>OZ010798.1:444097078-450012078 GCA_963932465.1 Maratus speciosus | reverse complement strand
ATCAATAAAACTGGAAATACCACATTTTAAAAATATTTTCATAATTGCACATGTAAAAATAAGAGTTTACAAACTAATTATCACATTCGAACTTTATATATATACACACACAAAGCATTAGATAATCAAATTCATTACTTTCAGATTCAATAAAAATCAGTGATTTTCCCCTTTTAAACCAATATTACAAGTTAAAAATAAAATAAATGAATAATAATAGAGTTAAATTTTCCAACTCGTTTTTACAAAATCAGCCTTAACTAATCATTGCAGTTGCCAATTAGTTTATATTTCAAAATCAATCCATTTGAAATTTTCACCTTAATACTTATCATTATTCTAATAATAAAAAAATTGTTGGAAGTTTTTTCATATACAACTGTTAGATATTTTTTCTTTTCCCCCTTATAACTAGCGCAATTTTCCCCGGTTTCAAATACGGGATTAGAATTTATTATGCAATCTTTATTACTCTTCACACACGTCTCATAACTTAACGACAAGTATTGCAGTTGAATATTGAATACAACTGTCGTTTGGATATGATGAGGGTGTGGAAAACGCCCCTAACTTTAGCGTTAACCCGGCAGGACGCACACTGTGAAACGTAACACGAGAACGGGCATGCTGTGTCAGCACACCCCAAACATATTAAATGACATAAATACGAAGAAAAACTTTAGAATTCTGTCTGTTAATAAAATTCATGATAATTACACCCTTTCTCGTGAAAAATGGTAACTGAAATGTTAAATTAGCATTAATTTTTAAAATTACTAAACAATAAGTTAAAAGCACTCTCCGACAGCAGACAAATATTTTCACATGCTGGGTGTCGGGGAAATACCATAACTTCCCTCACTTTAGCGCTATCAATTGAAAATGCTAACCTGAATTCAAGCTGTTTTCTGGAGAAATTTTTACGAATTTCTTTTGTCAAATGCAGCAACTATCAGGTGATAAGAATTTGTAAGGGAAATAAATATTAAAAGAAAAATATTTTTGGAGGATTTCATACTTGGGGATAGTAACATCTTTTCATACATAGATGTTTTCTTGTCAAACTTTCTTGTCAGCGTCTCATCTAAATACTTAAAAATGAACAACATTGCTGGCGTTTTAGACTTGGATGGATTTACCATCTCAATAAAATTTTATACTAGAGAAGCAGCTTTCTGTTCAGTGGGCAAGAAAATCCACAGAAGTATCCAAAGTTGGATAAAAAACTGTTCAATTCAGCTTCCGCCAAAGAAAAACATACGATAGACTAAGTGTCAAAGCTCATCCATGGTTTGAAATTTTTCCCGGGTGATGGGGAAGAAACATTGAGTTTAGCGTATTTAAAAACTTTTGTGAAGGACTGCAATGAAAGTAGCAAATGTTTTGAACAAAACATAATAGGATTCAAAGGTGGAGTGGATGAAAAAGAACTTTTGGAAGAAATGAAAATTCCCTACATATAGAACGAAAAATTAGAATGTCCTATACTCAGCAGGCTTATTGACTTAGGATATAAATTATGTACCTCCTGTGGAGCACACAATGTAAACAACGCAGACATCCATTTCCCTCTTGTGGAAACATTTGTTTTTGTAATTTTTTTTACAGAGGAAATTAAATGATGAAGTTGTGTGGAAATATAAATGGGATCAATATAGTGAGGGAGTATTAACAGTATGTGAAAATTGTCCCATGAAAGCACCCTCATATGAGCGAATGCTACCGAACGAAATAGAGAGGTGATTGTCCGTGTTTACCACCCAAATAGTTAAACTAATTTTCCACAAATTTGTGAATTATATATTATTTTAATGTTTAGTTTTTATTGTATTTAATGTAACAAGTATATACCCTTTAAATGTTTAATTGTATAATTTTATTATATTTGTGTTTTTATTTAATACATTTTTTCAACGCTTTCTTTTTCAGGTGATAAAAACTAAACACTTCCTTTTCTAGGAAAAAAAAATCTTTTTCAGGAAAAATTCTTTTGCAGAGAGAATCAACTTTTCAGGAAAAGTCTTTGAACAGATTTTGAATAAAAATTTTTTCAAAAGGTCCACGTGAAATTTGACCAAAGTCATCCATCACCAAAAAAAGGACACAGAGCAGTTAGTAAAGAGGGTGCAAGTAACGTAGATTAATTTTGTTTTTATGGAACCGAGCCCACTGGATTTCATCGATTTAGATAAACAACTCTCAGGAAAGTGTCCTCATCTGCAATTGCTATTGATCAAACGGTCTGTTATCAAACAGTCTTACATCTGTTATGGATATATGTAATCAACACCTGCCACATATGAAATTTTTAGTTGCAGAAAAAGAAGAATTTTACGGCACTTCTAATATTGAATACTAGATGTCTCGGTTTCTGAGGTTGACCATCCTATAAGCCCACCCAATTACAATAAAATGCCCCAATAGAGAACTTTATTTGTGCAACACAGGTATATGCGACAATGATTTAATATTTCATTCCCCAACCTTCCAACACTTAACAACGATATGTCTCAGAGATAGCTCTGTGACTGCAACAGGTGTTGTTTCCCCTCGGCCAGTTATGCCTATCTGGAACCAGAGGTTCAGTGAATTTTAGAATTTTGAGGATTCCTGGTCAATGCTTGGTTTACATTTTAAACATTTATACGAATATAATAATGCAATCAAAATTATAATGAATTCTTAAAATATAGTAAAATATTAAAATAACTAAGTAATAAACTAAAATATTAAAATTAAGATTATTTTAAAAATGATTAAATTATTAAAATACCGTATATACTCGCGTATAAGTCGAGGAATTTCTCACAATTTTCGGTAAGCAAATTTGGGGGGTCGACTTATACGAGAGTCAGTTAAAAAAGAAAAACCAAAAACTTCAAATACTGCAAAATTATGACTTTTTATGTGTAAAATAAAAAAATAATACATAAAATATACAAATAATAATAATTTATCATTTAAAAAAATTTTCAATGATTCATTTTTCTTTACTTACTACCTTTTCGCATTGGCGAGTGAAATCTTTGGTTTGATTTTGTGCAAAATTGAAGTAAAAAGTTAGGGGGTCGACTTATACGCGGGTTTTTGATTTTTTCCAGAATTTGCATTCGAAAGTTAGAGGGTTGACTTATACGCGAGTATATACGGTAAAGATTAAGTAAATAATTAATAATGTATAATTAAATATGCATAATATGGATACATTTACCTTAAATTAATTCAAAGAAACACACCCCATAAATGTACACTACTAATTAATATCAAAGTCATTAAATCATCGTTTAGCTAGACTTGATAAAATAAGCTTATTTGGTAAAAAGATTCAGATTACCAGCGATGCTAGCAATATCTTGATTTTTTTTTTAAAATAAATTTATAAGGAAAACGCAGCACTGTAAACAAACAGGTTGCGCAGTTGTGATGCGCAGTAACTCAGGGCAAAACATTACTGAATTTCACATGGCCGCCTCAGTGTCTTTGGTGTGTCTTCCTTAAATTTATCCACATATGCAAAAAAATTGAGCCTTCCTGCTAAAGTAAGGTATGTGGATAAATTAAATGGAATGAATGTTCATTCCTACCAATTCCCAGACCCATATATTATCCCGAAGTGTGAATGGGGAGAGGATATAAATTTATGGCCGCATGTGCTGTTCGACGATATCTATGCCTATTTGAAAACTTATAATTTTTCAGTCTCCTCATCAAATACATTGTTATTATAAATCATTATCAGCTTATGAACATGTCACCTCAGGTTAGTAATTTTTTTTCTTTAAAAAAAAACTGTGCTGCATGTAAATAAACATTTATGTAATTTTTTTGATAATTTATTCTACATGATGTTAAATTTCCTTGGTGTTTGCATTTGTAAAGACTAATATTTAAACGGTCTGTCATTAATGTTGTTATTCAACATCTATTTGTACTAGAAATGCACCGAATATTCAGTTAGGCCGAACATTAAACTATTCGTTCTGCCAAATATTCGGCTTGGTCGGATATTAAACTTGTTCTGATTAAGTACTATATAGCAGAGTGCAATTACTTTAAAAATTAATGAATTCTAACTGTCTTTAATTTCTTAACACAATACCTATTAACTCCCATCTTCTTAGTAGAAAATAAAATGCCTACTTACAAATTTGAAGAGACTTGTAGCAGAAATGAGATAGATGACTCACAATGATACATTATACTAGAAATGAAGACTTCATTAAATAAAAACTAACATCTTTTTATTTAGGCATATCAGGAAACATCTTCAATTTATACACTTGTAACACCAAAGCAAGAACTAGATGACATGAATGAGAAACTCTCTCATTTTATAATGGTTTGCAACCAATCACAACTAGCCAGCACATGCTGGAACTCTTTTGCATAAACAACAGAAAGTTGAGTAACACTGTGCAACCTGAAAAACATGTCAACAAAGTTTAACTGATACTTTGTTGGTAACCAACCAACCATTCAATCAATTAACTATGAATTTAACTGAAACCATAAAAACAAAATGTAAACAATATGGATGCCAGCATGCTGTAGATGTTAAGTGTTAGGGTTAGTTTTGTTAGTAAGTTAGTAGTTTTTATCATTGAAATATAGTAAAAGGTACCTTTTTAAATAAAACACTTAATACAAGAAATGAAGTTGAAAAATGATGGAAAAAAAAACTTAATAAAAAGTGTGGTTCTTCCACAAAACTGTTCGGCCTGCCGAATATTCGGTTTGACCAAATATCAAAATAATCGAGCGAACCAAATATTAAAAAAAAACTTTTAAAACATTTTTTAAACCCTTACACAATTTCTACTTTTAACTGTTGACTTACAAATATGTTGAGAATAATTATAAACAAAATAATATTTAAATAAAAAAGAATGTTTTTACATTAATTGTTTGATGTTTGTAAAGTATCACTTAAGAAAATGAATCCTTAGTGAAGATTTTAATAGGAATTGATGTACAAATCCAAGTTCCTGAACATTGGCTAGTAAATAATTTGTTTCTCTCTCTTTTACAAAAAAAAAAAGTGTTTCTAAACAAAATAGCAAAACTTATTGTTAATAACAGACATCAAGACAGACAATTTTTGTCCAGTATTTAATCCCACTAGGTCAAACTTTGATTTTCGTTTGTTACTTTAACAATAATGAAGATATCATAACAGTATTTTCAACAGACTTGCTTTGATTTCTGTGAAAACTGATATCATGATGAGAAGTGCTGGAAATTGCCACCATTCATATCTAAACAACTATGAGCTAGACATTCCTTTATTCAGAATGCAGTTTTATACAACATTGTTTTAAAGTTTAACATTTTAATGCCTTTAAACTTTAAAACATACTGTTCACAAACTAGTTCCAGTAATAGATAATCTGAAGTACGTTAAAATACTTAAAATTTTCAATTTTATTTAATAGGTTTTTTTTTTCTCTCTAATGTAGGAACAGGGGCCTGTACAGTTTTTTCCCCCCTTGGGACTTTGGGACCTATTTTTGATAAATTTCAAGATATTTTTCTGAAAAATAAAACCTTTTAACGAAAAACCAAATTCAGTTACTCAAATTCATACCAAGCATTAATAATATATTTTTTAAGTTTTCCTTTTTAATGGATTTTTTTTCCTTGCAAATTACACATTCACAAACCTAAGAAAATTAATAGAGTTATGCTCTTATGAAATGGAATTTTGTGAAGGAGCGTATAGGGATAATTTTGTGAATGGGCCTCTTTTATTAAGAAAAGTATTGTAAGCGGTCAGTTTTATTTAGAGAAATTTTCTGATGTGAATAGATTTTTCTGTAGGAGCTAAGTAGACCCTGATTTTTGCCTAGATCAACCTCAGATAACTTATTAATATAAGAAAATGTTTATTTTTATATTAAATATTCTAGAATAATCATGTTGTATTATGTGTGTATTCTTATAAAGTTCAGCAAGTTAAAATGTTCAAAAGAAATTCGGAATTTTGTTCATTTATTGCTGAGGAGCAAAGGTCTCTGAGTTTAAATAAGGAAAGCCACCATCCATGGGGTATTATTCGAGAAAATGGCTCTGTAATAACAGCACAAAGCACATGTATGGCTGGGTAAGTAACATTTGTAATTAATTATCGACTGTTTTTAAAAATGTTTACATGTATGATTATTTTTCTAGTTCACAGATTTATTTCATTTTTAATTGCTGAATGTGAGAAAAGTTAAGTTTCACCATAAATTACAATGTTAGGCAGGCTTCCTTCCTGTTTTAAAAAGGGCAGGGTACTGTTGGTGGAAAGGAGGCATTTTTTTATTTTGAATGGCAGTTTTAATACATTGAAAAGTTAAACACTTTTTTCAAGGTGCACCAATGAGTCAGTTTTTACTAAGCAAATTTTTCAATACGAAAGGGAGAATGTGCAAAATTTTTATGATTGAAAGGGAAGGAGGCTGTAATTTTTATGACTGAATGGCAAGAAGGATATTTTTTTTTAATCAAATGGCAGGCAAACCCAGCACCCTCCTGAAACTGCTTAGGGGTAACTGTGTGCTAAGTGTTCTGATTTGATTTTTTAATATGATAGATAATCTTTAAAAGTTAATTTACAAGTTCTATTTTATTCAAACACATTACTTTCCTGGAAAGTGGATCTCTTTTTCTTTTGATTTAGTTGTGCACAAGTGAGAAGCAATTGGTGTAGTTTTATTCTCACATGTATTTTCAAAAAATTAGCCAAAATACTCGTTAATAATAAATGTCTTATTTCAAGAATGTTGTTATAAATAGCAAAGGTCTCACAAATATTGATCAATATTAATTGCAGTTCTTAAAAAACTGAAATGCCAATATTTTTATTGGAATCCAATCAGATAAGTTACCTAAGCTTTTGTACAATAGTAGGGTAAGAATGGGGGTTCTGCTGCTGCAAGTAGGATTAAAGATTACTCCTGCGTGCTGAATATCATACTACAGTACGGTATGGGAAAGTGGGACTCCTGCATGTTGGTGTCTTAGAGTAGGAGGGTAAAATTTTTGAGGGGGCTTATGGTTGATTATCATACTAGAGTATGCTGTGGGAAAGAGGGACTCCTGCGTGTTGGGATGATGGTACGATAGAGTAGATGGATCCCCCCTCCACTGATTTTTTTTTTTTTTTTTTCAGTATGATGATATTGACTGGAGTAACCCACTGCGGGACTTCCCCATGAAAGACAACACATCCATGCTTGAATATGATAGCAGTTTGAATAGCGAAGGGACAGAACACGCAGGTGTCCCCCTCCTCATCTAAAGTCAACGACCTGATTAAGACATCTTCAGAAAAGGTATGTTATTTTATGTTTTGGTTTGGGGAAAAAAAAATTCGTGAATTATTAGAAAATTTTTATTTTAAATTTTTTGTTAAGGGGGAAAATTAATTTTTGTATGAATTTGTATAAGGGAAAAAATAATGCTAAAGGTATGTTATTTTTTTATTCTATGTTTTGATGGGGGAAAAATGTATTGAAATCTGAATTAGCAGAAAATTTTTAAGTAGACAATTTTTTTTAAAATTTTTTGTTTAGGAGGGAATTTCAATTTTTGTAAAAGGAAAAAAATAATGCAAACAGAAATGATTACTTTATGGAAAAAAGTTTTTACACAAACTCAATTTTGATTTTCTATTACACAACACAATATTTAAAAAAAATCCTTTTTCTGATTTTAGGCACTCCATCAATGCACATCGTGTGAAAAAAACATTTACTTTGAAACAAAATTTAACGCGTCGTATGAAGACACATGAAATTCAAGACACATTTAACTGTGTAATTTGCGAAAAAACATTCCAACGAATTGATAATTTAAAGGCACATATCTAAACACATAATATGAATGAAAATTATAAATGCGAAACATGTTTCAAAGAATTCGCACAAAAACGCGATTTGATGGCACATAGAAAAATTCATGATGGATTGAAAAAAAATCAAGATGAGGGGAAATACTGTTGTGAAGACTGCATGCAACAGTTTTCCAAAAAATATAATCTACAACAGCATATAAAAACACATCATACAGTGAAAAAAAGGAAATCCAACACAACTCTGCCAAAAGCAAGAATGCAAGTCGAGGCGTTTAACATATTTAAGACTATTTTCTTCAATCCTGAAACACAAGACAGATTTGATTTACATCAATTTTTCGACGTCAATTTTAATGATATTTGTCAAAACATCGAAGAGAATCTGGAAGAAAAAAACAGTATTAAGTGGCATATGATTGTCAAAGTAATTATGGAAAGACTTTCGCCAGAGATGGAAACTGAAATTAACAGCGTGTTTTTCCACACAATACATATATCCAATTAACGAATGACAACATCGCAGAACAAGTGCATGAAGGGTTTTCGAAAATAATTAAATCTTTTGAAAAGTACCTAGAACGTGGATCCGGATGGAAATTAAGAGAGGTTTATATTTAGAATTAAAAATAGCGATATATAACCCGCTTAGTGGCAGTAGTTTCATCGAATTACCAAAAAACCTGTCTGACAAAATGCAATTTTAAACATTAGAAATTTCGATGACGGTTGGTTGGTTGGTTGTATTGGGTTTTATGGCGCAAAATCCCCAACGGGACATGCTGCGCCAAACAAAAGCGAAAAAAAAAGAAGTGAGTAAACAAATGACACACAAAAAAAAAATATGAGTTGAAATAGAAAAGCCATCTGGATGGGGTAACCCATCCAGATGTAGTCATTAAACAAGGATAGAAATCAATGTAAAAAAGAAATCCAGTAAAACCAAGTAAACAAGTTATCTGGATGGGCCCTCCATCCAGATGTCGATAAGAAAGTCCCACACATGAAGCCCTTAAAAAAACTATATCTCAAAATAAAAACCAATGTTTTTTAAAAAGGTAAAGAGTGCCCCATGAGGTGTTTCCCCAATGAGGTTTGTCAAGATTGGTGAAGATGTGCTAAAATAAAATCTATATAAGTGCCGGAGGCCCGGACAGTCAGATAAAACATGATGGACGGTCAGGTTATCAAAATGACAATGTGGACACATGGGTGCATCCTCCCGAAGTAATAGATGTTTATGAGTAATTCTTGAATGTCCAATTCTCAGACGAGTCAGAATAACATCAGATTTTCTTGGATAAATCGGAAGCCAGGTTATGATTGTTGGTTTAATACGATGCAGTTTATTATTGTTTTCTAAATCCCAACTCTCTTGCCAATTATTCTGAATAAAGTGTTTTATAAGTAGTTTAACGTCTGAGAAAGGAACTTTGTGGTGTAATGGATTAAGAGCACGTTTTGCCGCCTCATCTGCTTTCTCATTACCAGGAATACCCATGTGTCCGGGTACCCAGCAAAATAAAATATTATAGCCGCGTCGTGTCAATTTATTATAAAAATCTAAGATGGATGAGACAAAAGGATGTTTTTTAAAAGATTTTATTGCGTCAATAGAACTATTTGAGTCAGTATAAATGATGAAGGATGTGTTATGGTGATGAGAAATGTGCAACATAGCTCTCTCTATCGCGATCAGTTCAGCTGTAAACACAGAAGTAGACGAATGCAGCCGGTAACTGAGACAAGTGTTTTCACAAAAAACACCGCAACCAACAATATCTCCCATTTTGGAACCGTCTGTATAAATGTCAGTGTAACTATTGAAATTTGATCTATGTGCAGCAAATAGTTGTTGGGAAATAATTGGAGCCAAATTATTTTTATCATATCCTTTAAAAGGGTGGAGAGAAGTAATATTAAGAGGTTTCCAAGGAGGTAGCACATGTGGATGACATGAGCTCACCTCGATATTACTCAGAGGGCTATTGTCAATAAAGTTTCTTATTCTTAAACCAAAAGATGGGATGCAAGATGGGCGATGCTGATAAAGCATGGCATTGTCAGTATTTAACAAGTGGGAATGAAGTGGATGACCATGATGCGAAAGGAGACGGTAATACAGAATCAATGAGAGTTTTTCACGAATCTGATAGAGTGACGGTTCATTACAATCTACATACAAGCTTAAAACTGGTGATGTACGAAATGCACCAGAGCAAACACGGAGTGCACTATGGTGCACAGTGTCAAGTTTATTAAGAACAGAATTACGTGCTGAACCGTAGACCTGGCAGGCATAGTCAATTTTTGAACGGATTACAGAACGATAAATTTTGAGGAGAGATGTACGGTCTGCTCCCCATGAAGTATTTGAAAGCACTTTAAGTAAATTAAGCGATTTTTCACATTTTGTCCTTAGTTGTAAAACATGTGGTAAAAAAGTCAGTTTTTTATCAAAATAAACGCCTAAATAACGAACGTTGTCTACAACAGGGATTTGAGAAGGCCCAATAAAGATTTCGGGATCTGGATGCAGACCCCTACATCTACAGAAATGCACACAGGAAGTTTTGTCATAGGAAATAATAAAACCATTTTTATTTGTCCAGTTAAGAATATTTTTGATTGCAATTTGCAGTTGTCTCTCAATAAAACGCATGTCTTGTCCCATACACATAATTCTGAAGTCATCAACGTATAAATCTCCCTTCACAGAAGGGGGTAGTTGATTCAGGATGTTATTTATTTTCATTGCAAAGAGGGCGACACTCAGGACACTGCCCTGAGGTACACCCTCTTCTTGTTCATAAAAACTAGATAAAATTCCACCAATCCGAACTTGAAAAAGTCGAATTGTGAGGAAGTTTTTGATAAAAATTGGAAGGTTCCCACGAAAGAGCAAGTTAAAAAGGTCACGAAGGATTCCATAACGCCAGGTTCTGTCATAAGCTTTCGCCATATCAAAAAATATGGACACCAAATGGTTACGTGTTAAAAAGGCTGTCCGGATGTGATCTTCCAAATGAATCAAATTATCGATAGTAGACCTACCACGTCGAAATCCACTTTGAAAAGCGGCAAGGCAATTGTTGGTTTCTAAAACATGTACAAGGCGGCAGTTGACCATTTTTTCAAGCAATTTGCAAAGACTGCTAGTAAGTGCGATCGGCCTGTAATTATTTGGATTGGTAGCATCTTTTCCTGGCTTAGGAAAAGGAATAACGATAGCCCTGCACCAAGCATTGGGAAAAAGCTGTTCTGTCCAAATCCTGTTATAAAAAGAAAGCAGATTGTTAAGTGAAGTATGTGAGAGATGTTTGAGCATGATGTAAGTGATGCCATCATGACCTGGAGCAGATAAGTGACTGTCTTGTAAACAATTTAAAAGCTCTGAAATAATAAATGGCTGATTGTATGAAAATGAGTTATGACTATTAAAATTAATTCTGGTCATTTCAGTCTGTCTTTTGTAAGATAAAAAAGGCTCCGGATATGCGTCTGATTTAGAAATAGATGCTAGGGTACTACCTATTGTCTCAGCAATGTTCTTAGGAGAAGTGATGGTGTGACCGTTATGTTTTAAAATAGAAACATGATTTTCAGAGTAAAGGCCCATACATTTTTTTACTTTTACCCAGAGTTCTTTGCTTGAAGTATTGGAGTTTATGCTTGATACATAATTAATCCAGGACTCCCGTTGGCTTTTGCGTCGCACTCGTCTAGCTTCTGCCTTTGCTTTTTTAAATGCTATATAGTTATTATTATTTGGGTATCTCCGAAAGAGACCCCAAGCCCTCTGTTGTTTTTTCTTTGCGCTTTGGCAATCGCTATTCCACCATGGTTTTCTGTTTTTATGGTTAGATGATGTTTTTGGAATGCTGGAATCAGCAGCATTGATAATACATTGAGTTATATTATCAAGTGCATTGTCAATATTCCCCGCAATCATGTTAGTGGTGATGTTTGCCAGTGATGTAAAAGATGGCCAGTTGGCTCTGTCATATATGTAATGTTTTGTATAGTTATTACAATCCGTAACAGGAGTAGTCAGTGTAATAAAAGTGGGAAAGTGGTCACTGCCATGTAGGTCACTTGAGACCCAGAAGTTCCAGAAAGGATAGAGATATGGTGAGCAAATTGCAAGATCTATTGCATGGAAAGTACGAGTCGGCTCGTGAAAATAAGTGTGATCACCATTATTGAGCAGACATAAGCCGTTGTCGGATATAAGTTTTTCAATAGTATCACCACGTAGATTAGAATCACGGTTGCCCCAGAGTTGGCTGTGTGCATTAAAATCTCCAACAATGACATATGGAGCAGGGAGTTGGAGAAGGAGATTATCAAGATGTGATGACTGAATAGTTTGGTTAGGAGGTAAATAAATTGTACATATTGTTATGAGTTGTTTTATATGTACACGGACTGCAACAGCTTGTAAGTTTGTGTTTAAATTAATATGATTATGGGGTAAATTGCGAAGGATGAAAAGAGCCACTCCACCAGTGGCCCTTTCATTTCCAGTAAAATCTTTACGGTAGCTAGCAAAATTACGTAATTTTGCATTGTCGTTGGGTTTTAAATGGGTTTCCTGAAGTGCTAAACATAATGGATTATGGTCAGAGAGAATATTACGGATCTCGTCATGTTTATTATGGTATCCACGGCAGTTCCACGAAATAATATTAGTCATTTTTTTTCCTTAGATAAAATTAACTGCGTTATATTATTCGGAGACAGTGGACATACTATCCCCATCGTTAAAGTTTTCATCCGGTTCTGGGTGAAGAGCTAAAGCATCATCCTCTTCCATTTTATCATGTTTTGTATGGGTTTGATTTTGGGAAGTTTTACTTTTTTTCTTTTTGGTAGTATTATCAGATGAGACACTGGATTTAACTATTGGTAGTTTATGTTTTTCTGCATCAGTTCTATGGCCCGGTTTTAAAGGTGTTGGTTTAGTGATATTTTGAGAGCCTCTTTTATGGAGTGGAAGTTTCGAAAAATTAGGTTGTGCTGACTTAGAAGAGACAATTTCTGGTTGCGGTGATTTAGGAGGAACACTATTCGATGGCTTAGAAGAAACTGATTTCGGTGGCTTAGGAAGAACAGATTGTGTTGAACTATTTACCTTACCAGTATTATTAGACGGGTTAATTCCCTTTTGTTTTGGTTGGCAATTATTTTCAGTAGGGAAATCTGTTTGGGTTCCAATACTTTGATAAGTTTTATTCACAGTTTTAGTTAAGGCAGCAGCATATGAAAGACCGACTTTAGGTGCCCTGGATTCAACTATTTTCCTTGCTTCAGGGTACGACATATTTTCTTTTGTGCGTATTGTCTGTATTTCTTTTTCGATTTTCCATTGTTCACAGGATTTAGAATAGGATGGGTGTTCTTTTTTACAATTTACGCAATGAGGCGGTGCCTTACAGTCAGTACTTTCATGGCCAACTGTACTGCACCGGCCACATGTGATTTTACCACGGCAATTTGTTTTGGAATGCCCAAAACGTTGACATTGAAAGCAGCGTAGAGGATTTGGGATGTACGGTCTAACAGAACATGATAGATATCCTGCTTTTATTGACTTGGGTAAGTTGGGTGAGTTAAACGTGAGTATAATGTGCTTGGTGGGTATTTGTACTTGATTTGCTGGTATTTGTTCGTCTCGGCGGAAGAATTTTATTCGTCTGGCTGCAATAACATTTTGTTCTTTTAAATTATCTACTATTTCTGATTCTGTAACATGCAAGAGGTCGGGTTCAGAAATAACTCCACGAGATGTATTAAGTGTTCTATGCGGGCTTACAGAGATGGGGATATTTGCAAAATGTGTACATTTCATTAAGTTTGTGGCTTGTTTGCTATTGATTACTTCAATAAGAAGTTCACCAGATCTTATTTTTTTTATCGTCTTAGGTTCACCCATCAGTCCTTGGATAGATTTGTGGATCAAAAAGGGAGAGGTCTTGTCAAAACTGCCTTCTTGTCTTTTGATAACAAAGAATCTTTCAGTAAATGAATTGGTATTTGAGGCAATATCATCATCTTTATCATCACACAATTTGTTTTGGTTTGCATTCTCTCCACATGGGAGAGGATTTAAAGGAAGTAAAGTTTTTCCATCCATATTGAAATAAAAAAACAGTTCAGACCCCGGTCGCACCACCCACCACCGAGCCCAACAAGGGGATGCACATTCGTGCACCAGTGCTAACCAGGGCCCATACGGTCACAAGACACTCCTATGCCAGTCTCCACCCTTAACGAGATGGCTAGTAAGTGCTCGCTCGCTTGATCCCAAGCCAGTGACAAGTCAGCTGACCAGCCGATTGATGCATACGGGACCAATATGCACCTCCCGTCTACCTGAAGCAGGGGCCAAAGCAGCGTGTTGGTTTCCCTCAACTGCCAGGATCCCCCTTTCCAGGGACACGGGTCGCCACGTACGGCAAACACGTGGGTGGTTTACAATTCTCCATGAGTCGATATACAGGATGATATCGGCTCATACAGAATTGCCCTCACCTCCGAAGAGGAAACCACAATGAGAGTGAAACAAAGAGGAAAGAAAGACAAGAGAAAGGAGGAAAAGGAAAAAAGAAAGATCGCTCAGGAACCCGGGGTTGCGAAGCCCGTGAATACCTAAAGAAGGTATCCCCCTGGGGGGAATTTCGATGACGAAAAGTATTTGCTTTGGTGTCTTTTGGCATATAAACACAATATAGATAGAGCAAGTAACCCAGAACGTGTATCGCATTACACCCCCTATGAAAATGAAGTAAATATGAAAGGAGTAAAGTACCTAGTACTGTATCAAAAAATAAGCAAAATAGAAACTCAAAACAATTTGAGAATTTAATGTCTTTGATTACGAAGAAGGGGAATTAACCTTAATTTTCATATCTGACAGAATGGATCGAGAAGTTACCAATCTGCTATTAATTGCGAATGAAGACACACAAAACTACTGCTTAATTAGGGTTTTTTCATGATTTTTGGGTCATCGGACAAAACATAAATGTGCAACATATTACTGTTTCAGGTGTTTCCATGGTTTCATTCAAGAAGATTTCTTGAATGAACATACACCACATTGTAAAAAACGGGCTGCGCAAATTATAAAAATGCCTAAACCAAACAACAACATATTGCTGTTTACAGGAATTCACATGCAGCATCCACTCGCTTATACAATCTATGCAGACTTTGAGAGTCTTCTCGAACCACTAGATAGTCCATCATCTATTTTTGATGAAAATATGCCATTCATCAAAACAACATCCCGACATTTACCATGCGGGATACGCCTACTTTGTTGTTGGTCCTAATGGCCGATGTGAAAAAAAAATTTCAAACTTATCGGGGAACAAATGTGGTCGCAAATTTCATCAGCGATTTAATAAAAGAAAAAGATGAAATTGAAAGCATACTTTCACAAATTAAACCAATGAAACTTTCTTCTGCAGAAGAAATAGCATTTCAAGAAGCGGAATTTTGTTGGATTTGTAAGCAACCATTATGTGAAAACAGTGTTCATGATCACTCACATATAAGCGGCGCGTACAGGGGCGCAGTTCATGTGGGATGTAATTTAAACTTTAAAGAATCGAAGAAAATTTGCGTAATATTTCATAATTTAAAAAATTATGATGGACATCATATCATGACGGAAATGGGTAAATTCAATGATCATATTATCGATGTGATAGCAAACACCTTGGAAAAATATATCTCATTCAAGAAGTACAAACCTGGCTCGAGTGCGCAATTAGTGTTTTTAGATTCATACCAATTTTTACCATTTTCACTGAAAAAACTTCGATTCGTCTAAATATTATTAAAACATCATTTCCCAGACGAAGAAGAAAATAATTTATTGCGTAGGAAGGGGGTATACCGCTATAATTATTTCACCTACCTCGAAAAATTTGATGAACCAAGCACCATGGTTAAGAAAATATGTGGATTTTAATACTGAAAAAAGAAAACAAGCGACCTCAGCATTTGAAAAGGAGTTTTTTAAATTACTCAATAATTCCTTTTATGGCAAATCAATGGAGAACCTTCTCAAAAGACGCATGATTGAATTGTGTAATAATGAGGAGCATGCACAAAAACTGGTAGCTTCACCAAATTACAAAAATTTCAAACAATTCGACAATGAATTGGTTGCAGTTGAAGGGAAAAAACACAATATTTACATGAATCGCCCCATGTACGTTGGATTCACAATATTAGAGTTATCGAAATATCTCATGTACGATTTTCACTACAATGTGATTAAAAAAAGATATCAAAAGAACGTAAAAATGCTCTTTACAGATACGGACTCATTAACATATCAAATTAAAACAGACAATATTTATCATGATATGGAATCGATGGCTTCCCATTTTGATTTTTCCGACTATCCAAAATACCACCCACTTTATTCTGAAACCAACAAAAAAACTCTTGGAAAATTCAAAGATGAGTTGTGTGGGGAAAGAGCGATACAGTTTATAGGACTAAAAGCTAAAATGTATTCGTTAAAATCAAATATTGAAGAAAAGAAACGAGCAAAAGGTGTTTCCACCCGGATCGTACAAAAAAAATTGAAACATGATGATTATGTATCCTGTTTATTAGAGCAATCCACCAGCTATCAAACACAAACAAAAATTTTGCAGGAAAACCATCACTTATATACACAGTTGAACAAATGAGGTTTGTTTATCACCGTTTGACGATAAAAGATTTTTGCTGAGTGATGGTATCAGTAGCTTAGCGTATGGTCATAGTGATATCCCAAATCATGTATAATCGAATAAAGATATATGGACGATGTGAAATTACGTCGCGGGAATGTATACATAAAAATTGAATATGGACGATGTTAGAATTACGTCGCGAAAATGTAAATAAAAAAAAGTGCGTGCGAATGAGATTTGTATGTTTGGATGAGTAAATGCGTGAGTGAAGAGGTAAATATGTGACGCCTCCACGTTGCTAACCTCGGAAATAGACATATCTACAGCCAATTTGATTTTCATCATTTCGACTTAAATTATTTTGACTCTAGATGTAGTGTCTACAGCCAATTTGATTTTCGTCATTTTGACTTAAATTATTTTGAACATCGCGTTGATTAACTTGAATTTTTTCTTCCAGATTCTATTGTATGCAGAAGAGTTAAGTTGATTAAAAAAAATAAAGTTTACACTGATATTTCATGTATTAATAAAAATTGTCTTTCAGTTTCCTTTGTATGCAGTTGAGTAAATTATTTTAAAAATTAATTTGTTTCAACATGTGAACTAATAAAAATTGTATTTCAGTTTCAACAACGGAGGGTGACACCGTTAAAAAAAAAAAAAAAAAAAATTCAAGGAGAGGGGGGGGGGGGGGATCCATCTACTCTATCATACCATCATCCCAACACACAGGAGTCCCTCTTTCCCACAGCATACTCTAGTATGATAATCAACCATAAGCCCCCTCAAAAATTTTGCCCTCCTACTCTAAGACACCAACATGCATGAGACAGCACGCAGGAACCCTCTTTCCCATACCGTACTGTAGTATGATATTCAGGACGCAGGAGTAATCCTTAATCCTACTTGCTGCAGCAGAACCCCCATTCTTACCCTACTTACAATTTCTGAAATATTTTTTAGTAAGACCTGTGATGACTAATACATTATGAAATATAAATTTTCTTAAAAGCCTATACTAGTGACACTAAAAAATGCAAATGCCAATGTTAAATCTCTCTAAATCTAATCTTAACACATTTCTCGTTCCCAATTTATAATTTTTTGTATACGATACACGAGGTTGATTATCTAACGTTGCATGTTTGTACTTTTCTATTTTAGTGGCTGTTTTTAATGCGAACAATTTCACTTTTGAAACCAGTTATGAAAGTGAAACTATCTTCATATAAAATAACTGTAACCAAAATCTAAATGGTACAAACACATAACAATAGATATTGATGTCAGGTATTCTATGCAAAAGAAAAAGAAAAAAAAATCATAAAATATTAAAATACAAGTGAGAAATCTAAAAACGATTTCTCCTATAAGTTTAAAACATTGGTGCTCTCATTTCTTTACATGACTAGTGTAAGCTCTTAAGGGCTGCTATTCTCCTGTATTATTAATAGCTTCTCCTAAAAGACACTCCTGTGAATAAATAACTGCATATCAGTTTGAGATTTGAAATTCAAAATTATGTTCTTCCTTACCCACCCTCCCTTTCCAATGTACTGTTAGCAAATTCAATATATTAAATTATATACAATAACTCTCCTATACTGGAAAGTAAAAAATAAAACAAGTAAAGGGAAACAAAAAATGTCATTTGTTTACAACAAAGTCTTGAAATGAACCGTTTGAGTGCAGAGGAGCGTGTTAGCCCTCCTCTTGTTATGTGCCAAAATTGCTGGAAGCGCAGTATCCTTCCTATTGCTTTATGCTAAAATTGCAGAAAGGTTGATAGCGCTCCTATTTGCTGTCCCAAATGGTGTGCATTTAAGCTGGTTGTGCTAGCAAAGCGTATGTTTTCTGTGTGTATCATCGGCTTACAATCAAAAATGACTAAAGTGAAAAGAGTATTTTTGCAGAGTTTGTTTTTTTTATTTTAGAACCCTCATTATATATAATGGTAGAGTATTCTCTAAAAATATATGGCCTGAAACTGACTCAGAATCCAATAGTGATGAGAGAGTCAAACCTAATTTGCTCTGTTTGTAAAAGAGGGCTTCACATGCTTTGTGCAGCAAACCATAATTGCAAAGAAAATTTTTGAATTATAATTTTCTTACTGCTTTCAAAGAAATAAATCAAAGGCAAATTAATTGGATAAACCCTATTTTTTATGTGTTTTATTTAACACAATATTTGTGATCTAATTACTTAACTATGTTTATTAATTTTATATTCATATATATATACCCAAACACATTCACATTTTTTGGCATATATCCACAAGATTTGTTCTGCACTCAATCGGTTAAGATGTAAAGTTAATCTTTGAATTTGGTCATTAGTTTTACAATGTGTACAAAATCTTTGGTCATATCCAATTAACTTTGATTCTGAAGTTGTTGGGGTCGAAACAATTCATCAGAGTTATGTTGCATCCAGAAAGGCTTGTCTGAGTGCATCGTTTAACTGCATAGAGCTAGAACCATGTATGGACTTTGGCTGTACTGTAAGATTTATTTTCTGAAATATTTTCTTCCAGATCGATTAAGTATATTTTTCAATTTACTAATGTGTGTTATTATAGAACATCATTTAAACACAAAATTGGAGGAGGAAATCATAAAAAAATTCTGATGAACCTTTAGAATGCATATTTTTTTTCTGTTGAAGGAATGCAAAAGATTATATTATATATACTAGCGTGAGTCGGAAAATAAGTTTCCCCTGGCAACTGTGTACAGATGTGTGTATGAAAGACAAAAAATGTAATAAAATATTAAAGAAAAGACGTAACTTTATTTTTGTACTTAAGTGCCAAGTAAGTTGAGACATTTGTCATATCCTTTATAAGCTTCATAAAGCCCTCTAGGAAAAAAACCAGACCTCTGCATACAAAAGAAGTGTTTAAAGGTTTGTGTGACTTCAGCATTGCTTTCGCCTGTAGTGGACATTTCAACTGTACTATATTATTTCTACTACATTTTGTCAAATTTTCTGTAACTGGCGTCAAATTTGGTAAAAATCCGTGCATGACACGAGTATAAACCAAAAAAAATGCAAGAATTTTTTGAACATTTCAAAAAAATCGATATATCTACATGAATATACATGCTATTCTTACACAATTAAATGCATATATTGACAATATCTACATATTCATAAGCTATAGCGATAAAGCATTTCGTACATTATATTTTACAGTGTGATCCCAAATATTATTTTTGTTTGATTTTTCGTTGGCCCTGTAATTGTCCTTCTGATAAAACTGACGTTGATAAATATGAAGTCAAACATATTCTTCATAATCCTGAAGTTTCAGGAAAATCTGACAAGTATATATCTTTAAATATTTGAAAAAATGTCTAAAATTGAACGTGTTCGATATTAATGGCCATATAGTATATACATATATATATATTTATTTGTTTATACACTGCTTTTTATTCATTCATATGTTTACTTTTTTATATTGTAACAGTTTAAACATGGAAAAGATCATTACAGAGACCGCAACAAAAGTCTTCCCATCAACAGCTCTGGAGAAGGCGAGAAAAGTACAGAGAGAGTATTCGGAAAACATTCCGTCGTTATTTGTACTTCATGTACAGAATAATTTTATTATGATGAAAAACGTTTTGTAGTCATTATAATATACTATATATATTACTTTCTTACTGTATGTGTTACTTTCTTACTCTATTACTATATATATCACTTTTATATATTGTATAAGGTGCATTAATAACAAATATATTCATTGTAGATAAATGGGTGTTTTGTATATTTTGAAATCCTATATATTTTACATATGGGTCCAATGGACCCGAATGGTAGTTCTTGCATATACTTTTTTTTTGGTAGTCTGAAGGTTAAGAGCATGAAAGCATTTTATGGCTCCAATTTCTTTTGTGAAGACTGCGACAAGTCCTTTCAGAAACCTGAAGATCACCACTGTGCTCATGCGTGCCATATTTGCAAGAGATCGCCGTGCCCTCGAAATCAGCCGAGACGTTGCCCGGATTGTGATCGACTCTGCCAGTCCAAAAGCTGCTTCACTGCCTACAAAGCCGTCACAGAGCATCAAGTACTGTCTCTGTGCGATCGAGTACGTATTGTATTTTTTTTATGTTTATGTTTTTAATTGTTTCATTTGAAAAAAGTAACTTTTTTTTTGTTTTAGGTCTACCAGTGCAGACAATGCTGCAAGGTGATTGAACGCAGAAAATGCCCCCGAGAAGCCCATCGATGCCACACCATTAAGTGTCCGTCCTGCCGTCAATATGTAGTGTCCGAAGAGCATCTATGCTTTTTAAATAAAGAGCCAGCCAAGAAACCGCCAGAAAACCTTTTGTTTTTTCACTTTGAAACAGACCAGAGTTCAGGAGAACACCTAGTGAATTTCGCGGTGGCTCATTATGCGGACGGTACAGAAGAAGTATTTAAAGGGTATGATGCTTGTTTGAACTTTTGCAAGTGGCTTTTCCAACCGAAACACAAGGGCCTTACAACCGTGGCTCACAACATGAAGGGGTAAGTTTTTACAGTTTATTGCTTTTTAAAATAATATTGCATAATGTCTGTATGTTTATTGGATGTGCGTAATTGGTTTTTTTTATTCTTTTACAGGTTTGACGGCCAGTTTACCATGGCATGGCTGCTAGAACAAGGGATTGCCCCTGAAGTCATCCCCAATGGCTCGATGCTCATGAGCATCTATGTAAAGACTCTGAACATACGTATCATTGACTGGATCAACTTCCTACCCATGTCTCTGTGCAAATTACCAGCCTGTTTTGGCCTCACAGAATTGAAGAAGGGGTATTTTCCCCCCATTTTTTCAACACCATGGAGAACCAATACTATGTAGGACCCATGCCAGACCCTTCTTACTACGGCCCTGACACCATGTCGTCTACTGCAAGAGATGCGTTCACGCATTGGTATGAAGCTCATAAAGAAATGGTGTTTAATTTTCAAGAAGAAATGTTGGCGTACTGCACGTATGTTTTTAACGCATACTTTAAGCCTTTTTTCTCCTAGACTATTTTTCTAATGTCTCGTTGTCTTTTTTCAGATCGAATGTCGATATCTTGCGGCGTTGCTGTTTGGAGTTCAGAAAACAATGTTTGGAAGTCTCCAAAGTCAACCCGTTTCAGTAAGTAATTTTTAAAATATTTTTCTAGTGTGATTTTAAAATATAGTTTTAATTATTAAACAAGTCATTTATTATTATTATTATTACTACTATTTTTTAGGTACGTCACGATCGCTTCAGCATGTATGGCCGTATATCGAAGCAATCACATCCACCGAAACACGGTAGCCATGGTACCCATCCAAGGACATATTAACCACACTAATTTTAGTGCTGATGCCAAACGATGGTTGGACTTTGTAGCCCAAAACGAAAAAGTGAACATACAGCATGCCTTGAATAATAAGGGAGAGAAAAAGATTGGTCGTATATCAGTAGACGGATACTGCGAAGACACAAAGACTATCTATCAATACCACGTAAGTCACTTTATTTTAATTTGTTTTCTAAGAAAATGTAAAAAATGTTTTTTTATGTTATTATTTATATAACGTATTTTACAAAATCTATTTTATATATATTTTTTTTTTGAGGGATGCTTTTTTCACGGGTGTGAAAAGTGCTTTGAATCGGACATTCAACACCCTTTTAAAGGTGTTTCGATGGGCAACCTCCGTGAGAAAACAAAACAAACAGAAAAACTCAAAACATTGGGCTTCAACGTCATTGAAATGCGTGAACACGATTTCCGGAAGCAAAAGAAAGAAGACGGCAAATTGAAGTCTTTCTTAAAAATCCACGATCTCCAAGATCGTCTCAACCCTCGTGATGCCTTTTTTGGAGGGCGGACCAATGCTGTTCGCCTTTATTATCAAGGCCGAGCTAAGTCTTTTTAGGTGCGTTCGAAATTATAAAAATACGTAGCACCTATTGTCGTTCAGTCCGTCTGTGTGATCAATTTTAGCATTCACATTTGGTTGAACTTTTCATTTTTTTTTTTGTTTTCAGATGAACAAATATTGTTTGTACCCTGTGGGCCACCCCGAAGTAATAACCGAGGGCTTTAAAGACATAAAAGATTACTTTGGCTTTGTCAAGTGCAAAATATTGCCACTTAAGAAGTTACATCTCCCGGTGCTTCCCTACCGCAGCAATGGAAAACTCATGTTTCCCCTTTGTCGAAGCTGCACGGAAACCCTACAGCAGACACCTTGAACGCATTCGAATGAAGAAAGATCCATGACAGGCACATGGGTAACGGAGGAAGTGAAATTAGCTTTAAGTGAGGCTATCGATTGGTTAAGGTATACATTTTAAATATTGTTTTTTTCTTGTATTTTTTGTTTTCTAATAGAGTTTTTATTGATATACTTAATATTTTTTCATATATTTTTCATTGCAGGTCTATGAGGTGTATCATTTCTCCCAGACATCAACGGCTCTCTTTAGGTCGTAATCGATGTATTTCTAAAGATCAAATAAGAGAACAGTGGTTGGCCAACCGACTGCCAAACAGAAGAGCAGAAATCGCAGTACATACTGACTATTAGACGCTACCAATATTATGAAAAATCTGGGACGCCGACAAGTCGCCAAATTACCCCTTAATAGTTTTTGGGGAGGGTCAGTATTTTTTGTTTTATTTATATATTATATTCGTTTTATCGCTTTTTTTAAATGACATAACTAAATATGTCTTTTCCTTTTTAGATGGGTCATGAACTTGAATAAAACCCAATTAAGTTTTGAGATGACGATATCCAAATTCAATCAAATGTTGGTCGATAGCACTAAAAAAGTAAGTTTCATAGACTAAGTATGAATTTTATTCTTTTAATTGTTTATGCTTTTTTTATAGATATATTGTTTAATTTTTCAGATAAAGGATGTCTACTTTCCCTCTAAGGAAATAGCAGCCCTTCAATGAGAAAATCAAAAATTATTTATTGAGCAAAACGCCTTGACAAACATTTTTTTGGCCGCTTTTACCATTGCCTGGGCTCGAATTAAACTTTACTTGGAAATGCAGAAGCTTGGAGATGCTGTCTTGTATCATGATACAGACAGCATCATTTATGCTACGAACGGACTGAATGACCCCCTCTCAGAAACTTCTTGGGGGAATTTACAGATGAATTAGACGGTGACGTGATCACCCAATTTGTATCAGGTAAGTAAGTTTTCATTATGAATTAAATGATTTATAAATAGTTTTTATATCATTTTAATTGCTTGTTTTTTATTTTTAGGAGGTCCCCAAAACTCGCCTATCGCACGGAGAAGGGCGAGACAGAATGCAAAGTTTGAAGGTTTACCCTCCATTTCAGGAACTCTCAACTCTTGAATTTTGACAGCATCAAATCAATGGTGTGCGGTCTGGACCCCGAACCCATATCGCTTCACAACCCCAGCAAGATATGCCGAGATTCTAAGAGACGAAAGGAGGTGAACAAGTCTGAATCCAAACTCTACAAAATCGTGTATGACAAGCGGGTAATAAAACCCAAATTTAAGACAGTGTCCTACGGATATTAGTAAGGAAAAAAAGGTCTTTTTCAAGCCACCAAATAATCATGAAGAAAAAAGACATTTTCATTTCTTTATTTTTTTCTTTTTGTAGAAATCCAATGGAAAAAATCATGTAAGGTTTTTAAAGTTTCCAAAAAATATTGTTGTGTACATTTTTTCAATAATAAATAATTGTGTGAATATATTTGTATGTTTTTCTTGGAGTTTTATTTTAAATTATTAATGTTTCTTAGAAAATTTTAGATTATTTTTAAAGTTAACTTTATAGAATGAATAAAGATTTATTGCAATTTTTCTCAGGAAAAAAATGTATCAATATATATTTTTTAGGTTATAACTTTTTTATTTCTATATTTTTCCAATATAAAAATATATTTTTAAGTTGTAATGTTTTTGTTTTTTTTTAAGCCATTTTCTTTCTAAAAAAAACATTTATATTGATTTTTTTTTAGAAGAAAAAAAAAGGGGGGGGGGGAATTTATGAAAAAAAAAGATTTCTGTATTTTATTTTATGAAAATAAGAAATTACACATACATGATTATAATTGTTTAATTTTTTATTTTTTTCTTATTCAATACATCGAAATTTTAGACATAATTTTCACAGTTTACACCAGGACACTGGTAAAGAGCCTTTGTAAGACGACTTTCGTTTCGTAAGTCCGGGTTCAGGTCTTGCAAGAATAATTTTCTGTTCATTTTTTAAATACTTGTTTTTTATAAAATTTCGAGGAAAGTTGTTATTTTTCAAAAATTCTTGGAACTGGTCAAAAGCAACAGGTCTTTGTTTTTTATCGCTTAATAAAAAATTGATCAGCTGGACATCTGATCAGACGTTTGCAGTATGATCGATTTTCAGTTCTTTGTTTTCTGTACAGGAAAGTTTTTTTTAAAAAAATCAATTATTTTTACAGCAATATTTTTATGTTTCACTGGAACGGATTTCAAAACTTCATTTTCCAAATTAAATTTATTTTCAAGGGGTTTTTCGGTAAGCTGTTCTTCGGGGGTTTTCACATGTGGGAATGACACAAACTTTTGCAAAATCTGTGTATTAAAGCCTCGCTTTTTCACCATCCTCTAATTTTCTTTTCAAAACAGTTTGAATCTCCTTATCCAAATCATTTCCATGCTCATCGGCAAATTCCTGATCTCTCTCAGCTTGAACAAGTCTGAATTTACGAGCGAACTCCATTGATCAATGTACTGAGCACTGATACTGCAGCTGGTTGGTTGGTTGGTTGGAGTTTTATGGCACAAAGTCCCTGTAGGGACATGCTGCGCCAAGAAAAAGTTGAGTAAACATAGTTAAAAATTAAAAGTTACAGCAACATATTGTCAGAAATATAAAGTGAAAGAACAAAGTAAAATGAAGAAAGCAATGTGATGATACATGTAATTAAAATAATGCACAAGGAAAGCGACAATACACAAGGTTTTAAAAGCCAAAAAATAGTTAAAAGACAAGAATATTAAAATTAGAAAAATTCTAAAAGCTCTAAAGTTATGAAAAGTTATATCAGTCCAAGAAATAAAGCATAAAATGTTATATAATACTGCTTTAAAAACAAAGTTATAATTCAAAATTTTAAAACGAGATAAAGCTACGTAGGATGAATAACTTCAAAAACTATTATTATCATCGTTATCAGAGTGATAACTACAAGAGTCCATAGCCTCTTCTGCATAGTTGAGGAGCTGTTTGCGCGGCAGCGCAATACTTATTTATTTCCAGTGTCACTTCTCAATGTTAATTTAACATAGAAAAGCCTATGGAGATGGTAACTTTTTCATTTTTTCTTCCCACCTTTTTGTCCCTGATGCCACTCATTTTTAATTCTTTGCTAATTCTAATAATATTATAAATTCAAAGTGTAAAAACATTTGCCAGACGTCAGGGTCAAAACGGATCATAAAATGTCTTTGCATATAGATGGATTATAATCTAGAGAGTAACATGGGCTAATTTTTATATACATATTCAAATATTTTTCTTAATAATTCCAAATTTCGCTTTTTTCATTGAGATTCAACGGACATTTTGTAAAATTAAAATTTTTTTTTTCATTGTTGTAAATAATTCAAAAGCCATAATAATAATTTGCCTATTTTTAGTTGAATAATTGTCACGTGAAACATGAAACTGAAGTTTTTTTTAAGAATTAAAAAGAAGGTGAATATGACGTCATAGTGGAAATAAAAATGACATTTTCAAGCAGATTTTTTATGTTCAGATTGGAATTTTTCGTGCAAACTACAGCAATAATCATTACTGCACTGGTGAAAATTTTTGAATCATACACAGGTAAATTACATCACAAATTGTGATGCGATATCGCACAAATCAAAGCCTGATGATGATACCCCTCCATTAATTTTGAAATGTGTTCTTTTGAATGCAGTAGTTATTAAAAAAACTTGACATATTAAACAAAAACCTAATTTGCAGAACAAATTAAAAAAACAAAATTTATTTCCTAAATTGTTTAAGCCCGAGAAGAGGGAGATATTAAGATATTTCATTCAATTCATTCTACATTTAATGTTAAATTTTTGTAACCAATAAGTTAAACCAATTGAACATTAAAAAATAAAAATGAAATTCATACAATATAATACTTAAAACACCTATATACTTAGATTCCGTTCAAATGAAATCGAAATAAATCTTAGAATTTTTCCATTTTTAAGTTGTAAATATTTGTACTGCAGATTTTGTATTATGTTTATGACGATTGTACATAATATGATAAGATACATGCAAAATACAAAACTTAAAAAAAAGTCTAAGATTTATTTCGATTTCATTTGAACAGAATCTAAGTATATAGGTGTTTTAAGTATTATATTTATTGAATTTCATTTTTATTTTTTAATGTTCAATTGGTTTAACTTATTGGTTACAAAAATTTAACATTAAATGTAGAACGAATTGAATGAAATATCTTAATGTCTCCCTCTTCTCGGGCTTAAAACAATTTAGGAAATAAATTTTGTTTTTTTAATTTGTTCTGCAAATTAGGTTTTTGTTTAATCTTTAATATTAGTTATTGCTGGGCTAAGACATGATTTATTACCTTTTCTCTTCACAGTTTTGCACTGTGAAGAGATTTGAGTTGGAGGTTTCTTTCTTTCTTTTTACGCACAAGTTTTTTCATTTGCTTTCTGAGTTGGAGGAACAATAGGTTTAACAAATTTGCTTTTATCTGGAGCTGGCGTTTGTTTAGTCTTATGTTCGGCGGATATTTTTGATTGAGCTGATGATGTTCGGGGAGAATTAGGTTTCTGTAATGATATTGGAGATGAAGCAGCCTTAGTTTCAGTCTGGTGATTAGATGACTTTTTGGATCCAACTGGAAATTTCTGTGATTCAGTAAGACGATATTCTATTGTAACAGGTTGTGAGGATGGTAGCCAACGTTCTAATAATGGGGTAGCATAACATTTACTACCACAAGATACATCTCAGGTTTCTCTATTTGAAGCACTCGTTGATTGTGTCATTGGCGGAAAACAAGAGTCTGTCTGGGTGCTTATGTGCCTTATAGATTTTGATTGATGTTTGAGTATACTAGAGTAAGAAACCCCGATAGACGGAGTTCGACTCAACAAGTTTACGAGCTTCGGGATAGGAAATTTTTTCGGTTATTTTAAGCAATTATTTCTTTTTCACGGATCCAGTTAGGACAAGAACGGGAGTATGCTGGATGATCACCCTTACAATTTATGCAGCGTTCGGAGTTTTCACAAGATTTACCGTCGTGGCCTACTTCTGCACAACGAGGGCAGGTAACAGTACCACGACAAGTAGTGTTGGTATGACCATATCGTTGACATTTGAAACAACGGAGAGGATTTGGAATATAAGGCCGGACAGGTAGCTTAGGTAGGCTGCTTTAATTCTAGTAGGTAAGTTAGGACTATTGAAAGTCAGAATGATGTGCTTTGTGGGAAGCAATTTCTCATTCCGACGAATTGTTATACGGCGTACATCGATGACATTTTGATCTTTTAAATTTTCTAAAAGTTCTTCTTTTGTAGACAGTAAAAGGTCAGGTTCCGATATTACACCACGGCAAGTATTCAGAGTTTGATGTGCTGTAACAGAAACATAGAAAGGTCCTATAGTATTAGAATTTGAAAGAAGCTGAGTGAAGAGACTTCAACAAGCAAATCTCCAGAATGCAGTTTTTTAAGTGAACAGTTGTCACCAAATACAGAATGAAATGTTCTTGCAATAAGAAAAGGTGAAGTTCTCTTAAAAGAACTATCAGAGAGGCTATCAGTGCGTTTAATTACAAAAGAACGAGTGAATGAAGAATTTGGTACATTATGTTGCTCTCCACATGGGAGAGAGTTAGGAGGAAATGAGTTTTTTCCATTCATGTTAGAAAAAATAATGATTCAGACCCCGTCCGCACCACCCACTACCGAGCCCAACAAGGGGATGCACAATTGTGCACCAGTGCTAACCAGGGCCCATACGGTCACAAGACATCCCTATGCCAGTCTCCACCCTTAACAAGATGGCTAGTAAATGCTCGCTCGCTTGATCCCCAGCCAGTGACAAGTCAGCTGACCAGCCGATTGATGCATACGGGACCAATATGCACCTCCCGTCTACCTGAAGCAGAGGCCAAAGCAGTGTGTTGGTTTCCCTCAACTGCCAGGATCCCCCTTTCCAGGGACACGGGACGCCACGCACGGCAAACACGTGGGTGGTTTACAATTCTACATGAGTCGATATACAGGATGATATCGGCCCATACAGAATTGCCCTCACCTCCGAAGAGGAAACCACAATGAGAGTGAAACAAAGAGGAAAGAAAGAGAAGAGAAATAAGAGGAAAAAGGAAAAAAGAAAGATCGCTCAGGTGCCCGGTGTTGCGAAGCCCGTGAATACCTAAAGAAGGTATCCCCCTGGGGGGATACTGCAGCAGGAATGACTATAGATAAAAACCATTTTCCTTTTTGGACGAGGAGTCTTCTTTTCTTAAACAACAGTATTTTCTGATCTCCCAGGCGACGCAATGTTCTTTTATAAACTGTTAATCTATTTTTCTGACGTTTAGAGACAGGTATGTTACCCTTTAAAAGATTTAAGGCGCATTCACAGACACCTTTTTATAATACTATTGGGACACTTTTTAAGAAAGGCTGCTTTTTTTTTTTTTTGTCTTGCTTAACAATTTGAGATGTTCCACGGTCGACATCCTGAGTACAAATGCTGATTGTTGAACTTAATCTCTCTTTTATATGAATACCGTAAGCAAAAGCTTTAGTCAAAGCGCAGTGTTTAAAACCGGATTTGTGATAGGGACAGTTTACCACTGGAATATTTAATAAATCAATCTTGGGGCAATTAAAATCATTCAGATTCAAAATCTTTCGTCCGGAAATTCGCTCCAAAAATTTCGTCTTTTCTAATCCTTTGGTATAAATATTCTTATAAGAAAGAAACAAAGACCAAAGTAGAGGCTCTAATGTTGAAAAGGGTAAATCACCACTATCCCAGTGCAAACCATGACGATACGAGTCAACCAGGCAAATGTCTTTCTTTTTAGGAGAGGTAATTTCTCCCAAGGATACGGAGACAGAAAACTCCAACGACAGTGGTATCCAGAATCGACCGCATAAAAGGCAAGTTCTTTGATAATAAAATTGCTCGAATTTACCTGAAAGCCTTCAAATTCAACTACAACGGAATACATGTTCACCGAAAACGTACTATGGATAAATGGCTTATCGAAGTTCATACACATAATGTTTATCACCAGGAAATATACTTGTGCGCCGGCGCAAGCTTTCGCAAGAATCTGGTCTTAAATCAATGAATAAGTAACTGTAAGGTAATGCAGTAGCATCATAAAAAATTTCTTGGAAAGCCTTGGATTTACCAGGATACATCTGTCTGGCTAAATGCATTATTTGACTTTTATCTCGAGGATTCTTGTATAGTATCATGTAATGGGAATTTAAATTAATATTTCGCATTTCTTTACCATGATGAATAAGTTTTGCGTTATAAAAATGACCGAAAGAGTGATGACTGCCTTTCGTGAAAAGTTTGCTCAATCGCAAATCACCAGCTAATTCTGACATTAAAGCGTCGATAAAAATTAAAGCATCTTGAAGGGAGTTAAGGTTGGAGGGTAATCCTTCTTCAAATTGTACATCTTTCATTGAATTGAAAAGAGGTTGATAGCTTCCATAACAGTATATAATACTTGATGGCATAGGGTGAAAATATTTATAGTCAATTAATTTTTTAAAAAACACACTTTTACCCGAACCTGTTGGTCCAGAAATTAGTACCGTCGAAGGATGTACTAACTTGAGTAATTCTATGTTTTAAATGAAAGGAATGAATGAAATCTTTCGTATTTATAGTTTCAATGAGAATGTCAAAGAAATAATTTTCGTATTATAAAAATCAACTTATATATCATTTTTGAGTTTTTCGAACACGAAAATTACTTTTATAATTTTTATTACAAAAAGAAAGCAAAATCTAAAAACAGGTACTTAAAAAAAAATTACATGTAAATCGTGATGAGAGTTAACATAAAACAATAAACACACAAAATAAGATAAAATCAGTTCTTTTTTGACAAACTGATACATTCGAAAATCATTCTTCTTTCTGGATAATACATTTATAATAGAATTCATACAAAGTCCTTGACATAGTTTTACAAGAAAGAAAATACAATATTGACCACATACATTGGATGTTAAACTTTGAAGCGTTGCCTTGTTCCAACGAATTCGGTGATACTTCTTCAGAAATCTTGTTATGTCTTCTCCATATGCTTCAGGAGGAAGTCCGTAAGAATCGAAAAAATCGATAGTTTATTTGTCTTGAACGTAAAATGCCAACCAATGGATTGCTTTTTCGTCATGTTTATCAGTATTGAGCACTAACGCACAGGGAAACTTTCGAATTTCAGGTATTTTGTCAGAAGAGAAAACGCCTACAAAATATCTCGGAACACACAGAATCACGAGATAAAATTCTATAAATTTGTGATCAATTCATTAGTTTCCAAAATCATACAGAATGTTGCGAGATTCGTTTATTTCGATTAAATTTTCAAATTCAGCATACACTAGCAAAGAGTCTGTTCGCGTCAAAGTCGTTCCGAACTTAATTTCTAATCTTAAATTGCTATGGCGAATGAGATTAAGATGTGAACCATCACATAAATCAGGTGACACCTCAAAACAAAATAATGAATACCCCTGTGAAAATTCTAATCTTGAAAGATACAAGCCTTTGTTTTCTGCATTCGTAAATAAATTCGGATAAGCGCGAATGAATAAATTGTTTTCAAAGTCAGGTTGTAGTGGATTGTGAGGAGCGGGTTGACCGTCCACATAGATGCCTATAAAATTAATATTGTAATGTTTGAACTCAAAAGGAGACTTTTTATAGTCATCGTTAAAAGAGTCATTATCCACACAAGCGATTACGATGCGATTGGGCATCTGTCCTGTAAAAATATTATCTTGAACAAAACTCATATTGTCTGAAGGAATCGAATATGTTTTGCAAAGCACTAATAGGGTATTTGGCTGTTGTTTTTTCTAAGCTTTTAGCATGTCCTAAGACAACGCCAGGACTTACTCATACTTTACGAACAAATAAGGAAGCGTGTTCCAGGGAAACTTTTAACTCCCCCTCACTTGTCAACAAACAAAACTCTGGTTTACTACGAATCAGTTTAATTTTCACATCTACCATGTTAAGGAGGAGTCTTTCTTGATGAAACATATCCAGATGCAATCGCCCAATCATATCCACTGAAGCACTGAGTTTAGTCATTTCGGCGCGTTTACTAAATCCTTCATTGGGGTTTGCATCTGCTGGATCCACAACATTCATACGACCAGCAGTATCTTTAAAAAATAATTCTGAGGAAAGTTGAGAGGATTTCGCATCATAGCCGTGATTCAATAATTTCTCTATCATGAAGGATAAGTATTATTACTGGAAGAAACGAGTCTATCGTTCAAATATCAACTTGGGAGAACATGGAATGCAAAAAAAGATTGACGGGTCCCACTTTACATTTTTCCGGAATGGGTTTGCCATCCTTTTTCAAAATCTTCACTTTGACATATAACTGAGTTTGAGATAAATCAAGGTAATCTTCTCCGCTTCTAGAAACATTAAATTTTACAGGACCTCCATCAGAAACATTGGAAAGCGGGTGAAATTCAACCCATTGGCCTCTTTCAATAACTTCGTGTAGGAGGGAGATGAAATAATTCTAATTCCGATTTAGCACATTCAGGAGAGTCCTTTAAAAGAAAGCCATAGTGCAATGCGGATGTTGTCAATCAAAAATATCATGTCTTTGCACCTTCCGTACTTTCGATGAATGATGCGTTTCGCAGGTTTGCGCTTCCTTTTAAGCTTTCCATGGCCAATCATTTGATACGCTTTTTCAACTGCTTTTCTAGCTAACTTCTTTCCGGTTTCTTTTGATCGTGTTTGAGAGACGATTTAAAATTTTCGCCTGATAACACATCATTCGCAACCATAGTGCCTGTTCGCAATGCTTCTTTTCCAATTGTTTTGGCGCCACTTATCAAAAACGGCATCGCACTGCGAAACAATTTAGCAAAAAATCCTCCTATACCGTATCCTCTCTCTAAAACTGTTCCTCGATAGTAAGGCAAGCCATCTCCTGTTTGTCCTGCATAATAATCTTCGAACTTTTGTGTACAGCACGTATAAGGTACCCACATTTTGTTGATCTTTCTTTATCGCAATCAAAAAGGAAAATGAGATTAATTTAAATGTAATGCTCTTTTATATGATTTGCCGTAATCGAAAATGCAACGTTACAAAAACTTTACCTATTTCAAAAGGCATTAAATCACCAGAATGAAATCTGATATCGATTTGTACCGCTTGGAAATGCTGACGAATAACTGGTACGTACAGCGGTCTAGTATAATGAGCATTAATAATTTCACCAACGCTCCCTTCGACAGACACAATTTTTAATAGAGGGGCTTGAACATCACCTACGATTTGAGGTTCCACGAGATCACAGTACACATACATCACGGGAAACGATAACTTTGGGTCGGCTACAAAAGGACTTTGTTGCAACCCCGTATATTCTCCAGGTTCAAACCCTAAAAGTTCTGCTAGACCTTCATAAAGAACTACTTTAGATTTTTTATCTGTCTTGATTGTAACTCTTTTTGTCACAGGGTGAAAATGAAATTCAATTTTATTTTTATGCGATGGTATTGTCATACTTTTAATGAGGTCCGGTATGGTTTCATAACATCCAGAAGAAACTCTCCTGCCTTCAAATTTTCCATCCCCCAAGTCGAAACCGAACAAATTGTTATCATTTCTAACGTTATACCATGAATGCGGATAAATGAAATCGACCAAAGCCATCTCCCATTCACAATTTAAATTTATAGGGGTAGGCAGTTGAGTTGTAAATTGCGATATTTTATTATTTGGGAAAAAGCTCATAGAGCTGTCGCTGATTAGAGTGACGTAGAACGACATCTTTTGACGAAATGAATGGTAAGTACGATGACTACTCTATTTATATCATTCGAATGTCTTTAACCCATGCATTGAATTTTTCCGGATATCCTTGAAATTTAACAAAATATTGAACTTTCCCATTACGTTTCCTTTTCTTCAAAGCTTAAAAGCCACTGGATAAAAACCTGAATCCGAAATCTTTTGCAGCTCTTGCTTGTAAAATGTTCTTTTTATGATTTCTCCTGCTAAATCTTTTATTTATAGACAACTGGTAACTTTTGAATTATTTTACGAATAGTAAAAATTTCTCTTGTCCAATTCTGTTCGTATCCTTTCTCAAAATGTAGTTTCTCCTTACTGATGCGAACTGTATCACCGACATTCAATTCATATTTCATTGCAGGGATTTTGTCATTTGCGTACAGTGTTTTCCATCCTGACTTTATCAATGTTTACTGACGCTGGCTCCATTTTAATACTATAATGCCACGTGTGGTTATAACTGTGTGTTAATTTATCGATTACATCGATATATCTCTTTGCATTCTTTCCAGCAAAATATTTCCACATTTTCGTTTTAAGTGTACGATTAAAGCGTTCTACTGTTGAAGATTTTGTGGTGTTATTGGTTGTAAAAAAGTGAACATTCTGCTTTTTTAACCCGGGAGAACTAGCTGCATGAGATTTTCTCTCACAGTCGTACTTTTTTAAGACTCTTATTTAAACCATCTTTCATTTTAATTAAAATTTCAAAATGTTTTACAGTTATTTTACCTATTTTGCGAATAAAAGTACTAAGCCAACCAAAAAAAGTTGATATTACACTGGTGAAAACAATTAAAGGGACAAATGTTCTTTGTGCAATTAAAAAAAAACTAACAAAGCTAATAAAACCAAACTTGGCCAAAATATCATTCGATACAAGATCAATATATGGGAATAGAAACATGGTCACAACCTGCACCCTAAATAAGGAAACTGGTCACGTGTCCCCCACAGCAGCTGACCGACACCCTGTCAGTCAGAGAAAAACATGCCTAATAGGGTGTATGATCACCTGTAATAGCTACACAACTCTCGCATCGGCGTTTCACACTGTTTACCAGGGTCCTTATCAATCCCTGTTGCAACTGCACCCACTCTTGCACCAAGGCACCATAGAGATCATCGATGGCCATTGGAGCTGGTGTTCGAGGTGCAATTGATCGTCCAAGGGCGTCCCATACGTGTTTGATAGGATTAAGGTCATTGGACATCGCAGACCACTCCATTCGTTGAACATCCTCCGATTAGTGATACTCGCTCACCATCTGAGCCATATGTGGACGCGCGTTATCGTCCATAATCCGAAATTTGGTTCATATGCCCCGTGGAAAAAGTCTCACATAGGGTGCAAGGATCTTGTCCCTGTACCGCTGACCTGTCAGAGTACCTCTATCAAACCCATGAAGGTCGGTAAGCCCGTCTGGCATGATACCTACCCAGACCATCAGGCCACCTGTACCATAGTGATCCTCTTCGACATTCTTAGAGGGCCGATATCGACTCCCGGGTTCCCTCCAGATGAGAACACGTCTCGAGTCACTGTCCAGACTGAATAGCGACTCATCATTGAAGAGAACCCACCCCCAACTATCCTCTGTCTAGGACAGGTATTCTCGGCACCATGTTAGACGGCATTTTTTGTGGTTCACAGTCAAAGTGATGCAGACTACAGGGCACCTGGCATACAGGCCACCTGCATTAGGTTTCTGGGTGACTGTTATTCCTGAAATGGATGTTCCTGTTGCATTATACAGGTGACGAGACAGTTGTGTCGCTGTCGCGGACCTATCCCTTTTGGCTAGAAGTCTCAAATAACGATCTTCAGCCAGCGTTGTTGCCCTTTTGTGGCCTTGACCAGGTCGGCGGACCACTGTTCCTGTCTCACTGAACTGTTTCCACAGAGTGGACACCACATTTCTCGAAACACCGAAGTCATTACAACAGGTAGCCTGTGATCGGTCGGCCTCGAGTCTTCCGACAATCCGCCATCTTGTGGCATCATCTAGATGATGATAGCTAGCCATACTAACAATGGGTAAACAAAAAAATTTAAAAAAAAAAAGGATTGGGTTATGCTACGATGTTTCAAAACGTCCTTACGCTACAAGCTTCGGCGGTCAAATGAGGTACCTCTGCACAAACGCGATCACAGCGCCACTGCCTTATGACGACACAGACTACTGCGTGGCAGATGTGTCCGCGAAGAGCTTAACTATCATCTGATACCTTATTTGCGTATAACTTATTTTTTTTAAACCGATTGTCCCTTTAATTCTTTTCACCTATGTATATGAATGTAAAGCAAAAGAAAAGCAATTTGGCATTATTACTCGTGAGTTCTCCCGGGTTAAGAAATCCTGTACTATCTTATTCCTGTACTCCTTCCCAGCATCGCATTGTAGAGTTTGTGGTTTACGCTCCGAAAATATTTTTTCAAAAGCTCGTTTAATACTTAGAGCTTTTTTATCTTTTCACGGTATGACCCATGCATATTTCGTCAAAACATGGATGCATGTCAGTAAAAACCTATATCCGTCATTCAAAGAAGAGAGAGACTGCATGTCTACTAAATCAGATTGAAACTGCTCGTTTAAGCCTCCTACTATCATACGATTTTTCGGGAATTTGTGTCGCAAAGGCTTGTGCAAAGTATACGAGTCTTTCGTTTGTAGCCATTTCTTTATCTGTTGTGTTTTTAATCGACCTTTTAAAGCACGTTGCAAAGCCCTGATACCACCGAAACTGGCTGGTAACTCCGGTTGGTTGGTTGGGGCTTTATGGCGCAATCCCTTTAGGGACATGCTGCGCCAAGACAATGTCAACACGAAAAAACATATTCATAACCAATAAGTGGGTAATTAATCACTAACAAAAGATAAGAAAACCAGAAACATTAAATGAAAAGAGTAATATGTATAGTTTAAAAACATTTAAAAGAGTCAAAAGTATTATAAATAAAAACAGTGTAAAAAGTAATATCGTTAAAATATAAACAAAGTTGAAGATTATGTACTAATACCACGTAATATCAAGTTTAAAAATCACAGAAGTAAAAAACAATGTAAACTTAATTAGGTACAAATTCATCGAAAACTGCATTATCTTCATCATCACTCGAGTAGTATGATTGAGATTCCATTGCTTCATCTACATACTTTTGAAGGTTTTTCGGATCCTTTATATTATTAACTGATGGGTTGTTTTGACATTTGTCCTTGCTCTTCTTCTTCACAGTTTTCCATTGTGAAGAACCCCGAATTATCTTTTTCTCTTTCTGTATGCAAGCTTTTTTGCTTGGATTGTCAGTTTGACTAGTATCAGGTATATGTGATGTTTTTACAGATGTTGCAGCCTTAGTCATAGACTGCAGTTCGGAAGCCTTTTTGGATTAACTTCTGCCTTTCTGAATGCAAGATTTTTGGCTTGGTTTCTCAGTTTGGGAAATATTAGGTTTCTGCAAATTGCATGCAGATAGTATAGAAGTTTGTTCAGTCTGATGATCGGATGACTTTTTTGGTAGATTCGAAGATTTTTGAGACTGATTGATTTGGTATACTATTTTAACAGGTTTTGAGGATGGTAGCCAACGTTCTAATAATGGGGTAGCATAGCATTTAGAACCACAACTGACATCACGGGTTTCTTTATTTAAAGTGGTTGTTGATTGCGTTTTAGCTGAGTCCTGGATTCAACTAGTTTACGGGCTTCAGGGTAGGAATTTTTTGAGTAATCTTAACTGCAAGAATTTCCTTTTCACGGATCCAATTAGGACAAGAGCGAGAGTACGATGTATGGTCACCTTTACAATCAGCGCAGCGTTCTGGTTTTTCGCAAGTTTTACCGTCATGGCCGACTTCTGCACGACGTGCACAAGTAACAGATCCACGACAGGCAGTATTAGTATGTCCATAGCGCTGGCATTTGAAAGAACGGAGAGTATTAGGGATATAAGGCCTGACTGGACAGTTTAGATAACCAGCTTTAATTCTAGTAGGTAAAATATGGCTATTGAAAGTTAGAATAATGTGTTTAGTAGGAAGTATTTGCCCATTTCTCCGGATAGTGATATGGCGTACATCAATGATATTTTGATCGCTTAAATTACACAGAAGTAGTTCTTTTGTGGAGAATAAAAGGTCTGGTTCAGATATTACACCACGACAAGTATTAAGAGTTTGATGTGCTTTAACAGACAGAAAAAGTACCTATAGTATTGCAATTTGACAGAATTTGTGATTGGCTGGCTGAAGAAACCTCAACCAGTATATCTCCAGACTGCAATTTTTTCAGCGAGTGACCATCACCAAAAACAGACTGAAATGTTTTTGCTGTAAGAAAAGGTGATGTCTTTTTGAAAGAACTATCGAGAGGCTATCAGTGCGTTTAATTACAAAAAATCGAGTGAATAAAGTCTGTCTCATTTTGTTGCTCTCCACATGGGAGAGAAATTGAAGGAATATTAGTATTTCCATCCATAATTGAAAAAAAAAATAGAATTCAGACGCCGGCCGCACCACCCACTACCGAGCCCAACAAGGGGATGCACATTTTTGCACCAGTGCTAACCAGGGCCTATACGGTCACAAGACATCCCTATGCCAGTCTCCACCCTTAACGAGATGGCTAGTAAATGCTCGCTCTCTTGATCCCCAGCCAGTGACAAGTCAGCTGACCAGCCGATTGATGTATACGGGACCAATATGCACCTCCTGTCTACCTGAAGCAGAGGCCAAAGCAATGTGCTGGTTTCCCTCAACTGCCAGGATCCCCCTTTCCAGGGACACGGGATGCCACGCACGGCAAACACGTGGGTGGTTTACAATTCTCCATAAGTCGATATAAACAGGATGATATCGGCTGATGCAGAATTGCCCTCACCTCCGAAGAGGAAACCACAATGAGAGCGAAACAAAGAAGAAAGAAAGACAAGAGAAGTAAGAGGAAAAGGAAAAGAGACAGATCGCTCAGGAACCCGGTGTTGCGAAGCCCGTGAATACCTAAAGAAGTATCCCCCTGGGGCTGGTAACTCCGGATCCCAATACATCTGATTCAAAACTTCCATTGCAACAATGATTATGATGTAAACGAAAGTTAACATTCATTTATATTTTAAGCTACAAATTAACACAATGCTTATCGCTTCAAAAGTTTTACTGAAAATGAAAGTATCATGACAAATTCTTTGAAATATATACCAAATTTTTAGATTTCCTTTCAAGTTTTTTTGTTTGTTTGTTTTGTTAAAGAAAAAAGGAGAGTGTTTTAAAAGCATAGGGGAGACCGGGGGAATGCCGCACACCCGGGTTATGCCGCCACCCCACCTAGTTTAAAAACTAAGGGCAGTTTGAGATAGTGAATGTGCCTGCACTATAGTTAAGTCGGATGAATATCCTGTCGGATGAATGTCCATGTCGAATAATTGTCCTCTGTTGGCTAACTGTCTTGTCGGCTAACAGTCGTTGTCGGCTAAACATCCTGTCGTCTAATTGCTGTCTGCTAAATGTCCCGTCGGCTAAGTGACATTGTAACATATAAATAAATAGGGATATGACAAAAAACTGGATACATGGCCGTCCATGGATAGCAATTCTTAAGCTAATGTTAGACTTAGAAGTGTGATATCAGTAATTTTCAGCGTATTTATTTCTGAATTAAATTTCAGCTCAGTATGTGGCGTGTATAAAAATTTATAAGGAACATACAGAGCTTCACAAAACAATTGAAGTACGTTTCCGTCTATTGTTAGGAATTAATAAATGTGTATATTCAAATGTGTTATGTTTTTCTAACTGAACTAAAAATGTAGGAAAGGGTTCATAATCCATACTTGACACATGGTTTTCCTTTCTTGTTTTATTTATTTTCAATAATTCATCTTCTTATGTTTTTGTATTTCTCAGTTGCAATAATAATGATTTATAGGGTTCCGTACTTAAAAAGTAAAAACGGAATCATTATAAGATCACTCCTGTGTCTGTCTGTCACAGCCATTTTACTCGTAAACTACGGAACGTGGGAAGTTCAAATTGGGAGATGTAATAAAGACTATTGACCCACATATTTACAGATTATTAAACATTCACAAATATATGTGGGAAAAACGTAGAGGGGATAATTAGGTTATTTAAAGAAGAAATATATTTTCTTTGTGTATCGTTTGGGGTATCGGTTAAAAGATTCCGTAACGCATAACTCAAAAAAGTCTTTTTAAAATATAAAAATACAGACGAGATATTTTTAAAAATATATCTCGTTGGATTAACATTAGCGATTCGGTCATTTTGCCTGAAGAGTTATAATTTGTGATCACCTTTAGAACTAAATCTAAGCAGGATTCTTGAAAACAGTGAAAATTTAACTTGTAACTTTTAAAATGCACTGTATTGTTTCTCTCTTTTAGGATGCAAAGACACGGAAATAATATATAGAAGAATGTTAAATAATTGTATGTTAATTTGGTAAATATTATGTTAATACTTTGTATTAGAAACTATTATTTGTAGCTGTGTGAAAATAAACTTTGTAATTTAATAGACTGTATTGTTTTATTATAACTTTGTTCTTTTTATATTCTTGAAACTTTTCAAATATTTTGTTTTTGTGGAATTATATTTAATCAGATTTGTGAATAGGGGCCATCCAGAAATGATTTCACGCTTGGAGGGGGGGGGGGGTTCGTGAAATTGTGACAGTTTGTGACAAGGGGGTGGGAGGGGGTAAGAAGAAGTCTGACATCACACATTTTGGTTAAACATTAGAGGTCTTACTAACATTGCATAGATATTAAAGGACTTACTATTGCCGAGGATGAGTGCGATGCCAAAATGCCTGTGTACTCTATGGACGAGCATATATTTTCTCCAAGGGAGGAAGAGTCGTTATAGTAAATGATTCGGAGTAATTTCTATTTTATGATTTAATATATAATTTTATAAATGTTCATATTAATGTGACAAATGAAATGTTATGGCAATTCCATTTAAGTAAAACTAATATTGAGGCTTCTTCTTCAAAATCAATCTGTTTTAAAGTATTTTGTGTTCATAAAGTAAATATAGGATTTAAAAACCAAATATATTAAATTCCATTTCAAATTCTAAAATACTACTGTTTTCAATTGCTCTTTCATATTAATATTTTATTATTATTGTATATTAAGTTTTTTGTTGTAAACCGTAATCTTATTTCATATAAAATAAATACACGAATCAGTTTTATTGTTATGCTCACAAATGTCATTAAAACACATAGTTAAAGTTCAAAAATAAAATTTCAAATATGACCTATAAACATAGTGCTTTGTTTCTGAGCTGCAAGTTTATATTTACGTAATATAGCGTGACATGTGACAAGGGGAGGGGAGGGGGTATGGTGAAGAGTGACATTTTGTGACAAAGGGGAGGAGGGGGGTTAAAAATGTTGAAAAAAAAGTGTGACATCATTTATGGATCGCCCTATAGGGAAATTTTAATTTTAAAATGAGTTTTTTTTTTTCCTTCTGGAAGTTAATAAGTTTTAGCAATATATTCCACCCTGGCCAAAAAGAAATGAAAATAAATTATATTTTCTTTAATAAAATTATATATGAAATTAAAATTGAGGGTGTGTGTTTATACTCATCTAGGTTTGCTTTGCATTTGTTATGTACATGGACCACTTATTTTTAGATAATGTTTTTAATTACCTTCTAAGAATTAGAAGGGAATAAGCAACTAATTGAGAATTGGCGAGTCTAATAAAACTTCTAAACAAATTAAGGTATATTATTGGAAGTTATTGGGGCTTACCAGGTAGTTGAATGGTTAGCCCTGTGGCCCCCGATTCAACTATGTCGGGTTTAATTCCTGCGGTTGTGGTAGTATATTTGTGGGGATTTGGAATCTACTTTAAACCTTGTTTACTCGGTCTATGTAGCATAAAAATGTCAAGCATTTGACAAACCTCCGATTATATGGAATCCTGCACAAAACTCGCACAACCTTCAAAAGTACGACTATTAGTGTACAGATAAAAAATATACAATCAAAACTTGAGTAGAAATGCGGCAACTAGTGACCATTCACCAAAGTTTGGGAAGAATTTAATTTTGATACTAAAAATGAATATTCGATGAGTCCTTAAAAAATAAAGTTCTTTTATCATGTTTTGGGGGCATTTTTAACTCAGGGAGCGGGAGGGGCAAACTAAAAATTTTTTTAGGTATGTTAAGAGACAGGTATCGTTTATTATTATTATTATTATTATTATTTAATGGAATGATTACCATTTGCAAATTCATACGATCATTTGTTACATAGTTACGACAAGTTTTATGAATACGAAGTCGAAAACTATAATTTGGTGCAAGTACCGTAGGTTTTTACAGCAGCAACTGATAGCCATTCAAGAAAATTTATCTGGCAAGAACTTCATTTTGGCACTAGAAATGTAGATACGATTTGTTCCCCCAAAATAAAGTTAAATCATCGTGGGGTTCTTTTTGAGGAGGAGGGGGGGGGGGGGACTTTAACATGCATGGGCGAACAGAACTTATTTTTAAAATGTCAAATGGGGTATCGTTTGTTGTGAATTTTTTTATTCTGAATCAAATGATATCGCAAGCAAGCCGATACGATCATTGTTTACAAAGTTAGGCCAGATTATAAGCAGTGGATTTTGGTAAATTTAATGACTTTGAAATAAACTCAAAATTATCCTGATTTTGACTATTGCTATTTTGAAGACATTTAATAGTTTTTAGATGACTTAATACAGGGCTCCCAAATGGTCCGCCAACTGAATACCAATATTATTTTAGAAAAAAATTCTTTTTAGATTTTTCCTACAAACCGCCCCGGAAACACATTTGAAAGTTAATTCTAGCGCAAACCTACCATAAATTTTTCTGTTAAAATTTATTGGTATTCAGTTGGCGGACCATTTGGGAGCCCTGCTTAATATGATATAAAAAACTCTTTTTAAACGTAAAATAAATGTGACAAAACTATGTAAAAAATAAAATATAATTTTCCACTTTGCATTGATAAAATCTTTTCTGTAACTTTCTTATAGATGTTCGTATCGACTTGCCGATAATGTTATTCAAATACATACGAAACGATATCCCACTTGACCTATTTAAAAAAAGTTGAATTTTCCCCCCCTCGAGCTATAATGCCCATCAAAAAATGCCCCCCCCCCCAAAAAAAAAAACACACAGTAAAACAACTTTACATTTTGGAGACTCATCGGATCTTAATTTGCAGTGCCAAAACGAGGTTTGTCTCAAGCTTTCGTGAATAGCAATCACTTGTTACTGTAAAAACCTATTTTACCTGCAAAAGACTTTGTATTAATAAAACCTGCCGTAACTTTGTAAGAAATGATCGTATTGACTTGCTGATGATTTCACCTGATTCGGAATTATAAAAAAACATAATAAACAATATCCCATTTCACCTACTTATTTATTTAGCTTAAGAATTGCTATCCATGGACGGCCATGTATCCAGTTTTTTGTCATATCCCTATTTATTTATATGCTACAATGTCACTTAGCCGACGGGACATTTAGCAGACAGCAATTAGACGACAGGATGTTTAGCCGACAGCGACTGTTAGCCGACAAGACAGTTAGCCAACAGAGGACAATTATTCGACATGGACATTCATCCGACAGGATATTCATCCGACTTAACTGTAACGCAACTGTAACCTGATCTTAACCTAATTATAACCTAAGCATAAACTAACTGTAGCGTAACTGTAACCTAACCAATACCAAACTGTAACGTAACTATAATCTATCTGTAACCTAAACGTAACCTAAGTGTAAGATAACCGTAACCTAACTGAAACCTAACAGTAACCTAATTGTAGCCTAAATGTAACCTAACTGAAACCTAACAGTAACCTAATTGTAGCCTAAATGTAACCTAAATGTAACCTAACTGGGACGTAACCATAATCTAACTGTAACTAACGTTTACCTAGTTATAACCTAATCGTATGCTAACTGTAATGTAACTGTAACATAACTTTACCATGACCAAGCTCTAACCTAAGCGTATTCTAATTATCACCTAAACGTAACCTAACAGTTATTTAACCGTAATCTAAATGTAACCTAACGGTAACCTAATTATAAAGTAACCGTAATCTAATTGAAACCTAACAGTAACTAATTGTACACTGTTAAAAATTTTGCAGCATTCTGGCAGGTCATTCGACCGTTTTTTGAAAAAACGGTTTCATAACCATAATTTAACTATATTCTCACCATAAAATGGCCAATAATATGGTCAGAATAGTGTTAAATTACCGGTTGTGTAACCGTTTTCGGAAAAAACGGTCAAATGACCTGCCAGAATGCTGCAAATTTTTAACAGTGTAGCCTAAATATAATCTAACTGGGACGTAACCGTAATCTAACTGTAACTAACGTTTATCTAATTATAACCTAATCGTATGCTAGCAGTAATGTAACTGTAACACAACTTTACCATGACCAAGCTGTAACCTAAGCGTAATCTAATTATCACCTAAACGTAACCTAATTATAACCGAACAGTTACCTAACCATAATCTAAACGTAACCTAAGTGTAACCTAATTATGAAGTAACCATAACCAAACCAAAACCTAACAGTAACCTAATTGTAGCCTAAATGTAACCTAACTGGGACTTAACCATAATCTAACTGTAAATAACGTTTACCTAGTTATAACCTAATCATATGCTAAATGTTATGTAACTGTAACATAACTTTACCATGACCAAACTGTAACTTAAGTGTAATCTAATTATCACCTAAACGTAACTTAATTATAACCTAACCGTAATCTAAGAGTAACTAATTGCAATTGTAACCAAACTGCAAATTAACTGTAACCTAGCGGGAGGTGCATAATATGAAAGAGTGATCAAAGGGCTGCCCAGTCCAATGATATATCACTTGAGGGATGTCGGAAAAGTCAGAAAAATGCTCCCGGTGATACAAATTGGGGGAGGGGGAACGGGAGGTACATAATATGAAAGAGTGATCAAAGGGCTCCAATGCGATGTATCTCATGAGGGGTGTCGAAAAATGTTAGAAAAGTACCGGCTAATTATACTATCAGCTAAATGTCCTGTCGGTTAATCGCCTTTTCGGCTAAATGTCCTCCCGGCTAATTGCCACGTTCGGCCAGTTGCCTGTCGGTCAATTGTCTGTATTGCTAAAATTATTACTATATGTCCGTTTCGATCAATTGTCTCGTATGCTGTATGTAAATTTCAGCTAATTGTGTTGTCGGCTATATGTACGTATCGGCTAAATGCACGTCTCAGCTAACTGCAATCTGCTAAATGTCTTGAAGGCTATTTGGTTGTCGGCTAAATGTCTGCGACCGGCTACGGGTCAAACATCTATACTAAAAGTAGTTGAGCTTGAAAATGCATAAATCAAATTAAAAAACATCTTTCAGTAATTCATGGTCATTCTCGGTACTACTGATGAAATCTTTTGTGTAGTGTCTATGCAACAGAATACCAATAATGTCAGCAATACAGACAATTGGCCGACAGACAACTGGCCGAAAGTGGCAATTAGCCGGGAGGACATTTAGCCGAAAAGACGATTAGCCGACAGGACATTTAGCTGATAGAATAATATGCCGGTACTTTTCTAACATTTTTCGACAACGCTCATGAGATACATCGCATTGGAGCCCTTTGATCACTCTTTATATTCTATGCAATTCATATACACCACCTATGTGCCTGTGCAAAAATATTAGTTTAACTTATCATAAATCAAACATATCATAATTTAAAACTCACTATCAGCAATCATCCCTAATGTTTCCCTGTAAATGAACAATAAATTCGATGCACACCATATTCTTATCCAAACATCTTGCACTCTTTGTCTCCCCTTCTTCCGAAATTTCGTTTCCCGTTTTGCTCCCCTTACAGTATCAAGGTTTAAAATCTTTAAAATTCCTTAATATTTTCTTTAATTTTCTGTTTTATTTGTTACTTTAAACTAACAATAAATAGTCAGTCATAAATTTCGTTATCAATTTATTTCACCATATTCATTTCATTAAAAGTTCTTGTAAATTGCCTCCATCGAAAATGTCATTTCTCCCTTTTGCTCCCTCATCCACGGTACCCATATTTTAAAATAAAAACCCTTTAATTTTTTTTAATCTTTTCTGCTCAATTTGCCACTTTATTTTAACAATAAACAAACGATCATAAAAATTCCCCCCCCCCAACCCCAACTGAAATTGGTATTTCCTCCTCGCCTCTCCCTCTTACCAAGCATCTTAAATTTAAAGTCCTTAATTTTTTTTCGATTATTATTTTTTTTAACTTATTTGTAAATATTTTCTAAGGTAAGTAAATAATAAGTCGTCGATAAACTCCCCCCCCCCCCCGCAAAAAAGAACTAATTCTGCTTATTCCTCTTTTTTTTCCCTCAGATCACAAAATTTTATCCTTAAAAGTCATTGCTTTTTTTAAAACATTTTGTACTCTATCTGTTAATTTATTGTAATCATAAATAATCATATAACTATACTCCTCCCCCACCAAAATTGACGCTTACTCTGACTCTACACTTACCAAGAACACAAAATTTAGTCTTTTTTTGTCCTATTTCTTATTCTTTAGTAAGGTAAATAAATAAGTCATCAAATAAAATCCCCCCCCCCCTTTTTTTTCGTTCTCTTATTTAAGTTTAAAATCTTTGAAAGTCTTTTTTTAATACATTTTCAGCTTTATCTGTTTCATATTGAACAATAAATAATGGATTATATAATTTCTTCCACCCCCATATAAAATTGACGTTTTCTTTTCTCCCCCCATTATTTCCATGCTCATAAAATTTAAAGTCTCTAAAACTCCTAATTTCAATGTTTTTGCCCTATTTGTAAATCTTTAATAAGTTACATAATCGGTCATCTATTAAATTCCCCCCCCCCCCAAAAAAAAAAAATCTGTTTCTTGATTTGTCTTACCCTCAACTCATGAAGCTAAAAAATCTAATTTACAGTCTTTAAAACTTTTTAATTTTTACTTTTTTTTCGTCCTAATTATAAATCTTTATTATCTATAATATTAACTAAATCATTTCAACTATGTACGAAAGTGTTAACAATAAAGCGATAGGTGTACATTTAATTGTGCATAAAAAACTTTTTAACTGTATTTTTCAAAGGAAAATGTCTTTAGAGAGATATTTGTAAGGAAAATATTGTGGTTTCTCGTCAACGTGCAAGTAAATTCTCAAAACCTTTCGAAATCATTTTATTCCGACTAGCTCAGAAAGAACCATCAAACGTAGATACCAAAGGTGCCTGAGTAATCGACTGAACCGAGTATGTCCATAAAGAAAAAGAAAAATCATGCGTCTACGTCGATACATTCCAACACTTACAGAACACTGTAACAAAACTTCGCCGTTTAATAAAGTAAAGAAGATATCTAACTAAACATTTGTAATACCTATGACACGTTTGAAAAGCAGATTTCAACAATTGCACCCATAACCTGGATGGTACTCCAATTCTTTTGTGCAGCTCATATGATATATGCAGCTCATATGAGGCAGTGTATATGATATATTTGTACTGCATATATTTGTACAGATTCTACATACTATGTTAAAATTTAGTTTTGTAAGAAAATATATAAAACAGTTGAAAATTCACACTCGGCAATTTCTACTAATAGACGGAAACATACTTGAATTCTTTTGTGCATTTCTGTATATAGAATACAGATTTTTATACACGTCAAACAGTATTAAGCTGAAATCTAATTCAGGCAAAATCATGCTCAAAATTACTGAAATCACACTTGCAGGAATTATTTTCTATCGGTGGCCCATGTATCCAGTTTTTGGAATATCCCTGTATAGGATTTTATTTGTATGATACAAACATCTCTAAGCATATTAAATGTAGTTGAGCTTGACCATTTATAACTCAAAAAACCTAACATCTTTAAGAAATTCATACTCATTCTCAGCAATGGTTACGAATTCTTTTGTGTGGTCCTGTATAGGGTTTGTAAAATATGTGCACACCACGTAGTGCGCGAAAATTTAGTTAAACTTAAAAACGCATTCTGTAATTGAAAATGTACTTTCAGCATTAATTTTTAATAGCTATATCGGATACAGTATTGTATCAAAATATTTTATGTTTCCCTGTAAATGAACGCTAAATGAAATGCAGACCATATTCGAATGTAAGCATCTTGTAGTAAATCAAAGTAGTGTGTATCTATTACGTCATGTTTGAAATAGTGTAACGTGATCAAAATACGCTACAAACAGTTTTTTTCGTAGACCATATTGAACCAAGTTCTTTTGTCTTTCTGCTAACTTCACACAAAGTTTTGAATATTTGGAAAACTTTATTTTTTCTGTCATATATTTTAGTGCTAACAACAATAAATTATGTACTATACCTATAAATGACTACGCTGGGATTTAGATGTATAGCCCCCCCCCCCCCCCCTTCTCCTCAAAATTAATATTTCCCGTTCTCCCCTCCACCCCTCTACAGTACAAAATATACAGTTTATTTGGTTAACCTTTTCTCTCCTAATTTTATGAACATCTTATTTTTAACCTTCAATGTTGTTTAGCTTTTATATATCTCTTGATAAATTTCATGTTCTAAAAAGAATCCCCACAAAAGATAGTTATTTTAGAATATTTGTATCTGGTATTTCCCCCCTCATTCAATATCTCCCCCCTTGATTTTAAATGTAATTTCGTTATGTGAAATAAAATAGTTTTTATACTGCGCTAATTTCAATTTTATGTTTGTAAAAGCTGTAAAATGAACTTGATGATTAAAAAAAAGAAATATATCTGAATAAAATAATCATTTATTTTCTGAAAGTCAAATCGCTTTAATTTTTGCACCCTTATTATAAACAGATTAAAATTCTTTTTACGGCTTTCAGCGTTATCCAGATTCTCCACAAAACAGACGGCTTTGATCTACGCTGGACAGTTGAAAAAAGAAATCTCTTAGACCACCTGAAACCTATTGGAAATGATCCAAGAATATTCTATTTGCTGATTGGAAGAGCTCGCTTGTCAATCATTTGAATTTAGACCATCCTTTCAATTCAGCTAAAATGCCAGCGGCCATCTTGATTTCTTTTTGTCCGTGACTGCAGTGGGGTCTTAAATTGTACATTGGAAGTCAAAATCCTTCCCAAAATCTGAATGAATTGGTAATGGGAGTGTATTCACGTATGTCGTTTCACATTAAGAAGGATTCTTCCTGCAAAAATGGATCTCAAAATGTTTTTTAAAAAAATTAAGTTGTTTCGTTATTTTAGTGAAGATTTAATGAAGATTGCCGATCCCGTTATTCAACGAAACGCATACATCTGTTATTGAAGAAAAAATTGATAGGGATCATAACTGATGAAAGAAACCATGTCCGAGAATTTGGATTCCGAAGAATTTTGAAGGCAAGGGAAATGGAGTGTTCAACAAGAAGACAGTTCCATATTCCAATATCCATCTTCAGTGCTATATTATCATTATACACTGCTCAAAACAATTAAAGGATATTTGAAGTTTTATATAAAATAAAGATATAAACGAAATTTTTTTTTGCCGAAAATAGAAGAGAATCACAAATGCAAATTTTTCTGGTTTTCAAACTGTGGAGTATGCAAATTTTGAGTTCGACGTCAAAAACGTCGCTTCAGCGGCAGCGAATGAAATTTGACTTTCAACTGGATAAAAGAGAATGAAGACAAGGATGATCGGCATTCAGTGATTGCTTTGTTTCAATGAGTACGATGTCTCAGCGAAATCATTTAACAGATTCAGAAGCTTTGAGAATTGTTGGTACGTTAGAAGGGGGCCAAACTCAAGCCGAAGTAGCGCAAGCCATTGGAGTGTCGCAAAGTGTCATTTCCAGGATCTGGAACTGTTTTTTGCAGAGTGGATGTGCAGGCCGAAGACCAGGGCAAGGTCGTAGACGGGCAACAACGCCCAATGAAGATCAGTATTTAGCGTTAACAGCTCGGAGACACCGAACCATGAACGCTACTCTTCTCCAACAACACCTTCGCTCGGCTACAGGCACCACGATTTCAACTCAGACTGTCCGAAACCGGCTCCATGCTGTAGGTCTGTATGCTCGCCGACCGATGGTATGTGTTAGATTAACATCAAGGCATCGTCGCGACCGCAGGGAGTGGGCAACCGAGCATGTCAACTGGAGGAGAAATGAATGGAGCAATATTCTGTTTTCTGACGAGTCCCGTTTTTCTGTGCATCCGGATAATAGGCGTATTTTCATCTGGAGGGACCGTGGCAGCAGGAATAATCCTGCGTTCGGGCACGAAAGTGTCAGATTTGGCGGTGGAGGAGTGTTGGTGTATGGTGGCATCTCCATTGACGGGCGCACTGACCTCTACATCATCCGAGATGTAGCTCTGACTGGTCGCCGATATAGGGATGAGATCCTCAGACCTATTGTAGTCCCTTACGCTGCAGCAATCGGAGATAACTTCATTTTAATGGACGATAACTGCAGGCCACATCGTGCAAACCTGGTGGAGGATTTCCTTTTCGAGGAAGGAATCGTTCGAATGGAATGGCCAGCGTGTTCTCCAGACATGAAACCAATCGAGCACGTTTGGGACGCTCTAGGAAGACGATTTCTGACCGCCAACAACCCCCACAAACTCTCCAAGAACTGGAAAGAGCTCTTCTGGAAGAGTGGGGCAGAATACCCCAACTCGTCATTAATAGCCTCATTGAGTCCATGCCTCAAAGGTGTTCAACGTTGCTGGCCGCCCGTGGAAACCATACCCCCCTACTGAAAATGATTTTCTTTGAAGAAAACACATTTTCTTATTCTTTTTTCTCATATGCACAAATTGTGGTTTTTCCTTTAGTACACAAATGTGCAATAAAATGCATTTTTTTCTGCCAAACATGTGTAATTTATTCTCATATAACCTACTATGTCTGTCGACCATGTATCAATCAGCTAAACAGTTTACCAGATACAAAATCCACCTAACACTGCAATATCCTTTAATTGTTTTGAGCATTGTATTATGAATATTATCATTAGTGACTGGCAAGAAAGTGTAATCACATCACCCCGCATTCTTAATAGAGCATCAAGAGAGGGGCTGAAAGTTCTCATAAAAAGATCGGAAGTTCCATCTTTTCAATTCTAAAACAGGGTTCATACAGATTTGGGAAGAAAGAATCCAAGGAGTACCGGAAAAAATCCAAGAGTCTCCAATTTTAAGGATTTGCCTTTTTTTTTTGTAGTTGTTGCTTTTATGTGCTACATCGTTATGTGGTATGCACACTCCAATTTTGATCAATCAAATCCCAAACACCTATTATGTATATCACATACATGAGACATGTTAAAGAAAATTTTAAAAAGTAAAAAAAAAAAAAAAAGAATGCTAAACGCAATATACAAGAAAAAATATGACAAGTTATAGTTTTTTCTTTTATTCTTTTAGAACAGTGGTATCGATTTCTTTGAAGGTGAAACTATGACAAAATTCGCATTTTTTTCTGCGATCATATGATGAAATTCGCGTATTTTTCGAGATTCTTTGACGAAATTAGCGTGTTTTTCGCGATCTTTTGAGAAAATTCGCGTGCTTTTCGCGATCTTCTGGGCAAAATTCGCGTTTCTTTCGCGATCTTCCGAGGGAAATTGGCGTTTTTTCACGATCTTTTAATGGAATTCGCATTTCATTTCGATCGTTTGACGAAACTGACGCTTTTTTCGCAATCTCTTGATGGAAACCACGTGTTTTTCGCGATCCTTTGACGAAATTTGTGTGTTTTTCGCGATCTTCTGGGAGATATTCGTGTGTTTTTCGCGATGTTCTGGGGGATATTTGTGTGTTTTTTCGCGATGTTCTGGGGGAAATTCGCGTTTTTTTGCGATCTTCTGGGAGAAATACGCGATCTTTTAATGGAATTGCGTTTTATTTCGATCGTTTGACGAATTTCTCGCGATCAGTTGATGAAAAACCGAGTGTTTTTTGCGATCCTTTGGCGAAATTCGCGATCTTTTGAGAAAATTCGCGTGTTTTGCGCAATTTTTTGAGGAAATTCGCGTGTTTTTTGCGATTTTCTGGCCGAAGGGGGAAATTTGCGCTTTTTTCGCGATCTTGGGAAATTTTTGGGGGGCGTTTGGGGGATGTTTTTTTCGCGATCTTTTAATAGAATTCGCGTTTTATTTCGTTTCACGAAACTGACATTTTTTCGCGATTTTTTTTATAAAAACCGCGTGTTTTTCGCGATCCTTTGACGAAATTCGCGTGCTTTCCGCCGATTTTTTGGGGGTAAATTCGCATTTTTTTGCGATCTTTTAATATAATTCGCGTTTTATTTCGTTTCACGAAACTGACTTTTTTTCACGATTTTTTGATGAAATTGGCGTTTATTTCGCGATCCTTTTGTGAAATTGGCGTGTTTTTCACGATCCTTTGAGGAAATTTGCATGCATTTCGCAATCTTTCGAGGACATTCGCGTGTTCTTCGCGATCTTTCGGGCAAATTCGCGTGTGTTTCGGGATCTTTTGAGAAAATTCGTATTTTTTGTGATCTTTTGAGGAATTTAGCGTGTTTTTGCGATTTTTTGAGGAAATTCGCGTTTTTTCGCGATCGCCTGGAAGAAATGCGCGTTTTTTCCGCGATCTTTTAATGGAATTCGTGTTTTATTTCGATCATTTGACGAAACTGACGTTTTTTTTCAGGATCTTTTGATGGAAACCGCGTGTTTTTTGCGATCCTTTGACGAAATTTGCGTGTTTTAGGCAATCTTTTGAGGAAATTCCCATGTGATTCGCGATTTTTTGAGGAAATTCGCGTGTGTTTCGCGATCTTCTGGGAGAAATTCGCGTGGGTTTCACGATATTTTAATAAAATTCACGTTTTATTTCTATCGTTTCACGAAATTGACGTTTTTTTGCGATCTTTTGCTGGAAACCGCGTGTTTTTCGCGATCCTTTGACGAAATTCGCGTGTTTTTTGCGATCTTTCTAGGAAATTCGCATTTTTTCACGATATTTTCAGGAAATTAGCGTTTTTTTCGATCTTTTGTGGAAATCTGCTTTTTTCTCGATCTTTCAACGAAATTCGCGATCTTTTAAAGAAATTAGAGTTTTTCCGAGATCTGTTGGAGAAATTCGCGTTTTTTCAAGATCCTTTCACAAAATTTACGATTTTTATCCGCGATCGATTGACTAAATTTGACAGTATTTTTTGGGACATATTTGCTAAAAAATGCGATTTTGCCGAGATTCTTGACTAATTGCTAAACATCGATGAAATTTAAAATAAAGATCGGTTAATAGTGTTGAAAAACTGACCTAGTGGGAGCCCTGCTATAAGATTATCCTAACCAATCAATGCTGTGCTTCAGATAGATGATGTGCATAAAGTATTTACCGTGCGTTTTACAATCATGATTTTTTTTTCCCTCGGCAGCAATATCGCTTGCGCCTGAAGCCGCAATACAATTTAAGGAGTTTCTAACGAGTGGTTTGCTTATCTAAGTAGTTCTAAGTACTACTTAGGAATGCTTTCATTTCTAAGGATTTTCCAAGGAGTCTAAGGAGTCTGTGCGAACCCTGTAAAAGTTTCCGTGTCATATTCAATATTCGTACATATTAAAAAATGCGTAAAATTTGTTACTGAAGCATAATTAGGGCTGCAGTAGTAGAAGCACGGGACAGATATATGCGAGCAAAAATCAAATCACGAAAGGTAATGCCTTGTTTTCATACCAAAGGTCAATATAAATTAGAGTGAAATAAAAGATCATTTTACAGTACATCGTATATATTCTATTTATTATATTATTATATGTTCAGGAAGATGTCTTTCATATATATTTAGAGAACTATCTTTTATTTATATTCGAAAAATAGAAGTAAACTGTATGTCTAATTATTGTGCTTTTTCTTTACGTTCTTTGCGATAATGTAATTCATATTTTAAGGTTAACTTTACAATTTAAGGGGACGGGGGAGCTTAAATCCTTAAAAATAATTTTTTTTTATTTTTGTAAATTTCAACTTAAATATTATTCAAGGGTACATTATATACATTATAACATGCATTTATCCCAAAAAAAATTTTAAAAAAAATTTATTTTTGAGAAAAAAATGGAATTTTACGCGTTGTCTTAGAAATCTTCGAAATGCCCCATGCGTCTTCAATATCAATGAAAATCCCCAATATTTTTTATAAAAGTTTGGTTTATATATAGAAATAAAATAGAGCATCGAATTTTATATATTTGAATTTAAAGGTAAAAAAAAAAAAAAAAATTCAAAATTTCAAAATTTTTTCGAAAAAATTTCAAAATTTTTCAAAAAAAATTTTTTTTTTAACCTTTAAATTCAAATATGTGAAATTCGATGCTCTATTTTATTTCTATATATAAATCAAACTTTTATAAAAAATATTGGGGATTTTCATTGATATGGAAAGCGCAGGGTGCATTTAATTTATTTATTTATTAAAGGTTTCTTATTAAATGTTAGAGTGAACAATCTTTGTGTGGAATTTTTTTTCTTTCTTTTTATTTTATAGAATGCCTTATTCCTTTAAAAATATTTTCCGTGAATTTTAATTTCATTAAACAGAAAAATATTTATTCTTTTAGTACAGGTTTTAAATTTGTTTCATAGGGAGAAAATGATAGGGTAGTTGTTTTGTCAAAGAAGACAAGTGACATATCTCCAGTAGAAAAACCAGAAGTAATAATGTGGTCTTTACATCCGATTTCCATTTTTCATAAAGAACATTATAACCAATTACCAACTATTGGTCAAATATTACATCATTTATTTTTTTATTTAAAAAACAACTATTTTTGTCAGTAAGCTATTCGAATACAATTAATGGAGTGTAGGGGAGACCGGGGGAAAGGCGACACCTTAAGGGAATTTTTTTTTTTTCACCTCGAAAAAATGTTTATTTTTTAATAGTAAAAATTCTAAAGCTGAATCATGATCATTAGTATCTGTATAAATTTAACCATAATCATAACTGTAAAGTAAGCATACATAAAAAAATATTTTTTAAACCTCTGCACAATGGCGGGATTACCCAGGACACTGGGGTAATGCCGCCACTCTTTAATGACCTAGTACATGCATCAAATGGATACTAGGAAACACACAACCTACTGAAAATAGTTAGAAAGCAATGTAATTGAGCAGAATAATGGTTAAGCTTACAATTTACTTCATATTGCAAAAGTCACTCTGCTGAATCGGCTCCACTACATTAAAATGAGGCCATTTCTCACCCGATTTGCATGGCGGCGGCATTACCCCGAGAGGACAATATGGCGGAAATCCCCAAGCAAAGCCGAAATAAGAACGGAACTTGTTCAACACATTGCATCAAAATGTCGGCGAATACATGCAGATTACGGATCATATTATCTTAAATACCTAATGTTACAATAAAAGGTGCTTATCTCTACTCATTTGAAGCTCCAAAATAATAAGTAACTAGATGAAAACTACATTTTTCACTAGAACTGACGAACGACGTACAGCAAAGTCACTCTCACTTTAGGCACTGTTTATATTGTTGGCCGCTATAGTGCAGGCACATTCACTATCTCAAACTGCCCTTAGTTTTTAAACTAGGTGGGGTGACGGCATAACCCGGGTTGGCGGCATATCCCCAGTCTCCCCTATCTGTTATGGCAAGTTGCTGATATTCCAACAACTCAAAAGGCAAGTTCTGTTGCAAAATTTAAAAACGGCCTATCAAAAACATGTAAGAACAGGAAAAAACTAGACGAACAGAAAGGCAGTCAGAATTGGAAAAAGTTTTAAATCAATTAGAAAATATGTTTGACATTTCGCACAATGATTCCAGGAATCTTATTACAATTTATGAAGATCGGAAATTTGTTTTGTAAAAAAAGACGAGTGACATACCTCCAGCAGAAAAACCATAAGTAATAATGTAGTCTTCACATCCGATTTCCCTTTTTCATACGGAACATTATAACCAATTATTACAAACTACTGGTCAAACATTACATCATTTGTACAAGATGTTAAATTCAAGCTTCAACATATTGTAAAAAATTTTTTGTTTATTGCTTTAGAAAAAATGCACATCAATTTGTAGATTTTTGAAATAAATGCCAAGTTTTTAAAAGTTTGACGGGTTTGAGAGGTTACATAACTTTTTCCTAGTTTCTAAAAATTTTTACAAATATGCTTATATCATTAAACCAGTGGCGTGGCGTGAAAATTTTCGGTGGTCATCGCAATTATTTAAGTTTGTGGTGAAAAATTATTAACTCTAAAATTCAATGGTTGAATGTTCAAAAAAGAAACTTTAAATCTTACCTTCACTTATACATGAACTCCAAATGTTCTGCTAAAACTGGATCGTAGAGTTTTAAAAGCTTATTAAGAGTTTTAAAATATTGCTTGGTCATCGGCGATCCAGCAATGACCGGATGCCACACCACTGCATTAAACCTCATAAAATAACTGGGTATTCAACATCAAATTGAAACAACTTCATGATCAACTAGAAGTACAGAAAATAATTATGTTTTATGTGGATAAAATGTTTGTACAGCGCAAACAAAAGAAGCATCATAAACTTAAAATCATAACTTCTACTGTATTTGACTTATTTTCACTTCACCAGGGCCTCAAATCGCTATTTTGGATAGAATTAAAGATTACTGACCTTGATAAATATTGCCAGCTATGCAGCAATTGATAAGGTTATTGATGGTTGTGTTAACTGAAGATGAAAAGCACTAGCTACAACTAAACAGAAGTGTTATTGTAGCCTTCCTTTACAGACAGTCACAGAAATATTCAAACTTGTGATGATTACTTGGAGTTCATAAAACTAACCCTGATTACTTTGTGTAAAATCTCATCACAATTTCTTAAAGGCAAAAGCAAAGTTATATTCAATCCTCCTGGTGCATACCATCGTACACGGTGGATAACATAAAGAATTTCTTGCATTTAAAAATTTCGCTTTCGGAATAAATTCAACTTCATGAAATATGAGGTATGTGTATTAAAACGCATCTGTCTGTTTATAGCAACAATTTATATAAAAGTGTGGTCCTCTGTACCTTCAAGCTGTGGTGCACCTTAGAATGATTTGATTCTCTTAAATCTCTGGAACTATTTTTTAAAAAAAAAATTGACAATGTGCTGGCAAAAAAAGTCTTGATAAAACATAAAAGAAAACTTTGGTACCTAAGTGAGAACATGATTGGGTTATCACTCTCTTCAGATCATACATTAATTGAGGAGAAAAAGGCAATTGTTTCAGTTTCAGAAAAATCTATGAAATTTGGTTAATGCTACGAGATTTTGCAGTCAAGCAATCACTCAATCTTTTCACAGTCCTAAAAGTTGACTGTTCATTTCTAAAAAACGACGTTGATTCATTTGTAGATAAACGATTATAATATTGTCAAAGAAAAAATTATACTTTATTCGTGGTAAATGATTGTACCAAACCTGCTGTGCCAGTATGCGCGCGTTATTAGCCACTGAATTCAATGATGTACTCGTGCAAGATGAGGATCAAGGTCCAACTCCTGTATCACACAGTAGAATATCATCAGAAATTTAATACATGCCTATTGAAGAAACAAAAAATAACTTACTTTAAGAAATCAAGAATATTAAATTCAAACTTCAACATACTGTAAAAATTATTTTGTTTATTGCTTTTGAAAAAATGCCAATTTTTTTAAAGTTTGACGGCTTTGAGAGGTCACTTAACTTTTTCCTAGTTTCTAGAAATTTTACAAATAAGCTTATATCATCAAACCTCATAAAATAAAAGGGTATACAATATCAAAATGAAAATTTTTTTTCGGACCCATTACCGAGTGAAACACCCTACTGTGCATTGATTATTTCTGAAACTAAATTGTCAATTAAGTTAGTCTTTAACAGGAGGCATTTCCTATGCTAAAGAACAGTATTTTGTATTATTTTTGTTAAAAATGTTTAACTTGCATAATTGAATGAATTGCAAAAAATAAAGACTACAGAGTGCTGGTGAGATTTATGAGTGATAATCCCCCCCCCCCCCTCTCTCATTTGTGGTTGCAATTTATGTAAGTAGTATATGTTTGATAAAGGATAACCCACCGCGTTCTGTTTTCGCTGTTTGCATCCAGGTTTCAGGTTACAGCCAGACTCTGGTTATACCGTTTCTAGCCAGAGTGTGGTTGAAAAAACAGTGCGTGGGAGAAGGAATGAAAGACGCTATTGTTTGATGCGCGTAGGAAAGATGATGGAAATTGTATAACGAGATATCAAGAGTGAGAAAGTGCGTGGGGCGTGAGTGTGTTTTCATGAGAGTGATTTGCGGTTCATGTGAACAAATAAAAAAATATGCAATGGGAAAAGAGGAAAGGAGGGGGGAGAATTTTTTCTTTTATTTGGATTAAAATATATTTTGATAGAATAATCGTTTTTAAAATGGTGTCTGAATACAAAAAGAGTGTTTTAATTAATAAAAGACTCTTAAAACAAATATAAAACTACAAAAGGTTTTGATTTAATGAAGAAATACAAAAGTACAATTAAAAAAAAAAAAAAAAAAAAAAAAAAAAAAAAAATATTTGTTGATGAATCAACAGAGGAAAATTAAAACAGAACAAAGCGGATGTTATTGTAAGGTATTACAATGTTTTAATCAGGACACATTTGACAGAATTTTTTATATTCTGTTTCAGAAATTTGTAAACCGATAATGCTCGCACGCAATGTGTGATTTTCATCTGTCCAAAAATATCGTAAATCGAAAATTGTTTTGTTATTTTTAAAACATTCGTGCAAGAAAATTTTACGTGCGATGTGTACTGATTTGGTACAAGAGGTATTTGTTATGTTCACTTCGAGCATGCATTGATCGATCTTATCGTTTATGACAAAAAATTCCAGTACAACAGTTAATAGCATTATCGATGACAAAAGGATGTAAATAAAGTTTTTGCTTTGGGAAAATAATTTCATGTTTACGGTCAGCATCCTTCAACCAGCGTGTGTCACTTTCTGACAAATTTCTCTTAGAAAATGCAGAACCCAGCGTTTGTAGATCGTATTTATAATCGTCGGAGATACATTGTGATTCAAAATCAAAGCATCACAAATATCTGTTTCTGTTTCAATATCTTTTATGTGTTCCAATACGAAAGCTTCGCTAAGTTCTTGGTGTTGGAATATCAAGGGCATGTCCAGTTTATCTTTGAGTTCTGTTATCGTGCCCATATCCATCACCTGATATCTGCTAACGAGTTTCATATTCAAAAGCATATGATATTCGTATGTGAATCGTGCCGTTAATTTCTGAAATTGGGATATTTTATCCCAGTCCACTTGATCTCGAAAATCCAACATGAAATGTTCTTCGAGCTTTTGATGCTGAGATATTTTTTGCCAATTAATTCTGTCAGTATTAGCTCTCATGAAAGTATCTGACAGAGTCTGGAATTCGCAAATCACGTCCCAATTAATTTTGTGTTTAAATTCAGTCATAAATGTCTCGCTTAATTTTTGATATTTTGAGACGTCGCTCCAATCTAGTACATGTTCTAGGTTTCGAATTGTACCTTCCGTCAGTTCAGTATCTCTTACGAACTTATACCAGTTAATTTCTTTTCAATTTTTCCCTGTCATGTTTTATGTATATATTTTATTAATAATTCAATACAGAAAAAATCGTGCAAGTCTGCGAAACACTGCCACAAATATAATTTTGAGAGCCTGAATGCTTCGGTATTTATAGAGTTTTCTTAAGGGGGATGAAAGGGAGGTGGGAGGGAAAATAGAGAGACCTCATTTTATAAATAAAAATTCAAAACAAATTAAAACGTCAAAATATTGTAATTCTTTTTGTGGAATGTTTTGTCGTTGTTTTTTCTTTATTTTTTCCTAAATAAAATATTTTTGTATTTCATAGTGAGAATCTTATTTTTTTTTTCCCTAAATAAAATATTATACTATTTTTATAGCGAGAAAAAATGCCTTTAAATTTAATAATAAGAAACGTATTTTTAATTATTTTAAGCGTTTGATTTTCATTTGTCAGTTTTTTTTTTTTTCAGAAATCATGTTAAAATAACTGCACGCAAAAAAACTTTGTTATTAGAACTGAATTAAAAAAAGTATTTTAAAGGAAGATATATGAAAGCTATTTCATCATAAAAATTATGATTAAGAAAAGAAACCTTGAAATCTGAGAGAAAGTAGGATTAAAGAAAAAAACTTGTAGCAACGATAAAGAAAGAACAGCTTCCTACGCACCACGCATGTACTCAAAAAAGTTTAAATGCCTTTCTTTGTTTTTATATACGATTATTTCTGTTTTAAAAAGATACAATGTAAACGTTTGTTACATGTTATTTAAGTGCCGCTAATGGTCTATTTGATATGTTGTAATAGATATGTATGTGTTAGATACAGAAAAATGTGTAGGCGTAATGTGTGAGAGTGTGTAAATGAATGAATGAACAAAGATGAGAGAAAAGCAAGAAATGTCGTGGGCGATGGTTCAACTACGAAGTTTTTTTACTGCTCAATAAGAGCCATTATATTAGAAAGATGATAAGTGTATTTCAGATTAATTTCGCAGCTGGAAAAACTCGTTAAGAAATAATGCAACACAGACGATGCTTTATGCGGACGGTTGTTCTCTTTTCATCCCACGCTATGCATAAAGAAGAAAAACATCTGAATATTTAAAAGCTGAATTTCGAAAGCATACGACACTTCTTTCCGAAGCGCTTTAACTCTGAAGATGGATTTAAATGCCTCTTGCTCCGCCGGTGAGTTTTCATAAGTAAATATTTTATTTTTTAATTTTTATAATATTAGAAATATATTTTAAAAAGATTTATGTAAAATGTAATTGAAAAATCATTAATATTTGTGTTTTAACACGAAATAAAAAAGATTTTTTCTCTTTTAAATTTCAGACCCTGGATCCACATCAAGTTGTTCGACTTCAGGATCACCATCATCTTCATCACGAAAGTTGATAGAACTGGAGGATTACGAAAAATTACTTCAATTGAACCAGAGAGGTATGAAAAAGAAAACAGGTAAATTATTTAAATAAATATTAAAAAAAGTTTTTAAAATATTATAGTTACATTTACATGTGCTTTATAAAAAAAAAAAAAAAAAAAACTGCTAAGTACAATGAAAGTAATTTTTTTTCTTTTTTATTTAATTATTTCAGAAAATGTGAGCAAATTTAATGATGAGGAGACGAGATTCAACACAAAAAAGAGAAAAATCTGTACTATAGAGGATGATGATGACGATGTCATTGAGTTAGAAACAGTGCTTCCGACATCTAAAACAAGTAAGTCTTTTAACAAAAATATTTTTAAATAGTAGAATATTTATTTGGTTATCTAAAAAAAAAAAGGAATATATATATATATATATATATATATATATATATATATATATATATTCATTCTTAAAAAAGCATACTTAAAAATTCCCTATTTTGTCGAATTTTTAGTTCCAACCGAAGGCAAACCCCCAGTGAAAAAGTATAACCTAGATTTATCTGAAGAGTCTGAAAAAATCAGCCACAAGCCATTCATAATTAATTTAGGTAAATGTGTTACAATGGAGCTGAAAGAGTTTCATGGCTCATATTACATCGGATTCTGCAAAACATCACCGGTTACTTTTGAAACCCGGAACCGATTCAATTTACCAATTTCTTTATTAAATCCGTTAAAAACGGCCTCTCAGGCGATGATAAAACACATCGCAAAAAAATAAAATAAAAAAAAAAGCTTTTTTATTATATGCTTTTGTGTAATATGTAAGTGTAAAGTAATATGTAAGTGTAATATGTAAGTATAATAGAAATATATTTTAAAAAGATTTATGTAAAATGTAATTGAAAAATTATTAATATTTGTGTTTTAACACGAAATAAAAAAGATTTTTTTCTCTTTTAAATTTCAGAACCTGGATCCACATCAAGTTGTTCGACTTCAGGATCACCGTCATCTTCATCACGAAAGTTGATAGAACTGGAGGATTACGAAAAATTACTTCAATTGAACCAGGGAGGATTGAAAAAGAAAACAGGTAAATTATTTAAATGAATATTAAAAAAAGTTTTTAAAATATTATAGTTACATTTACATGTGCTTTGTAAAAAAAAACTGTTAAGTACAATGAAAGTAATTTTTTTTTCTTTTTTATTTAATTATTTCAGAAAATGTGAGCAAATTTAATGATGAGGAGACGAGATTCAACACAAAAAAGAGAAAAATCTGTACTATAGAGGATGATGATGACGATGTCATTGAGTTAGAAACAGTGCTTCCGACATCAAAAACAAGTAAGTCTTTTAACAAAAACATTTTTAAATAGTAGAATATTTATTTGGTTTTCTAAAAAAAAAAAAGCAACATATATATATATATATATATATATATATATATATATATATATATATATATATATATATATATTCATTCTTAAAAAAGCATACTTAAAAATTTCCTATTTTGTCGAATTTTTAGTTCCATCCGAAGGCAACCCCCCAGTGAAAAAGTATAACCTAGATTTATCTGAATAGTCCGAAAAAATCAGCCATGAGCCATTCATAATTAATTTAGGTAAATGTGGTACAATGGAGCTGAAAGAGTTTCATGGCTCATATTACATCGCATTCTGCAAAACATCACCGGGTACTTTTGAAACCCGGAACCGATTCAATTTACCAATTTCTTTATTAAATCCGTTAAAAACGGCCACTCAGGCGATGATAAAACACATCGCAAAAAAATAAAAAAAAGCTTTTTTATTATATGCTTTTGTGTAATATGTAAGTGTAAGGCTTGCTTTAATATTGGGTTTGAAAAAATAAAAAGCTTATTTTTAATATGTAATTTTATGCAAGGTTGCTTTTATTATTGCTTTAGTGGTTGTTTTTGCTTTTTTCTTAAATATTTCATTTAAAAAAATGTTTAAACATTGTTATTTGTAAAAAAAAAAAGGTATTCCAAATTCGGGATGATTCGCTTTTTTGAACGTGCTGAAGCCTATCATGGTTTTGTGCGAACATTACGGGCAAATGTTTCAAATTATACAGACCCCGAAAAATTATTTAGAGATTCAAGAACGATAATCTATAATGAAATTAACAGCGGATATTTAATACGTTTAAGGTTAATTATTTGTTTATGTATTATTTTTGAAAAAGTAAAAGAAAATGAAATTGTCGAATCCAGAAGTTTTTATTTTTGTTCCAAAGCGGAACGTATTTTATCGAGTGTAACGATTTATCCTAAGATAGATAATGCGTTCAGAAAAATTCTTCAATCGATAGATTCTTTTATTAGAAATGGAAGTGGGTGAGTATAAAAAAAATTGACTTTATAGATTTACACTTGGGTAATTACAGAGAATTTAGGGGAGGATGCGCACATGCAGTACAGCTTCCTGTTAGATTAAAAAATAAAAAATCATTACTAAATATCCGTTGTCACGACAATAAGTGTTTTATATATTGTATTGCGGCTAAACTTTACCCAGTAAAAAGACATAAAGAAAGAGTTAGTAACTATTTAAAATGCGTAAAAAAATATTTCAACACACGAAACATAAGTTTTCCCGTTAAACTCTCGGATGTCTATAAATTTGAAATCAAAAATAATTTAAAAATTCATATTTTCGGGTATGAAAATAAGGATGTTTTTCCTTTATATGTTAGTAAAAATACAAAAAAATCCAGATATCCAGACGTTGATTTATTGTATTATGATAAACATTTTTTTCTAATAACTAACTTCAGAAGATTTTTGAATTTCAAACCCGGTATTTATTATTTTTGTCGCAATTGCTTAAATGGGTTCCAGAGAAAATCCAGATTTGACTCGCACAGTCTGATATGCGAAAAGCAAAATCCTCAAAAGTTGAGTATCCCCTCTAAGCTGACTTTAAAATTTAATGCGTTAGCTAAAATGCTATATCATCCATTTGCGGCGTACGCAGACTTTGAGTGCGTTTGTTCTAAAATTCATACCGTTCTTCCGAATACTGGTCAAAGTTTTGTTTTCCCGTTTGAAAAACATACTGCAGTTAGCTACACACTTATTGTTTTGGATATAAATGACACGATTGTTTTTCATGAGTTTTATGTAGGATCTGACGCTGTGACAAATTTTTTAAATGCATTGAAAATCGTATATAAAAAAGTAATGACAAAAATGAAAAAAATCATACCAATGAATACAAACTTACGAGCATTGTATAATGAAAATGTTTGTCACATATGCGGAAATGAATTCAATCCGGGCGATATTAAAACTCGCGATCATTGTCATTGGGCGGATGGTCACATTCGCGGTTTAGCCCATCAATCTTGTAACATTAACATGCGAGCAACTTATTTTCTCCCCGTTATGATCCATAACGGAAAAAATTATGACAACCACTTGATTTTAAAAGAGATCCCGGAAAATTACGCTCAAAATATCTATATAATTCCCGTAAATTTGGAAAAATTTACTATGTTTTCTTTAGATACGATAAAATTTATTGATTCTTTTCAATTTTTAGATAAATCTTTAGAATTCCTGGTTCAAAATCTGCTAAAATCCGGACACGAATTTAAAATTTTTAACAATTTTTATCAAAATGAAGAAAATAGAGAATTGTTACTAAGGAAAGGAATATTTCCTTACTCATATTTCGAATCTCTTAATGTTTTAGAGGAAGTAGGTTTGCCGCCAAAAAGTACTTTTTATAATCGTCTTACTCAGAAGGATATAACTGAAGAAGAATATCAGCATGCTTGTGCTGTTTTTAAGGCTTTCGAATGCAAGACATTTTCCGATTATTTAGAACTCTACCAGAATTGCGATGTCATTCTCTTAGCTGAAGTGTTTACTTCCTGTCGTCGTGCTGCGATGAATTGTTATCAGCTTGATACTGTGCATTTTGTAACCCGTGCAGACCTTACGTGGAACGCGGGCTTAAAATTATCAAAAATTGAAGTGCAGTTATTTAGCGATGTCAATGATTACGTTTGGGTTGAGAGTCAGATGAGAGGCGGTATTTGTTTTTGGGGGAAAAGACATGTAATAGCTAATGATCCATACATTCCTGAAACTTATAATCCGAACAAAGATAACAGTTTTATAATATGTTTGGATGCTAACAACTTATATGGGTTTGTAATACCGTAATGGGGTGCAACCATTACCATATGGAAATTTCCGATGGCTTTCAGAAGCAGAAATTAAAAAATTTAATATTTTAGAAACTACACCCACTTCCTCGGTAGGTTATTTACTCGAAGTAGACTTAGATTATCCGGAGGAATTACATAATTACCACGACGATTTGCCTATGACTCCAGAACATCTAAATATAACCTATGACATGCTATCACCGCATGCAAAGTAATTATGCGATTCCCTGAATTTAAAACATGTTCTTCCTTGTAAAAAGTTGACGCCAAATGTTTTTAATAAACAAAACTACATATGTCACTATTTAACGTTGAAGTTTTATGTAGAGAACGGATTGAAAATAACGAAAATTCATAAAATTTTAGCCTTTTCCCAAAAACCGTGGCTCAAAGAGTATATAAATTTTAACAACGAAAAAGAATAGAGGCGACAAGTGATTTAGAAAAAGATTTTTTTTTAAAAAATGAATAATTCCTTCTTTGGAAAAACTTGTATGAACCTTCGTAAGAGAGTGAACGTAAAAGCGACTTTTAATGTAGAAAATTGTAAAAAACAATTATCAAGCCCGAGTTTGGAATACTTTGAGATCGTGAATGAATTTTTAACTTTGTTCAAGTGTAAAAAGACAAATCTTGTGCTAGACAAACCTATTTATATAGGTTTTACTGTTTTAGAATTATCGAAATTAAAAATGTACAGTTTGTTTTATGATTATTTTAAGGAGTACTATAAAGAAAAGTGTTCTTTATTATATATGGATACTGATTCCCTTTTCTTAAACATAAAAGATGTAAAAAATGTATACGAAGATCTTAGACAAAATTTTTTTGATGACATTATGGATTTCAGTAATTATGATAAAGATCATGAAATGTTTAATCCTAAAAATAAAGGTAAATTGGGAAAACTAAAATCCGAATACTGTACACCTATAAAAGAATTCATAGGACTCAAGTGTAAAATGTATTCGGTATCGTATGGAGATTCTGTAAAAATGAGGGCAAAAGGCATTAAAGAAAGATCTTTGAAAAAGTTAAAAATTGATTCTTATAAAAATGTTTTAGAAAATGACAGTTTTATGCGTCAGACTCAATATTCTATTATCTCCAAAAAGCATACAATTTTTTCCATTGTGCAAAATAAAATAGGTTTATCAACTTTTTATGATAAAAAATATTTATTATCAAATTCTGTTGATTCTAGGTCGTACGGTCATTTTTTTAAACCAGGAACAGATGGACGATTAAATGTGAACATATGTGCTAACAAAGACATCTGAATAGTGAAAATAGTGCACCTTCTATTATTTTAAAAAAGCATTGACAGATTAAAAAAAAAAAATGGATAAAACAAATCCATGTCCGCAAACCTTGAAACACTTGGCAATGCGAAAAATCATTTCCAGTCATTTCTGTTTAAATCAGATTGATAATAACATTTTATTACTACCTAAAAGTTTATTTAAAAAACTTGTAGAAATTGGACCTGGTTTAGTTGAAATGCCTCGACATGGTCGATTTAATTACAGATTTATTTGTTTTATAGAAACAGAACCATAGGCGTAGAGTTATATGGGCCCGTGGGGCTCGGGCCCCTCCAATAATTTTTTCATATGGGCTATATTTTTCTACGCCAACTGACATAGAAAAAAACTCAAATTTTTGGAATTTCATATAATTTACAAAAGTTTTTTACCGTATAATGTTTTCGATGGATAATTGTTCCTTTTCTAAATTCGCTATTTACTTTTATTCTTTGTAAACAAGTAAAAGAACTCAAAATTTTAGCGTGGCATATGAGGAAAAAACTAAGCACTCTCCATGGTGTGTTTTCTTCCTTCTTTGGACACTGGACAGGGCACACTTTCTGGGAAGAATTTCTTTTTCTGATTCGGCGTCATAGGGCAATAAATTCACGTTTTTAACGGACAACAAATGGTGTCCGATATGATCTGATTGATTAAAGCACAGATAAGCTGGTTCGCCGTTTCCCGAACCTACAAAGAAAGTGGCTCCAATTTACGAGCTTTGAAGAACAAGGGAGGGAAGTGGTAGAGGAGTTAAGTTTTGTTGCAAATGATGAAACTAGAAGTCAGGCAAGAAGAATCACCAGTGTCTCCAAAGGGAGAAATTCTTTGTCTCTAAATGATGCATAAAGCTCATATTTATTAAAATAGACCATATCTATCAAGCCGTCTCTCTGTAGTAAATGACGATTCACCAGGATCTGGTAACATTAAACAGTAGATATTCAGTTGTTCTTATTCGGGCCGAGCAAGAAACCCTTTTTCAGGCCCATTTTCTTTCATTAATATCAGGCTGAGTAGGGGCCGGGTCTAATTTTTTTTTGTTAACCCGGGCCAGGCCATTTTTTTCCGTGCCGTTTCGGACTGACATTTGATTCGATTTTCGTGATATTTTCAAACTTTTCGATGTTCATATGAAAGTATCTATCTGTACATGCGCATTCGTGGCAAACACAGCAGGGCCGCTTTTTCGTGCGCAACCCTGTAGTATTTATATTATACATTTATACACTAACTAACTGACATGCCCGGCGTCGTCCGGTCCGTCAAAAAATAGTACAAAACACGAAAAATTCAAAAAATCATAATAAAAATTCCCCAAAAATTAAAAAAAAGGCTGCACGAATTCCAAATAAATTTAAATGAAAAGAAAACAAAATTTGCTGTTTGGGCTAAAAGATAAGCGGATTCCTTTTACTAATTTGGAAAAATTGTAGCAAATCGCTAAAAATTCAAAAACCGCATATGAGAAAATTTTGTTATTATGGGCTAAAAGATTAAAACAGGATTCTTTTTACGAATGTAAAAAAATGGCCGCGGAATGCGAAAAATCTCTAAATAATGCATAAAAATTCGCAAAAAATTCTAAAATCGCTGTGCGAATTTCAAATAAACTTTATTGATATTTTAATAAAATTTATTATATTGGGCTAAAAGTTTGACATCCAAATCCTTTTACAAATGCCTAAAGGTAGAATCGGAACGCTAAACATCGCATTAAAAATCGATAAAAATCAAAAATAGCAGAGGAAAAGATTACTTCAGCGTTTAACAAGTTTGAAACGAATTTCTTTTATAAATATAAAAAAAGGGTAAGGAATGCGTAAAAACGCTAAAAATCGTGTTGAAATGCGAATTTTTTTTAATCAGATATCGCGGAAAGGAGAAAATTTGCTATTTAAGGCATATCCCACACTGAGACGACAGAGCGACATGAAGTGCAAAATGCAGCGCAAAAACCGGTCGAAACAAAGAACGAAGTTGTTTTAAACCAGTTTTTCCAGCGAATTCAAGCGACATGTCTTATGTGTCACCTTAGTGTGTGACTTGCCTAAGGCTGAAAGTTTGAAACCGAAAAAATATTATGAAAGTCAAAAAATCGCTATAGAATACGGAAAAAAAGAGCATTAAAAATTCAAAAATCGTCGATAACACAATAAAAACATTAACCAGAATTCTTTCATGAATGTCAAAAATCTCCGCGGAATGCATAAAATCACAATAACAATCAAAACTCTAATAATAAGCTCGAAGCAGCAGAGGTCGTTTGGTAGCTTCAGCGCCCCGAGCCCTCCTTCCCAGCTTTTCAGTATCTTTAATTTGTGTAATTTCACTTTTAAATTTGTCCGGTTTCAATTTTTGAATTTTTTTCAACCTGGCGAGCAAGAGAGTCGGAATAATAGAAGATAAAGCTAAAGGACTGCAGACGGAACGCACGCGCCGCTGTCCGCGAATTCTGCGGCGGTATAGTATAAATATAGTAATAATATAGCACAATAGTATAGGATAAATGCAAAGTGAACAAAGTCTACTAAATTAGGCTAAAAGTTTAAAACCGAATTCCTTTTACCAATGTTAAAAAGGTCACTGCAGAACGTGAAAAACCGTTGAAAATTGTATTAAAAAGCGCCGAAAATTACAAAAGTCGGACAGGCCGAAAATTACTATAAAATGCTATAAAACATTTTAACCGGAATTCTTTCACGAGTGTCAAAACTCGTTGCGAAAAATCGCAAAAACTTGCATTAAAAATCGAATAAAAAATTCAAAAATTTCGGAGGCTAAAATTTACTGTATAATGATAAAAATTTGAAACCGAATTCGTTTTATCAATATAAAAAAAATCGCTGCAAAACACGAAATAACGCTAAAAATCGCATGCAAATCTTTGCGAAAAATTAAAAAATCGCTGTACGAATTCCCAATAAACTTTTTTGAAAAGAGGACACAATTTACTATATTATACGCTAAAAGATTGAAATCGGATTTATTTTAATAATTTTTAAAAAAATTGCTTCGAACCGTGAAAAAATGTTAAAAATTGCATTAAAAATTATATTGAAAAAGGTCTAATCAAAAAGTTCAAAATCGGTCTTTGGGGTGCATAACTAAATACATTAGAGGTACCTTCATACCGAATTTTATAGCTCTGCGTGCAGCGGTTTTTTCAGAACATAGCCGACAGACAGAGAAACTTCTTTCCTTATTATTATAGACTAGCTGACCCGCCCAGCGTTGTCCGGGCCTGTGATAATAACCTTTAATAAAGCACAAATTTGTGTGATTTTATACCTTTAATCCGATTTTGTCCGAATTTATATTTTTAAATGAAAAAAATCTCCAAAATATATTGACTTTTAATTGTAAAAGCACTCGTAAGAAGTAATTTTCTGTTTTTCATGTACGGTCGTTTTCATATTTTTTTAAAAAATAGTTTCTTTTGGTCCGAACTCTTTAGTTATAAATATAACCATTTCTCAGCCTGTGTAATAACTTCGTGAAAAAAAACATTGATATTTACTTCTAACTAAACTAAACTCTGTGGCTATACAATCCAAGAAGGATCTGGGCCGACAGTGCCCATCTCTGTTTTCTTGACCCTGGGCCCCGAGGTGCTATGCAGCATGCGTCCCGGCCAGGTGGTCAACCTAACGCGAGACCCTCGGTGTTTAGTTCCCAAGCAAGCTTGGTACTCATTTTATCGACCCCAAAGGGATGAAAGGCTGAGTGAACCTTGCCCAGTCGGGAGTCGAACTCTCGACCTGCGGTGCGGCAGACAAGCGTGCTGACCACTACACCACTGGGCTTATTTACTTCTAAAATAAATATATTTTCTTCTCCCTTTTTACTTTCTTCTATCTTTGCAAGAAAAAAGTATTGGATTAAAGAAAATTTTCAAATTCCGGTTTTCGACATATTTACACTTTTTAGCGGTCACAGATATCGAAAAACATGTTTTTACAAAATGTCTATCTGTGAATCTGTCGGTTAATTTAGTCTGTATGTGACACATATTTTTGAGCGCTCTATCACAAGACCAATGCACGGAATTTAATAACTTTAGGTTCAATTAGTCCCCGACATAAATTTGTGCTGAATAGTTGTTGGTGGTGCAAATCATCCTATATCTCAAGAACTAATGCACAGATTTTCATAAAACATCAGATTCTGTTAGTCCTTGATATTGTTTGGTGCTGATTAATTTTTGGTGTAAATTGCTCAATAGGTGGCGCTGCTATGATGCATTATACACGGTTTTCGCAATAGCTATATCTCAAGAACTAATAATCAGATTTTCATCAAACTTCAGATTCAATTATATCTTGATATTATTTTGTGCTGATTACGTTTTCGTGTAAATCGTCCAACAGGTATCGCTGCTATGCTGCATTTTTCACGATTTCCGCAATAGCTCTTTCTCAAGAACTAATGCACGTATTTTCATCAAACTTCAGATTAGGTTAGTCCTTGATATAATATGGTGCTGATTACTTTTTGGTATAAATTGGCCAACAGGTGACGCTACGATACAGAATTTTTCATAACTTTCGCAGTATCTTAAAAACTAATGCACAAATTTTCATCAAACCTCAAATTTAGTTAGACGTTGATATATGTTGTTCTTTATGACGTTTTGGTGTAAATCGCGCAATAGGTGGCGCTGCTATGCTCCGTTTTTCACGATTTCCGCAATTGTTCTGTCTCAAAAACTAATACACGAAATTTAATCAGACTTCATTATTCTGTCACACTTTCACATAAATATACCTATTTTTAGGCTTGGGTGTATACAGCGCGACAGGTGTGGCTTTTATGCTCTTTGAGCTGAAAAATTTTCTTGCATACATCTAAGAGGGTGGATGCCAAAATTCAATTGTTTGTTTCAAAGCAGCGATGCTTATATTTCCTTTTAAAATGCGCACAATTTAATGGACATCTTTAGAATCCTTATGATGGAGATGAGCATACATTGTCATTTAATTTTGGTACCGTGATAACGAATTTTGAAGTATTAACATGAATGAGATAGAAGAAAGTTTTGGGATTAGTACATTCGACTAGTTTTTCTCGTTTTCGTGTCGGGTTCTTTAACATAGCAACAACAACAAAAAATAGTTCCCGTCGTCCGAACTGTCCGAAATTTTAATATATTATAAATATAACTGTATCCTACTACTCTTTAAAATTTCATGAAAAATATGCTTATTTAATAGTGAAAACGTGTGCCGAAGCCAAGCGACACCGAGCCGAAAACCGTTTTTTAGCTTTTTCGTCGAAATTTTTAAAGATTTTTTTAAAATACTTCTACTTGTTCGAACATTACGAAATTTTGTAATAGATGTAAAATCCAGTCTGTCGAAATGCTGTAAAAAGATTGTGGAAAAAAGATAGTCTCGTCACGGTGAGGCGCGAAGTGACCTGCGGTCGCGAATTTGTTTAAAGAATTAAAATTAGTCTTTTAGAAAAACCGATTGCACCGGCGACGAAAAGAAGATCTTAGCTTTAAATACGTATTTTTTGTGAATCGATACCTCTAAAATTGAGCTCTGAGTAAGCGTTGGCAAAAGGAAGAAAAAGTCGAATGAGAAATCTCTTTTTGAAAATTTTTTTATAGAGTTAAGAACTATATTCTTTTTTAACTGAGTGCGGCGTTTGAGATGTAAAAGTATGAACTATAAGAATATGTCGTCCGCTTTTCCGTATTTTAAAGTGCACGGCTGATGGGCATTAAAACAAAACGGCAAAAAAAAAGAAATGTATTTAGTTCTTCCTTCCTTTCCGCTCGAAAAGCAGGTTCTGGTTATGCACGAGCGTGCCTCCGCCAATTAATATATATATATATATATCTTTTTTGATGAGTTTTTAATTAATATCTCGGCCAATTATCAAAAAATTAAAAATTTGAGCCTCAGGGGCATTGAACTATTCTCATATAAATTTTCAGACCTCTGAGGGCAGTAGATTTTCCTAGCCATCGGGAATAACACACACAAACAGCGATCTTGTCTTTTATTATTAGATATATACATATTTTTAATATATGTAGAGTAAAACATGTCAAAACGGAACCTGTCTATGGCATAATTCTGTCTTAAATTACTTAATTAGCCAAAAACCTGTCTTAAATGGAATATTGTTTCGGTCGCTTACGATTGCTTTTACAAAGGTTTTACTGTATGGATATAAGGTTAGCCTGTGAAAACGGAACCTGTTTATAATGAAATCTCGTCTAATGGAAACCATTTCATGATCCCATAGAAAGGAACACTTTGAATTTTTACCTGCTTAAGTAAGCGAAAACCTGTGTAAAGCGGAAACTTTCAACGGTTATTTGTAATTTTGTCGTAGCTGGTTTTACTGTTTTTCTATTCATCACTTAGTAAATTAATTCCCTGTTCCAGGGAATGTAGACCCCCCACCCCCCTTGTCCCCGCCACTGGCTGAGCCCCTCCAATAATTTTGAAAACTCTACGCCTATGAACAGAACCCTTTCATAAAACTTTAATTTACGATCGCACATACTCCAAGCCATTTGTTATATGGTTGCAAACATTGCACGCAATTTTTTTTAAAGAAATATCTTCCAGTTGTGGTTCATTTTCTGGAAATATATTTTGTAGTGCAAACTGATATTGCAGAAAGTAAATTTCCGTTATGCACGAAATGTTTTAAATTATACTTAAATGTCCATCCCACTGTTTTGAATTCTGAAAGGTATAGAATTAAAAAAGATTATACACACAAAACATATGTCTCGATGATTTCACTACATGAACTGCGAGATAAATTGCAGTCAAAAGACAACTGGTGTAATTCTTGCAGACAAGTTCCGCTTTTTCAAGTTGCGGATTACGATTTATGTGAAAGTATAGTTGGACTAACTGCGCACAATTGTCCAAAACATTTCCCTATCGATGATGACAATGATGAATTTATCTATTGTTTTAATTGTTATGGTAGTGGATTTTTTACACATTTTAGATTCAGACGACGTGTTGATATTTCAACATTTTTTTAAAAAAACTGGAACTGAAAAATTGCTTTATTATTATTTTATTAACTCTTATTAATGTGTTTTTTGTTGTATGTTTTTATCATAATTTTTTATTATGTATTATATAAATACAATATGAAAAACAATATGCTTATGCGATGGTGTTGCTATTTTTTTATATGTGAATATATATATGCGGTAAATATAATTTTTTTTTTAAATAATTGTTTTTCGGATGTAAAGAAGAAGAAAAATGGTAATATTTTCTGTTTTGTGGTTGCAAGGAAAAAAAATGTGTTTATGTTAATAAATATATACATTTTAATTGTAATAATTATATATTTAATTACAATAATTGATATTAATTGTCATGGTAGTAGAAAAAAATTATGATTTGTTTTACATTCAGATGATGTGTTGCGTATTTTTATGTAATGGTAATGCTATTTTATATGATATAAATATATATGTAGCAAATATATATTAAAAAAAAATAATTGTTTTTGGCTGAAAAGAAATGGTAATCTTTTTCTGTTTTTGTCGCTGTAAAAAAAAATGTGTTTATGTTTAATAAATCTGCATTCTGTTTTTTAAATGTGGTCTTGTAATAATTTTATCACAAAAAACGGGGGAAAAATATTGAAAAAAAAATTAATAATAGGATGTCGGAAAGTTTTTGTCTCGCATTTAAGAAAAAATATAGACCACATTGTATATTGTTATTATTGTTATTTATTTAACAAAATATTTTAAATACTTTGTTTTACTTTGAGATAGTTATGCAATGCGGTCAGTTTTTTTTAATTGTCCGACAAAAACTTATCGACTCCAATACTTATTGAAGAATATATAATTTTAAAGTGACAACAAAAATAAAAAATACAAGAAAGTAAGCAAGCAAAAAGTACAATTTATTCTTTAAAATTTCATACATAATTTTTCATGAAAAAAAAATTTCATGAATTACAAATCAATTTTTAATAGATCACTACACAATATTAATAATAGATAAAGATAAAAAAACAATTGCTTTGAATATTCTTATTATTACATTTTATAAGAAAGCATGCAGTTCAGCAACAAGTTCATCGTCTGTCAAAATACTGAAATATCCAATTTTTTTAGAATTTCTTTGAGATGTATAATCTTCATCCGTTTCATCTTGTTCACGACAAGATTTCCCGTCATGAATACACTCGAGAATGTCTTCATACAATTTAGACGAATAAGAATGTGCAAATAACATTATTTAAAAAATCATTTGACAGAAACAAATAACCAAATTTCTTTTTATTTTCTTTTACGTGAGCATACTTTATAATTTCGGAGTTATTCAGTAATTTAAAATAAACTTTTTCGTTGGTGGCGGTGGTTTTCCAATCTCTTGCGACCCGAATGCATTGATGTGCATGTTCATACAGTGTGCCGTGAAGGTAAGTAAATTCTCCGGGTTCGTTTGCAGAATCTGTCATGAAGAAAAATCCGTACCGTTCCATTCTGAACTAAACAGTCTTGTGGCGGCTTTTGAGATTAGTTTTTCATATTAACTAGGGCGACGCAAGACTGTTTCTTTCCAGGAAACACATGACAACATTTTGATAAGTAAAAATTTGTTTTCACAAATTTTTTAATAAAGAGTTCATTATATTTTCTGTTTCGAGGATGTAAATTCCTTAAGGATTTTTTTCGTAAGTTTCGCGCACTTTGATGAAGAAAATATAGAGAAAAAAATCCACAAGTGGTTGTAAAATCATCTTGGAAGCATAAATTGTTGTATCTTATTGCTTTACTGTTTTTTTTCATAAAACGAAGTATATGTTCATTTCTAGGAGGCAGGCCATAACTATCAAAGTAGTATGCTATATTTTCGGAGAAATAAATTGAAATCCAATGACTTCCAGGTAATATTTTAGGATCCAAATTTACAATAAAGGCATTGAAATGTCTTTTTTTCTCTGGCAAAGAATCAGAAGAAAAAACTCCACAAAATTCTTTTTTTTTAAGTTTATCGCTACATGCCAGTCTGCATAAAGTAATTGTATCCATCATTCATAATTAGTAATCAGTAAAAATACTTCTAGTTTTATCAATTTCGATAATATTTCGGTATTCTGTATAAGCAATAAGTGTGACAGTTTCGGGCAGAGGTGATGAAAACTTAATGTCTAATGCAATATTTCCTGTCTTGGCAACGCTAATATGGCTTTCATTGGCTGCAAGATCTGGCGTTAGATCTATGTCATATAATGTGTAGCCTTGTTTATACTCGTTATAATTAATATTCACATTTTGAAAATTGTGATAGCAATTTAAATCCGTGAAAAGACTTAGATAACATCTGGCATATAAATCATTATCGAAACGGGGTTGAAAGGGCCTCGAAGGATACATCACACCATCATTTAAAATGGTTAAGTAATTTAGATTGTAATGATGAAAATTAAATGGATTTTTCTCTGAGTTTCCATTATAACCGGGATTGGACACAAAACCTAAGATTATTCTAGTTGGTAACTGACCAATGAAAGCATTCGCGATTGTTGATGATTGTAATCCGCTAGATAACGAAAAAGTTTTGACCTCGATTCTTCTTATAGGCATTTTAATTACTCCTTTTTCTAACGCCTTCTCGTGAGCGATCATGATAGAGGGTGCTATCGAAACTTTCCTGATGTAGAGATTTGCTGATTGTATAACAATTTTGTATGCATCTTCTTTGGACATGAGAGAAAACAAATCTTTATTTCGCTCTAATTTTATGCGAATATTTACTCCATTAATTAAAAGTTTTGGCTGTATTGCTAGATCGAAATGTAATGCACCTATTAGGTCCATTACCTTGCTTCCTTTACAAGCATCATATCGCGATTTATATCCAGCATTCTTTGAAGTTGTAACTGTGGCCGGGGCAGCTCCAACGCCCTGCGTTGTGGAAGTCAGACTATCGTGATGTCCCGCGCTGTCTTTAAAAAATAATGATGCTCCATACAAAGTTTCTTGTGAGGACTTTGATGAAAACAGCAAACTTTCCAAATAAGCACGATATCCATAATTTGCTTGTGAGGCTACTTGCTTATCATTTAAGAAAATAGAACATTCTGAAAACATAGTGTTTAAGAGATAATTAATCGGTGCTACATGGTCCGAGTCAGTCAAATCATCTCCATTCTTTTTTTAAATTTTTATTTGAAGTTGTAAAATTGTGTGAGATAAGTCTATATAATGCTCTCCATTTCCAGCAATATAAAACTCTATAGGTGTTTTTTCTGAAATCGAAGATATCGGATGCACTTCTAAAAATGTAGACGAATCGATTGCTAACTGGACGGCAGAATTGTTAAATAAATCTAACTCGCTCTTAAGAAATGTTATGGTTATGGCTTGTTATCGTTGCCACTCATTATGAAAAAACATCACGTCGCATGGTTTTGCAGCGTTTGTTTTGTGAATGATTAGTTTGCCGCTTGCGCTTTCTTTTTATAGCTTTTTTGCCGCTGCCGTGTTGCAATTTATCAATCAAGTCCTTTTTAACTTTGGAGGTTGTTTCACAAAATCTAATACGAGTCGAATCTCTAAAAGACGCTCCAGAAGCAACATCGCTTATGACATTTTTCCCCATATTCAACAAATGCTTTCCTAAATAACTCGTTGCTTTTATCGCAATTGGCTGAAGGTAGCTGCGTAAGTCGCCGAACCAACCATATCCCCTCTGATGTAACACACCGTGAAAATAAGGACCTCTACCTCCCGCACCTACTTGACTACAATAGTACGCCTCACAGTCCTTCACGTTTAGATGCATGCTTGCAAGAATAACACTTTAAGCAGAGTTTCCTCGCTTTTATAGCTTTTTCCGTCGGAATGATAACACGACTAAAGTTTTGCCATGTGTAAATATAATCAATACAAAAACCCTTAACGGGTTAAAAGTTTGACACAGCACTTTACTTTATGGCTATATGAATCTGAAATATGGGTCTTAAAAATTCTGATATCAAGTTTTAAGTGACGCTGTGCTATTAAAATGAATTTATATATATTTAATTTTTCTTTTTTGTTGTATTTATTTTTAATCAGTGATACTTTTTCATTCAAGATATGAGTTTTAAAAGATATGATATCAAAATTAAAGTGACGCTGTGATCTGACTTAGATTAGTTAAAAAATTACTTTACACATACTTGTGTTTTGTCTTCTGAAATATATTTAGAAATTGAAACATTTTTTTTTTCAATACACTATCAAATATGTCATACATTTTCTCAGCTGATGTTATGTATTAAATGTATTTAATTCAATAAATTTATTTATCTTTTGCGTCACGATATCCAGAACCATCCGTAAAACTTGTGTAAACGTTTATTTTGCGTCATAGTATCTAAACTAAGTAAATAGTATGCAAACAGATAGTGTGATGCAAAGAAAACATTTACACAAATTTTACCGATGGTTCTGGATATCGTGACGCAAAAGATAAATAAATTTATTGAATTAAATACATTTAATACATAACATCAGCTGAGAAAATGTATGACATATTTGATAGTGTATTGAAAAAAAAAATGTTTCAATTTCTAAATATATTTCAGAAGACAAAACACAAGTATGTGTAAAGTAATTTTTTAACTAATCTAAGTCAGATCACAGCGTCACTTTAATTTTGATATCATATCTTTTAAAACTCATATCTTGAATGAAAAAGTATCACTGATTAAAAATAAATACAACAAAAAAGAAAAATTAAATATATATAAATTCATTTTAATAGCACAGCGTCACTTAAAACTTGATATCAGAATTTTTAAGACCCATATTTCAGATTCATTAGCCATAAAGTAAAGTGCTGCGTCAAACTTTTAACCCGTTAAGGGTTTTTGTATTGATATCATTACTTTTTTGAGGTTTAGGATCAAAAGATTAAAAAAGTACACCTTCATAGATAAAATTGGATTAAATTTTCCTAGAAACAAAATAAACTTAATGAAATACCAAAATTTTAGAAAAAGTGCATGAAAAATAGAATACTTTTAATTCATATCTTGGTACTACTTGCGGATTCGCCCGGAGTCCGCCTTGTTTCTTTGTTGATCATCGCCGATGTTAAATTTATTTATTTGGATTTATTTATTTTATGTTATGTTTGCTGTTGTTTATATTATGTTTGTTGTTGTTATGTTATTAAATTAAGCATAAAGTGATTATAAATGACCAACAAAGAAACAAGATAGCGGACTCCGGGTGAATTCGCAAGTAGTTCCCATATCTTTTTAAACTCATACTTTGAATTTATGAGAGATATGAATGATAAAGCATCAATGATTAAACTTTTATACATCTTTTTAAATTGAACATAATTTTTGCACATGCGATTATAAAAAAATAAAATGATGAAATATATACAGAGATTATAATTAATAGTAGGGATTGACCGAATACCGAATAGTTGATTCGGTATTCGGTGGTTCGGCATGTAAACTGAATATTCGGCTCCGGCCGAATACTTTTAAGTATTCGGCCGAATAATTGCAGATAAGTATTTTTTTAGAATTAGAAGAATTGTCTTTTACTTAGCAGTAGAATAGGCTAAACAATGAGGTTTAATATTATGTGCATGAGTTCAGAATTCAGCTTGCACTACAAAAAACAAGTCAAAGGCCATTTTTTATTTCAAAAAAACTTTTTCCTTCCTAAAATAGTCTACATAGGGGTGAAATCAAAACAACTGCCAACTAGAGAAGAAGAAAAAAGTAAGGAAGATGCATCCCTTATTTAATTTTAATTACTTCTACATTAGTTTTTTTTTAATTTAAATTTATTTAATATGTATTTTCTTTAATATACACATCAAATAAGTATATTAGAGTTCATATCTGTATATCTAAGGTTATTAAAGAAAATACACACATCCAATAAGTATACTCCAATGCTTATCCTATAGCTTTTATAACCGTTATATCAAAATCGTTCAAATTTGTAATCTTCATCACCACAGTGTTAAAATATTAATCAAAATATAAATATCTATCAATAATTTGATAGAAAATAGTTAAATGTACAAATTGATATGATACTTTTTGTATTTTGAGAACATTCCTATTCAATATGTTTATAATTAGACAGTCAGTAAATCAGCTTATTAACAACATTGTTTCTTTTTATTTGAATGAACTTTTGTTATTCTGGTAGTCCTTATCCTTAATAATAGCCTGCATAGTTTAATACTTTCATAGGTTATTTTTGGGTATTGACTAGTGATAAAATAATAAAAAGTGATGGGTTAATAAATTTGAGTAGAAAGTCATTAAATTTTTTATTAATTAGATTTAAGAATAAAAATGTAACTGAATTAAATTATTGAGAATTTCATTTCAATTAAAGTTTATTAAAAAAGCTAGTATATGCAAAAATGCGTATTAAAAATTTTCAAGTATTCGGTCGCCGAATACCGAATATTCGGCGTACACTTCGACCGAAGCTTCGGTATTCGGTATTCGGCAAAATTGCTGCTTCGGTCAATCCCTAATTAATAGCATAGCGTCACTCAAAATTTGATATCATTATTTTTAAGTTCCATATTTAAAATTCTTAGAGAATAAGATAAAGTGCTGCATCACTAACTTTTAACCCATTAAGGGTTTTTGTATTGATACTACTACTTACAGGGATGGGGAATTTTCAGAAAATCTTACCAAACAAAGATTTATTTTATGAACCAACAAGATACAACGTACAGTTCAAAAACAATGAGAAAACACACAGCAAAAATAGTTTACACTGTTACTAAGAAATTGTTACTATAGTAGTCACTGTAACTAAGAAATTATTAATTGTTATTAAAAAATATATACAACAGAGGAAAGTTTAGTATAAGATAGAACTTAGCACTATCGAAGTAAATTTGAAAAATATAACCAACTATTAAAAAAATGTTTTTGCCAGACCTTATATAGCCTGCAGTATTTTCAAAGATTGCCTAAAAATCCACTCGCCCTGCGAGGAAAGGTACTCGCCAGTGGCAAGCAAAATGATATATTTCCCATTCCTGACTATTTAAAGTGTTTTCAACTGGTTATAATTGCAAAAGAAGATCTTTAACATTATAAAGATTATAGTCTGATAATTTCAAAGAAATGTTAATAGTGTATTAATAATTTTAGTATAATGGCTGTGGTTATTGATAAAAGTTTCAAAACAAGTTATCTGACTGTTCTAGTAAAAGTTGCAAGGTAAGAGTAGTGTAAAATGATCATTGCATTCTTTTAACCAAGCATATACAGCATGGTAATTGTGAAAGTACTTTTGTATTTCAATGACATGTTTTGTAATTGTTTGTGGAGTTATATTGTCACCTAGAAGATTTAACCAATGAGTAGAGCAACCATATGCTTTAAGTATCAGTATCTCTTCATTCTTGCCTCATGTAGTTAAAATAAAATCCTTAAAACCCTGTTTTAAAATACTAGTATAATTTTTGCCAGCAACAAAAATTGTGACAAAAGGTATTTTTGATGTGATGGTCTTTTCCACTTCAGCACAAATTGGCCATCAATGGTTGAAGTTCACAATAATTTTCAGAAACAGATAGGTGAAATTTGTGATATTTACTTTTGCTAAGCAACGTAGATTATAGAAAATTGCAGACAATGGATGCACATATTATTAGTGACATTTTAGATACCGTGTCCTTGCACCATTTAAAAAAATAAAAAGCTAAACGTAACTAGAGATGAAAAAGCTGTATTTTATTTGGCGATAGATAATATTTTTTAATTGCCATGCGGCAGGGTTGGCCTTTTATGACTCATTCGAGACAAATTATTAATAATCTAAAATATTTCTATAGCAACAGTAAAAAAGTCTTAAAGATTCACTAGATGGAACCCGTCAAAACTTGATGGCACCAAACAAAAAAGTCTAACTCTTTAAAATGTTATTTACTGACATAACAACATCAATAAATCTCTCATTATTTGGTACTAATTTCATATAAAATACATTCATATCTACTACGATCATAAAATCCTTATTAGAATCGGTAGATAATAAACTATGTAGTGCATAGAAATGCATTTTGTGTGCACTAATGTTAGATAATGACGAAAATGTATTGTACAATATTATCGGTATCATTACATCGGTACAATATTATCGGTACATAGATATCGGTATCATGCTGATCGATGGCAAAGCACTTTTAAGTAGGGATGGGCAATGTCTAGAATTAAATATCATGATAAATCAGCATCTTTATATCATATTCCGATATATCGATTTAGGAAAGTGCCCCCCCGGGGAGGGGAGGGGAGCAAAGTGGTGGGCGGAGCACTGGAAGTGCATAAAATGATTAAGCAGTCACAGGCCTTTCCAACGATATGTCACATAACGGGTGTCGGCAAAATTTAGGAAAGTGCCCCCCATGGGGGGAAAAGTGGTGAGCGGTGCACCGGAGGGCCATAAAATGATTAAGCGGTCACAGGCCTTTGCAACGATATGTCTTATGAGGGGTGATGGCAAAATATACAAAAAGACCCTCCCTCGGAGGGGGGGGGAGGGACAAGTGGGGAGAGGGACCCTGATGGTGCATAACATGAATAAGCAGTCACAGGCCTTTCCAATGATGTCACATGATGGGTGTCAGCAAAATTTAGAAAAGTGCCCCCCCAGGGGTGTCCAAGTGGTGGGCGATGCACCGGAAGGCCATAAAATGATTAAGCGGTCACTGGCCTTTGCAACGATATGTCACATGAGAGGTGACGGTAAAACTTAGAAAAAAGCCCTCCCGCAAGGGGGGGACAAGTGGGGAGAGGAATGCTGAAGGTGCATAACATGAATAAATGGTCACATGATGAGTGTCGGCAAAATTTAGGAAAGTGCCACCTTGGGGGGCAAAGTGGTGGGCGGAGCACCGGAAATGCATAAAATGATCAAGCGGTCACAGGTCTTTGCAAGATACGTCACATAAGGGGGGGGGGCAAAATTTAGAAAAGGCCCTCCCATGGGGGGGATAGGGATGCTGGAGGGGCATAACATGAATAAGCGGCAACAGGCCATTCCAATGATATGTCACATGAGGGGTCTCGGTAAAATTTAGAAAAGTGCCCCCCAGACGTGGAAGTGGGGGGTGGTCACCGGAGGTGCATAACATGAATAAGTGGTCACAGGCCTTTCCAATGATATGCCACATGAGGGGTCTCGGCCAAAGTTAGAAAAGTGGCCCTGAGGACCCAGCTATATAATTATTATTTCATTTGTCTAATTAAATCCACTGTTGCAAATAAAATGTTATATTTCATTTCTTTATCGTCCTGATTCACACATTGTTCGATAACAAAGAGCAAATATTCATCAACATCGCTGAAATCTAAATACCATAATGAAATGAAAGACATGGTGTCTGAAGCATAAAACGCATATGCTCAGAGATTCAGCTTATACCGTCAATACCATAAATATATATATATATATGTATCATCTGATGTCAGTGATCACACAGAAAACTGCATGTACGATACTTATCACCCACCAAAACGAAATCACATACCATTAGTATCATGAACATGGAACCCGAGGAGTCGGTATTTAATATCACAATTTAGACTGGCAGAAGTCGCACCGTTAATATCAAGAATACTGAAACCGAGGAATTGGTATTTTTAATACCACGGTTTAGACTTGAGAGGAGACACTCCGTTAGTATCATAATAATCGGAACAGACGATTCAGTATTTAATACCACGGTTTAGACTGGGTCGAATCTGAAGAAGTGCTGCTTAATGTTGCGGTTTAATGAAGAACCACGATAATCACGGTTTACATCACAATTATGATATTCATGATATACCGTTTTGTAAGGTTTTTTAATATCGTTATCACAATTACCATTTTATATCAATTTTATCAATATATCGCCCAGCTCTACTTTTAAGTTATTTGCATTAAAGTACATACAGATTTTTACCACAGAAAACAGCGAATGCTTACATGCATAAATATATAAATACATTGGCCCAGAAGCAGAATTTTCTGCGTCAGTCTGCAGCAAACAAAAATTTATCTGTGACCCAATAAGCCTACTATCATAAGAAATAACAGAAACACTTAAAGTAAGCAAAATTTCCATTTATAAAGAATATATATAATATAAGGATACAACAAATACCATAAATCTATAGACTTAAAGCAAATTTCAGCTATTTTTTAAGCCCAGCATTTATTTTTAAGTTGGTGGATTAATCTGCAAGGTTTAAAATAATCTGCAGCGCCCGCTTCCGTGCTGCACTGTTTCTGCTACTGGGTTGATTGGAATATATATATATATATATATATATATTTTAAACCCTCCGAGCATCTTGAAGGCATTCCGGCATTTTCATAAAAATGCTTATAAAAATAATTTTAATTAAAATTTTCTTTTCCTGTTTGTTTCTAAAATACACTTCATGCTCCTTTATTTGATAGACATCTTGAAATACAATTCTGCTGAAAATATTTTTGTCTACAACAGATTAAAGTTGTTTTTGGGAAACAGAAAAATATGCTCAAACCGCTCAGAGAGTTAAAATATATCTTAATTTATTTCTGAGTAATATTGTACTGAGTACTGTTTCGGCCAGGTGTCATGAACTGTGCAAATACCGAATTAAAAAAAAAAAAAAAAAAAAAACTTGTGCACACATAAATGCACTCGCATATTAAAGTATAAATTTTTTAAATATAAATCAGTGTTGATTTCACCCCCCCCCCCCCCCAGAAGATTTGAGATTTTGTGTTTTCAATGGTCAAAAAGTGCAATCCCTCCTGGAGAAAAGTGTCTGAATTCAACACTGATATAAACAATGATTAAAGTGATGACCTGTAATATGCAAAATGCTTAAAAACAAACAGTGTCGATTAATTTTCTTGTTTATACAGTACATACAGTGTTTAGTTTTGCTTGCTACTTTTTCGGCCAGATGTCACGCACTCTGCAAATACACAAAAAAAAAAAAAAAAAAATCACTGGTGCACACATATGTGCACTTGCATATTAATGTATACATTTTAAAAATATAAACAATCAGTCAAGAAACAGTACAAAGTCTCTTAATTTTTAATCTGCATTACAACAGTTCTTTAATTATGTTAGCTTACTTATCATAGAGTACTTTTTTAAATACACGACTTGATTAAAATGTTTTGCATTACAGTTTAATTGCTACAAACCTACAAACTGGTTAATTTATTTAATAGAAAACTTACCAATTGCTGAATAATGATCACCATCTTGCTGGGAAAAAAATAGTGTAACCAGTTTTGTGCTTCACACACTAATTGAGGAAGCATGTAAAACAATTTACTACACTAACTGAAAGATATCTGCATTAGAGTCCTGCATCAGATCGGGTTACTTGCTTTTACCCGAACCGACTCTTGGTTCGGATCGGATCAATAGTAGGTTTTTTGTTGTAGGCCGGGTTCACTTTCATTGTTTCGGTTTGGGTTTTGACTCTAATTGGTCAACCTGAATTTCAAATGATATCCAAAGTATTTTTTCAGGTTGAAGATCTATGTACAGGGGTGGGGAATTTCTAGAAAATCTTACCAGCCAAGGATTTATTTCACCAGCCAGTAAAATGCAATCTACAGTTGAAAATTTTTATGACAAAATTATGCAACTCAAAAATAGTTGGTTACTATTACTATAATGCATTCTCATATTTTTCTTCCCTATAAATTTTAAAAAAATAAACAAGAGATTAAAGTTTAATATAAAATAGAACTTAGTACCATGTTTACATCGCAATAATTAGGAAAGTTGAAAAATATAGCTAACTAATAAAAAAAAAAGTTTTCGGTATATCTCTATAGTTTGCAGTTTTCAAAAACTACCTAAAAATTCACTCGCCAATGGCGAGTAAAATGATGCATTTCCCTACCCCTGTCTATGTACAATAAGACCTCCATAATGGCTTTTCTTTCAAAAGGCAGACATTTCTATTTAACAAACACTTTTTAATTCCTAAACTTTATATATTTGAACTTTTATATAAGTTTGAATAACAGGCACCTCTCAATTTAAACACATGTAACATGTGTACATAAACTATCAAAAATATGATACATGTGGTTTTTGTGTGTATCAAAAACAAAATATTGATAATATTTTTCATATTTTGAAAATTATTTTTGCAGGTTCGGGTCGTATTGACTTAAAATCAGACATGGTACAGGCTCAGCAAAAAAAAAAAAAAAAAGCTGAACTTTCACAGCCTCACAGACTTTTTACGAAATTCGAAATTTTCCGTAACATTTTGAGGAAATTTTCATTTATTCTGCGATCCCTTGACAAAATTAGTCTTTTTCTGCGACCATTTGACGAATCTTACCACAGGAATCTTATTAATGCATGAATTTTGTCTATCATCACTGTAGATTATAAATGTATGTAGAGAAATTTCTAAATCGCTCTTGTGAAGGAAAAGAAAATCAAAAAATTCACAAGTTGGTTACAAGAAATTCTTCAGTTAGTCATGAAGAAAAAAAAAAAATCTATTAATTTGCCCATCTACTGCTTAAAAAATCACAAAATTCATCAATCAGTCACAGATGAAAAAGAAAAATCGACAGTCGGTTGGTAGGGGAAAAATCATAAAATTTGTCAAGTGGTCACATAAAAAACACACAAAAATTGCCAATCGGTAGGAGAAAACATACGATTCATTCATAATTAATATCCATTATGAGGTTTTTAGGTTAAGAAGGAATGATTTTTTTTTCTTTTTCAGAACTGAATGGCTGAAATTTCAGAACAGAATCACCCCTTGCTCTTGAAAATAAAAGTGATGTTCTCAGAAAATCATTGGCAAAAAAATAATCCCCCCCCTGAAATCATGCCATGTTGGACAGCGCTGATAAAATACATTAAATGTTTTCCCACCAACCAAAACACTCATAATTTTATTGTCAGTGTATGTGATTGAATTCTTACTTTGGAAAAAAGCTTTTTAAAATAGGATTACACATATTATGTATTTTGAAATTTATTTATTCTGACTTTTTGGGAATTAATCGTGAACTTTTCTTTTGATTTAGTAATCTTAATGGTCTTCAGATTTTCAAGTGGAAGCTGTTTAGAAATCTATTGGTATGCATCATATGATAGGGCATAGAGAATGTCACTTTGGTGGTTTTTAACACAAATCGCAACCGTCTGTCAACAAACATTGAAAAAACAATGATAACTTAGTTTAAAATATTTTTTGAGTTATGGGGATCCCACAATAAACAATTTAATTAATTTGTAATTCTGACTTTGAATTTTAAATTTACTTTAGTGAAAGCATTGAAAAATCCATTTATTTGTTCCCATCAGAAACATTATAATCTGTTCTAGCTAAATAGTTTTAAGTTTTTTTAGTACCTTTTTTCGCGAAAAATCAATCGGCAAAATTAAGAACTTCATTTTGTTTAAATTTGTTAATATTTAAAGATATTTTAGTTAAAACATTGTGATTAAACATTCATTGTAAGATATCTGCTTTAAAAATTTATATTTGTCTCAGCCTTTCCAAGTATTAAAATTTTCAGGCTTAATTTAACATATAATTTTTTATTAATGATTCAATTGTTAAAATTATCATTTTAGTTACATTTTCTAAAGAGTCAAGAACATATTTTTTGTTACTCGATATGTAATCAAAACGAAAGTTTAAGTTACTGCTGGATATTAAAACATTCCTATCGTAATCGATATGTAAACAAAAGTTTTCAGAAATTTCTGTTGCCCTTTTCAGAAGAAGCTATTCAACTATGAAGCCATAAGGTATTATAAAAATAATTATTGATGCTGGATATTAAAACATTAATAGATATTTCAAGAGAAAATAAAAGGTTCGTAATATCTACAAAACGATAGCGTGGTTAGGTTATATCGGCAGAAAATAAAAAAGGACACATTAAATCTAAGTAAATCAAAAGAAAAGTTAAAAATGGAATCGTAAATCAGATTAAAAAACAAATAATAAATTAACAAAATACCTAATAAAGTGTAATCCAATAATTATTTATGCAAAGCAATGAGAAATAGCAATGGTTGAGTTGAGTCACAAGTCGAAAACCTCGAGTCACGATCATAAACAAAAAATTAAAAATAATTTTTTTTTAAAATTGAAAAAGAATGATAAATAACAATTATATTGAATACATATAATTAAAAATAAAATTCTCCTTTTTTAAAAATGAATCTAAATATTTTTTCGACAAAAAGCAGTAATATGGAATAATAATTTCTTCATAACAAAAGAGAAAGATAATATCAATCGAAATTTCATTTAATATATTTAATATTTTAAAACACATAATAATTAACATTTAAAATTTTAATATTTAAAAAAAAAAAAAAAGATTTACTGCCTACATTCAGATTGTTAACTCAACTTAGAATACCTAAAATGACTTTGCATTTTATACTCACAGCAGATGGATTAAGACTCCTCCTACATACGAAGTGACGTCAAACCTATTCACCAATCACAGACGAGAAAAGTAAAAAAAGCGATTTTTTAAAATAACGATTTTTAAAATAAAACGAGTTTTCCCAGAAAAAAGAAAAGTGTTATTCACCTCGTATTAATCAGATTTATATTATAATATCAATTTGAAGAAAATCGTTAGAAGCGTTTTCGAGATTTTCATATTAGGAACTTCCTCGATAATCATACCAACGTTTTCACTTTAAAAATGGCTATTTAAATCTCAAAATATACTGCACGTAGAAATGTAAAAATTTCAGTATACGATTAGACTGCAGATATAAGACTGTTCTAGAAAATTCAGAACAATAGGACCTATATCTGCTGAGTTATTAAAAGGCGGCTTTTCGCGTTTTCTTTGATCTCAAGTTAGCTGTATATATAGAGTTCCGCCATCTACGAATTCTACGATACGATACGATACGATTTTAACGATACGATACGATTTTAGGCTTAAGGCTGCGTCACTCGGAATACTACCGTCTTCCATGATATTGTCCCCAGAACTAGATTTAATTTCGATCTCTATTGTTTCGATGAATTTTTTACGCAGAGGAAAGTACAATGGAGCATCATAATGCTTGACAATCTGATCTTCTTTTTCATTAGCGCAGGGTATAACACGTAAAAGGGGAGAAACCGTGTCTCCGACATTGTGGGAAACAATTATATCTGTATAAATATAAATTTCTGTAATGCCGCCATCGATCTCCAATGCATAATTACTCACGTAGGTGCCGGGTTTGAACGGTTCATTGTTAATAAACCCTAGCATATCTCTCAATCCTTTGCCAAAAGAAATTTCATGACTCTTTGGAACATTCAATCGAACTCTTAAATCAGGTTGTTGTTCCAACTGTATGTACTTAAATTCTTTAAATAATTGATCCGCCGTTTTATACATTCCTCTATTGATTGTCAAATTTTCAGTATAGCTTACAAGTTTTTTTGTAGTGTAATATTCTTTAATTTCTAATTCTATGTATTCTCCAGAAGCTGGTTGAAGTAATGGATTCACTTTATATTTCCACGAACCGAAGCTGAAGTACAATTTTCTTTCAAATCTAATTTTCTCATCAGAGAAATACAGTTTTCCTTTGACAGATGTAACTCTGCGTTTTCCGATAACCTGAATTCCACTTCGTTTTTTGCAGGTTGGTAATCGATAATTAAGTAATCTTGCAATTCTAAAAGTTCTATATTAGCGTTTAAAATTTTAAAAATATCTTCATTTGAATCCTTTGATTTTCTCGGCTTTATGCGATTGAATGGCAAGATGTGATTAAATATATTTTTAGGCTTTTTGTTAATAATGGTAAATGTATTCGATGCTAAACTTAGCTGAGACGGTCTAAACTGATAAACGCCCGAGGTGTTAATAAGAATATCCTCGTTTGGTAAATGAAGCATGTATAACAATTTGGGCGCCGAAGCTGCTTCGATCATTATTTCGAATCCGGTCGCTATGTCTATGTATAATGCGGATCCATTATCCCGCAACTCAAATTTGACAGATGGCGTGTCTGCATTTATCGTTTTTTCGATTTCTTTATTAATACTCGACCAAAATTCTTCGGTATTTTCTCCCACTTTATCACGTAATGCTATGTTGTATTTTGCGTTATCGCGAGGTAAAATTTCCTCCTTCTCTAATGCAACCGAATAACTATTATTATGAGAATTCACATTGAACCAACTTCTGGGCATAAATACCTCTGAAAGTGATACCTCCCATTCACCTGATAGCACAATTGGAGAAAATAATTTCGTGCGATATGAAGATTGAGTTTTTTTCAGAAAATAGTCCATGCTGGAGTTGCTCGGAAGAGTCACATAAAATTCGTCTAGGATCTCATCCATGATTCTTTGACCCACGAGGAGAAACGTTTATCAAATCCGGCCCACTTAACGAAATATTCCTTATTTGCTCCTTTTCCTCTAGTCTTTAAAATTTTCTCTATCCTCCAATAGTCGTTCGATTTTTTTACAACTTTCTGAATCTCTTCCTCATAAAATCTTCCTTTCAAAATTTCACCTTTCAAGTCTTTTATGACATATGTAGGAGTATTTGTGGGATAGCGCTCGTGAATGATAAAAACTTCTTCGCTCCAATTCGGTAAATAACCTCTTCGAAATATCTTTTTTGCTTTCGATATTCTAACTTGGTCATTTACACTAAATTTAAAATCGCTTTCCTTCCGATAACCATATAATTTTTGAAATACGTAGGGCTCCAATTCCGACGTGACATCAACGGGAGCCAAGCCCGTACTGCCGTGTTTGGTGGAATTATAGCTTTTTAATACAGAATCTAAAATATCGGTGTATTTATATGAATTTCTGTATGTAAAAATGCGATATAATCTTGACTTTAAAGTTCTATTAAAACGCTCAACCACCGAAGCTTTATTTTCGCTCTGTGAAGAATAATGTTTGATTTTGTACTTTTTAAACAACCCTTGTACCTTGTTATTATAAAATTCTTTCCCTCTGTCTGAATGGATAAGATGTGGAGGACATTTTAATTGAGATAACACCTTTTTCAAGGCATTGGCAACACTGTCAGCAGTTTTATTCTTGACGGGAATTGCCCATGCATACTTACTAAAAACATCTATTGCTGTTAACAATTATTTCATTCCATTGTTATATCTCGACAATTTTGACAAATCTGTCAAGTCACACTATGAGTTCATCTATGCCATATGATAAAACTTTCCGACATTTAAATTTATATCTCACCGGCTTATGCAAAGTGTATGCATCTTGTGTCATTAACCATGTTTTAATTTTTTCTGCGGGCAAACCGTTTGCTTTTGAAAGTTTTAAAATTCCTCCAAAAGATGCTGGATTTTTTACATCATAATAGTACTTTTCTAATATTCTAGCCACTTTTTCTTCAGTGAATGGCTTCTGGATCGAATCCATTTTTTAGAATCAGATGAGCTCGGAGAAAAAGAATAACTCTTTAGGTCTCGACTGCGTTTCCCGAGTACAGTCTCTCCTTTCATAATCGACGAGCATCACATCACCATCCCTTTTATTATATGGAGTTGAAGTGGCTTCTGGAAGAAATACGTCTTCCCCATTTTGTTTTTGTAATTTGGCCAAAACAAACTTATTTGCAATCCACGCCCTTGGTATGTTTATTTCTGACAACGCTTTTAAAAAAAAATCGAACTTTTGCGGTTCTGCGGGATTTTTCATATTTCTAAACACATAAGCAAAACAATCTAGTGTGAGCTAGAACTATGTTTGAGCCTTTTATGGTCTTATTTCCCTCCATCATTTCCCCCTCTGAATTCCAAAAATAATTTATTGGTTTCAACTTTTCAACAATCATAGGCACATATTTTTTATACCTGTAAGGGGTCGATATTAATATATCCTTCATTATTACGTCTTGTTTCGCATAACTGTCAATATTTTCATTTTCAACAGAGCTTCCATCTGTCCGTTTCTGTTTTTCTTCATTTTCAGAAATTTGGTTATTTTGAACGGAGACGGGTATTGGATCAGGAGGAGTATGAAATGTTTTTTGGTAACGCATGACAAGTTGACTTAAAAGCTTCGCTTTCATGTCATCAGGAATTTTTTTACGATCCAATAAAGAGGCAATTTAGTCTTCTAATCTTAATTCGGGATCTTTGTACTGATGCGAAGAAAACAGTTCTTCCGGTATAAGTGCAACTCGTCTAGCCATAATTTCTATTTCTTTACAATTTTACCTCCGATAACTCTTCCAACTAAACCCGCTAATGCTGATAGTATGAGTGGGGCGAGGGCAGGCAAGAATCCGCCGGATTGATTCACTAAAAGAGCCCTTTTTTTACGAAAGCCGATTGATCGTTTGGTTAGTTTTCGAATAGTATCTTTATATTTTTTCAGCCTTTTTATATTTATCGGCAGGTGTTCGGCCAAAATGTTCAAACAAATTTCGCACAGCGCAGATATTTGAGAGTTACACGCTGTTCGCAAAAGCGCCCGCTTTTGCGCCGGCGTGGCTTTCGCCAGCATATGCAGAAAGTAATGATTTTTTCTTAAATTTTTCATTCTGGCAAATTAACCAATAAATTCCTTCAGGTGTAGGAAAAAGGCTTTCGCGCAAACGATATTCTTCTTCTGTCTGAGGATGCAAGTCGACAACTAAATACGAAAATTGTTCTTTGGTTGCTTTTATATAAGCGTCCAGAAAATATTTTGTATTTTCCGGATATACTTGACGCCCAAAATAACGAAACTGAGCCTTATCTCTAGAATTTTTAAATAAAATGATATAATGTGAATTTAAACTGATATCGCGCATTACTGAAGCTCTCGGAAATAAATTTTGCAACAATAAAATGACTCTTATGCAACACTAGTGTGAAACGACTGTAAAAATCTCTGCAACCTTATCAGTCAATCGATGCATATGGTCATCCAATATTACAAGGTCATCCGGCTCAAATGTGGTAGGTAAACCGCGTATAAATTCTATATCAGGCTCTTCATGCATCCATTTGGGCGGATATAAGTAACACCATTTTACGCGTTTGATTTTTGATCCATAAACATTCTCTCGTATCATTTTACGCACTAGAAACGATTTTCCAACCTGGGTCACCCCTACAACAAGACAGGTAGATGGATGTTTTAATTCAAAAAACATATCGTATCACAAAAAATGTTCGAACAAAAAAACTCATACAATAAGACATAAAAGAAAAATTTTTCTCGCTCACCATCTTTATATTTATTCATTCAAAAAAATTGAATACAAAAAATTAAAAAAGCGACACCTGTTAAAAAATATCTCTACTACTTTTACTCCGACAGAAAAAAAATTGTCGAAAGCTTGCAGACCTATTTGTGTCTTCAAACACTATATCCAACAGAACCAGTATAAGTCTATCCAACGCAGAAAAACTGCTTGACACCATCTGCTTTCCAAATCCACACACTGTTTTTCAACCACATTCTGGCTAGAAACGGTATAACCAGAGTCTGGCTGTAACCTGAAACCTGGATGCAAACAGCGAAAACAGAACGCGGTGGGTTATCCTTTATCAAACATATACTACTTATGTAAATAAAATGTATAGGCCATAGGCAGGTATTAAGTCATATTAAATGAAGATTCCGCTTAGTATATAATATTAATAGCTTATATTTAAATTTTTACTTTATTAACAGCATTTTTATGCATGAATAAAATCTGTTCAACTACTTTAATATGTAATGTATAACCAGTTTTGATTATTGCCAATATATCGAGGCCTGATGTTGACTGATTTTAAACAAGTTGGAAATTGCTCGTCAAACGTGGCAAATGAGGTGCGTTCGTATAATAACTAGTTTTATAATTATTTTTTGCACCCCATATTGTACTGAATGTATAATTTTTTGCACTTCATAAAGCGCATAGTCTGATACATCATTAAAATGCACTTCCAATATTTTTTTCCCATTCCCCGTAATGTAACGGAACACTTTTGACTTTCCCTGTAATTAAACTATACATCCGATTTTCCTAAAATTTGAAATGGCTCGACAAAATTTTGCAACAGTTATATCTTTAAAATTTCAGATCATTCGGAAGGCTGTAATATCATTAAAATGCACTTGCAATAATTTTTCCCATTGACCGTAATGTAAAGAAAAACTTTTGACTGTCCCTGTAATTAAACTATGCATCCGATTTTCATAAAATTTGAAATGGCTCGACAAAATTTTGCAACAATCATATATTTAAAATTTCAGACCATTCGGTTGGGTAGTTTTTGCTCTGTTACATGCGGACAGACGGACGGACTGAACGACGACTATAGGTGCTACGTATTTATATAATTACGAACGCACCTAAAAAGGTCACACAAGTTGTTAAAAATCTGTTTTCTCTTTCAATTGTATGATTGTTTTTAACAAGAAGAAAGCTACATAAAATTTAGAGTAAATGTTAAATTTATAGTAGTAGTTAGTAATAACTAGAAACTAGGGTACTTTTCGGTTAGCTGGGCAACAGCCATGTTATATATACATACAGGAATCAGTTTAGGAAAAATCAGAACTTTTCACCTTAAAACAGGACCCTTCACAAAATTCTTTTTCTTAAAAACAGGCCTTTTACAAACTTTTTACAAATGCTCTCTGTATTCAATTTTTTTAGTCAGGAAATTTAAATGCATTTAATATGATATAATTGTACTTTTAGGTAGATTTCGTAAGAAATACTACCTATTGCAGTCGTTACCATGGTGCGACTTTTGAAAAATTCTTTCATAACTTTTCATTATAGGACCCCAAGAACCCAAAACCACACCCACCTAAAAAGTTTATATGTATGTATGTACTAAGTTTTGTCCACACGATAAAAGTCGCAATTATGCACGGATTGTTTTCAAACTCGCGAACAACTTTGAGATGGTTAATATCTCGGCGGGGATTGAAAATGGGCAAAATCGACCAAGGGAATGGAAATGGGGAGGGCTCAAAATTTTGAATACCGTCTTAACATGATTCTGATAAAACCAGGTCTTACACAACGAGAGGAAAAAATAAATACTTTTCGTTATAGCAGTTGCCAACAATTAAAAAAAAAAGCAATAAAATTCTCACTACAACAATTGCTTTTCTATTGCAAGATTTCACGTGAAATATTAAATTAAATAAACAGTTTGACGAATTGAAAATAAATTGAATATTACGTCATAAGTTTTCTAGAGTAAAATTTCCGCATGAAACTCAAAATGAAATAAATAGTTTGACGAATTAAAAAAAAAAATTGCGTCATATTGGAAATATAATGGGCCTCGGCAGGTGAATAGATAACGTCATGTGAGTTTGAAGATTCTTATTAAAACATGATAAAAACCCGACTATGGAAATATTAACAAATTTTAACACTTTGAGGTTCTCTGAATTCGCTTTAGCCATTTTTAAACCTATTCCATATACATGCGTGTGTGTATTCGTGCATATTAGAATTTTCACAAAATGTTTAGCTCCCTTAGAGCTCATTCTTAGTGAAGGAACTGGGTTAATCTCTAATCTTGATTTAAGTTTTGTTGGTGAATTTAGTACTTAACTTCGAAATCTACCTCCGCCTGTAGGCCCGAGCCGGCAGAGATTTTTAATATTAAAACATTTATTACTATTAGGTTTCCTTTAAATGAGGAACGGAGAAAGTTATGGCTGGAAGCCATTCCATTGGCAGACCGGATTTTCATCCGTCACCATCAAGTGTCGTGTGTTCAGAGCATTTCTAGCCAGATGAATTTGAACGTAAGGCAGCTGTGGTGAGCTTTAAAAAAACAAAAATGCTGTACCCAGATTATTGGAGACAGATTCTGAAAATATACCAGTGCCAATGGTGAGTTAAGGAAATATTAAATCTTACTTTTTTCCATGCTATAAATATATAATTTTGGTTACATCGTGGGGACATTTCTTATTTTCTAATTAATGTAATAAAAATTCTTTTAGAGGTAAAATTCTGTATGATTTGTTTGGGCTTACATGCCGTATATTACCTTGGCCGCCATCTTGGATGTTTTGAGATTTCTTGGCAATTTTATGTTGGCGATCTTTATCGATATGGAATCCATGTGATGTGTGTATTCTGGCGTGACTTGTTCTGGCACCCCGTTTTTCATCGATATTGTGTTGCGAGTACGCGATAAGGCCATTTATGCTTGTAATATCGTGTTGTATGTTTCTGTCAATTTTTTTTTTTTGTTAAATTTATTGGATTTATTTGAATACGAGTTCTGTAGTCCGTTTAAACGCTCTTGCTGAAGTCATTTAGAAATATGAGGAAATTTTCACAAATAAAAGAGGTTTGTTTACAGTGCGTATTCATAAGCCTATTTTGGAATTGATGGTGATCCTAGCAGGCATTTCGTGCTTGAGCTTTCAAGAAAGCAGAAGTCTGTTAAGGTATGTTGATAATTTTATGTTTATTTTGTTGTTGTGTTTTATAGTAATGTTTGCTATTAGTCATTTATTGAATATTTCTCCTGCATTTTGTGCATTTTTTAGACTGGGGAACAGCAACATACATGCATTTGCTAACAGCTGCTTTAACGAATTTTGTGCATTTTTGTAATTCCTGCAGAAGAAACTTGCTGAATCCAGTGTTTTTTTTTTTTTTTTCGGTTAATGAGCACGTAGTGCTCATACGACTATTACTGATCGCTACTTTAACGAGTTTCGTGCATTTTTGTGATCGCAGCAGAAGGAGTTTTGCTGAATCCAGTGATGGTTTTTTTTTATTTCTGTTAATGAGCGCGTAGCGCTCATACGACGTTTAGTGATTGCCCCTTTAACGAGTTTTGTTTATTATTTACATTTTATATTCGTTAAGCCTAACATACATATAAACTGATGCTTGGCGACAAAAGGGTTTTCACGCCAAGAAAAATTCCAAGATGGCGGCCCCAGGAGTTTATGACATCTGTTCTAAAAATAATTTGTCCAATGTGGCACATTTGGTGAGAATGGAAAATTTCTGTTCTAGTTTTGTTTACCTAGTCCTAGTTACTTTATCATAATTTCATTAAATTAATGGCTGATTACAGTATGCAGAAAATCTCAATTTGAACTGTGTTAGCAGCGTTAAAAATTAGCAGTCATTAGTTGTGAAATGCAACTAAATTATTACATTTCCCAAATAAATTGCTCACAAGTCCAATTGCATTGCACTTGTTAATCACTTCTAAGTTGACTTCATGACTGATAAATCTGATTTTACATGTGTTTAATATGTATAGCACCCCCCCTCTCCTTGTCGTTAACACTTAAAAATTGAAATAATATTGTTAACATGGTTGTGATAAGATATGAAAACATGTAATATAAATTGCAGCTTTATAAAATTTATAAATCTTAAATAGATTTAGAAGATGAAATGGATAGATATTAAATATCTATGACTGTAGTTCAGGCATTCTACACAGTAAATAAATATACATTATGACATATTGCCTGATTTTAAAATTTGAAATGTAATATGTGGAAGACAATTAACGATATTGGGGAAAGCAAAAGTGAGAAAATATGTTGTAGTGAGGAATAATGGCTACTTAAAATTGATAAAGATGAGAATTTTGAAATGATTCTTCTGTATTGTGTTATCGATAGAAAGAAAATTTAGTGTCCAAAGCTTTTCCACCAACTTTTAATAATTAACAAAAATGAACTATGTGAATGTTATCAATTTTAAGGCCAAATGTAAATCTCTCTAAGATATTTTGCAAAAATAAAAATATTTTTTCTGATATGACTTTTGCAGTAGTTGGTTAGTTTTTCAGAAAAATCAGTAATTCTGAATTTTAAATATTCAATCATTTTTTGAATTTATAATTAAGATAATAAAAGATTAACTGCTTTCTATAAATATCCAAGCATCTATTTACTTACTATGCTGAAAAACTAGTTTATCCAACTACTTATGAATTTCTTTCTTTTTTTTTACTCTTTTTTTTTTTTTTACTTCAGTTGTTGAATAATTACTTGTTGTCTTACCTAGCTTTCAAAGTGAACATTATTTGTATTCTTAATACTATTAGTGTGTGTGTGTGTGGGGGGGGGGGGGGGGGGTAGAGATAAAAATGGTTTATAATGATGTGAAAAATCATAATTAAACATAATTTTTGTGCTAAATATTTCTGGATGTCCATTTGGCATTTGGAGATAAATTTCTGAGATTTGAAATCTGTCATTTTCACCTTAATTTTTATTAATTAATAATATTTTAAGACCAACTAATTACCCATAATATAATTAAATTTCAACATAATGTGTGTCAACTGTTGCTAGTTTTAAAATTTGTTTCCTAAACAAACTCTAGTTGTGCACCAGAAGATTGTGACTCTATGGGGTTTTGACGGTTTAAACCCTTGTCATCTCAAAAGCCACTTTTTGACGTCAAAAACCCAACCCTGCAGGCCGCATAACACTTTAATTTAACATTGAAGTAAGCCGAAAAAGTATAACAACACTTTTTTGGCGAATATGTATAGCATCATTGTATTCATATAATTATGTTAAAAACATATTTGTGGCAGAATACTTTGACTCAGACCGTTAAAATTTCCATCCTGAAACGTGTCCTGTATGTTATTTTTTATTTTATAGGAATTCCACCTTTATAAAAGCAAATTTGGACATTTTTAGATGTTGCAAAAATACAAAGAAAGCATTAGAAGCATATAAGGGGGGGGGGGTGTCTAGAAAACTTGATAATTAGACATTTTGTCTATTCAAATCCTTGGAGTTTATTTCTGAATTGCTGCACTATGAAATAGAAGGCGAGCTTTTATTATAAGCATCTGAAAGTCCTGTAAATCAGTTATTAGTAAGGTTCTGTTTCGCTTCCACCGTGTGAATAAGTTTTCTTTTAAATAACAGACACAATTTACAGAGTGAGGAAGGCATGCAATACTGATTTTGATGCTTTGGTAAGGCGTGATCAATAAAAAGCTTGGGACCACTGGTCTAGCACATTACATTGTTAGTAGATATATTATTTAAATTTTTAACATGTGTACATAAAGCTTCCACCCCCGATATAAACTGTGTTCCACTATATATACATATATAATTAAACACAAACTGATATATTGCTTATTGTTTATTTTTATTTATTTATTTTTTTTTTAGGAAAATTCCCATGAAAATGTAATCTAAAGTACACCTGAAAGAAGTTATTTCCAGGATACTACCTTGTTGTCGATTGAGAATATTCAACTTAAAAGGAAGTTGGAAGCAAGCCTAGAGACAAATAGGCAGTACAAAAAAACCATTGCGTACCAAAATCCTATTATTGAACGACAAAAAAACTATTGATGACCTGACAACTTTGATTGACGATTTAATAAAAAGGCGATTCCTTGACCAAGATGCTTTAGATCAGTTATTTTCAGTAGCTGCTCTCAATAAAGAGTTTCTTCAGAGACAGCTGTCTACTGTCCCTGACATCACCTGTCCGAATAGTTATTCCCAGATTTAAGGAGATTTGCATTAACTCTTCATTTTTATTCTCCAACTGCATATCGTTATGTGAGAGAAACATTTAAATCCTGCCTACCTTGCAAATATACTATATGTAGATGGTATCAACACATAGGTGCTGAATCAGGATTTACCACTAAGGCTATTGATTTACTCGGTAATCTTGCGAAAACTACTCCCCAGACCATAGTTTGTGCATTGTCAATGGATGAAATGGCAATTAGAAAGGATATTGAATGGGATGGTAAAAAGTGGTATGGGTACATTAATATGGGTTGGGAAATGATGGACGACAATCTTCCATTTGCAAATAATGCTTTGACATTTATGATTGTCGGTATATTGCAGTTGGAAGATTCCTGTAGGATATTTTTTGATAAATTGTAAATTCCCTCACGACCAGAAATGTAATCTGATAAATCAATGTCTCACACTTTTACAGGAGACAGGTGTGAAAATAGTTTCACTCGCATGTGATGGTTTGACTTCAAACTTAAGTACTGTACGGCAATTAGGATGTGATTTTGATCTAGAAAATTTCAAAACCACATTTGAACATCCATTTACAAAGGAAGCTGTTGCGTTTTTCTTAGATCCTTGTCATGTGTTAAAGCTCGTTCGCAACACATTGGGAGAAAAGGGATCAGTTGTAAATTGCAATGATATGATTAGTTGGAATTACATTACAGAATTAAATGAATTCCAGGTAAATGAGGGACTTAACTTAGCAAATAAATTGTCAAATCATCATGTAAACTATTATTCTCAGAAAATGAAAGTGAAGCTTGGATCCCAAGTACTGAGTTCATCTGTTGCTAATGCTATAGAATTTTGCACTGAGGATTTGGAATTTGAAGAGTTTGAGGAATCGGAAGCAACAGTTGAATTTATCAGAAACTTTAATGATTTATTTGACATGCTGAATTCAAGAACCTTGAAATAGTTTAGTTTCAAGCAGCCAATAAATGAAAAGAATGAAGAGAAAACCATTCAGAAATTGAACAGCATGTTTGATTACATAGCAAGTTTAAAAGAATCCAAAAATGGCAATTTAATTACAAAATCAACCCGAAAAACTGGTTTTTTTGGATTCATGATATGTATCAAAAGTACGATAGACTTGTACACGACTTTAGTAAAAAGTGATACTTTATTAAAATTTTTACCCATGTACAAATTCAGTCAGGATCATTTAGAAATATTTTTTTCATTTATCAGATATCAATGTGGGCGCAACAGTAATCCGACAGCCAGGCAGTTTAGGTCAGCATACAGAAATTTGCTTGTATAGAGTGAATTAAAGGAATCCAAATCAGCAAATTGTTTATCTCTTGAAGGTATACAAATTTTAAATGTTCTAAGTAGCATAAAAAAGTGTATGGATTCTGTCGATATAATTAATGCTTCTTCAGATGACAGAATTCTTAATGATGAAAGTCATGATTTTGTTCAGCTAGCCATTAGTCCTGATAGTGGAGATCACGATTATGTTTATTGCCCTGGAAATTTAAGGGAATTTTCATCAACAATTGTTGAATTTATTGCAGGGTATGTTGTCAAATATCTAACAGATGTTTTGAAATGCATGCAGTGTGTCTCAGCACTTGCTAGTACTACTTCGGTCTATCAGACTTCCCTAAGGGGTGGTCTGAAATATCCATCAGACGATGTATTTACAGTAATGCAAGAGGTGCGCAAAAATTTTTAGATTTGAAGAAAAATGTACCTCAAAAAGTACCAAAAATCTTACCGTTCAAGTTTTATCTGCAAGAGTTTTAAAAAGTTTCCAGAATCAAAATATTTTTTTCTTCTCTAAATGTACACATGCATGATACATCACCTCTTGAAAACCATGCCGTTCAGCTGATTCGTGCTATTGTTAATAAATATTTCAATATTCGCATGAGGGCATCTCTCTATTCTAAAAAAAGGTAACCACCGCCGGTTTTGTTTTTTTTGTGACCGGAGGCCTTTCTTCGTTAATATTAAGAAAAATAATGCATACAAAAATATGAAAATCGGTGGAATTATAGAGAAATATTTGATAAACACGCTGATGCAGACAGTTTTCAAATCTAAGAAATATTTAAAGAGATATTAAATGCTAAAGTTGGACAAAATCGTTCCATTAAAAAAGTTTTATAGGAGCAGAAACTGTACATCGGAATTTAATCATTTTTAGATCATTTTATGCGTCATAATTTCCCGGTGTGCAGATTGTATTTCTTTTTTTAATTTGGCTAATTTTTTGAGGTTTTATTTCTATTTTAAATTCAAATTTTCAGCATTTCTAGAGATATTTTTTACAGATTTTAGAAAGTGATATTAATTTAAACTGTTGCCAACTGTATAAACAGCGGAAACAATAATGTTTGCTTCAAAAAAAAAATATTTATGCGTGTAATAAATTAAAAATTTATTAACACGTGACTATTATAAACAGAAAAAAACATTGGAATTAGTAGTAAATAATTATGTACAAAAAAGAGGAACTTATTAAAAATTACGTCATAAAACTATAATTACACGTGAATTTTAAGAGAGAAAGGAATTTGTAAAATAATAAATTTATTAACATGCGTTAGAAGTCTTAAATAGGAGAAATTACGTCATATTTACGTCACATTACAGTTATTACATAAAACGAACACAAAATAATATTGCAAAACGACTTAAATTTAGAAATTGCGTTAGACATTTATTTGATATTTTGAGCGGATACTTTTCAACTATTTTTCTTAGGAAAGCGCAAATAATATTTCATTTCTAACAAAAGTATTTTCACGTGAATATTAAAAAGAGAAAGAATAGTTTGGTCAAAATGACGTCAGATTAAAAACGATTAATTTAAAATGTCTCATTTAAAAGAACTTTCTTTTCGCTTTGTTAAAAAATACCGGGAGACAAAGATTCTGTTTACTTAATTCCTTTTATATTAGCTTATTTTGAAATGTTGTTACACGTGTCTACGTCATCAAGTTATTTTTATTTCGACGTTTTATTTGTATTTTTATTAATGTTGTACTAATTTATTTGTTCTTTCGTTATTTAAAATAAAAATTATGTCAATTTGTATAATTTGGCGAGTGGTTTGGCGATTTATATAATTTGGCGAAATTAGTCGACGGGATAATCAAGTAGTACCGCAGCGGATTTGGCGTTAAAATTTCCCCAATCAAAGAGAAATGAATAGAAATCCATTTATAGGGAGATCGCCACTGTTTTTTAAATTATAATTCAATCTTTCGAAATCTTTTTAAAGCCTATCACATTAGCGTGCATTTAGAGTCTGCGGTGTCTGGACGGGGGTTGGCGAGCGTAGCTCGTAGGGGGCCGAGCCCCCTAGTTTTCTAAAAAATTTGAGCAAGATAGAATACGTATTCATGAATCATACACCAAAATGATTCTTTTTAAGGGTCAATAGAGAAACAGACATATTTTTTTTTTTTTTTTTTTATGATCTTAAAAAAAGCCAGTATGCAAGATTTTAAAAAAGAGGTATTAGATGTTATAACGTTATTTGTAGCATTTGTTAAATGCTTTTTTTACGTTGATAAATGTTTAACAAATGTACAAAAGTAATTAAATTATTTCCGAAATTTTTGTTAGTCAGGCTCAAAATATTCTAGTTTTAAAAGTTTCATTAAAGAACAAATAAAATAAAAAAGTCCTTATTTAAAATTAAAAGAAATATCTGTAGAATACTGGTAAGTTATTCTGGGTTAAAGTTTTTATTGGTGATTTTTTTAAAAAAATTTGTTATTTTGTTAGCAATGCTGGTTTTCAAATAGTGATGTTTCTTGCATGGGTCATTTTTGTTAGGAAAAAGTCTATTTCAATTTTGCATTAGCTCTTGTTTTTGTCATTTAAAAGAATAATTAATTTTGTCAATATTTTGCATTTAAAGTATCCCACTATGTTTAAATAGCTGACTTAGTAATCCAAAATATTTTTTTTCTCCATTCAGCAAGGATTACAGTCTATTTTTTTTATTTTCCAAGTGATAAAAGATCCACTCAAATATCCTAATCTCGCTATGTGTGACTTTTGGCTATTTTTTAATTTAAAAGAAAATTTTACGGATATAATTTTTTCGAAAATGAAATTGATGAGACTGTAAAAGCACATTTTTCATGTCAGTGTTACTTATACTACAGTAGATTTTAAGACTATTTTTTATATTTATTGCTGCTATCTCCAATTACAACAGTTAATATAAATTGGTCATAGAATTTTCATCAAATGTTAATACTGAGTTAAATTTTCATGTAAAAATTTTATCATTTTATCAGTTTCGTATAGTTATTGCTAAAATGAACTTCGTAAATTTTGTAAAATTAAAAACGCTAGGGATGTAAAAAAAAAAAAAAAATACAGAGCTATGGTTTTGAAGAAACTACTTTGAACGTTCCTATAAGATGGGACATTTAACAAACTTTTAAAGAAAAAAAAATCATGACTTGACATTTCATTCTTTAAAAGCCAATTTTTGTACGTTGTTCTGAATTGCTGATTTTCCAATTGTTGTGTCCGTAGATTGATAAATGAAAAAAATAAATCGAAATGATTTGTAATATACTGGTACATGAGTAAAATTTTTTATACCGGAATCATCTAAATATTGTTCTTTACAGTTGTATCAAATTTTTATAATTCAAAATTTCATTTCTTTATAGCTAAAAAAAAGTGTCTTTCAATCATAAGAGTAAAGTTTTTGCTTTAAAATTATAATTGGTCATTGTTGCATAGAATTTTAAATAAATTCTTCTGATATATAAAACTAAATATTTGAAATTGCAATGCCGAGGAAATCTAAATTTGCTCTTCAGATATACTGCAAAGACTACAGTGCGTTAAGAAATTATAAGACCACTAACGAATTGCTGCACTTCTGAAGAAGACAATATGCAAATTTTTAGCGTGTGTATTTAAAATTGATCGTAGAATGTTTTCTGTTATAATTGCTACATTAAAATTTAAATTACATTTCATTAAAATCTTCAAATTTTTTAAAAACGTAAATAAGGTGACTGTTAAATTATAAGACCACCTGAGGAAATTAGCATATTATCACATCATAATCATTATAAAACGTATGCGTTTGTATATCGTGAAAGTATTCCCGATAAGCAAAGATGCAGGTTAAGATAGTGTTATTTACGATATATTCCAAAATGCCGTGTCTGTAACCAAAGTAAGAAAAATTTCGTTTTCTAAGGGTGCTGGTCTGAACGAAAAATATAGCTCAGTTAATGAAGCGTTCTATAACTGCCATTCACAGTGAAATAATTAGAAAAAAGGATTCAAATAAAATTAAATGATCTGGAAGAAAAAAGGTTTTGACAGCACTGGACGATCAACAAATACAGTAAACCCTGTCTAAGGCGGAATCGATCGGACCGAGAAAATTTTCCGTAGTAGACAATATTCCGCCTTAGACAAATTTTACTCTATGTATATGGATTCGCAGGGATTTGAAAATCTTTCCGAGTTAAACAGATTTCCTTCTTACACAGAGAGTTTACTGTATTTCGATTATCAACTATAAAGGTCTTTCAACTCAGCAAATTTTGAACCGTTTCAGCAAAGGAACCTCACACGTAAAAGTTTGGAAGTGTTTGAAATCAAATAGTAATGCAAAATGCATGAAACTGAGGTCAATGAAACATCATAAAGAAGAAAAACTGAAATGGTAGGATTTTTTATACGTAACATTACAAAATGTTGATATCTGGAAACTTTTTATTGGTATACGAAACCTGGAAAGGTCAGGGAAATTTGTAGCCGAGCTTGTTCTAGACACCCTGGGTTTGAATGCAAAATATTTCAAGGTTTCAATGGCAAAAGTGTTAGTTTTTGATACATTTATCAATTGCCTCTTAAAATGTTTCAGTTCCTTATTTCAAAATTTTGTACCAGCAGCTGAACTTACTGTGATGCAGACTTTACTTTTTGTACAAGAGTCAGCGGAGGAGAAAAATATATAAAGTGTTGATAAGATGATTTGACAACTTATTTGCTAATTAAAACGTATATATATGTATTTTTTTTTTTATGAGGGACCCTTTACTCTAAGTTTACCTTTTATTTTGCAATCAATCTCTCACCCCAAGTTTACCTTTTATTTTGCAATCGATTTTCCCTTTTCTTGCTCAAAATTAACTTACATAAATTTATTTTTAATAATATAAAAATGTGAAGTAAATAGTCATTTTTAATGTGCTGTATATACATAATGGCATTTAAAAAATATATATAATAAATTTGAAATCACAAATACATGAAGAAATTGATAAAGTTCTAAAGGTGATTTAGAAATGAACATAAGAAACCAGTATGTAAAATAAGAAACTATGAATGACTCACAGAAGAATCAGAGGAGCTTGTGAGTTCATTCATAGAAGATGCATTATTTCATCCAATTTTGTCGGCATTAAGCCTAAAATGACAAAATTTAGCTCCTTATAACGCAAACATTACAGAAAATAGATAATAAAAAGCAAAGACATCCAAAGAAAGATACACCTCATACAGGATATTAAAATTACTAGACCACAATACCTGAATGACATACTAAGAGTCAAAACTACTGCATATCAGCATGGAAAAACAAAGTTAAGACTATTTTAACATGTGATCTACAGTTGAGCATCTGAGTGAAACCCATAACTGTGCTGCCATCTGGTGTGAGAAAGTAATTATGTAATTGGAACTGGATTAATAATAATGTTTAGGTTGGTTGGTTGGTTGGTTGTATTGTTTCATGGCGCAAAATCCCCTCAGGGACATGCTGCGCCAAACAAAGGCTAAAATATAGAAAAGAGTGAGTAAGGAAATGACACCAAGAAAAAACAAAAAGAGTTAAAATAGGAAAGCCGTCTGGATCGCGTACCCATCCAGATGTAGTCGTCAAACAAGGGAATAGAACAACATAAAAAAGAAATCCAGTAAAGCAACGTAAACATGTTATCTGGATGGGGTTTCCATCCAGATATAAATAAGAAAGTCACACATATGAAGCATATAAAAAACTATCTCAAAATAAAATCCAGCATGCTTTAAAAAAGTAAAGAGTGCCCCATGAGGTGTTTCCCCAATGTAGTTTGTCAAGATAGGTGATGATGTGTTAAAATAAAATCTATATAAGTTCCGGAAGCCCGGACAGTCAATTAAAACATGATGAATGGTCAGATAATCAAAATGACAATGTGGGCACATGGGTGCATCCTCCCGAAGTAAAAGATGTTTGAGTGATTGATGTCCAATTCTCAGACGAGTCAGAATAACATCTGTTTTTCTTGGATGCCAAATTAAATCAACGCAATGTTCTTGGGCATATAGAACAGAAGATGCCACTAAAAAAAATAGAAGATTCAAACTTTTCCTGCAATGGTAGTAAATCTTCAAAGCAGATGAAAAGTATTTGGTAGATAAACGCAAAGAAGGGTTGATTGATTGGTTGAATGATGTTTAATGGCACAAAATCCCTTAAGGGACATGCTGCGTCAAAAACGAATAGATTAAACACATAAAAAATTGAAGATCAATGAGAAAAGCAATCTGGATGGGGGTCCCATCCAGAAGCATTCATACAAGCATAGATGAATAAGGAAATTTAAAAGCTAAACTATCAGAGTGAAAAGATTTTAAATAAAAAATGCAAAACTGCAGTCTAGATGGGCTCCCATCCAGATGTCAGAAAAGTGTAGAAAACATTTCAAGTTGTAGTTAAACCAAAGAATGATATAATATTATATTTCAAAATAAAATCCAGCATGTTTTAAAAAAGTGAAGAGTGCCCCTTGAGGTGTATCCCCAATGAGGTTTGTCAAGATTGGTGATGATGATTTAAAATAAATTCTGTATAAGTGCCGGAGACCCGGGCAGTCAGTTAAAACATGATGAACAGTCAGGTAATCAAACTGACAATGTGGACACATGGGTGCTACCTCCCGAAGCAAAAGATGTTTATGAGTTATCCTAAAATGTCCAATTCTCAGACGAGTTAGGAGAACATCTGTATTCCTTGGATAGTTCGGAGGCCAGGTCATGATTCTTAGTTTAACATGGTGCAGTTTATTATCATGTTCCAAATCCCAACTTTCTTGCCATTTATTATGAATAAAGTGTTTTATAAGTAGTTTAACGTCTGAGAATGGAACATTATGGTGTATTGGATCAAGAGCACGTTTTGCCGCCTCATCAGCTTTCTCATTTCCGGGAATACCCATGTGTCCAGCAGAATAAAATATTATAACCACGTCTTGTCAATTTATTATAAAAATCGAGGATGGATGAGACATAAGGATACTTTTTAAATGATTTAATTGCGTCAATAAAACTATTTGAGTCAGTATAAATGATGAACTATGAACTATGATGATGAGAAATGTGGAACATGATTTAATTGCGTCAATAGAACTATTTGAGTCAGTATAAATGATGAACTATGAGCTATGATGATGAGAAATGTGGAACATGGCTCTCTCTATTGCAATTAGTTCGGCTGTAAAGACAGAAGTACAAGAATGAAGGCGATAGCTTAAAGAAGTGTTCTCACAAAAAATCCCACAACCAACAATATCACCTCTTTTAGAGCCATCTGTATAAATCTCAGTATAGTTATTAAAATTTGCTCGATGTGAAGCAAATAACTGTTGGAAAATAAGAGGAGCCAGGTTGTTTTGATCATATCCTTTAAAAGGGTGGAGAGAGGTAATATTAGGAAGATTCCAAGGAGGTAGCACATGTGAGGGACATGGACTCACCTCGATATTATTCAGAGGGCCATTATTAATAATGTTTCTCATTCTAGCTCCAAAACATGGGATGAAAGATGGTCGATGCTGATAAAGAATATCATTGTTGGTGTTTAAAATATAAGTGTGAAGAGGATGGCCAGGATGAGAAGGACACGATAATACAATTCTAATGAAAGCTTTTCACGAGTATGGTGTAATGCTGGTTCAATACAGTCAACATAAATACTTAAAATTGGAGATGTACGAAATGCACCAGAGCAAACACGGAGTTCGCCATGGTGCACTGTGTCCAATTTTTAAGAACAGAATTACGGGCAGAACCATAGACCTGGCAGGCATAGTCGATTTTAGTACAAATTACAGCTCTATAGATTTTAAGGAGAGAAGTGCAGTCTGCTCCCCAAGATGTATTTGAAAGTACTTTAAGTAAGTTAAGCGATTTTTCACATTTTGTCCGTAATTGTAAAACATGTGGTAAAAAAGTAAGTTTTTTGTCAAAGTATAGGCCTAGATAACGAACGTTGTCCACAACAGGAATTTCAGATGAACCGATAAAAATTTCAGGATCTGGCTTGCATGTTATTGGTTGGTTGGTTGGTTGTGTGGGGTTTTATGGCACAAAGTCCCATTAGGGACATGCTGCGCCAAGACAAGGTCAGAATGGAAAAAATATATAACTCAAAAATTTCAGTAAAAAAAACAATTAAGAAAAGGTGAGCAAAACAAAAAAGTTAATGATTGGTTGGTTGGTTGTATTTATGACGGCCAATTATCTGCACGAGGGATATAGGCCCAGGGTGGGGGGGTCTTTCTAAGGGAACCTAACCCGTATTAACGCTTGGAAATCCAAGGTTCGAAGAAAACCACGAAAACTCCGAACGATTAGGCCGACGGGCGCGATTGGGATCCAAAAAAGTTAATGAAAACAGTTACACGTATAAATAAAATCATTTAAAAGAGTCAATAGTTCATAGTAAAAAGACAAGCGTATAATTAAAAACTGTGGAGTTATAAAGTAATAACTTAAAATATACATAAAGTTTTAAATGATGCACAAACACTATATAAAAAAAAGTTTTAAAATCAGATGAGTAAAAAACAATGTAAAATCACTTAGGTAAAAATTGCTGGAAAACTGTATTTTCATCATCAACACTTGAGTCATTAGATGCCATTTCCATTGCTTAATCAACATATTTCTTCAACTGTTTCGGATCCTTTACATTAGTAACAGATGATTTTAGCCCGTATTAGTTCTTTTTCTTCACAGTGGAACACTGTGAAGAACCCCGGATTGTCTTTGTTTCTTTCTGAGCGCAAGATTTTTTGCTTGGTTTGTCAGTTTGACTAGTATCAAATTATGTGATGTTTTTGTAGCAGACTTAATCTTAGTCTGGAGTTCAGATGACTTTTTGGATTGACTTGGAGTCCTTTGAGACTGATTGATTTGGTATACTATATTAACAGGTTCTGAGGAGGGTTGCCAGCGTTCTAATAATGGGGTTGCATAGCATTTACTACCACAACAAACATCACGGGTTTCTTTATTTGAAGTGGTGGTTGATTGTGTTTTAGTTGAATTACTTGCCAGAAAGGAAGTGTCGGTCTGGGTGCCCATGTGCCTTACAGGTTTTGATTGTTCTTTAAGTATACTAGAGTAGGAAACCCCAACAGACGGGGTCCTAGATTCTGCAGGGTACGAATGTTTCTGAGTAATCTTAACAGCAATAATTTCCTTTTCACGGATCCAATTAGGACAGGAACGAGAATATGATGTATGATCACCTTTACAATTTGCACAGCGTTCTGGTTTATCGCAAGTTTTACCGTCATGGCCGACTTCTGCACAACGTGCACAGGTAACAGTGCCGCGACAGTTAGTATTGGTATGGCCATAACGCTGGCATTTAAAACAACGGAGAGGATTAGGGATATAAGACCTGACAGGGCAGTTTAGATAGCCAGCTTTACTTCTAGTAGGTAAGATATGACTATTGAAAGTTAGAATAATGTGTTTAGTAGGAAGTATTTGCCCATTTCGACGAATAGTGATACGGCTATGATATTTTGATCGCTTAAATTAGATAGAAGTTCTTCTTTTGAGGAGAATAAAAGATCTGGTTCAGATATTACTCCACGGCAAGTATTCAGAGTTTGATGTGCTGTAACAGAGACTGCTTGGCTGAAGAAACCTCAACCAGTAAGTCCCCAGATTGCAGTTTTTTGAGAGAATGACCATCTCCCAAGACAAACTGGAAAGTTTTGCAATAAGAAATGGAGAAGTTTTTTTGAAAGAGCTATCAGAGAGACCATCAGTGCGTTTAATGACAAAAAAACGAGTAAATACAGACTGTACACTTTGTTGCTCTCCACATGGGAGAGAAATATAAGGAACATTAGTATTTCCATCCATAATTGAAAATATAAGAGTTCACACCCCGGCCGCACCACCCACTACCGAGCCCAACAAGGGGATGCACATACATGCAGGGCCCACACGGTCACAAGACACTCCTATGCCAGTCTCCACCCTTAACGAGATGGCTAGTAAGTACTCGTTCACTTGATCCCCAGCCAGTGACAAGTCAGCTGACCAGCCGATTCATGTATACGGGACCAATATGCACCTCCCGTCTACCTGAAGCAGAAATCAAAGCAGCATGTTGGTTTCCCTCAACTGCCAGGATCCCCCTCTCCAGGGACACGGGCCGCCACGCACGGCAAACACGTGGGTGGTTTACAATTCCCCATGAGTCGATATGCAGGATGATATCGGCTCATACAGAATTGCCTTCCCCTCTAAAGAGGAAACCACAACGATAGTGAAACATAGAGGAAAGAAAGATGAGAGAAATAAGCGGAAAAAAAAAGAGAAAGATCGCTCAGGAACCCGGGGTTGCAAAGCCTGTGAATACCTAAAGAAAGTATCCCCCTGGGGGGTGCATGTTACTGAAGATGAAATAGTGGAAAACTTAAGGGAAAAAAATGTCATAGAAGCTAGACGAATAAAAATTTACCGTAGAGACTAAGAAATACCGCTAACCAAGTACACATACCACCAATCATATTATACTGACCTTTAACTCACCCTACGTACCCAAATATATAAAGCCGGATATTTATCATGTTCTGTCAGACCGTACATACCAAACCCATTGCGTTGTTTTAATTGTCAACGCTTTTGGGATTCAAAAACATCATGCCGAGGTAAAAACACATGTGGTCAGTGTAGTGCAATTGGCTGCGAAGGTGTACAATGCAATGCACCACCTTCTTGTGTAAATTGTTTAAAGACCACCCATCTTATGCTAAATTGTGCGATCAGTGGAAAAGGAAAAAGATATACAGACAATACGCACAAAGAAAATATATCCCGAAGCAAGAAAAATTGTTGAATCCAGGACACCAAAAGTAGGTGTTTCATATGCTGCGGCCACCATTAACTAAAACTGCCAATAAAACCTATCAAACTATTGCAACTCAAACTGAACTCTCCACTAAACCTAATTGCCATCCTAATCAAAAAGAAAACAACCTCTCTAATAATTCTGGTAAGACAAATAGATCAACACAATCTGCTCCACCTAAGTCACCTAAATCTGCTCCTCCTAAATCTTCTACAAATGCTTCTTCAAAATCATCACAATCTTTTATTTCTAAACTTCCACTCCATAATGGAGGTCTCAAAATACAACTGAAACACCATCTGTGAAACCAAACCGTAAATCTGGTGCAGAAAAATTTAACCTACCAACAATTGAAGCTACTGTGTCATCTAAAAATACAGCCAAAAAGACTAAATCATCCAAAAATAAAATCCAATCAATACAGAATGATAAAATGCAGGAGGATGATGCTGTTGCTCTTCACCCAGAACCAGATGAAGAATTGAACGATGGAGATAGTATGTCTACTACCTCCGAATAAAATAACACAGATAAATCTTTAAAAAATCATTCATGTCTAATATTATCTCGCGGAACTGCCGTGGTTATTACAATAAACATGACGAAATCCGTAATATTCTATCCGACCATCAACCTGCATGTTTAGCTCTGCAGGAAACTCATCTAAAACCCACTGACAAAGCGAAATTACGCAACTATGCCACCTACAGAAAGGATTTTACAGGCAATGAAAGAGCTACTGGTGGAGTGGCTCTTTTCATCTCACGCAGTTTACCACATTCTCATATTTTATTAAACACAAACTCACAAGCTGTTGCAGCCCGTGTACATGTAAAACGTCTCATTACAGTCTGTACCATTAATTTACCACCTCACCAAACTATTCAGTTAGTATTACTTGATGATCTCCAAGAAAATTTATTCTGATGATTATTTAAAATCGTCAGTTGGAAAAGCTTCTGAAAGTCAGGTTGAAAAAGGTGATTGTGAACAAGTAATTAACTGATGACCAACAACCTACATTTCAGAAGACAATCAAGACCCAGAACCCCCAACTCCTACAATGTTTCTACAGTAATTACCTAACTCTGGAGTCCCAGATTTAGAAGGTTGATGTATTAGACTCCGAAGACCTCAACAGTAGAGCCAAATATCGTCAACGAATCAGAAACGACCTAAGAAATAGATTTCGGTCCGAACACTTGTATCAACTTCGCCAAAACAAAATAACAGCCTTAAAAGAATAACTTGAAGAAAAAAAGAAGATATTTGAAGATGAAAGAAAAAGAATTGAACTTCAACTAGTTCAGGAAAAAACAATGCTGTAAATTTGTTGCAGCAAGATTTCAAAGGTACTTTGTCCACAGTTACGGAGAAAAAGAAAATTTATTCTGAAGATTTAAAATCGTCTGTTGGAAAAGCTTCAGGCAGTCAAGTTGAAAAAGGTGATTGTGAACAAGTAATTAACTGATGACCAACAACCTACATTTCAGAAGACAATCAAGACCCAGAACCCCCAACTCCTACGATGTTTCTACAGGAATTACCTAACTCTGGAGTCCCAGATTTAGAAGGTTGATGTATTAGACTCCGAAGACCTCAACAGTAGAGCCAAATATCGTCAACGAATCAGAAACGACCTAAGAAATAGATTTCGGACCGAACACTTGGATCAACTTCGCCAAAACAAAATAACAGCCTTAAAAGAATAACTTGAAGAAAAAAAGATATTTGAAGATGAAAGAAAGTGCAGGTAAAATTTTTAAACATTCTTTTTTTTTTCGTGACATTCTACAGCCTGAAATCTACATGAAAAAGGCATTCATGGCTCTGCCGATTTGGATTTATCAAATCTGTTACAAATCATTCTTGAAGAGCCTAGGATTAATTTGAATTTTTTTAAACTGTTCAAGATGATTGATTGGTTAGTTGAATGGCAAAAAAAAATCCAATTAGGGACAGGCTGCGCAAAGAAAAAGGTAAGGAATAAAACGTAGTTAAAATTTAAAAGTTACATTAAAGACTGTCAAGTTAAAAAACATAAGTTGATAGCTAAAAAACGAAGTAAAACTGTTCTAGACGAACATAAGACAAATAAAGAACATTTTAAAATGGATATTGTCACTTGCATTGCAGCTGTCATATCATTTGTAATGTTTTTGTAAAATGTAATAAAATCACGAAGTTTAAATAAATTATTGCAGCAATCTCCGAATGTTTCCGGACAGCTTTGCAAGGCACACATACTTCATCTTTGCTACACAAATTGTTTTTATTTTAAATCTTTTAAAATTCTGCCCATTTTGTTTATGTATGTGATGTATGTTTTTCAAATTGGATTGCTTTTAATTTTAGGGGGTTGGGGGGGGGGGGGGGTAGTCATGATACGGATTTTTAAAAATGTCGTTAATTGTTGACATGGGAAAATTATTAATCTCAGAAAATACATTAGGGATTTTTATTTTTTGTATGAACCCTGCTAGTATGCTGCTTAAAATATTGTCTCTGCAAAATTGAATTGTTACTTAGTTTTATCGGTTCTCTTTCAGTTTCATCTTCCACTTCCAATAATTCAAATGCACCTAATTTCGGGAATTTCTCTTTGATAGATGAATTAAGTTTGCAGTGTTTAGAAGAGAAGCTACAATGTCCAGAAAATCAAGTGTATTTTGTAGTATTTCCCCCATTTTATCAGACTATTTTAATATTTAAAGATTAAGTTGAAATTGTTAGAATTAGTTTTTTTTTTCTTCTAGAAATACTCTTTTATGTAGTGTTCAAAATTAGCGGTTATTAGTCGTCAAATGCACTAATTTAGTTGCATTTGACAACTACAAAATTATTCTCTATTGTAAAATTGATGCCTTAATTTTGAAGTATTATTTATTTTTGTTGTTAACATTTATTAACTATTAAAGGTTAACACACGAAAAAATTACTGCACATTTTGATTTCATGTTAACGAATTCAAATGTAGATGCATTGCTTTTTTTACGGAATTCAATTGTATTACCAATATTGGGTTAAATTTTGCTTCTGATTTGCATGTGGCATTTAATATATATTAATACAGTTTTTTTTTTTTTATTTAATTTTAAAAATTACAACTAAAAGACGCCTGAGATATTTATAGTAGCCATCATTTGCCGCTTCTTATATTTCCCTAATTTCTACCACTGGTTTTATACACTAAAATGTTTGTGTAATCTAACAAAGCATTCATTCTTAGAATTAAAAAAAATTACACGATGTTATGTTTAGTCAATCTTTATCATGAAAGACTAGAAGAATGACCCGTCAAAAATGACGGAAAATGAGATAAAAAGATATATACAAAACAACGTGCAAAAATATGAGTAGTTTTTCTAGCTTGTTCCGCAGTGATAGAATGAAAATAACACATTTTTAAATGTGGATATATATTGCGAGAAAATATGTTGCCAAAGTTTCTTCTTCACCAAGGTGGTTTTCTCTATTTCGCCAAGGCAGTTTTCTCCATTTCGCCAGGGTAGTTTTCTCTATATCGCCAAGGCAGTTTTCTCTATATCGCCAAGGCAGTTTTCTCTATTTCGCCAAGTCCCCTATACTGGTAAGTATCGAGAATTTAATTTCTATATCCGGCTATTTAAAGCACATTAAAATTGGGCTATTAGGAGCTCGGAGAGTACAGCGCCATCTAGTGACGGTTATTTTATTAGTAGCATCGGGATGAAGATATAAAAATTCGTACATTTTCGTATATGACATTTTAAATTCTGACCCATAGATTTTGTAAAAAACCTTAAATGCGCACGGTTTAAATTAAATTGCAGTGAGCTCGATTATGAACGTTTAATGGTTTCAATGGGAATTTCGCCAAATTAGCCAGCTGTCGCCTAGTTGGCTTCATGCATGGCAACTTATTTTTGTCGCCAAAAGTGGTGGTATTTCGCCAAGTTGGTCAGAATTTGGCGCTATTGTTGCAACACTGTCATTAGTACTTTTCAATTACTCATTATTGAAGCTGATACCGATTTCTCCATGGAAGTCCTAACATAGGCGCAATCAATGAGGTGGTACAACCGGAATTGTGAGGGACAAACAGAGACTTGTATTTTATATAAATAGATGTCCTTCACTGTTCCTTTTGTTTTTGCTAAAACTGTATACAGACATGCAACTGAGTTACTTTTAATCACCTTTTGACAGAAATTGTACGGTCGTAGATAAAAAAAAAAGTAAACACCTCATACTAACTCTGCTACTAATTATAATAGAAGAAAGTTACTGATACCAAACAATTGGAAATAAAGTCTACTTTTAAATGATGTATATAAGATTTTGCTTAAAGCCGGACTAAAATATCGTATGGTCCATACCGATATGGAGATTTCGCCCCCCCCCCCCTCCTTCCCAAGCCAATTTAATATACATCATTTAAAAGTAGTCTTTATTTCCAATCATTTAGTACCAGTAACTTTCTTCTCTCATAAGTAGATGTAGACTTCGTAAAGAGTGCTTACTACTTTTTCTTTTCCCACAACTGTACTTTGCTTTTATGATTTTGATATAGAAGGGGAAACCACTTAAGTACTAAAACTACTTTTCACAAAAACACGGCAGTGCTTGTACTTATCACAAGACTAACAATTTTTTTTTTAAGAAACTAGAAGAGAAAAGTATAACTGAATAATTGTAATGTCGCTGTTTCACTTTAAGTTTGGGTCACCATTTGGAACTTTTTCTTTGTCAATTTTATCACGGCATCAGAGCAGTTGCATGCCTGTATATATGACAAAGCTTATTAGATGCTTTTGCATTATTTCAAAAATAGTTTCTTGCTAATATAGATTTTTATTATTTTGTTTATTGTTAGCAGGCAACAGAACATTTTGCTATAATTAAGGCTTCTTGAATAATATCTTAAAATTTAGGATTAGAATCTCTAAATCTTCCTAACTTTAAATTTTTTTTTATGCAGGTCAGAAAATTAACGGCCTATGGAGGCAGCATGTTCCAGGATCACGTGAGGAGAGTATTGCGCTACCTGTTCAGCAATGAGTTTGCTGAGCAGTACAATTGGCAAGGAAGCGGCAATAACAGATTTGCTTCCTTAACAGTATGCCAACTCATTGTTGGTGAGTAATCGTTTATACTTATATTTCAACAAATACAATAGAACAAAATAATAGCTTCGCAAATTTGAAAAAGAATTGAAGTATTATGTAATTGTTTAGTGTACAACTAAAGATATGATATATATTGGATGTTTTCGAAATATTATATATCTATTTTTGTATTTTGATAAGAAACGAGTATAAATGAATTTCTCCGCTTTTATTTACTATGTTCTTTGGTAAATAAAGAACTTTCGTAGGTGACTTCCGACCCTCTTAAAAAAATTGTTTAAAGCTGAATTTTTAAATGCTTAACCAGTAATTATGCAAAATAATACCAATGTAGAACAGCCCTTGGGAAAACTGTATAATTTATTTACAGCTGTATTCAAAAGAATCTTTTCAGGTTTATATTTACACTGCACAACAGGTTAAAAAATAAAAACAAACACAGAAACTTACATTTATGTTCAAATTTTGAATTTTAAAAAAATCTATCATTTTTAGTTATATACATGAAACATAAAATTTTCGCAACAACTTATATTTAAATATATATATTGTATATCAATGTTCACGAACACTGAAGAATGTACCGAATCCAGTATGAAAAAGAGGTCGAACAAGAATTTAAGTAGCTTTGATGCTATTCAAGATTTTACAAAAAAAAATTTAAAAAATTCCATAGCTGATTTTAAAAGAGAAATTTCATTTGCATTTGGTATTAAGAATGAAACCTTAAATGCATTTGATATGTTTAAGACTCTAGATGTAGGTCTTAAGATGCCCAGCAATCGAGACCAATCTTGTTTGTTACTTTCCTTTTATGGACAGGAGCAGACCAACGGATTTCAAGGTGCTATCAAAGTGTCCCCACCTATTATTGATGCTGCAACAGCTGAATTTGAAAGAGACGGCTTTGAAAAAGAGATATCAGTTGCAAAGGTGACGTATGACCTAGATAAAGATTCAAAAGCGAGATCTCTTTTAATAAAAGATAAGAAAGAAGAAGCAAAGAAGTGCCTCGAAGAAAAAGCTTCTCCACATGATATGTGTGATTAGATTGAAAAAGATTCGTACAACTGTAATCTTTTTCCGAATCTTTTGAAGCTCTTAAGACTGACTGCTATAATCCCGTCTTCCACAGCACCTGTAGAAAGACTGTTTTCAAGAATGAATCTCATTTGTTCTGAATTGAGAACAAGAATGAAACAGGATACATTATAAAGACATTTGCGAATTGTATTAAATGGACCTGAGAGATTGACCTATGCAGAATGTGAAACAATAATCGATAATTTTTAATCTACTGGCAATAGACGTATATCATTATAAATATTCATTTTCCTTACCATATTTTGAACTTTTATTTTATCTACTTAAAGTAAGTAATTATTCTATACTTAATATATTTTTAAATCTCCTGCCAGTTAAAGTTTAATTTGAGCTATCCATTATATAAAGAAGATTGTATTAAATATTTCTAGCATTAAAAAAACAATTGAGATATAAATCAGTATAAATGGATTAGTGTTAAATTGTTAACAAATGTCAAGCCTATTACCATAAAAATTACTAAAAATATTCACCTTTAAATAAAGTTTCAAATACAAACTTTCTTTGAAGTGAGGACTTAAGTCCTTAAATTTCAGAACAAGATAATTATAATAATACTTAAATGAAATTGAAAAAAATCATATCTATATTATTTCTTATTTGGAAGAAAAATAACATTAGAAGTGTGAACAAAGGATATTAAAATACATTTTTAAAATGCGCGGATTTGACACCAATCCAGGGATGAGATTCTTCCGACTTTTCGTAAATTTATGAGAAAATTATTTATTTTTATCTGTTAAATAAATAAAAAAAAAAAAAAAAAAAAAAAAAAAAAGAATTATGCCGTATTTTTATTCCAGGCAGCGGAAAAATGCGCCAAACGAGACATATCGCGCCAGAATTGCATCGCATTTTCTCCGCGATTCTTTGACGAAATTGGCGTTTTTTTTTTCACGATCCTTTGACGAAATTGTTTTTTTTTTTTTGTTTTTTTTTTTTTTTTGTTTTTTTTTGCAGCCTTTTGACGATTCACGTTTTTTTTCCTCTTTCCTTTAACTAAATTCGTATTTTTTCAGCGGCTCTTTTACGAAATTTGCGTTTTTCCGCAATCCTTTGCCGAAATTCATTTTTTTTTCTTCACGATCTTTTGACGAAATTCGCGTTTTTTCCGCGATCCTTTGACGAAATTCGCATTTTTTTCGCGATCCTTTGACGAAATTCGCTTTTTTGCAGCCTTTTGACGATTCACGTTTTTTTCCCTCTATCCTTTAACTAAATTCGTGTTCTTTCAGCGGCTCTTTCACGAAATTTGCATTTTTCCGCTATCCTTTGCTGAAATTAGTTTTTTTTTTTCACGATTTTTGACGAATTTCGTGTTTTTTTCGCGATCCTTTGCCAAGAGTTTTTTTCCGCGATCTTTTGACAAAACTCGCATTTTTCGAGCGACCATTTGACGAAATTCAATTTTTTTTTTGGAGCCCTTTGACAAAATTTGTGTCTTTTGCCATTTTTCTGCAAAATATGATTTCACGCGGTCTTTTAGTTTTTTACCAAATTTTAGCTTACACGTATTTTCAGACTTTTTGTTCTTTACCCACTCTAAAAAAATTTATTAATTTTTTATTTTAATGCTAGAAATATTTAGTCTTCTTCACATACTAATTCAAAATCAAATTAAATTTTAAATATTAATGTATGTTTGAATTCTTTTTCTTTTCCTCTAGTCATTTTCATATGTAAGTTAATTTTGAAAATGACCCATGTATATATTTTTTTTCATTCTGTGGTTTTCTATTTTCACTTTTGCTGCATTAAGTAGTATCACATATATTCATTTTCAGTTTCAAAGCTACATTTTTATGAAAAGTAAACTGGATTCTTCTAATTGAACAATGCATAATTCTCAATTTTATTTTGACATAATATTTTTAAATCTGCTGTAGGTTTCAATATAACTGTAGATAAGGAATAGTGTATGTAATTTTTGTATTTTAATTTCACTGTGTTAAGTAGCATATGTATATTTATTTACAAATTAAAAACTACAATTCCTTAAAATGTAAACAAAATATTTCCAATTGAATAATGTACAATTTTATTATATTTTTGAGTTGGTGTAAGTATTACTATAGAAATGGAATGGGAGATATATTATTTTCATTCTATGATTTTCTAAGTTTGGAGCCTGTCCAACCTCAACTGGGGGTTCGTCAAGGAGATCCTCTTTCATCTACTCTTTTCCTGCTCGTATTAAATTCGTTCTAAGGCTGCGTTCGGACGATCCTGCAAAAGCTTGTCTAGAAAAAGTCATAAATTTTATCTTTGAAGTAAGCAGTAGCTTCCGTTGTAGAAATGAAAGGAACAACCGATTGCTAGATTTGGCGTTTAATCGCCAATGTAATAAATGTACTTTAGGTGTTTATTATTTATTATTTTCTGTTATTCTCAATTCTTCAGTCTTTTTATTTCTTAGCTAGTACACAGTCGAAATTTGCTAAGTCGTCCACATGATAGTGAAGAAGAAACTATCATGTTATATATTGGTTCTTTTTCTCCAGAAAAAAAGCGTAGGAAATATCGGATTCACCCAACATTAGAAAAAAGAGAGGAATTAGGCGAATTTATGCTGGTAACAGAATTATTTTCTTACGAAGACAGGTTTTATAATTATTTCCACCTCACAAGAATGGAATTCGAAGAAATATTAAATTTAATGTCACAGAAAGTTTAGCATTGTTAACAAGAGAATTTGAGAACCACCTTAAGAAAGTTATGGATGCATGTATTTAAAAATATTAAATAGAAATTCTTAGTTAAATAAAAAAATAAACTTTTCAACAAAAATACATATTAGATCCGTAACAAAAATTGCCAATTTTATGCTCTTGAAACTTACAAACAAATAAATGGCATATGAAAGGAAATTCCTAAACTACTTCCATATTAAATGAAATACTAAAATTATCATGGAAATTTTCATAACATTAATAATCTTTGATAATTAAAATAAGCAAGAAACTAATCCATGCAATCAAAAATAAATAACGTACTGTTTCAATAAAAATAGACATAATTTGACTTTTTTTCGAAAGCCAAAAAAAGGAATAGTAGGAAGGGGGGGGGGGGAGAAAGAGAAATAATGACAGTAAAAAAAGGCGGGAAATAATTTACTTTTGTCATTAGAAATAGGATATATGCATTACGGCAATGTAATTAAAATATAAAACACACACAACAACAACAAAAAATTCACTTTATATATATATATATATATATATATTTATTTATAATTATTGAATATACTGGTTTTATAACAAAAATTTTAATCATAATTTTTCTCTAAAAAGAACCCAGTTTTTTTTGTTTTTTTTAAATTTATGCTCATAAAAACGTACTGTTTAAAAAATAATTTATATTCAGAATCGCATGAAATGGGCAGGTGTTATGATTCAGAAACAATGTAATTGAAAGACGTTTTCTATTTTTTGGTAAACACAGGAGATTTTCCTGAAAATACTGTACGAGTCAGCCCGAATTTCCAGATGCGTCAGGGAAAAAAAAATTGTCCTCACGTGACCAGAAGAACTTTAAACTCTACGCTTAATTTGTTTATTAAAAAGAGGAAAACTCTATTCGATTTCAAATCACTTCACCTGCCAGTTTTCTACATTTACATTTAAAAATGTATAAGTAACTGCCTCGGAAAATTTCGCGTTGTTGACAGACAAGGGAATTTGGGAACAATTTGAAGAAATTTTTGAAAGTATATATTTAAAAATAATTGAAATTTCTGGAGAAAAAACTGTTCTACAAAGTTAAATTTTAGACCCATAACAAAAATTGTCAATTTTAATATTTTAGCAATAATAAACAGTAAAATGTCATAAGAAAGTAAACCCACATCCATAATAAATATAATACTAAAATTATGATGTAATTTTACTGAGTATTAATTAAAAATACATTAATAATAATTGTATTAATAATATTAATTAATAATACAATTAAAATAAATTTTTATAGTGTTTGATTTGCAGTAAGAAACTAATCAATGCGATGAAAAATAAATAATGTGCTGTTTTGAAAAGTCAAACAATCTTTTTACTTGTTATTTGAGGTTTTCATTGTATTCTGTGTATCTCTCTTTTTTTCATTGAAAGATCAAAAAACAAAACAGCATCATTTCACTTGGTGAAAATGCGAAATTATTTTCTGCTTATTTCACGTCGCCAAATGATTGCAACCTTTTTAAGTGGAATGGGAAGGAACACAACTTAAACTATATCGAATTGACAATAGGAGGGATACTTTACTGTGCAATTATCTCCCCAAATAGCAGTCATAAAAGTGTCAACGCACTTGTGTTCAGTTTCTATCCAGAAACTTACCCTCCTTGTCCTGGAAAACCCATTATACATCAAACGCGCCGGCTGGCGAGAACAATAAAGCCGGCTGCTGACCGCAACTAGTAGGAACATCCGTTCGCAGCTTAAGAGAGCTTCCGAACACCTACGGTGATCTTGTCTTCTCAATGAAGACAGACGCCGAATCTCCTACATTTCTTACGCCGACGACCTCCTTCTCCTAGCCAGAGATGCCAGTTGCCTGCAGACCTTGCTCAACCTGTTGCACACTCTCCTTCCTCCAGCTGGCCTCGCTGTTAACACCGCCAAGTCCCTGGTATTCTCCTGGGTCTCAGACAAGAAGCACAAGAAGGTACTTCTGGATGAGCAGTGTATCTTCACCGTAGGCAGCATGCCCCTTCGTGCTCTCAAGTTCCGTGACAGTTTCCATTACCTTGGAGTGGAGTTTACGCCAGATGGACGTTCCTGTTCCATGCCAAATGTCTCCGGTGATTTGGAGACCCTGAAAGCTGCACCATTGAAATCACAGCAGAAGTGTTACTTTTTAAGGACTTCGCTTCTGCCATCGTACTACCATCCTCTAATCCTTGGACACTCAACGGCGGATTTCTCAATAAAGTTGATTCGAAGGTGCGTAGGTTCTTAAAGGACGTGCTCCACCTACCACATGATTTTCCATCAAGTGACTTTTACACTGAAGTAAAGGATGGCGAAATGGGGATTCCATGCTTTAGGTGGTTCATCCCCATGCTTGCACACCGACGAAACGTGGCTTCCAAACCTTACCTCCGGTTTCTGATTACGGCACCGAATGAGACGGCTATAACATCTCCAGCCAGATACGCATCCATGTTCAAGAAGGACTTTCGGTACAGATATCATATTTGCCCCATATTGGCGCGATTTTTTTCTGTCGCCAATATCATATAGGCAACAGGTACTTAACTTGCGACAAAGTGTCATTATTTTGCTTGATGTGGTACCCGGATTATGTTGTTTATGCTGTTGATGTGTTCGCCAAATTGGCAACCGAAAAAAATCGCGCCAATATGGGGCGAATATGACATCTGTTCCGGAGTTTCATCACCGTTGTGACGGCAAAGGTCTTCAGCAATATGCTCAAGTTCCCCACCCTCACTGCTGGCTGACTGACGGTTCATCTTTCCTGACTGGCCGTGATTACATCGCTGCAACCCATCTCCGGTTTAATTGCCACTTCTCCAAGTCCGTGCGGCCAGGGGCCGAGACAAAGACCACCTTTGCTCTCGAGGCTGCAGAGAGCCAGAAACATTAAACCACATTCAGCAAAAATATTACTCGACCCACCACCACCGGATTCAACGCCATAGCCAATTACATCTCCAGATCCCTCAGCAAACGTGGTTACTCCGTGAGACAGGAACCCCAGCTCAACGATCCTGACGGCTCCATCCTCAAGCCCGACATCGTCGCATCTTCGCCAGACCACACTGTCCTCATCGATGTACAAATCATCAACGATCAGTTTCCTCTCTAAGTTGCACACCAGAATAAAGTCGACAAGTACTCCTGCCTCCTTCCTCAGCTCCGGCATCGTGGCGCCCATGTCACCAGCCTCACCCTCAACTTGCGCGGTTGCATCTGCCTATCATCTTATAAAGACCTCCATGGACTCTTGTGCAAAAGTGATTTTAAAGTGTTAAGTGCTCGAACTCTAGCCCTCGGACATTACATCTGGAAATCTTTTCAGTGCATGACTCAGAAAAAGAAGATGAGCTGTAAAGCTTTGTTATGTAGCACCTGAATTTTATGTTTTTGGAAGAGGACTTCCCGGCCTGCGTGCCAACGTGTTCCGAATGTATCCACTTGAACTTGTTTGTCACTGTATTGTCTTATATGTTTTATGTTCAAATAAAGATATTTTAATAGCAAAAAGATCTTGCTGAGTAGGAAGCAGATACTGATTAGGGTCAAGATGCTTATTTACAGTTACCTTGAAACCACTACACAACCTCACAGCCTTATTTTTCTTTGGCATCACAACAACAGGTGTTGCTCACTTAGAATGTTCAACAAATTGCCATATATTTACTATTTTTTTAATTTCCTCAGAAACAGCATTTTTTAAAGCATAAGGAACTGGCCTGGCTTTGCAAAACCCACGTTGACAATTTTCTTTCATTTTAAGGACTACTTTAAAATGTTTTATCGGTTGAGTACTTACTTGAAAAACACCTACATACTTTTTCTTAAGGCTTCCACACTGTTCATACACTTTAAAGACACTGAAGATATTTCGATCCAATTTATTTTAATCACTGATAACCAATTTTTTTCCAAAAAGAACAGGTCTATCACCTTTCACAATAATTAATGGCAAAGTATGATGTTGGTCGTTGCACTGCACATTAATAAGGACTTCTCCAGCCACTGGAATTTCTTTCCCATTGTAGTTCCTCAATCTGGTTAATGATGCCATAACTTCAGCTCTCAGTAAATTGTTCTGCACCCAGATTTCTGATGCTATGGAAACATCAGCAGCAATGTCAAGTTCCATATCCAATTGTTTACTATTAACAATAACTGAAACAATATACCTTTTCTTGCCTGTAATTTGATTTACAGATTGTACTGCATAAAGAGTAGTTTCTGTATCAACTTTTTTTAGCAGAGGAGTTTTTGTTCTTGCTCATACATATAGGTGAGATGTGGCCATATTTTCCACATGAATGGCAGTTGGCAGTTTTATATTTGCACTTGGCAGGATCATAAACATTGCCACATCGAAAACATTTGGGAAATTTCTTACTTGAATTTGAGAAGTATTATTCGATGGCTGATTATTTTTTTTTCTTATAACCAGAACTTAGGCGAACTTTATTTACGACAGGTGTGATAACTCCCTTCATGTTCGCCGCATCGTTTTCTGCTATCTCAATAGCGACAGCTGTGTTAATTGCGTCAATTAACTTCAAATCTTTTTTCACCAAGAGTCTCTTTTGGATATTTTCATTGGACAATCCACAAACAAAACGGTCTCAAAGTGCTTCATACAGAAATGCACCAAACTCGCATGTTCAGGGCCTAATTACTGCAAGGGCCGACTAGGCTGCAGCCTTGGGCCCACGACAGACGAGGACCCCGAAATGAGCCTCATGATTTCAAAAATATTATTTAAAAATGTAATATTCTGTTATGTTTATCTCAAAAGCCACAAAAGGATTTTCAATAACCGGCAAACAGCATAATGGTAAACAATCTCACTTTTTTCTTACTACGTACTAAGACTGAACAATAGCATATTATGAGTAGGCACAATTCTGCCTACAATGACGTGGCATCCGTTCGCTAGATGGCGTTTAGAAAAACACTGCAACCTTGGAAGATAGAATATACAAATTCAATCCTCCGCGATCGTAGCAGAAAAGTTCAACACAACTTGTTTTGGTTGTTCTTCTAGAAAATTCGAATTCGAAGTAATACATGTGAAACATTATTCAATTTTTACAAAATCGGTTTTATTCTTCATTGATTTTGTTTAATAATGTCAGCTCAAAAACAGTTACCTGGTTGGCAAAGCGACTTAAAAAGAGAAATAAAGAACGAAACGCAAAAAAACTGAAGAAAGGCATGCATGATTTGTTGTTTTCTGAAGTTAGTCAGAATACTGCATTCAAAAATACTGTAAGTAAAATGTTGCTAGCGGTAGAATTCCTATTGAAGTCAGCGATTCCGAAAATGTGTGCCTTGAAGGAATTGTACGTATGTACTACTGAAAAACGTTCGTCGTATCACAATCCATAGAAATGGGCAAATTCTTCCTACAAAACACATTATTCTCACATTCAATAGCCATATTTTACCTACTAGTATTAAAGCCGGTTATCTAAACTGTCCAGTCAGGCCTTATACACCTAATCATCTCCGCTGTTTTAAATGCCAACGTTATGGCCATACTAATACAACCTGTCGTAGCAATGTTACCTGTGCACGTTGTGCAGAGGTCGCACATGATGGTAAAACTTGTGAAAAACCCGAACGCTGTGCAAACTGTAAGGGTGATCACACATCATATTCTCGCTCTTGTCCTAATTGGATCCGTGAAAAGGAAATTCTTGCTGTTAAAATAACCCAACAAATCTCCTACCCTGAAGCTCGTAAACTTGTTGAAATCAGGACCCCATCTGTTGGGGCATCATACTCCAGTATACTCAAACAATAATCAAAATCCGTAAGGCACATAAGTACCCAGACCGACTGCTCTTTTCCACCATATAATTCAAGTATTATACAATCAATTAGCACTTCAACTAAAGAAACCCGCGACGTGTCTCTTGGTAGTAAATGCTATGGTACCCCATTATTGGAACGTTGGCTACCATGCTCAGAACCAGTTACAATAGAATATCAACTTACTCAGTCACAGAAATCTCCAGTTGGATCCAAATAGTCATCTAATCATCAGACTGAAACTAAGGCTACTTCATCTCCAATACCATTACAGAAACCTAATTCTCTCCGAACATCATCAGTTCAATCAAAAATATCAACCGAACATAAGACTAAACAAACGCCAGCTCCAGATAAAAGCAAATTGGTGAAACCAATTCGCCCAACTCAGAAAGCAAATGAAAATACTTGTGCGCAAAAAGAAAGGAAGAAACCTCCAACTCAAGTCTCTTCACAGTGGAAAACTGTGAAGAGAAAAGACAAGAAATCATGCCTGAACCCAGCAATCACAAATGTAAAGGACACCAAACAGTTACTGAACTAAGCAGAAGAGGCTATGGAATCTTACAGTTATGACTCTGATGACGATGAAAATGTTGTTTTCGAAAAATTTAATCCTACATGATTTTTTATTGACTTTTTTAAATTTTGAATTATAACTTTGTTTTTAGGCAGTATTACTATAAAGTGTTATGCTTTGTTTTTTGGATTAATTTTAACTTTTCATAACCTTAGAGATTTTAGAGATTTTTAATTTAAATATTTGCTTTGTCTTTTAATTACATTTTGGATTTTTAAACCTTGTGTATTATCACTTTCATTGTACATTATTTTAATTACATGTATCATCACATTTCTTTCTTACTTATATCTCATACAGTCTTTTAATGTAACTTTTAAATTTTAACCATGTTTTACACCTTACTTTTTTTCTTGGCGCAGCATGTCCCTGAAAGGACCTTGTGCCATAAAACTCCAATCAACCAACCTTTTCCGCCGATTAATTCCGCTACTACACAAACAATCAGCACTTCAAATAGAGAAACTCGTGATGTCTGTTGTAATAGTAGATGCTATGCTACCCCATTATTAGAACGTTGGCTACCATCCTCAGAACCTGTTACAATAGAATATCGACTTACTGAGTCACAGAAATATCCAGCTGGATCCAGAAAAGTCATCTAATCATCAGACTGAAACTAAGGCTGCTTCATCTCCAATATCATTGCAGAAACCTAATTCTCCCCGAACATCATCAATTCAATCAAAAATATCAACTGAACATAAAACTGAACAAACACCAGCTCCAGATAAAAGCAAATCTGTGAAACCTATTGTTCGTCCTACTCCGAAAGCAAATGAAAAAACCTGTGCGCAAAAAGAAAGAAAGAAACCTCCAACTCAAATCTCTTCACAGTGGAAAACTGTGAAGAGAAAAGGCAATAAATCATGTCTTAGCCCAGCAATCAATATTAAAGATCACAAACAGCTGCTCAACTATGCAGAAGAGGCTATGGATTCTTGTAGTTATGCGTCTGATAATGATGACAATAATACTGTTTTCGAAGTTATTCATCCTACGTAACTTTATTAGTTTTAAAATTTTTAATTATAACTTTCTTTTTAAAGCAGTGTTATATAACATTTTATGCTGTATTTCTTGGACTAATTATAACTTTTCATAACTTTAGAGCTTTTAGAATTTTTTTAATTTAAATATTCTTGTCTTTTAACAATTTTTTGGCTTTTAAAACCTTGTGTATTGTCGCTTTCCTTGTGCATTATTTTAATTACATGTATCATCACATTGCTTTCTATATTTTACTTTGTTTTATCACTTCTATATCTCTGACAGTCTTTTAATGTAACTTTTAATTTTTAACTATGTTTTTATTCCTTAACTTTTTCTTGGTGCAGCATGTCCCTACAGGGACTTCGTGCCATAAAACTAACCAACCAACCAGCCTTAAGGAGCGTAGAGGAAGATTTGATCAAACGATTCCACGTCATAATACAAGTAATTTCTTAACATTCATTTGACCAATTTCATGGATTATTGCTCACAAACAGCTTGTAAATTCGTCGGATTGTATTTCTAGTTCTATATGCCAACTTAAGTGCACACACTACTTATTCATGGCACAGAAATAATAGCTTCTTAATTATTGCCTGTTGGGCAAATATCAGAAGACGCTCAAGAACCGTGCTACAAATTGATCAAAAGGCATCGAGAAGATTTCTTCCTAAAATGCACGAGGACGTAACAATGGAAGATTTTTTTTTTTTTTTTTGCGACTTTTAATGTTATCAGATCCCTTCATTTCAAGCTTACGTAAATTACCATCGAAGAAACTAATATCCTTGACCCTAGAGGCACAGAAACTTCTGTAAAATATTTCAACACCCCCCCCTTCTGAAGAGTCTACTTAGTATACTACAGATGATTAAGATGAATTTTAGAATATCCTTTCGTTTTATTTTAATATATATAAATTAAACCTTGTAGTATTTTATTTTTCATTAATGTACTTAATTGTATTTCATAAATAAATATTCATCGTTTAATTTCGATTAAAAACATCTTAGTTCCTTGAAAACACCTTGTAACGTTTAGCCTCGAAACTTTTTAATTTCGAAACTCGAAATATTTTATTTTAATCTAATTGTTTTTATTTTTAATTTGCCATTTTTTTAAATTTAAATTTTTGAATCGTACTTGTCATCCTCAAAAGTACCTGTTTACGAATTTTCATAGAAATGGAATAACTTTCAAAGCATTTTAAGTCCGCCATATTGGATCCGCCATTTGGTAGTTTGCAATTTTAATTTTAGAATCGAGATCTGCTCCTGAAAAACACCTATGTATGAAATTTCGTGGCATTTAAATAACTTTTTCATATTTTGGCCAGCTTTTCGGGATTTTGCCTCACTGTGCGATGGTTCGGTTTGATTGCCCCCTGACAAGAACGAATAATGTAAAAGGGAAATCGTGCATCAGAATAGTCAATACCGGTTGCACAAAGCGCGGTTTTACTTTATCGTTATGTGCACGGGCTTCCGGTCACAAGATGCCGGCTTTCGTTGTTTTTAAATAGCCAAGTGGAAATAATCCCATTAAAGTGTGCAGCTTTTTAAAAATCCCAGCAAACGTTAAATTAACAGCCACTAAAAATGGCTGGATGAGCTCGGAGAAGCTGAGTTTTTGGATCCACAGAGTTTGGGGGCCAGATGAAGATGATGTTCCCCAACTACTTATATTGGATAAGGCTCCTATTCATACGAAACCGGAAGTACGCACGGCACAAAGTAAAACCGGAAGTACGCACGGCACAAAGTAAAATTAACACAGAATTAATTATCATCCCAGGTGGTTTAACATCGATTGTGCAGCCAGCTGATGTTTCTTGGAATAAACCTTCCAAAGGACATTTGGTCAATGGATGGAGTACATGCAGCTCTGTTTCAAGACGCCAAAAGGGAACCTAAAAAGGCCATCCAGACAGGATGTTTTAAACTGGGTGTCTTATGCGTGGAATGAGGTTTATGAAGAAATTTTAATCAAATCCTTCGACGCTTGGAATATCCAATGCCTCGTATGGATCTGAGAACGGCGAATGCAACCAGAAATTGGCAGAAGCTGTTGGTCCATCGTCTTCTGATGCAAATGATGAATTTATCGATAGTTTGTTTGATGATGATGATGGAGAGTCTTTTGATGGTTTTTCCACAGATGATGAAAATTAAGTTTTCCATTTTGTATATATTACTATTTTGTTTGTTGTAGTGGATGCGACCCATTTACAAAAAGTGTGCCAGAGTGGATGTAAACCACTTTAAAAAACATGGGGTGCCTAAAGGAGGGGGGTCTACGTCCCGCACTCTGGATGGCGATAGAACACCGCCAACTGATGCCTCCTTTTTTTAAGGGGTCAGGTAGCCTTTGAACCAATAAAGTACATGGAAAAGTGACCTCTGTAAGAATTGCAGTCATTCTTTAACTAATTAACTTTTAATTATAAAATTGAAAACACGTGTTAGGAACGATTTATTTTATCAATCAAAGCTGTTAAAAAAGGTATACACATATATCTATATTATAAAGGACAAACATATCTGTGCGTAACGCATACGTCATTTTGCGAATGACAACACTTTGAAATTAGTAACACAAGTAAAATTTTGGTTTTGCAATTTTCGCGCCTGAAAATTTTTAAACTTCTAAACATCGCACATTTTAAATTTTTACATCATCGTATACGAGGAAAAAATGCTCTTTTAAATGCAATTTGTTTGAAAGCTGTATCTAAATTTATTTTTGAGATATTAATTTTTTTGTAGTTTTTAATACCATTTTTCTAATCGTGGCAGCAAACGTACCCCATTTCTACTGAAAGTAAATGGAAAATAGTCGAAAATACGAGAAACTGTATCTTTTTGTTGCCATTTTCTCATAAAACATGAAAAAAGTTTAAATTAAAATAAGGGCTATGTCAAGAATATTGTCTTTTATTCCGTGATATACATACTTTTCTATAGACGAAGTTTAAGACGAGATTGTAAAAGTGGATTGCTTTAGCGGATGCAAATGACGTCGTTTTATAAAAAAGCATGTATTTTAATTCTTAAACCTGAATTATGTTTTGTAGAATATTCAACCTTCGAATTCAAATAACACTGTATATAACGAATTTAACAATTAATTTTATTTCTTTACAATTCTTTTGTTGCCGCTTTACAAATAATAATAATAATAATAAATCATAATATAATTCTTTTCAAATGCGTAAGTATCCTCTGCATACATATCATATTTTTTTTTTTTTTTTCTATCAAGTCCAAAAACATTTCTTTCCTTAATTAAATTTAAAAAACAGTCAGATATTTTGGCGGAATAATGGAAATATATTTTATTTATTTAATTAATCATGATTCTATCTATTATTACTAACTCCATGATTTATTTTTTCTTCTGAAGATATAAGTGTTTCATTTTTTATTTACAAAAAGGTGCCCGTAATGTAAAACATGTAAAATAAATTAAAATAATTTTTTTTAAGGTTATTCTGTAAAAATAATAATATTGTGCAAATCTACAGATAACAATTTTTATGTGTAATTTCAAGTCAAAATATTGAATAGTTTTTTGTAAAGTGTACGACAAAATGTAATTTGTGTAGCCTATTAGTGGAGTCACTTCACTCATCCTAATAAAATTTGTAAATTAAAGTTTTTTAGAAGTGTTTTTAGTGATAACTCATTCAGAGATTGAAGCAGGATTTTTTTTTTGTATTTTTTGGTTAGCTGGGTGCCAGTGTTACATATATTTATACATACAGGGGTGGGGAAATCTTAATAAGTTGAATCCCATGAATGCTATTAGGATTTGCTAAATATAAAAAAGGTCAATGTTTTTAAGTGGAAGATAAAATTTTTAAATAACATTTTATATGCAAGTCCTTTTAAATATCTTAAATTTTATTAAGTTGAATCCCATGAATGCTATTAAGGATTTGCTAAATATGACAAATGTCAGTGTTTTTATGTGGAAGATAAAATTTCTAAATAACATTTTATATGTGAGTCATTTCAAATATCTTCCCATGAATGCTATTAGGATTTGCTAAATATGACAAATGTCAATGTTTTTATGTGGAAGCTAAAATTTCTAAATAACATTTTATATGCGAGTCCTTTGAAATATCTCAATTTAATTTAATATCTTAATGCTTTTAAATATTTTATTAAGTAGAATCCCATGAACAGTATTTGATTTTGCTAAACATGACAAATGTCAATGTTTTTATGTGGAACTACAGTTTCTAAATAACATTTTATATGCGAGTCCTTTGAAATATTTTAAATTTTATTAAGTTGAAGCCTATGACTATTATTAGGATTTCTCTAAGCTAAATGAAAAAAATCATAAAACGTTTAATTTCATTTTTAGGATGATGATATTTTGAAAAATGTCAATATTGAAAACAATGTTTTTGAAATTGATCATGTACATGAAATTGATCATCATTTAAACGAGGAAATGGTTAGTAAAATCTTATGTGAAAAACTTCTTTAAAAAAAAAAATATTCTGAAAATAAAATAAATAATTTTAAAATTTTCATAGTAAATTGAGTATGGACCTGCAGAAAATATATTACAAGATGTTGAATACCAATTAAATGATGAAGCACAGCAAGAACCACATATTGCGGAAGCGGACCCACTATTAGCCTGGCGCATAAACGAATATTTCAATGATGAGCCACTACACGATAATGTTGATTTGGATAAGGTAAATATATATATATATATATATATATGAAATGATAAAGATTAAACCTTTTTTAAAACTTAAACCTTTTTTAAAATTTAAAGTTTAAAAGTAAAAGTACTTAATTTAAAACTCCCAAATTTTATTTAACTTTTGAAATGCCGTAGTCTAAGTCTGATTTGCCCCTGTTAACTTGGTTTTCCTACCCAACAATTATTACTTTCAGGCTTCAAAATTGATCTATCTTTAAGAATAAAAATGCTGAGGTAAATGCAATTCTCCGTTTTTGTGATGAGGCTAAAGATCCCAGATGCCGAACCCATAAAACGTCATAATGCCTGGATAATTGTTAGCCTATGAAATTAGATCACCTCCTATTTCTGTAGTGTCGCACTTATCTGTTTTTGTAATCGCCATTCTCCGTGCAAGTCCCCCCCCGGATTTGCAGGCAATTCCGGGTGGACCTCAACTTGGAGGTGGGGATATGAAAGGATAAAAAGCCTGTAAAACTCCAAAAATTTAAATTAAAATCCGAAGTATCTTTCGTCTAACTTTAAATCTATTCCTAAAACCAGTTTTACCCCTTGTAACTTTGTTTCCCAGCAATACATCTTATTACTTTCAGATATCATTTTAGGACGATTCTTAAAAGTGAAACTGCTAATCTAAGCGCTTTTTGCAGGCATCTGTGGGTAGGGCAGATACGTCACAGTCCCTGGGAATTGTGCGGGTCTTGACCACAGATCAATCAAAACTTAATGAACCAATTAAATTAGATGTTCCTCCCAAATTAACAATTCTGCCCTCTTTTGGAAAATATTAGAATCTTCAGCAAATTACCCAGAACACGCGCGAAGAAAGATGGAATTCGGCTATTTGAGAGGCTAGCTAAACTTACGGCCATGTAACCTCCCAAAATCTATGCTATTGGCTCCGGGACTGGCGATCGGGCTCGTGAATCCGATGTATGATGAGCAGCCTAATAAATGAGTTCGATTCGCATAAAGGGTCCCGAGTCAATTTCTCATCCCATCTTAACCATCCTCTAGGACAATACCACAGGAAATCATTACTTATTTATTAACGCAATTCTCCGTTTTTGTGGTGAGGCTAAAGATCCCAGATGCCGAACCCATAAAACTTCATAATGCCTGGATAATTGTTAGCCTATGAAATTAGATCACCTCCTATTTCTGTAGTGTCGCACTCTAGCGGAAATATTCGATATTTAAGACGGGACAACGAAAAACCCGTGGCTTTTTATAAAAATGAAGTGCTAAAGTAACTGCCGCCCCTCGGCAGCGCATTTGGGGAAATCGTCCTGCGACAACTCTCAAGTCATCTGGACCTGGGTTTTGAAGGATCACATGTAATTAGAAGACACAATAAAAACCAGGTCCCAACAAATTCTATCTTCTCTGCTTGGACTTATATTCACTCACCATGAAATGGCCACGACTACCAGAAAACCATACCGTTCGACGAACCAACCACGGTTCGCCCCTGCACAGTACCGGCCGTCCGGAGCGGGCCGCGATGCTCGAAAGTGCCTGTAGTCACCCCGAGTCAGAGCATCCCCCGATGATGGGTCCCCGCTATATATTACAGGAAGTCGGCAGGATAAAGGATGCGCGTGAAGAAATCCCAAGCCTTAACCCACACGAAGTCAAATTCCGAGAGCTGAGATCGGCCACGAACAGTTAGTTTAGCCCAGTGAATGCTGAATTCGGACCGGATAGATCCCGCTCATATGCTTTGAATGGTCCCAAGCCTAGCCCGTCACCTGCCGTTGAAATCCAACGAAAATCCCAGCGCCTACATAATCTCTACGCCGGTAATCCCATGCCTGGCCAGTGACGTGTTTCCGAAAACGTCGTAAGTCGGCGAAAAACTTTTTAAATCAATTTCTACGGCAAAAGGACACCCGGAAAAGGCTTACCACTGTGAAAATCTCGGTGTTATTATGTAAGTCTGAAAAACAACCTGCCATGAAAAGTTTGGACGAAACAAGAAGTGTAACCATTAATTTTTTTTTTTTTGCCCTCTCTCTCTGCGTCGTCTGATAACAGAAATTAACAGTCTGATAATAGAAGTGTGAGATTTAAAAGAAACATTTTCCTCGCGCTTCAAATATAGGTCAAAGGACAGCTGTGTTTTCAAGGCTAAACGATAGTAAAAATGAATCACGCTTGAAATCACTGGACAACTGAACTTCTTTTATTTTTCATTTAAAGTGGTGATTAAAGTGTGTACTTTTTTTATAAGTTTATTTAAATGTTTTTATTTGGATATGCTAACTTACAGGTATGAAGCTTCTTTTTATTTTACTTTTATCGATGTTTGTCTTTGAAAAATTACGTATAAAAGTTGAAAAAAAAAAAAAAAAACTGACGTGCTTTCTTTTAAAGATTATTTTCCTTTTAAATTTTTTTCAGTTTGTATATTAGATAACATTACAGATTTCTTTTTATGTTCATTTTATGAAATATTTTGATAATAAGAAAAGTTTTTCTGTACATTAAACAATGTTAAGTTTTCCGTGATAATGAGAACTATGAATAAAAAGATAACAAAAAATACTGTTAGCAATATGGGCATTATATTAAAGGAATTTTAAAGATTTTAAGCAAATTTAAATTTATAATTTTCAAATTTTTATTACTTTTATTTTTTAATTTTCTTGTGATATTTAAAGTTTATGATTAAAATTATTGAAAATTTTCATGTAGACATACTGCATGCGCGTTAAAATCGTAATAACTAAGGTAACAGTAGTTCTTGTTTTCTTGGTCATCAGGTGAAGCATAAGTGCGATCACCAAAAAGTAAACTTCAATGATGCGACTGTTTTTGGTATTGTAATTATTTTTAACTTCTTACATATTTTTAAACTAAAAAGCATCAAATAACAGGCAATTGAATATTTTCAAATAATTAATGTCCTATTTCATTGAATCTCTTTTATAAAGTCCCATGAACACAATGCCATTTCTACCTGTTTGCAAATAGTAATTTGTGTAAGTTTGTGCTATTTTAATACTTTGTTGAGTAAGTAAATTTTTTTGTGCATAATGAGAAGAGATCAGTCTGTTTTCAAGTATTTGTTTTTATATATAGAATTTTATGACAATTATACTTCATTTTATAATTTGCGTACAGCTGAATATTATATTTTACATTATATTATATTTTGAGTTTTGAATTTTTAATATTTTATCCAATATATATATTTTCATTTATAATAAATCCCATTTCACAAAAAATAAAAGATATGAGCAGGTATTTCACCCCTGCCAATTTTAGAAAACAAGTGAAGGTCCCGCCCCACCATGTTCAAAATATTTCCCATAATTTAATCATTGGTTTAGACATGACCTTGGTAACCCCACTTTAACCGTGGTAAATCCAATAGTGTCTAATTCCACACATTCAATTTTTAAAGATGGCCATGGTTCTACCCCATTAAGTCTTAAACAAAATATATATTATTTAAGTAACTTCCACCGAAAACAACCCTCCACAGACAAAGGGGATTCAGTGACTTGCACAATCTGAGCAAATGTAGCAACTGTTGATAGAATAAATGTCCGGACAATAAAAGGTAGGTAACAAAAATTTGTCAACGGGTTGCCATGCACTTAGAAGTCTTGGTCATAATCATGTTTGTTTGAACCAGGGTCTATTATTTTATTAAATTTTTTATTTGTTTTATCTATTTAATTTTCCTGTTTTATTTATTGATTTTTTTTTTCTTTTTGCCAGTAGAATTGATGAATTCTCTTGAATTCTTAAAAATTTAGAGTCAGTCTGCAAATTAGTAAACACCATTACTTACAGTTAAACTGCATCTGCATCTTCACACAAAAAATAAACATAAAGCTCATTTTTCTTTTAATTTTTGCTAAAATCTCCATTGAGATTTAGATATGCGAAAACCGTAAATGGTTTAGGATGGGCTAAAACCTCCCTGAGGTTTAGGATAAATATTACTTACTTACCTTGTAAATAGTCTTCAATGTATTTTTCTTTATTTTCATTGTGCATTTCAATATTATTGTTATATTTGTTTAATGTTTACATCTTTTTTTTACATCAATTTTATATTTCAACATATTTTTACATTTTCACATTTCCAAATGAGTGAAGAAAAGTTTTCAATTTTTAAATATTTCTATAATGTGAATGTTTTGTGCATAAACCAATTTTTTCCCAGTAATCATATGTGAGTATCGTTTTATATTTAACATATTTTTTAATATTACCAGTATCTGTGTATTTTATAATAATTTCAATTAGTGTGGAAATCATACCAATTTATGCCGTAAGAACTTACCTCTGAAAAAAAGGAAAAATTCCTATATTATGTGCCTAGATTTATATTTTTACAGAGTAACTTTATGAAACAAAAGGTGAAACATGTGCTTAAATACTCTAACTGAAAAAAAAAGCACAAACTTGAGGACTTTCAAAGTAAGAAAAATATGGTCACTACCTACTTTAAATTGTAGCATTTTTTATTATTGTGTTTTTTCCCATATATTCCTAATATTATTGTTGTTTGTGTTTTCAGCTTTTCTTCATATTTTATGTCATTATATTCAAATATTATATGTAAAGGTTGATCAGATCGTCTCGAGAGCCATATCCCAAACTTATATACTTCAGCTTAAAAATTTATAATCTTAAATTTCTTCCTTAAATTTAGGCCTCAAAATTTAAATTTTAAATATATTTTCCAGCAGCAAAATTATGTCCTCATATCTTAGCAAATTTAACTTTAACGTTACATTTAATTTATATTTACTTTTAGATTTAACTTTAACCCTAATTTGTAATGTCGCACTTATCTGTTTTTGTAATCGCCATTCTCCGTGCGAGTCCCCCCCCCCCCCCTGGATTTGCAGGCAATTCCGGGTGGACCTCAACTTGGAGGTGGGGATATAAAAGGATAAAAAGCCTGTAAAACTCCAAAAATTTAAATTAAAATCCGAAGTATCTTTTCGTCTAACTTTAAATCTATTCCTAAAACCAGTTTTACCCCTTGTAACTTTGTTTCCCAGCAATACATCTTATTACTTTCAGATATCATTTTAGGACGATTCTTAAAAGTGAAACTGCTAATCTAAGCGCTTTTTGCAGGCATCTGTGGGTAGGGCAGATACGTCACAGTCCCTGGGAATTGTGCGGGTCTTGACCACAGATCAATCAAAACTTAATGAACCAATTAAATTAGATGTTCCTCCCAAATTAACAATTCTGCCCTCTTTTGGAAAATATTAGAATCTTCAGCAAATTACCCAGAACACGCGCGAAGAAAGATGGAATTCGGCTATTTGAGAGGCTAGCTAAACTTACGGCCATGTAACCTCCCAAAATCTATGCTATTGGCTCCGGGACTGGCGATCGGGCTCGTGAATCCGATGTATGATGAGCAGCCTAATAAATGAGTTCGATTCGCATAAAGGGTCCCGAGTCAATTTCTCATCCCATCTTAACCATCCTCTAGGACAATACCACAGGAAATCATTACTTATTTATTAACGCAATTCTCCGTTTTTGTGGTGAGGCTAAAGATCCCAGATGCCGAACCCATAAAACTTCATAATGCCTGGATAATTGTTAGCCTATGAAATTAGATCACCTCCTATTTCTGTAGTGTCGCACTCTAGCGGAAATATTCGATATTTAAGACGGGACAACGAAAAACCCGTGGCTTTTTATAAAAATGAAGTGCTAAAGTAACTGCCGCCCCTCGGCAGCGCATTTGGGGAAATCGTCCTGCGACAACTCTCAAGTCATCTGGACCTGGGTTTTGAAGGATCACATGTAATTAGAAGACACAATAAAAACCAGGTCCCAACAAATTCTATCTTCTCTGCTTGGACTTATATTCACTCACCATGAAATGGCCACGACTACCAGAAAACCATACCGTTCGACGAACCAACCACGGTTCGCCCCTGCACAGTACCGGCCGTCCGGAGCGGGCCGCGATGCTCGAAAGTGCCTGTAGTCACCCCGAGTCAGAGCATCCCCCGATGATGGGTCCCCGCTATATATTACAGGAAGTCGGCAGGATAAAGGATGCGCGTGAAGAAATCCCAAGCCTTAACCCACACGAAGTCAAATTCCGAGAGCTGAGATCGGCCACGAACAGTTAGTTTAGCCCAGTGAATGCTGAATTCGGACCGGATAGATCCCGCTCATATGCTTTGAATGGTCCCAAGCCTAGCCCGTCACCTGCCGTTGAAATCCAACGAAAATCCCAGCGCCTACATAATCTCTACGCCGGTAATCCCATGCCTGGCCAGTGACGTGTTTCCGAAAACGTCATAAGTCGGCGAAAAACTTTTTAAATCAATTTCTACAGCAAAAGGACACCCGGAAAAGGCTTACCACTGTGAAAATCTCGGTGTTATTATGTAAGTCTGAAAAACAACCTGCCATGAAAAGTTTGGACGAAACAAGAAGTGTAACCATTAATTTTTTTTTTTTGCCCTCTCTCTCTGCGTCGTCTGATAACAGAAATTAACAGTCTGATAATAGAAGTGTGAGATTTAAAAGAAACATTTTCCTCGCGCTTCAAATATAGGTCAAAGGACAGCTGTGTTTTCAAGGCTAAACGATAGTAAAAATGAATCACGCTTGAAATCACTGGACAACTGAACTTCTTTTATTTTTCATTTAAAGTGGTGATTAAAGTGTGTACTTTTTTTATAAGTTTATTTAAATGTTTTTATTTGGATATGCTAACTTACAGGTATGAAGCTTCTTTTTATTTTACTTTTATCGATGTTTGTCTTTGAAAAATTACGTATAAAAGTTGAAAAAAAAAAAAAAAAACTGACGTGCTTTCTTTTAAAGATTATTTTCCTTTTAAATTTTTTTCAGTTTGTATATTAGATAACATTACAGATTTCTTTTTATGTTCATTTTATGAAATATTTTGATAATAAGAAAAGTTTTTCTGTACATTAAACAATGTTAAGTTTTCCGTGATAATGAGAACTATGAATAAAAAGATAACAAAAAATACTGTTAGCAATATGGGCATTATATTAAAGGAATTTTAAAGATTTTAAGCAAATTTAAATTTATAATTTTCAAATTTTTATTACTTTTATTTTTTAATTTTCTTGTGATATTTAAAGTTTATGATTAAAATTATTGAAAATTTTCATGTAGACATACTGCATGCGCGTTAAAATCGTAATAACTAAGGTAACAGTAGTTCTTGTTTTCTTGGTCATCAGGTGAAGCATAAGTGCGATCACCAAAAAGTAAACTTCAATGATGCGACTGTTTTTGGTATTGTAATTATTTTTAACTTCTTACATATTTTTAAACTAAAAAGCATCAAATAACAGGCAATTGAATATTTTCAAATAATTAATGTCCTATTTCATTGAATCTCTTTTATAAAGTCCCATGAACACAATGCCATTTCTACCTGTTTGCAAATAGTAATTTGTGTAAGTTTGTGCTATTTTAATACTTTGTTGAGTAAGTAAATTTTTTTGTGCATAATGAGAAGAGATCAGTCTGTTTTCAAGTATTTGTTTTTATATATAGAATTTTATGACAATTATACTTCATTTTATAATTTGCGTACAGCTGAATATTATATTTTACATTATATTATATTTTGAGTTTTGAATTTTTAATATTTTATCCAATATATATATTTTCATTTATAATAAATCCCATTTCACAAAAAATAAAAGATATGAGCAGGTATTTCACCCCTGCCAATTTTAGAAAACAAGTGAAGGTCCCGCCCCACCATGTTCAAAATATTTCCCATAATTTAATCATTGGTTTAGACATGACCTTGGTAACCCCACTTTAACCGTGGTAAATCCAATAGTGTCTAATTCCACACATTCAATTTTTAAAGATGGCCATGGTTCTACCCCATTAAGTCTTAAACAAAATATATATTATTTAAGTAACTTCCACCGAAAACAACCCTCCACAGACAAAGGGGATTCAGTGACTTGCACAATCTGAGCAAATGTAGCAACTGTTGATAGAATAAATGTCCGGACAATAAAAGGTAGGTAACAAAAATTTGTCAACGGGTTGCCATGCACTTAGAAGTCTTGGTCATAATCATGTTTGTTTGAACCAGGGTCTATTATTTTATTAAATTTTTTATTTGTTTTATCTATTTAATTTTCCTGTTTTATTTATTGATTTTTTTTTTCTTTTTGCCAGTAGAATTGATGAATTCTCTTGAATTCTTAAAAATTTAGAGTCAGTCTGCAAATTAGTAAACACCATTACTTACAGTTAAACTGCATCTGCATCTTCACACAAAAAATAAACATAAAGCTCATTTTTCTTTTAATTTTTGCTAAAATCTCCATTGAGATTTAGATATGCGAAAACCGTAAATGGTTTAGGATGGGCTAAAACCTCCCTGAGGTTTAGGATAAATATTACTTACTTACCTTGTAAATAGTCTTCAATGTATTTTTCTTTATTTTCATTGTGCATTTCAATATTATTGTTATATTTGTTTAATGTTTACATCTTTTTTTTACATCAATTTTATATTTCAACATATTTTTACATTTTCACATTTCCAAATGAGTGAAGAAAAGTTTTCAATTTTTAAATATTTCTATAATGTGAATGTTTTGTGCATAAACCAATTTTTTCCCAGTAATCATATGTGAGTATCGTTTTATATTTAACATATTTTTTAATATTACCAGTATCTGTGTATTTTATAATAATTTCAATTAGTGTGGAAATCATACCAATTTATGCCGTAAGAACTTACCTCTGAAAAAAAGGAAAAATTCCTATATTATGTGCCTAGATTTATATTTTTACAGAGTAACTTTATGAAACAAAAGGTGAAACATGTGCTTAAATACTCTAACTGAAAAAAAAAGCACAAACTTGAGGACTTTCAAAGTAAGAAAAATATGGTCACTACCTACTTTAAATTGTAGCATTTTTTATTATTGTGTTTTTTCCCATATATTCCTAATATTATTGTTGTTTGTGTTTTCAGCTTTTCTTCATATTTTATGTCATTATATTCAAATATTATATGTAAAGGTTGATCAGATCGTCTCGAGAGCCATATCCCAAACTTATATACTTCAGCTTAAAAATTTATAATCTTAAATTTCTTCCTTAAATTTAGGCCTCAAAATTTAAATTTTAAATATATTTTCCAGCAGCAAAATTATGTCCTCATATCTTAGCAAATTTAACTTTAACGTTACATTTAATTTATATTTACTTTTAGATTTAACTTTAACCCTAATTTGTAATGTCGCACTTATCTGTTTTTGTAATCGCCATTCTCCGTGCGAGTCCCCCCCCCCCCCCCCCCTGGATTTGCAGGCAATTCCGGGTGGACCTCAACTTGGAGGTGGGGATATAAAAGGATAAAAAGCCTGTAAAACTCCAAAAATTTAAATTAAAATCCGAAGTATCTTTTCGTCTAACTTTAAATCTATTCCTAAAACCAGTTTTACCCCTTGTAACTTTGTTTCCCAGCAATACATCTTATTACTTTCAGATATCATTTTAGGACGATTCTTAAAAGTGAAACTGCTAATCTAAGCGCTTTTTGCAGGCATCTGTGGGTAGGGCTGATACGTCACAGTCCCTGGGAATTGTGCGGGTCTTGACCACAGATCAATCAAAACTTAATGAACCAATTAAATTAGATGTTCCTCCCAAATTAACAATTCTGCCCTCTGCTGGAAAATATTAGAATCTTCAGCAAATTACCCAGAACACGCGCGAAGAAAGATGGAATTCGGCTATTTGAGAGGCTAGCTAAACTTACGGCCATGTAACCTCCCAAAATCTATGCTGTTGGCTCCGGGACTGGCGATCGGGCTCGTGAATCCGATGTATGATGAACAGCGTAATAAATGAGTTCGATTCGCATAAAGGGTCCCGAGTCAATTTCTCATCCCATCTTAACCATCCTCTAGGACAATACCACAGGAAATCATTACTTATTTATTACATATATATATAACTCAAGTATAAATTTCTAAAATTAAATTTCATATTATAAAAAAACATTTTTCTTTTTAGGAATGTTCAATATGTGGTGAAAGCAGCGTTGATTATATAACACAATATAGGCATGGTTCCATATCATATGTCTTAAAATTTGGTGTTTGGCGAACTACATGCATTGTCCAGTGCGCTCATGTGAAAGAAGACTTTGTGCTAGGTCACCCAGAACTCCAAAAAGTGCAGTTTGCTACTACTGCAATATTATGTTACCTAGTACATTTCAACGAGATTTTGCATGTGGGCACCGCATGCATTTACAATGCGTGTGGGTCAATCAAACACTACCTAAAGCAATTTGTCCAAACAGTAGAGAAAGAATTCTACCATTAAACTTTTTATAAATGTAAACTGTTTCAGTCATTTCTTTCTTTTTTGTAAAAAATACGATTTTTTCAGAATATTGCTTCCAAGTAAAAATTTTATTTTATTTTTCAAATCATCGAGAAATATCTCTTTTTACTACTGAATAATATTATTTCACTACTATATTTGAATTTGCATTAATGAATCTATTTTTTCAAGAGTGTTTTAGATAAACGAAATGAATGTTTTTCTTTGCAGATGTATTCTCAAGAATAACTTAAATGTTTACTTCTTTTAATAGCACTACTCAGTGTGAAATCTCATATATTACGTTGAATTACAGTTCCATTTTCAGTATATTACCACCACATCTCTCACATATATGCTTCTATTAAAGTACACATATTCATTTAAAATATTTCCCGCTAGTTAAATCTAAATTTTTCCCCGGCCCATTTAATTTTGTATGAAAACAAATAGTTTCTCAAAATAAAATTGTTCTCAAATCATTTCTATCACCTGAAAATAAAAATTGGTAAAATAATTCTATCTTCGCTAAATAATTCTCAAAATAAATTTTCTATCTCCCTGGAAATAAAAATTTAAGTTAGCAAAATAAAATTTCGTTAAAATAAATTTTCTATCACCTGAAAATAAAATTCAAAAAATAAATTCAGTTCCTAAAATTTTCTACCTCCTCTAAATAAAAATTAAGATTGAAAAAAAAATCTTCTCAAATGTTTTCTAAAGTTCCGTCAAATATTTTCAAAGTCTCGCTAATTCATTTCGCGACAGTGTACTCTAACACACCTCCCTCTTATCTCCTCCACTGAAATGAGTTTCCTCCACGACCGAGTCTTATCAGCGTGCGCGATAGCCTCCACAGATCTCGATCGCAGTAAAATTGAATCGCAACTCATGATTGTTCGAGTGTCTTAAGCATTGAGCTTTGATTCCATATTTTCACAAGCATATTTTAAACAATAGAGTATTATACAGAGTGAATGGTGTTGCCACTCAATAAAGTGAAATGTAGTAAACGAATTTGAGCACATCAAATAAAAGTTATTGCATTCTGATGTTAAGTTAGTGTGTTATTTCTACTACATGTTTTATTTCGCAGAATCAAAATCAATTTTTTAGACTTGTGCTCCCTATGATTCTATAAATTGAGAAATTAACGAGAAATGTTTAAAATTTTAATATTTATTTTCTTTTTAAATCAGCGGGAAAATTTAGTGGAAGCGTCTTATAACATGATGATATTTTAAATTTTTGTTGCGAGAGGCGAATGATTTTACTTTGTTAACTTGGAAAAATATTTTTTTTCTTTTAAAATTTTCTATTATATGTTACTCGAGAAGATATTTTATTAGTGAATGAGAGACATTATAATAATTTTAGCACATTTGGAATTGAATGAGTGTCAGACAATTTTCGGGGGAAAGTTCTACTTTCCTATAGAAGAGATTTCGCATGGGGTGTTGCCACCGAATAAAGATAAATATAATGTTCCCACTGAAAAAGGGGAATGTATATAACAAATTAAAATTGAAAGATGTTGGCACTAAATAAAGTGACATGCATATAACGAAATAAAATTAAAAGATGTTGTCGCTGAATAAACTGAAAGGTAAATAACGAATTAAAATTGAAAGATATTGGCACTAAATAAAATAAAGTGACATGTGTATAACGAAATAAAATTAAAAGATCTGTTGCTGAATAAAGTGAAAGGTAAATAACGAAATAAAATTAAAAGATGTTGTCAGCAAATAAATATACTGAAAGAAATAAAAGGCAATGCCATCGAAATAAGAAAAAGTGTTGCCATTGGAAAAATGAGCGATTATAAAATAAAGTAAACATTTAAGTTCTTCTTAACACTTAAGAAAAAGAAATGTAAAATGTGTTTTAAAAATTAAATTTGCAAGTTGAAATACTAATAATAAAAACAGTGAAGTAATATAAACATTTATAATCTTCTGAACATCACATATGCAAATGAAATGTAAAATTTGCCTTCTCACGATTGGCAATTCACCGAACTGGAATTATTTCGTGACTTTTCGCCTACAATTAAGTTGAACTATGCACAATAATTTTGTTGAAGATTCAAAACTTCAAATTTCAGTTACTACATTTACGAATATGGGGATTATGTTACATGTGCCATAAACAATCTGGAGGACAATTCTGGTACTAGTGTATTCGCAGAAGATGAAGGAATTAGAGAGCTCACTGCTTTACTAGGTAACTACCAGTTAATGGATATATTGATCAAATATGGACTGGTCAAAAACTTTCCAAGAGTGTCCATTTTTAGAAGGTAGAACAATGGAAAAAATGTGGCATCTTTACATTTACGAATATGGGGATTATGTTACATGTGCCATAAACAATCTGGAGGACAATTCTGGTACTAGTGTATTCGCAGAAGATGAAGGAATTCGAGAGCTCACTGCTTTACTAGGTAACTACCAGTTAATGGATATATTGATGAAATATGGACTGGTCAAAAGAGAGAGTCCATTTTTAGAAGGTAGAACAATGGAAAAAATGCGGAATCTTTTGTAAGTATGAAACATTTTTTTACATACATCTTAAATTTTTGTAATTTATTAAATAATATTGAATTTAAGGCTGTTCCTCAACAAGCGTAAAAGTTTTCACACATTTACAAATTCATTTTTTAACGGAAAAATGTAAAATTGCAAGGCCTTGACTTTGGAATCGAACTGTATTTCCATTTTTTGATAAATAAATTACCTACTGAGTTATAAGGAATATGAATGCTATTAGGATTTGCTAAATATAAAAAAGGTCAATGTTTTTATGTGGAAGCTAAGATTTCTAAATAACATTTTATATGTGAGTCCTTTGAAATATCTCAATTTAATTTAATATCTTAATGCTTTGAAATATTTTATTAAGTTGAATCCCATGAATGCTATTAGCATTTGCTAAATATGACAAATGTCAATGTTTTTATGTGGAAGCTAAAATTTCTAAATAACATTTTATATGTGAGTCATTTGAAATATCTTCCCATGAATGCTATTAGGATTTACTAAATATGACAAATGTCAATGTTTTTATGTGGAAGCTAAAATTTCTAAATACCATTTTATATGCGAGTCCTTTGAAATAGCTTAAATTTTATTAAGTTGAATCCCATGAATGCTATTTGATTTTGTTTATTAAGTTGAATCCCACGAATGCTATTTCATTTTGCTAAATATGACAAATGTCAATGTTTATATGTGAAAGCTAAAATTTCTAAATAACATTTTATATGGGAGTCATTTGAAATATCTTCTCATGAATCCCTCCCCCATGAATAGAGGGGGGGGGGTAATCTCCCCCCCCCCTATTAGAATTTGCTAAATATAAAAAAGGTCAATGTTTTTATGTGGAAGGTAAACTTCCTAAATAACATTTTATATGCGAGTCCTTTGAAATATCTCAATTTAATTTAATATCTTAATCCTTTGAAATAATTTATTAAGTAGAATCCCATGAACAGTATTTGATTTTGCTAAATATGACAAATGTCAATGTTTTTATGTGGAACTAAAGTTTCTAAATAACATTTTATATGCGAGTCCTTTGAAATATTTTAAATTTTATTAAGTTGAAGCCTATGACTGTTATTAGGATTTCTCTAAGCTAAATGAAAAAAATCATAAAACATTTAATTTCATTTTTAGGATGATGATATTTTGCAAAATTTCAATATTGAAGACAATGTCATAATACCACCAGTAAGAAAAACTTTTTCTCTTAATTTTTAATTTGGTTATTCATTTTTTAAGTTCACACACACAAAAAAAAAAAAATTTTTTTCTTTCCAGGAGATATCAAGAATTGAAAATGTCTTCGCCATTACAATAGAAGAATTTAATAAGGAGAGAGAAGACGAAGAAAACATTTCATTAGAATTGTTTAATGAAGAGGATGCTAATACGGAACAAGAATCTAACGATGAAGTGGCGAGTAGTGATGAAGAGAAAGAGAAGGAAATGGTTAGTAAAAAATCATTAAATGTAAAAAATAATAAAATAAAAATAAATGAACTAAATTCATGAAGTAAATAATTTTAAATTTTTCATAGGATTTCTAAGATGCCCAACCATTTAACTTAGCACATGAAATTGATCATCATTTAAACGAGGAAATGGTTAATAAAATCTTATGTTAAAAATTTCTTTAAAAAAAAAAAAAAAAAAAAATTCCGAAAATAAAATAAATTCACAAAATAAATAATTTTAAAATTTTTATAGTAAATTGAATATGGACCTGCAGAAAATATATTACAAGATGTTGAATACCAATTAAATGATGAAGCACTGCAAGAACCACATATTGCGGAAGCAGACCCACTATTAGCCTGGCGCATAAACGAATATTTCAATGATGAGCCACTACACGATAATGTTGATTTGGATAGAGTTGTATATTTACCTATTTACCTAAGTATAAATTTCTAAAATTAAATTTCATATTATAAAAAAATACATATTTTTTTTCTTTTTAGGAATGTTCAATACGTTGTAACTTTTGTAACTAACTATGTGTAAACTTTTTATAAATGTAAACTGTTTCAGACATTTTTTTTATTCTTTCTTTTTTGTAAAAAATATGATTTTTCAGAATATTGCTTCCAGGTAAAAATTGTATTTTATTTTTCAATCATCGAAATATCTCTTTTTACTATTTATAATATTATTTCACTACTATATTTGAATTTGCATTAATGAATCTGTTTTTCAAGAGTGTTAAAGATAAAAGAAATGAATATTTTTCTTTGCAGATGTATTCTCAAGATTAACTTAAATGTTTACTTCTTTCAATAGCACTACTCTGTGCGAAATCTCATATATTACGTTGAATTACAACTCCATTTTCAGTATATTACCACCACATCTCTCAGATATATGCTTCTATTAAAGTACACATATTCATTTAAAATATTTCGCATTAGTTAAATCTAAATTTTTCCCCAGCCCGTTTCATTTTGTATGAAAACAAATAGTTTCTCAAAATAAAATTGGGTAAAATAATTCTATCTTCGCTAAATAATTCTCAAAATAAATTTTTTATCTCCCCGGAAATAAAAATTTAAGTTAGCAAAATAAAATTTTGTTAAAATAAATTTTCTATCACCTGAAAATAAAATTCGAAAAATAAATTCCGTTCCTAAAATTTTTTACCTCCTCTAAATAAAAATTAAGATTGAAAATAAAAATCTTCTCAAATGTTTTCTAAAGTTCAATCAAATATTTTCAAAGTCTCGCTAATTCCCGACAGTGTACTCTAACACACCTCCCTCTTATCTCCTCCACAACCGAGTCTTATCAGCGTGCGCGACAGCCTCCACAAATCTCGATTGCAGTAAAATTGAATCGCAACACAATGATTGTTTGAGTGACTTAAGCATTGAGCTTTGATTCCATATCTTCGCAAGCATATTTTAAACAATAGAGTATTTATACAGAGTGAATGGTGTTGTCACTCAATAAAGTGTAATGTAGTAAACGAATTTGAGCACATCAAATAAAAGTTATTGCATTCTGATATGAAATTAGCGTGTTATTTCTACTACATGTTTTATTTCGCAGAATCAATTAAAATTAATTTTTTAGACTTGTGCCCCTATGATTCTATAAATTGAGAAATTGACGAGAATTTTTTTTAATTTTGATATTTATTCTCTTTTTAAATCAGCAGGAAAATTTAGTGGAAGCGTCTTATAACATGATGATATTTTAAATTTTTGTTGCGAGAGGCGAATGATTTTACTTTGTTAACTTGGAAAAATATTTTTTTTCTTTTAAAATTTTCTATTATATATGTTACTCGAGAAGATATTTTATTAGTGAATGAGAGACATTATAACAATTTTAGCACATTTGAACAAGTGTTAGACAATTTTCGGGGGAAAGTTCTACTTTCCTATAGAAGAGATTTCGCATGGGGTGTTGCCACCCAATAAAGACAAATATAATGTTCCCACTGAAAAAGGGAAATGTATATAACAAATTAAAATTGAAACATGTTGGCACTAAATAAAGTGACATGTATATAACGAAATAAAATTAAAAGATGTCGCTGAAAAAGTGAAAGGTAAATAACCAAATAAAATTAAAAGATGTTGCCACCAAATAAATATATGCAAAGAAATAAAAGCATTATGCACCAATAAACTAAATATCATAACACTTGAGAGCAGTAGATTGAATATTTCAACATTCACAGCCATTCAATCCATTAAATATGAGCTCTCTGCTAAAAAAAAATCATCTTTTGTTGCTCTTTTGAGAAAGATTTTTTGAAAGATCTTGTCGATCATAATTTGTAAAAAAATATCTAAAAAAATCAGAATGAAGGAACTTAATAGTAAAAAATACGAAATATTATCCAAAATAGCAAGAAAAAGATTTGTGCTAAAGCGGCAGAAAAACAGAGGAAAAAACACTTAAAAAACAATTTCAAAATGAAATAAAAATCACTTTCAAAACAGCAACAACAATTCCGTGATGTTGTTACTAAATCAAAAGTTACTGATGATACAAAAAATGAGCCCCCATCTAACACAAGACAATCAAACAGTGACAAGAGGGTGATTGTAAAACCATTGAAGAAATTATTCCGTTAAAAAAAGTGTTCAGTTCATTAGACGTAATCAAAGAATTGGAGCAGCGAAACATAATTACAGGACAGGAACTGATGTCCGTTTATAGAATAAAGTAGAATGTTATCATTGAAAAATTGCAAGCTCGAATATCTACTTTAGTTTTATTATTTTTAAATATTATTTTTTTTTTCAGTATTGTAAAAGTGTTTCTGACGTAAATAATTCGCGGGGAAAGGGGGTGTTCAATGTTGATATTTTTTTTAATTTACCTTTTAAAAAAATTATTAAAATATCTGTTTTAATATTATCGGTTTTTTTAGTATTAAAAATGCACTCTGGACATAAATCGCACTTTTTTGGGGAGAGGGAGGGGAGATTAATTTTTTTGACAAATAAACTGAAAATGATCCTAAATTAAGAATCGCCGAGGTCTGGAGGGTTCCGGATTTTGTAATGTATTTGATTTTTTGTTGTATTTCGACATTTTATACTTCATCTTATTGAAATGTCATTACTTTACAGACTGTCCGAATTTTAATTATAAATATTTTCTTCGTTCTTCAAGCATAGTATTTAGATCTCATTGACTACTCAATTATATTTCATCCACTTGCAAATTCATTTACTTTGGTTTTCATTCATCACATCAAACTTACAATGTATATTAAAAATCTGTTGTCTTTAAAAATTGTATTATTACAACATTTTATATTGTATCTTTTGAACATTGACTTCTTTTGGATATTTAAGATTGTATCTTTTAGCTACATGAAAATTTTCACTTGGTTAACTGATTTTAATTATAAATTTCATCATTATATTTTTTCATTAAACTGTTTCTTTCACTCATCTTGTTTTATAACATGCTTTTAAATTTTAATTCTATGTTTTTATTTTAACTTTTTTTCTTGGTGCAGCATGTCCCTAATGGAACTGTAGCCATTAAGCCCCAATCAATCACCATTTATGCAATGGGTGCATGATATTGTAACACAGGCCAGCTAATTAGTGTTGATCAATCCTTCTGGGAGGATAATAAACAACAGCATCGCATTTATGAGTTTGTTACTCCAGCTGCTGATGATGTTTGCCATTAGGGATGATTATCTCAAAAAGTGAAAAAACAATGTTTTTCACAAGGCACTTTGAAAGTTAAAAGAAAGCTTTCCTGCTAACTCTTTTGATGGCAAAAAAGAAACATCAATATTTTTAACGGACAAAGATTTAAAAGAACGCAGACCTTTAAAAGAACACTTTCCAAGTTCTGCATTGCTATTGTGTCATTTTCATTTTTTAAAAGGCTTTCTGGACTTGGCTTTGAGGTAATAAACATAACATTGACCCATCTCATAGGCAAGAGATGTATTCTAATGTCAAAGATATCTTGTATTCAAAATGCAGAAACAGGTCACCTTAAAATACTGTCATCAGAATTCAGTAAAAAATATAAAAAAATTTTGTTATGTTATTTACTTTTATGGGACTTCAGGCATGAATAGGCAAGTTACTTTCATCAAAATTTGCTGCTACGTGGGAGTATACAACCAACAATGTGGAAGTTGTCTTTCGTATTTTAAAAGATTGTGTATATTATAGGATTATGGCATATAATTTGGCACAACTTGTTGATTACATATTAACGAGATATGAAATACATCTTGAAAAAAGACTCATCGATTTTAGCATTCGAAGTTGCCCTAAAGCCATTTTGAAACACTTTTTACCTTCATTCAATTCTACAATTTATTCTTTTCGAAAGGAAAAAAGTGGTAACTTTATTAATGAAAACATTTCCACCAAAGCTGAGTATAAAATTTTGACATGACATCGCGGTACTTCAGGAGTGCCGACGCGGCGTGCAACACCGCCGCGCGTAACCTCCAACTAAATGAAAAACAACTAAGGATGAATTTCGAAACAATGCACGGCCTAAAAGTATAATCTGGAAGCTCTGGTGGAGACCCTAGGGCCATTCTAGAGTTGGAAGCACAAGGTTAAATATAACCTCCAGAAAAAAGGGGGCGCATAAGGCATCCAAGAATTTTTTGGTTGCCTTATACTTCGATGTCACTTCACCGACTGACGTCGGCAAGATCGGGGAATGTAAAGGTAGTAGGGTACCAACGAGCACAGGAAAGCTATAGAATAAGGTAGCCAAGCTTATCAATCTCTAAACCTTAAAAAAAAAACAAAGGGGGCCACATAGCTCACTAATTTTGATGTCAAGCCTGGTGCGCATTACAGGTCGCAGGTCTCCCGGCTTTCGCACAAACCGTTAAGTCTTGAAAAAGGCTTTGTGGTACCAGACATCGAGAGAACACCGCTATTGCAAATTGCATTTTGGCATTGACAGTGATCGAAATTGGGGACAAGTTAAGATTAAAATTAAAAGCTAAAAAAAAGACAAATAACTTCAAAATTAACTATAAAACTGGTTCATGATTTACGTGACCGGGGTGCCCGAGTACCGCCGGTCAAATGAACCGAAAATGAGGGGGAAAGGTATAAATGGCCGTGGTGCAGTGAGCAAACACCCCAAGGCCGGTCGGGAATAAGGTATGCGAACCTATCCTCTCCCTGGGTGGAAGTACCGAAACTGTTTGAAACAATCTAAAATTTTGAAAAGTAAAGAGCACCCATAAACACTTAAAAAAACTTTAAAGTAAAGGAAGCTCTAAATAAATAATATAAAAAATACTAAAGAAAAATCAATAATTAAATTAGAAAAGTTGAAATTCGTGGCTATTGACAATGAACAGTTTGCTGCATGACGTCATGGGGGAAAGCCAATTCTAGATGAAAATTTCTTTCAATCTAGGGAAAAGATAGAATTTTCCGGGGGAGTATAAAATTTTGATATTTTAATGGCACACGGCTCTTATATGATGGGACTGTCTGGAAAGGTATGTACACATTCTTCTTTTGAAACAGCCAACATAGATAATGATATAGAAACAGCTTCCAATTTAGCAACTAAAAAAAAGAAGAGAAATTATGTTGTATATAGCCACTAAAAGAAAAGCTCCATCAAATTGGTATTAGCCTTTAAAACAAAATTCACTGACTTATCTATAATGAAAATATGGACAAAGCTGAATTCGCAGATGAAAATAAACCAGGCATTACTTTCAACTGTATCTCAAAGTAATATTCCGCCTCTTTCTGCAGAGAATAAGGAAAAATTTAATGCTATATAAGCAGAATCATGAATGGTTTAGTCCCTCAGTGGGATACTTTCTTTAGTTGTTCACGGTCTTCGCAACGCCGAAAACCTGAGCGATCTTTCTCTTTTTCCTCTTGTCTTCCTTACAAGCTAAGCAGAAAAGAAAATATATTCTCAAGATCATGCTGCTATAGAAGTATACAAAAATCAAGATGAAAATGAAACATGTAGACCATTATCTGACAAAAAAGTTATTAAAAATTAAGAAGCATGCCATCATCTCCCTGATAATGCTACTAAACCAGAAGCTGCAATTGCTACAGTAAAAACTACATCTACTGTAGTTAAGTGTGAAATTACAAAAAATAACACAAAATGTAGGCCACCATCTAAGAAGAGGAAGACTGATTCATCAAAACAGCCTTCTATAAAAGAACAGTTTGCTGAATCTAGGACAAAAAAATAGAACATATATGCACTAGACATATCTTAAATTCCATCAGTTTTTAGTGGTTGGTTGGTTGGTTGTATTGGGTTTTATGGCGCAAAATCCCCAAAGGGACATGCTGCGCCAAACAAAGACTAAAATACAAAAAAGAAGTAACGAAAAGACACCAAGAAAAGAAAAATATGAGCTGAAATAGAAAAGCCATCTGAATGGGATACCCATCCAGATGTAGTCGTCAAACAACGGTAGAAATCAATGTAAAAAAGAAATCCAGTAAAACAAAGTAAACATGTTATCTGGTTGGGCCTTCCACCCAGATGTCAATAAGAAAGTCCCTAATATGAAGCTTATAAAAAACTATATCTCAAAATAAAATCCAGTGTGTTTTAAAAAAGTAAAGAGTGCCCCATGAGGTGTTTCCCCAATGAGGTTTGTCAAGATTGGTGAAGATGTATTAAAATAAAATCTATATAAGTGCCGGAGGCCCGGACAGTCAGTTAAAACATGATGAATGGTCAGGTAATCAAAATAACAATGTCGACACATGGGTGCATCCTCCCGAAGTAAAAGATGTTTATGAATGATTCTTGAATGTCCAATTCTCAGACGAGTCAGAATAACATCAGTTTTTCTTGGATGAATCGGAAGCCAGGTAATGATTGTTGGTTTAATATGATGCAGTTTATTATTGTTTTCTAAATCCCAACTCTCTTGCCAATTATTCTGAATAAAGTTATTAATAAGTAGTTTAACGTCTGAGAAAGGAACATTATGATGTAACGGATTAAGAGCACGCTTTGCCGCCTCATCTGCTTTCTCATTGCCAGGAATACCCATGTGTCCAGGTACCCAGCAGAATAAAATATTATAGCCACGTCTTGTCAATTTGTTATAAAAATCTAGTATGGTTGAGACAAAAGGATGCTTTTTAAAAGATTTAATTGCGTCAATAGAACTATTTGAGTCAGTATAAATGATGAAGGATGTGTTATGGTGATGAGAAATGTGCAGCATGGCTCTCTCTATCGCGATCAGTTCAGCTGTAAACACAGAAGTAGACGAATGAAGCCGGTAGCTGAGAGAAGTATTGTCACAAAAAACACCGCAACCAACAATATCTCCAATTTTGGAACCGTCTGTATAAATGTCAGTGTAACTATTGAAATTTGATCTATGTGCAGCAAATAATTGTTGGAAAATAATTGGAGCCAAGTTATTTTTATCATATCCTTTAAAAGGGTGGAGAGAAGTAATATCAGGAGGTTTCCAAGGAGGTAGCACATGTGGGTGACATGAGCTCACCTCGATATTACTCAGAGGGCTATTGTCAATAAAGTTTCTTATTCTTAAACCAAAAGATGGAATGCAAGATGGGCGATGGTGATAAAGCACGTCATTGTCAGTATTTAAAATGTAGGAATGAAGTGGATGACCATGATGCGAAAGGAGACAGTAATACAGAATCAATGAGAGTTTTTCTCGAATATGATAGAGTGACGGTTCATTACAATCAACATACAAGCTTAAAACTGGGGATGTACGAAATGCACCAGAGCAAACACGAAGTGCGCTATGGTGCACAGTGTCAAGTTTATTAAGAACAGAATTACGTGCTGAACCGTAGACCTGGCAGGCATAGTCAATTTTTGAACGGATTACAGAATGGTAAATTTTGAGGAGAGATGTACGGTCTGCTCCCCATGAAGTATTTGATAGCACTTTAAGTAAATTAAGCGATTTTTCACATTTTGTCCTTAGTTGTAAAACATGTGGTAAAAAAGTCAGTTTATTATCAAAATAAAGGCCTAGATAACGAACATTGTCTACAACGGGGATTTGAGAAGAGTCAATAAAGATTTCGGGATCTGGATGCAGACCCCTACATCTACAGAAGTGCACACAGGAAGTTTTGTCATGAGAAATAATAAACCCATTTTTATTTGTCCAGTTAAGAATATTTTGGATTGCAATTTGCAGTTGTCTCTCAATAAAACGCATATCCTGCCCATACACATAATCCTGAAGTCATCAACGTATAAATCTCCCTTCACAGAAGGGGGTAGTTGATTCAGGATGTTATTTATTTTGATTGCAAAGAGGGTGACACTCAGGACACTGCCCTGAGGTACACCCTCTTCTTGTTCATAAAAACTAGATAAAATTCCTCCAATTCGAACTTGAAAAAGTCGAATTGTGAGGAAGTTTTTGATAAAAATTGGAAGGTTCCCACGAAAGAGCAAGTTAAAAAGGTCACGAAGGATTCCATAACGCCAGGGTCTGTCATAAGCTTTTGCCATATCAAAAAATACTGACACCAAATGGTTGCGTTTTAAAAAGGCTGTCCGGATGTGATGTTCCAAATGAATCAGGTTATCGATAGTAGACCTACCACGTCTAAATCCACTTTGAAAAGCGGCAAGGCAATTGTTGGTTTCTAAAACATGAACAAGGTGGCAGTTGACCATTTTTTCAAGCAATTTGCAAATGCTGCTAGTAAGTGCGATCGGCCTATAATTATTTGGATTGGTAGCATCTTTTCCTGGCTTAGGAAAAGGAATAACGATAGCCCTGCACCAAGCATTGGGAAAAAGCTGTTCTGTCCAAATCCTGTTATAAAAAGAAAGCAGATTGTTAAGTGAAGTATGTGAGAGATGTTTGAGCATGATGTAAGTGATGCCATCGTGACCTGGAGCAGATAAGTGACTGTCTTGTAAACAATTTAAAAGCTCTGAGATAATAAATGGTTGATTGTATGAAAATGAGTTATGAGTATTAAAATTAATTCTGGTCATTTCAGTCTGTCTTTTGTAAGATAAAAAAGGCTCCGGATATGCGTCTGATTTTGAAATAGATGCTAGGGTACTACCTATTGTCTCAGCAATGTTCTTAGGAGAAGTGATGGTGTGACCGTTATGCTTTAAAATAGAAATATGATTTTCAGAGTAAAGGCCCAAACATTTTTTTTACTTTTACCCAGAGTTCTTTGCTTGAAGTATTGGAGTTTATGCTTGATACATAGTTAATCCAGGATTCCCGTTGGCTTTTGCGTCGCACTCGTCTAGCTTCTGCCTTTGCTTTTTTAAATGCTATATAGTTATTATTTGGGTATCTCCGAAAGAGACCCCAAGCCCTCTGTTGTTTTTTCTTTGCACTTTGGCAATCACTATTCCACCAAGGTTTTCTGTTCTTGTAGTTAGATGATGTTTTTGGAATGCTAGAATCAGCAGCATTGATAATACATTGAGTTACATTATCAAGTGCATTGTCAATAGTCCCTGCAATCATGTTAGCGGTGATGTTTGCAAGTGAAGTAAAAGATGGCCAGTTGGCTCTGTCATATACGTAATGTTTTGAATAGTTATTACAATCCGTAACAGGAGTAGTCAGTGTAATAAAAGTGGGAAAGTGGTCACTGCCATGTAGGTCACTTGAGACCCAGAAGTTCCAGAAAGGATAAAGATATGGTGAGCAAATTGCAAGATCTATTGCATGGAAAGTACGAGTCGGCTCGTGAAAATAAGTGTGATCACCATTATTGAGCAGGCATAAGCCGTTGTCAGATATAAGTTTTACAATAGTATCACCACGTAGATTAGACTCACAGTTGCCCCAGAGTTGGCTGTGTGCATTAAAATCTCCAACAATGATATATGGAGCAGGGAGTTGGAGAAGGAGATTATCAAGATGTGATGACTGAATAGTTTGGTTAGGAGGTAAGTAAATGGTACATATTGTTATGAGTTGTTTTATATGTACACGGACTGCAACAGCTTGTAAGTTTGTGTTTAAATTAATATGATTATGGGGTAAATTGCGAAGGATGAAAAGAGCCACTCCACCAGTGGCCCTTTCATTTCCAGTAAAATCTTTACGGTAGCTAGCATAATTACGTAATTTTGCATTGTCATTGGGTTTTAAATGGGTTTCCTGTAAGGCTAAACATAATGGATGATGGTCAGAGAGAATATTACGGATCTCGTCATGCTTATTATGATATCCACGGCAGTTCCACGAAATAATATTAGTCATTTTTTTCCTTAGATAAATTTACCTGCGTTATTTTACTCGGAGACAGTGGACATACTATCCACATCATTAAAGTCTTCATCCGGTTCTGGGTGAAGAGCTAAAGCATCATCCTCTTCCATTTCATCATGTTGTTTTGTATGGGTTTGATTTTGGGAAGTTTTAGTTTTTTTCTTTTTGGTAGTATTATCAGATGAGACACTGGATTTAACTATTGGTAGTTTATGTTTTTCTGCATCAGTTCTATGGCCCGGTTTTAAGGGTGTTGTTTTAGTGGTATTTTGAGAGCCTCTTTTATGGAGTGGAATTTTTGAAAAAATTAGGTTGTGTAGACTTAGAAGAGACAGTTTCTGGTTGCGGTGATTCAGGAGGAAAAGTATTCGATGGCTTAGAAGAAACGGATTTCGGTGGCTTAGGAAGAACAGATTGCGTTGAACTATTTACCTTACCAGAATTATTAGACGGGTTGATTCCCTTTTGTTTTGGTTGGCAATTATTTTCAGTAGGTAGATCGGTTTGGGTTCCAATACTTTGATAGGCTTTATGGGCAGTTTTAGTTAAGGCAGCAGCATATGAAACACCAACTTTAGGTGTCCTGGATTCAACTATTTTTCTCGCTTCAGGGTAAGATATATTTTCTTTTGTGCGTATTGTCTGTATTTCTTTTTCCATTTTCCATTGTTCACAGGATTTAGAATAGGATGGATGTTCTTTTTTACAATTTGCGCAGTGAGGCGGGGCCTTACAGTCAGCACTTTCGTGGCCAACTGTACTGCACCGGCCACATGTGATTTTTCCACAGCAATTTGTTTTGGAATGCCCAAAACGTTGACATTGAAAGCAGCGTAGAGGATTTGGGATGTACGGTCTGACGGAACATGATAAATATCCTGCTTTAATTGATTTAGGTAAGGTGGGTGAGTTAAACGTGAGTATAATGTGCTTGGTGGGTATTTGTAGTTGATTTGCTGGTATTTGTTCATCTCGGCGGAAGAAATTTATTCGTCTGGCTGCAATAACATTTTGTTCTTTTAAATTATCTACTATTTCTGATTCTGTAACATGCAAGAGGTCGGGTTCAGAAATAACTCCACGAGATGTATTGAGTGTTCTATGCGGGCTTACAGAGATGGGAATATTTGCAAAATGTGTACATTTCATTAAGTTTGTGGCTTGTTTGCTATTAATTACTTCAATAAGAAGTTCACCAGATCGTGTTTTTTTTATAGTCTTAGGCTCACCCATCAATCCTTGGATAGATTTGTGAATCAAAAAGGGAGATGTCTTGTCAAAGTTGCCTTCTTGTCTTTTGACGACAAAGAATCTTTCAAGAACATGAATCAGCATTAGACGAAATATCTTTTCTATCAGCCCAAGATTTGGGTTGGCTCTTACTTATATCTGCTTGCTGGCCGGAGCCTGATGCAGCGAGTTTCTCCGACAGATTCTGAGACATTTCAGTCTCAGGCTGAGTGTTGAGTGTCGCATGGGGTTGTGGGGCCTCCACATCACTTGTCTTATTTTCATGTGTTGTAGCCATATTAAAAAGAAAGATTTTGAAACGCCAGACATCGGGCTGGTCACCGACCCTTCTTCTTACCGTTACTTTAGGCGCAGGTCTCAAAAGGGTGAAAACTATTCACAACAAACTTCCACGTTTTTCGAACGTTGGATTAAACTCGATAGCATTCCAAACTCTAGTTCTTTCACAGTGGAACTCGGTCGTCGTAGGTAAGCCTTTACAGCTCTGTCCAACCTACAACTTCCTTACGCCGAAAGAAAACCGGTCGCCCAGAGACTTCCCAACCGCCGCCATACAAGTATGGCGTCCACCGATCACGGAACCGGAATTTGAAATGCCCTGCACTCTGGGACTCGAGATCAGCCTAAAAAGGTAGACACGAGGCGATGAGATTAAAAAACCTCAACACCCAGAGTGTCTCACGTGAAAATAAAAGAAACCACTATTGTAAAAAAAGAAAGTTATGTGAGAGAGAACTTAGAAACAAGGTGTATTTTTTGTCTTTTTTCAACATTTTTTTTTTTTTTTTTTTTTTTTTTTTTTTTTAAACAAAAAGGATGAGAACAACATTAGTAGAACAAAGAACAATTTGAACAAAAAAGTTAGTAACAAAACCAAACATGAACAAAAAACAAAGAGGGATAACAAACTGAAAAGAGAAGATTAAAAAGTGTGAAATAAAGAAAATAGGATAGACAACCAAATAGAGAAGAAAACAGGAAGGGAGAAAGATCGCTCGGGAATCTGGGGTCGCGAAACCCGTAAATACCTGAAGAAGGTATTCCCCTGGGGGGTCAGTTTTTAGTGAATGACATATATTTGTAGCAGTCTTCAGGGTTAAAAGTATTGCTAAAGAAAGGCATTTATTTTTCTCTTCAGTTTATATTGCGTTTATATTAACTTTTTTTTATATATTTTGATCCTGTATATCATTATCAAGATAATGCTACTAAAGAAAAAGATCTGGCAATTCAGCAGAGAGATGTTGCTTCCAAGGGTTCTAACTGTCGTAGTAGATGGAAGCTGCAAAACAGTCTTACAGGAGTAATTTCTCATCGTTGTCTGGAACGATAAGTTACTTTAGTTCTAGCTTTTACTCAAGTTATTATTTATTTGTTTGGAAAATCTCTATTTCTATATTAGATATACTTGCATTTCAGTACAATATGTGATTAAAGCAATGAAAAGTAGAATAAAGTTAGTAATACTAGAAATAATAGAAAAGAAAGTTAAATTGATTCGAAACACTGTATAGAAAACATATCGTACGCAAAGAGTGCCAAAGAAAGTCGCGATTCAGACTAACCTATAAAATAAAAGTAAAATCCATCATTTTAAAAATGCACATGGTCCTCAGACACAAATTACGTTTCATTCCCTAATATCTTGCTACATAATGATATCATAGTTGAAATGGCTAGCAAAAGTCAACTAAATGTAATTTGTTCGCTAAAAATTCACTAATATTAATTTTCTTTTATGGGTAAAAATAAACATGCATATCATTAACTTCAGGCAGCTAACAGAGATATTTCAAAAACAACGTTCAAAACTGGACCATCGGTTATGCATGGGCATATATATATATATATATATGTTACATTATTATATCTAATTCCGCGATTTCCTTATCTTATTCTAAACTAGCAGGCTATGCCCGCTGCGCTGGTCAATATTTCCAAATGAACCTTGGATTAAACTAAATGGTGAGTTTGAACTTGTATTTTAAACAATATGGATCTTCAGCTTGACCTTGCACATTACTGAAAACGATGCGAACGCCATTGCGATATAATGTTATCTTAAGCGTTGGACAAAATTTAGCAATCAAGAAGTAATTGTTTTAGTTGATTATAAACAGCGCACTTATGGTCGGGTAATGAGACCGTTATGACAACAGGAATTAATACCTCTGTAACTAATCAACATAATGAAATCGTATATACTAACACCATTCCTAAAAGTCATGCAACAGGGCCACTTGTAACAAATTATGTTCTGTAGATTTTTTTTAAAAGGCTAAACTTTCATAATCAGGTTCACTTAATTTTTGAACTTTTACTGTTGTTCTATAACTAAGTACCCTTGAACAATATGTATACACTAAAACATTTCCAAAATTATTACCTAACTAATTGTGGTATATCCTACAAAAGTATTATAAACAATCGGAATGAAATACAAATTTCTGTTGTAAATATATAGTAGATGATGATGCGATTTTGTGTAATAGAATTCATAGTAAAGTTTTCGCTTCAAACAAAAACGATGCTTTCAACATTAAAGCTAATACACCAATATGTGAAGTATCCGATTACGGAAGGTTAACTTGAATTCTCATGCGCAACTACTCAAAGAAAAGTGAATATGTGGCTTTTGTGATACTTTTATGTCAGCCGGGCACAGGTAATAAATCAATAAAGATTGTTTTCATAGCATATTCTTATTTTATTATTTTCATTTAAAACACAAACCTTTCACTCATTTAATTTAAAATGCATGCCTTATACTAATTTCATTTAAAAAACTGAAAAGATAAACAATGACAGGTAATAATGCCATAATCAAAAGCAAAAAAATATTTTTAACTTACATACGCAAAATGCAACTACTGCTACTGGGAATTTTAAAAATGCTATCAGCGAGATGTGCGCACGGTTGTTATAAATGTACCCATTTTTTCTTCTTATCGAGGAGCAATTTATAAATCGCACAATATTATTCCAATTCCAATTTCTTTCATTGAGGAACCTATGACCGGAAAAAATGGAAAAAGACTCTTGTAGATTCTTCGGATGACGGCATCTGACGCCATAAACCGAGTTTATATATATGAAAATAATTTTTAAGTCGTTACAAACATTGCTTTCATACTTAAATATTTTCCTTGGTACTACTTGTTATCCCGTCGACCAATTTCGCCAAATTATATAAATCGCCAAACCATTCGCCAGTTTTATATAAATTGACATAATCTATATTTTAAATAACGAAATAACAAATAAATTAGTATAACATTAATAAAAATACAAATAAAACGTCGAAATTAAAATCACTTGATGACGTAAACACGTGTAGTTTGTTTAAATTTAAGTGAATTTGATATTTACGATCAACCATTATTGGCATTTAATCTTATAGTTTGACGATAGATTTTTGATCGACGGAATATGTAAGTAGTACCTTTTCCATTTTTGTTTTATAACGCTAAATTCTCAGTAATTTTTTCCCTTTTATTTTACATAAAATCACTATTTTTTTAAAAAATTAAGATGCTTGCATTTTTATTTCAAACTCATAGAGCCGTTTTTACTTTTTAGCCAAAAGGGTTGATTTGAATTTTTTCCGTTGCTAGAGTAACGGATGTAATGATAGATATTTTGAGGTTTAGATGCCAAAGACACCGCCAAATTAGAAAAATATGAAATGTGTCATGAACTGTTGGACTTATAAAAATTTATTTGGTAGCATTCGATTCAGCATACAAAACTGCATTAAAATATGCTATCATTTGACGCATAATTTTAATATTCGATTTTTTTCCCCTCCCCGTGCAAAAACCATTAGGGGTGACACTTTAGAAAATCCTTTCTTAGCAGAAGTTTATGTCATAAGAAGTATTTTTACCACGATTTTCAAGATTTTAGGTTCAGTAGTTTGCGCTGTGCGTTAATTAGTCCCCTAATCCAGACTTTATTTTATATACTATATTAGATATGCGATTTTGCGGTGAATCGATGATCGAAAATTAGTCCAGTATCATTTGAAATATTACATAACAGAGGAGAAAGTACGAAGAAAGACGAAGAAGAAATGACGAATTACAAAAGACTTGTAATTTTTTTTTTCAAAATGTTGAAATTTTCCATAGTAATAACGTATTAAAACATAAATTTCCTTAAAAATTATCTTTATTTCCTAGATTTCGAATCTGTGAATTTTCCTATAAATGAAATTGCCGATATGACTTGAGAAAATAGATAATATTTGCTTAAATAAAATGGGTAATATTCGTTGATCTGAGTTCGAGTTTATAAATATCACATGCTTTCGGAATTACGGCGAAAAACATTTTAAAACGTATGAAATTATTTTACAATATGTATGTGTGGCAGAAATTCACACTGAAATTTAAGTATTCGATTCCATTTTTAAAATATTAACTGATATCTATATAAGTTACAATTGAATATGAAAATGTACTCAAAACATGATCTCTTTCACCTAAAAAAACACCATTTGTGAGAACATCCTCAAGCTAATGTCACGCTTATGCATTTTTGGCTTAAAATCACATTGTTTGGCGACAAAAGAAAAATAAAAAATTGTAAAGAAACAAATAGTAATTACACATGTGACTCACAATTACATCTGCTTGTTTCTTCTATAAGTCACGTGATGGGACAATTAGATATAAAAAAGAAAAAGAAAAGAACAGAACAGAAAGAAAATGTCATTAAAATTTCATCTAATCAAATTTTCAGATTCGTTTCCATATCTAACGCAAGCGATAAAGAGCCAAATATTGCGTATCAAGTGTAATATTTCTTATTAAATTAATTTTTAAGCATTACAAATATTTCTTTCAGGTTTTGATTAAATGTTTCCGTTTTTTAATATTACCACTCATTAAAACGGATTTTCTTCTTTTTTTTTTTTTTTTCATTTAAATAAAATTAGTAACAGTTTTTCTTTTATTTTTCGAGGTTTAATAGCCGTTTCAATTTTTTTTTATCAACGATGAATTTCGCCAAGAGATAAAATGGTAACCTTATCGCCCAAAATAACAGAATTTTCCATCATAATTCTAAAACTAATGTGTTATAGCTTAAAACCTTCCCTGAAACAATACCTATCTAACGGTATAGGTTCCGTAAAAATCCATGCAGTAGAACTCGAAATCTAGGCGTTCGGAACGAAATTTCCGTTTCGATTTTATATATATAGTAGATAATAGAATAGATAATAGATTTTATATATATATAATAGAATAGATAATAGATTATGTGTTATGAACTATCTCAAAGTTTAAAACAGATCGCATTGTTAGATTTCCTAATTTTAACAATATCGCGTTATGTTAGTTCCACATTCCACCACCAGGGAGCGCACTCTATTCTTAACGAAAGCGTATCTGAACGAAACTCCTTCATGCAACCTTTCCGTAGATACATGAGTCGGGAGGGTGGCGGTCTTAACCAATAATTTAAGATAATTGCTGAAATTACTACGAAAAATATTTTAAAGGGGCTCTACGCGGGCCCCTAATAGAGTTAGAGGAAATCGGAAGACGGCAAAATAATCACGGGGAAAAGTTTGCTTGGGTGCTTCGGAGCTACTTTTGGCGCGAGATCTAAGCTCTATGACCAATAGGAGCCCAGATATTTAAGGAAATATGAAGTAACAAAGTCCAAAATAATAGATTTTTCCGTAATAATTCTATAACTAATCTAGGTAGAATGATGTGTTATAGCTTAAAACCTTCCCTGGAACGATACCTATCTAACGGTATAAGTTCCGTAAAAATCCATGCGGTAGAACTCGAAATCTCAGCGTTCGGAACAAAATTTCCGTTTGGATTTTATATATATAATAGAAGATTACTACTTTATATTCCCTTAATCTTTATTATTAAATAATCTATCGTTAACTCTGTTAAATTCCCTTTAATTTAATGTCTTAATTGCTTAAATATTACGCTTTTAGTGTTCTTAAATTAAATGGTCCATTCCCGTGCTTTTTTCTTTCGAGAATATTCTTTTAGCTTCCATTTTTACTTTCATGCGCATTTCTAGGGTTATCCTTTTTCCCTTGAAATTCATCCGCTTGCTCTATCCGCACTCTTTATATCACATGACATTCTTAATTATTCATTGGTTGAGAGCGCGACCTACCTCATATTAGTATTCTTACAAGTGAGGAACAAAAAGTTGATACTCGCTGTGTTTCAGCAGATTTTGAAAGATTTGAGTCGATTTTCCAGTTCACATCCACTGTCCTTTTATTCGATTATCTGGAACTTTGTTAAAACCCAATTACTACTACGGAGAGATGGCTAATTATCTTGGTGGAAACTGCACCTTTTGCAAGATGTTCTAATAAAGTGCTTAGCTGATATTATGAGTTATTTCAATTTCTTCTGGGGAAACTTCACGGAACGATGTATTCCATTGTTTTCACTCGGCAACTGCATCTTCAACAATTTGTTCTACTAATATAACAGATTCGAATTATCTGTTCTGACCAATTCTTTTACTCCATTATCGCTGGATGTGATCCACAATTACTATCGTAACAGCCAGTACGGCATTTTCAACGATAAAGCCAATCCAATGTTGTTAGAATGTAACATTTAGCCGGCAAGGATTTGAGACTTCTACGCTACTCCAGAATTTATGCAGCATGAACGCCATATTAAACATCTAGCCAGCGGAAATTCGAATCGTCGAATGTCAACCAAAATGTCCAAAAAAGCCTCACTTCACTCGACGACAGTCTCCAGGAAGAAACAAAGTTCAGAAATCCTTTAACATCATTTAAATAAAAAAAAAGAACAACAAAAAGTTGTTCCTGCCCAAATAAAGACACTATTACGTAATTATTTTAAAAAATGATCTCTGTTTTGTGATGAAAAAATTTTATGTTTATTCTTTGTTATTGCATAACTTATTTTATTTTATTATTTATTCGAAATAAGTTGTGTTTATTTTTACTGACAAAGTATATGAACATTAAAATGACAGGTGTTTTATTTAACTTACATAATCGGAATCAAGTATATTTATACATATTTTCAAAGATTACGAGTATTTAAAAGATAGAATATTTTAATATTTTGAGATTTATTAATGTTGTGTTTATTTATTATGAGATTTTTATTATTTTTTTTATATTTCAGTTAAGCAATATGAGAGATATTGAGGTATATTTGTAATGCTTTTACAATCTGGAAATAAAATTAAATACTCTAGTTTTATTACGTGGAAACAAAAGAGAAAAATGACTGAAACTAGTATTGTATCTTTTAACCCCGATTTGGGAATGAACATTCAACAATGGTTAACATACTTTGATAATTCTTGCATTAAACAAAATGATACTTGGAAATTTGAAAATATTTCAAAATATTTAAAGGGAGAGGCCTTGAAAATTTATATCAATGATTGCCAAAATTGTGATAGTTATGCTCAAATTTCAGAGATTTTAGTAGAAAAATTTATCAAAATTGAAGTATCTAGATTTTCTGATTTTTCTTCACTTAAACGATCTAAAAGATTTGGAAGATTACTTCCATAAAAAAGTAGAGATTGGTAGGAAACTAAAATCATGTGAGACAATTATAGTGCAGGGTCTTACTGATGGCTTAGCACCACAGTATCAGAATGTTTTGATTGTAACTTCCCCAAATAATGCCACAGATTGGTATAAATTAGTCAGACAACTTGTAGTCACTCCTACCTCTAATCCAAATACTACAAGAAATAACTTTTCAAATGATAGATCTTTTCAGCAACATACTCGACCTAGTCAACCACGACATGATGCTCCCAGAAATTGGGTTCGTACACCAAATTTCAACCCCCCTAATACTAACTTTAATTCTAATGCACATGGTTCTAGATTTTCGAATCATAGAATAAACAGCAATCATTTCCAAAGAAATTATCCATCTAGACGTTGTAAAATTTGTTTGAATCAAGGAATACTTAATGCATTACACTGGGAGAATAATTGTGTTTTTAATGTTAACCCTTTACAATCTGAAACTACTTCCACTCCCCCACCACAAAATACTGATAATGTTTGACAATTAATTGCGTCTGGTTATACGAGAAAACATCAATTACCTTGTGTTGTGGATACAGGTTCTACGATTTCAATTTTGCCACTTCATTTTGTACATTTATTGAATGCTAAACTTAAGAATATTTTTCCTATTAATGTTGGTCAAGCCAAAGGCTTTGTCTAAATTAAAAAAGCTTGCTATTTATTTGTTAGAATTGGTAATATCAAACAATATGTTAATTTTCTAGTGTGTGATACTGATTTAGAGTACGTATTTTTAGGATTATCAGACTACAAAATTTGATTTGAAAATTAATTGTACTAGTTGTAGTGTCACTCAGGGAGATACTGTTTTAAATTCATGTATAACCAAAAACAAAGAGAGATCTCTTCATTTCAATGTTAGAAATGAAACATTACATAAGGGAAATGTTAAGGGATTACTTAGAAATTTTTTCTAGAAACAAGTATGATGTAGGGAAGATAAATATTGAGCCACAGCAAATTTTTTAAAACTCTGACCTACCAGTATCTATGCGACCTTATCGTACATAGATAGTTGATGGAAAGGAGATTTCAACCCAAATTCAACCTTTGTTAAATGCTGGACTAATAAAAGAAATTACTAGTCTTTATTCTTCGCCCGTCACCTTAGTAATGAAGCGCAATGAAGGCAAAAAGACAAGATTATGTGTAGATTACCGAAAATTGAACTGCATAATGAAAAACGATGCAGAATCCCTTCCCCGTATTGATGATATTTTAGATAAATTGTGTAATGCCCAGTATTTTACCACATTGGATTTAGCCTCTGGCTACTGGCATATTCCCATTCACCCTTCAGATACAGAAAAACTCTTTTACTACTAATTCTGGTTTATTTGAGTGGAATTTTCTCCCCTTTGGTGTAAAAGTTGGGCCCTCCATATTCAATACAACTCTTAGAAGAATCCTTACAAAATATAAAATTGATTTCGCATGCTATTATTATGACGATATAATTATTTTTTCTTCCTCCCTAGCTGAACATATCCAACATCTAAACAAAATTTTTGATTTAAATAGGCTTGAGAATATAAAACTTAAATTTTCTAAATGTAAATTTGCTCAAAATAAAATTAACTTTTTAGGATATGAAATTTAAAAAAGGAACCCTAACCCCCTCAAATGCCAATATTGATGTAATTAAAAAATTAAAACCCCCTACGAATGTTAAAGAACTCCAAAGATTTTTGGGATCAGTTAATGTGTACCATAAGTTTATAAACAAAAATGCAGAAATTAGGAACCCTCTCAATAAACTACTTAAGAAAAATGCTTTGTGGGAATGGAGTACTGAATGTCAAAATTCTTTCCAAAAGTTGAAAGATGCACTAATAGCAAAACCCATCTTAAAAATTTATGACCCTAAATTACCCCTCCATATGTTTGTTGATGCCTCACAGGTAGCGGTAGGTGCCGTACTAACAACCAGATGATAATGGGTTTTTACATCCAATTGCTTATTACTCCAGAGGATTGAGAAGCTATGAACGAAACTACTTTATTACGGAATTAGAGTGTCTTGCCACCATTGACACCTTAGGCAAATTTTACCATTATTTCCATGGTGTAAAGTTTACTATTCATACAGACCATGCATCTCTTGTGTGGCTTAAGAATGTAAAACACCTAAGAGGTAGACTCTTCAGATGGTCTTTAAAACTGAGTATGTTCGAATATAAGATAGAGTATTTAAAGGGATCTACAAATGTCGAAGCCGACATGTTGTCCAGAAACCCTATTTCTCATTTTAGTCAACCACTCACGTTTTTGTTAGATGTTAAAGAGGTACTTGGAATGCAGGAAAGGGATAATGTGTGTGGAAAAAGTTACTTTAATAACAATGGATTAATGATAATTAAAAAAAGGGGTTTAGGAAAATAGTAGTTTCCATGTCCTTGAGAAGAAAATTACTTGGAATTGCTCATGAAAATTTTGGTCACCTTGGAATTCAAAAAATGCAAAATCTAATTTCTCTCAATTATTATTGGCCTGATATGACTCAAGATATAACTAACTTTGTAAAGCATTGCGATATTTGTCAAAAAAATAAAAAGCCTAGACAGAAAAAATTTGGCTTATTACAAGCTATGCCTACTACAGATAAACCTTTTGAATGTCTTTCTGTTGATACTGTGGGAGGATTCAACTACTATAATTCAACTAAAAAATATCTTCATATTGTCATCGATCATGCAACCCGTTGTGTGTGGGCATTTCCCTCGAAGAGTGTCACCACGGAAACCTATACGAATTGTTTAAAACAAATTTTTAATATTCAAACACCACAACAATTATTCTGTTTTAATCAAATTTCTAATGTTAGGACACCTTAAAAAATCATAAGCGACCGCCTTACTTCTTCCAGATACAAAAAAATTTTTGTGGAACCATAATATTAAGCAGCGTTTAACCTCATCTCACCATCCTCAAACGAGAAGTAAATGCGAAAGAGCCAATCAAACGATAGTAACTAGGCTAAAATGTAAAATTAACTCTACTACCTCTAAAGTCCCTTTGACTAAACTCCTTGCAGAAGTTGTAATTGAATACAATAATACCTACCATTCAATAACTAAATTTCCCCCTGCTTAGTTACTCTTTGGCCAATTACCCGATTATTACCCTCCAGTTAAAGAAGCACTTAAAATCGCAAAAGCGCAAACTGATGAATTCCATTTAAAAAGTAAGAAATATTATGATCAAAATAATGTTGAGCCAAAATTTGAAGTAGGCAATCTCGTTATTATGAAGAATTTCATTACCCAAATACTAGAAGCTTTCTCAGGTATTTTCTGAACCATACCAAATTCTTCGAAAAATATCCGATGTAAATTTTGAGATTTGATAGAAAAACCCCATTTAGATACCGAAATCATTCATGTTTCAAAATTGCGTTTGTAGGGGAGACCGGGGGAATGCCGCCAACCCACCTAGTTTAAAAACTAAGCGCAGTTTGAGATAGTGAATGTGCCTGCACTGTAGCGGTCAACAATATAAACAGTGCCTAAAGTGAGAGTGACTTTGCTGTACGTCGTTCGTTTGTTCTAGTGAAAAATGTAGTTTTCATCTAGTTGCTTATTATTTTGGAGCTTCAAATGAGTAGAGATAAACACCTTTTATTGTAACATTAGGTATTTAAGATAGTATGACCCGTAATCTACATGCATTCGCCGACATTTTGATGCAATGTGTTGAATAAGTTCGGTTCTTCTTTCGGCTTTGCTTGGGGATTTCCGCCATATTGTCCTCTCGGGGTAATGCCGCCGCCATGCAAATCGGATGAGAAATGGCCTCATTTTAATGTAGTGGAGCCGATTCAGCAGAGTGACTTTTGCAATATGAAGTAAATTGTAAGCTTAACCATATTCTGCTCAATTACATTGCTTTTTAACTGTTTTCAGTAGGTTGTGTGTTTCCTAGTATCCATTTGATGCATGTACTAGGTCATTAAAGAGTGGCGGCATTACCCCAGTACAGTGGCGGAATTACCCCAGTGTCCTGGGTAGAGGTCTGCACGGGCCCGGGCTTGGCCCGAGGCCCGTACCCGGCCCGCGGGCCGGCGGAATGAAGGCGAATTTTCAAACGGGTCGGGCCGGGCCGGCAGAATTAGGACAACTTTTTCAACGGGCCGGGCCGACAGACAAAATAAACGGGCCGGGCCGGGCTGGCAAAAAAATTAATCGGGCCTATCGGCCCGATATAAGAATTTAAGCGAAGCAGATAAAATACGAGCCATTTTCAATGAATATGATTTTCTCGAGAAGTATAAATGTGCGTCACGAGCCGATGCGAGTTTAACAACATCAATACAGAAATGTAACGTGTCCATCGTAGAGATCGGCATCGTACAGTTACAAGATGTCTGATTCCGAGTTTAATTTTTTTTCAGCAGACTCGTGCCGGGAAGGAAGTGGTCTTAATCGATCTCAGGATGTGTAGAACAGTCATTTTGTTTTGTAATATTAATAGTGATAATGCACTTCTCTTGACAGTATCTTTGGAAATATACCTTAAGGTGGTTCTCATATTCACTGCTCAACAATGCAAAGCTTTCAGACACATGTTTCTGACAAAAACTTTAACTATAAAGGCATAAAATTGACAGGCCTGCCTATTGAAGGCATTTGGAAACGAATAGCTTTTTCCATATTTAATAAATTACTTACAGAGATAACAGCGATTCCTGTCACGTGACTGTACGTTTTTCTCCTTTCCTGTGCTATCGCTTCCGGAAATTCGATTCAAAACGCTAACTTTGACAGTATTTTCAGAAAGATATATTGCTTTTATCTATGAAAAAATACGACATTTACATAGCTTTTGAATAAGAATACCTGCCAATCTTACACGTTTCCGAAAAGAAAAGACTTCATAAATGTGTCGAAATGTAGCTCCTTTGGATTTGAGAAAAGTCTTAAAAATAAGAAAAATATTTTCACAAATCTACTTCTTATTATACAGCTTCAAATGTTATCTTGTTTTTAATCCTTTATTCTGAACTACATTAATCTTTTAATGAATCCTTATTTCCATTTTGAAATGTCTGTAGACACGATGACTGTAAGTAATCGTTAATGTTTACTATTGTGCGTTTTCTGTTTTGCGAACATCATAGTAATGTAAAATATACTGTAAAATGTTCCCATAAATATGTATGTAGTATTCATTAAAAGAATCTTAATTGTATGTTGAGAAAAAACGGATTTTTTTTTTTTTTTTTTTTTTGGTAGAAATTGTATTGGGCCGGGCCCGTTTTCACTGATTTTTGTACGGGCCGGGCCGGGCCGATCTTCCAATTTTTACAACGGGCCGGGCTCGGGCCGAACTTCCAATTTTTACAACGGGCCGGGCCGGGCTCGGGCCGAACTTCCAATTTTTACACCGGGCCGGGCCGGGCCAAGATAGCTTTCGTACGGGCCGGGCCCGGGCCTGGAAATTCCGGCCCGTGCAGACCTCTAGTCCTGGGTAATCCCGCCACTGTGCAGAGGTTTAAAAAATATTTTTTTATGTATGCTTACTTTACAGTTATGATTACGGTTAAATTTATACAGATACTAAAGATGATGATTCAGCTTTAGAATTTTTACTATTAAAAAAAAAACATTTTTTCGAGATGAAAAAATTTAAATTCCCTTAAGGTGTCGCCATTCCCCCGGTCTCCCCTACCATCATCCTAATAACTTAAAACTGTCTCATGAGCAATTACCACAACAACAGCAGCAGACGGAGGTTAAATCACTAACTTAAACTTAATTTTCTAACAATGATGAGTTTGTAAATTAATATTAAAATTTAAAGCTTAAGTAAATTTATTATTTCAGCATTACGGATGAGTTTTGGGAGACGTCCCAAGAGTTTATCTGTTTGAGAGTTTATTTAAATTAACTGAGTTATGCGGGCATAAATTGGTTGATTTATCTAGAGTTCTAATTAATGTTGGATTATAAACTTAAACCAAAAAATTTAACTTTACTTAATTTATTACTAGTAATTAAAAACTTAATCTTACTTGCTATAAAAATTTAATAGAAACCTAATTGATATTCTTTGAAATGATTTAAATATTACTCTTAAAAGGATTATCTTAGATTGCATTTTATCAGTTTTTACAAAAAAAAAAAAAAAAAAAAAAAAAAAAAAGGACAGAGAGAGAAATATTTCAAGATTTGATTTTCATTTTCCGACAGAAATGTTGCAAAACCATTTACTAATTCCAATTGCAAAAATTTTCGTCTGTGATATGTTTTTTTTTTTTTTTTTTTTCTGTTAACGATTTGATTTTATTTCTATTTAAGGTAAATGTAATTGGAATTAAATTTTACGACTCACATACGAATGAATGATACAAGATATTTATAGACATGAATTATTATGTAATACAGGATTAACATTATATTATTATTAATAAAAAGAAGAAAATACTAGAATTAAGATTGTTATAGAATTATTTATATAGAGATTTAAATAATTCTTGATAATGACTATACTAAAACAAAAGATGGAAGTTACTGAAACAGTGATGATGGTTTAACCCTTAGAAGGACCTATGAGGCGATGCACCTCATAATGTCTGAGTGAGATATTTTGATGCAATTTGTTGAACAAGTTCAGTTCTTCTTTTAGCTTTACTGGAGGATTTCTGCTATATTGTCCTCTCGAGGTAATGCCACCGCCATGGCAAAGAGCGACTTTTTCAATTCGAGTTAAATTGTAAGCTTACAACATTAATAAATCTAGTTTTAGGAATATTGTAATTATTCATTATTTTGCTAAATTATTGCATTCTAAAAATTTTCAGTAGGTTATGCGTCTATTAGTATCCATTTTATGTATTTACTAGGTCATTAAAGAGTGGCGTCATTACCCCGATACAGTGGCGAAATTACCCCCAGTGTCCTAGGTAATCCCGCCACTATACAGAGGTTGAAAGAAATTTTTTTTATGTGTGCTTACTTTACAGTTATGATTACGGTTAAATTTATACAGATACTAAAGATCATGATTCAGCTTTAGAATTTTTACTATTAAAAAATAAACATTTTTTTGAGATGAAAAAATTTGAATTCCCTTAAGGTGTTCGCCATTCCCCCCAGTCTCCCCTACCCCCAAGAGACATACAGGAAAAATGAAAAAAAAAATTTATTTTTTAATTATCAGCTATTTTTTCTTATGCCAAAAGCAAAAATTGAATATAGAAAATGAAATTTGTATATAGAAAATAGATTTTTTTACTAAAAAAAAATGCGTGTGTGTGAGAATGATAGTGTGTAGGCTTAGAGTGATCAACCTCTGCATGGTTATTAAGCCTGGGCAATGAGGACTATGAATTTTGCCAAAATGAAATTCGCCATTCAGACTTAATTCATTTTGACATAATTCAAAGTTCTTAGCTAATGACCACAAATATTTACATTTTTTAAAATTGCTATTTTTATTATTCTAGGTTCCTCGAATCCAATCTTTGAAAACCCAGGATGGTAATGGTAGACTTTTTTAAAAATTATAGGAGGGAAGGTAACCGACCATCTAATAATTTCCACAATTTTAATTCTTTAGGGAAAGGGGGAGGGGATTCCGTATCTGACTCCCTACATTCGAAAAAAAATTAAGATGCTCTAAAAATTTAGCCCTTCCTACCTTCTTCATACTACAGTATGATCAGATAAAAAACATCCTTTCCAATCGAAAGCAACAAAAAAATGTCTCTCAATCTTCATCATACTATAGAGTATGATTCCACTCCTTCCACCCCCGCCGCAATCAAACTGTCCTTTTCCCACTACTAATGACCCTTTAAAAACACCTCTAACTTTTTCAGATAATGACATTAAGTTGAAGTTTTTACATATTTACTTGGATTGGTTAGACACATGGGAAAATATGAAATGCTATAGTGGGGCATTAACAAAACAAACACAGAGTGCTTTAAAATTAACTACCAATGATATAATTGAAATAGCTTCTTATTGTAAAAATGAAGCTACATTGTAAAAATAAGCGACATTTTGCCTGGGAAATTTCAAACTGATGACTTGGAACTTCGATTGCTTATATAGACAATTATCAGGGAGCAATTATCCTATTTCAATTAGACAACTGTTTGAGTTGGAAAATAAACCTAGAATTCGGGCTAGCATGAAACTGGAAATTTTAGGAAAAACCAATCAAAACGTACAAATATCTGATATTATTTTAAATTATCATCTTCAAGACCTCAGTCAAAATGAGAAGTAAAAACACTTTTAAAATAAATATAGATGACAATGAAATAGCAGAGGCAGAAGAATATATGCCTGTTTTGGTTTACATATCAGGCTACTGTTTGTTTTCTGTATTTAAAAAATATAAATGCGAAAGCTGTAAAGAAGAATTAACTGTAAACAAAGTTTGATTTGACTGAAATACATGATTTTATAATAAAATTTGATTGCAGCAAACTTTTTTTTCCCATCTCCTCATGCTGTAAATGTAATATTATATCGTTTATAATCCTTAATAAAATACTAAATGAGAAAGAAGAGGAATTCTTGAAATGTTCAAATCAAAGAGAAGTAGCATTTACAACAGCAGAAAATTATATTACTAATCAAAATCTGTTTGTTTGAATCATTTTGTAAATTTCATCATAATCTAAGAGACATAAAAAAAACATTATGGGCAGCAAGGAATATATTTTTAAATAACTCTTGTAAAATAAAAGATTCAGAGTGTTATGCTGGAAAAAAAAAAAAAAAAAAAAAAAAAGCCAGAAAAGAAAATTAAGTACATTAAAATAATTTTAATTTATTTATTGGTCTTGATTGTAATGTACATAATAAATGTTTCTAATTAATATATGTTATGTAATTAATGTATAAATAAAATTTTACTTTTGAACATGTTTATGTATATAAATTTTTTTCTTTCTTTTTTCTGTAAATTGTTTGTAGTAAAACAAATAAAATATATCTGTTTTCTTTTAAAGATGTGTAGCACATCGAAAAATATATATTAAAGTTGCAAAAAGGTATAATAAGATGTTTCATAACTCTGAAGGAAAACTATGTATTGTGTCATCTAAGGATCTCAAATGCTAAATTCATCAGGTTCAATCTGTTAGTAAACAAAATGTTATAAATGCTTACAGTGAAGTATTCAGGTGGTTGGGAAGATTTCCTGGTGACCCATATCACATAGAACTAAAATCTGAAGTTAAGCCAGTAGTAGATCCTCCTGGGAGGGTTCTCTAATACTTAATAAGAAACTTAACAGAGTGTTCTAAATTTTCCAAAATATCTTTATGTTTCTTATTTGTGCCAAGTTTCATATCGGAAAACTAGGGGATCAGATATTATTTAAACTTTAATCTTATTATGTGTGGCCAAAAATCAAATTAGGGGAAAGTAGGGTAATGACGCTCAGAAGGGTAATCCCACTCACCCAAAATCTCTAAATAGAATAGAATTGAAAACGTACGATCGGTACCGGCACTCAGCGAACTCCATCGTAAGTTCCGAGTAAGGATATAGTGACCATCGGAAGGAAAGTATTTTTGATTCCTCACGTTATTAGTTTACAGTTGTTTTATTATAAAATTCTACAACATCTAACTTGAAGGTAAGTGTACACTCTTATTTTCCAACATTAATCTACTCATTATTTCTAGAAAATATATACATTTAGGTGTACTTTCATGCTTTTATTAATTTTTGTAGTGCATTGTTACGGCAATTATAATGTATTAAAACCCAACATGGCGATAACGGGTAATTGTGCTCGCGTGGAATTCCAGAAGAAGTGTTGCCAGTGAGCACCTTTTTTAAAATTCAAATTTATTGATCAACACCACTTTTTTGAAATGGTAAAATTCACCTGTTTTTGCCTTAATTAATATGTCATTAAGCAAGGAGAATTTTATGATATCAAAAAAGTGGTGAAAATCAAAAAACCTAAATTAAAAAAAAGTAGCTCACTATGTAGCTGACGACTTGCGTTCTGTGACTGGTGTACATATATATATTCATTTTATGTCTTTCAATTAGAATATTTCAATGGTGTAGAAAATGGTGTGGGGTCCGAGAGCTAGCTCAATTTCACTACCTAATTAAAAATTCAAACTATTATAATTAGCCTTAAATCAAAATTAAATTTTTTTTAAATTAATTAAATAAGACTGTTGTTTAAAATTGAAATTTTAATTGATAATTATTTCTGTTGATTGCAAATGTAAATTAATTAAAAATTTAACTAAATATTAGAAAATTAACATATACATACATATATAAATTTAATATTCTAAAATTCGTTGGGATAATTGATTGAATCATGTATTTTTATTGTTATTAAACTGCAATTTTATTATTAAATTTCCTGTTTCATTATCAGATAATTTTTTTCTTTTAATAAACAAATGCATCCATTAATATTCATTTTCACCTTAATCATGCTACTCCAATCAAAGTACAACACTTTACTAGTAAAAGTTTTAAAATTTAATCTTTAAAGCAATCTATCATCAATCTACCCGTTTAACTTTTTGTTACTTGTCTTAACAAAAGATATATTAAAATTAATGTAGATTGCATAATTTCTACTGAAATGACTGTTTTACTTTTACAGGCTGCTATGATTGAAGCTCAAACAGGAAAATTACTTTACATGGGTATGAGAAACGAGCACTGTGCTGCCAGTACTTGGGCAGTTAGACAAAATGTACACGAAAAGAGCACAAATGCTTCAAAAACTGGAATGGAAACTCCACACCTTTGGAATCAGACATCATAGTTGAGGGGCTTTGCGAAAGCATAAAAATGTATAGAATGAAATAACCAGAGTCATCGGTGATGGAGACAGTAATGTATACAAGGTGATTTTAGACGCATGGACCACCCATTAAGAAACTTTTCCAATAAATTGCAAGACTTGGCAAGAAATAACAAACTCGGACATGTCGGACTGAGAAAAAAAGTTGGCCATAAAGTAAAGAAATGAGAGAAAGCATAATGCAAGCGAATTTTTAAAGAAAATCGTCCACAAGTTCAAGAAAATCATCCAAGTTGCCTCAAAAAATTACTAAACTCGGAGGCAACATTTTGAACTGGACATGTCACTATTTTAGGGACCAAACACGCTGTGACGAATACTTCTGTACATCTAAACAAGATAATTTGAAAAAAAGTCCCAGCTCTGAAAAGTAGCAGTCTTTTCTATAAATTGGTAGAATTTTTCTAATTTTATCGGCTAACGCTAAAAGCTTACTTTACAATGTTAGCACAAAGTGGAAAATTTTAATTCTCTGATAGTGAAGTTTTAGGGTGGTAAAACAGTCAATATTAAAAGATTAGCTAGGTGCACTATTTCAGCTGTCCATTTCAACAGAAGTCATCCTCTGTATGCATTTCACTAAACTCTGTACAAGTTCAGCCCTTGTCTCATGCAATAAAATTTTAAGAATGCCATCTAAAAGCACACATCAATGTGCAAAATCGCAGGACCGATTCAAAAGTAAAAAATGGTTATTTCTTAAAAAGACAAAATCCAATACTCAAGGTAAGATCTATGGCTCAAATGCTGAAAAATCTAACCTTGATTCAGAGCTATATACAAACAAATCTAAAGAGTTTTTAGAAAACTTAGCCATAAATGACGAAGAAATAAAACATTTGGAGGAGGAAATAAGACCTCAAAGAGATTCAGCTGTGTGGCATTTTGAAAGGAGAAAAAAAAAATGTGCTTCCTTTTGGCCAAGTATGTCACAAACTGTCGCACTTGCAAAAATATAGTAAAATCAATATTATACAGACACATGTATACCACACAGATAAAATATGACACATTCACAAAAGGGATGCTGTTAAATATATTTCGAACTATTTGAACGCTGAAGTGTAATTGTGGCTTTTTCATTTAAAAACAAAGAGCCATATTTGGGAGTTACTTCTGATGGTCTTACTGGAGATGACAGGATAATAGAAATAAAGTGTCCATCATCATACTCTAAATTTACTCCTGAAGAGACAAAGAAAAGAAAGTTTATATTATTTATAATTAAATAATGATTCATAATGAGTCTTCATATTTATTATCAGCAACTTCATTGTAAAATGTAATCAATCATATAATCTTAAGTATCCTTTATAGTCAATGTTTGTACAAAATGCTCAGTTTTCATGTTAAATCTATCTACATTGCCATAATTTCTGTTTTTTCTGATTTTTTTTTTATTTTCAAACCCATTTTTGTGGCGTTGTCACGGCTAAACCATTGATCAGAGAAAAAAACTTTTAATGCATAAAATGTAGGAAATTTTATCCTCTTTAATTTATGTACTGAGGACTTTTACATAAAATGTATAATTTTAGAGTTATTTGGAAAAAACAAAGAAAATCCTGTTTTTTTTTTCCAAAAAATTGTGTTTCCTGGGATAAATTTTGTTGGCAAACTTCAGATTCGTGTTCAGCGACCCAAAAAACATAAAGGCACCAAATATCAAAACTACACCAAAACTTTCCCCTATTTGTTCTTTTTGAGCACCTAATGCCTGGACTATAGTTAGAAGAAGCACTTTAAGTTTTGTCTAAACAAGGAGGAAAATGTCTTTTGGTTTTCAAGTGCTGTTGATCTCAAAAGTGATAGACGGGCTGCTTAATAATTTTTCGAAACTAAAACTGTATTTTAGTAAAGCTGCAACATATTTTACGGTCCAAACTGTTGTGAATATTCACACTATGCTAGAAAACCCTTGTATAAAATTATACTTGGAATTTTTACGATTTGTGTTACCAATTTTCCACGATATGGACGGCGAAATGCAATGTGAAAAGCCAAAAATTCACCTTATATGATCGCATCAGAAGTTTTTATATCTACAACTGCTTTCTTCTTACATAAATAAGAAATATTTAGATACAACATCTGAAACTGAGATAAGATATAGGGTTCCGAAAAATTATATTCCAACAGATGATATTTATCTTGGTGGAAAAGTAATGGCTTCACTTTTGACAGAGAACACTCACACAAAACAAGAAATAACAGTTTAAAAAAAAAAAAAAAAAGCTGTTTAGCTTTTTACGTAGAAGCAGCCCACCAGATATATAAAAACGTTTCCTTTCAAAACGATTAAGCACCTGAAAAAGATTTCGTTTATAACACCTTCTAATGATTATTAGTAGGGAAATACAAAGAATTATCCCACTAGCAGTATCATTTCCAAACCTCACAAAGGATGTCGATATGACTGCTTTGGACAATGAGTGGAGGTTATTAAATTGCACAGATTTGCCACATAAAGAATCCTTACAGGAATTTTGAAGAGATGTGGCTGCAATGAATAAAAAAAGATGAAAGTATATTATTTCCTTTACTCTTCAAATTTGTCAGAAAATTGTTAATATTACCTCATTCTAGTGCAGAAGTGGAAAGAATTTTCTCTTCTGTATCGACGATTAAACCAAACGATAGGAATCATTTAAATACTGAGACAGTATCTAGCTTTTTATATACAAGACGCAGTTTAAAAAGCTCTTCATGTTTAGAATTTACAGCAACAAAGAAACATTTTGAAAAATATGACAGCAAAATGTATGATTAGTGCAATGTTTATACACATATAATTTCTTTAATGAAATATTATATGAATTGAAATGATAACTAAACGTAAATGAAATATGATGATTGAAACATTATAAAATTTTGTCCTGCACATTCTCCATTCTCACATATAATTTTTTTACACTTTTATTTCAATTCTTTTTAAAATCTTTTAACTTAATTTATTCCAGTTCATATTGCAAAATTGCTAATAATTATGTATCGATAAAATTATAATGAGTATTGAATTTAGTATGTGCAGGGGAGATAGATGTATCTAAATAAAATTTTTGGGGAAATAATCTAGGGAATTTTTATTCCATAGCCTAGGGAAAAAAGTAAGATCAATCTGAAAGCGCAGAAGAGAAGGCTTAAATACTTAGGACATTGGAAGGATCTTAGATCATTGAATTGTTAACTTTTTCTATGGCAATTGGGTTACTCTCTACTAAGTACCTAGACACTCAGATATTTGTAGTAATGAGTTGGCAAGAAAGGTTGGGTGGTTGGTTGTATAATGTTTAATATCACAAAATCCCTTAAGTGATATGCTGCGCCAAACAAAAATAGACTAAAAACATAAAATTAAAGAGCATGAGAAAAGATCTTTCAAAGGTTTGATTTTTACTTATTTTGCTTCTAATTTTTAAAGCTAATAAGTATTAAATGTCCTCTTCAATGTATTAAAAATGATTGTTTTGATCTAAAGTTTAAATTTAGAATAGTAATCATAAATTAAAATATGTTGAAAGTTGAAAGGTGTCATTTGAAATCGGTAAAAATAGTGTTAATAAAATTTTTCACATTTCAAAGATCTTTAAGGAAAAGGTCTTTTGGTTAAGCCGATTTCTGGATAACCGGGGTTCTACTGTATTTCACTGTTGCATAATGTATTCATTAACTTTAAATCCACAAACAAATAAGAAATAAGAGATCAGACTTCATGGCTATTGTGAAAAGCATTAATCATTCCTGTGGTTTGCGATGGTTGGTTGGTCGGTTGCATGGGGTTTAATGGCGCAATATCCTATAGGGACATGCTGCGCCAAAAAAGTAGACTAAAACATCAGAAAAGTGAGAGATAGAAAAATGACAAAATAAAGGAACAATGAGAAGAGCAATCTGGATGGGGTATCCCAGTCAAACAAGTGTAGAAAAAACTAACTTTTAAATACTAAAAAACAGTAGAGTAAAAACATAATAGTAAGTCAATAAAAAGTGCAGTCTGGAAGGGGTTCCCTTCCAGATATCACAAAGGTATAAACAGAAATCTTAATCGTTAAACCAAAGATATAAAAATTATATTTCAAAATAAAATCCAGCATGTTTTAAAAAAGTGAAGAGTGCCCCATGAGGTATATCTCCAATAAGGTTTGTCAAGAGTGGTGATGATGACTTAAAATAAATTCTATATAAGTGCCGGAGACCCGGACAACCTATTTTATTTGTTTAAACCTTGTAGCTTAAAGGTATTCTGGGTTTTTTAAACCTATTTTATTTGTTTAAACCTTGTAGCTTAAAGGTATTCTTCATTTTTTAACCCGGGAGAACTAACTGCATGAGATTTTCTCTCACAGTCGTACTTTTTTAAGACTCTTATTTAAATCATTTTTCATTTTAATTAAAATTTCAAAATGTTTTTCAATTATTTTGCCTATTTTGTGAATAATAGTACTAAACCAATCAAAAAAAGTTGATATTATATGAATGTAAAGTAAAGGAAAAGCAATTGATCATTCTCACTAGCGAGTTCTCCCGGGTTAAACTTGTTTAAACCTTATAGAATAAGGGTATTCTGCATATTTTAAGCTTATTTGTACATTTGTTTATTATTGCCAATTTTTCAATATAAAATACAGTGGGTCAAGCCTCCCATACGTGGGGAGCCTCGACCCTATATTTACTCATGCATAAAATCGATCTTTTTTCAAATTTCTTACATATTACACTTATATAATCAGCTATCAGAATAAAATTGCAACACAACGAATAAAATGATATATAAAACTTTGCTCTAGATTCAATATTTAAAAAGTTAAAAATCACTTTGTAAAATGCGGGTCAACCCTCCCTAGTTTCCCCTACAATTTATTAAAAACCAATTTTTATTTCATTTGATAAAATACTCAGTTCATGATAAATAAATGACTGCCATTAAAATTTTTGTAATACTTTTTGATATTTCAAAAATTTTAAAAACAAGGCCTAAAAACTAGTTTTTCTAATTTATGCATTGAAATAAAAATGTTGTATTCGAATTCATTAAAAAAAAGATATTGTTTACAAATCTATATTTGATAGGTTTTATATCACAGACACTGATATTCTTTTCCCCTCAAAATTTCACATCAGCAGAATAACCGTACATTTCAAACCACAGACCTGTGTCAAAGTGCTAAAATCAAGCAAAAAAGTGAATGATAAAGTAAAAATTGAAGAACAAACTTGCAGCATGCCATCATAGTACATACTATTGATCATTTAAGTGAGATACTAGTGGAAGATACATTAGGAAGTGCACTTGGTAAGATAAAATTACACAAGATAAAGTGCATATGTTTTATAAAAAATATCATTTCACCTGCTTTAAATCCTAGCTCACTGAAGATCTAAAAAGAAAAAAAAAAATTGCACTTATAATTGATGAGTCTATGGATGTATCAACCCAAAAAATATATGTATCTTGGCATTATTCTAGAATGAGGAAAAAAAAAAATTACTACAGGAATTTTAGGGATAATTCCCATTCAAGAAGCTACAGAGGAAAATATTTTCTATCTAATAAATGATGAAATTCAAAGATGTGTCCTATTTTTGAAAGATTAATTTTGCATCAAATGGGGCATCTACATGGTTGGTTGTAATAATTCTGTTTGGACTACAATGAGAAGTTTCCCCATTTTGTTTGCAACTTAAATGCATTTAACATTCATTGATTAATTGGGGGATTGATTAATTTTTGACAAAACTGAAAATGATCAGAAATTCGGAATTGCCGAGGTCCAGAGGATCCGGATTTTGTACTGTTTTTGATTTTATGTTATATTTTGACATTTTATACTTCATGTTATTTACATGTCATTACTTTATAGACTGTCTGAATTTTAACCATAAATATCTTCTTTGTTCTTTAAGTTTTCATTACATTTCATGGTGTAAACTCATTTAACTTTGGTTTTCATTCATCATGTCAAACTTACAATGTATTTTAACAATCTGTTGTCTTTTAAAATTGTATTATTATGACATTTTGTATTGTATCTTTTGAAAATTGACTTCTTTTCGATATTTTAGATTGTGTGTTTTAGCTATATGAAAATTTTCACTTGGTTAATTCTGGTTAACTTGGTTATTATTTATAAAATTCATCATTACATTTTTTCATTAAACTGTTTGTTTCTTTTACTCATCTTGTTTTATGACATGCTTTTATTTTAACTTTTTTCTTCGTGCAGCATGTCCCTAATGGAACTGTAGCCATTAAGCCCTAATCAATCAACATTTATGCAATGGGTGCATGATATTGTAACATAGGCCAGCAAATTAGTGTTGGTCAATCCTTCTGGGAGGATAATAAACAACAGCATAGCATTTATGAGTTTATTACTCCAGCTGCTGATGATGTTTGCCATTGGGGATTATTATCTCAAAAAGTGAAAAAACAATGTTTTTCACAAGGCACTTTGAAAGTTAAAAGAAAGCTTTCCTGCTAACTCTTTTGATGGCAAACAAGAAACATCAATATTTTTAACGGACAAAGATTTAAAAGAACGCAGACCTTTAAAAGAACACTTTCCAAGTTCTGCATTGCTATTGTGTCATTTTCATTTTTAAAAGCTTTGTGGACTTGACTTTGTGATAATAAACATAAAATTGACCCAATTCATAGGCAGGAGATGTATACTAATTTCAAAGATATCTTGCATGCAAAATGCAGAAACATGTCACCTTAAAATATTATCATTAAAATTCAGTAAAAAGTATAAAAAAAATTTTATTTACGTTATTTACATTTACAGGACTTACGCATGAATAGGCAAATTACTTTCGTCAAAATTTGCTGCTACGTGGGAGTAATACAACGAACTATGCGGAAGTTGTCTTTCATATTTTGATAGGATTATGGCTTTTAATTTGGCACAACTGGTTGATTAAATATTAACGAGATATGAAATATATCTTTAAAAAAGACTCATCGATTTTAGCATTGGAAGTTGTCCTAAAGCCATTTTGAAGCATTTTTTACCTTCATTAAATTCTACAATTTATTCTTTTCAAAAGGAAGAAAGTGGCAACTTCATTATTAAAAACATTCCCACCAAAGCTGAGTATATAATTCTGATTTTTAATATGGCACATGGCTCTTGTACGATGGGACTTTATGGAAAGGTATGTACACATTCTTCTTTTGAAACAGCCAACATAGATAATGATATAGAAACAGCTTCCAATTTAGCAACTAAATAACAAGAGAAATTATGTTGTATGTAGCCACTGGCAGAAAAGCTCCATCAAATTGGTATTAGCCTTTAAAACAAAATTCACTGATTTATCTATAATGAAAATATGGACAAAGCTGGATTGGCAAATGAAATAAACCAGACATTATATTCAACTGCATCTCAAAGTAATATTCCACCTGTTTCTGCAGAGAATAAGGAAAAATTTAATGCTATAATAAGCAGAATCATGAATGGTTTAGACCCTCAGGGGGATACCTTCTTTAGTTATTCACAGTCTTCACAACACCGGAAACCTGAGCGATCTTTCTCTTTTTCCTTTTCCTCTTATTTCTCTTGTCTTCCTTACAAGCTAACGAGAAAAGAAAATATATTCTCACGATCATGCTGCTAAACAAGTATACAAAAATCAAGATGAAAATTAAACATGTAGGCCATTATCTGACAAAAAAGTTATTACTTTAAAAAAATTAAGAAGCTTGCCATCATCTCCCAGATAATGCTACTAAACCAGAAGTTGCAGTTGCCACAGTAAAATCTACATCTACTGTAGTTATGAATTCCAAAAAATAATACAAAATATGGACCACCATCTGAGAAGATGAAGACTGTCAAAGACTGTCATGTGAGATTCATCAAAAGTTTCTAAAAAAGAATTGTTTGCTGAGTCTAGACAAAAAACTTGAATATAAAATATACGCACTAGAAATATCTTAAATTTAGTCAGTTTTTAGTGAAAGACATGTATTTGAAGCAGTCTTTAGCTCTAAAAGTTGAAAATGTAAAAAGTATTGCTAAAGAAGGGCATTTATTTTTCTCTTCTGTTTATATTGTGTTTATATAAACTTTTATTTTTGTATATATTTTGATCCTGTATATCATCATCCAGGTAATGCTACTAAATCTGCGTTTCCCTCAACTGCCAGGAACCCCCTTACCAGGGATACGGATCGCCACGCATGGCAAACACGTAGGTGGTTTACGATTCTCCTTATCAATATAAACAGGATGATATCAGTTAATGCAGAATTACAATCAATTCCTAAAAAGAAAACACGATGAGAGTGAAACATAGAGGAGGGGAGAGGGGGAAAATAAAGAGAAAGATCGCTCAAGTGCTCTTCGAAACCAGGTAAGTATGGAATAAAATTATGGCTACTTATTATAGTGCTACAAGCTATGCATGTAATATTCAGGTATATACTGGAAGGGAAAACAATATTCCTAAAGAAGACAATCAAGATAAAAGAGTTGTTCTGAATATTGTAAAAGGAATGGGAAAAAGCAGCAGAAATATCACAGCAGACAATTTCTTTACAAATTTGATTCTGGCAGAAGAACAAGCAGCAGCAATTGTATTTCATATCATGCAAATTTCCAAACGCACTTTTTTTTTTTTTTAAACTTTCTGCAATCTCATGCCTGTTGAATATTCATGGTGTTATGATAGTTTGAAAAATTAATTTAATGTTTTAGGGGTTTAAATAGTAGGAAAATAATAAGTAGAAAAGTAATAAGTAGAAAAATAAATCACTAATTTTCATATTGAAATCGTAAATTTATAGACATTTCTAATTTTGTTCCTATGAACATTTTTCTAATTTACATTATTGATTATTTCTCTATCTCATATATTTATGTAAATAAACCATGTTACCACCTTTTTTGGATACCATGTATATATTTAGCTATATGTATTTACTTTGCAGGCAATGTATGCTGATTCAGAGAGATCAATGGAAGAGTCTGTTACTGCTGTTTTGAGGGAAGAACCAACATATCCTCAATTTGTTGACAGATTTAAAAAGTTTTATGAAAAAAGAAATGAATGGGTGTTGTTGATACATCAAAACCTCATAACAAGGGGTAACAACACTAACAACTATGCAGAAGCATCAATCCGAATTTTAAAGGATGTGGTTCTTAATTGAAGAAAAGCATATAATGTTAGCATTGGTAGAATTCAGTATAATGGTCTGGAGCCAGTATTTAACCAAGAAACTGCTTCATTTTGCTTACATGAGGAACAAGAAGCCATACTTATTATATTCACCATTGTGTGAAAAAATAAAGGATTATAAGATGGAAGATGTAATTGAAGTTGAGCAAAACATTTTTTTAATACAGAGCCCTAGTAATGAAAATATATGTCTTATGTTGTTAATAGAAACATTAGTGTTTGCACCTGTTATTCAGGGAAGTGTGGTGCTTTGTGTAAACACAAGTGTTTCTTAATTGAACGTCAAAAGATAAAACTTTTAAATGCTCTTCCGATTAACAATGAAGAACGTTATTTGTTAGCCTACTTGGCATTAAGTAATAAATGTTCAAAGCCAGAATTTTTTCATGATTTAAAGCAATCAGTGCCATGAAATTCTACCTATGGAAATTCCTGAACATTTTGCAGACACTGATGATACCATTGAAATTAAAAATATCACCTTATCTGGTTGGTTGGTTAGTTGATTGGCTTTTATGTATGTACTAAAAAAAACTGCAAAGTAAAATAATTCGACATATCGGAATTATAGTGTGTTTTTGTTTTTACAATTTATGATTTTTAAAATTGAAGAGTTCATTTTAATTCTTTCAGCTTGTCTGTAATAAAGGCCCATTACAAGAAGACTGATAGAAGAAGATAAATTCGAAATTAGCGGAAGGCGTATTTTCGACATCAGCTACTTCATCCAAGAACTCCAAAATTTGAATTACCACAGTCCCATCGGGCACACACTTGCTGACATTGAAATAATATCCAAAAACAAACAGGGGTTAATTAGTGGTATAAAGTGCAAGATGTGCAACTATTCAAAAGTTGTTTCGACTAAATATGCCTGAAAAGTTCTAAAATGAATTCAAATACCACAGTGGTAACTGAATTTACTAGCATAGGAGGTGGTTTTACAAATATGGAAGAGTTTTTATCCATTCTGAATATTCCATCGATGTCAAAAAATAAATTCTTGAAAGAACAAGACAGATTGATGCTTGGGAAGCTACAGCAGTAACAGAGATGGAATTAGCAGCATCAGAAGAAAAAGATATGGCAATTCAGCAGGGAGATGTTGATTCCGAGGGCATACCTCTTCTAACTGTCATAGTAGATACAAGCTCGGCAAAACGGTCCTATAGGACCAATTTCTCATCTTTGTCTCATCATCATCTTAAGTTACTTTAGTTTTAGTTACCTATTTGTTTGGAAAATCTCTATTTTTATATCTAAACTTGTTAATATACTTGCATTTCAGTAGAATTTCTGATTAAAACAATGAAAAGTAGTATAAAGTTATAATAATAGTTAGTAATAATAGAAGAGTACAGTAGAAGATCTTTATAACACAAACCTAAAAACGCAATTTTGTGTGTTATATGGATCACATTTCACAGATAATTAAATTTACCTTGTAAACATGGCCAAAAAGGTCTGAAACATATCAAAATACATTAATCTTTATATTGCATTCCTTTTCACCAGGAGTTATCCAGATTATAAATTTACTTTACACACATGGTCCAACTATACCTGGACCAAATCATTCATTATATTACTTATTTTCAAAAATGTTTAATGTAATAATAGCAATTTTTTTCATTAAAAAGTTCTGAATTAAGGAGATCAAATTTAACTAATGTATCAAATTTAGTTTTCTAAACAGTAGCAATTTTTTATAATTTGGGAATTCAGGTGCTTTTTAACTCCAAAATTCATTGTTTACACCTGAGAAGTTGTATATTATATGGAGAATTGCGTTATAAAGATCTTCTACTGTAGTTAAATTGATTTGAATCACTGTTTAGAAAACATATTGTACACAAAGAAAGTCGTGTTCAGACTAACCTATGAAATAAAAGTAAAATCCATCATTTTAAAACTGCACATGGTCCTTGATGTGTCCTTTAATTTTCATTCGCTAATATCTTGCTATATAACGATATCATAGTTGAAACGGCTAGCAAAATTGAGCTTAGTTAATTAAAATGAGGGTTAAAACAGAAAAATTATCAAAAATTCAACTAAATGTAATTTATTAAATTCACTAATATTAATTTTATCTTTTATGGGTAAAAATAAACATGCATTTCATTAACTTCAGAGAGCTAACACAGATATTTCAAAAACAACGTTGAAAATTGGACTATTGGTTATGGATAGCCATATATATAAAATACAAATGAATTTTATAACCCCACGTTCTTTGTTAGTGACAATTGCATTTTAATTAACGGACAAATTCTTCTAAATTTGCATTTGTCATGAGCCAAGTTATCAACGGAGGAGTTATGCTGTATCTGAGGTATTTTTGCTAAGCTTTACATAATGAATATTATGTCTTGTCTTACATTTACACTATTTCATGTGCAATTGTTGATGTGATATTGATTAATATTGTTTTTCTGATATATTTTATGTGTATTTTTTTGTAGGCAGCTATTTTATTGGACATGAAACTAAGAAAGTTTTATTTCTTGGAGTTAGAAGTAAATACTGTAGTATATGTGCCAGAGCAGCTGCTCATATCTAAATTATTGCCTCTGCACGTAGTTCGTAACTTATAGATAAATTAAACATGTGTGATCGATTTTAGTATAATGACATCATATTTAATGAATGATATAAAAAATTCTGTCTATAGTCATCTGCTTTATTCTAAAAATATATTGTTCTTATTTGTAGGAAGATCTCCTTTCCGGACCTCCCGGCAAGGGGAAAACAATGACAGCCAAAGCTGTTGCCACAGAGTGCAACAGCTCCTTCTTTAATATCAAAGCCTCAACAAATCATCTCAAAAAGCATTTACTGAATACATTTGCCTATACAGATATTGACGTTTGGTCCTCAGAGATACTCGTGGTGCTTCCGCTTAGAAGCAAAGCAAAGCATTTTTATCTCCAAAAATTTTAAAAATAAAAGCATGATAGTTGCAAAAAGACTTGGAAGCATTTGCATGCTTGGAATCTTCACAAGCAGGTGCATTTCTTATTAAAAATTTTGAAATGTTATCCAACTGAAGAACAGTCACTTCCATCATATGTAAAACTTAATTTAAATGCAATATATAATATTTTAGAAATGAAAAGTGTTATTTTTAGAGATATTACATTATACAATATATAAAATCCTGTGTTTTAAGTAACTGAGAATGAATTTCTTTCTTTTGTTTAGATTAAGCACTCGTGTCGTGTTGATGATCTAATATTTATGGTTTGCCAATTGAGAGCAATACTTTCAAATATATTTTAAAATGTAATTCTTATGCTGTCAGTGGCTACTCAAAAATTTATTACTTTAGGCATATCATCACTAAAGTATGAGCATCCTGTATATGCTGTTGTTTTTGATATAGAAACCATGTTGTCATTACAGCTGCATTGCTTTTGATTACTGTAGTCCATAATAGAGCATACATAACATGTCCGATTTTTTATAGCATAATTCATGTATATAATTAATTTAATCTGTAATGTAAATAATTAATTGTATTTAACTATTTGTGCATATTAGTAATATAATGCTCCTCTTAAAAGTAGTCACAAACTTAAACTATCTACAAATTATTAAGGCTGTTTTTTTTATTATCAATCAAAACTATAAGACAATCTTGTATTCACTGCTCTTTTTCTTTTAATTGTGCTCTGGCATTGTTTTGTTTTTTTTTCATGAAAATATCATGTTTAGAGAATTTTTATTGATAATGCAGAAACCTTTGATCTGCCCATGAAGAACACTTTAAAGAATGGTTTGAACTTAATTACTTCAAGTAACTTTTATATTTTTGATAATATTATTTATGAACAATCGTGTGATGCCCCGATGGGATCCCCAATATCTGGCCTTCTGGTGGAATTTCATTACGCCCCCTCGAATCTAAAATTTTCAGCACTTTTTAAGTAGTTCATTTAGTATGGATAGTTACGTTAAGTAGACGATATTTTTATTATTAGGTGAGGGAATATTGATGTGTTAATGATTTTTCATACAGCAATTAAATAAACTTGACAATAATGTTAAATTTACTTTTTAACTAGAAACAGGGGGGAAATTACCTTTTTTAGATGCTGAGTTACAGAGAAAGGGGAGCGAGTTAATTCGTTCAGTTTACTGAAAACTGATCGCGGATTTAAACGTTATACCTTCCAATGCATGCACCCCAATGTCTTATAAATTATCCACCTTCACTTTCCTAATTAATCGTGCTTTCAAAGATTTCTTCTGATATAAATCTGGGGGATGAATTAGAGAAAATTAAACGTATTGTTATTGATAATGGGTAACAGGTAAAATTAATTAACAAATTGATTCAGAGCTCCTTTGGTAAAATGTACACGGATATTTCTAAAAATAAAACTGTTACTGAAGTTAATATGAAAAGGGTTGTGGCAAATTATTTCCTGGGTTTCTTTGATTATATAAAAACTGTTTAAGAAATTTTGGTTTATGTTTGATCACGAAGCCTCCCTCTGAAATTAAAGATGCTTAAACACTAAAATTGATCCTATTTATAGGGATGACCTCTCAGGAGTTTATGTGATTCCATTTATTTGGTAGGGGGGAATCAGAAATCATTATATAGGTATGACCCAATGAAAATTCAATATCAGATGTAAAGAACATATGGCGGACATAAAATATAATAGAGGTAATACTGCTTTCTCCCGACTGAATCAAACAGACAGCATTAACATACCTTTTAACGAGAGTAGAATAATCTACAGGTCTAATTTTTATTTACGATTATTTATAAGAGAGTCCATTGAAATTTATCAAGATGTTCAGAAGGTTTGTAACGATGTGTTTGTTAACTTTTCGCATCCCGAATATACGGATTGAATGGTTGGACAACTTGCGGAGTCGCGACATAGAGGGTGATAGCGAAAATATAAGGCACATTATAGGTTTACTTGTTTCATTCGATGATTTTTTTCCATTTTTCAGATGCACTGTGTTTGTAATATCTGTTACCTATTTTGATAACCACATAGTGAAGGAGTTGAAACATGTCAATATGGGTTTTTAGATTACTTTTAAGCAAATAATATATGTTTTGACTTTTCCGTTTGGAATATATATATTTGCGATATGAAAATTACGTTATTAATATTGACCACACAGGTATGTAAAATATTTTATTAATCAAAATTCAAATACTCTTTGTGCATTTACAAATAAAAAAAATTACATAAATACATTATAATATTTTGTAAAATAAATTTAATTACAGGGTGCCACTACCAGTCAGCATACAATAGAACTCTCGCCGAAAAAGGAATTAAAACTGTATTTGTTAAAAACAAGATATGATTAAACTTTCTCATTCATAAACGGCACAGCATGTCATAACTTTGTCTGGAAAAGTGCTGCCTCGTGTCATTTTGTGTTTACAGGAAGTAGCAGGTACATTTGGTTCCAATATACAAATACGGATAAATCAATATGCAAGAAAATATGCCAATGTATTTGTCCTGTCATCGAAAACTGGTAAACTTACCTCACATTTATACAGTGAACGTCTTAACAATTGTTTAAAAAATTATGTTGGGCAGGAAAAATTTTTGTTGATCATCAACTCCTTGGCAGGACAAATACAACCAGAAATATATGACGAAACCTTCCAGGATAAAGATAAACTGCTTGTACAATTAAAGTCATTCCTCCAAAATGGAGAGATTTGGTTCAACCACGCAACACTTATTTTTATAAGCAGGTAAACAATATGATTAACCATCAACTCTCTTTACGTATGGTGGCTTTGACTAGGTGGTTAGAAGTCACGTGGGGGGCATTGTCGGCGAATGGGGAATGCTATTTATAGCATTGAATTCAGTTGAGAGATAGCTTCGTCTGTGTCTTGTTTTGGTGCGTGTTTGTGTGGCAAATGAAGTTCATGTTTAAATATTTTAACGCTGTGATTATTTTAAGATGAAGCTGAAGGCATTTAAAATATAATATATACCGGTGTTTGATTTTAGTCATCTACTATTTCATGGAGCAATGTTGTTCTAGCTTTACATTAGTTATAACTTAGTCATGTTTGATGCAGCTGTTGATTACGATGTTAATATGGCTTCTCCCAGGATCGATATGAACAATCATCGTATGTTTGGCAGTTTAAATTTCTATAAGGACTTGCCTGGAGACGTGCGTGTCACATGTTCATTCTTTTAACGTTGGGAAGTATGCCTGCTGCCTACTGCATGTTTCAGATATTATTTTTCTTTTTATTTCTGTTAATTGAAATAAACTGCCTTTTATTTACAGTATATATTTCTCTCTACTTTTTAAGTTCCAGATATTATTCTGGTTTGACTTTTTGAATCTCGCCAACTTTACTTTTAAAGTGGATGGATGAGCTGTAGGATTGTGAGATGGTTTCTAAGAGACCAAGGTTTTCCCATCTCGGTACTACGGATCGGTCGTGATAAAAGTGGTCTGAGACTCACACGACAGCGGAGATCCACAGAGAGTGCTTGGAACTGTTATGACTGGTAGTATCAGGATATTTATGATTCCTAGGAAGTTCTATTACACGGCATCTGCTAGGGAGCTGCCAAATAGGTTTGCTGCAGTTTGGGAATCCATTTATCATTAACTTTTAGTTAATGTCTTGCTTCTTTACTTCAGTATGCTTTTGAGTGGCAGTTGAGGATATCTGGATTAGTTAGTTGGTTGTATTGAGTTTTAAGGCACAAAATCCCTTTAGGGACACACTGCGCCTAACAAAGAATAAAACACAAAGTGAGTTAAGCAATGTCATAAAAAAATAATTAAATAAATAGAAATCCAGTAAAGCAAAGTAAAAAAGTTATCTGGATGACCCCATCCAGATGTCTATAAGAAGGTCAAACTTATGAAGTATATAAAACCTATAATTCAAAATAAAATCCAGCTTCTTTTAAAAAAGCAACGGGTGCCCAATGAGGTTTGTCAAAGTGGGTAATGAGGATTTAAAATACATTCTATACAAATGCCGGAGGCCCAGACAGTCAGTAAAATATGATGGATGGCAAGATATTAAAGTGACTGCAGGGACACATGGGTGCATCCTGTCGAAGTAAGATATGTTTGTAGGTGATTCTTGAATGACCAATTCTCAGAGAAGTGAGAACAACATCAGTTTTCCTTGTATAACTCAGCAGCCAGGTCATGATTGTTGGTTTAATATGATGCAGTTTGCTATTGTATTGTAGATCCCAAATTTCTTGCCATTTATTCTGAATAAAATGATTCATAAGTAGTTTAACGTCTGAGAATGGGATTTTATGGCACAACGGATTAAGAGCACGTTTTGCAGCCTCATCAGCTTTTTCATTTTCAGGAATACCCATGTGTCCAGGTACCCAGCAAAATAAAATACTACAGCCACGTCTTGGCAATTCATTATAAAATCCAAGATGGATGAGACATAAGGATGCTTTATACATGATTTAATTGCGTCAATAGAACTATGAGTCAGTATAAATGAGGAAAGATGTGTTATGATTTTGAGATATGTGCAACATGGCTATTTCTATTGCAATCAATACAGCCGTAAAAACAGAAATAGAGGAGTTAAGCCTATAACTTAAAGATGTGTTCTCACAAACAACCCCACAACCAACAATATTTCCCCTCTTTAAGCCATCTGTGTAAACATCGACATAGTTCATGTAATTTGCACGGTCTGATGCAAATAACTGTTGAAAAATAGAAGGGGCCAAGTTGTTTTTATCATATCGTTTAAAAGGATATACCAGCGTAATACTAGGAGGGGTGATATAAGCTCACCACGATATTATTGAGGGGGCCATCGTCAATAATCTCATTCTTAAACCAAAAGATGGGATGCAGGATGGGCGATGTTGATAAAGAGCATCATTGTCAGTATTTAAAATGTAGGTATGAAGTGGATGACCCTGATGCGACAGAAGACTGTGATACAGTATCAATGAGTTTTTTCACGAATATGGTATAGGGACATTTCATTGCAATTAAAATACAAGCTTAAGACTGGAGATGTACAAAATGCACCAGAGGAAACATGGAGTGCACTATGGTGCACAGTGTCAAGTTTGTTAAGAACAGATTACGTGCAGAGCCGTAGACCTGGCAGGCATAGTCAATTTTAGAACGGATCACGGCTCAATAGATTTTAAGAAGAGATGTACGGTCAGTAGTTTGAAATATTAATATTATGCTTGATCATTAATTTTATTTTTACAAGTTCATGTGAAAGTTCTTTTTTATGTGTACCATTGAGCAAGTTTTTAATGTATACATCTTACTATATTTTGCGGTGCACTCGCCCTACGTATCTTAATGTTAAAGAAAGAGAAAGCGTTTCAATTAATATTGGAGATTTTGCATTAGTCAAAGTGTGTGGGGGGAAAAGAATGGAGCCATAAGCTATTATGATGCAGAAATCAAATAAAAGTGAAATAGACATTGAAGAAAAGTATATGAAAAGACTTTTGCCAGACTACAATCTTGTTTTTGATGATGAGACAACATATTCAGTGGTCCTAGCTGACACTGAAATGAAATTAGTAAAACCAATGACTTGTGCAGGGACAGAAAGAACAATAACATAATTATCATTTTCTATAGACTTCCAGTGTTATCCCATGATAAAATGAACTTTTTGAAAACACAATGTTATCCTTTAATGTTTAATTTGATGTTACTTTATTATTTTCAATTCATCAAACATTGTTTTGTAAATAATTTTTCAACTCTTAAATGTGTTCCATTATTATAAGTCTTGTCATTTGAAAACTGCTTTCATATCTTCTATGTTCAATATTTCAACCTGTATTGAATAATAATAAATGTATCAATAATATAGCTGATTTTGTATGTGCCTAACTCATTGTCCCACTGTACCCCATTCCCTGCCCCATTGACATCTTGAGTACCTTTTGAAATTAAATTTTTAATAAGAATAAATTATGAAAAAAATTACAATGAAAGCTAAAAGTTACCAAATATTGTTTTGTATTTAATTTTGTTATTTATTAAAAGGGAGGAAATTATTACAAAACAAGTGAAAACTGTCCCACTGTGCCCTTCTCTCTCCTACGTCTTTTACTAAATGTGGTCAAATTCCTGTCTTAAAATTCCTAGGCCAAAATTTTGCTCAAATGATCCTGTTTGTTGGGAGTGGCTTCTCCAGTATCTTACTTCAAAGGGTATGGTATGAAGAATTTTGTGCTTGTCTAAAGTAATGGTGTATTTAATTTTCTGTTGTACACAGGATAAAAATATTGTTCCCGTACAAGAAATGAAAGATTTAGAGCTTAGTAGAACAGTTGTCAAAAAATTAACTGCGAGTGTACCCATAAATAAAAGCAGTTATATCACAGACAGATATTTCACTGGAATGAAAATAGCTGAATATTTTTTGTCAAAGGGAAATAATACTGTATAATGAGACAGTCATGCTAATAGAGTAGGTGATGTTGAGAGCAAAATGTGTGCTGTGAAAGCAGGGCAATGGAAGTGTGGTTGAATGGATTGAGTTTACAAGATCAGATGATAAAACTGTGGTGGTGTAATGGAGACAAAAAATGTGTGCATATGATATTCAAATGTGGAAGTGAGCTCACTTATGTGTGAGCGATGGTGTAAAGATAAAAAAAACAGAGGTTCTTGTGTCCAAACAATCTATAATAAGAATGTATAATATGTATTTGGGTGAAACTGATCTAAATACGTGCTTCATTGCTTACTATCATAAGTCCATTAGTTTGTGCCTTAGCTCATTTTCTAGACTTAGTAACAATAAATAGCTGGGTTTTGTAATAAGAGATTGAGATCCGGTGATATTTCCAAAAAAGCTCAAATGAGTTTGCTGGTTGGTTGGTTAAATGTTTGCAGTTTTATGGTGCAAAATCCCTAAGGGACACTAAATGCACAAAAAAGTGAAGAGCAATGAAAAAAGGATTTCCGGAAATGTAGTGAGACAAGTGTAGATGAATAAGATTTTAAAACCTAAAGCATCAGAGTATAAAGTTTTTAAATAAATAGTGAGGTTCCCATCCACATGTCAAAGAAGTGTAAAAAAAATTCTAAGTTGTTGTTAAACCCAAGAAAGATATAAAAATTATATTTCAAAATATACACTTGCATGTTTTTAAAAAAAGAGTGCCCCATGAGATGCTTTCCGAATGAGAATTGTCAAGATTGGTGACGATGAATTAAAATAAATTCTATACAAAGGCTGGAGGCCCTGACAGTCAGTTAAAATATGATACATGGTCAGAATATCAAAATGACAGTGAAGACACATGGGAGCATCCTGCCATAGAAAAAGATGTTTATGAGTGACCCTTGAATGTCCAATTCTCAGACAGATCGGAAGCCAGGTCATGTAATATGATGCAGTTTATTGTTGTTTCCTAAATCCCAACTTTCTTGCCAGTTATTCTGAATAAAATTATTTATAAGTAGTTTAATGTCTGAGAAAGGAACTTTATGGTGTAATGGATTAAGAGCTTGCTTTGCCGCCTGATCTGCTTTCTCATTTCCAGGAATACCCATGTGTCCAGGTACCCAGCAGAATAAAATATTATAGCCACGTCTTGTCAATTTATAATACAAATCCAGGATGGACGACACAAAAGGATGCTTTTTAAAAGATTTTATTGGGTCACAATTTGCACAAAAAATTTCAAACTGAAACAGGCTACATTATTGGATATACAACATTCTGCAAGCTTAAACAGTTTTGGATCACTAAACAAAATGCAAAAGACAGTTATATAGTAAAATGTATTATACATGCAAATATGAAGTTTATTGTTAATAAACTTAAATTTGAGAAGTTAATTATTCCACAGTGATAGATGTTATTGATAAAATTTGTTCATATAGATTTCAGTGAAAACTAATTGTAAATTTGCTGAAGAAATTCAAAGTGTATTTTTTGGAGGAATTCGGCAACAAACTACTGTTCATACTAGCATTGTGTATACTAAATGGTGATTCTTTAATTCCACATTCCTTTTGTACTTTGAGCAAATCTCTCAGGCATGATGCAGCAGCAGTGTGGGCTCATCTAAAATTAATTTTAAAGTGGGAAGTCGAGATCAATAATCAGATAAAAAATGTACATATATTAAGTGATTCACCATGTTCACAATATCGGAACAAAACAATTTTCTATTTGATTTCTTACCATTTATCAAATTTTCTGCCAAATATATTAACATACAATGAAGCAGGTTATGGAAAAGGTGCTCCAGATGGTGTGGGAGCAACTTTGAAGCAGACTGCCGACAGAATTGTAGGTGAAGTTAATGATATAGAAAATTTCAAAAAATTAATGTCTGTGCTGAAGATAAAATGCACAGGAATAAAACTAAAAGAGGTTACTGTAGAAGAAATATCTGAAATGGATAATCTTTTAAATAACCAAGACATAAATCAAAAAGTCCATCAAATTACATATTCATCTGCTGTGGAATATCTTTCTTTTAAATCTTTGTCTTGTAACATTTGTTTGCCAGAGAAAAATTGTTCTCACTTTCATCTAGGCGAAGGGTATAAAAAGATTTCATCAATAAATCAGAGTCTAGAAGTTAAAGAAGGTAAGTTGTATTTTTTTTCATTACAGATTTTGTTAAGTGATTTGACATAATTTAATTTTAGTGACATAATAGTTAATTCTTAAATACATTTTATTTAACAGGGCCTTTTGAACGGGTGGATTGGATAATTGTGAAGTATGAAAATGAAACGTACCCTGGGGAAATATTGGAAAATAATGACAAATCAGTCAAAGTAAATGCTATGGAACCTACAGAAAGTTTAAGTGGCCTGTGGAAGAGGATATTCATGACTACCCAATATGTGACAATGTTAAAATGATTGAACCTCCAGTGCCTTGTGATAACAGAGGAAGCAGATTTAATTTTTCAGGAGAAAAGTTTTGCTAGATTTATTATATGAAACATTTTTTCACAAAATTGTTCTTCCCTCACTTTGTAATCATTCCCTCATTCGAATAAAAATTTAAAGAACTAAGTATTATAGTAATTCTAAATATTAAGAGTGACGGCTACTTTTTTAATGTTAAATACCTTTTTTAGTATCTTGTTATCAAAAATTAGTAATTTCTGACATGATTTTTTTTTCTTTCATCACTAATATGAAAAAGACCTATTCGAGTAGAATTGCCCATTCATTGCATCACTAGTTCATACATGCATTTACTAACTGCCGCTTTAAGGAGTTTCCTGCGTTTTTCAGATTGCTGCAGAACTAGGTTGCTGTATTCAGTGGTGTTTATATATTCATGAATGCGAAGCATTCATACTTCCATAAATTAGAAATGAATTGAATCTTTCCAGTTGAGCGAAAATGACCAGGCCGGGAATTGAACACAGATCCTTGGCTTACAAGGCCAATGCTCTAGCATTTAAGCTAACTGGGCCAACAACCGGTGAGCATATTTTGTTCAGATAACCTTATTGGTAATAACATCTGGTCTGTCATGTAGACAGCTCAACAGAATAAACCGCAGGTAAAGGAACTCCATATAAACGATGAGTACGTAGTAGCAAAGTATGCTCACTGGTTGTCGGCCCAGTTAGCTGACCGGTAGAGCATTGGCCTTGTAAGCAAAGGATCTGGGTTCGATTCCTGGCCTGGGCATTTTCACTAAGTTGGAAATATTCAATTCATATGATCACTTTACCAATCAGTTTGACTGTGTTAAAACAATAGAATTGTTCAATGTTTACTCTGATATAGGTAGGTACTTTAAAAGATTGAAATGACGTGATGATTTTTTCTGAAAGTTGTTGAGAAATGAAAATCTTAATCATTAAATCATTACTCTCATTTAGAAAGGTAGTTTAAAACTTTACATTTTCAATAAATTTATGTTGAAATCGTTTGTTTTATTTTGAATCTCATAGAAATGAGCTTTCCTGTGTTTTCTAATACATTGTTATTCATAAACGTTGTATTTTCAATGATTTCAGGATGATGACATAGTAAAAAATAGTCTGACGGCAGTCAGGAGAGTGGATCAGTGACGTTTTCAGGTTGCCACATATTACGTTGGTGTATGTGGGGTTGTTGGCAAGCACAAAGAAATCGCCAAATCGGGTGTCTCGCTTGTTCTGGGATTGTGCCAATCCATGTATTCACCAGTGAATACAAATGATGGACCCAATTTTTTAAAAAATCATTTTCGAAACTACTGCACATTTTATAATAAGTGATACATGTATTTAAAGAGAAATATACCAAGTTTTTTTCAATTACAAATGTTCGATGTGTGACCCTTTTGTTACATGGCATACGTAATCCAGTTTGTTCCAAATATTTTGTAGCATCACTCTGTCAATGGTTCTGAATGCTGCAAAAAAGCATTCTTTAAGTTTCAGCAGTGTCAAATACATTGTTTATGTAACCAAAAACATTTCCAGAACTCAAAGAACGCATTTCTGCAGCATTCAGAACCCTACAAAATGTCTGGAACGAACTGGATTACAGATAGGATATATGCCATGTAACATGAGGGTCACACATCGAACTTTTGTGACTGAAAAAAACTTAGTATATTTCTCATTAAAGGGTGATTTCAAAGTACACTGATGTCCAAAATTAAGGACCAATCGTAAAATGCTAATTTTCAAGTATACGAATACTCAAAAGGAAGTACTATAATTCGAATAATTACTATCTCTACAGCACAGCTAGTCCATATAACATCTTATTCATTGTCACACAAGTGTCACAGTCACCACGGTGAAGCAAAAAATAAGAAATCCAATATATCTCATTATGAGTATCAAATGATCACTATATGTGACTCCACTGAGACATCAATGTGACGATTCACCATGTGACTTTACAATGTAGTTACATTGTGTCTTTCACATGATTGTCATCTGCAGACTCAATTTCAAATCATGGTGAACACTGCATTGTGATAAGTTATCAAATAATGTCACATTAAAGTCACATCATGACTTTCAGGTGACAGAGACTACTGTGAAGTCATCATTGTGCTCTTTTGCGAAAAGTCACCATGCAGGAAATGCAGGAAGAAAAGGTAGAAGCAGAAAAATTGAATACGAGTTCCCCTGGCTACTCAAGCAATCTTTGGGAAAGCCTGTAAAGAAAATAAATAATGCCCTGGCAAAATCCCCAAACAAGAAACTTCATGTGTTGACAAATGTTATATTAAAAATGTCTCCCTCGAAAAGAAAGCAAATAATTGAAAGCTCATTTCAAAAGAACAAACAAAATCAAATTTTAAAAGTTGATTCTAATAGTAGTCGAACATTAAGGAGTGATAAATTGTCAGAAGAAATTGAAATAAAAGTAAAGCAATTTTTTCTTAGAGATGATATTAGCCGCATGTGTCCGGGGGAAAAAAGAAGTAATATTCATAAAAACACTACAGGGAGAGAAATACATCAAAAACGTTACCTAGTGAAGAGCATTGGAGAATCATAAGCTGTTTTTAAGTGAAAAGCCTATTTAAACATTGGAATGACCAAGTTTCATGAGCTTCATCCCAAGTATGTTCTCCCATTTGAAAAAAAAGTTCAGAAAGTTTGTATGTGTATATATCAAAAAAGATCAGAAAGTCTGTATGTGTATATGTCGTAGGCTAATTGAGAAATCAGGTTCTCTGCAAAGAGCCTAGATTGTTTGCAAAGAGCCGGGCTAATTGGAGAATCATCTCTCTTATCCCAATTAGCTGATATTTTTCAAGCTTATTGCAAAGAGCCTAGACAGCATTAGGCTAATTGAAAAATGACAGCTTATTTCCCAATCAGGGTGATTTTTTTAGGTTTATTAACCGTTAATCCGACCCGAACCCGAAAAATAAATTACAACAGACCGCACCCCGATCCGAGCAAGGCAAAATAATTTCAGTCTACATGCAACCCGACCCGAACCAGAAAAATAAATTACAACAGGCCGCACCCCGATCAGAGCAAGGCAAAATAATTTCAGTCTACATGCAACCCGACCCGAACCTAAAGTTCCATTTGAAAAAACCCGAAATCTGACCCGAACCAAATCTGATAACCGACAAAAATATTCTAAAGCACCATAACCCGATCCGAGTAAGACAAAGTAACTTTCGTGAACACACAACAAGATCCTCACCTAAAAATTCCTTTAGAAAAAACCCGAAATCTAACATGAACCAAATCTGAACTCAACAAAAATATTCGAAAGAACCATAACCGATCCGAGCAAGACAAAATAATTTCTGTGGACACGCAACCCGATTGGAACCTAAATACTTAGTTTAAAAAAACCCGAAATATAACACGAACCAAATATGATAACTGACAAAAATATTCTAAAAAACCATATCCCAATCCAAGCAAGACAAGACAAAACAAAACAATTTCAGTGGACACAAACTTGACACGAACCTAAAAATTCCATTTGAATAAAACCTGAAAGCTGATCCGAACCAACTGGCAGCACAAATTGGAATAGTCTTCATGAGCACACAATCCTGCGGCGAAACATGAGACACAAAATAAACCCAGCATCGGTGAACACTAATTTTTCAGCAGTGAAATTACGCTTGAAATTATTGAACATATATAATATGCGATTTATCACATTGCTAACGAAGCGTCGAAACAAAAATGTGAAAAATGTCCAAATCGGGAATCGAACCCAGAACCCTTGCAATAGCGCTCCAAATGCTCTACCATTTAAGCTACGAGGACGATGCCTTTCCAAGGAGTACCTCTGCCAGACCTTCCAATACGTAGCAAAGTGTTAAGGTCTACTACTGATAATTCTAATATATCGTATTTTATCAGTGACATCAAAGATATAGTGCAATATATTGATACATTGCTGCATCAATACAGTGTCTATTTTGGACAAAGCACAGAACTTGAGATCATCAAAGCAACAAAATATTTATTCAATTTTGAATATCTGATTTTTCCACATTCAGATATGACATACAAAATCTTGGATCTTTCCAGTATTTTAGACATTCTGAATGTACTCCCTTGTGTTCCTCCCTTCAAAGAGGAAGGGAAGCAGCTGCATTTTGAATACACTGTATTTCTTGATTGGGTTTATGAAACTGTCAAAGAGTGCTAGGAGAGTGAAACATATTTTCAAAATAAGACCATGTTAAAGAATGCTGTGACTGCTTTAAAATCAGAGATCCCGAAATTAACCAGTTTTCTAACTAAAATTTTGTCTATTCCAGTATCTGAAGCTATATACGAATCATGGGGGTCTACAGTTGATAAATTTTTTTCTAAAAGGTTCAATACAGCTGATGGGAACGAAACGACCATTGGTACAACAGACAAGCGTATGTTTATTTATACGAATGGACCTCCATCTGGACATAAATCTGTTAGGAAACTTGTAAAAGCTGGCCTTATAACTATGTATGGACCAAATTTCCAAAGACATTTTCTTCATAAAAGTAATATGTCTAAATATCTCACTTCCAAAGTTATTGACAGAACAGTAACTTCTGTGTCAACAGTGTTGCCAGATTTTTAAAACGAAAAATACTACTGCTGCCTATGAAAAAATACTACAAAATACTACGCTAGAAATTTGAGTTTGGCACCACCTACCGGACTTAATTAGTATTAGAAGTATCAATCCCGAATCGATTAGTTTTCACAATAACATTAAATGGAATATAAATTCTCTGAAAAAAATTACAAGAATTTTTTTTTATTAACACATTTAAATTATTTAATGAGAAACTTCTATTATCGATATTTTTCTTACCTTCATATCGCCATGGAGATAAATAAACAGCAAAATGAATATCATTTTTCAAATTCTCAACAGTTGCATTTTGTTATTTTTTTTTTACCTCTGTCCACGTTTTTTCTAGTATCTTTTATGCACAATGACAATAGTACATAAAATTAAGTATTAAATTAATTTAATTTAGTTAAATTATTGCTAAATTTGTATATAGTTTATACACGATGAAACGCAAAAATTGTGAATCTGATTCAAGCGCAAGCAATCAAGTCCCAAAGAAGGGTAGAACACAGAAATATCGTCCCGAATGGGAGAATGATGATTTGTTTAAAAAATGGTTGTGCATGTCTAAGGACGAAGATGCATTTTGAAAAGCATGCTACTCATCTATGATGCCGCGCAAGGCTAGCCTTGTGCAACATGCAATCTCCGGCACGCACATTAAACATTTTAATGGAAGCTCCAAACGTAAGATACCGACATTTTTCTCACTGCCTACTGAAGACGACATAAAAAAAACTTAACTGAAAATTGTGCAGCATTAGTAGAGCATAATATTCCATTCAAAGTGATGGATCATCTCTCTGATGTTATTAGCCAATCATTTCCCGATTCACTAATTGCGAAAAGATTTTCTTGCAAAAGGACAAAATCCATGGCATTAGCAAATAACGTCTTAAGTTTGTGTATGAAAGAGAAGATGCTTTCAGATATGACAGATAGCAGCAGAGATGTTTCCAAAGTGAAGTATTCAGTTATATTGTAGATGATCCACTGATATTTCAGTTAAAAGTAATCTTGTCATTGTAGTAAAATATCACTCTGAAACAACAAACTGTAAAGACGAAGCTCTTAAATTTAGTTGAAGTGAAAGATAAATCAGCAGAGGGATTATTTACAGCATTATCAAGTGAAATTAATAATCATGGCTGTTATAAAGCTATATTCGCCATGGCGAATCCCTCTTTACTTCCAGGTCTCTTAAATTAACTTTCATTCTGTATCAGTCAGTTCTTTTAAATGTATATAAATCTCCCACGTAAAAGTTCGCACTTTGTGGACTTTCCGCCTGTTTAAAGTTGCCTCATCTGCCTCCTTGGTTTTTTTAATTTAGTGTCCAGTTCAGCTGCTGTGCACTCAACTCAGTATGTGAGCTCAGTATTTTGATTCATGCTTTATCACCTCATCCAACCAATCTTCTGTTCTCGACTTTCGCCAAGGTTAGGGTTACTAAAAGTTGGTTTTATCACTTGGCGATAGGTATAGCTTTTGAACATGTATTTACATTCTCGCCTTGGCGTAACTCAATGCGCTTGGCGCCTTTCACCCTCTCTGGCAACCTCGGGCCTCGTGGCCGATGTCAGTGGGATTTCTAAGTCTTATTTTTTTTACACTAGAAGGAGCAACAGCAAGGATTGGGGGCTCACCGTGAAACTAGGGACGCCGGAAAGAAAGATGTGATGCTGCAGGAATGTAAATTAGCCCAGCTAAGTCTTTTTTTACTTTGTTTTCATTCTTCCTATCGTTTTCCCTTCCCGTTGAGAAACCCATTAAGTTTTTTTTTGTAACAGGATCCCTTTCAAACATTGTAATAATTTGATAGAGAATATATGCCTTTTTTTTAACTTCACCATCATTGTCTTTGTTTTTCTTTCTTTTACATATAACTTTTGTGTTGTATATTTTTAAACATGTTTTTTTCCTTAGTTTCTTTTCCAGAACACGGTTTCCTTTTGTATTAACTTTTTAGGTCATCCTTTAAATATATTTCAGTCTGTTATTTTTCAGTCGTTCTCTCCCACTCATTGTTAACTTTAAATATATTCTTTTCATGCAAAGGCGTATGCGATCAACTTTATAGCTGTTTGGCTACCAGGTTTATTACAATGGCCTACAAATTCAAAATTTAGTTGGTTTTTCAGCAGACACTACAAATGTTATGTTTGGTGAACATAATAGTATAGTGCAAAAAATAAAATTAGTTTCACTGGATTGCTTGTTTATCAAATGTGTATGCCATTCAATTGCATTGGCAGTTAGTAAGGCTTGTCAAAAATTGCCAAGGGATATTGAAGATTTGATACACAACACTTACAATTATTTTGCTTACAGTTCTAAAAGAAGAGAAGAATTTAAGGATTTCCAGGATTTTACAAATACACCTACACACAATATCCTCAAGCTTTATGATATTCATTGGTTATCACTGGGGGAATGTGTTGATAGGATACTCGAACAATGGGATGCATTAGTTCTGTACTTCACTGAACAACATTTAAGTGAAAGACTGTTAGCAGCTGAGAGACTACATGATATGTATATGAACCCGTACAAAAAACTTTATACTTTGTAAGTATGTTCTAAAAATATCAAATAAATTATCGACCATATTCCAAGCTCGAAATTCCATAATAAGTGATTACTATATAACCATTAGTGAAGTATATAAATCACTGTGTGCTATGTATATGAAAACTGGATATGTAAAAGGAATTGATAAAGACATTGATCCAGAATCAACAGTTAATTTCCTTGCACTAAAAGATATTTATATCAGTGTTAAAGGTACATCATTTCTTTACACAAATGAAACATTAAAAAAGGATAAAAAAATTAGATTTTTTACGGTTTGTCAAGCTTTTTAGGTGCGTTTGCAATTATATAAAAACGTAGCACCTATAGTCGTCGTTCAATCCGTCTGTCTGTCTGCATATAACAGAGCAAAAACTACCTAACTGAATGGTCTGAAATTTTAAACATGATTGTTGCAAAATTTTGTAGAGCCATTTCAAATTTTATGAAAATCGGATGTATAGTTTAATTACAGGGACATTCAAAAGTTTTTCTTTACATTACGGCCAATGGGAAAAATTATTGCAAGTGCATTTTAATGATGTTACAGTATTCCGAATGGTCTGAAATTTTAGATATATAATTGTTGCAAAATTTTGTCCAGCCATTTCAGTTTTTATGAAAATTGGATGAATAGTTTAATTACAGGGACAGTCAAAAGTTTTCCGTTACATTACAGGCAATGGGAAAATAATTACTGCTAGTGCATTTTAATGGTGTTACAGACTATGTCCTTATGAAGTGCAAAAAATATTTAAAAACTAGTTATAGTACGAACGCAACTCATTTGCCATGTTTGACGAGCAATTTCCTACTTGTTTGATTATGTTGTGTCAAGAGTTCAAGGCACGTCTTCCTTTCAACAACCAGCTGTTCAAATTAATGAATTGTTTAGACCCAGCAAAAGCCATTACTGGTTCAACTGCTACACTGTTACTAATTTTGTCCCATTTTCCACATCATTTTCACCCAGATGAAATTGAAATAATTGATAATGAGGGACAATTATTAATTGTAAGTGAAAATGTCAATAATATCTATCAAGAAAATCCAACAATGACAGTGGAGGAATTTTGGTCAAAAGTTGGAAAAATAAAAGGAGAAAGCTTCAAATTTCGACACTTGAGCAAATTCACTGTTTTGTTGCTGTCACTGCCAATTTCTAATTAGACTGTGAGAGGATTTTTAGTAATGTATCTTTAATACAGACTAAACATCGAAACAGACTTTCTACTGTTACAGTTCCAAATCTTATAATTACAAAAGAAGGCTTGGAAGGAAACTGTACACAGTTTGTACCAGACAGCGAAATGTTAAAAGCATTCAATTCTGATATGTATACTTGATATTTTTTCAATAATTTTTAAATAAAACAAAAGAATGTAGTAATTTTATGAATGATATATTTTTTATTTAATAATTTTTTTTAATCTATGATATATACCAATACATTTATTTATTACTTTATTATATAAAAACATCTAGATATGAAAGAAGAAAAAAAGTAATTAATCTAGCAGCCATATTGATTAATTTTTCTAGGGTATAGGGGAGACCGGGGGAATGGTGCCACTCGGTGTTATACCGCCACCCCGCCTAGTATAAAAACTAACGGCAGTTTGAGATAGTTAATGCGCCTGCACTATAGAGGCCAGCAATAGAAACAGTGCCTAGAGTGAGAGTGATTTTGTTGTATGTCGTTCGTTTGTTCTAGTGAAAAATGTAGTTTTCATCTAGTTGCTTCTTATTTTGGAGCTTCAAATGAGTAGAGCTAAGTACCTTTTATTGTAACATAAGATACTTAAGATAATATTACCCGTAATCTACATGCATTCGCCGACATTTTGATGAACAAGTTCAGTTCTTCTTTTAGCTTTGCTGGGGGGATATCCGCTATATTGTCCTCTCGGGGTAATGCCGCCACCATGGCAAAGAGCGACTTTTTCAATTTGAGTTAAATTGTAAGCTTAGCACATTAATAAATCTAGATTAAGGAACATTGTAATTATTCATTATTTTGCTAAATTATTGCATTCTAAATATTTTCAGTAGGTTATGCGTCTCCTAGTATCCATTTTATGTATTTACTAGGTCATTAAAGAGTGGCGTCATTACCCCGATACAGTGGCGGAATTACCCCAGTGTCCTGGGTAATCCCGCCACTGTACAGAGGTTGAAAGAAAATTTTTTTATGTGTGCTTACTTTACAGTTATGATTACGGTTAAATTTATACAGATACTAGAGATAATGATTCAGCTTTGGAATTTTTACTATTAAAAAATAAAAATTTTTTTTGAGGTGAAAAAATTTAAATTCCCTTAAGGTGTCGCCATTCCCCCGGTCTCCCCTAAACAAAATATATGTTAATTGTAATAATCTGAAAAGTGGTTGATATTATGTTTTCCCATGCCATATTAAAGCATTATTTTGATGTTGACAAAAAGGGTTTTAATTAATACGATATTTTTTCCACTTTTTGTAATGAAATGACTGAAAGGCATGTATTAAATGAAATGAATGCAGTACGGATCATGGTGATCGGATTTAAGAATTGAATTTGTGACTTAATTCATTCTTTCTAGGAGTTATATATTTAAGGTTTCATAACATTAGCCTTATGTATCACTATTTTAAATATATTAATTTAATAAGTTATTTAAGTCTCATTTAAATTTCTTATAATATTTTTTTTTTCTTTTATAGAAAATTAGTTTAATTTTCAATATTTTTCCTGTTACATCTATTACTTTAGAAATTTGTATTATTTATTCAGTATTTATAAGTTGGAAATCCTGATATTTAAAAAATCATGCAGTTATTGTTTTCCGTAATTTACAACAGAGGGCGACACCATGTAAAATATACATTAATATTTTGTTTTTTTAAAGGACATTTTGAATTAAGATATCCCAGTATTTAATCATTTTAAATTATCAAGTTCCTTGCACTTTTGTCTTGCCATATTAATGATAGGTTTTAGTATTATTTATCTGAATTGAGTCCATTCTAGTTTCAAAACTTCTGGAATTGCCGTAATTAAGATAATTCCGGATTAAATAAGTTATATTGTATCTCTTCTATGAGTTCTAAAGATTTAGACACTATGTTTTGCAAATAGGAGATTTTCCAATAATCAGTTTGACGTAATGTCAAAGTTCTCTATTTTTTTATTTCTGGAATTTTTTTTTTTTTTTTCAAAAATACTACTTTTAAACTAAATACTACAAAAAATACTACGCCTCTAATTTTGGATGAAAAAAATACTACCATAGTATTGAAAATACTACATCTGGCAACACTGTGTGTCAACGCCATGGCTCTAGAAATAAATCTTGCCTCTAGAATGTTTTTTTTTTGTTTGACAGTGTTTTACAAAACACATCTTTAACATTTTTATAAAAGATGAAATTACATCCTTACATATGTATATAAACATTCCCTTCCCCCCCCCCCCCCCCGTTTTTCCCCCATTGCACTTGCAGAACATTTCTGATCATCTGAAATTCCGTTGCAGAACATTGCAAAGTATTCTGCTTTAGGAGCAAGAAGCATTTACAAATGTCACACCGCAAAATTGGCAAAATTATATTAAGCATGTAATAAAATAAAAAATGTGGGAAATAGATAACCTCAGTAAAAACACTGTAGGAAGTCTTTGTATTGAAATCAACAGTGACAGTGTTTCTAGTGAGGACGAAAACACTTACTGTTAAGGTCATGTTAATTTATTTAATATTTTATATGTATATATTTATTTAATAGGTTTGTTCAATGTTCTTCCATTCTTGTAATTTTAGATCAGTTTCACTTTAGATTTGTTTTCCTTTTCACATTCAATATTTTTTATATCTTAAACGAATTTTCAGGCAGGGTGCCCCCCCCCCCCCCTAACGAGAATGAAATTACTGTTCAATTGTTTTTTCTCTTTTCAATGCCAATAGAATAAAGTTTATTTTACATATTTTTATAGTATATATATCTTATATAAAAATTTTTATTTTTACTATTCATTTAAATTATTCTAAATTGCCGGCATATTCATTATTTCCTTTTTTTTTTAATACGCTCTATTATTTATTTCTAGTTAAATTCCTATAATTTTAAAACGCGTATCTTAATAATAGATTTATTCCAAAATGTAATCTAAACTTTTAATCCCTTCATTAATTTTTATCGTCCGCCAAACTGTAAAGTTCTGAACGCAGTTACTTATTTTTCGAAAGTTTATCAAAGCCATTTTTACATTTTTATTCTATTTCATCTCATTTTCCCGCCCGCTAGGAGACAACCTTTTCACATCAAAATCCTTCCAGTAGCAGCACCGGGATTCTTTCCTGTGACATTTCTTGATCGCTCTCCATTGGCTTAGTGTCGGATCCCAGTTTCACTTCGAAGTTCGTTCGTGATTTTGGTTGGGTTAGCCTGAAGTTTCCATTTCAATCGGATTTCCTACGCGCATCCTAATAAATACTTCGAGCATGAGCTCAGAACAGATTTTTTGTGCTGTTGGATTGTTTACTTAATTTGTTACCCGGTGTCCTAAGCCATGTAGAATAATCATTTCGTGAATTAACATCTATTTCGCATGAGTAACTAGTTTATGCTCGAGTGGAATGCTCTGATTTCTCATCTTGTGGGAATTGTTTAGTGTTGGTATGTTCTGATGGAATAAACAGTTTTCCTATGACTACGTTTCCATGTGTTAAATTGGGAAAACCCCACATTTCTTCATACACCTTTTTTCACCACTCACGCTGCCTTGTTTTCATCATGAATAAATAAGAGTTTAATTGAACTCTACAATATTATCACCGCTCTACAGCTGCTAAATTTTCACAGAGTTGATACCTCCACTAGCGATGCTTGTGCTAAGTGGTATGATTGCTATACAACATCACCAGCAGCTGATTAATATGTGGTACTAATCAAGTAATATGTCGTAAAAAGCACGACGTGATATTTCAACTACACCCATTAAATTGTTTCATAATAAGAAGCCGGCAAAGGATAATGTTTACCTGCTCTACACCACCTTATGAGACCTTCAATTAAAAGTGTGCCTGGGATTGTGAAATCAATCGAACCTTCGATGACACCTGGTAACCACGATTTGATATTTTGCATTTTATCCTGAATGTGGGTCTATATAGAAGAAAAGCATTTTGTTTTCTTTTAATAAAAGTTATAGGAAAGAAAGAAAAGTATGATGTCCGTAAACAACCCAAGGTCGTAAGTTTTGAAAGATTTATTTATTTATTTGTTTATTTTATATTTCACCATATTTCCTTAGTTAAATTTGTTGTATTACCGTTATTATTTATTAGAAAAGAAAATATTTGCATTTGTTAATTTATTTATTATGATTATACAATGAATCCATGTATAAATGAGTTGTCCCTCTTATGTTAATGCAATCGGGATTTGTTAAAAACTCTAGTGATAAAATGAGTGAAAGTGAAGTAAATATCATCTCTTTTGACCCAGGGTCAGAGATGGATATACAATCCTGGATGAAACATTTTGATCAAGCATGGCAGGCAGCATTACCAATGCTTTGGCTGTTTGCCAATATTCCGAAGATCCCTTGGAAGTCATAAATCAATATCAGTTTTTTGCCTCATTTTCAGCTTCATTTATTACTACATACAATCCTGTAATTGGCGGGGATCCCTTAAACTATACAGACAGAAAGAAGTTTTTCTAAGATTTTTATATAAAGATCCTAGTTTGGGAGGAGTGTGTGGGACCAATCTGCTTAGATTTTTCATTGCTAGATTTCCGGATCCAGTGACCGAATCTCTGTCTTGGTGGAAAATGGTATACAATCACACCTATGATCCTGAAGTAAAAGAAATTGCATTGGAATCGAGCTATCCAAAATTTGGGGATGTAACCTTGGAAACTAAAGCTATGCTACTAGAAGACCCAATGTCCCTTAATATTCCTGGCGGACTGTCAAGTGACACAATGATAAAAAACAAAATATTTTTAAGATTGATAGATTGCTTGCAAAGAGGAAAATTACAGAATCCTCTAGTTGGAGAAGCCTTAAATATGCTGATGAATACAAGGACAGTTTTGTTAATTGGTTATTTACTATCAATCCAATCTTTCCCAGGTTCATAAGTGAATTTTACTCAAGCACATACTTCAGAATCACAGAAGGAATCGTATCAATTTTCCAAAACTCACGCACCATAAGGAGGGTATTCTCCAAAAAGTTTCCTCAAGAATTATACGATGTAATAGTCAAAGGGGAGGTTATGTCTTTCCAGAGTTTATCTAGTCCAAAGCTTGGCCCTCGTAAAAATACTATTTGGAACAGCTCAGCTACTTTAGCAGATCAATTGAGAACACAATCATGGAAAACCAAGCTCATTGGTGTTACAACTCCTCACCCAGCAGAAATGTTAAAAGAAATCTGTTGTAGTTCAGACTGTCCGACACCTCATGTAGTTGCTAAGAAAGTTCCGTTATCTCAGAGAGGATCCTGGATCAGAGGAGGTATGATTCTGTATTTAGGCTCAAAAACAAAGGAGTCAACAAGCATTCTGCAGCCTTGGGAGAAACAAATCGAAATCCCTCTATTAAAACGAGCAAATTCTCTAAGGAAAGTAGTTAGTGAATACAATAATACGCCCCATTCCATAACCAAATTCCCTCCTGCTTATTTACTTTTTGGTCAATTACCTTATGATTCCCTCCTAAAACAAAATTACTACCCTCCTGTGAATGAAGCCCTTAAAATTGCTAAAGCGCGTACTAATGAATTTCATTTGAAGGGTAAAAAATATTATGACCGAAATTATGTAGAGCCAAAGTTTGAGGTAGGAGATCTTGTAATTTATGAAGAGTTCAATTACCCCAATACTAAAAAGCTCTCACAAGTTTTTACTGGTCCCTATCAAATTCTTAACAAATTATCTCCTGTAAATGTTCGAATTGATAGGCAAAGTCAAAATAGAAATACGGAAGTTGTCCATGTATCTAAATTGCGCTCCTACTTTTCACCAGATCAATTAAAATTATCCCATGAGAATTCACAACAAACTAATGTTAAAGCCCTGGCCAAAATATCCATTATTAAACTATAATTATTAATACTAAAACATTATAGAATTTATGCCAATAATTGTTGATTATGCAAGTGTCCTGGATTTCAAACCCAACTTGTTTTTCTCTTGCTTACTTATTTTTTTTTTTTTTTTCTGATTGCGTAACCATGTAGGAAATGAACGAAATATTTCGACACATATCGAAAAACACCAGTTAAGATTTTGTTTCAATGATATTGCTGGAGAATTTCAGATTTTTTTTTTTTTTTTGACTCGGTATAATTTCATTTTTTATTGAATCTGTATTGATAGGCGTTTACATTTTATGCTATGTAACTTTTTAAACAGCCAATATCATTGAGGGCAATAATCTCTTTTATGATTTACTGAAGTGATGAATTAAAATATGACTTTGAAATTATTGATGAGAAATTTGAGTTATTGTTATTATTGAATTAAATTTACTATTGCTAGATCTTGTATGATAGAAAGTATAGATAATTTATTATTGAATATTGAGATAAAAGAGAGGTAATAAAGAAAAATAAGTGTTATGAATTAATGAAGTCAATATATGAGATATCTGAGAATACTCATAAATTAAATATTGTGATAACATCTGAACATAATGAAAGTAAAATACTTACTAGAGAATTTATGGAAAGTGGTAATAGTATGGTACCGCTATTATCATAACAATGCAATACTATAGAGTGCATATGGCACTAGGTTTTTTGAGTTTTTCTTGTGTCAAAAATAAGCAATAATTGAATTTCAATGGACTATAGCATAGTATCAGGACAATATGATCATTCCAGTTAAAAAACTGTAGGAGATTGATACTCAGTTGAAATTTTTGTACATAAGTTTTTAATTTATTATATTCATGTTTTACCTTTTATTTATATAACTTGTGAATTGTACGGAAAATTTCTACGTTATGGAGTTTAAGTTATAGAGATTAAACTAATATTTAATTGTGATGTGGAAAGAATGTAAATTCTTAAGAAAACTCATAGACAGTTCTAATATTGTCAATATCTGTTAATACTGTAAGTAATATGTTGTTAGTAAAACAGGAGGAGATTATTTAGAATATAATTTACTTCATGTTGGAGAAATATTTATATTATCTTTGTAATTAAAAAAAAAAAAATCAATTCCCACAGTTTCGCATTTAAGCAGTAACTTATTGATTGGGTTTTTGACAGAATTGGAGAAAAATTTCAGACTACCGGGTAACACTATTGTAATCCGAGTTCATGCTTTTCCCCCAATGAACTTGTGGGTCACGGAGCCACCAGTTCACCGGTTTTTAGGGAGGGGAGATATTGTTATATAAAAATTTTTACTTTTACTATTCATTTATTCTAAATTGCCGGCATATTCATTATTTCCTTTTTTTTAATACGCTCTATTATTTATTTCTAGTTAAATTCCTATAATTTTAAAACAGGGTGCCTACAGAAATTGTAAAAAAAAGTTCCCTGATTTTTCCATGATTTCCCTGACTATATTTATCAGACTTCCCTGATTTCCATTATTAACAGTACACATACAGTATTTTTTTATGTATGCCGATTCCGACTTATCCAGCTTGCTAATATCTCATTCAGGAGAAAAAAACAAGAGAAAAACATAAAAATTGCCTAATATTCATTAATTATTGGTTGACAGTTTTAGGTAGATTTCGTATGAAATACTACCTATTGGCATCATTCCTATGTTGGAATTTCTAAAAAATTTTTGCAGATCTACACCGATCATGACCCCTAGAACCCAAAACCACCCTCAGTAAAAAACTTATATATTACTTTCTTCTGGACACGATAACTTCCACAATTCTACACAAATGTCTTCCAAACTGATACATAAAATCAAGAGGCATAAAATCTCAGTCAAGTTCGTTAATTTACAAAATCAGACCAAGGGGATAGAAATAGGGAGGGGTTTTGTGAAAAACGAAAAAAACCCATAACTTCTTACTTTTTGTACATATCAAATAAGTTTAAAGTTTTTATTACTTCTAAAAATAGGACCAAAAATTTATGTATCACAGATTTTTGATAAAATTAAAAATGGGCTCAAGGGGTGCAAAAAATAGGGTTTTTGGGAGAAAAAAATTCCTAACTTCGTCAATTCTCAAGATATGAAATCCAATTAAATTTATTATGCATCTCCTTAATATTATCTACAACTTTTATGTTCACAAGTTTTTGATAGGACCCATTTGTACCGCAAAAAAAAAAGGGGGGGGGGAAGAAAAATTTCCATAACTCCGTCAATTCACAAGATATATAAAATCCGTATGAATTTATCATATATCTTCTTAATATTGTCTTCAACATTTACATAGACAAGTTTTTGATAGGACTCATTCTTACAGCAAAAACAAATTAAAAATACATAGCGGTTGAAGAAAAAAATCATCTTATTAAGGGTGTAATTCAAACTCCTTATTTTCTTACTCATTTTTAAATTCATTTTTACTCTCAAATGCATCCAATTGATAGATTATCGTCTTCAGAAACTATATAATGTACCGTAATGATCGATTTTTTGATAGAGGCAGAATATATTTCAAAAAATGATGTCAAAGTGGGCATTTTGAACAGAATTTCCCGAAATGATTGTGTTAGAAACGAAAAATATTGCCCTACTGAGAAAATAATTGTTTATTAATCAAGTTTCAATTAATTGAAAGAAAAATAAAAACACATGTCGCTTATAAGTCTTCAAAAATCACGTCAGCAAGTTTCATATTTTTTCTATTAAAAATGAATCTGAAAATGTGCCAGAAAATTTCGAGTTGTTGAGCATGGAAAAGTATTTTTTAATACCGCCTTAACATGATTCTGAAAAAAACAGTTATTATATAAAAATGAAATAAAAACTCGTCAAAAGCGGCCAGATAAAACTGTTAAAGTGGATTTATATCTAATCATGATTTAGTTTTTGTTGGTGCAATTAATATACTTAACTTCGAAATCTACCTCTGCCTGTAGGCCGGGATTTTATAAATCCGAATCCAAACTCAAAATTTAGCCCAACAACTTCATATAGTGGCCAATGGATATAGGATGACCAGAAAATTTCCCCATCTTCTAAAAAATATTCAATTCTAAGATTTATCTACATCTGACGGGATAGCTAATTGGATTAACATGGTCCACCTGCTCAGGTTATGCTAATGTATCGTTTAAAATTCTTAAAAATGAGTAAATTGCCTTCAATATAAGCGCTATCCACTTAAAATGAAAACATACGATTACCTTAATTTGCGTTAAATATCAAAACTCATACCATGTGCATCTTTTTAAAAATATTGGTAAAGACTATTCAGCATGTGAAAATATATGGTACATAACTTAGACGAATCAGTCTCGTTGGCAAGGTGAAAATGCAAATATTTTCGAATGTAGACAAATTTCCCTGATTTTCACAGATTGATAAACCTCCCTGATTTTTCCATGATTCCCTGATTTCCAGATTCTGTAGACACCCTGTAAAACGTGTATCTTAATAGATTTATTCCAAAACGTAATCTAAACTTTTAATCCCTTCATTAATTTTTATAGTCTGCCAAACTGTAAAGTTCTGAACGCAGTTACTTATTTTTCGAATGCTTATCAAAGCCACTTTTACATTTTTATTCTATTTCATCTCATTTTCCCGCCCGCTAAGGAGACAACCTTTTCACATCAAAATCCTTCCAGTAGCAGCGCCGGGATTCTTTCCTGTAACATTTTTTGATCGCTCTCCATTGGCTGAGTGTCGGATCCCAGTTTCACTTCGAAGCTCGTTTGTGATTTTGGTTGGGTTAGCCTGAAGTTTACATTTCAATCGGATTTCCTATGCACATCCTAATAAATACTTCGAGCATGAGCTCAGAACAGATTTTTTGTGCTGTTGGATTGTTTACTTAATTTGTTACCCGGTGTCCTAAGCCATGTAGAATAATCATTTTGTGAATTAACATCTATTTCGCATGAGTAACTAATTTATGCTCAAGTGGAATACTCTGATTTCTCATCTTGTGGGAATTGTTTAGTGTTGGTATGTTCTGATGGAATAAACAGTTTTCCTATGACTACGTTTCCATGTGTTAAATTGGGAAAACTCCATATTTTTTAATACACCTTTTTTCACCACTTACGCTGCCTTGTGTTCATCATGAATAAATAAGAGTTTAATTGGACTCTACAATATTATCATCGCTCTACAGCTGCTAAATTTTCAGAGTTGATACCTCCACTAGCGATGCTTGTGCTAAGTGGTATGATTGCTATACAACATCACCAGCGGCTGATTAATATGTGGTACTAATCCAGTAATATGTCGTAAAAAGCATGACGTGATATTTCAACTACACCCATTAAATTGTTTCGTAATATATATGTAGTAATTTGTTTCCCTTTAGATTTGTTTTCCTCTGTACATTCAATATTTTTAAATATATCCTAAACGGAGTTTCAGGAAGGGTGGCCCTCCTGAACGATAAGATTACTGTTCAATTGTCATTTCTTTCTTTTCATTTTTCTCTATTTCTTTTATTATCTTTTTTTATAATTTAATTTTTTTTTTAATAATTAGAAATTAATTTTTGAATATTTAAAATTTTGGTACTTTTCAGTTAGCCGGACGCCAGTGTCATATATACATATTTATATACATACATATATGTAAATATACATGTATATACATATATTGTACACACACATTTATATATACATGTATACATAGCACCGGCAGCCGGCTAACCGAAAAGTACCAAAATTTGTTAAATTTTTAATTTGCTTTTTATATTTGGATTCTTTACATGAGTTTGATTATAAATGGCTTATTTTTTATATATCACTATTTTCATTGAACATTTTACTCTGCATGTTTATGTTGATGAGATAACTTTATATCGTAATATGGATAATTCAGGCCCGGTAGCAGAAAGTGCGTGACGCGCGTTGCAGATTTATTTTGGACCTTGCAGATAAATTTGCCAACTTGAGGAGAAAAAAAAAGTATTTCCTTAAAGAAAAAAACACAACAAATTCTGATAAAAAATATCGCGAATTCGACAAATGGCCGCCGAAAAATATCAATTTCGACAATCGTTCGCATAAAAAATCGGTAATTTATAGCCAAAGGGTCGCTATAAAAACGTGAATTTCGTCAAAAGAGCCACGGAAAAAACATGAATTTCGTCCCAGGGTTGTGGGAAAAATGCAAATTTCTGTCACAGGATTGTGGAAAACACACTAATTTCGTCAAAGGATCACGGAAAGAATGCGAATTTAGTAAAAGGATCGCGGAAAGAACGCGAATTTAGTCAAACGATTGTGGGGAAAACGCAAATGTAGTCAAACGATCGCGAAAAAATGCAAATTTATGTCAAAGGATCACGAAAAAACACAAATATACGTCAAAGGATTGCGGAATTTAATCAAAATATCTCGAAAAACGTAAATTTCTGCCAAAAGATCGCTGTACAAACTTGAATTTTATCCAAAAATCCCGAAAGAAAACGTGAATTCCGTTCCAAGGGCACATGAAAAACGCAAATTTCTGTCACAAAATCACGGAAGAAACTTTTCACGGAATTTCATCAAAGGATCGAGGAAAAAAACACAAATTTAGTCAGACAATCGCAGAAAAATGCAAATTTCTGTCAAACGATCGCGAAAAAACGCAGATTACTGCCAAAGGATCACGGAAAAAGGAAATTTTTGTCAAAAAATCTGAATTAAATTTGCGGAATTTCGTCGAAAGATCGCGAAAAACGCAAATTTCTGCCAAAGGATCGCTGTAAAAACGTGAATTTTGTGAAAAGATCCCGGGAAAAACGTGGATTTCGTCCCAGGGGCGCCAAAAAAAACGCAAATTTCTGTCGCAGAATCGCGGAAAAACACGAAGTTCGTCAAAGAATCGTGGAAAAAACTCAAATTTCATCAAAAGATCGCGGAAAACAACAGATCACGAAAAAAAGGCAAATTTCGTCAAAAGATCGCAAATTTCATCAAAAGCACGCTAAGAAAAACACATAGTGCCGGTAGTGGATTTTCGCTCCCCCTCCCCCTCTGTTGTAACCTTTCTGAAAATTTGCTGTGAATTTCAGATTTTTTTTTTTTTTTTTTTTAAACTCAGAATCACCATTGGTTATTAATTAGTAAGAACGCTATTTATTTTAACACTTACAATGTTCGTACATAAGAAAATGTAACACGCTACTCCCGCAGACAATTTTCAACCCACTAAATTGCTGTCACAGGCACAACAATAACTTTCTGCTACTGGGAATTCAGGTATTCCAGTAATTTTCATTTTGTACTGATTAAAGCTAAAAGTTTTTAAAATTTTTGTTTGAATAGTTTGTTTTCTCATCTTAATTTAAAATATGAAAAAACTTTATATAAAATACAAATATGGATTCATGTGGTTCTTCAAAATTACATATGGAGCAATGTTAGATACGTGTTACATACATATCACTTTAAATCTGATTAGAAACACATTTGTATTAGTTTTAAAAAAATATTTCTGAACGAAAAAATTATGACTCATACAAAATAATAAAATTATAGGTGATGTTAAATTGCAACAGTATGTTTATTTTTTTCCTTTCAAAATATTTTAATTCTCAAGATTACTTTCCAAGGTGAAATGTTCTTGGAAAATAATGCATGTTATTCTAATTTAAATAATGTGCCTTGGTAATAAATTGCAAATAACAAATTGTATTTAATCTTTCAAAGGACGATTGGAAAAAAAAAAAAAAAAATCTTTGAAATAAAGTTTTTGCAAATGCAATTCTAAATTAATTTTATGTTGCCAAAATGAGTGCTATATTGCCTGATGTTGCAACCATATTAGGCCAAGGGAAGTAAATAGGAAATGTCAAGCTTTCACCTATTATCTTCTTAGTCCTTCCTGAAGTATACTTATCTACTTTGCCATGTGATCCATCACCAGATCACTTTGCACATTTCTTTTCCAACAATTCAAATGTTGCAATAAAGATAAATAATATAATTAATAAACTGCAGGGGTCTGTCCAGACTTTTCTCATAGGGTTCTGTTTTTGTGAAATCGTGAAGTTTTTTTTATATTTGTGGAAATTCTGGTCATAATTTTGTGAATTTGAAATTATCGTTATATTCAGGTTTTATCCTTCATATATAAAAAAGCTAAGTAATATGTCATTTAATAAGTTCAGCTGTTTTTTTGTACAAATCAGATTTTATTTTTAAAGGATTAAATTTGTGAAAGGTTCAATTTAAAGGTGGAAAATTTTCGTAAAAGGTATATTTAATAAGGCAAAGAATTTTGTGAAGGATCCTGTTTTAAGATTTAAAAAAATTGTGAAGGGTCCTTTAAAAAACCCAAAACTTTCTTAAACAGATCCCTTAATTGTAATATTTGTATATGTGCAACTTAGGTTTAATAAAAAGTAGATATTCAAGTATTTTCAAAGTAAACATAAGTTTAAAATTAAAAATGTGTTGTTTACTTTGAAAATACTTGATATCTATTTTTTATAAAACCCAAGTTTAAAATTAAAAATGTGTCAACAGTCAATTTATTTAATATTTAAACTATTTATGAAGAAATATAATGTATTAATGCAATATGCCTAACAATGAGGTTATTGTAAACAGAAAACTAAGTGGTTAACTTTCTACCATGTCTGCAACGTCATGTTCGCAACACAGATTACTTTTAATTAGGTAAGTTTCTAAAAAAAAAATTTTTTTTTTTTTGTTAAACTTTTGTTTTCCTGTACAAAAATATACACTGAAATCTTAGCCTAAAAGTTTTAATTTACTCCATAAAATTAAGAGAATTTTCAATACATTTAAAACATTCAAAAATAAGGTTTTTCTGTGTCATGTTTGCAACACTCAAGGTTGGCAAAAACCCAACCCACCCGGGTTTTTGTGAGCTTTTCTGGGTTTTAGTTATTTTTCTGTATATTTGTATAATATATGTGTGTACTCATTTAAAAATATATTCATTAAGTTACATTTTTTAATTACATTTGATCTATTTATTATTAATAAATATTATTTATATCAGTTTAAAAATTTATTCTATTCCGATATTAGTATTAACCTAATACTAATATCAGAATAAATTTATTAACTGATATTATAAAATAAAATATTAATTATCATTAATACTATTAATTATTATTAATGCTAATAATATTACTATTATAATTAACTGCATACCTTGTTTACTCCCATAACAGTCGCATCCCCGATTTAAAGCAGAAAAATCGTCAAAAAATTTCCTTCGCATAAATTGGATGGATGAAAAAATGATGAAAGATTAGGTAGAAAAGTTCTGGATCACTGTTCAAAAAACCAGCCATGCTGGTACTCGATAGCTACCGAGGACATCTTTTTGATGATGTAACGAAGGAACTTTCAGAAGGCAAAACAGATCTTCTGATAATTTCTGAAGGACTCGCATTGATTCTGCAACCGTTGGTCGTATCGGTTAACATACCGTTTAGAGACAGTATAAGACGGGTATATGGAGATTGGATGGTCAATGGGGGAACAAAGGAAAACTCCCAGTGGAAAAGTAAGGTGTCCACCCCCATAACTAATGTGTTTGATATTACAAAGGTTGACTTTAATAACAAGCGATATAATTTCAAAAAGTTGTAAGAAGACAGGTTTCTCCAACGCTTTGGACGGAAGCAAAGATGACATTTTATAGAATGAAGGAGACTTTTCAGACACCAATTTACATTACAATAGTGATACTGATACATTCAGTAAAAGTGATTTATTATGAGAATTTTGTCAAAATTTTACGTCTATAAAAATATTACCTTAAAAAGAAAAATTATATTTAATAAACAGCACACAATCTGGAAACATTTAGTAAGTTACTAATTTTATTATGTGTTTTTTTTTTTATAACAGTAATGTTTTGGCATTAGAGTGTACAATATTGTGTAGTTTATTTCCCTGCATACACCTAGACTTTCACAACGAAAAATGAGCAAAAAAGGTGACTATTAAGTGATAAAAGTGTGTTCTTATTTTATCACTTTTAAATACATTTTAGTTGTCATAATGAATAAAATTTTTATTTTTGTAGTAACAATAATAATTAAAGTTGCTATAATAATTAAACTAGCTAGCTTTGCCCGCCAGCAGACCCCTCCTTTTATCAGGGCCTCTAATAATATGAAATCACGAACCTTGAACCGGGTACCCGCTGCCTACGGCACCGTATAGCATGGACACAAGAAAGTTATGCTGAAACGCTACAAACAGGTTATCAGGCCTGAGCATTTTTTAGCTAATATAATGGATGCAAAGTTTAGAGGGGAGAGGCTTAATTCAATTGAAGAGGAAGAAGCTGAAGCAAGGTAATGCAGTATCATTCAGAGTGGTTACCTGCAATATTGGCATTTAAAATTAAAGACAGACTATTTTCCTAAATCACTTTTCGCAGAAAATACTGTGTCGCAATTTTCAGCTTCAAAATGGTGGGAAATTCGGTACTTTTCGGTTAGCCGGGCGCCAGTGCATTATATACATATTTATACACATATATATATGTAAATATACATATATTTACATATACAAATATTGTATATATACACACATATATATATGTAAATATATATGTATATTTACATATATGTATGTATATAAATATGTACATAAAACACTGGCGCCCGGCTAACCGAAAAGTACCGGAAATTCTAAAAGAAAAAGTACAGAAAAAGAAAAACAACAAGTTAGATTGTGATTTTTGTAGTTTTTTCCGATCTCTGCATTCTGTTCCATCTAGAGGATTTTCTCAACATTTGGATTCATATGGTCTAAATTGCGGAACAGACTAGGCTCAGAGCAGTATGAAAAACTAGTAAAGATTTATAAAATACTACCATAAAAATCAAAGTGAATGTGATTTTGATTTTTAAAGTATAAAAAAGATCAATTATAATTATTTTAAATATATTAAATTGTGTAAATTATTTGAAATATATTTTCAAAAAATAAATAAATTTTAAAAATAAAGATTCTGAAATAAACTAGGGTCAGATGGGGTAAAAAATGGGTAGTTGGAAAATATTGTTTAATTTTTTCAATTTTCTTAACATATTTATAGTTTTTAAAATTACATATGATTGCTTGATGTTTAAGCTTTTTTCTCCTACTTTATTTTTGTTTTTATAGTTTGTTATATTTGAGTGGCAACAGTAAAACCGTTTAAGGACAATTTCATGCCACATGTGGTCTGATTAAACTTCTTCCTGCAGCTCATAATATGTGATATAAAGTCATTTGTTCGATCTCATTTTGTTCATTAAGCACTTCTAATACTTTTCCAAGTTACAAACAATAAATTGTCTTTTGTTTTTGTTGTTTTATCTTAAATCTTATAAATGGGGTAAAATGGGCATGGTGTAAGGCTTAACGTTTGTAGTATTTTTAAAGTGTTATATAGAACTTTTCTGAATAAAATTCCTTATTTTACTGGAATTAGAATAGAATAAGTTTAAAAAATACTTTAAAATGTTTATATAATTCACAGTGTGTTATTCTCAAGATCGGAGAGACTTGAAATTCTCTGTACATAATTTAGTCAAATCATTGCCCATTTCTAAAAATATTCCATTTTTAGATGGGTCAGGGTTTTCAGGTGCTGGTTTGATCTGAAATTTTAAGAAGGGGTAATCGAAAGTTAGAAAATTAAAAACCAGAATTGTTGACAAAAGTAAGAGCAGTGTGGCATTCTTGCTTTCTCGACAAATATCAATCTGCCACATCTCCAAATACTATTAGTAAAAACTTCAAAGCTGAAACATAAGCATGTCCAAGCAAAAGCAGATGAAGTTCTAACAAATGAAGACATTATGAAACAGTTAAAAAGGGATTATGATAATCAGAACACCAAAATAGTTAAAATGGACAAGAAGAAGAGAAATTGTTAAATGAGGCTCAAATTAGCCTAAATGTGAGGGAGATATCCCCGAATAAAATGTATCTGTAGGTGCATGATTGAAGGTCCAGTATTTCGTATTTGGGGAAAAAGACAAAGAATTCATTGGCAAAATTAGTAATATTGAAGAAGATAAAACCCAGGGAAAACATGAATATGAAGTAAAATTCTTAGAAAAATCCAAAACTGGTTGCATTTTATGTTTTCCCTGATGCTGAAGGTACAAGTGTATTCATTCATCTATTAATTACTCTTGTGACCATGAGAGCAAATTTTCAGAACTACTTCCAATTATTTTATTAAGATAAAAATTGATATGACTCGTTAAATATTATTATGTTTTACTCACATAAAATATATCTAATTTCAAACCAAAAGCATTTTACTTCTCTATACAGTAAATCGAAATTTTGTTACAAATTAGATTGGACATTCTCGCAGATTATTATTGAAAAAAAAAAAAAAGTATGCAATAGAAACATTAAATGAACCAACATTTAATAATCTGGGTCATTATGCTTTTGATAGATTTTTAACACTTATAATGTAACCAGGTGAGAATAAGAGTTGAAAAAAATGTAGCCAGAAAATGTTCTCATTTTCATGTAAGCTTGATTCATAGTAAAGTTTCTCATTTATCAATTAACTTAAATTTCACATTAAAGAAAAAGGTTGACATTTTTAAAGACTTATATAACATTGTTTTCCATATTACTTCATTATATAATCTCTGGCAAATCTATTTATACGGTATTTATTGTTAAACTTTTATATACCCATTTTACCCCACACTATACCCATTTTCACCTGCATGGGGTAAAATGGGTATAGCAAACATATAATCAAATGTTTTGTTGTAGACATACTTTTGCAGCCTAATAGATTAAAAATTGTGTACTTTCATTCCAAGAATGTGCAATGTAAAGAAAATACAAAAAAAGTTTTAATTATTCAACATTTGCCAGAAAATTTTTACCAAACATCTAAAAATAGTGAATTTTATACCCATTTTACCCCACCTGACCCAACCACCTGATGACCACAAATACGACATTTTTATTTATTTATTTTTATGCCTTGTACAGTAGACTCTCTCAAATCCGCACATCTTGGGACCAGAGGTTGTGCGAATTTTAGAATTTTGTGGATTTCTGGTCATTGATTTGTTTACATTTTTGAAACGTTAATTTGATTGGTAGTTAAACAAGGGGAATTATAATGAATGCTTACAATAAAGTGAAACATTAAAATAAGTAAAATATTAAAATAATTTATTAGTTTAAACGTAAGTAATTATTAAAATAATTATGTAAAATAAAAATTTAGAAAAATATTAAATTATGACTGACGAAATCGATTCAATTTGATTCCAAAAGTCCTATGCTGCCATCAAGTGGCAAAGCGATAGTAAGATTGATATGTAATTATGCTATTATCAGTAATATATAACTTATTGCGCTCTCTAACTTTTTTCATTGTTATTTAGAGTCTTGAATGCTTTTCTTATACTGTTTTGTATGTTTAGAAATAAATTTGTCTATAATTTAAAAAAAAAAAAAAAATTCCGCGAACAATAATTTTAAAATAGCGCTCCGGTTCGTTTAATTTTTCCATTTCGAATCCTGGAATTTTTGATATAGATATGCAAATTTATATCAAAATCAAAAGTATTGTAAATTTATTTAGTAATAAATCAGCTGTAATAACCAAAAGAGAATGATTCACAAAAAATTTAGTAAAAAAAACATTGCAGTAGTCGCTGATTTCAGCGCTATCTTGAATTTTGTTCCTGCAACTTAACTGTAAATTTCATTGTTTACATCTGAAAAAAATATGCAGATTTCAGGCGTTCGTGGATTTTAGGGTTGCGGATTTAAGGGAGTCTACTGTATTTTGTACTTCTAAATACTATAGGTGGGATTTGCAAACTCAAGAATGATTTTTAGCAAAAAACCACCTGGGTGTTTGTTTTCTGGACCCGACCAGGAAAACCCCGGGTGGATTTTTGTGGGCTGGGTCCACTTTGCCAACACTCCATTTTTTTTTTTTTTTTAATAAGTTTGAATTTATTTTAATTCTTAAATATGATATGTTTTAAAAAGTAATTTATACTGATTTCATAAAAAATAAAACCATTCACTTAGTTAATCTTTTTGTTTAGTTATGATTAATAGAAACTTGCAAATGTCATGTCCGCAACATACTGAGAAATCGCCCAAATTTATGTATCACTTATAGATCTGTGCAGTAGTTTCGAAAATATGATTATTTAAAATCAAGTCCATCATTTGTACTCGCCCTGTGTTTTAAAAGAATTTCAAATTATATAGAACTCCTTTACTCAATGTATTTTCTGTGTAACATGTGTCTCATTGATTCCCCCATATTTCAGAAAGTTCATTAGGTCTGGGTCAGTTCTTAACGTGTGGATTGCATTTTTGTACTCTATCATATTTTAGATCAATAAAAAAAAAAATTCAATTTCAAAGCAGGGCTGTAGTTAAAATTTTAGTCAAATTGTAACATCAGTCACAATGGAATGACACTGAATGAAACCTACTCCCATCAATCGATCGCAGCCAAACTTGACATTAAGGTGAAATAACAAGCTACTTTCTCTTGAACAAATTCTAAAATACTTAAAACCTGCGGAATGGAAACTATTCTATATGGCAATGGAAACAGCAAATTCTTCAACCCCTCGATTTTTCTAAAAACTAGCACCTTACTACATACACAAGCAAAGTTTTCTCAAATATGATTACTTAACAGTTTCATAAAAGTTCTATAGACCATTCACGAATGAATTAGCAACGATTTGTTGATTTTAAAACACATTCTACGCTTAAAATTGCACAATTTTCGTTGAAGAAAATTTATTTTCACATTTCTTAGCTAATAAATGTTGTACTCATTACACCTAAAACTTTTTTGAAATTTATATGTCTCTACTCCCATAACTTACTACATCTGTATTATGAATATCTATAATATTAAATTATGACATCAGTTATGAGGACAAAGACCACCTAATAAAATCAACCTCAACTTAAACCAACTATACAAGTGCATCATTCTAGTAAAACAACCTACATACAATCAACATACAACCATTTTAATCAATTAAATAAATCCCTATCAATTCTCATGACAATCGACTTCAAAAATTCAATTTCACAATTCCTAAAACAAATGAAATTTCGAATCTTCGAAATCAAAATAAAATGTACTAGAGTTTAGTTGTTCAAAGTACTAGAATTCTTGATGAACAGGGAAGTCACTAGCGCACAAAGAAGACTAAAACATATGGAGTGATATATAACTTTCATACTGTCAGTTTTAACGGGAGTTGTCAGTCGGCTATGGGGGGTCAAAATCACAGTCAGGGGAAATCCAAGCACCTCATTAGCCAGTTAGTCGCGTCCTTTTCAGAGAGCATTCTCTAGCTCTAGGGGAAACGTCGAATACTCCCTTTTCCAAGAAAAAATCATGTTGGCAATTTTGAAGCGAAATTTTCTGTTTCATTTAAAATAAGCCATCGAAATTAACTCAAGATATTTTGATAACTTTTTATAAAATGTGAATGAAATATTTCGATTTTAAGCTGTAAAAATTTTTAAATAATATGGCAAGTACTTTTCTAGTTAATGAAAATTAAAAATGAAACTTGCATTTTTTCCGCCTTATGTTACTTTTAAAATCCAAAATAAAACAAATATTCGCACTTTGCTCTAGAAAAATTTAATAACTAACTTAGAATACTAAAAACTTTCAAAAATTTTTGCCTAATGGAAAATAATTTTAAAAATAATGTCAGTTTTTAAACCGAATTTAATCCTTAAGAATAAACAGAATAAAAAATATTACATCAACAATTTTTTAATGGAATGTACAATAAGTTATGTTGTTTCCTGGTTCATGTATTTAAATCTGGAATTTTTAAATCAATTTTTCACTCACTTCCTGGTAAGCTAAGGTTATAAAAATTATTAAAGGAGGTGTGTTTTTGATGACAATATAACATTTTAATATTTTGAGAATTTAATTATAAATTAATAATATGTTTCCCTAAAAAGGGTCCAGGTGATAAATTGCTAAATATTGTCTATGGTTATAATTGTATAAGAGTTACAAGAAGAATGCAATTAATTATGTGCCAAATCATGCACGCTAAAATATGCCAATTAGCTGTGAAACTGCAAGAATGAAATATTTTAAATATTAAAATGTAAAAAATAAAATATAAAGAATGTAACATATATTTTTAAATGCACTTTTATCATTAATTTATTTATTTATTTATGTTTCAAAAAACAAATTAGAAATCTTGAAAGGTAGTTTAAACTATACTTTTTTTTTCTTTTGCATATGTTAAAAAAAGAAACAGAGAGAAAATTGTGATTTTTTTAAAATAAATGCACAAGTTCATGCTTTTCTAATCGTAAGTTAAACGAAGGAAATTTCATAATCGGGGCCCACGCCAAACAACACATTGTAGTGGACTTGAATAGCAGTCATGAAACTAGGCTTTATTTTTAAGATAAACATTGAATGTCTATAAAAGAATGTTAAACCTTTATGTCCCAAATTATGAATATATGAAAATTTCATCTTCTAAAGCATATTTTGTGAATTTCTGAAACTGCATTAGAAGATTTACAAATCATTTAATAAATTTTAGAAGGATTTTACCAAAATTAATTAAATAAATTAAATTTATAGGGATTTTTGTGCAATAATTGTAACTCCTCCTCAAATATTTTATTTAAAATCTTTTTTTTTTTTTTTTAGTATTTTGTAGAATTATAAAATATACAAATATAATTTCTTACAATAGAAATATTTCCGAACAGAAACTTTAGCACCCCCCACCCCCCAAAATCTGTCAAGGCCAAGAAAGCTAAAAAAGATGCAAATGCAAAAGAAATAGATTTTTTTTTTCATTTGTGCAACCAATAATGTATTTTTGGAACAAGATAAAGTAAAATATCTATAATTCATTCTAAACAGTATAACTACTAATAGATGTATTAAATTAGTTTTGTAACAAGTTATTTTAATGGCACTTTAATGTACCGTCGGGCGTAAAGGGTTAAAAACGGAAAAACTTTTTTACTTTCATATTTATTTTATTATGGGCAGAGAACCTGGAGCGACTTAAAAAAAAAGTTTTGGGTTTTTTTTTTTAATGGTTTTTTTCATTTAATGCTAAAACATTAAATTCTGTATTTTTTAAATTATTTGTGTAATTTTTTTTATATAATTTTTTTTAAGTTTCTAATTTAAAGTCTAGAAAAAGGTCTTCTTTTGATAGCTGTTGAATTTTTTTAGAATAATAATAATTTTTTGTGAATTTATGGATTTAATTGGTGGGGGCGGGGGGAGGAGAAAATTTATTGAGATTTTTACCATACGGAATTTATAGGCAATTTATAAATGATACTTTAAGTATTTTTCAATGAAAACTAAATTTTTATTAACGAATATTTGTGATGTCATATTTAAAAATTGTTACAACTTATAATCTAAATTATTCACTCTCGTTGTATGAAATGTTATCAAAATATCTTAATTGAGTTAATTTGGATTGTTTATTATAAATAAGAGCTAACAAAATAATAAGGTAAATGTATAAATGTAAATAAGGTAACAATCGCCTCAAAATTACTTTTCCCTTCACTCCTTTCAAATGGAGAAACAAGTTGGTGATCCTCACCCTTATCTCTCTTAAAACCACACGACCAATGAGGTGGTTGTATTTCACCTAACTGTGATTTTGGCCCTCCATTTTAGAATTTCGCTGTCAGTCGGCGGTCAGAAGCTTGCAAGGCAAAGGTAGAAAATGATCCCGTTGTCGCTGTTAGATATTAGTGTTCTCATTTACTGTTATCATAGTTTATGATTCTCTAATTAAGCTTATCAAATCAAATGTTGTCAAATAAATAAATGATTCTCTAATCATGTAAGGGAATGCGATAATGTTTTTGCCATGAATGCGAACTAAAATTATCGTCACTGTATCCTTCCGTGCTGAGCACTGGAAATCATGTCGGAAAATAGGAAAACGGATCTTCTGTTATTATATCGAGCTCGGTGGTTTTATTAACTGACAAGACAGCAACCATAGAAATAGAAGTAGGAAAAAGAATATAGAAGGAGCTTGAAGAATTAGTTTTACAAAAGATATAGTTACAAGATACCATTACTTATACAATAAACAATTTTTTACTAATATCAGAAATAGTTGCTTATAAATTGAAAATAAAAAGTGCAGAGCTTTAAGAAATCTTACATTCCTGTAAATGGACTTTACCCATGAATGGTATCAACCACGCTTCTGCGGGAACAAACCCCCAGAGAAAAACTGTTTACTGGACAAAGGGAAGCAGTGTTCTTCACCCCATTGGCGATTCAAGCGCTCGAATACGCCATCTGGTGGAGAAAAGATGTAACTTCTCGCTTCAGGATAGTCCCGTGCGAGTGCATTGCATTACATATATTTTAAATTTGTTCAGAATGATTATTCTTTTGCACAATTTCAGATTTCTTGTTACATTTGTGTTCTGTCTTGTATGAGAAAGTAAAAGTTATCCGAATTTGAATATCTAAGACTGTCAAATGCATTTACGATAAAGAATTATTTCAATGGCTCTTTAGCATTAGTTAAAGGGAAATTAAAGGGACAATTTTCCTGTACCGAAGGCTGCGAGCAGCGCCTCTATAGGCCGTTTTAATTCCCAATAGACTTTACCCATGGGAGATATGAGAAATGCACCGCGGTACTCTGTCTTTTTAGTTAGCCTCGACTTTACCCTTATGACGTCAGCCGCGGGTAAACAGAAGAAAAACACCAATAGATGTGAAGAACATTTTCACACTGCTTCCCCTTCGTCCAATAAACAGTTTTTTTCGGAGGGTATATTCCCGCGGAGGCGTGGTTGTTGCCATTCGTGGGTAAAGTCTATTGGTACTTTTCTTCCGTTTACCCGCGGCTGACGTCATATGGGTAAAGTCGAGGCTAACGAAAAAGACAGGTTACCGTGGTGCATTTCTCATCTTTTTTTTACAGACCTCTAGAGTGACGTCATGCTCTTTTTGTTGAGGCTAACGAAAAAGACAGGCTACCGCGGTGCATCCCATGTGTCTTTTTATACAGACCGCTAGGGTGACATGATGATATTTTCGCACACCTTCATTGGTGCATTCGAGCATCACATGACTCCAGCAGTCTGTAAAAAAAGATACGTGGAATACACCGCGGTAGCCTGTCTTTTCCAATGGCCTCGCTTTTTGTACACCTGCAGTGGTGCATTCGAGCATCACGTGACTCCAGCGGTCTGTAAAAGAAGATACGCGTAAAGCACCGCGGTAGCCTTTCTTTTTTTCGTTAGTCTCGGGAAAAGTCAATTTCTTAAAAATGCGTGTTTTTAACAAATCAAAACATGTTACCTATTATCACAATCAAAATTTTATTATTAATTTGTGCATAAAAGTTTTAAATTTTCAGGGATTCTAATTTGCATCATTTTTAATTGATATTTGTAATTATTATATTCCAGTTTTTATCCCCTCCCCCCGGCCTTAAATATGTAAATGTAGTCTATTTTTTTTTAAATGAAGATTTTTCTAGATCTTTTTCTTAGGATACAAAGTACATGAAAGTCTAATCATAATAAATTATTGTTTCCGTAGTTTTATCTACGTTTATCAAATATTTTCTGACTTTGAAAACAATTCAAACATTTTAATAAAAATTCTATGACAGTAACTAGAATATCATAATTAAAGTATGAATAATATTTCGTATTGCATATCATTAAAAAAAATTGCCTATTGTGTATTGATCCAAAACAATCCACCAGTCAGTCAAAAGTGGGGAGGGGTTGAATTTTTTTAAAGCTGTTGAGAAGATGGCAAAAACTGCAAAATTTTTGCCAATCGCTTTGGGTTTACTGCAATTGTCCGCTGAAATGAGAACGAAATTAGTTTTTCATGGTCCTTCCAATAGTTTTCTTATTCCATGAAACAATAAAAGTTTTTATCCATTCCGATGTATACAGTAAGAACGTAATGGGTGAGGGGCGTAAATCGACATTGCACCCTAAAAGATATGCTTGCAATAACAAGGAATGAGCAATGCTTGCAATAACAAGTAAGTCCTATTTATCAGTGGCGTAGATTTAGTAGACGTTGGATCACTTTACTATTAGTATTATTATACACTAAATTTGACAGGATTTAATCATGTAACAGAAACAGCTTCAATAACGCCAAATTCAGTATATGAAATTACTGGTAGTAAAAATGATCCAGGGAGCCCTGTTGGTACGTTCTTGCTCTATATGCACCATCAAAACTATGCGGTCAATGAACCTGAAGGAGAAAGGAGTATATAAAGCAATCGTTCGGTCCGTTTTTTGAAAAGATGTTGCTTTTAACTCAGAGCTGTTAATCCAAGAGTCGAAAGCGTAAAAACCTATACAATTATCAAGCACAAAGAAAAATCCTTTATTTTATGGGAGAGTAGAAGTAGGGGAATCTAATGATCCATGTCTGCCGGAAGTGAAGTGGTGCATAAGCTAAAAATTAATACCACCAGTGGTTGACTCGTAGGTTTATCATTGTGTTTGTCATACAAACAAAGGTATGAAAACATGGAGGATAGTTGTAGGACAAACACAATGATAAACCTACGAGTCAACCACTGGTGGTATTAATTTTTAACTTATGCACCACTTTACTTCAGGCAGACATGGATCATTAGATTCCTTTACTTCTACTCATTCATAAAATAAAGGGTTTTTTTTCTTGTGCTTTATAACATAGGCTTTTGTGCTGTCGGCTCTTGGACCATTAAATACGAGAAAATGAGGTATTTCGCGATGAAAGTTTTACATTTGAACGCCTTTTAATACTCAAAGTGATATATGTATATATATACACTATATGGCCATTAATGACCGGCAACTTTCAATTTTAGACATTTTGTCGAATATTTAGAAATATACTTGTCACATTCTTCTGGAATTTCAGGATTAAAAAGAACAGGTATGACCTCATATTCATCAATGTCGATTTGATAAGGGGTACAATTAGGGAGCCAACAAAAAATCAAAGAAAAAAAAATAATACTTGGGATCACCCTGTAAAATAAAATGCACGAAATTATCTAATCGCTACAGAATATAAATAAACAGATATTGTACAATATGTGTAGTCATTTGTGTAAAATTAGCACGTATATTAAGAGAAATATAGCGATTTTTTTAAAAAATTAAAAAAATTCTTGCATGTTTTTTGCTTATAACATGCAGGATTTTTTCAACCAAATTTAACGCCAGTTTCAGAAAAATTGACAAAATGCAGTAGCCACAATATAGCGCAATTAGAATATAAATATATTAAATATTTTAGGAAATATGAGCAGTTGTATGAAATAATATTTATCTGCGCATGCGCGAACGATAACAAGGATCTTTTTACATAATTTAACAGTCAACTCTATGGAGCAACTTATAAAAAAAATCCAGTCAAATATTGTAAAAATTCAGAAAGGTATCGGCGTTAAAGTGAGCTAATTTTTAGTTGCTCGCTAAAACTAGCTGAATGATAAGGAATTGTCCACAAGTTGTCAATTTTAATTAAATATTTTTTTTTAATTTTCATTTTTTATTGATGCTTTAGTTCTTGGATAACCACCAGAACGAGCCTATCTATACTAATCTATACTTCCTATTATAAAGAGGAAAAAATTGTTTATTTGTCGGAGATAAGCTTTGGAACTACCGAACCGATTCCAAAAGTAATGGTATCAAAATGATGGTGTTAGTCCAACTTAGAACATAGGCTATATCTTATGTCGGTACCACTACCCCAAAGGGGGTGTAGGAGCAAAAAAGTTCTAAAAATGCAATTTTAGCGTTACTGAAGGGCTTAGAAATATGAAATTTTGAATATTAGTTACTTATAAGATATAAATGATGTCTAAGAACAGTTCTTAAACAATTCGAAATTTAAAAGGGTTGAAAATGCACAAAAAGTTTTCTAAAAAACGTTCTAAATGGTAGTTTCTACACAATCTCAAGAAATACCAAACCGATTTAAAAAGTATTAGTGTCAAAATGACGGTGACAACGCTTGCTCCAAGATAGGCTATGTTTTATGTCGGTGCCACTACCCCAAAGGGGGTGTAGGAGCAAAAAACGTTCTAAAAATGCGATTTTAGCGTTACTGAAGGTCCTAGAAATATGAAATTTTGAATATTAGTTACTTATAAGATATAAATGATATCTAAGAACAGTTCTTAAACAATTCGAAATTTAAAAGAGGTGAAAATGCACAAAAAGCGTCCTAAAAAACGTTCTAAATGGTAGTTTCTACAGAATCTCAGGAAATACCAAAGCGATTTAAAAAATATTGGTGTTAAAATGATGGTGACAACGCTTGCTCCAACATAGGCTATGTTTTATGTCGGTGTCACTACCCCAAAGGGGGTGCAGGAGCAAAACACTTTCTAAAAATGCGATTTATGTGTTACTGAAGGGCCTAGAAATGTGAAATTTGAAATATTAGCTACTTATTAGATATAAAGGATTTCTAAGAACAGTTCTTAAGCAATTCGAAATTTGAAAGGGGTGAAAATGCGCGAAAATCGTTCTAAAAAAAGTTGCCAGTGATTATCTTTTGGCGAAAATTATCTTTGATAAATGAATTGAAATGGCTATACCCGTTAGAAAACAATAGAAACGTCTTGCAAACAAAAGAAGAAAATAATTACTAATATTTAATTTTTAAACCGTGAAAGAAAACACCGCTTTAATGAGGGAAAATATTATAATCGAAAATATTTAATTTAAACATGAAAGGAATATTCGTAATGCTTAAAAATGAATTCAATATGAAATATTTTAATACATGCAATATTTGGCGCGTTATCGCTTCCGCCAGGTTAAGAAAAATGATTACTACTTCATTATCCCTCTGACCAATTTCGCAAAATTATACAAATTGCCAAATTATTCGCCAAATTAAACACATGGAAGAATGTTGCCACTCTAAATTTTCAAGAAAGAAAAAATAATTAATTTAATTTTAAAAAATCACTAAAGAACAGTGTTACTTCAATGAGGACGTTCACTTATGGCGTAAAGCGATATACCAATTATAAAATTTGATTTATTTAGATAATTTCGGACAAAATAATACTAATAGTTTACGTATTTACATGGAGAATTATTAAATTAAAGCAGAAACAAAGGTATATTTTTAAGATATAGTATTTGTGAATGAGAAGTAAGTATTTTAAATATAATAATCGCATTTATTAAAGAATACGCAATAAATATCAATGATAACGGAAAATTGCAAGGAACCTGATGCTCTTTATTTAGCCGAAAAACGTAGACGGATATCAGTATAAAATTATGTAAACATTAGATATCAGCTTAAAGAATAACAATTTCAAGTTTTGAAGTAATGTTAAATAACGAAAGAACATGTAAATTAATAAAAAAGTAATCAATTTACAAATAAAACGTCGAATTAAAAAGACTTGATGACGTAACAAACACGTTTAACATGTTTAATGCCAAGTGAATGTGACAATTACGATCATCCATTATTGGCATTTAACCTTACAGTTTGGCGACAGTTTTTTTGTCGACGGGATAATCAAGGACACAGATGTCATATACGCACCACGTTGGCGCGATTTTTTTTCTGACGCCAATCTCATTTACGCATCGGAGTACGTAACTGGCGCCAAAGTGTCGTTATTTTTATTGCTATGGTAACCCGGAGGTTATTATTTATTTATTAATAAATTTATAATTTTATATTAAATTTATTAATAAATTATTTATTAACTTTTATTTTCTTTTATAAAATTATACAAATTGTTTTGTTCTATAGCTATTAATTAAACTTTTTTTATTTACTGCTATTCCCTTTTTAAAAATATATATGTAACTGATATTCGAAGACAAGGTTTTCGCCAAATTGGTGTCAGAAAAAAGTCGTGCCAACGTGGTGCATATATGACATCTGTGCATAATCAAGTACTACAGAAAAATTCAACTCAAAAATTTGATTATATAAAATCTCAGTACTATTTTTTTAAATTATTTTGATTTTTATCTCACTCCCATTATGTGTCTTACCGGAGAAACTCGCAGAAATAGCTCTAAAAATGGCTCTACTTATGAGTTGTACAAATGGTGACACAGATGTCATATTCGCCCCATATTTTTTTCCGACGCCAATGTCATATACGCAACGGGTACTTAACTGGCACCAAAGTGTCGTTATTTTGCTTGATGTGGTAACCCGGATTATGTTGTTTATGCTGTTGATGTTTTCACCAAATTGACAACCGAAAAAAAAATCGCGCCAATATGGGCGTATATGACATCTGTGCCGAAATAGTTTATTTAAAATGATATTTGTTTATTTAAAATGTTGTTTGGCACAGATGTCATATTCGCCCCATATTGGCGCGATATTTTTTCGACGCCGATTTGGCGAAAATATCAACAGCATAAACAACTACATCCGGGTCACCATATCAAGTAAAATGACGACACTTTGGCGCCGGTTAAGTATACATTGCGTATATGACATTGGCGTCAGAAAAAATCGCGCCAATATGGGGCAAATATGACATCTGTGCCTGTTGTTTTTACTTTTGTCGCCAAACAATGCGATTTTAAGCAAAAAAGGCATAAGCGTGACTTCAGACGGGGCGATAATAATTTTTTTTTTTTTTTTTTTTTTTTTTTAAGTGTATGAGAGAGGATAAATTTTTATTTTCCAATGTAAATTGTATAAATAGCAGTTAATATTATAAAAATGAATTCAAATATTTAAATTTCAACGTAAATGATTGTTACACATACACATATTGTAAAAAATATTTAATTTCACTCATTAAAAATACAAAACAACAAAAAAGAACCATATTGGCGCGATTTTTTTGTGCCGCCAATGTCATATACGCAACGGCACTTAACTGGCGCCAAAGTGTCGTTATTTTGTGTGATATGGTAACCCGGATGTTGTTGTTTATGCTGTTGATGTTTTCGCCGAATTGGCGTCGGAAAAAAATCGCGCCAATATGGGTATGTATGACATCTGTGCAGAAAATTCATGGCTTCAAAAGTTAGGAAATCGAGTTATTCTTAAGGAGGTTTTTGCAATTATGCGTTATTACTATAAAATAAACTCGACATTTAAAAAAAAAAGGCTGAAATAAATTTTCAATGTTCTTTTTCATTCGCCATTTCTTTTTAATTTTTTCTGCATATCTTCTATTCTTTTAGGAAGGTATTTAAAAGATATTGGGCTTATTTTCCATAATCTGGTCACCCGCCAATTGGAGCATTTTACTATATTTTTGGAAGATTGATTTATGATTGAAGACTGTGGATGGTGAACCCGATTACAAAATATCAGAGGGATTTTGTAATTAGCTATTATTATATTTATAATTTTTTATTACGGAGCTTACGAACAAAATTCAGTATTATATATTTTTTATCTTCTGTTATTGTAATGTCACGAAAAAAGTAATAACTGCAAGCTACTGAAAAACTTTTTATTACCAATGCATGGAAAAATGTTTGTCAATTTATCAGTTAGCATATATAAAAAAAAATGCAATTCTGATTAAACAAAATTTAGATCATTATAAAGTAATTTCGTCTGACAGACTGTCCTATAAATTAATCTTAGTGACAATAAACGATTATTTTCAATATCGGGATTACGTAGGCAACATATCGAAGAATAATTTAATCTTAAATATAAAGGAAACAGTAAGTCTCTTTATCTCTCTGTGTTTTTATGCTCATTAGAAAAATGCAAAGAAAATCTTCGGTTCAAATATTCACGAAAAGGATTTTTACTAAACATTTTGCATAACTAACGTTTTATCATTGTCAGTTGTATTTAAGATACGGGCTTTTGTTGTCAAAAGATCTATAATTTTGTCAATAGCAATTTGACATAATGTAATGAAATGTAGTTTGGTGCGTAATTAACTTTGTTTTTTAACTAAATGTGTTACATTTGTAACTCTATCGTTGCAAACACTTCTAATGTTTGCGTTAACCTTGACTTAATACGATTACGGAAGATTTTATTAGATGCAAACTAAATGTTTATTTTTCTATCAGTATCAGTCATCAAGGATTTTTCCAGGTTAACGGTTACATGATTGCAACTGGTCTATAAAATGAAAAGGCAATGAAAATTATGTTCTTTTATTTTTATTCAAACAATTCAGATTTAAAAATCTATGTTTCTTATTCTTCAATTTTTCTTTTGAATATGATGGTTAATAATTTGTTACACTTTTGACTGTATTTTTGCCTTCTGGAATCTGAAGATGGAAAACTGTAATAGGCCTGCCAGGAGAAGATGCATATTGCGAAATATAACATAATGCAGTGTGAAGTTTTATTCAAGCTACACACAACACATTTCGTCAAGCTGAGAAGTCCGGAGTCCAAGAACTAACAAACGAATATGAATCACCCGAAAATTATTTTAGTTTAATGGTCATTATCTGCAATCATTGTAATGTTCAATAATTTAGTACTGTGGTGACTAAAGATATTTCAACTACTGTTGCCATAACTGCCTCATTCCCCTACCAGACTCCACTATAACTGATAAACTAAAAGAGTTCTTCTGAATAGCCCAAATTTTGTCCAACGCATAAGATAGTACGACAGGACATTCCAGGTGTAGGTCCATGTTGCTTTAAAATATAAGGTCAAATTAGATCAAATTCATTATTTCATGTGATTTAAGGTTCGTGTGCAAAAAAAGACCAGCGCAGAGGGCATAGTCTGCTAGTAATAATATTATAAAGAGGTAAAAATTGTTTATTTGTAGGAGGTAAGCTCTGGAACTATCGAACCGATTCCAAAAGTAATGGTATCAAAATGATGGTGTTAGTTCAATTTAGAACATAGGCTTTATCTTATGTCCGTGCCACTGTTCAAAAAGGGGTGCAGAGCAAAAAATGCGATTTTTGTGTTACTGAAAGGCCTAGAAAAATGAAATTTAGAATGGTAGTTACTTATAAGATACTAATGATCTCAAAGGGCATTTCTTAAAAAAATCGAAATTAAAAAGGGGTGAAAATACGCAAAAAGCGTTCTAAAAAACGTTCTAAATGGGGATTTTTACGTAATCTCAAGAAGAACTAAACAGATTTCAAAAATAATGTTGTCAAAATGATGTTGACAACCCTTCTCCAACATAGGCTACATTTTATATCGGTACCACTATCCCTAAAGAGGTTGCAGGAGCAAAAAAATCGTTCGAAATTGCGACTTTTGTGTTACTGAAGGGCCCAGATACATGGAATTTGGCATGGTAATTACTTGTTAGATGTAAATGATCTCTTTCAACATTTCTTAAATAATTCGAAATTTATAAGGTGTGAAAATGAGCAAAAAGCGTTCTAAAAAACGTTCTAAATGGGAATTTTTACGTAATCTCAAGAAGAACTAAACAGATTTCAAAAATAATGTTGTCAAAATGATGTTGACAACCCTTCTCCAACATAGGCTACATTTTATATCGGTACCACTACCCCTAAAGAGGTTGCAGGAGCAAAAAAATCGTTCGAAATTGCGATTTTTGTGTTACTGAAGGACCCAGATACATGGAATTTGGCATGGTAGTTACTTATTAGATGTAAATGATCTCTTACAACATTTCTTAAATAATTCGAAATTTATAAGGTGTGAAAATGAGCAAAAAGCGTTCTAAAAAACGTTCTAAATGGCGATTTTTACGCAATCTCAAGAAGTACCAATCCGATTTTTAAAATAATGGTATCAAAATGGTGGTGACAACCCTTGCTCCAACATAGGCTACATTTTATGTCGGTGCCATTACCCCTAAAAGGGGTGCAGGAGCAAAAAAACGTTCGAAAATGCGATTTTTGGTGTTACTGAAGGGCCTAGAAACATGAAATTTGGAATGGTAGTTACTTATAAGATATAAATGATCTCTAAGAACATTTCTTAAAAAATTCGAAATTTAAAAGAGCTGAAAACGCGCGAAAAGAGTTCTAAAAAACGTTCTAAATGGCGATTTCTACGCAATCTCAGAAAGTACCCAACCGATTTCAAAAGTAATGGTTGGAAATTGATGATGAAAGCCCTTGCTTCAATATAGAATCTACTTCATGTCGGCGTCAATACCACCTTGCGGTTGCATTTTAAAAACGTTCTAAATTGTGATTTTTGTTGCACTGAAGGGGCTAGCAACTTGAAATTTGGCATGGTAATTACTTATGAGATGTAAATGCACTCTGAGAAGAGTTTTTTAAAAATTTGAAATTTAAATCGGGTGAAAATAAACTAAAAGCGTTCTAAAAACGTTCTAATGTCTACGCAATCTCAGGAAATATAAACCAATTTAAGAAGTAATGGTTTCAAATTGATGGTGACAGTCCCCGCTCCAACATAGCTTATATTTTCCGTTGTTGTCACTACCACCTGTTACAGGAGCAAGAAATGTTCTAAAGTGCGTTTTTGGTACTTTTCGGTTAGCCGGGCGCCAGTGTTTTATATACATATTTATATACATACATATATGTAAATATACATATATATGCATATACATATATTGTATATAAACACATATAGATATATGTAAATATATATCTATACATACATACATTTATATATACATATATATGTATATATGACACTGGCGCCCGGCTAACCGAAAAGTACCGCGTTTTTTTTGTGTAAATAGGTGGTCTAACATTTTAAATTTGGAATGGTAATTACTTCAATGATGCTTTCTAAGAATTGTCGAAAAAATATTTCAAATTTAAAAGGATGAAGTGAGCGAAAAGCGTTCTATAAGCGTTCTAAATTATGATTTTTATGCAATCGTATGATATACGAAACCGATTTCAAACATAATGGTTGCAAATTGATGGTGATAGAACCTGCTCAAACATAAGCTATATTCTATGTCGGTGCTACAACCCCTAAAGGCTTGCAGGAGCAAAAACTTTCTCAACTGCGATTTCTGCGGTACTGAAGAGGCTAGAAACTTTAAAAGCACGGTAGTTACTTATAAAATATAAATGTCCTCTAAGAACAGTCGAAAATAAATTCGAAATTAAAAAGTGGTGAAGCGAAGGGAAGGAGTGAAAAGCATTCTAAAAGAGTCCTAAATTACGATTTCTATGGAATCTCAGGAAATAATAAACCGATTTCAGAAGTTATTGGTTGCGAATCAAGAGTGATAGCCCCTGATCCTATACGGGCTATATTTTATGCCGGTGTCACTACTACCTGGTTGGCAGGAACAACAAGAAAGCCTTTAAAAACATCTAAATTCCGTTTTCTATAGAATATTAATACCAACCGATTTCAAGGTTAATGTTGGCAAATTAATGGTGACAGTCTCTGTTTCAACATTTTTCAAGACATTCTATTTCAACTCTGTTTCGGCATTTTAATTTTGTGCCACTAACACCAGAGAGGTGGTAGACTGTTAGACAAGAAGCTTGGAATTTGACGTGATGGTTAATTTTAAGATGTAAATGTATTAAGATGGTTTCTAAAAAATTCAAAACTTTATCATTTATTTTGAATTAATTTTAGTTCTTCTTATTAATTAAAATCTTATTTCTGTCTATTGTACTTTTATAATGAAGTTTAGTCAAACTGTGGCTTAATTTGTAATTTTTGAATTATTCCAAAAAGTGTTCTAATAAAAAATATGCATGCAAATATCACTTGGCATGTTTCAACTATTACGCGAGCAAAGCCGCGGGGTTTGCTAGTACCATGATAAAAAGAAGTATCAAAATCGAAGCATTTTTCCAAATCTACTCGTTAATAGTCACTAAATACTAACTGTTTTCTGAAAATCAGTTAATAAACAATAACAATTCGTGGAAAATCTCTTATCATTCAGCTTCTTTTAGAGAACAACTAAAAATTAGCTCACTCTAACGCCGATATCTTTCTGAATTTTTACGATATTTGACTGAATTTTTTTAATAAGTTGCTCCATAGAGTGGACTGTTAAATTATGTAAAAAGATCCTTGTTATCGTTCGCGCAAGCGCAGGTAAAAATTATTCCATACAGCTCCTCATATTTCCTAAAATATTTAATACTAGCGAACTTGCCTGCCGTTGCCCGGGTACGTCAAAAAACAGCAGGAATTGCGAAAAAGCTCTGAAAATCACAATAAGATATCGCGAAAAAATTTTAAATCGCTTCTCAAATTTTGAAAAGAGAAAAAAACATATATTGTGTTCGAAGATTGCAAATTGATTCCTTTCACTAGTGTGAAAAAATAGTAGCAAAACGCTAAAATGCACTAAAAATCACATACAAAATTCTCGAAAAATCGAAAATTGCTATACGAAATCCGAATAAACTTTATTGAAATGAGGGCAGAATGTACTTTAGGTCAAAATTGGAATGTCAAAAAATTGCAGCAGATCGCGAAGAAACGTAAAAATCGCATTAAAAATCACAAAAAGTTCAAAAATCACGAAATTCAAAATTTACTATAATTGTATAGAAGTTTCAAATCTAATTCCTTTGACCTGTGGGCTCTCCTAAAAGTTGTTCTTTGGAAATCATGCTAAGCATTAGATCATGTTACATTTATTCGTAATTAATTTACTTTGATTCCCTTAAATATAATTAATATAATCCCTTTAGTTAATATTAGTTTTTGTTGCATCGCATAAAATTGTTAATCGCATAAAAAATTCGCTAAAAATACAAAAATCGCTGTACGAATTCCGCATGAACGTTTTTGAAAAGAGAACAAAATTTACTATATTGGGTTAAAAGAAAGAAACCGTTTACCCTAATGTGGAAAAATCGAATTAATATAATCCCTTAAGTTAATATTAGTTTTTGTTGCGTTAAAATATCTCAATTTGTTGATTTTCTATAAGCAAGTAAACCCTATTGTTTTACAGTGGAAGTCTATAAGAATTTGTCGAAATATTAGAGATATCGCCAAGTTGGCTTCACTTTTGGTGACTCATTTTGGTCGCCAAATTTGGCGATATACCGCCAAGTTGGCGGCATTTGGCGACAACTGTGTCCCTCTACGGTAACCTTCTTATAGGTATAAAAATGCATTAAATGCTGTTCAATAATTGCATAAAAAATTCGCTAAAAATTCAAAAATCGCTGCACGAATTCCGAATAAACTTTTTTGAAAAGAGAACAAAATTTACTATATTGGGTTAAAGGAAAGAACCATATTCTTCTCATTTATATGGAAAAATCGCCTCGAAACTTAAAAGAGTGCTAAAAATCGCATAAAAAATTAAATTAAAAAAATCTAATCAAAAAATCGAAAATCGGTTCTCCAAATTTTGTAGCTCTACGTGCAGTGGTCTCTTCAGAACACCGTCAACACATTCACTCACACACAAACTTCTTTCCTTATTATTATAGATATTTATATTCCAATTGCACTATAAAATTTCTACAATATTTTGTCAATTTTTCTGGAACCGGCATTAAATTTGGTGGAAAACCCTGCGTGTTATAAGAAAAAACATTCAAGAATTTTTCTAATTTTTTTTTTAAATCGGTATATTTCTCTTAATATACGTGCTATTCTTACACAAATGAATACACATATTGCACAATGTCTGTTTATTTATATTCTGTAGCGATTAGATCATTTCGTGCAGTTTATTTTACAGGGTGATCCCAAGTATTATTTTTTTCCTTGATTTTTTGATGTCCCTCTAATTGTCCTCCTTATCAAATCGACGGTGATTAATATGAGGTAAAACCTGTTCTTTTTAATCCTGAAATTCCAGAAGAATCTGACAAGTATATTTCTAGATATTCGACAAAATGTCTAAAATTAAAAGTTGCCGTTTATTAATGGTGTATATATTAAGCAAATGATAAAATAAAGCGAAATGTCGCATCAAAATGCGAAAATATCCGTTAGCACGTAGGATAAATTCTTGATGTTTTTCTTTCTGTTTTTTTCTTTTTGAGTACATTAGGAGTGAATTTTTATCGAGACTAGGATGCAAATCATATTTTACGGTATTAAAAATCAACATGGAAAATATTATAAAAATAAATTTAATAGATGTACATTATTTTAACTAAAAATATCTGCACATATATTTTTTAGGCGGGGATTATGGTGCTTCGCTATCTTAAATCTTACGCTCGATCGTAGGATGGGCGTTCCTGCAATCGATCATAACTTGGTATTACGGTGCCTCAGTGTAAGTCCTCCTCAAGTCAGCCAATCAGAGGCCGCAGTTACATTTGTTGTGGTTGCACGCGCATCCACTTGCGCTTAATCTTACGGCTGCTTCCAAGCTGTCGTAAGATCGCGAGGCACTGTATGCCGTTTACGTTTTGTTTGTATCGTAAGTCTCCAAGCTGATCTTAAGCGAGGCACCGTAATCCCAGCCTTAAAGAGATAAAATGTATGGTGTTTGCCATCTAGTTTTGTAGTGAATAAAGTGTGATTAGAATATAAATTTTCTACTGAAAGTATAAGTTAGTATTTTGCTTAGACTAACATGATTTTGAGTGCCATTTGTTTCTCATTTTTTAGGATGTATTTTTGTCTGTTATCCACATGGTATTAAAATATGCAATAATAAAATAAGAAATATTTATGCTAAAACCTTCTCTAAAAAATTGTCTAACTAGCAGCACAAATTCCATTGAAATTCATCCAGTTTAGTAGATTACAAATAAATCTCGTAATATGTTGATATCACAGTCTTGTTTTATTAACAGAATCCTATTTATCACGAAAAATATAAAACTGATAAATCATTTTTTAATAAATAAAAAGAAAATTTTTAAAAACTTTTAGATCAGCAATAGAATTGATAAATTGTATCAATTAACCTACCAAACAAAGCAGAACCAATAAAACAAACACATAACGCAAAATCATGTGATCATATCGCCCGAAAATCTTTCTTGGTCGCCCGCGCCAAGTTTAGGTGGGGTTGATTAACAAATTTTGAATGCTGAACGGGCTAAAGTAGATGAAGTAGGTCACGTGATGCTCTTCCCGAATATTTTGGATTTTATCTGAGTGAACATATGCATGCATTTCTGTTACGAAAACCATGTTTTGGAAGGATAAAGAAATATAGTCGTTAGTTTTACTTGTTTGAACCATAAAAATAATGAAATAATTGAATTTTTAAATTCCTTTCTCCGATAAGACATACTCCATGGCTAAAAAATTTTGAGCTCGTGCGCGGCGAAAGCTGCACTTCTGAACTCGCAATTCGCAGTTGTAAAGTACACTGTTAAAAATCTGTATTCGGGAGGTGCTGGGTTGGAACCCAATCGTGCCCGTCGGCCTAATCGTTCGGAGTTTTCGTCAAACCATGGATTTCTATGCGTAAATACGGGTTAGGTTCCCTTAGAAAGACCCCACGAAGGGCACTCACCCCTGGACCTTAACCCTCGAGTAGATAATTGGCCGTCAAAAATCAACCCGACTCAAAAATCTGTAGCTTTTGCTATACAGTCACTCCACCGCTTTCATAGAAAACGATTGCTTGATATAGAGTAGTTCTCATCACATGACTTTTACCGGAGAACAATGAAAAAGCTGTAGGACACACAAATAGAAAAAGCATTGATAAAAGTAGAGATAGCTGTCCTACAGCAGCAGCAAAAACCAGTTCGTGACGTCACCTTGCAGAGCTCTATACTATGAGCGTTCTCATTGATCAGAATAAGGAAAGGGCAGCTGACTTCACTGTTGGTCGAATTACTGTGGATCAGCAAGGAAAACCTGTCCGTTCTTTATGACTCCTGCTGTACACATGAGCTAGGGAAATCTGATTGGTCTAAGTTTAATAGGTCTCTGATATGATTGGTCTACGTCGCCAAGACGATTCCTGCAATGATCGACCATGTTTGAAAGTCACGTGTCAGTCACGGTCTTACGTGAAACGCACTTTAAATGTGCCACTGTAGCTACACAAAAGAATTCAATAACTTTGATTTTGATTGCCGTGTGTTCGATAGCCTCTTCCTAAATAATAAATACAAACACAGTTTTCGTTGCGATTCTGATATTTACTGTAATTTTGTGAAATTAACATAATTTAATAATGTTTCATCTCTTTAATTATGACGAGGTCCAGGATATATTAGATTGGAACAAATTAGAACTCTTTCCAAGTTCAGGTTACTTTTAAAGATAAAATTCAGAGTACTACACGTGTGATATTAATATTATATATTAAAATAATCATTCTTAAGTAGTCTGTGTTAAATTTTGAAAAAGATTTTTTTAAGAGAAGGAGAAAAATTCGGCGAGATTAAATGAGATTCGGACCAGAGCAGAGTAAGCGCAGTGTGAACAGTCAGTACCAGCAGTTTAAAAGATGACGACGCCTAGAACGTTTCATAACTTTACTTAAAATCACAAGAATAAGTATCATTACTTTGATGTCAAAACGTAAAATCTGTTAAAAATTAAAAACTTGATAACAAACATAATAGTAGAAACATCGTTACGTTAAACCACCCATTTTCATAAGAATAACAGAGCTGTTATGCATCTAACATAACCGCCAATTTAAGAAACACATTCTATTTTATACACTATATATACATACAGTTTATTCATTACGTCACGCCACACATTTGCCGAAAAATTTGCATAAAGCAAGGTGCTGGAAATAGCAAAAACAGATAGAAAAACTCTCCGAATGCAGCCGTACGTGAAAACTTCGTAGAATGCGAAGTGCCTGTCTAAAAGAGGGGAAATAACCGGCAATGTGTGGGTGTAATGGTGTTATTACACGAGGGGTCAAAGACGCTTGAGATTCCAGGCGTCTCCATGTCCTGCGACCCACTTTTGAAAGCCACTTTTTACGTTTTCCGAGCATTTCATTGGCTGTTCGGGAAAAGGCTTTTCCATCGTCAGATTTCCAGCATTTGATTGGCTGTTACTGGCGAGTCGCTTCACTCTCAGGCGTCAAAGACGCCCGGCAGAAAAAAGACGCTCGCTCTCCAAACGACTCCCAATGAGCCATAGGAATAACATGGAGACGCCTGGAATCTGAAGCGTCTTTGACCCCTCGTGTAATAACACCATAAGGGATTTTGCTCGTAGCTCGGGAAAAGGTATTGGTAGAGGATTAAAACAGTGCAAAGAAACTTTTAACTTGCGAACAATTTATATGCCTGCCAATCTATTTATTTACTTATTCACACTTCAAATGAGGATATCTCGAAAACGGTTGGATTCGGGCGGGTAGTAGTTCCATTGGACTTTTTAATGTACATGACGAGACCTTTCTTTTGATACCACTATCGACCAAATCCACAACTTGCACCTGGGAACGTTCCCAAATAACGGTATACGGTTCCCAGGTAAGTTAATAATATATTACTAAGTAAATACATTTTTATATAAAAGTTTCAATATTTAAAAAAATATTATTTTAAATATGACTTATTATTATTTATTCTTTGTCACTTAACAAAATATTATTGGATCAATTTGAATACAAGTTTATAGTAGTTTTAATGGTGATGAGTTTTCATAGATTTAAACTTAAGAACTCTTATATTTAATTTTCTGAAATAAATTTGATTATGCAGCATCAGAAAGTCATATTGAAGTTTATAGTCTATATCAAGATATTTAATCGTTAATTTGCTGAAGATGTAGTGAGAACTTATTGTGAAAAAAATTTCATTGTAGACTTCGAAAGTAAAGACGTTACAAACAGACGTTGACGATCGGGATATTCTATATCAAGTTATTAATTGTTAATTTGCCGGAGATTTTATGAGAACTTCATGTGAAAATTATTTTATTATAAACTTCGGAAGTAAAGTCTCCATACAATATACAAACAGACGTCGTAGCTTCGGAAATCAAGAAGAGACATCGACGATCGGGATATTCTATATCAAGTTATTAATCGTTATTTTGCCGGAGACGTAGTGAAAACTTATTGTAAACTTCGGAAATAAAGTCTCCATACAAACAGATGTCGTTTTCTCCCTCTGTTCAAACGGACGACTTTTTCTTACTCACCAACGCTACCGGGGATAAACCCCGTAGCTTTGCTAAACAGCGTCCTATTCTTCTTAATCCCTGTCGTCGAGTGATGAAAAACAGAAAACTTACTCAAAAAAGGTGGATTATTTTAATTTCAACCAATCCGGAGAGTCCATGATATTAGCGTCTTCTCGGAACTCCGGGAGTTGAACGCACTCTCTGCGTCCGTCTTACGAAGAAATGGACTTTACCCGAGGCTAACGAAAAAGACAGGCTACCGCGGTACAAGATAGGACATTTGCGGCAAAATCTGTAATGGCAACAGTACTAGCGTCACTACCGACAAGGGGGAAGAATTAACACGTCTCCGAAATTTACCTATGTTGATGAAATATGTTTACGCTCTATGTTTTAAATATTTATTCTTTCCTATGCGAAGAAGAGGCAGACGATATTCTATTTATGCTTTATTTATTTAGCTGCGTTTTTGTTATCGTACTTGTTCGTTCACCTTTAATTTACAAAATGATAATTATAATAATAATATAAAAGAAAAGCCCCATAAAATTCTGTTGAAAACATAAATATGTACGTTAATGAGATAGAATTATAAGAAATTTAATTCGGATATTGTGTTAATTTATTCACATTAAATACACCTTTATCAAGTGTAATATCAGTATCTCTATGTTTTGCTATTTTTTAACTTTTAGATTTATATAATTCTAAAAATTTTATAAAAAGGAATTTTTCCCTATATGTATTTTATTAATATATCTTATATGTTAATATCATAAATATTATTGAACTGATTGTACGTCATTTACATTAAAAGCAGTCTTTTTATTTTATCTGTGAAAAGTAAAAATACGTAAATTCAAAAAGATTATCGTAAGGATTTACATACATTAAACTTCTTAAATTAATAAAACATCGGCTGTAAAAAAATTTCTACCAAATGGGAATATTTATGGAATTTTTTGGGACTTGTAGAGTGCAATATTTCGTATATTTTTACATTTTGTAGCTTTAAATTCAATAATATCATATTTACTTATAATATTCAAGACGACATTTTTAGCTTGTTTTTCGTTGCACTTAAATCGTTCACCCATCATGTACGAAAAAAAATATATAGTATATATATATCGTGCATGAAAGATCACAATAAGGTAGATCCTCAATGACAAAAATACAAGAATGGAAAGTTTCTTCCCCATTGTCACTAAAGGCGCTGCGGTCACAAGAGCATTACCATTACGTTCTATGGAAATGTCCGATCTTGTATGTTAATCTACATTGTTAAAAAGATCGTGAAAAATTACCTCTGTTTTTAAAGGCTATCTATTTTCTGACCAATGAGAACACGCCATAATCGTTTATGAAGCGTTCTCATTCGTCAGAAAATAGATAGCCTTTAAAAACAGAGGTAAGTTTTCACGATATTTTTAACAGTGTATGTCGCGGTGCATCCCATGTCTTTTTTTACAAACCGCTAGAGAGGCGTGATGCTCTTTTCGCGCACCTTCATTGGTGCATTCGAGCATCACATGACTCTAGCGTTCTATAAAAAAAGATATGTGGAATGCACCGCAGTAGCCTGTCTTTCTGTTTATCCTCGGCTTTACCCATGTGACGTCTGCCGCGGGTAAACAGAACAAATAAGGCCCCTAGAAGAAAAACACCGTGAAGAACTTTTTAACGTTACTTCCCCTTCGTCCAATAAAAAGTCTTTTTCGGACGGAAAATTCCCGCAGACGCGTGGCTGTTGCCATTCGTAGGTAAAGTTCATAGGTGTGAAGAACATTTTAACTCTGCATCCCCTTCCTTAAATAAACAGTCTTTTTCTGTGGGTATCTACCCGCAGAAGCGTAGCTGTTGCCATTTGTGGGAAAAGTCCATTTGTAAATGTCGTCGCATTTTCTGCCTCGCTAAGGAAAGTTGTTGTCGAAAATGAAGTTAAGCAATGGCACACATCTTGATTTAAATCGGACCTCGCGCGTTAATTCGAACGATGAAAGGAAAGGAAAACATTTTTTTTTTTTTTTTTTTTTTTTTTGCATATCTAATAAAGTTTTTAATGAATTTTGATGAAAATTTTGCCAAGTGCGAAATATTAATAAGTAGAAGATTTTTATTTTCATTATTTAAAACTTACAAAGAAAATGCTATCTGCCGTATATTACGATGGTCACGAAAAGTAAATATAAAAGCTAAATTGTAAAAACAGATTATTATTATTGTTTAGTTTAATAAATCTTAATAAATGATAGAAAAGGACTTTAAATAAGAAAAAATATATTGATTTTATTTATTTAGATACTTTAATGTTTCAAAAGGAATTTGTAAGATTTGAAAATGAATTTTAAATGATTAAAATGTTAAATTAAATTGAAAAAGACAAATAATTTATAAAATTTAGACTATTTTTTATTAGAAATGTTGCATTATATTTTTATGATGAAACATGCATGAAAACTTATACGAGTATATAAACATAATTTTTCTTTAGTTCATAGCATTTTACATCAATTGAGGTAACAAAGCAACATATGCAATGAGATCAGTGAAGAATTTTATATGGAATTTACCCGAGGCTAACGGAAAATACAGGCTACCGCGGTGGGTCCGATTCTTCTTTTTACAGACCGCTGGAGTCACGTGATGCTCGAATGCACCAATGAAGGTGTGCGAAAAGAGCATAACGTGACTCCAGCGGTTTGTATAAAAAGAAGAATTGGACCCACCGCGGTAGCCTGTCTTTCTCGTTAGCCTCGGAATTTACCCATGTGATGTCAGCCGCGGTTAAACAGAAGAAAAACACCAATAGGCGTGAAGACAATTTTAACACTGCTGCCCTTTCGTCCAATAAACAGTGTTTTACGGAGGATTTTTCCCCGCAGAGGCGTGACTGTTGCCATTCGTGGGTTAAGTCCATTGCATATTGCATCATTTTAAATCAACTGAGGTGGCCCAACAACAGATTCAATGAACCGAGTTATGAATTTACTATTAGAATGACAAAAAAAGTGTCTATAAAAATCGAAATAAAAAATATATATGCAAGATATATTGAAAGGTTTTTCTTATTGGTTTTAGATTTTAATAAAAAAATTTAACAATTTCTGGCGTTCACGTTGGAGAAGGAGCAAAATCGAACACTATAAAGTCTTGTGGCAACTTTTGTTGGCACTAAATCATTAAGGATTTATTTTTTAATTCCTATACAGAAAATGGGTTGTAAATTTTGGAAGCAATTGACGTTTTTCACAATTTTTTTTCTGCGATTCAACAAAATTTGCGATATTTTTTCCCCACAATCGATTGGCAAAATTTCCTATTTTATCTGCAACCATTTAACGAAATTAAAAATTTTTTTCCCGCGAATGAATAATAAAATTTGCGATTTTTTTAGTCACCGATTGACGAGCTTCACAAGTTGTTTTGCAATCGATTGATGAACTACGCTGTTCTATTCCACGAGCAAGTATCAAAATTTTGCGGGTTTTTTCGCAATTCTTTGAAGAAAATCGCGATTTTATTTCAGGATCGTTTGACGAAAATTGCACTTTTACTTCTCGATCGTTTGACGAAAATCGCTGTTTGATATCGCGATCGTTTGACGAAAATCGCTATTCGATATCGCGATCGTTTGACGAAAATCGCTATTCGATATCGCGATCGTTGACGAAAATCTCTGATTTATTTTGCGATCGTTTGACGAAAATAGCTGTTATATTTTGCGATCGTTTGACTTAAATCGCGGTTTGATTTCACGACCATTTGACGAAGATCGCTGCTTGATTTCACGATCATTAGACAAAAATGACGATTTTACTTCACAGTTGTTTGACGAAAATGGGTTTTCTCCCCGTGATCAATCGATGACACTCGCAGTTTCTCCAGTGATCATTTGACAAAAATGCCAGATTCTTAACAATTAAAAAAAGCGGAAATCCGCCACTTGGCGGAAAAGTAGCGTCCCAGTATTCTTGCTCTGCTTTCCGAGCGTGTATAACCTAAATTATCTTTTGTGTGTTAATTCTTAAATAAATGTGTTGTTTATTTAGTATTTTCGACTAGTGATTATAACATAAGTATTTATAATGGTGACCCTGGAAATTCGAGCAATATTTCTGATGATTTAGAAGATAGTTTCATCGGCCGGACCACGCGCTACGCCGCAACGGAAAGGAGGTAACATGCATGTTTCATTTCTCCTCTGGCTTGGCTAGGGGCAATTTTCCCAAAGCTACATTAATACTTTTTATCTTTTTATTCAAAACTATCATTTGTTTAATTATGAATTGCTAGTAATTTAATAAAATTTAACTTTTTGGAGGGCAGTATGCCGGACGACATAAATAATACCACCAAATAAATAAGTTGCCAAATTAGGTGTAAAGTTACCGCCGTTGTGGGAAATTAATATTAGACTTTGGTTCGCATAAGCAAAAGCAATTTTGAACTATCAGGAATTATTGTCGATGGAACAAAATATTGTCGCAGCGATCGATCCTGAAACGTTGTCTACCGTGTCTGACATTTTATTAAACCCTCCAGCGCACAACAAATACATGACATTAAAAGAAAGGTCAATTCAGGAATTCTCCTAATCGGAAAATAAACAGATCCGAAAATTGCTATCACAAGTACAGTTAGGTGATGAAAAAGAAAGTGCAGCAGCTAGCCAAAAATTTGATTACCGAAGATTTTTTAAAGTCCTTATAGTTTCAAAGGCTCCCTGCAGATATGCAAAGTATTTTGGTCGTGAATTCGGAATCTCTAGAAAATTTAGCAAAAATGGTTGACAAAATCTCCGCAGTACGACTGACTCGGGATGTGTATACGCGATCGGCGAACCCTCACACAGTAAATCGGCACTTACTGCTGACTCGCCTGTAAACTAAATATCCGCACACCGCGCCGAAACCGCTGCGTTAAGTCAAAACGTAGAAAGTTTGTCGCGGTCGGGTTTCGAGATACAGATCACATGGCCGATATTTCAAATCGCCGCATCTGCAATTCGGCCGTGATGAATTTTGTTATTATCATCAACCATTCGGCAAAAAAGCGAGTAAATGTAAGGAACCATGTAAATATGTCAAAGAACACCCGGAAAACTAGACTCGGCTATCGCCATGCAAATTTCGGCGACCTCAACGCCCTTAACCTCTTCGTTCCCTGGTTCCACATATGTGAACCTTCGTTCTGCCCCGTTTTATTAATGATACTCAAACATAATTAGAATATGTTTCGAAGTCTAATATTTGAACTAATGCAAATAAATTAAAAATATCGCACTGAAGTCAAATGGGGGTAGAAATAATTCAGTAATAATCAATAATATTGCATTAATACTCAGTAACGAAGAGGTTACATCTTGTCGCCTATATGTTTTTTATAATAGATCTCATTTAAAAATTTTAGTAGATTCTGAATCAGATGTTTCGTGTATTCCACCCTCTAAAAAATTGCTTCCAGACTCCTGATAACTACTTACTGCAAATAACACAAACCTTTCTACATATGGTTCAAAATTAATGAATGCCAACCTAGGTTTAAGGCGTAGTTTGGATTGAATATTTTTAATAACTAGTGTACCAATGCTAATTATTGGAGCTGATTTTCTAGAAAATTTTGCCCTTCTGATTGACCTCAAACGTTGTAGGCTCATTGATAGTACCACAAAACTTTCACAATTGGGATATTTGCACATTCGTCTCAGGAAAGTTCTATCAAACTCATTTCAGGCAATTCTGATTATCACAAAATTTTATCAGAATATCACCATGTGTTAAAAAATGTTAAAAAAGAATTTCAATATATGATTGATCAGGGAATATATAGACCATCTAAATCTCCATGGTCTTCTCCATTACATGTGGTTTCTAAAAGTTGTGGTAGTATCCGTTCAGCTGGGGATTATAGAAGATTAAATCCATATACTACACCAGACAGGTATCCTATTCCCCATATTCAGGATTTTTCAAATGCGCTTCACGGAAACCGTTATTTTTAAAAAGTGATATTGTTTGAGCTTATTTCCATATCCCCGTACATTCTGACCACATACCAAAAACAACAGTTTGTACACCACTTGGCCTTTTCGAGTTCTCTTCTTTAAACTTTCGATTATGTAATGCGGTGAAAACGGTCCAAAGATTCATGAAAGAAATTCTTGAGATTTACTACACTGCTCAAAACAATTAAAGGATATTTGAAGTTTTATATAAAATAAAGATATAAACGAAATTTTTTTTGCCGAAAATAGAAGAAGAGAATCACAAATGCAAATTTTTCTGGTTTTCAAACTGTGGAGTATGCAAAGTTTGAGTTCGACGTCAAAAACGTCGCTTCAGCGGCAGCGAATGAAATTTGACTTTCAACTGGATAAAAGAGAATGAAGACAAGGATGATCGGCATTCAGTGATTGCTTTGTTTCGATGAGTACGATGTCTCAGCGAAGTCATTTGACAGATTCAGAAGCTTTGAGAATTGTTGGTAGGTTAGAAGGGGGCCAAACTCAAGCCGAAGTAGCGCAAGCCATTGGAGTGTCACAAAGTGTCATTTCCAGGATCTGGAACCGTTTTTTGGAGAGTGGATGTTCAGGCCGAAGGCCAGGGCAAGATCGTAGACGGGCAACAACGCCCAATGAAGATCGGTATTTAGCGTTAACAGCTCGGAGACACCGAACCATTCTCCAACAACACCTTCGCTCGGCTACAGGCACCACGATTTCAACTCAGACTGTCCGAAACCGGCTCCATGCTGTAGGACTGTATGCTCGCCGACCGATGGTATGTGTTAGATTAACATCAAGGCATCGTCGCGACCGCAGGGAGTGGGCAACCGAGCATGTCAACTGGAGGAGAAATGAATGGAGCAATATTCTGTTTTCTGACGAGTCCCGTTTTTCTGTGCATCCGGATAATAGGCGTATTTTCATCTGGAGGGACCGTGGCAGTAGGAATAATCCTGCGTTCGTGCACGAAAGTGTCAGATTTGGCGGTGGAGGAGTGTTGGTGTATGGTGGCATCTCCATTGACGGGCGCACTGACCTCTACATCATTCGAGATGGAGCTCTGACTGGTCGCCGATATAGGGATGAGATCCTCAGACCTATTGTAGTCCCTTACGCTGCAGCAATCGGAGATAACTTCATTTTAATGGACGATAACTGCAGGCCACATCGTGCAAACCTGGTAGAGGATTTCCTTTTCGAGGAAGGAATCGTTCGAATGGAATGGCCAGCGTGTTCTCCAGACATGAATCCAATCGAGCACGTTTGGGACGCTCTAGGAAGACGAGTTTCTGGCCGCCAACAACCCTCACAAACTCTCCAAGAACTGGAAAGAGCTCTTCTGGAAGAGTGGGGCAGAATACCCAAACTCGTCATTAATAGCCTCATTGAGTCCATGCCTCAAAGGTGTTCAACGTTGCTGGCCGCCCGTGGAAACCATACCCCCTACTGAAAATGATTTTCTTTGAAGAAAACACCTTTTCTTATTCTTTTTTTCTCATATACACAAATTGTGTTTTTTTCCTTTAGTACACAAATGCGCAATAAAATGCATTTTTTCTGCCAAACATGTGTAATTTATTCTCATATAACCTACTATGTCTGTTGACCATGTATCAATCAGCTAAACAGTTTACCAGATACAAAATCCACCTAAAACTGCAATATCCTTTAATTGTTTTGAGCAGTGTATTTTGTTTTGTCTGTTTAGATGACGTACTCATTTTTAGTCAGGATGAGGCTGAACACAAAGTTCATTGACAGCCCGGGAGGCGGCAGCACAATCACCTTATCGAGTTGGAGGCTGAAATTCCAGAATTAGTTAAAACCCGATTCGCATATTACAATGCAACTGGTCTGCCAAGTGTTATCTTGGTGAAAACACCTGTAAAGCCGATTTTAGTGGTTGACTGGTAGGTTTACCATTGTGTTTTTCTGCTCCCAGTCCTCCATGTTTTCACACCTTTGGGTGCAGGATAACACAATGATAAACCTACGAGTCAACCACTAAAATTGGATCTGAAGATGTTTTCCACCAAGATATGGCTTGGCAGACCAGTTGCATTTTAGTAGGCTAATCGAGTTCTGTATATTCCTGGAAATTCGGCTTCCGAGTCTATGAATTGATTGTCTGTACAACCGCCTTCCGTTCTATTACGTATGCTATATTCGAAAGATTGCATATGGACTTGCAATTAATGTTCAAAATTCTTATTCGGCGTTCCAGAAATTTCCTTTTTATGCCATTGTAATCATGTCATTTTCGCATTACTGATGTTATTTTCTCTTTAACTCTCGCAGTACGTCTGGTATTTAAAGATAACAGATGATTTTTGGTTTGTGCAATAAACTGATTCCTGACAATCGAAATGCGAAAAAAAGTTTATATTTTTTCAAATTATCCTGAAAAAAATATTTAATTTTAATTATTGTCTGTACTATCGATTGAAATAAAAGATGATTTTAATTTCAATTTGAAAATAACTCAAATAATCACTACAGGGATTATTAGATTTCTTTTTAGATACAGTTTAGCCTTTTCTACGCAAAAAATGGAGTTAAAGAAAAATATATCCGTGTAAAATAAAATTTCAAATCATTTAATTCAAGGATGAGGACCTTTACACATGGATAACAGTTTAATCACAGAACAATAAAAATCCCTAAACACACACAAATCATATTAAATTCCCTTGACATTATGTCGCCGGTTCTGTATGCTTCGGTCTAGGTCGGAATCTACATTCGTTCTGAAGTTTTTTCCCTCGGGACGGGCGATGGCTGTCCAAAAATTCCCAATAGGGAATATTCCCTTCGCTATAATGATTGAGTTACAAAAGGAGTAATTTAGTTGCCATCATTACAGAAATATTGTTAAATATATATATATATATGTATATATATATATATATATATATATATATATATACACTCATGTCCAAAATTGAGGACACGAACATAAAATCTGTTAAAACTGATGAACTATTCAATGTGCTGCCACGAAATTTGGTACATAGGCATATTACAATAGTAGAAAGAATATAGCAACATAACAATATGGAAAAGATTTTAATTGTGAATTAAGAAACAGGGTACATCAAAAAGTGTTAAATCATGAATCAGAGATAAAGCATTTATCTCGAGAAAAGTCTGTCTAATATGGAGTGTAACCACCGTGTACTGCAGTACAAGCCTCACAATGAGCTCTCATGCTGTTTATGAGGGTGCAAATAAATGTGTGTGGCAACAAAGCCCATTTTACCAAAAGCGCGGCTTTTAAGTCCTGGGAGGGGGGGTGGGGGGGTACGGTGTACAATGGCTCTTTCCAGACCTTCCCAAACATGATCAATAGGATTGAGGTCCGGAGACCTCGAGGGCCAATTCATATGGCGAATATTCTCTTCTTCAAGAAAATCGTCAACAATGTGAGCTCTGCGTGACTTCGCATTATCGTCTATAAACATCAAATCTGGCCTACATAACCACGGAACAACCTCACATAGGCTTCAAGGAACGCATCCCTATAGCGATTTGCGTTGAAGTACCCGCATCGAAGACGTGCAGTGGTGTACGACTCCCCAACATTATGTTGCCCCATACAAGGATTCGTTTGCCTACAAATCTGTCGATTTCTTTTAGGTAGGAGGCATGGTAGCGAGCTCCAATTTCTCCCTGGATGAAAATTCGACGAGAATCACTCTGCGTGGTGAATCTCGAATCATCTCTCTATTCTAAAAAAAAGTAACTACCGCTGTCACCGCCGCCGCTGCCGCCGGTTTTGAATTTTTTGTGACCGGACGTCTTTCTTCGTTAATATTAAAAAAACTGTTGCATACAAAAATATGAAAATCGGTAGTATTATAGAAAAATGTTTGATAAACACGCTGATGTAGACAGTTTTCAAATCGAAGAATTATTTTAAGAGATATTTAATGCCAAAGTTGGACAAAATCGTTCCATTAAAAAAGTTTTATAGGAGCAAAAACTGTACATAGGAATTTAATCATTTTTAGATCATTTTATGCGTCAAAATTTCCCGGTGTGCAGATTGCAGTTAGTTTTTTAATTTGAATAATTTTTCGAGGTTTTATTTCTATTTTAAATTCAAATTTTCAGCATTTCGAGAGATATTTTTTACAAATTTTAGAAAATTGTATTAATTTAAACTGTTGCCAACTGTATAAAAAGCGCAACCAGTAATGTTTGCTTCAAATTAAAAATTTATTTTACACGTGACTATTATAAACAAAAAATATAAAAATCAGGAACTCATTGAAAATTACATCATAAAAACTATAGTTACACGTGAATTTTAAATGAGAAAGAGTATTGTAAAATAATAAATTGAGTAACATGCGTTAGAAGTCCTAAATAGGAAAATTTACGTCATATTACACTTATTACGTAAAATGAACAAAAAATAATATTGCAAAACAGTTTTAATTTAAAAATTGCGCGAGACATTTACTTGACATTTTAAGATGATCATAATATTTCATTTCTAACAAAAGTATTTTGACGTGAATATTAAAAAGAGAAAGAAAAGTTTGGTGAAAATTACGGCAGATTATAATTGTCAGATTCAAATTATAATTCAATCTTCCGAAATCTTTTAAAGGCGATCAAATTAGCGTGCTGTTAGAGTCTGCGGTGTCTGAACGGGGGTTGACGAGCGTAGCTCGTAGGGGGCAGAGCCCCCTAGTCACTAAAAAGAAAACGCCCCCATTCTTGTTGTGCCCGAGACTGATGTCTTCGGCTCCGTAACAACCGGGATCTCCTGTTGGATGCAGTGAAAGGGACACACAAGATTGGACTCCGGGCTTTAGGGATGAGGTCCTTGAGCCTTTGTGAGATTGTTCCGGGATTCTGTAGACCCGAACTTCATGTTTATGGACGATAATGTGAAAGCCACACAGAGCTCACACTGTTGATGATTTTCTTGAAGAAGAGAATATTCGCTATATGAATTAGCCCTCACGGTCTCCGGACCTCAGTCCTATTGAACATATTTGGGATGGTCTGGGAAGACCCACTGTACAGCGTAACTCCCCTCCTAGGACCCACCAGGACTTAAAAGCCGCGCTTTTGGTAGAATGGGCTTTGTTGCCACAAACATTTATTGACACCCTCAGAAACAGCATGAGAGCTCGTTGTGTGGCTTGTACAGCAGTGCATGGTGGTCACACTCCATATTAGACAGACTTTTTTCGAGATAAATGCTTTATCTCTGATTCATTATTTAGCACTTTTTGATATACCCTGTTTCTTAATTCATAACTAAAACGTCTTCCATATTTTTATGTTGCCATATTCTTCCTCCCATTATAATATACCTCTGTGCCAAATTTCATGGCAACACAAAGTATAGTTCATCAGTTTTCACAGATTTTATATTTGTGACCTTAATTTTGGACATGAGTGTATCTCGAAAACTAATCCAATCTTTAAAATTCTAATACTACTTTTCACATGAATAGTAAATCGCACATTTTCTTTCAGCATCGACTTTATACGCATAAGCCATCAGCTAACCTAGATGTAGGCATTTGGTAGCATTGCACTCATTGATCCACAGGATTGATTTACAGGATTACAGGCGGCTGTCGCAAGCTGGTTTAGGCGCGCAACACACCAGAGAGACATGCGGCAATAATTGTGCGACAGGAGGCAAATTCTGCTGTTCAAACCGGTTTTTTCTTTGTTAACAGGATAAAATTGTTGCATGCCTCACGTTTTTTTGTTGCATGTCTACTTGGTGTGCGGCGAGCCTTAATCGCTAAGATTTCTCTTTGTTTGCTACTGGCCACTTTCTCAGAACACCCGTAAACATTGCTTTGTCCCAACACTAGAAAAACAAAATTTTTATAACTCTCAATAACAATATACCGCTAAAATCTTGAAGTAAAGACATGGTACAAGAGCCGACAGCACAAAAGCCTATGTTATAAAGCACAAGAAAAAACCTTTATTTTATCGGAGAGTAGAGGTAGGGGAATCTAATGATCCCTGTCTGCCGGAAGTAAAGTGGTGCATAAGCCAAAAATTAAAAGCACCAGTGGTTGACTCATAGGTTTACATTGTGTTTGTCCTACAACTATCCTCCATGTTTTCATACCTTTGTTTGTAGGACAAACACAATGATAAACCTACGAGTGAACCACTGGTGGTATTAATTTTTAGCTTATGCACCACTTCACTTCCGGCAGACATGGATCATTAGATTCCCCTACTTCTACTCTACGATAAAATAAAGGATTTTTCCTTGTGCTTGACAACATAGGTTTTTACGCTTTCGGCTCTTGGACTATAAGTAAGTATTTTATTATTATAATAGAAATACATGTGCTTCTGTATTATCAATGTAAAAATGTATCTTTATCAAAAACATCATATTTATTATGAAAAATATAAAGCAACCAATAAAAAAAATATCTTAGCAAACGTGGCAGCGTTAAGCTATAATATGATTAAGAAATAGAAAATGCAAACGACTTTCTTAAATTTCTGGCGAACCAGTTGACATATGACAAAGATTTTTCTTTTGAAAGATCGAACTCGACGAGACGAATGAACTGATACCATTAAAAAAATTACTGTAGCTTTCAGTAGTTTTTTATTTAACCTTAAATGAAAAAAATGAAGACACAAAATTCAACATAGTGTAGCTAACGTTCCTGTGGGTGGATTAACTTCGTTTTTGTTTTATTTTGATCCTCTTTTTCAGACTTAAAATAGATTTTTTTTTTCATCTTTGTATGTTTGACGATCGCTGAGAAAATCAAATTTGTCTTTTATAATGTCTCCATAAAATTATAGCTATCTCTCCTTTTCATTTTTTAATTTTCTAATTCAATAATTTCTTTCGCGTTGCCATTCCCTAAAAAGCAATTTAAATAATTTAAAAGAAAGGATAACACGTGTACTTTTGTTTTTATAAGTCAATAAAAACTGAAATTCAACTGATAAATTTTTGTATTTTTGAAACCGACGTCAACCTAAGCAGATAATGCATAATTTTCATAAATATATGTATAAACTTTCATGATTAATATTTTGAACTGGAATAAGAGACACAAAGGAGCACAAACGAGTTAATAGGGAAAAAAAAACAGGGTAAATCCCAAGCTTCCGTTCAGGAGCTAAATGTAAGTTTTTTTTTAATTATCATCATAAAATCCTGACTTACACAAGCGATAGGTATGCAGTAATATAAATACTTCACATACTAAGCATACCGTAAAAAATAGCATTCCATCTATTTTAAATAAGGAAGAGATGCCATATACGCACCATAGTACATAACTGACGAGTTAACACTAGAACGGCGGGAAGGGGTCATTTTGACCCCTGCCAAACGAATACATGTCGATTCAAACCAGAAAACTTTTTATAATTTAAAATTAATATATGCTGCGCAAAAATAACTTAAATAAATAAGTTAAATAGTTTTAAGTAAAAATTCTGATGGGAAATATTTTTATAAAACTTGAGTAAAATTTCCCGCCGTTCTAGTGTTAAACGGCTAAATAAAATCAAAAGTAAAAAGCTGTGATCTTTTTTTAGGTTTTGAGGTATGATGCAGGTAATATTGCAGCACTATCTATTTTCTAAAATTTTAACTTAAGAAAGAATTATTGCGGGTGAACATTACGAGCTAGATATCATGTACGCACATGTTTGTTTAATATTGTTGATTAATAATTTATTTTTAATGTTTGGGAGTTCTTTATTCACACACATTGTAAGTAGGATATCTTAAGGAGCTTTAGAAAAACCTAGACAAGCATGAATCGGTGTAGATTACTGAAAATATATCAAGCTGTGAAACTTGAATCCAACCCCAAACTTTGAGGAATCAACTTATATATATTTGTGGCACATTAAAACGAAAACTTGTAATCTATTAAGGCAGTGAAAGGATGCATTTCTTATAAATAATATTACATAAAGTTTTCAACTCAAAATGTTTTATTAAAATTTATTATTTTTGATAAAAGAAATACTATTATTTTTTATAAAAATTAATATACATTACGCAACAACTTTTACATTTTAAATTTGTGATTTTTTGTAACGCAAAGTTTGATGGTTGTATTAACACTAGAACGGCGGCAAGGGGTCATTTTAACCCTTGCCGAATGAATACATGCCGATCCGAACCAGGAATTTTTTTTATAATGTAAGATTAATATATGCTGCACAAAAATAACTTAAATAAATAAGATAAATAGTTTTAAGTAAAAATTCTGATGTGAAATATTTATAAAAAACTTGAGTAAAATTTCCCGCCGTTCTAGTGTTAATGGCGTCATTTTGCATGGTACGGTAACTGAGTTATTGTTGTTTATTTATTATTTTTTTTACTTTTTTTATTATTATTTTTTAAATTATATAAATTGTTTTGTTCTATATTTATTAAACTTTTCATTTATTTATTGTTATTTCCTTTTTAAAATAATAGAAAGTAATTTAAAAATATGTATCTAACTGCTATTCGAAAACGAGGTTTTCGTCAAATTGGCGTCAGAAAAAAAACGCATTAAACCCGTTGTGTATATGACATCTGTGCCTTAAATAATTAGGGTTTCATTTAACTTTAGGTACTTTTGCTTGAGATATTGTCGAAAATGTACAGCAAAAATATACGGTACTACTTGATTATCCCTTCGAACAATTTCGCCAAATGATACAAACTGACATAATTTTTATTTTAAATAAAGGTAGAATAAATAAATTAGCAAAACATTAATAAAAATACTAATAAAAACTTGGGCACAGATGTCATCCCATACAACCAAAGACTGCCTCCGGACGTCCTATATGGTCCTATATCGATCCGAGAGGTCCGATACCCGTCAGATCCTGTATAGAGCCTAATTTGGACGTTCGCAGGACGCCAGAATCCGGACGAACCATCCACGATCGTCCGGTGTTGTCCTGAGAACATCCGTGTCACCTGTACGCATGCGCAAGAAATTCTGACTTCAGACTTCAACTGCTCTGTCCGGTTTCCGTTGAAACGAACGATGTATTTTAAACAACTGTGTTCTATTACTTATTTCTTTTAATGAGGATTGAATTTGTCCTACAGGTAAGTAAACTTTCGAATCTTAACTTTTTAGAGTGAACTTTTGAGTTTTGCACTAAAATATAAGGCTTTTGTCGTAATCTATACCATGAGACAGGCAAACTTTCATAGAAAACATATAAACAGTTATAAGCATTTTTCATATAAATACTCGAAATAATAATGTTGTATGATCGTAAAACAAACCTTTGTTCATTATATTTTTACTGAAATAGTATTATTTTTAAAGATAGATCATTTCGTGAGTCATCAAAACATTGTTTATGACCCATTGTTTGGGTGTTGTGTTAGATATAAAAATACATTAAACATTCATTTTGGTGATGATGACAAGTAAAAATATTCATAAAGCTTTAAATTCAACTTTTAAATCTATTTAACCATTAAATTTATTTATCTTTAAACAATCTAATAAAAATACTCGTAAAGTATATTTCATTCCAAGAATAGCCTGCTTATAAAATTAATTTTGTATAAGATAAGGATTTTTAAATTTTCTAACTAAGCCTACATGTGGCCCAATAGCAAAGATCCAGTTGGGGACCCTGTGTGACACTTTAACAGCTTCAATTTGCCTTCATTTATACATATATACTGTATTAAAAAAGTATATATAGCTGGTTTTTAGCTTGCTTTTTTTTTGGATGGGGGGAGTTCAGTGAAACACACAGCACCCCTGAAAAAAAGATAAAGTACGCTGTTTTAATTCTTCATTTTAAAAAATGTGTCACAGTTGCTTTCTATTGGGTTTTTATGTTGCATTTCTGTGTTGTTTGTTGTTTTGATGTGTTTAAAATCTGTCGTATTTTCAAAGAAAAGATTTTTAGAATAGCTTATTTCATCTGTTTTTAGGTGCGTTCGTAATTATATAAATACGTAGCACCTATAGTCGTCGTTCAGTCCGTCCGTCTGTCCGTCCGTCTGTCCGCATGTAACAGAGCAAAAACTACCCAACCGAATGGTCTGAAATTTCAAATACATGATTGTTGCAAAATTTTGTCGAGCCATTTCAAATTTTATGAAAATCGGATGTATAGTTTAATTACAGGGACAGTCAAAAGTTTTTCTTTACATTACGGCCAATGGGAAAAAATATTGCAAGTGCATTTTAATGATATTAGAGCCTTCCGAATGATCTGAAATTTTAAAGATATAACTGTTGCAAAATTTTGTCGAGCCATTTCAAATTTTAGGAAAATCGGATGTATAGTTTAATTACAGGGACAGTCAAAAGTTTTTCTTTACATTACGGCCATTGGGAAAAATTATTGCAAGTGCATTTTAATGATATTACAGCCTTCCGAATGGTCTGAAATTTTAAAGATATAATTGTTGCAAAGTTTTGTTGAGCTATTTCAAATTTTAGGAAAATCGGATGTATAGTTTAATTACAGGGACAGTCAAAATTGTTCCGTTACATTACGGGGAATGGGAAAAATTATTGCAAGTGCATTTTAATGATATTACAGCCTTCCGAATGGTCTGAAATTTTAAAGATATAATTGTTGCAAAGTTTTGTTGAGCTATTTCAAATTTTAGGAAAATCGGATGTATAGTTTAATTACAGGGACAGTCAAAAGTGTTCCGTTACATTACGGGGAATGGGAAAAAATTATTGGAAGTGCATTTTAATGATGTATCAGACTATGCGCTTTATGAAGTGCAAAAAAGTATATATTCAGTACAATATGGGGTGCAAAAAATAATGATAAAACTAGTTATAGTACGAACGCACCTCATTTGCCACGTTTGACGAGCAATTTCCAACTTGTTCATTATAAATAACATTTTAGCCTTGTCTGTGTTCCCTCTAAGTCATTATTTAAAGACGCTGCACCTGTCTTTTTAAAATTGGCAAAATACACCTTGCTTTCTTTTTTTAATATAGTGAAATGTACCCCTATTTTTGCAAAAATATCTCATAAAACTCTTCGACGAATCGCAGTATTGCAGTATTTCAAAATCCGTGTGCCCTAGAGCTTTAAAAAATTATAGAACTTCCTTATTTCTTTAGGAAAACAGGTTATTCAATCATCGTAATCCAATTGAATGTTCCAGTTGAACGTGATTTTTAAATTTTTAATCCATAAAATCATTTAAAGTTAATGTTTCTTTGTTTACCATACATAAAAATCACATTTTTTTTTTTTTTTTTTTTTTTTTTAACAATCACTACTATACTAAACATGTTAATGCAATTTCTCTTGAAAAAATAGTTCAAAATATAAGAAACACTCTATATCTCAAGTTGAAACATCATGTAGGTGCAAATATTTGCACCTGTTTAGTAATAAATGTTTTTGAATCATGTAATAATCACATTGTTTTATTTATTTTATTTAAAGTATTCTTCCCTGTATTTATTTTCTGTTTACAGTAGTAAACACTAGGCTTGGTAGCAAAATTTTTTCAAATTCTTACTCCATCCCATATATTTTGTTAGTTCTGCAAGCCCAGTAGCAGAAACAGTGCAGCACGGCAGCGGGCATTGTAGATTATATTAAACTTTGCAGATTACTCCACCAAGTTAAAAAGAAATGCTGGGGTTAAAAAATAGCTGAAATTTGCTTAAGTTGCTAGATTTATTGTATTTATTGTGTCCTTATATTATATTTTCTTTATAAAGGGAAATTTTGATTACTTTAAGTGTTTTTGCCATTTCTTATGATAGTAGGCTTATTGAGTCGCAGATACATTTTAGTTTGCTGCAGACTGACGCAAAAAATTCTGCTTCTGGGTCTGCAAGTGTACATGATCTTAAAACTGAAAGTAAATAATACCATTTTTCAGACATAGCATTTTTATTTTTTAATTTTTATTGGTACTTTTGTAATAATTTTAACTGGATGTCTAAACTCATTATTATTTTCAGTACTTCTCTGTTATCCCATCAATCACTTTTCTTAAAAAAAAATTATTTCCAAAAAATTTCAACAACTAATAAATAAAAAGTAAGAATGTTATCATTAAAGTTAAAAAAAAAAAAAAAAAGAAAATCAGAAAAGCTCTGCTTACTAATTTGCTAACTATCAATTTTAAATGATATATTTTATAATATACTATTATTGAAAACTGAAATAAAAATCTTGGATATTTTAATACATTATTGTCCCTCTCGTCTGGTGAATGTTTAAGCGATATCAATTGAAACAAATCTATTATATGAAACTATGCATCATAAAATTTGTTCAATAGTTTTTCCTCTTTTAATATTATTTTGTTGCTGTTTAAGAACATAATTGTTATTTTAATCAACAAAATATCTAATAAATCAGTAAAACATCATTAAAAACAGATATAAACACATTTGACATCAAGTAAATGTGCCGCTACGATCATGTAATTTTGGCATTCAATTTTATAGTTTGATGGTAGCTTTTTCGGTACTCCTCCATTATCTCGTCGACTGCTTTCAATAAAAATAACTTTGGCTAAAATAGGATTAAAGGTACTTTTCGGTTAGCCGGGCGCCAGTGTTATATATACATATTTATATACATACATATATGTAAATATACATATATATACACATACACGTATTGTATATATACACATATATATATATGTAAATATATATGTATATATACATACATGTATATATGCATATATATGTATATATAACACTGGCGCCCGGCTAACCGAAAAGTACCGGATTAAATGCCAAAGATATATGATTGTAGCGTTACATTCACTTGATGTCAGATGTTATTTTAATCCATAATATTATATATGATGTGTTTATGTCATCTTATATGTGATATCTTATATGTGTTTGTCATCAGGGAATTTTTAATTTGACCTTTTTCTGTATTTTTAATGGTGTTTTATTGGTTTATTAATTATTTCATTAATTAACATAAGAGTAAAGCTTTTAAATGGTGGCACTATGATATTAAATGAGAAAGAGCTTGAAAAATTTGAGATTCATAGTTACCTACAATAGATCCATTTCAACTGACCATTACAAACATTCACTAGCCGATAGAGATAATTAAGAAAATAATGTAAACAAATAAATATCCAAGATTTCTTTTTCTGTTTTAAGATATTGTTAATTTATTGTTTAACATTATTGATAGCTGAAACTTTAGTGAGTGAGTCTTTTCCAAATTTTTTGTTTTTGTTTTATTTTGGTTTTTTTTGTGCAGGGGAGAGGGGGGGGGGGTGTCCAATGACTTCATTCTTCCATTTGTTTACTGTGTATTACAAATTTTAAAATTGGAGTTTGTTACGATAGAATAGTTTTTTTTTAAATTTTAATGAAAAGGGTCAAATATCCAAGATTCCTTTTTCTGTTTTCATTAATTTTATTGTTTAAAATTATTGATAGCTGACACTTTAAAAAGTGGGGCTTTTCCAATGCGCTAATTATTTCAACCCTGATCGTGAAAGGGATTTTTATTGAAAATAACCATGCGATATTTCTAAGATATTTGTAATTTTATGCCAGAAGTTTAATATGAGTTTTATTTTATTACTTTATTGAATAACAGTTATTTATTCACTTATTTTAAGTATATATTTGTGATTTAATAAAATAGTTTGAAAAAGTCTGTAATTTTCAAATGTTATATTTTTAAAATGCTCACTGTACTATCAATTTTTTCTTTAATTTTTCAAATGTTTCAATTCACGTGATTTTTCATTTTGTGCCAACTATTATGCTTGGCGACAGTGGTGTCTGTATAACGGAAAAGTACCTCCATTTGTTTATTAGGCATTACATACAGTTTGTTAAGATACAATAGTTTTTATTATTATTATTTTTTTTTAATGAAAAGTTGTCAATGGGTAGAGCTTTTTATTTTATTTTATTTTTTTAAACCTCGCACAATATTATTATTTTATGACTTTATTTATAAAATTATATACACAGACATGAAAATTAATGGTTCAAATTTTAATGTAATAGGTATCACTAAAGTCAAGAATTTCTTTTAAGCAAACAATAATGTTGATTATTTTCTCACAGCTTGTTAGTTTCTCTCCTGCATAATGCAAAAGATGGGATAATTAATCTGTTAGTCACAATGCTTGTTTGTAACGAGCAAAGTCATATAATTTTATTTTACTTAAACTTGCAGAAGTTTTTCTAAATACTATATTAAGTAATCAAAATAAATATTCCTATATTTAATATATTCCTGCTTAGATTTCCTTACTGTTGCTAGTTTATTTTACAATTTGATTCAAATTAAATTTGAAACCATTTTTTCTATTACATTGTACTTTACTTGACAAAAATTTTAATCTTATTAAGCTTAAAAGCCTTATCTTTCTAAAAACTGATTCATTATCTGTATTATATAAAACTAAATATATTTAAAAACATTAATATGTTTGTTTACATCTTGAATTTATTTAAACATAATTAAAAAAAAATAATCCATTTATTTAAATCACGATTAAAACTAAATTGATTTAAAATAAATGAACCCTGCGATGGAATAATGGAGAAGTACTTTAATTTCTTTGAATTTGTTTAGATCGAATGTAAAGATAATAGAAGCTGCTTAATGCCACGTGTGATCATTTATATTAAATTTTATTTTGAATTGATTTGACTTTTTTATCTTCAGTTATTTTATTTATTTTTTGTAGGCACAAACTGTAGGATCCAAAAAGTCCCAGCATGGATAAATGAAGGTTAAAAAGATACTGCAAACATCCAGCATTCAAAGCTCAGTTCTACATAAAATGTTAAAGAAATTAAATTTCAAAATTGGTAAGTTTTTTTTTTTTTTAAGTATTTCTGAATAAGGGTCCATAACAATAAAAATTCATATCAAGTCTACGCATATTTGTATCTCCCTGTTATATATTCTTTAATTATACTTTTCTGCAGCAAAATTATAATTGATATTTTTTATTGATTTTTTTAATTGAATATAAATAAATTACAATTGATTTTTTTTCATTGACATAACTGCAATTTTAATGTAATCAAATGATAATCATAAAAAAACATTTAACTATTTTTAGTTCAAATGTATCTATATGTTAATTAAATTAAACTTTACAAAGAAAATATAAACAATTTTTTGCAACAAATTTAGTCGAAAACAACTTTTATAAGTAAGTGAAAATCCATGTTTTATAATTTTCATTAATAAATATATTGAGAAAATTAATTATTATTTATTAACATGTATATTGAGAATCTAAAACTTAAAGTAAAATGTAGTTTTGGTTTGGGTTTAGACTTGGCAGTTATATCAAAACTAAATATGTGGGAATTGAAAATTATATATTATATGCGTTCAATTGTGGTGTCATTTTGGTGAGAAACCAGGCTTGCCGGCTTTTTTTTTTTTTTTGGGGGGGGGGGGGGGGTTAACCACTTTTAAAAAGCTGGCTTTTATTGAAAAAAAAGCCGGTTTTTATTTTTTAAAGTTGGTTTACAGCTAATTCGTTTTAAATTTGGATCAATTAATTTATAATACGTTTATAAATATTTTCTACTGAGTAAATTATAAATTTCTATTAAATTTTCTCAAATAAATAAGTCTTTATAACTGCTAGAAAGCAACTGTGAAGGCATTATGTCTGAAAAAATATATACATAAATATTGAAAAGAATATAAGTTAGACTCCAAAAAAATAAATAAAATTTTGAAAAGCTTGTTGCTAAGCATATTCATGCATATGCTATTCATAATATTTTTAATAGTGAGAAAATGACGTTTTTATTATGACTATGCATAATTTTAAATGTTTACTAGAAATAAAATAAGACTTGTATATTAATAGTTCTTAAAATTAATTAAGTAATAAAGCATGTAACTAAGTAACCATTGTCCTCTTTAATTTTATAAAGCTGTAAAAATGAAAAAATTCGGGGGGGTGGGAGGATTAAGGGTCAGTCAGTGTAAACCAGATAAAGCAGTTGGTATGGCGCTTTTCAAATTTACCTAACATATTTGCAATTCTAACTACAAATCACTCGCAAAACCATCTTAAGTTTTATTCCGGTATTAATGTCTTCATTATTGAGAAATTGGGTTACTTATTAAATTCTAAATCAATTAAATGTCATTAAAACTAATTAAAAGCATTTTAAAATGTGTAGTGTATAATTACAATGTTTCATTGTATAAAAGCCGATTATGGCCAAAAAAAGCCAGTTAAAACCAGTAAAAGCCACCGGCGTGGCTTTTTTAAAATTTTAGCCGGCTTTTTTCCAGCCCTGTTAGTAACCTACTCTAAACAAACAATTGCTAGATGTTGTATTTTCTATTTTGATATCTCACAGCTAAGTGTTTTAATATTATATGTGGGGGTAACATTTTCTATGATTTATAAGAAAAAATGAAACACAGCAAATGTTGTTTGAAGTCAGTTTCCAACCAAAATGTTAAATACTGACATCATACGAAAGCGTCTTTTGAAAGAGGGAGGGGGGGAGGGGTAATTTGCTAATTTTTATAGAATGAAAGATTTAAAAATAACATTTATAATAATGCCAAAACCACAATAATTTGTTCCTTTAAAATTGCATCATTTATATACTTAAAAAACAATATTATGTAGATGAGGGATCTATAACACAATCCAAATTTGTTTTTGAACTGCAGGGATATTGATTGAACTCTTTGTATTATTATTATTTTTTTAACTAGTTCTCCTGGTAATTAGTCAAATGCAACTGAAAAATAATTTCAACAGAGACATGATATATTGCAAAAATTGGTATTAAATTAAGGTGGAAAAGCTACTCTCAAAATTCTGAGACTGAAACGCTAAACTTTTAAAAGCTGGCTTTTTCTTCTTTTTTTAGAATACATTCATATAAAGTGAAAATCATTTTGTTTTTTGAGAAATTTAAAAAGTTTTTATTTTATATTTTTTTAATTAATTTTAATTATGATCATGACGACGCAACTTACAAATAAACTGTTTAAGATAAAAGTTCCAATCAAGGGGGGAGGGGCGAAGTGATAGAAAATGTACGTCAACTGGGAACCTTAAGGCTCCTGTCCCTGCCAGCGAAGGCACTCAAGAGCTAATGTGAATCATTTAGGGAGGGATTTTTCTAATATCTCGTTTGCATTTCGACATTTTAATATAATTTTTTTTGTATTGGATAGCCGAGTTTCCATCTCTACATCGCACCTTTTTTACTTTTTCAATTTAAGTTGCAGATATTTTTTAGAATGACACTTTCATTTTCAGAACCGGTTTAGAAAGTGAAAGTAACTTTATAAAAAATTTCTGAGACCAAAATCTATGATTTATATTTAAGAAAAAATGAAACAGAGCAAATGTTGTTTAGTCAGTTTCTAACCGAAATGTTAATACTGACATCATACAAAAGCGTCTTTTGTAAGCCAGGGGGGGGGGGGGGGGGGTTAATTTGCTAATTTTTTATAAAAATTACCAATTTTTGTAGAATGAAAGATTTAAAAATAACATTTATAATAATGCCAGAACCACAATAATTTGTTCCTTTAAAATTGCATCCTTTATATACTTCACAAATAATACTATGTAGATGGGATCTATAACACAATCCAAATTTGTTTTTAAACTGCAGGGATTATTGATTAAAACTCTTTGTATTTTTTTTTTTTTTTTTTTTTTTTTTAACTAGTTTTGGAAAATAGTCAAATGCAACTGAAAAATAATTTGAACAGAGACATGATATACTGCAAACATTGGTGTTAAATTAAATTGGAAAAGTTACTCTCAAAATTCTGAGACTGAAAGGCTAAACTTTTAAAAGCTGGCTTTTTCTTCTTTTTTACATTCATGTAAAGTGAAAATCACTTTGTTTAGATTAAAAAAGCTTTTAATATTTTGTATTTTTTAAATTAATTTTAATTATGATCTTGATGACGTAACTTACAAATAAACTGTTTAAGTTAAAAGTTCCAATCAAGGGGGAAATAGAAGATGCACGTTAACTGGGAGCCTTAATGAAGCATAATAAATTTGATTATGTGAATAACCTTAAATATGGCAAAGCAATTCAAATTTTCTTACATATGTTAATTCTTAAGTAATTTTTTATGCATACATTTTTTTTTTTATTTAAGTAAAAAGATTGGGAACTTTTATGTTTGCCAGGTGCAAATCCTGCCAACCGCAATTTTTTTCTCGTCAGTGACAGCTTTTATTTTTTGCTATGGAAATTAGAAATAATACTTTGATCATGAAATTAAATATTTTGCTTTGTGGTCTTCTTTATAAATTTTTGTTTTATAAAACTTCTTTAAAAAGACAGTGTGAGAATTTTTTTATTTTTTCTGTATTTTAACTGATATTAGTAAAAGGCATATATGTAATTTAATGAAAATTATGTATTTTAAATGAAATAAGTGAAGGGTTTATATTTAAAATTAAATGAATTCAACACAAAGTAGGGCTATAAAAGGAATTTTTGTCAATTTATCACCTGATATACTAACATAAAAGTAGTACCAATACCAAGTTAGAAATTAAAAATTCTCTTATTTTCTTTTACACAAAATTTTGTTTAACTCCTCTAGCCATAATGATATTTTACTCTGAATTTTTATGTTTTGAAAATTATTTGTTTCAGATGCTGTTGAGAAAGAAACTTATATCAAGGGCACACATTGAAAGAGTATTAAAGGCATAGTTACAACATGTATAAGAACGTAAATGTTATGTAAAAAAAGTCTATAAATGTAAATTAAAGTACTTTAAATGTATTTGTTGGTGTTGTTATTTTACAGTATTTTTTTCTTTCTTAACAGTGATTTAAAACGTATATACTTCAGCAATTGCATTGTTTAAAACTTAAAATTCATGCATTCTAAAGCAGCGAGTAAAATAATTGTATAATTATTTTAAAATATTACATCCATACTGGAATAGAAGATGTAAATAGATTTAGTTACAGGAGTTTATTAAGTATTTTGTAAAGAATATCATGATGTGAAGTGATTTTAATATATTTTTTATGTGTTTAATGGCAAGCTTTTCATTTATTTACTATAAAAAATAATAAGGAATTCAATGGATCTCAGACATAGAAGAACTAGATTGAATGTACTATTTATTATTTCATTAAAACCAAAACTTGACAGAACAAGTTATCAGGTAAGAAGTTTTAGATATAATAGAATCTAATGGTATAAATATTATGAAACTTTTATGATCTTGTGTGTTTTTACTTCAAGCTAAAGGGAAGAGAAAATATACCTAATTCTACCCTACCTAAAAATAGAAGTTTTTATTGCACTTGAAAAGAATGCCTATTTAATTGCTTTCATATTTAAAATCTGACATCATAAAATGTTATCATTATTTTCTTTTGATTTATCCTAAAAATTAAATACTAAAAATTTTTGGTTTGTTTAAAGTAAATGTAATATATATAATTGATTATTAACAGAACTTATTAATATATTATTAACAGTAAATATTGAGCTAAATGCTTACATACTTTTAAAAAATGTAATGTATTTCTCTTGAATTTTAATTTAAAGAAATGTAATTAGTTCAGAAAAAATATATAACAAATACAAAACATATTTGTTACTTGAGAATGAAGTATTTTCATTCTGAGTTTTCATTATTTCTTCGCCATGGAGTAGTTAATGTTCTTTATCTGTTTTTATAAATCATGAAAAAAAAAAAAAAAAGTATGAGAAAATTGATGATGCAGAAGAATCGATAAAAATTCTGAAAATGTTTTTGTTAAAATGTCATTTAGTGCATACTCAAATTTTTCATTTTAAATTAAAACTTCTTGCATATTCACAATTTCAATTTTGAAACTAAATACATGAAATTTTTAAACAAGTTTACTACATTTTTCAATTCTCTCAAATGAGACATGTCTTAAATTGTGGTTGTCTAAATACACGTACACACATAAAGTTTGCAGACATTATTTTAATACGAAATTTTATTTCTTTTAAGTAGGGTCTGTATTAAGTTATAACCGATGTTTTCGATGGTGGCCGTTCCCCTGTTGTATCTCAAAAATCTGATTAAAATAAAAATTTTGACAGTGTTAAAAAACAAAGATTTTACCCTCTTATTTATTTATTTTTTTAGAAATATTAAAATTGCTATTTAACTTTATTTTTACCTATATTAAATTAAAAAAACTGCAAATTTGATGTATTTATGAATTTAAATGACTGTGGAAAAGTATGAGGAGTATCAAAAGAATGAAATTAAATTTATTTAATACATATATAACAATTGGTGTTGAATTCAGAGGGTGGCCCAGGAGGGAATCCTCCTCTTCCCCATATAGAAGGTTTGAGATTTATCCCTTTTAATGAACGAAAGTGCAATTTGACCCCCCAGATCTCTAAAATACACCCCCCTTACCTGCCTGGAGCCACAGAAATCCCTCCCCGAGAGGTCTGAATTCAATACCGATAACAATATTTAACAATTTTTTAAACTGTTCTAAGAAAATGAGGAATTTTTTATGCATTCAGCTATTACTGATAAAATTTGTACTTTTTCATCACTAATTTTAATGCAGATTTTGCTTAGGAGTAAAATTCATTTGTTAGAAAAGTATATTAAGTCTAGACCAATAGACCCTTGCAAGGCTTTCGCACTGTAATCTTTACTGTAAATTAAGTGCATTTTTCCTAAATTTATATTTGCAATTTTTTTTTTAAACAAAACAAATTGTACTAATAGGAGCTATGTCAAAAGCTTTTCGTATAAAATCCAACTCAACTTTGTGTATTTACCTAAAAAAAGGGGTGTTGAAATCAGAAAAAATGTGTATGAGGATATTAATCTAAAAGTATAAAGAAAATTCAGTTTGTTATATTAGATATGGGCGAAGAATCCTATCCAATGATACCCCATTCATCGTATGCTACTTATTAGTTGAAAAAAAGAGATGTTGATAACAGAAATAATAAATAATTTTTCTCTTGAAATGAACTAGTATTTTCTTCATATTCATTTTTCATGCTTATTTTTAAATATTTTTAGTATAATTTATTTATATTGAAGGATTCCTATATTTGCGAAAAACAACAGGAAAAATAATCATACAAAAAGAAATCTATTAAAATATATTTTTCAATAATATAAATATAAGATTTTAAAAATCAAAAAATGAAGGGGGGTTGCAATTGCCCCACCTGTCCTTTCTAAATGATGCTTCTGATTTTTATTAATTTTATTTTACACTGACATTTCTATTAAAAAATAGTGGTAAACTGGACAACAATTGTCCAGGCTACCACTATTTTTTAATAGAAATCTTTCAGTGTGCGCCGTCGCTCAGTTTAAGATAAAATTAATAGAAATCTGAAGAAAAACAGGGTGGGGCAATTGCCCTCCCTTCCTATTTATTTTATTTTTTTATATAAAGCGTCCGCTACTGATCCGAAGAGCATCCTATGAATGCCGCATGCCGGACGAGCAGAGGACGCAAATTCTATTTGTTTTATTTGGTCCTATGAGCGTCCTACTGTCATCCTATGAATGGCTGAAAATGACGTCCGAAGGACGTGATTAGGTGTCTCTTTCTGCTCCCCCGCGGACGTCCGCTGGATAACGATGGGATATTGTAGGGCGTCCGACGGACGAGGCAATATACTGCATAGGACGTCTTTCGTATGTCCTCAGGACGTGTTTGTGTTGTATGGGATATACGCTCCATATTGGCGCGATTTTTTCCGACGCCAATTTGGCGAAAACCTCGTTAATACATCATCTATATTCGTGTTACCATATCAAACAAAATAACCACACTTTGGCGCCAGTTAAGTACCTAGTGCGTATATGACATTGGCGTAAAAATAATTGCGCCTATATGATATCTGTGCCAAAACTTGAATTAAAAATCACTTGATGATGTAACAAACATGTGTATCGTGTTTAATGTCAAGTGAATGTAACATTTACTATCATCCATTATTGTCATTTAATCTTATAGTTTGGCGATAATTTTTTGGTCGACAGGATAATCAAGTTGTACCAAGTATGGTACAGATGTCATATACGCACCACGTTGGCGCGATATTTTTTCTGACGCCAATTTGGCAAAATTTTAAAAAGTTTAATTAATAACAATAGAACAAAACAATTTATATAATTTTAAAAAAGAAAATAAAAGTAAATAAACAATTTATTAATAAATAAACAACAACATCCGAGTTACCATATGAAGCAAAATAACAAAACTTTGGCGCCAGTTAATTACCCCGGTGCGTATATGACATTGGCGTCCGAAAAATATCGCATCAACGTGATGCGTATATGACATCTGTGGCGGTTCAAGTACACTTTGGAACGTTACTTTGAAATCGGTGAGTTTCATCGCCAAAATCGCCAAGATGCTTAATGATCATCGCCATTGAATATATAAATAATGCCATATTTGCAAACTTATAAGTCAAAATATAAGTGGAACCTCGATTCACGACCGCCTCTGTTTATGACCAGTTCGGTTTGTGTCCAACTTCGGTGATCAAAATTTGACTCGGTTGGCGTGCAATATCTCGGTTCACGACCAAGGCTGCCGAATAGTTCAGTTGGCAACCCTCATATAACTCTTGTTATTAGTCAAGTTTGGAGTAAGGTGTGCATATCAGAGTGCTTTGTGTAGCTTTATTACTGTAAAAAAAATAACTTTTTGTTTTACTTTTACTCAGGTTTGCGCTAATTTTAGCTCTCATTGTGGCTTCTAAGAATGAAAAAGTGCTTAGTGATATCAGTAGTAAGAAGCTTAAGCGAATTGCTGTTCAATAAAAGAAATTGTATCAAAATATGAGAACGATGTTAGTATAACCGGTCTAGCTAAACAATACGATGTGGCTTAAACGTTCGATTTCCACGATAATTTATATATACAGGGTGTTTCACTACCAGACCGACAAACTTTGAGGGGTGATAGTAGACATGAAGACAAACATTATTAAATAGGAAACCATGAGGCGCAAACGTCTTCTGTAGGAGCTAGGGGTCATTAAAGTTTAAGGTCCAAAACTTCAAACGATAATTAAAAACGGAAAAAAGGGTAAATTCGTTTCCGGTTTTCGCTAAAATCTTTCTTTATATCACGATTTTCTTAAATTTTTTTTTAAATGTTACGTTCAAAAATTGTCGATAGAGGGCGCTTTAGACTTTAGAGTAACGGACAACTACTTTTTATCGTTATTTTTTGTATGGGGTTGAAATTATTCTAAAGTTTAGACTTTAACTTAAATTTTAAGCCCAAAATCGAAAACATTGGGATCGGGTAACTAGCGAAAATTAAACTGTGGACAGAGGGGGAAGATTTGAAATGCTCATAAACATTGAACTAATCGATTTTGTTGCGGTTTGCGTGTAGGTCATTCTCTTGGGAATTATTTTATTCAAAATGACGTACAGCTTTGGTGTCCTCATTTTTTGATAGAGGGCGCTTCCGACACATCTCCGACATTCCAATGACATTACTCCTGGGTGTTTTACTACCAGATCAATATACTTCCAAGAAGTGTTAGGAATGCAAAGATGACTCGGAATCACATAGGAATGTAACGTTGGAAATGCCTTTTTGCGAGTTATGGTTACAAGAAGCAAAGAAAAAAGCAACAGGAAGAAGCAGAGAAACAGCAACACGTTAATGTGACAGAAAACAGTTTATTTAAAGGTTTTATTACAAAAGGCGTTCGAAATTACGACCAGAAGTAGTCCGGAAAGCTTGACAGCGGTGTCTCATGGAATTCCTCACGCTCTGGAAGATTCCTGGCATCTCTGATAGCTTTCTGGCAGCTACAGAAATACGAGCCGCGAGGTCTTCAACTGAAGGTACGGGAGTCTCATACAAAAAACTTTTTATTTGACGTTTTGTAGTAAAACCTTTAAATAAACTATTCTCTGTCACATTAACGTGTTGCTGTTTCTCTGCTTCTTTCTGTTGCTTTTTTCTCTGCCTCTTTTAACCATAACTCGAAAAAAGGCATTTCCAACGTTACATTCCTATGTGATTCCGAGTCGTCTTTGCATCCCTAACACTTCCTGGAAGTATGTTGGTCTGGTAGTAAAACACAAAGGAGTAATATCATTGAAATGTCGGAGATGTGTCGGAAGCGCCCTCTATCAAAAAATGAGGACACCAAAGCTGTACGGCATTTTGAATAAAATAATTACCAAGGGAATGGCCTACACGCAAACCGCAACAAAATCGATTTGTTTGTTCAATGTTTATGAGCTATTAAAATCCTCCCCCTCTGTTCACAGTTCAATTTTCGCTAGTTACCCGATCCCAATGTTTTCGATTATGGGCTTAAAATTTAAGTTAAAGTCTAAACTTTAGAATAATTTTAACCCCATACAAAAAATAACATAAAAAGTAGTTGTTCGTTACTCTAAAGTCTAAAGCGCCCTCTATCGACAATTTTTTAACGTAACCTTTAAAAAAAAATTTAAGAAAATCGTGATATAAAGAAAGATTTTAGCGAAAACCGCAAACGAATTTACCCTTTTTTCCGTTTTTAATTATCGTTTGAAGTTTTGGACCTTAAACTTTAATGACCCCTAGCTCCTACAGAAGACGTTTGCGCCCCATGGTTTCCCATTTAATAATGTTTGTCTTCATGTCTACTATCATCCCTCAGATTTTGTCGGTCTGGTAGTGAAACACCCTGTATATATATTACGCTATCGTATGTGTCACAGAAATAGCGATTTTTTGTTAATTGTTTAATGGCAACGCTTGAATGAAACGCATCTCATAGGTTATAGAACAGCATTTTAATGCATCTCCATACCTATAAGGGGGGTTACCATAGGCAGGACCCTGTTCTGTCGTCAAATACTTCCAAGTTTGTCACCAACTTGGTGATATATTGCCAAATTCCTATAGACTTCCACTGTAAACAAATAGGGTTTACATGTTTAGAGAGAATCAACAAATCGAGATATTTTAATGCAACAAAAACTAATATCAGTTTAAGGAATTATATAATTATATTTAAGGGAGCCCAAGTAAATTAAATTATGAATAAAAATAACGTGAATTTGATTAAAAAATCTTGAACCTCTTAAAACCGTGTGCATTACTTGGTTAAATAGTGCATCATTGTGCGAAATAAGAAAAAAGTATTCGGAATATCTAAAAGCAACTCAGGTTTATTTATATTCAATATATAATTATCAAAAAATTTAAATGACTAGTATTAAAAAATGCTCTGACGAGCATCAAAAAAGGCTAATATGTTTTTAAGTATGAAAAAGGGTTTGTCAAGTGCTTCTAATTGAGCATGAAAAAGGACAAGGGGGTCCTTCTTGGCTGCAGCTCACCGTCAATGCCAATTTTGATAAAATCATATTCGCGCTTTTTTCATATTAAAAAAAATCAGCCACAGTTACGATAAAAATGTGTAGTATAAAGATATAGCCAGTAAAGACGCAGCTTGATTAACATGAATGTAAGGCGACATAGTACCAAAAATCTTAATTCCTGCAGCGTATTACACTCATGCAGGGTGTCGTGAATTAACTGAATCAATAAATCCTTCCACCTTACGCAATAAGAACACCTGTTATATCAATGCCTGGGCGAGAAAAATAAACAATGACTGTTTTATCATAGACTTTCCCTTTCAACACGGAAGTAATTTTTATTAGAACTTTAATGTTTTCTTATTTTGGTAGATGTAGATATTTTGTTGTTTAGATAAGACGTAGCGTTGAACGCTGCGTAATTTGTAACTTTTAAGGGAATATACTTACATTTAAAAAGAAAGATGAATTTCTCTTCAATTATACCCCCTTTAATACCTATCTTTTGTTGCAGCAAAAAGCACAAGCTTATCCCCGCCTTACAATAAAATAAAAATAGAGAGGCGGATAATTTTATAGATGCTTTAAAAAGGATTTTATGCAGTGGAGAACTACGGAAAGGATATTTAAGGAGCAGTGCCCGATTTACGGCAGGGCATTCGGGGCATGGGCCCAGGACCCCTGATTTTAAGGGGCCCCCAAATGCTGCTGAAGGTTTTCAATTATTGTCCAAAATCTGATGTAGTTTTAATATCTAATGGAATATTACATTTTATTCTACATTCTATTGTGTTCATATTGTATTTTTAGAAAGTTGTATATTTTGTCTGAAACATCTATTTATAATTACTTTATTATAGTGAATATTTTCTTTTATCTTTATCACTTTAAAAATGCATTGTATTTTTAATTCTTATTTAACCCTGTCCCTGTTCTCGTCAGATTATTTCGGGGTTGCTGAGGGTAGCTTGCAGGCAGTAGAACGCCCTAATATTTTAAATATATTGCAGCTTAGTGTTGTCGAAAATTTATCTTGAGTTGTTGCATACTTTATCATGCCAAATGTATAGACTTGTACAGGAAAATATAATCAACATCACACAATTTATTATAAAACGTCTACTTATTTAAATTTCATAATTGTGAAATAATTATTTAAAAGTAAATTAATGGTTATCATATTTAATTTTTTAATCTATATTTTAAAGTAATTATTAAAGTCAATAATGGTTATTTTAGTAAGAACCTTTTTTTCTTTTTTTTTAATAATCTCCCTGTAAGTAATCGGTGGAAGGGGCCCCCCGTAAGCATCTGTGCCCAGGGCCCCCAAATTTGTAAATCGGTTCCTGTTAAGGAGTGAAAAGATTTATTTACGCCTCGATGCTTATTTTTTTACGGAAGCTGGCCGGAGGACCGCGATCCCGTCTCTTGGATTATTTAAGAAGGTAAGAAGTTTCGAATTCTTACCTAAATTGTAATATATTTAGTTATTGATTTTAGAAGTCATGTTATATGACTATATTTTATGAGACAGCTACCGGGCAGGGCAGTTGGAGTTGTCACATAAAATCAGGCATCCGTGCCGGGATCCGAGTCCTCCGTTATTAGTAGATAAATTTAGAAGTAATTTGGGGAATTATGGAAAAATTGAAAAAAATCCAGAACCCCAGTGCGTACGAATTTTACCAAATTGGTAAAAGAAATTGAAGATTTTTTATCCTCCGAAGAAACTGATTTGGATAAATTGGCGACTGTCTTAGACAGACTGAAAGGTAAACAAATCGAGCTTTCTACGCTCGATAAGCAAATTTTGGAAAATTTGTCTGAAGACCAGACATGCACCCAAGATGCCTTTGACTCAGAGTATGAGTCTATTGATAAATATACCACTAATTATATAGAAATAAAAAATAAATTAACTCGGTAAATTAGAGAACAGCCAGACTCAGGAAGCGTCTTTGCCATTAGATGTCATGGCTAATAGAATGAAATTTAAACTCCCTAAGTTGGAGCTTAAACCCTTTAATGGGGAAATTAAAAACTGGCTATCCTTTTGGGGCCAATTTGAAAAAATTCACGAAGACAATGAAATCCCAAATGAAGACAAAATTCAATACTTGATTCAGGTCACGCAAAAGGGTTCTCGAGCTAGGGAAATTGTGGACTCTGTGAGATGAAATCTCACAGTGTTTAAATTATGTTACTGTTTTATATCTTTTGGCCTTATACATCGATGTTCTTTAAACTTAAATCCATATTTATTTTTGCGCGGGCGATTCGTTTCGACTGCACATCGGCAAGTTCTCCGATGTTCCGTAGCGCCTGGTATGGGGTGCTTCTCCTTTGAGTTTTGTACGATTGTGATGACGTCATCGGAGCAAGCCTCTCACGGCATATGCATTGAATGGATGTCTATCTTTCGGAGGTGTGTCTAATCGCCGAGCGTACAACAAATAAAAATAAAGCTTTTTAAATGTTTTCTTTCGGATTTGTTTATCAAGACATTAGCTAATATTTTAAATTCTCTAATAGATTTAAATCTTTTCTTTCAGTACCTTTGAAGTCCCCGTATTCTTACTATAAATTAAAAATTCCGTTAATTTTAAATCAGAATCTGTTTTGTTGGTGATCTGTTATGACTTAGTTTTGGTTTTAAAGATCGCGGGCCGCGAGCTTCGGCTCCGGTCTGTCTGCTAACGCCGATGGATGTGGAAACCGATAAAATGTTTTTCGAAAACGATGTCTACGATTTTAACAACTCCTGTTAAATTATTTCTTGATACCGTGGAAAAGATTTTAATTACGTTTCTCATCAATACTAAATTTGATTTATGCTGCACTTTAATTTTTAAAAGAAATACCTATCTTCAAGTGGAGTAGATGCTTTTATTGGCAAGAATTAATTTATGAACGGTGACCAACGGGAAGCCTTTTCTTCTCTTCTAAAAAGATAGAATAAACATTTAATTTATATCGTTATCAAGTCTCCTCTTCATTTATTTTACAGACAACACGATCCAAGTAAGAAGTTTCATTTATTTCTATTTTTTTACAATTGCTGACCTCAAAGAACGGAGGGTTTTATTGCGATACTACACAACGCATGTTAACTAAAAAGAACTTCAAATTTAATTTACCTTTCTAATTAACGGCCCATATTATGGATTATATTATATTACAAAATATTACCATCACAATTTGGTGCCGCAAAAACAGTGGTTCTGAAGAAAAATTTAAATTGATTTAAAGAAAATCGTAATATTTTTAGAACTTTTGTTCTCAGAATAACTTTTGAAAATTTTTTGATGTGTTCAATAGAATTCAAGATTTGTTCTTTTACTAAATTTTAAGAAATATGGAATATTTTATGCAAGAATTTTTGCATAACTACATATGACAATATTTTTTAGTATTGGAAGTTTCTGTTCTCAAAAATTTCTTGCATAGATTTTTGCTATTTTAAAGAATTAAATTTTATAATTCTAGAATGAATTTTGTTCTGCTCCATCTTGAAGAATATAATATATTTTGATAAGTTTGTCAAAAAAAAAATTTTAAAACAATTATTTAAATTAAGATCAATTTCCTATTGAAGAATAGTCATATTTTTGTTGATGCATAATTATTATTCTATTTAAATAGTGTTATTTGAAAGAATTTCATCCACATATTCTTTTATTTGTAATGAATTATTAGAGAACATATTTTTTTAAAAAGAATGATTATTTGATATATATGTATTTTTGAAATGAATTATATATTGTTCTTAGAAAAATTCTAATGAATTTGAAATAATAAAATTGTTCTCAAGAACACATTTCATATTTTAAGAGGCTATGACTTTGGGTTTTTAAATTAAAAATTTTTTATGGCACTATTAAATTGCAACAAATTTGCAAATTCTATATATATTTATAAGAAGCATTATTTTTGAAATTATGATTATTGGTGCTGAGAAATTTTATTCTTATGTCATACTTATTATTCTGAAGCTGAAATTCTTCACAGAAGTTAGTAGTTGCAAATATCCTATATAACATTCTTAGAGATTTCTATGCTTCTATTCTACAAATTTCAAATCAAGATATTTTGTTTAACAATAATTTGAATACAAGAGTTTGTTCACAGATTTATTCTTATGCCATCTGGACTGTGATGTTCTATTATAATCATACAGTTTGGCTTAGTGCAAAGATAATCTGTAATTTACAAATTAAGAATGTATGCATTTAAGAATATTTTCACATTTATTTTATAACTGTTCTCATGTTGTTTCTAAAAGAATTCTCAGCTGACAAAATTTTATATACGAAAAATTCATGATGCTTCATTTTTTTTAAGTTATAATTTTGAAATTGGGACCTTTCCACTTCATCGTATGTGCAGGCTATGACAGTTTTCAACAGACAAGATTCTCATGTTGCTCTCAGAAAAAGAATGAAAGCAGCATTATTTTTTTACTCTTGAGAAGAAGTAGGCATGGGGCTACTTCATACCTGTTACAGTTATATTCTTTAAATTATTTTACATCATCTATTTAAAAAAGTCTTATGGTTTTATACAGCTTTTAAAATAAGTTCTCATATTGTCAGTATTTCTCTGCAATAATTTTAACTGTGTGTCACTGCTGTTTCGCATATTTAAAGACTGTCTCTCTACATATGCTGCTCTAAGAGTTCTCTTCCAACCTGTTAAAAAAAAAAAAAAATACTCACCTGCAAAAAAAAAAAAAAAAAAAAAAAAACTTTGCTTCATTTTCAACAGTTTCTTACCTGATGAAGTTGGCCATTCACTGATGAGTTGTATCCATTTGTGCAGACCTCTTCTCTAGTATTTTCCTTGTTTTACGGTAGAAGATAAATATATTAATACTTACCAGCTTAACTCACTATTTTATAACAATAACTTTAAAATTTTTGCTTCATTTTCAACGCTGAAGTAACTATTGAAGAAGAGTCATGTCATGTTTGAGTCATTTTATCCCTACAATGTCTGATTCAATTCAATATCTTCGATGTTTGTCTCTAAAGCTAAATAAAATTTACGAATAATCTCAAATGTTTTCTCAAGTATTAGCTGTCACAAGACCTGATTATGGAAGTTTTGTTGGTTCCCCTTTTCTCTTGTGAGACGTAAATTATCCTTACTAAGTAGATTGGTTAACTTATCTGCTCCTATAAGTCAGTGTTGCTAATTTTGCAAATTTTTTTTGCTAAATCATGAAGATTTATGAAATATTATAAAATTAGTTACTTTCAATATTGATTCTTACATATACCTGCAGTTATAAGAGTTGTATTTTGATTCAGGAATTCTCAAGATCAATTTATTTTTTTTTTGTCTAAATTCCCCATATTTCAAAAATTTTATTGTGCCTTTGTTTTCATTTGTGAATATACCCAAAGTCTCTAAATTTTATGTTGTCATATGCCTCATATTTTTACACAAGTAATTAATTGAATGAATTCTGAAGATTTATTATTAATGAAGAAATTAAAAAAAAATTTTAAGCATCAAATCAATTTCTGTACAAGATTACACAAAACGAAAAGAAAAGCACAGTTCTTAGTAACTATTTAACAGCGCCTTTTAATGTAGAAGTGTTCCTTGATGAATCTTCAAAATTACTAAGAAATTTAAAGAAAAAGTGCTCATTGATATCATCACCTACCTACTTATGTCTTTTTTTCCCAAGATGTGTATGTGAATACATCATCAATTCTCATCAAATACAACATCATTTTTTCATCTTCAGTGCTCTGTAATTCATCCTTTTAGTGTGTCCAGAAATAGTGATTACTAAAAGTTAATGATTAGCTTCAAAAGAAGTGAAGCACACGGATGTTGTGTTGTCGCCAAAAAAAAAGTTCTCGTCCAATGTTCCCCCACCAGTGGCCGAGAGGTTCTGCTCTCGAAGCTGGTAGACGGGAGGTTCTGGGTTCGATCCCAATCGCGCCCGTCGGCCTAATCGTTCGGAGTTTTCGTGGTTTTCTTCGAGCCGTGGATCTTCCATGCGTTAATACGGATTAGGTTCCCTTAGAAAGACCCCCACGGAGGGCACTCCCCCCGGCCCTATATCCCTCGTGTAGATAATTGGCCGTCAAAAATCAACCCAACCCAACCCAACTCGTCCAATGTTCCTGTAAAATGTCTATTCAACTGTTAAGTTGATGTTGCCTTTTTGTGTGTATCATCTAGAGACATGTGTCTGTTTCTACATGGTAAACACAATGTTTACACCTTTGCAACAATACACGTACCTGATGTCTTTTTGTGTACCAAAACTTTCAGCGTGTTTTTTAACATTCTGATAACATTTATTTTTCATGCAAACTTTAAATTGTGTTTATAACGTTAAGGTATCAAGGATCTGTAAAGAAGGACATTGCTGTTGTATGGTGGTATATTGTGCTATTTAGTGTATATAGTTATTTTTTTCTTTTTGCACAAGGTGTCAGGAGCCTTGTTTAGGGAAAATCCAAGCCACCTGAAATCTTGTGTAAGATGATTAGTCACAGTGTATATTGTTCTATGATTGTGGATAATAGTATATTTTTTACATAATTGTCTTGATTTTTCTGCATGAAATATTTTATGTAAATGATTTTTAATGTTTATATTATGGTACATTTAAAATTTAAATTTCCCATGATAGTGTCAATTTTCTTTCATTGTATACGAAAGCATTTATTTTTTTCTGGGGATCCCCACCCATTCAACCAAATACCTACTTATTCTTAAAACCATGGTTTGTGTGTTTGTCTATAAGTTTATGAGTTTATCTCTATACATATTTAAAATTGTATTAAGTGATGTCTCATATTTTAAAGAATAGTATATACTTTGGAAATTTTTGATGAGTAAATAGTACAAAAAGTATTGGTGTTTGTTGATATATTGCTTTTGCAATACATATTTTCAGGTTCTATGAAAAGTAGTAAGAGTATATGTTTCAGCAGTATAACACTTAATTCCTTTTAGACATGTCTCTCTTATATATATTGTTGCAACTACCTTAACTGTCTGTGTTTTGCATGTGGGTGGTCATTTAGTGCACAATTTAGCTGCTTGTTCATGTGGAGTACAGCTGGTTGTTTGAAGTTACATATTTAGTACTAAATTGAATTTAAAAAAATGATGAATATCGCATTATGAAAGTGTTACTAAAGATATTTTTTATGTATGGCCAGTTTAGAGTAATTAAAAATAAATGTTCTATTTTATAAATTGTAAGTCCTAAGCTGTGATAAAATACTGAAGTTATTTTGATCTTTGTTGCTTGTAAAGTGCAACTTTTCTTATATGGTATACCAATTTAATTAAATGTTTGATAATGAGCTCATTTTACATATGCTAATTCTCATTTTATATATGCTAATTCTCATTTTCTTTAGCATTTGTACTTAAGTATTATTTTTGAAGATAAGTTTATGACATCATACTACAATTGCCATAAATGGAAAGATTTGGCATTTTTTATGTATACTATTTAAATATACTATGTATACTTTTGATGTACTTTCTTTTTCTTCTCTCTTCCCTTTTGGTCACCACTAATTTTTATTTGCAGCAGTTAAACTTTTGGTTTTATTTTAATATTTTAACTTATAGTTTTTTTTTCTCTCTGTCTTTGGCATCTAAAATTTTGTCATCCCGTTTCTGTAAAAGGTTTTTATTTCATTTTACCTTTTACATCACTTGCTCTGCCAAAATTTTACTCGGTAAATGGGGGTATTGTGAGATGAAATCTCACAGTGTTTAAATTATGTTACTGTTTTATTTATTTTGGCCTTATACATCGATGTTCTTTAAACTTAAATCCATATTTATTTTTGCGCGGACGATTCGTTTCGACCGCACATCGGCAAGTTCTCCGATGTTCCGCAGCGCCTGGTATGGGGTGCTTCTCCTTTGAGTTTTGTACGATTGTGATGACGTCATCGGAGCAAGCATCTCACGGCATATGCATTGAATGGATGTCTATCTTTCGGAAGAGTGTCTAATCGCCGAGCGTACAACAAATAAAAATAAAGCTTTTTAAATGTTTTCTTTCGGATTTGTTTATCAAGACATTAGCTAATATTTTAAATTTTCTAATAGATTTAAATCTTTTCTTTCAGTACCTTTGAAGTCCCCGTATTCTTAATATAAATTAAAAATTCCGTTAATTTTAAATCAGAATCTGTTTTGTTGGTGATCTGTTATGACTTAGTTTTGGTTTTAAAGATTGCGGGCCGCGAGCTTCGGCCCCGGTCTGCCTGCCGACGCCGATGGATGTGGAAACCGATAAAATGTTTTTCGAAAACGATGTCTACGATTTTAACAACTCCTGTTAAATTATTTCTTGATACCGTGGAAAAGATTTTAATTACGTTTCTCATCAATACTAAATTTGATTTATGCTGCACTTTAATTTTTAAAAGAAATATCTATCTTCAAGTGGAGTAGATGCTTTTATTGGCAAGAAATAATTTATGAACGGTGACCAACGGGAAGCCTTTTCTACTCTTCTAAAAAGATGGAATAAACATTTAATTTATATCGTTATCAAGTCTCCTCTTCATTTATTTTACAGACGACACGATCCAAGTAAGAAGGTTCATTTATTTCTATTTTTTTTACAGTTGCTGACCTCAAAGAACGGAGGGTTTTATTGCGATACTACACAACGCATGTTAAATAAAAAGAACTTCAAATTTAATTTACCTTTCTAATTAACGGCCCATATTATGGATTATAATACATTACAAAATATTACCATCACAGACTCCTTCCCCCCTACTGCCGATAGCTATCCCGAAGCGATTAAATCGCTGAAGGCCCGTTTTGGCAGAAAAGATATTTTGATTGAAGTTTATATACGGGAAGTCCTGGGCCTTGTAATAAATAATTCTTTGGGACAGGGTCAGAGACTTTCGCTTGTCAAATTATATGACAAGATTGAAACTTATCTTAGATCACTAAAAATGTTAGGAGTTTCGACTGAAAATTATGCATCCATTTTGTACCCATTGGTCGAATCAGCATTACCTTCGGACATTCTTAAATTATGGGAGAGGCATCTTGGCACTTTAATAGTTAATGAGGAGAAATATAGTGAAATTAATAAACTGGATATTTTAATGAAATTCTTACAAATTGAAGTAGAAATGGAACAAAAGGTAAAATTAGCTAAGAGTGGGTTTTCCTTAGATAAAGAGGTCTCAGTAAATAGAGAAATAGGAGCGAACGAAAAGAAAAAAAATTTCCCCTTCCTACGGCGGCCGAATTATATAACGCGACTGAGGGAAAATCGGAAGAAAAGTGTGTGTTTTGCGATAATAAACATCGTAGTCAAAATTGTAGAACGGTATGGAAAATGACACTCGCTGCGAGAAAAGATGCTTTGTTAAGAAAGGGGGCATGTTTTCGTTGTTTTAATATCAGTCATGTAGCGAAATTTTGTAAAGTCAAAATTAATTGCACTCATTGTTCAAAAAATCACCACCAATTTCTGAGTATAGAAAAGAACAAAATTAAATTGGGAGATAATTCTAAAGAGGATTCTGCGGTTATGCTTGCGAATACAACTTCTAGAAAAAAGGTTTTACTACAAACAATGGTCGTACCTATATACAATGGAAATATAGTACGAAATGTCAGAATCTTATACGATACAGGTTCACAGCGGTCATATATATCGAAATTTGCGGCCAAAATGCTAGGCTATAATAGTATAAGGCAGGAAAGAGTAGTGCATAGTTTATTTGGGGGGCAACAATGTGAAGAACTACACGATAGTTATTTAATTACTTTGGGAAATATGGATAATAGTTTCCGATGTAAATTTGAAGTATTAGATCAATAAAAGATTTGCTCTGAAATTGCCCCTATACCAGAAGGACCTTTTGTTAATGAAATAAAAAGGTATGGAATTTTATTGACCGATAGAGTCACTAGAGCTAATGATTTATTCTACGAATTTTCCCCTGATGAAATTCACGTGTTAATTGGTGCGGATGTCGCCGGAAAATTATTTACCGGACATTTAAAACAATTACAGGGGGGATTAGTTTGTATGGGGACTCGTTTAGGATGGACAATTCTCGGCAAAACTGAGGGTTATGAAAATAAAAATATGAATAATCTCATTTTTTCGCTCCATGTCAAAGAGGCAAAAATTACCGAGTTATGGCACCTTGACACTTTAGGAAATCGGGATCCTGGGGAGAAAAAAAGTAGAGAAGAGTTAGAATTAGCCACAAAAGAACACTTTCTTAGTAGTATAAGAGTAGATGACGAGGGTAGATATGAAGTTAGTCTTCCATGGATACAGGGCCACCCTCGTTTGTCCAGTTACGAAAATATTGCTCGACGTAGATTAAAAACCTGTTTCGATTCATTGAAAAGGGTAGGAAGATTAGGCGATTATAATCATGTATTTGAGGAATGGTTAGATGAAAAAAATAATAGAAAAGGTTGATCAGAGAAAAGCAGTAGGTAGTGAGCATTTCCTTCCTCATAGAGCGGTGTTTAAAGAAACCTCCACTATAAAGGTGCGGCCAGTTTTTGATGGTTCAGCTCGGGAAAAGGATTCACCATCGATAAAGGATTGTATTGAAAAGGGGCTTAACCTGGTTGAACTGATTCCTTCTATTTTAAATAGATTTAGACAGGGAAAATAGGGGTAATTGCTGACATAAAAAAGGCTTTTTTACAGATCGGCATTACAAAAAAGGATCGCCCCTACTTGAAATTTTTATGGTATGAAGGGGGGGACCCTCAAAAGTTAATAACGCTGAACACATAAGAGTAGTATTTGGCATTTCATGTAGTCCCTACCTTCTAGGTGCCACGTTAGAATATCATTTGAAAAACGCACCTGATCATTTTAAAAACACCACGTTTAAGTTGTTAGATTCGTTTTATGTAGACAACTGCGTTACGAGCGTTAATAATATGGAAGAGCTGCACCGCTTTATCGAAGAGTCAAAAACCCTTCTTAGCACTGCTAAATTCGAGCTTCGCCGTTGGGAACATAGTTTACGAGAAGTTTTGACCGGGGACAATGTCCCCGTTTTGGGGTTAATGTGGGATTTTAAAAAGGACACATTAGCAGTTGATTGAAAAGAGATTTTGGAAGATGATCGGAAAGTAACTAAGAGAAACATTTTTTCGGCTGTACATAGAATTTTCGACCCTATCGGGTACACATGTCCTATAACATTAGAACCGAAGATATTATTGCAGGAATGTTGGCAAGCTAAAGTAACATGGGACACGGAATTGCCTGTTTCCATCAGGAAAAAACTTGAAAAATGGAAAAACCAATTAGGAAAATTAAAGACAATTGAAATACCTAGGTGTTTTTCACGGGATGCAGATAAGCTGCATTCTTTGCACGTCTTTTGTGACGCTAGCAAAATAGCGTATGCTACGTGCATATTCATACGGACCGAAAATGAGCAAGGTAATTTCTGTCAGTTGGTTCAAGCAAGAAGTAGAGTTGCGCCTATGAAACCAATTTCCATCCCGAGGTTGGATATGTTGGCTTGTGTTGTAGGGGCTAGGTTAGCAAGCAGTGTTATAACTGATTTAAAATTAGATGACATTGCAATTTTTTTATTGAACTGATTCCGCCAATGCACTTTATTGGATAAAAAGAAATGAAAATTGGGCACCTTTTGTTTATAACCGGGTATCAGAAATTCGCTCATTAACTGATCCTGAAAAGTGGCACTTTATTCCCAGCCATTTGAATCCCGCTGACCTGCCTTCAAGGGGTTGTACCGCTGAGGTTTTAGCCCGAGATAAATGGTGGGAGGGACCACAATGGCTATGAGAACCAATGGATCAGTCAATGGATCAGCCTAAATCAGAAATTTTTTCCGATTTTGAAATTATAGATGCAGAAAGAAGAAAGACTGTTATTAGTGCTAAAAATGTAGAAGTTAAAAACGACCAGATTTACAATAGCATTTCTTCTTATGATAAATTGGTCAAAATAATCGCATGGTTATATAGATTTATCAAAAATTGCAAGAAAGTTAAAAAAGAGAGTGAATTTGGGTTTTTAACTGTGGAAGAGCAGAATAAATCAGAAAATATATTGATAAGATTAGTCCAAAAACAATCATTTACTGGTCCTGAAGATAAACGTTTAAAGAATTTTCAGACAATGGTAGTTTCTGATGGACTTATGCGACTTAAATCACGCATACATTTTCGATACGATATTAGGAATTTTCGATACCCTGTCATCCTTCCAAGTGACCATCCAGTCGTAGAAAAGTTGATTATATCGAAACATTTAAACTTAGGACATGCGGGGGTACAAATAATGATGTCCAAATTAAGAGAAGATTACTGGGTCTTAAAATTCCGCAAAACTATTAGAAAAATTATTAGAAACTGTGTGAAATGTAGAAAATACGATTTTAAACCCATAGAAATTTCCACTCCTCCCTTACCTGAAGACAGAGTGAGAAAAGCGGCCATTTTTAAATCGTAGGTATCGATTATGCCGGTCCGTTTTTTCTCAAAGGAAATAAAAAAAATTTGGCTTGCAATTTATACCTGTGCTATTTTTCGAGCAATACATTTTGAGCTCGCTACTTCTTTATCGACAGATATTTTTTTGCACACTTTGAGAAGATTTATTGCCCGTAGAGGGCGACCTTCGATTATATATACTGACAACGGTACAAACTTCATAGGAGCAGAAAATCTGTTGAAAGAAATTGACTGGAATGCTGTAACAAATGCCAGTATATCCAGCAAAATTAAATGGAAATTCATCCCGCCTTCATCTCCGTAGTGGGGAGGGTGGTGGGAGCGACTAATTCTAATAACAAAAAGAATTCTGCGAAAAGTTCTGGGGAAAAATTCTTTTAATTATGAGGAAATGGAGACAATAATGTGTGATGTTGAAAGTCTAATTAACAGCCGTCCCTTCACCTATGTGTCGGAGGATGCAAATGACTTAGTCCCTCTCACTCCGGCAATGTTCTTGCAAGAAGTGAAAGATAGTGGTACGCCAGATCTTGACATTCTCGATGCCAAATCATTTAACAAAGACGTATATACCAACAAAAGCTCCGGCAAGATCTACGAAAACGATTCAGATCGGAATATTTGGGTCAATTAAGGGAGTCAGATAAAAACAATAAAACGGAGAAACCTTTTGCCATAGGTGACGTTGTGTTGTCACTAGTGATAATAAGAAAAGAATTGATTGGACTCTGGCCAAAGTGTTGGACATTTATCCATCCAAAGATGCACTCATGAGACTAGTCAAGATTAAGATGCAACACGGTGAGTTTCTAAGACCAACATCGAGATTGATACCCTTAGAGGTATCAGAGGGTAGTGAGCAGATGAGAAAGAATTATAGTGACATGGAAAAGGACACTGGTTCTGAAGTTTCAGTTCAGCGTTCCAGATATGGACGAATTATCAAAAAGCGGACCAATTGGTAGATTTGAGTTTCCGTCTTCCGAAACTCAAAGGTGGGAGGATGTCGTGAATTAACTGAATCAATAAATCCTTCCACTTTACGCAATAAGAACACATGCTATATCAATGCGTGGGCGAGAAAAATAAACAATGACTGTTTCATCATAGACTTTTCCTTTCAACACGGAAGTAATTTTTATTAGAACTTTAATGTTTTCTTATTTTGGTAGATGTAGATATTTTGTTGTTTAGATAAGACGTAGTGTTGAACGCTGCGTAATTTGTAACTTTTAAGGGAATATACTTACATTTAAAAAGAAAGATGAATTTCTCTTCAATTATACCCCCTTTCATACCTATCTTTTGTTGCAGCAAAAAGCACAAGCTTATCCCCGCCTTACAATAAAATAAAAATAGAGAGGCGGATAATTTTATAGATGCTTTAAAAAGGATTTTATGCAGTGGAGAACTACGGAAAGGATATTTAAGGAGTGAAAAGATTTATTTACGCCTCGATGCTTATTTTTTTTACGGAAGCTGTCCGGAGGACCGCGATCCCGTCTCTTGGATTATTTAAGAAGGTAAGAAGTTTTGAATTCTTACGTAAATTGTAATATATTTAGTTATTTATTTTAGAAGTCATGTTATATGACTATATTTTATGAGGCAGTTACCGGTCAGGGCAGTTGGAGTTGTCTGGCATCCCTGCCGGGATCCAAGTCCTCCGTATAAATAGATAAATTTAGAAGTAATTTGGGGAATTATGGAAAAATTGAAAAAATCCAGGACCCCAGTACGTTCAAATTTTACCAAATTAGTAAAAGAAATAGAAGAAGTGTTATCCTCCGACGAAACTGATTTTGATAAATTGGCGACTGTCTTAGACAGACTGGAAGGTACACAAATCGAGCTTTCTACGCTCGATAAACAAATTTTAGAAATTTGTCTGAAGACCAGACATGCACTCAAGATGCCTTTGACTCCGAATATGAGTCTATTGATAAATATACCACTAATTATATAGAAATAAAAAATAAATTAACTCGGTATATTAGTAAATTAGAGAACAGCCAGACTCAGTAAGCGTCTTTGCCATTAGATGCCATGGCTAATAGAAGGAAATTTAAACTCCCTAAGTTGGAGCTTAAGCCCTTTAATGGGGAAATTAAAAACTGGCTATCCTTTTGAGGCCAATTTGAAAAAATTCACGAAGACAATGAAATCCCAAATGAAGACAAAATTCAATACTTGATTCAGGTCACGCAAAAGGGTTCTCGAGCTAGGGAAATTGTGGACTCCTTACCCCCTACTGCCGATAGCTATCCAGAAGCTATTAAATCGCTGAAGGCTCGTTTTGGCAGAAAAGATATTTTGATTGAAGTTTATATACGGGAAGTCCTGGGCCTTGTAATAAATAATTCTTTGGGACAGGGTCAGAGACTTTCGCTTGTCAAATTATATGACAAGATTGAAACTTATCTTAGATCACTAAAAATGTTAGGAGTTTCGACTGAAAATTATGCATCCATTTTGTACCCATTGGTCGAATCAGCATTACCTTCGGACATTCTTAAATTATGGGAGAGGCATCTTGGCACTTTAACAGTTAATGAGGAGAAAGATAGTGAAATTAATAAACTGGATATTTTAATGAAATTCTTACAAATTGAAGTAGAAATGGAACAAAAGGTAAAATTAGCTAAGAGTGGGTTTTCCTTAGATAAAGAGGTCTCAGTAAATAGAGAAATTAGGAGGAACGAAAAAAAAATTTCCCCTTCCTACGGCGTCCGAATTATATAACGCGGCTGAGGGAAAATCGGAAGAACAGTGTGTGTTTTGCGATAATAAACTTCGTAGTCAAAATTGTAGAGCGGTATGGAAAATGACCGTGAAAACCCACACTGCACGCTCTCTCCCCTCAAAGGGCAAGATGGGTGGTGTCGGGCTGTCAAGTGAAGGAACGGGGAGCTTTCCTCTTTGGATTAACGCATTCGATTAATCTGCAGGGATATAGGGGCATCCATTTTGTAGCCTGGTGAAGTATAGAATTTAAAAAAAAGTTTTTTTTTCTCTTTTTTGTTGAGAACTTTTATCAAATACTACATTTCTTTAAAAAAGACTACATTATAATGGAATACAGTAATTTAAAAATGTTCTTGAAGTAAAAAAACTGTGTCTGTAATGTTTCGCTCTTTTTTAAACATATATTTTAGCCTTTTGTATCGTTTCATTAAAACTCTGCCACAATGTTTTTACAGAAATTACGAAAAGAAGCTCTCATAGGTTTAACATTAACTATCTCTCCTTGCTGTAGTGTTTCTTAAAAAAAGATATTTTAGCTTTTTGTTTCGTTTCATTTAAACTCTGCCACAAAGTTTTTGCAAAAATTACGTTCCGCGAAGTTTTTGTCTTTTAACCATTTGGAAAAATGGTTATTGTCCTCGTCAGGGTAGGAAATCAAAAGCATATCTGAAGTTTTTTATTGGTTGAATCCCCATTTTATTCGTGTTCTGATTGGTATATACAGTAATCTCTAATTTGCCTTTACTTTCAACAGGGAATTAACTAACTTTATCTCAACCTCCCCCCATCCCCGCGCCCCAAAAAAAAGAAAAAAAGAAAACCCTTCTACATTTGTCCTTTTTTCCAAAAAATAAAAGCTTTACAAATTAAATTATTTTAAAGAAAAACTTTTTTTGTTATTTAATTACTCAATTTGTTTGTTTATAGAATAATATCTTCTCTTTCTTTCTGTTTTGTAATGTGACTGGTGGTCTTACATACAGAGCTTAATTTGACCTTCGTTGAAGCAAACTTATAAAAGACAGAAGGCCAAAGCCCATTCATTTATTAAGGTAACCCGCAAAAATGATTTTTACCAGTGAAAATTTCAAACTCATTTCCAGGTGTAATACTAAACGTAAAAGAAAGCCATAATAATTCATGTTTTTTAACCCTTTGGAAAAATGGTTATTGTCCTCGTCAGGGTAGGAAATCAAAAGCATATCCGAAGTTTTTTATTGGTTGAATCCCCATTTTATTCGTGTTCTGATTGGTCTATACAGTAATCTGTAATTTGCCTTTACTTTCAACAGAGAATTAACTAACTTTATCTCAACCAAACATAATAATTCAGAAACAAATTGAGATACAGCTTTCAAACAAATTGCATTTAAAAGTGCATTTTTTATCTATACGACGGTGTAAAAAGTAAAATTATGTGAGATGTTTAGAAGTTTAAGAATGAAACTTCATTTAAAATGGGTTGTCAGATTTCTTGGAAATCTGACGATGGAAAAGCCTTTTCCCGAACAGCCAATGAAATGCTTGGATAATACGTAAGTGTCAAGTCAATACGTAAGTTTCACGAAATCTGACGAGTCGCAGGCGATTTTTGTCGCTTGCAATTTTTACGTGTAATAACACTATTAATGTTTAATTCATGGCGTACGTAATGTATGACCAGCTCCGTAGAAGTTTAAAAATTTACAGTACCGAAAATTGTAAAACTGAAATTTCGTTTAAAATTTGTTCATGTTTGTTCATGTTCAGGAATGTTAATGTTTTATTCATGGCGTACGTAATGTAGGATCAACTCCGTGCGATTTTTTATGTCTTAAAATTTAGTCTTCGAAAAAATCATTTTCCAAATGGTCGTTGTAATTTGTTAAATTGCTTTTTTTTTTTTTTTTTTTCTTTGGAGAACTTTTATCAAGTACATTTCTTTAAAAAGACTTCGTTATAATGGAATATAAAAATTATATAATACAATTTTAATTAAAATATTGTTCTAAACAATCTGTGCTGATGTACATTCTTTTTGGATGAAAAGGCATTTTTTCTTTTGCGAATTTGTGTCATTTTCACCAACAGAATTGTCTATGCGTTTAAGATTAGTGTATTATTTCCATCAATTATTTTTAAATGTTTCAGATTTTAGTTTTATTGGTTAATCTTGATTTAGCGTTCGGTTAATTGGTTAATTTTGATTTAGCGTTCGTATTTTGCTCGGGCCAAGCCCGGGCAGACCTCTAGTCGGTTTATAAAGGACGTTTTAAAATGCTCAGGCAAGCAATATCTACATTTTGCTTTTACTTTTAAGAATCAAGGTGTTTTTAAACTAATGGTTTTCCGGCACATTCACAGACTTTCTTTTAACGTAAAAACGTGAAACTGGGCAGGAATGTAAGTGATTTGGAATCGAATTTTATTTCTCATTTTTCAAAAAATATACTTAATCGAGTTACCGGTGTTTAGTCTCTTATAACAACTTTTGCAGGTAAATTCCGTTCAAATCGCCAACTTTGACACCCTTTTCTGCCACTTTGTTTGCCTTTATAAGAAAAGGGAAAACGCTATTAGATTTCGTATTTTTTTTTTTTTTTTTTATAAAAACACGCTTGCAAGTTTTGTGCTGTTTATAATAAAAACGTATTTATGACTGTCTCAGCAAGTATCCAGTTTGAATTTTATACATATTAGTTGAAATTAAGTATTGACCGAAACGAGTTTTTAAGACCGAAACAGAAACTGAAACCGAACTTCGGTAATCTTACTATTTTCGGCCGAAAACGAAAATGTCCTATTTTTTAAAAGTAATATTAATACATACATAATTATTGATTAATTATATGTGTAATTAAATAAATTGAAGGATTATTATATTTTGAAATTAACAGCACAAATATAATTAAAAAGATTTACTAAAAGACGTATAATACATTTAAAAGTTAACACTTTCAAAACATTAAATACAATTCTAAAAGTCTAAAACCTACAAGTTTCAAAAGTAAACTTTTGAATTTTACAAACTAATAAGTATTTTTTTCTCTTTTTAACTGAAGTAACCTGATGATAACCACAGGGTGGCTGAAACTTGTAAGTTTTAGACTTTTAGAATTTTATTTAATGTTTTAAAAGTGTTAACTTTTAAGTGTATTATACGTGTGGCCCAAGTTGGCTCTCTGTGCCTCTGACCAAATCTTTTTATTTTCATATAAAATAAAATATAATTAAATCAGTGTCTAATTATATGAATTTCATCCAATTAAAAAATGTTTTAGGTATACATACCTCGATTTACCTTTTATAAAGATTTTTGTAAATGATAATCTGTTATACTGTAATATATTGTAATATTATTCCGTTATACTATAATCAACGGGTATTCCAAACACTTCTGTGGTTTCAAATCTATTACTGTTAAGTCTGCAATTTTTAATGAACTTGTGAAAAGCGTCTTCAAAGTTTAGTCATGCATGTATTACTTGCTTTAGTCATGCATGTATTACTTGCTTTATAATTTATTTCACATGTTGAGTCAGTCATGACTGATAATTATAAACAGTGAAATACACAGCAATAAATAAAAAGTGTCTCATTTGAGCCGATACAGCTCAAATCAATGAGTTATATTGAAAATTTCCAAAGGAAGAAACGAGATTTTTGGAATAAAAATAATTTCGGACGAGTTTCGGTTAGGCCGAATTTTTGGCAACATTTTCGCAGAAAACGAAACTCAGATTTTGTGCCAAAAACGAGAACGAAACTGAATTTTCGGTTGATCTCTTGTTGAAATGTTTGATTTACACACTGAATTGTTGATTTGATCTATGCGTTTTTTCTTTTCAAAATTTTAAGTTCAAAATTGAGTTTGAAAAAAAAATGCTCCATTTTCACTTTTATCAGTTTTCGCGTGTACTCTTAATTATTTTCATAATATGTAATTATTTAGCATATACACTGTATTATTATGAAAATAATAAAACTTTAGCATTATTAGTTTATGTTATATGATACAGAATATTTTAGCATTACAGTTTATGATATATTTATATGATACAGAATATTCAATTAAACTATATTCGACTAAAACGTGCTTAATCAGTATATATGTTTTATTATCGCATATTTAACAAAAGATTGCATCTGCAATGCAAAAAAAAAAACTTCGCATATTTTTAGTTTTTTAAAGACGTACTTACGGGGAATAAAAAATGCGTGACAAATGTATGTTGTTAATGTAGAAGAATACATGATTTGTACAGATGTATACGTGCGTAAATTTATGTACAGATAACTGAATCATTTTTTTTTCATTTAAAAATATTTCATGTATATAGAGAGAAAATTAACTTCGTTTCACACTTCATTATTATATTTGGCAATTCATGCCACATTACTGTTTTGAAGAACATTTTAAAGAAATGTACTGCTTTTTTAATGTCTTTTTTTTTTTTTTTTTTTTTTCTTGAGGTATTTGGGTTATAGATTTAAGAATTTTCAGCCGGAAGTGAAATTTTTTGCTATATTCTCCAGGAAAAGCATTTGAAACCCTTTGTGAGCATATAAGTCGCTATTTATTAATCGCGTGTCAGTAAACTATTGACAACAATATCTGACGCATTGAGAGGTTGTCTGAACAATCCGATGATTGACAGGAAGTTGACATCCTCTGAAAAGTTCTTCCAGATTATTCCACTTTCAACTGAAATGCATTTTGGAAAAGAGCAAACAGCCTTTATGCTATTAAAAGCTTAAATAGTAACAAATAATGACTATTGTATGATTAAAGATCTGACACCAATGAAGTCGGTGTTGTTTAAAGAACCGGAACTAAAAGTCGGTGTCGTTTAAACTCTTCCAATCCTTTGCTGTGGGTTAATGTATTTTTCTGGCGATTCCGAAAAAAAAAAAGTAAAATTTTACTTCAAAATAGGGTGAAGTAATTTTACAACTTTTTTGCACCAAAGTTATAAAAGTAAAATTTAGTTAAATATTTTTGGTGCAAATCTTGATTAAAATTAGGTGAGGTATAATAATGTCCCACCGCCCCTCAAGGGGTTGAACTCACTTTCTTTCTCAACAGTTGAAGATTAATCTCAAAACTAAGGAGGCTATTATGAAAAGAAATATGTTATATTATGATTTGAACTAAAATATACTTTAAAAATTTATATTTCTTCTTTTTTAAACCAATTGCATATAAATAAATAACCATTAATTTTATGAAAAGGAAATTATATTAATAAACTTATCTGTTATAGTTTTTATTTTGTATTTGTTAATTTATTACTTTTACAACTATCAAAATTCCAAAAGTTAAATTTCCAAGATTCAATTCTGATTTTATATATGATTATCTAGGCTTAGGAATGTTAGAAATTATAAAATTAAGCTTATTTTAAATACATAGTAAACTGCTGCTACTAAATAAGTTGTTAAAGTGTTTACTTTAAGTATCAATAAAAAGAAATATGGTATTATAACATAAAATTTACTGATCATAATTGGCCTAACACAATCGTTCTTCCACAAATCAAAATTACATCATATTTAGAGAAAGTTTGTAACGTGTAAAATTGGCAGATGCTGATACTATGTGATCGAAAGATGTTTTCTATTTTTTGATAAAGATAAAGATGTTTCAGAAAATAGTATCAAAGTTGGCGTTTTGAACAAAATATCGAATAACACGGTAAGGATGAATACCTGTCGTCAGATGAAAACAATCTCCTATAAGTATATAAATAATTCATTTATATATATATATAAAAAATGGTAAACCTCAGTCGATTCAAAATGGTTTCAATAGTCGGGTTTGCAAGTGTAATGCTTTTTCATTTAAAAATGAGTACGCAGATGTGTTAGAAACTTCCGTGTTGTTCATAGGATAATATATATATGCATATATATATATATATGCATATATATATATATATATATATATATATATATATATATATATATATATATATATATATGTGTGTGTGTGTGTGTGTGTGTGTGTGTGTGTATATATATATATATACACACACACATATATATAGAGTGTGATTCATAATGTTCGAAACAATAGCTTATTTCCTTAAATATTGCTCCAAATGCAAAGTTTCATAAAAAAAAAAGTTGTAAAATTTAATTACATAAGTTGCAACTCTATGAGGGATCTATTTCAGAAGGTATAAAAATTAAATTTTCATACGGCAACCGTAGAGTAAAATTTCCAATTAGGAAATTTTCCTTTATCCGTTCATAAATTAAACACAAACAAATTCATTTCGATATCTTCAAAACTCGCAGAGATATTAAAATTCAAAATTCGTGACTTACACTATTTACTCATGTCTCTGAGCGACGAGTTATTGACTCATTTTGAATGCAAGATATGGATTATCTACAAACTGTACGCTATTAAAATTCGATTTTAGACAGTGGATCTCTTTTGGACTTCAAATAGCAGTGAATAGATTTTATATTAAACTTGCTTTCAAAATATTCTGGAGGTCTGTATGGCCGAAAAATACAGGTCCGGGTCCGGACCGATCCATAGAAAAAAATTCGACCCGGCCTGGAAAATGTTAAAATCTTATCATCATATTTCACCTTTTTTGTAGATTTTACCTAAGAATATCAAGTGGGAAGTCATTCGGTTTAGTAGTTTAGAAAATATGAAGGTTTTCATGTTTTCAATTCATTCATTTGTAATCATTACAAAAGAGATTGCATTGCTGGTAATTTGTTTTACGCATAACTCAAGAACTACTTGGTGCAATGATCTGTAATTATTATATAAGCATAACTCTTGTGCTTTATATTAGCAAGCTTATAGAAAGCTATTTCCATTAAAAAAATCCATAGATTGCAATTCATATATAACCATATAATTCCTATTCATAACCCTTTGTTCCACAAATTTCCATTTTTCATATGTTTACTGTGATTTGAAATCCATGCTGCACTTGTTATGGGGATCTGTTTCACAGACTTACTCGTATATGACGGTTTATACATCATTTTTAATTTGAATAAATTATTTTATTATTTATACATTCACAATTGAAGAGCTGGGTGGAAGAACATGTTATACTACATTTTCTTAAAAATTATTTTATCTTTTGGACGAAGGTGTTATCAGGTATTCTATAACATGGTAAAGCTAAAATACCAAAGTTCTATTCAGCCTTGAAGATTTAAGACGTTATTCATTAATATTTAATAATGCAAATAATATTAATATTTTTTAATATTTAAAAATTAAATATTAATAAGTTTTTTTGATAGAGTTTAGTACCACACCTGTTAATATTTTAAACACATGGTATCAAACAGAAAATAAATCATTAAAATTGACAACAAAAACTTTCACATCAAATTTCTTCAAATGTAATTTTTGTTACCGTAATTTCGGGTGTATAGCCCGCAGATCAAACAATTCAGTTTGGACCCAGAAATTTTATTCAGTATTTGAAGACCAATATTTACTGTGATCTAAAAAGTTACATTTTATTTTTAAAAATTTCTGGGTCGAAACACGATTGTTTGATCCGCGGGCTATACACCGGAAATTACGGTACTTAAGGCTGTTCTCAACTGCTCTGCTCAACAAGGATAAAACGTTTTGACACATTTACAAATTCATTTTTTAACGGAAAGATATAAAATTAGAAAGCATGACCATGGAAGCGATTTGGAATCGAACTGTTTTTTCAGTTTTTTGATCAATCAATTACCTGTTGAGTTATAAGCGATTTTGATTACGTGACACGGTATTTTTCTCCCCTTACTGACTGGGATTTTCTTCTTTCGTTCGGTTCAAAATGACAACTTTGACAGTATTTTCAGAAAGATCTATTGCGTTTACGAGAAAACGTAAAAAACAGTTCGATGACATAGTTTCTGAATAACACCACCTTCTAGTTTCATGCGTTTCTGAACAAAAAGGAATTAAAACTTATGTCGGAAAGTTGACCCTTTGGATTTGAGAACAGCCTTAACATGTTCTTCCACTTAGCTCTTCAATTTTTGTTGATAATTTGTAATGGTTTAGAATTTTTTTTTGTTTTGCTTTTTTTTTTTATGTATAATGGTTTAATTTTAGAAAAAGTTTATATATATATATATATATATGAGTGTGTGTATATTTATTTATTTTTGAAAATTAATTACAAATATTTTTTTCGGCAGAAATTAGGACTTATAATCTAAGTTCTTATATATATATATATATATATAAATCGATTTAAAAATGCTTGAAGTATGAGAATTATAAAATCACAGCTTATTCTGAAAAATAGTTCAGGATTTATGCTTAAAGAACTAACCGCATTGCAATCTGCTTTGTAACGGAGAGTTCAAAATTTTTAAATCTCTATAAATTACACACTACTGGCACGAATGACTTCCAAGTTTGCTACTCTAAGATGAAATTTAACGAGAAAACTATTTTTTTTTTTTTTTTAAGACAACATACATTGAAGAATGACATAATTTCTGGACATAATTGTCTATTTCAAAAAAGACATAACTGTCTATTTCTTTTCCTTTTTTTTTTTTTTTAAATTGTACAATGGGGTGATTAAAATGTATCTCTTTCCTTTTTTCTTTCTTTTGTTCGACTGCACCTTAATATCTTCAGATTTACTCGATAGTGTATCATTTATTTCTGAAATTTGTCACCATATGAAAATAGATCACAGTTAGTTAACCCTTTATCTACTGACAGTACTTATAAGTACCATTAAAATAACTTGTTATAAAATTCATTTGATACATCGATTACTTGTAATACAGTTTAGAATGAGTTATAGATACGTTACTTTATCTTTTTCCAAAAGCATTATGTATTACACAAAAAAAAATATTTTTAAAAGGATGATTTCTTTTGACTTTGCATCTTTTCAGCTTTTTTGGTGTTGGGGGGGGGGGGGGGATTTTTCAATTCGGAAATATTTCTATTGTAAGAACATTATATTTGTATATTTCCTAATTCTGCAAAATACAAGAAAAATATTTAAAATAAAAGATTTGAGAGAAGTTATCAATTTTGCACAAAATCCCTTAAATTCAAATTTAACGAACCCTTCTAAATCCTTCAATCTTTCTAAAATCCTTCTAAAATGTATTAAATGATTATGTAAATTTTCTAATGTAGTTTAAACAATTCACGAAAAATGCTTTAGAAGATAAAATTTTCATGAATTCATAATTCAGTACATAAAGGGTTAGGGTATATATAGTTATTTACAAAGAAAAAAGTGTATAAGAAAAAACAAATTCTCAGAAAGATTACAGAATAAGTTCCTTTTATTGGATAAGCCTACATAGTACTAACAGTTGAATTGGAGCATATTTATTGTACATTTGCGCATAAGTACTTAAATTAAAGCACCCACTTCCCCTGCGTCCAAGCAACAAAATGGATGCTTATACGGATCATCGCTAAGGAAATCCACCATTTCAAAGAAAGGATTAGTTTTTCTCCCCATGCGAGGTCGGGGAGAATGATGAATGGCTTTCTTATTGTGTGATTTGACCCAGTGCTACGTGGGCTTGAACCGAAAATGACACTCGCTGCGAGAAAAGATGCTTTGTTAAGAAAGGGGGCATGTTTTCGTTGTTTTAATATCAGTCATGTAGCGAAATTTTGTAAAGTCAAAATTATTGCACTCATTGTTCAAAAAAATCACCACCAATTTCTGTGTATAGGAAAGAACAAAATTAAATTGGGAGATAATTCTAAAGAGGATTCTGCGGTTATGCTTGTGAATACAACTTCTAGAAAAAAGGTTTTACTACAAACAATGGTCGTACGTATGTACAATGGAAATATAGTACGAAATGTCAGAATCTTATACGATACAGGTTCACAGCGGTCATATATATCGAAATTTGCGGCCAAAATGCTAGGCTATAATAGTATAAGGCAAGAAAGAATAGTGCATAGTTTATTTGGGGGGCAACAATGTGAAGAACTACACGATAGTTATTTAATTACTTTGGGAAATATGGATAATAGTTTCCGATGTAAATTTGAAGTATTAGATCAACAAAAGATTTGCTCTGAAATCGCCCCTATACCAGAAGGACCTTTTGTTAATGAAATAAAAAGGTATAGAATTTTATTGACCGATAGAGTCACTAGAACTAATGATTTATTCTACGAATTTTTCCCTGATGAAATTCACGTGTTAATTGGTGCGGATGTCGCCGGAAAATTATTTACCGGACATTTAAAACAATTACAGGGAGGATTAGTTTGTATGGGGACTCGTTTAGGATGGACAATTCTCGGCAAAACTGAGGGTTATGAAAATAAAAATATGAATAATCTCATTTTTTCGCTCCATGTCAAAGAGGCAAAAATTGCCGAGTTATGGCACCTTGACACTTTAGGAATTCGGGATCCTGGGGAGAAAAAAAGTAGAGAAGAGTTAGAATTAGCCACAAAAGAACGTTTTCTTAGTAGTATAAGAGTAGATGACGAGGGTAGATATGAAGTTAGTCTTCCATGGATACAGGGCCACCCTCGTTTGCCCAGTTACGAAAATATTGCTCGACGTAGATTAAAAACCTGTGTCGATTCATTGAAAAGGGTAGGAAGATTAGGCGATAATAATCAAGTATTTGAGGAATGGTTAGATGAAAAAATAATAGAAAAGGTTGATAAGAGAAAAGCAGTAGGTAGTGAGCATTTCCTTCCTCATAGAGCGGTGTTTAAAGAAACCTCCACTACAAAGGTGCGGCCAGTTTTTGATGGTTCAGCTCGGGAAAAGGATTCACCATCGATAAATGATTGTATTGAAAAGGGGCCTAACCTGGTTGAACTGATTCCTTCTATTTTAAATAGATTTAGATTAGGGAAAATAGGGGTAATTGCTGACCTAAAAAAGGCTTTTTTACAGATCGGCATTACAAAAAAGGATCGCCCCTACTTGAAATTTTTATGGTATGAAGGGGGGGACCCTCAAAAGTTAATAACGCTTCAACACAGAAGAGTAGTATTTGGCATTTCATGTAGTCCCTACCTTCTAGGTGCCACGTTAGAATATCATTTGAAAAACGCACCTGATCATTTTAAAAACACCGCGTTTAAGTTGTTAGAGTCGTTTTATGTAGACAACTGCGTTACGAGCGTTAATAATATGGAACAGCTGCACCGCTTTATCGAAGAGTCAAAAACCCTTCTTAGCACTGCTAAATTCGATCTTTGCGAGTGGGAGCATAGTTTTCGAGAAGTTTTGACCGCGGAAAATGTCCCCGTTTTGGGGTTAATGTGGGATTTTAAAAAGGACACATTAGCAGTTTATTTAAAAGAGATTTTGGAAGATGATCGAAAAGTAACTAAGAGAAATATTTTATCGGCTGTACATAGAATTTTCGATCCTATCGAGTACACAAGTCCTATAACATTAGAACCTAAGATATTATTACAGGAATGTTGGCAAGCTAAAGTAACTTGGGACACGGAAGTGCCTGTTTCCATCAGGAAAAAATTTGAAAAATGGAAAAACCAATTAGGAAAATTAAAGACAATTGAAATACCTAGGTGTGTTTTTCACGGGATGCTGATAAGCTGCATTCTTTGCACGTCTTTTGTGACGCTAGCAAAATAGCGTATGCTACGTGCATATTCATACGGACCGAAAATAAGCAAGGTAATTTCTGTCAGTTGGTTCAAGCAAGAAGTAGAGTTGCTCCTATGAAACCAATTTCCATCCCGCGGTTGGAATTGTTGGCTTGTAATATAGGGGCTAGGTTAGCAAGCAGTGTTATAACTGATTTAAAATTAGATGACATTGCAATTTTTTATTGGACTGATTCGGCCAATGCACTTTATTGGATAAAAAGAAATGAAAATTGGGCACCTTTTGTTTATAACCGGGTATCAGAAATTCGCTCATTAAGTGATCCTGAAAAGTGGCACTTTATTCCCGGCCATTTGAATCCCGCTGACCTGCCTTAAAGGGGTTGTACCGCTGAGGTTTTAGCCCGAGATAAATGGTGGGAGGGACCACAATGTCTAAGAGAACCAATGGATCAGTGGCCTAAATCAGAAAATTTTGAAATTATAGATGCAGAAAGAAGAAAGACTGTTATTAGTGCTTAAAATGTAGAGGTTAAAAACGACCAGATTTACGATAGCATTTCTTCTTATGATAAATTGGTTAAAATAATCGCATGGTTATATAGATTTATCAAAAATTGCAAGAAAGTTAAAAAAGAGAGAGAATTTGGGTTTTTAATTGTGGAAGAACAGAATAAATCAGAAAATATATTAATAAGATTAGTTCAAAAACAATCATTTACTGGTCCCGAAGATAAACGTTTAAAGAATTTTCAGATAATGGTAGATTCTGATGGACTTATGCGACTTAAATCACGCATACTTTTTCGAGACGATACCAGGAATTTTCGATAACCTGTCATCATTCCAAGTTACCATCCAGTCGTAGAAAAGTTGGTTATATCGAAACATTTAAACTTAGGACATGCGGGGTACCGAGGGGTCTCTCAATGGGGTGTAATCTCGTACAACCCTTCCTGTAATCAGTGAAATCATACTGTAATCAAGTCTTAATCATGCGTAATCATGTCATCACATGTAATCGGTGGTAATCAATGAAATCTTAACGTAATCACATGTAATCAATATAATCATAGTATAATAATGTATAATCAAGTGTAATCTCCGAGGTAATCTCGAATTAAAAATCTCGAGAAAAATCTATTTTGTCGCCATTCTGTCTTCTTCCTCTCGCTGTCTTCAGTTTTGACGGAAGTTGGGGAAGGGGGGAAGGCAAAAGCAGAAATGAGAAATGCCCTCGGAAATGGCAGAAAGGCGAGCTCACAGATGAGCTAGATAAGAAAGTAGTCTGTGTGTGGAGGGGGGGGGGGGGAGGGGCTTTCTCAAGAATTTGTGTTTGATTTTATTCAAAGAACGTTTAGTGGTCGGCATGGGGCCATCGTAATGGAGGGAAACTTTCAAACTGGTCAGCCCGGCAGCATTAGGACATATTTTTAACGGGCGAGCTGGGGCAACAACAACAAAGAAAAAAAAATCCATGGGCTGTCGAACCCGATTTAAAAATTTAAACGAAACAGATAAAATATGAATAATTTTCAATGGATATGACCAGTGTTGGGGCAGAATCTGATTACAGATTAATGAAATTATTGATTAAATTAAAATACATTATAATCACCTCATAATGCAATTGATTAACACGCAGAGCACTGAAAAGTAATTTCAATTTAAGCTTTTGAATTGTATAACCCGATAATTGTGTAAAGGATCACAAATCAATTCTTATTTAACATTTTAAGATTTAATTAGATTAATTTTAATCGATTACGTGCGGATTTCGATTACTCTTTTAATTATATAATCTAATTAACCTGCAATGGATTAAAAGATGATTTAAATTACGTTTTTAATTGTATAATCCAGTTAACCCGTAATGGATTGTAGGTCAATTCCAATTATATGTATTTTAAATATAACTTAGATTACATTCTAATATATTACAAGTTAATGTCGACTAAGTGTATTTAAAATACGCGGGAGATGAGAGGGACCGCAAGCAAAATTTTTTAATCTGATATATATTATTTATAACATATAAAAAAAATTAAAGATAGGAGGGAGTGATAATTATCACCCGGGGGGGGGCAATTTTCTAACTTTTTCAGGGTAGTAGTTTAGGTAATAGTTTTTCTAGTTTAGGGCAGAGGGGGCGGCACTTGCTCGGGCGTAAGAACGAAAGGCCAGGGCCGAAACTAAGGTGTGGCAGAGGGGGCATGTGCCCCGGGCGCCAGAACGAAGGGGCGCCAAATGAAGGCTTATACCTTTGGAATGGATCATTTTCTTCTGGTGGACTGATGGCTTCTATTATTACGAAACAGCCATTATAAATGAAGTGTTAGGTGAAGATGAAACAGCAGTCGTAAAAAGTTAGAACTCTGATTTTCTGGTCAGAATGGAAAAAAAAAATGGCCATTTTTTTTTTGCCAAAAAAATTATGGCCATTTTTTTCCCATTCTGACCAGAAAATCAGAGTTCTAACTTTTTACGACTGCTGTTTCATCTTCACCTAACACTTCTTTTATAATGGCTGTTTTACAATAATAGAAGCCATCAGTCCATCAGAAAAAAATAACTCGGCGAAAGTGGAAACTCGGTTAAGCAGGACTCGGATAATCGGGACTCTAACTGTATATTTTATTTTTAAAATGATCTTTAGAATATTTTTGTTGGTGTTTAGAGGGGTATGTAGGGGTAGTAGTATGTAGGGGGTAGTGATCCGCCATTGTAGATTACGTAGTTCAGTATTACATATTTTAAGATTACATGTTTTAAATTTTTAAATAAGTCGGCTATTAGAAAATTAGTAAAATTCTCTTTGTAAATATACTTTGCGGAAGAGGGGGGGCGACAAAATCCATGCTTGCCCCGGGCGTAAAAAGGTTAGTTTTGGCCCTAGGCGAAGAGGGCGCCAAATGGAAATTTTGTTTGTCGTTTGATACAAAAATGTATATATATATGGAATTTTGATAAAATTGTCTTGCAGTTAAAAAATCCAAACACGTAAAAATAACCAAAAGTAAAATTTAAAAAATATGCAACGAAAATAGAAAAAAAATCATTTAAAACTATTAAAATGCAAGCGAGAATGTTTTTTAAAGAACGCTCCCATAGGTTTAACATAGGTTGCAGTCAGGGGCGGTGCCAAAACTTGCCCTACGGGGTGGGGGGAGGGCATAGTATCCCGACAGGGTGGCCGGATTAGAGTCCTGCGCGGGTCGGGCATATAATATATATATATATATATGTGTGGGGAGGGGAATGGGTAAAAAAGCGCAAATTTTCATGTTTTAATAAAAGATAATCAAGGGAAAAATTAGTTTAACTCACGGATTATTTTGAGAGCATAGAATCCTGCGTGGTTTGGGTCATACCCGACCCGAACCTGTAAATTATACATCCACTCAGCCTGAACCAGTTTAAAAAAATGAGTTGGATTAATTGATCCTAATCTGACAAACTTCGACCCAGAACGGACAGGTTTCAATCCGAACCCAATCCCACCCCAAAACTGAAAAAATAAACATAAAAATCCACAATAGAATAATGGAAAAGTAGCCTACAATTGTATTTCTAGTATCAATTATATTTTTTATGAAGAAAAAACAATATTTCTGTATATGTGCTCCTTGATACCCAAGTAATATAATGTTTCATTTTTAAGTATATTTTGGAGAATATTTTGAGAAATCGGGTAGAATCGAACCCACCCACCAAAAGCAATTTAAGTTAACTCAACTCGTAAAATATAAGTCAATTCGAACCTCTCTGAAAAAAAATTCAGTTTAGCCGGATCCGATTCAAACTATCAGTCGGGTTTAGTTTTGTTTGCCCAACTTGATACAGGGTAGATTCGAACCCGAAATGAGATCTGAGCACGACAAAAAATTTCATCCTCCACATTTTGACCCGAACCCAAAATACTCGAACCTCAACTAAACACCACCTCTTAATTTAAAAAAGAAAAAGTTTTCTACGGAAATAAAATGTAAATAAGTGTTAAATAACCTAGATTGTTTCTTAGTAGTAACATACCATGTATTTCAGCATTTAACACACAGCTCAAACATAAATCCAGAATATTTGTTAATGCAAATGTTACTTATTATTGTGGCATAACTATTTCAGTTATTTATTAAATAACATTTCTGTGTGTAAATATGTTTGAGCTTTGCGATATTTGCTAGAATGTACAGCATATACAAGTATGCTCCCCAAATGTGTATACTTTAAAGTAGAAAACGACAACTGTTTTAGAAGATATTGCAAAAGAGAAACTATTTATATATTATAAGCTTTTATTTAACTTAAAACTTCATTCCCCTATACATATACACTGTATACTCTAACCCTGTGAAAAATGAACCTGTCTATAACGGAATCTTGCCTTAAATGAAAATTAAATAAATACGATACTATTATGAAAGCTAAGTCGAAAACCTGACAAAAACTAAATTTTTCACCAATCTTTACGGTAGTCAACAGATTTGACCGGATTTGACTGTATGCATATGATTTATTCAGTAAACTCTTACCTCATTCGGGAAGGGCATCCAGACCCCCCCCCCCCACACACACACACTTCCTTGCCTAAAGCTCTGTGTGTGTAACAAAAGAAAATTTTATCAAAGTCATCTTTTGACAAAGATTCTACGATTTTAAACAGATCATAAAACTTCAGAAAATTCGCCTCTTCTTTCTTGTTTGCTGATTGACAAAAATTTCACAGAGTTGAAATAATATATCGATTATTTACTTCAACATCAGAACTAAAAAATTGCGATTTTTGAATAATGACGTTGTTGCAACAAAGAGCGTATCAGCATGTTTTAGAACAGAATAATCACATTCGAGTTTTTACAGGTATTTTGAAATTCGCAACTTCGAACAAAACATCGCAGTAACTAACATGTTCAATAAAACTTCACAATAACTAGTCCAACAATGACATTACTTTTTTCTATTTCAAGTAGGAGATTTAAATCTATTGGTGATAATTCTCGATATAGAATTATAAAATAAATTAAGATTCACCAAATTATGTTAAGTGTGCCGCTTTTGTATTCATGTAAACATTTTTTTTACCAGGGCCGAAACTAGCCTTTTTTGAGCCCGGAACAAATATGGATTTTGACGCCCCCCCCCCTCTCCTCACGCACAATAAAAGATATCGACCGCAGATACCCTATGCAACAGAAAAAAAAATTCTTTAAAAATAAAAATCATTTAATAATAATTAAAATGCTACAAGGAAATATGTAAACAACGCTCCCATAGGATTAACATTAGCTTGAGAGTTAAGAGCTTACACTATTCACGCGAAGAAACTGGACCACTAATGTTAAACCTATGACAGCGTTCTTTTAAAAATTTCTCACTTGCATACTAATAGTTTCAAATGATTTTATTTTCTTCTGTAAATAGCTGAGAATGAATTCTACAAGGGCTACAATCACTCTACCAGGGAGCCAACCAAAAAATGGCAAATGCATGAACCCCTGGCAGAAGAAACCCTTCCGCCAATCAGCCAAGAAAACTGACCCAGAAAACAGCGACACATATATTGAAACAAAGTACAGTCGGCCCCGCTTAATTGCATTAATTTGGGGTGAGATTCAGACCCCACCCCCTTAGCTACGCCACTGTCAGTAGGACAGTGATAGGCAAATCACCGTCCTGCTTGATACTTATTTCTTATTTTGGACAAATCTTAAAAAAAAAAAAAAAAAAAAAAAAAAAAAATGATTTTTGGAAGGCAATAAAATCGAGTAAAACTGTTAAATCATAAATTTTAGCAATTTAATCACGTATTTCCAAGTGAAATCAACTGTAATCAAGTGTAAACAGCTGTAATCTAGGTGTAATCAGGTATAATCACATGTAATCTAGGTGTAATCATAGTAATCAGCTGAATCAGCTGTAATCAAGGTGATTCCGTAATCTCGTACACGATTTCTCCCATTGAGAGACCCCTCGGGGGGTACAAATAATGATGTCCAAATTAAGAGAAGATTACTGGGTCTTAAAATTCCGCAAAACAATTAGAAAAATTATTAGAAACTGTGTGAAATGTAGAAGATACGATTTTAAACCCATAGAAATTTCCACTCCTCCCTTACCTGAAGACAGAGTGAGAGAAGCGGCCATTTTTGAAATCGTAGGTATCGATTATGCCGGTCCGCTTTTTCTCAAAGGAAATAAAAAAATTTGGCTTGTAATTTATACCTGTGCTATTTTTCGAGCAATAACATTTTGAGCTCGCTACTTCTTTATCGACAGATATTTTTTTGCAGACTTTGAGAAGATTTATTGCCCGTAGAGGGCGACCTTCGATTATATATTCCGACAACGGTACGAACTTCATAGGAGCAGAAAATTTGTTGAAAGAAATTGACTGGAATGCTGTAACAAATGCCAGTATATCCAGCAAAATTAAATGGAAATTCATCCCGCCTTCAGTTCCGTGGTGGGAGCGACTAATTGGAATAACAAAAATAATTCTGCGAAAAGTTCTGGGGAAAAATTCCTTGAATTATGAGGAAATGGAGACAATAATGTGTGATGCTGAAAGTCTAATTAACAGTCGTCCCCTCACCTATGTGTCGGAGGATGCAAATGACTTAGTCCCTCTCACTCCGGCAATGTTCTTGCAAGAAGTGAAAGATAGTGGTACGCCAGATCTTGACATTCTCGATGCCAAATCATTTAACAAAAGACGTATATACCAACAAAAGCTCCGGCAAGATCTACGAAAACGATTCAGAGCGGAATATTTGGGTCAATTAAGGGAGTCAGGTAAAAACAATAAAACGGAGAAACCTTTTGCCATAGATGACGTTGTGATTGTCACTAGTGATAATAAGAAATGAACTGATTGGCCTCTGGCCAAAGTGTTGGACATTTATCCATCCAAAGATGGACACATCAGACTAGTCAAGATTAAGATGCAACACGGTGAGTTTCTAAGACCAACATCGAGATTGATACCCTTAGAGGTATCAGAGGATAGTGAGCAGATGAGAAAGAATTATAGTGACATGGAAAAGGACACTGGTTCTGAAGTTTCAGTTCAGCGTTCCAGATATGGACGAATTATCAAAAAGCGGACCAATTGGTAGATTTGAGTTTCCGTCTTCCGAAACTCAAAGGTGGGAGGATGTCGTGAATTAACTGAATCAATAAATCCTTCCACCTTACGCAATAAGAACACCTGCTATATCAATGCGTGGGCGAGAAAAATAAACAATGACTGTTTCATCATAGACTTTTCCTTTCAACACGGAAGTAATTTTTATTAGAACTTTAATGTTTTCTTATTTTGGTAGATGTAGATATTTTGTTGTTTAGATAAGACGTAGTGTTGAACGCTGCGTAATTTGTAACTTTTAAGGGAATATACTTACATTTAAAAAGAAAGATGAATTTCTCTTCAATTATACCCCCTTTCATACCTATCTTTTGTTGCCACAAAAAGCACAAGCTTATCCCCGCCTTACAATAAAATAAAAATAGAGAGGCGGATAATTTTATAGATGCTTTAAAAAGGATTTTATGCAGTGGAGAACTACGGAAAGGATATTTGGCCAACCAAGCACGCCTGCAGTGTAGAACTGTACAGAAAACTGATTTGTAGTGCAGTGCAGACTGTTGCAGCACTCTGCACAGAAACAATTCCACATGTGCATGCATAACAGTATAATACATTCATTGATTGTTGAAATTATATGCAAGTAGCTGTGGCTGTAAAATGTACTATGCAGTACAGCAATGCACGTAAATTATTAACGAACATTAGACGCATACACCTTTAATATGGAAGTACAAAAGAACAGTATGAGTGTGCTCTGAGGTTTAAAAATAAAAGCATAATAGGAATGTACAGTGTAGTTTATTTATTTAACTGAATAACAAACATTCGACTTGTGTGCTTGGCATAAAGCCCGCTTATAAGTCAGAGACAAGATAGCACAAGGGAATATTACAACACAAGAGAAATACACCCTGGGAGTTCCACACAAAGTGTGTGTGCAATGGAACCAGCGGGAATCGAACCCGCAAATTCTTACGCACAAGCGATTAGCTGACTGATGCCTTGATCACTCAGCCACAGAGCCCCCGTACAGTGTAGTATAATTTATAGAGAAATAATGGTACACAGTGCACTGTACAAAGTTGCATTTTAGACGCATGCGCGGTACAACAGTGCAGTTAACATGTAAAGCACGACGGAAAGATTGACTGAAGTACCGCGAATTTATTTTAAATGGAAAAAGCGCAAATATGACTTTTTCAAAATTGGCATTGACAGTGAGCTGCAGCCAAAAAGGGACCCCCTTTTCCTTTTTCATGCTCAATTTGAAGCACTTGTCGAACCCTTTTTCATACTTAAAAACATATTAGCCTTTTTTGGTGCTCGTCAGAGCATTTTTCAATACTAGTATATATATATACATAAACATAAATTGGGGCGCGAAGGATTCAAACCCATAGCCCCTAGTCTGGAGTTCAGTGCTCTATCCATTCAGCCATCTAGCTTTTCTTCAACAACTTCAACTTTTCTTTCAACAGCACAGCCACGATTAAAACCCACTCCATGTATCCGTCTCTTGAGTGCGCGTGCGCGGCACGCGTGCACCTTGAACACACCCTGTGGTGTTGTGAACTGAACTGAACCGAATCGATTTCAATCTGAATCTACTAACCGTTAAGGATCGTTTGTCTTGTAAGCATATTGAACTTGCGAAAAATGAGTTATTTTTATTTTATCGCAACTAAATTATTGAATATCTATTCTACTAGAAACAAAGTTTGGTTATCTTTGTCGATATTATGTCGATAAAATAATGAATTAAAATTGTAAAACATAGAATTTCTTTACGAGTAGCGATCATCTGCCATTTGCATTCTGTATGGCTTATGTGTTTTCTTAATTTTTGTCCATTTGATCTTAAAATTCGTTGTGCGGAATACTTTTATGCGATCTGTTTTTTCGCATTTAAGAGTCTTTAAGTAATTCCTTTATAGATTTGCTATTGCAATAATCTTGCTAGATGTAAAAGGAACTCATTGTGTATAAATAATAATTCAAACAAAATACATGAGATTTAAAAAAAAAAAATAGTATAAAAACTACTTGGCAATCTTTCTATTTTATCTGTATTTCATTTCTTTTTAATTTTGTTCTACTGGTTCTTTTAACTCTAGTGTGGTCTATTAGTTTGTCTGTACTGTAAAAAGCATAATAGTTCAATAAAAGTAAGGAACAAAGAAGAACTTTAGAATCTTAGAGCTAGAAACCTGAAATATAAAATTGTAATAAAAACAAGCGTTTTTGTAAGAAATGAAAAACTGTTAATTGTAATAAAAGCACTATTTCATTCTGGAAGAAATTTGCAAAAAAAAAAAAAAAACTTTAAAGAAGTTCACTTAAAAGATTTTGGACTTTTTGTTTTTACTAAACATAAAAATAAATGGTGTTCAGATTATCGAGTGGACTAAAAACATTTTTTAACGATTCAAAATTTATTGATCCTAGCTTGAGATTTCAGCTATACTCATATCGTTGGTAATTAAATAAAACACTTTCATTTTCTTTATATAGGGGAAGATGGGGTACAATGAAACACGGGGTACAATGAAAACACGGGGTACAATGAAACATTACTTGTAAAATCAGTCAAATTTGTCATAGAGAGTTGCAGTTTATATATGTTATACAACTATATGTTCCAATTACTGATGTGATTTGGATATATTCACACTTCTACAACAGTAGCAATAGAAGATTATTGCTTTTACGCCATTGAAAGTAACTTTCTTTACTAAAAGTAATTTTGTTTATTTTTCCTTGTTGTTATATGTAATAATTATTTTTCCTATACATTGTTTTCTTTTGGTTGTTGTCTTCATACCTCCAAAACCAAACTAAAAAAAATAAATATTAGAAGTTTGAAAATAAATTTTTATTTAGTAACCTCAGTGCGGGGTACAATGAAACATGTTTTATTATAGTAATAAAAGTAGTAAATAGAATATATTAGAAGTAAGAGTAGGAAAACAGAAAAAAAAAAAAGAGTTTTGTTCTAACCAGGTCAGTAAAAAATGCTCTTGTTAAGCAATTAAAAAACAGAAAGAGAAAAAAGCTGAGAAGGGATTGTTTTGTAAACAAACTCTGCCTGCTACAGACTCTGATGATGATCCAGATTTTTTTCCAGGCCCAGCTGGTCATCGAGGTACTAAGAATGAGATATTCACACACAACATGTATGGCACAAGCAGTATCCGTATAAATGAAAACATAAGGAAATATATACTGTTGGAGAAATACATTTAAATGAAGTTACATGTGAAATACTTGATATAAAAGACTCCAACCTAGGTTTTTTTTTTTTTTTTTTTAGAAACTTACATTTAAAAAAAAAACTCATTCTGTTGAAACTACCACCCCATATTCCTTCAGGATCAACTGAAATATAAACAGAAATGCTAATTTTTGAAACTGACTTGCGCCAATTTAATGTAAAATGAAAGGTATTTCTTAAACTAATAGAATTTTCTTATTTTTCATCTTAGGCTATACTATTTTTATCAATTTCTTTATTAATCAAGTTCTGTTTTTGTATTTATCTCATTTTTCATAAAATAAACTATACTGGGTGAAAATTGCTTCTATCATTTGGAGTGTTTCATTGTACCCCAGTATGTGTTTCATTGTACCCCCGCATACGGGGTACAATGAAACACTGTAAGACATTTATTTTTTGTTATTTTTCAAGCATAAAGATATTATTTAGATGGGGAAAATTCAAGATTAAAAATATGCATTAATTATATTTTTGTGCATGCAAAATTGTGGATAGGAAAAAAAAATTAGTAAATTTTGTTTCATTGTACCCAGTCTTCCCCTACTATTGGCAGTGTAAATGATAGGCTGCCTGTTATTTTTAGAATTATTTCAAACATGTTGCATGTCGAATTCCAATGTGTTGGAACATCTTGTTTCAGTTTTAATTGTCGTTCATTTAATCTTTCTTGTATTTAATGCAGATGCTCTGTTGCAAGAGGACTTCTCTTAAAAAGCTCTGCAGTGTGTTTTTCGGATTGTACACTTTTAATCTCTTTTAATACATTTTAAACTGCAAGATTCAGAATACGTGCAAAGCATGGTACATGCTTCCAATTTTTGTTTAGTCTGATAGCTGCTTTCATGTTGAAGGCGTTGTCAGTTGTGACAGCTACTATTTTGTGGAATATACTCCACTGCTTCGCTATCTTTTTAAATTCTTTGAACAGATTTTTTATAGTATGTCTATCCATAAACTTTATACTTTCCAGCATGTGTGATTTCACTTCTCTATTGCTTTAATTTTTAAAATGCACGGTTACACCTAGATAATTACCATTTGGTTTGGATGTCCATCCATCAGTAGTAAGAGATATATATTTTGCATGAAGCTCATTCTGAATTTTTTCTTTTGTTAAATTAAAGTGATTCGTTAAAAGGCTGTTTAAGAGTTTTTCTTGAGTGTAAAATGTAGTTTGAATTCAAATCTTTTATAAAATCCTTCATTTCGAATAGTTTTTAGCGAATAAATTAAAAAAAAATTTTATTTAGGTGCTCAGTTTTTTTCTTCCCTTGTTAAGTTTTCAGAAGTAATTACTCACTTTTTTAACTGTGAATTTTTTTATTCTAAGGCTGACTGATCAAAGGATTGGAAGCAAATGGACCAGCAGCAGCTGATAAAACTATCAGATTATAAATAGGGCTCCTACGGGTCGGGGAAAACGGAATTTGAAAATTTAGGCATAAAGTCAGGGAAATTTTTAAATATTTGAAGTGGTCAGGGAATTTTTGATGTACAGCTTTCTGTCAGAATCTCAATTTTCGTCGTAAATGAAGAAATTTTGAATTAATTATTTATCTAATCTAAAATTTTTATATAAAATTTATGCAAACTGTATAACAATACCATAATATGAAAAATAATTAAAAATCTGAAATTCATACAGCGTGTACTTTTTTAGTGTTTACCTAAATTAAAATTGTCCATTGCAGATGGTTTTACAATATATAAGCAGAATTTTTATTGAGAAAGGTCAGGGAATTTTTTTACCAGAATTGTGTAGGCACCCTGATAAACTAGAGCAGGGTTGGCTAACGTTTTTGTTGCTGTGTGCCAAATTTCATGAAAAAAATATTTTATATGGTCATGGCATGCCAACTAAAAAACAAATTTAATAGGTAGAAAAATAATAGAAAATTTTAAGTAACTTTTATCCATTAAGATTTAACCTTTTGAATCCCACAATAGCCGAAATCATCCGAGAGCTCTGAATCCCACAGCAGCCGTCTCTAGCTGAAAGGATTTTCCTTCCCTTCAAGTGGTTTGGTGGGCTGTCAAAGGGGTGGTCCCTCTCAGTGACGGATGGGGTATAGTGTCAGCATTTCCGTGCAGTACACAGAGAGAGAGAAAAAAAAATCAGTTTTACTTGAAAACTATCATTTGTATGTCTGCATATTTTAAAATAGAAATAATTTTAATTCGCAAATTTGAAAGCCTTTTATAGAATTCAGATATTTCATTTATTCATAAAATGAGCCTCTTCTGCAATCATCAGATGGCAATAAAAGAAAGGGGTAAAAAAGACGAAATAATAAGTCAGAAAACATATATTGTTTTTCAATATTACTATAATTCATTTTATACTGAAGAAGGGTCTTCTATTATGGACTCTTGAAACAGTTACATGCTAAAATAATATTAGAAATTTATTGTTTTCTTTTTCACTTAATTTTACTTATGTTTTCATCTCAATACCATGGATTTTATATGCATAGCAGTGTTCTGCGATGGAATATACTCTCTGACCTCCTCCCCCCCCCTCTATGTGCCAGTGTTTTTTAATAACATTTTTACACAAAAATTTCTAATTATTATTTTTATACTACGAAGTATCTGATTTTGTTATTCTTCAAACCTTATCATTTTTATACGATAATAAACTGACAGAACTATATCGAAATTGAAATACTTTTCTATGATTTTCTAAAAGTTTGATTAAAAAATCGAATAAGCCAACAATAATAAAATAATAATTCAATTAATTTTCTGCCTGCACTGCAACGGCTGAGAAAAAAAGGACACACCCAAGGTCCTGATTTTCATTTAAAAAAAGTAAATACGACTGTAATCCGTAACGAAGGAAAGAGCTAATAGAAAAAATAAAAGAAATTTAATGAAAGAAATTTGGCCCGGACGTCTGCAGACTTCTAATTTAATGTTCTATCAATTTTGTTGTTATTAAAAAAGACAAATTTTTCTTAACCTAAAAAAATATAATATAAACACAAAAGTAAATATCCAATAACTTCTTCTTATTTACCCCCGATTCCAAAAAGCGTTCTTTAATTTTAGAAACCTCAAAACACAATGTATTTTCAAGATTTGTGAAGACTCAATTTATTATTATTATTATTTTGCTACTAATTTTCGAAAAGTTTAGGAGTAGTTTTACAGTGTATTATTATTATTTTTTTTTCAAAGCAAAATTTCGGTTTTTAGAATGCTATCCATTCTAAGTTAACATTTTTAGCTGCGTAACTGAATTTATACACCATTTTTAATTTTGTTTTAATTTTAGGTTATGTGAACGCTTTAGTTAACATATGTATAAGTTATGATAATTTTCATATATAGTAGTATATTTTCAAAATATAATTATTTTAAAGATATTTTTCTGGGTAATTAGGATTTAAAATTCAAAATACAGTACTAATATACTGTTTTTTAGCATTACTAAGTAAATGAAAATTTACATAGAAATGGCATAATTCTATAAACATAAAATGTATATTTGTCTGGAATTTCTAGGCAGGGCCCGACTAGCAAGTTTCTGTGCCCGGGGCACTTTCAATTTTTCGTGCCCCCTTAGATTGAATGATTTACTGATACAGTAGACTCCCTTAAATCCGCGACCCTAAAATCCACGAACGCCTAAAATCCGCGTATTTTTTCGGATGTAAACAATGAAATTTACAGTTAAATTGCAGGAACAAAATTCAAGATAGCGCCGAAATCAGCGACTACCGCAATGATTTTTTTACTAAATTTTTTGTTAATCATTCTCTTTTGGCTATTACAGCTGATTTATTACTAAATAAATTTACATTACTTTTGATTTTGATATAAATTAGCATATCTATATCAAAAATTCCAGGGTTCGAAAAGGAAAAATCCACGAACCGGAAAGCTATTTAAAAATTATTGTTCGCGGATTTTTTTTTTTTTTAAATTATAGACAAATTTATTTCTAAACATACAAAGCAGTATAAGAAAAGCATTTAAGACTCTAAATAACAATGAAAAAAGTTACAGTGAGCGCAATAAGCTATATATACTGATAATAGCATTAACACTGTTCTCCTTGCTATCACTAGATGGCAGCATAGGACTTTTGTAATCGAATTGAATCGATTTCATTCCTAATAATTTAATATTTTTCTAAATTTTTATTTTACATAATTATTTTAATAATGACTTACTTTTAAACTAATAAATTATTTTAATATTTTAATTATTTTAATGTTTTACTTTATTGCAAGCATTCATTATAATTTCCCTTGCTTAACTACCAATCAAATTAATGTTTCAAAAATGTAAACAAATCAATGACCAGAAATCCGCAAAATTCTAAAATCCGCAAAACCTCTGGTCCCAAGCTGTGCGGATTTGAGGGAGTCTACTGTACTAGCTTTTTTCACATATTACATACTTATTCGAAAAGTGTCAACTCAAAAAATTAAGTTTCCAGAAAATTGAAAAACAGTTCCAGAAATAAAAATATTTTTTCCATTATTTATTGAAATGTGCTTTTAAGCATATATTGAGATATATTTGTGTCATTTCATCGGATTAATATCTCAAACATCACTTTTTTTTTCACAGTTACGGTTTTTTAATGGAAATTTAGATGAAAGTATGAAAAAATTTTGTGCCCCTCAGAAATTTCATGCCTAGGGCACAGGTCCTGGGTGCCCGTGTGATAGTCAGGGCCTGTTTCTAGGGGAAGAACAAAACACGCAGTAAACAAAAAGTATTCTTTGAAAAATTTCTGTCTTTGTGTTTCTTTTCTTAACAGGCGGGTCATTATCAAAAAAATGTACAACTTGATCATCATATATTTTAATTTTGAAAGTTTCTCTGAAAAATTCTATATTACTTTCTGTGATAGCCCTTACCTTTACTAATAATATTAATGTAGTAGTCAAGATCATACACTTCAATTTCAATTTTAAATTATATTTTAATATTTTAAAGATCCACAGACGTGATTGTGAAGTCCACAGACGTGATCCGATTCTAGTTTTTGATTATTATTGAAATTTATATTAACTGCAGTTACTTGCTAGACTCCAAAAAGCTAAAAGATGAAGTAACACAGGAAAACATTAATGAAAAGTAGAAAACTTTTAATATTCAAAATATATGAACATTGAAATAAATTATATAAAAAAAGCTTCCTAGAAAATAAAGAGAGAAAAAATTACTAGCACAGTTAAATGAAATAAGTCCAAGTCTGACTCAATATAATAATTAAATTAAGCACCTAAAACAAATTTTTATAATTTGAAAAATTAAAGTCAAATGTGTACTGGTTTCGATGATTCAGTGTTGGTTGATTTAAAGTTGTACATATATCCTCAGGTTCAACATCATAGTCCAGTCAAATTAGGAAAGTTTGCTGCAAAAAATGCTACAGAGATAAAAATTCGCACAGTTGTTCATTGATACCTACTAATCACTAGATAAAAAGTCCTGATGGATAGGAAGTGAGCGGGGGGAGGGAGGGGCAAAAATAAATTTTGCCCCCCCACATTTTTTAGTTTTTTTTTAAATATCTCAAAAACTGTGGGTTTTCATGAAAAAATTGCTCTGGCATAAATTAAAGAGCATAAATTCTCTACAAATGACAGGTATACAAATTGGAACCTCGGTTATCCGTCATTCACGGGACCAGAACCTTGTCGGATTTTGTCAAGTCAAATTAGGAAAGTTTGCCATAATAAATGCTACATTGATAAAATTTGGTACAGTTGTTCATTGATAGTTACTAATCCCTAGATAAAAAGGTCCTGATGGATAGGAAGTGAGCGGGGGGAGGGAGGGTCAAAGTCCCCCCCCCCCCCACATTTTTTTAGTTTTTTGAAATATCTCAGAAACTGCGGGTTTTCACGAAAAAAATGGTCTGGCATAAATTAAAGAGCATAAATTCTCTACAAATGACAGGTATACAAAGTGGAACCCCGGTTATCCGTCATTCACGGGACCGGAACCTTGACGGATTTTTCACCAAAAAAAATTACTTTCTTTTCAAATTTATTTAATTTCTATTCAAATTTATTAAATATTGTCACAAAAAATAAATAAAATAAAACAAAAAACACTCCAATACTGCATGCGATAATGGCAGGTAATTAGTTAATGAAAGATAAATATTCACCATTAATGAATTGTTTATTAATGTGAAGTATAATAATATATAGAGAATAATATATAGAGAAAACTAAATAGTATATTATAATATATAGTAATAGTATAGTATAATATATAGAGAAAACTAAAAGTAGATACATACTAATTTATAATTAAGTAGATATTATATAATTATGAAAGTCTTTACAAGGAGTTTTTTTTATCATTCTGGCTTGTTTTTCTCTCCAATATCATCATCAGCGGAAGTACATGGGTCATTAGGATCCAGTTCTTTCTTGCCCTGTTCATCTGCCCATGACCCTGAAGACAAATATTTATCAATAAGAAAATGTTTAGGTCATGCGAAACTTTGTGAGTGCGACAAAACATAATAGAGAGCAATGAAAACTACTAATTTATCACTAAGCAGATAGTACTTACTAAGTCGTGATGTTCTTTTTTTTTTCTTTGACACATCATCATCAGCTGTAGTGGATGGTGCATTAGAAGGTGTTCTCAGCAGGATTGAATCCATAATCGCCTCCTCATCTTTTTCCTCATCATGTTGATCTACATATTTGGATGTAGCATTCAGACAGTCACCATGACAGATGTTGCAGATGATTGTGCAATTAATGGCTGCTTTTCTGCATCCACACTTAGCTCCACAGCCAGTAGTGCATTTGCAGAAGATGGTATTTAAGACAGCCTCAGGTGCGATCGAATCCTTGGTTGTTATGGGAATAAGACGATTCTGTCTTCGTTCCCAACCCCAGAGTTCGGCTTGTTGTTCCTGGCCAAGCCACAGTTGTACCTGGTGGTATACCCGGAAAGAATGCTGTCTGGCTGCTCCTTCTGTTGGTGGGAGGGATGAAATGTCAGGTTTAACATTTGATACAGATTTTGCGAAGGAGTGGTATCGGAAAGTATTAAGAGATGTAGCTGTGGAGGGTGCTCCATACAATCTCAAAAAAAGTTGGTTTCCTGCTTCTGCAACAGCATCATGGTCGGATTCCCTGTTATTGAAAACATTAGCAATTTTATGTATGTCTTCACATTGCTGAAACAGTTTGAAAAATTTGATTTTTCCTTTTTTGTATGCTGCAGACGTCGTATCACATCCAGTGAATGCATGAAGGGCTAGAATGACGTCTTTCAGTCTCGTTTCTTTAACTAACTGTTGTGAGGAAAAAATCTTTCTTTCAATTTTTCCACGGCTCGGCTTAACGAAAAAAATTTCTCGTTCGAGTGGAGTTAGGGCGATTAGGAGGACAAGAAGATCAACATCCTCACCAACAATTGCCACTATGTCACTGGAAGAAGATTTTTCAATGGCTGTTGTTACGATTAGAGTATCTGCATCACCAGTACTCTGCCGACAAGATATTCCATTATCCTTCAATTTGGATGAAAGCATAGCAATTAATCTTGATTTGTTCTTTTCATTTGAAAGGAAGTTTTCTTGCTTAACAGTAACCTCTGTGTCTTTGTTGAAATTAATATCCACGGACTTCTTCAATGCACATCTTCGGTTTTGTTCTGCTGATTTCGTGCTATTGGTAGTGTCGGAGTAGCCATCAAAAACCACTGTACAGCTTTTACCTTTATAATGTGTGGAGATATATTTGGTGTAGCCTTCACAAATTGAATTAAAAGTGGAACCTCTTGACCACGGAACTTTGTGAAGGAGGAAACCACCATCCACAACAATATCACACTTTTGAAAATCAATAGTCTCTTGCAATGGTTTCAAGAAATCGTAGAGGACTGCTTTCTTCGTCTTACGCATGCCTCCTTCGTCAAAAAGGGCTAGCGGAAAAGGAGCCAACTCAAATTTTAAATATTTTTTCAAATCTTCATCATGTTGTTTAGCTATGGAGATCCGTTGAAATATTACCAAAGGGTTGACTGGAACTATATCATCATGAATTTTAATAGAACAGTTCATGATGGCCAGAGGGAGGGCCCGGTCCTTACGTGACAACTTTACATCGGAAAAACATTTCCCAACCACTTTCGCCATTGCCTGTTTTCCTATATTTATAGCGTCATAGCAGTTAATAGTTGCATCCCCTACCACCCCATTAGCTATAGACATGATGTCTGCTGTCATTGGGAATGGTGGATGATTTTCAAACCACGAAGAGAGTTTCTCAACATCTGCGACATCTCTAGCTTGGGTGGATTTTCGAAAATCTACGTGTTGCTCACTACCGGCAAACAAAACACCACTAAATTCTTCGAGAGATACGCAAATGCCATGAGTTGCTGTCACTCCCAATACAAACTTGCTCAAAACGCTGTCTGTTATGCCCCTGCCTCTCGTCAGGCCACCTGTGCTTTTCATACTGCGTATTAATGTTTGCTCAATGCACATGTCTGACCAAACACCAGTCCAAAACGAATCTGTCCTCCTTATTGTAAAGTAGCCATCCTCTGTAAATGTTTTGAACTCTTCTTCTGTCATCATACTCGGTAGTTTCAACATATCCTGTAGATATAAGTGACATGATTTGGCATAAGAGAAATGGCCACAGGCGTGGAAAAACGGCATCATTTGCTGAACACATTTGAGATGGCCATTCCAATTGCCTGATCGTTCAGCTGAAATGTATTCTTTCATCAACGTGACCATGTTGAAGTATTGTATCCAAAGGGCTGCAGTACGGCCATTTCCCTTGAACTCCATCAGCTTATTACCCAGTTTAATAGCAACAGCTTGTAGATTAGTGTTTTGATTTATTGAGTCTAGAGAAGGAGGATCAAATGCAAATACTCCCATGACTTCATTGATAGCTTGCAGCTCTTCATCACTACTCTCAACTTCCTGCAATACTATTTTCGCTAAAGCTGTTTGGACTAACAAATGAGCTCGGACTGCTCTAGAGTACGCATGTCCCTGCAACATCTTCTCAACTGAAAGTGGAGCGTATATTGTCTCCAACAGCTCTTTTAAACCACTTCCGTTCATGATGAAACCGATACATCCTAAATATGACATCAGAAGGTGAAAGCCACCAAGTCTCACGACACATTTTGACAACATGGAATCTGTTGGAGATGCTGCAACTATTTCTCTACATTTTAGATAGAGTGGCTGGTCAAACGTTATGAACAACAATCTCTGATCAATTTTGACACATACATCTGCTGCATACTGTAATGATGTATAAACAGTGTCATAATTAGATGGTGGTGCATTGATGAAAGGAAGCGGAATTACTTTTGTCTTTTCATAATTTTCATGTTTTGTTATTGATTGCATAAATCCTTTCCATTCAGGGACTCCAGGAAGATTCATCCACTTTGCATACATCCACAAAGTGTCACAGATGTTGGGCAGGGGTATATCCTCTGCTAATTCTCCCAGATTCTCCATTTTCACATTTTTAAAAGCTGTACCTGTGAATTCAAACGGCTTCAATGGAATAACCCCCAACTGCCCAACAGCCTCAGCAGTAGGCATTTTAGTTACTTTCATGATTGGCGATCCACTTTCAATATGTGCTGGTGTTACGCACTTTATGCCAACCATGGAGTGAAATGTGTTGAGTCCATCCAGCGTGGAAATATTAAAATCAGCGTTATCGTAAACAAACTGACAAAACATTCCTCGTAAATCTGGTTGACCATGTTGAATGGCAGACATTTCAAGCAGTCGGGACTCATAATAGGATGAGCAAAACCCCAAATTCGAAATGAGATCGACTAAGTTTTTGTGTCCATACTTTCTGTATAAGAGCACACCAAGGCCGGTCAATATTGGGGAAACAAAAGACACTGGACGTACTGCTGATATAATGGCATGGCCTATTGTAATGCATTTTCTTTCTCGAGCAACATCGTTCTGCTGGCTTTTCTTCTTCATGAGCACATGCTCCAGAAAACAGCTGAGAGATTTAGGAATATCACTCTTGGCATCCTTGAAAAAGTCATTACTTGGAGGATAGCTCGTAGAATCATATACTTTTGACTGGATATCCTCTCTAATTATTGCTGCTGCAGTTTGCACAATTCTCAGTCGTTCATCAGCACAATCTTTTTTTTTGTTTTCGTACCATGCATCTGATAGCACTTTCATTCCTGTGTCAATAAAACAAACGGAAGGAATCTTTCTTGGATTTTTAGTTATGATGATACTCTCTCCATATCTCTGTTTTAGTTTAGCTTTCACTGTCCGTTCATCTGGGACACGCCCAGTTACTACGGAAAGCAAATCAGACAAGGCATGTTGGCAATCATCATTATTTTCAAGAAATGAGCAAATTTCTTCCATGGCTTCAACAATATAATCTGTTTCTGGCCGTCCGCGTTTACCTCCTCTTGACATGAGATAAAATTTCTGTAAACAATCATGATGGTAAATTCCATCAGCAGCAATTAAATCAACTACATTACTAAGGCGAATTTTAACTTCTTCTCCCCACTGATCATTTCTCATTTCTGCGGCTTCAAGGACTCTTTGTGTCATGGTGGGACCGTTTGTTTTTAAGACTCGCACCTCATAAAATATTCTTCGCAAAGGAATTGGTTTCTTTTTTTCTTTTTCTTTGAACTGTTCATCAATTAAATCAGTACAAAGGAAGCATCTTTTTTTGAAATCAAACTTGGGTACTGATGACCGCAGAGTAGCCGGTTTTCGACTGATTGATGGTGTAGGCTCATTTCTGAGCGTTTTTAATGCTGCATTAATGCTATCAGGTCTGGTGTAATTTTTACGGCATGCAGTGTGTACTTTCAGAAACGTAATATTCCCCAACTGCTGAAATTTTTGGTCCTGTCTTTCAATACTTGCTTTTTTTAAACTTTCGATCCCTTTTTCACCCACTCGTACAACATCATCACTTGACTCATAAACATCTGTATCACAAATGAAACACTTATCCATTGACATGATGTGCGCAAAAGTTGTTAAATACTATAAACTCGATGTTAACTACTATAAATGAGAACTACTATGAACACACATCCACGTCCCTTACTGGGTTATAGAAACTAACTGAATGAACGAAAGGGTACCAGATACAAAAACAAAGGGTGTGGAATTGGAATCCCCGACCCCTCGGAAACGCCACCTGCAATACAAAAATCATGTGCTATTGTTTACGTAAGTTTCTCTTCCCACTGATCGTAAACATTGGCTCCCGCGAGATTATTTACCACGCGTCAGTCGATTTAGCATGTTTGTAAGTACTCAGAAGTTAAGTTGTTTTCTGCTTTCTTTTTTAGTAACAATATTTAAGAAATTTCGCTAGACATTGAGTAAATAAATTTGAAAAGAAAATGATTTTTTTGCGGAAAATCGGTCAAGGCTCCGGTCCTGTGACTGACGGATAACCGAAGTTCCACTGCGTATACATGTTATTTGTAGAGAATTTTATGCTCTTTTATTTATGCTGGAGTAATTTTTTTTAAAGAAAACGCACAGTTTCTGAGATATTTTCAAAAAAACTAAAAAAAAAGGGGGGGGGACTTATTTTTGCCCCCCCCGCTCACTTCCTATTCATCAGGACTTTTTACCTAGTCATTACAAAAGTACCCAATTTTTATCTCTGTAGCATTTATTATGGCAAACTGCCCCAAAACGGGCTTTTTTGATTGCACTAAAGGCTCCGGTCCCGTGACTGACGGATAACCGAGGTTCCACTGCGTATACTTATCATTTGTAGAGAATTTTATGCTCCTTAATTTATGCTAGAGTATTTTTTAAAGAAAACCCATAATTTCTGAGATATTTTCAAAAAACTAAAAAAAGGGGGGGGACTTATTTTTGCCCCCCCCCCCGCTCACTTCCTATTCATCAGGACTTTTTACCTAGTCATTAGTAGGTATTAATGAGCAACTGTACCAAATTTTTTCTCTGTAGCATTTATTATGGCAAACTGCCCCAAAGCGGGCTTATTTGATTGGACTAAAGGCTCCGTTCCCGTGACTGACGGATAACCGAGGTTCCACTGCGTATACATATTATTTGTAGAGAATTTTATGCTCTTTAATTTATACTGGAGTAATTTTTTAAAGAAAACCCATAGTTTCTGAGATATTTTCAAAAAACCTAAAAAAAGAGGGGGAGGGGATTTATTTTTGCCCCTCCCTCCCCCCGCTCACTTCCTATCTATCAGGACTTTTTTCCTAGTCATTAGTAGGTATCAATGAGCAACTGTACCAATTTTTATCTCTGTAGCATTTTTTGCAGCAAACTGCCCCAAAACGGGCTCATTTGATTGGACTATCATATAAAGTGTCTTTCTCAGGGAACACAAACTGAAATGTTCCTGTTCTTTTGAGGAATCTAACTTTATATTCATTTTCTGTTGCTGAATATGACTGGATGAAGCCAACATAATGCTGTATTGTTTTTTTTCCCATAGCATTTTAGAATAACATAATCATGGGCTTCAGCAGTCTTTTTCAATACTGAGGTAGTATTAGATGTAATAGGTGCAAATTCATTATTGCTTGATGAGTAAGCATCAGAATTTCTTTGTGATATGCATGAATTTAATATGCTATTTATTGGTATTTGTCCAATGCCATAATGCTTGCATGATTGATTGGCTGAACATTGTTGACAGCTTAACCGCCTAGCTTGTACCACTTCCTTTTTCTCTGAGGACCAAGCAATCTCATGAATTTTTAGTGTTCCCTTGAATGTATGTATGTTTTTAGGAAGATGGATTTCTATTTCTTTAATTTTGTTTTCATCAACTTCAAAAATGCCAATATTTGTAACAGTTTTTCGAAGTTCATGAATTAATGTTTGTAGATTGGGAATATCTACTCCCTGAGCTACAAGACCATCTGCTAATCTCTTGACACATCCACCAATACCATCAGGTGCCCCTTTACCATGCCCTTTCTCTGAAAAATGCCAGTGTAGGTTTTTAACTTGAAGCTTCTGAATCAAAAAAGTAGCTGCAAGATAAAACATTTTTTTATTGCGATACTGTGTTGAAGGCCCATCACTCTGAAAATGGATTATTCTAATATTAGGAACAAGCAATTTTATTTCTGCTATAACTGGCTGTAAATGGGCACATATAGCAAGAGCGTCGTGTCGTGGACTTTGAGAAAAAGTGCAAAAAGATCTGTTCACTATGTTATTACGATTTTTATAATATATTACTGCTGTGTGCAAAGTTACCTGATTTCTTGAACCGCCAAAATGTACTGATTGCACTTCTTCAGAGTATTTACAACTATAGTTTTCAGAAAAATCTATGTGAACGAGAACTTCATCGTCAGCCAATTTGTTTTTAATATTGGAAATAACTTTGAATTGATGCTGGATATTAGCAACATGCTTCATAAATTTTATCATCTGATCTTGAAAAACCGATACTAGTTGATATTTTGAAGATTGCACCTCCTCTTTAACAGTTTTTTTTATAACTTTCAATGTTCCTTTTATGTTTACTTCACTTTTTTTTGAAAACCACTGGTGATAGGTTACAATTTCATCTTCGAATTCATTCCATTTTAATGATTTGTGTAAACATTTAGAACATTTTCGTTCTAGGCATATTTCTTCTGTCCTTTTGTCATTCGAACATGTAAGTAATGTGGTAACTTCTTTTGGTGAGCTGGCATCAATCATTCCGACTGCATTGGCTTTTTTTACAAGAAGTTTAAAGTTTGCATGCACAGAACATAAACATGTTTCTCTGTCCTTACAATTAGGTTGTACCACCCAGAAAGGTCTTAAATTACAAAACTTTGAATAGCTCATCTTTTGATATTGCGGAAAATCGGCAATAAATTTCTTATGAAGATTAAGTAGAGAGTCACACAAAAGTCTCTTCTGTTTTTTCACTTTACTTCTTGTGATTCTTTTTTTCCTGCACACATTCGAGAATTTAAATCTTGTTCGAGGAATCTAATTACAGCTTTCTTTTCTTTGAACAATTTTTCTCTTTTTATAAGTTGTATTTTTGGATTTACAAGCACTCTCCGAGATGTTACAGATGCAATCATCTTTTGGTATCTATATTTCTGCACTATTTTTCCTGATAACATATTGGCTAGCATTCTTCTTTTTTTTGCCGAATTTTCTTTATTATAATTCAATTTTATCTACTTGCTTAAAACAAAGCCAAAATTTAAGTGCTTCCTGACAGCGGGTGAAACTTTCTGTCCTTTTAGCAGGCATTTCATTTTTTTTTTTTGGTGAATCATTAGGTTTACTTTTAGCTTTTTCTCGATAGTATTTTTGTTTATATGTGGATACTTTTTTGTTCAGTTTTTCACATTGTTGTTTCGTTTTCTTCAATTCGTTCTGGAGTAATGTCCTATTTTTCCTTCTCTGTTTTCGGCCACTATCAATTCGAGAAGTAGAAGGGGTAACAGATTGTTCATCAATTATTTGCCAATTCAATGGGCTACAAGGCTGTGTCTCTGTATTATCTACTGCCAACTGAGATTCTTTTTTCTTTTGTCTGTATTTTCTACTTCTTTCACGCCATCCCTTTTGCATTTGCCTTTTCTCACGATCTGTCATCTGTGCAACTTTCTTTCTTGTAGCTCTTGTATTCTTTCTTGTATTTAATTATTATTTATTGTATAGTAAAATTCTTTCTTGTACTCTTTCTTGTATTCTCTATCCTTCTTCTTAATTTCTTCATATTTATCTACATTCTCTTGCTTTAACCTCTCTCGCGCACGTCTCATGCTCAATTTCTTCATTTCTCTTCGCTCCATCATCTTCTTTTCACTCAATTTCTTCTGCACCTTAGACATTTTGACTTGCACCTATAGATTAAAAAAAAATAATAAAATTTATGTTTCAAAGTGTCTAAATGCAAGGTACAAAAAGCAAAATTGCAAGAAGAGTAGTGAAAGAATGAATGAATTCATTATTCATTGATTGTTTATTATGATTTCATAAAATCTTATGTATTCCACCACATTGCAATATAGGAAGTAAATTGTGGTTAGATTTTTTATGTTTATTGCCACTAATAATAAAATTAAATAGGATATTTATTGCTGTTATTATGAGTAATTAACAGTACGTGAGTAATGAACTCATTATAATGCAGGACACAAAAATTACACAAAAAATTTGAGAAAAAAATATTCTGCTGAATTAAAAAATATATATTATATATTACTGAACTATAGAAAGTGCACCTCTTGTGCATATTAATAAAAATACTAACTGGTTAGTTAACTTTAAAAAAAGATTTCATGCAATTTTAAATATTATACACCATTTAAGTTACTGTATAACAATTAAAATTGGAATTTGGCTTTAAGTGTAGATAACTATCACCAAAGGAATACAAAATTATAGAGCATTTAATGGAGGACAAAATTTAAGTTACAAAGTCAGTGTTAGCCACTGTTTATTAACTTAATCAATAAATTTTATCATTTGCTTTTTAACATTTTAAGTAAAATAATTTAAATTATGATCACAAATTCTATTTATAATCATGTCTGTGGATATATCACTCACATCTGTGGGCATAGCATGTCCACAGATGTGATTTCCACAGACATGACATATTCAAACATTTCTTGTTTTGAAAGAATTAATTTTGAGCCATATTTTATAACATTAATGTAATTAATTCTATATAATGCAGATTTACATTATTTGAAAGTATTAATAGCAACATACCTTGTTTTATCCTTTTTTTAGAGAGCACAGACGTGATCCTATGATCTTGACACACTAGAATTATTGCAACACAATGAAGCCTAAGAACAACATTCACCTACACCAAACATTCACATGTGGCTTTTTTGTACAAAATGGCTGCAAAAGAGTTTAGATTAGCATTCAAATTACACTCTGCTGCCATCTGGTGCGTTTTTATGGCAAATTATGTTCTGCCCACAGACAGGACACAAAAGTTAGTGACAATAATAAATTGAGGGGAAAAAAAAGATTCTCTTGCTAAAAGAAAGAAAAAAATATTATTAAACTGTAGTAAATACACCTCTTATGCATATTAGTAAAAATATTAACTAGATAATTAACTTTAAAAAGGATTTTCTTGCATATATACTTGCAAAACCAGAATGGTGACAGTCCACAGACATGACATATCACAGTCTGTAGACATACTTAAAATAAAAATATTTTACTTTTTTATATTTTTTCTCATAAGAATATATCTAAGAGACTTGTTTCTTACTCCTTTCATTTGAATTTTGCATTAAAATTATATCAAATGAACACAAATTGGTAGTGACTGCATATTGTACGTTTTTTTAATAATGACCCAGGCGTATCTGTAAATGAAGCTGGTTGATAAACGGAGGGATGTACCACCTGTCGAAATTTGACGAGAGGGAGAAAGCAGTGGGTTGTCTATTCCACTACTGACCTCGTAAAGAAGGGGGAAAAAAAAGAGGAGAATTTTCAGCTATTTCTTTGGGATTCTAAGGTCATTCTGTATTTTGGAGCTTGGGATCTAAAGAGTTAACATATATGAGGAACATAATCTAACTATTACACTATAATAATTATGGAAACAAATATATTTTAGAAATAAATACTGTAAGAAGGGCTCGGGTATAAAAAATAGTAACTGATATCTTTTGAGAAAATAAAAAGTTTATTTTTTTTCTGATTGATTTTCGTTAAAATCTTTTGACTGCATCGTGATATCCTTTTTAAAGTTTTACGCAATATATTATAATAATCAAAGATAAAATTTTCATATGAATTGTCATAAAGGAAAAATGTTGCACATAAATTAATTACTGGTGCAGTCTTAAGAAACGAGCTGTTTAAGAGGAAGCAATTGCAATAATTTTGTTTGTGCTTTTCTTTAGAAAACTGGGATTGTGAATATATCGAAACTTGCATTTTGTTATTTACCATGTTTACAGTCGAGCCCTTCAATATTTAGATTTAGGACCTGAATCTATGCCATGCCAAAAATAAGCTCCTGCATGCCATAGGTTCGCCATCCCTGCCCTATACCTACCATGTTAAATTAATGTACCTTTTCTCAAAAACTACCGAAGATGTTCACTTGAAATTTTTTATATACATACATAGATGCCAACTTTTATGCTTTTTTCCTATCACTAATTTTGATCAGAAAATGTTTCCTTATTTAATCCTATGTTTTCGATGATTAAATAAGACAAATTTCTCTGTTAAAATATAGTGGTAGGAAAAAAGCGTAAAAGTTGGCAGCTATGTACATAATTTTTTTTATAAAAATTTTGTAGAAATGTTTGTAACAAAAGTTCACTTCAGATTGATGTAGGATATGTGTGAAATATTCTGGAACAATTGGAAACAATAATATGCAGTAGTTTCTATAAAAAGGTACACCGACGTTCAAAAAGCAACATTTTGAGAAAATTCAATTTAAAGTTTACGTATGTAATGTTCATGTATGATGCAAACAAACTGAATTACTTATTTTTTTTTAACTTGTTGTAGAAACAAAAGTAATATACCTTTCGAAAGAGGGAAAATAAAGGATTCAAAATATTAAAAAATAAAAAAACGAATTTGACTTTCAACTACCCTTAAAAGCACAAAAATTACACTTCCATGGTACAAGTACTGTTATAGACATAAATCAAATGTTTGCTTACTTTTGAGTAACAACTATTATTCAAAATAATTTTTACCACATTTAATTGCAAGATTCTACAATTAAATAAAGCAAAGATTACTTTGCTAAAATAAGGATACTCAAAATTAAGCATCATGCAAACCTTGATAGAATCACATTCTTGGTACATCCAGATATAAAGTATATATATTTAAAAAAAAAAGTCAATTTTTATGCTCTGTGAAAATAAAATAATTCATTATAAATAAAGTAGGGTCTTCCAGGGAGATTTTACATTTAAGGATGAAACCTTACACTTATGGCTAAAAAAAGTTGTAAGACAAGAGGTTTTGGGGTGCACAATTATAATAGATAAGATATCAAGTATTGTAAAATTATATTAAGCACTGACCAGGAATTATCTCTCAAATATGGGCTTAGTTTGATTTGCTCATATAAAAATGTTTGATAAAGTAGAGGAAAATTTTATAATCAATTTTAAAGACTGTGATAAGTCATAGCTGAAATAAAATAATTAAAACTTTAAGAATGACGCAAATAATCCTTGTAAAATGTGTAAAAATCAATGTCAATCTTGTTTTGCAGAAATTTGAGTAGCAGTTTTGAATGTATATATTTTTTCAGTATTAAATTTTAACTAAATGAATAATTAAAGCATTACATTTAAAAGCAAATGGTTCCAAGTATCTTTCAGATTTTTCAAATTCTAAAGAAGATAGTTTAGAGTGTCTCTGTTTTTTTTTTCCATTTTGGTGAGGACATTTTCAAACACTGAAAAGTACTGTGACCAAGAATTACAGAAAGTTGTTAACTAAGAATTTCCCCGAGTGACCCTATTTTTTTTTTTCTTCTTCATATGGCGAATAGAAACACACAACTATAGTTCTGAGAGCAATTAATAATCAGAGTCATCATCAGACGATCAATAAAAGGAAAGTAACCAACACAACTTGTTTATTTAAAATTTTTGATTAACTGATGATGAGAGCTGTTAATTTACTTTCAAAATTATAGTTGTGTGCTCTTACTCATTATCCTGAGAAAAGTTCTCCCCCTCCCCCATTTGCATGTTTTGCTGTTAAGAAATGTATTAATTGAAAATAAACTATTTGTTTATGATAAGAGGTAAGTAATAATCAAAATAAAATTCTTTTAATTTGCTTTTCATATTAAGCCACATTGATCGATTACATATTATTTCCTCAGTGAAAACAGGGTTATTTTGTTTGTAGAATAGTACAAATAAACATTTTTTAAAATTTGTAATTGGTAATTGCCCCTGAATCTGATACATGAATTTGTGATTATTTTTAATTGAAAATTTTCATTATTGTAAGACAAACAAAACTGCTTCCTTACTTGAACCAATTGTAGAAGATCCAAATTTTTTGGATTATAAATACACTTTATTTCGACAATGAATGTGTCAGAGTGATTATGTAGCAACCCATCTGGAGATGCACCAAGATATGGAAAAAATGGATTATAACAATACCTGTACTGCAGAAAGTGCATTTTTGAACATATGAGCCACTATGTTTTTCACTTTGTCTTCATTTTCAGTGCCATATTTGATTGCAGGCATTTCAGTCAAATTTTTAAAATGACTCTTGTATATAGTCATTGCTTTACTTTTTTTCCCATCTTACAGCTACAAATATCAAAAACATAGAAGCTGTAAGTCTGTTAATTCTGGCTTTGTGCCAGTCTTCACATTTTGCCTGGGTTAATGTTTTTCTTTCAAGGCTCACTGCTTCTTCAAAATTAATGCATACTTTTTCTTGTAGAAATAACAGTTCTCTGAATTCCAATCTTTCTAAATGCTTACAATAATCTGTTTCTGCTGACACAATGAGTGGCAGAGGAACTCTTTTTGTACGCAGCATCTACTACATCAAATACCGAATCATCTATTACATCAAAAATAGGTGCAAATAAAGGCATTTCATTCAGAGCCTCATAATTCACAGTTAATGGTGGTTCATTGGATGTATTTTCCACTGAAAACTTTATAGGTGACACCACTTTGGGTTTTGACTGGTGCCATATCTGTAATTTTCTAAAACATATAACAACGCTAAGGCATGCTTACAACACGCTGGCTCATCACCCCCTGGACAATTACATGATCTTTAACAAAATTTTTCTCTTAAAAATAGACATTTCAGAAATTTTTTACAATCTCCAAATTAAATCCTTCACAAATGTAATGATTTTAGAATTAAAAAAGATATCCTGTTGTATAATAGCTGCAATAACCAATGAATCTATTATCTAGCTGTATATGATATGACAAAATGGATATGATAAAAACAACTTGGCCCCTGCAGTTTTTCGACAGTTATTTGCTGCACACCGAGCAAATTTTCATGGCTATACTGACATTTTATACATTTCTATGAGTGGTAATGTTGTTGGTTGTGGCGTATTTTGTGACAACACTTCATTAAGCTATTGTCTTCATCCCTCTATTTCTGTCTCTACAGCTGAACTGATTGCAATAGAGAGAGCCATGTTGCACATATCTCATCATCATGGCCTATTCTTCATTATACATACAGACTCAAATAGTTCTATTGATGCAATTAAATCTTAAAAAGCATCCTTTTGTCTCATCCATCCTAGATTTTTATAATAAATTGACAAGACGTTATAATATTTTATTCTGCTGGGTACCAGGACACATGGGTATTCCTGGCAATGAGAAAGCAGATCAGGCGGCAAAACTTGCTCTTAATCCGTTACACCATAATGTTCCTTTCTCAGACGCTAAACTACTTATAAATATTTTTATTCAGAATAAATGGCAAGAAAGTTGGGATTTAGAAAACAATAATAAACTGCAGCATATTAAACTAACAATCATGACCTGGGTTCCGATTTATCCAAGAAAAACTAATGTTATTCTGACTCGTCTGAGAATTGGACATTTAAGAATCACCCACAAACATTTTTTACTTCGACAGGATGCACCCATGTGTCCCCGTTGTTACTCTGATATCCTGGCCATCCGTCATATTTTAACTGACTATCCGGGCCTCCGGCACTTGTATAGAATGTATTTTAATTCATCATCACCAACCTTGACAAACCTCATGGGGCACTCTTTACTTTTTTAAAACATGCAGGATTTTATTTTGAAATATAATTTTGTTTCTTATCTCCATCATTGGTTTACAACTCGGAAAATGCTTTCTCACTATTATGACATCTGGATGGGAACCCCATCCAGACCTCACTCTTTATTGTATTACTTTACTTTTATACTCTACTATTGTTAGGACTTAAACTTTATTTTTTTTACACTTGTTTGACTGTATCTGGATGGGATACCCCATCCAGATTGCTTGTTTTACTGTTTTTGTTCACACTTTTTGGTGTGTTTTAATACTTATTTTGGCGCAGCATGTCCCTTACGGGATTTTGCACCATAAAACCTCGTACAAACAACCAACCATATTTGGAGACAATGAACCCCCCACTCATACACCATTCAATCTCATATCTCTTCTCACAAACTTTCAAAAGAGCGAAGTATGCGTTAGAATACTTTACCTCTTGCTTGCAAACGTGATTGCAAAGCTTTTAAACATGCTTGCAAATTCATTTGATAATCCACAGAAGCCATAGCGGAACTGATCAGTACCTGTCCAAATATACAAGAGAAGAATACAAATAATCAAACTCACTCGACATGTGCAACGAAGTCCGAAGCGGGAATGACATGCTTTTGAAAAAATTTAAACAGCTGTTCGGTTCTGCTACATCCAATAAGAAAACTTTTAACAAATTAAGAACATCCAATCAGAAAACGGCGTACTGAGCAAGGATTTTAAAACTGAGCTCTTAGGGTTGCCATATTTGGAGAAGTCCGAGGAGCAGCCTGATAAACTGGGGTTGCCACATTGGAAAAGTTATCGAACGAGATTGGTGAAGAAGAGTAAACTGCGATTTAACTCTAAAAATCATTGTATGTTCGCGGTATCTCACACTTCTAACATTTTAATCTTTTCCAAGAGAAGATGGCAATCCTTTCACAAAATTTGTCTGATTTCGTAATTTTTACACGCATGATATTTCGTGAGTGCACAATGTATGTATGTGATATTTAATCTTGTGTTTGCAATGTTTTTTATTTTTTAACAACTCGTATTTTCTTTTATCCGAAGCACTCTTCAGGATATATTTTTCAGTATTTTTATTTAAAATGTCAATCCAGATTCATAGCAATCTTATGTTATCGCATAGAAATCTGTCTCAATTTGTATGCTATTTTAAATGTTTCAATATTTTTTTTTTCTTTGTCCTAAGCTTTTTTTTTTTTTTCTCCCAGGGGATACCTTCTTTAGGTATTCACGGGCTTCGCAACCCCGAGCACCTGAGCGATCTTTATCTTTTCTTTCTTATCTCTTTGTTTCACTCTCATTGTGGTTTCCTCTTCGGAGGTGAGGGCAATTCTGTATGAGCCGATATCATCCTGTATGTTGACTCATGCAGAATTGTAAACCACCCACGTGTTTGCCATGCGTGGCGACCCGTGTCCCTGGAAAGGGCCCCCCAGGGGGATACGTTCTTTAGGTATTCATGGGCTTCGCAACCCCGGGTTCCTGAGCGATCCTTCTCTTTTCCTTTTCCTCTTATTTCTCTTGTCTTTCCTCTTTGTTTCACTCTCGTTGTGGTTTTCTCTTCGGAGGTGAGGGCAATTCTGTATGAGCCGATATCATCCTGTATATCGACTTGTGGAGAATTGTAAACCACCCACGTGTTTGCCGTGCGTGGCGACCCGTGTCCCTGGAAAGGGGGATCCTGGTAGTTGAGGGTAACCAACACACTGCTTTGGCCTCTGCTTCAGGTAGACGGGAGGTGCATATTGGTCCCGTATGCATCAATCGGCTGGTCAGCTGACTTGTGTCACTGGCTGGGGATCAAGTGAGCGAGTACTTACTAGCCTTCTCGCTAAGGGTGGAGACTGGCATAGGAGTGTCTTGTGACCGTATGGGCCCTGGCTAGCACTGGTGCACGATGTGCATCCCCTTGTTGGGCTCGGTAGTGGGTGGTGCGGCCGGGGTCTGAATTCTTTTTCTTTTTTTCAATTATGGATGGAAAAACTAACATTCCTTCTATTTCTCTCCCAAGTGGCGAGCAACAAACTGTACAGACGTTATTCACTCGTTTTTTTGTAATTAAACGCACTGATAGTCTCTCAGATAGTTCTTTCAAAAAAACTTCACCTTTTCTAATAGCAAAAACATTTCAGTCTGTTTTGGGTGATGGTCACTCGCTCAAAAAATTGCAGTCTGGTGATATACTGGTTGAGGTTTCTTCAGCCAGGCAGTCACAACTTCTGTCAAATTGCGATACTATAGGTACTTTTTCTGTCTCTGTTAAAGCACATCAAACTCTTAATACTTGCCGTGGTGTCATATCTGAACCAGATCTTTATTTTCTACAAAAGAAGAACTTCTAGCTAATTTAAGTGATCAAAATATCATAGATGTACGCCGTATCACTATCCTTCGAAATGGGCAAATACTTCCTACTAAACACATTATTCTAACTTTCAATAGCCATATTTTACCTTCTACAATTAAAGCTGGTTATTTAAACTGTCCAGTTAGGCCTTATATCCCTAATCCTCTGCGTTGTTTTAAGTGCCAGCGGTATGGGCATACTAATACTACCTGTCGTGGATCTGCTACTTGTCCACGTTGTGCAGAAGTCGGCCATGACGGTAAAACTTGCGAAAAACCAGAACGCTGCGCTAATTGTAAAGGTGACCATACATCGTACTCTCGCTCTTGTCCTAACTGGATCCGTGAAAAGGAAATTCTTGCAGTTAAGATTACTCAAAAACTTTCCTACCATGAAGCCCGTAAACTTGTTGAATCCAGGACCCCCTCTGTTGGGGTATCTTACTCCAGTATACTTAAAGAGCAATCAAAACCTGTAAGGCACATAAGCACCCAGACTGACAACTCCTTCCTCCAACTAACTCAGCTAAAATGCAATCAACAACCACTTCAAATAAAGAAACCCGTGATGTCAGCTGTGGTTCTAAATGCTATGCTACCCCACTATTAGAACGTTGGCTACCATCCTCAAAACCTGTTAAAATAGTATACCAAATCAATCAGTCTCAAAAGTCTTCGAATCTACCAAAAAAGTCATCCGATCATCAGACTGAACAAACTTCTATACCATCTGCATGCAATTTGCAGAAACCTAATATCACAGACTGAGAAACCGGGCCAAAAATCCTGTATTCAAAAAGGCCAAAGTGATTCCAAAAAGGCTTCCGAACTCCAGTCTAAGACTAAGGCTGCTACATCTGTAAAAACACCACATAGACTTGATACTAGTCAAACTGACAATCCAAGCAAAAAAACTTGCATACATAAGATAAAAAGATAATTCGGGGTTCTTCACAGTGAAAACTGTGAAGAAAAAGGGCAAAAACAAATGTCAAAACAACCATTCAGATAATATAAAGGATTCAAAAAACCTTCAAAATTATGTAGATGAAGCAATGGATTCTGAATCATATGACTCAAGTGATGACGAAGATAATGTAGTTTTCGATGAATTTTTACCTAATTAAGTTTACATTGTTTTTTACTTTTGTGATTTTTAAACTTGTTTTTACGTGGTATTTGTACATCATCTTAAACTTTGTTTATATTTTAACGATATTACTTTTTAACTTCATAGTTTTTAATTATAATACTTGACTCTTTTAAATGTTTTTAAATTATACATATTACTCTTTTCATTTAATACTTCTGGTTTTCTTATATTTTTGTTAGTGTTTTTTTACTAAACTATTTGGTTATAAATATGTTTTTGATGTTGACATTGTATTGGCGCAGCATGTCCCTAAAGGGACTTTCAAATCCATTCAACCAACCAACCAACCCTGGAAAGGGGGATCCTGGCAGTTGAGGGACACCAACACGCTGCTTCTGCTTCAGGTAGACGGGATGTGCATATTGGTCCCGTACGCATCAATCGGCTTGTCAGCTGACTTGTCACTGGCTGGGGATCGAGCGAGCATTTACTAGCCATCTTGTTAAGGGTGGAGACTGGCGTAGGAATGTCTTTTGACCGTATGGGCCCTGGTTAGCACTGGTGCACAATTGTGCATCCCCTTGTTGGGCTCTGCAGTGGGTGGTGCGGCTGGGGTCTGAATTATTATCTTTTCTAACATGGATGGAAAAAATTCATTTCCTTCTCTCTCCCACGTGGACAGCAACAAAATGTACAGAATATTTCATTCAATCGATTCAATTCCAGCCAATCTTAGCCTCTTTCAAGCTCTAAAGCAATAGGATCTTTCTATGTTTCCGTTAAAGCACATCAAACTCTGAATGCCTGATAGGTGTAATATCGGAAGCTGATCTTTTACTGTCTACAAAAGAAGAACTTTTAGAAAATTTAAAAGATCAAAATGTCATCGATTTATGCCGTATAACAATTCGTCGGAATGAGAAAGTGCTTCCCACATTGCACATCATTCTGACTTTCAATAGTTCTACTCTATCTACTAGAATTAAAGCAGCTTACCTGAGCTGTCCTGTCCGGCCTTATATCCCAAATCCTCTTCGCTGTTTCAAATGTCAATGATATGGACATACCAATACTACTTGTTGTGGTTCTGCTACTTGCCCTCGTGCAGAAGTCGGCCACGACGGTAAATCCTGCGAAAAATCTGAACGCTGCATAAATTGTAAGGGTGAAAATCCAGCATACTCCCGTTCTTGCCCAAACTGGATCCGTGAAAAAGAAATATTCACTATTAAAACAACCCAAAAAATTCCTATCCTGAAGCTCGTAAACTTGTTGAGTCTAGAACCCCGTCTGTCGGGGTTTCTTACTCTAGTTTATTGAGACAACAATCGAAATCCATAAGGCACATAAGCACCCAGACAGACTCTCCTTTTCCGTCAATTAACTCCTCTACTACACAATCAATCAGCACTTCAAATAGAGAAACCCGTGATGTCTGTTGTGGTAGTAAATGCTATGCTACCCCATTATTAGAACGTTGGCTACCATCCTCAGAACAGTTACAGTAGAATATAGACTTACTTAGTCACAGAAATCTCCAGTTGGATCCAAAAAGTCATCTAATCATCAGACTGAAACTAAGGCTGCTTCATCTCCAGTTCTACCATTAGAGAAACCTAATTCTCCCCGAACATCATCAGTTAAATCAAAAATATCAACCGAACATGAGACTAAACAAATGCCAGCTCCAGATAAAAGCAAATTGGTGAAACCTATATTTGTTCAACTCGGAAAGCAAATGAAAAAACTTGTGTGCAAAAAGAAAGAAAGAAACCTACACTCAAATCTCTTCACAGTGGAAAACTGTGAAGAGAAAAGGTAATAAATCATGTCTTAGCCCAGCAATCAGTAATATAAAAGATCACAATCAGCTCCTCAACTATGCAGAAGAGGCTATGGACTCTTGTAGCTATGACTCTGACAATGACGACAATAATACTGTTTTCGAAGTTACTAATCCTACGTGACTTTATATCATTTTTTTAAATTTTGAATTCTAACTTTGTTTTTAAAGCAATATTATTTCTTAACTTTAGAGATTTTAGAATTTAGAATTTTTTAATTTAAATATTCTTGTCTTTTAAAACCTGTGTATTGTCGCTTTCATTGTGCATTATTTTTAAATAATTGTATCATCACATTGCTTTCTTCATTTTGCTTTGTTTTTTCAATGTAACTTTTAATTTTTAACTATGTTTTACTCCTTAACTTTTTTTGGCGCAGCATGTCCCTATGAGGACTTTGTGCGATCAAACTTCAACCAACCAACCTACCTAAGCTTTTTCCTTTATATATTCCATAATCGGAATAAGCATGGAATTCTATTATTTGTTTTGGATTTCAATACAAATTGTAATTTGTTTCGCCACCTTGTGTTTTCAAACAGTTTATTTAAAATATGAAAAACCTGAAGACAGAGCAAGCCTGGATGCCTTTATGAAAAGGTACAATGTAGCAAGATGATGAGGATATTCCAGCAAGCCATAATTATTTATCCTATAGATTGAAAAAGAAAGGACATCAGAATTAATAGTTATTGGGTAATTTAGTACTAATGTATAATATTTTTTATTTATTTATAAACATTAGTTAGTAAACTTTCACTGTTAATGTCCACATTCTTTTGTGCTGTTGTCGCATGCTTAGAACATGCGGAAATTTGAAGGATATTCTAAAGTTTTTAAAACTAAATGTGAGAGATTTTATTGAAATTTTCCGACAATGAATTAAGTGTATTCTTATTTGTATTAGGGTTTACTGGAAATGTCTGTAATTAGTTCTTTCATTTTGATTTTTCTTATTTACGAAATATCTTGGACTCAATAGACATTGGATGCCTTTATGAAAAGGTATTAGAAAGCGATATGCACCGTTACAATGTTACAGATAATGGTGTAAAATTCGGAATTGAATGCATGCAGCATATATATATAACGGGTGAAAAACTTAAATACTGAGTGCAGCCAAGTTGCAGATTACACTGATCCTGCACACTGCTATGGTCCACGATATGCTGGGTGAAGCAGTCAATACAAATTTTATTTTGTTTCACTACCTTGTGTTTTCAAACAGTGCATTCAAAATATGAAAAACCATAAGTATTTAAATGAGATTGAAATTGAATTTTGACAAAAGGTGTGATCTTTAGCTGGATATGACCTAGGGTCAAAACTCCACCTTGGAATTGCCGCATGGAGGCAGATCACGTGATTCCCATTACATACACACTTTTTAAAAGATTTTGAGAGTGAATAAATTGAAGGACTATTACGTCTTGAAACTAAAAGCACAAAAACAATTAAAGATTTACTGAAAGACGTATATTACATATAAACACTTTTACAACAGTAATTAAAAGTTTAAAACCCACAAGTTTCAGACACCATGTGGCCTTCATCAGAGTCATATTTCAGTGTAGGAGAGAAAGATACTTATAAGTTCGTAAAAGTAAAAGATAAACATACTTCGTTGAACATGCCTCCGAAACAGCTTTGCTACAAAACATCTTTATAGCTGCAGCCCAACCACCCAACCACAAAAGATAAAAAAAACTTGAAAAAAAAGCTAGATTATTAATGTTGTTATGACGTCAAACTTCTTTAACTTAAATTCTCCATCAATAAGTCCAACCACAGCTTATGAATGCCAAAGAAACTGGTTACTTACAGCCACCGGTCCCATGCATGGACAACCAGTAAGCAATAAGCACACAGTAGCCGGCAAAACAAACATATCACTCCAGGGTCCGAATAGCAGTCACGAGCTAATGGCCCAATGATTATAGATATATGGAAAACATTATTGGATCCAGAACCCATGGATGCCGATAGAAAAATACATCCATAATCCATTATACAATAATGAAAGCTCAGTCGGGATATTGAATTCAAATAAACATAACATAAAGGAGGAAAAGCTTACAACAACCACCACTTCGTAATAAATGAAAGTCAAAGTATAAACATTAAAAGAAAAAAATACTTTAAAAGAATAGAACATGTCGAAATAGCTGCATTAATAACCTTTGGAGTAATTTAAATGGAGTATTTCCCAATGAACACTTTCGGCTTAGTGGCGACTAACAAACGGCTTCACTACTAGAGTTCAGACACCAATATCACTTAAAGGACATCTTTCACTGTAATGCCAGATATTTATCTTCATTGGAAAAACTAAGTCTACTTTGCATTATCAAGAAACGATTTAAGACAAATTGACACTCAAGGGTTCTTTGTTGTATTTCAGCCAAGTAGCATGTTGTTCTAACTCTTCTGTAAAAAAAATAACCTTCATGAACATTAAATAAGTTAACTTAATAGGAAATTTGCGTACATAATATTAGAACAACTTCTGTCACACAGTAGAAATATTTTATATTGGCGTATGAAATTATATAAAAAAAAAACCAGTTCGTAAGTTTTCTAAATTTTGGCAAAAAACCAACATCGACAGACATCTTTTCATGCAAAAATCAAAGGAAGAGTCTGAAAGTGACATGACGTTCATTAAAAATTAACTGTAACGAGATCTGTTTGGACTGATGTAATTCCCAAAAAGAAAGGAATTTTAGCTGATTTTCACTAATCAGTTAAAATTAAGAGAATCATTAAAATAAAGATTTGAAAATTAAACTGTATATTACTTTCAATACAATTATACATTATAATTTCAATATATGCAAGCCAAATGCTACTTTTCTATGTGTACCAACCCTGGATTATTATCAGTTTTAATTATTTCTAGATATTGTTCAACTCTAATTTTACACCCCTTCTCATGTTTATGAATTAAAAAGTTTGTTGATAAAATATGCTCTTAGAAATTATATTAAACATCTTACATTTATTAACTCCAGAACTTGCCACTTACCAGTTAAGACAAAATTTGAAGATTCCTCTGAAAGGTTCAACTTTCTTGCTTCCTCTTCTTTCTTTTTTTTTTTAAACTACACTGGTGGACAAAATTGAGATGGAACGCATTTCCCCAAATATCTCGAGAAATACTGGATAAAAATAAATGAAAATTGGTATGGATATAACTTATAGTATGACAATAATATGTGCAAAGCAAAAATTAAAGTGCCATTCATTGGCAAGAGTTATTGCCAACAGTCCAATGTGGACTGAATTTCATGATGAAAGATGGCAATGAAAGTGAGGCTTGTATAATGTGTGGTCGCCTCTGACAGATAGACAGCATGCACAACAAGTACGCATGCTGTTAATAAGAGAGTTAAGGATTGCTTGTGGAAGACTCTTCCACCAGAGCAGTTTTTAACTCCAGAATGGTTCTGGGTGGGGGTTGGCGTCTTGCAATAGCACTTCCAAGAACATCCCAAGCATGTTCAATGGGGTTAAGGTCAGGAGATTTGGCTGGCTAATCCATTCGACGAATATCTTCACTTTCCAGATACTCCTCAACCAGGCGAGCCCTATGTGGTCGGGCATTGTCGTCCATAAAAACGAATTCAGGGCCAACAGCACCCCTGAAAAGACGCACGTAGGATTGTAGGATCTCCTGCCTGTACCTCTGGGCATTCACGGAACCAGTGTCAAACACATGGAGCGGTGTGCAGGTATCTTGCATGATCCCTGCCCAAACCATCAGTCCTCCACCAGCATAATGGTCCCTTTCCATGATGTTACTGGGATGGTATCGGGTCCCAGGTTCCCCCCATATGAATATTCGCCGAGAATCAGGTTGAAAACTGAATCTGGACTCATCTGTGAAACAGAACATTAGCCCATTGGAGATGTGTCCAGTGTTGGTGCTGTCTGCACCGTTGTGCATGCTCTCTTTTGTAGAAGGGAGTGATTGGGATGCAATTGGTGGGTTTCCTGGCATACAACCCTCTTTCACCGAGCCTCCTGGCATGTCATCCTTGAGTCTAATGTTCCTGTGGCAGCAGCAAGGTCCCTAGACAGTTGTGTCGCTGTAGACGTCCTCTGGTGCTTGGCTGTAAGTAGCAAATACTGGTCTTCGATGGGCGTTGTTGCTCTCGACGACCTTGTCCTGGTCTTCTGGACACTGTCCCACTGTTTTGAAATTGACTCCACAAAGTCGAAACAACGCTTGGAGTTACACCCAATTCCCTAGCAACCTGAGCTTGGGACTGCCCTGCGTCAATTCTACCTACAATTCTCCACCTCAAACCATCGTCTAAACGATGATGTTCACTCATTTCACCTAAAAATCAACAAGAAACAACAAGATTATTCAAGAAACATTATACAAATCACTACTGTGTTGTAGAGTGGAGTGAGCTGAGCAGCTAGCTGCAAACTTTTATACCTCCTGCTGGCTTAGATACGTCCACAAAAATACGTAACCTCATCTCAGCGACACCAGTGCCATTATATGACAATCAACTGTCCAGGTTTTATGAGATATTTTCTGAGAAATGTGTGAAAATGCTTTCCATCTCTTAATTTTGTCCACAAGTGTACAATTGAAGGTTTCGGTAGAATTAGATGTCATGCTTCTTGTCCTGTAGGTTAGGAATTAATTTCGGCGTACCACTGAGCCCATTTTCCAGCAGATTCCTTGCGTGTGGTGATAACATTTCTTCCGTCACTGTCATCCTTTTTTGTCGCAAGGGGATACTGGTTATGTAGGTAGTGAAGAGAATTGGGGTACCTCAAATCGACTTCGAAAATAAATCCGATGTTAGCTTCTTCGGAAATGGAAATTATTCTGTCGATGGTGAATTCTTTTGGATTAACCCAACATAACCCTCGGTGAGGCATGTATTGGGACATGGCCCAACCATAGAGGTTATTAGCATTCCAATACATGATGTGGTTTGGTGCAGTTGAAAGAGTTTAGTTTTTCTAGAGTCTTCAGCATTGGATGGGTATTTAAAAAAAATTTTGCAACTAAAATTTCATCTTTAGGAGTTATACGAGTATTAATCATCTCTGGTTTATTGCATTTGTATTTTTCAACATCTTTATTCAATTCTTCCGCAGCACTTATTGGAGCTATTAGATCTTGATAGTTGCAAAACCTCGTTGATTTCTCGGTGGATGGAGTTTATTGTTTCAAAGTACAAAGATTGAAATTTTGTCTCTTCACTATTTTCATCTGACACTTTGTTTATAAAATCATGAACGATGTAATTGCTAAATTTGCTATTGATCTTTCTCTGCTTTTTCACTTCATTTACTAATTTTTTTAATGATAGAGAATTATGAAGAGTAGAATTAAATTCCTCTTCACTTCTGATAAAATTCAGTCACTAACCGGCAGAAATGATAACTGTTTGAAGCTACTTGTATGTACATCGACTTATAAAATTTTATCAACTGGGTGTATTGTATTTGATACTTTTCTCATTAGTACTAATGCAATAATCTGAAACTTACTGCAACATGAGCGATAATAAACATAACTATGTACTCCTTTACTTTAGGAACTCCTTTATTTCTCAATACTAGTGCTGTCATTCTTGATTTTCATTGGGAACTACACCTGTATTAAAGAATATGGGTCTAAGTTCTTTCTCAAAGTCTTATTCAGCGCTTTGTTCTCGGGTTTAGATAGTATTAGCTTAAAATGACATTTGCGCTTCCTTAGGAGAATGTTATCCACTTTTGCTCATGAAAGTTACACTTCTAACTCAACAACCTCAACATTACTGCAACATATCTTCTAATTTTTTTATTTTCATGTATTTTGTGAGATTGCAAAGCTTCCTCATCTAAATTATATTTTACTATATCCAAATGACAATCCAATATTTGTTTTAGTAGATGTGTAAAACTTTCACCTTCATAAACATTTCTAACATGACTTTTCTTTAAGAAATTATACAAAGCATTATACTGACTAAAGAAATGTAGAATTTCATCAATCGTAACAAAGTCTATGATTAAAGCAGAATTTTTCTTTTTAATCAGTTTTATAAAATATCGTAACACTCACATAATAAGTATTTTGAATACAACTTGCAATTTTACTAATAGATCTAGAGCCATCTGTTCGACAGAATTCACATTACACTGTTTGACTGTTTCCATTGACAACTTATCTATCTAATCTTGAATGCAGGTGCAGGAAAAAAAATAAGTTATACAAAAGTTGACCAAAGAAATGTAAAATTTCATCAATCGTAACAAAGTCTATGATAAAGCAATGGACATGTGGTATTTTTCTTTTCAATCAGTTTTATAAAAATCGTAACACAGACATAGTAAGTACTTTGAATAGAACTTGCAATTTAAATAGATCTTAGGCCATCTGTGCTATATAATTCCATTACATTGTGTATCTGTTTCCATAGACAATGTATTTTTACATCAAAATGCAGGTTAAAGTTATAAAAAAGTTAACCACTGTAAAAACAATAAAGTATTCATACACTCAAAATGTGCACTCGTATTAAAATAGTTTTTAATTTTCTTTCAAAATAATTTGGAATAGCTTTGCAAATCAAGTTTGAAAGAGTAATTTTATATCTTAGTTACTTAAATAAAATAATGTGAAAAATACAAATACTTTTTTTAAAAATATCATCTTTAAGCGCATGCTATGTGATAGTAATTCTGGCCAATTTGCAGGATCCCCAAGTTCAATATTATTGCAAGTTGCTTGAATAGGTTTTACATATGGGAAACTAGTTCTATTATCTCACATTCCAGCACTACCTTGTAAAGTTTCTTTAATATCTGAAATTGGGACAGATAATCTTAATGCAATTTAACCTAATTTCTTACACTTAGTTTTAAAGGTTGATTCTTGCAACTGTCAAATTTAAGGAAATGATTATGGTTTGAAAAATATTAACATTTACAATTTCTTGTTTTTCTGAAACATTTATATATTAACAGGACAATTTACCATTTTGGGAAGTTGATTTATTTTTTCTGCTAGCAGCTGGTATGAATTTAGTATGATGCTTAACAAACAGGCAGAATTTGTAAATTTTTGTAAAAAAAACTAAGTTGAAGAAGCTTAAATTCCAATCTATTTTGAAAAAGATTCGTTTAATTAAGGATGAAAATCTAGTGAATGATGCAGGAGTCTTAAATACCATGAAACTGAGCATATTCCAACTTAGAACAATTGATTGAATGTTTTAAAAAAGATTGTTTGTGATAAAATGATAAATTACATTTTTGACATGCTTTGACATTATTTTAAAGAAATGAAACAGATTACATAATTGAAAAAAAAATTGTTTGTGGTGCAAATTTTACTCTACAAGTAGGACAGTGAAATGCTGTCTTGGTAATCAGATGGGATTAATATGAAATTAGTGTCTGCACCCAAAACTCCTAATTTCGCATTTAGGCTGGCCCGTCTACAGTACTCACATAGCAGGTGAAAATTGGGGTAAGGGATTGGAACTAGTTCACCCGATTCAGCAACGAATCGTGTGTTGAAACCAAAGTACACAATTTACACTTTGAATATCCCCACTATTTTATGCAATTCTTATGGAAGTGTGATTGTAGGGGGATATCCAGCCTGTGTATCCAAGCATTGCTTGTTTTTTGAGATGTTAAAGGTCCCCCAACCTATAAAAAATTATCTAATTTTATATAAGTCATATCTGCTAAGCAGGGATCGCATGGGCACCACACCGTTCATAGTTACCTTAAATTCGCATAAGCAAGCAATACATTCTTCTTATTTTGATTATATTTTTTTTGTACAATTTATTTTTTCAAAAATTCTATATACATGGATACTCATTTTCTATTCTTCCTATTTACAACATATGTATAATTTTACTCTTAATTTCTCTTTGTAATATTTTATGATGTAGGCTAGGTTTGTTATGCCATCTGGTAAAAGGAACCGCTTGTCGTCAAAAGTGACAGACTTGAGTTTTTTCTGAAACACAATTCTGAAAAATTTTATTTGAAGCAAGATATTGATAAACTGGCATTATTTTTACCACCACTTTCTGTTACAGCTGTGTTTTCATAGATTTATGAATCTGTGGTGTTTTGTTAGATACCTTTGCTTTGTTACCTAAACACCATGAAAGTTCACTGTCAGTTACTTTATTTTCCTTCATTAAAATTTTTTTTAATTAATCGTAAGGCCGTCAAGCTCGCAGGTCCATACACCATGTATAGATATTCCTCGGAGTCTTCTACTTCCACTGCCCCCCAGGGGAATACCTTCTTTAGGTATTTACGGGTTTCGCGACCCCGGGTTCCCGAGCGATCTTTCTCCTTTCCTGTTTTCTTCTCTTTTTAGTTGTCTATCCTTTTTTCTTTGTTTCACACTTTTTAATCTTCTTTTTTCAGTTTCTTATCCCTCTTTGTTCTTGTTCATGTTTTTTACTGACCATTTTGTTCAACTTGTTATTTGTTCTACTAACATCTGTTCTTGTTCTTTTGTTTTTTTTTTTTTTAAAAAAAAAAAAAAAAAAAAAAAAGGGAAAAAAGTTTAAAAAATTCAAAAAAGACAAAAAATACACCTTGTTTCTAAGTTCTCACCCACATCACTTTTTCTTTTTTACAATAGTGGATTTTTTTATTTTCACGTGAGACACTCTGGGTGTTGAGGTTTTTTAATCTCATCGCCTCGTTTCTACCTCTTTAGGCTGATCTCGAGTCCCAGAGTGCAGGGCATCTCCGAATTCCGGTTCCGTGATCGGTGGGCGCCGTACTTGTATGGCGGTGGTTAGGAATGCACTGGGCGACTGGTGTCCTTTCGACGTAAGGGCGTTGTAGGTTGGACAGAGCTGTAAAGGCTTACCTACGACAACAGAGTTCCACTGTGAAAGAACTAGAGTTTGGAGATGCTATCGAGTTTAATCCAACGTTCGAAAAACGTGGAAGTTTGTTGATAGTTTTCACCCTTTTGAGACCTGCGCCTAAAGTAACGGTAAGAAGAAGGGTCGGTGACCAGGCCCGATGCCTGGCGTTTTTTCAATTCTATCTTTAATATGGCTACAATATCAGGAAATCAAATATGCGATGTGGAAGCCCCACAAGCTAATAATGACAATAATAATGGTTTGAGCTCTGCCTCAAACGCTACTGCTAATCACGGCAAAAAAGAATCATGGGGTGAGAGAGTAGAGGATTCTGTTTCCAATACAGAACCTCAAAATCCCAAATCTGATGAAAGTAAAACTGAAGAAAGATTTTTCGTCGTCAAACGTCAAGAAGGGAGTTTTGATAAAACATCCCCCTTCCTGATTAATAAATCTATCCAAGGACTGGTTGGCGAACCTAAAACAATAAAAAAACTCCGTACAGGTGAACTGCTAATTGAAGTAATCAATAACCAACAAGCACTGAACTTAAAAAAATGTACTCACTTTGCAAACATTGCTGTCACCATATCGCCACATAGAACCTTAAACTCATCTCGCGGAGTGATCTCAGAATCTGACCTCTTGCATGTAACCGAAGATGAAATAGTGGAAAACTTAAGGGAACAAAATGTCATAGCAGCTAGACGTATTAAAATAAACCGCAAAGATGAACAAATTCCAGCTAACCAAGTACAAATACCTACCAAGCATATTATTCTGACGTTTAATACTCCCAACTTACCCAAATATATAAAAGCTGGATATCTATCATGCTCTGTCAGACCGTACATCCCAAACCCACTGCGTTGCTTTAACTGTCAGCGCTTTGGGCACTCAAAAACATCATGCCGAGGTAAAGAAACCTGTGGTCGGTGCAGTGCAATTGGCCACGACAGTGGGCAATGCAATGCTCAACCTTGTTGCGTCAACTGCAAAAAAGATCATCCATCCTATGCCAAATCGTGTGAAATGTGGAAAATAGAAAAAGAAATACAGACAATACGCACAAGACAAAATATATCATACCCTGAAGCCAGAAAAATAGTCGAATCCAGAACACCCAAAGTTGGTGTATCATATGCTGCTGCCTTAACAAAAACCGTTCATAAAACTTATAAAACTATCGCAACTCAAACTGAATTCCCAACTAGACCTAATTGCCAACCTAATCAAAAAGAAAATGACCTGTCTATTAATTCTGGTAAAACAAATAGATCGACGCAGTTTGCTCCTCCTAAGTCACCTAAATCTGTTCCTCCTAATTCACAAAAATCTGTTCTTCCTAAATCATCTACAAATGCTTCTTCAAAATCATCGCAATCTTTTATTTCTAAACTTCCATTCCATAGTAGAGGTTCTCAAAATACAACTAAAACAACCTCTGTGAAACCAAACCATAAATCCGATGTAGAAAAATTTAACTTGCCAACAGTTAAAGCCTCTGTGTCATCTGAAAATACAGCCAAAAGGAAAAAGAGTAAAACATCCAAAAATAAAACCCAATCAATACAGTACGATAAAATGGAAGAAGATGATGCTTTAGATCTTCATCCAGAACCGGGAGAAGAATTTAACGAGGAAGATAGTATGTCCACTATCTCCGGATAACATAATGCTGATAAATTACAAAAAAAAAAAAAAAATCATTCATGTCTAATATTATCTCATGGAACTGCCGTGGTTATCACAATAAACTTGATGAAATCCGTAATATTCTAGCAGACCATCAGCCTTTATGCTTAGCTCTGCAGGAAACCCATCTAAAACCCACTGACAAAGCGAAATTACGCAACTATGCTACCTATAGAAAAGATTTTACAGGCAATGAAAGAGCTACTGGTGGAGTGGCTCTTTTCATTTCTCGCAGTTCACCTCATTCTCATATTTTATTAAACACAAGCTTGCAAGCTGTTGCCGTCCGTGTACATGCAAAACGTCTCATTACAATATGTACTATTTATTTACCACCCCACCAAATTATTCAGTCAGCACTACTTGATGATCTCCTTCTCCAACTCCCCACTCCTTTAGTCATTGTTGGGGATTTTAACGCTCATAGCCAACTGTGGGGTAATTCTGACTCTAATCAACGTGGTGATACAATAGAGAAACTAATTTCTGACAATGGCTTATGCCTACTTAATAACGGTGATCATACGTATTTTCATGAACCAACACGCACCTTTCATGCCATAGATCTCACTATCTGCTCTCCATCTATCTATCCGTATTGGAACTTTTGGGTCTCCAATAACCTGCACGGCAGTGACCATTTTCCCACATTTATTTCACAGACAATTCCTGACGGGGATTCTAATAAATATTTTAAACGCTATATCTACGACAGAGCCAATTGGCCAACTTTTACAGATCTGGCTAAAATTACAAGCGATATGATAGAAGGTGATATTGACGATGCGCTTGATAATATCACACAGTGTATTATCAATGCTGCAGATCTTAGCATTCCTAAATCATTTTCTACACCGCGACACAGGAAACCTTGGTGGAATGATGAATGCAAAAGGACAAAAAAAATTCAACAGAAGGCTTGGGGCATTTTCCGACGCTACCCGACTAATACTAATTATATTGCTTACAAAAAAGCAAGGGCTGATGCTAGAAGAGTGCGACGTAAAAGCCAACGTGAATCCTGGATGCAGTACATATCCAACATAAACTCTAATACATCAAGTAAAGATCTCTGGAAAAAAGTGAAAAATTATATGGGACTTTACTCAGAAAACCATATCTCAATCCTCAATCACAATGGACAAACAATAGCTTCACCCAAAAATATTGCTGAAACAATAGCAAATACACTTGCATCTAATTCTAGCTCCGACTCATACCCGGAACCGTTTTTATCATACAAAAGACATATGGAAACTACCAGCATAAATTTTAACTCTCGCCACTCTTATGATTATAATTTACCTTTTACAATTCAGGAACTTTCAAGATGTTCGCAAAAAAGCCGTTTATCTGCTCCAGGTCACGATGGCATCACATATACCATGCTTAATCATCTTTCCAGTGCCTCTCTCAGTAATTTACTTGCTTTCTTTAACAGAGTTTGGATGGAACAACTATTTCCTCAAGCCTGGTGCAAGGCTGTCATTATCCCTTTTCCTAAACCAGGAAAGGATTCCAGTGACCCAAATAACTACAGGCCTATCGCACTCTCTAGCTGCCTTTGCAAACTCCTTGAAAAGATGATCAATTTCCGCCTTGTACATGTGTTAGAATCTAACAATTGCCTTGCCGCATTTCAAAGTGGATTCCGACAGGGTAGGTCTACTATCGATAACCTGATCCATCTAGAACATTACATTCGGACAGCCTTTCTTAAACGCAACCATTTGGTGTCAGTATTTTTTGACATGGCGAAAGCCTATGACAGAACATGGCGATATGGGATACTTCGCGATCTTTTTAACCTCAACTTCCGTGGGAATCTCCCTATATTTATCAAAAACTTTCTCAATATTAGACTTTTCCAAGTACGGATTGGAGGAATTTTATCTGGTTTTTATGTACAAGAAGAGGGTGTACCTCAGGGCAGTGTCCTGAGTGTCACCCTCTTTGCAATCAAAATAAACAACATTCTTAGCCAACTACCCCCTTCAGTTAAAGGAGATCTATATGTTGACGACTTTCGAATTATGTGTATGGGACAGGATATCCGTTTTATTGAAAGACAGTTGCAAATTGCAATTACCCATATTCTTAATTGGACTAATAAAAATGGTTTTATAATTTCCCAAGACAAAACATCTTGTGTGCATTTTTGCAGACGTAGGGATCTGCATCCAGATCCTGAAATTTTTATTGGATCGACTCAAATTCCTGTTGTGGACAGCGTCCGTTTTCTTGGCCTTCAATTTGATAGCAAGTTAACCTTTTTACCTCATATTTTACAATTAAGGACAAAATGTGAAAAATCACTTAACTTACTTAAGGTGCTTTCAAATACTTCCTGGGGAGCAGACCGTACTTCTCTCCTTAAAATATATCGAGCTGTGATCCGTTCTAAAATTGACTATGCCTGCCAAGTCTATGGTTCAGCGCGTAATTCTGCTCTTAAAAAACTTGACACTGTGCACCACAGTGCACTTCGTGTGTGCTCTGGTGCATTTCGTACCTCTCCAGTTTTAAGTCTGTATGTTGACTGCAATGAACAAGCACTACACCACATTCGTGAAAAACTCTCTTTGGAATTTTATTACCGTATCCTTTCATATCCTAGACATCCTCTTCATACACACATTCTAAATACAGACAATGATATTCTTTATCAGCATCGACCATCTTGCATACCATCTTTTTGTGTCAGAATCAGGAATATTATAGACAATAGCCCTCTGAGCAATATTGAGGTGAGTCCATGTCCATTGCATTATCTCCCTCCTTGGAAATCTCTTAATATTACCTCACTCCATCCATTTAAAGGATACGATAAAAACACCTTGGCTCCTGCAGTTTTCCAACAACTATTTGCTGCACACCGTGCAACTTTTAATACATATACTGAAATTTATACGGATGGTTCTAAGAGTGGGAATAGTGTTGGCTGTGGGGTTTTTATAAATAACACTAGTTTTAGTTATCGGCTTCACGCATCAATATCTATATTTACAGCTGAGTTGATTGCGATAGAGAGAGCCATGTTGCACATCTCTCATCACCATAACACATCCTTCATCATTTATACCGACTCAAATAGTTCTATTGACGCAATAAAATCTTTTAAAAAGCATCCTTATGTTTCAGCCATCCTGGATTTTTACAATAAATTGACAAGACGCGGTTATCAAATTTTATTTTGCTGGGTACCTGGACACATGGGTATTCATGGAAATGAGAAAGCGGATGAGGCGGCAAAACTGGCTCTTAATCCTTTTTACCATAGAATTCCATTCTCAGACGTTAAACTATTTATCAAACACTTTATTTATAATAAATGGCAAGAAGGTTGGAATTTAGAATGCAATAATAAACTACACCAAATCAAACCTACCATCATGACCTGGCCTGCAAGTTATCCAAGGAAAACAGATGTTCTTCTGACTCGTCTGAGAATCGGACATTCAAGAATCACTCATAAACATCTCTTGCTTCTGGAGGATGTACCCATGTGTCCACATTGTCATTTTGATTACCTCACCATTCATCATGTTTTAACTGACTGTCCAGGTCTCCGACATCTGTATAGGATTTACTTTAATTCATCATCACCAGTCTTGACAAACCTCATTGGGGAAATACCTCATGGGGCTCTCTTTACTTTTTTAAAACATGCAGGATTTTATTTTGAAATATAATTTTTCGTTTTTCTCTGTTCTAATGGCTCAGTTTTATTCTTTAAACTTTGGTGACATCTGGATGGGATCCCATCCAGAATGCACTTTTCATTGAATTACTTTTATGTTTTAACTCTCGTTTTTAGGATTTTAAATTTTGTATTTCTACATTGTTTGGCTACATCTGGATGGGTATCCCATCCAGATTGTTTCTCTCATTGCTCTTTTATTTTGACACTGTTTCTTTTTTACCTTTCTGATGTTTTAGTCTACTGGTTTGGCGCAGCATGTCCCTTAAGGGATTTTGCGCCATAAAACCCTATACAACCAACCAACCAACCATCTACTTCCACTGAGATTACTTTTTCCTCGAACTCATCTGCTTCCTCTGAGATTTCTTCAACGTATTTTCTTTTCCAGCATTTATATATCGATGTTTTTTCTAAAAATACTGAGAATAATTCATTGAAATTTTTTAGTTTCACACAGTTTTATGGGAACATAATATTTTTTTTTGTTGTTGTTAGCAGATTCTTTTAAAAGAAATGAAAACAGATTACATGATTAAAAAACCAAATATTTTATTTATTTTGAACAACTTAAAAAAAAAAAAGGGTGTGGTGCAAATTTTACTGTACAAGTAGGGCAGTGAAATGCTGTCTTGGTAATCAAATGGAATTAATATGAAATTGGTGTCCACACTCAAAATTCCTAATTTGCGATTCGGGCTGGACCCGTCTACAGTACATACATAATAGGTGTAGATTGGGGTAAGGGATTGCAGCCAGTTCATCCGATTCAGGAACGAATCGTCTATCACAACCCAAGTACACAATTTACACTTAGAATAGCCCCTCATTTTGATGCAGTCTTTATAGAAAGTGTGATTGCAGGGGTATATCGAGGCTGCATGCATATCCATTAAGACAAACAGGTGCAAATGTAAAAAAAAAAAAAAAAACTAGCATTGCTTGTCTTTTGTGATGGTTAAAGGTCCCCCAACCTATAAAAAAGGGATCTAATTTTATGTAGGTCGCCTTATCTGCTAAGCAGGGATTGCATGGGCACCACATTACTCATTGTTACTTTAAATTCACTTAAGCAAGCAATACATTCTTCTTATTTTGATAAGTTATAATTTTCGTGTACAACATATTTTATTCAAAATTTCTATTTACAAGGATACTCATTTTCTATTCTATCTATTTACAACATACTTATAATTTTACTCTTAATTTTTAATATTTATTATGACAGTAGGCTTGTTATGCCATCTGATAAAAGGTACCGCTAGTCGTCAGAAGCGATAAACTTTTGTTTATCCTGAAACAATGCTGAAAAATTTCGTTTGAAGCAAGATGTTGATAAACTGGCATTATTTTTACCATTTCCTCCGACAGCTGTGTTTTCATAGATTTATGAATCTGTGGTGTTTTGTTAGATAACCATTGCTTTGTTATCAAAACTCCATGAAAGTTCACTGTCAGTTTATTTTTCTTCATTAAGTTTTTTAAAATCAATCTTAAGGCCGTCAAGCTCTCATGTCCATACACCGTTGTATAGATGTTCCTCAGTCTTCTGCTTCTTCAGAGATTCTCCATCCTCTGAAACATCTTCAACGTATTTTCTTTTCCTGCAGTTATGTTTCAATGTTTTTTCTAAAAAAAATTGAATAATTCATTGAAATTTTTTAGAATATGTGTATAATTCAGTATTTAGAAATTTACTCAAATACTGCACCTTTTTTTAATTGAATTGCAGTAATCTTTCACTTATACGTTGGTGGAAGGGACTGAGGAAAAACGATGCATAAACGAGAGATGCATACATGAAATTCAATTAAAATTTTATTTGAAATAAAAATTAGACTATTAATGTTTAAATGGTTAAGTAACATGCAGAATAATAATAAAAAATCTGGTATCAACAGCAAAATAAGTAGCAAGAATTAAAAAAGTTTTTATTTAAGAAATATTAATTCTGAATTGGAGTTTAAAAGTGTATTTTAGAAATATAAAATGTAATGTGTTTTCTTTAATTTTGGATCCACTTTTATTAAAAAAAGTAATGCTTATGAAAAATAAAATTTTGTAACGAAAGATCAAATCCTGTTAATAGAATTCTGAGTATTTTAATACTAGCTTTTTTTTTTTTTTTTAAATTCTTGCTAATTTTTTTATGAGCTTTATTTTTACAATTTATACATTTCAAATCCTAAATAAAAATTGCTCTTTGATTGCTGATATATCTACTTCTTTATAATCTGATACTGTTAAGAAAGAATTCCGTGATAATTCCTGCTATTGCAAGCCGAGAAATTTATCACTGTTGTCACACTCTTCGCAGGCCACCACAATAGAATATTTTGATCTTTCTAAACATAGCCATTCCAGATTGTACTCATTATCGCAGCTTGCCTCAACAGATTCCTCTAAAGTTTAGCGAAAACAATCTTCCTCCCACTCTCCAAGCAAACTACCCCCCCCCCCCCAGGGGGATACCTTCTTTAGGTATTCACGGGCTTCACAACCCCGGGCACCTGAGCGATCTATCTCTTTTCCTTCTTCCTCTTATTTCTCTTCTCTTTCTTTCCTCTTTGTTTCACTCTCGTTGTGGTTTCCTGTTCGGAGGTGAGGGCAATTCTATATGGGCCGATATCATCCTGTATATCGACTCATGTAGAATTGTAAACCACCCACGTGTTTGCCGTGCGTGGCGTCCCGTGTCCCTGGAAAGGGGGATCCTGGCAGTTGAGGGAAACCAACACGCTGCTTTGGCCTCTGCTTCAGGTAGACGGGAGGTGCATATTGGTCCCGTATACATCAATCGGCTTGTCAGATGACTTGTCACTGGCTGGGGTTCAAGCGAGCGAGCATTTACTAGCCATCTTGTTAAGGGTGGAGACTGGCGTAGGAATGTCTTGTGACCGTATGGGCCCTGGTTAGCACTGGTGCACAATTGTGCATCCCCTTGTTGGGCTCTGCAGTGGGTTGTGCGGCTGGGGTCTGAATTATTATCTTTTCTAACATGGATGGAAAAAATTCATTTCCTTCTAACTCTCTCCCACGTGGACAGCAACAAAATGTACAGAATATTTCATTCAATCGATTCAATTCCAGCCAATCTCAACTTCTTTCAAGCTCTAAAGCAATAGGATCTTTCTATGTTTCCGTTAAAGCACATCAAACTCTGAATGCCTGCCGTGCTGTAATATTGGAACCTGACCTTTTACTGTCTACAAAAGAAGAACTTTTAAAAAATTTAAAAGATCAAAATGTCACCGATTTACGCTGTATAACAATTCGTCAAAATGAGAAAGTGCTTCCCACAAAGCACATCATTCTGACTTTCAATAGTTCTACTCTAACTACTAGAATTAAAGCAGCTTACCTGAGCTGTCCTGTCCGGCCTTATATCCCAAATCCTCTCTGCTGTTTCAAATGTCAATGATATGGACATACCAATACTACTTGTCGTGGTTCTGCTACCTGCCCTCGTTGTGCAGAAGTCGGCCACGACGGTAAATCCTGCGAAAAATCTGAACGCTGCATAAATTGTAAGGGTGAAAATCCAGCATACTCCCGTTCTTGTCCAAACTGGATCCGTGAAAAAGAAATATTCACTATTAAAACAACCCAAAAAATTCCTATCCTGAAGCTCGTAAACTTGTTGAGTCTAGAACCCCGTCTGTCGGGGTTTCTTACTCTAGTTTGAGACAACAATCGAAATCCATAAGGCACATAAGCACCCAGACAGACTCTCCTTTTCCGCCAATTAACTCCTCTACTACACAATCAATCAGCACTTCAAATAGAGAAACCCGTGATGTCTGTTGTGGTAGTAAATGCTATGCTACCCCATTATTAGAACGTTGGCTACCATCCTCAGAACCAGTTACAGTAGAATATAGACTTACTTAGTCACAGAAATCTCCAGTTGGATCCAAAAAGTCATCTAATCATCAGACTGAAACTAAGGCTGCTTCATCTCCAGTTCTACCATTACAGAAACCTAATTCTCCCCGAACATCATCAGTTAAATCAAAAATATCAACCGAACATGAGACTAAACAAATGCCAGCTCCAGTTAAAAGCAAATTGGTGAAACCTATTGTTTGTCCAACTCAGAAAGCAAATGAAAAAACTTGTGTGCAAAAAGAAAGAAAGAAACCTCCACTCAAATCTCTTCACAGCGGAAAACTGAAAAGAAAAGGCAATAAATCATGTCTTAGCCCAGCAATCAGTAATATAAAAGATCACAATCAGCTCCTCAACTATGCAGAAGAGGCTATGGACTCTTGTAGCTATGACTCTGACAATGACGACAATAATACTGTTTTCGAAGTTATTAATCCTACGTGACTTTATATCATTTTTTAAAATTTTGAATTTTAACTTTGTTTTTAAAGCAATATTATTTCATAATTTTAGAGATTTTAGAATTTTTTAATTTAAATATTCTTGTCTTTTAAAACCTTGTGTATTGTCGCTTTCATTGTGTATTATTTTTAAATAATTGTATCATCACATTGCTTTCTTCATTTTGCTTTGTTTTTTTAATGTAACTTTTAATTTTTAACTATGTTTTACTCCTTAACTTTTTTTGGCGCAGCATGTCCCTATGAGGACTTTGTGCGATAAAACTTCAACCAACCAACCTACCCAAGCTTTTTCCTTTATATATTCCATAATCGGAATAAGCATGGAATTCTATTATTTGTTTTGGATTTCAATACAAATTGTAATTTGTTTCGCCACCTTGTGTTTTCAAACAGTGCATTTAAAATATGAAAAACCTGAAGACAGAGCAAGCCTGGATGCCTTTATGAAAAGGTACAATGTAGCAAGATGATGAGGATATTCCAGCAAGCCATAATTTTTTATCCTATAGATTGAAAAAGAAAGGACATCAGAATTAATAGTTATTGGGTAATTTAGTACTAATGTATAATATTTTTTATTTATTTATAAACATTAGTTAGTAAACTTTCACTGTTAATGTCCACATTCTTTTGTGCTGTTGTCGCATGCTTAGAACATGCGGAAATTTGAAGGATATTCTAAAGTTTTTAAAACTAAATGTGAGAGATTTTATTGAAATTTTCCGACAATGAATTAAGTGTATTCTTATTTGTATTAGGGTTTACTGGAAATGTCTGTAATTAGTTCTTTCATTTTGATTTTTCTTATTTACGAAATATCTTGGACTCAATAGACATTGGATGCCTTTATGAAAAGGTATTAGAAAGCGATATGCACCGTTACAATGTTACAGATAATGGTGTAAAATTCGGAATTGAATGCATGCAGCATATATATATAACGGGTGAAAAACTTAAATACTGAGTGCAGCCAAGTTGCAGATTACACTGATCCTGCACACTGCTATGGTCCGCGATATGCTGGGTGAAGCAGTCAATACAAATTTTATTTTGTTTCACCACCTTGTGTTTTCAAACAGTGCATTCAAAATATGAAAAACCATAAATATTTAAATGAGATTGAAATTGACTTTAGACAAAAGGTGTGATCTTTAGCTGGATATAACCTAGGGTCAAAACTCCACCTGGGAATTGCCGCATGGAGGCAGATCACGTGATTCCCATTACATACACACTTTTTTAAAGATTTTGAGAGTAAATAAATTGAAGGACTATTATGTCTTGAAACTAAAAGCACAAAAACAATTAAAGATTTATTGATAGACGTATATTACATATACGTATACATACATATATTACACTTTTACATAGGCATATACGTACGTATAGGCATATAGACGTACATAGACGTATATTACACTTTTACAACAGTAATTAAAAGTTTAAAACACACAAGTTTCAGACACCCTGTGGCCTTCATCAGAGTCATATTTCAGTGTAGGAGAGAAAGATACTTATAAGTTCGTAAAAGTAAAAGATAAACATACTTCGTTGAACATGCCTCTGAAACAGCTTTGCTACAAAACATCTTTATAGCTGCAGCCCAACCACAAAAGATAAAAAAACTTGAAAAAAAAGCTAGATTATTAATGTTGTCATGACGTCAAACTTCTTTAACTTAAATTCTCCATCAATAAGTCCAACCACAGCTTATGAATGCCAAAGAAACTGGTTACTTACAGCCACCGGTCCCATGCATGGACAACCAGAAAGCAATAAGCACACAGTAGCCGGCAAAACAAACATATCACTCCAGGGTCCGAATAGCAGTCACGAGCTAATGGCCCAATGATTATAGATATATGGAAAACATTATTGGATCCAGAACCCATGGATGCCGATAGAAAAATACATCCATAATCCATTATACAATAATGAAAGCTCAGTCGGGATATTGAATTCAAATAAACATAACATAAAGGAGGAAAAGCTTACAACAACCACCACTTCGTAATAAATGAAAGTCAAAGTATAAACATTAAAAGAAAAAAATACTTTAAAAGAATAGAACATGTCGAAATAGCTGCATTAATAACCTTTGGAGTAATTTAAATGGAGTATTTCCCAATGAACACTTTCGGCTTAGTGGCGACTAACAAACGGCTTCACTACTAGAGTTCAGACACCAATATCACTAAAAGGACATCTTTCACTGTAATGCCAGATATTTATCTTCATTGGAAAAACTAAGTCTACTTTGCATTATCAAGAAACGATTTAAGACAAATTGACAGCATAAAACCTTAACCAACCAACCTTAACTTTCCTGCTTCATTCCTTATTAAAGGATCTAAAGATTTTAATTAGGGCTACACTACAATTAGTTAGTTAGAATCTGTTCATTATTACCACATTGTGTAACATATCGATGCTAGTGAATTTAAATTTGTATATATATTTCTGAGCATATTTTGCACAGTAGGATATTCTATTAAAATTAATTACAGTAGACTCCCTCAAATCCGCATACCTTGGGACCAGAGGTTGTGCAGATTTTAGAATTTTGCGGATTTCTGGTCATTTCTTTGTTTACATTTTTAAACAGTAATTTGAATGTAATAATGCAATCAAAATTATAATGAATGCTTGCAATATAGTAAAAAAATTAAAATAATTAAGTAAAGTAATAAACTAAAATGATAAAAATTAAGATAATTTTAAAAATGATAAAATTATTAAAAGTAAAGATCAAGTAAATAATTAATAATGTATATATGAAAATGCATAAAAAAGATGAGGTACAGTTTCATTGAATTATTCAATGAAACATTCCTTATGAAAAGTACGATATTAATTTACATCAAAATCATTGTAATATTAACTAAAAAAGCTTAATTAATACATAAATATATTTGGTAAAAAGATTGATTACCAGTGATATCAGCAATAGCTTGATTTAAAAAATAAATAAATTTACACGCCTTTCATGGAAAACCACGAGTTCCGTCATATTATTTAGAATTGCATATTAAAATACATATGGGATGAAATAAAACAAAAAAATTCTGTAATTTTTCCACTACATCTGAAATGAAAGTTTCATTGTTTACATCTGTAAAGATGTGTGGATTTTAGGCGTTTGCAGATTTTAAAGTTGCGGATTTGAGGGAGTCTACTGTATCAGTTTTATCTTAAATATCTAAAATTTTACCTTAGAAATCTATATTTCAATACAACAGGAATGGATCTTATGGATATGTTTACAAAGAATGTTAGTTTCTGGGCAATTGCAAGTGTATATAATAACATTTATAAAAAATATATAACATTTACATAATGATTATGTAGTGTTGCATGGTATTTCTGCACATTTATAAAAACACAAATCAAAACTGCATGTATCTAACTTTCTTCACTGTGTAATGTTGCCTCTTCACAGACTGAGAGGCATGAGAAAAAAGAAACCAAGAGATATTTGGTAATTATGATATACAGGTATCAGGAATTTCAAATTCTGTTTTGGGCAGCATGTCCTTAAAGGGATTTTGTGCCATAAAACTCCAACCAATCCCCTTATGAAGATCTTTACAAAAGAAACATTTTTCATGAGGATAATCCATTAATTTATACTTATGACTTAAGTATTATACTCTATATCTAATAAAGTAAGCACAAGTTTATCAATTCTGATTGAACTTAACGATTATATAGCAGGTCTTTAACTGATTATGAAACGATTCACAAAACATATTTGTATCGGTGAGAGAAATTTCTATAAGCCGTAGGTAAGAGCTAAATTTTATTACAATAATAACGTTGAAAATAATGAATAAATGTTGAAATTTAGGCTTCGACTTTTCTTTAAATATTTCTTTAATATCAAAAGCATTTAATCTTCTAATAATGCTCTTCACCCTTATTTTGGTATGCAATTGTAGACTCAAAGTTTGTCGAACATGCCACAAACATAATGTTTCATACCTGAACCAAAAACTTTTTTAAAAGACGGAGAAACAAGATTGTCAGTCAATAAACATATAATAGTACCAAGTTAAGGAATTCTACATTGTATCGCTTTGCGCACATATAAAACTGCAATATCAGCAAAATTTGTAATGAAATGAACAAGAGGATACACACATCCATTCTCATCAGGAATTATTAAGTTAAGTTACCGGTAGAAATCCTACTGGTTTGTTTTCAGAGTTGAATCAATGCAAAGGATGTATTGACAGTGCTTATATATTTTTTTTTGTTCTAATGTTAGGATTCCTAAAGCAAACAAGTTATTACTGTTTGGCAAAACATAAAGATAAGAGAGATCACACTGTGTTGTCATACTCCGAGGTTTATAAATCAAAATGGAATCATATTTTTCTTTTTTTTTTTTTACTGTCGACTGAGATGAAATACAGATTGCATCATTCTCTGGATACAATGCCTCAGATACATAATTTAAGCACAAATTGCCTTATTTATGATAAAATGTTCTTTATATGGGAAACTAGTTCTATTATCTCACATTCCAGCACTACCTTGTAAAGTTTCTTTAATATCTGAAATTGGGACATATAATCTTAATGCAATTTAACCTAATTTCTTACACTTAGTTTTAAAGGTTGATTCTTGCAACTGTCAAATTTAAGGAAATGATTATGGTTTGAAAAATATATAACATTTACAATTTCTTGTTTCTCTGAAACATTTATATATTAACAGGACAATTTACCATTTTGGGATTTCCTTTATTTTTTCTGCTAGCAGCTGGTATTAATTTAGTATGATGCTTACCAAACAGGCAGAAATTGTAAATTTTTGTAAAAAAAACTAAGTTGAAGAAGCTTAAATTCCAATCTATTTTGAAAAAGATTCGTTTAATTAAGGATGAAAATCTAGTGAATGATGCAGGAGTCTTAAATACCATGAAACTGAGCATATTCCAACTTAGAACAATTGATTGAATGTTTTAAAAAAGATTGTTTGTGATAAAATGATAAATTACATTTTTGACATGCTTTGACATTATTTTAAAGAAATGAAACAGATTACATAATTGAAAAAAAAAATTGTTTGTGGTGCAAATTTTACTCTACAAGTAGGACAGTGAAATGCTGTCTTGGTAATCAGATGGGATCTCAATATGAAATTAGTGTCTGCACCCAAAACTCCTAATTTCGCATTTAGGCTGGACCCGTCTACAGTACTCACATAGCAGGTGAAAATTGGGGTAAGGGATTGGAACTAGTTCATCCGATTCAACAACGAATCGTGTGTTGAAACCAAAGTACACAATTTACACTTTGAATATCCCCACTATTTTATGCAATTCTTATGGAAGTGTGATATCCAGGCTGTGTATCCAAGCATTGCTTGTTTTTTGAGATGTTAAAGGTCCCCCAACCTATAAAAAATTATCTAATTTTATATAAGTCATATTATCTGCTAAGCAGGGATCGCATGGGCACCACACCGTTCATAGTTACCTTAAATTCGCATAAGCAAGCAATACATTCTTCTTATTTTGATTATATTTTTTATGTACAACAATTTTTATGTACAATTTATTTTCTTCAAAAATTCTATATACATGGATACTCATTTTCTATTCTTCCTATTTACAACATATGTATAATTTTACTCTTAATTTCTCTTTGTAATATTTTATGATGTAGGCTAGGTTTGTTATGCCATCTGGTAAAAGGAACCGCTTGTCGTCAAAAGTGACAGACTTGAGTTTTTTCTGAAACACAATGCTGAAAAATTTTATTTGAAGCAAGATATTGATAAACTGGCATTATTTTTACCACCACTTTCTGTTACAGCTGTGTTTTCATAGATTTATGAATCTGTGGTGTTTTGTTAGATACCTTTGCTTTGTTACCTAAACACCATGAAAGTTCACTGTCAGTTACTTTACTTTCCTTCATTAAACTTTTTATTAATTAATCGTAAGGCCGTCAAGCTCGCAGGTCCATACACCATGTATAGATATTCCTCGGAGTCTTCTACTTCCACTGAGATTACTTTTTCCTCGAACTCATCTGCTTCCTCTGAGATTTCTTCAACGTATTTTCTTTTCCAGCATTTATATATCGATGTTTTTTCTAAAAATATTGAGAATAATTCATTGAAATTTTTTAGTTTCACACAGTTTTATGGGAACATAATATTTTTTTTTTGTTGTTGTTAGCAGATTCTTTTAAAAGAAATGAAAACAGATTACATGATTAAAAAACCAAATATTTTATTTATTTTGAACAACTTAAAAAAAAAAAAAGGGTGTGGTGCAAATTTTACTGTACAAGTAGGGCAGTGAAATGCTGTCTTGGTAATCAAATGGAATTAATATGAAATTGGTGTCCACACTCAAAATTCCTAATTTGCGATTCGGGCTGGACCCGTCTACAGTACATACATAATAGGTGTAGATTGGGGTAAGGGATTGCAGCCAGTTCATCCGATTCAGGCACGAATCGTCTATCACAACCCAAGTACACAATTTACACTTAGAATAGCCCCTCATTTTGATGCAGTCTTTATAGAAAGTGTGATTGCAGGGGTATATCGAGGCTGCATGCATATCCATTAAGAAAAACAGGTGCAAATGTAAAAAAAAAAAAAATACTAGCATTGCTTGTCTTTTGTGATGGTTAAAGGTCCCCCAACCTATAAAAAAGGGATCTAATTTTATGTAGGTCGCCTTATCTGCTAAGCAGGGATTGCATGGGCACCACATTACTCATTGTTACTTTAAATTCACTTAAGCAAGCAATACATTCTTCTTATTTTGATAAGTTATAATTTTCGTGTACAACATATTTTATTCAAAATTTCTATTTACAAGGATACTCATTTTCTATTCTATCTATTTACAACATACTTATAATTTTACTCTTAATTTTTAATATTTATTATGACAGTAGGCTTGTTATGCCATCTGATAAAAGGTACCGCTAGTCGTCAGAAGCGATAAACTTTTGTTTATCCTGAAACAATGCTGAAAAATTTCGTTTGAAGCAAGATGTTGATAAACTGGCATTATTTTTACCATTTCCTCCGACAGCTGTGTTTTCATAGATTTATGAATCTGTGGTGTTTTGTTAGATAACCATTGCTTTGTTATCAAAACTCCATGAAAGTTCACTGTCAGTTTATTTTTCTTCATTAAGTTTTTTAAAATCAATCTTAAGGCCGTCAAGCTCTCATGTCCATACACCGTTGTATAGATGTTCCTCAGTCTTCTGCTTCTTCAGAGATTCTCCATCCTCTGAAACATCTTCAACGTATTTTCTTTTCCTGCAGTTATGTTTCAATGTTTTTTCTAAAAAAAATTGAATAATTCATTGAAATTTTTTAGAATATGTGTATAATTCAGTATTTAGAAATTTACTCAAATACTGCACCTTTTTTTAATTGAATTGCAGTAATCTTTCACTTATACGTTGGTGGAAGGGACTGAGGAAAAACGATGCATAAACGAGAGATGCATACATGAAATTCAATTAAAATTTTATTTGAAATAAAAATTAGACTATTAATGTTTAAATGGTTAAGTAACATGCAGAATAATAATAAAAAATCTGGTATCAACAGCAAAATAAGTAGCAAGAATTAAAAAAGTTTTTAATTAAGAAATATTAATTCTGAATTGGAGTTTAAAATTGTATTTTAGAAATATAAAATGTAATGTGTTTTCTTTAATTTTGGATCCACTTTTATTAAAAAAAGTAATGCTTATGAAAAATAAAATTTTGTAACGAAAGATCAAATCCTGTTAATAGAATTCTGAGTATTTTAATACTAGCTTTTTTTTTTTTAAATTCTTGCTAATTTTTTTATGAGCTTTATTTTTTACAATTTATACATTTCAAATCCTAAATAAAAATTGCTCTTTGATTGCTGATATATCTACTTCTTTATAATCTGATACTGTTAAGAAAGAATTCCGTGATAATTCCTGCTATTGCAAGCCGAGAAATTTATCACTGTTGAAATTTTTGTCACACTCTTCGCAGGCCACCACAATAGAATATTTTGATCTTTCTAAACATAGCCATTCCAGATTGTACTCATTATCGCAGCTTGCCTCAACAGATTCCTCTAAAGTTTAGCGAAAACAATCTTCCTCCCACTCTCCAAGCAAACTACACCCCCCCAGGGGGATACCTTCTTTAGGTATTCACGGACTTTCGTCTTAGTGGCGACTAACAAACGGCTTCACTACTAGAGTTCAGACACCAATATCACTAAAAGGACATCTTTCACTGTAATGCCAGATATTTATCTTCATTGGAAAAACTAAGTCTACTTTGCATTATCAAGAAACGATTTAAGACAAATTGATAGCATAAAACCTTAACCAACCAACCTTAACTTTCCTGCTTCATTCCTTATTAAAGGATCTAAAGATTTTAATTAGGGCTACACTACAATTAGTTAGTTAGAATCTGTTCATTATTACCACATTGTGTAACATATCAATGCTAGTGAATTTAAATTTGTATATATATTTCTGAGCATATTTTGCACAGTAGGATATTCTATTAAAATTAATTACAGTAGACTCCCTCAAATCCGCATACCTTGGGACCAGAGGTTGTGCAGATTTTAGAATTTTGCGGATTTCTGGTCATTTCTTTGTTTACATTTTTAAACAGTAATTTGAATGTAATAATGCAATCAAAATTATAATGAATGCTTGCAATATAGTAAAAAAATTAAAATAATTAAGTAAAGTAATAAACTAAAATGATAAAAATTAAGATAATTTTAAAAATGATAAAATTATTAAAAGTAAAGATCAAGTAAATAATTAATAATGTATATATGAAAATGCATAAAAAAGATGAGGTACAGTTTCATTGAATTATTCAATGAAACATTCCTTATGAAAAGTAAGATATTAATTTACATCAAAATCATTGTAATATTAACTAAAAAAGCTTAATTAATACATAAATATATTTGGTAAAAAGATTATGATTACCAGTGATATCAGCAATAGCTTGATTTAAAAAATAAATAAATTTACACGCCTTTCATGGAAAACCACGAGTTCCGTCATATTATTTAGAATTGCATATTAAAATACATATGGGATGAAATAAAACAAAAAAATTCTGTAATTTTTCCACTACATCTGAAATGAAAGTTTCATTGTTTACATCTGTAAAGATGTGTGGATTTTAGGTGTTTGCAGATTTTAAAGTTGCGGATTTGAGGGAGTCTACTGTATCAGTTTTATCTTAAATATCTAAAATTTTACCTTAGAAATCTATATTTCTATTACAACAGGAATGGATCTTATGGATATGTTTACAAAGAATGTTAGTTTCTGGGCAATTGCAAGTGTATATAATAACATTTATAAAAAATATATAACATTTACATAATGATTATGTAGTGTTGCATGGTATTTCTGCACATTTATAAAAACACAAATCAAAACTGCATGTATCTAACTTTCTTCACTGTGTAATGTTGCCTCTTCACAGACTGAGAGGCATGAGAAAAAAGAAACCAAGAGATATTTGGTAATTATGATATACAGGTATCAGGAATTTCAAATTCTGTTTTGGGCAGCATGTCCTTAAAGGGATTTTGTGCCATAAAACTCCAACCAATCCCCTTTTATGAAGATCTTTACAAAAGAAACATTTTTCATGAGGATAATCCATTAATTTATACTTATGACTTAAGTATTATACTCTATATCTAATAAAGTAAGCAGAAGTTTATCAATTCTGATTGAACTTAACGATTATATAGCAGGTCTTTAACTGATTATGAAACGATTCACAAAACATATTTGTATCGGTGAGAGAAATTTCTATAAGCCGTAGGTAAGAGCTAAATTTTATTACAATAATAACGTTGAAAATAATGAATAAATGTTGAAATTTAGGCTTCGACTTTTCTTTAAATATTTCTTTAATATCAAAAGCATTTAATCTTCTAATAATGCTTTTCACCCTTATTTTGGTATGCAGCTGTAGACTCAAAGTTTGTCGAACATGCCACAAACATAATGTTTCATACCTGAACCAAAAACTTTTTTAAAAGACGGAGAAACAAGATGGTACTATTATATGTTTATTGACTGACAATGTTAAGGAAATCTACATTGTATCGCTTTGCGCACATACAAAACTGCCAATATCAGCAAAATTTGTAATGAAATGAACAAGAGGATACACACATCCATTCTCATCAGGAATTATTAAGTTAAGTTACCGGTAGAAATCCTACAGGTTTGTTTTCAGAGTTGAATCAATGCAAAGGATGTATTGACAGTGCTTATATATTTTTTTTTGTTCTAATGTTAGGATTCCTAAAGCAAACAAGTTATTACTGTTTGGCAAAACATAAAGATAAGAGAGATCACACTGTGTTGTCATACTCCGAGGTTTATAAATCAAAATGGAATCATATTTTTCTTTTTTTTTTTTTACTGTCGACTAGAGATGAAATACAGATTGCATCATTCTCTGGATACAATGCCTCAGATACATAATTTAAGCACAAATTGCCTTATTTATGATAAAATGTTCTTTATATGGGAAACTAGTTCTATTATCTCACATTCCAGCACTACCCTGTAAAGTTTCTTTAATATCTGAAATTGGGACAGATAATCTTAATGCAATTTAACCTAATTTCTTACACTTAGTTTTAAAGGTTGATTCTTGCAACTTTCAAATTTAAGGAAATGATTATGGTTTGAAAAATATATAACATTTACAATTTCTTGTTTCTCTGAAACATTTATATATTAACAGGACAATTTACCATTTTGGGATTTCCTTTATTTTTTCTGCTAGCAGCTGGTACGAATTTAGTATGATGCTTACCAAACAGGCAGAATTTGTAAATTTTTGTAAAAAAAAACTAAGTTGAAGAAGCTTAAATTCCAATCTATTTTGAAAAAGATTCGTTTAATTAAGGATGAAAATCTAGTGAATGATGCAGGAGTCTTAAATACCATGAAACTGAGCATATTCCAACTTAGAACAATTGATTGAATGTTTTAAAAAAGATTGTTTGTGATAAAATGATAAATTACATTTTTGACATGCTTTGACATTATTTTAAAGAAATGAAACAGATTACATAATTGAAAAAAAAAATTGTTTGTGGTGCAAATTTTACTCTACAAGTAGGACAGTGAAATGCTGTCTTGGTAATCAGATGGGATTAATATGAAATTAGTGTCTGCACCCAAAACTCCTAATTTCGCATTTAGGCTGGACCCGTCTACAGTACTCACATAGCAGGTGAAAATTGGGGTAAGGGATTGGAACTAGTTCATCCGATTCAGCAACGAATCGTGTGTTGAAACCAAAGTACACAATTTACACTTTGAATATCCCCACTATTTTATGCAATTCTTATGGAAGTGTGATTGTAGGGGATATCCAGGCTGTGTATCCAAGCATTGCTTGTTTTTTGAGATGTTAAAGGTCCCCCAACCCCCCAAAGCAGAATATGCTTAAATGTGCGACGTACGTCGCAGAACAATGAGATGTGCTGCAGAACATTTCAAGACAAATGTTACTTTTTTTTTTGTAAAAAAAAAAAAGAAAAAAAAAGTGCATATTGATGTGAAAGCAAAAAGAATTCGGGGGGGGGGGGGGAACTACTTTCGTTGGGTTTGAATCTATTTAGGAAGAAATAAGAATGTCGCGCGGCAATCATTCTTTCTCCCTCCCTCCTATTTCACCTACTTTCTGAATAACTAGCGATTTCTTTCTGAACGGGAGTTGTCTTCCGCGAATGTGCAAAGAACGAAGCTGGGAAAGTTTTTCACTAAAGCTTAAAAGCTGGGAATAGCGAAAAAACGTGAATTTCGCACAAGGACCACGTAAAAAACGCGAATTACGTCGAAACATCGCGGAAAAAACGCAAATTTCGTGAAAAGATCGCGGAGAAAACTCAACTTTCGACAAAGAATCATGAAAAAGAATCACAAAATTCTTCAAAGTATCGCGGAAAAACGCAAATTTCGTGAAAAGCTCGCGGATAAATGCAATTTTCGACAAAGAATCGCGAAAAAGAATCACAAAATTCTTCAAAGTATCGCGGAAAAACGCAAATTTCGTGAAAAGATCGCGGAAAAACGCAATTTTCGACAAAGAATCGCAAAAAAGAATCACAAAATTCTTCAAAATATCGCGGAAAAACGCAAATTTCGTGAAAAAATCGCGGATAAAACGCAAAATGCGTGAAAAGATCGCGGAAAAAACGCAAAATTCGTGAAAAGATCGCGGAGACAACGTAACTTTCTTGACAAAATCACGGAAAAAAACACAAATTTCGAGAAAAGATCACGGAAAAAACGCAAAATTCGAGAAAAGATCGCAGATAAAACGCAAAATTCGTGAAAAAATCGCAGAAAAAAAGCAAAATTCGTGAACAAATAGCGGAAAAAACGCAAAATTAATGAAAAGATAGCGGAAAAAACACAAATTTCGGGAAAAGATCGCGGAAAAAACGCAACTTTTGTAACAAAATCGCGGAAAAAACACAAATTTCGGGAAAAGATCGCGGAAAAAACGCAACTTTCGTAACAAAATCGCGGAAAAAACACAAATTTCGACAAAAGATCGCGGAAAAACACAAATTTCGAAAAAAGATAGCAGAAAAAAAGCAACTTTCGTCAAAAGATCGCGGAAAAAACGCAAATTTCGTCAAAAGATAACGGAAAAGCACAAATTTCGAAAAAAGACCGCGGAGAAAACGCAACTATTTCGTCAAAAGATCGTGAAAAAACGCAGATTTTGCAAAAGGTCATGAAAAAAACGTGAATTTCGTCAAAAGATCGCGAAAAAACGCGAAATTCGAAAAACGCATATTAGTTAGTGCCGAGGCGGGGGGTCCCCCTCTGCTGTAACCTTTCTGAAAATTTCCTGTGAATTTATTTCATTGCAATTAATAGTAAAAATAAAATTCTTCAGTTGAGTGTAATCATATCGAATGGTAAGTAATATATATTAGTAAATTACAATGTTGATAGTTAGAAAAAACGCAATTTTGTATGGAGCGTACATAACTTTGTTACTGGCCAGTAATTAAAGTAAAAACTGGCCGGTGAAAAAAACCTGTGTACTGGCCAGTGGCCAGTGATGTTAATATTGACCTATACTGGTTAGAGAAGATAATCCTGTATCCTGGGACCCTATGCACAGGCTAGAGTTGGTTCAGGTACATTCAGATAGTAAAATTGTGGAAGATTCCTTAGCACTTATCAATACTTGCATGAAAGAATTCATGTGGGGGGAAATCATTTGAAAGTCTAAATGAATGTGCAGATGAACTGCAAATGTTTCTCTACAAGCCTAAAATTTTTAAAACTTTGAAATTTATTTTACATACTTTTAATGTTTTTCAAACATTCCTAAATGACTTCAAGGCATTAGTCGCAGCCTCTGAAAAAACAGAAAATGCAAGTCTGAGGGACAAACTTTTATCAAAAAGAAATATCTTCAGTAAAATAGTTATTGCTGATATAATTTCGGTACTTGCTACCATGTTAAAATGTATTCAGGTAACAGATCTTCGTCCTTGGGAGTATACAGATTTAATTACAAATCTAAACTGTTATTTGCTAAACATCAAATCCCATCTGACAAGCCTTCATAATTGTGAGAATGTGCAACAATTTATTGATATTGTCAGATCATTGCCAAAATGTTTTTTCAAAAATACAATACTTTCATGGCACATGTTTTCAGAAGAAAGTACTTTCCAAGGAGTACCTCTGCCAGACCTTCCAATAAGTAGCAAAATGTTAAGGTATACTACTGATAATTCTAGTATATCGTATTTTATCAGTGACATCAAAGATATACTGCAATATATTGATACATTGCTGCATCAATACAGTGTCTATTTTGGACGAAGCACAGAACTTGATGAGATCATCAAAACAACAAAATATTTATTCAATTTTGAATATCTGATTTTTCCACGTTCAGATGTGACAAACAAAGGATCTTTCCAAATTTTTAGAAATTCTGAATGTACTCCCTTGTGTTCCTCCCTCCAAAGGGGAAGGGAAGGAGCTGTATTTTGAATACACTGTATTTCTTGATTGGGTTTATGAAACTGTCAAAGAGTGCCAGGAGAGTAAAACATATTTTTAAAATAAGACCATGTTAAAAAATGCTGTGAATACTTTAAAATCAAAAATCCCGAAATTAACCAGTTTTCTAACTAAAATTTTGTCTATTTCAGTATCTGAAGCTATATGCTTGGGTGTACAATCGATAAAAAATTTTCCAAAAGGCCCAATACAGCTGATGGGAACGAAACGACCATTGGTACAACAGACACACATACAGACAAACGTATGTTTATTTATACGAATGGACCTCCATCTGGACATAAATCTGTTAGGAAACTTGTAAAAGCTGGCCTTATAACTATGTATGGACCAAATTTCCAAAGACATTTTCTTCGTAAAAGTAATATGTCTAAATATCCCACTTCCAAAGTCAGTAACTTCTGTGTCAATGCCATGGTTAGAAATAAATCTTGCCTCCAGAATATGTTTCTTTTGTTTGACAGTGTTTTTTGAAATACATCTTTAGCATTTTTATAAAAGATGAAATTACATTCTTACACATGTATATAAACATTCCCCCCCCCCCCCTTTTTTTTACCCATTGCGCTTGCAGAACATTTTTGATCATCTGAAATTCCGTTGCAGAACATTGCAAAGTATTCTGCTTTGGGGCCCCAACCTATAAAAAATTATCTAATTTTATATAAGTCATATTATCTGCTAAGCAGGGATCGCATGGGCACCACACCGTTCATAGTTACCTTAAATTCGCATAAGCAAGCAATACATTCTTCTTATTTTGATTATATTTTTTATGTACAATTTATTTTCTTCAAAAATTCTATATACATGGATACTCATTTTCTATTCTTCCTATTTACAACATATGTATAATTTTACTCTTAATTTCTCTTTGTAATATTTTATGATGTAGGCTAGGTTTGTTATGCCATCTGGTAAAAGGTACCGCTTGTCGTCAAAAGTGACAGACTTGAGTTTTTTCTGAAACACAATGCTGAAAAATTTTATTTGAAGCAAGATATTGATAAACTGGCATTATTTTTACCACCACTTTCTGTTACAGCTGTGTTTTCATAGATTTATGAATCTGTGGTGTTTTGTTAGATACCTTTGCTTTGTTACCTAAACACCATGAAAGTTCACTGTCAGTTACTTTATTTTCCTTCATTAAAATTTTTTTTAATTAATCGTAAGGCCGTCAAGCTCGCAGGTCCATACACCATGTATAGATATTCCTCGGAGTCTTCTACTTCCACTGAGATTACTTTTTCCTCGAACTCATCTGCTTCCTCTGAGATTTCTTCAACGTATTTTCTTTTCCAGCATTTATATATCGATGTTTTTTCTAAAAATATTGAGAATAATTCATTGAAATTTTTTAGTTTCACACAGTTTTATGGGAACATAATATTTTTTTTTTGTTGTTGTTAGCAGATTCTTTTAAAAGAAATGAAAACAGATTACATGATTAAAAAACCAAATATTTTATTTATTTTGAACAACTTAAAAAAAAAAAAAGGGTGTGGTGCAAATTTTACTGTACAAGTAGGGCAGTGAAATGCTGTCTTGGTAATCAAATGGAATTAATATGAAATTGGTGTCCACACTCAAAATTCCTAATTTGCGATTCGGGCTGGACCCGTCTACAGTACATACATAATAGGTGTAGATTGGGGTAAGGGATTGCAGCCAGTTCATCCGATTCAGGCACGAATCGTCTATCATAACCCAAGTACACAATTTACACTTAGAATAGCCCCTCATTTTGATGCAGTCTTTATAGAAATGTGATTGCAGGGGTATATCGAGGCTGCATGCATATCCATTAAGACAAACAGGTGCAAATGTAAAAAAAAAAAAAAAAAAAAAAAAAACTAGCATTGCTTGTCTTTTGTGATGGTTAAAGGTCCCCCAACCTATAAAAAATGGATCTAATTTTATGTAGGTCGCCTTATCTGCTAAGCAGGGATTGCATGGGCACCACATTACTCATTGTTACTTTAAATTCACTTAAGCAAGCAATACATTCTTCTTATTTCGATAAGTTATAATTTTCGTGTACAACATATTTTATTCAAAATTTCTATTTACAAGGATACTCATTTTCTATTCTATCTATTTACAACATACTTATAATTTTACTCTTAATTTTTAATATTTATTATGACAGTAGGCTTGTTATGCCATCTGATAAAAGGTACCGCTAGTCGTCAGAAGCGATAAACTTTTGTTTATCCTGAAACAATGCTGAAAAATTTCGTTTGAAGCAAGATGTTGATAAACTGGCATTATTTTTACCATTTCCTCCGACAGCTGTGTTTTCATAGATTTATGAATCTGTGGTGTTTTGTTAGATAACCATTGCTTTGTTATCAAAACTCCATGAAAGTTCACTGTCAGTTTATTTTTCTTCATTAAGTTTTTTAAAATCAATCTTAAGGCCGTCAAGCTCTCATGTCCATACACCGTTGTATAGATGTTCCTCAGTCTTCTGCTTCTTCAGAGATTCTCCATCCTCTGAAACATCTTCAACGTATTTTCTTTTCCTGCAGTTATGTTTCAATGTTTTTTCTAAAAAAAATTGAATAATTCATTGAAATTTTTTAGAATATGTGTATAATTCAGTATTTAGAAATTTACTCAAATACTGCACCTTTTTTTAATTGAATTGCAGTAATCTTTCACTTATACGTTGGTGGAAGGGACTGAGGAAAAACGATGCATAAACGAGAGATGCATACATGAAATTCAATTAAAATTTTATTTGAAATAAAAATTAGACTATTAATGTTTAAATGGTTAAGTAACATGCAGAATAATAATAAAAAATCTGGTATCAACAGCAAAATAAGTAGCAAGAATTAAAAAAGTTTTTAATTAAGAAATATTAATTCTGAATTGGAGTTTAAAATTGTATTTTAGAAATATAAAATGTAATGTGTTTTCTTTAATTTTGGATCCACTTTTATTAAAAAAAGTAATGCTTATGAAAAATAAAATTTTGTAACGGAAGATCAAATCCTGTTAATAGAATTCTGAGTATTTTAATACTAGCTTTTTTTTTTTTTTTAAATTCTTGCTAATTTTTTTATGAGCTTTATTTTTTACAATTTATACATTTCAAATCCTAAATAAAAATTGCTCTTTGATTGCTGATATATCTACTTCTTTATAATCTGATACTGTTAAGAAAGAATTCCGTGATAATTCCTGCTATTGCAAGCCGAGAAATTTATCACTGTTGAAATTTTTGTCACACTCTTCGCAGGCCACCACAATAGAATATTTTGATCTTTCTAAACATAGCCATTCCAGATTGTACTCATTATCGCAGCTTGCCTCAACAGATTCCTCTAAAGTTTAGCGAAAACAATCTTCCTCCCACTCTCCAAGCAAACTACACCCCCCCAGGGGGATACCTTCTTTAGGTATTCTATTCACGGGCTTCACAACCCCGGGCACCTGAGCGATCTATCTCTTTTCCTTCTTCCTCTTATTTCTCTTCTCTTTCTTTCCTCTTTGTTTCACTCTCGTTGTGGTTTCCTGTTCGGAGGTGAGGGCAATTCTATATGGGCCGATATCATCCTGTATATCGACTCATGTAGAATTGTAAACCACCCACGTGTTTGCCGTGCGTGGCGTCCCGTGTCCCTGGAAAGGGGGATCCTGGCAGTTGAGGGAAACCAACACGCTGCTTTGGCCTCTGCTTCAGGTAGACGGGAGGTGCATATTGGTCCAGTATGCATCAATCGGCAGGTGAGCTTATTTGTCACTGGCTGGGGATCAAGCGAGCGAGCATTTACTAGCCATCTTGTTAAGGATGGAGACTGGCATAGGAATGTCTTGTGACTGTATGGGCCCTGGTTAGCACTGGTGTACAATTGTGCATCCCCTTGTTGGGCTCGGTAGTGGGTGGTGCGGCCGGGGTCTGAATCATTATTTTTTCTAACATGAATGGAAAAAACTCATTTCCTTCTCTCTCCCATGTGGAGAGCAACAAAATGTACCAAATTCTTCATTCACTCGTTTTTTTGTAATTAAACGCACTGATAGCCTCTCTGATAGTTCTTTTCAGAGAACTTCACCTTTTCTTATTGCAAAAACATTTCATTCTGTATTTGGTGAAAACTGTTCACTTAAAAAACTGCATTCTGGAGATTTGCTTGTTGAAGTCTCTTCAGACAGCCAATCTCAGCTTCTTTCAAATTCTAATACAATAGGACCTTTCTATGTTTCTGTTACAGCACATCAAACACTGAATACTTGCCCGGTGTAATATCGGAACCTGACCTTTTACTGTCTACAAAAGAAGAACTTTTAGAAAATTTAAAAGATCAAAATGTCATCGATGCACGCCGTATAACAATTCGTCGGAATGAGAAATTGCTTCTCACAAAGCACAACATCATTCTGTCTTTCAATAGTCCTAACTTACCTACTAGAATTAAAGCAGCCTACCTAAGCTGTCCTGTGCGGCCTTATATTCCAAATCCCTTCCGTTGTTTCAAATGTCAACGATATGGTCATACCAACACTACTTGTCGTGGTACTGTTACCTGCCCTCGTTGTGCAGAAGTAGGCCATGACGGTAAATCTTGTAAAAAATCCGAACGCTGCATAAATTGTAAGGGTGATCATCCAGCATACTCCCGTTCTTGTCCTAACTGGATCCGTGAAAAAGAAATAATTGCTATTAAAATAACCAAAAAAAATTCCTATCCCGAAGCTCGTAAACTTGTTGAGTCTAGAACTCCATCTATCGAGGTTTCTTACTCTAGTATACTCAAACATCAATCAAAATCTATAAGGCACATAAGCACCCAGACAGACTCTTGTTTGCCGCCAATGACACAATCAACGAGCACTTGAAATAGAGAAACCTGAGATGTATCTTGTGGTAGTAAATGTTATGCTACCCCATTATTAGAACGTTGGCTACCATCCTCACAACCTGTTACAATAGAATATCGTCTTACTGATTCACAGAAATCTCCAGTTGGATCCAAAAAGTCATCTAATCACCAGACTGAAACTAAGGCTGCTTCATCTCCAATATCATTACAGAAACCTAATTCTAGCCGAACATCATCAGCTCAATCAAAAATATCAACCGAACATAAGACTAAACAAACGCCAGCTCCAGATAAAAGCAAATTTGTTAAACCTATTGTTCCTCCAACTCAGAAAGCAAATGAAAAAACTTGTGCGCAAAAAGAAAGAAAGAAACCTCCAACTCAAATCTCTTCACAGTGGAAAACTGTGAAGAGAAAAGGTAATAAATCATGTCTTAGCCCAGCAATCAGTAATATTAAAGATAACAAACAGCTCCTCAACTATGCAGAAGAGGCTATGGACTCTTGTAGTTATGACTCTGATAACGATGATAATAATACAGTTTTTGAAGTTATTCATCCTACGTAGCTTTATCTCGTTTTAAAATTTTGAATTATAACTTTGTTTTTAAAGCAGTATTATATAACATTTTATGATTTATTTCTTAGACTAATTATAACTTTTCATAACTTTAGAGCTTTTAGAATTTTTTTAATTTAAATATTCTTGTCTTTTAACTATTTTTTGGCTTTTAAAACCTTGTGTATTATCGCTTTCCTTGTGCATTATTTTAATTACATGTATCATCACATTGCTTTCTTCATTTTACTTTGTTCTTTCACTTTTATATTTCTGACAATATTTTGCTGTAACTTTTAATTTTTAACTATGTTTACTCAACTTTTATTTGGCGCAGCATGTCCCTACAGGGACTTTGTGCCGTAAAACTCCAACCAACCAACCAAGCAAACTACAAAAACCTGTTGTATCTACACCACAGCAAGGAACACATAATTCATGCACACAATAAAGAAAATTTCATCTCAAGAACCTTCACAGTGGATAACTGTTAAGAAAAAAATCCACAAAATAATGGTTTGAAGCACCATTCAATAATATAAAGTATTCCAATCAGCCCCTATGTAAATGATATTTAACAGTAGAGACAGTTTCATAATTCTCTACAGTTAGAACACTTCTATCTTTCGTTATTATATCATCCATGATATTGAAACTTGTTCAACTAAAGGACCAGAAAAAGGTGTCAGTAGTGCCTTGACAAAAATTGATAAAAACTTGTATTTAAAATTGCCTTGATGTTGAATGTTAAAAATGTGACCACCAGTCTAAATCAGTTCTGGAATTTTTATCAGATTTAGAAAAAATTCCAGTTGCCCCCTAAAATGCAAAAAAAAAATTAAACAAGAAAATATTAAATATAAGAAAAATATGGTAGTAATTAAATGTTAAATATAAAGATAAGCTAAGAAATATAAACTAAAATAAACTACACTAAGTACTAAATAAAATATATACAGATGTAAAGGATCTCTGGTTAACAATCAGGATCAGATATCAGATAACTGGCCGCTCCGGCGAAAAGCACGAGAGTCCTGCACAGAAGTCAAAGGTGGTCGCTCAAGTAACAAGACTTTAGAGTCTGACCTTGACTCAGGGATTCATTCAGGCTTGCGAGATTCCCTCACTGAGCCAATAGGATGTTGATCGAGAATAGGTCCATTATTACCAAGTCTTAACGAGCACTGAGGCTCAGGCTGGGGAGAGTTCTCAAGAGGTAAGGCTGGTGATCCAGATCCAGAGATATTAGCTGATCCATCGTTAGGGATCACATTGCTTATTGGTTTCAAAGAAGGAGTAGCATTTTCGAGTTAAATATTGAAATTGAGAGGAGAGGAATAAGGATCAGGAGAAGGAGAGCCAAAAGGATCTCCGACCATAGGCAGGGAGGCAGAAGCAGAGGGGGATGCAGCGGCAGGAGAAGAGGGACCTGCAGCAGATGCCGCAGCCAGAACAAAGTTGGCAATAGAATGGAAAAATTGACGATACCTTGGCTGGAACTGCTGGATAACAGTAACATGAGAGACATAAATGTCCCGAGACATCTGAAGTGTATCGGAAACAATCAGCTTCTTCATCAGCTTAGTGTATTTTTTCGAGCATAAGCGATGACATATCCGATCATTCTTCGGGTCCCAACTCCCAAGGGCACCAACTACAAAAGCTTCAACTGAAAATCCTTATATTTGTCCTTTAAAGATTTGGCAATCTGCATATTTCTGAATTTCTCAGTTCGAACTTTGTCAATGGCCGCAGGTCCATTCTCGAATGTGCACGCTACATCGAGGATCATAACTGCAGATTCGGATTTATGTGCCAGAACAAAGTCCGGGCACTTATTAGAACATTCAAGTGGTTGGTTTTCTTTAAGCACCGACCAGGACTTGGAGGAGCAAACTTTCAGCCTCTCAACGATTAAAATGTGGCGCTCAGTGATCTTAACCATGTTTTTCTTGCAATTGCAGAGGATGTGAGGAGCTCCTTCAAATTTATCATAGCATTTTCTGCAACGCTGGCCTATCTTTGTTCTAAGGCTTAGCGCCATTAACTGGGAGGAGATTAAGCTTAGCTGGATGAATGAAGCGCCGGTCGCAGAATCTTATAAAATCCTCCATCCTCAAATAGTGACCAGAAACTTTGGCCCTCTCGAAACATGGTTGCATTTTGCCTTGGTTGAGCTTACATTTTAGTGCATACGAACGTGCTTTTCTTAAATTATCACTGACTGAGTGGAAAATTTTCGATCTATCCTGTATTGTGACACCACGACGGGTGATAGATATGGTTTTATCATTATTGGAATTCCACCTTACCCCAAGGCGGAAGGAGACTTGACGAGCTTGTGTAAGCAAGCCCGTCAAGCCTCTAAGCTTGGTACAAAACGGGGAAAAAGGATACGATTTCCTGATAAGAAAGCTGCGAGGTGATCATAAGTTAATGGAGGCAGAGTTGAGTCAGCAGCACGATAACCTGAGCAAATTCTATAAGAAACAATGGAGCAAAGGTCTTGCCATGCAGACTGAAGCATGGCCACATCATTTGAAGTTAATACTTTAAATGCTCCATCTAGCAACGCAATATCTGAATCCGCAGCTGCAAGGGGTAAACCCAATAAACAATCAGCAGAGCTGCCATATAGATATTCAGTGGCAGCCCTTTCAGGAAGATTCAAAGAAATGAAAAAATAGTAGGTAAGCATTCACAGGGCCTGCCCCTAAGATGCAGAGTGGAGCATTTGTCTATATTTTTTTGCAGAGAAATCTTCGAACACTCGACTAGGAGAAGATCGAGGGCTGCCTGTAAATCCTCTGGAGAGTCAGCCAGGATAAGAATGTCGTCCAAATTCACAGTGACACCCTTGAGGGAATTCAAAGCCTTGATGATAGGATTAAATGCTATGTTGAACAACATCCCGCAAGGGGTCACACTGACGGACACCCTTTATGAGGGGAACAGAGTCAGCTTCACCCGCAGTAGTAACTACATAAGTGTTGATATTTTTAAGGAGTTTGGAAACAATTTTAACAAGATGTTCCCTTAACCCGACTTCTTAAGAGCTCTTTTGATGGCGCGATGTGGCATGCACACAAAAGCATTGGCAAGATCAAATGGTACAGTCAACTATGAAATCCACAAATGTATAACTGCACAACATGTTAGAATACAAACAATGAAAATCACTGTTAACATTTAAGCTTACGGAGGAAGTTATTAAATCTTTTTTTTTTTTTTAAATCTGATTTTCCAGTGAAATAGTGACTTAAGAAAATTCATATTTTATACCCTGGATTCGAAAATAATAATTTGAGTAAGGAAATGTGACACCAAATTGAATTTTTAAAAAAAAATAGGTATTGACGTTTATCTATTTTATATTATTTGTTTGGGGTAGGGTGGGGGGAGGGGAAATACCATGCAATTTAATTTACATTTCAGATTTATTTACATAACATTTACATTCTTTTGCATGCTTTAAAAGTGAAAATAGTTTTTTTAAAAACACGCTTTTGCATTGACATAAAATATAGAAAGAGCATATATATAAGATGCATTCAATAAATAACGAACCATGGCTATCATACAACAGCAGTTATTTTTATTCAAAAACTTCGACCCTGAAGGTTTAAGCAGTTATCCCACTGTGAAACTACGCAGGTTTTTTCTCCTCATAGAAAGTCTTCAGTTGCTGTAATTCAATAATCAATTTCGAACCTTCTCCTGCACTTCATTGTGTGACTGAAGTCTTCTTCCACTTAAATGTTTTATGAGTCTCCAAACTCATGAAAATAGCACAAAGAAAATATAGAATAAATTTTTATAAATATTCTAATAAAAGAAAAAAAGCAAAATACATTGGTAGGTATGCATTCCGTTCCATAAGATTTTTTTTTATGCCAAAAACATTAAAAAAAATTAGCATGTCAGAATAATTATAATAAGAAAAATGTCTGTTTACCAAGATTGGGCTCAAATACAGTTTAAATCTCTTCTCTTAAATTGGGGTAGTATCTCCCACTCATCTTCCCCATCCAGATTGTTTTTCTCATTACTCTTTTGACATTGTTTCCATCTCACTTTTGGTGTTTTTAGTCTAGTCGTTTGGCACAGCAGGTCCCTTGAGGGATATTACGCCATAAAACCTCATACAACCAACCAACTGACTCATCTTTGATGGCATTTGCAGTATGGGGCAGACATTACTGTGTGAGAGAATAACGTCACAGACAGTTTGCCAGGCCTTTATGATTTGATACCTTTTCACAAATTGTGTCTTGATACCATTCTGCATTAATTGTGGTGCCTTTGGCAAGCACTAAGTAGTGGTGTCTGTTGGTTGAAAAATAACTTAAGGTGACTGCTGCAAAACAGCCTTGCTGTTTTTGGCGGTGGTGATCCTGTGTTTCCATTGCAGACCTTGGCACTTGGATTTGGTTGATAGTGGCACCAGCTCTCGTCCCTCATATCAATTTTGACAAGAAATTCACATTTCGCCCATATAACGTTGAAGAAAATCTATTGACATGGCCATACATAATGCTTCTTGTGCTTGTAACAAATGAGGAAGTCATTTCCCTCAGATGGTACAGCAGCTTATTCTTGATAATGCAGTGAATAACCCTCAGGTTAACATTTTCTGTTATGTTGGTAACACATAGACGACAGTCCACATGAATCATGTCATTCACTTTAGCGACAATGCCCTAACTAACACGATTTGGAGTGCCAGGTCATTGTTTTCTGTTAGCGATACATGGCCTTTACAGAAATGACTTTGCACCACACCTTCACTCTTGAAAGAGACATGTGCAATGTTCCCTGTAAACAATAGACATTTGCTTGTAAATTTCCATTCCTCCACATTGTTTAGCTGTAAGGAATCACACTACGCCTCATTTTTCCTGTTTTGATGCTACCATTTCAAAGGTTGAACATGAAATGCATTGTGGCACTGGGTCTCTTTTATCTCACCTGTTCCTTTTGGAAGCATACCTGTTGTACATCCCATATTTTCCCAACGATCCAGCCAATCAATAAATTTATTAAGAATGATATTTTATGGATCATCAACTGAATTTGTCAGAGGAAACTTCAAAGCATTATTTAGTCTAACACCATTACATTATTTTAACTTACAATATTATCTATTAATACCCTATTTATCATCCAAAATTTAAGCTACGTATCTAAGCTGTCCTATCGGACCTTATATTTCCAATCCTCTCCATTGTCTCATTAACTTACAATATTATCTATCAATACCCTATTTACTATGCAAAATTAAAGCTATGTATCTCAGCTCTCCTGTCAGACCTTATTTTCCCTATCCTCTCCATTGTTTCAAATGTCAGTGTTAAACCATACAAGTACAACATGTCGTTGGTTTTCTTACGTGTCCATGTTGTGCAGAAGTAAAGAATTTTTTTTTTTTTTTTTTAATTTAAAATATAGTAAAAGAAAAGCTGAAACTATAGTTTGAGTATATTAAAAATAAAATAAATCATAAAGGATGGTAAAAAGGGAAGAGACTCAGGCCTACATGCTATGGAATGAGAATGAAATTATTTCTCTTCCCAAAGACTGTCAAGGGACTGTTATGCACGATATCCACAAGTTGCCCTGAGTAAACACTGACTCTTAACTAATATGTGGCCATACTCACCAAAAATTGCTCCAACTCTCAGGATCCTGTATTCCATTAACATTCTTGATTAAACCATTGCATCCCTCTGTAAGGTCCAAAATTTTATCTTTTTTCATTTGAAAGTTACAAACAAGTAAAGAGTGCTTTTATACTTTTCAGATTTTTTTGAAACTTTAACACAAGTTTCAAAATACTCATAATTATCTTAAAAAATTTTAAAATTTACAAAGTGATAAAGAACATTCCTATCTACATGATGAAATAGATATTGTTGAATCTTCCAAATTTGATCAAACAAGTAGGGTAAATCACTTTTTTTCTTTCCCACAAGATAGTCTAGTCCCCTTAACCAGAATATATTCTACTTCAATCAAATGATTGAAGCTGCTGAATTTTCTTTGAGATATTTTAAGAAGTGTTTAGTTTTTTTGATGGAAACGTATTTTCCATTCCTTAACTGTCAGTATTTTTTCAATACAGTTTATAAAATAAGCAAATGCATTTTAGTAAGACCTGAAAGATGTGCAACAAAGGGAGCTTTGTAAGGAATGTAGAATCATAGTTCAAATTAGCTATGCAGTGCTGAAATAAAAATACCTGATGAAAATATAGCAGCAATAATTAAAATCAACAATAATTTAAAATGCATTATTTATTTAAATCGTAACAATCCATATAATGAAGATATCACTTTTCTTTAATCTTTCCATATGCACACTATTTCTGTTTTGTGTGTAATGCAATCATCCTCAATGTTGTATGCACTTCCTTGAATTCTCAGTTGGAATGTAGAGCAACTGAAAAAAAAGAAATGAAAATAAATAAAATTAAATGAACTTGTGCATTGTTTCAAATACAGATGATCAAAGAAAAAAAATACTCATGATGTCTACTGTATCACTAGTTGAAGACTTTCACCAAAATTAGGTTGCTGGTCTATTATGTGGTCCAGATAGGCAATTTGAGTTTCTGATATTTTAATGGCACAAAGTTCGACTATTTCTTGCGAAATGCATATCTGTTTCCAAACCGTATCATCTGTGTCAAGTATTTTGACACCAATAAAAAACCCAAGCAAAGACCAATTTTGGACTGCACATCCATTTAACTTTTTTTCGATAACTGGTGGTGGTTTCTCTTGCATCCTCATTATGAAATTCAAAAGACTGTACTCTGAAAATAAACTGTAATAAAACCACAGTTTTTCTTTTAGGAAATATTTCTTATAAAGTGGCAGATAAAAGCTTAACTTGCCTTCAGATAGGCTGCGTGCAATGCAAGGACAAGAGACCTGGTTTGCATACATGGAAGTAGTTCATGCTGTTAAAGATTGAATCTAATTTTACACCATTAATGCCCATTTCTTGAACCTCTTAAAATTTTTCAAATTTTTGATAGCAAAATTATAATTTTCAACATTACGGCATTCAGAGCTCAAAATATGTGGCGCTTCATTGAATAGTAATCCGGCAGTTTTGCAGAACCTGCAATAATTTGTGCCACAAGAGAAATTTTCTACCCCCACCCCTCTGATATAATTACTACCTAAATTATCTCCAACTATGTACTAAACTGTACCTTTTATCAGTTTATTAACACCTATATCGATTCCTACTGTTTCTAAGTATTTAATGTCATTTATTAAAGTTTCAAAAATCTTTTCTTGTTTGAAGTATTTAACGTCTTTTTCTTTACAAAGGAGAACTAACTGTAATGGATCAATTTGTGATCCGTGAAAAGGATACAAGTTTCCTAATGTCATATAGACTTATAAGATCTTACCTTTACCTGCACCTAACGGATTGACTACTTCAAAGCTGTCTTGAAACAGAAAAATTTTTAACGAATCACTATTGTATTTTTAAAAAAATGTTGTGTTTGTAAACTGAACCTTCACTAAAGTCACCCTAAATACCCTTTTCTGATATTAAATGTTTTAGATACTGCTCTCTAACTGAATGATCTTTATAAACAGTGATTTTAACATTTTGAGAATTGGTACATACTGATAATTGCAATCTTGTTTTTTTTAATTTTGCCCAAGTTGTAAACAATTAGGTTCAACATAGTCAAACGACTCGCTGTAAGTTTTTATTCCTGCAATATTCGGATCTTAATTTATGCTGGCTTGATAAGATATTGTTGTTATTTAACTCCCCAATTATATCATTAATTACAGCACTATCAATACCCTTCTCTGTTAAACTAGTTGACAAAATTTTGCAGATTGTTTTATTAACATTTTCTACAATTTTGGTGATTTCAACAGTAATCATTTGTATGGTGGACTTGGGCACATGGTGTTTTGCAAGAAGTTTTATTTGGAAAAGAGATAAATCTTGCAGTGCTAATTCAGTTTTGCTGTCTAATTTATCATTTAACTCGTCGATTTCTGGCATTTCAACATCAAATGTATCAAAATCGCCTTGAGATGGATTATGTGCAGGTGCAGATTCAACATTTTCAGAAGTTGTTGGGTGAAATGTTGTCTGCTAAATATGAGCAGATAACGATGACACTTTTTTATAAGTAGTCCAACATGAAGGATAAAGACAGTTTACGGTAATCCTGCTCTTATAGGTTTCTGCAAATGCTTTGAAAATTTTTTCAGTTACATAATGCAACCAGGCATGATAAATCTGATGTTATTTCAGGCTTTTTTAAGTCTGCTACAGAATGTACATGCGTTCTGTAAATGAGACTTAAAACCTGCAAACGTTACAAACACTTTGTGTAATTAAAAACACAGCACCGAAAATAAATGTTGTGAATATATGTGCGTGGAATTTATAATGTGATGTGCATTCTTTAATACTGGGTAAAGCACAATGGCACTGCTTGCATTCGTACATTTTGAAAAACAAAACTAATGCAACAAAACAAAATGAAACCTAATTAGAAAGGAAAAGGGCATACTTACATGCACAAAGAAGTTTGACTACTTCTTGCAAAATACATACTTGTTTCCAAACCTTATCGGTGTTGAGTATTTTGTTACCAATGAATAGGCTAAAATTAAATGCCTGAAGTAATTTATCATTCCTAGTAAACTTTGTTCTTCTTAAACGTTAGGTGGGTACTGGAAATTTTATTAATTTTATTGACATTATCTGGCGATGGGGAATGACCATTCAGGTGTATGTTAAGTCCAAGGTAAGTTATTTCTTGTTGACAAATTTGTAATTTAGCTGGGTCTAACGTAAAGTTGAATTCTTTAAGTCTGTGGAATACTTTTTGAATACATGACAGCATTTCTTCCAGAGAATCAGCAGCCACGATAATGTCAAGAAAATACTGAACATTTTTTACCCTTAATGGGTCCAAACAATTGTTAATTAATGTGTGAAAATAAGAAGTACTATTAACGAGGCCAAAGGCTAATCTGGTAGTTTCAAAATTTGCATACTCAGTTGCAAACGCTAATTTTGCCCTGTCTTTTTCCTGGAGAAGAATTTGAAAAAAGGCTGACTTAAAGTCTAAAACCGTATACAGTTTTTTACCTGACAAATTTTATGTGGTTCAGTGATTGCACTTAAAAGACGGTAATCAATTACCATACAGAATTTTAATTTACGTGGATCATCAGTGGGAAGAGATTTTTTATTCACAAAAGAACCAGAAAGCAATAATTAGAGGAAGAATTTTGTATTATACCTGCTTTTAAGAGATCAGAAATTTCTTTATGAGCAGGCTATCTTAGGAATGGGATAGGGTTTTGTTTGCAGGGAAAGTCATGAAGTAATTTAAATTCGGGAACTACCTTATCAGTGCAAACAAGAGTGTCATAAGACGAAGAAAACACAGCAGAGTTATCCATTAGTAAACTAAGAACACTTTTTTTATCAGCTTCAAATAAGTGGGCAACTTTATATTTATCAGACGTGAGTTTTTCATTTCTTCAGTAATTAAAGAATTAACTTGATATGTTTGAGTATTGTCATGAGATGAAATTTGATCTTCTGAAATGGGCTTTATAAATCCTAATTTAGATTTTTTTTCTAATTACAATATTTTTAGCAGTATTGTTGTGGACATATAATGGAATGGCATTGTTTGCATCAGGTTGATGTAGACTAAAATTTAATTTTAAGGATAAATTATTTAATGAAGGACAAAATAAATAGTTTAATGAATTACTAATTTTATGAAGAGGTTTAAGTTTAATAATTTTGCCCTGATTGGGTCTTAGTTACTTGATTGGCGGGTTTAACAAAATTTTTAGAAATTTCAGGAATATTTTGAGCAGAATTTTAATCATTAGATAATACTGGATTATTATGAGCAGAATTTAAATAATTAGAAAGTACTGGATTATTAGCAACATTCACATTAACATCAAATTCTGAAGGGGATTGATTATTAACACAATTAGAACTGTTATCAAAATTATCAGCAGTTGAATTAATATTACTATTGTCATTGCTATCATTTAGAGGTTGTAAAGAATCAGGGTTTTTATTAATAAACGGAAAAGTAAGGTGACCCATAATGAGTTGCTGATTAGCTGAATCCAAAAGAACTTTATTACGGTTAAGTAAATCGTAGCCCAGAATAATTTGATAATTGGAATGCTAATTATCGTGCACAATGAAAAAAGTGTTATAAACCAAGTGTTTTGAATGCGAAATTTAAGCTGTACAGTAGAAAAAATGGAATAGAAGAGTTGTTGATAGTTTTTATGTTTACAGAGCGTGATAAGAAACTTAATTTATTTTGTTTTTTGAGAAGACCAATTGCATGTGGCTGTATAAGTGACAAATTCGCTCCACTGTCCAAAAGCCTGTTAAAACATAATTTGCCAAATTTTAGTTTAATTATTGGTAGCTCAGAGTTATCAATGTTACAGCTCATCAAAATTTTATTGTTATTTACATTAGAATTCAATTTAATGCCCTCCTTGTTATCAAAAAAGAATCTAGGGTCCTGTAATCATGAGGGGGGGAATTATTTACAAAAACTTCAGAACCCTTTACCCATTTAAATTTCTTCTCGAACGATTGTATGGTTTGTATTGATTACGTCTTCCACGATTATACCTCATGCCATTACCTTCATAACCTCTTTTATTTTGATCATAGTAATTGGTATTTTCATTGATAAAATAATTCGCATCCGCGTTTTGCATGCCCTGTCTTAATAAATGTGCACCATTAGTGCCATTAGAGTTTTGATCTTCCAGAAAATACCAGCAATCCTTAGTGCTATGTGCCTTGCGACAAATCTGACATGCCAGTCTCTCCTCTTTTAATCGTTAAACGATCTTTAATTAAATTTTAATCTTGCAAAAAAATCATCATAACTGTTTAAAAAAATTTTCAAAAGCTAAACATTCAAAATTAAAATAAAAATTTTCAGACATAGACCAGGTTCAGAAACCTAAAATCGGTAAGGCACCAAATGTAATATAGTTGATGTCTTGATCGCAGATTAAATACCAGAAAGAGAAATTAAAATTGCTATTAAAAATACTACTGAAATATCTGGTAATCAAAATGCCATTCCGTCATCACCTATGGCCTGTGATCGTAAAAGCATGTCTGAAAAAATGCTACTTAGCAACCAACGAAAATTTTATGATTAAAGTTAAATATAATCAAAATTGTTAAATAAGAAGAATGTTGCTATCAATATAATTCGTTACGGAAGCTGAAAAATAAAAATAAAGACTCTCCCCTTTGTGAAGTAAATAGAAATACAGATTAGGCAAATATGATTTAATTTTCATTAAAACACAACTGTGCTTGGCCAAGCAGATTGTAATATTTGTACGTTTGATGTCAGGATCGCAGATTGATTACCAGAAAAATAAATTTAAAATTACAATTAAAAATGCTATTGAAAAATCTGGTAACCAAAATGCCATTCCGACACCACGTATGGCCGTGATCGTAAATCGCGATCGTTAATTAGGCAACGTGAAGATTAAGAATTAAGTCAATTGAATTTACTAAAGAATAATTAATTTGCCTTAAATTGAATCAAAGCTGAAAAGAAAAATAAACAAACTAAACTCACCCATAGAAGAAACACAAGATGTCCAAAATTAAATTAATTATTTATTTGATTACACATAAAATTTATTCATTAAGCAATTAGTAAATATTAAAAAGAGGAACTGCGCAGACCCTGAACATAAATTACATTGAGTAAGCCTTTGGTTTTTAACATTCTGATTTTCGAATCATAAACAACATTACATAATCCTAATTATTGCTAAACTTTGATCGATGTATTAAAGATATAAATCTTGCACAAATAGAAAATAAAATAACAAACAACGTAACAAATACTCATTACAGCACATCACGGAGAAAAATATTGATTAAATAATCGAGTTTCTTGAGGGGAATGTTCGCATCATTTTAGATTTACTAAGACAGAACTTTCATTTATTTAAATCGTTGATGAGAAGCTGATTACTAGTTCATCAGTACTTAATCATGATTGTTCATTTTTTAATGAAGATTAGCACATCTTCCCAAGCACCGATCGGGAGTGGGAGTATTTACGTATAGGATCACAACTTTAGAATATGGCCATAGATCTGTTCCAAAGCTGAGAATATCTGATGAGTGGCCCATAAGATGCTCTGAAGGTGAATACTGGCCCGTTTAGCCGCAATCCCTTCTGGGTATTATTCATCACTTCCTCAGTTTCAGCATTCTTCTTATGCACATCTCAATAAATGAGAAATGAATGACGCCCCTTCTAGATACAATGATGCAAAATACAATCTTTAGATTTTGGTTGGAACATCGTGAATCTGCCAGAACACTGATTTCAAGAACACAGTGCCCCGGCAGAAACACATCCTTCTTCTACCAGTTCCCAACGTGAAGAGAGAGAATAATCCCCGTAGTATTTTTGAAAAGGACGCTCAAAATTAAGAGAACCAATCAGTGTTCCCCAAAAACAATTCAACAGCGTGCGGTCACTGAACCCGTCATGAGATCGCAACTCCCCCGAGCAAAAATGGCGTCTTTTAAGACGTCGCGATGTAGTTTCGCATCGGTGAAGAAACGAAATCATGGCGAATTCGGTGCGTCTTAAAATGGAAGGCGCGCGTATTAAGCGAAAATAAATAAAACTTAAATTTCGGATAACTCGCGATCTATTGCATCAAAATAGATGAAATTTTGTCTGCTGAAAGTAAATAATTATTTAAATCGAATAAATATATTTTGCAATGAATTTAATGAATATTTAAGAATTTTTAAAAGGTTAATATTAAAGACTTAAAACTTTTTGTAAACAATCTAGAAATCACTGATAAATAAATTATTAAAAGATATTAGAATCAAATTTTAGTAGTTAGAAATATTAACGTAATATAGATATTTTAAATTGTTATTTGGAAAGATAAAGTTTTTGAATGGATTAATATTTCAATAATTAAATAGATAATGGTTAATAGATTTACTATTGTTAAAGTAATGGGAAAGTATGATGTTACGTAACACAGATATAACATTAATCACCTGTAATTAGCTTAAACAAAAATATATGATCTTAATTATTATGTTGAAACAGCCATTAATCAATTCCTATCAGACGATCCTTTTTAAGTGAGTTCCTGATAATGTTCTTTAATTATTAAGAGTTCAGAATCTTCATTTAATATTAATACATGAGATGAAAATGCTGATTTAAGATGATAGTTGAAATCTAAGTAATACCGCTGATTATGGATAATTTCACAGTCCCTCATGCCACGGCAACACGAATAATAGCAGAAGAATTAGACCTTCAGTGACGAAAGCACGTCAATGAAACACATCAGGTGTCAAGTATGCAGCTGTCAAGTAAGCTTGGTAGCACCTCTTGCAAAAAGATGCGATAATCTGCAGATATTAGAGGTGCTGGCAACCAGAAAGGCCCGACTACGAGGTCGCCGACCACACCAGTCCAAACATTCACTGAAAAACGATGTTGGGCTGCATGTGATCTCGCACCATGGGGCATGTCACTGCATATACAGGGTGATTCTGAATTCATCATCAATATTTGGTGGGCAGGTAGGGAATAGGAAAAGAACACTATTTCACATAGGAAAGTATGGACGCAGACGTCATGTAGTAGGGCAATATGAATCCGGTTAAATGATGGAAAGAAAACATAACAAGAAAGTGGTAAGAGAAAAAAACATTTATTTGTGCATCTTTTGTACAGACTTACAAGAGGTGCTCGAAATTCTGACCATTTGCTAGAGTACATGCCTCACAACGACGTTGCATGGACAACCGAACTTTCTGGAATATGCCTGGCATTTCCCGGATGTTTGCGGCAGCAACCGATATGCGTGCTACAAGGTCCATATCACTGGCAACAGGGGTCTCGTACACCATGTTTTTCATGGCACCCCATACAAAGAAGTCTATTGGAGATAAATCCGGTGACCGTGGTGGCCAACAAACCGGTCCACCGCGACCAATCCATTGAGCTCCAAATTTTCTGGTCAGGTAACAACGCACATCATTTGCGAAATGTGCTGGAGCGCCGTCATGCTGGAACCACATTCGCCGGGGAATAACAGCAGGAACCTCGTTCATAAGACCCGGTAACACAGTCTGAAGAAATATGAGGTAGTTTGAGCAATCTAAACGGGATGGTAGTAAATACGGTCCCAGCAAACAGTCGCCGACGATCCCAGTCCACACATTGACGGCAAAGCGTTGTTGCGCAGCTCTAACTCTCGTACCATGTGGATTCTGATTAGCCCACACATGCGAATTGTGTGTGTTGAAGACACCTTCACGAGTGAAGGACGCTTCATCTGTGAAAAGAACATACGTTGGGAAACTGGGATCAACGGCTGTTCTCTGCATGAACCACTGACAAAAAGTAACACGCTTGGGATAGTCCTCTGCTTCCAGTAACTGCACTCTTTGCAAATGAAAAGGATGTAAACGTTCCTCGTTTAGTATCCGCCACACTGTTGATTGTGAAACTCCAAACTAGCGAGCAATACCTCGTGTGCTAGAACTTGGCTGTTCTTCGATAGACTGTAGGACATCTTCCTCGACTGAAACTGTCCGTGTTGATCGGCGGCTGCCTCGATCAACATTAATACCAGCAAATGATCCAGTTTCGCACAGTTGTCGATGAACACGTGAAAACATTTGATGCTGTGGCACGCGCCGGTTGGGGTAGCGCTCTGCATACATTTGCCTAGCTCTAAGACAGCTTTCTGCTGCGGCACCGTAAGTTAGATGCATATCTGCAAGTTCTTGAAACGTATACCGGTTCATGTTACTTCTGCGAAGTCACCTTGTCGAATGACGACTGGCTGCACACGGCAGACAGCTATGCGCGTTCATGGGAGATGCGGACACAAAGCGCCCTCTACACCGTCATGCGTTCGTTTGTGCCTATGCTTTCCTATGTGAAATAGTGTTCTTTTCCTATTTCCTACCTGCCCACCAAATATTGATGATGAATTCAGAATCACCCTGTATAATGCAAATATAAACTGATCATTTTATAATGAACCATATCAATTTTATACTATGAAGGACAGTACAAAACTTTGTAAATTATGATATAAAAGTATCTGCTTTGATTAACAGAATAAAATGTACACTCTCCCCCATTATATTAATCTTAAGGTTGACTGCACTAATTAAAATAAAATAAAAAATAAGTAGTTTCACAAGCATAACATCTGAGTTGACTGTTTTTTAAATAAAAATCAAGAATTTAGCCTAAAACTATCCAAATCATTTCCACCAAATTATTAAATCAACTTCATAAACACCCTGTAGCAAAAAATTCTGGGAAATTTGTGAAAGTTGCATTGTTATGCGCAAATTAACAATAAAAGCAACAAGGACTAAGCTTCAGAGTAGAGAATATCATAGTCCATGACTTTCTGCCAGTTTCCGGATTTGCTGGAAGTACCATGACGGCTCCTTGGAATCGAAAAACTCTTGACACGCTTCTTCAACTTCATTAAAGAATTCAAATTGGACGGCCCTTGAAAAAGTGTTGCATTGATCGAAAGACGCCTTAATCAGATGGAGCCACGTCTGGACTGTACCACTAGTACTCCTATATACGATACAAATTCTGGTAATTATTAGATTAAAAAATTCCCAGAACTTTTTGCTCAACGTATTAATAATAATAATAAAAAAAAAGACTCTTTAACAATTAAATAAATGCTGAATAAGACTGCAGTAAAAAAATAAAAAAAAAAATGAAAGAAAAATCAATTATGATGAATAAATATAAATAATATGAACAAATATAAATAACATAAATAAATAATGCAAGTAATACTATAAATAAATAATAAGAATTTAAAAATTTTATTGCACTCAAATATTGAAATTAATGTGTAGTTTTCGTTAACTTGTTAAACATCATTTTCTTTTCTCACATAATTATTTAATAATATATTTGTTGCGCTAAATAAAATTTTCTGCTCAACACAATCTGAATTGTGTTGAGCACAAGTGAAAATAGAGTGGAAAACTTCAGTTTTATTTAATTGTTTGATTACTAAGTTGACAAAATATGTTCTTTGATTATCAATACATGTAAAAATTTTAGCCTCTAAACTTGATGATCAAATTTTGTTAATTAAATTGAAACAATAATCCACAATTATTACAATTTCTAGTATTGGATATTTTAAATTACCTCTATCAGCAGAAGCAATTAACTTGTACACATCGTCATGACAAACCCAAACCCAAATTGTCCAAAGACAATAGACCATGAAAATCCGTACATTTTAAATGCTTACATATACACAATAACCAGAAATAAATGCAATAATTGGCATTACTGACTCACCGTCATGAAGATCTATATAGTTAAAATCTGAATTATCCTCTATAGCTATTTCCTCCATTTCATTCCATGGTAATGGAATATCAAATTTTTCTATTGAAATTTCCCAACTTTTTGGAAGATACTGATAATGGTAAATATTTTTGTAATCGTAATTTTAATTCACATTCAAAAATATGACGAAGGAATACATTATATTGACTACTAGCTAAATACCTATATTTGCTGAATCTTTCTTCTAATGGATAAGTTTGAATTTTTCCACAAAGAAAATACTTAAAACCTAGTTCATTTTATGCAAGTAATCGGCCATATTACGCAGTGCATTTATGTCAGTTTAATTTAATCAAGAAATTTGACATTTTCATCCTCTAAAGATCTTATCGGCTTCCTAAGAATTTCTCTTTTATGGTGCCCCTTATTTGGAGTTTTCACATTAACTATTTCCCACCACTCTAAAATTAAATATATATAATTAGCCATGTCATTATAAAACTGGAGATTGTTTTTGGGTCCCAATTCTTTAAGAGAATTAACAACCCTAGCATTAAATATCTTTAATGCAAGTTTTACATTTTGTCTTTCAAACTATGAAGGATGAAGTGCTTTGAAAGTAAGTGAGTAGTTTATTACATTCTTTTTCATAAAGTTTCTTCAAAGTGTCAAATGATGCTGTTTTTATGTTTATTTCTGGAATTTCATTAAAATCTGAATAAAATATACATTTTCCAGCATTCTTCTGATTAAGCCAGTTATTCCGAATACATTTCAAAATATTAGCTGAATCTATAACATAAAATAATGGTCTCCCCTCACCCTTTAGATGTAAATATACAAACACTTCCATCTTTAGCAAAATTAGACATTGCTTTTCGATTTAAGGAAAGATTGTCTGTACAGTCGACTGAAGAATGTTTGAGCACCGACCCATGACGATCCCAAACACAATAGAAAAAAATATTCAAACATTCTTTTCAGGGTGGGTGCTGTGTTTTCAGTAAGTGTGTGTTATAATGTTCGTGGACCTGTTTTGGGTGGGTGAAATGAACCGTTTCATGGAGATGGGTTCATGTTTTTGTGGTAGGGGTGTGGTTTATAGTTTCATAGAGATGGGTTTATGTTTTGGAGAGGTGCCCTCTGTGTTAGGGATTCTGATAAAAGAATTCTTAGGAAATCTTAACAACAGATCAGTGCAACAGATCAGATCTTAACAACAGATTATCGAGATAGAAATATTAAATGTAGAGTTTTCACTCATTTAGCTTTTTACATCTCGCCTTGAAAGATAAGCAAAGTAATGTTTGCATTGGGGAATGACGCGAAATGAGACCATTTAAAAGTATGGGCTATCTTTTGGGAGAGAAATATTAAATATTTGACAAAAGAACTGAAGAATTTTTAGAAGATCTTAACATCAGAACACAAATAATATAAATTTTTTGAGGAAAAAAAAAAAATTTGAATTTATTTTCATTATACAACTCCGATTCAAAAAATTAGAATAATGAAAAGAAATACGGTCAAGGGAAATGAAAATCGAATTTATCAAATAAATAATCAACAATATCAAATATAAAGTACTATAATATGAATCTGCATATTTTGCAGATTATAAAAATGTAAACACATTACAATGAAATAGAAAATATATTTAAATCAGCTAACAACAAAAAATTCAAAATATTAGAATACTTTCTAACATGGTTAAAAAAATTAGAATAATGAAAATATATTGAACATAATTTAAACTCTAAGTATTTTTACTTGCTAATCAGTACTTTGTGAACCTTTAGTTAAAAACATGCCAGAACGTCTAAGAACTGTCATTAAAGCTAAGAGCTAAGGGTGATGCAACAATGTTTTTTATCCAAATTCGCCCATATGCTCTTTATACTAGAAATAAGTTCTTTTTTGTCTCTAGGCGCAACTTCTTGAAGTCGTTTCTTCATAATTCCCCACAAATTCTCGATAGGATTTAGATCGGGTGAGTTTGCAGGCCAAGGGAGTACAGGTATGTCCTTATCTTTGAGCCATTTAGTTGTTGATTTGGAAGATCTCTGATTTGATCTCTGGATAAATAGAGCAATAAAATTCCCTTTTCTGTGATTCAGGGTACCTCCACAGCAAATTTGTTACAGCGTTCTCTGTCAGCAAAATACAGACTGCATTCTACATCATAAACGGTGCCAGCATCTCCATATTATTAATCAATTTATGGCAGAAGATTTTTGATAGAGTATTCGATGAATTATTAAGTTAAAGATAATTTATTTAAAAGTAATCGGCCTTCGACCCGTATAGCCGAAGAACCGATCGCATAGAAATGTTATTATTTTCTGGAGCGATAATGCACGCATGTTTGCCCATCAATTTATTTAAAAGTAATCGGCCTTCGACCCGTATAGCCAAAGAACCGATCGCATAGAAATGTTATTTTCTGGAGCGATAATGCACGCATGTTTGCCCATCAATTTATTTAAAAGTAATCGGCCTTCGACCCGTATAGCCAAAGAACCGATCGCATAGAAATGTTATTATTTTCTGGAGCGATAATGCACGCATGTTTGCCCATCAATTTATTTAAAAGTAATCGGCCTTCGACCCGTATAGCCAAAGAACTGATCGCATAGAAATGTTATTATTTTCTGGAGCGATAATGCACGCATGTTCGCCCATCAACGTCCAGAATCAGAGAGAGAAAAAAATCCCGTAGTATCTTTTGAAAAGGACGCTAAAAATTTAGAGCCAATCAGCAATCACCAAAAACAATTCGCCAGTGTGCGGTCACCGAACCCGTCATGAAAATGAAACTCCCTCGAGGAAAAGTGACGTCTTGCGTGACGTAGCGATGTTGCTTTGCATCGGTGAAGAAACGAAATCGTGGCCATCTCAGTGCGTCTTAAAATGGATGGCGCGCGTATTTAAAAGTAGCAAAAATAAATAAAACTTAAAATTCGGATAACTTGCGATCTATTGCATCAAAATAGATGAAATTTTGTCTGCTGAAAGTAAATAATTATTTAAATTGAATAAATATTTTGCAATGAATTTAATGAATATTTAAGAAATTTTAAAAGGTGAATTTTAAAGACTTAGATCTTTTTGTTTACAATCTAGAAATCACTGATAAATAAATAATTTAATATATATTAGAATAAAATTTTAGTCGTTAGAATTATTAGCGTAATATAGATATTTTAAATTGTTATTTGGAAAGAAAGTTTTTGAATGGATTAATTTTTCATTAATTAAATAAATAACGGTTAATAGATTTTAAATTGTTAAACTAATGGGAAAGTACGATGTATCCTAACACCATCAAACTATTGTCAACTAACAATTCAGCCAGATCATCCTCTATCTACGAACATATTGACTAAAGGTGGGCATGACTGACCGAGGGAAACAATACCTGTTTTAGTCACAGAGCTACCTCTGAGACATATTGTTGTTCAGTGTGGGGAGGTTGACGGATGAAATATTAAATCATTGTTGTGTATACCTGTCTTTCACAATTAAAGTTATCTCAAACTATGGAAGTGATTATTGATCACTGGGAAAACATTGGCTTTGGCAAAATAACCCATGTGCAATATGTTTCAGTTGACTAATGACTGATTCACCTTTGACTAGCACATTCCCCTCTGACAACTAGGTAAAACAGTCAAACGATCCGTATAAATAAATTGGGGCTAGTAATAATAAATATTGGGGCTAATAATAATAAATTAATAATAAATAATTTTGTCGAAGTTGGATGGTCTTATAGGATGGCCAACCTCAGAAACCGAGATATCCAATATTTCAATATTAGAAGTGCCGTAAAATTCTTCTTTTTCAGTACCCAAGAATTAAGAGGCGCAAAGAATGAGTGTCTTCATATGTGGCATATGTTGATTACATATATCTATGACAGATGTAAGACTGTTTGATAACAGGCCGTGTTGGATCAGTAGCAATTGCAGACGAGGACACTTTCCTGAGAGTTCTTTTCCTAAATTGTTGAAATGCACTGGAACAATACACAGGCTCGAATCCATAAAATCGAAATGAATCTCAGTGACTGAGTAATAGGGCAACCTCTTTACTAAGTGGTTTGTGTCCTTTTTTTGGGGGGGGGGGGGATGGATGACTTTGGAGTAATAACCTTTTCTGAAAAATGAAAAAAAAATATCTGGTAAGTTGGATATGGTCAAGAATGATAACTGAAACATTTACGTACAAGAAGTAGAGATTCATAAAAAAAATAAATATTGTAGCCCGCGGCACTTCTATAAAAATGAAGATTATAAACATGAAAAAAGTTAATATAAATATTTCTGGTCAGAATTTCTCATACGAGACAAATTTTTAACGAAATCGGCGTAAAAATAAATGTTTTGTAGAAATTCACTCTGGCTCGTGGCGAGATTTTAACTTTATTATTTGATTACTCCTGATTTGATTATTATTATTACTCCTTTATTATTTGATTCTGAGAAGTGTCATAGTTGACGAAAAAAACTAATTTTGTCCTATCTTCGTTCAGAAATGCAATTTTTCTTTTTACAGTGACTCAATTCATATAACAGTAAAAAAAAATTGCTTCATTTAAAAAAACTTACATAATTAGCGAGTACGTACTCATAAATAAAAATTATTAACACTATGTTATGTTATTAACACACTGTGTCAAACCGCTTTGTATACATAAAACTGTTTCACTCTTAAAAAGAAAATAAGTTACTTACCTATGAAATGTTATTCTATACACACTTATTGTAGGTATGATAGGCATAAAGTTAAAATTTGTAGCTCAGTATTGATTTTTTATGTAACTGAACATCAAAACATATGTTATAGAAAGCACAGATATTATTGTAAGGTATTTAAAAATTCTGATACTTCTATGAATCTAAACTAATATAATGTTTGAAGCAACTGAAACTCTTGAAAAAAAAAAAAAAAAAACATTTTTAATTACTATAAATAGAAAACTGCACTAAATCAAGTAAAAACGAACTGAATAACTATCTGGATAGTCAGAAATGAAATTTTATCAAATGTTTTGGATGATACTTGAATTTAATAATAACTTAAAGATTAATCCTGTTAATATGAAATGGACCTAATTTTTTTTGCATTCGTTAACAGTACAATCTCATCTGAATTTGTAATACTAACGACGATTATACATAAATTGCAACGGTGTATATATTGTTATCATTTTATTCAAATTAACTCAATCGTGTGGATCTGAAATTATTCTCATTCGATTGAGAATGCAAAAATACTCATACAGCCACTCCTTTTAACTTCATTACAATAAACAGAGGTGATTTTTTTCGTCAAACTACAAAATAAATGATCTTTTTCTAGCAAAACAACGTGGTACTCTGCACCGATTTTCATGTAAACAAGCCAGCCGAGTCCGAGAGTTGAGGTGTTCCTTTGGTGCTTCTCCTGCAGTAGCAACGAAACCATGGGGTCAGACATTCAGCTGTAAAAGCTTGAAAAATAAATCATATGTTCAAATGAGAATTTTAAATAAAATAAAGGAAGAAAATTATACTATTCTTTTGCAGTTGTTATTTCTTTTTACGAAGTAAAAGTGGAAACTGGAAGTTATGTCCGATATGGAAGAAGGACAATCTATGCAATGAGTAAACCCAACTGTGTTTCTAATCTCTAATCATGGGCGACATAAAAAAGTATGGGAGGGCTACTGTCCCTCTCGATTTTTAAATTTACCTAATTAAATTTCCTTTTTCTTCGATTTTGAAAAATATAGTAAATTTTTTTTTTCGACTAATTTAAAATAAAAGAGGAACTAAAAACTAGTTACGAAGATGGTGGGGCAGTGAGCAAGGGAGACCTAACCCCTCCCTGTATTTTAAAATTTAATTAATTGGAATTTCTTTTCTTCTGTTTTCAAAAACATAATGTAAATTTTTTGAGTAACTTAAAATGAAAATAAGAAATTTTCAGAAATTGCAGCAAACACGTCGTTAATACTGGCATCAGAGTGCGGTGGGTAAGCAGATAATGGTATAATATTACTATTTACAGCACATAAATCATTAACAATATTACTATTAATCTTATCAAGGGCATTATCGGATAAAATAACATTAAAATTAACACAATTAGAAGAACTGTCCATTGCAACTATGTTAGTAGTCTTATTATCATTATTACATATATTGTCATTAGAGGTAATATTACAATTGCTAGTGGAGGCATTAGAACAATTTGCTTGGTTACAAGCAGTTAGCAAAAAAATCTTAATTATTACACAAATCAATCGAATTATAGTTTAAAATACAATTAGGGGCGTTGCAAATGGACAGATGGCTAGCTAGATAGGAAGAGATTTTAGGGGAGTGGCTAACATTAAGTTCATGAACAGATGTAAAGATTTTTGAGAACAAATAGGAACAGTTGTTGTGCAATTGTTTCCACTGATAGGTGGAGCTGAGTGGATCTCATCATTTACTACTGCTTCCGTGGTAGGAGCTATGCTATTGCAGTGAGAATGCTCATCGGTAATGGGAGGAGCATGTGTGCTGACTGGAGAAATGCTGACAGACAGTTCAGCGGGATTGTGGTCGTTGGCGAGATTGCTGACGGTAGTGTCCACGGATTGTTCGTGCAGTGATACTGATATGGTGGGCTGCAAGTCTTCAACAATCACAGTTTTAACAAGGTTAGCAGAGTCTTGTAATTCTCTGACCACTTGATTATCATTATTGCTAATGTTATCTTCAATTTCGGGCCCAATGGGCACAGGACAATTGCATCCCTCCCATCAGCAAGCTCCCCCAGGGGAATATCTTCTTTAGGTATTTACGGGTTTTGCTACCCTGGATTCCCGAGCGATCTTTCACCCTTTTTGTTTTCTTCTCTATTTGGTTATCTATCCTTTTTTCTTTATTCCACACTTTTTAATCTTCTCTTTTCAGTTTGTTATCCCTCTTTGATTTTGTTACTAACTTTTTTGTTCAAATTGTTCTTTGTTCTACTAATGTTGTTCTTGTCCTTTTGTTTAAAAAAAAAAAAAAAAAAAAAAAAAAAAAAAAAAAAAAAAAAAACTTGAAAAAAGACAAAAAAAATACACCTTGTTTCAAAGTTCTCTCTCACATAACTTTTCTTTTTTACAAAAGTGGATTTTTTAATTTTCACATGAGACACTCTGGGTGTTGAGGTTTTTTAATCTCATCGACTCGTTTCTACCTTTTTAGGCTGATCTCGAGCCCCAGAGTGCAGGGCATTTCCGAACTCAGGTTCCGTGATCGGTGGGCGCCATACTTGTATGGCGACGGTTAGGAATCCACTGGGCGATTGGTGTCCTTTCGGCGTAAGGGCGATGTAGGTTGGACAGAGCTGTAAAGGCTTACCTACGACAATCAAGTTCCACTGTGAAAGAACTAGAGTTTGGAGATGCTATGGAGTTTAATCCAACGTTCGAAAAACGTGGAAGTTTGTTGATAGTTTTCACCCTTTTGAGACCTGCGCCTAAAGTAATGGTAAGAAGAAGGGTGGGTGACCAGGCCCGATGCCTGGCGTTTTTACAATATCTCTCTCGATTATGGCTACAAAATCCGGTAATAAGACATGCGATGTGGAGGCCCTACAAGCTAATAAAGAGAATAATGATTCATTGAGCTCTAGCTCACAGGATACTATTAATCAGGATAATAAAGAATCATAGAGTATGAGAGTCGAGGATGTTTTTTCTCAATACGGAATCTAAAAATCCCGACTCTGAAAGTAAAACCGAAGAAAGATTCTTCATCGTTAAATGTCAAGAAGGGAGTTTTGATAAAACATTGCCCTTTTTGATTAATAAATCTATCGAAGGACTGGTTGGCGAACCCAAAACAATAAAAAACTCCGTACAGGTGAACTACTAATTGAATTAACCAACAACCAACGAACTTAAAAAAATGTACTCACTTTGCAGACATTGCTGTCACCATATCACCACACAACACCTTAAATTCGTCCCGTGGAGTGATCTCGGAGTCTGACCTCCTGCATGTAACTGAAGATGATATAGTGGAAAACTTACGAGAACAAAATGTCATAGGAGCTAGAGATATAAAAATCAACCGTAAAGATGAACAAATACCAGCTAACCAAGTACAAATACCTACCAAGCATATTATACTGACCTTTAACACACCCAACTTACCCAAATATATAAAAGCAGGTTATTTGTCATGTTTTGTCAGACCATACATCCCAAACCGACAGCGTTGCATTAATTGTCAGCGCTTTGGGCACTCAAAAACATCATGCCGAGGTAAAACCACATGTGGTGGGTGTAGGGCAGTGGGCCACGAAAGTGTACAATGCAATGCACGACCTTCTTGTGTAAATTGTAAAAAAAACCACCCATCTTATGCTAAATCGTGCGATCAGTGGAAAAAGGAAAAAGAGATACAGACCATACGCACAAAAGAAAATATATCATATCCCGAAGCAAGAAAAATCGTTGAATCCAGAGCACCCAAAGTTGGTGTTTCATATGCTACGGCGTTATCTAAATCTGCCTATACTACCTATCAAACTATTGCGACTCAAACTGAACTCCCGACTAAAACTAATTGCCAACCTAATCAAAATGAAAAAAACCTGTCTAATAATTCTGGTAAGACAAAAAGATCAACGCAATCTGCTCCTCCTAAGTCGCCTAAATCTGCCTCTCCTAATTTACCAAAACCTGGTCTTTCCAAACAAGCTCAAAATGCCTCTTTAAAATCATCACAATCTGTTATTTCTAAACTTCTGCTCCATAATAGAGGTTGTCAAAATACACTTAAAACATCATTTGTGAAACCAAACCGTAAATCTGATGCAGAAAAATTTAACCTTCACCCAATTAAAACCACTGCGTCATCTGAAAATACAGCCAAAGGAAAAAAAGTAGAACATCCAAAAATAAAACCCATTCAATGCAGAATGATAAAATGGAGGAAGATGATGCTGTAGCTCTTCATCCAGAACCGGATGAAATATTTAACGATGGAGATAGTATGTCTACTGTCTCTGATTAAAATAACGCAGATTTATTACCTAAAAAAAAAAAAAATCATTCATGTCTAACAATATCTCGTGGAACTGCCGTGGTTATCACAATAAACATGACGAAAATCCGTAACATTCTATCCGACCACCAACCATTATGCTTAGCTCTACAGGAAACCCATTTAAAACCCAATGACAAAGCCAAAGTACGCAGCTATTCAACCTACAGAAAAGATTTTATCGGCAGTTATAGGGCCACTGGTGGAGTGGCTCTTTTCATCTCCAATAATTTACCCCATACACATATTGCTTTAACTACAAACCTACAGGCTATTGCAGTCCGTGTTGATATTAAACAACTCATAACTATATGTACGATTTATTTACCTCCAAACAAAAATATTCATTCAGCAGATCTGGATAATAACCTTCTCCAACTCCCCGCTCCATATATCATTCTTGGTGACTTTAATGCACATAGCCAACTCTGGGGAAACAGTGATTCTAATCCCCATGGTGATATTATAAATAAAATTATTTCTGACAATGGCTTGTGCCTGCTCAATAACGGTGATCATACCTATTTTCACGAGCCAACACGTACATTCCATGCAATAGATCTTATAATCTGCTCCTCAATACTCTATCTTTTCTGGAACTTCTGGGTCGCAAATGACCTACACGGCAGTGACCACTTTCCGACTTTTATTACACTGACTACTCCTGTTACAGATTGTTATAACTATACCAAACGTTATGTCTATGACAGAGCCAATTGGCCAACGTTTACAGCACTTGCAAATATCACAATAACATGATACAGGGGGATATCGACAATGCACTTGATAATATATCTCAATGTATTATCAATGCTGCTGATTCTAGCATTCCAAAAACATCATCTAGCCATAAGCACAGAAAACCATGGTGGAACAGCGATTGCCAAAATGCAAAGAAAAAACAACAGAGGGCTTGGGGTATATTTCGGATATTCCCAAATAATACTAACTACATGGCGTATAAAAAAGCAAAAGCAGAGGCTAGAAGAGTGCGACGTAAAAGTCAACGGGAGTCCTGGATTAACTATGTATCAAGCATTAACTCCAATACTTCAAGTAAAGAACTCTGGGTAAAAGTAAAAAAATGTATGGGCCTGTAATCTGAAAATAATGTTTCTATTTTAAATCATAACAGTCAAACCATCACTTCTCCCATAAACATAGCTGAGACAATAGGAATACCCTAGCATCAATTTCAAAATCAGATGCATATCCAGAACCCTTTTTATCTTACAAAAAACAAACTGAAATGACCAGGAGTAATTTTAATACTCATAACTCATCTTCATACAATCAACCATTCATTATGTGTGAGCTTTTAAAGTGTTTCAAAGACAGTCACTCATCTGCCCCAGGTCACGATGGCATCACATACAATATGCTCAATCACCTCTCTTCACTGTCCCTTAACAATCTGCTTTCTTATTTTAACAGGATTTGGGTAGAACAGTTTTTTCCTCATGCTTGGTGCAGAGCCATTGACCATCCATTGGCATCCTTTTCCTAAACCTGGAAAAGATGCTATCAATCCAAATAATTACAGGCCGATTGCACTAACTAGCAGCCTTTGCAAACTGCTTGAAAAAATGGTTAATTGCCGCCTCGTGCATGTTTTAGAAACTTACAATTGCCTTGCCGCATTTCAAAGTGGTTTTCGACGTGGTAGGTCTTCTATCGATAACCTGATCCATCTTGAACATTACATTCGGACAGCCTTACTTAAACGCAGCCATTTGGTCTTAGTATTTTTTGACATGGCAAAAGCTTATGATAGAACTTGGCGCTATGGGATCCTTCGTGACCATTTTAACCTGGACTTCCGTGGTAACCTTCCAATTTTTATTCAAAACTTCCGAATCCATTCGAATTTTTCAAGTTCGAATTTGAGGGATACTTTCAAGTTTCTATGTACAAGAAGAGGGTGTACCACAGGGCAGTGTTCTGAGTGTCACCCTCTTTGCAATAAAAATAAATGACATACTTAACCAACTTCCTTCTGTGAAAGGTGATTTATATGATGACGATTTCCGAATTATGTGTATGGGACAGGATATGCGTTTTATTGAGAGACAACTGCAAATTGCAATCAACAATATTCTTAACTGGACAAATAAAAATGGTTTTATTATTTCTCATGACAAAACCTCTTGTGTGCACTTCTGTAGATGTAAGGGTCTGCATCCAGACCCTGAAATCTATATTGGTCATCTGAAATTCCTGTTGTGGACAGTGTTCGTTACCTTCGCCTTTATTTTAATAAAAAACTGACTTTTTTACCACATATTTTACAACTAAGGACAAAATGTGAAAAATCGCTTAATTAACTTAAAGTGCTGTCAAACACTTCATGGGGAGCAGACCGTACATCTCTCCTCAAAATTTACCGTTCTGTAATCCGTTCAAAAATTGACTATGCCTGCCAGGTCTACAGTTCAGCACGTAATTCTGTTCTTAATAAACTTGACACTGTGCACCATAGCGCACTTCATGTTTGCTCTGGTGCATTTCGTACATCACCAGTTTTAAGCTTGTATGTTGATTGTAATGAACCGTCACTCTATCATATTCGAGAAAAACTCTCATTGATTCTGTATTACCGTCTCCTTTCGCATCATGGTCATCCACTTCATTCCTACATTTTAAATACTGACAATGACATGCTTTATCAGCATCGCCCATCTTGCATCCCATCTTTTGGTTTAAGAATAAGAAACTTTATTGACAATAGCCCTCTGAGTAATATCGAGGTGAGCTCATGTCACCCACATGTGCTACCTCCTTGGAAACCTCCTAATATTACTTCTCTCTACCCTTTTAAAGGATATGATAAAAATAACTTGACTCCTGCTATTTTCCAACAATTATTTGTTGCACATAGATCAAATTTCAATAGTTACACAGACATTTATACAGATGGTTCCAAAATTGGACATATTGGTTGCGGTGTGTTTTGTGAAAACACTTCTCTCAGCTACCGGCTGCATTCATCTACTTCTGTGTTCACAGCTGAACTGATCGCAATAGAGAGAGCCATATTGCACATTTCTCATCACCATAACACATCCTTCATCATTTATACAGACTCAAATAGTTCTATTGATGCAATTAAATCTTTTAAAAAGCATCCTTTTTGTATCATCCATACTAGATTTTTATAATGAATTGACAAGGCGTGGCAATAATATTTTATTCTGCTGTGTACCTGGACACATGGGTATTCCTGGTAATGAGAAAGCAGAAGAGGCGGCATCACATGCTTTTAATCCGTTACACCATAAAGTTCCTTTCTCAGATGTTAAGCTACTTATCAAACACTTTATTCATAATAATTTGCAAGGGAGTTGGGATTTAGGTACAATAATAAACTGCATCATATTAAACAACAATCATAACATGGCTTCCGATTTATCCAAGAAAAACAGATGTTATTCTGACTCGTCTGAGAATTGGACATTCAAGAATCACTCATAAACATCTTTTACTTCGGGAGGATGCACCACATTGTCATTTGGATTATCTGACCATTCATCATGGTTTGACTGTCCAGGCCTCCAGCAGTTATATAGATTTTATTTTAACACATCATCACCTATCTTGACAAACCTCATTGTGGAAACACCTCATGGGGCACTCTTTACTTTTTTAAAGCATGCTGGATTTTATTTTGAGATATAGTTTTTTATATGCTTCATATGTGTTACTTTCTTATTTATATCTGGATGGAAACCCCATCCAGATAAGATGTTTATGTTGCTTTACTGGATTTCTTTTTGACGTTGTTCTCTTCCCTTGTTTGACGACCACATCTGGATGGGGTACCCATCCAGATGGCTTTTCTATTTTAACTATTTTTGTTTTTTCTTGGTGTCATTTCCTTACTCACTTTTTTCTATATTTTAGCCTTCGTTTGGCGCAGCATGTCCCTGAGGGGATTTTGCGCCATGAAACCCAATACAACCAACCAACCCATCGGCAAGCAGTTATATGATTTCATTATTTTCTGATGGAGTCGGTAAATTTCCAATTTGAGGAAAAATATTTAAAACGTCAGGGAGCTGATTAAGTGGCCTGCAATTTTTGTTTGCGCGGGAACGGTAATCGATTTGCAGTCCGGTATGTTCCGTAAGTGTGTCCCTGGAAGCCCTGTTGACTTCAGAAACAGTTAATCGCTTCATCAGCCTGAGGTATTTTTTAGTGCAGAGTTTAAGTAGGATGCGGTTGTTCTTGGGATCCCACGAACCAGTGTCCCGACGATAATGGCATCGACTGATATCTTTTTATAGAAATTTTTGAAGTAGTCTATTAATGGTGTGTACTTTTTGATTTTTTTTATTGCGCTTCGCAGTGAACACTCCATAGCCGTTATCAAAAGGGCAGGCAATATCGAGGATGAGGACTTCGTCTCCGCGACAAGATCCAGTTTCAGACCGGAGATGTTGACGATTTTGTTTCAGATAAAATATTCCAGTTTTTTACTGCAGCTTTTTTGACCCGTTCAACAACTTTGTTGTGCTGTCGAGTGCCGTTTGAAAGCTATTTGTAGTGGTTTAATACTTAGGCAGTATACTGGACAAGAGTGTAAGTTCCCTTTTGATTTTCGGCTTGAGTGCCACGTCATGCCTGGCCCAATCCACCTTCCGGAACTGACTAGTTCGCATTGCATAGTGGAACGCCGGGTATAAGAACGTTTTTAGGGCATCGATTTTCTGCCGGGGGCGAGACGAGAGTCGAGAATTTTATTCCCAGTATCTATATAATCCTGTAGGATGGACGAGCTGGGAAGAATGTTGAAGCCAAACGGCTTGCCAAGATATTTAGTGGCATCATGATCAAGGAAAACGGTATTTTTTTCTCCATTGTTGTAGAAGGTGGTGGTTTTGCATGATTGTTGATTATTATTTATACTAAAACATTTCTTTGGATTTAATGGAAGGCCAATCTTAGCAGCGTATCAACGAGGATATTAATTGAATCTTGTAGTGAGTGCTTCAGCAGTGTCTTCGATGACAGCTTGGTCATCTGCGTAATTAAGGCCGTGTATGCCCTCCTATGCACGCTGAATGGCTTTAATGATGTGGTCAATAGTGAGGATGAACAAGACTGAACCTAGGGCGCAGCCTGCTTCACCCCACATAAAAAATCAAGGGCCCCGGAGAGACCCTCAGCTGTGAGCCGGCAAGTTTTCGTGCTGCTGTATATGTCCCTGATGAGGCCACAGAAAACTTCCCCTGCACCAATGGCTTGAAGAGCATCGATAATTGCTGAATGGGGAATGGACCCAAAGGCGTTCTTGATGTTTACTAGGAGTATACATAATTCTTTTTTGAGGCGCCTCATTTATGGGTCATATTTTTGCAATGCATCTTCGGCAATATCTCTGAAAATATAATAGTTAAAATTAAAACAAATATAATTTTTAGTTGGATGTTATACAACCTTTCAAATGATGTCTTATATAATATACAAAAGATGTGTTTTTTTTTTTAAAGTAAATTATATAGTCTTCAATTTTTCTCAAAAATATTTGCAAAAAGCTAATAATTTATAAATATGTGGGTTATTAACCTTTATAACTCAGACAAGTTTGAACTTTCCACACTCCTTAATTTTCTTAGAGAAACAGCTATGACAGGCATTTTTGGAGACAATTATCAAACCAAAATAGAGAAACATGTAAACAATTTAAATTGAAAACAGAAAGATATTACATACCTGATAGAAATATGCATGGTTTCTTTTTAATGAACCATTAACATCTAAGCAAAACATTTTGTCTTTTGAAGGAATGTTCCTTATAATTTCGTCTTTATGCTTGAATGGGCATTTGATTTCGATAACGCCAATCCCACAACAGTCACAGATGCATAAACCATCTGGGGAAGTTCCTAAATAAGGCATTTGGGGATTGATGTAGAAACCACACTTCTGAATTCTGAATTGGCATGTCATCTGCCCAATGTACGCCTCCATGGCAATTGATTCATTATTTCTTCCCCACTGCACAGCTGGGGAAGAAATCTTCTTATATGTGCACAAGAGTTTTGCGATAAAGTCTTGACTCCATTGCTTTCAGTGTAATATAGTTTTTAAACTGGAGCTAGTAAATCGCCCTCTGCGATGTTCAAACCACAGTGGGCATAAATATTGCTCTGTTGTGTTCTGTTGCAGAATATTGCACTTTTCAGGACTAAAAATTTCCATTAGTTTGTGCTTCATATTTTTGGAGCCACTAACCATTTTTATTACCTTAATTAAATTAGGAGGCATTATCTTCAAAATCCTCTGATGCGGTATCTGTCGAAGATATGATGTCCAGTTGAGACATAATTGCTGCATTTGGACATGCCTCTTGAAGTTTTGCAGCCTCCTCTTCATTAAAAGAAGTGAGATTAAGAAGTTTTAGCATTTTCCATTTCCTTCCGCCCCACCAGTGGCTGAGAGGTTCTGCTCTCGAATCTGGTAGACGGGAAGTGCTGGGTTCGAACCCAATCGCGCCCGTCGGCCTAATCGTTCGGAGTTTTCGTGGTTTTCTTCGAACCTTGGATTCCCAAACGTTAATACGGGTTAGGTTCCCTTAGAAAGACCCCTACGAAGGGCACTCCCCCTGGGCCTATATCCCTCGTGCAGATAATTGGCCGTCATAAATACAACCAACCAACCATTTCCTTCCTTCTGACTGAGTTTTCCAATTAAATTTTGAAAACTCTAAATTTCCAACTCTTGTACATTCAACCTAAAAAATGTAAAATAAGAATCAGAATTGTTAAATGATTGCTTAAGATGGAAAAAGAATGTGAGAAAAAACTTAGTTCCAATCACATGTCTAAAATAAGGATATGCATTAGGCTTACAATAATTCAAAAATTGCTGTTAAAAGGAAAAAACAGACACATATTATCACATAACTGGATATTTCTCTTCCAGTAACTTAGTTTATCAAAATTTTATAACCTAGATTCTTTTGCCATCCGTAATATATATACAGGATGTCCGTAATAGAATGTCCCTGTTACAAATTTTAATAGTATCAACTGTAAAAATTGCAGAGTGTTGGTTGAAGGTCACAAATAAAGAGTAACTCAGTTTTAGGTAAACTCATGCACAAGTACTGTTTTGTTATATACTCGCTTGCAATGCCTCATATGCAAAATGGCGACTTCTAACTGTAAAGCATTATTGCTGGGCTGAAGGTTTAAAAGTGTTCACTACTGGTGATTTTTTCCTTTGGAACTTTATGAAAGATTGCGGTGTGTTTCACAGCTGTCTAATGATTTGCCAGAAATGAGACACAAAATGAAGAGGCTATTGCTTCCATGACTCCAGACTTGTTAACCAAAGTGTGGGAAGAATAGAACTTTAGGTTGGACTTGAGCCGTATAAATAAAGATATATATTTTGAAATTTGTAAGATAAACTAAGTTAGTTAACCTTAAATTGGATGTATGATTTGTTGTAAACAGTCCAAATTAAACTTTTATAATATACCATTGAAACGGGGACGTTCTTTTATGAACAGACTGCATTTAAAAACACTAATTCCACCTACAGTAAGACAGATTGTGCCATTATATCAACTGAGTCAGGTACCATGATCATGATATTCGATAACGAGGTCATATTCCAGAATTTGCATTAATGAAATTGCAATTTTTATCGAAATTTGCGTTTTTGTGACAAAATTAGCATTTTAAGCCTTTTTTTTAGCGTTTTTAAAAAGGACTATGGTTGCTTAGTTATATATTTTATTAACTAATTTTAAAGGGTATTAATATACAAGTCTTATTTATTTCTCATAAATATTTATTTAAAATCACACATAAAGTCATGTAATAATAACACCATTTGTCTCTATTAAAACAGTACTATGAATAACGTATGCATTAATTTAAGCATGAATATGCACTATTTTAAATAGCCGGCTATCTATAGACTACTATGTTAAAAAGCCGGCCGGCTTTTTTTGGCGTGGCTAAAAGGGAGCCTAAAAAAGAAAAGAAAAGAAAAAACAGAAAAAAAAAAAACTTAAGTATTGCAGCATATAAAACTTAAATATTTTAGTTATACATACAATATATCTAATCTATAGACTATATATTTATGTTTTTTATAGGTCTAATTAAAAATATCATTGAAAGAAAGATCTTTTAATTTTTTTAAGGGATAAATATTAAACTTCCCATTATGCTTTAAAAAAAAAATAGAATTTACTTGTACGGCACTATTAGGAAAATTTTGAATAGATTAATTTTAAATTTAACATACAGGCATTGTTGTCCCTTTTATCAATCAAATTAAACATATTTTTTGTTTTTTTGTATATTTTATTTGATGTTTTTATCAATTCATAAAAAAAAATTGCAAAATTCATTTAATATGGAGAGAACTTACCTCGAATAACACTGATGACCCAATACGCTAGGAAGTAATAACGTGAACTAGTCAGAATAAAAGCAGATAGCTAGAACACCTATTTTAAGTAAAATAAATGTATGTTTTTATTTTGAAAACTTTAAGGATTACAATAAAAAGAGTACAAATATAAAGATTACAATAATGTATGCACAAATAAGACTACAAGTAAAAAAAAACTTTTCACTAAGCGAAAATGGCATTTAGAATGTTTAAACATAATTTAAAATTAATTATAAATAACATGATAGATTTTGTCATCCCACAAAAATATAGGGTAGATGTGCCAGTAATGGACACCCTTAAGGAATTTTCTTTAAAACTATTTTTTTATTAATAGTTATAATTATTATATTCCAGTTTTTTCAATATGATATTAACCTATAAACAATATTTAACCATTCTTATAGTCTCATTTCCCAATATGAATCGAAATTTCATTTTAAATAACAGAAATATATAAAAACACCCAAAAGCCCAGTAATGAACACCCTCTGGCCCAGTAACGGACACCCTCTGTTCCAGTAATGGACACCCCATAAAAAGGTAATAAATATAATTGTTTTTATGACAATATTTAGGACCAGAATTTAATGAATACATACTAATGAAACAAGATAGTTATTTTCAAATAAATTTAACAATTAGGATACCAGTAATTAGTAAAATATTTGTGATAATCATTAACTGATTATCACAATACATCAATTATTGTAATTATCAGAATATCGATGTTTTAATTATTTTAGATGCATAGTTCAAAATACTAAATATCAGGCAATTACAGCTATATCAAATTATTGAAACAGTGGGGGATTTAAATGGTAATTAAAAACAAAAAAAATTGTAATATTAGTGTTTAGTTTTGTCTCACTATTTTTAACAATTAATCTTCCAGAGACTACTTGAAATATCATTTATAATAATTAATATTATAAATATGAAATAATTGATATTGTGAGTTGAATATTTTAAATACTAAATAAAATAATTTCAAAATATTTAAATCTGAAACTTACTGCAATCTGAGTGATAATAAACGTAACTATGCACTCCTTTACTTAAGGAACTTCTTTATTTCTCAATACTAGTGCTGTCGTTCTTGATTTTCATTGGGAACTACACCTGTCTTATGGGTCTAAATTCTTTCTCAAAGTCTTATTCAGCGCTTTGTTCTCGGCTTTAGATAGTATTAGCTTAAAATGACGCTTGCGCTTCCTTAGGAGAATGTTATCCACTTTTGCTCATGAAAGTTACACTTCTAACTCAACAACCTCAACATTACTGCAACATATCTTCTAATTTTTTTATTTTCATGTATTTTGTGAGATTGCAAAGCTTCCTCATCTAAATTATATTTTACTATATCCAAATGACAATCCAATATTTGTTTTAGTAGATGTGTAAAACTTTCACTTTACTAAACATCTCTAACATGACTTTTCTTTAAGAAATTATACAAAGCATTATACTGACTAAAGAAATGTAGAATTTCATCAATCGTAACAAAGTCTATGATTAAAGCAGTATTTTTCTTTTTAATCAGTTTTATAAAATATTGTAACACTCACATAATAAGTATTTTGAATACAACTTGCAATTTAACTAATAGATCTAGAGCCATCTGTTGGACAGAATTCACATTACACTGTTTGACTGTTTCCATTGACAACTTATCTATCTAATCGGAATGCAGGTGCAGGAAAAAAAATAAGTTATACAAAAGTTGACCAAAGAAATGTAAAATTTCATCAATCGTAACAAAGTCTATGATAAAGCAATGGGCATGTGGTATTTTTCTTTTCAATCAGTTTTATAAAAATCGTAACACAGACATAGTAAGTACTTTGAATAGAACTTGCAATTTAAATAGATCTTAGGCCACCTGTGCTATATAATTCCATTACATTGTGTATCTGTTTCCATAGACAATGTATTTTTACATCAAAATGCAGGTTAAAGTTATAAAAAAGTTAACCACTGTAAAAACAAAGTATTCATACACTCAAAATGTGCACTCGTATTAAAATAGTTTTTAATTTTCTTTCAAAATAATTTGGAATAGCTTTGCAAATCAAGTTTGAAAGAGTAATTTTATATCTTAGTTACTTAAATAAAATAATGTGAAAAATACAAATACTTTTTTTTTAAATATCATCTTTAAGCGCATGCTATGTGATAGTAATTCTGGCCAATTTGCAGGATCCCCAAGTTCAATATTATTGCAAGTTGCTTGAATAGGTTTAAATTTGTATCTCTATATCTCAGAGCTGCTTGATGGTAAAGTATTTTCGGTACTTTTCAGTTAGCCGGGCATCAGTGTTATATATACTCACGTATAAGTATATACATGTGTGTATGCATATATAGTTGGCTCTCTGTTTAACGACTTTCAAGAAACCTAAAAAAAAAAAGTCCTTTAACCCTCTCATTCATATGGGCCTCATATGAGCACAAATAAGTATTGCCCTAAAAAACAAAAATCTTTTCACCATTCATTTATGGAGATTTGATTTGTGGACAGATAATAGCTAGCATGCAGCACAATAATAAAATTATTTTATAATGGGTTCTCATTTATCGCAAAAAAAGATTTTTTGTGATAAATGGAAAATAATGAAAAATAATTTATGCATGAAAGGGTTAATAGAGATCGTCCTTAAAGAGAAATTGTGGAAAAATAATATTTGAAAAACATTTCCCTTCACACTTTTAGGTTTAGGACTGTCAATACATTTCTCAATATATTGATGTATTTAGAAATGTTTTATGTATTTATTTAAATTTATTTAATGTTTTCTTTCTTTCTTTTTTTTATTGATATGAATATAATACTACATATGTTTATTGCACAAAAAAAATGCATTAACTATACTGCATACAAGAGCAACATACAATGTTACTTACAGTACAATAAAAATATTTATAATATTATAATAATAACAAATTATATTAGCAAATTAAGTTTTTAAGCCCCCCAGGGGGATACCTTCTTTAGGTATTCACGGGCTTCGCAACCCCGGGTTCCTGAGCGATCTTTCTCTTTTCTTTTTCCTCTTATTACTCTTGTCTTTCTTTCCTCTTTGTTTCACTCTCATTGTGGTTTCCTCTTCGGAGGTGAGGGCAATTCTGCATGAGCCGATATCATCCTGCATATCGATTAATGGGGAATTGTAAACCACCCACGTGTTTGCCGTGCGTGGCGACCCGTGTCCCTGGAAAGGGGGATCCTGGCAGTTGAGGGAAACCAACACACTGCTTTGGCCTCTGCTTCAGGTAGACGGGAGGTGCATATTGGTCCCGTATGCATCAATTGGCTGGTCAGCTGACTTGTCACTGGCTGGGGATCAAGTGAGCGAGTACTTACTAGCCATCTCATTTAGGGTGGAGACTGGCATAGGAGTGTCTTGTGACCGTATGGGCCCTGGTTAGCACTGGTGCACGAATGTGCATCCCCTTGTTGGGCTCGGTAGTGGGTGGTGCGGCCGGGGTCTGAATTGAATTTTTATCCCATTATGGATGGAAATACTTCACTTCCTTCAAATCCTCTCCCATGTGGAGAGCAACAAACTGTACAGAGCAATCATTTCACTCGCTTCTTTGTAATCAAACATACTGATAGCCTGTCCGATAGTTCATTTAAGAAAACTTCACCTTTCCTTATTGCAAAAACATTTCAGTCTGTTTTCGGTGCTGGTCATAATCTCAAAAAACTGCAGTCTGGGGATTTATTGGTTGAGGTTACTTCAGCCAGCCAGTCTGAATTTCTATCAAATTGTAATACAATAGGTCCATTCTCTGTTTCTGTTAAAGCACATCAACCCCTAAATACAAGCCGTGGTGTAATATCCGAACCAGATCTTTTATTTTCTACCAAGGATGAACTTTTACAAAATTTAAATGATCAAAATGTCATAGATGCACGATGTATTACACTCCGTCGGAATGGACAAGTGCTTCCCACAAAGCACATCATTCTGACTTTCAATAGCCCTACCTTACCAAAAAGAATTAAAGCTGGTTACCTTAATTGTCCTGTCCGTCCCTACATTCCTAATCCTCTCGTTGCTTTAATTGCCAGCGTTATGGCCACACTACTACTAACTGCCGGGGTTCCACCACCTGTGCACGTTGTGCAGAAGTTGGCCATGACAATAAATCATGTGAAAATCCTGAACGCTGCATAAATTGCAAGGGTAATCATACTGCATACTCCCGTTCTTGTCTTACCTGGATACGTGAAAAAGAAGTCATTTCTGTTAAAGTAACTCAAAATCTCTCCTATCCTGAAGCCCGCAAAGTTGTTGAATCCAGGACTCCGTCAGTCGGAGTCTGCTACTCTAGTCTACTCAAACAACAACCAAAATCTGTAAGGCACATAAGCACCCAGACCGAATCTTCCGTTCCACTAAATAACTCACCTATGACAGTACCACTCAGCACCACAAAGATACAAACTCGTGATGTCTGCTGTGGTTCTAAATGTTATGCAACCCCATTATTAGAACGTTGGCTACCATCCTCAGAACCTGTTACTATAGTATATCAAACTAGTCAATCACAAAAACCTGCAGTTCAATCCAAAAAGTCATCCGACACAGTTCAATCCAAAAAGTCATCCAACCCAGTTCAATCCAAAAAGTCATCCGACACAGTTCAATCCAAAAAGTCATCCAACCCAGTTCAATCCAAAAAGTCATCCGGCCCAATTCAATCCAAAATGTCATCTGAACCAGTTCAATCAAAAAATTCATCTGAACTCCAGACTGATACTAAGGCTGTTAAATCTAAAAAAACATCACAGAAACCTGATACTACTCAAACAGTGAAACCAAGCAAAAAAATTTGCCTTCAGAAAGAGAGGAAAACAATTGGGGGCTCTTCACAGTGTTCCACTGTGAAGAAAAAGAACACGAACAGCTGTTTAAATCTGTCTGTCTCTAACTTAAAGGACCCAAAACAACTGCAGCACTATGTCGATGAAGCAATGGAATCCGACTCTTATGAATCAAGTGGAGATGAAGGAAATACAGTTTTAGAGAAATTTTTACCTAATTGATTTTATATTGTTTTTTACTCCTGTGATTTTAACCTTGTTTTCATGTAGTATTTGTACATCCTTTTAAACTTTGTGTATTAACAGTTATTAATTTAATAACTCCACAGTTTTTAATTATAATACGCTTGACTTTTAACTATGAACCTTTGACTCTTTTAAACGGTTTTAGATATACATATTACTGTTTTCATTAATTTTTTTGTTTTTATCACCGTTTTGTTATTCTTCTATTAATCGTTTTTTTTGGATATATACATTTTTACATTTTGAGTTTGTCTTGGCGCAGCATGTCCCTACTGGGACTTTGTGCCATAAAACCCCATACAACCAACCAACCAACCTTAAGTTTTTAAGAAATCAAAAAGTGTAGATTATTTCAATGTTGATTTAATTTTTAGTACCCTTGCTTGAAGCTTCTCAAGAAGGTTGAGTGAGTTATCTTCCATATTTGACAGAACAATGTACTGGCGAAGAATATCCAGGGCAGAATTCGAATGTGAGTAAGAAGGAGATGGTGTCTTGCTTTCTGTATCATCAGCTTCATCACCATCTTCTGCATCTGAAGTTGCATTTTCATTTGCGATGTCTTCATAAATTTGATCTAAATTTATGAAGTAGGTTGTTAGAACGTCTTCGTGAAAATCGATAAATTTTTTTAGGGGTGGAAGGAGAAAACAAATCATCACATTCCAATAATTACACCCTTCTCCTTTATCTGCATTCATCTGAATTGTCAGAAACCTTGTTCTTCTATCAGAGGAAGTTCCCTCGTTTAACATGTTTAAAGGGATCAGGTAAAAAAAAAAAAAAACTATGTAAAAATAGAAACAATTTTGTCTTTAAATAGAGTTTTTTTACTTAAAGGAGCCGGGACCGCAAAATATCGTCCTTAAATAGAGATTGTCATTAAGTAGAGCAACGACTGTATATATGTATATATATAACACTGGTGCCCGGCTAACCAAAAAGTACCGTATTTTCTGATGTACAATTTACTATCTCTTCATTTTTATCAACAAACTTTTTTTGTCGAGACTGATAAGCATGAAGCGTTAGTTGCGAGTACTGTAACACCCTCCGACTAACACTTCAACTAATTATAACAGAAGAATGTTACTGATACCAAACAATTAAAAATAAAGTCTACTTTTAAATGATGTAATAGGGGGGGGGGGGGGTTCCACAAATCAAAACCAGACGAGAATTTTGAGTTATAAACATTCAAAATTTAGAGCTTCTACTGTTAAATTACATTTTCATATTTTTATTAATATCTTCTGAAATTATAATCTTTATGAGGCAATTTTGTGTGTGGTTATAATACTAAAAAACCCAAACATAAATACATTGAATTTGTTTTAAAATTTTTATAATATAAATTATGAAATTAATCAAAAAATTTATTTAAAGTAGAAGAAATAATCATTATGTTGTCATATGTTACCGTATGTTTTCCATTAAGCCGAACATGGTGTTTAGCTACGTTCGATTCGCAGACCAGAATGATTCACACCGGAATGGTTACCTACACTTTTCTCCACTCGGATTTTATAATAAGTAGATTCTTTAAGATAGCAAGCCATACCTCGAGTAACAGCAATTGAAAATACCAGTTCCATTATCCTTATAAGTAACTGTAAAATATACAAATAATCAATTGTTAATCATTATTTGTATATTTTACAATTACTATAATGTTGAATGGAAATTTTGGTTGGAATAGGCTTAGGAGACATGCTGAATTAAAAGTAACTGCACAGGCAACCAAAAGATTTAAGGAAATCTAATATACATCAAAGGATAATTTATGTAAAAACATTGGTCTATTTACCTAAGCTGTTAGCTTTATTTTCTTATTTTATTTACTTTTTTAAATATGGATACCTTATAGATAATTGTTGAATGGTACAAAAAGGAACTTTGTAAACCTCATTGACAAACCTCATTGGGGAAACACCTCATGGGGCACTCTTTACTTTTTTAAAACATGCCGGATTTTATTTTGAAATATAATTTTTATTGCTTTCATTGGTTACACAACGCAGTTTTTATCTTTTACATTTTGTGACATCTGGATAGGAAACCCATCCAGACTGCACTTGCTTTGAATTACTCTAACTTTTGTCACTACTGTTTTTTAGGTTTTAAATTTTTTACTCTTGCTTTTCTCATTGCTTTCTTTATTCTACTAACATTGTGTTTTTAGTCTTTTTTTTTTTGGCGCAGCATGTCCCCTATGGGATTTTGCGCCAAAAAACCCTATACAACCAACCAACTAAATAATCTTCCCAAAATTTCCCCTCAGTTTCTAATTTATAATCCGTGTCAACATAATCCTCAAGTGTGAAATTTTCACACAAAAACATGTTTGCATACTACTTGCATTTGATGATTCGAATCTTCAGTTTGTCTTGCGTTTTCTTGGAGGGGGGGGCTTTCGGTAGCATGTTTGGTTTAACAAGCTCGTTTCTTTAAAAATCCACAGGTAGAAGCAATTGGAAACTTTTTCCTGAGAAACTCAATACACGATAAAAGTTTCTACATTTAAAACTAACAAATCCATTTCTCTCGAGCGGGTGGGGCACTGGAGGTAATCTGCCCTGTGGCCCTCCCCACAGTTCACACATTTAACTTCTGACGTGCAAGGTCCGGTATGTTTTAGACCACACGTTGTACAGATTTGTCCTGACTGACATTTTCCAGACACATGATTAAATTTAAAGCACCGTGTACAATGCCTTGGCCTATCAACAAACTGGCGGATCCTCTGTAATGTAAACCATAGCTTAATTTGCACCGGGATAGCAGTGCCAAGTGAGGTAATTAAAACCGAAGATATGGTCATGTAGGATTTTATTTCAAAATTTTTTTTTTTTGCGTCTTTCTTTGGTTTTACGACTCAGTGTTATATTTTACTTTTGTGATATCTGGATGGGAATCCCATCCAGACTGAACTTCTTATTGACTGACTTTTATTTTTTTATTTTACTGTTTCTAGGATTTAAAATTCAGTTTTTTCTACACTTGTTTGACTGCATCTGGATGGGATGCCCCATCCAGATTGCTCTTCTCGTTGTTCTTTTATATTTTCATTGTTTTTTTCTCACCTTTTTTATGTTTTATTCTACTTTTTTGGCGCAGCATGCCCCTTAGGGGATTTTGTGCCATAAAACCCTGTACAACAAACCAACCAAATGGAGATACAGCACTCGACGGATCTTTCTTTATGAACCGTCGCCATTTCTAAAATCTGTATTATGTTAACCATTATTTCCTTGCCCACCTCATCCAGGGGCATGTCAAGTGGTACATTGAAAACCAGGAATAGCCTCTAATAAATACATAGTATGAGTTTTGTTTGTTTCTTAGTTGATTAGAATATCATTATTGTCTAATTTATTTGGTACATTTTTTACAAATAAACACTGTTTAACACTATCCATAGACTGTAAAATAGATGTAACATTCAGGGTAAAAAAAATAAACTTTACTGGTTCTAAATTTATAGTTTCTGAAAATAGAATTTTTCTTTCTTTCTTTCTTTTTATATTATTTTGTCTAGCTTCTTGATCCACTCTTCAAAAATTTTCCATGAATGCCATTCTTTCTCATTGACTTCGTGAACTACAGGCAAAATTTTGATTACCTGGATCAATTTGTCAATCCTTGATAATGTCTATTTATTGATGTCTGTTGAAAGTGTTTTTACTTTTGATTTAAAAACATATAACTTATCAAAATCACTTATTTCTTAGAAATTTGCCACATTTTTTATGCTAACATTTAGTGAGTTACTTAACCTGCACATTTCTTTTTTTATTGCATCTTTATCTTCTTGCGATACTGATGGAATTTTTTTTCATTATCATCATTATGATAATTTACCTCTGAATCTAAATGTAATTGTTGCATGTAGCATACAAAAAGCCCCCCACATGCTCCTGAAGGACAAGAGCACAACCCAACATCAGTATTTATGATGTAAGATTTATTTTTAGAACTGCTCACTGAAAATGTATTTTCCCAAATTAATTTGATATTTGTAGCTGTAAGTCACATTGCTTTTTGCAAGAAATTCTTATACACAACACCTGGACTTCTTTTTTTCTTGAATGTGCACACTCTAAGAACTTTTTAATCAAATACAATTCTCATACTGTGATACTGAAATTTGTTAGAGGAACAACATTGAATGACATCTTTTAAAACTGGAATTGTTGCTTCTGCATGATTGTTTGTATTGTTTCCCATTGTTATTAAATTTTATCATTGCAGCAACCTCCATGAATTTCAGTTTTCATTAGTAAGTTTTATTCACTTCCATATAGACAATCTGAAAAAGAAGCAGGGCAATAAACTTGATTGGCATGTTGTATTTCAGTTTTCATTAGTAAGTTTGCTCCCCTTCCATATAGACAATCTGAAAAAGAAGCAGGGCCAATAAGCTTGATTGGCGTTTTGAATTTCAGTTTTCACTAGTAAGTTATGTCGACAACAAGCCAATGTCACCACACAGCATTATCTGATAGTAATGGCATTGCTGTCAACTAAGTTCGTCGATGAGAAGCTAAAATATAGAATGCATTTTCGATGTACCTTTGTGCATGGCGCAACCGGTAATTACATACCCCTTTTTCCTCTGACAAGACCTCTTCCTGGAAATAGTTGCTTAAATATCACATCGAAAAAAGGCATCACTTACAAAACATAAGCAAGGATTCAAATAGCATTTTTCATTTTTTTTATAAACGTATTAATTGCCAAGTTATAATTATTCTCTCATGACCAGTGACTCATCTCTCATGACCAGTCTCTAAATTAGTTTCAAAGTAAAAATTCCTATTTTGACATCCTTTTCTTAATGATGCAGTGCTTTTATAGAAATAGAAATACTCTTTCATTTTTACATATTTTTTGTATCCTTTTTATTTATATAGTTACATGCCATAACATTTCTATTTACCGCATAGTTTTTTTTCTCCAAATGATTGGTGGTGCATTGATAGAAATAACTTGGAGCGTCTATCAAATTTGCAGCCGGGTTACTCCATCCAGATAGTTTTTCTATTTCCATTTTAACTCATTTAATTATTATTTTTTTAAATGTCATTTGCTTAACTCATTCTTTTATGTTTTTTATTCTCTGTTTGGTGCTGCATGCCCCTAAAAAGATTTTGTGCCATAAATCCAATACAATGAACCATATTTGCTGTCTTGTGCTGGGTCACCATCTACACTTCCTTTCCTGTGACTCCCCCAGGGGAATACCTTCTTTAGGTATTTACGGGTTTCGCGACCCCGGATTCCTGAGCGATCATTCTCCTTTCCTGTCTTCTCTTTTTTTAGTTCGTTATCCCTCATTGTTCTTGTTCTAGTTTTTTACTAACTTACTTGTTCAAATTGTTCTCTGTTCTACTAACATTGTTCTCGTTCTGTTGGTTAAAAAAAAAAAAAAAAGTTTAAAAAGTGTTAAAAAGACAAAAAATACACCTTATTTCTAAGTTCTCTCTCACATTACTTTTTCTTTTTACAATAGTGGATTTTTTTATTTTCACATGAGACACTCAGGGTGTTGAGGTTTTTTAATCTCATCGCCTCGTTTCTACCTTTTTAGGCTAATCTTCGAGTCCCAGAGTGCAGGGCATCTCCGAATTCCAGTTCAGTGATCGGTGGACGCCATACTCTTATGGCGGCGGTTAGGAATTCACTGGGCGACTGGTGCCTTTCGGCGTAAGGAAATGTAGGTTGGACAGAGCTGTAAAGGCTTACCTACGACAACTGAGTTCCACTGTGAAAGAACTAGAGTTTGGAGATGCTATCAAGTTTAATCCAACGTTCGAAAAACGTGGAAGTTTGTTGTGAATAGTTTTCACCCTTTTGAGACCTGCGCCTAAAGTAACAGTAAGAAGAAGGGTCGGTGACCAGGTCCGATGTCTGATGTTTTTTCAATCCTTTCTAAATGTGGTTACAATCTCAGGAAATCAAATATGCGATGTGGAAGCCCCACAAGCTAATAAAGAGAAAAATAACGCATTGAGCTCTGGGTCAAGAGCTACTGTTAATCAGGTCAAAAAAGATTCATGGGGTGAGAGAGTCGAAGATTCTGTTTCCAGTACAGAATCTAAAGATCCCGACTCTCACGAAAGTAAAACTGAAGAAAGATTCTTCATCGTCAAACGCCAAGATGGGAGTTTTGATAGAACATCACCCTTTTTTATTAATAAATCTATTAAAGGACTGGTTGGCGAATCGAAAACAATAAGAAAACTCCGTACAGGTGAACTGCTAATTGAAGTAAACATTAGTCAAGCGGCAGCTAACTTAAAAAAAATGTACACACTTTGCTAACATTGCTGTCACAATATCGCCACATCGTACTTTAAACTCATCTCGCGGAGTGATCTCCAAGCCTGACTTCTTGTATGTTAGTGAAGATGAATTACTGGAAAACTTAAAAGAACAAAATGTCACAGAAGCTAGAAGAATCAAAATCTACCGTCGGGATGAACAGATACCCTCTAACCAAATTCAAATACCTACAAAGCACATTATACTTACTTTTAACACACCCAAGTTACCAAAATATATAAAAGCTGGTTATTTATCATGTTCTGTCAGACCATACATACCAAACCCACTGTGTTGCTTTAATTGTCAATGCTTTGGGCATTCAATTACAAATTGCCAAGTAAGGAAACCTGTTGTCTGTGCAGTGCAGTTGGCCATGAAAGTGCGCAATGCAATGCCCCACCTTGTTGTGTCAACTGTAAAAAAAAATCGTCCATCTTACGCTAAATCATGTGAACAGTGGAAAAAAGGAAAAGCGATACAGACCATACGCACAAAAGATAACATACCATACCCAGAAGTCAGAAAAATCGTCGAATCCAGAACACCCTAAGTTGGTGTGTCATATGCTGCTGCCTTAGCTAAAACATATCAAAGTATTGCAACACAAACCGAATTCCCAACTGGAAATAATTGCCAAGCAAGTCAAAAAGAAATCAACCTATCCACTAATTCTGGTAAAACAAATAGTTCAATGGAATCTAACCTTTCTAAGCCGCCGAAATCTATTCCTTCTAAGTCTCCGAACTCTTTTCCTCCTAAGTCACCAAAATCTGTTCCTCCTACACCATCACAAAATGCCTCTTCAAAATCATCACAATCTCATATTCCTAAAAAAGGCTCTCAAAATACCACCAAAAGAGGACATCCAAAAACCAACCATAGATCTGATGCAGATAAATTCAAGCTACCAATAATTAAAGCCACTGTTTCATCTGAAAATCTAGCCAAAAAAGATAAAGAATAAAACATCCGAAAATGAAATCCCTCCAAAAATGAAAGAAAAAATGGAGGAGGATGATGCTATTGCTCTTCACGCAGAACCGGATGAAGAATTTAACGATGGAGATAGTATGTCTACTATCTCCGGATAAAAGGACGCAGATAAATTTATCCAAAAAAAAAAAAAAAAAAAAAAAAATTTGGTCATGACTAATATTATCCCTTGGAATTCCCGTGGGTATCACAATAAACATGACAAAATCCGTAATCTTCTCTCTGACCATCAACTATTACGTTTAGCTCTACAGGAAACTCATTTAAAACCCAATGACAAAGCAAAATTACGAAATTATGCTAGCTACCGAAAAGATTTTACTGGTAATGAAAGGGCAATTGGTGGAGTGGCTCTTTTCATTTACCCCATACTCATATTAATTTCAACTCAAATTTACAAGCTGTTGCAGTCCGTTTACATATAAACAACTCGTAACAATATGTACCATTTATTTACCTCCAAACCTTAAAACTCAATCAGCAGATCTGGATAATCTCCTTCTCCAACTCCCCACTCCATATATCATTGTTGGAGATTTTAATGCACACAGCCCACTCTGGGGAAACAGTGATTCTAATCACCGTGGCAATATTTTAGGAAAATTAATTTCTGACAACGGCTTATGCCTGCTCAATAACGGTGATCATACCTATTTTCACGAGCCAACACGTACGAGGGCCGTTTTTTTTTTCAACCTCTGATGGGCCATAAAAAAAAGACAAGCATATATAGAAAGATCATTTTATTACTAAAAGTTATGTACACTTATGGTTATTTTTCAACATAATCACCTTGTAAATTGAGGCACTTGTACCTGTGGACAAGCTTTCCAATACCCTCTTCATAAAAAGTGTCCGCCAATGAATTCAAATGATTCTTGACGCTGTCTTGAAGCTCCACGTTACTTTGAAAACGCTTCCCTCCTAGCCACTTTTTAAGTTCAGGGAAAAGATGGTAGTCACTCGGAGCTAGGTCGGGACTGTATGCCGGGTGATCGAAAATTTCCCACTGAAAATGCTGAAGTAGACGTTGGGTTACAGCAGCAGTGTGAGGACGGGCGTTGTCATGGATCAGAACAATTCCAGAAGTCAGCATGCCTCTTCTTTTGTTCTGAATGGCTCTGCGTAACCGTCGTAAAGTTTCACAATAAACAGCTGAAGTAATCGTCGTCCCTGGCTGCATGAACTCAACAAGCAACACACCTTTTTGATCCCAGAACACTGTAGCCATAATCTTTCTGTTGTTGAAGGTTTGTTTGAACTTTTTTGGTCTGTTTGGCGAGTTCGTATGCATCCATTGTTGAGATTGACGTTTTGTTTTTGGTGTGTCATACTGAACCCAGGTCTCATCACCTGTCACAATTGATTTCAAAAAGTCTTCTCCTTCAGCGTCATAACGGGTGAGGAATGTCAAGGTTGAGCCCATTCGTCGTGTTTTGTGGTTGTCCGTCAACATCTTTGGGACCCAGCGAGCACAAATTTTTCTGTAGCCTAAATGTTCCGTCACAATAGTGTACAGAGAAGACCTCGAGACTTCTGGAAATTTTATGGACAAATCATTTGTAGTGAACCTTCGGTTTCCTCTAACTTCTTCGTCCACTCGTTGAACAAGGTTGTCTGTGGCTACTGACTTGCGTCCTTGACCTCCTTCATCATGCAGATCGGTTCGGACATCTTTAAATTTTCGGCACCATTCACGCACAACACCATCGCTTATAAAGCTTTCTCCATACACTCGGCTCATTCTTCGATGAATTTCAGCTGCACTATTCCCTTCAGCTTGCAGGAATCGAATAACACTTCGCAATTCGCACTTGGCGGGAGAATCAATTAAGGCAGCCATGTTTACGTGGCTACAGCTCGCCTCACAATGGCGTCAATGAAAAGGCAGTCAAAGAGGGTGATGTGGGGAACATGCGCCGTCGCTTTATGCGCATACCGACTTCCTGCCGCTCGCCTAACGTTGATGCTGTGCAATCGGAGGTTGAAAAAAAAACGGCCCTCGTACATTCCATGCAATAGATCTTATAATCTGCTCCTCATCACTCTATCCCTTTTGGAACTTCTGGGTATCAAATGACTTACACGGTAGTGACCACTTTACAACTTTTATTTCTATGAATTCTCCTGATAGAGATTGTAATAACTCTTCTTAAAGATATATATATATATATATGACAGAGCCAATTGGCCAAATTTACTGCACTTGCAAACATTACAGTTAGCATGATTGAGGGAAATATTGACAAAGCAGTTGATAACGTAACTCAATGTATTATCATTGCTGCTGACGCTAACATTCCAAAAACTTCATCTGCTCATAAACACAGAAAACCATGGTGGAATAGTGATTGCCAAGTAGCAAAAAAAAAAAAAAAAAAAAAAAAACAGAAGGCATGGGCTCTATTTTGCAGGTACCCTAATAATAATAACTGTATAGCATATAAAAAGGCAAAGGCAGAAGGTGGAAGAGTGCGACGTGAATCCTGGGTTAAATACATTCAAGCCTAAATTCTAACACATCAAGTAAAGAGCTCTGGCAAAAAGTAAAAAAATGCATGGGCCTGTACTCTGAAAGTCACAGCAAGGATTACATCTTGTTCTTTAATGGTATCTAAAAAGCCACTTTGTTTAGTAATTTCCTTATCTGCCAGGCGGCCACCATACGCTTTCGAGATAAAATAAATTCCTCCACAGGGTGTGCATGGGATCAAAATTTTGATAGTGTTATGATGTTTATCATTTGAGTAAGTCTATGCTCTGGCATCTAAATTAAAAGGCCTGTCAATGAAAATTTCAGAGTAGTCTATAATACAGCAGACCTCTTGAAGGTCTGCCCTGAAGAAAGACTGTGGCATATGATGTTTGTTTCTCTAGAAGGCTGTGTAATATAAGAGGACAAAACAAAAGTATTTTAAGTTAACCCGCAGTCCAACATGAATATAATGACAATAAATAAATAAAACAAAGAATAAACAAACATTTATGCAGTACACATTTTTATTTATTTAAATGTAATTAATACAGTACTTAAGTACGCTGTATGTTCAGACAACATATCGCGTAACGTAAATTAAATAAAGTGAATCTCCCATGTGTAATTTACATTACGCGGTATGTTGTGTGAACACGTTGGAGGCATATATATTATTTGATGTTCTGGTCTTCTGTTTTTCAGACAAAATCCGATGAGGATGCCCCCGACGAACAATAAGACTGTGGTTATTGCAAACACAATACCAAATAGTTTGTAATAATCTGTAAATAAAAGCCAAAAAAAAAAAAAAATGTTTTAAAGACAAAATCTTTTATTGTAATGTACAAAAACTGAAAAAATGTTGAAAGACAAATTATTGAAATAATTGCTTGTCGGTTATGGAAGTGAAAGTAACTTTATAGAAAATACCTGCGACCCAAGTTTTGAGTTTAAAACGAAAGTGTGACATTTTGATAAAAAGATTATATTATATTACATACATTTATATTACATACATGAAATTGTAAGGGTTCCTCAGCACTGCATCAAACCCTTCATTTTTGAGTCAGCGAAAAATGAGGCTATAACTTATTTTAATTTAATAATAAAAATTATTTTTGATTCAAAAACGGCAAATTACAAATTTTAAATGGTTACAACTGAATTATAATTAAAACAAAAACATATTCATATTCATCAAATAGGGAGTCATAGTGTTTAGCCCAATATGCAATTTCGTACTTTTCAAAATAGGGGCTTTAACTTTTTCTAAAAAAAAAACTTCGCACAATTCGGGTGTCAGATATTGAGATTGTTTTCATAGGCGTTTTCTTTTGTCAACAATCTTCATGAAAATTTGAGTTTGTTTATGTATGTATTTTAATTATATGTAAATTATTGTTTTTTATATACAAATAATTACTTTAAGTAGTCATTTTCAATTTTTTATCAAATACATCTTATAACACCGTCTTCAAACTTCAGTTTGATATATGATTTTTCAATTTTGGTTAATAATTAAGAAAGTTATTGAAGATTTAATGTTTTTTTCTCTCACTGGTGCTGAGTGCTTACACTACACGCTGCGCATTCCATGTATAACAAAAATAAACATTTATTTTGACTAATAGTTCTGGATAGTACTGTCCGACTACTCTTGAGGTTCTTAGTTTTGTATTTTTTTTTTACTTTATTTCCCAGGTTCAAGAGTCTGATGTATAAAATAAATAGGTTCTGGAAACATTGAGCATGAAACAATAATTTACTAGTTAATCAAAATGATAAAGCATTAACATCATGCCTGGAGTAAATTTACCCTAGGTATATAAATATTAATAATAATCAATACATAGAACATTGGTATAAATTATAGTTTGAACCTTCATAGGGACTGTAAGGATGCCTGACTCATTTTTGTGTACAAAATACGACTTGACTATAAGTTATTGATTGCCCGAAGAAGGATAGATTAATCCCACTCACCTCTTAATTCCTGAGAAGCATCGCTTATTCCTTCCATTATATCCATATTTTGCACCATCACATCAATAAAACTATTTATTTACACCATGCGGCCGCTTATGAGCAAACCCGTTTTGTTTTACATGAGCCGGGAGAATACAAAGATTTCTCCCTTCTTAAAAGGCACAAGTTAGTTTCTCTCAGATCTAAAACTTCATCTCACGGAAAAGGATGTTTCTTCTCCAAAAATCTAAACTCCTCTCCTCACTTCTCAATTCCTCTCTTCCTTATTTTTTTTGAATGCTTAAACCCCTCCTAAAAATCACCTCATCCTATCAAAATTTCTAAGGGGCGAGATTTTTCTTAACCAAACCACTGATGCTTGTATAACATTATAATATTATAGTAACGCTACAGTAGTGTGTGGTGTGGTCTAAAAACTAAGCCCTTAATTCCTTTTTATTGCGTAATCTGAAACCCACGTTACTAACATGAGACATTTTTATAGCTGCTCACAAAACTATACTCATTTGCAAATCCCTCAGTGGACATATTTATTAGATTGTTGATGAAAACATCACCAGATGGGAAAACTTCAATACCCTTATCTTGAAACTCTATCTCTTCAAGTCTAGCTTCTGAACGTTTTAGACAAGATTATTGCCCAACCGAACGGCTGCTCTTTCGCATTCTGGAAATTCCATCTTCTCACGACCCCACGCAGTACATGCAAACCTAAAAACATATGCTGGTAGTCCAATTTTCGTGTTCTGTTTTATATTTCTTTCTTTTCCCCCACCTAACACGTGAATATGTCGGGGTTATCCCAACAGTACTATCTTTAAGCTTCATCTTGATACATGTTTTTATTAATTTTGACCATTAATTAAGAAAGTTATTAGAGTTTACAAGTTGTTTTCACAAAAATATTCGCCATTTTTCTATTTTTTATCATAATTATCCGAAGCTTAAGTAGTCATTTTCAACTTTTTATCAAATACATCTTATAACACTGTTTTCAAGCTTCAATTTGATGTAAGATTTTTCATTTCTGGTTAATAATTAAGAAAGTTATTAAAGATTTAATTTTTGTTTTTTTTTCTCACTGCTGCAGAGTGCTCACTATTTGCCGTGCATTCCGTGTTTAGCAAAAGTAATCATTTTTTTGACTAATAGATCTAGATAGTACTATCTCTAAGCTTCATTTTGGTACATTTTTTATTAATTTTGACCATTAATTAAGAAAATTATTAAAGTTTAAATGTTGTTTTCACAAAAATATTCACCATTTTTCTATCTTTCATCTTAATTATCAGAAGCTTAAGTAGTCATTTTCAACTTTTTATCAAATACATCTCGTAACACTGTCTTCAAGCTTTAGTCTGATATATGATTTTAACTTAATAAACTTAATTATCATACCTTCCATTACATAATTATGGCAGTTCATTGACCGCCGTCAGTCGACTCCGCCTTAGACAGATTTTATTGTATTTTTAAATAGTCTAAAACTAAAATTTAATCCTTTTTAAGAATTATAGATTTCGGGGTTCGGGTGGTTACATTTTAACTCTTGCGGATTGGGTTCAGGCTGACCCGCTTTTTCAAAAAAAAAAAAAAAAAAAAATGTTCAAAATATTTTCTAAGATGAAAATTCTATATATAATAAAATATCTACAACAAATACTTCTGAATAGTGGATCTATTGTGTGAACACTTTTTCAATTTCTAACACTTATATATTTATAAGCTGCGCCTCTACCACTAAGGGAATATCTCCAAATAGCAAACTAACTGAACGGTAAAAATAATTTTCTGGTCGACTGTATCTGACCCGAAACCGAAAAAGTATTTTAAGTTAACCCGCAGTCCGACATGAATATGACAATAAATAAATAAATAAATAAATAAAACAGAAAGAATAAACAAACATTTATGCAGTACACATTTTTATTTATTTAAATGTAATTAATACAGTACTTAAATACGCTGTATGTTCAGACAACATATCGCGTAACGTAAATTAAATAAAGTGAATCTCCTATGATGTGTTATTTACATTACGCGGTATGTTGTGTGAACACGTTGGAGGCATATATATTATTTGATGTTCTGGTCTTCTGTTTTTCAGACAAAATCCGATGAGGAAGCCCCCGACGAACAAAAAGACTGTGGTTATAGCAAACACAATACCAAGTAGTTTGTAATAATCTGTAAATAAAAGCCAAAAAAACAAAAAAAATGTTTTAAAGACAAAATCTTTTATTGTAATGTACAAAAACTGAAAAAATGTTGAAAGACAAATTATTGAAATAATTGCTTGTCGGTTATGGAAGTGAAATTAACTTTATAGAAAATACCTGCGACCCAAGTTTTGAGTTTAAAACGAAAGTGTGACATTTTGATAAAAAGATTTATTTTATATTACATACATGAAATTGTAAGGGTTCCTCAGCACTGCAGCAAACCCTTCATTTTTGAGTCAGCGAAAAATGAAGCTATAACTTATTTTAATTTAATAATAAAAAATATTTTTGATTCAAAAACGGCAAATTACAAATTTTAAATGGTTACAACTGAATTATAATTAAAACAAAAACATATTCATATTCATCAAATAGGGAGTCATAGTGTTTAGCCCAATATGCAATTTCGTACTTTTCCAAATAGGGGCTTTAACTTTTTCGTAAAAAAAACTTCGCGCGATAGTGAGATTGTTTTCATAGGCGTTTTCTTTTGTCAACTATCTTCATGAGAATTTGAGTTTGTTTATGTATGTATTTTAATTATATGTAAATTATTATTGTTTTTTATATACAAATAATTACTTTAAGTAGTCATTTTCAATTTTTTATCAAATACATCTTATTACACTCTTCAAGCTTCAGTCTGATATATGATTTTTCATTTTTGGTTAATAATTAAGAAAGTTATTGAAGATTTAATGTTTTTTTTTTTTTTTTTTTTTTTTTCTCACTGGTGCTGAGTGCTTACACTACACGCTGCGCATTCCATGTATAACAAAAAAGAAACATTTTTTTTGACTAAAAGTTCTAGATAGTACTGTCCGACTATTCTTGAGGTTCTTAGTTTTGTATTTTTTTTTTACTTTATTTCCCAGGTTCGAGAGTCGGATGTATAAAATAAATAGGTTCTGGAAACATTGAGCATGAAACAATAATTTACTAGTTAATCAAAATGATAAAGCATTAACATCATGCCTGGAGTAAATTTTCCCTAGGTATATAAATATTAATAATAATCAATACATAGAACATTGGTATAAATTATAGTTTGAACCTTCATAGGGACTCTAAGGATGCCTGACTCATGTTTGTTTACAAAATACGACTTGACTATAAGTTATTGATTGCCCGAAGAAGGATAGATTAATCCCACTCACCTCTTAATTCCTGAGAAGCATCGCTTATTCCTCCCATTATATCCATATTTTGCACCATCACATCAATAAAACAATTTATTTACACCATGCTGCCGCTTATGAGCAAACCCACATTGTTTTACATGAGCCGGGAGAATACAAAGATTTCTCCCTTCTTACAAGGCACAAGTTAGTTTCTCTCAGATCTAAAACTTCATCTCCCGGAAAAGGATGTTTCTTCTCCAAAAATCTAAACTCCTCTCCTCACTTCTCAATTCCTCTCTTCCTTATTTTTTTTTAATGCTTAAACCCCTCCTAAAAATCACCTCATCATATCAAAATTTCTAAGGGGTGAGATTTTTCTTAACCAAACCACTGACGCTTGTATAACATTATAATATTATAGTAACGCTACAGTAGTGTGTGGTGTGGTCTAGAAACTAAGCCCTTAATCCCTTTTTATGGCCTAATCTGTAACCCATGTTACTAACATGAGACATTTTTATAGCTGCTCACAAAACTATACTCATTTGCAAATCCCTCAGTGGACGTATTTATTAGACTGTTGATGAAAACATCACCAGATGGGAAAACTTCAATACCCTTATCTTGAATTCTATCTCTTCAAGCCTAGCTGTGAACGTTTTAGACAAGATTATTGCCCAACCGAATGGCTGCTCTTTCGCATTCTGGAAATTCCATCTTCTCGCGACCCCACGCAGTACATGCAAACCTAAAAACATATGCTGGTAGTCCAATTTTCGTGTTCTGTTTTATATTTCTTTCTTTCCCCCCAACTAACACGTGAATATGTCGGGGTTATCCCGACAATGATACGACTTACTCCAAAAAAGGAAAAAAAAGAGAAAAAAAAGACTGAAGTCCCAGTAAAGCAAATTAAGGCACCCTCAGTTCGTCCCCTAGTTGTAAATTCAAAATTAAACAAGATAAACAATATGTATTGAATGTATAACAAAAAACACAAAATTAAAAAAAAAATAAATAAAATAGTATAAAAGTAATTGCTATGACCCATCAGGCAATAACCAAGCACGAAACCTGAAAGTATCACTTATTAAATGATGATATTAAAGACAATATATATATATATATACAATATAATATCTAAAAAACAACTTATCAATAATAACAAGGATTTTTTTTTTAATCAATATATCATTATTTCCAAAATGGAATCATTAGATTTTTTTGTAGAATGAACGATAAATACAGCAGGTGCTGTGATGCTAGACTTGTGTATGACATGATTTTATAGTCTATATCGTGGGATGAATAAGAGTTCACGAAAATGCATGATAAAGAAAGTTTTAAAATTATTATTAATATTTACTATGTGGAGAAATCACTGTTCATATAATGTCTTTGAGTCTTTTGTGAATATATATATCTCCATAAATGTTTGTTGAAATCGAATGTCTTGTTTGCATCCAATGTCTTTAAAAAATTTCATGTCATTTTAACACTTTGGATGATGCACAAAGTTTGTGAATTTTATTTATTTGCTGAAGTCCTGGTTCAGGTTTGACCCAGTGACATATGATGTCCATCTACGCACTTGATGAGTAAAATGTTTAATTTTAATTCCGCTGAAAATGATGATGAAAAAAAAAATGATGAAGAAAAATGATGATAAAGAAAAGAATCAATACCAGCAGCTCATTCGCATTTGCAGGCAAATTGAAGTGCATGGAAATCCACCACACATGTCGTAGTACGATTTACGCTCGTTGGGGGCTATGCATATATAACGTTATCATTTTAGGGGGGAGGGGGGGTCTGGCACATGATATCGTAAGCTATCTCTAGGGGAGGGGGGTTTTGTCTTTTGATATCGTTATCATTTTTTATCTATTTTTATTTGTAACTTGGTATTTACATCAGAGTAGTGTGTTATCTATTTTTATGAAAGTATAAAGTTATTATTAAAATCATTAAATGATTATAAAATTATTCAATTCCAAAATATGGAAAAGCCCAACGTTTGGCATTCCTGTTCTTTTGCCATACGTGTATGCATATATAATCCGCTGTTTGATAAACCATATGCGAAGTATGTTTGAAATGATACTTGTGTTTAATAGTAAATAAAAGAGAAAGAATATTGTCCACCTGTTTTCTTGAAAAGAAGTTCTGTCTGCCCCACACCGTGTAGGAAGAAAGTTCAAAAAGATATTATTACTGTTGAATGCATTATGTAACAAAAATCTATTATTAAATACTTTTAAATAGTAATTATTTCTTTTAAATGATATTTAATATATAAACTGATATTTTATTGACTTCTCTTTATCTGATTTAATAAAGTATGCAAAAAACAAATGTAACCGTATTTGTATATCATTCCAAACAAAAGGAAAAAAAAATCTTAAAATTTAAAGCATTTTTATACATTGATAACGATATCATTACCTCGGGGGGGGGGGGGGGGGGGGGTGTTCAAGGGATGATAACGTATGATATCGTAAGGGGGGAGGGGGTACAAAATTTCCAAAAAGTTGATAACGTTATATATGCACAGCCCCTTGTGGCTGAAGCAATGATGAACACGCATTAAGTTCTTTCATCTTGGAGCTGGTGTTGAAAACTGCGAGCTAATTGAAGTATCACATCTTAGACAAAACAACCGATAAACACATGGAACATGCATAATCGCAACTGCGAAACGCATATGGTAGAGATATCAGTATGATGTGAAGATGATTAGTCTTACGATAAGTTTAGCACAGTGATGCATAAAATTATCCAATGATAAATTATTTTTCACAAGCAGATAAAACTGCGCCTACTAAGAGAAATCAATCTGCAGCTTGTTCAATGAAAAATGATGAGATTTCTGTGAAAAGTGTTATGGTAAAATATGTCTGTAGTATGATTATGAGTTCGGTCCACGGACTCTAGGTACATGATTCTAACTTCCAATAATTAAAGAGATCCACTGCTGCATGTCAAGAAATGCAACGAAAGTTCGGCAAGAATTGGAACCGCCGCAGGCACTCTTTCTTCAATGGCAGTAAATAATGAAGAAAACCCTGGAATTTGTGTGTTATCAGTCTTAAAATAATGACTGAGTTGTACAGGAAAGTGGGTTTTACTATCAAATATTTCGAGCAACCAATTATAGTTAAGATTAATTTAATCATTAAAGCAATTACTGAAATTTAGATGATAGCATAAATTTTTAAAAAATGCAATAAGGTAAATATGTTCTTAAATTTTAAGTTAAAACAAAATCAATTTAATTTTATTTTCAAGTTTACATTGAAGACAGGAAGAAAGATCAACCCTTAAGGCAATATAAGAATTTAAAACAATCGTTATGTTGTATGATTTGCTAAATTTTCTTTCCCATTTGTTTGTAAAAGGAACAAAGGACGAAAGGAAATTTTTCATTATTTTTTTTTATATTATTTATTTAAATTACACTACACCCATAAAATTAGACTTTTTAATCCGAATTCCCTTTTAATCATTCTAACAATACATTCCCACAATTGGCCATTTTGCAGTATTGAAACAACATATGATCAAGCAGAAAATTCTTGTAACATCCATTATGTGAATGTTTTAGTGGATGTGATGTATTGTTTTGCACTTGTCTTTAAAAAAAATTTTTTTGTATAAAAAGAACTTAATGCCTTGCCATAAAAATAAAAAAACAAAATTAGGAAATGAAGAAAGAAAATCAAATAACATTTGTAAAACAATATTAAATATTGCCTAGACTAAAATCAAATTTCTTGGATTATGATCATAATGTTTAGTCAAAGCAATTAATACACAAGCTTTATTATAATTTAATCTAATTTAATATATATATTTATATTCTTTTTGGAATGTTAAAGTAATTCCAATTAAACTAATCACACAAATCCAAATCTTACATCATAAAATTTTTCTGTACCCTTAGGAACAAATAAAATTAGATTAAGATCTAATTATTAGAAATAATTATAGGGGAGAAAATACTACTTAATTATCAATTATGCCATAAAAATTCAATATATATAACACTTCATTTTCACAAATAATCTGCAGTTCAATATTACGCTACTATTACACAATAACATGATAAAATTATGCAAGTTGTATTATCTGTGACGCTTGCTATCTGACGCATCTCTCCTCAAAATTTACCGTTCTGTAATCCGTTCAAAAATTGACAATGCCTGCCAGGTCTACGGTTCAGCACGTAATTCTGTTCTTAATAAACTTGACACTGTGCACCATAGCGCACTTCGTGTTTGCTCTGGTGCATTTCGTACATCACCAGTTTTAAGCTTGTATGTTGATTGTAATGACCCGTCACTCTATCACATTCGAGAAAAACTCTCATTGATTCTGTATTACCGTCTCCTTTCACATCATGGTCATCCACTTCATTAATACATTTTAAATACTGACAATGATCAGCATCGCCCATATTGCATCCCATCTTTTGGTTTAAGAATAAGAAACTTTATTGACAATAGCCCTCTGAGTAATATCGAGGTGAGCTCATGTCACCCACATGTGCTACATCCTTGGAAACTTCCTAATATTACTTCTCTCCATCCTTTTAAAGGATATGATAAAAATAACTTGACTCCTGCTAACAATTATTTGCTGCACACAGATCAAATTTCAATAGTTACACTGACATTTATACAGATGGTTCCAAAATTGGACATATTGGTTGCGGTGTGTTTTGTGAAAACACTTCTCTCAGCTACCGGCTGCATTCGTCTACTTCTGTGTTCACAGCTGAACTGATCGCGATAGAGAGAACCATGCTGCACATTTCTCATCACCATAACACATCCTTCATCATTTATGCTGACTCAAATAGTTCTATTGACGCAATTAAATCTTTTAAAAAGCATCCTCTTGTCTCATCCATCCTAGATTTTTATAACAAATTGACAAGGTGTGGTCATAATATTTTATTCTGCTGGGTACCTGGACACATGGGTATTCCTGGCAATGAGAAAGCAGATGAGGCGGCAAAACGTACTGTTACTCCATTACATCATAATGTTCCTTTCTCAGACGTTAAACTACTTATTAATAACTTTATTCAGAATAATTGGCAAGAGAGTTGGGATTTAGAAAACAATAATAAACTGCATCATATTAAACCAACAATCATTACCTGGCTTCAGATTTATCCAAGAAAAACTGATGTTATTCTGACTCGTCTGAGAATTGGACATTCAAGAATCACTCATAAACATCTTTTACTTCGGGAGGATGCACCCATGTGTCCACATTCGCATTTTGATTACCTGACTATTCACCATGTTTTAACTGACTGTCCGGGCCTCCGGCGCTTATATAGATTTTATTTTAACACATCTTCACTATCTTGACAAACCTCATTGGGGAAACACCTCATGGGGCACTCTTTACTTTTTTAAAACACACTGGATTTTATTTTGAGATATAGTTTTTTATAAGCTTCATATTTGGGACTTTCTTATTGACATCTGGGTGGAAAGCCCAACCAGATAACATGTTTACTTTGTTTTACTGGATTTCTTTTTTACATTGATTTCTACCCTTGTTTGACGACTACATCTGGATGGGTACCCCATTCAGATAGCTTTTCTATTTCAGCTCATTTTTTTTTTTTTTTTTTTTCTTTTTTCTTGGTATCATTTCCTTACTCACTTTTTTTGTATTTTAGTCTTTGTTTGGTGCAGCATGTCCCTTTGGGGATTTTGCGCCATAAAACCCAATACAACCAACCAACCCTTCCGGAACTGACTAGTTCGCATTGCATAGTGGAACGCCGGGTATAAGAATGTTTTTAGGGCATCGATTTTCTGCTAGGGGGTGAGACGAGAGTCGAAAATTGTATTTCCAGTATCTATATTATCCTGTAGGATGGACGAGTTGGGAAGAATGTTGAAGTCAAACGGCTTGCCATGATATTTAGTGGCATCATGATCAAGGAGAACGGTATTTTCTTCTCCATTGGCGTAGAAGATGGTGGTTTTGCATGATTGTTGATTATTATTTATACTAAAACATTTCTTTGGATTTAATGAAAGGCCAATCTTAGCAGCGTATCAACGAGGATATTAATTGAATCTTGTAGTGAGTGCTTCAGCAGTGTCTTCGATGACAGCTTGGTCATCTGCGTAATTAAGGCTGTGTATGCCTTTCCGTGCACGCTGAATGGCTTTAATGATGTGGTCAATAGTGAGGATGAACAAGAAGACCGAACTTAGGGTGCAACCTGCTTTACCCCACATAAAACACCAAGGGCCCCTGAGAGACCCTCAGCTGTGAGCAGGCAAGTTTTCGTGCCGCTGTATATGTCCCCGATGAGGCCACAGAAAACTTCCCCAGCACCAATGGCTTGAAGAGCATCCATAATTGCTGAATGGGGAATGGACCCAAAGGCGTTCTTGATGTCTACTAGGAGTATACATAATTCTTTTTTGAGACGCCTTATTTATGGGGGCTTTTTTTTGCAATGCATCTTTGGCAATATCTCTGAAAATATAATAGTTAAAATTAAAACAAGTATAATTTTTAGTTGGGTGTTATACGACCTTTCAAATGATGTCTTATATAATATACAAAAGAAGTGTTTTTTTTTTTAAAGTAAATTATATAGTCTTCAAGTTTTCTCAAAAATATTTGCAAAAAGCTAATAATTTCTAAATATGTGGGTCATTAACCTTTATCACTCAGACAAGTTTGAACTTTCTACACTCCTTAATTTTCCTAGAGAATCAGCTATGGCAGGCATTTTTGGGGAGACCATTATCTAACCAAAATAGAGAAACATGTAAACAATTTAAATTGAAAACAGAAAGATGTTACATACCTGATAGAAATATGCATGGTTTCTTTTTAATGAACCATTAACATCTAAGCAAAACATTTTGTCTTTTGAAGGAATGTTCCTTATAATTTCGTCTTTATGCTTGAATGGGCATTTGATTTCGATAACGCCAATCCCACAACAGTCACAGATGCATAAACCATCTGGGGAAGTTCCTAAATAAGGCATTTGGGGATTGATGTAGAAACCACACTTCTGAATTCTGAATTGGCATGTCATCTGCCCAATGTACGCCTCCATGGCAATTGATTCATTATTTCTTCCCCACTGCACAGCTGGGGAAGAAATCTTCTTATATGTGCACAAGAGTTTTGCGATAAAGTCTTGACTCCATTGCTTTCAGTGTAATATAGTTTTTAAACTGGAGCTAGTAAATCGCCCTCTGCGATGTTCAAACCACAGTGGGCATAAATATTGCTCTGTTGTGTTCTGTTGCAGAATAGTGCAACTTAATAGCAGAATAGTTGCGTTTTAGTGATGTTAAAGAACTTTTTACAAATGTATATAATATGTAATACATTTGCATCATACGTATTACAGGTATGTATGTAATACATAATACATATGCATCATCATGACATCAGAATAAACAAAACATTTTTTCGCCAAATTTGAGAATTGACATGATATATTACCAAATTTGGCAACACTTCGCTAAATGTCGCCAAGCTTGGCGAGTATTTGACGCTTGTGGCTATTTTTCAATGAGTTAAATATTAATGCAAGCCATCTATTTATATTTTTCCGCATATCATCTAAATAGTTAAATAATATAATATACTAATATTTTTCCAAAGTGCCAGTAGTTTCATCACTGCACAAAACCTCTGCTATTGTTAATATATTGTACTGTTATTATAGTTACTGTGACTATGTTGTTAATCTTTACTCTGCTGAAACTTCTGTATTATATAAATAGAATTTACGGAACTATTAAAGCACCGAAACTGCCAATTCTCCTTATGATTATTATAATTCTATAATATGTAACCTGTTAATCGATATGTACCGTTAGAAGGAATCTTCTATAATCCGGTTCCTTGCATTTATTTTTCAGGTTTCGAATAAAATTAGCTAAAAACTTAAAGCCATGGCACATTGCTAATTCTTCAACACGATTAGATGAGGAGAATAATAGATTTTCAAATGGATCATGGCAGTGAGTCCGTAGACCTTCTATTGTTCCGTAATCCAGTCTATTGAAAGGTTAACGTGAAACAAAAAGATATTAGCATCAATATGGTTTAATGTAAATGCAGATACTGTCAAAGAATTTCATAAGAACCATTTCACCTGTATCCAATCGTATCAGTTAAAATACAATAATTGGCAGTGAGCCCAATTAGAAAAGATTACTTAATAGGATTAAAAATTTCCGCATTGCATTAGAGAACGAATCGTAACTGATAAGGAAACATGCATAAGTGAGTTAATAGATATCACTGGAGCTAGAAGTTGAAGTCAGTGAAGTTGTGGGGTTTGTAGGACTGTAATCAAGACCATTTTCACAATGGCCATCATCATCATCCTCTAAATCATCTTCAACATCAGTATCACTGCTGCTAGAAGTTACAGGAAGTTTATAAGTTGGGTCTGTAGGACTATAATCACCACAATTTTCCCAAGAGCCTATATCACCAGCCTCATCTTCAAAATTAGTAATATCACTGGAGCTAGAAGTTGAAGTCACTTTATATGAAGGGTTTGTAGGACTGTAATCAAGACCATTTTCACAAGGGCCATCATCACCATCCTCTAAATCATCTTCAACATTAGTATCACTGCTGCTAGTTACAGGAACTTTATAAGTTGGGTCTGTAGGACTATAATCGAACCCGGGACCAAGAGCGGCAGTCTTGTATACTGTGGTCCCGGGTTCGATTCCTGGCTCTGGCTAATTTTTCACTCCAGTTGGGTTTATTGTATTTATTGTATGAATGTCTGTATAATATTTATATATAACTTTAACTGTTGAATGCAGGCGTTATTTATGTGTGTATGCGTGTTTTAATATGTATTGTAGTATGAGTGTTTTATTGTAATGAATGTGCTTGCAAATAGTGTTAGCTATTAAGTTATCGTGACAAGCACACTGGTATGCCAATGGGCAAATTACGCATTCCCTGCAGATAATAATGCATTTATCATTACATGAATGTTTTTTTGTTACCACATATGTTTTATTATCTTCAGAAGATGAAATTTCCCATTTGGTATCACTAAGAGTTTTAAATGAAAAGTTTAAATTTTCGGCTTCTTTATGCCTTTTAAAGTTTAAAGTGCACTTTTTAGTTATCTTTCCTTTGTACTGTTTTATGATATCCTCAGATTCTTTGTCTCTAACTAAATTATTTAATTCTGCAATGGTTTTATCAAGGCGTTTTATTTTATTTATTTTTTTTTTGCCATCAAAATACGCATGTTTCAGGTTTCTATGAAAGGTTTCCAAATGCATATTTCTGTTTATCCTTGCATTGACTCTATAACAATAGGCCCACTTTTCAGAACGGTTGCAATAATTATCTACAAAATATTTAGCATATGCTTTGGTATCATCATCATTTTGCAACTCTGTTACAAAGGAATTTAGCATATCTTTAAATGTATCTACATCTAAATCAAAAATCAAACTTTTAAGAGTTTGATACATATCATTTCTTTTATCTTTTATGGTCATAATGTGCCCTCACCATGCACGATCAACATGCCAAGAGCAAAGAATGGGATATGGGCAATCACCAAACACATCTTATTATGCAGCATAAAACATTGATGCATCATCACTCATGAAAACTTTAGGACAAACAAAATGAATATTTTTTATACATTTAAAAAATTCAATAAGCTATTTACTGTGCTAGCTATACCAAAAGCAACAGGAATACCCTCATCAAACTTATCAATAATTAAAAAAATTACTAATTCAAATGCATAATTGGATATTCCATGGGTTGCGTCTATCAAAAATCTGTCACCACCAAATTCTTTGAACATATTTTTCTGAAAGTCATTCATTTTCACAAGCATAAAGTCTTTTTTAGCTAGTGTTGGATGTTCTATATCCTGTCTTTTATACAGCAAAACAGGATTAATAGAAGTCTTTGCCATGTCTTGTACCCATGCATGAACACTTTCTTCATCACTTTCTACGACAGATCCATGGCTTTTAATATTTATACCAAATTCTTTTTTGATATTGTACAGGTCTTTGCTGGTTATTAAAATTTTTTCGTACTTTTTCCTAGTGTACAATTCGGCAATCTGTAAGTATGCGGCGATCTGTTACACCTTCTAGTAACTTTGCTGGGAAAAGAAATTATATGGAGTTATGAAATAATATATTCAATATTCATTGAAACAATTTTGGACCATTACACCATAGATAATCAAAATTTAAATAAGTGAGATATGAATAAATTACAGATTCATTGCTATATTAGTGTACAAACATTTAATATACATTAAAAAATTAAAACGTAAAATATTCTTTCAGCACATATCAGTGGCCCTTCTCAGGAATGTAAATTAATTTAAATTTTCATTGAAACACTTCATTATTCTGAGAGTCATAGCTGCTATGCAAAAAATACGAATCAAGTTCTCATTTATCCAACATCATTTATTCATCTATTACTATAATTATTCAAAGATTTATGCAGTTAATACAGAAATTGAATTCAGCACATTTGCACCATGAAACCCAATACAACCAACCAGCCAACCACACTCCCCTGAGCTTTCAACTGCTTTTTGTTAATTTTCGCTTGCGATTTAAACACACCACTCCTGTTGCAATTGAAAATTGCGTAAGTGTGATCTTGACACTTTTTCTGTGAACCAGCAATAAAATACTTTGAATTAGTTTTCTTCTCTTCATCTGCTAGCCATTTCAAAAATTCTAAAAGAGAACCACATCATTGAAAATAATTGTTATGAATTTCAAGAATCTTAATATTAAAATTTTTGCTAAAAGTCACTCATAATATTAAATTAAGAAAGAACATTTTTTAATGTGCTTTATTATTATAGGGTAAACCTAAACACGTCAGTAATGGATACGCTTAAAGAATTTCTTTAAAAAAATTACAATTTAATTAATATTTACATCTATCACAGTTCAGTTTTTTAAATATTATATAAACCTATCTACAATATTTAACCTATCTCATACTCGCATTTCCCCACTGTGAATCTAAGTTTAATTGTAATAACAGCAGTGTTGAATTCAGACTTTTTCTCCAGGAAGGACTTCTGCAGCTCCGGGGAGGATATTTTAGAGTTCCAGTAGGAAAATTATACTTTTGTCTATTAAAAAGCATAACATCTCAAACCTTCTGAAGGATTCCCCTCCAACCAGGCAACCCATGAATTCAACACTGAATAATATAAAATCAAAACACCCCAAAATCCAGTAGTAGGCACCTTACAAATAATAATAGGTAATTCTTTTATAATTATATTCAATATGACTTAATTAAATCATACTAATGAAACAAAATAGTCATTTCCAATTAGGATATCATTAATTGCCAAAACATCAAGTGAAGGTTTACTGTAGAGACAAACATTTGGAAAACTTCGGATTAGTTTGTAATTTGGTAGGTACGGTGAAACTGGAATTAGCTGTATAGTTTTTGGTTAAATTTGGTTCATTCATTCAAAAAAAGAATATTTCTTTTATTTCATAATGTTTTTCAGAGAAAATTCAGGCAATTTTTAAAAGAAAATTTGGTGCATTGGGATAATTAATTTAAATGTTAAACTATGGATGCTAAAACTTTCCAATTAAGGTCTTAAATTACTCGGATTAGTTTCAAATTTTGTCAATTCTTTTGCCAGACATTCTAAATTATCTATACATTTTTTTATGCACCTGCTTGAAAAATGTAAAACTTTGAAAGTAATGAAAAACTAAAAATTTTTTCATTCATTTAATTTGCTTTTCATCATCATCCCAAGATTCAATATATATATAGTTAAAATCCAGGATTTCTAGAGTCCAGCAACATCACAGACACATTCAGCAATGGCCACATGGTATCATTTACTGGAAATTGACTAATTAAGCATTCCAGTAATGAAAATTTGTTCCAAACCGTAAAGATAAAATTTTGAAAATGGCCATTAGTGCGGGAGGGTGGGGAGGGATGGGACACTTTACAAAAATAAGAAAGTCCACTTTGACGCAAAAACAAAAATTTCAATTTATAGAATACAAAATGAAACACTTCCTAAATTCTAGTGTCCTTTAACAATATAGAAACATAATTTGCAGAAACAATTTTATAATTAAAGAAATTGTAAGTTTCAAATTGTGTCCCATACCTCTCCACTTAAAGGAGGTATGAGACAGCTAAAAATAGTATGAGAAAGCACAAATAGTGTAATCTACATATACAGTCTAACAAAGGTTGTATTCCTTCCCACTATTACATCTAAACATAAACAAGTCATTAATATACAGAATGCATAAAAAGTATATGAAGCAAATTTACTTTTGATTCCTAAAATAATCTTTTTCTTTATACAACTGCAAGCTTATGCAGAGCAACAACTTTTTTCAGCTGAAGATTGGACTACCATTGCTTCACCTAGTGCGTGATTGGTGGCGAAAACTAGTGGTTGCCACATGGCAATTAAAGTTGTAATGAAAGACGATTAAAAAATTGCCATCTTAGTCATCACTCGCCAAGTGACGATTGAAAATCTGTTATCGATCGCCAAGTGAAATACAGTTTTTTTCATGGAAATATGCATCTCTACTTTGATTACATGTAACTGGTTAATTCTTTTTTCTACCAGATGAGAGCAAATTTCAAAGACTTCTTGATATTTCGGCTTTTCGCCATGTGCTTGCTGTTCAGTTGGATTATTTTCCAAAGAAATGCAGCTTATTCTGCAAAATATATTCATCAGGATTCCGCATGCATTTCAACTAATTTATTCCTTTTTTTCACTGGATGCAAGCAGATTTTAAGGACGTCACTGTATCTTCAATATTCTGACTCCTGTAACATGCATAGCAGTTAGATTATTTTTCTACAAGAGATACTGTTTAATCCTGCAAATACACTCACCAGCTTAGATTTCAACTATATGTAATGCATGCAGTGTGTTAATAACACATTTATTTTTTAAATAAAATCCAAATAACTTATTTTTTTGTTATACACCCAGCTGTTGGAATTTTGATTTAGTTATTTTTACATGATTTTGTGATTTGAAAGTAATTTTCTTGAATTTTGACTGCTTTCCTATTCTTATGATCAGGGGTGGGGAATTTCTAGAAAATCTTACCAGCCAAGGATTTATTTCACCAGTCAGTAAAATGCAACGTGCAGTAGAAAAATTTATGATAAAATTTACGCAACTCAAAAATAGTTGGTTACTATAATGCATTTTCATATTTTTTTCCCCTGTAAAATTAAGAAATATAAACAAGAGATGAAAGTTTAATATTAAATAGAACTTCATACCATGTTTACATCGCAGTAATTAGTAAAGTTGAAAAATATAGTTAACTATTTAAAAAAAAAAGTTTTTCGCATATCTCTGTAGTTTGTAGTTTTCAAAGACTACCTAAAAATTCACTCACCCTGTCAGAAAATTCACTCGCCAGTGTCGAGTAAAATGATGCATTTCCCCACCTCTGCTTATCATGAATAGTTAGTTGGCACGTATAAAACTCTGTTTATAGAAAATTATGTAATGTATTAATCTAGATGTCAAGAAAGTTCTAAAAATTATAGTGGCCACTAATTAACCCGGTGGAAGGCGCGCACTCATTAGCACACATTTGGTCGCGTGGGGTTCCTGTATAACCCCACCGAAAAACTTAAGTTTAATGCAATTTACGCATGTAAATTTATTCAAACATATATAAAAAATGTATAAAATATATTTTTAAGATATAAGTTTCAATTTCAGAATATATTTAAATAAATATCTGCACTAATAATTCTTAAAAAAAAAAAAAAAAACTTACTCATTTTCAAAAAAAATTACATACCTTTATTGGACTTTACATACATTTGTCACAGACGTAATTAGAGTGATCCTTGCAAGTAAATTGTTCACATTTAATACAACTAATTGTGGTTTTTTTTGTCCTTAGCTCGAGGACAAACTGCACATCGTCCTTTACCAAGCTTTATTCTCTTTGGCAAGTTATTATCAGGATCATCATTACTTTCTGTTGAGGGCAAATCAGATTTAATTTTTTCTCGTAATTCCTTGGGCAACATTGACATAGTTGATCTTTTCATAATTTGTTGGTTAACTAGAGACAATGCCAATGTTTTCAAGAACATTCGCCTACTTTTGTACTGCAGAGGAGCATTTTTGGTGGACATAAGTGCAACTCGCGCATTTATAGCTGCCACATTCAACACACAATAGAAAACAACCATCGGCCACCTATTTGTTTTCCTCGCAGTAGAATAAAGTGTAGACATTTCATCAACAGTATCCACTCCTCCCTTTGTTTCATTGTAAAATTGTATTATTTCCGGCTTCTTTTTCTCAGAGTTTTCATCTATCGTGTTATCATGATGCATTGTAGACAACAAAACTACACATTTCGATTTCTTCGGAACATAAGACACTAATGTTACGTCCTTTTGGAATCCAAATATAGATGAAAAAACTTCCATTGTTTTTGATTCTAAAAATTCAACAGGAATCACAGCTTTATTTTTCTTCAAAGTTCCCACGATAGTTAGTTTCTTTGATAGAAGCTCTTTTGCTAATGGATAGCTTGTGTACCAGTTGTCCATTGTCACGTTCCTTGCGGATCCAAATAACGGGGTGCAGAGTCGTTTTACAATTGCAGATGGTGAATTGTCAACTTTGAACGGACCTTCTGGTTGTTGTCCGGCATAAATTTCCATATTATATGTATAAAATGTCCTCGCATCGACTAAGGCGAATACTTTAATTCCATATCTTGCCGGTTTTTTCGGCATGTACTGCCGAAATCCACAACGACCTCGAAACTTTTCTAACTTCTCGTCTATAGTGACATATTCACTAACTGAATATATCTCTTGACACTTTTTATTGAATGCACTGAAAAAATCTCTCACTGCTGCCAGTTTATCTAATTGACGTCGATCTTCACGGTCTTTTATATTATCAAATCTCAAGCATCTGAGAAGAAATGTGAACCGCTTGTAAGACATTGTTTTTCGAAGCAATTCAATTCCAGTTCCATCGGCGCTCCACAAATCCTTTGCATTAGTATGGGATGATTTGTGTAGCCCGCATAAATATAAGAGACCAAATAGCGCTCTCATCTCCACTTCATCCGTATTTCTAGCATCACGACTTCGTTGGAAATTTGCAGATATTTTATCAATAAAAATATTAGTGCAATCCACGATATTTTTTATAACGTTGGAATCAAAAAAGAGTTCCCAACTTTCAACAGGTTCCGTAATACCTGATGCAACTGATTTTAGTCCAGGTAGATGAATAATGATGTTGCACGAGCTAGTTCTCACTTTTGCATTCGGTTTATCTTTTTTCCAGACTGTTTTATCTTTTCCTACGTAAATGTCATTTTCTTGATCGGATTCACCGCTTATATTGGCAGCTTCAAATTCACTGTCGTGACTACTATAAATTTCATAATCAATTTCATCTTCACTAGCAGAGTCTATTTCTTCATCTGAAGTTTCTACAGTATCCAGCAGCCCTCTCAATCTCTCCATTTCTTTCTCATATTCCGTCAATTTTCGTTTAGCTGCCATTTTCGAAAAGAACAAAAAATCAAGCGTCCACTATCTATGCGAGCAGAAAACTAATGAGAGGGAATTGCTGTAAAATGCGGTCGCGCGGGGTTGCTAGGTTACCCCAGTGGCAGGTGGCTTTCCAGGAAATGATTGCTTCTCCCTAACAAAAGAAAAACACCTGCTGATGGCAGGTGCTATTGAAAGAAAACATTTTAAAAGTTAGCTACTGAAGGGATGAATAATGACGGACTAATACGAATTCCAGAATAGAAGTTTTTATGAGACTGGGGTGACTCAGGTACCCCGCGCGCCTTCCACCGGGTTAAACTGAGTCTACTGGCCACTGGCTGCTAACTCAATTTCCCAATTTTCACCTATATGTGTGAATGATTACATGTTTAGAATGATACATTAAGAGAAAAACCTGCTGTCCTATTCCACCTCACTCACCCCTATATATAAAATTCAAAGATTTTTACTGCTAAAAAAATAAAAACATGCAACTTTTGCAAGAAAAGGAACTTGAAAAATACATTAAAGACACATTTACCTTGCTAAATAAAATTTCAAGAACTGTCAAACATTTTCTATTTCCTGATTAGTGTTTACATCAATGTTGTCATGCTCCTTAAACTTGCTTATGAAATTATTATTCCTTTTAATAAAACATGCCCCTTTACAAAATTCCATTTCATAAAAACTTACTTTATATAAATTATTTTTATTTTGTTAAATTTTAAAATATGTAATTTACAAACAAAACAAGTTAACCAAAAAGGAAAACTTCAGAAGAAGGACTTCAAGTACTTAGTTATTAAATAAGTGCTTGGTTCGAATATGAGTAACTGGATTTCATCATTCTGTACAAAATGTTATTTTTTACAGAAAAAATAAATAAATAAATAAATTTCACAAAAGTAACTTAATTTTTATTTTTCACAAAATGGGACACAAAAAAGTTGTATCGATCCATGGTTAAAATTTTCTTAAATTATTAGGTATATACATAAAGCCTACTTTATTAGTACATACAGGGCCATCTTCTGCATACCTGCGAACTTCGACCGGTGTAATTTAAAATTAAACCAAAATTATTTATGATTAAACAAAGCGAGAACTATTATTTTAAATTACTGGTGGAAGTTCCCACATGTTCAGAATACTGCTGATTACATATAATAAATTAGTAATATGAATTCTGAATATAATTTGAATAAAGTGTTTAAAACAGTAAAACTTACCGGATTTAGAAGGAAAAGTTAATTTCTGACAACTGTTAATGCCTTCAAGATTATGCGTGTGTTCTAAATGACTCCTTAATTCGTGTAAATATAGGAAATCTTCATTACAGAAGTCCTCGCTACACTTGATATTAATTCCAGTACTCGTCACACTTGCACCTTCTGCTTCATTCGAATGCATGCGCTTAACATGCTTTGCTAAATATTTCTTTTGGTAAAAAGTTGAGCTACAAGCATTGCACTTAAATATTTCATCCATATTAACTTTCCATTAAATTACACTAAATACTGGATTGAAATGATAAAAAGATGAAAAGTTGAAAAAAAGTGACAAGCAAGTAAATAGTAGAAAACATCGTGTCGTGCTTCGTGCAAAGCAAACAAGAAATAAATGCCAACGACCGGGACAATCTTTTATAGTCTGTTTAGTTTTTATATTTTCTTATTCATCTACACTTGTCTGACTGCGTCTGGATGGGATCCCCCATCCAGATAGCTTTTCTCATGCTCTTTAATTTTATGGTTTTAGTCTATTCTTGTTTGGCGCAGCATGTCCCGTAAGGGATTTTGTGCCATTAAACATTATACAACTAACCAATGACCGGTTTACTGTATGATCAGAACATCCAATCAGAGAACGAGTGACCAACATCCAATCACAGAACGAATGGCTCCCCAATATCTAGGCGCCTGTATAATTTTACCTTACCGATTTTATTTTATCGATCGGCAAAATTCAAGATCTTTCCAAAAGCCAATCGGCAAAATTCAAGATCTTTCCAAAAGCCAATCGGCAAAATTCAAGATCTTTCCAAAAGCCGATCTGCAAAATTCAAGATTTTTCCAAAAGCCAATCGACAAAATTCGAGATTTTTTGGAATTGAAGGCAAAATTCGAGATCTTTCCAAAAGCCGATCGGCAAAATTCGAGATCTTTCCAAGAGCCGATCGGCAAAATTCGAGATCTTTCCAAGAGCCGTCTGGCAAAATTCGAGATTTTTTCCTAAAGCCGATCGGAAAAATTCGAGATATTTTCCAAAAGCCGATCGGAAAAATTCGAGATATTTTCCAAAAGCCGATCGGAAAAATTAGAGATTTTTTTCAAAGGCAGATCGACAAAATTCAAGATTTTTTTCAAAGGCAGATCGACAAAATTCAAGATTTTTTCCTGAAAACGACCGACAAAATTCACAATTTTTCTGTGCCAGATTGACAAAATTTGTGATTTTTTCCAGTTATAAATTGACAAAATTCGCAGGCCACACGTCAACGCATCGAGGGCCACAATTTGTACATCATTATAATAGATAATAAAATTTGTGCATCATTATAATAGATAATAAAAATTAAGTATACTATTTTTTTTTTATGATGGTATTGTTATGTTTTAATAGATGCTAGAGACTCGCATAACTTTCTACATGATTATTTTAATTCTTAACATATACAAAACCGTTACAGAAAATATAGATAATTAAAAAAGATTAGCTGAGCCATAAGTTACATGTTATCACGAGAGATCAAGACACGACATGTAAAAGCCGGAGGAAAAGTCCGAGAGGTGTTGCCACTAAAGTTCATCTAAAAGTTTTTTACCATACTAATGCTACACACACACAAATAAGTTTTTTAAATGTTCACTGACATTTGGTGGATGATAGAACGATTCACCACAGTACTCTCTCTCTTCCCCCCCCCCCCCAAGTGCCTGAGGCACTGAGGTCAGAAATACCGTGTATTAAAACGAACACGTCGACCGTAACGAGTCGACACAATAGTCTCTGGCATGGGATCACTACAGGAGGTCGAGGCAGTTGTCTGTGATGTCTGTTGTGCATGGGGTGTTGCTCGGTAGGTGTAATTAGATCAGAGGCTTCCGAGAAGGCGGGTTTCAGTCTGTCAATACTGATAACAGTCTGTCTGCCATTCATGTTGATGGTGAAAGTCTTTTCGCCTCTTTGCACTACACTGAATGGGCCATCATAAAAAGTTTGGAGAGATTTCCTTACGGCATCATGCCTCACAAACACGTGAGTGCATGTTGTCAGGGATGGGTGAACAAAAACAGCTGTTTTGACATGTGCAGAAGTTGGAGTTGGTTTGAGGGAAGTCATGGTGTCCCGCAATGTTTGCAGGAAATCATGAGTTTGAATATCGATTTTTGGATGGTCGATTAGTTCACCTGGGAGTCTCAGTGGTGCACCATAAACAAGCTCCGCACTAGTGCAGTTGAGGTCGTCTTTAAATGAAGATCTAAGTCCAAGCAAGACAATTGGGAGTGATTCTGTCCATTTTGAGTCGTGGCATCGAAGTGCTATCTTTAGGGAACGATGAAACGCTCGACTAAGCCATTGCTCTATGGGTGGTATGGTGTTGTGCGGGTCTTCTGGATGCCCAACATTTTGTTAAAGATGAGGAATAGATTGCTTTCAAACTGGCAGCCTTGGTCTGAAGTTATGAGAGTGGGGATTCCAAAACGTGAAATCCAATTTGCAACAAAGGCTTTTGCAATCGTTTCGGCACATATGTCAGCAATAGGAGTAGAAGGAAAAAGCCGGTTTAACCCAGCAGGCGGTGGTAGGCGTGGCCAAAGATGGTTGACAGGTGGGGGAGATAAGAAAGTGATGGACAGGTTGGTGGAGTCAAGACAGACTGGCGTCCACACGGTATGCTATAGTAGAGAGGTTAAACAAAGACAGGTAGGGGGAGATAAGAAAGGATGGACAGGTGGGATGAGTCGAGACTGACTGGTGCCCACGCGGCATGCTTTAGTAGAGGGGTTAAAACAAAGAAGCGTTAATGAAAAGTCTCTTGTAGTAGAGAGGGATTAAACAAAGGATAATGTTAATGAATGAAAGTCTACTGTAGTAGAGGGATTAGAACAAAGGAAAGATAATGATGAGGTGATTAGAAAAGATCGCATGCAAACTATTAAAAAAAACTTACCACGGAGCAGCGCGGAGACACGTCTGACCAGTATGAAATCTACCGGGCTAATGAACGAATGCTTCCTCGGGAACCGATTTCATCTAGATAAGAGCTGTCTTCTGATTGGTCGAGAGTCGAACTTAGGTGGCAGCACAATCGCTTTCACCCGAGGGCATGAACACGAGCGCCCTCTCTTGAGAGGATTTTCAACTCACCTGTGATGACATCATCATCCTATTTTAAACTGAATAAAAAGGTTAATACATTTTTAAGTTTTAACAAAATAAGTTATAATATTTTAGTCATTTATTAATTTTTCGAAACATGTTTTTTAAAGCCGGATGAGTGAAATGATAACGATGTTTTTGTATAATCATTATCAATGGAGACTTTTAGTTAAAATATAAACTTAGTTCACAATGTGTTGTTCATTTGAATGAACTAAGATTACATATTGTTTCCCAGGACACACGTCGCGGACGTAAGTCTCCATTGTGTCCCACCGCGTTCTAACATATTTTTCAAGTTTTGATGGGAATTAATTAAAAAACTTTAAACTTCTTTAACTCTAATTTAGAAATTGATATAACTTACTAAACAGAAAATGGATTTTGATATTAATTGAAACAGATTACTAACAATTAGATTAAGTTTATCATCATTATATTCCACAGAACTCTAAAATATTTATAAATTAGGATAAAAATTAATAAATTACTTAACCCGAGAGTAGTCGCGTCTTTTTTTAGAACGCTAGTAGTCGCGCTCGGTCTATTTGCCGCCGTTCCCGTTTGGCCGAAAAAACAGAGGAAAATTGTCAGTGTTACTAGAAGATCGAAAACGGCGAAAATAAGGGAGAAATATCGCTTGAATGCGAAAAGATAAACGTTATAGCAATTAGCACGCATTTACGTTAAGTATATATTTGGTTAACATTTAAATAAATATTTTAATAACTTTTTTTTTTCAAAATTTGTAAAAATGATAAAAATTATTCTATAAAATGACTGAATTTGTAAAGATTCAATGAATAACAAATTAAAACAAATTTTCAGTTATAAATTTAAAATCGTAATACATATTTTTCGAAAGGACAGCAGCGTAGTCAGGTTGGTTTTAACAGTGGTCCGGCACTAGGAGCCAATAGAAGTTGGAAAAATAGATTTCTAATATATTTTTCTTACCATATCTATACAGATAATAAAAAAAGGAGATAAAATAACTACTAATTTGAAATTATTAATATAACAACAGTAGCTACATTTTATTTCATTATTTTTTTTTCTTTTCGTTGAGTCGTTTTTGTGTGTGCAACTTTAGAGATTTGATAATTCAATACTTTTTCTCAAATGAAAATATATGAAACAAATGAAAATATATGCATGAAATAAATGAAACAAATAAAAATATACGGACATATTTCAGGGTGAAGCAGAGTTCTTTTTTCATCCTTCTTGGTATGAGCTTCGTATATATGAAGTAAATAATAAGTAATAGTTTATTAAAAATAAATATTTTATTTCTATAAATTTCCACCGTGGATTTTAACTTTTTTTTTTTCAAAATTTATTAAAATGATAAAAATTGTTACCGTATTTTATGGCAGAAACGCCGCGGCGTTTATGAGTTTGAAAGTTATTTTTTTTTGCCAAGTGCGGCCTTTATACCATGTGCGGAGTTTACGGGGTTTTTTTTTTTTTTGCATGCGCGTAAAATTGGGATAAAGTAAAAATCCCTTAAGACTCTCAAGTCCCTTGCTCAACAACGCGAAAATTTCTGACTTTGCCGATAATGAAAACTGTGACATTTCCGATGATGATACCAAATCATGCAGGTGGACAAAGGAAATTTATAACTCTTCCACTCAGAATTTGAGGGCTTCGAATAGAAACTAAAAAAGGACTAAAGTGAATGCGACGTAAAAAGCGTCATAAAAAGAGTGCTAAGTTGCGCCGACCAATTATAAAATTCTGGAGCAGAGGAGAGAGGTCCGCGTCCTGCACTCTGGATGAATTTAATTCCAGTTGACGTCTCCTTAATTTAAAAATTACATAAAAATATTTAAAATCTGATTTAAATAAAATTTTAGAATATTAAGTTATTAAAAATGAGGCACCCTACTCTGTTCAGAATACTTTGATTAAAGTTAGGCCAATGCGACATTTTTGACAAAAGTAGAGTTCCCACAGGTGCGGCGTTTACGACGGGTGCGGCGATTATGATATTTTAAAGCTTACTCAGACCAATTTTGAGGAGTGCGGCGCTTACGATGGGTGCGGCGTTTCTTCCATAAAATACGGTATATAAACTGACTGAATTTGTAAAGATACAATCAATAACAAATTAAAACACATTTTCAGTTATAAATTTGAAATCGTAATTCATATTTTTTGAAAGGACAGCACTAGGAGCTAATTGAAGTTGAAAAAATACATTTCTAATATATTTTTCTTACCATATCTATACATATAATAAAAAAAAGGAGAAAATATAACTACTAATTTAAAATTATTAATGTAACAGCAGTAGCTACTTTTATTTCATTACCTTTTTTTCTTTTCGTTGAGTCGTTTTTCTGTGTGCAACTTTAGAGATTTGATAATTAAATACTTTTTCTCAAATGAAAATATATGAACCAAATGAAAATATATTCATGAAAATAAATGAAATAAACGAAAATATATTCATGAAAATAAATGAAATAAACGAAAATATATGGACTTATTTCAGGGTGGAGCAGCGCTCTTTTTTCACCCTTCCGGGTACGAGCTCCGTATATATGAAGTAAATAATAAGTAATAATTTATTAAAATTAAATATTTTATTTGTAAAATTTTCCACTGTGGATTTTAACCTTATTTCTTTTTCTTTCTTTTCTTTTTTCAAAATTTGTAAAAATGATAAAGATTATTCTATAAAATGACTGAATTTGTAAAGATGCAATGAATAACAAATTAAAACAAATTTTCAGTTATAAATTTGAAATCGTGATACATATTTTTCGAAAGGATAGCAGCGCTGTCAGTTTGGTTTTGATGATGGTCCGGCTGGAGGAGCCAATTGAAATTGAAAAAATACATTTCTAAGATTTTTTCCTTACCATATCTATACAGTTAATAAAAAAAAGAAGATAAAATAATCATTTCTCTGAAATTATTAATATAAAAGCAGTAGCTACTTTTCATTTCTTTACTTTTTTTTTTTTTTTTTTTTTTTTTTTTGTTCGTTGATTCGTTTTTTTTTTTTTTTTTTTTTTTGTTCGTTGATTCGTTTTTGTATGTGCAACTTTAGAGATTTGATAATTCAGTACTTTTTCTTAAACGAAAATATATGAACGAAATGAAAATATATGAATGAAAATAAATGAAACAAATGAAAATATACAGAGTTATCTCAGGATGGGGCAGCGTTCTTTTTTCACCCTTCTGGGACGAGCTTCGTATATATCAAGTAAATAATAAATAATAATTTATTAAAATTAAATATTTTATTTGTATAAATTTTTACTGCGGATTTTAATCCCACTTACGGATGAATAATTTTAAAGAACCGAACTGGCAAAAAGTTCGTTTTGATTGTACTGCTTCATTTAATTAAAATAAATATACATTTGTGCATATCAATTCATGCTATGAATAATTCACTAAAAACTTTTTCTTACAATACATAGCAAAATAATGAAAACACAAATATAGCAAAATTTCTCTTAAATTATAAGCATGCAGTAATTGCTTAATTTAAATGAACATATGTACATATAACATGTACATATTAAACCCTAATTTAGAAAATCAGTTTGGGAGAACAAAACCCGTCAATATTGATTTTGTTAATGTTTCAGCACTAGGCACCAATCAGAGTTAAAAAGATACAATCATTTAATTAAAATAAATATTAAATTGTAATTTCTTGATAATATTTATTAAAGTATAATTAGATTTGAATGAATTTTTCCTTTTAGAATGAAAAACATTACTTATGAAAAATAGTTTGTACAACTGAACACCAACAAAGTTAATTTTGTTAGGCCCCCGGTACTAGGCGATCTTTGAATTTGAATAAAAAAAGAGTTGCTGCGGCGCTCTTAAAAAACTACATTTTCATTTACAGTAAACATTTTAAAAATAGATAAATTTTAGAAAAGTACTTACCCTATTCTTTTAATTATAGTACAAACATTAGCTGAATTATCCATAAAATATTTTTATTTGCATACATCCTAATCTACATTAGAAAATTCGTATTGTTTAGCACATGCCACACACAACTGATATGTATGCTCTTTGCAGATATACAGACTACAGTTTTGACAAAATTGTTTTGTTTTTCGATTTTGCTTTGATGTGCAAAAACTACATCTTTCAACTTTGGGAGATCGGACAACTTCATTTTCTGGTTCCCCACAAAATTCTCTTATCTTTCTTTTCAAAGAGTTTGGCAATGTTGTTGTTTGTTTTCTCTCATTTATATGTTCCCTTATTAGATCAAAAGCAAGTTCTTTCAAAAAATAGCGACGAACAACCTTTTTCCCCGTATTTTTCTGAAAAATAATTTGAGAATTTATTCCCGCAATATTCATCAGCGAAATAAACAAAGTAAGCGGCCATCTATTACTTTTTTTTGCGACTGAATAGGACCCTTTCATCTCATCTACTACGTCAACGCCTCCTTTTGTAACATTATATTGCTTTATAATGTCTGGCTTCATTTGTTGTGAATCATCTGTCGCTGTGTCATGATGCATTGTTGAGATAAGTAATACGGATGCATTTTTTTTTGGCACGTAAGATACTAATGTTATGTCTTCGTAAAATCCAAAAGTACTTGATAAAACTTCTCTACTTTTAGAGGGCAAAAAATCTTTGGGTATTTCTTTTTTATTTTTTCTCAGTGTCCCAATCATTGTAAGGTTGTTATCCTCTAAAAGTGATTTTGCTAAAGGGACTGACGTGAACCAGTTATCCATTGTAATATTTCTTCCGGTTCCTGATATGGGCGTTATAAGACGTTTTACTACATCAGATGGTGAATTACTCAAAACAAAGGCTCCATTTGGTTGCTGACCAGCATAAATTTCTAATTTCGAAACATAAAAGTTAATAGCATCAACCAATGCATATATTTTAATGCCATATTTTGCTGGTTTCGATTTCATATAGACACGAAATGAACAGCGACCGTGAAATTGTTCCAGCATTTCATCGATCGTCACATATTCACTCAAAGTAAAATGCTTTTCAAAAGCGCTATTAATTTCGGAAAATACTTCCCTGATCGGAGCTAACTTATCCGATGCACGTCTTCCCTTTCTGCTGTTCTTATCATCAAATCGTAGGCACTTCAATAGAAATCGAAATCTTCGTAAACACATTGTTGTTTTAAAAACATCGGCGCCTGTGCCATCATCGCTCCATAAATCCGTTAAGTTTTGGTGAGATGATTTCATAACACCAGCAATATAAAGCAAACCCAATACTGCTTTTAGTTCCGTTAGGGAAGTTAACTTACAGTCCCTTTCTCTTGAAAAATTAGGTTGCTGAGTTTTTATATATATATTTGTATAGTTCACAATTTTTAGCAGAACGCAATCATTAAAAAAAAGTTTCCAGGCATCGAAAACTGTCAATGCATCTTTTGCACTGTCGCACACTCCTGATGTTTCACAAACAATATTGTGTTGTCGCCGTCGTACATTTGTTCTTGGTGGATTCTTTTCCCATTTTGTTATATTATCTTTACCAATAAAAAAATTGGACGGCGATATTGAACATTCAGTTTCTATATCTTCATTTTCAGATTCTTCATTATCAGTTTCCTCATCTTCGTTTTGAATTAAATTATTATCTTCCTCCGATGAACTGGCGTCATAACTAATGTAATCCTCTTCCAAATTATCAAAAAGTTTTAGAGCTTCTTGAATAGTTAAAAACTTTTTACGAGACATAATTAAAATAGTCAAATACTCTCTGTGCAAAATATCAGAATGAGAAAAAAGAGGGAGAGGGAGCAAACGGAAGAGACTCCACGATCCCTTCTTCCGCCTTCCAGGAAAATTCGGGGGGATGGGAATGAAGAATGGGAAGGGAGGGAAAAAAACAACTAACGTTGGTGATCGCGCGCCGGTCATTCAGACCGAATTTAACTTTAGAATGCAATAAAATCCTGACAAAACGCAGGAATGACTTATAATTTCTGTAAACAGAAGGTCGAACAGTGAAGGTCAGCTAGGCGGCATTCCACCATTATAACTTTAAGGGGAGATGGGTTATAGGAAGAATTACGAATTTTGGCGGGGAAAAGACCAATGCGCGACTAATAACGGGTTAAAATTAATTTTATATAATTTTGTATAACTATATAAACAGAAAAATTGATTTTTTAAATTTTATAAACTTTTCATATTAATTAAAAACAGGTTGTCTACAATTAGGACAAGTTATATGTTTTTTGAGCACAAACCATAAACACCCTTCATGGTAAAAGTGCCCACATGCGTAAACATTATTTTTTAAGTGTATTTTGTGTTTGACACACATTACAATAAATGTTTGTTACATCAAATTGTGGTTTTGGTTCATGTTGAAAAAACGCGAGTCTTTGTCTGCATTGTACTAATGGACATTTTTTTGCAAATTTACTAGCTACTTTTTTCATGCATTCTGCATGAGTTAAATGTCGACATATGCTTTTATACATTACAGTATTCTCCTGCACATCATCATCCATGCAGAAACATTTCTGAAAAGGAAAGAAAAAACACTTTATAATTTTAGCTATTTTTTAGATTGGTAAACATTTTTTTTAATTATTTTGAAAGATAATTTACCTCATTTAATGCTTTCTCTTCATTCATATTTGGAGTAGATATTTCTATACATATTTTTTTTAACATATCAATGTCTGGTTCCCAATCATTTTCCTGCTCATCATCATCATCAGGGATTTCATATTCATCATAATAAAATTAATCTAGGTCAGATTCATCCAATTCATTATATTCGTTAAATTCATTTGCATTAATTTGCTGTCCATTTGGCAAGTAATCTGACATACTTTCATCATCATCATCCGCATCACAATCATCAGATGCGGAATCACTTGAAAATAGTTCACTTGAATTATTCTATAAGAAAAAACTTTTCTTTCTAATTTAACAAAAAGAAAAAAAAGTTTTTTCTAATTAATTTAAGAAAAGAAAAAGAAAAAGCTTTTTCTAAATAATTTAACAAAAGAATTTACCTCATAGTTTTCTATATTAGATGGTGCATTTATATGTTCATCGATCTCAGACATCTATAAATTAAAATCATTGTTAAAAAATCTTAAGTTTCTATTATATTTTTTTAATTAATTTAAAATAATTCGCTGCACTTATTCTATAAGAAAAAGAAAAAAGCTTTTTCTAAGTAATTCAACAAAAGAATTTACCTCATAGTTTTCTATATTGGTGCATTTATATGTTCATCGTTATATTCATCAAAATCTGACATCTATAAAATAAAATAAAATAAAAACAAAAAGATTTATTTTAATCAAAAGCTTTAAATTTCAACTTTCAACTAATTTACTCTTATTACCTTATCTTACCACATATATTCAGGAATACTATAGGATGATAAAATTTCGGGTTGTATTACTGATTTTTTTAAAAACTTCATCATCACCATCATCTGAAATTTCATCATTTTTTTCAGTAGCTGGTAAACTCTCATCCGATGAAATATCAAAAATTTGAATTTCGTTGACGTCGTTGCGTATTTCCGTACTGCGGAACTTTTCGCCAAATTTTGGCGAAATTGCAGCCCGGCAACTGGTTCCGCATTTGGCATTTGAACAAAGCAAGCAACCCTATCGCTTCGTGGAACCAGCGAACTGACATGTACGAATCCGGAATTCGACTGATGAATTATCCATCCGTATTTAAGCAAATAATATTCTGAACAACTTGCTATTTTGTCATTATTTTTCTTACATAACTTATTGCACAAATTTAAATATATGTTTTTAAGTGTTTTGTTTTATATAGATTCTTTTGAGGATGATTATTTAATTTTTAAGCTTAATATTTATATATTCAAATTTTATAATGCAAGCCTTTTTAATAAATAGAAATTGTGATATTTCTTATTTAATATGATATTTCTTCAAACTATATCACACTAAAATGCGGATACTATATTATGTTAAGTTTGACTTGAAATTTCTTATGCATTATTATTATTATTTTGTTCTCCTGCTTATTATATTTATTTTATTATAAACTAAACAGCTTCTTTTTATATATTATTAGATTTAGTTATTTTGTAACGTGATAATGATGCCTCTTTGAAATATTTATTCAGAAAATATTAACTAAGCTGTTAACTCTGTATTTTTTATGCATTATTATTATTATTATTATTATTATTTTTTTTTTTTGTTCTCCTGCTTATTATATTTATTTTATTATACATTAACTAAACAGATTCTTTTTATATATTATTAGTTTAGTTACTTTGTAATTGGATAAAGATGTCTTTTTGAAATACTTATTCAGAAAATATTAACTATAAGCTTTTAACTCTATACTTTTTATGCATCATTATTTTTTTATGCATCATTATTTTTTTTCTTCTCCTGCTTATTATATTTATTTTATTATATATTAAGAAACAGCTTCTTTTTATATTAAAAAAAATCATATTTATATTTTAAAAAAAGTTATATTTAAATTCACAATTGGTCTGATTGATGTACCAAAAACACAATGTTAATTGCAGGAACAAAAATTTAAATTTTAGCACTATTATAGTTATTATTTTTAATTTTTATTCCAAATTGCTATATTGATTGTTTACAATCATCAAAACAAAAGAGTGATTTTCGAGGCTGAAATTTAATTAAAAAAATTTTAAGGTAAATTCAGATGTTTAGAAATGCTATCAATTGAACACAAATAAAAAGTCCAAAAAGCAGTTATGATATGATTTTATGTTTTCATACAGACAAAAAGAAATTAAATATGAATAACAAGGAAGTGTAATTTTCAGTAAAATATAAAATCTAGTTTTTAGAGTTCAATATAAATACGGTTTTAATTTTTTTTTTTTTTTTTTAACACTTCAAGGAACTGCCTATTTATTTAAAGTATCTTCACAAGTATGATGCATATTCAGAAATTCAAGCATTTTTTTTTTCTTTACGATGTCTTTAATCCAAAACCCAATCTTTTTATCTAGTTTGTTTTATATTGTTCAATACTCATTTCTAGATGATAATCTAGAAAGAAATATTGCAATACAATATGTCTATAATTTTGAGAATTTGATAAATCATACAAAATCTAGTTTTTCAAACATGAGGGATATTTTTAGTTAGAGCCAATTAGGTGAAACATCTACAATGAGAAAAGATAAAGCTTTCTTTTATATGAAAATTTGACAAAGTTGTAAGAGTCATTCGAATAAGTAAAATTCATTGAAATCAGTTTTGATAATCTAACATTATACAATCCCACTTATTTATACTTTTAATCTTATGTTTTTGCAATATCATAATTTTAATAAGTTATAACATCTTTTAAAATATAATTTTCAAAAGTTCAAATTATTGTTTTAATAAAAAAATATGAAACTATCAAAGACCATCATAAATTTATTATAACAGGGTTAGTTGGCCAAAAAATATTAAAAACTAACGATTGATCAAGTAATCATGATTAATGATTAAATTTGCAATCGTTAATCTTGGTTAATGATTGAATTAGTTGTAATTGTTAAAATCATTGATCATGCATGATTAATGATTACATTAGTTTTAGTTTTTTAAACCTAGGCCATAAAATTCTTTTTTAATGTGAAAGAGAATTATTGGAGAATGACATCAAATATTGAATTTTTCACTGTTGAAGGGGGCCCAGGCTGTTAAGTGTACGTTTTTATATCCACATTCATTTGAAAACTATACAACAACTTCCAAATTTTTCAGAAAGATGGACATGCACTGTAGTTGTTCATACCTGTGTCAGATTTTTAAGTTTCGTGTGGCCCTTGCCCCCCATAAGCAAAGCCTCACATATTGGGCCCTATTTCTTTAAAAAAAGGTTTTCATAGCCTCAAAAATGCCAAATTCACTAAAAAAGTCGGACTGCACCAATAGTGTAGAAAAAGTATGTGTCAAATAATTAAAGTTTAAGTTTCATGTGGCCCTGGGGCCCGATTATATTTATTTTTTACTATTCATCGTAAAAATACCAAATTAACATACAGATCAGTCAACACCAGTATTTCAAAATTAAGAGGGAATATTAATAAGTTTTTGCCTTCACATAGAAATAATTGAGTGAAATTTATGAAATTGCTACTTTTTATTAGTCCTTTACTATATAGCCACTGTGCACAGTAACACATTTCTGCAAATGGTATTTCAAAGAGGGGGAATGGCCGGATGTATTCCAGGAGGCGTAGCAGTAGACTCAAAGAGGGGCATTTTTCTACCTTTTGCCGACCCCTCTCATGTGACATCAGAGGCATAGTTACAAATATTTTTTCGGGGGGGGGGGGGGGGGGGGGATGAAAAAAAAATTGCTTTGTTTTCCACCTGAAATGATATGTGCAATGTGTGTTTATGATAATGATATTTATATGTCAAAAATCCTTACCAAAAAAAAAAAAAAAAAAAAAAAAAAAAAAAATACTGAAACTGAAAACACAAAAATTATAATTATTGGTTTGTTGTAATGAATTTTGAATACACCTCTTTCATTTAAATAATTAAAATCAAAACTAGATTAATTTCTATTTTCCTATCTTGGAATCATTGAGCATGAAAATAAGAAGATACCCAATTGTTAAATAGTTAAGGAAGCAATTTCAAACAATACAATAAATGTAAGATTTAAATCTAGAAAAATTACATATATTTAGAGAAAACCAGCATTACTTTAAGGCTTGCAAATTTTTTGTCTTCTATTGTGTACGAGTTATAATCACACTTCATATGAAAATACCATCGTGTTATTTTGAGAAAGGAACAAAGTTTTTTGGAAGAAATAAAGAGAATAGATTAGAGACGCTGTTGATGGACAACAGTCAGGAAATTCAGGTCTGGTAGATGTATGATATTTTCGTAGCACAGAGAAACACAAGGACAAATTGAGTCTGGCTGCTTTTTGCACTTCTTTTGACGATTTAACTAGTTTACTGTTACAGAACTCAGAAAGGTAGTTAGCAAAACAATAAAATTTTCATATTTTTTACTATTATTTAAAATAAGTCTTTCAAAAATCTAGAATTTCCCAACTCTAAGCTCAAATTTCCCAAGTTCACATATATTGGAGGGGGAGGCTCCCCTCCCATTGTGACAGGGGCGCGCCAACAGTATTCAGTGCCTGTGTGCAAAACTTGTGTTGCCGCTCTGTACCCCCCCCCCCCCCCTGCCAAAATAAATTATAAAAGAAGTTCTATGAGTTTCGATAAATGCGTAGCTGCCGTACTGTTGGAATTTTATCCCAGATCAAATAAAGTTTTTTGAACCAGAAAATTATTTAATAAAATGTGTCTTGTTTCTATAGGGTTAGTATTTTATTTCATTTAGTAAATAAAATTTCTGGTTCCAAACATGTTTAAATCGCTTGAAAAATAAGGAAGGTTGGCCGCTATGTAAATGAAATTCGAAACACAGTAAAGTCTGTGAAAATAAAAGCTATCTGTATCAGAATGCTGCATTGAACGGTAAAATTTCATTATCACAGAAAAAATAATACAATACAATAACAATAGATTGCATTCATAACTAATAAAAGAAAATTGTTTGTAATCTCAAATTTGCATATGTCAAAGATGTTTGTCTATACATTGCATGTGTTGCCGATGGCTAAGAAAATCTACCGTCCATAGAGGTAAAAAAATTTGGATAAGGATAGACGATAGCAGATCCAAATGCACCTGAGGCACAGATTTTTTATTTTTTGATAATTAGCCGAAATATAATTAAAAGCCATAATGATAATCGCAAAATGGCGAGCTTTCTTTCTTCAAAGCAATCATGCCTCTGCGTTTGCATTTCTCCGGACGTTAAGCGGTTCTTCACACTGACGAAAGCGCAGAGTGATTTTTACTGCATTTTGAAATTGCGATAGCCTGGTCCCTGTAGAGTTATTAAAAAAAAAAAAGATAAAAGAAAGAAAACTGTATTATCTTTCCGATTCCAACAGTATCTTTTGTTACTGTTTTACCTTTCTATATGACGGCAATTCTTGTCAGTTTTCAAGTTTTTCCGTTCTTTTAAACTAAAAAAACAAACCACCAAACATCTATTAATACATTTTTAGTATTTTTTACGAATCTAACGATATCTCTGGTGTGAAAAAATATTTATTTAAAAAAAAAAATTCTTGAAGTCATTTCAAGGATTCGCCAGAAATATTTTTTTTCTCTCAGTGCAAGTTTTCTCTAGATATCGTGTCCTGTCTCGGAGATTTATGCTTTGAATATAATTTTGTATTTTAAAAAGTGAGAGGATGTTGCATATTTTATATTATTTATGTTTTATCAAGAATTTTTGGTCAGAATTGAAACTTTTATACATCTAAACGACAGAAATAAAATACAAATTCGAGGTTCGCTTGGAAAATCAGACCGGTGTAGGGTACAGAAAGCAGAGGGGCCCACTTGACCCTCGTATGAATAGATTTTTATTTAAAAATATAAAATCATGCAAATTCGAGGTTATACCATGCCCAAGTGTTGTTGACAATATCAGGCTCGTTTGGAAAATTTTTCATTTAAAAATATATAATTAAAACAAACTGGACAGTGCATTGTATGTCCGGAGTATATGCTGCTGAAGACATTGCGCCCCTCTCCCCCATCTCTAGGTTTGTTTGGAAATATAAAATAATTCAACATTTGATTTTAGACGTATCATCATTTACAATGCTGGGCAGGCCGGTTAATAGCGCATAGCACGGGAATTTAAAACTCATTTTTTCATAAATCTATATTTTTCCGTTCATATTACAGCGATCACTGTAGCTCACAACTTATTTATGTCTAAATTGAACTTTTTTTGCCATTCTAGTCTTTGTAGCATCTAAGATTATATGTAATGCTAATAAGTGCTCATATTTCAATACTTTCAATTTTATGTTCTGAATTGAGGACCCCAGAAGCCAAGGGATATAATGACAACATTGAAAAAACTGAGCTAAATGTACAGGTTGTCTGGAAAAAAGGATATTTGTTTGGAGGTAAAGAAATATAAGCAATTTTTTAATTCTGTGCTGCGTTCTAGAGGTCAACTACTTAAGGTCTTCAAACAACATAACTGCTTTAAGCTCTATCTCTACTTAAATTTTAAAAAAATATTGTACTCCACTTTCCTTTCACAGTTATTGAAATAAAAAAAAAAACATAGGTTGCTATGAAATAAGCAACAATTTCATATTTTAATTCAGTCAGTTACTATTGGTGTTCAATTTTCAACTCAATTTATTCGTAATCGAAATTTTGTCACTTGTATCCCTTGGCTTCTGGGGTCCTCAATTAAAAGGAACAAATCTTAACAATCATCACAGTTATTTATTCAGTATGTGATTAGACACAAGTGTATGAAGGGGGTGCAGGGAAAGGCCCGTCCCTCTCAATCTTTGAAAAAGTAAAAATTTAGCCTATTTTCACCATCCCCTCCCCCTTTACGAAAATTTTGCTTCTTCATGAGGATGTATCCAGATTACAAGATAGTCTAGATAAAAAGTATTTGTTCTATGGCCCGAAAAAACACACAATTTTTGTCCAATATGTAATAGTTTATACAGAAGGGATGATTCGTAAGAGCATTGAAAAAGGATATTGTATCGGCCGCCTAAAGTAAAATATAAGCGCAAAATACACACTGTTAAATCTACAACATGGAATGCCAAAACTTTCATAAACAGCTTTATTTTACCAATTAATATTTGTTCCATTAGCTGACGTCAGCCTCTCCAATCTAAAATCTCTACATTGAACAGAACACTCATACAAATTTTGGTTTTACATTGTTTCTCTATTCAGGGTAGAGGTCGGCCGATTTAAAAAAAAAAAAAAAAGGGGGCCAGGCTGACAAAAAATAAAACGGAGCAGCAGGGCCGATCAAACAATTAAGTAGGCCTACCAGCACGATAGAAAAATTTAAACGAAGCTGATAAAATATGATTTTTTTTTCAATGGATATGACTATGAATAAGTATAATAGTGCTGAACGAGCTGATGCTAGTTTGACAACATCAATACAGAAATATAACATATGCAGTGTAAAGATCGTCATCGGACAGCTACATCGTGCCTGAACCCGGGGTTAATTTTTTCAGAAGATCTGGGCCGGGAAGGAGTGAGGTTTTATTATAAAATTTAAGTTTCATGTGGGCCTGTTTAAAAAAAAAAAAAAAAAAAAAAAAGTTTACCTGTCCGCAAAATACCATATTCAGTAAAAAGGTCGGTCTGAATCAATAGTGTAGAATTATGATAACAAATTCTTATATTTGAAATTCATGTAGCCCTAAAGCCTCATACACAGGACCCAAATATATATATTTCTTTACCATTGATTTAAAAATACTAAATTTGGCAAACATGTCAGTCTTTATAGTAGTTGACTTATGGTATTGATTTCTTAAATTTTAAGTTTCATGTAGTCTTGAAACTTAAATAAAATGTCTGCGTAAATAATTTCACATAATAAGAATAAATTGTATATTTGAATTCTTAACACTGAAAAATACTTTTATAATTGAATGTAAATAATTGAATTTTTAGATTTTATATGCTATAATTTTCATAAAGATATTTTAAAAATTTCATAAAAGAACTCGTGAAACTATTTAAGTCATTATAGATAGAATCATGATTAATAACTCCATGACTTATTTTTTCTTCTGAAAATATACGTGTTTCATCTTTTATTTGCAAAAATGTGTTTGTAATGGAAAAACATGTAAAATAAATTAAAATAACTTTTCTAAGGTTATACTTAAAAAAAAAAATATATTGTGCAAATTTACAGATCATAATTTATTTTTATGTTTAATTTCAAATCTAAATACTGAAGTTTTTTTTTTGTAAAATGTACGACAAAATGTAATTTGTGTAGCCTAGTAAAGGATTTACTTTGCTCATCCTAACAATATAAGAATAGATGCTTAAAAAACGTATACATATACAGTGGACGCTCGTTAATTCGAACTTTCGGTTAATTCGAACTAATCCAAAGGCCCCACAAAACTTGTATTGGAATCAATGTTAAAAATATCTCATTAATTCGAACTAATTTTTCATCCCTTCGGTTAATTCGAACTAAAAATTTGGCAAAAGAAATTTCTTTTTCCTCGTTTAATGGAGAAAATACACGCTTTTTTATTATTTTCTGTGCCGAAATTATCTGTATTTCTTTTCTGTGTAAAGACACGTATGCCTGCATTCCTAAACTATTGTATTTCCACTAAACGTCAGTCCTACTGTCCTCTTCTTATCAGTGCTTAACTGACCAAGTTCTCCGTCGTTACCTGTTTCCTTACATTCATTCAGAAACGTTTATGAATGGGTGGTGGTAGGAAAAGTACCTGCCGTGACGTAACAACATCAACGTACTTTTTTTCCCTCACCGGCAAGCGTGCGCGGTAGTTAGAAACTTAAACCAAAACCATTGCAACATACTTTTCCTTCCCCCTGCCCTCCGCCAAACAGAACCCACTCTCGTGAGTAGAAACATAGCGCGCGGAAAAAAGAATTAGGGAGGGGGGAAGCTCTACCATTCGTTTATTTGCTGCTGATTTTCTTAGAATTTCAGAAAAACCAGTCTTTACTTTAGATTTTAGGGAAGCTGCGTCCAAATTAATGTGCTCTAGTTGTTCTTCCTCAGTGTGTGGTGTGAACGTGTAAAAATTTAGGATGTCTACACGTGGAAAGTACAAAGCCCTAACTTTGGAGATAAAGATAGAAATTTTAAGGAAGGTAGAGAATGGCGAAAACAAAACAAAGTTAGCAGCTGACTATGGAATTAAAAAAAATACCTTGTCAACTTATTTGAAAAACAAGGAATCAATTTTAGATTCATGGGAAAAATCGAAATTTGCTAGAGGAAGGAAACGCATGAGAAATGCGTCCCAAGAAGATCTAGAGAAGGCTCTACTGCTATGGTTCCAGGATGCTAGATCTCGAAACTTTCCAATAAATGGACCCTTAGTGCAGGCGAAGGCTGATGAATTGGCGAGTCGAATGGGTATTGAAGATTTTAAATGCAGTGATGGATGGCTTTCTCGGTTTAAGTCAAGGCACAATATTTCTTATAAAGCGGTATGTGGCCAGAGCTCTGATGTAAGCGAAGATGTATGCACTAATTTCGGTAGGAAACTGCCAGAGATTTTATCTACTTACCTGCCGAAAGATATTTTTAATGCGGACGAAACTGCACTTTTTTATAAACTCTTGCCAAACAAGACATTACATTTTAAAGGGGAAACTTGCGTAGAAGGTAAAAACAGTAAAGAGAGGGTTACAGCTTTAGTTTGTGCTAATATGGATGGGAGCGAAAAGCTTAAATTATTAGTGATGGGAAAGTCCAAGAATCCACGGTGTTTTAAAGGAATTAAAACACTGCCAGTTGATTATGTATCCAGTGCAAAAGCATGGATGACACAAGACATCTTCCGTAGCTGGTTAAAAGGAATAGATAAGCAGTTTTCGAGGCAAAAGCGTAAAATTGTATTATTTGTGGATAACGCAAGGTGCCATAATAACCTTCCAGAACTGAGTTCCATACAGGTTGAATATTTGCCGCCAAATACAACTGCTAAGCTACAACCAATGGATCAAGGAATCATCCATAATCTTAAAACAAATTATCGTAAGAGACTCTTAAAACAAATCCTTTTTTCTTTAGATTCTGGTGAAAATTACAAAATTACTCTGCTGACAGCTATAAATGATCTATATGCCACATGGGATGCTGTAAAGGAAAGCACAATTAGTAATTGCTTTCGTCATGCTAAATTCATTCACCCCGAAAAGAAAAATCATATCGAAGAATGTGACGATATTGATACAGATTTTCCTGATTTCAAAAAATTTAAATGTGATAACATTACTTTTTCTGATTATGTAAAGGTAGATGAAGACGTGGACGTTTGTGAGAAACTGAGCGACGATGACATAATAAAAACTATCCAAGAAGATGAAAATGCAGAGATCTTATCGGATTCAGAAGAGAATGCAGAGACTGTTAAGCATCCTAATGATCAAGCCATAATGGACTCTATAAAAACTCTGAAAGCATTTATTCAGATGGAACCTTCCTCTGAAAATGAATTGAAATGTTTACTTCAAATCGAGAAGCTGGCTGAAAAATGTAGGCATAATAAACAAAACCAAACAGTCATTTTACAGTTTTTCCCAAAAGTGTAATTCATATTTTTAATTAAAGTTTACTTTCTTCTGCGTATCTTCTTCTTCATTTTATGATTAAAGTCTTTATTGCTTTTTATGTACTATGTTTAATTTTAAATAGCGTAATACAATATAATATATTTTCTCGGGTTATACATACTAGGAGATTTTTCTTCTTCAGTGATACACATTTTAAGTTATATTTTCACTTAACATCGGATAATTTGAACTTCGGATAATTCGAACTTATTTCTGAGAACCTTTGAGTTCGAATTAACGAGCGTCCACTGTATATATATATATATATTTAAATAAAATGTGTACATGATAAATAAAAATAAAACAAATTTTTAATTTCATAGAAATATTTTATTTATATTTTCTGAAACAAAATAATTTCCATATATAAATTTTATTAACATTTATAACAAATAAAATGGGACAGAAAATGCATTACACGATTATTTGCTATTTATTTTCTGATATTAACTCTGCACATAAGCATTTCTTAAGTTTACAAAACTTAAATTTTAAATTATCACAAGAAAAAACAATTGGTGTTGTCATTATCGAGTGTAGTTGGCAGTGACATCACTTCAACTATCTGATTTCAAGAGTAAACAACCAATAAAAAATAGTTATTTCAAGTAAAAACTCTTATGAATTCAGTTCGTGTTCATATCCCATTCTAGACACATCACAGAACTTTTTTTTAAAGCAAGCAATTAAGTCTTTTTTTATTTAAAAAATTAAATTTGTTAAGACAAACTTGACAGATATTTAATACATTGATCCTAGGAACTAAATTAAAAAAAATATACATAGGTTACTGTAATGCTTTGTCAAGTCATTTATCTTAACTGTCTATTATAATGATAGGGGCAAAATACAGCCACTGGACATTATTTGCAGGAATTTTAATATCTGATTTTTATCCAGGTATCCTTTAACATCTTCCACAGGTTAATGAAAAACCTCAAATTCACTGAGTTATTGTGAGAAGCGATTGCTAAAACTGAAAAACCTGTTGAAGATCTTTAAAAAATTCCTGAATCAAAATCAAAGGTGAAACTTTGATGATAATAGCATGAAATTTAAGACTTGAATCTCAAAATTATTCAAAATAGACTTTTCTTTTTCACTTTTGGATAAATGTATGTCTTTCAGAAAACATCATCAAAGCTGCCATTTTAAATAAATTTCAGCATGAGACAACGAGGAAAATACCTTCACGAGACAATCTATTGGATCGAAAGATGTAATACATTTATCGATAAATGAAAAAAATCAGTTGAATGATTTGGTTCAGATTTATTTGGACAATGTTTATAAAAGTAAATTTTCAATGTGTGGAATGATCTATATTATGAAAAAAAAAAAAAAATAAATATATATATAATCTGTACAACCCCTAGTAACAATGAATGCAATATAAAGATACTATATTGTATTTTGATATGGTTTACACATATTTGATTATATTTACAAGCTAAATTTAACAATGTGTGAAATGTGATCTATATAACACAAAATTCTATATAATGCACAACCTCATGCTTTTAAGTTTGCATTATAAAGATAGTCTACTGTATTTAATGTTTGAAATAAAATTGTATTATAAATTTAATAAACATTTAAATTTCTTTAATGGAAACACTAAATACACACATAATGAACAAATACCATTATTAAAATATATCAATTAACATTATTATAAATATGATTTTGTTTTAGTATTCATTGCAACCCTAATGTTTTTTCTCCTATTGTTGGGATAGGCAAATCAAATTCTTAATTGACATAACATATTAAAAAATAAATTTAAGGTATACTGAATTAATTTCACTAATTTATTGTAAGTAGGAAAGCAGCCCTACCTATTCTAAATTTCAGAATGTTTTCCTAATTTTTAGACTTACTGCAGATTTCAATGCGAGGTTTTTAACTGCTGTTTGAAATCAATCTCACAATAATAACCTTAAAGTTAAAACAATTTTTTTTTTCTTTTTGCATTCCACTTCATGAATTGGTTATCAGAAAAATGGTGAATAAAATTAAAGAGACAAGAGAAAAGCTCAAAACTAGAGATGCATTGATTATTCGACCATTTTCATCATGTATAATGAAATTTTTATTTTAAATTAACACCCCCCCCCCCCCCCCCCTTTAACTTTCATACCCTGAATGGGTTTTATCTATTCATACTTGCCAACTAAATTTCGGTAAAACTCAGAAGATTTTGGACAAAAAATCAGAAGAATTCAGAAGATTTTGGCGAAAAATCAGAAGAAATCAGAAGATTTTTTTTTTTGTTTTGTAACACTTTCAGTAATGATTAAAAACAGCTGAATCCTTATAAATAAACAAATTTCAAAGAGAAACTCGAATAAAATATTCACTAATTTGCAATTACACAATATATATTATGACAAAAAAGAATAACTTGAATATATTAAAAATTACTAATTTTTTTTTTTTTTTCGAATATTCATAGATATCCTACCTTTCACATTAAAAGACACTTAAAACTTCTGATTCCTAATTTTTTTTTTTTTTTTTTTTTTTTTTTTTGAGGGTGATTCTGAGTAAAAAAAGAAAAAAAATTCTGAAATTCACAGCAAATTTTCTGAAAAGTTACAGCAGGAAGTGGGGGGGGGGGGGGGGGGGGAAATCCACTTCCGACACTAGCTATGCGTTTTTTTCAGCGGCCCTTTGACGAAATTCGCGATCTTTTGACGAAATTTTTGTTTTTTTCGCGATCTTTTGACAAAATTTTTGTTTTTTTCGCGATCTTTTGACGAAATTTGTGGGGGTTTTTAAAAATTTTTGACGGAATTTGTTTTTTTTTCGCGATTTTTTGACGAAATTTGCCATGTTTTCGCGATTTTTTGACGAAATTTGCCGTTTTTTTCGCGATCTTTTGACGAAATTTGCCGTTTTTTCGCGATCTTTTGACGAAATTTGCCGTTTTTTCGCGATCTTTTGACGAAATTTGCCGTTTTTCGCGATCTTTTGACGAAATTAGCGTTTTCCATGCGATCCTTTGACGAAATTGGCGATTTTTCTGCAAACAATTGACAAAATTAATTTTTTTCGGCGACGATTTCGAAATTCGCGATATTTTTTATGTCCGAATTTTCGAATTGGTGACCGATTTTTTTTAATTTTCGGAAATGAATGCCTTAAATTTTCTGAAAATTCGGACCAAAATCACCCCTACGCGTTGTTTACGCAATCTTTTGACGAAATCCGCGTCTTTCCCGCGATCGTTCGGCGAAATTTGGGTTTTTCCGCGATCCATCGGTGAAATTTGGGTTTTTTCCGCGATTCTTTAACGGAATTCACGTTTTTCCGCGATCTTTTTACGGAAATAGTGTTTTTACGCGATCTTTTGACGGTGCTTTTTTTACCCGATCTTTTGACGAAATTCGCGTTTTTTCGCGATCTTTTCATGGAATTCGTGTTTTTACGCGCTCTTTTGGGAGGATTCTCGTTTTTTACGCGATCTTTTCACGGAATTCGTATTTTTACGCTGGGAGGATTCTCGTTTTTTACGCGATCTTCTGACAAAATCTGCGTCTTTCCACCGAACCTTCGGGGAAATTTCGGGTTTTCCCGTGATCCTTTGACGAAACTCGCGTAAGAAAAGGCCGAAAATCGAAAGAAAATGACGAAAAGCGGAAGAAAACCCATTACGCACGTAAAATCGGAAAACATGCCGATTTTTCGGAAGAATTCTGAAAAAATCGGAAGAGTTGGCAGCTATGTCTATTCATTTTTATATCAGAGAGTAATTTATCAATCATGTTAAAATTTTTATGCTGTATCAATATACAAGTATTGTACATATAGTGCATACTACATTTTGTTTTTAGACAAAAATGACTTCATTATTCAGTGACCAAATATTCGGCCATAACTAGGCCGAATAATTGGTATTCAGTAATTCGGCCAAACTATTATTCATTGCATCACAACTTAAAACCACAATGAAACAAAGATTAGAGAAATAGTCATTAGCAGAAAATTGCCAGTCTTTTCAAATTTGCTCCCCTGAAAAACCCAATGTGAAATGTAAGAAATGCAACATTTAAATAATGAACAAAACAGATTGACTGAAATCGTAATAAAAATTTAAGTAATTGATTAGATAGATAATGCATCACTTTTGATGAAAATATAATACACTTTATATACAGAAAATACTACAAAGTTGTTGATGTTTGTTTCTACTTTAAACTTTTTGAGCACATACATGAAATTATATCCAGAAAAAAAACAAAACATAGTTAAATGAATAAAAAACAATATACAGTCGAACCTCGTTAACGCGAACACCCAAGGGGAAACTTTTTTTGTTCGTGTTAAAAGTAGTTCGCGTTATCCATATATTAAAAATATTATAATTACATGGAACATGAATAAATATAAGCATACGTACCTTCAAAATCTGCTGTGTTGCTGGTATTCGGTTTGTTTCCTAAGATCTATCCATCAAGAATATAGTCTTTTCAATGGAAACTGGTCGGTATTTACGCTATATCCAATGAGAACCACTAAAGCTCGACTTAAAAAAAACAATCAATTTTTTAAACAATATATTTTAATAAATAGTATTTGTATACGCCGGGTTACATTTACAGTGCTGGAGTACGTTTAAAAAAGTCTGTAATAGTGGACTGTTTACGTTTTTTGTTAGAAGATTTTCGCCAAAAGTCACCGAGTCTTTCTACAGTTTCTAAAGTAGTTCCAGAATCAGCTTCTTGCATAACAAAACGACGCACTGTTTGTAATGCAGTGAAAGCTTCCATGAGGCTAACTGGAGTTTCCACGGAAGTGTCATTGTCTTCTATATCTTCGTCTGTATCAGAAAAATAATGATTATTATTATCTGATAAGCGATTCATCATTTCATTCACGCTGTGAATGATTTCGTCATCTGTTGTGACGTCACATGTCATAACATCGTCATCCATTGAGACATATGCATTAAATGTTATGCTATCGGGAAGTATTCCCCAATCTCGTGCCGCGTTGATCAAGTCAGATTCTACTTCATCTTTTGTATCTTCTGCCACATCTTCTGCAATATCATCTATACAAAATCCCGCTTTTTAAAAACAGTTTATGATTGTTTTAGATGTTACTTCTCGCCATGCTGTTCGAAGCAACACCAAGGCCTCTAACAAATTAATTTTGAATTCTTTCTTTTCGTCAAAACAGTGAATTGTGTTGCGAATCAATTCTCTATGATAAAAGGATTTCATGCTGTGTATGATCCCTTGATAACAAGGTTGTAAGTTAGATGTAGTACCCGGAGGGAGGAATTCAAGTTGAATAGATTTTAATCCATAAATTGGGGAGTGTGCGCTACAATTATCCAAAAGAAGACATATTTTCCGATCTTGTTGCTGAAACTTTCGGTCCAATTCTTTTACCCATTTGGTGAAAATGTCTGAAGTCATCCAGGCCTTTTTTGTAAACTCATATTTCACCGGTAATGTTTTTAATGATTTGAAGCACCTTGGATGTGATGATTTTCCTATGACTAACAAAGGTAGCTTTTCACTTCCATCCATATTACATGCTACCAAAACCGTCAACCTCTCCTTGCTGTACTTTCCACCAGAACATTTCTGATCTTTTAAGCATAAGGTGTGGGTAGGAAGTGCTTTCCAGTAAATCGCAGTCTCATCAGCATTATATATGTCACGTAATGCATAGTTTTTCAAAATCGTAGGCAATTTGTTTCTCAGAAAATCATCTACGGTTTCGACGCTTACACTGCCTTCTTCGCCACAAACTTTTTTGCAAACTATTCCATGTCTGTCTTTAAATCTTTGTAACCATCCAGACGAGCACTGAAAATCGCTCACATTAAGAGCATCAGCAAAAAAGCGAGCCTTTTCTTGCAAAATTGCTCCGGTGAGAGGAACGTTTTGTGCTCTTATTTCTCTTATCCACCTCATAAGTGCTATTTCCACCTCTTCACTCTTAGCATTCCTCATTCGTTTACGGGAAGGTCCGAATTCGTTAACAACAGAAGCACATTCAATTTTTTGCCGATTTTTTAAAATGGTCGATAATGTGCTTTTTGCAATTCCAAATTTTCGAGCAATTTCGGATTTTTTCAATCTACCATCGTCTACGTTGTTTAAAATTTCCATCTTCTTTTTTAAACTCAACGATTTCTGCACTTTTTTATCCATTTTTTTTTTACTTGAACAAATTTATGGAACTTAGAAGAAAACGTCCGTGCAAACCACAGATCACTAGATTTAACACTAGAGTATGCGAAAGATTGGCAACCTTTTCTTGAAGCTAACCCCTCCCCGAATTCAATACTCTTTCACTTTCACTTCTATATTTTCGTTTATTTCATTGCGAAAAGGAAATCCTAAAGTTGTCAAGAAAGCGATTACCGTCAAAGTAGACACGCTTTAAAGCGCGAAAAAGGATGAGCAGATTTTCTGACCAGTGGAATTTCCTACCCAGCATTTCACAAAGTTATTTTCACCCCTCAGTGTAATCCTTACAATAGCATTTTACCTTTTGAGAGGGCAGAAAGAGACAACACAACCTGGACCTGCCAATTTTACAATAGCTGATTTTCTGTTATCAAAACAAAAGACACCTCCTTCCCCCTGCCCAGACGAACATCTTTTCAAAAATTTGGAGTTTGAAAAAAAAAAAAAAAAAAAGAACTCAGTACAATTGCACCGAAAGGTTGGGAAATCTTGATTCGTTCGTACTATCAGTAGGAAATATTTCAACGGCCGATCATTTTCAGTTCGTGATAAACAGTATTTCGCGTTAAGCGTGTTCGTGTTAAAAGGAATAAAATAACAGTAAATCCCTATGCAATTTGACGGGACAACTGAAAACAGTTCGTGTTAAAAGTAGTTCGCGTTAAGCGTGTTCGTGTTAACGAGGTTCAACTGTACATATAATCCATGGTGAGCACGAAAATATAATTTCTTATTTTCTCAATTTCAGAATTATGGTTTTGACCCCTTAAAGTTTTAAGTTTCATGTGGCACCATACTCAGGACCCCAATACTATTATTCTTATCATTCATTGCAAAAATATTAAAATGTCAAATACCCTTTTCTTCTAGAGTCAACACTAATAGTTAAGAAATCAGATGCAAGGTGATAATGTTGGACTTCTATCTAGATAAACTGCAAATAGTCATCAACTCTGTTTGGAATAGCTGAGATAGTGGGCTTTTTTGGAAGACACATCCATTTTTCGAAATTATATTTAAAGAGAAATTTGGTATATGGTCTGATTTATTATAACTTGTATTTGCTGAAGAATTTAATCCAATTTGATGATTAATAAGGAAAATAAAAGTATCATTTTGTTTTGTTTTTAAATTATTACGATTTATATGTGCCATTAAGGGTCATCTTCAGTTTAGCGGCAAGAAATTTTTCTCCCCATACAAACTTATGATAAAATTCGACCGCACAATTATACAAATTGACAAAAAACTTATGGAAATTTGTTTCTGTCAATGAAAAAATATGTTTAAAAAATTCTGCCTTTTCAATTTCGTTTTATTAAAATCTTTTCTATTTTTAATTATAAAATGTACATACATTTTCAAATTAAAGGAAAAAATAGAAAGGAATTTAATAACACATAATTGAAAATATGGTTCTTTTAATCATGCAAAAAGAAAATATGGTTTATTTTATGGAATATTGTGATCTTTTAAAACATTGTTATTCAATCAAGGGAAAAAATTGCATCCAAAAAATTCCCAAGTTCTTTGTCAATTTGTATATGAACATGGCTAAATTTTGACATAGGATTGTATGGGAAGGAAAATTTCCTGCCACTGAAGAGCTCTTTTCTCTGAAAAATATTTTCCTTGCTACAATGTGAAACTTCGTTAAAGATAAAGAAGTACTCTGAATGTTTTCCAGTTATACGAATGCAAGATAACTGAGCTTTTACTATATTTGTCTGGGATCACCATGTTATTATTTCTCAGAACCTTCCATCAATTATCTTGAATTTGACACATTGCTAACAATATTTTCTTTTAAGCAATGTTTTCTTTTTGACACTTGCATTTTATTGATTTTTGGAGGACGGCCAGCAGGAACTCTTTTTCGTTTTTGTCAGACCTTTACGTCTTCGAGCAATAGATGTTGGTTGTACATCAATTCTTTTGTGAGCATATCTAAAAAATGTCAATTTTTTCAAATCATTTCGGCCTTTTACTTTTTGGCAAAGTGTGCAATAGATGTGTTTCAACCTCATCATCAACTCCATCTGTTACAATACTTTTAATGTGATCCAATTCTGCTAGTAATTGGCATTTCCGAACTTCTGAAATGTTTTTTTTTTCAGAGAAGGTGGTATTTTCTATTTCAACAGTAGTGGAAACATCAGCGTCTGCAAAATCAGGAATTTCTATAGGTATAATTTCATGCTCTGGCTGCTTTAAATCATCAAAAAAATCTGGCTCTGGACATTTATTCCTACCCAATGCCAAGTACGCTAACAAATAACGTTCTTCTTTGTTAACTGAAAGAGCATTTGGCAGTTTTAGCTTTTGATGTTCAATTAAGAAACGTTGGTGTTTACACAAAGCACCAGACGTGCCTGAACAACAGGTGCAAACACCAATGTTTCCATTTACAACATAAGATATATTTTCATTTGTAGGACACTGCATTAAAAAAATATTTTCTTCAACTTCAATCACATCTTTCAAATTATACTCTTTCATTTTTGCACACAATGATGAATATAATAGATATGGCTTTTTGTTCCTCATATATGCAAAATGCAGCAATTTCTTCGTTAAATACTGGTCCCAGACCATTATACTAAATTCAACCAATGCTACAACATTGTAGGCTTTTGTTCTATTAACCACTTCACCGGCTGCCCCGAGATAACTCGGGGGTTAAAGCACTGTTTCCCCATACCTGTCGCCGGTGAAGTGGTTAAGCACAACATCCTTTAAAATCCGAATTGTTGCTTCTGCATAGTTGTTGGCGTTGTTGCCCCTTGTTATGAGGTTTTGACGGAACAACAACACCCATTCATTTCTTCTTTCATAAAATTTTTCAAACCTATCTACAAATTGCGGATACGTTGTTTCTTCCTTCAAAACTGCACCAACAGACTCTTCCAACACTCTCTCTGTATCAGCATACATTACCTGCAAATTAATATATATATATATATAGGTAAATATATACATGGTGTCCAAAAAAGGTGGTAACATGATTTATTTCCATAAATATAAGAGATAGAGAAATAATGTAAATTAAAAAAATGATCATAGGAAACAAATTAGGGACTGTCTATAAATTTAGGATTTTAATATGAAAATTAAGTTATTTATTTAAACGCTAAAACAACAAATTAATTGAAAATTACATGCCTTCAAAGTTTAAAATAATAGTAAATAAATTTATTTAGTATTCAATAAGTAGGATATGGTGGGGTAAATTAGGTAGATTTATAAAAGTTAATTAAAATTAAGATAAAAAAAGAAAGACTTATTACAATACATTTTGATACATTCATCAGCAATATTAATTTATTCATGCTTTTTTTCGTGTGACAATATGGAATGAATGCAAAATTGCTATTATTTTCCCACCATATCCTATGAATTGCAATGAAAAAACTTGTTACATTAAAAAAACTTTTGGCTCTAAAGTCCAAGCTGATATTAAAAATGTCAAAAAAGTGGAAATTTGCAGATGAATCTCACGACTAAAACTAAAGATAATCGTTTCAGGGTTTTTGGTGCATCTTAGGTGAGGGAAAGCAGAGTTCAAGAGAGAGCAAGGATTCCTAAAGGCTTTCAATGGAAAAAAAAAAAACCTTAAAAACACTCAACTATTAAAAGAATGAATCATTGTGTAAAATAATAAATATGTTTTGGTAGAAATGTTTAGCCATTCGGCAATAACCTATTAAATAATTATATTTGTGAATAAAAATTGGGGGGGGGGGGGGGGTTCTGTCAAAGGATCACAGAAAAAAGTGAATTTTGTCATAGGATTGCGAATAAAACACAAATTGCTTCAAAGGATCGCAAAAAAATGCTAATTTCGTCAAAGAATTGCAGGAAAAAATGTGAATTTCATCAAAGGATCGCGAAAAAAAAAAAAAAAAACTGAAAATTCCGTCAAAGAATCAGCAAAAAAAAAAAAAAAAAAAAAAAAAAAAAGCAAATTCCGTCAAAGTGTTGTGAAAAAACCACAAATTCCGTCCAAGGATCGCGAAAACAAATGCAAATTTCACCAAAGTATTGTGGAAAAAATGATAATTAACGATGGGAGGAGGGAAATTCACCCCTTGCCCCTCTGCTACCTTTCAGAAAACCTTCTGTGATTTTCAGATTTTTTTTTTACTCAGAATCCCCCCTTGATTCAAATGTAGATGCATTATTTTTTTACTAAGCTCAGTAGTAATTATCAATACTGGATAAAGTTTTGTTTTGCTAAGAAGTTACCATGTTTTAATTTTTTTTTACATGATTAAGTGCACTTTTTTATTAATTTCTAAATATAGCAATAATGAAAAAAGCTTTACATGAGTTTTACAGTTGCTTCAATTATTATAATCTTAGAGATTAAGAACTTCAATAATTTTAAATAAAATTAAGTATTGTGCTTTTCTAAAAAGTAGCATACAGTGTTACAGTAATATTAAAAACGAATTTTAGAAATTGCATCTAAAAATTTTAATTTGATGCCTAACATTTTTACAGTAGTCGTCACTTGAAGCCTACCTTTTATTGCCCAATTTCTACCACTGATTACTATAACAACCTTATAACAGGGTGTCTATAGAAATTCTAAAAAAAAGTTCCCCGATTTTTCCCTGACTATCTTTATCAGACTTTCCTGATTTCTATTATTAATAATACACATATGGTATTTTTTTCATGCATACTGCTTCCTCGTATAAACCACTTATCGAGCTTGCTAATATCTCATTTGGAAGAAAAACATAAAAATTGTCTAATATTCATAAAGTATTGGTTGACAGTTTTATAAATTTAGTCCAACAACTTCATATAGTGGTAAATGGATATATGGTGACGAGAAAATTTCCTCAGTTTCTGAAAAATGTGAAATTCTAAGACATATTTACATCTGACGGGATAGCTAACTGGATTAAGCAAGCCACCTGGTTAGGTTATGCTAATGCATCATTTAAAATTTTCAAAAATGGGTAAATTGCCTCAATATAAGCGCTACCCACAGAAAATTCATACCACGTGCATTTTTTCTTTTAAATATTGGGAAAGATGAATCAGCATGTGAAAAAATATGGTGTTTAAAATAGACAAATCAGTCTCATTGGCAACATGAAAATGCAAATATCTTTGCATACCGACAAATTTCCATAATTTTCGAGAATTTCCACAAAGTTCCCTGACTTTTCCATATTGATAAAAGTAGAATCCTGTATAAATATTAAATACACATTTATTAATTACAGGGTGTCCAAAAAAGGTGGTTACAGTTTATTTTTGTAAGTATATAAGAGATATAGAAATAATGTGAATTAGAAAAATGTTCATAAGGTGGAGAATCCTATGAGTGCAATTTCATCTCCATGAACGATCTTTTCTACGAAATACAAAATTAAGGAATTGGGCTTTTAAAGGGAGGAATATCTTTGCAATTTTTTTCCCCTATCAAGAGTCATAAATAAATTTTGTATTTTATAGGAAAGCACCCAATGGAGACGAAATTATATTGGTTGGAGTCTCTACTTTCCTATGTCCAACATCTTTCTAATTTACATTATTTTTCTACTTCTTATACAGGAACAAACCATGTTATCACCTTTATTGGACATCCTGTATATAGAATAAATATGTATGCTATAAATTAGAAGAGATATTGGAAAACAACTTACATTTTGAAACAACTTCATTAGTCGAGGTCTTTCTTGCATTGGAATATTATGAGAAAACAGCCAACGCCACTCGGCTTGGGCAACATGAAATTGACAAAGTAATTGATTACTCAGAGGCCAAACTTCTTTCAAGGCATTTTTCTCAGCAGATGAGTCGTCCGTCATGAAAATAGGAGACTAGAGCAAATTTAAAAACAAGAAAAAGAATAGTTGAAATAAAAATATAATCCTTTAACCATTTTTTAAAAAAATATATTAGAAATGAATCCCATACAAGCTTCGTTTAATTATGAATATGAAGTAAAAATAAATTGAATACAAAATAAAACATTAACAAATTTTTAACCTGACTAGTTTTTAAAAAATCAAATTACAAAAAAGGCAAAAATATTGCATACTTTTTCAGTTAACATTATAAAAAGCTGCTTTATTTTCTTTCTGTTACAATTTTACGGTATATCAATTTTCTGTTTCATTTTTAAAAATAATTGCCCTCGGTAGCATAAAGTTCGAGACGGCGTCACAGATTTTCTTTTCTCTTTCGCAGATTCTTTTTCATTGAACTTTTATTTTGCTTTATATATTATATTTAGCTCTTTATAACTTAATACAAAAACTTAAGATTATTAATAATAAAAATTTATAAAATGCATAAAAACACTACAGGTAAATGGTTGTTAAATTAATTAACGCTTCAACCTTCAACTGTAAAAATATTTTACCTGCAGATTATTTCTTGTCCCTTAAGTATCTGTCGCAGACACTTTCTGCTACTGGGTAATTGCCTATCTAATGTCCTGTACTCTGAATCTTAAAGCTTCATAATGAAATAATAAAACACTTCTTTCAACTTTCAGGCCATGCAGTGCTACATTTAGATTAATACAACTTGTATTATATAATTAATTTTTAAATGTCAGCTTAGCTATGTATTTTTGTTTTAGATTCAGGGGTCAGTCAAGTGTCGAGGGGAAAAAATTGAATCTGTTAACGGACTCTTCACAAAATTCTATAGCAAAACAGCCCTTTACATTGTTACATTATATATATTTCTTCAACTGTTTAGTGTGTTTATTCATGCATAGCTTAAAATTATAATCACTCTTTTAAAATTTATATTTGATTTTTCTTTTTTCCTTAGCAAAAGTTACACTCTTTAGTATACACACAAAATTAATAATTGAAAATAGGACACTGGGATGAAAACCTGGACAGCAAACAAACAAACAAAAAAAAAACATGTGGGGTAAAAGTTATACGGTTAGGCTTAACAAAAAGTAAATAGAAATTTTTATGAAACTTTCTTTGAAGATGAGCATAGTGTTTTATGAAATTACCAGTTTGCAAATGTAACTAAATATTAGGGTCAAGGTTTAAAAACTATAGTTTTCAATAAAAAATACAAATAGTAATAATTTTGCCAGATTAGTATATTTCAGATTTGATTTTCAATGAAAAAAGTATATTTGCTGCTGCAGTGTTGCACTTAGTAGCCATTTTTAAGTTTATGGATTAGTTTTGTTGTGGTAGTCAGAAAAAGTTTGGATTTAAAGTAAACAAAAGGTAAGTTTCAGCTCTTTTATGTTGCACATTGCATAAAATACTTATTTAGGAATGATCTCCTGCATTTTTATTACAAAATAAAATAATAAATATTTTATAGCAAACAAACAAACAAACAAAAAAAAACATGTGGGGTAAAAGTTATACGGTTAGGCTTAACAAAAAGTAAATAGAAATTTTTATTATTATAGAATTGTTTTTTCATGTATTTACTTTCAAATTTAAACAATATGTAGCTCTAAGGCTATTCTCTTCACATCAATTGATTAAAAGAAAATTTTAATTTTTAAAGTAGCTAGGCTTACTTATTATAGTAAAAGCAAAACAAGCAATTCTTAGTTACATGCCCATTTCAAGCACAAAACTAACTAAATAAGATATTTTAAAAAACAGACAGTGATGCCGCTGTACTTGATAAAACCTGGGTCCCCGGGACCCAGGATTTCGTAAAATCTGGGTCTCTTTTTTACAAAAGCAGGTCCCCATCAATAATTTATATTTTAAAGGAATAAATGAAACTTGTTTATTTGGAAAAGATAAATGAAATGAATTAATTGTTGTTTTAATAATAATTAAATTATGAATTAAAACCAGTATTATTTGCACTCAAATAAGATATTTTTTTTAAAAATATTAAGAGAAATTTTCTGTACTTTTTTAAAAGTAAAAATGCAAGATACAATTTTAATTGTAAAATAATGTTTATTTGAGAGTAGAAGATACCAAGTTCCACTAACAAGTATCACTAATGTTCGCATTTCTTTTAAATAGGGGCAAGACAGGTTTATTGAAAAAGCTATTTTTGCTGAAAAAAAGAATACTTATATTAAGTAAAGGTGTACCTTTTGTTGAATGAATGGGTGCTTTCATTATACTTCCCATTGAATTATTTGTCAGCATAGATCTGTGTTGGAATCAGACAATTTCCTTGGAAGGGAAATTTACATCTAAATCATTAATAAGCATCAAATCCTAAATGTTCTGAAGGCGGGAGACATTTCAATGCAGTAAGAAGGAGGGGGGGGGGGGGGGAGATTTTTCACTGGTCCACTTACTGAAAACATTATCAAAGTACACTGAAATCATGCTGTATTTTTAAAAATCTCAAAAAAAAAAAAATTAAATCCCATTTTATGAATTTTCTACCTATAAGTTTCGTTTGAACATCTTTTTTGGTGCTTTGACTAAATTCACGTTTTTTCCGCGTTACTTTGACGAAATTAGTGTTTTTTCCGCGATCATTTTGTCGAAATTCACTGGTTTTTTTTCGGGAGCCTGTCACGAAAATCGTGTTTTTTTCGCGATACTTTGACAAAATTCGACTTTATTCCGCGATTTTTTAACGAAATTCGCTATTTTTTCGCGATTGTTTGACAAAATACACTATTTTGTTTCAGCCCTATACCTTTTACGAAAATAGCGTTTTTTCCACGATATTTTGATGAAATGTGCTTTTTTTCGTGATCCTTTGACGAAAATCGGCTTTTTTATGCTATTTTTTTTACGACATTCGCTATTTTTGGGGGATCTTTTGACGAAATATGCTATTTTTTCGCGACCCTTTGACGAAAATAGGCTTTTATCCGCGATATTTTGATGAAATTTGCACTTTTTTTCGATCCTTTAACGAAATTTGGCTTTTTTCTGCGATGTTTTTGACGAAATTCGCTATTTTTTAAGGAAATAACAATTTTTCGCGGCCCTTTTACGAAAATTGCGTTTTTCCCCGCAATATTTTGATGAAATTTGCTCTTATTTCCGCGATATTTTGATGAAATTTGTGCTTATTTAAGCGATTTTTGACGAAATTCGCTTTTTTTCGCGATCCTTTGACAAAATACGTTATTTTTTCGCAGCCCTTTTACGAAAATTGCTGTTTTTGTGCGATATTTTGATGAGATTTGTGCTTTTTTCGCGATTCTTTGACGTAAATAGGGCTTTTTTCCGCAATTTTTTGACGAAATTACGTGTCCCACGGGACGCGTAAGAGCTATTTTTTTGCGTCTCATCTCCGATTTTTCGCGTAATTTACGCGCTATAGCGCGTCCGCGGCATCCCTGCAGAAAATGCCAAGGATTTACAAGAGAAAAACTATTACAAATTATATATAGTAGACTTAATTAAAATAGTGATGAACAAATTATCAAAATTGAAAAATGAGCAAAAGTTAAGTTTATTGGAATTCTAATATCTCAACATAATTAGGAATATACTGTCAAAAAAAAAAAAAAAAAAAATGGCTGTTTTAATTTCACATTTCCTGAGAAAGATGATATAGTAGACTGCCTCAAATCTGCACATCATCGCAGATGTAAACAATGAAACTTTCAGTACAGATATATAGAGGCAAAAATTACAGAATTTTTTTAATTTTATATCATTTCGTATGTATTTTAATATGTAATTCTCGATAATATGACTGAACTCATGGTTTTCATTAAAGAAGTATAAATTTATTTCTGATAAAAAAAAAAAAATAAAAAAAAAAATCAAGATTTGCTGATATCACTGGTAATCACGATCCTTTCACCAAATAATATTTATGTATCAAACTTTTTTTTTTATTAAGGCTGCTAAACCTGAAATAAACCTGCTTTATTTTATTATTTTTGTGTGAATTAATAGAGTATCTTTCTGAGGAAAGTTTTATTAGATAACACAAGGAAAATGTATCCTCTTTATTATGCTTATTAAATTATACATTATTAATTATTTACTTGACCTTTTAATAATTTAATCAATTTTTAAATTATCCTATATCTTATCATTTTAGTTTATTACTTTACTTATTTTAATATTTTACTATAGTGCAAGCATTTATTATAATTTTGATTCCATCATTACATTCAAATTATCGTTTAAAAAAAAGTAAAGCAATGACCAGAAATCCGCAAAATTCTAAGACCCACACAACCTCTGGTCCCAAGCTATGTGGATTTGAGGGGGTCTACTGTAAAGGTCAAAATTGGGAAATTTCACTAGTGGCCAGTAGTAGCAGTTTCTACACTGACCACTTTTTAAAAAACAGTGGCCACTTTTTTTAGTTAAAAATATTAAACGTGAATGGTACTTAAAAAAATCCGATATTGTTATGTAAAATTAAATAGTTCTATTATATATGTTAATATTATTAATATATAATATAAAATGAAATCAGAGATCTTATTTTGGTTTTGGAGGAAAATATTATTCCCCAATTACTTAGAACAATTATGCACATTTTAATTTACTTATGTAAAAATCATTATACAAAATATTACTTACCATATTGATTCTAAGATGGATAAACATAGAATTTAACAAAAACTGCACATTTCATAAATTTTAAAGGATTTTTGTAAATATGAACAATAAATTAAATTAAATTTTAAAATGTTTAATGAAAATTGAAGTTTTGCAGTCACAGAGAATTTAATACAGTTTTATAATAAAAAAAGAATAAATATTAAGAAAAATGATAAGAAAATTAAGAAATAAATAAATTTATTTCAAATTGGGCCTTCGACTTCTAATTGTGTCTGACCACCACAAGAATTAAATTCATCCAATTTACAATCAGACTTTTTAATTTTCAGTCTGCATTCTAAAGTCTCTTTCGTCATTGAAAGAGCTTGATCATCTAAAATGTAACTAAAGTTGCTCCATACACGTTCCACTTCAGCATTGCTGGGTGGAATTGTAAGAATGATTTCTACAATTTGCCTGATTGTGTTCACATGTTGAAAATGTTCCGTCTGAAGTTTGTTATATAAATCTTTCAGACTTATTTCAGGTCTGAAATTTTCTGAAAGAATGTCTCTGAACTCCTTCCATTCTGAAATGACATGTTGGGTTGACAGATGGAAAATTGAACAAAATTCAGCAATTTCAGGCTCACCGAAATTTTCAGGCAAAATTGCAGGGAAATACACTGTATTCAAAATTTTGGATATTTTTATAATGACAGAACTAGTTTCTTCATCATTAAAAAAACATTTTTTTATAATTTCATGTGCTTTTTCGCATAAATTCATGAAATTATTTTCATCCTTATCCTTATTTCTCTTGCTCTTTTCATTACGTAATACAACATTTTTGTATACTAAATCATTTGTAGCATCAATGCTACTTAAAAATGAATTCAGATGCTTCTGATTTTCATTTTGCTGCAGAACAGCAGTGAAACCGTGCAAGACAATTTGGAGACTTTTAACCGATTGTACAGCCTGTACAATGTCCAGGTCTGCTGTTTCTAACTTCTTAGACGTTGTTGAAAATGTTGTTACGAAGTCTGCAAATGCATAAAAGAAGTGCAACACTTCATACGTTGTTAAGTCTGAAAGCAGACTTTTTGCCATTGTTTTAATGTTGCTTGAATATTGTGCAGAATTATGGTCTGACACAATATTTGTCAAGTGCTGAACAACAGCATTATAATTTCTAACAACTGGCATCACTGCATTTTCTAAAGAATCAGCCCATCTTGTGTCACATACCGGTTTAAATGTAATTAACTTTACATTAAGCACCTTGCCAGCTCTTGCCAGTTCTTGAGATAACTTTGGGCTGGTTCTATAAAATGTGCTAAGTTGCTTAATGAATGCCATGCATTTCACTGCTGCAGCATTGCCTTTAATGGAATCTTTTAAACATAGATCTAAAACGTGGTTGTAGCAGTGAATAAATGTTGGTGAGTCAATCAGCTTCACAATGCCATTGTGTTTTCCTACATTGACTGATGCCCCATCTACTGTCATACAGATAAGTTTTTCTTCCCAATTCTCAAGTCCTGCACCATCTAAACAGTTTGTTATAACATCCGCTATGCCAGATGCAGTGGCATTTTCGATGTTGCACAGTCCAATGAAGGAATCTGTTATTTTTGAAGTTTCCTTGTTTACATACCTCACAACAACAGCTTCATATTCTGTACACTTTTTCGATGTACTGCCATCTGTCATTATAGACAGAAATTGTGCTTTATTTATTTGAGAAGTAATTTTATTTTGGAACGACATTGCCACATACTTGAGAAGAACTTTAAAAGATATATCATTTTGATACGTTTTTCCTAAATTAGCTCCATTCATTTTTTGCAGTTCACACTCAGACGAAATTCGTTTGCTGCTCTGTCTTTCATCGCGAAATAAAAAACAATTTTGAAAAGATTTTCCATTTAGTATTCATATCCATTTCTATTAGCTTTTGATAGACTGGAGCTGCTTCAGTAGGCTGTCGACTTGCTTTAGCTACTTCTGCACACCTAACATGAGCAGAGCTGGAAAAATGGCAGTCTACTGTCTCTTTTTTAGGGCGAGGAGGTTTAAAATTTTCATGTCCTTTCACAAAATTAGAACAAGATTTCAGTCCCATTCTAGGTGCAAATTTCGTGCATGCTTTACACCACATACCCCAATCATCTTTAGGATCAATAATCAGATTTTCTAATCGGTCTTCAGTTGCCTTTTTGTCATCTTTAACCATTTTCCACTCTTCTCGATAATATCTTTTTTTTCCCGTGATCTCTTTTTCTCTTGGCTGTACATGGGCCTTTTGAATTGGAATACTAAAAACATCAGTATTATCCATTGAATCCACTTCTGATACAGTTGTTGGCGGTACCTGAATATTGGGTCCAGCTACAGGTGTGCATGGAAATTCTGTAACATTATTTGGGTCATCTACTGAATCTACCTCAGATACAGGTAGTGGTTGTGCTACTTGCATACTTTGTACAGACATAATATCCAGTTGTGTATATGACAAATTTGTATCAATTGTGTCGTCTACTGAATCTGCCTCCTCGGGTACAGCTTCCAATGTAGATGAAAATGTTTTATCCTTATTTGGATCATCCTTGCCATCTGAATCAACTGCAGGTATAGGCTCAGGTGTGGGTGTACAAATCCTATATATATAAAAAAAGGAATTGTTAGTTGTAAAGCTTTTTGTAAAGGCTTTTCTTAGCTACACAGTGAGCTATTTAAGTTATTTAATTGTCTTTACTTTTGCTCTATCTGTTGCATTTTTTAATTTGGTTGTGAAACTATTGAGCCTCTTTATTTTCTTTGTTTTTAAAAAAGAAAAATTTACAAAAAAAAAGAAAAAAAAGATTTAGCAAAACAATTTAGTCTACTGGGAAAAAAAATATATATGTAGTAGTAATATTGTTTTTTATTTTGCAAATATATATATATATATGATTTAAAACTTTGTCACATGCAACAGCTTCCACCAATGAAAAAAGAAAAAAAAAAGCTGTTGACACACTATGGCATATAATAAATGAAATTACTAAAAAAAATTTGGTTGGAATGCTTGAAAATTGAAAATAAAAGCCTGACTTTTGTAAGAATAGGCATACAACTCTAGAAAGGTTAAAAAAAAAAAAATAAAAAAAAAAAAAAAAAAATGAGAGAGAAAGGAAATTGATTATAAGAAGGAGTATTTTATGGCTGACAAGTAAGCATTAACTCTTTCCTCCCTCTTTAAAAAAAAATATTAAATTTATTATGTAAATATAATAAACTTGTAAAGAAAAATGGAATGAGTTCAGAAATGAATAACCATTCATTTACCACAAGAAAAGAAGTATTTGTATAATTAAAGCAGATATGGAAGAAATAAGAGGCAATTTCATTTCCTTTTAAGTTGTATATATTAATAAAATAAGTTGAATGCAAATGCTAATATTCATATTGTGGATGGAGAAGGATTCAACAGCGTAAGTACCCCCCCCCCCCCCACCCAATTTTCATTATCTTCATATTAATACTGCTATGCATCATGCATGGAAACTTATGTAAATATAAACTTTAATAAACATGATTTTTCTTTAGTGACAGTAAAACACCAAGATTCAATTCAATAAACTCAGGAAAAAAAACTTTACATTTTCTTTTAAAATAAAACACATATGAAATAAATATGTTGCAGTTTTATATCTTTTCAGGTTTCTGATTTTAATAAAATAAGTTAAAAATAAATGCTGGAATTCATGTTGTAGATGGAGCAGGATTGTAAACCCCATTTGATCAGATGTTTAAAAAATGTATTTTTTATTCCTGTACAGAATTCAAGACTGGAGAAATTCAAAACTTTTTCCTAGACTTTCATTAACATCATTGTCAATAAACATCGTTTTTACAAAATTTAAAAATATTTTTTCGCTTTTTTTCCCCCTGTGCCCCTAGAAATCTTAAAATAATTATTTAGCTTAATTTTGTGAAAAGTAACTGATCTGCGGACTTTTGTGAAAAAAGAAGAGAGAGAGAGAGAGAGAAAGGGGGGGGGGGGAAAGAAAATTGTATGCGTACCTTACAAAATATGCACATGTTTCTAATATTTTAGTTATAATGGCTAAATTATTAGTTTCTTAAGTATATCAAGAATATATTATGTTTACTGATTTATAGAATCGCGGCATTCTGGGCAAACTGATAAAATGTATCCAATTTTTAAGGATCAGAGAAGGAAAAATCACAGGTAAAACTCATGCCTCTTACTATCAGCAAAATTTCCTAAATATGCTTTGTATGGAAAAAGATAAAACTTTATTAAGGGATTTATTAAAAGATAACACATTGCATCCGGGCATATTTCGCCGTGGACGTGCGAGTAGCGGACATTTTTTTTCCGAATTTAATCGTTCAGCAAGAGTAACAACTCGAAAACTATTTTTTGTTGTTCGTTTTAAGAAACTTTCTTTTAATTTACACTCAAATATATGCTCTAAGATTATTATTATTTTAAAAAACGAAATTTTTTGAATAGGCAATTATAGAATTGTGAAGTAAAAATGAAAGCTCTCCAGCACATGTCTATTAAAAATGTACTTTTTAGTCGTTTTATGCAGAAGTTACTGACCTCAAAAAACGTAAAAGTACGTTTCTCACATGTTAGCAGTAGATCGATGGTAAAGATTTTTTAAAAATGTTCATGGAATGTAAAGAAAAAAGAATGAACTGAATGTAATGGGAAAAGTAACTAGGAGAAAAAGTTTTTTTTTTTCTTTCTCTCCCTAATATGATAAAAAGTAAAGTGTTCGAACCACAGAATTACAGCTTTAAAAATTATGCAAGCCAAAAACAGAAAAAAAAAAAAAAAAAAGGGCACAAAAGTAACATAAGTCTATTCCTATCAAAATAGAAAGGTAACAAAAAAATATTTTTTGTAATGTGAACGATCTAATTTTATCGTCATCAAAACTTTCGTTATACAATAGGTAATTGGAAGTTTTTAAAAATTTAAACGATTTAAAAAATGGACAAATTGAATGTTATTTTAAAAAATATATATATATTTTTTAATCATAGAAATTGTGAATCATCAATCAAATAGATTGTGTTTCCAAATACCGCATAATGCAATTTTATGTAGAAAATATCTTTTATTTTTTTATATTATTTATTTATAGAAAATACCCTTTATATATTTTCTACTTTTTAAAGAAACTAATGCTTTCTTTTATGCTGAATTTTATTTTTTATTACATTAAAGAAATTAATTTGAACTGTGTCGCTTACTCAAAACAAACAAGTGGCGAAATTTGCGATATTCTTTAAGGGGAAAAAAAATAAGTGACATAAATACAAATTAAATGAATGAAAAGACCATTGATAAAAAATAAATTAGGAAAACAGTCTGATAATATTTGAAGTCCTTACCTTTTAGCAAAATAAGCAGTTATCGCAGACTTGCCGTTGCCTTTCAGGATTTTTCTTTTTCTCCCACTTGCACGTTCTTCCATGTTATTTGTCTGTAGTAAAATCTGTCCGTAAAATACTTTTGCGAAAGATAAGAATGAAATGGTTGAAGGTTGATTTCTCTGTAGGTCAGTAGGCGGGGTGAAAGTTCGATAGAGATCGTAGTTCATTGGCCTTCAGGATTTCAGGAGGATGACGAGAAAACGATTGCCGATCTTACGTGAAACAGTAAGACAGGGAGTCAAAAGCAAGCGTATTTGAGCATATTGGGGTGAATTTTTTGGAAATTTTAAGGCACGAGAAAAGTGGCGACTAGAGTGGCGATTGACAGATCATTTTTTAGTCGCCACTTTTTATCATTCAGTCGCCCTGTGGCCGGTGGCGACCGTTAATTTTACCTTTAGTCTACTGCATAAACCAATTAATTTTGTTCTCAGGTTTTTTTTTAATATAAGTTATCAAAAAAGAAATAATTTACTAGATAAGATATACTTCATTTGTACAAAAAAAAAAAAAAAAAAAGATACTACTTAGTTATTCTGTCAACCAATTTCGCCAAATTATACAATTTGACATAATTTTTATTTTAAATAACGAAAGAACAAATAAATTAGTTTAAAATTCATAAAAATACAAATAAAACATCAAAATAAAAATCACTCGAGGGCGTAAACACACGTAACTTCCTTAAAGTCAAGTGAATGTGACATTTACGATCAACCATTATTGGCGATTTAGGTTTTTGGTTGACAGGATAACCAAGTAGTACCAAAACACATTTTATGTTTCAGAAATATGACTTATTATAATCTTCAATGGAGACAAATGGAAATATACTACTTCATTTCTTCCAAAGCATTTAGGAAAATTTTGTTTTAATAAACGAAATGCTTTTTCATAACTGTATGCCGTCTGATTCTCATGGAAGATGACAGCAAGTGGAATTGCTTCAGCTTTTGTAACAGTCAGAAGTACAGTTACTGTAGCTGATGACCTTTCACAACTGTAAGATGAATCAATAAATGCTATTTCCCCCGATGATGGCAAACTATGTGTCCTCTGCATTACCTCTGTTACGACTAATACAGCCCATGAATTGTTATCCTCCAATATTACTGTGGTGCCTATAAAAAATTTTTTACAAAATGAATATCATTTAATATAAAAAATTAGGAACTTTTCAGTTAGCCAAGAGCCAGTATTATATATATGCATATATATATATTTACACACACACATATATATATATATGTGTGTGTATACATAACACTGCCGCAAAGCTAAGGGAAAAGTACCAAAAATAGATATTTAATTATTTTACAGCTTATATTAAACATATTGTACGAATACCTTTTTTCTTATATATGTCTATTTTTTCCTTTAATTTATCGAATGGCTCATTACATGATCCTAAATTTTCTTCACGCCACATGTCATGCAGGTTATATACTTGTCTTGAAGTTGGATTTTTAGATGAATCCGCTATATCCTCATATTTCCCAAGGCATAAGAATTCATTTTCATCCCCAGGTGTTATACCATTTTCAAAATAGCCAAAGAATTTATTTTTAACCTAAAAATAAAAATACAGTATTTTCAATATTTCAGAGCAAAATATATTCAGATTACGTGACATAAACATAACAATAGTAGAGATGCGTTCAAGCTCACTTTTCGGATCCCGAACCCACCCAAGCCCTATACTTGAAGTATGCAATACAATATATATATATATATATATAAAAAATATTACTGTATATTTATTATATTGATTTAATAAACTTTATTATTAAACTAGGGGGCTATATTAAACCCGAGCCCTATACTTAAAGTATGCAATAAGATATATAAAAAAAAAATATTGAAAATTGTTCTAAATGTAATATCTCATTTTTTAACAACTTTTTTCATGGAAATAAAAATAACTTAATTCCTAACTCATAATTAATTTTATGAAATTAACATTATTTACATTTAATATCATCGAAAAAGAAATTTCGTATCAAATAAATATATACCAAACCTTCTTAAAAGAATTCTCTTATTTGTCTCCCCAACAAACAAATCTGACAGACACATTAAATTAAATTTGTTCTCTCAATAAATGATCGAAATTACTATTTTTATAATAAAGAATCATGCACGTTTTTCTATAAAAGATGTACATCTTAAATTATAATCAATTCGTCCTTCAAAACAATCTTTCGGGATTCTTCTGTCCTTGCAAATCAACTTAAATTAAAAGTTTGAGACCGTTATCTGAAAAATCTGAAGTTTTTATAGGAAAAGAGGAAACACTACTCGATTGCTTTCTATTGGAATAAAAATACATGCTAATTATATTTACTTACAAATAAAGGTAAGTGACTCCATGAATGTGACGAACACATCAAGCAGTATGAGCAAAGTTCGTTATGACATTATTTTCATATAAAGAGCGATTATAACTTGCACACAATAAGCACTAAAAATTTGCAAACTTTAAGCTACTGCTAGTTGACTAAAAACAAAAGAAAATATTCATTTCGCATTAGATCTTTAAAATAATAATAATAAATAAACATTCCTATTAAAAAATATCCTAATGGTGCCATACTTCGATTGGCACCACACCACATATAATCAGATTGTCGGCGGCAAGACTGGATATGAATCTGCAACCATCACAACTATAATACAGAAAAGATTTCTGTTTCCCCTTTATTCTGATCAAAAGAGCATTAAAATGGAATGGGTAATAATTTAAGAAAAAAAAATTTATTCGTATTTTTTCTGTACGAGAATAAATCAAAATGTAAAATTCAAAAGAATGAGCCCGTCTCATCTCTAAACAGTAGTCCAAAATTAATGTATACAGAACCTTCTAAATAATATTATATTAAAAATTACACATTACCTCTTCGGTTACTCTTAGTAACTTAAGAGCAGCAGCTGAGCAGATAGTGTGGTTGTGGATTAAATTTACCGAAACAACCGTTCTTAAAGGTGGATTTAAATGGAGAAATTTATCTTTTTCAATCGTATCAGGGGATAACTTTTTAATAGTAATATCCATCTTTGCACTGCAATCTGTGTTTCTTTCACTGGACTGGGTCTTTCTGTATTTGCTTAGGTGGAATTTCCACACTTTATGGTACTGCCTGAAAAAAAAAAAACAGCAGAAGACATTTATAAATATATAGTACAAGTTAAAATAAACATTAAGATGTCATATAAAAATTGTACACAAATTTTATGTGTGAAATCGTGATTTAAGCAGAAATAACAAACCAATGTAGAACTACATACATACAAACCCAAGCCTGTTTAATCAGGAAACAAATAATACGACGCAAGATTTTAATCCTACCAAAAATTTTTTTTTTATTTTGCGTAGCATAAGTTTATTGTCTTTCTGATTAAATATGGTAGGGTTTGTATGTAAAAAATACGCAATATTTATATTATACATTTTAGCCTATCTGACACGACAGAATTCCTTCAATTAAAATATTGCAACAATACAGAATCTGCACAAAATAAAGGATAATAGTGGTTTGCAACATACTTTGCTCGCTTGGAATTGTTATAGTAAACAACCCATCCTGTTTTTGTCGCTTTTATAAAGTCTGTCCGGAAATTTTCAATTTCTTCCTCCGATGTAAATGGAAGACGTAAAACTAAAACTTCCCTGTTACTTAGTGACTCATCAATTGAGTAATTTCATTTATTTTTTACAGTGTTAATTAAACAATTGACATCGATTGAATAATTAGCCATAGCGTAGAAATAGCATGTGCTGTTCAACAAAACAATGTTCCCAACGCGGCGAATATTGAAAAGCGTGACATCGTGGTCACCTGATTTGGCGATTTTTCTACAGCTTGCTATTTCGCCAAAACTTGGCGAAAAGTTCTGCAGTTCGTAAATACGCGACGTCGTTTATGGCAGGCATTCAGTTGTCCGCTAGGGCGCACTAAATGGGCCAGAAAACCTTAATCCCGAGTGAATTCTCAAAATCGCTATTCAGATGTCCATTTAGCGTGCCCTAAATAAAGATTGGCGCTCGAACTTAAGGAAAGCTAAAACGCTGTCCTTAAGTTAAGGATTGGTAGTTTTCGACACCATTATTTTCTTCGCGCATTTTTAAAAATTGATATTTTGGATTATTTATTGCATTCATCAAAAATATCTTAAAGGTTTTTTGGCATCATCAAGAATTATTTTTTAACTTCGCGATGTTTTCATTTCCGTAAGCAAACTGTATGTTTTATTAATTAATGTATACTATACAGATCTGTAATCGGTATGTATTGCTTTTATTTATAATCTTTAGAGTTTTGTGATCATATTATCATGTAATTTTATATATTTGATTACGTTTTCGTAATTTAAATTTATTATTATTTTTTTTATTTATCTGTGCCCTTGTGCAAATTTGAGATATCCTAACCATAAACTACTGCATAGTTTCATGTTTATACATAACTTAATTTATTTTATTGCTTGTCTCAATGCTATAAACTATTTATTTTATCGACAGATCGAATACGCTATGTACTGAGTTTTATATTTTCTATATTAAATATTTTATACATTCATTTAGCATGAAGTTTGCTTTTAATTATCACTCTAAAAAAGTTGTGCAGGTTAGTCCTATGAAGTAAAATGTATTTCTAAAATATTTCTTATTTTGATGAGATTCAATGATTTTGTTTAATTCACAATGTTTCTGCATCTTGGCTTTCTTTCTTTAAAATAATAATAATAAATTGTAAAACTCAAAATAACTAAATTAGTATTCTTCAGACGATTATTTTATTAATTAAACATTTTAAGAAATATATCTGAAATACCTGCATATTTTAATTTATCAATATGCAACTACCTTATTTTCTTTATGTTCCTATAAAATGTGTTTTCATAATACTTCACACACAGACAAAAAAAAAAAAATTAAATGTTTATTGGAGGTTTTTACTTTTTTTAAACAGCCAATATTGCCCTTTATTAAAACATTTAATATGCAAACACAAATCTTCCCATTTCTTTCAAGTTAAATAAACATATTGTGAGTCAAAAATTTAAATTTTACTTAAATGAAATTAAAGCAAAACACATTTTATAAATATTGTGTTTATTTAAATTTATAAACTATAGCTGCAAAATAAAATCTAGTTTGTATGTATATTTATAAATAATTCCTTACAATGTACTAAATCTTTTATCTTAAACATAACTAAAGACTGTTCATTGAGTTAAAACAAATTTTGTTGTTGTTGTTTTTCAGAATCTTAACTTTATGGTCTTCACAAGTTAGAATAGTCTTCAATCTACTCCGTGAACCTGTTGTATCCAAAAAAGTGTCACAGAGTGCATGGTTTGTATTTTTAAAATCACCATTCCTCAGTGACACTTCTCCGGACAAATTATCTGCATATTGATGAAAGCTCAATCTCAATGCTTTGCAGTTGTGACTAGCACTTCAGGTATGACTTCAGATGTTAATATTATATTCTTATTATGAAAAGTAACAAATGAAACAAATCTTAAAATTTTGTTAAAATTGTTTGGTACTTTTCGGTTAGCTGGGTGCCCGTATTATATATACATAAATATGTATGTATACATGTATGTATATATGCTTATTTATATACATATATATGTATATATACAACATATGCATATATATATATATGTATATATCCATATATGTGTATATATATATATATGTATATATCCATATATGTGTATATATATATATATATGTATGAATAGCAGTAGCACTGGTGCCCGGCTAACCAAAAAGTACTGATTCTTTTATATAGATTATAAAATAAACAACTGTCTCAGGAACAGTAAAGTGACATTGATTACCAGTTATTTTAGAAAAAAATACTGTTGAGTTTTGCTGGAATATGTAGAATACTCAGTATCCTATACCTTATCTATTTATTAAAAAAAAATTAACTTTTTTTTCGCTAAATACAGGGTAAAGTTACCTGCCTTTTTAAGAATGGCTCATATATATTTTCCATGTTTAATACTATTATATTCCATGATTGTAATAGTGTCCAATTTATAAAAGCTATTAAAATTCAATGCAAAAACCCCCCAGAAAACCACTGTTAGCAATGTTACTTCAAGTAGGGGAGACGGGGGTACCTTTGAAAACTGTAAATATTTTCCTTTAAATAAATTATATTTTTTAAGTATACACGGCAACACAGTTCTACTGTTTCAATGTAACAAGAATACAAAGCTTTACTATTTTGCATGCACACTACTGTCTAAGCAAGATATGTATATTTTGCTTTCTTGAATCTAAACTTAACAAAATAAAGTTGTAAGAGTTTTGTTGACAATCTTGTATCCCTAAAATTATATTTTACTATTTAATATCTAAATAAAGATGTTAGCTTTAACTTATAAGGTTTGTTTTATTTAAATTCTCAAACCTCATTGAGTAAATAGTTGTAATGCTAAACATTGAACAAATAAAACTATGAAGTAAAGAGTTATAGACGTATCTAAATATTATTGTTGAATTTTTTTAAAAATATGAAAATTAAGAGATTAATTGTTATTATGCTTAATATGACAGTTGTATTAATGCAGGTCTTCAACTACAGGACACTCAACAATAATTCATGATTTAGCAGATCTGTCTAACAAACCTTATACTGTTTAATTTACAATGGTAAACATTATTTCTGGATTTCATAAAACAGGGTTTTATCCATTTTATATAATAATTTGAATGTAAATGATTTCATTTTAGTTCAATTTCATGCAAAAAGAACTCTTCATTACGTTGGTCAGATTAAATTGCTTAATGTCTTTGTAAAAAAGAACATATGATGTATTTTTCCAGACGCATCAGATACCAATTTGGTTGATTTTAAGGATATTATATAAAAAAGTTGTCACAATTAAACAAAATTGGAGGGATCCTCTGTTCTATCTCAACAATGTGCTTTGATGGATACAAAGTTGGTTAAATAATAAAAATATAGTAATTTCAGTTAAATGTAATTGCGTAATTTTATTCTTATTATTTTATACTTTGGAAAGATACGCAGTTTTTAATAAAAACTGTCAATATTTTCATATTTTGTTTATTTGTTCAAAGGTGCCCCTAGTTTGTTCAAAGGTACCCCTAGCTTCTTCAAGGGTACCCCTATGTGGGGCAGGTTTGAACAGAAAACTTTCATCTTTTTAAAGCCTCACAACATATTTAATTTATCTGAAAAACTGTAATTTTTTATTTCATATGATGCAGAATTGCATTCTTTCACTCACAAAATATTTAAAATTCGATAAATATAACTCAAGTAAAAAATATGTGGATTTTTTAAAAAAATGTTCAAAGGTGCCCCCCTCTCCCCTACTATGTCAGTGATCTTATTAAGACAGGCTAATTATTAAAAATTGTTATGTTAACCTGGTATTTTTATATTAATACATAAGCATTATTTGAGTCTAGTTGTAAAATAAACAAAAATGCTTAGTGAAATTCTGTGTGTTAGTGTTATTTTGATTAATTGTTTTAGCAGACTATTCATTCAAAAATATTTATTTATATAATAACTGCAATATTTTGTAATGAAAAAAAAAATTGAAATTCACCCCACCCCCCATTTTTTTTTTTTTTTTAAAGAAATAGTAAATCTTTCAGGGTTCATTATTTTTAATTTTATATATTAAACATTTTGCATCTTTATAAAAGTAATATAATTGTCTATAAAAACAGACATTGTATTTTTCCATATGCTGAATTATAGAAAATTAAATTGCCTATATTAAATAAAAACTCCAAGTATTGCATTGGTAAAACTGATTTTATTTTATTGATAGCATTTATAGGTTAATATCTATATGTATTCTATTATGTAAGATTGCAAATGTCTGGGTAAAGAAAGAAAAAAAATGTTTTCCTCTACTTCTCAGAAAATAAATATAAATTTAGGAGTTTATGCAAGTGCAAGGTTTTTCTCTTGGAGCCCATTTTCTGAAAATAAAAATTATTCTAATGAAATATAACATTTTGTAATTAAAGATGAAATCCAGTGATTCAAATCAAGCATTTATTAATAACTTATTTAATCCGTGCTAAAGTTTTCCTTTCTGGTAGAGTTGTTTTGTTTGCAAATTAGATATTTTACAACCTAACAATCACAAAAAAAAGTATTTTTTATGGAATGAAATTTTGTGAAGGTTTATTCCTAAATATCTTTTAGCCATGGCCAAAACCTTTTGCTTGAAAAATTTAAATATGAACTCAAATAATTAAAAATGAACATCTTAAAAATATATATTTCAGGAAATAAAACTTAAAAAGAGTCTGTAAATAATAAGTTATTATTTCCATTATTTAATTATGTTTAAAAAATAAACAAAATGTTTTACTTTTAAACCATTTGTAATTCAGGAATTACTGGAATTTTTAAAATCTGCACAATTTTCCCTCTACTTTCTTTTTTTACATGCTTTTTTCTTTTTCTTTTCAATTATAATAATGAACAGAATAGTAGCAAAATTCAATTTCAAAAAGCGTGCAAAACTAAGAACATCAAATAATGCACTTGATTGATTGATCGACAGCGAAGCGATTCTGTGTGCTGATTGGTTTATCGTCTGTGTAATCGGTATCATGTTCCGAAGATTGACGAAGTCAGATCATAGATAAGGAAAGCCGAAGCTTTTTAGGCAGACCGGTCTGAATAGCGTTTTAGGAATCCTTAAATAGTGATCGCTAAATTTAAGTTAAGAATCACTATTTAGTAAGCCTTATTCAGTGGACATCTGAATGCCTGCCTATATCAGATGTTGAACTTTCATCAGAAGAAATATCAATTATTTCATATTCCTCATTTTTTTGTCTCTAAAATTATAAAATAATTTTTAGTAGCTGTATAACTGAACGGATTAGAAAAAAAAAATATCCAGTTTAAATTCGTTAACAGTGAAAACCATTTACTTTAAATATGTGTTTAATCTTCAGAAAATCTCGCACACAAACTAAATGTTTAACAAACTTTTTACTTTAAAATTTTAACCATTAAAATTAATAAAAGAATGTTAATTAAAATATCTATAGACCGAATTCTCAGTGTAAACATAAACAAAACCGCTACAACCGGAAGTTAGCAGCTGAGCTTCCGGTTCAGTGCAAAGCATTTGGATTTCTTCCGATTTCTTCGTCAGTATTAAGAAATTTTGAATCGTTTTATATCATTATTTTTTCACATATATTTTTATGAAAGCTATAAAATTTTGAAAGAGTGCGACAAGTATATGGTTTTGCATGTAATTTTGTTTAAATAAATATATATTTTAGCAGTTTTCGACAGCATGGGTGCCATAAATAGTGGTTTATCGCTTTATTCTGGCGAGCGTAAAAGTGCTACATTGGCGATATGTTTTTGTTTATTTTGCAGTTACGGAGGAATCTCTCTGTAAAACTAATGCAGAAAAGTAAACGTTACTTTTCCGTTCATAAGTGCAAATCTAATCTATCACTTATTGTATTTTTTATTTATAACGTATTAAATCTGTTTTTCATTTCATTTTTACATTTAAAAGTTACACCAGATTTTGGAAATTAATGATTGTTATCAAACTTAATAAACCTAAGATTGTTATGAAAAATAGTACAATTTTTAATAAATTTAAACTGTAAAACTAGTATTTATTATATTAAGCTTAATGATTGATATTGAACTTTTGTATTATGTTGATATTGGTACATTTATTAAACCATTTAATTGTAACTTAAAGACAAAATAGATGGAAATTTTAAATAAGTAAGTCAAAATATATTTTGAAAGTTTCGATAACAAATAATATGAGGCTGTGAATATTTTATTTTCAATATTTTTAAATAAATAAAAATAATTTAGACTAATGAAAAAAAACAAAAGAAATAATTCATCTACATGAAACTATTCCTATGTTCTTGTAACGACAACAAATTATAACAAACTTCAAAATTCTGAGAATAAGGTTATACTACGCCATACATGCTCCAGTTAAGGGGCTGTGCATATATAACGTTATCATTTTAGGGGGGAGGGTGGTCTGGCACATGATATCGTAAGATATCTCTAGGGGCAGGGGGAGTTTGTCTTTTGATATTGTTATCATTTTTGATCCAACCAAAATTTTCTCTGCTTATTTGTGACTTGTTCTTTACATAAACATAGTATGTTATCTTTCTTAGTATGCTATCTATTTTTATGAAAATACAAAGTTATTATTAAAATCATTAAATGATTACAAAATTATTCAAGTCCAAATAATGGAATACCCCAATGTTTGGCTTTCCTATTCTTCTGTCATACGTGTATGCATATACAATCTGCTGTTCGGCAAACCGTATGCGAAGTATATTTGAAGTGATACTTGTGTTTAAGAAGTAAATAAAAGAGAATGCTGTCCACCTGTTTTGTCCCCCAGAGGAATACATTCTTCAGGTATTTACGGGTTTCGCGACCCCGGGTTCCCGAGCGATCTTTCTCCCTTCCTGTTTTCTTCTCTATTTGGTTGTCTATCCTTTTTTCTTTATTTCACACTTTTTAATCTTCTCTTTTCAGTTTGTTATCCCTCTTTGTTTTTTGTTCATGTTTGATTTTGTTACTAACTTTTTTGTTCAAATTGTTCTTTGTTCTACTAATGTTGTTCTTGTCTTTTTGTTTAAAAAAAAAAAAAAAAAAAAAAAAAAAAATTGTTGAAAAAAGACAAAAAATACACCTTGTTTCTAAGTTCTCTCTCACATAACTTTCTCTTTTTTACAATAGTGGTTTCTTTTATTTTCACGTGAGACACACTGGGTGTTGAGGTTTTTTAATCTCATCGCCTCGTTTCTACCTTTTTAGGCTGATCTCGAGTCCCAGAGTGCAGGGCATTCCAAATTCCGGTTCCGTGATCGGTGGACGCCATACTTGTATGGCGGCGGTTGGGAAGTCTCTGGACGACTGGTTTCCTTTTGGCGTAAGGAAGTTGTAGGTTGGACAGAGCTGTAAAGGCTTACCTACGACGACCGAGTTCCACTGTGAAAGAACTAGAGTTTGGAATGCTATCGAGTTTAATCCAACGTTCGAAAAACGTGGAAGTTTGTTGTGAATAGTTTTCACCCTTTTGAGACCTGTGCCTAAAGTAACGGTAAGAAAAAGGGTCGGTGACCAGCCCGATGTCTGGCGTTTCAAAATCTTTCTTTCTAATATGGCTACAACTCATGAAAATAAGACAAGTGATGTGGAGGCCCCACAACCCCATGCGACACTCAACACTCAGCCTGAGACTGAAATGTCTCAGAATCTGCCGGAGAAATTCGCTGCATCAGGCTCCGGCCAGCAAGCAGATATAAATAAGAGCCAACCCAAATCTTGGGCTGATAGAAAAGATATTTCCTCCAATGCTGATTCATGTTCTGAAAGATTCTTTGTCGTCAGAAGACAAGAAGGCAACTTTGACAAGACATCTCCCTTTTTGATTCACAAATCTATCCAAGGATTGATGGGTGAGCCTAAGACTATAAAAAAAATACGATCTGGTGAACTTCTTATTGAAGTAATTAATAGCAAACAAGCCACAAACTTAATGAAATGTACACATTTTGCAAATATTCCCATCTCTGTAAGCCCACATAGAACACTCAATACATCTCGTGGAGTTATTTCTGAACCCGACCTCTTGCATGTTACAGAATCAGAAATAGTAGATAATTTAAAAGAACAAAATGTTATTGCAGCCAGACGAATAAATTTCTTCCGCCGAGATGAACAAATACCAGCAAATCAAGTACAAATACCCACCAAGCACATTATACTCACGTTTAACTCACCCACCTTACCTAAATCAATAAAAGCAGGATATTTATCATGTTCCGTCAGACCGTACATCCCAAATCCTCTACGCTGCTTTCAATGTCAACGTTTTGGGCATTCCAAAACAAATTGCCGTGGTAAAATCACATGTGGCCGGTGCAGTAAAGTTGGCCACGAAAGTGCTGACTGTAAGGCCCCGCCTCACTGCGTAAATTGTAAAAAAGAACATCCATCTTATTCTAAATCCTGTGAACAATGGAAAATGGAAAAAGAAATACAGACAGTACGCACAAAAGAAAATATATCATACCCTGAAGCGAGAAAAATAGTTGAATCCAGGACACCTAAAGTTGGTGTTTCATATGCTGCTGCCTTAACTAAAACTGCCCATAAAGCTTATCAAAGTATTGGAACCCAAACCGATTGCCCTACTGAAAATAATTGTCAACCAAAACAAACGGGAATCAACCCGTCTAATAATTCTGGTAAGGTAAATAGTTCAACGCAATCTGTTCTTCCTAAGCCACCGAAATCAGTTTCTTCTAAGCCATCGAATACTTTTCTCCTAAATCACCGCAACCAGAAACTGTCTCTTCTAAGTCTACACAACCTAATTTTACAAAAATTCCACTCCATAAAAGAGGCTCTCAAAACACTACTAAAACAACACCCTTAAAACCGGGCCATAGAACTGATGCAGAAAAACATAAACTACCAATAGTTAAATCCAGTGTCTCATCTGATAATACTACCAAAAAGAAAAAAACTAAAACTTCCCAAAATCAAACCCATACTAAACAACATGATAAAATGGAAGAAGATGATGCTTTATCTCTTCACCCAGAACCGGATGAAGACTTTAATGATGTGGATAGTATGTCCACTGTCTCCGAGTAAATTAACGCAGGTAAATTTATCTAAGGAAAAAAAATGACTAATATTATTTCGTGGAACTGCCGTGGATATCATAATAAGCATGACGAGATCCGTAATATTCTCTCTGACCATCATCCATTATGTTTAGCCTTACATGAAACCCATTTAAAACCCAATGACAATGCAAAATTACGTAATTATGCTAGCTACCGTAAAGATTTTACTGGAAATAAAAGGGCCACTGGTGGAGTGGCTCTTTTCATCCTTCGCAATTTACCCCATACTCATATTAATTTAAACACAAACTTACAAGCTGTTGCAGTCCGTGTACATATAAAACAACTTATAACAATATGTACCATTTACTTACCTCCTAACCAAACTATTCAGTCATCACATCTTGATAATCTCCTTCTCCAACTCCCTGCTCCATATATCATTGTTGGAGATTTTAATGCACACAGCCAACTCTGGGGCAACTGTGATTCTAATCTACGTGGTGATACTATTGTAAAACTTATATCTGACAACGGCTTGTGCCTGCTCAATAATGGTGATCACACTTATTTTCACGAGCCGACTCGTACTTTCCATGCAATAGATCTTGCAATTTGCTCCCTATATCTCTATCCTTTCTGGAACTTCTGGGTCTGAAGTGACCTATATGGCAGTGACCACTTTCCCACTTTTATTACACTGACTACTCCTGTTACGGACAGGGCTGAAACTAGCCTTTTTTGCACCCGGGGCAAGCATGGATTTTGCCCCCCCCCCCCCTATTCCGCAAAGTATATTTACAAAGAGAATTTTACTAATTTTCTAATAGCCGACTTATTTTAAAATTTAAAATATGTAATACTGAACTACGTAATCCACTATGGCGGATCCAAAGGGGGGGGGGGGGGCGGTCACAGGGGTCATGACTCCCCTCTGAACATCAACAAAAATATTCTAAAGATCATTTTTAAAATGAAGTATTCAGTTAGAGTCCCGATTATCCGAGTCCTGCTTAACCGAGTTTCCGCTTTCACCGAGTTATTTTCTTCTGATGGACTGATGGCTTCTATTATTATGAAACAGCCATTATAAATGAAGTGTTAGTTGAAGAGGAAAGAGCAGTCGTAAAAAGTTAGAACTCTGATTTTCTGGTCAGAATGGGAAGGAAAAAAATGGCCATATATACATTTTTTTCCTTCCCATTCTGACCAGAAAATCAGAGTTCTAACTTTTTACGACTGCTCTTTCCTCTTCAACTAACACTTCATTTATAATGGCTGTTTCATAATAATAGAAGCCATCAGTCCATCAGAAGAAAATGATCCATTCCAAAGGTATAATCACTCATTTGGCGCCCGGGGCACATGCCCCCTCTGCCCCCCCTTAGTTTCGGCCCTGGTTACGGATTGTAATAACTATTCAAAACATTACATATATGGCAGAGCCAACTGGCCATCTTTTACTTCACTTGCAAACATCACCGCTAACATGATTGCGGGGACTATTGACAATGCACTTGATAATATAACTCAATGTATTATCAATGCTGCTGATTCCAGCATTCCAAAAAACATCATCTAACTACAAGAACAGAAAACCTTGGTGGAATAGCGATTGCCAAAGTGCAAAGAAAAAAAACAGAGGGCTTGGGGTCTCTTTCGGAGATACCCAAATAATAATAACTATATAGCATTTAAAAAAGCAAAGGCAGAAGCTAGACGAGTGCGACGCAAAAGCCAACGGGAGTCCTGGATTAACTATGTATCAAGCATAAACTCCAATACTTCAAGCAAAGAACTCTGGGTAAAAGTAAAAAAATGGTTGGGCCTTTACTCTGAAAATCATATTTCTATTTTAAAGCATAACGGTCACACCATCACTTCTCCTAAGAACATTGCTGAAACAATAGGAAGTACCCTAGCATCAATTTCAAAATCAGACGCATATCCGGAGCCTTTTTTATCTTACAAAAGACAGACGGAAATGACCAGAATTAATTTTAATACTCATAACTCATTTTCATACAATCAACCATTTATTATCTCAGAGCTTTTAAATTGTTTACAAGACAGTCACTTATCTGCTCCAGGTCACGATGGCATCACTTACATCATGCTCAAGCATCTCTCACATACTTCACTTAACAATTTGCTTTCTTTTTATAACAGGATTTGGACAGAACAGCTTTTTCCCAATGCTTGGTGCAGGGCTATCGTTATTCCTTTTCCTAAGCCAGGAAAAGATGCTACCAATCCAAATAATTATAGGCCGATCGCATTTACTAGCAGCATTTGCAGATTGCTTGAAAAAATGGTCAACTGCCGCCTTGTTCATGTTTTAGAAACCAACAATTGCCTTGCCGCTTTTCAAAGTGGATTTCAACGTGGTAGGTCTACTATCGATAACCTGATTCATTTGGAACATCACATCCGGAAAGCCTTTTTAAAACGCAACCATTTGGTGTCAGTGTTTTTTGATATGGCGAAAGCTTATGACAGAACCTGGCGTTATGGGATCCTTCGTGACCTTTTTAACTTGCTCTTTCGTGGGAACCTTCCAATTTTTATCAAAAACTTCCTCACAATTCGACTTTTTCAAGTTCGAATTGGTGGAATTTTATCTAGTTTTTATGAACAAGAAGAGGGTGTACCTCAGGGCAGTGTCCTGAGTGTCACCCTCTTTGCAATCAAAATAAATAACATCCTGAATCAACTACCCCCTTCTGTGAAGGGAGATTTATACGTTGATGACTTCAGGATTATGTGTATGGGACAGGATGTGCGTTTTATTGAGAGACAACTGCAAATTGCAATAAAAAATATTCTTAACTGGACAAATAAAAATGGGTTTATTATTTCTCATGACAAAACTTCCTGTGTGCACTTCTGTAGATGTAGGGGTTTGCATCCAGATCCCGAAATCTTTATTGGCTCTTCTCAAATCCCCGTTGTAGACAATGTTTGTTATCTAGGCCTTTATTTTGATAATAAACTGACTTTTTTACCACATGTTTTACAACTAAGGACAAAATGTGAAAAATCGCTTAATTTACTTAAAGTGCTTTCAAATACTTCATGGGGAGCAGACCGTACATCTCTCCTCAAAATTTACCGTTCTGTAATCCGTTCAAAAATTGACTATGCCTGCCAGGTCTACGGTTCAGCACGTAATTCTGTTCTTAATAAACTTGACATTGTGCACCCTAGTGCACTTCGTGTTTGCTCTGGTGCATTTCGTACATCCCCAGTTTTAAGCTTGTATGTTGATTGTAGTGAACCGTCACTCTATCATATTCGAGAAAAACTCTCATTGATTCTGTATTACCGTCTCCTTTCGCATCATGGTCATCCACTTCATTCCTACATTTTAAATACTGACAATGATGTGCTTTATCAGCATCGCCCATCTTGCATCCCATCTTTTGGTTTAAGAATAAGAAACTTTATTGACAATAGCCCTCTGAGTAATATCGAGGTGAGCTCATGTCACCCACATGTGCTACCTCCTTGGAAACCTCCTAATATTACTTCTCTCCACCCTTTTAAAGGATATGATAAAAATAACTTGGCTTCAATTATTTTCCAACAATTATTTGCTGCACATAGATCAAATTTCAATAGTTATACTGACATTTACACAGACGGTTCCAAAATTGGAGATATTGTTGGTTGCGGTGTTTTTTGTGAAAATACTTCTCTCAGCTACCGGCTTCATTCGTCTACTTCTATGTTTACAGCTGAACTGATCGCGATAGAGAGAGCCATGCTGCACATTTCTCATCACCATAACACATCCTTCATCATTTATACTGACTCAAATAGTTCTATTGACGCAATTAAATCTTTTAAAAAGCATCCTTTTGTCTCATCCATACTAGATTTTTATAACAAATTGACAAGACGTGGTTATAATATTTTATTCTGCTGGGTACCTGGACACATGGGTATTCCTGGCAATGAGAAAGCAGATGAGGCGGCAAAACGTGCTCTTAATCCGTTACATCATAATGTTCCTTTCTCAGATGTTAAACTACTTATTAATAACTTTATTCAGAATAATTGGCAAGAGAGTTGGGATTTAGAAAACAATAATAAACTGCATCATATTAAACCAACAATCATTACCTGGCTTCCAATTCATCCAAGAAAAACTGATGTTATTCTGGCTCGTCTGAGAATTAGACATTCAAGAATGACTCATAAACATCTTTTACTTCGGGAGGATGCACCCATGTGTCCGCATTGTCATTTTGATTACCTGACCATTCATCATGTTTTAACTGACTGTCCGGGCCTCCGGCACTTATATAGATTTTATTTTAATACATCTTCACCAATTTGACAAACCTCATTGGGGAAACACCTCATGGGGCACTCTTTACTTTTTTAAAACACACTGGATTTTATTTTGAGATTAATATTTAATTTTGAGATTAATATTTAATTTTGAGATTAATAGATAATTTTTTTTATAAGCTTCATATTTGGGACTTTCTTATTGACATCTGGGTGGAAAGCCCAACCAGATAACATGTTTACTTTGTTTTACTGGATTTCTTTTTTACATTGATTTCTACCCTTGTTTGACGACTACATCTGGATGGGTATCCCATTCAGATGGCTTTTCTATTTCAGCTCATATTTTTTTTCTTGGTGTCATTTCCTTACTTCTTTTTTGTATTTTAGTCTTTGTTTGCCGCAGCATGTCCCGTTGGGGATTTTGCGCCATAAAACCCAATACAACCAACCAACCAACCACCTGTTTTGTTGATAAGAAGTTCTGTCTGCCCCACCTCGTGCGGGGCAAAAATACATTATTACTGTTGAATGCATTATGTAACAAAAAGCTATTATTAAATACTTTTAAACAATAACTTTCTTTTAAGTGTTATTTGAGATACTGTTATTTCATATATAAAATGATACTTTATTGGCTTCTCTTTGAATCAGTGAAGTATGGAAAAAAAAAATGTAACCATATTTGTATATCACTCCAAACATAAGAAAAAAATTCCAAAAATCTAAAGAATTTTTATACATTGATAACGATATAATTACCCGGGGGGGGGGGGGGGTCAAGGGATGACATCGTAAGAGGGTCCAAAATTACCAAAAAGTTGATAACGTTATATATGCACAGCCCCTAATCACTTATACTTATAGTTCCACTACATCCCTAAATTTCAGAATAGTAAATGTTTACTGTGTATCAAATAAAATGTAGGTACAAATTTGTTACTGCATCTTTAACAAATTCTTTTTTCCATGAAACTATTGTTTAAATTTTTAACTGGGCATAATAGTGTTTTAATACAAGTTTATTATTCACAAATTTTGTGAAATTGTTTTGAGGAAGCAGACTCTAAATATGGCCTATGTACCTCAGGCATCACATAAAATTGATTAGGCCCTAAAGTTTATACGGCTCTTTTTACTGTCAATTAACCACTGGTTCTGGCAGGAGCAGGGGTAAGGCTTACCTTTTGCTGCTCCAGTTTTTTATGTTGTTTAATGGTTAAGCCCAGTTTTGTATTTTATTTTTTTTTTTTAAACTATGTGCCATCTTGCGTGTGAACTAGAATAAATATTGGGTGATTCAAAATAACCTAGAATTAAAGTAGCAGTAATTTCTGTCTTATGTCAACAAAATCTTTAATGGTGTACTCAAAGTTCAAGTAAAAATATTTCCCTTGCTCTTTTTTTCAGAAAAGCAGAACCTATTTTTCTCTTTCACATTATACAGCTGTTTATCTGCATGTGCGGAATAGATCTCTTGACTTTGACCATTGTCATTTTCTTTAGGATAATATAAATACAGCTCACTGATCCTCCCAGCTAATATATCATTCCCTATTTCATGGTGCTAGTCAAGATTAGGAATTCACTGTGCTTATAAAACTTCGAGTTACACTGGGTATTCACCGAAAACAAAAATGTAAAGCACATGTTTTGCTTATAGAACAAGTCTTTGTTTAATCAAAAGTTATATTTATAACTTTTTTCGAAAATCCCCGAAGATAGTAAATCACTCCTCTGGCCTTTCTTTCCCAAACGTTCTGTGGGCATCAACAAAGAAATGCAAGTCTCAACAACAGAAAGAGGCAGATATAACAGGGTTTCCAGCAACAGGGAAAATCTGGAAATTTTTAAATATATGGCAAAATTGATGGAATTTATAAATATTTTCTAAAAAGTCTGTGGGGAAAAAAAAAAAAATAAAAAAAAAAGAACCAAAATTCATCAAATGGTCTTGGGAGAAAAACACGAAATTCATCAAATGACCAAAAAAAAAATTCCAAGAAATTCGAAGAGCGATCACTGAAAAAAATATTAATTTTGTCAAAAGATTCCAGAAATAAGTTTTTTTTATTTCAATCAATGATTAAAATCCTTTTTAATTTTAGAATTTTTCCTTTTTATATATTTGCAGTGATATTATGATTATACATTTAAATAAATTTATATCAATTAAAATCTAAAAGAGGTAGTTACTATTTAAAAGTATTTAGTAATATAGCTTATTGTTACATAATGCCGGGGCCAAAACTAGGAGAGGGTAGAGGGGGTATGTGCCCCGGGCAGCAGAACGAAAGGTGAAGGGAGTGCCAGATAAAGATGTTTGTCGTTTGATACAAAAAAAAAAAAAAAATATATATATATGAAATTTGGATAAAATTGTCTCGCAGCCAGAAAATCCAAACACAAAAATAACTTAAAAAAAAAAAAATCTGCAACCAAAATAGAAAATGTAAATACTAACCCAGTTAGAATTCAACATCAGCCATTCTAAGCAAAAAAGTCATCTAAAACCATCAAAATGCAAACAAGAAATTTTAAAAAGAATGATCACATAGGTTTAACATTAACGTTCTAGTTTCTTTGCGTGATGACTAGTGTAGTCTCACACGAAAATAAGCATTCTTTTCAGAATTCTTGCTTGATTTTAATTTTTTTGTTTTCATATGATACTTGAGGTTGATGTCTAGTGTTGTGCATTTTCTATTTTTTCAATTTCGGTTGTATTATTTTAATATGAGGATACTTTAAATTTCAGATTCGATTCCAAACAGTTTTCCAAAAATGAAAGTGTCCGAATATAAAAAAAAATGTTATGAAACACAAAAAAGTACAAACGCACAACATTAAGTATCGACCTCAGGTACCTCATGATAAAAAAAAAAAATATTTAAAAATAATAAAACGCAAGATATTTGTCAAGAACACTCCCATAGTTTTAATATTAGCTTGCAAATGTCTTCGAGTGACTAATCTAGTGTCTCTTAATTCGTATCACTGTGACTTTAAACGCTTCAATTATAATGCTACAACTACTACCGTAAAATCTAAGAAAAGGAAATCTATCTATAATAGAATCCAGTCTTAAATGAAAAAATTATTTATTTTCAACAGAGAAAATGTCAACAATTATACCTGCTAAGATGAAAACCTGTATAAAGCAGAGTATTTTTCGGTTCTTTCGATTCCGTTTTTAAGATTTTAATGAATCAATATTTGATAAAGCTGATTAAGCATTTAATGTTATGTATTTTAAATTTCAAAATAGTTTGCAATTAGAAACACAGTAAATTTTTCTTTGTGAAGAAGAGGAGGGGGGCATCAAAAACTATGTTTAAGCACCAGGTGCAAATCATTATCAATGTTTAAAAATCTTTTTTTTTTTTTTTTTTTTTTTTTTATAATGTTTGCAGTGATATAAAGATATGATTTTACATTTAAATAACTTTATATCGATTAACATCTAAAAGAGGTAGTTACTATTTAAAAGGTATAAGGCTATTTTCATATAAAGAAAAAAGTAAAGAACAAACACAAAAAATATTGTTTGGATAAAAAATAACTATCAAAAAACAAAACCACCTTTCTCCAGAAATATCTTATGACAATCAAGTGCCAGACCACTGTCCCACCCTAAAATAATATTTCTATATAAGCACAGCCCTTATATCAAGTTTCATGCAAATCTGTCAAAAAATGTAGATTTGTATAACCACTGCAGCAGGAAAAGAGAATGCTATTTCAAAATTAAAATTCCTCTCAGATTATTTAACCCTTTATATCCTGAATTATGAATTCATGCAAATTTCATTTTCTAAAGAATTTTTCATGATTTTTTGAAACTACATTAAAAGACTTATATAATCATTTAATAAATTTTAGAGGGATTAATTAAATTGGAATTTATAGGGATTTTGTGCAATATTTATAACTCCACTCAAATCTTTTATTTAAAAAATATATAAAATATTAGTATTTTGTAGAATTAAAAAATGTACAGATATAATGTTCTTTCAACTGAAAATTTCCTCCCCCCCCCCCCTTCTTCAAGGTAAAAAAAGCTGAAAAGATGCAAATGTGAAAGAAATCATCCTTTTAAAAATATTTTTGTTTTGTGCAACCAACAATGCTTTTGGAACAAGATAAAGTATCTATAACTCATTCTAAACAGCATTACTACTAATCGATGTATTAATTGAATTTTATAACAAGTTATTTTAATGGTACTTTAAAGTACCGTCAGGATATAAAGGGTTAAAAAACTAAAGATGTATTGAAAATACATTGTTAACATAAAATTTTGTAAAAACAAAGGTAATGAAAAAGATAAGCAGCATAAAATGTTTGTCATTTGTTTCAAGAGGCTTGTGATCCCAGTATATTTATGAGTTAGAGTGTGGGTAAACAGATAAACCGAATTCATAAATACTTTTAAACCATGTCGAAAGTGTTAAAAATGAAAGTATTTTCTCATTTTATATCTTAGCCTTTGTTTTTTATTAAAAATAAATATATAGTTAAAAACAACTTTTACATCAAGGTTTACATGATAAACAAAACAAGTAAATACTTGAAATACCATTTATAATAAAATTATATAGGTAGTATAATGAAAACAACAAATTTTTAATAAATTTCTTTTATTTGAAAGTACATGTTACAGAAACAAAATAAAATTTCTTTTATTACATAACAAAATTTATTATTGAATATAATGATTACTACATATAATAAATAAAATAACAATCTGTATTATATAATGGTCTATGATGATGACACAATGCTTTGCAGAAAACTTTATTGATCTGCAGAAACAGGTATTTATATTTGAATCTGAAAGAAACATTTGCAAAAATAACTGTAACTAGCTAAATTGTGAACTATTAAGACAGTGTTTTGGAAAGAAGTCGGATAGTCAATAAAATTCATTAATTGAAATAAACAATACATAAATTAGTAAATAATGTTTTGTAAGACAAAAAGAAATAAGTCTCATTCAAACTGCCAAGAATATCAATAGATTTGAAGACATCGGAAATAGAGATGCAACGAATATTCAGCCGAAGCCGAATATTCGGCCCATTCGGCCTGTCTGCCGAATATCAAGTCCATTATTCGGCCTTGGCTGAATAATACTGTAATAAATATTTTTATATTTACACAGTATAACTTTTTAATTTGACAATTTATAATTCATATATAATGAAAATTTTATTTGAAATTAACTAACTTTTTTTCCATTAACTTTCATACTCCAAATGGGTTTTATCTACCCATTTTTATATAAGAGGCTAATTTAGGAATCGTTAAAAATTTTTTATGCTGTATCAGTAAGTACAAAAAGTATCTCTAATAAGCTAACATAATCTGTTAAATTTAAAATTAATCTATTCAAAATTGTTTTAATACAGCTGTACAAACTAATTAATTTTTTTTTTTTTTTTTTTTTTTTTTTTAAATGGGCAATTAACATTTAACCCTTGTTACATAAAAAAATATTTCTTTCAATAATATTTTGAATTATACCTATAAAGAACATAAATATATGATTGATTAGATATAGATGTATTGTATGTACAAGATATTTAAGTCGTATATGTTGCAATATTTAAGGAGTTTTTTTTTTTTTAGTAAAATGCGCTTAAAAGTTAAATATAATTTAAGTGATTTTTTTAAGTCTGTTACTATTTCTTATTAAATAATGAAAGAAATGTAAATACTAAATTCTTTTAATTAGTATATATAACGGCTTTACCGTTGTGGTGAACTCTGTCATCCACCAGATGGCAGTGAAAGTTATAAGAAAAAACTTATTTGTGTGCATGTGGCAACAATATTGTGAAAAACTTTTAGTGAACATTAGTGGCAACAGCTAGTGGTTGTTGTTACGGATTTTCCCGGCTTCGCGGTTGTATCTTGTGATCTCTCATGATCATTCGTATCGTCCTGTTTTTAACATGTAACCTGCAATTGCAATCCAGCTACTCTTTTTTATTATTTACGTTTTCTGTAACAAGTCTTATTATTAAGTATTAAATTTATTATGTTGAAAGTTATGTAAGATTTTAGCAACCAACAAAAACATAACACTGGTGACCTCGTGTTGAACGCGCAGCAATAATGCTCGCAGATTTAGTGCTTGATCGAGTGGAGTAATCTTCCTGCATCGCCATCTAATTCAAGCTAAAGCTTTGTAGTTTTCCTAAGGCATGTATTTTTATTGTCCTGGATATGGAAATCGATGAATATTTTCAGTAAAAATTCAGGGAATATAAGCTGACAGAGCTTGTGTCTGAGCTGAGCACGCCGTATCTAGCATATTAAAAGATGTGATTTCTAACGTGGTATCGGTCAGCTTTTCTTTCCAAATTATTTGTATTTTTTAGTAAACTATATTTTTTCGCACGTTATTTTTGACATTTTGCTAGTATTTATTTCTGTTGCACCCATGTTTCTACGACCCCAAAATATTTTCAGAACATGTCTTGAAATTTTGAATATCAATTATTTAACGTACTCAATCAATTTGTAATTTCAACTTGTATATATATATTTAATTTGTAAATTTGTATGTTTTCATCCTTATTTTCTTTGTGCATAAATTTTTAAACTGCCTAATCATGCTGGACCCACCTGACGGAGTGAATAACTAAATAGCTCATGTAGCGGTAAAACCCCCACCTTTTTGGAAATCTAACCCAACTTTATGGTTTCTTAGGCTAGAAGCGAATTTTACTTTGGCTAATATAACATCGGAAATAACCAAATTTAACCATGTTATTGCGTCAATCGATGCCGATGTTTTGACTTCTGTCAGCGACATAATAGTCAGCCCGCCACAGAATGAACCATACACGGAGCTAAAAAAGCGATTAATTGCTTCTCATTCAGAAAGCGAAACATCGAGAATCCGCACTTTACTTCAAGGTCTTGAACTTGGCGATCAACGACCTTCTCAATTGCTTACGCGCATGCGCGCCTTGGCGGGCACATCTGTTGGCGAGCCACTGCTGAAATCTTTATGGCTAGGGAGACTCCCAAATAATACTCAGTCTATTCTTGCCGCCCTTAATGAAGACCTTACTCAGTTAGCAACAATTGCTGATAAAATTCACGAATTTACTTTCACTCCAGCAATAAATGCTACAAGTTCTCTCAAGCCGGAAGCCTCAAACACTTTGGAACTCCAAATCGCGCAACTAACAAAACAAGTCAGCGAGTTGACAAATCTAGTAAACAAACGCGATGCCACGTATGACAGAGCGCGAAACAATCATTTTCGAAGACGGAGTAAATCACGTGATCGTTTTCAAAAATATAAAGAGCCAAGTGATGGCAATTGTTTTTATCACACCAATTTTGGCAGGAACGCTCGAAAATGTTCCCCACCTTGTTCTTTCCAATCAACGGACAACTAAATTGGCGATCGCCGGAAAGCCAGGATCTTGATCGCCACCTCCAACGTATTCTCCTGGCCGATACTGAAACAAACATGAATTTTTTGATCGATACTGGTGCAGATATTTCAGTTCTTCCAAAGAATTCTGTCTCTCAGCCTACAATATCAAATGATTTGGTACTTTATGCTGTAAATGGTACAACGATAAAAACATATGGCACTAAACGTCTCACGCTTGACCTCAATTTACACCGTAGTTTCACATGGCCATTTATTATTGCAGATGTACGTCAACCAATTATAGGAATTGATTTTTTAAAGCATTTTAACCTCTTAGTTGATGCCAGAAACAATAAATTAATTGATGCTACTACTCAAATTTCTTCTGCTGCCACTTCTGCTACTTTAAGCGCTGAAATTTCTAACATATCTTTTGCTTTTGGCGATTCTCCTTTTCAAAAAATTCTTAAAAAATATCCAACAATAATAAACTCTACGCCATCCAAATCGTCTTCACATTTGACAACGTTTCATCATATTGAAATGACAGGTCCACCTGTATTTTCTAAGCCAAGACATTTATCTCCTGATATGTTACACGCAGCACGGCAGGAATTTGAGTACCATATGTCTCAGGGAATAATTCGACCCTCAAAAAGCCCGTGGGCTAGTCCGCTGCATATGGTGGAAAAACCAAATGGGGAATGGCGTCCCTGTGGTGATTATCGCCGCCTCAACTCTGTTACTGTACCCAACAGGTATCCCGTACCGCATATCCATGATTGCACACAACTTTTATTTGGCAAAACTATTTTTTCTACCATAAACTTGACCAAAGCATATCACCAAATACCGGTAAACCCACCTGACATTCAAAAAACTGCTATCACAACACCATTTGGTTTATTTGAGTTTGTTTACATGTCTTTTGGCCTACGCAATGCTGGACAAACATTCCAGAGGTACATAAATGAGGTATTATCTGACTTGGATTTTTGTATACCTTATTATGACGATATTTTAATTGCTTCTGCTAATGAAGCTGAGCATATTACACATCTTGACCAAGTCTGCAACCGTTTGGCATTACATGGCCTAAAAATCAATCCCACCAAATGTGTTCTAGGACAATCCTCGGTAAAATTCCTTGGCTGTCTTGTGACACCGGAAGGAGTTCAACCCCTCCCTGAAAAAGTGTCCATCATAAATGATTTCCCAAAACCAGAGACACTTTCTCAATTAAAGCGTTTTGTTGCGATGTTGAACTTTTATCGACGATTTCTACCAAATGCCGCTAAAAAACAAGCACCCCTTAACAATTTACTTCGTGACTGCAAGAAAAATGACAAACGTCCTGTCCCTTGGACAGACGAGGCACTTCTTGCTTTCAATCAATATAAATCTGACTTAGCCAATGCAGCAACCCTTGCATATCCGGCATCAGACCATGAACTCCACTTAATGGTTGATGCTTCCGACATTGCTGTTGGGGCAGCATTAAATTGTATAACTAAAAGTGGTACAAAGCGACTAGCATTTTTCTCCCGTAAACTGAGTGCAACAGAAATTAAACATAGCACATATGATAGAGAGCTTCTCGCTATCTATTTATCTGTCAGGCACTTTCGGCATTACCTGGAGGGTAGAAATTTCATAATATTTACTGACCATAAGCCTTTAACAAATGCATTTACAAAAAATTCTGATGCAATTTCTCCACGTCAGCTCTGACAACTAGATTTTACTTCCCAGTTTTGCACAGACATTCGACACATCCCTGGTTCTGACAACGTAGTGGCAGATACCTTATCAAGAATAAGTTCTGTCCATGTTCAACCAATTGATTTGACTACGATTGCAGAAGCTCAACAACATGATGTCAAGCTGCAAGAGCTACTAAATAATGACAAAATTTCTCTTCGTTTAAAACCTGTTTCAGTGACTCCAACATTAAGTATCTATTGTGACAGTAGCTGTGATTCCATTCGACCCTATGTACCCAAAGATTACCGCAAAAGCATTTTTGCAGCCCTGCATAACTTATCGCACCCAGGTACTAGGGTGTCCAAAAAACTCATCCAGTCTCGATTTGTCTGGCCATCTATGTCCAAAGATATCAACAATTGGACTCGATGTTGTGTAAAATGTCAACGGGCAAAAGTGTTTAGGCACACATCCAGCCCACTTCAAAGTTTCCAGTTACCTCACTGCAGATTTGACCATGTGCACATTGACATCGTGGGACATCTAGCACCGTCAGATGGTTTTCAGTACCTGCTTACCTGCATAGATCGCTTCACACGCTGGCCTGAAGCAATTCCTATTGCTGACATTTGTGCCGAAACGATTGCAAAAGCCTTTGTTGCAAATTGGATTTCACGGTTTGGAATCCCCACTCTCATAACTTCAGACCAAGGCCGCCAGTTTGAGAGCAATCTATTCCTCGTCCTTAACAAAATGTTGGGCATCCAGAAGACCCGCACAACACCATACCACCCACAGAGCAACGGTTTAGTCGAGCGATTCCATCGTTCCCTAAAGCAAGCACTTCGATGCCATGAATCAAAATGGACTGAATCACTCCCCATCATCTTGCTTGGACTTAGATCTTCCTTTAAAGCAGACCTCAACTGCACAAGTGCTGAGCTTGTTTATGGTGCACCACTAAGACTCCCAGGTGAACTGATTGACCATCCAAAAATCGATATTCAACCTCATGACTTCCTACAAACATTGCGGAACACCATGACTTCCCTCAAACCAACTCCAACTTCTGCACATGTCAAAACAGCTGTTTTTGTTCACCCATCACTGACAACATACACTCACGTGTTTGTGAGGCATGATGCTGTAAGGAAATCTCTCCAAACCCCTTACGATGGCCCATTTAGTGTAGTGCAAAGAGGCGAAAAGACTCATCATCGACATGAATGGCAGACAGGCTGTTATCAGCATTGACAGACTAAAACCCGCCTTCATGGAAGCCTCTGACCTCCTGACAAAACCTACCGAGCAACTGCCCGTGCCAGAACAACCTACCAAGCAACTGCCTGTGCCACAACAAATGCCAGAAACAACTGCCTCGACCTCCTGTAGTGACCCAATGCCAGAGACTGTTGTGACAACTCGTTCCGGTCGTCTTGTTCGTTTTAACACACGGTATCTCTGACCTCAAGCCTCAGGCACTTGGGGGGGAGTACTGTGGTGAACTCTATCATCCACCAGATGGCAGTGAAAGTTATAAAAAAAACTTATTTGTGTGCATGTGGCAACAATATTGTGAAAAACTTTTAGTGAACATTAGTGGCAACAGCTAGTGGTTGTTGTTACGGATTTTCCCGGCTTCGCAGTTGTATCTTGTGATCTCTCATGATCATTCGTATCGTCCTGTTTTTAACATGTAACCTGCAATTGCAATCCAGCTACTCTTTTTTATTATTTACGTTTTCTGTAACAAGTCTTATTAGTAAGTATTAAATTTATTATGTTAAAAGTTATGTAAGATTTTAGCAACCAACAAAAACATAACACCGTTATTTATTCCTCCTTTCCCCTCAAAAAAAATCAACTTTTAACTTTACTGGTTTATTATAAATTGTCATTATTTCCCCCCCCCTTCAAATAAAATATTTAGTTTAAATTTGACATTTTAGAGTTAATTTCATATATCTTTATTCATTCTCTCCCCCCCCTCTCACTACTGTAAGTTTTGCCTTTACTTTTTAAAGTTCTTTTCAAATGCAGACATCATTTATCTCGGTTCCTTTTTCTGTCTTGCAAATTCACACGATAGAAAAAGATCTTAACCGCAGCTATTTTCCATTGAAATAAAGTAAAAGAATAAAATACAAATTAATGTCTTTTCGCTTTGCAGCCGACGATATCTAATGCATATTTTCCCAGCCTCTGGGCTTGCATTAGTATTCAATTCTCACCCTTGTACTTTGTCAGATAAAAGCCATATGCCCCTTGCTGACTATTTCAGCTGTCGTTAAAATCTATAACGAGCATGTAATATCACGTGTTTGCTATTTCTTTAACCACTTTCCCTTACCGCAGGAATGTTAAGATACGTGTAACCATTTAGCCACACCATGGCGTAAGATTGTGTTCTATGTAATACTTCGGGATGCTTCTGATTCCTTTGTCCACGCCACCAATATTCATCGCCAATACAGTACATATGTTCCTATTCATCTCGCCAATGAGTGAGTGATTGTAATGAATATTTTACCACTACTCCCTCTGATCTTGAAGGTGACAGACCTCAGCTCTCTGCCCTTCGGGGCTGCCCCGCCGGGCGGTCTTGTGTTTGACTTCTCCCGTCCCATTGTACTCTCATGGCCCTCCTTTTAAAAGTTTCATAATAAAGAAGTAAGTCCTCGAAATCTTCGTGTTGGAGTTTTTTCTTCATTCATTCACGAATCTGGGAATCTCTCTACAAAATCTCCCCCACATAAAATTGGCGCCCTTGCCCAGATTTTTTCTCCAACAGTAATAAAAATAATAAAAAAAAAAAATACGGGGAGATTTTCGTTCCGTACCATCCTTTACCAGCGACGCGAAAGGATGTCCATAGACCTTTTTTTCCCACGGGAGTTCCGGCTGCCTCTTCCTACTCAGTGTTCGCTCGCCGATGTCAACTTCAGGGGATTTCTCTTGCCTACTCTCGCTACCCCAACGGATTTGGAGAGTGCCTCTTTCTTCTGGACTTTACACTGGCCTAACGAGAAGCAAGATTTAGACTGCGGTGCTCCAACGGGGTCATCGAACGATGTCGCCTCCTGCAGCGGTTCTTCTTTTTTCCTACAAAGTATGACACCGGCATCACTTATTTCCCTGCGTGAAGTTGTGTCTTCATACTCCTACTCATTACTATCGGAAAAATCTGTCAGTACTCCACTCCAAAACAAAAATCACGACAGTTTCTGTTTTTTGTGCGCGATATTCAACCTTCAAACAAATATGTTCATGCTACCAGTGTGAGTGTGAAAAGTTTTGTGAAAAGAAAAAGTGCCTTCAGTTAAAAGTCCTTGTTGTATGTTTCCGTTTGATCTACAGCTTTACACTCGTATTCACGAATAACTTCGACCGAGGGTTAAACCTCAGGTCCAGTAACCGCGGGTTGAGCTTTTCAACCGTGAGTTGAAAATTCGTATTCACCAATTACTTCGAGAGAAAGTTATTGAACCCAGCGTAACTCAACCCCGGTTCAAACTAAAATGCTCATTGGACAAAAGAAGTCATGTGATAAACTGCGATTTCCTTTTCTTTGCCCATCGTCATTCCGAGAGTTTTGTTTTTGTTTTGATCAGATTTATTACCACCTTGTTCGTTGATTTAAAAAAATGAATCGCAAGATTTTTTCCGTGTTTGAAAACGAATTATTATTGGAATTAGTAAAAAAGAGGCTAGACGTAATTGAATGCAAAGAAACCAATAAAGTTTCTTTGGACAAAAAATCAGAATCTTTTGAACAAATTGAAAGAGAGTTCAATAGTTCACGTGATTCCTCGTACGGCGTCACAGTTGCGCCAGAAGTACAACAATTTAAAAAAAAGTGCTTCATCAAAGTGTGCCGAATTAAGAAAGGAAGTACGGAAAACTGGCGGAGGAAGTATTTCTTCCAAAAATGTCAACGAGATGGAAGAGAGAGTACTACAGATGGGAGTTTTGACTACACCTCTTCAATCGGCATTCGATAGTGACGCATCATATTTGGATTTTGTCTTCTCAAGGTAAGCATATTTGTTACTTTTTCTTACCATTCCACGGTTTAGCGAATTATTAATATTCTATATTTAAGCTACATAAATTTTTATATTTCATTTCAGAAGTTCTTCCTATTCCAGAGGAAAATTATACTTCTCAGAGTCACCCAATTGAAGTAAGTTGTATTGCAAATAATTCTTTTTTATGTAGTCTATTCTTCAAATTCCTCATATAAACGTTTTTCATTGTGCGGCGTCAAACCAAGTATCAATATTAACCTTTTACCTAATGCTACTTTAATTAAAACAGCTCTTTGGGCTCATATATATTTCTTCATTATGGGTAAATTTTCATGCATTGATTGATTTTAATGGAAGAATGGGGGGTCATTTTAAAAATTTATGCTTGAGGAATCTTAAATCTAGTGAATACGATGTTTTTACTCTGTTGTCTACTGGGCGATTCCGTGGAGAGTGTCACACACGTAATCCAGGCTTTAATTTGCATTTATTCAATTATCTATTAAATTTTAATGTTAATTCTGATTTTAAGTGGTATGTTAAATAAGTTATTACCATATTTTTAAATTTAAATGTGTGGCAATAAAACTCACAAAAGTATATCATTTAATTTCATTACTCAAAATGTGCTTTTTTTCTACTTCAGAAAAAAGCACATTTTGAGTATGAAAATTAAATGATATGTTTCTGTCAGTTTTATTTCTACACATTTAAACTAAAAAATATGGTTATAACTTATTTACCATATCACTTAAAATCAGAATTAACATTAAAATTTAATAAATAATTGAATAAACGAAAATTAAAGCCTGGGTTACGTGTGTGACTGTCTGCACGGAATCGCCCTACTACACAATTTATGGGCAGGTTGCTTTATGTTTGTATCTACTTCCATAATTTTACCATTTAATGTTATTACTGTTTTTTAATTCCTTGATTTATCTTTAAATTTAGATCCTTCCAATATTAGTGTATAATAATTGATAACCTTGTCACTTCCTAAAAGTACCCCCTTTAAGCAGAGACCTGGAGCGCTCCGGAGCTGTGTTTTCCCTGGAGCTGAAGCCGGAGCTCTAAAATTTCCCCTGCTCCAGGGATCCTTTAGTTATTCTTTTATTTATTTATTTATTTATTTTTTGTCTTTTAAATTTCCAGGCTTAAAATATTTTAATTACATCATTATTCCGTATTTTAATTACATCATTCAGAACAATTTTTTAGGTTTTTTTTTAAATTAGAGATGGAAAACTTCTCAAAACATGGTAACACTACTTTACTTCAACTAGCTACTTGAGCTAAGTGACAGCACTATTTGAAAAATATGTCCGCCTGCTGTTTACATGTGTAGTTGTACAATTTTGGTTGTTTGAAAAGTGTAGAAGAAATTTAAGATTTTTGTGTTCAAAATTCCACCAAGCTTTCTATTTTAAAAGCAAAAGCTAAAAGATGTCATATTTTCTGAACAAGCATTTCAGGTTTGGTGAGAAGAAAATCTTTAATGAAGGTAAAGAAAGAATTTGTGAGCAAAAAATTAGATGTGTAAATTAAAATCTGCAACTCAAAAACGCAAAGTCGGAGCCAGTTCAATCATCAAAAATCCTCAGTTCAATCTATTTACGTTTTGAAGTAAATTAATATATTATCAGTGTTACAATTAATATATTAACCACTAAAAATATTTGCATATTACCAATTTCCATTCATCTTATTAAATAGAAGGAATTGGAATTGTCCCACTCCTCCCCACTACCTTCTTTTATGTTAAACTTCTTATATAAGCAAAAATATTGCTTTTAGGCCTAGTTTAAATTATGTATAATATACAGTATAATGTTCCATAAATAGGGAAGCTATTACATCTACACATAAACAAGTCATTAATATACAGACAACATAAAAAGTATATGAAGCAAATTTACTTTTGATTCTTGAAATAATCTTTTTCGGTTAGACGGGCACCAGTGTTACATATACATATATATATGTATATTGTATATGTACGTACACATATATACATATATATCCAATCCACGTATATGCATATATACATGTATTCATAACACTGGCACCCAGCTAACCGAAAAGTACCTCTTTTTCTTTATACAGTTGCAAGCTTTTGCAGATTTGCAGCTTTTTTCAAATGATGATTGCAGAGTTTCCCCCAGGTTTAAAAAAGGGCAGGGTGCTGCTTGTGGGAGAAGGGCACTTTTGGATTCCAAAGTGCATGTTTTGGATTTTTAAGGGCATTTCTTGAAATTTTTAAAAACATTCTTTTTGATTTTTAAAACTACTTTTTAATATTTAATAGACAGAACACTATTTTAAAGACAGCAATGAGTCAATTTTTACTATGCAAGTAATTTTCTTAATAAACAAAGGAGTAAAGGCACTTTTTCCAGGTGGGGGCAACAAGGGAGCTAATTTTTTAAATGAGGGGCAAGAAGGGTGCTATTTTGTAAACCTAAGGGCAGGCAGGGTGCAGCGCCTTCCTGAAACTGTCTGGGGGAAGCTCTGATGATTGGGCTACCTTTCTTTGTCTAGTGTGTGATTCATGAAATGTTTAGAATTATACATAAAGAGAAAAACCTACTGTCTCATTTCACCCCACTCTCCCCTATATAAAAAAAAAAAGACCTGCTTTTATATAAACCTATTATTTAGATGATGTATTGGTTATTATTAATATCTTTTTTCTTTTTGGTTTGGTATTAGTACAGTATTATTGCAATTTGTTTTTTTAATATCACTTTAAATACTTTTCCGTTTAATTTTGATACTTAATCTTTTTTTATTCATTATTCATTTTGTTATCAGCATCGGCCATCTTGCATCCCACCTTTTGGTGTCAGAATTAGGAACATTACTGATAATAGCCCACTGAGTAGTATCGAGGTGAGTCCATGTCCATTGAATGTACTCCCTCCTTGGAAACCTCCTAGTATTACATCGCTCCATCCTTTTAAAGGATACGATAGAAACACCTTAGCTCCTGTTGTTTTTCAACAGATATTTGCTGCACACAGATCAAACTTTAATGATTACACTGACATTTACACAGATGACTCTAAGAGTGGAGATACTGTTGGGTGTGGGATATTTTGTGAAAACAACTCTTTAAGCTATCGCCTTCATTCATCTACTTCTGTCTTTACAGCCGAACTGATTGCAATAGAGAGAGCCATGTTCTACATCTCTCATCATCATAGCTCATCCTTCATCATTTATACCGACTCAAATAGCTCTATTGACGCAATTAAATCATTTAAAAAGCATCCTTATGTTTCATTGATCCTTGATTTTTATAATAAATTGAAAAGACGTGGCTATAATATTTTATTTTGCTGGGTACCTGGACACATGGGTATTCCTGGTAATGAGAAAGTGGATGAGGCGGCGAAACGTGCCCTTAATCCGTTGTGCCATAAAGTTCCATTCTCAGACGTAAAACTACTTATCAAACGCTTTATTCATTGTAAATGGCAAGAAAGTTGGAATTTAGAATGCAATAATAAACTGCACCACATCAAACCTACCATCATGACCTGGCCTCCGTGTTATCCGAGGAAAACCGATGTTCTTCTGACCCGTCTGAGAATTGGACATTCTAGAATCACTCATAAACATCTTTTACTTCGGGAGGATGCTCCCATGTGTCCACATTGCCATTTTGATTACCTGACCATTCATCATGTTTTAACTGACTGTCCGGGTCTCCGGCACTTATACAGAATCTATTTTAACTCATCATCCCCAATCTTGACAAACCTCATTGGGGAAACACCTCATGGGGCACTCTTCACTTTTTTAAAACAAGCTGGATTTTACTTTGAAATATGATTTTTGCATCTTTGTTTGGTTTAAAAACAACTTGAATTGTTCTTTTAATTTTTTCTGACATCTGGATGGGAGCCCCATCCAGATTGCACTTCTGCACTTTTTACCTAAAATCTTTTATAGTGCGTTTGTTTAGTTTTTAATTTTCTTCCCTATCTACACTATTCTGACTGCATCTGGATGGGACCCCCATCCAGATTGCTTTTCTGATGGTCTTTATTTTTATGTTTTTAGTCTATTCTTGTTTGGCGCAGCATGTCCCTTATGGGATTTTGTGCCATTAAACAATATACAACCAACCAACCATCATTTTGTTATCTGTAGTTTTCTATATGCACAATCACAGTTATTTGTGCTCAAGTTCTAAGTGGTAAGAACTTATGAATCTAATTTGAAATTTTAATTGCTGAATGTTTTTAAATTGCCAATTTTAAGTATTTATAGAAGCAAAATAGTGAGTGTTTTGTATTTTATTGCCTGAATTGCCTTTTTTATGTCCAGCAATATGTTTAAAGCGGTGGGAAAAGAGTACTTTTATTTGACCTTGCATTCTAAAAAATAAATGACAGTTATATCATATGGCAGTCTTATTTTACTTGGTATTTTCATTTTCATTTAAAAAAAGTTTGCATATATCCCATTGTTCTTAGCAGCAGTGGCTCACTGACATACTTTAGTTTTCACTATGCTAAAAGAAAATAGATTAAATAGATATTTAATACTGCCTCTTTATCTAAAGGTGAAAATAATGAATTTTGCTTCTCAGCCACTGGCCGGAAAGTTGATTTTTTTATTTTTTTTTTAATAGTAGCTAGTGAGAATTATTTCTTTACTTCTTTATTATTACTCTAATTATTTCTTTAGTTCCGGTACAGGGGTATAGTGGAGGGTATACACTGTATACCTTCTGGATTTTTTTTTTTTTTTTTTTTTTTTTTTTTTTTGAGAAGGTCTATATAACCTCTGTTTCGCAAATAAAGCTATAATGTATACCCTAGGAATGACGTTTATGACTTTAGCGTATACCTCTGTTTTTTTTATGACTACAACACTGCCTGTAAGTCCATTTATATCGCTGAATATTTAATTCCAAAAATACTATGAGTTTATACTAAACAAGTAATTTGTATTAAATAAAATTATTTTAATTTATTCTGTTTTGAATAAACTTGGGATATTAATTTCCAATATATTTTAAATTTTACTCTAATTACATAAGTTCCACTAAACTTAGGTGTAGGGAAAAAAGGAATAGTCAAAGATCAAATCGGAAAATCCCACATTTGACTAGTTCTTTCCTTATTTTTAATCACCATCTTAAGTTTAATTGCCGCATCTTTAGCATCTTAATTTTTTTGTTAATACAGGCATCTCCCGTTGCCAGAATTTTAAATCTGTCCAATTTACATTCTAATATAGAACAAAATAAGGTTACTTCAATTGAAATAATTATTGATTATTAGGAAAAACAAACAAACCCTTTCAGATTTTAAAGTTAGTGGATGGTTATTTACAAGACATTTTTTAAACGACTGAAAATGCTGTATCACTGATTACATTTAAGAAAAAAAAAACATTATATTTTTTCTAAAGTGCAAATTTAACATTAAAAAATGAACAATAATAGTATTCACTCTAAAAGAAAATGATGCAGAGCAGAAATTTAGTAAAAAATATCACCTTTTTCTTAAAGAGAGTACTTTTGTGTCCTGTAGAAAAAACATATTTTGAACTGCTTTGTTTAGTATCCCCTTTTAGGTAGCTTTCATTACAATAAAATAGAAAAGTGCCTAGTTAAACTGATGGCATTGAGCTCACAGGCTATTCACACTAATTGTATAGTATACTCTCATTTATCTTAATTAAGGGGAGGTTTAGCCCCCCCCCCCCTTTAGACTTAAACAATGAACCTTCAAATCTAATCAGGGTAGGGCCTTATCAGAATTAACCGTTATGCCAAACTAGAAAAAAATCTGATAAATGAAAAACCCATTTCTCTAAGTTGAGGGTGATTAACCTCCTCCCCTCCCGTTTCCCCTTTATGCTTTACCAACAAACCCCTAAAACTAATCAGGGAGGCGCCTTATCAGAATGAACCTAGAAAAAAAACCCTCAAACAAATCGTTTATTTCTATCAAGAGTTATCGCATTTCGTACATACATGCATACAGAACTGGTATTTGTGTACTGATTTGGTTATAATTTAGTATGTGCATAGTACATACCAATGTCTCGACCGAGTTTTGTTGGTCAGCTTCATCCGCCATCTTGTTTCAAAATGGCAGCCATTTAAAAGAATTTTTTAAATTAAAAAACTAAAGTAAATAAATTAAAAACTGAAAAATATTTTTTCTTAAGAGTTTGACCTTAATACAAGGATTCTGGAGCATATTTTATTTTGTCTTTATCTTAAAAAATGGCTGAGATATAGCAGTTTGAATTTCTCGGGTGGCTGACATTTTGAAACAACCTGATTTTCGTCATGCTGTAAATCTCGTATTTATAAACTGATTTGGATGAGATTTATTGTATGCATAGTACATAGCAATATATTTTTTAAGTCCTCCTGCAAAAGTTCTGCTTTCTAGTAGACTACTTGTTTTGTTTACAAAATGCACATTTTAAAATCTAACAAAATAAAAATTAATGAAGAATATTTTTTCTGAAATAAAATTTTGTGAAGGGACTGTTTTATTAAATTTATTTTTGTGAAGGGGCCCATAATGGACTCCAAATTTTGTCTGGATCAAATCCTGCAGTGACAAATTTCACAATGTTTCTCCCATGCTCATTTGAAAAATTTCTTGTTTTTTAAAAGTGATGGATAGACTAAATTTGATTTTTTTTTTTTTTTTTTTTTTTTTTTTTTTTTCCAGCAATCGATCAATAAAATTCAGTTTTTCTTCTGAGCGATCTACAAATTTTTTTTCTCTGCAATCATTTGAAAAATTTTGCATCTTGAAAGTAGTGCTGTGAAGTCGGACCCATTTTTGAGCTAAAGAGTCGGAGCTGTTAAAATTATCAGAGTCGTCCATTCTATAAGCAGGTCTGCATTGTCGGAGTTGGCCCATTTTTGAGCGAAAGAGTCAGCTTCGAATCTGTTGAAATTACCGGAGTCGGAGTCATCCATTTTTTGCACAGACTCAGTGTTGACTCTAGAAAAAAAAAGGGCTGCCGGGCAGGAATTTTTCAAAAAGGGAGCACTATTCTAAAAAAAGGGTACTTTTTCAAAAAGAGTACAAACACTATTCTAAAAAAAGGGCACATTTTTTTTTTTTTTTAGAAAGGGAACACTATTTTAAAAAGGGACAGCTTGTACCTTGTTCACAAAAAATATTTTGAACTGGTTTGTTTAGAATCCCTAGAGTTTGCGATATTTACCAGGGATCAATTGAATTGCCACGGGGATCATAGGAAGTTTTAAAAGGATAGCCAGGCGCAAAAAAGAAATAAAAAGGGCCGCCGTGTGCAAAAAAGAGATAAAAAGGGCCGCCGTGAGCAAAAAAGAGATAGAAAGGGCCACCGTGTGCAAAAAAGAGATAAAAAGGGCAACCGGGCGCTGCGCCCTGCTAAAGCGGCTTAGAGCCAACACTACGACTCTGCAGCCCTGCTTGAAAGCACCTTAAACTGAATCTAGAAAAAAAAAAAATTTGGTACTTTTCGGTTAGCCGAGCGCCAGTGTTATATATACATATTTATATACATACAAATATGTAAATCATGGAAGACGGTAGTATTTCGAGTGACGCAGCCTTAAGCCTAAAATCGTATCGTATCGTTAAAATCGTATCGTATCATAGATAGAATTCGTAGATGGCGGAACTCATATATACAGCTAACTCGGCATCAAAGAAAACGCGAAAAGCCGCCTTTTAATAACTCAGCAGATATATGTCTTATTGTTCTGAATTTTCTAGAACAGTCTTATATCTGCAGTCTAATCGTATACTGAAATTTTTGCATTTCTACGTGCAGTATATTTTGAGATCTAAATAGCCATTTTTAAAGTGAAAACGTTGGTATAATATCGAGGAAGTTCCTAATTTGAAAATCTCGAAAACGGTTCTAACGATTATTTTTAAATTGATACATAATATAAATGTGATTAAGGCGAGGTGAATAACACTTTTTTCTTTTTTCTGGGAAAACTCTCATTCGTTAAATAATTCGATTTTTTTTTCTCTCGAAAATGACACGGGCGATTTTTTAAAAATCAAATAAATATGTTTCAGATGAACCAAATAACAATTTACTTGTTTCCAGCAAGACTCTTGTTCGTTTTATAATGCGCATGAAAAATCGGACTATATTTCTTCGCCATTCTATGGAAATTTCACCGAAAATGCATGACACTGTATTCATACACGTGCTTTCTTTTTAACCACTTTTGGGGAGAAAAATTTTATCTTCCCACTGGCTGAGTGGCTAAGGGCCATCGTTTACTGACCTTAGGTAAGGCAGTTTGATACTCCCTGATACGTGTTTTCACATGTGAATGTTTTTTTTTTTTTTTTTTTTTTTTTATAAAGTCTGCTAGTTGACCATTATTCTCAGTTCCTTTGTAATTTTTTTAATTGCTATTAAGTTAAATAAAATTACAATTATAATGACGCCAATTTGATGATGATTATTTCTTGGCAATTTTTCAACAATAAAAATATTACCATAAATTTTATAAATATATTTAATTTCAATCACTTTACAAAAAATATACATTAATAATTATTATTTGAATATAAATCACACGATCAGAAACGTAAAAAAATAATTCATTTCAGCTCTTCTTTTTATAATATCATTTTTTATTATTATGACGGTCAATCAATATATAATCACTGACATCCATAATATTATTATTATTATAATTATTATTTTCCTTGCATAAAAACTATTGTGATGTAATAATTCTTTTATAATAAATAATTTAGTTGAAATGTTTTATTTATAAATATCAATGAAGTTTGATAACCCCGAGACAATTCTTTGCAATATTTACAGTTTACATAATAAGCATATCAGAATTCTGGTGTCGCCATCTTTTGACGCAATTGCGTAGTATTATAGAGAAATGTTTGATAAAAATGTTGAAGTAGACAGTTTTTAAATCGAAGAATTATTTTAAGAGATATTTAATGTTAAATCTGGATAAAATTGTCTCATTAAAAAAGTCTCATAGGAAAAAAAAATATACATGGGAATTTAATCATTTTCATTCAATTTAATCATTCAATAGAAACTCGAAGTTTGTAGAGTGCATTTATTATTCTTGCCTAATTTTTTGACGGTTTATTTCAATTTTAAATTAAAATTTTCGGAATTTCCAGAGATATTTTTTACATATTTTAGAAAAGGTTCCTTTAAATTGTTGCCAAATGTTAAAACAGCGCAAAGAATAATATATCCTTTAAATTAAAAATTTATTCACACGTGACTATTATAAACAGAAAAAAATCCTTTTAAATTAGAATTAAATGATAACGTGTTAAAAGCAGGAAAATATTAAACATTACGTCATAAAAATTGTTTTTACACATGCTTACTTAAAATGAAAGAAAATTATAAAATAATCAATTATTTTCAAATTAGAATTAAATGATTACGCATTAAAAGAAGGAAAACATTGAAAATTACATCATAAAAATTGTATTTACACGTGAATATTAAAAGAAAAAGAAAATTTTTAAATAATAAATTCATTGATATGTGTTAAAAGTCGTAAATGGAGGAAATTACGTCATATTGGCCAAAGTGGCCAAAACAGTTTACAAAACACATTGCAAAACATATTGCAAAACAGTGTAAATTAAAAAATATATTTATATGAGAGATTTATTTCAAATTTCGAGATGATACCCAGGTAAAAAAATCAGAGAAAAACCTTTAAAAATTTTGAGATTTTGCAGCCATTTTGAAGGTTTCAACGGGTATCTTTAAGGCAAATGAAAACTAAAGGTTATCTTAAGAGAAATATACCTCTTTTTAAAAGATTTCATACAGGTTTATTTCTGTAAGTTATAACCTCCAAATTACCTTCAATGACGTAGAAGATTTTCGTGAAATCACATGAGGTATGTTGAAGGAAAATGAAAATTGTTTCTTTACCAGGTAACATGAAGGTTTTACTTAAAGGTTTTATTATTGCACATTATGGTATCTAAGATTTTGATATGCCCGCATTTCCTCATTAATATTTTTAATTTATTTCGAAATTAATATATTAGATAATTCCCGGAAATCTAACGTCTTTCCTCCGGTTCAGTCAAAAATTCTTAACTCCCGCCCCTCGTTAAAATTTCTAATTAATATTTAAAATTACCATTTTAAATAGCGATATAAAAATCCCATTCTAGAAATAAAAGTCCCCCTCGTTGAGATTTTTAATTACCATTTAAAACAGTATTTTTTAATTCCCTACAAATCCCTTCAAAAAGAAAGAAAAATCTCGAAATTATTTTGAAGAGTCTACTAGTTAAAATTTTTAATTACCCCATTTATGAAGTTATTACGAGCAACAATTTCACCTCTAACACGCTCAAAAATTTCAATCTCCGAAAATTCCCCTAAAAAGAAAAACAAATCACGAAATTTTTTCGAAGCCCTTTTTGACCTTAAATTTGCCACAATTTTTTCTAATATTATAACCAGTAACAATTTCACCTCTAACTCTAACAAGCTCAAAAATTTCAATCTCAAAATATTCCCCCTAAAACGAAAAAAAATAATCACGAAAGTATTTCAAAGTCCCCTTTTTATCCTAAAATTTGTCATAAATTTCTCTTAAATTACCACCAGTAAAAATATAACCCTTCGAAGTCTAACACGTACAAAAAATGCACCCTAATGCACCCTAAAAAAAAAAAAAAAAAAATCTCCAAATTATTTCAAAGTCCCTTTCATTAATATTTAAAATCGTATTCAAACACGCACAAAAAATATTTTAGTTAAATTTCAAAATCTAACGAGGGCCCTCAATTTCCCTTCTCCCTTTTCTAAAAATATCTTATTTAGTTTTTCATTTTAAGTTTTTCGAAAAGAATATATTTTACTGTGCTCTTCTAAATCAGACAAAAAAAAGAAAGAAATTTTAGTTAATTAAATTTCAAAATGCAGGAAGGTATACAATGCACTCCGCTCCACCCCCCCACCCCCCACTTCCACCATGCCACTCCTGTCGTCCTAGCTCAAAATCCTTAGTTCCTCTTCAAAACCACCCCACCAGTGGCCGAGAAGTTCTGCTCTCAAAGCTGGTAGACGGGAGATGCTGGGTTCGAACCCAATCGCGCCGTCGGCCTAGTCGTTCGGAGTTTTTTTCGTGGTTTTCTTCGAACCTTGGATTTCTTTGCTTAAATACGGATTAGCTTCCCTTTGAAAGACCCCAGGCAACCCCCCTTCGGCCCAATATCCCAAGTGTAGACAATTGGCCATCATAAAACAACACAAACAGCACCTCTTTAAAAAAGAAACTAAGAATTTTGCACAACTGACATTAAAGAAAAGAGGCTCTTTTAATTTAGTTACTCGAAAATAATACATTTTATATTGTTTTTGAAAACATAACAAAAAGAAATATCTAGTTACTTAAATTTTAAAATCTAGGGAGGGGCAGGGTCCCTCCCCCCCCCCCCCCTTTCCTCATTTTGGTAGCGTCCACGATTAAAGCTGAAAAATATAGGTGGGGTTATTACATGCATAATTTGCCCTTATCCTCTATCAGGCGTGAATTCCAGTCTTTAGAAAAGTTACTTCTTCAAAAACAAAGTTTTCGTTGCAACATTTGATTTTTGATCATGTAGCTGTAATTTAACATTTGAAGTCCACCGAGGTGGAGAATGCTTTGGGGCCTATAGCTACAATGGCTGTCGCCTCGAATGATCCTTATTATACATAGAAACAACAACAAGTCACAACAATTTTTATTTTTCATTACATATATTATATAACTACAATGGGACATACACAATTTATCCATGTCTTACCCAGGGACTCGAACTCGGGCCCTCGAGATGACAGCAGCCCTCATGTAGCTGTATTTCTGACTCCATGTCATGGGAGAATGAGAAGGAAGTTATCAACTCAACACACAGAAAGCATGTTTACTTTTCCGCCACTCGGAAAATAAGCGGGAGCAGTCGTTACGCTGTCGTTTTGTTATTCTATTTTTCCTTTTTGCAGGGCTCTTTTTATCTGTATATTAGTCACATTTTAATTAATTTTTAAATGGATATATATATAGCCGTAAGAGGGGTATAAGTGAGCCTTGTATTATACTTATTTTAATATTATAGCTTGGTACTTTGTATTCAGCCTTTCATGCGATACTAACCACTTTCGATAAACCAGATCGCCACGTATAGAAATACTGTGGTATGGAAATAATGTTTTACAAGAAATCTTCGTGTATGACTAAAGATGAATTTTTACTATTTTTTAAAATAATAGCGATACAAATCTCTCAGTTTTAAAAACGGCGTGACACTTCACTTTTCAAATACATCCTAGAGAGAACTATTTTATTTTTTGATATTTTCATTAATACGTCTTTTTATTTTTGGGAAAAATCTAGTCATAATTTTCTGAATTTAAAAGAATCGTTATGTGCAGTTTCTTGTTTATACTTTTAAGACGATATATGCATATATTTCCATTATGCATAAAAGTGATAGAAGGATTAAATTACTTCTTGATAATTAAACTCGTAAAAAGCTCAGTTTGGAGGTGGAAACGTTTTGTGAAGGGCCCTTGTTTTGAGGGGAAAAAGTTTGTGAAGGGTCCTTTAAAGGACCTAAGTTCTTTCTAAGCAGATCACTCTAGTGGAATATCATTTTATGAGTAAGTAATTTGGTTTCTTTAAAAATCAAGCAGCTATAATCTTTTTAGGAACATAGATGCTTGATTAATACTCAGTGGAGGTGTAATATCTCTGTCAAATCTTTTAGCGGGGTTTAATGTCACTAGCTGCAATATTCGACTCATAAAATTAATTTAAAAAAAATTATATATTGTAGAATAATTTATAATACAGAATATGAAATATGGGAAAAATAATTTTAAAATTCTTTACATGTGTATAATTATTTTAAATAAAGTAATTTTTTCACAAAAAAACATTTAAAGACAAATTTAGAGCAATAATATTGTTCTATAGTGCATAACATCATTAAAAATTATATATAGATTCTTGGGGCCTTTAACAAACAGGGGTCGATGCAGGTTTTTATTCTTGGGTTCCATTATGTGAAAATTAAAAGTTATTTTTGTGAAAAGTAATATTTTGTAACTATAGTTGAAATCCAGTAACTCAAATTCGGATCAAGAATTTATTAACAGAAACTTCTTTAAATTTCAGTTAAGGTTTTTGTTTCGCATTACCTGGTTTTATTTACTAATTACATATTTAAAATAGTTTATATGCAAAAGATGTTATGAAGTGGGCCTATTTTATTAAAAGGAATTTTGAGGATGGGCCCATTTTATTAAATTTATTTTTGTGAAGCGGCCCATTTTATTAAATTTATTTTTGTGAAGGGGCTCATTTTATAATATTTATTTTTGTGATGGGGCCTATTTTATTAAATAGACTTTTGTGAAAGGGCCCTAAAAAAAACCCTCAAGTTTTGCCTGGATCGATCCCTGCGTTTACCTCCTGTGTGTACAAAACAATTATTAAAAAGGACTGTTCTGTAATGGGTGAGAATCTTCCATGTTTTGAGCAGATTCGCATGTTTTATTGTGTATGTAAATTTTATTTGTGTAATTTTTTCTTGTTTGCATTGTTACTTTTATCATTTACAGGCTTAAAAGAAATAACTGATTTCATTCTGTGCTTGTTCAGTTCATATTGCTTAATATGTTTTTGAGTAGTAAATGTTTAAAAAGTCATATTATTCACTGTCAGTTCAGCATTCGATTTCCTTGGGGGTCCGCTGGGACTGTTCTGTACCACCAGAAATTCAACTGGACCACTAATTTGAAAAATTTTATAATCTGCAGGACCAGTAACTCCCCCCCCCCCTCTCTGACAGGTAAACATAAACTTTCCTCTCCCTGCCAAAACTGCAACTAAACACATATCGCATAACTTTATTTTATTTTAAAAAAAACAAAGAAAATTCGATTAAATCTTAGTCAGATGAAGTAATTAATTGTCACTCAAAGGGTTAAAGGGATGAAATAGAATTTTATGTAGCAGACCAGTGATGAATGTGGACAAATAAATTCTCATGCTTACTGTTCCTTGGGACCAGTGGCTTTTTTACGTCAATTCTACTACTGGTCAGTTGGTGTTTTTTATATTTGTTTTTAGATCTTTTTGTCAACTTGATTTAATTGTGTAAAAAGTGTGCATTTTTATTACGTGCCTCCTTCATTTTTTTAACATTAATATTACATTACATATGCAGTGTTGACTAGAAAAAAGGACTGCCGGGCGGGAATTTTTCAAAAAAGAAACACTAGGGGAGAGTTGGGAGGAATGGGACAGTGGGAGGAGTGGGACAGCAGCATTTATGTCCAAAATAACTGTTAGAATTAAGTTCTAGTTTGTCCACTAGATAAAGCTTCATGTTTGATTCTAATTGTTACACCAGCTGTATTATTGTTTGTATTTAAAAGGGAAAATTTTATTTTCATACCTCAGAAGTAAGTACAAATTCTTATTCTTTCAATGATTTTTTTCAATTATATTATATTTAAAATAAAAATATTATAATTGTATAATAAACTTAAAGATATAGTGTTTGTAAACTAGCAGCCAAATAAAGCATAAATGTAGCATGATATATATAATAAGCCTTTTTAAAAAATATTCAGCAGAGGGAGGAATGGGACATGTTCTCAAACACCTTTGAGTCCTTCCGATATGCACCCTTATCCCAAAGCATTTCCACAAAAACTATAAAGAAAGACAGAAAAAAGGAAAGATAAAAAAATCATCACTGACACACCAGAAAAAGAAGAAATTGAAAAAATAGCTGCTGATAAAAAGCAGAAGAGATTGTGTAAAAAGAAAACTCTTAAGGTGAAAAGGAAGAAACAGAAAAAAGCAAATGAATTATCTGATGATTCCATTGATGGGAAATTTTTGTTGCATGACTCTACAGATGAAGACTTTTGATTTGATTACTCACAATGATAATGAAATTGCTGAAGAATTTGATTGGTTAACTGATGATCCAAAATTAGGATAAATGACTTTGTAATTGTTAAAATTTTGACGAAGAAGACAGTTGTTTATTATATTGGCAGAGTTGAGGATATAGACAGTGATAAGGAGTTTATCACATTTGGTGTGGGACAAAAATGTTAACATTTTAAAACGTGCAAATAAAAGCCAGTTGTTTGTATTTCACAGCGTTTGTATTTTTTAAACATAGCTTAAGTAACATACTATTAGATTTTTATAAGCTATACTCTTGGTAAAACATAAGTAGTGAATTAAAAAATAAATTGTGAAATCTGTCCCACTCCTCCCAACTCTCCCCTATTCTAAAAAAGGGCACACTTGTACATTATTCACAAAAATATTTTGAACTGGTTTGTTTAGAGCCCCTAGAGTTTGCGATATTTTACCGCGATCAGTTGAATTGCCACAGGGAGCATAGGAAGTGTTAAAAAGAGCAGAAGGGTTTAAAAGAGTTTTGCCATGCACAAAAAAGAAAAAAAAAAAGGCTGCCGGCGCTGCGCCCTGCTAAAGCGGCTTAGACTCAATGCTAATATACATGGATTCATATCATAAAAGGGTGAAAAAGAAGATTTCTTTCTTTCTTTTTTTTTTCTTTTCTTTTTTTTTTTTTTTTTTCCCTATTTAAGAGGCAGATAATAAAAATGCACACCTGCATTCTTTTTTATATTGAAATCTTCTTTAAAAGAAATATCCATAAGCAAATGTAAATTAAAAAAAAAAAAAATACAAATTCACAATGATAACACTGTCTTAACAAATTAATTATTCAGAAACATACTAAGCAGTATGAATAACAATAGAGTAGTAATCACTTATTTCATTTTATTCTACAATTATATTAAAAATGCCTTCAACAGTGTGGACTCTAGAAAAAAATTACTGCCAGCTGGACACTTAAAAAAAAAAACACTCAAGAACCTTGTTCACTGAAAATATTTTGCATTTAGTCCTTTTTTATTTTGACCTTTTTAATTTTGTGATATTTTCCTGCAACTGATGAAATTTCTTGATTTTCTTCCCTGTTGACTGACGAATTATGTTTTTCTCCTGTAACTGTTTGACGAATTTCACATTGTTTTCTGCAGCCAACTGTAAAATTTCACGATTGTTTCTCATGATTGCCTGCTGAATTTCATGTTGTTTTCCTGTGACCAATTGATGAATTTCACAATATTTTAAAGCAATCGACTGAAGGGTTTCTAGATTTTTTTTTTCCCATTAATCGACGGTTGAATTTCTCAGTTTTTTTTCAGGTGATTCAATGAGAATTTTTGCAATTTTTTCCCCACAACCAACTGATAAATTTTGTGATATTTTATTTCAGAACAAATGTTTTGTAATCCCACATCTGCCATCTTGGATTATTTTCTTGGCGTGAATTAAAAATGTTTTTTAATTAATAGTTATGATTATATTTCAGTTTTTTCAATGTTATATTAATCTATCAACAATATTTAACCATTGGCGACATTTACTACTTGGCGAAAAAGGAGTTTTCATGCAAGAAAAAAATCAAAGATGGCAAATGCGGGATTATAATACATCTAAACCATACCGATTGGCGTATATTGCATTTTTCCTTGCGGCTGATTGGCAAAACTCGTGTGATTTTTTTTCACATATCCGGTTTATGAATTTTGCCGATTTTCTTCTTAGCTAATCAACAAACTTCATTTTTTCCCATAAACAGTTGTTGAATTTTTTTTTTTCATATGGTCGCTGACTGAATTTCACAGATTTTCTCTGCGGCTGATCAGAGAATTTCATTCCCAAAGCTGAATACTTTGCAATGTTCTGCAATGTACTTCAGCTAATCAAATGTTCTGTGTGAATTAAAAAAAAAAAAGTCACAGGAAAATTTTCTTTATATATGAAGAAGTGCAATTGCATCTTTTATAGAAATGCAAAAGACATTTCATAAAACCCTGACATACTCACGCGAATGAAATTATTGGTGAATTTTGTGATTTCTCCCCCCCCCCCTAATCGAATGGTAATTTAGCGGGGTTTTTTTCCAACAATCGATTGATGATTTTCGAATTATTTCAGATTTTTCCCTCTGTCAACTGGCGAATTTGGCCTTTTTTCTCTGACCAAATCGATGAATTTCACAATTTTTCTCCTGCGATTGGGTGAAGAATTTTGATATATTTTCCACAATTCATTGACGAATTTCGCATTTTTTAACCACGACAGGTGGGTGAATTTTGTGATATTTTTCATTAACTTTTTGGCGAAAATCGTAGTTATTTTTCACATGACCAATCCATGAATTTCATGTTTTTTTACCGAAGACTGATTGGCAAATGTTCCAATTTTTTCTTGCGACAGATGGAAACAATCGTTGGTTTTTTCCACGACTGATCGAAGAATTTCGTGAATTTTCTGACAACTTCAGAGTTTTTTTTATATGCGACTGATAAGCGAATTTCATTATATTTTCTTTTTACTGATTAGCAAATTTTTTCTCTTTTTCGTGTAAACGGTTGGTAAAAAATCCTTTTTTTCTGCAACCGATCGACGAATTTCGCATTCTACTGCGACAGATCGGTGAATATCGTGATTATTTTCTCACGGTCTACTGGTGAACTTTGTCGCTTTTCTGCGACTGATTGGCCAAATCTTCATGGGTTTTTTTTGCACGACTGATCGACTAATTCTATTTTTTTTTTCGATAATACACCGACGAATTTCACTTTTTTTTTTTTCCTGTAACAGATTTTAAAATTTTGCGATATTTCCCTTGAACCAGTAAGCAAGTCTTGACACAGATTGGAGAAAGTTGTGAGTTTTTTTCCGCTACTGATCTACGAATTTCGCAGATTCTTCTGACAATCTTCACGATTTTTTTTTTAACCGCAACCGATTGACAATTTTCACGAATTTTTCCTTTTAACATAGCAAATTTTGAAGCTTTTTCTTGTGAACGATTAGAGAAGATCGTAGTTTTTTTTTCGCTGTTTCTTCTAGAGGTGCACTGACAAATTTTGCGTTTTTTTACCTGCAACCGATTGGCGAAAATCGTGGATTTTTTTCTCGCAACTGTTCGTCGAATTTTGTATGTTTTTCCACAGCAAGCTAAAGGATTTCATTAATTGTTCTCCATGACTGACGAATTGAACGAGTTTTCTTGCGACCGATTGATGAATTTTGCAATCTTTTTAAATAAACGATTAAAGAGTTTGCCATTTTTTTTTTTTTTTTTCCCTTGCCATTGAGTGACAAATTTCGCAATTTTTCCTACAATTGAATGGTGGATTTTCGTGAAAATGAAAATTTGAAATGTTCTGCAGTGAAGTCAATGTATGGCACATTTATAATCATATTCTGCTTTGGGGAATTTTATTATGTCTTACTTTTCAGATTTTTTTTTTATTGCAGTATTTTCATCATTTTAGATTGAATTTTTTTACGGAGCCTTTCGATAAATATTATTTGTAATATATAAAAATTTCAGGGGGGGGGGGCACAATACTAGTCCCAAAGAGGGGCACTTTTCTAACTTTTACCGACACCTGTCATATAACATACTGTTGGAAAGACGTGTGACCTCTTATTCATGTTATGTGCATCTGATGCCCCTCTGCCTACTTTGCTCCCTCTGAGGGAGCAGTTTTCTAAATTTTGCCGAAACCCCTCATGTGACATATTGTCGAAACGGCCTGTGACTACTTATTCATGTTGTACACATCCGATGTCCCTGCCCCCACTTTGCTCCTCCTAAGGGGGCACTTTTCTAAATTTTGCTAACACCCTTCATGTAACATATTGTAGGAAAGGCCTGTGACCACTTATTCATGTTTAGTGATGGGCGATTCTCAAAAATTCGACAATAGAGAAAAATCGTCATCGTAAAAAATCACAATCAATACAGCCATCGATTAATTCCTAGAATCTACAATCGAGATGTTTTACAATCGATTATAACGAGAGAAGCTAAAAACAATTGTTGGAAAATTTAGCTATTATTCTGGCCGAAAATTTCATAGTAGTGATAGGGTTTGCCCGATAATTCTGCTATCGCAATTATTTGCTCCTGATTTATGCTGAAGGGGTTACTTCAGTCAAGTGAAAAGACCTGCTCGCTAATGCTAATCTTATGGAAGAAATTTATAAAGCTATCTCATTTGAATTTCAGTATTTTAAAATGATTTTGTTTGCATTGGAATAAATTTCCCTTTCTTCTTTATGAAACTGCAATGTCCAAATCGCGTAACTATGGCGCCTTTGAATCAAATAACCCTTCTACTTTTTAGATAACTCCAAAAAGTTTGATACAGTTTAAAGTTCCCCTAAATGTCAAATGCTGTGGAATTTCCCCATTGATCGAAAACAAAAGTTTCTTTCGAAAAACGTAAGGATAGTAAGATAAAGATACCTGCCAAGAGGGAACCTGTCTAACACGGAAACTGTTTTCCAGTACCTAGCGATTCCAACATGACTCTTTAAGTCTGTATCGAAATCCAAAGTAGCTACTTTATGACACATTTAAAAACTCATTTTTTATTTTAAACGCATTAGCTAGAATCGATTAGCATTTCCCTCTTTTCGATAAAGGCCAAAGGTTTGATACAAATTAAAGTTCCCTAAATGTCTAAAGTGTGTCTAATGCTGTGGAATTTCTCCGTTTATCGAGAAACATAAGAATAACCAGACAAATATAACTGTTAAGAGGAAACCTGTCTAACACGGAAATTGTTTTCCAGTGCCTAACGATTCCAATATGACTCTTCAAGTCTGTATCGAAATCCAAAGTAGCTAGTTTCTGACACATTTGCTAGCTTCTTTTTTTATTTCAGGCGCATTAGCTAGAATCGATTAGCATTTTCTTCTTTTCGATAAAGGCAGAAGGTTTGGTACAAGTTAAAAGTTCCCTAAATATCTAAAGTGTGTCTAATGCTGTTGAATTTCTCCGTTTATCGAAAACAAAGGAGTATTATCAAAAAATAGAAAGATAAACAGACAAATATATCCGCTAATAGGGAATTCTATAACTAAAATAAAACTTCAGTGGACTTCATTTTTGGTATTTTGGATAATTTTAATCTTCCAATCCTTACCAACGTGGTATTAGATGATAGGTCTGGAAAAAGTAGAAGGAACGCCCCCCCCCCCCCCCACCGCAGGGGCATTAAGCCCCAAATTGACAGTAGGGCAGACCAAGGATGAAACCAACAACTTCATGTAAGAGAGGACTAGGAGAAGTTGAGAATGGTAAAAAAAACAAACCATTGAATAAGAAAAAAAAAAAGAACAAGTGAAGCGTGTGATTAGAGCCAGACAAAAGAAGAGGGGCCCGATGGGCCACAGCTGGTCCAGAATGAGTGCCCAAGTAGTCAGAATGGATCAAGAACTTGGAGAATAGTATCTACAATGAAGAAAAACAATGAGACAAAATATTATGAGAAACAGATGAAAAATACCAATAGCCTGAGGCTAAAAGTAAAATGTCTCACTGGGCGGTGTCCCCTGGTGGTAGTAAAAATAAAATTGATACGAGAAGATAGGGAAGAGTGAAAAGACTTTATTTTGTGAATTTTATAATTTTTGGACAAACAGTATACTAAAGGTTTGAAGAAACAAAATGTTAAAGCTCCCTCTTGAGGCGAAGAAAGGAGTTAAAATTAAGAAACATAATATGTCCATATTTTTTATTCGATTTTAGACACAATTTGATGTTAGTCTTATAATTTCCCTATGAGTGGAAGATACCGTACCAGAGTACGAAAAAAACCGCCGCTAAGTATATTCCTTTAGAGCATTTTAAGCGCAGGGGTCTAAAATTCGGTGGATTGACAAAAGAAAGGTAGATTTAGAAAGGTTATGAGATTACCCTTATTTTAATATGTTACATGAGTGGGGTAAAATAATTTAAAAAAATCCTCTTTCCTGAGGCGACACTTAAAATCTTGAAAACACATAATTTGCAGTGCAGTTTTGTTTTAACAATGGCATTTTAACATTAAGAGATATGGGACAGCTTAGGAGGGCTAAAATAAGAGAAACATTGAAAATCAAAAACAAACTGGCGCCAAATTCATTAGAAAACTTCTATATCAACAACTGAAACCCGAACTGATAACATAAACCACTATACCTCCTAACCCATATCGCTTAATAACAATAGCGAATGGAAAAGAACGTGTACTCCTTTGGGAAATCATGACTTACACCAGAAGCGCGGTAAGTTTGACTCTTCTGAAGGCTTCCTTTCTCTCGAAGTGCGACGTTGCGAGAGCTCTCTCTCGCACTTCGAGATCTAATTTCTGGACGCAAACCGCTCGTTTATCTCGAGGAGACATTTTGCTCGAGGGCAAACCTTTCGCTTACTTCGAGGTATCTCACCGATTGTAACTCATTGCTTCCTTCGTCACTTCTCGTTTCTCGCTCTCGGTCTCTGTTCAACATTTCATATGACATTGTCGAGAATGAGAAATCAGTTTTCGTCCTTTCTCGAAATGTTACTCTCGATGGTTGTCATTTCACTCTTGGCCGAGAAGAGATATCGAGGGGCAAGCTGGAGAAAGAAATGGGCATGACAATGAGCTGTGAAATGAAGCTTTAATTTTCAATGCTTTTCTTATTTTAGCCCTACCAAGCTGTCACATACCTGGAGCCCTCCGATAAATATTATTTATTAAATATAAAAATTTCAAAGAGGAAGGTGGGTCGGGTGAATTCCGAGGACGTGAAAGTGGGCGGGGCGCAATTTAAAACATTTTACCGAACTCTTCCTGTGACATATTATCGAAAAGCCCTTTCACAACTCTTTCATATTATGAACCTTTCTTCTCCCGAAGGTGAAATTCGGGAGGTAGTGAGGGGGCGAACAAATTTTTAAAACCGTAGCCGATTTCTATGATAAATTTAAATAACATTTTAGATGTGAGTTTTTTATGAAGTCTTCCAATAAATATTATTTACTGAAGATAAAAATTTTAAAGTGGGGGCTGCGTGAATTCCGTTGCGAAAGAGTGGGCCCAAGGGGGGAGGGGGAGCAATTTTCAAAGTTTTTTTGGACCGGTCATGTGATATGTTATCGGAAAGCTCTCGTATGACTTTCATATTATGAGACTTTCTTCCTCCCCTCCCCAGTTTGGCCCCCACTGCGGGGGGTAGTTTTTTTGTTTTATCATTTTAGATCGGATTTTTTTTTATGGAGCCCTCCGATAAATATTACTTAAAATATATGACATTTCAGGACACTTTTCTAAATTTAGCCAAGACCCCTCATGTGGCATATCGTTCGAAAGGTTTGTGACTACTTATTGATGTTATGCACTTCCGGTGGCCGTCCCCCACTTTGCCCCCCTGGGGACACTTTTCCAAATTTAGCCAAGACCCCTCATGTGAGGTATCATTGGAAAGGTCTGTGACTACTTATTGATGTTATGCACCTCCGGTGACAGTCCCCCACACTTTGCCCCCCCCCCGGGGGGACATTTTTCCAAATTTAATCAAGACCCTTCATGTGGCATATCGTTCGAAAGGTTTGTGACTACTTATTGATGTTATGCACCTATGATGTTCGTCCCCCCACTTTGCCCCCCCCCCCCGGGAGACACTTTTTGAAATTTAGCCAAGACCCCTCATGTGAGATATCGTTGGAAAGGTCTGTGACTACTTATTGATGTTATGCTCCTCCGGTGACACCCCCCCCCCCTCCCGGAGGACACTTTTTCAAATTTAGCCAAGATCCCTCATGTAAGATATCGTTGGAAAGGTTTGTGACTACTTATTGATGTTATGCGTGACTACTTATTGATGTTATGCACCTATGGTGTTCGTCCCCCCACTTTGCCCCCTCCCCCCCCCCGGGGAGACACTTTTTGAAATTTGGCCAAGACCCCTCATGTGAGATATCGTTGGAAAGGTCTGTGGCTACTTATTGATGTTATGCTCCTCCGGTGTCCGTCCCCCCATTTTGCCCCCCCCCTTCCCCCGGAGACACTTTTCAAATTTAGCCAAGACCCCACATGTGAGATATCGTTGGAAAGGTCTATGACTACTTATTGATGTTATGCTCCTCCGGTGTCTGTCCCCCCCACTTCCCCCCCGGGAGACACTTTTACAAATTTAGCCAAGACCCCACATGTGATATATCGTTGGAATGGTCTGTGACCACTTACTCATGTTATCCACCTCCCGCAACCCTCCCCACACTTTGCCCCCACGGAAAGGGCATTTTTATAAATTCAGATCCAGACCCCTCGTGTGATGGTTCGAAAGGCCTGAAGACTTGTGACGACTTATTCGTATCATGCAGCTACTTTGCCCCTCCGCTCACTTTGACCCCTCCCCCCGAGATTCGTTCGTTTCGATAATATATATTTTTTACAAGATTTTGTAGAGCGTGCACACCACGCCTGCTATACGATGTCGTATATAGCGGGTAACCTGTTCGTGATTTCATATTACAAGATTACGTATAACTTAGGGGCCCCGATTAAAGGAGGGGCCCACTAGCGGGTGAAGTCACCTTGTCTTTATTAACACCGACTCATTCCAGTTTACTCGCAGACGATTCTTGATAAAATGTATGACGTATATAATATATGATGTATAAAAACTGGAGTCATCGAGAAAAAATTTACACAATCGAAAAATATCAAGATGTCCATACAATCGAGAAAAACATCTCGTTATCGCCCATCACTATTCATGTTATGCACATCTGATGCCCCCCGCCCACTTTGCTCCCCCCTCAGGGGGCAGTTTTCTAAATTTTGCCGAAACCCCTCATGTGACATATTGTCGGCAAGGCCTGGGGCTACTTATGTTATGCACATCTGTTGCCCCTACGCCTACTTTGCTCCCCCCTGAGGGGGCAGTTTTCTAAATTTTGCCGAAACCCCTCATGTGAGACATTGTCAGAACGGCCTGTGACTACTTATTCATGTTATACACATCCAATGTCCCTGCCCCCACTTTGCTCCCCCTGAGGGGGCACTTTTCTAAATTTTGCTAACACCCCTCATGTGACATATTGTAGGAAAGGCCTCTGACCACTTATTCATGTTATGCACATCTGATGCCCCCCTGCCCACTTTGCTCCCCCCTCAGGGGGCAGTTTTCTAAATTTTGCCGAAACCCCTCACGTGACATATTGTCGGAAAGGCCTGGGGCTACTTATTCATGTTATGCACATCTGTTGCCCCTCCGCCTACTTTGCTCCCCCCTGAGGGGGCAGTTTTCTAAATTTTGCCGAAACCCCTCATGTGACACATTGTCGGAACGGCCTGTGACTACTTATTCATGCTATACACATCCGATGTCCCTGCCCCCACATTGCTCCCCCTGAGGGGGCACTTTTCTAAATTTTGCTAACACTCCTCATGTGACATATTGTAGGAAAGGCCTGTGACCACTTATTCATGTTATGCACATCTGATGCCCCCCGCCCACTTTGCTCCCCCCTCAGGGGGCAGTTTTCTAAATTTTGCCGAAACCCCTCATGTGACACATTGTCGGAACGGCCTGTGACTACTTATTCATGCTATACACATCCGATGTCCCTGCCCCCACTTTGCTCCCCCTGAGGGGGCACTTTTCTAAATTTTGCTAACACCCCTCATGTGACATATTGTAGGAAAGGCCTGTGACCACTTATTCATGTTATGCACATCTGATGCCCCCCGCCCACTTTGCTCCCCCCTCAGGGGGCAGTTTTCTAAATTTTGCCGAAACCCCTCATGTGACACATTGTCGGAACGGCCTGTGACTACTTATTCATGCTATACACATCCGATGTCCCTGCCCCCACTTTGCTCCCCCTGAGGGGGCACTTTTCTAAATTTTGCTAACACCCCTCATGTGACATATTGTAGGAAAGGCCTGTGACCACTTATTCATGTTATGCACATCTGATGCCCCCCGCCCACTTTGCTCCCCCCTCAGGGGGCAGTTTTCTAAATTTTGCCGAAACCCCTCACGTGACATATTGTCGGAAAGGCCTGGGGCTACTTATTCATGTTATGCACATCTGTTGCCCCTACGCCTACTTTGCTCCCCCCTGAGGGGGCAGTTTTCTAAATTTTGCCGAAACCCCTCATGTGACACATTGTCGGAACGGCCTGTGACTACTTATTCATGCTATACACATCCGATGTCCCTGCCCCCACTTTGCTCCCCCTGAAGGGGCACTTTTCTAAATTTTGCCAAAACCCCTCATGTGACATATTGTCGGAAAGGCCTGGGACTACTTATTCATGTTATGCACATCTGTTGCCCCTCCGCCTACTTTGCTCCCCCCTGAGGGGGCAGTTTTCTAAATTTTGCCGAAACCCCTCATGTGACATATTGTTGGAACGGCCTGTGACTACTTATTCATGTTATACACATCCGATGTGCCTGCCCCCACTTTGCTCCTCCCGAGGGGGCTCTTTTCTAAATTTTGCTGACACCCCTCATGTGACATATTGTAGGAAAGGCCTGTGAGCACTTATTCATGTTATGGACATCTGATGTCCCTCCGCCCACTTTGCTCCCCCCTGAGGGGGCTGTTTTCTAAATTTTGTCGAAACGCCTCATATGACATAGTGTTGGAATGGCCTATAACTAATTGTTCATGTTATACACATCTGATGTCCCTGACCCCTCTTTGCATCCCCCCTGAGGAGGCACTTTTATCAATTTTGCCAGCACACCTTGTGACATTGTTGGAACGGCCTGTGATCACTTATTTATTTTATGCACCTCCAGTGTTCCTTCTACCACTTCACTGGCTTATCTTTCAGGAAAACCACTGTTATTTAAGACAGAAGCAGGCTGTACAGTGATACTACATGATTTTATGTAAAGAGAAGACACGGGTTTTTTACTTAAAGGGAAACTTCAGGTATTTCGGACAACATGGTAAGGGAATGCGCAGGTTTGTTTACCTAAAGGAAAGCTGAAGGTATTTCGGACAAAAAAAGTGGGGGGGTTAATTCAGGTTTTTTGCCTAAAGGAAACCCGCAGATTTTTTTGTCCGAAATACCTTCAGTTTTCCTGAATGTTTTTTTTAAAGGTTTTTTGCTGACTTTTTTACCTGGGTATTTTTAACTATAGTTGCTAATTTTAAGGTAGCGCAAATAATAATATTATCTTTCTAATAATAAAAATATTTTCAGTTGAATGTTACAAAGAGAAAGGAAAGTTTGGTGAAAATTATGTCAGATTTAAAACGTTACATTTAAAATCTCTTATTTAAAATCATTTTCTTATAGCGTTGTTAAAAAATACCATAAAGCAAAGACTCTGTTGACTTAGTTCCTTTTATATTTGGTAATTTTCAAATGTTTAACTAATCTTATTTAATCAAGCAGGGAAACAGCAACTAACATCAGCTGATTCGGTTTTGAAATCCCTCAGTAAAAGGGAAACCCGTTTACAGTAAGATCGCCATTGATTTTTTAATTATACAGAGCAGCCTCGATTATCCGAGCTAATTGGGACTGTTTGTAAATCGGAATCGGAAATCTCGGTTAATAGAAACTGTGTGTAAAAACTCGCCGTGCTTGCGAATTTAACATCTCTTTTAAAAAAATATATAGAACGTTTTTTAAATAATAAAAGTAAATATATGTAAAGTTCTGTTTCACAGCTTAACAAATTTAAAAAGAAAATCAACTACCAGTAGTAAATTTTAAAATGCAAATTGAAAAATTTATAAAACTTACACAGCCACTAGAAACAAAGCATTGTTCGCTATTGACTTCTCAGGGTCCAATGTTTCTTTGGAGTTGAGGGCTTTTGGGGGCAGAAGGGCCTGTATAGCACGGACAGTGAGCTAAAGAGTGTGGTTATTTCTAAGGCTCATTCAAAAGGAAAAAAAAAATCAGACTTTGTTATCGGCTCGGTTAACAGAAACCTCGATTAATCGAAGCTCGGTTAATCCAGGTTCTACTATAATTCAATCTTCCGTAATCTTTTTAAAGCAGATCAAATTAATGGACTTTAGCACAAAGTCACATAGCTGATAACTGCCATGCTTGTTGGCCACCTTTTTATCAAAAAGTTTGCTTCACCTTATTCAATTAATGAGATATCTCCGATAAAATAAGTCACATTTTCCCGTTCTAAAATACTGGTATCCAAAAATCGTAGCATGTAACTGACACTACAAGTACTCATGGAACTAGACTATTTTAAGTCTGATTTTTATTATAGGCTATATAAAATTATTAAAAATATATATTATGATAGGAACTAGCGGGCTTCGTCCGCTATTTACGTTACGGATATAAAAATCATGTTTTTTTTTAGGGAAAAAGAAATAAAAACCTATTTGACGATAGGTTTATAAAGACACACTTTGTATTTGTTATATTTCCGGGGATGAGGAGGGGGGGGGGGGGGCTATTTGATTAAATATCGCAATTAGTCTACATGGCAGATATAATTATGATAGACACTAGCGGGCTTCGCCCCTCTATGGCGCCTTATGGGTCCAGCTTCTATAACTCAGAAACTACCTTTCGGACATCAATGCAACAGATTCCAAACGTTATAATTAACTTAATAATCACCCTATATAGCATTAAAGTAAATTTATGAGTACTGCATACTATTTTTTTATCGTAATTTCTGAAGAGAAAAAATTATTTCGGTTCCATTCTTAGGTACTGGTCTGAAAAATTTTGAAAAAGGGGGGAAGGAGGGGACATGAGACTGCTGTTTGTCAAACAACACAACAGGATCTGGCTTATTCAACTTGGTTTTTGATGACTTCAATTGGAAGGTGGTTTGTTTAAAAGAGTGCGTTCCCTGCCCCATGAAAATTGGAACTATTGGTGCTACATCTATGTAAGGATTTAATAATTATAAATTAACATTTTTGGATTTATTAATTTAAGGATAAAGTGTTTTTAAAGGAATATCAAATGAAACCCTCTGTGCGATCTGCGATTATACTTACCCAGTTGTTTTTATATACAAACTGCTATAAGGAAAATTGTAATAAAATAGTAAAAATTAAATCTGCATTAAATTCCATAACTATCTTTTTTTTAATCATTTTATCACTAACCTCAAAAAAGTAATGATATCAATGCAAAAACCCTTGACGGGTTAAAAGTTTCTGACGCAGCACTTTATCTTATGCTCTAAGAATTTTAAATATGGAACTTAAAAATACTGATATCAAATTTTGAGTGACGTTATGCTATTTCTTAAAAAATATATTTGTATTTATTTCACCATTTTATTTTTGTTTTATTTATAATCGCATGTGCAAAAGTTATGTTCAACATGAAAAGCTGCATAAAATTTTATTCGCTGTTGCTTTATCACTTACATCTCTCATAAATTCAAAATATGTGTTTTAAAAGATATGATATAAAATTTAAGTGACGCCTTGATGTGACTTTAAAAGGTTTATTTTTTAAAATTCAATTTAAATTATTTTTGACTTGGTTAAAATATTTTTTTTACATCTACACAATACTTTTAATTTTCCAATTCACTGTTAAATATATCACTTTCATTGAATCTATACTATGCATTGAAATGTATTTATTTCAATAAATTGATTTATCTTTTGTGTCACGCTATTCAAAATTGTGAGTAAGATTTATGTAAATGGTTTCTTTGCGTCATTGTGTCCAAACTACATGAAATGTATGAAAAAGGATAGTTTGACGCAAATAAACCATTTACATAAATCTTACTCACAATTTTGAATAGCGTGACACTAAAGATAAATCAATTTATTGAAATAAATACATTTCAATGCATAGTATAGATTCAATGAAAGTGATATATTTAACAGTGAATTGGAAAATTAAAAGTATTGTGTAGATGTAAAAAAAAAATTTTAACCAAGTCAAAAATAATTTAAATTGAATTTTAAAAAACAAACCTTTTAAAGTCACATCAAGGCGTCACTTAAATTTTATATCATATCTTTTAAAACACATATTTTGAATTTATGAGAGATGTAAATGATAAAGCAACAGCGAATAAAATTTTATGCAGCTTTTCATGTTGAACATAACTTTTGCACGTGCGATTATAAATAAAACAAAAATAAAATGGTGAAATAAATACAAATATATTTTTTAAGAAATAGCATAACGTCACTCAAAATTTGATATCAGTATTTTTAAATTCCATATTTAAAATTCTTAGAGCATAAGATAAAGTGCTGCGTCAGAAACTTTTAACCCGTCAAGGGTTTTTGCATTGATATATATATATATATATACACATATTGTATATATACACTTATAGATATATGTAAATACATATGTATATATACATACATTTATATATACATATATATATGTATATATAACACTGGCGCCCGGCTAACTGAAAAGTACCAAAAAATTTTTTTAATGAATTACCGTAATTTCCGGTGTATAGCCCACAGATCAAACAATTCAGTTTGGACCCAGAAATTTTATTCAGTATTTGAGGACTAATATTTACCGTTATCTAAGAAGTTACATTTTATTTAAAAAAATTTCTGTGTCGAAACACGATTGTTTGATCCGCGGGCTATACACCAGAAATTACGGTACTTAAAAGGAAAGTATATTAAAAGTATTTTAAAATCAAACCTTGTAAGAAGACATTAAGTTTTTGGAGCATTCTTGTGAAAATGCAGGAATGCCTAAGACACTAATGTTAAATAGCTTTAATGTTTTTTTAAACTAATAATTTTTTTTTTCTTTTGTATAATTTTCAGGATTACCAAGAAATGCTACCTGATGTGTCAGAACCTAATTTAGTAAGTGTTACAGAAGAAAATGATTCACAAGGTGTCTTTTTGGCAACTCCCTTAAATAGCACAGTAGTTCACAGCAAGCGTCCACGAGCCTTGGATTTATTTCGAAAAAAAGTGAAATCAGACCTGCCAACTGCTACGAAAAAATCGTAGTTGCTACGATTTGGACCTATAAACTACGATGCTACGAAAATCGGTCTTAAACTACGATTTTTTTGCAAAAGACACAAACGCATTTTTTGTTTCTAGTTGCGTTTTTATCCCACGCAGCATATTTTTTAGGAGTGATTCTGTTTCAAAATTTCAAAGTATTCATTTCCGAAAGTTTTAAAAAATTGGTCATTAGTCTGAAAATTCGGACATATGCTCATGGGGGAAAAAATCTAGTCTGCAAAACAAACTTCTTAACATAAAACCCTCTTTATAAATATTGACCACGAGTGAAATCTGTAAATATTTATGCAGAAATTGACTTCCTTAGAAACAGGGGTGCCATTTTAAGAATTTCTGGAGGGGGAGGGAGGTAGTTCTTTCAGGGGCAAGGTTCGAAATAGTGTGTAAAATCGCACGATTTGCTCACGGGAAAAGAAAGTCCTGCATGATGAAAAATGCTGTGCAGTATTTCCCTCTGCAATTTCTGCCACAGACCTATGATTCTTTTGCGAGTATATTTTGAAATTTCTTGGAATGCGAATTTTTTTTTTTTCTTTTATGAAATTTCCCCAAATTAATTCGTGAATCGATCGCGGAAAAACGAGAATTTCTTCAAATGATCGTGTAAAAATATCGGGTATTTCGTCAAAGATCTCAGAAACAAATAGTGATTTTCTTCAATTGGTCGCTGAATAAAATCGCTAATTTCGTTAAGAGTTCAGAAAGAAATTGCGAATTTCGTCAAAAGAGTGCACAAAAAATCACGAATTTCGATAAACTATCGAGGAAAAATTTTGCAAATTTCATGAAAAGGTCGCGGAAACGAGTAGTGAATTTTGTTAATTGGGCGCGAAAAGATATCGAAAATTTTGCCGACGGGTTGCGATAAAGTATCGCGAATTTCGACAAATGACTGTGTAAAAAAATCGTTAATTGGTCGCAGAAGAAAATAAATTTCGTCAAAGGATCATGGTAAGAACGTGAATTTTGTCAAAATATCGCAGAAAGAAAACGCGAATTTCGTCAAAGGATCGTGGTAAAAAACGCAAAAGTTCGTAGTAAAAAGTGCAGATTTCAACAAAGAATCGTGATAGAAAAATGTGAATTACGATTGTGTGAAAAAAAATGTGAATATCCTGAAATGATCGCGGGAAAAAAATTGCGAATTTCGTCAAAATTTACTGCACTGGGCTAGAAAACTGAAACGAGGCTCCTTTTACAAATGTAAAAAAAAAAAAAAAAAAGCTTCGAAACGAGAAGGAACTGTAAAAATCGTATAAAATTTTCAGAGGAAAAAGTTTATTGTTTTGAGTTCAAAGACTGAAACCTTATTTCTTTTAGGAATGCTGCGAAACACGAAAACCAACCTCCAGATTAATTTTAATTTTGTGTGCTACGATTTCTCATTTTCAAAGGTTGGCAGGTCTGTGAAATCCAAGGCTCCACCAGCAAGTGCTAGCACAAAAGCAGCCCAAGCACTTATTGCAGAAAGTGAAAGCAGAACTGCAAATGAAAAAAGAAAAGCTGAAAGGGAGGAAATTGAACACAATAAGCGAATGGATCTCCTCAACAAAAAAGTTGAGCTGAAACAAAAAAAAATTGATATTCATCAAAAGATTCTGGATATATTGGATACAAATCCTGGAAGCTTAACATTGAGTTTTAAATAAAAGTTTTATTTTTTTCATTCAGAATCTGTTCTGTTATTTTTGTAAATTGATTAAAATTACACAATACTGAATATATCTTTATATATTTTTATGTACAAATACAATCAATTCATAAATGTGTGCATTTACTCTTAAGTCTGAAATGTAAAAGCTCTTTAACCCCTTGAGAGACGGTGGGATATGTTTTATCCCACGTATGATTAATGAAGATTTGCAGCAGAAGAATTTTATTAAATTTTACTTTTCTAACTTTGTTTTTCGTTATTTCGCAATAAATCTTTTTACAGATTCCGGTATGAATTCGTCATTACAGAAACACAATTTACTTGTCCTTCAAGGTGTTAAAAAAAAAGTTTCATTTAAATGTGTAATGTTATTTTCTAAGAAAAAAAATAGAAACTTGCTTTGAGAAAAAAAAAAGTCATTTCACGTTAGCATTTACTATTAATGTTAAGTTATGCCCCATCAACTGAGAAATTAACAACAGCTTTTATTATTATTAACCCCTTAACCTACGATTTACTTTCAACAGCTCCATGGTTTGGCAAATCCATAGCTACCACTAAAATTTAATAGAGATTTTCGCCTTGTTTAATCGTGGAATTTCGACGATTAAATTAAACTATATTTACTGTGAAATTTTAGTGGTATGAAGAATTTACATTTGGCTCGATCATCGTACGCGGGCTATGCCCGTCATTGTAGGTTAAGGGGTTAAGCATAAAAGTATGCATGAAAGAGTTTTTACTTTGCTAAGGTACTTTCATTTGTGAAACTGGTTTCCCCATCAGATGTTTTAGAGTGAGTGAAGCTCTTTAACCCCTTGAGGGACGGTGTACAATTAGTGAAGATTTGCACCAGAAGAATGTTATTAAATTTTACTTTTCCAACTTCGGTGGAAAAAAGTCATAAAATTGCTTTTCCTTATTCCGCAATAAATCTGTTTGCAGATTCCGGTATGAATTCGTCATTACAGGAACACAATTTACTTGTCCCTCAAGGAGTAAAAAAAAAAGGTTCATTTAAATGTTGTGTAATGTTGTTTTCTAAGATAAAAAATAGAAACTTGCTTTAAAAAAAAAAAAAAAAAAAAAAAAAAAAGTCATTTCATGCTATTATTTACTATTCATGTTAAGTTATGCCCCATGAACTGAAAAATTAACAACAGCTTTTATTATTAAGCATAAAAGTATGCATAGAAACTTTTTTTTTTTTTTAATGTTCATTGTTATTCTAATATTTTTCCTTTGTTAAATTTGTGACAGAAAAGCGACAGTTTAATAATAAAAACTGATAGCAGCCACTTTTTTTTTTACCAATTTACATAGTTGTCAATTGCTATGATTTTTTGGCACCACTATATCTGTTGGAAATTTCACTTTATTTAAATACAAAATTTCTGGGATTAAGTAAGATAAAAATTTTTATTCTGAAGTAATGATGTTAAAAATCTGTAGCAATTAATAGCAATGTAGATTGTGAAAAAAGGGGGGAGCACAAACTTTTTTTTTCCAGCAGACACCAAATACTGTTTTTGTGGCTCTGTGCAAGACTTATCTCAGAATATGCTGAGGCCAAGAAAACAATTTCCATAATGATGGATCTCAGAATACAGAAAAGTCCAATGTGTATAGGGTTATATGCCAGCGTTCGAAATACTTGGTGGTCCGCTGGTCCGAGACTACCAAAAATTAAATCGGACCACTAATTTGAAAAGTTTAGTGGTCCGCAGGACCAGTAGGTAAGGTAACCTTTCTTCCTTCTCTGACAGGTAAATGTAGGAGAAAACCGCAACCAAATACAAATCTCGCAATTTTATTTTATTAAAATACATGGGTGATTGTGAGTTCACAAAAACATACCTGAAATTTTAGCAAGAAAAAGATTTCGCATGGAGAGAGAAAATGTAATTTATTGCAGAGAGGTCCAAATCATTTCATTATGAAAAATATTACCTTCAATTATGTTTAGAAATCATATCAAGTTGATATTTTAGTCTTATTTTATTAATTTAATTATCAGAAAAACGAATTCTGGTATGAAAAAAAATAAATAAATACCTGAATTCAGTTATATTACCTGAACACAATCGCCCCTGAAAATAATAAATTCTATTAAAAACCTTAAAGTCAATTGAAGTAAATAGAATTATGCTGAAAATTTTGGGTAGCTACAAAGAAAGTTTAATTTATATTCTACAGTGTTGAATTCAGAGGATGGCCCGGGAGGATATTCACCCCCCCCCCCCCCCCCCCCGGGGTGAGATGTCCTCAGCCCAGAAGATATGAGATTTTATGTTTTCAATGGTCAAAAAGTGCAATGTCCCCCCCCCTTCCCGGGAGCCTCAGAAATCCCACCAGGAGAAAAATGTCTGAATTCAACACTGATATTCTAGGAGGTGGGGTGAGAGGTTGGCTAAAGGGGCTGAATAGAATTTTTTATAGCAGGTCAGTGATGATGATCAATGAAATTCATGATTTCTCCACACCCGATCAATGAAATTTGCAATTATTAACTTACTGACGAATTTGCAAAATTTTCCCCGTGGCAAATTGACAAAATTTGCATTTTTTTTTTCTCCCGATAAACTGAAGAAACTGACAATTTTCTGCTGCCGAATAACGAAATCTTCAATTTTTCTGTACATTATCAATAAAATTTGATTTTTCATGCCCAGTCAACAAAATTTGCAATTTTTCTGCACCCAATCGACAAAATGAACTTTTTTTCCGATCAAAGATAGGGAAAATGCAAAGTCTTGGCAGGCCACAGATAATTAGTAGGCAGGTCAAATGTGGCCTGTGAAGCCATGTGTTTGACATGCCTGCTTTACAGTGTAAGCTGGAAGCGAAGTGAAAACTAAAGTTAAGAATTATTGTTATTAGTACGTTAAAAATTGATTTTTTTTCTTCGTCTTGTTCCATCCATATTAAAATTGCTAGGACAGGTTTCCGTCAGCAGATGGAAAATTTTTATTCATGATTACAATGCATATGAAATGATTTATACTCATATTCATGAATAACTTCGACTGACAGTTAAACCGTGCAGGTTCAGTAACGGCAGATTGAGATTTTTCAAAGTAGTTTGTGAACACAAGCATTAAAAATAAAAATAAATTCTAATTTTGTCTCTACATCTTAACTGAAAGTTTCATTGTTTACCTCTGCAATCATATGTGGATTTTAAAATTGTGGACGTCTACTGTATATACCATAAAAGTTTTTTCAAATAATCTTTCAAAATTCTTAACTTACAAAAGGAAAAAAAGATACAATGAAGACTTTGCATGTCCAAATGTGGTTTAGTAACTTCAGCATTATATATGGTTATATTAGATCCGCAAGTTCTATTTCAAGTCAACCCTAAAAGAAGGAAAACTAATCCCTTTTTAGGTGCATTCTTGTAATTATATAAATACGTAGCACCTATAGTTGTCATTCAGTCCGTCCATCTGCATATAACAGAGAAAAAAATCTCAACCGAAATGTCTGAAATTTTAAATATATAACTGTTGCAAAATTTTGTAGAGTCACTTCAAATTTTATGAAAATCGGATGAATAGTTTAATTACAGTGACAGTCAAAAGTTTCCCCCATTATAAATTAACTTCTGAAATAAGTGACGTTGTTGAACTAATTTTTATTAAAACTTGTTCAAAAGGTTTCAATAAACTTAAACACTTAATACACATTTATTTCATTTATTTATTCATAAAATAAACTTTTTTCATGTAGCCATCAGATTTGTTCAATAAGGAAGAAAATTTATGAGAAATCTTTTAAGTATGAAATTTTTTTTATTTGATAACATTAGAGGTACATAAAGTCAGGTAATTATTTAAAAAAAACTTTGGATAAACAGTCTTCTCTTAACAAAGTCTGCAGCAGTATCTAGCGGCATAGGTTGGGTGGCATTTCTATTCCTTGTCTACCATTGCCAATCTTGTACTTCAGGATCTACTGGTGGTTCTGGATCGCCTAAAAATAAAAATAAGATCACTTATAATTTTTGTTTCTTAATTAATATCTAAATAAAAATAAATTGCTAAATGTTTGAAACACATTGATAAAAGAGCTTTTCTTTTTTTAAATAACCCCACACCAAAAATACTTTTATCAGCCCTTTCAGTAAAATTGACTATTTTTTAAGGCAGATAAATTCTTCACAATCATCTCTTTCCACGCCGTCCCGGAGCTTTACTTTTTTTTCTGCAGGCTAGGGCCGAAATTTTCAGGTTCGATTCTGAGCCCAGTAGTACCAACTTTTCAAAAATATTGGGTGGGCTTAAAAATTTTTGAATAAAATAATACATCATTTTTTTCTCCCTTAGTGCACATGTGTGTGGAGAGAAAGAGGGGAGGAGCGAATGACTAAAGATAATTCGAAATTAAATTATGTTTTTCTAAGCAAATTTTTAAATTACTATAATTTAATTATAATTTTATGAATAATTTTATTAAATTATATTCTTACAAGTTCTTCCTTATATATACATTAATATATATTTTAAATAACACTGGAATTGCTAACTATTGAAAGTACAAAAAACTAAATGTCAAGAAAAGCATACATTTAAGCCACCTAAGTGCTTTATGAATAAAAGACATCAAAACAGATGGCAAAATATGCAAGAAATTTATTTGTGAGAAATTTAACTATACATCCGTTGAAGAGAGTTTTCAGTACTCCTGAAAGTCTAATATATGTCCTTACTATTTTGAGTACATTTCCAAAATCTAATTTTATTTCAGCGATTTAATAAGTAAAAAAATAAATCATGAATTAAATCAATTGGAATTGGGTGGGCTCGCGCCCCATGGGCCCATATAAGTTGGCGCCACTGTCTGAGCCAGTCCGTTTAAAAATCATTGGCACGATCTGGACCGGTATGACCCGTTCAAAAATCTGTAACATAAACCTGGGCAATAATTTTCGCAAAAAATGCATATCATTTTGCTCCTGCTATAATCAAATGATCATTTGGATATTTATCGATTGTCTTTTGAAGTTGTTCATAGAATTCGATAGTTTCATTCTTCCTTCCTTCTTCTGGTGCATAATCTCCTACGACGTTTAGAAATCCTCTACATATTTTAAATCTTAGAGAGACAGTTCTCTTTTGTTTATCCACATGTATGAGTCTAATCTCTTTTTCCATTTATTATTTATAATAATAGTTACTCCACATGTGGCTTTCTGATGTTGTTCTACTCCACTGTAAATCATAATGTAGTTCTCTATATCCTTTGATCCCATAAGCTTTTACTTTGTTTCTGTAATCACTGCTATATCAATCTCTTTTGCTTTTATATGTTTCATAAGTTCTGTTTCCTTTGTATTTAGACCTCTTATATTCCAAGTGGCAATTTTCAACAAATCCGTTGTCCCAAATCTTTTAGCCAATTTCGTTCCTACATCGTTTAGACCATTTTTAGCTGCCGGGTGATTGTTCATTTGGGGCTTACGAGTAGTGAAATTTTTACATAGTGAGGGTACCAACCTTACACAAAACACCCAACCAGGAGGACTATGGTGTTTCTTTTCGTCTGGCACCTATCCTTCGACCTGTCCGGCTTGGGTGACCCTGTCAGTAGCTACGCTACCGCCGGCATAGCTCTCCAGGTCATTGGTGCACACAAGCTCCACTGCCCCGGCAAGGCAGAAACACCATCGGGGAGATGTTTCATAATATAAACAAAATAAGCAAACCTTTTCGCCAATATCCGGCAAGAAATCATATCATTTTTTATTTTTTTAATGGAAACTTACACGATTCTTAATTATTTAAAAAAATATAGATATTTGTACTTTGTAAACAATTTTCAATAAATTTGGCATTTGCCATTATATGTGTTGATCGAAATTACAAGCATATAGATATAGCAGGGTGATTGTGAATTAACGGAAAAATACCTGAAATTTTAACAGAAAAAGTTTTTGTAAGGAAAGAAAACACATAATTTATTGCAAGGAGGTCCAATCCTCTCATTCTGAAATATATTAATTTTAATTGTGTTTAGCAATCATATCCACAAGTCTTATTTTATGAATTTAGCTATCAGAAAAGCCTGAATTCCGGTACTGAAAATGAAATAAATACCTGAATTCAGGTAATTTACCTGAACACAATCACCCCTGATATAGAAAATCAACACACGTATATATAAAATTAAATATGTTAACTTTGGACAGTCATGGTATTAATAAAGTATACGATAAAAATAAAAATATATTTACATGCTTCATAATATCAACAAAATAATCAAGCCTTTTCACCAATATCCAGCAATCAAATTATATGGATTTTTTTTTTTTTTCAAAACATGGACATTTACACTATTCTTAATTATTAACAAAATATATACATCTGTACATCATACATACGTTCATACATGTCTGTACATACATGTGTCTGTTTACTGTACATAAAAAAATCGGCACTTTTATAAGGATTTTTTTTCTTAAAAAAATCCTAGGCAATGATTTAAGATATCTAAAGTAATAGAGAAATTAAAAAGATTTTAAGTAAGAGAAATTATGTGCAGTTCATGTGAGCTTATCTCTACTTTTTAGAAAAGCACAATTTTACCCCAAAAATTAATAAAAATTTTATCCTGTAAAAAGTTGCACTTTAAACAATAATACTTTTACTATGTATTAATTATTGATAATACTGAATTTTAAATATTACGTGTAATGTTGTATATGTGTCACATTTAATGTGAAAATTTACAGTTCAATGTAGCAGTGGCGCACCCAGGGAAGGGGCCAGGGGGCCCTGGCCCCCTCCAAGAGAAAAGGGAGAAAACACTAGAAAAATATCTAAAATATTTACGAGACCAAACTTCATTTTTCGTGTGTGTGCGTTTGTGTAAAAAGTTAATTGACGCCCTATAAATACCCGGGTCTCCCCAGCCAATTTCAAAGATACACAACTAGAGAAACACGTTTGCTTGAGATCACATTTCTATATATCATTGGTAATTCTCATTACACGGCTGGCTACACTGCAATGCTACCATGCAGTTAAGAAAAAAAAGACGTCAACAGTTTTTTCCCCATTATTGCATGCAGTTTTAGAAAACTTTTTTTTTAATTGCGAGAATTTTAAACAGAACATTACAAAGAAAGCTATCACCACCAAAAAAATGACATCATTTTGGTGATTAAAGCTGAATCATGTTTGTTTCAAGTTTCTCCCAGTCGAACAATTGAGATCCAGCGTCTAGATTCAGAAGGTCCAGATGTAATATAGTAAACTTCGGTTTGGATCATGATAGTGCAAAACCCTCACTTGGCTCGGTTGCATCCTTACCCATTCTTTTTCCTTTTGCTTGGGCTTGGAATACTACACAGAGTTATATGCGAGTACACAAAAGTTACACAAAAATTTATTTTGTATTTTACATGGCTATTTTGCAGTGACTTTATTGACAACCATATATTAATCTTCAAACAAGTTTTTCAGCTGTTAAAAGTAATCTGCATGTGAACTCTTCAGTGACATTTGCAAATTAAATTTTTAAAATATTTTATTTAAATTGAATTATTTCAAAATATAAAAAAAAAGATGATTTAAATGCTAGTAGTAATGACGTTATTAACACTATAAATACCGATTTGGATTCCGTTTCCCTAGACGCAAATCAGCCAAAGCCATCGAACAGCCATGAAGAATAGTATTTCCTTATATGATAGCAATTAGCAAGGCATCATATTGTTGAAAGAACAAACATTCAATACTTACGATAATTTAAATATTATGAAAAAGTTGTGGGAACCAGAAACAAATTTTAATTTTCCCGCAACCTGTGCTTCAGCTGCAAATCACAAACAAAGTTTTCAATACACATGGTTTAAGAAATATACTTGGCTTTTGTATTTTCAAGTTGAAAATAGTGCACGTTGTAAATATTGCGTATTTTTTGCACCTCCTAACGTTGGAAAATCTAAATCGGAAGTAGCTGGGTAGTTGGTCACGCAAAGTTATAATAATTGGAAGAAAGCCATTGAGAATTTTAATAATCAACAAAAAGCAATAGCATTTCAGGGCTATTGCAACTTACGAAAAGCTACAGAATATTCAAGAAGGAAATACATTTCAGTAGATAGAAAAATTGTTGTGTGTCAGGCATCACAAGTTGCAGTAATTCGGAACCGATTATAAAAATTGTACTTTTATGCGATTGAGCAGGTGGCGATCGCCAATGAAGCCAACTTTTGAACTTTACTAAGAACAAGAGTCGATGCGGGAAATGAAAATATCACTGAACATTTTAAACATTCTGCCAAAAACACTACCTCTATTAGCTGCAACATACAAAAACAAAGTATAAATGCAAGTAACAATATCATCTTGAATTGTTTGGTAGAAAAAATAATTCGGCAAAATATTTCTCATTTCTTGATGGTGAAACTTGTGACATTCCTACTACTGAACATCTTTCCTTGTGTGTCTGATATATAGATGAAGAGAATGACAACAAAATTTGTGAAGAATTCTTACAATTTATTCCTGTAGCAAGCACTGGAGGAAACAACTTGCCCGGCAAAATATTAGAAGGATTAAAGACATTATCGATTTGTCCTATTTACGTAGGGTAAGGTTATGATGGTGTCCCGTCAATGAGCGGAAAGTTTAACGGATTTTGGTCTCACGTATAAGTATATATCCGCCAGCTTTATAGGTTCATTGGGTCTCACATAGTTTAAATTTAGCACATGAAATGTTGTATCCGGAACAGAAATAAGAAATTGCATTGGCATAATTGAATGACACACAATTTTTCAATACTCCTAAATAGACAAGACTTCCTCCGCAACAATATTGACAAACATACACCGGAAATTAATAACCAAAAACTACAAAATGTTTGTCCAACTAGGTGGGTAGGACGCCATAAAGCCATCATGACCATGGTAGAATTGTATGAGCAGTGATTGATCGTTTTGAAACAATCACATCTTGGGAAGACAGAAATTCATCTTCTAAGGCAAATTTTTTTAAAAATTCGTTATGTGAATTTGGTTTCCTAATTTCTTTATTTAGCTTACAGAATATATTTGAATACACTTTATCATTGTCTAAATTATTGCAAAAATCTGCCAGTGACCTTTTAATTGCCTGAAATTTTGTTAACGATGCTGTGGCTCACTTAAATACTATTCGTAAAGCCCCAGATACTTCTTTCAAGGATATTTATCATAAGCTTGTATGAAAGCTAATAACTTTCATATTGACATTAAAATGCCAAAAACTGCATCAAAACAAACACAAAGATCCAATGTTCCAGCCGATTCTATAGAAAAGCATTTCAGAAAAAATATTTTTATCCCATTCGTTGATCAAACGTTCACTCAACTTAATGGACGTTTCACTCAGCACCGAAACATTTTGATATTTTTCTACATAATGGAAAAAGTGCTCCAACAGCTAGTGAAATAAAAGATTTTCGTCAATCGTGTGAATTTTATATGCATGATTTACTTTCTACATTCAGAAGTTTTGAACGCCAAATTCAAGTTCAGCTACAGAAAATTTGAGAAATAGCTTTCAATAACTCGATGCAAGAATGCCATTGAAGCATATTCGAAATGGGACAAAATGGGACAACCAACACCTACAAATAACTAAAGATATTTGGAACACTTCCCGTTACAACCTGTCTCAGCGAAAGGCAATTTTTGACATTACACATTTTAAAAACTTACTTAATATCCACAATGACAGAATCAAGATTAAATGGGCTGGCTTTGTTATATATACACAGGGAGATAAACACGTTCACGCTGGCGCGGTGGGTCACACTCGACTGTCTCGAAGCTGCAAAGCCTTCGGCATTTTGGATACCAGTATTTTAATACAGAAAATGTTGTTTTATTTAATTAGAACAATTGGGCGATTTAAAGGAACAACATTCTCTCTAAAATAATAATGGTGTGCAAGAAGCCGGAGATTTGACAACTCTGAGACAGCCGAGTGTGACCCATCGCGCCGGCGTGAACGTGTTAATGTAACAGCGACTGAAGTAATTCAAGAGCTTTGTAAACAAAAAAAAGAAGAGATTTTATGTGTAACAATATTTTTAATTGAATTTTATTGAATTTTTGAAGTAATTTTTTTACCCATTTAACTCGGCCCCATAGTCTGTTAAGCCACGGGGGCTGTAGGGGAATCTACCCTTTCCACAACTAGAGACATTGCCTCTACAAGAATTTACTGTCATACCCCATATGAGATTAAATTTCTCTATTAGTTTATTAATTCCCATACAATTCTGAGTGACTAGTTAAATTTAAATGAACTAGCCCAAAAATTTGCATCCAATAATTCATCTCGTCAAAGCTATTTTGGATATTTTTCTTGAACTACAATATGTCTGACAATCAGATAGATAAAAATGGGAAATTCTATAAATGTTTATTTATGAGGCCTTTAAATGTTTAACTTCTGCACATTCAAAAAATTAGTACTTTTTAAAATTATTAATAAAATTAAACTTTACGTATAATAATTTAAATTAAAATAAATAACCAATTAATTGATACTGAATTAATTACAGTAATTTTATGATTAATTAGTATCTCCTTGTAATTTCCTACTGTAATCCAAATTTGAGAAATTTTGCCACCACTAATTTTATTTTGTTTCGCTGCCAATGTTCGGCCCCCTCCAAGATAAAATCCTGGGTGCGCCACTGCAATGTAGTGTTCGAGGTTTTAGACAGATGGTTTTTGACATGATGATTTAAACCCATCATAAACTGACACATGTCAAAAACTTGTTAACCTTGCCGCCAATAAGTATAGGGTGTGCATGTCTGTCCAGGTTAACTGCTAATAAATTAAATATTTATTTCAAAGAAATAGGAATGAAAACATTTAAGAAAGTGATAGTATTTTATTATTATTAATGATGCTGTTCCAAAATTTAATACTTAAACAAATGAATTACTATTGAGGATATTCACATGCGTTAGTGATCTTAAAAATGTGAGTGTTATTTATAATAAAAATTAACGATGGCAAGTTATGATAAACAAATATAAATTTTTAATACATAATAAAAATTCTTTTTTAATAATATTTAATCCTCAAAATGGAATATTTATGTTAAATATGATGCCAAATTGACTTCAAATTGAAATTTTTAATTTTTCTAAATTCTGGACACCTGGTCTACAGGAGAAATTGGTATTTGTTTGAATAGTTGGTCAATGTCCAAAAGTGTTATTCAGTGCATCTGTAAAAGAGATAGACTAGACATGTCAATTGAATTTTATTAGTAATTTAATAACTTTAAAAAAAACTCACCCAATGTGACAGACAAATTATGCAGAACACAACAGGTGACAATTACTGCAGGAACAGACTCAACTGCACATCTTAATGTTGCCTGCAAACAAGGGAACCGCCTTTTCAGTACTCCATATTATCTTTCAACAGTATTTCTTGATAAAATGTGAGCAGTGTTGTACCTTGGAAGATAAAATAAGCAATATTAGCTTCACTAATGTCTCAGACAGTTGTTAAAATTCAGTAAATTTTGGTATTTAGCAAAATCACAGTTTTATTACACTGTAAAAATTATTAAAAATAATAATAATAATAATATTAAAAAAAATTGGAAATTTTTTTTTGTTTATTATACACTGTTCGTGCATTAAAAACGGGGGTGGGGTGTTTTGGAATAAGGGCAAATTGGAATAAAGAGGCCACCTGATAAGCTTATTCTGATTTATCATTTACAATTTTCAATAATAGACAAAAGGCCTTTAAAATACATGCTATCCACAGAAAATGAAGAAATTTGATAAGCATAATATAGAAATTCACATTTGTAGCCTTTATTTTTGAATATTTTTATAAACTTTCCTGGCTATTCCAGATTTGATAAAGCTTTGTGATTTTTCCATGACTTCCCCCAATCGGTAGCAACCTATTTAACATATTCAACACACGGTTTTGAAAAAGGAGGTAAATTGTAGAAGATTCTCATCCATCTTTAAGAAAAGAGAAGGATAACTTAATATCTAACATTTTAAATGAGATAAGATTCCAGCATTTATTAATTTTTTTCCCCTGAATGCATGCATGTGTGTCATTTTTTTACTTATTATTATTTTTTAAAGATAAACCTAATGGTTCAATAAATATTTTCTGTCATTATAAATACTAGAAAATTTATTTTAGCATTTAATTTAGATGTATAAACTTCAAGTACAGTAACTTACATACATATATATAGCATAAAAACAGAAAATATAAAACTTACCTCCTTTCTGCTGGTGTAGTTGGCTGGCTTAGTGGGGTCAATAAAAAAGATTGGCATGCATAGTCACTATCTCCTAACAGATGATACTTCTTTAAAGGCTCTGTCTGCATTGATTCTGATAATCTGCTATTCAAGAAGATAGTAATATCATGGGCACTCCCAGGCCACCTTGCTACAACATCCCTGATTAAGAGATCTGCCGAGACACAAGTTTGTGTATTGATGGAAAATTTTGTTTTACAATTTCTAAATCGTTCAGCATCATTCCCTCCAGGCAGGGGCGTCGCCATGGGGGGGTATGGGGGGGAGCCTCCTCCCCCCCCCAATATATGTGAAGTTGGGAAATTTGAGCTTAGAGTTGGGAAATTCTAGATTTTTGAGACTTTTTTTTTTTTTTTTTTTTTAAAGTAATAGTAAAAAAATTACGAAATTTTTATTGTTTTGGTGATTATTTTGAGTACTGCAACAGTAAATAAGTTAAATAATCAAAAGAAATACAAAAAGAAATCAGCCACACTCAATCTATCATTGTATTTTTCAGTTCTTCAAAAATATTGTACATCTACCAGACCTAAATTTCTCTATTCCTGTCCATCAATAACTGACTAACCAGTTTCTTTATTTCCACCAAAACTTTGCTCCTTTCTCAAAAAATTCACCCCCCCCCCCCTTCTCCTCCCAAAAGACAATTCAGCTATTTTAATCCAAAGGGATTGCAGCTTCTTTTGAAAATTGGAGATCACTTGTAGCACAACAGAAAGGAATGTAGTAACCTACTTGAAACACAGCTATGGGCAAGAAGATTTGATGAGTTTTCACAACTTTTTTGACTAATTTTGCGATTTTTGAACAATATTTTACTCATTCTCGTGATTTTTTGCCGCAAAAATTAGTTAACCCTTCGATGTCAAGTAAAAAGCGTTATATGAGCAAATGCAGATATAAGAAGTCGTTAGTTTAGATAAATTTGTCACATTTTACTTGTATTTGTGTGCGGAAATATATATCAGTCCTGTTCGTTTATATTCATATGTGTTTATAAAATTTTAAACCAAAAGTCCAGTGTTTTGTGTTTAAAGCTGTTCTGAAAAGTTCTAAAATCTCAGCACGAAGAAACCCTTCATAATAGGAAAAGAGTTTTCGTGCAAGATTTTGAAACATCTGAAAATCCATTCGAGGATGAAAAAGGCAAAAAATGGACTATTTTAATTTGGTACAGAAATATGACCATGAAAGCAGTCTATCAACTGAAGAAAAAATCGACATGCACTGTGACACTGACACGTTGCACTTGAATAAAATTTTGAAGAAATAAAGATTTCCTTACAGACAGGCTCATAATTATGAATATTAGGATGTGACTGGAGAAGCTGAGTTCCGAAAGCACCGTAGGAAAACAGTTTCACCAAAGGCAATAAATAAAAATAATAGCACAGCAATGGACATTGATACACATAAGTTTTACAGTAAAGAATTATAAGAAATACAAGAAAATTTTGGGAATTTGGTAATGGGATTAAATGACAATGTTCCCTATATCAAGAGAATATTGCAGCAATGCATTCCATATTTAAATTACAATTGTGCAAGGGAAAAGTTAATAATGTTTCCACCTGGATATGAGAAACCGGATGTACATGACTTGCAGAGTCAAATAGAAATAAACCAAATCCCAACTCACTTAACAAACCTTTTACTCTTGCCATGAAATTCAAAGACTATTTGGGTCACGCCGTCAAACTATATACTCGTACCTTAGCATTCACAGCAGTTTATTTTTATGGCGTTGCATCTAATGAAAGAATCTTTAGTCAAATAAAAATTTAAAAAATATATGTTGCAAGCTACAATGAGGGATGACAGACTTGACAGCCTAATGCTTTTAAAATATGAAAGTGAAATAGGGAATTTTATTAAACTAAGCGATGTTATTAAGACCATAAGAATTAATATTAAGTCAAAACTAGTCGGATGTGCCAAGCCCAAAATTTTCTTCTACTCTATACATGTTAATGCCTCAAAATTTGCAATCACAGTGCCAAAATTAAATGACAATTCTTTGCCATAATAACAAACTCTAAATGTACAGATTTGTTGAATTGTGTGCATTTAAAAAGGAGATATAAGCATAGCATTTTTCAAACAAATCATTGAATTTTGGCACCCAGCCTCTTAGATGTCTGCAACCAAAATTCCTTACTCAAACTGCACAAAAGCGATAGCTTTGGACAGTATAGACCCAAACCTAATAAGGATCTATTTATGTGAAAGTGCCACTTATGTGGAATATGAAGTTTGACTAAATTCCGTGCATTAGTTTTTGAGATACAGCTATTGCAAAATCGTGAAAAATGCTGCATAGCAGCGCCACCTGCGATATGATATACATAAAAAGCTAATCTGCATCAAATTATGTCAAGGTTTACCAGAATATGAGATTTGATCAAATTCCATGCAATAGTTTTTGAGATATAATTATCGCTAAAATCATGTAAATCGTGAAAAATGCCACATAGCAGTGCCACCTGTTGGACGATTTACACCAAAAATAAATCAGCACCAATTTTTATCAAGGTACAGTCAAACCTCGTTAACACGAACTGTTTCCGATTGCCTCATCCAGTTGTGTGTAATGTAGTTAAGTTCTGATAACACGAACTACTTTTAATACGAACAAAAAAAGTTTCCCCTTGAGTGTTCGCATTAACAAGGTTCGACTGTATAAATGAATCTCTAAAGTTTTATTAAATTTCGTGCATTAGTTCTTGTGTTAGAGCACCCACAAAATTTGTATCACATATAGACAGACAGATATTTTCTAAAAACAGTCGAATCGTGTTCAGGACTAAAACGTATAAATCAGTCTAAAACCGGAAGTCGAATTTTTTCACGAATCCAATATTTTCTTCTTGTAAAGATAGAAGAAAGTAAAAAGCGTATTTATTTTTTTAGTAAACAAACCCATAATTAGAATTTTTATGTTTTCAGTTTCTGAATTTTTCTTTGGAAAGGAATTTTTTATGCAAAAGTATCATTATAATTATCACACACGTTGTGCATATCATTTTAGTCGAAAATTGGAGCAATTTGTTTCAAGTTGGGAAATTTTCGAATCCCCCCCCCCCCCCCCCCCCGAAAAAATATCTGTGGCTACGCCCCTGCCTCCAGGTGACAATATTGGAATATGTGTGCAATCCACAGCTTCAATTGCACGTGGGAACTGTGCAATACGAAAAAAATCTTCACTAACCTGCAATGCAGTGAATTAATAAAATTTTTATTAATAAATTTCTTTATTATATTCTCTATAAATAGCAAAAAAAAAAAGAATGTTGAATTAAATCAATTTATATTTATTTTCTTTACTTACTTTTACCACAAAAATATTTTAAGAACTATAAATTGTTTACAAATCCACTTAAATTTATTATAAATTTTCTCAATATTATCTACAACTTTTATATTGACATATATTTGATTGGACCAACTCTTACCGTAAAAAATAAATAAATAAAAACTAAAAAAAAAGGGGGGGGGGGGATTGAAGAAGAAAAAAATTCATAACTTCGTCAATTCACAAGTTATCAAATCTGCTTAATATTTATGATAAATCTTAACATTATCAAAAACTTTTATATTAGCAAGTTTTTAATAGGACCAACTCTTACATCCAAAAAAAAGGAGGGGTGGGGGTGTTGAAGAAAAAAGTTATTGATATGATCCTCGTAAAACCAGCGCTTACAGGAAAATCAAATTAAAACCTCATCAAAAGCAGCCAGATAAAATTGTTAAACTGAGTTTCCTCTAACCTTAGTACTTAACTTCTAAATTACCCCCACTTGTAGGCCGAGCTGGCAGGGATTTTTTTTTTAAATATTGCATTTATCGATTTCAAATTAACACATCTATGAGTATTTTTTAACGACAAATCCAAATATCTAATTTTCTTTGAAATTCAGCTACAATTAACGAAAATACATTAATTAGCAATTTTATCTGGCAGCCATTTGATAAATTAATTCAGCAAAGACAAATATTGCATTTACAGATTTTAATTTTGTCATCTATGCATATTTTCTAATGCTGAATCTAAATAATCTATGTAATTAAAAAAAAAAAAAAAAAAAAAAAAAAAAAATCAATGAAGAACTTAGTTTATCCAATTTTTTCTTTTTTTTTTTTTTAAGAATAAAGAAAGAGTTCTTTTCAGTTAGCTGGGCGCCAGTGTTATATATACACATATATGTACTGTACATATATATACTAAACCATTACAGAATACTGCAATTCATCATCTTTTTTAATAAAAATTAATAAATTGAGTATCAATGACACAGACATTATACACATTAAATCTGGATCAACAATTATTAAATTAACTAATCACTAATAAATTTTTTTAAACCAAGTTTCCAATAACTTATATATGAAATATTAAAAATTATAACATTCAAAATTGGTGAAAGGAAATTATCAAGAGGAAGACGAATGCATAAAAAGAACAAATAAATAAAGATATGTAAGTTATAAGTAGGAAATCATTATATAGATATATATTAGTATATGTATATGTGTGTAACACATGTATATATAACACTGGCACCTGGGTAACCGAAAATTATCATAGAAAGAAATGATTTTTTTTTTCACACGAGACATATTTTGTATTTGTTATATAGACATTTGCGAGGATTGGGAGAAGGAATGAAGTACTTTTGTTTAAATATGTCAATTAGTCCATATGACAGATTATTATGATAGGTAAAATATAAAATTATCAAAATAATTATACACTCAAACTTTCCTTTAACGAAGTTTTCTACTTAATTAAATTATCTGCTGAACCTTGACTTTGAGCACTATTAGCATGCAAATTAATTTTCATATTACGAAAAATATATTCTACTATATAATGAAGTTTATTCCGCTTTCATGCATGTACAACATTTAAACGGAGAGGTTGCTGTTGTGATGGATGTATGAATTTATTTCAGTTGATTCTATGAAAATTATTTATATATTTAATCATTTCCATTTAAAAGAAGAAATGCTAAAAGCCTTCGATGTAATAAGAAGGGGATTCTAGTTTCATGGAAATGTTACAGATCAATTGTTTGGGTATTTACAAAAAATGCGAAAATTTTTATGAACAATATATTTTTTGTAAGAAACCTGTACAAAGTAATATTATAGACTTTTTTAAAGTTAAAGAATTTGAAATACTGAGGAAAAAGAGAAAAAATATGTTACGCTTCTGTTTTTGTTCACTTCTGTTTATTATGTGTTTTTTTAGACATATTCTAATTAAATTTTCTCATACATCTACATTACATAAAACAAAAGTTACTGCCTAAATCAAAATACAATTTCCCAATATTTCCATTTTAGGTGTATTTTTCAATTTATGCATTATTTATGATTGGTGTATTTTACTATAAAAATTTCATGAATTTGAGTTGATTTCTATTTAACAAATTTACTCAATAACCAAAGTGTATAAGTGGAATGATAAGACTTTGTTAAATGGAAGTTTCACCGTATATATTTCAACTTCTTCCCCACAAACAATATTTAAAAAATAATAATAATACCATTTTACATTCTTCTTCAGTTTCAGGCATTTTTATGAAGTCTGGCCTCAATGATGAAATGGCTTTACTCACTCTGTTTAAAACACGGGAAACTGTAGGCTGACTCACTTTTATTAAATCGCCAACAACAAGCTGATGAGTCCCTGTAGCATAAAATCTTAGAGCGACTAATAATTGTTCTAGTGGTGTTAAAGCCTGATTTAAATGGCTGTTATGTTTTATTTTTTCTTCAATCAGCGGTAACAGCTCAGAAACTGTATTTTTTGTAAGCCGATAACGGCACTGAAAATCGATGTCATCAGAACCTTCTAATTCTGTCTTTTTATTTCTTTTCCTTTTCCTTTTATTCTCTTCTTTTTCAATGAATTGCAAAAATTCAAGATTCTGAATAGACACATCCATGATCTAAAAGAAGATTTAGAAAAATGTACCGAGAAGAAAAAAAAATATATATCAAAACAATAAGATTAAGGTACAAAATATTACTTAAACACTCCTGGCAGTTTTCATGATATATTTAATTTAAAGAAAATAAGTTAAAACTGGTGTGAATGACTAAGAACAAACAACCTTCTTGAAACACCATCAAAAATTTGCAAATGCGCTAGGCCTTTCGAAAGATCTGAGTCTTTCTTCGTCAGGCGCAAAAAAGACGTCCTTCTACTATGAAAGTAGAGGCAAGACTGAAATGAGAGACAAGGGAAAGAAAACAAGCTGAAGAAACAGCCAATAGGAAGTTAGAAATCAACAGCCAACAGGAAAATAAAAGACAACAGCCTATCACAGAAGAGAATAATCAAAACAAAAGAACACAAAGTAGGGGAGGCAAAAAATGGGAAGGGGAAAATACATATAATCCAATATGGGAACACATGAAATTAAAAATGAATAAATAAATGAATAATATATATTTAAAAAAAAACAGACTAATAAAAATACAAAAATAAATTAAATGGTAGTACTGAAAAGGTTTTTCCAAGCTGCAGAGAGCATTGTGGAATCAGATTTATCATTAACAATAACATCACGATTAAGATAAATAGCTAAATTTTCAAGAAAGTCCAATTCAGAGATACTATTGGCATTAGAGATAATTTTAGCATTTTGAAAATTAAAACTATGGCCGGAATCCCAAGAGTGCTTGGCAATAGAAGATTTAGAAAATTCTTGATTGATTACATAATGCGAGTGTTCTTTTAAGCGGATTTCGAGATTCCTTTTAGTTTGACCAATATAAGATAAATCACAACCATTACAAGGAACTTTATAAATTCCCCATTTACGAAGATCAGGAACAGGAGATTTAGTGGAGGGGAATTTGAATTTATTGACAGGTTTAAAGATAATGTTAAAATTGAAACGCCGTAAAACTTTAGCTAACTTGAAACATAAAGGAGGATAAAAGGGGAGGACAACCAAATTATCAGGTTTGCTTTTGACCAATTTGGAAAGAGTAGAACTATTAGATGGTCTATTGAATTTCTTCACAGCATTATTGATAACAGAAGTATTAAAACCTCTTTTGACAGCAATGGTTTTTAAGTAATTAAGCTCTTCCTTAAGGGATACAGAATCGGAACAAATTTTGAGAGCACGATTTACATACGTGTAAAAAACACTGATTTTTTGGTTGACAGGATGATTTGAGAGAGCATGAGGTGGGTTAGAAACAGAAAAAGGTTTTCTATAAACACAAGTTTTGAAAGAATAATCGCATTTGGTAACTAAAACATCAAGGAAAGGAAGTTTATTACAATTTTCTAATTCAAAAGTAAACTGAATATGTGGGTCGATAGAATTGACAGTATGAAGAATGGTAGATATGTCAAAAGGACTATCAACTAAAACAAAAGTATCGTCGACATAACGCATCCAACATTTAAAATTAACCAGATTTAATAAATTTTCCTCAAAACAATGCATATAAATATCACAAAGAATTGGAGATAAAGGATTACCCATACTTAAGCCATCTGATTGTTTGAAAAATTTATTATCAAATTCAAAAGTAGTTTGAGTGATGCAAATTTTGGTTAAATTAACAAAATCTTGGACTTCAATATCAGAGAAATGAAATTCACGTAACCTTTTTTCCAAGCAAGAAAGAGCACCTTCAATTGGAACATTCGTAAATAAAGATTTGACAAGTGTTTTAAAGCCATTATTTTTTGTTCATAAACTTTAAATTTGAAAAGAAATTAAAAAAAATATCAGACTGATAGACAAATATATAATGGTTTTCGAAAAAAAAAAAAAATTTCAGGCATCAAATGCATCACTCATAACAAAGTTTTCTTCACCCATTTTCTACTTGTATTTCATGCATTGGCAACTGAGTGTAATTCATGGATAATAACAATTATATATCACAATTTTATGTTTGTGAGTATTGTCTGTATCAGGGGTGGGATATTTCTAGAAAATCTTAACAGCCAAAGATTTATTTTACCAGCCAGCGAGATGCAATGTACAGTTGAAAATTGGGTACTTTTCCATTATATGGACACCATGCCAAATGTATGCATACATATATATATGTATACATACGATATATAGGACATATGTATATATAGGACACCATGCCTTGGCGACAACGGTGTCCGTATAACAGAAAAGTACTTAAAATTGTTATGGCAAAATTTACGCAACAGCAAAAATAGTTGATTACTGTTACTTAAATGCATTTTCATAATTTTTTTTTCTATAAAATTATGAAATATATACAAGCAAAGAAAGTTTAATATAGAATTTAGTGCACCTGTTTACATCACAATAATTTGGAAAGTTGCAAAATATAGCCAAGTAGTTAAAAAAAAAAATTATGTTTTTGGCATATCTCTATAAGTTTGACAGTTTTCAAAGACTACCTGAAAATTTGCTCCCCCTATCAGAAAATTCACTCGCCAGTGGCAAGTAAAAGGATGTATTTCCCTACCCCTGGATTGGATTATATTTTTGCATTTTGGAATTTAATATCTTGTATAAATTAGTAATTGTGTTGAAGCCATAGTTATTGGTAAATATACACAAGTAAGAGATAACTTTACATTCAAATAACCATCTCTGACAAAACACTGTGCATTAAAAAACACCTTTTCGAAAAGTTTGCATGTTATTACTGGAAACCCTATACAAACACCTTTTCAAAAAGTTTCCATGTTATTATTCAACTGTGATGTATGCAAGATTATGCTAAAATATTATAATGAGGGTGTTTACACATACAAATTTTAGTAGTACGAAATAAATAACTCAAACAAAATGAATAATAAATATTTGGCCATTTTGTACCTATGCAACTGCACCTGTTGCACATCCGTAAGGACGGCTCTGTCTATACAATTAATTATCCCAAAAATTTTACTAATTATTGATATCATAATTCTTAGATTTAATGGAAAATGACTATTTTGTTTCAGTAGTATCCTTTACTAGTACTATTAGATTTTGACTCTAAATACAATGAAAAAAACAATCAGTTATTACTTTTTTGTAGGGTGGCCCATTAGTGGAAGAGTGGGTATCCGTTAATGGAATTTTGGGTGTTTATTTCTATTGAAATTATATTTTGATTCACACTGAGAAATGTGACTATGAGATTGGTTAACTATTGTTAATAAATTAATAATATAGTACTACAATATAAAAAAAAGTTGGAATATAATAATTGTAACAATTAAAAAGTGATTTTTAACTATTAAAATAATTTTTAAACAGGTGTCCATTATTGGCACGTTTATGCCCGTATCTAAAATACGTCATATTCAAAATTTAATTTTCAAAGAAATTGTATTAAGTACCAAGGTCACAAATCTATAAGAACCAATTGATACACGGAAATCATCCGAATTCGAGAACTGTACTCTGATACATAACAAATGCTGTCTAACGTTTCAAGTTTTATAAAAACAATTCATTTTATTTATGCTAGTAATCTTAAGGCCAAAAATAAACTACTAAAACTGCTACAGATATCTGAATCTTCGTAATTTCAAATTTCTTGGAGTTATAGGTAATGCTGACTGTTTTTAAAGCAAATAAATTCTGCATGATTGGAAATATTTATACGTATGTAGACAATTCAACATATAGAAGATTTACATATAAATAAAAACAAACCAGATAAAAAAATGCTGTAGATAAAAATCACATACATACCTAGATACTTCTGTTTCTGATAAACAATCAACAGGTTGAAATTTGTACAAATTCTTGTCTCCGTAAAAAAACTCAGGAAAACACCATTAAATTTTAACGATCTCCCAGACTTGCTTTACTGCGCATGCTCAGATTACACAACCTGGGCTTCGACCTCGGTTAGACGAATGTCAGGTTACTGAACCCAGCATTAATTTGAAGGCAATAGTGTCAGCAGTTATGTCCTCTATTGGAAAGGCCTCTGGCCAACGTGTAAATCTGTCCACTAGTGTTAGGAGATACTGGCAGCCTTTGGATTGAGGGAGAGGACCCACTAAATCTAAATGGACATGCTCAAAGCGAGAACTTGGAGTGGCGAACTGACCTGGGCGACTGAATGTGTGCTTGTGGACCTTGCTGCATTGACATGGAATGCAGGAATGAGTCCACTTGGTAATGTCAGTTTGCATAGACGGCCAACAGAAACGCTGTTTTATCAGCTGCATGGTTGACTTGACACCAGGATGGGAGAGTCCATGAAGACTGTCAAAGATCTGGCGACGCATCACTAGGGGTACAAAAGGTCTGATTTTGTCAGTCGAGACATCACAATAAAGTTCAGATTCGGAACCACTTTCTACTGGAAACTTCTTAAGAACTAAATTGGATGAAGTAGAGTTTTGCAGTAGCTCACACAGTTCACTGTCACTCAGTTGTGCTTCAGCCATTGTTTGTAGACCGAGATCCAGGGATATTGCATTTATGCGGGAGAGTGCATCAGCAACACTGTTATCTTGCCCGCTGACATGTTGAATATCCATCGAAAACTGAGCTATGAAATCAAGATGCCTAAGTTGTCGAGGAGTACACTTATCAGGTTTCTGTGCAAACGCAAAACACAGAGGTTTGTGGTCAGTATATATAGTAAATGATCTAGCTTCAACCATGTATCTGAAGTACTTAATTGCCTCGTAAATAGCTAAAAGCTCTCTATCATAAGCCGAATAGCTTTGCTGTGCAGGAGAAAGTTTTTTTAAAAAGAATGCAAGTGGCTGAAGACATTGTTTTGTTTTTTGGTGTAATGCTGCACCAATAGCTGTATCGGATGCATCTGCATGCAACACTAATGTAGCAGTTGGATCAGGATGACAAAGCATTGTGGCCTGAGAAAGTTTTTCTTTACAAGCTTCAAAAGCTTGTGTCGTAGCATCAGTCCAAGAAATTTCTCGTTTGTCATTCTTTTGATAATTTTGCAGCAAGTGATTTAGTGGCATTTGAATGGAAGCCATTTCAGGAAGAAAACGTCTCTAAAAATTTAAGGCACCTGAGAATCTGCAGAGTTCTTTCACTACTTTTGGTTGAGGAAAGTCTATAATTGCCTTAACTTTGTCTGGAAGAGGTTTACAACCATGCTCAGAGACAAGGTGTCCAAGGAACTGAATTTCATCCTGGAAAAACTCGCATTTAGATGGATTGATAGTCAAATTATATTTGTCAAGACGACTTAACACTTGCTGAAGGTGTGCTTCATGCTCAGCTGGAGATTTACTGGCTATCAAAATGTCATCCAGGTATGGAAAACAGAAATCATGATCACAGAGAACTTCATGAATGTGCCTCTGAAATGTTTGGGCAGCATTCGACAGCCCAAATGGCATAAAAACAAATTTGAATAAACCAAATGGGGTAGTAATGGCTGTTTTGGGAATGTCAGTAGGATTTACAGGGATATGATGAAAAGCCCGCACAATATCCACTTTTGAGAAAATTTTAGCACCATGCAAATTATGAGTAAAATCTTGAATGTGGGGTATAGGATATTTATCAGGACGTGTTATCTTATTAAGTGCTCTGTAATCCCCGGTGGGACGCCAGTCACCTGAACTCTTACGAACAAGGTGCAAAGGAGATGCCCAATTAGATTTACATGGCCGACAGATACCCTGTTCTAACATAAATTGGAACTCCCATTTAGCTGCAGCAAGTTGTGCAGGGTGAAGTCGTCGCGGTTTGCTAAAAACAGGTGGGCCAAAAGTTTCAATGAAATGGTAAGTATTATGAGGAATTTTGCTGTTAAAAGGGCAGGGACGTGTAAGGTTAGGAAATTGGTTTAGAATTTTATGAACGGTTGAATCCTTACAGATACTTTTGACAGATGTAAATATACCCTTTATAAATTGGCCTTTGCTAGTTAATTTCGTTAATGGATCGATAAGACAGTGGTTTTTAAGATCAATTAATAACCCGAAATGAGCTAAAAAATCTGATCCAATAATAGGACGCTTAACATCTGCCAACGTAAATTCCCACTTGAAGCTACGTCTAAGGTTTAGCTCAACTTCAACAAGTTTTTGCCCATAAGTGGATATCTTAGTATTGTTGGCAGCAAAAAGACAAAAAGTTGATGGGTTTGATTTGGTGGTGTTGGGAATTACAGAGACATCTGCACCTGAATCAATTAAAAAATTTGTCTTAGTGGCTGGATCATAAATACATAAGCGACTATTGTGTGCGATCACATGCCGCTATGTGATGCACTCGTGTCGTTTCCCGTTTGGGAAAAAGAAAGCTGTACATTTTCGAGCTTGAGGGCCAAAACGTGTATGATAGTAACAAATATCGGCATTATGTCTCCGGCCGTTTGAGAAACTGCAGTTTCTATAAAAATTGCCTCCTCTGCTACGATGTGGAGAATGAGATCGATTCTCAGACAAAGATACTGTTAATGCTTCGACCTTTTTTGACAATTCAGAAACCTGAAGACGTAGAATTTTTATCTCGTTGGACTCTGACATTGCAGCTATTACATGATCATTGTGGGGGGCGCTGATTTCGGACACTTTATCTGTTAGGACGGCAAGTTTGTCCAATTCATCACCCCCTACTGCTAAAACGGCTTGAATATTACTTGGCAGGTATTGTAGCCAAAGAGTTCTTAGAAAATCGTCTGTAACTTGGCCGGAGGCAAGGTCCTTCATCTTTTTGAGCAACACACTTGGTTTCTGGTCCCCAAGTGTGAGCTCTTGCAGGAGTGCCTTCGTTTTTTGGGCAGTAGAGTTTTCAAAAATTGTTAGCAACTTGTCTTTTAGAGTAGTAAAAGGGTTTACATCGGGCGGTGTGAATATAAGATCACTAACAGAGGACAGGATATCAGTATCTAAAATGTTGATTAGATAATTATATTTAGTTTTTTCATCAGCGATTTTATTAAGTGTGAATGCCGAATCAAGTTGCGCGAAAAATAGTTTGATATTGTGGTTAGAAAACGTTGGCATTTTTGCCTGCACAGCAAGAACTCCTGTCTCTTGATCGACAGACATATCTTTATTTTACTTTTGAAGGCCAACAAACTAAGGAAATAAAAATTACTAGGTGTGATAATAATGATTAAAATTAATATACATTTACATTACACAATAAAGTTGTTCCGATTACGATACGATTTGCAACATGAGAAGGGAGAAAAAAATAAATATTTACATATCAAGGTGCAAGTACAGAACAAAAAAATAATGATCTAACTGATATTAGGTGACAATTAATTTCTTAGTAGAAGTAATACTTGCGATTGACACAAAACGGGGAACAGCCATTACGAGAAAAAAAATTATAAAATAAAAAAAACTGTAACCATACCTGGAGACAGCGTATTTATTTACACTGTTAGCGTTTTATAATTAAGCAAATACGAGGCATAATGACATGTTGCGAACTTATCATCGAATTGGAGATCTTGAAAGCACGTTGCTTGAGGTTAGGCCTAAGTAGCCATCAGGCTGATCGATCACGCTGTTTTTTTTTTATTTATCAATGAAACGCGTTCAGAGTCGTGGTCACCACTGCACAGTTTAGATGAGAATGTAACTTACTTACTTTAAATTATAAAATCAGAAGGTTAATAACAACTAATAATATTTATTAACATCTTGGAAAATACGCACAAACGACATGCACAGAAAGGCAAGCCACAATAACACCCGTGGACTGTTGCCAAATTACAAAGAGAAAAGTTCTTGTGATGATATCAGTTCAGTTCAGATTCAGCCAAAAACAGCTATTGCATGTTGCCACATTGAGTAACTTAAAAAAGTCCTTCTCGAAAGTTGAGGTCGCCTCTTTTCTTTTTTCGGTATTAAAATTAATATATTTCTGCAACCAGGGACCCTGTTTAAATTTAAGAACTTTATGCATGGCTGTCATTTTCAATCCATGTTGTAAATAAAATTTAAGATTACGATAATGTACTACATAGTTTCGCTTGTCGTTTAAATTTAGGATGAGTTAGGGGTTCCTTTAAATTTTCGATTATTAAGAAGCGTCTTAACATATGGAGAAAGCATATCTTCATTCACAGTCACACGTTCTGGAGCCAGGGGATATTCGTTATGAAGTGGCTGTAGTTCCTCTGGATATTTAAGGTCCACCTCAAAAATATATCCAATTTTAGAATCATCAGGTAGAGAAAGAATCCACTCTTCTGTAGTATGACTTGCTGCACACCATTCAAATCCTCCATAGGGTAAAAATTGGGACATAGCCCACCCATACAAGTTATTAGCATCCCAGTACATGATGTTGCTGGGTGCTTCATTTTCCCTAAAATCGGGCATATTGGGGATGTTTGCTCTAGGATATCTATGACTAATCATACTAATTCCACCACGTATTCCATTTACAATCATTAACAGCATATTAATATCAGTGAGCAACTCTAAATGTGTTTCACACATTTTCAAACAAGCTTGCTATGCGAGTGAAGGTGCGGTGTAGATGTGGCAAGGATCGATATTGTAATACAGCTGACAAAGTTTTCTAAAATTTTGAAACACATCAGCAAGAAGTAAAACGTCAGTCTTCACGTAAAGGTCATGATAGTCTCCTAGGGATTGGATATTAAAGGTTTTCCACACGTTCAAGGCATGTTGATACTCATCATCTTGAATATCTTCATTTGTGAGGCTGTTATAGAATGCTTCAGGTGGAGGTACTTCTTTTTCATTAAATTTTTCAAAGGAGGTAAAATAGTCATAGGGGTATACTTCTTTTCTTGTAAGCATATGCAAATTACTATTTCTTGGGAAATTTTCTTCAAGTAAGGTGAATTGGTCGGGTTCAAGGTTTCTGAGAGAGGTGGAAGAAAGATGTTTTAGCATGGTATATGTGATGCCATCATGTCCTGGGGCAGATAACCGGCTCTTTTGCAAGCAACTTAAGAGTTCTGGAATAGTAAATGGGAGATTGTAATCATGAGAATGGCGAGAGTTAAAATTGATGCTGGTATTTTCTGTTTGTCTTTTGTATGATAAAAAAGGTTCTGGGTAAGAGTCAGAGCTAGAATTGGAAGCGAGAGTACTAGCTATTGTCTCAGCTATATTTTTGGGAGACGTTATTGTTTGGCCGTTGTGTTTTAAGATTGAGATATGATTTTCAGAATATAATCCCATACAATTTTTTACTTTTTTCCAAAGAACTTTACTTGAGGTGTTACTGTTTATATTGGAGACGTATTGCATCCAGGATTCACGTTGGCTTTTACGCCGCACTCTTCTAGCATCAGCCTTTGCTTTTTTGTACATAATATAATTAGTATTATTGGAATACCTCCGGAAGATACCCCAAGCCTTCTGTTGATTTTTTTTTTGCCGTTTTGCAGTCATCATTCCACCATGGTTTCCTGTGCTTTGGGGTAGAAAGTGATTTTGGAATGCTAATATCTGCAGCATTGATAATACATTGGGTGATATTATCAAGCGCATCGTCGATATCACCTTCTATCATTTCACTTGTAATTTTTGCAAGGTTGGTGAAAGTTCGCCAATTGGCTCTGTCATAGACGTAGCGTTTAAAGCAATTATTAGAATCCGTGTGAGGAGTTGTCTGCGAGATAAAAGTGGGAAAGTGGTCACTGCCGTACAGGTCATTAGAGACCCACAAGGTCCAATACGGATATATAGATGGGGAGCAGATAGTGAGATCTATGGCATGAAAGGTGTGAGTTGGTTCATGAAAATATGTGCGATCACCATTATTGAGTAGGCATAAGCCATTGTCAGAAATTAATTTTTCTATTATGTCACCACGTTGATTAGAGTCAGAATTCCCCCAAAGCTGGCTATGAGCATTAAAATCCCCAATGATGATGAAAGGAGTGGGGAGTTGGAGAACTAGATCCTGAAGTAGTGCTGACTGAATAATTTGATGGGGTGGTAAATAAATAGAACAGATTGTAATGAGACATTCTACATGAACACGGACTGCAACAGCTTGTAAGTTTGTGTTTAGTAAAACATGAGAGTGAGGTAAACTGCGAGAGATGAAAAGAGCCACTCCACCAGTAGCTCTTTCATTGCCTGTAAAATCTTTTCTGTAGGTAGCATAGTTGCGTAATTTCGCTTTGTCAGTAGGTTTTAGATGGGTTTCCTGCAGAGCTAAACATAAAGGCTGATGGTCGGATAGAATATTACGGATTTCGTCAAGTTTATTATGATAGCCACGGCAGTTCCATGAGATATTAGACATGATTAAATTGTTTTTTTTTTAAGTAGTTTATCTGCGGTATTTTATTCGGAGGTAGTGGACATACTATCTCCCTCGTTAAATTCTTCACCCGGTTCTGGGTGAAGAGCTAAAGCATCATCTTCTTCCATTTTATCATTCTGTATTGATTGGGTTTTATTTTTGGATGTTTTACTCTTTTTCCTTTTGGCTGTATTTTCAGATGAACTAGTGGCTTTAATTGTTGGTAGGTTAATTTTTTCTGCATCAGATTTACGGTTTGGTTTCACAGATGGTGTTTTAGTTGTATTTTGAGAGCCTCTATTATGGAGTGGAGGTTTCGAAATAAAAGATTGTGACAATTTTGAAGAAGCATTTGTAGATGATTTAGGAGGAAAGGAGTTTTGTGAATTAGGAGGAGCAGATTGCGTTGATCTATTTGTCTTACCTGAATTATTAGACAGGTTGTTTTCTTTTTGATTAGGTTGGCAATTAGGTCTAGTTGGGAATTCAGTTTGAGTTGCGATAGTTTTATAAGTTTTATGGACGGTTTTAGATAAGGTAGCAGCATATGATACACCAACTTTAGGCGTTCTGAATTCGACTATCTTTCTGGCTTCAGGGTATGATATATTTTGTCTTGTGCGTATTGTCTGTATAACTTTTTCTATTTTCCACATTTCACATGATTTAGCATAGGATGGATGATCTTTTTTGCAGTTGACACAACAAAGTGGAGCATTGCATTGCCCACTTTCGTGGCCAACTGTACTGCACCGACCACAGGTTTCTTTACCTCAGCATGATGTTTTTGAGTGCCCAAAGTGTTGACAGTTAAAGCAACGCAGTGGGTTTGAGATGTACGGTCTGACAGAGCATGATAAATATCCAGCTTTTATATATTTGGGCAAGGTGGGAGTGTTAAAGGTCAGTATAATATGCTTGGTAGGTATTTGTACTTGGTTAGCTGGAATTTGTTCATCTTTGCGGTTGATTTTTATTCGTCTAGCTCCTATGACATTTTGTTCGCTTAAGTTTTCCACTATTTCATCTTCAGTTACATGCAAGAGGTCATATTCTGATATCACTCCGCGATATGAGTTTAAGGTTCTATGTGGTGATATGATGACAGCAATGTTTGCAATGTGAGTACATTTTTTTAAGTTTAATGCCTGTTGGTTAGTGCTTACTTCAATTAGCAGTTCACCTGTACGGAGTTTTTTAATTGTTTTGGGTTCGCCAACCAGTTCTTGGATAGATTAATTAATCAAAAAGAGCGATGTTTTATCGAAACTCCCTTCTTGGCGTTTGACAACAAAGAATCTTTCTTCAGTTTTACTTTCATGAGAGTTGGGATTTTTAGATTCTGTTGTGGAAACATAATCCTCGACTCTCTCACTCCATGATAATTTATTGCCTTGATTGACAGTAGCCTTTGAGCTAGAGCTCGATGCATCAAAATTCTCTTTATTAGCTTGTGGGGCCTCCACATCGCTTGTCTTATTGTCTGATATTGTAGCCATATTTGAGAGATAATGTTTAAAACGCCAGGCATCGGGCCTGGTCACCGACCCTTCTTCTTACCGTTACTTTAGGCGCAGGTCTCAAAAGGGTGAAAACTATCAAGAAACTTCCACGTTTTTCGAACGTTGGATTAAACTCGATAGCATCTCCAAACTCTAGTTCTTTCACAGTGGAACTCGGTTGTCGTAGGTAAGCCTTTACAGCTCTGTCCAACCTACATCGCACTTACGTCGAAAGGACACCAGTCGCCCAGTGCATTCCTAACTACCGCCATACAAGTACGGCGCCCACCGATCACGGAACCGGAATTCGGAGATGCCCTGCACTCTGGGACTCGAGATCAGCCTAAAGAGGTAGAAACGAGGCGATGAGATTAAAAAACCTCAACACCCAGAGTGTCTCACGTGAAAATAAAATAATCCACTATTGTAAAAAAGAAAAAGTGATGTGGGTGAGAACTTAGAAACAAGGTGTATTTTTTGTCTTTTTTCAATATTTTAAACTTTTTTCCTTTTTTTTTTTTTTTAAACAAAAGAACAAGAACAATGTTAGTAGAACAAATAACAATTTGAACAAAATGGTCAGTAAAAAACATGAATAAGAACAAAGAGGGATAAGAAACTGAAAAAAGAAGATTAAAAAGTGTGAAACAAAGGAAAAAGGATAGACAACTAAAAAGAGAAGAAAACAGAAAAGGAGAAAGATCGCTCGGGAACCCGGGGTCGCGAAACCCGTAAATACCTAAAGAAGGTATTCCCCTGGGGGACCAAAATTTAGAAGAATACCATGATTTATATGTGAAGACAGATGTTTTATTACTAACAGATGCTTTCGAAGGTTATCGCAAACTGTGTCAACAGTATTATGATATCGACAGTGCTCATATGTACACACTACCAAGTCTGGCGTGGCAAGCTTGTCTCAAGAGGTTGATTGGTTGGTTGATTGAGATTTTTTGGCGCAAAAGTCCCTTTAGGGACATGCTGCGCCAAGACAAAGTCATAATGAAAAAATTATATATTACCCAAAAATTTGAGCAAAACTAACATAAAGATTAGAAAAACAATAAATGAGAACACTAATATGTATATTTAAAAACAGTTACGAGAGTCACAGGTAGATAATTAAAAGACCAAAGTATTCTGATTAAAAACTGTGTAGTTAAAAAGCAATAACAATTAAAATATAAACTAAGTCCAAGATGACATACAAATACTACCTAAAAACAAATTTAAAATTACAGAAATAAATAAACATAAAATTAATTAGGTACAAATTCTTCAAAAGCTGCATTTTCCTCATCAGCACTTGATTCCGATTCCATTTCTTCATCCAAGTTTTGCAGTTGTTTCCGATCCTTTAAAATTTCTAAATGATGGGTTTAGGCTTTTGTTATTGTTCTTTTTCTTCACAGTGGAAAACTGTGAAGAACCGAGGATTGTCTTTTTCTCTTTCTGTATACAAGATTTTTTGCTTGGTTTGTCAGTTTTACTAGTATTAGATCTATGTGATGTTTTTGCAGATGTAACAGCCTTAGTCTGGAGTTCAGGTGACTTTTTGGATTGACTTGGGGATTTTTGAGACTGATTAATTTGGTATACTATTTTAACAGGTTCTGGGGAAGGTTGCCAGTGTTCTAATAGTGGGGTTGCATAGCATTTTCTACCACAACTAACATCACAGGTTTCTCTATTTGAAGTGGTTGTTGATTGTGCTTTAGCTGAGTTACTTGGTGGAAAGGAGGTGTCGGTCTGGGTGCTTATGTGCCTTACAGAATTTTGTTGTTGCTTGAGTAGACTAGGGTAGGAGCCTCCGACTGACGGATTCCTGGATTCAACAACTGCGGGTTTCAGGATAGGAGAGATTTTGAGTTACTTTAACAGCAAGGATTTCCTTCTCACGTATCCAGTTTGGACAGGAAAGGGAATATGCTGTATGATCACCTTTGCAGTTTATGCAGCATTCAGAGTTTTGACATGAATTACCATCGTGGTCAACTTCTGCGCAGCGTGCACAGGTAACGGAACCTCGACAGGTAGTTGTGGTGTTACCATAACGCTGGCATTTAAAGCAACGGAGGGATAATTTCCTAAGACATAAAAGCACCCATTCAGACGAAAATACCTGTTTCAAATGTGACCTTTGCGATGCGCTTTTACAAGGGGAGACAATTTATCCAGGCATTTGACTGCTCATGAGAACCCACATTATTTTTGACAAGAATGCGCAGAAAAGTTCTCCAGAAAAGAAAATCTCATGCATCATAAACGTGTTAGCCACAGTAGTTCGTCGACATTTGAATCCGTAAAAAAAGCACGAGTAAATCCTCAACATTTTAAAAACTAGTAAAAGGGTAGATGCTCTCAATGTGTTTACCAGTATTTTTCACAATCCAGATGAAGAAACTGCATTCGATATTACCACATTCTTTAACAGCTGAAAAAAAGAGTTGTTCGAGAGTTTGGATGAAACCGCTGAAGAAAAAAAATCAATAAAATAGCGTCTTCTTCTAAAAGTGTTATTGGAAAAAAACCAATGCTGGTAGGGAAACAAACTCTTTCGACCTATTTCATTCAGTTCAAAGACCTGCGAAGAATTTACAAATAAATATTTATACGATCACTTAGAAGAAGTTCATCAAAAGCTTTTAGCTTTATTTGAAAATTTTCCGCAAAGAGGTTCTGGGTGGGTCCTTAAATACATCCAACACTTTCAGTAAAAAATCGCAAAGTATGCTCCATTGAAAAGATCAAGTTTTATACAGCTTCCTGCATATTTGAAAGGTCGTGAAGCTATTTTAAATATACAAAATTTTAATGATCAGAAATGTCTCCTCTGGTCTATTATCGCCCATCAGAAGAAACTTGAATATGGAAATCATCCAGAACATGTGAACAAGTACAAACCTTTTGAGCATACTCTGAATGTACGAGGAGTGACCTACCCAGTACCATTTACTAAAATACCGAAAATTGAAAATCAAAACAATCTACGCATTAGCGTGTTTGGGTATGAGGAGGGAGAAATTTACATTCTTCACGTATCAGAAAAAACAAATATTGACGTGATAAAACTTCTTTTGATCAGCGATGGCGAAAATTCCCATTACACGCTGATCCATGATTTTTCACAATTCATAAGACATCGAAGTGGGCATAAGTCTAAAGCATTCTAAGGTCATTCCATGATTGTTCGAGAGAAGGAGTACCATTATCATACAATGACGGCTACTGGTGTAATAGAAATTTATGTGCAACTGAAAAGAATAAAGTTTCAATATTAAAGTTAAAAGATGACAATAAAACAGCTTCCAAAATGGACTTAAAAGAATTAATGACTTTTCTCCAGGATGAAATTAATAGGGTTGACATAAACTCAGTAGAAATGTTAAAGCACTTAGACGATTTTGAGAGAGTTTTCCTAAATTTAGTAAACCACGTAGCCAAAACAGACCCACTACTACTCGGATAACTCATTGGTAAGTCCATCATGATACAATACATAGACAATAATCAGTTTACAATGTGCCCCTGTAAGTTAATCGAGCCATTACCTCACACAATCTGCAATACTAAAGAGAAATATTCATACATCTTCAAGAATGGTGAATTTAAGAGCTGGGACAAGGTCACATAATGTTTCAGGCCATTAATAAATAAAAATGACAATATGGTAAAACCTGTTTAGTTAATAAAGAATGCAGAAATTAATACTGAATCCGTAGAGGTCCCAGACATAGTTGGGGCATCCTTTGAGTGGGAAGGCTGGCAGTGGCTTATAAATTACTAAGAGACTTTAGAATGGACTATGAAAGTTACTAAGGAACAATCAGTGGTTTATTTCAAATTTTGTCCTTACCAGTATTCTGGCTAAAGAGCTTAATGTTCAATTTTGTATCATCATATGTTAGCTGGATTTCTTTAATATTGTCTATTATTGCATGTCTGAAAGGATAGTAAAGGATGAAAAGTGAAACCAATGTACTAATTTTTTTTTTATTATTTTTTTTATTTTTAAGTATAAACAGTAAATTAAATAAAAGTATTATCACTAAAAAGGTGAGAGTGATGAAATTGAGAACATTTCACTTAAATTATGGTAAAGTTTAACAAGTTATTGTCATTTCAAAAATTATTTGTAGAAGTTGTAATTAGGCTAGTTTTTGTATTTGAATATTCTATTTTTAAAATTTATAAAAGAAATTAGGGAATATATTATAAATGAATTAGAATTCATAAATAAATTTTGATGCGTTGAATTGTTACGTCCGTAACAGGCAAATGTTACGTCTGTAACAATTTAAATATCCCATATATTAATTAATAATTATTTTAATGTTTTCACAATTGCAGTTTCCAATAGCTAATACCCTAATAATGAATTATTGAAGAAAAAGTTAAATGTTCTTCCTTAAAATTCACAGGATTATGACAATAACTGCAACTATATGCAATTTTGACTGTTTTGTGAATTGCGTCCGTAACACCTAGATTTTATTTTTTCAAAAATTATGGGAACATTTTTCAGATTTCAAAATTTAATATTCTATTTACAATTCTTAGACCGACCTTAAATATAAAATAATCCATGTAATAAGTATTTTTTTACATTATTTATGAAGCTTTAAAGTCTCTGTTTGTTACGTCCGTAACCATGGAATGACCTTCTACTGTTATCGGCATCTGCATGGATTTGTTCCGAGAAGATCTCGTGCAGGAACACACTCCCTACTGCTCCAGACAATCACCTCCAATTAATAAAAATGCCTAAGGAAGGTGACAACATTTTATAATTTACGGGAGTTCATTTGCAGGAACCGGTTACCGTATATAATCTATGCAGATTTCGAATCCCTCGTACCAGTTTCAACCATCGATCCCTCCTTTCAAGTACGAACAGCACATCATTCTGCTTGTTGGTATGCTTTCGTTATTGTGGGCCCTGACGGAAGCACCTACAAACGTTCACCAATAGAAGACGGTGTTGCAGTCTACAGAGACGAAGACGCTGCGAAGCATTCTATCAATGAACTATTGAAAATCAAACAAGAGTTTCAAGACAAACTCATGTCGGTTGCACCCATGAACTTAACAGAGGAAGAAGAACAGGCATTTAAGGAAGCAACAATATGCCATATTTGCAAGAACACCCTTGGTGAAAAATGTGTGTGAGATCATTGCCACATTTCTAAAATTTAGAGGAGCTGCACACCCCTTCTGCAATCACAACTATAAACAGGCAAGAACCATTCCAGTGGTGTTTCATAATTAAAAAAAAATATGATGCCCATCACCTTTTTCAAAAGTTAGGCTCTTATCCCGATCTTCATATCGATATAATCGCTGCCACCTTAGATTATAATATAACCTTTAAAATAAAAGAAAAATCTTCCTCCATCCAATTCTCTTACATTGATTCTTTACAATTTCTGCTGGCATCGTTAGAGAAGCTCACCTCAAATCTTAATCCCAGCGACTTTAAAATTCTAAAAGAAAATTTTTCTTCAACAGATTTAAACCTTCTCACCCGCAAAGGCGTCTACCCATATTTGTATTTTGACAACTTTAAAAAATTTAATGAAACACAACTCCCCCCACCAGGAGCCTTTTATAATGACCTCACAAATGAAGACGTCAAAGAAGAAGACTATAACCACGCCAAAAAAATCTGGTCATCATTTAACATGAAGTCGTTGGGTGACTATCACGATCTCTACGTATGAACAGACGTTATACTGTTGGCTTATGTCTTCGAAAAATTTAGGGGATTATGCAAACAGTATTATGGTATTGATGCAGCCCACCTCGTCATTTCACCAGGTTTGTCTTGGGAAGCTTGCTTGAAGATGACAGGGGTGGAATTAGAGCTTTTAACTGATGTCAACATGCTGCTGTTCATCGAAAAGGGTATCCGTGGTGACATGTCACAGCTTTCTCACAGGTTTGTGACCTCTAATAATGCACAAGTCCCCGATCACAATCCTAATAAAGATACTTCCCATATTCTTTATTGGGATGCAAACAATTTATATGGATGGCCAATGCCCCAATGGTTGTCTCACGGAGGGTTTAGTGGTCGAATTCGTCATTCACAGAAGAAGAGATTTTAAAAATACCAGAACAGTCACCCATCGGGTATATTTTGGAGGTAGATTTGGAGTACCCTGAAACCCTACATGAGCTTCACAACGACTACCCGCTGATTCCTGAAAGGTTGACGGTGCAAGAAAACATGCTTTCACCTTATGCGAAAAGTTTTCTGGGAAGTAAGTTTAAGGGTACTCCAAAACTCATTCCAAATCTCATGAAGAAAAAAAAATATGTATGTCATAGAAATCTTCAGTTATATCTTCAATTGGGCTTGAAACTTAGTCACACACATAATGTGTTACAATTTAACCAGTCCCCTTGGCTAGAAGAATATATTAGATTCAACACTGAGAAACGAAAAATGGCAACTAGCACATTTCAAAAAGATTTTTTCAAGTTATTGAATAACAGCATTTATGGAAAATGCATTGAAAATCTAAGAAAACGAAGAAATATTGAGCTGAGTAACACTTCGCGAAGAGGAGAAAAGGTGGTTGCCTCGCCCTTTTTCAAATCCTTCAAGAATTGATGAGGGTCTGACAGCTGTGGAAAGACAGAAACCCAGTATCTTGATGATCCGGCCCATTTACGTCGGGTTCTTGATACTGGAGTTATCCAAAGTGTTGATGTATGATTTCCACTATAATTTTGTAAAAAAAAAAATTATGGTGGATGTATGGTTCAAGTTAGATGTTGTAGATTTTTATTCAAAACAACTTCAAACTAATAACGGGAGGACACACAAATAGTTTCCTCCCGACGGGTACTATATCCTTACTGGGGATTTAAGATGAAGTTCGCTAGGTGCCGGTACCGATCGCATGTTTTAATTCTATTCTGTTTAGAGATATTTGGGTGAGCGGGATTTTCCGCTGAGCGTCATTATCCTACTTTCCCCTAATCCTGGTTTACGCACATAACTTAATTCTGCAACATTTAACATTTCATAAAAGCGTGCAGTTTTCTTCTCTCAATTTAAACCTTTCAGAGGCAGAAAAATTCTGTTCGTAAAATGAAGAAATAATTGATTGACACCAGAATTTAAAAAAGCATTTTTCAGAAAATAAAAATCTGCTTTTCTACGCTTTCAGTATTATTAGTGCCTTTTCTCAGTTTTCCAATTAAAATCAGTTTGTCATGCCGTGTGACCACAGGTGCATTAACTTGCTCCCCCCCCCCCCCCCACCTCTGAATATTTTAGATTCAAATACATCAGGAATTAGCTCTCAAAAAGCTCTAATTTGCTCTCTAATATTAGAATTTGCTCCGGTTATGGTATCGAGATATTTCAATTAGAATGATTGGGGGGGGGGGCGAAGTTAACGTTAGCCCCCCCCCCCCCTTTCGAATATCGAAACTTCAAAGGTGCCAAAATTTAGCTCTCAATTAGCTCTAATTTGCTCCCTAATATTAGAATTTGTTCCGTTTTTTTATAGAGATATTCCAATTTCAAGTAAGGGGGCAAGCTTTAACTTAGCCACCCAATTTCAAGTATCAAAATTTCACAGGTGCCAAAATTTAGCTCTCAATTAGCTCTAATTTGCTCTGTAATATTAAAATTTGCTCCGGATTTGTTATTGAGATATTGCCATTTCAAATAGGGGTGGGGGGGGGGGGGGCAAGCACTACACCTCCCCACAATGAATATCGAAATTTCAAATGTGCTAAAATTTAGCTTTCATTAGCTCTAATTTGCTCTCTAATATTAAAATCCGCTCCGTTTTTTTCATTGAGATATTTCAATCCAAGAGGGCAAGCGTCAAATTAGCTCCCCCCCCCCCCCCCCCCCCACTTTCGAGTATTCGTATTTCAAAGGTGCCAAGATTTAGCTCTCAAATAGCTCTAATTTGCTCTCTGATATTAGATTTTGCTCCGATTATGGTATCGAGATATTTGAATTAGAATGGTAGGGGACTAAATTAACGCTAGCCCTCCCCCACTTTCGAATATCGAAACTTCAAAGATGCCAAAAATTCAGCTCTCAGTTAGCTCTAATTTGCTCTCTAATATTAGAGTTTGCTCCGGTTTTATTATCGACTAATTGCCATTTCAAATAGGGGGGCAAGCACTAACTACCCACCCCCACATTCGAATATCGAAATTTCAAAGGTGCCAAAATTTAGCTCTAATTAGCTCTGTAATATTAGAATTCGCTCCGTTTTTTTTATCGAGATATTTCAATTTCAAGTATTAACTTAGTATTAACGCAAGCGTTAACTTAGCCCCCCCATTTTCGAGTATCGAAATTTCACAGGTGCAAAATTTAGCTCTCAATTAGCTCTAATTTGCTCTCTATTATTAGAATTCACTCCGTTTTTTTTATCGAGATATTCCAATTTCAAGAAAGGGGGCAAACGTTAACTCCCCCCCCCCCACTTCCGAGTATCGAAATTTCACATGTGCCAAAATTTAGCTCTAATTTGCTCTCTAATATTAGAATTAGCTCCGGGTTTTTTAACGAGATATTGCAAATTCATTATGTAATTATGTTTTTTTTATATATATATTTTACCGACCCCTTAAAGATAAATATTTTCTATCTTGTCTACCTGATCTTTTTTAACAATATTTTGTACAGTTGGGTTTTCAATGCCTAATCGTATGATTATTCATTTTGTGTTTACTGACACACCAATCTTGAAAAATAGATTGCTTTGTTTTATTAAAAGAAATTCAAACACATTCATTTTTTACTACAAATAACTTTTTGGAACGAAATGGAAAAAGATAAAATAGTGAATTTAAGAGTGAATAAATATTATTATTGTTAATTTTTTTAAACATGATTATGAAATTGTATGGTTAGGGGAGACCAAGGGAATGGCAACACCTTAAGGTAACTTAATTTTTTTCACCTCAAAAAAATGTTTATTTTTTAATAGTAAAAATTCTAAAGCTGAATCATAATCTTTAGTATCTGTATAAATTTAACCGTAATGATAACTGTAAAGTAAGCATACATAAAAAAATATTTTTTAAACCTCTGCACAGTGGCGGGATTGCCCAGGATACTGGGGTAATTCCGCCATTGTACCGGGGTAATGCCGCCACTGTTTAATGACCTAGTATATGTATCAAATGAATACTAGGAAACACATAACCTACTGAAAATAGTTAGAAAGCAATGTAATTGAGCAGAATAATGGTTAAGCTTACAATTTACTTCATATTGCAAAAGTCACTCTGCTGAATCGGCTCCACTACATTCAAATGATTTGCATGGTGGCGGCATTACCCCGAGATGACAATATGGCGGAAATCCCCAAGCAAAGCCGAAAGAAGAACCGAACTTGTTCAACATATTGCATCAAAATGTCGGTGAATGCATATAGATTACAGGTCATATTGTCTTAAATACCTAATGTTACAATAAAAGGTGCTTATCTCTACTCATTTGAATCTCCAAAATAATTAGCAACTAGATGAAAACAACATTTTTCACTAGAACAAACGATCGACGTACAGCAAAGTCACTCTCACTTTAGGCACTGTTTCTATTGTTGGCCGCTATAGTGCAGGCACATTCACTATCTCAAACTGCCGTTAGTTTTTAAACTAGGTGGGGTGGCGACATAACCCGGGTTGGCGGCATTCCCCTGGTCTCCCCTATTATCAACCAGTTAAAAACACTTGTTAGAAGCTATAAATTATAATATGGGGAACAACTTTATGCTTCGTTGAAACGAGTTCTACTTTGTCATACAGATCATCATAAGCTTCCCATTTTCCATCTTTTCGTAATGCCTACGCGATATAGTGACCGAGAGTGCTTGCTTCCCCTAAAAGGCTGAACCCCACAACCCCTCTTAAATGAAATTAATTGTTTTCGATATTTATATTCAATGGAATTTCCTTCAGAGGAACTCTGTGTAGAACTTCAATTGCTAATTCATTCGGATCTAATTCTGGTGAGTTGTTTATCGCTCATTTTAGTATTAGAAGTCCTAGTTCCTGTACAGAGAGGGAAGTCTGAAACGGAAGTATCCAAAACATAATTTTCTTTTGGTACATAGCTCATATTCTCAAAAGTACTCTTGCACTCTGAATGTTCATCAATTCGTCGTACTTCATTTATCAGCTGTTCCATACACTGAACATCATTTCCAAGTGACGTCTTTATTTGGGTAATCAGAACAGGTATGATCGTGGTCATTTCAATCTTGGGACAATACTGTGAGCTGCATATACTATTTTCAAATGCAGAAGGAAAAGCCTTCATTAATTTTGTGACCAAATTACCGACATTGCGGTGACAATTAAGGTGGAGAATTCCTTGTGGCAGCTTTTTGGGCTCTGTGATATCTCTTAGCAAATTAGCACGCAAGGCATAAACCTTGCTTGAAATCCCTTTTGTTGCTACATAGTGTGCTAATTCTAAAAGAACACTATTTTTTCACTCTGTTTCGACAAAACATCTAAATGATTCGCTGTCCACAACAGCAGTAGCCATTAACTGTGCTAAAAAATCTGCAGCACATGTATTTGACAAGGTAAGGAGTTCTTTTCCGCACTTTACAACTTTAAGTTCTCGACGGTGTCCATTATTTTGCACTCCGAGCGGTTTTCTTTCGCTATTTTGTGACAGATCAATGTTCTGCCATTTCGGATCTGGCTGAAAATATCTTCGCTTTTTAAATTTTACAGCCAAACCCCGCCAATTCTCCATTTCCTTGCGCTCTTGAATTTTTCTTTTTTCAGTTCATTCTTTTTCAAACAAATATAGCAAATTCTTTTTTGCCCATATCTTTCTTCAGAGCCCGGTGCAGGAAGTGAGCGCGCCCGCAAAGCGTGGACGGGTAATCAAACAAAAAACGCATTTATGTCCTCCGTTTAGTTGGTTGATTGGTTGTATGGGGTTTTATGGCGCAAAATCCCATAAGGGACATGCTGCGCCAAAAAAGTAGACTAAAACATCAAAAAAGTGAGAGATAGAAAAATGACAAAATAAAGGAACAATGAGAAGAGCAATCAGGATGGGGTATCCCATCCAGATGTAGTCAAACAAGTGTAGAAAAGACTAACTTTTAAATACTAAAAAACAGTAGAGTAAAAACATAAGAGTAAGTCAATAAAAGTGCAGTCTGGAAGGGGTTCCCTTCCAGATATCACAAAGGTGTAAACAGAAAACTTAATCGTTAAACCAAAGATATAAAAATTAAATTTCAAAGTAAAATCCAGCATGTTTTAAAAAAGTGAATAGTGCCCTATGAGGTGTATCCCCAATAAGGTTTGTCAAGAATGGTGATGATGACTTAAAATAAATTCTATATAAGTGCCGGAGACCCGGACAGTCAGTTAAAACATGATGAATGGTCAGGTAATCAAAATGACAATGTGGACACATGGGAGCATCCTCCCGAAGTAAAAGATGTTTATGAGTGATCCTGGAATGTCCAATTCTCAGACGAGTAAGTAGAACATCTGTTTTTCTTGGATAACTCGGAGGCCAAGTCATTATTAGAGGTTTGATATGGTGCAGTTTATTATTGTTTTCTAGATCCCAACTTTCTTGCCATTTATTCTGAATAAAAATATTTATAAGTAGTTTAACGTCTGAGAAAGGAACATTATGGTGTAACGGATTAAGAGCACGTTTTGCTGCCTCATCTGCTTTCTCATTGCCAGGAATACCCATGTGTCCAGGTACCCAGCAGAATAAAATATTATGACCACGCCTTGTCAGTTTGTTATAAAAATCTAGGATGGATGAGGCAAGAGGATGCTTGTTAAAAGATTTAATTGCGTCAATAGAACTATTTGAGTCTGTATATATAATGAAGGATGAGCTATGATGATGAGATATGTGCACCATGGCGTCCTCCGTTTACATCGGGGTAATTTCCCATGGAACAGCAAGGACAAGCTTTTTGGGCATTCCTAAGATTATTAACCGTTTCAGTTGAATTTAAACTTAAATCTGTTCATACTATTTCTTCGTTACAGTTATCTTGCGTATCTGTGATTTCCTCTGAAAGATTTTGATCCCCAGTTTCTTCTTGGTTAACAAGATCGGTGTCCCTTGGAACAGCAGCAAGTTTCATGGTTCCATCCAATGAATTAATATGAGTTGACAAAAAATCATCCAGACGAATAGGCAGTGTGTGATTTGAAAAAATCCTATTTTTCAATATGTTGAATTTGCTTTCAATCGCTGCGCTACTAGCGGGTATGCTACCATATTTGAAAAATGGGAGCATCACACCTGACCAAAGAGGTAGCATTCGGAAAAGCCTTATAATTGGAAGAGAAACATCAGGTAGATATTGCAAATTATCATGACCATCGGTTTGTGGTACAATATTGCATTTCACTTCTTCAACAATATTCGACGCCATTTTGTGAAACTACAAACCCGTTTCTGAATCTTCATCATGCATTATTTCAACAGTATTATTTTCTTCATTCATTTCTGAAACAAACTGCTCAACTCTGGTAAGGTGTGATGAAGAATAGATTCTTCAATTTTTATTTTGATGCTTCACATACTGTTATTGTAATGGTTACAGGATCTATGTCATCATTTTCACTGAAAGCTACAATAAGAATTGCTTTCAAAAGACTTTTACATGTTTCCAAATCTTTGCTTAAAATAATTTGTGCAACACCACGCATGTAAAATTCTTTTACACGACTTCTCGTGTCCCTTAAACATTTCCATTGAGAAACAAGCTTCATGATATGGGCTACGTCTAATCTCACAAAACAAGTGGGCAATTCATACTGCCTTCTATCACTTGCAGTATTGACAATGTCCCAACATCGTATGATATAGTCCTCCAAGCTGCTAAATTGGGTGAAAGCTCGTATTGTAGCTCCTATCATCGCATGAGACATCAATCACTGTCTCCTTTGGAGAAATTGCACCACTTTGGATCCATTGATTTAGCCAATGTTGAATACTCACTGTATCTTGCCTCTCAGAAAGCATTTGTGATACTGGAAATTGTTTTTCAGTGCTTTTGTCAGTGACGACAATCTGATACAAAAATATGTGTTTTGATTTTTTCCCAGTGACTCTTTTAATTTTACGAACCAATCCTGCAGTAGCATCTACACACACTTTTGGGTGTAACTCATGTTCACAGAATGCACGATACACGTGCAGCTGTGCAGTGCTCCAATAATGTACACAAAATCTATCTTAACAAATGTCACGAATAACACCCTGGTAAGGTGGTTGATATTTTGCAATTGGAATTGCAATAATAGGATCAGAGTGTTGCCTGTTTTTCCCCAATGCTTTCGATTTGGCTGTTTTTAGAACATTCATACTGAGAATATGACTTGGCTCAGCATCCTCCAGATTCTTGCATGAACTAGACAGTAGTTCTGAATAGCGTAGCGGACATATTTTCTCGGCACATTTTTCTTACGGCTTCCTTTCTGATATTTCCACTTAGATGACACTTCTTAGGAATTGTATGGGTTTTCAAAAAATTTCCAGAAACAGTGCATGCCACAGAAACATTGCTATCACTCTTGGGTTTTTCCGTAATTATTCCCTTAAGTACCAAATTACATTCAGTACACTTGCCACATATTGTCACATAATTTTTACCCCCGGGATTTACTTTGCACCGTTTGAATGAAAAGGAATAATGCAAACGAGACACGTTCCAAATTTGAGAATTGAAAACATGTGTCCATGTTCCCTTTCGCAAAACTAAATAGTTACGTTGTTTCTCTTTTTGAGCATACGATGCAATACCTGGGGCCATTTGTATCCATTCTTCGGATGATAGTTGTATACTGAATTTTAACACTTCAGGAACCTCAGGATTAATAACTTCATCTTCCGAATCTTTTGATGTATCAGAATCTACAGAATTTTCTTCTGGTTGATTTTCATGAATGTTTTTATATAAATCCTTCGCCGATTCTTGTGTGAAGATGGACAACCCAAGCTTTGATCAAATACGATGTCTATTTTTTTTTGTACATATGTATAAATACCTTTAGGACTGACTCTATTTTCGATTCTTGCGCTAATGTCCATCCAAACGTTACTGGATGGAAATGTGATCTTGCCAGAAACTACAACTTCATCTTTGTGCAGCAAAATTTCGGAATCAAGTTCTGACTGATCTATAGCTGATTTACGGCCTGGCGCGACTTTTCAATCCATAGATTCTTTTCAAGTTTCAATATATATTTCCTGAAAAATAAGGAAAATATAATTCATTATTTTGTATGCTTTGCAATGTTGCAAAAAATAAATAAATAAAAAATAAAAATTATAATTTCGGGGAATGTCTATAATAATAACTCATTGATATATGTGTTTTTAAAAGATATGTGAATCTTATTATGGAGTTCATGTTGATTTTAAACACACACACACACACAAAAAAAAGAAAAGAAAAAAAAAGAAACACAAACAAAACGTGTTGCATTGCACACATTTACAACAATTTGGTGACAATTCAGTTTCTCTAAATATATAAAATGACAATGTTCAATATTTGTAAATATTAAAATGTTTTAAAGTCCCGATTACATCAATGACCAGCCAATTACATTATCTAATTCTATTTTTACATTATCTAAATATATATATATTATATATATATATATATATATATATATTATAATACTTCCATCATTATGGTATCGCACTATCCACTTTGCCCTTTTTACACTGCTATATTTTGGGTAAGACCGGACAAACCTAGTCGCTAACATCTATTTCAAAATTACGCTATGGTTACCAGCATTTCAAAACAAAATCTTTATCATATATTTCTAGAACATTTTTAATAGAAATAGAACAAGTATTGTTTGATTAGAAATAGCAGCAGCTAATATGGGGGCCGCTATTTTCAAACAATAATAATCAACAAGTGAAAAAAGGCCAATTTCGAACAAATATCTCATTTTCCATTTAATGTTTTATTTTAATGATTGCTTAATTATGTATGCAAAACACTTTTTTTTCTCGTCTGATCATTAGAATAGTAGTTGTGGCTGTTTTTGTTTCAATTGTGAAATTGGAAAAGTGTATTTAAATAATCGAAAATGCGTAGTTAAGTTTTCTTAAAACAGAAAATATATTCCAATATTGAGATTAAAAAACGCATAACATCTAAATTTTGAAAGGTTTAAGAAGTGGCACAGATAATTCTAATAGATTTTCGCAAATAAAAACTTTAACTTTTCTGGAACACATCATTCTGATGATTTTTATGAACAATTAATTGCAAAAAACGTTCTATCTCAAAAAAATTGCGATTTTATTTGTATAATACTGATTATTTATGATGTTGCGGTTGGAATGAAGTATTGGTTTAAATATCTGAGCATTTCTAAATTGTATATAACCTAAATTGTGTATTTATTGAAAAAGAATGTTAACTATCATAGTGAAACCATTTTTTTTAAATGCACGAAAATAATTTAATTAAAAATTTAAATTGCAATTTTATATATTAATTAATGTATTTGATACGGTTCGACCAAAACACGTTTTTAAGAACGAAACAGAGTTTCAGTTAGCTTCCTAGTTCTGACCTAAAACGAAATCTCAACCGTCTTAAAAATAAATTTAAAGTGACTCATACATTTATACAGGGTCATTCATAATTCCCTCCGGGGTTTCGAAACGTTATAGTAAAAAAACGAAGACGAATATGAAAAAAAGAAACATATGAAATTATTCCGAAACTATTCAAGTTTTAATTTAATTAGTTTCCGGTAGATGGCAGTAACATCTGTATTGAAGTCAGTTGTAGTAAAGAAAAATGGCGTTTACAGGCGAAGAGAAAGCTTTTTGTGTGTTGGAGTTTGCAAAATCTGAATCAGTGGTGTCAGTTCAACGGGCCTTTCGTAATAAATATCGAAAACAGGGATGCTTGTTAAAAGATTTAATTGCGTCAATAGAACTATTTGAGTCTGTATATATAATGAAGGATGAGCTATGATGATGAGATATGTGCACCATGGCTCTCTCTATTGCAATCAGTTCAGATGTAAAGATAGAGATAGAAGGATGAAGACGATAGCTTAATGAAGTGTTGTCACAAAAAACACCACAACCAACAGTATTACCACTCTTAGATCCATCTGTATAAATGTCAGTATAGCCATTAAAGTTTGCTCGATGTGCGGCAAATAACTGTTGAAAAACTGCAGGGGCCAAATTGTTTTTATCATATCCTTTAAAGGGATGGAGCGATGTAATATCAGGAGGATTCCAAGGAGGGAGTACATGCAATGGACATGGACTTACCCTGATATTACTCAGTGGGCTATTATCAGTAATTATCCTAATTCTGACACCAAAAGATGGGATGCAAGATGGTCGATGCTGATGAAGAATATCATTGTCTGTGTTTAAAATGTATGTATGAATAGGATGGCCAGGATGTGAAAGGAGACGGTAATACAGTTCTAAAGAAAGCTTTTCACGAATGTGGTGTAATGCTGGTTCATTGCAGTCAACATAAAGACTTAAAACTGGAGAGGTACGAAATGCACCAGAGCAAACACGGAGTGCGCTATGGTGCACTGTGTCAAGTTTTTAAAGAACAGAATTGCGTGCGGAACCATAGACCTGGCAGGCAAAATCAATTTTGGAACGGATTATAGAGCGATAAATTTTCAAGAGAGAACCACGGTCTGCTCCCCAAGAAGTGTTTGAAAGCACCTTAATTAAATTAAGTGATTGCTCGCACTTTTTACGTAACTGCAAAACATGTGGCAAGAAAGTGAGTTTTTTATCAAAATATAAGCCGAGAAAGCGAACGCAGTCAGTAACAGCAATTTGAGATGCTCCAATATAAATTTCAGGATCTGGATGCAGATCCATACGTCTACAGAAATGCACACAAGAAGTTTTGTCTTGGGAAATAATAAAGCCATGTTTATTTGTCCATTGAATAATACGATTGATAGCAATTTGTAATTGTCTCTCAATAAAACGCATATCTTGTCCTTTACATAAAATTTTAAAATCGTCAACATATAGTGTACCCTGCACACAAGGTGGTAATTGTTGCAGTATATCATTTATCTTGATTGCAAAGAGGGTGACACTCAGAACACTGCCCTGCGGTACACCTTCTTCTTGTACATAAAAACTGGAGAGAATCCCCCCAATTCGAACTTGAAAAATTCGAATGGCGAGAAAGTTCTTAATAAAAATCGGGAGGTTCCCACGAAAGTCCAGGTTAAAAAGGTCGCGAAGGATACCATACCTCCATGTCTTGTCATAGGCTTTCATCATGTCGACAAAAACAGTGACCAGATGGTTGCGTTTTAAAAAAGCAGTCCGTATATGGGTTTCTAAAAGAATGAGGTTATCGATAGTGGACCTACCACGCCGAAAACCACTTTGGAAGGCTGCAAGGCAATTATTTGATTCAAGAACATGCACCAGGCGGCAATTGACCATTTTTCCTAAAAGTTTGCAGAGGCTGCTAGAGAGTGCGATAGGCCTGTAATTGTTTGGGTCACTGCAGTCTTTCCCTGGCTTAGGAAAAGGAAGGATAATTGCTTTAGACCAGGCATTATGGAAAGTTTGTTCAATCCAGATTCTATTGAAAAAAATAAGTAAGTTATTGAGAGAGGTGGAAGAAAGATGTTTTAGCATGGTATATGTGATGCCATCGTGTCCTGGGGCAGATAACCGGCTCTTTTGCAAGCAACTTAAGAGTTCTGGAATAGTAAATGGGAGATTGTAATCATGAGAATGGCGAGATTTAAAATTGATGCTGATATTTTCAGTTTGTCTTTTGTATGATAAAAAAGGTTCTGGGTAAGAGTCAGAGCTAGAATTGGAAGCAAGGGTACTAGCTATTGTCTCAGCTATATTTTTGGGAGACGCTATTGTTTGGCCGTTGTGTTTTAAGATTGAGATATGATTTTCAGAATATAATCCCATACAATTTTTTACTTTTTTCCAAAGAACTTTTCTTGAGGTGTTACTGTTTATATTGGAGACGTATTGCATCCAGGATTCACGTTGGCTTTTACGCCGCACTCTTCTAGCATCAGCCTTTGCTTTTTTGTACATAATATAATTAGTATTATTGGGATACCTCCGGAAGATACCCCAAGCCTTCTGTTGATTTTTTTTTGCCTTTTTGCAGTCATCATTCCACCATGGTTTCCTGTGCTTTGGGGTAGAAAGTGATTTTGGAATGCTAATATCTGCAGCATTGATAATACATTGGGCGATATTATCAAGCGCATCGTCGATATCACCTTCTATCATTGCACTTGTAATTTTTGCAAGGTCTGTGAAAGTTCGCCAATTGGCTCTGTCATAGACGTAGCGTTTAAAGCAATTATTAGAATCCGTGTGAGGAGTTGTCTGTGAGATAAAAGTTGGAAAGTGGTCACTGCCGTACAGGTCATTAGATACCCAGAAAGTCCAATACGGATATATAGATGGGGAGCAGATAGTGAGATCTATGGCATGAAAGGTGCGAGTCGGTTCATGAAAATATGTGTGATCACCATTATTGAGTAGGCATAAGCCATTGTCGGAAATTAATTTTTCTATTATGTCACCACGTTGATTAGAGTCAGAATTCCCCCAAAGTTGGCTATGAGCATTAAAATCCCCAATGATGATGAAAGGAGCGGGGAGTTGGAGAACTAGATCCTGAAGTAGTGCTGACTGAATAATTTGATGGGGTGGTAAATAAATAGAACAGATTGTAATGAGACGTTTTACATGAGCACGGACTGCAACAGCTTGTAAGTTTGTGTTTAGTAAAACATGAGAATGAGGTAAACTGCGAGAGATGAAAAGAGCCACTCCAGCAGTAGCTCTTTCATTGCCTATAAAATCTTTTCTGTAGGTAGCATAGTTGCGTAATTTCGCTTTGTCGGTAGGTTTTAGATGGGTTTCCTGCAGAGCTAAACATAAAGGTTGATGGTCGGATAGAATATTACGGATTTCGTCAAGTTTATTGTGATAACCACGGCAGTTCCAAGAGATAATATTAGACATGAATTTTATTTATTTATAAAGTTATTTGCGATATTTTATTCGGAGGTAATGGACATACTATCTCCATCATTGAATTCTTCACCCGGTTCTGGGTGAAGAGCTAAAGCATCATCTTCCTCCATTTTATTTTTCTGTTTTGATTGGGTTATACTTTTAGATATTTTATTCTTTTTCTTTTTGGCTGTATTATCATTTGATACTTTCATTGTTGGTAGGTTAAACCTTCCTGCATCAGATTTACGGTTTGGTTTTACAGATGGTGTTTTAGTTGAATTTTGAGAATCTCTATTATGGAGTGGGTGTTTTGAGCTAAAAGATTGTGATGATATTGAATAAGCATTTGTTGAGGATGTAGGAGGAGCAGATTTCGGTGACTTAAGAGAAACAGATTGTGATGACCTAGGAGGAACAGATTGCGTTGAATTATTTGTCTTACCAGAATTATTTGACATATTTTCTTTTTGATTAGGCTGGCAATTAGTTTTAGAGGGGAATTCGGTTTGAGTTGCAATAGTTTGATAAGTTTTTTGGACAGTTTTAGATACCGCAGCAGCATATGATACACCAACTTTGGGAGTTCTGGATTCAACTATTTTTCTGGCTTCAGGGTATGATATATTTTGTCTTGTGCGAATTGTCTGTATTTCTTTTTCTATTTTCCACTGTTCACACGATTTAGCATAGGATGGATGATCTTTTTTGCAGTTGACACAACAAGGTGGAGCATTGCATTGCCCACTTTCGTGGCCAACTGCACTGCACCGACCACAGGTTTCCTTACCTCGGCATGATGTGTTTGAATGCCCAAAGCGTTGACAGTTAAAGCAACGCAGTGAGTTTGGGATGTACGGTCTGACAGAACATGATAAATATCCAGCTTTTATATATTTGGGTAGGTTAGGTGTGTTAAAAGTCAGAATAATATGCTTAGTAGGTATTTGTACTTGGTTCGCTGGTATTTGTTCATCTTTACGGGTGATTTTTATACGTCTAGCTCCTATGACATTTTGTTCCCTTAAGTTTTCCACTATTTCATCTTCAGTTACATGCAAGAGGTCAGATTCTGAGATCACTCCGCGAGATGAGTTTAAGGTTCTATGTGGCGATATGGTGACGGCAATGTTTGCAAAATGAGTACATTTTTTTAAGTTCAGTGCTTGTTAATTATTGATTACTTCAATTAGCAGTTCACCTGTACGGAGTTTTTTTATAGTTTTGGGTTCGCTAACCAGTCCTTGGATAGATTTATTAATCAGAAAGGGAGATGTTTTATCAAAACTCCCTTCTTGACATTTGACGACGATAAATCTTTCTTCAGTTTTACTTTCATCAGACTTGGGATTTTTAGGTTCCGTATTGGAAACAGAAGCCTCTACTCTCTCACCCCATGATTCTTTTTTGCCCTGATTAACAGTAGCGTTTGAGGCAGAGCTCAATGCATTATTATTGTCATTATTAGCTTGTGGGGCTTCCACATCGCAGATTTGATTTCCTGATATTGTAGCCATATTAAAGATAGAATTGAAAAAACGCCAGGCATCGGGCCTGGTCACCGACCCTTCTTCTTACCGTTACTTTAGGCGCAGGTCTCAAAAGGGTGAAAACTATCAACAAACTTCCACGTTTTTCGAACATTGGATTAAACTTGATAACATTTCTTAATCTCTAGTTCTTTCACTTTGGAATCAGGAAGCCAGTAGGTAAGCCTTTACAGCTCTGTCCAACCTACAGCCCCTTTCGCCGAAAGGCACCAGTCTCCCAGTGTTGGTCCTAACAGCCACCATACAAGTATGGCGTCCTCCGATCACGGAACCGAATTTCGGAAATGCCCTGCACTCTGGGACTCGAGATCAGCCTAAAAAGGTAGAAACGAGGCGATGAGATTAAAAAACCTCAACACCAAGAGTGTCTCACGTGAAAATAAAAAAAAACCCCACTATTGTAGAAAAAAAGAAAAAGTAATGTGAGAGAAAACTTAGAAAGGAGGTGTATTTTTTGTCTTTTTTAAAACCTTTATAATTTTTTTTCCAAAAGAACAAGAACAACGTTAGTAGAACAAAGAACAGTTTCAAGAAAACAGTAACAAAATCGAACAAGAACAAAGAGGGATAACAAACTGAAAAGAGAAGACTAAAAAGTGTGAAACAAAGAAAAAAGGATAGACAACCAAAAAGAGAAGAAGACAGGAAAGGAGAAAGATTGCTCGGGAACCCGGGGTCGCGAAACCCGTAAATACCTAAAGAAGGTATTCCCCTGGGGAAAAAAAAAAAATAAAAAAAAAATAAAAAAAAAAACTTATAAAAATGATCGACTTATAAAAATGATATATGTAAAAAGTTTTTCTACAACTAAGCTGTTATGTAACTTATTCCAGATATGTCCATACTGACAGATTAAAATCATAGAATGAACAATTCTGAAAGAGAAATTAGGAAGGATATAACATTTGAGGAAATTTTAGTACATGTAAGTGCTAAAAATAAAGAGAATTTTTTTTTTTTTTTTTTAAATTCTCCGAATAAAACTTGTTGAATTAGAATTTTGAAAAGTTAGTTGTTATTTAAAATAGTGCATATGCATGCATAAATTAATGCATATGTTATTCATAATACTATTTTAATAGAGAAATGTTTTTATTAATGACTTTGTGTGTGATTTTAAATAAATGTTTATGAAAAAAATAAGACTTGTATTATTAATATCCCTTAAAATTAGTTAATAAAATATAGAACTAAGAGCAACCATTGTCCTTTTTAATTATATAAGAAGTAATAAAAAAAAAAAAAAAGATTGTTAAGGTCAGTGTAAACCAGACAAAGCAATTGGTATGACCTTTTATTCCAATATTGTCTTCATTATTGAAAAATTGGGTTATATTGATGTCTACCTCAATTAAATATCTTTAAAACTAATTAAAAAACGCATAAAAATGAGTCGTTTATAAATAAAATGCTTCACTGTATAAAAACCAAATTTGCCAAAAAAAAGCCGGTTAAAACCAATAAAAACCACCGGCGTGACTTTTTTGCAACCCTGATACAGTGGGAGGAATTTTGCAGATTTTTCCTGCAGATGATCAATAATTTCATTTTTTCCTGTAAATAGTTGATGAATTTGTAGATTTTTCTCAGTGATTTACTGGCAAAACTCGTATTTGTTTTTTCATCCAATTGATGGACGAATTAAGTTGTTTTTTTCGTAACCAACTGGCAAATTTATCATTTTTTTTTTTCTTTCAAAGACCAAATGACAAATTTTACGATGCTTCCCTGCGACAAAATGTCAAAATTTACGTTTCTTTCCCAAGATTAATGGAGATATTTTGTGGGTCCACCCCCCCCTCCCCTCAGCCAGGAAAGAAATGAATTGAAAATGCATGTCAAAAATAGCAGCAAGGGACACAATATTATGTAAACAAAACAGTGACCAGAAATCTGCGCAAACTCTTGATTCCAAGCTATGCAGGTTTGAGGGAGTCTACTGTATAAATAAGTAGTAGAAAAAAAAATGTGGGGTGCTATCCACTAATAAAAGCACAACTAAAACAGAAAAAGGTCAGTAGTTCAGCAAAATTGTTTTACTCACACACAAAGGGTTCTGTACAATAATTGAATTCAATTGCAATGAAAAACGTTGACTTATTCATCACTGTGAGTCGGCAAATTTTGAAAAAAGCACTTAATTTTATCTCTCACAGACCCAAAAATTGAGGAAAGATGGAAAAAACTTAAAATTTTGTTATTTCTGTGTACTCAAAAAGAAAAAAAGTGAAATTTTAGAATCTTGGTTCACAAACTCAAAAATGTGGAGAGAGAAAAAAAAAAAAAAAGAGTGAATTTAAAAAATCAGAATGAAAGGAAGAAAAGAATACTCAAAGCATTACTAGTAAACAATCAGAAGGTATTAAAAGTAAAACTATTCCAAATGATCAAAACAAAAAAGTAATTATTTTTTAATTAAATTCTAATTTCACATCTGAAACTGATTTAAATATTAAGATTTCTTTAATTTGGCATGCTCATATCCTTGCAAATAATTGTTCTTCTCATCCCATAAGTAATCATATTCATATAGAAGTTGATGTGAAATATAAACACGCAGTCACATTTTAATATAATAGACAAAGCCCCAAAAAGAATGAAGGTTTTCTTGATTTCTTTTACAGATAGAACTTCCAGTCGGAACACACCGTCACAAACATTTGAAGATAGCCTTGAAGAAGTCCTAGATGAGGAAAACTTGTATGAATACTGAGTTAGTATATTTTTAAATTCAAAAATCCTTTTTTGTTTCTTTTTTTTAGACAAATTAGTTTGTGAGATTTTAAAATAAGTATTAAACCAAAAATTTTTAAACAAAATATTTAATGTATAATATAACTCATGTAGTCAGGACTGACACAACCTTCGAATGAACGGTTAGCTGCCCACTCCCCTGTGCATGTTGGAGTCTTGTTTGTGTCGCCAACCCCCTATATATTTCAAAATAATAGTTGCTTTGTAATAAATGATAATCATTTTGCTCTAAATTTATTTTAAAATGTTCTGTGAGTAAAAAAAGTTAACTTTATTTCTTACAGGCAAAATTGATATTATTGTCGGTGAATATATGGGTTTGATGACCTTGAAATTAACTGTGAATTCAAAAAGTAAATATTTAAAATATTGTAAAAATAGAGGATTTCTGGAAATTAAAAATAATTATGTTCATTAAATGTAAAAGTAGTGGTATTTTTAATGCATTTTATCTCTACATGTATTTTTTTCTTGCATAGCAAGAAAATAATGATAATCTGTAGTTTACTGTGTGGCAACAACCATAAATTAAGGCATCACCTAAAATGTTATTGACACCTATTTGCTATAGGTCCAGATTCACAGTTGCCACGTGGCGAGTAATTTTCTTTTTTGTGTGTCCATTAACTTTCGGTGTCTTAAGTCGCCAAGATTTTTTTTTTTTTTTAGAAAAACAAATGTTTGAAGTACATTTTGATTCTTATAATGCGAGATTCTCACCATATTCACAATTTTTTTAATGTGTATTTTTATATGACAAAATCAAAATAAGAAATATTGTTTTCCTAATACTCCTTAGTCATGATTGCTTAACTTATACATACATATTTTTAACTATATCTAGTCCAACTTTATATTCTAACGGTACATAGTTTAAGATGCTTATATTTAAGTAATATTCAGATTTAAAGAATTTTATGATTAAATTAAACACATTTGATGTAATTAATCTGTTTTGTTGTACATGCATTTATATTAAGTAAATTATTTTTCGCTTTGAATTCCTGAGATTTTTATCCATATAAAACCAATTGCTATTGTTTTCATACTTTTATTACATAGTGTGGCCACTAGATTTTTTTGAGTTTAGGAGCCACTGACTCCTTCCAGATTTTGGAAATCTGCACCTATTACTCAAAATGTATTTAAAGAAGAAACACAGGTTTCAACTAACTAATTGTTTTATAAAATTGGATATTAAAACTTTTTACAAGGGAGGAAAAAGAGGAATGGTTTTGCATGAAAAATTACTTTTTTTTAGCATTTATTTTAATTTATAAATCTAAAATATTTTTGCTTAACTTTCCTAATGATGTCGTTTTTAGTTTTCAAAATATCTTGTTGATGTGAAGAAAAAAGAAAATCAGATTATTGTTGATGCCATTTTCCACTAATAATTTTATTAAAGTGTTTAAGGCTTTTTCTATGGGTTATCAAGATTGGACAGTATTTACCGTCTGATGGTTTTTATCGTCCTTGGTAAAACGTGTTTTTACCATCTTTTGAAAAAGCTTATTAATTAGTGTTTTTTTCACTTTTATGAAAATTTATTTACCAATTTTTCATTTTACCAGAGGTAAAAATTTTACGGGTATTTAATACTACTATAACAATATTCACCTAATTTAGTTTCTGACTAGGTAAGTAAAAGAATGTTGTATGAAAATAGTGATTTTAAAGATATTGTTGTATATTTTTTATTATTAAATCTGAAATTTATATTCTATATGTGTATTTCTCTTACATAGCACAAAAAAATGCTCAATTTGTAGCTTTTCTTTTGGCAGCAAACACAGTAACATAAAATAAATTTGTCTTAAAACATTCCAGCTATTAGAAGCATAATTTCACCGCTGAAGATTGCCTCATATTTAAAAGAAAAATTTCAATGGTTTTCATCAAATGTATTTTTATTTATTTTTTTTTTTTTTTTTTAGCTGAACCAATGAATTTAAGCATAAACAACTTTAATCTTCACGTATTTAACTAAACAATTATTGCCTCTTTTCAGAAATAATGAATGAGAGAAGAAACATAATTTGTAAATTTCATATAGAGTGTTTTCATTTGTGTTTTATGAGAGTTGCTGCAAAAAGTGTGGAGCAAGAAAAGCGAGTATCCGTTCTTCAAAAAATAATAAGTAATAAGCTTGAATTCTGCTTTTTCAGAATTTAGTGTTATCCCCGAAGAGAGGGGAGACTTTAAAATTTATTAGCGCCATGGCCCATTAAAAAATTGTACAAAATTAAAATTTTTTTTCAACTTTCATTATACATAAAATGACATCATTTGCATCTGCTGAAGAATTCCACATTTACGATCCAGTCTTAAAGAACATCTATAGAAAAGTAGCGTATGATGTCACAATCGTGGTATAATACGCATCGCAGAAAAAAACCAATGTAAATTCGACAAAAAGATTGCCTAGCTAATGTATGCCTTTATTTATTTGTAATGTTAATATGGATACTTAAACTTAAATATAGTTTATTGTAGCTCCATGTTTTATCGGAAATCGTTCATTTATATATATATATATATATATATATATATATTTTTTTTTAAATAGCATGTATTTTAATTACATTTTTTTTTCAGTTGCAATGAGAAAATGGCAATAAAAAGATAGTAATCTAGTATTTTCCAACTGTTTTCCCTTTACTTTCTACAGAAATGGAGGACTTCAGTTGCCACCATTATAAAAATGATATTAAAAACTAAAAAAAAAAAATGAATATCTCTAAAATAAAAATGAGATGCAGTTTCCAAACAAATTGCAGTTAAAAGTACTTTTCCCCTTAAACGAAGGGTAAAGTTTGAAAATGTGTGATGCTTAGAAGTTTAAAAAAAATTGCAGTACAGATTATCAATATTTAACCATACAATGATACATCTGCTTCGTTTTATGGCTGGCTTATGTAATGTTACGTTACTTTTTAGTGACATTTTAATTGTTGACTGAAAGAAATAGCATATTGGAATTGGGAGCTAATAACTTTTTATCTACAATTATTTCAAAAGAAATTTATTAGCATAAGAAGCAGGGCCTGACTTATGCAGGGGCATGCGGGAAAATCGCCCCATCACCTCCCCTTTTTAGAGGTGTCCCCCCCCCCCCCATGAGAGTAGTCAGGATTTTCATTAAAAGATGCCAAGTGATTAAAATTAGCCAAAAGTGGCCAAAATTCATATATTTTCAAACATTTAGGGAGTGCGGTTTCCCTTCCCCTCTCCTTCCAGTACACTCTCCATCCATGTAGAAAACAAACTATATCATAAGAAAACTAATGATTAATATTTTATTATGACGACTTAGTATTCTATTGTTTTCAACAGAAATTCTTTATTAATGTTTTCCTTGTAATGTGGCAAGTGAAAACCATTAATTGTGACCCATTTGGGGCATTTTCTTTTAGACATGACATACACAGATAAGCAAAGTAAAAGTTTGCAAAGAAATACTCGTATCAACCAATATATCACCTTTTTTCTACTATTATCCTACACTAGTATTTTTTCTTAAAGTTGTGACCATCTTTTTATGACACTCTGTATACAAATGTGAGCAGTACCGGGTACAAAATGTATGCATATAATACAACATGTATGAAGTTTAGTACTAGACACTTTCACATTATTCAAAAAAAAATTTATAGATAGAAGGGAGGCCCCCAGAATGATTCTTGCCCCCTGCCCCCCCCCCCCCCCATAACCTAAGTTGGGTCCTGATAATAAGTATATATTTAAATGCAGTTTTACAATGTAAATAATAAAAATATTCATAATGTTATTGCTGTTTAAATAATTTTAATGCAAATAGAATATTTCTTATTTTATCAATAGCACTTCAACTACATTTCAAACTGTTTTTTAAGCAATTGTAAAACACTTTAAAGAAACTTCAAATTCACTCTTGTTTCTCAAATAACTTTTTTTTAATACTTTAATTACTAAATGTTCACTTTGACCCTGAGCCCGAAAACTACTATAAGAATCGAGCCCACTTCCTGAGTGGGATTGAGATTTACATTAAATGATTTTTTCATTAAGGTTACAGACGTACTTTACATCTGAGCTATGTATGAGATTTAATGTTTTAATTATATAGCGAGGGAAGACGACTCGTAATTATTGTTGTATATATATATATATATTTTAAATGATTTTTCTGTTGCCTATCCTTAATTACTAAAATAGTGGTCTTTTTCGTTTTATTGTAGGTGCTGCTCAAAGAAATCAGTTTATAACCATTGTAGTGAAAACAAAGATCTGCTTCCGGCATGTCAACGCCCATTCCAAGAATTATCTTTGTTAATAACTATTAATAATATTATTTTTTTTTAAATAAAATATTATTTCTTCATGTAATAAAGTCTTAATTTTCTTTACTTTTTCTATTTCAGTAAATTCTGTGCCACCTAGTACAAGTATTAATAACAAAATTTATTACTTATATGTTTATTAAATTTTATTGTGTGAAAGAGTATTTGAAAAATAAGATGTATCCTAAAAAAATAATAATAATAATAAATAAAGCATGCAATAATTTTCGGCATTTAAATAAGATCATGTTGCAAGATGTAATTTTTGTAAAATTGACTGCCTCCTATCTTTTCTTTCTTTCTTTCTTTTTTTTTTTTTTATTACTTTAATTTTTTTTCCCTTTCTTTCTGAACATGCAAAACTGGGGTAACAGGCAATTCCTTTCTCAAACTAAGATAATTGAGTTAAAAATGTTTTGATGTAAGCAGACATGAGAAATAAAAATTCTGAATGGTCTGTAATGTAATGTGTTGATTGCAATATTTTTATTGATAAAAGTTTTAAAATGAGTTCAGTACACAAAATGGATTTTTTAAAACATTTCTAGTAATGTAATCAAAATAAATTTTATCTCTTCTCTGTACTGGGAAATTAAAAACAGAATAAAAAATTTATTAGTTTGCATTAAACCCTTCAGGTAATATAAAATATAATATAATATAAAATATATGTAATATAAAATTGCCATTCCAAAATATTAGTGTAAAAAATTAATGATTATGTTTCCTGTATGTAATATATATATGAATGATGTTTGTTGCAAAAGTCATATCCCCCTGCCGATTCTTTTATACATACGAATACAATTGCAATAAACACTTAAAGTTTTCTATTCTATGTTAGTATACTTTTTCCTTCTTTTTTTCCTCCCTCTGAAAGGAAGATTTGTTACCTTTAAATAATGAGAAATAGCAAATCTTTAACCTCTTCATTTTCTTTGCAAAATACTGGATGATTAAGAAATTTCTCCCAAAGTAAAACTTAGCCAAACTGATTTTAAATACCATATTTACGCGTGTATAAACTATAAAGTGCATTTTGATTTAGATTAGGAATTTATTATTATTATTATTATTATTATTATTTTTTTTACATATGCACAACATTCTATTAACATAAAATATAAAGAAAAAAAAAAGGAAAAACTTGTAGAAATCGTGATTTGAAATTTTTTCTCAAACCTAAACTATCAGATTTCCTCATGTATATTTTGCACCCTTGTTAAAATACCATAAAATAAAAGGTTTTTGCAGAAAGTCGATGTCACATGATTGTTCATAATACACAAGATATTGCATAGATACAATAATACAATTACTTCCGTTTTATTTTCTACTTCTATATTTGTATAAGCATATTTGTATCGCAAAAAAAAATGTGTATTATGTACTCACGACTTTTTAGACATGAAATTTTGGGGAAAATGTATGCAATATGTTAAATTATTCTGGTAGTTTTTGAATTCAGTGAACAAAATGGTTAATCCTAAATAGCCCAATTATAATACAGTTTTTAATTAGATAAGAGGGGGGGGGGGTCTTCAATTTGGAGCCTGAAAAGAAATGAAAGTAAAAATTGAATGCTTCATGTATCCCAAAAATGAAACTAAAATTTCTCTGTGACATGAAAAGCAGGGCTTGTGAGAGCTCAAGCCATTTGGTAGGCCTCCCCACCTGGTTGACCCTGACATGAAAAAGCAACAACATAAAAGATGTCTATTGGAAATATCTAAAAAATTAGTCAGTGCTCTTTGGGTGTTAATGTTAGAATAATGCTAATATGGTGCTAATTACATAATTGTTTTAGCATTAGCAACTGTTAACTGTTTGGCTTATTTAGTATGCCATTAGTGTCTTTAAAGGTTATTACAGTTTGTGAGAAAAATGGCAGCAAACCAAGTACTGTACTTTTAATTAAAACATTTGCTTGAAAAAAAAAAAAAAAAAAAATCTTGCTCAGTGTTTCATTAATGAAATTTGCATGGCATAGCAATTGTTATGCTTATGCTAGTACAATAGATAATTTTGGGAATTATTCTAATTTTCATGATTAAGTACATATTTTATAATTTTTATTGATGCGTTAAAAATAAAAATCATGTATAAATTTAAAAGTTTTTTTAACCATAAGATTTGTATTTTGAAATTCCAAGAATTATTCTGATTTTCATATAGGTAGGTATACTTATGACATGTAAAAAAATGTCATTTCATGGGAAATACATACTTGACCGAAGGTATTGAGCAACCTCCCTTCACCCCAATATTTTTAATATATTTGTAAAAATAATAGTTATATACAAATGTTTAAGAACATACAATTAGAAATTTTCTTAAGTTACCACAGTTTGAAAAAAAAAAAAAAAAGCCAACGAACTCATCTTTTAATGAAGTCATTTTATTTTAAAAACCCTTTTTTTAAAAAAACTGTTAAATTAATTTGTTTTCTGGGAGTTTTATTATATAATGCATGCTGATAGATAGTCATGAAAATAATTCTTAATATTTTTAACACATTGAAATTTAAATGTAAATTTAAAATATTTTCAACATAAGATATCTTTATTTTCATTGTTGAAGACAAGTTCTTTATACTTTAGCACTTTTAGCTATAATTATTCTTACTTTCATGATTATCTATTAATTGGCATGTATAACACAACAAAGTAAATATATATATAATGGCTTCATTAAAAAATTAGTTGTTACTTTGTATTTTTTCTTCAACTGTAATAACTCAAAAAGAAAATTCATAGTTGTATGTAGTTAAATATTTGTGTATTACTATTATATTTACAAATATATTAAAAATATATGGTTGCTCAATACTTTTAGCCAAGGCTGTATTTCCCATGAAATGACAGCTGTTTCTTGCCCATCTTAAGTATATCTATAAGAAGTACCGAATATCAAAAAATAAACGAACATTTAGAGTTCTTATAGATGCTTATCAGATGTACCTGGGTAGCTGCAGTGCAAGTCTTGGGTGCATCTATAAGAAGTACCCCATGTCGAAAAGTGGTCTATGCTTGGAGGTCTTATAGATGTGGTCTTTTGAAGGAACTCAAAAACGACACACATGTTATTTCTATTAGATGTGAAAAGAGTGTATCGTGGATATTTTTAGACTACTTATAGATGTGTTGGCCGTCTTGTGTTTACAGCTTGTAGATGACTTATGGATGGTTGTGTGCTGTGTGGGGAAGTACTGGGCATGATAAACAAGAAATATGGCAGCAACGCCTCCTTAATGCAGGCTCATCGAGACCTTGATTTAGGTCTGTCGATTGCAAAACGACTACAACTCACCTCCCCAATGTTTGATGCAGCCAAAGAAGTTTACATTCGCTTCAAAAATAATTATCTTTAATTTTTAGACTGGACAACTTGGACAGTGTTCTAAATTGTGTGCCGGACTATAAATGAGGATCGACACTTACACGGGAAGGATACAGACAAGGCTTTGGAGCAATAAGAAGAATTGTGTTCTTAAAAAAGTGTACTGGATCACCATGCCATATGGAAGTGGAAGAACCCCATTACCAGAGTGGGGTGAGGTTATTGATTCTGGAACTAATGTGAAGTGCAAGTATTGTGGTACTACTATCAGCAAAAGGATTGAAAGGATAAAACAACATCTAGAAAAATGCAAAAGAATTAAATTGGATTCTTCCCATATGAGTGATGAAAATACTCTTGAGCCTGACTGCAGTGAATGGGAACCTCCATTAAAAATAACTAAAGCTAATCCTAATATTGATATTTCTTCAAATACATCTACAAGTACAAGTGAACAGGTTTCTCCTAAGCAACAAATATTTCCCTCTACTTCTAAAACTAGAGATCAAGCATCAATTTTATCATATGGAATCAAAACTACTGCCATTCAAAAACAATGCTTGATAAAAAGATTGCCAATTTCTTTTATGCAAATAATATTGCGTTTAATGTTGCAGATAATGTAGAAATTAAAAATATGATTCAAGAGTTAAGGCCAGGATATATTCCACCAAGCAGAAAACAGTTGTCTGAAAAATTGTTGTTTGATGCATATGATGAACTTGAGAACAAATTAAAATCAGAAATCTCAATCGAAACAAGTCTAACGCTAATATTAGATGGCTGGTCAAACGTAAGCAATGACCCCATCTCCGCATGTAGTATTCATACAGGTAAGAATTCTTACCTTTTCAAAACTGTTGATTGTGGAGCAGAAAAAAAACCCGCAGAATTTTGTTCAGATTTTGCAGAAACGGCAATAAAAGAAATTCAAGAAAAATTTGTTAAAAATATTTTTGCTGTTTGTTCAGATAATGAAAATAAAATGATTGCTATGCGAAATAATTTAAAGTCAAATCACCCTGAATTATTAGCATATGGATGCTTTTCTCATATTTTAAATTTATGTGCAAAGGACATAACTCCAGCTAATTTAATTAAACATATAGTTGAAATTCAAAAATACTTTAGAAATAAACACAATGCACATGGTTGGTTAAAGAATAAAAATGGCATGATGCCCCAAATTCCAAATGAAACTAGATGGAATTCACAGAAAGAATGTTTGAAAACTTTTTTTGAAAAATTATCACAAATACATTGAAATAAAGTTAGAACACAATGAAGATTTCAATAAGGAAATAGGAAAGTATCTGATGAATGTTGGCCTGTATTCAGAAGCCTTGAATTTGTGTGAACAATTTGAAGTTATAAGTAAGGGTTTAGATGCTTTGCAAGATGACAAAGCAACATTGTCTACAGCTGTTGAGGTATGGTTAGATATTTTAGAAACCCCTCTCTTAGCAGTTATTTACCTATGCTGAAAAAGAGGTTTTCTGAAAACATGGAACCATTTCATTTCCTAGCGAATATGACTGATCCAAAGTATTTTGGAAAATGACTAACTTCTGAACAAGAAGAAATGGCAGAGCAGTGGCTTGCTGACATGCATCCGAATTTTCTACCTTATGTTTTAAAACTGAATCTAAAGGACAGTGATTTTTTTTCAGCCAGTATATTTTCAAATTCAGTTATTGAAAACTTTTCTGGAAAGCAGTGGTGGCACTTCACTAAGGCAAAATCAATTTTAAAAAAGCATTAATGTACCTTAAGCTGAAGAATTTTATGACTTTTTTTATAAAACTACATAGCAGTCCACCCAGTTCTGCATCAATTGAAAGAATCTTTTCCACTTATGGTTTTGTTTGGAGTAAAGTAAGGAATCGTTTAGGAACTGACAAAGCAGAAAAGCTAGTTATAATTTATCGACACTATAGAGCAGAACCAAAAGATTGGTGACATTTTTTGTAATTCCTTCATTCATTAAAAACTGTTCATTTATAAGCAACTGTGCAGCAGCAATAAAAAACAAAAACATTGTTAAGATTGAATTAATTATACATTATTATCTTATACTAAGTATTGAAATTGATTTATGTCAATTTTTAAACATTACACTTTATAATCATTTATTTGTTTAGGGCAACTGTTTCTTTAACTTTATTTTAAAATAAGTTTCTTTTTTCTTATTCAACAAAATTACAAATTCAAATTATTTCATTTTCATAAATAAATTACATCATAAAATTTGCTTGTCTTTGTCTGCTGAATTAATATTGTACTGTATACCATTAATGGTTCATCTTTTCCAGCCTTCTAATTAAAAAAAAGTTAAGATTCATTTTAAATGAACTTTTTTCCTATTATTTATCAGATACTTATACATTTATATTTTCTCCAAAAATCTCCGGCTTTTTTTAAGTGGATTTATCCAAAAAAAACCATCCGGATTTTTTTAAATGGATAAATCCGGCCAACCCTGTAGGGTACAGTGGACCATCTTATTTGGAACATACCCAAATAAGATCCTATGCAGCAATGGCTGTCCACTATGGGGCCTTTATACAAAACGGTTCATTGGCTAATAGCATGGCAAAACAGACCTTTTATGCTATGGATCAACAAATAGGCAAGTTTTTCTGGCCATTTTGTACTATTTGGCTAGACTTGGTGTTCATTCAATGAAATCACATAAAATTGCTACTTTTGAAACCGTTCAACGAATGAAAAATTGGAGGAAACACAGGTGTTCAAAATGACTATCATTTTCAAAACTCTTTACCCAGTTGGTTTTTTTTTGTGCGTGCGCGTGTGTATTATATTTATATTATGAAGCAAATCAAAATGAAGGATATTTTGCATTTTAAAATTATTATTTGTCCATAAAACTGACCAACTTTTTCAAAATATCTGTGATGAAGTACTGTGCATGATAAACAAGAAATATGGCAGCAACGCCTCCTTAATGCAGGCTCATCGAGACCTTGATTTAGGTCTGTCGATTGCAAAACGACTACAACAACTCACCTCCCCAATCTTTGATGCAGCCAAAGAAGTTTACATTTGCTTCAAAACTAATTATCTTTAATTTTTAGACTTGACAACTTGGACACAGTGTTCTAAATTGTGCCGGACTACAAATGAGGATCGACTCTTACACAGGAAGGATACAGACAAGGCTTTGCAACAAGGACTGCAAAGGTATGTACATTTATTTATGCACAATTAATAAGTAATTAAAATTTTTTCCCATTTGTGCGCGTTTTAAAATTTATTTTAATTATTCATTTTTATTTTTATTTTTTTTTTGCGCATTACGTGGCGTGTATAAAGTTTATATATCATATACAGCGCTATACAAAATATATAAAGATTATAAATATAGTACAAATGCACCTTCATTCCTCACGTTTGATCAAAACTTTGAAGCAATTTGGAATTGAAATGAGTTTTCCATTTTTTTGACAAGTATTGTCGTTTATCTGATAAAGGATTATGGACTGAAGCTAGTGAATGCATCAAAGTGGCTTCTCGCTTATTATTCATTCTGTTACAATTTTAACTTAGTCAGGGCCCAACTTAGAATAGGCCCGGGGCAAGCATCATTCTTTGGGGCCCCTTTCATGGAAAATGTTCGTGAATTATGCTGGATTGACTAATAGTAAGATTCATATCTATTCTCTGTATATGTACAAGATACCATTCACATCTGTATACAGGGTATCACAAGAAAGATGATCACCACTTAAAAAGAAAAAAAACTGATGGTTTGGTTAACAGGGGTATTTGTTTGCAAACTTCCTTTTTGCTTATCTACATTTTGGCCACTTATGCCCAATTTTAACCAATTGGCACAAATTATCTTAAATGGGGTTCAGTGAAGGCAGAACCCTCATGATAAAAATAATATAAAGTTTCACTTCTTGATTTTTAAAAAAGCCAGTAGAAGCTAGAGTTGTAGATGTTTAAATACCTTATTTATTTATTTTTAAATTTTACATCCAGTTACTGCATCAAGTACAAGCAATGCAGATACAAACGATGCAAGTACCAGTGAACAGCAGAAAGACATATTAATCAGAAGATTATATATGGAGATAAATGCTCTGCGGAAAGAAAATTAAACTTCTCGACCCAACAGAATCTATTCTTATGAGTAGAAAGAAACTTTTAACAAACACCGACATTTGGGATCTCTGTCATTTAAAGTAGATTCTTGACCTTATAAAAGATGTGTCAAGTTATTTTTTACGTGTAGAAACTTGCTTATTGTTCTGATAAAATGGAAACTTAATTTGCTGTCCACCTATATTACCGGCCAATTTAACATTTCCGAAAATACTGTACCACAAATAAGACAAAGGAATTCTATAAAAAGAACTTCCAAAACTGCAATTGTAAAAAAAAGGAAGTATCAACAGCAGATAGAATTTTTGTTAATTCACATAAATAGCCGACAGTGATACACAAACATGGAGGACGGAAATTATACTTATAATCCACAGCTTCCGCACAGCGAAAATCAAAATAATGATAAAGTGTTTTTGCCAAGTCCTGATAATGATGACCAGTAACGAAATTGAAGACTCTGAAGTTTTAGAGCTGGAGACACCTTCATGTTATGACACAATCCCCAAACGCTACAATTAAAAAAAAAAAAAAAAAGCAAGATCTAACTGCATTGTTGAAAAAATCTATTTTAAATGATGAAAAGAGAGCAAGAGAGAGCAAATGAAAGAAAAAAAGTTAGAAGAGAATTCTTCAAAGGATGATTTATATATATATATTTTTTATGAGTATGTATGAGCAAACCAAAAATATGACAACTCCTATGCAGCATATGTAGGGCCCGTGGATCACTGTACTCTAAAAATAATCAAATTCACCATCACATCTATCTTCACTGGATGTATAGGCCATAAGTAAAACAAATGTTTTAAAAGGAGTAACACATTTATTCTTCAGAACAATATTAGTATAACTTGAGTAAAAGCTATTAGTAGTAACAACAAGTGAAACTTAAATATAAGAACAGCAACATCATAGCTGTACCTGACAGCATAAACATAAGCACAAAGCTAACACTTATGCGCAGGCATTCAGATGTCCGCTTGATCACTAAATAGCGATTCTTAACTTAAATTTAGCAATCACTATTTAAAGATACTTAAAACAATATTCAGACCGGTCCTCCTAAACAAACTTCGGTGTACCTTATCCCCAAATCTGGCTTCGGCTGTCGTCGGAACATGATATCGATTACACAAATATAAATCAATCAGCATACAGAATCACTTCACTGCAAAGTCATTAATCGTGCGCACCATTTGCCGTTTTGCACATTTTTTTTATTTCCATTAGTATATATCATTATAGCAACATGGAGATGGAGAATGGTGAAAAAAAGAAATGAACAAGATCTGAAAAGTTTTCAAAAGATGAAATTAATGCTCTCCTTGTTTTTTGGTAAGTTGTCTCGATCTTGTTTCGAATGAATTTGGAAAAGACATTCAAAATATGGAGGAGCAGGTGGAAGCATGGGAAAATTCTGCCACTTTCATAATTGCAAATAGATTAACCGTAAAAAGAAAAAAGGTTAAAAGAAAATGGTTGTCACTAAAGTCAATAAACAAAAAAAAAGGCTTCAGAGCTTAAATTCAAAATGAACCTGACAGGTTCAGGAATTTTTAAAAAAGTGATGTTTCTCTATTATCCTGTTGACCACCATTGAAAAAAAAAAAAAATCTGAAAAGCTTGCAATATTTTATCGCCTGTGGTTGGGATCATATGGAACACATAGAGCTGTAATAAATGATTTGGAGACATTATGTTAGTTATTTTGTATCTTATCTTTAACTTTGGTACGTCAGCGCCACTTATAGGCTGTTTTTTTAGTTAATTTTTTTCTTCCCTTAAATAAATCGCCATGGCTTATAGATGCTAACCATGCAAACCGTTTTTTATTTCTATCCTTTTTCCAGTTTTTATGAATTTCTAAAGTTTTACGGACTTTTTGCCCACCCGGTATTTAAATTTAACTTTATTAGATACTAACATTTACTTTAATGTTTTAATATAAAGTTAATGATTATCAAAATAAAGTTTCATTTATTAAAACTATTTTTGTTTTAAAGTAAATCTTATTTAATTTAAAGCTTTTTATATTAAATTTATTTCTTTTGCTTCAGTCTATTCAGCTTGTTTAAATTAATATGCTTATATAATGTCCAAGAACTCAGCATTACTTTTCAAACATATGTTCAGTTGAACTGTAAACATCGTAAATATTATGAAACTGGTTTTAGTTTTTAATCTTTTTATTAACACTTTCCAACAAAGTTGAAAAGTGTTTATGCATTCGGTTTGTCTGTCCACGCTCTAACTCCCGTATACATAAAACGGATTTTCATGCAATTGATAAAGATTATTTAGGGTCACCAAAACATGTTTGGTATTGTATATGAAGTATGTAGGAATTAATAGTTCATTTTCAGGGGTACTCAAAAGTATTCCAAAACATTGTGGTATATGAAGGGAAATCGTTTGTAGGGTATTTTAATGACATTATGCTATTTCAAATGTATTGAAACTGATATAAATCACTAAATTTCAATACGTCACGTTTTCATAGCATTTTTTATTCATTTACAGGAACACACAAAAGATATCTGTTACAATACTAAAAGAAATCCGTTACAATACTGTAAGTAATAATTGCTGGAGTGTACGGTTTAAAATTCGGTATGTGGTTTTAAATTTATTTAATTTTTTGCATGTTACTCACCATATATAAATTCTATACCTCATAAACAGGGCTGCACAAAAGTATTCACATACGATTCTCCTTATTAGAGGAAATTGCTGAAGAGGAATTTTCAACTGAAGTAGGGGAAGGTGGGACAAAATTGGGTACCATAAATGTTTGTTGTTCTCAAATGCAATCAAATGGGAAAACAAACTGTGAACACCGTTTTTCATTTTAAATGTATCTTAGGCTATTTTAAAACATACTCTTCAGTAAAAAATGTAATTTATTATATAAAAAAAATAGCTTTTTTCAGACATATGCAAAAATCCATTTTACCCCACTGGTTGGGTAAAACCGGGTACCCTTTTAAAAATCGTGGAAAACTCATTTTCATTTTTAAAAATCTTGTATAACCCTTTGAGGGGCGGTGGGATAAAATATATCCCTCCTAATTTAAACAAGATTCTCACCAGAAAATTTTAACTAAATTTTATATTTTTAACATTGCGGGAAAATCGTTAGAAATTGCTTTTCATTATTTAAAAATAAAAAATTTCGATTATTCCGGTGAGAATTCAATATTTAGAGACATTTTTGCTTGCCCCTCAAGGGGTTAATGTAGTAAAAAAAAAAAAATATTTTTGTTATAGTTAACAAAACGAAGTTGCACATGTGTTTTTCCATGTGTCAAAAATAAATCTGTCGCAAATTATCTACATTGTATATGCCTACTTATTTTACGCTGGAAGCCTTAGAGTTATTTTAATTGCAAAAAATCACAAACAAATTTATTATCATATTCTCCTTCATACTACATGATTCGTGTGCCCATCCGTGACATTTCACACATTGTATCCAACTTTCTTTGGATTTAGAATTGGAGTAAAGCTCATTGCAAAACATTCACATTCTTCTTCATCTTCTGAGGATGCCTCATCAACCTTTTTTGGTTTCTTTTCTTGTTGATTCTTATTTTCTTTTTAAGAATCTTCCCTTTTCGTTTTGCAGACTGTTTGGCTTCTTTCTCTTTAATATCTGTTTCGAGCTCTAATTTACAGGGTGAAGTAGTTAAAATAACATTTTTCACTTCTTTTGCCAGCTCTTTTCTCAATCTTAAAGCCTTCCTGGGGAGGGATAATAACATTTTAATTGAAATTGGAAATGCAGATTGCTGGCTACATAATATCAGATCTTGATAGAAGAGGTGGATGTTGTCAACTACTGGATGTGTGATGTTGGCACTTTTAAATGTGTAAAGATGATCTTCATTATCCTGTGATATTTCAGAAATATTTATTGCTGCAGCTATGCCAACCTATGGCTGCGTAGACTTTGGTGTTTTATCATTGACTTTCATGGGTTTCTCTGTCATTTCCGAAGGAGCAAATAGATCCAGGAAAAACGCTGTTGTAAGGAAAAATCCCTGTTTTCTCAAACCGTCTGATTGGAGTATTTATAACTACTGCTCTAAAAAGTGCAGCTTTGAATGATTTTCTAACTTAGTAAATTGTTACAAATCGACAAGTATTGGAAGTAACCACTTCCTCACCTCTTGTTTGTAGTATAAGTTTAGAGGTGCTTTGAATAACACATCAAAGGGTTAACAGTACTTAACAGCATTAAATTGCAATTTAAAACTCCATGCTAAAGTATTAACTATCCTAAAAAACTCATTCCATGGGTGTAGGACAAAAATGGGTATACCCGGTTTTGACCCACTCTTAAGTACCCGGTTTTACCCCAATGCGACACAGATTTTTAAACATGACGTCACTACCCTCAGTCCTATAGTAAAAGTAGTAAAAGATGAGTTAAACTGTTAAAATACTTGCAAGAAAGCAAATAAATATTGGTAAGTACTATATTTAATTAAGAGAAATTCAAACGCAATCCTTCACACAAAAATAACAGCACACAATAGTGATTTGTTCAGCTACAAATGCCGTAATGACTTTCGACAAGCAGATCCTGGTGTTGGTCGCCAGATAAAAGTTCAAATTAAGGAGGAACCAGCACTACCCGGTTTTACCCGCCTCCGGTTTTGTACAACTCTCCCCTATATGTATTTCTTAAGTGAATAAATTTTGGTATGCATGTAGTTAGTAGATGCAAATCTGTATATCATATACAGGGCTGCTAAAAAAATTTGAATAATTTTCCGATTGTAGATGGGAACAGCTGAAATTAGGTTTTGAAATGTGTTGTGTTTCCTGTTGTGTTTTAATAAATTTTTCAGTTCATCTTCACTAAAATAAAATAAATGCTTATGTTTATCCCATTAATTTTCCCAGCTCTCTCCACAATCAATTAGCATGCATGTATTTAAGATATATGCTCTTGTTTATTTAAAGCATGCTATTTTGTTTCAAAATTTTTTCATGAGTTAATGAGCTTTCATAAATTAATGAAGTTTCATAAATTGTCTTAAAGTAAAGTTTTAAAGTCTTAACAGTTAAAGTTTTCATAAAATAACTAAGCAGTATACTTATTAAAGCACATGTAATGTAATTGTAAGTGTTACCGGCAACATGTAATGATGTGGCATACAGAAGGCAAATGTAACTATGATGGTTGCCACTGGTGGTAAAGAAACTGTGTAATGCTGGACTTGAAAATGATTAACTGTAACTTTAAACTGTTAAGTAGGTGAATACCAGTTAAGCTGGATTGGGTTTCTGCATCACTAGGAAAGTGTTTGTATAATTTTTTGCATAACTGTAATTATTCATTTTGACTTTGACTATTTTCATCTGTATTTATTAAGCAGCAGTAGCTGTTGGTGAGGTGTAGGCATGGCACTAGCATAAGCAGAATGAGGCTTAATGAGGTATAGTGTTTCTTGACCTAAGTTAGTATGGCAAGATGTTTTTAAAATCTTTTGTTGTTTTGGTGTGCCATAAAGGCAGATATGAGCTGTGCTCATTTATCTTTAACAAATTTTTAACTAAATAGTTCTATATACAGTTTTATTAATAATTAACATGAAATTTGAATAAACAAGTTATCTGAATTTAATGCTTTTTTAATGAACTTTGCCATCTTCACCATTCTCCTTTCACACAAGATTGATCCACAGCCTAACATTTTCATAATTGAATTAGACGTAATATTTTAATTTTTTAAACTGTGCAATTTTGTTACATTATTCTGAATGTGTTGGAAAGTGTTTCATAATATATGCTTGATGCGATTTTTTGCTTTCTTGTTTTTATTTTATGTTACATTTAAGTTTTCAATAAAGCTTTGTTTATTTTAATTCGGTTTAGTTATCTGTTTGAATACACACATCTTGAATTTTCTTTTTCAGATTAAAAGTAAACTTATTTTTACAAGCATCTAACATTCAGCACTTTAAAACTTTCACGGGCTTATTTAAAATAATCAGCTAATTTGGATTACTGTTCATAATCCCATCAATGACATCAAAAAGCTTGAAGTAGAAAATGAAGGGTATAAATCACTGACAAAAGTCACTCAAAATTCTGCCAAGCGGTCTTTGTCAACAAAAATGTTTGATTTTTACACTAAGCTTCCATCTCTAGCATTTTTTCATGGCTTGTTAACATTCCTCTTGAGTAATTAGATAGATAGATTGATTGATTGGGGTTTAATGGCACAAGGTCTCATTTGGGACATGCTGCGCCAAGAAAAAGGTCAGGAAAAAAGATAATTAAAAAATAAAGTTTAAAACCTCAAGTATAAAGAATGTTACACAACAAGATGATTGGAAAAATATAATGATAAAATGTATAAATAAAATCTGATGATAAAGTTAAAAACCTATAGCTACTGCACCAAGAGCATGTTAGAAAAAAAAAAGTCAGAACTAAAGTTAAAAATATTACATTAAAACTTACTGATAAAAACAGCGAGTGAAAAGTTGCATTTAATGTAAAAGATATGAGATAAAATGTAAATTTTAGAATGTATAAAAACTACACGATAACAAGATTAAAAAAAAACCAAAATAATTATCGTTAAAATAACTAAAAGGTATGAAGCAATGACCGTTCAAAAAACAAAGGGTAAAAATGTCAAAAATGTAATTTTTTTAAAAGACACATTTACAGAATAAAGATTTTTTCCTTATGATCCTACATGATTCAACATTGCTTATCTTTCGAAAGCAGTATCAGCATTATCTGAATTTGAATCATAGGACTCGGAATCCATAGCTTCTTCCACATACCTTTGTAAATGATTGGCATCCTTCGCTTATGTAAGAGATGGGCTAAGAATGAATTTCTTGCCTTTCCTCTTTACAGTCTTCCACTGGGAGGAAACTTGAGTTGGAGCTTTCCTTTTCTGTTTTTGCACACTAGATTTTTGGTTTACTTTCTGCTTTTGACTAGTATTAGGTTTTCTAGATTACATGTAGATGGAACAGCAGTTTGCTCAATATGACGATCAGGTGACATTTTGGATTGACCAGCGGATTTTTGTGATTGACTAGTTTGGTATTCTATTATAACAGGATCTAAGGATGGTAACCAGCGTTCTAATTTTGGGGTCGCATAGCATTTTGAACCACAACTGACATCACGGGTTTTTACCTTTGGAGTGCTGGGTGGTACTATTATAGACGAATTACTAGGTGGAAAAGAGGAGTCTGTCTGAATGCTTATGTGCCTTTACAGGTTTTGATTGTTTCCTGAGTAAACTGGAATAAAAAACTCCAACAGATGAGGTTCTGGACTCAACAAGCTTACGAGCTTCAGGGTAGGAAAGTTTTTGAGTGATTTTAACTGCTAGTATTTCTTTTTCTCGGATCCAGTTTGAACAAGAACGAGAGTATGCTGTGTGGTCACCCTTACAGTTTACACAGCATTCAGGATTATTGCAAGATTTACTGTCGTGGCCGACTTCTGCACAACGTGCACAAGTAACTGAACCACGACAGTTGGTGTTTGTATGACCATAACGCTGGCATTTAAAGCAACGGAGGGGGGTTAGGTATATAAGGCCGTACTGGACAGCTCAAATAAGCAGCTTTAATTCTGGTTGGTAAATCTGGACTATTAAAAGTAAGAATAATGTCCTTTCTAGGAAGCACTTGACCATTTCGACGGATTGTGATACGACGTGCATCTATGATATTTTGATCTTTTATAATCTCTAGAAGCTCATCCTTTGTAGAGTATAGAAGTTCTGGTTCGGATATCACACCACGGGTTGTATTTAAAGTTTGATGTGCTTGGACAGAAACAGAAAAGGATCCTATTGTTGTACAATTCAAGAGAAGTTGCGATTGCTTGGCTGAAGAGACCTCCAACAACAAATCTCCAGACTGCATTTTTTTCAGCGAATAGCCATCTCCAAAAACTGACTGGAATGTTTTGCCGATAAGAAATGGTGAAGTTCTTTTAAATGAACTACTGTCAGTACGTTTAATAATGAAAAAACGTTTGAACGAATGGTTCTGTAAAGCTTGTGCATCCACATGGGTTGGTTGGTTGGTTGGTTGGGGTTTTATGGCACAAAGTCCCTTCAGGGACATGCTGCGCCAAAACAAAGTCAAAGTGAGAACAAAAATTTTAAAAAGAAATGACTAATATGAAAAAAACTGTGATTAAATGATTTCAGTAATGATATGTATAAATGGATTCAATAATGATATGTATACTTTAAAACATTTAAAAGAGTAAAAAGGTCCTAGTTAAAGGACAAAAGGTATTACAATTTGACACCCAAATGAATAGAACGGGAATGTGGCAATAAGGAAAGTTTGAAAAGTTTAATAAAACTAAAATATAATTAAAAGACAAATAAAATACTTAAAAACTGTAAAAACTCTAAAGTTATGATTGTCTAAAAAACCATAGCATAAAATGTTATAATAATACTGTGTATAAAAGTGTAAAATCAAGTAGGATGATATTCCTCGAAAACAATATTTTTTTCCATCAGTGTCTGAGTCATAACTGCAAGAGTTCATAGCCTCCTCTGCATAGTTGAGCAATTGTTTTGGATCCTATATATTAGTTACTGTTGGGCTATGAGGGGATTTTTTGCTTTTTTTCTTCACAGTTTTCCACCGTGAAGAGACCTGAGCTGAAGGCTTTACTTTCTCTTTGTGTGTGAAACCTTTCTCGTTTGATTTTTTAGGTGGACCAACACCAGGTTTTGACTTGCTTTTGTCTAAAGTTGAAGCTCACTCAGTAGATTTTTTAGGTTGAATTGGTGATTTTTGTAACCGACTGTGAACATATTCTATTTTTATAGGTTTTGATGATGACTGCCAAAGTTCTAATTTTGGCATAAATCTTGTACAAGCAATAGAGTATACATCACAGGTTTCTTTCTTTAAAGTGCCAGATGATAGTGTTTCAGGTGGAAAACTTGGTAGAAAGGAGGAATCAGTTTGCGTGCTAATGGGACTCACGGGTTTTGATTGCTGCTTGAGTGAACTGGAGTAAGAAATTCCGATGGATGGGTTTCTGGATTCAACAAGTTTGCGAGCATCACAGTAAGAAAGTTTGAGAAATTTTGACAGTAAGAGTTTCTTTTTCATGGATCCATTTAGGACAAGTGTGAGAGTAAGCTGTATTATTACCTTTACAGTTTGCGCAGCATTCGGGTTTTTCACAAGTTTTACTATCATGGCCAACTTCTGCACAACGTGCACAAGTTTCAGAGCCACGACAATTATTATTAGTATCACCTTAACGCTGGCATTTAAAACAACAGAGAGGGTTAGGAATATGAGGACGTACTGGACAGCTTAGGTATCCTGCTTCAATTCTATTTGGTAAATTAGGGCTATTGAAAGTTAGTATAATGTGCTTTCTCAGCAGCACTTGCCCATTCCATCGAATAGTAATAAGTCATGCATCTATGATATCTTGTTCAATCAAATGTGTCAGAAGTTCTTCCTTTGTAGTGTATAGAAGTTCTTGTTCTGATACAACATCACGGGTTGTATTTAAGGTTTGATGTACTTGAACAGATACTGAAAAGGATCCTATAGTTTTGCAAGTTTTGAGAAGTTGTGAATGTTCAGCTGTAGAAACCTCCACCAGCAAATCGCCAGACTGAATTTTTTTAAGCTTACAACCATCACCGAAAACAGATTGGAAAGTTTTTGCAATTAGAAAAGGTGAAGTTCTTTTAAAAGAACTCTCCACATGGGAGAGATATAGATGGAAGCGAAGTTATTCCATCCATATTAGGAAAAAATACAATTCAGACCTCGGCCGCACCACCCACTACAGAGTCCAACAAGGGGATGCACATTCGTGCACCAGAGCTAACCAGGGCTATACGGTCACAAGACACTGTTATGCCAGTCTCCACCTTAACAAGATGGCTAGTAAGTACCCGCTCGCTTGATCCCCAGTCAGTGACAAGTAAGCTGACCAGCCGATTGGTGCATACGGGACCAATATGCACCTCCCGTCTACCTGAAGCAGAGGCCAAAGCAGTGAGTTGGTTTCCTTCAACTGCCAGGATCCCCCTTTCCAGGGTCACGGGTCGCCACGCACGGCAAACATGTGGGTGGTTTACAATTCTCCATGAGTCGATATACAGAATGATATCGGCTCATACAGAATTGCCCTCACCTCCGAAGAGGAAACCACAACGAGAGTGAAACAGAGGGGAAAGAGAGACAAGAGAAATAAGAGAAAAAGGAAAAGAGAAAGATCGCTCAGGTACCCGGGGTTGCGAAGCCCGTGAATACCTAAAAGAGGTATCTCCCTGGGGGGGCTTGAGTAATTAGAAGCCAGAAATTAAAACAGCATTGGATTCAGCTGAGCAGCTCTTGCTTGCGTTTATAAAATTGCGTTTAGGTGTGTGGAATCAAGATCTAGCTTACCGTTTGTACATTGGATCTGGAAGTTCTTTATTTTGAGAATGGCTTGCAAAAATGACTTTTGTTTTGTCTTCATTTATTAGACATCCTTCTAGAAAAGCAATTTAAAAAAAACATGCCACGGTGTTTCTCCAACGCAGGTCTTCAAGATGTAGGGGAAAGTAGGGTTCATGAAATTCCATGTCTTGTTCATTTATTCCAAGGAAATGTCAGGCAAGCAGTATGTTTTGTAAAGATAGTACTAGTGACACAGCTTTTATAAATTACAGAAAAATATTTTCAAAAATTCAATTTTTATTAGGCAGTTTAAAAAGTTACGATATTGTTAATTATACAAATATGAGTATGTACTCTCATGAATGTATGTTTTATAAACATGTATATCAAATTTAATTTTTCCCTTTTTATATATACATATATTTTTTTTTTTTCTTGTATAGATTGCAGATGATTCTTTGCATAAAGAATTGCTGAATTTGAGTCTGAGAATGCATATAATCTTATGAACATAATAATATCTGATGAACAAACAAAATATACTGCAGTTGACCGAAAATCAGTCTACAATTGGTCTAACAAAAGAATCACAAATGCTCTTAACTTATGTTTTGATGTTGGCAAATTCGGTTAGAAGTATTTAAGGAACACTAACGTGCTGTACGCTGGGGATGGATAGCCAAACAGGAGAATTCAAAGCATAAATGTTAACTTTGGAATTCTTCACTCCATCATGCATGCCATGAAAAATAAAGTTTCCTACATGTCTGAAACTGATAAATAGTGCGCATTGATGGTAGATGAAATAGAAAAATCGAGTGTCAAAGATTTTGATGCATGGGTAAAAAAATTTCATTGGTGGTGTAACCCTAGGCTCAAAAGATGCTCTTGGCATGCACTATGCAGCAATGTTAACCAGGGGATTAAAGACCAAATGGAAGCAAGTAATCCTACATCAAATCCCATTTATTGAGTCTGTGAAAGCGGCGGCCAAAAAAGTATCTGCCTCGATTGCAATAATTCCAGGGGGATTAACAAAATCCTTGCAAGCCTTGGATTTATTGGTTAATGAATCCTTCAAAGCCAAAGTGCGCAAGCAGTGGGAAGCATGGATGCTCGAAGGACTGCACCCATACACGAAGTTGGGACAAATGAGAAAAGCCACGTTTGAGGAAGTTGCGCAATGAATTTCGCAACTGTGGGAATAAGTTTCAATACAAACCATTGTTTCAGGCCTTACTCAAGCCTCAATAATTTCTTCCAACAATGAAATTTCTTCTGACAAGGATGAAAATGGGGATATCCTCACAGGAAATGTCATGGAGGAATGTTATAGCAGCAGCAGAGCACTGCCAAGTAGAACAGAACTGGGAAAAGAACATGTCAAAAATTAAAGTTGATGAGAAGAAAAAGCTGGGGTATTTCGACAACTTACGCTTCTGATGAAAGAAACAGACAAAATTAAATTTAACATATTAATGCAGAAAATGATAAGTATCTGGAGTCAAGATCCAGATACAAGAAATTTCTGCGATAATTTTAACAAATTGTTCGCAAAAGCGGCTAAAAAAATGTGCACCTTGCCATAGAGGTTATTTAGGGTTAAACACAAACATGCATCTGGAATCTTTCCGTAAAAGTATCATTATCTAGATGACAAACAAATAAAAAAGGTACATAAAGCAATACATATGCTGATGAAGATTGCCTGAAACAGCATATTCTCGAGGTTGATTAAATTAATTTAAGAAAACACCCTCTGAAAAAATAAAACAAATAGAAAATAGTAATATTAGATCCTTAAGCATGAAAACAAGTGCAATTGCATGAAAAAGGAATAGATACAGAACATTTCATTAGAAAAATTGAAGATGCTATTTGTCAAGACAGATGCCGCATAAAGTGCGGTAAGTGCGATATATGTGTTCACCAATATGTATGCTCATGCCGTGATAATTTTGCTCAGTTTAATATTTGTAAACACATTCACACATGTGCATAATTGTCAACGCCTCAAAATATTGCAGAAAACACAAGAGGATAAAGAAATACTGGAAATCAAAACCCTCATCTCCAGCAGTAAACACATGCATCTGACCTCTGAAACAACAAAAAAGAACAATTTAATATTGAAATGTTATGCAATTAAAAACAATGTTAAAAAAGAATGACTGATTCGGAAGAATACTTTGATAAGAATAAAAAATGAACAATATTATAAGTACTTGTAATAAAAATAAAAGTACTAACTTTTCAGAAAAAAGATTGTTTTAAACAAAATTCAAATATAATACCATAAAAAGGTTTTGTTTCTATAAAAAGAAAAAGCAACACCGACAAAAATATTATGTAAAATGCAGCAATAAATGATGAAATCATTATTCATGCAATCTTGTTCACAAAAGTCGAAGTTGAGACAATTAGTGAAAATCCAAATTTTCATCATAATTATTTTTAGCCAGCTTGTCTCGAAATTTAGTATAGAAATGGAAATTTTTGTATACACGAGGAGGAATGACAAATATTTTTATGCCCCAAAACTGACAATCAATCTCTTTTCTCCCTTGAAGTTGGATGGTTCGATTGCAGCTGTGCAGATAGTGGGTTCAACATAGTATGTTTATTTTGTACTTTTACGAACTATAAACCTGTGTCTCTCGATAACTAAATATGACCCTGATGATGGCCACAGAGTGGTTGAAACTTGTTGGTTCTTAGACTTTTAAAATTTTATTTTTAATGCATTCAAAGTTTACCTTTTGTGTATAATATATGTCTTTAAGTTAACCTTTTTATTATATGTGTGAAGTTAAATTTCAAAACGTAACTGTCTTTTAATTTATTTTAAACATCACCATTTAATAAGATGAAATATGTAGTCTAAATAAACAATTTGGGTAACACATCTGAAAACCCAATTTCAGTAATTATCATCAGTAATCGGAAAATTATCCAAATTCCTTTGTGCATCTTTATCTTTTTATTTCATCTGAGAACATCTGACATATTTTTTATTAAAATCTAGTATGACATAGAGCAAACAAATTGTCTATTTCAGGTGATAACAGGCAGAATAAGCAATGTCGAATGAGCAGTTTCTATTCTATGCGGTCTAAAAAATGAAAGCATTCAGAATAAATTGATTACTCAAGTTGATGACTTATTTTTGAAAAAGCTGTTGAGAAAGCTTTAGCTTTATATAATGTAGACATTGAAATTTCTGAAATGAAGCATCAAAATTTCAATGTAAATAAAATTTCAAGTACTAAAAATGTATAGCCAAAGAAATTACAAAATTATTCTCAAAAACAGAATATCAACAATCATGTAAATACTGCACATTCTGATATGAATAAAAATGTGAGTGTGGAATAAAAGTGCTCCAGATGTGAAAATCCCTCACATTTAGCAAATGTATGTAATTTATAAGTGTTACTTACAACCTGTGTAAAAAAAGGGGCCAACTTAAGTGTGTAGAAGTAGAAATTTTCAAAAACATGTTAATTCTTTAAATACAGTAAATGTGTTAAATGTAAAATATGCTAAAGGATCAAATCCTACTAAATTGTCTGTTTTAATTGAAAACAAGGCTAGAACTGATATGGAATACGATATCTATGGTACGATATCTAAAATTTCTGCATTTCCTTTAAAAAGATTTCTAAGAATTTTTCCCGATTATAACATTTTTCCTCCAGATATTCATTTAAAAACTGCGACTGGTGAAACTTTCAAACTGATACGTTATGTTGAAGTAAATGTTACTTAATTTTAATTAAATTTTCAACTACTTTTCAGCAGTGAAATTACGCTTGAAAATTATTGAATATTAAAGACGTAATCACATTGCTAACAAGTCGCTAGTTAGCTAACAAGTTCACTAAGTTGGTTTACGACTTGTTAGCAATGTGATTATTCACGTCTTTAATATTCAATAAATGTTACTTAAAACAAAAAATGTCAAGTTGTATCTGATAAAAGAAGATAATTTCCCATTATTATTTGGTAGAGATTGGGTATTTGAATTCGATATTTTTCCACATAATAAAAAATATGTTTATGTAGATGAAAGTGTAAATTATCCTGATAAATTACAAGCTTTGTTACATGATTTTTCGGATTTAATTACTGATAAGGCTGGGGAAATTAAAGGATTGCAGGCAGAACTTTATCTTGAAAAAGATGCTACACCCATCTTTTGCAAAGCGAAGACTGTTACTTATGCACTACGTGCAGCAGTCATTGAAGAATTACAAAGGTTACAAGACGAAGATTATTAAACCAGTTAAAAATACCAAATGGGCAACTTCTACAGTTCTAAAGGTTAAGCCTAATAGGAAAATTCGTTTATGTGGTGACTTTAAAGTAAATTTCTGAAAGCTGAAAAGAATCCTTTACCTAAGATAGAAGATATGTTAGCTATATTAGATGGTGGTGTACATTTTACAAAAATTGATTTAAATAAGCATGTCTTCAGTTACCTACAGATGAAAAGTCACAAGAATTGTTTAGGGATTTCGAGCAACATGCATCATAAATAAGGATCGGCCATAGAGAAGAGATAGGAGTGGATTGTGCTTTCGGTAGAGAATTTCCTTGAAAAGCGGCATCAACATGACCGGACGTACTGATACAAAGGTTTCCAGATTTGGCGCGTCATCACTTGCTTGGCAATATGAAAATTGTTGCCGATCGTGAAAAATTATAAAATAATCAATATCCACATTATGCGTGCGAAAGGGAGAGAATTACGTAATTATTTGATGAAAACAAATTTTCGTTATTACTAATGCATATAATCCTCTCAACATAAATATCATTTAAATATGTGAGCTATGTAAATATAATTTTGTTTTCAAGCCAGTGTTGTGCATTAATTAAATTTTCAATGAATCAAATAATTGATTTTAAAAAATTGCAATTACCTTAAATTCCAGATTGCCTTTAATGCGATTACTTTTTTCAGTTACAGTATAAAAATATTTTTATAGTAGTAAACACTTTTAAATATTTCTTGCATATGCCAAATCTGTAAATAAGGCATTTATCACTTGATTTGTTTGTTTTTAATTTTCAAATAGAAATGGAGAAATTAGTATTTAATTTATTAACCTTTTATTATTTCAACCGAAATTTTTTAAGTATTGTTTGTAATCAACCATAGAATGAATAATTTCCTTAGTAAAAATAGAATAGAATAATTTTACTTCTGTGTAAATATACTTTACTGATATATTGCCCGCACACTTTTCTTCTCAATACTGTTATGGAATTTATTACCTTTTTTACTTTGTTTTAAATAACATGCTTTCTCTGTCTGTCAGCCTGTCTTGGTCAAACCTGGAGATCCAATTTTTACTCACCATCTGTAGCCCAATTGATAGAAAATTTACTGGAGTATTGTATTTTGGATGACTACACAATATCGTAGGCTATCATTCTTCGAACCTCCCCACTTTCCCCTATCACATGGGAAAGTTATCGCCCCTCTATTTTCTCTTAGAGAAAGTTTTCTTAAGTTTCATTAGGGACTTTCTGTTATAGCTAAATAACATTCTGAAAATTTTAAAGTTTATGTTTTTAACAATAAAACCAGCAACATGGCTAACAACATCACAGACATACTCACTAAGCTTACTAAAATTCAAAGATTTGTAAGAATATGTATGATCACCTAATATGGCCTGCAAATTCTCCATATCTGCAATATCATTTTCATCAATGTGATTTTCATTAACATTATTTAAATACATATTTTGCGCTGAATTTAAATTTAGAATATTTGTTGTGTCAAGTATTGTGCAATTTGCACTATCAGATGTAAGGATTTCATGATGGGTTCTCACTTATGCTGCTTCATATTGTTTCGCTGTCGAATTGTTATTATATCCACCTATGGAACGAATGGAGCTAAAAAACATTTTAATTTGGTCTTGGGATAGCTTATAAGTTAATAAAAAATTCATATCCTTTATCCTTGCATAATGAATAATATAGAGATTTAACACTCCTAATACATAGGGGAAGGTAGGTTAATGACGCTTAGAAGGATAATCCCGCTCACCAAATATCTCTAAACAGAATAGAATTGAAAACGTGCGATCGGTAACGGCACCTAACGAACTTCATCCTAAGTTCCCAGTAAGGATTTAGTGCTTGTCGGGAGGAAAGTATTTTTGTGTCCTCACGTTATTAGTTTGAAGTTGTTTTATTATAAAATTCTACAACATCTAACTTGAAGGTAAGTGTACACTCTTATTTTCAAGTATTAATTTACTCATTATGTCTAAAAAATATATACATTTAGCTATACTTTCATGCTTTTATTTATTTTTGTAGTGCGTTGTTACGCCAATTATAATGCAATAAAACCCAATATGGCGATGACGGGTAATTGCGCTCGCGTGGAATTCCAGAAGTGTTGCCAGTGGGCAGTGGGCAATGTGCCAGTGTGCCACTAAACAAGGAGAATTTTACGATTTCAAAAAAATGGTGAAAATCAAAAAACCTAAGTATAAAAAAAGTAGCCCACTATATAGTACTCACTTTAACACAATATGTGTAAAGGGCCATTCCATGGTTGTGGGCGTAACAAACAGACTTTAAAGCTTCATATATAATGTAAAAAAAAAAAAAAAAAATACTTATTACATGGATTATTTTATATTTAAGATAGGTCTAAGGATTAAATAAGGATAGAATATTAAATTTTGAAATCTGAAAAATGTTCCCATAATTTTTGAAAAAATAAAATCTAGGTGTTACGGACATAATTCACAAAACAGTCAAAATTGCATATAGTTGCAGTTATTGTCATAATCCTGTGAATTTTAAGGAAGAACATTTAACTTTTTCTTCAATAATTTATTATTAGGGTATTAGCTGTTCGAAACTGAAATTTTGAAAAAATTAAAATAATTATTAATACATGGGCTAATTAAATTGTTACAGACGTAACATTTGCCTGTTACGGACGTAACAATTCAATGCACAAAATTTATTTATGAATTCTAATTAATTTATAATATATTCCCTAATTTATTTTATAAATTTTAAAAATAGAATATTCAAATACAAAAACTAGCCTAATTTCAACTTTTACAAATAATTTTTGAAATGACAATAACTTGTTAAACTTTACCATAATTTAAGTGAAATGGTCTCAATCTCTTCACTCTCAACTTTTTAGTGCTAATACTTTTATTTAATGTACTTTTTATACTTAAACTGCATGTTTTCAGAAAATTCACACTCTAAGCTATAAAAAAATGTATTACATGACTTTATAAATTAAATATTATTTGTTTTATAAATAAAAAAAGAAATAGTACTTTGGTTTCACTTTTCATGGAATAACCCCAAAGTGGTATCAAAAAGTCTGCAGTGGTGTGAATAGCCCATACAACTACATATGTTACCTTTGTCTTACTTAACCGTTGCATTCAAACTTCGAGTGCAATTACACTACCATGTCAGGCATTACCGCTCAATCGATGGTCATTTAAATAAACGATAAAAAAATTCCTAAAACTTTTATGAAAATTAGTTGATTGCAAACTGTTCCTTATGGTTTAGAGCTATACTTCGTTAATAAAATATTGATTTTTTTTGTCCAAATTTGACTAGCTATTAATGTTTTCCCTTAAATGAGCGCCATTCCCCTACCTTCCCTAAGTTGTTTTCATAGATTGCTCTGAAATTTTCATTGACATGACTTTCAATTTAGATGCCAGAGCACAGATCTATTCAAATTATAAACACCACAACACAGTAAAATTTTTGATTGCATGCTCACCTTCTGGATGATTTGTTTTAATCTCCAAAGCATATGATAGCCGAATAACAGATAAAGAAATTAACAAACAAAATGGTTTTTTAGATACCATTAAAGAAAAAGATGCAATCCTTGCTGATCGAAGTTTCAGAATTAAAGAATTGGCAGCACAAAGAAATGCCAGGGTCATCGTTTCAGCATTCACAAAAGGAAAGAAGCAATAGCTACTTGGAGCATTAATGTCGTCAAGAAAAATATCACGTGTGCGTTTTAAAGTATGCAATGCATTGGGCAACTGAAGTCTTGTGGCATCATGCAATATCAATGGAACATAACATTTCTTGATGACAAATAGATGGCCACTAATAACAAGTTATTAACAGCAGATAACATTTTAACAGTCATTGCAGCACTTTGTAATATTTCTGAGAACAGTATTGTAAAACGGGTTGGTTGTGTATGGTTTTGTGCCACAAAATCCCTTTAGGGACATGCTGCGCCAAAAAAAAAAGAAACAAAAAGAAGATCAAAGACTAATAAAAAGTAAAAACAACGTAGTTAAAATAGAGGTAAATATGATAAAAATAAAAAGTAGAAAAGCTATCTGGACGGGTATTCTCATACAGATGTAAAAAAAGAGTAAAAGAAATTATGAGTAGTTACAGTAATCAAAGAAATAAAAAATATATTTCAAAGCAAAATCCTGCATGTTTTATAAAGGTAAAGAGTTCTGCATTGATGTTTGTCAAGGTTGGTGATGATGAATGAAAATATATCCCATACAAAATGTTGGAGTCCAAGACGTCAGTTAAAACATGATGAATGGCCAGGTAATCAAAATGACAATGTGGACGCATGGGTGCATCCTCCCAAAGTAAAAGATGTTTATGAGGGATCCTTGAATGTCCAATTCTCAGACGAGTCAGAAGAACATCCGTTTTCATTAGATAACTCAAAGGCCAGGTCATGATTGTTGGTTACAGGAGTTTTTATTATACAATGCAAAAAATATTGTTAATTTTACAGTAATATACTGTTTTAAGCTACAGTTTAATACAGCCCCATTAAATACAGAGTATTACTGCTTTTCATGTAAGCCGCGACTGTGTGCAGTCATGTGCGTTTATTGCTAACCGGATTTTGTTTACCTTAGTGAAATGGAAAGATTTTTGTGGATAGGGAATCTTTGTTCACATTTTCTAAAGTTTTGCTCCAAGTAGGGGTATTTTAGAACTCATGGGAATTCTTACAAATTGGAGAGAGGAGAAAGAAATTAGTGCCACCACTACGCATGATTAGGAAGTGTCAGAATATTTCCAGACCTGATTCCTTGAAACTCATAAGTTGACTATTATTATAAATGTCACTTACATTCATATACCGTTGCCTTTTCTTTCATAATTCATCTATCTTAAACTATCATTGGGCAACTGCAGTTTTATGGCATCATGCAATATCAATGGCCCATAACATTTCTTGATGACAAATAGATGGCCACTAATAACAAGTTATCTACAGCAGATAGCATTTTAACAATCATTGCAGCACTTTGTAATAAAATTTCTCAGAACATCCGTTTTCCTTAGATAACTCGTAGGCCAGGTTCTGATTGTTGGTTACGGGAGTTTTTATTTATACAATACAAAAAATATCGTTGATTTTACAGTAATATACCCTTTTTAGCTACAGTTTAATACTGCTCCATTAAATACAAAGAACTACTGCTTTTGATGATATGTTTAACGTCTGTAAAAGGAATCTGGTGCTGTAATGAATTGGGAGCGCGTTTTGCTGCTTTGTCTGCTTTCTCACCTGACCATCGGAATGTAATATGACTGCTAAACGAATGCTGGTGTTTCGACTGGACTTAACCGATCTCAACTATTATGAACAAATTAATGTAGTTTATCGGATTTGTCAAATGCAAAGCCTGCAATTTCAAAACCTGCCCTTTAAGAACATCAGTGAGCTTCAAACCTTGGAAAGTAAAGTAACAAGAGATGCATTTATAGCCACCTCCTTGGTATAATTACACTTAATTTTTTATTTATAAGTGTTTCTTTCTTTTGAAGAGGTTAATAAATTAACACGAAAAATATTTATTTATTTTAAAAAATTTGTTTTGATTTGCAGCATTGTAGAACCTCTCACGTCGGTTATGAAATGTTATTTTTCTCTTCATCAGAGTCCGTTAAAAATTTCTTTTGATCTGTCATTAGTCATATATACATTGCTTATTACTTGCACTTATGTCTTGAGTCAAAGGTAAGTGAGAGTTATAAACAGTGAAGCTCGTAGCCATAAATAAACAGGGTCTCCACCAGGGTTCGCAAGGCTGGGCCCAGTTAGAAAAAACCCGGTGGGTTTTTTCAGAATGGGCCCACTTGAAAAAACCCACTAAAAAACCTATAATGTGGGTTTTTTCAATTTTCAGAAATATTTAAAATTTTAAACATATACATTTAATGAATTTAAGTCATTTCAGTTAATTTTGAAAAAAAATTAATATATAAAAGCTATTACATAAACACCCGAAGTAAAATAAAAATGTATTTTAGCACACTGAAATACTTTACTAACAAACATAGAACATAGTAGGAAACATACATACATACATACATACATAGTACATAATTATAGGTAAAGGCAATATCATAAGAATGTCTTTATATAAAAAATTCAAATGAACTATATTCATGAAAATAAAAGATATGTATTTTTACTTTCTTCTATCTTTACAAGAAGTATTTAATTTGTGAAAAATTTCAACTTCCAGTTTACGACGGATTTATACGTTTTAAAAAGGTCCTGAAGACGATTTGATGGTTTTTAGAAAATATCTGTGACAAAAATTTTGTGGGTGCTGCTCTATCTCAAGAACTAATGCACAGAATTTGACAAAACTTTAGATTCAGTTAGACCTTGATGTACACTGATGCTGATTAGCTTTTGGTGTATAATGCCCATTAGGTGGTTCTACTACGCTGCATTTATCTCAAGAACTAATGCACAGATTTTCATCAAACTTCAGATTCAGTTACAAGTTAAGTTGTTGCTTATCAAGTTTTGGTGTATATCGCCCAACAGGTAGCACTGTTATGCTATTTTTTTTTCATGATTTCAGCAATAACTCTTACCTCAAGAACTAATGTATGGAATTGAATAAAAATTTAGATTCAGTTAGACCTTGATATAAACTGGTGTTGATTAGTTTTTGATGAATATCACCCAACAATGGCTCTGTTGTACTGAATTTTGTATGATTTCTGCAATATCTCAAGAATTAATGCATGGATTTTCTTCAAATTTCAGATTCAGTTAGACGTTGACATAAGCTGTTACCAATTAGGTTTAGGTATAAATTGCACAGCAGGTAATGTTGATATGCTCAATTTTTCACGATTTTTGCAAAATCTATATCTCAAAAACTAATGCACATAATTTAATCAAACTTAATATTCTGTTTCATTTTCATGTAAATAGATCCTTATTAGACTTGGATGTAAATTGAACAACAGGTGTTGATTTTATACTGTTTGGGTTGTGGACATCTAAGAGGGTGGGTTCCAAAATTCAATGATTTGTTTGAAACAATTGATACTTACATCTCCTTGTTAAATGCATCCAATTCAATGAACCTATATTTTACAATCCTCGTGATGGGCATAGATGAGGCACTGGGATAGCGAATTTTGAATTATTAACATGTATGAGATAGAGGAAAGTTTTGGAATTGGCACATCTGACTAGTTTACCCCTTTTTTTCTTCCTACTTATATATTTTAAATATTAATATTCTATTCATTATTTGATTTTAAAGCAAATTAACAATTTTTTATCTTCTATTATATTTAAAACTAATTTGTGAGAAACACTGACACTTAATTTAAATTCATATAATTTATGCAATTTATGACAATTTAAATTCATATAATTTATGCAATTTATAACTTGTAAAATAGTATTACAATTATATTGTATACAAGGGGACAATGTATAGTAAATATAATATATAAATAATATAGTACATATTACATATATTGTACTTTTGAAAAAACCCGATTTTCCCCGGGGAAAATTGGGTTTTTCATGAAAAAACCCGAAAAGACCCATGTGGGTTGGGTTTTTTCAAAAAAACCCGGGTTTTTGCGAACCCTGGTCTCCACTATATTTATATACATATTATATATATTATACATATATTTATAAAATAAATATATTTATAAATAAATACGGTCTCCACTTGAGCCAATACAGCTTTAATTGGAGAATAATGTTGAAAATTCCCTAAGAAAGAAACGAGGTTTTAGGAATACAGATAATTTTGGTCCCGACCGAATGTTGGATATTATTTTCACCGAATAAAATGCTCGCCGAAACTCGGATTTGGCTCTAGTATTTGAAACAATGAGTATTATACTCATATTTGCATTATTTAAAAGAAAAGTTTACCGATTTTACGAATTTATTTCTACAATTTTCCTGTTTTGAAATTTATTTTTTCTTAGTAATTTAAACCGTGGACAATTAAATAAATATAAAACACATTTAACTTTTTATTATTATAAAAAAAAAAAAAAACTTATTTCTCAAATTATGAATTAATAATAAATTTACTTTCCAAAGACTTTGCCTTAATTATTGAAAATATGCCTGAAAATGTATGCAATCATCAAATAAATTTTAGAAGGATTTTGTCCGTTAATATTAATGAGATAAATTCGAAAATAGAGGTTTGTGGAATATTTATAACTATATTTAAATCATTTCTTTAAATATTGTTTCTGGTTTTTATGAAATTAGATAATCATAATATACGAATATACATTAAAATATAAAACGTACAAAATATATACAGAAATGTGCAATAAAAATATATAAATTACAATACAATTATTGAAATATACAACACAAATGTATAACATTTTTAGAATTGAAATTTTCAATTCCATATCTTTAACACGTTCACTGCCAAAACTATAAAATAAGAATTTTCAAATTTCTTGTTGAAAGCCACTACAAATTCAGAAAGGTAAATTTCGCTTTACTAATACAGCGAAATTTCTGCCAATAAATAAGGCAATTTTTTTAGTTCTAAAATAGCGGTGACAAAGTAATTAATAAATTAAACTCATGGTTGGCAGCAAATGGGTTAATGTCTAAGAATACTATAAAAATTAAACAAGCAATACTTATGTTGTGGATTGAAAAAGTGTTATTTAAATAGAGGCCTCGAGGGAGTGTCCGAGTATAAAAAAATATGTTTTTATTGTAGGCTTATTAAAGTGACCATTACCAAACAAATGTTTAAAAATACTGCGATCGGTACGAATTTTTATGACCGTAATCCTTTCTTCAGCATGGAGAGTACGTACAAACGCCAATTGCACTACATTATTTGTATTACACATAAATACATATGCCAAAAAATTCATGAGTACAACATATTATAACTACCCTATATGTATAAAATCCTAATGAAACGAATTTATAAAATGATTTTATTAAACGACTGATTATGTTTTGCAGTAATTCCTCCTAAAATATGAAACCTTTGGAGGTGAAATTAGCACCAATTATCCATATTGATCCGCGTTCATTAAAAATGGTATGAGAATTTTAAAATTTCAATTTGTGTTCGAGATATTAATTATTTTTTCTAATGTTAACAATATTTCTGCAATGATCGCAACTAAATGCCCCCATTTTTGGGGAAAAAAGCGAAGAAACAGAAAAATGGGGATTATATTTCTTTTTTGTTCGTCATTTTCAAATTCAAATTGAATGTCCACGTATCGTCTCATGCGCCAGAGTTTACACCTCTATTCATACAAAATTCAAACTCGGCAACCCCTCAGCGCTGCTTCCATTGATGCACGAGAGACATTCGCTAACGATATGGTGCAAATGATTGATGACGGCGATATCCAAATGGGCAGCGAATGGTTTACTATCGAAGCTTATTTTTCCTTGAACAGCTTCGTCAATAAACAGAACTGCCACATATGGGGAACTGAAAACCCCCATGTTGCAGTCCCATTGTCCCTGTATCCTCCAAAAGTATTGGTTTGGGACGCCATTTCTTCCAAAGGACTCATCGGCCCATTTTTCAGATCCAAAACGATTACTGCACCACGCTATCTGGACATTCTTCGTGAATTTGTGGCGGTACAAATGCCTTAGAGGCACTGCGAACACCTCGTGGTTTATGCAAGGTGGTGCCCGGCCACATCGCATGGCCGACATCTTTAATTTCCTGAATGAACATTTCGATGATCGCCTGATTGCTTTGGGCTATCCCACACATACAGGAAGCGGCGTGGATTAGCCTCCCTATTCGTCAAACATGAACTCCTTAGACTTCTTTCTGTGGGGACACTTGAAAGACCATGTGTACCGCCACAATCCAGAAACAATTAAACAACTGAAGGAGTACATCTCTTCTGCATGTGAAACCATCCCTCCTGAAACGTTTATAAAGGTTTCTGGTAATTTCGTTCAGAGACTACGCCATATTATTGCTGACACCCTATATATTTCAATGTTTTCAAGGTCTCTGCAAACAATTCTACGACATCGATCCTGCACAACTCTTCACTTTACCAGGTTTGTCTTGGCATGCCTGTTTAAAGATGACAAATGTGAAATTAGAGTTGCCGACAAACCCAAACATGCTCCTTTTCATAGAGAATGGTGTGCGAGGGGGAATGTCACAAATTTCGCATAGATTTGGAACTGCTAATAATGACAAAGTTCCAGATTTCAACCCGAAAAAAGATATTTCACATATCATGTATTGGGATACGAATAACCTCTATGGATGGGTCATGTCCCAATACATGCCACATGGAGGGTTCCGATGGGCCGAACCCGAAGAATTCACAATTGAAAAAGATCAAGAGATTTCTGAAAAGGGAGATGTTGGATATATATTCGAAGTGGATTTGAAATACCCTGAATACCACCATGACCTTCATAATGGACCCGCTGGCTCCTGAAAGGTTAACAGTGTGTGAAGACATGCTTTCACCGTATGTGAAAAGTCTGTCAAACAGGGAGTACAGGGGTACACCCAAACTCATCCCAAATTTACAAAACAAACCTCATTACATTTGCCATTACAAAAATCTTCAGATCTATTTATCCCTTAGCTTAGAAGTAACGAAAATTCACAAAGTTTTGGAGTTCAGTGCAAAAAATGGGTTTGAACGTGATGTTTTAAACTATTAAATAATTCCATTTACGGCAAGTATATTTAAAATTTGAGAAAAAGACGCAATATCGAAATAACTAACAATAGCCGAAGTGCCATGAAACTTCTTTCCTCACCCAACTTAAAGTCCTTTAAAGAATTTGATGAGAATCTAGTCGCTTGAGAGCAACTAGCGCGCCCGTAGAGATCAGTTTTAATAATTTAAAACAACGAGTGTTTTCCTCAAAAAAAGCTTCCAATTCGAGCAGATGATTTTCTTTCTGTTCATATTCCGTCACTTGAAGGTTCTAAGATTATAGCAGCTACAAAAAAGGATGATCGAAAAGAAAAACCACAAATAGCGAAAGAAGATTTAGTTAAAAAACAACTGTTAACATTAATCAATCACATTTATCTGACGTTAAAAAAGCTACACTACCTGAAAGTTTTATAAATCTTAACGGAGACACGGAAAAATGGAGAGGCCAAGCTCTAAATTTGAAAAAGAGGTCAAGGAGATCATATTTAAATAGTCAACCTGAATTATTAACCTGTGATTTGTCTTCAAAGAAATCTTTACCGACTGGAATTTTAAAAAATGGAAATCGTTGCACGGAACTGAAATCGTTAACAATTAACAACAAAGAATTCATTTTAACTAATACCTGCGCCTTTGATTCGATTTGTCAAGTTTTTGCTGCAGCCGTAAGTAATCGAATTTATTTAAAAAATTTGTATTAGATATTTCTAAGAATTTATTCTCGAATAGCTACAAAGTACGTGGGGAGTTGCTTCGAAAGATGAGTAAGGTTGTAGAACTTCCAAGTAAAGTTTTACAAATTGAATGTCAAAATACAGCAAAAACAGTTATTGATCATATTTTTCAAGAAATTTCATCTTTTGTAGAAAATTACTGCTGCACTGTCTCAGCACATAAAACAGTTAAAAGAGAACTTCTTTCTATAGCTCTAAATCTGCATGATATTGCAAATTTAATGCAGTATCTAGATGAATATTTGTCAGAAGTGGAAACAAATTGCAATTCCAGTGATGAGAATAATTTATGCTGACAGAAAAGACAGTGATCATTCGTTTTACAAAAGACTCATTTAATAATTGAATTAGTAAATTCTGAAGTTCCTGAAGAAGATAATGTGGCACAGAATGAGAGTACACAATTCGAGGTAAGTTTAGATAGTATCCCTCAAAAACTATTCGTACAACAAACAGAATACTGCCTAAGCAGGGCCCGACTAATGCAGGGGCATGCGCCCCCCCCCCCCCCCCCCCCCGCCCCCCTCCGATTTGATGGGGGGTCCCCACGGGCAGATATAAGTTTTAGTTAAAGGAGAACCAAATGATAAAAAATATCCAAAAGTGACCAGATTCTAATTTAAAGTGTTTTTCATTTTGTGATATTTAATTTCTTCCTTACTGATTTCATAATTTTTTTTAAATACATAATTTTAATTAAAATATTACAGTAATATCACACATGTGCTACCTGTTTTCATATTATGAAACTTTATACCAAGTACTTTAAGGCATCATGGGGAATGCAGTGTTACTGCATTCCCCATGATGTCCCCATTCCCATAACAAGTATTGAAATTTGTTGCTATTATTATTAAATGCATGCCACCACTTGCCTTTATATTTGATGGGATCACTCAAATGCATGTTGATTGAATACAAAGGTTAAGATAAATAGAAAAGTATTAACACAAACTGCCAATAATGCCTGAGAGAACTGTATTTACATTTTAACGGCTCACATTTGGGAGATTCTCAGAAGGTGGAATCATTAAACGTTAAAACAATATGTAATTTTTAAAATTTGGCCAAATTTTTTTTTTAATAGTATAGTATTTTTAATAGTATGTCTACAAAATTATACACAAACATTAAAAGACAGCAACTATTCTGGAAAATTAATTATTAAAGCATTTAATTAGCAGTTGTGTACAAATGTGTTACAAATTTCGGACATTTTTTCGCACGTACGTTACAGATTTTGGACGTTGCACTTAGTATTTAAAAAATTCTTAAGACTAAGAATGTAGTAAATGTGTCTTATATTTGTATATGTATACATTTATCAGTGATGGAACAGCATGAACCTCATTTTGGAACAGCAAAAAGTCACTTTGGAGCAGAAAATAACAATATTGGAGCAGCAAAGTGTAATATTGGTATTCTTTGACGAAATTTGGGTTTTTCTGCGACTCTTTGACGAAATTCGCGTTTTTTCGCAATCCTTGAAGAGAAATCTTTTGTCAAAATTTGCACTTTTTTGCGATCTTTTGACAAAATTTGCAGTTTTTGTGACCTTTTGATGAAATTTGCGGTTTTTTCCGTGATCTTTTAACGAAATTCGCGTTTTTTCACAATCTTTTGGCCGCGTTTTGTACTTTGTTTTGGCGAAATTAGAGATCCTTTGACAAAATTTCGAGTGTTTTTCGCGATCCTTTGACAAATTTCGAGTGTTTTTCGCGATCCTTTGACAAAATTCGACAGTTTTTAGCGACCTTTTTATGAAATTTACGGGTTTTTTTCGCGATATTTTTAACGAAATTAACGTTTTTCATGATCGTTTGACCGTGTTTTGTTCGTTTTTTGACGAAGTTAGCTATTTTTTGGCAAAATTCATTTTTTTCCTGATCCTTAGACGAAATTCGCGTGTTTTTCACGAACTTTTGACGAAATTTTTATTTTATTCGTGATATTTTAACAAAATTCGCGTTTTGTTCGCTTTTTGACAAAGTTCGCGCTCCTTCGAAAAAATTCACGTTTTTTTCGCGATCCTTTCACGAAGTTTGCGTGTTATTCGCGATCTTTTGACGAAGTTCGCGTGTTATTCGCGACCTTTTGACGCATTTTGAGACCTTTTGATGAAATTTGCATTTATTTTCTGTATCATTTAAATAAATTAGCATTTTCTCACGACCTTTTGACCGTGTTTTCTTCGTTTTTTGACGAAATTGGCGATCTTTTGAGAAAATTCACGTTTTTCTCGTTATCTTTTTATGAAATTCGCCTGTTTTTCGCGATCGTTCGACAAAATTTCGTGTTTTCGCGATCTTCTGACAAAATTTGCGTTTTATTCACGACCTTTTGAGCGCATTTTATTAGTTTTTGATGAAATTAACGATCTTTGACAAAATTCACGTTTTTCTCGCGATCCTTTAACGAAATTCGCGTGTTTTTAGCAATATTTTGACGAAATTCGAGCGTATTCCGCGATATTTTGACTAAATTCGAGTATTTTTCGCTATCTTTTGACGAAATTTGAGTATTTTCGGCGAAATTAGTGTGTTTTTGCGATCCTTTGACGAAATTTGTATTATTTTTGCGATCTTTCGAAAAAATTTGCGTGTTTTTTGCGATCTTCTGACGAAATTTGCGTTTTATTCACGATCTTTTGACCGCATTTTGTTGTTTGATGAAATTAGCAATTCTTTGACAAAATTCACGTTTTATTTTTCGGCGTGGAAACCGATCGAATTTGCTCAAGAATTATTATCGATTTGGCGCAGTTGGGAAAAAGGATCGTTTTGGCGCAGAAATGCACAGCATTATCGATTTGGCGCAATTGACGCAGCTGTTCCATCACTGATATATATATGTATAATTAACTTTTTGTTATCCAGTAATAATAATAATAAAATCAAATGCTTTGTCGCGTACGTTACTTTCGGACATAACAAAATACAAAAAAATTCTTTATAGAAATGTCCTTCTATCTTCAAAAAAGCAATAAATCAGCCTGCAATCTCTTAACGAAATTATCAAAAAGGCATCCGTTTCCTTTATGCATTCGTTGTTTACCATTAGAACCACCTGGAAAAAAGTTAAAATTCTTTCTTGGTGGTACATTGGAGCAGTTAACGTTATGAATGTCCAAAATTGGCCTCTTTAGCATAAAATAATAAAATTTTAAGATATTTATACAAAGCTTTTACGATAAATTATGTAATTTTCTGTCTCTGAATAGAATTAAAAACTCAGTGTAAAAAAAAAATAAATAAATAAAGTCAATGATAATTAAAGTTATGTTTCAAAGGCTTAAAGTTATGACATGTGTCCAGTGCCCACCTTTTGAGAATCGCCCATTTATCTTTATATTCCTATAAAAAAAAAAAAAAAAAAAAAAAAAATAATGTATGCTATAGTTTCTTGTACTATACTGTATACAGATGTGAATAGTACTTGGTATGAAATTTAAATCTACATACAATAGGTATGAATTTTAGTTATTTCAACATAATTCACGAAAAATTTCAAAAGATCGAAGGGGACTCCCCGAATAATGTTTGCTCCAGGGGCCCCCACTGTCTAAGTCGGGCCCTGTGCCTCAGGGCAGTGTTGGGCAGAATCTGATTACAAAGTAATGAAATTATAGATTAAAATACATTATAATCCCCTTACAATGCAATTGATTAACATGTACTGCATTACAAAGTAATTTATATTACTCTTTTGAAATACATAATCTGATTATTGTGTAATAGATTACAAACCAATTCTCATTTTATCTTTTAAAATTTAATTAGATTAATTTGTTATGGATTACAAGATGATTCAGATTAAATTCTTAATTGTATAATTCAATTAAAATGTAACCTATATTACAAGATGATTCATATTCGATTTTTAATTATATAACCCAATTACTTTTATAATTATAGATTCCAGTTGACTTGTAATGGATTATAGGTCAATTCTAAACTTAGAATCCAAGTACTCAGAATCCAGTTTTGTTAAAGTGTAATATAATACAATTTAATCTAAATTACATTCTATGAAATGCATTTAAATTAAATTGCAATGAATTACGAACCAATTATAATTGCAGTTTTTTAAATATAATTTAGATTAAATTCTAATGTATTACAAGTTTATCTCAGTTATGTTTGCTCAGAATATAATTTGGTTAGCGTGTAATGTAACATAACTAAATTTAAATTATATTGCAATCAATTACGAGAAAATTCTAATTGCATTTCTAAAGTTGATATGAAAATTACTTGTAATTCATTGCAAGTTAACCCAGTTACATTTATAAGAATGTAACAAAATTATAAGTAACTATTTATATGTCAGTAAGTATTAATTTATAATATTATAAAAACATAACAGAATTTCATATTTACTAATTTTCTAGTTATTTTTACGTAATTACTTGTTTTCTGGAAATAGAGTAGGTGGGGGCAAAGATAAGCACTTTCCATACATTTTCCTTTTTAACACACACATTGGTCTAAACTTATGTAATGAGTGATTAAAATGTTAGATTAGAACCTTAGGCAAGTGCTACTATCAACTGACATTCTGTCAAATTATAATTCTGTGAGAAATTGCAATTTTTAAAAAACATTGCTCTGCGTATCTTTGCCCCATCGATTGGGGTAAAAGTATGCAGTGGTGGGGGAAAGATACGCAAGTAGTAAGCCCCCCCGCCCACACTTTGAGTGACAGAAGTGACGTCACAAGGGGGCGTGGCAGCTGTCAATCAAAAGGGGATGAAACCGGAAGTGGGGGTGTCACGTGATTGCGTCGTCTTGGAGTATGAAGGTAGAATGTTGAGTTGTTTTTTTGCTGAATATGCTAGGGGGGAGGGGGGGGGCGAAAAGGGGGTCACGTGACTGGATCATATAGGATAACGAGGGTTCTAGGTTGAGTTGTTTTTTTTTGTTGAATGTTAAGTTGTATTTTGCAAGATGTTTAAGGGGGGTGGAGGAAGTGGGGGATGTCATGTGATGATTAGTACAGGATAACTAGGCTATTGTTAAGGTGTATTTTTTGCTTTATTTTTTTTTTTTTTGGGGGGGGGGGAGGAAGGGGGGGAAATGTCACGTTATGTTTTGTATAGGATAACGAAGGTTTATTAATTAACGATGACGTAATCTCTCTCCATGTTGGAACATGCATAGGTTTTGAATGTCAATAGCTTATTGTGTATTCACTTTAATGAATTTAATTAATGACTCTTAATCAATTTTTATTTTAATTGGACATTTGTATGATCACGTGGTGTCTACTAAGTTTCGTGGTGGCAACGTGGCGGATCTTCTGCTCCATGACGTCACACATTCCTGTTGGAACATCATCTTTCATGTTAGGACTGGATAGCTGGCCCACGTGTGCTATGACGTCATACGTGCATTCTTAAACACAAGAAATACAGCTTAACCGGAACCGATTGTGAAGTTGAGTTGTTTTTTTATGCTTTCGGTGACGTTTAACTGTAACCAGTCATGAAAAAAGTTTATTATTCAACAATTGGCAACAGTTGTGTTTGTCAGTTGATTGTATTTTTTCTTGTGAGTGTAGCATCGTTTGTGGAATTGCGAATTTTTATTTTTTCATTAGCCTTATCTTCCGTTTGAATGAATTTATTTCAATTAACTAGAATTAATGAGTTTTTATTTAAATTTAATTTTTTTCATATATCTTTTTCAAAAACGAAATAACAGGATTCGAATACTCAATATAAATTAATGTACCAGAAAATCTTGTCTTGTTCAAACACTCCTTTCATTGTATTATCTTGAAGCACTTCCTCCTCCCCCCACCCCCGCCCCTTGCTTTCGTTACTAAATATGAAATGCTTGTCCCCGCATGCAAATTCAATACAAAGAAAATTCGCTTCCTGCTTTGACACGCAGAATGAATGAAACAAGTGGCATTGTATTATCTTGACACACCTCCCCCCTCTTTTGCTTTTGTTACCAAATATGAAATACCTGTACCAGCATGCGAATTCAGTACAAAGAAATTTCACTACCAGCTTTGGCGCGCAGAATGAGTGAGACACGTGTCATTAGATAAGTCAATGGCTATAATTTATATGGGTTATAAAGACCTTTGTCCGAGGTAATACGTTCACTCTCTTGTACGACTTTGTTCAAGAAAGCGCTTATGTTTGCTTCAAGCTATTTTTTACATATCGTTGTGTGTATGTGTATAATATTTCTAATAGAAAAATGAAGCGATCTTTTGATTGTGAAAAACAGGTCTTGTTTGAGGATTCCGAATTTCCTTTGGATGATTCTGATGACAATGTCTACTTTTTTCTTATTTTAGTTGTTGGATGAAGCATCTCAATTTTTTCTTGAAAATCCGCTGAATTTTGATGAAGCATCAAAAATCTTTTTGGAAACTTGCTGCATTTCGATGAAGCCTCTCAAATATTTGCCGAAAATCCGATGCCATTACCCCTTTACTATCAAGTGGGATCAGGATTTGAAGTACATTTTGTTTTCGTAGCATAATTTTTTGTTTATTCAATTTTTTTTTCTTTTATATGTTTATTCGATTTTTTTCTTCCCAAGATTCCACTGAACCAATCGGCAACGGACCTCCGTTTATTGCTGGTCAACATATTTCTCGCTTAAGTGTATCCTTTTTTTCCCATATGTTTAAAACTTTTTTTAAATTTGTTTCTGTACTTTACATTATTTTAATTATTTTTTAGTTGGACGATGCAATTATTTTAACAGAACGGATGCAACGGAGGAACAATAAGTACAATGCTGAAGAAATACATTACCAGGCCCGCATTGACCCGGAGAGGCTTCCCGATGACGTACGTGATGTTCCCATGATAGCTGCGGTAGACTCTGTTCGTGAACTTTTTCCTTATTGATTTCTAGAACGACTGAAGGTTTAAATCCAACCGATAGGATATGTTACTGTATTCTGGCTGACGGTCTGGATAAACCCATATCAACTAATTTGATATTTGTATCTGATTTTACTGTTGAAAAAGTTATGTCTGCAGTGATGAAAGTTCTACAGTCCAAGGACAACATTCAATTGGATGCCGGATTGACTGTCCATATGACTAATATAATAAACCCCGTAGGTGCGGGGAGAAGTAAAATTTCAAACATTGCCCTGGATCGATTAGAAAAAAAGTGCGTTCTCAACATCCCGACAGATGAAGGACTCTGTTGTGCAAAAGTCATTCTGTTTGCCAAAGCTCATCTAGAAAAAGATACAACGGCGATAAACGCGATGAAAAGACGGGACCGTCCGGCACTTATGAAATCTTGCTATAAAACTTCAGGAAGATGCTGGAGTCCCAAAAAGGCCCTTGCACATTAAAAGAAATTGCTCAATTTGAAGAGTACTTAGAGATGCAAATAGCCGTTTGGTCCTCGGATAATCGCAATCACGTAGATTTAAATTCATATATATATATATATATATTTTTTTTCATGTTTATTTTTGTAAAAAAAAAAAAAAGATTTTTTTTCTATGTTGTATACAAAGGGGCTAAGAGACCTTTATCAAACATGCCTGAAGGTAAACGTATAAACTTGTGGCTTCATGACGGTCATTTTGACATTGTGAAGTCACTGAAAGCATTTTGCAAGCAAGTTTTATTGCAAAGATTGCGATATTCCTTATCAGCATGCATAAGACATCAATGTGCTGAAGAATGCTATATAATCATGAGGAGGGACTGCCACCCGGGTGAACCTCAACGCTGTAATGATTGTGATCGACTCTGCCGATCTAGTGACTGCTTTGCAGCACAAAAGGCCGTGAGCGGAAACCAACAAAATTCGTCGTGTGATCAGGTAAATTAATTTATATCTATCTATATAAATATATATTTAATTAAGAATGGCATCATTGAATGTTTATGCATGTAATATTTTTTTCTTTTTACTCTTTAGGTCTATCAGTGCAGAAAATGTTGCAAGGTGAATCGAAAAAGAGATTGTGCCAGAGAATTTCACCGTTGCGGGACATCAAAATGCCCTTCCTGTCAGCAATTTGTTGTGACTGCTGAGCACCAGTGTTACCTGCGCCGTGTGAGCTCGAAGACTCCATGTGATAAGTTAATTTTCTTCGATTTTGAGAATGATCAATCTTCGGGCACACACGAGGTGAATTTCGCTTTTGCACAGTATATTGATGGCAGGGAGTTTATTTTTAAAGGATACGCCACATGTGAAGATTTTTGCAGTTGGTTATTCACTCCTCGGCACAAGGGCTTTACTGCGATCGCGCATAACATGAAAGGGCTAGTGAGTTTGTTTTTTACCTTTTCTTATTTGCATGTATTTAACAGTATATTAATTTTATACTTTTATCTACTTTTAGGTTTGACGGACAATTCATAATGGAGTGAATGCTAAAACAGGGCATCATACCAGAAGTGATTCCATGCGCTGGGAGGTTGATGTCAATAGATCTAAAATCCAAGGACATCACAATAATCGATTCATTAAACTTTCTTCCAGTGCCATTGTCTCCATTACCCAGTAGTTTGGTCTGTGCAAGTTAAAAAAAGGTTTTTTACCTCACCTTTTTAATACTCGAGAGAACCAATCATTTCAGCCCTGATAGTATGGCAACTGCAACTCGCAGTGTTTTTTTTTTTATGGCATGATGAACGCAAGAGAGACGTGTTCGATTTTCAAGAGGAAATGCCGTCATATTGCAGGTATTCATATATTTTTTCTTATGTATTGTTGTTTTTTCTTTGTTTGAATTTAACGAATATTATATATTTTTATTCTCTTAGATCAGAAATCGGCATACTACGTCGTAGTTCTATTGAGTTTCGGGCACAATTTTTGGAAGAATTTTGATCCGTTTCGGTAAATAAGATATTTTTTATTCCTTCTTTATTTTTTCAAATTCATGTTTTCCTATATATATATATATATATATTTATTTTCTCCTTTTAGGTATGTAATGATTGCATCTGTGTGCATGGCAACATATCGAAGCAAGGACATACAGCCCAATACAACTGCCATGGTTCCTGTACACGGCTATTTCAAAAGGACAAATTTCAGCCCTGATTCTATTCGCTGGTTGGATTATGTGGCCTCAACTCAGGGAGTCCATATACAGCATGCACTTAGTGGGAAAGGCGAATGGAAAATATATGGGATATGAGTAGATGGTTTCTGTGAAGAAACGAACACCATCTACCAAAATAAGGTAAATATTCGATCAAGTACTAGTATTATTATTGTTGTTCTGTTATAGCGTTTTTTTAATTATATGTTTATCGATTCTAGGGCTGCTTCTTTCATGGCTGCGGTACATGCTATGATGCTGATGTGATCCATCCGTTAAAACACGTCAACATGGGAACACGTAGGCAGCAAACAGAAGAGAATATTTTGAATCTACGTGCCTGAGGTCATGAAGTAATCGAAATGTGGGAACATACTTTTAAAAAGATGAAACAACACTCTCCAGAACTGAAATCATTGGTGTATTAACCCTCAACCTGAAGGATCGTTTGAATACAAGAGATGCATTCTTCGGAGACAGAACGAATGCCTTGAAATTAAATAGCGAAGGAGATATAAGATATATTGATTTTACTTCGTTGTACCTTTGGGTAAGTTATTATTATTATTATTACAATTTTTTCAGCATTATTCCACAATTTTTTATAAAAAAATGAAATGTTCACCCTGTTGGACACCCCACTATCATAACAAAAGATTTTGGAGATGTGGATTACTTTGGAATTGTCCATTGTAAGGTAATACCACCAAGAGGACTTTTCCTACCAGTGCTTCCATATCGATGCCAAAAGAAACTTATGTTTCCCCTATGCCATACATGTACCGAAAATATGCAGCAAAGCACTTGCACCCATCCTGATGAGGAACAGGCACTTGTCGGTACGTGGATGAGTGAAGAATTAAAGCTAGCGAAGAAAAAAGGCTATCGAGTCACAGGAGTAATTTTTTTCTAGACAATTTGCAATCTAATTAATGTTAGTTTATTTATTTTTATTATTATTTTACTTAACTCATTGTTTTTTCTCTAGATGTACGAAGTCTATCACTTTAAAAAGAAATCAGACAAGCTTTTTAAATCATTTATTGATAGATTTTAAAAAATTAATTAAGAGAGCAGCGGTTGGCCTGCAGAATGTGTGAGTGAAGGAGAAAAAGCTAACTGTGTTCTGAAGCATGAAGAAAGAGAAGGTGTGAAGCTGGAAACAGCATCCATCATTAAAAACCCAGGGCGCAGACAAGTAGCCAAATCATCTTTAAATAATTTTTGGGGAATGTAAATTTATTTTCATTATGTTTTTTTTTTCCCTCCCCCTTCCTTGTTTCATTTTAGTAAAATTTGTTTTTTCACTTACAGATGGGGGATGAAATCAATAAGGATCAGATGACATTCGTGAATAATGTCTCAAATTTTAACAAAATGATGATTGATCCCACTAAAAACGTAAATAAATTTTATTATTATTTTATTTTATCTCCACTTTTCCTACTTTGATTTCTTCATCTTAATTTCTACTTTTTAGCTTGTTTTAAAAGATCAAAGACGTCTTCCTCCCCACTCCAGATGTAGCAACCATCCATTGGAAAAATGACGAGGATTTTGGAGCGCAAGACACTTCGACAAATATAAACATAGTGGCTTTTACTACAGTTTGGGCTCGTCTTAAGTTGTATAGTGAAATGGATAAATTAGGCCGCAGTGTATTGTACCACGACACGGACTCCATCGTTTACATCAGTGACGGTATGAATGATCCTCCATTAGGAAATTTTCTCGGTGAATTCACCGATGAATTAGAGAGTGATACCATTTCCACATTTGCATCCGGTAAGTTTTTTCTGTTACGATACAGCTATATCAGATAAAAGATTTCTGTATTTTTTTTAAATAAAACTATTATATATATATTTTTTCAGGTGGTCCCAAAAACTACGGATATGAAACCAGGAGTGGAGACACATGCTGTAAGATATGAGGATTCACCCTAATTTCAGGAATTTCCAGGCTCTCAATTTTGAAAGTATAAAAAATCTAGTCTGTGAGATAGATCCCTCCACAGAAGACCGTAGAAGTATACCTCCACATAACCCAGCAAAAATCTGCAATGATGCAAAGCGGCGAAGGTGATCAATAAAGCAGAAACAAAACTTTATAAGGTGGTGTATAATAAAAGGGTCGTCCTGCCTGATTTGAGCACACTGCCATATGGATACTGAAAAGAGTTTCTGTGGCAAGTTATTTTCTATAAACATAATGACAATTTTTTGTTTTCTTTGTTAATATATATATATATATCGAATACTTAGTTTTTTTTTTCAGTCTTCTTTGTCGGTTTGGAGGTCTTTTGAAAATATTCCAGAATATTTAGAAAGTTTTTTTTTTTTTTTCCCAAGGAAAATAAAAGAAAGAAGATGTCAGAAAAAGAAATGTATAAAATGAAATTATTTTGTTACGAGTAAACGATGCTTTAAAATAATAATAATCTAACTGTAAAAACACTAGTACCTTAATAAAAAAAAAGTCTAAATTTACGAGCGAACTCCATTGATCAGAGTACTAAGTACTGACACTGCAGCAGGAATAAGTATTGATAAAAAGCCTTCTCCTTTTTGAACGAGGAATCGTCTTTTCTTAAACAAAGGTACTTTCTTATCTCCCAGTCAACGTAATGTTCTTTTATATGATGTTAATCTATTTTTCTGAAGTTTAGTGATTGGAATGTTACCCCTTAAAAGGTTCAAAGCACATTCACAGACACCTTTTATAATACTATTGAGACACTTTTTAAGAAAGGCTGCTCTTTGCTTTGTCTTGCTTAACAATTTGAGAGTTCCACGGTCGACATCCTGAGTACAAATGCTGATTGTTGAACTTAATCTCTCTTTTATATGCATACCATAAGAAAAAGCTTTTATTATGGCACAATGTTTAAAATAGGATTTGTGACTTGGACATTTTACGAGTGAAATGGTATCTTAGGACAGTTAAAATCGTTTAAATTCAAAATTTTTCGCCCTGACATTAGCTCTAAAAATTTTGCTTTTTTTAATCCTTTGGTATAAATATTATGATAAGAAATAAACAAAGATGAAAGTATAGTCTCTAATGCCGAAAGGGTAAATCACCATTATTCCATTTCAAACCATGATGATAACGAGTCAACCAGGCAAATGACTTCCTTTTTGTGATGGGTAACTGCTCCCAAGGATGCGGTGGAAGAAAGCTCCAACGGGCATGATATCCATTATCAATTTCAATAAATGCAAGTTCTTTGATGATAAATTCACTTGAATTTATCTGGAAACCTTCGAATTCAACAACAACGGAAGTCATGTTTGCTGGTTGACGCTCACTGAACAAATGATTTATCGAAGTTCATACACGTAATGATTATCACCAGGAAAAATTTTAGTGCGCATGCGTAAGCTTTCACAAGAATCGGGTCTTAAATCAATAAATAAGTAACTAAAAGGTAATGCAGTAGCATCATTAAAAATTTATTGAAAAGCCTCAGATTTACCAGGAAACGTTTGTCTGGATAAATGCATTATTTGGCTTTTATCTCGAGGATTTTTGAATAGTACCAGGTAATGAGTACTTAAATTTATATTTCTCATTTCTTTTCCCGATGAAACAAATTTTGTGTTATAAAGATGACGGAAAGATTTCGATGATGACTGCATTTTGTGAGAAGTTTGCTCAATCGCTCACAGCCTGCTAACTCTGACATTAAATCATCAATAATAATTAAAGAATCTCGAAGGGAGTTAAGATTAGAGGGTAATCTTTCTTGAAATTGTACACCTTTCATGGAATTGAAAAGGGATTGATAGCTTCCATAACAATATATAATGAGTACACGACATTTCGGTCCCGACACTTCGGTCCCGCCATTTCAGTCCCGAGACATTTCGGTCCCTGGCCATTTCGGTCCTGAGACATTTCGGTCCTGAGACATTTTGGTCCGGAGACATTTTGGTCCCGAGACATTTCGGTCCCCGGCCATTTCGGTCCCCGGCCATTTCGGTCCCCAGCCATTTTGGTCCCCAGCCATTTTGGTCCCTGGCCAATTCGGTCCTTAGCCATTTCGGTCCCTTGTCATTTCGGTGCCCACCACCTTATAACTCGTATTCTAATTGTCGTGGGCCACCAAATGCTGTAATTTAAACATTATTTGGGACCTTTTTAAAATTTTTTAACACCCCCCACCCCCCAAATTAAAAAAAAAGCTGAATATAACAGTCCGATAAATTTAAACTTTTATAACTCGTGATAATTAAATCACAGCGAGCAGAAAATTTGTTTGCTTGAACAATGTGATATAATTTTACAGGGGACATTGTCTTTTTATTATTATTATTATTTAACAAAATGGATTTTTTAAGCTTTATTATTTGTTATTAATATTAGGTATTTTATATATACTATAAACTGCCATAGATGATTTTTTGGTTGTTTTCATACGTTTTTTAGAACCTTTAAATTATCATCATTAATTAAATAATTTAAAAAAATGTTCTTATTTTTTCTCCTTCTTACAATTAGATTAATAATAAATGTCTTCAATAATTCAATTGGACACTTATAAGCTATTGTAGGTAAATATTTCCTCAAATCATTTACTACATCCTCTCCTTTAATAATTCAGAAATGAGATATATTTATTGAAGCAAAAATATTTAATTTTTCTTATTACTTTTATAATACAAAGTTATAATTTTGTTTTCATCAGTTACTTTACCATTATAAACATTGGGAAAACAATAGTGATTTGGTAATTAGGTGTGCCAGGAAAAATATTTTGTTGTCAGAAAACTCCACCCACCGCTTCATTTTTTTTTTTTTTAATAATTATTGGTTGCATTTTTAACAGTCTTCTCACCCATTGCAGACGATTTTTGTGAACTAATTTTATTGAAACTGGGCCTATTTCTTTGTAATAAGATGATTATTTTTTATTTTATGTAATAATGTAAGTATTATTTTAATTAATTTTATTTTCAATTTTTAACTGACAAAACGAAGGTTTTTAGGTGCGTTCGTAATTATATAAATACGTAGCACCTATAGTCGTCGTTCAGTCCATCCGTCTGCCCGTCTGTCTGTCCGCATATAACAGAGCAAAAACAACCAAACCGAATGGTCTGAAATTTTAAATATATGATTGTTGCATAATTTTGTCGAGCGATTTCAAATTTTATGGATATCGGATGCATAGTTTAATTACAGGGACTGTCAAAAGTTTTTCTTTACATTGCGGCCAATGGGAAAAATTATTGCAAGTGCATTTTAATGATGTTACAGCCTTCCGAATAGTCTGAAATTTTAAATATATAATTGTTACAAAATTTTGTCGAGCCATTTGAAATTTTATGAAAATCGGTGTATAGTTTAATTACAGAGACAGTCAAAAGTTTTGCATTACATTACGGGGAATAGGAAAAAATTATTGCAAGTGCATTTTAATGATGTCACAGGCTATGCACTCATGAAGTGCAAAAAAAATATACATTCAGTACAATATGGGGTACAAAAAATAATTATAAAACTAGTTATAGTACGAACGCACCTCTGCCACGTTTGACGAGCAATTTCCAACTTGTTTGTATTTGTCGTTTATTTATTGATTTTTAATATTACCCTTTTCCTCCCACTTTCCCAGAAAAAAATTAATAATTTTTTATTTTAGTTTTATTATTAATTATATTAATAGTTTTAAATTTCGGTGACTTTAAATATAAAATAAATAAAAATGTAAAAGATAAATTTCAGTTTATAACTACTATATGATAAATTGAATATAAAATGTATTATGTATTGAGTTTATTTTAAAGTAAAAAAATGTAATGTATATTAATAATGTTATTAATTTAATAAATTAAGGATACATTAAATAAAAAATATATTTAATAAAATATTAATTTAATTTTTATACTAAAATTCCTAACTTTTTTGAGAATTAATTAATAGCAATTGTTAGTAGCAATTATTAATAGCACTTAAAGATTTTATTCAAAAGTTTTAATTTATAATTTCCAAAAAATAATATAGGAATTTTTTGAAAAATCAGCCAAAAACATAGTCTAAGTAATAATTAATTAATTAATTAAACATAATAATAATAATAATAATGCAATATTGTACAAATACGTAAAAATACCTTTTAACTGTGTTAGGTGATATTATGCAGATTTTAATTTTTTAAGTACAGTTATAATTTACAATTCGCAAAAAGTAAGAAATTATTAATTAATTATAATTAAAGAGCAAAAATAATATTATAAGCTAACTAATAAATGAATAAACAACATGTTTATCTTCAGAACCCTTATCACTTTTATACATCCTAATGAAGTTAATAACGTTATAATAACCGAAAATTTAAAATATATATATTTGCATTTACCCTATAAAAACTATTATATAGTTCATGTAATAGTTTTTAAACAAGCAACTGATAAATTAGTTATCTAAACAATTAATAATTAAAATAATTTTGAATTGATAAATACGTTTAATAAAAACAATTTAATTTTTGAATTTTTTGTTACTTAACAAAATAACTATGAGTGTTTTCAACTTGTCGTGCAAGTTAAATTCATGCTGTATCAAATTTATTGCAAACTAACGGCAAACAAGTAATCAAAAATACTGCAAACTTACTGCAAAGTAGTAATCTTTCCATATCACACTATAAGTTTAACCCCTTCGAAGGGGTCAATAGACCTGATCAGGTCTATTGATGGGAAAGCGCCGTCAGAAGGTGCATGCATAGGTTTTATCACCATAAACAAGTTTAGGTAATATTTGTACTTTTCATTTCGAGCATTTTTTGGTATTTAATAAGTATAGCGTTTAGAAAAAACGGTGCCTACCGAATAAAATTTCTGCAATTTCTGCGTAGTGCTGATTCTCATTGTTGTTGAGTCTCTCAGCAGAGAGATTTTTTGCTTTCGTCACTTTCGTGAATTAAAGACAGTCTTGCCATCAGTTTCACAACAAACTACTCATGCAAGTGGGTGATGGTATACCTTGCGGGAGATTTGCCGCAAATTTCTCAATTCAAATTTGTCACGGCAAGATAATATCAGAAAAAATCAACTTTCTGCTAATGTTCATGCTATCTGGGTTACCTCAAAAATTTCCATGGGGAGCGCGGCGGATCGCATGAACGGCTCATGCGATTGACCACAAATTCTTAATTCAATGGCAAGAAATTAAACATGAAAATTGCTGTTTTACACTTAACCACTTGGCTCTAACTTTATTGTAGGCAAATGTTATGCAATATGAAACTTGATTTAACCCATTCGCTGCCAAAACTAAGAATTTTCAAATTTTTTGTTGAAGGTCGTTTGCCAGTACAAATTCAGAAAGATAAATTTCGCTTTACTAATACAGCGAAATTTCTTCCAATAAATGAGGCATTTTTTTAAATTCTAAAATAGTGGTGACAAAGTAATCAATAAATTAAAGCCACGAGTATACTCGTGAATGACAGCGAATGGGTTAATTAAATTTAACTCCTCAGTATGTGCTCAGCTTTTTACATCATAAGTGAATCTTTTTCACTGGTAAATATTAATGTAACTTGAATGTATTATTAGTTGCAGTTATAGAGCAGTATATCATATATACACAGTCAAGACAAGATTCCAAGGACTGGTAAAAAGCTCCATTTTAGACAGGCTTCCATGTAAAGAAGTGTAATTAATTATACTTCTAAGATACACTACCTTAATAAGATCTATTGTTCATTTCGCAGGGATTCTGAAACTCTTCCGTTTGAGACAGGATTCTGTTATAGAAAGATTCCGCTTTCACAGGTTTCACTATGCTTCACTAAAGAAGGGTGAAAATCCCCCTTTCAGACAGGTTTTCAGCAAATTTAATTGTATCGCAATTCATATTAAGACCATGTAACGCTTACGTTAAAGACAGGATTCTGTTATAGACAATTACTATTTTGACAAGTTTTATTCTATTCATATGATATAAATAAGTATATTTATATAAATACACAAAACTTTTAAAAATGGAACCTGCCTATAACGGAGTTCTGTCTTAAACATAAATGTTCCATAGTGCTACGGAAAAGAATACTATACAAATACACCAAATAACACGGAAACCTGTGTTAAACGGAATTTTTCACTAATATTTACAATTTCATCTTGGCAGGTTTTACTATATATATAACATGAAGGGAAAATTCTGGACCCTCCCACCCCCCCGAAACGAAATCCTGGCTACGCCACTGCATGTCGTCCCGGTTTTTTTAAGCCATTAAAGATGAAAAATGCCGTGTGACCACAAAAAAGCGCCGGCTGACTAGAACAAAGAGAGCGCGAGTAGAATAATTCTTCTATCTGGATCTTTATTTAGCATAATCAAATGGGGGAAGCCAGGACATCTACACTTGACATATATATATACATGTATAATAGTTTTTTGAATGAATAACATATAGATATCAAGAAAAGCCAAATATGTTTTCTAAATTTCCAAATTTCTTCATTGTGATATATTTATAAAATTTCTTAATTTAAAATGAAATTTTACGTAAAAGTGATTCACTATACATTACTATTTTGAGATTTTATGTTATTTTTTTATATTTTCATTTTTATTTTTTATTTGTCATATTAAAACATGTAGGCTGCTTTAATTCTAAGTATATAAGTCAAATAAATAACAAAGAAATATTTGAAATACAGAATTAATTTTAAATACGAAAAGAATATTTTATGACAATAGAAATTTTAAAATTTTGATTTATGTTTATTGTGCTCGTAGTTTTTGAATGTAATAAGCATATAAAAGTCTTAAATATATTAAAAAGGATTTGTAATTGTTGCAAACCACTTCACCGTCGACAGGTATGGGGAAAAAGTGCTTTTATCCCCGAGTTATCTCGGGGCAAACGGTGAAGTGGTTCAAAATTAAAAATATTTTTAAACTTGTCATTCGACACCGGTAGAAATAGCGGTAATATTATTGTTACATGTAAAAAGATTAATGCAAACTTTTAAATAGTTTTTCAAAAAATAGTAAATTAAAATAATTATTAAAATAAAATAGAAAGTTCTAGTCTGTTCCGGTGCAGAATTTAAAAAATAATGTGTCTTTATCACAATTCCATGTTAAGAACCCCCTTTTTAAAAAAATATGTAAAATGCAATACATTTAAAATTGATGCGCCGTTAAATAATAGGATAAAATAAAGATTTGTAAAAATATTTGCAGATTTTTTCATTATTAATCACATAGTGTGCAAATTATATACAATTGAATATGTGCATTTTGGCATGGGCATTTGCATATGAAAATTAAAGCTCGACTTATAAATATTTTTAAATTGTCTGGACTTTATATTTATGATAGACTAAAATATGAGGAGCTTCTATAAAGAATCCACAGAACTCTCCCTTCCCCCACTCCTGGAAACGATTACTTCTACCATATAAAATTTGCATGGGGTGCTACAATTTGATTGCGAGTTATAAGTGTTTGCGGTTTTCGGGCCCTTATATTCGGTTATACTAAATTTTCAAGGGTTCAGTTAAAAAATCTTATAATGTTTTTTCCTTTTTTAAAGATTACGTTTACCGTACAAAATATGAGTGTGATTACGATAATTACAGAGAGAGTTATAAATGTTTTAATTTATCAGGACCTTATACTTAAGATACACTAAAATTTATAAAAAGTCAATAGAGCCCCCCCCCCCCCCCCCGGCCTTATAAAACGATTATGATTATCATAGGAAATTTGTGTGGGCTGCGACAATTTTGATCTGTGTTATAAGTGTTTGCGTTTTCGAGTCCTTATATTCGAGTTATACTAAAATTTAGGGAGTTCGGTTAAAAAATTTGATAATGTCCCTCCTTTTATAAAGATTACGTTTACCATACAAAATATGAGTGTTTTGCGATAATTACAGATCGAGTTATAAATGTCTTAATTTATCAGACCCTTATACTTATGATACACTAAAATATAGAAAATGTCCTCCCCCCCCCCTTGTTTTTTAAAATGATTACCATACGAAATTTGTGTGTGTTTACTAAAATTTTAAGGCCTTTATTTAAAAAACTCTACAATGTCCCCTATAAAATTGTCACCTATTTCAAGTGCACAAAATTTCAGCTTGCTGGAGAAGGGACCGAAATATCTCAGTACCGAAATGTCTTGGGACTGAATTGTCTCGGGACCGAAATGTCTAGGGACCGAATTGTCTCGGGACCGAAATGTCTTGGGACCGAAACGTCCTGCTTCCATATATAATACTTGATGGCATTGGTTGAAAATATTTATAATCAATTAATTTTTTAACAAATACGCTCTTACCTGAGCCTGTCGGCCCACTAACAAGAACAGTCGAAGGATGTACTAACTTGAGTAATTCCATGCTTTAAATGACATGAATGAATGAAATCTTCGATTTTTATAGTTTCTTGAGAAATTTAAACACGTTAATTTTAGTAGTTTAAGTGTGTATTCCGATCCAAACTGCTTATTTTCTGATTCATTTTAAAATTCATTTTTGCTCTCAAACGCATCAAACTGGAAATTCTCTTATTTAGAAACTATATAATGTGCCGTGCTTCTTAATTTTTGATAAATGCAGATAATACTGTATTAAACGCTGTCAAAGTTGGTGTTTTGAACCGAATTTCCCGAAGCGGGCGATCTAGGAATGAAAAAAATGGTCAAACTGAGAAAATAATTGTTTAAAAATCAAATTCTAATTAATTGAGCTGATAATGAAATCACACGGCATGTTAAACATGTCTTCAGAAACCACCCCTCTCGGGGTAATGCCGCCACCATGGCAAAGGGTGACTTTTCCAATTTGAGTTAAATTGTAAGCTTAGCAGATTAATAAATTTAGCGAAAGGAACATTGTAATTATTCATTATTTTGATAAATTATTGCTTTCTAAACATTTTTAGTAGGTTATGTGTTTCCTAGTATCCATTTTATGTATTTACTAGGTCATTAAGAGTGGCGTCATTACTCCGATACAGTGGCATAATTACCCCAGTACACTGGGTAATCCCGCCACTGTACAGAGGTTGAAAGAAATTTTTTTTATGTGTGCTTACTTTACAGTTATGATTACAGTTAAATTTATACAGATACTAAAGATAATGATTCAGCTTTAGAATTTTTACTATTAAAAAATAAACATTTTTTTAGGTGAAAAAAATTAAATTTCCTTAAGGTGTCGCCATTCCCCTGGTCTCCCCTACACCATATCTTTTTTTGACAAATTGATACATTCGAAAATCATTCTTCCTTCTTGATAATACATTTGTAATAGAATTTATACAAAGTCCTTGACATCTTTTTACAATAAAGAAAATACAATATTGCCCACAGACATTGGACGTTAAACTTTGAAGCATTGCATTGTTCCAATAAATTCGATGATACTTCTTTAAAAATCTTGTTATGTCTTCTCCATAGGTTTCGGGAGGAAGTCCGTAAGAATCAAATAATTCAAAGTCTTTTTGTTTTGAATGTAAACTGCTAAACAATGGGATACTTTTCATTATGCTTATCAGTATTAAGTACTAATGCACAGGGAAATTTTTCAATTTCAGGTATTTTAAATTAGTCAAAAATATCACGTCTTGGCACCTTGCGTGATTTAGATGAAATATGCATTTGATAGGTTTGCGCTTCCTTTTAAGCTTTCCATGGCCAATCATTTCATCCACTTTTCAATTGCTTTTCTAGCTAATTTCTTTCCAGTTTCCTTATCGTGTTTTGAGAGAGGATTTAAAATTTTCACCTGACAACACATTGGTCGAAACCATAGTGCCTGTTCGAAGCGCTTCCTTGCCAATTGTCTTAGCACCACTTATCAAAACAGGCATATCGCTGCAAAAAAGTTTAGCAAAAAATCCACCTATACCGTATCCTCTCTGCAAAACTATTCCTCGATAGTAAGGCAAACCTTTATCCTGTCTGCCGGACACACTGATTGACTGTGCATTTGTTCAGCACATATCAACAAAGTAAATTGGAAGTCATTGAAGGAGAAAAAGTGAAGCTTTGATGAATAGAAATTCATTTTTGCACATTGGCAACACTGCTTAGCATGATCCCCATTGAATCAACATAAAGCTCCTGCATCATTGCTTCATCTTACTTTTTCTTTTGGATGTTGTACTTTTCAATTAAATTTTTGTGTGCTGGTTAGAGTGGCAAATATTGTTTCCAACATTATGAGTTCTAACGTCTTTGATAAAGAAAAAAGAGGCAAATACTGTAGCAGATAGCTAATGAAAGCTGTAACAATAAAACTTAGAGAAAAATAAATCGATGTAACAATTGGGGGATTCCATATATAAAATACATTTTGCAGTATTTGTTTGAGTTTCCAATATTACGGTAAAAGATGATTTTCGAAAATATCTGATGATTTAATATCAAAGCATGCAGAGAAAGTTAAATTAAATCATACTCTTCAATCCAGATAGTTATTGAAAATGATGAGGAGAAAGCAATCTGTTGTAGAGTATTAAAACAGAAGATAACTTGCTTGAAGCAGTAGATGCAGAGATAAAAATCATGACTTCATCTAAGAAGTATTACCAGACTGATTTTGACAAGGAAAAAAAAGTAATAGAGGGGGAGGGGGGAAGAAGATTGTTACATCTAACAATGAGATTGCTGATTAAACATCAACAATAGAGAAAGTTTCCTGTAGCCAATATCTAGAATTTAGAAAATAAATTAAGCTCTTATAATATTTTTTATCATTCATTTTATTATAACAAGACTAGAAAAAAATATTTTTAACTTATAATTTCTAATAAATTTTGCTTTTTTCCTTTCTCATTAGATATTTGGATAATTTGAAGATATGATAACCTGAAGAGATAATTGTCTTTAACTTATGAGGTTCTTTAGTATATATGTATATGTGTGTTGAAATTTTGTTTTTGTTTTGTTTTTTTAAGGTGTAAATTGGTACTGTTCCAACATTAAACATTCTATTCTTGGATCCTGATAAAATTCGGTAAGTTTTTAAAAGCATAGAGGATGAATTTCATTCTGAATACAAAAAGGATACTTCATGATTTGAAATATCCATTTATTTTGTTAAAAATTAGTTGGTGTTATTCGAATTTCTAAGGGCAACATTTTTCACCTTCAGTTAGTGAATGTTATGGCTTATATATAATGATTTTTCTTTCATTGTGTTTCAAAAGTAGTGTTGGCCTTTTTTCTTTTTTTGAATCAGCTTTATTGAAATCAATTAAAATTATACATTGTGTTGAAGTTTCGAATCCCACTCGCGGGCTCCTGGATTTACCCGATGATGTGTTATTCATACTCCTGAGAGTGTACGTTCCATTGAGAAAGAAACTCTACGTGCTGTTTCGGATCCCTGAATTTCGGCGACTGGTGACTCGCTGCGAAGCCTATCATCCCCTTCCGGTCCCCTTCAAACGTACCTGGACTTGCTGCAGTGCATCCGACCGGGATGGTACGCGGCTCGAGAGGATCCCTTCCATCGATTCCACCTGCAGATCGAGGAGAGGACGTTGCAAGTGTCCCTGTGCCACTACCTGCTGGCAGGATCGGCGAGCCGTGTCACGTCGCCCGACACGTTGCGTTTCCAGTTTTTCAACGAGACACTGCCCACGAATCTGCTAAACTACTTGGAGGACTATGATGCTTCATTTTATATCTATTCCTCCAGCCAAGCTTTATTGAAATCAATTAAAATTATACATTGAGTTGAAGCTTATCGGAATATTTTTAAAGATGATTTTGACACTTGTTTCCTGGTTACATTATTTGTTTTGTTCCTTGTTTTATGGCAATAATTATATCATTTTTGTTACAGTTTGATCAAGACTACATTTTGCCTGATCAATTCTCCTGAAGTAATCGCAAAAATGGCTGTAAATTTAGCATCCAATTGCTTATCAGAAGTAAGTTAAACTATTTAAAGTATAATATTTATAAAGCTATTAGTTTTCATTGTTTTAATAAGGATCCCATGGTATGTAAGTCCCAAAGTCATAATGAAGTTAACCTTTTAGCCAGGAGAACTTTTTGAGGGGCCAAAGGGGGTTTCACGGGCCCCTTAAAATTTAATATTCACTTACTTATTTGCTGTACCTTGGTCGCTCCTTAAAAAATAACCCACAGCAATCCAACAAGGTGTTCCATCAAGAACAGTCTCTCCGTCTTCCTGCGTTTTTTTCCAATGAAACTATTAAAGGGGTGGGGGTGGGGGGCGAAAACTGTGCTCATTGGTCAATTTCCCTCCCTGACGACAAACATTACTCATTACTATGTATCTCTTTCCAAGGGAGACCACGTGGTCTGACAATTCTCCGAAATCCTTACACCCTTTTGAATATCCATGGGAACATCTTGCACCTGCTAAAAAGCTATTTTTCGTAAACAAAGTCGTAAATCTGCCTCGGAAAAAGGGGCTGATATAATGCTATGAGAAAAGTGTTTCTCACACACAATAACCATGTACACTGCTCAAAACAATTAAAGGATATTTGAAGTTTTATATAAAATAAAGATATAAATGAAATTTTTTTTGCCGAAAATAGAAGAAGAGAATCACAAATGCAAATTTTTCTGGTTTTCAAACTGTGGAGTATGAAAATTTTGAGTTCGACGTCAAAAACGTCGCTTCAGCGGCAGCGAATGAAATTTGACTTTCAACTGGATAAAAGAGAATGAAGACAAGGATGATCGGCATTCAGTGATTGCTTTGTTTCGATGAGTACGATGTCTCAGCGAAGTCATTTGACAGATTCAGAAGCTTTGAGAATTGTTGGTAGGTTAGAAGGGGGCCAAACTCAAGCCGAAGTAGCGCAAGCCATTGGAGTGTCACAAAGTGTCATTTCCAGGATCTGGAACCGTTTTTTGGAGAGTGGATGTGCAGGCCGAAGACCAGGGCAAGGTCGTAGATGGGCAACAACGCCCAATGAAGATCGGTATTTAGCGTTAACAGCTCGGAGACACCGAACCATGAACGCTACTCTTCTCCAACAACACCTTCGCTCGGCTACAGCACCACGATTTCAACTCAGACTGTCCAAAACCGGCTCCATGCTGTAGGTCTGTATGCTTGCCTACCGATGGTATGTGTTAGATTAACATCAAGGCATCGTCGCAACCGCAGGGAGTGGGCAACCGAGCATGTCAACTGGAGGAGAAATGAATGGAGCAATATTCTGTTTTCTGACGAGTCCCGTTTTTCTGTGCATCCGGATAATAGGCGTATTTTCATCTGGAGGGACCGTGGCAGTAGGAATAATCCTGCGTTCGTGCACGAAAGTGTCAGATTTGGCGGTGGAGGAGTGTTGGTGTATCGTGGCATCTCCATTGACGGGCGCACTGACCTCTACATCATTTGAGATGGAGCTCTGACTGGTCGCCGATATAGGGATGAGATCCTCAGACCTATTTTAGTCCCTTACGCTGCAGCAATCAGAGATAACTTCATTTTAATGGACGATAACTGCAGGCCACATCGTGCAAACCTGGTGGAGGATTTCCTTTTCGAGGAAGGAATCATTCGAATGGAATGGCCAGTGTGCTCTCCAGACTTGAATCCAATCGAGCATGCTTGGGACGCTCTAGGAAGACGAGTTTCTGGCCGCCAACAACCCCTACAAACTCTCCAAGAACTGAAAAGAGCTCTTCTGGAAGAGTGGGGCAGAATACCCCAACTCGTCATTAATAGCCTCATTGAGTCCATGCCTCAAAGGTGTTCAACGTTGCTGGCCGCCCATGGAAACCATACCCCCTACTGAAAATGATTTTCTTTGAAGAAAACACCTTTTCTTATTCTTTTTTTCTCATATGCACAAATTGTGTTTCTTTCCTTTAGTACTCAAATGCGCAATAAAATGCATTTTTATCTGCCAAACATGTGTAATTTATTCTCATATAACCTACTATGTCTGTCGACCATGTATCAATCAGCTAAACAGTTTACCAGATACAAAATCCACCTAAAACTGGAATATCCTTTAATTGTTTTGAGCAATGTATAATCATATGAAAAAATAAAATAGTGGAATTGCGCCAGAATTAATGCAGCAAAATTTATGACTGTTCCTGCTTTATGTATTTTTTGTATCCTACAGGACACTTTATGAATAGATTGTCAAATCTAATTTGACAAACAGAACATTTTGAAGAAGGCACAAATTTTGAAATGCACATAGTGCATAGCAGATGGTAGCACCCTTCAACAATTCACAATTTTGTGGCTATCTACCTTATATTGATCAATATAACATTATTTATAATCATTTTGAAAAAATAAAAGAATGGTGGAATCGCGCCACTAAAAATGCAGCAAAATTTTTGACTATTCTTGCTTTATGTATTTTTTTGTATCCTACCGGACACTTTATGAAAAGATTGTCAAATTTTATTTGACAAACAGAACATTTTGAAGAAGGGACAAATTTTGAAATGCACATAGTGCATAGCAGATGGTAGCGCCCTTCAACAATTCCACAATTTTGTGGCTATCTACCTTATATTGATCAATATAACATTATTTATAAACATTTTGAAAAAATAAAAGAATGGTGATATCGCACCACTAAAAATGCAGCAAAATTTTTGATTTTTTTAGTCATTTCAGCACGTTTACTTAAACCCTTCATTAGGATTTGCATCTGCAGGATCTACAACATTCATACGACCATCAGTATCTTTATTATATAATTCTGAGGAAAGTTGAGAGGTTTTTTCATCAAAGCCGTGATTCAGTAACTTCTCTGTCATAGCTCTGTAAGGATAAGTATTGTTACTAGAAGAAACGAGTCATTCGTTCAGGCTAATATCGACTTGAGAAAACATGGAATGCAAAAAGAAATTGACGGGCCCCACTTTACATTTATCCGGAATAGGTTTGCCATCATTTTTCAAAATTTTTACTTTGACATACAACTGCATTTGCGATAAATCAAGATATTCTTCTCCGCTTCCTGAAACATTAAATTCTACAGGTCCTCCATCAGAAGCATTAGCAAGCGGATGATATTCCACCATTGTCCTCTTTCAATAACTGTTTGTGTGGGAAGTTAAGTAAATAATTCTAGTTCCGATTTAAAACATTCTGGAGAATCTTTTAAAAGAAAAACCATGGTATTCAATGTATAAATTAGTCAAAAATATCATGTCTTTGCACCTTGCGTGATTTAGATGAAATGATGCATTTGATAGGTTTGCGTTCCTTTTAAGCTTTCCATGGCCAATCATTTCATCCACTTTTTCAATTGCTTTTCTAGCTAATTTCTTTCCTGTTTCCTTTGATCGTGTTTTGAGAGAGGATTTAAAATTTTCACCTGACAACACATTGGTCGAAACCATAGTGCCTGTTCGAAGCGCTTCCTTGCCAATTGTCTTAGCACCACTTATCAAAATAGGCATATCGCTGCAAAAAAGTTTAGCAAAAAATCCACCTATACCGTATCCTCTCTGCAAAACTATTCCTCGATAGTAAGGCAAACCTTTATCCTGTCTGCCGGACACACTGATTGACTGTGCATTTGTTCAGCACATATCAACAAAGTAAATTGGAAGTCATTGAAGGAGAAAAAATGAAGCTTTGATGAATAGAAATTCATTTTTGCACATTGGCAACACTGCTTAGCATGATCCCCATTGAATCAACATAAAGCTCTCGCATCATTGCTTCATCTTACTTTTTCTTTTGGATGTTGTACTTTTCAATTAAATTTTTGTGTGCTGGTTAGAGTGGCAAATATTGTTTCCAACATTATGAGTTCTAACGTCTTTGATAAAGAAAAAAGAGGCAAATACTGTTGCAGATAGCTAATGAAAGCTGTAACAATAAAACTTAGAGAAAAATAAATCGATGTAACAATTGGGGGATTCCATATATAAAATACATTTTGCAGTATTTGTTTGGGTTTCCAATATTATGGTAAAAGATGATTTTCGAAAATATCTGATTATTTAAAATCAAAGCATGCAGAGAAAGTTAAATTAAATCATACTCTTCAGTCCAGATAGTTATTGAAAATGATGAGGAGAAAGCAATCTGTTGTAGAGTATTAAAAGAGAAGATAACTTGCTTGAAGCAGTAGATGCAAAGATGAAAAACGTGACTTCATCTAAGAAGTTTTACCAGACTGATTTTGACAATAAAAAGAAAGTAATAGAGGGGGGGGGGGAGAAGATTGTTACATCTAACAATGAGATTGCTGATTAAACATCAACAATAGAGAAAGCTTCCTGTAGCCAAAATCTAGAATTTAGAAAATAAATTAAGCTCTTATAATATTTTTTATCATTCATTTTATTATAACAAGACTAGAAAAAAATATTTTTAACTTATAATTTCTAATAAATTTTGCTTTTTTCCTTTCTCATTAGATATTTGGATAATTTGAAGATATGATAACCTGAAGAGATAATTGTCTTTAACTTATGAGGTTCTTTAGTATATATGTATATGTGTGTTGAAATTTTGTTTTTGTTTTGTTTTTTTAAGGTGTAAATTGGTACTGTTCCAACATTAAACATTCTATTCTTGGATCCTGATAAAATTCGGTAGTTTTTAAAAGCACAGAGGATGAATTTCATTCTGAATACAAAAAGGATACTTCATGATTTGAAATATCCATTTATTTTGTTAAAAATTAGTTGGTGTTATTCGAATTTCTAAGGGCAACATTTTTCACCTTCAGTTAGTGAATGTTATGGCTTATATATAATGATTTTTCTTTCTTTGTGTTTCAAAAATAGTGTTGGCCTTTTTTCTTTTTTTGAATCAGCTTTATTGAAATCAATTAAAATTATACATTGTGTTGAAGTTTCGAATCCCGCTCGCGGGCTCCTGGATTTACCCGATGATGTGTTATTCATACTCCTGAGAGTGTACATTCCTTTGAGAAAGAAACTCTACGTGCTGTTTCGGATCCCTGAATTTCGGCGACTGGTGACTCGCTGCGAAGCCTATCATCCCCTTCTGGTCCCCTTCAAACGTACATGGACTTGCTGCAGTGCATCCGACCGGGATGGTACGCGGCTCGAGAGGATCCCTTCCATCGATTCCACCTGCAGATCGAGGAGAGGACGCTGCTGTGCCACTACCTGCTGGCAGGATAGGCGAGCCGTGTCACGTCGCCTGACACGTTGCGTTTCCAGTTTTTCAACGCGACGCTGCCGCACCTACGCACGAATCTGCTAAACTACTTGGACGACTATGATGCTTCATTTTTATATCTATTCCTCCAGCCAAGCTTTATTGAAATCAATTAAAATTATACATTGTGTTGAAGTTTATCGGAATATTTTTAAAGATGATTTTGATACTTGTTTCCTGGTTACATTATTTGTTTGTTCCTTGTTTTATGGCAATAATTTTATCATTTTTGTTACAGTTTGATCAAGACTACATTTTGCCTGATCAATTCTCCTGAAGTAATTGCAAAAATGGCTGTAAATTTAGCATCCAATTGCTTATCAGAAGTAAGTTAAACTATTTAAAGTATAATATTTATAAAGCTATTAGTTTTCATTGTTTTAATAAGGATCCCATGGTATGTAAGTCCCCAAAATCATAATGAAGTTAACCTTTTAGCCAGGAGACCTTTTTGAGGAGCCAAAGGGGGTTTCACGGGCCCCTTAAAATTTAATATTCACTCACTTATTTGCTGTACCTTGGTCGCTCTTTAAAAAATAACCCACAGCAATCCAACACGGTGTTCCTTCCAGAACAGTCTCTCAGTCTTCCCGCGTTTTTTTCCAATGAAACTATTAAAGGGGTGGGGGTGGGGGGGCGAAAACTGTGCTCATTGGTCAATTTCCCTCCCTGACGACAAACATTACTCGTTACTATGTATCTCTTTCCAAGGGAGACCACGTCGTCTGACAATTCTCCGCAATCCTTACACCCTTTCGAATATCCATGGGAACATCTTGCACCTGCTAAAAAGCTATTTTTCGTAAACAAAGTCGTAAATCTGCCTCGGAAAAAGGGGCTGATATAATGCTATGAGAAAAGTGTTTCTCACACACAATAATCATGTATTTAAAAATGTATACGTGTGGCCTCAATTATTTCTGGAAGCTATTTATTTTGTGTATATGAACACAGTCTACTATTTTCCCACGCCTGCTAGTAAAATATCCCCAAAAAAGGTTTTATTTACAGAAAAATAATGGGATGGTTTTTGAATAACAACATCTATATGTTGTAACATAATTTAACTACGAGAAATTAATAAAAAAAGGGGGGGAGGCCTTTATTTAGTAAATTTTATTTATTAATTAATTAATTATTTTTAAAAAACGCATCTGACTTTAAACTTAATTCTTAAAAATAAAGAAATTGTATATTGAATAATTTTGAATAGAACCAAGCTATTAATAATATACAAAAAAAAAAAGGGGGGGGGTGGCGGTGCATGCTGTGTATAAATAATATATTTTAAAGGAAAACTGCTGGAAAATAAGTAAAGTATGCCCAACAAAGTGACATGTTCACTAAATTTTATTTTTCTGCAGCAGTTTCACATGACGAAACATTATACATTGTCATATGTGTATGACAAGTTTGAATGGTGTACCAATTTAATTACTATAAAATGATATGATATTTGTGTATGTTTGAGGTGGTCTCCCAAGACAGTGTTGTAAGTATTGTTTGTATATGTAAGTTTACTTTGTGTTGCTTTACATATGTTTGGATATCGAACCATGGTAAGCTTAAATATTTTTGTAGAAAGGGTAGAAATATGTGATGTAGAATCATATATTGTGTTTTCCTAAATTACATTCCGTTAATTTATTTGTTACTCATATTGCTTAATATAATTTGATTCCTTATTTCATCTAAAAAGCTCTCTTTTTAAATAAAAGTAGATATATCTTGCTACAGTTGACAGGTCATTAATAATCAAGAGGTAATCATAATAATATTTTATTTCCTGTCTAAATAAATCTGTCTGTTATCTTTTCTTTTTTAAGTTAAATGTGTCTTGCATTTCGCGAATCGTCACATAATATTTATAATAGACATTTAACGTATGGCAGAGAATAAGTAATTATATATGATGGATGGCAGATTAAAATTAGAATATAGTGCAGGGTTTATTGATATAATGTAAAAGGTTATTGCTCATTTCTTTAATCGTTATGGATAAACATTTTTTTCATTCGTTATTTAGCACCAGAGTGATTCGTTAGATTTTGAATTTTATATGTACCATGCAAACGGATATTTGTACAAGCTGGAAACTCTATGATAAATCATAATATTTTATATTTTGTGATTTCAGAAATGAATGAAGATGGAATTGTTTTAAAAAAGGACTTATGTCTTGCATTGTTTCTTAGAATGGCCTTTACAGAGTTTTTTTTCTCTGAGTGGCAAATCTTATTTGAGATTTTCTTTCAAGTAAAAATTATGAAACTATATTGGATACCATTGACGGTAAATTTACTGCTGGCTATAACTTTTTTACTGCTGGCGTAGTTAACGTAAATTTACTGCTGGCTAACTTTTTACTTGGCTCGCCAAGCATATTTCTCGGGCTCCAGCTTTAGAAGAGTTAAAAAAATCGGCTTTTAGAGATTCGATCGATTACCTTGTATATGGTCGAGAGACGTGCCCGGATAGTGGCCGCCCTCACCTTCAAGGCTTTGTTTGTTTTAAGATATGCACGAAATTCAGCACAGTACGCACCCGACTACCAGGTTGCCATATTGAAAAGATGCGTGGCACTCCAGAGGAGGCTGCGGAGTATTGCAAAAAAGATGGTGAATACTTCGAATTTGGCCAATTACCGATTATTGTTAAGAGCAATGATGTCGCTAAAAAATGTGTGCATATCGCTGAAAGAGGCGACTTGGAATCGATTAAAGTGGATCATCCTGGATATTATATCAGGTACAAATCTACTCTTACATCTATGCTTAAATTTGATATAAGTGAGTTAAATGGCAGCTGTGGTGTTTGGATCTCTGGACCAACCAGGTGCAGTAAAGATTATGCAGTACGTAATTTAAATTCAGTTTTTGTAAAATTTATGAATAAATGGTGGATGGGTATCGTAATAAAAAGTATGTATTAATATCTGATGTGGAACCTGAGCATTGTAAATGGTTATCTTATTTTTTAAAAATTTGGGCTGATCGGTACGCGTTTACTACAGAAATTAAGGGGGGTTCTATGGTAATAAGACCCAGGATGATCTTTGTAACATCAAATTTCACTATCCGGCAAGCAATTCCTGAAAACATCATTGATGCAATAGAAGCGAGGTTCACGAGTTATCAATTTGATAATCAAAGTGGGTACGAAGTCCAGCAACGTGCAGAAAATCCGGCTAGTGATAGAGTATTAAGAGTGTTGCTGTTGTACGAGCCAGACACGTTTAAAAGTGATGGCATATTGGAAGAACAGAGCCCGTCAACTCTTTCGTTGGAGGCGGCGGCCTTTGGTACACCGAAAGTACCAGAAACCTCGGAGAACCAAGCGTTTTTATCGCCGGAATTCTTCCAAAAGGAATGAATATTTAAAAACTGTATTCCATGATGAGGAAATATATCATTGTTCATTTGCTGAAAAACAAGAAGGAAGTACTTGGAAAAAGGTGGATACTTTGTCCATATTTAATGCTTGGAATTTTAGATTAACTGTGATGCCTTATCCTTTGTTAGGAAGGTATAAAGAATTGTGTGCAATGTACCGGTGGGTAAAGATAAATTATATTTCATTCTATTTTGCTGTAAGTGCTTATACATATCAAGCTGCAACTGAAATGGAAATAGCGCTTGAGGAGGATACTGTAGAAAAAAAAACGAAGTATACAGGTGCTATAAATAATACAACACCTTCTGTGGGTCCTATTCATGGAGCAGATAAAATGCATTTTGTGTGGAATTTGGATAATTTTGTAAAAGAAGTTGTAAAAGAACGGCGAAATGAGATAATCTGTGCCTGAAGCAGGCAGAGGTGATATTTTTACCACTTTCGTTGTTTACAATCTAGGCATTGGGAAGAATATTTCCAACCCCCCTTGCGTTACGGTAAGTAAAATTTTCTTAAGATTTTGGGTTTTATAACTTTTTTAAAGAGTTTTTAGTACTATAAGACGGGAATTAATTTAAATATTTTAGTTTTTGAGTCTTGCCCGGGTAAGGGTTAAGGGCGTATTCAAATCCAAACTGCTTATTTTCCGACTCATTTTTAAAATCATTTTTGCTCTCAAACGCATCCAATTGGTAGATTCTCTTATTCAGAAACTGTATAATGTACCGTAATGGTCAACTTTTTGATAGAGGCAGAATATATTTTAAAAAATTATGTAAAATTGGACATTTTGAACCGAATTTCCCGAAGCGATTGTGTTGAAAATGAAAAATATTGTCCTACTGAGAAAATAATTGTTTATAAATCAAGTTTTAATTAATTGAACAAAATATAAAAACACCTGTCGATTTTAAATCTCAACAAAAACCATGTCAACAAGTTTCATATTTTTTCTTTTAAAAATGAATGAAAAAGTACCAAAAAATTTCGAGTTGTTTAGCATGGAAAAGTATTTTTTTGAATACCGCCTTAACATGATTCTGATAAAACCATCTCTTATATAAAAATCAAATAAAAACTCTTCAAAAGCGGCCAAATAAAATTGTCAAAGAGGGTTTTTCTCTAATCATGATTTAGTTTTTGTTGTTGAAATTAGCACTTAACTTCGAAATCTACCTGCGCCTGTAGGCCAAGGCGGCAGGGGTTTTTGTACTTTTAAAAAGGAATTCGTAAACGTGTCGGAAAGTCGCGTGTTGTTTAGCGGAGAAAAAGATCCTATTTATATATATATACAGGGTGTTTCATAAAAGATGGGCAAAACTTAAAGAGATTATAGTACAAATCCAAACAAACAACATTCATTAAAGAATGCATGGTCGGAATTAAAACGCTAGAGGGTGCCGAATATGATATTGTTATACGAGGCAAAAACATACAAAGAATGATTAACTAACAAAAGCAAGTTTAATGACATGTCTTCTTACAATCGTTGAGCCTCTGAAACTTCCATTTGCAGTCCCATTAATAAAATGCATATCACAGCTTCTTTAGGTGCGTTCGTAATTATACAAATACGTAGCACCTATAGTCGTCGTTCAGTACGTCTGTCTGTGCGCAATTAACAGAGCAAAAACTACCCAACCGAATAGTCTGAAATTTTAAATATATGATTGTTGCAAAATTTTGTAGAGCCATTTCAAATTTTATGAAAATCGGATGTATAGTTTAATTACAGGGACAGTCAAAAGTTTTTCTTTACATTACGGCCAATGGGAAAAAATTATTGCAAGTGCATTTTAATAATGTTACAGTCTTCCGAATGGTCTGAAATTTTAAATATATAATTGTTGCAAAATTATTGCATATTAGCAATTAACATCCATCTTATTAAAAAGAAAGAATTAAACATGTCCCATTCCTCCTTCTACCTTCTTTTATGTTAAACTTCTTGTATAAACAGAAGTTCTACTTTTAGGCATAGTTTAAATTATGAATAATATACAGTATGATGTTCAATAAATAGAAAAACTATTACATCTACGCGTAAACAAGCCTATACTACTATATTTTACTAATATACAGAAAGCATAAAAAGGTATATGAAGCAGATTTACTTCTGATTCTTGAAATAATGCTTTGCCTAAGTCTTTAAAGTAAATCGGCATGTCAAACGATGATTAAAAATTAGTTTAATTAACAAGGTATGCAACTGATATAAAAGGTTTGATAATTCTCACTTTTATTTTTCAATTTTAGAAATTATTTAATTATTTTTTTTAATATTTTAACCCTTTGCACTCAAAGGTTTTTTTCATTTGTATTACCAGCAACTCAAAGTGATTTTAGTTATATCTTATTATTTTTTTAATTCTTTATGAATACGAATACAAATGTTATGATATATAAAAAAAAAAACTAAAAATTATAAAATTATTACATTTTGTAATCGTAAAGTGTGATACCTCTTGAAGCAATTGCCAATATGTAATCTTGGCTTTTCTAGACAGGTATGAGGTATCACAAAATTATTTCTGTCTCCATAGCGGAGCCCTCAAGTTTGAAGACAAATTTTAAATGGCTCCGCTCCGGAGTCCTCGAGTGCAAAGGGCTAACTTTTTTTCAATATATAATGTATTTAAAACAATCAAAAATGGTATCAAAATTCAATTTGTGCGATTGCAGCATTGTATTTCTACAGTCAAAGATTTTGCACCTTAGCCAACTAAAATTTCGATTATACGCCTTTCTCAGTTATGCATCGTTTTAGAAAGGTTTCCTGAAAGACGTATAATTGGTACTTTACTGTTTTTTTGTTTTTTTTTTGGGGGGGGGGGGCTGAAATTGTCATATTGCCAGAGCAAAAGTTCTTTATCTACAGAACGACAAAGTCGAAAAATCCATTTACTCTTGCTCGATTGAAAATATACACAATATTTTGAAAAAGTGTTTACTCTTTAGTGTATACCCTCTGCTGATAGAATATAATCTTTTTTTTTTTTTTTTTCACCTATTTCACTAATTATTACTCTTTCTCACTCTCTTTTTTTTTTTTTTTTTTTTTTTTTTTTTCATCATCTGAAGATATAAGAAAATGCTCTTTTATGAAACCTTTAAACACATAAAGGCTAGATTTATTATGGTTATTTGTGCTTTTCATTATGTAGGGATTTTTTTTTGTGTGTGTGTGTGTGTGTCACAAAATCAAAATGTTCATTTTATGAGTAACAATCCCAGATAAAGATTCTGTCTGTGTCACTCTCTATTATGTACAGTATAACCTCGAAAATCCGGCATTGTCAGGACCATGATGATGCCGAATTTCTGACTTCAAAAATACTTTTAATAGTCTTAATGGTGCCGTTATTCGTAATTTAATTCATACCCAAGTAATAGAGAGAGTCTTTGAGAAAATTAGAAAATTAAATATTTTAAAAAATATTAAAATTAAAAGTTTCTATTCATATTTTCTATGTTACAAAAAAAAAAAAAAAAAATCTAATATATATCATTTCTTCTCGTGCAATTTCCTAAACATCGATGTCAATTTTATTTGCTTCAACTCTTTGAACAGCTTTTTAACAAGTTTTAATTTTACACAAATGTAGAATATTGATTTTGAAAATACAGTCTTATTTATCTAAAGCAGATGCTAGTTTTCCAGTCAAATTTAAGCATTTTTCCACTGATACCATTTCTTCTGTACTCAGAAGGGATTCAATTTAGCATAGCATCTGCGATCTCACTGTCAGTCAAGTCAATCCATCACTTTCAATCTCGAAATTTTTAATTGTTTAACAATTTATTATTTTTCTTTCTCCTATAAGGTGGAAGTGTAAAAAAAAAAGCGGCGAGATGACTTTGATGCTGGATTTTTGAGGTCACACTGTACTTTATTTACTTTTACTATACGTATGTAATTTGTGTGTTTATAATTTTGTTTTTTATTTTTTTCTAGAGAGAAAAGAATGAATCAAGAAGAAAAATTTAATGAAGTTCCTGTTAATTATATCAATTCTTTATATGTAAATAAATTACTATATTAATTCTTTACATGTAAATAAATAGAATTTTATAAACTGAATGATGTTTCATTTGTTTTCCAGACTATTTCCTTGATACTGAGAAATATTTTTCATTGCTTCATCTTAAGTTATTAAAAATAATTACAATCAGAAAAAGAACAATTTAAGTGAGTTAAATTATACTTTAAAAAACTAAAAAAAAATAATGTTAGTTTAGTATTTGCTCTGTTGTACATAGGATAATATTTCTCTGGTAAAAGAAAAACATTGGAGAAGGGAGGAAGGCAGATGATTTTTAAAATGTCTTATTGTAATATGTAATTTACATTGTTAAACAAGCAAACAATTACTATTTTTATGTAAAAATGCTGGAAAGATCATTGAATTTGTAAAAAAAATTCTTTTGCATTTTGCATCATTAACCAATTTTCAGAGAAAAGACTAAATATATTCTAATAATTTAGGGCATATAACTTGTGCTAATATGCCATTAAAGAAAGGGAAACCATTAAAAGAGCAGAACAACGCCGTGAAAGTCTAGCTGGCAAGAGTGAGCTGAAGAGTGCATCGAAACGTCAGTGAAATATGAAAGACATTCCTCTAACTGTATAAATAAAATGGCTGAGGCATGATTGAACTTTGGTACACACAGTTTATTTAAAAATATCACAGATCGAGATTACAGCTGATAATATTCACAGGCGAGAGCAAGGCTGATGAAATTCATAACAACAGGAACAGATGTTTAATTGCACATTAATTAACATTAATAAAAATATCACAGTTGATTAAAGCTTGATTAAAACCACATTAAAAAATAAAACTCATTCAATACTTTCAAAATAATAAACTCCATGAACGCCGTCCCGCGAACGTTCAAGATTCTTGACAATACTTCCCCTCATGGGAGAAGCAAAACGAAAGGGGCCACGATATCACAACACGCCAAGGCTATATACACTCAAAGGAAAAGCACGTGATTCCAAGAAGAACCACCGCAACCAATGAGCAGCCGATATCATTATGGATATGCAAAAACCAGAAACGATGAATCGATTCTAAAAGATTCTGTGCTGCCATCTGGCGACAAAGTGAAAGTGATATCGATACGTCTTATCGATCATGAAACGTTCTATGCACGACGTGGCTAATTCACAGCATGGCGAACGGCAAAAATTCAATGATGTTCACAAAGTAAACACCGCATAGAAAACAAATCAAAAGGATTGCCAATTAAGGACCATTACAGAAGAGATAAGTAAGTAATATATTTAAGTAAATAAAGATGAATAAATGTTAACTATTAATGAAACTGTAATAAAGAAAATATATATAAAAAGTAAACAAAAGACCGGTACTTTAAGGTAAGCAATAAGAGACGAAGCAAGGAGAACAAAATTTATTCTGCCATCATATTCCCGTGGTCATCAATCAGAATCCTATGGAGGATTTATTTTATAAATCTGACAATATTCTCTAAATAATAATTGAAAATTCTAAGAAATAAGTTTAATAAATGAAAGAATTAAAAAATTTAATGAAGTAGTAATATAAAAAATATACAATCTTCTACAGTCATTAAATGTACACTATATTGGAATTCCACATATTTGATGTGCTATTTATTGTAGGTAAACACAGATTTCATTATATATGTATACAATAAAAAATTATCTGATCCTGGATAGTGAACTGGATTCAAAAGGTAAGTAACTGAAAGTATAATTAAATTTACTATGTATAAGCATAGACATAGAGTTGTATGTTCTCAAGTCCCTGTAACATTTTAAATACTTTTTCTTACCCTCTAATATAAAAAAGCTTTTACATGGTTCGTACGCTTTGGAAAAAACAGAAAAAGTGCTGGAAAAAAAAGTATTCATTTTCAAGGAATTAAAAGTGCTGGAATAAAAAGTATTCATTTTCAAGGAATGAAAAGTGCTGGAAAATATCGCGAACTTCAACAAATGTTGCCGAAAAATATCAATTTCAACAATCGTTCGCATGAAAAAATCAGTAATTTCGCCAAAGGATGACTTAAAAAATGCGAATTTCGTCAAAAGTTCGCGGAAAAAACGTGAATTTTGTCCAAAGGACGCGGAAAAAAAACGCGCATTTCCTCAAAGACTAGAAAAATAACCGAAATTTTGATAAAAGATCTCGAATACAGCGCAAATTTCGTCAGAGGATCGCGGGAAAAACGCGAACTGCATTAAAAGATCGCGAAGATATGCGTGTTTTCATCAAAGGATCGCGCAAAGAAACGCAAATTTCGACAAAGGATCGTGAAAAAACCATAAATTTCGACAAAAGATCGCAAAATTGTGCGAATTTCTACAAAAGATCATGTAGGGGTGATTCTGTTCCGAATTTTCCGAAAATTTAAGGCATTCATTTCGGAAAATTAAAAAAAAAAATTGGTCACCAATCCGAATATTCGGCCATAAAAAATCGCGAATTTCGACAAATGGTCGCCGAAAAAAATAAATTTTGCCAATCGTTTTCAGAAAAATCGCCAATTTCGCCAAAGGATCGTGGAGAAAACGCAAATTTCGACAAAGAATCGCGGAAAAAACTGAAATTTCGCCCAAGAAACGCGATAAAACCGTACTTTTCGTCGAAAGATCGCAAAAAAATAACGAAAATTTTATCAAATGATCGTGAAAACCGGAAATTTCGTCAAAAGATCGCGAAAAAACGAAAATTTCGTCAAAAGATCACGAAAAACCGAAAATTTCGTCAAAAGATCACGAAAAATCGAAAATTTCTCGTCAAAAGATCACGAAAATTTCTCGTCAAAAGATCACGAAAAAACGAAAATTTCGACAAAAGATCGCGAAAAACCGAAAATTTCTCGTCAAAAGATCACGAAAAACCGACAATTTCGTCGAAAGATCGGAGAAAAATGACAAATTTCGTCGAGAGATCGGAGAAAAATGACAAATTTCGTCGAAAGATCGAAGAAAAATGACAAATTTTATCGAAAGACCGAGAAAAAATGGCAAATTTCGTCGAAAGATCGCGAAAAAATGGCAAATTTCGTCAAAGAGACACAGAAAAAACGAATAGTTAGGTCTGGGAGTGGATTTCCCACCCCCCCCCCTTCCCCCTTCTTCTGCAACTTTTCAGAAAAGTTGAGGTGAATCGCGGAAAAAACTCTAATTTCTTCAAAGGATCGTGGAAAAAACGTGAATTTACTCAAAGGATCGTGGAAAAAAGGGGAAATTTCGTCGAAAGATTACGAAAAAAGACTAAATTTGTCAAAGGGCCTCGAAAAAAAAAATAAAACACATAAGCCAGTGCTGGGAGGGGATTTACCCCTTCCCCTGTCTGCTGTAATCTTTCAGAAAATTTGCTGTGAATTTTAGAATTTTTTAAACTCAGAATCACCCTTGAAAATTTCATCAACTATACGCTGAAAAAAATCACGAATTTCTTCAATGTGTCACTGAAAAAAAATTGCAAATTTTAAGAATCCGCTGGGGAAAAATAAGACTGACAAACTTCGTCCATTGGTCATTGTTAAAGAATGCAAATTTTGTCAATTTGTCGAAAAAATCTTGAAATACATCAGTTTGATTGCGATTTCATATATTGCCCCCCCCCCCCCCCCAAAAAAAACCCTTCTTCCTAACATAATCAGTCATAAAAGAAAAATAATAAAAATCGGTCATTCATAAAAATTGCGAATTCTGTCAATCAGTTATAACTTCACCGAATTATATTAATTCCAAATTTTTCATAGTGTAACAGATAAAAAAATTTTATTTCACTTTTATAAATCCATTTTAAAAAAATTCTTTTGTATTTAAAAAGTAAAAGTAAATTAATAATCTTTATTTCAATTATTTTTGTATGGATAAGTGCAATTGCTATAAGGTTTGAGAATTCAGAAAATATGTATTAAAAAGTATAACTTGTAAAAAATTGTTCACAACTTCAGAAATGCTAATATTTGACTCCTGATGAGTGTTCAGAATTCCTAAAATTTAACTGGTTTACCCCTATCTTCTACTCTTGTAGTGATACCATACCTTTTATTTATTTATTTATTGCACTTAAAAAATAAAAATCAAGCTCTGTTTTCTTAACTTTTTATTATATATGAAATTTATTTCCTTGGTACCTTACTAAGTTAAAACGCATTATTTTTTTAAAATTCTCTAATAATGTCTTGAAAATGCCTGTTATAAAAATTCAAAGATTTGATAAGAATTCTTTGAAATAGATAATCAATGGGGTAGCTATTTTCCTTATGTGTTATTCTATGCCATTTTTATGCATGTATCTAAACAGTCCTTGAATAGTGCTGGAATAGTGCTTGAAAAGTGCTTGAATTTTATTTGTTCTCGAGTGTATGAACCATGTTTTAGTTTTTTAATTTTATTGAATTTCTCCTTTTTCTTTTCTTAAAGGATAAATGACAAAAAAAAAAAAAAAAAAAAAAAAAAAAAAAAATCCCTTTGCTATTTTTAATTTTAAGTTACCAATAATTTTCAAGACTCTATGCCTATGTGTATAAGAATGATTTTTTAATACTAAATACGTGAAATTTTTCAAGTTGCTAACTAAATGTAAATAAACAGAGTGAAAAATGTCGAACCTGGATCCTTGCTCCAATGCACTGTTGATTTGCGCCGAGTTAGCAATGTAAAAAATTTCACGTATTTAATCTTCAATAATTTCACTGCTGATAATTAATTAAAATTTTACTTGGAATGGTTTTTATTCAAATGAAAGTGTTTTTCCTTAAGAATTTTTTTTTTTTAATGGGATTACACATCCCTCATGCGTAGACACTTGCATGCTAATGTTAATCCTATGGGAGAATTTTTCTAAATATCTCGTTTGCATTTCAATATTGTAAATTTTATTATTCGTTACTTGGGTCAATCTGTACAAACCCCCCCCCCTCCTTTTTTTTTTTAATTTTCAATTTTGTTTGCAATGTGTTTTTTTTCCCACTAGAGTATTTTTGCTTTCGAAAGCAGTTCTGAATATATCCTAATAAGCAAAAAAACCTTGTAAAACAAAGTCGAAAAATGGCCTTTGTATCAAAACTGCAGGTATGCAATGCAATGCAAAAAAAAAAAAAAAAAAAACACAAGCGAGATATTAAAAAAAAAATCTCCCAGCGGATTAACATTAGCAATCAGGTGTTTCTGTGTGAGTGAAGTAGCCTCTTAACATTATTAAGCTTTTTTTATTATTAAAATAGGATCTAATAATGTAGCGAATTGATAAAAATTAAACATATTTTATACATACATAGTAAAAGACAGGTATGTAAGAATTTCTTTCAAGGTAAAAAATGAACATATTAATTAAAATAAGCAATTTGATAAACATGTGGACTAATAAAAACCAGTATTTTTCAATGTATAGATAATATTTGACTAAAATTTAATTTTCCACAGGAACAAACAAACAACAACAAAAAAGTATGCTCAGCTCAGAAAAATTCTAAGTTGAGTTATTTATCTCATTTTTCTATCAAATAAGATTTTATGATTTATAAAAACCTCATTTTAATTTTTTTATGCATGCTTGTAATAAAAGCCTTTCATCAATCTTTGATTGCAACTCCTGTAACTACCCTTTCGTTTCTTCCTTTTCACATGCTTATCATGAAACACTTACAAACTCCCTCAGTTGGTTGGTTGTATGGGGTTTTATGGCACAAAGTCCCTGAGGGGACATGCTGCGCCAAAAAAGACTAAAAAACACAATGTAAATAAAAGAAATGAGAAAAACAATCTGGATGAGATTCCACCCAGATGTAGACAGAGACGTGTAGAAGTGTAAAATATTTAATTAAAAATAGTAGCGTAAAAAAGTTAAAAGTAATTCAATGCAAGAGCAGCCTGGATGAGGTTCCCATCCAGATGTCACAAAAGTGTAAAAGATAAAACTAGGTCGTGTAACCAATGAAAGCAATAAAAATCATATTTCAAAATAAAATCCAGCATGTTTTAAAAAGGTAAAGAGTGCCCCATGCGGTGTTTCCCCAATGAGGTTTGTCAAGATTGGTGATGATGAATTAAAGCAAATTCTGTACAGGTGCCGTAGACCCGGACAGTCAGTTAAAATATGATGAATGGTCAGGTAATCAAAATGACAATGTGGACACATGGGTGCATCCTCCCGAAGTAAAAGATGTTTATGAGTGATCCTTGAATGTCCAATTCTCAGACGGGTAAGAAGAACATCTGCTTTCCTTGGGTAACTCGAAGGCCAGGTCGTGATTGTTGGTTTGATGTGGTGCAGTTTATTATTACATTCTGAATCCCAACTTTCTTGCCAATTATTATGAATAAAGTGTCTTATGAGTAGTTTAACGTCTGAGAATGGAATTTTATGTTGTAACGGATTCAGAGCACGTTTTGCTGCCTCATCAGCCTTCTCATTTTCAGGGATACCCATGTGCCCAGGTACCCAGCAAAATAAAATGTTATAACCACGTCTTATCAGTTTATTATAAAGATCCAAGATGGCCGAGACATAGGGGTGCTTATTAAATGATTTTATTGCATCAATAGAACTTTTCGAGTCAGTATAAATGATGAAAAAAGTCTTATGATGATGAGCAATGTGCAACATGGCTCTCTCAATTGCTATTAATTCGGCCGTAAACACAGAAATAGAAGGGTGTAGCCGATAACTGAAAGTGGTATCAAAGAAAACACCACAACCAACATTATCTCTACACTTTGATCCATCAGTATAAATATCTGTATAGTTATTGTAATCAGAGCGGTGTGCAGCAAATAACTGTTGAAAGACAGTAGGTGCTAAGTTCTTTTTGTCATAATCTTTAAAAGGATGGAGGGTGGTAATATTAAGAGTTTTCCAGGGAGGGAACGTGTGCAATGGGCATGGGCTCACCTCAATATTGCTTAGATTGCTATTGTTAATAAAATTTCTCACTCTGACTCCAAATGATGGAATGCAGGATGGTCGGTGCTGATAAAGCATATCATTGTCTGCATTTAAAATATTTGTATGAAGTGGATGATCATTATGTGAAAGAATACGATAGTACAAATCTAATGAAAGCTTTTCCCGAATATGATGTAATGCTGGTTCATTACAGTCAACATACAGACTTAAAACTGGCGATGTACGAAATGCACCAGAGCAGACACGGAGTGCGCTGTGGTGCACAGTGTCAAGTTTTTTAAGAGTGGAAATGCGGGACGAGCCATAGATTTGGCAGGCATAGTCAATTTTGGAACGGATTATAGAACGATAAATTTTAAGGAGAGAACCACGGTCTGCTCCCCAAAATGTGTTCGAAAGCACCTTAATTAAATTAAGGGATTGTTCACATTTTTTCCGTAACTGCAAAATATGTGGTAAGAAAGTAAGTTTTTTGTGAAAATACACACCCAAAATGCGGACGCAGTCAACAACACAAATTTGATAAGAACCAATAAAAATTTCAGGGTCTGGATGCAGATCCCTACGTCTACAGAAATGTACACAAGAAGTTTTGTCCTGAGATATAATAAAACCATTTTTATTTGTCCATTGAATAATACGGTTGATAGCTAACTGTAATTGTCTCTCAATAAAACGCATATCCTGTCCTTTACATAAAATTTTAAAATCGTCAACATAGAGGGTTCCCTGAACACATGGGGGCAACTGCTCAAGGATGCCATTTATCTTGATAGCAAAAAGGGTGACACTCAGAACACTACCCTGAGGAACACCCTCTTCTTGTATATAAAAACTGGAGAGGATCCCACCAATTCGAACTTGAAAAATACGAATGGCCAGGAAGTTCTTAATAAAAATCGGAAGGTTACCACGAAAGTCCAAGTTAAAAAGATCGCGAAGAATACCGTACCCTCATGTCTTGTCATATGCTTTCAGCATGTCAAAAAACACTGCGACCAGATGGTTTCTCTTTAAAAAGGCAGTCCGTATATGAGATTCTAAGAGAATGAGGTTATCAATAGTGGACCTACCTCTTCGAAATCCACTTTGGAAAGCTGCAAGGTAATTATTTGATTCTAAAACATGGACAAGACGGCAATTAATCATTTTTTCTAAAAGTTTGCAAAGGCAACTAGAGAGTGCAATTGGCCTGTAATTATTTGGATCGCTTGAGTCTTTTCCTGGTTTAGGAAAAGGGATGACTATGGCTTTACACCAGGCATTGGGAAAAGCTTGTTCCATCCAGATTCTATTGTAATAAGCAAAAAGGTTATTTAGAGAAGTCCTGCAGAGATGTTTCAGCATGGTATATGTGATGCCATCGTGACCTGGAGCAGATAAATGACTGTTTTGTAAACATTTTAAGAGTTCTGAAATAGTGAAAGGAAGATTGTAATCGTAAGAGTGGCATGAATTAAAATTGATGTTGCTAGTTTCCATTCGTCTTTTGTATGATAAAAAAGGATCTGTGTAAGAATCAGAGCTAGAATTGGATGCGAGGGTATTTGCTATTGTTTCAGCAATGTTTTTTGGAGATGCTATGGTTTGGCCATTGTGTTTTAAAATTGAGATGTGGTTTTCAGAATATAATCCCATACAATTTTTCACTTTTTTCCAAAGAACTTTACTTGGTTACAGTGGACAATTACAGCTTACAGTGGAGATGTATTGCATCCAGGATTCACGTTGGCTTTTGCGGCGCACTCTTCTAGCATCAGCCTTTGCTTTTTTGTATGCAATATAATTAGCATTATTGGGATACCTCCGGAAGTTGCCCCATGCCTTCTGTTGACTTTTTTTTGCCTTTTGACAGTCATCATTCCACCATGGTTTCCTGTGTTTTGGGGTGGAACGTGATTTAGGAATGCTAATATCTGCAGCATTGATAATACAATGGGTGATATTATGAATCGCATCGTCAATATCACCTTCTATCATATCGCTAGTGATTTTAGCAAGGTCTGTAAAAGTTGGCCAATTGGCTCTGTCATAGACATAGCGATTAAAGCAATTATTAGAATCCCTGTGAGGAGTAGTCTGTGAGATAAATGTTGGAAAATGGTCACTGCCGTGTAGGTCATTAGAGACCCAGAAGTTCCAATAAGGATAGATAGATGCAGAGCAGATAGTGAGATCTATTGCATGAAAGGTGCGGGTTGGTTCATGGAAATAAGTATGATCACCATTATTGAGTAGGCATAAGCCATTGTCGGAAATTAATTTCTCTATAATATCACCACGTTGATTAGTGTCAGAACTACCCCACAGTTGGCTATGAGCATTAAAATCTCCAACAATGATGAAAGGAGTGGGGAGTTGGAGAAGGAGATCATCAAGTAGTGCTGACTGAATAATTTGGTGGGGTGGTAAATAAATAGTGCAGATTGTAATGAGACGTTTTACATATACACGGACTGCAACAGCTTGTAAGTTTGTTCTTAAGTTAATATGAGTGTGGGGTAAATTGCGAGAGATGAAAAGAGCCACTCCACCAGTGGCCCTATCACTACCTGTAAAATCTTTTCTGTATGTAGCATAGGTGCGCAATTTTGCTTTGTCAGTGGGTTTTAGATGGGTTTCCTGCAGAGCTAAACATAAAGGTTGATGGTCGGATAGAATATTACGGATTTTGTCATGTTTATTGTGATAACCACGGCAGTTCCAAGAGATAATATTAGACATGAAAGATTTTATTTTATTTTTTTTTACTACCTGCGGAATTTTTATTCGGAGATAGTCATACTATCTCCATCGTTAAATTCTTCATCCGGTTCTGGGTGAAGAGCTAGAGCATCATCATACTCCATTTTATCATTTTGTTTTGATTGAGTTTCATTTTTGGATGTTTTATTCTTTTTCTTTTTAGCTGAATTTTCAGGTGACACACTGGCTTTAATCGTTGGTAGGTTAAATTTTTCGGCGTCAGATTTACGGCTTGGTTTCACAGATGGTGTTTTAGTTGTATTTTGAGAACCTCTTTTATGGAGTGGAATTTTAGAAATAACAGATTGAGATGATTTTGAAGAGGCATTTTGTGGTGGTTTAGGAGGATCAGATTTAGGTGACTTAGGAGGAGGAGATTGTGTTGATCTATTAGTCTTACCAGAATTATTAGACAGGTAGTTATCTTTTTGATTAGGTTGGCAATTAGGTTTAGTGGGGAGTTCTGTTTAAGTTGCAATAGATTGATAAGTTTTATGGACAGTTTTAGACAAGGCAGTAGCATATGACACACCAACTTTGGGTGTCCTTGATTCAACAATTTTCCTGGCTTCAGGGTACGATATGTTGTCCTTTGTGCGTATGGTCTGTATTTCTTTTTCTTTTTTCCACATTTCACAAGATTTAGCATAAGATGGATGATCTTTTTTGCAGTTGACACAACAAGGTGGAGCATTACATTGCGCACTGTCGTGGCCAACTGCACTGCACCGACCACAGGTGGCCTTACCTCGACATGAGGTTTTTGAGTGCCCAAAGCATTGACAATTAAAACAACGCAGTGGGTTTGGTATGTACGGTCTAACGGAACATGATAAATACCCGGCTTTTATATATTTTGGTAGTTTGGGTGTGTTAAATGTAAGTATAATGTGTTTGGTAGGTATTTGTATTTGAGTAGATGTTTGTTCGTCCCGACGGTGGATTTGTATCCTTCTTGCTTCAATGACGTTTTGGTCTTTTAAATTGTTTACTATTTCATCTTCTGAAACATGCAACAGATCAGACTCTGAGATCACCCCACGACATGTGTTTAAGGTTCTATGAGGTGATATAGTGACTGCGATGGTTGCAAAGTGAGTACATTTTTTTAAGTTTGCTGCTTGTTGGTTGTTGCTTACTTCGATTAAAAGTTCACCTGTCCGGAGTTTTTTTATTGTTTTTGGTTCATCAACCAATCCAAGGATAGATTTATTTATCAAAAAGGGTGATGTTTTGTCAAAGCTTCCATCTGTGCGTTTCACTACAAAAAATCTTTCTTCAGCTTTACTAGTATTAAAGTTGACATTTTTACATTCTTCATTGGAAGTAAAAACGTCACACATCTCTTCCCATGATTGTTTTTCATGTTGATTAGCAGTTATTTCTGAGCCAGAGCTCATTGCACCATTACTCTCTGTATTGGAATGTGGGGCCTCCACATCACATGGGTTAATTCCTAATATTGTAGCCATATTGAGAGAAAGCATTTTGAAACGCCAGGCATCGGGCCTGGTCACCGACCCTTCTTATTACCATTACTTTAGGCGCAGGTCTCAAAAGGGTGAAAACTATATCAACAAACTTCCACGTTTTTCGAACATTGGATTAAACTCGATAGCATTTCTTAATCTCTAGTTCTTTCACTTTGGAATCAGGAAGCCAGTAGGTAAGCCTTTACAGCTCTGTCCAACCTACAGCCCCTTTCGCCGAAAGGCACCAGTCTCCCGGTGTTGGTCCTAATGGCCACCATACAAGTATGGCGTCCTCCGATCACGGAACCGAATTTCGGAAATGCCCTGCACTCTGGGACTCGAGATCAGCCTAAAAAGGTAGAAACGAGGCGATGAGATTAAAAAACCTCAACACCCAGAGTGTCTCACGTGAAAATAAAAAAAACCCACTATTGTAGAAAAAAAAAAAGAAAAATTAATGTGAGAGAAAACTCAGAAACAAGGTGTATTTTTTGTCTTTTTTTAAAACCTTTATAATTTTTTTTTCTCAAAAGAACAAGAACAACGTTAGTAGAACAAAGAACAGTTTCAAGAAAACAGTAACAAACTCGAACAAGAACAAAGAGGGATAACAAACTGAAAAGAGAAGACTAAAAAGTGTGAAACAAAGAAAAAAGGATAGACAACCAAAAAGAGAAGAAGACAGGAAAGGAGAAAGATCGCTCGGGAACCCGGAAATACCTAAAGAAGGTATTCCCCTGGGGGAACAAACTCCCTCAGATAGCGTCAACTAGGAACCTTTTTCAATCCTTTACAAAACATTTACAAACTTTTCATGCAAAGCCTTTAAAAAGCATTCAAACATTTACGTAGCATGGTTGAAAAAAGGCTTTAAAAAGCAAAAAATGCTATCTGGGTAATTCTTTTCATACGAACTAGGTTGGACACGAACAGAAAGTTTAAACAAGTCTGGCATAGCTCGAATCATCAGAAAAATTTAAGGCCCGAACCTGACCCAGCTCTGAAGGAGAAAAGATCGGAGACAGTCCGAGTCTCGTAAATTAAAATTGGCGCGGCCCGGGTGCCGGGCTTGAATTGCCTTCTAAGTCTTTTCACACGAAGATCTTTGTCGTTTTCGAAACCCTTTTTTGCCTCAGAGGAAGGATGGTCCCTTCCTCCCCCCCCCCCCCCCCCCCTAGATCCGCCATTTGTAAAAGATAATGAAAACAATATGGAAAACGCATAAGGCATTTGAAAACCCTTTTTTTGTATATACTACGCTACATAATATGCAAAAGTTTCAGTTAAATTAGCAAACGCATCACACAGTTGAAATCTCCCTTCAGCAATTTCCGTCAATGAGCAGAATTGCACTCGAACTATTTGTGTATCCCTGTATAGAATCTATAAATTTTTTACCCACCAGGTATAATATGCATAAAATCAGTTAAATATAAAAATGCATACCACAACTCAAAACGCACTTCGAATAATTATTGTTCTTAATCACTATTGTAACAGAATTCATTTCTGTGTTCCTGTAAATGAAATGTAAATGAACAAGGTATTCTGTAGCAGGCATCTTTCAGTAAACGCCAGGGATGCATATCAATTAAAAAAAAATTTAAATAGTGCAACATCAATAAAATACACTGCAAAATATTCTGTCCATAGACTATAATTTAATGGTATTATTTTGAGTGCCCAAGTAAACGAACTATACACTTAATTTTCAATCCGAACATGCCATGGCAAAGTTCAGTAATATATATAAGTTATCGAGTATATTTATGCGAGGTATAACATAGACAGAAAGACGTAATGTTTTTACTTTCTTATATCTTCAATAGAAGAAGGTATTGTAATCTAAATTTTTTTCGACGGATGTACGCGTTTTTAGGAGTCAAAGGCCCCCATAAACATGTTTATAGCAAATGTCTGTCTGTCCGTGTGCCCCTATATCCAATTCTCGTCACTGTACCATCAAAAAGTGTATGAAGTTATGCGTAGAATTGAACAAATATTTTTCAGTTTTTGGCTACGGCAAGCAGGTCCTCACTTAATTTGGAAAATTTCCGAATGAAGGGGCGCTGTAATAGCGATTTTGTGCTATTTTCATTATTGTACCATCGAAAAATGTATAACGTTATGCATAGAATTGAACCAAATTTTTTGTGCATGTTTTTGGCTATGCCAAGCAGGTCTTCTTTGAAGTTGAAAATATTGCGCCGAAAGGGAGCACTATAATAGCGATTTTTGTATAATTTTCTTGATTTTTCGTAGTTCTGTTGTACAGCGGTGGCTCGTAAAGAGCCGGGAGCTCTCGCATCATAAGCCGGCTATTCGCGAACAGCGGATGTACAACAGAACTACGAAAAATCAAGAAAATTATACAAAAATCACTATCGTGCGGCCAATTTTCGTTGCTGGTTGAAAAATGTTTGGTATGTCCAATCAGAAAGTCGCCCTTTTTTAATTCAGTTCATGCACTGGGTACACCATGTTTAAAGATGGTACTGCCGATACAAGTCATGCTTACAAAAGTAATATATTTTTTTCTAGAAACCATGGTTGAAAGTAACAGAAAAAAAATTGAAATCCCCGTTGATGAAGTGCCTGATATTTGTTCACAAAATGAAGCAGGAAGTCCCTCTACATTAAAACAAGTAATATAAAAATTTTGCTTTTAAAGTCAATTCCTACTTAGGTCATCAAAGAAAAATTTAATATAATCCCTTAAGCTAATATTAGTTTTTGTTGCATTAAAATATCCCAATTTGTTGATTTTCTATAAGCAAGTAGGTTTAAAATGGAAGTCTATGGGAATTTGGCGAAATATTAGAGATATCGCCAAGTTGGCGACTCATTTTGGCAGCCAAATTTGGTGATATATCGCCAAGTTGGTGACAAACATGGCAGTATTGGGTGACAGAACAGCGTCCCCCCCTGTGGTAACCCCTTATTGAAAATACTTTAATTGATCTTCAATAACCAATGGCCGCCATTTTGTTTCCCATGCAAAACTAAAATTAATTAATGTAATTAACAGGCATGAAAGTGAGAAATAGGAAAAAAGGTGGAAATTTTTTTCCAGCTATACAATAAAGGCAAACGTGTATAATTTAGACACATTTTAACAGTTATTCATAGAAAGAATAAAAGGAAATATAACTGTGCATATGATTGTTATTTACTTTTTGTAACTTAGAAAGTATTAAAAGAAAAAAAAATAACAATAAGTGTAACATTAAATCAAAAAAGAAAATTAGAAACAGTTTACTAAAAGTATAAATCCATCCAAATGTATCTGCTGAACTTTTGTTATGCACAGAGATTAATTTTTCAAAATAAATGTATTATTTTGAATGATTTGACTGTTTACGACTTTACTTAATAAAAAAAAAATCTATGTTATATGCACGCCAAATTGATATTAACTCCAGAAATACATTTCCAAAAATGCATCATTGAAATTACCCAGAAGTGTTTTATAAATAGAATAAAATATTCTATACCAAAAAGAACTTTATCGAAACTTCCTGTCCCTAGTTAAAGAACTTGATTTACATGACTTTAAGATGCTTATAATGAAAGCTCGCCTTTGATTTGATAGTACAGCAATTCAGTAATTATATTAATCTATCAACAATATATAATCATACATCTCATAGTCTCATTTCCCAGTGTGAACCTAAATTTAATTGTAAATATTAGAAATAACTAGGACATTCATTGTTCCAGTAATGGCCACTCTCTATTCCAGAAATGGACACCTTGCAAAAGAATAGATATATAGGTTATTTTGATTGTATTTTGAACAAGAAATTAATGAAAGCATATTAAGAAAACAAAATAGTTATTTTCAAAGATTATTTCCAAATAAATTTAACAATTAAGATCTCAATAGAAAAATAAATCTAAGTTAAACACGCGACATTTCGCCTTATTTAAAAAGAGATTTTCTATAAGAAAATATTGGTACCGAAGGATTTCCTGGTCTTGAAATCTCAGGACAAGTACGCCCCCTGCTAAATTTTTGTTTATTTTTTTTTATAAAGAAAGAACTTTCAAGGGCATCCATTACTGTCACACCAAAAAGCACCCAGTTTTATAAAACTATGAATCTTATCTTATTATTTTTAAATAATAATTTTAATAACACCATTTTTTTTCATTAGATCCAAATATTTACATACCTTTGTAATGGTTATCCATATTTTCCGCGCCGATAAACGGCAAAGAATGTAGAAATCCAATTAAGAACATTACATTTGAACACATTAGCACTACACTGTTATAAAAATATTTTATGATAATCCAGCTAACTTTTATTATTATCACCTTAATATATATATATTTTAGAATTTCGGCTGATAAAGCAGACTTGTCTTCCGGCATCTCCTTAAAAATGGCAGTCAAAATCATTTGACAGAATCCTTTGTAATCATTTGAGAAGCAGATGTTTTTTTTTTTTTTTTTTATTGTTCGCCAGTTTACTTTGCGTTCAGAGTCAAAGCAGACGATTTTTCTACATTTACACACTTATGTGTGTTTATCAACCGATAACAACTGACAGACTTAATGTCATAAATTAATACACATTAAAACAGGTAATTTTTTGTACAAAATGTGTAATTTTTATGACCAGCGGGTGATTTTAGAAATTTACATACTTATCTGTGTATATATAATTATGTGGAAATTACAATAACACATCAATTTCTGTAAATTTAGGAATTTTTTTACATTTACACATTCATTTGTGTTTAATGATAACAAATTACACACTTAGTTTTTAGAGGCAAAATACACATAAAAATAGGTAAATTTTATGACGTGTGTAATCTTAGAAAATTACACATGTGTAAAATTACCAAATTTACACATTTAATTTTTAGAGTGAAATGAGATTTAAGTCTACAAAGAAAAAAAAAATGAAGCAACGACTGGTACGATATCAAAACCATCACAAAATGAGTGCTCATTCATCATTGCAGCATTAATGAATCCTGATGAAGAAACTCTTTATATTCATAAAGGGTTTGAGCATATTGAAATAAATTTCTATAAAAAATTAAATAATAAAAATTAACAAATTTTTTTAAATATGATCGTCTACGGAATGATATAAAAACTTGAATTTTTCACCTATATCCTAACCAAGTTTTGTTGTTTACATCTGTAACAATCTATGGATTTTAAGATTGGTAAAATATTTGGGACTTAGATCACAGAGGGTTCACATATTCCTTACTACCTAAAACTTCAAAAGATTTCAAATGCCTCCACAGAAATCAAAACTGTTATATCAAATATGAACTCTCACTACTGGTAGCGGCCCACTGTTCAGCATTATTATTTATGATAGTGTATACTGTATATAACTTTAATTATTTTATTTTGTTTTAGTACTAGTTTTATTTTGTTTTTATATATAGTCAACTGTTTATTAGAATTATTATTTTTGAATTATTATTGTATTGGAAGATGATTATATCACGATCTGAATAATTAGCTTATATACCACACAGTGTGTAGTAGTTTCTAGGAAACTCCAGTATACTTGTTGAGCTAAAAATATTGTTTGTGCATAAAATTTAATTTTTTTTTTTTTTTTTTTTTTTTGTTCCTGCTTTCTCATAACACCAGTCACAGTTATTTTGCAATGTGAGAAAGCGAGTGTTCTGTCCGAGATTTCCGCATTTAAAAATCTTCTTACCTGAAAAAGATTGTGGTATGAATCAAGTCTTAAGTTCTTCCAAGAAATAGGAGCCTTTTATTCAAACTTTTCTTTCTCTGATTGGCATCGGTTTCGACTTTCGCGCCTAACGGCAGTTCGTTAGGCTTCCTTTCATTCAAAGGGAATCTCGTCAAGATAACATTCATTATATCATAAGGTTTCATTATATCTAAAAGCCGATTAAAGTTACGGTAGTTCTGCAAGTAATTACTTGAGATGTAACCAAAGCTCGGATGATTTGGTAATTACAGAAGTACACCGCCTGATTGGTAAATTTATTAACATCGTTCAACCATTCTTCATCATAAGAGATATCTTGAGAACACTTTTCCCAAATACGACACAAGCCAGCTAGAGAGATCGATATATGTTCGTTAAGAATTCTTCAAGAGTGATAATCAAAAGGAATTATTACAAAGGAGCTTCTCGAAGAAAGATTAGCAGTTGATTCACATATTCAGAAGTAACATTATGCTTATTATGGATTTAGGACTGTTATATCCAGCTATATTGATCAACAAAATTTTGACTTATTTTACATTTGAATGGATGTAATGACTCAATTTGTAATCTCTCACATTGAACTTTTTAGCATGGCAGACATTCGTAAGAATAAGGAAGGCTTTTATGTAATTGTAACAAAATATTAATGGTATTCTTGTTTGTTGATAATAATACAAAATAGCTATTGTTTCAAGTATGGGTAAGTGCACTTTCTCCCTCCCCTTTCCCCATTTATTTAAATTATCATTTAAATAAAAAAATATTTTGATTTATTAAGTGTATATTGTCGAAGAGCCGAGCTCAGTTTTTTTTCTAGGGCTCAAAATATACATGATAAGGAATTTTTGAAAGAGAGGAAAAGAAAAAGGAATAATAGTTACAAAGGTAGTATTGGTGAGTGGTAGGCACACACTCCTTGAAATTCCACGCTTTCAGAAATGTGCAACGCAACACCTGCGTGCTTTAGAGAATTCACAGGAAAGTCACGGAAAGAGATGCATTTCTATAAGATATAAGTAACGAACGGGCGTTATAGTAGTCCAAATTCATAGGAATAAGATAAAAGGGAGAGAATGGGAAAGCAGAATACGCACGCAATAAATTGCAACTGTTCTGACATCTATATAGCGGTCAGCAGAGATGTTAATGTTTTTAGAAAAAGAAAATGGGCATGATGCATATGGATATGCCCAGATGTGTATGGGTTAGTCTTCAGGAATTTAGGCGGGAAAAGAAAATTCACAGGTGTGTGAATGTATGCGCCCCTCTCAAGGCGGAGAAAATAATTAAATGAAGAAATTTAGGAATAGAAAGGAAAGGGGAGCTTAGGCGAATAGAAAAATATATATTGTACGAGAACATCCAATAAAATCCAGAGCTACACAGGATTGGATTGAAAAAGGGGAAACAGATTAAAATTAAGAGGGGGGCGAAAGAAAAAAAGAGGTGAGCAGGAGAGAAGAGGAGAAAGAAAAGGGATGCTCTTGGGAATAGCAGGAGAAATTTTGGAGTTCTTAAAAGTTTTGAGGCAGAGCGTGAAATTTGGTGAGTGTTGACAATATTGGATGATGTACTAGCCCCCAGTGCTGAGCATGGATTTAAAAGGTGAGTGGGCTATATGTCTTACTTTTCAGTATTCTTTAACGAGGCATTCCTTTTAAAAGAGTTAATACTTAATGTAATATTTTACGCGACAGGTTATAAATTGTCTTATTTAGTGAATGATTAATAATTTAATGTAGGCGAAATTTCTAAATGTCACAACTACTTAACTACTTAATGTTGATCAAAGTATAATATTTAATAAATGTTTTAACTTTCACAACATAGTGATTCTTTCACATTCTTTGCACTAACTTAGATTCAGTGAGTTCAGACTCACCTGGGCCATAATCGCAATGTGTTCTCAAAGGGGGAAATTAATACTTTCACGCCAAACATCAATTAATAACCATTAATAACAAAGAGTTGTCAGATAGTTGTCGGACAATATGTGTTATTTATGTGTTTGGTATTTTTATTGCTGAGTGCCAAATTAATTTATTGCAATAAAAGTATAAAGAATAATTAATTACAAACGTTTAAAAGTAAAAATTTAGTACTTGGGTTGGTTGGTTGGTTGGTTGGAGTTTTATGGCGCAAGGGGACATGCTGCGCCAAGAAAAAAGTAAGGTGTAAAACATGGTTAAAATTTAAATGTTATATATCTCATACAGTCTTTTAATGTAAGTTATAAACAAAGTAAACTGAAGAAAGAAATGTGATGATACATGTAATAAAAAAAAAATGTACAATGAAAGTCACAACACACAAGGTTTAAAAATCCAAAATGTAATTAAAAGACAAAGCATAAATTTCAATCAAAAATCTCTAAAAGCTCTAAGGTTATGAAAAGTTAAAATTAATCCAAAAAAACAAAGCATAACACAGTATAGTAATACTGCCTAAAAAAAAGTTATAATTCAAAATTTAAAAAACTCAATAAAAAATCATGTAGGATTAAATTTTTCGAAAACAACATTTTCATCGTCATCAGAGTCATAACTGTAAGATTCCATAGCCTCTTCTGCATAGTTCAGTAACTGTTTGGTATCCTTTACATTTGTGATTGCTGGGCTCAGGCATGATTTCTTGTCTTTTCTCTTCACAGTTTTCCACTGTGAAGAGACTTGCGTTGAAGGTTTCTTCCTTTCTTTTTGCGCACAAGTTTTTTCATTAGCTTTCTGAGTTGGGCGAATTGGTTTCACCAATTTGCTTTTATCTGGAGCTGGCGTTTGTTTAGTCTTGTGTTCGGTTGATATTTTTGATTGAACTGATGATGTTCGGAGGGAATTAGGTTTCTGTAATGGTATTGGAGATGAGGCAGCCTTAGTTTCAGTCTGATGATTAGATGACTTTTTGGATCCAACTGGAGATTTCTGTGACTGAGTAAGTTGATATTCTATTGTAACTGGTTCTGAGGATGGTAGCCAACGTTCCAATAATGGGGTACCATAGCATTTACTACCAAGAGACACGTCACGGGTTTCTTTAGTTGATTGTATAATACTTGAATTATTTGGTGGAAAAGAGCAGTCGGTCTGGGTACTTATGTGCCTTACGGATTTTGATTGTTGTTTGAGTATACTGGAGTATGATGCCCCAACAGATGGGGTCCTGATTTCAACAAGTTTACGAGCTTCAGGGTAGGAGATTTTTTGGGTTATTTTAACAGCAAGAATTTCCTTTTCACGGATCCAATTCGGACAAGAGCGAGAATATGATGTGTGATCACCCTTACAGTTTGCACAGCGTTCGGGTTTTTCACAAGTTTTACCATCATGTCCGACCTCTGCACAACGTGCACAGGTAACATTGCTACGACAGGTTGTATTAGTATGGCCATAACGTTGGCATTTAAAACAGCGGAGAGGATTAGGTATATAAGGCCTGACTGGACAGTTTAGATAGCCGGCTTTAATTCTAGTAGGTAAACTATGGGTATTGAATGTGAGAATAATGTGTTTTGTAGGAAGAATTTGCCCATTTCTACGGATAGTGATACGACGAACATCTATTATATTTTGATCGCTTAAATTAGATAGAAGTTCTTCTTTTGTGGAAAATAAAAGATCTGGTTCAGATATTACACCACGGCATGTATTCAGAGTATGATGTGCTTTAACAGAAACAGAAAAAGTACTTATATTATTGGGATCTGACAAAAGTTCAGACTGCCTGGCTGAAGAAACCTCAACCAGTAAATCACCAGATTGTAATTTTTTTAGAGAATGACCATCCCCCAAGACCTACTGGAAAGTTTTTGCTATAAGAAATGGTGAAGTTTTTTTGAAAGAACTATCAGAGAGACTATCAGTGCGTTTAACAACAAAAAAACGAGTAAATAAGGACTGTACATCTTGTTGCTCTCCACATGGGAGAGAAGTAGAAGGAACTTTAGTATGTCCATCCATAATTGAAAAAAATAGAATTCAGACCCCGGCCGCACCACCCACTACCGAGCCCAACAAGGGGATGCACATTCGTGCACCAGTGCTAACCAGGGCCCATACGGTCACAAGACACTCCTATGCCAGTCTCTACCCTTAACGAGATGGCTAGTAAGTACTCGCTCACTTGATCCCCAGCCAGTGACAGAAGTCAGCTGACCAGCCGATTGATGCATACGGGACCAATATGCACCTCCCGTCTACCTGAAGCAGAGGCCAAAGCAGTGTGTTGGTTGGTTGGTTGGTTGTATATGGTTTTATGGCACAAAGTCCCATGAGGGACATGCTGCGCCAAAAAAATAATTGTAGACTAAAAAAGGATGAAGTTAAATGAAGTAGCTAAAATATAGGTAAATATAAAAGAAAATAAATAACGTAGAAAAGGTATCTGGATGGGGTATCCCATCCAGATGTTAAAACCAAAAATCAGTCATAAAACCAACGAAATAAATAAAAGATTAGATATCAAAATAAAATCCTGCGTGTTTTAAAAACGTAAAGAGTGCCCCATGAGGTGTTTCCCCGATGAGGTTTGTCATTGCTGGTAATGAAGTGTTAAAATAAATTCTATATAAGTGCCGGAGGCCCGGACAGTCAGTTAAAACATGATGAATGGTCAGATAATCATAATGACAATGTGGACACATGGGTGCATCCTCCCGAAGTAAAAGATGTTTATGAGTGATCCTAGAATGACCAATTCTCAGACGAGTCAGAAGGACATCTGTTTTCCTTGGATAATTTGGAGGCCACGTTATGATTGTAGGTTTGATATGGTGCAATTTATTATTGTATTCTAAATCCCAACTTTCTTGCCAATTATTATGAATAAAATGGTTTATAAGTAGTTTAACGTCTGAGAATGGTATTCTATGGTGTAAGGGATTAAGAGCCAGCTTTGCCGCCTCATCTGCTTTTTCATTGCCAGGGATACCCATGTGTCCAGGTATCCAGCAAAATAAGATATTATAGCCACGTCTTGTCAATTTATTATAAAACTCTAAGATGGACGAAACAAAGGGATGCTTTTTAAGTGATTTTATAGCGTCAATAGAACTATTTGAGTCAGTATAAATGATGAAGGGTGAGATATGATGATGAGAGATGTGCGACATGGCTCTCTCTATTGCAATCAATTCGGATGTAAAGACAGAAATTGAAGGGTGGAGACGATAACTCAAGGTAGTGTCATTACAAAAAATCCCGCAGCCAACAATATCCCCACTCTTAGAACCATCCGTATAGATATCTATGTAATTATTAAAGTTTGCACGATGTGCAGCAAATAGTTGTTGAAAGGCAAGAGGAGTTAGATTATTTTTATTGTAACCTTTAAATGGATGGAGCGTGGTAATATCAGGAGGTTTCCAGGGAGGGAACTGGTACATTGGACAAGGGTTCACTTCAATATTGATTAGAGCACTATCATCAATAATTCTTCGTATTCTGGCTCCAAAAGATGGTATGCAAGATGGTCTATGCTGATAAAGGATATCATTGTCTGTATTTAAAATGTGGGTATGAAGGGGATGGCCAGGATATGAAAGGACACGGTAATACAGCTCCAATGAGAGTTTATCACGAATATGATGTAATGCTGGTTCGTTACAGTCAACATAAAGGCTTAAAATTGGAGACGTACGAAATGCACCAGAGCAAACCCGGAGTGCGCTATGGTGCACAGTGTCAAGTTTTTTTAGAGCAGATTTACTGGCTGAACCATAGACCTGGCAGGCATAGTCAATTTTAGACCGGATCATGGCACGATAGATTTTAAGGAGAGAAGTACGATCTGCTCCCCAAGAGGTATTTGAAAGCACCTTTATAAGATTAAGAGATTTTTCACATTTTGTGCGTAACTGCAAGATATGTGGTAAAAAGGTTAACTTTTTATCAAAGTGAAGGCCCAGAAAACGGATACTGTCCACAACAGGAATCTGAGTTGAGTCGATAAAAATTTCAGGATCTGGATGTAGATCCCTACGTCTACAAAAGTGCACGCAAGAAGTTTTGTCTTTAGAAATGATAAAACCATTTTTATTTGTCCAATTAAGAATATGAGTGATGGCAGTTTGCAATTGTCTCTCAATAAAACGAATATCTTGACCTATACACATAATGCGAAAGTCGTCAACATAGAGATCTCCCTTCACCGAAGGGGGTAATTGACCAAGGATATCATTTATTTTAATAGCAAAGAGGGTGACACTCAGGACACTGCCCTGGGGTACACCCTCTTCTTGTACATAAAAACTTGATAGAGTTCCCCCAATCCTGACTTGAAAGAGTCGCATGGCGAGGAAGTTGTCAATAAAAATTGGGAGATTCCCACGAAAATCAAGATTAAACAGATCACGAAGGATCCCGTATCGCCATGTTTTGTCATAGGCTTTCGCCATGTCAAAAAAGACTGACACCAAATGGCTGCGTTTTAGAAAAGCAGTCCGAATATGAGTTTCAAGATGGATCAGGTTATCGATAGTAGATCTACCTCGTCGGAATCCACTTTGAAAAGCGGCAAGCAGATTGTTAGATTCTAAAATATGCACAAGGCGGATATTGACCATTTTTTCTAGAAGTTTGCAAAGGCTGCTAGTGAGTGCAATAGGTCTGTAATTATTGGGGTCCCTGGAATCTTTACCTGGTTTAGGAAAGGGAATAATAACAGCTTTACGCCAGGCATAAGGAAAGGCATGTTCAACCCAAATTCTATTATAGAAGGCAAGTAAGTTATTAAGTGAGGCGGTGGAAAGATGTTTTAGCATGGTATAGGTGATGCCATCGTGACCTGGAGCAGAGAGGTGGCTTTTTTGCAAACAACTTAGGAGCTCTGAAATCGTAAAGGGGTTATTATAGTTAAAAGAATGGCGAGAATGAAAATTGATGCGGGTAGTTTCCATTTGTCTTTTATATGATAAGAATGGTTCTGGGTATGAATCTGTGCTAGAGTTAGATGCAAGTGTATTTGCTATTGTTTCAGCAATATTTTTGGGTGAAGCTATTGTTTGACCGTTGTGATTTAGGATTGAGATATGGTTTTCGGAATATAGGCCCATACAATTTTTTACTTTTTTCCAGAGGACATTGCTTGAGGTATTAGAGCTAATGTTAGATATGTATTGCATCCAAGATTCACGCTGGCTCTTACGACGCACTCTTCTAGCTTCCGCCTTTGCTTTTTTGAAGGCAATATAGTTTGTATTATTGGGATACCTCCGGAAGAGGCCCCAAGCCTTCTGTTGAGTTTTTTTTGCAATCTGGCAATCACTGTTCCACCACGGCTTCTTGTGTCTAGGTGTAGCAGTGGATTTAGGAATGCTAATATCTGCAGCATTGATAATACACTGGGTGATATTATCAAGTGCATCGTCAATATCACAGTCAATCATGTCGTTTGTAATTGTAGCCTGATTTTCGAAAGATGGCCAATTTGCTCTGTCATAAATATAGCGCTTAAAATAAGTATTAGAGTCCCTGTTAGGAGTAGTCTGTGTGATAAATGTTGGAAAATGGTCACTGCCGTGCAGGTCATTTGAGACCCAGAAGTTCCAGAATGGATAAACAGATGGGGAGCAGATTGTAAGGTCTATTGCATGAAAAGTGCGAGTTGGTTCATGAAAGTAAGTGTTATCTCCATTATTAAGCAGGCATAAGCCATTGTCAGATATTAATTTCTCAATAACATCACCACGCTGATTAGAATCGGTATTTCCCCACAGTTGACTATGTGCATTAAAATCTCCAACAATGATGTAAGGAGTGGGGAGTTGGAGAAGGAGATTATCAAGAGTAGCTGACTGAATAGACTGATTTGGCGGTAAGTATAAGGTGCAAATTGTTATAAGCCGGTTAATATGTACACGGACTGCAACAGCTTGTAAATTTGTGTTTAGATTAATATGCGTATGGGGTAGGTTGCGAGAGATGAAAAGAGCCACTCCACCTGTGGCCCTTTCACTACCAGTAAAATCTTTTCGGTATGTAGCATAAGTGCGCAATTTTGCTTTGTTATTGGGTTTAAGATGGGTTTCTTGTAACGCTAAACATAGTGGTTGATGGTCATGAAGAATGTTGCGGATTTCGTCATATTTATTATGATAGCCACGGCAGTTCCACGAGATAATATTAGACATGAATGATTTTTTTTTTTAGTAATTTATCTGCGTTAAGTTATTCGGAGATAGTCATACTATCTCCATCGTTAAATTCTTCATCCGAATCTGGGTGAAGAGCAAGAGAATCATCCTCCTCCATTTTATCTGTCTGTTTTGGGTGGATTTCTTTTTTGGATGTTTTATTCTTTCTCTTTTTGGCTGCATTTTCAGATGGCACAGTGACTGTAACTGTTGGCAGGTTAAATTTCTCTGCATCAGATTTACGGTTTGGTTTCACAGATGGCGATTTTGTTGTATTTTGAGAACCTCTTTTATGGATTGGAAGTTTAGAGATTAAAGATTGTGACGAGGTATTTTGTTGTGAATTAGGAACAGATTTTGATAAGTTAGGATGAGCAGATTTTGGTGACTTAGGAGGAGCAGCAACTTGCGTTGATCTATTTGTCTTACCAGAATTATTAGACAGGTTATTTTCTTTTTGATTACGTTGGCAATTAGTTTCAGTGGGGAATTCGGTTTGGGTTGCAATAGTTTTATGAGATTTTTGGACTGTTTTAGACAAAGCAGCAGCATATGAGACACCAACTGTGGGTGCCCTGGATTCAACTATTTTTCTAGCCTCGGGGTATGATAAATTTTCTTTTGTTCGTATTGTTTGTATCTCTTTTTCTTTTCGCCACTGCTCGCAGGATTTCGAATAAGATGGGTGCTCTTTTTTGCAGTTTACACAAGAAGGTGGTGCATTGCATTGTACACTTTCGTGGCCAACTGCACTACACCGACCACATGTGGTTTTACCTCGGCATGAGGTTTTTGAGTGCCCAAAGCGTTGACAATTAAAACAACGCAGTGGGTTTGGGATATAAGGTCTGACAGAACATGAAAGATATCCGGCTTTTATATATTTGGGTAGGTTTGGCGAGTTAAAAGTAAGTATTATATGCTTGGTAGGTATCTGAATTTGATTCGCTGGTATTTGTTCATCTTTACGGGTGATTTTTATACGTCTAGCTCCTATGACATTTTGTTCCCTTAAGTTTTCCACTATTTCATCTTCGGTTACATGTAGGAGGTCAGATTCTGAGATCACCCCACGAGAAGTGTTGAGAGTTCTATGTGGGCTTACGGAAATCGGGATATTTGCAAAATGTGTACATTTCTTTAAACTTATGGCTTGTTTGCTATTGTTTACTTCAATAAGAAGATCACCAGATCGAATTTTTTTTATGGTCTTTGGTTCACCAATCAATCCTTGGATAGATTTGTGAATCAGAAAGGGAGAGGTCTTGTCAAAACTGCCTTCTTGTCTTTTGATAATAAAGAATCTTTCAGCACATGAATTGGTATTAGAGGCAATATCACCATCTCTATCAGCACAGGACTTATTTTGGTTCGCATTCTCTCCACATGGGAGAGGATTTAAAGGAAGTAAATTATTTCCATCCATATTGAGATAAAAAAAACAATTCAGACCCCGGTCGCACCACCCACCACCGAGCCCAACAAGGGGATGCACATTCGTGCACCAGTGCTAACCAGGGCCCATACGGTCACAAGACACTCCTATGCCAGTCTCCACCCTTAACGAGATGGCTAGTAAGTACTCGCTCGCTTGATCCCCAGCCAGTGACAAGTCAGCTGACCAGCCGATTGATGCATACGGGACCAATATGCACCTCCCGTCTACCTGAAGCAGGGGCCAAAGCAGCGTGTTGGTTTCCCTCAACTGCCAGGATCCCCCTTTCCAGGGACACGGGTCGCCACGTACGGCAAACACGTGGGTAGTTTACAATTCTCCATGAGTCGATATACAGGATGATATCGGCTCATACAGAATTGCCCTCACCTCCGAAGAGGAAACCACAATGAGAGTGAAACAAAGAGGAAAGAAAGACAAGAGAAAAGAGGAAAAGGAAAAGAGAAAGATCGCTCAGGTGCCCGGGGTTGCGAAGCCCGTGAATACCTAAAGAAGGTATCCCCCTGGGGGGAGCAGTGTGTTGGTTTCCCTCAACTGCCAGGATCCCCCTTTCCAGGGACACGGGTCGCCACGCACGGCTAACACGTGGGTGGTTTACAATTCTCTATGAGTCGATATACAGGATGATATCGGCTCATACAGAATTGCCCTCACCTCCGAAGAGGAAACCACAACGAGAGAGAAACAAAGAGGAAAGAAACACGAGAGAAATAAGAGGAAAAGGAAAAGAGACAGATCGCTCAGGAACCCGGGGTTGCGAAGCCCGTGAATACCTAAAGAAGGTATCCCCCTGGGGGGTTTAATACTTGGGACAATTTTAAATATTCTCGACATACGTGATTTTCAGGCAAGATGAAGTAATATAGTTCAGGTGAGTCTAATTTTTATTATTTATATTTTGCCATGAAGATTTCTCAGTTTATATTTATTTACTTCTTTCACATGCAATGTTTTCATTTACCACTAACGATCTTTTGGCCAATATTGATAGTAAACTTCCTCCTTTTTAATTCATATTAAAAATCACATAATATATTTATAACTCCTATTTTTAATAATTTAAATTTATAATCCTTCTTTCCCTTTATTTTCTATTATTTCTTTTTTCTACCTAACAGGTTGATTATTCAACGTTGAGTATCGGCGTCTACGAGATTAATTTTACAAACAAACTGGCCAGAATACTACTTCAAGAAACACGTGAAAGGGGGCGAAAAATCACTTCCTTGGAAAGATTTAAAAAATGTGAGAGTCTGGAACATATCGCTTCGATGGACGACCTGTTTATCTACGAATGCGATACGTTTTCGGTGCCTATCTATTTTTGGATTTGTAAATCCGAAAGTTATGTGCGTTGACCGCGGAGTCCAGTGTACCCAAAACAGTCCAAACAGTACTTCTTTCATACCTTACAGGTTTCTGTAGAGATTTAAAGAATTCAAAGATGTGCTGAATAATTTGCAGAGAAGAAGCAAGGGGGTCAAGACTAATGCTATGTAAACATGAAATTCACGCAAGCTGTTTGGCTGCCATTTTTCCCGAGCAAAGACATCCTATTTGTCCAAGTTGCAAACAACCCATCCAGGCTGTAGATATTAGTTTTATACTACAGCACTTCGGAAATAAATTTGAACAGGAATATTATCAATATTTAAAACAGTGTGAGCGTGACCATCTAATCCGTTATCTCTGCAGAAGATTGGGAAGATTTTGAGCTCAGAGATTAGGCAAGAAAGAGGGGAATCGGGATTCGCAGACTGGATGTGACTGTTAAAGGGATCAGAGACTCTTTTCTGGTACTACTCAAACTTATTACTATGTTCATAAACACAAGTCATAATTTGTGCCATTCCTTTTAATTAAAAGCTCTTAGTCAGATTCACTAAATAGTTCAATATTTATAAACCCATCATTCTTTGCACAGTTAGCAGTTTAGCCTCCATTTTTATTCCGACTTCAGATCAGAACTTTCAGAAGAAGAATTTTTACATTACGGAATTAAGAAAAGACTGTGATTAACTAAATCTCAAAATACTTTGTTATCTGGTGTGAATCCTTATTTTTTGACTAAAAGTGGAGGCCAAACTGGCAACTCTGCTGTGTAGTCTCAAAAGTTGCTAGGCTATTTTTGAAAATTTGTTATATTGTAGGAAAACTTTTCAACTTCAGAGAGAGAATGTTATTCTTGCAGATGCTTTTTACTGTATTACAGGTAGTCAGGAGAAGAAATGCTCACACTAATCCTATGGAAGCATTCTTTGAAGATTTCTGCTTACAATTTAATATTTTTGAAGGATTTTCTTTTGCATAAGATACATGAGGTCTATACCAATAGTTGTGCGGAAAACAGTAATGTTCAAAATGTTTTCATTGATTCTCCAATTCCTCCCTGAATATTTAGAAAAATTAACAGCTAATTTAAACTCGATCAATTCAAACTGCTAAATTAAAACTTCCTCCTAGAAAGTCAACAGAATTTATTAAGACGCAAGGAAATATACCCATTACGAATATTTTGATGATTATAAAATATTTGACGAAACTAGACTTCCCGAAAAATCTGCTTTCTTCAGCAACTTAACACAAGAAGAAATTAGAGAATTGGACTATCAACATGCTCAGAATGTATGGAGAACATTTAACACACAATCCCTAGGCGAATACCATAATCTACAAGTAAAGAAGGACGTATTACCCTTAGCAGATATGTTTCAATTTTTTCGAGGTCTCTGCAAACAATTCTACGACATCGATCCTGCACATCTCTTCACTTCACCAGGTTTGTCTCGGCAAGCCTGTTTAAGGACAACAAATGTGAAATTAGAGTTGCTGACAAACCCAAACATGCTCCTTTTCATAGAGAATGGTGTGCGAGAGGGCATGTCACAGATTTCGCATATTTGCAACTGCTAATAATTACCAAGTTCCAGATTTCAAATCGAAAAAAAGATAATTCACATATCATATATTGGGATGCAAATAACCTCTATGGATTGGCCATGTCCCAATACATGCCGCATGGAGGGTTCCGATGGGCCGAACCCGAAGAATTCACAATTGAAAAAAATCAAGAGATTTCCGAAAAAGGAGATGTTGGATACATATTCGAAGTGGATTTGAAGTACCCTAAATCCCTCTATGCCCTTCATAGTGGACTGGCTGGCTCCTGAAAGGTTAACAATGTGCGAAGACATGCTTTCACTGTATGCGAAAAGTCTGTTAAACAAGGAGTACAGGAATACATCCAAACTCATCTCAAATTTACAAAACAAACCTCATTACATCTGCCATTACAAAAATCTTCAGCTTTATTTATCCCTTAGCTTAGAAGTATCGAAAATTACCAAAGTTTTGGAATTCAATCAGCCCTTTGGCGAAGAAGTTATATTAACTTTAATACTAACAAAGGAAGAATGCAAAAAATGGGTTTGAACGTGATACTTTAAACTATTAAATAATTCCTTTACGGCAAGTGTATTTAAAATTTGAGAAAAAAACACAATATCGAAATAAATAACAATAGCAGAAGGGCCAGAAAACTTCTTTACTCACACAACTTAGTCTTTTAAGGAATTTGATAAGAATCTAGTAGCCGGGGGAAGACAGAAGTTCAGTATTTTAATAAACCGGCCGATTTTTGTCGGTTTTTCAATTGTGGAACTCGCTGAAGTACTGATGTATGATTTCCATTATAATTTCGTAAAAAGAATTTATCTTGGATATCGTGGAATTCTTCTTTTTACGGATCCCGATTCTTTGACATATCACATCGAGACTAAGGACTTAGAAAATGATGAGAACCCACAGCTCGAGGTTTGACTTCTCTGAATACGCCACAGAACATCCGCTTTTTTCTAAAGTGAACAAGAAATCTTTGGAGAAATTTAAAAGAGATTCATTCATTCGGGAAGCTGCATATCAATTTATTGGTCTGAAGTCGAAATGATTTCCATCAAATCTTTGAAGGATAAAAAAAAAAGAGCGAAAGGGATTTCCACCAGAGTAATTAGAAAATTAAAACATGATGATTATGGGGATTGTCTTCTAAGTCAGCATACTACATATCAAGTGCAAAAAAGAATAGGATAACGATTACATCAATTATTCCCTATGGAACAGAAAAAATGCCTAAGTCCTTCCGATGATAAAAGGTACTTGTTAGAAAATGATATAAGCAGCCTCGCATATGGTCACAAAAAGATCTCAAAAATAAAAAATGCAATTTAAAAGATATTCGTCAATCTCTCATCACTTTTGTTAGATAACTGCAAAAATGCTGAGTATTTTATTTTCTCTTTGATGAGACTAAATTAAACTAGCCAAAAAAACTACTTGATATCCATGTACGATATTGGCACTAGGAGGAATGTAGCGTCAGGACACAATCTTTGACATCAGTATTTATTGGGCATTTAACATGTGAAGACATTCTCTCAGCTTTTTATGAATGTGTTGCAAAACTGGATTTGTCAAAACTTTTACAAATATCTATGGATGGAACTTCCTTTAATTGGACATTCTACATCAATATACAGAAGACTTATCCAAAAAATATGGCATACAAGCTTTGAATTTTGGCACATGTGGCCTCCTAAAATTTCATAATCTGTCTGTAAATTTTCGGTGTAATTTTATTGAATAAATAATACATTAAACTAGGATTTTTCTTTTTATTTAAAACATGGTAATCATGATGCATTCTAATTAATTTTGCTTATAAATTTTGATGTTATATACAGTTACATCTGCTAATATCTCCTGAAAGTCACATAATGGGGAAGTGTGACGTCAGGCGGATATTGTCCATTAGCAGAGATATTAACACTTTAAGACAGGCGGTTTGGACATACAATCACAGGAGTGGCGAACTCTGTGTACCATCGGCTTATAACAATTTTTGATGATATATTTGTGTAATGCAATGCCCAGTAGCAGCATAAAAGCAATAAATGTCAAATTGTTAAAAAGACTAATTTAATTAGAATTAATCAAATAAATACTATGGGATTCGCGACTATAATATAGTTATAATACTAAAAATAATCGCTTAAACAAAGATCGCTATCAAAGTATCGCTTATGCAGTGTATTGATACGGTAATATTGTAAATTAATAGTCCTGCCCTCTATCATTAGAAAATAGAATTAAATATTGGTATTTAAAAAATGCTTTGTTTTATCTAGTTTGAACAAAAAGAATAATAACTATAAAAGACATCTAAATATAAATAAAAAATAAACAAAATAAATTATTATGAATGATTTATTAAATTTTAAAAATGTAAAAGTTAATGTACAATATTACACAGAATAATAAATTAAATATATATCACAACTGTGGATAATGATTTAAATAAATTTAAAATTATTTTTAAAACTATGTTGTTATTTCAATCTAAATTAACTGATTAGAATATTCATTATAAATAATTAATATTTGAAATGTTCTCATACTCGCATTAAATTTGAATTTTTAAAAAACAAAATTTCATTTAATTTACAAAATTTATTTATTTATTTATTAATTTTTGTGCATGCGAGGGAGGTATGAAAAGAATAAAAAATGGCATTTTACCTGATATATATAATCATTATAAATTATTACAAATGAACATCTATATTAAATTGTAAATTTGGTCTAATTACTAAATGTAGAGATTATAAATGAATTTTCAGGAATCAAACAGTATAATTTTTTTAATTGGGACAACAAATAATTAGGAACAAGAATTTGAAAGTAGAATTTTTAAATATGGAAAACAAATCAATAGTAACAAGAGTTTGAATGTAAAAACACATTTGAAAATGGAAATAATTGTAGCACCAAAATAGAATCATCAGGCCCGAATTATCTTATGCACCACAAATAATATCTGTGTTTTCATTTTTACATATGCTGTAATAAGTTATAATATGTAAAATCTGGCCTACAACAGATATAATTGCCAAAGAATTGAATCAAGAATTAAGATGTGGAAAAATAATATGGATTAAAATGGATAAAATAAGACAGTATTTACGAATAACAAAACCACAACTTAACTAAATCCAGATTAAGATGAGCAAGTTTACATATTATATAATATTAAACAGTTTAGTAATATCTCTTTAATTCTGTTGTTAATGAGATTGGTTGGTTGGTTGTTTAAATTTTAATGGCACAAAGTCCCCTTTGGGACATGCTGCGCCAAGACAAAGTCAAGAACTAAACAAAACTTGGAATAAAAAAATTGACAATAAGATCATAAAAACAAAATGATTAGAAGAAAAACAGCAATGGTGTATATAATTAAAACCATTTATAAATGGTCAAAAGACAATAGTTAAAAGACACAAAATTATTATAATTAAAATCATCTCTAAAAGTTATAAAGTAATACATGTTAAAAGAAAATGGACAAAGTATAAGATGCTGTGTAAAAGACAAGTTTAAAGAAGTCACAAAGAATTTAAAAACAAAGTAAAATTATTTTGGTAAAAACTCTTCAAAAACAGCATCATCGTTATCTGTGCTCGAGTCAGACTCCATAGCCTCTTCAACATAACTTTCCAGCTGCTTGTGATCTTTGAAATTTGTGTAAGTTGGGCTATGACATGATTTCCTCTGTTTTTTCTTCACAGTTTTCCACTGTGAAGAACCCCGAATTGTCTTTCTCCCTTTCTGTATGCAAGTTTTATCACTCTGTGTGCAGTTCGATTAGTATCAGAGTTCGGAGAATTAAATGTAGATAATACCGGGGTTTCTTCAGTCTCATGCTGGGTTGACTTTTTTATTTTACTTGCAGATTTCTGCGACTGACTAGTTGGGTACTCTATTTTAACAGGTTCAGATGATGGCGACCAAAGTTCTAGTTTTGGTGTAAGTTTTCCAGTAGTAGCAGAGGAGACATTACGAGTTTTTTTCTTTGAAGTGCTGGAAGATGGTGTCACAGGTGAATTATTTGGGGGAAATGAGGTTTCAGTCTGGGTGCAAATGTGTCTTACAGATTTTGATTGTTGCTTCAATAAACTGGAGTAGGAAACTCCGACGGATGGAGTTCTGGAGTCAACAAGTTTGCGAGCTTCTGGGTAGGAAAATTATTGGATAATTTTAACAGCAAGGATTTCTTTCTCACGAATCCAATTTGGACAAGAGCGAGAGTAGGCTGTATGGTCACCCTTACAGTTTACACAACGTTCAGAATTATTGCAGGATTTACTGTCGTGGCCGACTTCTGCACAACGTGCACAAGTAACAGAGCCACGACAGGTAGTGTTTGTATGGCCATAACGCTGGCATTTAAAGCAACGGAGAGGGTTAGGGATATAAGGGCGGACAGGACAACTTAAGTAGGCAGCTTTAATTCTAGTTGGTAAATTCGGGCTATTGAAAGTGAGAATAACGTGCTTTGTAGGAAGTACTTGCCCATTTCGACGGATTGTGATACGACGTGCATCTATGATATTTTGATCTTTTAAGTTCTCTAGAATTCTTCCTTTGTAGAGAATAGAAGTTCTGGTTCAGATATGACACCACTAGTTGTATTTAAAGTTTGATGAGCTTGAACAGAAACAGAAAAAGAGCCTATTGTTGTACAATTCAAGAGAAGTTGAGATTGCTTGGCTGAAGAAACCTCTAACAACAAATCTCCACACTGCATTTTTTTCAGCGAATAGCCATCTCCAAAAACTGACTGAAAGGTTTTACCAATGAGAAATGGTGAAGTTCTTTTAAATGAACTATCTGAAATACTGTCAGTAGGTTTAATTATGAAAAAACGTGTGAATGAAATATTTTGTACAACTTGTTGCTCTCCACATGGGAGAGAAATAGAAGGAAGTGAAGATTTTCCATCCATAATAGAAAATAAATATAATTCAGACCCCGGCCGCACCACCCACTACCGAGCCCAACAAGGGGATGCACATTCGTGCACCAGTGCTAACCAGGGCCTATACGGTCACAAGACAATCCTATGTCAGTCTCCACCCTTAACAAGATGACTAGTAATTGCCTGATCACTTGATCCCCAGACAGTGACAGAAGTCAGCTGACCAGCCGATTGATGCATACGGGACCAATATGCACCTCCCGTGTACCTGAAGCAGAGGCCAAAGCAGTGTGTTGGTTTCCCTCAACTGCCAGGATCCCCCTTTCCAGGGACACGGGTCGCCACGTACGGCAAACACGTGGGTGGTTTACTATTCTCCATGAATCGACATACAGGATGATATCGGCTCATAGAGAATTGCCCTCACCTCCGAAGAGGAAACCACAACGAGAGTGAAACATAGAGGAAAGAAGGAGAATAGAAATAAGAGGAAAAGGAAAAAAGAAAGATCGCTCAGGAACCCGGGGTTGCGAAGCCCGTGGTTGTTAATGAGAATTATCTATATGATGGTTTAAAGTTTTATAAACAAATCAAAGGTATTCCTTTGGGGAAGGGGGGGGGGAGACTGCAACTCCATCTTAGCAGACATCTAGCTCTATACATACGAAAAAGACCCTAATATTGCAAATGAATTCATAACTTTTAGGCATATCGATGATATTGTCCTGATTAAAGCTAAAGACACCCCCACAATTCATACATTTGATTATCATCCAGATAGTTTCAAATTATAAAAAGCTTCATCATTTAGATGTTTCTATTGAGATTCAGGACAATAATTTAATCACTTATTTTATGATAAAAGAGACGAATTTGATTTCAATACAATTAAAATTTTACATGTTAGGTCAAATTAATGTGCATTTTTCAATTTTCAAATATATATATATATAGGGGAGACCGGGGGAATGGCGCCACTCGGGGTTATGCCACCACCCCGTCTAGTTTAAAAACTAACGGCAGTTTGAGATAGTGATTGCGCCTGCACTGTAGCGGTCAACAATAGAAACAGTGCATAGAGTGAGAATGGTTTTGTTATAAGTCGTTCGCTTGTTCTAGTGAAAAATATAGGTTTCATCTAGTTGCTTCTTATTTTGGAGCTTCAAACGAGTAGAGGTGAACACCTTTTATTGAAACATTAGGTACTTAAGATAATATTACCCGTAATCTACATGCATTTGCCGACAGTTTGGTGCAATTTGTTGAACAAGTTCGGTTCTTCTTTCGGCTTTGCTGGGTGTTTTCCATTATATTGTCCTCTCGGGGTAATGCCGCCACCATGGCAAAGAATGACTTTTCCAATTTGAGTAAAATTGTAAGCTTAGCAAATTAATAAATCTAGCTTAAGGAACATTGTAATTATTCATTATTTTGATAAATTATTGCTTTCTAAACATTTTAGTAGGTTATGTGTTTCCTAGTATCCATTTTATGTATTTACTAGGTCATTACAGAGTGGCGTCATTACCCCTATACAGTGGCGGAATTACCCCAGTGTCCTGGGTAATCCCGCCACTGTACAGAGGTTGAAAGAAATTTTTTTTATGTGTGCTTACTTTACAGTTATGATGACGGTTAAATTTATACAGATACTAAAGATAATGATTCAGCTTTAGAATTTTTACTATTAAAAAATAAACATTTTTTTGAGGTGAACAAAGTTAAATTCCCTTAAGGTGTCGCCATTCCCCCGGTCATCCCTATACCTCTATATAACCCAGAAAAATCTGCAATGATGCAAAGCGGCGAAAGGTGATCAATAAAGTAGAAACAAAACTTTATAAGGTGGTGTAAAATAAAAGGGTCGTCCTGCCTGATTTGAGCACAGTGCCATATGGATACTGAAAAAAGTTTCTGTGGCAAGTTATTTTCTATAAACATAATGAAATTTTTTTGTTTTCTTTGTTAATATATATATATATATATATTTCGAATACTTAGTTGTTTTTTTTTTCAGTCTTCTTTATCGGTTTGGAGGTCTTTTGAAAATATTCCAGAAAATTTAGAAAGGTTTTTTTTTTTCCCAAGGAAAATAAAAGAAAGAAGATGTAACAAAAAAAAAAATGTATAAAATGAAATTATTTTGTTACGAGTAAACGATGCTTTAAAATAATAATCTAACTGTAAAAACACTAGTACCTTAATAAAAAAAAAAAGTATTTTTTTTTTTTTTAAATGAGTCTGTTTTTTACCCTTCAGAAAAACCTTTAATGAATTGAAAAAATGTTTATAAATTTGTAAAATTAAGAAAACACATTAAACAATCACTCACACAGATAAATATTTTTAACTATTAAAATTTTATTCATCTAAAAAATACATTCATGTAGTAATTCAAGCTTTAATTATACATTTTAAACCATGGCAATGGTAAAGAGACTTGGTTAGATGATTTTCGTTTTGAACTTTCAGGTTCAGGTTTTGTATGAATAGTTTTCTGTTCATTCTTTAAATGCTTGTTTTGGCCACGACATCCTTTTCCCTCTTGATTCATAGTTGAAAACCATGATTTTGATCTGGAGTCTTTATAAGAGACTTTTCTTCTTTTGGCGGTTTTGGGTTTTGCATACATAGTTTTTTCTTCATTTAGATATTTATTTTTTAGAAAGCTTTCTGGAAAATTATGAATTTGCAATTTTTCTTTAAATTCTTCAAAGGCGGGTGGTTTTCGAATTCTGTTTCTCAAAAGAAAATTCACGAGTTGCACAACATCTGAACCGGGGATAGCCTCTTTCTCTAGTATGATTTCTTTGTCTTAATTCCAGGTCATTTCATGTTGTTTTAAAAATTCTATAATCTTAGTAGCAGTTTTTTTCTGTTTCACGGGAACAGAATTTAGAATCCCATTTTCTGTATCAAGAGTCTTTTGAGAGGATTTCTCAGGAAGTAATTCTTCAGGTGCTTTCACAGTATTTACATCTGGAAATGTCACAAACTTTTGCAAAATTTGTGTGTAAAGCTTCGCTTTTTCATCATCTGTTAATTTTCTTTTGAAAATAGTCTGAATCTGCTTATCTAAATCCCTCAAATGTTCATCGGCAAACTCTTGATCTGTCAGCTGGAACAAGTCTAAATTTATGAGCGAACTCCATTGATCAGAGTACTAAGTACTGACACTGCAGCAGGAATAAGTATTGATAAAAAACCTTCTCCTTTTTGAACGAGGAGTCGTCTTTTCTTAAACAAATGTACTTTCTTATCTCCCAGTCGACGTAATGTTCTTTTATATGATGTTAATCTATTTTTCTGAAGTTTAGTGATTGGAATGTTACCCTTTAAAAGGTTCAAAGCACATTCACAGACAACTTTTATAATACTATTACACTTTTTAAGAAAGGCTGCCTTTTGCTTAACAAATTGAGATGCTCCACGGTCGACATCCTGAGAACAAATTGTGATTGTTGAACTTAATCTCTCTTTTATCAAAAAGTAAATTGAAAGACATTGAAGGAGAAAAAGTGAAGCTTTGATGAATAGAAATTCATTTTTGCACTTTGGCAACACTGCTTAGCATGATCCCCATTGAATCAACATAAAGCTCTCTTGCATCATTACTTCATCTTAACTTTTTCTTTTGGATGTTGTACTTTTCAATTAAATTTTTGTGTGCAGGTTAGAATGGCAAATATTGTTTCCAACATAATGAGATCTAGCGACTTTGATAAAATAAAAAGAGGCAAATACTGTTGCAGATAGCTAATGAAAGCTGTAACAATAAAACTTAGAGAAAAATAAATTGATGTAACAGTTGGGGATTCCATATATAAAATACATATTGCAGTATTTGTTTGGGCTTCCAATATTATGGTAAAAGATGATTATCTGATGATTTAAAATCAAAGCATGCAGAGAAAGTTAAATTAAATCATACTCTTCAATCCAGATTGTTATTGAAAATGATGAGGAGAAAGCAATCTGCTGTAGAGTATTAAAAGAGAAGATAACTTGTTTGAAGCAGTAGATGCAAATAGATAAAAAATGTGATTTCATCTAAGAAGTATTACCAGACTGATTTTGACAATAAAAAGAAAGTAATAGAGGGGGGAAAAAAGGAAGATTGTTGCATCTAACAATGAGATTGCTGATTAAATATCAACAATAGAGAAAGCCTCCTGTAGCCAAAAACTAGAATTTAGAAAATAAATTAAGCTCTTATAATATTTTTTATCATTCATTTTATTATAAAAAGACTAGAAAAAAATATTTTTAACTCATAATTTCTAATAAATTTTGCTTTCTTCCTTTCTCATTAGATATTTGGATAATTTGAAGATGTGATAACCTGAAGAGATAATTGTCTTTAACTTATGAGGTTCTTTAGTATATATGTATATATGTGTTGAATTTTTTTGTTCTTTTAAGGTGTAAATTGGTACTGTTCGACATTAAACATTCTATTCTTGGATCCGATAAAGTTCGGCAAGTTTTTAAAAGCATATAGGATGAATTTCATTATAAATACAAAAGGGATACTTCATGATTTGAAAAATCCCTTTATTTTGTTAAAAATTAGTTTGTGTATTTCGAATTTCTAAGGGCAACATGTTTCCCCTTCACTTAGTGAATGTTATGGCTTATATGTAATAATTTTTCTTTCTTTGTGTTTCAAAAATGGTATTGGCCATTTTTTTTTTTAATCAGCTTTATTGAAATCAATTAAAATTATACATTGTGTTGCAGTTTATCGGTATATTCTTAAAGATTAATTTGATACTTCTTACCTGTTACATTAATTGTTTTGTTCATTGTTTTATGTAATAATTTTATCATTTTTGTTACAGTTTGATCAAGACTACATTTTGCCTAATACATCCTCCTGAAGTAATCGAAGCAATGGCTGTAAATTTAGCATCAATTGCTTATCAGAAGTAAGTTAAACTATTTAAAGTATAATATTTATAAAGATATTAGTTTTCATTGTTTTAATAGGGATCCCCATGGTATGTAAGTCCCCAAAGTATGTATGATGGATGGCAGATTAAAATTAGAATATAGCGCAGGGTTTATTGATATAATGTAAAAGGTTATTGCTCATTTCTTTAATCGTTATGAATAAACATTTTTTTCATTTGTTATTTAGCACCAGAGTGATTCGTTAGATATTGAATTTTATATGTACCATGCAAACGGATATTTGTACAAGCTGGAAACTCTATGATAAATAATGATGGTTTATATTTTGTGATTTCAGAAATGAATGAAGATGGAATTGTTTTAAAAAAGGACTTATTATGTCTTACACTGCTTTTTAGAGTGGCCATTACAGAGTTTTTTTTCTCTGACTGGCAAATCTCATTTGGGATTTTCTTTCAAGTAAAAATTATGAAACTATATTGGATACCATTGACGGTAAATTTACTGCTGGCTATAACTTTTTTTCTGCTGGCGTACTTAACGTAAATTTACTGCTGGCTAACTTTTACTTGGCTCGCCAAGCATATTCCTCGGAAGACTTAGCAACCGGCATTAGAAGAGTTAAGGTCGCAAAAAAACTGCTCGTGTTAGACGGGATCACCTCACCACGTCTTGTTGGATTCAAATAAAAGAATTTACATGGATTTTTGTGGCCTTCAGTTTGTTCTTTGTCTTTGTGTCTTATTTCATGAATCCGGGCAAAGTATTTTGCATAAAACGCAACCTACATACTAATTACTCATTACAGACTGATTAACTCAACTTAACGAACAAATGCCTTCAAATATATTCATTTAAATAGTTATACCATACTAACCTTATCACTTAAAGATATTGGTTTGCTTATTCCTTTTTTTTTTTTTTTTTTTTTTTGTTTCTTTCTCGTGGTAAATTTCTTTTATTGAATTATAAATATACAGCTGTAAAAGATGTTTGAATATTTTGGCATATTAACCCTTAACTGTTGTGACAAAAGTTGTCACATATCTACTGTGAGTCTGCTAAATCGAAGGATGAATAAAGATGTCCTTTGACTCAAAGGATGCTGTTTCTGTACTAAACTTTATTGTCAAGACAAATATAATTAAAATTCCCCTATTCAGAAGACTCTAGCTATAGTCCTAAGGCTCCAAATGAAACAAAGTTTCACTAGTATCTGTAGTTAAACTGAAAATTACAAGTTAAAATGTGAAAATTCAAAAAAAGCAGTGGTCTATGAGACCGCTCACAACAATTAATGGTTAATAGATAAAAACTGTGACTTCATCTAAGAAGTATTAGCAGACTGATTTTGACAATAAAAGAAGTAATAGAGGGGGAAAAAAAGTTACATCTAACAATTAGATTGCTGATTAAATATCAACAATAGAGAAAGCCTCCTGTAGCCAAAAACTAGAATTTAGAAAATAAATTAAGCTCTTACAATATTTTTTATCATTCATTTTATTATGACAAGACTAGAAAAAAAATAAATTTAGCTCATAAATTCTAATAAATTTTGCTTTCTTCCTTTCTCATTAGATATTTGGATAATTTGAAGATGTGATAACCTGAAGAGATAATTGTCTTTAACTTAGGTTCTTTAGTTAATATGTATATGTGTGTTGAAATTTTTTTTTAAGGTGTAAATTGGTACTGTTCCAACATTAAACATTCTATTCTTGGATCCTGATAAAATTCGGTAAGATTTTAAAAGCATATAGGATGAATTTCATTCTAAATACAAAAAGGATACTTCATGATTTGAAATATCCATTTATTTTGTTAAAAATTAGTTTGTGTTGTTCGAATTTCTAAGTGCAACATTTTTCCCCTTCAGTTAGTGAATGTTATGGCTTATATGTAATAATTTTTCTTTCTTTGTGTTTCAAAAATAGGGTTGTCTTTTTTTTTGATTCAGCTTTATTGAAATCAATTAAAATTATACATTGTGTTGAAGTTTTATCGAAATATTTTTAAAGATGATTTTGATACTTATTTCCTGATTACATTATTTGATATCATTTTTGTTACAGTTTGATCAAGACTACATCCTCCTGAGGTAATCGCAGCAATGGCTGTAAATTAAGCATCCAATTGCTTATCAGAAGTAAGTTAAACTATAATATTTATAAAGCTATTAGATTTCATTGTTTTAATAGGGATCCCATGGTATGTAAGTCCCCAAAGGCATAATGAAGGTAATCTTCTTACCTAGGAGACCTTTTTGAGGGGCCAAAGGGGGTTTCCCGGGCCCCTTAAAATTTAATATTTGCTCACTTATTTGCTGTACTTTGGTCGCTCCTTAAAAAATAACCCACAGCAATCCAACACGGTGTTCCTTCCAGAACAGTCTCTCCATCTTCCCGCGTTTTTTCACATGAAACTATTAAAGGGGTGGGGTGGGGGCGAAAACTATGCTCATTGGTCAATTTCCCTCCCTGACGACAAACATTACTCGTTACTATGTATCTCTTTCCAAGGGGAGACCACGTGTCCTGACAATTCTCCGAAATCCTTACACCCTTTCGACTATCCGTGGCAACATCTTGCATCTGCTAAAAAGCTATTTTTCGTAAACAAAGTCGTGAATCTGCCTCCGAAAAAGGGGCTGATATAATGCTGTGAGAAACGTGCTTCTCACACACAATAACCATGTATTTAAAAATGTATACGTGTGAGGCCTCAATTATTTCTGGAAGCTATTTATTTTCAGTATATGATAACAGCCTACAATTTTCCCACGCCTGCTAGTAAAATATCCCCAAAAAGGTTTTATTTACAGAAAAATAATGGGATGGTTTTTGAATAACAACATCTACATGTTGTAACATAATTTAACTACGAGAAATTAATAAAAAAAAAGGGGGGGGGAGGCCTTTATTTAGTAAATTAATTTTATTTATTTATTAATTTATTTATTATTTTTAAAAAACGCATCTGACTTTAAACTTAATTCTTAAAAATAAAGAAATTGTATATTGAATAATTTTGAATAGAACCAAGCTATTAATGATATACAAAAAAAAAAAGGAGGGGGGGGGGCGGTGTGCATGCTGTGTATAAATAATATATTTTAAAGGAAAACTGCTGGAAAATAAGTAAAGTATGCCCAACAAAGTGACATGTTCACTAAATTTTATTTTGCTGCAGCAGTTTCACATGACAAAACATTATACATTGTCATATGTGTATGACAAGTTTGAATGGTGTACCAATTTAATTATTATAAAATGATATGATATTTGTGTATGTTTGAGGTGGTCTGCCAAGACAGTGTTGTAAGTATTGTTTGTATATGTAAGTTTTCTTTGTGTTGCTTTACATATGTTTGGATATCGAACCATGGTAAGCTTAAATATTTTGTAGAAAGGGTAGAAATATGTGATGTAGAATCATATATTGTGTTTTCCTAAATTACATTCCGTTAATTTATTTGTTACTCATATAAGTTAATTTTTCATTAATTGTTTAATATAATTTGATTCCTTATTTCATCTAAAAAGCTCTCTTTTTAAATAAAAGTAGATACCGGGTGTCCCAAAAAGGACTGACTGATTTTAAAATTCAATAACTTGTAAACGGTGACAGATATTTAAAAAATTCTTGCAGGAGGGTTATGCATAAGGTCAAAAGTTTTATTACAATGATTTTCGATTTTAGTTCGAATTACAAACAATAGATGGCGCTGTAAACAATAGTCGCTAAATACAGGCTCGATTTCTGGTCCTTTCTCTTGTTCCATGCTGAAAAAGGAGATGGAAATGTATTATCCGGGCCACGAAGTATCAAAAATCGAGCCTGAATTCAGCGTATATTGATCGCAGCGCCATCTATTGTTTGTAATTCGAACTAAAATTGAAAATCACTGTAAAAAAACTTTTGACCTTATGCATAACCCTCCTGCAAGAATTTTTTAAATATCTGTCACCGTTTTCAAGTTATTGAATTTTAAAATCAGTCAGTCCTTTTTGGGACACCCGGTATATCTTGCTACAGTTGACAGGTCATTAATAATCAAGAGGTAATCATAATATTTTATTTCCTGTCTAAATAAATCTGTCTGTTATCTTTTCTTTTTTAAGTTAAATGTGTATTGCATTTCGCGAATCGTCACATAATATTTGTAATAGAAATTTAACGTATGGCAGTAAATAGGTAATTATATATGATGGATGGCAGATTAAAATTAGATTATAGCACAGTGTTTATTGATATAATGTAAAAGGTTATTGCTCCTTTTTTTAATCGTTATGGATAAACATTTTTTTTCATTCGTTATTTAGCACCAGAGTGATTCGTTAGATTTTGAATTTTATATGTACCATGCAAATGGATATTTGTACAAGGTGGAAACTCTATGATAAATCATAATGGTTTATATTTTGTGATTTCAGAAATGAATGAAGATGGAATTGTTTTATAAAAGGACGTATTATGTCTTACACTGCTTCTTAGAATGGCCATTACAGAGTTTTTTTCTCTGAGTGGCAAATCTCATTTGGGATTTTCTTACAAGTAAAAATTATGAAACTATATTGGATACCATTGACAGTAAATTTACTGCTGGCTATAACTTTTTTACAGCTGGCGTACTTAACGTAAATTTACTGCTGGCTAACTTTTTACTTGGCTCGCCAAGCATATTTCTCGGGCTCTAGCTTTAGAAGAGTTAAGGTCGCAAAAAAACTGCTCGTGTTAGATGGGATCACCTCACCACGTCTTGTTGGATTCAAATAAAAGAATTTACATGGATTTTTGTGGCCTTCAATTTGTTCTTAGTCTCAGTGTCCTATTTCAGGAATCCGGGCAAAGTATTTTGCATAAAATGCAACCTACGTACTAATTACTCATTATAGACAAACGGCCTTTGATTAACTCAACTTAACGAACAAATGCCTTCAAATATATTCATTTAAATAGTTATACCATACTAACCTTATCATTTAAAGATATTGGTTTGCTTATTCCTTTTTTTTATTTTGTTTCTTTCTCGTGGTAAATTTCTTTTATTGAATAATAAATATACAGCTGTAAAAAGATGTTTGAATATTTTGGCATATTAACCCTTAACTGCTGTGACAAATGTTGTCGCATATCTACTGTGAGTCTGCTAAATCGAAGGATGAATAAAGATTTCCTTTAACTCACAGGATGCTGTTTCTGTACTAAACTTTATTGTCAAGACAACTAACGGCAGTTTGAGATAGTGATTCCGCCTGCGCTGTAGCGTTCAACAATAGAAACAGTGCATAGAGTGAGAATGGTTTTGTTGTACGTCGTACACTTGTTCTATTGAAAAATTTAGTTTTCATCTAGTTGCTTCTTATTTTGGAGCTTCAAATGAGTAGAGGTAGACACCTTTTATTGAAACATTAGGTACTTAAGATAATATTACCCATAATCTACATGCATTCACCGACATTTTGATGCAATTTGTTGAACAAGTTCGGTTCTTCTTTCAGCTTTGCTGGGGGGTTTTCCACTATATTGTCCTCTCGGGGTAATGCCGCCTCCATGGCAATGGGTGACTTTTCCAATTTGAGTTAAATTGTAAGCTTAACACATTTATAAATCAAGCTTAAGGAACTTTGTAATTATTCATTATTTTCATAAATTATTGCTTTCTAAAGATTTTTAGTAGGTTATGTGTTTCCTAGTATCCACTTTATGTATTTACTCTGTCATTATAGAGTGGCGTCATTACCCCGATACAGTGGTGGAATTACCCCAGTGTCCTGGGTAATCCCGCCACTGTAGAGAGGTTGAAAGAAATTTTTTTTATGTGTGCTTCCTTTACAGTTATGATGATGGTTAAATTTATACAGATACTAAAGATAATGATTCAGCTTTATAATTTTTACTATTAAAAAGTAAACACTTTTTTGAGGTGAAAAAAATTAAATTCCCTTAAGGTGTCGCCATTTCCCCGGTCTCCCCTATATATATATTTAGAGTTTGATTCGTATGGAAAGGTTGAGTTCAAGCTTTGAAAATATTGTCGATGACATTATTAAACTACAATCATGATTGTCCAGAAAGTCTTCTAACGCAATTGAATCTGAACTTTGCAAAAAAAAAAATAAAAAAATAAATAAAAATTACTGGGATGCGCTGTGTCCTCATTATGATACAATTACCGATTAATTAGTGGTAATCTAAACATGTATCGATCGAGCCCTATGTCAAATCAGCTGAAGGAACTGCTTAAGTTCACCATAAAAAGTGAAAAAGAAGGAATAGGTGGAAAGTAGGGGAATGGTGCTCAGAAGGGTAATCCCGCTCACCAAATATATCTAAACAGAATAGAATTGAAAATGTGCGATAGGTATCGGCACTTAGCGAGCATCATTCTTAGTTCCCAGTAAGGATTTAGTTTCCATCGGAGGAAAGTATTTTTGTATCCTCAAGTTATTAGTTTGAAGTTGTTTTATTATAAAATTCTACAGCATCTAACTTGAAGGTAAGTGTACAATCTTATTTTGAAATATTAATTTACACATTATGTCTACAAAATATATACATTTAGCTATACTTTCATGCTTTTATTTATTTTTGTAGTACGTTGTTACGCCAATTATAATGTAATAAAACCCAGCATGGCGATGACAGGTAATGGCGCTCGCGTGGAATTCCAGAAGAAGTGTTGCTAGTGGGCAACTTTTTTTTAAATTCAAATTTGTTTATTGACACAACTTTTTTGAAATGGTAAAATTTCCCTGTTTTCGCCCTTATTAATATGTCATTAAACAAGAAGAATTTCACGAGTTCAAAAAAGTGGTGAAAATAAAAAAAAACTAAATATAAAAAAAGTAGCCAACTATATGTCTAACACAATATGTGTAAAGTGGTAGCAAAAAGTCTGCAGTGATGTGAACAGCCCACACAACTACATATGTGACTTTTGTCTTACTTAAAGGTTGTATTTAATCTCTGAGCGTAATGACCCTATCATGTCGGGCATTACCGCTCAATCGATGGTCATTTAAATAAAACGATAAAAAAAATTCCTAAAACTTTTATGAAAATTAGTTGATTGCAAACTGTTCCTTATGCTTTGAAGCTATACTTTATTAATAAAATATTGATTTTTTTTGTCCAAATTTGACTAGCTATTCAAGTTTTCCTAGTGTTTCCCCTAGGCGTTTTCGTGAGGGCGCAGCGCCCTGCCCGTTTTTTTATAGCTGTAAATGCGCCCTGCCCATTTTTATATAACTGCAAACGCGCCCTGCCCGTTTTGGGTTTGCAAAATTTTGCCCTCGGCATGTTTCTACTAACGAATCTTAACAATACGTCGCGAAAAAATCCGGAAATTTGCAATCGATCGATGGATCTGAAATTCTAGAATTGATCGCGGGAAAATATTGCAAAATTAGTCTATCGATCGTGAAAAAATATTGTGAAATTCGTCAGTCGGTCGCGCAAAAATATCGCAAAAAAAAGTCTGTCAATCGCGGGAAAATATTGTGAAATTCATCAGTCGGTCGGAAAAACAACTGTTTCAGCCGGACGCGGGAAAAATCGTGAATTTCGTTAATCTAACGCACGAGAAACTAAAAAAATTCTCCAATCGTTCACGGGGAAAAAATCGCGAAATCTGTCAATCGTTCACGGAAAAAAATCGTGTAATTCGTTTACGTTAGCATGAAGCAAAAACCGTGAGTTCCGCCAGTAAGTCCCGGAAGTTACCCAATCGGTCCCAAGAATAAAGCCTGCAAAATTTCCTAATATGTAGAAGGAAAATATTGCCAATTATGTTAATCGATCACAGGAAAACAATCACGAAATTCTCCAGTAGGTCACAGGGGGAAAATCTCGAAAGTAGTCGATTGGTCGCCAGAAAACCCCCTCAAAATTTGCCTAAAAGTTGCTAGAAAATAACGCGAATGTCATCAATCAGTCGGAAGAAAAGAAATCGCGAAATTTGTTAATCATTCGCAGGGAAAAAAATAGCGAAATTCGTACACGATAGAGGGGAAAAAATCTCTGGAAATTGGCCAATCGATCCAAAGAATAAAACCTACAAAATTCGCTGATAGGTAACTGGAAAATATCGGCAATTATGTTAATCAACCGCGGGAAAAGAATCACGAAGTCTTCCAGTTAGTTGCGGTAAAAAAGCCGCGAAAATCGTCGATCGATCGCGGGAAACACCCTCGAAATTCTTCAAGGGATCAAAAGAAAAACCTCAAAATGTCCCAATAAGTTGCTGGAAAATATCACAAAAATCGTCAATCGATCGCAAGAAAAATTAAATTCATCCATCGATCAGGGAGAAAAAAACGAAAATTTCGTAAAAAAATATCATAAAAATTATCACGAACTTCGTCAAGATTGCGCAAACAAAGATCGTTAATTCTGTTGATCGGCCGCGAAAAAATATTGCCAATTTGATCAATCGGTCACAGAAAAAGAATCGGCTATCAAATGAAGCAAAAAACCCTAATTTAATCAAGAACGCGGAGGAAAAATGTGAATTTCGACAAACGATCCTGGTAAACAATCGTGAATTTTACGAAATAGTCGTGGAAAAAAATCGTTAAAAAACCATGATTTTCGCGAAACGATCGTGGAAAAAATTGTGAAATAACCGAAACGATCGCGGGAAAAAAACGTGAATTTCGCGAAACGGTCGTGAAAAAAAAATCGTGTATTTCGCGAAACAGTCGTGGAAAAAAGTCATGTATTTCGCGAAACGATCGTGGAAAAAAATCGTGTATTTCGCTAAACGGTCGTAGAAACATTGTGAATTTCACGAAACGATAGTGGAAAAAAATCGTGAATTTAGCAAAACGATCGTGGAAAAAAATCTTGAATTTCGCCATATATGTGGTTGTAGTATTGTTTCTGATATCAAATCAATTATTATATTACACAGATTAAAAATCTGATCCAAACAAATTAAAAAATTGAGTTTTTGAGAAAGTAGTCTATGAGCATACCTTGGAAACAAAAATTCCCCTGTTCCTTCCGCATAAAAATCTGAATTCCAATATATAACTAAATCAGGGTGATTCTAAATAAAAAAAAAAAAATTGAAATTCATAGTAAATTTTCTGAAACGTTACAGCAGAGGGGAATGCCGGGGAACGATCTCCTCTCGGCGCTAATTATGGATGTTTTCAGTGGCCCTTAGACAAAATTCGTCTTTTTTCATCGGTCTTTCGACGAAATTTGTGTTTTTTCTCGCAATCCTTCGGCGAAATTCGTGTTTTTTCTCGCAATCCTTCGGCGAAATTCGCGTTTTTTCATCGATCTTTCGACGAAATTCGGGTTTTTTGCGCTATGCTTTAACGGAATTCGCATTTTACTGCGATCCTTTGACAAAAATTCGCGTTTTTTCTGCAATTATTTGACGAAATTCGCGCTTTTTCTGAAAATATTTGACCAAATTCGCGTTTTTTCCGCGATCGTTAGATGAAATTTGAGTTTTTCCGTGATCATTTGACGAAATTCGCGTTTTTTCCGCGATCTTTTGACGAAATTTGCGTTTTTTCTGCGATCTTTTGACGAAATTCGTGTTTTTCCGCAATCTTTTGACGAAATTCGCACTTTTTCCGCGATCTTTTGACGAAATTCGTGCTTTTTGCGCGATCATTCGACAAAATTTGTGTTTTTTCGCGATCTTTTGACGAAATTCGCACTTTTTCTGCAATCTTTTGACGAAATTTGCGCTTTTTCCGCGATCTTTTGACGAAATTTGTGACAATCAAATAAACAGCAATCAAAACAAAAATTTCAAAAACCTTTTTCTTAAAAAAGTTCCCTTTTTGTTCAGCTGAAGCGCCCTTTTTGTTCGGTTAAAGTGCCCTTTTTTGTTCACCTGAAATGCCCTTTTTTGAAGGAGCACCCTGCCCTTTTTTATTCTGGGGGAAACACTATCTTAAGTGAGCGCCATTCCCCTACTTTCCCCTATATTTCAAGAAATTGCTTTTCTTCTGATATCACTATACATGAAAAAACATGAATTCTTTTAAGATAATTATTTTCAAATTCCTTGTTCAAGAAATGTAAAAATTTCTTTCACATTTTCTATCTAATTTTTAAATGTAAAGCATAAAATTGACAGGGATGAGTACTGAAGTGGATTGGAATCTAAATTCGTTTTTCATCTTTTGATAAATAATTTATTTATTGAGTTAAGTACGATTCTGACCAAGCGGCGAAAAATATTTTTTTCTCATGATAAGCACTGCCGCGCCAGAAATTAGGTTCGAAACATCAACCTTGACTCTATTTTCTGAAAAATCTTTTGTCTGTATCAAAAATGGAAAATGCTATTCGATTACACAGTTTCTGAGTAAGAACACCGCGAATTTCATGCTCTTTTGAAGAAACTTAATTAAGGAATGTTTCAGAAAGCAGCGACTTTAGATTTGAGAATAGCCTTCAGTTTAATTATTTTTTTATATTATTAGAAGTTAAACAATAGAGTAAATAACAAACATGTTACATGTGGATACTTTAGGAATATTTTTTTTAATTACGATTCTCCTTTCTAGATCGTTATAGAATCACTTCAACAATGAAGAAGAGCGAACCACTAACCATGTGGAGCCCTGGCACTCAAAAATAAATAGAAGAGTCAACACGCGGCACCCAAACATATTTATTTTGATCTACCTGTTAAAAAACGAACAGAAGGAAAACGAATGCGCTAGAAGGATGCTAGGTGCTGGACATTCGCCTCCAGGATCCACGAGGAAATATATTCTTAAAAACGAGAGGCTCCAGAGGTTGAAACAGCAGTTATCTAACGAAGAAATAGATTTAGCTGAATATCTAGAATCTGTGATTACTTTACTCCGTTACTATGATTTGCATAAAGTACACGGAAGTAAAATTAATGAAAGAATAAAATCTCATTTCTAGTATCTGTTTTTCTTTTCCTTTCATTTATTAATTTTTCTTTTCCATCTTACTTATGAAATTATTTTTAAACTAGGGTAAGTTGCGGTAAGTGGAACCACCTTTTTTGAATATTTCACTTTTGAAACAGTTTAAATTGAACTTATCAACTTATTTAAGATTAGATTAATAAACCAAAATTTATCATTAGTTTCTAAAATAATGCTTTAAATATTTTTTTAAATGCTTTTCTTTTAAAAAAGTGAGGTGGGTGTCCCACTTATCCCATGAGATGGTGTAAGTGGTCCACCCACCCTTTATTTGAATTTAAAGCAAGTAAAACTGAAAAAGAGGTAAGTGAGTGTTACTTGATAAAGTATAAAAATTTTCAATATGAAATATTTCATTTCAAATGTATTCATGTACGAGTTATATGCGCTCGCATTGAGATCAATATGACAGGTAATGAAAAACATGAAAGACAAAACAAGTACAACTATGAAATGTTTTGAAAAGGCATATGTTTTACTTTAACAAAGTTGAATAAACATAATAAAGTGGATTAAGATTAATTTTGGCACATTAGCAAACATTGGTAAGTTGCAAAAGAAGTTATAAATACTGAATGGCTCAGCGTCTCTTTAAAGTTGGCTGAAGGAGAATCATTATTTCATATCAATAATACTTCCAACGTCATCAGCCTTTGGTCATGAAAAGGGTCACTTTTTCTATCCTTTCTTGCAAATTTAGCAATTATTTTTTCATTTATATCAACTTTTAAAATTAAAGCTTACTTAATACAGGACTGCCACAGACGACTATTTTTGTATTCTACTCAAACCATTATTTCTCATAAATACATTTTGTAGTATACTATACTTTAAATTGATGTCAAAGTGTGATGTCAAATCTTATCAAAACTTTTTTCACAGGAGCATTTAAAAGAATTCCTTTATATTGTGAAAACACATTTAATTGTATGTACATCATTGAGATGTATTACAAAATGTTCATTGTAAAATCCGATATGCATAAAATTTATCGTTTATTTACAGAGGTATACAAAAATATGTGTCTACAGTATTGCCTATAAAGAATAATTGTTGCAAGCACATTTTTATTGTAATATGCGTTTTAAAATTTAACTACATTTTTGCATATTATTAAGAGAGTATAAATTCTATATCATTACAGGGACATAGAAAAGACTAAGTGTTACTGCTGAATAAATCTTTTCTACTATGCTATGCATTTATTTGAACTAAGTGAGTTCGTATTTATATAAATATGTATGTAGCACCTGTAATCGTCGTCTGTCCCGTCTGTTTGTTTGTACGCATATAACAGAGCAAAAACTACTTAACTGAATAGTTTTAAATGTTACACCTTAATTGGTATCCAGAGGTTCATTTATTTGCTTTTTTTCCATGATGTACTTTCAGTCTCGGGATTTTTTTTTAAATAAACCCTGGTTGTATCTAAAGGTTCAAATTTTCTTTCTATGGACGTTATTGTTCGATAATTTGTTTTGTATGCATATTAACTTTATAAAAAGAGTAGGTTAAAGGTTTTTCTAGAATCCAAATATTGCAGTTTAATCAGGTTTTATACTTTTATAGAAAGCCAACACCAAGTACTTAGTTAATGCTTAATTATATATTATAGAATATACCATTTGTAAGGGTGATGAAAAGGATCTTGCTCCAAAGTGTCACAAAAATTAACACAGTTATTTGCAAGTTGCAAAAAAAGTCATTGTCTAAAAAAAATACCATTGCAATATTACCCCTCCTTGACTTTTACCCAACAAAAGTCATGTATGCTTACTTCTATGGATACTACAGTTGTTCCTACCAACTGTAACTGAGATGCTATCTTAATTTTAATCAAGTTTTTAACTTTTAGTATGGCAAATACTGTTTAAAATGTTTTATCGAAAACAAAAATAAAATTTTCATATATATAGATTTTTTTTTTTTAACAACTCTGTTTAATTTTTTTTTTTTTTTTGTCATAACAATTACTCTGTTCTTATTAGCTATTTATTATTCATTAGGTTTATTACTTTTTTATTTCTAGATAAAATCAAGGAGGGGCAAATCTCCAAGATTTTAGATGTCATCAGAGGCTCGTCATAAATTTTAGGTAGATTAAATAGGCTGCACGTATTAACAAGAAAAGATTTACACAACATCCAGTGGGAATTTAAAATTTCACATGTTGAGAAAAAAAGATGAAAATGATGCGATTAGTGTTAAACTTTGGATAGAATGTTTGGCTCAGTCAGAAAACTCTCCTATAGTTTATTAACACAAGGGAGACAATGGGAACAAGGGAGACAATAGGAACAAGGGAGAAATGGTGACAATGAAATTCTAGAAAATAAAGACTTTGAAATAGTTATGAGCAAGGTCCAACAGTTAATGTTCCAACAATTCGCAAAAGAAAAAACATGCACTCATGGGACAAACTCATATGATTTTCAATTAACCACATTGTTAACCGTTGATGAACTTGGCTCAGGACTGACTGCCTGTTGCATTTTGCATCAGCAATAGAATTGACTGTGTCTTTTTTGATGCTGTTAAAAATAAAATAATAGCTGGATAAAAAAAATTTAGTAAAATAAAAGGGCCCATTATAAAACTAGTTGGATGTGCCAATCCCAAAACTTTCTTCTATCTCATATATTTTAATATTTCAAAATATTGTTACAGATGTCAATATTTCATTTTTATTAGTTCAATACTATATCAACTTTGACTTTCATCTTAAATTTCTGCTTCAGTCAATTAATCGGAGTAAAAACCAGTTAATCTCAATCATGATGTTTATTAAAATCACGAATAGTTGGCTTATCAGGATGGGAAGTACCCGCCGATTCACGAGCCACTGGTGTACAATATAATAACGAAAAATGAAGCCGATTAGACAAAAATCGCTAATAATGGGCCCCCTTCCGGCGTAATTTTTCCATATGCAACAAGGACCTTCTTGCCATGGCCAAAAACATGCACAAAAAATTTGATTAAATTCTATGCAAAACTTCATACACTTTTCGAAGGTACAATATGAACAAAAATCGCTATTACAATGCTCCCTACAGGCGGATTTTTTCCAAGTTAAGGAAGAACCTGCTTGCCATAATCAATAACTTAAAAAAAGAAAAAATTGGTCTAATTCTACGAATAACTTATTACACTTTCTAATGGTACAATATTCAAAATCGTACAAAAATTGCTAGTACAGCGCTCCCTTCCGGACGATTTTTTCCAAATTAAGGGAGGACTTGCTTGCTATAGCCAAAAACTTTAAAAAAAGAATTGGTTTAATTCCATGCCTAACTTCATACACTTTTCGATGTTACAATATTAAAAATCGCTATTACAGCACCCCCAGACAGACACTTTCTATAAATATGTTTTCTGGGAATTCTCACCCCTAAAACATGTATTCCGTCAAAACCTGAAAGTAAAAAATAATTCGCCTACAATACCTTCTTCTATTGAAGAAAGTAAAAAGTAACGGTCCATAAAGCCTTATGGGTTTTAATGCAAGAAACAAATGCAGAAAAATTGAAAAGAATGAATGAAAATGTTTTAAATTATCTGCTGAATAATGAGGATACAAAAGCATTCAGCATTTATTTTAGAGATACCTATTCGAAAAGACCAGATCAGTAGGCACATTATGCACGGATTCATCTGGGTATAAGTGCTAATATGTACCTGAAATCTCCATGCATAAGATTTTAAAGAATTTTTATCTTGAAGGCAAAAAATGCAAGAGGGTCAACAAAATTTTGGTTACACTTTTGAAATTTAATAGGGACAAATTCTTTGAAAGAATGACTAAACTTAAAAAAAAAAAAAAAAAAAAAAAAAAAATGTATCTTCGAATAGAACAAAGTCTATAAGAAGTAGTCATTTAAGAAGCATGCATTTTTCTTCCCAAATTCAAATAAAAGATGAAAATATTTGGGAAGTAAAAAGTGGATATATCGGTTAACAGGATATATCGGTCATCATTTTCTGTGGTAGCATATGGCCGACCTTGCCCTTGTCAATGTCTACCATTCCATGTGTCTTGGAATCGACTCCACAGACTTTCATGTACACTTCTTGCGACCCCAACAACGACCGCTACACTTCGTTTTGTATCCCCACATTCAACCGTCCCGATAACCCACTAAGCCATAAATTCCCTTTAAATCACATTGTTGTGACATTTTCAAGTCACTTTTTCTCAAAACACAAGCTGAGCAATTTGATTTTACAACTGAGACAGTGAAACAGACGTTTCTGCAAAATCCCGATTTCTGCACTTATCTCCTTATGCTACTTTTCAACGTCAAACTTTTTTTTGCATGTGAAGTATTTTTTTAATCTGTTTTCTACTAGGCTTTAAATTATGGATGCATTATTTTACGTTACTTATCGGTGTAAATATTTACGTAATTTTGTTAAAACCATGTGCTCCCCTACTTGTTTTGAGCAGTGTATATATAAATATATTGTATATCTTTATATGCCTATATACAGTGTCTCACAAAAGTGATGGGACACTTGTGCTTTATAAAAAGAAACTGCAATAAAATAAATAAACAAACATGTGCAAAAATTTTGTGGGTGTGTTTCATATTTAAAGTTAGTAACAATTATTACATAACATACATTTTGTCAAAATATTAAAATATTAATTTAGTAAAAATACAATTGTTCAGAACGGAGACAAAAATGGCTCACATAAGTGATGGGACACTTACTTTTCTATCAAATATTTATCCAAAAATTTTACTTTTTAAAAGGTTTTAATATTTTGTTGGATTTCCTTTTACTTTTAAAACATGATTTAATCTTTTTGGGATGGATTCGACTAATTTTTTTGTGATTTCTGGAGTGATTTTACCCCATTCTTCTTGAAGCACCAATTTTAGTTGTTGTTTTGAAGAAATGGTGTGTTTGCGAATTCTTGATTCCAATTCTTGCCAAATATTCTCTATGGGATTTAAGTCTGGAGATTGTGGTGGTGTTTTTATTATTTCAAGACAGTTATATAGCAGCCAGAGTCTAACGTTCAGAGCAGTGTGCTTGGGGTCATTGTCCTGGTAGAATTTAAAATCGTTATGAAGGTTCAATTTTCGTGCTGAAGATTTCAAATTTTCCTTTAAAATATCAATATACTTGTACTGATCCATTATACTGTCAATAAAAACAAGATTACCAACTCCAGCGGACGACATACACCCCCATACCATAATTCCTCCTCCACCATGTTTTACTGTTGGTACCAAGTTCTGTTTGCGAAATTCTTCCCTGGGTTTTCTCCACATCAAGATTCTACCGTCAGAACCAAATATATTAAATTTACTCTCATCAGCAAATATAACCTTATTCCATTAATCAGAATTCTTATTTATGTTGGATTTTGCGAAAGCTAGTCTGAGTTTTCTATTCTTTTCACTTACAAAGAATTTTTTCCTGGCTACTCTACCGTGATATCCAGCAGATCGAATTACCCTTCTAATAGTCTCAGGATTAACAATTATTCCATATAATGCTTGTAAATCAGCAGCAACTTTTGGAGCACTATTTCTTGGATTTTTTTTAATATTTTGAACAATAATTCACTTTATTCCATTGGATAGCTTTGATGGTCGGCCAGGTCTTCTTTCATCCTGAATCATATGATTCTTTTTATATCGTTTAATGATATTGAAAACTGTTGAACAACTCAAGTTAACTGTTTCAGCAGTTTTTCTAATAGATTTTCCACGTTCAATATGCAAATTAATAACTAATTTTCGAATTTCAGGCGAAGTTTCTTTTCGTTTAGAATTCATGGCTACACAGAGCTAAAAAACACAAAAATTCCAAAACAAACTGGAGAGAAATACTGCAGACGATTTTATAAATTATTGCCAATTGCTTTTAAGTAAAAATAAAACCCCCAAAAATATTTTTATTGCTTATTTCAGACGATTTTTGTTGCATATATAATGGTGTCCCATCACTTATGTAAGCTATTTTTTGCTCCGTTCTAAACATTTGTATTTTTATTAAATTAATATTTTAATATTTTGACAAAATGTATGTTATGTAATAATCTTTACTAAATTTAAGTATGAAACACACCCATAAAAAAATGTGTACATGTTTTTTTAATTTATTTGATTAGTTTCCTTTTGTAAAGCACAAGTGTCCCATCACTTATGTGAGACACTGTATATTATCTAAATATTACTCACAACAGAAACAAACGAAAGACAAATATCTTATGCAAAGAGTGATGAGGTTTCAAGACACTGTAAAAGAGCTATAAATTATAATATAAATTGAAAATAGATTTTCTATTTTAAATTTTATTCAGAAATTCAGCACGTAGATAAATATTAGATTGAAAGATAGTACTGTACGTATTTTCTTATATAACGCACAGTATTATGTAACATGTGTTGAATTTTAACTGAAGAAACTGTTTAAAATCTGAAGGGATCTAGTCGACAAGTAAATAAAAAATATATATATATGATGCAATTCTATAATGTTGATTTTAAATACAATAAATACGGAAAAGTAATTAGGACCACATTTTTATTAGGAAATAGATTAAATTTTTTATCTGTTTTCATTTTACTAAGTTTTTAAACACTCAAACATTTATTTTCATGTAATGTAGAGAGAACATTATCACGATATAATTGAGGAGTTACAGAAGCTTAGCACAACACGAATTGTTTTATACTAATATTTTCAAATTTTAGAAGTATTTTTCAACATTTCATAAGCAAGCTCAAAGTATCGGTACATAAATAATATATTTTTAATGTGGATGCATTATGTAACATGTGTATTACATATTCTGTGTAACAAAAATTCTTTTTCAAATTAATACGAATTATCGTACACATAACAACACAAACGAGAGCCTAATTCAAATGGAATCTGATGCAAATGATTACTTGATATTCGAATTTCGAAGGAGTGATCGAATATGCCTGCACTGAGCGATCAATCGCCAATCTAGGATAACTGAAACAAATGCTAACTTCGGCAAGAAATAGCGCATGCGCAATTTAGTGGAGGAAACGCTGTACCTAGTCGTTCGTGCTCACGAGTGTCTTCGCCCGCAGGGACAGGAGGCTAAAGCTATTCAAGAGCTGTTTTTTTTGGGGGGGGAGGTGTGGGGGGAGGGCAGAAAATTTGAAAAAATATTATAGAAATCCCTAAAATAGATACTTTATTGTTTTTAAAATAGTTCTCAAATCTAAACTCACAACTGCTGACAAATTCGAGAAGTCAATCTTAAGTCTAAATGCATATAATTGGGAATGACACTGAAGTGAAATGCGTGATCATTCTTTTTTTGGGGTGATTCAGGCTATCCTCTTGAGCCTGGCTGTTAACACCACTTCATAATTCTGTCACGTATTCAGAACAAAGCTGTAACAGACGGCATATTTCAACTCGATGAGAGGCGTAATGCGCTATGAAAAAGCAGATTTAGGTGCCTCATTCCATCTCGCCAACTTCACTACATACCAGATACTGTCAAGCAAATAATGAATACTTGTTGTGTACTACACAACATCTGGAGGCATTTTAAAGTGGTGGACCCAACTGCAGATCAAGATGTTGATGAAGCATGGGGTCCAATAATGCCGCAAAAATCTGATTCGCCTTTAAGAAGAGCAGGCGAAAGAGTTAGCAATAACTTAATTCTTACGAGATTTTAGACATTTTGTATTTTTATTTTCGTTAAATAAATGTGTACTTTTATTAAATACTTTATTATATTTTATTAAAAGAAAAACACTGATAATATTGGTCATTCTTTTTTAGGTGATTCAGGTTATCCTCTTGAGTCTGGCTGTTAACACCACTTCATAATTCTGTCACATATTCAGAACAAAGTTGCTGTAACAGACGACATATTTCAACTTGATAAGAGTTGTAATGGGCTATTAAAAAGCAGATTTAAGTGCCTCATTCAAGCCCGCCAGCTGCACTACACACCTGATACTTTCGAGCAAATAATGAATGCTTGTTGTATACTACAAAACATCTGGAGGCATTTTAATGTGATGGACCCACCTGCAGAACCAGATCCAGATGCTGACGAAGCATGAAGTCCAATAATGCCACAAGGATCTGATTCGTATTTCAGAAGAGCAGGTGAAAGAGTTCGCAACAATTTAATTCTTACGAGATTTTAGGCATTTTGTATTTTTAATTTCGTTAAATAATTGTGCACTTTTATTAAATACTTTTTTATTAATTATATTTTATTAAAAAAATACTTTGATAATACAGACAGAAGTTTTTGTTGATTTTATCTACTTGTGTCCGATTCGTATTTCAGAAGAGCAGGTGAAAGAGTTTGCAATTTAATTCTTACGAGATTTTAGGCATTTTGTATTTTTAATTTCTTTAAATAAATGTGCACTTTTATTAAATACTTATTTTATTAATTCTATTTTATTAATAAAACACATTGATAATACTGCCAGAAGTTTTTGTTGATTTTATCTCTTTGTGTATAATTAGATCAGCTATCACACTGTATGTTTGATAATTTAATCATATCTACTTCATGGATACTGAGGTACAGCTGTAATTGTTCACTGTAAAAAATAGCATCCCTATTGAAGAAACAAAACAAAAAATGAATCTCTAATTTTTAATAAAAATCTTGAATGTTAAATTTGGTAAAATTCCATATCATAAATGCTGAGATACAACTCTCATGGAAATCTTAAATACGGCATGCTAGTTGACATAGTTACTTTCTGGGTGGTAAATGCATAATCAGCAGGTCTAACAGAATATGAAGTTTGATAAAAATTTCATGCAGTTTGATAAATTTTCATTTGCAAACTACGAAAATATGCATAATGCCCGACTACATGAAGCCGCAGAGATCCAAACTTCTGAAGAAAAACTCTGTAACGATATGACGCATGCGCTTATTCACTCTCGATGGATGAAGATACTTAAAGAAGAAAAGGGAGAGAATCAGCTGATCTCAAATCAAGATAAATAGGGGAAACGAAGGATTTTCAGTCAACCAACCAACTGAAGATGTTCTAGTATGAACGAAAACGTTATTGAGATGAACTTTTTAATGTTTTTTTTTTTTTTTTGTATATGTGGCGTCTAATATTTTTAAATGTTAGATCAAGAATATTTTATAGAAATAGACCTATATATATTACGGAGATTTATATTGTATTTAAAATGTGAAATACAACAGGAGCTAAGTTGTTTCTATCGTATCCTTTAAAAGGATGGAGCGATGTAATACTAGTAGGTTTCCAAGGAGGGTGTACATGCAATGGACATGGACTTACCCTGAAATTACTCAGTGGGCTGTTATCAGTAATTTTTCTAATTCTGACACCAAAGATGGGATGCAAGATGGTCGATGCTGATAAAGAATATCATTGTCTGTGTTTAAAATGTATGTATGAAGAGGATGGCCAGGATGTGAAAGAAGGCGGTAATAAAGTTCTAAAGAAAGCTTTTCACGAATGTGATGTAATGCTGGTTCATTGCAGTCAACATAAAGACTTAAAACTGGAGAGGTACGAAATGCACCAGAGCAAACACTGAGTGCGCTATGGTGCACAGTGTCAAGTTTTTTAAGAACAGAATTACGTGCGGAGCCATAGACCTGGCAGGCATATTTAAATTTGGAACGGATTATAGAGCGATAACTTTTCAAGAGAGAACCACGGTCTGCTCCCCAAGAAGTATTTGAAAGCACCTTAATTAAATTAAGTGATTGCTCGCACTTTTTACTTAACTGCAAAACATGTGGCAAGAAAGTAAGTTTTTTATCAAAATATGAGCCTAGAAAACGGACGCAATCAATAGCAATCTCAATAGCAATTTGAGATGCTCCAATATAAATTTCAGGATCTGGATGCAGATCCCTACGTCTACAGAAATGCACACAAGAAATTTTGTCTTGGGAAATAATAAAACCATTTTTATTTGACCATTGAATAATACGATTGATAGCAATTTGCAATTGTCTCTAAATAAAACGCATATCTTGTCCTTTACATAAAATTTTAAAATCGTCAACATATAGTGTACCCTGCACACAAGGGGGTAATTGTTGCAATATATCATTTATCTTGATTGCAAAGAGGGTGACACTAATTCAAATTGGAAAAGCCGCTCTTTGCCATGGTGGCGGCATTACCCCGAGAGGATATTATAGCGGAAATCCCCCAGCAAACCCGAAAGAAGAGCCAAACAAGTTCAAAAAATTGCATCAAAATGTCGGCGAATGCATGTAGATTACGGGTAATATTATCTTAAGCACCTAATGTTACAATAAAAGGTAGTTACTTCTACTCATTTGAAGCTCCAAAATAAGAAGGAACTACATGAAAACTACATTTTTCACTAGGACAAACAAACGACGTACAACAAAATCACTCTCACTCTAGGCAGTTTTTCCATTGTTGGCCGCTATAGTGCAGGCGCATTCACTATTGAGATAGTTTTTAAATTAGGCGGGATGACGGCATAACCCCGAGTGGAGCCATTCGCCCGGTCTCCCTTATCGCATGATGTTTCAAGAGCTGCAAATTCTTCAATGAGAGAAACTGCAGAGCATGAAATTCGAGATACGGGACATGCCAAAATCACAGTTACTGGTGACGGTTTTTGGAAGACTCGTGGACATTCTTCCCAGATTGGTATAGTAAGCGTCATAGGCGCAGAAAGCGGAAAAGTTATTGATATTGAAGTAATGTCATCATTTTGCAAGGGGTGTGAGAAGGGGGAAAACAGGTCCGCTACACAGGTACGCTAATGGCGCCAGGTGCATGTAAAATCCGTCGTGGGTGCAAAGTCCTCCAAGTTATCTGTGAATTATACCTCTGGAGGTGCCTTGCCAGGTGAAGGTCTCGTCATCTGATCAAGGTTCTAAATTACGAAACCAACATGAGTAGCAATGTGCAGGTGCCATACAACAGGATATAACGTTAAGTAACCGGCAAAACAAAGCATACACAAACGAACAGTAGGCACTGCAGATAGGATGACGATCGAGGCAATGATGTCATGTTTATTGACGCTTCGCGGCGATTAGGCGGTCTTTCGCCTCGATGCCAGATAACACGTCCTATAAGAAAGCCTCCGTACAGGTGTCTGACGTCACAGCTCGTCGTCCATTGTTATTATGCTGGAGACTCGGTGGTTATCTCCAGTGTTGTCTTTTAAACTTACAAAAGGAAGAAAAAATATTATATATTCCTAAAAGAATACAGAAATTTACGTTTCTTCCATTTTTACTAGTCACTAATAGAGTGTTTACAAAAAGATTAAAAATAATGGGAGAAGGGATTAACTTGCTAACAAAAAAAAGAAAAGAAAAAAAAACTTTGTAGCAATTATATAGTCTAAGATAAGTCGTATTTTTATATCAACTATATTTATTTTACAATGATATGTTTTATTTACTTAATGGCAGTATGTTTTCTTTATTCATTTTTTATTATATATTGATAGAAATTTCAAGCAATCTTTCTTTTTTACAGTATCAGAAATTTTATTAACCATTATTATAGATTTATTCATCAGCTTTAACTCTTCTTCGCTCTTTTTTAGAATTGATATTCTTTTTTAATATGCAACTTTTTCGTAATTTTAATAGCTAGAAGAAAGCATCTAAACAATTTTGCCTTTAAATATATATACATTTTTTTAAATTTCAGTAATTCATTTTTCGATTGTAACACAACTTTTTAATACACTACGTGAATTGAAATATTTTATTTTCTGCATTTAAGTGACAATTTTTCAATTTTAAGCACAATTTTATTTTAATACATATATTTTAGTTTTATAATTTGTTTCTATTTAGAAGGGATTTTCGTGAGTTCTTATCTTTTAACCGGTTGGTTGTGTGGGGTTTAATTGCGCAAAATCCCTTAAGGGACATGTTGTGCCAAACAAAGACTAAGCATCAAAAGTGAGATAGAAAGTAAATAAGTAAAATAAAAAGAGCAGTGAGAAAAGCAATCTGGATGGGGCATCCCATCCAGAAAATAAGTAAAAAACTTTAAATGCTAAAGCAGGAGAGTAAAACAGTAAAATATTTTTATAAAAAGTGCGGTCTGGATGGGTCTCCCCATCCAGATGTCACTAAAGCGTAAAGGAATTTCTGAGTTGTCAAACCAATGATACAGATAGATTAAGTTTCAAAATAAAAGCTTGCATGTTTTATAAAAGTAAAGAGTGCCCCATGGGGTGTTTCCCCAATGAGGTTTGTCAAGATTGGTAATGTGTTAAAATATATTCTATATAAGTGCCGGAGGCCCGGACAGTCAGTTAAAACATGATGAATGGTCAGGTAATCAAAATGACAATGTGGACACATGGGTGTATCTTCCCGAAGTAAAAGGTGTTTATGAGCGATTTTAGAACGTTCAATTCTCAGATGAGTCAGAATAACATCAGTTTTTCTTTGATATATGGGAACCCAGATCATGATGGTAGGTTTGATTATCTTTAAACTGGAAATGACGAAATCGATAATTTATCATTTTCACATTCATCATAGTAAAACTATTTTAATTTTTAGCATTTTAACAAAGAGAATAAAAATGATTGTTTCTTACCAAAACATGACTTGTTAGAATTATTTTCTATAAATTACTTTTCGAATGTTTTTGGAAACCCATTAATCGATGACACTAAAGGCGATTTTTTGAGAAAACATTGTTTGATTTGCTAAAAGTTAGGAATAATTTTAAGTCAATTAGAGTAATTTCATGTAAATTAGAGAATAATAACATGATGTTTATTTAAGACAAATAAGGTTTTTTAGCGAAAATTACTTTTCTGAAATTCACCACTTCTTATTTTAACCAAACTTGGTACTTTTAAAAAGAAATATATTTATTTAGAAATTTGTTTAACTGTTTTTAGAATCGACCCAACTTTTGCTTGGGAAACACTAATAACATTTAAGGAGAGAAAAAATTGTGAATTAGCATAAACTGAAATTCTGAAAAATCCTAGTCAAGATTAAAACTTCCTTGTTGAAAACCATGAAACACAATATATTAAAACATTTTATCATAAAAAATATTAATTTCATAACAATACTTTCATTTATTAAACTCTTTAAAATTGTTCTATTTTATTTATTTATTTGTTTTGAATAATTTCTCAATAATAAGATTTAAGGAGAAATAATTTTTTTTAAATAAGGCATACTCAAGTTTTTAAACAATTCTTAAACATTAAAATTTTATCACATAATATTTTAGATTATTTCAAATTTGTACTTACATAATTCACGAACTTGTTGAAACTCCAAGTTCACATCAGCTAGTTTCCCCTCAATCACGTGGTATCCCCATGACCACACGTTTTGCTATCTAGTTTTGTTGGGGGACCATCTGGATGGGGTATCCCATCCAGATGTAGTCAGAGAAGTGTAGATAAGTAAAAAAATTAAATCCTAAAAAAGAATACAGTAAAAAGTAAAGGTAATTCAAAAAGTGTGGTCTTTCCCATCCAGATGTCACAGAAGTGTAAAAGACAATTCTGTGTCGTTAAATCTATGAAAGAAATAAAAATTATATTTTAAAATAAAATCCTGCATGCTTTAAAAAAGTAGAGTGCCCCATGAGGTTTTTCCCCAATAAGGTTAGTCAATATTGGTGATGATGAATTAAAAGAAATTCTATATAAGTGCCAGAGGCCCGGACAGTCAGTTAAAACATGATTAATGGTCAGATAATCAAAATATTTATGTGGACACATGGGTGCATCCTCCCATGGTGCTAAAGAACATTGAATTAAAAGTTCATATTCGAAAATATAAAAGAGGATGTTGATACTGGAGAAATTTTTCCTACTTCAGAAGGTGACAGTTTTTTCTCTGCAGCATTTGACTTTCTTCAAAAGAATATGAAAAACTTTCATTTTTCATCTGAGAAAGACACTTTTGTAGCCAATAATGAACTTTTTGTAATTTTTATAGATGACCAATCATGCCTACTACAACAATTAAGACGGATGAGGTTGAATATACACTTAAACCGAACTCTCTTCAGCTAACCAAAGAACAATTTAAAAATCTTGAAAAAATATGTTCTAAGGTTAATGATATTTTGAATGCAACCATCCTTACAAAGGTTATCCCAATTGAAGTGATGACTCATGTTAATGACTGTTGACATTCTCACTTAAGTTTGAATAAAGCCAAAGAATTTTCCATTTCGTGTTTTGCACGGGAAGTTCAATAATCTGTGGTTCGTGAATTTCATTGCACTTCCTGTGCTCAAAGAGTTTCAACTGTTAGGTTCGATTGCAAACATATATGAGGACTACGTCAGAAATTCGATTTTTATAGTGACAGTGCATTACTAAAATTTAATATACAATAATTATTTATCGGATTATTTACTTGTCGGAAAAGTATTCATGTGAGTATACTCATTCGTTCTTTGCATCAATGAATTTAGATTTTTTGGTTAATGTTTTCGTCATTTAACATAATACAATTCTTACAAAATTCCTTTCAAAGCTTTGAATCGTTTTATGTGTTATTTTAATTCAAGCTTTTTTTAATGAATTCAAATTCATTTGTCTTTGTTTGAATATTTAGTTTATTAAGAAAAGTTGTAATTTTTGAAAAAATACTTTGTTTATTTATTTTAACTTTTCTCTGTTTTATTTAATTACCTACTCTTTTTTTCAGCTTTTTCAATTTTTAGTGAGGAGAAAGTAATTGTTTCATTTTGAGGGAGGAACTTAGAAATGAATTGAATGTTTTTAAAAACATTATCTTTTTCAGCTTTTCAAATAAAATATGAAGAATGAGTTTATTTTTTTTATCATGTTGAATCATATAATTGATTTCACTTTGCTTGGTTTTTGAATCTTTTTAAAAAATCCCACTTTTTTTTGTTTTAGATGAAATTTAAATTAAGTTTGTTTCTGCAAAATCATAATTTTTACTGTTAAGACTTAGTATTCAGAAATTATGAAGAAACAAAATTCACAAGTTTTATTTTTTTAAGTATGTTATCTTCGCACCAGTATTATAAATTTCAAAACTTTGATAATTATGTAAAAGCAGTGGTTTAATGATTTTTTTTGTTTTGTTTTCAACAAAGTCTGATTTATAATAACATAAAAAAGCTTATCTCAAAGAATATTTTTGAAGACAATGTAGCACTATATTTTTTCTTTCTTGATAATGAGTTTTAAAATTTGTTTTTATCAAATGAGTCATAAGATGGATGCTTACAACTAGTATGAATTTTCAGAAAAAATATTTTAATTTAATTTGAGATATAAAAGTTCCTGATTGGTTTCTTTTAACATGATACTAGTGTTAAATTTTAATAATTTCATCATGCAAATTAAAAATTTTAAGAATTATTCTCACAAAAACTTAAACGAGTATCAATTAGAAAAATTTCAAGAAAAAGTACATACAAAATTCAATCGTTAATAATCGACGAACAATTTGATCATCTAAGAGGGATGTTATTAACACTAATATATTTCGATTTTGTTCTTTCCTCGTTTTTAGGGTTTTGTTCATCTGACGAACCCTATTCGTCTCACTCCTTTGTCTGTCCGTCACGGAGCCCGTTCTCAGAAACTATACATGTTAGAGATTTGAAATTTTGGGTACTTATAACTGAACACCTCAAATCAAACAACAAATCATAAAATTTTTAAAAAGTTGGTAATTAACTGAATTATGGGCTAATTAACTTCTAAAATTAACCAATCCACCTTTTTAACGCAGATTCAAATGAACTTTCTCCAAATCATCCGTGTTTCTCCCAAGGGTTGCCAGTAAAATCAGCCAATGCATGGTTACCACAGAGGAAATTAAGCCGAAAAATGAAGTGGGCATTTTAAATCGAAATCGCATATCAGAAAATATTGGTCAGAGAAATTTGTAAATGGAATAGAGAGACGCAGAAAAAAATCTACTTTCATTTGGTATAAAGTTCACATTTCTGTGATGTGTATAAGTTAAAATATCCACTAAAAATCGATCGATAAAAATTTATTTTCTTTAATTGAAAAGACAAGGAAAAAAGATTTCAAAGCAGGTAGACATGAGGACGCTGCGGTTTTTCTTAATAGCATATTTTAATACAGAATTTTAACTTTTTAAATATTAAATTTTTTGATTAAATTTTATGGCATCCCGATGTCAAATTTCTCGCTGATTTTATTGATACCTATTTCTAAGTCCTATCTTAATTACAAGCTGAAATATTAATTATTTAATTAATCGGTTTAACTCGCAGAAGAATAAATGTCGGTAACTCCCACATGTGTATTTTAAACAATTCTTTCTAAGTGAGCCCCTAATTATGTTGGAGAGATGAAATTTTGTGTACTTATAGCTGGACACTTCACATCAAACAACAAGTGATAAAATTTTGGAAAAAGTCGTACCTTTAACCCTTTGGGGTCCCGCGTGTGTATTTTAAACAATTATTTCTAAGTGAGCATCTAATTAAGTTGGAAGCGTGAAATTTTGCATTCTTATAGCTGAACACCTCACATCAAACTTTGAAAATGTTGTACGTTTAACCCTTTGGGTCTCCCACATGTGTATTTTAAACAATTCTTTTTAAGTGAGCCCCTATTTAGGTTGGAGGTGTGAAATTTTGCATACTTATAGCTCAACATCCCAGATTACACGTCAAATAATAAATTTTGAAAAAGTTTTATGTTTAACCCTTTCAACTCCAGCTCGTGTATTTTAAGCAATTCTTTCTAACTGAGCCCCTAATTAAATTGGAAATTTTAAATTTTGCATACTTATAGCAGAACACCTGAGGTCAAGCGACAAATCATAAAATCTTGAAAATGTCTTACGTTTAACCCTTTGAGCTACCACATATGTATTTGAAGCAATTCTTTCTAAGAGAGCCCCTAATTAAGTTGGAGACATGAAATTTTGCATACGTATAGCTGAATACCTCAGACCACACAACAAATCATAAAATCTTCAAAAAGTCTTATATTATTTACCTCTCCGGGCTCTAGCTTGTGCATTTTAAGTAATTTTTCTAACATCCGCCCTTTTAACCAGGGGAGAAATTTTCCAACTTTTGCCGACACCCCTTTGACCCTCCTTTCATATTGTGCACCATAGCCTTACATATTTTAGTTCCATTTTTTACCACCAGGTGCACCTACTGATCTCAGGTGCTATGAGCCCAATCCCCTCGACTAATATATCTGCAGATAGTATGTAAAACTGGATTTCGTTCGGATAGATGTTTGTTTAGAATCGAGTGTGCCCCCTGGTTGCGAAATGTGGAAGTAATAGATTTTTCAAAAAGATAAAGTGTTTTGAAAGGAATATTAAACGAAACCCTCTGTGCGATCTGTGATCACACTTGCCCACTTGTTTAACGAAGTTTATTGTGTTAGTGAAAACTTTTGATCTAATATTTATGTAGAAACCATCTAAAATGAATTGTTTAAAATAATAATAGCCTTTTAGAACTTTTAATATAGTGTTACAATTTAATTTTTTTCATGTATAACTTAAGAAATCATCAATTCTTTAGCAATTCAAAATGTATAACATAAGTATAAAATATTAAAATAATAATAATAAAAAAGTTTTAAAAATTAAAATAATAAAAAAAATATTTTAAAGAGTTTTCAAAATTAGAAAAAAACTTTGTAAATAAAAAAATATTTTAAGAGTTTTCAAAATTAGAAAAAAACTTTGTAAATAAAAAAATATTTTAAGAGTTTTCAAAATTAAAAGAAAAAACTTTGTAAATAAAAAAAAAAAAAATCTTGAAAATTTAAAAAAAAAAACTATAAATAAAAAAAACCTTTTAATTTTGTAAACTCTTAAGTTTTTTTTACAAAGTTTAAAAAAAGTTTTTAAAATTAAGTTACCAAATTAAAAAAAAAATAAACTTAATAAATTAAGCTATCAAAAGACAATTTACCTATCTGTATATGTATGTAACTTTCATAAAAAAATAAGTTATCAAAAAGTTCAATTAGATTGCAAATACAAGTATACAATCAGTCATATCAATCATATCAATACAGGAAAATTTGTTAAAAACATTTAATAATTAAAAATTTCTTCTTTTTTTAGGGTGTTCACTCATGTATAACGTGTAAGAAAACCTTTTCGAGGATTGATGCTTTAAAGCGTCACACACTTATTCATGAAGAGACTAGTCGGACATATATTTGCAACCTCTGTGCTGAAGAATTTAGTCGCATGGATAACCTCAAGCAGCATTTAAAATCGCACGAACAACCACAATACAGTTGTCATTTGTGTGAGAAAAAATTTAGTTCAAAACCTAATTTGAAACAACATACGCGGACCATTCACGAAAATCAGCCTGAAAACCTTGTGTCCGTAAAAAGCAAAAAATAGGAAACCAAGAAAAAAAATCCAAAATGTTGATGTGTTTGAATCAATTTTCTTAAATCCAGAAGAGGAATTCAAATTTGGTATTTTTTTTTTTTTTTTTTTACTTTATGCGATCGGAACTTTTGGAGATTTTGGAGTAAGCCATGAAGGAAAAGCAAGCTAACAAGTAGCGATTATTAATCAAACTTCTCCTAGGGAAAACATCGCCAGAAGGTGAAGTAGAAGTGTTGTCAACCTATTTTTGATCGGATACGTACACAGAATATACGAATGATTTCATAGAGGATAATCTCGCACTAGCCCACAAAAAAATTATGAACAGCATCGAAAAATTTGTACAGAAGGGTTCTGGGTGGTTGCTCTGTGAAATTCTTATTTCGAATTACAAATTGCGAGGCACGCACCTTTAAAGGGCAGTAGTTTCATTTGTTTACCCAAGGAGTTAAGAGGGAATGAAATTCTAAATGAAATTCTAAATATCCAGAATTTCGAAGATAACAAATGTTATCTCTGGAGCCTCCTGGCACGTCGAATGAAACTTCATAGAGAAGAAAATGCAGATCGGGTTAGCAAATATCTCCCTTTTGAAAGGAAGTTAATATGAAAAGGATGACCTACCCAGTTCGATATCACAAAACACCACAAATAGAGTTGCAAAATAATTTACGTATTAATATTTATGGGTTTGAAGAAGGCGCCTTTGCCTCCCCCGCCTTTTGCCGCCAATGCTTTATCCACTGCACCTTCTCCTAATTTTGAGGATATTTCTCCCCCCGGTTTTTGCCGCCAATGCTTTATCCGCTCTACCTTCTCCTAATTTTGAGGATATTCTCCCCCGCTTTTTGCCGCCAGTGCAATAAACGCACGCCCTATTGCAGCAAACAAACACCGCAAGTCATAAACGTGCCGCAGGAAGGCAAAAACATACTCCAGTTTCAATGAACGCATTTACAAGCGCCTGTTCCATTTGTGATAGAGGAATTTGAATCTATCATTGTCCCACTCGACCCCACCGAAACCTCCACGGATTTTGAATGTATCATTGCTCCACTCGACCCGTTTGAAACTAAACCATACCAAATAGATATCGCACACCATGTGCCGTGTGGATATGCATTAATAATTGTAGGTCCTGATAACCACACATATCGATTCCATCCAAATGATGAATGTGCGAGAGTTAATCGCGAAGAAGATACGATGGATCGTTTTCTTGATACTTTAATTCATATAAAAGATGAACTTGCTAAAAACTTGTAACTGTTGCACCAATGCAATTAAGCGAAGAACAGCAGCGCAAACATGATGCGTGTCAGAATCTGACAGCCTGTTTTCCTTGATACTTATACACCAGAAATGGTACTTACCTTTATTCCATTGGTTTTCCTTATTTCCATTCTAATACAACTACGTCACAATAATCAAGTTTTCTTTTGGTTAATTTTTTTATTTATTTATTTTCCAAACTTTCATTCATGCATCGTTCATCATTTATTTCGTTACGATCGTTCTTCAAAGATCGTCTGTTTATTTCTCCAACGGCTCCGATCTTCGTACATACCGATGTGACGTCACGCCTTTTGCCGATCGCTGATCTTTGCACCGAGTCGGAAGATACGATTTTTCATCCTTTGGTTTTCCCGTAGCGCAGGATGCATTTCTCTCAACTCCGCCGGAATGGGAGGGAATGTTTTGATCGTAAGAGGGCGTGTTGCGAGCAGAGGATATATGTCGATGTTTTTGAAGTTGTCGGAGGCTTTTTTGTTGCGTTTTGAAGGAAGCTGGTTGTGTTAATTTTATGTAGCTTGCCATGTTATTTTTAAAAGAAGCTCGTGTTGGTTTAAGAAAGCGTGTGTTCAATTTTAAATAGCTTTAACGTTTCTTAGTGTGTGCTTAGATGATGTTCGTTTTCAAAGAACTTAAGATATGTTCGTCAACTTCAACATTTTTTCGGATAGCTACGATGTTTTGTATTAAAGAGAAAGATAATTTACGATGTCATTAGTGTTTCAAGTTGACATGGCTTTTCATCATTTTTGCATATCTTTCAAAGTATCGTTATTGGTATTGAGAATTATTATCGTATTATCTACATGGAACTTATACCAGTGTGCCGTGTTCAGCCTAAAGTGAAACTGTGAGTTCCTTTTATTTTTATTTTATCTGAATATTGACAACCCAGGAATATATAATATAAATAAGTGACCTGATGTAATGAACTGTCCTACTATTTAATTCATGCTGTTTACTGCCATTTGTCATTAACTTTTTCATCATAATTTATTTATTTTTTATTGTATTTGATAATTATTTAAGTCATGTTTTTCGTTGAATAAACGTTAGTTTTATTTCAAACTTAAATGCCTCTTTACTTGTTTTACACTTTTACATTTTCTAGTCACTATCCTGCCATGGTTACCTACAGCACTTAAAGTTAAAATATATTCCATACTCTGCTATAATTTTAGTAATTGTAGACCGGTCCTGTTTCCGGACCGAGAACAATGGGGCAACAATTGGCTATATCTGCGGAAAAGCATTGGGAGAAAGAAATTCGTGATCATGAGACTTCAGAATACAGAGGAGCTGCTCATCCCTTTTGCAACTTCCAATGTAAACAACAACAATCCGGTGGTTTTTCAAAACCTGAAAAGATATGATGGCCACATTTTAATGAGTAGGTTAGGCCGTTATAAAGATCATAAGATTGAAGTAATTGCAAGCACTCTCAAACAATATATAAGTTTTAAATTAAAGAAACATTCATCATCGATTAATCTGTCTTTCATTGACTCCTACCAATTTCTCACGGCTTCCCTCGAAAAACTGACCTCAGATCTCCAGTAACACCAGTTTGAGATTTTAAAAGAGAACTTTCCTGAGAACGGATTTGGAAACGTTGAAAAAAAACGTACACATCCTTATGACAATCTCTCAAGTTTCGAAAAGTTCTATGAAAGCAAGCTACCCGGAAAAACTGCTTTTTCAGCACGTTGACTAATGAAGATATTAGGGATGAGGAATATAATAATGCTCTACACGTTTGGGAAACATTCAATCGCTCGGTGAATACCACGATTTTTATGTGAAAACTGATGTAATTTTGCTTGCTGATGTGTCTGAAAATTTTCGGAAATTATGTAAGCAATTTTATAATTTAGATCCTGCCCAACATACAACATTACCCAGTCGATCGTGGCAATCTTGCCTAAAAATGACAGATGTCAAATTGGAGGTTCTAACGGATAATAACATGTTGGTTTTCATCGAGCAGGGTGTGCGAGGAGTTGTATCACAAATATCCCACAGGTTAGCAACTGCAAACACTGAGTTTTGTCCAGACTATGATTCATCTCACGACAAATCGCATATCGTGTATTATATTGGAACAACCTTTATGGTTGGCCCATGTCCCAGCATCTACACATGGGGGGGGGGGGGTTCGGGGGGTCGATCCAGAAAATATCACCACGGAAAAAGTTTTAAAGTTAAAGGATGATGACCCAATTTGATTTATATTCGAGGTGGATTTGGAGTATCCTCATGAAATCCACAAACTTCACAATGAATTTCCTTTAGCTTCTGAAAAACGTTCAGTGACACATGAAATGTTGTCACCGTATGCAAAAAGTCTGATACAAAAGGTTGGTTGGTTGGTCGTATATTGTTTAATGGCACAAAATCCCATAAGGGAGATGCTGCGCCAAACAAGAATAGACTAAAAACATAAAAATAAAGAGCATCAGAAAAGCAATCTGGATAGGGGTCCCATCCAGATGCAGTCAGAAAAGTGTAGATAGGGAAGAAAATTAAAAACTAAACAAGCGGACTATAAAAGATTGAAGTGCAGAATTGCAGTCTGGATGGGGCTCCCATCCAGATGTCAGAAAAAAGTCAAAGAACAATTCAAGTTGTTGTTAAACCAAAGAAAGATGCAAAAATCATATTTCAAAGTAAAATCCAGCATGTTTTAAAAAAGGAAATAGTGCCCCATGAGGTGTTTCCCCAATGAGGTTTGTCAAGATTGGTGAGGCTGTGTTAAAATACCTTCTATATAAGTGACGGAGACCCGGACAGTCAATTAAAACATGATGAATGGTGAGATGATCAAAATGACAATGTGGACACATGGGTGCATCCTCCCGAAATAAAAGATGTTTATGAGTGATTCTAGAATGTCCAATTTTCAGACGAGTCAGAAGAACATCGGTTTTCCTTGGATAACACGGAGGCCAGGTCATGATGGTAGGTTTGATGTGGTGCAGTTTATTATTGCATTCTAAATTCCAACTTTCTTGCCATTTATTATGAACAAAGTGTTTGATAAGTAGTTTAACGTCTGAGAATGGAACTTTATGGCACAACGGATTAAGAGCACGCTTTGCTGCCTCATCCGCTTTCTCATTACCAGGAATACCCATGTGTCCAGGTACACAGCAAAATAAAATATTATAGCCACGTCTTGTCAATTTATTATAAAAATCAAGGATTGATGATACATAAGGATGCTTTTTAAAAGAGTTGATTGCGTCAATAGAGATATTTGAGTCGGTATAAATGATGAAGGAAGTGTTATGATGATGAGAAATGTGCAACAGGGCTCTCTCTATCGCGATAAGTTCAGCTGTAAACACAGAAGTAGACGAATGCAGCCGGTAGCTGAGAGAAGTATTTTCACAAAAAACACCGCAACCAACAATATCTCCAATTTTGGAACCGTCTGTATAACTGTCAGTGTAACTATTGAAATTTGATCTATGTGCAGCAAATAAGTGTTGGAAAATAATTGGAGCCAAGTTATTTTTATCATATCCTTTAAAAGGGTGGAGCAATGTAACATAGGAGGTTTCCAAGGAGGGTGAGCATGATTTGGACATGGACTCACCTCGATACTATACAGAGGGCTATTATCAATAATGTTCCTAATTCTGACACCAAAAGATGGGATGCAAGATGGTCGATGCTGATAAAGCATATCATTGTCTGTATTTAGAATGTATGAATGAAGAGGATGGCCAGGATGTGAAAGGATATGGTAATAAAGTTCTAAAGAAAGCTTTTCAGGAATGTGGTGTAACTGATACAAAAGGATATAAGGGTGTTCCAAAACAAACCCGAATTTATTTGATAAGAGTAAATACATTTGTCATTACAGGAATTTAAAATTATATGTACAATTTTGTCTAGAAATAACTAAATTTCACAAAGTATTACAATTCGATCAATCCCCTTGGCTCGAGAAATATATTTCTTTTAATACGGAGAAAAGGGCGCAAGACACGAGCAGTTTCGAGCGTGATTTCTTTAAGCTCCTTAACAATTCAATATATGGGAAATGCATTGAGAATTTCAGGAAAAGAAGAAATACCGAATTGACCAACCAAACGATGAGAGGTGGAAAGTTGGTGGCATCTCCAAACTATAAAGGCCACAAGATATTTGACGAGGGCCTCGTAGATGTGGAAAGAAAGAAAAACAGTTTCCTCAAGAACCGACCCGTTTATGTCGGATTTGCTATACTTGAGTTATCCAAAGAACTCATGTATGATTTTCACTATAATTTTGTGAAAACAATTTATCCTGAAGATCATGCAATCCTTCTTTTCACAGATACGGACTCTCTGACGTATCACATTCGAACAAAGGATCTACAAAAGAATATAGAAACCCACAGCTCTCGCTTTGATTTTTCTGGTTATCCCAAAGATCATAAACTCTATTCTACTAAAAATAAGAAAGTTTTGGGACAATTTAAGGATGAATTAAATGGAGCAGCTGCCTATCAATTTGTAGGTGTAAATAAAAATGTACAGTATAAAGTCATCTCTATAAGAAAAAAAAGTGCCAAGGGTATATCAAGAAGGGTTGTTAAAAACAATCTATAAACTGTCTGATGAAGCAAAACACAATGTATAAATACAGATGAAAATTGGCCAACGTTTGCATCAGTTGTATACCGTGGAATACAACAAAAAGGTTTGTCGGTGTTTGATGATAAACTGTATTTACTACAAGATGGAATAACGAGCCTAGCCTACGGTCATCGTGAAATTTCTGAAATTCATGATGATGGAAAATAATTTCAAAAAGTAAATAGAAAATAAAATGTATATAAAAAAAATTAAATGCGTAAATAGAAAATGAAATTTGTATGTATATATATATATATATATATATATATATATACACTGCTCAAAACAATTAAAGGATATTTGAAGTTTTATATAAAATAAAGATATAAACGAAATTTTTTTTGCCGAAAATAGAAGAAGAGAATCACAAATGCAAATTTTTCTGGTTTTCAAACTGTGAAGTATGCAAATTTTGAGTTCGACGTCAAAAACGTCGCTTCAGCGGCAGCAAATGAAATTTGACTTTCAACTGGATAAAAGAGAATGAAGACAAGGATGATCGGCATTCAGCGATTGCTTTGTTTCGATGAGTACGCCCCCCAGGGGGATACCTTCTTTAGGTATATACGGGCTTCGCAACCCCGGGTTCCTGAGCGATCTTTCTTTTTTCCTGTTCCTCTATTTCTCTTATGTTTCTTTCCTCTATGTTTCACTCTCGTTGTGGTTTCCTCTTCGGAGGTGAGGGCAATTCTGTATGAGCCGATATCATCCTACATGTTGACTCATGGAGAATTGTAAACCACCCACGTGTTTGCCGTACGTGGCGACCCGTGTCACTGGAAAGGGGGATCCTGGCAGTTGAGGGTCACCAACACACTGCTTTGGCCTCTGCTTCAGGTAGACGGGAGATGTATATTGGTCCCGTATGCATCAATCGGCTGGTCAGCTGACTTGTCACTGGCTGGGGATCAAGTGAGCGAGTACTTACTAGCCATCTCGTTAAGGGTGGAGACTGGCATAGGAGTGTCTTGTGACCGTATGGTCCCTGGTTAGCACTGCTGCATGAATGTGCATCCCCTTGTTGGCTCGGTAGTGGGTGGTGCGACCAGGGTCTGAACTATTTTTTTTTTTCAAATATGGATGGAAATACTAAAGTTCCTTCTACTTCTCTCCCATGTGGAGAGCAACAAGATGTACAGTCTTTATTTACTCATTGTTTTTGTTATTAAACGCACTGATAGTCTCTCTGATAGTTCTTTCAAAAAAACTTCACCATTTCTTATAGCAAAAACTTTCCAGTCTGTCTTGGGGGATGGTCATTCTCTAAAAAAATTACAATCTGGCGATTTACTGGTTGAGGTTTCTTCAGCCAGGCAGTCTGAACTTTTGTCAAATCCCAATAATATAAGTACTTTTTCTGTTTCTGTTAAAGCACATCATACTCTGAATACTTGCCGTGGTGTAATATCTGAACCAGATCTTTTATTTTCCACAAAAGAAGAACTTCTATCTAATTTAAGCGATCAAAATATAATAGATGTTCGTCGTATCACTATCCGTAGAAATGGGCAAATTCTTCCCACAAAACACATTATTCTCCCATTCAATAGCCATATTTTACCTAGTAGAATTAAAGCCGGTTACCTAAACTGTCCAGTCAGGCCTTATATACCTAATCCTCTCCGCAGTTTTAAATGGCAACGTTATGGCCATACTAATACCACCTGTCGTAGCAATGTTACCTGTGCACGTTGTGCAGAGGTCGGACATGATGGTTAAACTTGCGAAAAACCTGAACGCTGTGCAAACTGTAAGGGAATCACACATCATATTCTCGCTCTTGTCCTAAGTGGATCCGCAAAAAGGAAATTCTTGCTGTTAAAATAACCCAAAAAATATCCTACCCTGAAGCTCGTCAACTTGTTGAAATCAGGACCCCATCTGTTGGGGCATCATACTCCAGTATACTCAAACAACAACCAAAATCCGTAAGGCACATCAGTACCCAGACCGACGCTCTTTTCCACCAAATAATACATCTATGACACATTCAACCAATACTTCACCTAAAAAAACCTGGGACGTCTCTCTTGGTAGTAAATGCTATGGTACCCCATTATGGGAACGTTGGCTAATATCCTCAGAACCAGTTACAATAGTATATCAACTTTCTCAGTCACAGAAATCTCCAGTTGGATCCAAAAAGTCATCTAATCATCAGACTGAAACTAAGGCTGCCTCATATCCAATACCATTACAGAAACCTAATTCTCTCCGAACATCATCAGTTCAATCAAAAATATCAACCGAACATAAGACTAAACAACTGCCAGCTCCAGATAAAAGCAAATTGGTGAGACCAATTCACCCAACTCAGAAAGCAAATGAAAAAACTTGTGTGCAAAAAGAAAGGAAGAAACCTCCAATTCAAATCTCTTCACAGTGGAAAACTGTGAAGAGAAAAGGTAATAAATCATGTCTTAGCCCAGCAATAACTAATATTAAAGATAACAAACAGCTACTCAACTATGCAGAAGAGGCTATCGACTCTTGTAGTTATGACTCTGATAACTATGATAATAATAACGTTTTTGAAGTTACTCATCCTACGTAGCTTTATCTCGTTTTAAAATTTTGAATTATAACTTTGTTTTTAGAGCAGTATCATATAACATTTTATGCTTTATTTCTTGGACTAATTATAACTTTTCATAACTTTAGAGCTTTTAGAATTTTTTTAATTTAAATATTCTTGTCTTTTAACTATTTTTTGGCTTTAAAAACCTTGTGTATTGTCGCTTTCCTTGTGCATTATTTTAATTACATGTATCATCACATTGCTTTCTTCATTTTACTTTGTTCTTTCACTTTTATATTTCTGACAATATTTTGCTGTAACTTTTAATTTTCAACTATGTTTACTCAACTTTTTCTTGGCGCAGCATGTCCCTACAGGGACTTTGTGCCATAAAACTCCAACCAACCAACCAACGATGAGTACGATGTCTCAGCGAAGTCATTTGACAGATTCAGAAGCTTTGAGAATTGTTGGTAGGTTAGAAGGGGGCCAAACTCAAGCCGAAGTAGCGCAAGCCATTGGAGTGTCACAAAGTGTCATTTCCAGGATCTGGAACCGTTTTTTGGAGAGTGGATGTGCAGGCCGACCACCAGGGCAAGGTCGTAGACAGGCAACAATGCCCAATGAAGATCGGTATTTAGCGTTAACAGCTCGGAGACACCACCGAACCATGAACGCTACTCTTCTCCAACAACACCTTCACTCGGCTACAGGCACCACGATTTCAACTCAGACTGTCCGAAACCGGCTCTATGCTGTAGGTCTGTATGCTCGCCGACCGATGGTATGTGTTAGATTAACATCAAGGCATCGTCACGACCGCAGGAAGTGGGCAACCGAGCATGTCAACTGGAGGAGAAATGAATGGAGCAATATTATGTTTTCTGGTTGCGTGGGCAGTTGCGTGGGTAGTTGATGAAATTGTGCTTAAAGAAAAAGGACAGATGTGTGAAAATCTAATGCGTGGGTGTGTTGTCGTGAGAATGATTTGGTGACTGACGTAAATGAATATTAGATGCGTGGTTGGTTTTTTGTTGTTTTTTTTATTATTAATATTTGGATTTTTTTTAAAAAGTATGTTTGATAGATGCTTGTTTTTTGTTTAAATGCTGATTTTAGTTTAAAGAATGTTTTGAATCAATAAAAATATTATTACAAACAGATAGAAAGCATAATTTTTTAAAGAATATTTTTTATTATTCTATATTAGACAATAAAGAAACAGATATAAAATACATAATTTATAAAATAACACATTTACTGATAAATCAGTATATAAAAAAAAAATATGGAACAGAAGGAAGTGGTATTATTGTAAGATATTACATTGTTTCACTCGGACACATTTCACAGAATTTTTTATATTCTATTTCAGAAATTTGTAGGCTGATAATGCTTGCATGCAACGTATGATTTTCATCCGTCCAAAAATATCGTAAATCGTAAATTGTTTTGTTATTTTTTAAACATTCGTGCAAGAAAATTTTTCGTGCTATGTGTACAGATTTGGTACACAAGGTATTTGTGATGTTCACTTCGAGCATGCCTTGGTCTATTTTATCACTTATGACAAAAAATTCCATTACAGCAGTTAATAACATTAACGTTGACAAAATGATGCAAATAAAACTTTTGCTTTTGAAAATATTTTTTAAATTTTCGATCGACATTCTTCATGCAGCGTGTGTCACTTTTCGACAAATTTCTCTTAGAAAATGCAGCACCCAACGTTTGTAGATCGTATTTATAACCGTAGGAGATATATTATCATTCAAAATCAACGTGTCGCAAATATTTTCTTCTGTTTCAATATCTTTTATGTTTTCCAGTACGAAAGTTTCACTAAGTTCTTGGTATTGGAATACCAAAGGCATGTCCAATTTATCTTTCAGTTGTGTTATCGCCCCCATATCCAAAACTTGGTATCTGCTAACGTGTTTCATATTCAGAAGTAAATGATATTCGTATATGAATCGCGCTGTTAATTTCTGGTATTGTGATATTTTTCCCCAATCAACTTGATCACGATAATCCAACATGAAATGTTCGTCGAGCTTTTGATGTTGGGATATTTTTCGCCAATTAATTCTGTCAGTATTAGCTCTCATGAAACTATCGGACAAAGTTTGGAATTCACAAATCATATCCCAATCGATTTTGTGTTTAAATTCTGACATAAATGTCTCACTTACTTTTTTATATTTTGACACGACGCTCCAGTCTAGTACATGTTCTAGTGCTCGAATCGTTTCCTCTGACAATTGAGTATTTCTTACGAATGTATGCCAATCAATTTCTTTTTCATTTTTCCCTGTCATGTTTATGAATATATTTTATAATTATTCAGTTTAGAGAGGGGAAAAAAACATGTAAGCATGTCAAAAAGTCACGCAGATATAAATTTGAGAGATTGAATGCTGCGGTATTTATAGAATTTTTTTGTCTGAGAGAGATGGGGAGGATACAGAAATAGAAACCACATTTTATAAATAATAATAAAAAAAACATCAAATCTCATAATTCAGTTCTGGGATTATCATTTTTTTTTCTAAAAACGTTAAAACAAAGTGATATTTTTATAACGAAAACAAAATTTGTTAAAACTTAATATTAACATACATGCTTTTCAATATGTTTTGTTTTGAATGTGACATTTTCTGTTTATGAATATATATATATACGGGAAAAGGTTATGATCTATTGTTTAAGCAATAGTATGTCATTATTGATATATTTACCATGTATCAACAGATATGCTAAGGGAATAAAAAAGCGGTAAAAGAAAAAATGCAGGCGTAATGCGTGAGCATTGAATCAACAGTGTGAAGGATACATCAAGATATGGATGATGCGTGGGCGATGGTTCAAGACAGTTCAAGAAGGAAGTTTAATACAATAGTCGCGTTTGTATTAGAAAGATGAAACTTGCATTTCAGATTACTTTTCGTGGGCGGTAAAAAAAAATTCGTTAAGAAAATAATCTGAGACAGATGTTTTTTTTCTTTATAGATGTTTGCGCTACCAACGTTATGTCAACCCACGCTATGTCGAAAGGTCATCTTTTACTGTATTTAAACGCGAGCTTTCAAGGTCTAGATCGCATATTTTATTCGCAATTTCTACTCATCTCATTCTCCAGGCGAAAAGGATTCTTCTACACCCGCTCGGAATATAATTTGAAAGAGAAATGGATAAACATTCCGGTGAGTTTTCTTAAATAAATATATTTTTTTTTTAAACTTTATAATATAAGAGTTTATACTTTAAAAAAATTGTATGAAATGTAAACAAAAAAATAAGTATATTTTTAACCGAAAGTAAAAAGTTTTCTTTTATTTTCAGAGGCTGGTCCATCATCGGCATCGTCCCCTTCATCCTCATCAATACCCAAGAAATTCATAGATGTTGAATATGACGATTTGGTTGGTTGGTTGGTTGTATATGGTTTTATGGCACAAAGTCCCATGAGGGACATGCTGCGCCAAAAAAATAATTATAGACTAAAAAGGATGAAATTAAATAAAGTAGCTAAAATATAGGTAAATATGAAAGAAAATAAATAACGTAGAAAAGGTATCTGGATGGGGTATCCCATCCAGATGGTAAAACCAAAAATCAGTCATAAAACCAACGAAATAAATAAAAGATTAGATATCAAAATATTATCCTGCGTGTTTTAAAAACGGAAAGAGTGCCCCATGAGGTGTTTCCCCGATGAGGTTTGTCATTGCTGGTAATGAAGTGTTAAAATAAATTCTATATAAGTGCCGGAGGCCCGGACAGTCAGTTAAAACATGATGAATGGTCAGATAATCATAATGACAATGTGGACACATGGGTGCATCCTCCCGAAGTAAAAGATGTTTATGAGTGATCCTAGAATGACCAATTCTCAGACGAGTCAGAAGGACATCTGTTTTCCTTGGATAATTTGGAGGCCACGTTATGATTGTAGGTTTGATATGGTGCAATTTATTATTGTATTCTAAATCCCAACTTTCTTGCCATTTATTATGAATAAAATGGTTTATAAGTAGTTTAACGTCTGAGAATGGTATGCTATGGTGTAAGGGATTAAGAGCCAGCTTTGCCGCCTCATCTGCTTTTTCATTTCCAGGGATACCCATGTGTCCAGGTACCCAGCAAAATAAGATATTATATCCACGTCTTGTCAATTTATTATAAAACTCTAAGATGGACGAAACAAAGGGATGCTTTTTAAGTGATTTTATTGCGTCAATAGAACTATTTGAGTCAGTATAAATGATGAAGGGTGAGATAGGATGATGAGAGATGTGCGACATGGCTCTCTCTATTGCAATCAATTCGGATGTAAAGACAGAAATTGAAGGGTGCAGACGATAGCTCAAGGTAGTGTCATTACAAAAAATCCCGCAGCCAACAATATCCCCACTCTTAGAACCATCCGTATAGATATCTATATAATTATTAAAGTTTGCACGATGTGCAGCAAATAGTTGTTGAAAGGCAAGAGGAGTTAGATTATTTTTATTGTAACCTTTAAAAGGATGGAGGGATGACGATTTGGAACGCTACGCCCAAAGAGTCTTAAAAAAAGCCAGTAAGTTATCTATATACATATTTAAAATTTTTTAAAAATATTATTATTGTACTTACATGTTCTTGAAAAAAAATCTGTTAAGTATAATGAAAGTTAAAAAAGTTTTGTTTTATTTTATTTATTTCAGAATTTGCACCGAAAAAAATCACGGAAACCGATGATGATAACACCGTTTCGAAAGTGAATACGAAAAAGAGAAAAACCTTCGTGTTTGATGATGATGATGTCACTTTATTAGATGTCTTACCGCCTGCATCCAAAACATGTAAGTCTTTAATATTTTTTTTATTAATTTATAGTAAAAAATGTGTTTTTTTTTTGTATGAAAAATTAAAGTAACAGAAAATTCTAAAAAAATGTTTTTTTTATAAAAATTTATAGTTCCACCGCAAGAAAAACTTTTAAGAAAGTTCCACCTTGATCTCTCTGAAGATAGTGAAAAAATTTTACACGAGCCGTTCGTCATTAACCTTGGTAAAAACGTAACGATGGAATTGAAAGAGTTCCATGGTGGGTATTACATTGGTTTTTCGAAAACAAGCCCCGGTTCTTATGAAACGAGAAATCGTTTCAATATGCCTGTCAGTTTATTAAATAATCTTAAGGTAGCAACGCAGGCAATGATCAAACATGTGGGCAAAAAATAAAAATTAAAATAAAAAAATAATGCTTCGGGACTATATATTCGTGCTTTAATTTGAGTATTTAGTGTTATTTGAGCATTTATTAATTTTTTGTATCATTGCTTGCTTTGCTTTAATATTTGTAATCTTAGAAAAAAAATGTTTTTTTTTAAGTATGTTGTATTTTTTTTTTGTTTTGAAAACAAGTATTCCAAACTAGTATTTAAAAAAATGATTCAATTTCGTGAACGCGCGGAAGCTTACCACGGCTTTGTTAGGACTTTGCGCGCTAATGTCAGTAATTATATTGATCCTGAAAAATTGTTCAGAGATGCTAGACCAATAATTTTTAATCAAATAAATAGTGGATACTTATTGCGTTTACGAATTATTATCTGCATTTGTATTATGTTTCAAAAGGTAAAAGAAAGGGATTCTTTCGAGGTAAAAAGTTTTTATTTCTGTTCCAAAGCAGAACGTATTTTATCTAATGTAATGATTTACGATAAAATTGATAAAGCGTTCAAAAAGATTCTCGAATCTATAGATTCCTTTATCAGAAATGGTAGCGGTTGGAGCATAAGGAAAATTGAATTTCTAGACTTACACATTGGAAATTATAGGGAATTAAGGGGTGGATGTGCACACGCAGTACAGCTTCCTGTTAGATTTAGAAACAAAAAATCGTTATTAAATATAAGATGCCATGACAATAAATGCTTTATCTATTGTATCGCGGCTAAACTTTTTCCCGTAAACAGAAACAAAGGCAGAGCTAGTAAATACAAAAGATATATTCAGTGTTTTGACACGCGGAATATAACTTTTCCTGTTAAGCTAACCGATGTTTATAAATTTGAAAGACAAAATAATTTAACTATACACGTGTTCGGTATTGAAAACAACGAGGCGTTTCCCTTATATATAAGTAAAAATTCAAAACCTAAACGTTCTGTTATTGATTTATTATATTATAAAAAACATTATTTTTAATTAATAATTTTGGAGCATTTTTAAACAAACGTGGACTTTATCATTTTTGTAGAAATTGTCTGAATGGCTTTCAAAGAAAATCGACATTAGATTCGCACAGACAGATATGTGAGAAGCAAAATCCTCAAAAGTTAAGTCTCCCCTCTAATTTGACTTTAAAATTTAACGCGGTTAGCGAAATGCTTTATCATCCTTACACCGCATATGCTGATTTTGAATGCATGTGTTCTAAAATTTCAAGCGTTCTTCCGAATACAACCGAAAGTTTTACATGCGAGTTTGAAAAACATATCACGGTTAGCTATACACTTATTGTTTTGGATGTAAATGATCGAATTGTCTTTCATGAATTTTACACGGGAGTTGATGCTGTGACAATTTTTTTAAATACATTGAAAGACGTATATATTAAAGTTATGAAAAAAATGAAAACTATAATGCCTATGAAGTCAAATTTAAATTCACTTTATAACGAAAATATTTGCCACATTTGTCAAAAGGAATTCCTTCCGGGAGAAATCAGAACAAAAGACCATTGCCACTGGTCTGATCATATTCGCGGCTTAGCTCATCAGTCTTGTAATATTAATTTGCGCGCAACTTATTTTCTTCCTGTCATAATTCATAACTCCAAGAATTATGACAATCATTTAATTTTGAAACACATTCCGGAAAACTATGCTAAACATATTTATATAATTCCTGTAAACATAGAAAAGTTTACGATGTTCACCTTAGACACAATAAAATTTATTGATTCAGATGAATTTTTAGATGAGTCGTTGGAACGTCTTGTTCAAAATTTGATAGAAGCCAGACACGATTTCAAAATATTTAACAGCTTTTATGAAAATGAAAAAAATAAAGAAATGTTATTAAGAAAAGGGCTTTTTCCTTATTCGTATTTCCAATCTCTTAGCGTTTTAGAAGAAGTTGGTTTACCACCCAAAAGTGCATTTTACAATCGACTTACTGAGACCGATATATCCGATCAAGATTATGAACACGCTTGTGCTGTGTATAAGGCTTTCGAATGTAGGACATTTTCTGATTATCTCGAACTCTATCAAAACTGTGATGTTATTTTACTCGCCGAAGTGTTTACATCCTTTCGACACATGGCTATGAATTATTATTCTCTTGATCCCGTTCATTTTGTTACCCGTGCAGATTTAACTGGGAACGCAGGCTTGAAATTATCGAAAGTTGAACTTCAGTTGTTTAGTGATATAAATGATTACGTTTGGGTCGAGAGTCAGATGCAAGGTGGTATTTGTTTTTTGGGGAAACGGTGGGTAACCGCTAATGATCCGCTCATTCCTGAAACTTATAATCCCGACAAAGATAATAGTTATATATTCGTGTTGGACGCTAATAATCTTTATGGTTTTGTTATGATGCAGCCTTCACCATTTGGGAACTTTAGATGGCTTACACAGTCGGAAATTGAAAATTTTAATATTTTAGAAACCATACCTAATTCATCCGTGGGATATTTGTTAGAAGTAGATTTAGATTATCCGAAGGAATTACATATCCCACACGACAATTAGCCCATGGCCCCTGAACATTTAAAAATCACATATGAGATGCTCTCGCCGCAGGCTAAAAAATTATGCGACTCGTTAAATTTGAAACACGTCCTTCCTTGTAGGAAATTGACACCTAATTTTTTTGAAAAAAAAAATTACATATGTCACTACTTAAATCTTAAATTTAATGTAGAGAAAGGTTGGCAAATAACAAAAATTCATAAAATTCTATCATTTTCTCAAAAACCGTGGTTGAGAGAGTATGTAAATTTCAACAATGAGAAAAGAAAAAATGCGACTAATGAGTGCGAAAAAAAAATTTTTAAGGACATGAATAACTCGTTCTATGGTAAAACGTGCATTAACCTGAGAAAACGTCAAAACGTGAGCACGAGTGTCAATGTAGAAAAGTGCAAAAAATATCTATCGAGTCCTAGTTTGGAATACTTTGAAATAGTGAACGATTTTCTAACTATATTCAAGTGTAAAAAAACCAACCTAATTGTTGATAAGCCTATATATGTGGGTTTTACAGTTTTGGAGCTTTCCAAACTAAAAATGTATTCGTTATATTATAATAATTTTAAAAATTTTTACAATGAAAACTGTTCATTGATTTATATGGATACCGACTCGCTTTTTTTAAGCGTAAAATGTAAAAATATATATGAAGATCTTAAAGAACATTTTCATGAAATACTTGATTTTAGCAATTATGATTCAAATCACGTAATGTTTAATTCTAAAAATAAAGGCAAACTCGGTAAATTAAAAAGTGAATTTTGTTTCCCTGTAAAAGAGTTTGTTGGTCTCAAATGTAAACTATATTGTGTTGATTATGGGGATGATGTGAAAAAGAGAGCAAAAGGGGTTAAAAAAAATGCTTTAAAAGAATTAACAATTGATTCATATCGTGATATTTTGATAAAAGATAGTTTTAAGCGTCAGTCACAATGTTCTATAATTTCAAAAAATCACGAAATTTATTCTATTGTTCAAAATAAAATTACATTATCCTCGTTTTATGATAAAAAATACTTATTAGATGATCCTATTAATTGCAGGTCATATGGCCATTTTTTAAATGACAAGGAGCTTGACAATTAAACTTGTGTATGTATGCTGAAAGAGACATTTTTTTAATTGTGCTATTCTTGTATAATTCTATGATAATTGTGTAATACTTCGCTGAACGAAAAAAAGAAAATGAACGAACTGTTGTGCCCAAAAACCCTAAAAACTTTAACTATGCAAAAGATTGTGTCTAGTCATTTTTGTATAAATGAACTAGACAATAGTTATTTAAATCTACCAAAAATTTTGTTTCGAGAACTCGTAGAGATCGCACCTAGTTTAGTGAAAATGCCTAATTATGATTGTACTAATTTAAATTTTTGGTGTAATAATATTGAAAAAAAATTTCATCAATGTCTGTTGAACGACCATACCTATTCAAAATATTATGTCGTTTGGTTACAATCATTGCAAACAGATGTTCTAGCTGAATATTTGCCGATAGTAACACATTTTTTAGAAATACAATATATAATCAAAATTGGTAATGTAGAAAATATTTTTCTACTATGTACCAAATGCTTTAAATTACATTTAACTATACATCCAATAGATTTAAATTCGGAACGATATAGAATTTTTTAAAAAATTATCCACAAAACTTATTGTTCAATTACTTTGCAGAGAGAGTTAAAAAATAAAATACAATGTAAAAAAAGTTGGTGCAAATCATGCAAACAGGTACCACTTTTTCAAATTGCTAATTATGGGTTATGTGACAAAATTGTCGGGCCGACTGTTCACAATTGTTTATAACACTTTCCAATTGACGAAGACAGTGACAATTTAATCTATTGTTTAAACTGTTATGGTAGTGGCATCATGACAAATTTCATTTTAAACCTTGATGTTAATATTTCAATGTTTTCTTAAAAAAAACTGGAATGTTTTTTTTTTTTAAGTTCTTTTAATGTGTTTTTTTGACTGTGTTGCTTTTATAAGAATGTTATTATTATGTTTATAATACAACAACAATGTGACTTTATGATATGGACATTTTTTGTGTTGTATTGCTATGGCATAATAATGGACTTAATATACTATCATATATTATATTGATACAACATGTGACTTATAATCAAATGTAATGTATGTGTAATTCAGTATGATGTCTTTTTTTTTTTTTTTTTAAAGCCTTATTATAACCGCTATTGTTTGTGTTATATTGATATAATATCATATATAGAGATGTTATGTGTATGTGTAATTTGAGGTAATGATTATTTTACACATAATTAATAGTTACGATTTTTTTTTAATGATTTTGTTTGCTTGAAAAAAAATTGTGTAATATTTTATGTTAATAACAATCTGTATTCATTTTTAAAAAATGTGGTCTTGAAATTATTTTTTGTTATTACAGAAAAAATATTGAAATAAAAAAATAGAACGTCGAAAAGTTTTGTCGTGCATTTAAAAAAAAAGGATTGCATTGTATTATTATTTAAGAAGAAAAAAATTAATACTTTAATTTTGAGATAGTTATACAATACAGCGCGGTTAGTTTTTTAATTGTTCGACAAAACTTATCGGCATAAAAAAAAATTTATAAAAAATTTATATTAAAATAATTAAGTGAAAAGAAAAAAAAAACACGACAAAAATAAATAATTACGAACAAAGTAAGTAAACAAGAAAAAAAATTTATTATTTTTAATTTTCATACATTCTTTTCAAGAATTTCAATAATAGTTCACAATGTTTCATATTAGTATGTTACATATAATGTTATACAGTAGACTCCCTAAAATCCGCGAACGCCTAAAATCCGCATATTTTTTCAGATGTAAACAATGAAATTTACAGTTAAGTTGCCGGAACAAAATTCAAGATGGCGCCGAAATCAGCGACTACCGCAATGTTTTTTTTTTACTAAATTTTTTGTTAATCATTCTCTTTTGGTTATTACAGCTGATTTATTACTAAATAAATATACATTACTTTTGATTTTGATATAAATTGGAATATCTATATGATAAGGTATCGATCTCACGATCGCTTTACCAGTAGATGGCAGCACAGGACTTTTGGAATCGAATTGAATCGATTTCATCGGTAATAATTTAATATTTTTCTATATATTTATTTTGCATAATTCTTTTAATAATTACTTATGTTTAAACTAATAAATTATTTTAATATTTTACTTATTTTAATGTTTTAGTTTATTGTAAGCATTCATTATAATTTCCCTTGCTGAACTACCAATCAAATTAATGTTTCAAAAATGTAAACAAATCAATGACCAGAAATCCGCAAAATTCTAAAATCTGCACAACCTCTGGTCCCAAGCTGTGCGGATTTGAGGGAGTCTACTGTATATTGAGCATTAATTTCATTACATTTCATGAAAATGCATGAAGCTCTGCAACAAGTTCGTCATCTGTTAAAATTGTAAAATATCCAATTTTAGAGTTCTTTTGAGGCATATGACCATCATCATCAGTTTCTTCGTGGTAAGATTTACCGTCTGAAATACACTCCAGAATATCATCATACAGTTTTGAAGAATAAGTATGTGCGAATAACATACTGTTTAAAAAATCATTCGATAAAAAAAGATATCCAAATTTCTTTTTATTCTGTTTTACATGAGCATACTTTATAATTTCAGAATTATTTAATAATTTAAAATAGATTTTTTCATCGGATGTTTTCCAATCTCTAGCAACTCGCAGACAACGATGGGCATGTTCATAAAGCGTAGCGTGAAGATAAGTAAAATCTCCAGGTTCTCCAGCAGCATCAGACATGAAAAAGAATCCGTAACGCTCCATGCTAAACTGCCTTGTGACTTATATTGCGAAAGTTCAATTAGTTTTCATATTATTAACACGTTCGCTGCCATCGACGCACTGGCGCGTCAGAGCGGCACCTCCTGGTATGCCGACGACGCACTAACGCGGCGACGGACTTTGATAAGTTATATGCTCTGTGTTTAGTGTGGCTTTGGAAATTGAACGGCGAGGTTGTTTCGGCACGTTAGTGAAGCATTATTTTTTAATTTTTTGTGGTTGGTTTTCAAAATTTTTGTTTGCATTTTTTTATGTGCGTGATTAAAAAAGGCGGATGATCCAAGTGTGGCAGGACCGTCACAACCCAAGAAAAGAAAAGTAAATAAAATATTGACTGATGCCGAAAAGTTAGAATTGTTACAAAATAGTGACCTTTCGGATTATGATAGCACAGACGAAGACTACGGTTGGGAATCTTCGGACGCATCGGATGGAGAGAGTGATGTTGCAATGGACACCGGAGAAATGTTGGATTCTGATGTTGCAATGGACACCAGAGAAATGTCGGATTCTGAGACAGGAGACAACGATGCATCTCCTCAATTACAGACAGATGGAAAAATCAGTTTTGATTGGGAAACTGATTCAAATAGCATGGTAAGTCATCCATTTATGAAAACTGAGTCACTGCTAATACAGCCAAGTGAATGCACACCGTTTGGATATTTTCGACTTTTTCTTACGGATGACATTCTTCAAAAAATAGTTGAAGAGACAAATCATTACGCACAAGAAATACTAAGTAGTGATAAAACTAAAGAAAAGACACGAATAACTTTCTGGAAAAATTTACAGATTGATGAATTTATGGTTTTTCTAGGAGTATTCTTGCAAACGGGGAATATAAAAACGAATAGACTTCAGGATTACTGGAAAAAAGACCCGTTATTTCATAATGCAGGCATTGCAAATAGCATTAGTCGAAATCGGTTTTTGTTAATTTTACGTGCATTGCATTTTGCAAAAAATAGTACACCTGGAGAACCTCAACCTGCAGACAGGTTGATAAAAATACGCCCCATAATTGATTTTTTTAACGAAAGAATGCAGCAGTTATATTATCCTAATCGAGAACTTTCTTTAGATGAATCTATGGTACTATGGGGAGGGAGATTATTGTTTCGCCAATACATAAAAAATAAAAGACATAAATACGGTATAAAACTGTATATTCTGAGTACATCGAGTGGAATAGTGCAAAAAATGGCCGTGTTCATTAGGTGATTATGGAGGAGAAAACCATACACAAAAAATTGTTTTGCACTTATTGAATGAAAAATTAAATGTCGGTCACCATGTTTTTATGGATAATTATTATAATAGCTTTGAGCTAGCCAAGATTTTGTTAGAAAAAAAGACACATTGCACAGGTACATTGAGAACCACTCGCAAAAACACTCCAAAAGAAGTTCAAACTACTAAATTACGGAAAGGTGATACTGTAGAAAGATACTGTCAGGGAGTCATGATTGGAAAATGGAAAGATAACGTGAGGTTTGCTACAGTTCTACTGAGTACAAAAATGAGATGGTTGGTATTTTAAATAAAGGAAATGAAATAAAGCAGAAGCCTTTGCCAATAATCAATTATAATGCGTTTATGTCTGGTGTAGATCGGCAAGATCAAATGCTGTCTTACTATCTATTGGAGAGAAAAACAATACGCTGGTATAAAAAATTGTTCTTTCATATTATTGAAGTAATTCTAATCAATTCACATGCCCTTTATAATAAATATTCTGGCAGTAAAATATCACTTTATGACTACCGATTGAATGTTATAAAATATATATCACTTTTGCCATCAATGGAGGAAAAAAAGCTGACTCCGAAGAATATCAATATCAAGCATATTGTTAAGAAAAGAGAACTTGCAACTGGCAAAACAAAAACACAGCGAAAAAGGTGTAAATATTGTTCCTATCAAGGCAAACGTACGGACACTACGTACGAGTGTAGTGCCTGCCCCGATAAACCAGGATATTGCTTAAACTGCTGTGAAATATATCATAAATAATGATGTAGTACTGCAGTATTACTCCTACAAAATTAACATTTCGTTTGCAACAAGTTAATAATTTCTGTACTTTCTTCATGCTTTTTATTTTTATTTATTTAATTTTTTTTTTTTTTTTTACTATATCGTTTATGTGTTATATATACTTTGCTACATTAATTTAATATTTAGAGTTGATAGTAATTTTGCATTATTATGTTTAATTATTATTTTGCTTCAACATCTAGAAATAGAAGTAATAATTCAACAATGCCAATATCTGTATATTGTGCTTATTATTTGTAAATGTTTTCAGTATTGTTTCATAAATGGAATAAATGAATATATATGAACGTATATATGAACGGTATTCCGTTTTATTCCTTTTAAACTGCTATTTTATGCAATATACCAGTAATTTCTGAGAATATTCATCAGACGCGCTGGAGCGTCAGTGGCACTCACGAAAAGAGGTTGAGTCTGTGTGCCACTGACGCTCCAGAGTGTTGGAAAAAAAAACGCTCTCCTAAACAGGAAATAATATGTTTCTCGTTTTTCTGATTTTCGTAGTAAAATATAACGAACATTTAAACCATTAAAACCCTGTTTTGTAATGCGGCTTCTGAGGATGGTAATATCATTTTTAGTGGCAGCGAATGTGTTAACTAGCGCCACACAAGACTGCTTCTTTTCAGGAAACACGTGACAACATTTCGACAAGTAAAAATTTTTTTTTACAAAACTTTTAATGAATTGTTCATTATATTTTCTATTTTGAGGATGCAAATTCCTTAAAGATTTTTTTCGTAAGTTTCGCACACTTTGATGAAGGAAATACAGTGAAAAAAATCCGCAAGTTGTTGAAAAATCGTCTTGGAAACAGAAATTGTTATATCTGATTGCTTTGCTGTTTCTTTTCATGAAACGAAGTATATATCTGTTTCTAGGAGGCAGACCATAACTGTCGAAATAATAGGATATATTTTCGGAAAAGTAAATGCAAATCCAATGACTTCCAGGTAAAGTTTTAGCATCCAAATTAACAATAAATGCGTTGAAACGTCCTTTTTTCTTCAGTAAAGTATCGGAAGAAAAAACACCACAAAATTCTTTTTTTAAAAGTTTATCGCTGCACGCTAGTGTACATAATGTAATTGTATCCATTTTGTTGTTTTTTCTTTTACAGGGTTCATACAGAGTTGGGAAGGAAAAATCCAAGGAGTACCGAAAAAATCCAAGGATTCCAAAAAATTTTAAGGATTTACCATTTTTTTTTTGTTGTTGTTTTTATGTGCTGCATCGTTATGTGGTATGCACACTCCAATTTTTAATGCCCAATTTGGAGAGAAAAACATTTCAAAAACAAATTTTACTGTATTAGAATCTAATTGTTAGAGCTGAAATTACACAGTATTCACGCTATATTGCTTACTGATTTCGTAAGTTTAAATACAAAATAGACAATCAACTTTTTTTATGCAGTGATCAATGGTCATATAAGTAAAGAAAATTTTAAAAGGTAAAAAAAAAAAAAAAAAAAAAGCTAAATGCAACATACAAGAAAAAATATAACAAGTTTTGAATTTATTCTTTTAGAACAGCAGTAATAGCTTTCTTTGAAAGTCAAACTTTGACGAAATTCACATTTTTTTCGCGATCTTATGATAAAATTCGCGTTTTTTTCGCGATGTTCTGGGAAAATTCGCATTTTTTCGCGATCTTTTAATAGAATTCGCGTTTTATTTCGATCATTTGACTTTTTCTCCGCGATCCTTTGACCAAATTTGCGCGTTTTTCGCAATCCTTTGACGAAATTCGAGTGCTTTTCGCGATTCTTTAACGAAATTCGCGTGTATTTCGCGATCATTTGACGAAATTTGCGTATTTTTCACGATCATTTGACGAAATTCGCGTTTCTTTTCGCGATCTTTTAATGGAATTCGCGTTCGATTTCTATGATGTGACTTTTTTTCGCGATCCTTGACGTAATTTGCATGTTTTTCGCGATCCTTTGACGAAATTCCTGTGCTTTTCGTGACCCTTTGAGGAAACTGGCACGTTTTTCGCGACCTTTAGAGGAAATTTGCATGATTTTCGCGAGCTTCTGGGGGAAATAAGCGATTTTTCGTGATCCTTTGACAAAATTTGCGTCTTTTTCGCGATCCTTTGACGAAATTCGCGATCTTTTGGGGAAATTCGTGTTTTTTTTTCGCGATCTTCTGGGGAAATTCGCGTTTTTTTCGCGATTTTTTGGGGAAATTCGCGGTTTTTTTTTTTCGCGATCTTCTGGGGAAATTCGCGTTTTTTCGCGATCTTTTAATGGAATTCGCGTTTTATTTCTATCATTTGACTTTTTTTCGTGATCCTTTGACGTAATTTGCGTGTTTTTCGCGATCCTTCGACGAAATTCGAGCCCCACCAGTGGCTGAGAGGTTCTGCTCTCGAAACTGGTAGAAGGGAAGTGCTGGGTTCGATCCCAATCGCGCCCGTCGGCCTAATCGTTCGGAGTTTTCGTGGTTTTCTTCGAACCATGGATTTCCATACGTTAATACGGGTTAGGTTCCCTTAGAAAGACCCCCACGAAGGGCACTCCCCCTCGGGCCTATATCCCTAGTGTAGATAATCGGCCGTCACAAAATCAACCAACCAATCGACGAAATTCGCGTGTTTTTCGCGACCCTTTGACGAAATTCGAGTGTTTTTCGCGACCCTTTGAGGAAATTCGAGTGTTTTTCGTGATCTTTTCAGGAAATTGGCGCGTTTTTCGCGATCTTTTGAGGAAAATGGCGACTTTTTCGCGATCCTTTGAGGAAGTTCGTGCGTTTTTTGCAATCTTTTGAGGAAATCTGCTTTTTTCTCGATCTTTTAACGAAATTCGCGTTTTTTTCGTGATCCTTTGAGTAAAGCCGCGTTTTTTTTCGTGTTCCTTTGAGTAAAGCCGCGTTTTTTTCGCTGTCTTTTAAGAAATTCGAGTCTTTTTCGCGATCTTTTGAAGAAATTCGAGTTTTTCCGCGATCTGTTGGATAAATTTGGGTTGTTTCACGATCCTTTGACAAAATTTAAGAATTTTTTTCGCGATCGATTGGCGAAATTTGACGGTATTTTTTGGAACTTATCTGGGTTAAGCACGATTTTCCGAGATTCTTGGCTAAATGCCAAACATCGATAAAATTTAAAATAAAGGTCGGTTAACAGTGTCGAAAAACGGACGACTTTACGGACCTAATAATTGAAAACGGACCTAGTGGGAGCCCTGCTATTAAGATTATCCAAACCAATCAATGCTGTGCTTCAGATGGATGATGTGCATAAAGGATTTACCGTGCGTTTTACAATCACGATTTTTTCCCCTCGGCAGCAATATCGCTTGCGTCTGAAGCCGCAATATAATTTAAGGAGTTTCTAAGGAGTGGTTTGCTTATCTAAGTAGTTCTAAGTACTACTTGGGAACATTTTCATTTCTAAGGAGAGTCTAAGGAGTCTGTGCGAACCCTGCTTTTATCTTTCAAAAATTAATAATCTGTAAAAATACTTCTTGTTTTATCTAATTCAATTATATTGCGAAATTCTGAATAAGCAATGAGTTTCAGGTAGAGGCTTTGAAAACTTAATATCCAATGCGATATTTCCGGTCTTGGCAATGCTAATATGACTTTCATTAGCTGCCAGATCTGGCGTGAGATCTACGACATACAACGTATAACCCTCTTTATATTCCTTATAACTTATGGTCACATTTTGAAAATTATGGTATCTGTTTAAATCTGTAAAAAGACTGAGATAACATCTAGCATGGAGATCATCATCAAAATTAGGTTGAAACGGTTTTGAGGGTATCATTTAACCATCATTTAAAATGGTTAAATAATTTACGTTGTAATGAAAAAATCTGAAAGGATTAAATTTCGATTTTCCATTATATGCTTGATTAGATACGAATCCCAGGATTATTAGTCCAGGCGCCAAAGGTAGTTGAGTATGCAAAATGTGAGGACCGGCAACTATGCTCAAATTCTTTTACCTGAGACCCTAAATAATAGAAAATCACATGTTGCCGGCAGCTGTACTGGTCCCTTTCCCTTTTCCCCACCCCTCTCTCCGCTCGGCGCGTTGCTGAGTCATGTCCCTTTCCCTTTTCCCCACCCCTCTCTCCGCTCGGCGCGTTGCTGAGTCATAGCACTCGGAAACGTCAGTAAAAGAGAATTCGTAGCCCATAACGGTTTATTTTTACGTATCTAAGTAATATTATTTAAGTTTTTTTGCAGTTGAGTGTCTTATTAGTGTGTTTTATTTAAATAAAAGGGCGGAAAATGTCACTACAAGTGATAAATCTAAATAAGCGAAAAGTAAGTGAATTGTCGTGTTTGTTTTGTGATAAAACGGGTGATTTAGTGAAAAATCCAAAATTACAGACGTTTACTACTATTCAAAGAGCAGCAGATCGCAGAAAAGATGACATTAGTAAGAAATTAGAAAGTGATACAGACTTTATTGCCCACAATTGTTCTTGGCATCGAGCTTGTATTGCAACTTATATTAGTGAAGAGAAAATCAGGCGTCGAGAATTAGCATTACTAAAGCAGGAGAATGCCTCTGTTCCCACTTCCTCTACAGAAGCAAATGTTTCAGGTAGCCAAAGGGTTCGTCGGTCATCAAGAATTGAATTAAAAATTGATACAAGTAATAAATGTTTAATTTGTGGTAAACAATCAAGAAATAAGAACAAAACTCTTCTTTTATGTTCTGAAATTTCAGCAGCGGAACAAATTTTAAATATTGCTCGAAAAAAACAAGATGATGTTTTCACTAAAATTAGCATTTGCGAACATCCAGCTGATTTATTTGCAATGGAAGTGAGGTATCATAAACATTGTTATCGTGATTATCTACGGCAACCAAGAAACTCTGAAAATCCAGCAGGCAGACCTTCAAGTCAAATACCACATGGCATCCTTATGGAGGCATTTGAAAAGCTAATCGATGAAATGAAAGATAAATTAACATCTCACTCTTTTGAAGTGTCATTCTTGGGCAAGCGACTAGCTGAACTCACTGAAATAGAAGATGCAATTGTAGAAAATCGCGTTATGAAATCACTGCTCATTGATAAGTATGGTGAAAATGTTTTATTTTCATATCCGAGCGATAGATCAAAATCATCATTGGTGTTTATGGGCAATATACCACTGGATGAAGTCATTGAACATATTCGTACCGTAAATTCAACAAACTACACTGTTCAAGTAGCTAAACAACTTCGAAAAGAAATACTAAATACCAAAGTAATGCCAGGTGGGTATTTATGTGATGAAATTTTAATTGAACAGTTTTTACAAAAAGTTCAATTACCGAATAACTGGCTAATGTTTATGCAAGCATTGTTCAGTTCAAAGAATAACAAATTAAGTGAGAATTATAATCGACGAGCGTTATCAGTGTTTTATGATATGTATTTCACGATTACTGAGAAACACACTCCAAAGCATATAGCTTTAGCTCAATCTATACATCATTTGACTCGATCGAAACAATTAATCGTTATATTGAATAAATGTGGGCATAGCATTAGTTACAAAGCATTAAAAAACCTCGATAATGAAGTAACAACGTCAATTGTGTGTGAAGATATAGACAAGAAATTGCTTATTCCTAAAAATATAGTTCGAGATTCATCGTTATTTCTTCATGGAGCTATAGATAACAATGATTTCAATGAAGAAACATTAAGTGGGAAAGGCTCGACCCATGTTACAGCTATGGTGATATATCAAGAAAAAAAATCCACTGACAATGAAGTTAATCTAATTAAAATGAAACCTACAGTAGAGTTGAACGAATTGGATTTAAAATTTTTAAACTGTCAAGCAATTCTTCATTTTCAAGAAAATATGCAGCCTTCAATACCGGACTATAAGGACAGTAGCTGCTTATTAAATAATAATCAAAACAATTTACAATTTGATAATTTGCTCTGGGTCTTGTGTAGACTGCAATATAGTCTATCAATAAATAATTTCTGCCGATCATCTACAAATTCGGTACCAGGATGGACTCCATTTCAACAAATACTATCGTCTGAAACCGCACCTGTTTCTACTGTTGGATTTAGCCCGGTTATACCTCAGCCACCGACTTCCAAAGACGTTGTGTATACCGCTATGAAAAATTATGTCAACGTAAGTCTTGCACTCGGTAAAAAAATAGCAGTACTCTTGTGTGACATGGCTATATATCTTATCGCTAAAAATATTCAGCTAACAAATAAAGAATTTGACAATTTAATATTGAGAATTGGATCATTTCATTTACAAAAAAATTATTTGCGGTGCTTGGGCCAATATGTAGAAGAGAGTGGACTCGACGGTATTCTTATTGAAGCCGATATTTATGGTGAGAATACTTTGGCATCAATTCTGAAAGGTACTCATTATAACAGAGGTATTAGAGCACATAAGCTCTTATACGAAGCCTTAAGAAGCATACAAATTGCCGAATTTATAGAATGCATGAATTATTCTCAAGATTTTTTACAACAGCTAAATATTTGTCTTCAGGAGATAAGAGAAAGTACAGTAGATAAAGATCATTCTGGCGTAATCGAAAAACATGATCAATACAAAAGAATAATTACAGATTTTTTAATGAATTTTTCACATTTTTTGCGCACCATGAGCACTGAAAATCAAGTATTCAAATATTTAAACAACTACTGCGAAATGGTAGAAATTTTGTTAAATTCAGTTATGGCTGATAGAAATAGTAATTATGAATTACATTTGTTAACTACTCGACAAATGTTACCGTTCTTTTTCTCCATGAATCACACGAACTACATTCGTGGAGTCACTCTTTATTTACAAGATATGATAAAACTACCTTTAGAAGTTGAACATGATATGAAGAGAGGAATGGTGTCCGTCAAACGAACGGAAGGTAAATTTAATGCAGTAAGCCCCGACTTAGCATTAGAACAGTCTCAAAACCGATCTTCAGCAGTTACTGGAGGATTGATTGGCATTACTAAAAATGAAGAAGCGATGCAGAGATGGCTGCTCCTTTATCCGTTCAAAAACAGTATTCACGAGGCTTTTTCTTCATATCTCGAAATACAAGCAGACTCTACAAGTGACATTAATTATCATAATGAATGGACACAATCCAGGATCAATAAAGACGAAAAAGATATTCAAAATATAATAAAGTATATTATTGCCTGCAACCCTTATAATGATAACGCGAATTGCGCGCTTCGAAATATTTACACTGGTGAACTTGCTGAAGAATCTTCTGTGCAATGTTTGCTAAATATACAGGAAAATGGAGAGGCTCTGTTAAGAACGTACGAAGATGAGCGATTCGTACTCAAAAGCAAAAAGTTATCTGATCCTATTAAAAAAAATAAATTTAGCAATTTTGTAACTCATTCACAAAAACAAAACAAGAGTACTTCTAATAAAAAGTTACAAGATGCAACAGATGTAAGTCTCATTCAGAAAACATTTTTGTTGGCTAATCAACGTGGATTTGATGCAAAAATTTTAGCATCTTTCGAAATTTTGAATTACTGCAAGTACCTTTTTGACGCTGAAGGGTTTTACAGGAAATCTCCAAAATCACAACTCGCCCTTGAAATTGAAAATAATCATAAGTGTGGTACTAACACGCGGCAGGATATTTTAAATCTACCTTTTTCAAAAATTTACATTGTTGATGGTATGGCACTTGTTCATCGAATCCAATTAAAAAATTTCAGCACATTTGGCGATTTTGCTCAAGCTTTTTTCAATAGAATTCAGAATCTTTTTTCGCAACCAAATGTAAAACGAGTTGATATTGTATTTGACAGATATGATGATATTTCAATAAAATACTTGGAATCAACGTTACGGAGTAAAGGTCAAATGATGAAAAATTTCATAATTTCAAATGAGCACACCAAAATTCCAGCTAATTGTAATAATTTCTTTTCAAGCACTGAAAATAAGTTACAGCTTGTTCGATTTCTATGTACTGCTGCCCCTAGATATGCACAAGTAAATGAAGATTGCGAGTTATATATTTGTGGAGGATTTGAAGATCCAACAAAATGTTTCAAACTGCAAGGTTCTTCATTTTTTGAAGTACCTGACTTGAATTCTAACCATTTAGAAGCGGATTCACGGATGTTTGGTCATATATTTCACGCAGTGAAAATCAAACTTGGCCATATCATAATCATTTGCGCTGATACAGATGTTTTCATTCTCGGAATTTACTTCTGGAACAAGCTTGCACGTCTAGGCTGTTTAGGTCTATGGTTCGACGGTTCCTATAAGAAAAAATTCATTTCAGGATGTCATCTGGCTGCTCAATCCCTTGGAGAAAATATTTGTGGTATTTTGCCAGCATTACACGCTCTGAGTGGTTGCGATTCGACTAGCAGATTCGGCTCGAAAAAAAATGCTTTAAACGCTGCATCGTTGGATTTTGCACAAGAAGCTTTAAAGCATTTGGGAAATCCGTACCTAAGTGTCGAACAGCTAAAAGAATTGGAAAACATTTGCACCTATCTTTTTTCAAAAAAAATTTCAACGGCTGATGAACTTCGGTATAAATTAATTTCCCAAAATATCGGTTTCGGCTTAAATTTATTAAAAGTTATTTGCACATCAGATGCTCTACATTTACATCTATTGAGAGCTTCAGCACAAACATATGTATGGGTGAATGCTGACCAAACTTTACTACAGCCTATTGATTACACCTTCTTAGGCTATGAAAGGAAAGATGATAAATTATACCCACGACAAATGACTAAGCAACCACTGCCGGAATTGTTGATTCAACCCTGTAAATGTACATCCAATTGTAAAACAATGGCTTGCTCTTGTAAAAAATTACAGATTGATTGTATTGCGTTATGCAAATGCATAAATAACGATTGTCAAAATAAAAAAGATTGATGATTATACTTATTTTTATGATATGTTTGAATTTGCTTTTTTGTATTAAATAATTTTTTTTAACAATAATTTTTGTTTTTATTATTAATTTTTCTGTTCTTTTTCCACTTGACTAGCTATAAGTATCTTTAATTATAAAAAAAAAATTGATATTGCCGTTAATACAATTATTTTAATGATACCAAAGCATATGTTCAGTCCATTTACTTGATGTCTAAGGGGGTGGGGTGTAAAAAAAAATTGGACCAATACAACTCCTGGCAACATTCGAAATCATAATTTGCATGCTTTTCTGAGTTCAAAACCATAAACCGAATGCGGTCCTCACATTTTGCATACTCAACTCCATCCAGCGCCCGGTCTATATTCTAGTCGGTAATTGCCCGATAAAAGCATTTGCGATTGTCAATGACTGCAAACTTTGCCATAATGAGAATGTCTTGACATCAATTTTTCTTATGGGCATTTTAATAACGCCCTTTTCTTAAGCCTTTTCATGAGCGATCATGATAGAAGGCGCTACGGTTACTTTTCTAACATAGAGGTTTGCTGTTTGTATAACAATTTTGTAAGCATCGTCGTTGGAGATGAGAGAAAATATGTCTTTGTTTCTTTCTAGTTTTATGCAAATATTTACTCCGTTAATTAAAAGTTTTGGTTGTGTAGCCAAGTCAAAGTGTAGCGGTCCTATACGATCCATTTGCTATTTTTACAAGCGTCATATCTCGATATATAACCAATATTCGATGAAGGCGTAACTACCGGCGGATTTGTTGTTGAAGATGTTGTTAAATTACCATGGTATCCCGCCGTGTCTTTAAAAAATAACGATGCCCCATACATAGTTTCTTGCGAGTACTTTGATGAAAATAGCAAACTTTCCAAATAAGCGCGATAGCCATAATTTGCTTGCGAAGCTACTTGCTTATCATTTAAAAAAACAGAACATTCTGAAAACATTGTATTTAAAAGATAATTAATCGGTGCAACATGGTCCGAGTTAGCCAAATCATCTCCATTCTTTTTTTTAAATTTTTACTTGAAGTTGTAAAATTGTGTGAGATAAATCTAAATAATGTTCACCATTTCTAGCAATATAAAACTCTATAGGTGTTTTTTCTGATATCGAAGATATCGGATGCACTTCTAAAAATGTAGACGAATCAATAGCTAATTGTACAGCGACGCTGTTAAATAAATCTAGCTCACTTTTAAGAAATGCCATATTTTTGTTAACTCTATCGCTCATTATGAAAAAATATCGTGTCGCGTGGACTTGCAGCGTTTATTTTGTGAATGATTAGTTTGTCTTTTGCGCTTTCTTTTTATAGCTTTTTTACCACTACCATGTTGCAATTTATCAATCAAGTCTTTTTTAACTTTAGCGGATGTTTCACGAAATCTATTGCGCGTCGAATCTCTGAATCATACGCCAGAAGTGACATCGCTTATTACATTTTTCCCAGTATTCAACAAATGCTTCCCTAAATAACTCGTTGCTTTTATCGCAATTGGTTGAAGGTACCTGCGTAAGTCGCCGAACCAACCATATCCCCTCTGATGTAACACACCGTGAAAATAAGGACCTCTGCCTCCCGCACCGACTTGACTGCAATAATACGCCTCACAGTCCTTCACGTTTAGATGCATGTTTTCACGAATAACTCTTTAAGCAGAGTTTCCTCGCTTTTATAGCCTTTTCCGTCGGAATGATAACACGACTAACGTCTTCCCTCCTGTAAAAGTGATATTGTGACCAGAACTAGATTTAATTTCGATTTCTATAGTTTCGATGAATTGTTTGCGCAGAGGGAAATATAGCGGAGCGTCGTAATGCTTCACAATCTGATCTTTTTCATTAGCGCAGGGTATAACACGCGAAAGTGGAGAAACCGTATCTCCGACGTTGTGGGAAACTATTATATCTGTATACAGGGTGATTCAGCTCGTCGGTGACAAACTTTAAGGATCGATAGAGCACACCTAGACGAACATTTTTGAATAGGGAATGTAGGGTCCCTGACGCGATGGTAAGGCGCTAGGCGCTTTCGAAAATTTGGGTGCCGAAATTCGAAACGTCATAAAAACTAGGGAAATGGTTAGATTTTCTTGCTTGTTGCGTCGAAATGATTCTGTTTGTTTAGACTTTCTTCAGTACCAATTTGATAAGCGTATCTCTTAAAACATGGATAGGGGGCGCTGCAGACTTTGGAGAGCTAGACAACAACTTTAAGCCCGTTATTTTGATAATTTAACACATGCTCGCCAAAGTTTATACTCTAACTTAAAGTTTGAACCCAAAAGTAGAGCCCTGCAAAAAGCGTAAGAGCCGGAATAAAATGTCAAAGTACAGGGTGGTCGAAACTCGAAGGCTCCTAGGAGATAAACAAACAGATTTCTTGACTTATGGCATGCATTTTCATGATTCTGTTTGCTGGGGCTCTCTGAAACTCAGTTGAACGGTACAAAAAGAAACATCGATAGGGGGCGCTTTGGGCAAAAAACATAATTCGTTGACATTTCGGACGCTAACTGGAAACGGGGCGCTACGATCAGTTAGAAACAAAACAAGAGAGTAATTTACTTATCATAAGAAGCTATTAAAACTGCAGTTTGTTTGTTTTTTTTAACAAACATAGCTGGTTTCAATCATGCACAATGCGCGCAATAAAATTTACATAAGGTGCTTTTTGCTGATTTATGCAAAAGATATCGTACCATATCGATATGCAAAAGATACGTAATGCGTAGACGACAACGCGAGATGACGTAGTTGTATGCGCAGACACGTCTTTTGAACGTGCGGTACCTACTTAAGCTTCGGGTTACTTGTCTGCAGATCGGTAGTAGGATGGAACGGTACACAAACTCTGAATTGGCTGACATGCATTTGGCGTATGGCGCTGCTGGTTGTAATGGACGAGCCGCTCAGCGGTTGTACGCCGAGCGTTACCCCAACAGGCAAATCCCCTGCCATGCCTACTTCGCTCGAGTACACCAGAGGTTGTCCACAACGGGATCTTTCGACGGAGGCAGGCCTGAACGGGAGCGATCAGTGAGCACCCCCGACAACGAAGAGGCTGTGCTTAACCTGGTTGAGGACAACCCAGGTCTTAGCACGAGAGATATCGCCAGACATGTTGGCATTTCGCAAGCAACTGCGTGGCGCATCTTACGTTCCCGGAATCTGCACCCCTACCACATCCAGCGGGTGCAGTTGCTCAGAGAGCAGGATTTTGGCCCTCGAGTGGAATTCTCAAGATGGTACTTGGCGATGAGATCCAGGGATCCCCGTTTTGTAAACAGCATTTTGTTTACGGACGAGTCCACCTTCAGCCGGGAGGGAATGTGGAACGCCCACAACAGTCATGTGTGGTGTGATGAAAATCCACATGAAACCACAAGCCGAGCAGCCCAGGAGCGTTTCTCAGTAAATGTGTGGGCCGGCATTCTGGGGGATTGCCTCATTGGCCCTTATTTGTTACCTGAACGGCTGACAGGTGGAAATTCCCTGATTTTCCCGGATCAAGTGCTGCCGCAGCTTCTGGATGAGGCGCACGTACCCGAAGGTTCGCGTCGCCAGATGTGGTTCCAGCACGATGGAGCTCCGGCCCATTACACGAACGACGTGCGTCTCCATCTAAACGCAAGGTATGGCCAGCGGTGGATCGGGCGTGGGGGTCCAGTTCACTGGCCTGCCCGATCACCAGACCTCACCTGCTTGGATTTCTTCCTTTGGGGTTACCTGAAGGCCGAGGTATACCATACACCTGTCAGCAGTACTGAAGAACTTGTGGCGCGCATTGTGGCAGCTGCAGGGCAGATCAGAGATACTCCTGGCATTGTTGGAAACACACACTCCTCAATGCGACGGAGGTGCGAAGCCTGCATCATGGCCCAAGGTCGAAATTTCGAGCATCTTCTGTAGTGTTATTTTTTGTAAATAAATTTCCAGTATCATTGATGTTTTTGGTCTAAATTTATTCAGAAGTGTTGAGCAGAGGTAGAAAATGTGTTTTCATTATTACTAACTGATCGTAGCGCCCCGTTTCCAGTTAGCGTCCGAAATGTCAACGAATTATGTTTTTTGCCCAAAGCGCCCCCTATCGATGTTTCTTTTTGTACCGTTCAACTGAGTTTCAGAGAGCCCCAGCAAACAGAATCATGAAAATGCATGCCATAAGTCAAGAAATCTGTTTGTTTATCTCTTAGGAGCCTTCGAGTTTCGACCACCCTGTACTTTGACATTTTATTCCGGCTCTTACGATTTTTGTAGGGCTCTACTTTTGGGTTCAAACTTTAAGTTAGAGTATAAACTTTGGCGAGCATGTGTTAAATTATCAAAATAACGGGCTTAAAGTTGTTGTCTAGCTCTCCAAAGTCTGCAGCGCCCCCTATCCATGTTTTAAGAGATACGCTTATCAAATTGGTACTGAAGAAAGTCTAAACAAACAGAATCATTTCGACGCAACAAGCAAGAAAATCTAACCATTTCCCTAGTTTTTATGACGTTTCGAATTTCGGCACCCAAATTTTCGAAAGCGCCTAGCGCCTTACCATCGCGTCAGGGACCCTACATTCCCTATTCAAAAATGTTCGTCTAGGTGTGCTCTATCGATCCTTAAAGTTTGTCACCGACGAGCTGAATCACCCTGTATATATAAATTTCTGTAACACCACCATCAATCTCTAATGCATAATTACTCACGTAGGTCCCATTCTTGAATGGTCCGGTGCTAACAAACCCTAACATATCACTCAAACCTTTACCAAAAGAAATTTCGTGATCCTTTGGCACATCCAACTGAACTCTGGTCGCAGCTCCAACTTTATGTACTTAAATTCTTTAAATAATCTGTCTGCTGTTTTATACATTCCTCTATTAATTGTTAAATTTTCTGAATAGTTTAAAAGTTTTTTTGTTGTGTAATATTCTTTAATTTTTAATTCCATATATTCACCGGCGACTGGTTGAAGTAGAGGTTTCACTTTGTATTTCCACGACCCGGAGCTCAAAGAACAACTTTCCTTTAAATCTAACTTTTGCTTCAGAGAAATAGAATTTTTCTCCGACAAATGTAATTCGGCATTTTCCGATACCCAGATTTCGACTTGATTTTTTGCAGGTTGATAATCGATAGTCAAGTAATCTTGCAATTGTAAAAGTTCTATGTTAGCGTTTAAAATTTTAAAAACATCTTCATTTGCATCCCCTGATTTTCTCGGTTTTATGCGGTTGAATGGTAAGATGGAATTTATGACATTTTTAGGTTTTTTGTTAATAATGGTAAAGCTATTCGATGCTAAACTTAGTTGAGATGGTCTAAACTGATAAACACCCGAAGTGGTAATAACAATTTTCTCGTTTGGTAAATGAAGCATATATAACAATTTGGGAGCAGAATCTGGTTTGATCATTACTTCGAATCCGTCGGTTATGTCTATGCGTATGGTCGATCCATTATCCTGTACTGTAAACTTTACAGATGACGATTCTGAGTTTATTTTCTTCTCAATTTCCTTATTAATACTCGTCCAAAACTCTTCTATATTTTCTCCCACTTTATCCGGTAATTCTATGTTATAATTCTCTCTATCAAGAGGTAAAATTTCCTCCTTTTTTAATGCAACCGAATAACTATTGTTATGGGAATTTACATTGAACCAACTTCTGGGCATAAATACTTCTGAAAGTGCTACTTCCCATTCACCAGATAACACAATTGGAGAAAATAATTTCGTGCGATATGAAGACTGGGTATTTTCAGGAAAATATTCCATACTAGAATTACTCGGAAGAGTAACATAAAATTTGTCTAGGATTTCAGCCATGATTCTTTCACCCACGAGCAAAAACGCTTGTCATATCCAGCCCACTTAACAAAGTATTCTTTACGTGCTCCTTTTCCTCTAGTCCTTAAAATTTTCTCTATCCTCCAATAGTCGTTCGATTCTTTTATAACTTTCTGAATCTCTTCCTCGTAAAATCTGCCTTTCAAAATTTCCCCTTTCAAATCCTTTATGACGTATGTAGGAGGATTTGTAGGATAACGTTTGTGAATTATAAAGATTTCTTCACTCCAGTTTGGTAAATAACCTCTTTGAAATACCTTTCTGGCTTTCGATATTCTAACCCGGTCATTCACACTAAATTTAAAATCGCTTTCTTTCCGATAACCATATAGTTTTTGAAACACGTGGGGCTGCAATTCTGGTGTAACTTCGACGGGAGCCAGTCCCGTACTGGAATGCTTTGTTGAATTATAGCTTTTTAATACAGAATCTAAAATATCAATTTATATATATGAATTTCTATGCGTGAAAATACGATATAATCTTGATTTTAAAGTTCGATGAAAACGCTTGACCACCGAGGCTTTATTTTCGCTCTGAGAAGAATAATGTCTGATGTTGTACTTTTTAAACAACGTCTGTACTTGACTGTTGTAGAATTCCTTCCCCCTGTCACTATGAATCAGATGAGGAGGGGTTTTTAATTGAGATAGTAGTTTTTTGAAAGCGTTGGCAACACTGTCGGCACTTTTATTCTTGATCGGATATGCCCACGCATATTTGGTAAAAACATCTATTGCCGTAAACAAATATTTCATTCCTTTGTTATATCTTGATAATTTTGACAAATCTGTCAAATCGCACTCTATGAGTTCACCTATTCCATATGATAAAACTTTTCGACGTTTAAACTTATATCTCACCAGTTTGTGTGAAGTATACGCATCTTGAGTCATTAACCAATTTTTGATTTTTCCAGCCGGTATACCCGTCGCTTTTGACAGTTTTAAAATTCCTCCAAAAGAAGCTGGATTTTTTACATCGTAATAGTACTCTTCTAATATTCTAGCCACTTCTTTCTCGGTGAATGGCTTCTGGATCGAGCCCATTTATTTGAACCAGACGAGCTTGGATAAAAAGAATGACTCTTTACTTCGCGACTGTGCTCCCCAAGTTCAGATTCTCGTTTCGTTATCGAAGAAACATCCTTTTCTTTATATGGAGTGGAAGTGTCTTTTGGAAAAAATACATTTTCATAATTTTTTTGTTCTTTTAATTTTTCCAAAACAAACTTATTTCCAATCCATGTTCTTGGTATATTTATTTCTACATTTCTAAGCAAATAAGCAAAAAAATCAACAATGTTTGAGCCTGATATGGGTTTATTATCCTTCATAAGTTCTCCCTCGGCATTCCAATAGTAATTTCTCGTTTTCAACTTTTCAACGATCAAAGGCACATATTTTTTAGATCTATGTGGCGTTGACATTATAATATTCCTCAACATAGAGTCTTGTTTATGTTTCTCTTTAATGTCAACGTTTTCATTTTTAATAGAGCTTTTATCGCTTTTGTTATGTTGTAAAAGCTTTACATAACATTCCCCCCCTTCTTAAATTTACATAAATTTAATTTTGTGTATTCTGTTAATTTTAATAATCTACTTCCTTTTACCATCTTTCAATTTTGACAGCAAATTTTATTAAGTTTTAAATATTAAATCCTAAATCTTTATTTTTAATTATTTCATTTAAAATTATATTTATTGTATTCTATTTTCTTTTTCCATTTCTCTGATAAACTTTCATAAAATTACTGAAATCGTTTGCCAGAGAAACGAAATTCTAACTCCTAGACTTTTCTTTATTTTTTATTGCTTTCCATTCACCTCGCACCCCAAAAGATGCAAGTTTTAAGAAGGTTTTGTCCCTTATCTCAAAACAGACAGGAAATTCCTTTCAACGTCATAGGAACTCCCACATAGCAAACATTCCTTTCTCCCCGCTTCTTAAGTGCGTTGCCATTCCATGATGATAATCCTACTACAAAATCTTTTTCGCCGGAAGTGCTAGCGACAGGCCATCTTTGGAAATATTCTGATTGGCTGACGTTGCCGAGATCGTTTCCAGATTTCGGCAGGTGTTTCAAGAAGAATGTGAGTCCGTTAATTTTGTTGAAAGGCCTAACATCTATCCGAGGTGCGGGTTTGTTCCCTTGTTTTCGCCGTGGGGCCAGAGGCCTTACGGGCGCATTAAGTAGACTATATGCACTTCTCTTGAACGTTTTTACTGTTTATATCATTTTGCAACTCACTCAAATTAATCTTTAAGCTATTTTAGTAATCCTGTGCGAGCTGTCTCCAATCTTAATTTTTTGTACTCTCCTTTGAAGAATCTTCAAATTGCTCAAATAATTTTATAGTACTGTGTGAGTTTTTTCCGATCTTTAATTTTGGTACTCGCCTTTGAAGAACCTGCAAACTACTTGAAGTATTCACAGTACCTGTGCGAGCTGTTTCCGATTTTCAACGTCGGTGTTTTTCTCTAAAGAAAATTAATATAAAAACGATAATATCATCCGCGGATCATTCATTGATGCTTCTTCATTATTCCCCAGGAATTCGCATTCACAATCAAGTAATAACTTTATAGAATCCAGTGAAGATTTGACCCTTTTCTTACATATCGAACTTAAGATTCATTCGTCCGTTTATTAGGATTTGCAACTTGTTACATCTACCATTAAAACTTCCCTTTTATGTTTCATAATTATTTTAGAATTTCTACCTGGAAATAACAAGTTTTCTCATTTATATTGAAATATGTCAAAATAATCAAACATCGATTTAAAGCATAATTTAAGAAAATAAAATGATTCATTACTCTATAAATATGTATTTTTAGATAATTCAAAATAATATTTGAAGATTTTCCTAATTTTATTATGTCATACCGGATCCAGAAATAAAATGCTCAATAATGTTTAATAAATAATATCTATGCTTAAATCGCTCTTATTATTTAGTGTTGTGTGCTATTTCTCTTGATGTGCATCAAATGGGGCGAGTAATTGCACTTTTCCTTGTTATATGTAATGTTTTCTTTTCCAGTTTCAATTTAATCTAGTTACAACTCATTTCACTTTACCACTATACGCACGGCCATAGTGTGATTTCGGGGAATGTGAATTGAATTTTTTTCGATCAGATTTTCTTTTCGAATTTTCGTTTCAATTTACATATCCCGGAATCTCACTTAACAGCTTTGTTTTCCATTTATTTCTTTTTCGGAAATTTGGTTATTTTGAACTGTGACAGGTATTGGTTCTGGAGGGGTATGAAAAGTTTTTTGGTAACGCATGACGAGTTGACTTAGAAGCTTCGCTTTCATGTCATCAGGTATTTTTTTATGATCCAATAAAGAAGCAATTTCATTTTCTAATCTTAATTCAGGATCTTCATAATGTTGCGAAGAAAACAGTTCTTCCGGTATAAGCGCGACTCTTCTTGCCATAATTCTATTTTTTTACAATTTTATCGCCGATAACTCTTCCAACTAAGCCCGCTAATGCTGATAGTATGACTGGGGCAAGAGCAGGCAAGAATCCGCCCGATTGATTCACTAAAAGAGCCCTTTTTTTACGAACACTTATCGATCGTTTGGAAAGTTTTCGTATAATATCTTTATATTTTTTCAGCCTTTTTATATTTAATGGTAGATGCCCAGCCAAAATGTTCAAACAAATTTCGCACAACGCAGATATTTGAGAATTAGTCGCTGTTCGCAAAAGCGCACACTTTTGCGACGGCGTAGCTTTTGCCATCATATGTAGAAAATAATGATTTTTTTTTAAATTTTTCATTCCGGCAAATATAACCAATAAATTCCTGGGGGTGTAGGGAAAAGGCTTTCGCGCAAGCGATATTCTTCTTCTGTCTGAGGATGCAAGTCCACGACTAAATATGAAAATCGTTTTTTTTTGTGGCTTTTATATAAGCATCCAGAAAATATTTTGTATTTTCCGGATACACTTGTCGACCAAAATAACGAAACTGGGCCTTATCTCTAGAATTTTTAAATAAAATGATGTAATGTGAATTTAAACTAATATCTCGCATTGCGGGTTTTCGCGGAAATAAATTTTGTAACAATAAAATGACACTTATACCACGTTGGTGTGAAACGACAGTAAAAATCTCTGCGACCTTTTCGTTTAATCGATGCATGTGATCATCTAATATTATCAGGTCATCCGTTTCAAATGTAGTAGGCAAACCACATATAAATTCTATATCAGGCTCTTCATGCATCCATTTGGGAGGATATAAATAACACCATCTCATACGTTTAATTTTAGAACCATAAATATTCTCTCGAATCATTTTACGCACAAGATACGATTTTCCAACCTGAGTCACACCTACAACGAGGCAGGTAGACGGATGATTTAATTAAAAAAACATATCGTATCACCAAAAGAAAAGTTTTAAACTTTTTTTTTTTTAAACAAAAAAGAAAACCTCATGCAGTAAGCTATAAAAGAAAAAAAATTCTCTTGCCATCTTTATATGCATTCATTCAAAAAACAGATTATAAAAGTTTTTAAAAAAGCGACAATTGTTAAGAAAAATCCTTACTACGCCATGAAAAAAAAAAAAAAAAAACTGACTGTCATCTAAATCTTACAAAAAACACTCCTACCACATTGCGGCTGCAAAACACCATATTCAACATAACCAACTTGTGTCTATATACTTTCTAAATCCACACACTGTTTTCAACCGCAGTCTGTTTCAAAACCGTGTAACCTCATATGTGTTTTCAACCAGAGTCTGGATAGAAACAGCACAAACAGTAAAGCGTGTGCTATCAGCCATTAAACATATACTACTGGTGATTTTTTTAACCAGATTGTTACGTGATGAGAAATGGGTTTATTACGACAACACCAGTCGAAAAGGAGGATGGTCTGAACCAGGTGTTCCGGTCAGGACCGTAACCAGGCGCACATTGACCTATAAAAAAATCCTCCTCTGTGTTTTCTGGGATAGTCGCGGTATTATCTACAAGGAGTACTTAAAAAGTGGCCAGACCATCGACAGTGAGTCGTACAGCAGCATGCTGCATAAAGTGGACACAGCAATTAGGGAAAAGCGAAGTAAGGAGTTCCGACGCAAGGTGGTTATGTTTCACCAGGATGATGCCAGGCCACACGTCAGTGCGTGGACGAATTGGAACTTATACAAGCTGGAATGGAACTTAATGCCACATCCTCCATATAGTCTGGACATGGCACCTTCCGACTACTATCTGTTTTCGCATCTGCAACTGAACCTTAGTGGTGAAATTTTCAATTCTTCAGAAAAGGTCAAAAAAGAGGTTGACCTCTTTCTCGACTCACGTAGCCCAGAGTTTTTCAAGGAAGGCATTGAAAAACTGCCAAAACGTTGGCAGAAGATTGTCGAACTTAATGGTGATTACTATCCTCACTAATGTTTTGTATTTTGTAAATATTTGTTGTCAACATTAAAATAAAAAAAGGGTCAAAACTTTAGACTCAACCTGATAGTTACTTTGTAATACACAGCTATGAAGCAGTTATATTATTTAAAAATATATATATTGCTTTGAATATATTGTTTATCTAGAGTGGTAGTATTAGAATCTGAGAATTTTACGCTATCGAGAGGGGAGGAAAAGTTTTTCCTAAGGTTGTAAGTTAGATTCGCGTGGCTGGGGATATTTTGAGGTAATTTGTAAGCTAGTATCGTGCTTTTGCTTTTGTGGTTTGAGGATAGTTTAAGGTCAGGTGAAGTATTTTTCGATTGTTGTTGAATTATTATATGTGCTGTTGATGTTAGGTACGGATGCGGTAAAGCTATTTATTTATTTATTTATTTATTTATTTATTTATTTATTTATTTATCGCACTTTTTGTCATAACTATGACTGCTAAAAAAATTTTCTTGGAATTAATTTTGCGAAAGCAATAAGATTCTTATTTTATAAGAACATTTGTAAAAATTTTTAAAATGCTTTAATCAATTTGGAAAAAATAATAATCACTGTTATCAAATATGAAAGTGACGGCGTGTTAAAAGCTATTTGTTCATATAAGTGAATCAAAATCATATCATGAAAGTGGGATGTTTTAATTAACAAATTTTGCCTTAAACCTAATTAAGTTTAAAAGATTTTATTAAATTATTTTATGTCCCATAATGTTATTGGATGTTGTTATCGGATAGGTCAAAATACACAATTGATTGCATCGCACCATTATTCGATAAGTGACACATATGAAAAAGTGAAGTGTTTCAGAAAAAACAAAAAAATACTTTTAAATGTAGAAAAAAATGCTTGGGAATACATAGAGTAAATATTTATTTTAGTACGAGGAATTTTGTTAATTTAATATATCGCTCACCTGCAAGAAAAGTGACACATCTCGACAAAAGTAAATTTCACAGGAGAGGCAAAAGGGCAATTTCCATGATTTTACTGTAACATGAAATTATAGCACTTAGCTCTGCAAGCTGGAATAAAAACTTGCATAAAAGAATAAAACCCTTAAAAATGAAGACGTAGGATGAGGTTCAGAGGGTTGGGTAATTTTACCTCCTCACACAATCCACCCCCTTCTGTGGTCACAAATGGACATATAGCGTAATAAAGTGATTTTCCGCATAGATACACTTATGAAACTGTTTGTGTAGCAAGACGCACTTATAACAGACCTGTTAGTGGGGAAAAAACGCAAAATGAATATTTGCAAGACAGGTCTCTTTTCTTACGGGTCGCAGCGATATGTAAACAGTGAGACTAAATATTGTAAGCAATATATATCTATATCTATATATATATAGTATATAATTACTCTAATTTGATCTTTTTTATAGATATTTAAACATCCTTTTTTTAATGTCAAATGGAGGTATGTTTGAAACCACTCATATTAAGAAACGCTCAAAATATATAAACAGAGAGGGAGAGAGAGAGTTGTGCATTTTAGGAATACGTGTGAGATATCTATCGAATAGTCTAATTATTAGGCAGATGAATTTATAAGGAATACATTTGCTTGAATATATGAATTTTCACCTTAAAAAATTGAGAATTATTCTAGACATTGAATGATATTTGAATTAGGGACATCTTAAATCCTAGAGAGTTTTGAATGCTAGAAGCTATTAAAAAGAAATTTATTTTTTGTACTATTCCTTTGCGTACAGATATCTTCAGACTTATGTTAGGTGGGACTAAAAAAGTAGGATGCTGTAATTATAAAAGAAGAATCATGTTGGATATAGACTCTAATGTTAAACTTTTTAAATAAATATATAATTCTGTTTAGTGTGTCTTTATGTACACTGCTGAAGTTCGAAAACCTGTTTTAACTTTTTGTAAATTTTACCTCTACGTTTTAAATGTGAGCTTAGATCATTTTTCAGACATTAATATTTCTTTACCTACAAATACTTAACCAAAATCTATAACAATGACCTAAATTTAAAGAAAGACCCTAAAAGTGCAAATTTCAACAAATTTTTAGCCTCTGCTAAGGTGTTAAAAAATTATTAGGTTATTGTAACATGTTACCAAGCTAGTGGTGTAATGATGGAACCTGTTAACAAAAAGTAACTGTTTTTCCCATCTCTAATATATATAGCCTATATACATATATATATATAGCCTATATATATAAGCCTGGATTCATTGAAAATCGTGAAAGTAGTCAGACAATTAACATCAATAATTCTAAAGAAAACTGCACAGAAAAGATTGAAAGGAGTCATGAAGCTCGGTAACATGTAATTTAATTACTTTGTCGACGTGGATGATGCAAAAACAGTGTGCGGTCAGTGGGATGACAATGATATCATCGATCAAACGAAAGCTTCTTGTGACGCAGAAGAAGATGAAGAAGAAATCAGCGAATTACCAGCAAATGTAACAAACAAACATACACTTTCTGCATGGGACACTTTGAGGAGATACGCTGAGCTTCAGCCAAATATGTCAGAGGACACATTTAAAGCCATTGTTCATTTAGAAAGTGTAATAGATAAAATTTCATACTCATCTCTATAGTAAACAACAATTTAATCTTTTTTTTCAAATAAAATTGTTAAAAGTGTCTATTAGAAAAAAAATTGATTATATTTTATAAAGGTATGTAAAAAAGTTTTTATCTGTATTCTTAATAGCATGCTGTTTTCGATAATTCTAAATTTCGTTATTTTTGTTTATAATTTTTAGGGGCATATTGTGTACATTCTTGTGACAGGTATGTGGATGGGAAGGTAGGAGAGGGGGGGGGGGAGGGGGGTGATAGAGTTTTGGTGTTCTGAGGTTGTTATACTCGGATTTTATCTGTTACTTGACTTCTTCAGTTGCATATATTTGGCTCTAGCTCTCATTATTTCGTCTATTAATTTTTAGATGTATATATATATATTTAGTTGTATATTATTTAACAGTTTTAAGCAATTTATTTTATTTATAATAACGTGCATATAGTGTAATTTTTACCCGACTACGGCAAAGCCAAAGGAGGGTTATGATTTTGACAGGCTATGTATGTATGTATGTATGTATGTATGTATGTATGTTCATCTGTTCCCTCGTAACTTCTAAACCACTAATCAGAATTCGACAAATGACATATCATTAGAAGCGTCTTAATTGTCCGCTGGTTATAGGCTATATAGATTTTCACCAAATTCAATGTGGCGCCTTCTAGCGGACAAAATATACAGAGTAAAAAAATAAAGTTAAGCTAGATATGCCGTGTTTGGTATCATTTTAAAGCGCTTCACTTGTACATTTCGAATATATATATATTACTAGCATTTGCTTGTGACTTTACTTGCATTTATGGGCTAATTGCATATAATTCACATCTTTTCGTTCTTAATTTCTTTGGTACTTAGTAATCAGAATAAGACCACTGCAGTGCCATTAGAAGGGTCTTGATCTTGATATTCTGTTGGTTGTGAGCTATAAAGTTTGTCACCAAATTTACTATTATGCCCTCTAGCGGACAAAAAGTATAAAATAAAAATATATGTAATGTGTTTGGTATTACTTGAAAGAGCTTCACCAGTATTTATATGCTTATACATAATTACAAGACTGCTTTGAAGATGTTTAAAAAAAATGAGCGATAAGAGTAAAGCGCGGATCACGGGAACTGTAATGTAGAGCAGCGTGAACGTTAATAGAATAATTTAATGCACTAATGTAAACGACATAAGCTGGGAGTACCTCCACGCGGTGAAGGCGGAAACAGTTTGATAACTGGCTAAAACTCCCATAAAAATGTCCTCTGCATTATATGCCTTCGGGCTTATGTTGTTATATGTGCGTGTGTATCTATTTGCCTATTCGTTGTCACGTTGTGTACCCGGTAACGCAGGGAAGCAACCACAGCCATCCTACTTCGATACACTGTTTAAATTTTGTCGGATTAAATAAATAAAAATAATTTTGCTGGTATTGCACCAAAAGTACCAGGTTTATATAGTCTACGAAATAGCAGTAAAAGTTAGTAGTATAGTATAGTTAGTAAGTATAGAAATAAGAAGTAGTATAATAAGTATAGGTCTATAAACAAAAACAATTTAGTTTGAGTTAGGTTAGTAAATCTAGTGTAAATAAATAGAGCTATAAATATTAACATTTAGTTTCATTATTTTAGGTATAAAATAAAAGCTTTTAAAAAATGGCTTTATCAAGGAAAACAAAAAAAGCTTCACGCATTTCTGAGACAAGAAAAAATGAATCCCCAGATATTACTGAATTTAGAAGAATAAAAGACAAAGATTATCAGAAAAATCGTAGGAAAACGCAGTCCGAACATTCTAAAGTGGAAAATCGTTGGAATGCTAAAAAACGGGCTGATAATCTTCGTGAGAAAGAAACTTCTCAAAAAAAAATCATACGTTTACATAAAGCAAAAAACTACATTGCTCAGATAAGATCGCAAGAATCTCAAAATTCTCGATCACAGCGACTTTATTCGTTAAAGACACATGCTTCCGAAACCCGAAGCTTAGAAACTCCCACTTCAAAAATACTTCGACTCAAGTCAATGAAAGATCATGCTTCTCAAGTACGTAATCTAGAATCTCCGTCGACTCGACAAACACGTTTGGAAAATATGTGTAATCATGCCTCTCAAATGCGTGATCAAGAGTCTCCGTCGACTAGACAATCACGTTTGGAAAATATGTGTAATCATGCCTCTCAAATGCGTGCTCAAGAGTCTCCGTCGACTAGACAAACACGTTTGGAAAATATGTGTAATCATGCCTCTCAAATGCGTGATCAAGAGTCTCCGTCGACTAGACAATCACGTTTGGAAAATATGTGTAATCATGCCTCTCAAATGCGTGCTCAAGAGTCTCCGTCGACTAGACAATCACGATTGGAAAATATGTGTAATCATGCCTCTCAAATGCGTGCTCAAGAGTCTCCGTCGACTAGACAATCACGTTTGGAAAATATGTGTAATCATGCCTCTCAAATGCGTGATCAAGAGTCTCCGTCGACTAGACAATCACGTTTGGAAAACATGCGTAATCATGCCTCTGAAATGCGTGATCTAGAATCCCCGTCTACTAGGCAATCACGACTTGAGTCGATGAGCAATCATGCTTCAGAAATTCGTGCTAACGAAACTCCAACATCAAGAGAGATACGACTTCAATCCATGCAGATAAATACATCTAGAACCTACCGAGCTCGAAGAATTTTGTTCGAAACAGACAAGGACGAGTTTGATAGGGCAATTTCGGAGGTATCGGACAAAACATGTTATATTTGTAAAAAAACACTATACAAAAATCAAGTAAAAAATATAACATCTAATAATCTTTTCCCGCCTAACACTCCACAAAGAATAACAGCCTGTAATCGATGTGCCAATTCTATAAGTCGTAATAAAGTTCCGTCAACGGCTTTTTGGAATAAAATGACAGTTCCGGAACCTCCTCAACAATTAGTAGCTTTAACTGAAGTTGAAATAAGGCTTGTATCAAGGATTATACCGTTTGTTAAAATAATAAAACTGGGAGGACATTTCGGACAAAAAGGGTTTAAAGGGCAGGCTGTGTTGTTTGCTCAACAAGTTGAAGAAATCACGGAACAACTACCACTGGCGATTGAACAGTGCGGTCTCACTGTTGTCATCGAAACATTAGAAAATGTTGATAGGGTCAGGGAATATAGAGTGAATTTAGACAACCTACGTGCAGCTTTAAATTGGCTTGTAAACAACAATCATCTCTATAGAGGCGTTACTCTTAACTTTGAACACCTACAAAATTCAATGAATGATGAGCATATAATTGAAATACCGCCAACAACAGTTAATCATAACCGAGAGCCACATCAACATTTTAAAGTTATTAATTCAGACCGAAAAATTCTTAGAGGTTCTTTTAATCAAGGAAGTGACATGTTTTCTTCCGACAGTAGGGGGAAACAATGCACTGCAAATGCAGCAGTTGCTATAGCTTATTCTTCCACCAAAGATCTGTCGCAATGGGACGCTTCGGACATTGATCGGGTGTTAATATTTGGTGATGCATATTACTCCCAGTGTCTAAGGAGCTTGCCAATACAACCAAATTATTTAAACACCGAAGAATTGCTCCCGGAGTTAGTCATCGCAAATATGTCTTATACACTTGATTTTGACATAGATTGTATAACAGGACTAATTAACCCAACAGTAGATGTGCTAGAAGGATATTTTTCGAGCTTATTAGAAGGTCTACGGCACTTTTTCCTGACTATTGAGAAGAATGCAGGCATAATCACCGCAGAAACAGAGATATCAATCTCTGTAATTAAACATGATACGTCGTATTACCTGTTTGATTCCCATTCAAGGGGACCTAAAGGATTTGTCGCATCAACTAGAGGTTGTGCAATGTTAATGATGTTCAGTACTATTGAATCTCTCGCTGAGCACCTACCTGTTGTCCTTATGACAAGAGGACGCAGAAACCTCCAGTATTGCATAACGTCTGTAAACGTATCTGTCAACAACATGACACCATCAAACGTATGTCCACATGAAACCACCGATAGCGAACATGACTCCGTTAATGGTCATTGCAACGATGACATCACTGCCAGATCCTTAACTAATAATGGCCAAATAAACGTCACAATGTTGATGGCTAACGAGTACCAGATACCTAATTTAATTGATGTCATAAATAATCCTGTAGGTAACGATACACCCCTCCCAGTATACGATATTCGGAGAAAGACAGCTCCTCCTATAAGCCTCCTTGTAGAAAAAAGAGCTGAGGAATTAGCATGGGTTAGACTCTTCCCTGATGGAAATAATGGATTACATGAAGAAAGGCAACACAAAATAACCCCATTGGACTACTTTCAGACTAGAGTTATGGGAAGCGACAAACGATTTCAAAAAATAGAATACCTATTTTATGCTCTGTCTGCAGTAGAATTGTTAAGAGCACGCCAGAATGTATCTGTTTGTGGAAGACTTCGACAAGATGGGATACAGCCGGAGGATCTTATACAAAATATACATTTATGTATGAGAAACATACGAGGGACTTCTTCCTACTGGCACAGGGCTTTTACAGAGCTAATGGCCATGGTCAGAAACTTAGGGCCACCCCATTTCTATCTTACATTATCCTGTAATGATTTGAATTGGCGGGACATGTTAAAAGCTCTCTTGGTGGCAGATGGTAGGCCTGATTTTCCTATCGACGATCTGACTTATGATGAAAAGCTAAGATTAGTGGAATCGTATCCAGTAACCCTGTCGCGCCAGTTTATGTTCAGGTTTAATGCTCTTATGCGAGTATTAAAAAGCAAATCGAATTATATATTGGGTCATGAACTGGTTGATTTCTGGTGGCGGGTTGAATTTCAATTAAGGGGATCTCCACATATACATATGATTGTTTGGTGTAAAGATATGCCCGATTTCAATTCGCCAGAAGGAATTAATCTGCTTGAAAATATAATTACCTGCGAAATACCTGAAAACGATTCAGAATTAAAAGATCTTGTCACCAGACTTCAAACTCACAGACACACACATACATGTTACAGTTATAGAAGTCCAAATTCATGTAGATTTGGGTTTCCAAAACGAAGCTCAGAAAGAACAGTAATATTGGATGACAACCAAGCTACTTCAAATGGTGGAAAATTTTATATATTAAAGAGACGCTCGGAAGAATCTATGATTAATAATTACAATGCAACACTACTACGATTGTGGGGTGCTAATATTGACATACAGCCTGTGGTTTCAGCTCTTGGCGTTGCGTATTATATCGCTAAATATATCGCGAAATCGGAACCAGCGAACCTGCAAACCGCAATAGCAGAAGCGCTTTATAGAGTTAGAGAAAGAGGAGGAAATTTTGGCCAGCAGATATTTGCCGTTCAGAATTGTTTGATGAATCATCGTCAAGTGTCAGCGCCGGAGTGTGCATACAGGCTGTGCCACCTGAAGTTACGCGACAGCTCCAGGAAGTCAACATTCGTTAACACATGCAAGCCTGAGCTCAGGTACAGGATGTTACGTTTTGATTCGGATACAGTTGAGCCTTGCAAAAATATATTCGAACGATATGAAAGTCGACCACGGAACTTAGAAGAATTGAGTCTCGGTGAGTTCGCTGTCAATTATGAGCCGATAAGTTCTATTACTTATCAAGACGATGACGATGGAGATGCTGATGCCTATGAGCAAGAAACTGAAAACCAAGAGCCAATAATAAATTTGCTGAATAGAATGGGTAGAATGAAGAAACGATCACGGCCAGCAGTTCTACGAACTCGATATTACACCGCTGACTCCGACCCTGAAGCGTACTATTACAGTTTGCTAGTTACGCATTGTCCCTTCCGTAGTGAATGTGAGCTGTTAGAGGGGTACGACAATGCTAAAGATGCTTTCTTGGCGAAACGTGGTCTTTTAAGACCACTTCATTCTGGGTATGATAATGAGCTATTATCTCGTTGGGAAAACGAAATACAAGATGCCCTTCGACGACTAGCTGCTGAACAAGCAGTCGACATGTGTGCCAATAATAGCGCCACGAATCAGACTTCAATATTACAAAATCCATTTCATCACATTAATATTCAAGAAGATGATTTTGAAGACAATATGGTAGTAAACATTATGTCTGATGAGGATTTTTTGAGGGGAGTCAATTCCTTAAACTACGATCAAAAACAGTTGTTCACCAAAGTATGTGACAAATTACGAACAAATACTGATGACCAACAAAGATCACTCCTAATGTTCATTACTGGCGGAGCTGGAAGCGGCAAAAGTTTCACTCTAAAACTGCTGGTTGAACAAATTCGAAGACTATCCTCAAATACAAGTGTCATAGTCACGGCACCAACTGGTGTTGCTGCCCGACTAGTCGGAGGATGCACTTTACACAGTACTTTTGTATTGCCTATTGAAAAGGGCCGAACAGTTACCTTGAGGCCGCTGACCGGAGATCGTCTGCAAAGGGAAAGAAATAAATGGAGAAATATCAAGTGGGTTATAATAGACGAGGTCTCAATGGTGCCCTATTCTACACTAAGAAATATTCACCTGAGGCTACAAGAGCTTAAACAGAACGACCGAGTCTTCGGAGGTGTCAACGTTCTAGCTTTTGGCGATCTCATGCAGCTACCCCCGGTTGCTGCTACACTTGGGGGCGCGTATTGCTTCAAGCAGCCGGAACATCATGTACATGAACCACACTTGTGGAGGATGTTTGATTTCTGTGAATTGAGCCAAAATATGCGCCAAGCCAACGATAACACTTTCGTTGATCTTTTGAACAATATCAGAGTAGGCAAACTGACCTTAGAACAACTGGCCACGTTAGACACAAGAAAAATAACTAATGAAACAAACTATTATGATGAAATAGTACATATATATCCCACTTTGAAACAGGTAGAGGCATATAACACCAAGATGTCGGAACGTTTAACATTACTTACTAAAATGTACACCATCACAGCAATAGATACATCTACTGAATCGAAGACATACGGACAGACCCCGAAACCTGAGCATTTACCTAGTGACCCCAATAAGACTGGGGGTATAATAAACAGTATCGAACTGGGAATCGGCTCCAGAGTAATGCTTCGTAGAAATTTGAATGTAAACCAGGGTTTAGTAAACGGAGCGATGGGAGTGGTGAAGGCCTTTGAATGGCCTGCTCTTCGGCGCGATCAGTTGGAACAGGGAGAACAGCCAAGCGCTGTTCTCATACAATTTGACGACGCATCCATAAAAGCCGATATTAACGGACTTGTCAGAATCGAGCCTTGCCTCACTGAATTTGACGGCTTGAGGGGGTCTGGGAAAATTCAGCGTAAAATGCTCCCGCTGATTCTTTCTTGGGGTTGTACTGTACATAAATTACAAGGTTGTACTCTGGATAAAGCAGTTATCGATCTAGGAAAGTCATTGTTTGCTAAAGGACAGGCCTATGTCGCTCTCAGTAGAGTCAAAACCATAGACGGTTTGTTTATAAGTGCCTTGGATCATAATAAGTTGCTTAAAAATCCACATGACAGTCAATCGTTAGCAGAATTAGATAGATTAAGAAATCTTCCTAGGTCATCTTAATACATGAAACCTTCAATCTACATTACACATTTACACATTACACTAACGACCTCATCCACTAATCGGTCCATTACCCATTTGCTGCCATCGACGGATATGTGCGTCACTACTACCAAATACTGGAAGCGTCATACGTCAAAAAATAAAGTTAAGATAAATATGCCGTGTTTGGTATCATTCAAAAGCGCTTTACTTGTACATTTTGAATATATCTATATATTACTAGCATTTGCTTGTGACTTTACCTGTATTCATGGGGTACTTTTATACTTTTTCAGCGTAGTTTTTTGTCGTAGTTGGGTTTTAGTTTTTTTACTTTATCTTGTATATAATATATTTATATATATTGATCCGAAATCATAATGTTTTAAAAAGGGCTTAGTATTGAAGAAGCTCTAGCAATTTTCGAGGATATTCCGTCAGATGCATCCTCAGATACATCGGAATGTAGTAGTGAGGAAGGAGAGAAAATGGATGAAAGCGATCTTTTATCTGATGAATCTGATGTTGTGACTCAGAATTTGCCTGATTCATCATCAGAAACTGGATCTTATAATATGCCGGGCACATCATCTGCATCCCAAACCTGTTTGCCTGGTCCATCATTAGCTGTAGAAATTACCTGGACAAAAAAAAAGGTAATGTAAGGAAAAATATCCCCGATTTCTCTGAAATAACCGGACTTTGTGGTGAAATTTTAAATATAGAAGATAAATCACTGTTATTGTTATTTCTTACTTTTTTAAGTGTAACGTTTATGGATACAATAGTTTTCCAGACAAACGTGTATGCACTGCAAAAAGGAAAGCCCTAAACTAATTTAATTTGTCCGAATTTTTGAAATTTATGGCCATGAACTTAATAATGGATATTAAAAAAATGCCACGTTATCGTGATTATTGGTCAAGTGCTCCCGATGTAGCCAATTTGATGCCAATAAAACGGTTCAGCTGGATTTTATCACATTTGCATCTAAATGATAATACTCATCAACCCAAAAGAGGAGATCCGGATTTCGATAAACTATATAAGATTCTACCATTTCTCGATCACCTGTCTCATAAATTTCTTTCTTTGTATCACCTTACTCATAAACAGGCAGTGGACGAATCCATGATAAAATTCAAGGGTCGTAGTACCTTAAAACAGTACATGCCAAAGAAACCCATAAAACGTGGTTATAAAGTACGCTACAACGTATCCGACTTATTTTTTCTAATTCTCCACCCCTCTTTAAATAAACAATTTTTCATTCTAGGAAACAAGATTCAGACGGAGTATGGACATAAACTATGATGCCTTTTTTCCATACACATGTGTTTTACCATAAGGCTTTATTCGAAAAATATCGAAAGGACACCCCATCCATACATTGTTACATATAATAAAGCTGGATCGATAATATGTAGAAATCCTTTTTGACGTGGGAGCGCTATTGAGAAAAATGTACCATGCACCTGTCCCATTCTTCTTCCTTGACTTTAACCCATCAGTGTGCTTTTGTAAATCCAATAAGGATAATCCTGAATTATACTTGTTATCTGATGATGAAGATTAATAAATACTGTTACACCAGCCTATAGGAACCGATACTAAACATTTGTAATTTTGTGGCGTGGCTTGGCTTGTGTAATGCAGACTTGCCAAGTCTCCCGATTTCGGCAGGAGTTTATTTCTTTATGTTTGACTAGTGCTATTTGATATGATAGAAGTACAGATCAAATATGTAGGATGCCTCTTTAAAACTTTGACCTTTAATATGGCCAAATTTACAATTTTCATTTTTAAATGCAAAAATCTGTTACAATTTTATTTTCTATAATGAATAAATAGTAACTTTATGTTGCAAACCGTAATTATTATTTTTTTAATGGAATAATCATGTATCATTTTGTTTTTAATAGTTTCTTTATTAATTAAAAATTAACATTCATAACTTTTATAATTGCTCAGAGACAATTTGTATGAGAAGACTAAATCCATTCCTGGTATTTATAGTGATGAATTTTACATTGTTTTAAAACTTTTATGCCATTTGCTTGATTAAAAGCATTTTGAGGGCCCCTAATTTAAAAGTTTTTAATTTATTAAGTATGTATAGCTACAATATTATTTCAAATAAATTTATTATTGTTATTTTCTGTTTGCATTTAAAAATGAAAAAACTTCATTGAAAAGTCTCATGATTTCTGGAACTTGGCATCTCTGGTAATGTGTGGCATCAATTTGCAATTTTTATGTTTAATTTTGAAATCAATTAATATTAAACTAAACATATAGCATTTTCAGGGATTAAAAAAAATGCTTTTCAAAATTAAAAAAAAAAGAATTGCAATTTACTAACAAAATAAAAAACATTCTTATTTTTAGCTTTGCTTTATTTTAGAACAGGGGCATTGATGGGGCAACATGAGATTCAAGTCATGTTCACATGACTTAGATCTTTTTTTAGGGCCAATTCCCAAATAAAGCATTCACTAATGTACCTGTCAGGCTTTATTTGGGAGGTTATTAAGGGGCTACTTTTTAACTAAAATAGCCTCTTGATGCTTTGGCACTCTTATTCTAACACTCTTCTCTTAAACAGGGGAATAAGGGCTAGCACCCCTTTGGTTGGTAGTCCGATCTGTATGGACAAATCTTTTTTTTGTATCATTTCATATTCAACTTTGTGTAATTTTATATATAGTATTTTCATATTATTTCGTATTTTGCAAGACTTATATTCATTTTTCATAAATTTCATATTCATAAATACAGACTTGCCAAATCTCCCGATTCATTATAAATGATGACTATTTAAAGGCTTTTTCATTGCTATTATGAACATGTTATGATTATATCAATAATTTTACTTGAAAGACCTTCACTATAGTTTTATGTGTTTATGAAAAAACAATTTCTCCCAGTAATATGTAGTTAATTTAAAAGAATGTTAAAAACATCCTCACAATGTACTATTTTAATCTGTCTATCTATAAATATCTATAATTAATGTACTGTCACAATTTTAATCTTCAATAGTATCAAAGTCTTGTTTAAAATTAAACTTATACTAGACATGTTTATATGTAAACATGTTTGCACTGAAAAAATAAGTCCTAATTTCTGAAATAAAATCTCCTGATTTTTTGGATTTGAGAACTTGGCAAGTCTGTAAATATTTTCATAAACCTACTTTTATTACAGATTATTATTAATGAAACTTTATTTGAATGCTTTAAAGTCGGGCACAGGACCTTTGAGTTTGTCAAAACAATAAAAAACACCGCCTTTTTCAAAGTACCTAATGCTTGAATTAAAATCATTAAGTGCTGCGCGCATGATAAAGCTCTAAATTATGCATATAGAAAAATTTTTTTGAACAAAATACACCTACTTCTAAATTAAAACCGAAATATACAAAAAGTTTTGTTAAAAATTTAACTTCAGCACAAAAATGAAAAACAAATTTGAAAATTTTTGAAGTGCAAAAAAATAAACAAAATATGTGAAATTTTTTGGTTTTAGTAATCTGAGAAAACATGTTGATATTGAATGAGTTTCAATATCAACGGGCCTTAAATTGTACTTGCCGTCAACAAATGAACATAGTCAACTCATTGATTTCCGCACACTTTTGGTTGGTTGGTTGTAAGGGGTTTTATGGCGCAAAGTCCCTATAGGGACATGCTGCGCCAAGACAAAGTCAAAATGGAAAAACATAAAAAACCCAAAAATTTGAGTAAGAAAAGAATAACAAAAAGATGAGAATAACAAAAAAATTAATGAAAACAGCAAGATGTATAATTAAAACCATTTAGGGGGCAGATCACGTTGAAATGAAAAAAAAATCGATTTTTTGAAAAATTCAGTGTGGATTCCTTGAAATGTTACAAATCCATTGCAAAAAAATTTTTTAAAAAATTCGAATTAGAACGTGAGTTATCGCTAAAAACGTCTGACAACGCAACAGAAAAAATTGGGGATTCCCCTTTAACTCAGAACAGCTGTTCCGCGCCTCCGCGCTGTTCATTTGTTTACATTTTGCTCGCTCGCATTGCGCTATCTCTTTCCTCTGCTAACGACATTTTATAAAGGTATTCTTACCGTGAAAGATTTCTACACACATTGTTTTGACTCCATGTATCTGTTTTAGTTCCGATGGTTTGATTTTCAAGAATATGAAAGAAACTAAACTCTCCGAGAGTGTTTGTTTTGATTGAAACTTTGTATTTGCACGAGGCAGAGATCTTTCATTTGCGCTGTTATTTATTAATACGATTATTTTTTCTTTTATATAATTTGTCAATTCAAATTAAATATGGATAAGAGTACTCGAAAATCAGGTGTAAGGCCAAGTAAGAGAAAGTTCAAAGGCAATCAGCATACGATTCCAAAAGTTCAGAAGCTAAGTGCTTCTGGTAACAAGCTGAATTTTAATTCAAAATTGCAGGCATCAGAATTTGATGGATTCGCCTTTATTGACAAAAAAATTGTTTTCTCTGCAATGGAAAATTGTATGTGCTGCATAAAATGTCATTCATCGTTAAAAATCGAATCTGAAGTAGTGTTTGGCCTCTCAGAAAAAATCAATATTGTGTGTTCTGGCTGTGATTTAATTTCATCTTTCAGAAATTCTGCAATGCTTGGAAGGTCACAGAAATGTGCAGAGATTAATAAGAGATTTATTTATGCTATGAGATGCCTTGGACAAGGATTAGCTGGAGCACAGACATTTTGTGGCATAATGGATATGCCTCCTCCCATCTCTAAAAAGGCCTACAATGATGAAGTGAAAAATCTTAAAAAAGCTTCAACTAAATGTGCAGAAGAAAGCATGCATAATGCTGCATTATTGGAGTTAGACCTAACAGAGGATGCTGGAATTAATAATAATATCACAGTGAGTGGGGATGGCACTTGGAAAACGCGTGGCCATTCCTCACGTATTGGTGCATGTACTCTTATTGGTGCTGAAAGTGGCAAAATTATAGACACAGAAGTTTTGTCGACACGATGCAAAGGATGTGAAAATTGGAAAGGAGTACGCAAAGGGGTTAAGTATGAAAAATGGTTAGAGGAACATTCTAAAATTTGTGAGAAGGATCACATTGGTTCTGCTGGCATGATGGAGGTTAGAGGGATGAACAGAATTTTCAAGCGATCCGTATCCAAGCATAAAGTTCGCTACTCAAAATACATAGGTGATGGCGACTCAAAAACATTCACTTCTCTGCAAAAAGCTGCGCCTTATGGAGCTGAATTCAAGATTGAGAAAATTGAATGTGTAGGACATATTCAAAAAAGAATGGGCACACGACTCCGAAGAAGAAAGGCTGAGCTAAAAGGCAAAAAACTGAGCGATGGAAAAGTGATCTCTGGAAAAGGTCGTCTTACTGATGACGTTATTGACAAACTCACAGTATATTATGGAAATGCAATTCGAGGTAACAATATGTCAGTGAAAGACATGCAAAAAGCCGTCTGGGCCATATTTTACCACAAAAGGTCTACCGATAAAGAACCTCTGCATGACTTTTGCCCCCAGGGTGAAAATTCGTGGTGTCCTTATCAAAAGGCAAAAGTTTCTGGAGATGTTTACCGCCATTCAAACACTATTCCAGCTGCTGTTCTGGACAGCATAAAAGACATATTTAAAGACTTGTCCATGCCAAGTTTGTTAAAAAAATGTGTTGGGGGGCATACTCAAAATGCAAATGAGAGCCTAAATGCTCTCATATGGAAGTTTTGTCCTAAGACATCTGGCTCGGGGAAAAAAATTGTTCAGATTGCAATAAATGAAGCAGTCATGTGTTTTAATGAAGGGCAGTGTGGACGTATTAATGTTATGAGGGAAATGGGCTTGCAAATTGGCAAAAATTGTACGTTGTATGCTAGTGAAGCTGATCAAAAGCGAATTGATGCAGCTGAAAAGAGGGCATTAGCGTGTACACTTGAAGCCCGCAGAGCCAAAAGAAGGGCAAAAAAAGCTGCGGATGAGGCTCTGAAACTTCAAGAAGGATGCGTTTATGCCTCTGGTGGATTTTAGCATAGTAAGCAATCAAGCCGTTTTACTCAAAACTATATTTTTGGCATTGCCCGTAATCTTTTTTATTTATTTATTTTTACTTATTTATTTATTTATTTTTTGCTAAATTTAATGAATATGGTACATGCATATTATCCAGGCCAGGTCAGCTAGAACCGAGCCAATTATACTAATTACAGTAACCCTCATTTATTTTTTTCAACTGTCAATGGTAAACAAGATTGGCATTTGACAATCATTTTTGGCGATAAATATCCTAGCCCGGATAATACGTAAGTATAATGAATATTATAAAGCCATTAATTATGCAAATGAATTTAAATATACTTTAAAATTTTGCTTCAGTGTAAGATATAGCAATATAAGTGCAATATTAAATATATATATGCAGTAGAATTTTTAAAATCTTGCGTTTCAAAATGCATATTTAAAAATTCCTATTTTTGTCGTTAGCGCCATAAAATGTCAATTTTGTCGTTAAAATTTAAATAATTAATATTGCTAAATATATATATTTAAATGTTTTTCTTCTTAAACCATAAGTATTTATGAAAGTATAGAAAATATTGTTTTATTACATTAATTGGTTTTGAAACTACAGAGTTTTTAGTAGTGGTCAAATTATTGTCACTTTCCGGTTGCTCCGAAAGCGATCACTAGTGTGTAACACTTAAAGCTCGTAGAGCCAAAAGAATGACCAAAAAAGCTGCGGCTGAGGTTCTTCAACTTAAAGAAGGATGTGTTTATACCCCTTCTGAATTTTAGCGTCATAAACAATCTTCATTCTTATAAAACTTGCAGTTAATTTATAAAATTAACTTTGAAGACGTTTTTCTCAAAACTGTATTTTTTGGCATTGCGCGCGCTCTCATTTAAAAACTAATTATCGTAGAGTCATGAAATTTTGCATTTTACTAATTTTCATGCATATATTTAAGCTGAACCTCAATTTAGCCAGATTTTTGTCATAGAAAAATTTTTATTGAATAAATAAGTGTAATTTTTTTGCTAAATTTTATAACTATGATTATTGAAGCAATTAATTATGCAAATGAATTTAAATATACTTTTAAATTGAGGTTCAGAGTAAAATATACTAGAATAAGTAAATGTTGCTGCAATATTAAATATATATCTGCAATAGAATTTTTAAAATCTTGCGCGCAAGATGCATATTTAAAAATTCAGATTTTTAAAATGTCAATTTTGTCATTAAAATTTAACTAATTAATATTGTTAAATATATATAATTGAATGCTTTTTTTTAAACCATAAGTATTTATGAAAGTATAAAAAAAAAATTGTTGTATTCCATTAATTGGTTTTGAAATTACAGAGTTTTTCGTAATTGTCAATTATTGTCATTTTCCGGTTGCTCAACGTGATCTCCCCCCTTCAAAAGTCCATAGTTAAAAGGCAAGCATATTCTAATTAAAATCTGTGGAGTTATAAAGTAATAACTGTTAAAAGATACCAAGTTTAAAAAGAGGTACAAATATTACATAAACACAAGTTTAAAAAACACATGTGTAAAAAACAATGTAAAATCAATTAGGTAAAAATTCCTCAAACTGTATTTTCTTCGTCAGCACTTGACTCATACGACTCCGAGTCCATTGCTTCATCTACATAGTTCTGGAGCTGCTTCGGATCCTTTAAGTTTGAGACAGGTGGATTTAGCCAGTTGTTCTTGCTCTTTTTCTTCACAGTGTTCCACTGTGAAGAGCCCCCGATTGTTTTTCTCTCTTTCTGAACGCAGATTTTTTTGCTTGGTTTCACTGTTTGACTAGTATCAGGTTTCTGTGATGTTTTTTTAGATTTAACAGCTTTAGTATCAGTCTGGAGTTCAGATGACTTTTTGGATTGAATTGGGTCGGAGGACTTTCTGGATTGAACTGGGTTGGATGACTTTTTGGATTGAACTGGGTCGGATGACTTTTTGGATTGAACTGCAGTTATTTGTGACTGACAAGTTTGATATACTATAGTAACAGGTTCTGAGGATGGTAGCCAACGTTCCAATAATGGGGTTGCATAACATTTAGAACCACAGCAGACATCACGAGTTTGTATCTTTGTGGTGCCGAGTGGTACTGTCATAGATGAGTTATTTAGGGGAACGGAAGGTTCGGTCTGGGTGCTTATGTGCCTTACAGATATTGGTTGTTGTTTGAGAAAACTAGAGTAGGAGAGTCCGACTGATGGAGTCCTGGATTCAACAACTTTACGGGCTTCAGGATAGGAGAGATTTTGAGTTATTTTAACAGAAATGATTTCTTTTTCACGTATCCAGGTTGGACAAGAACGGGAGTATGCAGTATGATTAAACTTGCAATTTATGCAGCGTTCAGAATTTTCACATGATTTATTGTCGTGGCCAGCTTCTGCACAACGTGCACAGGTAGTGGAACCCCGACAGTTAGCAGTAGTGTGGCCATAACGCTGGCAATTAAAGCAGCGTGGAGGATTAGGAATGTAAGGACGAACAGAACAATTAAGGTAACTAGCTTTAATTCTTTTTGGTAAGGTAGGGCTATTGAAAGTGAGAATGATGTGCTTTGTGGGAAGCACTTGTCCATTCCGACAGAGTGTAATACGTCGTGCATCTATGACATTTTGATCATTTAAATTTTGTAAAAGTTCATCCTTGGTAGAAAATAAAAGATCTGGTTCGGATATTACACCACGGCTTGTATTTAGGGTTTGATGTGCTTTAACAGAAACAGAGAATGGACCTATTGTATTACAATTTGATAGAAAATCAGACTGGTTGGCTGAAGTAACCTCAACCAATAAATCCCCAGACTGCAGTTTTCTGAGATTATGACCATCACCGAAAACAGATTGAAATGATTTTGCAATAAGGAAAGGTGAAGTTTTCTTAAATGAACTATCGGACAGGCTATCAGTACGTTTGATTACAAAGATGCGAGTGAAAAGATTGCTCTGTACAGTTTATTGCTCTCCACATGGGAGAGGATTTAAAGGAAGTAAAGTTTTTCCATCCATATTGGGATAAAAAATAAATTCAGACCCCGGCCGCACCACTCACTACCGTGCCCAACAAGGGTATGCACATTCGTGCACCAGTGCTAGCCAGGGCCCATATGGTCCCAAGACACTCCTATGCCAGTCTCCACCCTTAACGAGATGGCTAGTAAGTACTCGCTCACTTGATCCCCAGCCAGTGACAGAAGTCAGCTGACCAGCCGATTGATGCATACAGGACCAATATGCACCTCCCATCTACCTGAAGCAGAGGCCAAAGCAGTGTGTTAGAATCCCTCAACTACCAGGATCCCCCTTTCCAGGGACACGGGTCGCCACGCACGGCAAACACGTGGGTGGTTTACAACTCTCTATGAGTCGATATACAGGATGATATCGGCTCATATAGAATTGCCTTCACCTCCGAAGAGGAAACCACAATGAGAGAGAAACAAAGAGGAAAGAAACACGAGAGAAATAAGAGGAAAAGGAAAAGAGACAGATCGCTCAGGAACCCGGGGTTGCGAAGCCTGTGAATACCTAAAGAAGGTATCCCCCTGGGGGCCGCACACCTGGGACTGAGGGTTTTGTGTATTATACATTTTATCAGATTAAAAAATAAAATGCAAACAAAGGGATGATCTATAAAGTCTGACTATAAATTAGGAACAACTATACAATGGACAAGAAAAGCATTATGCAACATTGGTTTAATATATTTAATAATTAAGATTAAAGAAAAGTTAAATTATATACAATTTTTATTTATTATTCATGTTTTGGTTTGTTGTCAATAACTTATTTCTGTGGTCTATGAACACTTATTACTTCCTTGCTTTTGCCTTTGATAACATTTTGTTACTCAAGGAAATTTAAATATTTACATGCAATTTATATTTTGATATTTATTCACTGGAAAATTGATAGCTGAAAAAAATATGTACTAAATCGAGCTTTTGAGTTGAAATATTAGTAACAATTTGCGGATTATACATCGACGTATTTCACAGAGTTGACTGTAGTACCTCAAGTAATATTGCAGCTTTTTAAATGGGGTTTTTTGCATGTTACTGAGAAAGTAAAAAAAAAAAATCCAAAAATTGATTTTTTCCTGTGCCCCATTAAATGACTTGTTAAATACAAATAAATAGTACTTTATTCTTCAAGAAAATATGCAATATACCTCTTTGCTATGTAAATTCATAATTTGAAATAAATTAGCTATGTTCCTTAACATAGTCCCTGTATTTATGTTTCTTTCTTTATTGATGTTTATAGATCTTCTTCATGTCAGAGCTGTATTCAGGGTTCATACTCATCAGAGGAATATGGGACTCAAGGGGGGGTACATGGTTTATTTTGTTGTTGATCAACTGTTTACATGAAAATGAACCCTGTTAGGCCTGGACTCGACGCCTTGAGTGGAGTAGGAGACACCAGCCCACCAGTTGCCCATGAAAGACACAACCAATAGCTTGGTCTCCATACGTTTTACTTAACATAACGTGTCTGTTTGCTGCGGTAAAGGCGTTGTTCGATTAGTTAGCACTATACCAAAGTTCTAGATAATCAATACCTTGGCAACTGTAGCTATGAAACCGGTTGCACATGCTTTGTACTTAGCATAACAGGTGACACTGCAGTTGTAAAAGCATTGTTTACTGGACTCGACGTCTTGAGTGGAGTAGGAAACACCGGCCCACCAGTCGGCAATCCACGACACAGCCGAGAACTTTGTCTCCATACGTTTTACTTAACATAATGTGTCTGATTGCTGCGGTACAGGTGTTGTTCGATTAGTTAGCACTATACTAAAGTTCTAGATAAACAATACCTTGGCGACTGTAGCTATGTAACTGTATGTACATGCTTTGTACTTAGCATAACAGGTGGCGTTACCGTGGTATTGTTAAGTATGCAAGCAATGCCATTTTAAAGAGTTAAATTTTATTTTTGACATAAATATTTTCAAATCTTCAATCTAATTTGTTATTGTCCATTTTGTTTTGGAACAGCTTTCTTCCCTCAAGATCGAATTGTGAAGCAACAGAGATGTTACTATAGTGATGACATTTTATGATGAATGTGATCAAGCTATTCATGTGAAACATGAATGAAATATAAATAACATACACAGGCAGATGTGGGAGAATTGTCAGAAAATTCTATCAGACAATGATTTACTTCTCTAGCAGCAAGATGAAATCAAACAATTGAAAAAGAAATAATTTATTACTTTTATAACAAATATTTAAATATGGCTACACTAGATGGCAGCACTAGACGATAGTTCCTTATTATAGCGGCTGCTAAATAGTTTTATCCCATCATCCCTTGCATTAGTTTTTTTAAGCAGAGAGTTTCTACGGCACGCAATGTAGAAGGTGCGAAATACAAGCTGCTTGCTTGTTTTTTTTCCCCTCGGAGTTTTATGAGAGGCGGGTAATGATGAAATGTTTTTTCAAATCAGCGGATTTCTTCTGAAATTCCTAAAGTCTGTACCTATGTACTATAATTGTATAAAGTCGTGTTAAATGACGTATACTTGTATCTTTTTATGATCTATTAAAAGTTTTGTACTAAATCTTAAGAGAGGCGGATCTAATTTTGGAGTGCTGAGTCAGTCATTAAATATTATGACTCCTACTTATGAGAAGTAAGGGAGCTATACTTTTACAAATATTTTAATACTTTTTCTTTTGCGTCAAACCATGTCAGTTCAAGCAGGCATGTAACCCATCATCACAAATTTTGATGAAACTGCGTGTGTTTGTTCTTATTATTAATATATGATCACCAGTATTTTTTTTTCTCCTTGGTGAAATAGTATGAGAAAAAAATTGTCAAAATTTTGAAAAAACTGCTGTCAGTTTGCACTCTTGGCTGCTCCGTTTTCAAATGTAGCATGTCATAAATATAATCATATTTCAATATCTACTCTACAAATTATCTTCAAATAATTTATACATAATATATACGGTACGCAGTTTATGAAAAAAAATTACACTTAAAATGTCATAAGCGTAACAGTGTCTAAAAAAATTTTAACTTTGAAATCGTGAATTTTTTATGAAAAATAATGCATTAACACAAAAAAAAAAAAAAAAAAAAAAAAGCATCAACAACAGGCAGAGTTTTTATTAAATTTATTTTTTGTGAGGGATATATTTCAAGGTGTCCTTTACCTGATTATGAAATAAAAATAGTGGAATTTTTTGTGTTTTTAGTAGTATTTCCTTTTTAAAAATATTTTGAAGCTCATTCCAAATCAAATCCAGCAGAGTCAGGTCCCATAAGCCATTTAATCCACTGTCGCAAATTTCAATGAAACTGAGTATGTTTATAGCTCATTTTAAGACGTAATCTTTTTAAGATAAAAAATATCAACATTTTGGAAAATATTTAACGACTGTTCTATATTCAAACACTGCATTGAAAAAAGGTAATTTCAATATGAAATCACTAAATAAGTTTCAAATAATGTATACGTGACAAATATTGTATACGTGACAAATATTGTATGGAGATTATTGTTTTTGGTCATGTTTAAACACTAAGAGTGTCTTTTAATCTTGTGAATTTTTTAAATCAAGAAATTTGTGAAAATAATGTGTCAATAAAAAATTTATTATTAACCGAAGGCAGGGTGTTAATACTTTTTTATTGCACATAAAAAATCTTTTAAATCGTTATAAAATAAAAATAGTGCAAATATGAGGAATTTTAACAAAATTTTGATAAAATGAAATTTTTAATTCATAAATATTGAAGCTTCTTATGCTAAGATATACTGTAATGACTACGATATAGTGTAATACTCCTTTTCCTTAAATATAACAAAAGGCTTTTTTACAGTAAAAATAAAGATGCATGAAAATTCACTTTCTAAACATGTCAAATTAAATTGTTGGTGGGCAGAAAGTATTTTCTTTCCTTTAAACGAATACATTTTCCTTTTTTTTGTTGCGAAATAGGTTAACACAAGAAATCAATTGAGATAAAGATCTATGCAACGCATCTTCTTTCTTTTCTGGGGATCAGTAAATATTCTCCCAAGATCATATGGATGCACAAATTTTACTTATTTTTACTCTTTTTCATCTTTTGAAATCGCCATCCCCTCAATACAGTGACTGTCATACGAACATATGACATAGGAATTAGCTTTCCTTTCATAAGTACCAGTAAAATACGAATTTAACCCTTAAAATTTAAAAACATCACTCCTTAGAGATAAAGTCTCTTTCTCAGTAGTTGCAATGGTTGGTTGGTTGGTTATATAATGTTTAATGACACAAAATCCCTTAAAGGACATGCTGCACCAAACAAGGATAGACTAAAAACATAAAATTAAAGAGCATGAGATAAGCAATCTGGATGGGGTTCCATCCAGCTGCAGTCAGACAAGTGTAGATAACTAAGAAAATTTAAAAACTAAACATTCAGACTATAGAAGATTTTAGATAAGAAGTGCAAAAGTGCATTCTGGATGGGGTTCCCATCCAGATGTCAGAACAGTGTAAAAGAACATTTCAAGTTGTTGTTAAACCAAAGAAAGAGATAAAAATTATATTTCAAAATAAATTCCTGAGTGCCCCATGAGGGTAGTTGCAATGGATTCTATTGTACTTATTTTCACCTCTCGTGTACAGCTACTTCTATGACACATAGTCCCAGTCCCTTTACCAACACTACACTGCTCAACAGCTGACTTAAAATTGACAGCCCACTCATATTGAAAAAATAGTTTCAGTTGTTCAAATAATAAATAAATAAACTACATTTAAAAATCTTAAGACGATAATAACTAAACATACTGAATTTATAAGTAAGCTTTTAACTAAAATTTATTAACAGTTTTAATTTTCAAAGTTATTCATTATACCACCATTTCCAAAACAAACCTTTTTTAAATACATCTGTATCAACAAAATAACCTATAAATTCTGTAATCACATATCCTATCATCATACCTAAAAACGTTGATGGAAGTATTGATTGATAAAACCAATGATCAATTTGAAATTTTTTAATCATTTCACTTGTTTAAAAAATTAACCTTATATATATATAATTCAAAAAAGAGCTTATTTTTTATTAATAATTTGCGTTGTTCACAATTTAAACGGAACCAAAAAATAAATGAACAACGATAATCTGTACAAGCTAAAATGGACCGACTAGTTTTATTTTGTAAATAAATAAAAATTAAAAACATACATTATGAAACTCTTTCCAAAACCTTTAGAATATTATAAACAATCGTTAAAAAAATCTTAAATTTGAAATAAGAAATAACATTAAATTAAAATAAGATCGCTCCCTTCGATTTTCCTTATTTTTATTCTAATTTAATATTATACATTTGTTTATTTAAATTATTTTATGTTGAGGCGTAGTGTAAAAATAGGTTATTTATAGTTAATTTTGTGATTTTAAATATTTTTTTCTAAAAATAACTTTTTTCCCGGATTGATCTCAAGAAACAAACAACTGTTTCGCAAGCGGTATTTATTTATTTATTTTGGGAGAGGGGGTAGGGGTAGTGTAAAGTGATCGAGGTATTGCGGGAAGAATAAAACAACAAAACTAACTCTTGGATTCCTACATAACCTGTTCTCATTATACCTTTTCTTGTGTGTCTAACATATGGATGATGATGTTATCGAGTGCCTGATTTATTCTTGATTCTGTCTCTTCGGCGGTATCTCCCGTGTAATCATTCTTATTATACGAGATGCACCAGAAATTATTTCCGATCGCTGGTCATTACATCACCGCTGGACTGCCCTCAGTGCGGAAACCTCATTCCAACCGACATTCTGGTATCACTACTGAGGACAACTCCTCGCGAAGAAGAAGAGAGGAAGAAGAGGAGGAGCCAGACCAAGCTCAACCCTGACGGCGCTTACAGCAGAGGTTATTAGCAATGGTGAGAAGCCGACCTGAACGCTATCGTACAATACAAAGATTCCTTACAAAGAGGGAGAGATTATTATATCGAGCAAATCTTTGTGAACTCAGAGCAATGAGAGAAACAATGAATATAATTCTCGATTCAGTGTCATCGGGGATATTGATCTCCCATGTAATCATTCTTATCACACGAGATGCATCAGAAATTATTTACGATACCTGGTCATTACATCACCGCTGGACTGCCCTCTGTGCGGAAACATCATTCCACCCGACATTCTGGCGTCACTACTGAGGACAACTCCTCGTGAAGAGGATGAGGAGAGGAGAAGAGGAGGAGCCAGTCCAAGATCGACCCTGACGGCGCTTACAGCAGAGGTTATTAGCAATGGCGAGAAGCCGACCCGAACGCTATCGTACAATACAAAGATTCCTTACAAAGAGGGAGAGATTATTATATAGAGCAAATCTTTGTGAACTCAGAGCAATGAGAGAAACAAGGAATATAATTCTCGATTCAGTGTCATCGGGGATATTGATCTCCCATGTAATCATTCTAATCACACGAGATGCATCAGAAATTATTTACGATACCTGGTCATTACATCACCGCTGGACTGCCCTCTGTGCGGAAACATCATTCCACCCGACATTCTGGCGTCACTACTGAGGACAACTCCTCGTGAAGAGGATGAGGTGAGAGGAAGAGGAGGAGAAGAGGAGGAGCCAGTCCAAGATCGACCCTGACAGCGCTTACAGCAGAGGTTATTAGCAATGGCGAGAAGCCGACACGAACGCTATCGTACAATACAAAGATTCCTTCGAAAGAGGGAGAGATTATTATATCAGGCAAATCTTTGTGAACTCAGAGCAATGAGAGAAACAATGAATATAATTCTCGATTCATTGGAAAATGACGCTTAAAATTATATTGTTTTATTTGCAAAAAATGTATTTTGAATTTGAAAAAATTAAATGAACAATAAATATTATTTTCTAAAAAAAAAAGAATGTGTCTGAATCTATAAAAACACTTCCGGCGAAAATTTTAAATGTATAAAATTTGACGACATTTAAGTTGATGCAAAAAATTTAACCTCGAAAAACAAAAAAAAATAACTGTTAATATTTTTGGTTCTTACTTTTATTATCGAATAAAGTTAGATTACACATAGTCTAAAATCACAATGTTAAAAAAGGAGGATTAAAATATTTATTATTATTATTATTTTAAATACATTAGAACCATCCATTATGTGTCTTTCGACGACAACCTAATATTCCGTGTTTCAGTCCCATCATTTGTTTTTTTACAAGTTTTTCTTTACATCTCAATTTTGCATATCGTAGCACATCGCGTAAGTTGAGAGGATATCTTTTATAAAAATTAAGCAGTTGTATATCACGATCCATCACAGGCAATGTCACGCCGAATCCTTTTTGGATGATATTCTGAAAAGATCGTTCCAGGAGTGTAGAAGGAGGATTCCGAGCACGTGGTTCAGGTAAATCGAAGAAATTATAAACGGATCCTCTGACTGTCGAGCAGCGGTTTCTGCCGCTGGTTTGCACAGACGGTATGTCCCGCTTGTACCTATTATATACGCTGATCCGTGATTTTTCACGTTTCATGGGAAGTCGTACAAATCATAATGGTAAAGCTTTCTATTGCTTTCGTTGCCTACTTGCTCGTCAAGACCTCCTTGAAGAATCACACGCCTCATTGTTCAAGGCGAGCATCGCAAGTTTTAAAAATGCCTAAAGAAGGCGAACACTTTTGACATTTACAGGAATCAGTTCCATTTGTAATTTATGCCGTTTTTGAATACCTCCTCGTACCGATAGCCACCACCACCGAATCCTCCAAAATTAAATCTTTTCAACTGAAACTGCTCATTATGTCGCTTGTGGATACGCATACGTTATTGTGGGTACTGACGGTGCTATCTACAAACATGCTAAAGTTTATTAAGGTGAAAAATACCCTTTGAAAATTCGTTAACAATTTAATAACTAAAAAGATGAACTGCAAGAAAAATTAATGACGATTGCACCCATGCATTTAACAGATTCCGAAGAAAAATCCTTTGGAGAGGCGAAAGAATGCTGCATTTGTCAGAAGGCCCTGTGAGAGAAAAGGGTCCGCGATCATTGTCACATATCTTCCATGTACAGAGGGGCTACACATCCCTTCTGTAACTTAAATTACAAACAATCTAAAATAATCCCGATGGTTTTTCACAACTTCAAAAAATATGATACCCATCATATTATGAAGAAGCGAGGCTGTTATCCCAATCTTTTACATAGATGTATCGCTGCCCCATTAGAGGGTTACATAAATTTTAAACTGAAGGAAAGAACATCCTCAATTCAATTTTCCTCTCTGGACACGCTTCAATTTCTTCCAACGTCATTGGAAAAAAAACACATCAAATCTTCATCCCAGTGATTTTAAAATTTTAAAGCAACACTTCCCAAATATTGACATAAATTTGCTAACTCGAAAAGGAGTATACCCATACAGTTATTTTACATCTTTTGATAAATTTCTAGAAGATCGATCCAACCCCCACCAGCAGCATTCTACAATGAATTAACGAATGAAGCTATCAGTCGGAAGGATTACGAGCATAAAGAAAACATATGGTCTACTTTCAAGATGAAATCACAGGGAAATTATAATGACTTATGCGCCAAGACTGACGTGCTACTTTTGGCTGATATTTTTGAAAATTTTTGGGGCTTGTGCAAGCAGTTCTGTGATATTGATGCATCACAAATCGTCACTTCACCACAAATGTCTTGGCAGGCTTGTTTGAGGATGACGAGAGTTGAGGTAGAGCTGCTCACAGATGTGAATATGTTATTTATAAAAGAAGGAATTCGTGGGGGCGTGTCGTAAATTTCCCACAGATTTGCGATGCCAACAATGCACAAGTCCCCAACCATGATGAAAACGAACACACTTTTCATATTCTTCTAACACACTCTCATTCTCTCTTCTATACTTCTCTCATTCATACGGAGGGTTTCGGTGGTGTGAAAAAAACTAAATTTTCAGAAGATGACATTAAACATAAGCATAGAAGCCAATGCTGGATATACATTTAAAGTGGATTTGGACTATCTTAAATCCTTCACAACCTCCATTAATGATTATCCGCTTGCAACAGATGGGCTAACAGTGCAAGAAAAAATGCTTTCCCCTATGCGAAGGGTTTACTGGTTGGTTGTATGAGGTTTCATGGCACAAAATCCCTTAAGGGACATGCTGCGCCAAAACAGTAGAATAAAACATCAGAAAGTTTGAAAAAGAAACAATGTCAAAATAAAATAGCAATGAGAGGAACAATCTGGATGTGGTATCCATCCAGAGAAGAGTTCATTGGAGAGGAGATTTAAAAGTAGTCCTAAGCTAATCCCCCTTCTTCAAATCATTTAAGATGTTTGATGAGGGTCTAACGGTAGTCGAAAGGCAAAAACTTAATATCTTAATGATTCGACCCATCTACGTCGCTTGCACGATACTTGAGTTATTGTATGATTTCCACTATTATTTTGTTAAAAAAATATAGTGGAGTTCGTTCATTATTGCTTTTCACCAACACCGACTCCCTCACATATCTCATCCAGACTCAGAATTTACAAAGGGATTTGTCTCTCAGTAGCTCCAAATTTGACTTTTCGAACTATCCCCAAGATAATCCACTTTATTCCACGGTGACTAGAAAAGTTTTGGGGAAGTTTAAAGACGAGTTGAATGGAAGAGCTTTTCATCAATTTGTAGGTTTAATGTCGAAGATGTATTCAATTAAGACCAGTGATGAAGAGAACAAGAGAGCCAAGGGGATCTCTACAAGGATTGTGAGAAAAAAATTAAAACATCAAGATTACATACATTGCTTAAAAGATTAAACATCAACTTGAAGTTCAATCTAGAATTGGGCAGCAATTGCATCATTTATATACGATGAAGAAAAATAAAGTGTTTATCCCCATGTGATAAGCGTTATATACTAGAAGACGGAATAAGCAGTCTAGCTCATGGCCATTATAAAATTATTTAAATCATAGATGGGTCTAAAAAAAGAAAAAAAAATGTTAAAAAATGTATAAAAAAATTGTTTACAAAAAGTAAAAAAAAGCTCTCAAAATCTTTAATAAAAAAGTGTGTGTGTGTGAATGTGTGCGTTATGAGAATCACATGATCTGCGATCTCATATTTGATCAAATAGAGAACATTAACATACTTTTTAAAAAATTATAACAACTAAAATAACAAGTAAAAGAATCTACATGTCTAATTTTTATTTACAATTATTTATTAGAGAGTCCATTGAAATTTAAGAGGTTTAGGAGTTTGTTAATGATACATTATCTTTTCGTATCCCAAATTTATGGGTTGAATGGTTGGACAACTTACAGCGTCGTGACACAGAGGGAACATGAGCAATCGTGAAAATGTAGGGAGTGTTATATGATTACTTGTTTATATTCGATGATGTTTTCCATTTTTCATATGCATTGTATTTGTATTTTTCTGTTATACATTCTGATGACGACTCAGTAAAAGAGTTGAAACATATAAATATAGATTTTTAATTTACTTTTAATGGGTTTTTATAATGTCTTTAAGCAAATAAATATTCTACTATTGTGATATGGTTAGTAGTGGACATAATTTTGACTTATTACTCGCACATATTTACATGTGTAAATCACATTTCAAAAAGGTTAGGAACGGCCTAACAAATAAAGTAAAAGAGTTGCAAATAAAAGGGATCACAATTGGTGGACGCAAACGTGGTATTTTAAAAGAAAAAACTATCTTAAAATTACAAAATTTCTACAGAAAGGCTATTAAGAACAATGCTCTAGACATTGAAAAACTTAAATCGGCTATTTTCGCAACATTGTAATGTACCAATGTATGTCTTCAGACAAATAGCCAGTTCACAATAAATGTCCATTTGGAGTCAACTCATGGTGCTTTTATCAGCGTGCGATAGCTTGCAATGAGAAACCCAAAAGCCATGAATAAATGAAAACTCACTTATCTGAAAATGTTGTTGCAAATATATTACCTGTGTACCAAAGATTGGCCTCTGATGAAATTCTTCAACGCTGTGCTTCTGCAAAGACTCAAAATGAAACAATGCACAGCTGCATTTGGCAGAAGTGCCCAACAGAAGTATTTGCATAAAAACAGCTATTAGCAGGTTTAATTTCGGGTGCATGGAATCATTCAAAGTAATGTGCAAACATACAGAAAGCTTCGCCAGCAGGATTTGGAGAAAAAAAACGGTTCAGTACCATATTTTAGCAGCTAGAAGCATGACTAAAGCCAAAGAGGATGATGTTCAAAAGGAATATACGAAAGCTCATGAAATAACTGGTTCTTAACCAGTAAGTACATTTAAATAATTAACATCTGTTTGATTTATTTTTTATTTTTATGTAATGAATCGATGACTATAGCAAAAAAGCGAGGTGTTCGCAGATCAAAACAAAATCAATATTTTATTAACGAAGTATAACTCCAAAGCATAAGGAACAGCTTGCAATCAACTAATTTTCATAAAAGTTTTAGGAATTTTTTTTATCGTTTCATTTAAATGATCATCAATTGAGCCGAAATGCCCGACATGGTAGGGTAATTGCGCTCAGTTTGAATACAACGTTTAAGTAAGAGAAAACTCACATATGTAGTTGTGTGGGCTGTTCACACCACTGCAGTTGGTTGGTTGAATGAATTTAATTAAAATCACCTTAAAAGCCAAATGACAACAGTTAAAAGACACAAAACTGACAATAATTAAAAGACAAAATTGTTATAAATAAAAACATCTGTAAAGAATGTAAAGTCCCAGGTAAAAAAATCAGAGAAAAACCTTTAAAATTTTTGAGATGTTGCAGCCATTTTGAAGGTTTCAGCGGGTATCTTTAAGGAAAATGAAAATTAAGGTTTTCTTAAGAGAAGTATACTGCTTTTTAAAAGATTTCATACAGGTTTATTTCTGTAAGTTATCACCTCCAAATTATCTTCAATGACTTAGAAAATTTTCGTGAAATCGCTTGAGATATTTTCAGGGAAAATGAAAACTGTTTCTCATGCAGGTAATATGAAGGTTTTACTTGAAAGTTTTATAAAGTTTTATTATTGCACATTATGGTATCTAAGATTTTGATTTGCCTGTGTTTCCTCATTAATAATTTTAATAAATTTCTAAATTAATATTTTAGATAATTACACGGAAATCTAACGTCTTCCATCGGTACAATAAAAATTTTTTAACTTCTGAAATTATTACAAGTAACATTACCTCTAACACGCTCAAAAATTTTAATCTTAGAAAATTCCCCCTAAAAAGAGAAACAAATCACGAAGTTATTTCGAAGCCATTTTGACCTTAAATTTGTCACAATTTTTTCTAAAATTATAACCAGGAACAATATTTCACCTCAACTCTAACACACTCAAAAATTTCAATCTCAGAAAATCCCCCTCTATAAAGAAAATAATAATCACGAAATTATTTCAAAGTCTCCTTTTTATCCTAAAATTTTTCATAAATTTCTCTTAAATTACCACTAGTAAAAATATTCCCTCAAACTCTAACGCATACAAAAATTTCAATCAGCAAAAATTGTCCCCTAAAAAAAATCTCCAAATTATTTCAAAACCCCTTTCATTAATATTTAAAATCGTATTCAAACACTCACAAAAATATATTTTAGTTAAATTTTAGTATCTAATGATGGGCAATGAGCCCCCAGTTTCCCCACCCCCTTTCTGAAAATGTCTTATTTAGTTTTTCATTTTAAGTTTTCCGAAAAGAATAAATTTTACTGTGTTTTTCTAAATCTGTCAAAAAAAAGAAATTTTAGTTAATTAAATTTCAAATACAGAAGGGACAATGGCACTCACCCCTCCCACCATGCCGCTCTTTCGTCCAAGCGCGACATTAATACAGTCAAACCTCGTTAACATGAACACGCTTAACGTGAATTACTTTTAACATGAATTGTTTTCACAGTCCCCTATAAAAACAAATACAAAGATTTGATACTGATAACATGAATTACTGTTAACATGAACAAAATTTTGATTCCCCTTGAGGTTCTTGTTAACGAGGTTCGACTGTAGTTCCTCTTTAAAACCGCCCCACCAGTGGCCGAGAGATTCTGCTCTCAAAGCTCGTAGACGAGAGGTGCTGGTTTCGATTCCAATCACGCCCATCAGCCTAATCGTTCGGAGTTTTCCGTGGTTTTCTTCGAACCTTGGATTTCCTTGCTTTCTCTTAGAAAGGTGCCAGAGCACCCCCTCCCCTCCCTTTTGAGGCCATATCCCAAGTGTAGATAATTGACCGTCATAAAACACACCAACAACAGCTCTTTAAAAAAGAGAAACTAAGAATTTTACACATACTAACATAAAAGAGGCTCTTTTAATTTAGTTACTCAAAAATAATAAATTTTATATTGTTTTTGAAAACATAACAAAATATGTTCAGTAAAACCTCCTTAAAGCGACCACGTTCCGTTCCAATAAAATTTAGTCGCTCTGAGAGGTGGTCTCTTAATGGAGGTTATGTTTAAATCTAGATTTTAATTGTTGAATAAAGATAACAATGTTACTAACATTTATCTTTCACATTAAGAAAAAATATAAAAATTTAAGTATCAAAACATAAGTTAATTACGTAAGTTAACTACTACTAAGTTTAAAAAATGAATACGGTTTTATCTTTTATAACTTATATTTCCAAGTCCTTTCGAAATTTAGTAAATAAATGCTTTTTTGGGGGGAGGGGAGCAATAAATAATGAAGATTTCATTAATTTGTATCTATTATTATCTATTTATTTGAGAGTTTCCTGACAGAATAGGGCAAGGGAGTTTATTGACCTTAATTCTTAATTTGTCATCAGAATTAAATTCATTGCCTAAAAAAGGCATAGAGGGGTTTAAACACTTAAAAGTTACCGGAATAATAATTTTAAAAAATCTAAATTTAGTTTAGAAGTTTGATGAATAATGCGCTCTCCGGAATTATTTTTCTAATAAAACCTTCAAGCGACCAGGAGAAAACTGAATTTGTTTCATTTTCTTCAAACAAATTGGTCGCTCATGGAGGGAGTTCAACTGGGATGGTCTCTAAATGGAGGTAAAATTAGTATTAAGCCTATAGGAATAAATTTCGTTCCATGAAAAAATGGTCGTTCTGTGAGGTGGTCACACAGGGAGGTTTCACTGTAGTCACTTAAATTTCAAAATCAATGGAGGGGAAGGGACCCTCCCATCCCTCCTATCCTCATTTTGGTGGCGTCCACGATTAAAGCTGAAAAATATAGGTGGGGTTATTGCATGCATAATTTGCCCTTATCCTCTATCAGGCGTGACTTCCAGTTTTTATAAAAATTACTTCTTCAAAAACAAATGAAAAATGTATAATTCGTATTAATTTATTTATTTCAAATTTTCATTGGAACATTTGAGTTTTGATCACGCAGCTGTATTTCTGACTCCATATCACGGGAGAATGAGAAGGAAGTACCCAACTCAACTCTGAGACCGTGTGTTTACGTTTTAATGCCATTCGGAAAATTAGCGGGAATAATCGTCACGTTGTCGTGTTGTTATTGTATTTTTTTCTTTTCGCAGGGAGTTTTTCATCAGTATAGTAGTCAAATTTTAATTAATTTTTAAGTTGATATATATATATATATATATAGCGTAAAAGGGCTGCATTACACTTCTTTTTAATATTATAGTTTGATATTCGGCACTTTGTATTCACCATGCATTCGACAAGAATCATGTTCGGTAAAAAATATCGCCACATTAATTTATATATTTCCATTATGTTTAAAAGTGAAAGACTGATTTTACTCCTAAATAATTAAACTTGTAAAAAGTTCAGTTTGGAGGTGGGAAAGTTTTGTGAAGGATCCTGTTTGCAGGTGAAAAGTTTTGTTAAGGTTCCTTGTTTTGAGGTGATAAAATTTTGTGAAGGGTCCTTTAAAGGACCCCAAGTTAATAGATCCATGTATTGGAATACAAATTTTACTAGTAAGTACCTAATTTAGTTTCCTTTATAAATTGAGTAGCTATAATCTTTTTAGGAACATAGCTGTTTGATTAATAATGCACAGTGAAGGTGTAATGTCTCTTGCAAATCATTTAGCAGGACTCAATGTCTTTAGTTGCAGTATTCGACTCATAAAAATAATTGGTACTTTTCGGTTAGCCGTTTGCCAGTATTATATATACATACATATATTGCATATATAAATACATATATGTGTATATATATATATATATATATACACATATATGTATATGTGCACTGGCACCCAGCTAACCGAAAAGTATCAATAATTAAAAGAATTTTTATATATTGTAGATTAATTTATTATGTAGAATATGAAATATAGAAAAAATAAGGTACTTTTCGGTTAGCCGGGCGCTAGTGTTATAATTTACAATATATATGTATAACACTGGTGCCCGGCTAACCAAAAAGTACCAAAAATAATTTTACATGTGTATAATTATTTTAAATAAAGTAATTTTTTCATGAAAAAACAGTTAAAGGCAAATTTAAAACAATATTTTTTTCAGATGACTGAATGAGAATTTTTGCAATTTTTTCCCACAACCAACTGAAGAATTTTGCAATATTGTATTTCTACCAATTTGCATTTAAATGTTGCATTTTTTCTTTCACCCGATTGGTGAACTTGTGAGGTTTTTCTTTTTCTTACTTTTTTTTTCATGTGATCGCTGGGTGAATTAGGCAATTTTTTCCCTGCTACAACTGAAGAACAATGTGATTTTTTCATTGTAACTGACTGGTGAATTTCTCGTTTTTTTGTTCACATGACCGATTGACAAATTTACTGTGCCTCTCCATGACCTAATGGTGAAATTGATGTTTTTAAAAAATAGCAAAATTCTTCATTTCATCACAGGAAAATATTGCAAAAGTCTGTAGAGAAAAAGGGACGGCTGAACAAGCCAGTTCAAAGTATTTTTTTTTTTCTTTTACAAAGTACAAGTGTGCCCTTTTTAAAAAAATTACCACTCTGTGGCCTTTTTTTTTAGAGTCAACTTCTAGGAAGAAAGGGCTGCTGGGTGGGAATTTTTACATAAAGGGCGTTCACACAAAAAATATTTTGAATTGGTTTATTTAGGATCTTTTTTTTTTTATCAGTAGAATTTTGTGATGTTTTCCTGTGACGGTTTGAATTTTGTGATTTTTTCCAATTTATATAATTATGCATTCTTTTTTGTTTACATTGATGTTCAATAATTATTATTCAACGATAATATTCAATTGTCACTTAATGTGATTAGCGATTTTTCGCTAATTTTCTGCATTCCATTTTTTTCTGCAACCGAATGAAGAATCTCACGATTGATTGTCTGCTACATTTAATTATTTTTTCCATAGCAGATTGACAAATTTCACAATATTTTAAAGCAACACACTGAGGAATTTCTTTTTTTTTTCCCAATGATTACTGGTGAATTTCTCAGATTTTTTTTTTTTTTTCCCTGATGACTGAATGAAGAATTTTGCAATTTTTCCTTGTAACTAATTGACAAATTTTGGGGTATTTTACTTGTACTGATTGGCAAATATTGCATTGTTTCATGGGAGCAGCTAGCGGAACTGAATATTTATTTTTTGTTTATGCAGTCGGTTTATGAATTTGTGTGATTTTGTGGAAATTGTGGAAACTGTGGAATTTGTGGATGCATTTGTGGAAACTGTGTGATTTTTTTTTAACCCTTTACCGACTGATAAATTTCTTGGGTTTTTTTCTTTTTCATATGACCAGTTGACAAGTTTATGCTTCCCCATGACCTAGTGATGAAATTTACATGTTTAAAAAATAGCAAAATTCTTCATTTGATTACGGGAGAAAGAAATCGTGACATTCGTCTGTTGCTTGAGAAGGTAATTGACAAATTTCAATCAGTCGTGGTAAAATATCAAAGAATTCTGTTGAGAAATGGGAACATTAAACAAGCCAGTTCCAAATATTTTTTTTTTTTTTCTTTACATGGTACAAGTGTGTCCTTTATTAAAAAAATCTGTGCCTGATGGGCACTGACCCGTTTTTTCTACAGTAAACTATTAGATAAAAGGGCACTCGTATGCAGCGATATAGAAGCAAAAACAGAGGATATATTCAGAGTTTCCCCCATGTTTAAAAAAGGGCAGGGTGCTTCTTGTAGGAAAAGGCACTTTTGGATTCCGAAAGGCATGTTTTGGATTTTTAAGGACACTTTTTTTAATTTTTAAAGGCATCCTTTTGATTTTTAAAATTACTTTTAATATTAAATAGACAGGACACTATTTTAAAGACAGCAATGAGGCAATTTTTACTATGCAAGTAATTTTTTTTTAATAAACAAAGGAGTAAAGGCACTTTAGCACCCTTGTTGCCCCCAGCTGAAAAATGTTTTCCATCAGGGATAAGAGGGCTGCTGTTTTGTAAACCTAAAGGCAGGCAGGGTGCAGCACCCTCCTGAAACTGTCTAGGGGAAACTCTGGTTACCTTAGAGTGCATATACAATAGCTTTTTTGAGAAACGGAAGGTATGCGACATTTACCTCTGTATACGCTCCACTTCTGATGGCAAATTTTTTCTCTCTTTTTTGCGAACGATCATATTTTTTTCTGCTACCGATCGACTAATTTCGCATTCTACTCGTGACAGATCAGTAAAAATTGTAATATTTTTTCACAGTCAACTGGTAAACTGTGTGCCGACACCTCTGATGTGACATATCGTTCAAAAGGTCTTTGACCACTTATTCATGTTATGCAACTCTAATGCCCCTCCCCCCCACTTTGCCCCCCCCCCCCCGGGGGGGGGCACTTTTCTTAATTTTGCTGACACCCCTCATGTGACATATCGTTGGAAAGGCCCCTGAATTTTTTTTTTTTAAGGTTTTTTTCTGACTTTTTTACCTGGGAGTGAAGTAATAAATGTTAATAAAAATATGACTTAGTTAAAATAGTAAGGTATAAGATGTTGTATACAATACATGTTTAAAAATAACTGAAATTAAAAGCAATGTAGAATTAATGAGGCACAAACTCTTTAAAGACAATATTATTGTCTTCGCCACTCGAGCCATAAGAATCCGACTCCATAGCCTCTTGACATAATTCTTCAGCTGTTTCGGATCCCTTATATTTGAAAAAACTGGACAAGGGGATGATTTCCTGCTTTTTTTCTTCTCATTTTGCCACTGTGAAGAGCCCCGAATTGCCTTCCTATCTCTCTGTACGCAAGTTTTTTGGCTCGGTTTCACAGTTTGACTAGATTCAGGTTTTTTTTCAATTTAGGTGCAGATGAAACAGGGTGTTTTCCGTCTCATGTTTGGTTGACATTTTTACTTGATTTGAAGATTTCTGCAACTGACTATTTAGGTATTCTATTTTGACAGGTTTGGAAGATGGTGACCAAAGTTCTAGTTTTGGTGTAAGTTTTGTGCCTAACAGATTTTGATTGTTGCTTACTAAACTGGAGTAAGGAACTCCGATGGATGGAGCTCCTGATTCAACAACTTTGCGAGCTTCTGGGTATGAAAGTTTTTGGGTAATTTTCACTGCAAAGGATTTCTTTTTCACGTATCCAATTTGGACAAGAGCGAGAGTAGGCTGTATGGTCGCCCTTACAATTTACACAGAGTTCAGAATTACTGCAAGATTTACTGTCATGGCCAAATTCTGCACAACGTGCGCAGGTAACAGAGCCACGACAGATAGTGTTCGTATAGCCATATCGCTGGCATTTAAAGCAACGGAGCGGAATCAACGGAGCGGAATAGGGATATAGGGTCGGACAGGACAGCTTAAGTAGGCAGCTTTAATTCTGGTTGGTAAATTCGGGCTATTGAAAGTGAGAATAATATGCTTTGTAGGAAGCACTTCCCCATTTCGATGGATTGTCATACGACGTGCGTCTATGGTATTTTGATCTTTTAAGTTTTCTAGAAGCTCTTCCTTTGTAGAGAAAAAGTCTGGTTCAGATATGACACACCGGTTGTATTTAAAATTTGATGTGCTTGGACAGAAACAGAAAAGGAGCCAATTTCTGTGCAGTTCAAGAGAAGTTGCAAGAGCTTGGCCACACCACTGCAGACTTTTTGCAACCACTTTACACATATTGTGTTAGACATTCAGTGTTCTACTTTTTTTATATTTAGGTTTTTTGATTTTCACAACTTTTTTGAAAGCTTAAAATTCTCCTTGTTTAATGACATAATAAAGGTGAAAACAGGGAAATTTTACCATTTCTAAAAAGTAGTGTCAATCAACAAATCTGAATTTAAAAAATGTTGCCCACTGGCAACACTTCTTCTGGAATTCCACGCAAGCACCATTGCCCGTCATCGCCATATTATGTTTTATTGCTTTATTATAGTTGGCGTAACAACGCACTACAAAAATAAATAAAAGCATGAAAGTACAGCTAAATGTATATATTTTTTAGGCATAATGAGTAAATAAATATTTGAAAATAAGAGTGTATGCTTACCTTCAAGTTAGATGATGTTGAATTTTATAATAAAACAACTTCAAACTAATAACTTGAGGACACAAAAATACTTTCCTTCCGAAGGGCACTAAATCCTTACTGGGAACTTAGGATGAAGTTCGCTAGGTGCCGGTACCGATTGCACGATTTCAATTCTATTCTGTTTTGAGATATTTGGTGAGCGGTATTACCCTTCTGAGCGTCATTACCCTATTTTCCCCCAAATGGTATTTTATTTCCCATGTTAATTGAATCAGGAAGGTCTTATTGTCACGTCATTAGTTGATTTTTTTTAAAGGAAAGATACCATACAAACTTTGTCAAGACAGGTTAACACTGCTATTATTAATTCAAATGTTGCATTTAGAGGGGATGTATTGAATTCTCTTTCAACTGAAAAATATTTTTTTCAAACAGGTGTTTTACAATCTTGACATAATGTTCTCTTCTGGACAATTCTTGAATACACGCAAGAAAATAACATTTAAATCCTACTGATGACGGCCTTGTAACGTTTGAAAACGTTCTAGGGTTTTCTGATGCATTTTAATATATTTTTAATTTGTATTTTAAATATCTTTATATTATATCTATGCACCTGAAAGTAATTTCTGTACAATTAATTGTGCTTTTATATGTAGTTTAACACTTTACAATATATAGTTTATAATTTAAAAAATGCTTCATTTTATAAAAGCCAATTTTGGCTTAAAAAGCCTTAAAACCAATAAAAGAAATTTTAGCCAACTTTTTTTGCAAACCTGCTTTTTATTAAATTTATTCTTTTTAAATTATTGCACAGGTTTTTTTTTCCTTAGAAAATATGCAGTACATCAATGAATTAGTCGTAAATTCAAAACTGCATTATTTGGACAAGATAAAGAAGATTGGAGGACAGTAGCCTTATGAAATGCTGTATGATACACAACTAACATTCCCACCGTTATCCCAAGTTTATATTACAGATTACCTAATATAAGGGATTTCATTTTACACAAAGAAAACAATTCAAAAACTACAAGAGTTGTGAATCCTACGACAATAAATGCAAATATGTGCATAATGTTCACAGTAAAACAATTGGAGACTATTTTGTGATACTTGGTGAAATATATTATTTCTTAATTCTATATTTGTTTTTAAAGTTTTTGTCTATTGTTAAGTGATATGTACTTAAACATCTAATACAATTATTTAACACATATATAAAAGGATCAATCAGAATGATAATGTTAAAAATTACAGTACATTAAATGCTTATTGAAGGTTGGACTTTGATCATTCTTTTTATCTTGAATGTATTCATAGAAACACATTCTGATATTAACCCTTAACCGGAAACTTACGTCTGCGAGATGATTGTGTCTACATATCTGCCCTTAATATTTTCTCTCTCCGACATTCCAAATTTATTTTTATGCATTTATATTAAAAAATTGGCCCTGTTAATGCATTACTATGAAATATTAAAATGTTTAAGTTCCCCTTTTGGTAAATTATTAAGTGTTCTGTTTGTGCACGGGATTTTCACGTTCCGGTTAAGGGTTAATTTGCATGGTTAAAAAAAAAAATAATAATAATAAAATACTCTTTTGCTTACACCTTTCTTTGTTAGAAAATTTTATCCCTTTCAGGGGCAAGTGTGTTTCTATAACGTTAAATTCACTCCGGAATTTGAGAAATTCTGTTCCAAAGTACAGACAAGCAATTTTACAACTTTCGGACACCAAAGTTATAAAAGTAAAATTTATTTAAAGTTTCTGGAACAAATCTTGATTAAAATTAGCACCGTGTCTCATGGGGTTATTCTATATTTTTTCAAAATATTTAAAGGAGGAACATACACTATAGAAATTAATTATTGGCAATTTCTCTTTTCATTTTTTTTCCTTTATGTTTATCATTTCTCAGCATATGGGAGAGAAGGCACTGTCATCATGAGTTATATCATGGGTAAAAAAAATAGGAGATATAGAGTCTGGTCCCTGTACTAGTAAAGCAGGACTACGAGAAATTTGTTCACATGTTGCAGCATCATCATTTTTCATTGAGGATTATGAAAGCAATGATAGGGGAACATGTGTCCGACAGATTGGCTTATTGGACAGCACCTGGAAAAAAAAAAGTAAATAAATAAAGGACATGCCAACCAGTGTCCGACCTAGATTTTACGTCCCCAAAAAAGTTGAAAAATGATACATACACACAGTGCAACAGGGACATTGGACGATCACAAATTAGCGGCGACATTACGTACATTATAAGCAACTTGTCCGGATTCAGTGATTCTTAAAGTAGTCAAACCATTTTCTGATCATAAACCCATAAAACAATATCCACTGCTTTTAACAACTTTAGAAAAAATTAATTTTGATCTTGTCTCTTTGGAAACATAACAAGAAGCAATGTTACAATTAAGTGTCAGTAAGGAACAGGCCACTGCATTAGAAAGAGATACAAGAAGACAGTCAAAATCTCTTTTATGGTACAAACATTGGATCGGGAGAGTTGTTGTTTCAAAATTTAAAGCTGTTTGCAGTACAAGTTTGAAAAAAACCTTCATTATCACTTATAAATGGAATTTGCAATCCTGATTCATTTAAATTTACAAACAAAGCAATGAAGTGGGGAATTGAGAATTAAAGAAATGCAAAATCTGTTTTTACCCAACATGCAAAAAAAAAAAAGACATAGCTTTCCCTGTGAGAGAAAGTGGATTATTTATCAATCCAATATTTCCCCATTTTGAACTATAAAAAGATATTTGTATAGTAATTTTAAATTATATAGATTTTTAGAAAGTGATACATTCAATAAAAGTTAATATAATAATCCAAATAACGGTATATCCTTTGACATACGTAACATTCTTTTAAAAAGAATAGAAACATAGCCAACTGATGATTAAAAACATATTTTAAAACCGGAACCTATTTAACAAACATTATTCAGTAACCATTTTTTTTTTAATTAATTGCAGATTGTGCAACAAGAAGATGGTGGAATAAAATGTGCAGAATACACTATGTCCAAGAAGAAGTGTACAATGCCATCATATGGCTGCACTTTTGATATGCTGTCACTAAAATATATCGGTTACAGATGCAACATGTCAATGGTCATTCCCAAAAAAAGGAAATGACGCATCAGTTAAAACCACTGATGACATGTATCCAGTTCCTTCAAATCAAAAGGAATATGTTTGAATAAAAATAGAAGACCCAGAGAAACTAAAATCCTCTATCTATGAAAAAGTGTAAAACATAAAGTCAACCGGTGTTAGTACAGTTGAAGATCTTTATAACGCAAACCTAAAAACGTAAGGTTGTGCGTTATATGGAATTTTGCGTTATATGGATCACATAATTAAATTTACCTTGTAAACATAGCCAAATATGTCTGTAACATATCAAAATACATTAGAATATCTTTATACTGCATCCCTTGTTACCAAGAGTTATCCAAATTATAAATTTTAGCATAATATATGTCAGACATTGTTAAATTTACTTATAAACATGATCCACATAAAACTGACAAAATCATCCCTTATATTATACATTTTCAAAAATGTTTATTCTAATAATGGTATCTTTTTTCAGTAAAAATGTCTTAAATTAGGAGATAAAGTTGAACTAATGCATCAAATTTAGTCCTCTAAAGAATAGCAATTTTTTATGATGTGAAAATGCAGGTGCTTTTTAACTGCTAAATTCATTGTTTACATCTGAAAAGTAATGCGTTATATGGAGAATTGCATTATATAGAATTGCGTTATAAAGATCTTCTACTGTATTATTTTACCACACGAGCCAGTTGTTGCAGACAGTGTCAGTCATGACATTTCAAGAATTTTATTTTCTGGAGAGTTTTCCAATGTGGAAAATAAAAGAGCTTTTTTAGAAGTAAAATTGAAAGTAAATGAAGTTCAAATAAAATAATTTGTCACGAAACAATTAGGCAAATGTATAACGAAAAGTGAAGCATGATACGGAGATATAGACTTACAGCGAGTAATTTTGGAAAGGTGCTAAGTGCATCTTTAAAAAAGAAATATCTAATTTCTTTGTTTAAACAAATCTGTGGAGAGTATAAGCTAGGTGGGAAAAAAAGCATAATGTGGGGAAGAGAGAACGAAAAATCTGCAGTGTCATCTTTCATAGAAAATAGAAAAAAGAATGTTCTGCCCACAGGGCTGTGGCTTCATGAAACTGGTGTTTTGGGAGCTAGCCGTGATGGCTTATTAGAAAATGAAAATGCCATTATCGAAGTAAATGTCCTTATAAATTCATTCATCATCCTGAAATTCTAGGTGACAAAAACTACATAATTCATTGTGTCATTAATAAAAATCATGACTGTTATGATCAAATTCAAGGCAATCTATATAATTTCAAAAAAGATATTTGTTATTTGATCTTATGGACGCCCAAGACGACAGTCATCTTTCCAATTTTGAAAGATGACTCTTGGGCACCAAATATGAAAATTTTATTTGATTTTTATTTTGATAAATTAGTACCATATATTAAACCAATAAAAAGTAAATTTTATAAAATAAACTCTTAAAAACTTTTGCATTTTATCAACTAATAGGTTGGCTGGTTGTTAGAAACACATGTTGATATTAATTAATTTGCATGGCAAAAAAATATTAATTAGCAAAATATTCTTTTGCTTACACCTTTCTTTGTTAGAATATTTTATCCCTTTCAGGGGCAGGTGTTTCTGTAATCTTAAATTCATACCAGAATTTTCAAAAAAAATTGTTTTAAAATAGACAAAAGCAATTTTACAACTTTTTAACACCAAATTATAAAACTAAAAAACTTTCTAGTGCAAATCTTGATTAAATTTAGTACCGGGCCTCAAGGTTATTATTCTATAATTTTTTAAAAATATTTAATGGAGAAACATACACTATAGCAAATTGTTGCCAATTTTTTTTTTTTTTTAAGGTTTATCATACTCAGCATAAGGTAGGGAAGGCATTGTCATTATGGGTTAAAATTATCAAAAGAAGGAGATACAGGGTCTGGTCACAGTACTTACACGCAGGACTAGGAGAAACTTGTTCACATATTGCAGCATTATTATTTTTCATTGAGGATTATGCAAGAAACGAACAAGGGAAAACTGTGACTGACAGATTTGTTTATTGGACAGCACCTTTAAAATAACATGCAACCAGTATCCGATATAAAAATTGAAAATAAGGTATTTTGCAAAGTTGACATCACCGGTAGGATTTTTTCTTCTTTTAGTAGCCAGTTACTGACTAGTGAGAATACTTTCTTTAGTAGCCAGTAAGTACATTTATGTCACTGAATATTTAATTATATATATATATATATATATATAATGAGTTTACAGCAAACAAGTAATATATGTACTAAATAAAAATATTTTAATTTATATTGTTTTGAATAAACTTGCGAAACTAATTTAACAGAAAAATTATACGCAACATGCTTATGTAACTAATTGCATAAATTAAGATTTAACAATAATAGTTATGTTTATCCACTGAACAGTAGGTGTGAGAATGAAAAGATAGTCTAAATGCAGGTGCAATGTGAAATCGGAATCGTCCAAGGTGTACGTAAAAAGGGGAATAGGGAAAGACATTCGGAAAATCCTGCCAGTTAGTTCTTTCCATATTTTTAATTACCAGTTTTTCAAGTTTAATCACCGATTAGGGACTGGCGAGTGCTTATTTTCATCTTTAATCTGATATAGATTTTTCGGTCCCCAAAAAGGTGAAAATATATACATACACACAGTGCACGGCATTGGATGATCGGAAATTCATGACAACATCATGTAGATTACAACCAACTTGTCCGGATGCAGTGATTCTTAAAGTAGTCAAACCATTTTGTGATTATAATAAACCCATATGATAATATCAAGCACTTTTAACATCATTTGCACAAAGTAATTTTGACCTTCAATCTTTGGAAACATTACAAGAACAAGCAACAATGTCACAATTAAGTGCTAGTAAGGAACAGGCCACTGCATTATAAAAAGATACAAGAAGGCAATAAAATTTCTTTTATGGCACAAACATAGGACCGGGAGAGTCATTGCTTCAAAATTTAAAGCTGTAGTACAAATTTGAAAAAACACTCATCATTTATAAATGGAATTTGCAACGTCGCTTCATTTAAATTTACTAATAAAGCAATGAACTGGGGAATTGAGAATGAAAGAAATACAAAATCTGTTTTCATCCAACATGCAAAAAAACCACATAGCTTTTCTTGTGAGCGAAAGTGGACTAATTATCAATACCAACTTTCGCCATTTCGGAGCATCTCCAGATGCATTAATTTCTTGTCACTGTTGTGGAGAGGGTATTTTAGAAATAAAATGCCATTTCAGTCTTTAAAGATGCAACAAAAGACGATTTGCTATCTAAAGCAACATATCTAACTATTTCCAATAATCTCCCGCAACTTAAGAAGGATAGTGCATATTACTACCAAATTCAAGGACAACTTTTTATATGTGAAAATAAATATTATGACTTCATGATATGGAGAATCTATCCGGGTGAGGAATTATGGCTTTCTATGAAAGAGACGGCTACAAGATTTTCCAGAAAAGTTTCTTCCTGAAGCTTTAGGAAAAACATTTACGGGACTTCTTTCAGGCTGTTGAGGAGCATACCTCTCTCTATATATAAACGTGGGAGAAGCTGATCCTGACTGTGAGCACCCATTAAGGAATCCCTTGCCTAAGGTTACAGGCGAATAATTGTGTGTATAGTTTTAAAAAGGAGTAGCAGCTTGGAGTTGCAGTTATTCTTCTAATTCCTCACCTATGTGAGTTTTAACCCCCTCACTGACAAGCCCGTGTTAATACGTTCACTAAGCTCCAGGTTTCACTGCAATACAAGCAATATTTAAAGTAATATAATTCTATTGATTTAATGTATTTTTAATACATTGACCAATGATTAATATTTCCAAGGATTGCATTCATATTCGTTATTAAGTTTTTTTTATAAAATGTTCAAAGAATCATTTTTTTTTAACATTTAAAACAAAATGCAGAGAAAACAACATTACAATTTTGCCCTTTTCCAAGACAGTCGGAGGGTTAAGATTGTGTTTGTCTAAGTGAAAATTTCGTGTTACTATTTATTCTAACATTTAGTGATCAATGAAACCAGTTTTTTCATATTTTATTTTATTCCTATTTCAGAATATTGATGACAGCTAACAATACAGTAACAGAGTATCACTACCATAAAGGTATGCATTTAAAATTTTAACAACTAAACTTTTACATTTCAGTCCTCTTGTGCAAATGTATTATGTAACAGAAAGAAATTAAACTTTAGATAAATTTTCTGTATTTTCATAGCAAAAACCAATTTATCATTTTTAAGAATTACCTGAAAAAATATGATGCAGCTAGCATGGATGAACTTTTGTGACAAATCATGCTTTGGACAAAATTATTAATAAGTTTATTAGTGTAAATTAGTTACATTATTACAGGGGTGATAGTGTTCTGAATTTTTGCACCACTATTTTAAAATGGCAATCTTAGCCATATAATAATCTTCAATTAAATGATGCAAAGATCGCTGTTTGGAAATAGTGATATTTAAAATGCAAAACACAATCACTTCCTCATATTACATTTGAAACCAAAATTACATAACATATAAAAAATTCAAAGGATTTTTTTTTTTGAACCAGTAGAATCGAAATACCAATACAGGTGCATTCCAAAAAATATGCGCGAGGATTCTGTTATATAATAACATCCTTTCCAATTAAAATTAATTTAAAAAACTATTTTAAAATATTTAAATTAAATCAAAAAACTTCACTTTAAAAATTTAAATTCTACCTTTAAATATTCATTAATTTTCGTTAAGTTAGTTTTTCAGTTAAATTTCACTTTAAAACAATTTTAATTTAATCGCCATAAAAGATCGTCAAAAATTATCAATAATAAAATAATAAATCTTAAAATTAATACTTTCTACCGTAATAGAATATTTTTATAATAATTTTCAAATCTAAAATTCATCATTTAACGTTATTTTATTCAAACACTTCTACTACTCTGTAGCATTGATTTTAAATCAGCCGATCAACATCTTTCCCGCCTAATGCCGTTCGTTCGCAGCGTGGCTTCACTCTCTTGGGCTTTTGGACGGCAACATGCCAAGAAGGGCATGGAGTCGCTCCGCAAAATTCTTTTTTTTACCATTGGATTAAACAGATCCTTTGGTCCTTTCGTTTCTCATTATTTTACTTTTAAAAGGAAACATCCTAATCAAAGGGTGCTACAAAGTTAATGTCTACGAATTGGAGATTATCGGAAACTTCGTAATGACATTGAAGATAGCGGTGTCAAACCGTTACAGAAGAGTTACAATCAAATTTTTTTCGAGTCACGGAATTTAAGTGAAAGAAAACTCCCACTGAGAATAATTATAGTGGAGAGAAAAATAAATGTGTTACAAGAAGCATACTGGATAATGGTATTGGGATTTTAATCGTTTACTGAATATTTTACAAGATGTTGGTATGTAATCTTCATTCTTATACTAACTTTACGTAATTATGGATAAACGCCCTTTCCATTACAATTAATTTTTTGTCATCGTAAGGCTAATAAACTGATGATCTATCTTTCTTAAATTATGCTGGATGACAACAAAAAATACAGTGATCCAAAGACTGCAATTTGACTTTGAACTTATTTTCAGAATAATGGACTCAACTACGAATCCCGATGCTTCAAAATTCGTAAATAATGATTAACTTGTTCAAACAAATTTAATTAATTGATTTCAGAAAAGTAAATGTTAATTAACCCATATTGATAAATAAGTATCAATGTTATTCTAAAAAAAATAAAAAATATATGTCATGAATGAGTGATTTATTAATATATGTATGATAAGTGTGCACTTCTCTCTTCCCCCCCCCCCTTCTCCATTCAATAAATATAATATAATATTTTAATAAAGGAAATTGTTTATTTAAATACATTCTTGTGTATTTTCTTGTGTTTCGATTTATGTGTCTCTTAATATTATCGTGAAGTGCCAAATTAATTTATTGCAATGAAATATTATAGAATTATTAAATATAAACATTTAAAGGTAAAATTTAATACTTGGCACAGTTTAAAATATGTTCAACATATACAATCTTCAAGCAAGAAGTATTTTCTCAGTTCAGGTGAGTCTAAAGTTTATTATTTATATTTTACCATGAAGTTACCAAGTTATATTTATTTACATTTCTCATATGCAATGTTTATCATTAACCACTAACGATCACTGGCCATATTTAATAGTAAAACTTTCTCTTTTCTAATTCTTATTAAAAATCATACAATATATTTTACTCCCAATTTTAATTAATTTAAATTCCTTTTCTCCTTTCATCTTATTTTATTTTTTTTTTCTACATAACAGATTCCATTAATTTGAATTCTTAAAAGTAGTATCGTAAGTATTCAGTTTGTCATATTGTTCAAATGTACAGTGTGTCCATTAAAAAACTCCGGGATTTTAAAAAATCATATAGAGTTAACCGTATGAATTAAGTCCAGTTAACCAGTTTTTTTTTTTCGATACTAGGTAGCGCTGCGTGTCATTTATCTTTATGTAACATAACAGATGCCTCATTCCATTCAGTAATTGCAACTGAGCCTGTTATCATTGTACAGCGGAACTAAAAGGAAGTGGATCTGACTCTATTAAGACTTTTATTAGACTATTATACTACCATTAGACTATTGCGCGAGACCATGCTTTGGACAGAATTATTAATAAATTTATTAATGTAAATTGTTTATACAGTAAACTGCTGTTAGCAAAGACTTCCGAGGAGGCCATTTTTGGTCTGCAATAAAAGAAGTCATTAACATCAATTAGAATATGATGGGTAAAACAAAATTTCCACAGTAACCGTAAATGCCTAAGCAAAGACGTATTAAAGATAGTCCAATGTTCTAAATTTTTGTACCACTTTTCAAAATAGTAATATTTGCCAGTCATAATTTACCTAAAGGGATATAATTAAATATTGTAGTTATTTTTATGATGAAAAGACTTTTATTATGATTAGGTAAACCATTAAAATTTATCTTGATGATTGGTTCATAGGTAAATTACTGAGTGGCGTGAGAGAGACAAGAATTTTGCAAAATACACGATCATTAACCAATGTGGCAGATAGTGATAAAAGGCATCATATAACAACAAGAAAGGATTTAGATAACATCAAAAAAGATATTGGTAAAAATGTCAGCAATGAACACAGTGTGAAATTGTGGATTGAAGATATGAAAGAAGAAGGGCATTCCATTCTTGCAACAAAATTCTCAGCATTCTGTTAAAAAACAAGATTTTTTTTTTTTTTTGGGGGGGGGGGGACAAGATATGTACTGATTCTACTCATGGAATGACAGGATATGGATTCAAATTCGTAACAGTAATGATAACTGATGAGTATGAAGAGGGTTTTCCTGTTGCATTTTGTCTGACATCTACAGTAGATTAAAACTCTATGAAACATTTCTTCCAAAATTTAAAATCTGCTCTTAAAATACATATTCAAATATTTTTATGAGTGATGATGCACATTTTTTTCAGCAGGCATTTGGCATATAGATAGATCATGAAGGAGACATGTGAGAACGTGCATGCCAAAAGATAAACAAGATCGAATTTAGGAAGAGCTTAAATGTTATACTCTATGAATTAGACATAAGTAAATTTAACAACATGTTGGCACCATTCCTAACACAAATAAATAATGACCCAGATACTGTAAATTTTTACAAATATTTCAATAAGTATATTTGCTCAACAGAGACGAGACATGGCTTATTGCTTCAGAAAAGGAGACCAAATAAACATGCACAAGTTAACATTTTCATCTGGAATTTAAACACATATATCTCAAAGGGAAAAAACATTCAAATGCTTGGAAGCTCTGAAAACATGCATGCATGATAAACAATTTGAAAGAATTACAAAGTTACACAAAGGCAAGATAACAACAAAAAAAAAAAAAAAACTCAATTTCACATTTAAGGCACAAAGAAGATCTAATTGCATCTAATTGTTTAAAGTTGGTTGGTTGGTAGGCTGCAAGAGGTTTTATGGCACAAAATCCCTTAAGGAGCATGCTACGCTAAAATTACGCTAAAATAAACTAACTAAAATCACCAAAAAGTGAAACAAAAACAATGTAAGTAAAATTAAAGAGCAATGTGCCCCATCCAGATTTGTCAAACAAATGTAGAAGAATAAAAAATTTTAAATCCTAAAAACAGTGAAATATAGAAGTAGGTTCTGAGTTGTTAAACCAATGATAGAGATAAAAAGTTACATTTAAAAATAAAATCCTGCATCTATTTGTTTAAAGATCTTCAATAAACATTGTTTCAGTAAAATCTAATGCATTACCAAATGAAACATACAGTGTTGTCAAAATTCGTAGCAGCAATTCTAATTGCAACTCAATGTGCCATGAATGCTTCTGTTGCTTAGTAGCTTTTAAGTGCAGCTGCCATGATATTTAATTTATGCAAACACCTTCACACAGTAAATCTATCTTCTGGAATACACAGTTTTTCAGTTTCACTTAACACACACGCTCATTTGATGCCTTCTACCTCTACATCAGCTGACAATAATACTTCTAAACCAAATTATTTATCACGGACCAGAGGCGGTGGCTATCCCACCTCTGACCCAAAATCTTTTTCTTCGGAGGAGAGAAAACATCAGGTGAAACAGTCAAAGTTTCCAGCTTTCAAAGAGCATTTCATCCATCGTGAAAAGACCTTTTTTTGTTTAAGTAAATGAAAAGCTTTCAGGGTTTGAGCAACTCGTCCCCGAAATAGAGAGAAAAATAGGTCGGGCTAGTTATCCAAAGGCTTATTAGATAACCAGTTTCTCGCGAAAAGGAATGTATCGGCGGTATGTTTTTTTTTATCTGAAAGGTTAAAATTTCGTCTGGAAATAAGGTAACGGGCGTCGTTACTTAAAAGAATTTCTAATATACCGACTCCTCCCTTTTTTGCGTCACGCGCAGGCCAGGCAAATTAGATTGCGGCGTTGTTGGATGAAAGGGGAATGAAGACTCGCTTAGCAAATAAGGTTCTTAGGATTGTTAGACTGTTTTGAATATTTATTTTAATCTAAACTCTCACTCTCACTTTAGATTTTGAACTTAAAAGTCTTCTCTTGAGTTTTATCTTTTGTTTACTGATACGATGGAGTTTCCTAATGATGTTCCCCGAAAAACCTTGCAGCCGGCCGCTGATGAGGCCAACCCTACCGTCGGCTCAGCGGCATCGCCCGCACTTGATGTCGGTGCCTCCGGCTCCGCGGATTCAGATGCCGATGCATCCTTAGATTTTGCCAGTGCATCCTTAGATTTTGCCGGTGCATCCTTAGATATTGCCCCCCGACCATCTACTTCTAATCTTTCTGACTCTGGATTTATTGCTGCTACCGCCTCTCTCGAATCTGATACCTCTCTCGCCTCGGATACCCTAATAGTCAGGTTAGTGAAAGTTTATTGCATTCCCCGACTAAGAAAGTGTTGAATAAACCTTATTTTATTTCTCATTTTGAATGAACCGGCGCTAACAACCGTGCCAGTAAATATTTCTTTTTGGCTTTTCTATTATGTAAAATTGAATTGATCAAAACTTTTTTTGCAATGGAACTGACTAAACGGGAACATTACGGGACATATCGCAGCAGAGGTGAGGAAGTGGGTTTTTGTGTTGTAAAACTGATGCTTGCTGCTAAAAAAAAAGCTCTTCGCGATGAACTAATGAAAAATAATATTATAATTAACACGCCTTTAATTTTAACATACCTAACAGAAGCTAACGAACTCTTTAAATTTCTACGTAATCTTACCGACCAACTAACTGATTACTCTCCATTCATAAAAGTAGAAAAACAGCCGTTTAATTTTGAAATTTTTAATGATTATGCAGTTAACAAACGGCATTATTAACCCTTTAACCATAACATACGAATATTCTGAAATATATAAAAACCCTACTAGCGAAAATTCACAAGAATATGTTGATGATCATTACGAAAATGCAAAATTGTTTGTAAAGATGCCCGATAGACATCGCCATTCCGTTGCGGCTTCTAAAGTCGTTCAAGCTTACATCACCGAAATAATTGCTCGGACTCCTAATCTTATGTATGTAAAACAACAAATTAGAGAAATATATGAGTGGTGGGAGCGTGAAGACGATGACAACCGTGACTATATGATAGCACTGGCTGAAATGACAAGAAGAATGCACGGGGAATTTAAATTGAAACATTTATTAACAGAGGTATTTCAATCTTATCAGATCGCTCGACCCAAAAACCGGTGGTTGGGATTAGAAGAGGAAATAAATTCCGGGAAAAGTACATTAGCGCGCGCAATTATGGAACTTTTCGGAGGAATTAATATTGGCATAAATCCACGCGATGAGAGTCGCTTGACATTTCAGCTGTCCATGGCTATCGGGCATCGTTACGTTTTATTCGATGATGTAACTGCACCTGGCTTTAAAAACATCGACGAGAAACTTCGAGATTACCTTGTTAATCTCGAAAAGAAAGGCAAAGACCCACTTCCTTTCACTTTTCTGCCGGGGATACTTGCAACAAACCAAGCTAACCTCCCTTCAACCCTAACGTGCAGAATAAAACTTTTTAAGCTTTTTCCAAATCCAGAATTCCTAGCTGCACACCAGGAATTTTTTCAGGAGGTATTTGACAAGAGGGTCCTAGTAATTCGTAAGTATACATTTAACTATTTTTGTAAGACACTATTACTGACTTGAACGGTATGTATAAATTGTTCAAATTTTTGTTTTAGTATGTGAATTATTAGGACTCCAATTTCACATTGGAGCCGACAGTGAGCTATTAAAAGACAATTTTCAGAAAGAGGTGCAACAGAGAGTAAGAAGTAAGTAAAATACAGTTTAAGTTTCTATAATAAATTAATATTTCTCTTTTCTTTTTTTTTTTTTCTTTTTCCCAGAATTCAGAGAAATTTACAAATCGTGTAGAGCTTGTGTCAACAACATACTCGGATGAGGACTCTACTGATTTAGTAGCCTGCTCAATGGATGTGTTGTGCCTAGTACCCAAAGCACGGCATCAACATCACCGGACTCCTCACAATCTCTCATGAGCAGGCTGAGCCCTTCAACACCTTCACAAGAGCCTCCCGAGAAATGTGATACAGCCTTTTGCCTGGGCATCAAAAGGAAAAGACCCGGCCGGAGAACTGCAAGGAGTCATTTTGGGGTCCCTACACACCTGCCACACCTACAGCCAGAAACCTCTTCCCTACAACGCCCAGTCCTACAACTGCCCGTTCACATAAAAATATTGCAGCATGCACTAAATGCAGTGATTGTGCTAAGGAGGACTATAGTAGCTGCAAATTTAAATATGCTGTTTAAATATTTTTGTATATACTTGTAAATAAAGGCAAAAGCCTGGAGAATTTCTAAAGCGGGTAGTGCCTGACAACATGTCCGGCCGCTCCTATGGTATTGCTATATTTACAATGATAGAAATTAAATAAAATCAGGTAAGTAACAAAAATAAGATAGAACACAGGTAAGTTTAAGCACATCAAAAATATTTATTTAAATACTTAAACAAAAAAATAAAAATTAAAAATTTTACACATGCATTTTCATTTAATTAAATTCCAGACATTTGTTAATTCTACTTGCAGCTGTGAATCAACTTCAGCTAGTATAACTATATTATTGGCATCAACTAAAGTTGGAGCATTACCTTTAGCTGTCCTGATACAACCAGCACAAACTGCCAGAGATATGTCAATGCTTTCAAACCCCTTGAAGATTGCTTCCCAAAACATGGTGGGAAAACTAACTGTAAGTTTGTTTTCTAAATCATTAATAGTCTTCATTTCTTTAAAATTAATTATAGTAATCAAGATTTTCTTATTTTAAAATTAAGTTTAGTAAAATAATTTATTTTAAATTGAAAAAATAATTTTCAATATTTACTATTAAATATTGTTTTTATAAAATAATTTGTGTACCTACAAATTGCAATTTATATCCGATTTATTTTATATACATAGTGAATTAGATAAAGTTACTGAATTTATAATAATAAAAGCAAGTGTAATGTTGATGATAATTTGAGCTAGACCAACATTGTAACTTTCACCTGATAATTTCATTAGAGGTCAAGCCGAATTTGACAAGAAAATTTCATAAATGTGAAATGTTTCACCATGTAAATTAAAAAAAATAATAATAATTGCATTAACAAATGTTAATTTCCTCAGCCAGTAAATTTAGTTTTTGGCAGAACACTTGAAAGGAATTGTAATAGAATTTTAATAATTTTGGCCTTTTTCAAAGCATGTAAAAATGGCTCATACATTTTCGTAGTCGTCTATTTTTTTTATTATTATTTTCTTTACTACTATTTAAAAACGATAATCTTGTGTGGTATAATTTTAGTAGAAATCTACTTTGGAGGCTATTGTTTGAAAATAATTGCTCATTATTTTCATGTGACCTGTTATGATAATTCACAGAAACCGTAGGAGCTTGTATGCAAAGGGTTAAAATAACATATGCAGGTAAAACAAAAAAAAAAACTTACATGATATTAACTAGTGGTGTATAATATAGGAATACCAAAGAAAAGATTATCTAAATGATTTCAAAATATTAACAATATGTACAATTTATCGCCTACAGTTAAATAAATTACTATGGTATGATGAGAGTTATTTATCGTACTGTTAAATTTAACGACTCAGATTTTTATTTATGTAACAAATAGTTCAGTATTGTGCTTTCAATTTTACAGAATTGTTATCCATTTATTTGTATTACAACATTTTATTTAAAAGTTCCATACATTTTTTTTTTTTAGCATCCACAGATATTTATGACCGACGATTCTTCAGCGGGAAAAAAATGCTTTAAAATCAGTTTTGTCTGAAAGTGTACAATTGCTATGTCATTTTCGCGTAGCACAAGCCGAATGGCAAAGGTTGTTTTCCCATACTGAGGAAGTAAAGAAAGATGAAAGACCTCGTCTTATGAAACTTTTTCAAGATGTAAGCTAATTTTGTTTTTAGTGCATTTTAATTAAACCTTTTCTTTCTGTGGGGGGGGGGGGTGTAGATTTTGCTTGCCCCTCCCACGTGAAAATTCAGCAGAGTGACTTGACAAACTTGTTTAAGTTATATATGAAACTTTGAAAATATTGTTAAAATAATAACTTTGAATAAAAATATGTTGAAATATATGCAACTTCATGAATCCTATATATATTATATGATGTTTCAGTGATAAGGTAAGTGTAAAATGTACTTACAGTAATGAGCCAAAATGATGAACAGAAGAAGGTTTCATTTATTGGAGCTTGCAATACATGAACGTGACTTCGTTCCTGGATTAAATTGATGGACACTTGCAACGATAGTCTAACCGAACTCGAGAGCACTGCATTATTCGACAACATAAGTAATATTTAAGCAACTTGAAATATATTATCCACAACTCTATCGCCGATTTAATTAACAATTTTTCGATGAAACGTCTTCTTCCTAAACCATTATGCTTAATAAACTTTAAGTTCTCACAATTATATCGGTATTCAGCCATATACCATACATATTCGCTGACACTTCATAAAAACATACCAGATAGTACCATAAGTCAGCCATCAGACATCGCACACCTCACACAAAACATGAAATCGCTGTCCCTTTAAATCAGGACGAAAACCTATCGGCCAATCAGAATTGACTACGCAATTTGCATAAGTCGGAAGATACTTAACATTTACTTATAATTTGAATAACATTTAATAAATATTACGATGACTTTAGAAAAATTACTTTAATATAAAAATGACTTAAAAAGATGATTTTACATGTTAATTACATTTAAATACTTATCTTTAAAAAAATGAATACGAGCGAATGCGATCGCAAGTAAAATTGCCGTATACAGTCCACGACCGAAACGCGATACGCAACCATCCAACCGTGGCGGTAAAAACGTAAACAAACGCCGAAAGGCGGCAAAAGAAAGGAAAATAACGTGTTGTCGAGTTCAGGGATGAGAGACAACGAATGTACGGAGAGCGATTTCCCAACAGGCGGTTGCCTAACCGCAAAACTTTCGAGCGCTTGCACAGACAGTTGTGTGAGACGGGATCATTTCTCGCTTCCCGGTCGAATGCAGGTCGTGCAAAAAAGAACGAATCAGTAGTTGTTGCAGAAGCCATTCTGGATGTAGTAGCGGCGCAGCCAAGTACAAGTACACGAACAGTGGCTAGGCAGGTGGATACCTCACAGTCCATGACTTGGAGGGTACTGAAGGATGAACATTTGCTCCCGTTTCATGTGCAACGAGTCCAGAAACTGTCTCCAGGGGATTATCCAAATCGTATTGAATTCGCCCGCTGGTTTCTGCAGCAGAACGCGCTAAATCCACATTTTGGACGAACTGTGCTTTTCACCGATGAATGTACCTTCACACGTGAAGGTACATTTAACACACACAATGCACATGTATGGGCGGATGTCAATCCACATGCTACGTATCCACATGCTCATCAGAGACGCTTTTCCATCAATGTTTGGGCAGGAATCCTCGGAGACCACCTAATCGGACCGTACCTTCTTCCTGAACGCCTCAACGGTAAAACATACCTCACATTTCTGCAACATGTGCTGCCAGACCTGTTAAACGTTGTTCCTCCACGCATCCGGCGGGTCATGTGGTTCCAGCACGATGGAGCGCCAGCCCATTATGTACGAGACGTCCGCAACTATCTGGACATCACATTTCCGAACAGATGGATTGGTCGAGGTGGTCCTGTTGCTTGGCCTGCTCGCTCGCCAGATCTTTCACCCCTCGATTTCTTTTTTTGGGGACGATTGAAGGCTCTTATGTATGAGACACCCATTGAATCCCCCGAGGAACTGGTCGCCAGACTTTCCGCCGCTGTAGGGGAAGTGCTCGAAAAGCCTGATGTTTTCGCGAATGTTCGTCGTTCCATTCTTCGCCGTTGTTCTGCGTGCATAACCTCTGGGTCGTCACAATTTTGAACATTTATTGTAATTACATGTTAATAAATATGCTTTGGTAACATAATCCTAATTTGTGTCTTTTTACCTCGTATCACAGCACACAATGTGTGGACATGGTAAACTGAACTGTGCTCAGGAGTAGAAATTTCAAACCCCTCTCCCCAGAAACTTAACCATGTCTAACGATTCAGATTTTGGGCTGAAAATTTAAGTCTAAGCTTTAGAAAGCATTTAATGAGACACAAAAAATAACGGTATAAAATAGTTGTTCGTTACTCCAAAGTCTAAAGCGCCCTCTATCGGAATTTTTTGAAAATTTTCTTTAAAATTTATTTTCAAGAAAATACTGACATAAAGAATAATTTTAGCATAACGCGGCAGTAGTTAGAGCCTAATCTACGACACAAAGATCGGGAATAACTGATTTTTGTTCTGGGGGGAGAAGGGTTTCAAATTTCAGTTTACGCTACTTAACTACTCGTTAGGACTCAGATTTTTAGATCAAAATTTAAGTTTAAGTCTAAGCTTTCGAAATCATTTAAAGAAATACAAAAAATAACGTTAAAAAATAGTTGTTTGTTACTCCAAAGTCTAAAGCGCCCCCTATCGGCATTTTTTGAAATTGAACTTTAAAATTTTATTTCAAGAAAATACTGGCATAAAGAAAATTTTTTGCAAAAACCGCAAACGAATCGACCAATTTTTCCATGTTTTATAATCATTTGAAATTTCGGACCCTAAACTTTAATGCCCCCTATCTCCTTGGGAATACGTCTGGGACCCTTAGTCTCCTATTTAATATTATTTGTCTTTAAGTGTACTATAACCCCTTAAAGTTCTGCCTATCTTTTATGAATCACCCTGTATAATAATATAATATTTATTGGAGGGCTCTAGGTACGGAATAGCAAGGATGGGCTAATACTTTCGGGATAATTTTTTAAGGGGACAGTTCCCTTAAAAATGATCGAAAATTCGACTTTATGTATATATATATGTAATTGAAAGTAAATTTTATTCTAAACAATTTGATACCACTCTTTTTATTCTATGATAATTAGATCAGGAGTTATTAAAATAATTGTGAACACCCAAACAGTGAATTTTATTAAATGCCCTACAATCGCCATATCATCCCGTTTGTTTACATACGGTTCAAATGTCCTTGGCGATTCCAAGGCTCTGATGATGTAGTCAACAGACCGTAATATTTTTACTCCATGGATTTAATACTATGAATTTCACAGAGGATATTAAGTAGGCTTTAAGCACTACTCAATTCATCTGCTAGTTTGTTTTTATTTACACTTGTTGCTTTTCAACAATGTTGATTTTGTTTTAATCATCAGTTGATTGAAAAAGAAAAAAATTTCTTTTCAGAACTAGATTTTATTTATATCTAAGATTATTTTATCAATATGTCAACTTCTGTCACGAAAGTTGGAAATAAACATGGATCTGGCCAACGAGCTAAAAAGGGAAAGTTTCGGGGAAATCGGTATCAAGCCAGTAATGTGTCAATGTCTGATTCTAAAAAAAAAAAAAAGCAATTTTCCTGTTCCAACACCCGAAAATGCTTCTAGAAAGTAATTAGAAAATACCTCTTTGGATGATGTCATATTCGACAACGTATTTCTAGGGTATTGATCGTATGATAGATTTAACTATATTATTTAATGAACTGTCAAAGAATTTGTGTTGCAAAATTTGTGGTGGTGTCATAGAGATGAAAGAGACACTTGCAAATAGTCTAGTATCAAAATTTTTAATTTCCTGTACAAAATGTGATAAACTTTAATCCTTTTATAGTTCAAAAAGTCTGAATAATAAAAGGTATTGTCCAGAGGTAAACAGAAGATTTACAAATGCCATTAGATGTTTCAGTCAAGCCTGGGCTGGCATGAATACATTCTGCAGCATAATGTATATGCCGACGCCTCTTCAGAAGACAGCTTATACTAGGCTACTGAAAGATATATCGCATGATGTTTCAAGAGCTGCCAATTCTTCAACGAGAGAAGCTGCAGAGCAGGAAATTAGAGATAAGGGGCATGCCAAAATCACAGTTAGTGGTGACAGTTCTTGGAAAACTCATGGACATTCTTCCCAGATCGGTATAGTAAGCGTCATAGGTGCAGAAACCGGAAAAGTTATTGATATTGAAGTAATGTCATCATTTTGCAAGGAAGGTGACACGGTTCCTACACAATTATGGTAAAAAAATTCCCTGACTTTTCCAGGTTTTCCCTGAGTTGTTTCAAGAATTTTGCTGACCCTTCTCAATAAAAATTTGACTTAAATGTTGTTATAAAATAATGCCACAATGGAAAACTTTAATCTAGATAAATGATAAAAGTATGCAATGTATAAATTTTCTATTTTTTATTATTTTAACCTATTACGCTATTGTTATATATGCAACGCATAATTTTTTTATAAAAATTTTTAATCGGGTGAACAATTGAAATTTTTTTCATTTACAATAATAATCGGGATTTTGATGGAAAGTAGTACATAAAAAATTCCCTGACCACTTTAAGTATTAAAAAAATTCCCTGACATTTCTCTGACTTTTTGCTAAAATTTTTGAATTCCCTGACCCGTAGGAGCCCTGTGTGAGAAGGGGAAAAAACTGAAACCTGGTTCTGAATATGCTGCTTGAGAAAATGAGCATAAAAATATGTGTCTAAAAAATCTTTCTGGCTCAGCCGGAAAAATGGAAGTGGATGGAATGTTAAGAATTTTTCAACACTCAGAAACGAAGCATAAGGCACAATATTTGAACTATATAGGAGACGGTGACACTAAAATGACCTCATAGGAAACTAAATGACATATAACTAAAGGTTTTGTTTCGTTTAAAGTACGTACCGTGTTTAGCACGGTACGCAATAGACTACCAAATTGTCACATTGAAAAAATGCGTGGAAGTCCTGAAGAAGCTTCGGAATACTGTAAGAAAGATGGAGAATTTACCGAATTTGGTACATTACCAACAATTGTTAAAGCAGGTAATGTCTTTAAAAGATGCGTCGATCTCGCTGAGAGGGGTGCAATGGATACGATTAAATTGGATTATCCTGGACATTACATCCGGTATAAATCTACTTTGTCGTCTATGCTTAAGTTTGACATAAGTGAATTATCCGGCAGTTGTGGAAAAGATTATGCAGTTAGATATTTGGACTCTGTGTTTGTGAAATCAATTAATAAATGGTGGGATGGCTATAGGAATGAAAAATATGTATTGATTTCAGATGTAGAGCCGGATCATTGTAAGTGGCTTTCATATTTTTTAAAAATATCGTCTGATCGTTATGCTTTTACTGCCGAGATAAAAGGAGGTTCAATGGTTATCCGGCCGAAGATGATATTTGTTACGTCTAATTTTAGTATCCGGGAGGCGATACTGGATAATATTGTTGACGCGATCGAAGCAAGGTTCACTTCTTATCAGTTTGATAACGTAAGTGGGTACAAAGTTTAGAAACAGCAATAAAATCCGGCTAGTGATCGTGTACTTCGTGTGTTGCAGTTGTATGACTTGGACACGTTTATAAGTAATGGCCTACTGGAAACAGAGAGCCAGTCGACTGTATCCATGGAGGAGGCGGCGTTTGGGTCGCCCCAGGTACCGGAAGGTACGGAGAATGAGGAAAATGTACCGCCGCAAACGTGTGAGACAGAATGAGTATTTAAAGACTGTGTTCATGATGAACAGATATATCATGCTGGTTTTACAGATATGAAACAAGGAAATCAATGGAAAGAGATAACCACATGGAATACAACTAATGCAAGATATTTTAAGCTGACTGTTATGCCATATCCTTTAGTAGGAAGGTTTAAAGAACTGTGTTCTATGTATCGATGGGTTAAATTTAATAATATATCTTTTTATTTTGCTGTGTCTGCTTATACTTTTACTGGTGCTAATGATATGTAAGTAAATTTAACTGAAGATGCACAATCATCAAAAAAAAAAATTTCTGGTATGATAAAGTATGAGGTTCCTAATAACTAAATGACGGTGACACTAGAATTACAGTAAAATCATTCATATGGGCCAGATGTCAAAAAGAATGTGTGAGCCACGTGCAAAAGATTATGGGGGAGAAGACTGAGAAAGATGAAGTCAAATAGGCGGAGTAAAAAATTAAACGATAACAAGCCATTGAGTGGAAAAGGACGTTTAACTGATAATTTGGTAAAACAAATAACAGTTTATTTTGGAAGTGCTATTAGAGCCAACAAATCATCCCTTATGGACATGCGAAAAGCCATATGGGGTATATATTACCACAAACGCTCTACTGATGATGAAGTTCTCCATGATTTCTGCTCTATAGGATTAACATCGTGGTGTGAATATCAACGATTTAAAGCTGGAGAGAAAGAAGGAAGTTATAGTCACAAAAATATATTACCAGCCGCAGTGATGGACTGAATAAAACCAATTTTTAGAGATTTTTCTCACCTAGATCTTCTTAGACGGTGTTTGGGGCGGGGTGTAGAACTCAAAATCCGAATGAGTCATACAATTCCCTGGTATGGAAATTTTGCCCCAAAACAAGTGGATGCAGTAGAATTGGTGCAGAAATAGCTGCAAATGAAGCTGTTGTATCATTTAACAATGGCAGAAAAGGACCTTTCTCGGCTTTCAAGTTGGTCGTCATGCCTTCAATGCTGCAAAAAATATCGATACGAAAAATTACAAGATGCCGAAATATGAAAAACTTTAATTTTTCATCTGAGATAAATACTTTTGTAGCCAGTAATGAACTTTTGGTAATTTTTATAGATGACCCATCGTGCCTACTACAACAATTAAGACGGATGAGGTTGAATATACACTTAAACCGAACTCTCTTCAGCTAACCAAAGAACAATTTAAAAATCTTGAAAAAATATGTTCTAAGGTTAATGATGATTTGAATGCAACCATGCTTACAAAGGTTATCCCAATTGAAGTGATGACTCATGTTAATGACTGTTGACATTCTCACTTAAGTTTGAATAAAGCCAAAGAATTTTTCATTTCATGTTTTTCACGGGAATTACAACAATCTGTGGTTCGTGAATATCATTGCACTTCCTGCGTTCAAAGTTTCAATTGTTAGTCCTTATATATGTTTGCAATTGAACCTACGTCAGAAACTCGATTTTTGTAGTGACAGTGCATTACTAAAATTTAATATACAAAAATTTATTTTATACTTATCAGAAAAGTGTTCATGAGTATACTCATTCTTTCTTTTGCATCACTGAATTTAGATTTTTTAGTTAATGTTTTCGCCATGTAATATAATACAATTCTTACAAAATTCCATTCAAAGCTTTGAATCGTTTTATGTGTTATTTTAATTCAAGCTTTTTTGATGAATTCAAAATATTTTGTCGTCGTTTGAAGATTTTGTTTAGTAAGAAAAATTGTAATATTTGAATAAATACTTTATTTATTTTAACTTTTCTCTGTTTTCTTAAATCACCTACTCTTTTTTTTTTTTCAAGTTTTTTCAATTTTTAGTGGGGAGAAAGTAATTGTTTCATTTTGAGGGTTGGATGGTTGGTTGTATGGGGTTTTATGACGCAAAATCCCTTAAGGGGCATGCTGCGCCAAAAAAGTAGACTAAAACATCAAAAAAGTGAGAGATAGAAAAAAGACAAAATAAAGGAACAATAGGAAGAGCAATCTGGATGGGGTATTCCATCCAGATGTAGTCAAACAAGTGTAGAAAAGACTAACTTTTAAATACTAAAAACCAGTAGAGTAAAAACATAAGAGTAAGTCAATAAAAAGTGCAGTCTGGAAGGGGTTCCCTTCCAGATATCACAAAGGTGTAAACAGAAAACTTAATCGTTAAACCAAAGATATAAAAATTATATTTCAAAATAAAATCCAGCATGTTTTAAAAAAGTGAAAAGTGCCCCATGAGGTGTATCACCAATAAGGTTTGTCAAGAGTGGTGATGATGACTTAAAATAAATTCTATATAAGTGCCGGAGACCCGGACAGTCAGTTAAAACATGATGAATGGTCAGGTAATCAAAATGACAATGTGGACACATGGGAGCATCCTCCCGAAGTAAAAGATGTTTATGAGTGATCCTTGAATGTCCAATTCTCAGACGAGTAAGTAGAACATCTGTTTTTCTTGGATAACTCGGAGGCCAGGTCATTATTAGAGGTTTGATATGGTGCAGTTTGTTATTGTTTTCTAAATCCCAACTTTCTTGCCATTTACTCTGAATAAAAATATTTATAAGTAGTTTAACGTCTGAGAAAGGAACATTATGGTGTAACGGATTAAGAGCACGTTTTGCCGCCTCATCTGCTTTCTCATTGCCAGGAATACCCATGTGTCCAGGTACCCAGCAGAATTCATTTTGAGGGAGGAACTTAGAAATGAATTGAGTGTTTTTAAAAACATTATCTTTGTCAGCTTTTCAAATTAAATATGAAGAACGAGTTTATTCTTTTATCATATTAAATCATAATATTTAATTTCTTTCACTTTGCTTGGTTTTTTAATCTTTTTAAAAAATCACTTTTTTTTGTGTTTTAGATGAAATTTAAATGAAGTTTGTTTTTGCAAAATCATAACTTTTACTGTTAAGACTTAGTATTCAGAAATTATGAAGAAACAAAATTCACAAGTTTTATTTTTTGAAGTATGTTATCCTCGCACCAGTATTATACATTTCAAAATTTTGATAATTATGTAAAAGCAGTGGTTTAATTTTTTGTTTTGTTTTCGACAAAGTCTGGTTTATAATAACATAAAAAAGCTTATCTCAAGGAATATTTTTGAAAACAATTTAGCACATTTTTTTTTCTTGATAACGAGTTTTAAAATTTGTTTTTATCAAATGAATCATTAGATGGATGTTTATAAGTAGTATGAATTTTATGAAAAAAATATTTTAATTTAATTTGAGATATAAAAGTTCCTGATTGGTTTCTTTTAACATGATATTAGTGTTAAATAATTTCATCATAATTATAATGAAGTTTCCGTTATATATATTCTTTTTATTTCCGAACCCTTGTCATTTTGTAAAAGGTTGCATTTAATTTAATCTTTTAAAATTCTATTTATAAATTCATTGCGCCCTGTTCCTAAGTTTATTTATGGTAACGCTTTTATTAAATGCTTAATCTTACACTAGATTTCTCCACAGATGTATTTTCAATATAAATAAATTAAAGAAATACATTTCATTTACAATCTGCTCTTTTTCATCACTTACAGGTAACCATTACAGCTATTGATGGATTTTAACAATCAACATAAATCTATTAACGTTAAACTGTCGTAATTTATCTTGTCAGTAACGCAGATATAAGTAATAAAGAAAGGTCAATAGATTGATATCATTTTTGTTACGAAATCATTTAGATAACGGAGGCATGTAAACGTACTTTAATATAACAAGATTTATGATGTAATTACTGTCAGATAATAATTTCCCATGCTATTCATCAGCTAAATTTAACCGAGCAGATGTATTATTTCATGTTCTTTTATAAACAATTCGTAGATTTCTGGCTCCATATTTTGAGGTTACTGTATTATGATTTGGGGATGGTAAACCTTCCCTGTTTATCGCCAGTAATTTAAAATATTTCCATAGGCTTTCATGTAACGGTCGTTGGATTCTGTCTCTCTCTGCATAATGATGTTGCCAAATCTCAAAATATATGAAATGTATTGGCGAAACCATGCCAAGGATGCTGCAACATTTACACTGATTTTTATGAGAGTTGGATTGGAGATGATGCTGTTAATTACATGAAAAGTGCGAGTTGGTTCATGGTAGTAAGTGTGATCTCCATTATTAAGCAGGCATAAGCCATTGTCATATATTAATTTCCCAATAACATCATCACGTTGATTAGAATGGGTATTTCCCCACAGTTGACTGTGTGCATTAAAATCTCCAACTATGATGTAGAGAGTTGGATTGGAGATGATGCTGTTAAACACCGGACCAGGATGTAATCTCTATAAGAACTGTGTTCTAGGGGTCACTCCTAGGGAATTTATCCTGTTTGCTGTTCCTGCAATAAACATCTTAAAATATATTCTGGAGTGTTGTATAAGTCTCTTCTGCGTGCCTGAATTATTTGTATAGACCGCTGGTTTAACGGTAAAACGAAGAGAAGTCCTTGTTTGAAGTAAAATACGTTTCAACGGCCAAAAGACCAACTAAAATAATCTTCAAATTGCTAATTAAAAATTTTAAGAATTATTCTCACATCAACTTAAACGAGTATCAATTAGAAAAATTTCAAGAAAAAGTACATTATTTGAATAAGAAACTTCTAAGCATGCATGTAGCACATATACAAAACTCAATCGTTTAACAATCGACAAACAATTTGATCAACTAAGAGGGATATTATAAACACTAATATATTTCGATTTTGTCCTTTCCTCGTTTTTTAACGAAGTTATTTGTGTTAGTGAAAACTTTTCATCTAATATTTATGTAGAAACCATCTAAAATGAATTGTTTAAAAATAATAATTGCCTTTCAGAACTTTAATTATAGTGTTAGAATTTAATTTGCTCATGTATAACTTAAGAAATCATCAATTCTTTAGCAATTCAAAATGTATAACATAAGTATAAAATATTAAAATAATAATAATAAAAAAAGTTTTAAAAATTAAAATAATAAAAAAAAATGTTTTAAGAGTTTTCAAAATTAGAAAAAACTAAATAAGAAAAATATTTTAAGAGTTCAAATAAAAACAAAATTTCAAAATTAAAAAGAAAAGTTTTCAAAACTAAAAAAAAAACTGTAAATAAAAAAAAAGTTTACAAAATTAAAAAGTAACTTGGAAAAAAAAAAGTTTTTAAAATTAAGTTATTAAATTTAAAAAAAAAAAACTTAATAAATTAAGCTATCAAAAGACAATTTATACCAATCTGTATAAGTGTGTGACTTTCATAAAAAAAAATAAGTTATCAAAAAGTTCAATTAGATTGCAAATACAAGTATACAATCAATCATATATCAATCAATTATAGCAATTAATCAATCATATCAATGCAGGAAAATTGTGTTAAAAACATATTCAATAGTTAAAAAAATTAAGAAGAATTTTTCCTCTCAATTTAGATATTCAAAACTAACATTTAAGACATAACAAGAAGACTTTTTCTTCTTTTTTTAGGGTGTTCACTCATGTATAACTTGTAAGAAAACCTTTTCGAGGATTGATGCTTTAAAGCATCACACACTTATTCATGAAGAGACTAGTCGGACATATATTTGCAATCTCTGTGCTAAAGAATTTAGTCGCATGGATAACCTCAAGCAGCATTTAAAATCACACGAACAACCACAATACAGATGTCATTTGTGTGAGAAAAAATTTAGTTCAAAACCTTCCTAATTTGAAACAACCTATGCGGACCAGTCACGAAAATCAGCCTGAAAACCTCGTGTCCGTAAAAAGCAAAAAACAGATCACAAGAAAAATAGGAAACCAAGAAAAAAAATCCAAAACGTTGATGTGTTTGAATCAATTTTCTTAAATCCAGAAGAGGTATTCAAATTTGGTATTTCGTTTTTTTTTTTTTATTATTCGATGCGATCGGAACTTTTGGAGATTTTGGGAGAAGCTGTTAAGGAAAAGCAAGCTATCAAGTAGCGATTATTAATCAAACTTCTCCTAGGGAAAACATCGCCGGAAGGTGACGTAGAAGTGTTGTCAACCTATTTTTGGTCGGATACGTGCACAGAATATACGAATGATTTCATCGAGGATAATCTCACACTAGCCCACAAAAAATTATGAGCAGCATTGAAAAATTTGTACAAGAGAGTTCTGGGTGGGTGCTCTGTGAAATTCACCATTTCGAATTACAAATTGCGAGGCACGCACCGTTAAAGGGCAGTAGTTTAATTCGTTTACCCAAGGATTTAAGAGGTGAAAAATGCCATTCTAAATATCCAGAATTTCGAACATAACAAATGTTATGTCTGGTGCTCAGAGAAGAAAATGCAGATCCGGTTAGAAATTATCTCCCTTTTGAAAAGGAAGTTAATATGAAAGGGATGACCTACCCAGTCCCAAATCACAAAACCCCACAAAAAGAGTCGCAAAATAATTTGCGTATTAATATTTATGGGTTTTAAGAAGGCGCCTTTGCCTCCCCCGCCTTTTGCCGCCAATGCTTTATCCGCTACACCTTCTCCTAATTTTGAGGATATTTCTCCCCCACCTTTTGCCGCCAATGCTTTATCCGCTGCACCTTCTCCTAATTTTGAGGATATTTCTCCCCCGCTTTTTGCCGCCAATGCTTTATCCGCTGCAATTTCCCCTAAGTTTGAGGATATTTCTTCCCTGCTTTTTGACGCCAATGCTTTATCCGCTGCACCTTCTCCTAATTTTGAGGATATTTCTCCCCTGCTTTTTGCCGCCAATGCAATAAACACACGCCTTATTGCAGCAAACAAACACCGCAAGTCATAAACATGCCGCAGGAAGGCAATTCATACTCCAGTTTCAGTGAACGCATTTACAAGCGACTGTTCCATTTGTGATGTATGCAGAATTTGAATCTATCATTGTCCCACTCGACCCCACCGAAACCTCCATGGATTTTGAATGTATCATTGCTCCACTCGACCTCTTTGAAACTAAACCATACCAAATAGATATCGCACACCATGTGCCATGTGGATATGAAATTAATGATTGTAGGTCCTGATAACCACACATATCGATTCAATCCAAATGATGAAGGTGTGAGTTTATCGCAGGGAAGATACGGTGGATCGTTTTCTTGATACTTTAATTCATATAAATGATGAAATTGCGAAAAAACTTGTACTTGTTGCACCAATGCAATTAAGCGAAGAGCAGCAGCGCAAACATGATGCGGCAAAAATTTGCTATAGTTGCAGAAAAGCATTGGGAGAAAAAAATTCGTGATCATGAGACTTCAGAATACAGAGGAGCTGCTCACCCCTTTTGCAACCTCCAATATAAACAACAATAATCCCGGTGGTTTTTCAAAACCTGAAGAGATATGATGCTCATTTTAATGAGTAGGTTAGGCCGTTATAAAGATCATAAGAATGAAGTAATTACGAGTACCCTCGAACAATATATAAGTTTTAAATTAAAGAAACATTCATCATCGATTAATGTGCCTTTCATTGACTCCTACCAATTTCTCACGGCTTCCCTCGAAAAACTGACCTCATATCTCCAGTCACACCAGTTTGATTATTTTAAAAGAGAACTTTCCAGAGAACGGATTTGGAAAGGTTGAAAAAAAAAGGTACATATCCTTATGACAAAGGTACATATCCTTATGATAATATCTCAAGTTTCGAAAAGTTCTATGAAACCAAGCTATCCGGAAAAACTGCTTTTTTCAGCACGTTGACTAATGAAGATATTAGGGATGAGGAATATAATAATGCTCTACACGTTTGGGAAACATTCAATCGCTCGGTGAATACCATGATTTTTATGTGAAAACTGATGTAATTTTGCTTGCTGATGTGTCTGAAAATTTTCGGAAATTATGTAATCAATTTTATAATTTAGATCCTGCCCATCTTACGACATTACCCAGTCGATCATGGCAATCTTGCCTAAAAATGACAGATGTCAAATTGGAGGTTCTACGGATAATAACATGTTGGTTTCATCGAGCAGGGTGAGCGTGAAGGTGTATCACAAATATCCCACAGGTTAGCAACTGCAAACACTGAGTTTTGTCCAGACTATGATTCATCTCACGAGAAATCGCATATCATGTATTATATTGCGAACAATCTTTATGGTTGGCCCATGTCCATGCATCTACCACATGGGGGGAGGGGGGTTCCGGTGGGTTGATCCAGAAAATATAACCACGGAAAAAGTTTTAAAGTTAAAGGATGATGACCCAATTGGGTTTATATTCGAGGTGGATTTGGAGTATCCTCATGAAATCCACAAACTCCACAATGAATTTCCTTTAGCTTCTGAAAAATTTTCAGTGACACATGAAATGTTGTCACCGTATGCAAAAAGTCTGATACAAAAGGGATATAAGGGTGTTCCAAAACTAATCCCAAATTTATTTGATAAGAGTAAATACATTTGTGATTCCAGGAATTTAAAATTATATGTACAATTTGGTCTAGAAATAACTAAATTTCACAAAGTATTACAATTCGATCAATCCCCTTGGCTCGAGAAATATATTTCTTTTAATACGAAGAAAAGGAAGCAAACCACGAGCAGTTTCTAGCGTAATTTCTTCAAGCTCCTTAACAATAATTCTATATATGGGAAATGCATTGAGAATTTGAGGAAAAGAAGAAATACCGAATTGACCAGCCAAACGATGAAAGATCGAAAGTTGGTGGCATCTCCAAACTATAAAGGCCACAAGATATTTGACGAGGGCCTCATAGACGTGGAAAGAAAGAAAAACAGTATCCACATGAACCGACCCGTTTATGTCGGATTTGCGATACTTGAGTTATCCAAAGAACTCATGTATGATTTTCACTATAATTTTGTGAAAACAATTTATCCTGAAGATCATGCAATCCTTCTTTTCACAGATACGGACTCTCTGACGTATCACATTCGAACAAAGGATCTACAAAAGAATATAGAAACCCACAGCTCTCGCTTCGATTTTTCTGGTTATCCCAACGACCATAAACTCTATTCTACTAAGAATAAAAAAGTTTTGGGACAATTTAAGGATGAATTAAATGGAGCAGCGGCCTATCAATTTGTAGGTGTAAATAAAAATGTACAGTATAAAGTCATCTCTAGAAGAAAAAAAAGTGCCAAGGGGATATCAAGAAGAGTTGTTAAAAACAAACTCAAACATGAAGATTATCTAACTGTCTGATGAAGAAAAAGACAACGTATGAAATACAGATGAAAATTGGCCAACGTTTGCATCAGTTGTATACCGTGGAATACAACAAAAAATGTTTGTCGGTGTTTGATGATAAACTGTATTTACTACAAGATGGAATACCGAGCCTAGCCTACGGTCATCGTAAAATTTCTGAAATTCATGATGATAGAAAATAATTTCAAAAGTAAATAGAAAGTAAAATGAATATAAAAAAAAATTAAATGCGTAAATAGAAAATGAAATTTGTATACATATATATATAATGTGTGTAAACAGAAAATGAAATTTATAGAGAAAAAACTAAATTTTCAAAAAAAAGTGTGTGTGTGTCGTCTTTGAGTGGTGAACCTCCTCGCGGTTAAGCCTGGTCAATGAGAACTATGCATTTTACTAATTTGACTTTCGTCAGACAGACTAAATTCATCTTGACAAAATGAAAAGTTCTTAGCTAATGACCACAAAAATTGATACTCTTTTAATTGTTATTTTTATTATTTCAGACTCTTTGAATCCAGTCTTTAAAAATCCAGAATGGTAAGAAACTTTTTTAAAAAAATCAGGTGGGGGGGGGGGGGGATCCTCTAACAGTTTCCTCAATTTTCATTCTCAAGGGAACGATTCTCTACTTTAAAAAAATTAAGCCCTTCAAAAATTTAGCCACTCCTACTACAAGATGATCAGATAAGCCTCCCGTTCCACCCACAGGTGGATTACTCCCTCCTCCTTCCACCTCCTCATGCTGAACTGTCCTTCTTCCCCTACTTCTGGTGTTAATATTCTACAAGCTATGCGAATGACTGACGAAGCATAGAACAATGTGTCTTCCTCTACAATAATAAATAGCTTTAGAAAGCCTGGTTCATTGGAAATCGCGAAAGTAGTCAGACAATTAACATTGATAATAATAAAGAAAAAACTGCACAGAAAAGATTGAAAGGAGTCATGAAGCTCGGTAACATGTAATTTAATTACTTTGTCGACGTGGATGATGCAAAAAGTGTGCGGTCAGTGGGACGACAATGATATCGTCGATCAAACGAAAGCTTCTTGTGACGCAGAAGATGAAGAAGAAATCGGCAAATTACCAGCAAATGTGACAAACAGACATACACTTTCTGCAGGGGACACTTTGAGGAGATACGCTGAGCGTCAGCCAAATATGTCAGAAGACACATTTACAGCCATTGTCCACTTAGAAAGTGTAATAGATAAAATTTCATACTCATCTCTAAAGTAAACAACAATTTAATCTTTTTTCAAATAAAATTGTTAAAAGTGTCTATTAGAAAAAAAATGGATTATATTTTAAAAAGGTATGTAAAAAAGTTTTTATCTTTATTCTTGGTAGCATGCTGTTTTCGATAATTCTAATTTTCGATATTTTGTGTATAACTTTTAGGGGCATATTGTGTACATTTTTGTGTCTTTTATGTGGGTGGGAAGGTAGGAGAGGGGGGATAATAGAATTTTGGTGTTCTGAGGTTGTTATACTCTGATTTTATCTGTTACTTGACCTGTTCAGTTGCATATATTTGGCTCTAGCTCTCATTATTTCGTCTATTAATTTTTAGTTGTACATATATATTTAGTTGTATATTATTTAACAGTTTTAAGCAATTTATCTTATTTATAATAACGTGTATATAGTGTAATTTTATTTAACCCTTAACCGGAAACGTACATCTGCGAATTTTTGCGTCTACATATCTGTCCTTAATATTTTCTCTCTCCAACATTCCGAATTATTTTTATGCAGTTATATTAAAAAACTGGTCCTGTTAATGCATTACTACTAAAGATTAAATGTTTAAGTTCACTATTTGGTAAATTATTAAGTGTTCTGTTTGTGCAAGGTATTTGTATGTTTCCGGTTAAGGGATAATATATTTATATATATTGAGCCGAAATCATAATGCCTAAAAAAGGGCTTAGTATTGAAGAAGTCCTAGCAATTTTCGAGGATATTCCGTCAGATGCATCCTCAGATATATCGGAATGTAGTAGTGAGGAAGGGGAGAAACCTTTGGATGAAAACGATCTTCTATCAGATGAATCTGATGTTGTGACTCAGAATTTGCCTGATTCATCATCAGAAACCGGATCTTATAATATACCATCTGCATCCCAAACCTGTTTGCCTGGTCCATCATTAGCTGTAGAAATTACCTGGACATAAAAAAAGGTAATGTAAGGAAAAATATCCCCGATTTCTATGAAATAACCGGACCTTGTGGTGAAATTTTAAATATGGAAGATAAATCATTGCTATTGTTATTTCTTACTTTTTTAAGTGTAACGTTTATGGAAACAATAGTTTTCCAGACAAACGTGTATGCACTGCAAAAAGGAAAGCCCTAAACTAATTTAATTTGTCCGAATTTTTGAAATTTATGGCCATGAACTTAATAATGGGTATTAAAAAAATGCCACGTTATCGTGATCATTGGTCAAGTGCTCCCGATGAAGCCAATTTGATGCCAATATAACGGTTCAGCTGGATTTTATCACATTTGCATCTAAATGATAATACTCATCATCCCCAAAGAGGAGATCCGGAATTATATAAACTATATAAGATTCGCCATTTCACGATCACCTGTCTCATAAATTTCTTTCTTTGTATCACCTTACTCATAAACAGGCAGTGGACGAATCCATGATAAAATTCAAGGGTCGTAGTACCTTAAAACAGTACATGCCAAAGAAACCCATAAAACGTGGTTATAAAGTATGCTACAACGTATCTTATTTTTTCTAATTCTCCACCCCTCCTTAAAATAAACAATTTTTCATTCTAGGAAACAAGATTAAGACAGAGTATGGACCTAACTAAAGATGCCTTTTTCCCATATACATGTGTTTTACCACAAGACTTTATTCGAATAATATCGAAAGGACACCCCATCCATACATTGTTACATATAATAAACGTGGATCGAAAGTATGTAGAAATCCTGTTGACGTGGGAGCGCTATTGAGAAAAATGTACCATGCACCTGTCCCATTCTTCTTCCTTGACTTTAACCCATCAGTGTGCTTTTGTAAATCCAATAAGGATAATCCTGAAATGTACTTGTTATCTGATGATGAAGATTAATAAATACTGTTAAACTAGCCTATAGGAACTGATACTAAACATTTGTAATTTTGTGGCCTGTGTAATGCAGACATGTCAAGTCTATTGATTTCGGCAGGAGTTTATTTCTTTATGTTTGACTAGTGCTATTTGATATGATAGCTCTTTAAAACTTTGACTCTTAATATGGGCAAATTAACAATTTTCATTTTTAAATGCAAAAATCTGTTACAATTTTATTTTCTATAATTAATAAATAGTAACTTTATGTTGAAAACTGTAATTATTATTTTTTAAATGGAATAATCATGTATCATTTTGTTTTTAATAATTTCGTTATTAATTAAAAATTATCATTCATAACTTTTATAATTGCTCAGAGACAATTTGTATGAGAAGACGAAATCCATTCCTGGTATTCATAGTGATGAATTTTAAATTGTTTTAAAACTTTTATGTTATTTGCTTGATTAAAAGCATTTTGAGGCCCCTAATTAAAAACGTTTTTAATTTATTAAGTATGTATATCTACAATATTATTTCAAATAAATTTATTATTATTATTTTATGTTTGCATTTAAAAATAAAAAAAACCTCATTGAAAATTCTCATGATTTCTGGAACTTGGCAACTCTGGCAATGTGTGGCAGTTATTTGCAATTTTTATTTCTAATTTTGAAATCAATTAATATTAAACTAAATAACGTGTATATATATAACCAACCCTGGGCATTTTCAGGGATAAAAATATGCTTTTCAAAAAAAAAAAAAAAAAAGGAATTGCAATTTACTACCTAAATAAAAAACATTCTTATTTTTAGCTTTGCTTTATTTTAGCACGGGGGCATTGATGGGGGTAATTGATGGAGCAACATGAGATCCAAGTCCTGTTCATATGACTTAGATCTTTTTTGGGGGGGTGAGGGCTGCAATTCCCAAATAAAGCATTCACTAATGTACGCTAATGTGCCTGTCAGGCTTTATTTGGGAGGTTATTAAGGGGCTACTTTAGAATACTTAACTAAAATAGCCTCCTGATGCTTTGGCACTCTTATTCTAACACTCTTCTCTTAAAGAGGGGAGTTAGGGCTAGCACCCCTTTGGTTTGTAGTCCGATCTGTATGGACAAATCTTTTTTTTTTTTTGTATCATTTCATATTCTCATTAGGGTGAGGTCAATCTTTTTTGAGGCAGCAGGGGACTTTAAGGTTATTAATGTAACTAAAGGTTTCTAATACTTGTCTCTTAAAGACGAGACTAAGGTCCACTAACTTTTTTGTGGGCGTGCTAAACGTACCCCTTTCTTTGTGGACCTGTCCGTATGGACAAATTTTTTTAAAACATTCTTATTTTTAGCTTTACTTTATTTTAGCACAGGGGCATTTATGGGGCAACATGAGATCCAAGTCATGTTCATATTACTTGGATCTTTTTTTTTTTCTTTTTTTTGTCCGATTCCCAAATAAAGCACTCACTATGTACGCTAATGTACCTGTCAGGCTTTATTTGGGAGGTTATTAAGGGGCTACTTTAGAATACTTAACTAAAATAGCCTCTTGATGCTTTGACACTCTTATTCTAACACTCTTCTCTTAAAGAGGGGATTTAGGGCTAGCACCCCTTTGGTTTGTAGTCCGATCTGTATGGACAAATCTTTTTTTTTTTTTTTTTTTTGTATCGTTTCATATTCAACTTTGTGTAATTTTGTATATATTTTCGTATTATTTCGTATTTTGCAAGACATATTCATTTTTCATAAATTTCATATTCATAAATACAGACTTGCCAAATATCCCAATTCATTATAAATGATGACTATTTAAAGGCTTTTTGACTGCTATTATGGACATGCTATGATTATATCAATAATTTGACATGAGAGACCTCTATAGTTTTAAGTGTTTCACAGCTGCCAAGTCTCCGGCTTTTTGGATACCAGTACTTTAATACAGAAAATGCCGTTTTATTTAATTGGAACATTCTGGCGATTTAAAACAACCAGATTTTTTTCTGAAATTTTAGTAGTGTGCAAAAAGCCGGAGACTTGGCAACTCTGGTGTTTATGAAAAAACAATTTCTCCCAGTAATATGTAGTTAATTTAAAAGTATGTTAAAAACATCCTCACAATGTACTATTTTAATCTGTTTATCTATAAATATCTATAATTAATGGACTGTCACAATTTTAATCTTCAATAGTATCAAAGTCTTGTTTAAAATTAAACTTATACTAAACATGTTTATATGTAAACATGTTTGCACTGAAAAAATAACTCCTGATTTCTGAAATACAATCTCCTGATTTTTGGATTTGAGAACTTGGCAAGTCTGTAAATATTTTCATAAACCTACTTTTATTACAGATTATTATTAATGAAACTTTATTTGAATGCTTTAAAGTCTTAAGGGGGCACAGGACCTTTGAGTTTGTTGAAACAATAAAAGACATCACCTATTTCAAAGTACCTAATGCTTGAATTAAAATCATTAAGTGCTGCGCGCAAGATAAAGCTCTAAATTATGCATATAGAAAACAATTTTTGAACAAAATACACCTACTTCTAAATTAAAACCGAAATATACAAAAAGTTTTGTTTAAAATTTAACTTTAGCACACAAAAAAAAAAAAAAGTTTTCAAGTGCAAAAAAATAAATAAACAAAGTATGTGAAAATTTTTGGTTTTAGTAATCTGAGAAAACGCGTTGATATTGAATGAGTTTCAATGAGTTTCAATGAGTTTCAATATCAACGGGCCTTCAATTGTACTCGCCGTTAATAAATGAATATACAGTCAACTCTGTGAAATCCGCACACTTAGGGACAGAGGGTTTTGTGTATTATACATTTTAGCAGATTATAGATCATCCCTTTGTTTGCATTTTATTTTTTAAAGTCTGACCATAAATTAGGAACAACTATACAAAAATTTTAATTACAATGGACGAAAAAAACATTATGCAACATTGGTTTAATATATTTAATAATTAAGATTAAAGAAAAGTTAAATTATATACAATTTTTACTTATTATTCATGTTTTGGTTTGTTGTCAATAACTTATTTCCGTGGTCTATGAACACTTATTACTTCCTTGCTTCTGCCTTTGATAACATTTTGTTACTCAAGGAAATTTAAATATTTACATGCAATTTATATTTTGATATTTATTCACTGGAAAATTGATAACTGAAAAAAATATGTACTAAATTTAGCTTTTGAGTTGAAATATTAGTAACAATTTGCGGATTATACATCGACGTATTTCACAGAGTTGTCTGTAGTACCTCAAGTAATATTGCAGCTTTTTAAATGGGGTTTTTTGCATGTTACTGAGAAAATAAAAAAAAAACAAAAAAAAAATCCAAAAATTGATTTTTTCCTGTGCCCCCTTAAATGACTTGTTAAATACAAATAAATAGTACTTTATTCTTCAAGAAAATATGCAATATACCTCTTTGCTTTGTAAATTCATAATTTGAAATAAATTAGCTATGTTCCTTAACATAGTCCTTGTATTTATGTTTCTTTCTTTATTGATGTTTATAGATCTTCTTCATGTCAGAGCTGTATTCAGGGTTCATACTCATCAGAGGAATATGGGACTCAGGGGGGGAGGTTACATGGTTTATTTTGTTGTTGATCAACTGTTTACATGAAAATGAATATGAACCCTGTTAGGCCTGGACTCGACGCCTTGAGTGGGGTAGGAGACACCAGCCCACCAGTTGCCCATCAAAGACACAGCCGATTGCTTGGTCTCCATACGTTTTACTTAACATAACGTGTCTGGTTGCTGCTATAAAGGCGTTGTTCGATTAGTTAGCACTATACCAAAGTTCTAGATAAACAATACCTTGGCGACTGTAGCTATGTAACTGTATGTACATGCTTTGTACTTAGCATAACAGGTGGCGTTACCGTGGTATTGTTAAGTATGCAAGCGATGCCATTTTAAAGAGATAAATTTTATTTTTGGCATAAATATTTTCAAATCTTCAATCTAATTTGTTATTGTCCATTTTGTTTTGGAACAGCTTTTCAGTCTTCCCTCAAGATCGAATTGTGAAGCAACAGAGATGTTACTATAGTGATGACATTTTATAATTAATGTGATCAAGTTATTCATGTGAAACATGAATGAAATATAAATAACATACACGGGCAGATGTGGGAGAATTGTTAGAAAATTCTATCAGACAATGATTTACTTCTCTAGCAGCAAGATGAAATCAAACAATTGAAAAAGAAATAATTTATTACTTTTATAACAAATATTTAAATATTGTTACACTAGATGGCAGCACTAGACGATAGTTCCTTATTATAGCGGCTGCTAAATAGTTTTATCCAATCATCCCTTGCGTTAGTTTTTTTTACGCAGAGAGCTCTACAGCACGCAATGTAGAAGGTGCGAAATACAAGCTGCTTGCTTGTTTTTTTTTTCCCCTCGGAGTTTTATGAGAGGCGGGTAATGATGAAATGTTTTTTCGAATCAGCGGATTTCTTCTGAAATTCCTAAAGTCTGTACATATGTACTATAATTGTATAAAGTCGTGTTAAATGATGTATCCTTGTATCTTTTTATGATCTATTAAAAGTTTTGTACTAAATCTTAGAGTGGCGGATCTAATTTTGGAGTGATGAGTCAGTCATTAAATATTATGACTCCTACTTATGAGAAGTAAGGAAGCTATACTTTTACAAATATTTTAATACTTTTTCTTTTGAGTCATTCCATGTCAGTTCAAGCAGGCATGTAACCCATCATCACAAATTTTGATGAAACTGCGTGTGTTTATTCTTATTATTAAGATATGATCACCAGTATTTTTTTTTCTCCTTGGTGAAATAGTTTGAGAAAAAAATTGTCAAAATTTTGAAAAAACTGCCGTCAGTTTGCACACTTGGTTGCTCAGTTTTCAAATGTAGCATGTCATAAATATAATCATATTTCAATATCTACTCTACAAATCATCTTCAAATAATTTATACATAATATATACTGTACGCAGTTTATGAAAAAAAAAAATTACTCTTACGTTTATAACATTTTAAGTGTGTCTAAAAAATTTAAACTTTGAAATTGTGAATTTGTGAAAAATAATGCATTAACTAAAAAAAAGCATTATCAACAAAAGGCAGAGTTTTTATTATTTTTCGTGTGGGATATATTTCAAGGTGTCCTTTACCTGATAATGAAATAAAAATAGTGGGATTTTTGGTGTTTTTAGTAGTATTTAGAAATATTTTGAGGCACATTCCAAATCAAATCAAACAGAGTCAGGTCCCATAAGCCATTAATCCACTGTCACAAATTTCAATGAAACTGAGTATGTTTATAGTTCATTTTAAGACGTAATCACCTTTAATATTCTGATCCTAAGTAAAATATTTTTTAAGATAAAAAATATCAACATTTTGGAAAATTTTTAACGACTGTTCTATATTCAAACACTGCATTAAAAAAAAGTAATTTCAATATAAAATCACTAAATAAGTTTCAAATAATGTATACGTGACAAATATTGTATGCAGATTATTGTTTTTTGTCATTTTAAACACTAAGAGTGTCTTTAAAACCCGCGAGAACTCGCTAGTGAGAATGCCCATTTGCTTTTCTTTTACTTTACATTAATATAATATCAACTTTTTTTGGTTGGCTTAGTACTTTTATTCACAAAAGGGGTAAAATAATTGAAATAACATTTTGAAATTTTAATTAAAATGAAAAATGGTTTAAATAAGAGTCTTAAAAAAGTACGACTGTGAGAGAAAATCTCATGCAGCGAGTTTTCCCGGGTTAATCTTGTGAATTTTTTAAAATCAAGAAATTTGTGAAAATAATGTGTCAAAAAATTTATTATTAATCGTAAGCAGGGTGTTATTACTTTTTTATTGCACATAAAAAATCTTTTAAATCGTTATAAAATAAAATTAGTACAAATATGAGGAATTTTAACAAAATTTTGAGAAAATAAAATTTTTAATTCATAAATATTGAAGCTTCTTATGCTAAGATATACTGTAATGACTAAGATATAGTGTAATACTCCTTTTCCTTAAATATAATATATACAATAATAAAATGACAAATATTATTTACAGCAAATAACAATTAAATTAAATAATATTCAAAAGGCTTTTTTACAGTAAAAATAAAGATGTATGAAAATTCACTTTCTAAACATGTCAAATTAAATTGTTTGTGGGCAGAAAGTATTTTCTTTCCTTTAAACGAATACATTTTCCTTTTTTTGTAGCTGTAGGAATGGTTAACACAAGAAATCAATTGAGATAAAGATCTACGCTACGCATCTCCTTTCTTTTCAGGGGATCAGTAAATATTCTCCCAAGATCTTATGGATGCACAAATTTTACTTATTTTTATTCTTTTTCATCTTTTGAAATCGCCATCCCCTCAATACAGTGACTCTCATATGACCATATGACATAGGAATTAGCTTTCCTTTCATAAGTACCAGTAAAATACGAATTTAACCCTTCAAATTTAAAAACATCACTCCTTAGAGACAAAGTCTGTTTCTCAGTAGTTGGTTGGTTGGTTATATGTTTAATGGCACAAAATCCCTTAAGGGACATGCTGCGCCAAACAAGGATAGACTAAAAACATAAAATTAAAGAGCATGAGATAAGCAATCTGGATGGGGTTCCATCCAGCTGCAGTCAGACAAGTGTAGATAACTAAGAAAATTTAAAAACTAAACATTCTGACTATAGAAGATTTTAGATCAAAAGTGCATTCTGGATGGGGTTCCCATCCAGATGTCAGAACAGTGTAAAAGAACATTTCAAGTTGTTGTTAAACCAAAGAAAGAGATAAAAATTATCTTTCAAAATAAAATCCAGCGTGTTTTAAAAAAGTGAAGAGTGCCCCATGAGGGTAGTTGCAATGGATTCTATTGTACTTATTTTCACCTCTCGTGTACAGCTACTTCTATGACACATAGTCCCGGTCCCTTTATCAACACTACACTGCTCAACAGCTGACTTAAAATCGACAGCCCACTCATATTGAAAAAATAGTTTCAATTGTTCAAATAATAAATAAACTACATTTAAAAATCTTAATACCAATTTATTATCTTAAGACGATAATAATAACTAAACAACATAATGAATTTATAAGTAACCTTTTAACTAAAATTTACTAACAACAGTTTTAATTTTCAAAGTTATTCATTATACCACCATTTCCAAAACAAACCTTTTTTAAATACATCTGTATCAGTTAAATAACCTATAAATTCTGTAATCACATATCCTATCATCGTACCTAAAAACGATGATGGAAGTATTGATTGATAAAACCAATGATCAATTTGAAATTTTTTAATCATTTCACTTGTTTAAAAAATGAACCTTATACACTATGACGCAAAAGTTTAGACAATGACGTCATTCAGCTTTAAAATGTAGAATTATGACGTCAGAATTACAAAAACCTGTAAATATATTCAAAAACTGATTTAAAATGCTATGTACAAAAGACAGTCGTTTTATTTGCTATAATACTAATTTTTTTCAAAAAATTCACATGTGCTTGTCGCAAAAGTTTAGACACTATTCTAAATTTCTTTGAATATTCGCTGGCATATGCAAATTTAGAATCGATGATGTCACAAATTTGGAGTACTTAAGTTCTGCAAACGATTGCGCTTCATAGTCGACATGCCGAGAGCTAAAGAAATTCAAGTGAATGAGGTTTCAAGGATTTGGCAGTTGAAAGGTAAAGGGAAGAGCGTTTCTGAAAGACAAAGACTAGCGAGTACTCAACAAATGAGCGTACGTGGAGTTCAAAGCTCATCGGGACTCTCTGTATCAAAGGATACGATTCGTAGACGAATTTTGGAAAAAGGAACAATCGTTTATAGCAAAATGCAGAAGAAACCAGCTCTGAAACCACATCATAAGTTACAAAGACTTATGTGGGCTCGAAAGCATATGTCGTATGGAGAGAAATGGCAGTCAGTCATATTTAGCGATGAAAAAAAGTGGAATCTGGATGGTCCAGATGGTTGTTTATCGTATTGGCATGACTTGCGGAAGGAACCTCGACGTTTTTTTAGTCGCAGACAAGGAGGGGGCTCGGTGATGGTTTGGGCAGCCTTTTGCTATAATGGACAAGTATCTCTGACCTTCACCAGTGGTCGTCAAACTTCACAGCATTATACACAGACATTAGAAGAAAACCTACTGCCATTTGCTGAGCTTCTAGGGGGTCCTCAGTGGGAATTTCAGCAAGACAATGCTTCAATTCACAGTTCAAAACATTCAAAATCTTGGTTTAATTCCCATAATATAAGAGTTCTCGACTGGCCAGCATGTAGCCCAGATCTTAACCCTATAGAAAACCTTTGGAGCATCATGTGTCGCAAAGTTTATAGCAACGCTAGACAATACTCTTCTGAAAAGGAACTTAAGACATCTATTGAGAATGCATGGTACGATATCGATCCACAAACTATGCAAGATTTAGTTTCTTCCATGCAATCTCGTGTATATGACGTAATACATAAGCATGGATGCGCAACCAGGTTTTAAAAATTGTTTATTTCGATTTTATTTAATTTGTGTCTAAACTTTTGAGACAGCAGTTTATTTTTGTTACCATTTAATTTATTGCAATATGCACAATTCCACTTTTCTTTGTTATAAATATTGTTTATATGTACAGCACATTAATTTCAAGCAGTGATTTGAAAATTGAATAAATATTTTTCAAAGTATGTAAGAATTTCTTCATTGTCTAAACTTTTGTGTCATAGTGTATATATATATATACAGGGTGTTCCGTTAAAGGGGTCCAATATTAATAGGGGTAATAGAGGAGATCACACGGAGCATAAATCAGTATATAATGCCTGGCCGGATCTCAATAATTTTCAAGTTACAGCAAATAGAATGAAAAATCGGAAATTTGTAAAAAAACCCTCATTGCTAAACTATAGATAATGCTACATAAAAACGCAGCACATATTTAGAAAGAGCAGAAAAAATCCTACGAAATGACATAAGTTGTTTTAGAATATTGAGAATTAATGGCGAGTTACAAGCTCTGAAACAGTGAAAAAATACAAAATCAAATATTTAGCAAAATAGTTAATCGTTAATTCCAAAAATGCAACTCTACCTACATCAAGGAAAATGTTATAAAATTTGGTCCATTCCGAAAGCTTTCGAAGAAGCTGACAATAAACCATATCAGTTTAATTGTATGGGAGAAATCAAGCAGTTCCCTAGTTACAACTCTGTACTGTTGCACGCTCGGAAAAGGCGAAACTCCGCCCATGACGATTGTAAACACCCCGTTTTAATATCTTTCAATTATACATTTCTGATCAACCTCTATCAATACCCTTTCATTATTCAGTCTGGTCAGTGAATGACATATTGTGCAGCTCTCGCCTTGTCTTAAAGCAAACTCCGTGACTGCTGCGTTTCCTCCATGAACTTTCAGGATGATGAAGAAGTACTTTTTATGCAAATTTTCTATGTGTATAGGAAGAAAAGTGTAATAAAACAGCAGTCATCAGTGGGCGATATGTTAAAGGGAGGCTGTTGTAAGTGGGATTGTAGTAAGTTGATGTATAATAATTATGCCGGAATACTCTAACGAAGAATATGCGGACATGCATCTGATGTACGGGCAAGCTCATGGAAATGCATGTCTAGCACAGCGCATGTACCGTGAGCAATTTCCAAGGAGACGTTGCCCAAGTTCGAAACTCTTCATAAAAATCGATAGACGATTACGGGAGACTGGATCGTTTAATACAGCAAGCATTGATGCAGGGAAACCTCGACATGTATGAACACCTGCAATGGAAGAAGATGTGCTGAATATTTTTAAAGATAACCCTTCCACGAGTACACGAGCTGCTGCGTCTGAAGTCTGTGTTTCTCACCAAAGTGTGTGGCGTGTTCTGCATGCAGAAAACATGCACCCCTTTCATGTGCAGCGGGTACAACTGTTATCAGTAACAGATTGTGCTCAGCGGACAGAATTCGTACGCTGGTTGCTTAATGTAACAGAAAATAATCCACAATTTCTGGAAAATATTTTATTTACTGATGAAGCAACATTTACGAGAGAGGGCGTGGTAAACACGCACAATATGCACACATGGTCATATACAAATCCGCACACTGTTTTCCCGTCGAACGCACAACAAAAGTTCAGTGTGAACATATGGGCAGGTGTCCTCGGCGATTATCTCATAGGACCATATTTACTCCCAGATGTACTCAATGGCAGTACGTACTTGGTTTTCCTACGGGATATCTTACCGCAGTTACTGCAAAATGTGCCAGCAACATTGCACCACAATATGTGGTTTATGCACGATGGCGCACCGGCACATTTTTTCATAGGTGTTCGCAATCACCTCAATTCAACATATCCTGGGAAATGGATTGGACGCAGTGGACCTGTTGCTTGGCCTACACGCTCTCCAGACCTCAATCCGTTAGACTTTTTTGTTTGGGGACACCTTAAATCGCTGGTGTATGAAACACCTGTGGATACACCGGAGGATTTACTAGCGCGAATCGTTGTCGCTGCAGGAGACATTCCCAACTCCGTCAGAGTTTTTCGGCGTGTTCGCCAATCTTTACAACGTCGCTGTCGGCTGTGCGATTCTGTTAATGGGCGCAACTTCGAACACCTATTATAATAATGTCCGTTCGTCTGCCTTCCGACATTGAACTGTGCAGCGCAGGCCAGAAGACTATGCTTCACATACGTCATAAAGTACGTGGAATGTAATTCTTTATTTGTCATTTTTCTTTTATTTTCAACACTTTTTGGCACAGTATTTTGCAAGTCACAGACTGTGGTGTACTCAAATTGTAAATTACAAAGTTTGTATGAATTAATTTAAAATTTAGAATCTTTTTTAAATTTATAATTAATAAAATTATTATGCTATTTGTTATTATTATTTCCTATCATAAATTATGATGCACATATACATACAATAATTGTCCATGTAAAACATGTACTGAAACTTCTTGCATAGTTACAAATCGCAATATTTTTAATTATTTCCGAATTTTCATCACCAGTTTAATTTTAAAGAATTTAACTTAAGCTTTATATCAATAAAAGACCACTTTAAAATGTAGACTATTATTGTAAAGTTATTTTGGTTCATTCAACTCTTGAATAATTAAAAATGTTGCATCTCAGAAGAAGCATGATCGAAAATGTATAGTTGAGAGTAATTAAAAAGGCGGTGTTTCCAATCGTGATGGGCGGAGTTTAACCTTTGCTAGTGTCAAAGAAAGCGGAGTTGTAACTAAGAAACTGATTAATTTCTCTCACACAATTAAACCGATATGGTTCATTGTAAGCTTTTTCGAAAGTTTTCGGAATGGACCAAATTTTACTACATTTTCCTTGTTGTAGCTAGAGTTGTCTTTTTGGAATTAACGATTAACTATTTTGATGTATATTGGATTTCTTACTTTTTTCACTGTTTCAGGGCTTGTAACTCGTCAATAAATATTGCTATTTTAATACAATTGATGTCATTTTGTAGGTTTTTTTCTGCTCTTCTAAATATGTGCTTCGTTTTTATGTAGCATTATTGATAGTTTAGCAATGTGGGCTCTTTTACAATTTTCCGAATTTTCATTCTATTTGCTGTAACTTGAAAACTATTGAGATCCGACCAGGCTTTATACACTGATTTATGCTCCATGTGATCTCCTCTATTACCCCTATTAATATTGGACCCCTTTAACGGAACACCCTGTAAATATAAAATTCAAAAAACAGCTTATTTTTTATTAATAATTCGCATTTTTCACAATTTAAACGGAACCGAAAAATAAATGAACGACAATAATCTGTACAAGTTAAAATGGACAAACTAGTTTTATTTTGTAAATAAATAAAAATTAAAAACCCACATTATGAAACTCTTTCCAAAACCTTTAGAATATTATAAACAATCGTTAAAAAAATCTTAAATTTGAAATAAGAAATAACATTAAATTTAAAATAAGATCGCTCCCTTTGATTTTCCTTATTTTTTTTTTTTTTTCAAATTTAATATTATACATTTGTTTATTTAAATTATTTTATGTTGAGTCGAAGTGTAAAAATAGGATATTTATCATTAATTTTGTGATTTTAAATATTTTTTTTTCTAAAAATAACTTTTTTCCCAGATTGATCTCAAGAAACAAAAGCTGTTTCGCAAGCGGTATTTATTTATTTATTTGGGAGAGGTGGTATGGGTAGTGTAAAGTGATCGAGGTATTGCGGGAAGAATAAAACAAAACTAACTCTTGGATTCCTACATAACCTGTTCTCATTATACCTTTTCTTGTGTGTCTAACAGATGGATGATGATGTTATCGAGTGCCTGATTTGATCTCGATTCTGTCTCTTCGGCGGTATTGATCTCCCGTGTAATCATTCTTACCACACGAGATGCATCAGAAATTATTTCCGATCGCTGGTCATTAAATCACCGCTGAACTGCCCTGAGTGCAGAAACATCATTCTACCCGACATTCTGGCATCGCTACTGAGGACAACTTCTCGCGAAGAGGATGAGGTGAGAGGAGGAGGAGGAGGAGCCAGTCCAAGCTCGACCTTGACGACGCTTACAGCAGAGGTTATTAAGCAATGGCGAGAAGCCGACCCGAATGCTATCATACAATACAAAGATTCCTAGAAAGAGGGAGAGATTATTATATCGGGCAAATCTTTGTGAACTCAGAGCAATGAGAGAAACAATGAACATAATTCTAGATTCATTGGAAAATGACGCTTAAAATTATATTGTTTTATTTGCAAAAAATGTAATTTGAATTTGAAAAATTAAATGAACAATAAATATTATTTTCTAAAAAAAAGAATGTGTTTGAATCTATAAAAACACTTCCGGCGAAAATTTTAACGTATAAAATTTGACGACATTTAAGTTGATGGCAAAAAATTTAAATTCGAAAAACAACAAAAAAAAAACTGTTTATTTTCTTGGTTGTTGCTTTTATTATCGAATAAAGTTAGATTACACATAGTCTAAAATCACAATGTTAAAAAAGGAGGATTAAAATATTTATTATTATTATTATTATTATTATTTTAAATACATTAGAACCATCCATTACGACGCTTTCGACGACAACCTAATATTCCGTGTTTCAGTCACATCATTTGTTTTTTTTACAAGTTTTTCTTTACATCTCAATTTTGCATATCGTAGCACATCGTTAAGTTAAGAGGATATCTTTTATAAAAATTAAGCAGTTGTATATCACGATCCACCATAGGCAAAGTCACGCCTATTCCTTTTTGGATGATATTCTGAAAAGATCGTTCCAGGAATGTAGAAGGATTCCGAGCACGTGGTTCAGGTAAATCGAAGAAATTATAAACGGATCCTCTGACTGTCGAGCAGCGGTTTCTGTCGCTGTTTGCACAGACGGATTGTCCCGCTTGTACCTATTATATGCTGATTCGTGATTTTTCACGTTTCATGGGAAGTCGTACAAATCATAATGGTAAAGCTTTCTATTGATTTCGTTGCCTACTTGGGTTTACTCGTCAAGACCTCCTTGAAGAATCACACGCCTCATTGTTCAAGGCAAGCATCGCAAGTTTTAAAAATGCCTAAAGAAGGCAGAAACTTTTACATTTACAGGAATCAGTTCCATTTGTAATTTATGCCGTTTTTGAATACCTCCTCGTACCGATAGCCACCACCACCACCGAATCCTCCAAAACTAAATCTTTAAACTGAAACTGCTCATCATGTCGCTTGTGGATACGCATACGTTATTGTGGGCACTGAATGTGCTATCTACAAATATGCTAAAGTTTATCAAGGTGAAAAATACTCTGTGGAAATTCGTTAACGATTTAATATCTGAAAAAGATGAACTGCAAGAAAAATTAATGACGATTGCACCCATGCATTTAACAGATTCCGAAGAAAAATCCTTTCGAGAGGCGAAGGAATGCTCATTTGTCGGAAGGCCCTGTGAGAGAAAAGGGTCCGCGATCATTGTCACATATCTTCCATATACAGAGGGGCTACACATCCCTTTTGTAACTTAAATTACAAACAATCTAAAATAATCCCGATGGTTTTTCACAACTTCAAAAAATATGATGCCCATCATATTATGAAGAAGCGAAGCTGTTATTCCAATCTTTTACATAGATGTAATCGCTGCCACATTAGAGGGTTACATAAATTTTAAACTGAAGGAAAGAACATCCTCAATTCAATTTTCCTCTCTGGACACGCTTCAATTTCTTCCAACGTCATTGGAAAAACTCACATCAAATCTTCATCCCAGTGATTTTAAAATTTTAAAGCAACACTTCCCAAATATTGACATAAATTTGCTAACTCGAAAAGGAGTATACCCATACAGTTATTTTACATCTTTTGATAAATTTCTAGAAGATCGATCCAACCCCCACCAGCAGCATTCTACAATGAATTAACGAATGAAGCTATCAGTCAGAAGGATTGCGAGCATACAGAAAACATATGGTCTACTTTCAAGATGAAATCACAGGGAAATTATCAGGACTTATACGCCAAGACTGACGTGCTACTTTTGGCTCATATTTTTGAAAATTTTTGGGGCTTGTGCAAGCAGTTCTTATATTGATGCAGCACACCTCGTCACTTCACCAGATCTGTCTTGGCAGGCTTGTTTGAGGATAACGAGAGTTGAGGTAGAGCTGCTCACAGATGTGAATACGTTATTTATAGAAGAAGGAATTCGTGGGGGCGTGTCAAATTTCCCACAGATTTGCGACTGCCAACAATGCACAAGTCCCCAACCATGATGAAAACGAACACACTTCTCATATTCTTCTAACACTCTCTCATTCTCTCTTCTATACTTCTCTCATTAAAACGTAGGGTTTCTGTTATGCATCAATTGTTTATTTAAACATTCAGTAAAGTTTAACTTGAATGATAAAGCTTTAAAGTATTTACTTCCTATTGATGCACGTTTATTTTTCACCCTCTCTTGTTCTTGTTTACAACCGAAACGACTGGCATTTTCATTCATGCGTATTAGCTTTTGAGGCAAGTGCCGTTACTGAGTAACTGTCAGTAACAGTGATTTTGGTATCTCATCTTTCGCCGTGAACGGCTGACTTGTGACGTCATAGTTTGCAGCCAATGGCGTTTAAGTTGCGTTCGCATGATCGGAGTTTCGGATGTATTCTGAGTAAGTTTGTATATATCGATTGGCAACAATTTTATGCAAAACAATTGCTGTTACCGGGTGTATAAAGGTCTGGACTGATTTTGGATTAGTAGCTTCGTGAATTATTGTACGTATGTATGTATAACTTGTCATAATGTAGAATCATTAGATATTAGTTTATTTTATATTATGATTTGACGGCGAAGTACAGCTGTTATATTGTAAATAATCATAATCATATCATCTTGCTTCAAATAAAATGAATTTGTTTTAGAACTGGTGTCTTAAGTCTTCCACACTAACCACAGCAACTCTGTTTGGCCAATGTTTTAATTGGTCAACAGGTTATGGGCCCAGTGGCCCTGTGGAAGTGAAGATAATGTTTTTTTTCTGCTAAGCGCTGATGAACTTTTCCTGTTTCTTAAAAGATGTACCTCTTTGCTGGAGTTCAGATGTTTCTGAATGACGTTTTTTGCGACGTTTGTTATGAATTTTTTTGACGTCTCCCATGGACTTTCGTAATGTTTTTGGTCAATTCTTCAGATGTTTTTTCGTGAACCTTACCAACATTGTTGAAGTGTGTTTACAATTGCTTCGACGGAGGCCATGTTAAAGATGGAATTATCTAACATTGCTCTTTTGACCTCTACGAATTGGGAAACATGGAAGATAGAAGTGAAAGTCCTCTTAATGCATTTTGGAGCATGGGACTACATTGAGAATCCTGATCCAGAAAGTGAGGTGAAAGAAACAGGGGAATCGTCGGAACCGAAAGCAGGGAAAGATGATAAAACAGTTCCTGTAACAGGCCAGTTGACTTGGAGGGAAAGAAGCGAGATGAATTTAAGAAAAGCTAGGTCGTATACAATAATCTATCAGACCTTATCGCCTGAGTTTAAGCCTTTAATCGCTGGTACAACTAGTGGAGCTGCTGCCTGGAGAATTTTAAAAGATCATTTTGAACCAACTACAAGAGCCCGAGTGATACATCTGCTGGATGAGTTTTTTAGTGTCCGATATAATCCCAGTGAGAATCTTGGCCTTTTCCTCTGCCGAGTGAAGCAAGCTGCTGAACGCCTTCGGGAAGTTGGACATACATTACAGCCTCTGTATTTGGGGTATCAGATGATCCGGAGTTTACCAGAAGAGTTCCAATCAACAGTACAAGCGATTTATCGTTGGCCAGATACCGAATTTGTTCCAGACAAGATTGAATCTGAATTACTGCTAGAGGAGAACCGCCTGAAATTAGCAAAGAGAGACCTTGCAGATAATGTTGCTTTTTCTGGTGAAATAGCTGAATGTAAAACAGGTAAATCTTCTTATAAATCTGACAATTATGTAAATCAAAGTAAATTTTCTAAAAATAAGAATGTTAAGCAAAGTAAATTAATAGGTCCTTGTTATTGTTGTAAATCTTATGGTCACTTAATTGCTAATTGTAAACTTAAAGGTCAATCTAAAAATTATCAACCTAAAGGCTCTTATTCTAGAAATTCTCAATTTAAAAATAAATTTTCAGAAACTAGTAATATTGAATTAAAATGTAGTAATGTAAAATATAGTAAATTGTGATAAAGTAAAATGTAATAATGTAAAATGTACTTTCTCTGAACAAGAGGCTAGTTTAATTGAAATTTCTCCATATGAAGCTAATTCATCTGACTTTGGCCAAAGTGGTAGCTGGGTCTTTGACACAGCTGCTACGGCTCATTTTTGCAATAACAAAAATTTGTTTTTGAATTTTGAACCTGTTTCAAATATGCAGATGTCACTTGCTGTTGGAGAAAAAGAAAGTCCTGTTCAGGGAAAGGGTACTGTAAATTTTTTTGTAAAATGTAAAGATGGCAGTTTTAATCGGATTATTTTAAAAAATGTTTTATATAATCCAAATTTACGAAGGAATCTCTTGTCTGGCAGTAAGCTTGAAAAGTTAGGAGCAAATTTTGTAGGTAGTAAAAGTAAACTTGTAGTATATGACAAAGAATGGAATTGGTTATTTTATGCAGTTAGGAAAAATGATTTGTATTTTTTAAAACCTTCTCATTATAATTCCATGTGTAAAGGAGAAAGCAACTCGGCTGACATTTCAGCTAATCATTCTGAAAAAATTAATTTGAATGAATTATGGCACGAAAGATTTTGCCATGTAAATAATGAATACTTAATTAAGACATGTAAAAATGAAAGTGTTAAAGGACTTCCAAAGCTGTCAAAGTTGGCCGAGGATTGCATCTCCTGTAAACTTGCAAAATCTAAAAGAACATCATTTAGGGCAATAAATAAAGTAAGGTCTAAAACTGCTCTGGAGCTCTTACACATGGATTTATGCGGGCCTTTACAGGTGACATCGCTTGGGGGGAGTAGATATTTTTTTACCATCATTGATGATTTTTCTCGTTTTGTTACTGTGTACACTATCAGGAATAAGTCTGATGTATTTCAGATGTTTTTGAAATTCCAGAGTAGGGCCGAAAGGTACTTAAATAAGAAAATAATTTCTATCAGAACTGATGGTGGCATGGAGTTTTGTAACAAAGATTTTGAGAATTTTTTAGAAAAGCAGGGAATTGGTCACGAGAAAACAAATCCGTATAGCCCAGAAATGAATGGCATTGCAGAGCGTTTCAATTTAACTGCTCTTGATGGTATAAAAACTCTCCTCAATGCTAGTGGCTTGTGTCAAAAATTTTGGGCTGAAGCCTTAATGTGTTTTTCATATACCTGGAATAGGGTTTGTCACAAACAAAATAAACAGACCCCTTTTGAGATGTATTCAGGCAGAAAACCCTCGGTTTCTCACTTTAAAAAGTTTGGTTGTGTAGCATATGTTGGAGTGCCCAGGCAGGTCAGAAGGAAGCTTGATATGCGAGCTAAACTAGGGATCATGTGTGGGTATGCTCATACAACAAAAGGCTACCGAATTTGGTTAATAGAGGAAAATAAAGTTGTTGAAACTATTAACGTTAAGTTTGATGAAACTAAAAGGGGGGTAGATGTCGTTTCAAAACTAAAAGAACAAAAATTTAATTTTTCACTTTTTGACTTTCCAGAAGATGGAGATATTTTTGATGAACCTGAGAATACACCTCAATTGGGGAATGACATTGGAAGAGTTAGTGTGTCAGATCAAGACCAGAGTTCAGAGCGGTTTAGTTTAAAACCTTGTAGATCTATTCCATGGACCCGTAAGGCAGTAACACGTAAAACAGGAAGGGATAAAACAGACATTTATTATGGCATAGAAGGAACAAATACTAGAATTAGATCTTTTAATGAATTAATAGATTATTGTAAAACAAATAAAATAGAATGTGATAAAAACTTGTTTGATTTTAGCAATAAAAATAAAGAATCTGGTAATGTAACTAATCTTTTAAATATAGGTGAGGCCAACTTAACTGAAATTAAAATTCCTCAAACCTACAATCAAGCCATTAAAACACCTGAAGCATCAAATTGGAGGGACGCAATGAACCAAGAGTTAAATGTTATGCATGAGCGTAATGTATGGGATCTTGTGATACCACCAAAAGATACTAAGATTCTTGGTAACCGTTGGGTGTATACCTTAAAAAGGAACGAGAAAAATGAAATAGTTAGGTATAAGGCTAGATTGGTAGCAAAAGGTTTCAACCAAGTTAAAGGAGAAAATTATGAGGAAGTTTTCAGTCCAGTCATAAGTTTTTCGCTAGTTAGATTATTCTTTGCCATATTTTCATGTCTGTTAAAATGGGTTAATGTCCAGGTAGATGTCAACAACGCTTATCTTTATGCTAATCTGGATGAGACTGTATACATGCACCAACCTGAGGGTTTTATTAAAGAAAGAAATAAAGTTTGTAAGTTGAATAAGGCCATTTATGGTCTGCATCAATCTGGCAGACAGTGGTTCTTTGAAGTGGATGATGTTTTATCCAAATTAGATTTTCATAAACTCGATTGGTGTAATTGTGTATACGTGTTTCAGTCCAGATTGATTCTTTTACTTTATGTTGACGATATGGTTCTTTTTGGTAAAACTCAAGATGACTTGGATTATGGGTTAAATTTGCTGCAAAAACATTTTAATTTAAAAATTATGGGGACAACCAGAAAGCTATTGGGCATAGAGTTTGAAGAGATAGGAAATCACCTGTACATTCACCAAACCTCGTATATTGAGAAAGTTTGTGAAATGTTTGCAGAATTTAAATTTCCTGTAAGCTCTGTACCTATTCCCAAGGGCTTGGTTTTGTCAAAACAAGATTCACCTTCCACTAAGGAAGAAATAGAAATTATGTCTAGGTTTCCATACAGAAATCTTATAGGATGTTTGTCTTTTATAGCTGGGAGAACTAGACCTGATATAATGTATGCAGTTAATTTATTATCCCAATTTCAATCAAATCCTGGAATTACTCACTGGAATAGTTTACTAAAATTGTTAGGTTATTTAAAATATACTAAAGAATATAAACTTGAGTTATCCAGAGTCAGTCAATTAAATCTTTCATGTTTTTCAGATTCAGATTTTGCAGCAAACAGGGACGATCGTGTTTCTATGGGTGGGTATATTTTGTTTCTGGATGAAACGCCCATATCATGGAAGACTTTTAAACAAAAATGTATAAGTCTTTCTACCATGGAAGCCGAATATGTCAGTTTAACTGAAGCTGCAAAAGAATTAATTTGGGTCAAAAATGTTTTGCTAAATGAGGTGCTTAACTTTAACTTGAGGGATTGTACTCTGTTCTGTGATAACCAAGCTGCAATAGCCTTTTCTAATTCTCCTTTTGAAAATCAGAAAACCAAACATATTCATATAAAGTATCTTTTTCTTAGAAATCTAGTTTTTGATAAAGTATTTAAACTTAGATATATTGCTAGTAAATTTAATCTTGCTGACAGCTTCACAAAGCCACAGATTAAAGAGCAGTTATTGAAATTTTGTAAAAGTATTTTTGACATTTAAAGTTTTATTGGGGGGGGTTATAGTTTTTCACTACAATGTTCTTCACTCTGGTCAATGCCTTGCCAATAAAGTCTTATATGACCTGACATTGATCAGATTGTTGTTTTTGAATTTAAAGTGTAACCTTTTTGTTGTTGAACTTTTTGAAGTTTTACATTTTTGAACTTTTTGAATTTTTCATGTATTTGTAATTTTTTGTACCTATATGACCTTTTCCATATTTTTGTAAAGCTCAAGAGATGGTGAAAAAGGAGGCCGATTGTTATGCATCAATTGTTTATTTAAACATTCAGTAAAGTTTAACTTGAATGATAAAGCTTTAAAGTATTTACTTCCTATTGATGCACGTTTATTTTTCACCCTCTCTTGTTCTTGTTTACATCCGAAACGACCGGCATTTTCATTCATGCGTATTAGCTTTTGAGGCAAGTGCCGTTACTGAGTAACTGTCAGTAACAGTGATTTTGGTATCTCATCTTTCGCCGTGAACGGCTGACTTGTGACGTCATAGTTTGCAGCCAATGGCGTTTAAGTTGCGTTCGCATGATCGGAGTTTTGGATGTATTCTGAGTAAGTTTGTATATATCGATTGGCAACAGTTTTTATGCAAAACAATTGCTGTTACCGGGTGTATAAAGGTCTGGACTGATTTTGGAAGAGTAGCTTCGTGAATTATTGTACGTATGTATGTATAACTTGTCATAATGTAGAATCATTAGATATTAGTTTATTTTATATTATGATTTGACGGCGAAGTACAGCTGTTATATCGTAAATAATCATAATCATATCATCTTGCTTCAAATAAAATGAATTTGTTTTAGAACTGGTGTCTTAAGTCTTCCACACTAACCACAGCAACTCTGTTTGGCCAATGTTTTAATTGGTCAACAGTTTCGATGGTGTGAAAAAAACTAAATTTTCAGAAAATGACATTAAACATAAGCATAGTAGCCAATACTGGATATATATTTAAAGTGGATTTGGACTATCCTAAATCCTTCACAACCTCCATAATGATTATCCGCTTGCACCCGATAGGCTAACAGTGCAAGAAAAAATGCTTTCCCCCTATGCGAAGAGTTTATTGGTTGGTTGTATGAGGTTTCATGGCGCAAAATTCCTTAAGGGACATGCTGCGCCAAAACAGTAGACTAAAACATTAGAAAGTTTGAAAAAGAAACAATGTCAAAATAAAATAGCAATGAGAGGAACAATCTGGATGAGGTACCCATCCAGAGAAGAGTTTATTAGAGAGGAGATTTAAGGGTAGTCCCAAGCTAATTCCAAATCTAATGGATAAGAGAAAATATATCTGTCACTATCGCAATCTTCAATAATATATAAAACTTGGCCTAAAACTTAGAGGTGCATAAAGTGCTGTAGTTCAAGCAATCACCTTGGCTAAGGGAATACATTGAATTCAATACCGAAAAAAGGAAGACAGCAACGACTACTTTTCAAAAGGATTTCTTTAAGCTACTAAATAACAGCATTTACGGGAAGTGTATTGACAATTTAAGGAAACGTAGAAATGTAGAACTGTGCAATACTTCTCAAAGAGCAGAAAAGGTGATGGAGAGAACAAGAGAGCCAAGGGGATCCTACAAAGATTGTGAGAAGAAAATTAAAACATCAAGATTACATAAATTACTTGAAGTTCAAACTAGAATTGGGCAGCAATTACATCGTTATATACGATGAAGCAAAATAAAAAAGTGTTTATCCCCATTTGATGATAAGCGTTATATACTAGAGGATGGGATAAGCAGTCTAGCTTATGGCCATTATAAAATACCTAAATCATAGATGGGTCTAAAAAAGAAAAAAAAAACGTTAAAAAATGTAAAAAAAAAATTGCTTACAAAAAGTAAAAAAAGCTCTCAAAATCTTTTTTAAAAAATGTGTGTGAATGTGTGCGTTATGAGAATCACGTGATCTGCGATCTCATATTTGATCAAATAGAGAACATTAAAATACTTTATCAAAAATTATAACAACTAAAATAACAAGTAAAATAATCTACATGTCTAATTTTTATTTACAATTATTTACAAGAGAGTCCATTGAAATTTAAGAGGTTTAAGAGTTTGTTAATGATACATTATCTTTTCGTATCCCAAATTTATGTGTTGAATGGTTGGACAACTTACGGTGTCGAGTCGCAGAGGGAACACGAGCGATCGCGAAAATGTAGGGAATGTTATATGATTACTTGTTTATATTCGATGATGTTTTCCATTTTTCATATGCATTGTATTTGTAATTTTCTGTTATACATTCTGATGACGACTCAGTAAAAGAGTTGAAACATGTAAATATAGAATTTTAATTTACTTTTAATATGTCTTTATAACGTCTTTTAAGCAAATAAATATTTTAATATTGTGACATGGTTAACAGTGGACATAATTTTGAGTTATATCTCGCACTTATTTACATATGTAAATCACATTTTCAAAAAGGTTAGGAGCGGCCTTAAGAAGTAAAGTAAAAGAGTTGCGAATGAAAGCGATCACAATTGGTGGACGCAAACGTGGTAATTTAAAAGAAAAAACTATCTTAAAATTATAAAATTTCTACAGAAAGGCTATTAAGAACAATGCTCCAGACATTGAAAAAATTAAATCGGCCATTTTCGCAACATTGTAATGTACCAATGTATGTCTTCAGACAAAAAGCCAGTTCACAATAAATGTCCAATTGGAGTCAACTCATGGTGCTTTTATCAGCGTGCGATAGCTTGCACTGAGAAACCCAAGAGCCATGAATCAATGAAAACTCACTTATTTGAAAATGTTGTTGCAAATATATTACAGGTGTACCAAAGATTGGCCTCTAATGAAATTCTTTAACGCTGTGCTTCTGCAAAGACTCAAAATTCTAATGAAACATTGCACAACTGCATTTGGCAGAAGTTACCAAAAGAAGTACTTGTGTCAAAAAAACGGTTGGAAATTGCAATAACAACAGCTGTTGGCGAATATAATTTTAAGTGCATGGAATCATTCAAAGTAATGTGCAAACATACAGAAAGCTTCGCCAGCAGGATTTAGAGGAAAAAAACGGTTCAGTAATAGCTAGAAGCATGACTAAAGCCAAAGATGATGATGTTCAAAAGGAATATACGAAAGCTTATGACATAACTGGTTATATACCAGTAAGTACATTTAAATAATTAACATCTGTTTATTTTTTACTTTTATGTAATGAATCGATGACTATAGCAAAAAAGCGAGGTGTTCGCAGATCAAAACAAAATCAATATTTTATTAACGAAGTATAACTCCAAAGCATAAGGAACAGCTTGCAATCAACTAATTTTCATAAAACTTTTAGGAATTTTTTTTTGTCGTTTTATTTAAATGACCATAGATTGAGCGGTAATGTCCGACATGGTAGGGTAATTGCGCTCAGTTTGAATACAACGTTTAAGTAAGAGAAAACTCACATATGTAGTTGTGTGGGCTGTTCACACCACTGCAGTTGGTTGGTTAAATGAATTTAATTAAATCACCTTAAAAGCCAAATGACAACAGTTAAAAGACACAAAACTGACAATAATTAAAAGACAAAATTGTTATAAATAAAAACATCTGTAAAGAATGTAAAGTCCCAGGTAAAAATATCAGAGAAAAACCTTTAAAATTTTTGAGATGTTGCAGCCATTTTGAAGGTTTCAGTGGGTATCTTTAAGGAAAATGAAAACTAAAGGTTTTCTTAAGAGAAGTATGGCTCTCTCAATTGCAATCAATTCGGATGTAAAGACAGAAATTGAAGGGTGCAGACGATAACTCAAGGTAGTGTCATTAAAAAAATCCCGCAGCCAACAATATCCGCACTCTTAGAACCATCCGTATAAATATCTGTGTAATTATTAAAGTTTGCACGATGTGCAGCAAATAGTTGTTGAAAGGCAAGAGGAGTTAGATTATTTTTATTGTAACCTTTAAAAGGATGGAGGGTGGTAATATCAGGAGGTTTCCAGGGAGGGAACTGGTACATTGGACAAGGGTTCACTTCAATATTGATTAGAGCACTATCATCAATAATTCTTCGTATTCTGGCTCCAAAAGATGGTATGCAAGATGGTGTATGCTGATAAAGGATATCATTGTATTTAAAATGTGGGTATGAAGGGGATGGCTAGGATATGAAAGGATACGGTAATACAACTCTAATGAGAGTTTATCACGAATATGATGTAATGCTGGTTCGTTACAGTCAACATACAGGCTTCAAATTGGACAAGTACAGAATGCACCAGAGCACACCCGGAGTGCGCTATGGTGCACAGTGTCAAGTTCTTTTAGAGCAGATTTACTGGCTGAACCATAGACCTGGCAGGCAAGGTCAATTTTAGAACGGATCATGGCACGATAGATTTTAAGGAGAGAAGTACGATCTGCTCCCCAAGAGGTATTTGATAGCACCTTTAAAAGATTAAGAGATTTTTCACATGTTGTGTGTAACTAAGATATGTGGTAAAAAGGTTAACTTTTTATCAAAGTGAAGGACCAGAAACGGACAATGTCCACAACAGAAATCTGAGTTGAGTGGATAAAAATTTCAGGATCTGGATGTATATCCCTACGTCTACAAAAGTGCACGCCAAGAAGTTTTGTCTTTAGAAATGATAAAACCATTTTTATTTGTCCAATTAAGAATATGAGTGATGGCTTTTTGCAATTGTCTCTCAATAAAACGAATATCTTGTCCTATACACATAATGCGAAAGTCGTCAACATAGAGGTCTCCCTTCACCGAAGGCGGTAATTGACCAAGGATATTATTTATTTTGATAGCAAAGAGGGTGACACTCAGGACACTGTCCTGGGGTACACCCTCTTCTTGTACATATAAAAACTTGAAAGAGTTCCCCCAATCCTGACTTGAAAAAGTCGAATGGCGAGGAAGTTGTCAATAAAAATTGGGAGATTCCCACGAAAATCAAGATTAAACAGATCACGAAGGATCCCATATCGCCATGTTTTGTCATAGGCTTTCGCCATGTCAAAAAAGACTGACACCAAATGGCTGCGTTTTAGAAAAGCAGTCCGAATATGATTTTCAAGATGGATCAGGTTATCCATAGTAGACCTAACTCGTCGGAATCCACTTTGAAATGCAGCAAGCAGATTGTTAGATTCTAAAATATGCACAAGGCGGATATTTAACATTTTTTCTAGAAGTTTGCAAAGGCTGCTAGTGAGTGCAATAGGTCTGTAATTATTGGGGTCACTGGAATCTTTACCTGGTTTAGGAAAGGGAATAATAAGAGCTTTACGCTAGGCATGAGGAAAGGCATGTTCAACCCAAATTCTATTATCGAAGGCAAATAAGTTATTAAGTGAGGCGGTGGAGAGATGTTTTAGCATGGTATAGGTGATGCCATCGTGACCTGGAGCAGAGAGGTGGCTTTTTTGCAAACAACTTAGGAGCTCTGAAATCGTAAAGGGGTTATTATAGTTAAAAGAATGGCGAGAATGAAAATTGATGCGGGAAGTTTCCATTTGTCTTTTATATGATAAGAATAGTTCTGGGTATGAATCAGTGCTAGAGTTAGATGCAAGTGTATTTGCTATTGTTTCAGCAATATTTTTGGGTGAAGCTATTGTTTGACCATTGTAATTTAGGATTGAGATATGGTTTTCGGAATATAGGCCCATACAATTTTTTACTTTTTTCCAGAGGACTTTGCATGAGGTATTAGAGCTAATGTTAAAATGTATTGCACCCAAGATTCACGCTGGCTCTTACGACGCACTCTTCTAGCTTCCGCCTTTGCTTTTTTGAAGGCAATATAGTTTGTATTATTGGGATACCTCCGGAAGAGGCCCCAAGCCTTCTGTTGAATTTTTTTTGCAATCTGGCAATCACTGTTCCACCACGGCTTCTTGTGCCTAGGTGTAGCAGTGGATTTAGGAATGCTAATATCTGCAGCATTGATAATACACTGGGTGATATTATCAAGTGAATCGTCAAAATCACAGTCAATCATGTCATTTGTAATTGTAGCCTGATTTTTGAAAGATGGCCAATTTGCTCTGTCATAAATATAGCACTTAAAATAATATTAGAGTCCCTGTTAGTTGTAGTCTGTGTGATAAATGTTGGAAAATGGTCACTGCCGTGCAGGTCATTTGAGACCCAAAAGTTCCAGAATAGTCATATTATCTCCATCGTTAAATTATTCATCCGAATCTGGGTGAAGAGCTACTGCATCATCCTCCTCCATTTTATCCGTCTGTTTTAAATGGATTTCTTTTTTGGATGTTTTACTCATTTTCTTTTTGGCTGCATTTTCAGATGGCACAGTGGCTATAACTGTTGGCAAGTTAAATTTCTCTGCATCAGATTTACGGTTTGGTTTCACAGATGGTGTTTTTGTTGTATTTTGAAAACCTCTTTTATGGATTGGAAGTTTAGAGATTAAAGATTGTGACAAGGTATTTTGTTGTGAATTAGGAACAGATTTTGATAAGTTAGGAGGAGCAGATTACGTTGATCTATTTGTCTTACCAGAATTATTAGACAGGTTACTTTCTTTTTGATTTGGTTGGCAATTAGTTTCAGTGGGGAATTCGGTTTGGGTTGCAATAGCTTTATGAGTTTTTTGGACTGTTTTAGACAAAGCAGCAGCATATGATACACCAACTGTGGGTGTCCTGGATTCAACTATTTTTCTAGCCTCGGGGTATGATAAATTTTCTTTTGTTCGTATTGTTTGTATCTCTTTTTCTTTTCGCCACTGCTCGCAGGATTTTGAATAAGATGGGTGCTCTTTTTTACAGTTGACACAAGAAGGTGGTGCATTGCATTGTACACTTTTGTGGCCAACTGCACTACACCGACCACACGTGGTTTTAGCTCGGCATGAGGTTTTTTAATGCCCAAAGCGTTGACAATTAAAACAACGCAGTGGGTTTGGAATATAAGGTCTAACAGAACATGAAAGATATCTGGCTTTTATATATTTGGGTAGGTTTGGTGAGTTAAAAGTAAGTATTATATGCTTGGTAGGTATCTGAACTTGATTCGCTGGTATTTGCTCGTCTTTACGGTAGATTTTGATTCGTCTAGCTTCAATGACATTTTGTTCTATTAGATTATCAACTATTTCACTTTCTGTAACATGCAAGAGGTCAGATTCAGAGATCACCCCGCGAGAAGTGTTGAGGGTTATGTGGACTTACAGAAATCGGGATATTTGCAAAATGTGTACATTTCTTTAAACTTATGGCTTGTTTGCTATTGTTTACCTCAATAAGAAGTTCACCAGATTGAATTTTTTTGATGGTCTTTGGTTCACCAATCAATCCTTGGATAGACTTGTGAATCAAAAAGGGAGAGGTCTTGTCAAAACTGCCTTTTTGTCTTTTGATAACAAAGAATCTTTCAGCACATGAATTGGTATTGGAGGCAATATCATCATCTCTATCAGCCCACAATTTATTTTGGTTCTCATTCTCTCCACATGGGAGAGGTTTGAAGGAAGTAAAGTATTTCCATCCATAATGGGATAAAAAAAAATAATTCAGACCCCAGTCGCACCACCCACCACCGAGCCCAACAAGGGGATGCACATTCATGCACCAGTGCTAACCAGGGCCCATACGGTCACAAGACACTCCTATGCCAGTCTCCACCCTTAACGAGATGGCTAGTAAGCACTCGATCGCTTGATCTCCAGCCAGTGACAAGTCAGCTGACCAGCCGATTGATACATACGGGACCAATATGCACCTCCCGTCTACCTGAAGCAGGGGCCAAAGAAGTGTGTTGGTTTCCCTGAACTGCCAGGATCCCCCTCTCCAGGGACATGGGTTGCCACGTACGACAAACACGTGGGTGGTTTACAATTCTCCATGAGTCGATACACAGGATGATATCGGCTCACACAGAATTGCCCTCACCTCCGAAGAGGAGACCACAATGAGAGTGAAACAAAGAGGAAAGAGAGACAAGAGAAAAGAAGAAGAGGGAAAGATCGCTCAGGTGCCCGGGGTTGCGAAGCCCGTGAATAACCTAAAGAAGGTATCCCCCTGGAGGAGCGGAGTAGGGATAAAGGGTCGGACAGGACGGCTTAAGTAGGCAGCTTTAATTCTGGTTGGTAAATTCGGGCTATTGAAAGTGAGAATAATATGCTTTGTAGGAAGCACTTGCCCATTTTGACGGATTGTTATACGACGTGCGTCTATGATATTTTGATCTTTTAAGTTTTCTAGAAGCTCTTCCTTTGTAGAGAAAAGGTCTGGTTCAGATATGACACACTGGGTTGTATTTAAAGTTTGATGTGCTTGGACAGAAACAGAAAAGGAGCCAATTTCTCTGCAGTTCAAGAGAAGTTGCGAGTACTTGGCCACACCACTGCAGACTTTTTGCAACCACTTTACACATATTGCGTTAGACATACAGTGGGCTACTTTTTTGTATTTAGGTTTTTTGATTTTCTTCACTTTTTTGAAAGCTTAAAATTCTCCTTGTTTAATGACATATTAATAAAGGCGAAAACAGGGAAATTTTATCATTTCAAAAAAGTAGTGTCAATCAACAAATCTGAATTTAAAAAATGTTGCCCACTGGCAACACTTCTTCTGGAGTTCCACGCGAGCGCCATTACCCGTCATCGCCATATTGCATTTTATTTCATTATAAGGGCGTAACAACGCACTACAAAAATAAATAAAAGCAAGAAAGTACAGCTAAATGTATATATTTTGTAGACATAATTAGTAAATAAATATTTGAAAATAAGAATGTACGCTTACCTTCAAGTTAGATGTTGTGTAATTTTATAATAAAACAACTAATAACTTGAGGACACAAAAATACTTTCCTTCTAAAGGGCACTAAATCCTTACTGGGAACTTAGGATGAAGTTCACTAGGTGCCGGTACCGATCACACGTTTTCAATTCTATTCTGTTTAGAGATATTTGGTGAGCGGTATTACCTGTCTGAACATCATTACCCTATTTTCCCCTAAAAGGTATTTTATTTCCCATGTTAATTGAATCAGGGAGGTCTTATTGTCACGTCATTAGTTGATTTTTTAAAAGGAAAGATACCATACAAATTTTTGTCAAGACAGGTTAACATTACTATTATTAATTCAACTGTTGCTTTTAGAGGATGTATTGAATTCTCTTTCAACTGAAAAATATTTTTTTCAAACAGATGTTTTACATTATTGACATAATGTTCTCTTCTGGATAATTCTCGAATAAGCGCAAGAAAATAACATTTAAATCCATTGATGACGGCCTTGTAACGTTTGAAAACGTCTTAGGTTTTTCTGATGCATTTTAATATATTTTTAATTTGTATTTTAAATATCTTTATATTATATCTATGCGCCTGAAAGTAATTTCTGTACAATTAATTGTGCTTTTATATGTAGTTTAACACTTTACAATATATAGTTTATAATTTAAAAAATGCTTCATTTTATAAAAGCCAATTTTGGCTTAAAAAGACTTAAAACCAATAAAAGAAATTTTAGCCAACTTTTTTGCAAACCTGCTTTTTATTAAATTTATTCTTTTTAAATTATTGCACAGGTTTTTTTTCCTTAGAAAATATGCAGTCCATCAATGAATTAAGACGTAAATTGAAAACTGCATTATTTGGACAAGATAAAGCAGATTGGAGGACAGTAGCCTTATGAAATGGTGTATGATACACAACTAACATTCCCACCGTTATCCCAAGTTTATATTACAGATTACCTAATATAAGGGATTTCATTTTACACAAAGAAAACAATTCAAAAACTAAAGAGTTGTGAATCCTACAATCAATAAATGCAAATGTGTGCATAATGTTCACAGTAAAGCAATTGGAGACTATTTTGTGATACTTGGTGAAATATATTATTTCTTAATTCTGTATTTGTTTTTAAAGTTTTGGTCTATTGTTAAGTGGTATGTACTTAAACATCTCATACAGTTATTTAACACATATATAAAAGGACCAATCAGAATGATCATGTTAAAAATTACAGTACATTAAATGCTTATTGAACGTTGGACTTTGATCATTCTTTTTATCTTGAATGTATTCATAGAAACACATTCTGATATTAACCCTTAACCAGAAACTTACGTCTTCGAGATGATAGTGTCTACAGATCTGTCCTTAATATTTTCTATCTCCAACATTCCAAATTTAATTTTATGCATTTATATTAAAAAATTGGCCCTGTTAATGCATTACTATGAAATATTAAAATGTTTAAGTTCCCCTTTTGGTAAATTATTAAGTGTTCTGTTTGTGCACGGGATTTTCACGTTCCAGTTAAGGGTTAATTTGCATGGCAAAAATAATAATAATAAAATACTCTTTTGCTTACACCTTTCTTTGTTAGAATATTTTATCCCTTTCAGAGGCAAGTGTGTTTCTATAACGTTAAATTCACACCGGAATTTTCGAGAAATTCTGTTCCAAAGTACAGACAAGCAATTTTACAACTTTTGGACACCAAAGTTATAAAAGTAAAATTTATTTAAAGTTTCTGGAACAAATCTTGATTAAAATTAGCACCGCATCTCATGGGGTTATTCTATATTTTTTCAATTTATTTAAAGGAGGAACATACACTACAAAAATTAATTATTGGCAATTTCTCTTTTCATTTTTTCCTTTATGTCTATCATTTTTCAGCATATGGGAGAGAAGGCATTGTCATCATGAGTTACATCATGGGTAAAAAAAATAGGAGATATAGAGTCTGGTCATTGTACTAGTAAAGTAGGACTACGAGAAATTTGTTCACATATTGCAGCATTATTATTTTTCATTGAGGATTACGAAAGCAATGATAGGGGAACATGTGTCCGACAGATTGGCTTATTGGACAGCACCTGGAAAAAAAAAAGTAAATAAATAAAGGACATGCCAACCAGTGTCCGACCTAGATTTTACGTCCCCAAAAAAGTTGAAAAATGATACATACACACAGTGCAACAGGGACATTGGACGATCACAAATTAGCGGCGACATTACGTACATTATAAGCAACTTGTCCGGATTCAGTGATTCTTAAAGTAGTCAAACCATTTTCTGATCATAAACCCATAAAACAATATCCACTGCTTTTAACAACTTTAGAAAAAATTAATTTTGATCTTGTCTCTTTGGAAACATAACAAGAAGCAATGTTACAATTAAGTGTCAGTAAGGAACAGGCCACTGCATTAGAAAGAGATACAAGAAGACAGTCAAAATCTCTTTTATGGTACAAACATTGGATCGGGGGAGTTGTTTCAAAATTAAAGCTGTTTGCAGTACAAGTTTGAAAAAAACCTTCATTATCACTTATAAATGGAATTTGCAATCCTGGTTCATTTAAATTTACAAATAAAGCAATGAAGTGGAGAATTGAGAATGAAAGAAATGCAAAATCTGTTTTTACCCAACATGCAAAAAAAAAAAGACAGCTTTCCCTGTGAGAGAAGGTGGATTATTTATCATTCCCATATTTCCCCCATTTTGAACTATTAAAAGATATTTGTATAGTAATTTTAAATTATATAGATTTTTAGATTGTTTTCATTATTGTAACTGAAAGTGATACATTCAATAAGAGTTAATATAATAATCCAAATAACGGTATATCCTTCGACAGACGTAACATACTTTTAAAAAAGAATAGAAACATAGCCAACTGATGATTAAAAACACATTTTAAAACTGGAACCTATTTAACCAACATTATTCAGTAACCATTTTTTTTTAATTAATTGCAGATTGTGCAACTTGAAGATGGTGGAATAAAATGTGCAGAATACACTATGTCCAAGAAGAAGTGTACAATGCCATCATATGGCAGCAATTTTGATATGCTGCCACTATAATATATCGGTTACAGATGCAACATGTCAATGGTCATTCCCAAAAAAAGGAAATGACGCATCAGTTAAAACCACTGTTGACATGTATCCAGTTCCTTCAAATCAAAAGGAATATGTTTGAATAAAAATAGAAGACCCAGAGAAACTAAAATCCTCTATCTACGAAAAAGTGTAAAACATAAAGTCAACTGGTGTTAGTTGGATTTTACCACACGAGCCAGTTGTTGAAGACAGTGTCGGTCATGACATTTCAAGAATTTTATTTTCTGGAGAGTTTTCCAATGTGGAAAATAAAAGAGCTTTTTTAGAAGTAAAATTGAAAGTAAATGAAGTTCAAATAAAATAATTTGTCACGAAACAATTAGGCAAATGTATAACGAAAAGTGAAGCATGATACGGAGATATAGGCTTACAGCGAGTAATTTTGGAAAGGTGCTAAGTGCATCTTTAAAAAAGAAATATCTAATTTCTTTGTTTAAACAAATCTGTGGAGAGTATAAGCTAGATGGGAAAAAAAGCATAATGTGGGGAAGAGAGAACGAAAAATCTGCAGTGTCATCTTTCATAGAAAATAGAAAGTTCTGCCCACAGGGCTGTGGCTCCATGATACTGGTGTTTTGGGAGCTAGCCGTGATGGCTTATTAGAAAATGAAAATGCCATTATCGAAGTAAAATGTCCTTATAAATTCATTCATCATCCTGAAATTCTAGGTGACAAAAACTACATAATTCATTGTGTCATTAATAAAAATCATGACTGTTATGATCAAATTCAAGGCAATCTATATAATTTCAAAAAAGATATTTGTTATTTGATCTTATGGACGCCCAAGACGACAGTCATCTTTCCAATTTTGAAAGATGACTCTTGGGCACCAAATATGAAAATTTTATTTGATTTTTATTTTGATAAATTAGTACCATATAATATACCAATAAAAAGTAAATTTTATAAATACTCTTAAAAACTTTTCAATTTTATCAGCAAATATGTTGGTTGGTTGTTAGAAACACATGATATTAATTAATTTGCATGGGAAAGAAATATTAATTGGAAAATATTCTTTTGCTTACACCTTTCTTTGTTAGAATATTTTATCCCTTTCAGGGGCAGGTGTTTCTGTAATCTTAAATTCATACCAGAATTTAAAAAAAAAATTGTTTTAAAATAGACAAAAGCAATTTTACAACTTTTTAACAACAAATTATAAAAATAGAAAACTTTCTAGTGCAAATCTTGATTAAAATTAGTACCGGGCCTCAAGGTTGTTATTCTATAATTTTTCAAAAATATTTAAAGGAGAAACATACACTATAGCAAATTGTTGCCAATCTTTTTTTTTTTAGGTTATACTCAGCATATGGTAGAGAAGGCAATGTCATTATGGGTTATATTATCAAAAGAAGGAGATACAGGGTGTGGTCACAAAACTTGCAAAGCAGGACTGGGAGAAACTTGTTCACATATTGCAGCATTATTATTTTTCATTGAGGATTACGTAAAAAACGAACAAGGGAAAACTGTGACTGACAGATTGTTTATTGGACAGCATCTTTAAAATAACATGCAACCAGTATCCGATATAAAGTTTAAAAATAAGGAATTTTGCGCAGTTGACATTACCGGTAGGTTTTTACTTCTTTTAGTAGCCAGTTACTGACTAGTGAGAATATTTTCTTTAGTAGCCAGTAAGTACATTTATGTCACTGAATATTTAATTAAATATATATACATAATGAGTTTACAGTAAACAAGTAATTTATGTACTAAATAAAAATATTTTAATTTATATTGTTTTGAATAAACTTGCGAAACTAATTTAACAGAAAAGTTATACGCAACATGCTTATGTAGCTAATTGCATAAATTAAGATTTAACAATAACAGGTATGTTTATCCACTGAACAGTAGGTGTGAGAATGAAAAGATAGTATGATTGCAGGTGCAAGATGAAATCGGAATTGTCCAAGGTGTACGTAAAAAAAGACATTGGGAAAGACCAAATCGGAAAATCCTGCCAGTTAGTTCTATTCATATTTTTTATTACCAGTTTTTCAAGTTTAATCACCGGTTAGGGACTGGCAAGTGCTTATTTTCATCTTTAAACTTATGTAGATTTTTCAGTCCCCCAAAAGTTGAATATCCATACAGTGTACAACTTCCTCACCCTTACAGGGCTTTGGACGATAGGAAATTCATGGCAACATTATGTAGATTACAACCAACTTCTCCGGTATGCAGTGATTGCTAAAGTAATCAACCATTTTGTGATCATAAACCCATACGACAATATCCACCACTTTTAACATCATTTGCACAAAGTAATTTTGACCTTCAATCTTTGGAAACATTACAAGAACAAGCAACAATGTCACAATTAAGTGCTAGTAAGGAACCAGCCACTGCATTATAAAGAGATACAAGAACACAATCAAAATTTGTTTTATGGCACAAACATAGGACCGGCATAGTCATTGCTTCAAAATTTAAAGCTGTTTGTTGTACAAATTTGAAAAAAAAACCCATTATTTATAAATGGAATTTGAAACCTCTCTTCATTTAAATTTACTAATAAAGCAATTAACTGGGGAATTGAGAATGAAAGAAATGCAAAATCCATTTTTATCCAACATGCAAAAAAACCACATAGCTTTTCTTGTGAGAAAGGAGACTAATTATCGATTAATTAGCCATTTCGGAGCACCTCAAGATGCATTAATTTCTTGTAACTGTTCTGGAGAGGGCATTTTAAAAATAAAATGCCATTTCAGTCTTAAACATGCAACAAAAGACGAATTGCTATCTAAAACAACATTTCTAACTATTTCCAACTATCTCCCACAACTTAAAAGGATAGTGCATATTACAACCAACTTCAAGCTCAACTTCTTATATGTGAAAATAAATATTGTGTCTTCATGATATGGAGAATCTATCCGGGTAAGGAATTATGGCTTTCTATGAAAGAGACAGCTACAAGATTTCTCAGAAAAGTGTTTCTTCCTGAAGTTTTAGGAAAAACATTTACGATTTATTTCAGACTGTTGGGGAGCATACCTCTGTAAAAAAAAATGGATGAAGCTGATCCGGATTGTGAGTATCCATTAAAGGATCCTTTGCCTATGGTTACAGGCGAAAATTGTGTGTGTAGTGTTGAAACAAGTAGCGGCTTACAGTTCAACAGTTATTCTTCTAATTCCTCTTCTAACATTAATCAAAGATGATTGTGAGTTTTAAGATTGTGTATTGTCTAAGTGAAAATTTCGTGTTACTATTTATTCTAACATTTGAGTGATCAATGAAACCAGCTTTTTCATATTTTATTTTATTTCTATTTTCAGAATATTGATGGAAGCTAACAATACAGTAGCAAACAAAAAGGGTATCACTATTATAAAGGTATGCATTTAAAATTTTAACAAAAAAAAAAAACTTACATTTCACTCCCCATGTGCAAATGTTTTATGAAACAGAAAATTTAAACTTCAGGTAAATTTTCTGTATTTTCATAGCAAAAATAAATTCATCATTTTTCAAAATAACCTGAAAAGTTATGATGCAACTAGTATGGATGAACTCTTTTGAGAAATCATGCTTTGGACAAAATTATTATTAAGTTAATTAGTGTAAATTAGTTACATTATTACAGGGGTGATGGTGTTCTGAATTTTTGCACCACTATTTAAAATGACAATCTTAGCCATATAATAAACTTCAATTAAATGATGCAAAGGTCGCTGTTTGGAAATAGTGATATTTAAAATGCAAAACACAATCACTCCCTCAAATTACATTTGAAACCAAAATTCCATAACATATAAAAAATTCAAAAGTTTTTTTTTAACCAGTAGAATCGAAATACCAATACAAGTGCATTCCAAAAAATATGCGAGAGTATTCCATTAATTTGAATTCTTAGTTTCAGATTACTTTTTTCAATACTAGATAGCGCTGCCGGTCATTTTATCTTGAAGTAAGGTAGTAGATGCTCATTCCATTCAGTAATTGTGTGCAACTGGATCTGTTATCACTGTACAGCGGAACTTTCGACACAAATATGGAAGAAAGCGCCTGTGGATAAAAACATTCGTCAGTGGGTTACGTGCGTTTAAAAGGAAGTAGATCCGACTCTATTAAGACTTTTTTTTTAATTACACTATTATGCTACCATTAGACTATTGAGAGTAACCATGCTTTGGACAGAATTATTAATAAGTTTTAAATGTAAATTGTTTATACGGTAAACTGCTGTTAACATGAACTTCCGAGGGAGGCCATTTTTGGTCTGCAATAAATGAAGACATTAACATTAATTAGAATATAATGGGTGAAACAAAATTTCCACAGTAACCGTAAATGTCTAAGCAAAGACGCATTAAAGATAGTGGTGCAAAAATTCAGAACATTGGGCTATTTCAAAATAGTAATATTTGCCATATATAATTTACCTAAATGGATACAATTAAATATTGTAGTTATTTTTATGATGAAAGGTCTTTTATTATGATTAGGTAAACCATTAAAATTTATCTTGATGATTGGTTCATAGGTAAATTACTGAGTGGCGTGAGAGAGACAAGAATTTTGCAAAATGTACGATCATTAACAAATGTGGTAGACAGTGATAAAAGGCATCATATAACAACAAGAAAGGATTTAGATAACATCAAAAAAGATATTGGTAAAAATGTCAGCGATGAACACAGTGTGAAATTGTGGATTGAAGATATGAAAGAAGAAGGGCATTCCATTCTTGAAAAAAATTCTCAGCATTCTGTTAAAGTATGAAGATTTTTTTTTTTTTTGGGGGGGGGGGGGGGGAGGACAAGATATGTACCGATTCTACTCATGGAATGACAGGATATGGATTCAAATTCGTAACAGTAATGATAACTGATGAGTATGAAGAGGGTTTTCCTGTTGCATTTTGTCTGGCATCTACAGTAGATTAAAACTCTATGAAACATTTCTTCCAAAATTTAAAATCTGCTCTTAAAATACATATTCAAATATTTTTATGAGTGATGATGCACATTTTTTTCAGCAGGCATTTGGCATATAGATAGATCATGAAGAAGACATGTGAGAACGTGCATGCCAAAAGATAAACAAGATCGAATTTAGGAAGAGCTTAAATGTTATACTCTATGAATTAGACATAAGTAAATTTAACAACATGTTGGCACCATTCCTAACACAAATAAATAATGACCCAGATACTGTAAATTTTTACGAATATTTCAATAAGTATATTATCTCAACAGAGACAAGACATGGCTTATTGCTTCAGAAAAGGAGACCAAATAAACACAAACATGCACAAGTTAACATTTTCATCTGGAATTTAAACATATATATCTCAAAGGGAAAAAATTCAAATGCTTGGAAGCTCTGAAAACATACATGCATGATAAACAATTTGAAGGAATTGCAAAGTTACACAAAGGCAAGATAAAAAAAAAAAAAAAAAAAAAACTCAATTTCACATTTAAGGCACAAAGAAGATCTAATTGCATCTAATTGTTTAAAGTTGGTTGGTTGGTAGGCTGTAAGAGGTTTTATGGTACAAAATCCCTTAAGGGGCATGCTGCACCAAAATAAACTTAACCCGGGAGAACTCGCTAGTGAGAATGCCCAATTGCTTTTCTTTTACTTTACATTCATATAATATCAACTTTTTTTGGTTGGCTTAGTACTTTTATCCACAAAATAGGTAAAATAACTGAAAAAGATTTTGAAATTTTAATTAAAATGAAGAATGGTTCAAATAAGAGCCTTAAAAAAGTACGACTGTGAGAGAAAATCTCATGCAGCGAGTTCTCCCGGGTTAAATAAAATCACCAAAAAGTGAGACAAAAACAATGTAAGTAAAATTAAAAAGAGCACAGTGCCTCATCCAGATTTGTCAGACAAACGTAGAAGAATAAAAAATTTTAAATCCTAAAAACAGTGAAATATAGAAGTAGGTTCTGAGTTGTTAAACCAATGATAGAGATAAAAAGTTACATTTAAAAATAAAATCCTGCATCTATTTGTTTAAAGATCTTCAATAAACATTGTTTTAGTAAAATCTAATGCATTACCAAATGAAACATACAGTGTTGTCAAAATTCGTAGCAGCAATTCTAATTGCAACTCAATGTGCCATGAATGCTTCTGTTGCTTAGCAGCTTTTAAGTGCAGCTGTCATGATATTTAATTTATGCAAACTCCTTCACACAGTAAATATATCTTCTGGAATACACAGTTTTTCAGTTTCACTTAACACACATGCTCATTTGATGCCTTCTACCTCAACATCAGCTGACAATAATACTTCTAAACCAAATTATTTATCACGGACCAGAGGCGGTGGCTATCCCACCTCTGACCCAAAATCTTTTTCTTCGGAGGAACATCAGGTGAAAAAGCCCCAAATTTCGACATCAGGTGAAACAGTCAAAGATTCCAACTTTCAAAGAGCATTTCATCCATCGTGAAAAGACCTTTTTTTGTTTAAGTAAATGAAAAGCTTTCAGGGGTTGAGCAACTCGTCCCCGAAATAGAGAGAAAAATAGGTCGGGCTAATTATCCAAAGGCTTATTACATAACCAGTTTCTCGCGAAAGGGAATGTTTTGGCCGTATCAGTTCTTTTTTATCTGGAAGGTTAAAAAAAGCTGTGCGTGCACGGCCGAAACGGGATGTTGAGCAATTAATTATAGAAAGTTTTCTTATCGGATTTCCTTCCACACTCATGTTGCGCAATCGTCCGTGAAAAAAGATTAAAAGAAACATGTCGGGCTTGTTATTTAAAGGTTGTTTTCGTCAGTTCTGACCTGTTTTAAATTTTGTGTCAATTTATCCAGAAGGTTAAAAAGGATGCGCATATGCAACATTATTTTATTTTTCCCTTCGATTTCCCATGACTGATTGAAATAATTTTACGTAACCACTATTTTTTTTTAGCGAAACAGGATGTTCTAGAAAAATCTTTCGAGGTCGAATGAGAGTATAAATACGGGTTCGCCTGGCCGAGCAGAATATCATTTCGCTCAGACAATCGCTCTGTATGGATTACTCCGTGTTCCTGGTCCCGCTGATTTTTTTTTGCAAGTCTTGCTGTAGAAGTCGTTCCTGCTGAGAATTTTTTGCAAGTGTTGCTGTTTGCTGGTCCTGCTGTTAGTTTGCAAGTTTTCAGTCCATCAATTTATTGCAAGTTCTCGTATTTTTTTATTTTTTTTGCAAGCCTTCGAGATTCAAGCTGTTCTACTTGGTTCATGACCGCTTGGTAGCTCCCATCCTGGTGTTTTGTCTTCCGACGGTCAGTTTTACCTGAGAACAGTGGACGTCGCCCGGCTCTTCGGATACGAACCTGCATCAGTACGCTTTGATGCACGCACGTCTCCGAGTCAAAGACGTGGTGTATAAAAGAATGGACTTGCCCGGGAAACGAAAGAGCCGATTCTCTGGCAAAAGCGGTTATAGATGATAACAAGTACAACGAATGCCAAGAATTGCTTCTTCCACAATCAAAATTGAAGTATATCTTTAAGCAAAAAACTCTGGATGAATGGCAACTTTCATGGACTTACGGTATAATTAATAAAGTTGACATACAGTTTATCTGTATCGCCCAACGTTACTTAACTATATCAACTATCATGGAAGTTTCTCATCATTTTTACACAAAATCAAGAAAAGAGACTCTCAACTTTGTCCATGCAAAAAGAACATTGGTAACTCTACCCACTGTATTTTTGGAAACTGCCCATGATGAAACATTATTTCCGTTTTGATAAGAACAAAACTTTGCGAGAAAATCTGAATAAGACTCTTTTTAACCCAGACAATTTTCTGAGACTTCTGGAAAACTATGATATTCTAAACAAACACTTTTTGTTTATTTCTAAGACTTTGGCTAAATCATAATCCTTTTTTTACATTGTATTTAACTTGTAAATATTGTTCCATTTTTATTAATTTTGTTTAATATATATATGTGTGTGTACGCACTGCCTTCAATAAATAAGGCAGTATTTGTAACCTATTGTATTTTTTTATGTCTTAATAAATGTGTGCCACCCTGTTTGCGCTGCCTAGCAGCCCTTCCCCCCCCCCCCCTTGTGGACTTATTGTTCCTATAGCTCATGGTTGGCTGTCCACGAGTGGGTGATTTCAGTCCACGGCAATAAGAAAAATTAAGATTTTTCTGCAAAAGAGGCGACCTAACTCTTGAAACAATGCAAAATGACCGTGACACAATATCTCAGATTCACAATGGAAAACGCAGAGGTGGCAAGAGTTTTGCCGCTCGATCCAATCAGGGTCACCACATTGCACAAAAAGGCACCCAGGGGTCATTCCATGAAAAATGAGACCAAAGTAATATGTTTTTTTTTAATTATAAGACAAATAATATTTAATTTATAAACTCATGTAATACATTTTTTTATAGCTTAGAGTGTGAATTTTCTGAAAATATGCAGTTAAGTATAAAAAGTAAATTAAATAAAAGTATTAGCACTAAAAAGGTGAGAGTGATGAGATTGAGAACATTTCACTTTGTCATTTCAAAAATTATAGCCTATTTTTAAAATTTATAAAAGAAATTAGGGAATATATTATAAATGAATGAGAATTCATAAATAACTTTTGATGCATTGCATTGTTACGTCTGTAACAGGCAAATGTTATGTCTGCAACAATTTAATTATCCCATGTACTAATTAATAATTATTTTAATGTTTTCAAAATTGCAGTTTCCAACAGCTAATACCCTAATAATGAATTATTGAAGAAAAAGTTAAATATTCTTCCTTAAAATTCACAGGATTATGACAATAACTGCAACTATATGCAATTTTGACTGTTTTGTGAATTGCGTCCGTAACATCTAATTTTATTTTTTCAAAAATTATGGGAACATTTTCCAGATTTCAAAATTTAATATTCTATTTACAATCCTTGGACCGACTTTAAATACAAATTCATGGTGGACAGATACGGAAATTACCAGACTTTCGAGGACTTTATGATTCAATTTAAGTATAAAACTTTTCACTTGTACGAGGATTTGGCAAGAGAATAAACGTTGAAAAGAACTGAAAATCACCTCCACAACGAAAGTTTGGAAACTTTACGACTTCCGGAACCACCGAGAAAAGTTACCGTTCATTTCGTCGAGGAGGTGTTTGAGTATAGACTGAAATGAAAATATCTTTAACAGACCCCGTAGCACATTTTTTTCAAAAAAGCAAGAAAATAGGAGGAAAAAATCGATTAAGTAGGAAAAAATAGGAAAAACGTGTTTTACAAAATAGAAATAACATAGTGAAAGGAAATTGTAACATAATAAAACAAAAAAAATAAGTGTTAAGTAAATCTATAATTATAACAAAAGAAGTTTGCATGTACATCTGTGTTCTGTTCTGAAGAGACCATTTCATACAAAGCTATGAAATTTTGCAAGAAGACACTCCTATATCTGATGTAATGTACCCTGAAGCCCAATTTTGGGTTTTTCATTAGATTTTTATAAAATTTAATTTTCTGCAGCTTTCAGATTTTGTTTTGGGATGGTTTGAATCCATTTACCCGGCAACTCTCCGTCAACCTCGCGTTCCGAGCTTAACTCTCGGTTGAATGCGAAATCCAATTCACCATTAACACAACCTGGCGAAATCAGACAATAAATCGAAACTAAAGTTAGGTTACTCTCAACTTACCTACAGGAGGTAGGTTGTTCGACCGCGCATGAATTCATTCCTCTCGAGAACAAACAAACAAAAAACTCGGATTGTTTGGTTTTTTTGGTCATATCTTTCTTTACTTTCAAATTGCATTAATTGTGGATGATAGAATTCATAGACTTCAACAATTAGAGTTTATTAAGTACTAGAGAAATACAAAAATGCCCCTCAAAAAAAGGAAATGTGATTATGATGAGTTGAATGATTATGAATATTTAAAACGATATCGGTTAACTAAAGCATCATTCGACATGGTACTCCAAATAATCGAGCCTCAAATAAATGTGGCCAAAACACATTTAAACAATGTCATCAACCCCAAATGAATAATTATTGATAACACTGCGATTTTTAGCAACAAATTCATTTCATTATACTATAGGTGATCTATCAGAAGTCAGCCAAACTTCTGTTCATCGAATTCTCATTCGTGTAACCGAGGCAATAGCTTCCCTGCGACCAAGATTTATCAACATGCCGGAAACTAAAGCAGAATGTAGACAGGTACGTTACATGTTCTTTTTTATCCATATTTTTTTTTAGTTTCTGTTTGTATTTTGTGTCAGCCAGTTTATTAGCATCTTTCTTTAAATTTAAATATTTTTGTCGGAGTTGTTTTGACGTTCTGTAACTAACTACGACATTTGCATTGGATAATAGCGCATTTCATTGAAAGCTGCATTCTTTTGTTAAATGCAATCTTTGTTTCTTTGCATTCGATTTTGTCGCGAACTAATTCTATTATTAGCTGACTTTCCATTGGAGTAAAAAGGGTTCTTGTATGTTGCTTTTCCATTTTAAAAGAAATGGTGATTAAGAACAAGTTAGATGAATGCCAAATCGTTTCCTATAGTATGAACAAACAACAATGCTGGAAGGTTAAATTTCATGTGAGTCAGAATAAAAAAATACTGGGCGTCCAACAAGAACATTAAAGTTTTCGTTTTGTTCATGGACGAATTTCACAAAATATATTTCTGCAAACATACCATGAACAATAAAATTTTGACCTACCTGTCCATGATGGGGAAAGAGTTCCAGGGGTTCGAAATATTTCATCTGGAAAGCATAGATTGGGGTCGAATCGTCATCGGGTAGAGAAACCCGTAGCAGTAATTTCGGAAAAACGCAGATGAATGAGCTTTGAACAGGAAAACCAGTTCCTGGCGAAGGTATATTTCACCCCCTTTTGTTCCCCCTGGATTCCCCCTTTTGTTTTGTTTTTCTGCCGAAATCGATGCAATTTTATTTTATGCATGTCCCCTCGTACAGTTAATCTCGAACCGCTAATTACCATTTTTTTCCTTCCTTTTTTTTGTTTCTTTTTGGTTTAGGGAAAAAAAACCCAGAGGGTGCTCGAGAGGTGCTCGAAGAAATTTGCTGCCGACTGTATGTACCCTAAAACAAACTATCCCCAAACAACGGCTAGGGTGCAACCGCTGTACACTAAAGTAAGAAGGACCATTTCTATCAAAAAATCTAAACAATTCTAGCTCAATGAGCATGCGCTGAAAAGTATCTTTTCACGATGCTTCCTATGACTGAAAATCTTGTGAATTTTGTGACAAGAAATTCAATTCGAAGAAAAGTGAAAGCAGGCATAGATTGCGGGTACATGGTGTTTACAGTACAAATTTAAAACAACATATTTTTTGTCAAGACTGTGATGGCCCTTTTTTTTCTCTTAAATTCGTTCCGAAATTATTTGGCGGAAACACGTGGTTTCAACAATAACTTTGAAGAAATGCACTTAGGATTTTTTGAAAGTAAGTTTAGTACGTTCGAACTTTTTTAAAATGTATAGTATTTTGAAAGTGATGCATTCAAATTCTAAATTTTAATTTCAGATGTTCAAAGCATTCAATATTTTTCTTTTATTATTGTGTTTTCTTCTACTTTCCTTCAGCATATCGTAAATAATTGCAATTTTAGTAATTATTTACATTCCAGATTTTAAACGTTGGCTAACATTGGAAGAGAGAAACAGCCAGTCCCATTTCATTTTATCAAATTATATTTGTAGTAGTAGTGGTGTGTTTACTTATTCTTCAGAACGGGAAAGACAATTAAAATCTCAAGGATCAAAGAAAATGGGTTACCACTGCAGAGCTCAAATTATTGTCAAAATGTGTGTCAGTAACCTATTACAAAGAGCATATTTACAAGCATGATTTTGTTCCTGGGCATATCCCTGTAGCACATGAGATAAAGAAGGAAACTATTGCGGGTAAGTATTTTTGATAATCTAATAACTTTTTGTCAACTCTATCAGTATTTGAAGTTTTGCTTATTACATGGAATAAAAAATAATTTAACTTTGAACAGCAATTATGAAGATGTAGTTTACTATTTACTGTCTTATTTTTATGTTAACAACAAAAATTATTGGCATATACTTGTTATTTTGCTCAAAAATCCAATTGTTGAAAATAGTTTATAAATAGCAATTAAATTTAAATAATTATTCAGCTAATAGTATTTTTGTTCTAAGCAGGAATCTTGGTTGCTTTAAAAATCGAATCTTTTTTAGTTCCCCCGGCAAATTTTGCAGGTGAAGCAAATTAATTTATATTTTATGTTAAAAACTAATTTGTGAAAACTAATTTGTGACTAATTTGTGGCGATCCGTTATTCTATCAGATGCAAGCTAATTAAAAACTTTGTTGTATTTTCTATATTTTGGCTTTTTGAATCGCATTATTACCAAGAGGCTAATTAATATGACCTAATTTTTTTTTTTTTTTTTTTTTTTTTTTTAGCTGTTATTCAATGGTCTAAGATATAAGAAGAAACGAAAACAGGGTGAGTAGCAACATTTTAGTTTTAAAAATAAGCACCTATAAGCACATTTTTAGGGAAAAAATAAGCACCCATTTATGTGCACAAACACAAATGCATCATTATCTATTCAGTATTGAAGAAAAAACTTAGCATAAGCGTTTTTTTATTCGAGGTTATTCAGATCTGCCAACCTTTCAGTATGATAAACAGTAGCATGCCAATTCTTTAAGGTGGAAGTTTATTACTGGAGCCTTATCAAATCATTTGCTTTATTTAAATGGTATAAGAGCCATATTTTAAATTAAGTAATTTCTTGTGACCGGTTGCAGAGACCAGTGATCTGCTGAATTTCCAAGCCCATTTGATGTAATCTTTTTTTTTTTGCAACAAATTTAAAAAATGTAATTTTTCCAATGATCATTTGATGAAAATGGTTTTATTTTGCTCGATTGTTTGATGAATTTTGCAATTTTTTTTGCCGCTACAGGTTGCTGAAATTAGTGATTTTTTTCATTAATGAAATTCTGTAATTCCGCGTCATTTGACTAATTCGCTATTTTTTACTGCAGCCAATAGACGAAATTCGCGATTTTTTCACGATCATTTAGGGAAATTAATGATTTTTTCCCATAATTGTTTAGTTTAACTAAATTTGCGATGTTTTTTTAACGATCATTTGAGAAAATTCACGACATTTTTCACGATCGTTTGACAAATTTCGCTAATTGTTTTGATCGATCCAGGGGTGATTCTGAGTAGAAAAAAAATTAAAGGCAGAGGGGGTGTGGAATCTACTCCTGACACTAACTATGCATGTTTCCCGCGGTCCTTTGCGAAATTTGCGCTTTTTCGTGATCTTTTGATGAAATTGGCGGATTTTTTCGCAAATCTTTGACAAAATTCGCGGTTTTTCGCAATTCATTGACAAAATTCGCGTTTTTTCGCGATCTTTTGACGAAATTTTCGGGTTTTATCGCGATCTTTTGGCGCCATTTTCGAGTGTTTTCGCGACCTTTTAGCGAAATTTTCGAGTTTTTTCGCAACCTTTTAGCGAAATTTTCGGTGGTTTTCCCGACCTTTTGGTGAAATTTTCGGGGGTTTTCCCGACGTTTTGGCTAAATTTTCGGGTTTTTTCGCGATCTTTTGACGAAATTTGCCGGTTTTTCCGCGATCCTTTGACGAAATTGGCGTTTATTTCGCGATCATTTGACGAAATTAGAGGGTTTTTTTCGCGATCTTTTGAAGAAATTTGCATTTTTTTCGCAATTCTTTGACAAAATTTGCGTTTTTTCGCGATCTTTTGGCGAAATTTTTGGGGGGTTTCGCGATTTTTTGACGAAATTTTCGTGTTTTTCGCTATAGTTTGGCGAAATTATCGGGTTTTTTTCGCGATTTTTTGACGAAATTTACCGGTTTTTTCCGCGATCCTTTGAAGAAATTTGCGTTTTTTTCCGCGATTCTTTGAAAAAACTTGCGTTTTTCCACAATTATTCGAAAAAATTCGCGTTTATTTCGCGATCCTTTGACGAAATTAGAAGGTTTTTCGCGATTTTTAAAAGTTTGCGTTTTTTCGCAATTCTTTGACGAAATTCATGATTATTTTCAGTGACTGACTAGCAAAATTTCCTTTTCCCGCGATCGTATGACAAAATTCCCGATTTTTAAATAATTGGTTGACGAAATTCGCAAACTTTTTCCGTATCCGATCGATAAAAATAGCGATAATTTTCACGATCGTTTAACCAAATTCGTGTTTATTATTTTCAGTGACTTACTCACGAAATTCTGATCTTTTAAAAACCGTGATTTTTTTTCCAGTGATCTTTTGACGAAATTCGCGATTTTCTTGCGCAACCGATTGCAAAATTCTTGTTTTGTTTTCAGCCGCCGATCGACGAAATTGTCTATTTTCGCGAGGTTTCGACGTCGTGACTTTTTATTCAAATTCACAATTTTTTCTGCAAATTTTGACAGGCACCGAAAATAAGGTCCTTGTAAGGACCTTACAAACTTTTTTCAAATGTAAGCACCTATAAGCACCTGTAAGCACCCGCTACGCACCCTGGAAAAGCTGGGAGGCCGGCAAAAAAAGCTTTTCACAGTAAAAAAAGATATGCGACAGAATATGTACCTGACGGGCACGCAGGAAGTACAATATCGTACGTGGATATGTTTAAAATATATGAGCAAGATCCTGGCAAAATCACTTTTTTATCCAATGAAACCTTACCACAGCCAATCGCAAAAGAACCCCAAGAACCAGATTCACCAAAGATCTCTCCAAGATCTCTTCAGGAAATTGTTCCCTTCCAGCAAAGCAGATTTCAAGATAGTCCACCTCCTCCACAAATTTTACCAACAGTTTTTAATAGTAGTATCACAAATAATTTTTTCATATCGCCTGAATGTTTTATGCCATTACTGAAGTCGGAGGTTTTAGCACTTGTACCTAGTAACATAGCTGAAGAACGTGAAATTGTGCAAGAACAAGAGGAACAAGAACAAGATGACCCCCCATTTGAACTTGAACAAGATGACCCCCCATTTGAACTTGAACAAGATGACCCCCCATTTGAACTTGAACAAGATGTCCCCTCAGTTGAACCTGAACAGCCAAAAATCATCCAATTTTATCCAAAAACGGATAAGATAGTCGAGCAGATACAAGACGGTAAAAGAGTAAGTTTTCTTTATTTATTTGTGATTTTTTTTTAAATTTATCTTTTTATCTATACCTACCGTAAACCCCAGCAGCAGAATTTTTTTCTGCAGTCTGCAACACGACCAATTTCGCCAAATTATACAAATCGCCAAACTAATAGCCAAATTATACATGTTGACATAATTTTTATTTTAAATAACGAAAAAACAAATAATTAGTTGAATATTAATAAAAATGTTAATAAAAAGTCGAAATAAAAATCACTTATTGACATTTTAAACACGTGAATCGCATATAATGTCATTGAATGTGATAATCACGATCATTCATTATTGGCATTTAATCTTATATTTTGGCGATGACATGTATCCATAACTTCCCTACGGCAAAGTTTTTTTTATAACCACCCTGTATAATAAAATAAATTTATATAAATAAATTCATTATTCTTTTTTTTTCTTCCAGGTGAAGGTGTGGAAAGGTCCGAAAAACCGTGCAGATATAATTCTCGCAGAAAAGCTTGGAGCCGTTTTTAATGAAGATGAAATTCAAAATTTAAAAGACCAGCTTTCACAACTACACAGAAGGGGTGTTGGTGACGTTCTAAGACCTAAACATCCTCAGCGTTTCGATAAAAATGATATTGAGGTAACAATATTTACGCGACCATTTGACCTTTTATTAATCATTTTTTTTTTTTCATATTTGAAATTAGTCAGCAGAGAAGTAAGAAATAGGTCTAAATAAGTAACAGGTGTTTTTCTGGTATTTTCAGGATTGCTATCAGAAAGAATGTGGCAGGTACAGGTTAAGGCCTCTGTCCTCGCTTGAGGAAACACTAGCGAGCTAATGCTATTCCTATGGGGAAGCATTCTTCTAATAACTCTTTTGCATTTTGACATTTTTGAATAATTTTTTTTTTTTTTTTTTGCATTGGATAGCTGAAGTGCATGCCGACAGCGCACCTTTTTTACTTTTTCGATTTTTGTTGCAGATATATTTTTTAAAAAGCACTTTCAGTTTCGAAACCGGTTTTGAAGGACCGGAATTGAAAAAAAGATTTACAATTTGCCAAAACATTAGATTTCTGGAAAAGTGTCATTTTCATGAAAAAAAAACCATGCTCCAAAATTTTAAACCAAAACACGTACTCTTTGTTTGAAGTAAAAAAGGTGCTGCTTTAGAATCTCAAAATTTACTAAAGACTGTAAAGCATGGAGGGGAGAATGTCATGGTCTGGGGTTGCATGGCTTGCAATGGAGTTGGAAACAGCCAGTCTATTTATGGGAAAATGACAGCTTTGTCATATATTAATGTGTTGTGGCATAATTTGAAGGATAGTGCAAGAAAATAAGGATTAGAGAATACATTTTTCCTTCAACAAGATCCCAAATATGCTGTCAATAAAACCAAAGAGTGGCTTTTTATATAATGCTTCCTGAAGATTAATAACTGCACCACAATCACCAAATTTGAATTCTATTGAGCATCTATGGCATCTACTTGATCAGAAAGAAAGAAAATGCTCAATAACAAGCAAATCAAGTTTGAAGCAAGCATTGCAAAATGCATGGAGCACCATGTCCTCAAAAATCACCAATGATTTTATAGAATTTATACTGAGATGTTTAGTAGCGGTGATTGCAGCTAAAGGACTGCATACCAAGTATTAACTTCAATTTTAATAGATTTGACGCAAGCACAGTGAAAATTTATTTAGTAAACCTGCTTATTTTTCATACAATTATTAATATTTTTTAATTCTGAATACGGGATATTATGTACAATATTATTTCTCACATTTTCTGAAAAGAACACTGTTTTTTATTCAGAACTCTGCAAATTATATGCAAAAAAACTTTATGAAATTTGGGACTGATTTTGCAAAAAGCTTAATTTTTCTATGAGTATACATGAGAAATGCAGAGTTGTTCTCCCATTAATGTCATTTTGGTAGCTTCAAAAGGCCTGATTGATTTTCTTCGAAAGGTGGCTCATCATTATCTTGATTACTCAGTTTGGGTCTCCACTTGGCTTAAAATATCCTAATTTTGAATAGAATTTTAATAGAATTGGCTTGTCAACCTCTATTTCCAAGTCATTTTCGGCGATGAAGTAGCTGAGGTTGCCACAATGGCCATCGCAGTTCAAACGAAACAGCGAACAAAACAAACCTGCATTCCTATAGCCATTTTTTCCACTGCAGTTTGTTTTGAATTTGCAGGACATACAAAACTGAAAATGTTTGTGAGGGTAGTCTAAGGCCTCTCCTGGTGCACTGAGACTCAGAATTTTAAGTTTCTGGTAATTAGGCTAGTTATTATAGTAGACACTCGATTTTACGAACTCGAGTGGACTCATATAATGTGTTCGTAAATAAGAATAACATTAGTTCAATGGGATGCTGGTCGGACCAGTACATCAGTTCGTAAAAACAAAAAATTCATAAACAAGAGGTTCGCAAAATCGAGCATCTACTGTAATTTAAAACCATAATTAAAAGAATGAAAAAGTATTCATAATTCAACTAAAGCATGGATTTTCCTGTTTACAATCTTCCACTTATGTTATTATGTTAAACTTATAATAGTTATAATTGTACAATTATAACCATGTAATAGTCACAATCAGATTGGTAGGAAAATAAAAATTGGTGCTCTCATCTGTTCGGAGTGTTTGTGATTTATATTTTTCTTAATTACCTTATTTCAATTTATTTTGTTAATAAATATATAAAAGGCTTAAAACTTTACTAAAAAGCTTCAAATTGGTGATTGAAATGGATGCATTGTGATTGCATTGCGTTTTCGTCCTCAGATGATGGCATTTGAATATATCGCTAATTGACTGGCCTCTATGTATAGGGGGTTGTATTCAAAATATTTAATTTTTTTTTCTCTCTCCATAGGTACATACAGTCCCGAGGTTACTACCTATTACAGCGAAGTTGCCCCATGCATGTTTCTTTTACGATGGCCTGTTTAGACGTACAATTAGAGAGACAACAAGGAGAAGAACAACTTCTAGACAAGTCACTGTTACTCGATCAGGTGTTCAAACATTCTTTAACAGGAAGACGTTAAAGGCATATCTGGATTCTCATTACCGAAGCTACCCCTACTTTCTATTAGACTTTCAAGGTACTAACACCTGTTATTGCCTGCCCTATCATGACTAAAACCCTTCATTTTATTCCATTCATGTGCACTTTTAAACATTGTGTTTTTGCCTTTTATTTTTCTTGCACAAAGGATTTATTTGTATTTTTCATTTATATTCATTTCAGTACATTCATTTCAGTATAATTTAAAATAGTTTTTTTTTAATGTGTGTCGGAGGTAAATTTGTTAAAAAAAAAAAAAAATTTATATGTCATTGCCTGGGCACTGGGCATTTTCAGTTTACTTCCTAATTTACTACCTAAAGGAGTATTTCCACCATCTTTTTTATATATATATAATCATTAGCAAAATTAATGTTAACATTTTATATATTTATATTGAGTTTTATTTTCAGTTTTAATTTCTTGTTATTCCTATTTGTTGTCAAATTTGCAACAGCATGCCTGCTAGATGGTTAAATACTTTATTGTTTACTCTCTATTAAACTTTTGTGTGTTAACATGTATTGTAACTTCAGTAATAACCAAGCCTTGTTTAACGTATAATATTGTAAGGGAGGGAGGGGGTCCAAAATTGCTAAAAAGTTGATAAAGTTATATATGTACAGTACAGCCCCTATAATAACATAAGAAACCTTTGCCGAGTCCTTTGCTTGAAAGATAAAACAATAGACTTATATCAAACTTTGATTTAGTGTGTACTTTCCATGTGATAAGTGCTATATGATATGTTAAATACAGAATATACATACTAAATCTGATGTACAAATATTGCGATGCAGATACAATCTTGATTCCTACAATTTATTTCCTTGACAACCTCAGATTTGGAATTACTACCAGATTTAAATTAAAAATAAGAAACATACTGTAGAATACTTTAAAAAAAAAAAAAAAAAACTAAAAGTGCCGTTAACGTTGATGGATGACTGTATGTACTGTAATTTCTTTTATTGTGGCAAGAAAATTCTGACCATCACAAAACAACGATCGTTGTATTTACAATCGCTGATGGCGCCATCTCTGAACAGTTTACATAAACAGTACTTATTAACAATTAAATACAAAAGAAAATAATTAAAAATAAATAGGAATTAGGAAACATGTTTCATTTAAAAATTAATTTTTTTTTTAAACATTTCTGTCAAGGTTTGTTGCTTTAGTTTAGGTTTTTTGCATATTCCTTTAAAAGCTGAACTTCAATAGTAATTAAAAGTGTAAGTTTATTTTTTTCGTTTTTTGTACTATTGAACCTCATATCAACTTAAAGAATGAATTATTTTCAAGTTATTAAAAGAAAATTAAATTTTAATTTAAATAAGATTAAAAAAATATCAGTAGAAAAAGTACTAAGAATCTATTTATTGATCTCACTTTCAATTGTTCAAATTGTTGATGGCGCCATCTGCCGATTGAATAGAAAAATAAAATTGGTGATGATAATAAAGGAGGGGGAAAAAAAAAGTTTCTGGAAGCTTTCCGGTTTTTGGAAGATTCCAGATTTAAGAAGTCCGGATTTTAGAAGTTGTACTGTATCTTAATTTATGGCCTGATTTTTGGCTTTCAGAACTTGGCAAGTCAGTGTATAACATTCGCCTGTTGTATAGTACTTTGGGTGGTGGTGGATTTTCATACCTTTTAATGTTCAGCTAAATTCTACATTTTCATAGCTACATTTTCATACATTTTCATAGCTGAATTTAAAGTGGTATTTTAAAAAGGTATATTAACCTTTTTAAAAAATGATTTAGTGGATGTATAAAAGTCTTTTATAATTATCCTTCTTAATTAACTCAAAGCAGATTTTTTTTTTCAATATAAAATTTCTTATAAATTTCTCAAAATGCAAGTTTCTTTTATTAAATATTATGTAAAGTTGATTTTAAAAGTAACATTTTCATACCTTTTAATGTTCAGCTGAATTCTAAAGTAATTTGCTCAAAAAAAAAAAATATATATATATAGATATCATTGCTGGGCACTGGGCATTTTCAGTGCAATTACTTTGCAAATTACTTTTAAAATAAGAAAGCTGAATTTAAAGTGTTTGCATCCACTAAATCATTTTTTAAAAATAAAATCATGAATTTCGACAAAGAATTGGAGAAAAGGAACACTAATATAGGAGGTTGACAGGGTAGGAGGGCACTTAAATTTAAATATACTTGTCTCTTAAAGACAAGAATTAGGTCCACCACCTTTTTTTTTTTTTTTGGGCGTGCTAAAATGCACCCCTTTTTTTTGGTGGACCTGTCCTAAAGGACGAATTCTTTTTTTTTAACCAAATAAACCCTCACTCTGCGATATTACGCATGTCAGGGTTTATTTGGGGGTTATTAAGAGGCTACTTCTAAATGCTTAACTGAAGTAGCCTCTTAATGCCTTGACCTTTTTATATCTTTAACAAAAAGCATCTAAAAATGGATGCTATAATTGTTACGGCTGGGCACTGGGCATATTCAGTGTTAAAAAATATTTCAGGGCTCTTTTAATTTGTTATAAAAAAACTACCACCTTTTCTGGTGAACATTGAACACCTGGTGAAAAAAAACCACTAATTTTGGCTTTATTTTATGTACAAGCAAAATTGACTATGTAATTTAATATTACATTAATATTTTAAGCATGTCTTTTAAGCCTCTTGAGCTCGATCCTCATGACAGCCCCTGTCACACACAGAAACAAAATGATAGTTTCCTTTAAATTTTTTTATTATATTTATATATATACAGCCACGACTAATAAGAAAAATGCTATGACAAATAAAAGTGATATAGCAAAGAGCGCTATACACATAATTTTGAAACTTTTCTCTTGTTTTTTCAGGTCAGATCTTAATTCAGCGATAATTATTTCTGAAATTATAGAAAATAAAAATAAAAAATTACATATAATTAAATTATGTTATTAAATTAGAATTAAAAATGTATAATTTTTTCCCCCTTACCTTTGCTGGATCGCTTGGATATTTTTCGTGTTTTTTCATTGTTCATTTCTTCTTGCACTTCTATATCACTTAATTCAATAGATTCAGGCTTTTTTGATGACATTACACCCATGACCTAAAAAGTGCAAAAAAAAAAACCAATTGATTTTGTTATATGCTATTTGGCCATTAATGACCGGACACTTGTGATTTTAAACAATTTTTTAGAGATTAGATTTTTTTTTTTTTTCTTAAATATCTAGGAAAATACAATAGGAATTTTCTTGAAACTATAAGGGACCGTCAATAAATTGAAGAAAACTGAATATCTTTTGAATTACCCTGTAAAAACTGTCTACTTAATAACTTTCACTCCCTTTCGGGACCTTCCAACTTCCATTTTTGTCTATGAAAATAGTGAGAAATAGTGACTATCAGCTTCTACTTGACAAGGGGCACCATGAAGATCGAGCTCAACTATACAGTGTCATTAAATTCTCATACTGTATATAATATATTAGGTAATAATACTGTTTGAATACAATACAAAATTGTTTAAGTTCTCATTGTTTAAATTGTATAAAATTTAAAACAGAAGTAACAATTGTAAGAAATTACAGTGTCATTAAATTCTCATACTGTATATAACAGGGTCGGCGAACCTTTTTACATCCGCGTGCCCAATTTTTTTCAAAAAAGATTTTACGTGACCATGGCGTGCCAAGCACTAAAAATAATTTAGTGAATCAACATTTCTGACCTTTTATTCACTGGAATTTAAAAATATGGGACAATATATATCTAGTAATTAGATTAACATACATTATAAACTAATAAAATGGTGAATGCGATGTCGGTTATGCCAAATATTAATATGGTGTTCAGCCTACTTACTTTTAATAGGATGCAAGCTGAATTCGAGTTATCTAACAAGTGGTTTCGGTTTCTAATATTTAAGGTTTTCGTATCATTTCCAAAAATAATGACCCGAAGGAATAAATAGAGCGAACAATTGTGAAAACTACATATTTTATACTAAGTCGCTTTAGTTTGATCACTGGGAGTTTAACTTATAATGCCTGATATTTTTCTTTTTGATATTCTCCCAACCTTCTCTTAATTTGACAACTTATTGAGCCCACATTGGAATAATTTAGAAATTCAATTAGTTTCTTTCTAATAAAAAAAAAAAAGAAAAGAAAAGCCCAGTTTGTATAAGTTTGCGTGTTTTGTTTAATTCTATTTTGTTTTAGGATTTCAATCAACGCCGTGCCGAAAATATTCTAACGCGTGCCAAGTTTGGCACGCGTGCCATAGGTTGTAATACTCTATGTTGACCCCAGACAATTAGGGGCATGTGTGTGTGGGGGGGGTAGGAAATCAGAAAAGTGATTTTTTTTTTTTTTTTTTTTTTCCAGATGTCCTTTTAAAAATCTTGGCCTAAGTGCCCATTTCCCACCGTCTTAACTCATTTTTTCACCACTAGCAGATGTTTTAATGTTTAATTGTGTTCATTAAATATGTTCATACATACATACAGTATGTATGAGGTTTAGTATTATGCTCGCACATTTTTATCAAAAAATTCTATTGATATACCGAAAGTCGTCCACCCCCCCCCCCCCCCCCTTGTGGACTTATTGTTCCTATAGCTCACGGTTGGCTGTCCACGAGTGGGTGATTTCAGTCCACGGCAATAAGAAAAATTAAGATTTTTCTGCAAAAGAGGCGACCTAACTCTTGAAACAATGCAAAATGACCGTGACACAATATCTCAGATTCACAATGGAAAACGCAGAGGTGGCAAGAGTTTTGCCGCTCGATCCAATCAGGGTCACCATTTTGCACAAAAAGGCACCCAGGGGTCATTCCATGAAAAATGAGACCAAAGTAATATGTTTTTTTTAATTATAAGACAAATAATATTTAATTTATAAACTCATGTAATACATTTTTTTATAGCTTAGAGTGTGAATTTTCTGAAAATATGCAGTTAAGTATATCACGTAAAGTCAAGTAAATTAAATAAAAGTATTAGCACTAAAAAGGTGAGAGTGATGAGATTGAGAACATTTCACTTAAATTATGGTAAAGTTTAACAAGTTATTGTCATTTCAAAAATTATAGCCTATTTTTAAAATTTATAAAAGAAATTAGGGAATATATTATAAATGAATGAGAATTCATAAATAACTTTTGATGCATTGCATTGTTACGTCTGTAACAGGCAAATGTTACGTCTGCAACAATTTAATTATCCCATGTACTAATTAATAATTATTTTAATGTTTTCAAAATTGCAGTTTCCAACAGCTAATACCCTAATAATGAATTATTGAAGAAAAAGTTAAATATTCTTCCTTAAAATTCACAGGATTATGACAATAACTGCAACTATATGCAATTTTGACTGTTTTGTGAATTAGGTCCGTAACATCTAATTTTATTTTTTCAAAAATTATGGGAACATTTTCCAGATTTCAAAATTTAATATTCTATTTACAATCCTTGGACCGACTTTAAATACAAATTCATGGTGGACAGATACGGAAATTACCAGACTTTCGAGGACTTTATGATTCAATTTAAGTATAAAACTTTTCACTTGTACGAGGATTTGGCAAGAGAATAAACGTTGAAAAGAACTGAAAATCACCTCCACAACGAAAGTTTGGAAACTTTACGACTTCCGGAACCACCGAGAAAAGTTACCGTTCATTTCGTCGAGGAGGTGTTTGAGTATAGACTGAAATGAAAATATCTTTAACAGACCCCGTAGCACATTTTTTTCAAAAAAGCAAGAAAATAGGAGGAAAAAATCGATTAAGTAGGAAAAAATAGGAAAAACGTGTTTTACAAAATAGAAATAACATAGTGAAAGGAAATTGTAACATAATAAAACAAAAAAAATAAGTGTTAAGTAAATCTATAATTATAACAAAAGAAGTTTGCATGTACGTCTGTGTTCTGTTCTGAAGAGACCATTTCATACAAAGCTATGAAATTTTGCAAGAAGACACTCCTATATCTGATGTAATGTACCCTGAAGCCCAATTTTGGGTTTTTCATTAGATTTTTATAAAATTTAATTTTCTGCAGCTTTCAGATTTTGTTTTGGGATGGTTTGAATCCATTTACCCGGCAACTCTCCGTCAACCTCGCGTTCCGAGCTTAACTCTCGGTTGAATGCGAAATCCAATTCACCATTAACACAACCTGGCGAAATCAGACAATAAATCGAAACTAAAGTTAGGTTACTCTCAACTTACCTACAGGAGGTAGGTTGTTCGACCGCGCATGAATTCATTCCTCTCGAGAACAAACAAACAAAAAACTCGGATTGTTTGGTTTTTTTGGTCATATCTTTCTTTACTTTCAAATTGCATTAATTGTGGATGATAGAATTCATAGACTTCAACAATTAGAGTTTATTAAAGTACTAGAGAAATACAAAAATGCCCCTCAAAAAAAGGAAATGTGATTATGATGAGTTGAATGATTATGGATATTTAAAACGATATCGGTTAACTAAAGCATCATTCGACATGGTACTCCAAATAATCGAGCCTCAAATAAATGTGGCCAAAACACATTTAAACAATGTCATCAACCCCAAATGAATAATTATTGATAACACTGCGATTTTTAGCAACAAATTCATTTCATTATACTATAGGTGATCTATCAGAAGTCAGCCAAACTTCTGTTCATCGAATTCTCATTCGTGTAACCGAGGCAATAGCTTCCCTGCGACCAAGATTTATCAACATGCCAGAAACTAAAGCAGAATGTAGACAGGTACGTTACATGTTCTTTTTTATCCATATTTTTTTTTAGTTTCTGTTTGTATTTTGTGTCAGCCAGTTTATTAGCATCTTTCTTTAAATTTAAATATTTTTGTCGGAGTTGTTTTGACGTTCTGTAACTAACTACGACATTTGCATTGGATAATAGCGCATTTCATTGAAAGCTGCATTCTTTTGTTAAATGCAATCTTTGTTTCTTTGCATTCGATTTTGTCGCGAACTAATTCTATTATTAGCTGACTTTCCATTGGAGTAAAAAGGGTTCTTGTATGTTGCTTTTCCATTTTAAAAGAAATGGTGATTAAGAACAAGTTAGATGAATGCCAAATCGTTTCCTATAGTATGAACAAACAACAATGCTGGAAGGTTAAATTTCATGTGAGTCAGAATAAAAAAATACTGGGCGTCCAACAAGAACATTAAAGTTTTCGTTTTGTTCATGGACGAATTTCACAAAATATATTTCTGCAAACATACCATGAACAATAAAATTTTGACCTACCTGTCCATGATGGGGAAAGAGTTCCAGGGGTTCGAAATATTTCATCTGGAAAGCATAGATTGGGGTCGAATCGTCATCGGGTAGAGAAACCCGTAGCAGTAATTTCGGAAAAACGCAGATGAATGAGCTTTGAACAGGAAAACCAGTTCCTGGCGAAGGTATATTTCACCCCCTTTTGTTCCCCCTGGATTCCCCCTTTTGTTTTGTTTTTCTGCCGAAATCGATGCAATTTTATTTTATGCATGTCCCCTCGTACAGTTAATCTCGAACCGCTAATTACCATTTTTTTCCTTCCTTTTTTTTGTTTCTTTTTGGTTTAGGGAAAAAAAACCCAGAGGGTGCTCGAGAGGTGCTCGAAGAAATTTGCTGCCGACTGTATGTACCCTAAAACAAACTATCCCCAAACAACGGCTAGGGTGCAACCGCTGTACACTAAAGTAAGAAGGACCATTTCTATCAAAAAATCTAAACAATTCTAGCTCAATGAGCATGCGCTGAAAAGTATCTTTTCACGATGCTTCCTATGACTGAAAATCTTGTGAATTTTGTGACAAGAAATTCAATTCGAAGAAAAGTGAAAGCAGGCATAGATTGCGGGTACATGGTGTTTACAGTACAAATTTAAAACAACATATTTTTTGTCAAGACTGTGATGGCCCTTTTTTTTCTCTTAAATTCGTTCCGAAATTATTTGGCGGAAACACGTGGTTTCAACAATAACTTTGAAGAAATGCACTTAGGATTTTTTGAAAGTAAGTTTAGTACGTTCGAACTTTTTTAAAATGTATAGTATTTTGAAAGTGATGCATTCAAATTCTAAATTTTAATTTCAGATGTTCAAAGCATTCAATATTTTTCTTTTATTATTGTGTTTTCTTCTACTTTCCTTCAGCATATCGTAAATAATTGCAATTTTAGTAATTATTTACATTCCAGATTTTAAACGTTGGCTAACATTGGAAGAGAGAAACAGCCAGTCCCATTTCATTTTATCAAATTATATTTGTAGTAGTAGTGGTGTGTTTACTTATTCTTCAGAACGGGAAAGACAATTAAAATCTCAAGGATCAAAGAAAATGGGTTACCACTGCAGAGCTCAAATTATTGTCAAAATGTGTGTCAGTAACCTATTACAAAGAGCATATTTACAAGCATGATTTTGTTCCTGGGCATATCCCTGTAGCACATGAGATAAAGAAGGAAACTATTGCGGGTAAGTATTTTTGATAATCTAATAACTTTTTGTCAACTCTATCAGTATTTGAAGTTTTGCTTATTACATGGAATAAAAAATAATTTAACTTTGAACAGCAATTATGAAGATGTAGTTTACTATTTACTGTCTTATTTTTATGTTAACAACAAAAATTATTGGCATATACTTGTTATTTTGCTCAAAAATCCAATTGTTGAAAATAGTTTATAAATAGCAATTAAATTTAAATAATTATTCAGCTAATAGTATTTTTGTTCTAAGCAGGAATCTTGGTTGCTTTAAAAATCGAATCTTTTTTAGTTCCCCCGGCAAATTTTGCAGGTGAAGCAAATTAATTTATATTTTATGTTAAAAACTAATTTGTGAAAACTAATTTGTGACTAATTTGTGGCGATCCGTTATTCTATCAGATGCAAGCTAATTAAAAACTTTGTTGTATTTTCTATATTTTGGCTTTTTGAATCGCATTATTACCAAGAGGCTAATTAATATGACCTAATTTTTTTTTTTTTTTTTTTTTTTTTTAGCTGTTATTCAATGGTCTAAGATATAAGAAGAAACGAAAACAGGGTGAGTAGCAACATTTTAGTTTTAAAAATAAGCACCTATAAGCACATTTTTAGGGAAAAAATAAGCACCCATTTATGTGCACAAACACAAATGCATCATTATCTATTCAGTATTGAAGAAAAAACTTAGCATAAGCGTTTTTTTATTCGAGGTTATTCAGATCTGCCAACCTTTCAGTATGATAAACAGTAGCATGCCAATTCTTTAAGGTGGAAGTTTATTACTGGAGCCTTATCAAATCATTTGCTTTATTTAAATGGTATAAGAGCCATATTTTAAATTAAGTAATTTCTTGTGACCGGTTGCAGAGACCAGTGATCTGCTGAATTTCCAAGCCCATTTGATGTAATCTTTTTTTTTTTGCAACAAATTTAAAAAATGTAATTTTTCCAATGATCATTTGATGAAAATGGTTTTATTTTGCTCGATTGTTTGATGAATTTTGCAATTTTTTTTGCCGCTACAGGTTGCTGAAATTAGTGATTTTTTTCATTAATGAAATTCTGTAATTCCGCGTCATTTGACTAATTCGCTATTTTTTACTGCAGCCAATAGACGAAATTCGCGATTTTTTCACGATCATTTAGGGAAATTAATGATTTTTTCCCATAATTGTTTAGTTTAACTAAATTTGCGATGTTTTTTTAACGATCATTTGAGAAAATTCACGACATTTTTCACGATCGTTTGACAAATTTCGCTAATTGTTTTGATCGATCCAGGGGTGATTCTGAGTAGAAAAAAAATTAAAGGCAGAGGGGGTGTGGAATCTACTCCTGACACTAACTATGCATGTTTCCCGCGGTCCTTTGCGAAATTTGCGCTTTTTCGTGATCTTTTGATGAAATTGGCGGATTTTTTCGCAAATCTTTGACAAAATTCGCGGTTTTTCGCAATTCATTGACAAAATTCGCGTTTTTTCGCGATCTTTTGACGAAATTTTCGGGTTTTATCGCGATCTTTTGGCGCCATTTTCGAGTGTTTTCGCGACCTTTTAGCGAAATTTTCGAGTTTTTTCGCAACCTTTTAGCGAAATTTTCGGTGGTTTTCCCGACCTTTTGGTGAAATTTTCGGGGGTTTTCCCGACGTTTTGGCTAAATTTTCGGGTTTTTTCGCGATCTTTTGACGAAATTTGCCGGTTTTTCCGCGATCCTTTGACGAAATTGGCGTTTATTTCGCGATCATTTGACGAAATTAGAGGGTTTTTTTCGCGATCTTTTGAAGAAATTTGCATTTTTTTCGCAATTCTTTGACAAAATTTGCGTTTTTTCGCGATCTTTTGGCGAAATTTTTGGGGGGTTTCGCGATTTTTTGACGAAATTTTCGTGTTTTTCGCTATAGTTTGGCGAAATTATCGGGTTTTTTTCGCGATTTTTTGACGAAATTTACCGGTTTTTTCCGCGATCCTTTGAAGAAATTTGCGTTTTTTTCCGCGATTCTTTGAAAAAACTTGCGTTTTTCCACAATTATTCGAAAAAATTCGCGTTTATTTCGCGATCCTTTGACGAAATTAGAAGGTTTTTCGCGATTTTTAAAAGTTTGCGTTTTTTCGCAATTCTTTGACGAAATTCATGATTATTTTCAGTGACTGACTAGCAAAATTTCCTTTTCCCGCGATCGTATGACAAAATTCCCGATTTTTAAATAATTGGTTGACGAAATTCGCAAACTTTTTCCGTATCCGATCGATAAAAATAGCGATAATTTTCACGATCGTTTAACCAAATTCGTGTTTATTATTTTCAGTGACTTACTCACGAAATTCTGATCTTTTAAAAACCGTGATTTTTTTTCCAGTGATCTTTTGACGAAATTCGCGATTTTCTTGCGCAACCGATTGCAAAATTCTTGTTTTGTTTTCAGCCGCCGATCGACGAAATTGTCTATTTTCGCGAGGTTTCGACGTCGTGACTTTTTATTCAAATTCACAATTTTTTCTGCAAATTTTGACAGGCACCGAAAATAAGGTCCTTGTAAGGACCTTACAAACTTTTTTCAAATGTAAGCACCTATAAGCACCTGTAAGCACCCGCTACGCACCCTGGAAAAGCTGGGAGGCCGGCAAAAAAAGCTTTTCACAGTAAAAAAAGATATGCGACAGAATATGTACCTGACGGGCACGCAGGAAGTACAATATCGTACGTGGATATGTTTAAAATATATGAGCAAGATCCTGGCAAAATCACTTTTTTATCCAATGAAACCTTACCACAGCCAATCGCAAAAGAACCCCAAGAACCAGATTCACCAAAGATCTCTCCAAGATCTCTTCAGGAAATTGTTCCCTTCCAGCAAAGCAGATTTCAAGATAGTCCACCTCCTCCACAAATTTTACCAACAGTTTTTAATAGTAGTATCACAAATAATTTTTTCATATCGCCTGAATGTTTTATGCCATTACTGAAGTCGGAGGTTTTAGCACTTGTACCTAGTAACATAGCTGAAGAACGTGAAATTGTGCAAGAACAAGAGGAACAAGAACAAGATGACCCCCCATTTGAACTTGAACAAGATGACCCCCCATTTGAACTTGAACAAGATGACCCCCCATTTGAACTTGAACAAGATGTCCCCTCAGTTGAACCTGAACAGCCAAAAATCATCCAATTTTATCCAAAAACGGATAAGATAGTCGAGCAGATACAAGACGGTAAAAGAGTAAGTTTTCTTTATTTATTTGTGATTTTTTTTTAAATTTATCTTTTTATCTATACCTACCGTAAACCCCAGCAGCAGAATTTTTTTCTGCAGTCTGCAACACGACCAATTTCGCCAAATTATACAAATCGCCAAACTAATAGCCAAATTATACATGTTGACATAATTTTTATTTTAAATAACGAAAAAACAAATAATTAGTTGAATATTAATAAAAATGTTAATAAAAAGTCGAAATAAAAATCACTTATTGACATTTTAAACACGTGAATCGCATATAATGTCATTGAATGTGATAATCACGATCATTCATTATTGGCATTTAATCTTATATTTTGGCGATGACATGTATCCATAACTTCCCTACGGCAAAGTTTTTTTTATAACCACCCTGTATAATAAAATAAATTTATATAAATAAATTCATTATTCTTTTTTTTTCTTCCAGGTGAAGGTGTGGAAAGGTCCGAAAAACCGTGCAGATATAATTCTCGCAGAAAAGCTTGGAGCCGTTTTTAATGAAGATGAAATTCAAAATTTAAAAGACCAGCTTTCACAACTACACAGAAGGGGTGTTGGTGACGTTCTAAGACCTAAACATCCTCAGCGTTTCGATAAAAATGATATTGAGGTAACAATATTTACGCGACCATTTGACCTTTTATTAATCAATTTTTTTTTTTCATATTTGAAATTAGTCAGCAGAGAAGTAAGAAATAGGTCTAAATAAGTAACAGGTGTTTTTCTGGTATTTTCAGGATTGCTATCAGAAAGAATGTGGCAGGTACAGGTTAAGGCCTCTGTCCTCGCTTGAGGAAACACTAGCGAGCTAATGCTATTCCTATGGGGAAGCATTCTTCTAATAACTCTTTTGCATTTTGACATTTTTGAATAATTTTTTTTTTTTTTTTTTTTGCATTGGATAGCTGAAGTGCATGCCGACAGCGCACCTTTTTTACTTTTTCGATTTTTGTTGCAGATATATTTTTTAAAAAGCACTTTCAGTTTCGAAACCGGTTTTGAAGGACCGGAATTGAAAAAAAGATTTACAATTTGCCAAAACATTAGATTTCTGGAAAAGTGTCATTTTCATGAAAAAAAAACCATGCTCCAAAATTTTAAACCAAAACACGTACTCTTTGTTTGAAGTAAAAAAGGTGCTGCTTTAGAATCTCAAAATTTACTAAAGACTGTAAAGCATGGAGGGGAGAATGTCATGGTCTGGGGTTGCATGGCTTGCAATGGAGTTGGAAACAGCCAGTCTATTTATGGGAAAATGACAGCTTTGTCATATATTAATGTGTTGTGGCATAATTTGAAGGATAGTGCAAGAAAATAAGGATTAGAGAATACATTTTTCCTTCAACAAGATCCCAAATATGCTGTCAATAAAACCAAAGAGTGGCTTTTTATATAATGCTTCCTGAAGATTAATAACTGCACCACAATCACCAAATTTGAATTCTATTGAGCATCTATGGCATCTACTTGATCAGAAAGAAAGAAAATGCTCAATAACAAGCAAATCAAGTTTGAAGCAAGCATTGCAAAATGCATGGAGCACCATGTCCTCAAAAATCACCAATGATTTTATAGAATTTATACTGAGATGTTTAGTAGCGGTGATTGCAGCAAAAGGACTGCATACCAAGTATTAACTTCAATTTTAATAGATTTGACGCAAGCACAGTGAAAATTTATTTAGTAAACCTGCTTATTTTTCATACAATTATTAATATTTTTTAATTCTGAATACGGGATATTATGTACAATATTATTTCTCACATTTTCTGAAAAGAACACTGTTTTTTATTCAGAACTCTGCAAATTATATGCAAAAAAACTTTATGAAATTTGGGACTGATTTTGCAAAAAGCTTAATTTTTCTATGAGTATACATGAGAAATGCAGAGTTGTTCTCCCATTAATGTCATTTTGGTAGCTTCAAAAGGCCTGATTGATTTTCTTCGAAAGGTGGCTCATCATTATCTTGATTACTCAGTTTGGGTCTCCACTTGGCTTAAAATATCCTAATTTTGAATAGAATTTTAATAGAATTGGCTTGTCAACCTCTATTTCCAAGTCATTTTCGGCGATGAAGTAGCTGAGGTTGCCACAATGGCCATCGCAGTTCAAACGAAACAGCGAACAAAACAAACCTGCATTCCTATAGCCATTTTTTCCACTGCAGTTTGTTTTGAATTTGCAGGACATACAAAACTGAAAATGTTTGTGAGGGTAGTCTAAGGCCTCTCCTGGTGCACTGAGACTCAGAATTTTAAGTTTCTGGTAATTAGGCTAGTTATTATAGTAGACACTCGATTTTACGAACTCGAGTGGACTCATATAATGTGTTCGTAAATAAGAATAACATTAGTTCAATGGGATGCTGGTCGGACCAGTACATCAGTTCGTAAAAACAAAAAATTCATAAACAAGAGGTTCGCAAAATCGAGCATCTACTGTAATTTAAAACCATAATTAAAAGAATGAAAAAGTATTCATAATTCAACTAAAGCATGGATTTTCCTGTTTACAATCTTCCACTTATGTTATTATGTTAAACTTATAATAGTTATAATTGTACAATTATAACCATGTAATAGTCACAATCAGATTGGTAGGAAAATAAAAATTGGTGCTCTCATCTGTTCGGAGTGTTTGTGATTTATATTTTTCTTAATTACCTTATTTCAATTTATTTTGTTAATAAATATATAAAAGGCTTAAAACTTTACTAAAAAGCTTCAAATTGGTGATTGAAATGGATGCATTGTGATTGCATTGCGTTTTCGTCCTCAGATGATGGCATTTGAATATATCGCTAATTGACTGGCCTCTATGTATAGGGGGTTGTATTCAAAATATTTAATTTTTTTTTCTCTCTCCATAGGTACATACAGTCCCGAGGTTACTACCTATTACAGCGAAGTTGCCCCATGCATGTTTCTTTTACGATGGCCTGTTTAGACGTACAATTAGAGAGACAACAAGGAGAAGAACAACTTCTAGACAAGTCACTGTTACTCGATCAGGTGTTCAAACATTCTTTAACAGGAAGACGTTAAAGGCATATCTGGATTCTCATTACCGAAGCTACCCCTACTTTCTATTAGACTTTCAAGGTACTAACACCTGTTATTGCCTGCCCTATCATGACTAAAACCCTTCATTTTATTCCATTCATGTGCACTTTTAAACATTGTGTTTTTGCCTTTTATTTTTCTTGCACAAAGGATTTATTTGTATTTTTCATTTATATTCATTTCAGTACATTCATTTCAGTATAATTTAAAATAGTTTTTTTTTAATGTGTGTCGGAGGTAAATTTGTTAAAAAAAAAAAAAAATTTATATGTCATTGCCTGGGCACTGGGCATTTTCAGTTTACTTCCTAATTTACTACCTAAAGGAGTATTTCCACCATCTTTTTTATATATATATAATCATTAGCAAAATTAATGTTAACATTTTATATATTTATATTGAGTTTTATTTTCAGTTTTAATTTCTTGTTATTCCTATTTGTTGTCAAATTTGCAACAGCATGCCTGCTAGATGGTTAAATACTTTATTGTTTACTCTCTATTAAACTTTTGTGTGTTAACATGTATTGTAACTTCAGTAATAACCAAGCCTTGTTTAACGTATAATATTGTAAGGGAGGGAGGGGGTCCAAAATTGCTAAAAAGTTGATAAAGTTATATATGTACAGTACAGCCCCTATAATAACATAAACCTTTGCCGAGTCCTTTGCTTGAAAGATAAAACAATAGACTTATATCAAACTTTGATTTAGTGTGTACTTTCCATGTGATAAGTGCTATATGATATGTTAAATACAGAATATACATACTAAATCTGATGTACAAATATTGCGATGCAGATACAATCTTGATTCCTACAATTTATTTCCTTGACAACCTCAGATTTGGAATTACTACCAGATTTAAATTAAAAATAAGAAACATACTGTAGAATACTTTAAAAAAAAAAAAAAAAAACTAAAAGTGCCGTTAACGTTGATGGATGACTGTATGTACTGTAATTTCTTTTATTGTGGCAAGAAAATTCTGACCATCACAAAACAACGATCGTTGTATTTACAATCGCTGATGGCGCCATCTCTGAACAGTTTACATAAACAGTACTTATTAACAATTAAATACAAAAGAAAATAATTAAAAATAAATAGGAATTAGGAAACATGTTTCATTTAAAAATTAATTTTTTTTTTAAACATTTCTGTCAAGGTTTGTTGCTTTAGTTTAGGTTTTTTGCATATTCCTTTAAAAGCTGAACTTCAATAGTAATTAAAAGTGTAAGTTTATTTTTTTCGTTTTTTGTACTATTGAACCTCATATCAACTTAAAGAATGAATTATTTTCAAGTTATTAAAAGAAAATTAAATTTTAATTTAAATAAGATTAAAAAAATATCAGTAGAAAAAGTACTAAGAATCTATTTATTGATCTCACTTTCAATTGTTCAAATTGTTGATGGCGCCATCTGCCGATTGAATAGAAAAATAAAATTGGTGATGATAATAAAGGAGGGGGAAAAAAAAAGTTTCTGGAAGCTTTCCGGTTTTTGGAAGATTCCAGATTTAAGAAGTCCGGATTTTAGAAGTTGTACTGTATCTTAATTTATGGCCTGATTTTTGGCTTTCAGAACTTGGCAAGTCAGTGTATAACATTCGCCTGTTGTATAGTACTTTGGGTGGTGGTGGATTTTCATACCTTTTAATGTTCAGCTAAATTCTACATTTTCATAGCTACATTTTCATACATTTTCATAGCTGAATTTAAAGTGGTATTTTAAAAAGGTATATTAACCTTTTTAAAAAATGATTTAGTGGATGTATAAAAGTCTTTTATAATTATCCTTCTTAATTAACTCAAAGCAGATTTTTTTTTTCAATATAAAATTTCTTATAAATTTCTCAAAATGCAAGTTTCTTTTATTAAATATTATGTAAAGTTGATTTTAAAAGTAACATTTTCATACCTTTTAATGTTCAGCTAAATTCTAAAGTAATTTGCTCAAAAAAAAAAAATATATATATATAGATATCATTGCTGGGCACTGGGCATTTTCAGTGCAATTACTTTGCAAATTACTTTTAAAATAAGAAAGCTGAATTTAAAGTGTTTGCATCCACTAAATCATTTTTTAAAAATAAAATCATGAATTTCGACAAAGAATTGGAGAAAAGGAACACTAATATAGGAGGTTGACAGGGTAGGAGGGCACTTAAATTTAAATATACTTGTCTCTTAAAGACAAGAATTAGGTCCACCACCTTTTTTTTTGGGGGGGGGCGTGCTAAAATGCACCCCTTTTTTTTGGTGGACCTGTCCTAAAGGACGAATTCTTTTTTTTTAACCAAATAAACCCTCACTCTGCGATATTACGCATGTCAGGGTTTATTTGGGGGTTATTAAGAGGCTACTTCTAAATGCTTAACTGAAGTAGCCTCTTAATGCCTTGACCTTTTTATATCTTTAACAAAAAGCATCTAAAAATGGATGCTATAATTGTTACGGCTGGGCACTGGGCATATTCAGTGTTAAAAAATATTTCAGGGCTCTTTTAATTTGTTATAAAAAAACTACCACCTTTTCTGGTGAACATTGAACACCTGGTGAAAAAAAACCACTAATTTTGGCTTTATTTTATGTACAAGCAAAATTGACTATGTAATTTAATATTACATTAATATTTTAAGCATGTCTTTTAAGCCTCTTGAGCTCGATCCTCATGACAGCCCCTGTCACACACAGAAACAAAATGATAGTTTCCTTTAAATTTTTTTATTATATTTATATATATACAGCCACGACTAATAAGAAAAATGCTATGACAAATAAAAGTGATATAGCAAAGAGCGCTATACACATAATTTTGAAACTTTTCTCTTGTTTTTTCAGGTCAGATCTTAATTCAGCGATAATTATTTCTGAAATTATAGAAAATAAAAATAAAAAATTACATATAATTAAATTATGTTATTAAATTAGAATTAAAAATGTATAATTTTTTCCCCCTTACCTTTGCTGGATCGCTTGGATATTTTTCGTGTTTTTTCATTGTTCATTTCTTCTTGCACTTCTATATCACTTAATTCAATAGATTCAGGCTTTTTTGATGACATTACACCCATGACCTAAAAAGTGCAAAAAAAAAAAAACCAATTGATTTTGTTATATGCTATTTGGCCATTAATGACCGGACACTTGTGATTTTAAACAATTTTTTAGAGATTAGATTTTTTTTTTTTTTCTTAAATATCTAGGAAAATACAATAGGAATTTTCTTGAAACTATAAGGGACCGTCAATAAATTGAAGAAAACTGAATATCTTTTGAATTACCCTGTAAAAACTGTCTACTTAATAACTTTCACTCCCTTTCGGGACCTTCCAACTTCCATTTTTGTCTATGAAAATAGTGAGAAATAGTGACTATCAGCTTCTACTTGACAAGGGGCACCATGAAGATCGAGCTCAACTATACAGTGTCATTAAATTCTCATACTGTATATAATATATTAGGTAATAATACTGTTTGAATACAATACAAAATTGTTTAAGTTCTCATTGTTTAAATTGTATAAAATTTAAAACAGAAGTAACAATTGTAAGAAATTACAGTGTCATTAAATTCTCATACTGTATATAACAGGGTCGGCGAACCTTTTTACATCCGCGTGCCCAATTTTTTTCAAAAAAGATTTTACGTGACCATGGCGTGCCAAGCACTAAAAATAATTTAGTGAATCAACATTTCTGACCTTTTATTCACTGGAATTTAAAAATATGGGACAATATATATCTAGTAATTAGATTAACATACATTATAAACTAATAAAATGGTGAATGCGATGTCGGTTATGCCAAATATTAATATGGTGTTCAGCCTACTTACTTTTAATAGGATGCAAGCTGAATTCGAGTTATCTAACAAGTGGTTTCGGTTTCTAATATTTAAGGTTTTCGTATCATTTCCAAAAATAATGACCCGAAGGAATAAATAGAGCGAACAATTGTGAAAACTACATATTTTATACTAAGTCGCTTTAGTTTGATCACTGGGAGTTTAACTTATAATGCCTGATATTTTTCTTTTTGATATTCTCCCAACCTTCTCTTAATTTGACAACTTATTGAGCCCACATTGGAATAATTTAGAAATTCAATTAGTTTCTTTCTAATAAAAAAAAAAAGAAAAGAAAAGCCCAGTTTGTATAAGTTTGCGTGTTTTGTTTAATTCTATTTTGTTTTAGGATTTCAATCAACGCCGTGCCGAAAATATTCTAACGCGTGCCAAGTTTGGCACGCGTGCCATAGGTTGTAATACTCTATGTTGACCCCAGACAATTAGGGGCATGTGTGTGTGGGGGGGGTAGGAAATCAGAAAAGTGATTTTTTTTTTTTTTTTTTTTTTTCCAGATGTCCTTTTAAAAATCTTGGCCTAAGTGCCCATTTCCCACCGTCTTAACTCATTTTTTCACCACTAGCAGATGTTTTAATGTTTAATTGTGTTCATTAAATATGTTCATACATACATACAGTATGTATGAGGTTTAGTATTATGCTCGCACATTTTTATCAAAAAATTCTATTGATATACCGAAAGTCGTCCACCCCCCCCCCCCCCCTTGTGGACTTATTGTTCCTATAGCTCACGGTTGGCTGTCCACGAGTGGGTGATTTCAGTCCACGGCAATAAGAAAAATTAAGATTTTTCTGCAAAAGAGGCGACCTAACTCTTGAAACAATGCAAAATGACCGTGACACAATATCTCAGATTCACAATGGAAAACGCAGAGGTGGCAAGAGTTTTGCCGCTCGATCCAATCAGGGTCACCACATTGCACAAAAAGGCACCCAGGGGTCATTCCATGAAAAATGAGACCAAAGTAATATGTTTTTTTTAATTATAAGACAAATAATATTTAATTTATAAACTCATGTAATACATTTTTTTATAGCTTAGAGTGTGAATTTTCTGAAAATATGCAGTTAAGTATATCACGTAAAGTCAAGTAAATTAAATAAAAGTATTAGCACTAAAAAGGTGAGAGTGATGAGATTGAGAACATTTCACTTAAATTATGGTAAAGTTTAACAAGTTATTGTCATTTCAAAAATTATAGCCTATTTTTAAAATTTATAAAAGAAATTAGGGAATATATTATAAATGAATGAGAATTCATAAATAACTTTTGATGCATTGCATTGTTACGTCTGTAACAGGCAAATGTTACGTCTGCAACAATTTAATTATCCCATGTACTAATTAATAATTATTTTAATGTTTTCAAAATTGCAGTTTCCAACAGCTAATACCCTAATAATGAATTATTGAAGAAAAAGTTAAATATTCTTCCTTAAAATTCACAGGATTATGACAATAACTGCAACTATATGCAATTTTGACTGTTTTGTGAATTAGGTCCGTAACATCTAATTTTATTTTTTCAAAAATTATGGGAACATTTTCCAGATTTCAAAATTTAATATTCTATTTACAATCCTTGGACCGACTTTAAATACAAATTCATGGTGGACAGATACGGAAATTACCAGACTTTCGAGGACTTTATGATTCAATTTAAGTATAAAACTTTTCACTTGTACGAGGATTTGGCAAGAGAATAAACGTTGAAAAGAACTGAAAATCACCTCCACAACGAAAGTTTGGAAACTTTACGACTTCCGGAACCACCGAGAAAAGTTACCGTTCATTTCGTCGAGGAGGTGTTTGAGTATAGACTGAAATGAAAATATCTTTAACAGACCCCGTAGCACATTTTTTTCAAAAAAGCAAGAAAATAGGAGGAAAAAATCGATTAAGTAGGAAAAAATAGGAAAAACGTGTTTTACAAAATAGAAATAACATAGTGAAAGGAAATTGTAACATAATAAAACAAAAAAAATAAGTGTTAAGTAAATCTATAATTATAACAAAAGAAGTTTGCATGTACGTCTGTGTTCTGTTCTGAAGAGACCATTTCATACAAAGCTATGAAATTTTGCAAGAAGACACTCCTATATCTGATGTAATGTACCCTGAAGCCCAATTTTGGGTTTTTCATTAGATTTTTATAAAATTTAATTTTCTGCAGCTTTCAGATTTTGTTTTGGGATGGTTTGAATCCATTTACCCGGCAACTCTCCGTCAACCTCGCGTTCCGAGCTTAACTCTCGGTTGAATGCGAAATCCAATTCACCATTAACACAACCTGGCGAAATCAGACAATAAATCGAAACTAAAGTTAGGTTACTCTCAACTTACCTACAGGAGGTAGGTTGTTCGACCGCGCATGAATTCATTCCTCTCGAGAACAAACAAACAAAAAACTCGGATTGTTTGGTTTTTTTGGTCATATCTTTCTTTACTTTCAAATTGCATTAATTGTGGATGATAGAATTCATAGACTTCAACAATTAGAGTTTATTAAAGTACTAGAGAAATACAAAAATGCCCCTCAAAAAAAGGAAATGTGATTATGATGAGTTGAATGATTATGGATATTTAAAACGATATCGGTTAACTAAAGCATCATTCGACATGGTACTCCAAATAATCGAGCCTCAAATAAATGTGGCCAAAACACATTTAAACAATGTCATCAACCCCAAATGAATAATTATTGATAACACTGCGATTTTTAGCAACAAATTCATTTCATTATACTATAGGTGATCTATCAGAAGTCAGCCAAACTTCTGTTCATCGAATTCTCATTCGTGTAACCGAGGCAATAGCTTCCCTGCGACCAAGATTTATCAACATGCCAGAAACTAAAGCAGAATGTAGACAGGTACGTTACATGTTCTTTTTTATCCATATTTTTTTTTAGTTTCTGTTTGTATTTTGTGTCAGCCAGTTTATTAGCATCTTTCTTTAAATTTAAATATTTTTGTCGGAGTTGTTTTGACGTTCTGTAACTAACTACAACATTTGCATTGGATAATAGCGCATTTCATTGAAAGCTGCATTCTTTTGTTAAATGCAATCTTTGTTTCTTTGCATTCGATTTTGTCGCGAACTAATTCTATTATTAGCTGACTTTCCATTGGAGTAAAAAGGGTTCTTGTATGTTGCTTTTCCATTTTAAAAGAAATGGTGATTAAGAACAAGTTAGATGAATGCCAAATCGTTTCCTATAGTATGAACAAACAACAATGCTGGAAGGTTAAATTTCATGTGAGTCAGAATAAAAAAATACTGGGCGTCCAACAAGAACATTAAAGTTTTCGTTTTGTTCATGGACGAATTTCACAAAATATATTTCTGCAAACATACCATGAACAATAAAATTTTGACCTACCTGTCCATGATGGGGAAAGAGTTCCAGGGGTTCGAAATATTTCATCTGGAAAGCATAGATTGGGGTCGAATCGTCATCGGGTAGAGAAACCCGTAGCAGTAATTTCGGAAAAACGCAGATGAATGAGCTTTGAACAGGAAAACCAGTTCCTGGCGAAGGTATATTTCACCCCCTTTTGTTCCCCCTGGATTCCCCCTTTTGTTTTGTTTTTCTGCCGAAATCGATGCAATTTTATTTTATGCATGTCCCCTCGTACAGTTAATCTCGAACCGCTAATTACCATTTTTTTCCTTCCTTTTTTTTGTTTCTTTTTGGTTTAGGGAAAAAAAACCCAGAGGGTGCTCGAGAGGTGCTCGAAGAAATTTGCTGCCGACTGTATGTACCCTAAAACAAACTATCCCCAAACAACGGCTAGGGTGCAACCGCTGTACACTAAAGTAAGAAGGACCATTTCTATCAAAAAATCTAAACAATTCTAGCTCAATGAGCATGCGCTGAAAAGTATCTTTTCACGATGCTTCCTATGACTGAAAATCTTGTGAATTTTGTGACAAGAAATTCAATTCGAAGAAAAGTGAAAGCAGGCATAGATTGCGGGTACATGGTGTTTACAGTACAAATTTAAAACAACATATTTTTTGTCAAGACTGTGATGGCCCTTTTTTTTCTCTTAAATTCGTTCCGAAATTATTTGGCGGAAACACGTGGTTTCAACAATAACTTTGAAGAAATGCACTTAGGATTTTTTGAAAGTAAGTTTAGTACGTTCGAACTTTTTTAAAATGTATAGTATTTTGAAAGTGATGCATTCAAATTCTAAATTTTAATTTCAGATGTTCAAAGCATTCAATATTTTTCTTTTATTATTGTGTTTTCTTCTACTTTCCTTCAGCATATCGTAAATAATTGCAATTTTAGTAATTATTTACATTCCAGATTTTAAACGTTGGCTAACATTGGAAGAGAGAAACAGCCAGTCCCATTTCATTTTATCAAATTATATTTGTAGTAGTAGTGGTGTGTTTACTTATTCTTCAGAACGGGAAAGACAATTAAAATCTCAAGGATCAAAGAAAATGGGTTACCACTGCAGAGCTCAAATTATTGTCAAAATGTGTGTCAGTAACCTATTACAAAGAGCATATTTACAAGCATGATTTTGTTCCTGGGCATATCCCTGTAGCACATGAGATAAAGAAGGAAACTATTGCGGGTAAGTATTTTTGATAATCTAATAACTTTTTGTCAACTCTATCAGTATTTGAAGTTTTGCTTATTACATGGAATAAAAAATAATTTAACTTTGAACAGCAATTATGAAGATGTAGTTTACTATTTACTGTCTTATTTTTATGTTAACAACAAAAATTATTGGCATATACTTGTTATTTTGCTCAAAAATCCAATTGTTGAAAATAGTTTATAAATAGCAATTAAATTTAAATAATTATTCAGCTAATAGTATTTTTGTTCTAAGCAGGAATCTTGGTTGCTTTAAAAATCGAATCTTTTTTAGTTCCCCCGGCAAATTTTGCAGGTGAAGCAAATTAATTTATATTTTATGTTAAAAACTAATTTGTGAAAACTAATTTGTGACTAATTTGTGGCGATCCGTTATTCTATCAGATGCAAGCTAATTAAAAACTTTGTTGTATTTTCTATATTTTGGCTTTTTGAATCACATTATTACCAAGAGGCTAATTAATATGACCTAATTTTTTTTTTTTTTTTTTTTTTTTTTTTAGCTGTTATTCAATGGTCTAAGATATAAGAAGAAACGAAAAGCTGGGAGGCCGGCAAAAAAAGCTTTTCACAGTAAAAAAAGATATGCGACAGAATATGTACCTGACGGGCACGCAGGAAGTACAATATCGTACGTGGATATGTTTAAAATATATGAGCAAGATCCTGGCAAAATCACTTTTTTATCCAATGAAACCTTACCACAGCCAATCGCAAAAGAACCCCAAGAACCAGATTCACCAAAGATCTCTCCAAGATCTCTTCAGGAAATTGTTCCCTTCCAGCAAAGCAGATTTCAAGATAGTCCACCTCCTCCACAAATTTTACCAACAGTTTTTAATAGTAGTATCACAAATAATTTTTTCATATCGCCTGAATGTTTTATGCCATTACTGAAGTCGGAGGTTTTAGCACTTGTACCTAGTAACATAGCTGAAGAACGTGAAATTGTGCAAGAACAAGAGGAACAAGAACAAGATGACCCCCCATTTGAACTTGAACAAGATGACCCCCCATTTGAACTTGAACAAGATGTCCCCTCAGTTGAACCTGAACAGCCAAAAATCATCCAATTTTATCCAAAAACGGATAAGATAGTCGAGCAGATACAAGACGGTAAAAGAGTAAGTTTTCTTTATTTATTTGTGATTTTTTTTTAAATTTATCTTTTTATCTATACCTACCGTAAACCCCAGCAGCAGAATTTTTTTCTGCAGTCTGCAACACGACCAATTTCGCCAAATTATACAAATCGCCAAACTAATAGCCAAATTATACATGTTGACATAATTTTTATTTTAAATAACGAAAAAACAAATAATTAGTTGAATATTAATAAAAATGTTAATAAAAAGTCGAAATAAAAATCACTTATTGACATTTTAAACACGTGAATCGCATATAATGTCATTGAATGTGATAATCACGATCATTCATTATTGGCATTTAATCTTATATTTTGGCGATGACATGTATCCATAACTTCCCTACGGCAAAGTTTTTTTTATAACCACCCTGTATAATAAAATAAATTTATATAAATAAATTCATTATTCTTTTTTTTTCTTCCAGGTGAAGGTGTGGAAAGGTCCGAAAAACCGTGCAGATATAATTCTCGCAGAAAAGCTTGGAGCCGTTTTTAATGAAGATGAAATTCAAAATTTAAAAGACCAGCTTTCACAACTACACAGAAGGGGTGTTGGTGACGTTCTAAGACCTAAACATCCTCAGCGTTTCGATAAAAATGATATTGAGGTAACAATATTTACGCGACCATTTGACCTTTTATTAATCAATTTTTTTTTTTCATATTTGAAATTAGTCAGCAGAGAAGTAAGAAATAGGTCTAAATAAGTAACAGGTGTTTTTCTGGTATTTTCAGGATTGCTATCAGAAAGAATGTGGCAGGTACAGGTTAAGGCCTCTGTCCTCGCTTGAGGAAACACTAGCGAGCTAATGCTATTCCTATGGGGAAGCATTCTTCTAATAACTCTTTTGCATTTTGACATTTTTGAATAATTTTTTTTTTTTTTTTTTTTGCATTGGATAGCTGAAGTGCATGCCGACAGCGCACCTTTTTTACTTTTTCGATTTTTGTTGCAGATATATTTTTTAAAAAGCACTTTCAGTTTCGAAACCGGTTTTGAAGGACCGGAATTGAAAAAAAGATTTACAATTTGCCAAAACATTAGATTTCTGGAAAAGTGTCATTTTCATGAAAAAAAAACCATGCTCCAAAATTTTAAACCAAAACACGTACTCTTTGTTTGAAGTAAAAAAGGTGCTGCTTTAGAATCTCAAAATTTACTAAAGACTGTAAAGCATGGAGGGGAGAATGTCATGGTCTGGGGTTGCATGGCTTGCAATGGAGTTGGAAACAGCCAGTCTATTTATGGGAAAATGACAGCTTTGTCATATATTAATGTGTTGTGGCATAATTTGAAGGATAGTGCAAGAAAATAAGGATTAGAGAATACATTTTTCCTTCAACAAGATCCCAAATATGCTGTCAATAAAACCAAAGAGTGGCTTTTTATATAATGCTTCCTGAAGATTAATAACTGCACCACAATCACCAAATTTGAATTCTATTGAGCATCTATGGCATCTACTTGATCAGAAAGAAAGAAAATGCTCAATAACAAGCAAATCAAGTTTGAAGCAAGCATTGCAAAATGCATGGAGCACCATGTCCTCAAAAATCACCAATGATTTTATAGAATTTATACTGAGATGTTTAGTAGCGGTGATTGCAGCAAAAGGACTGCATACCAAGTATTAACTTCAATTTTAATAGATTTGACGCAAGCACAGTGAAAATTTATTTAGTAAACCTGCTTATTTTTCATACAATTATTAATATTTTTTAATTCTGAATACGGGATATTATGTACAATATTATTTCTCACATTTTCTGAAAAGAACACTGTTTTTTATTCAGAACTCTGCAAATTATATGCAAAAAAACTTTATGAAATTTGGGACTGATTTTGCAAAAAGCTTAATTTTTCTATGAGTATACATGAGAAATGCAGAGTTGTTCTCCCATTAATGTCATTTTGGTAGCTTCAAAAGGCCTGATTGATTTTCTTCGAAAGGTGGCTCATCATTATCTTGATTACTCAGTTTGGGTCTCCACTTGGCTTAAAATATCCTAATTTTGAATAGAATTTTAATAGAATTGGCTTGTCAACCTCTATTTCCAAGTCATTTTCGGCGATGAAGTAGCTGAGGTTGCCACAATGGCCATCGCAGTTCAAACGAAACAGCGAACAAAACAAACCTGCATTCCTATAGCCATTTTTTCCACTGCAGTTTGTTTTGAATTTGCAGGACATACAAAACTGAAAATGTTTGTGAGGGTAGTCTAAGGCCTCTCCTGGTGCACTGAGACTCAGAATTTTAAGTTTCTGGTAATTAGGCTAGTTATTATAGTAGACACTCGATTTTACGAACTCGAGTGGACTCATATAATGTGTTCGTAAATAAGAATAACATTAGTTCAATGGGATGCTGGTCGGACCAGTACATCAGTTCGTAAAAACAAAAAATTCATAAACAAGAGGTTCGCAAAATCGAGCATCTACTGTAATTTAAAACCATAATTAAAAGAATGAAAAAGTATTCATAATTCAACTAAAGCATGGATTTTCCTGTTTACAATCTTCCACTTATGTTATTATGTTAAACTTATAATAGTTATAATTGTACAATTATAACCATGTAATAGTCACAATCAGATTGGTAGGAAAATAAAAATTGGTGCTCTCATCTGTTCGGAGTGTTTGTGATTTATATTTTTCTTAATTACCTTATTTCAATTTATTTTGTTAATAAATATATAAAAGGCTTAAAACTTTACTAAAAAGCTTCAAATTGGTGATTGAAATGGATGCATTGTGATTGCATTGCGTTTTCGTCCTCAGATGATGGCATTTGAATATATCGCTAATTGACTGGCCTCTATGTATAGGGGGTTGTATTCAAAATATTTAATTTTTTTTTCTCTCTCCATAGGTACATACAGTCCCGAGGTTACTACCTATTACAGCGAAGTTGCCCCATGCATGTTTCTTTTACGATGGCCTGTTTAGACGTACAATTAGAGAGACAACAAGGAGAAGAACAACTTCTAGACAAGTCACTGTTACTCGATCAGGTGTTCAAACATTCTTTAACAGGAAGACGTTAAAGGCATATCTGGATTCTCATTACCGAAGCTACCCCTACTTTCTATTAGACTTTCAAGGTACTAACACCTGTTATTGCCTGCCCTATCATGACTAAAACCCTTCATTTTATTCCATTCATGTGCACTTTTAAACATTGTGTTTTTGCCTTTTATTTTTCTTGCACAAAGGATTTATTTGTATTTTTCATTTATATTCATTTCAGTACATTCATTTCAGTATAATTTAAAATAGTTTTTTTTTAATGTGTGTCGGAGGTAAATTTGTTAAAAAAAAAAAAAAAAATTATATGTCATTGCCTGGGCACTGGGCATTTTCAGTTTACTTCCTAATTTACTACCTAAAGGAGTATTTCCACCATCTTTTTTATATATATATAATCATTAGCAAAATTAATGTTAACATTTTATATATTTATATTGAGTTTTATTTTCAGTTTTAATTTCTTGTTATTCCTATTTGTTGTCAAATTTGCAACAGCATGCCTGCTAGATGGTTAAATACTTTATTGTTTACTCTCTATTAAACTTTTGTGTGTTAACATGTATTGTAACTTCAGTAATAACCAAGCCTTGTTTAACGTATAATATTGTAAGGGAGGGAGGGGGTCCAAAATTGCTAAAAAGTTGATAAAGTTATATATGTACAGTACAGCCCCTATAATAACATAAGAAACCTTTGCCGAGTCCTTTGCTTGAAAGATAAAACAATAGACTTATATCAAACTTTGATTTAGTGTGTACTTTCCATGTGATAAGTGCTATATGATATGTTAAATACAGAATATACATACTAAATCTGATGTACAAATATTGCGATGCAGATACAATCTTGATTCCTACAATTTATTTCCTTGACAACCTCAGATTTGGAATTACTACCAGATTTAAATTAAAAATAAGAAACATACTGTAGAATACTTTAAAAAAAAAAAAAAAACTAAAAGTGCCGTTAACGTTGATGGATGACTGTATGTACTGTAATTTCTTTTATTGTGGCAAGAAAATTCTGACCATCACAAAACAACGATCGTTGTATTTACAATCGCTGATGGCGCCATCTCTGAACAGTTTACATAAACAGTACTTATTAACAATTAAATACAAAAGAAAATAATTAAAAATAAATAGGAATTAGGAAACATGTTTCATTTAAAAATTAATTTTTTTTTTAAACATTTCTGTCAAGGTTTGTTGCTTTAGTTTAGGTTTTTTGCATATTCCTTTAAAAGCTGAACTTCAATAGTAATTAAAAGTGTAAGTTTATTTTTTTCGTTTTTTGTACTATTGAACCTCATATCAACTTAAAGAATGAATTATTTTCAAGTTATTAAAAGAAAATTAAATTTAAATTTAAATAAGATTAAAAAAATATCAGTAGAAAAAGTACTAAGAATCTATTTATTGATCTCACTTTCAATTGTTCAAATTGTTGATGGCGCCATCTGCCGATTGAATAGAAAAATAAAATTGGTGATGATAATAAAGGAGGGGGAAAAAAAAAGTTTCTGGAAGCTTTCCGGTTTTTGGAAGATTCCAGATTTAAGAAGTCCGGATTTTAGAAGTTGTACTGTATCTTAATTTATGGCCTGATTTTTGGCTTTCAGAACTTGGCAAGTCAGTGTATAACATTCGCCTGTTGTATAGTACTTTGGGTGGTGGTGGATTTTCATACCTTTTAATGTTCAGCTAAATTCTACATTTTCATAGCTACATTTTCATACATTTTCATAGCTGAATTTAAAGTGGTATTTTAAAAAGGTATATTAACCTTTTTAAAAAATGATTTAGTGGATGTATAAAAGTCTTTTATAATTATCCTTCTTAATTAACTCAAAGCAGATTTTTTTTTTCAATATAAAATTTCTTATAAATTTCTCAAAATGCAAGTTTCTTTTATTAAATATTATGTAAAGTTGATTTTAAAAGTAACATTTTCATACCTTTTAATGTTCAGCTAAATTCTAAAGTAATTTGCTCAAAAAAAAAATATATATATATATAGATATCATTGCTGGGCACTGGGCATTTTCAGTGCAATTACTTTGCAAATTACTTTTAAAATAAGAAAGCTGAATTTAAAGTGTTTGCATCCACTAAATCATTTTTTAAAAATAAAATCATGAATTTCGACAAAGAATTGGAGAAAAGGAACACTAATATAGGAGGTTGACAGGGTAGGAGGGCACTTAAATTTAAATATACTTGTCTCTTAAAGACAAGAATTAGGTCCACCACCTTTTTTTTTTTTTTTGGGCGTGCTAAAATGCACCCCTTTTTTTTGGTGGACCTGTCCTAAAGGACGAATTCTTTTTTTTTAACCAAATAAACCCTCACTCTGCGATATTACGCATGTCAGGGTTTATTTGCGGGTTATTAAGAGGCTACTTCTAAATGCTTAACTGAAGTAGCCTCTTAATGCCTTGACCTTTTTATATCTTTAACAAAAAGCATCTAAAAATGGATGCTATAATTGTTACGGCTAGGCACTGGGCATATTCAGTGTTAAAAAATATTTCAGGGCTCTTTTAATTTGTTATAAAAAAACTACCACCTTTTCTGGTGAACATTGAACACCTGGTGAAAAAAAACCACTAATTTTGGCTTTATTTTATGTACAAGCAAAATTGACTATGTAATTTAATATTACATTAATATTTTAAGCATGTCTTTTAAGCCTCTTGAGCTCGATCCTCATGACAGCCCCTGTCACACACAGAAACAAAATGATAGTTTCCTTTAAATTTTTTTATTATATTTATATATATACAGCCACGACTAATAAGAAAAATGCTATGACAAATAAGTGATATAGCAAAGAGCGCTATACACATAATTTTGAAACTTTTCTCTTGTTTTTTCAGGTCAGATCTTAATTCAGCGATAATTATTTCTGAAATTATAGAAAATAAAAATAAAAAATTACATATAATTAAATTATGTTATTAAATTAGAATTAAAAATGTATAATTTTTTCCCCCTTACCTTTGCTGGATCGCTTGGATATTTTTCGTGTTTTTTCATTGTTCATTTCTTCTTGCACTTCTATATCACTTAATTCAATAGATTCAGGCTTTTTTGATGACATTACACCCATGACCTAAAAAGTGCAAAAAAAAAAAACCAATTGATTTTGTTATACGCTATTTGGCCATTAATGACCGGACACTTGTGATTTTAAACAATTTTTTAGAGATTAGATTTTTTTTTTTTTTTCTTAAATATCTAGGAAAATACAATAGGAATTTTCTTGAAACTATAAGGGACCGTCAATAAATTGAAGAAAACTGAATATCTTTTGAATTACCCTGTAAAAACTGTCTACTTAATAACTTTCACTCCCTTTCGGGACCTTCCAACTTCCATTTTTGTCTATGAAAATAGTGAGAAATAGTGACTATCAGCTTCTACTTGACAAGGGGCACCATGAAGATCGAGCTCAACTATACAGTGTCATTAAATTCTCATACTGTATATAATATATTAGGTAATAATACTGTTTGAATACAATACAAAATTGTTTAAGTTCTCATTGTTTAAATTGTATAAAATTTAAAACAGAAGTAACAATTGTAAGAAATTACAGTGTCATTAAATTCTCATACTGTATATAACAGGGTCGGCGAACCTTTTTACATCCGCGTGCCCAATTTTTTTCAAAAAAGATTTTACGTGACCATGGCGTGCCAAGCACTAAAAATAATTTAGTGAATCAACATTTCTGACCTTTTATTCACTGGAATTTAAAAATATGGGACAATATATATCTAGTAATTAGATTAACATACATTATAAACTAATAAAATGGTGAATGCGATGTCGGTTATGCCAAATATTAATATGGTGTTCAGCCTACTTACTTTTAATAGGATGCAAGCTGAATTCGAGTTATCTAACAAGTGGTTTCGGTTTCTAATATTTAAGGTTTTCGTATCATTTCCAAAAATAATGACCCGAAGGAATAAATAGAGCGAACAATTGTGAAAACTACATATTTTATACTAAGTCGCTTTAGTTTGATCACTGGGAGTTTAACTTATAATGCCTGATATTTTTCTTTTTGATATTCTCCCAACCTTCTCTTAATTTGACAACTTATTGAGCCCACATTGGAATAATTTAGAAATTCAATTAGTTTCTTTCTAATAAAAAAAAAAAGAAAAGAAAAGCCCAGTTTGTATAAGTTTGCGTGTTTTGTTTAATTCTATTTTGTTTTAGGATTTCAATCAACGCCGTGCCGAAAATATTCTAACGCGTGCCAAGTTTGGCACGCGTGCCATAGGTTGTAATACTCTATGTTGACCCCAGACAATTAGGGGCATGTGTGTGTGGGGGGGGTAGGAAATCAGAAAAGTGATTTTTTTTTTTTTTTTTTTTCCAGATGTCCTTTTAAAAATCTTGGCCTAAGTACCCATTTCCCACCGTCTTAACTCATTTTTTCACCACTAGCAGATGTTTTAATGTTTAATTGTGTTCATTAAATATGTTCATACATACATACAGTATGTATGAGGTTTAGTATTATGCTCGCACATTTTTATCAAAAAATTCTATTGATATACCGAAAGTCGTCCACCCCCCCCCCCCCCCCCTTGTGGACTTATTGTTCCTATAGCTCACGGTTGGCTGTCCACGAGTGGGTGATTTCAGTCCACGGCAATAAGAAAAATTAAGATTTTTCTGCAAAAGAGGCGACCTAACTCTTGAAACAATGCAAAATGACCGTGACACAATATCTCAGATTCACAATGGAAAACGCAGAGGTGGCAAGAGTTTTGCCGCTCGATCCAATCAGGGTCACCACATTGCACAAAAAGGCACCCAGGGGTCATTCCATGAAAAATGAGACCAAAGTAATATGTTTTTTTTAATTATAAGACAAATAATATTTAATTTATAAACTCATGTAATACATTTTTTTATAGCTTAGAGTGTGAATTTTCTGAAAATATGCAGTTAAGTATATCACGTAAAGTCAAGTAAATTAAATAAAAGTATTAGCACTAAAAAGGTGAGAGTGATGAGATTGAGAACATTTCACTTAAATTATGGTAAAGTTTAACAAGTTATTGTCATTTCAAAAATTATAGCCTATTTTTAAAATTTATAAAAGAAATTAGGGAATATATTATAAATGAATGAGAATTCATAAATAACTTTTGATGCATTGCATTGTTACGTCTGTAACAGGCAAATGTTACGTCTGCAACAATTTAATTATCCCATGTACTAATTAATAATTATTTTAATGTTTTCAAAATTGCAGTTTCCAACAGCTAATACCCTAATAATGAATTATTGAAGAAAAAGTTAAATATTCTTCCTTAAAATTCACAGGATTATGACAATAACTGCAACTATATGCAATTTTGACTGTTTTGTGAATTAGGTCCGTAACATCTAATTTTATTTTTTCAAAAATTATGGGAACATTTTCCAGATTTCAAAATTTAATATTCTATTTACAATCCTTGGACCGACTTTAAATACAAATTCATGGTGGACAGATACGGAAATTACCAGACTTTCGAGGACTTTATGATTCAATTTAAGTATAAAACTTTTCACTTGTACGAGGATTTGGCAAGAGAATAAACGTTGAAAAGAACTGAAAATCACCTCCACAACGAAAGTTTGGAAACTTTACGACTTCCGGAACCACCGAGAAAAGTTACCGTTCATTTCGTCGAGGAGGTGTTTGAGTATAGACTGAAATGAAAATATCTTTAACAGACCCCGTAGCACATTTTTTTCAAAAAAGCAAGAAAATAGGAGGAAAAAATCGATTAAGTAGGAAAAAATAGGAAAAACGTGTTTTACAAAATAGAAATAACATAGTGAAAGGAAATTGTAACATAATAAAACAAAAAAAATAAGTGTTAAGTAAATCTATAATTATAACAAAAGAAGTTTGCATGTACGTCTGTGTTCTGTTCTGAAGAGACCATTTCATACAAAGCTATGAAATTTTGCAAGAAGACACTCCTATATCTGATGTAATGTACCCTGAAGCCCAATTTTGGGTTTTTCATTAGATTTTTATAAAATTTAATTTTCTGCAGCTTTCAGATTTTGTTTTGGGATGGTTTGAATCCATTTACCCGGCAACTCTCCGTCAACCTCGCGTTCCGAGCTTAACTCTCGGTTGAATGCGAAATCCAATTCACCATTAACACAACCTGGCGAAATCAGACAATAAATCGAAACTAAAGTTAGGTTACTCTCAACTTACCTACAGGAGGTAGGTTGTTCGACCGCGCATGAATTCATTCCTCTCGAGAACAAACAAACAAAAAACTCGGATTGTTTGGTTTTTTTGGTCATATCTTTCTTTACTTTCAAATTGCATTAATTGTGGATGATAGAATTCATAGACTTCAACAATTAGAGTTTATTAAAGTACTAGAGAAATACAAAAATGCCCCTCAAAAAAAGGAAATGTGATTATGATGAGTTGAATGATTATGGATATTTAAAACGATATCGGTTAACTAAAGCATCATTCGACATGGTACTCCAAATAATCGAGCCTCAAATAAATGTGGCCAAAACACATTTAAACAATGTCATCAACCCCAAATGAATAATTATTGATAACACTGCGATTTTTAGCAACAAATTCATTTCATTATACTATAGGTGATCTATCAGAAGTCAGCCAAACTTCTGTTCATCGAATTCTCATTCGTGTAACCGAGGCAATAGCTTCCCTGCGACCAAGATTTATCAACATGCCAGAAACTAAAGCAGAATGTAGACAGGTACGTTACATGTTCTTTTTTATCCATATTTTTTTTTAGTTTCTGTTTGTATTTTGTGTCAGCCATTTATTAGCATCTTTCTTTAAATTTAAATATTTTTGTCGGAGTTGTTTTGACGTTCTGTAACTAACTACGACATTTGCATTGGATAATAGCGCATTTCATTGAAAGCTGCATTCTTTTGTTAAATGCAATCTTTGTTTCTTTGCATTCGATTTTGTCGCGAACTAATTCTATTATTAGCTGACTTTCCATTGGAGTAAAAAGGGTTCTTGTATGTTGCTTTTCCATTTTAAAAGAAATGGTGATTAAGAACAAGTTAGATGAATGCCAAATCGTTTCCTATAGTATGAACAAACAACAATGCTGGAAGGTTAAATTTCATGTGAGTCAGAATAAAAAAATACTGGGCGTCCAACAAGAACATTAAAGTTTTCGTTTTGTTCATGGACGAATTTCACAAAATATATTTCTGCAAACATACCATGAACAATAAAATTTTGACCTACCTGTCCATGATGGGGAAAGAGTTCCAGGGGTTCGAAATATTTCATCTGGAAAGCATAGATTGGGGTCGAATCGTCATCGGGTAGAGAAACCCGTAGCAGTAATTTCGGAAAAACGCAGATGAATGAGCTTTGAACAGGAAAACCAGTTCCTGGCGAAGGTATATTTCACCCCCTTTTGTTCCCCCTGGATTCCCCCTTTTGTTTTGTTTTTCTGCCGAAATCGATGCAATTTTATTTTATGCATGTCCCCTCGTACAGTTAATCTCGAACCGCTAATTACCATTTTTTTCCTTCCTTTTTTTTGTTTCTTTTTGGTTTAGGGAAAAAAAACCCAGAGGGTGCTCGAGAGGTGCTCGAAGAAATTTGCTGCCGACTGTATGTACCCTAAAACAAACTATCCCCAAACAACGGCTAGGGTGCAACCGCTGTACACTAAAGTAAGAAGGACCATTTCTATCAAAAAATCTAAACAATTCTAGCTCAATGAGCATGCGCTGAAAAGTATCTTTTCACGATGCTTCCTATGACTGAAAATCTTGTGAATTTTGTGACAAGAAATTCAATTCGAAGAAAAGTGAAAGCAGGCATAGATTGCGGGTACATGGTGTTTACAGTACAAATTTAAAACAACATATTTTTTGTCAAGACTGTGATGGCCCTTTTTTTTCTCTTAAATTCGTTCCGAAATTATTTGGCGGAAACACGTGGTTTCAACAATAACTTTGAAGAAATGCACTTAGGATTTTTTGAAAGTAAGTTTAGTACGTTCGAACTTTTTTAAAATGTATAGTATTTTGAAAGTGATGCATTCAAATTCTAAATTTTAATTTCAGATGTTCAAAGCATTCAATATTTTTCTTTTATTATTGTGTTTTCTTCTACTTTCCTTCAGCATATCGTAAATAATTGCAATTTTAGTAATTATTTACATTCCAGATTTTAAACGTTGGCTAACATTGGAAGAGAGAAACAGCCAGTCCCATTTCATTTTATCAAATTATATTTGTAGTAGTAGTGGTGTGTTTACTTATTCTTCAGAACGGGAAAGACAATTAAAATCTCAAGGATCAAAGAAAATGGGTTACCACTGCAGAGCTCAAATTATTGTCAAAATGTGTGTCAGTAACCTATTACAAAGAGCATATTTACAAGCATGATTTTGTTCCTGGGCATATCCCTGTAGCACATGAGATAAAGAAGGAAACTATTGCGGGTAAGTATTTTTGATAATCTAATAACTTTTTGTCAACTCTATCAGTATTTGAAGTTTTGCTTATTACATGGAATAAAAAATAATTTAACTTTGAACAGCAATTATGAAGATGTAGTTTACTATTTACTGTCTTATTTTTATGTTAACAACAAAAATTATTGGCATATACTTGTTATTTTGCTCAAAAATCCAATTGTTGAAAATAGTTTATAAATAGCAATTAAATTTAAATAATTATTCAGCTAATAGTATTTTTGTTCTAAGCAGGAATCTTGGTTGCTTTAAAAATCGAATCTTTTTTAGTTCCCCCGGCAAATTTTGCAGGTGAAGCAAATTAATTTATATTTTATGTTAAAAACTAATTTGTGAAAACTAATTTGTGACTAATTTGTGGCGATCCGTTATTCTATCAGATGCAAGCTAATTAAAAACTTTGTTGTATTTTCTATATTTTGGCTTTTTGAATCGCATTATTACCAAGAGGCTAATTAATATGACCTAATTTTTTTTTTTTTTTTTTTTTTTTTTTAGCTGTTATTCAATGGTCTAAGATATAAGATGGTTGGTTGGTTGGTTGTATAGGGTTTTATGGCGCAAAATCCCTTAAGGGACATGCTGCGCCAAACCAGTAGACGAAAACATCAGAGAGGTAAAAAAGAAACAGTGTCAAAATAAAAGAGCAATGAGAGAAACAATCTGGATGGGGTACCCATCCAGATGTAGCCAAACAATGTAGAAATACAAAATTTAAAATCCTGAAAACGAGAGTTAAAACATAAGAGTAATTCAATGAAAAGTGCATTCTGGATGGGATCCCATCCAGATGTCACCAAAGTTTAAAGAATAAAACTGAGCCATTAGAACAGAGAAAAACGAAAAATTATATTTCAAAATAAAATCCTGCATGTTTTAAAAAAGTAAAGAGAGCCCCATGAGGTATTTCCCCAATGAGGTTTGTCAAGACTGGTGATGATGAATTAAAGTAAATCCTATACAGATGTCGGAGACCTGGACAGTCAGTTAAAACATGATGAATGGTGAGGTAATCAAAATGACAATGTGGACACATGGGTACATCCTCCCGAAGCAAGAGATGTTTATGAGTGATTCTTGAATGTCCGATTCTCAGACGAGTCAGAAGAACATCTGTTTTCCTTGGATAACTTGCAGGCCAGGTCATGATGGTAGGTTTGATTTGGTGAAGTTTATTATTGCATTCTAAATTCCAACCTTCTTGCCATTTATTATAAATAAAGTGTTTGATAAATAGTTTAACGTCTGAGAATGGAATTCTATGGTAAAAAGGATTGAGAGCCAGTTTTGCCGCCTCATCCGCTTTCTCATTTCCATGAATACCCATGTGTCCAGGTACCCAGCAAAATAAAATTTGATAACCGCGTCTTGTCAATTTATTGTAAAAATCCAGGATGGCTGAAACATAAGGATGCTTTTTAAAAGATTTTATTGCGTCAATAGAACTATTTGAGTCGGTATAAATGATGAAGGATGTATTATGGTGATGAGAGATGTGCAACATGGCTCTCTCTATCGCAATCAACTCAGCTGTAAATATAGATATTGATGCGTGAAGCCGATAACTAAAACTAGTGTTATTTATAAAAACCCCACAGCCAACACTATTCCCACTCTTAGAACCATCCGTATAAATTTCAGTATATGTATTAAAAGTTGCACGGTGTGCAGCAAATAGCTGTTGGAAAACTGCAGGAGCCAAGGTGTTTTTATCGTATCCTTTAAATGGATGGAGTGAGGTAATATTAAGAGATTTCCAAGGAGGGAGATAATGCAATGGACATGGACTCACCTCAATATTGCTCAGAGGGCTATTGTCTATAATATTCCTGATTCTGACACCAAAAGATGGTATGCAAGATGGTCGATGCTGATAAAGAATATCATTGTCTGTATTTAGAATGTGTGTATGAAGAGGATGTCTAGGATGTGAAAGGATACGGTAATAAAGTTCTAAAGAGAGTTTTTCACGAATGTGGTGTAGTGCTTGTTCATTGCAGTTAACATACAGACTTAAAACTGGAGAGGTACGAAATGCACCAGAGCACACACGAAGTGCACTATGGTGCACAGTGTCAAGTTTTTTAAGAGCAGAATTACGCGCTGAACCATAGACTTGGCAGGCATAGTCAATTTTAGAACGGATCACAGCTCGATATATTTTAAGGAGAGAAGTACGGTCTGCTCCCCAGGAAGTATTTGAAAGCACCTTAAGTAAGTTAAGTGATTTTTCACATTTTGTCCTTAATTGTAAAATATGAGGTAAAAAGGTTAACTTGCTATCAAATTGAAGGCCAAGAAAACGGACGCTGTCCACAACAGGAATTTGAGTCGATCCAATAAAAATTTCAGGATCAGGATGCAGATCCCTACGTCTGCAAAAATGCACACAAGATGTTTTGTCTCGGGAAATTATAAAACCATTTTTATTAGTCCAATTAAGAATATGGGTAACTGCAATTTGCAACTGTCTTTCAATAAAACGGATATCCTGTCCCATACACATAATTCGAAAGTCGTCAACATATAGATCTCCTTTAACTGAAGGGGGTAGTTGGCTAAGAATGTTGTTTATTTTGATTGCAAAGAGGGTGACACTCAGGACACTGCCCTGAGGTACACCCTCTTCTTGTACATAAAAACCAGATAAAATTCCTCCAATCCGTACTTGGAAAAGTCTAATATTGAGAAAGTTTTTGATAAAAATAGGGAGATTCCCACGGAAGTTGAGGTTAAAAAGATCGCGAAGTATCCCATATCGCCATGTACTGTCATAGGCTTTCGCCATGTCAAAAAATACTGACACCAAATGGTTGCGTTTAAGAAAGGCTGTCCGAATGTAATGTTCTAGATGGATCAGGTTATCGATAGTAGACCTACCCTGTCGGAATCCACTTTGAAATGCGGCAAGGCAATTGTTAGATTCTAACACATGTACAAGGCGGAAATTGATCATCTTTTCAAGGAGTTTGCAAAGGCTGCTAGAGAGTGCGATAGGCCTGTAGTTATTTGGGTCACTGGAATCCTTTCCTGGTTTAGGGAAAGGGATAATGACAGCCTTGCACCAGGCTTGAGGAAAAAGTTGTTCCATCCAAACTCTGTTAAAGAAAGCAAGTAAATTACTGAGAGAGGCACTGGAAAGATGATTAAGCATGGTATATGTGATGCCATCGTGACCTGGAGCAGATAAACGGCTTTTTTGCGAACATCTTGAGAGTTCCTGAATTGTAAAAGGTAAATTATAATCATAAGAGTGGCGAGAGTTAAAATTTATGCTGGTAGTTTCCATATGTCTTTTGTATGATAAAAACAGTTCCGGGTATGAGTCGGAGCTAGAATTAGATGCAAGTGTATTTGCTATTGTTTCAGCAATATTTTTGGGTGAGGCTATTGTTTGTCCATTGTGATTGAGGATTGAGATATGGTTTTCTGAGTAAAGTCCCATACAATTTTTCACTTTTTTCCAGAGATCTTTACTTGATGTATTGGAGTTTATGTTGGAAATGTACTGCATCCAGGATTCACGTTGGCTTTTACGTCGCACTCTTCTAGCATCAGCCCTTGCTTTTTTGTAAGCAATATAATTAGTATTAGTCGGGTAGCGTCGGAAAATGCCCCAAGCCTTCTGTTGAATTTTTTTTGTCCTTTTGCATTCATCATTCCACCAAGGTTTCCTGTGTCGCGGTGTAGAAAATGATTTAGGAATGCTAAGATCTGCAGCATTGATAATACACTGTGTGATATTATCAAGCGCATCGTCAATATCACCTTCTATCATATCGCTTGTAATTTTAGCCAGATCTGTAAAAGTTGGCCAATTGGCTCTGTCGTAGATATAGCGTTTAAAATATTTATTTGAATCCCCGTCAGGAGTTGTCTGTGAAATAAATGTGGGAAAATGGTCACTGCCGTGCAGGTTATTGGAGACCCAAAAGTTCCAATACGGATAGATAGATGGAGAGCAGATAGTGAGATCTATGGCATGAAAGGTGCGTGTTGGTTCATGAAAATACGTATGATCACCGTTATTAAGTAGGCATAAGCCATTGTCAGAAATTAGTTTCTCTATTGTATCACCACGTTGATTAGAGTCAGAATTACCCCACAGTTGGCTATGAGCGTTAAAATCCCCAACAATGACTAAAGGAGTGGGGAGTTGGAGAAGGAGATCATCAAGTAGTGCTGACTGAATAATTTGGTGGGGTGGTAAATAAATAGTACATATTGTAATGAGACGTTTTGCATGTACACGGACGGCAACAGCTTGCAAGCTTGTGTTTAATAAAATATGAGAATGAGGTGAACTGCGAGAAATGAAAAGAGCCACTCCACCAGTAGCTCTTTCATTGCCTGTAAAATCTTTTCTATAGGTAGCATAGTTGCGTAATTTCGCTTTGTCAGTGGGTTTTAGATGGGTTTCCTGCAGAGCTAAGCATAAAGGCTGATGGTCTGCTAGAATATTACGGATTTCATCAAGTTTATTGTGATAACCACGGCAGTTCCATGAGATAATCTTAGACATGAATGATTTTTTTTTTGTAATTTATCAGCTTTATGTTATCCGGAGATAGTGGACATACTATCTTCCTCGTTAAATTCTTCTCCCGGTTCTGGGTGAAGAGCTAAAGCATCATCTTCCATTTTATCGTTCTGTATTGATTGGGTTTTATTTTTGGATGTTTTACTCTTTTTCCTTTTGGCTGTATTTTCAGATGACACAGAGGCTTTAACTGTTGGCAAGTTAAATTTTTCTACATCGGATTTATGGTTTGGTTTCACAGAGGTTGTTTTAGTTGTATTTTGAGAACCTCTACTATGGAATGGAAGTTTAGAAATAAAAGATTGTGATGATTTTGAAGAAGCATTTGTAGATGATTTAGGAAGAACAGATTTTTGTGAATTAGGAGGAACAGATTTAGGTGACTTAGGAGGAGCAAACTGCGTCGATCTATTTGTTTTACCAGAATTAATAGACAGGTCATCTTCTTTTTGATTAGGTTGGCAATTAGGTCTAGTTGGGAATTCAGTTTGAGTTGCGATAGTTTTATAAGTTTTATGAACGGTTTTTGTTAACGCAGCAGCATATGATACACCAACTTTGGGCGTTCTGGATTCGACTATTTTTCTGTCTTCAGGGTATGATATATTTTGTCTTGTGCGTATTGTCTGTATTTCTTTTTCTATTTTCCACATTTCACACGATTTGGCATAGGATGGATGATCTTTTTTGCAGTTGACGCAACAAGGTTGAGCATTGCATTGCCCACTTTCGTGGCCAATTGCACTGCACCGACCACAGGTTTCTTTACCTCGGCATGATGTTTTTGAGTGCCCAAAGCGCTGACAGTTAAAGCAACGCAGTGGGTTTGGGATGTACGGTCTGACAGAGCATGATAGATATCCAGCTTTTATATATTTGGGTAAGTTGGGAGTATTAAACGTCAGAATAATATGCTTGGTAGGTATTTGTACTTGGTTAGCTGGAATTTGTTCATCTTTGCGGTTTATTTTTATACGTCTAGCTGCTATGACATTTTGTTCCCTTAAGTTTTCCACTATTTCATCTTCGGTTACATGCAAGAGGTCAGATTCTGAGATCACTCCGCGAGATGAGTTTAAGGTTCTATGTGGCGATATGGTGACAGCAATGTTTGCAAAGTGAGTACATTTTTTTAAGTTCAGTGCTTGTTGGTTATTGATTACTTCAATTAGCAGTTCACCTGTACGGAGTTTTTTTATTGTTTTAGGTTCGCCAACCAGTCCTTGGATAGATTTATTAATCAGAAAGGGGGATGTTTTATCAAAACTCCCTTCTTGACGTTTGACGACGAAAAATCTTTCTTCAGTTTTACTTTCATCAGATTTGGGATTTTTAGGTTCTGTATTGGAAACAGAATCCTCTACTCTCTCACCCCATGATTCTTTTTTGCCGTGATTAACAGTAGCGTTTGAGGCAGAGCTCAAAGCATTATTATTGTCATTATTAGCTTGTGGGGCTTCCACATCGCATATTTGATTTCCTGATATTGTAGCCATATTAAAGATAGAATTGAAAAAACGCCAGGCATCGGGCCTGGTCACCGACCCTTCTTCTTACCGTTACTTTAGGCGCAGGTCTCAAAAGGGTGAAAACTATCAACAAACTTCCACGTTTTTCGAACGTTGGATTAAACTCGATAGCATCTCCAAACTCTAGTTCTTTCACAGTGGAACTCGGTTGTCGTAGGTAAGCCTTTACAGCTCTGTCCAACCTACATCGCCCTTACGTCGAAAGGACACCAGTCGCCCAGTGCATTCCTAACCACCGCCATACAAGTACGGCGCCCACCGATCACGGAACCGGAATTCGGAGATGCCCTGCACTCTGGGACTCGAGATCAGCCTAAAAAGGTAGAAACGAGGCGATGAGATTAAAAAACCTCAACACCCAGAGTGTCTCACGTGAAAATAAAAAAATCCACTATTGTAAAAAAGAAAAAGTGATGTGAGTGAGAACTTAGAAACAAGGTGTATTTTTTGTCTTTTTTCAATTTTTTAAACTTTTTTCCTTTTTTTTTTTTTTTTTTTTTTTTTAAACAAAAGAACAAGAACAATGTTAGTAGAACAAATAACAAGTTGAACAAAATGGTCAGTAAAAACATGAACAAGAACAAAGAGGGATAAGAAACTGAAAAAAGAAGATTAAAAAGTGTGAAACAAAGAAAAAAGGATAGACAACTAAAAAGAGAAGAAAACAGGAAAGGAGAAAGATCGCTCGGGAACCCGGGGTCGCGAAACCCGTAAATACCTAAAGAAGGTATTCCCCTGGGGGGTCTAAGATATAAGAAGAAACGAAAAGCTGGGAGGCCGGCAAAAAAAGCTTTTCACAGTAAAAAAAGATATGCGACAGAATATGTACCTGACGGGCACGCAGGAAGTACAATATCGTACGTGGATATGTTTAAAATATATGAGCAAGATCCTGGCAAAATCACTTTTTTATCCAATGAAACCTTACCACAGCCAATCGCAAAAGAACCCCAAGAACCAGATTCACCAAAGATCTCTCCAAGATCTCTTCAGGAAATTGTTCCCTTCCAGCAAAGCAGATTTCAAGATAGTCCACCTCCTCCACAAATTTTACCAACAGTTTTTAATAGTAGTATCACAAATAATTTTTTCATATCGCCTGAATGTTTTATGCCATTACTGAAGTCGGAGGTTTTAGCACTTGTACCTAGTAACATAGCTGAAGAACGTGAAATTGTGCAAGAACAAGAGGAACAAGAACAAGATGACCCCCCATTTGAACTTGAACAAGATGACCCCCCATTTGAACTTGAACAAGATGTCCCCCCATTTGAACTTGAACAAGATGTCCCCTCAGTTGAACCTGAACAGCCAAAAATCATCCAATTTTATCCAAAAACGGATAAGATAGTCGAGCAGATACAAGACGGTAAAAGAGTAAGTTTTCTTTATTTATTTGTGATTTTTTTTTAAATTTATCTTTTTATCTATACCTACCGTAAACCCCAGCAGCAGAATTTTTTTCTGCAGTCTGCAACACGACCAATTTCGCCAAATTATACAAATTGCCAAACTAATAGCCAAATTATACATGTTGACATAATTTTTATTTTAAATAACGAAAAAACAAATAATTAGTTGAATATTAATAAAAATGTTAATAAAAAGTCGAAATAAAAATCACTTATTGACATTTTAAACACGTGAATCGCATATAATGTCATTGAATGTGATAATCACGATCATTCATTATTGGCATTTAATCTTATATTTTGGCGATGACATGTATCCATAACTTCCCTACGGCAAAGTTTTTTTTATAACCACCCTGTATAATAAAATAAATTTATATAAATAAATTCATTATTCTTTTTTTTTCTTCCAGGTGAAGGTGTGGAAAGGTCCGAAAAACCGTGCAGATATAATTCTCGCAGAAAAGCTTGGAGCCGTTTTTAATGAAGATGAAATTCAAAATTTAAAAGACCAGCTTTCACAACTACACAGAAGGGGTGTTGGTGACGTTCTAAGACCTAAACATCCTCAGCGTTTCGATAAAAATGATATTGAGGTAACAATATTTACGCGACCATTTGACCTTTTATTAATCAATTTTTTTTTTTCATATTTGAAATTAGTCAGCAGAGAAGTAAGAAATAGGTCTAAATAAGTAACAGGTGTTTTTCTGGTATTTTCAGGATTGCTATCAGAAAGAATGTGGCAGGTATAGGTTAAGGCCTCTGTCCTCGCTTGAGGAAACACTAGCGAGCTAATGCTATTCCTATGGGGAAGCATTCTTCTAATAACTCTTTTGCATTTTGACATTTTTGAATAATTTTTTTTTTTTTTTTTTTTTTGCATTGGATAGCTGAAGTGCATGCCGACAGCGCACCTTTTTTACTTTTTCGATTTTTGTTGCAGATATATTTTTTAAAAAGCACTTTCAGTTTCGAAACCGGTTTTGAAGGACCGGAATTGAAAAAAAGATTTACAATTTGCCAAAACATTAGATTTCTGGAAAAGTGTCATTTTCATGAAAAAAAAACCATGCTCCAAAATTTTAAACCAAAACACGTACTCTTTGTTTGAAGTAAAAAAGGTGCTGCTTTAGAATCTCAAAATTTACTAAAGACTGTAAAGCATGGAGGGGAGAATGTCATGGTCTGGGGTTGCATGGCTTGCAATGGAGTTGGAAACAGCCAGTCTATTTATGGGAAAATGACAGCTTTGTCATATATTAATGTGTTGTGGCATAATTTGAAGGATAGTGCAAGAAAATAAGGATTAGAGAATACATTTTTCCTTCAACAAGATCCCAAATATGCTGTCAATAAAACCAAAGAGTGGCTTTTTATATAATGCTTCCTGAAGATTAATAACTGCACCACAATCACCAAATTTGAATTCTATTGAGCATCTATGGCATCTACTTGATCAGAAAGAAAGAAAATGCTCAATAACAAGCAAATCAAGTTTGAAGCAAGCATTGCAAAATGCACGGAGCACCATGTCCTCAAAAATCACCAATGATTTTATAGAATTTATACTGAGATGTTTAGTAGCGGTGATTGCAGCAAAAGGACTGCATACCAAGTATTAACTTCAATTTTAATAGATTTGACGCAAGCACAGTGAAAATTTATTTAGTAAACCTGCTTATTTTTCATACAATTATTAATATTTTTTAATTCTGAATACGGGATATTATGTACAATATTATTTCTCACATTTTCTGAAAAGAACACTGTTTTTTATTCAGAACTCTGCAAATTATATGCAAAAAAACTTTATGAAATTTGGGACTGATTTTGCAAAAAGCTTAATTTTTCTATGAGTATACATGAGAAATGCAGAGTTGTTCTCCCATTAATGTCATTTTGGTAGCTTCAAAAGGCCTGATTGATTTTCTTCGAAAGGTGGCTCATCATTATCTTGATTACTCAGTTTGGGTCTCCACTTGGCTTAAAATATCCTAATTTTGAATAGAATTTTAATAGAATTGGCTTGTCAACCTCTATTTCCAAGTCATTTTCGGCGATGAAGTAGCTGAGGTTGCCACAATGGCCATCGCAGTTCAAACGAAACAGCGAACAAAACAAACCTGCATTCCTATAGCCATTTTTTCCACTGCAGTTTGTTTTGAATTTGCAGGACATACAAAACTGAAAATGTTTGTGAGGGTAGTCTAAGGCCTCTCCTGGTGCACTGAGACTCAGAATTTTAAGTTTCTGGTAATTAGGCTAGTTATTATAGTAGACACTCGATTTTACGAACTCGAGTGGACTCATATAATGTGTTCGTAAATAAGAATAACATTAGTTCAATGGGATGCTGGTCGGACCAGTACATCAGTTCGTAAAAACAAAAAATTCATAAACAAGAGGTTCGCAAAATCGAGCATCTACTGTAATTTAAAACCATAATTAAAAGAATGAAAAAGTATTCATAATTCAACTAAAGCATGGATTTTCCTGTTTACAATCTTCCACTTATGTTATTATGTTAAACTTATAATAGTTATAATTGTACAATTATAACCATGTAATAGTCACAATCAGATTGGTAGGAAAATAAAAATTGGTGCTCTCATCTGTTCGGAGTGTTTGTGATTTATATTTTTCTTAATTACCTTATTTCAATTTATTTTGTTAATAAATATATAAAAGGCTTAAAACTTTACTAAAAAGCTTCAAATTGGTGATTGAAATGGATGCATTGTGATTGCATTGCGTTTTCGTCCTCAGATGATGGCATTTGAATATATCGCTAATTGACTGGCCTCTATGTATAGGGGGTTGTATTCAAAATATTTAATTTTTTTTTCTCTCTCCATAGGTACATACAGTCCCGAGGTTACTACCTATTACAGCGAAGTTGCCCCATGCATGTTTCTTTTACGATGGCCTGTTTAGACGTACAATTAGAGAGACAACAAGGAGAAGAACAACTTCTAGACAAGTCACTGTTACTCGATCAGGTGTTCAAACATTCTTTAACAGGAAGACGTTAAAGGCATATCTGGATTCTCATTACCGAAGCTACCCCTACTTTCTATTAGACTTTCAAGGTACTAACACCTGTTATTGCCTGCCCTATCATGACTAAAACCCTTCATTTTATTCCATTCATGTGCACTTTTAAACATTGTGTTTTTGCCTTTTATTTTTCTTGCACAAAGGATTTATTTGTATTTTTCATTTATATTCATTTCAGTACATTCATTTCAGTATAATTTAAAATAGTTTTTTTTTAATGTGTGTCGGAGGTAAATTTGTTAAAAAAAAAAAAAAATTTATATGTCATTGCCTGGGCACTGGGCATTTTCAGTTTACTTCCTAATTTACTACCTAAAGGAGTATTTCCACCATCTTTTTTATATATATATAATCATTAGCAAAATTAATGTTAACATTTTATATATTTATATTGAGTTTTATTTTCAGTTTTAATTTCTTGTTATTCCTATTTGTTGTCAAATTTGCAACAGCATGCCTGCTAGATGGTTAAATACTTTATTGTTTACTCTCTATTAAACTTTTGTGTGTTAACATGTATTGTAACTTCAGTAATAACCAAGCCTTGTTTAACGTATAATATTGTAAGGGAGGGAGGGGGTCCAAAATTGCTAAAAAGTTGATAAAGTTATATATGTACAGTACAGCCCCTATAATAACATAAGAAACCTTTGCCGAGTCCTTTGCTTGAAAGATAAAACAATAGACTTATATCAAACTTTGATTTAGTGTGTACTTTCCATGTGATAAGTGCTATATGATATGTTAAATACAGAATATACATACTAAATCTGATGTACAAATATTGCGATGCAGATACAATCTTGATTCCTACAATTTATTTCCTTGACAACCTCAGATTTGGAATTACTACCAGATTTAAATTAAAAATAAGAAACATACTGTAGAATACTTTAAAAAAAAAAAAAAAAACTAAAAGTGCCGTTAACGTTGATGGATGACTGTATGTACTGTAATTTCTTTTATTGTGGCAAGAAAATTCTGACCATCACAAAACAACGATCGTTGTATTTACAATCGCTGATGGCGCCATCTCTGAACAGTTTACATAAACAGTACTTATTAACAATTAAATACAAAAGAAAATAATTAAAAATAAATAGGAATTAGGAAACATGTTTCATTTAAAAATTAATTTTTTTTTTAAACATTTCTGTCAAGGTTTGTTGCTTTAGTTTAGGTTTTTTGCATATTCCTTTAAAAGCTGAACTTCAATAGTAATTAAAAGTGTAAGTTTATTTTTTTCGTTTTTTGTACTATTGAACCTCATATCAACTTAAAGAATGAATTATTTTCAAGTTATTAAAAGAAAATTAAATTTTAATTTAAATAAGATTAAAAAAATATCAGTAGAAAAAGTACTAAGAATCTATTTATTGATCTCACTTTCAATTGTTCAAATTGTTGATGGCGCCATCTGCCGATTGAATAGAAAAATAAAATTGGTGATGATAATAAAGGAGGGGGAAAAAAAAAGTTTCTGGAAGCTTTCCGGTTTTTGGAAGATTCCAGATTTAAGAAGTCTGGATTTTAGAAGTTGTACTGTATCTTAATTTATGGCCTGATTTTTGGCTTTCAGAACTTGGCAAGTCAGTGTATAACATTCGCCTGTTGTATAGTACTTTGGGTGGTGGTGGATTTTCATACCTTTTAATGTTCAGCTAAATTCTACATTTTCATAGCTACATTTTCATACATTTTCATAGCTGAATTTAAAGTGGTATTTTAAAAAGGTATATTAACCTTTTTAAAAAATGATTTAGTGGATGTATAAAAGTCTTTTATAATTATCCTTCTTAATTAACTCAAAGCAGATTTTTTTTTTTCAATATAAAATTTCTTATAAATTTCTCAAAATGCAAGTTTCTTTTATTAAATATTATGTAAAGTTGATTTTAAAAGTAACATTTTCATACCTTTTAATGTTCAGCTAAATTCTAAAGTAATTTGCTCAAAAAAAAAAAATATATATATATAGATATCATTGCTGGGCACTGGGCATTTTCAGTGCAATTACTTTGCAAATTACTTTTAAAATAAGAAAGCTGAATTTAAAGTGTTTGCATCCACTAAATCATTTTTTAAAAATAAAATCATGAATTTCGACAAAGAATTGGAGAAAAGGAACACTAATATAGGAGGTTGACAGGGTAGGAGGGCACTTAAATTTAAATATACTTGTCTCTTAAAGACAAGAATTAGGTCCACCACCTTTTTTTTTTTTTTTGGGCGTGCTAAAATGCACCCCTTTTTTTTGGTGGACCTGTCCTAAAGGACGAATTCTTTTTTTTTAACCAAATAAACCCTCACTCTGCGATATTACGCATGTCAGGGTTTATTTGGGGGTTATTAAGAGGCTACTTCTAAATGCTTAACTGAAGTAGCCTCTTAATGCCTTGACCTTTTTATATCTTTAACAAAAAGCATCTAAAAATGGATGCTATAATTGTTACGGCTAGGCACTGGGCATATTCAGTGTTAAAAAATATTTCAGGGCTCTTTTAATTTGTTATAAAAAAACTACCACCTTTTCTGGTGAACATTGAACACCTGGTGAAAAAAAACCACTAATTTTGGCTTTATTTTATGTACAAGCAAAATTGACTATGTAATTTAATATTACATTAATATTTTAAGCATGTCTTTTAAGCCTCTTGAGCTCGATCCTCATGACAGCCCCTGTCACACACAGAAACAAAATGATAGTTTCCTTTAAATTTTTTTATTATATTTATATATATACAGCCACGACTAATAAGAAAAATGCTATGACAAATAAAAGTGATATAGCAAAGAGCGCTATACACATAATTTTGAAACTTTTCTCTTGTTTTTTCAGGTCAGATCTTAATTCAGCGATAATTATTTCTGAAATTATAGAAAATAAAAATAAAAAATTACATATAATTAAATTATGTTATTAAATTAGAATTAAAAATGTATAATTTTTTCCCCCTTACCTTTGCTGGATCGCTTGGATATTTTTCGTGTTTTTTCATTGTTCATTTCTTCTTGCACTTCTATATCACTTAATTCAATAGATTCAGGCTTTTTTGATGACATTACACCCATGACCTAAAAAGTGCAAAAAAAAAAACCAATTGATTTTGTTATACGCTATTTGGCCATTAATGACCGGACACTTGTGATTTTAAACAATTTTTTAGAGATTAGATTTTTTTTTTTTTTCTTAAATATCTAGGAAAATACAATAGGAATTTTCTTGAAACTATAAGTGACCGTCAATAAATTGAAGAAAACTGAATATCTTTTGAATTACCCTGTAAAAACTGTCTACTTAATAACTTTCACTCCCTTTCGGGACCTTCCAACTTCCATTTTTGTCTATGAAAATAGTGAGAAATAGTGACTATCAGCTTCTACTTGACAAGGGGCACCATGAAGATCGAGCTCAACTATACAGTGTCATTAAATTCTCATACTGTATATAATATATTAGGTAATAATACTGTTTGAATACAATACAAAATTGTTTAAGTTCTCATTGTTTAAATTGTATAAAATTTAAAACAGAAGTAACAATTGTAAGAAATTACAGTGTCATTAAATTCTCATACTGTATATAACAGGGTCGGCGAACCTTTTTACATCCGCGTGCCCAATTTTTTTCAAAAAAGATTTTACGTGACCATGGCGTGCCAAGCACTAAAAATAATTTAGTGAATCAACATTTCTGACCTTTTATTCACTGGAATTTAAAAATATGGGACAATATATATCTAGTAATTAGATTAACATACATTATAAACTAATAAAATGGTGAATGCGATGTCGGTTATGCCAAATATTAATATGGTGTTCAGCCTACTTACTTTTAATAGGATGCAAGCTGAATTCGAGTTATCTAACAAGTGGTTTCGGTTTCTAATATTTAAGGTTTTCGTATCATTTCCAAAAATAATGACCCGAAGGAATAAATAGAGCGAACAATTGTGAAAACTACATATTTTATACTAAGTCGCTTTAGTTTGATCACTGGGAGTTTAACTTATAATGCCTGATATTTTTCTTTTTGATATTCTCCCAACCTTCTCTTAATTTGACAACTTATTGAGCCCACATTGGAATAATTTAGAAATTCAATTAGTTTCTTTCTAATAAAAAAAAAAAAAAAAGAAAAGCCCAGTTTGTATAAGTTTGCGTGTTTTGTTTAATTCTATTTTGTTTTAGGATTTCAATCAACGCCGTGCCGAAAATATTCTAACGCGTGCCAAGTTTGGCACGCGTGCCATAGGTTGTAATACTCTATGTTGACCCCAGACAATTAGGGGCATGTGTGTGTGGGGGGGGTAGGAAATCAGAAAAGTGATTTTTTTTTTTTTTTTTTTTTTCCAGATGTCCTTTTAAAAATCTTGGCCTAAGTGCCCATTTCCCACCGTCTTAACTCATTTTTTCACCACTAGCAGATGTTTTAATGTTTAATTGTGTTCATTAAATATGTTCATACATACATACAGTATGTATGAGGTTTAGTATTATGCTCGCACATTTTTATCAAAAAATTCTATTGATATACCGAAAGTCGTCCACCCCCCCCCCCCCCCCTTGTGGACTTATTGTTCCTATAGCTCACGGTTGGCTGTCCACGAGTGGGTGATTTCAGTCCACGGCAATAAGAAAAATTAAGATTTTTCTGCAAAAGAGGCGACCTAACTCTTGAAACAATGCAAAATGACCGTGACACAATATCTCAGATTCACAATGGAAAACGCAGAGGTGGCAAGAGTTTTGCCGCTCGATCCAATCAGGGTCACCACATTGCACAAAAAGGCACCCAGGGGTCATTCCATGAAAAATGAGACCAAAGTAATATGTTTTTTTTAATTATAAGACAAATAATATTTAATTTATAAACTCATGTAATACATTTTTTTATAGCTTAGAGTGTGAATTTTCTGAAAATATGCAGTTAAGTATATCACGTAAAGTCAAGTAAATTAAATAAAAGTATTAGCACTAAAAAGGTGAGAGTGATGAGATTGAGAACATTTCACTTAAATTATGGTAAAGTTTAACAAGTTATTGTCATTTCAAAAATTATAGCCTATTTTTAAAATTTATAAAAGAAATTAGGGAATATATTATAAATGAATGAGAATTCATAAATAACTTTTGATGCATTGCATTGTTACGTCTGTAACAGGCAAATGTTACGTCTGCAACAATTTAATTATCCCATGTACTAATTAATAATTATTTTAATGTTTTCAAAATTGCAGTTTCCAACAGCTAATACCCTAATAATGAATTATTGAAGAAAAAGTTAAATATTCTTCCTTAAAATTCACAGGATTATGACAATAACTGCAACTATATGCAATTTTGACTGTTTTGTGAATTAGGTCCGTAACATCTAATTTTATTTTTTCAAAAATTATGGGAACATTTTCCAGATTTCAAAATTTAATATTCTATTTACAATCCTTGGACCGACTTTAAATACAAATTCATGGTGGACAGATACGGAAATTACCAGACTTTCGAGGACTTTATGATTCAATTTAAGTATAAAACTTTTCACTTGTACGAGGATTTGGCAAGAGAATAAACGTTGAAAAGAACTGAAAATCACCTCCACAACGAAAGTTTGGAAACTTTACGACTTCCGGAACCACCGAGAAAAGTTACCGTTCATTTCGTCGAGGAGGTGTTTGAGTATAGACTGAAATGAAAATATCTTTAACAGACCCCGTAGCACATTTTTTTCAAAAAAGCAAGAAAATAGGAGGAAAAAATCGATTAAGTAGGAAAAAATAGGAAAAACGTGTTTTACAAAATAGAAATAACATAGTGAAAGGAAATTGTAACATAATAAAACAAAAAAAATAAGTGTTAAGTAAATCTATAATTATAACAAAAGAAGTTTGCATGTACGTCTGTGTTCTGTTCTGAAGAGACCATTTCATACAAAGCTATGAAATTTTGCAAGAAGACACTCCTATATCTGATGTAATGTACCCTGAAGCCCAATTTTGGGTTTTTCATTAGATTTTTATAAAATTTAATTTTCTGCAGCTTTCAGATCTTGTTTTGGGATGGTTTGAATCCATTTACCCGGCAACTCTCCGTCAACCTCGCGTTCCGAGCTTAACTCTCGGTTGAATGCGAAATCCAATTCACCATTAACACAACCTGGCGAAATCAGACAATAAATCGAAACTAAAGTTAGGTTACTCTCAACTTACCTACAGGAGGTAGGTTGTTCGACCGCGCATGAATTCATTCCTCTCGAGAACAAACAAACAAAAAACTCGGATTGTTTGGTTTTTTTGGTCATATCTTTCTTTACTTTCAAATTGCATTAATTGTGGATGATAGAATTCATAGACTTCAACAATTAGAGTTTATTAAAGTACTAGAGAAATACAAAAATGCCCCTCAAAAAAAGGAAATGTGATTATGATGAGTTGAATGATTATGGATATTTAAAACGATATCGGTTAACTAAAGCATCATTCGACATGGTACTCCAAATAATCGAGCCTCAAATAAATGTGGCCAAAACACATTTAAACAATGTCATCAACCCCAAATGAATAATTATTGATAACACTGCGATTTTTAGCAACAAATTCATTTCATTATACTATAGGTGATCTATCAGAAGTCAGCCAAACTTCTGTTCATCGAATTCTCATTCGTGTAACCGAGGCAATAGCTTCCCTGCGACCAAGATTTATCAACATGCCAGAAACTAAAGCAGAATGTAGACAGGTACGTTACATGTTCTTTTTTATCCATATTTTTTTTTAGTTTCTGTTTGTATTTTGTGTCAGCCAGTTTATTAGCATCTTTCTTTAAATTTAAATATTTTTGTCGGAGTTGTTTTGACGTTCTGTAACTAACTACGACATTTGCATTGGATAATAGCGCATTTCATTGAAAGCTGCATTCTTTTGTTAAATGCAATCTTTGTTTCTTTGCATTCGATTTTGTCGCGAACTAATTCTATTATTAGCTGACTTTCCATTGGAGTAAAAAGGGTTCTTGTATGTTGCTTTTCCATTTTAAAAGAAATGGTGATTAAGAACAAGTTAGATGAATGCCAAATCGTTTCCTATAGTATGAACAAACAACAATGCTGGAAGGTTAAATTTCATGTGAGTCAGAATAAAAAAATACTGGGCGTCCAACAAGAACATTAAAGTTTTCGTTTTGTTCATGGACGAATTTCACAAAATATATTTCTGCAAACATACCATGAACAATAAAATTTTGACCTACCTGTCCATGATGGGGAAAGAGTTCCAGGGGTTCGAAATATTTCATCTGGAAAGCATAGATTGGGGTCGAATCGTCATCGGGTAGAGAAACCCGTAGCAGTAATTTCGGAAAAACGCAGATGAATGAGCTTTGAACAGGAAAACCAGTTCCTGGCGAAGGTATATTTCACCCCCTTTTGTTCCCCCTGGATTCCCCCTTTTGTTTTGTTTTTCTGCCGAAATCGATGCAATTTTATTTTATGCATGTCCCCTCGTACAGTTAATCTCGAACCGCTAATTACCATTTTTTTCCTTCCTTTTTTTTGTTTCTTTTTGGTTTAGGGAAAAAAAACCCAGAGGGTGCTCGAGAGGTGCTCGAAGAAATTTGCTGCCGACTGTATGTACCCTAAAACAAACTATCCCCAAACAACGGCTAGGGTGCAACCGCTGTACACTAAAGTAAGAAGGACCATTTCTATCAAAAAATCTAAACAATTCTAGCTCAATGAGCATGCGCTGAAAAGTATCTTTTCACGATGCTTCCTATGACTGAAAATCTTGTGAATTTTGTGACAAGAAATTCAATTCGAAGAAAAGTGAAAGCAGGCATAGATTGCAGGTACATGGTGTTTACAGTACAAATTTAAAACAACATATTTTTTGTCAAGACTGTGATGGCCCTTTTTTTTCTCTTAAATTCGTTCCGAAATTATTTGGCGGAAACACGTGGTTTCAACAATAACTTTGAAGAAATGCACTTAGGATTTTTTGAAAGTAAGTTTAGTACGTTCGAACTTTTTTAAAATGTATAGTATTTTGAAAGTGATGCATTCAAATTCTAAATTTTAATTTCAGATGTTCAAAGCATTCAATATTTTTCTTTTATTATTGTGTTTTCTTTTACTTTCCTTCAGCATATCGTAAATAATTGCAATTTTAGTAATTATTTACATTCCAGATTTTAAACGTTGGCTAACATTGGAAGAGAGAAACAGCCAGTCCCATTTCATTTTATCAAATTATATTTGTAGTAGTAGTGGTGTGTTTACTTATTCTTCAGAACGGGAAAGACAATTAAAATCTCAAGGATCAAAGAAAATGGGTTACCACTGCAGAGCTCAAATTATTGTCAAAATGTGTGTCAGTAACCTATTACAAAGAGCATATTTACAAGCATGATTTTGTTCCTGGGCATATCCCTGTAGCACATGAGATAAAGAAGGAAACTATTGCGGGTAAGTATTTTTGATAATCTAATAACTTTTTGTCAACTCTATCAGTATTTGAAGTTTTGCTTATTACATGGAATAAAAAATAATTTAACTTTGAACAGCAATTATGAAGATGTAGTTTACTATTTACTGTCTTATTTTTATGTTAACAACAAAAATTATTGGCATATACTTGTTATTTTGCTCAAAAATCCAATTGTTGAAAATAGTTTATAAATAGCAATTAAATTTAAATAATTATTCAGCTAATAGTATTTTTGTTCTAAGCAGGAATCTTGGTTGCTTTAAAAATCGAATCTTTTTTAGTTCCCCCGGCAAATTTTGCAGGTGAAGCAAATTAATTTATATTTTATGTTAAAAACTAATTTGTGAAAACTAATTTGTGACTAATTTGTGGCGATCCGTTATTCTATCAGATGCAAGCTAATTAAAAACTTTGTTGTATTTTCTATATTTTGGCTTTTTGAATCGCATTATTACCAAGAGGCTAATTAATATGACCTAATTTTTTTTTTTTTTTTTTTTTTTTTTTTTTTTAGCTGTTATTCAATGGTCTAAGATATAAGAAGAAACGAAAAGCTGGGAGGCCGGCAAAAAAAGCTTTTCACAGTAAAAAAAGATATGCGACAGAATATGTACCTGACGGGCACGCAGGAAGTACAATATCGTACGTGGATATGTTTAAAATATATGAGTATCCTGGCAAAATCACTTTTTTATCCAATGAAACCTTACCACAGCCAATCGCAAAAGAACCCCAAGAACCAGATTCACCAAAGATCTCTCCAAGATCTCTTCAGGAAATTGTTCCCTTCCAGCAAAGCAGATTTCAAGATAGTCCACCTCCTCCACAAATTTTACCAACAGTTTTTAATAGTAGTATCACAAATAATTTTTTCATATCGCCTGAATGTTTTATGCCATTACTGAAGTCGGAGGTTTTAGCACTTGTACCTAGTAACATAGCTGAAGAACGTGAAATTGTGCAAGAACAAGAGGAACAAGAACAAGATGACCCCCCATTTGAACTTGAACAAGATGACCCTCCATTTGAACTTGAACAAGATGACCCTCCATTTGAACTTGAACAGCCAAAAATCATCCAATTTTATCCAAAAACGGATAAGATAGTCGAGCAGATACAAGACGGTAAAAGAGTAAGTTTTCTTTATTTATTTGTGATTTTTTTTTAAATTTATCTTTTTATCTATACCTACCGTAAACCCCAGCAGCAGAATTTTTTTCTGCAGTCTGCAACACGACCAATTTCGCCAAATTATACAAATCGCCAAACTAATAGCCAAATTATACATGTTGACATAATTTTTATTTTAAATAACGAAAAAACAAATAATTAGTTGAATATTAATAAAAATGTTAATAAAAAGTCGAAATAACGTACTGTTCAAACGTACTGGATCGGTGGAAGACGATAAAAAAGCCATGGCTACAGCCACTGCGACTGTGGTCACAGACGGTGCAAAACAGGTCGTCGACGACTTTTTCGCTGCCGATCCGATCTGTAAGGAGAGCACCAGAAATGTTAGGAATAAAGCGTACATCACTTCAGCGAATAATGAAAGAGCTCGAATTGTCGACTTACAAAATTCAAGTAACCGAACCTCTCAACGAAGACCATACACAAAGACGATCTGAGTTTGCACAGCTTATGCTTAAAAAACTTCAAACAGGTGAAATTGATGTAAAGAAAATTTGGTTTTCAGATGAGGCCTACTTCACTTTGGATGGCCATCTCAACAAACAGAATTATCGCTACTGGGGCAGAGAAAGGCCAGAGATCACTGTTGTCCGAAGCCTCCACCCGAAAAATTTCTTGTGTGGTGTGCAATATCCTCGCATGGTGTGTTTGGCCGTATTTTCATCGATGGAACTCTAAGCTCGGCGAATTAGAGAAAGTTCCTGGAGGAGGAGTTCATCCCTTTTCTTCATGGTCATGACTTGGTCCAAGGTCATTGGTTTATGCAGGATGGAGCAAGACCACATCGTACAGCGGATGTTTTCGAGGTGCTCAATGAGCATTTTAGCAATCGAATCATTGGGTTAGATTACCCATCGCACTTCCAAGGTGGTATCGAATGGCCCCCATATTCACCAGATCTGAACCCCTGCGATTACTACCTATGGGGTTATTTGAAGAGCAAAGTGTGGCAGACAGGTTCTGCTTCCAGAACTCAAAACTGCCATTACAACTGCTGTCGACACGATTGACAGTGAGGCCTGCTCACGAGTAATGGTTGCATTCCAGAACCGCCTAACTGCTGTCCTTGTTAAAGATGGCGGGCACTTCGAACCTCTTTATCATTAATTGCCCAATATGTCCATTCAATAAACGTCATTAAATTCTTCTCATGTCTCTTATTTGTTATTTTTTTCATTTATTTCAAACATTACCCGCTGGGCCACCCGGAAAAACGGTCGCATCGAGTTCTGCTCAAGTTCAACCCCTACACCCTGTCATTGCATTATTTTTTTCTGGATGACGGCCTCTCGTTATCCTCATCGCCGAAACATCATATCACCTGCCAAAGAACGCTGGACAGGATGCAGTTTCTCCTGCAGGCGTTTTTGGGAGATATGTGTTTATACCCGTTATGGACTTGTGTACCTACCACTTGAAACTGTACGGCCTTCTCGTGATTCAGTACAATTGGGAAGAGGAAGACCGCAACAAGATGAGTTTTTATGATTGGGAGGAATGTATCCTCTCCTTCTATGCACCCATTATTATGAAAGATGTGGCCCGTGTGAATAATTTCAAACAGCTGCTCACTTGCGATCGCACACTCAATAGTGGAATGCATCAGCGTGAAAAACGCACCCTGCATCTGTTATCCATCTCCTGGCAAGTGAAGGAGGACCGGTTGAAGGGCATCGATGGGGCCCTCATTCTAAAAGCAGCATGTCAAACATTGCAAGGGGGTCTGATAAGCATAAATATATTACCATAAATAGCGCTCTCTTTGAAAAGATAAATCCTGGAGACGTCATCCTTGCTGATAGAAGATTTATTGTTGCTGATTACTTTGCAGCAAAATAATCTAAATTAGTTGTTCCTGATTATGTGCGAGGTAAGAAGCAACTGGTCTCAGAAAGTAGTAAGATCCCAAAAAATTTCAAATGTAAGAATTCATATTGAAAAGATGATAAAGCAAACGAAAAGATTTAAATTCTTGCACAGTGTGTGATACTCATAAGATCTTAAAATTACATTGACAGTGTAACTATTATTTGCGCAGGATTGTGCAACATGTCTGCATCAATTGTTAAATAGTTATTTATATGTATGCTATATAAGCTTCCTGCTACATCCATCCGGTTGATCTATTATTTGTTTACTATACGTCTTTTAATGGTTCAACAATATTTCGCTGGTTATTTGTATCTTTTGCCTTTAATAGGTTATCCTATCAAAATTTGATGGATTTTCATATGTTTTATATGGATTAATCGACCACAATGTGCTAGTGAATTAGCGATATTGTGCTTGATTTTGTATTACAAGTTAAAGGTTCTATCTTTATTTTGTATAATGTCAGTGCTATGCATTGAAGCTAAATTTATTAATTTAATTTTAGTAATTGGAAATAGATGATGAATTGTAATTATATAATGGTTATATATTATCATTCAAATTTCTATGCTGCTATTGTGCAAGTTAATATGAATGACAACTTTTTGTTATTTTATTTTCATTTAGAATTGCCAGAATTCTTTTCGAAACGCATATTCTTTTACGAGGTATCTTTTATATATTTTATAAATATATAATTTCTGTTAGCTAAATGTTTTACAGCGTTAGCAAACTTTAAAATTTTTTATGCGCTGCGTTTATTGCTGCAATTGCGCAAAAACTTAGTGTGTTACCATATGATTTCTAACTTTTGTAGTTATTCGATACCTTGATATAAGAAATTCAATTTTATGCTGCATGTTTGTCATCTTTCATGGTCTATATTAACCTTCATTTCAACATGATCATATCACTGTTGTTCATTAGTTATTAATAAATATTATTAAAATTTGTTAATATAAATCTGTCTCACTAATTTTAGGTATGAATTATAGTTTACAATAACATACTTTAGCATTATAGCTGTTACATTCAATGTATCTCTCTTTAGAATACATGATTTAAAGAATGTACATTGGATATTATTAGGATAGTATAATATTTGTATATTTTCATTTTACTCTGCAACTTTGAAATAAATATTATGTTTTGATCTGAAACACGTACTGTGATTATTATGGGAATGTCTTTGCAATGTAGTTATTGGTGATATTATTTTATTGGTGGATCAAGCTATTCGATTGCTTTATTTATCTTATTGTACATACTGTATATATCTATTAATAACCAAGAAAAATCATTATTAATCAAGATTTATATTACATAGCTTCCTTAATACTTTCTTTTTTTTTTTTTTTACTGTTATTTTACGTTTTTATATATCTCATAAAACAAATACAATGGCTGTTCTTACTAAATTTATCGTTCCTGGAAAAATACACTTAGCATCTTCGCAGTGTAGTGCCCGGTACAGAAACATTAATAGTTCCTGGACCGACATCCAGTCACCTATTTTATTAGCCTCCACCACCTCAATTATTTAGAAAATGTATGGATAAGATATGCAAGAATGTCCCTTTGCTTCACAATCACATTGTTTCGGATCCGTGTTTACCTTCACTTTGTAAAGCATTCAATGTAGTATACATAGTATAAAATGTAATATGCAGTATATTGGACAAACATCTGGTCCACTACATAAATGTATTAACCAACATCGCTCAAATTAGATTAAAAATAAGTCTAAGAATAAACAATCTACTGCTGAAATTCACCATTTCCACAAACAAATTTAAAAATACAACATCAATGTTACAAATTAAAATAAAAACATATCAGAACGTCTATTTCTGGATTCTTCATTCATGCAATATTATAATACAGTTTATCCATACGGACTTAATACTGAAGTATTCAATAGGAATATTAAAGTTTTTTCATCCATTAATAATACAGTAGAAGATCTTTATAACGCAATTCTATATAATGCAATTCTCCATATAACGCACAACTTCTCAGATGTAAACAATGATTTTCGCAGTTAAAAAGCACCTGCACTTTCACATTGTAAAATATTGCTACTCTCTAGAGGACTAAATTTGATACATTAGTTAACTTTATCTTCTAATTTAAGACCTTTTTACTGAAAAAATGCTATTATTACACTAAACATTTTTGAAAATGTCTAATATAAGGGATGGTTGTGTCAGTTATATTTGGATCATGTTTATAAAGTAAATTTAACAATGTCTGACCGATATTATGCAAAAATTTATAATTTGGATAACTCTTGGTAACAAGGAATGCAGTATAAAGATATTCTAATGTATTATGATGTGTTTCAGACATATTTGGCCATGTTTACATTGTGAATTTAATAATGTGATCCATATAATGCAAAATTCTATATAACGCACAACCTTGCGTTTTTAGGTTTGCGTTATAAAGATCTTCAACTGTATAACTGATTATAATCCAATTTATCCTACACTAAATCATAATTTAAATTGCAGAACCTCCCGTAACAAACGTGGTAGATGTTCTTTAATTATAGTATTTTTAGAGATAATAATTGAACAGTTAAATAACTTTCATAGTAAATATTTAATTCATTATAATTGGTTATTTGTTCGTAAATATATTTTTGCAATAAAGAAAAAGCTTACACAATATTTAAATATATTTCAGGGGAGGGTGTCTCCAGAGTGAAAGGAGAAATATATTTTGCTTTGGCGCGGTAATGCAATAACAGGTTTTTGAATTGGAGATTTCTTAGGCAAAGCTCTTTTCTGTCATTCTAAGATCATAGCTACGTTTGCTAAATAATATTCTCTTGCTATCTTTGGTCACTCCAAAAATTACTAGATATATTGTTTGATTATTAAATAATTTATATTCTGAGAATAATGGCTCCACGTTTTAAAGGTGTGAGCCAAAAAGAAACATAAAACCAATGGATGATTTTTAAGAAGAAAATTTTGCTGACAGTGATTCAGATTGTGAAATCGAAAATGACAAACCGGTTGAAATTAATGAAAAGACCAATTCAAATGGAAATCACCTGAAGAAAGTGTTAGTTTTCATTGCACCATTTACAGGAAATATCGGATTAAACTCAAATATTCATGATTTGAAAACTGATTATGAATATTTTAAAGTGCTGTTTACAAATGAAATTTAAGATTTAATAACAAATGAAACTAACAGGTATGCAGAACAAGTTTTAGAACTAAGACCAAAAGAATCCAGGAAAAGGAAACATTCTCCTGAATGGACAAAAACAACTGCCATTGAAATCTTAATCATTTCTCGGTACAATATTGTTATGGGCCATACCAAAATGATAAATTTCAAGACTATTGGTCGACTAATGATCTCTTAGAAACTCCTATGTTTAGAAAAATTATGCCTAGAGATATATTTCTTTCCATCTTAAACTTTTTGCATGTGGTGTGTACACAATGTGCGGCGTTTGATTTTTTTTCCAATGTAAAATTGTGATAAAATAAAAATTCCTTGAGACTGTTCAAGTTCCCTTCTCAACAACGAGAAACATTCTGATCCATTTTTAAATGTAACGGCATAAATTTGGAAGGTCTGACTATTGAAGCGGATTAGACCAGTTACCATTGAAATGATTTGGAATGGGTAACTTGGATTGGATTTGAAAATCACAACACATTTTATGTTTGTTTATAGTTATAAGCGATTCTTGTCATGTGACAAGTTTTTCACAGGTTGCCGGAGTGGGAATTCGGTTTTAAACGTCCTGTTTGACAGTATTTTCTAAAAGATCTTCTCTCATTACCAAAAAATTGTAAAAGACTTGCGATTACATCGTTTCTTAATAAGAAAACCTGCGAATTACATGCATTTCCGATCCAAATTTAATTCAGAAATGCATCATAAAGTAGCCTGTTTGGATTTGAGAACAGCCTTAAGAAATGCGTCATAAAGTAGCCTGTTTGGATTTGAGAACAGCCTTAAAGCAAAAGATGTATAAAGCTGCTAAAGAGTCTTTCATTTTGATCTCCTTCAGATGCTTTTGCTAGCTGTAGCATTCTTCATAACTCAAGCTCCCCCCCCCCCCCCCAAATGGGTCGGTCAAGCTGGTTTGTTCGAACTTAACCACTCCTGTTCCTCTTTTTCGATCTGCGTAGCAATTTCTATTCCCTTACAATATTGAAGTGCTGGCATCAGCTTTTTGTTCTAAGAATTTTGCTATTTCGTTATTTTTAAGTGTTGGTGATTTGATTAGCAGTTTTTTTTTTCTTTTCCTGCTGAGATTCAATGGCTCCTAAACATATGAGCTACACAGCTGCTTTCAAAATGCAAATAAAGCTTATTTTGTAAATAAGCATGAAACAATGTCTTCAAGAATACTGATTTTTGAATATGTGTAAGCAATTATATTTAATGCCTGAGAACAGATCTACCGAGACCGAACTACAATGTGGATGAGTACTACGAAGAGTTGGAAGTTGACCGGGATAAGTAAATTTATTTTATTAAAAAAGCTCATGAAATACGGCGTTAGTCATAACGAGCTGCAGAATCATTGCGCTCGTAACTATATAAATACGTTAGCACCTATGTAGTCATCGTCGATCCGTTCGTCTTTCTGTTCACATAAGACTGTGCAAAAACTACCCAACCGAACAGTTTGAAATTTAATATATATATATATAATCGTTGGAGAATTTTCTCCAGTGATTCATATTTTGTGAATATAGGATGTATAGTTCAATTGCAGGGACAGTAAAAATTATTCTATTCCATTACGGCGATGAAAAAAAAAAATAGTTTCAGGTGCATTTTAAAAATTAAAATTATAAAAATTACTTAGAAACAGTCTTTGTAAATAAGCATGAAACAATGTTTTCAAGAATACTGATTTTCGAATATGTGTAAGCAATTATATTTAACACCTGCGGGCAGATCTACCGAGACCAAACTACAACGTGGATGACTACTACAAAGAGTCGAGGTTGACTTGGGTAAGTAAATTTATTTTATTAATAAAGCTCATGGTTGGTTGGTTGGTTGTATGGGGTTTTATGGCGCAAAGTCCCAGTAGGGACATGCTGCGCCAAGACAAAGTCAAAATGTAAAAATGTATATATCCAAAAAAACAATTAAAAGAAGAATAACAAAACGGTGATAAAAACAAAAAGATTAATGAAAACAGTAATATGTATATCTGAAACCGTTTAAGAGAATCAAAGGTTCATAGTTAAAAGTCAAGCGTATTATAATTAAAAACTGTGGAGATATTAAATTAATAACTGTTGGTTGGTTGGTTGGTTGATTAGAGTTTTATGGCACAAAGTCCTCATAGGGACATGCTGCGCCAAGAAAAAGTTAAGGAGTAAAACATAGTTAAAAATTAAATGTTACATTAAAAGATTGTCAGAGATATAAAAGTGAAAAAACAAAACAAAATGAAGAAAGCAATGTGATGATACAAGTAATTAAAAATAATGCACAATGAAAGCGACAATACACAAGGTTTTAAAAGACAAAAAATAGTTAAAACACTAGAATATTTAAATTAAAAATTTCTAAATTCTAAAATCCCTAAAGTTATGAAAATTATAATTAGTCAAAAACAAAATTAAAGCATAAAATGTTATATAATACTGCTTTAAAAACAAAGTTAGAATTCAAAATTTAAAAATGATATAAAGTCATGTAGGATTAATAACTTCGAAAACAGTATTATTGTCGTCATTATCAGAGTCATAGCTACAAGAGTCCATAGCCTCTTCTGCATAGTTGAGGAGCTGATTGTGATCTTTTATATTACTGATTGCTGGGCTAAGACATGATTTATTGCCTTTTCTCTTCACAGTTTTCCAATGTGAAGAGATTTGAGTTGGAGGTTTCTTTCTTTCTTTTTGCGCGAAAGTTTTTTCATTTGCTTTCGGAGTTGGACAAACAATAGGTTTCACTAATTTGCTTTTATCTGTAGCTGGCGTTTTTTTTGTCTTATGTTCGGTTGATATTTTTGATTTAACTGATGATGTTTGGGGAGAATTAGGTTTCTGTAATGATAGAACTGGAGATGAAGCAACCTTAGTTTCAGTCTGATGATTAGATGACTTTTTGGATCCAACTGGAGATTTCTGTGACTGAGGAAGTTGATATTGTATTGTAACTGGTTCTGAGGATGGTAGCCAACGTTCCAATAATGGGGTACCATAGCATTTACTACCAAGAGAGACGTCCCGGGTTTTTTTAGGTGAAGTATTGGTTGAATGTGTCATAGATGTATTATTTGGTGGAAAAGAGCAGTCGGTCTGGGTACTGATGTGCCTTACGGATTTTGGTTGTTGTTTGAGTATACTGGAGTATGCAGGGATGAGAATTGCAAAAAAGCAAAAAGACTGAAACCACGCGCAAATAAAAAATTGTACCACATTTTATCTGTGAAAGATACTTTAAGAAATAAAACCAGGGTCTGATTTCCGGGCAAATGGAGACAAGCGCACAAACCTGTATACTACATTACAGGAGTGAAAGTAGCCAAATTACACACAGCTCTTAAAACATTGAGTGTAGGTCATATGAAATGCTCGACTTATCAGAATCATGACCGCTCTTGAAAATGAAATAATTTAATTAAGAATAAAGTTTTTGTGTGTCATAATTTTAATATTTTTTTTAGCAAAAAATATGAAAAACTTAGTGAAAATCACAATGGTTAGTTATTTTTGGTCACACGGGCTAATTGGACCAGGACCTACAGCCAGCTTAATGTGAATTCTGAATCAGGAGCGATTCTGAGTAAAAAAAAAAAAAAAATTAATTCACAACAAATTTTCTGAAAGGTAACAGGGGGGAAGGGGAGGATACACTAAAAGCACTAAATACATGTATTTTTCGCGCCATTTTGACGAAATTTGCCGCTTTTTCGTGATCTTTTGACAAAATTTGCAGCTTATTCGCCATATTCTGATGAAATTTGCAGCTTTTTCGCGATCTTTTGTCGAAATGAGCCGCTTTTTCGCGATCTATTGACGAAATCTACCGTTTTTTCGCGAACTTTGCCGTTTATTCGCGATCTTTTGACAAATTTCGCTGCTTTTTCGCGATCTTTTGACAAAATTTTGCTTTTTCGCGATCTTTTGACGAAATTTTCTGCTTTTCGCGATCTTTTGACGAAATTTGCCGCTTTTTTCGCGATCTTTTGACGAAATTTGCCGCTTTTTCGCGATCTTTTGACGAAATTTGCCGCTTTTTCGCGATCTTTGGAAGAAATTTGCCGTTTATTTGCGATCTTCTGACGATATTTATAGTTTTTTGCGATCTTTTGGTGACATTTACCGCTTTTTCGCGATCTTTTGACAAAATTTGCCGCTTTTTCGCGATCTTTTGACAAAATTTGCCACTTTTTCGCGATCTTTTGACAAAATTTGCCGTTTTTTCATCACCTTTGAATGTTCTTTCAAAATCGGAAGAAAAACGGAATCGATAGGAAAGTGAAAATTTCGGAAAATAACAAAATTTTGCAGGAGAAAAAATACGGAAACCTCGGAAAAAAAGGCGGAATTTCGAGAAAAAAAAAAGCGGAAATTCCTTGAAATAACAAAAAAGCGGAAATCCGCCAAAAGACAGAAAATTCTCATCCCTGAGTATGATGCCCCAACAGATGGGGTCCTGATTTCAACACGTTCACGAGCTTCAGGGTAGGAGAGATTTTGGGTTATTTTAACAGCAAGAATTTCCTTTTCACGGATCCATTTAGGACAAGAGCGAGAATATGATGTGTGATCACCCTTGCAGTTTGCACAGCGTTCGGGTTTTTCACAAGTTTTACCATCATGCCCGACCTCAGCACAGCGTGCACAGGTAACATTGCTACGGCAGGTTGTATTAGTATGGCCATAATGTTGGCATTTGAAACAGCGGAGAGGATTAGGTATATAAGGTCTGACTGGACAGTTTAGATAGCCAGCTTTGATTCTAGTAGGTAAAATATGGCTGTTGAAGGTGAGAATAATGTGTTTTGTAGGAAGAATTTGCCCATTTCGACGGATAGTGATACAACGAACATCTATTATGCTTTGATCGCTTAAATTAGATAGAAGTTCTTCTTTAGTGGAAAATAAAAGATCTGGTTCAGATATTACACCACGGCAAGTATTCAGAGTTTGATGTGCTTTAACAGAAACAGAAAAAGTACCCATATCATTGGAATTTGACAAAAGTTGAGACTGCCTGGCTGAAGAAACCTCAACCAGTAAATCCCCAGATTGTAATTTTTTTAGACAATGACCATCCCCCAAGAGAGACTGGAAAGTTTTTGCTATAAGAAATGGTGAAGTTTTTTTGAAAGAACTATCAGAGAGACTATCAAGGCGTTTAATAACAAAAAAACGAGTAAATAAAGACTGTACACTTTGTTGCTCTCGACATGGAAGAGAAGTAGAAGGAACATTAGTATTTCCATCCATATTTGAAAAAATAAAAATAGTTCAGACCCCGGCCGCACCACCCACTACCGAGCCCAACAAGGGGATGCACATTCATGCACCAGTGCTAACCAGGGCCCATACGGTCACAAGACACTCCTATGCCAGTCTCCACCCATAACGAGATGGCTAGTAAGTACTCGCTCGCTTGTCCCCAGCCAGTGACAAGTCAGCTGACCAGCCGATTGATGCATACGGGACCAATATGCACCTCCCGTCTACCTGAAGCAGGGGCCAAAGCAGCGTGTTGGTTTCCCTCAACTGCCAGGAACCCCCTTTCCAGGGACACGGGTCGCCAAGCACGGCAAACACGTGGGTGGTTTACAATTCTCAATGAGTCGATATACAGGATGATATCGGCTCATATAGAATTGCCCTCACCTCCGAAGAGGAAACCACAATGAGAGTGAAACAAAGAGGAAAGAAAGACAAGGGAAAAGAGGAAAAGGAAAAGAGAAAGATCGCTCAGGTGCCCGGGGTTGCGAAGCCCGTGAATACCTAAAGAAGGTATCCCCCTGGGGGAATAATTAATAACTGTTAAAATACACAAAGTTTAAAAGGATGTACAGATACTACATGAAAACAAGGTTAAAATCACATGAGTAAAAAACAATGTAAAATCAATTAGGTAAAAATTCCTCTAAAACTGTATTTCCTTCATCACCATTTGATTCATAAGAGTCGGATTCCATTGCTTCATCGACATACTGCTGCAGTTGTTTTGGGTCCTTTAAGTTAGAGACAGACAGATTTAAACAGCTGTTCTTGTTCTTTTTCTTCACAGTGTTCCACTGTGAAGAGCCCCCAATTGTTCTTCTCTCTTTCTGAAGGCAAATTTTTTTGCTTGGTTTCACTGTTTGAGTACAGGTTTCTGTGATGTTTTTTTAGATTTAACAGCCTTAGTATCAGTCTGGAGTTCAGATGACTTTTTTGATTGAACTGGTTCAGATGACTTTTTGGATTGAACTGGTTCGGATGACTTTTTGGATTGAACTGGGCCGGATGACTTTTTGGATTGAACTGGGCCGGATGACTTTTTGGATTGAACTGGGCCGGATGACTTTTTGGATTGAACTGGGTCGGATGACTTTTTGGATTGAACTGCAGGTTTTTGTGAATGACTAGTTTGATGTACTATAGTAACAGGTTCTGAGGATGGTAACCAACGTTCTAATAATGGGGATGCATAACATTTAGAACCACAGCAGACATCACGAGTTTGTATCTTTGTGGTGCTGAGTGGTACTGTCATAGGTGAGTTATTTAGTGGAACGGAAGGTTCGGTCTGTGTGCTTATGTGCCTTACAGATTTTGGTTGTTCTTTGAGTAGACTAGAGTAGCAGACTCCGACTGACGAAGTCCTGGATTCAACAACTTTGCGGGCTTCAGGATAGGAGAGATTTTGAGTTACTTTAACAGAAATGAATTCTTTTTCACGTATCCAGGTAAGACAAGAACGGGAGTATGCAGTATGATTACCCTTGCAATTTATGCAGCGTTCAGGATTTTCACATGATTTATTGTCATGGCCAACTTCTGCACAACGTGCACAGGTGGTGGAACCCTGGCAGTTAGTAGTAGTGTGGCCATAACGCTGGCAATTAAAGCAACGTAGAGGATTAGGAATGTAGGGACTGACAGGACAATTAAGGTAACCAGCTTTAATTCTTTTTGGTAAGGTAGGACTATTGAAAGTCAGAATGATGTGCTTTGTGGGAAGCACTTGTCCATTCCGACGGAGTGTAATACGTCGTGCATCTATGACATTTTGATCATTTAAATTTCGTAAAAGTTCATCCTTGGTAGAAAATAAAAGATCTGGTTTGGATATTACACCACGGCATGTATTTAGGGTTTGATGTGCTTTAACAGAAACAGAGAATGGACCTATTGTATTACAATTTGATAGAAATTCAGACTGGCTGGGTGAAGTAACCTCAACCAATAAATCCCTAGACTGCAGTTTTTTGAGATTATGACCATCAACGAAAACAGACTGAAATGTTTTTGCAATAAGGAAAGGTGAAGTTTTCTTAAATGAACTATCGGACAGGCTATCAGTACGTTTGATTACAAAGAAGCGACTGAAGAGATTGCTCTGTACAGTTTATTGCTCTCCACATGGGAGAGGATTTGAAGGAAGTGAAGTATTTCCATCCATGTTAAGAAAAAATTCAATTCAGACCCCGGCCGCACCACCCACTACCGAGCTCAACAAGGGGATGCACATTCGTGCACCAGTGCTAACCAGGGCCCATACGGTCACAAGATACTCCTATTCCAGTCTCCACCCTAAACGAGATGCTAGTAAGTGCTCGCTCGCTTGATTACCAGCCAGTGACAAGTCAGCTGACCAGCCGATTGATGCATACGGGACCAATATGCACCTCCCGTCTACCTGAAGCAGAGGCCAAAGCAATGTGTTGGTTTCCCTCAACTGCCAGGATCCCCCTTTCCAGGGACACGGGTCGCCTCGCACGGCAAACACGTGTGTTGTTTACAATTCCCCATGAGTCGATATGCAGGATGATATCGGCTCATGCAGAATTGCCCTCACCTCCGAAGAGGAAACCACAATGAGAGTGAAACAAAGGGGAAAGAAAGACAAGATAATAAGAGGAAAAAGAAAAGAGAAAGATCGCTCAGAAACCCGGGGTTGCGAAGCCCGTGAATACCTAAAGAAGGTATCCCCCCTGGGGGGATTAAAGCTCATGACGGGCGGTGGAAGTCATAGCGTTCGTAACTATATATATAAGTCAGCACCTATGTAGTTGTCGTCTGGTCCGTCTGTCTTTCTGTTCACATATAACAGTTCAAAAACTACCCAACCGAACGGTTTGATATTTAATATATATAATTGTTGCGGAATTTTGTGCAGTGAATTCAAATTTTGTGAAAATCGGATGTATAGTTCAATTGCAAGGACAGTAAAAAGTATTCCATTCCATTACCACAAATGATAAAAAAATACATTTCAATTGCATTTAAAAAATTAAAATTATAAAAATTACTTAGAAACGGATTTGTAAATAAGCATGAAACAATGTCTTCAAGAATACCGATTTTTGAATATGTGTAAGCAATTATATTTAATGCCTGAGAACAGATCTACCGAGACACAACTACAACGTGGATGACTACTACAAAGAGTTGGAGGTTGACTTGGGTAAGTAAATTTATTTTATTAATAAGGCTCATGACGGGCGGTGGAAGTCATAGCGTTCGTAACTATATATATAAGTTAGCACCTATGTAGTTGTCGTCTGGTCCGTCTGTCTTTCTGTCTGTCTGTCTGTTCACATATAACAGTTCAAAAACTACCCAACCGAATGGTTTGATATTTAATATATATAATCGTTGCGGAATTTTGTGCAGTGAATTCAAATTTTGTGAAAATTGGATGTATAGTTCAATTGCAAGGACTGTAAAAAGTATTCCATCCCATTACCACAAATGATAAAAAAATACGTTTCAAGTGCATTTAAAAAATTAAAATTATAAAAATTACTTAGAAACGGTCTGTGTAAACAAGCATGAAACAATGTCTTCAAGAATACCGATTTTTGAATATGTGTAAGCAATTATATTTAATGCCTGAGAACAGATCTACCGAGACCGAACTACAACGTGGATGAGTACTACGAAGAGTTGGAAGTTGACTGGGATAAGTAAATTTATTTTATTAAAAAAGCTCATGAAATACGCCGTTAGTCATAACGAGCTGCAGAGTCATTGCGTTCGTAACTATATAAATACGTTAGCACCTATGTAGTCATCGTCAATCCGTTTCGTCTTTCTGTTCACATAAGGTTGGTTGGTTGGTTGTATTGGGTTTTATGGCGCAAAATCCCCAACGGGACATGCTGCGCCAAACAAAGGCGGAAAAAAAAAGAAGTGAGTAAACAAATGACACGGAAAAAAAACATATATATATATATATATGAGTTGAAATAGAAAAGCCATCTGGATGGGGTAACCCATCCAGATGTAGTCATTAAACAAGGATAGAAATCAATGTAAAAAAGAAATCCAGTAAAACCAAGTAAACAAGTTATCTGGATGGGCCCTCCATCCAGATGTCGAAAATAAAGTCCCACACATGAAGCCCTTAAAAAAAACTATATCTCAAAATAAAAACCAATGTGTTTTAAAAAAGTAAAGAGTGCCCCATGAGGTGTTTCCCCAATGAGGTTTGTCAAGATTGGTGATGATGTGCTAAAATAAAATCTATATAAGTGCCGGAGGCCCGGACAGTCAGATAAAACATGATGGACGGTCAGGTTATCAAAATGACAATGTGGACACATGGGTGCATCCTCCCGAAGTAATAGATGTTTATGAGTAATTCTTGAATGTCCAATTCTCAGACGAGTCAGAATAACATCAGATTTTCTTGGATAAATCGGAAGCCAGGTTATGATTGTTGGTTTAATACGATGCAGTTTATTATTGTTTTCTAAATCCCAACTCTCTTGCCAATTATTCTGAATAAAGTGTTTTATAAGTAGTTTAACGTCTGAGAAAGGAACTTTATGGTGTAATGGATTAAGAGCACGTTTTGCCGCCTCATCTGCTTTCTCATTACCAGGAATACCCATGTGTCCAGGTACCCAGCAAAATAAAATATTATAGCCGCGTCTTGTCAATTTATTATAAAAATCCAAGATGGATGAGACAAAAGGATGTTTTTTAAAAGATTTTATTGCGTCAATAGAACTATTTGAGTCAGTATAAATGATGAAGGAGGTGTTATGGTGATGAGAAATGTGCAACATGGCTCTCTCTATCGCGATCAGTTCAGCTGTAAACACAGAAGTAGACGAATGCAGCCGGTAGCTGAGACAAGTGTTTTCACAAAAAACACCGCAACCAACAATATCTCCCATTTTGGAACCGTCTGTATAAATGTCAGTGTAACTATTGAAATTTGATCTATGTGCAGCAAATAGTTGTTGGGAAATAATTGGAGCCAAATTATTTTTATCATATCCTTTAAAAGGGTGGAGAGAAGTAATATTAAGAGGTTTCCAAGGAGGTAGCACATGTGGATGACATGAGCTCACCTCGATATTACTCAGAGGGCTATTATCAATAACGTTTCTTATTCTTAAACCAAAAGATGGGATGCAAGATGGGCGATGCTGATAAAGCATGGCATTGTCAGTATTTAACAAGTGGGAATGAAGTGGATGACCATGATGCGAAAGGAGACGGTAATACAGAATCAATGAGAGTTTTTCACGAATCTGATAGAGTGACGGTTCATTACAATCTACATACAAGCTTAAAACTGGTGATGTACGAAATGCACCAGAGCAAACACGAAGTGCACTATGGTGCACAGTGTCAAGTTTATTAAGAACAGAATTACGTGCTGAACCGTAGACCTGGCAGGCATAGTCAATTTTTGAACGGATTACAGAACGATAAATTTTGAGGAGAGATGTACGGTCTGCTCCCCATGAAGTATTTGAAAGCACTTTAAGTAAATTAAGCGATTTTTCACATTTTGTCCTTAGTTGTAAAACATGTGGAAAAAAAGTCAGTTTGTTATCAAAATAAACGCCTAGATAACGAACGTTGTCTACAACAGGGATTTGAGAAGAGCCAATAAAGATTTCGGGATCTGGATGCAGACCCCTACATCTACAGAAATGCACACAGGAAGTTTTGTCATAGGAAATAATAAAACCATTTTTATTTGTCCAGTTAAGAATATTTTTGATTGCAATTTGCAGTTGTCTCTCAATAAAACGCATGTCTTGTCCCATACACATAATTCTGAAGTCATCAACGTATAAATCTCCCTTCACAGAAGGGGGTAGTTGATTCAGGATGTTATTTATTTTTATTGCAAAGAGGGTGACACTCAGGACACTGCCCTGAGGTACACCCTCTTCTTGTTCATAAAAACTAGATAAAATTCCACCAATCCGAACTTGAAAAAGTCGAATTGTGAGGAAGTTTTTGATAAAAATTGGAAGGTTCCCACGAAAGAGTAAGTTAAAAAGGTCACGAAGGATTCCATAACGCCAGGTTCTGTCATAAGCTTTCGCCATATCAAAAAATATGGACACCAAATGGTTGCGTGTTAAAAAGGCTGTCCGGATGTGATCTTCCAAATGAATCAAATTATCGATAGTAGACCTACCACGTCGAAATCCACTTTGAAAAGCGGCAAGGCAATTGTTGGTTTCTAAAACATGTACAAGGCGGCAGTTGACCATTTTTTCAAGCAATTTGCAAAGACTGCTAGTAAGTGCGATCGGCCTGTAATTATTTGGATTGGTAGCATCTTTTCCTGGCTTAGGAAAAGGAATAACGATAGCCCTGCACCAAGCATTGGGAAAAAGCTGTTCTGTCCAAATCCTGTTATAAAAAGAAAGCAGATTGTTAAGTGAAGTACTGTTCACATAAGACTGTGCAAAAACTACCCAACCGAACAGTTTGAAATTTAATATATATATAATCGTTGGAGAATTTTCTCCAGTGATTCATATTTTGTGAAGTTAGGATGTATAGTTCAATTGCAGGGACAGTAAAAATTATTCTATTCCATTACGGCGAATGAAAAAAAAAATAGTTTCAGGTGCATTTTAAAAATTAAAATTATAAAAATTACTTAGAAACGGTCTTTGTAAACAAGCATGAAACAATGTCTTCAAGAATACCGATTTTTGAATATGTGTAAGCAATTATATTTAATGCCTGAGAACAGATCTACCGAGACCGAACTACAACGTGGATGAGTACTACGAAGAGTTGGAAGTTGACTGGGATAAGTAAATTTATTTTATTAAAAAAGCTCATGAAATACGCCGTTAGTCATAACGAGCTGCAGAGTCATTGCGTTCGTAACTATATAAATACGTTAGCACCTATGTAGTCATCGTCGATACGTTTCGTCTTTCTGTTCACATAAGACTGTGCAAAAACTACCCAACCGAACAGTTTGAAATTTAATATATATATAATCGTTGGAGAATTTTCTCCAGTGATTCATATTTTGTGAAGTTAGGATGTATAGTTCAATTGCAGGGACAGTAAAAATTTTTCTATTCCATTACGGCGAATGAAAAAAAAAAATAGTTTCAGGTGCATTTTAAAAATTAAAATTATAAAAATTATTTAGAAACGGTCTTTGTAAACAAGCATGAAACAATGTCTTCAAGAATACCGATTTTTGAATATGTGTAAGCAATTATATTTAATGCCTGAGAACAGATCTACCGGGACCGAACTACAACGTGGATGACTACTACGAAGAGTTGGAAGTTGACTGGGATAAGTAAATTTATTTTATTAAAAAAGCTCATGAAATACAGGGTTAGTCATAACGAGCTGCAGAGTCATTGCGTTCGTAACTATATAAATATGTTAGCACCTATGTAGTCACCGTCGATCCGTTCGTCTTTCTGTTCACATAAGACTGTGCAAAAACTACCCAACCGAACAGTTTGAAATCTAATATATATATAATCGTTGGAGAATTTTCTCCAGTGATTCATATTTTGTGAATATAGGATGTATAGTTCAATTGCAGGGACAGTAAAAATTATTCTGTCCATTACGGCGAATGAAAAAAAAAAATAGTTTCAGGTGCATTTTAAAAATTAAAATTATTAAAATTACTTAGAAACGGTCTTTGTAAACAAGCATGAAACAATGTCTTCAAGAATACCGATTTTTGAATATGTGTAAGCAATTATATTTAATGCCTGAGAACAGATCTACCGAGACCGAACTACAACGTGGATGAGTACTACGAAGAGTTGGAAGTTGACTGGGATAAGTAAATTTATTTTATTAAAAAAGCTCATGAAATACGCCGTTAGTCATAACGAGCTGCAGAGTTCGTAACTATATAAATACGTTAGCACCTATGTAGTCATCGTCGATCCGTTTCGTCTTTCTGTTCACATAAGACTGTGTAAAAACTACCCAACGGAACAGTCTGAAATTTAATATATATATAATCGTTGGAGAATTTTCTCCAGTGATTCATATTTTGTGAAGTTAGGATGTATAGTTCAATTGCAGGGACAGTAAAAATTATTCTATTCCATTACGGCGAATGAAAAAAAAAAAATAGTTTCAGGTGCATTTTAAAAATTCAAATTATAAAAATTACTTAGAAACGGTCTTTGTAAACAAGCATGAAACAATGTCTTCAAGAATACCGATTTTTGAATATGTGTAAGCAATTATATTTAATGCCTGAGAACAGATCTACCGAGACCGAACTACAACATGGATGACTACTACGAAGAGTTGGAAGTTGACTGGGATAAGTAAATTTATTTTATTAAAAAAGCTCATGAAATACGGGTTAGTCATAACGAGCTGCAGAGTCATTGCGTTCGTAACTATATAAATTCGTTACCACCTATGTAATCATCGTCGATCCGTTCGTCTTTCTGTTCACATAAGACTGTGCAAAAACTACCTAACCGAACAGTTTGAAATTTAATATATATATAATCGTTGGAGAATTTTCTCCAGTGATTCATATTTTCTGAATATAGGATGTATAGTTCAATTGCAGGGACAGTAAAAATTATTCCATTCCATTACGGCAGATGGAAAAAATTTAAAAATTAAAATTATAAAAATTACTTAGAAACAGTCTTTGTAAATAAGCATGAAACAATGTTTTCAAGAATACTGATTTTTGAATATGTGTAAGCAATTTTATTTAATGCCTGCGAACAGATCTACCGAGACCGAACTACAACGTGGATGACTTACGAATAGTTGGAGGTACCAAAAACTACAAGAAAAAAGGAACGTTGAAAAGAACTTTGGTGGTGGCGAACAATGACCTGTTTAAAAAAACCAAAATCGGCTGAACTTGTTGCGAATGCTTCACGCTTGAAAAAGATCCCGTGTTCATGTTGAAATTGATCGTGTTGTCGCCTTATGGTCTAGGCCCGACATTAGAAAATGCTTGTAAAGTACACGAGAAAGACGAAGTGAAATGATCAGAAATGAGAAAATCTGGAACGCTAAAATTTTAAAATTTTTTTCCCCCGAGTTGGACAAAATTATAAACCTTGAAAAAAGCTCCAGAATCGCCGTTGTCAAAACGTGTTTGTCATCGAGGTCACGGGATGTTGCGCAATTTTTCCTTGGAAACGAAGCAATAAATCTGGTGACCTCGTTTTTTTTTTTATTCTTTAAGGTTATCAGAACACGTGGAAAAGAAATTTCTAGATCAACAAAAATAAATTCATAGAGGTCACAGGATATTGAGCCATTTTTTTTCTTGAATCAAAGCAACAATATCTTTCATCGCCCAGAAGATTCCAGAAGCTGATAACAGAATGTTACATAACCACTTTTTATTTCAGGCCCTGTCACTTCGAAAGAAAAGAATATTCTAGAACTTGCTAATTTTATTCTTCAACTTCAGACAACTGGCCGTGTCCTTTCTGTTAATTTTATTTTCGTCTCGCATCCTGTGACTTTGATAAGAGTTTGGATAAAAAGGGGACGCATTGGGAGAGAAAAATCATTCTGAATTTCTCTTCTCGTGAGAGAGCTGAGCTTGCTTGCTGCCAGTGGATTTATTTGCTAGTGGAAAATTTTTCCCTCTACATTTTTGCTGTTACAACGTTTTGCTGTGAGTTTTTGAAGAGCTTGTTTGCTGCCAGTGGAAAATTTACCATTTTGCTGTTCTTCGAGTCTTTTGATAAAAGCCACCATGAGCCTGTCTAATATTTGCCTGATCATCGACTTTGACGGATTCCACATCGGCAAGAAATTCCATGTCTGCGAGATGGGATTCGTATCGATGACGACGGAGTTTAAAGGTTGTTACAGGTTCAAGTTAGACCATCTGGCCCGAAAGCGACCCAGAAAGACTGGAAGACCATCAACTATTGTACCAACTACATACATGGGTTGACTCTTTGAAGTTTGCCCGGCGAAAAAGATTTATTCGACGAGGATTTTTTAAAAATCCTTTTGCGAATTGAATAGCAGGAAGCTCGAAAAGGTGAAAAGTATCTTATCGCTTACAAAGGGGGTCATGTTGAAAGAGACGTGTTGAAAGACCTCGAAATACCCTACGTAAACCTCGAGGATTTCGGATATCCGAAATTCGAACACTTGGAAAATTCTTTGAAATCGACGGTAAAAGACTGCGGATACCACGGAAAAATGAAAACAAAAGGAGCCATAGCTCATTGCCCGAAAGTCGAATGTTTCTTCTTTGGCGAATGGGTAAAAAATGAACTTGAATGAAAATAACAAAAAACTTTGGGGAAAAACGGGTCCAACGGGGTGTGTGTAAGGAAAAAAGCCTTGTGTTTATCCAAACACACCTCGTTCGGCCCGTTTTTTTTAATCAGATGTCACGCCAATATTGGAAAAATAGAACGCTTTGTCGAGTGGATACCTAATGAAAAACTATAATAAAATGAAAAAACAGGTCGAACGAGGTGTGTGTGAGGAAAAAAGACTTCGTTCGGCCTTTTTTTTTTTTTTTCTTTGCATCAGATGTCGTGCCAATATTGAAAATTTTTAAAAATGAAACTTGTGTACAATATATCGGAAAAAGTATTTTCAAAACATATTTTACCATGTAATTATTTAAACTTTATTCCAAGTTCTATATTGTAATTTAAATCTATTTTTGGGAATTGAACGATATACAAAAATTATAATTTTAAAACAAATGCTCTGAACAAATCTGAGAAAAAAAAAATGATTTTTTCGAAGACTAAAATTTATGACATAAAAAATCGCACGGAGTGGATCATACATTACGTACTCCATGAATTAAACATTAATACTGTTATTACACGTAAAAATTCCAAGCGACAAAAATTGCCTACGACTCTTATGTATTATCCAAGCATTTTATTGGCTGTTCGGGAAAAGGCTTTTCCATCGTCTGATTTCTTGGAAATCTGGAACCCATTTTAAATGAAATTTCATTCTTTAACTACTAAACATACCACAATATTACTTTTTACACCGTCGTATAAAGAAAAAATGTACTTTTAAATGCAATTTGTTTGAAAGCTGTATCTCAATTTGTTTCTAATTTTTTTTTTTTTTTTTTTGTAGTTTTTATTACTTTTTTGTCATAGTGGTAACAGAAGGTATCCATCTCTGTTGAAAGTAAAGGGAAATACAGATTACTGTATAGACCAATCAGAAAACTAATAAAATGCGGATTAAACCAATAAAAACCTTCAGATATGCTTTGATTTCCCATCCTGACAAGAATAACCATTTTTCCAAATGGTTAAAAAAAAAACATTAGTAAAAATTCTATTACTGCGTCGAAGCGATGACAAAAAGAAAGACAACCCTCGTTATCATCAAATCCTCCTTGTAAAAAAAGAAATGAGGCTTTTGAATTCAAAACTCATGTACATTTTATGGCGAAGTAGCTAATGAAGCAGCTGAGATAAAAATAATGGAAAAGTATAAACGCACAATTAGTAGAGTACTCTTGAGTTTAAAGACAATATTATCAGCAAAACAGATGAACGAGATGATTTTTTAGGAAAATTAGTAAAGGAACGCATAATTTAACACATTTGATCGCTGCCGAAGCAAAATACCACAGAATTTGCCATGTTAATTTTTTGAAGCAAGGGCAGTCTGCATATAAAATATATCGTCAAGATGATGAAGTCATATAGGCAATGAAAGAGATTTTTTTGCTATATAGAGAATAACGAAGATTCACAATTTACACTAAAAGAGCTTAGAGATGTCTCTACAAAGTATGTACCAGATAAGACAATCACTAATTAAGAGAAAAATATTTAACTCATATAACAATTACCACAAAGGTCGAGTCATTCACCATTATATCTTTTCGTGACACATAGGCTACTATTTTATAAAAATCTTGGTATGAGAATAGAAACTAGCACTGCTGAAGAAGAACGCTTACGCGTAGTGGAAGCTGCTGCGGTGATTATTAGAGAAGATATACGATCATCTGTAGTAGAGACCAAGTCTTATTCACCTTCATATAGAATGCTGGATGACATTAAAGAAGAAATACCGAAAACTTTATTACATTTTCTACAAGAAGTTATTATAAAAAATAACTGGAAAATTGAAAAGGAAAAACATATCATTTGAAAACGAATAGCGCATCTATAAGTCATGCAATAGTAGTAACAATGCGAGGACGGTAATTTTCATGGAGCTACTACTAGGGCTATCTGTATTTCTTCATAGAAGGTACGGATCTAAAAGACTTTTAGATATTTTGTCAAACTTGTGATTTTCTGCTTCATATAGTGATACTGTAAAGTATGAAGTTTCAGCTGTTTATCGCACACAACCTCGTATTTTACCATCAGTCAGGTGCGCTAGTACAATATGTTGGGGACAATGCAGATATAAAATGTGAATACCCTTGACGTAATGGGTATGATAAAAATAATAACTCCAAAAAAAGGCTGTTATTTACGATGATCGCTTAAACATGTACAACCTAACAAAGTGCAACAGAGTTGGGAGTAGTAGGGGAGACCGGGAGAAAATGCGCCGCTCAGGGTTATGCCGCCATCCCGCCTATTTTAAAAACGAACAGTAATTTGGGAAAGTGAATGCACCTGCACTATAGCGGCCAACAATAGAAATAGTGCCTAGAGTGAGAGTGATTTTGTTGTACGTCGTTCGTTTGGTCTAGTGAAAAATTTAGTTTTCATCTAGTTGCTACTTATTTTGGAGCTTCAAATAAGTAGAGGTAAGCACCTTTTATTGTAACATTAGGTACTTAAGTTAATAATACCCGTAATCTACATGCATTTGCCGACATTTTGATACAATTTGTTGAACAATCGGTTCTTCTTTCGACTTTGCTGGGGGATTTCCGCTATACTGCCCTCTCGGGGGTAATGCCGCCACCATTGCAAAGGGTAACTTTTCCAATTTGAGTTAAATAGTAAGCTTAGTACATTAATAAATCTAGAATAAGGAACATTGTAACTATTCATTATTTTGCAAAATTATTGCTTTCTAAATATTTTCAGTAGTTTATCTATTTCCTACTATCCATTTTATGTATTTACTAGGTCATTAAGGAGTGGCGTCATTAACCCAAAACAGTGGCGGAATTACCCCAGTATCCTGGGTAATCCCGCCACTGTACAAAGGTTGAAAGAAAATTTTTTAATGCTTGCTTACTTTACAGTTATGATTACGGTTAAATTTATACAGATACTAGAGATAATGATTCATCTTTATAATTTTTACTATTAAAAAATAAACATTTTTTTGAGGTGAAAAAAATCAAATTCCCTAAAGATGTCGCCATTCCGCCGGTGTCCCCTATCACATGTACATCTTCTAGTTTATGAAATGCCAGATGTACCTGGATTGAGCAGGATTCAAGTTCAAAAAATAAATGATGAAGAATTACTAACCAGACAAAAGTTTAATAAAGTTGACTTTTTGTCGTTGTACGAGAAATGGAAAAATATCTCACCGTTGCCAGAAAGGAATGGATTTATCGAGCAACTCACAAAATACAAGAACAAGAATTTAAGTTCTATTTTGTTGAAAAAATTAAGTTATGCATTACAAAGAATAACAGAAGTAAAAACTAACTTTCTTTTATAGTGATCACAACATATGTTTGAGTTAGTTCTTAAATTTTTAATAAATCCTACTTTGTATTACAGATACCATTATGAAATATTATTTGAAATTGAAAGCTGAAGGTAATGAAATGTATGAGGAATTAAGTAGAGCTAAAGACAACTACACAACACCTCAAAACCAAATATTCCACATTCGACAGAATCTCTCTCAACTGTATACCTCGCTGCGTGTTAATCACAGTATTAATTTTGTGGATCCAGTTACTCTTGTTCATACAAATACTATAGAGAGCATGTGGCGCCACGTAAAAGTACATTGCCAAAGGCATGAAAAAAGACTTAAGTAAGAAATTTCCCTTATTTTATTGTTGTAGGTTGCTCGTAAAAAACACTTAACGGGTTAAAAGATTGACGCAACACTTTGACTATACGAATCTTAAATATGAATCTTAAAAATTCCGATATCAAATTTTGAGTGACGCTATGCTATTAAATAAATAAATATATATTTAATTTTTCCTTTTTGTTCTAAACTCCCGACTATCCGGCCTAATGTGGCGGAAGGGTAGGCCAGAGTTCTATAATTATTTATGCACTTCCCCCCCCCCCCCCTCCCACGATATTAGAAACACATGTTACACATTTTAAAATAGATTTTATATATACAGTACATGCAGTTTAAAAATAAACAAAACATTTACGTAAAACTTAAGTTTAATTCGTAAAAAAAAGTAAATCTAATTTTACTGTTTATTAATAAATGTTTGCACAAATATAAAAAGTTAAGTTTTGACTCTTTGATCGTATGCTTAACAGTTGTTAGTTTTATAAGAAGTCCTTGATATATGACTACTTCTCCTGTTAGCCCTATTCCATGATGCAATGTCCCTCCATTCACGTAAGCAGATGTTATCAGCTGGCGTTGCTTCCTCCTGTTATTTAAAGTAAATAATAAGTACTTAACTTCTTTATAAACAAAGTAAGAATAGAACAGCAACATTGGTACAGATATTTATGATGGATTTTGCATCGCAATACACCACTATATGTTGTCTTATGCCAAACTTGATTATATTGCAGAATTCGAATATCCTTTAATCCAGTTACCACCCTTTTGTTTTTCTCTAATTTAATGCCTTTCATCCCTCTTAATGTCCCCTAATTAGGGATTTTATGTTATTTCTCTTCTTTTTTTTTTAAATTATTTACCCTAATTTAATAATATCTTGGATATGATATTTCTAGATCTAATCAGGTAAAATTGTATGGGTAGTGTTCTACTTGAAAAATTAATATACCTTTGGACTTAGAAATGTGTTTCTCCTGTATATTTGTCAAAAATTTAAATATTACCTTATCCTTTTACATTCCATTTTTCAGTATCAATTTTTTATATTCTGTTATTTCTTAATCTTAATAATTTACAATATATGAATTGCTTTGTTTCCTTTATTTGGCAACAAATTTCAATAATTGTAGTCAAAGTATACTTAAATATATTTTTTAATTTACCATTTATCCTTTGGCCTATTTTTTTCAATGATTTTAAGGATTTTTTTAAGTGAGGCAAGTAATTTAATTATGGAGTGTGTTGATAGATGTAAGTAAAGTGTAAAAGTCTAAATTTATAAACATTTCAAGAACACTTATCCCTACATAAATGGTGCCGAACCTATTAAGACTCTGGTTATAGGCAAAATTGTGTGGGTTTTTTTTTTTTTTTTTTTTTTTTTTTTCAGTAAAAGCTTAAAAAGAGCAACTGGGTTTTCCAATTGTTTGCGTACAATCTGTGCTGAAATTGTAAAAAGGGTCTTAAGACTATCTCCTCTGTGTTATTTTTAATTTAAGCATCCCCCATTTTTATTAAAAAATAACTCTTTCCTCTGCTTTAAATGTGTAACTCTAAATTTAAGTGTTTTTTATTTGTGAAGTGTAGTTACCTGTTTTTTAATTCCTCTTCCTCTTTTTTGTTTGGTTTGTTTTTCATATTCTAACTGAGAAATATGGCTGTAGATCACCCAAAGGAGATTGCCACAATAGAGAGAAAGAGTGCTTTTGTGGATAACTTATCAAACATTCCTCCGTTCAGAGAAAGCCAGCTCAGTCTCCTTTTCAGGCTTTTTCGAAAAATGGGACAGTTTTTCCACTATGTTTGGATGGGACGAGGACCAGAAAAAGTTCCCCTTATTGGCCAGATTATCAGACACAGCTTCTAGGCTTGTTAAAATCCACAAAGCAAAACTCAGGAACTTGTTAAGATTTTAAAAGATAAGTTATACCCATGAGCCCACCCCAGATGATGCACTTAGCCAGTTAATGAATTTTAAACAGTCACAAGCAATGATTGTAAGAGTTCTATGACAGGGCTTATGATATGTCACTGAGGGGCCTGGTAATTGACGGTTTACAGGGTGAGGTAGTGGAAAAAGCAGAAGAGCAGCTCCGCTCCACTCGATGTTGTTCAGTACCTTGTACTAGAAATTCGCAAGGATGTTATAGCATGGAACCCAAAATCCCCAGAAGAAATTTAGCAAATAGCACTTCTGAAAGAAAAGGCGTGCAGGAGTGTCATTCCCTTTTATAGCCCCCACGAGGAGGTTGGTAGCTTACAGTTACACAATAATTTACCCTATGCAGCAGCTTTTAGTCAGAATACTTCAAGGGAGTCTCAAAAGGAAATAGAAACTTAAAAATGCAAATTGACCTCATATCTGCTAAAATAGATAGTTTAGCCAATTTCAAAATCAAAGGAAGTGCAGGGAAATTTAGTTCGAAGTCAGCAAAGGGGTTAATTTAGACAAATAACTAGTTACCGATGTGGCTACGAAGGTCACAACGCCCGGGATTGCACCCAGAATTTTTATGAAAATGAGTATGAAAAGGGGAGGGGCAATCAAAATTTCGGAGGCTGTGGTCAAAATTACAGAGGCAGGAATCATTTTAATGATAATTTCAGAGGAAACTCTACTCAGCGAAGATATAGGAAAAGGAGGAGTGAGTACCACCAAAACAGTAGAATTGATGACAGAAATAGGGATACTAATACAAATGCAACTGCAGTGTACGTAGAGAGTAACACCCCTGCTTTTTTTTTAAAGTAAATTTTAGAATGTTTTTAGATTCATTTTTAAACCTACTCAGCTGAATACTTTAGGCATGAACCACGGCATAGATATTCACAGTTCCTAAGAGTTTGAAGGTTGTGCTTTTCCTCAAAAAAAAAAAAAAAAAGAAAGAAAGAAAAAGTGGAGTGTGTGATTTCTTTTACATATATACAGAGTAGTGCACAAGTTTTCGCCACCAGTCGTCAGGAGAAAAAGAAAAGCAGAAACTAGCTGTGATGATGAATTGTTTGATTTTCCTAAACAAGTAACCTATCAAGGTAAAGTTTATGAATTGATATACAGCCGAGGAAGACCAAAAAAAGTTACTGGAGGCCCAGGAAGACCGAAGAAAGAAACCGGGCGAATCCCCATTTCTTTAAAGACGCACAGGACCTTTAGATTTTCCAAAAATCGATATTTTTTTGGCTTAATTTTGAATTATTATACATTTCTGAACAGTATGCAAAAAACCGCATTCAAAAATCTGCATTATTTCTTGAGTTATGACCATTTATACATACCTTACATGAACCTGGACTAATTTCAAAAATGGTCGCCTGAACAGCTGATTGTTTACATTTTGCTGCCACGGACAAACGCTCTCATTTTGTTCTACACTCCCTCGTACTTAACTCTATGGTTTTTTTTATTTTGACCTACTAAATGGGGAGAAAAAAGGAAACAATTCAGCATTATTCACTGGCAGAAAATCGTTTGTTGACTTCAGAAAACTAGAGAAATACCACGTGTGTTTTCAATTTGCCAGTGTTTACAACATTTTCGTAATATTTTCTTATTTTGTTAAAAACAATGGATAATAGCTTCGTTAAAAGAGCATCAGGTGAAAGACCGATAAAAGATAAGAGGCAACATCATGGTAATTAATTTCTATAGTAATTAATGGTATAGTTCCATGGTAATCAATTAGATAACAAATTTGCCGCCACACACATTTGGATGCGCAGCACTGTACTGTAAGGTAAGATTTGCTTGCAACGCCGTATTTTTCTTTTGTTTGTTTTCTTTTATCTGCCGTTTATTTCTTATTGTTTTTATATGGATTACCTGTTTAAAATGCACCCTTTATTGGCCAATATTTCTATTTTCACTTGGTTCACCATTTTAGAGACGGAAGATTCAGCAGTCAAATTTGCGCTTGATGTTGGACTTATTCCCCCACCCCGTCCTGCTCTAAATGTAGCGGTCAAATGAAAAAAAATGGGAACAAGGATGTTAAATTGAAGTAGAGAAGGGTTTGTTGTCTTCGCAGTAAAACGAATTCGAACCCAAATCCTTGTTCAGGCACTGTTAATCCCGTGATTAATACAGTTTTTGAAAATTCTAAAATTCCAGTTCACGACCTTTTGGCTATTGTTTTTGCATTTGTATTCAAAATTCAAACAAATTTTTTATATGAGCATTTGTGTAACTGGAGAAAAGGTAGAAATGAACCGACCCTGTCAAAAGAAACCTTTGTAATTATTTTTCTTATCTTCGAGAAATTTGCGATATTCACTCTTCTTATTTTGTATTCTGAATTGAGGTGGAAGGGGGGGGGGGGGTGTGTGAATCTATTTTAATTGATGAAACTTTTTTAACAATTAGGAAATACGGAAGGGGTCGGCTTACTGCAAATCATACATTAACCGTTTTACGTATTTTTGTAGTGGACAAAGAGGGGTTGTTTTTTAGGGTAGATAGCAGAAAAAAAAAGTGATATTTGGCCTTACGTTGCATGGTTTTGTCAAAAAGATACGCGCATTGGCTATACAGATTCGGCCAAACAATACCATGACGTAGAAAAATTATTCTCCAGTAAGACAACGCACAAAGTTACAAATCTCAGTAAAGGCGAATTCGTGTCAAAAACAGATAAAGCAAACACCATTAATGATCTGGAAAATGAAAATCGTTGGTTTAAAAAATCTCTAAAATATCGCAGGAGCGATAAAATATTGTCACAATATTTGGCTCTTCATTTTGATCGCCGACGCAAGCTGGATCATTTAAAAATGGCTGCCGAAAAATACATGTCCTCATAGATGACATTATTAAAGTCTACCCAGGGTACGGGATTGAGGGGCAAAAGCTTTTGGATTTTCAAAGACCAACGGTAAAGTCTGAAAACATCGAGGGAGTATCACCAAGTTAATCAAAATTTAATTCAGTTAGAAGGCGAAGTACCTTTCATTGACGATGTTTCAGTCCCTGACTTGGATCCTTTTTGTAAACATTTCATGAGTTATTTTATTTTTGTAAATATTAATTTTTTTTTTCTTTCTTTGTGTAAATATTTTAAAATTTTAATATATATTTTTCTTCTTTTTTTTTTGTATGAAGCTTCCCTTTTTTCTGAGTCACCGTCTCGTTTATTTAATATTTTACTTTTATTTTATATATTTTTTTTGGCAGTTGTGAGCAAAATTTTATCTTGTTTAAAATTATAACAGTTTTTGAAATACTCATATCTGCTAAAATAGATAGTTTTGCCGATTTCAAAATCAAAGGAAGTGCAGGGAAATTTAGTTCGAAGTCAGCAAAGGGGTTAATTTAGACAAGTAACTAGTTACTGATGTGGCTACGAAGGTCACTACGCCCGGGATTGCACCCAGAATTTTTATGAAAATGAGTATGAAAGGGGAGGGGCAATCAAAATTTCAGAGGCCGTGGTCAAAAAATTACAGAGGCAGGAATCAATTTAATGATAATTTCAGAGGAAACTCTACTCAGCGAAGATATAGGAAAAGGAGGGGTGAGTACCACCAAAACAGTAGAATTGATGACAGAAATAGAGATACTAATACAGATGCAACTGCAGTGTACGTAGAGAGTAACACCCCTGCTTTTTTTTAAAGTACATTTTAGAATGTTTTTAGATTCATTTTTAAACCTACTCGGCTGAATACTTTAGGCATGAACCACAGCATAGATATTCACAGTTCATAAGAGTTTGAAGGTTTTGCTTTTCCTCAAAAAAAAAAAAAAAAAGAAAGAAAGAAAGAAAAAGTGGTGTGCTTTCTTTTACATATATACAGAGTAGTGCACAAGTTTTCGCCACCAGTCGTCAGGAGAAAAAGAAAAGCAGAAACTAGCAGTGATGATGAATTGTTTGATTTTCCTAAACAAGTAACCTATCAAGGTAAAGTTTATGAATACAGCCGAGGAAGACCAAAAAAAGTTACTGGAGGCCCAAGAAGACCGAAAAAAGAAACCGGATGAATTCCCATTTCTTTAAGGACGCACAGGACCTTTAAATTTTCCAAAAATCGATATTTTTTTGGCTTAATTTTGAATTATTATACATTTCTGAACAGTATGCAAAAAACTGCATTCAAAAATCTGCATTATTTCTTGAGTTATGACCATTTATACATGCCTTACATGAACCTGGACTAATTTCAAAAATGGCCGCCTGAACAGCTGATTGTTTACATTTTGCTGCCACGGACAAACGCTCTCATTTTGTTCTACACTCCCTCGTACTTAACTCTATGGTTTTTTTTATTTTCCCCTACTAAATGGGGAGAAAAAAAGAAACAACTCAGCTTTATTCACCGGCAGAAAATAGTTTGTCGACTTCAGAAAACTAGAGAAATACTGCGTGTGTTTTCAATTTGCCAGTGTTTACAACATTTTCGTAATATTTTCTTGATTTTGTTGAAAACGATGGATAATAGCTTCGTTAAAAGAGCATAGGATGAAAGACCGATAAAAGAAAAAGAGGGCAATATCATGGTAATCAATTTTCTATAGTAATTATGGTATAGTTGCATGGTAATCAATTAGATAACAAATTTGCCGCCACACACATTTGGATGCGTAGCACTGTATTGTAAGGTAAGATTTGCTTGCAATGCCGTATTTTTCTTTTGGTTGTTTTCTTTTATCTGCCGTTTATTTCTTATTGTTTTTATATGGATTACCTGTTTAAAATGCACCCTTTATTGGCCAATATTTCTATTTTCACTTGGTTCACCATTTTAGAGACGGAAGATTCAGCAGTCAAATTTGTGCTTGATGTTATTTCCCCCACCCCGTCCTGCTCTAAATGTAGCGGTCAAATGAAAAAAAATGGGAACAAGGATGTTAAATTGAAGTAGAGAAGGGTTTGTTGTCTTCGCAGTAAAACGAATTCGAACCCAAATCCTTGTTCAGGCACTGTTAATCCCGTGCATAATACAGTTTTTGAAAATTCTAAAATTCCAGTTCACGACCTTTTGGCTATTGTTTTTGCATTTGTATTCAAAATTCAAACAAATTTTTTATATGAGCATTTGTGTAACTGGAGAAAAGGTAGAAATGAACCGACCCTGTCAAAAGAAACCTTTGTAATTATTTTTCTTATCTTCGAGAAATTTGCGAAATTCACTCTTCTTATTTTGTATTCTGAATTGAGTGGGGGGGGGGGGGGGCAATCTATTTTAATTGATGAAACTTTTTTAACATTTAGGAAATACGGAAGGGGTCGGCTTACTGCAAATTATACATTAATCGTTTTACGTATTTTTGTAGTGGACAAAGAGGGGTTGTTTTTTAGGGTAGAGAGCAGAAAAAAAAAGTGATATTTGACCTTACATTGCATGTTTTTGTCAAAAAGATACGCGCATTGTCTATACAGATTCGGCCAAACAATACCATGACATAGAAAAATTATTCTCCAGTAAGACATCGCACAAAGTTACAAATCTCAGTAAAGGCGAATTCGTGTCAAAAACAGATAAAGCAAACACCATTAATGATCTGGAAAATGAAAATCGTTGGTTTAAAAAATCTCTAAAATATCGCAGGAGCGATAGAATGTTGTCACAATATTTGGCTCTTCATTTTTATCGCCGACGCAAGCTGGATCATTTAAAAATGGCTGCCGAAAAATACATGTCCTCATAGATGACATTATTAAAGTCTACCCAGGGTACAGGATTGAGGGGCAAAAGCTTTTGGATTTTCAAAGACCAACGGTAAATTCTGAAAACATCGAGGGAGTATCACCAAAAGTTAATCAAAATTTAATTCAGTTAGAAGGCGAAGTACCTTTCATTGACGATGTTTCAGACCCTGACTGGGATCCCTTTTTGTAAACATTTCATACGTTATTTTATTTTTGTAAATAGTAATTTTTTTTTTGTGTGTGTAAATATTTTAAAATTTTAATATTTTCTTTTTTTTTTTGTATGAAGCTTCCCTTTTTTCTGAGTCGCCGTCTCGTTTATTTATATTTAATATTTTACTTTTATTTTTTTTTTTTTTTTGGCAGTTGTGAGCAAAATTTTACCTTTTTAAAAATTATAACAGTTTTTGAAATACTTAGTTTCCCTAGAAATTTATTTTAAAATGTTTCTGGTAAGTTTTTTATCTTTTTTATTGTCCAAAATGATTCATTAACGGTTGAAAATAAATATTTGTTTAGTTTATTGCTTATATCATTGCATCGTAACAAATTTTTCCAAGATGGCGGAAAAACATCAATTTTAAATCTTTGTTATTTATAAATCCTTGTTTTTACATCATTTTCTATTTTTAAAAATGGTGCAAAATCATTGATTTTTATAAATAAGATACAGCTTCCCCATAAAGCTGTGGAAAACAATATTGTAAAATAAAAAAAACCAGTTAAGCATAAAAGTAAAAAACTTTCAAAAAAAGTTATCTGAACCATCCAGATGTCAAACTTATTAAGCATATAAAACCCATTTTAATGAAAAATGATAGAAATACTATTATACTTTGAAAAGTAACTAATAAGTAATAAAAATAAAAATACTTCAATGGAATTAATGTATCATTCTTCATGTATCAATACAATTTATAATTACGAGGGCTGTTTTTTAAGTAAATGCCGTTTTGTAATACACTAATAGGTGGTGCGTGCGCTGCAATGAGTGCTTGCGTTGTGGCCGGTGTTCCTTGGGAACAACTGGGCTCAGTTGCAGCTGTGTAGGTAGCCTGTACGGGTCTGTTCTGTATCTTTAAAATGTTCCAAGATTTTCGAATCGCCTGCCCCGTGCATGTACAGTCAATGTGATGTTTGTACAACCCTTCTCACCTATAGAAGCGCCATCTGTGGCCAAAAGAGAAGAAACAGAGCAGAATCTGGGATGGCTTCGCCTAAGAAGGTGATCCAAAACTACTGAGAACGGTTTTGGCTAGTGCCAGCCGTAAAGAATCAAGATGAAACTATAAGTTTTGTTTTATATGACTTAGACTGGCACAAACAAATTTACACATGACACTGTGTTCACCGTCCCGTCCTATGTGTATAATAAACGTTTGTGTTGTTTTGATAATTGGCCAATCCTTATAGAAAAAGCCCACACACGACCATCCGGTTGCTCTTTACACTGGCGTCAGAAGTATTGTGGGATTTGGCCAAAGTGAATTCAACAAGTGAATTTAATGTGCATTAAAGATACCCTATCCCTGGATTATTTTTTCCCTGGACGTGCGGATTATTTTTGATATATATTACCTGTATCGGATTATATTTTCACGGAGGTAAGATTTTATTACATTACTTTAAGTATGGCAGTGTAAAAATACAGAGAGCTAGATTTGATAGTGCTGGAAGACATGCAGTGGAAACATCAGAAAGCATAATCAGTACATCGTCAAGTTCTGTGGTAATTGTCTACACTAACTTAGAAGGCCTTAATGATGAAAATAAAAAAGAAGGTCTTGCCCAGAACAGGAAAAGACATGATGGAGGACTAAAGAGCTATGGCAGTGTAAAAAAACAGAGAGCTAGATTTGATAGTGCTGGAAGACATGCAGGCCTTAATGATGAAAATAAAAAAGAAGGTCTTGCCCAGAACAGGAAAAGACATGTGGTAGGATCAGGCAGACATGCTCCTGATCCAGAGAAAGTAGCAGCCATCCAAAATTTAGAAGTGCCGAAATCCAAGAAAGATGTCAGAAGTTTATTAGGCCTTCTGTCCTATTATAGGTCCTATATCCCGACATTCTCTGAAATAGCCCGACCATTAATTGAACTTACAAAAAAAACGTGCTCCTAATGAAATTACCTGGACTGAGCAGTGTGAAACAGCTTTCCGTGATCTGAAGCAGGCAATCAGCCAAACGCCCATTTGTTATTCACCGAACTTTACAAAACCCTTCATCATACATGCAGATGCTTCATCGTACGCGATAGGTGCTTGCCTGTCTCAAAAAGATGAAAATGACCAAGAACATCCCATTGCTTTCATTAGCAAAAAACTATCGAAATGCCAAGAAAATTATGCTACTATAGAGAAGGAAGCCTACGCGGTTATTTTCGCTCTAAGAAAGTTTGAACATTATATATATGGCTCGCAAGTGACTGTTGTGAGTGACCACAACCCTTTGAAATTCTTGACCGATTGTGCATCCCAAAGTGCGCGCCTTCAGAGGTGGGCTCTGGCATTGCAGCGATTTCAAGCCCACATAGCCTATCGACGTGGAAATCTCCACACTAATGCAGATTCCTTAAGCAGACTATATGCCTCACACTGGACTTAAACGAAAGAGACTTTGCCGTTCAAAAAAAAAAAACTCATGATAAACTTTTGATTTATTTTGTTTGTGATTATATGTTTCCTTCAAGACTTTTCTGAATATGACTTTTGTGGACATTAATTGATTGAACATTATTATTTGAACTTTAAAATATTAATTCTAGAACTTTAACGTATTAGTACTAGTATCATCTCATATTGCATAGTATCTTAGTTATTCTTTTTAGTTATTATGTTAAGTAAGTATTGTAATTTTGATTTTTATTAATAGTGTGTAGGGGAGACCGGGGGAATGGCGACACCTTAAGGGAATTTAAAATTTTTCACCTCGAAAAAATGTTTACTTTTTAATAGTAAAAATTCTAAAGCTGAATCATGATCTTTAGTATCTGTATAAATTTAACCGTAATCATAACTGTAAAGTAAGCATACATAAAAAAATATTTTTTAAACCTCTGCACAGTGGCGGAACCCCCACTCTTTAATGACCTAGTACATGCATCAAATGGATACTAGGAAACACACAACTTACTGAAAATAGTTAGAAAGCAATGTAATTGAGCAAAATAATGGTTAAGCTTACAATTTACTTCATATTGCAAAAGTCACTCTGCTGAATCGGCTCCACAACATTAAAATGAGGCCATTTCTCACCCGATTTGCATGGTGGCGACATTACCCCGAGAGGACAATATGGCGGAAATCCTCAAGCAAAGCCGAAACAAGAACCGAACTTGTTCAACACATTACATCAAAATGTCGGCGAATGCATATAGTTTACGGGTCATATTATCTTAAATACCTAATGTTACAATAAAATGTGCTTATCTCTACTCATTTTAAGCTCCAAAATAACAAGCAACTAGATGAAAACTACATTTTTCAGTAGAACAAAAGAACGATGTACAGCAAAGTCACTCTCACTTTAGGCACTGTTTATATTGTTGGCCGCTATAGTGCAGGCACATTCACTATCTCAAACTGCCCTTAGTTTTTAAACTAGGTGGGGTGGCGGCATAACCCGGGTTGGCGGCATTTCCCCGGTCTCCCCTATGCTAAAATGTTTATAGAGATTCCATTAGATTTTGATTAGTCTTTAAAGACTAAATCAAAACTTTGAATGGGGGGGGGGGGTGTGATGTTTGTACAACCCTTCTCACCTATAGAAGCGCCATCTGTGGCCAAAAGAGAAGAAACAGAGCAGAATCTGGGATGGCTTCGCCTAAGAAGGTGATCCAAAACTACTGAGCTAGTGCCAGTTTTGGCTAGTGCCAGCCGTAAAGAATCAAGATGAAACTATAAGTTTTGTTTTATATGACTTAGTGTCATGTGTAAATTTGTTTGTGCCAGTCTGTGTTCACCGTCCCGTCCTATGTGTATAATAATAGTTTGTGTTGTTTTGATAATTGGCCAATCCTTATAGAAAAAACCCACACGCGACCATCCGGTTGCTCTTTACAGTCAACGATACATTTTTTGTGGCAAAGCGATTCAAAACATAAGACGCAGCATGCTGACAGAGGGAATTTTGCTACCCCATGACAACGCAAGACCTCACACAGCAGCTCTGACCCTAGCTTTGTTGGACATTTTAAACTGGGAAGTTTTGGACCCCCCCCCCCCCCCTCTACAGCCCTACCTTGTGCCGAGCGATTTCCATCTTTTACGCTATCTCCAACATCATCTGGGCGACAATCACTACAAGGGTGACGATTGCGTGAAAACGACTGTGACCTCTTGGTTATCGAGCAGGCGGCAAGTTTCTATGAAGAAGGTTTTCTAAATCTATTTATAAGTTATAATAAGTGTTTAAACAAACTTGGCATCTATGTTGAAAAATAGAAAAATGTATGTAGAATCTGAAAATAAATTTGGTATTTGAAAATTTTCTTTCGTTTAGTTTTTATTTTCAAACGGCCCTTACTTAAAAAACAACCCTCGTATAAAGGTAGGGGGTCTGCTTTTACTTTTAAAGGCAAAAAATTTTGCTGTTAATGAATTGTGTCTTAGAATGCCTACTAAGTTTCTGCTACATTGATTGTTTCTTGAAACAAACTTTCAGATACATATATTAAGTATTCAGACTTTTAATTAATATTTTATTTCTTTCCAATTGTCAGCGACAAAAGCAGCGGAGGAATTATTTTCAAGAATAATTTATGGAAAAAAAGAGAAGTATCCCACCGAATTGTTGTCTTTTGCATTAAGTTTTTATTCTTCTAGAGGGAATATAATTACATTAGGGAGAAAAAAGAAAAAATAATTTACCACATGAGGATACTTAATAAGACAATACGAGTGTATTGATGGTTCTCCAGGTTTTACCTCGGATCTTAAGACAGCCAGAAATGGAATTCCCATTTTATAAAGCAGTAGAAAAACTGAAATTTTGGGATTAATTGTATGATTCAAAAGTTTCAGGTCTCTTTACCCCCCCCCCCCAACTTATGTGAAAACAATGACAGTATTATGAGGTTTTTATTAACATATAAATTTTCTCAAGACCATCTTGAGACGTTCTTCAATGCTATCAGGTCAAAAGATAGATATAATAACAATGCAAATGCAAAGCAGTTTAAAGCCACTTATGTTTTATTAATCGCACAGCATGAATTCATGACTTCAGGCAATGCAGATTCTTAGTTAGATGATACTAGCATTTTGAATGTTGCTTCAGCAAAAAATGTATTCATTCGAGTCATTAATGAAAATACTGGGAATATGGATAACTTTGAGTCACTTCATCATGATCATGCTTATGTGAATAACAATGTTAATTTTAATACAATTAGCTGTTAAGTTAATGAAACTGTTGAACAATATTGCTGGGTTTGTTGTGAAAAAATTAAAATCATCTTTAAAATGTTCAACCTGTTATTCATCCCTCCATGACATCTCTTTGGATAATCGTTGCAGGGTAATCAAAAGCAAAAATAGATGGGGGCTGATAATCCCTTCAGATGATACCATAAAAATTTGTAAAGAGGTGAACAAGCTTTGAGAAAAGTTTGAAGGATTGTTTTGATTTTGATATGAAACCTATAACATAACCAGTTTTGGTTTTAAGCAAAATTATTTTTAATGATTTTGATGAACATTAAAACATTATTTAATTAAGATGTTTTGTTGTGTAGGTAAGGTTTCAGTTGAAATATTTAAAAATTGCTCCAGGGATTGTTTTCATTGATAATAATAATATAAATAATGTAGATATATATATATATATTACATATGTGTACATTCATAAATGTCTAAAATAATTTTAACATATGTAAAAAATATTTGTTGCATATGATGGCTTTACTAAGTAAAAAAAAAAAAAATCCACAAATTTTATGAATATCATAGTTCAGGAATTACCCCGGCAAACTGAGGTATAAAACAATATAGCTGTATAGCCAGTATTATATATAGATGTAAAATACCATAAACAACAACAAAAATACAAATGTTGTACCATAAATTTTAACACTACATTAATTTTTCCTTACATGTATATCTTTTTAAGTCCATCAGAATCAGGTTCATCAAGTCCAAATGCAAAAGTCAGAAGAAAGAAGAAGACTTTAAAAGGCATTTTGCCACAAACAATGGAGAAATGCGTTGAAACTCTTACAAATTACCAAAAATAAATGGATAAAGAAATATTAGAAATGGAAAAGGAGCAACTTTATGTAGAAAAAGCAAATTTAGAACTTAAAAGAGAATCTCTGGAATTGTTGAAAAGAGTTTTCCAATAAATATATATCTTTAAACTTTATTACTGTCTTTCTTATAAACGGATATGTTAATCTTCTCTTTATGGCAATCATTTGACAACTCTGATTCTTATTTTATATTTTTTTAGGTCGAATGTACAACAGTTTAAAATTTAAAGTTTTCAAAATTTAACTGGAAAACTCAGTCGGAAGGAAGGAAGTTGAAAATGTTAAAATTCCTATATCATCCTGAAAAGGAGACTGCAAAACTTGAAGAGGTATGTCCAAATGCAGTAATTATGTCTCACCTAGACGTACCTTCAGCAGATACTGCATCAGAAGATTTTGAAGTCGAAATGCCTCCTAATTTAATTCAGGCAGTAAAAATGGTAAGTGGTTCTAAAAATACTAAGCATAAATTAATGGAAATTTTTAGTGCTGAAAAGTGCAATATTCTTCAACAGAACACTACAAAACAATATTTATGCCCACTGTGGTTTGAACATTGCAGAGGGCGATTTACTAGTTCAAATTTTAAGAGCATATTATACAGGAAGCAATGGAGTTAAGACTTCATCACAAAACTGTTGAGCACAGATAGAAAGATTTTTTTCCCCAGCTTTGCAGTGGGGAAGAAATAATGAATCAATTGTGACGGAAGCTTACATTGGGCAGATGGCATGCCAATATGCCAATTTCAAAATTCAAAAGTGTAGTTTCTTCGTCAATCTCCATCTGCGACTGTTGTGACATTGGCATTATCGAAATCAAATGCCTATTCAAGCACAAAGAAGAAATTATATGAAATATTCCTTCAAAATATAAAATGTTTTGCTTGGGTGTTAATGGTTTATTAAAAAGAAACCATGCATATTTCTATCAGATATATAACATCTTACTGTTTTCAATGTTTCTCTATTTTGATAGGTCTGTCTGCCTATCATAGCTGTTGGAATGTGGAAAGTTCAAACTTGTGTGAATTACAAAGACTATTGACCCACATATTTATAAATTATTACCTATTCGCAAAAATTTTTGGGGAAAATTTATGACTATTATTTGAAAAAAAATTAGTCTTGTATATTATATAACGCATCATTTGAAAGATCTTATAACACCCAACTTAAAAATACATTTTAATTTTAACTATTATATTTTCAGAGATATTGCCGAAGATGCACTACAAAAATATGCCCCATTAATGACGTCCACCACGTCCTTTTATATTGTTTTTAGTGTTTTTATCTTGTAACGTAAAGTAATGTCTGTTATTTTGAAAACTTTTTATAAATAGAGATCCCTATTGTTGTAACCTATTACAGTGATGATAACAAGCAGATTGAAACTTGTCTGTGCCAGTGTTACAGAGTGATAGCACTGGAGAAAACATCTCAAAACTAATTTTAAATATTTTGAAATCCTTTGATGTCCTGTTGCAGAATTAATTTTCTTTAGGGGCTGAGAATACTCCAGTGATGATTGGTAAGAAAGCTGGAGTAGCTAGTTATCTACTGAAAGAGATGCCTCACTTACTGATATGGGGATGCTTGTGACACCTGGTAAATCATGCACATTAATGTGAAAGAATCTCTTATTTTGATATTTATTATTATTTAGAGAGAAGTATCAAGAAGAAGTAAAAACTGAAGAAATTCCAGTTGATGCATGATAAAGTAGTAAGGAAAATTTTGAAACGTGTCAACATGGTGGCTTTCATTAGGTGGTTGCTTAAATAGGTTGATTGAGCAATGAAACCATTAATATCAGTTTCACAATCACTTTTTGTATTTCTTTTGGCAATTTAACTTGTTTACTATTACAGCACTCAGAAACGTAAATTCTGAAACAATAAAAACTTTAATTTTTTATTGTTAATTATTTCTATTACCGTACCTGTGGGTGTGGATTGGCCAAGGATGAAATAATAGGTTCATTTTTCTTCCATTAGCCCATAGTAACAATACGTGTGTATCTTCACATGTTACATTTTTACGCTGATCCTCAGATGGAACATCGTCCTTTAGAGCTTTACTTCCAGCAAGATGGGCGGTACCATTGTTAGAGACTATCTGCAGGAAACATTTCTCTAATGACTGACTGGTGGAGGTGGACAGATTCCTTTGCCTGCACTATCACCCGACATAACAAACCTAGATTTTGTTCTTTTGGGGTTTTGTCAAAGATTGGGTGTACGTAACAAATGTTGCAATGTTGATGAACTAAATCAATGAACTACTGAGGTTATTGGAGGAAAAACTACTGAGATGCTTTGCAACATTAGGCGTGAAATTCACTACAAACTCGATATTTTACAATTGGCAAATTGAGCTCATGTAGAACTTATTCAATGTTTCATAAAACTGAAATGTGCTTGTCAAACATAAAACATTAAGTACAATACTTTGTTTTAGTTTTATGGAGTTCTGAAATGCACTCAATAAATTATGCTCACCCCATATATTATAAATGAATCTAGTCAATATATATTTTTTTATTCACTTTTGCGCTGTATGTTTAAATTTACCAGTGTAATGCCTAAAAATAATAAATGGCCACAGGGTGGAGGGGCTACTGGGGACTTGCCCACAATAGCCTCATTCAGCTTTACTTTAACAGCATAGATAGCTAGTATACTCGCATTCATTTTTTTCATCAATTTAAATCATTATGGTTCATTAATACTAACATAAAACAAATCATTCTAATCTGAAGAAACTATTGAGGAAACTGTGAAAGATGTAATATTTTAAAGAAAAAAAGAATTCAGGGAGCTGTAAAACATTACAATTTAATTAAGTCTATGTTACAGAAAAGAGTAAAAATAGCAGAGGGCAGCAGTAAGAACAGGTAGCTGGAAATCTAGTGAAGGCGAGGTTCATATTCAAATCACTAATGTAATTGGAAAAAATAAAAGCAGATACCATCAAGTATTCACAGATGAACTCCTCAGTATAATTATTTTTTTATGTCTTCCATAATCCATTATGGATTGACATACATACAGACAAGATCATTGGCATTCTAATATGCTGGAAAGCTTGGTAAAGCAAAGGCAAGCAGTTGGAAGGTTAAGGAAAGCGCTGACATCGATTGGATGCAAGGTTTTATGAAGAGTCATTCAGAGCTTTCTTTACATAAGCTAGAAAATACAAGTCTATCAAGAGCAACATCATTTAACAAAAAGAACATTGGAGAATTTCATCAATCATCAAGCAATGTAGATGATGAGTTAACATGCTTGCTATCCAGTTTACTGCAGTCTTGTGTACTTTTTTTCATTTTAGTTTTTTACTATTTTGATTACATTACTACGGTAATAGCAAAGAAATGACTTTAAATCTAATGCTTAAGTCTATACTGCATAGGAAAAAATAGGTTACGTGTACTCTGCATGTAGTTTGAGTAATACAGGGTGTTTATAAAGTCCCGGACACATTTTTATGTTTAATAACTCATAAAATAATGAAGATATAAACAAACTTATGGCACTTTTGTAAATATCATCTGCACGTGTGGTTAATTTCAAATAGTTTCATTTTCCAGTCTAAATATCTGTATTATTCTAAAAAGCATTTTTAACCCACGAAAAAGGGTCCAACCACATACTTTTTGTATTTGAGGGACGGATCTCCCTTATACTTTGAAAGGGACGATAGCCTCCGGGATTTGAACGACGACGAATGGATTGACCTTCAATTGAAATTGGGAAACGAGTTGATTTGAATAAAACACCTAATTTGGGTTTCGAAATTTTTTTTCAAATTTATAAAAAAAACAATGTCTATTCCACGTAAAAAGTTTTGGAATATTGCAGCTTTTGTTCTTTGCTGGAGCCCTCCGATGATGAAGTTGCGATGCAACCATAGCTTTCTTGCTCCCTGCTTGAGGCAGGCATTGCAAAATCAAACTGACATTTAAATGTCCAGTTTGTGACAGCTCCATTTGCACTTCTATCATTGACGTCTTGATGATGACAAGGAAGATAGCGATCCTGATCACTCCCCATTTCTGTCGCCGGAGGAAAGACGATTTCGTTCGAAGATGACGTTTACCAGCCACGATCCCCACGAACCAGATGTTTATTCATTTCAGTTCTTTCAGCTAAACTTGGGCAATACCAAAAAATGGAGAGCCGCTTATGAAGGCGGGAGAAAGCTCTCACCAGAGCAAAAGAAGATTTGGCAGCGGCGGCACGTAGTGGTATAAATGATGCTATCTGTGATCTTCAGACGTCCTTGGATGTAAATTATTTGAATGAATAACACAGTATGTAAAAAAAAGTCTTAGATCTAAAATAAAATACGAAATGTATGTATGAAGATGATGGCCAGGATGTGAAAGGATATGGTAATAAAATTCTAAAAAAAGCTTTTCACAAATGTGGTGTAATGCTGGTTCATTGCAGTCAACATAAGACTTAAAACTGGAGGTGTACGAAATTCACCACAACAAACACGGAGTGCACTTATGGTGCAGTGTCGATTTTTTTAAGAACAGAATCATGCACTGAACCATAGACCTCGCAGATTATCGGAAGTGAAATGTTTTGTTTAATTAAAGCATTTATATTTCTTTTTATATTATATCAATGACATCATGGGTAAGTTATTTTTATTAATAGTGCTTTTTGCAAGGAAGAATATACAGGGTATTTTTAAAGTCCTGGACCCATTTTGATGTTTAATAACTCATAAAATAATGAAGATATAAACAAACTTATGGCATTTATTGATGGAGTAACTCATATTTTCCTTTTCAGGTTTGAATATCTTTACTTTTGTAAATATCGTCTGCATGTGTGGTTAATTTCAAATAGTTTCATTTTCCAGTCTAAATATCTGTATTATTCTAAAAAACATTTTTAACCCACGAAAAAGGGTCCAACCACATACTTTTTGTATTTGAGGGACGGATCTCCCTTATACTTTGAAAGGGACGATAGCCTCCGGGATTTGAACGACGACGAATGGATTGACCTTCAATTGAAATTGGGAAACGAGTTGATTTGAATAAAACACCTAATTTGGGTTTCGAAATTTTTTTTTCAAATTTATAAAAAAAAAAAATGTCTATTCCACGTAAAAAGTTTTGGAATATTGCAGCTTTTGTTCTTTGCTGGAGCCCTCCGATGATGAAGTTGCGATGCAACCATAGCTTTCTTGCTCCCTGCTTGAGGCAGGCATTGCAAAATCAAACTGACAGTTATAAATGTCCAGTTTGTGACAGCTCCATTTGCACTTCTATCATTGACGTCTTGATGATGACAAGGAAGATAGCGATCCTGATCACTCCCCATTTCTGTCGCCGGAGGAAAGACGATTTCGTTCGAAGATGACGTTTACCAGCCACGATTCCCACGAACCAGATGTTTATTCATTTCAGTTCTTTCAGCTAAACTTGGGCAATACCAAAAAATGGAGAGCCGCTTACGAAGGCTGGAGAAAGCTCTCACCAGAGCAAAAGAAGATTTGGCAGCGGCGGCACGTAGGGGTATAAACAACGCTATCCATGATATTCAGACGTCCTTGGATGTAAATTATTTGAATGAATAACACAGTATGTAAAAAAAAGTCTTTGATCCAAAATAAAATAGGGAATGTATGTATGAAGATGATGGCCAGGATGTGAAAGGATATGGTAATAAAATTGTAAAAAAAGCTTTTCACGAACGTGGTGTAATGCTGGTTCATTGCAATCAACATAAGACTTAAAACTGGAGGTGTACGAAATTCACCAGAACAAACACTGAGTGTACTTATGGTGCAGTGTCAAGTTTTTTAAGAACAGAATCATGCACTGAACCATAGACCTCGCAGACTATCGGAAGTGAAATGTTTTGTTTAATTAAAGCATTTATATTTCTTTTTATATTATATCAATGACATCATGGGTAAGCTATTTTTATTAATAGTGCTTTTTGCAAGGAAGAATATACAGGGTATTTTTAAAGTACCGGACCCATTTTGATGTTTAATAACTCATAAAATAATGAAGATATAAACAAACTTATGGTATTTATTGATGGAGTAACTCATATTTTCCTTTTCAGGTTTGAATATCTTTACTTTTGTAAATATCGTCTACGTGTGTGGTTAATTTCAAATAGTTTCATTTTCCAGTCTAAATATCTGTACTTTTCTAAATATCGTCTGCTTATTAATTGCATTTTTCTCTCTTTTGTTTTTGGCAACTATTGCAATGTTATGTTTACTTTTGATGTGTTTGTTCTATGTTACTTTTGTATGTGATGTTTTTTCTAGCGGATATTAAGGAGAATGCATACACCACAAGAGAAAGCACAGATTTTATGGTGGTTCATAGAAACAAAATCGATAGTGCAAGCACAGAGAAATTGCAGAAGATTTTACCAAAAAGGTCCTCCATCCAAAAGCAGCATCTAGCAGTGGAAAAGAATTTTCCAGAAACTGGAAGTATCGCAGATAAGAAACGTTCCGGACGTCCGTGCACAAGTGATTTTGATGTTGAGCGTGTCAGAGACATTTTTACACAATCCTAGAAGATCTGTGAGATCAGCGGCAAGAATTGGATATGCCAATTTCGACGGTGTACAAGGTTATTAAGGAAAAGGTAAGACTGCATTCATACAAAGTTCAAATTGTTCAAGTTTTGGAACTGGACGATAGGCCTAGGAGAATGGCCTATGCAACAGATATGCTAAAGAGAATAGAAGATGATGCTGATTTTGTGAAGTGCATAATGTTCTCCGAGGAAGTATCCTTTCATGTTTCTGGCATTGTTAATCGCCATAATATGCGCATGTGGGGATCTGAAAACCCTCATGAATACCGTGAGGCAGTAAGGGATTCACTAAAGATTAATGTGTGGTGTGGACTAATGCACGACTGAGTCATTGGGCCTTTCTTTTTTACATAAGAGCGGTCACATCAGTCGTATACTTTGACATGTTGGAAAACTTCGTATTTCCACAACTAGAAGAGCTTCAGCCACATGTCATTTTGCAACAAGATGGTACACCACCTCATTGGGGTACCATCGTTCGTACTTCTTTGATTGACCATTTTCCAGGAAGATGGATTGGGCGAGGAGGTCCATTTCCTTGGCCACCTATCACTTGATATAAAGCCGCTGGACTTTTTCCTTTGGGGATTTGTAAAGGACATAGTTTACAGGAGGAGAATGTCGAACATTGATGAATAAAAAGCCAGAATTACAACCACAATAGCCTCTGTAGATGCCGACATGCTTGCCGCTACCTGGCGTGAAATTGACTATCGACTTGATATTCTCCGTGCGATGAAGGGGGCACACGTGGAAGTTCATTGACAAGGGTCATGAAACGTTTTGAGTCTATCTAACCATTTGTTATTAATTTAATAACTCATAAAATAATAAAGATAGATTAAAACATCAAAATGGGTCCGGGACTTTAAACACCCTGTATTATGTACAAATAATTACATTAATAGGAAAATTACAAGAGAACAGGTTGCCAAAAGACGATTTAGGAAAAACCCTATTAATCTTCCCATAGCAAGCATCAGACGTGGAAATGCCTAGGTTTATTTGCCAGTATCTAATAATTTGCTTTTACTGCCATAAAGAAAATGATTGACTGCCCCACACAATAAAAAAAATTCATTTATCTATTATACATTCTTTTATCCTCCTCCACCTAAAATTGGCAGAATCACCATATATGAAAATGATATAGTGTTTGAAAAAGAGAAAAGAACTTACCGAAACTATTATAGAGTTTTATGTAAATTGTATATACTCTGTCACCAGAAATTGGCGTAATCACCATATATGAAAATGATATGAAGTGTTTGAAAAAGAGAAAGAACTTAACGACACTATAATCGAATTTTATATAAATTGTATATCCTCCCTCACCAGAAATTGGCGGAATCACCATATATGAAGATGATATAAAGTGTTTGGGAAAAGAACTTAATGACACTATTATCGAGTTTTATTTAAAGTAAGTGAATTGAATTCCAAAATAAACTATAACAAATGGTATGAAAATCTTAAAAATAAATTTTATCCTGCTAATATCATTATTATTGTTATAAATTCCATTAATCATGTCTTACTTAATATTTTACTTACATATCTTTGTTAAATCCATTTTTCAAAATGGTTTAGAATTTGTTTTTCATTACAAATAATTTTTTTTATTTTAAGCGGGCATTGCTTCTCAAATCAAGTATTATGGTAACCATTTGTTCAGAAAACTGTACCAAATAGTTGTTTCGAAACATTTCAGAGAGATTTGTTAAAAGTTTATCGGTGGCTAGAAAAGTATTTTCCTCGATTATATATCTGAGTTACAATGTATGTACTGTAATTTTGGTAAATACATGTAACTTGTTCAACTGAGTGATTTTTATTTAAGTGGTGTGTATTGTGTTATATTTTTGAGGTTCTTCAATAATATAACTTTGCAGTCCTCCCTTCTGCTTCAAAATGATCCCCTATTTGTTACTCACGTGTTTAATACAGGGTGATTCATAAAAGATGGGCAGAACTTTAAGGGGTTATAGTACACTTAAAGACAAATAATATTAAATAGGAGACTAAGGGTCCCAGACGTATTCCCAAGGAGATAGGGGGCATTAAATTTAGGGTCCGAAATTTCAAATGATTATAAAACATGGAAAAATTGGTCGATTCGTTTGCGGTTTTTGCAAAAAATTTTCTTTATGCCAGTATTTTCTTGAAATAAAATTTTAAAGTTCAATTTCAAAAAATGCCGATAGGGGGCGCTTTAGACTTTGGAGTAACAAACAACTATTTTTTAACGTTATTTTTTGTATTTCTTTAAATGATTTCGAAAGCTTAGACTTAAACTTAAATTTTCAGCTCAAAATCTGAATCGCTGAGCGTGGTTCAGTAGCGAGGGGAGGGGGTTCAAATTTCAACTTCTGAACATAGTTCAGTTTGCACTACTTAACCATGCCCAACGATTCTGTGCTGTGATACGAGGCAAAAATACAACTTTCGTCAAGGACTGCATAGTCGGAATTCACTCATAAAGGCACTAACACAGTTGGAAATGTCGCTCATGCAAACGTTAAAGCTCCATTCCTGACGCTAGTCACCGGGTGAAGAAGGAAACAGAAAGTATGCAAATGTCAAATGGGGAAGAAGAAGAACACGTATGCAAAATTTCGACACGATTCAGGCATAAAAACCACTGAACGGTGAGTCAAGTGTAAGTCGCTGTAGTAATGAATCGGAAGATGGTGCCCTTCACGAATAAGGAAAAGGCTGAGATGCATTTAATTTACGGAGCGGCAGATGGAAATGGTGCAGAGGCACAACGAATGTACGGAGAGCGATTTCCCAACAGGCGGTTGCCCAACAGGCGGTTGCCTAACCGCAAAACTTTCGAGCACTTGCACAGACAGTTGTGTGAGACGGGATCATTTCTCGCTTCCCGGTCGAATGCAGGTCGTGCAAAAAAGGACGAATCAGTAGTTGTTGCAGACGCCATTCTGGATGTAGTAGCGGCGCAGCCAAGTACAAGTACACGAACAGTGGCTAGGCAGGTGGATACCTCACAGTCCATGACTTGGAGGGTACTGAAGGATGAACATTTGCTCCCGTTTCATGTGCAACGAGTCCAGAAACTGTCTCCAGGGGATTATCCAAATCGTATTGAATTCGCCCGCTGGTTTCTGCAGCAGAACGCGTTAAATCCACATTTTGGACGAACTGTGCTTTTCACCGATGAATGTACCTTCAACACACACAATGCACATGTATGGGCGGATGTCAATCCACATGCTACGTATCCACATGCTCATCAGAGACGCTTTTCCATCAATGTTTGGGCAGGAATCCTCGGAGACCACCTAATCATACCGTACCTTCTTCCTGAACGCCTCAACGGTAAAACATACCTCACATTTCTGCAACATGTGCTGCCAGACCTGTTAAACGTTGTTCCTCCACGCATCCGGCGGGTCATGTGGTTCCAGCACGATGGAGCGCCAGCCCATTACGTATGAGACGTCCGCAACTATCTGGACATCACATTTCCGAACAGATGGATTGGTCGAGGTGGTCCTGTTGCTTGGCCTGCTCGCTCGCCAGATCTTTCACCCCTCGATTTCTTTTTTTGGGGACGATTGAAGGCTCTTATGTATGAGACACCCATTGAATCCCAACATTGAATCCATTGAATATTCAACATTTTCACGTGATGTAGACCTTTGATGCAAAACTCGTGGTGGAATGCAGATTGCAGCCTCAATGGCATGAGGTGTTACATTGCGTGGAGTTACGGTTCAAATTCTCTCCGTGCACGTTGGAAGCTACCCTCAATTATACACAGCTGACTTTGAAGGAAAGTAACCCTTTCCTCTAATTGGGCGACAAAACTTTTTATTTTATATTTGATGTAACTAACTTTTTTTTTCACTTTCTTCAGGACAACAGCAGACATGCTCCACCCGTCATTGTCCACCTCAAGTGGCGAAAGTCCAGTAGATTCTCCCAGTCCTCACCATTCCCCTATGCCACCGCGACTATGGAGGAATGGTCTGCAGAATATGCATAATATCCAATTTTTCCTCATGCTCCTTTTATCTACCATTCAATTTTATGAACATTGGTGTAAAGTATCACCATCTCTTCAGTAATTAATCTATCCGAATGCAAGTGCTTTTCTTTTGCTTATCATTTATTGAATTAGGAATTAATTAAATTTATTTAAGAGCTCAAAAAACTTTACTGTTTGGTATATTTCTGGGGGAAAGCATGTTCAAAGTCTGCCATCCATAGACTAAAGCGTTAAGGATACTTACGTGTTATCCTAGCCAGTTGCATAGATCTCCAAAAGTTGTCAATCGCCATATTTTTTTTTATCTTTGCCAATCGAATCACTTTATAAATTATTTTTCGCATATCCCAGTGTTTTGTTCTCAGCCTATACACGCGTGGTTTCTTTAATTCCTCCCCCCACGACCTCGTTTTGCAGGTATATAATAACGGCGTGCTCAATTTTTTTCATTGTGACTCTGTTTTTATGTTATTATTATAGAGATTACCATGTTATTAACACTTGATCTTGGCTGTCACGGAGTTTTGTATGGCTTGGTAGGGGACAAAGGTTTTGTCTACTGGTTGGCTTTTTCCGTGCGAAACTTTCTCATACAGAAGGAAATCATCGACTTTAAGGTGCTCGCCTTTTTCATCAAACATGCGGCAGACGAGGAGATGATAGAAGATTACCCCTTATACATATTGAGCCTCAGAGTGATTACGCATGCAAGCTTGATAACTCTGATGGATGAAAACCAGGAGACGGAATGAAAGAATCTACTCCGTGTTTTTTTGTGCGGGTGCACAAAATTGACAACGGTTATCGCCTCACGCATTGTTCTCATACTAAACCCAACGCTGTTCCATTTTGGCAGTGGATTGACTCTCATCGGATGAGTGACGATACAATGAGTCAAGCTCATGCGACGCCGCCTGTGTTGTTTCCACCAACCATTTCAATACATCTGTCACTTTCTGCAAAGGATCCCTCAGCACCTCGTTCAAATGTGTCCTCGTTGTCACCCAATGCAACTCTGCTGAAAGATGCTGCTGCCGTGAACTCACCGAGTGGCTCGTCTCCCGTTTACTTGGTGAATATGACATCTCATTGTTTACCACCACAAAAGGGACCATCATCGCCGACAAAGTTGCCCGTTTCCAAATCTCAACGCCCCACTATACCCTTTTCCAACGAGGAATGTATGAGAATTCGTCTAGACAGATTACCAGCTTCCAAAGTAATCATTCAATGTGGAGACCTTACTCAAACTTTTTATACTCCTTTTAAAAAAGCTGCTGCCCAATGTAATCTTTAAAAATGGTAGTTTATTCAAACTGATAAAACTCATGATTCTGTTGAAGAGTAAAAATTTCAATTTTTGGAAGGTTATTTAAAAATAGTTAAAAATATGGGTATGGATACAGTTTTTTCTCTCGACTTTTCTTACATATCTTTGTTAAATCCATTTTTCAAAATGGTTTTGAATTTTTCATGTTTTTCATTACAAATAGAAATCCCATCAAAATCATCTATAAAGAATGAACAATTAACAACAAATGTGATAGACTCTCTGTTTAGAGAAATCAACCCAACAATGGCACCCCCATCTTCAATCCTTGTAGATCCTACGAAAGTATCAACAGCCTGTCAAACTGAAAAGCAGTTAACTATAGAAAAAGGTGTAGAGGTTTCACCTAATTAGCTTTCTAGAAAGCAGTGGTTAAAGAAAACAGTGGCTAAAAAATTGTTCTATATTGTATTACATTATATTTATTTTAAGCTTTTATTTTATTTTATTATATTTATTATTTTTATTTCTTTTAAGCAGACATTGCTTCTCAAATCAAGTATTATGGTAATCATTTGTTCAGAAAAGTGTCATTTCAGAAAGATTTGTTAAAAGTTTATAAGTGGCTAGAAATGTATTTCCTCGATTATATATCCGAGTTATAATGTATGTACGGTATTTTTCTTTAAATACATGTAACTTGTTCAACTGAGTGATTTCTATTAAAGTGGTATGTATTGTTAGGGCGTGTCAATTTGGGGGGCAAAAATAAAAATTCGTGATTTTTATGAATGAGGGGGTCCAAAAGTTTGCCTTTTGATGTGTAATATCCTAATTTAATTTTCTTATTCATAAAGATTTAGCTTGGTAAATTTGCGCTTGATTATAATCTGTATTGAAATTTCCGAAAAAAGGGATAACTTAATATGAAAGGCAATAAAATTTGCCCAAAAAATGGTTTAATGAACTCAAACAATTTTATTTATATTTTGTTTTCATTATGAAACACTGAAAACAAATTGTAAAAAAAAGTTAAAAGCTTCAACCAACAATATTCATCAAATCTTGCTTCGAGGCCCCACCAGTGGACGAGAGGTTCTGCTCTCAAAGCTGGTAGACGGGAGGTGCTGGGTTCGATCCCAATCGCGCCCGTCGGCCTAACCGTTCGGAATTTTCGTGGTTTTCTTCAAGCCGTGGATCTTCCATGCATTAATACGGATTAGGTTCCCTTAGAAAGACCCCCAGGGAGGGCACTCGCCCCGGGCCTATATCCCTCGTGTAGATAATTGGCCGTCAAAAATCAACCCAACCCAAATCTTGCTTCGATTCATTCCTAGACATGATTCTTCTGCTTGCTTCCTGGCCTCTAATGAATCCTTCTCGTTTCTCATGAGTATATACTTTGTTAGAAGCCTCTGTTACTTGTTTTACACACCTCTCTATGGACTGTCCATGACATGGCCACTTTGGAACTTGCATTGGCTGTTCAACAAACTTCTTTATTTCTGATATTTTGAGTTTAAAGTAAGTGGAGGTTCATATACTTTTTCCGACCAGTCTATCAGTTCCAAAAGGGATGTTGCATTTGGATTTACTGCAGGTGTTTTCCTAGGCCGAACAGATAGGCCACCTGGTGTATTATCATCTCCATTCCTTAATTCGATTATCTTCTGGACCCCAACTTTTCTTTCTTCTTCGTCTTCCGAACATAAAAGTGTCTGAAGCACCATTTCACTAAATGTAAACCCCGATGAACGTTGGATTGTTGGCAAAACAATATCTGTTACTGCCTTCTTCTGATATTTTAGGAGCTTCAACTGATAAAGAATGTGGCGAGGTCCTTCCACCCAAGAGAATTTCGATTTGATTGTAAACCAGCAGGGATAGTAAACACCAACAATGTATTCCACAAGCAGTTGTAATTTCTTCAAATTGTTGCCTTTAAGGCCATGTTTTGAAACCCATATGCGACAAATTCTATTTGCAGTTGTTAACCAACGAGAGTGGCTTACAGGACCAATTTCTAATAATGCAAGATCAGTTGTTAGTACACCTGTCCTTATGGCCTGAGTTATCCTGTAACCATAGGCCTGATCTGTAGAGAGATCATTGATAACAGTGTTACTCAATGGAACCAAAGATTCTGGAAAAGATATTCTGACAAATGAGGGATTGACTTCAAGTTCTGTTGCAGTATCAAGCATATTGCCAATCTTACCACTCCACTTGTTGTTAGACAAAGTTTTTCCATCCAACTCAGTGATCAAGTGCCGCAAAGGTAGCTCATTAGTATGAAGAGCACAAACCAACCAGATGAGTTTACGATTCAGCTTTGCCTCAACCCAATGCATGACTCCTCCTTCACAACCAGTGTTAACATTCGTTGAGTCACCACCAATAGCCTGCAAACTTTTGTCAATGCTGTTTTTCTTTAAAAAATCCACAAGATGGTTAGCAATAATTTCAGCAGGTTTCCTTTTTGTTAAGTCTTTGTCTGGAATAAAATGGCAAAGATACCTTCCTCCTGGCTCACTACAAACAGTGTAATGCTCTTCTTTCACAATACTTGGAAACTGATTACTTATCTGCTTGTTTCAAAGAAGCGCGTCACAGGCAACATTGCCATATGATTACGGTGACGCCCAAAGAACATTTCTTGAAATCCAATTTTAAGAAAGTGACCCCTTAAGACAAACCCTTTGAGGGATACAAGTGTTTTCGCGGCCTTCCAATCCAAAGCCCCCAACATTTAATTAATACAATTGGTTATGTCAGTCAACGTATATCGAAATGTCGAGTAACGTCCACCGTCAAGACAGATTTGAACCATTTTTGCATAAATATCACTTTTCCGAAAAGTTTAAGTGGGTTCTCGCCTGTGTATGGGATAAAGTATGACAGCATTTTTTGAGTCAGCGATATCGGTACATGGATCCCAACACCTGATCTGCTTTGCTCAACGTGTCCAAGATGTTTGGAAAATACCAAAAATACATCTCCCTGGTCTATCCAAGAATGTGGTTCTTCCTGTATCGAAAGTTTTTTCCCCTCCACTAAACGCACCCCCTATTTTTTTACATCTGGACAAAAACCAAAAACTGTATTTTGAAAAAAAAAGGAGCAGGAGCTGGAGGATATGGAATGGGGTTAAATTTAAGCCTATTTGGTAAATTGTTTCTTCCAAACCCTTGAAAAAGGATGGTTGACTTTATCGAATGAATAAAGTCAGTATCTGGATATTGTCCAACCATTTCAGAATCGCATTGAGCAATTGGAGATGGAAAATTGCTACTTAAAAATGGAACTCTCGGAACAGGTGGTGAATACATATTCCCTGAAAAAGAAAACAGAAGTTTACAGATTTCAGGGGAATGCTTTGTTTACATTTTATAAATTTAATTACCTAGTAATTTGAATATGATAATGCAATCACAATTATAATGAATGCTTGCAGTGTAGTAAAGTATTAAACTAAAATGATAAAATGTAAGACAATTTTTAAAGTGATTAAATATAAAAGTCAAATAATAGTTAATGTATTATTAAATATGCATAATAAAGATGAGATACATATTCCTGGAATTATTCAATGGAACTTTCCACATAAAGATACTTTATTAAGTCGCATCAAAACAAGCTCGCGGTAAATTCAAATTGTATTTTGATTTTGCTATGAATAGTCAAGGAAAATTTTGGTGTTTTACTAGTTTTAACGTTAATGATGAACCCTTATCGGGCTTTAGAGATACAACGGATTACCTTGTTTATGGTAAAGAGATGTGCCCGGATACTGGCCGCCAACATTTACAAGGTTTTGTTTCGTTTAAAGTACGTACCAAGTTTAGCACGGTACGCAATAGACTACCAAATTGTCACATTGAAAAAATGCGCGGAAATCCTGAAGAAGCTTCAGAGTACTGTAAGAAAGATGGAGAATTTACCGAATTTGGTACATTACCGATTGTTGTTAAAGCAGGTGATGTATGTAAAAGATGCGTCGATCTCGCTGAGAGGGGTGCAATGGATGCGATTAAATTGTAATGCGCCTTGTAGACATTCCTTAGGAATTATTAAGAAAATATAAACAAGGAAGTAGATAAGTGGATATGACGTAGTATCATGATAAGAGTTCAAAAACGAGCTCGCGATAGATTCAAATTGTGTTTTGATTTTGCTATGAATAGTCGAGGAAAATTTTGGTGTTTTACTAGTTTTAACGTTAATGATGAATTCTTATCGGGCTTTAGAGATACAACGGATTACCTTGTTTATGGTAAAGAGACGTGCACGGATTACTGGTCGCCAACATTTACAAGGTTTTGTTTCGTTTAAAGTACGTACCAAGTTTAGCACGGTATGCAATAGACTACCAATGTAAAAAAAAGTTTTATTTCAGATTTAGACAGACTCGGAACCAAAAAATCCTGTTTATACATAAATATATTCGGTAAAAATATTTTGATTACCAGTGGCAGGTAATGTATGTTTTTTTTTTTTTTTTTTTTCCAGAAATAAATTTAGACTTTCTTCATGAAAAACCACGAGTTCAGTCATATTATTGAGAATTACATATAATACTTACCTAATGATATAAAACTAAAAAAATATTGTAATTTTGCCCTTACATTTTAATTGAAAATTTTATTGTTTACATCTGTGATGATGTCGGATTTGAGGGAGTCTACTGTATATATTTCTTATTAATGCACATAAACAAATAGGGTGAATTTATTCTACAGCCAAGCACATTCAAATTTTTTTATTTTAAGTAGCTGGTGCATAGATATTTTTTTTTCTTTCACAGGAAAATGTGAACAGTGCAGGAGAGACAGATCACATTTAAAGGACTGTCTTACTGTCCATTGAGAACATAAATCTCAAGCGAAAGCTAGAAAGAACATCCAACGAGTTCGATAATGCTCGAAAGAAAATAAAAGAGCAAGCGAAAGTTATAAATCAAGAGAAAACAATAAAGGATCTGACTTCTTTGATACAGAGCTTAAACGAAAAAAATATGGCTGATCAAGATGGTACTGATAGACTTAATTCAGTAGCAGCAGCAAACAAAGAATTCCATTTGAGGCTACTGTTACCGATATTAAAGTGCCTAGAGATTACTCATCTAAATTATTAGCTTTTGCACTAACGCTACATTTTCATTCACCAGCAGCATATGATTACATTGGAGAAACATTCAATAAAACAATACCACACAAGAAAACCATTGCAGCATGGTACATACATAGATAGATGAATTTATTGTACAATCAATCACATATATCTTTTCATTTTAAGTAGCTGGTGCATTAATCTTTTATTTTTTCTTTCACAGGAAAATGACTGCATTGAAAGGACTGTCTTACTGTCCATTGAGAACGTCAATCTGAAGAGAAAATTAGAAAGAACGTCGAATGAATTTGATAATGCTCAGAAAAAAATAAAGGAGCAAGATAAAATCATAAAAAAGAAAGAGAAAACAAGCAAAGATCTGACTTCTTTGATCCAGAGCTTAAAGGAAAACAATGTGTCTGATCAATATGGTATTGATTGGCTTAATTCAGTAGCAGCAGCAAACAAAGAATTCCTTTTGAGGCAACTGTCTACTGTTACTGATATTAAACCGCCAAGAATTTACTCACCTGAATTAAGAGCTTTTGCACTAACACTACATTTTTATTCACCAGCAAATTACGATTACATTAGAGAAACATTTAAAAAAGCAATACTGTGTGAGAAACCAATTCAACGTGGTACAAACAGATTGGTGTATCACCAGGTTTCACAAGTGAATCTCTAAATTTATTAAAACATACTGCTGAAAATACCCCATGTACTATTGTTTGTCCCTTAGTAATGGATGAAATAGCCATACGTGCTCATGTTGAATGGGATGTACAGAAGCATAATGGATATGTTGATCTTGGCATTGAAACAGAGGAGGACAATTTTCCCATTGCTAAAAATGCTTTTAATTTTATGGTGGTAAGTGTCAACTGTAGCTGGAAAATTCCTGTTGGTTATTTTTTAATTGACGGGCTTAATACAGTACAAGGATGTACTCTTATAAATCAATGCCTTACACTTCTGCATGAGACTCTCATTAAAGTTGTCTCCTTGACTTGTGATGGTTGGTTGGTTGGTTGCATTGGGTTTTATGGCACACAATCTCGAGGGACATGCTGTGCCAAACGAAGAATAAAACACAAGAAAAAGAATTAAGCAACTGACATTAAGAAAAAATAATTAGGTGAGATAAAATGGAAAGAGAAATTACCCCGTCCAGATGTAGTCGTCAAACAATGACTTGTGATGGACTGTCATCAAATATTAGCATAGCAAAAGAACTGGGATGTGATTTTGATGTCGATAACATGAAAACTACTTTCAAACATCCTGTGTCAAATGCTGATAATGTTGCATTTATTTTAGACCCTTGTCACATATTGAAGCTTGTGCGAAATACCATAGGAGAAAAAAAAATTGCTGTAAATCAACACAATAATTTTATACATTGGAGATACATAGCAAAGTTATAAAAACGACAGGTAGAAGAAGATCTCAGATTAGGAAACACCATGACACAATAGCATGTTAATTTTTATGCACAAAAAATTAAAGTTAAATTAGCAACGCAATGGTTTAGTACATATGTTGCTGATGCAGCACTTTGCAATATTCATGAAACAGCATTTTAAAAATTTGAATCAAATGATGAATAACTAGTGTTCAGCCATCGTAATTATATGTTTTCTAAAATGAAGATACTTTAACAACTCGTAAACACAAAGTTTATCCTTTCTATTGCAACTTTTAATTATTTATTGATTAACTCTGCAGTGCTTGTGACAGAGATATATCACATATCCTTATTTCTTCAAAATTAATTTAATTCATTTATTTTGGCTTTTGAAACAAGTCATTTTTTTCCCTTCGCTATGTAAAATTTATTATTTAACTCTACGCTTAAAATCCATTTCGAATCTTATCTGTTCGTTTCTTCTTTCTTTCTTTTATTATTCTCTAATGTAATGCAGTATGTTTACTTCATGAGTTATAATAGCTTTCTCAATAACATCAGAGGCCGTTAAAAATAAAATATAAACAGATGAATCAGATGCACCTGCTGTTGATTTCAATGAATGTTATTTTGTTTTCTTTTTCTTTTGCATCCTACGCGAGACATATTTATCTCCCATTCTTTTTAGTAAAAGTGACCATTGAAATAATATATTAGTAATGTAAAATGAATGTTTATTGATGTGGTCTTTAAATTATTTTTCAAGTACGTTAATTTTTTTGTCAGTTGCGTTAAATCATATCTTTCTCAGTATTTCGCAAATTTATGTAGCAATCATTTAACTTATTCATTTGTTTTGATAATTTATGGCCGTTTTAGTGGCGTCTGTAATATATACATATGTAGAACCGTTTTTCTGGCAATCTTTCTGCATCACACGATTTTATTGTTTTTTTGTTGGGATGCTAGATTCTGGACTAATCATTTTGGCGTGTAAATATGACCTTTTGTCTGCTTTTCGTACACTTTTCTAATACTGAAATCTAGCGATGTTGTGGCGGCAAGTCATATATGTTGCTTATGAAATCATCCACTTTAATCTCTGCTCTCAACATGTAAAGATGTAAAAAGACCTTGTGGTCTCTCTCCCGTTTAAATATTTAGAATTATCTTTTATCATGTTGTTAAAATTGTGAAAATAAAGTTTTCTAGTTCCTGTATCTTTGGTGTGAGTTTTTCTTATGCACTTTTACGAACCGATCACTTAACTGAACCACCCCAATTCTCCATCATAGTGCTCATGCGGCGTCCCACAGATGCTGCTTTATAAAAGGATACAGAATATATATTTATTAGTACTGCTTAAATATATCCTGGTGTCTGCGAGCACTGCAGGGTTAAAGCAGTATTTTTTCTTTTTTTACATTCTGGCACAAAATTTATAATTCACAAGTACTCGTGTGACCAAAAAAGAAAGTTAGTTCTGCTTGCTTAGGTTTATCTTGAAATACAGTCTAAAGAATGTTATTTTTCAACCTTTTTTTTAAGGAGAAATGGCAGAATCTTGGCCAAATGACTAAAGACGTCGCCAGAAAGAACTTTTGTAACCTTCTCATGTTGAGAAATATTTTCATCGTGTGCCTTCCAGAGTGTATATCTCTCATCGATTCAGACTCTGATTAACACTTAAGACAGTCAACAGTGACTAAAGAATTTTTTTTAAAAGAACTTGAAATTGTAACCTTCTCACATTGATAAATGTTATGTACCTTCAGAGTGTGCATCTCTTATCTATTCAGATTCTGATTAACACTTAAGATAGTCAACAGTGACTAAAGAAAGAACTTTTGTAACCTTCTCATGTTGAGAAATCTTTTCATCGTGTGCCTTCCAGAGCGTATATCTCTCATCGATTCAAACTCTGATCAACACTTAAGACAGTTAACAGTGACTAAAGAAGTTGCCAGAAAGAATTTTTTTGAAAAGAGCTTTAAATTGTAACCTTCTCATATTGAGAAATGTTATGTACCTTCAGAGTGTACATCTCTTATCTATTCAGACTCTGATTAACACTTAAGATAGTGAACAGTGACTAAAGGCAGAAAGATTTGTTTTGAAAAGAACTTTTGTAACCTTCTCATGTTGAGAAATCTTTTCATTGTGTGCCTTCAGAATGTACATCTCTCATCGATTCAGACTCAACCACTTAACAGAGTCAAAAGGAAAAAATATAAATGTCATTCAAAGTTAAATTAAAAACATGAGAGATTGGAAATTTAAAAAATATATTATTGATAATTCTGATTTTTTTGGCATCTTTAAACACCAATGGACCACGGGGGTCGAGAAAAAATACCTGAAAGTTTACTGAGAAAAAATTTCGTATGGAGAAACATAATTTATTGCAGGGAAGTCAATCAATCATGAGTGCTTTCAAGGCATTGATATGTATCCTTCCGAAGAAGTACTCGCTTCATTTAAGCATAGATGTGACAAATGCAACATCTTTGGCTGCAACAGCACCAAGGGATTATTCAACCACCTTGAGGCCCACAATAGGGCAGATGCCATTGAAGCTGCAGCTGCAAATAGGGCTGCATCCTCTCATTATGAAAAATATTAATATTAATTATGTTTAGCAATGATATGAAATTGATATTTTAGTCTTATTATATGAATTTAAGTATCAGAAAAGAGAATTCTGGTACTGAAAATGAAATAAATACCTGAATTCAGGTACATTACCTGAATACAATCACTCCTGGGACTACAACATTTCTGTATAACAAATTGGATGCCTGTAAATCACTAGCAATGTACTGCAGATAATATTTGAGATATTTTAGCAACTTGTAAACACCAAACTATCCTTTTAATTATAACTATAACTTTTTATTATTTATTAAGAGTCATGTAACCTTTAAAGTGTCCAAAAATTGATTTTTTTAATAGCTTATAATTAAATGTGACTCTTTTGGAACATAGAAAAACATGCAAAATTTCACTTTAGAAGTTGATTTATGGCCTAAACAATTTAAGCTCTTTTCACGCTCATCGCATTTAAAGATTGTTTACCTTCTTTGAATCAGCTGATGGTGAGTGTCAGGGGCCTCGCTATGGGGGAACTTTAATAAAAACTATAATATATTTTCTATTTCTGATAGACTTGGAAAAAATTACAAAACTAATATGGAATATTATTAAAAGATATGTAAAGACAAATAAGAACTATATTACATTTTCTAACTATGGTAAGTTGGCAAAATTGTGAAATGAGTTGGCAAATACCGAAATTTGACTTGGCAATTTAAGGTTCTCTCCCCCACCAATAAAAAGTCTTAGTGATGGCACTGGTGAGTGTAATTTCAGTCTCATTTGAATTCTACTTCAATCTCAAAGATTTGTTTAGTGTTTACTTCGACCCACGCAGTAAATTGTCACATTGCTCGCTATTCTAATATGATTTTTTTTTTTTCCAAAACAATTTCGATTTCCTATTCAATACTTATTTAGCGATAGTAATTGTTCTTTTTTTATATTAAACATTCATATGAATAATAGAGAGGATGATTTGCATCTCAAAAGGTCTTCAGGAAAAGGAAGCCGAATACGTAAATTTACAGGAAACATCTGAAAATTCTGCTGCAAAAGCAGGTCTCAATCAGAGTGCTTCTGGAAAGAAACTTGGTGCATGCTGTGATGAAACAAATAATGAGATTGATAATGTTTATAAAGGATATACAATTATTGATTTGAATTCAGCATTTTATTTTATTGAAACCTTTTTAAACTGCAAAAATGTGGTGGTGAAGTGATGTTGAAAGAAACAGTTGTGTATGGATTTTCTTCACAAATTTTAATAAATGTAAAAGATGTAATTAATTGCATACATTTAGAAATTCTTCAATGAATGGATTTAAAAATTAATACTGTTGAAATTTATCGCAGGGTTGTGTATGGGAATCATTGAAAAAGGTTATGCAGCCACAAATACTTTCTGCAGTGCTATGGACCTTCCAAAATCTATTTCCAAAGAGTCTTACAAATTCATTACTTTAAAAAATTGTCAACGTTTACACATACAATTATACAAAATTCGATGAAATGTGCAGCTAAGGAATACATTGAACATACCAATCTGACAACATTATTGTTAGTGGGGACAGTACTTTGAAAACAAAGGACATACTTTAAGCGTAAAGGGTGTGCACAGTTATTAAGGACAAGACTGGAAAAGTCATTGATGCATAAGTGTTATCTTCAAATTGCATATCATGTGAATTTTGGACGTCACAGGAAGGAACCGCAAAATAATCAGAGTGGGAAACTAATAATGAAAAAGAATGTTCGAATAATCCTTCTGGCTCGAGTGAAAAAATGGAAAGCAGTGGCATGATATGGTTTTTAAACGCTCAGAAACACAAAACAACGCGAAGAAGTAGGGTATATAGATGGTCGTGATTCCAAGACTTTTCACGCAATAACTGAGTCATTTCCATATGGAACAAATATCCCAATAACCGAAATTGAATATGTTGGCCATATTCAGAAACGAATGGGTACTCGTTTGAGAAAGTTGAAGCAAAGCGGGTGAAATGCAAGGGCAAAAAATCTATTAGAAGGAAAGGCCGTCTCACTGATAAACTGACTAAAAAATTGTTTATTATGGCAATGACAACGTAATTAGAGAAAACAAAAATTACCTGTCTGATATGTGAAAATCTGTATGGGCATTTTATTTTCACACACGATCAACTGATTCCAAACCATTACATACTTTTTCCCCACCTGGTGTCTATTCAAGGTATGACTATCAGGAAGCTGTTACTAGTAATACCATACATAATTTTAAATTAAGGCAACAGTCAACATGTGACATGGATGTTATCAAACCTATTTTGAATGATTTGTCCAATCTAAAATTGCTGCAAAGATGCCTAAAAATAATTAATCATTAAAATAACTAATTTGGAACCTTCTAGAGATACAATCAAAAGTACCCTGCCACGATGTTTCCTTGAGGCAAATTTTTAAAAAATGTTACTTGCATAAAAGATTGTTCAGAAATTTTTATTGACACCGGTGTTTCAATCTAGATGCCAGAGCACAAACATACTCCATTACAAGCATTATAATACAATAAAATTTTTATTGCCTGTACACCATTTGAAAAAATTTCTTATATCTCCAAAGCATATGGTGGCAGGCTAACAGATAAGGAAATAAATAAAGTGGCGTTTTAGATAATCAAGGGAAATGAAGCAATCCTTGCTGATCGAGGTTTCAAAATTGAAGAATTATTAGTTCAAAGAAATGCTACAGTTATTCTGACATCTTTCACAAAAGGAAAGAAGCAGCTACCAACGTTTGAAGTAAAGCGCTTAAGAGAGGAAGCAAGTACATACATTCATGTTGTGCGATGCTTAGGACAAAGAAAGTCCTCTGGCATTTTCAAATATCAATTCCGTTTCAGTCATTCAGTGACTGGAAAGGACATGTGAAGCAAAAGGCTGCAAAATGATACCAGCGTTGCCGAGAAACAGGCAAGGGCATTACTGGTGATGAGCGCGAACCACTAAGTGAACTAGAAGATAAGCTACTGTTTTTGACTGGAAGAATTTCTGCCGAAGGAAGTCAAAAGGTTCAAGAATCAGCTGTTATTGTTGACACTGAAAATTTGAGTATTGATATCTTTCTTTAAAATTAAAACATCATTAAACACTTATCATTAAATAGTTTTAATGATACAACATTTGGGAAAGGAGATGAATTAATTGTGTTATTTTATGATGTAAATTTTAATATAAAATATAAAGCTCAGGAAATTAGATTTAATGTAAATGAATTTAATGAAAAATACTGTAAATATGCAAGTAAACGAGAAATTTTGAAAAAATTTAATATCTCGTCTATCATACACACTAACTACTACTCCATATAAAATATCATACAAAGATAAGAGTAAAAAATTTCTTTTAGCTCTGGAATGGCAAAGTGTACATTAGAAGATGGAGAACAAGACGATGTCGATTTATTTTTAGATGCCCATAAATTGTTTAATGGATCATGTAATGAGCTTTTGAAAGAAGACTAACACAATATGGTTAATGATGACTAGTTTTTTAATTAAATGAATCTTGAAGAAAAAATTGCTACTTTTTCTCTGTTCAATATATTAAATGGAAGAGATTTCTCTGTAAAATATTTAGAATTATTAGATGATATTACAATAGATAAAACATCAGAAGAAATCTAACATAGTGGATCTGTATCTCAATATTTGAAAGATTTATTTGAAGATAAGATTGATGTATACAAAGACAAAATTCAACTAAATAATGATGATTGTAGAGATATATATCATTATGTTCCTAAAATATTAGCTTCTGCACCACCATTGGTGTTTAGCAGTGATGATAAATCTAATACTTTATTAATTTTTACGATTACTATTTTTATAATCTTAGTATTTGTTATTATAATGGTTATAATTGCTTATGTTAAAAAATCAAGCGGAGAAGTATAATAATGAAAAAAATACAAATTTAAAATAGAAATGGATATTTTAAAGAATTTGCATAATCTTAAAGTATCTGCATTAAGACAGTGGTTATTAAATATTTAAAAAAGATTAAATAGAGTTAGAAACACTGGATAGAATTAAATATATTGGGTTGTATTAATGAATAGAAAACTCTAAAAGAAAAGATTTTTAAATTTTTTGAAAAGGTAGAAATGTTAAAAATTAAAAACAATCATGTACTCTACAAGAACGAATTAATTTTGATTCATCTAAAAGCTTAGAAAATGGTATATATGATTACGAATTAAAAGCAGTGATATTTAACATACAGTAGAAGATCTTTATAACGCAATTCTCCATATAACGCACAACTTATCAGATGTAAACAATGATTTTTGCAGTTAAAAAGCACCTGCACTTTCACATTATAAAATATTGCTATTCTCTAGAGGACTAAATTTGGTACATTAGTTCAACTTTATCTTCTAATTTAAGACCTTTTTACTGAAAAAATGCTATTATTACAATAAACATTTTTGAAAATGTCTAGTATAAGGGATGGTTGTGTCAGTTATATTTGGATCATGTTTATAAAGTAAATTTAACAATGTCTGACCTATATTATGCAAAAATTTATAATTTGGATAACTCTTGGTAACAAGGAATGCAGTATAAAAATATTCTAATGTATTTTTATGTATTTCAGACATATTTGGCCATGTTTACAAGGTGAATTTAATGATGTGATCCATATAACGCAAAATTCTATATAACGCACAACCTTGTGTTTTTAGGTTTGCGTTATAAAGATCTTCTACTGTATTAAGTTGTTTGATAGCACATAAAGTTCAAAGTACAAAATTAAAATTCGTAGAAAAAGATGGTTGTAATATAATTGAAGGATATAATGAAGAAAAATCTTAACATTTATAAATGTACATGTGATAGTGTTAATTGTGGAGCAGAGTATGTTGATAATTCTCTTATATATAGAACAGTTAACAGTAGAATAATCATCCACTATTTCAACTTCATAATTCATCTTCATAAATTCATCTTCAATTAGCCATTGAAGATATACATCAGATTGTATACCCAAAAATTCGTTGATGTATATATTAGAAATGAAGAGGAAAAGAAAAAATTAGAAAACAGATTTCTTAATGATTTCGTAGAAAAAAAATAAGTTGGATAGAAAAATAGCTAAATTCTGATTCAGAATTTGGAGAACGGCTGGTTGGTTTTACTATAGTTGAAGGTCTATTCTTTTCAGGTTCATTTACCTCAATCTTTCATTTAAAAAATAGAGGGATTATGAATGGATTAATTCAAGCTAATGAATTAATATTAGAGATGAAACATTACATTGGAAATTTGCTTGTTTTATTTATAAAAACAAAATAAGAAAGAAAATAACTAATGAACGAATATTAGATATTATCAAAGAAGCAGTTGATATAGAAGAAGAATTTTAGAATAAATCATTAAATGTCGAATTAATATGGATGTGTAAGGAAGATATGTATCAGTAGATAAAATATATGGCTGATGGATTATTATTTCAACTTAAATGTGATAAATACAGTAGAAGATCTTTATAACACAGAATGACATCGTTATTCATTTTATTTCACTAATTTATTCAGTATATTTTTTAGGCTCCAGTCTACGGTCTAATTTATGCACCAATCCCAGGGACATCACAGGGGCTTACTCATGGATGTAAGTAATTCAGCATATTTTTATTTCAACTGTGGACACTGGGAACGATTTATCTGCAGTTCAGTCGACAAGTAGAACATGTGCATCTGAAGCTGAAAGAACACAGAATGACATCGTTATTCATTTTATTTCACTAATTTATTCAATATATTTTTTAGGCTCCAGTCTATGGTCTAATTTATGCACCAGTCCCAGGGACATCACAGGGGCTTACTCATGGATGTAAGTAATTCAGCATATTTTATCAGAATACAATCCAAGAGAGGAAAGCAGTTAGTTCTTTGGCAGGGCCGAAACTAAGGGGGGAGGGGCAGAGGGGGCATTTGCCCCAGGCACCAGAAGGAAGGGGCACCAAATGAAGGATTATACCTTTGAAATGGATCATTTTCTTCTGATGGATTATTATTTCAACTGTGGACACTGGGAACGATTTATCTGCAGTTCAGTCGACAAGTAGAACATGTGCATCTGAAGCTGAAAGAATACAGAATGACATCGTTATTCATTTTATTTCACTAATTTATTCAATATATTTTTTAGGCTCCAGTCTACAGTCTAATTTATGCACCAGTCCCAGGGACATCACAGGGGCTTACTCATGGATGTAAGTAATTCAGCATATTTTTATTTCAACTGTGGACACTGGGAACGATTTATCTGCAGTTCAGTCGGCAAGTAGAACATGTGCATCTGAAGCTGAAAGAATACAGAATGACATCGTTATTCATTTTATTTCACTAATTTATTCAATATATTTTTTAGGCTCCAGTCTACGGTGTAATTTATGCACCAGTCCCAGAGACATCACAGGGGCTTACTCATGGATGTAAGTAATTCATCATATTTTTATTTCAACTGTGGACACTGGGAACGATTTATCTGCAGTTCAGTCGACAAGTAGAACATGTGCATCTGAAGCTGAAAGAACACAGAATGACATCGTTATTCATTTTATTTCACTAATTTATTCAATATATTTTTTAGGCTCCAGTCTATGGTCTAATTTATGCACCAGTCCCAGGGACATCACAGGGGCTTACTCATGGATGTAAGTAATTCAGCATATTTTATCAGAATACAATCCAAGAGAGGAAAGGAGTTAGTTCTTTGGCAGGGCCGAAACTAAGGGGGGAGGGGCAGAGGGGGGATTTGCCCCAGGCACCAGAAGGAAGGGGCACCAAATGAAGGATTATACCTTTGAAATGGATCATTTTCTTCTGATGGATTATTATTTCAACTGTGGACACTGGGAACGATTTATCTGCAGTTCAGTCGACAAGTAGAACATGTGCATCTGAAGCTGAAAGAATACAGAATGACATCGTTATTCATTTTATTTCACTAATTTATTCAATATATTTTTTAGGCTCCAGTCTACGGTCTAATTTATGCACCAGTCCCAGGGACATCACAGGGGCTTACTCATGGATGTAAGTAATTCAGCATATTTTTTTTTTCAGCATATTTTTATTTCAACTGTGGACACTGGGAACGATTTATCTGCAGTTCAGTCGACAAGTAGAACATGTGCATCTGAAGCTGAAAGAATACAGAATGACATCGTTATTCATTTTATTTCACTAATTTATTCAATATATTTTTTAGGCTCCAGTCTACGGTGTAATTTATGCACCAGTCCCAGAGACATCACAGGGGCTTACTCATGGATGTAAGTAATTCATCATATTTTTATTTCAACTGTGGACACTGGGAACGATTTATCTGCTGTTCAGTCGACAAGTAGAACATGTGCATCTGAACTGAAAGAACACAGAATGACATCGTTATTCATTTTATTTCACTAATTTATTCAATATATTTTTTAGGCTCCAGTCTATGGTCTAATTTATGCACCAGTCCCAGGGACATCACAGGGGCTTACTCATGGATGTAATTCAGCATATTTTATCAGAATACAATCCAAGAGAGGAAAGGGGTTAGTTCTTTGGCAGGGCCGAAACTAAGGGGGGAGGGGCAGAGGGGGCATTTGCCCCAGGCGCCAGAAAGAAGGGGAACCAAATGAAGGATTATACCTTTGAAATGGATCATTTTCTTCTGATGGATTATTATTTCAACTGTGGACACTGGGAACGATTTATCTGCAGTTCAGTCGACAAGTAGAACATGTGCATCTGAAGCTGAAAGAATACAGAATGACATCGTTATTCATTTTATTTCACTAATTTATTCAATATATTTTTTAGGCTCCAGTCTACAGTGTAATTTATGCACCAGTCCCAGGGACATCACAGGGGCTTACTCATGGATGTAAGTAATTCAGCATATTTTTATTTCAACTGTGGACACTGGGAACGATTTATCTGCAGTTTAGTCGACAAGTAGAACATGTGCATCTGAAGCTGAAAGAACAAAGAATGACATCGTTATTCATTTTATTTCACTAATTTATTCAATATATTTTTTAGGCTCCAGTCTATGGTCTAATTTATGCACCAGTCCCAGGGACATCACAGGGGCTTACTCATGGATGTAAGTAATTCAGCATATTTTATCAGAATACAATCCAAGAGAGGAAAGCAGTTAGTTCTTTGGCAGGGCCGAAACTAAGGGGGGAGGGGCAGAGGGGGCATTTGCCCCAGGCGCCAGAAGGAAGGGGCACCAAATGAAGGATTATACCTTTGAAATGGATCATTTTCTTCTGATGGATTATTATTTCAACTGTGGACACTGGGAACGATTTATCTGCAGTTCAGTCGACAAGTAGAACATGTGCATCTGAAGCTGAAAGAATACAGAATGACATCGTTATTCATTTTATTTCACTAATTTATTCAATATATTTTTTAGGCTCCAGTCTACGGTGTAATTTATGCACCAGTCCCAGGGACATCACAGGGGCTTACTCATGGATGTAAGTAATTCAGCACTCAGAAACAGAATTTGAACTTAAAGTAGCCAACTTTTTTTATGCAAATAACATTGCTTTCAATGCAGCCTCAACTAATGAATTCAGAGAAATGATGACAGCTTTATGACCAGGTTACTGTGGTCCTACTCGCACTGATTTAGGAGGAAAATTAGATAAAGTGCATGAAAACATTGAAGAAGAAATTCAGAAAAGAATGCAAAATACTAACAGTGTTACTTTATTATTGGATGGCTGGTCAAATGTAAATAGGGATGCAGTACTTGCAACATGTATTCATGCAGGTGAAACTTCATTTCTGTTAACACTTTACTGACTGGTAGCGGTTCGAACATACTATGCCCTTTCACCGCCCCGTCAGCCGCAGATCATCCGAGACACCAGCTTGCGTTCGGCCGAGACTATCCTTTCCATTCATTTCTAAGGGCTAAAGCTTATAAGAAAGCACAGATTATCTGAATAAAGAATGCGAAATGCTTGATGCTTGCTACTTGTCAATCTAACCTAACCAAATCTAACAGATCAAAAGTCGATTAATTGACGACCGGCCGGTAAGCACTGGGGAGCAAACGTCGAATAATCGATGGCCGGTCGTTAAGCACTGGAGAGCAAACGTCGAATAATCGACGGGCGGTCGTTAAATGCTACAGATTGCGAAAGCAATATAAAAAACAGCTGAGTACTGTGCTGAATTAGCTGAAAAGGGTATAGAACATTGCAAGGAAAATCTGGGTTTAGAGGTTTTTGCAATTTGTACTGATAACGAAAATAAAATGGCAAAACTGAGACAAAATATTTCTGACAAGGTATTATAACATATGGATGCTCAGCTCATTATATTAATCTACTAGCTGATGAAATTACAAATAAAGATATTTTAAAGCATGTTACAGAAGTGCAAAAAAAATTTTCGAAACATTCGTCAACCTCATGGTTTGTTAAAAGGGTGGTTTAGTCCCGCAGTTACCCAATGCAACATGTTGGAATTCGCAGATTTGTAACTATTTCTTTTTTTTTTTAAATAAAGCGTCGTCGACATGCTGCTAAACTGCACCCAAAAATATTTCGACAATTACAGCTTCTTGCAAGATGGTATGCTTATTTATTTTTGCATTTTTTTTTCTTTAACTATTGAAATATTCATATTGTTTCTGTTTTTACGATTGACATGTTATGGCTAATGACAGATTGTAAGAAACATTTTTTAATGTAGACCGAAAGGTTTTCGAAACAAGTGAAGACTTTTCAAATCGGTGCAAAAAATGAATAAACACAAAAATGTGTAATTTAAATGTATATACAAAATAGGGTTAAAAGAATTTTCTTTAAAAAAAAAAATTCAATCAACAGAAAATGAGATACTTGTCGGACGTATTTTCAATTACCGGATAAATATTTGTAAAGTATACGAAATCATCTTTGTAGAAAAACCTAATTTTGGTTGTCTCCAACCTTTTTAATTTTACAAAATTGACTATTGTATTGATACATATGTAAAAAATTACCATAAATATGTAACTACTCAAGATTTAGTGAAAATTCCTCAAAACATCATTAGAATTTTGGAAAATGTAGCAATATATAAAGAGGCATTGCACATACACAAGCAATTGGCAGAACTTGGGGATGTTCTGAACAATATGCAAGCAGAAAAGACAAATATATCTACAGCTGTTGAACTATGGCTCGATATATTCGAAAGTGAAAATCTTTCTCCATTAAGAAGCATGATATTGGTAAGAGGATGAACCAAGCTTCTTATTCATTATTTAGCTAACATGATGAATCCTAAGTATGCTGGGAAGAGATTAACTACTGATATGTTATAAAAAGCTGAGGAGTGGTTAGAAATAGAACACCCAAAATGGATAATTCCCCTCATGAGTTATAAATTACATGATTCAAAAATATTTCCCCAAAGTATGTTAAATGCTGATGTAATTAAAAAATTCAGTGCATCACAGTGGTGGAAACTAATTGAAATGCGTGCTAGTGATGAAGATATGAGAGTTTTGCCACTTTATGATAGCCTTAACACATGTCCAGCTAGCTCTGCATCACTAGAATGAGTGTTTTCCACATGTGGATTGGTTTGGCCAAAACTTCGTAACAGATTAGGATTAGATAAAGCATTGAAATTATTTAAAATTCACAGACACTTCAGACTAAAAAATGGTAGTACTTGTAATCTAAGTACTTAATGATTTATGAAGTATTGCATCTGTATTGGCAAATAATTTAAATCCAAAATATGGAATGTCTGTTTTTAGATTATGATTAAATTGTTATGTATTAATGCCTGAAAATAAATATCAAATTAAAACAGGCTTTACGCACATAAGAGTTTTCCTTTATTTATTAATTATGGCTTACACATGGATTTTTTTTTTCAAATTGTTGCTTAATATTAAATAATATCATAGATTGTAAAAAACCCAATAAAAGCCACTTTAATGTGGGTTTTACCCAAAAAAACCCACCCAGGTTTTTTTTGGATAGGTGGGTTTTTTGCAACCCTGCATATATGTGTCCCGAGACTGGAGCATGTTGTGTTTTATTAAATTTTTCAGTTCATCTTCATTGAAATAAAGTAAAATAAATGCTTATGTTTATCCCAGCTCTCTCCACAGTCAATTAGCATGCATGTATTTAAGATATGCTCTTGTTTATTTAAAACATGCTATTTTGTTAAAGTTTTTTCATAAGTCAATGAGCTTTCATAAATTAATGAAGTTTCCTAAATTATCTTAAAGTAAAGTTTTAAGGTCTTAACAGTTAAAGTTTTCATAAAATAAATTATGCAGTATACTTATTAAAGTAAATGTAATGTAGTTGTAAGTGCTACCTGCAACATGTAATGATGTGGCATATAAAATGATTAACTAAATTTAAACTGTTAAGTAGGTGTTACCAATTAAGTTGGATTGGGTTTTTGCATCACTAGGAAAGTGTTTGTATAGACCCTTTGCATTGACGTCACGTTGCTATTAGCAATGACTGATACTATAGCATCTGGAGCACACACGTGGAGCACAGAACCCTGTTTGCCGTTAAAAACGTGTTATCTTTCTGTTTAATTTGGGTCTTCCTTATTTTTATTATTATTGTTATGCATCAATTACTTAATGCCGAATTAAACATTCAGTAAAGTTTAAATAAAACGAAGCTTTTAATTCCTATTGATGCACGTTTATTTTTCACCCTCTCTTGTTCTTGTTTACATCCGAAACGACCGGTAGTTTCATTCATGCGTATTAGCTCCTGAGGCAAGTGCCGTTGCTGAGTAACTGTCAGTAACAGTGATTTCGGGATCACATCTTTCGCCGTGAACGGCTGACTTGTGACGTCAAAGTTTGCAGCCAATGGTGTTTCAGCTGCATTCGTATGATCGGAGTTTCGGATGTATTTTGTGTAAGTTTGTATTTACTGATTGGCAACAGATTTTATGCAAAACAATTGCTGTTCCCGGGTGTATAAAGGTCTGGACTGATTGTGGACTAGTAGCTTCGTGAATTATTGTACGTTTATGTCATGTCATAATGTAGATGCATCAGATATTATTTTGTTTTTATATTATGATTTGACGGCGAAGTAAAGCTGTTATAATGTATATCATCAGTTCATCATGCTTCTAATAAATTAAGTTTGTTTTTAAAACTGGTGTCTTGAAAGCCTTCCACATTAACCACAGCAACTGTTTGACCAATGTTTTAATTGGTCAACAATTATAGTGCAAATAAGTCTAATAAATCAAATGGAGAGCACCACATTCACCTTATACAGTAAACTCCCGATTAAACAGCGAGCGGATTATCCACGAGTCTTTTTTTTTTCCTTTTATCTTTGAGAAGAAACTTATTTCTGCAATGTAGGATGAGTTTTCGATCCTTTTTACTAAATATGATTTCCATTTGAAAACGTGGAACAATCATGTGCACAAAGCAGGTGCAGATATCTTGAGGGTGTCGCAAGGCCACACACCTGTTGATAAACAATGTACGGGTACTGAAAGTCACCCCCGCCCCCCTGTTATGATTTTGTTTCTCCTGTTTTTCATAAAGCACACCAGTTTGCTTGTTTTAGCTGGGCTGTGAACACATGTCTTACAGAAGTTCGCGTTTGTATTTAAATTTTATAGTTTTGCCTTTTCAATACGTATTTGAAAAATGTCACAAAAAAGAAAAAGAGTTGTGTTAACGATTCAAGATAAATTAGAACTGACTGAAAATGGTGCCACAAGAAAACAAATAAGCTTGCAATATGAAATTGGAGAATGCACATTTAGGGAGTGTGTGAATGCACAGTTAGGGAAGAAGTGTTTCAGTACAAAAAAACACACTTTTGACGGATTTTCTAAAGAAATAAACCTACAAGTTTGTAAGTAATGAATAATTTTATTATTCCTGAAGTAATAAGAATCTTTGTTACCCATTGTGCGTAGAAACTGTAAAATGTATGCTTGTGTTACTTATTATGTGTATAAATTGTTCAAGTACATATTTGTGTTGATTTGTTCCCTTTTTTCAAAATTTTGTGGATTATCCGGGATAGTCGCGCATCCAATTCCACGGATAATCGAGAGTTTACTGTATTTGGGCACCATATGAAGCGATTTCAGATATGTAATGTCATGTGCAACCAGTCTATAATTTTTGCATAATTAACTTGAGGTTTAATTGTAATTATTCATTTTGACTTGTTTTGATCTGTATTTATTGAGCAGCTGCAGCTGTAGGTGATGTGTGAGCACAGCATAATGATGCTTAATGAAGTATAGTGTTTCTTGGCCAAAATAACATTAAACAAAAACATAATTTGAAGAACAAATTAAAAAAACAAAATTTCCTACATTTATTAAGCCCGAGAAGGGACAGATATTATTATTTCATTCAATTAGTTTTACATTTAATGTTAAATTTTTGTAACAAATTAGTTAGGCCAATTTAAGATTAAAAAATAAAATTCATACAATATGATACTTAAAACAGCCTAAAACATTAGATTCCATTCAAATCAAATAGAAATAAATCTTAGACTTCTTCCATTTTTAATTGAAAATATTTGTTTTGCAGATTTTGTATTATGTTTATGACAATTGTGCATAAAATGATAAGATGCATGCAAAATACAAAACTTAAAAAAAAAAAAAAAAGTAAGATTTATTTAGATTTCATTTGAACGGAATCTAATTTTTTAGGGTGTTTTAAGTATCATATAGTATGAATTTTATTTTTATTTTTTAATCTTCAATTGGCTTAACTAATTTGTTACAATAATTTAACATTAAATGTAGAACTAGTTGAATGAAATAATCTAATATATGTCCCTTCTCGGGCTTAAACAGTGTAGGAAATAATTTTTTTTTTACTTGTTCAAATTATGTTTTTGTTTAATATGTCAGGTTTTTTAATAACTACAGCACTCAGACGAATGCATTTCAAAATTAATAGAGAGTATCATCATCAGGCTTTGATATATGCAGTACAGTAAAGAACCATTTATCCGGAATGCTTGGGGTCAGATGTATTCCGGATAACTGGTTTTTCCGGTTAACTGGTTGTGCATTAAAGCAGCATCCATTTGATAAGTTTTGTGGAATATGTGTAGTTGTGGCATTATTTCAGATTTTAAATTATTAGATTACTTGGATTAAAAATCAATGTAAGTAAGATCAAAAGTTAACCAAAATTTAAAAGAAGGTAATCTTAGGAAAAAAAATTCTTCTGTTTGCTCTGCATAAAAATTAAAACATCTAAAATATAACTAAATGTGAAGACAAAAAATACTAGATGATGTTATCAAATTATACAACTGTTTCAAGCAAAGCCTATGTCAAACTGGCAGTGTATGACACCTTTTTCTGCAAAGATTCTGAAATCAGTCTATCAGAAATATCATTCCGGATAACTGGTTTCTGGATAAATTGTTCCATACTGTATTGCATCACAATGTGGGATTCAGTTTACCAATGTGTAATTCAAAATGTTTCACCACTGTAGTAATGCAGGTTGCGGTAGTTTGGACAAAAACTTCCGATCTGAACATAAAAAATCTATAATCAAAACATAAAAAATTAACTTCTTAAATTTCGATACCCTATTTCCCACTCAGGAACGCTATGAATGTAAATATAAATTGTCTTAAATCCTTACTGCTAATATTTAACAATATTATAGCTGTGACACAGTAAAAAATAAAAGTTTTACTTAAATTTTTAAACCTTATTCTCTCCCAAGGGGTGATGTAAACACAACAGAAAATTATTACCCAAGTTTAACTTGTGGTATAAATAGTTCTCATCTCGAAAAAAAAAATACATTTTAAAATGTAAGTTATGTAATTCCCCACTAAGTTCGCTATCTGCGTAAAAATAGCTATCCATTGGAAACTTTTAACTAAAATATAAACTTGACCAAAGCAAAAACTTATTCTGAAATATCCTTTTTATTTCCACTATGACGCCATATTCACCTTTTTTCATTTTTGAAAAAAAAAAAAAAAAGCTCAATTTAATATTTCATGTGAAAATCTTTCAACTATAAATAAATAAATTATTATTACGGCTTTTGAAATTTTTGCAACAATGAAATAAAAATGTTACATTTACTATGAAAAATGTCCATTGATTTTCAATGAAAAAAGCGAAAATTGGAATTAAGAAAACTATTTAAATAATGAAAAAAAAAATTGGCCCATGTTTCTCTCTGGGTTATAATTCACACATATGCAAAGGCATTTTACCATTCGTATTGACCCTGACATCAAGCAAACGTTTTTACACTTTAAATTTCTAATATCATTAGAATTAGTAAAGAAAAAAAAATGAGTGGCATCAGGGACAAAAAGGTGGGAAGAAAAAAGGAAAAAGTTATGATCTCCATAGGCTTTTCAATGTTAAATTAACACTGAGAAGTGACACTGGAAATAAGTATTGCGCTGCCGCACAATACTTGAATAATATAAAAATAGATTTCTTTAAAATTTTTGGATTTTCCATGTTTGTAAAATACATATTTTATCTGAATTTTTTTGTCACCATCTTAAATTGCACTCTTTTGCATAGTGTCTCTTGGAGTTGTGAGCACAAATTTGGCTATTTTTTGGAAGCGCGCCAAGAAAGGAGTTCAAGAGTAGTTGCACCTTAATTCTCTCCATGATATAAATGTGCCAATTTCAAGAGAATTTGGAGTGGTCAAGTTGTTGGCTGTGTTAATTTGACATGGAATGACTATCATGTTTTTGTGGTTACCACAAATAGCACCAAATTGACAACTTTCAATATGTGGGGTTTAACTGCATTTTCACAGAATACAATTAATTGCAAAGAATTAAAATTGTAAGTGTCTGAAGCAATAACATGGTGTTGTGGTATCATCAGCAGTGGGTACACCATGAAATTCAATACAACCTAAACAACATTTCAACCAGGCACACAATCTTTTACCTAAATTATGATGTCTATTATATGCAACAAGAATGTTATAAAAAGTATGCGGTCATCAAGATAACAGATTGTGTTGCCTCCCACTGAATGTTGCTTCAAATGATATACAGTAGCCTTCTGCTTAAACAGGACCGGGGGTTAGCCGGTTAAAGCAAAGTAAGTAAAAAAATAAATATCTGCATAGTTTAATTAAGCCAGTAGAATGCATTTAGTTTTGCACTTTGTGTACTAAAAGTACATATTTTCTATATTTTGTGTAATGAATACTAGTTAGTACTAATTAACTGAACTGAAAGAAAAATTGGCACTGATAACACAATTAAAAATATTTAACACAAATTAAATTGTTGAAAATTGTGACATACACCTTTATAAGTTTAAATTTTTCTCATTATGTATATTTAAGTTAATGAACCATAAAGAAATCGATGAACTTCTGTTGAAATCAAGATGCCCAACATTTTGCAGCATAATCTTTCCATCATAAGTTGAACTTTTGATCATTAAAAACACAATATCAAATCTTCCATGGAGAGATCTCTCCCCTCCCCCCATTGGGTCACACCCTAAATTCAACACTGGTGAAGGTAAACTCTTATCCATTTAGATCCGATGTTCTCCTTTCTGAATTTTCCCTTCTTACCATCGAGATTGCACTTCTAACTCAAAAGCATAAGCTGAGTCCCTGAAATTTGCCTGATGTTCGGGGAAAAAAAAGTCTGCCGGTTACAGCGGAGTTCTGGTAAAGAGTATTGGATACATACAATTTGAAGACTAAATAAAACAAGGAATACTTTGTTTCTTTCAGATCACAAAAGCTAATGTTAACCTATGCGAAAATTTAAACAGGTGATTACTCATCACCCAAAACAAGTTATTGAAATATGTGGTTTACATAATCAGAAAATAGATGTTGGTGCAGTCCATTCTCTTAAATTTTAAATGTTTTTAAGACGTCTGAAAATTTTGCTCAAGACAGTTACTTAGCTTCCGAATTCCTCCCCCTCCCCCCCCCCCAACAAAAGCTAAGTCTATGGGTGTAGAATGCATTTGTATATTTAAAATATCTCCTCAGGAAATTAATGTTTTTAATTGTTTTTTTCTTGGTACCCTTCTTAAAGATGTTTATTTTTTTTTTCTTACTTCTAAAAATATTTCTAAAATCTATGCTTAATTTAATATTTTAAAAGCTGACGAACTAAGAATTTACCACTATATATAAAATTGGTACTTATTAGTTATCCCGCCAACCAAATTCCTGTCGCCAAATTGTTAGATTAAATGCCAATAATGGTTGTTGATCGTAAATATCAATTTCACTTGACTTTAAGCAAGTTACAATGTTTATGTCATCAACGGATTTTTATTTCGATGTTTTATTTGTATTTTTATTACTGTTATACCAACTTACTTGCTCTTTCGTTATTTTAAATGAAAATGATGTCAATTTGTATAATTTGGCGAATAGTTTGGCTTTTTATACATTCTGATGAAAATGGTCGATGGGCTAACTAGTACCATAAAATTCAGTAGTATATATTTTAGAAATATTGGGAACAAAAAGAAGAAAAAAAAAAGACATCCTTTCAGAAGTGCACACAGAAAAAATGAAGTTAAAAATATTAATTTCTCAGGAGATAAATATACAAATGAATCAAACACCCATATACTTAACATTAGTGGGAGAAATTTAGAAGCTGAGGGACTAGCAGCCTTAAGTATAAATCTCAAAGTTTATGCATTTTAAAAATTATTTAACATTTAAGAAAACTAGTCACCAAGTTAACTATTTTAAAACTTAAAATACTTTCAATGTTGTTTTACTGCAAGATGTATTTAACTGTGCTACCTAAATCATACCTAGTATTTTTACAAATAATTGATCCACAATTCTTTTAAAATTCCGATCGAAAAAAAAATCAAAATTCAAACATACATTCAATAACAGAATAGCACATACTTTAAGTGATCAAGCCATTTTTATTTCTTTTGAAGATTGTTACTAAACTTACATGTTGCTATTTTTTCTGTATTATAGGTACAATTGCGACATTAAGAAAAAAAGAGGCCCAGAAAATGGTTACCACCATAAATTTGTATATTCACATCTAATATAAAAAAACTACTTTTTACAAGGGACAAAAACAATATATAAAAAAGCGTTTCATTCAAAATAAATTATTTTTACTTTAATCCTGGTAAGATAACCTGTGAAACACGTCACGTATTTTAAATGTTTAAACAAAATCTGTAGAAAAATTCGAACATACGCAGCAACTTATTCAAATGCAATTACAAACTCGCCCAAATATTAATTTTAAAGTGGTTCACCATTTTATCCCGAAAAGTAATTCGTAACTAACAGATTAGGGTACGCCATTTTAACTGTTGGATCTCCCAAAATCAAAAAATCTATTTATAACAGCAACTACCGTTTACTTTAAAAAAAGTTTAATTAATAAAATTAGAAAGCTTTATAATTAACGCATTAAATAGGGAAAAGAACACAGAACAGAAATTATGTGAACATGCCAACGTGGAGCCCAGAACAGGAAAGATTAGATTAGATTTTAAACGATTCATTCAAAACGATGGTATCGATATATTTGGACCATGGAATATGAACAGGAAGTCGCTCACGGTACGACGACCGGTCGCCCCAAAGATATCCCTGATGGAGTAGGTCTACTTGAAGCAAGGAATTACGAAATAAGGAACGCAGGTGACGTCACACGTAAACAAACACTACGAACTAAGGCTCCTATAATATTATATCTCCTATAATATTATAGGAGCCCTACTACGAACCGTGAGCTTCTCAGGGCAAAACATTGAGAAATAGAGAATATTCCCGATATTCCATCTACGTTATGATCACGTGGTCAAGGTAAAAACTTCTAGCGTAAAGAAGGGTAGGCTCCATAGACGTAATGTAAATCACCGCCAGCCAGTGAAACAGTTCATGAGGAAAGTAGTAGTAGCCTCCCTCCTTATCAGTTAGAAATTCTTTGGATAAATTACCGGTACCATGTGACTGTTTTCAGCTTAGAGGAGGAATTGAATAGAGAGCGAATCCCTTTGTTCTCTCCGCGAACCCTGAAGCACTCATGTCGGGGATCTCGTCGCCAAAAGGGTGCTGTATTTTGGTAGTGATCCCTTTCTTGGTTTCTGTTTTCATTCTCGTGATATGCTCCAAAACGAACGCAGAAGAAATAAGTCTTGGTGGGATGCGGGAAACACGCGGTTTGGAGCGCATTCTCCCCACCATCACGTGATGGTGGGAAGCATGATATGTGCATCAAGAAAAGGTTGCTATTTCTGCGTCCAGTTTTATTAGAAGTCTATGGTTTTCAGCCTCGAACCCATATTTGGAATACGCCACCGAAGTGATGACGTCACGTAAATGGCGGCTGGAGAACGGAAGTTTCGGTATCCCATTGAAATTTACAGTAAGCATGAAAAAAAAAGGCCCTGTACTAATATTAATAAATTTATTTAACGCTATTCTGAAACAGTTTTGGTAAATCTGAGGTAAGGCATTCATTAAAAAAGATAGGCCACCGTGGAGAGCATCAATGGCGGACGTTTTGAATTTTCCAAAGTCATTTTAAAGTGTTTGTTTTTAACGTTTTAATTTCATTCAGTTGATATTTCTATTGTTCAGACGTACTCCATATTAAATTTATCTGAATTACATTGTGTTTCTGCCCTTTTTTTTTTTTTTTTTTTTTTTTTTTTTTGTATGTGTGTGTTAAGATTTCTTTATTTGGTGTACTGTTTACATAAAATTCCCTGCTGAATCGGAGAACAAGGGTGATCTTTTAATTTATTTTGCTTGATATTCCTTCAGATTAAATGTATTCTTCAGTCGTTTTTACGTTATTTGTGGGGGTTTTTTTTCTTAATTTACTATTTGATTACCGGAAATGTCTTTATTTAGTTGTTTACTTTCCTACTACCTATTTAATAACATTTTAAAAAGATAGTATTCCTGCATGTAATTGTATGCGATGTCTGCGCAAAGAAATATAATCCAGAAGCTATGAAGAATCATTAGCCATAATTGATATTAGTGCTATAAAGGGTCTGATACATATCTAATCTTTTCAATCTTGAATAATGGGAAATCATGCCCAATAAAATAGTAGCATTTCTAAGGTTTCGTTTTAAAAAAGCATCCCTCTTCTCTCCCCCCCCCCCCTCCTTTAACAACTTTTAAAATACAAATTTCCGGAATTAAAAACTTAATGCATTTATTAGACTGCACTTCAAATTGATATTCTTGTGAAAGAAACTAGGATTTTATTTTCAACAGCTGTGCATAATGTTTCGTTATTTGTTAACAATGTCAAACCAACTCTATTTAATCTAATTTGATTTGTTTACTAACAATTAACAGTGCATTGGAAGTGATAACTGATGAAGCCGCCTTTTTGGCCTGATATTGAGATACACCTCTTCCAATGGTTCTTTCTGTTTTTAATGTTGTTGTTTAAAACTAGTACTAAGTAAATTTTGTGCATTTAAAAAAATTATATTATTAGGAATAAAAGCTGAAGAAGAATTTTCACATCTATAAAATGCCAGTTTGATACTTGACCACAGGCAACATTTGAGCTCAAGGGATTTGATTATTTCAGAATATATCAGACATTACATGTCTCACACAAACAGAAAATAATCGAAAATTGCACAAAAGCAAATATAGCTTGTCACTTTTGATTTTCCCTTTTATTATTGGTTTTTATTATATTTCATATAAAAAAGTGATTTCTGAATTTTCTGTTTAATTGTATTTCTTTTTCATTTCCTTTTTTTTAACAGATTGCAGAATCGATTTTGGAACTGTCTTTGAAAATAAAGAAGGACTGATATTGATTTGTCTTTGAAAATAAAGAAGGACTGATATTGATTGAACAGACTTTTTCAGCATGATGAACTGGTGAAGAAGGTGGTGAAAAGATAAAAAGTCAAGAAAACGTCCTTGCTGCACAGTCTTTATAATTGACTATGCAGTAAGGAATTTCCCTTAGACAAACTTCCCATGCTTAAGTCTCTCTGCTTAAATTAGCATTAGACTGTTTTGGCCGAAGTTGTGACACCATACCATTGCATTGGGCATTCGCTTTGTAAAGATTGTGAACGGAATTCTTCAGGTAAATTATTTTTGTATTACGATGGATCTTTTTGTTATTTATCATTAGTTTTGATGTGAGTAAATTTTTTAATGTATCTAGGATTATTTATTTATAAAAACATAACTATCTAAAAGTTGTATGCAATGATTAATCAGGAAATATTTAGAATAAAACCCTAACAAGTAATGTAAAGTTGGGATGCAATGGATATCCGACAGAGTCCAGAGTGCAGCAAAGGGGATAATACAGATAGCAGAGATTATTTGGCCCTAAACAATGAAGAAAGTCTTTTGTTTATAACGCAAAATATGACCTATTATAGCCCCATAGCAGAAACTGTGCAGCAGTGATGCATATTAATCTACCAGCTAAAAAATAAATGCTAGGCTTAAATTAATTAATTTTTCTTAAGAGTTATTTTGTTTTTTATTACATCGTCTTTGTAAAATGCAACTTTTGCTTATTTTATGAGTTTCTATAAGCATTTATGACAGTAGCTCGGTTTCAGCATTGTTGAGTAGCAGATATATTTTGGTTTGCTGCAGATAAGACACTGAAAATTCTGTTATGAGGACATATAGTAAGTTCCCTATAGTGCATAGTAAAAACTCTCAAAAGTTTAAAGAATTGTCAGCTTTCCTAATATTGGTAGCATAACTTTTTATAATAAATTTAAGAATTCACATTTACATCTTTTAGAAAATTGTGCCTTTACTTTCAGATTGTAAAATAAAATTTGAAGTTGTTTATTAAAGTATGACTTTATTCATTTTCTTTCTTTTAAGTTAAACAATAATTTTTAAATTTACGAGAAGAGAGTTGAGGAAGTTGAATACACGTAAAATGTATCAATTGTATTTTATGATTATTAAATTAATTTGGTTTGTTTACTCTGTTTTTTTTAAATTTATTCATTGCAAGCATAACTTTTGAAGGAATCCCCCAATTTGTTTTTCAGGTATACATTAATACTTTGTTTTTAAAATAATTAATGCATAAAATTTTGATTGTAAACCTCCTTATTCAAAAGCAAAAGAAGTCAAATTTCGGAGGAGTGTTTGTAATTCAGATTTTATTTATTTTAGTCATTTAAAAACCTTTTTTTACCATTAATTACTTTTTTAGTTATGAATTATGCCTGAAATACTGAATAATTTATTTGCATGAATTTCTGCACTGCTAACTAAATGTATAGCCAACAGAGTGAAAAAGTGTCCAAGTATGGGATTCGAACTGGGGACATTGCTATAGCGCACCAATGTTCTATCAACTGAATCCCCCGGACGATACCCAGCCTGGCATTCCCCCCCCCCCCACTCTTATATGTTGTCAAGGCTGCATCCACAGCACAAGATGGAATATCTTCATGAGCGACATACTTGTGACAAACATGAGATGACAATAAACCTAGCATCGGTTGGCTATATGCTTAGTTAGCAATGCAATTGTTCTTTTATTTTACAACCATATATGACCAAGGGCGGCGCCAGAGGGGGGGTCCGGGGGGCATATGCCCCCCCGTCGGGGTCAAATTTAATCGTCGTCGGGGAAATTTTTTTGACTTAAGTGTAGAGTGCTACATCGGGTCGGGTAACCCCATTTTCCCGACCCGAGTCGTATCTAGTCGGGTGCATGTTAGTTTTTAAAAAAAGATCTCTGGTTAGTTTATAGAAAACCCGACCCACGGATAAGTTTGCCGCTGATTTTTTTTTTCTTTGGAAGTCTGATTGGCTTGGCTATATTTTTTTCGGTTTCGGGATGAGTTTTGATTCTTACGCGTCGGTCTTTTTTAAGCTGATTTTTCAAAAAAATGCCTGGAATTATATCTCAGATTAGAGTCCTGCATCGATTCAGGTTGCCCGATTTTACCTACACCCGACCCGACCAACGGCTCGGATTGAGGATAACATTTTTCGTTGGGTTCGGTTTCGGGTTGAGTTTTGATACTTAAGAGCAGGGGCGCCATTTCAGAATTTTCTTGGGGGACGCAACGATTTTTTTGAGGGAAGTTATAAAGGTAAAGGTAGGATCCGGGCGTCAACCCCTCCCCTCCCCCCGAACGAGAAACGTAAACTGAATCATGCTTACAAAAACAGTAAAACCTTTGAATACGGAAACTCAAGAACAAATGAAAAGTTTCGTTTTAAACAGGTTTCCGTCTTAGCAGGTAAAATTTCTATATATTGAATATGAAACATTTTCTTTTTAGACAGGATTCTATTATAGCTTCCATTTTTACAGGTATCCTCAAAAACTGTTAAACCATCCACTGTATACTATAGCTCTGAAAAGAGATGTATTACAGTAAAACTTGTGAAAACGAAGCCTGTCTATAACAAAATTCTTTCTCAAATGGGAAAAAAAAAGCAAATTTCAATGAAAAAACATCATACAATTATGCTTGTTAAGACAGAGACCTGTCTAAAATGGAACTTTTTTCTAGTCCCTTTCGACTTCTATTTTTCAGATTTTACTACAGGGGCTCCATTTCAAGAGTTTCCTGGTAAGGAAAAATTTTCTTTGCGTAACAGGCTCAGTGGCGGAAACTTCGCGAGACGGCGACATAGTCGCGGACTAAGAAAATCTCTAGCAGGCAATTTTTGTCTGCACTAATGAAATCAATTAAAAAATTTGTCTGCAACTTTCGGAAAATTTTTCCCGCGGAAAAAAATCCGTACATCCGTAAAAATCCGTCCATTGGCAATTTTTCCCGTGGAAAAAACGCGATTTTCGGCAGAGGATCACTTAAAAAATGCAATCTTCGTCAAAGGATCACGGGAAAAACGTGAATTTCGTCAAAGAATCGCGAACAAAACGCAAATTTCGTCAAAGGATCGTGGGAAAAACGCAAATTTCGTCAAACGATCGCGGGAAAAGTGCAAATTACTTCAAAGGATCGTAAAAAAAACACTCAAATTTCGTCAAAAGATCGTGGACAAAACGCAAATTTCATGAACGGATCGCAGATAAAACGCGGATTTCGTCAAAAGATCGCGGGAAAATGCGAATTACGTCAAAGGCTCGTAAAAAAACGCACATTTCGTCAAAGGATTGTGAAAAAAATGCAAATTTCGTCAAAGGATCGCGAAAAATGCAAATTTCGTCAAGAAATCGCGGAAAAAACGCAGATTTTGTCAAACGAACCGTTAAAAAAAACTACGTCAAGAAATTACTGAAAACTGCTAATTTCCTCAAAAGGCCGCTGAAATAAACGCGAATTTCGTCAAGGGATCGCGAAAAAGATGTAAAATTCGTCAAAGGATCGCGGAAAAACACAAGCTTCGTCAAAAATCTCGGGAAAAAATGCAAATTTCGTCAAAAGAAAACGCGGAAAAAACCCGAATTTTCTCAAAAGAACCTTGGAAAAAAACGCGAATTTCGTCAAGGAAAAAACGCAAATTTCATCAGAAGTCTGCAAAAAACCCCACGAATTTCGTCAAAGAATTGCAAAAAAAACTAATTTCATCAAAGGATTGTGGAAAAATCTCGGTGCTTTTCGCGCATGAGGCCATGAAAATTCAGCCTTTTTTTATAGCTGATCCTGTGGCATGTCTAAAGGTTGAATGTAGTATGTGTGATTGTGAAATGATGAAAAAAAGGAACTTGAGCACACATTTTCAAGGATGCCTTGTCAAAATATTAATTGGGAAATTACCCTGGGTTAACAATTTGGAAAACGTATTTAAAAAAGCCGAGCATTCTGAAATCTAAGAAAAACAAATCAACCCTGAAGCTTCCGAAATGTTTTTAAAAGCATCTTTACTGTCTATGTATGATCCTGCTCATTCTTCCCATTTTAGAAATCCTAGAAGAAGTTAGATGATGAAAAGTTACAAGTAGAATTAATGAGAATGTATCATGCTTATCATGTTGTAAATAAAACGATAAAAAAAATTCCTAGTTTAATGAATTATTTATTCATTAAAATTGCGTACAAAATTTGCAGAGAAATTTTGAAAGCTTGTCGCAGACAGCTACAAAACTTTCTGCCACTGTGGGAACAGGGAACGTACAAAACTGCACAAATTTCACAGAAAATGGGAAAATCCCGCACAATGAAAAAAGCTCTGTGTCATTTTGCCTCCTTAACTTCTTTCACGGACATGTGATTATTCTGCGAATTTTTTTAATTTTCGTGAAAGTCCACGATTTTTTTTTCTTTCGAATTCCGCAAAATCAGTTCGCCAATGGCTCACAGAAAAAATCGCGAATTTTGAAAAGTTTAAAAAAAAAATCCCGAAATCGTCGTGGAAAAAATCGCTAATTTCTCCAAACGTCCGTGGAAAATATTGCTAATTTCATCAGAGATCGCGAAAAGAAACGCAGATTTCAGAAAATAATTTTACAAACTAAAATATCAAATTTTTTAAAAGGATTGCGAAAAAAATCGCGAATTTCGTCAAAAGATTGCACAAAAAATCGCGAAAATTTAATCAAAAAATCGAGGGGGATTTGGTCAAACGATCGTGAAATAAGATACAAATTTTCGTGTAACTATCGCGCAAAAAATTACAAATATTATTAGTTGGTGGTGGAGAAAAATAAGCACGAATTTCAACAAATGATCGTGAAAAAGAATCGCGAATTTTATCAAAAGATCACAGAAACAAATATGGGATTTCATCAGTTGGTCGCGGAAAAAGATTGCGCATTTCAACATATGGTTGCGGAAAAAAACAATTTTGATAACGGCTGCAGAAAAAAATCGTGAATTCAGAGAAACGGTCGCGGAAAAAATTGCAAATTTCGTCAGATAATTGCGAAAAAAGAATCATGAAATTCAATCAGTCATGAGATAATCAGCCCACGAACGTCATGAATAGGTCACAAAATTTGCAACTTTTGTGATCTATAGCGATAAGAAAATTTTCATTAGTGATTCTCTGCAAGTAAAGGTAAGGTAAAGCGTTAATTGTTTCGGATTGCGTTTTCACTATTTTGAGGTGCGTTCGTGTTAATACTATTTTTTAAAGAGATCCTGAATACTTTTCAGATGAAAGAGATACATATTTGAACATTAATGAATAGTATATACATATCTTCATATTTCTACATAAAAGGTAAAGTTTATGTTAAAGATATAATTGTAGATTTCTTTTACAATAATTGTATTTTAAAATATGGATTAATTTTCTTTCATTTCGAGTCGGGTTGCCTTTCAATGAAATCTTTTAGCGGTTTTCGTATTTATATGAAATTACAGTCCTGCGTCAGGATCAGTGTTGAATTCAGACACTTTTCTCCGGGATGGACTGTTTAATTGTTTAACTTAAAAGAAAGAAAATTAATAAAGTCATACTTTAATAAACAACTTCAAATTTTATTTTACAATCTGAAAGTAAAGGTACAATTTTTCTAAAAGATGTAAATGTTAATTCTTAAATTAATTATAAAAAATTCAACTAGTATCAATATTAGGAAAGCTGACAATTCTTTAAACTTTTGAGAGATTGTGGATTTTTACTATTGGATAGGGAACTTACAATATGCCATATTTTGCATTATAAACAAAAGACTTTCTTCATTGTTTGGGGCTAAACAATCTGCGCTGTCTGTATATATTCCCTTTGCTGCACTCTGCTGGATATCCGATGGTATTTCTGATTGAAAAATCTGCCGGATATCCATTGCATCCCAATTTTACATCACTTGTTAGAGTTTTATTCTAAATATTTCCTTATTAATCACTGCATACAACTTTATATTAGATGTGTTTTTATAAATAAATAATGCTAGATACATTAAAAAAATTACACATATCAAAACTAATGATAAATAAAAAAAAAATGATCCATCGTGATACAAATTAATTTACCTGGAGAATTCCGTTCACAATCTTTACAAAGCAAATGCCCAATGGTATGGTGTCACAACTTCGGCCAAAACAGTCTAATGCTAATTTAAGCAGAGAGACTAAAGCATGGGAAGTTTGTCTAACAAGGAGAGGGCCAACCTTGTTAATCACAGATTTTGATTATTTTAATATATGTTGTAGGGTAGAGACCCCTTAGTGTCACGTTTAAAGGATTTTATCCAACGCTCCTTAGTTCTTGAGAAACCAGGGGGTCTAATATTAGTACACAACTTAAATACTTACTTTGCAGTCGAAATTCCGGGTTAGTCGTTGCTCAGTTGCTACGGCGTTTGCCGGCTGATCCGCGGGCCCGGGTTCGATACCTGAATGCGCTACATTTGTTTTTTCTCATTTTTTGTTTTATAAATATACTTGTAAGCGTAACTTAATAATCTGATTGTCAATTAAAATTTTTAATATTGTATATCAATTATAATTTTAACCTATTTAATTTTTTACTTTTAACTAAATAATTGTAATAAAACATCATAAAACTGTTAATTTTTTTTATATCAATTTTAAAATGTATTTCATATATTCTTTATCGATGCAATGATATTGAGCAATTGTATCAATTCGTGATTTTAAAGAAACGTCATTTGCGCATTGTTTAACAAAGGAAGGCAATGCGATAATACTATTATTCTGTTTTCAAAGTAACAAGCATAATTATATTAAAAATTAGTATCAGAATTAAAATACAATGCGATTTTTTGCATATTAAAGATTTTTAAATTTGTAATAAGTATGTTTGCGCTTTCAATTATTTTTCTTTCCCCTTTATCTTTTTTTCTGCTTTTATTTTTATTTTATCAAAACTAGATGGCGACACAACATATTTTATCACGATTTTGGAACTTTTATCATTCAATAATAGATCAATTTCTTTTTAAACCTCTTTAAAGGATGAGAAATAATAGTTTACAAATAAGAAATGATAAATTTAAGTTTGTTAACATTATAATTAATGTATGATATTAAAATTTTTAATTAAAATTATTAAATTATAATTAAAAGCATATTTATAAACAAAAAAATGAGAACAACAATTGTAGCGCATTCAGGCATCGAACCCGGGCCCGCGGATTAGCCGGCAAACGCGATACCAACTGTGCTACGACTAACCTGTCACTTTGGTTGCAAAGTAAGTATTTAAGTTGTGTACTAATATTAGACCCCCCCGGTTTCTCAAGAACTAAGGATCGTTGGATAAAATCCGTTGAACCTGACACTAAGGGGTCTCTACCCTACAACATATATTAAAATAATCAAAATCTGTGATTAACAAGGTTGGCCCTCTCCTTGTAAGGGAAATTCCTTACTGCATAGTCAATTAATTATAAAGACTGTGCAGAAGGATGTTCTCTTGACTTTTTTTCTTTTCACCACCTTCTTCACCAGTTCATCATGCTGTAAAAGTCTGTTCAATCAATATCAGTCTTTCTTTATTTTCAAAGACAGTTCCAAAATCGATTCTGCAATCTGTTTTTAAAAAAATGAAAATGAAAAAGAAATACAATTAAACAGAAAATTCAGAAATCACTTTTTTATGTGAAATATAATAAAAATCAATAATGAAAGGGAAAATCAAAAGTGACAAGCTATATTTGCTTTTGCGCAATTTTCGATTATTTTCTTTTTGTGTGCGACATGTAATGTCTGATAAATTCTGAAATAATCAAATCCCTCGAGCTCAAATGTTGCCTGTGGTCAAATATCAAACTGGCATTTTATAGATGTGAAAATTCTTCTTCAGCTTTTATTCCTAATAATATAAATTTTTTAAATGCACAAAATTTACTTAGTACTAGTTTTAAACAACAACATTAAAAACAGAAAGAACCATTGGAAGAGGTGTATCTCAATATCAGGCCAAAAAGGCGGCTTCATCAGTTATCACTTCCAATGCACTGGTAATTGTTAGTAAACAAATCAAATTAGATTAAATAGAGTTGGTTTAACATTGTTAACAAATAACGAAACATTATGCACAGCTGTTGAAAATAAAATCCTAGTTTTTTTTTCACAAGAAGATCAATTTGAAGTGCAGTCTTATAAATACATTAAGTTTCTAATTCCGGAAATTTGTATTTTAAAAGTTGTTAAAGAAGGGGGGGGGGGGGGAGAAGAGGGATACTTTTTTAAAAGGAAACATTAGAAATGCTACTATTTTATTGGGCATGATTTCACATTATTCAAGATTAAAAAGATTAGATATGTATCAGACCCTTTAAAGCACTAATATCAATTATGGCTAATGATTCTTCATAGCTTCTGGATTATATTTCTTTGCGCAGACATCGCATACAATTACATGCAGGAATACTATCTTTATAAAATCTTATTAAATAGGTAGTAGGAAAGTAAACAACTAAATAAAGACATTTCCGGTAATCAAATAGTAAATTAAGGAAAAAACCCCACAAATAACGTAAAAACGACTGAAGAATACATTTAAACTGAAGGAATATCTAGCAAAATAAATTAAAAGATCACCCTTGTTCTCCGATTCCGCAGGGAATTTTATGTAAACAATACACCAAATAAAGAAATCTTAACACACACGTACAAAAAAAAAGGGCAGAAACACAATGTAATTCAGATAAATTTAATATGGAGTACGTGTGAACAATAGAAACATCAACTGAAAGAAATTAAAACCTTAAAAACAAACACTTTAAAATGACTTTGGAAAATTCAAAACGTCCGCCATTGATGCTCTCCACGGTGGCCTATCTTTTTTAATGAATAAAAAAAAATGAAGCACTTAATCATAAGTTTGATGAATTCATATGAATGCCTTACCTCAGATTTACCAAAACTGTTTCAGAATAGCGTTAAATAAATTTATTAATATCAGTACAGGGCTTTTTTTTTCACGTTTACTGTAAATTTCAATGGGATACCGAAACTTCCGTTCTCCAGCTGCCATTTACGTGACGTCACACTTCGGTGGCGTATATCTTCCATGGACTTTACACACGAATGGCAATAGCCACACCTCTGCGGGAATATACCCTCAGAAAAAGACTGTTTATTGGACGAAGGGGAAGCAGTGTTAAAACGTTCTTGACGCTTATTCTTGTTTTCCTTCTGTTTACCCGCAGCTGACGTCACATGGGTAAAGTCCATTGTATTGCTCATAATGCTAAGTTTATTTGGTACTATTTGGTTATCCCGTCGACCAAAAGTCTATCGCCAAACTATAAGATTAAATGCCTGTAATAGTTGATCATAAATCTCACATTCACTTGACTTTAAGAAAGTTACACGTGTTTACGTCATTAAGTGATTTTTATTTGACGTTTTATTTGTTCTTTCAATATTTAACCCTTCGGTGGTCACAGACGCGTATCCGCGGTCAAAATAAAGTGCTTCTAAAGGGCTATGGCCGCTTATACGCGCCCAGAAATATCTGCTTTAAAAGCGTTATGAACGCGTATAGACGGTCGGCATTTGTTATCTCTAAATGGTCACCGTCGCGTATACGCGTTTGTGCTTCCCCCCCCCCCCCCATTGTTGGAGACTGGGAGTTAAAGAAGGCGTTTATCAACCACTCCTTCTTTCCACTACATAATAGGCATGGACTATTTGTCAAGTAGTTTATTGTAGTCGAATGCTTTTAGAGATTTGGTTGAAAAAGGCCTTAGAGAATTACGTTTTCAGTAAATGGATAAGAATAGCATTATATTTCAAAACAGATACTATGGTGAATTCATAGAATATATACAGTACAAGAGTTATAGTTTTTTGTGTGGAATTAGACAAATTCATAGAATATCAGTGTTTACTTATTTTATTTTATCATTCTTTGCCATAAGATTATATTCTATTATAATAATTATTAGTATTTCAAAAAATTTGCAATGTTGCATTTATTGTTTGAATGAATACATGCGTTCTTTTATTTTTATTTATTTTTTGCTGTTGTTGTTTTCTTTTCTTTTTAAAAAGTATTTCAGTGTTTTTCATTTAACTATAATACTAAATACTTAAAAGCGTTTTTTTTTATTTCTTTTTTCTTACTTGCATCACTTTTGCTGTGTAATAATAATTAAAATATCAAAAACTCAAATTAATATTACACTTTATAAATATTTTCTAATTTATAATTGCTGTTCAAATTTTATTCAAAGTTTAGTGTAACTTTAAAACTATACCGTGTATATATATCGTAAAGTACCGAAAGTAAGCGGCCGAAATACCGAAAACGGCCCTCCTCATATATGTGAATTATTCCTTTTTTGAAAAAGTGCCATTTATAAGACCTCATTTTCAAGTTTTTTACTGGAAATTCTTTAAGTTTTTTGTTTCCATATCTCCCTAATGCAGGATTGGCGAACCTATGGCACGCGTGCCAGATTTGGCACGTAAGCTAATTTTTATGGCACGGGAAAAATTTTAAACTGGTCATTGTTATAGAGAAAAAATTCATTTTTTTATTTCTGTTATAACAAAGAAAATTTTGTTCAATACGGGCAGACGATCACAAATAATGAAATTATTTTTTGCATGAATTAACAGACCATAATAATTTCCTTTTCCTGTGATGCTATGCAGCGTTCTCTATGCATTTTGCTTTTTTATATGAATTTAAAAATCTGTATTTTTCAAATGAATTTTGTTTGACAGTCACTGCAGTAAAATAGCAAAAGGATTCAATTTGGCTATTGTAAAAATAACAAAATATGAACAAGATATAAAGCATTTTCCATTGAACGTACGAGAGAAAAATCTCATCAATACATTCTTAGTATATTAATGCAATTTGGAAAATTACAACCGATATGTTGCATGAATAATAAGTTAAAAATTAATGAAATAAAGACTCGTATTTTTTTCCCTTTATTACAGTACATACCGCATTAATGAATCTTATTTACGAATTAAAAAATCATTCATTTAACGGCTGATTCCAGAGTACAGAAAAGTCGCATTTTGATTTTTTAAATTTTTTAATTATTAATTATTAATGCATGAAATCAACCGATTTTCTAACCAGTGTTTCGTATATAAACATCACTCTTCAAAAAAATTTTTGTATACGTTTGGCACGTTACATTGTTGATAGATATTGGTTGTGAATTTTCGGCACGCACACGTGAAAAGGTTCGCCGAGCCTGCCCTAATGAATATATCTTATGAAATATCATTGAATGGCATACTTCGCTATGCACGGTACAATACCTTTGAAAAGAATATTTTTTTCGAAGTGTACTATTAATCTTTTCCTTCATTTTTATGCACTAAGATTGCTATATATTTAATACGCTATAAATTATGAGGGGCTGGATTTCAGTGGGGGTGGGGTCATCAGGTGGAGTGGCTAAGAAACTGCGAACAGTTTCGTTAACATGATTAATGTGATCCTGATTGGTGTGGGTGTCGTTGGGTGAGAATTGATTAGCATATGATCTGGCAAGTGTGTTAGCTTTGTCTTTATCAGTGTATGCTGTGGTGTTGTTAACAGTGAGTGGTGGCATGGTGGTGATATTTTTTTTAAGTTTGCGCTTAATTAGCCAAAGTGAGTTGTCTTCTGCAGAGAGGGTAGTTAGAAAGTTACTCCAATTTTTTTGTTTTTCTTTAAAGAGACAATTTCTAATCTTGTTATTAAGTCTGTTAATGAGAGGTTTGAGAGTTGGATCTCTGTAGTTTTGAAAGGTGCGTCTAAGATTGTTGCGTTGCTTAATAAGGTCATAAATATAGCGTGGTGGGGTGAATGTGTTATTGTTTTTGAACCGTGGGATTGTTGCGAAGTTTTGAGCATCGATGATGTAGGAGTTAAGAGTATCCACAGCAGAGTCAATGTCATCTGTTGTGTTATGTCCGGATAAGTTAAGTCCAAGTTAGCGAGGTGCTGGGTAAATTTCTTCCAGTCAATGGCCACGGAGGGAGGAGAGAAAGAGGGTTAATTAAATCAATCTTGAAGCAGACAGGGTAATGGTCAGAGGAAAGATCTTTGATAACAGTGGTTGTAACAGGGTAAGAGAAATTTTTTGAAATAGCAAAGTCAATGATAGAGTCATGTGTGTTCCTAGCAGTGGCAATACGTGTAGGGGTGTTTGGAGCGTGAAGGCTCAAATTGTGGTGCTGAATAAGGTTGTGTAGTGAAGTGCCCCTGGCAGTGTTACCGTGACAGTTCCACCGTCTGCTTTTCGCGTTAAAATCGCCAACAAAAAAGCAGTGTTGATGTTGTGAGAGTAAGTCTGTTAGACCAGCAACTGGGAAATTTCTAACAGGTGGTGCGTAAATGGAGGCTAAATTGATATTAACTTGTGGAAGCTGAAAAACAATATTAGTGTAATCAAGGTCAGTGTATGTGTTGTTATTAGTTGTGTAGTGCGTGAGGTGATGCTTGATGTAGATAGCAGTGCCCCCCCAGTAACTGTTTGGACGTGGATTGTGATAGACTTTATAGCCAGGGATATTAATGTTGTACTTGGGATTGTGGGTTTCCTGAAGAAAAATGATATCAATGTGTGGGTGATCAGAGATGAAAAGTCTTAATTCATTCATGCGGGTGTCAAGAGAATTACAGTTCCATGTAAGAAAAACAAGGGATGAAAAGGAAGAAGTTGAATTAGTAGTATTATTCATGATAAATAGCGTTAAATTCCGTGACCAGACCGTCGAATGTGTCCATTATAATAAACATTCTTTGCAAAGGGTTCTCGCAGTTTTTAATACGTTTAGCTAGGTTTCTGAAACATTGTAAAAATTTGTTGAATTTAGTAAGCTCCTTCATTTCCTGGAATGTTTTGAAGATTTCTTTGAAATCTGAGGTATAACTAGAAATGTTTAAGTTTTCTGTTGTTGTGTTGTTTGGTATGTTGTCTTTGTTTTCTGAGTTAGAGGTGGGAGTTTGGTTTGAATCTGGACATGCATCAGTAGTGGATGTGTTAGAGTTAGCTTTTTTGACATAGTTGTAATTTGAAAGCGTTTCCGCCAACATGTTAGGAAACATTTTTGGGTTGTTTTTTGGTTTGTTTTGTTGGGTTGGGGATTTTCTGTGAATTTGGGGTGTTTTGGGGCAACCCCAGTAAGTCGACGGGTGATCGCCAAAACAGTTACAGCATTTAGGGACAATTTTGCCTTTTTGTGGGCAGCTAGGGGTTAATTGGAGACCTGCGCACTTAGCACATTTTGCCTCAAAACCGCAGATTTCAGAGGCGTGGCCAAAATTCTGACATTTGTAACATTGTTTTACAATGTTACCGCCTTTTGAAGCGTTCGACAACAACGCGTATATTACAGATTTCATTTATGGTGAATATTTCTTCAAAGTTATTTCTGGGCATAACGTTAACAACATAGATGGGCATAAATTTGCCAGTTTTACGAGATTTAATCATAGCTGCCCTGTTAGCAGTAAAGTCATGCTCTTTAAGAGCATCAATAATTAGTTTCGGTTCAGTGAAGGGGGGGGGGGATACCTCTTATTACAATTTTACTTGGCCTTAATTCGTTTTGGCTGAGAGTAGTATAGGCAATAGCGTTTGAATCAAGAAAGGATTGGGTTTTCCTAAAATCATTTTCTGATTTGCAGTGAACTTTGAGGAGTTCGCCTTCCATTTTTATTAAGGGGTTAATTTCATTAACTTCTTTGATTTTGGCGGCAATTTCATGCCATTTGCCTTTGAATTCAATATAAAATGGGTGAATCTTGTTTTTAGGGGGTGGCGGTGGGTTCAGAGCCTTCGGCTAAAACGCCTCCGTCGTTATGATCCATACCTTTACTATCAGTAGTTTTGTCTGATAAAATCTTGTATTTGTTGGCCAAAGGAAGGGTGGGATTAGTAACCTCAAGCAGTCTTTTATTGCCATTACGGACAGGAACAAAACCTTCACTTGTGTTCGCTGGGTTTATAACTTTAAGATTGTTAAGTAAGTTGTACATATTGACATCTGTTTTAGTAATAAATTGTTTAAATTCATCTAGATTTAACAGTTTAAGTGGGTCAAATGGCTCAGTAAATAAAAATGGAAGATTATTCAAAAGGTTACTCACAATTTGCTGCTTTGCAGAGTCATTTGAGTAGTCCTGGCTTGCAACAGTCTGAGATATGCTGGTATCACAGTCCGACAGGAATAGCTTAACTATCTCCCGTTGTTGGTCGTCACATAATGCAGGAAAATTAATCCAAACTTCCGTAAGGTTAGGCTTTAGCTGTCCATGGAAAATGGAGCCGGTAAGATCGTTGAAATCAAAACTATCCGCAGAGTCCATCATAACGTCAATCGCATTATCCACGCAGAGAAACTCCGCATTCCTGAGTTTTCTCCCGGGCAGGGGAAAGAACCGGTTCGCTCACTCTCTTACTGCAGGAGAAAACACGTCTGTACCGCAGCGCGCCAGAGGGAGGAATGAGATGACATGACATCGCGGTGCTTAATGAGTGCCAACGCGGCGTGCAACGCCGCTGCGCGTAACCTCCAACTAAAAATGAGTACGAACTAGAGTAAATTTCGAAACAATGCACGGCATCTAAAAGTATAATTTGGAAGCTCTGGTGGAGTTTCGAGGGCCATTCCAGAGTTGGGAGCACGAGGTTAAATATAACCTCCAGGAAAATGGGGCGCATAAGGCATCCAAGAATTTTTTGGTTGTCCTATACTTCGATGTCACTTCACCAACTGGCGTCGGCAAAAAACGGAAAATGCAAAGACAGTAGGGTACCAACGAGCACAGAAAGTTATATCATAAGGTAGCCAAGCCTATCTAACCTTTCTAAGAACTTATAAAAAAAGGGGGGCCACATAGCTCACTAATTTTGATGTCAAGCCTAGTGCGCATTACGTGTCGCGGGTCTCCCGGCTTTCACACAAACCGTTCAGTCTTTAAAAAGGCTTTGTGTTACTAGACATCGAGAGAACACCGCTAGTGCAAATTGCATGTTGGCATTGACAGAGATCGAAAATGGGGACAAGTTAAGATTAAAATTAAAAATTAAATGCTAAAAAAAAAAATTAAACATAAACTTCAAAAATAACTATAAAACTGGGGTATGAATCTCGTGACCGGGATGCCTAAGCACCGCCGGTCGACTGAACCAAAATGGGAGGGGGGGATGTATAATTGGTCGGGGTGCCGTGAGAAAACACCCCAAGGCCGGCGGGAAAAAGGTAGGCAGAGCCTGACCTTTCCCTGGTGGAAGTACCGAAGATGCACTAAGACAATTTAAAATTTTGAAATAGCAGGTAACACCCATTAAATAAACAGTAAAGAAAAGGGAAGTCCAGAATATAAAAGATGAAAAATACAAACAATAAAGTTAGGGAAGTTGAATTGCGCGGCTGTTAACAAAAAACAGTGTGCTGCATGACGTCACGGGGAAAGCCAATGCTAGATGAAAGTTTCTTTCAATCTAGGGAAAGATAGAATTTTCCCGGGGAATACTGCGTTTAGGTGACACCAGAAGGGTTCCTTCTCGAAGTCTTCGAACATGGGTCGAAGTCGTCATACCGAGTGAGAATAGCGAGGGGCCGTTTCCGGTTCCTCCCCACTCTTGCGTCATAACGACGGATGGCATCTAACGCAGGATTCCTCACGGCTGGGACTGACCTGTGAAACTTCAACGTAAGTTTCTTGATTTCTGCAAAGACAGGTTTAATTTTGAGGTCACGATGAATGACGTCATTTCGGACATAGCGGGTCGCCTTGGTAAACCTACGCAGGAGTTTATTTTGAAACAGTTGAATTCTAGTGAGTTGAAATTTTGAAGTACTACCATAGATTGCAGAACCATAAGTCAAAATTGGTCTGATCATTGATTTGTACAGTAACAATTTATATTTGATTGACAGGGGGCTGTTCCAAGACAAAAGGGGATTAAGGGAGCCCACGGCGCGGTCAGCACGCCCCAGAGTTTCAGTGATGTGCTGGCACCATGTTAATTTGGAATCTAGGTTAAGTCCTAGGTATTTATACTCAGTCTTCCAGGGAATATCTTCGTTGTTTAATTTAAAGTTAAGATTAGCATCTGGGGTAAAAAGTTGATTGGTGAAGAAGATGGCGGCACTTTTGGCACTGTTCACTTTAATTTTCCATTTCCTTAACCAGACCGAAAGTGTGTCCAAATAATTTTGAAGTCTAGAGACACTGTTTGTGCATAATAAAACACTCATACTACAATATATATCAAAACACACATACACACATTAAAAAACGCCTGCATTCAACAGTTAAAGGTACATATAAATATTATACAAACATACAATTTTTTTACATACATTGTATTTTTTGTTTGTATGTCTGTATAATATTTATATATACCTTTAACTGTTTGTGCATGTTTATGTTGTTTAAGCATGGCAGTATCGTCGGCAAATATTGCTAAGTCGATATCAGGCTCTTTAGGAATATCGTTGACATAAATGTTGAAGAGGATGAGACCGCTGGGGAGCCTTGCGGCACAGAGCTGGAGATAGGTTGAGGGTTAGAGTAAGAACTTCCCACTCTAACGACGAAGGATCTAAGTTGAAAGTAGTCGTTATAGATTTTAATTAGTTGGTCCGGTACTCCGAGCGCAATTAGTTTAAAGATAAGGGCGATGTGCCAGACCTTGTCAAAGGCCTTCTGCACATCGAGAAAGATTGCTCCCGTCACGCCGCCAGATCTAATGCCATCGTGGAGAAGTTCAGAAACCCTCCACAACTGATGAGTTGTTGAATGACGTGCGCGAAAACCGAATTGCTCCGGTATAAGCACGTCATTAGAATTTAGGAACTCCTTGAGGCGGTTGACAAGAACATACTCATAAACTTTAGATAGGATAATAAAGATATAGGTCGAAAGCTGGCAGGATCATGTATGTCGGCCGCCCCACTTTTGGGTAGGGGGAAAACAATGGCCCTTTTCCAGCAGTCGGGAAAAATTTTAAGATTCATCATGCAGTTAATTAGAATAACTATATAGAGAATGAAATTATGGGGTAAATTAATTAGCATATTAGTAGAGATGCGGTCCTCAACCGGAGACTTATTCTTTTTTAAGCTTGAGATATGCTCCCGAACCTCAGAAGGTGTGGCCGGGGGTAGTGTGTTTGGTGTGTCTGTGTTTAAAAAATTTTGAACTGTGGTCTCCAACACAGTGGCAACCCGTGGGTTGTCCATTCCAGAATTGGGTGTAAACTGACTTCTAAGACTTTCAGCGATAGCTTCAGCCTTTTGCGTGTTTGTATATGCCATGCCATTAGGGCAATTAGGGCTAGTAATAGCCGGAATGTGTGTTCGTGTCCTACGAATGCGGGAAGCAGCCTTCCAAATTGTGTTGTCTTCTGTTGAAAGTGATTCAACAAAAGTGTTCCAGCGTTCACTTCTAAACTTGGAGATAGCAGCCTTGACTCTCCTGTGCAGTTGATTTAAATGGGTCCTAAAATATTGAGAACGATAGACCTGCCACATCCTGCGAGCACGATTTCGTTCAGTAATCAATTGTCTGATCTCCAACGGTAGACGGAGAGTGACAACAGTTGTGGTTCTCGGTTGAGAACACTGTTCGTACACATATCTGAGTACGTCACCGAGTTGACTGATGGCTTCCTCCACCTCTTCTTTCGTCTCTGGGACGATGGACGGAGTTTCCCGCTGCTCGAGCAGGAAGGTGAAATCCTCCCACCTTGTGTGAAGAAGCCTACCTAAATCTAGGTTGTACGAGTCAACTCGATACCGAAGGATTACTGGCAAATGATCTGAATTTAAGCCGTTCAGCGTTTGAATGCTGTAAGGATAAGGGAAATTGCGGGTGATTGCAAGATCAAGATAATTATTAGAAAGTGGAAAAGTGGGTGTGGGGGCGCTATAATTTTGATCCACCCACCTCCTGAGTTTGCAACCAAACCCATTCGTAGATTTACAGTGCCAAGAAGGATGAGTAGCATTAAAATCACCCGCAAGAATAAAATTTGGAAAATTGTTAGTTAGCCTGGAAAAGTCTTGCTCCAGCAGGTTTCTATCACATAATGGAGGTACATAAATGGCTGCTATAAGAAGATTTGAAATAGTGGGAAAATCCAAAACAACAGTAGTAGCTTCGATGGAATTTAGAGGGGGATTATTGATGAGAGTCACGTTAAATCCACTTTTAACATAAATAGCAGTGCCGCCCCAACTGGGGCCATTAGTGCCCCTACGAGCCCTCTCTACATTGAATAACTCGTAGTTGGCAACCTTGGTGACAATTCCCTGGGAAAAATGGGTTTCGCTGACCAAAACGAAGTCTAAATTGTTACTGTAAACCCAAGCTTGAAATTCAGTTTCCTGTCTTTTTAGCCCATTGGCATTAAATATACCAATGGAGAAAGAGTCCAAATTATTATTAGCTGGGAACATGATGGTAAAAAGAAAAGATCGAAAAATGGGGAAGCGCACATCTTTATGATGGCGACCCTAACCAATTTTGGACAAAGTTACGATTTTGGAGTATAAAATAAATATCCGGTCAATCTCCGTAGATGCCATGCGGAGTGCCGGAAGGGATTCCGAAAAAGCCTTGCAGACAATGTCTGCATTGTAATTAGTTTCGAATTGCATCAGATTTTGGATAAATTCGGCAGCCGAAAAGACATCTTTTACTGGGGCCGAAGTTTTAGAATTTTGAGGGGTGAAGGGGGTGGGAGGTAAGGTGACCTTACGTCCGATTGCAGCTTCCCTAAAAGATTGGGAGGATTCAACTTTCCTATTGGAGAAGGTTCTATCTGATTTCACAGTTACAACTTGACGTTGATTGCTATTTTTACTATTAAGTTTTTTGCCTTTCATGGGGGCGGTTGTTTTTGGAAACTTTGGGCAGTTCCGATAATTAGCAGGGTGATTGGATCCGCAGTGGCAACACCGACAGGGTTCATCGAAACTTTTCGCACAATCCTTCGTAATATGGTTTCCGGAGCACTTAAGGCACACTGGAGGTAGGTTGCACGCAAGGCTTGAGTGAAAAAACCCCTTACAGTTGTGACACTGTGATGGACCCTTTCGGCCCGATACTTCTCAAAACTGACCTCAGTTTCTAATAATTCAGTGATCTCAAAGACGCTGTCAACACCTTCTTGCTGAGAAATCGAACAATAAAAGAGGGGCATGTATTTTTTGTTACTCACGGGACCCCTATACATCTGGGTCACCGTGATGCCCGGGAAATCAATTTCCAGGATATCTTGAATTTCCGGGACAGAGGTGTTAACGGGTAAACCCCGAAGAACCACTCTTAGTGGTTTTGCGTCTTCAAGTACGTAACTGTGAAATTGCACATTAATTTTGATAAGACAAGCTTGAACAGTTCTGTAGTCTTCAACATTATCGAAAGAGAGACTAAGGTATTTACCCTTAGCCTTGGAACGGAGTGAGGGTGCCATTCTTTTTAAGTTTTCCAAAAGAGAAGACCACCTCTCAGGTGGAACAATTTTGATGGGGGGATCCTGGTTTTTTAAACTTTAACTTCAGTTTCGGTAACCTCCATATTACTGGAACTATCTAAGTTCACATTTTTTTTGCTCTTTTTAGATGCAACAAGTTGGAAATTTGCCTCATCAGGGGGGCCAGAATTTTTAGAGTTCGTTAAAGACTCCAGCCTTCTCTTACTCGAAGATGAAGTTAGGTTATCATCCGCATCAGCAGATGGCGCCACCTCCCTCTCCAAATCTGAGTCAACTGGTGTCTCAACGGACTGGGCATTTTCCGAATTTGGGGTATTTTTTTTTATCTACACTATCATTAGCATACTCGTAAACCATCAGGTTTAAACCAGTGTTAGGCTGAATAGTCATGACGTCTGTCCATAGGACATTTTGCAGATTTTTGCAAGCTTGCAATTTCTTTGCTTCAGCATCGTACGACTCTTTGCTACGTTTGAGCTGAGCAATGGTTTTCATAAGTGAAGTCTCTCTGCATTTTTCAGAGTAGTAATCGGCATGGACTTTCCAGCCTACAGCCTCAAGATCATCTGCTGACAAACTCCTAACATCGTTGTAACCTTTACGAGAAACAAGACAAAACATATTACCAGTTAGAAGACCCCTTCTCTGCGAAACTTTGGGATTAGCGGCCCAGGAAAGTAGCACATCGGATCGTCAGAACGTCATCAATACGTCACACGCACCACAACCAATACGAAAATACTACGGTATTAAGCCACTCCCACTATGGGAGCTCAACAGAAACACGTCTTTCCACTACCGTGTCCAACGACGTTCTTCCGATCGGGAATGATCAGGAATGAGATGACGGGAACAATGGAAAAACTGCTTGTTATATAGGCTATGGAGGAAAAGGAAGGAGCCAAAGGCGGAGACTGAACTGCTCTTTGCAGTCAGTGGAATGATAGTGGGAAAAAACAGGTGTTAGTATAAAGTGAGATAATAATAACAAAATAAAATAATAAAAGGTGATTAAAAAATATTTAAAGAAGGGTATTTAAGGTTATTCCCATTTTGGGTCTTTTACGATTAGCGTTGTTGTGTATGTCATAATTTGGTAAATTATTTAAAGCACTATTATCAGAAGTTTCCAGGGAGAGGTGAAAATTAATATTTAAATGTTGAATGAAGTCATTAAGTTTAGGAAAATTTAATTCTCTATAGATATGAAAGTTACGAACATAATAGGGAGCATTACATATAGTTCTAATAGTTGAATTTTGGGGTTGGAGTAGAAGTTTAATATGAGTTTTAGCAGCAAAACTCCATACACAACAACAGTAAGTTAAAATAGGACGTAAAAAGGAAGCATACAAGAGCAGTTTATTTTTAAGAGACAATTCACCATTTCGAGCTAATAAGGGATATAATTTACTGCTGGCTGCTCGAAATTTATTTCGCGTAGAGTGAATGTGTTATTTGAAAGTGAGACGTTGATCAAGGATGACTCCAAGATATTTGAAACTTGAAGACCATGGCAGTTCAGTTTGGTTAAATTTAATTTTATATTTATCTCTATTTTCGTTAATCAGGTTACAAAAGAGGATGGCTTGGGTTTTATTAATATTAACAGCGATACGCCAATTGTTAAACCATTGGGAGAGTAATTTAAGGTGACGGGTGATTGAAAGGATAGCGTATCGGCGATTTTTATTAACGGCAAAGACACGCGAATTTGGCAAGGAAGGTTTTGGGGGAGGTGGGGATATCATTAATGAAGAGTAAACAGAAAAGGGCTGAGGCGACTGCCTTGTGGCAGGCCGAACAGGGCAAAAATATTCCTAGAAAGCTTGCCTTTAATTTTAAACATGGAAGTTACGGTCAAGAAGGAAACTAAAAATTAATCTGATAAGGCGTGGGGGGGGGGGGGGAGTTATATTTAATGAGTTTAAAAATAAGGCCATAAATCCAGACTTTGTCGAACGCCTTTTCGATGTCCAGGAAAACTGCAGCAGTGAATTTTTTGGAGATTTTTCCCGTCGTAATATGCTCATCGAGCCTGTAGACCTGATGGGGGGTAGAGAGCCCCTCTCTGAACCCAAACTGGACTGGGCACATGATGTTATTAATTTGGCTGTGGGCATTAAGTTCTCTTGCAATGAAGGCTTCGGTGAGCTTACTAAGGGAATTAAGTAGAGAAATGGGTCTATAGCTAGTTGGAAGCTCTGGGTTTTTTTAACTTTTAAGTATAGAGGCAGTAAGGGCAGTTTTCCAGTAGAGGGGGAAGTAGCTAAACTTGAAGATATTATTAATAAGGAGGGTAATTTTTGGAATATACGCGAGAGGAAGATTCTTAAGCATTTCGTTATTGATACCACTGATGCCTGGGGATTTTTTACTTTTAAGTTTTTTAATTTCTTTGATGACATCAGCGTTTGTGTTCGAAATATTGTTGGGAAGGGGTGAGGGATTGTTGCTTAAGAAATCACTAACAACAGTATTGACTTCCGTTTCAATTTCCTGATTTAAAATAGGGTTTCCTTGGAATTGCAGTTCTAAGCTGCTGGCAATAACATCTGCTCTTTCCTCGTCAGTGTACACGTAATCTTGGGAATTTGGATTAAGGATGCGGGAGAAATTTGAATGTGAGCGTCTGATCTTTTGCGCTGCCCGCCATATTCTGGCGTCCTCTGGTGACAGCGATTGAAGGTAGGAACTCCACCTTTGCTGTCTTTGGTCGTCAATATATTTTTTAAGATCTTCTTGTGCTCTGTTCATGATTCTTTTATCAGATTGATTACGTGTACGTTGGAAAATTTTCCTCGCCCTATTACGATTAATGGTGAGTCTGCGGACATGTGGTTCAAGCTTATAGAATTCATTATTGACGACTTTCGTAGTAGCATAATCAGCAGCCGTTTTGATTTCGTTCGTTATGGAGTTGACAAGATTATCAATGTCATTAGTGCTGCTGATATCCGGGAGGGAGGGGGGATGTCATTAATGTAGTTTTGGAATTGAGCCCAATTTATTTTGTTAAAAATTTTTGGTGGAGAGGGTGGGAGACGAATTTGGATGCTAATTTTAATGGGATTATTGTCAGAGCTCAACTCGCAGAGGGATGCAATTTCTTTTGCATAATTAAAGCCATTAAAAAGTCCAAAATCAATAGTGCTACTACTATTACTGGTGACACGGGTGGGGGAGTCCGGAAAAATAATGTCCGCAGTAGAATTTAAAAGGAAATCATAGATATTAAGTCCATATGCATTGTTATTACTGCAATTCCAGGAAGAGTGATGAGCATTGAAGTCGCCTATGACGAACGTGTTGACGTCATGCGTAAGGAGTGTCCTAATCTCCCTCGTGACGTCACTCGCGCTCTCTCCATGCGGGACATAGATTGAAAAGAAAGTGAAGGGCGGTGAACCAGGAATAATAATAGTAATGCCAGTGGCGCCGACTAAGTCCGGGGGGGGGGGGGAGGAATTTGCCAAATGAAAAGAAATAGATTTTTTAATACAAGCAGCCGTGCCACGAATGGCAAGCAAACTGTTGTTGTTATGATGATCATTGCGGATGACGTAATAATTTGGAAGTTTAAAGGTAATACCAGGTCTCAAGTGCGTTTCTTGTAAAAGTAAAATATCAGGGGCGTGCTCTTGTACGAATTCCCGTAGCTCATTTCTTTTTCCCGAGATACCATTGCAGTTCCAGGAGATAACGCTCAAACATCCTCTACTACCCATTATGGTTTAAGTAGAGGTTGTGGTTGCCCGAAGGCTTCGTGAGGATATTTATTTTTTCAAGTTGGCTATTAGCAGTTCTGATTTGGATTAGGACATTTTTGTATTTATTTATTAATTCTTCGAAGTTATTAACGTTAAATTCTTTGGCTATTTCATTCATTATGTTCGCAAGACTGCTGAGGTCATAAGTTTCGGACTCGACCGCGCTGGGGGTGGGTGGGGGGTAATTGAAGTTGTACGTTGTTGGAGGAGGGGAGACTACGTTGGCAAAGGATTTATTTGGGGTTATTGATGGTGAATTGAATACTCTGTATGGCTTGGGGAATTTAGGGCACCGGCGGAAATTCGCCGTGTGACCCTGGCCGCAATTTACACAGGTGACGTCATTCTTTTTATCTTTAGGGAGGGGGCAATTTTTATAGTCATGATTTTGAGGGCATTTAAGCCATCTAGCTTGCATTTTACAATTATGGCTGGAATGATGGAAATATTGACATTTGTAACATTGTATGGTGCGCGAGGGTCTGTTATAATTTTCAATTTTAACGATATAATACATAAGTTGATCAAGTTTAAAAATTTCTCTTGCTTTTTCGTTATCAGTGAGATGGATTTGGAAAAGGGGCATTTTATTTTTGGTTTTAAAGCTGGTCATTTGTGAAACTTTTAGTACTGGGAAATCTTTTTCTAAAAGGGCTTCTTGGATCTCGTCAACGGTGACTCCCTCTATCGGAAGCCCGCGGAAAACCACTTTAAGGGGCATGACAGATTTGTCGAAGTAGTAATGTTGAATATCTGTTCCGTCGAGTTCGGCAACAATTTTCTGGTAATCATTTGGTGAATCTGGGAATATTTTTGTGAATTCACCTGCTGGGGAGATTCTGAAACTGCAATGTTTCGTTCTTAGTTGATTAAGGATAGCTTTTAGATTTTCTGAGGTTTTCATTGTGATGTGCTTCACCTTAGGGGTGGGCACTCTATTAACAGGTTTAGTGGGCTGGGGAATACTATTATCGTTAAGATTAACGGATGGTTTGAGGGAAGCATATCTATTTTTAAGATCAATTTGATGAGCTATTTTATTCTGGGGGAAATTGAAAATATCTTCATCTCTTAAGCGCTTGCGAGTGCTACCATCGCTAGCCAAAAAGGTTCACTCACCCAAAGCCGCCTCAAGACTACAAGCCAAACACGAGGTTTCGTGACGTCACGACGCGGGGCTTAGATCAGCCGTGAAGAGCACATGCGTTATTTAAAACATATTAATTCTTTCCTCTATATACCAACTTATTATCACAACATATGGGAAAAAAATAAAAACGTATAGTTTAAAGACCCTAATTAAGTGCTTTTTAATCAATTTCGATCACTCGAAACAATAATAATAACGATAACACAAAAACAAAAATTATGAAATAATATCACTGTGTCAGTCAAATTGTGCACTTAATTAAAGTTACATTAAAGAAAAATGATTGGTTAATGAAAAAAAAAAAATCGAAGTATTAAATTTAATTTAGTGAATAGTTTTCATTATTTATTCTACTTTGAAATTTACAAAAATATCAATTATCTATTTTCTATATATTCTAAAACAAGACATTAATAAATATATATAAGCAAAATCTACAAATATGTATATAATATGTATATAAACATATATATGTAGTTTTAAACACATAGAGAGAATTACTTTGCTTTCAATTATTTCATTTTCAAAAATAAATAAATAAATACCAATATTCTGTCAATCAAAACCCACATTTAAAATTAAATTAAAGTGGATGAAAAATGATTGTTAAATGAAAACAAATTCAAGTTGTATGCTATTTTTATTATTCATTGTGGCTTGAAATTATACAATAAATATCCTATTAAATATTTAGTGATTTGAAACATGCAAAGGAGTATAATAAATTTAATATAAATAAATAGTAAAACTACAGAGTGCATGAAATTAGGTACTTTATAATACGTACGTGATAATACGTACGTAATAAACTTTACTTAGCAGAAGTGGGTAATTTTCACATAAAATCGATTAAATTGAAAAAACACAAAGCTCTCATAATAAAACAAAACAAGGTCATGAAACAGAAAATTATTATTTTCTTAATTTTTGTATTATTTTAAGATATTATGCAAGGTTCAAGCAATACAGTTTTTAAAAAGTGTACTGAAACCTGGTGAGAACAAAAGAAAGAAAGAAAACACTTTCATCAATTGGAATTGAAATATTCCTAACATATATTTATTTTGTTCTGATATTCAAGAATTAAGATTTTGGACTTTGTACTATATATCATTAGAAAACTAATGATTTAAATTTTATTATAACAACTTAGTATTACATTGTTTTCAAAAGAAATTCTTCATACACGTTTTCCTCATAACGAGTCAAGTTGAAATCATTTATTATGGACCAATTGGAGGTATTTTTTTAGACACCTTATAACATAAATAGAAAAACGAATAAAAGTTTGCAAACAAATACTCCTTTGCAACAAATCCATGATTTTTTCTACTATTATTCTACTAATATTTTTTCATAAAGTTGTGACCATCTTTTTGTGATACCCTGTATACAAATGTAAATAGTACCTGGTACGAAATTTATGCATGCATACAATACGTATGAAGTTTAGCACTAAAAACTTATGCATTATTCGCGAATAATTTCTCCGATAGATAAAAGGGGGGTCCCAGAATGGTGCTTGCTCCGAGGACCTAGATAAACAAAGCCGGGTCCTGACTACACAGAAAAGTAAATTTATAATTATGTAACAATAATTTTATTTATTGTTATTTTTAATTAAACGTTAAAAGTTATATAAAAAGACACAAAATTTTTGAGAATTCGGAAGGGGGGGGGGATTAATTGTTTACAGTCATTGTAAAAATAAAGAGATTCAGACACATCATTCCCATATCCGTAATTGTCATGTATAAGCATGCACTGTGTAACAAATATTATAAAATGAATTTTTATTAAGAGTTTAAGATTAAAAAAAAACCAATAAATTAGTATGTATATTGATCGGGCTTTAAAAGAAATAAACAAGATAACAATGTTATGCATCCATAGAAATTATGATGAAAGTTTCTAGTACATTTAAATTTTTAAGTATGAAAATATCTATAAAAATACATAAATTTTGGTATCAAATTAAAGCCCAATCAATTCTGCCTACAGAATAATCAGAGTTATACTATTCTCACGACCAGTGTTTTCTAATAAATGTCGATCATTAAAAGTCACTCTAATGAGAGAAAACAGAACAAATTAAAAAGATAGGAAGGTGTGACAAGTTATAAATTACATAATAATTAAGCTTGTAATTAAGACTTTTGGCTGAAAATGTTTTAGCATGATTAGTATCCAAGAAACTCAGTCTGATATAAATTTCAGCTATCTGGTGCCAGTATTTCCGCGTAAATAAAGTCAGAAGTTTTAATCGAAATTATTGAATAGCAAGAAAGGTAAAGTTTAAACTAATAATATTTATGCTGTACTTACTGTATACAAAATTTCATCAGTTTTCAGTGGTAAATTTCTGAGTAATAATAATTTTAAATTTTTTTTTTATTAATTTGTTTAAATTAAAAGAACTAATTAAAATTTCCACTTGAAAATATAATAGTTGAGGTAGAAAAATATGTCACATAGGACATTAAAATTTCAAACTGAATTGGCCGTATAGCTCCCAAATTATAAGGAGAAACGTGTTGGCCCGAACAGAGCTGTCTAGCTTTGGCACATATTAAAATGAAGCTATTTTTACATACTTATAAATAATATAATTAAACGATGAAAACTTTATTAATTAATAACTTTTGTGATAATTCACCGATTCACACCATTCAAGCACCAATTTTTAGCAAATTACGATAGACAGGGAATGATATAAGTCTCGATACGATTTAGTGATTTTTGCCACTTTAAATTACTGCTGTTTTTGAAATTGTAACACAGTGCGCCTTAAATATTACTAAATAACCACAGCAGGTTTTACTTTTAAACATGAAAGTTTATTCTGAAGAACACAAAAGACGACACGGAACACAAAACAACAAATACAAAATCCAAACTACAACTAAAATTGTTCTACAGTTTCGGGACAGGATGAGACAGGATGCGCACGCATCTCAAACGATTACGATTACATATCGACTGACATATTTCGATTGTACTTCCAACAAAAACTTACCTTCAAAAGAATATGTTCTATTACTTAAGTAAACAACACGTGCATACGTTACATTTTAATTCTAAACAACCAGATACAAGTTTCAAAATCTCGGCATTGGCGCCAGTCCCGGGTCGTTACGTCACATATGTGGGGGAATGAAATCGTGTCTGGCTTGATAGTCTTGAGAAGGCTTTGACTCACCTGGGCTGTTGCAGTGGCTCCCTCTGTGGGCTCGCTTTCAAATGACACACTGTCATCCATTTCTTCCTTCTCTTTTGCACTGTTTAGCCAGTGGAACTCAGTATTAAGTCCTTCTTGGCGGTTTGTTAAGCTAGTAAATCTATGGGTTAATTGTGTGGTAAGGCTGGTGTTAGTGTTCGTTTGGATCTGGCGTAAGGTGCGTTTAATATCAATATCTACGATGGTAAGTCCCAATCGGAAGTAACCAACAAGGATTTCCATTTCATCCTCTGAGAGGGAATCAGGATTGAAGTTGTTCTGTCGGAACTTCGTCCGAATGTCCGGGGCCTCGGAAAAGCGAGGGTCGAACACACCCTCGATGGGGTGATAAGCTAGGTTTCTCATTTTGCGAAGCACAGACAATATACGTCCTACTCAGTCAAAAACCAAAACACGAATCAAGTAAGTCTGATTTTTCGCCTTCTATTTATACCCTGTATCATGCACCGTCGATCTCCATCTGGCGACGAAATATTCCACTTACAGAGAAAATAAAAGATCGAAATCGCAAAATCACGACAAAATGGTTTATTTGGCGAGTAAACGAAAGAATAAAATCACCAAATTGCAAAAGTATTTTTTCCCCCTGTTAATGGCACTCTAACAGATTATTAAAGCACCAAGCCCAAATACTTACAACTTATTCATGATTTAATTAAATTTCTCTTTCAAATGTTTAACATATATAGCATTGATATTATTAAAAAGTTTTTACCAAAGTCTAATAATACAGACTTTTACATTTGATTTTGTCAATTAACGATTAAAAAAGTTTTATTCATACAGAAATCATTTTATTTTAGAACTGTTTCTCAATAACTTTTTGAAACTTTCACGCATACAGACATGATTTTTTTGTAAATCAAAAACAAACGTTTTATACATTGTATTATATACATCCAATTCAAGAGAAAATTTCTAAAACGTTTATACATACATACAAGTATGCTAAACAGAAAAATATGAAATACCTTAAAATTTAAACGACAAATCATAAAAAAATTTTAAAAATACATATGATTATTTCATTATGTCAGTAAATTTTGTGTGTTAATTTATACAAATAAATCAATATACAGTTTCGATAAAATATTATTGTTCGACATTTATACTAATTTTGAATGTAATTGCTCTTAATTTTTTAAAAGTAAAATTATTATAATTTTTTAATTTAACGATAAACAATAATTTTTAAATGAAATAGATGAACTAGTAAGTCATGAAAATTAATTAAAAGGAACTACCTGATTCAGTTAATTTAAATTTTTTATACGATTTTATAACAATATGAATTTTATTTTTAAAATAATAATGCAACTTTCTAAAAATTTTATGGGCACATACATGCAAGTATACTAAACAGAAAAATATTAAATAATATAAAATTCAACTAACAGATCATCTGCATTTACAAAATACATATAATAATTTCAATATGTCAGTAAATCCTGAGTGCTATATTACTATCCTACATTAAATACTAATTTTAAATATTTTTAATTTGATTCCCCCCCCCCCCCCACTTAAATTGAACGATAAATACTAATTTTAAATAAAATACGTCAACTTGTAAACCATGAAAATTAATTAAAATGAACTAACTGATTAAACTTTTGATACAATTTTTTAAAACAATCTGAATTTTACTTTAAAAATATTATAAACGTATTTGTCATATTATTGCATTCCAAATTATTATAACCAATCATATTCTCTTCAAGCATAATTTATATTTTATTTCTTGTGTAAGACATAGAGTACTATTTTCTTTTTAGGTAGATGGTATAATGGTACTTTTAGTACCATGCAATAGCGGAGACATCCGTAAAAGTATTTAAGCACGTGGTTTAATTACATGACTGTTAAATTAATTTTATTTATAAAGTTTTCTTTCCTTATTTATTATTGAAGAATCAATTTCAATATGGAATGTTAAACAGAAACAAATTCTGAACTATTTATACCGTCCTAAGTATACAACAAAGTTAATTTTCTTTAATCAAACCACACAAAATATACATTGTTTCAAAAATAATTCAAAAACAATTAATTAAACAATTAATTTAAAAACAAAAACAGTAAATACAGTTTTCAAAGGAATTAAATTATATATATATATATATATATATATATATATATATATATACATACATATTAATTTCCTTTTTATCAATGGAAATATTAAAATTGTGCTTTGTTTAGAAGGTCTTTTATAAAATAATTGTTTTTTTAAATTCCATATCTAACAATTATATTAAAATGATAATTGCTATTAAATCCTGTTATTAAATTCCTTCACAGAATCAATGAAATAGCTTTCAAATTTATTCGAAAACCCTCTATATCTATGTTTTAATACTATCAACGTTCAAAATAATAAAATCGTTTCCTATATCAAAATCTAACCAAAAAAGTTTTAGTTGACCAAGAACGCGATAGATGGCGCCACCAAAAATAAAATAATAGCATTTAAAACTACCATAACCGAATGGGTGTACGAGAACGAAAAAAGAGTTTTGGTTGAAAGAGAGTTCGCCCAACGCATTAACTTATCTCTAATCTTATCTCTCCCACGTCCTCATACTATGATTAAAGTTGTCCTAATCAACCTATTGATGAGATTAAAAAAAAAAAAAAAAATCAAGTTGAGGTGGGAAGCATTCTTCCTCCTTCCGAATCGAATACCATTTTGTAGACTATTGTAAAAATTCAATACCACAAGTTACGGTTGTATTTATGACGGCCAATTATCAGCACGAGGGATATAGGACCTAATGGGGGGGAGAGGGGGGTCTTTCTAAGGGAACCTAACATCTATTTACGCTTAGAAAACCAAGGTTCGAAGAAAACCACGAAAACACCGAACGATTAGGCCGACGGGGCCATTGGAATAGAACCCAGCATCTCCCGTCTACCAGCTTCGATACAAGTTACTTAAAGGTTTTTCATATAATAAATTTCTAATTTTCTTTCTTCTCCGAATAATTAAAAAATTAATATGAAATAATATTTTAGTAACAATTATTAATGTTTAATGCATCGTGTTGATATCTAGAGATTTTTTTGATGGATTTTACATTAAAATAAATAAATAGGGGTAAAAAAATTACATTAAATTATCGAAATAAACATTTTACTAGTAAAATCTATTTAAACATGTTTGTTAGTTTTAATATTTTCCAAAGATGGCAGCACCAGCGGAGGATTTCCAAAATAATTTTTTCTCCCCTTGACAACGCCCATATCGCCAAACTTTCTCAGTCATTTTTAAACATAAAAGCATGATACTTGTAGGCAGGGCCGTAGCGACCCCCCCCCCCCTTTAAGGGGAGGGGACTCGGCAAAACCAGGGGGGCTGTTGTAAGCTATTACAGATCTTGTAGCCGAATAATGAAATTTGCAAACCTTTATAAAATGATTTTTTTAATACATTTTTTAATAATATTTTAATTTATGTTTTATTCAAAGTCATTTTTTATCAAAGACTATAGCAAACCCCGCGGCTTTGCTCGAGTAATATTTGAAATATGCCAAGTGATATTTATATGTCTAATTTTTATCAAAAGGTACTAACTAAATTTTTATTTCATTAAAAGGTAATATTTTATTTTATTAAAAGGTACTTATTACTTTTAGGAATAATTCAAAAATTACTATTTAAAACACAGTTTGACTAAACATCATTATTACACAGTATTAGGCAGAAATGAGACTTAAATTAATAAAATGAAATGAAACTAAATAAATGATAATTTAGAAAATATTTTGAAACTTTTATGCTCAATTAATACGCTCATTTCAGTATTCATTTGAAGTTTTTAATGTTTTAGAAACCATCTTCTTACATCTTAAAATTAACCATCATGTCGAATTCCAAGTCCTACCACCTCTCTCAACATAAAGGGATATGTTAGAACAGGAACTGTCACCATTAATTTGCCAACATTAATTTTGAAATCGGTTTGTTATTTCCTAATATTCCACAGAAACGTAATTTAAAAAGCTTTTAAAGCCCTTTTTTAGAACGTTTGTTGTTCCTGTGAACCCCAGGTGGTAGAATCACCGGCATAAAATATAGCCTGTGTAGGATCAGAGACTGTTACCACTGGTTCGCAACTATTACTTTTATAATCGGTTTATATTCCCTGAAATTGCATAGAATCGTAATTTAGAACTTTTTTAGAATGCTTTTCGCACCTCCCCTTCGCTTCACACCTTTTTAATTCAAATTTATTTTCGACGTTCCTTCGAGGGCATTTATATTTTATAAGTAACTACCATGTCATATTTAAAGTTTCTAGCCTTTTCAGTATCACAGCAATCGCAATTTAGAAAGTTTTTAGCTCCTGCAATCCTCTGGTGGTAGTGGAACAGACATAAAATATAGCTTATGTTTGAGCAGGTTCTATCACCAAAATTTGTCATCATTATTTTTTTAATCGGTTTGGTAATTTATAAGTTTGCTTAAGAATTGTAATTTATAACGCTTTTCACTCACTTCATTTTTTTTTAAATTTGGAATTTTCTTTCGACTGTTCTTAGAAAGCAGTTGCATCTTGTAAGTAAATACCATGCCATACTTCAAAGTGTTAGACCCCTCAGTTGTGCAAAAAATGCAAATTAGAACATGTTTTGCTTTTGCAACCCTCAGATGGTAGTGACAGCAACATAAAATATAACCTTTGTTATAGCAGGGACTGTCAACATTGATTTGCAACCATTACTTTTGAAATAGCTTTGGTATTTCCTTAGATTGAGTAGAAATCGCAATTTAGAACGTTTTTAGGACGCTTTTCGCGCATTTTCACCCCTTTTTAAATTTCCAATTTTTTCGAAACTGTTCTTAAAGATCATTTATAGCTAATAAATATGTACCTTGCCTAATTTTAAGTTGCTAGCCCCTACAGATCACAAAAATCGAAATTTAGAACGCTTTTTTGCTCCTGCAACGTCTTGATACCGACATAAAATAGCGTCTATGTTAGAGCATAGGCTGTCAGCATCAATTTCCTACCATTACGTTTGAAATCAGATTCATTCTTCCTGAGATTGCCGACAAATCGGCATCTAGAACGTTTTTAGAACGCTTTTCGCGCATTTTGCTTCTGCATCTCCTCTGGGGTAGTGGAAATAGATATAAAATATAGCCTATCTTGGGGCAAGATCTGTCATCATCATTTTTACACCATTATATTTGAAATCGGTTCAGTACTTCCTGAGATTGCATAGAAATCGCAATTTAGAAAGTTTTTTATAACGCTTTTTGCGCATTTTGACCCCCTTTTAAATTTCGATTTTTTTAGGAAATGTCCTTGGAGATCATTGATATCTTATAACTAACTACCATTCCAAATTTCACGATTCTAGGCCCTTCCGTAACGCAAAAGCCGCAATTTAGAACGTTTTTTGCTCCTGCACCCCCTTTGGGGTAGTGGCACCGACATAAAACATAGCCTATGTTGGAGCAAGGGTTGTCACCGTTATTTTGACACCCTTATTTTGACACCATTATTTTTTAAATCGGTTTGGTATTTCCTGAGATTGTGTAGAAACCACCATTTAGAACGTTTATTAGAACGATTTTCGCGCATTTTCACCCCTTTCAAATTTCGAATTGCTTAAGAACTGTTCTTAGAAATCCTTTATATCTAATAAGTAGCTAATATTTCAAATTTCATATTCCTAGGCCCTTCAGTAACGCTAAAATCGCATTTTTAGAACATTTTTTGCTCCTACACCCCCTTTGGGGTAGTGGCACCGACATAAAACATAGCCTATCTTGGAGCAAGCGTTGTCACCATCATTTTGACACCAATACTTTTTAAATTGGTTTGGTATTTCCTGAGATTGTGTAGAAACTACCATTTAGAACGTTTTTTAGAACACTTTTTGTGCATTTTCAACCCTTTTAAATTTCGAATTGTTTAAGAACTGTTCTTAGACATCATTTATATCTTATAAGTAACTAATATTCAAAATTTCATATTTCTAGGCCCTTCAGTAACGCTAAAATCGCATTTTTAGAACGTTTTTTGCTCCTACACCCCCCTTGGGGTAGTAGCACCGACATAAGATATAGCCTATGTTCTAAGTTGGACTAACACCATCATTTTGATACCATTACTTTTGGAATCGGTTCGGTAGTTCCAGACCTTATCTCCGACAAATAAACAATTTTTTCCTCTTTATAATAGGAAGTACAGATTTCGGTCAGATTTCAAAACAGGAAGATATTTTTTTTTTTTTTTTTTAACCATTTGGAAATTCTTATTGTTTTCGGTCGAGGTTGGGGCCAAATGATGTTCGCATTTTATTTTTTTTTCACGAAATTCAACGATGTTCTTTACTTTTAGAAGAATTTTTATTTGAATAGGTAATCGAAAGGCATAAAATCGTTAAAAATTGTTTGAATAGGTAATCAAAAGGCAAAAATTAAAAAAAAAATTGAAAAAGTTACAAAATGGGCAGGCGCAAATTATCAGATATGGAAAAATCCAAAGCCAAAGAGTGGCGCCGAAATGAAAATCGTCTTGCAAAGCAAAAATCGAGGTCTTCAACTGATTATGTAGGCCATAAAAATCGAGATCTTCAACTGATTATGTAGCCCATGAAAATCGAGGTCTTCAACTGATTATGTAGTCCTTGAAAATCGATTACAGAATAAAAGACGAACGCGAAAAAGGAAACAATCTAATGTTTAATCTATTGATAGTAAAAGGCCATGTCTCGAGGGGCTCCAATCCACTAGCCACGGCGTTTTACAATCGGTCGATTCTAACCGGGAAAAATTGAGGTCAACGTAGGTAATTTGGCGCAATCTGTGGATGATTCGGTGGAACTGCTTTCGATTTGTAAACTGTTTTTCTTCTCAAAACGAGACTTAGAGAGTTTATCGATGAAGGTTTTGCTCGTCTGAAGTTTGATCTTTGCGATCTGTTGTTGAAGAGGATGCGACGGATTTTGGTGGACGAAATTTAGATTTTTCGATTAAATTTTGTTACGAAGGTGGTTTGTCCGATCTGTGGATGATTCAGTAGAACTGCTTTCGATTTTTGTTTATTCGATTCTTAAAAAAAATTCCAAATGGTCGTTGTAATCTATTAAAATACAATTTATATATATATATATATTTCCTGGATCGGCGATATTTTCTACTATTACTTCCTTCAAACAAGCAGATAGGTGTTCGCTTTTTATAACCACCATTCTTTTTTAAATGTGCCCAGATGGAAGAAATTTTGGAAAATCTAAATTCTATTAAAAAAAGAAAAAAAAGTTATTTTTAGTCTTTTTTTTCGGGGGGGGGGGGGGGGGGGAGTCCTATAAAGGAGAAAGGTGGGATCCAAGGTTCAAAATTTTAGGCCCCATTTTTTAAAAATTCTAAAATTTTTAAAAATGTTTTTAATTTTATTAGAGCCCTATATGTGAACCTGTGAGTATTGCCTTTGCTCCTATCCCCTTGCGTTCGGTCTATTTTTTTTTTTTTTTTTCCTTTGCAAATTTCTCTATCCCCATAAATTACTGATTCTTTTTCTTTTAGGCTATTTTGTGAAAAGTAAACATTATTTTTGTGAAATTTATTATATTTCCATAAAAAATAATGTTTCGTAACAAAAGATAAAATCCAGTTATTCCAATTCGAACGAAGCCTTTATTAATAATAACATTTTTAAGTATTTTTTCCCCCTAAAGTTTTAGTTTGTAATGAACTTCTTTTGTTTGCCTATTACACATTAAAAAAGTCCTTCCGGCCAGTGCTGGGAGGAAGAGGTAGCTTTTATATTCGTTATTTTTTTAAAGCCAGCTTATATTATTCAAACACACGGAGCTCAAATTAGTGGAACCCGATTATAGAAGATTAAATACCAATTTTTGTCAATATTAAATATGAATGAGAATTTCGCGAAATTAGTCAGCGTTATCAAAGCTGGTTTTATTAAAGTGATTTATATTTGTCGCCAAATTCGGTGATATCCCGAATTATATTAATAATTATATTAACCCGAATTAATGGTGATAGCCCGCCATTTTAAAACAACATAATGGATGCAACAAAACTCACCAATGAACTTGGTCGAGACCTTAGTAATTCCTGTGCACATGCTCACTCATATCTAAATCGGTTGATATATGCGAGTGCTGTTGCAGGCAAAAAATCAGATTTTTTAAAATGTCGCATACATTCGAAATTCAAACTGTTATATCTCGGCTTTTTTTTAGATAAAGGCAAAACAAAAAATAATCCGGAATCTTTGTAACAAGCTGAAACACATAAGAAAAAAATCTTTTTCAATTTCTAATTTTTTTTTGTACTTCATTTTAAATTAATTTTTTTTTAAATGTTTAAATGGCTGCCATTTTAAAACAAGATGGCCGATGAAGTTAGCAAACGAACTCGGCCGAGAGATTGCTATGTACTATGCACATGCCTTGTCACATCCTAATCGGTTCATAAATACGCGTGTTATCGCATGACAAAAATCAGATCGTTTCAAAATGTCAGCCATGCTAGAAATTCAAAGTGCTATAACTCAGCCATTTTTTAAGACATAGACGAAAAAGAAAATGCTCCGGAATCTTTGTATCAAGCTCAAACACATAAGAGAAAAATCTTTTTCAATTTCTTATTATTTTGTACCTCACTTTTAAATTTTAATTTTTTTTTAAATTTTAAATGGCCGCCATTTTTAAACAAGATGGTGGTTGAGGCTGGTCACCGAACTCGGTCGAGACATTGCTATGTACTATGCACATTCCTTGTCATATCCAAATCGGTTCATAAATACGTGTATTATCGCGTGACAAAAATCAGATCGTTTCAAAATGCCAGCCATTCTAGAAATTCAAAGTGCTATAACTCAGCCCTTTTTTAAGATATAGACGAAACTAAAAATGTTCCAGAATCTTTGTATAAGCCCAAATACATAAGAAAAAAATGTTTTTCAATGTCTAATTTTTTTGGGCCTCATTTTAAATTTTAAATTTTTTTAAAAATTTTAAATGGCCGCCATTTTGAAACAAGATGGCGAATGACGCTGGCCAACGAACTCTGTCGAGACATTGCTATGTACTATGCACATTCTTTGTCACATCCAAATCGGCTCACAAATACTTGTATTATCGCGTGACAAAAATCAGATCGTTTCAAAATGTCAGCCATGCTAGAAATTCAAAGTGCTATAACTCAGCCATTTTTTAAGATATAGACGAAACTAAAAATGCTCCAGAATCTTTGTATCAAGCCCAAACACATAAGAAAAAAATCTTTTTCAATGTCTAAATTTTTTGTGCCTCATTTTAAATTTTAATTCTTTTAAAATTTTTTAAATGGCCGCCATTTTGAAACAAGATGGCGGATGAAGCTGGCCAACGAACTCGGTCGAGACATTGGTATGTACTATGTACACACGAAATTTTATCCAAATCGGTTCATAAATACGAGAGTTACAGTATGACAAAGATCAGATATATATATATATATATATATAACCATTAATTAAACATAACCTACCACCCTCAAAAACCGTAATATTATGAATTAAAGCTGTAAGTATAAAAAAAAGTGCCAAATAGTTTATTATAAGAATTATTATGGAAGAAAAAAGAAGAAAGTGGACACTGACAAATAATGGAAAAGCTTATATATTGAATTACGTTTTCAAGGGCACAGAATTCAATGATATACGCAAAATGGTTGTTTTCTGTGAGAAAAAAAAGCTAAAGCTAAAAATTATTTTTCTCTGTGCCCGAACAACCATTATAATCAAGTGAATAGATTAAAAATGAAAACAGAATAGAAACAAATAATATGAAATGGAAAAATCAATAAAACCAGTTTAAATATTTATAGGATATAAAATAGAAATAATACACAACATACCGATTAATATTTCAGTATTTTTCAATACATCCACTCGCACATGGCTACCATAATATCGTAAAGATTAAGGTGAATAAAACAGTTAAGAAATCACATATGTATATATATATAACCATTAATTAAACATTACCGACCATCATCAAAAACCGCATTATTGCAAATGATTGTCAATAAAAATGGATGCCACAAACCTGTAATATAGAACTGTATATATAAAATAAAGTACCTTATACTTAATTACAAGAGTTAATAAGGAAGAATAAAAAAGAAGAAGAATATGGATTCCGAATAAATTGAAAAATTATATATTGAATTACGTTTTCAAGAGTACAGAATTCAATGATATAAGCAAATCGATTGTTTTCTGTGAGAAAAAAGCTTAAAGCTGAAATTTTTTTTTCTCCTGTACTCGAACAACCAATAGAACCAAAAGAATAGTCTCAAGATGAAAACAGAACATTATCAAATGGCATGAAATAAAAAAAAAATACTACAACCGATTAAATATTTAATTTATAGCAATAGAAATCTTACACAACTTACCGAATAAATTCCTAGTAGATTTTCAAAATAGATTCCCGCACATGGAATCCATAATCATTATAAGATTAAGGTGAATAAAACAGTTAAGTTAACACAGAAATTAAAACCTATGAATTCAGTTAATTCATTTTGAAATACCGTGATAAATACAATTAATATAATATAACTAGAAAATAATTACATTATTTAAAATACCTAAAAACAATTTTAAATTGTTTAATATCAATTTTACAATATTGCCAATATTCAGCGTAAAATACCACCTGGCGTAAAAAATTAAAATTATTTCTTTAATAGATGCTTTAAAAAGACAAAATTTTTTGGTGCTGCCATCTATGATTTTATTTTAAAACTATTATTATTATTCAAATGTCACAAAAAGAAGAATCTAATAAAAGTTAAAGAAATGAAAACAATCAACTGCATTACTACACAAATCCTAATAAAAAAAATCCATACTATATATCATTATTCAAAAAAATTATTTTAAAAAAATTAAATAAATTAAATGTTAATAAAATGCTTTCAATGTATTCCATTACCAAACCCATTTAATCTACACTAAGAAATTAAAAAAAAATCAACATTGATAATATATAGAATACAGCTATATGCTATAAAATAAAATAAATTATATATAATAATAATATATAAAAACCTTAATAATTACCATTACATATAAAAAATGAAAAGGAAAGAAAATAAATAAATAAATAAATGGATGTTTATAGAAGATTGTCAGATTCTAAAATTCCCAATATCCTAAAGATCACAAATATAGTGTGTGAATTATCTTCATAGTAACCATAAGCTAATAAAGTATGATTGTGACAGTCAAATAAATTAAACTGATAATTAATCATGGAATACAAAGTTGAAAATAAAACTATATTAAAAAGTATAGAGGAATAATAATAAAAACTATTTACCCAATTTCAATACATACAGTATAACATTAGTTATATCAAATAAACTTATATGCATAATAATCACTAAAAAGATGGTATACTATTATTAATTAATATGATATTGTCCTGAGTAGGCTTAATTTTAAAAACAAGTTAATATTGAATGTGATTAAATAAGTTAAATTTAATATGAATTGAAATAAAAAGAAAAGTCCCCACTTACATATAAAACATCAAATCAACATCCATATAAAATATGTATTAGAAATGTAGTTATAATACTAAAGCCCCATCATTTTTTCTTTTTTTTTTAAATTAACCATTGCGTATTACCCAGACAACACCACCCTCCTCCGTACTCTAACATCTACCCACCCAACCAACCTATAGAAATTTTTTATTATTATTTTACAATTTTTAGTTTTTTATAAATATTTTTTTATTTTATAAATTTTTTTGTAATTTTGTTTACGCATGTGTTAATTTTTTTTTTTTTAAGATCATGTAAGTACTAATTCTATATTAATGAATATATGAATTTTTTTGGAAAACCATGATTTAATGCATCATAAATTAGTTTTTTAATATTATTGTTAATTAGATGAGAAGAACATAAACATTTTATTCTATATAAATGATTAAGTAATATATTTCGATATACAGAATGATGAAGACAAGATTTAAAATTTGTAAATGTATTAACTTTAAATTTAAATTCTTTACGTTTATCATATAAATCTGTTATTGTTTTGTTGTCTTTTATTGTAATTTTAAGATCTAAGAAGTGAATTGTATTGTTAGATAAGAGGTTTTCCGTTAATTCCAAATTAGTGGGATAATCGACTGGAAAATGAGAAATTTTAGATTGATCAGTGGCAATTACAATTATGTCATCAATATAACTATATAAATGTAGATTATTATTAGTAAAAGTACGTTCATAGTGATATAAGTATAAGTCTGATAATAAACTGGATGTACAACCACCTTGTGGTATACCGACGTGCTGTAAATATAATATGTTATCTTGCAAAATATAATTATTATAGATAATGAAGTTAGTTAATGATTTAAAATATGCGATATCAATATTAGATGGTAATTCCAGTTTTTAATAATACTTTTAAAATAATACATTTATAATATTATGTAAATCTAATAAGTCTATATTATTAAAAAGATCTTTGAAGTCATATGTCGTTATATAATATACACAATGAAGATTTTTAAAAATATTGACCAGTTGATAGCTATTTTTTATACAATGTGTATTATCATTGTTTGTAGTAAGTATATATAATTGATTAAGAATTTTTAATAGAAGTTTATTGGCTTTATTATTATATGTATTGCAACCAATAGTTACAGTCCTAAATTTAATTGGAGTTTTATGAAATTTGGGAATAAGAACTAAATAAGGATAATTAAAGTTAGTAGATAGAATATTTAATAGTTTATAATAACTTTAAATTTTACGATTATTTACGATTACATTTTCATTAGCTTTTTGAAAAGAATTATTAGAAGAAATACAGGTTATAAGAAGTTGGTGATAATAAGATTTACATATGATTGCATAATTATTAGGAGATTTGTCTACATATGTAATAACGTAATTTTTTTGTAATTTAGTAGTTTGTTGGAAAAAATGCTTTGTGTTAATATAAATCAAATCAGAAATATTATTGTTTAAAGCCATAGTTAATTTTTCAATTACTAATATTTTCCATTGATTAAAATATGCAATAGGTTTATTGTAATAGATTGAAATTTTATATATAAAAATATCTATATCATATGTAAACTGTTTGATAATAGATTTAACAGTAAATTTAGATGGAAGTCTATATTTAGCACCAAAACCCATTAGTTTTTTCAATTTAAAATCATTAACAATATTAAGATTTCCAGTGATTATGTGTCCATGATCATTGTTTATATATTTTTTTAGATTGGGGTCATTGCATTTACACGAAAAATTACTTGCAGCAGATGTATTTTTTGAAAATGTATTGTAGTTAAAAATCTTTCTACCAATTGTATTCGGATATTTAAAGGTTTTTGATATATGAAGATTATTAATAGGAAAATAACAGTTTTTATCGTTAATTATAGAATTGATATTAATTTTATTAAATATATGATTTGAAAAAGTTATTATCATTTGAGTATTCGTATTTTAAATTTTATGTTTTTCTTTGTAAATTAATATTTAAAAGATTAACCCTAGTCGTAATGAGATCAAAATAAATATCAGAAAAATGTTTAGAGAAAGATTTACTTAGAAATACATTTAAATTTTGTACAATCTGTTTCTTTTTAATAGCAAATATGTATTTATATATATATATATATATATCAATTTTGAACGGAGGGTGGTTTCGGGGTCTGGGGGTTATGATTGGTGAAAATATACCAAAATTTTTTGGAATCGTTTTCCTCCGAACGGCTACAATAGGTAGCTTTTTATAATGAAAGCTACCTAAAACCTAACAAAATAAAAATAATTAATGAAGAGCAGGGCTTAATTTCTAACAAAAAAGTACCGGGGAACCCTAATATTCTGCGGTACCGGTACTAACAACGTACCGTTTCCACATCCCCCCCCCACCCCCCTGTCACTCCAGCCTACATATTTATATTTCGTACATTATTTGCAAAATTTAAAACATTTTTTTTTTCTTTAACAACATGAAAATTTTAAATATATCTATCTGCATATACTTAGATGTCAACTATTGCACTCTTTAGTTATCACCTAAGTTTAATGTTGATTAATTGCAGAATTCTGCGATTAAATATGGTAAGGATTGTGATTCGGAAATTGTGTTAACACAAAAAAGGGATAGCTATGCATTTTTATGAAAAAATGAATAAAATTTACAGAAATTAATATTTATATGCTGAAGAATGGAGCAGTGTTTTTCGATTTCCTATAAAAGGTGCATATCTTAAACTACAATCGATTCCTTCCGTATAAGAATCTTTTGTGGTGAGCGCCTGAAAATCAGATTAAATTAAAAATTTGACGCAGTTATCGGTAAGATTCGATGGTTTTATAGAAAAAGATGAAACACTGCTCGATTGCTTTCTATCAGAATAACAATATGTGTCAATTATATCTACTTGCAAATAAAAGTGACTTCGTAAATGTGCAGAGTAGACCCTTAGCATGGGAAGCGTTCCTGATACAAAATAAATAGAAAAATCACTAATGTGATTTTTATACTCGTACTTAATAGAAGACAAAAAACCTCAAACAAATAAAATCTCAAGATGATGCTCGCTGGCTAAAAACAGAAAATATTCTTTTCAGGTTAGATATCTCAAAAAAAAAAAAAAAAAAAAAAAAAAAAAAGACAATCAATTAAAAATTATCTTGCTGTCACAAAAGAAAATCGAACTGAAATCAAATTCATTGTTCAGTCTCTTGAGTAGCGCCGTATCAACATGTCACCACCACCAATGCCAGACATATATGTGCAAATATCACTAGAATAGACAAGCACGATTTCTCTTTTCCCTTCATTCTGGTCGAAATAGCATTAAAATGATTTGAAATAGAATATAACTAGCAGACCCGCCCAGCGTTGCCCGGGGTTTGTAAATAATAACCTTAAGCAAAACTCAAGTTTGTATGATTTTATATCTTTTGAAATTCTTTTAAATGAACCTAATTTCGGTATCCCCATTGCCTTCACCAGCGTCTAGCGTGCTTCCAACAAACTTCTTTCTGAACGAACCTGTAACTTCGGTCCCCGCTACGTATGGCAGCATTTAAAGGAAGTGCCCCGCACATGCCGGAGACAATCGAAAACCAAGCTGAGTGAGCGAAACCTCGTAGTAATCAAGCCGATAGAATAATAATAAAAAAAGAATGCACCATCAATCATTAAGAATCGTTAGAATCATTAGAAAATGTGAGTAACTGAAGCCTAAGGATAAAATTTCATAATACAGAGAGTAGCTGAATTGTAATCTAAGTTGGATGAACCAAATACCGTTGAAATTGGCCCCTTAGAACCCGAGGAAAGAATGCTTCCCCAAGCGGTGGAAGATGCCCCCTCACCTTGTAAATTTCTCGAATTATTTTTAACATTAACACGATATTTAATAAACGGATGAAATCCCTTATCTAAAGCTACCTTTAAAGTAACGCGATTTTTAATTTACGGCTGTTGTGAGTACACGTAAGTTGATGCTGAAAAATGAGATTAATGTTCGAAAAATGTGGTAGCTGAGGTATAAAGAAAGATCGGGCAAAATTAAGCACAGAGTATGAATTAATCATTAGAATAATATTTTAAAGAAATGCGCAAAAAAATGGGGTAAATGCTTAAAAAGGGCCCTAGGGCCCCAATAATTATATGCGGGTGTTGGTCTAGGGAGAAGAGTCCAAGACTCAATTTTAAAATCGCGCAATGAGAAGCTGATAAAATTAGGAGGTGAAAAATACATGGCACACAAAATGTTCAAGGGGCCCTGGATCGGGCCAAAAGGACCCTACGTTGCCCCAAGATTTTAACTGGATTATAGAAACGGGAGAATAACTAAATGTAAAAATAAAGCAGCCAAAAATGAAGATTAAGAGGGGAAATTTATTGACAATTTATTGACAATGACTGCAAAAGCTTCAAGGGGCCCTGTACCGGGTTCCAAGGGGTCAGGGACTTAAGTGGCATGTAGTTTGATAAAAAGATACTTTTGAGTAGTTTTTAAAGTAATCAAAAGACGCTAGAACTATGTTAAAGAAAATTTCAAGCAATTCAGATCATTTTTTCAGGGCCGAAGAAGGCGATTTAATATTCAAAATTGGTGGTAACTGAAGACTGAAAATTTTTTGTCGTTCATGTAGTAGTTGGAGGACCTAAGAAGTTGTTAGAAAAAAAGCTAGTGAATCGGACGTTTTTTAAGAGGGCTATAATAGAGGGCCCAAAAAGGGCCCAACTGACTGTTAAATGCAGGGCCCTAAAATGAAAACATGTTAAAATATCTTAATACTTAACTCGTTAGATCTAAGGATAGTCAAAATTAAACATAGAGTATTAATTTTTCGTTACAATAATATTTTAGTTAAATGCGCAAAAAATTAAGTAAATGCTTTAGAAAAGGCACAAGGGCCCCAATAAAAAAATGAGGGTGTTAGTCCTGGAAGAAGAGTCCAATACTCAACTTTAAAATTATGCACTGAGAAGGTGAGAAAATTAGTTGGTGCAATATGCATGGGGCACAAAAAGTTCAAGGGCCCTGGACCGAGCCCTCGGGCCTTACGCGACCATAGGGGCCCCAGGGTCTTAACTGGAATGTATAGACGTGAGAATAACTAAATGGAAAAAGGGTTCCAAAAATGAAGATTGTATTAAGAGGGGGCAATTAATTAACTATTTATGATGCACAAATTTCAAAGGGCCCGATAGCTGGCCCCGAAGGACCAGGAGCTTAACTGGCATGTTGTTGGGTATAAAGATATTTTTAGTAGTTATTAAAGCAATCAGAGGATTCTAGAACTATGTTAAAGAAAATTTCAAGAAATTCGGAACCTTTTAAAAAAATCTGCCCAAAGAAAGCTATTAATATTCAAAATTAGTGGTAGCTAAAGTCTGATAAATTGTTCTGTCGTTCATTTAGTATCTGGAGGACCTAGGAAGTTCTTTTAAAAAAGCTAGTGAATCGGACCATTTTTAAGGGAGCTAAAATAAAAGGCCCAAAAACGGCCAACTCATACTTAAAAAAGGGCCCTAACATGAAAACATGTTAAAATGTCTTAGTACTTAGCGCTTTAGAACTTCAGTCAAAATTAAGCGTAGGGTATGAATTATTCGTTACAATAATATTTTTAAAAAATGCACAAAATATTGGGAAAATGTTTACAAAAGGGCCCCAATAAAAAAATGAGGGTGTGGGTCCAGGAATAAAAACCCAAGACTCAACTGTAAAATTATTCGCTTAGAAGATGAGAAAATTAGGGGTTAAAAAATGCTTGGCGTTCAAAACGTTCAAGGGGCCATGAACTGGGCCCTGCGATTCCCTAGGGGGCCCCAGGGTTTTAACTGGAATGTAGAAACGCGAGAATAACTAAATGGAAAAATGACCTCAAAAATGAAGATCGGATTAAAAGGAAGCAATTTATTAACAATTTATTAGTGCAAAAAAATCAAGGGACCCTGTATCGGGCTCCAAGGATCCAGGGACATAACTGGAAAGTAGAATGGCGAGAAACTATATGGTGAAAGCTCTCCCAGAACGAAGAACCCTCATAGCATGCATGGTCACGGTGACGTCGTTGTGACGTCACTGTAAGTCACTGTGGTCACGTGACATCTGTGACCAAAATGCCACCCCTCAGTGATGTCACATTGTGACTGAGATGTAAACTTCTTAGAAAACTTTAAAAAATTACGAAAATTCTTCAAAACATGTTATTTACTGTAAAATTATGTTTTCCTGGCAATTAAAAAAAAATTGTGAGGTCACTGTTATATCACTGCTATGTAACGTACGTCACGTCACATATGTGACAAAAAAACCACCATATTGTAAGTCACAGTGTGACAAAAATATGAACTTCAAAAATCTTTGAAAATGAAGAGAAATATTTTAAACAGTCACGAATTACATGGCATAAGGAATAAAATATATTAGTGGATAGCAAATGGTAAATTCTCTCACTAAAGGGGAGGGGGGGGGGGGGCATAATGAATAAAGTGCACGATACAATCATTAATAAACTAAATTTTCAGGCTATACTTTATCAATTTGATATCTAAGATAGTGAATGTATACTTTTTCATGATTTAAATTTTATCTAGCATTTGGATAATATAATTAGAATTAGGAATATTAAATTTATACACGTTACATATTTAGTTTGCTGGGAGGAAAGTTATTTATTTATTTCTTTTTTTACCGACCAGGATTATTCGAAACACTTCTGTGGTTTCAAAATAAAAATTTTCTATTACAGTTAAATCTGCACCTTTTAATGAGCACGTAGAAAGAGTCTTCAGAGTTTAGTCATCTATGCATTTATTGCTTTAGAATATTTTTATAATTTGTATTCAAGTCATAAATTCTACTTCTTTCAGACTTTTTAAATAAAATTAGCATTTTCCGAAAATAAAAGAAATATACAAAATTTGTGCAAAACAAACTTTACTTTAAAAAAAAAAAAAAAGAAAAAAAAAGGGGGGGGGGCTCGTTATTACCATTAAATTTATTTTTACACCTTTTGAAAATTTAAACAATGGTATATCTAATAAACTCTAATTATGAATATTATTATTATAATTATTTAGAAAAAATGAACTTTACAATACATTTTAACTTGTATTATTTGGTACGGATAAAAAGAAAAGGTTAAATACATTGGACATTTCTTCAAATACAAAATTTTAATTAACCATACTTTCAGAAAATTACTGCGCATTCAAGTTTCATATCTCTTGCATGCAAAAACAAATAATCTGTACCAGACCATCTGCTTGAAAATCGTCTGCCCACAAAAAAATAAACATGAGAAGACGCGGGAAATAAATAGTTCACTTTTTTTAGAACATCACCTTCACCACGTCTACAACACTTTAAGATAAGGAAATGACCATTTTTGGATACACGGATATTAATAGAACGTATATGTAAGTTTTATTTAATTTAAATATTTTATTCCTGATTTGTACATATGGTTTGGTTTGGTTTGTGTTTATGACGGCCGATTATCAACACGTGGGATATAGGCCCTGGGGGGAGTGCCCTTCGTGGGGGTCTTTCTAAGGGAACCTAACCCGTATTTACGCATGGGAATCCACGGTTTCGAAGAAAACCACGAAAACTCCGAAACGGTTAGGCCGACGGGCGCGATTGGGTTCGAACCCAGCACCTCCCGTCTACCAGCTTCGAGAGCAGAATCTCTCAGCCACTGGTGGGGCCTTGTACATATGAGTTAAATAGTTTTATGTTATATTTGTAAGAGACTGATCTTTAAACTGTTAGAAGCGATATTTTAAAATTCGATAACTGTAAAGAAAAATATCTTAATCTGCCATCGCTTGAAAAAAAAAACTGCGCAGAGACTGTGCATGCCTACATTCATACTGGAATTAATATAAACATTAATTTACTCTTACTTGAGATTGAAAATGTATGGAACGACAATGATTTGGAATTATTTTATCAGCTTCTTACTATTTTTTGATTACTAACACTTATAGTTATTATTATTTTGGGGTTAAATATGATGTTCGATTATCATAAGATTACGAAACTGTTTCAGATTAGAAATTAACATTATACTGGGAAAATGTATCTTTACATATTACAGTAGTGAAACATTTGAAAGAATTTTCTTTTAGTGCTAATAATATTTTAAATTATCTTTCAAAATCCTAAATCTTCAAACCAATGTTTTCAGATTTAACATTTGCCGAAATTATAAAATAATAGGAATTCCTTATACCATATCGAAATATTTTTGAGATATTGTTAAATCTAATAAGGCATTTAATTTATCTATTGAGTTTGCTGTTGTTTAATAGTACAATTATAAATCCTAATTATTATTTTTAGTATTTTTCAAATTGGTATATTTATTTTTTTAAATTGTATGTAAGCATTTTTTCTTTTCTGTTTGTGATTTTAATCAAACATTTAATTATAGACATTCTGAATCGGTTATTAAATTTTCTTCTTTTGTAAATTCATTTTCTACGTTTATGATACGCGTAATTATTGGCACTAAAAAGTAAAATATGATACTTAAGCATTGAAACAAAGTGTTTTTCATGCCTGATGGGAAGTTATAGATTAAACTGCTTTAGTATATATTTTTAAAAGTTCATATAATACAGGATACATATTATAGGACACAAGTTGAAAAGTGCTTATGACTTCGGTTTGTCTGTCCGTCTAGCAGTCTATCCGCACTCTAACTCTCGAAAATATACTCGGATTGCCCTGAAATTTTTGGATGTTATTGACGTTTACCATAGCACGGTACCTATTTGTAATGAAGTTTGTAGCATGCTTTGTTCATTTACAGGGACAGCCAAAAGTTTTCCGTTACATTACAGCATATGGAAAAAAATCGTTTCAAATGATTTTTTATGATTTTACGCACGCTTTCAAACAGAATAAAATCTATATGCATTTATGAAGTGCACTAAAATATGCATTCTGTTGACTATGCGATGCAAAGAATAGTTATTGTTCATTTACAGGGCTAAAAAAGGAATTCAAATACATAATGATATAGGGGTGGAGGGAATTGTTTGCGGCATACTTTAATTATGTTAATCTATTTCATATATAATGAAATTGATATATGTCGCTGAGGTTTACATACTATAAATTATTTCATTTATAATACGAATAATACGTATATAGCATTTACAGGGACACACAAAATATTTCAGATACTATATTGTATCCGAAGTACTGTTCATTAGCGATGATTGCTGGAAATGTATTTTTAATTATGATATGCGCTTTTATGATTCACTGTATTTATGCATAGTATATGGTGTATATAAATGCTATAATTCCTATACAAGGCTACACAAAAGTATTCGTAAGGATTACTGGGTATGGGCGCAAATTGCTTAAAGGTGGTTTTTAAATGAGTTATGCTCTTTTTTGCTGAACTGCATTTAATTTACCAAGAAATGTTTGTAGAATATAGATAAAACGATATACAGGATCACGTAAAGAATTGGATACATGACCGTCTATAAATTATAATTTCTGGAAATGTGATTTCAGCAGTTTTAAGAGTGTCTTAGTTTGAATTAAATTTTAACTAAATAGTGGCGTGTAATAAAGATTCTAGGTAAACTACAGGGTTGCACAAAAGTATTCAAGTATGTTTCCATACATTAGTATAAATTGCTGAAAAAGAATTTCAACCTGTTAGGCGTTTTCTTGCTAAACTAAATTTTCCCATTATATAGTATATATGCACTTAAAAAAATGGGAAGTCAAAATTGAGTAAAAAGTACTCAAATTTAAATGCGTCACATACTCAAAATAGCTCCGATCCAAATGTACTCAAAATTGAGAAACACATGTACTCATTTTTTATTCATTGGTTGTGATCAAATATGAATCATTATGTACTGCCCCCCTCCCCCCCCAAAAAAAAGAAAAACCTAAAATTTAAAGTAAAAATGTACTGACATTTATTTCCCGTTCAAAGTTCTTAACAAGAAATGTTTAATTGATTATTTATTAAGAAAAATAGCAAAATTCTTAACAAGATACTCAAATCGAATATTTTTATGACAAGAGCATTATTTCCAAGCACTTTTAAATTATTTTTAAAATGCTGTGCATAATTTAATATTTACATTAATAAACATTATTTATGTCGCCATAAATGAAATGAACCATTACAGGGTACAAAACTATTCGTTTGTTTGGGTTTGATAACATGTGATGTTTCAAAATAGAGAAAGCATGGGTTCATTTTTGATCCAAAAATATTCAATTCGATATGAGTACGTCGGTTTACTTATTTTTGAGTACTTCATTTTTCTCAGTGTATCAACCTACAGATCAAATACAGGGTTGTTCAAAAGAATTGGAAAACATATTTGGCTATGGACGGTAACTGCTGAAATCAATTTTTCAAATGTTTACTTAGTTATCTTATTTACGTCATTTCCCTAAATTACGATGTCTTGTTAAAGCATTCAGAAAGTGTTGGAAAGTATTTTATAATCTATAATTAACGCATGATTTTTCTTACTCGTTTTTTTTCTATTTCCCAGATCAGTCTTTTCCTATAAAACATACCAAATCTATTTAGCTCATATTCACAAAATACAATATACACGGGAATAAAAAATTTAAATAAATATCGCTTATCATGCCGCTCTATAAATAATAGTTGTATTAATATCCGTGAGTCTCCATGTTCGTATTTAATAAAGCAATGACAAATCACAACAAATTAAAAAATTTACACATTCTAAATATCAAGCTTGAACTCAATATCAAGCATAGAACTTAATATCAAGCATAGAACTGAATAAAAAAATATGTCAGTTGATAAGCATTGTTTTTTAAGTGGAAAAATTTAAAATGATTTAGAAGAATAGGACTCCAAAATAGCGATATTTTGCTAAAAAGTACGGTAAAAAGATAAGATTTTATATTTACAGCAAAAGGTTATTTCAAAATTCATCGCTGTATTAATACTTAGAAATTTTTCCAGAGAGAATCCTTCGCCTTATATACAATATTTCAAATGAAAATCAAATATCAAATTAATTGCTCAAAAGGCGCAAATAGTGAAAAAGATTCCAAGCCGGGACTCGAACCCGGGCCATCAGTATAGCACACTGATATTCTACCGACTAAACCACATGGAACGACGCCCAGTCTGTAAAATTTCTCACTATTACAGGTTGGCAAGGCTACAAACGCAGCACAAGATGGAATATTTATCGTGAGCCACCGACATGCGGTAAACACGAAACTTAATGAAATCCAGCATCGAAACTATATTAATAATTGGAAATTTTTCCAGGGAGAAACATTCGCCTTCCATACAACATTTCAAATTAAAATTTCCTTTTAAGCAATTAATTTGAAATTTGATTTTCATTTGAAATATTGTATGCAAGGCGAATGGTTCTCTCTGGAAAAATTTCCAAGTATTAATATAATTTCAATCGATACTGGATTTAATTAAGTTTCGTGTTTGCATCATGTTGGTGGCTCACGCTAAATATTCCATCTTGTGCTGAGTTTGTAGCCTCGCCATCATGTAATAGTGAGAAATTTTCCAGCCTGGGTATCGTTCCATGTGATTTAGTCGGTAGAATGTCAGTGCGCTGTACTAATGGCCCGGGTTCGAGTCCCAGCATGGAATCTTTTTCACTATTTGCGTCTTTTAAGCAATTAATTTGAAATTTGATTTTCATTTGAAATCACAGTGTTTATGACAAGTTCGTCACAAATGACCCATATTTCACAAATTGGTCACAGTGTGACGTCAAAGCATTGTCGCTTTCGTCACAGGTTCGTCACAAAGTTAATGCCAAAATAGTCACAAATGACACACTTTTCACAAATTTGTCACACCGTGACTTCACAGAGTGGTCACAATGTGACGTCACAAACGACCTCTAAAACGGCCATAACGACCTCACATTCTAGTCACTGTGACGTCACATCGACGGTCACAAAATCACAGTGTGACTTCACAACGACGTCGCCGTGACGTCACCATGCCTTACGGGAAGACTGGATAAAAAGGAGGAAAGTTATTAATAATTTTGTGCATAAAAATTTAAAGGGGCCCAGGGGCCCTGACCCTTAAATTATTAAAAATCCGAGCCACAGATGCATCAGGACCTGTCTTGAACTAACCTCACCTAAATTTTCAGACTTCTACGCGCGGTAGATTTCGCTATCCATCCCACACAGACAGACACGCAGATAGACAGAGCGATGTGTTCGTTTATTAGTATAGATAAAGGAAGACAAAATAAATTATTAAAACCTTAATAAAAATAAAACGTCGAATTAAAAATCACTTGATGACGTAACAAACACGTGTAAAGTGTTTAACGTCAAGTAAATTTGCCATTTACGATCACCCATTATTGGCATTTAATTTTATAGTTTGGCGATATGTTTTTGGTCGACGGCATAATCAAGAAGTACCACAAATTATTTCTGTTCGTAGTTAAAGGTAGATAAATATCTCTTCTTTATAGTAAATAACTAGTAAATCTGCAGATCAGGAGCCTCAACGTCATCTTTGCAAGTCATTGTTTTTTAACACTCATTCAACTTCCTACAAATCGCTTTTTAAAGTGTTCAAATTACATAAATATTTATAAGCATACAAGATACTTCGTAAAGTTTCAGAAATTAAAAGTGTTAAACAAGAGGTTATACATAGATGTTCTGAAATTCTGATGAGCTACTTATTTTGGTAACTTTTTAAATCAAAAATTGCATTTCTTCAGGGAGGCTCTGCCCCCCTGAAACCCCCGTAGTCTATTTAAATTTACATTCGTAATTTTTTATTGATTGAGCGGATGGTTATAGTATATCTTAGATTTTTTTACGCTGTGATTTATAAGGATAAGCATAAGTTTTTTTTATAAATTAATAAAATTTGAATTTAAAATAAAATCTTCATGTTAACCGTACGCAGGCAATAAATCTTGAAGTGACGCCAAAAATGTAACCCTAAAATCCGCTACATTCGGAACAAACACAACGACGTGCTTAAAAAAAAAAAAAAAAAAAAAAAAAAAAAAAACAGAATAATATTTTTAGTAATACAGTTTTTAATTCATATTACAATGAAATGCTACCTTAGAATGCTTATTGCTTAAATATAAGCAGATCATTTTCATTTTACAGAAAAAATGCGCGGATGAAGTCAAAGAATTCGGGCCCTGTTCCACGTGCTTGTTTTGTTTGGGCCGAATGAGGGCATTTAAATCTGAGCGATAACGCACATCGTATTGCAAACTGTTTTTACGGCATACTGCATCTCCATCTATCTCTTTCCTCCGTGAATAATAGTTAATTTTAATTTACCCAAGATCTTTTTATTCTAGCATCTTTGTTTTCGATAAATGACGTCTAATTCACCTGCTATGCGTACTTATTCAAAACTTTACGGCACTCGAGAGTTTACTTTTTATTTCCAATATGCCGCCATATTAATTTTTCTATTCTTAATTTTATTTTTCATTTTCCTGTTTCACGACAAAACATTTCAATTGAAAATTGTTTAAAAGAAAATATTATTCCGGGTTTTGATTTTCTTGGCAACAATTAAAGAAGTATTGGTAAATGTTATGGAAAAATGTTACGTTATTCTCTATGAAAATAATGAACTTTTGTATTTTTAAGCAAAATATTTGAATAAAATAAATGAAATATTGCCTATTTTTATTTCTGGGCTAAAATCCATCTATATGCAAAGATACAAATGCATTAATTCATCCGTTTTGACGTTGGCTTTACTCAAATATTATACACGCAATTATACTAATATTATGAGGACCAAATACGTTGCTAGGCAACAGATGAACGAAAAGGAAAAAAATGAAATATGCATTACATCAAATTGATAAAACAAAATCCTTTATGTTATTGGAAAACATGCATAAAATTCCCCCCAATATTATAAACCTAATTAAAAAAATCTCGCAAATATATTGACAAAATTTCAAACTAATTGGAATAATTTAATAATCTTATTTAAAAATTTCAGCATAAAAAATTTACCATTTAAATCCATTTTTCATATGAGCCATTTCTTTCAGCAAATGAAAATCTAAAAATCGTCTGACTTGCCATAGAAAAGCATTATAGAACAAAATAAAATGTTCCATATTTCCCGAACGAATGAACCAAATTTAACCAAAAACTATACAGCTAAGTCCGGGTACCTCATCAACATGCCCAGTGAATTTCAAGCCGATCGGATGCTTTTTGCGGCAGTTATCGCGGAACAGACAGACTAACAGACAGACTAACAGACTGACTAACAGACAGACTAACAGACAGACTAACAGACAGACTAACAGAAACCAAAACTTTTCGTGTCTCCACAGTAAGCCTTCACTGACGTTTCGGCAACTAACTAGTAAATCTGCAGATCAGGAGCCTCAACGTCAGCTCTGCAAGTCATTGTTTTTAGACTCACTTTGGTAATATTCAGTTTCCTGCAAACCGCAGTTTAAAGTTTTCAAATTATGTAATTATTTATAACAATAAAAAATACGAAGTTTTCAGAGATTAGAAGCATTAAATTAAAAACGTTATGGAAGGATATTTCAAAATTATCATGAGCTGTTAATTCTGGTATAAAAGTAAATTTCTTCAGGGGGCTCCGCTCCCCTGAACCCCCCGTGGTCTTGTTAATTTACATACGTAACTTTTTATTGATTGCGCTAATGGTTAGCGCAAATCTTAGATTTATTTTTACACTTCCGAACCTCATTTTTCAATACTGGTAACACAGAAGATGATTTACATTGACGCAATTATATTAAACGTTTAGGTTTTATGAATGAAAATGTAATTTCCTTTAAAAATAAAATAATTTTCATTCATATTTTCTGAAATGAGGCGGCATTAAGAAGTAACACCTGTCAAAAAACATTTTTTCAGGCAATCTAGTTAATGCTTGGTTTTTAAGAATGAAAATATTTATTTCCCGATACAATGACGTCATTTTCGACAACGATAATTTTTCGGTGCATAATTTTGATATTTACTATATATTTGCTTTTCAAAAGTTGTTTTTTTCTCATTGGAATTTTCGATTAAGAATTAACATTTCTGTTAGCTGTGTGAAGACGATAAACCATGAGATATTAGTAACATTTTTTTTAATAATAAGAATTAATATCATAACACAAGCCCCTTTTATTTCAACCTCAAAGCGTATTCGTTTTATTTTTGATATATGAGATCAAATTCACCTTCTTTTCGTATTTTCACTGTATTTCTAATATGAAGGCGTATTCATGTCTATTTTTTATTTGATATTCCTCTCGCACATAAAAATCTTTCAAATCAAAATTAACTGTTTAAGATAAATTTTTATTCCGGGATTTAATTTTCGTGGCAACGGCAAAAAAAAAAGAAAAAAAAAAAAAAAAGATTGATAAATTTTAAAGCAAATGTTGATTTATTCCTTATGAAAATAATGAACTTTTTAATTTAAAAGAAAAATATTTGAACAAAATAAATAGAACATAGTCTTTCTTTATCTCTGTGGTAAATTCCATCTATATGTAAAGACACGAAGGCATTAATTCGTCCCTTTTGACTTTGATTTAACTTCAAACAATTACAAATACTTTCACATTTACGATATTTTTAGGTGTAGTTCGCTGCTAGGTAACAGTTAAAAGATAACAAAAACAATTAAATACAGTGTCTCACATAAGTGATGGGACACTTGTGCTTTACAAAAGGAAACTAATCAAATAAATTAAAAAAACATGTACACATTTTTTTGTGGGTGTGTTTCATACTTAAATTTAGTAAAGATTATTACATAACATACATTTTGTCAAAATATTAAAATATTAATTTAATAAAAATACAAATGTTTAGAACAGAGCAAAAAATAGCTCACATAAGTGATGGGACACCATTATATATGCAACAAAAATCGTCTGAAATAAGCAATAAAAATATTTTTGGGGGTTTTATTTTTACTTGAAAGCAATTGGCAATAATTTATAAAATCGTCTGCAGTATTTCTCTCCAGTTTGTTTTGGAATTTTTGTGTTTTTTAGCTCTGTGTAGCCATGAATGCTAAACGAAAAGAAACTTCGCCTGAAATTCGAAAATTAGTTATTAATTTGCATATTGAACGTGGAAAATCTATTAGAAAAACTGCTGAAACAGTTAACTTGAGTCGTTCAACAGTTTTCAATATCATTAAACGATATAAAAAGAATCATATGATTCAGGATAAAAGAAGACATGGCCGACCATCAAAGCTATCCAATGGAATAAAGCGAATTATCGTTCGAAATATTAAAGAAAATCCAAGAAATAGTGCTCCAAAAGCTGCTGCTGATTTACAAGCATTATATGGAATAATTGTTAATCCTGAGACTATTAGAAGGGTAATTCGATCTGCTGGGTATCACGGTAGAGTAGCCAGGAAAAAATTCTTCGTAAGTGAAAAGAATAGAAAACTCAGACTAGCTTTCGCAAAATCCAACATAAATAAGAATTCTGATTACTGGAATAAAGTTATATTTGCTGATGAGAGTAAATTTAATATATTTGGTTCTGACGGTAGAATCTTGGTGTGGAGAAAACCCAGGGAAGAATTTCGCAAACAGAACTTGGTACCAACAGTAAAACATGGTGGAGGAGGAGTTATGGTATGGGAGTGTATGTCGTCCGCTGGAGTTGGTAATCTTGTTTTTATTGACAGTATAATGGATCAGTACAAGTATATTGATATTTTAAAGCAAAATTTGAAATCTTCAGCACGAAAATTGAACCTTCATAAAGATTTTAAATTCTACCAGGACAATGACCCCAAGCACACTGCTCTGAACTTTAGACTCTGGCTGCTATATAACTGTCCTGAAATAATAAAAACACCACCACAATCTCCTAACTTAAATCCCATAGAGAATATTTGGCAAGAATTGGAAAACACACCATTTCTTCAAAACAACAACTAAAATCGGTGCTTCAAGAAGAATGGGGTAAAATCACTCCAGAAATCACAAAAAAATTAGTCGAATCCATCCCAAAAAGATTAAATCATGTTTTAAAAGTAAAAGGAAATCCAACAAAATATTAAAACCTTTTAAAAAGTAAAATTTTTGGATAAATATTTGATGGAAAAGTAAGTGTCCCATCACTTATGTGAGCCATTTTTTGCTCCATTCTGAACAATTGTATTTTTACTAAATTAATATTTTAATATTTTGACAAAATGTATGTTATGTAATAATTGTTACTAACTTTAAATATGAAAACACCCAAAAAATTTTTGCACATGTTTGTTTATTTATTTTATTGCAGTTTCTTTTTATAAGGCACAAGTGTCCCATCACTTTTGTGAGACACTGTATGTGCTTAAAAAGGAAATTTATATTAAAAAAAAATATTTTATATTATTGAAACACATATATAAAATCCCTCCATAAAAGTTATACACCGAATTTAAAAACTCTGACAAATGTATACACAAAATTTCAAACTAATATGAATAATGTATGGTTCTAATTAGGAAATTTCATCATCCTTAATTTAGCATTTAAATCCTTCAATCATATGAGCCATTTCTTTTCAACAAATAAAAATGGAAAAATCGTCTGAATTGCTATAGGAAAGCATTAAGTCGCAAAATAAAAAGTTCTATATATTCCGAACGAATGAACAAAATTGAACCAAAAACTATACAGCTAAATCCGGGGTTTTCACCAACATGCATCCTTAATTTTAAGATAATCGGATGCTTTTTACGGCAGTTATCGCGGAACAGACAGACAGACTAACGGAAACCAAAACTTTTCGCGTCTCCACAGTAAGCCTTCACTGACGTTTCGGCAACTAGTAAATCTGCAGATCAGGAGCCTCGACGTCAGCTCTGCAAGTCATTGTTTTTAGACTCACTTTGGTAATATTCAGTTTCCTGCAAACCGCAATTTAAAGTTTTCAAATTATGTAATTATTTATAAGAATAAAAAATACGAAGTTTTCAGGGATTAGAAGCATTAAATTAAAAACGTTATGGAAGGATATTTCAAAATTATCATGAGCTGTTAATTCTGGTATAAAAGTAGATTTCTTCAGGGGGCTCCGCTCCCCTGAACCCCCCGTGGTCTTATTAATTTACATACGTAAGTTTTCATTGATTGCGCTAATGGTTAGCGCAAATCTTAGATTTCTTTTTACACTTCCGAGCCTTATTTTTCAATACTGGTAACACAGAAAATGATTTACATTGACGCAATTATATTAAACGTTTAGGTTTTATGAATGAAAATGTAATTTCCTTTAAAAATAAAATAATTTTCATTCATATTTTCTGAAATGAGGCGGCATTAAGAACCCGTCAAAAAACATTTTTTCAGGCAATCTAGTTAATGCTTGGTTTTTAAGGATGAAAATATTTATTTCCCGATACAATGACGTCATTTTTGACAGTAATAATTTTGCGGTGCATAATTTTGATATTTACTATATATTTGCCCTTCAAAAGTTTTTTTTTTTCCTCATTAGAATTTTCGATTAAGAATTAACATTTCTGTTAGCTGTGTGCAGACGATAAACCATGAGATATTAGTAACATTTTTTTTTTTAATAATAAGAATTAATATCATAACACAAGCCCCTTTTATTTCAACCTCAAGCGTATTCGTTTTATTTTTGATATATGAGATCAAATTCACCTTCTTTTCGTATTTTCACTTTATTTCTAATATGAAGGCGTATTCATGTCTATTTTAGGTAGATTTCGTAAGAAATACTACCTATTGCAGTCGTTACCATGGTGCGACTTTTGAAAAATTACTTCATAACTTTTCATTATATGACACCAGGAACCCAAAACCACCCCCACCTAAAAAGTTTATATATATATATATGTATGTATGTACTAAATTTTGTCCGCACGATAAAAGTCGCAATTATGCACGAATCATCTTCAAACTCGCCAACAACTTTGAGATGGCTAATATCTCGGCGGGGATTGAAAATGGGCGAAATCGGCCCAAGAGGGTGGAAATGGGGAGGGTTCAAAATTTTGAATACCGCCTTAACATGATTCTCATAAAACCAGCTCTTACACAACAATGGCAGGAAAAAAATAAAAGTTTTTCGCTATAGCAGTTGCCAACAATTAAAAAAAAAAAAAAAAACAAATAATAAAATTCTCACCACAACAATTACTTTTCTTTTGCAAAATTTTCACGTGTAAAATTAAATAGTTTGACAAATTGAAAACAAATTGAATATTACGTCATAAGTTTCCTAGAGCAAGATTTCAGCATGAAAACTCAAAATAAATAGTTTGACGAATTAAAAAAATATGTATATTGCGTTATATTGGAAATATAATGGACCTCAGCAGGTGAATATGTAACGCTATGTAAGTTTGAAGAAACGTATTAAAACATGATAAAAACCCGACTATGGAAATATTAACATATTTTAACACTTTAAGGTTCTCTGAATTTTTTGTAGCCATTTTTTAAACCTATTCCATATATATGTGTGTGTGTATTCGTGTATATTACAATTTTCACAAAAAGTTTAGCTCCCTACAGATCGCACTTTGTGAAGAAACTGGGTTTTATCTCTAATCTTGATTTAAGTTTTGTTGGAGAATTTAGTACTTAACATCGAAATCTACCTCCGCCTGTAGGCCCGAGCCGGCAGGGATTTTTTTATTTCATTTTCCTCTCGCACATAAAAATCTTTCAAATCAAAATTAACTGTTTAGGATAAATTTTTATTCCGGGATTGAATTTTCGTGGCAACGGCAAAAAAAAGAAAAATGATTGCTAAATTTCATAGCAAAATGTCGATTTATTCCTTATGAAAATAGTGAACTTTTTAATATAAAAGAAAAATATTTGAACAAAATAAATAGAACTTAGTCTTTCTTTATTTCTGTGGTAAATTCCATCTATATGTAAAAACACAAAGGCATTAATTCGTCCCTTTTGACTTTGATTTAACTTCAAACAATTACACATACTTTCACATTTACGATATTTTTAGGTGTAGTTCGCTGCTAGGTAACAGTTAAAAGATAATAAAAACAATTAAATATGTGCTTAAAAAGAAAATTTATATTAAAAAAATATTTTATATTATTGAAACACATATATAAAATCTCTCCATAAAAGTTATACACCGAATTTAAAAACTCTGACAAATGTATACACAAAATTTCAAACTACTACTATGAATAATGTATGGTTCTAATTAGGAAATTTCATCATCCTTAATTTAGCATTTAAATCCTTTAATCATATGAGCCATTTCTTTTCAACAAATAAAAATGGAAAAATCGTCTGAATTGCTATAGGAAAGCATTAAGTCGCAAAATAAAATGTTCTATATATTCCGAACGAATGAACCAAATTTAACCAAAAACTATACAGCTAAATCCGGGGATTTCACCAACATGCATCCTTAATTTTAAGGTAATCGGATGCTTTTTACGGCAGTTATCGCGGAACAGACAGACAGACTAACGGAAACCAAAACTTTTCGTGTCTCCACAGTAAGCCTTCACTGACGTTTCGGCAAATATCATAAAAATTGAAAAAAATGCTTATATGTATATGAAAAGTAAATAGGTTGCCAGTAAATATACAAAAAATCACTCGCCAAAGCCTTTTTCTCTATCTCGCCAAAGCCCATATAATAAAAATATACCAAATACTTTTCAATCTGTTGTCTAATACTAAGTAATCACAATAATGTAAATAACTGTTAGGCACAGATATCATATACATACCAGGTTTGGCGCGATTTTTTTTTCACGCCAGCTTGTTGAAAACATCGTTTTCGAATATCAGTTACATATATATATTTAAATTATTTTCTATTATTTTAAACGGAAATAACAATAAATAAAAAAAAGTTTAATTAATATATATAGAAAAAAAAAACGGTTTATATAATTAAAAAAAAAAGAAAATAAAGGTAAATAAACAATTTATTAGTAAATAAACAAATATAGCCGTGTTGCCATGTCAGGCAAAATAGCGCCATTTTGAAGCCCATTAGGTCCATCTAGCGTACATGACATGTGTGCCAACAAAGCTTCCAGCAATATAGTAAGTATGCCATTTGGCGGTGACTTGATTATCGAAAATGATAAAATAAATAATAATAACAACAATTAATAAATAATAATAATAACATAAAATTGGAATTCAGATGTTAATTTATGTGCTTTTAAATATCTAAGATTAGTCCAATATCTTTTAAAATATTACCTAACAGAGGGGAAAATATGAAGAGATAACAAATTAAAAAAGAGGTACTTCCCAGTTATCCTGTCGACCAAATTACTGTCGCCAAATTGAAAGATTAAATGCCAATAATGGTCGCCATTAATTAATTGTAAGATTAACTGCCAATAATGGCCAATAAAACCATTAATTCGAAGTTTTATTTGTATTTTTATTAATGTTTTAGAAATTTATTTGCTCTTTCGTTATTTAAAATAAAAATTATGTCAATGTGTATAATTTGGCGAAATTGGTCGACGGGATAAATAAGAAAGTAATAAAAAAGATTTGCAATTTTTTCTCAGCTAGCAATTTTTATTTGAAAATGTTGAATTTTTTTATAGTAATAACACATGATTGCATAAATTTCCTTAAGAATAATTTTCAGTTCCCAAATTTTGAAATTGTGAATTTTTGGTACTACTTAGTTATCCCGTCGACCAATTTCGCCAAATTATATAAAGCGTCAAATTATACAAATTGATATAATTTTTATTTTAAATAATGAAAGAACAAATAAATTAGTATAACATTAATAAAAATACAAATAAAACGTCGAAATAAAAATCAGTTGATGACGTAAACGCGTGTAACTTTGCTTAAAGTCAAGTGATTGTGACATTTACGATCAACCATTATTGGCATTTAATCTTATAATTTGGCGATAGATTTTGGGTCGATGGGATAACTAAATAGTACCGAATTTTCCTGTACGGGAAATTGGTGTTAACGCCAAAGAAATAAACAATAATATTTACTAAAAAAGAAAAAAAAACAAACAAAAAAAAATGGATAATAATCCTTGATCTGAGTTGGAGTGTATAGAAATCATATGCTTCCGTAATTACGGCGAAAGCCTTTTTAAAAAGTATGAACTTATTTTATAATATGTATGTGCGGCAGAAATTCAAACTAAAATTTAGATATTTGATTCCATTTTTAAAATATTAACTGATATCTATATAACTTATAACTGAATATATAAATGTACTCCAAAAATGATCTCGGTCACTTGAAGAAACACCATTATTGCGAAAATCCTCAAGGTAATGTCACGCTTATGCATTTTTGTCTTAAAAAAAAAAAAAAAAAAAAATATGGCTAAACATTGTTTGGCGGCAAACATAAATGAGAAATCGTAAATACAGTAACTTATACAATTACATCTGTTTATTTCTCCTGTAAATCACATGATGTAGCAGTTAGATAAAAAGAATAGAATAGAACCAAATATAAAAAAATTGTAATTCAAAATTAGTCTAATCAAATTTTCAGATTCTTTTTTTTAACGTAACGCAGGCGATAACTCGCCAAATATCGTATAAATTGTAAAATTTCACAATAAATTATATTTTTAAGCATTAAAGATATTTATTTCGTGTTTAAATTAAATATTTTAGTTTTATAATATTGTGTCTTATTAAAAGTTTTTTTTTTTTTGTCTTTTTAAATTAAATATCAGTATTTTCCCCCCACTTATTTGCGAGGTATTTGCATTATTTTCTAACGGACGGATAACTATTTCAATTCTTTAATAAACAAACCTTTCGTCAAAAGATGATCACTGGCAACCTTTTCGTTCAAAATAGCAGTAAAATACAAAATTTATCATCAAACATCATAGCTATCTCTGTATATTTTCTCAGAAACTACCCCGGGAATATTTCCTATCGAATGATACAATTTGAAAAAAAATCCACCGGGTAGTTTTTAAAAACACCCGAGCGGAACTTTTAGAGCTTACTGCTTTATAATATATATGATATGATACATAATTTTGAAGAAGGAATTTTTTTTTTTCGATACTTGAATAAATAAAATTTTGAATGTAAGACAGACTGGACTTGAGTGAGTTTAAGCTCAAAAACTGATATAAAAATTGATTCCATGTTAACTCCATCTTCTACGTGGGCGACACAATAAGTGTTTTGAAAAAAAAAAAAAATAATAATAATTTAAGCTTCGTTTTTTTTTTTTTTTTTTTTGGGAAGCGCTATTGCACTGGGCTCCGGAACCCTGTATTTATGAGCTCCGGTGAATTTTGACCAATATTTAAATATTTACTGAAAACTGAGAAGTACCGGAGCTCGGCTCCGGCACAAATTAAATCCTGAAAAGAATATGTTTTTATGAAATGGAATTTTGTGAGGGGTCTTTTTATATTAAGAGGAATTTTCTGGAGGGGCCTGTATTATTAAGAATTTTGTGAAGGGGCCTGTTTTGTTAAGGGGTCTCAGGACTCTTAAAATTGGATAAAGAGAAAAAAAAAAAAACATCATTTTCACCATTTAATATCTTAAAATGTATTTGATTTTAAGATACAATTTTAATTGGAATGAAAGATATAAAAATGTTCTTTCATTTCATCTATTTAAAAAATTGCAAGATGTAGAATTAGTATTTATAGGGGGCTCCAAGCTGTCAGACATTTGAGCAGCAGAAAATCGGAATAACAGATTACGCGCAGGATTACAAAATAAATTTTGCAACTAGAATGAAATTTTTCGTGCCTAATATTTTAGATTGTAATAATTATCCTGAGCCTAAATAAATTTGTATTTAAAGCATTTTTATATTTTTAATACAAAATTGTATTTAACTAATGCAAAATTTTGAAAATTTCAACAGTATAACCACCTAAAAAAATATTTTTTTGAACAATAAAAAGGAAATTTTATGTTCAGTTTATACAGACTAATATGAAACATATGTTTTGAAAATTGCATGAAAAAATATTCAGACATTTTTGAGATATCATGCCCGTTATGCTCAAAAACGTCATTTTGAGAAAAATGGCTTGAAAGTTTCGGAAACTCCGCTTCAGCTATTGACGGGTATAATTCTAAAACCCACACCGTCTGTTCTAATAGGACCCACCAGTGGCTGAGACGCTGAGAGGTTCTGCTGGATTCGAACCCAATCGCGCCTGTCGGCCTAACCGTTCGGAGTTTTCGTGGTTTTCTTCGAACCTTGTGAAACCTTGCGTAAATAAATACGGGTTAGGTTTCCTTAGAAAGACCCCCACGGAGGGCATCCCCTCTTGGGCCTATATCCCTCGAGTAGATAATCGGTTGTCAAAAATCAACCCAACATACTCTGTTCTAATAGGAATTTCAAGGAAACAATTATATCAAAATGTTAAAGAAAAGATAGGAGTTTAAAATCTAATAAAAAATAAATATTTCGAAAATTTTAAAGCTTTAAGGCAGCGTACAGATGCGAGTTTTGCCTTCATTCTCCAGTTTTCTTGGAAAATCTTTTATTCTGAATGGTTCTGTGGTTTATTCACAAAAGAATGAGGGGAATCAACAATGGGTCAGGAGATAAGGAGCTCGACTCTACATGAAGGAAAGGTTCCTCTTTTGCAGGACATCAGTCCCTTTCCTGCTAAAGTCATTAAAAAATGAAAAAGACCGCGTGGCCACAACAATCGACACCGACACTGATAACAGTTAGAAGGATGGTGCGTTCGCAGCCTAAGAGTCCTGAGACTCCTTAAATAGATTTTTATGAATGGGCTCTAAAGAAGAACCAAATTTTGTATAGATCGACCCCCATGATGCTAATTACATTACATAACTTATATTTTGAAACTACAGTCCAGCCCCGATTTAAATAATCGCGATTTAACGAATTTTTCGATTTAGCGAATTTTTTACGGTCCCGACGAAAATGGAACAAAAATACTGCGATTTAAGGCTGTTCTCAACTGCTCTGCTCAACAAGCGTAAAACGTTTTGACACATTTACAAATTCATTTTTTAACGGAAAGATATAAAAGCGGAAGACCTGACTATGGAAGCGATTTGGAATCGAACTGTGTTTTCCATTTTTTGATAAATAAATTACCTATCGAGTTATAAGCAAATTTGGTTACATGACACGACATTTTTCTCCTTTTCCTGACTAGATTTTCTTCTTTCGCTCGGAAATTCGGTTCAAAATGTCAACTTTGACAGTATTTCCTGAAAGATCTATTGGGTTTACAAGAAAATAGAAAAACCAGTTCGATGTCATAGTTTCTGTATAACAAGATCTTCTAGTTTCATGCATTTCCGAACAAAAATGAATTAAAACTTATGTCAGAAAGTTGACTCTTTGGATTTGAGAACAGCCTTAACGAATTTATAATCCCGATTTAACAAATAACTTTCAATGTAAAAAAAAAAGAAAAATTGAAAATAAATGTTACTATTTATTAAAAATTTCATTTCTAGTGTGTCTGATTGTTAATTTTATAAATATGTATCTTGTGACACATAAATATCTACATGCGAAAATGTACATTACACCGAGGTTATTATTAGCAGTAATAGTGGATCGAATGAAGAAGATGAAATAGAAATGAAGTATGCAATGTTCAAAGAAACAGTTGGCAGTTTGTATACTTTGAAAGCGTATTTGATGGTTCATGATGTTGGCGACACTATTTTCACAACTTCAGAAAAAAATTGATAAAGAAGTTTGGAATATAAAATCGAAGCAAAGCAAACAAAATTCTATAAAAGATATCTTATAATTACCCATAAAATTCGAATAAATGAGTTTTTTTATTGAAATGCTTGTGATTTATAGCAGTACACAGAAAAATAGTCAATTTTTACATAGTGTATTTTCTTAACGCAACAAATATTTACCATCATTATTAACATAAGTAAGCATCGTTCTTCTTATTTTTTGCGATTTTTAACTTGTTCTGTTATATAAAAATATTACTTTGATTTAAAATATTATCCGTTTTACCGAATAATCTCGATTTAACGAACAAAGTTGCTAGTCCCGAATGATTGGTTAAATCGGGGTTCGACTGTATTTACTCTAGTAGAGGAACTTCACTGATCGCCTATTCCTAAACAAACGAATTTCATATTATTCAATAGATGGCAGCATCAGCAAATGTTGCTGACAAATTGACTGAAATCGTTAAATTGCATTCGCTAAAATTTGCGTTTTCTCCCAAATTAAAAAATGGATAGCTTTAAAATTTCACACCCTTTTTAAGTGTGAAAACGTAAAAATATTCTATTTAAACAGTGTAGATTTAATTTACACAATCTGAGAGAAACAAAACTGATGCATAGGAGCTCTTTTTCCTCCGGTTCAACAACCCGAAACATTCCATTTGCTGACTCATTTTTTAACATAAAAGCATGATACTTGGAGGCATGATTATTAAAGTGATTTATAATATACACATTTTTTCATTTTCATATCATTTCCTGAGTTATAAGCTATTATAGTCTGCAGAAAACGGCAGTTTTCTTCCCTTTCTTGCGCGCTTCAAAACGCTGACTTGACTTTGACAACATTTTCTGAAAAAAACATGTTTGCCTTCACCGAAAAATAATAACCAGTTCTTAAAAATAATTTTAACAGTTTAAAAATAATAACCAGTTAACATATTTTCTTAATAAAAGCACCTGTAATTTGAAACGTTTGAGGCAGGGCGCCATTTCAGAACTTTCTTGGGGGGGTGGGGGGGCAAACATTTTTTGAGCGATTCTATATAGCTAAGGGTAGAATCCAGGGCGGTCAACCCCCCCTCCCCCCCGTATGAGAAACGTTTACTGACTTATGCTTACAATAACAGTAAAAACTTCGAATACGGAAACTCAGAGCCAATGAAATATTTCGTTTTAAACAGGTTTCCGTCTTAGAAGGTAAAATTTTAAAATATTGGACTTGATTTTCTTTCTTTTTAGACAGGATTCTATTATAGACATGTTACATTTTTACAAGTATCCTCACTGACTGTTAAACCATCCGCTCTATAATCAGAGTTGGGCAAAATACATCGAAAAACCATTTTCGATACAAAATACAAAATACATTGTTTTTCCAACTTAAAATACAAAATACAAAATACTTTCCAAATTTCAAAAATTCAAAATACAAAATACATGTATTTTGAAAATACATTTAAAATACAAAATACAAAAAAAAAAAAAAAAAAAAAAAGAAAAAGAAAAAGAAAAATGATTGTGCTACTACGACGAATTGCACTAGTCAAATGCAAAGCTGATTAAATTTTTAGAAATAATAAATTTCCAAATAAAGAAGCAAAATTAATTAAAACTCAACGAAAGATAACAAAAACAAAACTGAAAGATTGGAGGAACAATGTGCTTAAAAGTGTATGAAAGTTGCAAGTATAACTACGGCGGCCTATACTTGGCGGTCCGGGCCGGCAAAATGAAGGCGAATTTTCAAACGGGCCGGCAGAATTAGAACAATTTTTTCAACGGGCCAGTCCGAGATACAAAATAAACGGCATTGGCCGATAAGAGAAATTAAGCGGGCCTACCGGCCTGCTATAAAACTTTAATCGAAGCCGATAAAATATGAGCCATTTTCAATTAATGTGACTTTCGCGAGAATAATTAATAAATATAAATGTGTGTCACGAGCCGATGCTAGTTTGACAACATCAATACAGAAATGTAACATGTCCAGCGTAGAGATCACCATCGGACAGTTACATGGTGTCTGAGCTATGGCTTAATTTTTTCAGCAGACTCGGGCCGGGCCGAGATCAGGCTTACATTTTTTTATACATAGTCGAGCAGGGCCGGAACTGCACTTTATTGTTCTCGGGATGTGTTGTGTAGGGAAGGCAATATGTTTTGTAAAAATATTAACAGCGATAATGAACTTCACTCAAAGGAATCTTTGGAATCCTCAAATTCACTGCTCGAAAATGAGAAATTTCCTGACACATTTTCCGACTAATTTTTTACTGTAAAGGCTTACAATTAACAGGCCTGACTATTGAAGGGATTTGGAATCGAATAGCGTTTTTGCTTTTTTTTTAATAAATAGATTACTTATGGAGATACAAGAGATTCTTGTCACGTGACTGCAGGTTTTTCTCCTTTCCCGTGCTATCGCTTCCGGAAATTCGATTCAAAACTTTAACTTTGACAGTATTTTCTCAAAGATACATTTCCTTTATCAAAAAACTATAACGTTATACGATTACACAGTTTCTGAATAAGAGCACCTGCTAATCTTATGCGTTTCCGAAAAGAAATAAATTCAGAAATGTATCAGAAAGCTCCTTTGGATTTGAGAAATTTTGAATGGCAAAAAAATTGTTTCACAAATCTGCTTTTAATTATTTCACTTCATTTTTATTATTAAACCCTCCTTTTTTCTTTTATTCTAAACTACATTAATTTTTTAATGAATCTTTATTTGAATGTTGAAACGTCTAAGACTCTAAGTAATCATTAATGTTGCTATTGTGTATTTTCTGTCTTGCGAACACATAGTAATTTTAAAATATACTGTAAAATTATCCCATAAATATGTATGCAGTATTCTTTAAATGAATCTTAATTGTATGTTTAGAAAAATCTAATTTTTTGTAGAAATTGAGTCAGGCCTCATTTAATTGATTTTTCCACGGGCCGAGCCTGTTTTCACTAATATTTGTACGGGACGGGCCGGACCCGGTCCTGGAAATTCCGATCCGTGCAGACCTCTAGATTGTGGATCCGATAAGGAATCTCTTGCACGAGGCATGGGATAGCACCGCCCGCTACTCAGTGTTCTAAGCTAAAATTGAGACAGTATTGATTTTCAGAAAAAGCATAAAAAGTTTGGTGCAATTCTATTTAATAGGAGCAGAGATGTAAAAATCTCGAAAATCCTAAAAAACACAGCACTGAAAAAAATCATCTGTAGGAGATATACACCAAAATGTCATCCATACTAACTGAATATGATGAAGTTTGATGAAATTCCGTGCTCTAGTTCTTGAGATATAGCTCTCACGGCACACCTGCCAACTTCAGATTTTTTTTTTTTTTTAATCAGCACTACGACGAACCAGAAAATTTATTTTAAAAAGGTACCTTTAATCTACGTGGAACTTATTTCATTTAAATTTGATTTACAAATATAATCATTTTGACATGGAAGAAAATAAACAAACAAACAAATAAAAAACGAGAATTTTACGTACATGTTACGGTAATCATAAAAACACTGCATAACAAGGCTAGCTCTTGAGCGATGCACCCCAAATGTTATCAGCATTAATTTATTTGAAAATCTGAAATAATATGAAATTGGATTAAATTTTGTCCTTTAGTTTTTTGAATATAGTTATTGCGGTAATCGTGAAAAACCTAGCAAAACAGCGCCACCTGTTGAGCGATATACACTAAAAGTTAATCGGCAAGTATTTCTGTTCAGGTCCATATGCAGTTCGATGAAATTCTGTATATTGGTTCTTACAATATAGCTATCATGGAATAAAATAATTAAGCATAGCAGTGCCACCTGTTGGGCGATATAAACCCAAAGCTAAGTTATGCCTGGTCTATCTTAATCTGAAGTTTGATTATTATTAAACTCATTACATTAGTTCTTGAGATAGAAGGGCCACAAAAATTGTGTCTCACACAGACTAACAGACGGACACACATTTCCCAAAAATAGTTAAATCGCGTTCAAAACATCCCGAAACGTGTAAATAAAGCAAAAAACGAAAGTCGAAAATTTTCTCGATTCCAATACTTTCTTCTTATTTATTAGAAGAATGTAAAATCAAATTAGTAGTATAGTATCAGTCTTTTCAATCAATCTTTCTTAGTATATGTCCATAAAAGAACATATTTTATAATAATCTTATATGTACAATGACACCGAATAAAATTGTTTAAATGTGTTTAAATGTATTTTTCTCTTTTTGTATAATACGTGTGTGTTTAATAAGAGCTCCCAACTACGCAAGATTTTTTAGGCCTTCCACTAATAAAATATTTGGGGCACAACTTTTCGATTATGATGCATTTTAGAAATAATGCATACGAAATTTAAAATGCAAAAGTATAAATGAATAAATTAAGTAATTTTTAACACAAGTTGAATTATTATTATTAACAAAAGTACGAATTCTTCGTATAAAGCAGTTTTAAAATTAAAACACTCGGGTAAAATATCAAACCATATATAAGCGCAAAGAAATAAGAAATCATTTGCACTTACTATGAAAGTATTGAAACGTTTAATATAGAGCAGAAAAAATATGAAAGCTCTTACATTCGTAAAAAGAAAGCACTTATAAAATATTCATGAAAAGTAGGAATAATTCGAATGCAAAATTTGCAAAGTCATAAAGTTCATTGTAGCAATTTTCTTGCGGTTATTATCTAACAAAATTTATATTAATGAATGAAACATGCGAATTTTTAAGAAATATTTTTTTGATATTTTTAAATAAAACTACTAGACCACAAAATAAAAATTAGCTCTTTATATGTGTGGTCAATGGGCAACTGTCGGTAATAAAGCGCTGCACCTGCAGAACTCTGAAAGATCCTTCCGGTCTATCACAATACATGTTTTTTTTTTCTTGTAATTCCCACAGTAACATTTATAAAAGTTATTTTTATAACTAATCAGCAAGAATATGTTTGTTGTATCTATCAAAACACTATATTCATCAACCTCCTTGTCTCAGCAATAGTCGAAAAGTGTGTTTATATTAATTTCCAAAACAGAATTTGAAAACTAATCAAAACAGGTAGTCGTGTATTTCCTTTAAATGAATCGCAGCTTTTCTCTGTGCGGTTTAAATATGGCAGTTTGAAATTTGGATAAAATGTATTTTGAGTATTTTCAAATTACAAAATACATTGTAAAACCATCAGAAAATACATTACAAAAATACTTTGATCATATCGGTTTAAAATACAAAATACAAGATACAAATGTATTTTGAAAATGTATTTCAAATACATGTATTTTCGATACTGCCCAACTCTGTCTATAATATAGCTCTGAAAAGAGGTGTATTAGAGTAAAACTTGTGAAAACGAAACCTGTCTATAACAGATTTCTTTCTAGAATGGGAAAAATCAAATTTCGTTGAAAAAACATCATACAATTATACTTGTTAAGACGGAGACCTGTTTAAATGGAGCTTTTTTCTAGTCTCTTTCGAAATTTTACTTACAGGAGCGCTATTTCATGAGTTTCCTGACGAAGAAGAAGAAAATTTTTTCTTTGAGGAACAGGGAACGTGGAAAGTTGCACAACTTGCAGAACTGCACAAATCACACAGAAAGAAAATCCCGCACAATCAAAAATGCTCTACGGGATTTTGTCTCCATAACTTCTTTCACAAGCATGTGATTATTCCACAATTTGTTTTAATTTTATGAAAGTCCGCGATTTATCTTTCTTTCAAAATCCGCAAAATCAATTCGTCAATAGGTTGCAGAAAAAAATCGCGAATATTGGAGATTTTGAAAATAAATGTCTCCAAAATGGTTGCTTAAAAAATCGCTAATTTCTTCAAACGACTGCGGAAAATATCGCTAATTTCATCAGAGATCGCGCAAGGAAATACAGATTTCGTCAAATGATTGCACAAACAGAAATCTTGAATTTCGTAAAAGGATTGCGAAGAAAAGCGTGAATTTCGTAAAAGGATTGCGCAAAAAATCGCGAATTTCGTCAAAATATTGCGCAATAAATCACGAAAATTTTGTCGAACAATCGTGCAATAAAATCGAGGAGGAATTCGTCAAACGATCGCGTAATAAGATCCAAAATTTTGTCTAATTATCGTGCAAAAAAATCACAAACATTATTAGTCGGTGGCAGAAACAAAATCACGAATTTCAATAAATGATAGTGATAAGGAATCATGAATTTTGTCAAAAAAATCGCGAAAACAAATATCGAATTTCGTCAGTTGGTCGCGGAAAAATATTGTGAATTTCGCAAGTGCTCGCTCGAAAAAAACCCATTTCGTATAACGCTTGCAGAAAAAAAATCGTGAATTCCGTGAATCAATCGCGGAGAAAATTGCAAATTTCCTCAGATGATCGCGAAAAAAAAATCATGAAATTCAATCAGCCATGAGATAATCAGCCTACGAACGTCATGAATAGGTCACGAAATTTGCAAATTTTGTGATCTATAAGTCTAAGAAAATTTTCGTTAGTGATTTTCTGCAAGTAAAGCTAAAGCGTTAATTGTTTCGGATTATGTTTTCACTATTATAAGATGGTTTCATGTAATCCAATTTTTCAAAGAAAAAGAAGTTTTTCTAAATATTTTCAGGTAAAAAAACTACATATTTGAAATTAATTAATATACGTATATATCTTCATATTTCTACAGAAAAGGTAAAATTTATAATTAATATTCATATAATAAGCACGAATAAATGCACAAGAATTACTTTGTGCATGCATATAATTTAAAATTATTTAAAATACACTAGAAACACCCATAACGTTTTCAGTCATCACAAGACCGTCATCAGTGGGATTTAAATGTTATTATTTTCTTTGCGCTTATTCGAGAATTGGCTAGAAGAAAATCATTGTGATTGTTGTGTCAATGATTTTGACGAGTTTTAAAAATTCTCACATGTATTTTTAAAATTAACCAAACTACTCATTAAAGATATATGTCTCACCTTGAGGTAGTTCGAATAGTAAGGCTTTAGGAATTTTTTCTGATAATTATTATTTTCTATGCATAAGCATTTATTTAATGCTTATGTTTTCATTACAATCAAATCTGATAAGTTATTTTAGAGTTTGAGCAATATTCTAATGTTTGTTTGAGTCTGACATTTGATTAGGGATGCACCGAATATTCGGTATCTATTCGGTATTCGGCCATACTACCGAATATTAAACTATTCGGTTTGCCGAATATCAAACTATTCGCCCAAACCGTATACTTAAAAAAAAAAAAACCCTTAAAAATATTTTTTAAAACGTTACACAACTTCTACTTTTAACTGTCAATTAATAAAGATATTCAGAATAATTAGAATCTTTAAATAAAGGAGAATGATTTTATATTATTTATTTGTTGTTTTAAAAATGTCACTTAAAAAAATTAACCAATAATGACATGTCATTTGTTCATGGGAATTATTAAATGTAGAAATGCAAGTTACTGAGCTTGTCTCTTGTCTGGTAAATAATCCGTTTCTTGCTTTTTCGCAAACAGGGTGTTTCTAAACAAAATGGAAGAAAATTTCAGGGGTAATAATAATAGGCATCAAAACAGGCGATCTTTTGTCGAGTAAATCAGGATCGCAATTCACTTCTTCAGTCAAAAATACAGTGTATCCCCAAGTCAAACTTTAATTTTCTTTTTTTACTTTAACAATAATGAAGGTATTGTAACTATATTGTCAATAGAGTTACTTTAATTTCTGTGAAATATGATAACATGACGAGAAGTGCTGGAAATAGCAACCGTTTACATCTAAACAGCATTGAGCAAGACATTATTTTATTAAGAATGCATCTAACAATACTTATACTGTACCACTGGCCAAAATCCAGTCTCTTGGATATCATCACATTCTATACAAGCAAATTAATGTGATGTAAATTTCGCTAAAATATCTTCATTTTTATACAGTTATAAATGAAAATTCTGTTACAGCTTGTACAGCTTTCATTTTTGATGAAAGAAGTGGAATGATATTTTGCTTCTTGTTCAATATAAGAGAATTCTTTTCATTTGTTTGAATTAATTGAGGAAGGCATGGATTTTAAATTTTGTCATCTAAAAATTTTTTTAACCATCCTCTTCTTATATAATAACTCAAAACATACTTTTTTAGTACAAAATTTACTTTTAAAAATAGTCTTGTTTGTCAAAATGGAAGTATCTGTGCTAAATATTATATAAAATTGCTTAAAATTTAACTTTTTAACGTTAAACACTGAGATATAAAAGTACCCAGATAGCATGTAAGGTTTCCGAAAAGGGTCGTTTTTGCTTTACTTTCTAACTATCCTGCAAAGGTTTTCGTGATAATCGTGTAGCCAACCCATGTTCGGAAATCATTATGATCCGTACGATTTTTGCGCATGCGCAACTTATTTCTTTTCACGGCCAGCATAGGCATAGCGTCTCCCAATGGCGTCTGTTTTGAAAGCTTTCGTTGTGTCAAGTTTCTAACATTTACAGAAAATGCGGTAAGTTTGCCATTACTTTTACTTATTAGTATATATCATTATTATTTAAATCGTTCTTACTGTAGTCTTTTTTTCTTCTGTACTGTCTTATATTTAAGATTTCTGTGTAAGTTACCCATGAGGAAAAGATGATATTTGATTCAACGCTATTTTGTTTAATTATGTTATACAGCATGCTACATCTTTAAATTAAACTAACTTCTATAAACATGATTTACTTAAAACATGTTATAACGTATCGTTTCACGTTTCGTAACCATCGCGAATTTTCAAATGTATTTTGATAACATAACTGCAGTTCCGTTATATATACTTTTAACACATAGGATTGACGTAATGGTAATGTAAATGAACCGTAAAATACGAAATCGAGAAAGTGTAAGGAGTTTTTTGTAGGAGTAAGTGTTTAGGAACATATTTTATTATAATAAAACATTTTTAATTATGATCGAGGCTAACTAGTGTTTTTATAATTAAAAACACTTAAGTCTTAAACACAATTTTGTTTTTATGTTTAATTATTTTAAACTTGTAAAAATAAATTTTACCTTTTTTTCTTAAAGTCTTCAAAAAATAAGGAATGTATACTTAAAGTTTTAAAATCACCACCACCCCCTTTCTGTGGACTGATTTACAAATCAAAACAGACTTTGACCTTCAACAAATTACATTCATTTGAAAATATATATGCTGTGCGTAGCGTATAAAACATGTAGATCATTTCATTTAAATGTATTTATCAAAATGTAGGTATATTGTTTGTTATCCCTTTTAGCATCTATATATATATTTACAGATGATTTTCTGTTGTAATTTTAAAATAACATCCAAACAGAAATCTTTTTTTTTTTTCAATTATATGCGAATATGACATCTGTGCCAATAATTGTATAATTTTAATGTCTTTCATTAAATTTATTTGAGAATATCTTATCCTTATTGCACAAACACCCTTTTCGCTATTCCTATATTTATAGTAGCTGCTATATGTAAAATTTAAAAACTGTCTTCAAACACAAGTAATTATTTAAAAGTTTTTCTGCAAAAAACCCCCACTAAATCATGTGCATTACATCTCAAAAAATAAATTTGTTATGTGTAGTGAAGAATAAAAAAATTATTTATTAAAAATAAACATATATTTACAGTAGAAATTAATTTTCGTATGTCATTTTGCCAGCTGATTGAGAATCGGCAAAGCTTTTAATATTAAGAGGCTGTACGTATATAACGTTACCAACTTTATAGTAATTTTGTAATCTTTCCGGCCTTTACAATATCTTACATTATCATTCCTGGATTATGTCCCACCCTTCCATCGCTAATCATATTGTTATCAGTGTCTCAAAGTTCTTTTTATTTTTTTTTCCTTTCATTTTATTTTTACATATTTTCAGTTATATGTAAATATATTGTTATATATCTATTATTTATAAAATTTTCTAATAAAGAAGAAAGAGTATGTAAAATATCACTATATTAAATATAAAATAAGTTTATATCAATAAAATTTTTTTAAAGTATTTAAAAATAGCTCTTTGTTACATAATGTATTCAACAGATATATTGTTTCTTGCCGCTCTTATCAACAAAACAGATACACAACATTCTTCCTCTTTATTTTATTAATAAGCACAAGTATCACTTCAAACGTACTATCTGGTTTCTCCAACAGCGGATTATATGCAAATATATATAAAAAAATAGGAAAGCCAAACGTTGAGGTATTCCACATTTCAGAATGAAATAATTGTATATATAATCATTTAATGATTTTAATAATAACTTAGTATTTTCATAAAAATAGATAACTGAATATTTTGGTTGGATCAAAAATGGTAACAATATCGAAAATGAATCTTCTCCCTCTCCCTAGGGATATCTTAAGATATCAAGTGCCAAACTCCACCTCCCTGAAGCGATACCGTTATATTAAGCACAGCCTATAACAGGGTCGGCGAACCTATGGCACGCGTGCCACTTTTGGCACGCTAAAGAATAATTTTGGCACGGCGCGGCATTGATTATGTCTCTACATCAGGATACAGTGATTTTACACAAAATACACGAATTTAGACGACCTGATTTAATTCTAAATTCGATTAATTGGAAATTGAAGAATCTTAATCGTATTCAATATAGTTCGAAAGTTTATCAAACAGGGAAAATATTTGAAAACTACCAAAAAGGAAATATTATTATATGCAGTAATAAAAATACCGATGGTAAATTATGGCAACTTGAAAATTAATTTCAGAACTATTTAAATATAAACTGGCTTTTTTTCATTTTAATAATTTTACCTACTATTTATACCTGAGAGTCATTATTTTCTCAAATGAATAATGTAAAAAATCAAATAGAAAACAGTTGCCAGATAAAATTATTTTAGTTTGCATTCTATTAAAATTAACTGAGAATTAAAATGATATTAATTATTTTTCATCCACGATACAACGCAATTAATCACATTTGTTTTTTATATTAATTTCTAAAATACAAGTGTTTCTATAATTATTTCAGTGTATACATGTATGTTATCCATATTAGAAAAAATCTTAAGTAATTTTCAAGTAGTTTTGATTCATTATTTTTCAGTCCACTAAATTTGTTTTATAGCTGGCACGTCAAGATCATGTAAAATGTTTTTTGAAAAAGAATTGGCACACGGCTATAAAAAGGTTCGCCAACTCTGGCCTATAAAATCATGAGCCTTAAATGCTTATCAGTTAGCTTGTTAATTTTAAAATTGCCCATCAATACTTTTAGTTATTAATAGTAAATTGGAAAAAATGAAATCAAAATAAGAATTATTTAAAAATTAAATGTTTTGTAAATTCATACAAATTAAAACTTGGTTTATTATTATTATTGTTGTTTAATTAATAAATATGAAATTACCTTACCCTTCTTGTCCCTTCCCCCAATAATTTTATCTGTACTGGCAGTGTGATCAGTGTGAAAATTGACAGGGCAGGAAATTCATACTACTACTTCTTTTGGTACTGCCTGATTATCCCGACAACCAATTTCACCAAATAAAGTTAGTACATACTTTTAATAAGTGTACTTTTAGTAGTTGACCCAATAGCAGAAAATCCTCCAAGTGTCTGCAACAGATACTTCAGAGGCAGAAAATAATCTGCAGGTAAAACAGGTTTGACAGGTTGCAAGTTTTACAATCGAAGTGTTAATCAAACGATCACCTTTTTTTAAAAATGTTATTATGCATTTTATTAATTTTACTAATAATAATCTTAAGTTTTTGTATTAAGTAAGAAAGAGCCAAACATAATATAAAGCGAAATAAGGGTTCAATAGAAAAATAACCTGCAAACGAAAAAAGAAAATCTGCGACTCCCATCTCTAACTTTCTGCTACCGGTGTAGTTGATAATAAATAATAAATATAAATTGGTACAAAAATACATTACAAAATGTATTGTAATGTTAAGCCCTTCATGACAACATATGTGTGATATAAAGTGTATACACAGTCCTTGTAACTATTACTATATCCGAATGGTAATTTTTACGGTACTTTTCGGTTAGCCGGGCGCCAGTGTTAGATATACATACATATATATGTATATATACTTGTATACATAACACTGGCGACCGGCTAACTAAAAAGTACCATTTTTACCTTATTTAATATAAATTTATTAAATAAGGAAAAAGTCACTATTTGAAAATAGTGGTACAAGGGAGGCTTGTCATGAAGGGTTTAAAAGTTTTTTCTTCATTGTTATTATTTTATGTTTTATTTTTTAGTTTCAAGAACTAATGACATCATCTGGTAAAGATGCTGAAGTCATGGTTGCTAGCATGTTGAGAAAATTACAGATGATGTTGGAACAAAGTCCTAACAGAGGGTACAAAATCTAAAATTGCCCAGCAAGAAGAGGAACAGACAGTTGTTCTAATTTAACAGGTTGGTTATTATATATTTTAACAAAATTTGTTTTTGTGAGTTCATGCTCAATGGTACGAATAATGTTTTCTTTTTCCTATGAAAGTTTGTATTTTTCTGTAACTGTACGCCAGTGTTAAATATATACATATATTTACACACACACATATATATAGTGAAACCTCCCTGTGTGACCACCTCCTTGACCGATCATTTTTTCATGGAACGAAATTTATTCCCATAGGCTCAATACTAATTTTACCTCCATTCAGAGACCATCCCATTTGAACTCCCTCCATGAGCAACCCATTTTTTTGAAAACTTTTTACTTTAAGATTTTAATTAACTTTTTTACTTTATGATTTTGATTTGAATCAATAGGTTACCTTTATGAGTAAAATTTCATTGAATAATTCAAGGAAAATGTATCTTACCTTTATTATGCATATTTAATTATACATTATTGATCATTTACTTGACCTTTACTTTCAATATTTTAATCATTTTCAAAATTATCTTACTTTTTATCATTGTAGTTTATTACTTTACTTAATTATTTTAATATTTTACCATATTGCAAGCATTATGTATAATTTTGAATGCATTATTACATTCAAATTACTGTTTAAAAAATGTAAACAAAGTAATGATCAGAAATGTGCAAAATTCTAAATTCCGCACAACCACTGGTCCCAAGCTGTGCGGATTTGAGGGAGTCTACTGTATATAATTCTCGATATATGACTGAACTCATTGTTTTTTCGTGAAGAAAGTATAAATTTATTTCTGAAAAAAATCAAGATATTGCTGATAATTGGTAATCACAATCTTTTTATCAAATATATTTATGTATTAATCAAGCTTTTATTATTATTAAGACTGGCTAAACCTGAAATAAAACTTCCTTACTTTACGACTTTGATGTGAATTAATATACCTTTATGAGGAAAGTTCCATTGAATAATTCCTGGAAAATGTATCTCATCTTTATTATGCATATTTAATTATACATTATTATTTACTTGACCTTGAGGGGAGAGTGGGGAGGAATGTGATGCTTTTTACAAAAATAAGAAAATCAACTTTATTTGACACATAAACAAAATTTTGATATATAGAATACAAAATGAAACACTCTCTAATGTCCTTGAACAATATAGGAACATAATTTGCAGAAACAATTTTATAAAGAAATTATAAATTTCAAAATGTGTCCCATACCTTCCCACTAACAGGGAGGTATGGGACAGCTATAAAACAATGTATGATAAGGGGCAAATAGTCTATTGTTGGCTATATATACAGTCTAACAAAGATTGTAGGTTGATGTCTGTGCTACAATATCAAATTTCAGTAACTTCATCACTGGAAGGAAAATTCAGGATTGTCAATCAGAGATAGCATTAAAAAAATCATCAGTTCAATTTATTTATGTTTTGAAGTAAATGAATATATTTATAATGTTATAATTAATATATTACCTTCTAAAAATATTTGCATATTAGCAGTTTACATTCATCTTATTAAAAAGAAAGAATTAAACATGTCCCATTCCTCCCTCTACCTTCTTTTATGTTAAACTTCTTGTATAAACAAAAGTTCTACTTTTAGGCTAGTTTAAATTATGAATAATATACAGTATGATGTTCAATAAATAGAAAAACTATTACATCTACGCGTAAACAAGCCTATACTACTATATTTTACTAATATACAGAAAGCATAAAAAGTATATGAAGCAAATTTACTTCTGATTCTTGAAATAATGCTTTGCTTAAGTCTTTAAAGTAAATCGGCTTGTCAAACGATGATTAAAAATTAGTTTAATTAACAAGGTATGCAACTGATATGAAAGGTTTGATAATTCTAACTTTTATTTTTCAATTTTAGAAATTATTTAATTATTTTTTATTTTAACCCTTTGCACTCAAAGGTTTTTTTTTCATTTGTATTACCAGCAACTCAAAGTGATTTTAGTTATATCTTATTATTTTTTTAATTCTTTATGAATACGAATACAAATTTATGATATATAAAAAAAAAAAAACTAAAAATTATAAAATTATTACATTTTGTAATCGTAAAGTGTGATACCTCTTGAAGCAATTGCCAATATGTAATCTTGGCTTTTCTAGACAGATATCACAAAATTATTTTTATTGCCTCCGTAGTGGAGCCCTCAAGTTTGAAGACAAATTTTAAATGGCTCCGCTCCGGAGTCCTCGAGTGCAAAGGGCTAACTTTTTTTCAATATATAATGTATTTAAAGCAATCAAAAATGGTATCAAAATTCAATTTGTGCGATTGCAGCATTGTATTTCTACAGTCAAAGATTTTGCACCTTAGCCGACTAAAATTTCGATTATACGCCTTTCTCAGTTATGCATCGTTTTAGAAAGGTTTCCTGAAAGACGTATAATTGGTACTTTACTGGGTTTTTTTTTTGGGGGGGGGGGTGGGGGTGAAATTGTCATATTGCCAGAGCAAAAGTTCTTTATCTACAGAACGACAAAGTCGAAAAATCCATTTACTCTTGCTCGACTGAAAATATACACAATATTTTGAAAATAAATATCAAACTTCATGATATTTTGAAAATAAATATTGGATATGTATCCATTTATATATATCACTGAACCATCCTGTTTGTAGCTATAGTGTTTACTCTTTAGTGTATAACCTCTGCTGATAGAATATAATCTTTCTTTTTTTTTTTTTTTCACCTATTTCACTAATTATTACTCTTTCTCACTCTTCTTTTTTTTTTTTTTTTTTTTTTCCCCATCATCTGAAGATATAAGAAAATGCTCTTTTATGAAACCTTTAAACACATAAAGGCTAGATTTATTATGGTTATTTGTGCTTTTCATTATGTAGGGATTTTTTTTTTTTTTTTTTTTTTTTTTTTTTTTTTTTTTGTATCACAAAATCAAAACGTTCATTTTATGAGTAACAATCCCAGATGAAGATTCTGTCTGTGTCACTCTCTACTCTCTATTGTGTACTCTTTTTTTTTTTTTTTTCCCCATCATCTGAAGATATAAGAAAATGCTCTTTTATGAAACCTTTAAACACATAAAGGCTAGATTTATTATGGTTATTTGTGCTTTTCATTATGTAGGGATTTTTTTTTTTTTTTTTTTTTTGTATCACAAAATCAAAACGTTCATTTTATGAGTAACAATCCCAGATGAAGATTCTGCCTGTGTCACTCTCTACTCTCTATTGTGTACAGTATAACCTCGAAAATCCGGCATTGTCAGGACCATGACGATGACGAATTTCTGACTTCAAAAATACTTTTAATAGTCTTAATGGTGCCGTTATTCGTAATTTAATTCATACCTAAGTAATAGTTATGTGAGAAAAATAGAAAATTAAATATTTTAAAAAATATTAAAATTAAAAGTTTCTATTCATATTTTCTATGTTACAAAAAAAAAAAAAAATCTAGTATATATCATTTCTTCTCGTGTAATTTCCTAAACATCGATGTCAATTTTATTTGCTTCAATTATTTGAACAGCTTTTTAACAAGTTTTAATTTTACACAAATGTAGAATATTGAAAATATAGTCTTATTTATCTAAAGCAGATGTTAGTTTTCCAGTCAAATTTAAGCGTTTTTCCTCTGATACCTTTTCTTCTGTACTCAGAAGGGATTCAATTTAGCATAGCATCTGCGATCTCACAGTCAGCCAATCCATTGCTTTCAATCTCGAAATTTTTAATTGTTTAACGATTTATTATTATTATTCTTTCTCCTATAAGGTGGAAGTGTTAAAAAAAAAAAGCGGCGAGATGACTTTGATGCTGGATTTTCGAGGTCACACTGTACTTTATTTACTTTTACTATACGTATGTAATTTGTGTGTTTATAATTTTATTTTTTATTTTTTTCTAGAGAGAAAAGAATGAATCAAGAAGAAAAATTTAATGAAGTTCCTGTTAATTATATCAATTCTTTATATGTAAATAAATTACTATATTAATTCTTTATATGTAAATAAATAGAATTTTATAAACTGAATGATGTTTCATTTGTTTTTGAGACTATTTCCTTGATACTGAGAAATATTTTTCATTGCTTCAGTCTTAAGTTATTAAAAATAATTACAATCAGAAAAAGAACAATTTAAGTGAGTTAAATTATACTTTAAAAAACTAAAAAAAAATAATGTTAGTTTAGTATTTGCTCTGTTGTACATAGGATAATATTTCTCTGGTAAAAGAAAAACATTGGAGAAGGGAGGAAGGCAGATGATTTTTAAAATTTGTCTTACTGTAATATGTAATTTACATTGTTAAACAAGCAAGAAATTTCTATTTTTATGTAAAAATCCTGGAAAGATCATTGAATTTGTAAAAAAATTCTTTTGCATGTTGCATCATTAAACTATTTTCAGAGAAAAGACTAAATATATTCCTGTGGTCATCAATCAGAATCCTATGGAGGATTTATTTTATAAATCTGACAATATTCTCTAAATAATAATTGAAAATTCTAAGAAATAAGTTTAATAAATGAAAGAATTAAAAAATTAATGAAGTAGTAATATAAAAAATATACAATCTTCTACAGTCATTAAATGTACACTATATTGGAATTCCACATATTTGATGTGCTATTTATTGTAGGTAAACACAAGATTTCATTATATATGTATACAATAAAAAATTATCTGATCCTGAATAGTGAACTGTATTCAAAAGGTAAGTAACTGAAAGTATAATTAAATTTACTATGTATAAGCATAGACATAGAGTTGTATGTTCTCAAGTCCCTGTAACATTTTAAATACTTTTTCTTACCCTCTAATATAAAAAGCTTTTAGTTTTTTTATTTTATTGAATTTCTCCTTTTTCTTTTGTTAAAGGATAAATGACAAAAAAAAAAAAAAAAATCCCTTTGCTTTTTTTAATTTTAAGTTACCAATAATTTTCAAGACTATGCTTATGTGTATAAGAATGATTTTTTAATATTAAATACGTGAAATTTTTCAAGTTGCTAACTAAGCGTAAATAAACAGAGTGAAAATTGTCGAACCCGGATCTTTGAAATAGTGCTCCAATGATTTGCGCCGAGTTAGCAATGTAAAAAATTTCACGTGTTTAATCTTCAATAATTTCACTGCTGATAATTAATTAAAATTTTACTTGGAATGGTTTTTATTCAAATGAAAGTGTTTTTCCTTAAGAAATTTTTTTTAATGGGATTACGCATCCCTCATGCGTAGACACTTGCATGCTAATGTTAATCCTATGGGAGAATTTTTCTAAATATCTCGTTTGCATTTCAATATTGTAAATTTTATTATTTGTTACTTGTCAATCTGTACAAACACCTTTTTTTTTTTTTTAAGTTTTCAGTTTTGTTTGCAATGTGTTTTTTTTTTTTTTCAACTAGAGTATTTTCGCTTTTGAAAGCAGTTCTGAATATATCCTAATAAGCAAAAAAACCTTGTAAAACAAAGTCGAAAAATGACCTTTGTATCAAAACTGCAGGTATGCAATGCAAAAAAAAAAAAAAAAAAAAAAAAAAGCAAGCGAGATATTAAAAAAATAATCTCCCAGCGGATTAACATTAGCAATCAGGTGTTTCTGTGCGAGTGAAGTATCCTCTTAACATTATTAAGCTTTTTTTATTATTAAAATAGGATCTAATAATGTAGCGAATTTATAAAAAATAAACATATTTTTTATACATACATAGTAAAAGACAGGGATGTAAGAATTTCTTTCAAGGTAAAAAATGAACATATTAATTAAAATAAGCAATTTGATAAACATGTGGATTAATAAAAACCAGTTTTTTTCAATGTATAGATAATATTTGACTAAAATTTAATTTTCCACAGGAACAAACAAACAACAACAAAAAAATATGCTCAGCTCAGAAAAATTCTAAGTTGAGTTATTTATCTCATTTTTCTATCAAATAAGATTTTATGATTTATAAAAACCTCATTTTCATTTTTTTATACACGCTTGTAATAAAAGCCTTTCATCAATCTTTGATTGTAACTCCTGTAACTACCCTTTCGTTTCTTTCTTTTCACATGCTTATCATGAAACACTTACAAACTCCCTCAGATAGCGTCAACTAGGAACCTTTTTCAATCCTTTACAAAACACAATGGCGGATCTAGGGGGGGGGGGGGGGCGAAGGGGCGATCGCCCCCCCCCCCTTGGGCTAATAAAGGGTTTGTAAAACGACATTATGCATCCTCACGGTAAATGACTTGGGGCGGAGCTCGAGCCTGGCGCGACCCGACCCGAGTCGCGCCACTTTAAATCCACGAAACTCAGACTGGATCAGGTCTTTTCTCTTTTAGAGTCGGGTCGTGCCCTGATCTTAATTTTTTCTGCAGATTCGGGTCGGACCAGACTTCTTTTTCCTCCAGATTGAGCCTGGCCTGGACATCATTTTTCCTAAATGTCTGCAATGGCCAAAAGTTACAGGTCGGGGTTCGGCCTGGAATAAAAGCTAAACATTCGGTCCGTGTCAGCCCGTATGATAAGCATTATTGGCCCGAACACGACCCGTGCACTCCTCTAAATTCTTCCTCCCGAGCCCAAGTTGGTCCGACCCGACACGGGTCGCGCCACTTTAAATCCACGAAACTCAGACTGGGTCAGGTCTTTTCTCTTTTAGAACCGGGTCGTGCCCTAATCTTAATTTTTCTGCAGATTCGGGTCGGGCCAGCCTTTTTTCCCTCCAGATCGAGCCTGGCCTGGATTTCATTTTTCTTAGAGGTCTGCACTGGCCAAAATTTCCAGGTCGGGGCTCGGTCCGGAATAAAAGCTAAACATTCGGTCCGTGTCAGCCCGTATGATAAGCATTATTGGCCCGACCACGACCCGCGCACTCCTCTAAATTGTTCCTCCCGAGCCCAAGTTGGTCCGACCCGACCCGGGTCGCGCCAGTTTAAATCCACGAGACTCGGGCTGGGTCAGGTCTTTTCTCTTTTAGAACCGGGTCGTGCCCTGATCTTAATTTTTTCTGCAGATTCGGGTCGGGCCAGACTTTTTCCTCCAGATCGAGCCTAGCCTGGACTCTATTTTTCCTGGAGGCCTGCACTGGCCAAAATTCCCAGGTCGGGGCTCGGCCCGGAATAAAAGCTAAATATTTGGCCCGTTTCAGCCCGTATGATAAGCATTATTGGCCCGACCACGACACGTGCACTGCTCTAAATTCTTCCTCCCGAGCCCAAGTTGGTCTGCAATCTTACTTATTTGTCATTCGTAAAAATTATATTTGTTTTGTACATCTGTTTAGTGAAATCTTTAGAAATTTAATTTGATTTGATAAGTTACAGAGATGCATTTTTTTAAATTTACTTTTTTACTTTGTAGAGCTTTAAAATTATGATTTTCTTTTATCAACCGTTTCTGTCATTCTAAACTGATTATTTTACTGGACTTTTATTTGAATATAATTGTCTAAGTCATATTTTTACGTAGTGTTAACGTACATAATTGCTTAAATAGTCATCGTTATAGTCATTAATATTGTTGTTTTTCTGTATTCATGAATTTCGAACATAATCTGAAAATAAAATATAAGCATAAGCAAGTGTACTTTATGAATAATTTTAATTGCAAAATGCAGGCAGAGCTGGAGTTGATTTTTTAGCTTTTATACAGAGCGAGGCCAATAGTTTTATTTTTTTATGTGGCTTGGACCTGGGCTTGGGCCTGATAGCTTCAGCCCAGGTAAACCTCTAACTGACATATCGAAGCCAGCTTAACTTATTTTAAAAATGCTTAATTTCAGCCATCATCCCATAACTACTGACTATACCGGGTGTCCTACAATGGACTGACTGATTTTAAAATTCAATAAATTTCAAATGGTGACAGATATTAAAAAAATACTTGCAGGAGGGTTATAGGTGTCGGGAACAGCGGTGATTATGTTCCAAATTTTCCGAAAATTTAACCCTGCTCGCTGCGCAACCCGCGATTTCCACAGACAACGTAAAAGTGGCAAAATTTGCGCAACCCACAATTTCCGCAGCAAATCTTTTTTTTTTATGATCTAATTCTATTAAAAAAAAACCCTGTTTCACAAAGATTTTGGGACATATTTTACTCTAAAATGTGTAATAAAAAATATGCGCAATTTTTTAACCTAATACGCAGCTCCAGGGTTAAGGCATTCGGTTCCAAAAATTTAGAAAATTCACCTATCCGAAAATTCGGACATACAAATAATCGCAAATTTTGATAAAAGGTCTCCATAAAAAATCTATTTCGTCAATCGTTCACAGAAAATAACTTCAATTTCGCTGAATGATCACAGAAAAAACGGGAATTTGGACAGGGAGCCAAGGAAAACATGCGAAATTCTTCAAATGATCACAGAAAACGCGAATTTCTTCAAAATGCAGCGGAAAAGAACACGAATTTCGTTAAAGGATCGCGGAGAAAACGCAAATTTTGTCAAATAGCCGCGAAAAAAATCCCGCGAATTTCGTCAAAGGATCGTGGAAAAAACACGAATTCCTTTATAGAATCGTGGAAAAAAAACGAATTTAGTCAAAGAATCGCTTAAAAAACGCGAATTTAGTCAAAGGATCGCTGAAAAAACGCGAATTTTGCAGAAGGGTCAAGGGAAAAAAAAGGAAATTTTACCAAAGGTCCGCAAAATTACACTAATTTCGTCTAAGGGTTGCAGAAAAAACGCAAATTTCATCAAAGGGTTGCAGAAAAAACGCAAATTTCATCAAAGGGTCGAAGACAAGCGAATTTCATCAAAGAGTAGTGGGAAAAATGCAGTGGTCTCTTTAGAAAACAGCACACTTACATACGTTTATTATAACAGGTATAATTTTTAACTTGAAATAATATACTGAACTAATTTTTGAAAAAAAAAAAAAACAAGTTAACCCAAACCCAGCTTGCAGGAATCTACACTCAGCCTGAAATCGATCGGAATCCAAAACAGCTAACCCAACCTGCAACAAAAATAATTAGTGCCAGAAGGGAATCCCCCCATCTGCTGTAACCTTTCAGAAAATTTTCTTTGAATTTCAGAATTTTTTTTTCTTTTTTATTCTGCCACTGATAATTTTTAGTAACTGCGATTCTTGATTTTAGTTTAAAATAGCAACGAAGATGATGCTGGAAGCAAGAGGCGCTAAATTCTGTTCCCGGAGGAGGTAGCATTAACGACCATCGTTTACAGTGCCATCTATCGCTGTTATTATACAGTAAAATCAAGAATCACAGTAAAATAATCTCATGACATCTTACATATCCCTCCTGCAAGATTTTTTTAAATAGCTGTCACCATCCGAAAAGTACTAAATTTAAAAATCCATTTAAGGACGCCCGGTATGTTTTTTAATATGTTTCAAAGCATTCTTTACTGAATTACAATTCACCTTAGATATAAAGAGACAAGCAGTCTTATACCAAATTAGTATTCTTTACATAATTCTGGAGATTAAAAAGCATTCCTAAATAATTATTTGGACGTGTCTGTTATGGGGATTTTACTGCATATAGTTTTTATCTTCAAAAATACTTAGACTTTCTTTAAAAAAAAAAAGGGTCAACCCGAACCCTTCTCGCAAGTCGCAGTGGTGAAAACCCAATACCCAATCAAAAACTGACCCAAACCGGATATAATGCATATCAATCTGCCCCAAACCCAACGCGCTAGACACAGCTAAAAAGTAAAAGTCAACCCGACCTGTAGCAGAAAAGTAGAAGTCAACCGAGCTCAAGCCCGACCCGCATCGAAAACCAGACCCAAACGCGACCCGCAGCTATAAAGTAAAAGTCAACCCGACCTGTAGCAGAAAAGTATAAGTCAACCGGGCCCAAACCCGACTCGCATCGAAAAAGAAGTTAACCCGGCCCATAGCAAAAAAGTAGAAGTTAACCCGACCCACAGCAAAAAATAGAAATCAACCAGACCCAAACGCGACCCACAGCAAAGAGGTATAAGAATCCAACCAGCAGCAAAAAATAGAAGTCAACCGGACCCAAACCCGACCCACAGCAAAAAGTAGAAGTGACACGACCCGCAGTGAAAAAATTAGCCGCGACCCGCGCATCAGATTGGAGTTTCCAAATTTTTAAAATCGCCCCCCCCCTTGAGGACTCTCCAGATCCGCCCTTGACAAAACATTTACAAACTTTTCATGCGAAGCCTTTAAAAAGCATTCAAACATTTACGTAGCATGGTTGTAAAAAGACTTTAAAAAGCAAAAAATGCTATCTGGGTATTTGGCCAGCCGAATAGTATCTATTCGGCTGGCCTAATATTCGGTATTCGGCCTAACAGTTACTATTCGGCTGGCCGAATATTCGGTATTCGTTTTACCTGCAGGCCAAATATTCGGCATTCGGTCAAAATCACTATTCGTTGCATCCCTGCATTTGATGGTTGATAAATTTTCTGAAATATCAAATTCCTTGGGCCAGTTCTCCTCAAATGGCGCCCCTGGTTTGAGGACAGAAAATGAATTACATTTTTTTTTCAAAAAGTAAGCTATTTGTATTTGAGAACAACCTTAATAGATGGCGCCAGTATATTTATTTATTGAAATCACAAGCTGTTGATGACTAGGATTGCGGGAAAAAAATAAAAAAAGAACTGTAAAAACTAAAAAGGAACCTGCAAAAACGAACTTATTACAGGTCGTTGTTCACAAGTAGGCAACAAACGAATAGCAAAATTATTTAAAAATTTAATTTTATTCATATTGTCTTAAAAAATTCACAGTCATAAGTGAGAAACGACTTCGTTTTTAGAGTTAAAAATTACTTTTCAGTATTAAAAATCCCTGCCGGCCCGGCCTACAGGCAGAGGTAGATTTCGAAGTCAAATATACTAATTTCACAAACAAAAACTAAATCATGATTAGAGATAAATCCACTTTAACAATTTTATCTGGCCGCTTTTGACGAGTTTTTATTTCATTTTTATATAATAGCTGGTTTTATAAGAATCATGTTAGGGCGGTATTCAAAAAGATACTTTTCCATGCTCAACAACTCGACATTTTCTGGCATAATTCCAGATTCATTTTTAATATAAAAAAAAATATGAAACTTGCTGACGTGATTTTTGAAGAGATTTATAAGCGACCTGTGTTTTTATTTTTTGTTCAATTAATTAAAACTTGTTATATAAACAATTATTTTGTCAGAAGAACAATATTTTTCGTTTCTAACACAATCGCTTCGGGAAATTCCGTTCAAAATGCCCACTTTGACATCATTTTTTGAAATATATTCTGCCTCTATCCAAAAATCGATCATTACAGTACATTATATAGTTTCTGAATAAGCGAATCTACCAATTAAATGCGTTTGAAAGCAAAAATGAATTTAAAAATCAGTCAGAAAATAAGCAGTTTGGATTTGAGTGACAATGATTTTTCCAACACAATCCACTTCGGTAGATTCGGTTCAAAGTGCCCTTTTTAACAGCATTTAAAAAAAATATATTCTGCCTCTTTCAAACAATCGACCATTACGGTAGTTTATATAGTTTCTGAGTAAGAAAACGTACCAATTGGAAGCCTTTGAGAGCAAAAATGAATTGTAAAATGAGTTAGAAAATAAGCAGTTTGGATTTGAATACACCCTTACTAAGATGATTTTTTTTCGTCAACCGCTATGTATTTTTAATTTGTTTTGCTGTAAGAATTGGTCCTATCCAAAACTTGTCTATATAGATGTTGTAGACAAAATTAAGAAGATATATGATAAATTCATGGGAATTTTATATCTTTTGAATTGACGGAGTTAGGGATTTTTTTCTTCTTCAAACCCCCTTTTTGTTTTCGTTTTTAATTTTTTTTTGCGGTACGAATTGGTTCTATCAAAAACTTGTGAATATAAAAGTTGTAGATAATGTTAAGGAGATTTATAATAAAATTAATTGGATTTGATATCTTGAGAATTGACGAAGTTATGATTTTTTTTCTCCCAAAAACCCTATTTTTTGCGCCTCTTGAGCCCATTTTTAACTTTATCAAAAATCTGTGATACATAAATTTTTGACCCTATTTTTAAAAGTAATAAAAACTTTAAACTGATTTGATATGTACAAAAATTAAGAAGTTATGGGGGGTTTTCTGTTTTCACAAAACCCCTCCCTATTTCCATCCCCTTGGTCCGATTTTGCCCATTAACGAACTTGACCGAGATTTTATGGCCATTGATTTTATGTATCAGTTTGGAAGAGATTGGTGCAGAATTACGAAAGTTATCGTGTCCAGAAGAAAGTGATATAGATAGATAGATAGATAGATAGATAGATATAAAGTTTTTTACTGAGGGTGGTTTTGGGTTCTAGCGGTCATGATCGGTGTAGATCTGCAAAAATTTTTCAGAAATTCCAACATAGGAACGATCCCAATAGGTAGATTTCATACGAAATCTACCTAAAAAGGGAAAATGTACAGTAAAATATAAAGCGATCTTCTTTGATCTTTCACAGTTCAGTTTTATGATAAAATTTCAAATAAAATGGAAAAATGATTCAATAACGCTACGAATTGGTAAGTGTTCTTAAGAGATAATAAAATATCGGATAAAATAAATAAATAAATAAAAATAAAAGTACTAGTGGCGCTTTAAATTAGGTAATTAAAATTGAACTTTTTTTTTAATTTTTGAAAAAATAATTTTAATTTTAAACAAAACTTTGGATTAAATTACTTGTATTCAGGGTTCTCGCTTGCTTTTGACCAACATTAGCGTTTTGGCGAATAAGAAATAAAAAACAGTAGCTAAATGAAAAAAAAAAAATGTTAGCAAAATAGATTTGGCGCGAAACACTGAAAAATCTTTAACCCCTTATTTTATCCCTTTTTAAAAAAAAAATGTTTTAAAATAATCTATCTTTATGCAATTTCTGATAAAATAGAAGTTCGACTATTTTCTACAGAACCTATGAAAAATAAGTGCATTCTAAATGTTTTCTAAACGTGTAAATGTTTCAGGCATTCTTTTAGTAGTCTAAATAAAAATTCAAATCAGCTATATTTGATTTACCACAGTGAAAATATGCACTAAAAATTACTATGATACTTCGACTCTATCCGATAGAAAATATAATCCCTGCCGGCTCGTCCTACTGGCAGAGGTAGATTTCGAAGTTAAGTACTAATTTCACACAAAAAAAATAAAAATAAATGAAGACTAGGGATAAACTCAGTTTAACATTTTTATCTGGACGCTTTTGACGAGATTTTAATTTCATTTTTCTGTAAAAACTGGTTTTTTGTTGCATTAAAATATCTCAATTTGTTGATTTTCTGTAAGCAATTAAACCCTATTGGTTTACAATGGAAGTCTATTGGAATTTGGCGAAATATTAGAAATACCTACAAATTGGCGACTAATTTTGGTCGCCAAATTTGGCGATATATCGTCAAGTTGGCGATAAACTTGGCGGCATTTGGTGATAGAACAGAGTTCCCCCCTACGGTAACCCCCTTATATGTATGGGGATACGATAGCGTAATATATTTACACAAAAACATAATTTGCCGAACAAATTAAAAAAAAAAAAAAAAAAAAAAAAATCCTACATTATTTAAGGCCGAGAAGGGACAGATATTAAGATATTTCATTCAGTTAGTTCTACATTTAATGTTACATTTTTGTAACAAATTAGCTTAACCAAATGAACATTAAAAAATAAAAATGAAATTCAAACAATATGATACTTAAACACCCTGAAAACGTAGATTCCGTTCAAACGAAATCGAAATAAATCTTAGATTTTTTTTGGAAAGTTTTGTATTTTAAATGTGCCTAATCATTTGTTTTCACCTACCGTAAACGTAATGCAAAATGAGCAATGCAAATATTTGCAACTTAAATTTGTAAAAAAAACGAACGGGAATCTAAGTTTTGTGCAGCCCTGTATATGATCTATAGAATGTATCCACACCAAGTAATATATATATATATATATATAATGAATTTAAAAACGCATGTCACAACTACAAACGCGCTTCCAGCAATTATTGGTCATAGATTTCAATAGTTAAATTTATTCTTCAGCCATATTCTTTTGTGTGTCCCTGTAAATGAACGATATATTCTATGCACACCAGATTCTACAATAAGTGCCTTAGTATACCTCAATGATGTATATAAAGTTCAGTACGTTTAAAATAGTGTGATATCATTAAAATGCAGAGCAAACGATTTTTTCCCATAGACCATAGTATGAGGGAATTCTGGGTGTCTCTATAAATGAACCGTAAATGCTATAGACTTCACTTACAATACCAAACATGCCATAGTGATACCCAATAACATCTAAGAATTTCAAGGCAATCGGACTATATTTACATAGAAAAATATTTTTGGCCAGGATTTCGGGTCAAATACTCCACTGTGCGCCTGTAAAAATCGTTTGTGTGCCATGTTTGATGTTCAAGCGGAGAATAAAAATATAAGTTAAAGAGTTAGTTTTCTTCGATAAAAAAATTATTTATTAAGTTTATTTTTAAATTACAAACAGTAAATTAAGATTAATTTAAATATCCATACAGCAATTATATCGCGAGATATTGTTAATTTTGTTAATACACCCAGCGCAATTACTCATACAAATTAAAACTTTAAATGACCTTTTCTCCATGTTCCTATTTTCTTCCCTTTCATGTTTTAAAAATGCTAAAACTTTATTTGAGATAGAGATTCAAACTTTTTTCCTACATGTTCTTTATTATATATGTGATAAATCTGGGCATGGAATTAGAATTAAGGTTTTTTTGCTATTTTTTAAAAAATAAAAGTGTATGAAGATGTGTTAGATTTCATCGTTTTACACTATATGTATCAGTAAAAAATTATATTAAATGTAATATTAGATGTATCTAAAAATACATGCGCTGTCTTGTGTAACACACATTCAAAAATCTTCAAAAAAAAAAAAATCGGCAAAAATATTAATTTTTAAAAAACAGCAAGGGATTTTAAAAAACTTCGAATTTCTATAAACTTAAAGAAAACCTACAAAAAAAAAAAAAATTTAAAAATTTAAAAACGTCCTTTCTAAAGATCGACCTAAGCTATCCAATAATAATAATAATAAAAACATTTAAAAATATAGGAATGCAAACTACATATTTAATAAAAAAATCTCCCGTAAGATTACCCATACAGTAATTATATCGCGAGATATTGTTAATTTTGTTAATACACTCAGCCCAAGTATACAAATTAAAACTTTAAATTGCTTTTTCTCCATGTTCCTATTTTCTTCACTTTCATGTTTTAAAAATGCTAAAACTTTATTTGTGTTTGAGATAGAGATTAAAACTTTTTTGCTACATGTTCGTTATTATATACAGTGAAATACGTTTAACACGAAATTGAAGGGGCCGGATTTTTTTTTTTTTTCCGTGTTAATTAATTTCGCGTTAAAAGTTTTGTAAAAAAAAAAACAAAAAAACAAAAACAAAACACAAATATTTTTGACGTCGTCAAATTTTATTTCGATTTTCTGTTAAACTATTAGTAGCTTTCATCCATTAGGATAAAAAACAAGTAAAAAAAAAATATTGTTTTTTGGGAAAAAAATCTTTTTTTTTTTTTCTGCTTTTAGAAGTTTCTTTTCGGACCGATTTCTCAGTCATTGTGCTCATAAAATATAAGTTAATTTACAAAAAAAAAAAAAAAAACATGAAATTTACTGATTTTCTCCCCAAATCTAGTGGTTTTAACACAAAATTCACCAATTTCAACACAAACTAACCAGATCGAAAGCTATTTTTTTTTTCGTGTTAAACGATTTTTGTTTCGTGTTAAAAGAAAAAAAAATGTATTAAATTGCACAGAATACTGTCCGAATCGCTATATCATTTCGTGTTAATCGATTTTTCATGTTAAGCGTTTTCGTGCTAAACGTATTTCACTGTATATGATAAATCTGGGCATATACTTCAGGTTTTTTTTTTTTTTTTTTTTTTTTGTTATTTTTAAAAAAATAAAAGTGTATGAAGATGTGTTAGATTTCATCGTTTTACACTGTATGTATCAGTAAAAAATTTATATTAAATGTATCTAAAAGTCCATGCGCAGTCTTGTATTTTGACATTTGAAAATCTTAAAAAAAAGGGGGGCAAAAATATTAATTTTTAAAAAAGAATTAGGGAATTTAAAAACTTAAAATTTCTATAAACTAAAAAAAAAAAAAAAAAAAAACCTACAAACAAAACCTAAAAAAGTAAAAAACGTCCTTTCTAAAGGTCGACCTCAGCTATCCAATAATAATAATAATAATAATAAAACATTTAAAAATATAGAAATGCAAACTAGATATAAAAAAAAATCTCCCGTAGGATTACCCATACAATAATTATATCGCGAGATATTGTTAATTTTATTAATACACTCAGCGCAATTATACAAATTAAAACTTTAAGTGGCTTTTCTCCATGTTCCTATTTTCTTCACTTCCATGTTTTAAAAATGCTAAAGCTTTTTTTTTTTTGTGATAGATATTATTTCTACATGTTCTTTTTATTATATATGTGATAAATGTGTTCATAGAATTAGCCTTAAGGTTTTTTTTTTTTTTTTTTTTTTTTTTTTTTAATTAATAAAAGTGTATGAAGATGTGTCAGATTTCATCGTTTTACACTATATTTATCAGTAAAAAAATTATATTAAATGAAATACTAGATGTATCTAAAAATCCATGCGCAGTCTTGTGCAATACACATTTGAAAATCTTAAAAAGAAAAAAAAATGGGCAAAAATATCCATTTTTAAGAAAGAATTAGGGATTTAAAAAGACTTCAAATTTCTATAAACTTAAAAAAAAACCTACAAATGAAACTTAAAAAAGTAAACAACGACCTTTCTAAAGGTCGACCTAAGCTATCCAATGAAAAAAGAAAAACCATTTAAAAATATGGCAATGCAAACTATATATTTAAAAAGAAATCTCCCGTAGGATTACCCATACAGTAATTATATCGCGAGATATTGTTAATTTTGTTAATACACTCAACCCAATTATACAAATTGAAACTTTAAATGGCTTTTTCTCCATGTTCCTATTTTCTTCACTTTCATGTTTTAAAAATGCTAAAACTTTTTTTGTATTTGAGATAGAGATTCAAACTTTATTTCTACATGCTCTTTATTATATATGTGATAAATGTGTTCATAGAATTAGCCTTAAGGTTTTTTTTTTTTTTTAAATAAAAGTGTATGAAGATGTGTTAGATTTCATCGTTTTACACTATATTTATCAGTAAAAAAATTATATTAAATGAAATACTAGATGTATCTAAAAATCCATGCGCAGTCTTGTGCAATACACATTTGAAAATCTTAAAAAGAAAAAAAAATGGGCAAAAATATCCATTTTTAAAAAAGAATTAGGGATTTAAAAAGACTTCAAATTTCTATAAACTTAAAAAAAACCTACAAATGAAACTTAAAAAAGTAAACAACGACCTTTCTAAAGGTCGACCTAAGCTATCCAATGAAAAAAGAAAAACCATTTAAAAATATGGAAATGCAAACTAGATATTTAAAAAAATCTCCCGTAGGATTAACGTTAGCGAACGAGAGTTTTTGCGCAAGTGAAGTAGTCGATTTACCCTTTCAGGGGCAAAGTACTTCCATTGTTAAAAACTGTTGAAATGACTGATTGACACTGGAATTTGCGAACAAATTTATTTGTAATGTAGAAAAAGCTCTATATCACATATATAATAAACTGAATTTTTAAAATTAAAATACATGCAAAAAAGCACTAATAAATGTACAAAATTACTTTCAGGTACACACATATCATATAAAGATATTTAAAATACATTAAAAACATCTTAAAATTCATTAGAAAAACCCAGAACGTTTTCAGCCATTACAAAGCCGTCATCAGTGAGATTTAAATGTTGTTATTATTTTCTTTGCGCTTATTCGAGAATTGTCCAGAAGAAAACATTGTAATTTAAAGCTTGTACGTCAGATGAGATGCCAGATAAAGTTATTCAAATTTTTAACAAAACGAACTTTCATCTATTATGCAGGAAATCTCTCCATACTCCATTGATTCCGTACTATAGCGCATCGTTACAAGCTGTATCTTTATTAGCAATTATTTCAATTGATTCTCTTATAATGGCTTACTGGTAATTATTTGTACGAAAGATAATTTTCGATTTATTAACCCTTAAATGCCGGGTGTTGCTTTTCGGCAACATACCCAATTTAGGCTTCTAAAATACTATTAGAATAATTTTGAAGCTCTAATGTCTAATGTTGCCAATAAAATACATTCTGAAAATATTATTAAATCAATTTTCAACATGTAGATGGTAACACTTGTGCTGTTTAAGAATAAAGATAGATTTATTTTTTCAATTGTTGTTACATGTTCTTTTTGTTTTGTTTGGAAGCTTGCGAAATACCCTATTTTGGTCTGCAGTGAGCAAGCAAAATTTATTTCTTATCATAGTTCCTGAAATTCGTGTGTGTTTAATATTACAGAATTTTATGGAGGAAAATTATTTTTTCAATTAAAGACCAGTATTGCCGATTAGTAACAAACAGTTTTTTAGCAGTAAACCATACTTAAAACAAAATATGATTTTTTAAAGTATTTTCCCCATGATTTATTTTAAAAATTAAAGCCAAAAAACATTATCAAAATGATTTTTGAAAAATCAGGCATTTATGGATTAAAATCTACTTTTATAGGTTGAGTTTGAGCTAATATTGATAATACAGTATGGGGTCTATTTAATCTGAGACCTCATATGAGATAACAACATTTATATCCCACTGATGACGGTCTTGTAATGGCTGAAAATGTTCGGGGTTTTCCTAATGTATTTTAAGGTATTTTTAATGTATTTTAACTATCTATATTTTATATGTATGTACCTGAAAGTAATTTTGTATATTTACTTGTGCTTTTTTTATGTATTTTAATTATTTAACTCAAGATGAATATAGAACTAGAATTTTAAGTTTCATTTATTGAAAATTTTTTTATCAAAATTCTGGTGTCATTGTGGCGTTTGGGAATTAAAATTAAGCGATTTCATAAACACTAGGGAATCGTAACCGGGCTTCCCGGGTTAAAGAATATAGGTGAATTTTTTTTTTTTTTTTTGAAAACTAATAATTTTTTTATGTGTAATAAATTTTTAAATTGCCCACTTACATTAAAAGAGCATTTTTCATATGGAAAATACGAATTATAGTACAATCAAATAAATTTTTGAAATTTATCAAAAGCGATATTTTCTTGTTAGCCGCATGCTAAGTGTTCTTAGACCAAGATTTAGCTACTTACGGCATCCTTTTATATTCTGCTAATTTCAGAGCTTGTCTGTTAAATTTGTGTTTTATTTATATTATATTATTTATTTATTTATAGAGAAGTTTTTTTTAAATGGATATTAACCGTAAGAAAATGATGAGCTCTTTATTTTGTTTTAAGAGCAAACGGATTAATCTTTCGTAATCGAGCTCCGTTAGATATAGATAAATTGAAAAATATTTCATGCTTTAAAATTGTTTTTAAAACCATAGACAATCAGTAAACTGAGATGAACTTTGCAAACAAATTCCATTTGGACAAAAAAAATCCTATTTGGTGATCTAAAAATTTAAATTGTACGATTACAAATATGTTAGATTTGTGTTTTTACAATATTATTCTTTTATTTTTTATAAAAGAAGTATTAATTTCGTTATTTTGTCTTTCACAAATATGTTAGATTGGTGGGTTTTTTTAATGTTATTCTTTTATTTGTTTATAAAGGAAGTATTAATTTCGTTATGCAAAAATAGTCAGAAACAAATGCTGAAAAATGCTTGTTGTTTTATGTGCAAAATGTTTATTATTATTATGTATTGAAACCGGCACGTGATAAGTAAAACTTAAAAAAAAAATGCTTAAAATTTATTTTAGAAAATATAATACATCAGTCAATTAAGATATAGTTTTTAAACAAATTGCATTTGAAAGTAAATATTTCCCCTATGCGACGAAAATTGAAAATGTACGATGGTCAGAAGATTAAAAAATTGCAGTAGCGAAAATTTCAAGACCTAAATTTGATTGTGAAGTGTTGCCATTCACAAAATGACGTCAGCGTTACGCACGGATACGTTTATTCTTTGTAATATAGATACTTAATCAGTAAAACATAATAACGATCAGTTATTAGGATGGATTATCAACTGAGGCTCTTATGCTTGGTATTCTGGAATGAAAAGCAGCAATTTTCACCTTCTCAAAATTTGCATACGCACTTCTCATATCCATCATTTTTTTTTAAAATTGTATTTTGTTTGATCATTTAACAATCCTTTTAACTCAAAACTTGAAATCACGATTGTCAGCAACATCTTTTATGTGAACAGACGTACTCTTTATTTGAGATTCTAATCCCAATTTCGGAGGGTAAAAATTTCCGTAATTTATGTGTTTTAGACGCATTTGTGTTAAAATGTTTAGTTTTATCTAAGAAAATGATCGCTTTCATTTAAATATGACTTCATTTTTACTTAAATAAGCATTTCGCGTAGTGTCTGAAACTTAGTATCAGTACACATGCAGAAAGAAAAACAATATAGAAAATTTATGAGGAAAAATGCGTGTTTTCAAAAGCAGTATGTCATTTTCCATTATTATGTCCCTAATATAATATTCTGCTCCTAATGGACTACTAAACCGACACTAAACCCTATACAACAATTTTTATCAACAATTTTGAATTTTTATCAGAAAATAGCATGAATTAAGATAAAAATACCTTATTATTTCACTCTTGTCTGCAATAATGAAAGCAATCTAATTTTAACCATTTTGAAGAAATTTTATAAAATGCTTTTAAAATTAAAATATAAAAGTGGGGCTATTAAAAAAAAGAAAAAAAAAACATAGTGTGATCACATCTACAAATGAAGAGCTTCCCGTTTAAAAAAAAATATTAACAAAATTGGATCAGCAGAAAGATCAGGGCAGATAACTAAAAGACACACTTGTGTTTTAAATATATAGATTATATAAAATTAGGAAAAATTAAGCACATTATGCGATTTTGATAAAATTTTAGTAGAATGCCCTAAAGAATAGCATTAAAATTTCATTATTCGAGAGGATTTTGGACAAAAACTTCACGAATATGATATTATTTTAAACCACGAATTATTTGTTCGCTTGTTTAATTCGGCGAAGCAAATCCATCTAGGCGAGAATCATCAATTTCTGTAAGATAAATCGCTATTATTTACATGTCACCTCTCTTCTAGAAAGACACTCTAAATTTTTGTAAAACATTGCGTTTTATCAGTGTGTGATTTCAATTACATTATTTTAAAAAGTGAAGTATTTTCACCTGTGAAGAATTTTAAAACAGCTGGGTTGTGAAAATGACGCACTTCTACAAAACATAATTCAGGTTTAAAAATTAAAATACACGCTTTTTTATAAATGACGTCATTTTTATCCGCCAAAGCAATCCACTTTTACAATCCAGTAATTTTTAAATCCAGTGTTTAACTTCGTCTATAGAAAAGTACACATATGACGTCATTATCACGGAATAACAGACAATCATCTTGATATAGCCCATATTTTAATTTCAACTTTTTTTTCAGGTTTTATGAAAAAGATGGCAACAAAAGGATACAGTATCTCCTATTTTTGACTATTTTCCGTTTGCTTTCAATAACTTCTAATAGAAATGAAGTACTTTTGTTGCCACGATGAGAAAAATGGTAATAAAAACTACAAAAAAATTAATATCTCAAAAATAAATTGAGATACAGCTTTCAAACAAATTGCATTTAAAAGAACATTTTTTTTCTTATACAACGGTGTAAAAATTTATAATGTACGATGTTTAGAAGTTAAAAAATGTGAGGTAGCGAAAATTGCAAAACCAAAATTTCAAATTTCAAAGTGTTGCCATTCGCAAAATGACGTATGCGTTACGCACAGATATGTTTGTCCTTTATAATATAGATACCACCACCCCTGAAAGGGTTAAGAGAATAACCATAAAGAAACCTCCACAAAGCAGAAGGTTTCTGAAAGTAACAAAAACGTCCTTTCGAATTGTACACTGAAAGGGTCACTTTTCCTTCAAAAATATTTCTGTAAATCTCGCAAACTTATTGTTATGATTAGCCATTTCTTTTTTTTTTTTTTTTTTTTTCGGAGATATCAGGCAGGTTTCAGGGATATTGAGTTAATGAAGTGGTTACACTAAATTTTCGTAAGTGCTACATTAAGACAGCTTTATACAATCTTTTAGAGTGTATAGTAGGGCGGAGAGTAAAAAACTTTTTTTCGAAATTCTTTTACCGCTAGCGCGGAAAAGTTGTGGAATGAGCTCAGAAATATACTCACAAAATTTCAAAATAATCAATTAATAGCTTCCGGTTCCAGTTTACGGTCAAAATATGTAATTTTCGCCGAAAATGTTGTAAATTTTCACATTTTAGTAATATTTTTAACTTCCGACTTTTTCTTTGCGCTAGCGCGGAATAAATGAAAGAATATATGAGGAACATAAGTCCAAAATTTTAGAGCAATTAATAAATATATCTTCCGGTTCCAGTTTAGGGTCTAAATATGCAATTTTAGCCGAAAATGTTGTAAATTTTCACATTTTAGTAATATTTTTAACTTCCGACTTTTTCTTCGCGCTAGCGTGGAAAAGATGAAAGAATATACAAGGAGCATAAGTCCTAAATTTTAGAGCAATTAATAAATATCTTCCGGTTCTACTTTGGGGTCTAAATATGAAAAATTAGCCGAAAATGAGTAATTTCTCACATTTTAGTGATTTTTTTTATTTCCGATTTTCTATTCCCGCTAGCACGGAAAAGTTGAAAAAATATACAAGAAAGATAAGTGCAAAATTTTAGCGTAATCAATAAGTATCTTCCGGTTCCCCTTTGGGGTCTAAATATGATAAATTGTGTAAAAGTGTAGAAAATTTAGGGGTCGAAATATAGAAAAAAAAAAATGGAAAACTTTTGCATAACAATTTATTTATGGAAGCTTTAAACATTTCTTTTTATAAAATTAGACATTCGTAAATAATAATTATTATATTAAACAACAAATCTTATTATTCACGCAATACACAGACTTTGTATAACTAAGTGCATTTGGAGTTCCAGAAGAAAAGTTGCAAATGTGCATTAAATGCATTTCGTTCACTTGTTTCCATGTTTCCCCCTTCATACTGGTTTTTGGCTTCAAACGATGGCATGCCACGCCTTGACTCCATTCTGGATCTGATGTAGCCAGCACGCTTATTCTCTCCTATGATTGCAAGGGAAGCTTCAGGTGTCAGTTTTACTCAGCTTTCAATACATTGAGTGTGGCAAAGAAGTTTATGTTTCCCAATGCCGATGCGGGACATTCGCCAAACATTATCAATTGCATTATGTATTCGTTCGACAAGTGAGTGGTAATCGGAGGTTCCGTTAGTTGGAAATTCTGCCAGTCTATGAGATCCACGCAAGATTTAGCTTTAAAGTTAAGTTCAGGAATTTGGAACATACGACCTCCTGCTCCCGTTTTTACCTTGCTTTCAATATCCTGCGTAGCGCGAGTTCTCAAACATTCTGGTTTGGGTCGACAAGCATTGGAGGGATTATTGCTTCATCCTGACCAAAGTAACCATTTCTATGGATGAAGCGATCCATAACTAGCTTCAGATCATCTATAAGATAAAGTGAAGCTTGACTTGTTTTCCAAAAATTCGGTTAGCTGTTGTCAATCAGCGGGCATAGGAATTTTTTCCAGGATCTTTGTGGTATTAATTCTCAGGACAAAAACCATTTATCACTGCAATGCAGATATCGTGCAGGTATTTCTGGTCTGTGCTGCGATCAGTTTTGTCAGCAGACGGAACATCGGTGTTAATTTTCTTAATGTCCACAACAGGTAAATGTTCACATTTCTGAAGCATGTTTTGCAATTGGACCGCAATATATTTTAGGGCCAGTTGTATTGCAATAACCTTAATTTTTTGCACTTGTGTTTCTCATATGACCTTCCGACTTTTTCGCGTCAGCGAGAAGAGAAAATCGATAATAATAGAAATCACTAAAATGGGAAAATTTACATCATTTTCGGCTAATTTTCCGTATTAAGACCCCAAAGTGGAACCGGAAGCTATTTGTTAATTACTCTAAAATTTTGGACTTATGTTCCTTATATACTCTTTCAATTTTTCCGCGCTAGCACGAAGAAAAAATCGGAAATTAAAAATATTACTGAAATGTGAAAATTTACAACATTTTCGGCTAAAATTGCATATTTTGACCGTAAACTGGAACCGGAAGCTATTAATTGATTATTTTGAAATTTTGTGAGTATATTTCTGAGACCATTCCACAACTTTTCCGCGCTAGCGGAAAAAGAATTTCAAAAAAAAGTTTTTTACGCTCCGCCCTAGTGTATAGATGCGATGCATACAATTTCTTGAAAATTACTTTCAAAAACTTTTGTAATCATTGACAATAACTTTTTTCTAAAAAAAAAATAATAATAATAATAATTAATTAATTAAAAAAATCTAATATATAAAAATGAAAATTTGTCTGTCTGTAATTCTATATAAATCCACAGTTTGGAAGCCAGAATTGTGAAATGTTACGCACATGTGTATAAAAACACGGCCGAGGCAACTAAAATAATCCGGAATCGAAATAATTTATAGTTAACTTTTAAATAATTAAAAACCGCCAATTTAACAGAAATTTCGTGTCAAATTTAAACATTTTTCGATATAGCAGTTGCCAACAATTAAAAATCCGCAGTAAAATTCTTACCACAACAATTACTTTTCTATTGCAAGATTTCCACGTGAAAAATAAAAATTAAACAAATAGCTTGATGGAAAAAGGTGAAAATTACGTCATAACTTTTCTATTGCAAGATTTTCAGGTGAAAAATAAAACGAAATAAATAGTTTGAAGAATTTTTTTTAAAAAAAGTGAATATTACGTCATAATGGAAATAAAATGGACGTCAGCAGGTGAATATATAAAAAACGTATTTTGAAACGTGAGTTTGAAAAAACGTATTGAAACATGATAAAAACCCGAATATGGAAATATTGGGCATATTTGAACATTTTAAGGTACTCTGAAATTGTTTTCGCCATTTTTAAATGTATTCCATATACATTTACGGGTGTGTATTAGAATTTCCACAAAGGTTTACGTCCCTAGAGCTCATTCTCAGTGGAGAACTGAAATAAAGATTTCCGATTTTTTAAAAATAAAATTAATAGAATTTTTGTACCTACCATTTTTCTTTATTCATGAAAGAAATATTTAAATAACAAAATACTCAACAACTTTTCATCAAAAGGTTTTAATGTCGGTCTCAATCCAGATCACAGATTATATTTACTAAGTAAGTAGTAATCTGTCTTCCGGATTAAATAGAAAAAAAGAGTGAAAATTACGTAAATTAACATGCAATAGTTATCTTTTTAGAATGGCAACACATGCGCTTTGCTTATATGCAAAGTTTCATTTGAAAGAGCGTTAGCTGATAAATTCTGTGTTTTACATTAGGTTTCGAAATTAACATTATACCGTTAACATTAGTTATTGCTTTGAAACGATTTTCAGTCATTTTATTGCTTTTATTTGTATTTAAAATTTAAATTAGTTTATGAAGCTGTTTTGAAGTAATTATTTTTTAGTTGGTTCCATTATGTACAGTTCAAAGACAGTTTGACTTTTTACCGACTGCCAAAAAGGGTTATGTGTTTCACGCGTATGTGGGTATGTGGATTTCTTTATACCTCGAAAACATCCCAACGACTGGATGGATTTTAATGAATGAGGTCTCTATCCTTTCGTCTTAACCGTCCGATGGTTATAGGCGAGGTTTTGTTTTTATAAATTCAAAATGGCGGCCGTAAAATACAAAATGGCGGTAGAGACGAATTTATTTATTTTTTTTTTTTTTTTTTTTTTTTTACGCACCCTATTGAGTGGCATATCATTGGATAGGTCTTTCAAAATAAAGACAATGTTTCATTGACTATTTTACAGTCAGAAGCTCCGTTTAAATATTACACAACCTAGAAAAGTTGTGTAGGTAGGATCTCTAGCTTTACTGCAACTCTAACTTTCATAGATATTTATAGGCCTCTTCAAAACAGTGTTTATAGATAGGAACTAACAATTAAACACAACTTAAAAGTCATCAATACAAGTAAATAAAAAAAATAGGTAAGTAATCTAAAAAATAGTTTCACATTGATGAGAAATAATTAGTTCGCGGGTTTTTTAATTTATTTACTGTTTGTTTTATACTTTATGTTTAATTTTGAAATTAATTTTTCAAAACAAACATTCTTAAAATACCAATACGCCGGGTACTTTAGCTAGTAAAAAATAAAAAATAAAATGGAATTTAAAAAAAATCTAAATTCATTTCTATTAATTTTGTATTTCTTCTTTAACCTTACAATAAAGACTTAGATTAAGTAGGCTATTACAGTAAGAGATTTAGGTAATACTATCTTTTCACTTTAAAATAAGTAAAAAAAATTGATGTTTTCCTTTTTCTCTTTTCCATATAAAAGAAAAACATTTTGGATAAATATATTTTAGAAGTTTATTTTTATTCTTTTCTTTTCTATATTGAAATATATAAATAATAATAATAAGACGAAAAAACTTGGATAAATTTATCTTAGATGTTTTTCTATATTTTCATATATAAAAGTATTTATATAATGGGCACATTTCTCTTAGAAATTTATTGTTTTTAATTTCCCATTTTTCTGCATCACGAAGATTTTGGATAGATCTTTTTTAGAATATTTTTTCTTTTTCTCATTTTCAAGTAGATTTCTTTCAGAAATTTATTTTTATTCTTTCACTTTTCTATATTGAAAATAATAAATAATAATAATAAGAAGAAAAAACAAATAAATTTATCTTAGATATTTTTCTATATCTTTATAGATAAAAGTATTTATATAATGGCCACATTTCTTTTAGAAATTTATTGTCTTTAATTTTCCTTTTTTCTGCATCACGAAGATTTTGGATAGATTTTTTTTAGAATATTTTTTTCTTTTTCTCATTTTCAAGTAGATTTCTTTTACAAATTTCTTTTTATTCTTTCACTTTTCTATATTGAAATAAATAAATAATAATAATAAGAAGAAAAAACTAGGATACATTTATCTTATATTTTTCAATATCTTTATATATAAAAGTATTTACATAATGGGCACATTTAAAAAAAAAAAAATTATTATTTTTAATTTCCCATTTTTCTGCTTCACGAGGATTTTGGATAGATTTTTTTAGAATATTTTTTCTTTTTCTCATTTTCAAGAAGATTTCTTTCAGAAATTTCTTTTTATTCTTTCACTTTTTTATATTGAAATAAATAAATAATCATAAGAATAAGAAAAAACTTGGATAAATTTATCTTAGATATTTTCCAATATCTTTATAAATAAAAGTATTTATGTAATGGGCACATTTCTTTAAGAAATTTATTGTTTTTATTTCCCATTTTTTTGCATCACGAAAATTTTGGATACATTTTTTTAGAATATTTTTTGTTCTTCTCATTTTCAAGTAGATTTCTTTTAGAAATTTCTATTCTTTCACTTTTTTATATTGAAATAAATAAATACTCATAATATTAAGGAAACAAGTGGGTAAGTGTGATCGCAGATCGCATAGAGGGTTTCGTTTAATATTCCTTTCGAAACACTTTATCCTTTTGAAAAATCTGTTAGTTCTACATTTCGCAACCAGAGGCGCACTCTATTCTAAACGAACCTCTATCCGAACGAAACTCCGTTTTACATACTATCAGTATATAGATTAGTCGAAGGGATTGGGCCCATAGCACCCGAGATAAGTAGGCACCCCTGGCGGTAAAAATTGGAACTAAAATATGTAAGGCTATGGTGCATAATATGAAAGAATGGTCAAAGGGTTGTCGGCAAAAGTTGGAAAAGTGCTCGGGTGAAAAGGGCAGAGGTTAGAAAAATTGCTTAAAATATACAAGTTAGAGCACGGAGGAGTAAATAATATAAGACTTTTTGAAAATTTTATGATTTGTCGTGTGGTCTGAGGTATTCAGCTATACGTTTGCAAAAATTCATGTCTCCAACTTAATTAGGGGCTCTCTTGGAAAGAATTGCTTAAAATACATATATGCTAGCTCAAAGGGTTAAATGTAAGACCTTTTTCAAGATTTTATGATTTGTCGCCTGGCCTCATGTGTTCTTCTATAAGTATGCAAAATTTCAAATCTCCAATTTAATAAGTGGTCAGTTAGAAAGAATTGCTTAAAATACGCATGTGGGAGTCCAAAGGGTTAAATGTACGACTTTTTGCAATTTTTATGATTTGTCGCATGATGGTGTTCAGCTATAAGTATGCAAAATTTCACGCCTCCAACCTAATTGGGGGCTCACCTAGAAAGAATTGTTTAAAATACACATGTGGGAGCCCAAAGGGTTAAATATACGACTTTTTCAAAATTTTATGGTTTGTCATTTGATGTGAGGTGTTGAGCTATAAGTATGCAAAATGTCACACCTCCAACCTAATTAGGGGCTCACTTAGAAAGAATTATTTAAAATACACATGTGAGACCCCAAAGGGTTAAATTTACGACTTTTTCAAAATTTTATGGTTTATCATTTGATGTGAGGTGTTCAGCTATAAGTATGCAAAATTTCACACTTCCAACCTAAGTAGGGGCTCACTTAGAAAGAATTGTTTAAAATACACATGTGGGAGCCCAAAGGGTTAAATGTACGACTTTTTCAAAATTTTATAGTTTGTCGTTTGATGTGAGGTGTTCAGCTATAAGTATGTAAAATTTCACGCCTCCAACCTAATTATGGGATCACTTAGAAAGGATTGATTAAAATACACATGTGAGACCCCAAAGGGTTAAATTTACAACTTTTTCAAAATTTTATGATTTGTCGTTTGATGTGAGGTGTTCAGCTATAAGTTCGCAAAATTTCACGCCTTCAGCCTAATTAGGGGCTCACTTTGAAAGAATTGTTTAAAATACACATATGGGAGCCCAAAGGGTTAAATGTACGACTTTTTCAAAATTTTATGATTTGTTGTATGATGTGTGGTGTTCAGCTATAAGTATGCAAAATTTCAAGTCTCCAACATGTATAGTTTCTGAGAACGGGCTCTGTGACGGACAGACGGACAGACAGACAGACAGACAGAGGAGCGAGACGAATAGGGTTTCGTCAGATGAACGAAACCCTAAAAACTTGGATAAATTTATCTTAGATATTTTTCCATATCTTTATATATAAAAGTATTTATGTAATGGGCACATTTCTTTAAGAAATGTATTGTTTTTCATGTCCCCTTTTTCTGCATCATGAAGATCCTGGATATATATTTTTTTTCTTTTTCTTATTTTCAAGTAGATTTTTTTTTTAGATAATTATTTTTATTCTTTCACTTTTCTATATTGAAATAAATAAATAATCATAATAATAAGAAAAAAACTTGGATAAATTTATCTTAGATATTTTCCCATATCTTTATATGTAAAACTATTTATGTAATGGGCACATTTCTTTAAGAAATGTATTGTTTTTTATGTCCCCTTTTTCCGCATCATGAAGATTCTGGATAGATTTTTTTTAGAATATTTTCCTTTTTCTCATTTTCAAGTAGATTTTTTTTTTGGATATTTATTTTTATTCTTTCACTTTTCTATATTGAAATAAATGAATAATAATTAAACAAAAACATAATTTGAAGAACAAATTAAAAAAACAAAATTTATTTCCTACATTGTTTAAGCCTGAGAAGGGACAGACAAATATTAAGTTATTTCATTCAATTAGTTCTACATTTAATGTTAAATTTTTGTAACAAATTAGTTAAGCCAATTGAAGATTAAAAAATAAAAATAAAATTCATACAATATGATACTTAAAACATCCTAAAAACTTAGATTCCGTTCAAATGAAATCGAAATAAATCTTAGACTTCTTCCACTTTTAATTGAAAATATTTGTATTGCAGATTTAGTATTATGTTTATGAAAATTGTGCATAAAATGATAAGATGCATGCAAAATACAAAACTTAAAAAAAAAGTCTAAGATTTATTTCGATTTCATTTGAACGGAATCTAAGTTTTTAGGATGTTTTAAGTATCATATTGTAAGAATTTTATTTTTATTTTTTAATCTTCAATTGGCTTAACTAATTTGTTACAAAAATTTAACATTAAATGTAGAACTAATTGAATGAAATAACTTAATATCTGTCCCTTCTCAGGCTTAAACAATGTAGGAAATAAATTTTGTTTTTTTAATTTGTTCTTCAAATTATGTTTTTGTTTAATATGTCAAGTTTTTTAATGACTACAGCACTCAGACGAACGCATTTCAAAATTAATACAGAGTATCATCATCAGGCTTTGATGTATGCGGTATTGCATCACAATGTGGGATGCAGTTTACCAATGTGTAATTCAAAATGTTTCACCACTGTAGTAATGCAGGTTGCGGTAGTTTGGACAAAAACTTCCAATCTGAACGTAAAAAATCTATAATCAAAACATAAAAAATTAACTTCACTTAAATTTAGATACGCTATTTCCCACTCAGGAACGCTATGAATGTAAATATAAATTCTGTTGAATCCTTACTGCTAATATTTAACAATATTATAGCTGTGATACAGTAAAAAATAAAAAAAAATAAAAGTTTTACTTGAATTTTTAACCCTTATTCTCTCCCAAAGGGTGATGTAAATACATCAGAAAATTATTATCTAAGTTTAACTTGGGGTATAAATAGTTCTCATCGCGAAAAAAAAAATATATTTTAAAATTTAAGTTATGTAATTCCCCACTAAGTTCGCTACCTGCGTAAAAATAGCTATCCATTAGAAACTTTTTACTAAAATATAAACTTAACCAAAGCAAAAACGTATTCTAAAAATATCCTTTTTAATTTCCACTATGACGCCATATTCACCTTTTTAATTAAAAAAAAAAAAAAAAAAAAAAAAAAAAAAAAAAAACTATTTCCATTAAAATTTTTCACGCGGGAATCTTTCTACTAAAACCAAATAAATTATTATTACGGCTTTTGAAATTTTTGCAACAATGAAGAAAAAATGTTAGATTTTCTATTAAAAATGTCCTTTGATTCTCAATGAAAAAAGTGAAATTTGGAATTATTAAGAAAACTATTTGAATAATATACAAAAAAAAAAAAATTGGCCCTTGTTTCTCTCTGGGTTATAATTCACCCATATGCAAAAGTATTTTGCCATTCGTTTTGACCCTGACGTCAGGTAAACGTTTTTAAACTTTAAATTTATAATATAATTAGAATTAGTAAGGAATAAAAAATGAGTGGCATCAGGGACAAAAAGGTGGGAAGAAAAAATGAAAAAGTTATCATCTCCATAGGCTTTTCTCTGTTAAATTAACATTGAGAAGTGACACTGGAAATAAATAAGTATTGCGCTGCCGCGCAATACTTAAATAATAATAATAAGAAAATTGGATAAATTTATCTTAGATATTTTTCCATATCTTTATATCTATATAAAAGTATTTATATAATGGGCATGTTTCTTTTAGAAATTTATTGTTTTTGATTTCCCATTTTTCTGCATCGCGAAAATTTTGGATAATTTTTTTTTTTTTTTTCTCAGTTTCAAGTAGTTTTTTTTTTTTATTCTTTCACTGTTCTATATTGAAATAAATAAATAAATAAGAATAATAACAATAATAAGAAGAAATTTAGATAAATTTATCTTAGATATTTTTCCATATCTTCATATATAAAAGTATTTATATAACGGGCACGTTTCTTTTAGAAATTTATTGTTTTTAATTTCCCATTTTTATGCATCACGAAGATTTTGGATAGATTTTTTTTTTAGAATATCTTTTCTTTTTCTCATTTTTAAGTAGATTTCTTTTAGAAATTTTCTTTTTACTTTCACCTTTTCTACATTAAAAAGCGGAAAAAGAAAAAAAAATCGACATGCAGATTTCTTTTTGAAATTTCCTGTTTTTAAAGTAATTTTTACATAAAAATGAAACTTGTATAGATTTTTATTATTATCAATTCAATTTGTAGATATAAACTCTTTCAATAACTCATGGGATCATTTACCTGTTTACAAGGTGAGAAGTAAGAATCGCTCTAAACAGGTTTTTAAGGCCGAAACCGAAACCTAATTTCGGTGATCTTCTTATTTTCGGCCGAAAATGAAAACGAAAATGTCCAAATTTTTTAAAAGTAATTGAAATGTATGTATTAAAATAATTAATACATACATAAATATACATAATTATTAATTAATTATACGTATTTATTAAATATGCATAACTATTAATTAATTATACGTATTTATTAAATGTACATAATTATTAATTAACTGGCAAAACCCGCGGCTTTGCTCGCGTAATAGTTGAAATATGCCAAGTGATATTCGTATGTCTAATTTTATTAGAAGAAGTTATATTTTAGGAATAATTCAAAAATTACTAAATAAGCCACAGTTTGACTAAACTTCATTATTACACTGCGTTAGACAGAAATGAGACTTAAATTAATAAGAAGAACTGAAACTAATACTAAATAAAGGATAATTTAGAAAGTATTTTGAAGCTTGTATGCTCATTTACGTAATATACACATTTCAGTATTCATTTGAAGTTTTGAATTTTTTAGAAACCTTTCTTAGTACGCATTTACATCTTAAAATTAACCATCATGTCATATTCCAAGCTTCTTGTCTAACGGTCTGTTGGTAGTGGCACTAACATAACATACTTATGTCGAAACAGAGACTGTCACCATTAATTTGCCGACATTAATTTTGAAATCGGTTTGGTATTACCTAATATTCCATAGAAAACGTAATTTAGAATGTTTTAAAGGCTTGTTTAGAACGTTTGTTGTTCCTGCTAACCCCAGGTAGTAGTTGTAACAGCGTAAAATATAGCCTGTCTAGGATCAGAGACTGTCACCACTGATTCGCAACCATTACTTTTGTAATCTGTTTATTATTTCCTGAGATTGCATACAAATCGTAATTTAAGACTTTTTTTAGAATGGTTTTCTCTTTTCCCCTTCGCTTCACCTCTTTTAAATTTCGAATTTATTTTCGACAATTCTGAGAGAGAATTTATATTTTAGAAGTAACTACCATGCCATATTTAAAGTTTCTAGCCCCTTCAGTATCACAGGAATCGCGATTTAGAAAGTTTTTTGCTCCTGCAAGCCTCTAGTGGTAGTGGCACGGAAATAGCTTATGTTTGAGCAGGCTCTATCACCACCAATTTGCAACAATTATTTTTGAAATCATTTTGGTATTTCATAAGATTGCATAAAAATCATAATTTAGTACGTTTTTAGAGCGCTTTTCGCTCACTTCATCCTTTTAATTTTGGAATTTTCTTTGGCGGTTCTTAGAAAGCATTTGCGTCTTTTAAGTAATTAACAGGAAAAATTTCAAAATGTTAGACCCTTTGGTATCACAAAAATGCGATTTAGAATATTTTTTGCTCCTGCAACCCCCAGGTAGTAGTAATAAAAACATAAAATATAGCCTATGTTGGAGCAGGGACTGTCACCATCAATTTGTAACCATTACTTTTGAAATCGGTTTGATATTTCCTGAGATTGCGCAGAAATTGCAATTTAGAACGCTTTTTGCGCATTTTAAACCCTTTTAAATTTCGAATTTTTTAGAAACTGTTCTTAGAGAGCATGTACATCTTATAAGTAATTACCATGCCAAATTTAAAGTTTCTAACCCGTGCAGTATCACAAAAATCACAATTTAGAATATTTTTTGTTCCTGCAACCCCCAATAGTGGTAGTGATACTGACATGAAATAGAGCCTATGTTGGAGTAAGGACTGCAACCCTCAATTTCCAACTGTCACATTTGAAATTGGTTTGGTACTTCATGAGATTGCGTAGAAATCGCAAATTAGAATATTTTTAGAATGCTTTTTGCGCATTTTCACCCCTTTTAAATTTCGAATTTTTTAAGAAATGTTCTTAGAGATCATTTATATCTTATAAATAAGCACCATGCAAAATTTCATGTTTATAGGCCATTCAGTAACACAAAATCGCCTTGTTAGAACGTTCTTTGCTCCTGCACCCACTTTGGGGGCAGTACAGACATAAGATATCGCCTATCTTGGAACAGGGACTAGCACCATCCTTTTAATACCGTTACTTTTGAAATCGGTTCGATCCTTCCTGAGACTGCGTAGAAATCGCCATTTAGAACGTTTTTTAGAACGCTTTTCACGCATTTTCAACCCTTTTTAAATTTTGAATTGCTTAGGAAATGTTCTTAGAGACCATTTATCTATATATATAAAAGAAAGTCTGGATTTTGTATTAATCAACGCGCAGCCAAAACTACTGAACCTAAAATCTTGAAAATCGGGGTAAAAATACTTGTTATGTTATAGAGTGCCGCTAAGAAAGGATTTTCCAAAATTCCACCCCTAAGGGGTGTAAAAAAGAGAACGAACTTTAAAAAAATTCCTTAAAAATCTGATTTTATAGTTATTTCTCAACTGATAACATATTTTAGTGTATTTTTGTATGCTGAATCGAATGGTACTTACTAAATTCTTTTAAGCCCAAAAGTTCGAGAGATATTTAATATTTTTCAAATTTGGCACTATCTTTGGCACCAAAACCTGAATTTTTCAAGTGATAATTTCAAAAAACTCATTCTTTTACTATAGCAAGGAAAAAGTTCAAATCGAATAATTGTTTAACCAATCCTTTTGGTTAAATAAAAACAACTTTGTCAATTAGAAAAAAAAAAATCAAACGCCTCAAAAACTAAAGCTAAAAAATTATAAAATAAAAAATAAAAAATCTGTGGTACTTTTTCGTTCGATTTTCGTCGCGACACCATGCCAAAATGTATGGTATCGCGCCATTTATTTCAACCCTAATCGTGCAAACGATTTTTATTGCAACCGTGCCACACATTAACATTTGCTAATTATTGAGCGTGAATATTTTTATGCAGGAATATTTAATGATGGAATTTATTTTATTCCATCATAATCTCTCAACACTTTTTAATTTGTTATTTTTTGAATAGAAAATATTTATTTCTGATACTAATATAGATTTTACCATTTCGCAGGTATCTGGTGATGAGGAAGCTACAATAAAATTATTTCAGAAGTTAGGAATTATACATATAAAAATGTTTTGTTCAAAAAACCATGAATGTCTTCATTGAAAGGATGAAATGTTTACTGCAATGTGAGACATACGTATTACGTACGTCATGCTTCAGTAGTAAAAGGCATTTACAATTTCAAGACTGCAGTTTAAATTAACTATATTTTATTACTTGCAAAATATTTATTTATTCTTATATTTTAAGTTTTTATTTTGGTACCCTTCGACCAATTTCGCCAAATTATATAAATCGCCAAACCACCCGCCAAATTATGCAAATTGACATAATATTTATTTTAAATAACGAAAGAACAAATAAATTACTGTAATATTAATAAAAGTACATTTAAAACGTCGAAATAAAAATCACTTGATGATGTAAATACGTGTAACTTGCTTAAAGCCATGTGAATGTGACATTTACGATCAATCATTATTGCCATTTAATCTTACAGTTTGGCAATAGATTTTTGGTTGACGAGATAACCAAGTAGTACCATTATTTTTATTGATTTAAAAAAAATGGTAGGTCAAAGTCTGTAATTTTCAAAAGTTATTTTTTTTAAATGCTTATTTTTTTATCAACAAAATTATTATTTTTTTTAAATGTATCATTTCATTTTTGCGCCAACTATTAAACTTGGCGACAATGGTGTTGGCATAACAGGGAAATTCCAAAACAGTTACTGATTTTGGTACTTCTTAGTTATCCCGTCGACCAATTTCGCCAAATTATATAAATCGCCAAACCACTCGCCAAATTATACACATTGACATAATTTTTATTTTAAATAACGAAAGAACAAATAAATTAGTAAAACATTAATAAAAATACAAATAAAACGTCGAATTAATGGTTTTATTGGCCATTATTGGCATTTAATCTTGCAATTAATTAATTAATGGCAACCATTATCGACATTTAATCTTACAATTTGACGACAGTAATTTGGTCGACGGGATAACTAAGGCCCTGATGGTATTTCAAATTTAAAGAAAAAAGGTTTAATGAGCAATAAATATTGTAAATATGACTATAACTCAGATTCTACTGAACAGAATTTTGTAGAACTTACACTGTGAAATAGTAAATTTGGTTTATAAATGGTTTAATGTAAAAACCATCATTCTAAGTTGCTACGGGAGTTCTAAAATTAGCTGAACTCGATTATGAAAGATTTCAAGTCAACTAATTAAATGCACAGTAAGTTAGATAATATTTCAGGGATTTTTTCAATATTTATCATATTTTTTAATATTTATCTGTGTTGTTTAGTTACGGAGCTATGCGGAAAAAGTTCTCAGTGGTACAGTAAAAAAAATTGGAAGATATACGCTGCAGAGAGACGGTATACTAGAGAGTATTTATGCTATAGTTATGGAAGTTGAGCTGAGTTCCTTAAAAAATTCAAAAGTGATGCGGTATATACGTACCCCTACCTACCAGAGAGTTCTATAATCAGGTTAACGCGATTATGAAAGTTATATTTAACTATCTCAATATATATATAAGGCAAAGAGAAATTTCATTCCGGCCGCTTATATCTTGACTTCTGCTGAATAGATTTTGACGGAATTTACATTGTTAGTTAGATAATTTTTCAGAAAAGATGTTAGTATAAAACATAACGTTCTACGTTGCTTAGTTAAATAATTATGGGGAAAGTTCTAAATCAGATGAACCCAATTTTGAAAGATTTGCTTGTTTTAAAGGTTCCGCTGAATGAATTTTTATGCGATTTAAACTGTTAATTAGATCATTTTTAGGGAAGGTTTCGGTACATTTTCCAGTTTAAATGATTCTGCTAAGTGGATTTCGATGGAACTTGATCGGTTAGTTAATTTTTCAGTGAATGTTTTAGTATAAAGCACATATCATTTGCTTAGTGTTGCTTGATTGTAGAACTATAGATGAAAGTTCTAGAATCAGGCGAACTCAATTATTATGAACGATCAGCCTTTTCAATAAGTCCAATTAACAGATTCTGATGAGACTTGCATTGATAATTTTTCATGAATGCTTTTAGTATATTACATATTGTTCTATCCTTCTTTACCGAATCCTACCCTAGCAGATCATCTAAAGAAATTGGTCCTTAACTGTCTAAATTTTGTATGACTCAATAAAAGATATAATAGCGTAATGACATTCATATTGCTTTCAGCAATTCGGTTGGATACACCAGGTAAATGTCCATATTGCTTTAAAACGCACGATCAAATTCACAGATATATTTTGTTTCATTCAAGATTTCTTTAGAAAAACCGACCAGCGTAGCGGGCGAAAGCTGCTAGTATCTTATAAATAAGTACCATTCCAAATTTCATGTTTTTAGGCCCTTCAGTAACACAAGAATAGCATTTTTAGAACTTTTTTTGCTCCTACACCCCCTGGGTAGTGGCATCGACTTAAGATATAGCCAGGGCCGTAGCTAGGGGGGGGGGGGGGGGGTTGCTAAGGTAGGCTCAGCCCCACCTAAAAAATGTTGAGTCCCCCCCCCCCCCCCCCTGAGAAATAGTCCAAGGTCAGCAAATGGACGGAAAGAGAAGAACGTGAAGAGATGAATTTAAGTGTATCTTTGGTTTAATGATACTCTTGAAAAAACCGATAATATATTCAATCGATAGCTGAAATCTTACAATTTTTGGTTCTAAATGAACTTGCATTATGGGATAGATTTATGGTATATATGAGCCAGAGGAAATTAGTTTATTTAAAAACCTCTTTAAATACACAGTCAAAAAGGACATGTTGCTTGTAGAATGCATCAAAGCTGTGCCAATTAACGCAACGCACACATCATCTGAAATACAAAATAATGTAATACAAATCCTTGCTGAAATAGAGTCTGAAGATATATAAAATTATATTAATAATGCTGACGTTCCCTGGTTTTCGATTTTGGAAGACTGGACATATGATAAAAAAACAGGGAAAATGGTGCATTAAGAGCAAGATATGTGAAGAACGGGAAAGTAAAGGAATCAATTATTGCATTAAAAAAGTTGTTCTCAGGGATGTAGAGGAAGGTATACGCCGTATACCCTCTGGATTTTTGTTAAGGAACACCGTATACCCTCTGTTTCTCAAGAAAGCTATAGTATATATATACTAGGGTATACCCTCTGCTTAGAACGTATACCCTCTGTTTTTTTTACGACTACACCACTGGTTGTTCTGACTTGGATGCAAAAACATTTTCTGATTTAACTTTAAAGGTCCTTTCATGATTGCAATTTAGATAATTCTAAAATTTTCAGTCAATATTATGATGGCACTGGAATGAGCTGCAGGAGCAATGAAAAGGTGGTGTCTAAGCAATATTGCAGAAACATCTTAACAGGAACATCCCATACGTAAATTGCTGTAACTAAAGTCTTCATTCAGTAATCATAAAGACAATAAATTAGGTAAGTGAAACCAAACAGTTTTATGATCAATGTTTCATATTGTACAGTTTTTGGGAAAAGGCAGCATAGCTAAGAAATATGAAGGTCAATCCCTTGCTCGTTTGTTAGAACAGCGATGGAGTGGACATTTACATGTTACAGAAATTGTCTATAAGAACTATAAATTTTTTGTTGCATATACTAGAAGAAGTTTACTTATTTAAGGTCAAATGAAATTTATGAAGAAATATTATCTAACGGCCTCTGAATTTCTTAACATATTTAAAATGAAGTTATTATAAACAGTTTAATATAACATAGTGCCTACAATATGATTATGCACTAATTTATCTTTCTATATAATACTGTGTTTGATTATATATATTTGTGTGTGTTTGTTTGTGCGTGCATGCGTCAGATAGAAAGAAAAAAAAGTCCTTCCGGCCAGTGCCGGGAGGAAGAGGTAGCTTTCATATTCCTTATTTTTAAAAAGCCAACTTATATTATTCAAACACACGAAGCTCAATTAAGTGGAAACCGAATGTAGGAGATTCAATACTAATTTTTATCAATACTAAATCATTATGAATGAGAATTTCGCGAAATAAGTCAGCTTTATCCAAGCTGCTTTTATTTAAAGTCACTTATATTTGGCTGCCAAATTCGGCGATTTCTTAAAGTGCCTGCCATTTTAAGACAACATGGTAGATGAGGCTAACCAGTGAACTTGGTCGAGACCTTAGTAATTGCTGTGCACATGCTCACTCATATCGGAATCGGTTGATATATACGAGTGCTGTCGCAGGCAAAAAATCAGATTTTTCAAAATGTCACCCACTTTAGAAATTGAAATTGCTATATCTAAGCCATTTTTTAAGATAAAGACAAACAAAAAATGCTCCTGAATCCTTATATCAAGGTCAAATACTTAAGAAAGAAACCTTTTTCAATTTCTAATTTTTTTGCACCTCACTTTAAATATAATTTTTTTTAATTTAATGGCCGCCATTTTGAAACAAGATGGCTGATGAAGCTGGCCAGCGAACTTGGTCGAAATATTGATGTATACTATCCACATGCCTTCTTCCATCGAAATAGGCGAATACGTGTGGTATCGCGTGACAAATACAAGATCGTTTCAAAGTGTTAGCCATGATAGAAATTCAAAGTGCTATAATTCAACCACTTTTTAAGATATAAACAAAAAAAAAACATATTTTCAGAAACAAAAACTGCTCCAGAATCTTTGTATCAAGGCCAAACACATAAAAAAATCTTTTTCATTTTCCAATTTTTTAATACCTCATTTTAAATTTTAAATTACATTTTTTTTTAAAATGGCAACCCTTTTAAAACAAGATAGCGAATGAAGCTGGCCAACGAACTCGGTCGAGACATTGGTATGTACTATTTACAGACCAAATTACATTCAAATCGGTTCATAAATACGCCTGTTATCGCGTGACAAATATCAGGTCGTTTTAAAATGTCAGCCACAATAGAAATTCAAAATGTTATAACTCAGCCATTTTTTTAGATGTAGACGAAACAAAACCTGTTCCGGAATCTTTGTATTAAGGTCAAACACATACAAAAAAAATCTTTTTCATTTTTCAATTTTTTGGTATCTCATTTTAAATTTAATTTTTTTTAAATTTTTTTAAATTGCCACCATTTTGAAACAAGATGGCGAATGAAGCTGGTCAACGAACTCGGTTGAGTTATTTGTATGTACTATGTACACACCAAGGTACATCCAAATCGGTTCATAAATACGTCTGTTATCACGTGGCAAATATCAGGACGTTTCAAAATGTCAGCCACGCTAGAAATTCAAAATGCTATAACTCAGCCATTTTTTAAGATATAGACGAAACAAAAACTGCTCCCGAATATTTTAATCAAGGTCAAACACATAAGAAAAAAATAATTTTTCAATTTCCAATTTTTTTGCTACTACATTTCAAATTTAAATTTTTCTTAAAATTTTAAATGGCCGCCATTTTTAAACAAGATGGCGGATGAAGCTGGCCAACGAACTCGTTCGAGACATTGGTCTGTACTATGTATAAACGAAGTTACATCCAAATCGGTTCATAAATACGCCTTTTATCGCGTGACAAAAATCAGGACGTTTCAAAATGTCAGCTTTGCTAGAAATTCAAAATGCTATAACTCAGCCATTTTTTAAGATATAGACAAAACAAAAACTGCTACGGAGTCTTTGTATAAAGGTCAAGTACATAAGAAAAAAATATTTTTCCATTTTCAATTTTTTGGTACCACATTTCAAATTTTAAATTTTTTAAAATTTTTTAAATGGCCGCCATTTTGAAACAAAATGGCGGATGAAGCTGGCCAACGAACTCGGTCGAGACATTGGTATGTACTATGTACACACCGAATTATATCCAAATCGGTTCATAAATACGAGAGTTACAGTGTGACATAGGTCAGATATATATATATATATATATATATATATATATATATCAATTTTGAACGGAGGGTGGTTTCGGGGTCTGGGGGTCATGATCGATGAAAATATGCCAAAATTTTTTGAAATCGCTTTCCTCCGAACGGCTGCAATAGGTAGCTTTTTGTAAAGAAAGCTACCTAATATGAGCCTCCCCTACATTTTCTTGAGCCCCCCCCCCCTATTATTCACTTCTAGCTACAGCCCTGGATATAGCTTATGTTCGAACGTGGACTAACACCGTCATTTTGATACCATTAGTTTTGAAATCGGTTCGGTAGTTCCTCAGATTACCTCCTACAAATAAACAAACAAACTTTACCTCTTTTTATTAGTAGTATACGTTTTACGTGTGGCCCAAATTGGCTCTCTGTGCCTTAGACCCAAAACTTTTTATTTTCATACAAAATTAAACGTAATTAATTCATCAGTGACACAGAAAGATTTTCGAATTAGACGAATTTTGATTTAATTAAAAAATATTTTAGTTTTATGTATACACACATACACCTAGATGTACCTTTTATAATGATTTCTGTAAATGATCATCTATTATACTAGAACTTTCTCAAAGAGTATTCGAAACACTTCTGCGGTTTCAAGCTGAAAAATTTCTATTACTGTTATGTCTGCAGCTTTTAAGGAGCACGTGAAAAAGTTTAGTTATATTTGCATTGCTTGCTTTATAATTTGCATTCACGTCTTAAGTCAGTCATGAGTGATAATTATAAACAAGTTCGTAGCAATAAATAAACTAACTCATTTGAGCCGATACAGCTCGCACCGAAGAGTAATGTTGAAAACTTCCGAAGGAAGAAACGAGATTTTTGAATACTGATAGTCTAAGTCCGGCCGAATTTTCAGCCGCAATTTTCCGAAAACGAATTTTCGGCGAAACTCACATTTTTGGCCGAAAACGAAAAAATTTCGGTCGACCTCTACTGATAAGTTCCTTTGGTTCTGTTTTTTAAAAATAAATAAATAAATAAAAAATATATAAAACTTTAATTCTATTAAGTTCTTATTGCCAATCACATTATCTCAAATAAATTAGATTTTTTTTTCAACATTGAAAAATTTTTGGATAGATTTACTAGATTTGTTTTTCACTTTTGTACATTCAAAAAAACCTTGGGTCGATTTTTTTAAACTATTAATTCAAATAATAAATATAAAATGTTTCAGTAGATTAATAGTTTTTGTTTCAACTGATATGTGGAGATATGTGTTGAAAGGCCATGTTGTTAAAAATTAATCTAATAAAAAATTAAAACTGAAGAATTTCCGATTAAAATAAAATATATTAAATTATAAACAGAAGTTCTCTTATACGACCATTAAAAATATTTCAACAATATATATTCTAAAAACACACTCAATATAGATATATTAAACATTTAATTGCTAAAACGGACGTCAAATGTTAATAAAATACATTAAAAGATCTTAATAATTTTAAGCCGCCGCGGCGAGCGGCCCATCTTCGTCCGCAGCCCTTTATTCGTCTACTCTAGTCCGACTCTTTTGCGGAAGCAAGATTCGTAGGTCCCCACTTCCCGAGTGAAAGACTCTCTAGCGAAAGCAAAGTTGAAAAAAAATATTAAGATCTTTTAATGTATTTTATTAACATTTGACGTCCTTTTTAGCAATTAAATGTTTAATATATATTTTGAGTATGTTTTTAGAATATATATTTTTGAAATAAAATAAAATAGATAATAACTAAATAATAAAAAAAAACTCGAGAGATTATAACTAATAATAATAACTAATGATAACTAAACACGAGAGATTATCAGAACCAAGTAAAAAAAAAAAAGAAAAGAAAAGAACATTGTTATAAGTTAATGACTATTAACAAATAACGTTAAAATTAAAATTTTTATAATATTTCAAGAATAATTCTCACAATTCGTACAAGCCTGAATATATTCTTAAATAATTAAAAACAAATTGTGAGAATTGAAGGAATTTACAATTGATTAATTGTAAAGAATTAATTGGTCAACCAATATATCGTCGCCTCAGAGCAATAGTAGGACATCTAGTAATAATCGAAAATGAGGTGTCTGACTTACTGCTATGAATAACTGTGTCTGCAGCTAATGGAACAGCAGGGAATTTTTATAAAACACATCTAAGATATACAGTCGGACCTCTATTTAACGAACCTCTATTTTGCGAACTTTTCCTTAGAACCAAGAACATTTTGCTAATTTCTTCGTAAAATAACCTCCAAATAGCGAAGTGCATTCTCTATTTAACGAAGTTTTTCTTGTGATCTAATTTTTTTTTTCTCCACATTTCTCAAAATATTTCTGGACATTTCAAACTTATTCTTTCTTTACACACATTTTATGATGTTCAATGGCCTTGAACTGGTTTTACCAGGCGCCTTCTTTGTCAGCAGTGAGAATTCGGTAAGTGTACGGAGGACGATGACTATAATCCCTTAGAGTAACTTAAAACAAATGTGGATACAGATGAGAAAAAAAGAAGAAATTAACCATGATGTGCTGATTGATCATTGTATTTCACTTAATTTTGAAATTGAGACCTCGGAAACACTATCCAAATTGGATATTTTCGACAGTGTGAAAAAAAAAAAAAAAAACAACAAAAAAAAACAATACAGCAATGAATTGCGATGAAGACGAATATGATGATGATGATGGAAATGATCATGATGCAGGAATTAACAAAACTTCGTATGATGAAAGGCTGAAATCATTTGAAACAATCCGATGCGGATTATAGTTAGAAGAAAATATGCATGAATTGTTTTTTGGTGCATTGCAAAGATGCGAGACGTATTATGAGAGAAAGCACTTTTTAAAAGAAAAACCTCAGGCAAAATTAACAGAGTTTTTCAGAAATTACATTTAAGGAAGCATATGTTAATGCATGGTGAAAATTATTTGTTATAATAATAATAATAAATACGATAATGTCATTAAAATTCGTTAATTTTAATGTAAAACTATTTAGTTTAAACAGAAAATACAGTGTATTCCCGGACAGCGTTTTGTTTTCCTTGCAGATTTCAAGGATTTAAACACATAGAAAACATGAATTAATGATGGATATTGGTGGGTAAAATAAATAAACTAAATCGATATAATTTATAAAAAAAAAATGTGATTAATTACTTTTAGTAAAAATATTTAGTGTTTATTAATTTAAAATCAGTTTTATGTAGTTTAAAGTATTTTAAAAGGTGAATCTCTATTTAACGAATTTTCCATATAACGAACTTTTTTCCGGGATTTGGCGACTTCGTTAAATAGACGCTCGACTGTAGTATTAAACATAACTTTGTGTTTTAAAAGTTGTTTCACTAGATGCAAACAAAGTTATTTCTAGCAATAAATCAGACATCTCATTTTTTATTATTACTAGATGTCCTACTGCTGTTCTGAGACAACGATATAAAGATGTACATTTTGAAAGACCATATTCTTATAAATTATTCTTATAACGAATTTAAATTTAAGAATTTTCATAAAAAAATGAAATTACAAGAAGGGAATGAAATAAAAATGAGAAAGGAGAAACAAAACTGTTATAAGCTAAGAGCCTTCGACAAATAAGGTAAAAAAAAATACATTGTTAATTAAAATCCTCACATATTTTATAATAATTCGTATAGCTAAATAAACAAGGAGATTTGAACTGTCTGAAATATACATAATACATTTATTAATAAAAATAATAAAACAAAAGCGTACAAGATACAAAAATGAGAAAAGAGAAACAAAATTTTTATAAGCTAATGGCCTTCGACAAATAAGGTAAAAAATAAAAATTTTATTAAAATCCTCAGTTTTTATAATAATTCTTATAATTAAATAAACAAGAAGATTTGAGCAGTCTGAAATATAGATAATACATTTGTTAATAAAAATAATAAAATAAAAGTAGATAAGAGAAAAAATGAGAAAAGAGAAACAAAATTAATATAAGCTAATAGCCTTCGACAAATAACGTAAAAAATAAAACTTTTATTAAAATCTTCAATATCGTGTTAATGCTAACAGTAATTCATAAAATTTACAAAGTGAGGGGGCATATTTCACAGCTTGGTGGCGCGTTATTTCCTCGGGTTTAAGGGCCCAATTTCAACGGGTTTTGCTTCCTTCAAATTAGATTTCAGTTTAGCTACTTTTTGCATTATGAAATTTTATCTTAGACTTTAGTTACCAACATTTTCTAACATTAATAATGCATCCTTTTTTTTTTTTTTTTTTTTTTTTTTTTTTTTTTTTTTTATTCCATTGGCTTGATTTTTGCGAGGTTTGGCTCACTCAACTTGGTTTTCAATTGTCCGTCACGTGCAGGAACTTCCGGTAAATGCTGCCATATGTAGTGGGGATCTAGATTACAGGTTCGTTCGGAAAGAAGTTAGATGGGAACACACTAGACGCTGTGGAAGGCAATCGGGCCTCCGAAATAAGGTTCATTTAAAATAATTTCCCTTTTATCCACTTTTATTTTATTATTATTTTTAATAAATACGTTATGTGTATTTCAGACTGCTCAAATCTTATTGTTTATTTAATTATAAGAATTATTATAAAAACTGTAAGGATTTTAATAAAAAATTTCTTTTTTCTTTTGCCTTGTTTCTCGAAGACCATTAGCTTATAACAGTTTTGTTTCTCTTTTCTCTTTTTGTCTCTTATCCTCTTTTATTTTAATATTTTTTGCTAATAAATGTGTTATGTATATTTCAGCCTGTTCAAATCTTACTGTTTATTTAATTATAAGAATTATAATAAAAAATGTAAGGATTTTAATTTAAAAAAAATATTTGTTTTTTACCTTGTTTGTCGAAAACTATTAGCTTATAACATTTTTGTTTCCCTTTTCCCATTTTTGTCTCTTATTCACTTTTATTTTATGATTTTATTAGTAAATGAATTGTGTATATTTCAGACTGTTCAAATCTTCTTGTTTATTTGATTATAAGAATTATTATAAAAAACTTGAAGATTTTAATAAAAATTTCATTTTTTACGGCATTTATCGAAGGCTATTAGCTTATAACAGTTTTGTTAATCTTTTTTCATTTTTTTCTGTTATCCATTTTTATTTTATTATTTTTTTTAAAAAATGTGTTACGTATATTTCAGACTGTTAAAATCTTATTGTTTTTTTTTTTTTAATTATAAGAATTATTATAAACACTGTAAGGATTTTATTTATTTATTTATTTATTTATTTATTTTTTTTTTGACCTTGTTTGTCGAAGACTACCCAGACAACCACAGTCGTCCTTCAGACGCTCTACAATGATCCTAAAAATCCTGTAGTCGTCATATCCTGTAAAACTATCCTGTGAATGTCCGCAGAATACTAAAGAACGGACCAATTGAAACCGTCCAGCTGCAACCGTCCTCAAAACGACCGGAGGATATTCCAAGACGGATCTCAAGAATGCAACCGTGAAACCAGCCAACCTACTTACCAGAAATGGCGTTTATTTTGATTCCTCCGTCGATGTTTAGATGAGATCTGTCGCTGGTCATGGCAAATTCAAATATGAAGAAAGTGAATGTGGATGTAAGGTAAGAATTTCTTTCATTTTGTAATGCATTTCTTTATAACTATTTTGTCTATATATTTATATTATGTTAGAAAAACTTTTACTTTATTAAGATGAAATTTAAAAAAGAAATTAGGCCTAGTCGTCGCACGATTAAAACGTGGAATAGAAGGAAAAAGATGTCAGCAATTCTTGTCGGTTGAATTAAAACTACAATATATGTTAAAGTTAAAACAGACAGAATTAAATGAATTGTATTCTTAATTCCAAAATAAACAGTAAGCGTATAAGATTTTTTATAGACACATCAATTTAAGCTGACATTTTAAATTCATTCTTTAACCACTTAAAAATAAATTTGAAAAATAGCCGCGTTTTTCGACACCCCTTTTTCGCTATTTGTTCACATTAATTTAATATTTATCAATGTTTATTTAGGTTCTAAACAGGGTAGGTAACTTGAACTTCTTATTACGATATTTTTTTTTAATTTCTATGCAGGTGTTTTTGCATATCAAAACATTAAATACATTTAAGGCTTTTCTTGAAAAAAAAAATATTTCAGAAAATTAATATTACTTCTAGAAAAAATAAATAATACTTCTGAAAATTACCATTACTTCTTGAAAAAAAATTAATAATACTTCTGAATAGTGTGAATTTCTTGGTGCATTAACAAAGTCATTTTTATATGCGCATAAAATTTGCAGGCATTAATATTCAAGTGCTATAGAATTAAAGGAATAACTTGAGTATTCGCCCTGAGTCCACTATCTATTTTTTTTTTCATTTATAACCACTTTAAGCTTAATTTTCGAAAATTCAAAGATTAAAAATAACAACAACAAAACAATCCAAATGGAAAAATTTTAAACAGAAATCGGCATTCTAAACCTCATTTGTAAAAAGAAAAATAGGGAGGGGGAATTTGTAAATAGCAGACAGCAAATATAAATAAATTTTAAAACAATAGAATAAAGGAAATATTCATTTTTAAAAGTATATATTTCAAATTTACAGGCAAAAAAGATTCAGATATTAACATAAAAAATTTACAAATGAAGAAATTTAAAATCGGCAAAAAAAATCTTGCCCATCTCCAGGCGAATACTCAAGGGTAACTGAATTGAATTAGCATTGCCGATTTTACTATAAATGCATTATTATATTACATCTAGTAATCCATGGAAAGCTTATTTGATTTATATGTTCATTTCTCTCAAAACATAGCATGATTTCAGCTTAATTATTAAGATGCTACATGCCACAGAATGATATACATTTTAAAAGCAACGTTAAAAACGCCAGAATAAACAAAAATTCACAAAAAAATTTTGTTTATTCTGGCGTTTTTAACGTTGCTTTTAAAATGTATATGATTTCAGTTTGTCTTGATAATGCATGTCGATGAATTCAGAGGGTGGACCAGCGGGGATATTCCTCTCCCTCTCCTGAAAATTCAAGAAAAATGCTGATATAATTCTGCCAGGCTGTTTTTTAAAAGAAATGTGAACACTATTTTATATGGTTTTCTTTGTAGAAAATATGTTTTGGTAGTTATCTCGTAGATACACCAATATTTCTTTTTGGTGCAAAAATCATAATGTTTTGTCTGGTATGACAACACGGCAAAACAGATAGTGTGTTTTTTATTAAATTAAACTTTGTGTCTGTTTTATAAAACAATTTGTATTTTAAAAAAATGTGTAATGTTTTATTTATTATAGAGTAAATGTGTGTGCCTTATAATAAAAAAAATGTGTGTGTTTTATATTAAAGTGCATGTGTGTGTGTTTTCATTATAAAATAAACTGATTCAAAATATAATAAAACTAACATGTAGTTTTTGCACAGTATGCCCAACAAGTATTTCAGACCAGGGTTTTCTTGCCAAAATGGCTCCAAAAAAAAAAAAAAAAAAAAAGCACCAACCTTGGTGTGGCTGCAGCATCTGTTCAATTTTGTTTTAGTATTTTTGATGTAGCAAGGCTGTTTAAAAGATTCAGATAATAAATCAATTTGAAAATGTTTACAATGATGTAGCAGGTCACTTTAAAAATTTAAGATGATTTGGATTATCAATTTTCTATTAATTACATGTTGTAAACAATATATTTTTGCTTTATTTTGATCGATACATAAAAATATTCAATCCTGTGTTTTTATGTACAGGTCAGTAAAAAAATAAAGCACTCCATTGTTGCTCAACACTTTGTGTTGTTACATTTCAATTAAATTAAAAAAATTAAATATTTTTCTTTAATGTAATTATGAAATTTTAGATGAACTTCATATTGACTCTAGAGAGAGAGAAAAAAAAAAGGGGGGGGGGGGGTTCTCGGATTGGAAATTTAAAAAAAAAAATGGCACTTGTGTTGCAAAAAATATTTTTGAATTTGTTTGTTTAGACTCCTTTTTATCAGTGGATTTTTGCTATATTTTCCTGCAGTTGAGTGAATTTTGCTAATTTTCTCCTTATTGATTGATGAGTTTCAGGATTCATTCCGTGGAATCAGTTGATGAATTTTGCATTTTTTTCTGCAACTGGCTGAAAATTTTCATGATTTTCTCTCACGATTGACTGTTGAATTTCATGTTTTTTCCTGTGATTGATTTTGCTGTATTTCAAAGCAACTTCCTGAACAATATTTTTTTTTTTTTTTTTTTCTTAGCGATCGACTTGTGAATTTGTTTCTTTTGAAAACTGAAAGGCAATTTTTTTATCCAACCGATTGATGAATTTTATGATATTTTATCTCTACCAATTAGTGAAATTTGCCTTTTTTAGTCCTTTGCTACTGATTTGCAAAACTTTTGGGGCCTTTTTTTTTTTTTTTTTTTTTTCATATAATTGGTATTTGAATTTCACAATTTCCCCATGGCAGATCGATGAAGCAATTGATGAACTCCAGATTTTTCCTCATGATTTACTGGCAAAACTTGCAAAGTTTTTTTTCCATGTGATTGAATGGCGAAATAAGCGATTATATTATTTTCTCATGACAGACTGAAGAATTTTGCAATTTTTTTTCTCTAACTAAATTAATGTCAAATTTCTTTTTTTCCCCCTCCTACATGACCAATTAAAAAATTTTGCAACACTTCCCCACAAACAAATGCTGAAATTTATATAATATTTCCTGTAAATAATGGACATATTTCATGAGTTATCCCCCCCCCCCTTCCCCTCACAGCTAAGAAAAGAAATGAGTCGAAAGGGTGCATCATAAATGTCAGCAAGGGACACAGGGTGTATAAAATAATTAAAAGGGCTGCCAGATGTATACACTGTGTAAAAAAGGCTGTTCTGACGCCACATAAACGAGTTAAAAAGAGCTGCCAGGCATTGCGCCCTGCAAAATTGGCCTAGGGTTAACACTAGAATTGCATTTATAACTTTTTTAAATATCTTTATTTAAAACTGTACCGTAAAATCCTGTTATTTCCCCTTCCCCTTCCCCTTAGAAAGACATGACGAAAAATTGTAAAATAATCTGGGGGGTGCTTGCACAAGATTTTTTTCACGACATTTATGGGGGATTTTGGGGACATTTGGTGAACCTTGCAGGAGTTTTTTTCGCATTGCTCTGACCAAAATCACGTTTCTTCCGTAATACTTTGACGAAATTCTTTTTTTTTTTTCATAACCCTTTGATGAAATGTGCAGGGTTTTTATTTCAATCCTTTGTTGAAATGTATCTATTTTCGCGATCCTTTGATGAAATGTGTGTTTTTCACTGGATTCTTTGACTGAATTTCTTTTTTCTGCAATCTTTTGACGAAATTTGCATTTTCCCAAGATCTTTTGATGAAATTCATGTTTTTTCTGCTGTCGTTTGACGAATTTGGCTTTTTTTCGCGATCTTTAGACAAAATGTGGAGTCTCTGCTATCATTTGGTGTAATTCATGTTTTTTTTTTTTTTTTTTTTTGCAGTCCTAAGGCAAAATCGGCAATTTTTTCTGTGACCGTTTGTCGAAATTCACATTTTATTATGTCTGAATTGTTGGACTATGGACTGATTTTTTTATTTTCTCGACTGAATGCTTAATTTTTCAGAAAATTCGGAACAGAATAATCCCTGTGTTGGGAATGTCATGTTTAGAATTCATGCCCCTTTCTGATGTGGCGAAAAAATAAAATAATTGGTATTGATTCTGACATTGACATGCAGGGTGGAACTTTTTTGGAAGTAGGTGATGCTTTCTTGGGATTTTTTTTTTTTTTTTTTTTTTTGGTACTTCTTAGTTATCCCGTCGACCAATTTCGCCAAATTATATACATTGACATAATTTTTATTTTAAGTAACGAAAGAACAAATAAATTAGTAAAACATTAATAAATAAACAAATAAAATGTCAAATTAATGGTTTTATTGGCCATTATTGGCATTTAATCTTACAATTTGGCGACAGTAATTTGGTCGACGGGATAACTAAGAAGTATCTTTTTTTTTAACAAAAGGTGGAGGGAGAGGGCGTTATCGAGAAAAGTGGATGGATAAACGGGATATTATGGTGTACCAAAAAACCATGATAAGTACCTGTAGTTTTAGCTATAATATTTTACACATAATTTTAAATGTATACAGTAGTCTCAAAAACCATCTCTGTATAAAACTTTGTTTTTTAAATTGTACTTTGACACCATAATTATTATTAAAGTTATTCTTTTATTTTAGATACTTTGGAAAAAATTAGTGAAAAATCTATATACAAATCGAGCTGCATGCTGTCAAAAAAAATCATCAAAAATTCTCCCCAACAGTGGTAAGTTTAACTGAATTTTTTTTTGTTGTTGTTGTTGTTTCTTCTAAAAAATATAAGATCATGTGAGCATGTATTTATTATAATATTTAAATTATTATATTTTATTATTATTTAATACAGTATAATATTTTTCTTTGAATAGTAATAGTTTAGGTTTCAAACATAATTATGAATTGTGTCAGTTTGGGATATTTTGATATTTAAAAAAAGAAAGTTTGCTTTGTTATGAAAACTGTTTTTTTTTTCCGATAATTTTAAAAATGTTTCTGTTGTCAGAAATTCAACCTAAGTTTATTGAATAGACTTAATTTTAAAATGTAGTCCGTCCCGCTTAATTGCATACAGTTGGTTCCACTGAATTGTATGCATTTAAGCGAGGACATTAATTAATGTTATCAGCAAAAGCTATCATTTGATTATATGCCACAGATATGATAAATATTAATGGAGAATAATTATTTACCTAATAAATTAAAAACTACTGTATTAATAACTTTAATAAATAATTTATTATTACTCTATATATAAAAGTATATGTAATAAAGTATAAGGTATTATAACACTATTTACGGTACATGGTTTAATTTTTCATTATAATTTATGTGAAAATTAAAATGAAAGTTAAATAGAAAATTTTTGTTTTTAAATCATACCTTTGAAAATAAAAGTTTCTGCATAAAGTCTTTATTTTTCAATTATTTGTCAATTTATTTCTCTTTTTTTCTTTTGCCTACACAAAAAATCCTTTAGGAATTTTTTTTTTTTTTTTTCATATCTTGACATTGCATTTCTCCACTTCCAGCGCTAAATATTGATCTTTTATTGATCTACTTTCCCCCGATTCCAGAATTTTTCAAAAAATACCCCCCAGCATCTTGAGTCACTATATGTACGACAAGCTTTAAAAGAAAAACACAATTGTCCAAATTCAACACTCTCATAAGTTGCCAGAATTAAGATAAGTCATCTTACACGACTATTTCTGCTCTTTGATTGTAAATATAACAAACCATTGTTACAAAAAAAAAAAAAGTTCTTTCTTTTTTTTCCATTCACCACTATAACATGAATTCATAAAATCCGGATTACTACTAGTAGATTGACGATATTTATGCAATTAACCGGGGATTGTTATGCGATAAAACGAGTACATTTAAAATTAGCCTTATGGGGAACGTCTCTGTTCCACAGCATTCTATGCATATAAGCGGGGTATGCAATTATCCATTACCCGATTAAGTGGGGCCGACTGTATTTTATAATTTAAACATTATGAAATGTTTTTTTTTCCTGGTATTTTTCACATGAATTATAAAATCTTTTTTATTTTTCAATTATTTGTCAATTTATTTCTCTTTTTTTCTTTTGCCTACACAAAAAATCCTTTAGGTTTTTTTTTTTTTTTTCATATCTTGACATTGCATTTCTCCTTCCAGCGCTAAATATTGCTGCTGAACTATAACTATAAACTGCCAAATAGAGTACTGCAGTATTATTTATGGATATCCCAAATTAACTTATGTATAGAAAATTACAATATCATACCAGCCAAAAAGCAATGACTATTAAAATGCTTATGTCAAAGATTTTTTTTCAGTCGTGTGACTATTGAAATTTTCTATTATACATTTTACCTGCCAAATACATTTAATTCAACTTGTATTCTTTTTCAGCTCGAATAAATCTTTATTTTATGTTGGAAATTTTTTATGTTATGACCAGGGGTGTAAAAGTGTAGGTGCCCAACGCGTCTCTCACCTATAAATTTTATTAGTTTTCTTCGTTTAAATTTTATTAGCATTCTTACAAAAAATTTAGACGAAAAATAATGAATAAAATTTATTGATGAGAGACTGCCCGCTGGTGCTTAGATTTTTACACCCCTGGTTATGGCTATGAGCTTTATTTCGAATGTAAACATTCTGAAACATATTTTGATTTTTAATATTTAAACTCTAGGTGCGTTTCTATTATATCAACACCATTGTACCAAGCATTATTTTGCTATATCAACCAGGGACCCGGAGCCGGAGCGCTCCGGAGCTGTGTTTTTCCTGGAGCTGGAGCTCTAAATTTTCCTCAGCTCCAGGGCTCCTTTAGTTTTTAATATTCTTTTAAATCTTTTTTTTTTTTTTCAGTCTTTTAAATTTCTAGGGCTTAAAATATTTTAATTACATCATTATTCAGTATTTTAATTATATCATTTTTTAGGTTTTTATTATTATTATTATTATTAGGGAAGGAAAACTTCTCAAAAAATGGCAACACTACTTTACTTCTACTTTCTACTTGAACTAAGTGACAATACTGTTTGAAAACAAATATGGCCACCTGTTGTTTACATGTGTAGTCGTACAATTTTGGCTGTTCGAAAAGTGTAGAAGAAATTTAAAGATTTTTGTGTTTAAAATTCTACCAAACTTTCTATTTTAAAAGCAAAAGCTAAAAGATGTCATATTTTCTGAACAAGCATTTCAAGTTTGATGAGAAGAAAAATGCATTTTGTCAGATCTTTAATGAAGATAGAAAGTATTTGTGAGCATAAAATTAAACGTGTAAATTAAAATCTGCAACTTAAAAGCGCGAAGTTGGAGCTGGAGCCACGGTATTTTCTCTAGGAGCGGAGCTGGAGCTGAGCATCAAAAATTGTTCGGCTCCGGGTCACTGATATCAACACAAATATATACTTACAATAAAAGAACAAATGAATATTATACAATAAAGTAAAACTAGGTTTTTAATTCAGTCATGAAGTTATAAGTGTCTCTTAGCATTGTTTGTAGCAAACATTTGATTTATATATATATATATATAAAGACGTCACACGATATCAATGCGATAAAATTGTAAACAATGACATATATTGTCAGCTTTTCTTATAGCATTTTGCGACGATCTATATACTCTTAATAGACTGGGTATGATATTCAGCACCAACAAAATTGTATCTAATTAGACTGTGAAATGTTCATAGTCGGTATCTCCAGGGGTCAATGCAGTTTTTTTTTTTTTTTTTTTTTTATGAGGCCTATTTTATGAAAAGTAAAAGTTGCTTTCGTGAAATTTAATTTTTTTTTTGTGAAAAATAACATTTTTTAATGAAAAATGAAATCTAGTTACATAAATTTGAACCAATAATTTAATAATAATAGCTTATTTAAGTCCTTATGCTAAAGTTTTTCTTTTTGGCAAACTTTTTTTGTTTGTAAATTATAACCCAAGAAAATGGCATGGTTTGCAATAAAAATCTGTTGCATGGATAGGATTGTGATATCAGCATACATTTTGGCAAGGTGTTTGTAGGGATCTGTCCAAACTTTTCTGACAGGGTCCTGCTTTTGTGAAACTGAAGTTTTTCTTATTTTTGTGAAAATTCTACTCATAATTTTGTGAATTTTAAATTATCGATGTCTTCATGTTCTATCCTTCTTGTATAAAAAGGCTAAGTAATAAGCTCTTTGGTGAGTTCAACTGCTTACTTACAGGCCTGATTTTATTTTTAAATGACTAAATTTGTGGAAAAGTTCAATTTGAAAGTGAAAACATTCTATGAAATCTCTATTTAAGAGACAAATAATTTTGTTTTAAGATAAATAATTTTGTGAAGGGTCATTTAAAGGACCTAAAATTTTTCTAAACATATCCCTGGTTTGTATAACAGAAAAGTATGAAACTCATTTAGTATTATTTAAGATATTTGTTATAGTTTTTTATGTTTATGAAAAAATATAATAGAATAACACCCCACCCGTCTTTTGGTTTATATAATAGCACCTCTCTGGCCCCTCTTTCAAAAAATTAGCACCCATCTTGCTGCTCATCCAAAAAATTTGCACGCTTCTTGTCTCTCAGTTGACAAAATCTTCCCTTTCTCTTTTTGGCATTAAAACAATTGTTTGCATAATAAAAACTGAAGTGCCCTAAGCAATCCGTAAAATTCCGTAAAGATTTTAATTCATTATATGTTGGTGATCAGTATATTGGTACATTATAGTAGACACAATTCATTAATGATTCATTAAATTAAAAATAGATGATCCTGCTTTATTTTGTATAATGTCAGTGTAATGTATTGATGCTCAATTTATTAATTTTATTTTTAATAAACAGAGAAAAGTGATGAATTGTAATTATATAATGGTTATATATATTATATATACACACAGAGAATTTTTTCCCCAATGAAAGTAGTTATTTTTAGTTTCAAAGTTATTGCACCATTCCTTACCCAACATGCCAAAACAAATTTCTGACTAAGGGCTTCTTCCATTTTAGAAATTGGTTTAGGTCTGTTTTGTTTAATTTTCTGAACTGTGTGTAGGGGGAAGTTACTGTGCTGCTGGTTGGATTAGCAGTTACCTTCTCTTTTCTAGCAGTGTGTGACATGCCTTATGTGGCTTCTCCTTGTGTCTGGCTGGGGTCGAGAGCTGCAATCTTTCATGGCTTTGATCTCAGCTTGTGGTCTAGAGGAGCGATTGGGCTGCCCGTTCTACTCTTGTAGGCCTCTAAAAAGGATATCTTGAACTTTCGTTCGGTACCTACCTGGAAGGTGTTTTGTTACATTCCTCTCGAGGCATAATGCCTAGTGACAGTCTAGGATGCATGTAGCTTTTGGCTTTATGGAGTGATGGTTCTGCCCTGTTTGATGTGCAGAGTTCTAAGTGAGGTAGCTCTTGTGCTTGACACTTATAGTACTTGAGGAGGGGTACCCTCGATGTATAATGTTAGCAATTCATGGTGAGAAGTTTCTGAACATGGAGTACTTGTTGGTTTGATGGTATCTGTTGTTCACCAGTGGGAGGCCCACTGGCTTTAGCCTACTTGGCAGCATCTTATTTATTTTTGTGACATAGCCACCCTTGTGCAGATGTTTCCTTGACTCTCGGACTCGTCAAAATATTCCATGTGTAATAAATTATCAGGCTGCAGCAGAGACTATGTTGTGTTGTGGCCTTTTGTCTTCCTCGCTTAGCTGTTTCGAATGGCAGGTTGATGTCGTGGTGATTGGGCATCAGTTGATGCCTTTTGGGACAGGTTGCTACGTGATCCCCTAGAAAGGAGGACCGTATGTATCCGCTTGGCTCTGGTTCAGGGAACTTTGGTTTTTACGTTCCTTAATCGGGAAGGTCTGTGTGTGTGTGTGGGGGGGGGGGGGACAGGCAAACTAAACTTTACCCTGGGCATAGTTTTCTCTTTGCATGGTCCTGTTGCTTGTAATTACCATAATTTTTAATTATTAAAAATGGTATTCTCATCAGTTATAAATATTAACTCTCTTTTGATACAAAATGAGACAGGTGCTTCATGTTGATGTTTGACATAAAATAAGACGTGCAATTATGCTGCTTTGTACTTTTTAATAGTTTTTTCAAGCATTTCCTAGGGCTTAAAATAATAAAATTCCTAAAAATAACTGTAAATTTTACAAAAAGATCTTTTGAAGAAACAAACAATAAGAAATTATTGTATATCTTGTGTATATATATATTGATTTATTCATTTTGAATGAATGTGATGCACCAATAAAGTTTAGTAGAAATGTATATTTTGTCTTTTCTTCATTATAGATGTGTGCAGCATAAAAATTATTTTGTGACAAGTGCAAGGCAGGAGAAACTGGAAAGTTAGATTGTTGTTAAAAAAAGTTTTGAAACTATATTTTGTAATGTGGAAGGTTGTAAAAAATATTTGTTTTGTATTTTACTGTGAAAGTTTTAAATAAATATTTTTTGTATTTTGTTGCGAAAATTGTAAATAAATACTTGTTTTGCTTTTAATATGACTGTTTTATTGTGTAATTCGTAACTTTAAGCTTTTTAATAATTAATAAACAAAATAATTCAACAGCGATTATCATTTTTTCGTACTATCATTCTTAACACTGCAGAATATATTTTATAAGTATTTCTTTTTGTCTTTTTTTTTTTTTTTTTTCCTTTACTGGTCTTAAATTAAATTAGGAGTAAACTTTGACTTTTTATTTTGAATAACATTTTCAGGTATTCACTTTTGATAATTTTTACGTAAAGATTAAACTTTTCTTTGTCAAATAATTTAAGTTTATTGTTTTATATTCAGCATTTAATGTAATATGTGCAATCATTTAAAATGCAATTAAAATATAAAAGTTCTTATTCATTAAAATAAGAACAAAGGATGAAAAGAGTATCTTAACTTTTCTGCAGTTTGTGTTAATTCTTCATGTTCATAAAAGGCATTTACTGAGCTATTACCAATTGTATAAAGTTAAATGTATCCATGGCACTATCATATTTTGTTAAAGTAAGGTAATGTATTTAAAGGTAAGTAAAACATTAAATTTAAAGTTGTATTTTACAGCCAAATTATCACAACAGTAAAATGTGCTTTGTTCACTAAATATAAAATGGCATACTTTTTGTACTTTATTTGACTTCAAAAATATTAAGATGTCTTATGCAGTAGCTTTTTTCTATAAAAAAAAATGTAAAACAATCATCGGAGCAACAAAATTATACTTTTTAATTTCATGTGGCACTTCATCACAGGACAATCAAATGCATAACATTTGTTACAGATACTGGGTGTTCCTAAAGTGCATAGTGGATCAGGTAGTCCCATGATTTTTTTAGTAAGTAAATCAAATAATTGCAAAATGAATAAAATTGTCATTGAAAAAATGGTTCTTATGGCAAAAATAGTAGATTAGAAAAAATGTTCAACTCCAGATATTAAAAAATATCTGCAAGACAACATCTTAAATAGTGATGAAGCTATGATGGAAAATTTTTAAATTGCACCATTTTGGATAATATTTGTTTAAATTAAGAATAAAGTATGTAAAACTATTATTGTATGCAAGTAAGGAATTTTACCAAATTTCTTAAATATTCTTGAATCTTATCAAAAATATGTAAGATATATTACTATCTTCAATTTGCAATTTTGAAATTCCTATATTGTCACTGAAAACATTTTTTACTTAATAAATTGTATAAACTAATATTTTGAAGATTGATTTTTTTTTTAAAAAGAAAGGTTTACCGAATAATCTTTTTACAGGCTATATAATTTATTAAATAATTATGTTATAATTGATTATAATAATTAAAAGTGACAAGACATCAATGAATTGCCATAAATTTCAAAAATACAAATTGTAGGCAGTAACATTCATTAAGCCATCCAGAGGTTATCGAGCCATCATAAAAAAGTCATCCACAGGATGTTGACAGGTGTGACATTTTGATAGCCAGGGGATGTCCTATTACTGTCTGCAAGACGACTGCATCCATCCACGGGATATCAGCTTATCCTGAATATGACATTATTTGGATGATTTTAGGATGTCATTAGGACCATCCAGAGGATATCATACAAGTGTCCTATAATCGTCCAAAAGGTGTCATGAAATGACATCCATAGGATGTTGACAGGTGAGACATTTCGAAACCCAGGGGATGTCCTAAAACGGTCGGCAGGACCAATTCATCGGTCCGCAGGATATCAGCTTGTCCTGAATATGACATCTTTCGGATGTTCTTAGGATGTGTTTGTGTTGTCTGGGTATTGGCTTATTACAGTTTTGTTTCTCTTTTCTCATTTTTGTCTCTTATCCACTTTTATTTTATTATATAATTAATAAATGTATTATGTATATTTCAGACTGTTCAAATCTTCTTGTTTATTTAATTATAAGAATTATTATAAAAACTGTGAAGATTTTAATAAAAGTTTTTTTTACGTTATTTGTCGAATATAATTAGCTTATGATAGTTTTGTTTCTCTTTTCTCATTTTTTCACTTATCCACTTTTATTTTATTATTTTTATTAATAAATGTATTATGTATATTTCAGACTGTTCAACTCTTCTTGTTTATTTAATTATAAGAATTATTAAAAAACTGTGAGGGTTTTAGTATTTTTTTTTACCTTATCTGTCGAAGGCTATTAGCTTATAACACTCTTATTTCTCTTTTCTCATTTTTGTCTCTTATCCACTTTTATTTTATTATTTTTATTAAAAATTTATTATGTATATTTCAGACTGTTCAAATCTTCTTGTTTATTTGAATATAAGAATTACTACAAAAACTGTGAAGATTTAGATAAAAATTTATTTTTTACGTTATTTGTCGAAGGCTATTAGCTTGTAACAGTTTTGTTTCTCTTTTCTCATTTTTTCTCTTATCCACTTTTATTTTATTATTTTTATTAATAAATACATTATGTATATTTCAGACTGTTCAAATCTTATTGTTTATTTAATTAAAAGAATTATTATAAAAACTGTAAGGATTTTAATAAAAATTTTCTTTTTCTTTTACCTTGTTTGTCAAAGACTATTAGCTTATAACAGTTTTGTTTCTCTTTTAACATTTCTGTCTCTTATCCACTTTTATTTTATTAATTTTATTAAAAAATTATGTATATTACAGACTGTTCAAATCTTCTTGTTTATTTAAATATTAGAATTATTATAAAAAACTACGAATATTTTAAAAAAAATTACGTTATTTGTCGAAAGCTATTAGCTTATAACAGTTTTATTTCTCTTTTCTCATTTTTTCTCTTATCCACTTTTTTTTATTATTATTCTTTTTAATAAAGACGCTATGTGTATTTCAGACTATTCAAATCTTATTGTTTATTTAATTATAACAATTATTATAAAAACTGTGAGGATTTTAATAAAAGTTTTATTTTTTACGTTATTTGTCGAAGGCTATTAACTTATATTAGTTTTGTTTCTCTTGTCTTATTTTTTCTCTTATCCAGTTTTATTTTATTATTTTTATTAATAAATACATTATGTATATTTCAGACTGTTCAAATCTTTTTGTTTATTTAATTATAAGAATTATTATAAAAACTGTAAGGATTTTAATAAACATTTTCTTTTTCTTTTACCTTGTTTGTCGAAGATTATTAGCTTATAGCAGTTCTGTTTCTCTTTTATCATTTCTGTCTCATATCCACTTTTATTTTATTATTTTTATTAAAAAATTTTTATGTATATTTCAGACTCTTCAAATCTTCTTGTTTATTTAAATATAAGAATTATTATAAAAACGGTAAATATATATAATAAAAAAAAAGAAAGAAAATACGTTATTTATCGTAGGCTATTAGCTTATAACAGTTTTGTTCCACTTTTCTCATTCTTTCTCCTATCCACTTTTAATTTTATTATTTTTATTAATAAATACATTATGTATATTTCAGACTGTTCAAATCTTATTGTTTATTTAATTAAAAGAATTATTATAAAAACTGTAAGGATTTTAATAAAAATTTTCTTTTTCTTTTACCTTGTTTGCCAAAGACTATTAGCTTATAACAGTTTTGTTTCTCTTTTAACATTTCTGTCTCTTATCCACTTTTATTTTATTAATTTTATTAAAAAATTATTATGTATATTTCAGACTGTTCAAATCTTCTTGTTTATTTAAATATTAGAATTATTATAAAAACTATGAATATTTTTTAAAAAAATTACGTTATTTGTCGAAGGCTATTAGCTTATAACAGTTTTGTTTCTCTTTTCTCATTTTTTCTCTTATCCACTTTTTTTATTATTATTCTTTTTAATAAATACGCTATGTGTATTTCAGACTATTCAAATCTTATTATTTATTTAATTATAACAATTATTATAAAAACTGTGAGGATTTTAATAAAAGTTTTATTTTTTTACGTTATTTGTCGAAGGCTATTAGCTTATATTAGTTTTGTTTCTCTTGTCTCATTTTTGCTCTTATCCAGTTTTATTTTATTAGTAAATGAATTACGTATATTTCAGACTGTTCGAATCTTCTTGGTTATTTAATTATAAGAATTATTATAAAAACTTTAAGGATTTTATTTGTTTATTTATTTATTTATTTATTTTTTTTACCTTGTTTTGTCGAAGGCTATTAGCTTATAATTGGTTTTGTTTCTCTTTTCTCATTTTTTGTCCTATCCAATTTTATTTTAATATTTTTATTAATAAATGTATTATCTATATTTCAGACTGCTCAAAACTTCTTGTTTATTTAATTATAAGAATTATTATAAAAACTCTAAGGATTTTATTTGTTTATTTTTTTTTTTTTTTTACTTTGTTTGTCGAAGACTATTAGCTTATAACAGTTTTGTTTCCCTTTTCTCATTTTTGTCTCTTATTCACTTTTGTTTTATTATTTTATAATTTTATTAGTAAATGAATTATGTATATTTCAGACTCTTCAAATCTTCTTGTTTACTTAATTATAAGACTTATTATAAGAACTGTGAGGATTTTAATAAAAGTTTTATTTTTTACGTTATTTGCGAAGGCTATTAGCTTATATTAGTTTTGTTTCTCTTTTCTCATTTTTTCTCTTATCCACTTTTATTTTATTATTTTTATTAAAAAATTATTATGTATATTCCAGACTGTTCAAATGTTCTTGTTTATTTAAATATAAGAATTATTATAAAAACTGTGAATATTAAAAAAAAAAAAAAAAAATTACGTTATTTGTCGAAGGCTGTTAGCTTATAACAGTTTTGTTTCTCTTTTTCATTTTCTTCTCTTATCCACTTTCATTTTATTATTATCATCAATAAATGTGTTATGTATATTTCAGACTGTTCAAATCTTATTGTTTATTTAATTATAAGAATTATTATAAAAATTGTGAGGATTTTAATAAAAATTTATTTTTTGCGTCATTTATCGAAGTCTATTAGCTTATAACAGTTTTGTTTCTCTTTTCTCCTTTTGGCTCTTATCCACTTTTATTTTATTATTTTCATTAATAAATGTGTTATGTATATTTCAGAATGTACAAATCTTATTGTTTATTTAATTATAAGAATTATTATAAAAACTGTGAGGATGTTTTTTTTTTGTTTTTTTTTTTACCTCTTTTGTCGAAGACTATTAGCTTATAACAGTCTTGTTTCTCTTTCCTAATTATTGTCTCAGTAGTATATAGCAGGTCCTTTGGAACACTTTTTATATTCCACTAAACGCTATTATTTAACGATTTTTTAAGATTTTCATCAAAAAATTTGCCTGTCTAAATATCGAGGATGTAACGATTTTAGTACGATTTATCGAGCAAATAATGATAAAAATTGTATGATTTGCATAGGGTGGATATTTTTATTTTTTCTACAAAATTATGTAAAGAAGAAGTTTTAAGAAAGGGTTATAGAATAAAGAATCAAATATAGATGATTATAAGTAATAACGTAATCAATTTAGATTAAGAAATCATCATTTTTAAATGTTAATATTTAATTATTATAGTGATGAAAAATTTTGTCTGACGCACTTTCTTAATAGTCTACCAAATGCTAATAAACAACTTTCTTCTAAGATAATATTAATAAGAATAAATAAATCTGTATATTTATTAATTAAAATATCATCTAATCTTAGAGCACCGATTATGTAGAAGCATTTTTATAAACACTTTTATTTTTCGTCTTTATTTAAAAGCTGTCTCAATTCATTAATAAATCGTATTAAAATATTTTTTAATTCCAAAACTTCATCTACCAATCTTTCTCTGTGAGGCTCCTCCTCATCATAATAATGGCCAAATTTTTTATTTAATTCACCAAGTTGAACGGAAAGTATTTTTTTCCATCTATCGTTATAAAAATTATCTGGTAATTGATCAAACTTATATTCAATGAGATTGCAAAAATCGAGTTTATGCATATATTTTTCTAAAAACCTTTCACCAAATGTTTGAAAGCGTGCTATTAGCAGCCAATTCAAACCTTCTTCCAATGTACACATTGTGTTTTCTGAAAGTTTTTGGAACCTGGATACTTTATGTAAATCTAATTTTTCATGATAGGTTTGAATAAATTCGTCACTTAAGACTTGAAATTGAGATATAACAACCCAATTTATATAATTCGAATGTTTTAGTATAAATTCTTCAGACAGCTTTTGATTTTTAGAAACTAAATTCCAATCAAATTCATCTTTGTACTTTTCGATAAACTCTTCGGAAAGTGTTTGAAAAATGCATATAATATTCCATTCAACATAATCTATGAGTTCTTCCATAAAAGGTTCGGATAATATTGAATATCTACAAACTAACTTCCAATTGAGTTGATCCTTCAAATTTCGAAGTACATCTTCGGATAAATTTTTAGATTTAGAAAATTCGTCCCAGTTGATATCCATTTAATAATGAAATATTTTTAAAAGGGGATTTTTTCAATATGAATATAAGGTTTTAAAGTGACTGGAAAGTTTTTACTTTTAGATTTTATCCAAAATGTAATGATGTCACCGCGTTTTCCATTAACAAAACAAGTTTCAAATTTATCACTTGTTTCTCTGTATAAAATTTTTTTATCTTCGATTTTAAGTTCTATCTCTATATCCACATTTCTTCCTATTAAACTATTATCTATTAAATATATAGTAATTTTGATATGCATATCTGTAGATAATCGCATTTCTTGATCCAGTAATTTAGAACTTATCAAGTCGAAATTTACTTTTTTAAATTCTTTTCCAGTAAAAGTCTGAAAATCCTTCACTGTAACCCAGATATCTTTATTGTCTACATATATTTTATTGACTACGTCTGTATCGTTTTCGGGTTCCGAAATATTCGTAATTATTTTATTTTTTGCATCAAATTTATCATTATTTAATATTAACGCATTTTTTTCTAAATATCGTTTATTCACAACATTTTTATCATCTTTCGGATCTGCGACATTTCCTATTCTTTTTCCGTTAGCGTCGTAAGCTTTTCCTTCGATTAGATGTAAAGTGTTTTCATCCAATTCTTTAATTCTCTTACCCGTTTCTTCAGTGAAGGTTAAAAAATTACTATCGTAATTAGTATTATTTTTTTCTATAAAATCTCTTAATTGGAAATGATTATTCTCTATTTTATTCAAAACGAAACGTTTAGTGGTTAAATCTAAATCATCGATTGGATCTGAAGCATTTTTTAATATCATATTTTCCATATCGTAATGACCATCGTCCGTTAATTTAAAACCTATACCGGGGGGTCCGATAGGGCCTTTTCGCACTGGATTATCATACGGTGGATAATAAACAGCCATTTATAAAGACTAAAAAATGTTATTCTCCTAACGTTTTAATCATAGTAATTTCTTTTTTATTCATATTTAATATATATTTCTTCCTTACTTCTAAAATGTAGTAAAATACATATTCTTTGGTTGTTTCTTTTTCTAATTTCCAATTGAATTCTATTCTCAAATTTTCAAGAGTGGTGTAGTTTACATGATTTGACAAATCAAAATGAATTACAGGATATAATTTACCAAAATCTGAATATTTTACCATACAACCGGTTTCTGTATTTAGATTATTGAGACCTGATTCCAGAAAAGATTCATATAACCTATTATATTCCTTTTTACCAAAATCCATAGTATATCGCTCTGCTGGTAACGGCGATCTGTTAATCATCAACCAACATTCGATCATATCCAAATTATCAAATATCATATTATTTTTTTTAGGATTTTCATTTCTGTCGAAATATTGCGGTATTACAAATAATCTTAAAACTTCATCGGATGTAGCAGATATAGAATCGGAACCACTTTTATATTTATTAATAGGACTAGATCTGTTAATTTCATACTGATTCCAGTTTATTTCTATATCCGTATTAGATAATTTTAATTCATTATAGAGAATGTCCGCACCATTTTTAAAGTCGACGTATCTCACCCACAGCGCTATGTCTTCAATTTCTACTTTATAATCTGGATTTGCATCGTCTGTATTAATCATATTTCTACTATCGTCTCTTTGGAATTCTAGTCTTATTATAAAACCAGAAATTGCTTTTTTATATTCTGCGACGAAATCAAAAATTTCCTTTAAGGGTGTCCATGTTGTAACTGAATTGCTATTTTTCGACAATTCCCATCTTTTTTTAAATCCTTTATTGTAGTTTTCATTTTTTACAATTTTTAATTTACTGACGACATCTGTTATAGGGGTTGTAACAATTATCGTACCATCGCTTTGAAGTAAACTTTTATTTCTATCAGCACTATCATTGGTATCCGGATAAAAACCTATATTGGTGGCTTCTGATGTTGAATAATCTCTGGTATAATCCTTGAGTCTCTTAACCTGTAGAATGTAGGAGTGATAGTCTCCAACTGATTCGATTATTTGTTTACCTATCTGAAGTTTTACGCCTTTCATAGAACATACAGCTGCGACATTATCATCGTTTATAGATGCACCATTGGATTTTACAATTTTCCACTTTGTCTCCAGATAACTCTCCGATAATGAAATAGGATCATTGGTATCAGTAATTTCGAAATGAAACGTAGTATTTTCTTTTTTATCATTATGGCTTGTACTGGGCAATCTTATTTTTTTTAATTCGCTACTTTTTATATCGTTATTATAATAATAATGAGTATCTCTTAGATCATAAATTTTTTCCATTTATTTAGGAAGAATTTTCAGACCTGTTTCTTTCATCTTTTTTGAAAATATTTCTTTCAATATGTCAGCATCAGTCAATCTGTCAACAACTGCTTTTTCATTCAATTCTAGTTTTTTAGCTTTAAAAAATCCTTTTCCTTGAATTCTTTTACTTTTCCTATATAATCTGTGTTTATTCATTTATTTATTGAGAAAATTTAGTTAATATCAATTGATATATTTTTGCAACATAGTCTTCTTTTCCCTCTACGACTCTAAAATTATATTCAATCAAACCTTTATTTAAGTCAATTAATTCACCATTTTGATTCGTAACTCTCATCCTTATTCTACGAATTGAATCCCTATTCACAGGATATGTTAAATTATTGAATTCTTTCGAAATGATAACACCCGGTACATCCCTCGGTGTAAAAGAATAAATAACTTCTGAATTATTCTGGTTGATTAACGATCCATTAACTACATCACAATGAATATATATAATGTCGTTTCCGTTTGTTATATCTGCTATATTTTCACCTTCTATTACAGTCTCTTCATCATGACTTTCGTAAACTTTTTTTTCAAAGCCTATTAGTTTATGAAAATCGCTTTTTGTTAAGTCGATATTCCAACCTTTAGTTAATTTAATAAGCATTCTCAGTCTAGATTGTATTCTACCAAATTTTACCGGAGGATCGTCTGAACCAAACGCTTTCATTACATCTATATTTAAATCTTCAACATTTTTATTACCATAAGGAATAGTGATAGATTTAACATTATTCTCATCTGTGTATACGTCAAACGTATTAGTTTTATCTGTTATGTTAAACCATGAAACTGTCATAGTAAAAGACTGCAATGCTAATTTTTTTAATTTAAGAGGTTTAGGAAATTCAACAGTGAAATCCTCTGATTTTTCATGAATTTTTGGTTTCAGTTTGATCATTTATTAGACAGAAAAAATCTTTAAAGATGAAAAACAAGCTCTTCGTTATAATCGCTAGGCTGTTGAGTAAATGAGTTAAGTACACATTCTGGACAATTACCGTTATTTCTTTCCTTTATATATTTCATACAAAATAATCCACATTTGACAGAAGTAGGTTTTTGTAAAAAACTATCATTGTGAGCTATATTGACTTTTTTATTGGACAGTTTAAGAAATTTCATAATATTTTCAGGAATATATTTTTCTTTGAGTTTAATATTTTTATATATATATTCACCGAAAGGATCGAAATATTCTACATAGTTATATTTTGGATCATTATAGTAACAAACCCAATGTGTTCCGAAACCTGTCGAAATATCTAAATTAATAATCCCGCTTTCAAAATTTCCAATCTTTTTAGGAAGTAAATCGGAGGTAAAAATACCTCTGAATCCTTTTTCATCTTTCATATTTTCCTTAATCGTTTTATCCGATATACCCAATTTTGTTATCGGGATTTTTTTTTTTTTAGACAGGGATGCTGGCGTTTTTTTAAGACCAGATCCTTTGTTTTCCCAAGGTTGAAAAACGCCAGATCCTGAAATTTTATCCAGGATTTTTTTAGTTCCCCAACCCGCTGCACCACTCGCGGCACCGAGTCCTAGTGATGTTAAAATAGGAATTAAAAAAGGTAAAAATCCACCGTTTTTATCTAATTGAGTTTTGCTTATATTTATTCTTTTACCTTTACTAATCTGATTAATCTGTGTTTTAGTTAAATACATTTCATAATTGGGAGGTTTAGAATTGTCTATCTGCAGTGTCAGTTCTTCTTTTTTTTCTGAGAGCAGATTTCAATTTATTAATCTGTCCGTCACTCAAATGAATCTTCTTTTTTACATAACTCATTTATTAGGCAGCAAAAAGCTGACGCTTTCAAAGAAGAAATTGATTGTATAATCGTTCTTTATCTCCGTTAGTTATTTTTTTAGTTTTAATAAGTTTGTCTATTAGCAGTTTGACTTCATTTTTTAATTTTTTCGACTTGCTACCTTGACATCTTTTATCAATTAATTCAGACAATAAATCTAAACCTTTACCGACTTTCATTACTTCGCTACCTCGAATTGTAGTTAATCTAGCCAGATATTTTTGTAGCTCATCTTCTTTATATTTAACAACTTTTAATTCATCCTTTTTCTGACTTAATTCCTCCTCTGAAAGATTTTTAGCCCTCGTAATTGTACTTTGTAAGTTGCCTTTTTTCCTCGATAATTCTTCTTTTAACTCCTTAGCCTTTGCATACATTTCATCTAATTTTACTTTATTGTCTAGGAGTTTCGAAGGTCTGTATAATTTTTCAGTTATTAAATAATCTGTATCTAAATACTGATCAACATTATAAATAAGCGACGGTTCTTTATATAATTCTTTGACATCTTCGATCGCTTCAGGAATAATTCTAGATGATTCTGCAATAGGCTGTAAAGATATATTTAATTCGTCCAATTTATCACTGATAGATTTAATATTTTCTTTTCTACTTTTATCCTGTTCTTCTAATTTTTTAGTGACAGGTTTATGAAATTCAGTTAGACTTTTGTCTATACCTAGCTTTCTATCACGCTGTGCTTCATTATTTTTTCTAATATCTGCTTGTAATTTGACAAGTTTTATTGCATTTTTTAATTCTTCTTTTTGTTTCTTATTTCGATCTTTTTCTAAATCGTTTATTTTATCCATTTATATAGTTTTAAATTAGAAGCGACAGCTTCGCCGTCTATTTTTACTGACAGCTAATTAGAAGCGATAATGTTTTTACTGACAGCTAATATGCTTTTACAGGCAGTAACATTAGAAAGCGTCAGCTTTTCGCTGTCTAATAAATGATTAAAATTAAAGATTACACAGAACCGGAAGAATTGCCTGACCCTAAACAACATCGTTTTTTACCCAGACATCCTTTCAGATTATTAATAATTGGCCCATCAGGTTGTGGAAAGACAAATTTACTAATCAATTTATTAAACGGTTTTGAGAATCCTAGTAATTTAAGATTAGATTTCGACGCTTTATATTTATGCGCAAAAGATATTTCCGAGCCAAAGTATTCTAAATTGCAAGAAAATTATACACAGTTTGAAGGTGTTGAAAGAGACGATATAAAATGTAAAAAAATAAGTAAAAATAAAAGAAGCGAATTATTAAAATTGTATGATAAATATAAAAAGAATGTATTATTTTCTTCAGATTTGAGTGAATTTATTACTGTCGACGATCTAGATTCCTCTGAAAAAAATCTTGTTGTGTTTGACGATTGTGTTACAGAGAAAGACCAGAAAGTTATAGAGGATTTGTTTATAAGAGGTCGAAAGAAAAATGCATCCATTATTTATTTAACGCAGTCTTATTACTCAACTCCTATAAATATTAGAAAAAATTGTAATTACTTCATATTTTTTAAGCTACAGCCTAGGGAAATCAATCAGATAATCAGAGAAATAGACGGAAATCTAACGAAAAAAGAATTTCTAGAAAAATATAATTCTTGTAAGGGTAACTTCTTTATGTTAGATTTAGTAAATTCTGAAATGAGATACCGAAAAAATTTTGAACCTACATAAATGGAAGAATATTTAGAAAAGAGATTATATGTTTATCGGAAAAGTTACAATTTGTATCAAAAGATAAGTATTTCCTTAACTGTTAGCAAATTTATGCTAAGTGCTTCGGGATTATCAGCTTTTGTATTAATACCACTGGCTGCTTTGAGTTTGACTGTTGGAATTGTAAAAGTCATTGAGAAATCTTTAAATATTTTGGAACGAAAAGAAGAATACAAGCAATGTTATAATTTTTATAAACAACTGTTAAATTTGTTGAAAGCTAAAAAAATTTCATAAGAAGAAGTGTATGTTAGAGAACAAGATTTTATAAATAATTTAGTATATTTCCCAATCGAAAAGTATGTGAAAAAAGTACAGTTGAATGGATATAAATATTCTTCTTAGAAAGCGTCAACTTTTTGCTGTCTAATAAATGAGTTGTAAAAGTAAAAAAATTGTTGTTACGTCTTTAACTAAAAAAGGTAATTTTAAAGGTGGGTGTTTAAAATGTGGACAAACTGGATCGGGTTTTCGGAATAAAGTCATTAGTAATTTACCTTTTGAAATGCATTTGCCTAATCATAACTTCACAGGCCCGGGGACACAATTATTATGGGGGAAAACGCGATTAAATCCAGATTTAACGTATAAAAATTCGTCTAAACCTGTTAACCGAGTGGATGAAATTGCATATAAGCATGACAAATGTTATTTAGAAAATAAAGATACAAAAAGTAGAAATGAAGTATGCGATAAGAATATGATTGATGAATTAGATAATATTCAAAATCCTACGATTAGAGAAAGAATTGAAAGAGGAATTGTAAAACCGATTATTAAAGCTAAAAAATCTTTTGGTATGGGATCTATAAATACAAAGATCTATTGTTTAAAATGTAAAAACCACACAGAAACTAAAGATGTTAAAAATGCAATTTCTAAAAATAACAGACCGATAATGAAAGGTATTTGTCTAGATTGTGGTTCTAAAAAGAGTGTTTTTTTAGGAAAACCTTAGGGATGAAAGATCCTAAAAGTATCTTAGAAAAAATATATTATCATCCTGAAAGGGGTTATTGTGGAATCAATGAATTAAAGCGGAAAACAGGTTTCAGTCAAAAGCAAATTACAGATTTTTTACACAGCCAAGATGTTTATACAAGGCATAAGCCTTTAATTCGCAAATTTAAACGAAGACGCGTTTATGTCAGTCATATCGATGATCAATGGCAAGCAGATTTATTGTTTATCAAACCTTTTAGTAAATATAATAACGGAACTAATTACTTATTGACAGTGATAGATATATTTAGTAAGTACGCGTATGCCATTCCGATAAAGAGAAAAACTGGTGAAGAAGTAACTGAAGCATTTAAAAAGATATTTAAAGAAAGAATTCCTGAAAAACTGCAGACTGACAAAGGAACCGAATTCGTAAATAAGTTAACTTTAAAATTATTTAAATATCATAATATTCAGTGGTTTACTACAGAAAACGTTGAAATAAAATGTTCTGTTGTCGAACGATTTAACAGGACAATTAATAAAAAAATTAGAACCTATCTAGCAGCCAACAATACTAAAAGATATATAGATGTATTGGGCGAATTAGTTAAAAATTATAATAATTCCAAGCATAGATCTGTTCGAATGACACCTACCGAGGCGAGTCAATCAGAAAACGAATCTGAAGTTTATAAAAATTTATACGAAGAAAAAATAATAAGAAAGCCGAAATTCAAGGTTGGCGATAGAATAAGAATTTCGAAATACCAGACTGCTTTCACCCGCGGATACCAGCCTACTTTTACGGAAGAAATTTTCATCGTTTCAGAAATATTAAACACTGACCCAATTACTTATAGAATAAAGGATTTAAATGGCGACGAAATAAAAGGAACTTATTATGAACCGGAATTAGTTAAATATAATCAGAAAGATAAAACGTTTAAAATTGAAAAAATAATAAAAAAGAAAGGCAATAAATGTCTAGTTAAATGGTTACGTTATTGCGACGAATTTAACTCTTGGGTTGATGAAAAAGATATCAAGTCAATTTAGAAATCCGTGTTAAAATATCAACAAATATTAAATTATAAACATGTTAAATTATCAAATAATCAAGTATTAAAATATAATCATGTAAACTACACCACTCCTGAAAATTTGAGAATAGAATTCAATTGGAAATTAGAAAAAGAAACAACCAAAGAATATGTATTTTACTACATTTTAGAAGTAAGGAAGAAATGTATATTAAATATGAATAAAAAAGAAATTACTATGATTAAAACGTTAGGAGAATAACATTTTTTAGTCTTTATAAATGGCTGTTTATTATCCACCGTATGATAATCCAGTGCGAAAAGGCCCTATCGGACCCCCCGGTATAGGTTTTAAATTAACGGACGATGGTCATTACGATATGGAAAATAAGATATTAAAAAATGCTTCAGATCCAATCGATGATTTAGATTTAACCACTAAACGTTTCGTTTTGAATAAAATAGAGAATAATCATTTCCAATTAAGAGATTTTATAGAAAAAATAATACTAATTACGATAGTAATTTTTTAACCTTCACTGAAGAAACGGGTAAGAGAATTAAAGAATTGGATGAAAACACTTTACATCTAATCGAAGGAAAAGCTTACGACGCTAACGGAAAAAGAATAGGAAATGTCGCAGATCCGAAAGATGATAAAAATGTTGTGAATAAACGATATTTAGAAAAAAATGTGTTAATATTAAAGAATGATAAATTTGATGCAAAAAATAAAATAATTACGAATATTTCGGAACCCGAAAACGATACAGACGTAGTCAATAAAATATATGTAGACAATAAAGATATCTGGGTTACAGTGAAGGATTTTCAGACTTTTACAGGAAAAGAATTTAAAAAAGTAAATTTCGACTTGATAAGTTCTAAATTACTGGATCAAGAAATGCGATTATCTACAGATATGCATATCAAAATTACTATATATTTAATAGATAATAGTTTAATAGGAAGAAATGTGGATATAGAGATAGAACTTAAAATCGAAGATAAAAAAATTTTATACAGAGAAACAAGTGATAAATTTGAAACTTGTTTTGTTAATGGAAAACGCGGTGACATCATTACATTTTGGATAAAATCCAAAAGTAAAAACTTTCCAGTCACTTTAAAACCTTATATTCATATTGAAAAAATCCCCTTTTAAAAATATTTCATTATTAAATGGATATCAACTGGGACGAATTTTCTAAATCTAAAAATTTATCCGAAGATGTACTTCGAAATTTGAAGGATCAACTCAATTGGAAGTTAGTTTGTAGATATTCAATATTATCCGAACCTTTTATGGAAGAACTCATAGATTATGTTGAATGGAATATTATATGCATTTTTCAAACACTTTCCGAAGAGTTTATCGAAAAGTACAAAGATGAATTTGATTGGAATTTAGTTTCTAAAAATCAAAAGCTGTCTGAAGAATTTATACTAAAACATTCGAATTATATAAATTGGGTTGTTATATCTCAATTTCAAGTCTTAAGTGACGAATTTATTCAAACCTATCATGAAAAATTAGATTTACATAAAGTATCCAGGTTCCAAAAACTTTCAGAAAACACAATGTGTACATTGGAAGAAGGTTTGAATTGGCTGCTAATAGCACGCTTTCAAACATTTGGTGAAAGGTTTTTAGAAAAATATATGCATAAACTCGATTTTTGCAATCTCATTGAATATAAGTTTGATCAATTACCAGATAATTTTTATAACGATAGATGGAAAAAAATACTTTCCGTTCAACTTGGTGAATTAAATAAAAAATTTGGCCATTATTATGATGAGGAGGAGCCTCACAGAGAAAGATTGGTAGATGAAGTTTTGGAATTAAAAAATATTTTAATACGATTTATTAATGAATTGAGACAGCTTTTAAATAAAGACGAAAAATAAAAGTGTTTATAAAAATGCTTCTACATAATCGGTGCTCTAAGATTAGATGATATTTTAATTAATAAATATACAGATTTATTTATTCTTATTAATATTATCTTAGAAGAAAGTTGTTTATTAGCATTTGGTAGACTATTAAGAAAGTGCGTCAGACAAAATTTTTCATCACTATAATAATTAAATATTAACATTTAAAAATGATGATTACTTAATCTAAATTGATTACGTTATTATTTATAATCATCTATATTTGATTCTTTATTCTATAACCCTTTCTTAAAACTTCTTCTTTACATAATTTTGTAGAAAAAATAAAAATATCCACCCTATGCAAATCATACAATTTTTATCATTATTTGCTCGATAAATCGTACTAAAATCGTTACATCCTCGATATTTAGACAGGCAAACTTTTTGATGAAAATTTTAAAAAATCGTTAAATAATAGCGTTTAGTGGAATATAAAAAGTGTTCCAAAGGACCTGCTATATACTACTGAGACAATAATTAGGAAAGAGAAACAAGACTGTTATAAGCTAATAGTCTTCGACAAAAGAGGTAAAAAAAAAAAAAACATCCTCACAGTTTTTATAATAATTCTTATAATTAAATAAACAATAAGATTTGTACATTCTGAAATATACATAACACATTTATTAATGAAAATAATAAAATAAAAGTGGATAAGAGCCAAAAGGAGAAAAGAGAAACAAAACTGTTATAAGCTAATAGACTTCGATAAATGACGCAAAAAATAAATTTTTATTAAAATCCTCACAATTTTTATAATAATTCTTATAATTAAATAAACAATAAAATTTGAACAGTCTGAAATATACATAACACATTTATTGATGATAATAATAAAATGAAAGTGGATAAGAGAAGAAAATGAAAAAGAGAAACAAAACTGTTATAAGCTAACAGCCTTCGACAAATAACGTAATTTTTTTTTTTTTTTTTTTTTTTTTTTTTTTTAATATTCACAGTTTTTATAATAATTCTTATATTTAAATAAACAAGAACATTTGAACAGTCTGGAATATACATAATAATTTTTTAATAAAAATAATAAAATAAAAGTGGATAAGAGAAAAAATGAGAAAAGAGAAACAAAACTAATATAAGCTAATAGCCTTCGCAAATAACGTAAAAAATAAAACTTTTATTAAAATCCTCACAGTTCTTATAATAAGTCTTATAATTAAGTAAACAAGAAGATTTGAAGAGTCTGAAATATACATAATTCATTTACTAATAAAATTATAAAATAATAAAACAAAAGTGAATAAGAGACAAAAATGAGAAAAGGGAAACAAAACTGTTATAAGCTAATAGTCTTCGACAAACAAAGTAAAAAAAAAAATAAACAAATAAAATCCTTAGAGTTTTTATAATAATTCTTATAATTAAATAAACAAGAAGTTTTGAGCAGTCTGAAATATAGATAATACATTTATTAATAAAAATATTAAAATAAAATTGGATAGGACAAAAAATGAGAAAAGAGAAACAAAACCAATTATAAGCTAATAGCCTTCGACAAAACAAGGTAAAATAAATAAATAAATAAATAAATAAACAAATAAAATCCTTAAAGTTTTTATAATAATTCTTATAATTAAATAACCAAGAAGATTCGAACAGTCTGAAATATACGTAATTCATTTACTAATAAAATAAAACTGGATAAGAGCAAAAATGAGACAAGAGAAACAAAACTAATATAAGCTAATAGCCTTCGACAAATAACGTAAAAAAATAAAACTTTTATTAAAATCCTCACAGTTTTTATAATAATTGTTATAATTAAATAAATAATAAGATTTGAAAAGTCTGAAATACACATAGCGTATTTATTAAAAAGAATAATAATAAAAAAAGTGGATAAGAGAAAAAATGAGAAAAGAGAAACAAAACTGTTATAAGCTAATAGCCTTCGACAAATAACGTAATTTTTTTTTAAAAATATTCATAGTTTTTATAATAATTCTAATATTTAAATAAACAAGATGATTTGAACAGTCTGAAATATACATAATAATTTTTTAATAAAATTAATAAAATAAAAGTGGATAAGAGACAGAAATGTTAAAAGAGAAACAAAACTGTTATAAGCTAATAGTCTTTGGCAAACAAGGTAAAAGAAAAAGAAAATTTTTATTAAAATCCTTATAGTTTTTATAATAATTCTTTTAATTAAATAAACAATAAGATTTGAACAGTCTGAAATATACATAATGTATTTATTAATAAAAATAATAAAATTAAAAGTGGATAGGAGAAAGAATGAGAAAAGTGAAACAAAACTGTTATAAGCTAATAGCCTACGATAAATAACGTATTTTCTTTCTTTTTTTTTATTATATATATTTACCGTTTTTATAATAGTTCTTATATTTAAATAAACAAGAAGATTTGAAGAGTCTGAAATATACATAAAAATTTTTTAATAAAAATAATAAAATAAAAGTGGATATGAGACAGAAATGATAAAAGAGAAACAGAACTGCTATAAGCTAATAGTCTTCGACAAACAAGGTAAAAGAAAAAGAAAATGTTTATTAAAATCCTTACAGTTTTTATAATAATTCTTATAATTAAATAAACAAAAAGATTTGAACAGTCTGAAATATACATAATGTATTTATTAATAAAAATAATAAAATAAAACTGGATAAGAGAAAAAATGAGACAAGAGAAACAAAACTAATATAAGCTAATAGCCTTCGACAAATAACGTAAAAAATAAAACTTTTATTAAAATCCTCACAGTTTTTATAATAATTGTTATAATTAAATAAACAATAAGATTTGAATAGTCTGAAATACACATAGCGTCTTTATTAAAAAGAATAATAATAAAAAAAAGTGGATAAGAGAAAAAATGAGAAAAGAGAAATAAAACTGTTATAAGCTAATAGCTTTCGACAAATAACGTAATTTTTTTTTTAAATATTCGTAGTTTTTATAATAATTCTAATATTTAAATAAACAAGAAGATTTGAACAGTCTGAAATATACATAATAATTTTTTAATAAAATTAATAAAATAAAAGTGGATAAGAGACAGAAATGTTAAAAGAGAAACAAAACTGTTATAAGCTAATAGTCTTTGACAAACAAGGTAAAAGAAAAAGAAAATTTTTATTAAAATCCTTACAGTTTTTATAATAATTCTTTTAATTAAATAAACAATAAGATTTGAACAGTCTGAAATGTACATAATGTGTTTATTAATAAAAATAATAAAATTAAAAGTGGATAGGAGAAAGAATGAGAAAAGAGAAACAAAATTTTATAAGCTAATAGCCTTCGACAGATAACGTAATTTTTTTTTTAAATATTCGTAGTTTTTATAATAATTCTAATATTTAAATAAACAAGAAGATTTGAACAGTCTGAAATATACATAATAATTTTTTAATAAAATTAATAAAATAAAAGTGGATAAGAGACAGAAATGTTAAAAGAGAAACAGAACTGTTATAAGCTAATAGTCTTCGACAAACAAGGTAAAATAAAAAGAAAATGTTTATTAAAATCCTTACAGTTTTTATAATACTTCTTATAATTAAATAAACAAAAATATTTGAACAGTCTGAAATATACATAATATATTTATTAATAAAAATAATAAAATAAAAGTGGATAAGAGAAAAAATGAGAAAAGAGAAACAAAACTGTTACAAGCTAATAGCCTTCGACAAATAACGTAAAAAATAAATTTTTATCTAAATCTTCACAGTTTTTGTAGTAATTCTTATATTCAAATAAACAAGAAGATTTGAACAGTCTGAAATATACATAATAAATTTTTAATAAAAATAATAAAATAAAAGTGGATAAGAGACAAAAATGAGAAAAGAGAAATAAGAGTGTTATAAGCTAATAGCCTTCGACAGATAAGGTAAAAAAAAATACTAAAACCCTCACAGTTTTTTAATAATTCTTATAATTAAATAAACAAGAAGAGTTGAACAGTCTGAAATATACATAATACATTTATTAGTAAAAATAATAAAATAAAAGTGGATAAGAGAAAAAATGAGAAAAGAGAAACAAAACTATCATAAGCTAATTATATTCGACAAATAACGTAAAAAAAACTTTTATTAAAATCTTCACAGCTTTTATAATAATTCTTATAATTAAATAAACAAGAAGATTTGAACAGTCTGAAATATACATAATACATTTATTAATTATATAATAAAATAAAAGTGGATAAGAGACAAAAATGAGAAAAGAGAAACAAAACTGTAATAAGCCAATAGTCTTCGACAAACAAGGTAAAAATAAATAAATAAATAAATAAATAAAATCCTTACAGTTTTTATAATAATTCTTATAATAAAAAAAAAAACCAAAAACAATAAGATTTTAACAGTCTGAAATATACATAACACATTTTTTAAAAAAAATAATAAAATAAAAGTGGATAACAGAAAAAATGAAAAAAGATTAACAAAACTGTTATAAGCTAATAGCCTTCGATAAATGCCGTAAAAAATGAAATTTTTATTAAAATCTTCAAGTTTTTTATAATAATTCTTATAATCAAATAAACAAGAAGATTTGAACAGTCTGAAATATACACAATTCATTTACTAATAAAATCATAAAATAAAAGTGAATAAGAGACAAAAATGGGAAAAGGGAAACAAAAATGTTATAAGCTAATAGTTTTCGACAAACAAGGTAAAAAACAAATATTTTTTTTAAATTAAAATCCTTACATTTTTTATTATAATTCTTATAATTAAATAAACAGTAAGATTTGAACAGGCTGAAATATACATAACACATTTATTAGTAAAAAATATTAAAATAAAAGAGGATAAGAGACAAAAAGAGAAAAGAGAAACAAAACTGTTATAAGCTAATGGTCTTCGAGTAACAAGGCAAAAGAAAAAAGAAATTTTTTATTAAAATCCTTACAGTTTTTATAATAATTCTTATAATTAAATAAACAATAAGATTTGAGCAGTCTGAAATACACATAAGGTATTTATTAAAAATAATAATAAAATAAAAGTGGATAAAAGAAAAAAAATGAGAAAAGAGAAACAAAACTGTTATAAGCTAATAGCCTTAAACAAATAAAGTAATTTTTTTTTAAATATTTAAAATTTTTATAATAATTCTTATATTTAAATAAACAAGCTGATTTGAACAGTCTGAAATATACATAATAATTTTTTAATAAAAATAATAAAATAAAAGTCGATAAGAGACAAAAATGATAAAAGAGAAACAAAACTGTTATAAGCTAATAGTCTTCGACAAACAAGGTAAGAATAAATAAATAAAATCCTTACAGTTTTTATAATAATTCTTATCTTATAATTAAATAAACAAGAAGTTTTGAGCAGTCTGAAATATAGATGATACATTTAAAAATAAAAATATTAAAATAAAAGTGGATAAGAGAAAAAATGAGAAAAGAGAAACAAAACTAATTATAAGCGAATAGCCTTCGACAAACAAGGTAAAAAAAAAATAATAATAAAATCCTTACAGTTTTTATAATAATTCTTATAATTAAATAAACAAGAAGATTCGAACAGTCTGAAATGTACATAATTCATTTACTAACAAAATAAAACTAGATAAGAGAAAAAATGAGAAAAGACAAACAAAACTAATATAAGCTAATAGCCTTCGACAAATATGTAAAATATAAAACTTATTAAAATCCTCACAGTTTTTATAATAATTCTTATAATTAAATAAACAAGAAGATTTGAACAGTCAGAAATATACATAATTCATTTACTAAAAAAATCATAAAATAATAAAATAAAAGTGAATAAGAGACAAAAATGAAAAAAGGGAGACAAAACTGTTATAAGCTAATAGTTTTCGACAAACAAGGTAAAAAATAAATAATTTTTTTATTAAAATCCTTACAGTTTTTATAATAATTCTCATAATTAAATAAACAGTAAGATTTGAACAGTCTGAAATATACATAACACATTTATTAGTAAAAATAATAAAATAAAAGTGGATAAGAGACAAAAATGAGAAAAGAGAAAACAAACTGTTATATAAGCTAATAGTCTTCGACAAACGAGGTAAAAGAAGAAGAAAATTTTTATTAAAATCCTTACAGTTTTATAATAATTCTTATAATTAAATAAACAATGAGATTTGAATAGTCTGAAATATACATAACGTATTTATTAATAAAAATAATAAAATAAAAGTGGATAAGAGAAAAAATGAGAAAAGAGAAACAAAACTGTTATAAGCTAATAGCCTTCGATAAATAACATAAAAAATAATATTTTATCAAAATCTTCACAGTTTTTGTAGTAAGGTCAGTCTGCCTAAATGTGATAACCCCTAAATTCGACAATGTTTTTTCACATAAAATCTTAATGCAAGAATCGTAAATAAATGTTATATAATGAAGCATACGAACTTCAGAAACAAAACCCGAAACGTTTTTTTGCATGTAAAACGGTTTCTTTAAAAGAAATTTCCAATCAAATACACATCGTTCATTTTACATCGCCCCCATGTTTCGTAAATGCGACAAAAGTTCCCGAAAGTGGCTCACGTTTTTTATTTGTTCACTGTGAAGGTCAAATAACCTTATAAACGTCAAGAGCTAAGTTGTCCGTTTCAGTTACCTGACCAGTTAAACTAAAGAAAAGGCGACCAGTCTTCGGTTTACAATTTAAAGTGGATTACGCATTTAGGAGAGCTTGTTTTCAGCCTGTGCCTAATAGCGATATACATATTACTGTAAATGTGGTGAAACATTTAGAAGATTAACGAAGAAATTTATGTGGGATTTTTTATATATTGTGTTAAAAAGATATTTAAATCAAATTTTATGTTTAATTAAGCTTTGTTGAGTCAGTATATTCCTCCATTAATTTTTTTCTTTAACCAGGTGTTTAAATATGTTTTTAAGACGATTAAAAAAAGAAAAATACGCTTCTTTAAAATTTTATATAAAAAAAGGTGTAAGAAATGCAACGTCTATTTCAGTAACATAATATAGGCATATGATTAAGGAATTTGCAATAATTTTATGTAATGAAAATTCTGGAAAATCTTGTGTAGATTGAAAACAATTTATGTTTATTTTAATGAGGTTAAGTAAGTTAATTTTATCAACATTATACCATTCGGTAGCTTAAATGCTGTCTCCGATTAAAACGTGATTCAATTGAGTTATTCCCTGGTTTAGGAGTCATAATTTTTGTTAGCACTGTTATAAAATCTGATATTTTAATTCTGTTTTCACTTTTTATTTGTTATAATCGACATTTTCTACTTTTAAATTAGTAAAAGATAAAAATAAATAAAACCATGTTTATCTAAATGAATATTTGTTTACATATAAGTATTTTTTATGTAAAATGCAAATTTTTTTGTGAAAGTGCAAGAAAAATGAAAGGGGGGGGGGGGGGGTGCAACAGAATATCAGGCACAGAGCTTCTCTTTGGCTTAATCAGAATTATTAGAAATATTGTAAGATTTTTATCTATTTCTAAGGCTGATATATTTATCATGTGACATTTTATAATATAGTTATATGTAATAAATAGTCTAGTTAACAATATTATAAATAGATTTTAAATACTCTTTTAACCCGTAAACTCCACACTGTGAATTCGCACCCACCAAAATGTCCGCGTATTTAATTAATTCGCATTTTTCATTCACAAAATAAGAATTTTGATAAAATCAAATATTTCATTTGGATTCCTTATTAAATTTCGTATATGGATCATGTAGTTATATTTCATTATCACCAGATTGTCAACAAAATTATGCGGAGTTGAAGTTACGGAAACCCAAATCGCACTGGTGTATAAATTATGGGTTAATATTGACGCGCGAATTTCGCGAATTTTAAACGATGTTTTCTGCGACAATCATTCAATTGTAGTTATGACCATAGCCCCTTGGCAAAGAGGGATGAGAATTTTTTATATTAGGGACGTATTTATTTATTTGAGGGTTATTTATATTAGGCATTATACGCAGCATTCAAATAACTTTTGCATATTAGCAGTGTAAAATTGACAATCAGCACGGTGCTGCGCCGTGATAAACATTTCAAGAATAATATTTAAAAGTTTAATTATAATAGTCCTGTACTTAAATTTTAGTACAGAAACAGTACCCTGTGAGTTAATAGAGATTTTCATTAATCTTTTAATCAAGTGGTCTCGGAGACCACTCACAGTAGTTATGCAACAATTCCTGTCACAGCAGTTAAGGGTTAATTAAATTTAAAAATAATTATAGTTAACCCTTAACTGCTGTTAGAGCTGCTTTTTTTTTATTTTCAGTTTAACTTGTAATTTCCAGTTTAACTATCGATACATCGAAATTTTGATTCATCTTGAGCCTAGTACTATTGTTTGAAATGCTTGAAAAATCGAAATTTTATTAGAAATAGTACTGTACAAACAGTTTTATGCAAAAACAGTATTTTATTAGTTAATCGCGCATTTTATTCATCTTTCAATCGAATGGTTTCGCAGTCCGCTCACAGTTGTAATGTGGTAATTTTCTATCACAGCAGTTAATCGTTAAATGAACTTTTTCAGATGAATTGTCATGTATAAAATACATTATCACATTTAGGACTATGAAGGTCTCATTTAGGTTTTAGCTGACATAAATGCGACAAAAAATGACCTAAATGGGACAATCTTATTTTGTGGTTTTATACTACAGATAATTATTAAATTTCTACAAAACAAGTTAGTTTTGAACTAAAGGTACAGTATTCAGTAATTTGTAGCTTAATAAAATACACATTTATATAATAAAATCACAAATATACCCTAAATGCGACAAAACTACGGGGAATCGTGTCTCATTTAGGCAGACTGACCTTAATTCTTATATTTAAATAAACAAGAAGATTTGAACAGTCTGAAATATACATAATAAAATTTTAATAAAAATATTAAAATAAAAGTGGATAAGATACAAAAATGAGAAAAGAGGAACAAAACAGTTATAAGCTAATCAGCCTTCGACAAATAAAGTTAAAAACAATGTATTAAAATCCGCACAGTTTTTAACAATTCTTATATAATTAAATAAGCAAGAGGAGTTGAACAGTCTAAAATATACATAATACATTTATTAATAAAAATAATAAAATAAAAGTGGATAAGAGAAAAAATGAGAAAAGCGAAACAAAACTATCATAAGATAATGATCTTCGACAAATAACGTAAAAAATAAAACTTTTATTAAAATCTTCACAGTTTTTATAATTATTCTTATATTTAAATAAACGAGAAGATTTGAACTGCCTGAAATATACATAATAATTTTTTAATAAAAATAATAAAATAAAAGTGGATAAGAGGCCAAAATGAGAAAAGAGAAACAAAACTGTTATAAGCTAATAGTCTTCGACAAACATGGTAAAAAATAAATAAATAAATAAATAAAATCATTACAGTTTTTATAATAATTCTTATAGTTAAATAGACAAGAAGTTTTGAGCAGTCTGAAATATAGATGATAAATTTAAAAATAAAAGTATTAAAATAAATGTGGATAAGAGAAAAAATGAGAAAAGAGAAACAAAACTAATTATAAGCTAATAGCCTTCGGGAAAGAAGGAAAAAAAATAAAAATAAAAAATAAATTAAATCCTTACAGTTTTTATAATAATACTTATAATTAAATGTACAAGAAGATTCGAACGGTCTGAAATATACATAATTCATTTACTAATAAAATAAAACTGGATAAGAGAAAAAATGAGAAAAGAGAAACAAAACTGATATAAGCTAATAGCCTTCGACAAATAACGTAAAAAATAAAACTTTTATTAAAATCCTCACAGTTTTTATAGTAATTCTTATAATTAAATAAACAAGAAGATTTGAACAGTCTGAAATATACATAATTCATTTACTAATAAAATCATAAAATAATAATATAAAAGTGATTAAGAGACAAAAATGAGAAAAGGGAAACAAAACTCTTATAAGCTAATAGTTTTCGACAAACGAGGTTAAAAATAAATAATTTTTTTATTAAAATCCTTACAGTTTTTTATAATAATTCTTGTAATTAAATAAACAATAAGATTTGATCAGTCTGAAATATACATAACGTATTTATTAATAAAAATAATAAAATAAAAGTGAATAAGAGAAAAAATGAGAAAAGAGAAACAAAACTGTTATAAGCTAATAGCCTTCGACAAATAACGTAAAAAATAAAACTTTTATTAAAATTCTCACAGTTTTTATAGTAATTCTTATAATTAAATAAACAAGAAGATTTGAACAGTCTGAAATATACATAATTCATTTACTAATAAAATCATAAAATAATAAAATAAAAGTGATTAAGAGACAAAAATGAGAAAAGGGAAACAAAACTCTTATAAGCTAATAGTTTTCGACAAACGAGGTTAAAAATAAATAATTTTTTTATTAAAATCCTTACAGTTTTTTATAATAATTCTTGTAATTAAATAAACAATAAGATTTGATCAGTCTGAAATATACATAACGTATTTATTAATAAAAATAATAAAATAAAAGTGAATAAGAGAAAAAATGAGAAAAGAGAAACAAAACTGTTATAAGCTAATAGCCTTCGACAAATAACGTAAAAAATAAAACTTTTATTAAAATTCTCACAGTTTTTATAGTAATTCTTATAATTAAATAAACAAGAAGATTTGAACAGTCTGAAATATACATAATTCATTTACTAATAAAATCATAAAATAATAAAATAAAAGTGATTAAGAGACAAAAATGAGAAAAGGGAAACAAAACTCTTATAAGCTAATAGTTTTCGACAAACGAGGTTAAAAATAAATAATTCTTTATTAAAATCCTTACAGTTTTTTATAATAATTCTTGTAATTAAATAAACAATAAGATTTGATCAGTCTGAAATATACATAACGTATTTATTAATAAAAATAATAAAATAAAAGTGAATAAGAGAAAAAATGAGAAAAGAGAAACAAAACTGTTATAAGCTAATAGCCTTCGACAAATAACGTAAAAAATAAAACTTTTATTAAAATTCTCACAGTTTTTATAGTAATTCTTATAATTAAATAAACAAGAAGATTTGAACAGTCTGAAATATACATAATTCATTTACTAATAAAATCATAAAATAATAAAATAAAAGTGATTAAGAGACAAAATTGAGAAAAGGGAAACAAAACTCTTATAAGCTAATAGTTTTCGACAAACGAGGTTAAAAATAAATAATTTTTTTATTAAAATCCTTACAGTTTTTTATAATAATTCTTGTAATTAAATAAACAATAAGATTTGATCAGTCTGAAATATACATAACGTATTTATTAATAAAAATAATAAAATAAAAGTGAATAAGAGAAAAAATGAGAAAAGAGAAACAAAACTGTTATAAGCTAATAGCCTTCGACAAATAACGTAAAACATAAATTTTTATCAAAATCTTCACAGTTTTTGTAGTAATTCTTATATTTAAATAAACAAGAATATTTGAACAGTCTGAAATATACATAATAAATTTTTAATAAAAATAATAAAATAAAAGTGGATAAGAGACAAAAATGAGAAAAGAGAAACAAAACTGTAATAAGCTAATAGTCTTCGACAAACAAGGTAAAATAAAAAAAAGTTTTATTAAAATCCTTAAAGTTTTTATAATAATTCTTATAATTAAAAGAAAAAACAATAAGATTTTAACAGTCTGAAATATACATAACACATTTTTTAATAAAAATAATAAAATAAAAGTGGATAAGAGACAAAAATGAAAAAAGAGAGACAAAACTGTTATAAGCTTCGACGCCTGTTAACGCCTTCGATAAATAACGTAAAAAATAAAATTTTTATTAAAATCTTCACAGTTTTTATAATAATTTGTGTAATTAAAGAAGCAAGAAAATTTTTACAGCCTGAAATATACACAATACATTTTTAATAAAAATATTAAAATAAAAGTGGATAAGAGACAGAAATGAGAAAATACAAACAAAATGCAAAGAAATAGAAATGGTTTTTTTTTTTTTTTTTTTTTTTTTTTTTAAATTTTCGATTTCATACTGGAAATTTTCAAAGAAGAATTTTTTTTTATTTAATCATGAAATGTGTGTCTTAAGTATAGAAAAGAATAGTACAGGAATTTCCTGGTATGAATTAGAAATTTTGAAACATAAAATAAGGGCCAAACTGGCCCCCTGGTGTTTGTATACATCAACGCGTTACTTGCGCCCATACATTCCTATACGATAAATGGTTGTTACAGTTCTGATCACGTGTTACCCTTTTGGATTTGAGAACAGCTAGGCTGTTCTCAAATTCAAAAGGGTAACTTTATGATATTAGTTTTAATTTATTTTTGTTCCAAAATGCATGAAACTAGCAGGTGTTGTTGTTCAGAAACTATGTAATTGAACTGTTTTTTCCGGGTTTTTTTTTTTTCAAACGCAATAGATTTTGTAGAAAATAGTGTCAAAGTGGGCATTTTAAACCGAATTCCCGCGCAAAAGAAGAATAACTACTGAAAAAAGGGTGAAAAACGTTTTTGTCACGTGATCAAAATCGCATATAACTCAATAGGTAATTTATATATCAAAAAATGAAAAACACAATTCGATTCCAAATCGTTTCCTTAGTCAGACCTTCCAATTTTATAGCTTTCCGTTAAAAATGGATTTGTAAATGTATGAAAACGCTTTGCGCTTTTTGAGCAGAACAGGTGAAAACAGCCTTGAGAAAATTTTAATGCATTTCTGCATCCGTTAGAAGGAAATGTTCTGTGTACCTTGTAAATAACTATATTAGACTCCTACATTCGGAATACATTTGTTGCCTACATAAAAGATAAAATTGCTTTTGAAGAGAGGTTAGCTCTTGTGTATAAATATGTTAGTTTTTCAGAAAAACAAACTTTTGTTAATGATCAAGACATTTTGACTCTTAAAAGGCTTCAACATTAAATTCAGAACATAAATTAAAAGCTATAAAGCAAACCACTATCACTGCAATGTTTGATAGATTAAACCTGACAATTTTATCTTCTAAAGCATTTTTCATGAATTGTTTAAACTACATTAGAAGATTTACATAATCATTTAATAAATTTTCGAAGGATTTAGACGGATTAATTAAATTTGAATTTATAGGGATTTTGTGCAATATTTATAACCCCAGTCAAATCTTTTATTTTAATTTTTTTCTTTGTAGAATTAGGAAATGTACAAATGTAATGTTCTTACAATAGAAATATATAAATATTTCCGAATTGAAAAATTCCCCCTTCACATCGCCAAGAAAGCTGAAAGGGCAAAAGAATTCATCCTTTTAAAAATGTTTTTCTTTTGTGTAACCTATAATGCTTTTGGAACAAGATAAAGTAATGTATCTATAACTCATTCTAAACTGTATTACAACTAATCGATGTATTAAATGAATTTTATAACAAGTTATTTTAATGGTATTTATAAGTACCGCCAGTAGATAAAGGGTTAAAAAATAAATAGAAATGTTTTTATTTATTTTGTATTATTATATCATTTAAATGTATTTCTAATACTGAATAATTTTTTTTATAAAAAAGCATTTCCTTTCATTTTGTGTTATTTATTTACAATGTGATTACTATATTTGTGGTTAACTTCCAAATATTAAAATCTAAACGAAGAAATGGCGTATAATCTGCAAAATTCTATAATCCGACCTGTGCGGATTAGAGGGATTGTACTGCACATTTATTTTCATATTTATTAATGCATTTTTTATACGTAAAAGCATGAAGGTTGTAGACAATATTTATTTAAGCGCCAAAGAATCAAACAGCGTTTTTAATTTTTCTACAAATGTGGCACGTCTTAACTCATTCTGAAAGATTATTTGCTTTTATAAGAAAATGGAAAACATTGTATAATTTCTCGGAATTTGAATAGATAGAATCTACCTATCTTATATATTTACGAATATAGATGTAAATTCCATGCTTTACGGACGAAAACGATATACTTAAGGTAGCTGCATCAGAAAATACAGTAGAACCTCGATTATCCGAAATATCTGGGACCGACCACCTTTCGGAAAATCGAAATTTTCGGATAATCGAGAATGCTTCAATTTTAAGATTAAGGGCAAATATGTGCGCTATTTCTTATTATGGTAACAAGTGCTTAATAAAAATAAAGCAATAGCAAAATAGAAACAAGAATAAACTACCTGAATTTTAATTTTGAAATTTAGTACCTTTTACATATTTCACAAAGGTTTGAAACAAAGTTTTGTTTGTTGAAGTTTTGATTGCCTTTGCTTTGCAGCTCTATCATGAAGTTTTTTTTAATATTATTGATTCATCAGTATCACAGTCATTCTGCTGCTTTCTGCATAAAACTTTTTTCATTTTTGCAGCATGTCTATTCATAACACTAACCGCTGCAATACCAGTGCCGTACTCTTAAGCTTATTTCGTCATACTCTCATCCGATTCTACATGATTTATGATTTGAATTTTTTCTTCTATACTTAAAGTAATGCATTTTTTATTTTTTTTTTTTTTGGTGGGGGGGGGGGGGGACAGATGATAAAAATTAAAATTTTTACTCTAGTAAAAATCTGGTACGGGAGATCAAGTTAAATTCAAAGAAATTCTAAGAAAGGGTATCCAAAATATTTATCTGTACTCGTGGTTCGGAAAGGACTGCTTGCACACGAGGAATGTAATAGTAAATAAAAAAAAAAAAAAAAGCTTTAAAAATGGATTTTAGTTAACTGAGAGCTTCGGTTAAAAGAGTTTCGGATAAACGAGGCTCTACTGTAGTCAGTTTACACTTTCAAACAAACTTAAGATATTATAATTATTTAAGAAAAGATGTGAGTCCTCCCCCCCCCCCTACCTAAAAAAAGAGAAAAATACGTGACCTTTTTTTCTAAATAGAGGGCTGGATCCGTTCCTGAACATATCTGAAACTCGTATTTAATTTATAAATAAATTTTTCTTAATAGCAGCTCAATGTAACGCGGAAAAACTATTTGTTTAGAATCTGTGTTCAAAAATGCTGTCTTAGCACATCTATTTACCCCCCCCCCCCCCTTCACCCCCGAGATGATAATAATAATAATAATAAAACTTTTAAAATATTAATTTTTGTTTGTTGCTTAGCACTGCTGTTTCATTTGTATACATTTGTCATCAACTAAAAATATGCCAGATATATTTTTTATGAAGATTCATGGTACATTCAGTTCATATTTTCGGTATAATTGATGCAATATTTGTAAATAAATCTCGTAATTGCAACTTAAAGTCAAGTATTTTATTTGTTTAGAATCGGCGTCAAGAAGTGTATATTTATCATATCTCTTTTACTGATTTTTAAAATATCAAATTGGATTATAAACTAGCGCCCGTTGTGAAAATATTTTGTATTATTAGGGTAGTACACAGTGAGACGAAAATTATTATTACTTAACGAATGGCAACGATTTTTAATCCTTTGAAAAAATTTTTGCTACATCTTTAAGCTACACAAATACGCTACGCATTAATGTATAAATGGTTTTAAAAAAGTTATTTATAAAAGCACAGAAGCGGCATAACGGAGTATTGGAAATTGTCTCACTGTGTACCACAAGTGGTACACAGTGAGACAATGTATATATTTTCATAAGTCATACATTTTTACACCCTATCAATAATTTTTTGCAGTAAGTCATACATTTTTACACTCTATCAATAATTTTTTGCAGTAAGTCATACATTTTTACACTCTATCAATAATTTTTTGCAGTTTATGGTTTCTAATTAATTTTTCTAGATATTCAAAATATTAAAAATATGAGCCTCGGGTGGACAATGGCAGACATTGGGCTACCTTCATGCAAATTTTCAGCCTCTTATGTTTAGTACAGGGACGGCGAACTTATGGCACGCGTGCCATAAGTGGCACGCTGCATATTATTTTTGGCACAGCATAGATTCAGGTTTTACATCGAAATATAGCAGACTTCACAAAATGCATTAATTAATCTAGAAGTTGTCTCTGTTTATGTGAATTCGATTAGTTGTCATTACCATACAGATTTAAACAAGTTGGAAATTGCCCGTCAAACGTGGAAAATAAGGTGCATTCGTACTATAACTAGTTTTATAATTATTTTTTGCACCCCATTTTGTACTGAATGTATATTTTTTTGCACTTCATAAGTGCATAGTCTGTAACATCATTAAAATGCACTTGCAATAATTTTTTTCCCATTCCCCGTAATGTAACGGAACACTTTTGACTGTCCCTGTAATTAAACTATACATCCGATTTTCATAAAATTTGAAATGGCTCGACAAAATTTTGCAACAATTATATATTTAAAATTTCAGACCATTCGGAAGGCTTTAACATCATTAAAATGAACTTGCAATAATTTTTTCCCATTGGCCGTAATGTAACGGAAAACTTTTGACTGTCCCTGTCATTAAACTATATATCCGATTTTCATAAAATTTGAAATGGCTCGACAAAATATTACAACAATTATGTATTTAAAATTCCAGAACAGTTGGAAGGCTGTAACACCATTAAAATGCACTTGCAATAATTTTTCCCATTGGCCGTAATGTAAAGAAAAACTTTTGACTGTCCCTGTAATTAAACAATACATCCGATTTTCATAAAATTTTAAATGGCCCGACAAAATTTTGCAACAAACATACATTTAAAATTTCAGACCATTCAGTTGGGTAGTTTTTGCTCTGTTATATACGGACAGACAGACGGACAGAACGACGACTATAGGTGCAACGTATTTATATAATTACGAACGCACCTAAAAACTGACATATAACTTAATGTAACCCAAACTAGCTCAATATTGGCTCACAAAATTTTAAGAAAAAGAGAGAATTAAGAGATTATCGCAAAAGAAAGATTAAAAGGCATTATAAGCAAAAATGCCGGTGGTAAAATTATAACTACTTGGAATGCGATTAGACACTGTAAAAGCTGTAGATTCTGGCACTTGCTATTTTGACAATATTTTCTCCGAGACATTCTTTTCGGAAATAACAGATTTAAAAAACTGACATATAACTTAATGTATCCCAAACTCGCTCAATAATGGCTCACAAAATTTTAAGAAAAAGAGAGAATTAAGAGATTATCGCAAAAGAAAGATTAAAAGGCATTATAAGCAAAAATGCCGGTGGTAAAATTATAACTACTTCGAATGCGATTAGACACTGTAAAAGCTGTAGATTCTGGCACTTGCTATTTTGACAATATTTTCTCCGAGACATTCTTTTCGGAAATAACAGATTTAAAAAACTGACATATAACTTAATGTATCCCAAACTAGTTCAATATTGGCTCTCAAAATTTTAAGAAAAAGAGAGAATTAAGAGATTATCGCAAAAGAAAGATTAAAAGGCATTATAAGCAAAAATGCCGGTGGTAAAATTATAACTACTTGGAATGCGATTAGACACGGTAAAAGCTGTAGATTCTGGCACTTGCTACTTTGACAATATTTTCTCAGAGACATTCTTTTCGGAAATAACAGATTTAAAAAACTGACATATAACTTAATGTATCCCAAACTAGTTCAATATTGGCTCTCAAAATTTTAAGAAAAAGAGAGAATTAAGAGATTATCGCAAAAGAAAGATTAAAAGGCATTATAAGCAAAAATGCCGGTGGTAAAATTATAACTACTTGGAATGCGATTAGACACTGTAAAAGCTGTAGATTCTGGCACTTGCTATTTTGACAATATTTTCTCAGAGACATTCTTTTCGGAAATAAATAATATGAAATATTCAAGTAAAAACATCTTGCCAAATGAGTCCAATTCAACTTTCATTTTTTTTTTTTTTTTTTTTTTTTAAATACTAAGTACGAAACTGATATAAATAGATGAGGCAACAGAAAAAATATTTTAAAAATAAATTTCTAAAGTATAAACATCAAATACTATCCATATTTTTTTAATGCTAAAATCAGGGTCCGATTAACCTCTGAAGCTGTGGGAAGACAGTGTCATTTCGGGGGCCCCTTTCATTTGAGAAGGGTTTCCTAAATAACCAGAAAGGGTTAACCAGAAACTCAGGAATGCTACAAATATTATTCCAAAGAATGTCTCTGATTTCACATATATTACATTTAAAAAAAATTATGTTCTCCAATATATATGTACACAAAAAACTGCGTAAAACAAAGAAAAATATGCAAAAACGATTTTACATCGCAATATCATAAAAAATTAAGTTGGATAAAAAGGTTGGATTCAGCATGTATGCATAACATAAAATATCAATATTTCGATCTATTACATGAAAAATTAAATTCTTATGAAAGGTATTTTTATGAAACTCTTTAAAATTGAGCTAACAGTTTGGAAAAAAAAAATAGATAGAATTTTGGAATGGAATTAATTCAATATAAAATTTAAGGGCCTTCGTTTTCTCAATTTCGGGCCCTTTCAAAACCCTCAAAGGGAAGCACGTGCTTATCGTGCCTATTCGGCAATCAGGGCCAGGCTAAAAGTAAGGTTTTAAATAATTGTGATTCATTGTTATTTGACCCGTAAAGATGTTTATTGTTGTCACGCCATGATCAAGTAAAACATATTTATGTAAAAATTTGGCACGTGGGTGTGAAAAGGTTTGCCGACCCTGGTTTAGTAGATTTCCCTAGCCATCACATGCCTCCCCCCCCTCCCCCCACACACAGAGAGAAAGAGAGAAACCTTCTTTTATTAATAAATACATTTTTTTTAACATCAGAACCACATAGTAGGTACACAATGAGACATGTCTTACTCTGTACCACAACTGTGTGTCAACACTGTGTCGTTTTGTCGAAATAGTCTATTATTAGATATAGCTAGGTTTGATTAAATAAATATATGTCATATTGAAAGAAATAAACTCTAAAACAGACGTTTATGTAACTTTAACCACTATAAAATAAAGAATTATTTACTATTTTGTCGGACGAGTAACTGAAGTGCCCAAACTACATCCACGTGTTGCATAAGATGAGGTCGTTATGTGTGTGTGCCAGCTTGGAGAAAAAATTACCATCTCACCTGACGTACAACCTTTAAACTGAAATGCTTTTCTTCTGGACAATTCTCGAATAAGCGCAAAGAAAATAACAACATTTAAATCCCACCGACGACGGCCTTGTGATGTTTGAAAGCGTTTTGGGTTTTTTTCTAATGTATTTTAAGATATTTTGATGTATTTTAAATACTTTTAAATTATATGTACGCACCTGAAAGTAATTATTGTACATTTATTTGTGCTGTTTATATGAATTTAATTAGTAAACCAAGAAATGACGTATAATCGGCAAAATTCTATAATCCGCAAAACCCTTGGCCCCGACCTGTGCGGATTAGAGGGATTTTACTGCATATTTATTTATATATTTATTAATGCCTTTTTTATACGTAAAAGCATGAAGGTTGTAAACAATATTTATTTAAGCGCCAAAGAATCAAACAGCGTTTTTAATTTTTCTACAAATGGTCGCACGTCTTAACTCATTCTGAAAGATTATTTGCTTTTATAAGAAAATAGAAAACATTGTATGATTTCTCGGTATTTGAACAGATAGAACCTACCAATCTTATATATTTACGAATATAGATGTAAATTTCATGCTTTACGGAACAAAATGATATAGTTAATGTATCTGTATCAGAAAGTATAGTCAGTTTACATTTCCAAACAGCCTTAAAATATAATAATTATTTAATAAAAGATATGACGCCTCCCTCCTCCACCCCCCCCCCCTTAAAAAAAAGGAAAAAAAGGAAAAAAAAAGAAAAGAAAGAAAAACACATGGCTTTTTTTTTTTTTTTCGAAATAGAGGGCTGGATCAGTGCCTAAGCATATCTGAAACTCTTATTTAATGTTTATAAATAAGTTTTTCTTAATTGCAGTTCAGTGTAACGCAGAAAAACTATTTGTTTAGAATCAGTGTTCAAAAGGGCAGTTTTAGCACATCTCTTTAAACCCCCCCCCCCCCCGAGATAATAATAATAATAAAACTTTTAAAATATTAATTTTTGTTTGTTGCTTAGTACTACTGTTTCACTCGTATACATTTGTCATCAACTGAAAATATGCCAGATATATTTTTTATGAAGATTCATGCTACATTCAGCTCATATTTTCGGTACAATTGATGCAATATTTATAAATAAATCTTGCAATTGCAGCTTAAAGCGTCAAGAATTTTATTTGTTTAGAATTGGCACCAGAAAAGTGTATATTTATCATATCTCTTTTATATACTCCCATTTATAATTTAGAAATAAATGATTTTTAAAATATCAAATTGGATTATAAGCTAGCGCCCGTTGTGAAAATATTTTGTATTATTAAGTTATACATATATGAGGCATTCTCACTTAATTTTAACTTTCAGGAATAAAAATCTGGTGAAATTAAACTTAATAAAATAAAGTTTTAAACTTATAAAAGAATGCCTTAATGATTCAAAATGAAGAAAAAATGGTCAGCAGCGATGATTTTTAATATTTTATTTAACTGAAGAACAAAGTTAAACTTGCAAGTTTAATTTTCCTTCCCGTCCCCTTGATATTTTATCTCTATAACTTTTTATTTTCTTCTAAATTTTTACTTATAATGAATTCGTATAAAACCCATGGAACATTTTAAAAGGAAATAATAACAATGTAGTATTTTTAGTACAACTTTGTCTTAAAAACTGAAATTTAGCAGTTTATATTATATTATGCTGAATTATTTTATTTTATTATTATTTACTTATAACACACATGTTCCAGACATGCTAATTTATTATATATACTAGGGGATCGTACCCGGGCTTCCCGGGTCACAGAATTTAGGTGAAAACCAAATTTTTTAACTGAAAAATAATATATTTTTTTTACATACAATATACTTTTTAGATTGGCCACTAAAAATATAAAAAAACCATTTTTCATATGAAAAAATATGAATTATACAATCAAATAAACTTTTGAAATTTATCAAAAGTGATCTTTTCGTATTAGCCGCATTCTGAGAGTTATTAGCCGAAGATTGTGGCTGCTTACGGCATCCTTTTATTTTCTGATAATTTGAGAGCTTTAAGCGCGTAGTTCAATTACATGTCTGTTAAATTAGTGTTTTATTAATATTATTTTATTTATTTAATCATAAAGGAAGTTTTATTTTTGTTTACGGAATATTAGTCGTAAGAAAAGGATGAACTCTTTATGTTGTTTTAAGGGCAAATGGATTAATCTTTCTTAATGGAGCTCCACGCGATAGAAATAAATTTAAAAATTAATCTCTCGTACGCGCAAGCACCCTTTTTAAAAATTGGTATTTTAATTTAATCATTTTAAATTCATTTTAACTCAAAACGTGAAGTCACGATTGTCAGCAAAATCTTTGCATGTGAAAAGGCGCACTTTTAACTCGAGATTCTAATCTCAGTACTGGCGAGTAAAAATTGCCATAATTTATGTTTTTATTTGACACATTTGAGTTAAAAAGTTTAGTTTTATCCGAGAAAATCATCGTTTTCTTTTAAAGGGGCTCAGGGCTTGAAAACTTTTCAAAAAAATCATTTTTTTTAGTATCTATTTTGATTAATCAATTACTTCTGAACACAGTGCAAAAAAGCGTATAAAAATATTCGCATTTTTAACGGAGTTATAAGCATTTATGTAACAATCACTTTCATAGCCGCACACATTTAATTGCAACTTTAAGTCGCGTTTTCTCAAAACTTGATTTTTGACGACTATCCGTAAAAGTAAAAAAAAAAAAAAAAAAAAAAAAAAAAAAAAAAACTATTAGATAGAATGGCTTAAAATGTTTTTTACATGCATATAACATCATTATCTATAGAATGAATTAATATATTTTAGATAGCTTAATATTTTGCGTATTTATAAGGTGAAAAAACTTGTATTTTTTTAGGGTTTTTAAAATTTTAAAATTTGAGAGTTTTTTTTAATAAGGTTTCCTTTGAGTGATAGTTATATCCTTAATTCATTCTATAGAATAAAGTTTCCTGATCATTTTAAAGCAAAAATTAGGTTCTTATGTCAATTCAACGTTAAGATATCTTTCGGGTGGTGATATGACACCTAAATTTTTTTACGAAAATTGTGTTATATAGATTTTGCTGTATTTTTTCTTTTATTACATTGAAGTACTTCATTTTTTAATTTTATAAGACTACAAACGTACCTTAAAAATATCAGAAAGTTTAAATTAGTTACATTGAATACTTCTGTTTTTATATGTATTCGAAGCGAGAGCTCTGTTTACATGTTTTTCGGTACCGATCAAGCCCTGAGCCCCCTTAAATATAACGTCATTTTCACTTACTTAAGCTATTACTAAAAATACTTAAAATTACTTAAAATTACTTAAAAATACTAAATACTTACACTACGTGTAAGCATTTCACCTAGTGTCTGAAACTTAGTAACATATACAAAAGGGGGAAAAAATGTGGAAACTTTCTGAGGAAAGCAGCACGTAATTTTCCGTCCAAAATATTATGTCCCTAATGGGATTTTGCGCCATTAAACCCTATATAACAGTTTTGAATTTTTATCAGATAATCACATGAATAAAGATAAATAAACTTCGTTATTTCTCTATTCTCTGCAATAATAAAAGCTATTTCATTACATGCAATAATGAAAGCTATCTCATTTTTTAAATTAAAATATAATAATGGGATATTAAAAAAAAAAAAAAAAAAAAAGCTAGTGCGGGCACATTTACAAATAAACAGCTTTCAGTTAAAAAATTTATTAGTAAATTTTGTTCAGCAAAAAGCTCAGGGCAAATGACTAAAAAACATTCTTCTGTTTTAAATATATACATTATATAAAATTATGAAAAATTAAATTAAGCAAATTATGTTATTTTATAAAATTACAGTACATGTCTTAAAGAATAGCAATAAAAATTTTATTGGTAGAAAGAATTTTGGACAAAGACTTGGGAAACCTGGTAATATTTTAAACCTCGAATTATTGACAAGATCTATTTTGATTGCTTGTCTAACTCGGTGAAGCGAATTCGTCCATGAGAAAATCATCAAGTTCTGTTACATATAAATCGCTATTTTTCAGACAAAGAGCATGCACACTATATGTTACTGCTCTTCCATAAAGTCACTCTAAATGTTTGTAAAACATTGCGTTTTATCAGTGTGTGATTTCGATTAAGTTATTTTCAAAGAAAAAGCATTTTCCCCTGTGAAGAATTTCAAAGCAGCTGGGGTGAAAATGACGCACTTCTACAAAACATATTTCAGTTTTAAGAATTAAACTACAATCTTTTTTTTAATGTGACGTCGATTGCATCCGCTAGAGCATCCCACTTTTACGATCCCGTCTTAAACAACATCTATTGAACGGTATGCAAATGACATCATTATCGCGGAATAATACAGAAACCCAGCAGAAAGCAATTACGTCATTTAAGAAGCTCGACAAAACAATCTCTGGTATCTAATGATTTATATGACGTCAATTTTTTGTTTATAATAGCTCCACGTTTTATCATAAGTCATTCATTTATATTTTTTCAAAATTCGGAAAATGTAATTACACACGGATTAATAAAACTGCATTCTTTCAGATTTTTGATACGAATTACGTAAATGCGGAGAAATTAAGTCACATAAATATTCTTTAAAATACATTTTTGTAAAGAGAAAGCGTTGTATCGTTTGTAAAGTGAAATTGCAATAAACTAAAAATCGTTTAATTGATAAATAAAAACGAAATAAAGCCAAAACTCACCGCGTTTTATAACGGACGATATTCTTGACTTAACACGTATTTTAATTTAATTTTTTTTCCCCAGTTTTTATGAGAAAATGGCAACAAACAGATATAGCAATCTACTATTTTCCTTTTTTCCCTTTACTTTCAACAGAAATAGAATACTTCAATTGCCACAATTACAAAAAAAAGTAATAAAAACTACAGAAAAATTAATATCTTAAAATTAAATTGAGATACAGCTTTCAAACAAATTGCATTTAAAAGAGAATTTTTATCCTTATACGATGGCGTAAAAATTTTAAATGTGCGATGTTTAGAAGTTTAAAAATTTGCAGTAGAGAAAATTGCAAAACCAAAATTTTATTTCAAATTTCAAAGTGTTGCCATTCGCAAAATGACGTATGCGTTACACACAGATATGTTTGTCCTTTATAATATAGATAGATATATATACCTACCAGGGTTCTAAAAAATAAATAGATTTTGTCATTTAAAATCTTTTACTAAGAATTTCATGGTTGATGGTTGCAAACAGAAACATAAGAGTAGGGACAGTAGGGTGGAGCGCTGACCTATCGAATTTTATTTTTTTTTCTTCAAATCAAAATTGGGCGGGCTGGGAAAGTTGCTCTATCATATCCTCATTCTGAATATAAAATATCTTTGAAAAATATTAATATTAAACTGTCCCAAGGTCATTGAATATTGAGAAAAAACGTAAAAGTTGTGCATTTTCCCATTTTTTCCCTCGAATATACAAACTATTAATAGTAATTTAATTTAAAAGGATGATGATCGAATTATTATTATTATATATTTATAGTAAAATTATGTAACATTTATATCAAATTCGCTTTTATTATACTAAGTGAACGACTATACTTTTTTAAATATATGCAATTTGGATAATTGTAATTGTTTTACATTTTTTACTTAACCTGTGTAAAAAATATATATTTGAAATTATTCTTAAAGAACTATAGTAATAAGGTAAAAATAATTTACTATTACAATTTACAAGCAATGAAGTTATCATTTTATAGTAGTCCATACTGTTTTTTGGTTTGAAAAACTGGCATTTTTTTCCGAGACTCCAGACAAGTTTTAATGAACCCACGCGTCTCAAAGGACCACAAACAGCAGAAGAAGGCTCCGTAACAAGTTTCACACATCTTTCAGTGGCTTGATTATGACAAGGGAATAGTTTAATCTTAGGTAAGATGTCTTCATCTATTGCCTTTGGATTTAGGATACACTTTCTAAGAATGTTATGATCTAAGAATTTAGTTAATGTTGATTCTGTCACGGTCGCTTCAACCCACTTTATAAAATCGATATAGTCTTTGGCTTCTAAATTGATCTCAGGTAACTTGAATGTACGTAAAGAGTTTCTTGACTTTCGAGATTTCATTATTCTGCGTAGTGCCAACACTCTTACATACTATGTACGGGTGTTGGCCCTACGCAGAATAATGAAATCTCTAATGTCAAGAAACTCTTTACGAGTAATTACAATTAAATATTTAGAACATTGTTTCTCCAACTGTTGGTCGCGAACAGATAACGAGAGGCTGCAGTTAATTCGAAAAAATAAAATGTTTATGTACAAGAAATATCTGTTATTAAATACTAATAATAATCAAATATTACATAATTGGTATAGACGTCACTGTAGTCTGATAAGTAAACGTAAGCATGTATTAATCCTTTATCTACTGACGGTACTTATAAGTACCATAAAAAAAACTTGCTATAAAATTCATCTAATACGCCGATTAGTTGTAATACAGTTTAGAATGAGTTATAGATACATTACTTTATCTTGTTCCAAAATTATTATGGGTTACACAAAACAAAAATATTTTTAAAAGGATAATTTCTTTTGCCTTTTCATCTTTCTTGGCGTTGTAGGAGGAAAGGGGAGGGATTTTTCAATTCGTAAAAATTTCTATATTTCTATTGTAAGAACAGTATATTTGTGCATCTCCTAATTCTACAAAATACTAAGAAAAATATTTAAAATAAAATATTTGAGTGAGGTTATAAATATGGCACAAAATCCCTGTAAATTCAAATTTAATTAATCCTTCTAAAATTTATTAAATGATTATGTAAATCTTCTAATGCAGTTTAAACAATTCACGAAAAGTGCTTCAGAAGGTAAAATTTTTACGAATTCATAATTCAGTACATAAAGGGTTAATGACGGCTGCATTTATATATCGCTTGAAAGCTTTACTACATATGGATTAACATTTGAAATACACAGAAGTAAATTATTTTCAACTAACTTTGTTCTTGATGTTACTATTGAAGAAAATGCTTTCCACGCAGATAAGAAGTAAAAATTATATGGGATCATTGTTTTGAAAGAATACGTTACTAAGATTTCAATAAAACCAGGGCCTGATTAATGCACGGGCCTCCGGGGCCTCGACCCTGGACCCACCAATTTCAGGGGCCCACAAATTTGTGTGCATTTTCTCACAATTTAAGTTTTCCCACTGTTTGCATTTTATATTTTGGTCTCTGACGTAAAAACAAAGTTTTAGTGTAGTAAAAAACCTCCATCTTTAATTTTTCTGTAAAAGTCCTTTTCGATTTGAGAGTACCTATAATTTTCAAAACTTGCCGTATCCAGAAAATCAAATTTGGGGAAAATGCCAAAAACTGCATACTGTGCCTGTTGGTTTCAATATAAACGAGAATTTTACTATGTCAGAATTATGCCTTAAAATGATTACTAGACTGTTAGGGAAAACACAATTTTTATAATTTTGGTTAAGGCGAGTTTTGAAAAAGACGTCCTCATTTATTCTGCAACATAAACTGTGAATTAGGTAGATTTCGTATGAAATACTACCTATTGGGATCGTTCCTATGTTGGAATTTCTGAAAAATTTTTGCAGATCTACACCGATCATGACCCCTAGAACCCAAAACCACCCTCAGTAAAAAACTTTATCTATCTATCTATCTATCTATCTATCTGTCTATCTATATATATCACTTTCTTCTGGACACGATAACGTTCGTAATTCTGCACCAATCTCTTCCAAACTGATACATAAAATCAAAGGGCATAAAATCTCGGTTAAGTTCGTTAATGGGCAAAATCGGACCAAGGGGATGGAAATAGGGAGGGGTTTTGTGAAAACCGAAAACCCCTCATAACTTCTTAATATTTGTACATATCAAATCAGTTTAAAGTTTTTATTACTTCTAAAAATAGGGCCAAAATTTTATGTATCACAGATTTTTGATAAAGTTAAAAATGGGCTCAAGGGGCGCAAAAAATAGGGTTTTCGGGAGAAAAAAATTCATAATTTCGTCAATTCTAAAGATATCAATTTCAATTAATTTTATTATAAATCTCCTTAATATTATCTACAACTTTTATATTCACAAGTTTTTGATAGGACCAATTCGTACCGCAAAAAAAAATTAAAAACGAAAACAAAAAGGGGGTTTGAAGAAGTAAAAAAACCATAACTCCGTCAATTCAAAAGATATAAAATCCCCATGAATTTATCATATATCTTCTTAATATTGTCTACAACATCTATATAGACAAGTTATGGATAGGACCAATTCTTACAGCAAAAACAAATTAAAAATACATAGCGGTTGAAGAAAAAAATCATCTAAGTAAGGGTGTATTCAAATCCAAACTGCTTATTTTCTGACTCATTTTATAATTCATTTTTGCTCTCAGAGACTTCCAATTGGTACGTTTTCTTACTCAGAAATTATATAATGTACCGTAATGGTCAATTTCTTGATAGAGGCAGAGTATATTTTTAAAAAATGCTGTTAAAGTGGGCATTTTGAACCGAATTTCCCGATGCGGATTGTGTTGGAAAAATCATTGAATTAAGGATGCACTCAAATCCAAACTGCTTATTTTCTGACTCATTTTTAAATTCATTTTTCCTCTCAAACGCATTTAATTGGTAGATTCACTTATTCAGAAACTATATAATGTACCGCAATGATCGATTTTTTGATAGAGGCAGAATATATTTCGAAAAATTATGTCAACGTGGGCATTTTGAACGGAATTTCCCGAAACAATTGTGTTATCACTTTCTTCTGGACACGATAACTTCCGCAATTCTACACAAATCTCTTCCAAACTGATACATAAAATCAAGGGACATAAAATCTCGGTTAAGTTCGTTAATGGGCAAAAGCGGACCAAGGGGATGGAAATAGGGAGGGGTTTTGTTAAAACCGAAAAAACCCCATAACTTTTTAATTTTTGTACATATCAAATCAGATTAAAGTTTTTATTACTTCTAAAAATAGCGCCAAAAATTCATGCATCGCAGATTTTTGATAAAATTAAAAATAGGCTCAAAGGGCACAAAAATAGGGTTTTTGGGAGAAAAAAATTTCTTACTTCGTCAATTCTCAAGATATCGAATCCAATTAATTTTATTATACATCTCCTTAATATTATCTACAACTTTTATATTCACAAGTTTTTGATAGGACCAATTCGTACCGCAAAAAAAAAAAAAAAAAAAAAAAAAAAAAAAAAAAAAAAAAAAATTAAAAACGAAAACAAAAAAGGGGTTTGAAGCAGAAAAATTTTCATAACTCCGTCAATTCACAAGATATAAAATCTCCATGAATTTATCATATATCCTCTTAATATTGTCTTCAACATTTATATAGACAAGTTTTTGATAGGGAAAATTCTTACAGCAAAAACAAATTAAAATACATAGCGGTTGAAGAAAAAAGTCATCTTATTAAGGGTGCATTCAAATCCAAAGAGTCTATTTTCTTACTCATTTTTAAATTCATTTTTGCTCTCAAACGCATCCAATTGCTAGATTCTCTTATTCAGAAACTATATAATGTACAGTAATGATCGATTTTTTGATAGAGGCAGAATATATTTCAAAAAATGAAGTCAAAGTGGGCATTTTGAACAGAATTTCCCGACGCGATTGTGTTAGAAACGAAAAATATTGCCCTACTGAGAAAATAATTGTTTATTAATCAAGTTTTAATTAATTGAAAGGAAAATAAAAACACAGGTCGCTTATAAATCTTTTCAAAAATCACGTCAGCATGTTTCATATATTTTTTTTTATTAAAAATGAATCTGAAAATGTGCCAGAAAATTTCGAGTTGTTGAGCAAGGAAAAATATTTTTTTTTAATATCGCCTTAACATGATTCTGATAAAACCAGCTATTTTATAAAAAGGAAATAAAAACTCGTCAAAGCAGACAGATAAAACTGTTAAAGTGGATTTATATCTAATAATGATTTAGTTTTTGTTGGTGAAATTAGTATACTTAACTTCGAAATCTACCTCTGCCTGTAGGCCGGGCCGGCAGGAATTTTTTATAAATGTTTGTGAATTATACAAATGCTTATTTGAGAAGGAGGACGGTTTTCTTGATTATACTTGTAAGTTAATTTTTTTTTGTAAACTTTAAACTTTTACATAAACAACTTTGTCAACTCATCAAATAAAACTACTTTTTTTTTTCTTCTGAAAGTGTCGCCAGGAATGGGGAGGTAGGGGGGAGGGGACTTTTTAACAGGCCCTGGGCCCAACTTCAGCTTGATCGGGCTCTGATTAAAACAGTATAATAAAACAGGCTATTTACTTTTATTTTTTTATGAATGCTTAGAGGCTCTCAGTACCTAAAAGTTTTAAAAACGGTGATTTATAACAAAATACATGTGAGCTATTCTCCGATAAATTTAACTTTCGTGAAAGAAAAACGTAAAATTCAACTTAAAAAAAAAAAAAAAAAAAAAAAAGCAGTTTTAAGCTTTCATGTACTTGTAGCTATAATTAGAAAATTTTCTTATTCAGTATTAATATTTAATACTGTACTATGTCAGTGAGCCCATGCCATCCATTTAACCCTTACCGGCGCGGAGTAATTCTGTTTATAAACTGATGAAATAATGGACTGACACCACAATTTATAAACGAATTTATTAGAAAATAGGAATTTGCTTATTTTCATGTACAGTCGTGGAAAAAAAAAAGTAAACACCCCCTACTAACTCCGCAACAAATTATAATAGAAGAAAGTTACTGGTACCGAACGATTTTAAATAAAGTCTACTTTTAAATGATGCATATAAAATTTACTTAGGGGGCCATTTACATATTAAAACGAACCATAACTTCATTTTTTTCAATAGCAATACCCAATTCTGACAGCATAAATGAACTCTACACCCTTCAATTAGCCTAAAAACAAATTTTTATGCAATTCGTACCATAAGTTTCCGAGAAATTAATTATTTTAAAACGAGCGTATTTTAAGGGCTATATCCAAATTGAAGTTGGGTTCTCGACTGCGAACCGAGAGAGCCGCCTTCTTGATCAAGGCACCTTAAGCAGTCAATGCAGTCTGTTAGATAACAAGACCGCAGAAGAAATTTCAAAATATCTACTCACTTCAATCATAGACGGCCCCTTAAACCATCATTTTGCCGTTTTTTAAGCATATTTTGAAAACTACTTGGAAGAAAAATGTGAAATTTGGGATTTTCATAAAGCAGGACTTAATAAATCTAAATCCATCAAAAAAATTGTAGGTTGCAATTCATAATTTTTTCGAATATTAATTTCATAATTCATAATTCATATCATAAAATTATAAAAATTGCAAATTCAGCGTATTTATGTTTGGGCACATTAGTTTTATTTCTAAACAAAAAATTGGCACATTAGGAGCATAATTTCAGAAGATATAAATAAAAATATGAAAATGTAATTTAACATTAGAAGCACTAAATTTTGAATGTTTATAATTCAAAAACTTATCATTCAAATGACTTGAAATTTGGTGTCTAGGCATATTTTGAACCGAAGATTTGAAATATCTCGTTAAAATTGGGTATTGCCATTGAAAAAAATGAGGTTTGGGTTCGTTTTAATATGTAGGTGACCCCCTAAGCAAATTTTATATACGTCATTTAAATGTAGACTTTATTTCAAATCGTTCGGTACCAGTAACTTCCGTCTACGATAATTTGTTGAAGAGTTAGTAGGGGGTGTTTACTTTTTTTTTTCCACGACTGTACATTATAACAGGAAAATTTTAGTTAAATATTCTTGGTGCCGTTTGTCAGTTTTGGAATTAAAATTAGGTGTCCTTTTTTAAGGACACCGCGCCGGAAAGAGTTAATGGTGAAAAAGAACGGGAAAAGGAAGGCACGGTAAGGATAAGATGGTAAGGAAAATTACCACCTATTTTTAGGCAAATCATGTGATAGCCACAATGTTCATTGATTTTTAGCAACAGTTATTTACACTGGATTAAATTAATATATATATATATATATATATTTACCTCGAAAATTGCAGGAATAAACCTCGGGGACGGTAACTTAATAAAGCCACAATGCTTAGAATTGATATTTAAATGCTGATTTAAATTCTGGAGTAAATTTCCTATCAAAGAATTACAGTAATTTTTTCTCTGGCATACTTTTGCATGAGAAAAAAGTTGAAAAACATTCAGTGGCTGCATCTGGAGTGATTTTCTGTATAATTTTAGCAAGAGGGACAGTAAGGAATCTAAAATCTAGGGACAGAGATAAGAAAAAATAATAACAATCGTAAAAATGTGGGCATATTAATTTTTTCTACATATTTATGTATAACAATAGCCCCAGTTTCGGAAAAAATTTATGCCGAGTTACTTTTATTGAAGCAATTTTATACAAACAGCTTCAAACTTAAAAATCAGCATCATTGACACGAGACGGTAAAGAATTTCATGGTACAATTGGACCCCCAACACCGTCTAAAACTTATTTACCTCGTTAATATTCTTACACAATCATCCAATGGCATGTTTTCCAATAAATAAATAAATAAATAACAAACAAAAATGTGTTCTAAAAAATCCTTACAGGCGGAGATAGATTTCGAAGTTAAGTACTAATTTCAGTAGCAAACACTAAATCATGATTAGAGATAAACCCACTTTTACTATTTTACCTGGCCGCTTTTGCCGAGTTTTTAATATTATTTTTATATAAGGGCTGGTTTTATCATAATCATGTTAAGGCGGTATTTAAAAAAATACTTTTCAATGCTCAAGAACTCTAAATTTTCTGACTTATTTTCAGAATAATTTTTTAAAGAAAAAACATGAAACTTGCTGGCATGATTTTTGAAGAGATTTATAAGCGATCTGTTTTTTTCTTATTTTTCGTTCAATTAATTAGAACTTGATTTATAAACAACTAGCAAACCCCGGGGCTTTGCTCGCGTAATATTTGAAATATGCCAAGTGATATTTATATGTCTAATTTTTATTAAAAGGTACTAACTAAATTTTTATTTTATTAAAAGGTAATATTTTATTTTATTAAAAGGTACTTATAACTTTTAGGAATAATTAAAAAAATTACTATTTAAAACACAGTTTGATTAAACATCATTGTTACACTGCATAAGGCAGAAATGAGACTTAAATTAATAAAACGAAATAAAACTAAATAAGTAATAATTTAGAAAATATTTTGAAACTTTTATGCTCAATTAATAGGCTCATTTCAGTATTCATTTGAAGTTTTGAATTTTTTAGAAACCATCTTCTTACATCTTAAAATTAACCATCATGTCAAATTCCAAGTCCTACCACCTCTCTCAACATAAAGGGCTATGTTGAAATAGGAACTGTCACCATTAATTTGCCAACATTAATTTTGAAATTGGTTTGTTATTTCCTAATATTCCACAGAAACGTAATTTAAAAAGCTTTTAAAGGCCTTTTTTAGAACGTTTTGTTGTTTCTGTAAATCCCATGTGGTAGAATCATCGGCATAAAATATAGCCTGTGTAGGATCAGAGACTGTTACCATTGATTCGCAACTATTACTTTTATATTTGGTTTATATTCCCTGAAATTGCGAAGAAATCGCAATTTTTTATTATGCTTTTCGCACCTCCCCTTCACTTCACCCCTTTTTAATTCGAATTTATTTTCGACAGTCCTTCGAGGGCATTTATATTTTATAAGTAACTATCATGCCATATTTAAAGTTTCTAGCCTTTTCAATATCACAAAAATCGCAATTTAGAAAGCTTTTAGCTACTGCAATCCTCTGGTGGTAGTGGCACAGACATAAAATATAGCTTATGTTTGAGCAGGTTCTATCACCAACAATTTGTTATCATTATTTTTTTAATCGGTTTGGTATTTGTTAAGATTACATAAAAATTGTAATTTACAACGCTTTTCGCTCAGTTCATCTTTTTAAATTTGAAATTTTCTTTCGACAGTTCATAGAAAGCAGTTGCATCTTGTAAGTAAATAACATGCCATACTTCAAAGTGTTAGACCCTTCAGTTATGCAAAAAACGCAAATTATAACATGTTTTGCTTTTGCAACCCTCAGATGGTAGTGACAGCAACATAAAATATAACCTATGTTATAGCAGCGACTGTCACCATTGATTTGCAACCATTACTTTTGAAATAGCTTTGGAATTTCTTGAGATTGAGTAGAAATCGCTATTTAGAACGTTTTTAGAAAGCTCTTCGCGCATTTTCACCCCATTTTAAATTTCCAATTTTTTCGAAACTGTTCTTAAAGATCATTTATATGTAATAAATATGTACCTCGCCTAATTTTAAGTTGCTAGCCCCTACCGATCACAAAAATCGAAATTTGGAATTCTTTTTTGCTCTGCAACGTCTAGGTGATAGTGATACCGAGTTCAATAGCATCTATGTTAGAGCAGAGGCTGTCAGCATCAATTTCTCACCATTACTTTTGAAATCAGTTTGATTTTTCCTGAGATATTGGTGACAAATCGGCATTTAGAACGTTTTTAGAACGCTTTTCGCTCATTTTGCTCCTGCATCTCCTCTGGGGTAGTGGAAACAGATATAAAATATAGCCTATCTTGGAGCAAACGTTGTCACTATCATTTTGACACCAATATTTTTTAAATCGGTTTGGTATTTCCTGAGATTATGAAGAAACTACCATTTAGAACGTTTTTTAGAACGCTTTTTGTGCCTTTTCACCCCTTTTAAATTTCGAATTGTTTAAGAACTGTTCTTAGACATCATTTATATCTTATAAGTAACTAATATTCCAAATTTCATATTTCTAGGCCCTTCAGTAACGCAAAAATCGCATTTTTAGAACGTTTTTTGCTCCTGCACCCCCTTTGGGGTAGTGGCACCGACATAAGATATAGCCTATGTTCTAAGTTGGACTAACACCATCATTTTGATACCATTACTTTTGGAATCGGTTCGGTATTTCCTGAGATTATGTAGAAACTACCATTTAGAACGTTTTTTAGAACACTTTTTGTGCAGTCTCACCCCTTTTAAATTTCGAATTGATTAAAAACTGTTCTTAGACATCGTTTATATCTTGTAAGTAACTAATATTCCAAATTTCATATTTCTAGGCCCTTCAGTAACGCAAAAATCGCATTTTTAGAACGTTTTTTGCTCCTGCACCCCCTTTGGGGTAGTGGCACCGACATAAGATATAGCCTATGTTTTAAGTTGGGCGAACACCATCATTTTGATACCCTTACTTTTGGAATCGGTTCTGTAGTTTCTGAGCTTACCTCCTACAAATAAACAATTTTTTCCTCTTTATAATATGAAGTATAGATTATTTTCTCAGTGGGACAATATTTTTCGTTTCCAACACAATCGCTTCGGTTGGTTGTGTTTATGACGGCCAATTATCAACACGAGGGATATAAGCCCAAGGGGGGGGGGGGGAGTGCCCTCCATGAGGGTCTTTCTAAGGGATCCTAACCCGTATTTACGCAAGGAAAATCGAAGGTTCGAAGAAAACCACGGAAAACTCAAAACGATTAGGCCGACGGGCGCGATTGGGTTAGAACCCAGCACCTCCCGTCTACCAGCTTCGAGAACAGAACCTCTCGGCCACTGGTGGGGCCCACAATTGCTTCGGAAAATTCGGTTCAAAATGTCCACATTGACATCATTTTTTGAAATATATTCTGCCTCTATCAAAAAATCGACCATTACGGTACATTATATAGTTTCTAAATAGGAAAACCCACCGATTGGATGCGTTTGAGAGCAAAATTGAATTTAAAAATGGGCCGCAAAATAAGCAGTTTGAAGTTGAGTACACCCTTAATCACTGAGCTGCACAATATTATTGTGGAGCTCAGTGCCCTTAGTACGATGATTTTTTCTTCAACTGCTATTTATTTTGAATTTGCTTGTGCTGTAAGAATTGGTTCTATCAAAAACTTGTCAGTATAAAAGTTTTAGATAATATTAAGAAGATATATAATAAATTCATGTGGATTTTATATCTTGTGAATTGACGAAGTTATGGAATTTTTTCTTCCTCAATCGCCCCTCCCCCCCCCTTTTGCTTTCGTTTTTTTTATTATTATTTATTTATTTATTTATTTATTTATTTTCAGTACGAATTCTTCCGATCAAAAAGTTGTAAATAATATTAAGAAGATTTATAATAAATTTTATTGGATTTAATATTTTGAGAATTGACGAGTTATGAATTTTTTTCTCCCCAAAACCCTATTTTTTTCGACCCTTGAGCCCATTTTTTATTTTATCAAAAATCTGCCATATATAAATTTTTGGCCCCTTTTTTAGAAGTAATAATAACTGCAAACTGATTCAATATGTATTATAATTAAAAAGTTAAGGATTTTTTTCGTTTTTCACAAAAACGCTCCCTATTTCCACCCCCTTTGTCCGATTTTACTTTATTTTTTGTCCGATATATATATATGGGGGTGAGACTCCATACATAACTCACAACTCACTTTTAGGACGAACACTGACATTTATTGAGACGAACACACAAACAAAAAATACAGATATAAACATTCTTCTCGTTCTTTAATTAGCTTAAAATCTATAATTCAGGACGTCGTTGAATATTTCTGTGATTTTCTTACGTCGTGTAAATATTCAATCTTATTTCACCGAAATATGTTCTGTTCTTTTTTAACAAAACCCTGCGTCGTAAAAACTCATTTCGTTCTCTTTACTTCTTCTGCATTTCCACTTCACACAGCTTCGTTAAGGCTCGTTTCCTTTTTAATCTCGAAGCGGAAAATACGGGGACACTCAGTCTGATGCAGGTGTTGCTTGCGAAATTCTCCACAAGCGGCCGTCCTGACATCTGGAGCTGCCGAAGCGACATGTGGTAAAATAGAATCTGAAAAACAAAAAACAAAAACCAGTAACTGTTCTTAGGGGAAAAGAAAAAAAAATTAATCTGCACATCATAGTTGAAGTAGCGTAACATCGTATAGAGATTTCTTTGAAAGCAGTGACTTGTAAAATGTTTATAGGACACAGAAAGAAAAGATTTATTTATTTATTTATTTATTTTTTTTTTTTTAAGTTTCAGTTTTCGTCAGGCCAAGGTTTCATGTATTCAGCACAGGAGCTAGTATTTATCGGTCCTTCAGTTGATGAGATTTTCGTTACGTCGTAGGTGTCGTTAGACTTCACTTTGATTACTTTATACGGACCTAAGAATTTAGATTTCAACTTTAAACCTGGTCCTTGCTGGGTTCTCTTAATTGCTACAAGGTCACCAAGCTTGTGCTTACGGGGTTTCCTACGTCGTAAATTATAGTGCTTGCGATTTTCTTGTTGAATTTCCAGAATATTCTTCTTGGCTTCTTTACGGAGCTCTTCTCTGTCTTTTATGAATTGTTCTTCGACTGCACTGTTTAAGAGGTCAATAATTTGTACATCTTCTTTCTGTTTCATTTTTGTACCGAATAATATTTCAAACGGTGTTCTCTTAATGCTTCTTTGGTAAGTTGAATTAATGACTTGTTGAACTTTAGGAACATGTTTAAACCATTTGGTCGGTTCGTCTTTGGACATTTTAAAGATTACAGAAATTATGGTGGAATTAAGTCGCTCTACTTGACCATTGGCACGGGGAAGGCCAGTTGTAACTGTCTCGTGCTTTATATTTTCATCTTGACAATAATCAGCAAATTCTTTGCTTGTAAATGCAGGACCTTTATCGCTAATGATAATGGAAGGATTGCCAAAAGTATGACTTTGTTGTCGTAGTTTTGATATAACTTCGGTAGCAGAAGTACTTTTACATGGATACAACCAGACGAATTTAGTAAATGCGTCTATTAAAGACAAAATATGTTTATAATTTTTGTTGGTTGTTTCAAGAGGGCCTAAATGATCAATGTGGTAGGTTTGGAGAGGAGTCTCTTCTTTAGGTAAGGGATGCAATTCACCTTCTTGTTTGCCACGTTTGCGATTATACAAAAGGCATGTTACACAATTTGCTATAATTTTATCAATTTTATTTGACATATTAGGGATGAGAAATTCTTCGTTAAGGAGTTCTTCACAGCGTTTACGGCCAAAATGTCCTTTGTCATGAACGTGTTTAATGACATTTAGCTGCATTTCATCCGGCACAACTATCAGATCGATACCTTTATGATTTTTATAGAGAACGTTATTTTTAAGGAAATAGTTGTCATATGGCTTTGTTTTCAAAATTTCTTTGATGGCCTGTATATGTTCGTCAGTGTTCTGTGATTGTATGATTTTGGTAGTAAAACTATCTTGAATGACCATACATATTGGATTTCTACTTAAAGCGTCGACATGGCGCATACGTGTACCTTGTCTGTGTTCGATTGTATAGTTATAGTCAGCTAACATTAAAGCCCATCGAGCAATCTTGGTGCAAAGATCTTTTTTATTCATAGTAAGGGCGAATGCGTTGCAATCTGTGACTATCTTGAAAGGAATACCTAGAATGTAAACGCGAAATTTTTTAAGGGCTTCTATGACAGCTAAAACTTCTAATTCATAACTCGAATATTTACGTTCGGCATCTGTGGTTTTTTTGCTCATAAAATAGACAGGGTGAAATTGATTGTCAATAGAAGACTTTTGAAGGAGGACTGCTCCGTAACCGTCAATAGATGCATCACAGTGAACTTCTGTTTCGTTACTAGGGTTATAAATGCTTAAAACAGGACCTGAAGAAAGTATGTGTTTCAGCTGATTAAATGCATTTCGTTGCTGGTCGCCAAAGTGAAATTTAGTGTCCTTTCTAAGAAGATCTGTTAAAGGCTTAGCTATTAAAGAGTAATCTTGAATGAATTTACGAAAATATGAAGTTAATCCGACAAATGAATGTACATCTTTTATACTTTTAGGTTCTGGGAAATTAAGGACAGCTTTAGTTTTTAAGGGGGATGGGTGCAGTTGACCATTTTTAATGTGGTAACCCAAAAAATCAATTTCTCGTTGTAGAAAGTGGCATTTTTTGAGATTCAGTTCTAAACCATATTCGGATGCAGTTGTAAGGACGCGTTGTAATTTCTGGAGTCCTTCGACTTCGTTTTCAGCTGGTATTATGAAGTCATCCATATAGACAATAAGTACTTTTTCATTAATGAGGTCTCGAAAAACGTTATAAATATATCTTTGAAACACTAACGGTGCATCGCTAAGGCCATAATTCATATATAAGAATTCAAATTGACCAGAATGTGTTACGAAAGAAGTATATTTTCTACTATTTTCTTCTACTTCGACATGAAAAAAAGCATTTTTAAGGTCAAGAGTAGTAAATACTTTTGCAGAATGCAACTGATCAATAATGTCATCAATTACTGGGAGGAGAAAACGTTGTTTATGTGTTTTAGAATTTAACTTCCTATAGTCAACACACAATCTATATGAACCATCTTTCTTTTTTACTAGGACAATAGGTGATGAAAAATTACTAGTGCTTTTACGAATAATTCCTTTTTCGAGCCACTCAGAAATTTGTTTTTCGACGAAGTTTTTCTCTATTTGCGCCAAGCGCCTGGGAGGACAAGTAACAGGTTCTTCGTTTTCCAGATGAATTGATAATTTAACATCAGTTGTCTTTGTTTTTTTAGGGGAATAATTTTGAATAAGTTCTGAAATTTTTGAACGTATTGTTTCATCGGTAAAATGAGATAAATCAAGATTAAGATCGTCTAACACATGAGCAATATTAATCAAAAAATTATTGGACGTATCGTCATTTTTCTCGATTTTTTGCATCGAAATATTATTTCCAGAAATTGTTAAAATACTTTGTTGAATGATATCTGTACCAATAATAAGATCAAAAGATATGGAATAATCTGGGACTACATAAACATTAGTTGTATAATTAAAATCATCTATCATAATGTTCGTAGAGAAAAAACCTAGGGGTTTGATTATAGTATTTCCTAATCCAGTTAATGTGATAGTTGAATGTTCAAGGTTCGAAATTGTAGGGAGTTTGCGATAAATACTTTCCTTTAGTAAACTTCTTTCACTACCTGTGTCTACCAATGATGTAACATTTACAGACGAAATAATGACTTGTTTGGTCATGAAAGTATTCGACGTGACAGTGGAAACATTGGAGGGTTCTGACTTAACTCTAGGCCTCCTTGGTTGATCACATTGAGCCGATTTATGGCCAAAATTCGAACAATTAAAACAACGAGGGCCTTTATCTTTATGTCTGCATTGGCTACTTTTATGATTCGACAAACCACAATTAAAGCAAAAAAGATCAGATTTTGGTCGAAAGGATTTCTCTTTCACTGGCATTTCAGGTTTGACTTTACGAAATTTAGTGTTCTCAAAGTCATGTCGAATTTTGTCATAAATTTTGAGCTTTTGCTTGAATTCTACAATGGATTGGCATCCATATAACATTGATTTTCTGAAAACGGGGTCGGGTATGCCGTTTATGATGTATTGCATTAATGCGGAATCCTCGATTTTACCACGCGAGCATATTTGTTTCATGATAAGAAAATATTCTTCTATTGATTCATTTTCTTGCAATTTTCGTTTATTTAATATATCATGTAACTCGGCAGAATTATAAGTGGTGCTAAATTCTGATATTAAGAGTTGTTTAAGTTTGTCATATGAATTGATATGAAATTCTGTTTGTGCTAATAACTGGGCTTTTCCTCGTAATTATCTTTTACAAAATATGAATTTATGAAAGTCAGATAAATGAAACATATTAGTAACATCCTCAAAATTATTAAACCATACGTTTATATCACTAAAAGAACTACCATCGAAAGGAGGTATTACACTTTCAATATCAGTAAAATTCATAGACGATGGCATAAAACTTTGAACTGGAAATTGCTGTTGTTTGTCAAAATTTGATAATTCAGTGTTATTACTTGAAGTCATATTATTTGAAGGCAGTTCGGGTTCCGAGTCAGTGTCACTTTCATTTTGTATAATATTATTTTGTAGTAAGGTCAAGTCTGAAAGGTATGTAACTAATCGGGTTGCGAGATCGTTTAAAGATCCCTCATTATCAATACAAAGTAGATTGCACACTGTAATCAGATCATTTAATGAAAAATCAGTTTGAACTTTAGTTATTTTATTTTTGAATTCGGTGCTGTCGGTTTGAAAACCGAAACCAGTAAAATCACGTATTCTCTTTCTATTAGAGCGATCACCGTCAGCATCAAATAGGAATTTATGCAGCAATTTAATTTTATGCGTTCGTTCGTTTTTAAATGCAACTTCCAGTTCAGGTATCTCAACTAACTTCATAATCAAAATAATAATAATGAACTCACCGTTAGAATAATATCCGGCTTGAATATGTAGGATGAATAACTCTAATTAATCATATTGGTGGGTTAACTGTCACTTATGACACCAATTTATGGGGGTGAGACTCCATACATAACTCACAACTCACTTTTAGGACGAACACTGACATTTATTGAGACGAACACACAAACAAAAAATACAGATATAAACATTCTTCTCGTTCTTTAATTAGCTTAAAGTCTATAATTCAGGACGTCGTTGAATATTTCTGTGATTTTCTTACGTCGTGTAAATATTCAATCTTATTTCACCGAAATATGTTCTGTTCTTTTTTAACAAAACCCTGCGTCGTAAAAACTCATTTCGTTCTCTTTACTTCTTCTGCATTTCCACTTCACACAGCTTCGTTAAGGCTCGTTTCCTTTTTAATCTCGAAGCGGAAAATACGGGGACACTCAGTCTGATGCAGGTGTTGCTTGCGAAATTCTCCACATATATATATATATATATATATATATATATATATATATATAGAAGATTGCTAAAAACATTTAGCTAATGTACATATTTAAAAAATATATAAGATACCAATAAGGAATAATAATTCAAAATGAATTGTTGTATTCAAAATGAAAAGATATCATAACTAATAACATCATAATTAGCTTACATCGAGCTTTTGGATACCATGTGCTGATGTGTATTTGGATAAAATAACTGGGATTTTATTAGGTATTTTGTGTAATATTACTATTTTTCCTTGCTATAAATTAAATATTTAAAAGGCTGTATTGTTTTTTCCATTTCTTAGCATTTAATATTATTCTGTTTTCATCTTGAAACTATTCTCTTGGTTATATTGGTCGTTAGAGTACAGGATAAAAAAAAATTTCAGCTTTTAGCTTTTTTTCTCACAGAAAACGACTAATTTTGCTTATATAATTGAATTCTGTACTCTTGATAACGTAATTCAATATATAAGCTTTTCAATTATTTTTATCGAAATCCATATTCTTCTTTTTCTTCTTCATTATTAATTCTTGTTATATAGTACAAGGGACTTTATTTTATACATAGCAGCTTGTATATTATGTTTTTGGTATCCATTCATATTATCACAATTATTGATGGTGGTCAGTAATGTTTAATTAATGGTTATATATATATATATATATATAGATAGATAGATAGATAGATAGATAGACAGATAAAGTTTTTTACTGAGGGTGGTTTTGTGTTCTAGGGGTCATGATCGGTGTAGATCTGCAAAATTTTTTCAGAAATTCCAACATAGAGGAGATTGCAATAGGTAGTATTTCATACGAAATCTACCTAATAAAAATTATTATTCAGGGACTTAAAAGTCAAAATTATATGAGAATGCCTCATTATGAAAGTCATTAACTGAAAATGCGTCAAACGAATTTCTAGGTATATTCAAGCTACATTAAGATAATATTTCCACTAACGATTATGCACCCAGCCACAAAAGTATAGTTAGTGATATGAGACCTATTATTCAGTTTCTACTATCAATTATATATTATTTTCGTAGGTAATGAAAATAATGATAATATTTTAGATTACTCCCATTTCCAACTGTAATTAAGAAATAACACTTTTTAAAATATAAAATTGCATTGGATGTACACTAACACTGTTGAAAAATATTTTCTATTATTTAGTAGAGTACATATTTCTCATCAACTATGAAAATATGCCACATGCATTATTTACGTGGTTTTATGCTACATTCAGCTCATAATTCCGATATAGTTTATGCAATATTTGTGAATGAATTTCGTAATAGCAGCTGAAAGCAGGTCAAGAATTTTATTTGTTTAGAATCAGCTTAAAAAAAGAGCAGCAGACTTATCCTATCTCTTTTAAGTTACCCCCCCCCCCCTCAATCGTAATTAAGAAGTAAATGCTTTTTAAAATATTAAATTCGATTACAACCTAGCACTCGTAAAAATATTTTCTATTGTTCACTAGTATACACATTAATCATCAACTGAAAAATGTGGAATGAATTTTCATGAAGATTCAAGCTACGTTCAGATCATATTTCTGGTACAATTTATGTAATATTTATAAATAAATCTCGTAATCGAAAACAAGTCATTTTTAGGTGCGTTCGTAATTATATAAATACGTAGCACCTATAGTCGTCGTTCAGTCCGTCTGTCCGTCTGTCCGTCCGCATATAACAGAGCAAAAACTACCCAACAGAATGGTCTGAAATTTCAAATGTATGATTGGTGTAAAATTTTGTCGAGCCATTTCAAATTTTATAAAAATCGGATGTATAGTTTAATTACAGGGACAGTCAAAAGTTTTTCTTTACATTACGGCCAATGGGAAAAATTATTGCAAGTGCATTTTAATGTTGTTACAGCCTTCCGAATCGTCTGAAATTTTAAATATATAATTGTTGCAAAATTTTGTCGAGCTATTTCCAATTTTATGAAAATCGGATGTATAGTTTAATTACAGGGACAGTCAAAAGTTTTCCGTTACATTACGGCCAATAGGAAAAAAATATTGCAAGTTCATTTTAATGGTGTTACAGCCTTCCGAATCGTCTGAAATTTTAAATATATAATTGTTGCAAAATTTTGTCGAACTATTTCCATTTTTATGAAAATCGGATGTATAGTTTAATTACAGGGACAGTCAAAGGTTTTCCGTTACATTACGGCCAATGGGAAAAAATTATTGCAAGTTCATTTTAATGATGTTACAGAATACGAATGGTCTGAAATTTTAAATATATAATTGCTGTAAAATTTTGTCTAGCCATTTCAAATTTTATGAAAATCGGATGTATAGTTTAATGACAGGGACAGTCAAAAGTTTTCCGTTGCATTACGGGGAATGGGAAAAAAAAAAAAATGCAAGTGCATTTTAATGATGTTACAGACTATGCACTTATGAAGTGCAAAAAAATATACATTCAGTACAATATGGGGTGCAAAAAATAATTATAAAACTAGTTATAGTACGAACGCACCTCATTTGCCACGTTTGACGAGCAATTTCCAACTTGTTTTTTTTGTAATATTTATAAATAACCCTTTGAACCAACAAAGTACATGGAAAAGTGACCTCTGTAAGAATTGCAGTCACTCTTTAAGTAATTAACTTTTAATTATAAAATTGAAAAAACACGTCAAGAAGGATTCATTTTATCAATTAAAGATGTTAAAAAAGGTATACACATATATATATATATTAAATTTATTTTTAAAGATAATACAATTTTTAAGAAAGAATTATTCTTGCATGCATTGCGCGCATGATTTTTCCCATTTGAACGGCTGAAACAAGTCAAGATTTTTTTAATGAGTACAGATATAAAGTGTTTTCAAAATGAACTACAATGAAAAATGTAAAACCCCGAGATTTTTTTAAAAAAAGAAATTCGAAATATCGAGATTTTTTTTTTAATACAAAAGTAATCGTGAATTCTAAACATCTGACTTGAGAAACATAATAATCGGCCATTTTGTGCTTTTGTACGTTTAATACATCCACCGAAAATTTCGTGAAATTCTGGGTAACCGTTTTTCAGAAATCGTGCGCGCAGTGATCAAAATCGCTGTTTTGAGAAAATTGGCTTTAAAGATTGAATCACCCCTTGATCATATAGCAAAAGCTCAAAGAGTTTTAGATAAAACTTTTCTTCTAATGCAAATTTTTGTATGGGGTTTGCTTTGAAATGTTCCTAAAGAATCATATTTAATTAGAAGCTATTTTTTTTAAATCGATTTTAGGACGCTTTAATCGATATAACCTGATAGTAATAACCTGACCCCTTAAAGCAAGTCAAAAAAATTTTCAAGGTGAGAGCAGAATTATCACATCTCTTTTAAATTACTCCCAATTATAATTAAGAAATAAATGCTTTTTAAAATATTAAATTCGATTATAATCTATCACTCGTTGTAAAAATATTTTCTATTATTCGCTGGTACACATGTTAATCATCAACTGAAAAACGTGGAACGAATTTTTATGAAGATTCAAGCTATGTTTCAGATCATATTTCTGGTACAATTTATGTAATATTTATAAATAAATCTCGTAATCGCAGCTTAAAGCAAGTCAAGATTTTTTTTTTTTTTTTTTTTTTGTAATACAGTCGAACCTTGTTATCCCGACACTTTAATGACTAGAAAAAGAGTATCATCATAAGCGGAGTGTCGCGGTAACCGGATTTGGAGAAAATATGTTTATAAAAAGCTGTATTTTTAACAAATTTAAGAAAATTTTAAATTCATAACTGTTCTTGCAGTTTTAAGCAATAAACATTATTATTAAACAAAATAAACACAAAAACAAAATTGAAAAGAATAAAAATCAGATTTATGATCACTTGTTTTTTTATTGTTACATGAAATATTGATGAATTAAGATTTGCTTATCCCTGATGTGCTTCCTACAATTCTTTTTTCAATATTATACAATGAATTGTAATCAATATTCGTTGTTTCAGAAATGGATGTCAGATAATTTCTGATCGTTTCAATGCAATGCAATGCTTCGGTTTCAGTCGGATGAAAAACGCCATGTAACCACAAGAAAGCGCCGCCTGACAGAACAAAAAGACCGCAAGTAGACTGATACATCTATCTGGAACTTAAGTGAGTCCTTCATAGTGTGTGAGTTTATTTATTCAAATAAAGGATTGAAGTAAAATTTCTCATTTATCTCAATGGGTATTTTAGACACTTTTGTGAAAAATTTGGCTATACATTTCTTACCGTTTAATTTCCGTGCTTATGAGATGAATTATGAAAAATGGATAATTTTCCTAAATTGTCGGGATATCCCGAGTTAAAAATTATTCAGCGATGTAAAATCCGCACTTTATTTACCTTAAAATCATATACAAAAAATCGGACTTTGAAAAACTGACGTGATAAGCGGAGTGACGTGAAAACCAGGTGTCGGGAAAACAAGGTCCGACTGTATTTATAAATAAATCTCGTAATCGCAGCTTAAAGCAAGTCAAAAAATTTTTCAAGATGAGAGCAGAATTATCACATCTCTTTTAAATTACTCCCAATTATAATTAAGAAATAAATGCTTTTAAAAATACTATTTAATTGGATTACAACCTAGCACTCGTTGTAAAACTATTTTCTATTATTCCCTGGTATACATGTTAATCGTCAACTGAAAAATGTGGAAAGAATTTTTATGAAGATTCAAGCTACGTTTAGATCATATTTCTGGTACAATTTATTTAATACTTATAAATAGATCTCGTAATCGCAGCTTGAAACAAGTCGAGAATATTTTGTTTAAAATAAAGGTGAGAGCAAATTTATCACATCTCTTTTAAAATTACTCTCAAATATAATTAAGAAATAAATGCTTTTAAAAATATTAAATTCGATTTCAACCAAGTATTCATAAAAAGGTTTTCTATTATTCACTAGTGAACACGTTAATCATCAAATGAAAAATGTCGAACGAATTTTTATGAAGATTCAAGCTACGTACAGATCATATTTCTGTTACAACTTGTGTAATATTTATAAATAAATCCCGTAATCGCAGCTTAAAGCAAGTCAAGATTTTCATTTGTTTAGAACCAGTGTGAAAAAGAGCAGATTTATCACATATTTTTTTAAATTACTCTCAAATATAATTAAAAAATAAATGCTTTTTAAAATATTAAATAATTCATTTTACAGTCTTGCTGCTGTTTTCAAAGTAGTAGGACGTGTTCTCTGCACCTGATGAAGAAAGACTAGTTCTTTCGAAAGGCCTTTTGCATTTATTAAAATCTTTATAGTTTTTAAGTTCTTTTTATCTTAGCTTTTTAAAATATTAAATTGGATTACAACCTAACATTCGTTGTAAAAACATTTTCTATTATTCGCTAGTATACATTTTAATCATAATCTGAAAATACGTCGAACCAATTTTTATGAACATTCAAGCTACGTTAAAATCATATTTTCGGTCACAGATGCATAGTTAGTTATATGAAACTTATTCTTTTACATCTGATATCCGTTACATACCATTTTCGTAGATAAATATGATCATATTTTAGATTAACTATATAATTAAAAAATGAACACTTTTAAAAACATAAAATTGCATTGGTTATAACCTAACACTGTAATAAAAATATTTTCTGTTATTTAGTAGAATATATGCTTTTCATCAACTAAAAATACGCCAGGGACATTTTTTTTTATAGATTTATGCTACATTCAGCTCATATTTCGGAATAATTTAAGTAATATATACAAGTAAGTCTCATAATAGCAGCTAAAAGCAAGTAAAAACTTTTATTTGCTTAAAATCAACGTAAAAAAGAGCAGATTTATCACATCATTTTAAAATCACTCCCAATTTTAATTAAAAATAAATGCTTTTTAAAATATTAAATTGGATTGCAACCTAACACTCGTTGCAAAAATATTTTCTATTACTAGCTAGTATGCATGTTAATCATCAACTGAAAATATGTCGAGCAAATTTTCATGAAGTTCAAACTTCGTTAAAATCATATTTTCGGTAACGATTATGCACCCAGCCACAGATGCACAGTTAGTGATGTGAAACGTATTCTTTTACATCTAATATCAATCCATATCATTTTCGTAGATAATTATTTCGTGATTATATTTTAGATTACTTACATTCTCAAATATAATTAAGAAATAAACACTTTTAAAAACACAAAATTGCCTTGGTTGTAACCTAACACTGTTGTAAAAATATTTCCTATTATTTAGTAGAGTACATATTTCTCATCAACTGAAATTATGCCAGATGCATTTTTGATGACGATTTATGCTATATTCAGCTCATATTTCCGGTACAATTTATGTAATATTTATAAATAAGTCTGGTAATCACAGCTCAAAAGGGCGTCAAGACTTTTATTTGCTTAAAATCAACGTAAAAAGGAGCAGATTTATCACAGCACTTTTAAATTACTCCCAATTATAATTAAGAAATAAATGCTCTTTAAAATATTAAATTGGATTACAACCTAGCACTCGTTGCAAAAATATTTTCTATCAGTCACTAGCATGCATGTTAATCATCAACTGGAAATATGTCGAGCTAATTTTTATGAAGATTCAAGCTAAATTCAGACAATATTTCAGGTAGCAAATTTGCACCCAGCCACATGCATAGTTAGTGGCATGAAACTCCTTCTTTCTTCATCTAATATCATTATATATCACTTTCGTAGGTAATAATAATAATAATAAAAAGAAATTATATTTTAGACCACGCCTATTACCAAATAAAAATAAGAAATAATACTTTTAAAATGTAAAATTGGATTGTTTTAATCTAGCAATTCTTTAAAAATATTTCCCATTATTAAACAGAATACATGTTTTTCATCAACTAAAAATATGCCAAACATATTTTTATAAAGATTTATGCTACATTCAGCTCCTATTTCCGGTACAATTTATGCGATATGTATAAATAAATCTCGTAATCGCATCTTCAAGCAAGTCAAGATTGCAAAATTTGTTTAAAATAAGCGTAAAAAGGAACTGATTTATTATACCTCTTTTAAATTACTTCCAATTTTATAATTAAGAAATAAATGTTCTTTAAAATATTAAATTGGATTACAATGTAGCACGCGTTTCAAAAATATTTCCTATTAGTCAGTTACATCCATGTTAATCGTCAACTGAAAATATGTCGAGCGAATTTTTATGAAGATTCAAGCTACATTCAGAAAATATTTCCGGTAACGATTGTGCATCCAGCCACAGATGCATAGTTAGTGATATGAAACTCATACCTCTACATCTACATTGATCGGAAAATGAACGTTTTTCTAAAAAAATGTTCAGAAATTGTGACATAGCTTTGACCTAATATATAAATACCTTATTAAAACTAGATACGAAGTGTTTTTATGACGGTAATAGCGTGTTTTAAATAAAAATATATTAATAATTATCTGTTACTCTTTATCAGATACCCTGTACAACCACTTTCCCCGCAAGAAAAGTCGTTCTTAAGAACAACACATATGACCGGGATAAGTTCAGTCGCCATGACACTTCGGCTCAGCTACAAGTCGAAATTTATCTGAGCAAACGAGCGTATCAAAACTTTTGTTAAAATCGGTAATCTTTTCCTGAATAGATCAGTGCTGTGCTTCAATCGCCAAGTTATCGATTGATAAGGTGGTTATAGTATGTTAAATTCTAATTTAAATCGAAAATAATACTCTCTTAAAAAGAACGAAGATAGGAGAAAAATTTCAGAAGAGAATATTTTTTCGTCTCCAGCATATAAGGTGTCACGTGGCTTATACTTCTAGCGGAGTTCGCGCATGCGCTACGGAAGACTTCTGTGCAATGGGCAAATCAAAAGCCGGGTTACCTCATCGTACAGTTCATCCTTAAAACTTTTCGTCGCCAAGTTTGAATTCGTTTGAATTGTTCCTTCTTCCAGCCTGTTGCGCACGAAAACTTTCCTTGCAGGAGCTGGAATGAATTAAGCAGGTGAGTTTCCGAACTTCAAAACGGAATTAACTTTATTCTCTTGGAAGAAGGTTAGCCTTGATGCACTAAACTGTGGTGCTGGTTCATTCTAATGCAAATTTTCGTTCATAAGATAAAGTCATTATTTCATAAAGAACATTTATGTCGGCTTACAAAAAAAGCAAAGTAGGTCAACTTACAATTTGGAAAATATAAAATAATTTAAATATCGTTTTTTTTTTTTTTTTTTTTTTTTTTTTTCCACAGGAAAAAAAAAATCATGATACTGTTGGTGACTGTAATGTTATTTATAGTACAAATATTACTTTCCGCACCAATATTTGTTTACCCAATAGCTTATTAACGTTTTAATAATTAAGTAATTTTAAATATTGTTGTAGAGAGACTTTAACTAAAATTTAACGAAAATGTTCACAAAAATATAATGAAAAGGACAAAAGAAAAAAAAATTGAAGAGACGAAAATTATTTTATGTCATTGTCTTCGGGCATGGCTTTTAATTTGAATTTCAACGATAAAATATTGCAATTGAGTTTTTTTTTTTTTTTTTTTTTTTTTTTTTTGTGATTAATTTACAGGATTCTATAACTGCATATTCAACTGAAATTTTACTGTACGATGCATAATCACTAGGTAACTTAATTATTAATAACAAAATTGTTTGGAATTAACAATAATTACAGCATCTATCTATATTATAAAGGGCAGATGTATCTGAGCGTAACGCTGACGTCATTTTCCAAATAGCAACAGTAGACGATACAATTTAAATTTTATTTACTTTTATTACGATTTTTTAAATTTCTAAATATCTCACATTTTCCATTTTTACACCATCGAATAGAGAAAAAAATTTACTTTCAAATGCAATTTGTTTGGAAACTATATTACAGTTTGTTTGAAAACTGCACCGCAATTTAGTCAATTTTTATTGTTTTTAAATTAATTTTCAGGCATGATTTTTTAAAAATCTATTTATGTCATTTGCAGACAGACGATTACAAAATATAAATATGTTTGTTTTTCAAACAAACAGACGATTACAAAAGATAAATATGTTTGCATTTAATATAAATACAGCATTTGTTTCCGGCTTATGTTCCATAATGAAATTTAAACTTTATCAATCTATAAATTAAAAATATATAAATAAAACACAAATTTAAGACATGTAAACGATCCACGCTCACACAAGTGAAATTATTACAAAAAATAAAATAAAAAACAGCGATCTTTTGTGATTTCTCCGGCTGTTAATTCCTGGCACGAGGCCAATACGAAAATATCACTTTTAATAAATTTCAAAATTTTATTTGAATATATAATTGCTAACATATAAAAAAGATGGGTGTTGGTATTGTTAGTGAAAAATCCAAAAAATGTATATTAAATGTAAAAAATCTATTAAAGTTAAAAAAAAAAAAAAAAAATGCAATTTAACAAATTACAACGACCATTTGGAAAATGATTTTTTCGAAGACAAAAATTTAAGACATAAAAAATCGCACGGAGTTGATCCTACATTACGTACGCCATGAATTAAACATTAATAGTGGTATTACACGTAAAAATTGCAAGCGACGGAAATCGCCTGCGACTCGTACGTATTATCCACCTGAAACATGCGTATTATCCAAGCATTTCATTGGCTGTTCGGGAAAAGGCTTTTCCATAGTCAGATTTCCAAGAAAACCCATTTTAAATGAAATTTCATTCTTAAACTTCTAAACATCCCACAATATTACTTTTTACACCGTCGTATAGTGAAAAAAATGTACTTTTAAATGCAATTTGTTTGAAAGCTGTATCTCAATTTGTTTCTGAGTTATTCATTTTTTTTGTAATTTTTATTACTTTTTTGTCATAGTGACAACAGATCACTGTTCAAAGTAAAGGGAAATACATATTACTGTATAGACCAATCAGAAAACGAATAAAATGCGGATTAAACCAATAAAAGCCTTCAGATATGCTTTTGATATCCTATCCTGACGAGAACAATAACCATTTTTCCAAATGGTTAAAAAAAAAAAAAAAATTATATACAGTAGAACCTCTTTTATCCGAAACTCTTTTAACAAAAATCCATTTTTAAAGTTTTTTAACCATCACATTCCTTGTGTGCAAGTGGTCCTTTCCGAACTACTAGTACATATAAATATTTTCGATTCCCTTTCTTAGAGTTCCTTCGAATTTAACTTGAGGTCCTGTAAGCTGCGGAGTGGAACGAAGAAAACCAACAAATTAGCAATTCTGGAGCTTTTTAATGTTTCGCGAAAGGTTTGGCATGGCTGGAGCAGCAGAAATACTGCGATATAAATTTATTGCGGAAATACTGCGATACTGGTGAACTAATAATATTAAAAAACTTCGCGATAGAGCTTCAAAACAAAGTCAATCGAAACTGCGATAAGCAACATTTCTTCAAACCCTTGTGATACATGTAAAAGGTACTTAATTTCAAAATTAAAATTCAGGTACTTTATTCTTGTTTCTATTTTGCTATTGCTTTATTTTTATTAAGCACTTGTTACCATAATAAGAAATATTGAATATATTTCTCCTTAATCTTAAAATTGAAGCATTCTCGATTAGTCAAAAATTTCGCCAATTAATTCGGATAATCGAGGTTCTACTGTATATGGTTTTAACCTGTATTCTGTAACCCCGTGCTTATTATATTAAGCAAAAAATTAAATTCAAATTTGATTTCACAATGACTACAGTGAAACCTCCCTGTGCGACCACCTCCCTGAACGACCATTTCTTCATGGAACGAAATTTATTCCCATAAGCTCAATACTAATTTTACCTCCATTCAGAGACCATCCCAGTTGAATTCCCTCCATATGCGACCCATTTCTTTGAAGAAAATGAAGCAAATTCCGTTTTTTTTTTTTTTTTTTTTTTTTCTGGTTGCTTCAGGAAGGTTTTTTTAGAAAAATAATTCCGGAGAGCGCATTATTCATAAACTTCAAAACTAAATTTAGAATTTTTGTTTATTCCGGTAACTTTTAAGTGTTTAAATCCCTTTGTGCCTTTTTAGGCAATGAATTTAACTCTGTTGACAAATTAAGAATGACGGCCAATAAACGCGCCTGCCCTATATTGTCAGGAAACTCTCAAAGAAATAGATAAATTAACGAAACCGTCATTATTTGTTCCCGTCCAAAAACAATTGCATTTATTTACTGAACTTCGAAAGGACTTGAAATAAAAGTTATAAAAGATAAGACCGTAAAATCAAAGCAAATGTCAATGTATTCATTTTTTAAACTCTGCAGTTATTAACTTATGTAATTAACTTTTGTTTTGATACTTAAATTTTCATATTTTTTTCCTAATGTGAAAAATAAATTTTAGTAACATTAATTGTTAGCTTTTATCAACAATTAAAATCTGGATTTAAACATGACCTCCATTAAGAGACCACCTCTCGGAGCCACCAATTTTTATTGGAATGGAACGTGGTCGCTTTAGGGAGGTTTTACTGTATACGGTTTTATAACCTGTATTCTGTAACCCGATGCTTATTACAATAAGCAAAATAAATAAATTCAAATTTGATTTCAAAATGACTAATCGGTATTAAAGTAAGAGGCTTCAAAGAGACATTTCAATTAATAATTATACTATGTAATTAATATCAATAGCTTCAGGGGAAATTTAAAAATAATTACACAAATAAAGTACAGGTACCCTCGATTAATGCGATTAATTGATCCCGCATTATTACTGTACTAATCGAAATGTATATTCAATGAGAAAAACTACAAAAAATTCACAATCAATTTTCTTAAAACCTAATATACAAACATAAACAATATGCTAATATATATATTGTTTTTGACGAATTCTGTTTAGAAAGTACATATTAAGGCTTCATTTGAAAATTTTGAAACAAAATTTATCTACGTTAGATGAACTTCCATTAAGGAGCTATTTCACTCATGGGAAAACACCCACTGGCTAATGTTAATCCTTATACTTTAAGAAATATCCCTTTTTCACTTCAATATATTTTTTTTTTCATTGGATAGCTGAGGTTGATCTCTGCAATTGTTGTTTTCTGCTTTTTTGTATTTTTGATAAGGTTTTTTTTTTATGAAGGCACTTTTATTTTCGAAACCGGTCCCTAAAGTGAAAGCACCCTTATAAAGGGGGGTGGGGGGCGGGAGGTCAGTTAAAATATTCAAATGCAAACAAGTTATTTAAAAAATATATACGTACTATAGGATTAACGTTAGCGAAAGGGTGTTTCTGTGTGAGCGAATTAGACCTTAACATTAATGTGTGATTTAATTTAATCAGCGAAATCAAGAAATGTATAAAAGTTAATTATAAATTCAATTCTGCATAATAAAGGTCTATGTACTATTTAGAAATGAGACAAAGGTCGATTTTTATACCAGCCTTCGGACGAAACTGCCAGTCAACTGGCGTATCAGCAGTGTATGTTGCCATAGCAACATCGCAGAACCTGCTGCAATAGGAAATGAATGGTCACCCGATTATTGATGATGTTCCTAAATCGGGGTAACTGCAGTAATCAGGTTGCCTTTAATTTCATGTTGCTGACTGGCAGCTTCGTTACCTATACCGTCTTACCTATCATATGTATCAAAATCATTGAGGCTAATATCAGTTGCAAAAAATGTGACGCTACCTTCCAGTCTTTAAAAGGCTAAGCTAGTAACGCGAAGACCTCGCAAACTAATGTTTAACCAATGGTACCGTTCTTTTCAAATTTCTCGTTTGCGTTTTAATATTTTTAAAGAGTTTTTTAAAATTCTTTCTTTCTTTATTTATTTATTAATATTATTATTATTATTATTTTGCATAGGATATATCAGGTCAGTATCTAAACAAATATTTCGCATTTTTCCTGTTTTTTTTTCTTCTTTTTTTAAGGACATTTTTGCTTTCGGAATCGATTTCAAAAGTGTCTTCCTAAAAAAAAAAAAAAAAAAAAAAAAAGTATTTTTGATAAGCTGGCTGTTTAAATGGTCAAAATAATTTATACTTAGAATATTTTTAAAAAAGGGGGAATTATTGTTCTCAGAATATTAAGGTAGAGGCGCTTATATAGTTGGTTTAAAGCATTAAATATCTTTATGACAAAATCTTTATAAAATGATAAAAGAATTCTTTCTTAGAATATTAAAGAAAAATTATTGCTTTTAAAATATCAAGGAAGGTCAGAGTATATTTATTATTTAATCTTTAAACAATTTTCTGAGAAGGAATTATTGTTCTCAGAATATTAAGGTAGGGGCGTTTATATAGTTGGTTTAAAGCATTAAATATATTTATGACAAAATATTTATAAAATGATAAAAGAATTCTTTCGTAGAATATTAAAGAAAAAATGTTGTTTTTAAAATATCAAGGAAGGTCAGAGTATATTTATTATTTAAAATAACAAATAGTGTTAAAATTATTATTTAATCTTTAAACAATTTTCTGAGAAGGAATTATTGTTCTCAGAATATTAAGGTAGAGGCGTTTATATAGTTGGTTTAAAGCATTAAATATCTTTATGACAAAATATTTATTAAATGATAAAAGAATTCCTTCTTAGAATATTAAAGAAAAAATATTGTTTTTAAAATATCAAGGAAGGTCAGAGTATATTTATTATTTAAAATAACAAATAGTGTTAAAATTATTATTTAATCTTTAAACAATTTTCTGAGAAGGAATTATTGTTCTCAGAATATTAAGGTAGAGGCGTCTATATAGTTGGTTTAAAGCATTAAATATCTTTATGACAAAATATTTATAAAATGATAAAAGAATTCTTTCTTAGAATGTTAAAGAAAAAATATTTTTTTTAAAATATCAAGGAAGGTCAGAGTATATTTATTATTTAAAATAACAAATAGTGTTAAAATTATTATTTAATCTTTAAACAATTTACTGAGAAGGAATTATTGTTCTCAGAATATTAAGGTAGAGGCGTTTATATAGTTGGTTTAAAGCATTAAATATCTTTATGACAAAATATTTATTAAATGATAAAAGAATTCCTTCTTAGAATATTAAAGAAAAAATGTTGTTTTTAAAATATCAAGGAAGGTCAGAGTATATTTATTATTTAAAATAACAAATAGTGTTAAAATTATTATTTAATCTTTAAACAATTTTCTGAGAAGGAATTATTGTTCTCAGAATATTAAGGTAGAGGCGTTTATATAGTTGGTTTAAAGCATTAAATATCTTTATGACAAAATATTTATTAAATGATAAAAGAATTCCTTCTTAGAATATTAAAGAAAAAATATTGTTTTTAAAATATCAAGGAAGGTCAGAGTATATTTATTATTTAAAATAACAAATAGTGTTAAAATTATTATTTAATCTTTAAACAATTTTCTGAGAAGGAATTATTGTTCTCAGAATATTAAGGTAGAGGCGTCTATATAGTTGGTTTAAAGCATTAAATATCTTTATGACAAAATATTTATAAAATGATAAAAGAATTCTTTCTTAGAACGTTAAAGAAAAAATATTGTTTTTAAAATATCAAGGAAGGTCAGAGTATATTTATTATTTAAAATAACAAATAGTGTTAAAATTATTATTTAATCTTTAAACAATTTACTGAGAAGGAATTATTGTTCTCAGAATATTAAGGTAGAGGCGTTTATATAGTTGGTTTAAAGCATTAAATATCTTTATGACAAAATATTTATTAAATGATAAAAGAATTCCTTCTTAGAATATTAAAGAAAAAATGTTGTTTTTAAAATATCAAGGAAGGTCAGAGTATATTTATTATTTAAAATAACAAATAGTGTTAAAATTATTATTTAATCTTTAAACAATTTTCTGAGAAGGAATTATTGTTCTCAGAATATTAAGGTAGAGGCGTTTATATAGTTGGTTTAAAGCATTAAATATCTTTATGACAAAATATTTATTAAATGATAAAAGAATTCCTTCTTAGAATATTAAAGAAAAAATGTTGTTTTTAAAATATCAAGGAAGGTCAGAGTATATTTATTATTTAAAATAACAAATAGTGTTAAAATTATTATTTAATCTTTAAACAATTTTCTGAGAAGGAATTATTGTTCTCAGAATATTAAGGTAGAGGCGTTTATATAGTTGGTTTAAAGCATTAAATATCTTTATGACAAAATATTTATTAAATGATAAAAGAATTCCTTCTTAGAATATTAAAGAAAAAATATTGTTTTTAAAATATCAAGGAAGGTCAGAGTATATTTATTATTTAAAATAACAAATAGTGTTAAAATTATTATTTAATCTTTAAACAATTTTCTGAGAAGGAATTATTGTTCTCAGAATATTAAGGTAGAGGCGTTTATATAGTTGGTTTAAAGCATTAAATATTTTTATGACAAAATATTTATTAAATGATAAAAGAATTCTTTCTTAGAATATTAAAGAAAAAATATTGTTTTTAAAATATCAAGGAAGGTCAGAGTATATTTATTATTTCAAATAACAAATAGTGTTAAAATCATTATTTAATCTTTAAACAATTTTCTGAAGTTCAATTTACCATATATATACAGAATGGAACCTTTTATCCGGAAACAAGTTATCCGGAATGATATTTCTGATGGACTGATTTCAGAATCTTTGCTGAAAACGGTATCACACACTACCAGTTTGACATAGGCTTTGCTTAAACAATTGTATAATTTGGTGACAACATCTAGTATTTGAAATGAAAACATATTTATTGTATTTTAACCCTTAAATGCCCGGTGTTGCTTTTCGGCAACATACCCAATTTAGGCTCTAAAATACTATTAGAATAATATTGAAGCTATTATGCCTAATGTTGCCAATAAAATACATTCTGAAAATATTATTAAACCGATTTTCAACATGTAGATGGCAACACTTGTGCTGTTTAAGAATAAAGATAGATTTATTTATTCAATTGTTCCTACTTGTTCTTTTTGTTTTGTTTGGGAGCTTGCGAAATACCCGATTTTGACCTGCAGTGAGCAAGTAAAATTTATTTCTTATGATAGTTCCTAAAATTCTTGTGTGTTTAACATTATAGAATTTTATCAAGGGAAATTATTTTTTCAATTAAACACCAGTATTGCCGATTAGTAACAAACTGTTTTTTAGCCGTAAACTAATACTTAAGACAAAATATGATTTTTTAAGTATTTTTCCCATCATGTATTTAAAAAATGAAAGCCGAAAAACATTATTACAATGATTTTTGAAAAAATCAGGCATTTAAGGGTTAAATGTTTAAATTTTCATGCAGAGGAAACAGAAGAATTTTTGTTCCTAAGGGATTCCCATAATTTACCTTTTTTAAACTCGTTAACTTTTGATCTTTCTTGCATTGATTTTTAATCCAAGTAATCTAATAATTTAATATCAGAAATAATGCTGCAACCACATATATTCCACAAAACTTATCAAATGGATGCTGCTTGCATACACAACCAGTTAACCGGAAAAACCAGTTATCCGGAATACATCTGACCCCAAGCATTCCGGATAAATGGTTCTGTAATCTATATCTGCACAATGTGCATAAGTTTTGATTATTTGGTATTAAATAAGCAAGTCGGAAATTTACGTCAAATGCAGGCCCTGACTATAGCACGGCCACCCGGGGCCCATGCCCTTGGCACGAAGTTTCTGAGGGGCAGAAATGTTTTCATAATTTCATCTAAATTTCCGTTTAAAAATCATAATTGTGAAAAAAAAATGTGATATTTGAGATATTAATACAATGAAATGACAAAAATATATCTCAATAAATGGTTAAAAGTGCATTTCAATAAATAATAGAAAAATATTTTATTTTTATTCCTGGAATCGTTTTTCAATTTTCCGGAAAACTTAATAACTTAATTTTTTGAATTGACACTTTTCGAATAAATGTGTAATATGTTTCAAAAAAAAAAAAAAAAAAAAAAAAACTAGTATCAATAAATCAACCAATATAAGGGGGCACAAAAAATTGAAAGTGCCCTGGGCATTGAAACTTGCTAGTCCGGCCCTCAAACGTGAGGTGCGTTCGTACTATATAACAAGTTTTATAAATGTTCAGATCTTGGTACAATAGCTGTTACACTCTCGCGCAAAAATACATGAATACTAAATTTATTACGATTCTTATATATTAAATTCAGAAACACGAAAATAATGGAACTCCATCTTAAATAGGACGTAAATCACCATGGTAACCTTGAATCAATATATATCATGGGATATCATTGAATTCATGACGTATGACAGGATTTAATAGAATAAAGAAAACTTTTATGAATATCTTTTTAAGTTTTGATTCGATTTTCATAAAATTTGAAATGACTCCGCAAAATTTTGCAACGATTGTATATATTACATTTCAAACCATTCGGTTGGGTAGATTTTGCGCTTTATATGCGGACACACGGACGGACTAGACGGCGACCATAGGTGCGATGTATTTATACAATTACGAACGGACCTAAAAGTTGAAAAAGAGAGAAAAAAAAAATGACTAACTTGAAAACAGGAATTCTGCTTTTTCAGAATTTAGTGTCGCCCCCGATGAAAAAAAAAATGTACATAAATGTGGATAGTACAAAACATATTTCAGTTTGAAGACTTAAAACACATGCTTTTATTTTATATAAAATGACGTCATTCGCATCCGAAGGAAGAATTCCTCATTTACGATCTAGTCTTAAATAACATCTACAGTAAAGTATGCATAATGACGTCCCTATCGCTAAATATAATATAGAAATCCAAAATGTCGTCATTCAAGAAACTCGATAAAAAAAAATTGCCTATCTAATGATTCATAGCCCTTCATTTGTTTGTAATATTAATATATATACTTAAAATTAAGTATAGTTTATAATAGCGCCATGTTTTATCATAAATCATTCATTTATATTTTTTTCAAAATAGTACGTGTTTAAATTACATTTTTTTTTTCAGTTGTTATGGGAAAATGACAACAAAAATATATAATTACTATAAACTACAAATATATATATATAACTCAAGAATAAATTGAGATGCAGTTTTCAAACAAATTGCATTAATAAGTACTTTTTCCCCAATACGACGGTATAAAAATTGAAAATGTGCGATGTTTAGAAGTTAAAAAAATTGCAGTAGAGTATTTAACAGTAAAATGATACATCTCCTTTGTTTTACGTCTGGCTTATACAGCGGAACGTTATTTTTTGGAGACGAAACTTTAATTGCTGGGCGAAAGAAATAGTATATCGGGGGATAAATAATAATAAGAAAAAAAAAGGAAATAAAAATAAAATGATAATTGTGATTGTAATTAAAAAAAATAATTAGTAAAATATAACGAATAAGTAAACTTTATCCATAAATGTAATTTATTGCGCCAAAGAATTGTGATTTCTGTTTCTTTCTCTTTTTTCCTTCAATGTTTTCCAAGCCGTGTATTCATATTTCTGTGAGGATTTTTTTTTTTTTTTTAATCGCTGGCGTGGATTATCGTAACTCGTAGGTTATATTTTTATATATCTACTAGCTGTTTAACCCGTTCTACGCACCGGAGTTCATGAATTTAATTCTAAAACCAAAATTAAAAATAACTATTCGATTTAGTAAAATATTTTTCTATTGTTGTGCCTTTTTTTTAATGAAACTATGGCAGCAGACGATAAAACGATATCTTTGGAATAAGGGAATAAATAGAATAAAAAGTTTTGTTGATGTTTGTGATAAAATGTGTTTCTTTATTTTTTAAAATTTGTAGTAATTAAGCGCAATTAAATAATCTCTAATTATTTGCATGTGATGTAAAATAATTATAGTAATACCCGCTAAAGCTTCTTATTATTACAGCGTGGCGTACGTAATATGTATTGTATATCTCTAATTATTTGCATGTGAGTTAAAATAATTTTCGTAATACCCGCTACAGCTTTTTAGTGCAGCGTGTCGTAGAACGTAATATGCAGTGCGGCTTGAAATAGAAAGGTAATTGTTGTGGTAAGGATTTTATTGTAGATTTTTAATTTTTGGCAACTGCTATAACAAACAAGTTGGAAATTGCTCGTCAAACGTGGCAAATGAGGTGCGTTCGTACTATAACTAGTTTTATAATTATTTTTTGCACCCCATATTGTACTGAATGTATAATTTTTTGCACTTCATAAAGCGCATAGTCTGATACATCATTAAAATGCACTTCCAATATTTTTTTCCCATTCCCCGTAATGTAACGGAACACTTTTGACTGTCCCTGTAATTAAACTATACATCCGATTTTCCTAAAATTTAAAATAGCTCAACAAAATTTTGCAACAATTATATCTTTAAAATTTCAGACCATTCGGAAGGCTGTAATATCATTAAAATGCACTTGCAATAATTTTTCCCATTGGCCGTAATGTAAAGAAAAACTTTTGACTGTCCCTGTAATTAAACTATACATCCGATTTTCCTAAAATTTGAAAGGGCTCAACAAAATTTTGCAACAGTTATATCTTTAAAATTTCAGATCATTCGGAAGGCTCTAATATCATTAAAATGCACTTGCAATAATTTTTCTCATTGGCCGTAATGTAAGGAAAAACTTTTGACTGTCCCTGTAATTAAACTATACATCCGATTTTCCTAAAATTTGAAAGGGCTCGACAAAATTTTGCAACAGTTATATCTTTAAAATTTCAGATCATTCGGAAGGCTGTAATATCATTAAAATGCACTTGCAATAATTTTTCCCATTGGCCGTAATGTAAAGAAAAACTTTTGACTGTCCCTGTAATTAAACTATACATCCGATTTTCATAAAATTTGAAATGGCTCGACAAAATTTTGCAAAAATCATATATTTGAAATTTCAGACCATTCGGTTGGGTAGTTTTTGCTCTGTTACATGCGGACAGACGGACGGACTGAACGACGACTATAGGTGCTACGTATTTATATAATTACGAACGCACCTAAAAATGGTTAAATTTGATGAGGAAATTGCTGTTAACTTAATGTTTTTTTATTAATTATAAATGAACTATGAGTTATTTCGATTAAGGTTTACTTTAGTTACCTCGGCCGTGTTTTAATACACATGTACGTAGCATTTCAGAATTATCGCTTCCAAACTGTGGATGTGTATAGCATTTCAGACAGACAGACAAATTTTCATTTTTATATATTAGATGATTATCTTTAATAATATTTTTTTTATTGACATGCTGCCATCGATTGACCTAATTTTCCAGTTACAGTTTATATTTTTATAACTGCTTTTTTTTATCTACGATCTGCTACTTTTGATTCTTGTAATTTTCACGTCATATCTTTGTATTTCTTTAAACTTTTTTATATTATTATTATTTTACTCACTGCCGTCGATTTTCCCGATTTTAGTGTTAGGGGCTGTGCATATATAACGTTATCATTTTAAGGGGGTGGGGGAATAATCAGGCACTTGATGTCATAAGATATCTCTAGGGGGAGAGGGGTTTTCTTTTTGATATCGCTATCATTTTTGACTCAACTAAACTCTTCTTTTTCGAGTAACTTTAAATACAAATAGTCTGTTCCTTTTTATTTATTATTATTTTTATATGTTTTTATGAAATACAAAGCTATCATTAAAGTCGTTAAATGTTTAAGAAATCGGAAATTTGGAATACCCCAACGTTTGGCATTCCTGTTTTTCTGCTATATGCGCCAATTATTCGCTGTTAGAGAAACCAGGAGCGTAATATGTTCGAAATGATACTTGCGTTTACCAGTAAAGAAAAAGAAATAATGTTATTCACTGTCTTGTTGGTAAGTTCTGCATCTACCCTCCCCGGTCAGGTGGCAAGTGCAAGAAGACAATACTGTTTTTGAATGCATTATGTAACAATAAGTTATTGTTAAATACTTTTAAATAGTAAATAACTCTTTTAGATTTTATTATTTGATTTAAATTTGTTTCATGTACTGACATTTACTGACTTCTTAAATCCGTAAAGTGTGCGACTAACACATGTATAATCATATGTGTTTATCATTGCAAACGCATAAAAAGAAAGAAAAAGAATGTAGAAATAAACAGAGTTTTTAGACATGGATAACGATATCATCGGGGGGGGGGGGCGATGAATGATAACGCCTAATATCGTAAGAAGGAGGGGTTCCAAAATTAGGAAAATGTTGATAACGTAATATATGTATAGCCCCTTGTTTAGGATTTATGCTCCCTCGGGAAAATCAGGAGAAATTCAGGGGAAATTTTTTGGACATAAAATCTCAGGAAAACCTTAGGGAAACGTCCAAAATATACCACAAATTTGGGAAAACTTACAGACTCTGGGGAATGCAAGCAAACACTCTTGTAAGCATGCTTCGTCGTGAAGGCACACTACAAGACAAACCTTCTAAGCATCTTGAGTACACTTTAAAAACAAGTCGGAAATTGTATGTCAAACTTCGCAAATGAGGTGCGTTCGTACTGTAACTAGTTTTTGTAAATATTCAAATCTGGGGGAAATAGCTATTGCACTCGTATGCATAAATGCAAAATTTATTACAATTATGCATATTAATTTCAGTAATATGGAAATAATGACTCCATCTTAAATAGGTCGTCATCACCATGGTAACCTAGAATCATTACCTATCAGGGGATATCATTGAATTAATGACGTATGATAGGATGTAATAGAATAATCACCATGGCAACCTAGAATCATTAACTATCATTGGATGTCATTGAATTAACTATGTATGATAGGATTTAATAGAATGAAGAAAACGTTTATTAATATCTTTTTAAGTTTTGATTAGATTTTCATAAAATTTGAAATGACTCGACAAAATCCTGCAACGGTTATCCTTATAATATTATGAATGTCAAAGTGTGTCCGAAAGTTTGAATGGAGTCAACTTCTAAACGGATGAATTAATGGTTTTGTATCTTTGCATATAGGTGTATTATAAAACGGAAATGAACGTAGGCTATATTTTATTTAATTTATTCAAATAATTTTCTTAATAATTCAAAATTTCATTCTTTTTCATACAGAATCAATTGACATTTTTCTGATAAATTTAACCATTTTTCTTTCTTGTTGTCAAGAAAATCTAAATCTGGAATAATAATTTCTACTCTACAATTAATTGAAAATTAAAATAAAAAGAATTCAAAAGAAAATAAATATGACATCATATTTGAAACGAAAAATGGGGTATTTTTTACTATAGATGAAGGATGAATATCGGTTACGTTAATAAGGGGTTTTCTGACAAAAATGGAGTCATAATTAGAAGGAAAAAGGATCATATTATTAATAAAGTTATTCGCTTGGAAATATATGACGTCATATTTGAAATAAAACAGGTATTTACAAGTAGTATTCGTTAAAAATACAAGGGATATGAATATCAGTAACTACAGCGTCGTGGTAACTAATGAAAATAGATAAATAATGACGTCATTTTAAAACGAATAACAGAAATATTTTTTACTAATGGACTCTATTCTCGCTTTCAGTTCGAGGTTACAAACACCGCCATTTTATAAATTGTGACGTCACAGAAATGCTGTCCATACTGATTAAATTTTGAATATAAGTTACACACAAATGAGAGTTTTTTTTTTTCGAAATTCACGTTATGATTATCAGGAGAAGATATTTTTGGTGGAACAAAGGGGAATTAAAACGGATTAATATATTTTTTACGCTATTTCCCCATTTAAATTAAAAAGAATTGAATTTCAATTAGTATAAATGGTACAAAAACACGATTAAAGTAAATTTTCGAAAACTGAAAACATATGTACACACATCGAAGCTTCATGAATGAATTTATTTCACATAAGCGAAAATCGTCTGTGAACATATTGACATTGACAACCAAGGATGTAAATATAACTTTTGTATATTTAAGTGGAAAGTTATTGCCCACTATTCATACGAATTAAATTAAAAAAAAAATAATTTTTAAAAGAGGGCAGTTAAAACATGTCACAAAGGCTTTTTAATAAAAGCTTTTATCGGATAAAAATGATGTAATATTTTTTCATGGAAAGCATTCATTTTAATACGAAAACATTAACACATATTTATTTTAATTTCATCAAAGCGATGTCATTTTCATTACATCAGCTTCGAAAGTTAAAACGAAATCTTAAAATAACAATATACTTTTCAGAAATAAAATTTTGCATCAAAAGTCGCATTATTTCAAAATGACATTTTAGCTTACATTTTAAATACATTTTCTTACTTGAAATTTAGTAAATTTAATAAAAATGTTTCAATGTTTTTCTAAATGTAGAATAATATTGGATTTCATTAATCGATTTCATGTTTTAAACGAGAGAACAGGAATTCTGATTTTTCAAAATTTAGCTTCGCCCCGGGCATTTACATTACTTCATTTTCTTCTGATGAACTGATGGCTTCTATTATTATGAAACAGCCATTATAAATGAAATGTTAGATGAAGATGAAAGAGCAGCCGTAAAAAGTTAGAACTCAGATTTTTTGATCAGAATGGGGGGAGGGGGGGATGGCCATTTTTTTTTTTTTTACTGCTGCTCATTCGTCTTCACCTAACACTTCATTTATAATGGCTGTTTCATAATAATAGAAGCCACCAGTCCATCAGAAGAAAATAACTCGGTTAAGCGGGACTCTATTGCAGTACAAAACATATTTCAGTTTTAAGCACACGCTTTATTTTATGTAAAATGACGTTATTCGCATCCGCTTTAGAATTCCACATTTACGATCTACTCTTAAACATCTACAGTAAAGCATGCATAACACATCACTATCGCGAAATAATGCACAAATGCAGTAAAAAGATTCCGTCATTCAAGAAAATCGAAAAAAACAAAACAAAACCAAAAAAAACGGCTATCTAATGATTCATCGATACTTACAATTAAATATAGTATATAATAGCTCCATTCTTTTAACAGAAATCATTCGTTTATATTTTTTTCAAAATAGCACGTATTTTAATTACATTTTGTTTCGGTTGTTACAAGAAAATGACAACAAAAATATATAATTACTATTTTAAAACTATTTTTCCTTTACTTTCTACAGAAATGAAGTACTTCCGTTGCCAATATTTAGCAAATGGCTCCAAAAACTACAAAAAAATTAATATTTCAAAAATAAATGGAGATAGTTCTCAAACAAAATGCATTTAAAAGAACTTTTTTTTTTTTTTTTTTCAATTCGACAGTATAAAAATCGAAAATGTGCGATGCTTAGAAGTTTAAAAAATTTCTAAAGAATATTTAACCGTAATGCTTTGTTTTACGGCTAGCTTCTGTAAGGTAACGTTATTTTTTGGAAACAAAATAAGCTGGGAGAAAGAAATACCATACCGTACCGGAGGCTAATAAATTAAAATGCATAATTTTAAGTGATTCATGAAGTGAAATAATACATATTTTTTTTTATTTCATCAAGTATCATTCCGCAGGAAAAACTAACCTAGTGAGAGCGTAGTCATATTTTAAATCATTAGTTGCTTTTCTTTCAGAAAATATTAGCATTTCATAGCAGTTTACAGAATGGCGTGATTTACAAAGAATTTAACAATCACAAATACATAAGTTTAAGACTCTTTTACCGTACAATCTCCAGGAACACTGGTTTCAATAAAATTTAGTAAATGGCATATGAAAGTCGACTTAAAAAAGTTTAGCAACACTCTAAAAAAAAGGACTAAAAAACGGAGATTCTACTGGAAATCTAGACGCCAGTACTATTTCCATATTTTTACGGAAATTTTCCCCATAAATTACAGAAAAAAATCCGTTTTTCCGATTAAAAACGGAAAATTTTCTGTAATTTATGGGGCAAAATTTCCATAAAAAAACGGACATAGTACTGGCTTCTAGATTGCCAGTAGAATCTCCGTTTTTTAGTCCTTTTTTTTTACAGCGAAGTAATTTTAATTTGAGATTAGGCTTTATATGTGGTATCATTTAAGCGTAAACAAAAGCCAAAACCACTATAAGCAATAAATTCGCCTTTCACCTCATATCCCTCTAATTTTTAAAGGCACCGTGATTATCGAAAAGCGCGAAGAAAGAAAGGAAATTTTCTTTCGATTTTAAAATATCGAAATCTATAGTTAAAAATATCTCTGAAACACAATCTCTGTCCTCCATTGGAGTATGTTCCTGCAAATTTTGAAGCTTTCATGAGCCAAAATTACAGAACAATAATAGATATGAAAATGTTTATTCATAATTGGGGTGCTTTTCCATAAATTGATTTATTCCGCGAAAGCAATAAGCAACTCTATTGCTTAAACAATAAGTATTTTGGCTCAAGAGTCTTCGGAGCGTGATAAACATTTTTATATTATTGGTAGATCTACAGCTGATAAAAGTGTGGTACCGTGAAATTAAAATGTAATAAATATTTGAAAGTTAAATATATTTCTCTTACTCTTATTATTTATTTTTGAACTTTGATGCTTCACCAGGTTTGATTATTATTTTTTTAATACCATTTATGTTTTTTTTCTCCCAAGATGGGATTTTTTGGAAATAAACATAATGTTGCATGTTGATTTTTGATTATTCAAATCTTATCAAAGTCACGTCTGAAGTGACCTATTAATAACCACTTTCCTTTAAAAATATTTACTAATATATTTCTTATAATAATATTCTTTCTCTCAAAAATATAAATTAAATCAATATCTTTGAACGGAATAAATATAAAATAGAATAAATATAAATAATAAAATAGAATAACAGAGATGTAAATTTATTCCTCATTTAATCTTAGAAAATGTGTATGAAATTTCATGCTCGGAAAGAAATTTAAAAGATCCTATATATATATAAATTAAAATAAGCAAATTGGGACCATTAGAAGCGTTTCTTCTATAAAATGTGATAAAAGGTTAGTAATATATGCTTTTAATTATCGAATTTTTTGCTTAATTGATGAATTTCTTCTTTTTTAAATGTTACGTGAACGCAGTCACGGGTAACAGCTAGTATATTAAATTTCAAACCCTTCGGTTGGGTAGATTTTGCGCTGTTATATGCGGACAGACGGACGGATTAGACGACGACTATAGGTGTTATGTATTTATATAATTACGAAGGCACCTAAACATCAGAAACGTTGCAGTCCATAACGGAAACATTTCCGAAAATTTATTGTAAACTATGAATTTTCTTCAGTTACTGATTAAGTCGGAAACGTTACGCTCATTTCCGTGTAAAGTATTTGAAGCGAATATTCGGATTTTCTGCACATGCCCCATAAGTTCTACAACCGTCATGATCATGTGATTTTTATTCTTCTGGTGTTGAAAGTAGATTAACAAAGAGACGTAGCATATTTTGAGGAAAGTAAACATTTATGTTTTCTATTTTTTTTTTATTATTATTTAAGAAAATAATACGTTTTTTAAAAAGAATTAATATTATTCGATTAATTTTTACTGCATAATAATATTAGACTTACTGTTAATCGTTAAAAAAAAATCACATTTTTTTGGTGTTGTTTGTGCGCAAACTAAAAACTATTTTTAAAAATCATTTGCAATTATCTAAAGTTCATTTTACCATATTATTAAATTTTAGTTGATAAATTACGTCATAGACTTTAATTATTTTTTTATTTCTTGTAGAAAAACAGAAGAAACGATGAAAGATAAATTCAAGTATGATTTCGAATGCCAATTCAAGTATTTTCTGCAAATAAACGAGTGGGAGAAATTGGCTGATAAAATAATTGTTACCTAGAATAGGCAAGGAGAAGAATTGTTGTTCTCAGAATGTTAAAGAAGAAGAAGTTACTTTTATTAATTAAAATATTAAATATTGTTGTGAAAAAATGTTTATTAAATGATTAAATAATTCTTATTTAGAATATTAATAAAGAAAAATTATTATTTTATAATATTAAAGAAGAGTTGCTTATTTTATTCCTAAAATTTATTTTTATGACAAAGTAACGTGTTAGAAATAAAATAATTATTACTTAGAATATCCAAGGAGAAGAATTTTTATTCTCAGAATGTTAAGGAAGAAGAATATACTTTTATTGCTTAAAATGTTAAATGTTATTCTGAGAAAATGTTTATTAAATTATAAAATAAATCTTATTTAGATTATTAATAAAGGAGAATTATTGTTTTTATAATATTAAAGAAGAGTTGCTTATTTTATTTATTAAATTTATTTTTATGACAAAGTAACGTGTTAGAAATAAAATAATTATTACTTAGAATATCCAAGGAGAAGAATTTTTATTCTCAGAATGTTAAGGAAGAAGAATATACATTTATTGCTTAAAATAGTAAATGGTATTCTGAGAAAATGTTTATTAAATGATAAAATAATTCTTATTTAGAATATTAATAAGGAAGAATTATTATTTTATAATATTAAAGAAGGGTTGTTTATTTTATTTCTTATATTTATTTTTATGTAAAAGTATTAGAAATAAGTAAAGTATTAGAAATAAAATAATTATTACTTAGAACATCCAAGGGAAAGAATTTTTATTCTCAGAATGTTAAGGAAGAAGAATATACTTTTATTGCTCAAAATATTAAATGGTATTTTCAGAAAATGTTTATTAAATGCTAAAATAATTCTTACTTAGAATATTAAAAAAGAAGAATTGTTGTTTTTATAACATTAAAGAAGAGTTGTTTATTTTATTTCTTAAATTTATTTTTATGACAAAGTAAACGTATTAAAAATAAAATAATTACTTAGAATAATTATATATAAATATAATAATTACTTAGGATATCCAAGGAGAAGAATTTTTATTCTCAGAATGTTAAGGAAGAAGAATTTACTTTTACTGCTTAAAATATTAAATATTATTCTGATAAAATGTTTATTAAGTGATTAAGTAATTCTTATTTATAATATTAATAAAGAAGAATTATTATTATTTTTTATAATATTAAAGGAGAATTGTTTATTTTATTTCTCAAATTTTAAATAATTTTATGACAAAGTTACGTATTAAAAAAAAATAATTATTACTTAGAATATCCGATGAAAAGAATTTCTTACAATGTTAAGGAAGAAGAATATACTTTTATTGCTTAAAATAAAGAGTTCTGATAAAATGTTTATTAAATCATAAAATAATTCTTATTTAGAATATTAATAAAGAATAATTATTGTTTTTATAATATTAAAGAAGAGTTGTTTACTATATTTCTTAAATTTATTTTTATGACAAAGTAACGTATTAGAAATAAAATAATTATTACTTAGAATATCCAAGGAGAAGAATTATTATTCTCAGATTGTTAAGGAAGAAGAATTTACTTTTATTGCTTAAAATATTAAATATTGTTCTGGTAAAATGCTTATTAAATGATTAAATAATTCTCATTTAGAATATTAATAAAGAAGAATTATTGTTTTTATAATATTAAAGGTGAATTGTTTATTTTATTTCTTAAATTTTAAAGAATTTTATGACAAAGTTGCATATTAAAAAGGAAATAAGTATTACTTCGAATATCCGTGGAGAAGAATTTCTCTGAATGTTAAAGAAGAAGAATGCACTTTTATTGCATAAAATATTAAATATTGTTCTGGCAAAATGTTTATTAAATGATAAAATAATTCATATTTAAAATATTAATGAAGAAGAATTGTTGTTTTTATAATATTAGAGCAGAATTGTTTATTTTATTTCTTAAATTTAAATATTTTTATGATAAAGTAACGTATTCAAAATAAAATAATTATTACATAGAATATCCAAGAAGCAAAATGTTAAGAAAGAATAATTTACTTTTATTGCTTAAAATATTATATAGTGTTCTGACATAATGTTTTTTAAGTGGTCTCGGGATTCTTAGAGCTTTAAAATTTTCGAAATTTTAATTTTTTTAGATGTTAAACTTCCATTTTTTCTGAACATTTTGATGTAATTGTTTCCTTGAAATTCCCATTAGAACAGGTGTTATGGCTTGTAGAATTATACCCGCTCAATAGCTGAAGCGGCGTTTCCGAAACTTTCAAGTCATTTTACTCAAAATGACGATTTTGGGCATAACGCACAGGATATCTCAAAAACTTCTGAATATTTTTTCATGAAATTTTCAAAACATATATTTCATGTTAGTCTGTGTAAACAGAACCTAAAATTTCCTTATTATTTATTTATTTATTTATTTATTTTTAATGTAAGTATATTGTTGAAATTTTCTAAATTTTGCATTAGCTATATAGAACTTTGTATTAAAAATATAAAAATACTTTAAATACAAATTTATTTAGGTTCGGAGTAATTATTACAATCTGAAGTATAAGTAGGCACTCAAATTTTCATTCTAGTTGATTTTTTTTTTTTTTTTTTTTTTTTTTTAATCCTTCGCGTAATCTATTATGCCGATTTTCTGCTCGTCTGACAGTTTGAAGCCTTTTGTAAATACTAATTCTGCATCTTGCAATTTTATAAATATTTGAAATGAAAGAACATACTTATATCTTTCATTCCCAATTAAAATTGTGTCTTAACATCGTATGCGTTTTAAGATATTAAATGTTGAAAATGGTCTTTTCTTTTCTTGTCTTTTTTTTTTTTTTCAATTTTAAGAATCCTGAGACCTTTTTAAATGATAAATAAATTCTTATTTAGAATATTAATAAAGAAGAATTATTGTTTTTATAACATTAAAGGAGAATTGTTTATTTCTTAAATTTATTTTATGACAAAGTAACGTATTAAAAACAAAATAATTATTACTTCGAATATTAAATAAATGGATTTTTTATTATTATTATTTTTTTTAAATATTGAAGTAGTGTTTATTTTTATTTCTTAAAATATCAAAAACTGTTGTGACAAAGTAACGTATTAAATGATAATTGTTACTTAGAATATTTAAGAAGGATAAATTATAGTATGATATTTGAATTACGATGATGTTAAATATGACAAATACATATTATTGATTCTTTGACTAAGTCCAAAATGTTTACTTGGTTAAAGTAGCCTAAAAGTTTTACTTCATTTCCTAGATAAGAGCATGGGAATTATTTTTATACTAAATTTGTTTGAATTGCATGATTAGATTTCCATATACAGTGTGACCTCGAAAATACGGCATTCGAAAATACGGTAACTTCAAAAATCTGGCATCAAATCATCTCTCTCCCTTTTTATTTTACACTCTCATCTTTCAGGTAAAAGAAAATTAGTAATTGTTTACGAATTAAAAACTTCGAGATCCAAAGCGGTGGATTACCGGACAGAGAGATCACTGACGCTATGCTAAATAGAACCGCCGATAACGCTGCCAGCAGCCTAGAAGGACGATGACGAGGAACCGGCAGAAGAAAAAGTGTCACTGGAAAATTAATATATGCTTTGGAGAAACAAGACTGTATTTCCGAAATAAATATTTTTCATTTGTATAAAATCCAAGAAAAACTTGTTAGAGAACGGCCGAAAAAATTGAAGCAAATAAAATTGACATCGATGTTTCGAAAATTACAGAAAAACTGTCTTCACTTATTATATATATATATATATATATTTATTTATAAAACCATTCATTAAACATTACTGATCACCATCAAAAATTGTGATAGTTGAATGAATGAATTTAGAACAATACAGTGTCCCCAAACACACTGAATGGATACCAAAAACATAATAAACAATCTGCTATGTATAAAATAAAGTCCCTTGTACTATATAACATGAATTAATAATGAAGAAAAAAAGAAGACTATGGACTTCGATAAAAGTAATTGAAAAGCTTATATATTGAATTACGTTATCAAGAGTACAGAATTCAATTATATAAGCAAAATTAGTCGTTTTCTGTGAGAATAAAAGCTAAATTTTTTTTTCTCCTGTACTCTAACGACCAATATAACCAAGAGAATAGTTTCAAAATGAAAACAGAATAAAATTAAATGTTATGAAATGGAAATATATATATATATATATATATATATATATATATACAGTGTGTGCCAAAAAGGAGTACCTATTTTTAAAAATGAATAATTAACAAACGAATAGAATTATTGAAACAATTCTTGCAGGAAACGAATGTGTGAAGTCTGGAATTTTGTTTAGAGTACTTTATTATGTTAGTTCAAAATCTGACTGACAGAGGGCGCTACAGCACATTTTGTTGGCTATATGAGCAAGCGGAGCATGCGTGAAGTGAAGAGCAGGCAGAAGTAGACGTGGTCAGTGAAAGTTCAGTAGTAACTATTTCGAAGGAAACAGTTGTTGTCGTTGCGTAAATTCTTCAAAATGGTGTATTCGTTGGAAAAGAGAATTTTCATTGTTTTAGAATATTGCCGATTGGATGAAAGTTTCACATCAACAAGAAGGAGCTTCCAGAAAAGATTTAATGTAAAGAAAGGTCCGCAGCCGAAGGCAATAAAGAAGTTATGGGAAAAGTTTCAGCGAACTGGTAGTGTGCAGCCATTTCTGTACAGACGTTGCAGAAGGTGTGTGCTAATTTCTAAAACTCCAACATATTATTGTGATGAATGGGAGACATATTGAAAATATTATCATTTAATTTTCAACTATTGCTGATGAATGCAGTAGCCGCAGCGCCCTCTGTCGGTAAGAATTTGAACTAACATAATAAAGTACTCTAAACAAAATTCCAGACTTCACACATCCGTTTCCTGCAAGAATTTTTTTAATAACTCTATTCGTTTGTTAAGGCTGTTCTTAACTACTCTGCTCAACAAGCGCAAAACGTTTTGACACATTTACAAATTCATTTTTTAACGGAAATGTATAAAATTGGAAAGCCCGGCCATGGAAGCGATTTGGAATTGAACTGCTTTTTCCATTTTTTGATCCATCAATTACCTATTGAGTTATAAGTAATTTTGATCACGTGACAAACAGGTTTTTCGCCCGCTCTTGAGTGCTCTTTCTTTCTTCGAGCGGAAATTCGGTTCAAAACGCCTACTTTGACACTATTTCTGAAAGATCTATTGCGTTTGCAAAAAAAAAAAAAATGGAAAAAACAGCTCAATTACAAAGTTTCTGCACAACAACACCAGCTAGTTTCATGCATTTTCGAACAAAAATAAATTAAAACTTGTGTCAGAAAGTTGCCCTTTGCGATTTGAAAACAGCCTTAATTATTCATTTTTAAAAATAAGTACTCCTTCTTGGGACACCCTGTATATAATAGCATAGAAAATGTCAATTAAAGTAAGTGTTTGAACATATATAATTTTCTTCTTTTATCACATAAATATCATTTGGCTATGAATTAAATTATCAATAATGCGCCATTAAGACGGTCAGAAGTATTTTTAGTATTCTTTCAGAAATCCGGAATTTTTTACAAATCCGGCTTAGTTTTGATGGGTTTTCGAGGTTATACTGTAGTATATTCTAGTTTTTCTGAAATGTCTTCAAAATTCTCTATATGTTCATAGCGGTCAAATTTTACGCTTTGTTCTTACCATTAAAATTTAATAGTAAATTTTATGTTGTTTAATCTCCGATTAAATACACTGTAAAAAAAAAAACTGTAAAGTTATTAAAGTTTTTCTAGGAAATTGGGATTTCTAGAACATTTTATGTAACGGCAACAACAAAAATTCATGTAACAGATACACTTTTGCACCGAAAATCCAAAAATCTGTAAGGTTACTAAGAAATTTTTAGGAAACTGGAGGCCTAGAACGTTTCATGTAACTGCAACCCGGATTACAGATAAAATTTTAGTAAGATTACTGTAATTTTAGCAGATTCATTTGTAAAGTTACAGAATTCTGTAGCTTTACAAAAACTAGTTTTGTAGATTTACAACTTTTTCTGTACAGTTACTGATGAAAGTTTACTAAGCATGTAACTTTACATCTGTAGAGCTACAGATTTTTTTTTTTTTTTTTTTTTTTTTTTTTTTTTTTTTTTTTTACAGTGTAAGGTAAAATTTCGGTAAAATTTTGGTAGTGACCAAAAAAAAAAAAAAAAAAAACCCATAAAAGTTGACATCTATGTATATTTATCAGTTTTCAAAAACTAAAGTAATTTTATAGTAATATAAACTTAATATAGTTAACCCTTTAACAGGTATGCCCGTACACAGTACATGAAAGAAAAGATTACTTATTTCATTACTAAAAGCTTTTCGACAACATTAATTTTAAACTGCAATATTCATTTTGTTTAATGGCAGACATACATCGATTATACAAGGTGAATATTTTAGTACGTTGAAATTGGTGTATGGTCCCTATTATTAGGTGTGTTCGTAATTATATGATATCCCATGATAAGTAGTGATTCTAGGTTGCCATGGTGATTATTCTATTAGATCCTATCATACGTAATTAATTCAATGATGTCACATGATAGGTAATGATTCTAGGTTGCCATGCTGATTACGTGCTATTTAAGATGGAGTCCTTATTATTTCCGTATTACTGACTTTAATATATAAAATCGTATTAAGTTTTGTATTCATGCATTTTTGCACAAGAGCGCAACAGCTATTGCACCAAAATTTGAATATTTATAAAACTAGTGATAGTACGAACGCACCTCATTTGCCACGTGTGACGTACGATTTCCAATTTGCTATTTTATAACGTCAAAAAAAAAACAAAAAAAACACTATAACTAAAACTTTTACTCATAAGCTAAAATTTAAAAAACGGTCAAGTGCCAGTAGTACTCGCGCTCAGAGGGTTCCGTACAATAAATACAGTAAAGCCCCGATTATCCGCGGAGCGAAACTATTATTATTATTATTATTATTTTAATTCAAGCAAACAGCAAGGAAAATACAATAAGCCCTATTAATAAATATAAACAGAAAAATTCATGTATTCGAAAGTAATAGAAGAATATTTCTAGATTCGGTTGCCATGTTTAAAATATCAGATATATAAAGTCTTGATGTCTTTTCTCGATTTTATTAACAAAACGTAAACAGAACTACAATTAAATAAGACTATGATAAATTCCAAGGGAGCATATCAAGAATAGCTTCATTTTTGAGACAGAAGAGGTGTTTCCAAAGCAAAACACAAAAAAAAGGTGACTGATTTTTTTAAAAAGGTATAACTCAACATTTTTTGTACAGTATGTATGACATTGTTTCTTGTTTACTGTTCTTTATTTTAGTGATTTAGACGTAAAGCAAAGGTTTCTGCTGTACTGTGCATATGTATTTTAAACATTTTGTTATGTTTTTTGTACACTAAAACATAGTTTGTTGAATTCTTTTTTTTTTTTTTTTTTCGTGCTTGCATCCCATTTTCAGTTTTTTCGGGTTATCCGCGGTGCCCTTGCCACTCAATTCCGCGGATAATCGGGGGCTGCACTTATATGAATTATAACGGAATTATTATGAATTATTAAAAAAAATCGCTGCTAAAAGAATGATAAGACTTTGTAAAAAACAACACAACGTACGGTTGGGTATAGCTGTATATACTAGAAAAATATGAATGGGTATACCATCAAAGTTCAAAGAGATATGAAGCCTAAATAATATCCAATACTGCTATTCTGTATAACTCTTTTTTTAATCTTATCCTAACCTGTTTATGATGAACTTAATTCGGCACTGACACTAAAAGGTGTGCATATTTAAACTTCATTTGACATTTCATAAAACTGAATTCAGCGTAGTAATAATTTTTCTTTTTACAATGTAACTAAAACAAAACCCCTTTTCAAAGTTTAAACTTGACATTGTGCTAAGCGCGCTTCGAAAAGAGGTCGCAAAGTTGCAAGGTCGCCTTGGTCAGCGCCACGTTTTTCCAGATAGGTTTTTAATTAACTTTTAAAGACACGGGAGGGGTATTGAGAGACCCACTCAATGCAAATTAGTCTTGAATCCCATAGTATCTATGCGACTAATTCTAATTAGATTAGTCTGTTTTTAACAATTTTACGTTTATTGCTTTTATACTGCTACTGGGCATTGCATTACCAAATATATCATTAAAAGTTGTTATCTAGTCTTTAAAAGCCGATGCTACTTAGAGTACGCCGCCCCTCTCATTATGTATGTCCAAACCGCCCGTGTCTTTAAGGGTTAATATCTCGGCTTATTACAGGCGATTTTTTTTTTGAAAAATTATTATGAACAATCCTTTTATACTTCTGCTACTGTAGGTACCTCCAGCACTCCTCAACACATTTGCTAAATGTCCGAAAAGCGAAACTTGCATTTTTATTTACTTTTAAAAATATTAAGCTAAATAAGATTGCATGAAATCTATTTCTTTGTTTGTTGAAACGTGTTTTATGTTATATATATATATATCCATTTTGCTTATATCATTGAATTCTGTGCCCTTGATAACGTAATTCAATGTATAAGCTTTTCAATTTTTGTCGGTGTCCACTTTTTTCTTTTTCTTCCATAATAATTCTTATATTAATTTTTTTTTCTTTATACTTACAGCTTTAATTCATAATATTTGACGGTGGAAGGTTATGTTTAATTAATGGTTATATATTAGCATTCAAATTACTATGATGCATTTGCGCAAGTAATTATGAATGTATGCTTTTTACGATATTTTTAAATATCTTTTCATTTTGAATGTCAACAATTCATTTTGATGTATTTTTTCCTTATGGTATCTTATATATATTTATATATATTCCCAGGTCGCTAAATTATTTAGCAATCTTTTAAATATTATACGCTTAGATCATTGCTGCAATTAGCGCACTATCTATGTGTATTATCAATATGATTTCTACCATGTAGTTATCTGATACCTATTTTAGGATTCCATTATTCTTTTCATTCCTATCATTGCAACGATTTATTTAATGTTTTTTAATTTTCTAGTTATGATTTTATCTGAATTTTCTTGAAGTTAGTGTATGATATTGTCCTATATATTTTCTATTTTTGCTATAGCTTTACATAATTCTGTAGAGATAATCATTTTATATATACATTAATTTGGTAGCAATAATTATTCCTATTCATAGATTTAATGTTAATTTGCTTTAGTTTAAATTCATTTTAATTTGATCTGAGTAGTTAGTTGGGTATGCGTTTTGGTTGTCTTTGCATGGTTATAGTTGTTCTAGGATTTGGATGTTATGCGGATCTTTTTTGACTTATTTGTTATAAAATAGTTTAGTGGTTTCTTGCTATTATTAGTCTACGATATTTGGGTTTTCATAATTTGGTTATGAATAATTTGAAGATTGTTTCTGCGTTCTGCTTCTATTATTGTAAATATTGTATATATTTTTTCTTACTCAAGTTTTATTATTTAATCAAGGCTAATTTAATTAAATTATTAAAATTTCTTATTTTTATGGCAATTATTGCATTTTCCATACATAATTTTTATATGGCAGTTCTTAGTAAACATCTCGATACTGGCAAGATACACTTAGCATCTATGCAGTGTAGTGCCCGGTACAGGAATAATAATTGGGTTGTTCCTGGATCGTCATCCAGTGACCATTTATACTCTCCCCCTCGTCCTTTATTTTTTCGTAAGTGCTATGATTCTCGGTGCAAGACATGCCCATACGCTGCTCAGACACAAATTGTCTCAGATCCTAATTATTCAAGTTTTTGTAAAGCATTTAATGTTATTTATAGTATAAAATGCAACTTATGTAATATGAAATATATTGGTGAAACATCAGGTCCAATTCATAAACGTATCAATCATCATCGTTCAGACTCTAATAACAACAAAGCAATAAATATGCAATCTACAGCTGAAATTCAACATTTTCATAAACATCTATTTAAAAATACGACAATTGAAATCCTTCAAATTCTAAAAAATAAATCAGAACGTCTTTATATGGAATCATCATATATGAAATATTATAACACAATTTATCCTTATGGACTTAATAGTGAAGTATTTAACAGACCTGTCAAAGTCTTCACATCTATAAATAACAATATTGATTATTCTCCAATTTATCCTACTCTTAATCATAATTTAAATGCTAAAACAACACGTAATAAACGCGGAAAGGGTTCATCATCAGTTGTAGTTTCAAAAAAATCTATCACAAAACAAATTAATGATCTTCAACGAAATTACTTAGAGAATTATAACTGGTTGTTAATTCGAAAAAACATCTTTGCTATTAAAAAGAAACAGCTTGTACAACATTTAAATGTCTTTCTAAGTAAATCTTTCTCTAAACATTTCTCTGATATTTACTTTGACCTTATTATGAGTAGGGTTAATCTTTTAAATATTCATTTACAAAAAAAAACACAAAATTCAGAGCATGAATACTCAAATGATAATTACTTTTTCAAATCACATATTTAATAAAATTAATATCAATTCTATAATTAATGATAAAAATTGTTTTTTTCCTATCAATAATCTTCATTTCAAAAACCTTTAAATATCCGAATACAATTGGGAGAAAGATTTTTAACTACAATACATTTTCAAAAAATACATCTGCTGCAAGTAATTTTCCGTGTAACTGCAAAGACCCCACTCTAAAAAAATACATAAACAATGATCATGGACATATAATCACTGGAAATCTTGATATTGTTCATGATTTTAAATTGAAACAACTAATGGGTTATGGTACTAAATATAGACTTCCATCTAAATTTAATGTTAAATCTATTATCAAACAGTTTACATATGATATTGATATTTTTATTTATAAAATTTCTATCTCTTATAATAAGCCTATTGAATATTTTAATCAATGGAAGATATTAGCAATTGAAAAATTAACTATGGCTTTAAAAAATAATATTGCTGATTTGGTTTCTATTAATACAAAGCATTATTTCCAACAAATTACTAAATTACAAAAAAACTACGTTATTACATATGTAGACAAATCTCCTAACAATTATGCTATTATATGTAAATCATATTATCACCAACTTCTTACAAATTGTATTTCTTCTAATAAGTCATTTCAAAAAACTAATGAAACTGTAATTGTAAATAATCGTAAAATTCGAAGTTATTATAAACTATTAAATATTTTATCTACTAATTTTAATTATCCATATTTAGTTCTTATTCCCAAATTTCATAAAACTCCTATTAAATTTAGGACTGTTACTATTGGTTGTAATACATATAATAATAAAGCCAATACACTTCTCTTAAAAATTCTTAATCAATTATATGTACTTACTACAAATAATGATAATACACATTGTATAAAAAATAGCTATCAACTTGTTAATATTTTAAAAAATCTTCATTGTGTTTATAATATAACGACATATGACTTCAAAGATCTTTTTAATAATATAGACCTATTAGATTTACATAAAATTATAAATGCATTATTTAAAAAATATTATAAAAAACTGGAATTACCATCTAATATAGATATTGCATATTTTAAATCTTTAACTAACTTCATTATTTATAATAATTATATATTGCAAGATAATACTTTATATTTACAGCATGTCGGTATACCACAAGGCGGTTGTACTTCCAGTTTACTCTCAGACTTATACTTATATCATTATGAACGTAATTTTACTAATAATAATCTACATTTCTATCGTTATATTGATGACATCATTTTAATTGATACTGATCAATCTGCAGTTACTCGATTTCCAGTTGATTATCCCACTAATTTGGAATTAACGGAAAACCTTTTATCTAACAATACAATTAACTTCTTAGATCTTAAAATTACAATCAAAGACAATAAAACAATCACAGATTTATATGACAAACGTAAAGAATTTAAATTCAAAGTTAATACATTTACAAATTTTAAATCTTGTCTACATCATTCTGTATTTCGGAATATAATACTTAATCATTTATATAGAATAAAATGTTTATGTTCTTCTCCTCTAATTAACAATAATATTAAAAAACTAATTTATGATGCATTAATTCATGGTTTTCCAAAAAAATTCATATATTCATTAATATACAATTAGTACTTTTCTTACATGATCTATTAAAACAAATTAACACATGCGTAAACAAAATTACAAAAAAATTATTAAAAAAAAATATCTATAAAAAATTAAAAATTGTAAAATAATATAAAAAAAATATTATAGGTTGGTTGGGTGGGTAGAGGTTAGAGTACGGAGGAGGGTGGTGTTGTGTGGATAATACGCAATGGTTAATTATATATATATATATATATATATATAAAAAATGGGGGCTCTTGTATTATTACTATATTTTTGTTACGTATTTTATATGGATGTTGATTTGATATTTTATATGTAATTGGAGAATTTCATTAATATTATAATTAGCCTAATTATTGATTAATCTAATTTGCAATTATTTGTTATTAAATTTTAAATTTACTAAGGACAATATCATATTAATTACTAATAGTATGCCATTCTTATAGTGAATAATATACATATAAGTATGTATAATATAAATATAGTTATACTGTATGCATTAAAATTGGATAATTATTTTTATTATTATTACTCTATTCTTTTTAATATTTATTATCGGTTTAATGTTTTTGAATGTCCCACATTCATACTTTATGGTTTTTTATGGATGTCTGAAGATAATCCACACTCTATATTTGTGCTTTTTAAGTAATGGGTATTTAAGTATCATTTAACCTTCTATTTACTTCCACATGTTTTTTATTTCCTGTTCATTTTATAAATTTCTGATATATAATTCATAAAAAATAATTTTTATATTTAATAATTATTTATATTAATTATTACTGAATTTTTTTTATAGCATATAGCTATATGCTATATATTATCAATGTTCTAGAATTATTTATTTCTTAGTTTAGTTTAAATAAGTTAGCTAATAGAATATATTGTATGCTTTTAAATTTTATTTACAATAGTTTTTAAATACATTGTGTGGTTTATATTCGGTTTATAATTCTCTATATATAAGGATATGTTTGGTTTTGCTGTTTATACAGTTATTTACATTCAAATGCTTACAATTATTTATACAGTTATTTACATTCAAATGCTTACAAATATTTATCTTGCGTTAGTTGTTTAATAGAAGTAATACTAGATGGCAGCACTAAATTTGTCTCTTTAAGATAGCTCTAATTGTTAATTTTTCTAGCTCCATTTCAGTTATAATTTAATACACCAGGGGGTATTTTTAGCTAAATTTTGACGATATTGTTAAACTGTTATTAATTAATTTAATAGTGCATTTTAAATAATGTAATTAATATCTATTTATTTTATATTAGATTAAATGTGTTTAACAAGGTATTTCAAATTTTATTTCAAAATGTATTAACTGCATCCTTTGGTATCATTTACTGTGATTTCTTAACTGTTTTATTCACCTTAATCTTTTTGATATACTGGCAGCCATGTGCGCGTGGATTTTTGTAAAAAACTGAAATATTAATCGGTATGGTGTTTATTATTTATATTTTATATCCTATAAATATTTAAATACGTTTTATTGATTCTTCCATTTCATATTATTTGTTTCTATTCTGCTTTCATTTTTAATCAATTCACTTGATTTTATGGTTGTTTGGGCACAGGGGAAAATAACTTTTAGCTTTAGCTTATTTTTCCCACAAAAAACAACCATTTTGCTTATATCATTGAATTCTGTGCCCTTGATAACGTAATTCAATGTATAAGCTTTTCAATTTTTGTCGGTGTCCACTTTTTTCTTTTTCTTCCATAATAATTCTTATATTAATTTTTTTTTTCTTTATACTTACAGCTTTAATTCATAATATTTGACGGTGGAAGGTTATGTTTAATTAATGGTTATATATATATACAGGGTGATTCATAAAAGATGGGCAGAACTTTAAGGGGTTATAGTACACTTAAAGACAAATAATATTAAATAGGAGACTAAGGGTCCCAGACGTATTCCCAAGGAGATAGGGGGCATTAAAGTTTAGGGTCCGAAATTTCAAATGATTATAAAACATGGAAAAATTGGTCGATTCGTTTGCGGTTTTTGCAAAAAATTTTCTTTAAAATTTTATTTCAAGAAAATACTGGCATAAAGTTCAATTTCAAAAAATGCCGATAGGGGGCGCTTTAGACTTTGGAGTAACAAACAACTATTTTTTAACGTTATTTTTTGTATTTCTTTAAATGATTTCGAAAGCTTAGACTTAAACTTAAATTTTGATCTAAAAATCTGAGTCCTAACGAGTAGTTAAGTAGCGTAAACTGAAATTTGAAATTTGAAACCCTTCTCCCCCAGAACAAAAATCAGTTATTCCCGATCTTTGTGCCGTAGATTAGGCTCTAACTACTGCCGCGTTTTGCTAAAATTATTCTTTATGTCAGTATTTTCTTGAAAATAAATTTTAAAGAAAATTTTCAAAAAATTCCGATAGAGGGCGCTTTAGACTTTGGAGTAACGAACAACTATTTTATACCGTTATTTTTTGTGTCTCATTAAATGCTTTCTAAAGCTTAGACTTAAATTTTCAGCCCAAAATCTGAATCGTTAGACGTGGTTAAGTTTCTGGGGAGAGGGGTTTGAAATTTCTACTCCTGAGCACAGTTCAGTTTACCATGTCCACACATTGTGTGCTGTGATACGAGGTAAAAAGACACAAATTAGGATTATGTTACCAAAGCATATTTATTAACATGTAATTACAATAAATGTTCAAAATTGTGACCACCAGAGGTTATGCACGCAGAACAACGGCGAAGAATGGAACGGCGAACATTCGCGAAAACATCAGGCTTTTCGAGCACTTCCCCTACAGCGGCGGAAAGTCTGGCGACCAGTTCCTCGGGGGATTCAATGGGTGTCTCATACATAAGAGCCTTCAATCGTCCCCAAAAAAAGAAATCGAGGGGTGAAAGATCTGGCGAGCGAGCAGGCCAAGCAACAGGACCACCTCGACCAATCCATCTGTTCGGAAATGTGATGTCCAGATAGTTGCGGACGTCTCGTACGTAATGGGCTGGCGCTCCATCGTGCTGGAACCACATGACCCGCCGGATGCGTGGAGGAACAACGTTTAACAGGTCTGGCAGCACATGTTGCAGAAATGTGAGGTATGTTTTACCGTTGAGGCGTTCAGGAAGAAGGTACGGTCCGATTAGGTGGTCTCCGAGGATTCCTGCCCAAACATTGATGGAAAAGCGTCTCTGATGAGCATGTGGATACGTAGCATGTGGATTGACATCCGCCCATACATGTGCATTGTGTGTGTTAAATGTACCTTCACGTGTGAAGGTACATTCATCGGTGAAAAGCACAGTTCGTCCAAAATGTGGATTTAGCGCGTTCTGCTGCAGAAACCAGCGGGCGAATTCAATACGATTTGGATAATCCCCTGGAGACAGTTTCTGGACTCGTTGCACATGAAACGGGAGCAAATGTTCATCCTTCAGTACCCTCCAAGTCATGGACTGTGAGGTATCCACCTGCCTAGCCACTGTTCGTGTACTTGTACTTGGCTGCGCCGCTACTACATCCAGAATGGCTTCTGCAACAACTACTGATTCGTCCTTTTTTGCACGACCTGCATTCGACCTGGAAGCGAGAAATGATCCCGTCTCACACAACTGTCTGTGCAAGCGCTCAAAAGTTTTGCGGTTAGGCAACCGCCTGTTGGGAAATCGCTCTCCGTACATTCGTTGTGCCTCTGCACCATTTCCATCTGCCGCTCCGTAAATTAAATGCATCTCAGCCTTTTTCTTATTCGTGAAGGGCACCATCTTCCGATTCATTACTACAGCGACTTACACTTGACTCACCGTTCAGTGGTTTTTATGCCTGAATCGTGTCGAAATTTTGCATACGTGTTCTTCTTCTTCCCCATTTGACATTTGCATACTTTCTGTTTCCTTCTTCACCCGGTGACTAGCGTCAGGAATGGAGCTTTAACGTTTGCATGAGCGACGTTTCCAACTGTGCCAGTGCCTTTATGAGTGAATTCCGACTATGCAGTCCTTGACGAAAGTTGTATTTTTGCCTCGTATCACAGCACAGAATCTTTGGGCATGGTTAAGTAGTACAAACTGAACTATGTTCAGAAGTTGAAATTTGAACCCCCTCCCCTCGCTACTGAACCACGCTCAGCGATTCAGATTTTGAGCTGAAAATTTAAGTTTAAGTCTAAGCTTTAGAAAGCATTTAATGAGACACAAAAAATAACGGTATAAAATAGTTGTTCGTTACTCCAAAGTCTAAAGCGCCCTCTATCGGAATTTTTTGAAAATTTTCTTTAAAATTTATTTTTAAGAAAATACTGACATAAAGAATAATTTTAGCAAAACGCGGCAGTAGTTAGAGCCTAATCTACGACACAAAGATCGGGAATAACTGATTTTTGTTCTGGGGGGAGAAGGGTTTCAAATTTCAAATTTCAGTTTATGCTACTTAACTACTCGTTAGGACTCAGATTTTTAGATCAAAATTTAAGTTTAAGTCTAAGCTTTCGAAATCATTTAAAGAAATACAAAAAATAACGTTAAAAAATAGTTGTTTGTTACTCCAAAGTCTAAAGCGCCCCCTATCGGCATTTTTTGAAATTGAACTTTAAAATTTTATTTCAAGAAAATACTGGCATAAAGAATATTTTTTGCAAAAACCGCAAACGAATCGACCAATTTTTCCCTGTTTTATAATCATTTGAAATTTCGGACCCTAAACTTTAATGCCCCCTATCTCCTTGGGAATACGTCTGGGACCCTTAGTCTCCTATTTAATATTATTTGTCTTTAAGTGTACTATAACCCCTTAAAGTTCTGCCCATCTTTTATGAATCACCCTGTATATATATATATATAAGTTGCAATGTGAATCATATTTAGAAATATTTAAATTTCCTGCACGCACCACTTTTCCCCATGATGGGTAACATTAGCATTATAAAGGAAAATAAAAATATTTTAGAAATTGAAACTTGCATTTTTATTTATTTTGGAAAATATTAAGCTAAATAAGATTGTACAGAACTCTGTTTCTTTGTTTGTTGAAACATGACTTATGTTATAAAAAAATTAAAAGTTGTAATGCGAATCATATTTAGAAATGTTTAAATTTCCTGAACGCACCACTTTTCCGCATGATGGGTAACATTAGCATTATAAAGGAAAATAAAAATATTTTAAAAATTGAAACTTGCATTTTTATTTATTTTGGAAAATATTAAGCTAAATAAGATTGTACAGAACTCTGTTTCTTTGTTTGTTGAAACATGACTTATGTTATAAAAAAATTAAAAGTGGTAATGCGAATCATATTTAGAAATGTTTAAATTTCCTGAACGCACCACTTTTCCGCATGATGGGTAACATTAGCATTATAAAGGAAAATAAAAATATTTTAAAAATTGAAACTTGCATTTTTATTTATTTTGGAAAATATTAAGCTAAATAAGATTGTACAGAACTCTGTTTCTTTGTTTGTTGAAACATGACTTATGTTATAAAAAAATTAAAAGTTGTAATGCGAATCATATTTAGAAATGTTTAAATTTCCTGAACGCACCACTTTTCCGCATGATGGGTAACATTAGCATTATAAAGGAAAATAAAAATATTTTAAAAATTGAAACTTGCATTTTTATTTATTTTGGAAAATATTAAGCTAAATAAGATTGTACAGAACTCTGTTTCTTTGTTTGTTGAAACATGACTTATGTTATAAAAAAATTAAAAGTTGTAATGCGAATCATATTTAACCCTCCGTCTACCAGACGGGTCCATTGGACCCGACAGGTACATACAAAATATTCATTCAAACCAGAAATTTCTTTAAAATAAACTAAGTATATAAACCAGACAAAAATAAGGTAAATAAATAAGTTAAATAGTTTTAAATAAAAATTCTGGTGTAGAACGTTTTATTAAAACTTGAATAAAATTCCCGGTAGATCTAGGGTTAGAAATGTTTAAATTTCCTGAACGCACCACTTTTCCGCATGATGGGTAACATTAGCATTATAAAGGAAAATAAAAATATTTTAAAAATTGAAACTTGCATTTTTATTTATTTTGGAAAATATTAAGCTAAATAAGATTGTACAGAACTCTGTTTCTTTGTTTGTTGAAACATGACTTATGTTATAAAAAAATTAAAAGTTGTAATGCGAATCATATTTAGAAATGTTTAAATTTCTTGAACGCACCACTTTTCCGCATGATGGGTAACATTAGCATTATAAAGGAAAATAAAAATATTTTAAAAATTGCAACTTGCATTTTTATTTATTTTGGAAAATATTAAGCTAAATAAGATTGTACAGAACTCTGTTTCTTTGTTTGTTGAAACATGACTCATGTTATAAAAAAATTAAAAGTTGTAATGCGAATCATATTTAGAAATATTTAAATTTCCTGCACGCACCATTTTTTCCCTGTGATGGGTAACATTAGCGTTATAAAGAAGAACAAAAGTATTTAAAAAATTGAAACTTGCATTTTATTTACTTTGGAAAATATTAAGCTAAGTAAGATTGTACGAAAATCTGTTTCTTTGTTTGTTGAAACATGTTTTATGTTATAAAAAGATTAAAAGTTGTAATACGAACCATATTTAGAAATATTTAAATTTCCTGCACGCACCCCATTTTTTTTCCAATGATGGGTTACATTAGCATTATAAAAAAAAATAAAAATATTTTAAAAATTGAAACTTGCATTTTATTTACTTTGGAAAATATTAAGCTAAGTAAGATTATTCGGAAATCTGTTTCTTTGTTGAAACATCTTTTATGTCTCTCTATTCTAAAAAAAAGTAACTACCGCTGTCACCGCCGCCGCCACCGCCGGTTTTGCTTTTTTTGTGACCGGAGGCCTTTCTTCGTTAATATTAACAAAAATAATGCATACAAAAATATGAAAATCGGTGGTTTTATACAGAAATGTTTGATAAACACGCTGATGCAGACAATTTTCAAATCGAAGAATTATTTTAAGAGTTATTTAATGCTAAAGTTGGACAAAATCGTTCCACTAAAAAAGTTTTATAGCAGCAAAAACTATACATGGCAGTGTAATCATTTTTAGATCATTTTATGCGTTAGAATTTGGCGGAGTGCAGATTGCATTAATTTTTTTATTTTGACTCATTTTTTCAGGTTTTATTTCTATTTTAAATTCAAATTTTCAGCATTTCTAGAGATATTTTTTACCGATTTCAGAAAATTGTACTAATTTAAACTGTTGCCAACTGTATAAAAAGCGCAAGCAATAATGCTTGCTTCAAACTAAAAATTTATTTACACTTGACTATTATAAACAGGAAAAAAACTTTCAAATTAGAATGAAATAATTACGTATAAAAAGCAGGAACTTATTAAAAATTACGTCATAAAAAGTATACACGTGAATTTTAAAAGAGAAAGGATGTTGTAAATTCATTAACATGCGTTAGAAGTCTTAGGAGAAATTACGTCATATTTACGTCACATTATAGTTATTACATAAAATGAACACAAAATAATATTGCAAAAATGTTTAAATTTAGAAATTGCGCTAGACATTTATTTGATATTTTGAGAATTAATTTAAAATGTCTCATTTAAAAGAACTTTCTTTTCGCTTTGTTAAAAAATACCAGGAGACAAAGACTCTTGTTTACTTAATTCTTTTTATATTAACTTATTTTGAAATGTTGTTACACGTATATACGTCATCAAGTTATTTTTATTTCGACGTTTTATTTGTGTTTTTATTAATGTTGTACGAATTTATTTGTTCTTTCGTTATTTAAAATAAAATTTATATCAATTTGTATAATTTGGCGAGCGGTTTGGCGATTTATATAATTTGGTGAAATTGGTCGACAGGATAATCAAGTAGTACCGCAGCGGATTTGGCGTTAAAATTCCCCAATCAAAGAGAAATGAATAGAAATTCGTTTATAGGGAGATCGCCACTGTTTTTTAAATTACTAGGGGGCTCTGCCCCCTACGAGCTACGCTCGTCAACCCCCGTTCAGACACCGCAGACTCTAACAGCACGCTAATTTGATCGCCTTTAAAAAGATTTCGGAAGATTGAATTATAATTTGAATCTGACAATTATAATCTGACGTAATTTTCACCAAACTTTTCTTTCTCTTTTTAATATTCGCGTCAAAATACTTTTGTTAGAAATGAAATATTATGATCATCTTAAAATGTCAAGTAAATGTCTCGCGCAATTTTTAAATTAAAACTGTTTTGCAATATTATTTTTTGTTCTTTTTACGTAATAAGTGTAATATGACGTAAGTTCTCCTATTTAGGACTTCTAACGCATGTTGCTGAATTTATTATTTTACAATATTCTTTCTCATTTAAAATTCACGTGTAACTATAGTTTTTATGACGTAATTTTCAATGAGTTCCTGCTTTTTATATTTTTTGTTTATGATAGTCACGTGTAAAATAAATTTTTAATTTGAAGCAAACATTACTGTTTGCGCTGTTTATACTGTTGGCAACAGTTTAAATTAATACAATTTTCTAAAATTTGTAAAAAATATCTCTCGAAATGCTGAAAATTTGAATTTAAAATAGAAATAAAACCTCGAAAAATTATTCAAATTAAAAAACTAATTGCAATCTGCACACCGGGAAATTCTGACGCATAAAATGATCTAAAAATGATTAAATTCCTATGTACAGTTTTTGCTCCTATAAAACTTTTTTAATGGAACGATTTTGTCCAACTTTGGCATTAAATATCTCTTAAAATAATTCTTCGATTTTAAAACTGTCTGCATCAGCGTGTTTATCACACATTTCTCTATAATACTACCGATTTTCATATTTTTGTATGCAACAGTTTTTTTAATATTAACGAAGAAAGACCTCCGGTCACAAAAAATTCAAAACCGGCGGCGGCGGCGGTGACAGCGGTAGTTACTTTTTTTTAGAATAGAGAGATAATTCAATCTTTCAAAATCTTTTTAAAGCCGATCAAATTAGCGTGCATTTAGAGTCTGCGGTGTCTGGACGGGGGTTGGCGAGCGTAGCTCGTAGGGGGCCGAGCCCCCTAGTTTATAAAAAAAAAAATGAAAGTTGCAATGCAAATCATATTTAAAAATGTTTAAATTTACTGCACGCACTATTTTTTCCATGTGATGGGTAAAATTAGCATTATCTCTCTATTCTAAAAAAAAGTAACTACCGCTGTCACCGCCGCCGCCGGTTTTGAATTTTTTGTGACCGGAGGTCTTTCTTCGTTAATATTGAGAAAAATAATGCATACAAAAATATGAAAATCGGTGGTTTTATACAGAAATGTTTGATAAACATGCTGATCCAGACAGTTTTCAAATCGAAGAATTATTTTAAGATATATTTAATGCTAAAGTTGGACAAAATCGTTCCACTAAAAAAGTTTTATAGCAGCAAAAACTATACATGGCAGTGTAATCATTTTTAGATCATTTTATGCGTTAGAATTTGCCGGAGTGCAGATTGTATTAATTTTTTTTATTTTGACTCATTTTTTCAGGTTTTATTTCTATTTTAAATTCAAATTTTCAGTATTTCTAGAGATATTTTTTACAGATTTCAGAAAATTGTACTAATTTAAACTGTTGCCAACTGTATAAAAAGCGCAAGCAATAATGCTTGCTTCAAATTAAAAATTTATTTACACGTGACTATTACAAACAGGAAAAAAACTTTCAAATTAGAATTAAATAATTATGTATAAAAAGCAGGAACTTATTAAAAATTACGTCATAAAAAGTACACACGTGAATTTTAAAAGAGAAAGGATATTGTAAAATAATAAATTCATTAACATGCGTTAGAAGTCTTAGGAGAAATTACGTCATATTTACGTCACATTATAGTTATTACATAAAATGAATACAAAATAATATTGCAAAAAAGTTTAAATTTAGAAATTGCGCTAGACATTTATTTAATATTTTGAGAGGATATTTTCAACTATTTTTGTTAGGAAACCGCAAATAATATTTCATTGCTAACAAAAGTACTTTCACGCGATTATTTAAAAGAGAAAGAATAGCTTGGTAAAAATTACGTCAGATTAAAAACGATTAATTTAAAATGTCTCATTTAAAAGAACTTTCTTTTCGCTTTGTTAAAAAATACCAGGAGACAAAGACTCTGTTTACTTAATTACTTTTATATTAGCTTATTTTGAAATGTTGTTACACGTGTCTACGTCATCAAGTTATTTTTATTTTGACGTTTTATTTGTTTTTTTATTAATGTTGTACGAATTTATTTGTTCTTTCGTTATTTAAAATAAAAATTATGTCAATTTGTATAATTTGGCGAGTGGTTTGGCGATTTACATAATTTGGCGAAATTGGTCGACGGGATAATCAAGTTGTACCGCAGCGGATTTGGCGTTAAAATTTCCCTATCAAAGAGAAATGAATAGACATTCGTTTATAGGGAGATCGCCACTGTTTTTTAAATTATAATTCAATCTTTCGAAATCTTTTTAAAGCCGATCAAATTAGCGTGCATTTAGAACCTGCGGTGTCTGGACGGGGGTTGGCGAGCGTAGCTCGTAGGGGGCCGAGCCCCCTAGTAAAGGAAAATAAAAATATTTCAAAAATTGAAACTTGCATTTTTATTTATTTTGGAAAATATTAAGCTAAATAAGATTGTACGGAAATATGCTTCTTTGTTTGTTGAAACATGTTTTATGTTATAAAAAAAAAAATTAAAAGTTGCAATGTGAATCATATTTATAAATATTTAAATTTCCTGCATGTACCATTTCCCCCTCTGATAAGTAACATTAGCATTATAAAGGAAAATAAAAATATTTTAAAAAGTGAAACTTGCATTTTTATTTATTTTGGAAAATATTAAACAGAAATATGCTTCAAATATTGCAGAAATATGCTTAAACAGAAATATATATGCGGAAAATATTAAACTAAATAAGATTGTACAGAAATATGCTTCTTCGTTTGTTAAAACGCCCCACCAGTGGCTGAGAGGTTCTGCTCTCGAAGCTGGTAGACGGGAAGTGCTGGGTTCGAACCCAATCGCGCCCGTCGGCCTAATCGTTCGGAGTTTTCGTGGTTTTCTTCGAACCGTGGATTTCCATGCGTTAATACGGACTAGGTTCCCTTAGAAAGACCACTACGGAAGGCACTCCCCCTTGGGTCTATATCCCTCGTGTAGATAATTGGCCGTCAACAATCAACCCAACCCAACCCTCGTTTGTTAAAACATGTTTTATGTTAAAAAAAATAATAAAAATAAAAAAAATAAAAAAATTAAAAGTAGCAATGTGAACCATATTTAGAAATACAAGGTGGCCATAATTAAACTGGTACTCAGAGTGTTCTGTAGCGCGATCTAATTGCGAGAATGGCGCCAAATTTTGTAGGAAGATTAAACAAGACGGGGAACGAAGGATTCCGCGAAAAAAAATTTAGTTCCAAAAATCACCGCCAGTGGAATATGTGGCGCTGTGTATTCGAAAAAGAGAGTTTCAAAAAAGAAGAATCAATACTGAAATAAAATTACCGTGTATTTAGCTTATACAACTCAGGTTCGATGTGGCCGCCGTTTTTGTGGACCACATATTGCATTCTATGCACAGCATTTACAACAGCAGAGAATAACATGTCCGCAGGAATCTCCCGTACAGTTCGCGATATGTTATCCTTCAACGTAGCCAGGTCCTGGACACCTCCGTGATAGACCTTGGACTTTAGGTAACCCCATAGCCAAAAGTTGCAGGGTGTAAGATCAGGGGACCGAGGTGGCCATGCAGTTGTAAAACAGTGGCTAATGACTCTTTCTGTTGTGAATTTCTGTCGTTGCAGCTGCTGTACCCGAAAATCAATATGTGGAGGGGCTCCATCTTTCATGAAAATGATTTTCTCCAGGCACTGTCTTTGGTGAAGTGCCAGAATAACAAAGTTGTTTAGCATTTGGCGATATTTGTCTCCGGTAACAGAACAAGTTACAGGTCCTGTCGGAGTAATGTTCTCATAGAAGAATAGAAATATGATCATATCTGCTGTGAAACCCCACCAAACAGTTATCTTTGGTGAATGCAAAGGAATTTCTTTGAATGCTCTTGGTGACTTGTTATCCCAAAATCGGCAGTCCTGGGTATTTACAGTTCCATTCAGGTAAATGTGGGCCTCGTCTCCCCATAAGATTTTCCAGGGCCAAGCATCAATCAACTCCATTCTGGCAAGAAAAGTGAGAGCAAAAGTCAATCGCTTATCATGGTCGGTGTGACGTAACTCTTGTACACGGCTGATCTTCTACGGATAGAAGTGGATAATCTTTCGTAGGATTTTCCATACCGTACAATAAGGCATATCCAGATCCCGAGCTATCCCACGAGCGCTGGAAGTGGTAGCAATATTGTCTGGTGCTCTGTCGACAATCGCCGTCGCCACTTCTTCGATTGTATCCTGTGATACGGGTTTTCGTCCTCTGCCTGACTGAACATTTAGAGAACCTCTTTTCTCAAACTTCTCAACCATTGCTTTTAAACCATTAACTGACAAAGGACCGTTACTTTTACACATTTTTTTTTTTTTGTGGTTTCTAAAAGCACGAAGAGCGGCTGGCGCATTGTACTGGTTGAGATAAAAGAATTTGACTAGTAGAGCTCGCTCGACTAAAGAAGGAGACATTATGAAAGATAACTTTCAATGAAATTGCTTCTAACAGTAGCACATTACCTTTTAAAGCCGAACAAGCTGGCATTGGGCCAAAAGATGTAACGTGAAATTGGAATAAAGTACTTCTTCTTCTTCTGTTGCTTTCTTTGGAGCTCTGTAAGTGAAATTGCAGAAAAAGAAACTGTAGCAGTGTTTATGTAAATGTTTAGCTTTTTATAAACTGTAACTATTTTGAACTTGGATTAAATTGCTAAATTAGTTAAATAAACGGTAATTTTATTTCAGTATTGATTCTTCATTTTTTCAAAATCTCTTTTTCGAATACACAGCGCCACATATTCCTCTGGTGGTGATTTTTGGAACTAAATTTTTTTTCGCGGGATCCTTCGTCCCCCGTCTTGTTTAATCTTCCTACAAAATTTGGCGCCATTCTCGCAATTAGATCGCGCTACAGAACAGTCTGAGTACCGTCAGTTTAATTATGGCCACCTTGTGTTTAAATTTCCTGCACGCACCATTTTTTCCCTGTGATGGGTAACATTAGCATTATAAAGAGAAATAAAAATATTTTAAAAATTGAAACTTGCATTTTTATTTACTTTGGAAAATGTTAAGTTGAGTAAGATTGTACGGAAATCTGTTTCTTTCTTTGTTGAAAGATGATTTATGTTATAAAGAAAATTTAAAATTTGCAATGGGAATCATATTTAGAAATATTTCAATTTCCTGCACGCACCATTTTTTCCCTGTGATGGGTAACATTAGCATTATAAAGAAGAATAAAAATATTTTAAAAATTGAAACTTGCATTTTTATTTACTTTGGAAAATGTTAAGTTGAGTAAGATTGTACGGAAATCTGTTTCTTTCTTTGTTGAAAGATGATTTATGTTATAAAGAAAATTTAAAATTTGCAATGGGAATCATATTTAGAAATATTTCAATTTCCTGCACGCACCATTTTTTCCCTGTGATGGGTAACATTAGCATTATAAAGAAGAATAAAAATATTTTAAAAATTGAAACTTGCATTTTTATTTACTTTGGAAAATGTTAAGTTGAGTAAGATTGTACGGAAATCTGTTTCTTTCTTTGTTGGAAGATGATTTATGTTATAAAGAAAATTTAAAATTTGCAATGGGAATCATATTTAGAAATATTTCAATTTCCTGCACGCACCATTTTCCCCCTGTGATGGGTAACATTAGCATTATAAAGGAAAATAAAAATATTTAAAAAATTGAAACATGCATTTTATTTATTTTGGAAAATATTAAGCTAAATAAGATTGGGCAGAACTCTGTTTCTTTGTTTGTTGAAACATGTTTTATGTTACAAAAATTAAAAGTTGCAATGTGAATCATATTTATAAATATTGAAATTTCCTGCATGCACCATTTTTTCCCCATGAATAAAATGTTTTGGTTTAGGTTGTTATGAAATGATGTATGTATTTTAATATGTGTATTTTAAATGTGTTTTTTTAATTGTTTGTATTTTAAATGAAAGTTACGCTTTTACATGAATTGAGTGAAATATTTAAATTTTAAATGAAAAGTCTCTGCGTGTTTTCTAATTTTTACTATATTTGTTTCCCTCCATGATGAGAAACATTTGCATTATAAAGAAAAATAGAAATCCTTCAAAAATTGAACCTTACATTTTTATTTACTCTGGAAGATGTTAAGTTAAATAAGATTGTGTGGAAATCTTTTTTTCTTTTGTTTGTTTGTTGAAACATGTTTTATGTTATAAAAAAATAAGAATTGCAATGTGAATCATATTTTGAAATGTTTAAATTTTCTAATTGTACCATATAATTTAAATTTTATTTAAAAATATAAATAAATAATTTAAAAAATATTGTTAGTGAGTGATTAATTTTATTGATTACCAATTGTTGTACTTTCTATTAAAACAGAAGATTTTATTGAAAATGGTTCACGGAAATTGAATTGCCCGTCAGTATTTTTACATTCATTGTGGTTTGAATAATGAAAATTCTAAAAATCTCTGTATATTTTCCAATTTTTATGGGATTTTGTTTCCTCCGTGATGAAAAACATTACTGTCACAAAAGGAAAAAATCCTGGACATTTTAAAACTTTTTTTTAATTTACACTTGAAACTAGTGAAGCAAATAAAGTTATTATCAATGTTTCCTAATGCATGTTTTAAGGTATGTGCCTATCTTTGGGGCACTTAAAGACAAGAAAAAAAAAATATATATATATATATAACCATTAATTAAACATTACTGACCACCATCAATAATTGTGATAGTATGAATGAATTTACAACAATACAGTGTCCCCAAACACTCTGAATGGATACCAAAAACATAATAAACAAGCTACTATGTATAAAATAAAGTCCCTTGTACTATATAACAAGAATGAATAATAAAGAAAAAAAGAAGAATATGGATTTCGATAAAAATAATTGAAAAGCTTATATATTGAATTACGTTATCAAGAGTACAGAATTCAATTATATAAGCAAAATCCGTCGTTTTCTGTGAGAAAAAAAAGCTAAAAGCTGAATTTTTTTTCTCCTGTACTCTAACGCCCAATATAACCAAAAGAATAGTTTCAAACTGAAAACAGAATAAAATTAAATGCTATGAAATGGAAAAAGCATTACAACCTTTAAATAATTAATTTATAGCAAGGAAAAATAGTAATATTACACAAAATACCTAATAAAATCTCAGTTATTTTATCCAAATACACATCAGCACATGGTATCCAAAATCACGATAAGTTTAAGGTTATTTTTACAGTTAACACAGATTTTAAAACCTAATGTATACAGTTAATCTATTTTGAAATACCGTGATAAATGCAATTAAAATAATATAAATAGAAAATAATTACATAATAAATAAATAACCTCTTAACACTTTTAATTTTTTTTAAATTTCTTAACTAAAGTAAAAAATACCAAAACTATAAGTTTACAAAATCGCAAATAGCGAACATTAAGCTCCACCATGTGTTAAAAATTGATATTATTACTCTATTCGAAACATCAGACAGAATCCAATTTAAATTTTTGTGCTGCCATCTATGATATTAACTTGAAAATGATATGAACAAAATGTCATAAAGATTATGCTATTATAAGTTAATTCATTAATAATATACCAACTGCTATATCCCAACAAATCCTAATATAAAAATACCATATTATCTTTCATTATTCATATAAATATTAAATAAATACAAATGTTAATAGAATGATTACAATATATTCTACTACCGTACCCAATTAATCTATACTGAAAATTTAAATAATTTCATAACAATAATAATATAATATAGCAATATGCTATAAAACTAAATAATTTATATATACAAAATTATATATAATAAAAATATAAACTATAAGAAATACTTTTAAATATAAAAAAATTGATTAATAAAATGAACAGGAAAAAAAAAATAAAAATAAATGGATGTTGATATAATTATGTCAGAATCTTCATTTCCCAATTGCCTAATGATAACAAATAAATTGTGTGGTTTATTTTCATATTAACCATAAAAAACTAAAGAATATGAATATGGGATTAACATTCACATAAAACCGTTAATTAATCATTTAATACTAAGTTCAAAATTAAATATTATTAAAAAGTATAGAGGAATAATAAAATACTAATAACTCAATTTTAATACAAACTGTAATACCATTAGTTATATCAAATAAACTTATTATGCATATTATTCACCATTATATATAGGAGAGACTAGGGAGGTTTGACCCACTTTTTACAAAATGATTTTTTATCTTTTAAATATTGATCGTAGAATAAAGTTTTATGTATCATTTTATTCGCTATACAATCAGTTATCAAAATAAAATTGCTACATAAGTGTAACATATAATAAATTTGAAAAATCATTCATTTTAATCATGAAAAAATAATGGGTCAAAGCTCCCCACATATGGGAGGGTTGACCCACTATATGGGAGGTTTTTTTGGGACCCACTTTGTTTTGTATTGCAATATTTTGAAGAGAAATAAAATCAGTTTAAAAAAAGCAAAATAACTTTATGCTTCATGCTTTATTTATTATAATAAAAAATATTTAAAAAAAAATATGATGCTTAAACAAACCTGTTGAGACGCAATCGCAAGTCAGAGGATACAAATTTTGTTTTAAGCTGGATTTTGTATGATCAGGTATAATTGTACAGCAGGGAAAATGAAATTTTAACATTTAAGGCAGTATTCTGTTAGAGATAGTGCCCGTTTTCATAGTGTTTCATGTTATTATTTCCGGATTTTGGAGCCACTGTCCCTATCTTTTGTCTCCTTGTTCTATTTTTTATGACATTCAACCCGACAACTCTAGTTGCCACATAGTTTGGCTTCATCTCACTGTATTGACCCTGGTGAAATTTGTCTACATAGCTTCTTAAAGTTTTTCGATCCATGCTATGTTCTTTTGCAGCCGCATGAGCACTTAACTTATCATTAACATGATTCAAAGCTTTAAGGAGAAAGCTACTTTCAGTACTAAAACGCTAAAATAAATGACTGGCACCGGAATTTACGAACAAATTTATTTGGAAAAAAAAACCGCTATATTTCACATACAGATTAAATGGAAAAGATTTTAGTAAAATTCTGGTGCCATTGTGACGTTTCGGAATTAAAACTAAGTGGTTTTATAAACATATCACAGCCCTTGAAAGGGTTAAAACTGCTGTTTTCATCCTTTCTAGTCTTCCCCGCTGTTTCTATTTACCAATTGTAAGTAATATTTAAATGGAAAAAAGTTCCTATCAACTTTCCCGATTTCTAGCAATTTTTCACATCTTTCTTTAGTCAGTTTTAAACATTTTCTGTTCCATCACACCATTTTACTGAAGCTTTACAGAATAAATTTACATTCTTTTATATATATAAGCATTAACTTTTCATTAAGCACAGTGTATAATAAAAAGATTTCCAAAACCACTCAATTAAGGGATCCTTGAGCATCTGGTCAACCCTCCCTCACATTGACTGGGTCAAGCTTCCCTGCATAGACCTTTTCTAAAGAATAGCATATTGTTATGTTAAGCCTAACTTACTGTAAAGTTTTTATACCTGGAATGAAAGCTCTATATTTCTGCATTACTTTAAACCTACTTACTTAAATTTCTATGATATAATTTATCAGAAAAAGCTTACAAAATATTTCTAAAAAACACAACTTTTAGGTTGAAAACCCTCACAACTGATTTTTTACACACCTATTTCGATTATGTCTATGAAACGAAGACTGTTGTTTAAGCATTACAGTAGCTTTGGTTGACACGTATTGATAAAACTGTGAAATTCTTTTAAATATGAATATTGGTGGATGGGTCAAGCCTCCCGTATGGTCAACCGCCTCTAGTCTCCCCTATATATATATATGTGAAATTTTTATCAAACACATGTGTTTTTAGTTGAAATAGGGAATAAAACTATGAATTAATATGAAGTTTTCATAGAATTTTACTTAACTTTTCAAATTTAGGCAATACTTAGTCAAATTTTAGTAAAGAAAATGCGTTTATGCCAAACCTTCTGTAACGAAATCTATTCAATATAGTATTTCACTTTTTTTTCTCAACACTATATTAGCAAACCGCTTACCTGTGTTATGGAGGAAAACATTTTCAGGACCTCTTAAATTTAGTAATATATACCAAATTTTGTATACAAAACATGATTTTTGAAAAAAAAATGTGTTTTTTTTCGATAAAAATAGCTTTTAAATTAATATATACAAACTTGCAAGCTATATTTTGCTTCATAACATACCAACAGATGAGCAGAATCTCGTGACAAAATTTTATTTCAATATCTTAAAAACTTTTTAAGAAATGAGGTTTTTCGTAAACAATGAAAAATGCAGTTTTCCAGAAAACGCTAATTAAGATTTTGATATAGCACACAAAATTATGTATAAATTTACAACTTTAAAATCGATCATGTTTGTATTTGTTTATGTATTTGAAGAGCTGAGTGGATGAACATGTTATGCTACATTTTATTTTAAAAAAATTTATTTTTTGGATGAAAGCGTTATGAGGTATCCTGTCACATGGTGAAGCTAAAATACTTAGATTCCATTTAGTCTTGAAGATTTGAAACATTATTCATTAATATTTAATATTTTAATATTTAATAACGTCAATAATATTAATAACTTTTAATATTTGAAAATTAAATATGAATAAGTTTTTCTGAGAGAGTTTAGTACCATACCTGTTAATATTTTAAACACATGGTATCAAATAGAAAATAAATCATTAAAATTTACAGCAAAAACTTTCACTTCAAATTTCTTCAAACTTAATTTTTGTTACTTAACATGTTCATCCACTTAGCTCTTCATTTGTGTATATGGGGCATTCTCACAATCTTTTGACTTTCATGTCCCTGAATAATAATTTTCATTTTAATACACTTTTTTGTGTTTTTTTTCTAATTTCATATACTGGGGAACATCCCATTGCATGATTGCACAACAATATTAACGAGATAAATAAGTTTTGGACGATGTTAGGGGTCCAAACACCTGGAAAACTCCTATACCGTCCCGTGTCCCTGATGCTGATTTTTAAATTTGGAGCTGTCTGGATAAAATTGTTTCAATAAAAATAATTCGATGTAATTTTTTTCTGAAACTGGAACTATTGTTTTATATAAATATGTAGCTAAAAATTAACCTGCACACATTTTTTTTGTTGTTATTATTTTTTAACTCTCTCCCTGGGTTTTAGATTCCTTACCATCCCTCTTCTAAAATTATACACAAAATCATTTCAGATCCAGCCACAGAATTTTTTTCAAGTTTTTCTCATGCAGAAGTATGCTATAGAAATAATGTCTAAAATTCTTCAGCAGGAAATTTACGGTAGAATTTAAACCAGCATTTAAATATCAATTTCAAGCATCGTGGCTTTATTGGTATTCTCACCGTCCCCAAGGTTTATTCCTGCACTTTTCGAGGTAAATAAAAAAAAAAATTTATTTAATCCAATGTTAACAACTGTTTCTAAAAGTCAATGAACACTGTGGCTATCACTTAGTCTTAAAATGGTTTTCCTGAAAATAGGTGGTAATTTTCCTTACCGTTCCATCCTTACCGTCCTTTTTTTTTACCATTTCGTCCCTTTTTTCCAATACCGTCCCCCTTTTTTTTACCTTACCATCCCTTCTTTAACACCCCTTTAAGACAATGCTATACAAAAATTCTGTAATAAAAGTACTACATTGTTATTATTTCTTATTTGAATGTCCTTTGGGCATTATGCAAATTCATTATAAGTAAAAATTTAGAAGAAAATAAAAAGTTATAGGGGTAAAATGGTAAGGAAAATTAAACTCGCAAGTTTAGCTTAAACCTCAGTTAAATAAAAAAATTTTCGCTGCTGATCATTTTTTCTTTATTTTGAATCATTAAGGCATTCGTCTATCAGATTAAAAAATTATTTTAGCAAGTTTAATTTTTTCCGATTTTTTTTTCTCAAAAGTCAAAAGATTGTGAGAATGCCCCATGTATTATATATGTGTATTAAAATGTATTACTTATCTTTCTGTGGCTCTTCAAACGGTTATTTCCGGTTTCAGAAAGTTAATTTCCGGTTTATAGTTTAGGCTATAACTTTGCTTCTAATTATTGCTGAACCAAAATTAAGGCATTTTTGGCATCCTAAATGTTTGAACTTTAATTTAAAATAATTTAAAAAAAAAAAAATCAAAATTTTTCGCAAAAATGGCGATTTGAGGATAGCACATACCTTAAAAGTATGTCCATAATAGGAATATATATTGAAAAAATACATAGGGGAGACCGGAGCTAGTAGGCGCAGTTTTTAGTTATTGATTTTTATTAATTTTTTGTTTAAGTTTCTTATGAAACTTTAACTGTACTTTTAAAGAACCGGCATTGAGCTATAAATACCAGGAGTTTTGAGTTTCTAGCTTTTGTAGTTTATGTTTAGCGGAAGCCTAAAATAAAAGGAAAACTGTGCACCAACCTACCCCGTCACGGGCAAGTTGCCTATACCTATGGGGTAAGTTGGCACACGCTTTATAAAAATTTAAATGAAACTCAAATAAGACACGCAGTTAAGATAAATCAGTTTCATTATTACCAGTAAGTTTAAACAAATGTGTTATCGCCGTACAATCTAAATTCTAAATTATACAGACATAAAAATAATGAATAAAACATTAACATTGAGTAACTTCTATCCTACTCGATATCATCATCAGAGTTACAGTTGTCACAAATACACTGCTGCCCACGCAAAATGCAACACCAAGAAGGACCAGTGATATCACAGCGAAATTTATTTGGCAGATAATATGTTGTACAAAGATCAAACGATTAAAATTACATCATCTTGTGACATGCGGATAGTGATAAAATCAGTAGTTAGTGTAGCCGCCATTGTTGGCTAAAACCGCTGCCACACGCCTCGGCATAGAATCAAAGAGGCTTTGGATGTTTCCTTGGGATACAGCAGTCCATGCGGCTTCTACATATTGCCAAAGTTGATCCGGTGTAGCAGCGGGTTGTGTATCCTGGGCCAGTCTTTGTGCAAGCATGGACCACGCGTTTTCGATTGGCGATAGATCGGGAGAACAAGCAGGCCAAGGAAGCAATTCAATCTGATGGGTAAAGAGGAACTCTTGAAAATTGCGTGCCACGTGTGGTCGCGCATTATCCTGTTGGAATATGGCTGATGGTAAACGCTGAATGTATAGGAGGACCACGGGCTTCAATACCTCAGAGATGTAGCGCTGTCTATTCAGTGTACCGACAATGCCTACTAGAGGGGTGCGGCAGTGAAATCCAATACCACCCAAACCATGATACTGGTTACAGGACCAGTGCGGCGATGCATAACGCAACAGTTTAGCAGCCTCTCACCACGGTGTCTCCAAACTCGAATCCGACCATCATGGTGTTGCAGGCAGATCCGGGATTCGTCAGTAAACACAATGTCGTTCCATTCCTTTGTCCATCTCCGCCGTTCCTCGCACCATTGGCGGCGCAAACGCCTGTGGTTTCCAGTCAAGGGTAAACAAAGCAACGGACCCCTTGCGGACATTCCACTCTGCAGCAAACGGCGTCGAATGGTACGAGCGGACATCGAATGATGCGTAGCAGACAGCATCTGTTGCGCTATGGTTCGAGATGTGGCTGCGCGATCCATCACTGCCATGCGCACAATCCGCCTGTCATCATGGGCAGTGGTACAACGAGCTGGGTGCGATCGACCCCGTCGGTCCGTCATTCCTTCCTGCATCCAGCGATTACAAATCCGCATCACAGTTGCTTAGTTTCGTCCAACACGTTGATCGATTTCTCTGAAGGATAATCCGCAATCCCTATAGGTTACTATTCTTCCTCGGTTGAATTCATAAACTTGGTCAAAAGGCACTCGATGTCTTCCACGAGGCATAAATAAACAACTTACGCAAAAAAAAAAAAAAAAAAAAAAAAAAAAAACCGCACGAAAAAACAATTGCCGTACTTCAAATCGCCAATCTGTTCTCCCCTTATACAGCCTTATATTGCGGGTGGCACTACGGTCACCCGTGATGTGCGTCTGAGCTGCAATACTAATGATTTGCATAGTTCATCGCCGCAAACGTATGATGTAAATTTCACATGATTTACATGCTTCCTTCAGGGTGTTGCATTTTGTGTGGCCAGCAGGGTAAAAAATCGAGTGTCTTCGTTTGGGCAAGCCTCGTGTACCCCAAATCTTGCATTGCAACCACTTTTCTCGGTGTTTGCTGTTTTTCAAGCTACCAGCACACACCCAACACCGAGCCAACTTGCCCCGTGTTCAATGCGCTTACTAACCCCATAATAAATTTTTTCATAAAAGGAACACGTAACTATCTAAGCATAAATAATCCAAGTAAATCACCTATGGGGTCGGTACAGTTAATCATACACTAAGAAAAACTGCACAAATTAAATCGCAATTATTAAGATAAGTATTAGAAATTAGAAAAAAGAATGAAGCAACAAAAAATTGCTCATGAGTGCAAAAAACAGAAAAATCGTAATAAATGTCCACTGCACGCAGGTAACGCTGCAAAACTACAATGAAGATTGTAAAAAGCAAGAAGAAAGGTACTCTGTGATTGGTTGCGCAATCTATCCACAAACAGCCGATTTACGAGGAATGCGTCTACCAACCCCTGTAGCCAACAAGCCCCGGTCTCCCCTATGGTATGAAATTTAAATAACCATGCCATATATCTTGTAATGGTTCTTCCTGCAACTCTGAAATTTTTAAATAATAGAGCCTAAATAATAGATGCCAACATCGCTGGAATTCCGGTGTTTTTCCGGAAATATAGGATAAAATGCGGTAGAAAAGGTAGACAATAGAAAGTAGTAGAAAAGGAAGTAGAAAATATGAAAATCAAATAATACAAAAAATCGCGAATTTCGTCAGTCGGTTATAAGAAAAAAGTCGCATAATTAGCCAATCGGTCATAGAAAATGCCGCATTTGTCAAGCGGTCACGCAATTTCATATAATTATTTTATCAGGAATTTTTGGATCTGTAGGAATGAAACAAAATTTAATTTCATTTTATAAATTTATTAAAAAAAAACCCATTTATTTTTTAAAGTAAAATTAAGTAAACTTTGAATATATAGAAAAGCTATATGTAAAAGAACGTCAAATTCACCTTAAAATGTTAATTAAAAACATGAATACATCAAATGATTCACAGTTGTATTACTAAAATAAGTGTAAAAAACAATTAAAAGGTTTTAAGACATTAAAATCAATTTACAGATGTCAAACATAAAAAAATTCGCCGGTATAAAAAAGACCAAATTAGAGTAATTATATATATAGATATATATTGCTTACAATATTTAGTCTCACTGTTTACATATCGCTGCGACCCGTAAGAAAAGAGACATGTCTTGCAAATATTCTTTTTGCGTTTTCTCCCCACTAACAGGTCTGTTATAAGTGCGTCTTGCTACACAAACAGTTTTATAAATGTATCTATGCGGAAAATCCCTTTATTACGCCATATGTCCATTTGTGACCACAGAAGAGGTGTGGATTGTGTGAGGAGGTAAAATTACCCAACCCTCTAAACCTCATCCTACGTCTTCATTTTTAGGTGCGTTCGTAATTATATAAATACGTAGCACCTATAGTCGTCGTTCAGTCCGTCCGTCCGTCCGCATATAACAGAGCAAAAACTACCCAACCGAATGGTCTGAAATTTTAAATATATGATTGTTGCAAAATTTTGTCGAGCCATTTCAAATTTTATGAAAATCGGATGTATAGTTTAATTACAGGGACAATCAAAAGTTTTTCTTTACATTACGGCCAATGGGAAAAATTATTGCAAGTGCATTTTAATGATGTTACAGCCTTCCGAATGGTCTGAAATTTTAAATATATAATTGTTGCAAAAATTTTGTCGGGCCATTTCAAATGTTATGAAAATCGGATGTAGAGTTTAATTACAGGGACAGTCAAAAGTGTTCCGTTACATTACGGGGAATGGGAAAAATTTTTTGCAAGTGCATTTAAATGATGTTACAGACTATGCATTATGAAATGCAAAAAAAATATACATTAAGTACAATATGGGGTAAAAAAATAATTATAAAATTAGTTATACTACGAACGCACCTCATCTGCCACGTTTGACGAGCAATTTCCAACTTGTTAAGGGTTTTATTCTTTTATGCAAGTTTTTATTCCAGCATGCAGAGCTAAGTGCTATAATTTCATGTTACAGTAAAATCATGGAAATTGTCCTTTTGCCTCTCCTGTGAAATTTACTTTTGTCGAGATGTGTCACTTTTCTTGTGGGTGAGCGATATATTAAATCAACAAAACTAAAATAAATATTTACTCTATCTATTCCCAAGCATTTTTTTTTCTGCATTTAAAAGTATTTTTTTGTTTTTTCTGAAACACTTCACTTTTTCATATGCGTCACTTATCGAATAATGGTGCGATGCAATCAACAGTGTATTTTGACCTATCCGATAACAACATCCAATAACATTATGGGACATAAAATAATTTAATAAAATCTTTTAAACTTAATTAGGTTTAAGGCAAAATTTGTTAATTAAAACATTCCAGTTTCATGATATTTCCACTTATATGAACAAATAGCTTTTAACACGCCGTCACTTTCATATTTGACAACAGTGATTATTATTTTTTCCAAATTGATTCCATTTTTAAAATTTTTACAAATGTTCTTATAAAATAAGAATCTTATTGCTTTAGTAAAATTAATTCAAAGAAAAAAGTATTTTAGCAGTCATAGTTATGACAAAAAGTGCGATAAATAAACAACAACAATCGGAAAATACTTTACCTGACCTTAAACTATCCTCAAACCACAAAAGCAAAAGCGCGATACTAGCTTACAAATTACCTCAAAATATCCCCAGCCACGCGAATCTAACTTACAACCTTAGGAAAAACTTTTCCTCCCCTCTCGACAACGTAAAATTCTCAGATTCCATTCCTACCAGTCTAGATAAACAATATATTCAAAGCAATAATATATTTTTTTAAATAATATAACTGCTTCATAGCTGTGTATTACAAAGTAACTATATTCAGACAAGATTAAATTTTTTTACACATTCGACATTGAAATAACCACAAATTCATGCTGAAGCGAACATAATATTTGAATATTTAACAGTTGGTACAGAATATTTGATGCTGACAAATAATTATTACTGATAGATACTTTTTATTCCTAACAACAGAATGAGGAGAAAAGTTCCCAGCAGATGCATTTTGCATTGGACGTTGGACGTCTCTATTTTTGTTAGCGGGTGTGAAAAGTGATCGAGTAATAAACAAGTGGGTAAGTGTGCTCACAGATCGCACAGAGGGTTTCGTTTAATATTCCTTTCAAAGCACTTTATCCTTTTGAAAAATCTGTTAGTTCCACATTTCGCAACCAGAGGCGCACTCTATTCTAAACAAACCTCTATCCGAACGAAACTCCGTTTTACATACTATCCGTAGATATATTAGTCGAGGGGATTGGGCCCATAGCACCCGAGATAAGTAGGCGCCCCTGATTGTAAAAAGTGGAACTAAAATATGTAATGATATGGTGCATCATATGAAAGAATGGTCAAAGGGGTGTCGGCAAAAGGTGGAAAAGTGCTCCCAAGGTGAAAAGAGCGGAGGTTAGAAAAATTGCTTTTAATACACAAGTTAGAGCGCGGAGGAGTAAATAATATAAGCCTTTTTGAAAATTTTATGATTTGTCACGTGGTCTGAGGTATTCAGCTATACGTATGCAAAATTCATGTCTCCAACTTAATTAGGGGTTCTCTTAGAAAGAATTGCTTAAAATACATATGTGGTAGCTCAAAGAGTTAAACGTAAGACTTTTTCAAGATTTTATTATGTGTCGCCTGGCCTCAGGTGTTCTGCTATAAATATGCAAAATTTCAAATCTCCAATTTAATAAGGGGCTCAGTTAGAAAGAATTGCTTAAAATACGCGTGTGGGAGCCCAAAGGGTTAAATGTACGACTTTTTCAAAATTTTATGATTTGTCGCATGATGGTGTTCAGCTATAAGTATGCAAAATTTCACGCCTCCAATCTAATTAGGGGCTCACTTAGAAAGAATTGTTTAAAATACACATGTGGGAGCCCAAAGGGTTAAATGTACGACTTTTTCGAAGTTTATGATTTGTCGTTTGATGTGAGGTGTTCAGCTATAAGTATGCAAACTTTCACTCCTCTAACCTAATTAGGGGCTCATTTATAAAGAATTGTTTAAAATACACATGTGGGAGCCCAAAGGGTTAAATGTACAACTTTTTCAAAATTTTATAGTTTGTCGTTTGATGTGAGGTGTTCAGCTATAAGTATGTAAAATTTCACGCCTCCAACCTAATTAGGGGCTCACTTATAAAGATTTGTTTAAAATACACATGTGGGAGCCAAAAGGGTTAAATGTACGACTTTTTCAAAATTTTATGATTTGTCGTATGATGTGTGGTGTTCAGCTATAAGTATGCAAAATTTCAAGTCTCCAACATGTATAGTTTCTGAGAACGGGCTCTGTGACGGACAGACAGATGGACGGATAGACAGACAGAGGAGCGAGACGAATAGGGTTTCGTCAGATGAACGAAACCCTAATGAAATGAAAATAGGTGTTCGCTTTTCTTTTCATACGTAGGACGCTGTTTAACGATACGAGTTGACTTTTATTTTTCATACATAGGACGGGGTTGACGTTTGTGTTTTGTTTTTTAAGCTGTAAAATTTACTTGATTCTTTTGTAATAGTGGATTTTTTTTTTCACTTTTTCTTAGAATGTTATTAAGAGCTAGGAAAAAAAGATTTTGTGATTTTATTTTCATCGCAATATAAAATTAAAATAAAGCTAAAATATTTTTTTTTTTTTTTTTTTTTTTTTTTTGTCTTATTTTCAGTTTTTCGCAAGGGAAATTGATAAATAGTTATAAAATTAATAGGCAGTTTCTGATATTCTGTTACTAAAAAACAAACTTTAAAGCAATAACAGTGTTTCTTTAACTGTTATGTTAAATAATGCCCACCTCTAGTTATGTCTTATCTGTTAATCATATCAATTAATGGATGTGTTCTTTGATATTTGTATAGTTATGCGCATATTTAAATACAATAGCAATTTTCAGCTGTTCTGAAAGAAAAAGAACTTTGCTTTAAATATTTTTTTTTCTTTTTTAAATGCTAAATTATTGGAATTCTTACTTGAAATCGCAAAATTTCTGCCCTCTAAAAAAATGAAACATTATTAATGCTCATTGTTAAAAAAAGAAAAAAATAGCAATAGAAAAATTAAAAGAAAATTAATAGAAAAAATAAAGCTCCAGAAAAATTAAAAGAAAAATGCAACAACGCTTTTGGCTGTATGAAAGAAACAGCATTTTGCCTTTAATAAACATTTTTTAAGTGTTGTATTATTGCAATTATTGCCTACGGTCCAAATAATTCTGCCTTCTAAAAACATTTGAAATTTTACTAATGATTTTAACAAGGATCATTAATATTGTAAATAAAAATTATTATTATTATTATTATTGTTGTTGTTGTTGTTATTTTGACAAATAAAATAAGGAACAGCCTGATTTTCAGCTGTCTGGAAAAGCAGGCATTTGTTTCGCATTTTATTTTAAGTGTGTGCTATTACAATGATTGAAAGTGATCGTGATAATTTTGTCCTGTAAAAGTGTTTGAAATTTTATTAATGATTTTGCTTCAAAACAGTTTAAAGTAAAAGACAACAACGTTTTTCAGCTTTCTGAAAGAAATAGCACTATGCTTCCAATAGGAATTTTTTTTCGTTTTTTTTTTTTTTTTTTTTTTTTTTTTAAGGTACTGCAACTATGCCCCCTGCCTGCGATATCAAAAATTCCGCATTCTAAATCCGTTCGGTATATTACTAATTATTTTCCCTTAATAAAAATTTAAAGAAAATTGCATTAATCTTCAGTTGTTTGAAATTTATAACACTTTGCTTTTAACGAAAATTTATTAATTGAAGTGTAAAATCTAAACCTGCTGCAATCGCAAAACTTCTGCTTAAAAAAACCTTGAAAATTTTATTAATGATTTCAATTCTGAAAAAGTTGAAAAAAAAAACAGCAATGATTTTTGGATGTCAGAAAAAATATCAACCGTATGTCTCTAACAAGGATGTTTTATTTAAAATGCTATGTTATTACAATGTTTGACTTTTATTGCAAAATGTTTTAACGATTTCGCCCCCCCCCCCCCCAAAAAAAATATAATAAATAAATTGAAATAAAAATATAATAAAAATATTGAAAATAAATAAATAAATAAATAAATAAAAATAATGCAACAAAGATTTTCAGATGTATTAAAAAGCACTGTGCTTCTAAAAAGATTTAAAAAAGTATTTTTTTAAGTCTTATGTTATAGAAATTCCTGTATTTGATTGAAGCAATTCTCTCCTCATTTCAAATTTCATTAGCACTTTTGTAAAAAATAAAAGAAAGAATATGAATTAAATTTAAAAAATAAAAAAACCCAACTGCGTAAAAAGCCAACTAATTAATTATTTCTCATCAATGTGAAACTATTTTTTATATTACTTACCTATTTTTTTATCTACTTGTATTGATGACTTTTAAGTTGTGTTTAATTGTTGGTTCCTATCTATAAACACTGTTTTGATGAGGTCTATAGATGTCTATGAAGGTTAGAGTTGCAGTAAAGTTAGAGATCCTACCCACACAACTTCCAGGTTGTGTAATATTTAAACGGAACTTCTGACTGTAAAATAGTCAATGAAACATCGCCTTCATTTTGAAAGACCTATCCAATGATATGCCACTCAATAGGGTGCGTAAACATTTTTTTTGTCTCTACCGTCACTTTGTATTTTACGGCCGCCATTTTGAATTTATAAAAACAAAACCTAGCCTATAACCATTGGACGGTTAAGACGAATCGATAGAGACCTCATTCATTAAAATCCATCCAGCCGTTGGGATGCTTCGATGGTATAAAGAAATCCACATATACAGATACGCGTGAAACACATAACGCTTCTTGGCAGTCGGGTAATGAAACAACGATTTTCAACTACCTGAAAGAAATAGCCTTTACTTCTAAAAAATCATTTTTCTTTATTTAAAGTGTCATGTTATTGCCATTATTTCTTGCGATCGCAAAAATTTTGCCGTCTAAAAACGTAAAAATTATTAATGTTTTTGCCTCTGAGAGAAATAAAACAAAAATGTAATAAAGATTTTCAGCTCTCTGGAATAAAAAACACTATGCTTTTAACAAGCATTTTTTTTTATTTTAAGTTTTGCGTTATCACAATTCTTGCTATGACTGCAAAATTTTACTCTAATTTTAAATTTTATGACCAACTTTTCTCCCGCTGAATAAATAAATAAATTGATAAATAAAATGCAACAAAGATTATTAACTGTTTGAAAGATACAGTACTGGGATTCTAACAAGCATTTTCCATTTGAAGTGTCATCTTACTGCAAATACTGCGTCTGCCTGAATTGTAAAAATTCTGCACTCGAAAAACATTTCAAAATTTTATTAAGGATTTTGTTCAGAAACATTAAAATAAAATCTAACAAAGATTTGCAGCTGTTTGAAAGTAGCAGCACATTGGTTCTGAGAAGCTTTTATTATTGAAAATATCATGTTATTGCAATTATTCCTTGCGATCGCAAAAGTTCTGACCTTTAAAAACACTTAATTGTATTAATGATTTTGAGAGAGAAAAAATATATACCAAAAAAAATCACAACGGTTTTCAGCTGTCTGAAACAAACAGAAAACAAGTATTTTCTTTCTTTCGAATTTTGTGTGCAGTTCCAAAATACAAATAAATTCTGCAATCCAAAAAAATCTTAAATTTCATTCATGATTTTGCCTCAGAAAAATTAAAAGAGAAATGGAACAAAGATTTTTAGCTATCTGAAAGACACAGCATTTTGCTTCTAAAAAGAATTTTTTCATCTAAAGTGTATTACTGCATTATTTGCTTTGATCTCAAAAATTCTGCCCTTTAATAACGTTTTAAAATTTATTAACGATTTTGCCTCAAAAGGAAAAAAAACTATTACTCACAAAACGTTTCTGTTCCCAACTGGTTTCGACTCAACAACTAATCTACAATGACGTCACAGTCAGTGAGTGACGTCATTTCATTTCTCAATGCTTCGCTGCAGTTTCGTTTGTATCAAAGTTGATTCTCATCTCTCTTCGAGCATAACATACGATTTAGAAAATGTACGTAGGAATTTCTGTTTGAATAATTTGCAAAATAAATCTTACATAAAAAAACCTTTTTTGTTAGAAGTTTGATTTAATTTTCTACATAGAGAGTATTTTATTCAATTTAATTTACTATATAGACAGTATTTTATTCAATTTTAATGTGCTCAGTTACAATAAGAGTTCGTTGCTTATAGTTTTTCCCCATTCAAAAGGTCATTTACCTTTCAAACGTCAAAAGTTAGAGCAAGGTTTTAAACCTTTCATATTAAAAATTACAAGGTCAACCAGTGGAGTAGGCAAGGAACGAGTTCAGGGGGTCTGGACCTTTTAAAATAAAAGTAATGAGTTTTTTCCGCCATAGAATCATTAAAAACTATTTTTTAATTGGAATATGATATAAAAGAAATTATAAAATAAACCATACAAGTAAAAATAGTTTTAAAACAAGTCGTAAATTGTACGTCAAACCTGGCAAATGAGGTGCGTTCGTACAATAACTAGTTTTATAAATATTCAGATCTTGGTGCAATAGCTGTTGTACTCTTATATGCAAAAATGCATGAATACAAAATTTATTACGATTCTATGTATTAAATCCAGTAGGTAATGCGGAAACATTAGGACTCCATCTTAAATAGGACGTCATCACCATGGCAACCTAGAATCATGGCCTATTATGGGATATCATTGAATTCATGACGTATGATAGGGTTCAAGAGAATGAAGAAAACTTTTATTAATATCTTTTATGTTTTGATTCGATTTTCATAAAATTTGAAAAGATTCGGCAAAATCCTGCAATGATATGCATATTAAATTTCAAACAAGCCATTCGGTTGGATATTGTTGAAGTAATAATACTATAAATCAATTTCTATTGTAAAATAGATATTTATGAAAACTCTCTTTATTTAAGCGTATGTTACCAGTTGAAAAGTATTTGTGAACAATAAATATATTAATTAGTAACTGCAATATTTCAAAAAAATCCTTGCTAAAAGAATAATAAGATTTTGTAAAAAACTATACAACGTAGGGTTGGATACAGCTATATATACTAGAAAAGTATAGATGGATATACCATGAAAGTTCAGAGAAATATGAAGCCTAAATAGTATGAAATATTGCTATTCTGTATAACATTTTAAAAATGTTATCCAAATCTGTTTATGATGACTTTGCTTAGGGGGCCATCTACATATTAAACCGAAACATAACTTTCTTCTTTTTTCAATAGCAGTACATAATTCTGACAGCATAAATGAACTACACCCGTCAATTAGCCTAAAAACAAATTTTTATGCAATTCATACGATAAGTTTCAGAGGAATTAATTATTTTAAAACGATCGTATTTTAGGGACTGTATCCAAATTGAATTCGGTACTCGATTGTTCACCGACAGAGTCCCCTTCTTGATCAAGGCATCATAAGCGCCAGCCAAGCAGCTATTGGAGACAGCTAGATTACATGATAGCATAAGAAATTGCAAAATATGTAGTCACTCCTATCATAGACGGCCCCTTAAACCATCATTTTGCCGTTTTTTAAGCATAATTTGAAAACTACTTGGAAGAAAAATGTGAAATTTTGGATTTCCATAATGAAGGAAGTGATAAATCTAAATCTATCAAAAAATTGTAGGTTGCAATTCATAATTTTTTCGAATATTAATTTCATAATTCATATCATACAATTATAAAAATTGCAAATTCAACGTATTTATGTTTGGGTACTTTAGTATTATTGCTCCACAAAAAATTAGCACATTAGGAGTATACTTTCAGGATATATTAATGAAAATATGAAAATGTAATTTAACATTAGAAGTACTAAATTTTGAATGTTTATAATTCAAAACTTATTATTCAAATGACTTGAAATTGGGTATCTGGGCATAGTTTGAACCGAAGATTTAAAATATCTTGTTAAAGTTGGGTATTACCATTAAAAAAAGAAGCTTGGGTTCGTTTTAATATGCAGATGGCCCCCTAAGCAAATTTTATATACATAATTTAAAAGTAGACTTCATTTCCAATTGTTAGATACCAGTAACTTTCTTCTACGATAATTTGTTGAGGAGTTAGTTGGCGGTGTTTACTTTTTTTCCCCACGACTGTGCTTAGACCAAGAGTTAAAAAACATTCAGAAATTTCATTTCTAGTATTGTTTCTCAAGTTGGCATTGAAATCACCTGCAATAATAAAATTTTGACATGTTTCTTGACCTATGCTTTTAAATATGACATTAATTTATACATTCAATGGCGATGCTTATTAAGCATCTCTGTGATCTATAAAATTCAACGTAGTAATAGCCCTTTCTTTTTACAGTGTACCTAAAACAAATATCTTGTTCAAAGTTTAAACTTGGTGGTGAGCGCGCTTCGAAAAGAGGTCGCAAAGTTTCAACGCAGCCTTGTTTCGTGACGCGTTTTTCCAGATAGGTTTTTAATTAACCTTTAAAGAACCGGATGGCGTATTGAGAGCGCCACCCAATGCAAACTAATCGCGAATACCAAAGTAATTACGTGATTAATTATAATTAAATTAGTCTGTTTTTAACAATTTAACGTTAAATTCTTTTATGCTACTACCATTGCATTTTACAAATATATCATTAAAATTTGTTATTTAGGTTTTAAAAGCTGATGGCGTATAGAGTACGTCGCCCGTGTCTTTATGTATGCACAAACCGTCCGTGTTTCATATTACACAGATATTTGTGTAATCTGCAAAATTTGTAAATTTTTATTAACACATTAATTTGGGAAAATCCGTACCATTTACACACTTGTTTGAGTTTTTGAAAGGATAACAAATTACACACTTCCGTTAAGCCGATAAGTACACATAAATATATCGTTAAATTTTTAGGACAAGACTGCACTTTTTATGACAAAAATGTAATTTTACAAATTTACTCATATGTAAAAGTGACTGATTTACACGTGCTCTTAGAGTATACCTTTCAAAATAGTTTTCCAAAATTCTTGAAATTTTGAATTGAAGATTTCTGCAATTAAAGTAATCTTTAGAAAGATTTCATCTGTTAAAATTAATATATTAAATCGATAATATTTATGTTTCTTAGTTCACAGGCTATCAAAGCCTGAGAGGTAATGTGCCCGCAGGTTCTGTATGTACGTACGTATCTATGAGGCACACGACATTTTGGTCCCGACATTTCAATCCCGAGACATTTCGGTCCCTGGCCATTTCGGTCTCTTGCCAATTTTGTTCTTAGCCATTTCGATTCTTTTGCCATTTTGGTACCCACCATCATATAATTCCGACTCTAATTGTCGTAGGCCCACCAAACGCTGTAGGTTCAACATTATTTGGGTCCTTTTTATTTTTTTTATCACCCCCCCCCCCCCTCAATTTTCTGAAAAGCTGAATATACGAGTCCGCTAAATTTAAACTTTTATATCTCGTGATAATGAAATCATAGCGAGCTGAAATTTTAATTAAAATAATAAAACTTTGTAAAAGTCACCATAAAATAAAAACACCAATTTAAAGTGCACAAGTTTTTATTTTATGGTGATTTTTTACAAAGTTTTGTTATTTTAATTGCTTTATATCGCCAGTTTTCGGTGTTGTTTCGCTGAGCTGAAATTTTGTTTAATTGAACAATGTGACATAATTTTACAGGGGACATTGTCTTATTATTATGATTATTATTATTATTTAAGAGAATGGATTTTTTAAGATTTATTATTTATTATTAGTATTAGGTATTTTATATATCTATAAAGTGCCATAAATATTTTTTTGGTTGATTTCATACATTTTTTAGCATCTTTAAATTATCATGAATTGAATAATTAAAAAAAAAAAAAAAACTGTGCTATTTTTTCCCCTTCCAATTAGATTAATAATAAATGGCCTCAATAATTCCATTAGACACTTATAAGTCATTATATGTAAATATTTCCGAAAATCACCCATCTAAACCCTCTCCTTTAATTAATGAGAAAGGAGATACATTTATTGAAGCACAAATATTTAATTTTTCTTATTTTTATAATACAAAGTTGCATCTTATAAATTTGTTTTCATCAGTTACTTTACCATTATAAACATTGGAAAAACAATAGTGATTTGGTAGGCATGCTATGAAAAATATTTTGTTTTCAGAAAACTCCCCCCACCACTTCATTTTTTTTTAACAGTCTTCCCACCGCTTGAAGACGATTTTTGGAAGCAAATTTTATCGAAACTGGGCCTATTTCTTTGTAATAAGATGATTATTTTTAATTTTCTGTAATAATGTAACTATTGTTTTAATTAATTTTATTTTCATTTTTTAACAGATAAAACTAAGCTTTTTTGCATTTGTCGTATATTTATTTATTTTTTTTTTTTTTGAATTATCCTTTTCCTTGCAGTTTCCCAGAAAATAAATTTAATAATTTTTTATTTTAGTTTTATTATTAATTATTTTAATAGTTTTAAATATCACTAATTTTAAGTATAAAATAAATAAACTGGTAAAGAATAAATTTCAGTTTATAGCTACTATAAAATGTAAAATATATTATGTATCGAGTCTATTTTAAAAGTAAAAATTTCTAATTTATATTACTAATGTTATTAATTTAATAAATTAAAAATACATTAAATTAAAAAATATACTTAATAAAATATTAAGTTAATTTTTATACTAAAGTTACTAACTATTTTGAGAATTAATTAATAACAATTATTCATCACTTGAAGATTTTATTCAAAATTTTTGATTTATTATTTCCAAAAAATGAAACAGAATTTTTTTTTTGAAAAATCAGGCAAAAACATAAAGTCTAAGTATTAATTAATTAATTAATTAATTAATAATAATAATAGTAATGCATTGTACAAATTTATAAATGTACAAATACGTAAAAATAATTTTTAACAGTTTTAGGTGCCATTATTGTCCAGATGCACATTTTTATTTTTTTAAGCACAGTTATAGATTACAATTCGCAAAGAGCAACTATTATTAATTAATTATATTTAAAGAGATAAGTAAATAAACAACATATTTATCTTCAGAATCCTTATCATTTTTATACATCCTAATGAAGTTAGTAACATTATAGTAACCGAAATTAAAAAAAATATATAGTTGCATTTACCTTATAATAACTATTATATAGTTCATGTTATAGTTTTAAAACAAGTAATTGATAAATTAGTTATATAAACAATTAATAACTGAAATAATTTTGAAATGTTATTAATAAACATGTTTCATAAAAACAATTAAATTTTTGAAATTTTTTTTATTTGGCAATATAATTGCCTCCAACAACAACTGCAAGGGACTGAAATGGCAAAGGACCGAAATGGCAAGGGACCGAAATGGCTAGGGACCGAAACGGTAAGGGACCGAAATGACATCGGGACCGAAACGCCAGGACCGAAATGCCCTGCTTCCGAAAAAAAGTCATTTAAAGTTTTCATTTGTGTGAGTAATTGCGCTATTAACAAAATTTACAATATCTCGCGATATAATTACCGTACGAGTAAAGACGAGGTGTCAAAATGTTCACAATTAAACAGGCTTTCATTTAACATTTAAAAATAAAAATCGAATTTTTGATCAATTTTGAGGTAAACTGTCCCATAAAATATTATTTTTAGCATTTTATAGAATTAGAAAATGTACAAATATGATGAATGACCTGACATTGACATATATATATATATATATATATATATATATATATATATATATATATATAACCATTAATTAAACATAACCTACCACCATCAAAAACCGTAATATTATGAATTAAAGCTGTAAGTATAAAAAAAGTGCCAAATAATTTATTATAAGAATTCTTATGGAAGAAAAAAGAAGAAAGTGGACACCGACAAATAATGGAAAAGCTTATATATTGAATTACGTTATCAAGGGCACAAAATTCAATGATATAAGCAATATGGTTGTTTTCTGTGAGAAAAATAAGCTAAAGCTAAAATTATTTTTCCCTGTGCCCAAACACCCATTATAATCAAGTGAATAGATTAAAAATGAAAACAGAATAAAAACAAATAATATGAAATGGAAAAACCAATAAAACCTGTTTAAATATTTATAGGATATAAAATAGAAATAATACACAACATACCGATTAATATTTCAGTATTTTTCAATATATCCACACGCACATGGCTCCCAAAATATCGTAAAGATTAAGGTGAATAAAACAGTTAAGAAATCACAGTAATTGATACCAAAGGATGTAGTTAATACATTTTGAAAACCCATGAAAAATAAAATTAATATAATATAAAATAAAAAATAAATAGAAAGTAATTACATTATTTAAAATAACTAAAATGCACTATTAAATTAATTAATTACTATATAACAATATCGTCAAAATTTAGCTTAAAAATCCACCTGGTGTAGTAAATTATAACTGAAAAAGAGTTGCAAAAGACAAAAGTTATATCTTATCGTCAAAAGACAAATTTTGGTGCTGCCATCTAGTAGTATTTTTATTATTCAAATGTCACAAGATAAACAATTGAAATCCTTAGAATGTAAAAATCTTGTTTAACAGCAAAACCAAACAAAACCTTATATATAGATAATTAAAAACCTAATATAAACCACACTATATATTTTTAAAAAAACTGTTGTTAATAAAATTTAAAAAAAAAAAAGAGGATACAAAATATTCTATTATCTTACTCATTTAAACTATACTAAGAATTTAAATAATGCTATAACATTGAGAATATATAGCATATAGCTATATGCTATAAAACAAAATAAATTCAATAATAATTAATAAAAATATATTAAAAATAATATAAAAATCGTTAATAAAAACTATTATATATAAGATAATTATAAAATGAACAGGAAATAAAAAACATATGGAGGTATATAGAAGATTATCAGATACTTAAATTCCCATTACCTAAAAATCTCAAATATAGTGTGTGGATTATTTTCATACAGCCATAAAAATCCTAAAAGTATGAATGTGGGACATTCAAACACATTAAACCGATAATAAATTTTATAACACAAAGTGAAAATAGATCTATATTAAAAAGAATAGAGGAATAATAATAAAAATAATTACCCCATTTTAATACATACAGTATAACTTTATTTATATTAAATATACTTATATGTATATTAATCACTATAAAAATGGCAAACTATTAGTAATTAATATGATATTGTCCTGAGTAAATTAAAATTTAATAACAAATGATTGTAAATAAGATAAAACAATAATTAAGCTAAATATAATATTAATGAAAGTCACCAATTACATATAAAATATCAAATCAACATCCTTATAAAATACGTAAAAAATATAGTAATAATACATAAGCCCCATTTTTTTAAAATTAACCATTGCGTATTATCCAGACAACACCACCCTCCTCCGTACTCTAACATCTACCCACCCATCCATCCTATAATAATTTTTACTTTCTTCTATCTTTACAAGAAGAAAGTATTGGATTCGTGAAAATTTTCGACTTTCGATTTTCGACGGATTTATACGTTTTAGAATGCCCAGAACACGATTTGATGATTTTTAGAAAATGTCTGTCTGTGAGTCTGTCTGTCACTCCGTCACTCTGTCACTCTGTCTGTGAGTCTGTATGGGACAAAAATTTTGTGGGCGCTCTATCTCAAGAACTAATGCACGGAATTTCACAAAACTTCATATTTAGTTAGACCTTGATATAAACTGGACCTGATTAGTTTTTGGTGAAAATCGCCCAACAGGTGGTGCTGCTATTCGGCATTTTTCACAATTTCTGCAATAGCTATATCTCAAGAACTACTGCACGGATTTTCATAAAACTTCAGATTCTGTTAGTCCAAGATATAGTTTGGAGCTGATTACGTTTTTGTGAAAATCGCCCAACAGGTGGCGCTGGTATGCTGCATTGTTCATAATTATCGATATAGCTCTAACTCAAGAAAAAATGCACGAATTTTCATCAATCTTCAGATTCAGTTATTCCCTGATATAAATTAGTGCTGTTTAATTTTTGGTGTAAATCGCCCAACAGGTGGCGCTGCTGTACTGCATTTTTCACGATTTCCACAAGAGCTGTATCTTAAGAACTATTGCACGGATTTTCATCAAACTTCAGATTTAGTTAGTCCTTGACATGAATTGACGTATAAATTAGTGCTGTTTAATATTTGGTGTAAATCGCTCAACAGGTGGCGCTGCTATGCTACATTTTTTCAGAATTTCCGCTATACCTCTATCTCAAGAACTAATGCACGAATTTTCATCCAACTTCAAATACAGATACACTTTGATATGAATTGGTGCTAAATCGTTGTTATTTCTTGTACTATTTAAATGATTTAATTGCTGTGATTTATATAGAAGAAAGTTTTGTGATGGCCACAACATACTAGTTTTATATTATTTTACAATTATTAATTTTTTATATATATTTTTTTATTTTATATATTTTTTTGTAATTTTGTTTACGCATGTGTTAATTTGTTTTAAATGATCATGTAAGTAAAGTACTAATTGTATATTAATGAATAATATATATATATATATATATATATATTTTTTTTTTTTTTTCAGAACAAACTTTCTACTTGAAGAAAGCTGAAAACAGTTATGACTGGAAAATAAATTATCCATTTAAAAATAGTTTTGCTTTAGACAACGAACTATACTTTGGGGACATAAGTAAAGTATCTATAACTCGCCCTAAATTGTATTTACTGACAATCGATGTGTTAAATGAATTTTATAACAAGTTTTTTTCTTTAAATGTTACCTTAAAGTACCATCGGGCCATAAAAAGTTGACGAGATCTCAAGTAATTCTGAATTTTCTTATCACGATTGAGATTCTTTAATATTACGTACAAATACATTTGAAGATTTGTGCAGTGCAGTCATTAAGTAAACTTAATAAAACTTTCGCCTATTATAATTAATAAACACAAATTGGTATTAATAGGGCTTTTACGGAATACTCACAACTCTACTCAAACAATTTCTTTAAAATATTATTTTTAGTATTTTATGGATTCAGTTAAATATACAAATGAAAATTATAAGAATTTCGCCTATGTGTCTTTTAACATCAAGAAAGCTAAAGAGTTTCCGCCGACAAAAAAAAAAGAAAAAACACCAAAATTAGTAAACCAAAAGAAAACCCGGAAAAATTCTAAAACAAGTTGAGAAAAAAAAAAACCCCCACTAAAACTAAAATATTAAAATTAAAACTAGTTGACCAAAAAAAAAAAAAAAAAATCTAGTGAAAATATAGGCATTCCCCCGACTTACATAAGTAATGCGTTCCGTAAAGTTTTACTTACACTGTAAAAAAATCCGAGGAGTTTTCCTGTAGGAATCGAAAAAATAGTTGCCCTTATCCTACTGGAAAATTTTCCGACCCAGCTCAGAATAAAATCCGTAAAAAAAGGGAAACATTCATTAAAATGGTATTTTTTGGATTTTATTCCGATTTTACGGATTTTATTCCGAGCTGGGTAGGAAAATTTTCCGGTACGGTAAGGGCAACAATTTTTCCGATTTCTGCAGGAAAGCTAGTCGGACTTTTTTTTACAGTGTAAATTTAATTTTACGTAAGTCAAATTTGTAAGTTGCTTGGGTAGAATTTTGTAAGAAATTGCAATATTTATTATATATATATACGTATGTATATAAAACATATATATATTACTAGCAGGAATGACCGAGCTAAGCTCGGTCAAAATTAGCTTTGTGTTTATCTCGATATATTATTTCCACTGAATCATTCTTGCTGCTTTAGATGCAATTAGCTTAACCCTGAGACATAGTGACCCAAAATCACCCACTAATCGATTTTTTTCGAACATGCGACATAACACAATGCTCTTCTCGAGCCTCAAAACGAAAGAATACAAAATTTAGTGAAAATCGTTAGTCGTTTTCTAGATAAAATAAGTTTGACCAACGTTGATTCAAAAACCCACTAACCGAAATTTATTGAACATGTGAGCTTTTTCAATGGTCTTATTGTATTTTGAAACGGTATAGTAAAAAAAAAAAAAAAAAAAAAAAAAAAAAAATGTCAAAATTGTTTGAACCTTTTTGAGATGCCGTTAACTTGACCTTGACCCATTTTCACCAAAATGACCCACTAATAGAATTTTCTTGAGCATGCGACCCAGCCCAATGGTTTTATCTTGTCCAGAAACGGTGTAGTATAAAGTTTTGTCAAAATCTTTTGAGCCGTTTTTTAGATACAGGTCCTTTGATCCTGATCCATTAGGACCCAAAATGACCCATTAATTGAATTTTCTTGAACATGAGACCCTGCCCAATGGAAATATCATGCACGGAAACGGTATTATACAAAACTTTGTCAAAATGTTTTGAAGCGCTTTTTAAATACAATTAGGTTGACCCTGACCCATTGTGACCCATTAATTGAATTTTCTTGAACATGCGACCTAACCCAATGGTCTTCTCGAGCCCAAAAACGTAGAATACAAAATTTAGTCAAAATCGTTTAAGCCGTTTTTTAGATACAATTAGCTGAACCCTGACACATTATGGCCCAAAATGACCCACTAATCGAATTTTCTCGAACATGTCACCTAGCCGAATTCTCTTCTCATGCCCAGAAACGGTATAGAATAAAATTTGGTCAAAATGTTTTGAGTATGTTTTTAGATTCAATTAGCTTGACCCTGTCCCATTGTGACCCAAAATGACAAGCTAATAGGACTTTCTCGAGCATGTGACTTAGTCCAATCGTCATCTCATGACCAGAAACGGCCGTATATTAAAAGATTTTGTGAAAATGTCTTCAGCCGTTTTTTCGATATAATTAGCTCGACTCTGACCCGTAATGACCTACAATGACCCACTAATCGAATTTTCTCGAACACGTGGCCCATCCCAATGGTCTTTTCGTGCCCGGAAACGATAGATTACAGAATTTCGTCAAAATCGTAGAGCCAAATTTAGCTGGACCCACGGTGACCCAAAAATGACCCACTAATCGAATTTTCTTGAACACGTTACACATCCCAATGGTTTTTTCGTGTTCGAAAATGGTTAGATACAAAATTTAGTCAAAATCGATTGAGCCGTTCTCTAGATATAATTAGCTTGACGTTGACACATTATAACCCAAAATGACCCACTAATCCAATTTTCTCGAACACGAGACCCATCCTAATGGTCTTTTCACGCTCGAAAACAGTAGGGTGCAAAATTTCGTCAAAATCGTTAGAGCCGTTATCTAGATAAACTTAACTTGACCCACGGTGACCCAAAAATGACCCACTAATCGAATTTTCTCGAACATGTGACTTAGCCCAATGGTCTTCTTGTAATCCAAAATTGTAGAATATGGAGTTTAGTGAAAATTGTTAGAGCCATTTTTTAGATAAAAATTGCTTGACCCACAAAGACCCACAAATGACCCACTAATCCAATTTTCTCGAACACGTGACCCATCCCAATGGTCTTTTCGTGCGTGAAAATGGTTAGATACAAAATTTAGTCAAAATCGGTTGAGCCGTTCTTTAGATATAATTAGCTTGACCCTGACCCATTATGACCCTCTAATCGAATTTCTCAAACACGAGAGCCATCTCAATAGTCTTTTCGTGCCCGAAAATGGTTAGATACAAAATTTAGTCAAAATCGATTGAGCCGTTCTTTAGGTATAATTAGCTTGACCCTGACCCAAAATGACCCACTAATTGAATTTTCTCGAACACGAGACCCATCCCAGTGTCTTTTCGAGTCCGAAAATGGTTAGATACAAAATTTAGTCAAAATCGATAGAGCCGTTCTCTAGATATATTTAGCTTGACCCTGACCCATTATGACCCAAAATGACCTACTAATTGAATTTTCTCGAACACGAGATCCATCCCAATGGTCTTTTCGTGCCCGAAAATGGTTAGATACAAAATTTAGTCAAAATCGATAGAGCCGTTCTCTAGATATATTTAGCTTGACCCTGACCCATTATGACCCAAAATGACCCACTAATCGAATTTTCTCGAACACGAAACCCATCCCAATGGTCTTTTCGTGCCCGAAAACAGTAGGGTGCAAAATTTCGTCAAAATCGTTAGAGCCGTTATCTAGATAAACTTAGCTTGATCCACGGTGACCCAAAAATGACCCACTAATCGAATTTTCTCGAACATGTGACATAGCCCAATGGTCTTCTCGTTATCCAAAACTGTAGAATATAGAGTTTAGTGAAAATCGTTAGAGCCGTTTTTTAGATAAAAATAGTTTGACCCACAAAGACCCAAAAATGACCCACTAATCGAATTTTCTAGAACACGTGACCCATCCCAATGGTCTTTTCGTGTTCGAAAATGGTTAGATACAAAATTTAGTCAAAATCGATTGAGCCGTTCTTTAGATATAATTAGCTTGACCCTGAACCATTAGGACCCAAAATGACCCACTAATCGAATTTTCTCGAACCTGAGACCCATCCCAATTGTCTTTTCGTGCCCGAAAACGGTAGGGTGCAAAATTTAATCAAAATCGTTTGAGCCGTTTTCAAGATAAAATTTACATACACACACACACACACACACACACAATTTTTGCTCGCATTATAGCATAAGATTTACAGCGTATTATTTTATAAATAAAGCATTATGCGAAATTATTTACTCGTACGCTGTAAAAAAAATAATGCCAGTTTTCCGGTAGGAATCGGAAAAATAGTTGCCCTTATCGTACCGGAATAATTTCCAACCCAGCTTAGAATAAAATCCGTAAAATCGAATAAAATCCGTAAAATACCGTTTTACTGACGATTTCCTTATTTTTTTGGATTTTATTCCGATCTGGGACGGAAATTATTCGGGTACGATAAGGGCAACTCTTTTTCCGATTCTTACTGGAAAACTGGCAGTATTTTTTTACAGTGTATATGAACTATAAAAGTATGAAAAAATATTAAAACAAACTTAAAGAACACTTTTCAAATACCTTGTGGAGTACGGGATTTATAAATCTGAAATTGATGAAGTGATTTATAACAATTTTAAATCTACATTAAATGACTACACTGTAAAAAAATCCCCGAACAGTATTCCTGTAGGAATCGGAAAAATAGCTGCCCTTATCGTACCGGAAAATTTTCCAACCCAGCTCGTAATAAAATCCGTAAAAAAAAAAGGAAATTCGTTAAAACGGTACTTTACAGATTTTATTCCGATTTTGCTGATTTTATTCCGAGCTGGGTCGGAAAATTTTCCGGTACGATAAGGGCAACTATTTTTCCGATTCCTACAGGAAATCTGGTCCTTTTTTTTTTTTTTTTAGTAGTGTATAAAAATAAGAAATAATTAAAGAGGACACATTTAACCTATTCTCCATGAATTTCTGATGGCAAGACAAATGAATAGCACTCATAAAATAACATGATCCTTGATAAGCACAAACTGTATTTATTATGAATTAGATGACTACTGTGAATAACTAACAATAAAGATTAAGTTGTTTTATTATAGATTTTATTGCATATACCAATAAAAATATAAACCTATCTAATGTATGAACTATATTGCGGTTGTGGTCTATATCTAATATTTTATTTATAAAATAAATATCAAAAGTATGCAATTGCGTTTTAAACGCGCTAGTATGCTCATAAAAATAATTTTCGAAATTTATTACGTAACTGCGAATTTACGTAAGTCGGGGGATGCCTGTAATGTTGAGAAAAAAGCCAAAATAAAATTAGTAGAGAAAAACCCCCCAAAAACCAGTTGAAAAAAAAAATAATAACTGAAACCAAAACTGTAGTTGGTTTAAAAAAAAAAAAAAAAAAAAAGTACTAAAGATAGTTGAGAAAAAACCCGCACTAAAATTAGTTGAAAAATACCCCGCTAAAACTAGTTGACAAAAAGAAAACCCCACTAAAACTAATTGACAAATAAAAACCAAACACTTAAAGCTATTTTTGTTTTGCACATTGAATAATGCCTTTTTAACATGGTAGAGTAAAAACAATAGAAGATAATTCGGAGATTTTTCCCTTGAAAAACATTTTAGACCCTACTATAGGGTATTTGAATAGTTTAGGGGCAATTAAAAAATTTTTAGTGGCAACACTGGATGCGTTTGTAAACAACTATTTTCGTGTGTAGATTTTAACTCCCCAGACTTTCTATAGTGAGACAATCTGGATAAGAGATACAAATAAGGTAAGTGTCAAAATATTACCTTTAGTAACCTGTAACCCATGTGTGATCATAGTTTTTCCTTTAACTTTTTGTTTTGACAGGAAATGTTTACGTTTTCATAAAGCTAACATTAAAACTAGTTTTTCGGGGCTACTTGGTGCCAAGCTTTTTTGGTCCGGAAGTAGCACCAGTTACTCAGAAATATCTTTTATACAACTAAATCTCTTAAAAAATGTATTAAGTAACAGTTTTTTCAAATGTTACTTAAGCAAAATGTTACAGTAATTATTTTTGTTCCAGTTGCTGAGGATAACATGATGAAAACTGTTTCTTGTGTCTTTAATATTAACATTTGGTTTATTGTGTTTAAATGTTAAAAAAAAAAAAAAAAAAAATGTTTAAGAAGTTTTTAGTGTTAATTCATTAGCAGATCTTATGCAATCAATTGCTAATTGGTTTCAATATTCCAACACATGAATTGCATTAATTTTATATGAAAATAAGTGAATGGACCAAAGAAGCCCCCAGCAGGGGCTACTTTGCTCCAAAACGTTAAAAATAGTTAAAAAATTAAAAAAAAAAAAAATTGCCTCTTTAAAATCATACAGTTTGCTTCATTGTTTCCTGTTAATTGATTACAATTCAATTTCGACGTTGAAAAATCAAATATAATATTTTTTTAATAATGGAAATGTTAGTGGAACCAGGAAAAAGTGGCCCAAAGTACGGTTGACGGTATCTATAGCTCATGGTAAAATGTATTACTACGAATCCATATGTTAAATGGATTGTATAACAAGCTTTCTTTTATGTACTTTAAAGAACCGTCACAGCGCAAAGGAATAATTCAATATATTTTATTTTCTACAAATTAAACAGAACTATAACCATATTTTTTTCCGAGCGTTTACGCACGATGCCATGACAACGAGTAGAAAATACACGCAGATTAGATAAGAAAATCTGATTATAGATCTAAAAAATTTTTAGTCGATCAGATAACTCAGTTATCGTAAAATATACGAATATACTTCTATACGGATTTACGGTAATGAATTTTCTTTTTATTTGCATAAATCGGTAGACAACCGCGCAAAATTCTATATCTTTGAACTGCCGTTGGAAAAGCCATTGGAGGATAAAAATGAAAATTTGGAGGTGCGGGGGATCGAACCCCGGGCCTTTCACATGCAAAGCGAACGCTCTACCACTGAGCTACACCCCCGACGGAAGAAGCATAGATTATAACCGAGAAATCCTTGTTTGATCAACTGTCATATTCAAGTAGTCAGAAGCTGCTTCATGAGAATTTTTACCACTCCGTTCGCTGTTCTGTACGCGCTCGCAGACGTCCACAGTAGAACATAATGATATAAGTGCAATCGCTGGACTTTATTACAAACCTTAAATCGACGGTAGACCATAATGATATAAGCGCAATTGCTCGACTTTACTTTAAACCTGAAATTTAAAATTTAATACAACAAAATTAAGATTAAAAGAAAAGTTCAACAAATTTGATAAAGAAATAGATATAATCTTTATTAATATTAAAATTGCAAATAAAACTAAAAAGTTCCAAGAGTTAAATTCTTTGAAAATTTTTATTTTTAGCAAAATATCCAACCCAACTGTTAAATAACAGACATAAATTGTTACGTCAATTATTTTAATAAGTTTAAAAGTAAAAATATCTTTCTAAAAAACACTCTTTTATTAGAATAAAATGTTCATCTTGAAAATCACCCTAATTTTTTAACTGCAATTCACGTTTTTTTTTGCCCCAAAATTCCCTTTTCAATACGTTAATCTGGCGTTAATGAAGAACTGGGTTATGAAAAATTCATTGGTATTTTTAGGTTTTGGTAGAAAACACAAGCAAGTGAAAAACATGTAGTTTTTAGGGTTTCGTTCATCTGACGAAACCCTATTCGTCTCACTCCCCTGTCTGTCTGTCTGTTTCTCCGTCCATCACAGAACCTGTTCTCAGAAACTATACATGTTGAAGACTTGAAATTTTAAATACATATAGCTGAACACCTCGCATCAAACGACAAATCATAAAATTTTGAAAAAGTCTTATATTTAACCCTCTGAGCTCTAACTTCTGTATTTTAAGCTTTTTTTTTTTTTTTATCTAACTGAGCCACTAATTAAGTTGGAGACTTGAAATTTTGTAATACTTATAGCTCAACACTTGCGACCACACGACAAATCATAAAAATTTCAAAAAGTCTTATATTTACCTCTCCGGTCTCTAACTTGTGTATTTTAAGTAATTTTTCCTAACTGAGCCCCTAGTTAAGTTGGAGACTTGAAATTTTGCATACTTATAGCTGAACACTTGCTATCACACGACAAATAATAAAATTTCAAAAAGTCCTATATTTACCTCTCTGGTCTCTAACTTGTGTATTTTAAGCAATTTTTCTAACTGAGCCCCTAATTTAGTTGGAGACTTGAAATTTTGCATACTTACTCAAGTCATATTCAAGAAAATCAGAGTTGCTTCATGAGTATTTTTTCCACTCCGCTGTTGAGTTGAAATGTTTATTTGGCTTAATTCTGTCTACGCTCGCAAATGTCGACGGTAGAACATAATAATACAAGCGCAGTTGCTAGACTTTATTATAAATCTGAAATTTAAAATTTAATACAATAAAATTAAGATTAAAGCTAAGTTTGAGAAACATTATAAAGAAATAGATACCGTAAAATACGTTTAACATGAAAATGAGGGGACCGAAAAAATGTTTCGTGTTAAAAAATTCGGAAAAAAAGAACAAAACTCAAACATTTTCGACTTCGTCAAATTTTATTTGATTTCCTGTTTAACTACTAGTAATTTGCATCCATTATAATAAAAAACAAGTAAAAAAAAAAAATTAATTTTTAGGGAAAAAATCAGATTTTTTTTTTTTTTTTCAGCATTCTGAGATTTAGCTTGTTTGAACCAAATAAGCAAAGTTCTCTCTAAATCTTCGTGCTTAGCAATTCTCATACATTTTCTCTCTGCCTTAAACAAACTTCGTTCAAACCTTAACTTAATGGGATCAATGTTTTTTATTATTGTTGATAAAATAGAATTGGCAATGCCAAACTCCTTGCAGATTTCTATTTTCGTCCTTCTTTTTCATCACCTGCATTAAGCAACTTCATCTTCATTTGAAGCAAAATAGCAGTTTGTTTTCGCATCAATTTCTCAGCCATTGTACTAATAAAACATAAGCTAATTTACAATAATTATGATATTCACCGATTTTTACCCCAAATTCAGTAGTTTTAACACATAATTTACAAATTTCAACTCAAACTCACTAGATCGAAAGTTAATTTTTTCGTGTTAAACTATTTTTGTTTCGTGTTAAAAGAATTAAAAAATGGATTAAATTGCCTAGTATACTGTCGGGGCCGCTATATCATTTCGTGTTAACCGATTTTTCATGTTAAGTGTTTTCGTGTTAAAAGTATTTCACTGTATAATCTTTATTAATATTAAAATTGCAAATCAAACTAAAAAGTCCCAAGAATTAAATTCTTTGAAAATTTTAAATTTTTAGCAAAATATCCATCTATTAAATAACAGACATAAATTGTTACGTCAATTATTTTAATGAGTAAAAAAGCAAAAATATTTTTAAAAAACCCACTCTTTTGTCAGAATTCAATGTTCATCTTGTAAATCACCCCTAATTTTAGGTAGATTTTGTATGAAATACTACCTATTGCGATCTCCCCCCTGTGTTGGAATTTCTGAAAAATTTTTGCAGATATACACCGATCGTGATCCCTAGAAACCAAAACCACCCTCAGTAAAAGACTTTATATATATATATATAAATGCGATAACTTCCATAATTCTCTGCACAAATATCTTCCAAACTGATACAAAAAATCAAGGGGCATAAAATCTCGGTCAAGTTCATTAATAGGCAAAATTGGACCAAGGGGTTGGACATATGGAGGGGTTTTGTAAAAACAGAAAAAACCCCATAACTTCTTAATTATAATACATATAGAATCAGTTTAAGGGTATTATTACTTCTAAAAAAAAGGGACAAAAAATTATATATGACAGATTTTTGATAAAATAAAAAATGGGCTCAAGCGGCGGTGTTGGGGAGAAAAAATTCATAACTTTGTCAATTCTCAAGATATCAAATCCAATTAAATTTATTATAAATCTTCTTAATATTATCTACAACTTTTATATTGACAAGTTTTTAATAGGACCAATTTGTACAGCAATAATAATAATAATAATAATAATAATAATAAATAAAAATAAATAAATAAAAACGAAAACAAAAAGGGGGGGATTGAAGAAGAAAAAAATCCATAACTTCGTCAATTCATAAGATATAAAAATCCGCATAAATTTATTATATATCTTCTTTATATTATCTTCAACTTTAATATTGACAAGTTTTTGATAGGACCAATTCTTACAGCAAAAACAAATTAAAAATTCATAGCGGTTGAATAAAAAATAATCGTATTAAGGGTGTACTCAAATCCAAACTGCTTATTTTGTGACTCATTTTTTAATTCATGTTTGCTCTGAAACGCATCCAATTGGTAGGTTTTCTTATTCAGAAATTACATAATGTACCATAATGGTCGATTTCTTTTATAGAGGCAGAATATATTTCAAACAATGATGTCAAAGTGGGCATTTTGAACCGAATTTTCCGAAGCGATTGTGTTGGAAGCGAAAAATATTGTTCTACTGAGAAAATAATTGTTTATAAATCAAGTTATAATTAATAATAATAAAAAAAAAAAACAGGTTGCTTCAAAAATCACGTCAGCAAATTTCATGTTTTTTTCTTTTAAAAATGAATCTGAAAATGTGTTAGAAAATCTCGAGTTGTTGAGCATGGGAAAGTATTTTTTTTAATATCGCCTTAACGTGATTCTGATAAAACGAGCTCTTTTATAAAAACGAAATTAAAAACTTGTCAAAAGTGGCCAGATAAAATTGCTAAAGTGTGTTTATCTCTAATCATGATTTAGTTTTTGTTAATTAATACTTAACTTCGAAATCTACCTGTGCCTGTAGGCCGAGCCGGAAGGGATTTTTTTTAACTACAATTCACGTTTTTTCCCCCCAAAATTTCCTTTACAATATGTTAATCTAGCGTGAGGAAAGAACTCGATTATGAAAAATTCATTGGTATTTTTACGCTTGGTAGAAAACGCAAGCAAGTGAATTTATTAAAAAACATGTAGTTTTTTTATGAGATAGGGCAACAGTAAAGAAAAAAGGAAAGATTATTAAAACTAACATTTTAGGATTTCTAAATTGATTTCTTAACGTGTAACCATAAATTAATACTAAACTATTAATTAATAAAAACGAAATTAAAAGTTATTACATTCTTCATTTTTCATTTATAATTTATTGTCAACTTTTTACCCGACTGCCAAGAAGGGTTATGTGTTTCCCGCGTATCTGGGTACGTGGATTTCTTTATACCCTCGAAACATCCCAACGGCTGGATGGATTTTAATGAATGAGGTCTCTATCGATTCGTCTTAACCGTTCGATGGTTATAGGCTAGGTTTTGTCTTTATAAATTCAAAATGACAGCTGTAAAATACAAAATGGTGGTAGAGACGAAAAAAATGTTTTACGCACCCTATTGAGTGCATATAATTGGATAGGTCTTTCAAAATGAAGACGATGTTTCATTGACTATTTTACAGTCAGAAGCTTCGTTTAAATATTACAAAGCCTGGAAGTTGTGTAGGTAGGATCTCTAGCTTTGCTGCAACTTTAATCTTCATAGACATCTATAGGTATCATCAAAACAGTGTTTATAGATAGGAACTAACAATTAAACACAACTTAAAAGTCATCAAGTAAAAAAAAAAAAAAAAAAAAAAAAAAAAATAGGTAAGTAATATAAAATATAATTTCACATTGATGAGAAATAATTAATTTGTTCTCTTTTTACGCAGTCGGGTTTTTTCATATTTTAAATTTAATTAGTCTTTAAAACGTTTCTTTGTTACAGTTTCACGGTGATTTGGTCTATTTGGCGTATTGGCTCATCATTAAATCCATTTTTAGTGTTCCGTACTTAAAAAGTAAACACGGAACCATTATAAGATCACTCCTGTGTCTGCCTGTCCGTCTGTCATAGCAATTTTACTCGTAAACTATGGAACGTGGTAAGTTCAAATTGGCTGAAGTAATAAAGGCTATTGAACAATTGAAAAACACATTTATAGATTATTAATCTTTCACAAATACGAAGAATAACATTGAGGGGCTAATTAAGTTACGTGAAAAAAAAATCTTTTCTTTTTATATCGTGTGAAAACTTTCGTAACATCGTCAAAACTGCATTTTTTTTTAAATTTTAGGTGTTATATTTTCAGAGATAGTGTCGAAAATGTAATGCAAAAATATGCTCCTCCCCCTCTATTTTCGAATATACTGAAACTAAAATTATGAAAAAATTAGGGATAAAGTTAATTTAATCGGGTTGGGTTGGGTTGATTTTTGACGGCTGATTATCTACTCGAGGGATATGGGCCTCGGTGGAAGTGTCCTCCGTGGGAGTCTTTCTACACTGAAAAAAATGGATTCTCAAAATTGAGAAAAAAGTATTCATTTTTAAATACGTCCCATACTCAAAATAGCTTCGATCCAAATGTACTCAAAATTGAGAAACACATGTACTCATTTTTGATTCCATGGATGGTGTCAAATATGAACCGTTATGTACTCATTTTTGATTTTATGTATGTATTCAAATATGAAGTGTTTATGTACTCTTTTTTTGATCCCATGTATGTATTCAAATAAAAACCTGTAATTGCTTTCTGTTAAATATTTAATACATTTTTTTCTTATTTTATACAATCAGCTGTACCTTCAGTAAGTATTACATATATGCACTGTATTTTAAAGATATTTGAAAACAACGCTTCTGTTATAAAAATATGAAGTTAAACAAGATGGCGTCCAAGAAGGCCGATTAGTAACACGGGCGAAATCAAAATAACATGTCGGGTTAAAAGACACACAATTTATAAAATGCTTTGAAAACTAAAATAACTTAAATGGAAAAAAATAATTTTCTTGTCAAAGGGGCTTCGCCCCGCTCCCCCTCCCGAGACACTTTACTACAGATTAAAGTAAAAATGTTCTGACATTTGTTTTCCGCTAAAAATTATTAACGAGAAATATTTAATTATTTACTAAGAAAAAATAGCAAAATTATTATCAAGATACGCTAAACAATTACTTTTATGACATGGACAGTGTTTCCAACTACTTTTAAATCATTTTAAAATACTGCGCATAATTTAATATTTACATTAATATAATATTTATAAAAGATACAGCTGATTACATTAAACAAGAAAAAAATGTATTGAATATTTAACAGAGAGCACTTACTTTCAAAGTAGTTGGCGAAATATTGATAATCCCATTTTTCTAATTATTGTTTTCTCGAACAAATCCACCTCACTTAGCACACAGACCAGACCGAATTTACGAAGCACTGATAAACAACAACAACAACAACAACACAATGTAACCTTACGCGTTACAAAGGAGACACGGGATATAGTTCCTTCAGAGGAATAAAAATGTTATATTATAGCTCTGATTTCCACGGTATATTACTTTATTTTCCGACTAAAGGACATCTTTTAAGCCGCCATGAATGAAATAAACCACTACAAAGTACAATTATCGTTTCGTTTGGGTTTGATAATATCCCAGGTAGCACAGCAATATCGGCCAATATCGGAAACAGCGATTTCGCAATATCGGCCAATATCGGTATACCGATATTGGCCGATATTGCATGGCAAACTTTTTTTCCAATATTGGCCTATATCGGCACCCAATACCGGCTGATATCGGTAAACGCCGGACCGGCCGATATCGGGAAACGCCGGACCGGCCGATATTGGGAAACGTCGGACCGGCCGATATTGGGCAACGCCGGACCGGCCGATATCGGTGAACATTGGACCGGCCGATATTGGTCAAACTGAATTCGGCATTACAAAACGACAAAACTTTTGTTTCTTAATATAGGGAGATATTGATTACCTGTCTTGACATAGTATTGTAATAAATATCTCTTTATATTAGTGAAAAAAGTTGGCCATTTTATATTGATGAATCCAGGTTTGAAATCATATGCATATAAATATATATTTTTTAACTATTTCAATTTTTTTTTTTTTTTTTTTTTTTTGCTATTATAGAAATATATATTTATATATTGTTTATATGGAAAATCATAGCTAAGTTCACTGCCATGATAATGTAAAAAAATATTTAAAAGAAAAATTTTTCATGATTATGTTGAAAGTGGTAACTCTGAAATAACCCAAAAATTTTGGAGAATTTTTTTTCTTTTATTAAAAGGTGTACCTTTTTACGAAAATTAATTATATCTATAATACCAATTTATGGAAATGGTAAAGTTGAAAAGTGTTTATATTGTATTGTTTGAATAAAATAACTTTTATTACCATATAAGCAATTTTGATATTTTTTTTAATATAATCAATAAAAATATTAAACATATTAAAATTAAAAAAAATATTTAACTGAAATGATTTATTCTTTTCTGCCTTTACCATAAATATAGATGTTCAAATTTGTTTAACTGTATTGATGTATAAATTTTGCAAGGAAAAACAAAACTAGTAAAAGTTAGTCAAAAACAATTTATGTTAGGGGACACAGTACCCTTTCAACTACTTTTTCAATTTTGAATAATACTGTAATATCTGTAGTGACATTATATTTAATACTATAAAGCAAATTAAATTTCATGTAATTTCAAAAAATCTTGCCTATTTCTATTTAACTAAAATTCAAATAAAAAAAAATATATATATTTTTTAAAAAGCCCAACTGATTTTTTAAATATCAATATTTTCGTTTCAAATTTTTTTCCCACATTCCTTAGATTATACTACATAAAACTGTGCCATGGATTTTTAGATGTATGGGATATTACATTTAATATAAATCTTTTTCTCTTTTGTATAATAAAAAATCAAGGAAATTCAACAAACTCATAATTGAAATTACAGAAATTTCTGAAGCAAAAAATATTCATTTTAAAATAGTAGTAGGGATTTTTAAAAAGTTAAAAATTATTCAAAAAATTTAAATTTTAGTTAAATAGGCATTTTTGTAAGATTAAAAAAATATATATATATATATATATTTGCATTATAGTATTAAACATAATGCCACCACAGATATTACAATACTATTGAAAACTGAAAAATAGTTTAAAAGGTACTGGGTCCTCTTAAGTTACATATGCAAAATTCTACCTTTGTTCTTTTTTCAAACTTAACTTTAATTAATTATTCCTACCCAATTAACTCAGAAGAAAATTTATATTTTATCTGTATGACCAGACCATCATCCTGAATCAGAGTATGAACTTACTGATTCTATAGTGTTGGAAGATGAATACTCTCTCCCTTATGTTCACTCTACATTCTGGTGATTTCTCTTTTTTTTTTTTTCAATGTTCAATGTTCTACATTGAAACATTAACTTTTGAAAAACTCATAAGTAAATGCTACTTTCCTCATTAAAAATTCATATGTAAAATTATGTCCGTAATACCAATTTGTGGTTATAGTGAGGTTGAAAAATTGAATATTTAAATAAAAATCAATTTATCATAAGCAGATTTCCATATTTTATTTTCACATAATCAATAAACACTTAACCATTATCAAAAAAAATAATAATAAAAATAATGTAGATGAAATGATTCTTTTTTTTTATGTCTTTACAATAAACGTTAACATAGTATTTATATGCAGTAGAAGATCTTTACAATGCAAACCAAAGCATGCAACATTTTGCATTATATAGGTCATTTCACTCAACATTAAAACTTACCTTGTAAATACAGCAATATACAAAACAATCGCAGTAGATATTTATATTGCATTCCTTAGGACCAAACGTTGTGCAGGTTAAAAAATTTTTGCATAATATTGATCATTTCACATATTGTTAAATCGCCTATAAAAAGTATCCAAACATGCTGGGACAAAATCATCACATTACTTAATCCCAAAATTTTTACATTTAATAATAGCAATATTTTCATTTAAAAAAAATCTGAATTAAGGAAATAAAGATGAAATAATGTTTTAAATTTAATCCTCTAAAGGGTGTCAATATTTTTGCAATATGGATTACAGGTGCTTCTTAAGTACAAAATTCATTGCTTACATCTCAGAAACTGTGTATTATATAGGATTATAAAGATCTTCTGTATAAATGAAATGTTACTCCCTCTCTCCACCACACCTGAAAAAAAAAATTGGTACTTTTTGGTTAGCCAGGTGCCAGTGTTATATTTACATACACATATATGCGCATGCGTGTGTACATATATATGTATGTAAAAATAACACTGGTGCCCGGCTAACCAAAAAGTACCAAAAAATGCAAGCGAAATTTGGTTGAAAACAGTAAATCCACTGTTGTTGTTTTTTTATTCATTTAACCAACTTTATTTTAGTTACTCCTATATTAAAAATTAGTAAAACATTAATTTATATTTTTAGTTTCAAAATTTTTAAATATTCAATTAATTTAAAACAAAATTTACATTTTATCTTTATACTCCCTTCATTCTGAATGAGAGTCTGAGCTATACTACTGGGGAATAAACACTTTGATGGAATTTTTTCATTAAAAAAACAAACAATTGCCAGCAAATATTGAGCAAAATTTATAAATTTTCATGGCAGTGTAAAATTGAAAGTGCAACTGAAATGACCATTTAAAAGAATAAAAAAGTATGTTACAAACAATGTCATTAAACTAAGCGAGAAAATCTATTCTGGAACTAAAATTTTAATAGTAAGTTTGATATTTCCATTTGTAATGTATTCATATGAAGTAAAAATAAAATATTTCTATTTTTAATGTACATACGTATATTCAATAAATTTATATTATTTTACATTTTCAAAGAAAGTTTAGCAACAAAAAACTCTTATTTGTTTTTTTAAAATAAAAAAAAAAGAAAAAAAAAAAGAAAAAGAAAAAAAGAAAATTTACAGAAAAATGTTTTTTTCCCCAACATTTGAATCTTTCTAGAAATTATACAAAATACCCTACAAAAAGTAGACTAACATGACATTAAGGCTATCGAAATTCCATTTCAGAATTTACAATACCTACTTAGTTGATGTAAGCAGAACGAAATTCTGACTGATAGAAGGTAGAAACTTTTAAAAACATATTTCAGGACATCCCCCCCCCCCTCTCAAAAAAATTAATAGATAAAAAATACTTAGAAAATATCACAAATGATAAAAAGGACAAAATAGCTATTTTCTTTATATATTTTCTCTTTTGAGTCGGGGGGGGGGGGGTGAAGCTATAAAATACATTTTAGAAATTTAAATTGATAGATTCTCTCAAGTGCACATAAGTAAGGCATTTGAAATAATTAGAAATCTAAAAACTTAGCATTTAAATATCATCATAATTTATATTTCGTTAAAAATTCTAATTTTAGATAGATTTTATAGGAGTCCATTTTTATCAACTGTTTTTCTCTAAGAAACTTTACAAGGTGATTTTAAAAGTTTGTAAATTTATTTTATAAATTGTATTTTATTGAAATATCTTAAACATCGGATACTAGTTTTAAAAATGATAAAACAGAAATTAGAAGTCAATTCTTAAATTTAAATAAAAACTTACCATGTATAAGAAACAAAATTTATTAATCACAAAAAGAATTGAATGGTTTTTTTTATTTACAAACTATTATTAATCATATTTATTATTTAACAAAAATGTTTTCGACAAATCATCAATTTCTTGTTGGTCATCTTCTTCTCCTTTGAAAAGTGTTTCCATCCCTGTCGTCAATTCTGCAAAGATATTTCCAATGCAACTAGAGATAGCAGTGGCTTCTGTTCCTTCAAACTTCATTTCCACACTAGCTAGAAAAGTACAATGAACCAAAATTACAATCCGACCAAGTACTTTAACAATTTATAATTTGCTATAGCTTTTTTTTTTTTTTTTCATAAACAAATTTTAAATGGGAGATTTGAATTTATTCACCAAAGTTTCAGCTTGAAAATGAAATATTTTTACTTCATTATATTAATACAATAGACTCCCTCAAATCCGCACAGCTTGGGACCAGAGGTTGTGCGGATTTCTGGTCATTGCTTTCTTTATTTATATTTTTTAAACAATAATTTGAACGTAATAATGCAATTGAAATTATAATGAATGCTTACTTAAGTGAAATATTAAAATAATTAAATTATTAAAAGTAAACATCAAGTAAATAATAATCCATAATAAAGATTATATACATTTTTCTTGAATTATTCAATGAAACTTGCCTCACAAAGGTACACTACTAATTCATATCAAAATCATAAAATAAGAAAGTTTTATTTCAGGTTTAGCCAGGCTTAATAACCAAAAAAGCTTGATTAATACATAAATATATTTGGTAAAAATATTGCAATTACCAATGCCATCAGCAATATCTTGAATTTTTCAGAAATAAATTTATACTATTTCCTTCATGAACAAGCAAGAGTTTAGTCACATTAACAAGAATTACATATGGAATTATATAAAAATAAAAAAGTCTAATTTTGTCCCTACATCTGAACTGAAAGTTCCATTGTTTACATATTCGATGATGTGTGGATTTGAAGGAGTCTACTGTATCCAATAGTTAGTGCTAAAATCACACAGTACTCACAACTTATTATTTAATGGTTTTATAAATCAGAAAACAAAATTGCGAACCAACTACTTAGCTTACAAACTGCAAACTTACGATATTAAAATTTTACCTCAGTTTTTTTTTTCCTCTTACAAAATTTGAACATAATATTCAAAAATGCATTTTCGAATTAAAGTGAATTTTTAAAACTAAAACTCTTTCCGTAAATAATAAAAGTAAAAATAGTTTCTAAAAGAGTACACTTTTATAAGCATTCAATGTTTATCTTGAGAATCACACCAAATTTCATGACTACAATTTATGTCGTAAAAAAAAAAAAAAAAAAAAAATCCGTTACAATGCATTAATTTTACAAAGAGCCCAACTATTGAAAAATCACTGCTCTGATGTATTACTTGATAAATAGCACGAATATGTGAATTTATTTAAAATATAATATTTGTTCTACTTATCTTTTAAAATATAGTAACAGGGGAAAAAATTATCATTTAAACTGTTATACAGGATTTCTAAACTATTTTTTTTTTTAACATATAATCAAAAATTAATTACTATATGTACTCACGTGTAAATAAACACCAAAATTTTAAAGGAATGAAAATCATTCCATTTTATTATCAGTATTTTGGAATAGTTTTCATTGCCCTATTTAATTGCAGAATTCATATTAATCTTCCTTGATTAAAATTAAATTAAAACCAAGATTACTATCTATTGTTGTTGTCTATTATTAAATATTGTTATTCAAACGGATGGACATGTTATATCTCTCAAATTTTGGGGTTGACTAATATGAGAGTATATACAGTAATAAATTATAAACAAGGATTTTCTTAAAGAAATATTAAAATTAAATTAATAAAATAAATTATTATTAATAATTAAAAATAATCAATAAAAATTAGGAAACTTAAAAAATAAAAAGCTATATTCTTCATATTTTTTAATTTTTATTGTTCCAAATATTTCACTGTTGGAGTTTCACAGCCCCTAAACATATTTTAATGCAAATGGTTTGGTGCATAATTAACTGCATTGTTTTGTAACTCATAAATAGTTGTAATAATAAAGATTATTTGGAGATTTATCACCTGCGGCTAGGTACGACAAAAATGCCTTAAAATCAATTTATAATGAAGTTCTAAAAGTATTAAAATGGCATATTGTCATTAGAAATACACAGGCATAATTTTTATAATTCTAGAATATCAAGAAAAGAGTGAAAAATCAATTACAAAATTCCTTCTTTACATATAAAAACCAAGCTAAATAAAAGAGTGTAAAAATACAACATTGACTGCAATATAGAGACCCATGGTATGTGCGTTAACACTCAATCTTACACCATTTTTGAGGGCATCTCCGGCAGACAGCACAGAGGCAGAAGCCCCTCTGTCCCTATGGGCCCACACAAACCAGGAAATATATGTATGAATGATTAAAAAACTGACATGTTTCAATATAATACAGTAGACTCCTTCAAATCCACACAGCTTGAGACCAGAAGTTGTGCGGATTTCTGGCCGTTGCTTTGTTTACATTTTTTAAACAGTAATTTTAATGCGGTAATGCAATCAAAATTATAATGAATGATTGTGATATTGTAAAATATTAAAATAAGTAAAGTAATAAACTAAAAGGATAAAAAGTAAGCTAATTTAAAAACTGATTAAAGTATTAAAAGTAAAGTTCAAGTAAATAATTAATAATGCATATTTGAATATGCACAAAAAAAAAAAAAAAAAAAAAAAAAAAAAATGAGATCATTTTCCTTCAATTATTCAGTTTGAGGGAGTCTACTGTATTAGCAAACTTTATACACAAAAAGCATCTTATACACTTTTAATTTTTCAATATCAGTTGACAAATTTTTTCTTCCTGTAATTATTACTTAATAACTAAAATTGGAGGTTGCATAAGAAAAACATTTCCGTGCCAAGGGTCAATGCAATGTTTTTCCTCTTTTGGCCCGTTTAATGTGAAACAAAATTTTGTGAAAAATAACATTACATAATAGAAGACGAATTCAAATTAACCCAAATTCAATGATGAACTTATTACATTTAGTTTGCCCAAGAGGAATTTAACAGGTAGAAATAGTTTATTCAAAAAACCTTACATTTTTGGGAAATTTGCATTTTTTAATGGTTTCCTAATACACATCAGATAAATAATAGTGCTTTAACATAGCCATTATAAAATTCATGACAAGAGTTCCATAACATGTGCAATGTGCCAGAAAACTTTGAAAGTTATTTTGGGTGATAACTGCTTAGGATGTGGTTGTTGCAGTCTTTTGGCGCTTGGTAAGATGATTTGGTAAATTTAAAAATAAGATATTACAAATATTAATATAATATTAATAAAATATAATTAAAATAAAAATTTGGTAAGATGCTAAACAGACTTTTGACAACACTGCTTACTTTTTTGCCAGTCGCACCAAGTGCACAAGATGGGAACTCTTCCCAAATGATTAAATTTCTGTATATGACTTAAATAAGAAAACATTATGCAAATTAAAGATAAACAAAATACTAAGGAGTTTAAAGATTTTTAACTGTATTGGTGGTAGGAAGAAGCATTATACAGAATCTTGAAATCTTAACCTCCCCCCCCCCCCCCCCACACACACACCAGATAATTTATCAGTAGAAATCTTTTTAAAAAATCACAAATGATTAAATTTAAATAAGAGGAATCAGCTTTAACTGTATCAAATTTTTATTTTTGGATGGAGTAAAAAATAAAATAATAAATAAATAACAAAGAAAATATAAAAAGAATAAATAACCTTTGATTGTAATTGTTTGATGACTGATCTTGAGTCTTTTAACGATTTTTATATTTGGAAAATTAAGTTTAAAGTAGCAAGTATGACAAAACAAAAACAAAAAGTTCTATACTCTCCCTTATAACGAAAGAAGAAAAAAAATTTCTCACACTTGAATTAGGATATCTGAAATATTTATTCCAAATTCTGATAAAAAGGACCTCAAGGTTATATAAATTGCTCACAACTTTAATTGTACTTGTGCCATTTAAGTAAGTAAATCGTTTCAGTTACGTACAATAAAAAAAGAAAATCCCGTTTTAATATAAATAATTATTTCAAGAATAAAGTAAACGGACAATTTTAATATATAAACAATGAAAAAGTGTTTTGGTGTTACTTAAACGGTTAAATAATATACTGACTAAAACACTATACCAAAAGTTCATATGCATTGTTTACAATCATTAGTGACGAAAATCTTTAAAGGTAATATACATTCCGAGACAAGTATAAATATGATATGAACAGAAAATACACACTACACAAGAATATGGATAACTAATCAAGTAATAATACCAATGTGAACAGAAATCAATATTTAAAAAACAAGTTTGAATATATGAAATGCGTCTGATTATATGTATTCAATAAACAAACATTATATGAAATATAAAGAGCACTTACCCGTTTCACATAAAGATGTGACTTTCGGATTTCAAGAATGACACACCTCACTTTTCCATACTACCATCACTATAAATATTTTCGTTTTTAATCTGCAACAGCCATGAAGGTAGGGTAGATATACGGCAAGAAAGCGAGAAAATAGAGCGGCCATGTTGGGTACTTGTCTTGTATTTGATTGGTTGGCTGGCTGGCACATCCTTGTGCATCATTGCTCCCGATATAACCCGATATCGGGCAATATTGGCCAATGTGAGTTTTTCTACATGGATTTACAGAACTTAAAATGTTATTATAATTGTTTCCTGTTTTCTACCTTCCCACAAAAAGTACAATATGTGAATAAAAAATTTAAATGTTCATGATTCCAGAAGTTTTAATGTCACAAATCCAACATCGGACAACATCGATCAATACTGCCCAATGTCGGTAAACATGACCGGTCTTTGCCGATGCACACCAAGATTGGCCGATATTGGGCAGTGTCGGGCCGATATTGCTGTGCTACCTGGGATGTGATGTATCAAAATTGAGAAAACATTAGGTTCATTTTTGATCCAAACATACTCAATTCGATATGAGTACATCGATTTACTCATTTTTGGGTATTTCATTTTTTTCAGTGTAAGGGAACCTAACCCGTATTTACGCAAGGTTTTCCAAGGTTTGGAGAAAACCACGAAAGCTCCGAGCGGTTAGGCCGACGGGCGCGATTGAGTTCGAATCCAGCACCTCCCAACCTCCCATTTACCAGCTTCGAAAACAGAACCTCTCAGCCACTGGGGGGGGGGGGGGCTCTATGGGCCATTGGCTTTTAAAGTCTAGATAACAACTTTTAATGATGTATTTGGGTAATGCAATGCACAGTAGTAATATAATAGTAGGAGAGCTGTTGAACATTTTTGAGTAAATATTTGAGGCATCCTGAAAATTTGTGCAACACTTCTTTTGTAATGCCTGAATACAAAATCGAATGTCTGGCTGAAGGATCGTGGCCCAAAAACTGTGCCAGACACGTGTCAAGTGCCAAATGGCACTTGACACGTGTCTGGCACAGTTTTTGTGCCGACTAAAGTGTCTGTCATTTTCAAAATATTTTTTTCTAAGCATAAATATTATTCTGCTTCAATCTCAGCGTGCCTCAAATACCTTTTTTGGGTAGTCAAAAAATGGCACTTGACACGTGTCTGGCACAGTTTTTGGGCCGACTAAAGTGCCTGTCGTTTTCAAAATATTTTTTTCTAAGTATAAATATTATTCTGTCTCAATCTCAGCGTGCCTCAAATACCTTTTTTTTTGGGTAGTCAAAAAATGGCACTTGACACGTGTCTGGCACAGTTTTTGGGCCACGATCTTTCAGCCAGATTTTCGATTTTGTATTCAGCCATTACAAAAGAAGTGTTGCACAAATTTTCAGGGTGCCTCAAATACCTTCCCAAAAATGTTTAACAGCTCTTGGACTATAAAAGCAATAAACGTCAAACTGTTAAAAACAGACTAATCTATTATTAAAGGTACACATATATTAAGACAGACTTTAAACACAATTGACTCATTAAAGTCGGTTGGCAAGAAAACTTGCCATGCAAAATGAACAAAACTTTTAAATTTGAATACCAGTATTTTAGTTTGGAAATTTTCATATTATCTAATCTCATATTTTGAGCAATTAAATAAATCAAAATTACAATGGGAAAAAAATCGGTGTCGAAGAATTAAAAGAGAATCCGTAATGGGTTAATACAATAAACCTAACTGGAGGGGAAAATTAACCAAGGACAGGACTCGAACCTGGGTCCAGATCGTACCGTGCTGTTGCTCTAATCACTAAGCTACCCTGACCGATGTCCAATCTCGGCAATCTCTCACTAATAAACCATGTTGGAGAACGTCACCGTCTATCTATCAGACAGCACAGTATGACGCGATAACGATGAATAAATTTCTTTTTCAACGATCCACATTACATACAGTAAAACCTCCCTGTGTGACCACCTCCATTAAGCGACCACCTCCTTGAACGACCATTTTTTCATGGAACGAAATTTATTCCCATAGGTTCAATACTAATTTTACCTTCATTCAGAGACAATCCCAGTTGAACTCCCTCCATGAGCGACCATTTCTTAGAAAAATAATTCCGGAGAGCGCATTATTCATCAAACTTCTAAACTAAGTTTAGATTTTTTTTTTTTTTTTTAAATTCCGGTAACTTTTAAGTGTTTAAACCAATTTGTGCCTTTTTAGGCAATGAATTTAACTCTGATGACAAATTAAGAATGACAGTCAATAAACTCCTCTGCTCTATTCTGTCAGGAAACTCTGAAAGAAATAGATAAATTAATGATATCGTCATTATTTGTTCCCGTTCAAAAAAAATCAATAAAAAAAAAAAAAAAAAAAAAATCATTTATTTACTGAATTTTGAAAGGACTTGGAAATAAAAGTTATAGAAGATAAAACCATAAAATCAAAGCAAACGTCAATGTATTCATTTTTTAAACTCTCCACTAATTAACTTATGTAATTAACTTTTGTTTTGATACTTAAATTTTCATATTTTTTCCTAATGTGAAAAATAAATTTTAGTAACATTAATTGTTACCTTTCTTTAACGATTAAAATTTATTTTTAAACATGACCTCCATTAAGAGACACCACCTCTCTGAGCGACCAATTTTTATTGTACCGGAACGTGGTCGCTTTAGGGAGGTTTTACTGTATTTAAAAGCACATAAATTAACGTCTCAATTCCAATTTCATTAATATATTCATGAATTGTTTGCACTTGAAATGCATACTTCGCCACTGTTTAAATGAAAAAGAAATAAACTTCCTTTGTAGAACTTTTAAGAGATCTCAAGACTCTTAAAATTAGAAAATAAAAAGACTATTTGCAACATTTAATATCTTAAAATGCGTATGTTTTTAAAATAATTTTTGGGGGGGAGATGTAAGGTATAAGTATGTTCTTTCATTTTATGTATTTAAAAAAATGCCAGATGCAGAATTAGCATTTATAGGGGGTCCGAAACTGTCAGACATTTTTCGAGCAGAAAATTAGTATAACAGTTTATAACAAAATAAATTTTGCAACTAGAATGGAAATTTCGGTGCCTACTTATACTTCGGTTTTTAATAATTACCTTGAACCTAAATAAATTTGCCTTTAGAGCATTTTTATATTTTTAATACAAATTTGTATTTAGCTAATGCAAAATTCTGAAAATTTCAGCAGTATAATCACCTAAAAATATTTTTTTGAACAATAAAAGGGAAATTTTAGGTCCAGTTTATACAGACTAACATGAAACATATGTTTTGAAAATTTCATTCAAAAATATTTAGAAGTTTTTGAGATATCATGCGCGTTATTCCCCAAAGCGTCAATTGGAGAAAAATGACAACGCCGCTTCAGCTATTGAGCGGGTATAATTCTAAAAGCCATACCTTCTATTCTAATAGGAATTTCAAGGAAACAGATATATCAAAATGTTCAGAAAAGAGTTTAGCTTCTAAAAAAATTAAATTTTCGAAAGTTTTGAAGCTTTAAGAGTCCTTAGACCTATTAAAGAATAAAACACATTTTTTTTTATTATATTGATTCAGTGTTTTGAAAATAACGTAGCATGCAAGCCCTAAATATAATCTAATTTTATCTTTAAATTTATTTTGATGCCTTAAATGCTAAATGTGTTCTCGTGAGTTTATATATACACGGACTTGATAAAGCTTACTTTATATTTATGAATAACTGATATTTTAAACCAGTCATTATTCTATTTTTATTCTAAAAAAGGGATTTAATAAATGCAGAAATAAATTCATGAATAACAGGAATAAAACAACCTTTTTTTATTCTATTACTTCAGTGTTTTTGATATAATGAAAAAAGTAAGGTTTAAGTAACATGTAATTTTAACTTTAAATTTATTTTGATGTATTAAATTTTTAAATATGTTCTCATGAGTTGACATAGAGTTGGAATAAATAATTAAATTAGTTATTAAAATAAATAATCATTGTTTAACGTCTGATATACCATTTAAAAAATATATATATATATTACAATTCATCAGACATACAAGTAAAAATTGCGCCATTCGCCTTGCCGAACATAAACGTGCCTACAAATCTGGAAGCCTACACTCTAAAATTGTACAGCATTCTTTAGATACCGACCATATCCCAGATTTCGCAAATATGAAAATTATCAAATCCGATTGCAATAATATTAAAAGTAGAGTTTTTCTGGAAGGTGTGTTCACTCGTAAGCAAACGTCGCCGATAAATGAATCATGTGCACTGCTTCCTGAATACTCAGCATTGTTTTGAAATTTTATACTTTATTTAATTTTAATTGCTAGTAATTTTTAACTGTAAACATGATATATAGTTTTCTGTCACTTGAATGTTATTTATCGCACTGATGAGGGGCTAAAAATTAGCTCGAAACGTTTGCTTTTAATTGTATTAAATGTATTTATGTAATTTTTACTTGTATGTCTGATGAATTGTAATATACTTTTTCATTTTTAAAGTTAGTTATATTTATAAACAATTGATACTTAAAACCAGCCATTCTTCTATTTTTATATATAAAAAAAAAAAAAAAAAAAAAAAAAAAGGAATTTTATAAACAGAACAAGAATAAAACACTTATTTTAAATTGAATTGCTTCAATGCTTGAAACAGTATATCATGCAATTTTATTTTTAAATTTATTTTCATTGTTATCGAATTTTCAATTTTTATATTAAACTAGCTGTTTAACTCGTTCTACGCACGGAAATTCATGAATTTAATAATAATAATAAAAAAAAAAAAAATCAGTATTCGATTTAGAAAAAATATTTTTCTACTACTGTGCATTTTTTTAAACGAAATTTAATTTATCATGCTGTTATGGCAGCAGACGATAAAACAATATCTTTGGAATAAGGGAATAAATAGTTGAAAGATTGTTCATGTTTAAGATAAAACGTTTTTCTTTACTTTTTAAAAAAAGGTAATAATTAAGCGCAATTAAATAATCTCTAATTATTTGCATGTGAGGTAAAAGAATTATCGTAATACCCAATACAGCTTCTTAGTATTGCAACGTGGCGTAAATAATATGTATATCTCACATTGCAGTAAGCATTTAGAACTGTCGCGATTACAGGTTGAACATAAAAAAGTCAAAAATACGTCAAAAACATAAAAAAAATCTATTTAAAAGTTTCGATTTTTTTCTCCAATCGTTCATGGGCCACCCTACCAGCAACCCGAGTGCCAAATTTCGTAGCCCTGCGCCCTGTGGTTTCCGAGTTTTTAAGGTTACATAGATACGTGCACAGATTTCAATAGAGTAGACAAAAGCTATTTTAGTTTGGGATATTTTGATACCAAATTAACACCTTTTTTAAAAATTATTATTGCTTCAGTGTTTTGAAAATAACATAGCGTGCAAGCCCTAAATATAATGTAATTTTATCTTTAAATATATTTTGAAGCCTTAAATGCTAAATATGTTTTCGTGAGTTTATATATACACGGACTTAATAAAGCTTACTTTATATTTATGAATAACTGATATTTTAAACCAGTCATTATTCTATTTTTATTCTAAAAAAGGGAAATAATAAGTACAGAAATAAATTCATGAATAACAGGAATAAAACAACTTTTTTTTACTCTATTACTTCAGTGTTTTTGATATAATGAAGAAAGTAAGGTTTAAATAACATGTAATTTTAACTTTATATTTATTTTGATGTATTAAATTTTTAAATATCTTCTCGTGAGTTTACATAGAGTTGGAATAAATAAAGTTAGTTATATTTATAAATAATTGATATTTTAATAGAGTAGACAAAAGCTATTTTAGTTTTGGATATTTTTATACCAAATTAACACGGTTTTATTATTATTATTATTGCTTCAGTGTTTTAAAAATAACGCACTATGCAAGGCCTAAATATAATGTAATTTTATCTTTAAATATATTTTGAAGCTTTAAATGCTAAATATGCTCCAATGAGTTTATATTTACATGGACTTAATAAAGCTTACTTTATATTTATGAATAACTGATATTTTAAACCAGTCATTATTCTATTTTTATTCTAAAAGAGAAATTTAATAAATACAGAAATAAATTCAGGAATAACGGGAATAAAACAACTTTTTCTTTATTCTATTGCTTCAGTGTTTTTGATATAATGAAGAAAATAAGGTTTAAATAACGTGTAATTTTACCTTTAAATTTATTTTGATGTATTAAATTTTTAAATATGTTCTCATGAGGTTACATAGAGTTGGAATCAATAAAGTTAGTTATATTCATAAATAATTGATACTTAAAACCAGTCATTCTTCTATTTTTATTCGAAAAGAAAAAGGGAATTTCATAAACAGAACAAGAATAAAACACTTATGTTAAATTGTATTGCTTCAATGCTTGAAACAGTGCATCATGGAATTTTATTTTTAAATTTATTTTGATTGTTATCGAATTTTCAATTTTTCTATTAAACTAGCTGTTTAACCCGTTCTACGCACTGGAGTTCATGAATTTAAATAATAATAATAATAATAATAATAATAATAATCAGTATTCGATTTAGAAAAATATTTTTCTACTACTGTACATTTAAAAAAAATGAAATTTAATTTATCATGTTGCTATGGCAGCAGACGGTAAAACGATATATTTGGAATAAGGGAATAAATAGTTGAAAGATTGTTGATGTTTGTGATAAAATGGTTTTCTTTATTTTTTTAAAAAAGGTAATAATTAGGCGCAATTAAATAACCTTTAATTATTTGCATGTGAGATAAAAGAATTATCGCAATACCCGCTACAGCTTTCTTAGTATTGCACCGTGGCGTACGTAATATGTATACCTCACATTGCAGTAAACATTTAGAACTGGTTAGAACTGGCGCGATTACAGGTTGAACATAAAAAAAGCAAAAATTCGTCAAAAACATAAAAAAAAAATCTATTTAAAAATTTCGTTTTTTTTTTTTTTTTTTTTTTTTTTTTTTTTTTTCTTTAATCGTTCATGGGTTCCCGACCAGCAACCCGTGTGCCAAATTTCGTAGCCCTGCGCCCTGTGGTTTCCGAGTTTTTAAGGTTACATATATACGTGCACAGATTTTAATAGGGTAGACAAAGGTATTTTAGTTTTGGATATTTTGATACCAAATTAACACGGTTTTATTATTATTATTATTGCTTCAGTGTTTTAAAAATAACGCACTGTGCAAACTCTAAATATAATGTAATTTTATCTTTAAATATATTGTGAAGCTTTAAATGCTAAATATGCTCCAGTGAGTTTATATTTACACTGACTTAAAAGTATGACGGTTGCAGACATGAATATTGGCGTGGTCTGTAATCGAACAGTTTTTTCATGTTTTGATAAATGAATCACATCTTGCATTTCAAGCAATTGTAATCTCACGACTGGTTTTTCTGTTTCCGCGCCCACACTTGGGAAATTCGGTTCAAAATGCCAACTTGTATAACATTTTCATATTCTTTGCTTTTATCAAAAAAATAGAAGAAACAGTTCGAATACACAGTTTTAAATAAATAAGAGTACTTGCGAATTATTGCGTTTTCGAGCAAAAATGGATTAAAAAATGTTTCAGAAAGTAGCTAGTTTGGATTTGAGAACTGCCTTAAGCGATTATATACATATATATATAAATAGGTATTGTGCTTGATTTTGTATTACTAGTTAAAGGTTCCATCTTTATTTTGTATAATGTCTTTGTTATGAATTGTAGCTAAATATATTAATTTATTAATTTGATTATAGTAATTGGAAATAGATGATATATATATATAAACACATATACATATGAACATTAAATAAACATTACCGACCACCAAAAAAAAAAAAAAAAAAACCTGTGAAATTATGAATAAAATGACATTAACAAATACAGTTCCTCCCCACACACTTAACATAGATTCTAAAAACATGGTAAAAAACAGCAGAAATTGAATAACAGAAATGGAATGATGGAAATTTGTAGAACTTAGACAGAATCGTCGGGTCCCAAATGCCTTAAGTTCCACAAATAAAATGTGTAGTTTCATCTTCATATTAGTCATAAATTAGCTAAAGAATATGAATTTGGGACTATCACACACATAAAACCGAGAAATAAACCATTGAACACCAATTAAGTTCAAAATGAAACAAGAATAAAAAGGATAGAGGAAAAATAAAAAAACAATTAAAATTATATATATATATATATAAACAAAAAAACATAAATGTTTTTCAACATTTATATAAAATACATTTCTACTTTTTCTACACCCCACCGCCCCACCAGTGGTTGAGAGGTTCTCCTCTCGAAGCTGGTAGACGGGAGGTGCTGGGTTCGATCCCAATCGCGCCCGTCGGCCTAATCGTTTGCAGTTTTTGGGGTTTTCTTCGAGCCATGGATTTCCATGCGTAAATACGGGTTAGGTTCCCTTAGAAAGACCCCCCCACGAAGGGCACTTCCCCTCCGGCCTATATCACTAGTGTAGATAATCGGCCGTCGAAAATCAATCAATCTACTTTTTCTATCCAATGAAAAATAAATAAATAAAAATCATTTAAAATATTTGAATGCAAACGAGATATTTTTAGAAATTTCTCCCATAGGATTTTCTCCTGATTGAACATTTTCAAGTAGTTGTCCGATATCAGAGAGAAAATTGCGAGGGGGAGTAAAAATGCAAAAATTGAGGTGCGGGGGGTCGAACCCCGGGCCTTTCACATGCAAAGCGAACGCTCTACCACTGAGCTACACCTCAGATACCAGCAGGTGCGATTGTAAGTTAGATATCATTGTTTGATAAACGGTTATATCTAAGTAATCAGGGTTGCTTCATGAAATGGAATTGTCTCCTTCAACGTGAGATTTCTCCACTGCGCTGTGGACTTGAAATCTTCCGATCTTTTGAAATCTTTTTCTACTATCTTTGTGCACACTCTCAAACATCGGTAGAACGTGATGATGTATGCGCCATTTTCTCGACTTTATTATAAACCTGAAATTTAATATCACGAATTTAATAATTTAAAACGAAATTAAGAAGTTATTTTAAATCGTTATTAATATTGAAACTGCAAATCCAACCTAAAAGTCACAAGAGTTTTAAATCCATTGTAAATTTTAATGTTTAGTAAAATCTCAAACTATTAAATAACAGGCATTAATTTGTTATGTTAATTATTTTTAGAAAGAATTTTCTAAAGTCCATGTTACAGAACAAAACGATGAAGACATTAATGCTTTTCTATTGACAGTTTTAAATAACGAATGTAACATTCGTTCGTTAAGGCTGCTCTCAAATCCAAAAGGGCAACTTTTTGACATAAGTTTTAATTTATTTTTGATCGGAAATGCATGAAACTAGCAGGTGTTGTTGTTCAGAAACTATATAATCAAACTGTATTTTTCCGTTTTTTTTTTTTTTTTTTTTTTTTTTCATATGCAATAGATCTTTCAGAAAATATTGTCAAGGTAGGCATTTTGAACCGAATTTCCTCGCAAAAGAAGAATAACCACTCTCAAAGAAGGGTGAAAAACGTTTTTTTCACGTGATCAAAATCGCTTATAACTTAATAGGTAATTTATTTATCAAATAAATGCTCAAGTGCGAGTATTATTCGCGCACAGAGGGTTCCGTAGAATAAATATATGAATTTGTAATTGTATGATTAACAAAAAACCGTTGCTAAAAGAATACTAAGACTTTGTAACATACTATACAACGTAAGGTTGGGTATAACTGTATATACTAGAAAAGTGTAAATGGATATGTCTTGAAAGTTCAAAGAGATATGGAACCTAAATAATATCAAATATAGCTATTCTGTATAACTCATTCTTTAATATTATCCTAATCTGTTTATGGTGGGCTTAATTCGGCAGTTACAATAAAAGCACTGCATATTTAAACTTCATTTGGCATTTCCTAAGACTAAATTCAGCGTAGTAATAAGCTTTCTTTCGACAATGTAGGTAAAACAAAACCTTTGTTCAAAGTTTAAATTTGGCATTGTGGTAAGCGCGCTTCGAAAGGAGGTCGCAAAGTTGCAACGCCGCCTTGGTCCGTACTGCGTTTTTCCAGATAGGATTTTAATTAACTTTTAAAGTCATCGAGGAGTATGCAGAGATCCAATCAATGCAAACTACTACGAATTCCACGGTATTTGTGTGATTCATTCTAATTAAGGGGTCTCGGGACTCTTAACGCTACAAAATTTTAGAAATTTTAATTTTTTTAGTTGTTAAATTCCTATCTTTTCTGAACATTTTGATATAATTGTTTCATTGAAATTCCCATTAGAACAGAAGTTATGGCTTTTAGAATTATACCCGCCCAATAGCTGCAGCGATGTTTCCGAAAATTTGAAGTCATTTTTCTCCAAATGACGTTTTTGGGCATAACGTACAGGATACCTCAAAAACTTCTGAATATTTTTTCATAAAATTTTCAAAACCTATATTTCACGTTAGTCTGTATAAACTGAATTTCCTTTTTATTGTTCAAAATAATATATTTTTCAGGTGATTATACTGTTGAAATTTTTAAAATTTTGTATTAGCTAAATACAACTTTGCAATAAAAATATAAAAATGCTTTAAATACAAATTTTTTCAGGTTCAGGGTAATTATTACAATTTGAAGTAGGCACTAAAATGCTCATTTTAGTTGCAATATTTATTTTGTAATCCTGCGCGTAAGCTGTTATGCCAGTTTTCTGCTCGACAAATATCTGACAGTTTCGAGCCCCCTATAAATACTAATTCTGTATCTTGCAATTTTTTAAATACATGAAATGAAAGAACATACTTATATCTTATATTCATCTTATACCAATATTCAAGGCATTATTATTGTAGTAGCCATTAGAGTATAGACATATTTTTCATATCTGTTATTACATTAATACATAAAAAAATTATGACACCTTATTTTTCATTTAAAAAATTCCTTTATCTTGCTTTGTATACATATTAAAATCAATATTCATAATTTACATTTTCCTTACTTTTCATAAAAAACTAAGACATTCTTCCTTACTTTATTTAAAAGAACATATATTTCGGCAGGTTTTTTAAAAAATGTGCTATTTAACACTATATAATGCATCGTTTAATACCTTTTGGCACCTTTCTGAAAAAACGTTTTCATCCGTTTTCCGGGACGTCTTCAGTTTCAAATGATGCTGTTTCGCAGTTTCGCATGAGATCTTGTAACTTCCCTCTTTTTACCTCTTCTCTTTTGCGTTTCCCCCTTCTTTCTAACATTTTTTTGCCAACGAGAATCAATATTTGAATGTGTAATATCGTTGAATACATTATCTCTGTCGAGATTGATCTCTTTGGCCTCTCTCATTAGTGTGTTATGGAGGTTTTCGTACTTGGCTATTTTTTTTTCTATTTTAATTGACTGTGGTATTATGGGTTTTTTTTTTTTTTAAATTTTTAGTGATAACCCATTCATAAGAATGGTGGGTTATCACTAAAAATAAAACGTGAAATAAGTAAACTAGGAAAAACAGTTCCAATCACACCCAACCACTCCCTATTTAAAATGATACGAAATGAAGCCGAAAGATACGATGAATTACAGACGGCAGGAGTATATAAAATTAAAGCCTCGGATACAGAAAATAAAGAAATTACATACATCGGAATGACCAAGCGAAAAATAAATGAAAGATATAAGGAACATATTCGCGACCTAAAATAAAATAGTCAAACAACAGCCCTTTCAAGAGCAAATTAAAAAAACCCCATAATACCACAGTCAATTAAGGTAGAAAAAATAGCCAAGTACGAAAACCTCCATAACACACTAATGAGAGAGACCATAGAGATCCACCTCGACAGAGATAATATATTACACATTCAAATATTGACTCTCGTTAGTAAAAAATGCTAGAAAGGAGGGGGAAACGCAAAAGAGAAGAGGTAAAACGAGGGAAGTTACAAGATCTCATGCGAAACTGCGAAACAGCATCATTTGAAACTGAAGACGTCCCGGAAAAGGGATGAAAACGTTTTTTCAGAAAGGTGCCAAAAAGTATTAGACGATGCATTATATATTCTTAAATAGCATATTTTTAAAAAACCTGCCGAAATATATGTTCTTTTAAATAAAGTAAGGAAGAATGTCTTAGTTTTTTATGAAAAGTAAGGAAAATGTAAATTATGAATATTGATTTTAATATGTATACAAAGCAAGATAAAGGAATTTTTTAAATGGAAAATAAGGTGTCATGATTTTTTTATATATTAATGTAATAACAGATATGAAAAATATGTCTATACTCTAATGGCTACTACAATAATAATGCCTGAAATATTGGTACAAGATGAATATAAGTATAATACGGGCATTAAATAAGACAGTGACTTTTGTCGAAAAACATTAACTAAACATACTTATATCTTTCATCTGAATAAAAATTTTGTTTTAAAATTACATTTTCAGTCATTAATAGTTGAAACTGGTCTTTTTTTTCTTTTTTTCCTCGAGTTTTAAGAGTCCTGAGACCTTTAAATTAGTCTGTTTTTAATAATTCTTAACAATTTTAACAATTCCAATATTTTTATTGCTTTTATACTGCTACTGGACGTTGCATTACACATATATATCATCAAAAGTTATTACGAGTAGCTAGGCTTTAAAAGCCGATGGTACATAGAGTACGCCGCCCCTGTCATTACGTATGTCCAAACCGTCCGTATCTTTAAGGGTTAATATCTCGGCTAATTACTGACAATTTTTTTTTTCGAAAATCATTATCAACAATGCTTTTATACTTTTGCTACGGTAGGTACCTCCAGCGCTGCTCTGCTGAATGCCCGTAAATCGAAATTTGTGATTTACGGAAAAATGCAATTTTCTCAAAAACTATATGACCTAGGGTAATCGCTATAATTTTCCTTCAAGATTTAAATTAATGTATACTACCTCTTATTTTTTCATAATGTTAGTTTGTGTAGATGCGGAATGAAATGGGGGGGGGGGGGGACATTTTTGCGCTACATTTTCGAAGATATTATGAAAATATAATACCTAAAATTAAAAGGAATGTATTTTTGAGGTCAACGTTACGAAAGCTTTCACACGATACCCCACATGTTATACAAATAAAAGAGTTTTTTTTTTCAAGTAGCTTAATTAGCCCCTCTACTTTTTTACTAACTATATTTATGAATGTTTAATAATATAAAAATATGTGGGTTTACAGTCTTCATTACTTCCCCCAATTTGATCTTTCCACGTTCCATAGTCTACGAGTAAAATGGCTGTGACAGACAGTCAGACAAACAGACAGACACAGGAGTGATTTTATAATGGTTCCGTTTTTACTTTTTAAATACGGAACCCTAAAAATGGGAAACGCAGCTCGATTCCAAATCGCATCCATAGTCAGGCCTTCCAATTTTATATCTTTCCGTTAAAAAATGAATTTGCAAATGTGTCAAAGCGTTTTGCGCTCGTTGAGCAGAGCAGTTGAGAACAGCTTTAAAGTTGTTTTCAAATCCAAAGATGCTACTTTCTGAAGCATATCTAAATTTATTTTTGTTTGTAAACGCATGAAGTTGGCAGGTGATATTACTCAGAAACTATGTAATGGAAATATGTTTTCCATTTTTTCGTAAAGGTAAGGTGAACTTTCAGAAAGTACTGTCAAAGTTAGCGTTGAATTTCTGGACGCGACACCGCGAGAAAGGAGAAAAAACGGTCGTCATGTGACAACAATTGCTTATAACCCGGTAAGTAATTTGGAAAAATGGAAAACGCTATTCGATACCAAACCGCATCAACAGTAAAGCCTGCCAATTTTATGCATTTGCGTTTTAAAAAGAAATCAAAAAATGTGTCAGAAAATTTAATTGAGCAGGGTATTTGAGATCCGCCTTAACCCCTTGGGGACGAGCGACACGTATACGTGCCGCATGAAGCGCTCAGAATCCTTGTTTTTCCTCATTAGTAAAATTTTACTGTAAAATCTGCCTTATTAAATCAGAGCATTTTCTCAATTCAATAAGACACAAATTTCTGTTTTTAAAAAACGGTAACAAAAGATTAAAAATTTCGTAAAAGGCTCCCGTCCCGAAGGGGTTAAGGGTTAATTATATTTAAGTTTGTTTCTCTTTTGCTTAAAGCAGCAACAATAACTTCTTAGGACTTCCTCCACTCCCAATAATAGTAATAAATTAAATAAAAGGCTTGATTCATTCTTTAACAACTTCGCAGGCTATACTTAGTCAGAAATTAATAAATCAAAAGGAAAAATTAAGGAATAATGTTTAATAAAGAAATTAATAAAGGAATAATATATATTTATTATCCCCCTTGCTTATGGAATATATTTGAGAAAAATGTTTTTGAGAGAAAATATTTTTTCTCTTTAAGTTTGTAATCATAAAAGTCCGACAAATTTCGCGAAACTACTGAACTTTTCGCGCGAAAGTATCGGCATTAATTGGGAAAACAGTAAATTACATATTATGTATTGGAAGAATTGGGTTCGGGCTTCACGGAATTGAAACACCGATTTTTCTCTTGCCCGAACACAGGTCGGGCATTCCAAAATTGACTCATTTGCGTTGCCCGAATTGAGTTCGGGCGACGGGGCATAATAAGTGATATTCGCTCGGAAATAAGTGAAATTTGGCGATTTTGAACAATATTTTAATTATTAAAATAATAAAGAAAAAGCTTGTAGAAGAAAGAATTGCAAAGAGATAAAAAATAATATACATTTTGAAAAACTGTGCCATTATTTTTATTTAGGTGTAGATTATGCTAAGTTAGTAGAACGGGCAATAGTATAGAACATGCGAACTGAGTTTGGGCATCACAGGCAAGGGGTTAACTGGGTTGGGTTGGGTTGATTTTTGACGGCCAATTATCTACACGAGGGATATAGGCCCGGGGGGTCTTTCTAAGGGAACCTAATCCGTATTAACGCATGGAAGATCCACGACTCGAAGAAAACCACGAAAACTCCGAACGATTAGGCCGACGGGCGCGATTGGGATCGAACCCAGCACCTCCCGTCTACCAGCTTCGAGAGCAGAACCTCTCGGCCACTGGTGGGGCTAGGGGTTAACTGGAGAACAGCTTAACAGATATATTTTAAATTTTATTTTTCAGTTCATGTAAAAGGATTGGAATTTTTAATAAAAAAGTTACTGATACCGAACGATTGGAAATAAAGTCTACTTTTAAATGACGTATATAAAATTTGCTTAGGGGGCCATCTACATATTAAAACGAATCCAAACTTCATTTTTTAAAATAGCAATACCCAATTTTAACGAGATATTTCAAATCTTTGGTTCAAACTATGCCTAGACACCAAATTTCAAGTCATTTGAATGATAAGTTTTTGAATTATAAGCATTCAAAATTTAGTGCTTCTAATGTTAAATTACATTTTCATATTTTTATTTATAACTTCTGAAATTATGATCCTAATGTTCTAGTTTTTTGTGTCGCAATAATACTAATATACCCAAACATAAATACGTTGAATTTGCAATTTTTATAATTTTCTGATATGAATTATGAAATTAATATTAAAAAAAATTATGAATTGCAACCTACAGTTTTTTTTTTGATGGATTCAGATTTATTAAGTCCTGCTTTATGGAAAGCCAAAATTTCACATTTTTCTTCCAAGTAGTTTTCAAATTATGCTTAAAAAACGGCAAAATGATGGATTAAGGGGCCGTCTATGATAGAAGTGACTAAATATTTTGAAATTTTTTATCTATACTGTAATCTAACAGGCTTAATTGACTGCTTAAGTTACCTTGATCAAGAAGGGAGCTCTCTCGGTTAACAATCGGGTACCGAACTTCAAGTTGGATACAGCCCTTAAAATACGTTCGTTTTAAAATAATTAATTTCTTGGAAACTTATGGTACGAATTGCATAAAAATTTGTTTTTAGACTAATTGAAGGGTGTAGAGTTCATTTATGCTGCCAGAATTGTGTACTGCTATTGAAAAAAAAGCAAAGTTATGGTTCATTTTAACATATAGATACTAAGTCTAAGTAAGTATATTCACTTATTTCCGAGCGAATATCTAGTAAGTAAGATAAGATGTCTAAGCAAATTTTATATACAACATTTAAAAGTAGACTTTATTTCCAATCGTTCAGTACCAGTAACTTTCTTTTACGATAATTTGTTGACGAGTTAATAGGTGGTGTTTACTTTTTTTTTTTCCCACGACTGTACATTATAGTTTTCTTCTAATTATGTCATAATGATTTTTATATTTTCAGTTTAATAGATATATTTTACGTGCCCACTTTATTAGATGAAAAGGAACTGCGGAAAAGAAATAATACATGAAAAAAGATTACTTGCTCCGATTATGGAATGGGAGGAAGAAAAATTACGACGATGTCAGTTGAAAAGATTGGAAACAACACATCATCTATAAGAAAATATCAAGTTTAATTACGAAAGTTTCGCAAAATGTAATGAAACCTGCTAAGATGAAATTCAAAAGAAACCAGAAGATTATTCCGTTTTAGACAGGTTTTCGTCTTAAAAAGTGTTATTTCACTGAGACCACGAAATAGCTATTTCTGGCACGTTTCCGTTATACACAGGCTCTATTTACACGCGTTTTATTATGTAAAACGTGATATGTGGTGATTAAAAATGCATTATTAATTTTAATTAGTTAAAAAAATAATAAAAGACTTAGACCTGCTATTTATCAGTTGAAAGTCTGCTTTTTAACCCTTTCAGAGGCAAACAATTATGGTTCTGTAATGTTGAATTCACACCGGAATTTTCGAAAAAATTTATTTCAAAATAAGGAAAAGCGATTTTACAACTTTTTTCCCTCCAAAGTAATAAAAGAATAATTTAATTAAAAGTTTCTGGTGCAAACCTTGATTAAAATTAGATGCGATATAATATATCCCACCGCCCTCAAGGGGTTATGGTAATTTTAAATTTGCTGTTTACTTCCGTTTTATTTGCTGTTTATTGAGATACCTTTCAGTAGATAATTTTTGTTATTCCATTTTTAAAAATGTGGTACAATCATGGAACCTTCAGCACTTGTAAAGACGAAAACCTGCCTAAAACGAAAATTTTCCTAGTCCCATCTGATTCCATCTTAGCCAGTATGGTTGTATAATAGGTGCGTTACCTGCTATGATAAAAACCCACTTAAAGCGGAATTGTTCTAGTTTCTTATGATTCCCTCTTAGAAACTTTTACTATATCTCAGCCCCCTCCGAAATGTTGATACGCCACTGATCTACACCTAAAGAAAAATAATGGCACAATTTTTCAAAATGTATTCTTTTTTATCTCTTTGCAGTCGTTTCTTCTACAAGTTTTTTTAAAAATTATTTTAATAATTAAAATATTGTTCAAAATCGCTAAATTTCACTTATTTAATAATAATGGCACCTTCTTCCAAAAAAAGCGTTTGTTTTTTAGCTCCTAATAATTGCTTCTATGTTTTTTTCTATTATTTTAATAAATTAAGTACCATTCAAAATAATAAACATTCATTTAACAATAATGGCACCTTTTTTCAAAATGCATTTTTTTTAAACTCATTGTAATTATTTCTACATTATTTCATTTTTTTAAATATTATTAAAATAAATTAAATATCCTTCAAAATTATTAAGTTTCATTTATGTAACAATAATGGGATCGTCTGCCAGTAAGCGTTGTTTAAAATTTATTATTATTATTTCTTCGGTATTTTTGCTGTTGTTGTTGTTGTTATTTAAATAAATTTAATATCATTCAAAGTCATCAAGGTTTTATTTATTTAGTAGTATTTATTGTTATAGGTAATAGAATCTTTAGCCAAAAAAAGTGTTTGTTTTTTTAAATTTTTATAATCATTTTATGCATATATATTTTTTCTATTGTTTTAAAAATTTTAATTTAATTAAAAATCACCAAGTTTTATTTATTAAAAAGATTTTTTAAAACTTTTCGCTGTTATTTTAATAAATTAAAAAGCTATTAAAAGTCACTGAGTTTTATTTACTTAATAATAATGGCACTGTTTTTCAAAAAGCGATTGTTTTTTAATTTTTTATAATTTTTCGTTACTTTAATAAATATAAATATTGTTAAAAATCGCAAAATTTTATTCATTTAATAATGTAGACCTTTCGCTAAAACGCATTTTTTTAAAAATATATATAATTTCTAAATTATTTCTATTATTTAAAAAAATTAAATTTAGTTCAAATTCACCAAGTTTTAGTTATTAAAAAGCTTTTTGCAATTTTTTCTGTTATTTTAATAAATTAAAATGTTATTCACAATCACTCAGTTTTATTTATTTAATAATAAAGGCACCTTTTTCCAAAAAGTGACTGTTTTTAATATTTTACAATTTTTGTTATTATCGTAAATTTAAATATTCACCTTATTAATTTAATAATATACGCAGGGCCTTTTACTAAAAAGCGGTTTTTTTGTTATTATTTATATAGTTTTTTTTTGTCGTTTTAATAAATATAATATTGTAAAAATCACCAAGTTTTGTTTATTTAATAATATAGGCCTTCGATAAAACGCGTTTTTTTTTTCATTATTATAATTTCAAAATTATTTATGTTATTTTAAAAAAAAATTAAATTCAGTTCAAAATCACCAAGATTTATTTATAAAAAAGTTTTTTTTTTTTCATTTTTTCTGTTATTTTAATAAGATAAAATGTTATTCAAAGCCACTCAGCTTTATTTATTTAATAATAAAAGCACCTTCTTCAAAAAAAAAAAAAAAAATACTGTTTTTTTAAAAATTTTTTGCATTTTTTTTGTTATTTTCGTAAATTTAAATATTGTTAAAAATCACAGAGTTTTATTAATTTAATAATATAGGAGTTTTGCAAAGAAACGTTTTTTTTTCAATTATTATTTATATTATTTTGTTATTTTAATAAATGTAATATTGTTAAAAATCACCAAATTTTATTTATTTAATAATATAGACCTTTCGCTAAAACGTGTTTTTTTTTTTTTTTTTTTAATATTATAATTTCCAAATCATTTATGTTATTAAAAGAAAAAAAGTTTAAAATCACCAAGATTTATTTATAATTTTTTTTTTTCGATTTTTTCTGTTATTTTAATAAAATAAAATGTTATTCAAAGTCACTCAGCTTTTTTTATTTAATAATAAAGTCACTTTCTTCCAAAAAGCGACTGTTTTTTATTTTTTTCCAATTTTTTGTTATTTTCGTAAATTTAAATATTGTTAAAAATCATCGAATTTTATCAATTTAATAATATAAGCTTTTTCCTCAAAACTGTTTTTTTTTCAATTATTATTTATATTTGTTTTGTCATTTTAATAAAAATAATATTGTTAAAAATCACAAAGTTTATTTATTTAATAACGTAGATCTTTCGCTAAAACGCGTTTTTTTATATTATAATTTCTAAATTATTTCTGTTATTTAAAAAAAATTAAATTAAAAAAGTTAAATTTTCGTAAATTTAATAAATTGTTAAAAATAATCAAGTTTTATTAATTTAATACTATAGAACTTTTGCTAAAAAGCGGTTTTTGTTTTCAATTATTATTTATATTTTTTCTGCTATTTTAATAAATTTAAATTGCTGTTCAAAGTCTCGGAGTGTAGGGCCCGATTAACCTCTTAATTTTTGGGAAACATAGAATCATTTCGGGGCCCCCTTTCATTCGATCATTTCGGGAGCCCCTTTCATTCGGTGTAATTTTTTTCAATTCCGCCCACACTGAATCTTATCAATACTATGAATATTATTCCTGGGGTAGTTTAACATAATTCAAGTTTAATTCAACAGATTTTAGTTTATTGTGCATAGAGAAAAAAAAAAAAATAATAATAAATAATAATAATAACAAGCTGATTAGTATAGTAAATATGAGGTGTTGAGTCAACAATTAAGCCAAAATAATCTGCTTCTTTCACTTCTGATAGTATTTCCATGCTAATTTATTGGTCTAATCAGTTAATTCTATGACAGTTGTTAATAAACATTGCTGACGCTGTCTTTCACATCATTTCCACTCAATTTCATATGTTTAGCTGAAAATGCATCAAAAGAATCCAATAGTTTTGTAATCTCAAAAAGTTTGTCATTTTGTAATAAACGAAATTTCTCATTCTCACTAAAACTTACAAGACCACGTTGTAATATATGCTTTATAACTGATACAACTCTGTAAAATATCATCTATCCCAGTCAGATAACGTAACTTTCGTAGTGTTGATTTTCTCATGCTTTTGGCAAACTTTCTCAAAAACTTTAAAAATACAATATAAAAAAATTTAAATGGAAATTGGAGGCCCCTCTTTTTGTCGTTTTGTAGCTCTTTTAAATTTTAGAGCAGAAACTCGAGCTTCTCGTGTCTTTTGAATAATCTGGCCCTGTCTAAGTGTCATTTATTTAGACCTCCCCTGTGTTACGAATAATAACTTAAAAAATACATAAAATTATCTTTGCGGGATTATTTTAATCTCGTTACCCTGTTGGTTTTTCCAAACGAAATTCTTTACACTCACCGAATAATCTAAAAGAAAGTTTCACTCTGTCTGTCTGTGTGCGCGCAATGACTAGCGAAATCTACCCTACGTAAAAGTCTGAAAATTTGTGTGAGGGTAGTCCAAGGCCCCTTTGGTGCTCCTGAGACTCAGAATTTTAAATTTCTAATAATTAGCTGAATTATTAATTAAAAATCACTACACACTCTCAACAAAAAATGATCTATTTCATTCCCAGTCGTCGAAAGCGTTCGCGCATGCTCAGAATCGTATTTACGTATCGGCAGAAAATGCAGAACTGAGCGGGCGGTTTTCTTCGTGTTTTTTCATAGTTTTGATTTAAGCTAAATCGATCAAACCGTTCGGTACAGTTTTAATTGGAAGACATATTCCGAAATATCATACTCTTACGTCTCAAATGCCGCAATCAACTCGAATAATTATTACTGTTAACCCTTTGAGAATTTTTTTTCAAAAAGGATCGTTTTCCCGAAAAACCCTTTTCCCCGTTGTGACAGCTCCCCTCCAGGGCGTAATTTTAGAGATACCGACAAACCAAAAATATGCTCTTAAACCTTAATTCTTCTTCTAATCGATGGTGAAATCCGTTTTTAAAAAATACGAATTTTAACCCTTTTAAATATACCGGCAAACGCAGCCTCACGGAGATGATATTTTGTCTACGCTAAAAGTAACTAAACGTCCGTTTTTCAACACAGTCTTTTTGGAGCATCTCTACAGACCAGATTTACATCACCTACGAAAAGTTCGTAACGTTAGGACGGGTTGAAATGTTTTTTTTTTGTTTATATATATATATATATATATATATATATATATATATATATATATATATATATATATATATATATATATATATATATATATATAATAAAGTCTGTGAAAATTTCGACGAAAAAAGTAAAAGTCTGAGTGTTTCAGCGCGGTTTCGCTCGCTTTTGGCTCACGCTTTCATTACTAAATCTACCCTGTCTATATTATAAAGGACAAACATAACTGTGCGTAACGCATACGTCATTCTGCGAATGGCAACATTTTCGAATTTGAAATGAATTTTCGTTTTGCAATTTTTGCTACTGAAATTTTTTTAATTTCTACGCATCGATATTTTCAGTTTTTATACCGTCGTATAAAGAAAAAAATGTTCTTTTAAATGTAATTTGTTTGAAAGCTGTATCTCAATTTATTTTTGAGATATTAATTTTTTTATAGTTTTAGTACCAATTTTGTAATTTTGGCAACAGAAGTACTCTATTTCTATTAAAAGTAAAAGGGAAAATAGTAGATAACTGCATTTTTTTTGTTGCCATTTCCTCATAAAAATTGAAATTAAAATACATGCTATGTCAAAAATACCATCTGTCATCAAAAATCCAGTGAATTTTGATTTTATTTCGTTTCTATTCATCAGTTAAATGTTTCTTAGTTTATAGCAAGAATATTTTACAAACGATATAACACTTTCTCTTTACGAAAACTTATTTTAAATAATTGTGTTACTTTCCTTCATAATTACTCATTTCCTATCTGAAAGCTGAAAGAATTAATAATTATCCGCCTATAATAATATTTTCCGAATTTTGAAAAAATGACTTCTGATAATGAATTTAAAATGATCAAATTAAAATACCATTTTTTTAAACATGGTGAATACGGATATGAGAAGTACATATGTAAATTATGAGAAGGTGAAAATGATATCGGGTTTAGGTTTTACAAGGAAAAAAATCTGATTGTACCAAACTAGAATAAATTTTATCGTTTTGATTCGGGAAAACGAAGCATAAGAGACTTAATTGACAATTTCATCATAATAACTGTTTCTAATTATATTTTACTGATTACATATGCGATTAAAGTTTAATCTTAATAATTCAGATAAACAAACTGAGTTTTATAGAAATAGCATTTTGTTAATTTTAGGTTAAAATAATATTTGTTTGAGAGTTAGACTAGCCAATTTACGATGCATTTTCTATTGTAACTAACTTTGTAGATTTATTATAAATCATTGAAACAGTTCCTTCTTAAAGATTTTCCTTCGTCGAAGTTCGGCGGGTTCCACCTCGTATATATAAAATCCTAATGAAACGAATTTATGAAACGGAAGTATGAATCGACTGATTAAACAACTGATTATGTTTCACGGCGATTTCTCCTAAAATATGGAATACTTTGCGATGAAATTAACACCAAAAATCAATATTGATCCGCAGATTTCAAAACTGGTATTAGAATTTTTAAATTTGAATTAGTTTTTGAAATATTAATTTTTTTCTAATTTTATATACATTTTTCTAATGATGGCAACTAAAATTTCAATCATAACAGATTTTTTTTTTCGCATTTCAAAAAAGGTTATAACTAATTTGGCGACCAAATTTGGCCTCCCTTAAATCTATGCTAAGAACAATGCTTTTTTTTTATTATTTATTTCGTTATCATTTTATTTAATACAAAATTTTCATTAAGAAAAAGAAAACATTTAAAATTAATGGCTCACACTTCTTTCTTTTTTTTAAACGAAACGAAGCGAAAAATATTAGGCTCAGATGTCATATACGCACCGGCGTACTTAATTGGCGCCACAATGGCGTTATTTTGCCTGACATGGTAACCCGGCTATTGTTGTTTATTCATCAATAAATGTTTATTTACATTTATTTTCTTTTTATTTAAGAAAAAAAAATGTTATAAATTGCTTTGTTCTATAGTTATTAATTAATTTTTTTTATTGTTATTTCATTTTAAAAATAATAGAAAAAAATTTAAAAATACATATATAACTGGTATTCGAAAGCGAGGTTTTCGCCAAATTGCCGTAAAAAAAATCACGCCAAACCCGGTGCTTATATGACATCTGTTTTAAATATTAAGCAACAAATCATAACAATTAATTTCAAATTCAAAGCAAATGACCAATATCGCCAAATTATATAAATCGCCAAACCATTCGCCAAATTATACAAGTTGACGTATTTTTTTTTTTTAATAACGAAAAAACAAATAAATTAGATAAAAATTCAAATATAAATAAAGCGTCGAAATAAAAATCACTTGATGGCGTATACACGTGTAACTTCCTTACAGTCAAGTGAATGTTACATTTTCGATCAACCATTATTATCGTTTAATCTTATTGTCTGGCGATTTATTTTTGGTCAATGGGATAACCAAGTAGTACCGTTTTAATTTACCATTAAAAAAATAAAAAAAAATGCTAACTTACGAGTTTAAAAAAAGGGTACTTTTCCGTTTACGGACACCATTGTCGCCAAGCGTAATAGTTGGCGCAAAATGAAAATCATGTGAATTGAAACATTTGAAAATAAAAGAAAAAACACTGTCGATAGTAAAGTGAGTCTTTTAAAAATACAACATTTGGAATACAGACTTTTATGAACTATTTTACTGAATCACAAATATATACTTAAAATAAATGAACAAATAACTGTTATACAATAAAGTATAGCAAATAATAGCAAATCACAATGTTTCGCATGTTTTAATATAAAAATCCTTTTCGCGATCAGGGTTGAAATAATTGGCGCATTAGCATACATTTTGGAATGGTGTTCGTATAACGGAAAAATACCAAAAAAAGCTATTGGCGAGATTTGAACCCGGCTAATATAAAAGTACCAAGAATTCTTTGCGATCATGGTAACTTTTATGTAGTTTTTTTCGGAAAAATAACTTTGATTCTTTAATCAAAATGGAAACCTTTCTTATGAAAAGCGAAGGAACTGTTGATGATAGTCGCATGAATTACGCTATTATAATAGAGGTTGTTTTCAATTCTAATAACAGTGCAAAGAATAATATTTCTAACGATTACAAATTTACTTACACATGCCTATTAAAAACAGAAAAAAGACTTTAAAATTACTGTTAAATGAGTACGAGTTAAAAGCAGGAAAATATTGAAAATTATGTCTAGAAAATTGTATTTACACAAGGATATTAAAATAGAAAGGAAACTTTAAAATAATAAATACATTAATATGCATTTAACCCTTTCAGGGGCAAGGTACTTCTATTCGTAAAATGTTGAAATCAGTGAATGGCACCGGAATTTACAAACAAATTTCGAAATACGAAAATGCTTTTGTTCACTTACTTAATAAAAGGAAATTTTTCATTCCAATATTCTGGTGCCAATTTGGCATTTAAGAATTAAAATTAAGTGGTCCAAAAATGAACTACCGCCCTTGAAGGGGTTAAAGAAGTAAATTGTAGTTATTGTAGTAAATTGTATTATGTCAATCGTTTTATAACGCTGTTAAAAAATACCGGTCGGCAAAGACTCTGTTTACTTAATTCATTTTATTTTAGCTTCTTTTCAAATGTTTAGCTGATCTTCTTTAATCAAGCACGAAAACAACCATCGAATGTCTTAACAGCAACTGATTTGGCCTTAAATTTTCGCAATCAAAGGGAATTGAATGGAAACCCGTGTACTGGGAGGTCGCCATAGGTTTTTTCATTTTAATTCAATCTTCTGTAATCTTTTAAAAACCGATCAAATTAGCGTGATTTTAGATTCTGCGGTGTCTGAACGGGGGTTGGCGAGCGTAGCTTGCAGGGGGCAGAGCCCCCTAGTATATATATATTTTGTTTAGAGAAATTTTGAAGAGCGCTCGTATACTGTTATATTTATAACCTACTAGCTAAAGTAACCCGGCGTTGCCTGGAATTTTAAGAATGTTTGTTTTGAAAAACCAATTTCAAAATTTAGCATACAACATAAAAAAAAAAAAAAAAAAAAAAAAAAAAAAAGAACAGTCGAAGTGTTGTACACATGAATCAAATGAAAACCCAATATAAGAACGTATAAATTTATATAACAGATGTAAAATAATACATCTGTTAATAATAATAATAATATAAATAATAAATAATAATAAATGGAATAATAAATAATAATAAATAATAATAAATGGAATTCATAATAATAATATAAATGAACTTATTTCCATTCATCATTGGAGCAAGAATGTTAAAATAGGCCAATATTACCATAATCGAGTTTTTATCATATGCTTCAATACATTTTTTCACACTTATATGACGTTATATTCACCATGTCCTTTATATTTCTAATACAACGTAATATTCCATTTTTTTTTATTCGTCAAATTAATTAAATAATTATAATTTTGCACATGGATACATAAAACAGAAAAATTATGACGTAACATTCCCTTTTGTTTTTAATTCATGAAACTATTTATTTTATTTTCATTTTTTTACGTGGAAATCTTGCAGTAGAAAAGTTATGATGTAATATTCCCCTTTTTTAAATTCGTCAAACCATATTTATTTCATTTTTTCACGCGGAAATATTGCAATAGGAAAGTAATTGTTGTGGTAAGAATTTTATTGTGGATTTTTAATTGTTGACAACAGCTATAGCTATAATGAAAAATGGTTAAATTTGATTGGAAATTCCTGTTAAATTTGTGGTTTTTTATTAATTGAAAATTAATTATAAATTATTCCGATTCCGTATTACTTTAGTTGCCTCGGCCGTGTTTTAATACACATGTACTAACATTTCACAATTTTGGCTTCCAAACTGCGGATTTGTATAGCATTACAGGCAGTCAGACAGACAAATTTTCATTTTTATACATTAGATTAAAATTTCAGAGAATTCGGATATTAGAACTATTTATTTTGTTATGCTAATTGAACCGATTCGAAAACGAGAAAAAAAAATCGAGAAGAAAACACATTTCTTTTAGAACTAGACATCAATATTTTTTCACGATTTTTTGTCATGATGTGCATAACCGTCATACTTATAACCGCTGAAAATCTCAAAGAATCGAACAACAAGAACCATTTTTTTTAATCTACTAAAATAAACGAAATAAACAAAAAAGGTTTTCTTGCGAGCTTTTTTACCACTAAATATCGATATTTTTTCACGATTTTTTCACACAAGCTACGAAAACATTATGTTTTAAGTCCTAAAAATTTCAAAGAATTTGGACGATAATGACTATTATTTAAGCCGGCATTTTAAAAATGCAGAAGACCACCGCCCCTCCCTCTCTTTTTCCGGAAAATTTCAAAATTATGCATCGACTCCAAAAATCACAGCTCCACCAGTGGCCGAGAGGTTCTGCTTTCGAAGCTGGTAGACGGCAAGTTCTGGGTTCGATTCCAATCGCACCCGCCGGCCCAATATTTCGTGATTTTCTTTGAACCTTGGTTTTCCAAGCGTAGATACGGGTTAGGTTCCCTTAGAAAGACCCCTACGGAGGGTAACCCCCCCCCCTATATAGGGCTTATATCCCTCGTGCTGATAATTGGCCGTCATAAACACAACCAAAACTCAAAATACGCAAAAAAGAAAATATCAAATAGAATGTACTTTAAACTACTGCAAAAAATACAAAAATTAACCTTTTGAAAAAATTTATTCCAGAAGTCACTTTTCGTTTTTTTCCCGCACATTTTGATTAAAAAAATACACTTTATTTTATACAATGGCTCTGAAATTTTAATTTTATTAGGGGATCGTACCCGGGCTTCCCGGGTTAAAGAAAATAGGTGAAAACATTTTTTTAAATTGAAAACTAATATTTTTTTTATGCAATAAATTTTTTAGATTGCTCACTTACATTTAAAAAGCATTTTTCATACGGAAAATACGAATTATACAATCAAATAAATTTTTGAAATTTATCAAAAGCGATATTTTCTTATTAGCCGCATGCTAAGAGTTATTTGACGAAGATTTTGCTACTTATGGCATCCTTTCATATTCTGATAATTTCAGAGCTTATACATGTCTGTTAAATTTCTGTTTTATTTATATTATTTTATTTATTCATAGGGAAGTTTTTTTTTAATGAATATTAGCCGTAAGAAAATGATGAACTCTTTATTTTGTTTTAAGGGCAAACGGAATAATCTTTCGTAATCGAGCTCCGCGCGATATAGATAAATAAAAAAATATTTCGAACTTAAAAATTGTTTTTAACACCATAGGCCATCAGTAAACAGAGATGAGCTTTGCAAACAAATTCCATTTGAAAAAAAAATCCTATTTGGTGATCTAAAAATTTAAATTGTACGATTACAAATATGTTAGATTTGTGTTTTTTCAATATTAATCTTTTATTTGTTTATAAAAAAAAAGAAAAAAGTATTAATTTCGTTAATTTGTCTTTCATAAATATGTTAAATTGGTGGTTTTTTTAATGTTATTATTTTATTTGTTTATAAAGGAAGTATTAATTTCGTTTTGCAAAAATTGTCAGAAACAAATGCTGAAAGATGTTTGTTGCTTTATGTGCAAAATGTTTATTATTATTATGTATTGAAACCGGCACGTGATAAGATAAATTTAAAATAAAATCATGCTTAAAAATTATTTTAGAAAATATAATACATTAGTCAATTAAGATACAGTTTTTAAACAAATTGCATTTAAAAGTAAATTTTTTCTCTATGCGACGAAAATTGAATATGTACGATGGTCAGAAGATTAAAAAATTGCAATAGCGAAAATTTCAGGACCGAAATTTGAACGTGAAGTGTTGCCATTCGCAAAATGACAGCGTTACGCACACATACGTTTGTTCTTTATAATATAGATACTTAATCAGTAAAATATAATAAAGATCAGTTATTAAAATGTGGTTATCAATTGAGGCTCTTATGCTTAGTATTCCGGGATGAAAAACAACAATTTTCACCTTCTAAAAATTTGCATACGCACTTCTCATATCCATATTCATCATTTTTAAAAAAATTGTATTTTGTCTGATCATTTGAAAATCATTTTAACTCAAAACTTGAAGTCACGATTGTTAGCAACTTTTTTTTATGTGAACAGACACACTCTTTACTTGATATTGTAATCTCAATTCCGGAGAGTAAAAATTTCCGTAATTTATGTTTTTTAGATGTATTTGTGTTAAAATATTTAGTTTTATCTAAGAAAAGGGTCGTTTTCTTTTAAATAAGACTTCATTTTCACTTAAATAAGCGTTTCACCTAGTGTCTGACAACGTATCAGTACACATGCAGAAGGAAAAACAACATAGAAAATTTATGAGGAAAAATGTGTGTTTTCAAAAGCAGTATGTCATTTTCCGTTATTATGCTCCTAATACAATATTCTGCTCCTAATGGGATTTTACTACACTAAACCTTATACAACAATTTTTATGAACAATTTTGAATTTTTATCAGAAAATGGCATGAATGAAGATAAAAGTACCTCATTATTTCTCTCTTGTCTGCAATAATGAAAGCTATCTAATTTTCACCATTTTGAAGAAATTTCATAAAATGCCAGAAAGATCAGAGCAGATGATTAAAAAACACACTTTTGTTTTAAATATATAGATTATATAAAATTAGGAAAAATGAAATTAAGCAAATTATGTTATTTTGATAAATTTATGGTAGAATGTCCTAAAGAATAGCATTAAAATTTTAATATTCGAGAAAATTTTGGACAAAATCTTCAGGAACGTGATATTATTTTAAACCACGAATTATTTGTTTGCTTTTCTAACTCTGCGAAGCAAATCCATCCAGGCGAGAATCATCAATTTCTGTAATATAAATCGCAATAATTTGCATGCCACCTTTCTTTTATAAAGACACTCTAAATTTTTGTAAAATATTGCGTTTTATCAGTGTGTGATTTCGATTACATTATTTTCAAAAGTGGTGTATTTTCAACAGTGAAGAATTTCAAAGCAGCTGGGCTGTGAAAATGACGCACTTCTACGAAACATAATTCAGGTTTAAGAATTAAAATACCCGCTTTTTTATAAAATGACGTCATTTGCATCCGCTAAAGCAATCCACTTTTACAATCCAGTCTTAAACTTCGTCTATAGAAAAGTATGCATATGACGTCATTATCACGGAATATCATTCTTGACATAGCTCAAATTTTAATTTCAACTTTTTTTTTTCAGGTTTTATGAGAAAATGGCAACAAAAAGATACAGTGTCGCCTATTTTCGACTATTTTCCGCTTACTTTTATTGACTTTCAATAGAAATGGGGTACTTTTGTTGCCACGATAAGAAAAATGTTATTAAAAACTACAAAAATTAATATCTCAAAAATAAATTAAGATACAGCTTTCAAACAAATAGCATTTAAAAGAGCATTTTTTTCCTTATACGACGGTGTAAAACATTAAAATGTGCGATGTTTAGAAGTTTAAAAATTTGCAGTAGAGAAAATTGCAAAACCAAAATTTTATTTCAAATTTCAAAGTGTTGCCATTCGCAAAATGACGTATGCGTTACGCACAGATATGTTTGTCCTTTATAATATAGATATACTAACCTTTTAGCTAATGTTCGTGTATCAATTTGGTTCAGGTATGATTGGATTTCAGGGTGAAAAAATTAGTTTGAAAATGAAAAAAATTCACTCTGGATTTCAATGTGAAAAAAATAAAAATAAACGAATAGTTATGCGTAAAACAATGATTTTTATAACTAAATATCAATATTTTTGCACAAAAATTACGCACAATATTTATTATTCAGAAATTTAGTTCAGAAAATGTAACATTTCAAAAATTTTGCCATATATTTCACCAATTAGAAGAAAAAAAAATGAAATAGAAAAATAATCGATGAAAACACTGCTTTCTACAACTCTATATCAATACCTTAGCATGAAAATTATACGCAGGCGTTGGATGTCAACAAATGTATTTCTTTTTATCGTATCCCTTTTTTTTTTCTGTCCGGGACACGCGGTCACGGGGATTGCAGTTTAAAACTAAGAAGAAACGGGAAAGATGAAAACTGCCTCTAAAAAATATTATTTTTGAAATATTCAATAGTAATATATATTTTTAAAAATAAAAGATGCCGTTACAGCCAGTAAAATACTGTGAAAACAAACGAACATACATATTTTTTACTTTCTCTTTCTTTCCTTTTTACTTTCTCTCTCTCTCTCTCTCTTTTCTCTGTAACTTCATAAGGGACCAGGTGTTTCTGTTTTTTTTTTTTTTTTTTTTTTTTTTTTCTGTGAAACAATATTATTCACTTGAAAATTATGTTTTCCCTAGACATGCGTAGAGGCGATCATAACGCCCGCGAACTGCCGAAGGTTGAAGCTCGTTCATTAGCGTTAGAGGAGAGTTTTTAATTAATATTTTCGCTAATTATTAAAAAAAGGAAAAATCAGAGTCTCAGATGCATCAGGACCAGCTTTCATCTATCCGTATCCAAATTTTCAAATCTCTACGTGCGATAGATTTCTCTGGGCATCGCCAACAACAACAACAAAAAAAAACACAGACAGACATACATAAAAAAACCCTTTAATTTATTAATATAGATAATGGCTTTTTCTGTCAAAAAGCATTTGTTTTTTATTTGTTTTTTCAATTTTTTATAATATTTTTTCTATTTTAATATATTTAAATACCGTTCAAAGTCGGGAAGTTTCATTTATGTAATAATAATGGCTGCCAAACAGTCCTTATTTTTATTATTATTATTATTATTGTTACGATTTTTGTATTGTTACGATGAAGAAGCTTTTAATTTTTACGATTACTTGTTTTCTATTTAAATATCTATTATTTTAATAAATTAAACTGTCGTTCAAAGTCACTAAGGTTTCATTTATTTAACAATCTTTTTTATTACAGATAATTGAATCGTTAACCAAAAATCGTTTTTTTTCTTCTGTTTTAATTAATTTAAATATAGTTCAAAGTTACTAAGTTTTATTCATTTAGTAATAATAACACGTTCTTAAAAAAGTATTTATTTAAAAATTATTATTTTTTCTTCTTAATTTAATAAGTTGAAATAGTGTTTAAATTAGCTATGTTTCATTTATTTAGTAGTAACGCATCTTCTCCCCCCCCCCCCCCCTCAAAAAAGAGCTTGTTTTTTATTTTTTACATTTTTTTACAACATTTTATTATTTTAATAAATTTAAATATCATTCAACATCACCTAATTTCGTTTATTTAATAATAATGATTTTTTTTTCCTAAATCGTTTCTGTTATTTTAATAAATTTAATTGTTGTTCAAAGTCACAAAATTTCATTTATTTAATAACAATCACCTTCATCCCAAAAGCAATTAAAAAAATACCAATAATTTTTCTATACTTTTTTCTGTTACTTTAATAAATTTAAATGTCGTTCAAAGTTACCAAGTTTCCTTCGTGTAATACTAATAGCCTTCCTACCCAAAAGCGTTTCTTTTTAATTTTTTACAATTTTTTAATATTTTAATCAATTTCATACATAGTCATGTTACTAAGAAATCATTATTTAATAATAATGACATATTCTGCCAAACAGTATTTGTTTTCTTTTTATTATTATTAATTTTTTTGCAAGTATTTTTCCTATCTATATTATAAAGGACAAACATATCTGTGCGTAACGCATACGTCATTTTGCGAATGGCAACACTTTGAAATTTGAAATACAATTTTGGTTTTGCAATTTTCTCTACTGCAAATTTTTAAACTTCTAAGCATCGCACATTTTAAATTTTAACACCATCGTATAAGGAAAAAAATGCTCTTTTATATGCAATTTGTTTGAAAGCTGTATCTCAATTTATTTTTGAGATATTGATTTTTTTGTAGTTTTTAATACAAATTTTGTAATTGTGGCAACTGAAGTACTCCATTTATATTGAAAGTAAAGGGAAAATAGTCATGGTTTATTATTTTTATTGATTATATCCTTATTGATGCCATTTTCACAATACAAATTAAAGTAACTTTTTTATAATTTTTGAACAGAAAATGATGTCAGACATTAAAAAAAACACGCATTCTTCTTCATAAATCAGTTACATTTCAATATTTTTAAATTACGCTGATACTGAGTTTTGAGACGCTAGGCAAAATGATTCAGTGAGTAAAAATTATTTCAAACAAAACGATCATTTTTTTTTTTTTTTTTTTTTTTTTTGATAAAACTAAATATTTGACTAATACTATGACAACTAAAGGCAAATTTCTGAATTTTTTTTTCGCGGGTACTGAGATTATAACTTAAAGTTTGTGCGAATGTTCACATGAAAAGTTGTATCGGACAAACGTAACTTTAAGTTTAGAAATACATTCATTAATAATCTATTGCGCGTTAAAATACTTTCAAATTGTGAATTTGAGTGGTGCGTATGTAAATTATGGGAATTGAAAATAACGTACAATTTAGATTTCATGGGGGAAAATTTTATGTGTGACAAAGCGAAATCCTTTTTACTGATTTTTCATCCCATAAAAACAAACCTAAAAGTCTCAATCGATAAATTCATCATAATTACTCATCTTGATTACGTATTCTAATAGAGTTTAATTTTTCAATACTTTAAGCAGTTGAAGTTTGTGGAAATAATATTTTAGTAATTTTAGGTTAAAAATATTATTTGTTTTAAGAGTGAGACAACCAATGTTAGATGAATTTTTATTGTAATTATTTTTGTAGGTTTATTATAAAATCGATCTGACAGTTCCTTTCTAACATTTTAGTTCGTCGAATTTCGACGGGTTCCAACTCGTTATGTTAATAAACTTAAGTATTGTTGAAAGTCACGAAGTTTCATTTATTTCATAATAATGGCACCTTCATCCAAAAAGCACTTAATTTTTTTGTACAAATATTTTTTCTACATATTTTTCTGTTATTTTCATAAAGTTACTAAATTTCATTCTTGTACTAAAAATAGCCTTTCTACCAAAAAATGTTTTTTTTAACGTGCAATTTAAAAATTTTTTTAACTAGGTTTTCCACACAGCTCAGCTCACGTAAAATATAAGCTTTTCAATTCGGAACGCAAATTTTACATATGACTAGGGAGCTTTGACCCCTGCGAGTTATAGTCGCCAACTTTCGTTTAGATTTCGCAGTCTCTAAAAAGCATGGTTATGTTAAGGTATTTCAAAAATATTAAAAGGCTATGGAAGATTGAATTATATCACAAGAGTCGCGACTATTTTCTGTAATCGGGTTGTCATGCTTTTCCGTTTGAATGAGTAATTTTTCGGTTATCATGGCATCATCCGTGCGATGTCGCGAAGGCTGGCGGCTTTTTTTTGGGAGTGATAAGTAAGATCAATTAAACATTTGAAAATAAGCTTTTATAAAATGGTTAGGTTGAAAATATCACTGCCTCTCAGACTTTTATAACGACACTGTGGACAATATTAATTTTTTGTGATCGAGATTTAAAAACTCCGTCTGCTTGGGAATAATATTCAAAACTACGGTACTGAAAAGCACTGTGTTTTGAAAAATTATGCTTATATTTTATTTTTGATTGAGTTTTAAAGATTTTCAGGAACAGGTATAGCTTATGCATGAACTATTTTCTTTGTTTTAACGCACCATCATGCATATTTTGATATTATTTTTAAAATGTAAATTGTTTATTTTAATTCGTAAATATATACCAATATCCTAATATGTATTTATCGTATAGTAATTCGTACAAAATAAATCAGAAGTATTTTGCACATGCATTTTCCTGTATTTATGCTGCATCAAGTGATGCATAGGCGTAACCAGCCTTCTGAACGGGGGGGGGGGGGGGGGGGTGCCCAGACTTCTTAACCTGAACATGTTGGATCAATATCTTATATGGTAAAACCTGCTGAGACGGTACAGCATAAAACCGGTCGAATGTCCGTTTTAGACAGGTTTTCATCTTAGAAGGTATAGTTGTGTGGTATTTCTTTTAAAAAGGGCTCAAACGCGATTTTTGTTCGCGTGAGGAGGGATGAGAAGGGATTTAAAGCATCAAAACTAGATCCAATGGTAAAAAAGAAAAAAAAAAAGAATATGTAAATCTCCTTGCAGCAGTGACATAAGACAGTGAATAAGAGTGGTCACAAGTGTAATATCTTTTGGCCCCGTTTCTTCTTATAAATATTAAAAAAGGGCTTTAATCATGCTGGAAACATCTATAGGCACAGGGGAACACTGCATGAGATCTAAAATTATCTCAGTCAAAGTCTTGTAGATGAAATTTTGCGAGATGATAAATCTCAGATAATACATACGGTACACCAGTACATACGCACGAAAGTTTTTCAGAATGTGACTCCATGACTCCTTAGGGATCACCGGAGAGACCCAAGAAATTTTGGAGGAAAGTCAATACAAATAATTATTTTATTATTATAAATAATTATAATATTCATTAATATCGTAATTTCCTGCCTATAATCCGTGGATCAAACAATCATGTTTCGATCCAGAAATTTTATTTCATTATTGAAGTTAAATATTTATTACGATTTAACAAGTTACGTTTTATGAAACAAGATTTCTGGTTTCGAACGAAATTGTTTGATCCGCGGATTATAGACCGGGAATTACGGTAATTCATGTTTTCACCACAAAATGTGTCGAATATATTAAGTAGGTCATGATAATATACACTAAATTTTATCAAGATAAAAATTATACTATCATGATGCGACTGTAATAATAAAGATAGGTGCTTGTCTGTCTATGTGTGTGTGTGTATGCGCGAGCGCTGAACTCTGTAAAAACAATGCAGCCCGCACAGCCGTAAGATTTGACAGGACCTGTATGCCTGAAATCATGCATATCGAAGACAATTTCTGGAATTTTCAATCAATGTTTTATACGAATTTTTCGCATTTTGCGGTATTTTTTTTTTTTCAAATTAATAAAAAAGAATCCGATTTCAATATTTTATCCAGTAAAAACTTTGTCTTCTTTTCAATAAAGTGTTTTCAAGATTCTTACAGCGATTTTTCAATTTTTAACAATTTTTTAATGTTATTTTTAGAGAGTTTTTTTTACCTTTTGCATTTCGTGGTGATTTTTTTTTTACATTCCTAAAAGGAATCCGGTTTAAATCTTTTACTAAATTAGTTAATTTCGTTCCCTGTAGTTTTTTAATCTTTTCCGAATTTTTAATGCGATTTTTAGTGTTGATTTTCGTGCTTTGAGGCGATTGTTTTACTTTTTTTTAAACAGAAAAACTCTCCGGTAATTTTTGCAATTGCCGTGATTAAATTCGAATTAGGAGAATGTCAAATCAGTTCTTATAAGGAAGCTGAAAATTTAATTTGGCTCGAAATAAAAAATGCAATAATTCCAGATTCGCTTCTTTCGAGACAGAAGAGGTGGTAGCTTGCTCGGGAGTACGTTGCCGAAGGTAGTTCCCACCTCAATCCTAGAATTGTTTAATTCTACGTTCGTTTAAAAAAAAAAAAAAAAACCCAACGAAACTCTACTAGTCATGAACTTTTCTTTGAGGGATAGGGTTTGAAATAACGAGCGGGATCGCACGAATTGCGCACTGAAAAGAAAAGTCACGTATAATAAAAAATGCTGTGCAGTATTTTCTCCCTCCAAATTCTTTCACAGACCAGTGTTTCTTCAGTGAGTATTGAAATTTTTTTTTTTTTTTGAAATCCGCGAATTTTATTTCTTTTATGGAATTTTTCAAAGTCAATTCGTGAATCAGCCCCTGAAAAATTTGAGAATTTCTTCAAACGATCGTGGAAAAATATCGGGAATTTCGGTAAAAGAGTGCAGAAAATAATCGCGAATTTCGTCAAAAGATTGCGCAAAAAATTACGAATTTCGATGAACGATTGACGAAATATTTGTGCAAATTTCGCAAGAATGTCGCGGAAAAGAGTAGAGAATTTTGTTAATTGGTACAGAAAAATATCGAGAATTTTCCCGATCGGTCGCGCAAAACCATCGCGAATTTCGACAAATGACCCCTGTAAAAAAATCAGTTTCGTCAAGCGGCCGCAACAGAAAATAAATTTCATCAAAGGATCGTGGTAAAAGCGAGAATTTCGTCAAAGGATCGCAGAAAGAAAAAACGAATTTCGTCAAAAGATCGTAGAAAGAGAACGCGAATTTCATCAAAGGATCGTGCTAAACGAAAGCCACTTTCGTCAAAATATCGCGGTAAAAAATGCAAATTTCGTCAAAGGACCGCGGTAAAAAATAAGATTTTTTTCAAAGGTTAGTGGTGAAAAGTGCGGATTTCGACACAAAAATCGCGTAGAAAGACATGAATTTCGTCAAACGATTTTGGGAAAAAATTGTAAATATCATGAAATGATCGCAGAATAAAATCGCGAATTTGGTCAAAATTTACTGCACTGGGCTAAAAGATTGAAACCGGCTTCCCTTTTCTTACTTTCAAAAGAACGCCGCGAAACGAGAAGAAACTTTAAAAATCGTATAAAAATTTTCAGAGGAAAAAATAAATTTATTTACTTGAAATACTGCAACCATATTCCGTTTACGAATATCAAAAAATGATCGCGAAACACGAAATTGAACCAAACAACCATCCTTCAGATTAATTTGAATTTTCTCTGCTATTATTTTTCCTTTTCAAAGGAGGCAGGGTCTGTACACTCCCTCCTATTTCCCCCGGCTAATCGCATTTTAGAATATCGTTTCACATCTGCATTTCCTTTCAAATTTTTTGCTTCTTTCTAGATTTTAAACTACGAAAGCAAAGAGACAAATAATTTCATACCTCGTCAAGAACTTGCGAAGGCTGTTCTCGAATCCAAAAGGGCAACTTTGTGACAACTTTTGACAACAAGGGCAACTTTGTTTATTTTGTGTGTTTTCATTTATTTTTGTTCAGAAATGCATGAATCTAGCTGGTGTTATTGTTCAGAAACTATGTCATCGAGCTGGGTTTTTTTTTCGGGTTTTTTTTTTTTTTTTTTTTTTGCAAACGCAATAGATCTTTCAGAAAATCGCGTCAAAGTGGGCGTTTTGAACCGAATTTCCGCGCGAAAGGAGAAAGAGCAATCAAGAAAGGGCGAAAAACGTGTTTGTCACGTGATCCAAATCGCTTCTAACTCAATACATAATCAAAAAATGGAGAACACAGTTCGATTCCAAATCGCTTCCCTGGTCAGGCTTTCCAATTTTATATCTTTCAGTTAAAAAATGAATTTGTAAATATGTCAGAACGTTTTGCGCTTGTTGAGCAGAGCAGTTGAAAACAGCCTTAATTTCTCATGAAATTGCAGAAACATGAAATAGAAAGAACGGTGTTACAAAAAATGTCCTCCAAACAAAAGACGTCAAAGTGGGATTATAAAGCCACCTTTTTGACTTACTATGATTAATACAGATTCTTGTAAATATTCTAGTTTTAAAAAAGATAAACAACATAATTTTCTTAAAAAAAAGAACGTGGGTTTCTTTTTTTATCACATTTCAAACTTAGACTGTTAGTTTTCTGAACTAAGCTAATATGCTAAACTAATTAAACTCTGCTTTCACTTCTTCTTTTTTTCTTTTGTAGATTTCGACTTTTAAAATAATTGTGCTTGAGTCTGCAAAAGGGGGGGGGGGGTGCCCGGGCACCCAAGGCACACCCCACCCCCCCTGGTTATGCCTATGTGATGAAATATATGAACAAATTTGCTAGCTGAGCTATTTTTACATCATGTGATTACCAATGTAACGTCACATGAATATGAATATTGTCCATAAGAAAATCCGTTTTAAATGTATAGTATATTATTTACTTTTCACCATTGATTGCGTTTTGTTTTCATAATTTAATTCTTTTAAAGTTTTTCTTTTCTCTTTTATGATTCACGTATAAATATAAAGCGTTCGTTCGGAATGAAATCTCCATTTTCATTTTATATATATAGTAGATAGAACTTTCATCCATAGCGCTGTAACTAAGCAACGTAGAACGATGTATTATTTTACACTAAAATCTTCCCTATAAAAATTACCTAACTGCCAGAACTTTTATCCATAGCGCTGTAAGGAAGCAATGTAGAACGACGTATTATTTTACACTAAAATCTTCCACATAAAATCACCCAACTGCCAGAACTTTTATCCATAGAGCTGTAAGTCAGCAACGTAGAACGATGTATTATTTTACACTAAAATCTTCCCCATAAAAATTACCTAACTGTCATAACTTTTATCCATAGCGCTGTAAGGCAGCAACGTAGAACGATGTATTATTTTACAGTAAAATCTTCCCCATAAAAATTACCTAACTGCCAATGTATGTCCCATGTAGTAGTGATTTTTAATTTGCAATGAACACACGTATAAAATCAGCGATAGTAGCATATAATTCGAGGTTTTAAAAAGATGTCTTCTTTCTGAAAACTTAAAAAGAAAGTCTAAGACATCATAATTATATTACATATACTAAACCGGTTTAATTTTAATTTTAATTTAGAAATATATATATATATATATATATATTAAGGATACAGTAATGTGGCTGGTTCTCCGATCATCGCATAATAACAAACAGTCTACATGTTTGTAAGGTCAGAGAGAAGAACAAGTCAAAAATCATATGACACCAAATATTCATTTTAAGATTTCGGCATTAGGATTTCCCGAGAGAACGTGAAACAAGAATATCTGTTAAATAACGCATAGGCAATTTTTGGGGGGTAATTTAGGGAATAAACATGAAATCTATCGGCCATATACCTCAGCCAAATCAAACATTACAACGCAATAAGAAGAGATTTTATTATTGAAAAAAGTGTTGACACTGATTACTTGAGTTATATTTAGAGTTTTTTGTTTTTAGTAAAAATACGAGAACATTATATGTTTTGAGAACGTAATTAATGAGTATCTTTTGATATTAAATGATTTATATTTAGGCATATATAAAACAACCTTTGCTGTTGTGGACTAATGATCACATGAGATAATAAAAATTAATCATTAGAAAGGCTTTTTAATGATTTGGAACAAGGAACTATTTGGGTGATAATTAATTTTTTTTTTTTTACGTATTACTGTTATTATTATTATTTGTTATTTTAAGTGGAAAATGTGTTACAGATGGCGATTGCTTTTTAAAATGAAAATAAATTAACTGGAGGGTATATAATAAGTTACGCACGATGAAAAGAATGGATTATTCTCAAATTATTTTTTTTATTTTGAAGGAGGATGTTAACGCTAAAAAATCATCATATTTCTATATTTTATATAGAATAGGAAAGCATAGAGTTTAAAGAAGATTAAATATATTTTAGATTAATGAATATGTATAGAAAAGGATATCTTACAAAGTAAACGAGATACAGTGAAACCTCCCTGTGCGACCACCTCCCTGGACGACCATTTTTTCATGGAACGAAATTTATTCCCATAGATTCAATACTAATCTTACCTCTATTCAGAGACCATCGTAGTTGAACTCCCTCCATGAGCGACCCATTTCTTTGAAGAAAATGAAACAAATTCCGTTTTTTCCTGGTCGTTTGAAGAAGGTTTTATTAGGAAAATAATTCCGGTGAGCGCATCATTTATCAAACTTCTGAACTAAGATTAGAATTTTTATTTATTCCGGTAACTTTTAAGTGTTTAAACCCCTTTGTGCCTTTTTAGGCAATGAATTTAACTCTGATGATAAATTAAGATTAACGGTCAATAAACTTCCCTGCCCTATTCTGTCAGGAAACTCTCAAAGAAATCGATAAATTCATGAAATCGTTATTATTTGTTTCCGTCCAAAGAAAAATTGCATTTATTTACTGAACTTCGAAAGGACTTGGAAATAAAAGGTATAAAAGATAAAACAGTAAAATCAAAGCAAACGTCAGTGTATTCATTTTTTAAACTCTGCAGCAATAAACTTATGTATTTAACTTTTGTTTTGAGACTTAAATTTTCATATTTTTTTTTAATGTGAAAAATAAATTTTAGTAACATTAATTGCTACCTTTTATCAACAATTAAAATCTAGATTTAAACATGACCTCCATTAAGAGACCACCTTTTGGAACGACCAATTTTTATTGGAACGGAACGTGGTCGCTTTAGGGAGGTTTTACTGTAACTTAAAACTACTAAATGTGATTTCACATCACATCCCATAAGAATCTGTTTAGCAGAACTTGAGTTACAAGCGTGCGGAATGAAATTTGAACTCGCATTTTATATTTATAGTAGATTCATTTCCAATATCGTCAAATGTCAGTAAGATTAACTTATTTAATAATAATGACATCTTTTATCAAAAAGTATTAGTTTTTTAATTTTTTTCTATTAGTTTAAGAAACATAGATATCGTTGAAAGTTCATGAAAAAGTTTTTTATTTAATTTTTTACAATTATTGTTTTTTTATGTTATTATTATCATTATTATTGTAAACTAGCTGTTTAACCCGCTCTACGCATGGGAGTTCATAAATTTAATTCTAAAACCAAAATTAAAAATAACTATTCGATTTTGTAAAATAATTGGTACACTGTAAAAAAAAAAATACGACCAGTTTTCCTGTAGGAATCGGAAAAATAGTTGCCCTTATCGTACCGGAAAAATTTCCGACCCAGCTCGGAATAAAATTCGTGAAAACGGAATAAAATCCATAAAATACCGTTTTATTGACTATTTCCTTTTTACTACGGATTTTATTCCGAGCTGGGTCGGAAAATTTTTCGGTACGATAAGGGCAACTTTTTTCCCGATTCCTACAGGAAAACTGGTCGGATTTTTTTTACAGTGTACTTTTCGATTAGCCGGGGCTCAGTGTTATATATACATATATAAAAACATAAATATATGTATACATACTTACATATATAAACATATATTGTATATATACACACATACATATATGCATATACATATGTATATATACATACATGTATATGTACATACATATATGTATATATAACACTGGCGCCCGGCTAACCAAAAAGTACCAAATATTTTTCTACTACTGCGCATTTTTTTAATGAAATTTAATTTAATATGTTACTATGGAAGCAGACGATAAAATGATATCTTTGGAATAAGGGAATAAATAGAATAAAAAGTTTTGTTGATGTTTCTGATAAAATGCTTGTCTTTATTGTTTTTAAAAATGTAATAATTATAAGCGCAATTAAATAATCTCTAATAATTTGCATGTGGGGTAAAGGAATTATCGTAACACCCGCTACAGCTTTTAGGTAGCTTTCTTTACAAAAAAGCTACCTATTGCAGCCGTTCGGAGGAAAGCGATTTCAAAAAATTTTGGTATATTTTCATCGATCATGACCCCCAGACCCCAAAACCACCCTCCGTTCAAAATTGATATATATATATATATATATATATATATATATATATCTGACCTATGTCACACTGTAACTCCCGTAATTATGAACCGATTTCGATGTAATTCGCTATGTACATAGTACATACCAATGTCTCGACCGAGTTCGTTGGCCAGCTTCATCCGCCGTTTTGTTTCGAAATGGCGGCCATTTAAAATTTTTAAAAAAATTTAAAACTTGAAATGTGGTACCAAAAAATTAAAAATGGAAAAATATTTTTTTCTTATGTTTTTGACCTTTATACAAAGATTCCGGAGCAGTTTTTGTTTCGTCTTTATCTTAAAAAATGGCTGAGTTATAGCATTTTGAATGTCTAGCGAGGCTGACATTTTGAAACGTCCTGAATTTTGTCACGCGATAAAAGGCGTATTTATGAACCGATTTGGATGTAATTCGGTGTGTACATAGTACATACCAATCTCTCGACCGAGTTTGTTGGCCAGCTTCATCCGCCATTTTGTTTCAAAATGGCGGCCATTTAAATTTTTTTTAAAAATTTTAAATTTGAAATGTGGTACCAAAAAATTGAAAATGGAAAAATATTTTTTTCTTATGTATTTGACCTTTATACAAAGATTCCGGAGCAGTTTTTGTTTCGTCTATATCTTAAAAAAATGGCTGAGTTATAGCATTTTGAATTTCTAGCGAGGCTGACATTTTGAAACGTCCTGAATTTTGTCACGCGATAAAAGGCGTATTTATGAACCGATTTGGATGTAATTCGGTGTGTACATAGTACATACCAATCTCTCGACCGAGTTCGTTGGCCAGCTTCACCCGCCATCTTGTTTCAAAATGGCGGCCATTTAAAAAAATTAAAAAATAAAAAAATTTAAATGAGATACCAAAAAATTGGAAAGTGAAAAAGATTTTTTTTGTATGTGTTTGACCTTAATACAAAGATTCCGGAACAGTTTTTCTTTCGTCTATATCTAAAAAAAAAATGGCTGAGTAATAGCATTTTGAATTTCTCTTGTGGCTGACATTTTAAAACGACCTGATTTTTGTCACGCGATAACAGGCGTATTTATGAACCTATTTGGATGTAACTTGGTCTGTACATAGTACATACCAATGTCTCGGCCGAGTTCGTTGGCCAGCTTCATTCGCCATCTTGTTTCAAAAGGTTTGCCAATTAAAAAAATTAAATTTAAAATTCAAAATGAGGTATTAAAAATTTTGAAAATGAAAAAGATTTTTTTTATGTGTTTGGCCTTGATACAAAGATTCCGGAGCAGTTTTTGTTTCTGAAAATTTGTTCTTTTGTTGATATCTTAAAAAATGGTTGATTTTTAGCACTTTGAATTTCTAGCATGGCTAACATTTTGAAACGATCTTGTATTTGTCACGCGATAACACACGTATTCGCCTATTTCGATGTAAGAAGGCATGTGGATAGTATACATCAACACCTCGATCAAGTTCGCTGGCCAGATTCATCAGCCATCTTGTTTCAAAATGGCGGCCATTAAATTAAAATATTTATATATATATTTAAAGTGAGGTGCAAAAAAATTAGAAATTGAAAAAGGTTTCTTTCTTAAGTATTTGATCTTGATATAAGGATTCAGGAGCATTTGTTGTTTGTCTTTACCTTAAAAAATGGCTCAGATATAGCAGTTTCAATTTCTATTGTGGGTGACATTTTGAAAAATCTGATTTTTTGCATGCGACAGCACTCCTATATATTAACCGATTACGATGTGAGTGAGCATGTGCACAGCAATTACTAAGGTCTCAACCAAGTTCACTGCTTAGCCTCATCCACCATGCTGTCTTAAAATGACAGGCACTTTAAGAAATTGCCGAATTTGGCAGCCAAATATAAGTTACTTTAAAGAAAAGCAGCTTGGATAAAGCTGACTAATTTCGCGAAATTCTCATTCATTATATTGATAAAAATTAGTATTGAATTTCCTATATTCGGTTTCCACCAAATTGAGCTTCGTGTGTTTGCATGATATAAGTTGGCTTTTTTTAAATAAGGATTATGAAAGCTACCTCTTCCTCCCGGCACTGGCCGGAAGGACTTTTTAGTATTGCAGAGTAGCGTACGTAATGTACAGATCTCGCATTGCTTAAAAAACTCGCGCGATTACGGGTTGAACATAAAAAATGGATTTTGTTGTCAATTTTTAATTGTTGGCAGCTGCTATAACGAAAAATGTTTAAATTTGATAGGAAATTGCTGTTAAATTGGTGGTTTTTTATTAATTAAAAGTTAACCATGAATTATTTCGATTCCGGATTGGTTTAGTTGCTTCGGCCGTGTTTTAATACACAAGTACATAACATTTCACAATTCTGGCTTCCAAACTGTGGATTTGTATAGCATTACAGACAGACAGACAAATTTTCATTTTTGTATATTAGATTTAAATATTGTTCAAAATCACCATTTTATTTAATATTCTACGAAAAAGTATTTGTTTTTCAATAACAATATATATATGTCGTAGGCTAATTGAGAAATCAGGCTCTTTGCAAAGACCCTAGGCTGATTGCAAAGACCCGGTCTATTTGGAGAATCATCTCTCTTTTTCCAGTTAGCCAGATACTTTTCAGGCTTATTGCAAAGAACCTAGACACTGTTAGGCTAAATGAAAAATGACCACTTATTTCCCAATCAGAATGATTTTTTTTTAGGCTTATTAACCCATAACCTGACCAGAACCCGAAAAATAAGTTACAACAGACCGTACCCCGATCCGAGTAAGACAAAGTAATTTCAGTCTAGTCGCAACCCGATCCGAACCTAAAAATTCCATTTGAAAAAAAAAAAAACCTTAATCTGAACCGAACCAAATCTGAACCCGACAAAAATATTCCTAACCATAACTGATCCGAGCAAGACAAAATAATTTCTGAGGACATACAACCCGACCCGAACCTAAAAATTATATTTAAAAAAACTCGGAATCTGAACCCGAGAAAAATATTCCAATGAACCATAACTGATCCGAGCAAGACAAAATAATTTCTGAGGACATGCAACCCAACCAGAACCTAAAATTTCAATTTGAAACAAACCTCAAAATCTGACGCGAACCAAATCTGAACCCACCGAAATTATTCAAAAGAAGCATAATCGGATCGGAGTAACACAAAATAATTTCCGTGGACATGTTAACCGACACGAACCTAAAAATTCCATTTGAAAAAAAACTCGAAATCTAACCCGAGCCAAATCTGAACCCGACAAAAATATTCCAATTAACCATAACCGATCTGAGCAAGACAAAATAATTTCTGAGGACATGCAACCCGACCCGAACCTAAAAATTCTATTTAAAAAAAAACGGAATCTGAACCCGACAAAAATATTCCAATGAACCATAACCAATCCGAGCAGGACAAAACAATTCCTGAGGACATACAACCCAACCAGAACCTAAAAATTCAATTTGAAACAAACCCCGAAATCTGATGTGAACCAAATCTGAACCCGACAAAATTATTAAAAAGAAGCATAACCGGATCGGAGCAACACAAAATAATTTCTGTGGACAGGTTACCCGACACGAACCTAAAAATTCCATTTGAAAAAAACCCTGAAATCTGACTCGAATCAAATCTGAACCAGACAAAAATATTCCAATGAACCATACCCGATGCGAGCAAGACAAAATAACTTCCAAGGACATGCAACCCAACCAGAACCTAAAAATTCAATTCGAAAAAAAAAACCCGAAATCTGACACGAACCAAATCTGAACCCAACAAAATTATTCAAAAGAAGCATAACCGGATGCTTTTTCGGGAAGGCTCACGTTTTCAGCACCAGCCTTGGCGAGTTAACGAAAGCGAGAACGTTCAGCCAGCTCAAACGCCAATCGTCGTCTTGTGCTTTGTTTTGAACCGAAATGGCGGAAGACGAACTAGTATATTTTAGAATAACAGTCCTACCTAAATTAAAGAAATATTTTCAATTATGTGTTCTAGAAAGAAACCTTCTTCGAAAGAAATTGTATTACGAACTCTTATACCCTGTTTTATCAAAGGCCTTTATTACTGATGATATAGACTAAAATTTTGATTACTCGATCCCCCCCCCCCCCCCCAAAATCTACATTTTCATTCAATTGAGTATTATTAATTTAATACCTGTTAAACAAAAACTCATTTCCTTCATAAATCTAGATATTTGATTATATATAAAGATGGATTTATGGGGATGATGATTTAATGCAGTTTCAGTGCATTTTGACGTATATAAGCGCAGATTAAGAAAAATACCTGTGGCAGAAAATTACTATAATTTCTGCGTTGAACTTGTATAATTAATTTAATACCAAATCATTCTGCAGAAACAGTACCCAAAGTCGAGTGAAAACAGGCTAAACCAGGGAAAAAAAACCCAACCACGATGTTTAGAAATTGCCTTTTTAATGTGAGATGAAATTCTTAAGGGGAGGTGGGGGAGAAGGAATATTGAATGACTATCTTTTGTTACTTCAAAATAACAAATAAAATAACTAGAGAAATTTTTTAACTATGTATGATAGTGAGAGGCTGTAGATTTAAATAGTTAAATTTATTAATTAACAAATAGAAAAATAAACCAAAAAATTAAAAACTTGGAATATTTAACTTTTTTTTGGGGGGGGGTGGGTGGGGGGGAGGGGGTGTGAAAGAAAAACAAGCTTTTCTTTTTTTCGGGGTGAGGGGGAGGGGCAGAATTTGAATAATGGGTCCTTTACTTATGGTTACTTCAAAATAATAAATAGGACAGAAAAATTTTTAAAAATGTAATGAATTAAAAAAAAATGAAAGCATGTCCACAAAAGGTTAATCCTATTTTTTTTTTTTTTTAAATATTTCATTCAATTTCTTTCCTTCTCTTTTTTTATGGTAAATTATTTATTTGTTACTTAAAAATCAACAGATAGAGCAAAACACAATTTTAACTAATATTTTCTGCAACGCCACAATGAATTTTCAACAATGAATTTTAAATGGTCAAAAAATAGTGTGCTGGAGGAGAGGGTGGGGGAGGGGAGAGAAGAGAAAATTTTAAATGGGAGGTTGCTTCAGACGACTGATCATTAATTTATTGCCACTTCAACTTAATAAATAGTGCAATATGTGTGCAGAACGACGAAAAATGGAGTGTGTGTGTGTGTGTAGGGGGGGGGGGGGATTTCACCCGAGAGAATTTAGATGATTATTTCAAATATGACGAATGACTATTTTAAAATAACAAATAAAAAAACTAAGACGAAATAATATTTAAAAATGTGGCAAAAATTTTAAAATAAAAAACTGGAGAATTTTAAAGATTTTCAACTTTCTGCACTAGGGGCAGACCAATGTTTTTTTCATAAAAACTCAAATAATGATAAAGATTTAACAGCATTAAAATGTAATAGTAATTGATTTAATAGCATGCATCAACTTGCAATTATTTTAACTCATTGATTTAATTGCAGGATACAGCTAAATAATTTATGATTTATCGTTAAATCTAATTATAATCGAATTGATTTTAGTTTCAACTTCCTATTAACGTCTAATCGCAATTAAATTAAGAACACTTAATTTTTAATGAATTATTTCAGTAAAAATATGTTTTATTAATGCAATCAACACGTCATACAATTATGCCGCTTAATAAAAAAGTCCTTCCGGCCAGTGCCGGGAGGAAGAGGTAGCTTTCATATTCCTTATTTTTAAAAAGCCAACTTATATTATTCAAACACACGAAGCTCAATTAAGTGGAAACCGAATGTAGGAGATTCAATACTAATTTTTATCAATACTAAATCATTATGAATGAGAATTTTGCGAAATTAGTCAGCTTTATCCAAGCTGCTTTTATTTAAAGTCACTTATATTTGGCTGCCAAATTCGGCGATTTCTTAAAGTGCCTGCCATTTTAAGACAACATGGTAGATGAGTCTAACCAGTGAACTTGGTCCAGACCTTAGTAATTGCTGTGCACATGCTCACTCATATCGGAATCGGTTGATATATACGAGTGCTGTCGCAGGCAAAAAATCAGATTTTTCAAAATGTCACCCACTTTAGAAATTGAAGCTGCTATATCTGAGCCATTTTTTAAGATAAAGACAAACAAAAAATGCTCCTGAATCCTTATATCAAGGTCAAATACTTAAGAAAGAAACCTTTTCAATTTCTAATTTTTTTGCACCTCACTTTAAATATAATTTTTTTTTTTATTTAATGGCCGCCATTTTGAAACAAGACGGCTGATGAAGCTGGCCAGCGAACTTGGTCGAGATATTGATGTATACTATCCACATGCCTTCTTCCATCGAAATAGGCGAATAAGTGTGGTATCGCGTGACAAATACAAGATCGTTTCAAAGTGTTAGCCATGATAGAAATTCAAAGTGCTATAATTCAACCACTTTTTAAGATATAAACAAAAGAACAAATTTTCAGAAACAAAAACTGCTCCAGAATCTTTGTATCAAGGCCAAACACATAAAAAAAATCTTTTTCATTTTCCAATTTTTTAATACCTCATTTTAAATTTTAAATTACATTTTTAAAAAAAAAATGGCAACCCTTTTGAAACAAGATGGCAAATGAAGCTGGCCAACGAACTCGGTCGAGACATTGGTATGTACTATGTACAGACCAAGTTACATTCAAATCGGTTCATAAATACGCCTGTTATCGCGTGACAAAAATCAGGTCGTTTTAAAATGTCAGCCACAATAGAAATTCAAAATGTTATAACTCAGCCATTTTTTTAGATGTAGACGAAACAAAACCTGTTCCGGAAACTTTGTATTAAGGTCAAACACATACAAAAAAATCTTTTTCATTTTCCAATTTTTTGGTATCTCATTTTAAATTTTTTTTTTTATTTTTTTAAATGGCCACCATTTTGAAAAAAGATGGCGAATGAAGCTGGTCAACGAACTCGGTTGAGTTATTTGTATGTACTATGTACACACCAAGGTACATCCAAATCGGTTCATAAATACGTCTGTTATCACGTGGCAAAAATCAGGACGTTTCAAAATGTCATCCACGCTAGAAATTCAAAATGCTATAACCAGGGTTGTCTCGGTTTTAATCATGGTGGTTTTAACCAGTGGTTTAAACCGGTTTTAACCGTCCTGGTCAAAATCAATTTTGACCATTTTGACCACTGAAATTGGCTATTCAATTTATTTACTACAAATCAAATATGTTTTACTGGCATATGTTAAAAACTAAGTTAACATTTGTTAAAAATGTCATAATATAAGTAACATAACACCAGCAAATACCAAATTAAAAAAGTCATAACATAAATAACATAACACCAAGATACAACACAAATGTTTTAATTATTTTTTATACACAAGATCTTTTATTTTTTTATGTAAGTTGTGTTGAATTTAAAAAATGATTACAAGTAACACGTTTTGCAGTTGTCTCTAAACTTAGATGGTTTCATAATTTATTTTGGATTATTCCAAATTTAGAAAACAATCTTTCAGTTGATGATGCGCTGGCACAACAGTTCATTAGATGTAATGTGAATTCAACAAATTTTATATCAATGCCTTTTAACCTTCTTCATTGCTGCCCACCAGGCATCAGGCCCAATTGTATCTTTTACACTTTCAGAAAAATAGGATTTTGGATATGGTGAGGATTATGCTTGAAATACAATCACAAGAGGCAAAAAGGTAGGATCAATATTATCGTGTAACCACTGCCTTGCTATTTTTTTCTTCTCTTCATCAATACTTTTACTCATGTAGACAGGATTCAGCATATGAGCCAGAAAATGAACTGGGATAACATTTTCATTAAATCGAGACTGTATCATTTTAGAATAAGTTTCAAGATCTTTTTCTTTTCGCAATCTTAACCATTTGTCGCATGCATCAGATATAGTAGCATCTTTCTTTTTAAGTTTATCTAAAGCAAGGGAAATAGGCTTAAGTTGATTTTATAAATGTTTTACTTTTTTGTATACATCGTTAATGATTTTAACAATGTTATCATCAATATTATCTTCATGCTCATCTGCAATTTTTCATTTCAATAACATGCTTCCTTATTGAATTAACTTTGTTTTTGTTTGTAATACCTTGTTCTACTAGATTCAAGTAATGCACAGCACATCCATAAGAAATAAACAGTTCGTCTCTATATTCATTTCGAAAATCTTCTCTCATGCATTTCACCTTGTTTTCATTGTCACTTACAAAACTTCTTACTTTACAAGCAAACTTGTTTTCTACCTCTTCTTTAGCATCAGCTGCTAGTTTTAATCAATACTGGGCAGTTTTTTTAAATGCCCCTGTATCAACAGCTGAAAGGAAGAATGATTTTTTTCCCTGTTGATACACAATTAACAATGATAGGGCAGTTATGGATCTAGCTTTCTTATTGTATTGCATAAGCATATTTTACTAACGAGCCTCCTTAACTTATCAGTGTATTATTTTTTTAACTACCTGTTACTTTTATTACTTATTAAGTTACTTTTAATTGCAAAGAAAAAATAATTATTAAAATTAAGACCATTTTTAAGTTTTGACCATTTCTGACCACTTTTGACCAATTTTGGACGGTTAAAACCACTTTTATCCAGTGTCCTGGTCAAAATCAATTTTGACCGGTTAAAATTACAACCCTGGCTATAACCCAGCCATTTTTTAAGATATAGACGAAACAAAAACTGCTCCCGAATCTTTTTATCAAGGTCAAACACATAAGAAAAAAATATTTTTTCAATTTTCAATTTTTTGCTACCACATTTCAAATTTAAATTTTTCTTAAAATTTTAAATGGCCGCCATTTTTAAACAAGATGGCGGATGAAGCTGGCCAACGAACTCGTTCGAGACATTGGTCTGTACTATGTATAAACGAAGTTACATCCAAATCGGTTCATAAATACGCCTTTTATCGCGTGACAAAATTCAGGACGTTTCAAAATGTCAGCTTCGCTAGAAGTTCAAAATGCTATAACTCAGCCATTTTTTAAGATATAGACAAAACAAAAACTGCTACGGAGTCTTTGTATAAAGGTCAAATACATAAGAAAAAAATATTTTTCCATTTTCAATTTTTTGGTACCACATTTCAAATTTTAATTTTTTTTAAAATTTTTAAATGGCCGCCATTTTGAAACAAAATGGCGGATGAAGCTGGCCAACGAACTCGGTCAAGACATTGGTATGTACTATCTACACACCGAATTACATCCAAATCGGTTCATAAATACGAGAGTTACAGTGTGACATAGGTCAGATATATATATATATATATATATATATATATATATACATCAATTTTGAACGGAGGGTGGTTTCGGGGTCTGGGGGTCATGATCGATGAAAATATACCAAAATTTTTTGAAATCGCTTTCCTCCGAACGGCTGCAATAGGTAGCTTTTTGTAAAGAAAGCTACCTAAAACTAAATAAAACTAAGTTCAATTGTGTCATAAAAACATGATCAATAGAATTATATTTATTACAAAAAAATCTTTACGTCTGTTTTTATTTTTCCTAAAAAATAAAATACGTTCTCAATTTCTTCGAACATAGCGAATTAATTAAATAAAGGAATATTACTGAACTGAAAAACATAACTTATGTTTGAATTATATATATTGTGCAATTAAAAGCATTTTAATGCGAAAAAGCTCTTCTAAGCAAAAAGCTCTCAGCAAAGGAATGGGGTTGCTGTTCGTTACGCGTAAGACGTCAGGAACAAGAAAGGGTGCGTCATTGAATTCATCCCCGCGCCAACCGTTACTTTGGCGATAAAGTGCTCAAAACGTGAGCCTTCTTGAAAAAGCTAACCGGATCGGAGCAACACAAGATAATTTCTGTGGACATGTTACCCGACACGAACCTAAATATTCCATTTGAAAAAAAAAAACCCGAAATCTGACTCGAACCAAATCTGAACCCGACAAAAATATTCCAATGAACCTTACCCGATGCGAGCAAGACAAAATAACTTCCGAGGACATGCAACCCAGCCAGAACCTAAAAATTCAATTCGAAAAAAAAACCCAGAAATCTGACACGAACCAAATCTGAACCCAACAAAATTATTCAAAAGAAGCATAACCGGATCGGAGCAACACAAAATAATTTCTGTCGACATGCTACCCGACACGAACCTAAAAATTTCATTTTAAAAAACCCGAAATATGACACGAAAAAAATCTGAACCCGCCAAAAATATTCCATTGGACCATAAGCCGATCCGAGCAAGACTAAATAATTTCCTTAGACATGCACCCCAACCCGAACCTAAAATTTCCTTTTAAAAATAACCGACATTTGAACCCGACAAAATATTCCAAAGATCGATAATCCGATACGTGCAAGACAAATTAATTTCCGTGGCACGCAAACCGAACCCAAACTAAAAATTCCATTTGAAAGAAACCGAACCAAATCTGAACCCGACAAAAATGTTCCAAAGAACCATAACCGGACCCGAGCAAGACAAATTAATTTCCGTGGCACGCAACACGACCAGAACCAAAATATTCCATTTGAAGTCAACCCGAAACCCGACTCAAACCACATCTTAAAAATATTCCAAAGAACCATAACCTGATCCGAGCAAGACAAAATAATGTTCGTGGACACTCACCCCAATCCGAACCTAAAATTTCATTTTAGAAAACCGACATTTAAACCCGTCAAAAATATGCCAAAGATCCATAATCCTATACGAGCAAGACAAAATAATTTCCGTGGACGCGCAAATCGACCCGAACCTAAAATTTACATTGGAAAAAATATTTTTGTCGGATTCAAATTTGGTTCGGTTCAGATTTTGGATTTTTTATAATGGAACTTTTAGGTTCGGTTCGGGTTGCGTGTCCACGGAAATTATTTTGTCTTGCTCGGATCGGGTTTTGATTTTTGGGGATATTTTTGTCTAATTCAGATTTGATCCGGGTCAGATTTCGGTTTTTTCTAATGGAATTCTTAGGTTCGGATCGGGTTGCGTGTTCACAGATATTATTATGTCTTACACGGATCCGGTTATGGTTATTTGGAATATTTTTGTCGGGTTATGATTTGGTTCGGGTCGGGTTTCAGGTTGACTTCAAATGGCATTTTAAGGTTCTGGTCGTGTTGCGTGTCCACGGAAATTATTTTGCCTTGCTCAGATCCAGTTATGGTTCTTTAGAATAAGTTTGCCGTATTCACATTTGCTTCGCGTCAGATTTCGGAGTTTTTTCAAATTGAATTTTTAGGTTCTGGTTGGGTTGCATGTACTCAGAAATTATTTTGTCTTACTCGAATCCAGTTATATAATTTGGAATATTTTTATCGGATTATGACTTGGTTCGGGTCGGATTTCAGGTTGACATCAAATGGCATTTTTAGGTTCTTGTCGTGTAGCATGTCCACGGAAATTATTTTGCCTTGCTTGGATCCAGTTATGGTTCTTTGGAATAATTTTGTCGGATTCAGATTTGCTTCGCGTCAGATTTCGAAGTTTTTTCAAATTGAATTTTTAGGTTCTGGTTGGGTTACATATACACAGAAATTATTTTCTCTTGCTTCACAGAAATTATTTTGTCTTACTCGAATCCGGTTATGTTCTTTGGAATAATTTTGTCGGGATATGAGTTGGTTCGGGTCGGGTTTCAGGTTAACTTTAAATGGCATTTTTAGGTTCTGGTTTTGTTGCGTGTCCAGGGAAATTATTTTGCCTTGCTCGGATCCGGTTATGGTTCTTTGGAATAATTTTGTTGGGTTCAGATGTGGTTTGCGTCAGATTTTGGTTTTTTTTTTCAAATTGACTTTTTAGGTTCTGGTTCGGTTGCATGTGCTCAGAAATTATTTTTGCCTTACCCCGATCGATTATTGTTCATTGGAATATTTTTGTCGGCTTCGGATTCCGTTTTTTTTTTTTAAATATAATTTTTAGGTTCGGGTCGGGTTGCATGACCTCAGAAATCAATTTGTCTTGCTCGGATCGGTTATGGTTCCTTGGAATATCTTTGTCGCGTTCAGATTTGTTTCAGTTCAGATTCCGTGGTTTTTTTCAAAATGTAATTTTTAGGTTCGTGACGGGTTGGTGAAGACTGAAATTATTTTCTCTTGCTCGGATCGGGGTAAAGTCTGTTGTAATTTATTTTTTGGTTTCGGTTCGGGTTATGGGTTAACAAGCCTTAAAAAATCATCCTGATTGGGAAATAAGTGGTCATTTTTCAATTAGCCTAATGGTGTCTAGGTTCTTTGCAAAAAGCCTGAAAAATATCAGGCTAATTGGAAAAAGAGAGATGATTCTCCAAATAGCCCGACTCTTTGCAAAGAGCCTGATTTCTCAATTAGCCTACGATATATATAATATACGACATATATAGTAATTAAATTGAAATATCGTCCAAAGCAAGTAAGTTTTATTTATTTCTTACTCAAGCTGCCTTACATATGAATGACAGAATATCACAAATTTAACATTGAAATGAAAATAAATTATTAGTAACGCTCTGACGATCTTATAGTAGCTCCCGAAATTTTTAATTTAAATTAATTTCCGCTAAATTATTATTATTATTGTTATTATTTTTACTTTAATTACAGTAGCGCTCAAAAGTATTTTGACAAAGAAAATAATTAACTTAATTGAAAAGAATAATAAAATACAAAAATCAATAATTTATTTTATTTAACCATATTCAATGTTTTAATTTTAATAAATTAACAATAAATATTAATAATATTAATAAAATTATATATATATATATATATATATATATATATATATATATATATATATATATATATATATATATATCTGAATTTTGTCATGCTGTAACTCTCGAATTTTTTAACCGATTTGGATGAAATTTTTTTCATATGCATCGTACATACTAATGTCTCGACCGAGTTCGTTGGCCAGCTTCAGTCGACATCTTGTTTCAGAATGGCGGGCATTTGAATTTTTGAAATTGTTTTATGTTTTCTAACATTGTACACTTATAGAAAATGTTACGTTTCACAAAATGAAAACTCTTATGTATCATTTTAAACAGAATGTTATAAACATTAAAAGATATTTTAAAGAGTCACACAGTGTAAGTTAACAACATAGGTCATTTTAAAGAGAAAGTTAGGAAACCTAAAAATTTCCAAACATGTTCACAAAATTCAAATGGCCGCCATTTTGAAACGAGATGGAGGATGAAGCTGGCCAAAAAGGAACTCGGTCGAGGCATTAGTATGTACTATGCATATGAAACATTTCATCCAAATAGGTTAAAAAATTCGAGAGCTACAGCATGAAAAAATTCATATACATATATATATATATATATATGTATGGTTATATATAATAAAGATGAAATCACAAATATATGAACAAATGGTAAAATTCTAATAGATGAACAAAATATGAACATAGGAAACCAGTATGTAAAATAAAAAACTATGAATAACCCACAGAATCATCAGAGGTACTTGTTGGATATATATAAGTGAAATGCTATATAAGCTTCCGGCTACATCCATCCATTTGATCTATTATTTGTTTACGATACGTCTTTTAACCCTCTCGCTGCGTAAGTAATTCTTCGCGATGAGCGTCTTTCGCAGAATTTTTAATCGTTTCTCACCGGTTCTATAAAGCAGAAATTTTTTACTATTGTAGTCGGGGAGAATGTCTTGATTAAATCAGACAAAGTTTTCATTAAAAAATAACTGGTGGGAATAACCAAATATTAATTTGACGGCTGGGGCTGCGCAGCGAGAGGGTTAATGGTTCAACAATATTTTGCTGGTTATTTGTTTCTGTTGCCTTTAATAGGTTATTGTATCAAAATTTAGTGGTTTTTCATATATTTTATATGGATTAATCGTCCGCAATGTGCTAGTGAATTAGTGGTATTGTGCTTGATTTTGTATTACAAGTTAAAGGTTCCATCTTTATTTTGTATAATGCCAGTGTTATGTATTGAAGCTAAATTTATTAATTTAATTTTAGTAATTGGAAATAGGTAATGAATTGTAATTATATAATGGTTTCATATATATATATATAATATATATATAACCATTAATTAAACATTACCGACCATCATCAAAAACCGCATTATTGTGAATGATTGACAATAAAAATGAATGCCACAAACCTATAATATAGAACTGTATGTATAAAATAAAGTACCTTATACTTAATTACAAGAATTAATAAGGAAGAATAAAAAAAGAAGAATATGGATTCCGAAAAAAATGAAAAACTTATATATTGAATTACATTTTCAAGAGTACAGAATTCAATAATATAAGCAAATCGGTGTTTTCTGTGAGAAAAAAGCTTATAGCTGAAAATTTTTTTTCTCCTGTACTCGAACAACCAATAGATCCAAAAGAATAGTCCCAAGATGAAAACAGAACATTATCAAATGGCACGAAATGGAAAAAAAAAAAACAAAAAAAAACCACTACAACCGATTAAATACCCAATTTATAGCAATAGAAATCTTATACAACTTACCGAATAAATTCTCAGTAGATTTTCAAAATAGATTCTCATATATATATATATATATATAATTTCATTAATATCATTAATATTTATTGTTAATTTATTAAAATTAAAACATTTAATATGGTTAAATAAAATAAATGATTTTTGTATTTTATTATTCTTTTCAATTAAGTGAATTATTATCTTTGTCAAAATACTATTGAGCGCTACTGTAAAAAATTTCTTTAATGAATTCAAATGCTTATATTTCATTGTTGTGGAAAAGAGAGAGAAAAAAAAAGAAATGATGGAAATTGCTATATCTTCAATAATATTATTTTATCATTACAGTTTAACCAAAAAAAAAAAAAAAAAGACTTCTAGTTGGAATACTGAAAATGATATTTTTGAAAACACACATTTTTTGTTGAAAGAAATTAGCACGTTTTAATATGATTTAATCAGAATCACATGAGTTCTTTGCGTAAATTAGCAATTTTCATACATCTTAAATATGATTGATTACTTATTACAAGAAATTTAATAAAATGAATATTATAAATGTTTTTAAATGTAAAATAAAATTAGATTATTTTTCCCTAAAAAAAGTAATAAAGAATTCATGCAATGAAAATTAAACACATCAGGTTAGCATTCCGTTTTTTTCCCTTTTAATTATACTTCCATTAAGAAATTTAATAAAATTAATACTATAAAAGTTTTCTAAATGTAAAATAAAATTAGATTTTTTTTTCCTTTAAAAACAAAACAAAACAAACAAACCTGAAATGTTTTATGCAACGAAAATGAAACGCATCATCTTGGCATTCAATTTTTTATCTTGTTAATTCTACTTACACAATATTTTAAAGAAATTTAATATATTAATATTATAAATGTTTTCTAATGTAAAATTAAATTAGATTTACTTTTTCCTAAAAAAATTTAAAGATTTCATGCAATGAAAAGGAAGTACACCAGCTTAGCATTCAGCCTTTTCTTTTTTTTTTTTTTAATTATACTTTATTAAGAAATTTAATAAAATTAATATTATAAATGTTTTTTAAATGTAAAATAAAATTTGATTTTCTTTTGCTTAAAAAATTGAAAGATTTTATGCATTGAAAATTAAACACATCACGTTGGCATTATTTTTTTTTTTGTCTTTTTTAATTGTATTTACATAATATTTGATATAAATTTAATGAAATTGATATTGTGAATGATTTTTAAATGCAAAATAAAATTAGATATCTTTTTTCACTAAAAAATTTAAACATTTTATGCAATGGAAATGAAACGCATCATGTTGGCATCCAATTTTTTACATTTTTAAATTGTATTTACATAATAATTTTTAAGAAATTAAAAAAATATATATATTATAAATGTTTTTAAAATTCAAAATACAATTAGATTTCGTTTTCCTTAAAAATTGTGAAATATGTCATGCAATGAAAATGAAACACATCATGTTGGCACTCTGTAGGTTTATTTTTTTTTTTTTTTTTTTGTAATTGTACTTCCATGAAGAAATTTAATAAAATTAATATTATAAATGTCTTTTAAATGTAAAATATAATGTAAAAGTAAATGTAAAATTGTGAAATATGTCATGCAATGAAAATGAAACACATCATGTTGGCACTCTGTAGGTTTTTTTATTTTTTTTTTTGTAATTGTACTTCCATGAAGAAATTTAATAAAATTAATATTATAAATGTCTTTTAAATGTAAAATAAAATTAGATATATTTTTCCTTAAAAATGTCAAAGATTTTATGCAATTAAAATGAAGCGCATCATGTTGGAATTCAATTTTTTGTATTTTTTTAATTGTGTTTCGATAATATTTTAAAGAAGTTCAGTACATTAATATTATAAATTTTAGTGTTTTTTTTAATGTAAAATAAAATTAGATTTATTTTTTTCTAAATTTTGTACAATGAAAATTAAATAGATCAGTTTAGCACTCAGTTTTTTTTTTTCTGTTTAAATTGTACTTCTGTTATGAATTTTAACAAAATTAATATTTTAAATGTTTTTCAAATGGAAAATAAAATTAGATTTCTTTTTCGTTAAACAAATTGAAAGATTTCATGCAACGGAATTGAAACCTCTCTGGTTAACATTCAAATTTTTGCCTTTTTAAAATTGTATTTATATAATATTTTTAAGAAATTAAAAAAAAATAATATTATAAATGTTTTTTAAATGCAAAATAAAATTAGATTCATTTTCCCCTAAAAAATGGAAAGATTTCATGCAGTGGAATTGAAACACATCATGTTTGGCCTTCAGTTTTTTTTCTCTTTTGATTGTACTTTTATTATAAAATTTAATAAAATTAATATTACAAATGTTTTATAAATGTAAAACAAAGATGGGTGTATTTTTCCCTAAAAAAATTGAACGATTTCACGCAATGAAAATTAAACACCTCATGTTGGCATTATTATTTTCTTTTTTAATTGTATTTTTATATAAGAAATAAAATAAAATTAGTGTTATAAATGTTTTAAAAAATACTTTCCCTTTTCACTAAAAAATGAAAAGATTTCATGCGATGAAAGTGAAACACATCACGTTGCCATTCAGTTTTTTTTTATTCTACTTCTATAACGAAATTTAATAAAATTAATATTACAAATGTTTCTTTAAACCTAAAATAAAATTAGATTATCTTTTCCCTAAAAAAAAAAAAATGAAATATTTCGCGCAATGAAAATAAAAAACATCGTGTTGGTACACAGTGTTTTTTTTTTTTTTCCGTTATATATATATTTTTTGTAATCGTACTTCTATTAATAAAAGTAATATCATAAAAGTTTTGCAAATGCGAAATGAAATTAGATTTATTTTCCCCTAAAATAATCGAAAGATTTCATGCAATGAAACAGATCATGTTTTCATTTAGTTTTTTTTTTCTTTTTTTTAAATTGTACTTTTATTAAGAAATGTAATAATTAATGTTATAAATATTTTTTTAAATAAAATTAGATTTCTTTTAACTAAGAAAATTCAACGATTTTATGCAATGAAAATAAAATGTTTCATCTTACATCCAATTTTTTGCCTTTTTAATTTGTATTTATATAATATTTAAAAAAAGTATAAATGTTTTTTTAATGTAAAGTAAAATTAGATTCATTTTTCCCTTAAAAAAGTGGAACGATTTCATGCAGTGAAATTGAAACACATCAGTTTGGTATTAATTTTTTTCTTTTCTTATTGTACTTCTATTATAAAATTTAATAAAATAATTTTTTTCTTTTCTTATTGTACTTCTATTATAAAATTTAGTAAAATTAATATTATAAATGTTTTTTTTTAATACAAAATAACGATAAATTTATTTTTCCATAAAAAAAAAAAATGAAAGATTTCATACAATGAAAATGAAACACATAATTTTGAAATTATTACTTTTCTCTTTTTAATTGTATTCCTATATAAGAATGAAATAAAATTGATGTTATAAATGTTTTTTTAACGTAAAATAAAATTATATTCCCTTTTCGCTAAAAAAATTAAAGATTTCATGGAATGAAAATGAAACACAGCATGTTGGCAATCACTTATTATTATTATTATTATTATTATTATACTTCCAGTACAAAATTTAATAAAACTAATATTACAAATGTTTTAAAATGTAAAATAAAATTAGATCTCCTTTTTCCTAAAAAAATTTTAAATATTTCATGCATTGGAAATGAAACACATCATGTTGGCAATCAATGATTTTTTTTTTTAAATATAATTGTTCTTCCATGAATAAATATAATAAAATTAATATATAAATGTTTTTAAAGAGTAAAATAAAATTAGATTAATTTTTCCTTAAAAAATGGAAAGATTCCATGCACTGAAATTGAAACACACCGGGTTGGCATACATTTTTCTTTCTTTTCTTATAATACTATTGTTATGAAATTTAATAAAATTAAAAACCCATATAATAAATGTTTTTTAAATGTAAAATAAAATTACATTTTTTTCCCTTATGGATATGAAATATGTTGGCATTCAGTTTTTATTGTATGTTTTAATTATACTTCTATTATGAAATTAAAAAAAATAATATTATTATAAGTGTTTTTTAAATGTGAAATAAAATTACATTTATTTTTCCTTAAAAAATGAAAGATTTCATTCAATGGATATGAAATACATTATGTTGGCATTCAGTTTTTTTTTTTGTCTGTTTTAATTGTACTTATATTATGAAATTAAAAATAATTAATATTATAAATGTTTTTTAAGTGTAAAATAAAATTACATTTATTTTTCCTTAAAAGATGGAAAGATTTCGTTCAATGGATATGAAATACGTTAATTTTTTGTATGTTTTAATTGTACCTCTATCATGAAATTTTAAAAATTTAATATTATAAGTGTTTTTTAAATGTAAAATGAAATTACATTTATTTTTCGCTAAAAAAATTGAAAGATTTCATGCAATGAAAATAAAACACTTCATGTTGCTATTCATTTTTTTAAACTGTACTTCCATTACGAAATTTAATAAAACTAACATTATAATGTTTTTTTAAATGTAAGATAAAATTAGATTCATTTTTCTTTAAAAAAATTTAAATATGATGATTTGAATGAAATTGAAATACATCAGGTTTGCATTAAGCCCCCCCCCCCCTCCTGTCCCCTGTTTTAATTGTATTTATATTGTGAATTTAAAAAAAAATTAATATTATGAAAGTTTTTTTAAACGTAAAATAAAATTAGATCTCTTTTTTCCTAAAAACATTCAAATATTTCATTCATTGAAAATGAATCACACTGCAGACATTCAATTTTTCTTTATTAATTGTACGTCTATTATGAAATAAATTTAATAAAATTTATGTATTTTTATAGATTTATATAGATTTAATAAATTTAATATTTTAAATGTTTTTTAAATGTAAAATAAAATTAAAAAGTTTGAAAGAACAGATCATGTAAGGTTTTAATTTTTTATCGTTTTTAATTGTACTTTTATTAAGAAATTTAATAAAATTAATATTATAAAAGTTTTTTAAAAGTGAAAAAATAGACTTCTTTTTCTCTAAAATATGAACAGATTTCATGCAACGGAATTGAAAAGCACACGAGAATGGCATTATTATTTTTTCTTTCTAATTATACTTCTATTATGAAATTTAATAAAATTACTATTATAAATGTTTTTTAAATGTAAAATAAAATTATATTTATTTTTTCTTAAAAAATTGAAAGATTTCATGGATTGAAAATAAAGCCCATCAGGTTGGGGTTTTTAAAATATTACTTCTATTAAAGAATTCAATAAAATTAAAATGATAAGTATTTTTTAAATGTAAAATATAATTAGAATTATTTTTCCCTAAAGTAATTAGAAGATTTTGTGCTATCCAATTGAAACACATCAGATTTGAATCGTTTTTTTTTTTTTTTTTTTTTTTTTTTTTTTTTTTTTTTTTGTATATTTATTAACAAATTTAATAAAATTAATATTATAATTTTTTTTATGTAAAATAAAATTAGAATTATTTTTTCCTAAAAACTTGAAAGATTTCATGCAGTGAAAATGAAAGACTTCAGGTTGGGGTTTTTAAAATATTACTTCTATTAAAAAATTCAATAAAATTAAAATGATAAGTATTTTTTAACTGTAAAATAAAATTAGAATTATTTTTCCCTAAAGAAATGAGAAGATTTTGTGCTATCAAATTGAAACAAATGAGATTTGAATCAGTTTTTTAAAAATTGTTCATCCATTAACAAATTTAATAAAATTAATATTATAAATGTTTTCTAAATGTAAACTAAAATTAGATTTATTTTTTCCTAAAAAAATGAAAGATTTCATGGAGTGAAAATGAAGCCCATCAGGTTGGGGTTTTTAAAATATTAATTCTATTAAAAAATTCAATAAAATTAAAATAATAAGTTTTTTAAATGTAAAATTAAATTAGAATTATTTTTCCCTAAAGAAATTAGAAGATTTTGTGCTATCAAATTGAAACGCATGAGATTTGAATCAGTTTTTTTTTTAATTGTACATCCATTAACAAATTTAATAAAATTAATATTATAAATGTTTTCTAAATGTAAAATAAAATTAGATTTATTTTTTCCTAAAAAAATTAAAGATTTCATGGAGTGAAAATGAAGCCCATCAGGTTGGGGTTTTTAAAATATTAATTCTATTAAAAAATTCAATAAAATTAAAATGATTTTTTTTAAATGTTAAATAAAATTAGCATTGGTTTTCCCTAAAGAAATTAGAAGATTTTCTGCTATGAAATTGAAACACATCAGATTTGAATCTTTTTTTTTTTTTTTTTTTTTTTTTTTTTTTTTTTTTTTTTGTACATCCATTAAAAAATTTAATAAAATTAATATTATAATTTTTTTTTATGTAAAATAAAATTAGATTCATTTTTTCCTAAAAAATTAAAAGATTTCATGCAGTGAAAATGAAACACTTCATTTTGGGTTTTTTTAAATATTACTTCTATTAAAAAATTCAATAAATTAAAATAATAAGTATTTTTTAAATGTAAAATAAAATTAGAATTATTTTTCCCTAAAGAAATTAGAAGATTTTGTGCTAGTGAAATTGAAACACGTCAGATTTGAATCAGATTTTTTAAATTGCGCATCCATAAATAAATTTAATCAAATTAATGTTATAAATGTTTTTTAAATGTAAAAATATGATTTCCTTTTCCCTGAAAAATTTAAAAAATGTCATGCAATGAAAATGAAACACATAATGTTTCCATTCAGATTTTTTTTTCTCTTTTAACTGTACTTCCATTCTTGGCATTATTATGACCTTGAAAGGAAATATATTTCTAACTGCGTTCTTCGCTTTAAAAACTAGTCCTTTGCCAGTTAGCATTGGAAAAATTTCGATTTGGCATTCTCGGAATATCCGCTGAGCGTTATGTGAAAAAATTCCCGAGAAAGAGTTTTAGATTCCGAAAATGCGTGATGTATAGAAATGAGGGTATGTATAAATACCGTATATACTCGTGTATAAGTCGAAGAATTTTAGACAAAATTTGAGAGTTTAAAATGGGGGGTCGACTTATGCACGAGGTAGTAAAAAAGAAAAAAAAAATGCAGATAATCGGCGAATGGACAAGTCTTTTAAGTAATCACTTAAGAGATAAAAGCGAACAATGGTCATTTCCCTGTGATTGACGAAAAAAGATCAACAATAATGTCCCTGTAATTGTTCTGAACCTATTTTCTCTTGGGATAGATTTCCCTTCAATACAGGGGCATTTCTTTCAACATTTTCCACCCTTTTTAAAAAGAGTTCAACTTGAGAATGCTTCTAGGTATCTCTCCTAAAAGTCCTACAATACAAAGAAGTACTATATTTTAGCAGTCTAAAAAATTGTTTACCCTTGTAAATAAAACTTGAATAGATTTTTTGAAAGTTTTTTTTTTTTTTGTTAAGTATCATTGAATTGATGTGAATAGGTTTCAAAATAGTTTAAGCTTATTCAGTTTTGCATAATTATACAGTTCTAAAACGTTGAATAATAAAAACAAAAAAGTTGCATTCGAAACGTAAAAAAGTTTACTAATTTAATGAAAATTAATTAATTATTATTATTATTATTTTTTTTTTATCCTCGATCACAAATCATTTTTCAACATGCTACCAGAAATGTGGTGCGAATTATACACGAAAATTTAATTTCTTTGAAAAGTTTGCTTAAGGCTGTTCTCAAATCCAAAAGGGCAACTTCCTGACATAAGTTTTAATGTATTTTTGTTCGAAAATGCATGAAACTAGCTGGTGTTGTTGTTCAGAAACTATGTCATCGAGCTGTCTTTTCCATTTTTTTTTTTTTTTTTTTTTTTTTTGCAAACGCAATAGATTTTTCAGAAAATAGTGTGAAGGTGGACGTTTTGAACCGAATTTCCACGCGAAGTAGAAAAATCATTCAAGATCGCGAAAAACGGGTTTCTCGTGTGATCGAAATCGCTTATAACTCAATGGGTAATTGGTTAATTAAAAAAATGGAAAAAAACAGTTCAATTCCAAATCGCTTCCATGGCCAGGCTTTCCAATTTTATATCTTTCTGTTAAAAATGAATTTGTAAATGTGTCAGAACATTTTGCACTTGTCGAGCAGAGCAGTTAAGAAGAGCCTTAAGAATTGTGGGGTCGATTTATACACGAGTATATACGGTATGCAGGCTTCAAAGCTTCAAAGGAGCTTTCGTTACTTAGTTTGAAGTTACCGGTAACATTCAAACTCCGTGAAAACTGCCGTTAAATCTCCACTTGCAATTTTAAAAATTCCAAAGTTATCTTGATATTTAAATTTATAAATGATGTTTCAATGGTATTATTTATGACTGTATATACAGTGAAACCGCCTTGTGCGACCACCTCCGTGAACGATCATTTTTTTAGTGGAACAAAATTTATTCCGATACGCTCAGTACTAATTTTACCTCCATACAGAGACCATCCCAGTTGAACTCCCTCCATGAGCGACCCATTTCTTTGAAGAAAATGAAACAAATTCCGTTTTTTCCTGGTCGCTTGAACAAGGTTTTATTAGAAAAATAATTCCGGAGAACGCATTATTCATCAAACTTCTGAAGTAAGTTCAGATTTTTTTTTTATTCCGGTAACCTTTAAGTGTTTAAACCCCTTTGTACCTTTTTAGGCAATGAATTTAACTCTTATGACAAATTAAGAATGACGACCAATAAACTCCCGCCCCCTCAAAAAAACAATTGCATTTATTTACTGAGCTTTGAAAGGACTTGGAAATAAAATTTATAAAAGATAAAACCGTAAAATCAAAGCAAACGTCAATCTATTAATTTTTTAAACTCTGCAGTAATTAACTTATGTAATTAAGTTTTGTTTTGATACTTAAATATTTATATTTTTTCCTAATGTGAAAAAATAAATTTTATAACATTAATTGTTACCTTTTTTCAACAATTAAAATATAGATTTAGACATGACCTCCATTAAGAGACCACCTCTCGGAGCGACCAATTTTTATTGGAACGGAACGTGGTCGCTTTAGGGAGGTTTTAATGTACTCGCATTATTCTGAAAAGTAAATCCGCAAAATATTTTTTTAAATGTTTTTTCATATATCGAAAATATATTGATTTCTGACGTTTCTAAAGATAAAGAACGCTTTTTGAAATCGTAGATAATTCGGAGAAGGCACTGCATGTTTTCGTTCGTAGTTGAATTATATTTTCATAAATTAAGACACGTTTATAGGTGTGTTCGTAATCATTTAAATAGGTAGCACAGTCGTCATCCGGTCCGTCCGTCTGTCTTTTTGCCTGTCTGTCCGCATATAACAGCGCAGAAATTAACCAACCGAATAGTTTTAAATTTATTATGTATAATCATTGCAGAATTTTGTCGGGTCATTTCAAATTTTATGAAAATTGAATCAAAATTTAAAAAAATATCAATAAAAGTTTTCTTCATGCTATTAAATCCTAGCATACGTCATTAATACAATGGTATCTCATGATAGGTCATGATTCTAGGTTTGCCATGGTGATGGTGATTATTCCATTAAATCCTATCCTACGTAATTAATTCAGTGGTATCCCATGATAGGTCTAGGTTGCATTGGTGATGGTGATTATTCCATTAAATTCTATCCTACGTAATTAATACAGTGGTAACCCATGATAGGTCTAGGTTGCCATGGTGATGGTGATTATTCCATTAAATCCTATCCTACGTAATTAATTCAATGGTACCCCATGATAGCTCTAGGTTGCCATGGTGATGGTGATTAATCCATTAAATCCTATCCTACGTAATTAATTCAATGGTATCCCATGATAGGTCTAGGTTGCTATGGGGATGACGTTCTATTTAAGATGGAGTCCTATTATTTCCGCATCACTGAATTTAATTTATAGAATCGTAATAAATTTTGTATTCATGCACTTTTGCATAACAGTGCAACAGCCATTGGCCCCAAGATCGGAATACTTATAAAACTAGTTATTGTACGAACGCAGCTCATTGGCCATGTTTGACGTACAATTTCCTACTTAAAAAAAAAAAAAAAATACAGTGTATTACAATGAGTACTAAATCTCTTGTTAAGGGGCCTCAAGACTCTTAAAGGGTCTCAGGACTCTTAAAATTGGAAAAATCGAATAAAAAAGACCATTTTCAACATATAATATCTTAAAATGTAATTGATTTTAAGACAAAATTTTATATTGTGATGAAAGATATAAGTACGTTCTTTCATTTCATGTATTTAAAAAATTACAAGATGCAGAATTAGAATTTACAGTGGGCTCCAAAATGTCAGACATTTGACAAGCGGAAAATCGGCATAACGGATTATGCGCACGATTACAAAATACATTTTGCAAGTAGAAGGAAAATTTTGGATCCTACTTATGCTTCACATTATAATAATTACTCTGAACCTAAATAAATTTGTATTTAAAGCATTTTTCTATTTTTAATACAAAGTTGTATTTAGTTAATGCAAAATTTAGAAATTTTCAACAGTATAATCACCTATAAAGAATATATTTCTGAACAATAAGAAGTAAATTTTAGGTTCAGTTTATACAGACTAACATGAAACATATGTTTTGAAAATTTCATGAAAAAAAATTCAGAAGTTTTTGAGATATCGTGCGCGTTATGCCCAAAAATGTCATTTGGAGAAAATTGACTTCAAAGTTTCTGAAACGATGCTTCAGCTACCGATCGTGTATAATTCTAAAAGCCATAACTTCTGTTCTAATAGGAATTTAAAGGAAACATTTATACCGAAATGTTCAGAAAAGATAGTAGTTTAATATCTAAAAAATAAAAGTTTCGAAAATTTTAGAACTTTAAGAGTCCTGAGACCCCTTAAAGCTTTAAAATTTTCGAAATTTAATTTTTTTTTTTAGATTTTAAACTTTTATCTTTTCTGAACATTTCGATATAATTGTTCCCTTTAAATTCCCACTAGAACAGAAGTTATGGCTTTTAGAATTATACCCGCTCAATAGCTGAAGCGGCGTTTCCGAAACTTTGAAGTCATTTTTCCTCAAATGACGTTTTTGGACATAACGCGCAGGATATCTCAAAAACTTCGGAATATTTTTTCATGAATATTTCAAAACATATATTTCATGTTAGTCTGTATAAACTGAACCAAAAATTTCTCTTATAGCGTTAAAAAAATATATATATATATATATTAGGTGATTATATTGTTGAAATTTTCTAAATTTTTCATTAGCTAAATACAACTTTGTATTAAAAATATAAAAATGCTTTAAATACAAGTTTATTCAGGTTCAGGGTAATTATTACAATCTGAAATATAAGTAAGCATCAAAATTTTTATTCTAGTTGCAAAATTTATTTTATAATCCTGCGCGTAAGTTGTTGTGCCGATTTTCTGCTTGTCAAATCTCTGATAGTTTGGAGCCCCCTGTTACTAATTCTACATTTTGCAATTTTTTAAATATTTGAAATGAAAGAACATACTTATATCTTTCATTCCCAATTAAATCTGTGTCTTAAATTAAAATACATTTTAAGATATTAAATGCTGAAAATTATCTTTTTTTTCATCTTTTCCAATTTTAAGAATCCTGGGACCCCCTGAGGGGGCTGGTCACTCAGCTTCCGATTTCCCCTCACTAATATAGTCTATGGGCATTGGATGCTTTCGTATATTTAAAATATCTCCTCGGGAAATTAATATTCTTAACTTCTATTTTTTGTGTACACATCCTAAAAGATGTCTCTTTTTTTTTTTCTTAGTTCTCAAAATATTTCTAAAGTATAGGCTTAATTTTATAGTAACTATTAAAATCTCACTCACGGTTCGCCCGCTTTTAACACGTAAAATATTAAATTCAGCATAGATTTTAGAAATATTTTGAAAACTAAGAAAAAAAAGCGACATCCTTTGAGAAGAGTTCACAGAAATAAGTTAAAAATATGAATTTCCAGAGAAGATATTTTAAATAGACGAATGCATCAAAAGTCCATAGACTTAACATTACGGAGAAGAATTCCAAAGCTGAGTAACCAGCCCTCTTAAATCTAAAAACTGTTCTCTGGGAATGAGAATTAGAGATCTGCACGGGCCCGGGCTTGGCCCGAGGCCCGTACCCGGCCCGGCAAAATTAGGACAATTTTTTCAACGGGCCGGCAATAAAATTGAACGGGACTGCAGGGCCGGGCCGATAAAAAAATTAATCGGGCCTATAGGCCCGATATAAGAATTCAAGCGAAGCAAATAAAGTACGAGCCATTTTCAATGAATATGATTTTCACGAGACGTATAAATGTGCGTCACGAGCCGATGCGAGTTTAACAGCATCAATACAGAAATGTAACATGTCCGTCGTAGAGATCGGCATCGTACAGTTACAAGACGTCTGATTCCGGGTTTAATTTTTTTCAGCAGACTCGTGCGAGGCGGAACTGGTCTTAATCGATCTCAGGATGTGTAGGACAGTCATTGTGTTTTGTAGTATTAGTAGTGATAATGAACTTTTCTTAACAGTATCTTTGGAAATATACCTTAAGGTGGTTCTCATATTCACTGCTCAACAATGCAAAACTTTCAGACACATTTTCTCACTCATTTTTAACTATAAAGGCATAAAATTGACAGGCGTGACTATTGAAGGCATTTGGAAACGAATAGTTTTTTCCATATTTGATAAATTACTTACAGAGATAACAGAGATTCTTGTCACGTGACTGTACGTTCTTCTCCTTTCCTGTGTTATCTCTTCCGGAAATTCGATTCAAAACGCTAACTTTGGCAGTATTTTCAGAAAGATATATTGCTTTTAACTATGAAAAAAAAAAAAAAAAAAAAAAAAAAAAAAAAAAAACGAAATTTACATAACTTCTGAATAAGAATACCTGCCAATCTTACGCGTTTCCGAAAAGAAATGAATTCATAAATGTGTCGAAATGTAGCTCCTTTGGATTTGAGAAAAGCCTTAAAAATGAGAAAAATATTTTCACAAATCTACTTTTTATTATACAGCTTCAAAAGTTATCATGTTTTTAATCTTTTATTCTGAACTTCATTAATCTTTTAATGAATCGTTATTTGAAATTTGAAATGTCTGTAGACACGATGACTAAAACACTGTAAGTAATCGTTAATGTTTACTATTGTGTGTTTTCTGTTTTGCTAACATCATAGTAATCTAAAATATACTGTAAAATGTTCCCATAAATATGTATATAGTATTCATTAAAAGAATCTTAATTGTATGCTGAGAAAAACGGATTTTTTTTGTAGAAATTATGTCGGGCCGGGCCTGTTTTCAGTGATTTTTGTACGTGCCGGGACGAGAACTGTAAAAATGCAAACGAGCCGGGCCGGGCTCGGGCCGAACTTTCAATTTTTACACCGGGCCGGGCCAAGATAGCTTTCGTTCGGGCCGGGCCCGGGCCTGGAAATTCCGGCCCGTGCAGACCTCTAATGAGAATATACAGAAGCACGCCTCGTGTCTATATCAGTGAAGAATTATAATCCGCTGAGAAGCTCAGCTCGTCGAAGATTGTCTTTTCTACTCGTTTGGGAATTGCTGTCCTTTCTCCCCCTGAAAAACTGGTTTTTCGGTGCAAATGTTATTTGTTCAGAATAAAACTTCTTTACTGCACTTCTACTTTACTTGTTGCATTCAAAATGATTTTTTTGAAATTAGCGTTCTGTGGAGCATCATTCACTTTTAGACTTTCAAAGAATCATATCCGAAAAATATGTTGCTGAAAAGAAAAATTATATTCTCAAATCCAAGGGAGCTTTCTCCCTTAGATTTGAGAATATATTTTTTCTTTATATAACACTAATACTACGCATGAAATTGGGAGTTGTTCTTATTCAGAAACGGTGTTATAAAATTGGGTTTTCCTTTTTTTTTTTGTTAAAGGCAAAAGAACTTTCAAAACTTTTTGTCAAAGTGGATGTTTTGAAATGAATTCCCGTCGCGGCGGTGCGAGAAAAAGGCAAAACTTGTAGTCACATGAAAAAAATAGGTTATAACTCAATTATTAATTTATTTATCAAAAAATGGAAAACGCAATTAGATACCAAATCGTTTCAATAGTCAGCACTGCCAATTTTATGCCGTTGTGTTTAAAAATGAGTTAGAAAATGGACCAGAAAGTTCCGCTTTTGTTGAGCAGGGAATTTGAGGACCGCATCATTGAACTGCTTCATTCACGCGAAAACATCCGCTCGCTAATGCTGATCTTGTGAGAGAAAAAAAAAAAGCTACTACTTAGTTATCCCGTCGACCAATATCGCCAAATTATACAAGTTGATATAATTTTTATTTGAAATAACGAAAGAACAAATAAATTAGTATAACATTAATAAAAATACAAATAAAACGTTGAAATAAAAATCCCTTGATGACATAAACAAGTGTAACTTTCTTAAAGTCAGGTGAATGATCAACCATTATTGGCGTTTAATCTTATAGTTTGGCGATAGATTTATTTCCGACGGAATAACTAAGTAGTACCAAAAAATATCTCGTTTGCATTTCAGTATTGGGAAATCATTATTATTATTTTTTTTACATTAGTCCCACCCCCCCCACCCCTCCCCCCCCCCCAAAAAAAAAGAAAATCCTGCAAAGAAATCGAACAAGTAAAATCGGCCTTTTTAGAGATTGACCTCAGCTGTCCAATGAAAAAAAAATCATTTAAAAATATTGAAATGCAAACGAGATATTTATTAAAAAAATTCCCATAGAATTGATATTAGCGAGCGGGTATTTTCGCGTGAATGAAGTAGCCCAGGGTTGGCCAACCTTTTTATAGTCGCGTGCCAATTATTTTCAAAAAATATTTTACATGACCTTGACGTGCCAACTATAAAACAAATTTAGTGGATTGAAAAATAACGAATCAAAGCTACTTGAAAATTACATATTAACATTTTTTCTAATATGGGTAACATACACGTAAGTATTACACTGAAATAATTATAGAAACACTTTTATTTTAGAAATTAATAAAACAAAAATAATGTGATTAATTGTGTTGTATCTTGGATGAAAAATAATTAATATCATTTTAATGCTCAGTTTATTTTAACAGTATGCAAACTAAAATGGATTTATCTGGCAACTGCTCTCTATTTGATTTTTATATTATTCATTTGACAAAATAATGACTCACAGGTATAAATAGTAAGAAAAATTATTAAAATGAAAAAAAGGCAGTTTATATTTAAATGGCTCTCAAATTAATTTTCAAGTTGCCATAATTTACCATCGGTATTTTTATTAATACATATAATAATATTTCCTTTTTGGTAGTTTTTCAAATATTTTCTTTGTTTGATAAATTTTCGAGCTATATATTGAATAAGATTAAAATTCTTCCATTTCCAATTAATCGAATTTAGAATTAAATCAAGGCGTCTAATTTTGTGTATTTTGTGTAAAATCACTGTATCCTGATTTAGAGACACAATCCCGTGCCGTGCCAAAAGTGGCACGCGTGCCATAGGTTCGTCGACCCTGAAGTAGCCTCTTAAGTACAACATCGTTCGTTTTTATCATTAGCAAATCTTTGGCTCATGCTGATTGTTCTGATTGGACTGGCTATATTATTTTTGACTTTGAATTTTGAATTTACAACTTGTGTTGAATAAATTAAGAATGCGAGTATATAAATATCTTGTGAAATATGTTGAATAAAATTCAATAAGTAGCTCATTAAATATCTCATTTATCTATTTGTCATCTTATTCTAAGACCGTAGCAAGGAAAATATTTATGAGGGTGATTTTGGCCCTAGAATTGTATTATTATTATTATTATTTTAGATTGGTTTTTTACTAAATGAATAGAGGCAAGTATTAAGAGTTTTTATTAAACTTTATTATTATTATTATTATTATTATTATTATTTTAGATTTGTTTTTTACTAAATGAATAGAGGCAAGTGCTAAGAGTTTTTATTAAACTTCACTTCTCAACTGCTCTGCTCAACAAGTGCAAAACGTTTTGACGCATTTAAAAATTCATTTTTGACGGAAATATATAAAATTGGAAAACCTGACTACGGGAGCGATTTGGAATAGAACTGTGTGTTTCCATTTTTTGATCAATAAATTACCTATTGAGTTATAAGCGATTTTGATCGCGTGGCAAAGATGTTTTTCACCCCTTTTTTGAGCGGTTATTCTTCTTTTCGGAAATTCGGTCCAAAATACCCACTTTGACACTATTTTCTGAAAAGTCTGTTGCGTTTGGAAAAAAAAAACAGTTCAGTGACATAGTTTCGTGCATTTCCGAACAAAAATAAATTAAAACTTATGCCATAAAGTTGCCCTTTTGGATTTAAGAGCAACCTTAATAGACTGCCAACACCGAGATATGCGTGATATCGGATACAATGTGAAAAAAATAATAATTAAATACTAACTTATTCAGTTAATTTTAAAGAATAATTTATTTACAGATTATTTACGTAGAAAACGGACACAATGCGAGAAGGATAATAATTAAATATTTATTCAGTTAATTAAAAAAAATAATTTATTTACAGATTATTTACATTAAAAACGGACACAATGTGAGAAGGATAATAATTAAATACTAACTTATTCAGTTAATTTTAAAGAATAATTTATTTACAGATTATTCACATTAAAAACGGACACAATGTGCGAAGGATAATAATTAAATACTAACTTATTCAGTTAATTTTAAAGAATAATTTATTTACAGATTATTTACATTAAAAATGGACACAATATGAGAAGGATAATAATTAAATACTAACTTATTCAGTTAATTTTAAATAATAATTTATTTACAGATTATTTACATAAAAAATGGTTACAGTGTGAGAAGGATAATAATTAAATACTTATTCAGTTAATTTTAAAAAGTAATTTATTTACAGATTATTTACATTAAAAACGGACACAATATGAGAAGGATAATGATTAAATACTAATTTATTCAGTTAATTTTAAAGAATAATTTATTTATATATTATTTACATTAAAAAACATTATTTACAATTATAGGCTCGGGTCTAGCAAATCCTGCTCAATACTAACAAGGGAACCACTTTTGGTGTTGCTCGCATCTAGCATTGAGACCTGGTGCATTTTAAAGCCCTATATTATGAAGTTTGAAAATCGATAAAATTTTTCTGTTGAAATAATATTTCTTGATTATACAGCAGCATAACTTTTTGAAAATGCAATTTTCGAGACCACTTATCGGACTATTAACATTGATTTTTTTTTTAAAGAAAAGCATTTAAAAATAAAAATTAGTTAATAATGAGTATAAAATATTGAAAAAAAGTTTGAAAATTCCTTCAAAAACACACGAATTTGATTTTGAAATATTGCAACTTTATATTCATATTTTTGGCGGGGAAACAGTTGGCGTTTATTTTCAAAAGTAGAGCTTTCCGGCAACTCTAGCCAAATGTCATAGCTGAATTTGTAATAGCTAGAAATTGCAATGTCCTACCTATTTCGTCGCAGTAATTTTTCTAAATTGTGTACAAATATTAATTTACTTTATGATTACTTTTACCGAAGGACCATTTAATACAGCAGCATTTCATTTTAAACATTCGAAACTTTATTTCATTCGATTTCAAAAGAAAATAGTTTGTTTATTTTGTATTTCACTAAAAAATAGTTTTCAATGATCTTCGAAGCTTTTATAGAATTATATTTATTACTTATATATTTATCGTCTGCATAGAAAAATAAAAATAAAAACCCAATATTTGTTTCTTATGCTATCAATTATAAAAACAAATCGCAATCTGATATAATTCTAGTAATATGTTCTGCACATTCTCATTGGGTAAAGCGGGCGGAAAAAATTGTAGCGCCATATTTGGCGACTTAACTCACTTTTGGCGTGAAATAAACAAATAAATATGTAATAATAAAAAATTAAAAGTATAAAAAAGTATATAAAATATTATTTTAACAGAGAAATTTTTTCGGTTCTCTAACTTTTATGTATAGAGCTACAAAACGCACCAGGTCACGATGCTAGGTGCGAGCAACACCAAAAGTGGTTCCCTTGTAAGTTATAGGTTAAAATAATGTTTAGGTAGTATTATTAAACTACGCGCTATTCCCTTCTCACTTTATTGAACCCAGCTAGACTTAACGGTGGCAACAGTAAACGATTAAATTCAACTTTTATACTACAACTTACTGGTGATTATTTGTACGGATTATAATTTTAGGATAGGGGAGGTAGGGGAGGTTTGATACATAGGGAGGGTTGATACATTGACAATTTTTCTCAACAAATGGCATTAACAGCTATTGTAACAGATGTAAAGTCTTCTTTTATGAGCAGAGGCCATCATTAGCTGGACTTAGGAGTGAAGAACTGACAAAGTTTTGTTTTTCTTTTAATTTTGAAAACTTTTGGAATGTCAATGTAAATTTTTTAAATACTGATTTTCTTTCATAACTCTTATTATCGTGAAGATAATATCTTGTAATTTTTTTTATTTGTAAAGCAAATTGTTAGGGTGAGTTTTAGCAGAAAGCAGATTGGCATTTTGCAACTGCATTTATACAAAGTGATTGAAAATCCAATAAGGCATGATAGGGAGAAATGATACATTAGTGCTGGGGAGAAATTATACACTTGTATATTTCAAATTTAATAGTTTTTTTAAGTTGTAAAATAATATAGGACTGCAATGTTCATTATTGTTTTACAGCAAGAGCTACTAAAATTGGTAAGGAAGAACAAAGAGACTATTCATAGACATTATGTAGGTTACATAGAAAAGCAGTCCGATGATAGATGGTTAGTTCGCTTTGCTCGTCATGTAGAAGGAAAAAAGTTTAAATGACCTGAAAGGGAAGGTGTTTCTATAATTGACGAAGGGCAAATTAAAAAAACATTAAATCCACTCGATTTTACTTACCAAAATGATAGAGTTATTAGTTTTTCTTTTAACCATTTCAGGGGTGGTGGTATTTTTATGGAGCCACTTAATTTTAATTCCCAAACGCCAGATTGGCACCAGCATTTTGGTAAAATATTTTCCATTTAATATGAAAGGGAAATATAGCCCTTTTCTAATTTCCATTTAAATTTGTCGGCAAATTCCGGTGCCAATCATTTATTCAACACTAGCATTGAAAATTCTTTGCCCTGAAAGGGTTAAATAAATCTTAAATATGCTAAATTTATGTTAAATTGTTTGCAAATCAGCAATGTTCACTTCATTTTTCCTTGCAGCAAGATCTCTAGGGTTTTTTTCGTTATTTATTTTCTAAAAATGTGTTAATAGAATGTTTAAATAGTAGCAATTGTTTAAATATTTTTGTAAAAACATTTGAAACAAAAACATGTCAATGTCATTTCTTTTTAAATTTTACTTAAATATTTCAAGATTTATCATAAAAATTGTATGACACATAAATTGAATTGTCTGCATTTTTTTTTTTTTCAATTTACATAACAATGTATCAAATCTCCCTTGCTAGTGTATCAATCCTCCCCAGCAATGGGGAGATTTGATACAGTAGTAACCATTCACAATAATTGGGATATATTTTTTGAATGATTATTTTTTAAATTCACAATATTTTTAATAAATGAATAAAAGGTATAAAGATAAGAAAACACGAAAAAATTGTTTAAAAATAGCTTTCTAAGGGTTGTAAAAAATTAGTGAAAAAAGTGTATCATATATCTCCTACCTCCAATACTATGAAAACCTTATAATAAATAGCCCCTATTATCCTTATTTGCGTTCGTTTCTTGCTATCTTTTGAATTCATAGCTTGCAAAACAAATTGTTATTAACTATGTTTTCTTTAAATATAGATTTGTCTTTATTTCTTCATTAAATAAGAGTAAGTTAATTTTTAGCTACACACTTTTTCAGGTCTACAATGTACAGGCGATACTTTGAAAACCTTATAATAAAGAATGCTCTAGAATCCTTATTTTGTGTTCATTTCTTGCTACCTTTTCCATTCATAGCTTTCAAAACAAATATGATTTCTTTAACACATGCTGAAATAAATACGAATTTTTTATAGATATTTCTTCATTAAATAAGATCAAAGGAATTTTTACTTACACATTTTTTTTTTAAATATACAATTTCCGGATGATACTTTGAAAATTTTATAATGAATAGTGCTCTATCCTTATTTAGTGTTCGTTTATCGGTACATTTTCAATTCATAACTTTCAAAACAAATTGCTATTAAATATGCTTTCTTTAAATATTAGATTTTTCTTCATGTCTTCATTAAATAAGTGTAAGTGAATTTTTAGCTACAAAATTTTAATTTATAGAACATACTTTAAAAACTTTATAATAAACAGCGCTCTAAAATCCGTATTTGTTTTCGTTTCTCGATACCTTTTCAATCCATAGATTTCAAAAACAAATTGTTATTAAAATTTTCTTTAAATATATTATATATTGTTTTATTTCTTCATTAAATAAGTGTAAGGGAATTTTTAGAAACACACTTTTTGGTTATTCATTTTATAAATGATATCTTGAGAACCTTAATAATAAATAGTGCTCTAACTATCCTTAATTTGTGTTCGTTTCTCGCTACCTTTTCATTTCATAGCTTTCAAAACAAATTGTTATTAAATATGCTTTCTTTATATTATTATATGTTTCTTTATGTCTTCATTAAATATATGTAAGGGAATTTTTAACTACAAAATTTTTTGACTAGACAATTTATAGAAGATATTTTGAAAACATTATAATAAACAGTGCTCTACAACCTGTATTTGTTTTCGTTTCTCGATACCTTTTCAATCTATAGATTTCAAAAACAAATTGTTATTAAATATGTTTTCTTTAAATATATTTTTTTATTTCTTCATTAAATAAGTGTAAGGAAATTTTTAGAAACACATTTTTTTTTTTTTTTTTTTTTTTTTTTTTGTTATTCAGTTTATAAATGATAGTTTGAAAACTTTATAATAAATAGCGCTCTAACTATCTTTAATTTGTGTTCGTTTCTCGCTACCTTTTCATTTCATAACTTTCAAAACAAATTGTTATTAAATATGCTTTCTTTATATTATTATATGTTTCTTTATGTTTTCATTAAATATGTGTAAGGGAATTTTTAGCTACAAATTTTTTTGACTAGACAATTTACAGAAGATATTTTGAAAACTTTATAATAAACAGTGCTCTACAGCCTGTATTTGTTTTCGTTTCTCGTTACCTTTTCAATCCATAGATTTCAAAAACAAATTGTTATTAAATATGTTTTCTTTAAATATATTTTTTTTATTTCTTCATTAAGTAAGTGTAAGGGAGTTTTTACTTACACTTTTTTTGGTTATTCAATTTGTAAATGATATCTTGAAAACCTTATAATAAATAGTGCTCTAACTATCTTTAATTTGTGTTCGTTTCTCGCTACCTTTTCATTTTGTAGCTTTCAAAACAAATTGTTATTAAATATGCTTTCTTTATATTATTATATGTTTCTTTATGTCTTCATTAAATATGTGTAAGGGAATTTTTAGCTGCAAAATTTTTTGACTAGACAATTTATAGAAGATATTTTGAAAACTTTATAATAAACAGTGCTCTACAACCTGTATTTGTTTTCGTTTCTCGATACCTTTTCAATCTATAGATTTCAAAAACAAATTGTTATTAAATATGTTTTCTTTAAATATATTTTTTTATTTCTTCATTAAATAAGTGTAAGGAAATTTTTAGAAACAAATTTTTTTTTTTTTTTTTTTTTTTTGGTTATTCAGTTTATAAATGATAGTTTGAAAACCTTATAATAAATAGCGCTCTAACTATCCTTAATTTGTGTTCGTTTCTCGCTAGACTTTTCATTTCATAGCTTTCAAAACAAATTGTTATTAAATATGCTTTCTTTATATTATTATATGTTTCTTTATGTTTTCATTAAATATGTGAAAGGGAATTTTTAGCTACAAAATTTTTTGACTAGACAATTTATAGAAGATATTTTGAAGACTTTATAATAAACAGTGCTCTACAACCTGTATTTGTTTTCGTTTCTCGATACCTTTTCAATCCATAGATTTCAAAAACAAATTGTTATTAAATATGTTTTCTTTAAATATATTTTTTTATTTCTTCATTAAATAAGTGTAAGGAAATTTTTAGAAACACATTTTTTTTTTTTTTTTTTTTTTTTTGGTTATGCAGTTTATAAATGATAGTTTGAAAACCTTATAATAAATAGCGCTCTAACTATCCTTAATTTGTGTTCGTTTCTCGCTAGACTTTTCATTTCATAGCTTTATTAAATATGCTTTCTTTATATTATTATATGTTTCTTTATGTTTTCATTAAACCTGTGTAAGGGAATTTTTAGCTACAAAATTTTTTGACTAGACAATTTATAGAAGATATTTTGAAAACTTTATAATAAACAGGGCTCTACAACCTGTATTTGTTTTCGTTTCTCGATACCTTTTCAATCCATAGATTTCAAAAACAAATTGTTATTAAATATGTTTTCTTTAAATATATTTTTTTAATTCTTCATTAAATAAGTGTAAGGAAATTTTTAAAAACACATTTTTTTGTTGTTGTTGTTATTTAGTTTATAAATGATAGTTTGAAAACCTTATAATAAATAGTGGTCTATAACTATCCTTATTTTGTGTTCGTTTCTCGCTAACTTTTCAATTCATAGCTTTCAAAAGAAATTGTTATTAAATATGCTTTCTTTAAATATTATATGTTTCTTTATGTCTTCATTAAATAAGTGTAAGGGAATTTTTAGCTACAAAATTTTTTGGTTAGACAATTTATAGAAGATACTTTGAAAACTTTATAATAAACAGTGTTCTGCAATCCGTATTTACATTCGTTTCTCGTTACCTTTTCAATTCATAGCTTTCAAAACAAATTGTTATTAAATTATTTGGTTTAGTCCAATTTGCGCAACACGTAAAAGAATGAAAAAGCAGACGAGCTTGCATTTATGTTAAACATATTCAGTTAAATAATTATGTGTAATTAAAATTTTATTGTGTAAAACAATAAATTTTCGTGGTACTCGATACTGAATCCTATAGTTTGTTTTTTCATGAGTGTAAATAGCAAATTGTTAAAATTTCCCCAAAATTATGTTTGATTTCAATTAGTTGATTTTCAGTTTTGTTCTAAGTGGGTAAAAAAGAAAGAAAAAGACATCTAGAATATTGTTAAAGAAGGAAAAAGTAGATGAGCTTACATTTACGTTACAAATTTTCAGTAAAATAATTATTTTGTAATTAAAATTTTGCTGTATAAAACAATAAATTTTCTTGGTACTCGATACTGAATCCGGTAGTTTTTTATTTCCTGGGTGTAAAAAGCAAATTAACTTTTCCGATTTTTTTTTTTCAATTAGTTGATTTTCAGTTTTTTCTAAGTGGGTAAAAAAGAAAGAAAAATACATTTAGAATATTGTTAAAGAAGGAAAAAGTGGATGAGCTTACATTTACGTTAAACATTTTCAGTAAAATAATTGTTTTGTAATTAAAATTTTGTTGTGTAAAACAATAAATTTTCGTGGTACTCGATACTGAATCCTATAGTTTGTTTTTTCATGAGTGTAAATAGCAAATTGTTAATTTCCCCAAAATTATGTTTGATTTCAATTAGTTGATTTTCAGTTTTGTTGTAAGTGGGTAAAAAAGAAAGAAAAAGACATCTAGAATATTGTTAAAGAAGGAAAAAGTAGATGAGCTTACATTTACGTTAAAAATTTTCAGTAAAATAATTATTTTGTAATTAAAATTTTGCTGTATAAAACAATAAATTTTCTTGGTACTCGATACTGAATCCGGTAGTTTTTTATTTCATGGGTGTAAACAGCAAATTAACTTTTCCGATTTTTTTTTTTCAATTAGTTGATTTTCAGTTTTTTCTAAGTGGGGCAAAAAGAAAGAAAAATACATTTAGAATGTTGTTTAATGAAGTTTTAAAGCTAAGTGCAATATATTTTTTAATTTATATTAATTCTGAAAATATTTATAACTAGCAAAAACTGCGGCTTTGCTCACGGAATAGCTGAAATATGCCAAGTGACATTTGTATATCTGTAAGGGTGTTGATCATCTCAGAGACGGGATAGCAGTTGAACAAGCACGTTTTTTAATTTCCACAGAACAAAACACTACATTACACATAAAAATTGAACAGACATAATTTCTGGAATATCAAATATTACATCATCTCTAGATGAGATATCTATATGATCATCTCTTAGATGATCGCGAACACACGCCGAATCCGAAAGTCTACAAACACGCGCAATCATAATTACTTACATTCACTTCACTTCATGTTTGGCAAAATATCTCAGGATATTTTTCCGAAAGTGGCAACAGCGTCATCTACCGGGTGTCCCAAAAAGGACTGACTGATTTTAAAATTCAATAACTTGCAAACGGTGACAGATATTAAAAAAATTCTTGCAGGAGAGTTATGCATAAGGTCAAAAGTTTTTTTACAGTGATTTTCAATTTTAGTTCGAATTACAAACAATAGATGGCGCTGCGATCAATAGACGCTGAATTCAGGCTCGATTTTTGGTACTTCGTGGCCCGGATAATACATTTCCATCTCCTTTTTCAGCATGGAACAAGAGAAAGGACCAGAATTCGAGCCTGTATTTAGCGACTATTGCTTACAGCGCCATCTATTGTTTGTAATTCGAACTAAAATCGAAAATCACTGTAATAAAACTTTTGACCTTATGCATAACCCTCCTGCAAGAATTTTTTAAATATCTGTCACCGTTTGCAAGTTATTGAATTTTAAAATCAGTCAGTCCTTTTTGGGACACCCGGTATATGCTATAAAAATAAGGGAAGGCAGTCATTTTGTTACATGTCTAATTTTTATTGGAAGAAATTATGCAGTAGGGATAATTAAAAAAATACTAATTAAGAGACTACTTCAGTCAGGCGAAAAGACCCGTTCGCTAATACTAATGAAAGAAATGAATGAAATTTATATTATTAAATTTATATTATGAAAGAAATTTATAAAGATATCTCGGTTGCATTTCAATATTTTTAATTTTTTTTTTCTTTTTGCATTAGATAGCTAAGATCGATCTGTACAAAGGTTGTTTTTTACTTTCTCGATTTTGTTTACAGATATTTTTCATGGGGACACTTTCACTTTTGGAACCGGTTTCGAAAGTGAAAACATCCTTAAAAAAAAAAAAAAAAAAAAAAAAAAAAAAAAAAAATCTGTAATGAAAATCGAAAAAGTAAAAAACGACCTGCATACAGATTGATCTCAGCTATTCAATGCAAAAGAAATCATTTTAAAAATATTGAAATGCAACCGAGATATCTTTATAAATTTCTTCCATAGGATTAGCATTAGGTAACGAGTCTTTTCGCCTGACTGAAGTAGCCTCTTAAGCCACAATTTGGCTAAACTTCGTTATTACGTTGCATTAGGCGAAAATGAGACTTAAATTAATAAGATAAACTAAAAATAATTCTAAATAATTTTGAAACTTTTATGCTGATTTCATACTCTCATTTCGGGGTTTCTTTCTTTCTTTCTTTTCTTTTCTTTTCTTTTTTTGTTTTTTTTTTGTTTGTTTGTTTGAAGTTTTGAACTGTTTAGAAATCATTGTTAGCACGCATTTACATCTTTAAAGTAATCATCATGTCAAATTACAAGCTTCTAGTCTAACGTCTACCACCCCTCTGGTGGTAATGGCGCCAACATAAGGTATAATGCATCATTGGCACACCCACGGAGAGAGCTAAGGGGGCTGAAGCCCCTCCCAGACAGACTAGATCTTTAAAGTTTTTAAATTTATGAAATAATAATATTATTATTATTAATAGGTCCTTAAAAAATCGGAATTTTTGAAAATATATTAATTTTGTCATACATTTTTTTTTTCTTTTGTAAATTTCATTATGAAATTCGAAATATTATCATGTTTAAAATTTACTTAATTAAAAAATTAAGGCCCTGTGCAACCTCTTGCTCCCTTTAACCTTCATAATGTTTTGATAATTTAATAATAAAACTTTAAATCGTTTGATTACAAACACACTTTAAAATTATACAAATACAGAAACACACCAAAAAAAATCGCAAAAACTAAGATACATTTTAGTACAGTACATATTTCATTATTTAAGATGTTAAAAGCATTCAGAATTAGCGATTCCTTTATTTTATACATATATTTCACTCTTTAAATTTAAAATATAGGTTACTTTTCTGAACGAATCCTGTTTGACAAACCGCAAAAAACATTAGAAAGTTGTAATATCTGTTAAATCCTGTTGTAATACGATATTTTCCAAACGTCTCCAAAAACTCCTTCGTAACCTATCATCATATAAATATGAACTGAAAAGTACACAAAATAAATACATTCGTTAGATTTCTGACAATCTTTAAACTTCAGTAAATCTATTTCGATAGCTACGATTAACATTATTAAAGAAAAAATAATCTTGTTCTTAAAATTGAAAAAAAAAAAAAAAAAAAAAAAAACGGACCCGAAAGGGTTAAAATGCATTTGTAATGCATTTCATAAAATGTCAGAAAAAAATTGTTGCGAACATAATTAAAATGAGTATTCAGAATTTGTGACCTAAAAATGAAATTAAAATCACTTTAGGTTTAGTATGTTATATTTACCGTAAAACCCCCACGGAATAACTCGGGCGCTGTTCTGGTTGGGTGTGCTATGATTCTTTGAATTATTTTCGATATATTTATTTATTTATTTTGAGAGTCAGAGTAAAATTTTGAAAATATGATTCTCATAGTAAAACGTCTCATAAACAAGACCTTTTTTCATAAAAAATTATTAATGGCTTAACAATAAATATTTTTGTAAATGTCGAATACAAATTAATATATGTTTTTTTCTATGTTTAAAAATGAAATTCATATTTGAATGAAAATAGAAGTTTTTATTTCTTTAAATTAAATGATATTTTTGAAAAATGAATTTACATTTGAAAAGAAATATATGAGAAATATACATTTCAGTAAAATAAAAATGTATATATTGAAACATTGCAACAAAGTGTAACATTGTAACAAAACACTGTAAACAAAAAAACTTAAAAAAACTCTTTTAATAACCAGACCTACTAGTTTTATACATACAAATGGTGATATTATCAAGATCATTAATGATAAAAAAAAAAAAGTATTCGTAAAAAAAAAAGGTGAAATTGTATTGTATTTCAAATTTTACACGTATGTATTTCTTTTTCTTTTTTTTTCTTTTTTTTTTCTTTTTTTTTTCGAATATAGCTTATTTTAGCATTACTGATCTTGCGAATATCACCGTTTGTATGTATAAAACTAGTAGGTCTGGTTATTAAAAGAGTTTCTTTTAAGCATTTTCAACAGTTTTCAATATAATTGAAATACATGGTATATAACAATATGTATGATAATCACTTATAATTAAACAGACTAAGCTAAAAAATGCTATAAAAGTGATAAAATACATCTATTTAGGTTAACGTACGTTTCATCGCACAAATGGCGACATTTCTATCAAGAATGATTAACAATTATATCAATACGTAACACCTATAATCGTCGTCTGGTCCGCATATAACAGCGCAAAAACTGCAAATAAGGCTGCAATAACTGCACTGCAAATAAGGGCGTCTTAAATTCAGACACATATGTGACTAAAAAGATTCAGACACTTAAGTGTCTGAATATGGAATTTCAGACATCATAGGTGTCTGAAATTAAGACACTTAAGTGTCGTATTATATGATCATGGTATAAACACTGTAAACTGAAATGTCTGAAATTCAGACACATAAGTGTCTAAAAATGGAGTGTTACATTTTCAGACATTTTAAAGTGTCTTAATTTTTAAGACACGTGCATACGTCTGAATTTAAGACATTTCAAACGTCTGAATCGCATCCATTTTTGACCAACCTGCAAGTTCGGCAATAGGCAGCCAATTTTTCACTGTTTTTTTTTTTTTTTTTTTTTTTTTTGTAAACTTTATACACTGTAAAAAAATATCCGTTAAAATATGGAAATTACACTGTCAATTGAGACTGAGACGCCAATTTATGTATTTTAATGTAAATTTTCTCCCGTAAATTCCAGAAAATTTTCCATTTTTTTGTATATTTCTGTATTTAAAAATTTCCATTTAAAAGGTAAAATATAATCTTTCAAGGACAAATCCACATATTTCGCAATCAGCCCTTTTCTAAACTCACGTATATTAGACATGATTTATTTATTTATATACAAACCAGTAATGTATGTTGGAACAAGGGTTGCCAGTTTTATCTCGAAAAAAACGGAAGATTTTGTGTTGACACGAGTTAGTTTGGGTTTTATCGCGCTGTCATCCTTTTCCATACCATACTAAACTACTATGTTGAATGCACATAATGAGCCAGTAATGTTTTTGGTAACGAATTTGCTTAAAAAGAGGTTATTAATTAATCGATTTAATAATTTTTCCTTAAACGTATTTGTATTACATTATTCTATTAAGAGGCTACTTCAGTCAAACGAAAAGACGTGTTCGCTAATGCTAATCCTATGGAAGAAATTTATAAAGATATCTCAGTCGCATTTCAATATTTTTAAATGATTTTTTTTTCATTGGATAGCTGAGATCGATCTGTAAGCAGGCCGTTTCTTACTTTTTTGATTTTGATTGCAGAATTTTTTTTTTTTTTTTTTTTTTTTTTTTTTTTTTTTATGAGGGTGCTTTTACTTTCGAAACAGGTTCCGAAAATGAAAGTGTCCTCATTAAAAATACCTGTAAACAAAATCGAAAAAGTAAACAACGGCCTTTGTACAGATCAATCTCAACTGTTCAATACAAAAAAAAAAAAAAAAAAAAAAAAAAAAAAACCATCTAAAAATATTTAAATTCAAACGAGATATCTTTATAAATCTCTGCCATAGGATTAGCATTAGCGAATGGGTCTTTTCGTTTGACTGAAGTAGCCTCTTAACATTAACTAATTTTGCAGTCATATAATATCCCATTATGAATGAAAAATTAACTGAATTGTAAAAACAAAAATAAATCAAAACACACTACAATTCAGCGATGAAAATTTTAGCAATGGACACTACAAAAATTCTGTATTTAACCACTTAACCTTTCCGTCCGATACATTCACGTATCGGACGCGACGATTAAGGGGTTAAGTATAAAAGGAGATAATAAATCAAACAAAATATTAAAATGTACGATATAGATATACTAAATAAAATTTTTTGTAATGTAGATATTTAAAATCTATAATAAGGTCACTTTCAGATGATCTAATGCTACAGCGAATGCACAAGTTAATATTACACAATTCTCCTGAGATTTTTGTATTTCTGATCGGAAACAAGCCATTTTTACATTCGGCGCGCATATGTTATTTTCGACAAAAGGTGAAATTTTGAAACAAATTGAAAAGTAATTTTTTTTTTAACTATTAAAAGTAAGATGCGATAGAAAAACGGAAGAAAGCATCGAACGGGACACGGCTGTTCTCAAATCCAAAGGGTCAACTTTCTGACATAAGTTTTAATTCATTTTTGTTCGGAAACGTATGAAACTAGAAGGTGTTGTTATTCAAAAACTATGTCATCGAGCTGTTTTTTTTTTTTTTTTTTTTTTTTTTCGTTTTCTTGTAAAAGCAATATATCTTTCAGAAAATACGCTCAAAGTTGGCATTTTGAACTGAACTTCCGAACGAAAGAAGAAAATCCTGTCATTAAGGGTGTATTCGAAAAAATATTTTTCCAACCTCAACAGTCGAATTTTTCTGAGACAATTTCAGACTCATTTTTAGAAGTAAAAACACGAAACCTTCTGAGATGCTTTTTGAAGAGATGTATAAGAGGCCGTGTAATTTCATTTTTTCGTTCAATTAATTAGAATTTGATTTTTAAACAATTATTTTCTCAGTATGACCATTTTTTTCATCCCCATATCTCCCGTTTCGAAAAATTCGGTTCAAAACGTCAACTTTGACAGCATTTTTTGCGATATTTTCTGCATTTATCAAAAACTCGACAAGCACGTCACATTATGTAGTTTCTAAATAAGAGAATTTGCCAGTTTTATGCGTTTCAGAGCAAAAATGAATTTAAAAATAAATAAGAAAATAAGCAGTTTGGATTAGAATACACCCTTAAGGGGAGAAAAATGCCGCGTCATGTGATCAAAATCGCTTCTAATTCAATAGGTAATTTATTGATCAAAAAACGGAAAACACAGTTCGATTCCAAATTGCTTCCATGGTCAGGCTTTCCAATTTTGTATCTTTCCGTTAAAAAATGAATTTGTAAATATGTCAAAACATTTTGCGCTTATTAAGCAGAGCAGTTGAAAACAAACAGCGTTAAACGTACATCGTAAGATAGGCCTAAAAAGCACTAAAAAACGTACGACTTACGAGAAAAACGTCAATCTGGCAACCCTATATAAAACAGGGTCTGTCACCATCAATTTGCCAAATGAATTTTGAAATAGGTTTAGTATTCCCCATGATTCCACAGAAGATGCAATTTAGAAAGTTTTTAAAAGGCTTTAAGCTCATTTTACAACTTCAAATTTAGAATATTTCAGAAACTGTTCTTAGATAGCATTTCATCTTGTAATTATCTATCATACCAAATTTAAAATTTCTATATTTATAATTAGCAGTAAGTTGACTCTTTTGAAAATATCGGAGATATATAAAAAATATCAGATATATATCAAAATATCGGATATTTTTTATTTAACCCTTTAGTGCGCAGCTTTGCATATATGCAAAGAACAGTGTGCTTTGAATTTAATAGATTGTTTTTATTCATATATATTTAATTCACACTAAAAATTAAAATAGCGATGTTTGCTTTAATTAATAACATACATTTTGTATTTAAATAAAGCGAAATTAACCATTGAAACTTTCTGGTGTAACATCAGATTCTCTGAGCTACGTAATTTCCAGAAAGTATTCTATCATGGGAATTAAAGGGTTAAAGGTTAAGTTTTATAAAATAAATAATTATATAAATTAATGTATTTAGAGACATATTTATTAAAATATTTACTAATTTGCAATATTTTAGCGTAAAACAGCCACACTACAGTAGTTCTTACTTGTATTGCAGATGTGCAACAGAAGAAAAGATTGACGTGTTATATGAAAAATGTATCTCTGATTTTTTTTTCATTATTTTTCCTGTTTTCCTTTCAGAGAATTATATATATTTTTTTGAAACAAAATAAAAAAATCGCGCATTTAAGGGTTAAATTTGATTTGAATCGGATATTTACAGTCTCTAAATATGGATTTTTATTTCTTCATTAAATAAGAGTAAGTTAATTTTTAATTACAGATTTTCTTGGTTGCAAAATTTATAAATGATACTTTGAAAACCTTATAAGAAGCATTGCCCTACTATCGTTATTTGCGTTCGTTTCTAGCTACCTTTTCAATTCATAGCTTTCGAAATCGAAATCGTCACGTGACTGAAGCAGTTGTTTTCTCCTGCTAGCATCTCCAATCCAACGCCGGCGTGCCATCCTAGATTGGTCTGGTCGAGAAATTTGACCTTGACCGTATTTAAAGCTTGAACAACAGTATCTGAGAGTCGTTTCCATTTGCAGCGGCGGCATGGCAGAGAAAGAAAGCCAGTGGCAAAAAGGAGAATTCGATTAAACTCGAAATTGGTTTGCGGTTTGCCCATAATGATTTTTCTAGTATTAAAAGAAAGGTTCTGTTGTTTTGGCAGTAATGTAGTAAAGTTAAAGCGGTTCTTAAAGAAAAAATGAAAAAATAGTATTTTAAAAATACCCCTTTAAAAGCATTCGATGTTCATCTTCAAAATCATGCCAAAATATTTGACTGCATTTCATGGTTTTTTCAGTCACGCGAAAAGACCCGCTTACTAATGCTAATCCCATGGAAGAAATTTATAACGGTATCTCGTTTGCATTTATATATTTTTAAATGATTTTTTTTTCTATTTCATTGGCTATCTGAGGTCGACCTGTACAAAGAGCGCTTTTTACTTTTTCGATTTTGTTTACAGAATTTTTTATGAGGATGCTTTCACTGTCGTAACCGGTTCCAAAAATGAAAGTGTCCTCATTAAAAATACCTGTAAACAAAATCGAAAGAGTAAAAAACGTTCTTGTTCAGATCGATCTCAGCTAGTCAATGAAACAGAAAAAAAAAATCATTTAAAAATATTGAAATGCAAACGAGATATCTTTATAAATTTCTTCCATAGAATTAGCACTAGCCAGCGTATATTTTCCCTTGATTAAAGTAGCCTCTTAATTTGGCGTGGCTAACTCCAACTCGATTATGAAAAAAACACTGCTTTTTTTTCTCTTGGTAGAAAGCTCAAGCAAATGAATTTATTAAATAATATATAATTTTTGCTCTGCTTACTTTTAAAGAAAGGGAACAGGAAAGAAAAAGGGCTCTCAAAATTGGGAAAAAGGAAAAAAAAAAGAGACCACATTCAACATTTAATATCTTAAAATGTATATGATTTAAAAACACAGTTTTTATTGGGATGAAAGATATAAATATATTCTTTCATTTCATTTATTTAAAAAAAATACAAGATGCAGAATTAGTACTTAAAGGGCGCTCCAAACTGTCAGACATTTGTAGAGCAGGATATTGGTATAACAGTTTACGCGCAGGATTACAAAATAAATTTTGCAACTAGAATTAAATTTTTCGTGCCTAATTATAATTCAGACTATAGTAATTACCCTGAACCTAAATAAATTTGCATTCAAAGCATATTTATATTTTTAATACAAAGTTGTATTTAGCTAATACAAATATTAGAAAATTTCAAGAGTATAATCGCCTAAAAAATTTTTTTTTTTTTTTTTTTTTTTTTTTTTTTTTTTTTTTTTTTACAATAAAAATGAAATTTTAGGTTCAGTTTATACAGACTAACATGAAACATATGTTTTGGAGATTTCATGCAAAAATATACAGATGTTTTTGAGATACCCTGCGCTTTGAGCCCAAAAACGTTATTTGGAGAAATATGACTTCAAAATTTCGGAAACACCGCTTCAGCTATCGAACGCGCATAATTCTAAAAGCCATAACTTCTTTTCTAATAGAAATTTTAAGGAAAATATTATATCAAAATGTCCAGGAAAAAAATGAGTTTAACATCTAAAAAATATAAAAATTTCGAAAATTTTGAAGCTTTAAGAGTCTTGAGACCCCTTTAAGCCGTCTGATTAAGGCTGTTCTCAAATGCAAAGGGTCAACTTTCTGACATAAGTTTTAATTCATTTTTATTGGGAAATGCTTAAACTAGAAGGTGTTGTTATTCAGAAACTATGTCATCGAACTGTTTTTTTCCATTTTCTTGTAAACGCAATAGATCTTTCAGAAAATACTGTCAAAGTTGGCATTTTGAACCGAACTTCCGAACGAAAGGAGAAAATCCAGTCAATAAGGGGAGAAAAACGAGGTGTCACGTGATCAAAATCGCTTATAACTCAATAGCTAATTTATTGATTAAAAAATGGAAAAAAAAAACAGTTCGATTTCAAATCGCTTTCATGGTCAGGCTTTCCATTTTTATATCTCTCCGTTAAAAAATGAATTTTTAAATGTGTCAAAACGTTTTGCGCTTGTTGAGCAGAGCAGTTGAGAACAGCCTTAAGGGGATAGGATACCTTTGAATACGTCAAAAAAGTAAAAAATATCACTATGTTCCAAGCTTCAAAACTTATGTAATAAGTCAAAAATAAAAATCAAACTGCACTTAAATATAAAGCTCATATTTAAATTTATATTTAAAAATATATATTTACTTGTAAATTCATAAATAAATATTGAAATGATAAGTTTAAAAATGTATGATAATAAGAGAAAAAAATCTTGCGCGCATGATAAAATCTGAAAATATGCATATAAAGAGGAAATTTTGGTGAAAATAAATACATAATAGAGTTACATTTATACTAAAATCAGAATATTTGTAAAAAATATTGACTAAATTAAAAAAATAAAAAGCAATTAAAAATTTTCACTTTTTGAAAAATATTGTCAAAGTACAAAAACAGAAAAAAATAAAATTTTACATTTTTCTGGTTGTAGATAATACAGAAATGAATATGTGGTAAAAATTTCTTTTGATTGCCATGCATAATTTTTTAGTAACACTGCGCGCAGTATCAAAATTCATCGTTTTGAATAAACGCAACGCAAAGTTTAATTATCCTGTGTAGTCTGAATATGTAGTCATAATAAGACTGCCATAATTAGTAAACTAATAAGTATTTTTTAATGAGGTTTTTTGCATATTGTTCAGAAATGATTACGGAATCAAAATATGTATTAAAAAAATTCGAAAATTTTGATGGTGTAAAGGTATCCTACCCCCTTAAGGACTTACAGAGATATTGGGCGATTTATCACCTGCGGCGGGTTAATTGAAAATGCCTTAAAATCAGTGTTTTAATTTATAATTACGTTGCAAAAATATGAAAATTATGTATTGTCACCGGAAGTACAACTTTATACATAATTTTTACTGTTGTAGCCTGTCAGGATGTGATTGGAAAATCGGTTACGAAATTCCACATACAAATAAAGTCGAGTCAACCCATATTGGACCACGCCGATTAAATATTTTTGAGATTTTTTAAAACTTCGATTATATGATTAATATGGTGTAATTAAGTAGATACTAGCAACATTTTGAAAAAAAGTTTTAATTTTTTAAGTAACTAGCTGTCCTATAAACAGGACATATTAATAGGACACATAGTAAGGACATATAAAATTCATACATAAACTAATTTTATGAGCAGATATTTTATTTTACTTTAAAAATACTGTTTATGTTGTACAAAAACACTCTATGATTTCTCCAATAAAAAGATAATAATAACCGTAAAATTCTAGATTATAAGATCACATTTTTTAAAAGATTTTTTAAATAGATTTTTTTCAATTACATTTTAATTGGTTACTTGTTTTTTGTTTATATGTTATACTTTTATGTATTTTAAAGACGTCATAACAAAATGCATTTAGAAAATCCTTACCAATTTTATTTTAAAAAAAAATGTTTTATTAGCTGTCTTATTTATAGGATAGCGGTCCAATATGGGTTAAGTAAAAGAGTGTAAAACAGAAAGTATTTTCGGCAAATCACATAACTGCTTGAATAAACAAAAAAACTGTTAGTCTAGACTTTTTATGTACGCATAAAAATTGTTTCTTTATTACTGTGCTTTCTTCGAAAGAAAAAAAAGGAACTATTTATTTACGATTTATTTTAAGTTTAAAAAATAATCACGATAAAATGGTTGCGTGAAATATATATTACATATTTATTAGGGATATAATAATAAGAGTAATAATAAGTGACGATAATTATATTGATAATGAAAGTATTGTTTTATTAATTAACTTTTTTTATTAATCTAATATTGATAAAATCAAGACAATCAAAATATAATGCTTAAAATCTTAAAATGTATTTAAGAAACTACATTTAATAATTGTAATCACAATAGAATTATTATGATGATATAAATATTCTATATACAGATAAACCTTTTCTGTAATATAAATAATAATAATAGTAATGGCAATAATAATAATAATAATAAATAACGACAATTGTATTGATACTGAAAGTATTGTTTTATTAATTAATTATTTTTATTTATCAAACATTAAGAAAATAAAGACAATCAAAATAAAATGCTTAAAATCTTACGAAAACGCATTTAAGAAACTATATTTAATAATTATAATCATACTAGAATATTATGATGATATAAATATTCTACATACAGATAAATATTTTTATATAATATAAATAATAATAATAGTAATAATAACAAAGAATGACGACAATTGTAGTGATACTGAAAGCATTGTTTTATTAATTAATTTTTTTTATTTATCTAACATTGAGAAAATCAAAACAATCAAAATAAAATGCTTAAAATCTTATGAAAATGTATTTAAGAAACTACATTTAACAATTGTAATCATAATAGAATAATATGATGATATAAATATTCTACATACAAATAAATCTTTTCATATAATAATAATAATAATAATAATAATAATAATAATAATAATAATAATAATAATAATAATAATAATAATAATAATGACGTTAATTGTTATTGAAAGTATTTTTGTAATAGTCAAATTCCTTTATTAAATGGATATTAACTCTTTGACCTCTAGGCTTAATTTCGCTGATGAAGGGTTATATATCAGGCTATGCGGTGTAAACTTTTTGTTTCATAAAACTCACCTTCGACCAGGGCCCTGTTATATCAGTTGCATATCATAGACCAATCCTGTTCAAATACGCAATCATTACTGTGTAGTGAACGAAGTACGGTTGTATGTCATGGTCTTTTATCACTAAAATGAGAGAACGTACGCAGCGTACGTCCTAGAGGTCATCGAGGTAAGACAATCAAGACAATCAAAGTAAAAAATTTAAAATCTTATACAAATGTATTGACCCCCTCCCTTCTACACACATATTTAATAATAGTATGCATGATAGAATAATATGATTGTGTGACTATTCTACATACAGATAAATCTTCTCATATAATAATAATAATAATAATGACGTTAGTTGTTATTGAAAGTATTTTTATAATAGTCAAATTCCTTTATTAAATGGATATGAACTCTTTGACCTCTAGGCTTAATTTCGCTGATGAAGGGTTATATATCAGGCTATGCGGTGTACACTTTTTGTTTCATAAAACTCACCTTCGACCAGGGCCCTGTTATATCAGTTGCATATCATAGACCAATCCGGTTCAAATACGCAATCATTACTGGGTAGTGAACGAAGTACGGGTGTATGTCATGGTCTTTTATCACTAAAATGAGAGGACGTACGCAGCGTACGTCCTGGAGGTCATCGAGTTAAGAAAAACAGGACAATCAAAATAAAAAAATAAAATCTTATACAAATGTATTACCCCCCTCCCTTCTACACACATATTTAATAATAATATGCATGATAGAATAATATGATTGTGTGACTATTCTATATACAGATAAATCTTCTCATATTATAATAATAACAATAATAATAATAATAATAATAATAATAATAAAAGTAAAAATATTTTTTTAAACTCCCTTTTAAAAGCATTCACTGTTTATCTTGAAAATCACACTTAATTTCACAAAAAAAAAAAAAAAAATACAAAAAAAAAACAGCCATAATAGATTGTTGTTTTTAATGTAATGCAGAAAGTTTCAGTTATACATAATCGACATTTTTCACTTTTATTTTACTTTTTAGTTTAATATTTTTTTTACGATTAGTTTTATATCTCAATTAATAATCATAATAAAATAATAGCATAAAACCCATTCTACATATTTATTAGGAATACCTTATCAAATAATAATAATAATAATATTAATACTAAATGACGATAATTGTTTTTGATATTAAAAGTAGTTTTATAGTAATTTTAATTTCTTTATTAATCTAACAGTGAAAAAATCAAGACAATCAAAATATAATGCTTAAAATAATACGAAAATTCTTTTAAGAAACTACATTAAATAATTCTAATCATGATAGAATAAAATGATGACATAAATATTCTACATACAGATAAATCTTTTCATATAATAATAATAATAATAAATGACGATAATTGTGTTGATGATGAAAGTATTTTTATATTAATTAATTCTTTTATTAACCTAATATTGACAATCGAAGATAATCGAAATAAAATGCTTAAAATCTTATGAAAATGCATTTAAGAAACTACATTTGATAATTGTAATCATAATAGAATGATATGGTGATATAAATATTCTAAATACAGATAAATCTTTTCATATACAGTTCAACCTCGATATCTCGAATCTGTGGGGAAGGGAAATAAGTTCGAGATATAGAGGTTTCGAGCTATCAAAGTTTTGACAAAAAAAAAAAAAAAAATCTAATCTCACTAACTGCTTTTTGCTGTAAAAAATAAGATTCATCAAAACGACACGTAATCTACTAATAATTAACAAATTGCACTTCTCAGAGTTTCAATAATTTCAAAATTGTTTTGCACACATGATTGTTTTTATTAAATAATCTGTAATTCGTCATTCAGAAAAACATTTAATTTTTTCGGAAGAAAAATTGCTTAATCGAAGTCTGCCGGCTTGCAGAATCTTTTTGTAATAGCACAGTTTTCTCTAACATAGCAATGGTACCAAATACTTCAGTTATAATATTTTCGTTTGATTCAAGAAATCTTCCAGCAGGTCAACTGCCTTCTCGGTTACTTTCACTGTACTTTCTATGCTCTTGTTGACCTTGTAGGTCTTTAAATTTCTTCATCAGAAACCTCTGCATTAATACTCGAAAGTCGAAACAATCTCTTCATCTATCATAGTGCCGCAAGTTTCAAGCTCGTTGTCTACATTCAAGAATTCTTCGAATGAAATCTCAGTGTGACGCGCCTTTTGTACCGATTCCCACTGTTCTGGATTCAGTTCACCTTCTTCAGTTGCTTGCTTAATGGAATCAATTTTCTCTGTTTCACTGGATGTTACATATTCTAAAAATTCTGTTTAGGTGAAACGATTTCTTATTGTTGTTTCTGTAGCATCATTCCATGCATAGTCAGCCATTCACATTCATTGTAAGATGTTGACAGGTGTGCTAGATGGTTTACTTTCAACGATATTATTCAGAAGTCTTCTTTCACAATTTGGGCTCTATAACCAACTTTGAAGAAATGGATTTATCTCCTGGTCGAATATTCCGCCCCTTCGAAGTCGTGTTTTGCAGCAAAAATTTAACAGCGATATTTTTTAGCCTTGGAAGATTAGAGTGGGCTTTACAATTGTCTATGAAGAGGAGAATGCGTATTTTATTTTTAGCCATTGTTTTACCGACTTCTATCAGCCATTCAGCAAAAATTGTGTTTGTCATCCAATCCTTTATATTTGATCTGTACAGCATTACAAATGACTTAATTTTAGCAAAGCACCTCGGCTTTTTAGGCCGTCCTATCATAAGAGGAGAAAGTTTTCTTTATCATTTTAATTTTCTGCGAAAAGCACAGTTACACAAAATTTACTCTGTTTGCTAAATCGGATTTCTTCACCTTAAAATGCAGCTGTTTTGTTAGGAAAACACTAGTAGAATATCCAGTTTCATCTACATTAAACACATCTGCTTTATAATCCTTTAAAAGAGAAAGAATTCTGAAAGCTACTCTTTACTTCTGCATCACCCAATGCACTTTCACCGCAAAGTTTTCAAAAAACGATGTTGCGCGTTTTTTCGGTTTCAAAATCTTCCATTCTTACCCTTTAAGTTCTTTGTATCAACAAAGGGATAAAAGAATGTGAGACCAGCATCCAGATCAAACTAGTTCTACAGCTGACTATAGCGGAAAGTAACTAATTTCAGTGGAAAATATTTCGACATATCAAGGGTTTTGGAAAATATATTTCGAGATAACTATGGAAAATACATGAGAATTTTGATGGAAATGCAGGGGAAATTTCATTTTTCGAGATATCAAGGATTTCGCGATAAGGAGGTTCGAGATATCGAGGTCCGACTGTAATAATAATAATAATAATAATAATAATAATAATAATAATAATAATGACGTTATTTGTTATTGAAAGTAATTTTATATATAATAGTCAAATTCCTTTATTAAATTGATATTAATTCTTTGACCTCTAGGCTTAATTTCGCTAGTGAAGCGCTATATACCAGGCTATGCGGTGTAAACTTTTTGTTTCATAAAACTCATCTTCGACCAGGACCCTGTTATATCAGTTGCATATCACAGACCAATCCGGTTCAAATACGCAATCATTGCTGTGTAGTGAACAAAGTACGGGTGTATGTCATGATCTTTTATCACTAAAATGAGAGGACGTACGCAGCGTACGTCCTAGAGGTAATCGAGTTAAGGAAATTAGGACAATCAAAATAAAAAAATTAAAATCTTATACACAGGTATTACCCCCCCCCCCCCCTTCTACACACATATTTAATAATAGTATGCATGATAGAATAATATGATTGTGTGACTATTCTATGTACAGATAAATCTTCTCATATAACAATAATAATAATAATAATAATAATAAAAGTTTAAAAAAAAAAAAAAAAAAAAAAAAAAAAAAAAAAAAACACTCTTTTAAAAGCATTCACTGTTTATCTTAAAAAGTCCTTCCGGCCAGTGCCGGGAGGAAGAGGTAGCTTTCAAATTCCTTATTTTAAAAAAACCAACTTTTATTATTCAAACACACGAAGCTCAATTATTGGAAACCGAATATAGGAGATTCAATACTAATTTTTATCAATAGTAAATCATTATGAATGAGAATTTCTCGAAATTAGTCAGCTTTATCGAAGCTGCTTTTATTTAAAGTAACTTATATTTGGCTGATCGTTTCAAAATGTTAGCCATACTAGAAATTCAAAGTACTATAATTCAACCATTTTTTAAGATATAAACAAAAGAACAAATTTTCAGAAACAAAATCTGCTCCGGAATCTTTGTATCAAGGACAAACACATAAAAAAATCTTTTTCATTTTCCAATTTTTTAATACCTCATTTTAAATTTTAAATTTAATTTTTTTAATGGCAACCCTTTTGAAACAAGATAGCGAATGAAGCTGGCCAACGAACTCGGTCGAAACATTGGTATGTACTATGTACAGACCAAGTAACATCCAAATCGGTTCATAAATACGCTTGTTATCGCGTGACAAAAATCAGGTCGTTTTAAAATGTCAGCCACAATAGAAATTCAAAATGCTATAACTCAGCCATTTTTTTAGATATAGACGAAACAAAAACTGTTCCGGAATCTTTGTGTTAAGGTCAAACACATACGAAAAAAATCTTTTTCATTTTCCAATTTTTTGGTATCTCATTTTAAATTTTAATTTTTTTAAATTTTTTTAAATGGCCGCCATTTTGAAACAAGATGGCGGATGAAGCTGGCCAACGACCTCGGTCGAGACATTGGTATGCACTATGTACAAACGAAGTTACATCCAAATCGGTTCATAAATACGCCTTTTATCGCGTGACAAAATTCAGGACGTTTCAAAATATCAGCCACGCTAGAAATTCAAAATGCTATGACTCAGCCATTTTTTAAGATATAGACGAAACAGAAACTGCTCCGGAATCTTTGTATAAAGGTCAAATACATAAGAAAAAAATATTTTTCCATTTTCAATTCTTTGGTACCAAATTTAAAATTTAAAATTTTAAAAAAATTTTAAATAGCCGCCATTTTGAAACAAAATGGCGGATGAAGCTGGCCAACGAACTCGGTCGAGACATTGGTATGTACTATGTACATACCGAATTACATCCAAATCGGTTCATAAAGTCGAGAGTTACAGTATGACAAAGGTCAGATATATATGTATATATATATATATGGATATATATATAAGCTCAAAAAAATCAAAAGTAAAACTAAAAGTAAAATAAAAATAAAAATAAAAATAAAAATAAAATCCATGCAGACATGGAACGTTTATGGACAGATTATGGATCACTGGAATTTAGTTATTGTTTTTTGTGGCTGTGTTGCTCGGATTTGGGTAAAATAATTTTATTGTTTCAGTATACATTACACATACGTTCTGAATCAGTTGTATCTTCGAGATGCACTGTTTATTGTGGCGTCGGGTCCAGCCTTTTGTTGTTTTTTCTTGTTCAGGTTATATCTGTTTAAATTTCTTGGATGTTTTATGGTTATACTTAGTTTATTTATGATGCAGGATTCTGGGTCCGACAAACGCATTTAAAACATAATGTGCTATATATATATATATATATATCAACATTTGAACGGAGGGTCGCAGTGGTGTAGTCGTAAAAAATACAGAAGGTATACGCTCTAAGCAGAGGGTATACGCTCAAGGCCGAGAGTATACCCTAGTATGTATATACTATAGCTTTCTTGGAAAACAGAGGGTATACGGTGTTCCTTAAAAAAATCCAGAAGGTATACGGCGTATACCCCCGTATACCCTCCACTACATCCCTGGGTTTCGGGGTCTGGGGGTCATGATCGATGAAAATATACCAAAATTTTTTGAAATCGCTTTCCTCCGAACGGCTGCAATAGGTAGCTTTTTGTAATGAAAGCTACCTAAAATCACACTTAATTTCACAAAAAAAAAAAAAAAAAAAAAAAAAAAAAATCAGCGATAATAGATTGTTGTTTTTAATGTAATGCTGAAAGTTTCAATTATACATAATCGACATTTTTCACTTTTATTTTACTTACTTTTAAGAAACATTATTTTTAGTTTAATATTTTTTTACGATTAGTTTTATATCTCAAATAATAATCATAATAAAATAATAGCATAAAACCCATTCTACATATTTATTAGGAATACCTTATCAAATAATAATAATAATAATACTAAATGACAATAATTGTTATTGATATTAAAAGTAGTTGTATAGTTATTTTAAATTTCTTTATTAATCTAACAGTGAAAAAATCAAGACAATACAAATATAATGCTTAAAATCATATGAAAATTCATTTAAGAAACTACATTAAACAATACTAATCATAATAGAATAATATGATGGCATAAATATTCTACATAGAGATAAATCTTTTCCCATAATAATAATAATTATAATTATAATTAATGACAATAATTTTATTGATGATGAAAGTGTTTTTATGTTAATTAATTTTTTTTATTAATCTAATATTGAGAAAGTCAAGACAATCAAAGTACAATGCTTAAAATCTTAAGAAAATGCATTTAAGAAACTACATTTAATAATTGTAGTCAATAGAATAATATGATGATATAAATATTCTGCATACTGATAAATCTTTTCATATAATAATAATAATAATTGCCGAAACTTCAGTGAAGGCTTACTGTGGAGACCCGAAATTTTTTGGATTCCATCTGTTTGTTTGTTTATTAGTTAGTTAGTTAGTCTGTCTGTCCAGCGATAACTGCCGTAAAAAGCATCCGATTAGCTTGAAATTAAGGATGTATATTGGTGAGCTCCCCGGATTTAGCTGTATAGTTTTGGGTTAAATTTGGTTCACTCGTTCGAAATATATAGAACATTTTATTTTGTGACATAATGCTTTTTTCTATGGGAAGTCAGACGATTTTCAAATTTTCATTTGTTGAAAGAAATCGCTCATACGAATAATAGATTTAAATGGTAAATTTTGGATGCTGAAATTTTTAAATAAGAGTATTAAATTATTCCTTTTAGTTTGCAATATTGTCAAAACACTTGTCAGAGCTTTTAAATTAGGTGTATAACTTATGATGGAATTTTATACATGTGTTCGAATAATATAAAACATTTTATTTTATGAATTTACTTATATTTCATTTTTTTCTTCTTTTAACTGTTGCGTAGCAACTATATCTCATCTAAAAATATCATAAACGTGAAAGTATGTATGGTTTTTTTAAAGTCAAATCAAAGTTAAAAGAAATGAATTAATGAATGCCTTTGTATAGATATTTGCATATAGATTGATTTAAACGCAGAAATGAAAATAGTATTTATATACTATATAGAATAATATTTTTATTTATGTATTCAACTATTTTGATTATAAATGAAAAAGTTCGTTATTTTCATACAGAATAAACTGACATTATTCTATTAAACTTTATAAACTTTATTGTTGCCAAAAAAAAAGGAGGAATAACAATTTCTCCCAAAGAGTTAATTTTAATTTGTAAGATTTTCACGTGCAAAAGGAAAATGAAATAAGCAAATTACAAATAATAAAAAAGATAAATAGGACAGGAATGAATACATATAAACATTTCACACTAAATGCCACCTAAAATAATTTTTGTAGTGGTATTTTCCCAACACTACGAAGAAAGATTCCTCGATTTACACGATTTTACTTGGCCTTCCTTTTCTCATTGGTTGCGATTTCATTTTCGCTATTGTGTATATTAATTGGCACAAAATTTTACATTTTTATGACTGAGGTATATGTAAGGCCATACAAATAAGAAATTCCGTATTGTCTCCTATAAAATGTGATAAAGTGTTGGTTAACTATATATGTTTCTATTAAGAGGAGCAGAGCTGATAAGCCTCCGGCGTTCTGGATACCAGTATTTTAATACAAAAAATGTTACTTTATTTAATTGAAACATTTGCGCGATTTAAAAGAACAACATTTTCTGTAAGATAATAGTGTTGTGCAAAAAGCCTGAGACTTGCCATGTCTGGTGGGGAGTGAAATGTTTTATTTAACAGCTTGTAGAGTGTAAAATAAATTAAATTATTAAAGTAATCCCTATTACGAAAAATGAAACAAAATGTCCGGCTAAGGGAAATAAAAGGTTAGTTAACCTTTAGTAATTTGACCTGAACACCGGTGTGCGTCAAATTTCAACGGTGTTTGTAACATCACGATTTTAAATTAAATGTGGATACTATTAAAAGGCTATCACAAAAAATACTTAACGGCGCCAAATCACGTTTATCTATTTAGTCAATTGGAAGTGGACACGATGATGAATTATTAACCGTTAGGTTTAGAAGTCCCCCTACTTTAGGGTGATTTTAGTAAGTTAATGCTATCGAGTACATTTTTAGATATTTAGATTAGATCTTAGATATAAATATTGCAGAATGGCAATCAAAATTATTTTTTGGAAACAAAAATTATAAAGGTATTAGATTTATAAATTAGATGTCTCAGTTTATATTTCCAAAAGTTCTTTATCCATTAGATACAGGTGTTTGTGGTTAGCAGGCAAGTAAATACTGCTGTATGGATATTAGGATAACGTAAAATGCTTGACCAAATTGTTGCTTATCCTTATAAATCGCAGTGTAAAAAGGAATCTAAGATATAGGATAATCATTAACTCAATCAATAGAAAATTACAAATGCAAAATAAATTAAAGAACGGGGGCGCCCCCTGAAGAAATTTGCTTTATTATATAAAAATTACTAGAATAAGTAGCTCGTGAGAATTTCAGAATATCATTACATAACAACGTGTTTAATTTAACGCTTCTAATATCTGAAAACATCGAAATATTTTTTTTTTCCTTTTATAAATGTTTGTGTAATTTAAAAAGTTTAAATTTTGTTTTTGTAGAAAGATTAATATTATGCAAAGTTTGCTAAAAACAATAAGTTGCAAAGATGACGTTGAGGCTCTTGATCTGCAGATTTACTAGTAATAATAAATTACGGTAATTGTATTCATGATGAAAGTATTTTTATATTAATTATTTTTTTATTAATATAACATTAAGAAAATCAAGACAAAATCTTAAGAAAATGCATTTAAGAAACCACATTTAATAATTGTAGTCATAGTAGAATTATATGATGATATAAATATTCTGCATGCAGATAAATCTTTTCATATAATAATGATAATAATTATAATAATAATAATAATAAATTACGATAATTGTATTCATGATGAAAGTATTTTTATATTAATAAATTTTTTATTAGTCTAATATTGAGAAAATCAAGTCAATCAAAATACAATGCCTAAAATCTTATGAAAATGAATTTAAGAAACTACATTTAATAATTGTAATTATAATAGAATAATATGATGATATAAATATGCTACATATAGCTAAATCGTTTCATATAATAATAATAATAATGGTGATGATAATTTGTATAGAAAGTATTTTTATAATATTTTAAAATACCTCCATTAAATTATTATTCAGAAAATCAAGACAATCAAAATAAAATACTGAAAATCGTATAAAAATGTTTTTAAGAAACACATTTAATAATAATAACTATGATAAAATAATATAATTGTATAACTACTTTATATAAAGGTAAATCTTTTCATATAATAATAATAATAATAATAATAATAATAAAACTCACTGAAAATCACACTTAATTTCAAGACTTCAATTCATGCAGTTTCAAAACAATTTCGATACTATACGTTGATTTAGCATAGTCCCCGATGATTAAAAATTCCTCCATTGATTTACTTTTGATTGAAAGCGCGAACTCGTGCATTTATTTAAAAAAAAAAAAAAAAAATTACAATTTTTGCTATGTCTCTTTTTTCTTTTCTTTTTCTTTTTTATTTATTTATTTTTTTAAATTTGGCAACAAGAAAGAAATATAGCATTATTTCAACTATCTATTAGGGATTTTTTAAATTGTTTTCTCAACGTAGGATCCTAACTTAATTAATATTAAACTAATAATTCATTAAATCAATGATATACATTTTTAATTATTACACTCTTTACTTTTTATTTAAATTTTCTACTTTTTTGTGTTTAAAATATTTTTTGTTGCAGTTTCACATCCAGTTAGCCTATTTTGGTGAGCGGGGTTTGGCGCATCATTAACTCTGTTTTTTTGTAAATAATAAACAATTGTAACTAAAAAATATTTAGCGATTGATCACATGCAGCCGGCTCACGGGAAAATACCTTAAAATTAATTTAATAATTTATAATTAAGTTCTAAAAATATTAAAATGTTGGATTGCCATCGGGATTACAGTTGTGCACATTATTTTCATAATTCTAGCATACCAGGAAATGCGGGAAAAATCAATTACAAAAGTCAGTCTTTGTGTACATGAACCAAATTAAGTTAAATTAAAGAGTGTAATAATAATAATAATAATAATAATAATAATAACAATAATAATCTACTTTGGTGTAATGCATGATCTGAAACATGTTTATAATTTACACATAAACATAAAGATTTGTCTCATGTTCATAAAACTGCTCTCATGCATTTGAAATAATTTTTTGTTGTTGTTTACATCGCTCGTGTTTAAAACGCCAAGATTGGCTGAAAAAATTACTGCGGAACTGTATCCACCATCTTATCTGATTTATTTACAAAGCATAGATACCAAAAGCTCTTTTCTCCAAATGGTACGGGTTCGATCAATTTACAGAAATAAAGTCCAGTGAAAATGGCATCATATTAGCACAATCATAGTAAAATATTTCAGTTTTATGTATGAAAATATTTTTTTCTTTTGGGATTGACGTCATTTTACCCCCGGAATCATTGCAGGCTTCCGAGATTATGTCATCATTTAACGCGATAGTTTTAAAATTTTTGATTTCTGTAAATGCCAAGCCAACACAATTTTTCTTTGAAATTAGATGTCATTTTCAATGGTGGACGTATGTGAAATTTTAGACGAGGATTTTAGGTCTCAGCGGCACAAATTACTTTTCACTACAAAAAAATTGCTATTTTTGCTATTACTTTCGTTTGTCCTGATTATTTTCTTTATATCTATTTTTATTTATGTACTTGTATAATCAATAAGTTCTTTTTCACTGATAGAACTCAACAAAATATATATTTAGAGGAAAAAGAATCTTTATTTCCATAGTCTTTTTATGTTTTCCCTAATTTCAATCCAATTTTCCCTTTATCAATTTTTAAAATATTATGTAAGTCATTTTTATTTATTATTAAATTATCAATTAAATAATATATATTACTACACAAATAAGTTATCCACTGATATAAAGGAATGAAGCATATTTTTAAAGGAAAAATAATAGCTATCCTTTTTTCCTTTATTCTGTTAATTTTCTTTATATATGTATTATCTTTATATATGTTATTTATATATATATTATCTTTATATATGTAGCATATTTTTAAACGAAAAACAATCGTTATTCTTTTTTCATTTATGCTGTTAATTTTCTTTATATATTTTTTAAAAAAATTTCACAACTAATTTCTCCTAGTTATAAGATTATAAGTTAATAAGTTTTTCCCATTTTTATTATTTTTATGCATTATTAAATTAATTGCATAATATGTAATATTGCGCAATTAATATTTTCGTCAATAAATAGAAATCAATAATATATATGAATTAAAAAAAAGAAAAGAAAAGCCTATTTTTGATGTTTTTATCGTTCAAATTATGTGTTTAACTAATGTAACTAATTATCAATTTAACTAATGCAGTATTAGTATAAATAATGTATAATTATGTAACTAATTTCTATTAATTGTGTAATTAATAAGTTTTCTATTTACAGAAATTGATAAAATATATGTTTAGAGTAAAAATATTCATGATTTTCACAGTTTCTTTCATTTTTTTTTTTTCATTTCATCAATATCTTTATCAACTTAAAAATATTCTGTAATTAGTGTTATATTACTAAACCATCAGACTTGTATAAAACCAAAAGCTTTCTGCGCACGCAAATATTGGGTCAAAAACTTTCTGCAAATTGATTTAATGCTTAATAAAAAAAATGTGTTATATTATTTTGACGATATTAATTAAAGAATAATTATTTTAGTTAAAAAAATAATAAAGCTAAAAATCCATGTTAAGGTGAATTCTTATCAATTATTTTGTCAATGCATATAGATACAGGCCAATCCTTAATATTGTAACCTCTTCGCACAAAATGCCAGTCACTCTTTTCACAGAAATAATACGGCATTGCTTCTGAAACAACTGAATCACATTTTATTAGGAGAGGTCCATTCATAGGTATCATCATTAAAGAGACGGGATGAAAGCGCACTAAAGCCCTTTTTGGAGCAGCAAAAATCTGATTTTGGAGCAGTAAAATCCATTTTTGTAGCAATAAAATTAAAATTCTGTTTTCAGAACAGACTGAAATTCTAATGCTAATAAACTCCTAAAAATTAAAATGATAGCTATCTTGAAAATATTTTCACATTTGAAAGAATAATTACTCAGATAAAATTTCTCCACACATTTTGCTAACTCTGAGCATTCTAAACGACAATTAGGTACAGATTGCAATAATGAAAAATTAGAAGCAGGAAGAAAAAAAATCAGTTTATTTGGCTTTAAAAAATATTATTTTAGAGCAGTAATTTTAACTAATCAAAGAAAAGCCTATGAATACAACATACAGGACTCCCACTCAACTTTTGAAGTAAAAAATGGTAAAAGGGAACCATTTTTTTTTTTTTTTTTTTAAAGGGGGACCAAAAAAGACCATATATTTCACATAAAAAGGAACCTTTAGGGGCCTAAATTCAGCAAATTACAAAATAAAATAAACAAAATCTCTAAAAACCATTTCTCTAAATTAGCGTGTTTTTTGTGATCCGTTGACAAAATTCATGTTTTTTCACGATATCTTACCAAAATTTGACTGTTTTTGCGATCTTTTACCGAAATTCGACTGCCTTTCGCAATCTTTTGAAGAAATTTGTTTACTTTTCGCGCTCTTTTGTCTAATTTCACTTATTTTTCAAGATCTCTTGATCTTTTGACGAAATTTGCGTATTTTTTGCGGTCTTTTGACGAAATTCGCGTATTTTTGCGATCTTTTGACGAAAATCGAGTATTTTTTGCGATCTTTTGACAAAATTTGAGTGTTTTTCGGAATCTTTTGACTAAATTCACATATTTTTCGGGATCTTTTGCCAAAATTCGCGTGTTTTTCGCGATCTTTGGACGAAAATCGCTTGTTTTTCGCGATCTTCTGACAAAACTTGCGATCTTTTGAAGAAATTTACAGGGTTTTTCTATCTTTTGACCGCGTTTTGTTCTTTTTCTTCACGAGCGATCCTTTGAGAAAATTCACGATTTTTTCGCGATCTTTTGACGAAATTCGCGTTTTTTCGCAATCTTTTGACGAAATTCGCATTTTTTCAGCGATCTTTTCACGAAATTAGTGTTTTTTTTTCGCGATTCTTTGACGTAATTCGCGTTTTTTCCGCAGCTCTTTGACAAAATTTGTCTTTTTTTCCGTGATTCGTTGACGAAATTAGTTTTTTCCGCGATTCTTTTACGGAATGTGCGTTTTTTCGCGATCCTTCGACAAAATTCGGGCTTTCACAAAATTCGCGTTTCTTCTGCGATCTTTTGACGAAATTAGTGGATTTTTTTCGCGATCTTTTGACGAAATTCGCGCTTTTCTCGCGGCCCTTTGACAAAATTCGTGTTTCTTTCGCGATCCTTTGACGAAATTCATTTTTTTCCGCTATTCTTTTACGAAATTTGCGTTTTTTCCGTGATCCTTTGACAAAATTCGGGCTTTTCCCGCTATCCTTTTACAAAATTCGTTTTTTTCCAGCGCTCCTTTGACGAAATTTGCGTTTTTTCTGCGATTCTCTGACGAAATTATCTTTTTTTTCCAGGATCCTTTGGAGAAATTCGCGTTTTTTTCCGCTGTCCTTTGACGAAACTCGAGTTTTTTCCGCGATGCTTTGACGAAAGTGATGATTTTTTTCTGCGAACGATTGACGAAATTGTTTTTATTCGGCGACCATTTGTTGAAATTCGCAATATTTTTAAGTGATTTTTTTTATGCCTTAATTTTCGGTCTGATGGCCGATTTTTTTTAAATTTTCGGAAAATTCGGAACAGAATCACCCCTGGCAAGCAATAAATAAATCGTACATAAAATTGGGAAATATTTTTTATATCTCGGTATTTAAAAAAAAAAAAAATTGAACAAAAATTACGTTTTTTCTTTTTTCCAAAAAAATTTTCCGCAATGTTCCGAATTTTGCAGAAATTTTTCCGCGCACGGCGTGCGCGTGTCCGTCTATATTATACAACTCTGTAAACCATTAATTACATTATGCTTATTAATATTAATTGCATGATACTATTATAATATTAATAATATTATAATAATATTAATATTAATTACATTATGCATGAAGTTCATAGTTTTTTCTACTGATGAAAATCAATGAAATCCATGTTTTAAAAAAAGATCATTACAATTGCTGTTTTTTGTTGCTGTTGTTGTTTATACTGTTAATTTGTTTTTTAATCAATTTTTGAAATGTTACGTAACTAATTTCTATTACACTCTAAAATTGGGAGGAGTGAAAAGTTCACTTTTTGAAAGAGTGACAGGCATTTTTACTCTTTTTGGAGTGAGTTTTATAAAAATACACTCCTTAAAGAGTGGAGTTTTCCACTCTCTAGAAAGGAGTGAGATGTCTCACTCCTGAAAGAAGAGTGACTTACGTGTGCATTGCTTATTAACCAATCAGAGCAGCAAGGCGACGACACCCTTTAAAGATAAGAAAAATGATCACTTTTTCGTCCGCCATTTTAAGATTAGGATATCATTAAAATTATTCTTTGGAATACATAAAATGAAGGTAAGTCTTGTTTAATTTTAAGCATTTATCCGTGTAGATATGAGAAATGTCCAGATTATGAGCTAAATAGTTGTATGTTTGTATAGCAAAAGATTGATCGTGGAGTATTCATAAGTGATTGTGAGATTTCTTCATGTAGCGATCTGAAATGTAATTGTTTTAAGGGGACCGGGAAAGCCGTATCTCCGCCATGTTAAATTCACCAACTTTATGTACCTTTTTCTCAGAAATGGTGAAAGATAGAGGTCTAGATTTTTTAGAGTAGTTTGAATAACATGCTTTACGTTTTTTAACTGACCATTTTCGTTCTAAAGTGATTGTGAGATTTCTTCACGTAGCGGACTGAAATGTAATTGTTTTAAGGGGACCGGGAAAGCCGTATTTCCGCCATGTTAAATTCACCAACTTTATGTACATTTTTCTCAGAAATGGTGAAAGATAGAGGTCTAGATTTTTTAGAGTAGTTTGAATAACATGTTTTACGTATTTTAACAGACCATTTTCGTTCTAAGTAAAATTCAAAATTAATTATTAATTATTTATTGAAAGTCATTTTTAAATTAGCACTTTTTGGTAATTTTAATGCCTAAAATAAATAATTCTCAACAAATCATTAAATCCCTGTGTATACAATATAACATAGTATAAGTATTAAAAAAAATCTGACTTCTTATGTTTAATAGATATTGAAACAAGTTGGAAATTGCTCACCAAACGTGGCAAATGAGGTGCGTTCGTACTATAACTAGTTTTAGAAATATTTTTTGCACCGCATATTGTACTGAATGTATATTTTAGTGCAATACATAAGTGCATATCCATTTCATTCTGTTCTGAAAGGCTGTAACATCATTAAAATGCACTTAAAATATTTTTTTTCCCCATTGGCCGTCATGTAACGAAAACTTTTGACTGTCCTTGTAATTAAACTATGCATCCGATTTTCCTGAAATTTGAAGTGAGTCTACAAAATTTTGCAACAAATTTATATTTAAAATTTTAGATCATTCGGAAGGCTGTAACATCATTAAAATGTACTTGCAATAATTTATTCCCATTGGCCGTAATGTAACGGAAAACTTTTGACTGTCCCTGTAATTAAACTATACATCCGATTTTTATGAAATTTGAAATGACTCGACAAAAGTTTGCAACAATTATATATTTAAAATTTCAGACCTTTTGGTTGGGTAGTTTTTGCTCTGTTATATGCGGTGTTGAATTCAGACCCTTATCTCCGGGAGGGATTTCTGTGGTTCCGGAGGGGGGGGACATTATAGAGTTCCGGGGGGGATTGCACTTTTTGACCATTGAAAACACAAAATCTCAAATCTTCCGGAGGGGAAATGCCCCCCCCCCCCCCCCTCCGGGCCACCCCCTGAAATCAACACTGACAGACAGACTAAACGACGAATATAGGGGCTACATATTTATATAATTACGAACGCACCTAAAAAAGGAACATAAACATGAAAAATCCAAGTTTTGAGAAAAAGTCGATTAAAGATTTATTGCCATTAAGCTGTGAAGTACTCTTAGAAAGAATGAATAATTTCAACACTTATTTTTTATACATATAAACATGTGTGACACATCGTTGGAAAGACAAAAGTTTAAACTATTTGATGATATAAAAAAATAAAAATCGCTTTTGAGGTGCGTTCGTAGTTATATAAATACGTAGCACCTATAGTCGTCGTTCAGTCCGTCTGTCTGTCCGTCTGCCCGCATATAACAGCGCAAAAACTACCCAACCGAATCGTTTGAAATTTAAAATATATAATTGTTGTATAATTCTGTCGCGTCATTTCCAATTTTATGAAAATCGGATGTATAGTTTAATTACAGGGACAGTAAAATTTTTTTGTTACATTACGGCCAATGGGAAAAATTATTGCAAGTGCATTTTAATGTTGTTACAGCCTTCCGAATGGTCTGAAATTTTAAATAGGTCAGATGTGCCAGTAATGGTCACCCTTTGATGTTTTTGGTTCATAAAAAAATAAGTAATAAATATTTAACTTTAATTAATTTTTTTATAATTTCCCTTTGCATGTTTTATAAAACTGGGTTATTGCTGACACTTTTAATCAAACCAATTAGGAAGTAGAAAATAATGTTTCAAAGTTTTGCTGTTTTTCTGTGAAAATCTTAATGAAGAGGCTAAGAGCTGGCTTCGTTTAATTAATTTATATATTATTTATTTTCTTGCAAAATTTGAATGCTTTTGTTTGAGTAGCAATAGAAAACTTAGACTTTTATATACTAACGGTCATTTACGAAATTTCATTTATTTTTAAGGTTTTAAGAGAGGGTGTCTATTACTAGAATGGTTAATTAGTCATTTTTCACCAAAACTTTTTAAATAGCTGCTTTTAAGTTAGTTTATGTGATTAATAAAATTTCAATATTTTATTCTTTTTTTATGTATATATACTTTGCTATTTTAAAATCTGGCAATCAAAGCTAGGTAGCAGAAAATATTGTTTAAGAGCGCAGCCAAAGACGGGCTCATAGGGCTTAATACCTCTCCTTTTAAATAAAAGCAATTAAGTTACAGAAGCTATTAAAAATCTATTTTCTGTGTTAAATGTTTGGTTATTCTTATCTGAAAAAAAAAGAAGGGAAAAAGTAATATTCCTTAATTTATAGGCAATATTCATGAAACTGGTAAATCTGCAGATCAGTGGCCCCAAACATCAGTTCTACAGTTTTATTTTGAAATTATTTTACTTAGCATTTAAAATATTCAACTCACAATATCATTTCTTTCATATTTGCAATATTAATTATTATAAATGATATATCAAGTAGTCTCTGGAAGATTAATTTTTAAAAATAGCGAGACAAAACTAAAGATCACTAACATTCCAAAACTTTTTTTTTTATCATTATTACCTTTTAAATCCCCCACTGTTTCAATAATTTAATAGCTGTAATTGCCTGATATTTAGTATTCTAAACTATCCATCTAAAATAATTAAAACATTGATCGTCTGATAATTACAATAATTGATGCAAACAGTAAATGATCATCACAAATTTTTTATTAATTACTGGTATCCTTATTGTTAAATTTATTTGAAAATAACCATTTTGTTTCATTAGTATGTTTTCATTAAATTCTGGTTCTAAATACAGTCATAAAAACAATTATATTTATTACTTTTTATGGGGTGTCCGTTACTGGGCCAGAGGGTGTCCATTACTGGGCTTTTGGGTGTTTTGGTATATTTCTGTTATTTAAAATTAGATTTCGATTCACATTGGGAAATGAGACTATAAGAATGGTTAAATATTGTTGATAGATTAATATAATATTGAAAAAACTGGAAAGTAATAATTATAACTATTAATAAAAAAAATAATTTTAAAAGAAATTCCTTAAGAGTGTCCATTACTGGCACATCTACCCTATTTAATTGTTGCAAAATTTTGTCGAGTCGTTTCAAATTTTATGAAAGTCGGATGTACAGTTTAATTACAGGGAGTCAAAAGCTTTCCGTTAACTTTAAGGTCAATGGGAAAAAATTATTTCAAGTGCATTTTAATGATGTTACAGTCTTTCGAACAGAATGAAATTGATATGCACTTATAAAGTTCACCAAAATATACATTTAGCACAATATGCGGTGCAAAAAATATTTATAAAATTAGTTATAGTACGAACGCACCTCATTTGCCACGTTTGGTGAGCAATTTCCAACTTGTTTCTATTTCCGAGGTCAATCTTTTCCTATAAAACATATAAAATCTATTTTGCTCATATTCACAAAATACAATATCTACGCGAATAAAAAAATTAAATTAAACATGGCTTATTGCGTCATTTCATTAATAAGTATTGTATTAATTTCATTTTTCAGCAATGACGGACGAAAATTAGAAATCATGATTAAGTTAAGGAATATGTTTAAAAGAAAAATATATACATATTCCAGAGAACTTAAAAGTTTAACTTTAGACTCCAAGTTCATATTAAATAAAATAAAAGCAAATGACAGCGGATAATATATATATATACATTCTTAATATTTAAATCATGTTTAGAACTTATTTAAAAAAGATGTGAGTTTATAAGTTTTGTTTTTTAAATGGAAAAATTAAAAATATTTTAGAATAATAGTACTTTGCAAAAATAGCAATAATTTAAAGAAAAAGTACGGTTTTATATTTAAAACGAAAATTAAAATCAAATCAAACATTGTTAAACATATAACATCCGCTGATTAAAAAGTTATTAATAAAACTTTAATATCTTTATAGGGCATGCAATAAAAGCAAACACAAAGGATAAGATTGGAATAAAATATTTTAGTTTATTACTATTAGTAATCTAATTTAAATTCGTATGTAACTTTAACTGAATTTTTCCCTAAAAGTTCAATTAGTGTTACAAACCATGAATTAAATAAATATTGCTAATAAAGTATTTTATTCCAATCTTTACTACGCTTGTATCTATTTTCATTGCATGCTGTAAAAGATGTGATTCTTTTAAAATGACCATAGAAGCGAAAAAAAAAAAACAAATAAAAAACGACTACATTAAAAAATGAACATTCACTTTTATGAAAGAGTGACTATTCACTCCTACCAGGGGTGAAAAACCGCACTCCTTTAGCAAGAGTGAATAGTCACTCCTCCGAAAAAGTGATTATCCACCCCTGTTTAGAGTGAATATTCACTTTCCAGGAGTGACTATTCACTCTTTCAGAGAGTCAAAAATTTCACTTTTGCTCAGAGTGAATAGTCACTCTAAAGAGGTTGGGCATATTTTGACTCTGCGATAGAGTGACTATTCACTCCTCCGGAGTGAATAGTCACTCCTTTTTATTTAGAGTGTAATAACGTGATTAGTACGTTTGTTTTTCATTGTCTATTTTTTCAGTCTTTAAGATATTATGTAATTGATTTTTATTATATTATTAAATTACTACTTATATAACATGCAATATTAAATATTAATTCCTTTTGTCTACTTACATACATCGATAAAAAGACAGAATAAGTAATCGCTATTTCTTTCGTTTACAGCGCTAATTAAACCAACTAATTGTAATAACTAATATAAAATTATTTAAATTATTTCTATTAATTACATAATTAGTTTTTACGTTGATAGAAACCAATAACATATATTTATAGCAAAAGATTATCATAATTTTCACAGCTTCTTTTATTTTCATTCCTAACTTTTCAATTAAAAAAATATTCTTAAACTATTAATTCCATAATATGTAATATTACGAATTAATGATTTTTGTTTACAATTAGAAATCGATAACACATATTTATTTAAAAAATAAAGAATCGCTATTTTCACCGTTATTTTTTTTTTTTTACAGTGTTACTTTATTAACTATAGATTTAACTAATATAAAATTATGTAACTAATTTCTGACCAATTTAATATTTAATAAGCTTGTTAAACTGATAGAGACCAGTAAAAAATATATTTAGAACGAAAAGTATCATCATTTTCAAAACTTCTTTTATTTTCATTTCTAAATTACTTTGTCAGTTTTTAAAATATTATGTAAGGTCAATATGTGCCTAAATGAGACGCGATTCCCTATAGTTTTGTCGCATTTACGGTATATTTGGCAATTTATTAAATAAATATATATTTTATTACCCAGAAAATTATTGAATACTTTGCCTTTAGCTCAAAACTAACTTGTTTTATAGAAATGGATCAATATTTGTAGTATAGTCCCGCAATATACGATTGTCGCATTTAGGAGTATAGTCCCACAATATATGATTGTCGCATTTAGGAGTATAGTCCCACAATATACGATTGCCGCATTTAGGAGTATAGTCCCACAATATACGATTGTCGTTTTTATATTATTTTTTGTCCCATTTATGGCAGTTACAACTTAAATGAAACGTCCAAAGCCCTAAATGTCACAATGCGCTTTATATATGCCAATTCATCTGAAAATATTCACTAATCTTTAACAGATGTGACAGAAATTATCGCAGAGCTTACTGTGAATGGCCTTCGAGGCCACTTGATGAAAGATAAATAAAAAGCTTAATTATAGGATACTGTTTCGGTACTAAACTTTATTTACAGGACTATTCTAATTTAAAATCACTTATTCAGAAGTCTTTGACATTAGTTACTAGAGCTCCAAAGGTAACACAATTTCAAAAATATGTGTAGTTAAACTGAAAATTTCAAGTTAATCTGCGACAGTGTTAAAAAGAAGTGATCTGTGAGACCGTCGCGGAAAACAACGTTTAAAATTCGTGAGTGAATATTAACCTGTAAACTTCACAATAGTGCGATTTGGGATTCCATAACTTATCTGTTTATTCTTTTGTTGACAATATAGTGATAAAAGGAATCAAAACGGGGCATTGGTTTTTATCAAAATTCTTAATTTGTTAATGAAAAATACAAGTTAATCAAAGATCATTTTTTAAATAATTTAAAGAAAGCATGCTTTATAATGCCGACATTTTAAATTTTGATCGGTGCGATTTCGCATTAGTGTGGAGTTCACGGGTTAAAAGAATATTTACAAGGTATATATAGCATTATTAACAAGAATATTTATTTTATATAACTCGATTTATTATAAAATTTCACATGATAAAAATGTTAGACTTATAAACCGATAAAATCGTGAAATTTTTGTAATAATTCGATTTAAGCAGATCTGAGTTAGCCAAAGAGAGGCCCAAGGCCTGATATTGTGTTGCATTCACCCCCTCTTTTTCCTTACACTTTCGCAAAAAATTGAACATTTTCTATGCCACATAATACATATACGGAAACATAAATACTCATTTAGATAAACACAGTTTTCTTTATTATCTTATATTAAACTAAAAGAAGAACATATCTATTATATAAGTAAAAGTTGAAAACAGAATTAAAATATCAAATTTAAGAAAAGTGTTAAAAAAAATGGAGACTTCCAAACCAGGGCATAACTCATCTGCATCATATTTTAATCATATTCGGCATTTAAGCCACCGAATGTTTTAATGTTTGTAAAATTAACTTACATTAACATAATTTAAGTGTTTTTAATCTATACAAGATTTTTCACAATTTCAGTCATATAAAAGTATTGCGAATTCCGTAATCATGTATCTATATTCTCTGTCTCTAATATACACAGCTAATCTTACGCCATTTTCTTAATTAATGATTTTAGATACATTTTTTTCTGTTTTGATCATTTTAAACATATATTTTATCATCCGGTTAGAGAAAAACACTGTTGGAGGACCATGCTGAAATTCCTAATTTACTAACTCAAAGCAGCTTATTTAAAAACAATTTCCGCTTTAACATTATTTATTACAATAAGTGAAAAATACCATATAAACTTATCTCGTTAATCCCCTAAAAGTCTCTCCGTATTTAGGATATTCAGTTTGTCGCTAATAGGTATCTGAAGAAAGCAAAGTCACCAAAGTGCGTAGAATATTTTACTCTAATTTTAAAATTGATCTCCTTTTCTTAAGATTACACTTTAGGTAATGATACTTATGTAGTAGTCCTTTACATCATAGAGTTATTTGATCTTCAAAGTTAAAAAAGAAAAACAAGAACCGCTTTTGGGATTTTTTGCCTCATTTAGGGAAGATGGGAGCGTTTTATAATGAACGATGTCCATTTTAATGGGAAAATCTTTTAAGCAAACGTTTTAAATGCAGAGAAATGTTTCGGGTTTTGTTCCTGAAGTTCAGATGTCTCGTTATATAGCATTTATTTGCGATTCTTGCATTAATATGGTAAGTACAAGAACAGCATCGCATTTAGAGGTCGTTACATTTAGTCACAATGACCTTAATTAATTTTTACCAAAATTAGTAAACTATTAATGACATAATATGTAACGTTAGGTAATTATTACTTTTTAACAGTTATAGTAATAAGTAAAATATACATTTTGAGAAGAAAAAGACCATCATTTTCATACTTTAGTAAATTCAAAAACGTACTTAATATTTAATAGCTATACATTACATTTTCTTTGTGTTAGTTTTTAAAGTTTTATATAATGAATTTTTATTAATTATGTACTTAATAACTTTTTTTCATTGATGGAAATCAATAAAAAATTAATGTATAGAGGAAAGAGAATCGGCACGTTCTACGTTTTCTTTAATTTTTTTTTCTAATTTATGTGTCAGCTTTTAAAATAGAGTTATTAATTACATAATGAATTTTTATTAATTAAGTAATTAATAAGTTTCTTTAAATAGTCGAAATCAATCGAAAAAATGTCTAGAGCAAATAGAATTAGAATGTTGCAGGGTTTCTTTTACTTTTATTGTCTAACTTATTTGTCAGCTTTTAAAATGTTATAAATTATTCTTATTAAGTTATTAATTACATAATAATTTTTTATTAATTATGTAATTAATAAGTTTCTTTCAGTAATAGAAATAAATAAAAAATATGTCTAGAGCAAAGAGAATCAGCACGTTCCACGGTTTCTTTCCTTTTTAATCTAATTTATACGACAGCTTTCAAAATATTATAGATTTTTTTTAATTTATTAATTACATAATATTTTTTTATTAATTATGTAAATAAGTTTCTCTCAGTAATAGAAATAAATAAAAATTTAGTCTAGAGCAAAGAGAATCAGTACGTTCCACGGTGTCTTTCATTTTTAGTCTAATTTATGAGTCAACTTCTAAAATATTATATAATTAATCTTTATTAAGTTATTAATTACATAATAAGCAATAATACTACGTTCTTTGTGTTAGATTTTAAAGTTTTATCTAATGAATTTTTATTAATTATGTAATTAATATGTACTTCTCAATGTAGAAATCAATAAATATATGCCTAAACAAAGAGAATTAGAACGTTGCACGTTTTCTTTAACTTTTATAGTCTAATTTATGTGCCAGCTTTTAAAATATTATATAAATAATCTTTATTAAATTATTAATTTCATAATGAATTTTTATTAATAATCTAATTAATAAGTTTATCTTATTATTACAAATCATTAAAAAAAAATAAGTCTAGAGTAAAGAGAATCAACACATCCGTGTTTTCTTTCACTTTTATCGTCTAATTTATGTGAGAGCTTTTAAAATATTAAATAAATAATCTTTATTAAGTTATTAGTTACATAACATGCAATGTTAGTACTCTCTTTGTTTAAGATTTTAAAGTTTTATCTAATGAATTTTTATTAATTATATAATTAATGAGTTTTTCTCAACGTAGGAATCAATAAACATATGTCTAGAGCAAGGCGAATAGACACGTTCAACATGTTCTTTCATTTTTATTGTCTAATTTATTTGCCAGTTTTAAAAATATTATGTAATGTATTTAAGTCACATTATTACTATACATAATAAGCAATACCACGTAATTAATACTCTTTCCCATGATTAAAATTAACAAAATGTATTTTAGAAAAATACTACGTAATTAACACTCTTTCCCCTGATTAAAATTAACAAAATCTAGTTTAGAGTAAATACTACGTAATTAACATTCTTTCCCCTGATTAAAATTAACAAAATGTTTAGAGCAAATACTAAGTGATTAATAATCTTTCCCCTGATTAAAATGAACAAAATGTAGTTTAGAGCAAATACTACATAATTAACACTCTTTCCCCTGATTTAAATGAACAAAATGTAGTTTAGAGCAAATACTATAATTAACACTCTTTCCCCTGATTTAAATGAACAAAATGTAGTTTAGAGCAAATACTATAATTAACACTCTTTCCCCTGATTTAAATGAACAAAATGTAGTTTAGAGCAAATACTACGTAATTAATAATCTTTTCCCTGATTAAAATTAACAAAATGTAATTTAAAGCAAATGCAGATCATCATTTTTACACATTAATAAATTCAAAGAATCATTCTTACTGTTGAATAACATTTATTTTAAATGATAAATAATGTAGCGTATACATGACTGTTGTTTTGTCATCCTAGAACAACTGATAACAATGGCTAAAGGTCGCTGGTCAATATGCCTTTCGATAGTTGTTGCTTATCAAGATAAAACCCTTATCTCTATTCCTCCAGTGTAAAACGAATATACGCTGTGATCACGACTTTCAGATATCTGTGAAAGAATTTCGAAAAAAGATAGAAGGGCTCTGATACAAAAAATTAGTTTCTGTGAGATTATAATTTCAGTTTAGGAATGTCTAAAAGAGTATTTTTTGTTTAAAGTATTTTTTACATATAAATTTTTAGCAAATTTATGTACTTTAAACTAACCCATGGACTCCACACTTCAGTTCAGCATACCCGCACTCCAACTAGGGCGATTTGGAATTCCGTAACTTTAACTACATATAACTTTGTTCGCAGTATAGCTGCAATGTAAAATAAACACATGATTCCTATACGGAATTTAATGAAGGATCGAACTGTGATATATATATATATATATATATATATATATAATCCTTTTGTTAATGAAAAACTCGAATTAATGGAAACGTAAATGAAAATCAAAGTTCTAGTGTTGTATTTACGTTGAGTTAAATAATTAAAATACATGTAAAGAAAAGTACAAATAATTACCAGAAAGCCATTATAAGAGAATCAATAGAAAAAATCGCTAATAAAGACACAGCTTGTAACGATGCACTATCATATTATATCTATGGAGTATAGAGAGACTTGCTGTATAATAGATGAAAGCTCGTTTTGTTGAAAATTTGAATATATTTAACTGGCATCTCATCTGACGTACAATCTTTAAATTACAATGTTTTCTTCTTGACAATTCTCGAATAAGCTCAAAGAAAATAATAGCAACATTTGAATCCGACTGATGATGGCCTTGTAATGGCTGAAACGTTCTAATTTTTTCTAATGTATTTAAATTTTTTTTAAATGTATTATCTTTATATTATATCTATGCACCTGAAAGTATTTTTGAACAATTATTTGTGCTTTTTTATATGTATTTTAATTACTGAAAGCATGCTTTAAAAAAAAACGCCATCATTTGAAATTTTTGTCAGTGCGAAGTTGCACTAGTGTGGTGTCAAAGAATTAGAGTAGCTTGCTTATCAAGCTACATTTTTAATGAAAATTTATGTACTATTAATTAATTAATTAAAACAAAGGGCTAATTAATAAATCAAACTTAAATTAGTGTAATTATCAATTTCTAACTGGCAAATTCATATTCAAAATAACAAATGATAATTTGCTTATCAAGGTATGGTTCTTTTTTCTTCTGTACCTTTAGAGTAAAATGAAAATACATAGTTACAGATACATACATACAAAAATCTATATATATATTACGCTAACGTACGTGGCACAGAAATCGCGATTATTTGTTATTGTCTAATGGCAACGCCCTAGAAACGCATCTCATTGGTTATTGTGAAAAGTCCTTTGGCAGGATTTAGGGCGATCAGGTTTATTTACATTTCGCCGTAGAGGAAAGAGCTCCCTGATGTACCCCTCTTTCGCTGCAATTATAGAGCTTCAAAATATCATTTGAAATGCCCGTAAAAGATCTCGGTGAATACTTGAAAGTGAAGAAGAAGCCGAATTAAGAATAGAAAATTGAAATAGATTGAATCGGGAATAAAGTTAAACACAGAGCATAAGCGATCGCTAAAGTAGGCTTCGCAGAGTGCACACGTTGCTTCTGAAATCCAAGTTATTGATTTAAACGTTCCGTGGGGCACAACTGTGGAACTTTGAGTAAAATGTGCAATTTCTGCAAAGCACTATATTGGAAATGCGAATTAATCAGCAGCAAGAACTTTAAAAATGTTGTCATGACGTCAAGTAATTTTGTTTACTTCCCTCTGTACGGATCTGCGATTCGAATTTCAGGTTCATTTAAGAATATTATTATGGGCCCACCAGAAGTAAGATACAATAAAACCTGCTTAGACGGAAACGACCTGTGATAAATTCAGTTTTATGCAGGTTATTTAAATTGAACAAAGCATAACAACATTTTTGGGGAGAAAGGGAAGCTGTAACTTTTTTTTTTGTTTATTGCAGGATTCCATTAGAAACAGGCTCTATTAGAAAATAAATTTGCTGGATGGTACTTTTTAAAACATTCTATATAGTAATATTTGCTTGCAATTGTATTATTTCTTTTTCAATTATTACAGTTTATGCGGTATTTGTAATTGCTTTTTCATCTAAAGATTTTAAATAAAAAATTAAATTATTGAAAATATAATTAAATTTTAATTCAATTCATCAATTAATTTGGAATAAAAAGAGCATGAGACATATAAAAATGAAAAAACTTAACCTGTGAATTTACACAACTTTGGAACTGAACAAGAGTCGGGCCCTGGTAATTTGCAGTCTCCACTCCCACCCCTCTCTGTATGCACCTGCGATAAAAATTTCAGATTCATTTATGAATATTATTAAGGCCCTGGCAACGCCGGGCGTGTCAGCTAGTAGTTTGAATATACATAGTAGAAATATCTGAAGAAAAAAAAATCCAAAAATGATATTAATTTTTGAATTTAAAATCAAATCTAAGAAATTCTATTTTCAGTTAAATTATTTTATAATGGATTTTAAGCTATATTTTTAATGATAATTTATGCACTATTAAATAAATAATAAATAAAGGATACTATCTAATGTGATTTTAATTTCAGTTTAGGAATATGTGAAATAAAAATTTTAACTCATAATGGTTTTTACATATAGAACTTTCTGAAAATGCATATACGTTTAATTAATTTATTAAAAAAACGAAACACTAATTAATGTGTCTCTAATTATTTATTTAATCAATAAAACAAAATATTGATTATAGTAATAATAAATTTCTTATAAATTCAAATTTAAAAAAAAAAGAAAAAAAATAATTTTATTTAAAACATCTACACTGAATAATATAAAAAAGTATTAGAATATCATCTTTCTATCTCATACCTCCATGATAAAAAGTTTTGGTGTAATATTAGGTCCCACTTCTTTTATGTATGTATATTAATTAACTAATACAAATAAATCAATAATTAATATAATTAATAACAGATGAATGGGAAATTCTAATTAAATGTGAAAAATGTATCTAAAACAATTACATCATATTACAACACAAGGTATTTAAATTTCATATTTTCATGACACAGATGTTTTATGTAAAGCGATTTAAATATCAATTTTCTTACAAACTGAACTGTAACTTGCCAAAATTTGTAATCAATATGTCATTTATTTATTTGTTATTATTATTATTATTATTTATTTATTTATTTATTTATTTATTTATCTATCTATTTATGTATTTTAAAGAAATACCAATTTTTAACCATTTGGAAAAATGGTTATTGTCCTCCGTCAGGGTAGGAAATCAAATACATATCTGAAGCTTTTTATTAGTTGAATCCGCATTTTATTCATTTTTATGATTGGTCTATACAGTAATCTGTATTTTCCCTTTACTTTCAACAGAGATGGATACTTCTGTTGCCACTATGACAAAAAAGTAATATAAACTGCAAATAAATAAATAAATAAATAAATAAATAAATAAATAAATAATAATAACTCCGAAACAAATTGAGATACAGCTTTCAAACAAATTGCATTTAAAAGTACATTTTTTTTCTCTACACGACGGTGTAAAAAGTAATATTGTGGGATGTTTAGAAGTTTAACAATGAAATTTCATTTAAAATTGGTTGAGGAATATTAATGTTTAATCCATGGCGTACGTAATGTATGACCAGCTTCGTAGAAGTTTAAAAATTTACAGTACCGAAAAATGTAATCCATGGCGTACGTAATGTATGATCAACTCCGTGCGATTTTTTATGCCTTAAATTTTAGTCTTTGAAAAAATCCTTTTCCAAATGTTAAAATGTCTAGTAATTTTATGTTCATTCTCCGACAATAATAATAATAAAAAAATTTCTGCTTTATTTATTTATTTACAGAAAAATAAATGTTTCGACGATATGTAAATCTGTTTTAGAATTTACAATTATTTTCTGTAAGTGGCGTTTTGATGATCATTCTTCGGTATATTTTTTTTTTTTATCAGTTTCCCTATACTTTATTTATTTTTCACTCAGAAAATATCTTTCCACAGCATCAAAATCCCCATTTCTTTTCTTTAATTAATATTTTTATGTACATTCTCAGTATCAAAATATGAAGGATTTTTAAAGTGCTTTTAACAGCATTAATCTCTTCGGAAATATTGAAAATACAACTTTACATTCATTACATAAAAGTACATTTTTAAAATAACAAATTACAAGATGAAAAATAATAATTTTAATTTGAGCAGTTTTCTACTGCAAAAATAATATTTTGTTGTGGCATACGCATATTTTTGCAGATCAGCAAGTCGCCAAAAAACATTCGAATAGACTCTGTAAAATCTCTTTAGAATTTACAAGTCCTTTTCTCTAATTAGTACTTTGAGGTTCGTTCTCTGAGATCTTTTCTTTTAGTAATTTATTTACTTTTTTTTTTTTTTACAGACACCCCTCAAATATCTTTTGGCTCTTTTTTACGGCTTTGACTATTGCTGATTTCTTTAATTAATACTTTATGTTCATTTCTCGATAAATATTTAAAAAAAGTTGTACCTTATTTATTTATTTAGAGATAAAAATATTTTTACGAAACGATAATCTCTTTGGGGATTTATAATTGTAAATTATAAATTGGAATTTTTACGCTCGTTCTTCGACTTTTTTCCAGCTTACCTACTTTATGTGTTTATTTTTTATTGCTAAAATTATCTCACAGCCCTCAAATATCTTTTTGACAGTTTTGACTATTGTTGTTTTCGTTAATTAGTATTGTATGTTCATTTCCCGATATATATTTTTGGAAAGTTCTACGTTATTTATTTATTTAGAGAGAAAAAATGTTTTTACGATACGATAATCTCTTTGAGGATTTATAATTGTAAATTATAAATTGGTATCTTTATGCTCGTACTTCAACTTTTTCCAACTTACCTACTTTATGTGCTTATTTTTTATTGTTAAAAAATATTTCACAGCCCTCAAATATCTTTTGACTCTTTTTGACAGTTTTGACTATTGTTGTTTTCGTTAATTAGTATTGTATGTTCATTTCCCGATATATATTTTTGGAAAGTTCTACGTTATTTATTTATTTAGAGAGAAAAAATGTTTTTACGATACGATAATCTCTTTGAGGATTTATAATTGTAAATTATAAATTGGTATCTTTATGCTCGTACTTCAACTTTTTCCAACTTACCTACTTTATGTGTTTATTTTTTATTGTTAAAAAATATTTCACAGCCCTCAAATATCTTTTGACTCTTTTTGACAGTTTTGACTATTGTTGTTTTCGTTAATTAGTATTGTATGTTCATTTTCCGATATATATTTTTGAAAAGTTCTACGTTATTTATTTATTTAGAGAGAAAAAATGTTTTTACGACACGATAATCTCTTTGAGGATTTATAATTGTAAATTATAAATTGGTATTTTTATGCCCATTCGTCGACTTTTTTCCAATTTCCCTACTTTACGTATTTATTTTTTACTCAGAAAGCATGATTCTACAAAATCAAAATCCCCATTTGTTTTTCTTTACCTATAATCTTTTTATGCATATTTCCCGTATCAACATATGAAGGTTTTCAAATTGTCTTTAATTATCAGCGTTATTCTCTTCGGAAATAGTGAACATAGAACTTTCATTACCTGCTTAAAGGTACAATTTTTAAAATAACACATTACAAGGTGCTAAATAATAACTTAAATTTTAATAATTTTACTACTTTGAAAATAATAATTTGTTATAGCATACGCATACTTTTGCAACTCAAATCATCTAAAAAACTTCCGAACATACTTTATAAAGTCTCTTTATAATCGAAGAGTTAAGTGGAAGAACATGTTAAGTAACAAAAATTACATTTGAAGAAATTTGAAGTGAAAGTTTTTGCTGTAAATTTTAATGATTTATTTTCTGTTTGATACCATGTGTTTAAAATATTAACAGGTATGGTACTAAACTCTCTCAGAATAACTTATTCATATTTAATTCTCAAATATTAAAAATTATTAATATTATTGACATTATTAAATATTAAAATATTAATATTTGGAAATTTTTCCAGAGAGAAACATTCGCCTTGAATACAATATTTCAAATGAAAATCAAATTTCAAATTATTTTTGCATAAAAGGCGCAAAGACCAACTTAGTGAAAAAGATTCCATGCCGGGAATCGAACCCGGGTCATCAGTATAGCGCACTGACGTTCTACCGCTAAACCACATGGAACGATACCCAGCCTGGAACTTCTCCCTATTACTAGTTGGCAAGGCTACAAACGCAGCACAAGATGGAATATTTTCCGTGAGCCACCAACATGGGGCAAACACAGACACTTAATTAAATCCAGCATCGATGCATCATAGATTCATCGATAGCATCATAGATTCATCGATGCTGGATTTAATTAAGTGTCTGTGTTTGCCCCATGTTGGTGGCTCACGGAAAATATTCCATCTTGTGCTGCGTTTGTAGCCTTGCCAACTAGTAATAGTGAGAAGTTCCAGGCTGGGTATCGTTCCACGTGGTTTAGCGGTAGAACGTCAGTGCGCTATACTGATGACCCGGGTTCGATTCCCGGAATGGAATCTTTTTCACTAAGTTGGTCTTTGCGCTTTTTAAGCAAAAATAATTTGAAATTTGATTTTCATTTGAAATATTAAAATATTAAATATTAATCAATAATGTCTTAAATATTCAAGACTAAATAGAATCTTAGTATTTCATCTTCCCCATGTGATAGGATACCTCATAATGCTTTCATCCAAAATATACAAAATATTTTTAGAAAATGTAGCATAACATGTTCATCCACTCAGCTCTTCAATTTACAGTTTCTTTCTTTAATTAGTATTTTGATGCTCATTCTACAATATATTTTTTTATTTTACAAATTTATTTATTATTTTTATTATTATGAAAATAAATCTCCACAGTACTCAGATCTCTTTTATGACTCTTTTTTGACGGCTTGGTTATAGTTGTTTTCTTTCAGAATTTTTATGCTCATTCTCAGACCATTATATATACTTTAGTGTATTTTTATTTTGCTATTATTTTACTATGCAGCATATTTCTAAAGCACTGAAATCTCTTTTATAATTTACAGTTGTTTTCTTTACTAACACTTTTATGCTCCTTCTCCAATATATATTTTTGAATTTCTATATTTTGTTTATTGATAAACGGTATTTCTACATCACCAAAAATTTTTTTAGTATTTATAGTTGTTTTCTTTAATTAGTTTTTTTGTTCTCATTTTTAATTTTTTTCTCCTTTTTTTACTCTAAAAATATGCTTCCACTAAGCTAAAATCACTTTTAGGGTTTACAGTTTCTTTTCTTTAATTAGTATTTTGATGCTCAATCTCCGTGTTTTTTTTTTTTTTCTTTTTATAATTTATTTACGTTTCTTTTACTGTGAAAATACATTTCCACAGTTCTCAAATCTCTTTTATGACTCCTTTTGACAGTTTTAATCATAGTTGTTTTCTTTAGTTGATATTTTTTATGCTCATCCTCAGACAAATTTTTATTAATTTTCCTACTTTATTTATTTTCTTTACTGTGAAAAACGTGTTTCCACAACACCAAAAATCTCTTTTATGATACCTTTTGACAGTTTCGATTATGACTGTTTTATTTAATTAGTTTTAATAATTTTTATTTATTGTATCAATTGTGGATACACAGAAATATGTTTACTAACCAGTGCGTAGCTAACCAGTGTGAAATGCGTGATTTTTTTCTTTATTAATATTTGAATAAAGTTATTTTTTCTATGAGGTATCTATGATTTGAATTTTGTACAGTAAAAACCTGATAAGACAAACTCCCACGAGATGGCGGAATTTCTTTCTTTCAGATAAATTCTTGTCTTACCAAGTACACCGCTCCATTTTTTTTTTTTTAATACTTTTTCCCGGACCACGAATTTTTTTTTTTTTCACGTTTAAGAATTTCGTTATAAAATATTCCGTTATAGACAAGTTACATTAAAAGCGGTTACTTTATAAGTAGTTACGTTTTCAGAGGTTTTAATGTATTTAGTTTGCATAAGAGGTATGGACTGTTAAAAACTGTTAACCCCTCAAAAATATTCCAGAGTGCCCCTGTGACATTGCTGACTGGTTACGGATCTGTTCTCAGACCAATTTTTCTTAATTTTCCTACTTTATTTATTTTCTTTACTGAGAAAAATATATTTCCACAGCACCAAAAATCTCTTTTATAACTCCTTTTGACTTTTTTGCTTAAAGTTGTTTTCTTTAATTCCTATTTTTATGTTCATTCTCAGACAATTGTTTTATTAATTTCCCTACTTTATTTATTTTCTTTACTAAGAAAACAGATTTTCACAGCACCAAAAATCTATTTTCTTTACTAAGAAAACAGATTTTCACAGCACCAAAAATCTCTTTTATGAATCCTTTTCACAGTTTTGATTATAGTTGTTTTCTTTAATTAGTATTTCTATGCTCATTCTCAGAAATTCCTTTTTTATTAATTTCCCTACTTTATTTATTTCCTTTACTGAGAAACAATGATTCCACAGCCCTAAAATTTCTTTTATAACTCCTTTTGACAGTTTTGACCAAAGCTGTTTTCTTTGATTACTCTTTTTTATGCTCACTCTCGGACAGTTTTTTTTTAAATTAATTTCCCTACTTTATTTATTATTATTATTATTATTTTTTTTTTTTTTTTACTGCGAAAAACAGATTTTCACAGCACCAAAAATCTCTTTTATGAATCCTTTTCACAGTTTTGATTATAGTTGTTTTCTTTAATTAGTATTAATATGCTAATTCTCAGACATTTCTTTTTTATTAATTTCCCTACTTTATTCATTTCCTTTACTGAGAAACAATGATTCCACAGCCCTAAAATTTCTTTTATAACTCCTTTTGACAGTTTTGACTAAAGCTGTTTTCTTTGATTACTCTTTTTTATGCTCACTCTCGGACAGTTTTTTTTTTTTAATTAAATTAAAAAAAAAAAAATAAAGTAGGAAAATCCCTATTTTATTTTATTTTATTTTATTTTATTATTATTATTATTTTTTTTTTTTTTTACTGCGAAAAACAGATTTTCACAGCACCAAAAATCTCTTTTATGAATACTTTTCACAGTTTTAATTATAGTTATTTTCTTTAATTAGCATTAATATGCTAATTCTCAGAAATTTCTTTTTTATTAAATTCCCTACTTTTTTTATTTTCTTTCCTGTGAAACAATGATTCCACAGCCCTAAAATTTCTTTTATAACTTCTTTTGACAGTTTTGACTAAAGCTGTTTTCTTTGAATACTCTTTTTTATGCTCACTCTCGGACAATTTTTTTTATTAATTTCCCTACTTTATTCACTTTCTTTACTGCAAAAAACACATTTCCACAGCACCAAAAATCTCTTTTATGAATACTTTTCACAGTTTTAATTATAGTTGTTTCCTTTAATTACTATTAATAATTTTTATTTATTATATCAATTACGAATGTAAACATAAATATGTTTACATACTACAAATTTCAAAATATGCTCAATAAAGTCAAAACAATAATACGCTTTGAGAATTGGAAATTTCTCAAAGCTAAACAGTGTGAAATACATGATTTTTTTCTTTATTAATATTTGAATGGAATTATTTTTTTTATGAGGCGTCTATGCTTTGTATTATATGCAGTAAAAACCTGCTAAGACAAAAACTCACGAGATGGCGGAAAATTATTTTTTATATAAGTTCTCATCTTAGTAGCTGCACCGCTCCTAATATTTTTTCTATTCCTTTCCCTGGATCACGAAATTTTTTCCGTTGAAGAATTTTATACAAATTACGTTATAGACATGTTTCGTTAAAAGCGGTTCCTTTATAAGCAGTTCCGTTTTCACAGATTTTACTCTATTTAGTTTGCACAAGAAGTATGGACAGTTAAAAGCTACTAGCCCCTAAAAAATATTCCAGAGCGCCCCCTGACGTTATTAACTGGTTACGACTCTGTTCTCAGATCAATTTTTCTTAATTTCTCTACTTTATTTATTTTCTTTACTGAGAAAAGCTTGTTTCCAAAGCACCAAAAATCTTTTGCAGTTGTTTCCGTGCTGGAAGCAGTTCTGTTTGTGCCTCAATGATAAGAATATATTCCAGTTCAACCAACATCAGCGGCAGACATTTTCAAGGCAGGATATCCGAGGCATCAGTTTGTGTGACTCATTTTGGATATCGCAGGTTTAGAACTGATACAGTATTAACCTATTGCTACAGTGAAAAACTCTTTCTACTATTTTATGTTTTCATGACACATGCAGCAGAATGTTTTAAATTAGTTTTTGTTTAGACAGTTAAATAGATAAGGAAGAAGTCGTTTTAGTTTAAGTAGAGAAATCAAGAAAAGAGGCGTGTTCCCGATAAGGTTATAAAGATAAGATTGCATGTATTAATTGAGAAGGTCTGTTGTTTGGATGGGCTAAATAACCGATTTTGTGTTATCGTTCTTTCTGCCGCAAACTTATATTTTCCTCCGATATTAGGAAATTATTCCGATATTAGGTCTCCAGAATTAGACACAGTAGGCCAGAGATGGAGACAATTTTTACATGCGCATGCGAAAAATTAACAAACAATACATTGTAAAAAATACAAATGTTTTTTTTAATCTACGAAAGTATAATATAATTGCGAATAAAAATATGCAATAACTTTTCCCGATCTAACCCGCTATTCTGAAAACCGTTCTTTAAGAAATCTTTGAAACCAAAATAATTTCAAGATTTAAAGAAGTACAGTAGAGCGCCGATTATCCGAACAAGTCGTGACCTACCCTAGTTCGACTAAGCAAAAGTTCGGATAGATGGAGAGACAATTTAAGGGATGTTTCTGACTATACCAAAACCTTCACACGTTATCTAAGCTTCGGGCTGGCAACACCAGTTAGTGCTGGCATGTTTAATGATTATTTTTTTGGTTTTTGTTTACATTTTTATCATTTTTTTTTCTCTGTTTATTATTTTCTAAACTCCAGAGATTATAATTTAAGCAAAAAAGCTTTTGATTGTTGCTTGCTTCAACGAAGACATTCTTTTCAATGCTGCCATATCTCTAATTCTTCTTAAATCGCTATTTATATAGGATCAGCGTTCTTCTGCCGTCCGAGCCATTTCATAGCTGTTTCTAAATATTCAAAGGCTTCGTTATGTGATGGACCTGGTTATTTTCAGAGTACTTTTTTCTAATTTTCTTCAATTTCTTTTTCATCATAAATCTCATCCACAATCTCATCATCATTTAAAATCTTATATCCAGGGTCTTGTACTACTACACTATTTAACCACTCGTTACTTTCATTTTCTTCATAGCTTAGGATTCTTCCCATCTCCTTTATTGTTTTACATTCCACATTTTCTGATCCACTATCAGTTTTTTTTTATTTATTTATTTAAAAGTTTATTCCAAGCCAATGGATAAATGGGGGTTCAGTTAAAAATTTTTGGGAGCAATAGGCAGTTCGGTTAATTGGAGTTCCGATAATCGGCGCTCTACTTTATTCATAAAAAGTTACTTTTGCAGCTACCGATTTTAGCAAGCCTTTACGAGTAATTTTTATAGTGCATCAATCAGTTTTCTCAAACCGAAATATCGGTTTTTAGGTTATTATAAATTTTTAATTAAACATTTTCAGCTGCGTACCTGGATTTATAAGTGCAAAAGTAACAAAATAAGATTAATTTAAATCTTATTGTTAATGTTAATGCTGTTAATTTATCATGTTTGCTTGAAAAAAATGCTTGTTGAATATGAAAATGGTTACTCGAGAATAAATAGTATCCGAAAAATCTATATTAAGGGTTGAGAAAACTGATTAATGTACCATAAAAACAACTCGGAAACGTTACAGAAAATGGAGTGGCATCAAAACAAACTTTGTTTATATAAATGCTGTTTTAGTTTTAATTTTAATGTTAATGTTAATGTTAATGCTGTTAATTTATCATGTTTGCTTGAAAAACAGGCTTGTCGAACATGAAAATGGTTACTCGAGAATAAATAGCATCCGAAAAATCTATATTTGAGAAACCTGATTAATGCAATATAAAAACAACTCGGAAACGTTTCAGAAAATGGAGTGGCATCAAAATAAATGCTGTTTTAAGGGGACCTTCTACATTAGAAGACAAAAAAAAACACTTTTTATGATTTTTTTGTAAGAAAACTGCATGATGGATCTTTTTGAAATTTTAACAGTTTATTGTACATATCTTAAGGTATACAGAATTTTTTTATTAGATTGTGTTGCTTCTACTCTAAGTTATAAACAAATATGTTCAATCGCCTTTTTTTGACACGGTGGGCAAGATAAAAAAAAAAAAAATATTCAATGGATCATCTTGATTTTTTTTCAATTAAAGCTTTTTTAATTGTCTTTGATATTAACTAAAGCTTTTACTAAAATTATTTAAAAAAAAGTTATTAACAAATAAGAACGAATTTTTTTAACAAAAAAAAATTTTTTTTTAATCAGCCATTACGTAACTTTTTTAAAATAAATTTATGGGTTCCTTTAATTTAACTAGAAGCTATACTCACGAAGTTTACGAAAAAAAATTATTTTTGTGTCTCAGATAATTCTACAAGGCGCTATCATGCCCACCGTCCAGACGAAAATTTCCAAAGCAGTTGAACATATTTTTTTAAACTTAGAGTAGAAGCAACAAAATCTAAAAAAAAAATTCTTGCGTATACCTTAAGATATATACAATAAACTGTTAAAATTTCAAAAAGATCCATCATGCAGTTTTCTTACAAAAAAAAAAAAAAAAAAAAAAATCATAAAAAAGTTCTTTTTTTGGTCTCCTAATGTAGAAGGTCCCCTTAAATCTCGAAAATACATTAGTTTCTGAGGTTTCTAATGATAAAGAACGCCTTTCGGAATCGTGTGTAACTCGGAAGAGATATATTTTCGTCCATGGGTTTATTTTATTTTCCTAGATTGAGAAGCATTTGTCTTTTTTTTTTTTTTTTTTTTTTTTTTGTCAGTGTGAAAAAAAAAACTGCACCATATTTCTGCTTATATGAAACACTGGTTAATAGAATCGATCTCTTTCATGCATTAAACAACTAAAATAAAAATATCAAAATGCGATTTTCCAGTACATAGGAAAGAAATAAGATTAATTTAAGTGGCAGGTTATAAGAGGAAACAATTAAGTATTTTTATTTTAGTAATTTTTAACTTATCATTCATGCAACATTTAGCTTATAATAACACTGGTCGAGAAAAATAAATAAATTAATTAAATTTTGCCTTCCTCAGAAACAAATATATGAACTATATGGATATCACATTCCTAAACCTAAATGCGCCATCCGAAACGTTCTAATGCATACTATTTTTCGGAGAAACAGTTGTCTTTGAATAATAAATAATTATACACTTTTTAACACACTTTCCAACAAAGCTGAAAAGTGTTTATGCATTCGGTTTGTCTGGCCGTCTGTCCACGCTCTAACTCCCGTAAATATACTCGGATTTTCATGAAATTGATAAAGGTTATTTAGGATCACCAAAGCATGTTTGGTATTGTATAGGATGTATGTAGGATTAATTGTTCATTTACAGGGCACTCAAAAGTATTCCATTACATTACGATATATGGGAGAAAATAATTTTCAGAGTATTTTAATGACATTACTCTATTTCGAATGTATTGAAACTGATATTAATCACTGAATTTCACTAGAAAAGGGCATTCATAGCATTGTTTATTCATTTACAGGGAGACACAAAAGAAAACGGTTATAGTACAGTAATATCTTTGAGTAATAATTGCTGGTGCGTACGGTTTAATATTCAGTATGCGCTTTTAAATTTAATTAATTTTTTGTATATTACTCGTTATATATAAATTCTATGCCTGAAATACATGGCTGCACAAAAGTATTCACGTACAGTTCTCCTTATTAGAGGAAATTCCTGATGGTAAATTTTCAACTGAAGTATACGTATCTCTTAAGTGAACTGAATGTTGGCATGGATGTAGTTAATGGATTCAAATCTATATATCCTATACAGGGCTGCTGAAAAAATTCGGATAATTTTCCGATTATGAATGGGAACAGCTGAAATTGGGTTTTGAATGTGTTATGTGTTTCCATATTGTTGAATTGGACGTAATATTTTAATTTTTTAAACGGTGCAGTTTTGTTACGTTATTCTGAATGTGTTGGAAAGGGTATCATAATCTATGCTTGACACATGATTTTTTTCTTTCTTGTTTTTAACTCAATTTGGTTTTTGTTCGTAAAGATGGAATTTTGTGATCGATTATCACATTTCTTCCTGATAGGCTAGAATCATAAAAAGTATGTACAAATGTATGTCAAGATAATAACACACTATTATGATAATTTTTAGAATTTATTTATAAATGAATAAATTAATTTTAAGTCATTTTAGTCCAGTTTATTGAATGGCGACTTCGATTTTTGCTGGATTTGTGTATTATTCAGAGGTAGTGACGCCACTGACAATCTTTTCTTTAGATGTTATTTAAGGCTGGATCGTAAATGTGGAATTCTTCAGCGGATCCAAATATATATATATATATATATATAACCATTAATTAAACATTACCGACCACCATCAAAAACCGCAATATTGTGAATGAAATGACAATAAAAATGGATACCACAAACCTATAATATACAACTGTATGTATAAAATAAAGTGCCTTATACTTTATTACAAGAATTAATATAGAAGAAAAAAAGAAGAATATGGATACCGATAAAAATAATTGAAAAACTTATATATTGAATTACGTTTTCAAGAGTACAGAATTCAATGATATAAGCAAATCGGTTGTTTTCTGTGAGAAAAAAAAACTAAAAGCTGAATTTTTTTTTCTCCTATGTATATATATATATATATCTCATCGGGGAAATTCCGGTTTCTTTTTTATTATTTTTTTATTTATTTAATTTTTTTAATTAATTTTTTTTGTATGTAGTAAAAAATATCTTAAATTAGTTTAAAGCTTTCAAAGCCTCAAATATTGTTAATATTCAACTATTTATTTATATATATTGTTATCCTTTTTTCAAATCTCATATGTTTATTTTTTCTCTTTTATTTCACCTTATCTATTTCATTTCTATGACATATTTCTATAAATAGTTTTCTTATTTCTGAGTTAACGGACAAACTGTGGTTATAGAATAAATATTTTTGAAATAATTAAAATATGAATTTTAAGTCAAGCTTTGAATATATTTTCCTCCTGAAAAAATTTCCCTCAAACTTACCTTATAAAACTATTTTTAACTTAATTTTTATTGATTTATTTTTTAAATATCAGATTTAATTTTTTTTTATTTAAAAAAAAACATCTTTTTTAAAATGTTAAATCTTTATTTCTTTTTTCTCTTAATTCTAAATAGACAAAATGATTAAAGTTAAAAAAAAATATATTGATTTTAAATCAGATAACTTCCCTCATAATTTGTCTTCCGAGCTTTCCTTTTCAGCTCTCTCCCTCCCCCCCCCCCCCCCCTTCCCTTAATTTCTAACCATTCAGTAAAACACCACTTGTACATTTCAAAGCTCTCAGAATCTCAAACAATTTAACTCTTTTTATTTTTTTTATTTAAAAAAAATCATACTTAATAATATAATAATAATTCTTTGTTATTATTTTGAAAAAATCATATTTGATTTTTTTTTAAAATTAAAAACACTATTTCAGTTTAGCGAAAGATCTTTGTATTCTTCTATTATTTATAGACAGACAATCTGTGGTTAAAATGTGAAAGAATTAAATTATGAATTTTAAATCAGACGACTGATACATCACTTCACTCATAATTGTTCTCTCAAGCTTTCTTTTTGAGCGTTTTCCCCTTAATTTCTCACTATTCAGTAAAATACCAGTTGTACATTTTAATGCTCTTGATTTCTCAAATAATTTAGCTTAGTTATTTATTATTATTATTACTATTTTAAAAGGATATTTAATTTTCTTTTTATTTAAAACACTATTTCAGTTTAGCGAAAGATCTTTGAATTCTTCTTTTATTTATAGACAGACAATCTGTGGTTAAAATGTGAAAGAATTAAATTAGGAATTTTAAATCAGACGACTGATACATCACTTCACTCATAATTGTTCTCTCAAGCTTTCTTTTTGAGCGTTTTCCCCTTAATTTATCACTATACAGTAAAAAACCAGTTGTACATTTTAATGCTCTTGGTGTCTCAAATAATTTAGCTTAGTTATTTATTCTTATTATTATTATTTTAAAATGATATTTAATTTTCCTTTTATTTAAAACACTATTTCGGTTTAACGAAAGTCTTTGCATTCTTCTTTTATTTATAGACAGACAATCTGTGGTTAAAATGTGAAAGAATTAAATTATGAATTTTAAATCAGACGACTGATACATTACTTCACTCATAATTGTTCTCTCAAGCTTTCTTTTTGAGCGATTCCACCTTAATTTCTCACTCTTCAGTAAAATACCAGTTGTACATTTTAATGCTCTTGGTGTCTCAAATAATTTAGTTTAGTTATTTCTTCTTCTTATTATTATTTTTAAATGATATTTAATTTTCCTTTTATTTAAAACACTATTTTTAACGAAAGTCTTTGTATTCTTCTTTTATTTATAGACAGACAATCCGTGGTTAAAATGTGAAAGAATTAAATTATGAATTTTAAATCAGACGACTGATGCATCACTTCACTCATAATTGTTCTCTCAAGCTTCTTTTTGAGCGTTTACCCCTTAATTTCTCACTGTTCAGTAAAATACCAGTTGTACATTTTAATGCTCTTGGTGTCTCAAATAATTTAGCTTAGTTATTTCTTCTTATTATTATTATTTTTAAATGATATTTAATTTTCCTTTTATTTAAAACACTATTTCGGTTTAACGAAAGTCTTTGTATTCTTCTTTTATTTATAGACAGACAATCTGTGGTTAAAATGTGAAAGACTTAAATTATGAATTTTAAATCAGACGACTGATACATCACTTCACCCATAATTGTTCTCTCAAACTTTCTTTTTGAGCGTTTTCCCCTTAATTTCTCACTGTTCAGTAAAATACCCGTTGTACATTTTAATGCTCTTGGTGTCTCAAATAATTTAGCTTAGTTATTTCTTCTTATTATTATTATTTTTAAATGATATTTAATTTTCCTTTTATTTAAAACACTATTTCGGTTTAACGAAAGTCTTTGCATTCTTCTTTTATTTATAGACAGACAATCTGTGGTTAAAATGTGAAAGAATTAAATTATGAATTTTAAATCAGACGACTGATACATTACTTCACTCATAATTGTTCTCTCAAGCTTTCTTTTTGAGCGATTCCCCCTTAATTTCTCACTCTTCAGTAAAATACCAGTTGTACATTTTAATGCTCTTGGTGTCTCAAATAATTTAGCTTAGTTATTTCTTCTTATTATTATTTTTAAATGATATTTAATTTTCCTTTTATTTAAAACACTATTTCGGTTTAACGAAAGTCTTTGTATTCTTCTTTTACTTATAGACAGACAATCTGTGGTTAAAATGTGAAAGAATTAAATTATGAATTTTAAATCAGACGAGTGATGCATCACTTCACTCATAATTGTTCTCTCAAGCTTTCTTTTTGAGCCATTTCCCCTTAATTTCTCACTGTTCAGTAAAATACCAGTTATACATTTTAATGCTCTTGGTGTCTCAAATAATTTAGCTTAGTTATTTCTTCTTATTATTATTATTTTAAAATGATATTTAATTTTCCTTTTATTTAAAACACTATTTCGGTTTATCGAAAGTCTTTGTATTCTTCTTTTATTTATAGACAGACAATCTGTGGTTAAAATGTGAAAGAATTAAATTATGAATTTTAAATTAGACAATTGATTACATCACTTCACTCATAATTGTTCTCTCGAGCTTTTCTCCCCCACCCCTTTAATTTCTCACTGTTCAGTAAATACCAGTTGTACATTTTAAGGCTACCAGTATAAAAAATAATTTAACTTAAATTATTATTTTTAAATCTTATTTAATTTTTCTTTCATTTAAATCACTCTTTCTGTTTAGTGAGAGATCTTTTTAATCTTTTCTTATATGTAAATGTACAATTTGTGGTTAAAAAAAAATTATGAACTTTAAATCAGATAACTGATATATTTCTTCCATCACAATTTTTCCTTCGAGTTTTCTTTTCAGCTTTCTTTTTTTTTAACCTTCAATTTATCATTATTCAGTAAAGCATCACTTTTACATTTGAATGATCTCACTGTCTAGAATAATTTAATTTAATTTTTTATTCAAATTTTAAATACCATATTTAGTTTCTCTTTAATTTAAAACACTATTTCAGTTTAGCGACAGATCTTTGTATTCTTCTCTAACTAGTAATATGGAAAAACTGTAGTTAAAATTTCAAAACAATTAAATTGATTATTATAAATAAGGAAATTAATAAATTTTTCTCCTCAACTTTTCTTTTCAGTTTTCCTTCACTTAATTTATTACTATTCACTAAAACACTTCTTGTAAATTTTAAAGCTCTCGGTGTCTCAAATAATTCAACTTAATTTGATATTATTTGTTTTAATCATATTTAATTTTTCTTTTATTTAAAACACTATCCCAATTTAGCGTCCAATCTTTGTATTCTTCTCTTATTTATAAATAAATAAATTGTGGTTAAAATTTCATAAGAATAAAATTAGGAATTTTAAATCGGACAATTAATAGGTTACTTCCCTCATAATTTTCTCTCAAGATTTCCTTTACAGCATTTTGTTCATTAAATTTTCACAATTCAGTAAAACACCAGTTGCTCATTTTAAGTCTCTCAGCGGCTCAAATAATTGAATTCTTTATTATTATTTTATAAATTCATATTTAATTTTTCTTTCATTTAAAAAACTATTTCAGTTTAGCGACAGATCATGTATTCTTCTATTATCTATATATAGACACTCTGTGGTTAAAATTTCTAAAGAATTAAATTATGCATTTTTAAAGACAATTGAAACATCAATTCTCTCATAATTGTTCTACCAAGCTCTCCTTTTCAAATTTTCCTCTCGTTAATTTCCCAATATCCAATAAAAGACCAGTCATACATTTTAAGGCTATACCAGTATCTCAAATAATTTAACTTAATACAATTTTATTTGTAAATCTTATTCAATTTTTCTTTCCTTTAAAACACTATTTCTGCTTAGCGACATATCAAACTGTGGTTAAAATTTCAAAAGAATTAAATTATGAATTTTAAACAAGACAATTGATAGATTACTTAACTTATTATTATTCTCTTAAGCTCTCAAATATTTTTGTTTAATTTATCGCTATTTAGTAAAAATAAATAAATGAATAAATAAATAAATAAAAAGTTTTATATTTTAAAACTCCCAGTGTCTCGAATAATTTAACTTAATTTATTATTATTTTTTTTAATCATATTTCATTTTTCTTTCATTTAAAACACTATTTTTGTTTAGTGACAATCAAGCTGTGGTTAAAATTCCAATAGAATTAAAGTACGAATTTTAAATCAGACAATTGATAGGTTCCTTAACTCATTATTATTCTCTCAAGCTCTCGCCCTTTTTTGTCTTTAATTTAACTCTATTTAGTAAAAAAAAAAAGCCAGTTGTACATTTTAAGGTTCCCAGTGTCTCAAAGAATTTATTTTAATTAATATTATTTTTTTAATCATATTTAATTTTTCTTTTATTTAAAACACTATTTTTGCTTATTGACCAATCAAGTTGTGGTTAAAATTTCAAAAGAATTAAATTATGAATTTTAAATCAGACAATTCATAGATTACTTAACTTATTATTATTCTCTTAAGGTCTCAACATTTTTAATTTTTAATTTATCACTATTTAGTGAAAAAAGCAGTTGTACATTTTAAGGCTACCAGTATCTCGAATAATTTAACTTAATTTATTATTTTTCTTTTTAATCATATTTAATTTTTCTTCCATTTAAAACACTATTTTTATTTAGTGACAATCAAGCTGTGGTTAAAATTCCAATAGAATTAAATTATGAATTTTAAATCAGGCAATTGATAGATTAACTTAACTTATTATTGTTCTCTCAACCTCTCAACTTTTTTTCTCTTTAATTTATTTAGTAAAAAAACAGTTGTACATTTTAAGGTTCCCAGTGTCTCAAATAATTTATCCTAATTATTATTTTTTTTAATCATATTTAATTTTTCTTTCAATTAAAACACTTTTATGCCTATTGACTGATCAAGCTGTGGTTAAAATTTCAAAAGAATTAAATTATGAATTTTAAATCAGACTTGATACATTGTTTAACTTATTATTGTTCTCTCAAGCTTTCCTTTTCAATTTTTTTCACCTTAATTTCTCACTCTTTAGTAAAACACCAATTGAACATTTACAGGCTCCCGTGTCTCAGATAAATTTACTTAATTTATTTTTTTTAATCATATTTAATTCTTCTTTCATTTAAAACACTATTCCTGTTTAGTCACAGATCAAGCCGTGGTTAAAATTTCAAAAGAATTAACTTATGCATTTTAAATCAGACAATTGATAGATTACTTAACTCATTATTGTTCTCTCAAGGTCTCAATTTTTTTTATCACTGTTTAGTAAAAAAAAAAAAAAAAACCTTGTACTTTTAAGGCCACCAGTATCTCCAAAAATTTAACTCCATTTGTTATTATTTTTAAGTCTTATTTAATTTTTCTTCCATTTAAAACACTATTTCTGTTTAACGACAGATGTGGCAAAAATTTCAAATGAATTAAAATATGAATTTTAAAACATACAATTGTTAGATTACTAATTATTCTTCTATCAAGCTTTCAACCTTTTTTATCTTTACTTTATCATTATTGAGTAAAAAAAAAAACAGTTGTGCATTTTAAGGTTCTCAGTGTCTCAAATAATTTAAATTAATTAATTATTATTTTTAAAATAATATTTAACTTGTCTTTCATTTAAAACATCATTTCTGTTTAGAGACAGATCAAACATTTTTTAAAAAAAGTTAAATTATGATTTTTATATCAGGTAATTGAAAGATTACTTAACTCATTATTTTCTCTCAAGATTTTAACTTTTTTTCTCCTTAATTTATCTCAATTTAATAAAACCAGTTGTGCATTTTAAGGTTCCCAGTTTCTCAAATATTTTAACTTAATTTATTATTATTATTTTAAATCATATTTAACTTTTCTTTCGTTTAAAACACTATTTCTGTTTAGCGACAGATCATTCTGTTTTTAAAATTTCAAAGAAGTTAAGTTGTGAATTTTAAGTCAGCCAATTGATAGGTATGCTCCTTCAAGGTTATCTCTCTGGTTTTCTTTTTTAGCATTTTTGCTCCTTAGTTTCTCGCTATTCAGTAAAACACCGCTCGTCCATTTTAAGTCTCTCAATGCCTTAAATAATTTAACTTAATTTATTATTATTTTTAAACCTTATTTAATTTTTCTTTCATTTAAAACATTATTTCTATTTAGCGACAGAACAGGCTGTGGTTAAAATTTCAAAAGAATTAAATTATGAATATAAATCAGACAATTGGTATATTACATAAATCATTATTGTTCGCGAAAGCTTTTAACTTTTTTTCTGCTTAATTTCTCACTATTTAGTTTAAAAAAAAAAAAAAAAAAAAAAAAAAAAAAAAAAAAAACAGTTGTACAATTTAAGGCTACCAGTGTCTCAAACCATTTAACTTCATTTATTATCATTTTTTTTTATCATATTCAATTTTTAACTTAACCCATTTGTACCTGAATTTTTGTTTTCTCAAATTTTTTGGTAAAATCACTTTAAAATGTTGCAAAATGAACTGGAAAAATACTAAAAAAAAAATTAAGCTTAATTTTTTTTTTTTTTTTTTGTATTTATTTGATAAAATGTAAAAGAACTAAATATGAGTATTTCTAGTAGAATAATATGCATAATTATATATTTTGCCTATATTTATATTTAATATGTTTTTAAATTGTATATTATGTACTATAATTAGTATTTTAATGAACTACAAATATATATATGTATATTTATTTCTTTTCAGAGACTAATAACGTTATAACTATTATTAATAATAAAATAAGAATAATCGTATTATAGACTTAATAACAATTTATTTCATAAATATCTTCGAAAGGAGATTGCATAAATAACTGTCTCCTAAATTTCTAACAAAAATATTTGCCCATTTGTGCCTAGAATTCTATATTTTGTACATTACAAAAATGCATAAAAAATAGGCTTGAACATTTAATTTCTCAATTAAAAAAAATACGTATTTCAAAAAAAGTCCACAAGCTAAGATTATAACTTGCGATTTTGGGTCCATGATAGAAAAAATACAAATAAACTTATTTTTTACATTTCGCCCTCTTGAAAAATTAAAAATCTATAAACACCGAAAAAAGCCTTAATTTAAGCAAATAAATATCCATCTTGTGCTGTCATCTCTCGGTTATAGATAAAGACATTTATAAATAATGATTTCATGCAATTTTCATGCTATAAAGAAGAAGAAAATTATACAAATGCATTAAAATTTGAAACGTTCCAAAAATGGGACGCTAGGCATAAATGGGTTAATTTATTATTATTTTTAAAATCATATTCAATTTTTCATTCATTTAAAATAATATTTATGTTTAGCGTCAATTAAACTGTGGTTAAAACTTTAAAAAAAAATTAAATTATGAGTTTTAATTAGGCAATTGATAGATCACTTTACTCGTAATTGTTCTATCAAGCCTTCATTTTTTTTCTCTTTAATTTATCACTATTTAGAAGAAGAAGAAAAAAAAATTGTTGTACATTTTAAAGCTCTCAGTGTCTCAAATAATTTAACTTAATAAATTTTTTAAAGCATATTTAACTCTTCTTTCATTAAAAACATTTTTTTCTGTTTAGCGATAGATCAAACTGTTTTTAAAATTTCAAAAAAGTTAAATTGTGATTTTTTAGTCAGTCAATTGATAGATTCCTTCAAAATTATTCTCTAATTGATAGATATAATCCTTCAAAATTATTCTCTCAATCTTTCCTATTCAGTATTCCACCCCCCTTAATTCCCCACAATTTAGTAAAGTACCACTTGTACATTTCCAGGCTTTCGGTGTCTCAAATAATTTAACTTAATTCTTTATTACTAATTTTTTAAATCAAATTTAAATTTTCTTTTATTTAAAACGTTTTTTTCAGTTTAGCGAGAGATCGTTGTAGTCTTCTCTTATTTGTAAATAAACAAACTGTGGTTAAAATTTAAAAATAATTAAATTATGAATTTTAAAGCAGACAATAGATATATTACTTCCCTCATAATTGTTCTCTGAAGCTTACTTTTTCAGCATCCACCCCCCCCCCCCCACCCTTAATTTCGTACTATTCAGTAAAAAAAAAACAGTTGTACATTGTAAGGCTCCCAGTGTCTCTAATAATTTAACTTAGTTTATTATTATTTTTTTAATCATATTTAATTTTTCTTCCATTTAAAAACAATATTCATGTTTAGCGACAATTAAACTGTGGTTAAAAATTAAAAAAAAAAAAAAAAATATTACTTAACTCATTATTGTTCTATCAAGCCTTAAATTTTTTTCTAATTAATTTATCGCTGTTTTAAATAATATTTAATTTTTCTTTAATTGAAAACACTATTTCTGTTTAGCGACAGATCAAACCATGGTTAAGATTTCAAAAGAATTAAATTATGAATTTTGTATCAGACAATTGAAAGATTACTGGACTCATTATTCTTTTCACAAGATTTTAACTTTTTTTTTTCGTGCTTAATTTCTCACTATTTAGTTAAAAACCAGTTGTACATTTTAAGGCTCCCAGTGTCTCAAATAATTTAATTTAGTTTATTAATAAATATTTTTAATCATATTTAATTTTTCTTCCATTTAAAACAATAATCATGTTTAGCGACGATTAAACTATGGTTAAAATTTAAAAAATATATATTACTTTTAAATTAAATAATTGATAGATTACTTAACTCATTATTGTTCTATCAAGCCTTAACTTTTTTTCTAATTAATTTATCGCTGTTTTAAATAATATTTAATTATTTTTTAATTGAAAACACTATTTCTTTTAGTGACAGATCAAACTGGGGTTAAAATTTCAAAGAATTTAATTATGAATTTTATATCAGACAATTGAAAGATTACTTAACTCATTATTCTTCTCTCAAGATTTTAACTTTTTACTGCTTAATTTCTCAGTATTTAGTAAAATAACAGTTGTACATTTTATGGCTCCCAGTGTCTCAAATATTTTAACATAATTTATTATTATTTTTTTAAATCATATTTAATTTTTCTTCCATTTAAAACAATATTCATGTGACGATTAAATTGTGGTTAAAATTTCAAAAAAAAAAAAAAAAAATATATATATATATATATATATATATATTAGTTTTAAGTTAAATAATTGATAGATTATTTAACTCGTTATTGCTCTATTAAGCCTTAAATTTTTTCTAATTAATTGATCAATGTTTTACATCATATTTATTTTTTTTTTCAATTTAAAACACTATTTCTGTTTAGCGACAGATCAAACTGTGGTTAAAATTTCAAAAAAAAAAAAAAAAAAAAAAAAAAATTATGAATTTTATATCAGACAATTGAAAGATTACTTAACTCATTATTCTTTTCTCAAGATTTTCACTTTTTCTCTGCTTAATTTCTCACTATTTAGTAAAAAAACCAGTTGTACATTTTATGGGTCCCAGTGTCTCAAATATTTTAACATAAGTTATTACATTTTTTTAAAAAATCATATTCAATTTTTCTTTCGTTTAAAACACTATTTCTGTTTAGCGACAGGTCATTCTGTTTTCAAAATTTAAAAAAAGATAAATTGTGAATTTTAAAACGGCCAATGATAAATATGATCCTTCAAAGTTATTCTCTCAGGCTTTTCTTTTTAGCCATTTTTACTTCTTAGTTTATCACTATTCGGTAAAATACCACTTGTATATTTTAAGGCTCTCGGTGTCTCAAATAATTTAACTTAGTTATTTATCACTGTTATTTTAAATCATATTTAATTTTTATTTTATTTAAAACATTATTTCGGTTTAGCGATAGATTTTTGTAATCTTAGCCTTCACTTATTTGTAAATAGACAAACTGTGGTTAAAATTTCAAAATAATTAAATTATGAATTTTAAAACAAACAAACAAATATCACTTCACTCACAATCTTCTTCTAATTTGTTCTCTCAAGCTGTCCTTTTCCGCTTTGATTCCCCTTAAAACCCATTAACCGGCTGACCCGGCGTTTTCCGTTTCTAGAAATCATGTTAAAATGGCTGTAGACAAAGATATTTTTAACAGAATTCTATTTGGAAGCATATATAGAAGAATATGACATTAAAAATATTATAGCATCAAACTGCGATTGAAAAAAAAAAATACATATATCCTGAGATTTACAAGCATTCTTATAGAACTAGATGGTACCCGTCAAAATTTGACGGTAAATAACTTGAATGTTTCATCAGAAAAATTCTTGAATTTTTAATGATTGCTTTTAAGTTATTATTGAAATTGCGACAAATTTCTATATTGCATAAGTGATTCCTATTTCTTTAAAGCGATAGAGGGTAAAGTCAGCCAAACCTATTCAATGAAGTAAAAAAAAATTTTAACTTTATAATTTACAACCAATTATGCTTCTTTTTACCAGAAATTTAACTAAAAATAGTGGGTAGAGCATTTATTTCTATTAACTATGGTCTCATTTTTTCGAAAAAATAACAGTATTTATTTTTATTTATTTATTATGATTTTTTAACTACATTACCATTAAAAACTGCCATAAATTTTACTTTTATCAGTCTCATTCTCTAAAATCCCAAATTTGAAACTTGGTGCAGCATATAAATTTATCACTTGAATTTTATTTTACATTTTTATACATTTTTAAAATATTAAACAATGGATATCAAGATAATTTTTTTAATAGTTCTTATATGAATATCTTTCTTTCTTTCCGTTTTCTTTTTTTAAGGAAAAGAAAAGCAAACTTTTCTTTTTGACACACACATATATTCTTGATAATGGTCAGAAGATATAACAAAAATTGTAGATGAGCTCAATTTATTTAATTGATAATTACATTAAAAATATTTTAGCTTAAATATTTTAAATATAAAATTATTATTATTATTATTTTAAATATTGTTCAGCGTTAAATTTTATTTAATTATAATAATAATAAAATAAAAATCATAACTTCTCCTCCTAATAAAATATGTCATTATCGGAATAACTTATCGCGAAAAATATTACAGAAATCATTTTGCCGGAAGTTGGGTTCGAACCTGCTATCCACTACAAAATATCGGCGCTTTAAACTGCTGCTTTACACCGCTCAGCCACCGAGAACTTGTTCTCAATCCCTCTAAATTGAACACGGTTGATGCATGTGCAGATGTCCCAAAATGGGTCTACTTAAAATTTTACCTGTGCGTTTTAATATATATGATGATTTTAGTGTTTTTGAAGGATTTAAAAAACTGAAGGAGGATAGATGTTATACAATGTAGATTAAATAAGGCAGTTGTTAGACTTATAACACGGCATCGGAATGCTTAAGCCTAACATGGCCGAAATAAAATGGCTGATTTTAACGAAAGATTATCAAGATCCAAATGAGTTCACTCCGGAAGCGTTATACACTTTGCGTCGTTATATATATAATTACAGGAAACCCTCGGACGGTGAAAGGGATAAATTCTCACTATTCGGTAAATACAAGTCGTACAGAGACTGCCAGTATCTCAAATAATTTAACTTAATGCATTTTTTTTCATCTTATTTAATATTTCTTTCACTTAAAACATTACTTCTGTTCAGCGACAGATTAAACTGTTGTTACAATTTCAAAAGAATTAAATTATGAATTTTAAATCAGACAATTGATAGATTATTTAACTCATTATTGTTCTCTCTAGCTTTTCTTTTCAAATATTTTCCTCCTTAATTTTTAGCTGTTTATAAAAAAAACAATAGTACGTTTTAAGGCTCCGAGTGTCTCAAATAATTTATCTTAATTTATTATTATTTTTTTAATCATATTTAATTTTTCTTTCATTTAAAACACTATTTCTGTTTAGCGACAGATCAAACTGTGATTAAAATTTTAAAAGAATTAAATTATGAATTTTAAATCAAGCAATTTATAGATATTCATTATTGTCCGCTTAAGCTCTCAGCTTTTTTCTCTTTAATTTATCACTATTAAGTGAGAAAACAGTTATATATTTTAAGACTCCTAGTGTTTTAAATAATTTAACTTAATTTAATATTATTTGTTTAATCTTATTTCATTTTTCTTTAATTTAAAACGCTATTTCTGCTTAGCGGCAGATCAAACTGTGGTTGTAATTTCAAAGGATTTCAATTATGAATTTTAAAACAGACGTTTGATAGATTACTTAACACATTATTATTCTATCAAGCTTTCAACTTTTTTTCTCTTTACTTTATCATTATTTAGTTAAAAAAAAAAAAAAAAAAAAAAAAAAAAAAAAATCAGTTGTACATTTTAAGGTTTCCAGTGTCTCAAATAATTTAACTAAATTAATTATTTTTTTTTAATCATAGTTAACTTCTCTTTCATTTAAAACATTATTTCTGTTTAGTGACAGATCAAACTGTTTTTTAAATTTCAAAAAGTTAAATTGTTAATTTTAAATCAGACAATTGTTAGATTAATTCACTCATAATTGTTCTCTCGGGCTTTTCTTTTTAGCATTTTGACTCCTTAGTTTCTCACTATTCAGTAAAATACCAGTTGTAAATTTTAAGGCTCTCAGTGTCTCAAAAAACTTAACCTAGTTCTTTATTACTGTTATTTTTTAAATCATATTTATTTTTTCTTTTATTTAAAACATTATTTCAGTTTAGCGATAGATCTTTGTAGCATTCTCTTATTTGTAAATAGACAAACTGTGGTTAAAATTTCAAAATAATTAAATTATGAATTTCAAAGCAGAGAATTTGTAGCTTACTTCATTCATTATTGTTCTTTTAAGCTCTTGTTTTTTTCTCTTCCCCCCCCCCCCAATTTCCCACTATTCAGTAAAATTCAATAATATATTTTAAAGCTCTTAGTGTCTCAAATAATTTAACTTAATTTATTAGTATTTTTTTTTTAAATATATATAATATTTCGTTCATTTAAAACACTATTTCTGCTTAACGACAGATCAATCTGTGGTTAAAATTTTAAAAGAACTAAATTATGAATTTTAAATCAGACATTGGTAGATTACTTAACGCTTTATTGTTCTCTCAAACTTTCAACTTTTTTTCTCCTTGATTTCCCACAAGTTAGTATAAAACCAGTTGTATATTTTAAGGCTCCCAGTGTCTCAAATACTGTTACTTATTTGCTTTAAAATTATATTTAACTTTTCTTTCATTTAAGACACTATCTCTGTTTAGTAACAGAACAAACTGTTTTTAAAACTTCAAAAAAGTTAAATTAGAAATTTTAAATCAGTCAATTTATAGATTAATTACTTCATAATTGCTCTCCCAGACCTTCATTTTTAGCATTTTTACTCCTTAGTTTCTCACTATTTAGTAAAACACCCGTTGTGCATTTTAAGGCTGTCAGTGTCTCAAATAATGTAATTTAATTCTTACTGCTATTATTTTTAGATCATATTTATTTTTTCTTGTGTTTAAACATTATTTCAGTATAGCGGCAGTTTCTTGTATTCTTCTCTCATTTATAAATTGACAAACTGCGCTTAAAATCTCAAAAGAATTAAATTAAGAATTTTAAATGAGATAATCGATAGATTTATTCACTCATAATTGTTCTCTCATGCTTTCCTTTTCAGCCACCCCACACCCTCTTAATTTCACACTATTCAATAAAAAAAAAAAAAAATCCAGCTGTACATTTTTTGGATTCGGGTGCCCGAAATAATTTAACTTTATTATTATTATTTAATCATATTTAATTTTTCCTTCATTTAAAACACTATTTCTGTTTAGCGACAGATTAAACTGTGGTTAAAATTTCAAAAGAATTGAATTATGTGTTTTAAATTAGACAACGGATAGATTACTTCTCTCATTATTGTTTTCTAAAACTTTGCTTTTGAGCGTTTTTTCTCCTTAATTTCTCACTATGCACTAAAAAACCAGTTGTACATTTTAAGGCTCTCAGTCAGGGGCGTAGCTACCGTGGAGCAGTTGGAGCAAGCTGCTCCAGGCGCACGAATCCTAAGGGCGCAAAATTAGAAAGAGCGAAATAAAAATTTGTAAAAACATTTGCATATTTTTTTCATTATTAATCAGATATTATAGATAAATCTTGTTACAAGCGTCATATTCCCATGATATTTTACTTTGTTTAACCTCACTATTGTGTTTTTACTACTGCGTATTTGTATGTAACTTTCTACTGTGTTTAACTTCAACTATTTCGATTTACAACATGTTTTTATACACAGTTAAAAGAAATTACTTCTATTCGCGAAGTTTTAATTTTTATTCATACTGTACTGCAGGCTTATTTTTTTTTTTTCCTGAAACTTTTTCGTAGACGACAGTTGAAGATTTTCAAATTAAACTAATCAAAACTTATTTACAGGGCTCTCATTGATCACTTTATTGGCTACCACCATTTCCAAACAATAATCTTCCTGGTACATTTATCTTGAAAATGTTTTAATTTATCTGATGTTTACTGTACGGAAATAATGGTAGCCAAAGAAGTCACCGCTCAGAAACGTATATTTACGATGTAACAGGGGTCAGCTAGGTGGGGAGGCCTACCAAATGGCTTAAGCACTCACAAGCCCCACCCAGCGGTTTCCATCTACTACCGCCGTAACCACACACACACACACACAAATAATAATAATAACAATAATAATAATAATAATAATAAATAAAAGGCCCGAAGGGACCTACAGGAAAGCCAATTGAGAATATTAAGATTAAATACAATATAAGTACAATATATACACGATGGAAAGCCCAATTTTTACTGGGCGTTTACGAGAGAAATTTAGATATTTGTAATTAATAAGATCATGAGATAATAGATAATAGGATTTTTAAACTTGTTGGAGCGGCAAAAGCTCAATTACTCTGCAAAGCTGGGCGTTCTGCAAAAATACAATAAAAGCTACGTATATGTATACTAAATTAGAAAGATATTCATAATTTTAAAAATAATGTAGAATATAAAAAATAGGTAAAATAGTGAATAATTATGATGAATATTATATAATTATATACACACACAAAAGTTCAAAAGTCTATTGTTCTTGCAACAGTTCAATTATAGTTCAATCGTGTTGTTTTTGGCTAAGAGTTTATTTTGAATTGGTGGTATCTGTCTATTTTTTAAGATACGTTCTCATCATCATCTATAAATGGCAAAACATTTTGAAACAAATAATGGTTGTTTTCTAAAACTTTCATACATTCAATTATCTTTTGACAAAATGATGGATTTGACAAAACCACTGAGAACCACTGAGACAAAGAAATTTTTGGAGATTTTCTTATATGGTAATATGATGTAAGGGTACAGTTAAAGATATAATGCAATGATGTAGCTCGCTGACCGCATACACATAATGGAGAAGGAACCCTGTCAAATTTGTAAAGATATGATGAAAATGGGCCGTGGTTAGTGGCAAACAGAAAAAGATTTCTATGCAGCAGGATTCTCTTTTCCGAGACTTTTGGGGCTAAAGCGTATGTGTACCGTCCTGTGGTACCATAGTCCCAGCGAGTCTGCCATTGTTCGTGTAGAGATGATTTTAGAAGCTTCTTCAAGTAAGAAGGAGGGTTGGGAAAGAATTTGTATTTGGCATGTGATGTGGCTTTGGTTGCTTCTTTTGCCAAAGAATCTGCATGCTCATTCCCCACATTACCCACATGTCCACGGACCCATTTAAAGAAGATCTTTTTTCTTGTTTCTTGGAGTAGTTTGATAATTTGTACTGCGATGAGATTTTTTGAAAAAACATCTTCTATTGCTAAGAGACTTGAGAGACTGTCCGAGTGTATTAATACTTCTTTATGAGGGGAGTTCCTAATCCACAGCACAGCCTCTTCTATGGCCAGGAGTTCTGCCTGAAAAACAGTATTTTCTTTACTTAACTTAGTTTGATCCTCGTGGATTAACTCTCCTCTCTGATACACACAAAAGGCATATGCCGTTTCATCTTCCATCTTGGAACCATCCGTATAAATGTTTATTTCTACATGTGGAGTATGTATGTTTACGATGTAACAGCAATGCCTTAGCTATTTAGTTAATTTAAGATTTTTTTTTTTTTTTAAAAAAAGCACAATAGTTTGACAAGTTGAAGAAAATCATTGGCCATTTTACAAAAAAAAAAAAAAAAAAAAAAAAAGAAAACGAAACTTTGAAGTTTTGTTTTGGGGAAACTAAACATGCATCAATACAGATTGCAAAAGAATAATAAGAACCGGATTTACGCATAATCCATATCAGTCCATGGTGACAAAAATCAGATGGAGGTGGGGGGGGGGGGTGTAAGCGGCAAATTAAATTTTGTATGTATTGTTTTTGAGATTTTGAAAATATGGCAAATTCGAATGCAGAATTGATAAGCCTTTTCCTTCAAAACGAGAGAAAAATTCCGTGTTCCTTAGGACGTGGTTATCTCCTATGCAAATTACACCACTTTTTTCGAAAAGTATTTTTCAGCATTAAACATTTAATCGTAGAATTTTGGGATTAAATAGGGCAAAACATATTTTTCGAAAATATTAATGCGAGTTTGCTTAGGCCGTAATAAGGCTCTGCCCTTTCCCCCCCGCCACAATCCGATATCAATCTGGAGTTACTCCACTCAACTTTCCGAACAGTCTATAGAAATACTGTGAGTTCAAAACGATACAAAAATGAATAAAATCTTAGATCCTAATTTTATAAAAAAGGTGAAACATTTCCACTAGTGATAAAGAACTTGAGTTTTAAAGAAAACGTGCACTTTCATTCTTAAAGCTTGAATATTTTTCTAATGACATAATTTTCATTTCGCCTGTGCTGAAATAAGGCCTATAAATTTAAAAATAATAATACGGAAAAATAGGATTTTACTAAATTAAGTCATATTCTTGTAGGCTGAGGCTGGCCCGTCGGGCAACCGACCTGTGGGTCGGTGCGCCCTAAACCAGATAAAGCTGCGCCCTCCCCCAGGGGCGTTTAGGACCCTCCCCAGGCAATAGTTGCAAAAATTGCTACAAGCTTTAGATTTGAACAGTCTTAAATTATTTAATTTTTAAAAAATTACTCTTTTGAAGCATTTTTTTATTAATGATTTTTGTTTCTCTTTCCAAGGTAGGGGAGAGGCTGGTACCTTTGAACTGGGGCACCTTTGAACACTTTAAATATTTTCCTTTAGATAAATTATATATTTGAAATATATATGGCAGCACATTACTACTGCTTCAATGTAACAAGAATACAAAGCTTTACTATTTTTCATGCACACTACTGTCTAAGCAGGATATGCATATTTTGCTTTCTTGAATCTAAACTTAACAAAATAAAGTTGTAAGCTTTTTGTTGATAATCTTGTATCCCTAAAATTATAATTTACTATTTAATACCTAAATAAAGATGTTAGCTTTAACTTATAAGGTTTGTTTTATTAAAATTCTCAAACCTAATTGGGTAAATAGTTGTAATGCTAAACTCCATGTGATGGGGCACCATTGAACAGAAAAGTTGGGGCCCCACTGAACAATTAAAACTATGAAGTAAAGAGTTATAGATGTATCTTAATATTATTATTGTTGAAAATTTGTCTAAATATGAAAATTAAGAGATTAATTAACTGTTATTATACTTAATATGAAAGTTATACTGATGAAGGGCTCAGGGATGTAGTGGAGGGTATACGGTGGTATACGGCGTATACCTTCTGGATTTTTTTAAGGAACACCGTATACCCTCTGTTTCTCAAAAAAGCTATAGTACATACACTGTAGGTATACCCTTCTGCCTTGAGCGTATACCCTCTGCTTAGAGGGTATGCCCTCTGCTTATTTTACGACTACACCACTGGAAGGGCTTCAATTACAGGCAAATTCAGGATACATAACAATAATTCCAGATTTAGCAGATTTGTCTAACAAACACTATACTGTTTCATTTACAATGGTAAACATTATTTCTGGATTTCATAAAAACAGGTTTTTATCCATTTTCTATTACAGTTTGAATGTAAATGATTTCATTTTAGTTCAATTTCATGTAAAAAGAACTCTTCATTACGTTGGCCAGATTAAATGGCTTAATGTCACGTTTCTTCGTAAAAAAGAAAATATGATATATTTTCCAGAGGTATCAGATATCAATTTGGTGGATTTTAAGGATATTATATAAAATAGTTGCCACAATTAAACATAATTGGAGGGATCCTCCGTTCTGCCTCAACAATGTACATACTTTGATGGATACAAATTGGGTTAAATAAAAAAAAAATAGTAATTTCAGTTAAATGTAATTGTGCAATTTTATTCTTATTACTTTATATTTTGGAAAGATATGCAGTTTTTAGTAAAAACTATCAATATTTTCATATTTTGTTTATATGTTCAAAGGTGCCCCTAGCTTGTTCAAAGGTACCCCTACATGGGACAGGTTTGAACAGAAAACTTTCAGCTTTTTAAAGCCTCACAACATATTTAATTTATCTGCAAAACTGTAGTTTTTTATTTCATATGATGCAGAATTACATTCTTTCTTTCACGAAATATTTAAAATTCAATAAATATAATTCAAGTAAGAAATATGTGGATTTAAAAAAAAATGTTCAAAGGTGCCCCCTCTCCCCTAGATGAATTGCATTTTTTCTTGAAAATTTCTTTGTTTCAGAGGACCATTTAAATCTTTAAAAATCTAATGTCTAATGTATATTCTGAAATTCTGCCGTTACCAATGGCATGATCAGCCCCAAGAATTTTCAGCCAATTTGAAGGTTCTTTTGCGCCCCTTCGATTATACTATGTTACTAGAGTTTACAGAATATTCTGCATAAGACGAAAATATGTCATGCACAGAGCTTTAGACCGTATTTACTGTATAAAAATCTATTTTAAAGATATTTGGCTTTAAAATCAAATATTTGCACCTTCTTAATATTACCAGCAGCATTAAGACGTTTTATCCTCCCGCTGCAAAAAAAAGTTTAAAATAGGTTTAATTAATCATAACATTCTAATTTAGCACTAAAATTCTGTATACTTAAAATCATACACGAGTCATTCTCAAGCTAATGTTAAACCAATGGCGTTCTTTAGAAATTGTTCATTTACATTTCAATTTTTTTTTCACTCGTAGCATACAGGACGTCGATGTCTAAACGGTTATTTTACTGTTTCGATTTTCTTTTTTTCTGTAAAGACGCTTTCAATTTCGGATCCAGCTCCGAAATTGAAAGCATCTACAGAAAGAAAAACTGGAATGCTAATGATATTGTTGGTTTCCACTATCAAGGTGGTAAAATAATGAGTTTTTAAAATGTTGCGCTCTCCAAAAATTCAAGGTCTGCTTATTTCACAGTCACCAAGACCGACCCTGCATTCAGTAGCGGCGCTTCAGGGTTTCACAATCACTTTTCTACCAGAATATCGGTACATAAAATTTGATCTATTTTAATCGTAGGATTTTCTACGATTAAAGAAGGAGAATTTTTTTTATCTGAAATTACTGGTAGTAAAGTGATTGTGAACCCCTTATCGAGACGACACTGTCTGCGTGGTGAAACGTTGTTGTATAGATATAAGCTGAACGTGAGCAATAAAAATAATTTAATTGAGATATAAGAGAAAATGTCGCAAAATGGTTGATAAGAAGTTTAGATACCAAAACATTCGGCCAAATTCTTCGAAAATTAATGACATATTTATAACGTTTCTGCCAACATCATCAAAAACACACCAAATCATGCTCTGGTAATCTGAAAACGAGAGTAAATTCTAACATACAAGAATACATATTGAATCATTGTAAAAATTGTGAGACTTGATTCAAAGTATTTGAAAATGTAAAATATACCATTATTTTCATTTATTTTTATTGTGATTACAATGCTTTCCTATTTCCTTCCTTGCATTGCATGTGTATGGAATGTAAAAACTGGAATCTTAATATATAAGGGTGTCAATCATGGTTCTCGCTGCCGATCGCCACTGCGCTAAAATGTTTCACAAGGCGCGAAAACTAAAGATCGAAATGGCCAAATTGCAAGAGATGTTTTTTTTTTTTTTTTTTTTTTTTTTTTGTTCTTGCTTCGGCGAAACTCTCAATGATGTTATTTGTACGATTAGACTTTTTCCGTGTAACTCATTATTTGTGTTTTGATATTCTTAGTGTTTTATGACAAATCTATTACTAACATTATTTGAATTTGGCTAGTTTTTCTTTAGTGAATAGCCAAATTACTCAGATTAGTCAAAAGCCAGTGAGAACCCAGGTGTCAACTTTTATCGTTGTTCATTGGCTAATTTTCTAAACCGTTAGCTGTAGAATTATAGTTCATATAGTAAAAAAGTTTCAAAGTTATTTTTTATCCTGTTAAAAGTAATTTATGTCAAAATAGTTATTTTTTAAAAGTTACGAGCTTTACGTTTTTATTCCGTTCCTCGGCTCTATACGTTAATTTTAGAAAAATCTACTCCGTACTTTAATAGGTAAAACAATACATTTTTTTGTACGACCAAAACTTCCCGAGTTATGTTATTTTGAATTTTAGTATTTTCTGACTCTAAAAACAGAAAAACGGGATTCAACAATGTGTAAAAAAAAAAAATAATAATAAATATAATAAATCTTGAAATAGTATTTTTTTAATTAGTATTCTACAACGATTCGAAACCCTTAAAAAGAATAACAGATATTAAGAGCGGCAGATTGTACTGGCCCATTGGCGCATTTAAAACAAAAATCCCACCCTATTCACAGAACATATTGGTAGGTACTCCGTACTTATAGAATAATTTATTTCGTTATTCATTATTTATTTTTAATTATTTATATTTAACTAAACTCAACTAAAAGTAAGTAAGACTTTCAAATAAAAGTAAGATTTTAAATCGAATTAAGAATAGCATATAAATTTCAAACTTCAAAACAAAAATGCGCAGAACTTTTCCGAGTGACAATAGGGCGCACAAATTTTACTTGCTCCAGGGCGCTGAATATGTAGCTACGCCACTGCTCTCAGTTTCTGAAATAATTTAACTTATTTCTTTATTTAAGTCATATTTGATTTTTTATTTATTTAAAATACTATTTAAGTTTAGCGACAGATTTTTGTATTCTTCTGTTATTTGCAGATAGACAAACTGCACTTAAAATTTCAAAGAGTAAAATTAAGAACTTTAAATCAGGCCATCGATTAATTCCTTCATAAATAAGGCTCATATTAAGGCTCTTGGTGTCTCAAATAATTTAACTATTTTTTTTTAATCACATTAAATTTTTTTTATTTAAAACATTATTTCAGTTTAGCGACAGTTAGACATTTGTGGTTAAAATTTCAAAAGAATTAAATTGTGAATTTTATATTAGACAATAGATTACTTTGCTGATAATTGTTCTCTGAAGCTTTCAACTACCCCCCCCCCCCCCCCTAATTTCTCACTGTTCAGTAAAACACCCGTTGTACATTTTAAGGCTCTTGGTGTCTCAAATAATTTAACTTAATTCCTTATTATTATTTTAAAAGTCATATTGAATTTTTTTTTTCTAAAACAGTATTTCATTTTAGCGGCAGATCTTTGTATTCTTCTCTTATTTACGGATAGATAAACTGCACTTTAAATTTCAAAAGATTTAAATTAAGAAAATTTTAAATCAGGCAGTTCGTAGATTAATTCCTTCGTAATTTTTCTCTCAAGCTTTCTTTTTCAGCATTTTTCCTCCTTAATTTTTCACTATTCAGTAAAACACCAGTTGTACATGATAAGGTTCTTGGTGTCTCAAAAAATTTAACATAATTCTTTATTATTATTTGTTTTAATCATATTTAATTTTTCTTTTATTTAAAACGCTATTTCAGTTTAGTGACATATTTTTGTACGAATGTGCTTCTGTTATTTATAGATGGACATTTGTGGTTAAAATTTCAAAAGAATTTAATTGTGCATTTTAATTCAGATAATCCATAGATTAATATCATAAAAGAATGAACATACTCATAATTGTTCTCCAAAGCTTTCGTTTTCAGCATTTTTACTCCTTAATTTCACACTATTCAGTAAAACAGCAATTGTATATTTTAAAGATCTCAGTGTTTCAAATAATTTAACTTAATTCTTAATTATATATTTTTTCAATAATTTTATTTTAATTGAAAATACTATTTCAGTATAACGACAGGTCTTTTTATTCTTCGCTTGTTTATAAATAGAAAAACTGAGGTTAAAACTTCAAAAGAATTTAATTGTGAATTTTAATTCAAACAATCCATAGATTAATTCCCTCATAATTGTTCTCTAAAGCTTTCCTTTTCAGTATTTTTACTCCTTAATTTCACACTATTCAGTAAAACAGCAATTGTATATTTTAAAGATCTCAGTGTCTCAAATAATTTAATTTAATTCTTAATTATATATATATTTTTCAATCATATATATATTTTTTATTTATTATAAACACTCTTTCAGTTTAACGACAGGTCTTTTCATTCTTCGCTTGTTTATAAATAGAAAAATTGAGGTTAAAATTTCAAAAGAATTTAATTGTGAATTTTAATTCAAACAATCTATAGATTAATTCCCTCATAATTGTTCTCTCAAGCTTTCATTTTCAGAGAAAATATATTATTTCGCTAGCCATCACAGACAGAGCTAAACTTTCTTTTATTAATATAAATTTTTCATGTATAGTAAAACAGTATGGAATTATCTAAGAAAAAAAAAACATTATTATTAAAATAAAAATGCATATGCTAAAAGTGATTACATTAAACATAAACGCTTAAAAACCTGTTAATAAACATACTTAATAATTTGGTACACACAAACGGTGGCATTAAAAAGATCAGTAATGATAAATAAACTATATTGATATAAAAAAAAAAAAAAAGGGGGGGGGGGGGAATGTTTATCTCAGAAATACATACTATTTAAAAAATTTTTTTGGCGAAAATAGTTTATTTATCTTTACTCATTATGAGAATGCTACCGTTCTTATGGGTGCAAAACTAGTACGTCTGTTTATTAAAAGGTTTCAAGCCTTTATGTTTAATGTAATCACTTTTAGCATAACCATTTTTATTTTATTAAAACGCTGCTTTTATGATTATTTGGCTCTTCACCACAAATGTCAGGAAAATGCGAATATTTTATTTTGCATACCACTATTTTCGAATAGTACTATCCGCCTGATTTATCGCAAAAATTCTGTAATTAAATAAAGCGATTATTTCTCTACGAAAATACTTGTCTTCAAAATAAAATGTTAGTATTGCCCTGTCAACCGTGCTCTGGACACGTAAAATTGATTACTATTTTATTTATTTTTACTTTGTTTTTACAACATTTAATATAATATAATATATTTAATAATTTAATATAATACTTTAATTCTTCTGAGTAATGAGTAAAATTAGTAAAAATAAATAAAGTAAAATAATCAATTCATTATTTATTTTTTTATTTATTCAATTATTTTCTTGTTGTACAACAACAACAAAAACAACAAACAGATATCTATATGCTCACTTAAAAATAATTTTCAGTTCTATGACAAATTTTTTCTTTTCTTCTTCTTCTTCTTCTTTCCCTTTTTTCTTTCTTTCTTTCTTTCTTTCTTTTTTTTTTTTTTTTTTTTTTTTTTTTTTTTTTTTTTTGTATTCTTTTCTATTTTCTGAGTTGATATCACTACACCTAACGAATATATCCCAGAAGAGTTAAATTGTGAATTTCAGATCAAACAGTGGTCAGTACCACACATTTCTTTTATTGTAGAATAAAATATAACTCATATAATTTTATAGCTGCGATCACATCATATAGAATTACTATTGTATTTTTATTTTATTTTTACTTTACTTGTGCTTTTTATCAAACAAAGATCAAATTTGTATTTTCTCATTTAAAAATAATTTATTTTCAATTATATATCTTTTTCTGTTCTTTTTTATTTTCTAAGAAGGCGGACAGGTTGTAATTATGGGCTAAATCTTTTGTCGAAAGAATTAAATTATTAAATTCTGAGTTTTAGATCAAACAGCAGAAAGAACCTACACCTGACTCCCTAATAATTTGCTTTCTGAAACTTTTAGCTGAAAAATCAACAAATTGATTATTTTATTTTATTTTATATCTATTTGTACTCATTTCAGTTAAAAATAAATCTCAGACGCATATTTTCTCACTTAAATATAATTGAATTTCAGTGTCATGTATTTTTATTTTATTTACCCTTTTTTTCCATTTTCTAAATAGGCAGACAAGTTTTAATTACGGAATAAATTATTTTCTCAGGGAAATTAAATTATTATATTCCGAATTTTACATCAAACAGCGGAAAGAGCCCCCCCCCCTCCCCCTCTTCCCCTGTTGAAAAATTTTGCTGCAAACTCAACAAGTTGATTACTTTTTTCACTCTTTTCTAGAATAAATAAATAAATAAGTAAACAAATAAATAACTAAATAAATAAAAGTAAAAAAAAATAATAATAAAAAAAATAATAATAAAACACATAAATTTCAGATGTATATTTTATCACTTAAAAGTAATTTAACTTCAGTAACACATCGTTTTCTTTTCTTTTTATATTTTCTAAGCAGGCAAAGAGATTATAATTATGGAATAAATTTATTATAATCTGAGTTTTACACCAAACAGCGGAAAAAACCCTCCCTTTCCTCTTGATAATTTCGTTTCTGAAACTTTTCGCTGCAAATTGAACAAATTGATTATTTAATTTAATTTAATTTAATTTAATTGTACTTATTTTAGTTAAAAATAAATCGCAGATGTATATTTTCTCACTTAAAAAATAATTTAATTTCAGTGTCATATATTTTTCTTTACGTATCTCTTTTCCCCTTTATCCAAGTAGACAGACAGATTATAACTATGGTATAAATCTTTTCTCAGGAGAAATTAAATTATTATATTCCGAGATTTAGATCAAACAGCGGAAAGAACCCTCCACTCTCAACCTCCACTCTCATCACTTTTCTGAAATATTTGCTGCAAACTCAGCAAATTGATTACTTTTCTCACTCTTTTTTCTGCAAAATAAATAAATAAATAATTTAATTAATAAAAAATAAGGAAAATAAAGAAAATAAATAAATAAAAATAATAAACAAAAATAAATAAATTATTAATAATAATAAAATAAATTTCAGATTTATTTTTTATCATTTAAAAATAATTTAATTTCACTGACAAATATTTTTTTCCCTTTTTTCTCTTATTTTCTAAGTAAACAAAAATATTATAATTATGGAATAATTTTTCTCACACAAGAATTAAATTATTATTTTCTGAGTTTCACATCAAACAGTGGAAAGAAACCTCTCATAATTTCTTTTCTGAAATTTTTGGTTGAAAACTCAACAAATCGATTATTATTTATATTTTATTTTATTTGTACTTATTTTAGTTAAAAATAAATAGCAGACGTATATTTTCTGTCTTAAAAATAATTTAATTTCAGTCTCGTATATTTTTCTTTTCCTATCACTTTTTATCGTTTTCCAAGTAGGCAGACAGATTGCAATTAAGGGATAAATCTTTTCCCAGGAGAAATTAAATTATTATATTCCGAGTTTTAGACCAAACAAGCGAAAGAACCCTTCTCTCCCCCCCCCCCCCATCCCTTTTGATAATATCATTTCGGACATTTTTTGCTGCAAACTCAGATAATTGGTTACTTCTTCCCATTCTTTTCTACAAAAATAAATAAATAAATAAAAAATGAAAACGAAACAAAACAAATAATAACAAATAAATAATAAAGGAAAATGAAACAAAATAAAACAAAAATAAATTTCATATGTATATGTTTTCACTTAAAAATAATTTCATTTCAGTGACGTATATTTTACTTTTATTTATTTATTTTATTTTATTTTATTTTTTATTTTTTAAGTAGACAGAGAGATTGTAATTATTGAATAAATCTTTTCTCAGGAGAGTTAAATTATTATAATCTAAGTTTTACATCAAAAGCTGAAAGAAACCCCCGTCCCCTTGATAACTTCGTTTCTGAAATTTTTGGCTGCAAACTCAACAAATTGATTATTTTATTTTATTTTATTTTATTTATACTCATTTTAGTTAAAAAATAAATCACAGATCTATATTTTCTCACTTAAAAATAATTTAATTTCAGTGACAGTTTTCTTATCTCTTTTTCCCTTTTCCCGAGTGGGCCGATAGATTATAATTATTTGATAAATCTTTTCTCAGTAGAAATTAAATTATTATATTCCGACTTTGGAACAAACAGAGGAAAGAACCCTTCTCCCCCACCCTCGTCTTGAACTTTTAGCTCCAAACTCTGCAGATAAATTATATATATTTACTCTTTTATTTAAATAAATAAATAAATAAATAAATAAATAAATAAATAATAATAATAATAATAATTTCAGTGACACATATTTTTTATTTCCTTTCTGTTTTTCCCTTTTCCTAAGTCGGTAGACAGATTATGGGATATTTTCTAAAGAAAATCAAATTTTTAAATCCAGTGTTTTAGATCAAACAGTGGAAAGAACTTTCTCCCTCTACTTGGAAAATTTCTAAAACTTTTGGCTATAAAATAAACAAACTGATTATTTTATTTTACTTTATTTTATTTATTTTTGCTCATTTTACACATTACGCAGGATAATTAAATTATTATATGAAATTATTAAATTAAATTATTATACTTTTAGATCGAACAGCGGAAAAAACCCTCCCCTCCCCCTGATAATTTATTTTCTGAAACGTTTGGCTTCAAACTCAGCAAATAGATTATTATTTTATTATTTTATTTGTTATTTTTGATCTTTTTTACTTAAAAAGATCTCAGATATCTATTTTTTCAATTGAAAATAATTTATTTTCAATAATATATGTTTTTCTTTTCTTTCTTTCCTTACTATATCCCTTTCTGTTTTTTTTTTTTCGTTGTTGTTATTTTATTTATTTTCTTTTTTTTTTAAGTTAACTGACAAACCACGATTGTTGAATATGTTTTTCTCACAAGAAAAATTAAATTTTAAATAAAACAGTGGATAGATTGTCCTCCCTTCCTAATAATTTGATAATTTCTTTTCTAAAAATTTTCTTTGTAAGTTTTTTTTTATTAATTAATCTTTTTATTACAGAGTATGCTATTTCATGAATGCAAACAGGTAAAATAGCATTACAATTCATCTTCCCTGCCTTTTTTTTTTTTTTTTTTTAAAGTCAAATTTTGATTCTCTCACTAAAAAGTAATCTAATTTCAACGGGAGATTCTTTTTTTTTTTCCTTTTCGTTTTATTCTTTTTCTTTTGTATGTAGACATACAGGCAGTGAAATGTATATCAGATACCATTAAATACTAGAAGAATTAAATTCTGAGTTTCAGATCAAGCAGTGAATAAATATCTTTCTATCCCCTCCCTCATGATAATTTTCTTTCTAAAACTTTTCTATGTAACAAAAATTCTTTCTTTCCAACTTAAATTTTCATTTGCACAGTAAAATAAAAATTTTGTGCTTTTGTTTATGCAATGCTTATTATTATTACTAATTATCGAATTATTTTCCGGATAAAATTAGAAGCATGTTCTCATTTGTACCTGAGAAACCGGATGATCATACACTATAAAAAAAAATAAAAATGTTTCTTAATTTACGAAAATATAGAATAACCACGAACGAAAATATACAATAATCTATTCGGAGTTCCCCATGATGCCTAAAAACGTCCTTTATCTTTGAAACCTCAGAAACCAACATATTTTCAAGATTTAAAGTGCTCGGACACTTGTATCTTGTCTGTTAAATTTGTCATATTGATGACCCTTTATCTCAGGAACTGTTCCATGGAATCCGCTGAAATTTTCGAAGTTTATTCCCTATATGTTTTTACATACTTTAACAAAGGGAATTCTGTAAATTAGCTGTAATTTTAATTTATGAATTTTACTGCAAACTGCTAATTTTTTTAATTGCCTAAATGACACTTTATCTTATAAACTATACAAAATAATAGGTACCAATCCAGGTAAAATTTGGGGCCTATTTAGGGCCCTTTCACAAAAATCTATTTAATAAAATAGGCACTACACAAAAATATATTTAATAAAATGGTCTACTTCACAAAAATTAACTTAATAAAATGGCCCCCTTCTCAAAAATTAACTTAATAAAATGGCCCACTTCACAAAAATTAATTTAATAAAATAGTCCCTTCACAAAATTTCTTTTAATAAAATAGACCTTTTTCGTAGCATTCTTTTTCATAAAAACTGTTTTAAAATGTATAATTTGTAAATGAAACAAGGTCAGGAAAAACAAAAACTTTAGGAAGGGGATTTAAAGAAGTTTTTGTTAATAAATTCTTGGTCCAAATTTGAGTAACTGGATTTCAACTTTCGTTACAAAATATTAATTTTCACAAAAATATTATAAAATTCACAAAAAAAACTTTTATTTTTCACAAAATGAACCTCAGGAATAAAAACCTGCATCGACCCCTGAATACACCTCTGAAATAAACCATGTTTATCTCTTGTATGTACATAGTTTAACACAAGCTTTTTATAATTTGAAGTTTTGTTATTTTTTAATGAATTTTTTAAATTTAAATTTAAAAACAATTTTTGATAGTTTGCAGTAAAAATCATAAAATTATAATTACAGCCAATTTCCAGAAATGTCTGTGTTAAAGTATGTAAAAATATATAGGGAGTAAACTTTGAAAGTTTCAGCTGATTCCTTGGAACAGTTTCTGAGATAAAGGGTCATCAATATGACAAATTTAACATTGTCAAGATACGAGTGTCCGAACTCCCTTAATCCTTTATATCCCAAATTATAAATTCATGAAAATTTCATCTTCTAAAGTCTTTATCGTGAATTTTTGAAACTACATAAGAAGATTTTCACCATCATTTAATGAATTTTAGAAGGATTTTGCCAATTAAAATTAATTAATTAAATTTAAAATTTATAAAGATTTTATGCAATATTCATAACTCCACTGAAATCTTTTATTTAAAATATTTATTTTAATATGTTGTAGAGTTAAGAAATGTATAAATATACTGTTCTTACAATAGAAATGTAGAAATATTTCCGAGCTGAAACTCCCCCCCCCCCCCCCCCCCAATTTTTCGCCGTCAAGAAAGCTGAAAAGATCTAAAGGCCAAAGAAATCATACTTTTAAAAATATTTTTGTTTTGTGAAACCAATAATGCTTTTGGACCAAGATAAAGTAAAGTACAGTGAAACCTCCCTGTGTGACCACCTCCAATAAGCGACCACCTCCCTGAACGAACATTTTTTCATGGAACGAAATTTATTCCCATAGACTCAATACTAATTTTACCTCCATTCAGAGACCATCCCAGATGAACTCCCTCCATGAGCGACCAATTTTTTTAAAGAAAATTCCGTGTTTTCCTGTTCTCTTGAAGAAGGTTTTATTAGAAAAATAATTCCAGCGAGAGCATTATTCATCAAACTTCTAAACTAAGTTTAGATTTTTTTTTTTTTTTAAATCCCGGTAACTTTTAAGTGTTAACCCCTTTGTGCCTTTTTAGGCAATGAATTTAATTCTGATGACAAATTAAGAATGACAGCCAATAAACTCCCCTGCCATATTCTGTTAGGGAACTCTCAAAGAAATAGATAAATTAATAAAATCGTCATTATTTGTTCCCGTCAAAAAAAATTGCATTTATTTACTGAACATCGAAAGGACTGGGAAATAAAAGTTATAAAAAATAAAATCGTAAAATCAAAGAAAACGTCAATGTATTCATTTTTTAAACTCTGCAGTAATTAACTTATGTAATTAACTTTTGTTAACCATTTGGAAAAATGGTTATTGTCCTCGTCAGGGTAAGAAATCAAAAGCATATCTGAAGCGTTTTATTGGTTTAATCCGCATTTTATTTGTTTTCTGATTGGTCTATCCACTAACCTTTACTTTCAACAGAGATGGATACTTCTGTTGAAACTATGACAAAAAAGTAATAAAAAATACAAAAAAAATTAATAACTCACAAACAAATTGAGATACAGCTTTCAAACAAATTGCATTTAAAAGTACATTTTTTTCTCTATACGACGGTGTAAAGAGTAATATTGTGGGATGTTTAGAAGTTTAAGAATGAAATTTCATTTAAAATTGGTCGTCAGATTTCTTGGAAATCTGACAATGGAAAAGCCTTTTAACGAATAGCCAATGAAATGCTTGGATAATACGCAAGTTTCAGGAAATCTGAGGAGTCGCAGGCGATTTTTGTCGCTTGCAATTTTTACGTGTAATAACACTATTAATGTTTAATTCATGGCGTACGTAATGTATGATCAACTCCGTGCGATTTTTTATGTCTTAAATTTTAGTCTTTGAAAAAATCATTTTCCAAATGGTCGTTGCAATTTGTTAAATTGCATTTTTTTTTATACTTAAATTTTTATATTTTTTTTTTTCGAATGTGAAAAATAAATTTAGTAACATTAAATTTACCATTTTTCAACAATTAAAATCTGGATTTAAACATGACCTCCATTAAGTGACCATCTCTCGCAGCAATGGGAACGGAACGTGGTCACTTTAGGGAGGTTTTACTGTATCTATAACTCATTCTAAACTGTATCGATGTACTCATACATGCATTAAAAGAATTTTATAACAAGTTATTTTAATGGTACTTAAAGTACCGTCGGGGCATAAAGGGTTAAAGAAATATTTATAAAAACAAAGTTTCCTTTGATACCACTGATTTTGGGAAAAATTACCAGGTCTTTTTAAGTGTATTAATTAGTTTTCTCACTCCTGAATACAGGTTTTTAAGATACTATTAATTTTCAATAAAACATTTCAGTTACGTAAATGAATTTATACATGTAAGTCTAAAACATTTATATTAATTTTAATGTCAATGTCAATATTGTTAATGTACGATGTTTGCCCGTAAAAGATGTTTATTGAGCATCGAAATATTTACTTGAGAATTGACAGCATCTAAAAAAAATAATAATAAAAAAAAAAAAAAAAAAAAAAAAAAAAAAAAAAAAAATCGCATATCGCCTATATAGCCCTATATTATAATTTACTAGTGACATGAACTCCCTCCTCATTTCAGTTTTAATTTTGGAATAGCCCATCAAATATAATTGAATTAACTTGACCTCGGGTTTTTAACTATTTTAACTCAGACGAAGAGTACGTTAGATTCTCGAAATTACTTGGTTCGATATTTTAAGTTGTACAATGTATATATTTTAATAAAACACCTTTAAGTAATTTTAAATGGAATTTTATTCATACGAAATAACTTATATGTCCTACATTCTAGTTTGGGAAAATTGATTAATACACTATAAAAACTACCCGTAAACGCTTCCGAAAATCAGTGACAGAAAAAGAAACTTTACCTTTATAAATGCTTCTTTAAATCTTGAAAATATATATTGGCTTCTGAGATTTCTAAAGATAAATAATGCTTTTTGAAATCGTAGGGTAACTCAGAAGATTTTAAATGTATATACATTTTTTCGGAGTTAATATATAACATCCTAAAAAAAAAAAAAAAAAAAAAAAAAAAAAAAAAAAAAAAAAAAATCTGTGTTTTATTACAGTGTTCATTACACATAAAATTACGGAAAAAATCAGAGAAAAATGAATGAAAACTGAGAAAAATGAATGAAGCTGATCCCTCAGCTACCGATTTTCTCTCATTGATGTAAAGTCTATGGGCATTGATGCATTCGTATATTTAAAATATCTCCTCGGGAAATTAATATTTTTAACTTCTATTTTTTGTGTACACATCCTAAAAGATGTCTCTTTTTGTCTTACTTCTCAAAATATTTCTAAAGTATAGACTTAATTTTATATGAAGTGTTAAAATCTTACTCACAGTTCGCCCGTTTTTAACACGTAAAATATTAAATTCAGCAAAGATTTTAGAGATATTTTGAAAACTAAGAAAAAAAAGAGACATCCTTTAAGAAGAGTACACAGAAAAAGGATGTTAAAAATATGAATTTCCCGAGAAGATATTTTAAATATACGAATGCATCAAAAGTCCATAGACCTATAACATTACGGAGGAGAATTCCGAAACTGAGTGACCAGCCTCCTTGAAGACATTTATATAATTATTATAAAGTGTTAGTGAATTCCAAAAAAATAAAAATAAATAAATATATTTTTAGCCTAGTTCTAACCTTAATATACCAGAATAAATGTTCAAAGTTTCAAATTATATTCTTCGGAAAAAATGAAAATAAAAAATGTTACCTTCTTCTATGCTCCGATAGCGGGCCTGGTCAATTTCTGATGCATGAACTTTTAAGTTTTCGGCTTATCCAATAAATTACTTACAGTAGAGTCTCGAAGATGGGGCGGACACCACCCCGGATTACTAAAAACTCGGATTTTCCGAAAAAGTAGAAAATTTTTACCAATTATAATTTTACTCAATTAGGATGACAAAGAATGTGCATACCTTTATTCCTTTTGTAATGATATGCAGGATACTTTACAATTTTAAAAACTGTTCAGTGTTTAGGTGCTTTGACACATTACTTATGTTTTTAGATGCAATATCTAAGCAACGCTTAAAAATCATAACGTCAACAGGGGGGGGGGGGGGGCTTCATTTTGCTGTTCTACATATTTTAAAGCCAGTTCTAAAGATGAAGATCTATGAGAGATTTTTTTCTCTTCAAATGGCAGAGAGTAATTTTCTTCTGTATCATTACATTCCTCCCCAGCTTCTATCATTTTAACAATAGTCGAATCAATTATTTCTAGAATTTCATCATTGTTTAGTCATTCTTTAACGTCATCTGCATTACAATTTTCACAGCCAGGTACTTCCTTCACCAAATCTTTCAAAACAATGTTTTCACCATAGTCGTCATTAAGATTCTCAGTGGATGTTACTACTTTAGGTAAAAATTTCAACCAAGATTTATTCAGTGTTGTAGATTGAATTTCTTCCCATGAAGAAACAAAAAGAACTGGCGCTTTTTCGGTCGAGGAAAAATATGGAAATTTGTATTTTTGACGCCTCGAATTATGTGGAACCTCGGACTTCTGAGACTCGGATTTTCGAGACTCTACTGTATAATGTAATAAAGTATACCAACATCAGTTTAATTTAAAATAAAACATAATATTAAAGAAACAATATTTTAGATAAAAACTTAACTCCTAATGAAATCTCTAATAATTTGCCAAAAAATCTGTTTTTGAAGACACTTTTGGAAGAATACAAATGTACCAGCAGAAAAAAACAAAACAAAAAAAAAAACAAAATAAAAAAACAATTATTCCAAACAGTTTATGGAAAGTTAACTTTTAAGGATGTTATTATATCAGATTTCTTTCAACCGTTTTTAAATTGGAAATAAAATATATGTATTAAAATATTGCCTTTTTAAGTTTATGCCAGTCTTTCGGTCTCACGGATGCTAATTACTATTATTATTAATATTATTATTATTATTATTATTATATTATTGTTAATGTTATTATTATTATTATTATTATTATTATTATTATTATTATTATTACTATTATTATTATTATTATTATTGTTGTTGTTGTTGTTATTATTAATGTTATTATTATTATTATTATTATTATTCTCGTTGTTGTTGTTGCTGCATGGTACATTTGAAAAATGTTACCGACAGTTTGGGGATTAAAAATAATAGGGTTTTCTCCTTTAGTTTTAACTTATTATTAATATTAATCTAATTTTTATTAAAAATTTTCAGGGAAATCGACTCAATATATTGCTTGGTTTATGTATGTTTAGGTTAAATATTACTATCTAAATTATTTAACCTGAAAATAAATAGTTTTCTCTAAGCATTAAGATCATTTGCGAAGAATAACAGATGCTTGCAGAATTAGAAATTCACCAGTGATGGGAAGTATTTATGAATCTAATTTTCGTCAAAGATTTTCAATGAAATCCACTCAGTATATTATTTTATTTATGTATATCTAAGGTAGATTTTACAGTCTATTTAATCCGTTAAAAAATAATATTCTCTAAGTACCGTTTTTCTAAGATCTCTAAGATTCTCTAAGATCGTTTTGCGAAGAATAACGGATGTTTAAATTATTAGTAATTCACCAGCGATGGAACTACTTGTCAATATAATTTTCATTAAAGATTTTTAGTGAAATTGGTTACTAATATCTAAATTATTTAATCTGAAAGTAAATAATATTCGCTAACCACCAAAATCATTTTGCAAAAAATAATGGATGCTTGAATAATTAGTAATTCTTTAGCAATAGAAGTATTTATGAACCTAATTTTCCTTAAATATTTTCAGTGAAATTGACTAAGTATATTGTTTGATTTATGTGTATCGAGATTAAATACTAATATTCGCTAACCATCAAAATCGTTTTGCGAAAAATAATGGATGTTTGAATAATTAGTAATTCTCTAGCAATAGAAGTATTTATGAACCTAATTTTCATTAAAGATTTTCAGTGAAGAACCTAATTTTCATTAAAGATTTTCAGTGAAATCGGCTCAATATATTGTTTGATTTAGGTATGTCTAGGTTAAATATTATGATCTAAGATTTTCAATCAAAGTAATTATAATAAATAAATAATAAAAAATTCTCTAAACATCAAGATCGTTTTTAGTAGAATAACGAATGCTTGAAGAATTAGTAATTCGCCAGCGATGGAAGTATTTATGAATCCTTTTTATTAAACATTTTCCGTGAAATTAATTCAATATACTCTTTGATTTATATACGTTCAGATTAAATATTACTATATAAATTATTTAATAAAAAAATTCTCTAAACAGCAAAATCGTTTTGAGAAGAATAACAGATGCTTGAATAATTAGTAATCCACAACAATGGAAATATTTATGAATCTAATTTTCATTAAATATTTTCAGTGAAATTGAATCAATATAGTGATTGATTTATGAATGTTTAGATTAAACATTACTATACCTGAATTATTTAAACCGAAAATAAATAATATTCTCTAATGATCAATATCATTTTGAGAAGAAAAACGGACGCTTGAAGAATTAGTAATTAACCAGCGATGGAACTATTTATAAATCTAATTTTTATTAAATATTTTCTGTGAAACTGAATTAATATATTGTTTAATTTATGTATATCTAGATTAAATATTGTAATCTAAATTATTTAATTCGCAAATAAATAATATTCTATAAACATCAATATCATTTTAAGAATACATTTAAACAAAAGAAATCTTTACTATGTTTCGAGTTTAAAAAAAATGCTAGTAAAAGGTAATCACGATATGAATTCGCATTATAATTCATATATCGATAAAGGATAACTCTGCAGGCCATTAAATGTAATGAATCTTTTTGTATAAATAATTTCCTGCCTGTAATTTTCCTTCCTTCAAGTCGTCGTATTTCTTTTTGATATAGCTTCTGAGAAGAGTTTTAGATCGGAGGGGAAAGGGGAAGGGGTTAAAGATAGGAGTATAATTTATACCTTTAATCTGGATTCGCCGATTTTGATAATTCCTTTTTCTTTGAAAGTCTTTTTTTTATATAGTTCCGAGGAAATTTTTATTTGCTTTTTTATGTAGCTTCTGGGAAATTCTTTTTTCCTTAAAATAAAATAGACATACATTTTTCTGTTCTGTAGCCCTTTCGCAGTTTTTGTTAAATATTTTGTATTACTATTATTTGAATATGTTTGTTTTCTCAGTATTTCTGTGTAAATTTTACTTTTTCATGTAGCTTCAAACAGACTTTTCAGATTAAAAAAAAAAGAGAAAAAAAAAAACCCTCTAATCTGCCGATTTTGTCCTTCTTCCTTTATTGTTTCTTAAGACTTTGTTGTCTCTGTGATAATTTTATTTTGCCTTTTTATGTAGCTTCCGAGAAACTTTTCGGATTGAAAAAAAAAAACTCGTAATGTCAAAATACCGAGCGTCCATAATAAAACGACTTTATTTTAACCCCTTCCTGCATGATTTTTTTCCTGCAGGGAAAAAATTTTTAAGTTTGCTAAATATTAATGCAACATGATCAAAAATCACTCAAAATTCGAAATTTTCAAATCCACCTTAATTTAAGGCCGATTTAAGTTCGTGTCATATATGTCACATCATGCATTAACGACTACTTTTCCATAGTAGGGAAATCAGCATTAAAAGTTGCATGCAACTCTTAAAACTTCAAAATATATAGAGAACGAACATATGAAATCTACTTGTGTATGTGTGTTTCAATCTACAGTAATTGATACGTATATCGTTTATTGAAAAATGAAGTTACAGAAATTGATACATGTATCGTTTATTGAAAAGCTACATTCTACCGTACCTGATATTTGGTTTAAAACTACAGGCTACAGTAACTGATACATATTTTTGGCTGAGAACTATAGTATGCAGTAACTGACACAATGTTATTGAAAACTACAGTCACTCAATGACCCAGGGCCGAAACTAGCTTTTTTTGCACCTGGGGTAAACATAGATTTTGGAGCCGTCCCCCCCCCCCCCCCCCTTCTCCGCAAAGTATATTTACAAAGAGAATTTCACTAATTTTCTAATAGCCGACTTATTTTAGAATTTAAAATATGTAATACTGAACTACGTAATCTGCTTTGTAAAATACTGATTCATTAAAATCTTGAAAACGGAATCGACAAGAATCGAAAACACATTCCGCTTTATACAGGATCCTTATGCCATATCATCTTTAGATTCTTCTATGATTTGGCATATCCCAGGCAGGATGATTTTTAACAAAACCGTGCTAAGCATAGATGTGAAAAAAATCGACAAACAAAATCTTCATTTGACACCCCTTCGTTCTGGCGAACGGGGCACATACCCCCTCTGCCCCAACTTAAGTTTTGGCCCTGGACCCTTCACTCAGTGTGAAACTTCGCAAAGCAATTTCAGTCATTGTTCAGACAAAGTGACACTTCGCATTTTTTATGGTGAATAAACAAATACACATTTCAACCACTATGGAAAAATACAACCCGTCAATGCATGGTGTGACATATGTGCCACGTACCGATTTTCACGTACTACATACGCTAGCATTTCTGCAATGTGTTACCATCATGATGTATTATTCACAAGATACTTACAAACACAGCTGTATTTATTTCACCCAGTCTACTTCTTTTCTCCACACAAAAACAACAAAAATATTCACTATCGAGCAGCACAAAGTTACAACTATAAATTCTGACCGTTCGCATCTTTTTTGGTGCCAAAATCCGCTCGAAAGGAGGCAGCACCTGTTGGCATAACATGCTTCATCCACTGATGTATTAAACAAAGAAGAATGGAACTTCTGCGATTAAAAACAACTGCAGAACTACAGTAAATTCAGTATGTGCCATATATGTCACAGTATGCAGGAAGGGGTTAACCCTTAATTCTCGCTCCCGTGATATTCACGGGCTGCGTCTTTAGATTGCATGATTCCCACCAGTTTTATAAAATAGTGTAATCGTCTTTATTATGGTATCATTTTACCTGTCATTAAGTAAGGTGAATATTTCTTTTTCAAAAAAGTGGTGCCAATAAGCAATTTGAATTTTTAAACCGTAATTTGATGCAAACGTTAAGGGGTTAAAGTTGTCTACAGACGAAATTATTGTTCAGAATGTTTTGAAATTTTGTGTGGGACATAATAACGGGATGCGAATTTGTTTGAGCGAAAAAAAAAAAAGAAAAGTAGAAAACAGGAAATTTGTTTTTTCAGAATTTAGTGTCGCCCCCGATGAATAAAAAAATGTATATATAAATAGTACAAAACATATTTCAATTTTAATACTTACAGCACACGCTTTTATTTTATGTAAAATGACGTCATTCGCATCTGCTTAAGAATTCCACATTTACCATCCACTCTTAAACATCTACAGTAAAGTATGCATAGGATGTCACTATCACGAAATAATACACAAATGCAGCAAAAAAATGTCGTCATTAAAGAATCTCGACAAAAAAAAAAAAATAAATAAATAAAATAAAAAACGGCTCTCTAATAATTAATAGGCCTCCATTTGTTTGTAGCATTAATATAGATACTTAAAATTAAATATAGTTTATAATAGTTCCATGTTTTAACAGAAATCATTCGTTTATATTTTTTCAAAATAGCATGTATTTTAATTACATTTTCTTTCGGTTGTTATGAGAAAACGACAACAAAAAGATATAATTGCTATTTTTCAGCTATTTTCCCTTTACTTTCTAGATAAATGGAGTAATTGAGTTGCCAAAATTAAACAAAGGGTGCTAAAAACTACAAAAAATTAATAAAATTAATATTTAAAAAATAAATGGAGATACAGTTTTCAAACAAATTGCATTTAAAAGTACTTTTTTTCTCCAATACGACGGTATAAAAATTGAAAATGTGCGATGCTTAGAAGTTTAAAAAATTGCTATAGAGTATTTAATCGTACTGCTTTGTTTTACGGTTGGCTTCTGTAAGGTAACGTTACTTTTTGGAGAAGACACAAAATAAGCTGGGAGAAAGAAATAGCATACGGTACCGGAGGCAAAAAAAAAAAAAAAGGAGACCATTTTTTAACGAATTACACATTTAGCATACATAAACGATAGTTTAACAAATTTTGTTATAACTAAACATGTTCCACATGACGGTCATCATTTTCACCATCTTGAATCTTAAGATAGCATGTTCCACAGTTTACCGCAGTGTGTTCTGGGAAATGCTATGAACATGTCGTCAGAGCCGAAACTAGAATTTTTTGCACCCGGGGCAAACAGTGATTTTCGCCCCCCCCCCCTCCTTCCTTCCAACAAAGGGATGGAAATTTGTTTGAGGAAAAAAAAAAAAAAAAAAAAAAAAAAAAAAGGAGACCGTTTTTTAACGAATTACACATTTAGCATACATTTACGATAGTTTAACAAATTTTGTTATAACCAAACATGTTCCACATGACGGTCATCATTTTCACCATCTTGAATCTTAAGATAGCATGTTCCACAGTTTACCGCAGTGTGTTCTGGGAAATGCTATGAACATGTCGTCAGAGCCGAAACTAGAATTTTTTGCACCCGGGGCAAACAGTGATTTTCGCCCCCCCCCCCCCCCCCCCTCCTTCCTTCCAACAAAGGGATGGAAATTTGTTTGAGGGAAAAAAAAAAAAAAAAAAAAAAAAAAAAAGGAGACCGTTTTTTAACGAATTACACATTTAGCATACATTTACGATAGTTTAACAAATTTTGTTATAACCAAACATGTTCCACATGACGGTCATCATTTTCACCATCTTGAATCTTAAGATAGCATGTTCCACAGTTTACCGCAGTGTGTTCTGGGAAATGCTATGAACATGTCGTCAGAGCCGAAACTAGAATTTTTTGCACCCGGGGCAAACAGTGATTTTCGCCCCCCCCCCCTCCTTCCTTCCAACAAAGGGATGGAAATTTGTTTGAGGGAAAAAAAAAAAAAAAAAAAAAAAAAAAAGGAGACCATTTTTTAACGAATTACACATTTAGCATACATAAACGATAGTTTAACAAATTTTGTTATAACCAAACATGTTCCACATGACGGTCATCATTTTCACCATCTTGAATCTTAAGATAGCATGTTCCACAGTTTACCGCAGTGTGTTCTGGGAAATGCTATGAACATGTCGTCAGAGCCGAAACTAGAATTTTTTGCACCCGGGGCAAACAGTGATTTTCGCCCCCCCCCCCCCCCCTCCTTCCTTCCAACAAAGGGATGGAAATTTGTTTGAGGGGAAAAAAAAAAAAAAAAAAAAAAAAAAAAGGAGACCGTTTTTTAACGAATTACACATTTAGCATACATTTACGATAGTTTAACAAATTTTGTTATAACCAAACATGTTCCACATGACGGTCATCATTTTCACCATCTTGAATCTTAAGATAGCATGTTCCACAGTTTACCGCAGTGTGTTCTGGGAAATGCTATGAACATGTCGTCAGAGCCGAAACTAGAATTTTTTGCACCCGGGGCAAACAGTGATTTTCGCCCCCCCCCCCCTCCTTCCTTCCAACAAAGGGATGGAAATTTGTTTGAGGGAAAAAAAAAAAAAAAAAAAAAAAAAAAAAGGAGACCGTTTTTTAACGAATTACACATTTAGCATACATTTACGATAGTTTAACAAATTTTGTTATAACCAAACATGTTCCACATGACGGTCATCATTTTCACCATCTTGAATCTTAAGATAGCATGTTCCACAGTTTACCGCAGTGTGTTCTGGGAAATGCTATGAACATGTCGTCAGAGCCGAAACTAGAATTTTTTGCACCCGGGGCAAGCAGTGATTTTCACCCCCCCCCCCCTTCCTTCCAACAAAGGGATGGAAATTTATTTGAGGGAAAAAAAAAAAAAAAAAAAAAAAAAAAGGAGACCGTTTTTTAACGAATTACACATTTAGCATACATAAACGATAGTTTAACAAATTTTGTTATAACCAAACATGTTCCACATGACGGTCATCATTTTCACCATCTTGAATCTTAAGATAGCATGTTCCACAGTTTACCGCAGTGTGTTCTGGGAAATGCTATGAACATGTCGTCAGAGCCGAAACTAGAATTTTTTGCACCCGGGGCAAACAGTGATTTTCGCCCCCCCTCCTCCTTCCTTCCAACAAAGGGATGGAAATTTGTTTGAGGGAAAAAAAAAAAAAAAAAAAAAAAAAAAAGGAGACAATTTTTTAACGAATTACACATTTAGCATACATAAACGATAGTTTAACAAATTTTGTTATAACTAAACATGTTCCACATGACGGTCATCATTTTCACCATCTTGAATCTTAAGATAGCATGTTCCACAGTTTACCGCAGTGTGTTCTGGGAAATGCTATGAACATGTCGTCAGAGCCGAAACTAGAATTTTTTGCACCCGGGGCAAACAGTGATTTTCGCCCCCCCCCCTCCTTCCTTCCAACAAAGGGATGGAAATTTGTTTGAGGGAAAAAAAAAAAAAAAAAAAAAAAAAAGGAGACCGTTTTTTAACGAATTACACATTTAGCATACATTTACGATAGTTTAACAAATTTTGTTATAACCAAACATGTTCCACATGACGGTCATCATTTTCACCATCTTGAATCTTAAGATAGCATGTTCCACAGTTTACCGCAGTGTGTTCTGGGAAATGCTATGAACATGTCGTCAGAGCCGAAACTAGAATTTTTTGCACCCGGGGCAAACAGTGATTTTCGCCCCCCCCCCCCTCCTTCCTTCCAACAAAGGGATGGAAATTTGTTTGAGGGAAAAAAAAAAAAAAAAAAAAAAAAAAAAGGAGACCGTTTTTTAACGAATTACACATTTAGCATACATTTACGATAGTTTAACAAATTTTGTTATAACCAAACATGTTCCACATGACGGTCATCATTTTCACCATCTTGAATCTTAAGATAGCATGTTCCACAGTTTACCGCAGTGTGTTCTGGGAAATGCTATGAACATATCGTCAGAGCCGAAACTAGAATTTTTTGCACCCGGGGCAAGCAGTGATTTTCGCCCCCCCCCCCCCCTTCCTTCCAACAAAGGGATGGAAATTTGTTTGAGGGAAAAAAAAAAAAAAAAAAAAAAAAAAAAAAGGAGACCGTTTTTTAACGAATTACACATTTAGCATACATTTACGATAGTTTAACAAATTTTGTTATAACCAAACATGTTCCGCATGACGGTCATCATTTTCATCATTTTCACCATCTGGAATCGTAAGGTAGCATGTTCCACAGTTGATGGCAGTGTGTTCTGGGAAATGCTATGAACATGTCGTGAAATGCTGTCTTTAGAATCAGGTTAAATTAATAAGTAAAATTTCTAAACTCTCGTAATGCTAAATGTGTAATTTATTAAAAATCTCCCTCTGGTGGTGAAATTTTGAACAATTTTATTTATTTATTTATTTATTTACCTTAAACAAATTCCCATCCCTTTATTATGTGATTCCCGAAATTTCACAACTTTATGAACAATAGTCTGTAGACAACTTTAAAGTAGGGTCGTTTAACTACGCACACCCTGTATTTATCACACCCCAAAGACTCTTAACCCCTTGGGGACGAGCGACACGTATACGTGCCGCATGAAGCGCTCACAATCCTTGTTTTTTCTCACCAGTAAAATTTTACTTTAAAATTAGGCATATTTAATCAGCGCATTTTCTCGATTCAAGAAGACACAAATTTCTGTTTTTAAAAAACGGTGACAAAAGTTTAAAAATTTCGTAAAAGGCTCCCGTCCCGAAGGGGTTAAAGCCTCAATAGAGGAGAAGGTCTAAATACCGGCTATTACTTTTTTTTTTCAATCTATACCATACAATTTTCAAAATTAGTAAAAGAAAAAGAAAAAGGGACAGCAGAGTACCTTGACATGTTTTACACCTGTTTAGAGAAAACAAAATCAGTTTAAAAAGCGTTTTCTGTTTATAAAAAGCAAAATTCCAAAAGTCTTAAAATTTTGAGTTTTGAAAATGGTGTCTAAATACCGGCTACCTAATTTTCCCGGATAACTCTAACAGATTCTCTAACAGATTTCTCTAACAGATCACACAAATACAGCTAATGACAATTATTAAGCAATTAGAATATTATTTTAATAAATTTTATTGATTAATAACATTTCTTATGCACAGAAAAAATACGTAATTATTAATAAACAAGCTTTTTTGTCAAATTTATGAAATTCTTAACAATTATCTCTCACAGTCTTCCTTCCATTATGTTTCTAATGTTGTTTTTTAACGTGTAAAAAAAAAAAAAAAGCTTGATGTTTGAAATGAAAATTATTTTATCTGAAAAAATCACAAACATAATATCACTCTCTGCGTCGGTGCAGTCGATATAGGCCTACATATTGTATTCTTAATATTGAACCCAGAATCCCCTTCCCCACTCTTGTCCGCAGAGAAAGCACCCATGCAGAAGACACAAATTGCATCATCTTCCTCTGTGTGAAATCTTCCCTTTTCCCTTTTTAAAAATCTAATTTCTGCCCCTTTCACCTATTTTCCTCCGTCATTTTTATTCTTTTTCTTCACATTTATTTCAGGCAATTTTGTAGTGTCCAACAGCGCTTTTTTGTGAAGTGATTCGGTAACCAGTATCGCTCCTGAAGAATTATGGCAACAGTTGCTTTTCTTCATATTGCGAAATGGGACTGGCACTATTTCTGAACCATTTAAATTATTTTATTAATCATGGAAATAGTTAAATTATTTTTTCCCTCCCCTTCAAGAAGAGTCACCGAGAGAGGTCCAAATACCGGCTAGCTGGTATTTAGATCACTCTAGGTAGCCGGTATTCGGACCACTGCTATGTTTAAGTTAAAACCGGTATTATTCATTCATATAATAAAATACCAATAACGTGCGCACGACAATTGAGAGCTAAATATGTCCAGTATATTTTAAAAAAATGACAAACACATATCTGAAAAGCTTTTGATGTTCCAGATTACGTCGTTTCGACACTTTTGCATTTGCTGTTTGTAAATGAGACAGACTTCAGCGACGTACTTCTCTCAATTAAAGTTACAAATTCTGCCTGTCGCCGCCAGGCTGCGTTGCGCTCAGTTCTCAGAACACCTAGTAGCCGGTATTTTGACCCTAGCCGGTATTTGGACCTTCTCCTCAACATATTTTTTAGACAACTGATGAGATAAACAATGATTTGTTAAACAATGGATGATTATTGCTTTCAATAGCGAAAGTCTCTTATTTATGAAACAAGTACCCCAATATTGCATAAAAATTGCCGTGTCGATGTTCTTCTGTACTTTAGAATTATGAAAGTTTTCAAATTTGGCGGCAATATACTCCAATGAGGGCAAAGATTCCTTGCAAAATACAAAAGTTTAACGGCCTTTTATCGAAAAATCTTAAATAATCTTGATTTCACTAAAATTTAATAAATATATTAAGTCGATGTAACAGTTATTAGTATTAAACTTCCTTCTATAAAAGATATTTCCTGCTGTAGATTCAGATATTTTAACATTTAAAGGAATTATATAAATATCAGCGAATTATAACTGATTAACACCGCAATTTTGTATTGGCCTTTCTGTTGCGACTTTCCATAATCAAGGTGCATTTTGAAAATAGGTGAGTGGGAGAGGCGGAGTGAGAATTTCTTGTAATTAGTGACATTAACTGTTCTTTGAATTTCACGTGAACGATGTTACAGGCAAACTCTTGTCCCCAAAGAAAGTTCAATATTAACAACTGTTACATCGACTTTAACATATTCATTAAAATGTTAGTGAAATCGGGATTTTGGTACATTGTTCGGTAAGAAGATGTTAAACTTTTGTATTTGCGGACGATAAAATCCGTGGAAATTATGCTATTAAATACTAATATTTTCTTATCCCCTGGGGGGCGAGCGACACGTATAAGGTCCTCAGAATCCTTGATTATTCCCACCAGTTATTTTTTATTGTGAATTTTGCTTTATTTGAGGGGGCAGATCACGTTTACAGTTTAAAATAAAATGACTTTTCACAAATTTCAGAATGGATACCTTCAAAAGTTACAAATCCACTGTAAAAAGAATTTTACAAAAATATCAATTAGAACAGAAGTTATGGCTAAAAATATCTTGCATAAAAGCATTTGCTGTAATGTTATAAGCCAACTTTGAAGCCGTTTTTCTAAAAATTGATTTTTTGGTATTGCGTGCACTCTCATTTAAAAACTAATTATTATAGAACCTTGAAATTATGTATATTTTCAGTTTACATGTATTAGTTTATGCTGAACCTCAATTTAGTCTGATTTTTGTCACAGAAAATTGCGGATTGGAAAAATAAATATACATTTTTTTGGTGAAATTTAGTGAATATGATTAGAAAAGCCATTAATTATGCTAAAGAATTTGAATATACTTTCAAATTTAGATTCAGTGTAAAATATAGTATTATATGTAACAAAATATGAAACATTAAATATATATCTGTTGTAGATTTTGTAAAATCGTGCGCGCAAAATGCATATTTTAATATTGATATTTTTCAAAAGTCACTTTTGTGGTTATAAGTTAATTAATTAATTATTATTAAATATATGTGTATTTGAATATTTTATCAAACCATAAGAACATGTGAAAGTAAAGAAAAAAATTGCTGCTTTTCATTCGTTAATTAACAGACTACAGAGTTTTTCGTACTGCTTTAAATACGGTCATTTTCTGGCTGCTGAATGTGATCTGCCCCCTTAATCAGGGCATTTTCCCGATTAAATTAGGCAAAAATTTCTATTTTGAAAAACCAGCGATAAAAAATTAAAAATTCTGTAAAAAACGCTCGTTGCGAAGGGGTTAATGAAAAGCGATGCAGGATTTAAAATATGATGACAGATGAGAGTTGGTTTTACGAACGCATAGAATTAGAGTTTAAATAATGCATTTGAACATAAAAATTTATCTTTTGTGTGAGCACTTTTTTGAAATGTTTTTTCATCCTAAACAAATATAACTTAATTCAAAAATTAAAAGATAATTGAAAATTCATGTTTTATAAATCTAAATACATCATGTTATCATGGAGTCAATTTCTCACGAAAATACCACACATTGAAAAGTTAAAACTTAAAGAATGTCATGGAGATTTCAGTTTTATTTTAAAATATGGTAACGGGAAAGAAAAAGATGTGAATTCATATCGAAAATATAAAATAACATTGTTTAACCCAGGGGTCGGCAAATAATTTTAAGTGGAGTCCGAATACTTTTGAGAAAATTTTATCGAGGTCCAGAAAAAAAACACATAGTACTTATTACTTTAATTTTTTTATTTTTATATACGCATACATATAATAGAAAATAGAAAAGTCGGGTATTCGTTCTGAAAAATAACTACTTACACAGGCATGCTTTCTGAAAATTCTCACATCCACGCAATAAAATATAAAGGCGTTCGTAAATAAAATATAAAATATAAAAGGTATTCGTTGAAAAAATAATACGAAAAATTACACTTGCGGTCTTGAGCCAGTTTTTTTTTTTAGTTTTGTTCGCGTGGTGAACAGCTAATGCGAAGAGTGTCTTCAAGGTGGGCGTCCGTTAATCTCGGACGATATTTATTCTTCAAAAATTTCATTTTATAGAAAGTTGTTTCACATACAAATGTGAAGCCAGACATAGTAGCCAGGTTAATAGCTAGTTTTTTTTTTAATTTTCATACTTTTCGGAGACATGCTTACCCTAAAATTCTTCAGGGAATTCAATTTTATACATTTCCAAGGAAATATGTTTGCAACTTAAATTATATCCATTTGAAGTAAAGGTTTTTCAAGACTGAAAAACTTCGCAGTCACACCAGTTCATCCTGCAGCTGGAGCAACTTCATAGGGCGATTTAAAGAATTGAAACAACTTACCTGTCTCTGCAAAGTCTTTGAATCTTGCTTCAAATAAGAAACATTGATAAGGCCATCGCTCAAATGTATCTATTATATGTAAATATTAATAAATTATTTATTCAAATTGAAAATTTTTGGCGGTCCAGGCTTCGACATTCCGCGGTCCGTCTGTTGCCGATTGTGTGTTTAACCTCTTTGGGATGAGTGTCACGTATACGTGCCGTATAAGATGCTCAAAATCCTTGATTATTTTCACCAGTTATTTTTCATTGTAAATTTTGCCTTATTTAATTAGGGCATTTCCCCGATTCAATTAGACAAAAATGTTTGTTTTGAAAAACCGATGATAAAAGGTAAAAATCCTGTAATAGACGCTCGTCCCGAAGGGGTTAAATAATTAAATATTTCAAGTAATTGCATAAATTTAAATAAAATATCAAAATATGAATAAAATTATTATCTGACTATCGTAATGTAATTTTTGACAATAAAATATTTTCTGTATTCATTGATATGCCTGCTCTTTTTATTATGAAAAACAAACAAACAAAATACTTGGAAATTCCTGCTTTATTTGAAATTTGACTCCACTTTTTTCCCTCGAAATCCCTTTCTAATAATATAATTATTTTTTATTCGCTTCTCCCGTTAATCATTACGCGATTTTTGACAAAAAACTTTGAGCTGTTTTTAACTGATATTCATTTATTCAAAAATCAGTGTAGGTAAAAAATATTTCTATTCATTTCAAATATGAGGTCATATTCGCCTACTGATTGATATTCATACTCCTTGTATTATTAAAAAATATATTTGAAAATACCTCTTTCATTTCAAATATGAGGTCACATTTTTCGCAGTGAAAAATCTTTTAAATTATTTAATTTTTCCTGATAATCAAGACGATAATTTTCGCAGAAAACCCTCATTTGTATGTAGCTGATATTCATGCTTAATAAACAATATAAGTAAAAAATATTTCGTTTTTTCATTTCAAGTATGGCGTCATATTCACATACTTTCTGTACTTACGGTTGTTCATGCTGCTTGTTTTATTAACAAATAATTGAAAATGTCAGTTTTATTTCAAATGTAACTTCAAATTTTTCGAAGCGAAATCTTTTTTTTAATAATATAATTCTTGTTCAACTTTAGTCTGCTAATTATGCCGCCATTTGTGACAGAAAATCTTTTCTCAGCGTAAATAATATTCATGCTTCATGTAAAAAAAAAAAAAAATATTTATACTTTTGTTTCAAATATGGCGTCATATTCCTCTTCTTTTTAATTCTTGAAAAAAAAATTTATTTCATTTCCATTTTTCACCTAGAATTCTTCCAATTTAAAATTAATTGCTGTAAAAAATATATTATTCCGGTATTTAAACTTTTGGCAACTGTAAAGAAAAACGGTTATATTTTATTGAAAAATGTCCATTGATTCTCTATCAAAATAAGGAAATATTGAAAAAAGGAAAATATTTTAATAAAATGAATAAAAAATAGCCTATGCTCCTTTCTGGGTTATAATCTACCAACTCCTGTATGCAAATATGCAAAGATGTTAAATTTTCCGCTTTGACCAGCCAAACAATCACACACACTTTCACATTTATAATACAGGGTCATCGAAAAATAATGCCTAGATTTAAAAAAATCATAACATCGAAACCTTTTATGTTAAATGAGTAATTCTTTCACTACACGATAACTGGTGAACGCAAGTTTGGTTTTAGTTCACCAGAATTCGTTTGCATATCTGTGTTATGCGCGGATTAGTTGCGCAGTCGTCAAGGTCAGCCGACGCCCCAGACTGCAGCTGCTCAGTACGATGTTGACCGTGCAACAAAAAGCACAGTGTGTGATTTGGTATGTGAAGTCAAAGTCAAAAGTCAGTGTACGGCGGCTTTTTCTTGGAACTTATCTAGGTCAAACTGCTCCTGATAACAAACCGTCGGCTGACCTTGACGACTGCGCAACTAATCCACGCATAACACAGACATGCAAATGAATTCTAGTGAATTGAAACCAAACTTGCGTTCACCAGTTATCGTGTAGTGAAAAAATTACTCATTTAACATAAAAGGTTTCGATGATATGATTTTTTAAAATCTAGGCATTATTTTTCGATGACCTTGTATTATTAGTATTAGACTTCAATAAAGGCTTTCTTTAGCGACTTCTTCTTTTTTCAGACTGATAATAAAATTATGGAAGTGGCTATTCGTCCGACCAATCGGACGTTTAGCTGTTTAGGCAGAACGTCCGACCATCGTATGCGCATGTGCGCCAGCAAATGATAGGACGAAATCGCTTTTTCATAACTTCGCCTTTTAAAATATAATTGTTTATTTATTTTCAATACACATTAAAAGTGCATTTCTGCAAATTAGGTCATTTTCTTTTTAGAAGAAAGTTATTTATATTTATAAATATTAATTTAGTAATATTTGTCTTTAATTATTTATTTTTTCTAAACATTATATTTCGTTAAGCAAATAATAAGTGTACTTTATATATTTGTTTCTATATTTATATTATTAATGTTATTTATTAATTATTTAATATATTATTATTAATTTAATAATTTATTATATTATGATTAATTTAATAATTAATTTATTATTATTAATTTAATAATAATTATTTATTAACTATTATTAAAATATTAACAATTTTGCTAATAATAAAATAGCAAATAATAAATAGTTTGCAGTTATAAACAATAATAAATGTTAGAATATTTAATATTTCTGAATTGTTAAATTTATGTATATAGATATATATTTAATATGTTTAAAAACTGTCTAGCATGAGGAAGTCTGACAAAACAAATTTTAGTTTAGATTATTTCATGTTGATATTTTGCATTTTTAATAAAAAAGCAGGGTAGGTTGGGTCATAGACAAACATGTTCCAAAATTGTGCCCCTCCCTGGATTTCTTTCTGTCGGCGTCTATATCTCTTAATATTTCAATTTATATCTTATTATTTTCCAAGTATTAGAAAATCGGGTATGGGGGGGGGGGGGTAGCTTCATTTCATAGTCCACGAAGATGAGCAGTATTACTTAATTTACGTTGTCTTTTTTTTTTTTTTTTTTTTTTTTTTTTTTTTTTTTTTCAAATTGTACAAATTAATTTCACCCAATGAGTAATTATGTTTTGTGTTACTTTTAAATAAGGTACTTTTCGGTTAGCCATGCACTAGTGTTATACATAAAAATAACACTGATACTCCCTACAAACTACTTAAAAAAAAAAAAAAAAAAAATTTACTTTACTCTCTAAGTTATATGTTCCAAAAAGTAGCATATTACACAACAAACAATGACAAAACTAGGACCTACTATAATTTCTCATTACTTCTAACATACTATTTTGACCATTGAATTTATTGAATTCATGATTCGTCTAAAACTTTATTATACACTCAAACATATAGGCTCAAATCAAAGAATTTTCCACAGAAAGCATTTTATTTTTTGATAATGAATTACATTTTCAAGCATAATAAGAATAAGTAAATACTTTTTGAAGAAAAAAAGTAAATTTTCAATTTAATAGATAAATATATTTAAATTAATGACCTATGCAGTAAGATAAATCTATAGCTATACTTGTAAAAGAAATGCACCTAAATAACAATTTAAATAAATGGAGAATCTCCTATTATTTTGGCTTCAATACTTTTTCAATAAATGAAGATAATCACTACGTTGCTAACAAGACAGGCAGATTTAACTTAAAATACATTGAATAGGTAAAATTAAATAAATGAAAATAAACTTTTGAGATTAAGAAACTTTTTGTGAAACAATAAATCTTTAATAAAGTAATTAATAACATAATGAAATGATGACTTTTTTTCAATGTTCAAAACTTATTTATTATTATATTAACGTTATTAAAAAAACTTAGTTTAAAATTTAAAATAACTGCTTTGTATTAAATTATTCAATAATTTATTCATATGAAAATAAAAGTAGTTGTTTCATAAACAAAACATTCTAAAAGCCAAATGTTGTAACAAAGGACAACCGGGAATGGAAACTTTAAAAATACAGCAGACTCCATTAAATCGGCATATCATGGGACCAGAAAATATGCAGATTTTAGAATTTTGAAAATTTCTGGTCACTGTTTTGTTTACGTTTTTAAACACTAATTTGAATGCAACACTGCACTCGAAATTATAATGAATGTAAAGTAAATTAAAGTCATGTAAAGTAAATTACTAAAATATTAAGTAAAATAATAAAAATTAAGAAAATTTAAAAAATGTATAGGAAAAACGAAGGTCAAATAAATAATAATGCATAACTTATACGCATAAAAATAAAGAGAAATTTTTCTTGAATTATTCAATGAAATTTTCCTCATAAAAATACAATAATAATTTATTTAAAAACTTATTATAAAAATGGTTTCTTTCATGTTTACTCAGATAAACGAAAAGAGCTTTATTAATACATAAATAAATTTTTTAATTAAGCATGTAATTGCTACTAATATCAGCGCTCTGCTAACTTGAAATATTTTACTTGAACAAGCTGTAAACAAACATGCACGTCTGCGCAAACGATGGTCGGACTTTCTGCCTAAATAGCTAAAAGTCCGATTGGTCGGACGAATAGCCACTTCCTAAAAGGATTCCTACATTTTGAATCCATAAATTTTGATGCTTCTTTCTTTTTTCTTTTCAAGAATTTTTGTTTTCCTCTGCTCCCTAGTAAATGTTATTAATTATATTTTCTTATGTTCAATTTTTATAACAACATTTTTATCCCGAATTAGCAGTTTTGGTAATTTTTTTTTCGTTTTTTCTTTCTTTCTTTAGTTTTCTCCCTGTCTCCGAGTCAATTTTATTTTGCTTTCTTTTGCGATTTCTTCTACATCTTCTTCTTCCTCTTTTTTTTCAGGCTGATAATAAAAATATTCCTTCGTTTTGAATTCATTAATTTTGATAATTCTTTCTTTTTTCTTTTCAAGAGTTTTTGTTTTTCTCTGCTCTCTAGTAAATATTATTTATTATATTTCCTTACATTTAATTTTTACAACAACAAATTATTCTGAATTAGCAGTTTTCATTATTATTTTTTTTTATTTTTTTTTTTTCTTTCTATAATTGTCTCCCTGTTTCCAAGTAAATTTTATTTTGCTTTTTTTTTTGCGACTTCTTCTACTTCTTCTTCTTCTTCTTTTTTTTCAGACTGACAATAAAAATATTCCTTCGTTTTGAATTCATCAATTTTGATAATTCTTTCTTTTTTCTTTTCAAGAGTTTTTGTTTTTGTCTGCTCCCTAGTAAATATTATTTATTATATTTTCTTATGTTTAATTTTTATAACAATAAATTTATTCTGAATTAGCAGTTTTCATAATTATTTTTTTTTTTTCGTTTTCTTCTTGCTTTTTTTAGTTGTCTCCCTGTTTCCGAGTAAATTTTATTTTGATTTCTTTTGCGACCTCTTCTTCTTTATTTTCAGACTGATAATGAAAATATTCCTTCGTTTTGAATTCATCAATTTTGATAATTCTTTCTTTTTTCTTTTCAAGAGTTTTTGTTTTTCTCTGCTCCCTAGTAAATATTATTTGTTATATTTCCTTATGTTTAATTTTTATAACAACAAACTTATTCTGAATTAGCAGTTTTCATAATTATTTATTTTTCGTTTTCTTCTTTCTTCAGTTTTCTCCCTGTCTCCGAGTAAATTTTATTTTGCTTCTTTCGTTTGCGACTTCTTCCACTTCAACTTCTTTTTCTTTTTTTTTTCAGACTGATAATAAAAATATTCCTTCGTTTTGAATTCATAAATTTTGATAATTCTTTCTTTTTTCCTTTCAAGAGTTTGTGTTTTTCTCTGCTCCACAGTAAATATTATTTATTATATTTCCTTATGTTTAATTTTTATAACAAGAAATTTATTCTGAATTAGCTGTTTTGCTGTTTTGATAATTATTTTTTTTTTCGTTTTCTTCATTCTTTCTTTAGTTTTCTCCTTGATTCTGATTAAATTTTATTTTGCTTTCTTTTGCGACTTCTTCTACTCCTTCTTTGTCTACTCTTTTTTTTCTTCTTCTTTTTTCAGACTGATAAGAAAATTATTTATTTATTTTGAATTCACCAATTTTGATAATTCTTTCTTTTTTCTTTTCAACGATTTTTGTTTTCATCTGCTCCCTAGTAAGTATTATTTATTATATTTTCTTATGTTTAATTTTTATAACAACAATTTTATTCCGAAGTAGCAGTTTTGATAACTATTTTTTTTCGTTGTCTTCTTTCTTTCTTCAGTTTTCTCCCTGTCTCAGAGTAAATTTTATTTTGCTTTCTTTTGCGACTTCTTCTACTTCTTCTTCTTCTTTTCAGACTGAAAATAAAATCATTCCTTTGTTTTGAATTCATCAATTTTGATATCTCTTTCTTTTTTCTGTTCAAGAGATTTTGTTCTCTTCTGCTCCCTAGTAAATATCATTTATTATATTTTCTTATGTTCAATTTTCATAACAGCAATTTTATTCTGAATTAGCACATTTGATAATTATTTTTTCCGTTTTCTTCTTTCTTTAGTTTTCTCCCTGTTTCCGGGTAAATTTTATTTTGCTTTCTTTTACGATTGCTTACTTCTTCTTTTTCTACCTTGTTTTTTTTTTTTTTTTTTTTTTTATACTGATAAAAAAATTATTCATTTAATTTGAATTCATCAATTTTGGTAATTCTTTCTTTTTTCTTTTAAATGGTTTCTGTTTTCCTCTGCTCCCTAGTAAATATTATTTATTATACTAGGGGGTTCTGCCCCCTACGAGCTACGCTCGCTAACCCCCGTTCAGGCACACCAAAATCCAAAAAGCACGCTAATTTGATCGACTTTAAAAATATTGAATTAAAATTTAAAAAAACAGTAGTGATCTCTCTGTAAACGGCTTTCCATTCGTTTTCCTTGGATTGGGGATTTTTAAGGCCACTTTTAAGAGATACAATGGTTGTTTTCGTATTTAATTAAAAAAATTGGTTAAACATTTAAAAATAAGTTAATGTAAAAGGAATTAAGTAAACAGTGTCATTGTCTCCCGGTATTTTTTAACAGCGCTATAAGATAGTTCTTTTAAATAATTCATTTTAAATGTATCGTTTCAAATCTGACGTAATTTACACCAAAGTTTTATTTCTCTTATTAATATTCACGTGAAAATACTTTTGTTGTTAGAAGGAAATATTATTTGCGCTGTCTTCGAATTCACGATAATAGTTGAAAAGATTATCTCAAAATATCTCGCGCAAATATATATTTCAATTTAAATTGTTTTGCTACATTTTTTGCCATTTTAAATATGACGTAATTTCCTCAAATTACAAGTTTTAACGCATAATAATGATTTTTTTAATTTTAAGATTTTGTTTCTCTTTTAAGATTCAAGTGCAAATATGGTTCGGCACAGATGTCGTATACCAATTTTTTTGTCCAAATGAAGTACACCAAATGATCGTAATTTTTTTCTGACGCCAATTTCATATACGCAACGGGTACTTAACTGGTGCTAAAGTGTCGTTATTTTGCTTGATAGGTAACCCAGATGTTGTTGTTTATGCTATTAATGTTTTCGCTAAATTGGCGTCGGAAAAAAATTGCGCCAATATATGACATCTGTGCCTATGGTTCTTATGACGTAATTTTCCTGCTTTTAGCATGTAATCATTTAATTCTAATTTTAAAGTTTTTTTTCTGTTTGTAATAGTCACGTGTAAATAAATTTTTAATTTGAAGTAAACATTATTGTTTGCGCTGTTTATACAACTGGCAACAGTTTAAATTAATAATATTTTCTAAAATTTGTAAAAAATATCTCTCGAAATGCTGAAAATTTGAATTTAAAATTGAAATAAAACCTCAAAAAATGAGTCAATTAAGGAAAATAAATGCAATCTGCACACTGGGAACTTATAACGTATAAAATGATCTCAAAATGATTAAATTCTCATGTATAGTTTTTGCTCCAATAAAACTTTTTTAATGGAACGATTTTGTCCAACTTTAGCATTAAATATCTCTTAAAACAATTCTTCGATTTGAAAACTGTCTACATCAGCGTGTTTATCAAACATTTCTCTATAATACCACCGATTTTTATATTTTTGTATGCAACAGTTTTTTTTTAATATTAACGATGAAAGGCCATGCTTAAGCATTCAAATTGGATGAGATCTACCCGGAATATCTACGCAGATTTTCAATGGTCCATTTCCAAATCAAAACTTTTTTATATATATAGAAGGATTTCCTTATGTTTAATTTTTATAATAACAAATTATTCTGAATTAGCGGTTTTCATTATTATTTCTTTTCTTTCTTTCTTTAGTTGTCTTCCCGTTTCCTAGTAGAATTTATTTTGCTTTCTTTTGCGACTTCTTCTACTTCTTCTTTTTCTACCTTTTTTTTTTCAGACTGATAAAAAAATTATTCCTCTATTTTGAATTCACCAATTTTGATAATTCTTTCTTTTTTCTTTTCAAGGATTTTTGGTTTCCTCTGCTCCCTATTAAATATTATTTATTATATTTTCTTATGTTTAATTTTTATAACAACAATTTTATTCCGAAGTAGCAGTTTTCATAACTATTTTTCTTTTCGTTGTCTTTTTTCTTTCTTTAGTTTTCTCCCCGTCTCCAAGTAAATTTTATTTTGCTTTCTTTTGCGACTTCTTCTACTTCTTCTTTTTAGACTGAAAATAAAATCATTCCTTTGTTTTGAATTCATCAATTTTGACAATTCTTTCTTTTTTCTTATCAAGAGTTTTTGATTTCTTCTACTCCCTAGTAAATATTATTAGCCCCCTGTACGGCATGCTATTTCTTTCTCCCAGCTTATTTTGTCTTCAAAAAATAACGTTACCTTACAGAAGCCATTAATAAACAAAGCAGATGTATCATTGTACTATTAAATGCTCTATAGCATTTTTTTTTAATTTCTAAGCATCGCACATTTTCACTTTTTATACCGCAGTATTGGAAAAAAAAGTACTTTTAAATGCAATTTGTTTGAAAACTGTATCTCCATTCATTTTTTAAATATTAATTTTTTTGCAGTTTTTAGCATCATTTGTTTCATTTTGGCAACTCAAGTACTCCATTTATATAGAAAGTAAAGGGAAAATAGCTGAAAAATAGCAATTATATTGTACCATTTTCTCATAACAACCGAAAGAAAATGTAATTAAAATACGTGCTATTTTGAAAAAATATAAACGAATAATTTCTGTTAAAACATGGAGCTATTATAAACTATATTTAATTTTAAGGCTGTTCTTAACTGCTCTGCTCAACAAGCCCAAAACGTTCTGACACTTTTACAAATTCATTTTTTAACGGAAGATATAAAATTGGGAAGCCTGGTCATGGAAGCGATTTGGAATCGAACTGTTTTTTCCATTTTTTGATCAATCAATTACAGATTGAGTTAGAAGCGATTTCGATCACGTGACACGGCCTTTTTCTCCCCTTCCTGACTAGATTTTCTTCTTTCGTTCGGAAGTTCAGTTCAAAATGCCAACTTTGACAACATTTTCGGAAATATCTATTGGGTTTACAAGAAAATGGGAAAAAAAAAAAAAAACAGTTCGATCACAAAGTTTCTGAATAAAAACACTTTCTAGTTTCATGCGTTTCCGAACAAAAATGAATTAAAACTTATGTGAGAAAGTTGACCCTTTTGATTTGAGAACAGCCTTAAGTATCTGTAGACGCTTTCAGTGTGACGTCAGTCATGACGTTTTCGTTGGAAACTGACTCCAAACAAATGGTTGCTATGCGTCATTTCTTTTTAAATATAAATCCTGGAAAATGTTACCAGTACATATCAAGTATTAAAACACTTAGATATGAGACATAGATATTAAATATACCTGTAACACACAAACAAAATAGAAAATACAACATAGCAACCGTTTGTTTGGAGTCAGTTTCCAACAAAAACGTCACGACTGATATCGTCTATATTAATGTTACAAAGAAATGAATGCCTATGAATCATTAGATAGCCATTTTTTTGTCGAGTTTCTTTAATGACGGCATCTTTTTCCTGCATTTGTGTATTATTTTGCGATACTGACATCCTATGCATGCTTTACTGTACATGTTTAAGAGTGGATCGTAAATGTGAAATTCTTAAGCGGATGCGATGACGTCATTTTACATAAAATAAAAGTGTGTGTTTTAATTCTCAAAATTGAAATATGTTTTGTGCTATTTATATATACATATATTTTTTTTCATCGGGGGCGACTCTAAATTCTGAAAAAGCAGAATTCCTGTTTTCCAGTTTATTATATTTTCTTATGTTCAATTTTTATAACAACATTTTTATTCTGAATTAGCAATTTTTATAATTATTTTTTCCGTTTTTTTTTTTTTTTTCTTTCCTTCTTTAGTTTTATCCCTGTCTACGAGTAAATTTTATTTTGCTTTCTTTTGCGACTTCTTCTACTTCTTCTTTTTCTACCCTTTTTTTTTTCTTTTTTTTTTCAGACTGATAAGAAAATTTTTTCTTTATTTTCAATTCGCAATTTTCATAATTATTTCTTTTTTCTTTTCAAGGGTTTTTATTTTCCTCTGCTCCTTAGTAAATATTATTTATTATATTTTCTTATGTTTAATTTTTGTAACAATAATTTTATTCCGAAATAGCAGTTTTGATAACTATTTTTTTTTTTTCGTTTTATTCCTTCTTTCTTTAGTTCCTTCTTTCTTTGATTTCCGTTTTATATGTTTATATCTTAATCTTCTGGATACAGTTGATAGGGCATTTTGAGAGTTAGCCTTCAAAGCTAAGCTTGTGATTTTCAATAAGAAATAAACTGTGTGCTACTTAATTGTGAAACAATGCCCCTGACGAGAGTTTCGCAATGTAAGTTTTAATTTTTATCCATGTTTTTTACATTCCTTTGTATTTTTCCTATTACATTTTTAATTATTCTACTTTAGTTATACAGCATTTTAGATAAACTGTTTTATGGTATCATAAATTAAATAATATTTATGGTCAATTTTTTATTTGTTAAAATGATTTCTAATTATAAAAAGTGTGACTGTACTGTAAAAAAATATCTGCAAAGTTACTAAAGTTTTTCTAGGAAACTAGATTTCCTAGAACGTTTTATGTAACAGCGTCTGTTACAGGAATTTTTGTTGTTGCCGTTAAATAAAAAGTTCTAGGAATCCCAGTTTCCAAGAAAAACTTTAATAACGTTACAGATTTTTTTTTTTTTTTTTTTTTTTTTTTTTTTTTTTTTTTTTACAGTGTAATATATATATATATGTGTGTGTGTGTTTCTTTTTCATCCGATAGCACTCACACTTATAAACCGATTTGGACTTGACTAAGCATCTACTGTAAAACATAGTCTCGAGCGAGTCAGTTGGCCAGCTTCATCGCCATCTTGTTTGAAAATGTTGGCTACTTAAAGATTTCAAATTCAGAAAGATGTACAAAAAATTAAAACTATTAAAGGAAATTTCAAGTGTTCGGTCTAGATACAAGGATTATGAAGCAGTTTTTTCGCCTCTAACTTAAAAAAATGGTTGAAATATAGCTGTTTGAAATTCTAGGTGGTTATTAGTTTGAATTAAAACACCAGATTAAAAATAAGGGCTTCTCCCTAACCGGGTTTAATTTATGAGTTTTGTTGAATGTGATTTCTTGTAAATTTTCTTTCACTGCTGTAATCATTTCTTCATCTCTCATGCGCTTAAAGCTACATAGTCCTATCTTCCAATAGGAAATTCTCGCCAAGCTTAGTGATACTTCGCCAAATATTGCCAAATTTGGCGATAAAAATAAGTCGGCATAAATGAAGACAAGATGGCGAGATAGCTGACAAACTGAATATTTTCGAAAACTATAAAATTTCTATAATGGTGTTCCACGCATTTTAGTTTGTGTGTTTAAGTAAAATTAACTGAATTCTTAAAAACAAGGAATAACAAAGATACCTTTCCCTCCTGGTACAGCCAGAAAGACTTTTTTATTCTGGCTCTGCCGATTTTAACAATTTATTTTTTACAGAAAGGTATTTTTTAAGGTAGAAGCTTTCCATTTTAAATGTAAATTCTTACCAACATTTCACGCTACGGTGAAATCCAGCTTTATTTAACGGATACCAGACATGACACGTGACGACGGGAAGAGAAGGTCACTGTCCCATCCTAAATTTTGAAAGTTAACTAAATTTTTTTCTCGAATGATTAAAAAAAGAAAGAAAAATAATATCTTCCAAATGACTGTTAAAATAATTAAACACGAAAAGCGATTTTTCGATCTTTCGTCAGGCGGCGAAGCCAACTCAACAATAACAACAAAACTTTCAATTTTTCATTGTAAAAAAGAAGCTTACTATTTATTTTTATTTCCTTACACGAAAGAATAAAAATTTTGAAGTTGTATAAATATGTTTGGAAACATTTAGATCCATGTTTGCAACGTATACATATTCCTCTCATAATTATCTTTTACATACTGGTGACACAAATAAAAAAAACCACCATCTTTTGGCTTTATATACATATTTTTTTCTTCTCTCTAATTCGCTATTCCATGTTATTGAAAAAAATATTTTTAACAATTGTTAATTTCGCAAACAGAATTTGGCATTTTTAACATTTACCAACAAAGTTGAATAGTGCTGTTGAGTTCGCTTTGTCTGTTTGTCTGCCGCCTGCCCACGGTCTAACTTACGTAAATATGGTCTGATTGCCATGAAATTTACAGATGTTACTGGGTACCACTATGTCATGTTCGGTATTGAAAATAAAGTGTGTAGCAGTTACGGTTCATTTACAGAGACACACAAAAGAATTCCGTTGTATTACTGTCTATGGGGAAAAATAGTTTGCGGTGTATTTTATTGATATTAATTTTAAATATACAGTATACCCTTAACATTGTCGAGGATTAGGTTCTCGGAAATTTTTGCGAATGTCAAAATCGGGAATGTTAAGACTATCTTCTCGTGCATAAAAGGAGGTTAGGTTTTAATATATATATATATATATATTATGTAAAAAAAGCAATTGAAACGTAAAAGTATATTTATTAAGCATAAGTTTGTACTATAAATAAATTTGAATAATTATAAACATAGCATACAAAGTTTATTTGCTAGTTGATGGCTGAAAAAATTTACCAATATGCGATTCTTTGGCAGAACAGATCTTCTGTTTATAAATTTCCATATAAGGAAAAATTGCGGCCTCTATTTCTGTTTTAAATTCAAAAATCATCAACAGTGAAGGATCGCATTCTATTGCTTTCTCAACAAAATGTTGTTGAAGTTTTAAAATTTCCCCGACAATTTATGTAGATATTATTTCACATGCAATAAAAATTTGGAATTTTAGAAAATTTCCGTGTTTCTCGGAATTACTGATCTATATTTTGCCTTAACACAAGGGTTGTAGTTCTCGGAACTTAGGCTATACAATGCGGGTGTCCAGTTCATGGAACTGATAAAATAAAGTGAGTTTTTTTTTTGTAAAAAAAAAAAAAAAAAAAACATTCTTTATAAAAGAAAAAAAATTGCGAATAACCAACTCAAGTATTCGTGAATGTTAAAATGTTCTTTATTTTTTATTTCGCGAATAATCGAAACTCGCGAATGTTAAGGGATTACTGTACTGAAATTTATGTGTATGATTGAGGTGTATTACACGGCGCTTACTGTAGAATAGGGTCTGCACAGCATTTATCGTTCATTTACAGGGACACCAGAAAAGAATTTGGTCTACAGAAGAAATTGAACAATATAATTGAACTTCCATAAGTAAGTTCAAGTTAATTTCACTTAAACTGACTGTCACTACTGCAGGTGGCTGTATTCGTGATTGATTGAGAAAGATCAATTACATATTTGAGGGACAGCTTTTATGAAATGGCTAATTAAGAAAAAGAATGCCACTGCTTCAGTGGCTTTTACACGCCGTTGACATAAATAAAAACATATTTTTTTTCCTTTAAATTCACACTGACTTATATTTCCTATTCTATGGTAGATATAATTTAGCTTCATTTGTTGAAAAACAGACTTGTCACATGACACTACAAACTGGATATTCAATAACGACGTTAAATAAATAAATAACTACAATCAAAAGTTTTAAAAATATTAAAACAAAGATTAAAAAATAAATAAAAGCTGTAATAGTTTAAAAAGCAAAAATATAACAAACAGAACAACAATCTTCTATTAGCATACAATGTTTATCTTAAATATCTCACCAAATTTCATGTCTACAATTCCTGTAGTTAAGAAAAAAAGAAAAAGAAAAAAAAAAAAAACCCCTAGAAAACAGGAATTTTGCTTTTTCAGAATTTAGTGTTGGCCCCGATGAAGAAAACTATATATGTATATAAATATAGATAATACAAAACATATTTCAGTTTTAAGACTTAAAACACACGCTTTTATTTTACATAAAATGACGTCATTCGCATCCTCTGAAGAATTCCTCATTTACGGAGAAACATATCCAGTCTTAAACAACATCTACAGTAAAGTATTCATATGACATCACTATCGCTAAATAATGCACAAAAAATAAAAAAATAAATAAAAAAAAAATAAAAAAAAATAAAAAACAGGTGTCGTCAGTCAAGAAACCCGACAAAAAAACAAAAAAACAAAAAAAAACGGCTATCTAATGATTTATATGTCTTCATTTGTTTATAATATAGATAATTAAATTAAATATAGTTTATAATAGCTCCATGTTTTATCAGAAATCATTCATTTATATTTTTTTCAAAATAGCACGTATTTTAATTACATTTTTTTTCAGTAATTATGGGAAAATGGCAACAAAAAGATATAATTACTATTTTCAAACTATTTTTTCTTTATTTTCTACGGAAATGGAGTACTTGAGTTGCCAAAATTAAACAAAGGGTGCTAAAAACTAAAAGAAAATTAATATCTCAAAACTAAATTGAGATGCAGATTTCAAACAAATTGCATTAAAAAGTATCCCCCCCCCCCCCCAATGCGACGGTATAAAAATCGTAAACGTGCAATGCTTAGAAGTTAAAAAAATTGCACTATGTTATTTAACCGTACAATGATACATCTGCTTTGTTTTACGGCTGGCTTATACAACGGAACGGTATTTTTTGGAGACGACATTTTAATTGCTGGGAGAAAGAAATAGCATACCAAGGGCTAAAACTCCGTTTCAATACGTTAATTTGGCGTGGGATGCCATTATTGAAATTCCACTCCTTTGATATTACTCTTGCTAGAAAACGGGAACTAGCGAATTTATACTATACTAGCAGGCTTCGACCGCTTCGCTGGTCCATTTTCCAAATGAACCTTGATCAAACAAAATTATGAATTCGACCTTGTATTTTAAATTAATATGGACCTTCACCTGGAGAGTTTTTGCGCATTTGCTGAATACGATGCAAACTCCATTTAGCTATTATATTATCTTATGCTTTAGTCAAAATTCGGACTACTCAGAAGATGCAGATCTTTAAAGTAGAGGTTGGGAAGGAAATATGGCCATTATGATCATCAGAAATTAAAATGTTCTCTAGTCACCACACTACTAAAATGAGAGATAATTACAACGATTACAGAGAGTGACCACTGAACATTAATCCTGTTCGGATTATTCACTATCGTTTGTTAGTTTCTGAACTCCGGGCTTCTCACCTTGGTGCTATGTATGCTTCTGGTAGCTTAAATACAATCTCCCTCTACGCTACATTATATTTTGTAATATACGTCTTCTTCTGGCAGGTCTACTGTAGTTTTCTATCTTCGGATTACAGCAGAGTAAATACAGTCAGGAAATGTAATAAATTATTTGCACACAAAGAACTGATCAACTTTCATATTTAAAAGAAATGTGAATCATATAAAAGTAGATTTTTAAAACTGAAGTGTTTGAATAAAATTAAAATAATATCTTTTTCACTGCCATTTATTTTTTTTAAACCAATTGCAATCATGCAACTGTTAACCTGGAAAAAAAAAACTCGATAACTGATTATGATAGAAAGATAAACCTCTTGTTTTCATCTAATCAAAATTTTCCCAATCTTCCATAATCGAGTGCATAAATAAGTTTGAGGTCAAACATTAGAAGTGTTTGCAACTACATGGTTACAAATATGCCAGAGTTAGATATAAAACAAAGGTAATTAAGAACCAAACTACTAAACATTAAATAAAGTCAATTTGCTGTTGACTGAATTATATTTGATCTTTCACCAAAAATACTCTTATGAAGATGATAAATAAAGTGAGTTATACAAGACTTAATAACCTAGTACGCATTAATCTTTTGGATGCACCGAAGGTTTTTTTTTTTTTTTTTTTTTTTCATTTCTCTAATGAGCATTATAGCACTGAGAAAAAAATAGGCTTTTTAATTTAAAAATTACTTTATTCTTCAGTCTGTTGCCGAAATAAACCAAAAATCGTTAATTTTTCACTAAGTTTAGTGGCTAGGGCAGTGCGTCAGATTTTTTTCTCGAGTATTGTCATTCCAAGTATTGCTTATTTAGTGATAATAAAATAACTGCAGATGAAAAATAAATAATATAAAATCTCATTTTGTTCGTTTGCTTCATAATGAAAAACCATAAATTTATTAATCGCTAAGTACAAATTTCATGTAATCTTCTGCAATCGGGATCACTGCCCACAGAGTCTCTTTCAAATATAAAAGAAACATCCAACAGTTCAGTAAATACGCTAATTAGCGGTAACTTCATTGCGGAAGATAAATCCAATATCATTCAAAAACCTTCAAAAAAAAAAAAAAAAAAAAAAAAATCTGAAAAAGGGGATGTTGAATTAAAAAGATTATTGAAAATTTATTTCAGTAAGCAATTTTTATTGTGAAATGTTTCCTGTGTGGTATTAATAACGCATAATTGCATGAATTTTCTTAAGAATAATCTTTAGTACTTAAAATTTGAAACAGTTCTAAGAAGGAAATTGGCGATATGTGTTAAGAAAAAAAAAAAAAAAAAGTGTATAATATTCGCTGATCTGAGTTTCGAGGTTATAAAAGTCAGAATTTTTGGAAAAACAAAGCAGCATATTTCTGTAGTAAAGTATGAGAAATATATTTTAAATGTCTGAAATTAAATTATTTAGAATATGTGTGTATGGGAGGGGGGGGGGGGGCAGACATTTTCACTAAAATTTCAATCCACTTTTATAATATTAACTGCTATTTATATAATTTAAATTTTAATATAAAAATTTGCTCCAAAAATGCTGTCTTACATTCAAAAAATCACCTATATAATGTGAACATCGATGGGGCAGATGCCACGTTTACGCCTTTTTGGATTAAAATCAAATTATTTGGCGACAAATGTAAAATCAAAATAAACAAACATGTAACTCATAAGTATCGTCATTTTTATAATTAAATCTGCTAGTTTTTTCTGTAAGGGTTAAATAATAAAAAAATTTTAATAAAAAAATTATAATAAACAAAATTTTTACTCACAAGGAAGGTCTCCTTAAAGCGCATATTCAAAATATTTTGAAAAAGGAAATGCTAATAAAATTACTCACGTATGTAAAAAAGATCAGTCAAATGCAGCGGCAGAATCCCAGTAGAACATCTGTAAAAAAAATATATTTTCGAGTATTTGGCGCGAAAAGACGAACGCTCCACGCTATTTGGCGAACCAATACATTTCCTTGCCAAATGCAAGACATTGAAATGCATTTATAAATTCCTTGATAAATAAGTATTTAAATGCCTAATACTCTATCAATTTAAATTTAAACGGTGGATTACTTAATTACTTTTTTCTGTAAGCTTATATAATATATACAAATTGCGTGTTGCTGTAATTACTTTATTTAATACGGTGTCACCGGCGGGATAAGTTTTAAGTGTATTTTGATTAAGAATGCTATCATTAAACATTTCGATATTAAATCGTTGTTTCCATGGTAACAATACATTTCTTTTGTTGTCTCTGACACTAATAATATCGAAGTCAAATTGCCAATGCTCAGAATCGGACCTTAATTATGAGTTTGAAACAATTTTAATCCATTTAAATTTTGTTCTAAACAGCATAATTATGATCGTTGTATTTCATTATATGCATATATAAATGTATATGACAAAACTGCAGTTATAAAAATGTATTTAGTTAAGTTACACTTAAACTAACTGTTTATGGAGAGTTGAAAAAGTTTTTCTTAAAGAAAATTTATCACACTATTATTCAAAATTTTATTGTGTCTCCAACCAGCGTTAAATCACAAAAAAATGAAATTTTCATTATTATTTTACGAACACTAAATCAAGGTTCTGCCGATTTTTTTTTTTTTTTTATATAAACATATATATCCTCATGAGAAGATTATTCTATATATATATATTTTTTTTTTTTCAAATATTTCTCAGCTTGCGCTTATGGAGAACTTCCTCGATGTCATCTTATCAATTTTTCAGTTGCATTTTTCTTAACCTGACGCAAAAGATAAATCGCCAAATCTTATTTCAATTGCAATATTTCAACTGAGTAATTTTTTAAGCATTTCCTTTCATGTTTAAATTAAATGTTTTCGTTTTTTAATATCATCACTCATTAAAACTGATTTCTTTTTTTCTGTTTCTCGTTTTTTTAAATTTTAAATAAAATTAGCAACAAATTTTTCTTTTATTTTTCGAGTCGTTTCAATTTTTTCATCAACGATAAAGTTCGCCAAGAAATAAAATAGTAACCTTAACGTCCAAAATAACAAAACTTTCTGTCATAATTCTATAACTAATCCACGTAGAACAATGTGTTATAGCTTATAACCTTCCCTGAAACGATATCTATCTAACAGTGTAAGTTCCGTGAAAATCCATGCAGTAGAACTTGAAATATAGACGTTCGGAACGAAATTTCCGTTTGGATTTTATATATATACTAGCAGACTGAGCGCGCTGCGCTGGACCATTTTTCAAATAAACCTTCAATCAAAGGAAATGGAAAATCCGACCCTGTATTTTAAATAAATATGGACCTTCACCTGGAAGGTCCTTCCGCATTTTCTGAATACGCATCGGACGCAATTGCGCTATTATATTATCTGATGCGTTAGACGAAATACGGGCAATTCAGAAGCAACTCTTTAGTACACATGTAGAGTTTGGGAGGGAAATGCGGCCATTACGATCATATCACCACACTTCTAAAAAATAGAGAATTACAATGACTGCAGAGATTGACCATTTAACTTAAAGAATGTTCGGGTTATTCACTTTCGTTTGTTAGTTTTTTTACTCCGGGCTTCTCAGCTTGGTACTTTGTGCGGATCTGATAACATAAATACAATCTCTCTCTACGTTACATTCTATTTGGTAATACACGTCTTCTTTTGCCAGGTTTTCTCTACAGTTTCTTATCTTTGATTTCCAGTAGAGTAAATACAATCAAAACAGTATATAACTTTTATATTTTAAAATATGTGAATCATGTAAAAGTGGTTATTTAAAGCGGAATTGTGTGAATAAAATTAAAATAATATCATTTTAACTGCCGTTTCTTTTTACATACCAGTTTTAATCATGCAACTATTAACCAAGGAAAATGACCTCGATAAGTAATTCAAATAGTAAACTAAACCTCTAGTTTTCATTCAATAAAATCTTCCGAATCATCCGTAATCGGATCCACAACCAAGTTTGATGTGCAACGCTAGAAATGATCGTAACGGTATGCCTAAAAATATACCAGAGTTAGCTACAAAACAGAGTTAATTACGTTCCAAACTGCATTCCATTAAATAATGTCAAATTGCTGTTGATTGAATTTTAGATATTTCACTATCAAAACTCTTTGCAAATGATAAATAAAGTTAGTTATGCGAAATTTAAGTTGTGATCTTTTTTGGCAAACCGAAGATTTTTTTCGCATTTCTCTAATGAGCGTAATAAGACGGAGAAATAAACATGCTTTTATTTTCAAGACGTCATTATTCATCAGTTTGTTGCCTAAATAAAACTGAAAACGTTAATTTGTGACTATGATCAGCTGCTCGGGCTGTGCATCAGCAAAAATTTCTTTATAACGATTGAAATTTTATTTGAATCCGAGGTACTTTTTTAAAAAACCTAGGGTAAATGAACAAATATTGTTCCATTGGCCACCTTTGGCATTTGAAAGTTTTTTTTTTTATATACATTCAAAGTAATGCTTTTTTAGTGATAGTAAAATAAACCTAAAATTTGTCACTACGATCAGCTGCTCGGGCTGTGCATCAGCCAAAATTTTATAATGATTGAAATTTTAATTGAATTTGAAGTACTTTTTTTTAAAAAAAACTAGGCGAAATGAACAAATATTGTTCCGTTGGCTACCTTTGGCATTTGAAAAATTTTTTTTTGTACATTCAAATTAATGCTTTTTAAGTGATAGTAAAATAACTGCACATGAAAAATATCTATTAGTAAATCTTCTTTTGCCCGTTTGCTCCATAATAAAAAAACATAAATTTACTAATTTCTAATTACTAAAAGTACAAATTTCGCGTAATCTTCTGAAATCGGATTTACCGTCCACGGTTCCTGTCAAATATAAACGAATCTTCCAACACTATATAGTAAATTCGCCAATTGTAAGGTAGCTGGTTATGGAAGATTCATCCAATATCTTTATAAAACATTTCTAAAAGAAGGGAAGATAAAAAAAAAAAAAAAAGAAAAGAAATGACGAATGGGATGGAATATCGAAAAGTGATTTCAGAAAGGATTTTTTTTTTGCAAAATTTCTTTTTTCGTGATAGAAATAACGCACAATTGCTTACATTTTCTTAACAATAATCTTTACTACCCAACATTGCAAACATTGAACGTTGGTATAAAGGAAATTGGCGATATGTTTTTTATTAAAAAAAGAATGGACAATATTAGCTAATCTGGCTTCGAGGTTATAAAAGTCACAAATTTGGGGAAAACAAACCGACATGCTTACGCAGTAAAGTATGATGAGAAATTTTTTAAATGTCTAAAATTAAATTATTTTACAATATGTATGTGCGTGTGTGGGAGATATTTATACTAAAATTAAAATGTTTGACTCCATTTTTAAAATATTAATTGCTATTTATATATTGTACATTTGAATTTAAAAAAAATATTCAAAAAATGCTTTCGTACACTTGCAAAATCACCTTTATTGTAAACATCGCTTGAACCCAATCCACGCTTACGTCTTTTTGGCTTAAAATCAAATTGTTTGGCGACAAAAGTGAACTCAAAAATCACAAATAAACATATAACATGTAAATCATAAGTACCATCATTTTTACAATTACATCTGCTAGTTTCGTCTGTGAGTCACATGATGGAAGAGTTAGAAATAAAAAAGAACAAATCAAAAACAAAATTCTTACCACAAGGAAGGTGTCTTTAAAGAGCATACTCAAATTATTTTGAAAAGAAAAATGCTTTTAAAACTACTTATGTATGTAGTAAAACATCAGTCAAATTTCGCGGTGGAATCTCAGTAAAAATACGAAAAAAATCTATATATATTCGAGTATTTGGCGCAAAAAAGACGAACGTTCCACGCTATTTGGCTAGCCAACACATTTCCATCCCAAATGCAAGATATTTAAATGCATTTGAAAATTGCTTGTTAAATAAGTGTTTAAATGCCCAAAACTCAAAGAATTTAAACTTAAACGAAGGATTAGCGTATTATTTTTTTAATCTTTAAGCGTATATAATATAAAAAATAGGGTGTTGCAGTAGTTATTTAATTTTACATGGCTTCACCTGCTGGAAATGTTTTAAGGGTACTATTTGATTATTCATTTAACCAATTTCGCCAAATTATATAAATTGCCAAACTACTCTCCAAATTATACAAATTGACAAAATTTTTCTTTGAAACAACGAAAGAATAAATAAATTTTTAAACATTAATAAAATTATAAATAGAAGTGAAATTAAAAATCACTTGATGACGCAACAAACATGTGTACTGTGTTTAATGTCAAGTGAATGTAAAATTTACGATCAGCTATTATTGGCATTTAATCTTATAGTTTGGCGATAGTTATTTTGTTGACGGGATAATCAAGTAGTACCGTTTTAAGTTTGTTTTAAAAGTATCTGTCTAATTAAAAATGCTACCATTAAACATTTTATATTAAATACTTGTTTCCATGGCAACAATAACCTTCATTTCTTGTTTTTAATACTAACAATATCGAAGTCAAATTGCCAATGTTACGAATCGGACATTAATTTTGAATTTGGAAAAAATTTAATAAACTGAAATTTTGTTTTAAACCGTATAATTACGATAATAAAATTTTAATATATACACATATAAAGGTGTATGACAAAACTGTAATAATAAAAATGTATTTATTACGTTAAACCTAATCTAACTATCTTCGTATGAAGAGTAGAAAAAGGTTTTACTTAAAAATTATTTATGATAAAAAAAAGTATCAGTCAAAATTTTATTGTGCCGCCAACCAGCATTAAATCGCCAAAAAAATTAAATTTTCATTATTTTTTTACAAACGCTAAATCAAGGTTCTGTGCATTTTTTTTATAAACATATTATATGTCACGAGAAGAATATTCTATATATTCCTCATGAGAAGAATATTATATAATTTTTTCAAATATTTCTGAGCATGCACTTATCGAAACTTCCTTGATATCATCCTATCAATTTTTCAGATGCATTTTTCTTAAGCTGACGCAAAAGATAAAGGGCCAAATCTTATTTCAATTGCAATATTTTAACTGAGTAATCTTTTAAGCATTACGAACATTCCCTTTCATGTTTAAATTAAATATTTTCGTTTTTTAATATTATCACTTATTAAAACGAATTTTTTCTTCTTTTTTTCTTTCTTCTTTTTTTTTTTTTTTTTTTTTTTTTTTTAATTAAAATTAGTAACAGTTTTTTGTTTTATGTTTCGAGTTGTAATAGCTGTTTCAATTTTTTTATCAACGATAAATTTCGCCAAGAAATAAAATGGTAAACCTTATCGTCCAAAATAACAGAACTTTCCGTCATAATTCCATAACTAATATAGGTAGAATGATGAGTTATAGCTTAAAACCTTCCCTGAAACGATACCTATCTAACGGTATAAATTTCGTAAACGTCCATGCAGTAGAACTCGAAATCTAGGCGTTCGGAACAAAATTTCCGTTTGGATTTTATATGTATAATAGAAGTAGATTAATAAAACGTTTTAACCATGAAAAAAAAAAAAATGAAAAATCAACCATAAACAAATAAAACAGTTATTATACTATAAAACTGTATATCAGATATTTTGTAATTTATAAAGTGAAAAAATAAAATATTTAGAAAGAAAAATTCACAAACAGAATGTAAAAATATGACAAGAAGTAAATTAAAGCTTAAATTGTGAAACGCATTATCAAAAGCAATATTACACATTATAAGAAAGACACAATTAACAGTGCTGTAGTCGTAAAAATCCCAGAGAGTATAACCAGGTAGTATACACCATAGAATATACGCTAGAACTGCAAAAGGTATACGAAGTTATCCAGAATGTATACGGCGTATACCTCCGTATAACCTAGCCTACATCCCTGAGAATTATTTTCTGTATGAGCGAAAACATGCCCTAGCATAACTTATTTTACTCAAATTGCTCTCAACGTCTATACAAAATTTAAAAGAAAATATTTATGAATGGAATAAGTATTAAAATCAAAACAACAGAGAAGCAAAAACTAATACAAAGGAACCTTAAAAAATTACAAAAAATTTTGATTAACAAAATGTATGTACAGAAAATTAATATAAAAACATTACTATATATATAACCACTATAAACCATTATAAATTATAATCTACAATTGTGAATATAGAAATTATAAATAAAGATTTATGCAAATTAAAAATGAAGTTTTAATCATTATAAATTTTAAAAAAACATATAAGCATATCAATAAAAACAAGGAATTAAAAATGGATTAAAAATTCGAAAAATGGAAATATTTGTGGAAATAAGGCAGATTCTTCAGGCCCAAATTACTTAAGTTCCACGAATAACACGTTCGGTTTCATCCTTGCATAAGCCATTACAAGCTGAAATGTGCAAAATTTGGGCTACCGTACACAGCAAATCGAGAAAAAGAACCCATAATTAACATTACATAAAAAAATTATATATGTATATATAATAATTACAAAAAGCTTTATTTTATGTATACATATATATATATAATTTATGCTCTGTTTCTTTTGTAAGGCTGTTTTCAAATCCAAAAGGGCAACTTTATGACATAAGTTTAAATTTATTTTTGGTCGGAAATGTGTGAAACTAGCAGGTGTTGTTGTTCAGAAACTATGTAATCGAGCTGTTTTTTCCTTTTTGCAAACGTAATAGTTTTTTCTCAAAATAGTGTCAAAGTGGATGTTTTAAGCCGAAGTTCCCGAAGAAAGTAGAAAAACCAGTCAGCGAAGGGGGAAAAACGTCTTTGTCACGTAATCAAAATCGCTTATAACTCAATAGGTAATTTATTTATCAAAAAAATGGAAAACACAATTCAATTCCAAATCACCTCCATAGTCACGCCTTCCAATTTTATATCTTTCTGTTAAAAAATGAATTTGTAAATGTATCAAAACGTTTTGCGCTTGTTGAGCAGAGCAGTTAAGAACAGCTCTAAGATAGAGCGACTGGAAAGATTAACAAAATAATTATTTAATTATCTATTCAGGATTTTTAAATCGTTTTCTCAACGATTTGTCAACATATAGTCCTAATTTAATTATAATAAAAATATTAAATGATTAAAACGTATTTTAAAAGACTGTTACACGCTTTTTTTTAATTATATTCATTTTAGTGTTTAAATTATTTCGTTGTTGTAGTTGAACAGTCAGCTAGTCTATTTTGGAGAAAGGGGTTTGGTGCATTATTAACTCTATTATTGTTCTAACTTGTAAATAGTTGTAATTATAAATATTATTTGGCGATTTATCATCTGTCACCGGTTAACGAAAAGATGCCTGACTTAAAATTAATTAATCAATTTTACAATTAAGTTCTATAAATATTAACCCTGTATGTACTAAATTATAAATTCGTGAAAATTTTATCTTCTAAAGTATTTTTCGTGATTTGTTTAAACTACATTAGTAGATTTACATAATCATTCAATAAATTTTAAAAGGATTTTAGAAGGATTGAAGGATTTAGAAGCATTAATTAAATTTGAATTTATAGGGATTTTGTGCAATATTTATAACCTCCACTCAAATCTTTTATTTTAGATATTTTTCTTAGTATTTTGTAGAATTAGGAAAGGCTACAAATATAATGTTCTTACAATGGAAATACAGAAATGTTAAAAATTCCCTTCACCCCCCCCCCCCCCACCCCCCAACGCCAAGAAAGCTGAAAAGATGTAAAGGCAAAAGAAATCAACCTTCTAAAAATATTTTTGTTTTGTGTAACCAATAATGCTTTTAGAACAAGATAAAGTAATGTATCTATAACTCATTTTAAACTGTATTACAACTAATCGATGTATTAAATGAATTTTATAACAAGTTATTTTAATGGTACTTATAAATACCGTCAGTAGATAAAGGGTTAAAATGTTCCAAAACACACCTATGTGCATAATTTTTATAATTTTAGCATAAGGGAGTCAGTGAAAAATGGATTACAAAATTTTATCTTTAAATACAAAAACCAAGTCAAGGTAAATAAAACAATGTAAATATCGGCATATAATGTAACAATGTAAATATCAGTAGTGAAAGAATACGCATTCTACCAAAAATAAAATTGATACATCTAATTTAAACATTTGGTGAAGAAATAGTTATAGTTTATCTGGAAAATGTCTTCATTTCACAATAAAGTGGAGAAACATTAAAACCAACATTTTGTTTTTCTTAAAAATATATTATCCAAAATTTTATTAAGCGATAAATAAATCCCATTTCAACAATTTTTGGAAACCTTTAACAATTTGATTAAGTATAACTTGCTAAGAATGAATTTTTTATTATTTTAAATTAAATGATTTTTAAAATGAATCCGAAATTGTACGCCTTTTGCTTCTTTTTGGATCTCTGTCTTGTAAAATGTTATTTTATGAAATTGTATTTTTCACAAAGACAAACTTTATTTTAAAAATTGTATACAGTATTTATTTTCTTTTTAAGAATGTCTTTTTTTTTCTTTTTGATTTCATATCATAAAAAAATATTTTAATGAAATTATTTTTACTTTTATGAAAAACAATTTTGTTTTAAAAAGCGTATTCATTACAATCTATTTAGCTGTTCTCCTTCTTTTAAAATCCTTATCTTGATAATAAAAAAAAAAAAAAAAAAAAAAAAATATTTTGTTACATTTTGTGCAAAAAAGTAGTATGAAATAAGCATAATAATAATAGTTTTTTTTTTTTCATATTTTATTTTCTTCAATTCCTATCTCGTAAGAAATAGTTTTATAGAATTATTTTTATTTTTCTGAAACATAAATTTTGTTTTTTAAAAATAGCATTCTATATCACCTTTTAAACTTTTCTCTCCTTCTTAAATTCATTTAAAAAGTATTTTTATGTAAAAATATTTTTAATTAAAAAATAAAAGTTTATTTGAACGGGTGCATTGTAGCATTTTTAATTTTTATTTTTTTCTTCTTCTTGAACTCATATCTTCTAAAAAATATATTTATGAAATTATTATTATTATTATGTAAAATAAAATTTTATTTAAACGTTATAATACTTTTAGCTTTTATTTTACCCCCCTCCCCCTCCTTTTCTAGAATTCATACCTTCTAAAAAAATATATTTATGATATTCTTCTTCTTCTTCTTCTTCTTCTTATTATTATTATTATTATTATTATATAAAATAAAATTTCCTTTTAACGGTTACATTGTAAAGCTTTTAGCTTTCATGTTTTCTTTCCTCTTGAATTCACACCTTCTAAAAAATATATTTATGAAATAATTATTATTATATTTATATTAATTAAATAAAATTTTATTTAAACTGTAGTATTGTAACGCCTCTAGATTTTATTTTTTCTTCTTGAGGTCATATCTTCTAAAAGATATATTTATGAAATTATTATTGTTATTATTATAATCTAAAATAAAATTTTATTTAAAAGTTTTAACCCTTTTAGATTATTCATACCTTCTAAAAAATATATTTATGAAATTATTATTATTATTATTATATTTATATTAAATAAAATTTCATTTAAACTGTTGCATTGTAAAGCTTTTAGATTTTATTTTTTTCCTTCTTGAAATCATACCTTCTAAAAATATATATTTATGAAATTATTATTATTATTATTATCATCTACATCTTGTATCATCTAAAATAAAATTTTATTTAAAAGTTGTAACGCTTTTAGATTTTATTTTTTTCTCCTTGAAATCATACCTTCTAAAAATATGTTTATGAGATTATTATTATTATTATTATTATTATTATTATTATTATTATTATTATTATTATTATTATCATTATTATATAAAATAAAATTTTATTTAAACAGTTGCATTATAACGCTTTTAGCTCTTATTTCTTCTTGGCCCTACCAGTGGCCGAGAGGTTCTACTCTCAAAGCTGGTAGACGGGAGATGCTGGGTTCAAACAAATTCGCGCCCGTTGGCCTAATCATTCGGAGTTTTGCGTGGTTTTCTTCGAACCTTGGATTCCCTTGCGTAAGTAAGAGTTAGGTGCCATTAGAAAGACCCCCACGAAGAGCACCCCGCCTTAGGGCCCATACACTTCGTGTAGATAATTGGCTGTCATAAACAACACACCAACACCTTATTTCTTCTTGAATTCATACCTTCTAAAAATATATTTATGAAATTATTATTATTATTATTATTATTATTATTATTATTACATAAAATGAAATTTTATTTAAGTGGTTGTATTGTAACGCTTTTATCTTTTATTTATTTTTTCTTTCTTATGGAATTCACACCTTCTAAAAAATATATTTATGAAATTATTATTATTATTATTATTATTATTATTATTATTATTATTATTATTATATAAAATAAAATTTTATTTAAACGGTTGCATTGTAACGCAGCTTTTAGCTTTTATTTTTTCCTTCTTCTTCAATTCATACCTTCAAAAAATATATTTATAAAATTATTATTATTATATAAAATAAAATTTAATTTCAATGGTTGTATTGTAACGCTTTTAGCTTTTATTTTTTCCTTCTTCTTGAATTCTTACCTTCCAAAAATACATATATATGAAATTTTTGTTATCATATAAAATAAAATTTTATTTAAACGGTTGCATTGTAACGCTTTTAGCTTTTATTTTTTCATTCTTCTTGAATTTATACCTTCTAAAAAATACATTTATGGAATTATTATTATTATTATTATTATATTTATATTAAATAAAATTTTATTTAAACTGTTGCATTGTAACGCTTTTAGCTTTTACTTTTTCTTTCTTGAAATCAGACCTTCTAAAAAACATATTTATGAAATTATTATTATTATTATTATTATTATTATTATTATTATATAAAATAAAATTTTACTTAAACAGTTGCATTATAACGCTTTTGGCTTTTATTTTCTTCTTTAATTCATACCTTCTGAAAATATATTTATGAAATTATTGTTATTACTAGCTGTTACCCGCGACTTCATTCACTTAGCATTTAAAGAAGAATAAATTCAGCAATTAAGCAAAAAATTTCGATAATTAATAGCATATGTAATTAACCTTTTATCATATTTTATAGTAGAAACACGTCTAATCATCCCAATTTCTTATTTTAGTTCTTATATATAGAATCATTTAAATTTCTTTCGTGAGCTTGAAATTTCTGACTCGTTTTCTAAGATTAAATGAAGAATAAATTTACATCTCTGTTATTCTATTTTATTATTTATATTTATTCTATTTTATACTTATTCCGTTCATGGATATTGATTTATGTTTTCGTGACAAAGAATATTATTTAAAGAGATATATTAGTAAATAGTGATTATCAACAGATCACTTGAGACGTGTCTTTGAATCGATTAGAATAATCGAAAAATCAACATACAAGATTATGTTTCTATTTCAAAAAATAACACCTTGGAAAAGAAAAAAAGATTAATGGTATTAAAAAATCGGACGTAGTGAAGCATCAAAAGTCAAAAATAAATAATAAGGCACAAGATATATATTTTACTTTCAAATATTTATTACATTTTTATTTCATGGTACCACATTTTTAATAGCTGTAGATCTACCAATAATATCAAAATGTTTATCTCGCTCCGAAGACTCTCGAAGCCTAAATGCTTATTATTTAAGAAATTGAGTTGCTTATTTCTTTCAATCGCGGAAGGAATCTATTTATGAAAAAAGCAGTCCAGTTACGGCTAAATATTTTCATATCGATTGTTGTGTTCTAATGCTGGATTATGGAAGCTTGGCTAAATGGGGGATGATGCTCCAATGCTCCAATGTGCGACAGAGATTGGGTTTCAGAGATTTTTTTATCTATAGATTTAGATATTTTAAAATCGAAAGAAAATGTCCCTTCTTTTCTTTCGCTTTTCGATAATCATGGCTCCTTTAAAAATTAGAAGGTTGTGAGGCGAAAGGCGAATTTATTGCTTAATTAGTGATTTCACCTCTTCTTTCCATGTAAACGATGTCATATGGGAAGCCTAATCTCTAATTAAAATTACTTGCTAAATTTTCTTAAATCGAATTTCTGGGAGATTTTAAGGTAAAAGGATGTTAAACAGTATTTGCGAATGGTTTATGTGGAAATCAAACCATTTTGTATAAGTGCTATAAAATGCTAATATTTTCTGAAAGAAAATGAGTTAATGATTTAAAATATGACGACATCACCTGGTTAGTTTTTCGTGGGGAATAATACTTGTCGAGATAATATATATTTTCTTTCACTTCATGAATCATGTAAAACTGTGCATTTTAACTTAATTAAAACATGAAATCACTTAATGATGTCCAATATTATTGTACATGTACATTTAGAAAAAATATTGAAATTTATTTTTACTAAATGCCAAATTTCAAGTAAGAAAATGTATTTAAAATGTAAGCTAAAGTTACATTTTCAAATAATGCGACTTTTGATGCAAAACATTATTTTTGAAATGTATATTGTTATTTTAAGATTTCATTTTTAATTTATAAGCTTGTGAAATGAATATTACACCACTTTGACGAAATTAAAACAATTATATATTAATGTTTTCTAACTAGGACTTCCCTCAGAGGGATTAGTCTGAGCGATATTGCTGAAAACACAGATTTAATAATAACATGTTTAAGCAAAGAAAATGAGATGTTATCTTTAATTGTCCATATACTGCGATAAATTGAAATGTTGAAAATAAACGAATCGTAGAATTACAAAATCTTATATATAAATTCGTATACACTGTTTACAAAAATTGGAAATCAAACCATGCAAGACAGCCATGCATGTATATAAAATTGAAAGTACGCAATATATTAAAAGTAAAATAGAAAATGAAACACTAAATTATCTTATATCGGAATTTTAACTGTATAAAATGATGTAAAGAGCATAATCAGACGCTCCGCACCAATTTGAGTAACTTTAAATGACAAATATATGATGTTTAAAAAGAATGGACTATACTTTATATGGTGTGTGCTCCCCCGGAATAGTTAATATTGTACAATATCTGTTTTCCACGGATGTAATGAAGTTGTCGATAACAGTTAAGGAATTCTCTCCTCAAAATCTGATATAGTATCAAAGTACCGAATACATCAACTGTGGCATGCAATGCTTCGTTAGAGTGTGTTTTAGATATGCTCGATCAGATTTAAATGATGAGTGTATGCTGGGCACTACATACGCTGTATTGTTTTGTTTTCAAACGTATTCTGCACAAGTTGAGCTGTATTTATCATGTGTTAAATAAAAGAAATCGGCAATGATTGTAACATAAAGTATGACACAAGATCTGAATATATCGTCTGCATAACTTTTGAGCTATCAAAGTATCATTTGAAGTAATTTACAAATCCATACATATTTATTCAGCAAATCATGCAAGCTAACATACGCCAATATGAACCCGATTATGAAATTTCACCAGAATAAGTTAATATATAAAAAATCTCCTAATGATAATTGAGAATATGACCTTATGATAAAATGTCTAGAAAAATGAATCAGATAAAAAATTCATATCACATTTAAAACGGCACTTCCCTCTGTTAGTGGCCTTGGCGAGAGAGAGAAAAGCCTAGAGAAAGAACACTTTAACAAGTACTTTCGCGCAACCTACTCACTGTTTCATACAGGTCTTTATTCAATATTTACACAATTTATTTAATGCTAGGTGGGTATCTATCAGTTTTGTTGCATTTAAATTGCATGTTTTGCGGAGGAAACGCAGCATTATGAAATATTTAAAGTTGCTATACCTAATAATTCCAAATTAATGGTAATTGATATCGCTTTCCGTTAATTTCATCTTTTTAAATTTTAAATTTTTTAGAAACCATTCATAGAGACAATTGTATATTTTAAAACTAACCCGAAGCGAAATTTCAAGATTTTGGGCTCAGCAGTAACACAGAAATAGAAAATTTTCGAAAGTTTTTCGTTTCTGCACTGTTTTATATAGCGACATTTTTAGAAATTGTTCTATTGCGAGAATTTACGTCATGATAAATACAGCCATGTCAACTTTCATGTTTATATTCCTAACAATTCCATGTACTTCGTTACTTAGATCATCTTTAGATCTTTTTCTGCTTTGTATAGTCTTTCGATTTTTTATAATTCGTTCTACAACGTGTATTTACATCTTATAAATTACTACCATGCAAGAGTTCTAGTTTCTAACCCCAACAGTATCCGAAAGATTTCAGTATTCCAAATAACTCATAGTTTAAAACCTTTCTAGAAATTTTTACGTTTATCCGTCAAATTGAACCTTTTAGAGAGCGTTCATTACGAGTATTTGCATGTTAAAAGTAACTACCACACCAAATTTAAAGTTTCTAACCCAATCAATATCGCAGAGTTCGCAATTTTAGAACTTTTGTGCTCCTGCAGCGATGTAGGTTCTTGCACTGACATAAAATACAGTCTTTTTTTCGGAGCAGAGATGGCCACCAACATTTTTTTAAGTTGGCTATGTAGTTTCAGAGATAACACCTCACAAACGTACAAACATTAATAATATTATACACTTTATAATATTATAACGCTTTATAATATTAGAATTAGATGTACAGATACAAGAGCCATTTATCTGCTACAAACTAAAGTGGCCGGCGTTGCCCAAATTTGAAGGATATTTGTTCTGAAAAATCATTTTCAAAATTTAACATACAACACAAAACAAACATTAAAAAAAGCAGTCGAAATGTTGTATGAATGAATCATATGAAAACGCTACATAAAAATGTATAAATGTATATAACAGACGCAAAAGAATACAGCTATAAATGAACTTATTACGATTTATAATTGGAGCAATAATGTTAAAATACACCAATATTTCCCTAACCGGGTTTTTATCATGCTTCTATACATTTTTCACACTCATATGACGTTATACTATATCCAACACGTCCCTTATATTTACAATATGACGTAATATTTTCCTCCTTCACGTGGAAACCTTGAAATAGAAAAGTTATGAAGTTATATTCACTTTCATTTAAATTCGTCAAACTATCTATTTCATTTTCATTTTTCACGTGAATATCTTGCAATAGAAAAGTTATGATGTAATATTCACATTTTTTTTAATTCGGCAAACTATTTATTTCATTTTCATTTTTCACGTGGAAATCTTGCAGTAGAAAATTAATTGTTGTAGTAATAATTTTAATGTGTATTTTAATTGTTGGGAACTGCTATAACGAAAAATGTTTAAATTTGATAAATTTGCTGTTAAATTGGTGGTTTTTTATTAATTAAAAATTAACTATAAATTATTTCGATTCCGGATTACTTTAGTTGCCTCGACCATGTTTTAATGCACATGTACGTATCTTTTCACAATTTTGGCTTCCAAATTGTGGATTTTTATAGAATTACAAACAGACAGATAGACAAGTTTTCATTTTTATATAACTCTCTATTCTAAAAAAAGTAACTAACGCTGTCACCGCCGCCGCCGGTTTTGAATTTTTTGTGACCGGAGGTCTTTCTTCGTTAATATTAAGAAAACTATTGCATACAAAAATATGAAAATCGGTGGTATTATAGAGAAATGTTTGATCAACACGCTGATGCATACAGTTTTCAAATAGAAGAAATATTTTAAGAGATATTTAATGCTAAATTTGGACAAAATCGTTCCATTAAAAAAGTTTTATAGGAGCAAAAACTGTACATGGGAATTTAATCATTTTTAGATCATTTTATTCAATAGAAGATCCCGGTGTGCAGATTCCATTATTTTTTTTTAATTTGACTCATTTTTTGAGGTTTTATTTCTATATTAAATTCAAATATTCAGCATTTCGACAGATATTTTTTACATATTTTAGAAAATGGTATTAATTTAAACTATTGCCAACTGTATAAACAGCGCAAACAATAATGTTTGCTTCAAATAAAAAAAATATTTACACGTTACTATTATAAACAGAAAAAAACCTTCAAATTAGAATTAAATAATTAGGTATAAAAAGCGGGCACTTATTGGAAATTACGCCATAAAAACTATATTTACATGTGAATTTTAAAAGAGAAAGGATATTGTAAAATAAATTCATTAACATGCGTTAGAAGGCTTAAATAAAAGAAATTACGTCACATTACACTTATTATGCAAAATGAACAAAAAATAATATTGCAAAACAGTTTAAATTAAAAAATTGCGCGAGACAAAATATTAGAGGTTAAATATTAGACTTTTTCAAAATTTTATTATTTGTCTTTTTGATGTGATGTGTTCAGCTATAAGTATGCAAAATTTCATGTCTCCAACTTAATTAGGGGCTGAGTTAGAAAAATTGTTTAAAATACACAAGTTAGAACCCAGAGGGTTAAATATTAGACGTTTTCAAAATTTTATTATTTGTCGTTTGATGTGAGGTGTTCAGCTATAAGTATGCAAAATTTCATGTCTGCAACTTAATTAGATGCTGAGTTAAAAAAATTGTTTAAAATACACAAGTTAGAGCCCAGAGCGTTAAATATTAGACCTTTTTCAAAATTTTATTATTTGTCGTTTGATGTGAGGTGTTCAGCTATACGTATGCAAAATTTCATGTCTCCAACTTAATTAGGGGCTGAGTTAGAAAAATTGCTTAAAATACACGAGTTAGAGCCCAGAGGGTTAAATATTAGACTTTTTCAAAATTTTATTATTTGCCGTTTGATGTGTGGTGTTCAGCTATAAGTATGCAAATTTTCAAGTCTCCGATATATATAGTTTCTGAGAACGGGCTCTGTGACAGACGGACAGACAGACAGACAGACAAAGGAGTGAGACAGGTAGGGTTTCGTTAGATGAACGAAACTCTAAAAACATGCTGCGGATGACTATAACAACATCCTAAAGTTACATTACCATCAGCGATCTACCAATCCCGAATTTAGTTTATATTCTTTTCATATATTCTTATTCTTTTGTGAGGCCCTGTAAAATAACTATCAATAATATATACAGTAAAACTTCTGAATAGCGGACACCTCGAGAATGCAGAATTTGTCTTCTATTTGGAGGTGTCCGCTACTGAGAGTAAAACATGTACAGTTATTTAAGTGTTGGTAATCGAAAAAATGTCCGCTAAATAGAGGTATCCGCTAATCGGGTGTGTCCGTTATGGGGATTTTTTAAGTAAAACCTCTGAATACCGAACACCTCAGGAGGGCAGAATTTGTCCTCTATTTGGAGGTATCCGCTACTGAGAGTAAAAAATGTACAGTTATTTAAGGGTTGGTAATCGAAAAAATGCCTGCTAAATAGATGTGTCCACTAATCGGATGTGTCCGTTATGGATGTTTTACTGCATAATAATATCATCCTTTACAAGAAAATTGCATGCTGTATGATGGACAGACAGACATCCAGAGAAAGATAATCTCCCGGAGCAATAAACACTCATGTCTTTTGTTTAAATCATCCACAATCGTTTCTAAATTTCGTTATACGAGTATTAAAAAAATCTGTTAATTTCCAGTCGATAGACTGACAACTATCTTTTAGCCTGAGTTTTTAGCCGGATTTAGCCTATTGTATGTCATACAACAGGCCAGATTTTATACAACAGGATAAAAACGGTCACCGTGATATGGAGTACTATATTATTATTTGTTTGCCCACCAAAACTGGTTGCCACGGGTTGTTCCAAGGTTTGTGATCACGTGGTTCAAACTGATCTATTCAATGTTACTGCGTGCATATTTTTTTTTTATTTGCTCCATGTGTTCAAACCAGTTGTCTACGAAAACATCCACCGGTGAAAGTGACGCACACCAAATTTCTATGACGTATGCAGATAAATTGTGCTTTTTTATCAGTTTTTTTAATATAATTCTTAAACGGTTTGGATCTTATTTTTCATAGTAGGTGCATTCAGTAGGTGGCCCTCATAGGTACATTCTGGTGCAATCAGAAATGAAATCCAACAAATATTTTTTGAGTTATGCTTGACGAAAGGTTTTTATTAGGCTTTTTTTTAGTAGGACACGGCGTTAATATCCATCGTAGCTGTAATGTGTCCGGACAGTAATATTTCGCTGAGTATTAGCCTTCGCTTCGCTCAGACAATTACATCATTTTTACCCGATAAAACCTTTTACTAAAAACGCCTTTGTAATATTTTTTAACTGCCATGCGTTAAAAACAATTAATTAAAATGGTACATAATTTTAAAAAATTCAATTCGTAGGAGCAATAACGTTCCACTTAAATTTACGGAAGTTTAATTTACATCCTTGGTTGTAAATGTCAATATGTCGACAGGCGGTTTTTGCTTATGTGGAATAAATTCTTTCATAAAGCTTCAATGAGTAAAAATACGTCTTTAGTTTTAGGGAAATTTACTTTAATCATGTTTTTGTACCATCTATAGAAATTGAAATTAAATTCGTTTTAATTTTAAAGAGAAAATAGCGTCAAAAATATATTAATCAGTTTTATTTCCCCTTTTTTTCCCCCAAAAATGTCTTCTACTGATAATTATAACGTGAATTTTGAATACAGACTCTTTTTTTGTATGTAACTTATTAATCAATATTAGTAAAAAAATTTCTCATTCATTTTAAATATGACGTCATTTTTTATCATTTTCATTAGTTACCGATATTCATGCTCCTTGTATTTTTAACGAATACTTGAAAATACCTCTTTTATTTCAAGTATGACGTCATATTTTTCCAAGTGAAATATTTTATTAATAATATAATTCTTGTTCACTCTTTTTCATTCTAATTGTATTGCCATTTTTGGCAGAAAACCCCTTATTAACGTAACCGATATTCATGTTTTATATATAATAAAAAATACTTCATTTTTTTCGTTTCAAATATGACGTCATATTTATTTTTTTTTATCAGGTTTCACTTAGAAATTGTTCAATTAAAAATTAATTGCCGAGGAAAAATTATTATTCCAGATTTTGATTTCCTTGGCAACGGGAAAGAAATATGGTCAAATTTTATTGGAAAAATGTCAATTGATTCTGTATGAAAAAGTTTGAAATTTTGAATTATTAAGTCAAATATTTCGATAAAATAAATAAAACATAGCCTATGTTCTTTTCCGTTTCATAATTCATCTATATTCAAAGATACAAAAGCATTAATTCATTTGTTTTGATGTTGACTTCATTCAAACTTTCCGATACACATTGACATTTATAATAAGGATTATAAGGATTATTATTATTATTACATAAAATAAAATGTTACTTAAACGGTTGTTATATTGTAACGCTTTTAGCTTTTATTCTTTCCTTCTTCTTGAATTCATACCTTCTAAAAATGTATTTATGAGATTATTATTATATAAAATAAAATTTTATTTAAGCAGTTGCATTGTAACGCTTTTAGCTCTTATTTCTTCTTGAATTCATACCTTCAAAAATGTTAACTATTATTATTACATAAAATCAATTTTTATTTAAACGGTTGAATTGCAACGCTTTTAGCTTTTATTTTTTCCCTATTCTTGAAATTATTGATTTGAGATCCGCCTTAAACTGTGAAGTTTTGTTACAGTGTATTCTGGAAGTGCTGAAAACTGTTTCATAATCTATACTGGACACATGATTTTTCTTTCCTTTTATCTTATTAAGGAGGTGGAAAGATTAATCTTATTTTTGGGGTACACATAAGATGATTTTTCCCCCTTTTCCTAAATTATTTAGTTTTATACCTATCAAAACTTGACGACTTATCTGCTGAATTTCTTTTAGAATTTTCATCGTTTCTAATTAGTTTTCATCTTTTCTAATTTCTGTGTAAGATAGATCGAAGATAAAATCTTTATAAAACGATACTACTGATTAGTTTTGTCTGGTTCATTGTCAGAAAAAGTGGTACAATGAGAGAAACAAGTTGGAAACTGCTCATCAAACGTGGCAAATGAGGTGCGTTCGTACTATAACTAGTTTCATAAATATTTTTTGACCGCATATTGTACTGAATGTATATTTTAGTGTACTTCAATAAGTGCATATCCATTTCATTCTGTTCGAAAGGCTGTAACATCATTAAAATGCACTTGAAATATGTTTTTTCTCCATTGGCCGTTATGTAACGGAAAATTTTTGACTGTCCCTGTAATTAAACTATACATCCGATTTTCATAAAATTTGAAATGACTCGACAAATTTTTTGCAAGAATTATATATTTAAAATTTAAGACCATTCGGAAGGCTGTAACATCATTAAAATGCACTTGCAATAATTTATTCCTATTGGCCGTAATGTAAAGAAAAACTTTTGACTGTCCCTGTCATTAAACTATACATTTGATTTTCATAAAATTTGAAATGACTCGACAAAATTTTGCAACAATTATACATTTAAAATTTCACAACATTCGGTTGGGTAGTTTTTGCTCTGTTATATGCGGACAGACGGACTGAACGACGACTATAGGTGCTACGTATTTATATAATTACGAACGCACCTAAAAAAGGGGACAGAGGCAACTAAATTAATGGTATCTACCATTTTTTTTCCTTTTAAAAAAAACTAGGATTTCAACGTGTCAATGTTTTTTTTTTCCCCATTTGGCGATGCGTCAGAAATAATTCTCTTTTCAATGACTTCGAATTCGGATCGTTCTTTTGGCCCATACTCTTCAAGATTTTTCTCGAATTTATTTTTCGCTCGTTTTGGGGGACCTTTTTTCACCAGAACCGTTTGTACAGAGTAGCACATTTGAAGTTCTGTATGTTTGAGCGTTGTTTTTTTAAAACTTCGATGCGATCTCAGAGGGTAGAATTTTTGTGTTTTCGTCTATTTTTAACAGCTTTTGCAACATCAATGAAATGATTTTAATGCTAAAATTTCATGATTTTATTTTACTTACTATTTAAAGATGTGAGATTTTGAAGAATCTCTTAGTGCCTGCATTATGTTTTCTATGTAGTACTGTAAAGCCTGAAATAAAGAGAATTTAGTCTATTTTTTGGCTACTTCTTCATATGTCTGGGGAATATCCGTTGGATGTAGAATCCATTTGTTTTTTGAATGGTTCGCTGACTGCGACGATTACAATAAAATTTAGCTGACAATGTTGTTATGTTGGTTTATTCACAACAACGCAACCATCTTAAGGCTCCTGTCCCCGCTGGCGAAGACAGTCGCAAGCTAATGCTAAACCTATGGGGAGCTTATTTTCTGATATCTCGTTTGCATTTCGACATTTTTTAGCCCTCGGTATGCTATTTCTTTCTCTCAGCTTATTTTGTGTCGTCTCCAAAAAATAACGTTACCTTACAGAAGCCAGCCGTAAAAAAAAAGCAGATGTATCATCATACGATTAAATACTATATAGCAATTTTTTTAATTTCTAAGCATCGCACATTTTCAATTTTTAGACCGTCGTATTGGGAAAAAAATGTACTTTTAAATGCAATTTGTTCGAAAACGTCATCTCAATTTATTTTTGAAAACATTGATTTTTTTTTTTTTTTTTTTTTTTTTTTTTTGTAGTTTTTAGAGCCATTTGCTTAATATTGGCAACGGAAGTACTCCATTTTTGTAGAAAGTAAAGGAGAAATAGTGGTAAAATAGTAATTATATATTTTTGTTGCCATTTTCTCATAACAACCGAAAGAAAATATAATTAAAATATGTGCTATTCTAAAAAAAATAATAAACGAATGATTTCTGTTAAAATATGGAGCTATTATAAACTATATTTAATTTTAAGTATCTATATTAATGTTACAAACAAATGAAGGCCTATGAATCATTAGATAGCAGGGTTTTTTTTTTTTTTTTTTTTTTTTTTTTTTTTTTTGTCAAGTTTCTTGAATAACAGAATCTTTTTGCTGCATTTGTGTATTATTTTGCGAGTGACGTTCTATGCACACTTTACTATAGATGTTTAAGAGTGGATCGTAAATGTGTAATTCTTAAGCGGATGCGAATGACGTCATTTTGCACAAAATAAAAGCGTGTGCTTTAAGTCTTAAAATTGAAATATGTTTTGTACTATTTATATATACATATATATTTTTTTTTTTCATCAGGGGCGACACTAAGTTCTGAAAAAGCAGAATTCCTGTTTTCTAGTATTTTTTTTTTTCTTTGAGTACTGGATAGCTAAGGTCCATCAATGCATCGCTCCTTTTTTACTTTTTGATTTTGGTTTTAGATATCTTTTATAAAGTTACTTTCACTTTCGAAACCGGTTTCGAAAATGAAAGTGTCATTCTAAAAAACACCTACAACCAAAATTGAAAAAGTAAAAAAAAGAGTGATGTAGAGATGGACCTCAGCTATCCAATGCAAAAAGAAAATTATTAAAAATGTTGAAATGCAAACGAGATATTAGAAAATAACCTCCCATAGGTTTAGCATTAGCTCGCGAGTGTCTTCGCCGGCAGGGACAGGAGCCTTAACCCATATTAGCCTAGCGTTGCGTCAAAGCAACACCAAATCTGCCAATACGTTTGCTGTTTGCACACCAATAACTGTGAAGAGGAATAACAGAAACTCCGAGATAAATTAAGACAAAAAATTTCTATTCTGAAAAAGTGGTGTCAAATGAAATAATTCCAGTAAAAATAATTAGTTTTAATATGATTTAAATATGTGCGTGAGAGTTGGTAAAAATTCCAGCTAAAGGATGGGTACATTTTTTCAACGAAAAGGTAAATAACCCTTAAGGGGCTGGTCACTCAGCTTCGGAATTCTCCTCCGTAATGTTAAGTCTAAGGACTTTTGATGCATTCGTTTATTTAAAATTTCTTCTCGGGAAATTCATATTTTTAACATCTTTTTTCCTGTATACTCTTCTTAAAGATGTCTCTTTTTTTCTTAATTTTCAAAATATTTCTAAAATCTGTGCTGAATTTAACATTTTATGTGTTAAAAACGGGCGAACGGTGAGTAAGATTTTAACACTTCATATAAAATTAAGTCTACACTTTAGAAATATTTTGAGAACTAAGGGAAAAAAAAAGAGACATCTTTTAGGAAGTGTACACAAAAATAGAAATAGAAGTTTAAAACATTAATTTCCCGAGGGGATATTTTAAATTTACGAATGCATCAAATGCCCATAGACTTTACATTAGTGAGGAGAAATCGGTAGTTGAGTGACCAGCCGAAATCGGTAGTTGAGTGACCAGCCCCCTTAAGTGGTGAGGTGATTTTTTTTTGCGTAAGTGGTGAGGTGTGGTGCATGTAACCCCAAAATTTGATTTCTTGTGCACTGGACAAAATTGAATGAATTAAAATAAGAAAATTTCCTGTGAATTTTGCATTATTTACTTGCATAAAACAACTGAAAAAGTACTGTAAGTGTACATACATATGTAAGTGTACATACATATGTACAGTCGTGGAAAAAAAAAAGTAAACACCCCCTACTAACTCCTCAACAAATTATCGTAGAAGAAAGTTACTGGTACCGAACGATTGGAAATAAACTCTACTTTTAAATGATGTATATAAAATTTGCTTAGGGGGCCATCTACATATTAAAACGAACCATAACTTTGTTTTTTTCAATAGCAGTACCCAATTTTGACAGCATAAATGAACTCTACACCCTTCAATTAGCCTAAAAACGAATTTTTATGCAATTCGTACCATAAGTTTCCGAGAAATTAATCATTTTAAAACGAGCCTATTTTAAGGGCTGTATCCAAATTGAAGTTCGGTACTGGATTGTTCACCGAGAGAGCCCCTTCCTTGATCAAGGCACCTTAAGCGCCACTCAAGGAGTCAATGAAGCGTGTTAGATTACAGTACAGCAGAATAAATTTCAAAATGTCTACTCACTTCCATCATAGACGGCCCCTTAAACCATCATTTTGCCGTTTTTTAAGCATAATTTGAAAACTACTTGGAATAAAAATGTGAAATTTTTGAATTTCCATAAAGCAGGACTTAATAAATCTAAATCCATCAAAAAAAATTGTAGGTTGCAATTCATAATTTTTTCGAATATTAATTTCATAATTCATATAATAAAATTATAAAAATTGCAAATTCAGCTTATTTATGTTTGGGTATATTAGTATTATTACTACAAAAAAAATTAGCACATTAGGAGCATAATTTCGGGAGATATAAATAAAAATATGAAAATGTAATTTAACATTAGAAGTACTAAATTTTGAATGTTTATAATTCAAAAACTTATCATTCAAATGACTTGAAATTTGGTGTCTAGGCATAGTTTGAACGGAAGATTTGAAATATCTCGTTAAAATTGGGCATTGCCATTGAAAAAAATGAAGTTTGGATTCGTTTTAATATGTAGATGACCCCCTAAGAAAATTTTATATACATCATTTAAAAGTAGACTTTATTTCCAATCGTTCGGTACCAGTAACTTTCGTCTACGATGATTTGCTGAGGAGTTAGTAGGGGGTGTTTACTTTTTTTTTCCACGACTGTACATACATATGTACATACATATGTGACTGTACACTTACATACATATGTAAGTGTGCAGTCCATCTAGTAATGTAAAATGGCAATATTTCAGAACTTAAGTTTCTCTGGGGTGAAAAACACCCCGCCTCACCAGTTAAGGGTTAAGAACTTTTCTACAGACGCTAAATACGGTGTGAAATGTTGTTATTTATAGTAACATGATATCTAACGCCAATAGAATAATGTAAATTACGAGTAAAATTATTGTAAAATTAAAATTACATGCCATCTTTAAATAAGAATTTCGGTAATTTTTGTTGTACGATTTTTTTTTTTTTTTTTACTTCAAAGGTGTATTATACAGGGCGTCCGGTCTCAACGATGTCCAATGGCTAATTCCTAAAACGTTAGTCATAGACATATAGTTCCAAATACAAAAATGTTTTAAATGAGGTAAAGAAATATTTTAAAAGCGATTTGGGTCAATAAAAACATTTCTTAAAAAATTACAAAATTTAAATTTTTATACGGTCCCCCGGTCCTATAAGTTATATTGAGTAAAACTTTCCTTTTACACTGACAAGTAAGACAAAAAAAGTCCCGTTATCCTACGATTAAAATTGACCGAGTAATAGTTGTTTAAAATTGGAGCATATTTTTTGGTACAAATTGGGGGTCATTCACAAATTTAATCGAAATGTAATTTCGTCAGATTATATTAAAAAAATGGTTGAGAGTAAAATTAACATTGCAATATAAATTTGAAATCTTTAATCATTCTGACATATTAGTGTAAAATATACAATTTTGTAATAAACATTTACGAAGAAAGAAAAAACAGAATTTTTGTTAAATTGATGAAAATTAACAGCCTCAATTCTCTACAAAATGACACGTATTTTAAAATATTATTAGATTACACTAGTCTGCAAAAGTTGGGTTATGTCATGTTTTTTAGCTTTTGATATTTAATTGTTTCTGTACAGTTGAATCCGAAATTCGCCTTCATTTTTTACCATCATGTAAAGATTTTCACGTAAATTTTAAAGTTGAAAAAAGAAAATTTGCGAAAATTTGATACTATAAAATAGATGTTCTGTTTTTTACTTTTGGTGATTGATTTTCATGTATTTTTTACCGCTGATTCCGAAAATGACCGTCATTTTTAACCACAATATCAGAATTTTTCGAAAATTGCAAATTTCAAAGTTAAAAAGTTCAAAGTTAAAATTCAACCCCCTCCCACATCTCATTGGCCTACTCAGCTGTTTAGCTGTAAGAATCCCAGGATAAGCAAAAATATTCAATAAAATAAAATAAAATAAAATAAAACGAGTTTTACATCTGTTTTATAGTATCAGATTTTCGCGACATTTTAACTTACACATTTACGATTTGCAAAAAAAAAAAAAAAAAAAAAAAAAAAAATAACGTGATGGTTAAAAATGAAGGTCATTTTCAGATTCAGTGCTAAAAAGTACGTAAAAATCAATTAGCAAAAGTTAAAAAACACAGCCATCTCCTCTACTTTATAGCATCCGAATTTTGTTATTCTTTAACTTTGACAATTTGATTTGCGAAATATCCTGACATGATGGTTAAAAATTAAGGTAATTTTCGGATTCAGTGCTAAAAAATAGATAAAAGTTATTAAAAAAAAAAAAAAAAAAATCGCAGTCTTGTGTTATCTAATATAAAACTTTTTTCTTAAATTTCTTGGTAGTGATCTATCCGAAATTTTTTTTGTGTTATCCTATAAAATAAGTATAAATGGTAACCACCGAAAATCATAATAATATTAGATTGTCATCGGATTTGCGTCAGTATGTAAAATGTAATCTCGGTCGGATATTTGAAAGTGAGTTAAAGTTCGAGTACAAATTTTGAACAGGAAAAACATACATACGATCGTTGAAGTAACATAAAAACTTATGATAACTATATGATATTATATATCCAAATTGTTTAAAATTGAATAGAGCAAACAGTGATGATTATAATGCAGAATTTTTGGATATTTTATTTAAAATCATTGATAATAAATTGATATTGGATTTGTACGATAAGAGAAATAGTTTTCAATTTTTTACTAGAAGCATGCCACATTGGTTTTCAAATTTACATAAAAAAATTTACATAAATATTATCATTAATCAATTAATACGTTTCAATAAAATTTGTGGCAAAGACAATAATTTTTATAAACAGATCTTTAAGTTGTTAGCTTATTTATTTTACAATAATTTTTACCCTATAAAGTTTTTGAAATATTATTTAAAGACAGTTCTAAAAAGTGATTGGCAACGATGTGGACTACCGGCATGAACATGTGATGGCAGCTTTCTGGAACTTTCTGTATGACATAGGCATCCTAAAGTCTTGTTAAAAGAACGGGTGTGTATTGATGAATTGAAACGAAAGAAAGTTGCAGACCTGGAACTCTGGTATTTGACAATGGCTTTGGAAGAAAAATTATTTGCTTATTGTTGACGGGTGAGAAACATTATACAGGTATTACTGTTTTTCATGTTTTGAGAAATTTTATTTTGCGGGTTTGGGGGGGGGGGGGGGGGCGCACGTTTATTCTGCATTCATGCATGTTAAGTTAATTTCTTTTGTTTTTATTTTAATGGCAATTTTTTAAGTATTTCTCTAAAAAACTTTTTATTAAAGCTTTTTTGTTTTTGTATGATAATTTTTGTATTGTTAACATTATGCTTGTTAGTTTTAATTTGAGTTATTTTAGTTTTTTATGGAATTTGGTTAATAAAATGACAATAGCTTTTCAATGTTGAATGCGGGGTGAGCGTGTGTTCAGAAACCTGCATATTTTAAAAGTGGGGGTGGAGTTAGTTTTTGTCTGTCCTCCCACTGATGAAGAACAGACTGTTTTTTTTTTTTTTTACCTGTCTTTCTTGTTCTTTTATGTATTTTATAGTTAAAATATTTCTGCAGATATACACCTTCCTTTTGGAGTTATGGTGTTTAGGCATTTTGAAATGATGTAATATATATATATATATATATATATAACCATTAATTAAACATTACCGACCATCATCAAAAACCGCAATATTGCGAATAAAATGACAATAAAAATGGATACCACAAACCTATAATATAGAAGTGTATATATAAAATAAAGTGCCTTATACTTAATTACAAGAATTAATAAGGAAGAAAAAAAGAAGAATATGGATACCGAAAAAAATTGAAAAACTTATATATTGAATTACGTTTTCAAGAGTACAGAATTCAATGATATAAGCAAATCGGTTATTTTCTGTGAGAAAAAAAGCTAAAAGCTGAAATTTTTTTTTCTCCTGTACTCAAACAACCAATATGATCAAGAGAATAGTTTCAAGATGAAAACAGAACATTATCAAATGTCATGAAATGGAAAAAAAATACAAGCCTTTAAATATTTAATTTATAGCATAAAAAATAGAAATATTACACAACATACCGAATAAAACCCCAGTTGATTTTCAATATATATATATATATATATATATATACGTATATGTATATTAATATTTATCTATTTTAATTAATTATATCTCAAAATGCTGGCAACATAGCGGCGAGTACTACTGATTTAGAAGTTTACAAATTACGCATAAAATATAACAGTTATTTTCTCTTAGTATAAAAAAAAAATATGAATTTTATGAAGATTGTTTAAAATTAAGTATTGCTTTACACACTGAAAGAAAAATGAAGTAATGATTAGTAAAAAGTAAATAAATCAGACTAAATATAACCTCAAAGTACTCAATAATTGCTATAAGTGATAAACATAAATTTTAAAATGGCAAAATACCTTTATTTATTTACATTTCGACATGTTTTATTACATCAGCCGGCAACATTCTCAAGAAAATAAAATGATAAAAATATTTTTTTTCAAAAATTCAAATTGAAAACTAGTAAACAAAAACAAAAATCGCGTGAACTCTTCACGTGATATGGGGCATTCTCACAATCTTTTAACTTTCATGTCCCTGAATAATAATTTTTTATTTAATACACTTTTTTGTGTTTTTTTTTCTTTTATTTCATATACTTGGGAACATCCCAATGCATGATTGCACAACAATATTAACGAGATAAATAAGTTTTGGTGGACGATGTTGGGGGTCCAAACACATGGAAAACTCATCTACCGTCCCGTGTCCCTGATGCTGATTTTGAAGATTGGAGCTGTCTGGATAAAATTGTTTCAATAAAATTAATTCGATGTAATTTTTTTCTGAAGCTGGAACTATTGTTTTATATAAATATGTAGCTAAAAGTTAACCTGCACACATTTTTAGGGTTGATATTATTTTTTGAACTCTGTCCCTGGGTTTTACATTTTTTACCATCCCTCTTCTAAAATGATGATATAAAAAACTGGTGGAACCAGAGAGAAAAGTAAAGCTCGATCTAAAAAAGTTACAGTAAAAAATTGTCAAATAGTTTCAGTTTAAAAAAGTAAGTAGTGAGTAGAAAAGTAATGGAATCAGATTATCTGTAAAGCTCATGAAATTACCCAAATTTTTGTTGATAGCTGAAAATGTGGACTGATCTTTACTGGTGCCTTAAAATCAATCAGGGAAGTAAAGGCATTTTTAACTCATTCTGAATTCCAATCATTCATAACCAGTTTAAAAATTTGGGCACATAAGAATAGGTTAGAGGTTGATTTGGAAACGAGCGAGAACATGAGAGGTATCGAGAACATGAGAGATCGTTCAGTACGAAGTATGGACCAAGTTCCATTCCAGGGGTCATTGATAAGCCTGGAAGATCAAAGTCCAAAATAAGCCCAAAACCCTAAGCATGTACGATCCAACTATATGCTAACTACTTGCCTGGCTTAAGTCCATTGACATAAGGCTCCCTTTTCACAGTAATTACATGAAATAAAAATTATTACGCTACATGTGTTATGTCAGAAATGTTAACAACAACAATTCCTCAAAAACTTGACTATATTAATGTTATACTTAAAATATTACTCCATGGTTTACGTTCTTTCATCTTTGTGGAGTTTAGCTTAACTTATGCAATCATGTCCACAATTCTGGGCCTGACAGAAATTTTTTTGCACATAACTACACATTCTGTTTACTATACCCAGTACTCATTTTGAGTGGATAATATGATTTTGAATATAAGGCACCAGTAAAGCTCAGTCCAAATTTTCAGCTATCAACAAAAATTTGGGTAATTTCATGAGCTTTACAGATAATCTGATTCCATTACTTTTCTACGCACTACTTACTTTTTTAAACTGAAACTATTTGACAATTTTTTACTGTAACTTTTTTAGATCGAGCTTAACTTTTCTCTCTGGTTCCACCAGTTTTTTATATCATTTCACATCTTTTTCAGATCCTTTCAGGAACTTAATCAACCAACTTCAACTAACCAAACAACCGCCGCAATTAACCAACCAATGATCCCAATTAACCGCCACAACCAATTGTCCCAATCAAAAACTAACAGAAACATTGGTTCACCAGTGTATTTCAAGAGCTCTGATGACACCATACTTATTGCTAAACCCCATATTGGGATATTGCCCTATACTTTACTTAGTAAGGACCGCCAGACTAGTCCTTAGACTAAGTTTTATACATAGTGTGATCTCTTGAATTTTTCTGCTATGTACCTGCACTCCTCTGTTTTAAGAGACTATGCAGTATCCTAGGCCAACCCCTCAAACACACAAAAAGCTAGGGTAAGAAACAGTCATAAGAAATGAATTAAAACTGCGAAAAAACTATAAAAAGAGAAAAGTTCTGTCTTTGGAACTTAATGGGAATTTAAAATTAAAAAAGTCTGAAAACGACTGAATGCAAAAAAATGATCAAAAGTGAATGAAAATATTATAAAATACACCTGTAAATAATATCAGAAATATTACAAATATTGGATATTTATAATAATATTTTTGGAGGTCAAACTAAAATATCACGATAATGACTAAAATATTTACATCTAACTGTAACCATTGATTAAAAAAAAATCAGGAAAATTGGAAAGTAGGTGTCCTTTGTAAAGTATGCATTAATTAAGGAGATAAATTACGTAAACGAGTCTATTGGCAATTGGTGTATTTGGTACGGATAAATTATATAATTGAGCCTACAGACAATTGGCGCATGTTACCAGGCGTCGTTTAGGGCATAAATAACTTAACCGTAAGCGCATGCACCTATTTTTGTAACGTTAACACACGCGTGGGGTAAATGTCACCCCATTTTGTCTCCCATTATATTTTTGGCTAAATGCGCTTTAAAAAAATTCTACTACTCTATATTGTAAAATGCATCAGTACTACTTCTTTTTAGGGACAAATCAAGCGTTTCATATTTATTTTTCGATTTTATAACAGTTTCTGTAAAAATGGCGGTTTTTTTTCCTTAGAAAATGTGCAACGATTTGTTTTACCTCCTAAAACATGAATTATTTTATCAAATTTACAGTAATTACATTTAATACACTTTCATCAACGCATGAAGGCAGCTTTTATTTCACTCTTTCAGTAAAATTATTTTAGTGTGTGTTATCCCGTAACGAATGAACATATAGAAATGTAACGTTTGCACACGCGCGGGATTATTTAATCCCAAAAGTCATATTTTTACTTTTATAGCCAACAAACTAAAGACATTCCTTCATACAACCTTTCTCAACCTTGGTCTTGAAAGGTACAAACAAGGTCAGAAGTGTTTCATGACGTAATTTTGAAGTTTTTTCACCTGCATAACCCCTTCTCCCGCAGGTAAACGCAACGTCTACCGCCAGCCAGACTGTCCGCATACATACTACACCATAAAACGGAAGAGTATATAGAAAAATGAGCTTTGCTAAAATGACGAATTTTTGGAGTTTTTCACCTGCATAACCCTTTCTCCCGCAGGTAAACGCAACGTCTCCCGAAAGCCAGACCGTCCGCATACGTACTACACCACAAAACGGAAGAGCATATAGAAACATGAGCCTTGCTAAAATGACGTAATTTTGAAATTTTTTCATCTGCATAACCCCTTCTCCCGCAGGTAAAGGTAACGTCTGCCGCCAGCCAGACCGTTCGCATACATACTACACCATAAAACGGAAGAGCATATAGAAAAATGACCCTTGCTAAAATCAAGTGACGAAAACGTTGCTAGCTCTTAGAGTAGGGATGGCGAACCTTTTCACGTCTACGTGCCAAATTTTCCCAAAAATATACTTTACGTGATCATGACGTGCCAACAATAAAAAAATTTAATGGATCAAATAATAATGAATCAAAACTACTTAAAATTTTGTTTTTAGCATTAAAAAATACAGGTGATATTTGATGTTATACTGTAGAAATTTATTTTTAAAATATTATTTCTGTTGTCTCATCTTAAATGCCAAATAATTTATATCCGCTTTGTACTTAGTTATTTTCGATAGAATGCAAGTTTAATTGCACTCATTTGACAAGGCGTTTTTAGTTAAATTTTTCATTTTTCATTTTTATTTTATTTTATTTTATTTTATTTATTTATTTATTTATTTATTTTATTTTTATTTATTTATTTATTTTTTTTTTTTTACGAAAAGAATGTTTTGCAGAAAAAATTGTCAAAATAGCAAGCGCCAGAAACTATAGCTTTTAATATCTTCAATTGAATTCCAAGTTGTTATAATTTTAAAATCAGCATTTTTGCTTATTACACTTAATTTTTGTTTAGCGATAATCTTCTAATTCTCAAAATTTTCTGAGCCAATATTGAGCTAGATTCGGATAAATGAAGTTATATTTCAATTTCTTCAATCTGTGTGAAAATCACAACCAACCGAACTAATCGGATTCAAGTGACACAGACAACATCTATATTAATTAATGCATTTTGTGAAATTCTACTATATTTTGATGCAAAACTTAAATCTATGCCGTGCCAAAAATAATCTGCATCGTGCCATTTATGGCACGCGTGCCATAGGTTCGCCGTCCCTGTCTTAGATTATTACATTCGGTCCAACAATTAATTTTTTTTAAACTCGCGAAACTGAATTTCATTTGGCGTTATAATGACGTAATTATACTAATGTGTTTCAGCTTTTAAAAGTAAAATGCATGTTTTCTTTGGCGCCTGCAATAGGAGTATACAATTTCCTTGACAATACGCAGGAAAATGCAATAAATACAACCAAATGAACTAGCATTTACCGAAAATTTCTTTCGTATGACTTAAAAATAAATCTTTCGTTTTATGGATTATAATAATAAGGATTAATTTCAGAATATCAGGAGTCTCTTTTCAGAATAAAACATCATTACAAAGTTATGCCAGTTAAACAGAAATTGACGTCATACCTAGCAAACGATTTTTTTTTTATTATTATCTTTTCCTAAACTTTTTTTTTTAATTAAAACTCCTGTATTAACATAGATTTTTAAACATTAAAAACATTCAAATGAAGATACTGCGTCATTTTAATATGTGTTTAGTTAAAGTTTTTGCATATACATAGGAAATATTTTCATTTTCTGATTAGAATGACGTCGATTTGAAAAATGCAAAAATATAGCTAGAAAATCTGCTTTTTGTTTAAAACAAAATACGCGTGTTATCACTTTTTTAAATTATTGTGCCGCTTTTTAGGATGTGGCAACAGGAAAAAAAGATTGGAGGAGATATTTCTATATTGTTAAATTATAGAACGCTATGTAAAGTTTAAATGGGTGCCATTCCCTCAATATTGGATATTTTTTGACCCGACCTTCGAAAGGCACATCGCTAAATCAAGACCTTTCCAACAAGCCATTATTCATCACTGAATGTTTCCTGGTTTGGATTGTAATTGAGTTGTTGTCTTTTCATCATGTTTCAAAACGTAAAAGATGCGGCTGAGCTCTACTATACAGCACGATCGTGCTGTATGATACTGAAAATCACTTCAGATGCAGCGACGGAATTTTTTTCAAGTTTTTGCTCATGCAGAAGTATGCTAGAGAAAGAATATCTAAAATTCTTTGACAGGAAATTTACTGCAGAATATAAATAAGCATTTAAATATCAATTTCAAGCACCGTGGCTTTATTGGTACTCTTACCGTCCGCAAGGTTTAATCCTGCAATTTTCGAGGTAAATTAATTATTATTTTTTTAATTTAATCCAATGTAAATAACTGTTTCTAAAAATCAATGAACATTTTGGCTACCACTTAGTCTTAACATGATCTTCCTAAAATAGGTGATAAGTTTCCTAGCTGTTCCATCCTTACCGTCCCTTTTTTCCCCATTTTGTCCCTTTTTCCCCATTTTGTTCCTTTTTCCTCATTTTGTTCCTTTTTTCCCCATTTTGTCCCTTTTTTCCTATAACATCCCCCTTTTTTTTACATTACCGTCCCTTCTTTAACACCCCTTTAAGACAATGTTATACCAAAATTTTGCACTAAAAATACTACATTTTTATTATTTTTTATTTGAATGTCCTGTGGGTACTATGCAAATTCATTATTAGTAAAAATTTAGAAGAAAATAAACAGTTATAGAGGTAAGACGGTAAGGAAAATTAAACTCGTAAATTTAACTTAAACCTCAGTTAAATAAAAAATTTTTCGCTGCTGACCCTTTTTTCTTTATTTTGAATCATTAAGGCATTCATCTATCAGATTAAAATGTTATTTTAGCAAGTTTAATTTCGCCAGATTTTTTTCCCCAAAAGTCAAAAGATTGTGAGAATGCCCCATATATATTTTATGAATATAATCTTTTTATACAAAATTTTCTTTTGTACACACACGCACGCTTTTTATTTATTCCATCGGCCTCAGCTCCGTTCGTCGCCTAACATCTGGTTTGTTGGCAGAACAGCAGAGGTTGCAAGGAGAAACACATTTTCAAGGCGATACATTTTCATTTAACGTCACGACTGTTCATTGAATTCCGTTTTAAAACAAGTTAGAAATTGTACACCAAACGTGGAAAATGAGGTGCGTTCGTACTATAACTAGTTTTTTAAATATACAGATCTTGGTGCAACAGCTGTTGCACTCTTATGCAAAAATGCGCGAATACAAAATTTATTACGATTCTCTATATTAAATTCAGTAGTACAGAAATAACAGGACTCCATCTTAAATAGGACTTCTTCACCATGGCAATCTAGGATCCTTACCTATCAAGGGATATCACTGAATTAATTACGTAGGAGAGGATTTAATAGAATGAAGAAAACTTTTATTAATATCTTTTTAAGTTTTGATTCGATTTCCATAAAATATGAAATGACTCGACAAAGTTCTGCAATGATTCTATATATTAAATTTCAAACCATTCGGCTGTCTAGTTTTTGCGCTGTTATATGCGGACAGACAGATTATGACGGACTAGACGGCGACTATAGGGGCAACGTATTTATATAATTAGGAACAAACCTAAAAAAAAGTAAAAGGCGATTTTTTTTTCCTTTAACTAATTGTCACACAGAAATGTTTAACTGCATGCGATTATGATATACATATATATATATATATATTACAGATCTTAGACAAAAAACAAACAACTACAACAACAAAACCAAATGAAGAACAACTCTAATTTTACTTAACCTTTTTAACCCTTTGCTTAAAAAAAAGAGTTTATTACTTATATTTTTTTAATGCTAAAATTGTATTATTAGAATTTTCGTCGCTGTGTTATGCAAGCTGCTAGACAATCATGAAAATTAAGAATAATTCTTCCAGAAAATTCCAAAACATAAAAATATTATTCTAATGCTTGGAAAATAATATATATATTTTTTAATTTATATGTAATTTGTTCTATGACAAGGTATTCCCCTTAACGTTCTTCCAATATATATATAAGGTGAAACCGTACATGCTATTTGTGAGGATCAAGGTAATTAAGATCTGAAGATTCTGCCTTGATTCCACAAATATTTCCATTTTTTCACTGTTTACTGTATTTTCAATTCAATGTTTCTCATGTTATAAGAATATGTTTAAAGAATTTTATAATGGTTTATAAATCATTTTTCATTTGAATAAACTCCTTTATTTATGCATTCACATTAATTGTTGAGAATTTGTATTGGTTTATAATTGTTATATATATATATATATATATATCGGAGGAGAGTGTTGTTGTCTGGATAATACGCAATGGTTAATTAAGAAAAAGGGGGGGGGGGGCTTTTGTATTATTACTGTATATTTTTTATACGTGTTTTATATGGATGTTGATATTTTATATGTAATTAGAGAATTTCATTAATATTATAATTAGCTTAATTATTGATTAATCTTATTTACAATCATTTGTTATTAAATTTTAATTTACTAAGGACAATATCATATTAATTACTAATAGTATGCCATTTTTATAGTGATTAATATACATATAAGTATATTTAATATAAATAAAGTTATACTGTATGTATCAAAATTGGGTAATTATTTTTATTATTATTCCTCTATTCTTTTTAATATTTATCTATTTTCAATTTATTATCGGTTTAATGTTTTTGAATGTCCCACATTCATACTTTTTGGATTTTTATGGATGTATGAAAATAATCCATACTCTATATTTGTGCTTTTTAGGTAATGGGAATTTAAGTATCTGTTAACCTTCTATATACTTCCATATGTTTTTTATTTCCTGTTCATTTTATAATTATCTTATATATAATAGATTAAAAAAAATTATATTATTTTTAATAATTTATATTAATTATTACTGAATTTATTTTGTTTTATAGCATATGCTATATATTATCAATGTTCTAGAATTATTTAAATTCTTAGTTTTGTTTAAATAAGTTAGCTAATAGAATATTTTGTATGCTTTTTAAATTTTATTTACAATAGTTTTTTTTTTTTTTTTTTTTTAATACATAGTGTGGTTTATATTAGGTTTATAATTATCTATATATAAGGATATGTTTGGTTTTGCTGTTAAAAATTTTTTTTACATTAAAATGCTTACAAATGTTTATCTTGTGACATTTGAATAATAAAAGTAATACTATATGGCAGCACCAAAATTTGTCTTTTGACGATAAGTTCTAAATTTTAATTTTTCTAGTTCCATTTCAGTTATAATTTACTACACCAGGGGGAATTTTTAGCTAAATTTTGACGATATTGTTAAACTGTTATTAATTAATTTAATAGTGCATTTTAAATAATGTAATTCTATTTATTTTATTTTATATTGTATTAAATGTATTTAACATGGTATTTCAAAATTTATTTCAAAATGTATTAACTGCATCCTTTGGTATCAATTACTGTGATTTCTTAACTGTTTTATTCACCTTAATCTTTATGATATTTTGGTAGCCATGTGCGCGTGGATATTTGTAAAATACTGAAATATTAATCGGTATGGTGTTTATTATTTCTATTTTATATCCTATAAATATTTAAATAGGTTTTATTGATTCTTCCATTTCATATTATTTGTTTCTATTCTGTTTTCATTTTTAATCAATTCACTTGATTTTAATGGTTGTTTGGGCACAGGGGAAAATAATTTTTAGCTTTAGCTTATTTTTCTCACAGAAAACACCATATTGCTTATATCATTGAATTCTGTGCCCTTGACAACGTAATTCAATATATAAGCTTTTCCATTATTTGTAGGTGTCCACTTTTTTCTTTTTCTTCCATAATAAATCTTATAATTAATTAATTGAATTTTTTTATACTTACAGCTTTAATTCATAATATTACGGTTTTTGATGATGTTAGGTTATGTTTAATTAATGGTTATATATATATATATATATATATATATATATATATATATACTACTTTGATATATTTAACCCTCTCGTGCTTGGCAATGTCGTATGAGATTGTGTTGAAATACGACTCCCAGCGAATTGTGCATATGTTAATATTTTTATTGTCGTGTGAAGTATAAACTTAATATAAAGTTCAATATTGGTTGTGAAATGAAGAAATAAATAGAAGAACCATGTCCTTTTCAAATATTTAATTATAAAATTCACCTTTGACAGTTTTTTTTTTTTTTTTTTTTTTTCCAGTTTCGCTGGAGAGAAGATTTTCTCAAAGAATTTTTGTTTATGAATCTAAACAAAAATATGACCAAATATGTTTTTTATTTTATTTTTACTTTGTGGTAAAGTATCCATGGTTCAAATTATCACAAAAAACTATCTCTCTATTCTAAAAAAAAAAAAAAAAAAAAAAAAATTCTATTAATTTACAAAATAATTTATTGCATAAAATTCTGCTATCAACGCCGTAAATGAGTATTTTGTGACGGGTGGTCTTTCTTGGCTAATATTAGGAAAATTATTGCATATAAAATTATGAAAATCGGTAGTATTATACAGAAATGCTCGATAAACACGCTGAAGAAGACAGTTTTTAAATCTAAGAATTATTTTAAGAGCTATTTAATGTTGAAGCCTATCAAAATAGTTCCGTTAAAAAAAGTTTTATAGGAACAAAAGCCATGCTTAGTAATTTAATCATCTTATATAGAAACATAGTTGATAACCTTGCGATGTGCAGAGTGCACTTAATTTTTGATTTGAATACATTTTGAGGGAAGGGGGTTCTCAATTTTTTATTCAAATTTTCATCATTTCTAGAGAGACTTCCTTCATATTTAGAAAAGGCATTTTTTTACATTGTTGCCAAATTGTAAAACAACGCAAAAAAATAATATTTCCTTTCAATTAAAAAATGTATTTACACATGACTATTAAAAACAAAAAGAAAACTTTAAAATACAAATTAAATGATCACGTGCTAAAAGCAGCAAATGAAGAAAATTAAGTTAGAATTTTTTTTACACGTGAATATTGAAAAAGAAAGAAATCTTTAAAATAATAATTACATTGTTATATGTTAAAAGCAGTATATGAGGAAAATTATGTCAGATTTAAAATGACCAAATAATAATATTGCCAAACAATTTCAATTAAAAAATATAATTATTACATTAATTATTTCACAAGATAATTATTCATGCGATAATTATTTCATATTTTGAGATGATCTTTTTAGCTATTTTTGCTAATTCTAAGATAGCGCAAACAAAATTCCCTTTCAATTAAAAAAAAAAAAAAAAAAAAAAAGGGATTTTCATCTGAATATTAAAAAGAGAAAGAAAACTTTTACATCATAAATTACATCAGATTTAAAACAATACATATAAAATGTCTTATTTAAAACAATTTTCTTATAACGTCGTTATCAAATTCCGTGTGGCAACGACATTGTTTACTTAGTTCATTTTATATAAGCTGATTTTCTAATTTTTAGTTGATCTTATTTAACTCTTAAATGCCGGGTGTTGCTTTTAGGCAACATACCCAATTTAGGCTCTAAAATACTATTAGAATAATATTGAAGCTATAATGCCTAATGTTGCCAATAAAATACATTCTGAAAATATTATTAAATTGATTTTCAACATGTAGCTGGCAACACTTGTGCTGTTTAAGAATAACGATAGATTTATTTTCCAATTGTTGCTAGTTGTTCTTTTTGGTTTGTTTGGAAGCTTGCGAAATACCCTATTTTAATCTGCAATGAGCAAGTAAAATTTATTTCTTATTATAGTTCCTAAAATTCTTGTGTGTTTAATATTATAGAATTTTATCAAGGAAAGTTATTTTTTCAATTAAATACCAGTATTACCGATTAGTAACAAACTGTTTTTTAGCCGTAAACCATACTTAAAACAAAATATGATATTTTTAAGTATTTTACCCATGATTTATTTAAAAAATGAAAGCCGAAAAACATTATTACAATGATTTTTGAAAAATCAGGCATTTAAGGGTTAAGCAATCACGAAAACAGCCGTTAGCTGTCTCAACAGCAGTTGATTCGACCTTAATTATTTAGTCAAAGGGAAATGTATGGAAACCCAATTATAGGGCTTCACCACTGGTCTTTTAAGTATAATCCAGTTTTCCGTCATCTTTGTAAAGCAGATGAAATTAGCATGTTTTTAGGGTCTGCGATGTCTAAACGGGAGTTGGCGAGCATAGATCGTAGGGAGCAGAGCACCATAGTTTAATAGATTTTAATAACAATTTTTAATGTTTATAAACGTTATATCGCAGTCATTTTGTAACTGTATAATAAATGTAAGATTTTTTTAATTTAGATATTAGTTGTTCTTAATAATGCACTTAAATCCATGTTGAGTTCAAATTATGTTTTACATTCACTTAAAAATAATTCATGAATGATAAAGTTAAACATCTATATTACAAAACAAAAACATTTCTGTGAGTAACGCTAGCGTGATTTTGACGGTAGCAATTGTTGACCAATAAATTTTGGTATAATTGCAATTTTTTTAACTTCTAGACATCTTATAGACATTACTTTTTAGTGACGGCATTTTCAATGTTGTCTGAAAGAAATAGCATATCGAGTGCTAAAAATGGAAAAAGTCCAATCCCCCACCCCCCCACCCCACCCCTTTTTTTAAGCTCGCATTGAGCGCAATTGTTTTAAGGATACGGAAAAACAAAAAATTCCCACTTAATTCAGATACTTTCTTCTCGAAGATGGTGTAATTTTTTTTCAAAAATACGAATATTAATCCTTTTAAAATATCGAGACTGGCAGTCAGCTCGCTTCTCCCGGACAAACTCTTTTTTCCTACACTAAAAGTAAATAAATATTGGTATTTAAACCCATTCTTCGTACACTTGACGCCTTGCATATAAAGATCTCGAAACATTCGGACTATTAGAAGCAGTAATATATATATATATATATATATATATAATTTGCAAATTTTCGATTAAAAAATTAATACGTGGGTGTCTTTTATTCATGTTTTTTCAACTAAATACCCATATTTTTTCACGAAAATTAAATGCATGCCTTTGAAATATTAGATTTATAACTCATAAAAATTTCAAAGAGTTGAAAAGGGGGAAAAAAAAGAAAAAAAAAGGAGGAAACCACAGCCTTTTTACCAGTAAATATCAATATATTTTTTTCATGAATTTTTATACAGGCTTTAAAACAATTATATTTATAATTCATAAAAAAAATCAAAGAGTTTGGACAGTAAAAATTATTTTTTTTTTATATTAAATGACCCGATAAGAAAAAAAAATTAAAAATCCGCACAATTTAAAATTCTGAATCCGGTATTTTTTATCGAACTACTAAAAGCACATAACACCTACTTAAAGAGCATGCATTTTATTTTAAAACGACGCATTCGGTTTTAAAATGTATTAATATTGTGTGTCCCCGACAGTAGCTTCGTTTGGTAAGATTTTGGTTTAAAACTATAAATTCTTACAAAATTGGGTTAAAGATATAAAGTCATACAAATCTGAGGTTTATTTAAAGTTATCATCACGGGCCCGTGCAACACAGGGCAGCTCAGCTTGTTATTAAAATTTCTATCATTTCATAGTTATTTCTAAGAATAATTTCATCAAATGAGAAAGGTTTGGAGGGGTGTTTTAAAACAAAACTGGTATCACAATTGCATGTTATGCCAAACTGCTCCACGTCTTAAATTTTCGAAAATTTGCAACTTGTTTTTTCATACCATTAAACACAGTGTATATATATTTTTAATTAATTTATCTAGATGGTTTAAGATGAAGAAGATTTTCACGATAAAGTTAAACAAAAACAGTATGTCAGTGGGGCTGCATCTCGAGCGATAGCAGGGCCTGACTAATGCAGGGGCATGCAGGTCAGCTACCTCGGGGCTCCCTTTTTAGGGGGGCCCCATGGTAATAATCAGGATTTTCATAAAAAAGTGTCAAAGGGTTAAATATGACAAAAAGTAATCAAATTTCATATATTTTCAATCATTTAGGAAGGGTCCCTTTCCCTCTCTGCTTCCTGCACCCCCTCCACCACCACAAAAAAAGAACTATATCATTAGAAAACTAATGATTAAAATTTTATTATAACAACTTAGTATTCTATTCTTTTCAAATGAAATTCTTCATTTTGTTTTTTCTCGTAACGAAGCAACTTAAAACCATTTATTATGACCCACTGGGGCATATTTGCTTTCAGACTTCTTATAACATTACGTTAGGTTAGGAAAATAAAAGTTTGCAAACAAATACTCCCGTCAACAAATCCATCATTTTTTTAGACTATTATCCTGCTAGTATTTTTTCTTGAAATTGAGACCATCTTTTTGTGAGATCCTGTATACAGATGTTAATAATACCCGGTAGGAAATTTATGCATACAATACCAGAGTTTCCCCCAGGTTTAAAAAAAGGCAGGGTGCTGCTTGTGGGAAAAGGGGACTTTTGGATTCCGAAGGGCATGTTTTAGATTTTTAAGGGCATTTCTTGAAATTTTAAAGGCATTCTTTTGAGTTTTAAAACTACTTTTTAATATGTAATAGACAGAAGACTATTTTAAAGACAGCAATGAGTCAATTTTTACTATGCAAGTAATTTTCTTAATAAACAAAGAAGCAAAGGCACTTTTTTCAGGAAGGGGCAACAAGGGAGCTAATTTTTTAAATGAAGGGCAAGAGGGGTGCTATTTTGTAAACCTAAGGGCAGGCAAAGTGCAGCACCCTCCTGAAACTGTCTGGGGGAAACTCTGTACATTACATTTAATATGTATGAAGTTTAGCACTAGCCACTTTTTTGTTATTCGCGAACAATTTCTATGGATAGATAGAAGGAGGCCCCTTGATATTTTAAATAATTGTAACTTAGTATTGCGGAAGTTGTGGCATACTTTATCATTCCAGATATATAGACTTGTATAGGAGACGATAATCAGCGCCACACAATTTATTATCAAACTTTTACCCATTTAAATTTCATAACTGTGAAATAATTATTTAAAAGTAAATTTATGATTATCATATTTAATTTTTCAATGGATATTTTAAAGTAATTATTAAAGTCAATAGTTGTTATTTTTTTCAAAGGTTTTTTTTTTTTTTTATTTTACTCAACCCCCCCTGTAAGCATCGGTCCAAGGGGGCCCCCGTAAGCATCTGTGCCCAGGGCCCCCAAATTTGTAAATCGGTCCCTGTTTTTAACTGTTAGACAGAAAGCGCACCAATATGTGAATGACCCACAAACTATATAACATTTGTAATTTCTTCCATAAGGATATTGTTGATATTCCGAATTCAATTTTAAACATTAACATTAATTTTATTTAGTCAGTTCAGTTAATTTGGTGCCCCATCTCAAATATTGGCCCGAGCTGGACGCGTGACCAATTTACCCTGTGAGAAATGAATCATTGGTGATTGCCATTTTGAAAATCGGGGTTTTCCCGACTTTCAGGTTGGTGGTCAATTCCAGAAGCTGGAATTTGGGCACAGCTTCGGAAAAATCGCCAAATCTAGGCTGCAGACCACAGGAATAATTGTTCCAAAATTTTGTTCGTCAATGAATTTCGTCTGATGTATAGCCCCCCCCCCCCCCCCCCTGGGTATAAAAATACAATTTGTTTCTACTCCCTTCAGGGGAAACTTGCAAAGAAATTTTAATCCGATAGTGCCTACAGTACCAGCGCAAAATCGCGCGTGGCCCTGGAAAAAAATTTTGTGAAGGGCAGCGTCTCTGACTGCAGGAATGAGAAACTTCGCTAATAAAATTAAATTTTAAATTATATATATTGTAGAGTACAAAATTCATTACGAGCAGTACTAGTTAACATTTTGGGTGATATTTCAAAAGCACGCAATTTTCATACAGATGAATTTTTAAATTATATATAATATAGAGTACAAAATTGATTAAAAGTAGTGCTAGTTAACATTTCAGTGATGTTTTAAAAGCACATAGTTTTTATATAAATTAATTTTTTTAATTATATATGTTACAGAGTACAAAATTGATTAAAAGAATGGGGGATATTTCAAAAGCAATTAGTTTTTATACAAATTAATTTTTTTTTAATTATATATATTATAGAGTACAAAATTTATTAAAAGCATGGGGGTATTTTAAAACACATAGTTTTGTACAAATTAATTTTTAAATTATATATATTATAGAGTACAAAATTGGTTAAAAGCATGGGGGTTATTTCAAAAGCAATTAGTTTTTATACAAATTAATTTTTAAATTATATATATTATAAAGTACAAAATTGATTGAAAGCATGGGGAATATTTCAAAAGCACATAGTTTCTATACAGATTAGTTTTTTTTAAATATATACATTGTAGAGTACAAAATTTATTAAAAGCATGGGGGTATTTTAAAACACATAGTTTTATACAAATTAAATTTTAAATTATATATATTATAGAGTACAAAATTGATTAAAAGCAGTTCTAGTTAACATTTTGGGTGATATTTAAACAGCACATATTTTTTATGCAAATTCATTTTTAAATTATATATATATTATAGAGTACAAAATTGATTAAAAGCAGTTCTAGTTAACATTTGAGTGATATTTTAAAAGCACACAGTTTTCATACAAATTAATTTTTAAATTATATATACTATAGAGTACAAAATTGATCAAAAGCAGTTCTAGTTAAGATTTTGGGTGATATTTCGAAAGCACATAGTTTTTATACAAATTAATTTTTAAATTATGTATATTATAAAGTACAAATTGATTAAAAGCAGTGCTAGTTAACATTTGAGTGCTATTTTAAAAGCACACAATTTTCATACAGATTGATTTTTAAATTATATATATATTACACAATACAAAATTGATTAAAAGCAGTGCTAGTTATCATTTTGGGGAATATTTCAAAAGCACATAGTTTTTATACAAATTAATTTTTAAATTATATATATTATAGAGTACAAAATTGATTAAAAAAAGTGCTAGTTAACATTTCAGTGATATTTTAAAAGCACATAGTTTTTATATAAATTAATTTTTTAAATTATATATATTGTAGAGTAAGAAATTGATTAAAAGGAGAGCTAGTTAACATTTCAGTGATATTTTAAAAGCACATAGTTTTTATACAAATTACTTTTTTTAATTATATGTGTTATAGAGTACAAAATTGATTAAAAGCATGGGGGATATTTCAAAGGCCCTTAGTTTTTATACAAATTAATTTCTAAATTATATATTACCGAGTACAAAATTGATTAAAAGCAGTGCTAGGTAACATTTCAGTGATATTTTAAAAGCTCATAGTTTTCATACAGATTATTTTTTAAATTATATATGTTATAGTGTACAAAACTGATTAAAAGCATGGGGGATATTTCAAAAGCACATAATTTTTATAAAAATTAATTTTTTAATTATATATATTATAAAGTACAAATTGATTAAAAGCGTAGGGTATTTTAAAACACATAGTTTTTATACAAATTAATTTTTAAATTATATATATTATAGCGTACAAAATTGTTTAAAAGCATGGGGGATATTTCAAAAGCACTTAGTTTTTATACAAATTAATTTTTTAATTATATATATTATACAGTACAAAATTGATTCAAAGCATACGGGTATTTTAAAACACATAGTTTTATACAAATTAATTTTCAAATTATATACATTACAGAGTACAAAATTGATTAAAAGCAAGGGGGATATGTTAAAAGAACTTAGTTTTTATACAAATTAATTTTTAAATTATATATTACCGAGTATAAAATTGATTAAAAGCAGTGCTAGTTAACATTTCAGTGGTATTTTAAAAGCACATAAGTTTTCATACAAATTAATTTTTAAATTATATATGTTATAGAGTGCAAAATTAATTAAAAGCATGGGGGGATAATTCAAAAGCACTTAGTTTTTATACAAATTAATATTTAAATTATATATATTATAGAGTACAAAATTGATTAAAAGCGTAGGGGTATTTTAAAACACATAGTTTTCATACAAATTAATTTTTTAATTATATATATTATAGAGTACAAAATTGATTAAAAGCATGGGGGATATTTCAAAAGCAAATAGTTTTTATACAAATTAATTTCTAAATTATATATATTATAGAGCACAAAATTGATTAAAAGCATGGGGGTTATTTTAAAAGCACTTAGTTTTATTATTATTATTATAAATTACAGCATACAAAATTGATTAAAAACATGGGGGATATTTTAAAAGCACTTAGTTTTTTTTTTTTAATTATATATTACAGAGTACAAAATTGATTAAAAGCAGTGCTAGTTAACATTTCAGTGATAGTTTAAAGCACATAGTTTTCATACAAATTAATTTTTAAATTATATATGTTATAGAGTACAAAATTAATTACAATCATGGAGGATATTTCAAAAGCACTTAGTTTTTATACAAATTAATTTTTAAATTATATATATTATGGAGTACAAAACTGATTAAAAGCTTGGGGGATATTTCAGAAGCACACAATTTTTATACAAATTAATTTTGTTAATTATATATATATTATAGAGTACAAAATTGATTAAAAGCATATGGGTATTTTAAAACGCATCGTTTTTATACAAATTAATTTTTAAATTTTATATATTATAGAGTACAAAACTGATTAAAAGCGTGGGGGATATTTCAAAAGCACATAACTTTTATACAAATTAATTTTTTAATTATATATATTATAGTGTACAAAATTGATTAAAAGCATAGGGTATTTTAAAACACATAGTTTTTATTCAAATTAATTTTTAAATTATATATTACAGAGTACAAAATTGATTAAAAGCAGTGCTAGTTAACATTTTAGTGATATTTTAAAAGCACATAGCTTTCATAAAAATTAAATTTTAAATTATATATGTTGTAGAGTACAAAATTGATTAAAAGCTTGGGGGATATTTCAAAAGCACATAATTTTTATACAAATTATTTTTTTTAATTATACATATTATAGAGCACAAATTTGATTAAAAGCATAGGGGTGTTTTAAAACACATAGTTTTTATATAAATTAATTTTTAAATTATATATATATTATAGAGTACAAATTTAATTAAAAGCATCGGGGATATTTTAAAAGCACTTAGTTTTTATACAAATTAATTTTTTAATTATATGTATTATGGAGTACGAAATTGACTAAAAGATATTAAATGATATGGGGGCTTTTTCAAAAGCACTTAGTTTTTATACAAATTAATTTTTAAATTATATGTTATAGAGTGCAAAATTGATTAAAAGCAGTGCTAGTTAACATTTCAGTGATATTTTAAAAGCACACAATTTTCATACAAATTAAATTTTTAAATTACATATGTTGTAGAGTACAAAATTGATTAAAAGCATGGGGGATATTTCAAAAGCACATAATTTTTATACAAATTAATTTTTTTTAATTATATATATTACAGAGTACAAAATTGATCAAAAGCATAGGGGTGTTTAAAACACATAGGTTTTATACAAATTAATTTATAAATTATGTATATATTATAGAGTACAAAATTGATTAAAAACATGGGGGATATTTTAAAAGCACATAGTTTTTATACAAATTAATTTTTTAATTATATGTATTATGGAGTACGAAATTGATTAAATGATATTAAATGATATGGGGGATATTTCAAAAGAACTTAATTTTTATATAACAGATGTCGTCACTCAAGAAACTCGACATTAATAATAATAATAAATAATAAATAATAAATAAATAAATAAAAATAAAATATCGGCTATCTAAGGATTCATATGTCTTCATTTGTTTATAATATAGATAATTAAATTAAATATAGTTTATAATAGCTCCATGTTTTATCAAATGTTCATTGAAAAATAAATACAAATTTTAAACAATATATATATATATATATTTCACAAAATTAAAATTATTGTAAAATCTGTAATATGAACTTTAAAAAGTTCTCTGTTTTACTTAAAAGGCGACTAAAGTAATGAAAAAAGATGTTACAAGTTTAAAATATACATTTTATTTAAAACTGCTATAAAAAATGAAAAGAAAAGTTACCCTCTATTATATTTTTCCTAGTAATGTTTAATTATTTTAAGTGACTTGGGCTTAAAAAATAGTATAAATTTTCAAAATCATGAAACGTAAATCAAATCTGCATAACACTTCGAAAATCCTGGAGAGTGTTGAAGGGGTTGATAACGTGACTTTCACTGCTCCGCTGATGCTTATGATCATTATCTACGAAAAATAAAACAATATGTAAAAATGTTCATTGAAAAATAAATACAAATTTTAAACAAAATAAAAAAAAATATTTTTCACAAAATTAAAATTATTGTAAAATCTGTAATATGAACTTTAAAAAGTTCTCTGTTTTACTTAAAAGGCGACTAAAGTAATGAAAAAAGATGTTACAAGTTTAAAATATACATTTTATTTAAAACTGCTATAAAAAATGAAAAGAAAAGTTACCCTCTATTATATTTTTTCCTAGTAACGTTTAATTATTTTAAGTGACTTGGGCTTAAAAAATAGTATAAATTTTCAAAATCATGAAACGTAAATCAAATCTGCTAACACTTCGAAAATCCTGGAGAGTGTTGAAGGGGTTGATATTGTGACTTTCACTGCTCCGCTGACGCTTATGATCATTATCTACGAAAAATAAAACAATATGTAAAAATGTTCATTGAAAAATAAATACAAATTTTAAACAAAAGAAAAAAAAAAGATTTTTCCCAAAATTAAAATTATTATAAAATGTGTAATATGAACTTTAAAAAGTTCACTGTTTTACTTAAAAGGCGACTAAAGTAATGAAAAAAGATGTTACAAGTTTAAAATATATATTTTATTTAAAACTGCTATAAAAAATGAAAAGAAAAGTTACCCTCTATTATATTTTTTCATAGTAATGTTTAATTATTTTAAATGACTTGGGCTTAAAAAATAGTATAAATTTTCAAAATCATGAAACGTAAATCAAATCTGCATAACACTTCGAAAATCCTGGAGAGTGTTGAAGGGGTTGATAACGTGACTTTCACTGCTCCGCTGACGCTTATGATCATTATCTACGAAAAATAAAACAAACTGTAAAAATGTTCATTGAAAAATAAATACAAATTTTAAGCAAAAACAAAAAAAAAAAAAAAAAAAAAAAAAAAAAAGATTTTTTACAAAATTAAAATTATTATAAAATGTGTAATATGAACTTTAAAAAGTTCACTGTCTTACTTAAAAGGCGACTAAAGTAATGAAAAAAGATGTTACAAGTTTAAAATATACATTTTATTTAAAATTTCTATGTATAAATACAAGGTATATTTTAAACTTAAGAAGTTTTAAATAAAATGTATATTTTAAACTTGTAGAAGTTTTAAATAAAATGTTTATTTTAAACTTGCGAATTTTTAAATAAAATGTATATTTTTAAACTTGTAACATCTTTTTTCAAGAAATTTTAAATAAAATGTATATTTTAAACTTGTAATATATTTTTTCTGTTACTTTATACACCTTTTAAGTAAAACTGTGGACTTTTTAAAGTTCACATTATATATTTTACGTTGAATCAAGGTGAAAATTTGCGTTTCGTCTTATGATTTTATTTAATAAAAGAGATGTTACAATTTAAAAATATACATTTTATTTAAAAACTTCTTAGTACTTTCAGACTTATCAAGCCTTTCATCAGAGAATACTATAATAATTAATTGCTGTTTGTTTATACAAACACGTTATTTCGTTTTGAAAACGAGAGAGCCAATATTAGAGTTGAAAGTAGAAGTAGCAGTTTCTTGGATTGAACTTAATTAGAGAAAATATATATTATTATTAACTGCAGTTCCATTTATTTTATTACATCATAAAGTTAATAATAATATATATTTTCTCTAACTAAGTTCAGTCCAAGAAACTGCTACTTCTACTTTGAACTCTAATAATTATTGGCTCTCTCGTTTTCAAAACGAAGTAACCTATTTCTGTAAATAAACAGCAATTAATTATTATTGAGTTCTTTGTTGAACGGCTTGATAAAGTGTGAAAGTACTAAGAAGCTTTTTTTAATAAAATGTATATTTTTAAATTGTAACATTTATTTTATTATTTTAGCCGCCTTTTAAGTAAAACAGTGAACTTTTTAAAGTTCATATTACAAATTTTATGTTTGAATCAAAGTGAAAAATTGCGTTTCGCTTAATGGTTTTATTTTATTTAAGGGTGTATTCGAAAAAATGTTTTTCCACCCTCAACAGCTCGAAATTTTCTGAGACATTTTCAAACTCATTTTTAAAAGTAAAAAGATGAAACTTGCTGGGGATGATTTTTGAAGACATCTTTAACATGCCGTGTGATTTCCTTTTCAGCTCAATTAATTAGAATTTGATTTTTAAACAATTATTTTCTCAGTATGACCATTTTTTTCATTCCCAGATCGCCCGCTTCGGAAAATTCGGTTCAAAACGCCAACTTTGACAGCGTTTAATACAGTATTTTCTGCATTTATCAAAAAATCGAGAAACACGGCACATTTTGTAGTTTCTAAATAAGAGAATTTCCCAGTTTGATGCGTTTGAGAGCAAAAACGAATTTTAAAATGAATCAGAAAATAAGCAGTTTGGATCGGAATACACCCTTAAAAGGATTAGCTAATAGTAGTTGTCTATAACGAAAAAAAAAAAATAAAGAAAGAAAAAAAAACTTCATACCGATAAACGAAATACTATAATACTGCTGGCGGTTACGATAATTATCTAAATAAAATAAATGAATATGTAAATATATTCACTGAAAAATAAATAAAAATTTTAAGGGAAAACATAAGTAAGATTTTTCACGAAGCTAAAATGAATAGTTACTGTCTATAAAAAAAAAAAAAAAAAAAAAAAAAAAAAAATCATGGTACTGATAAATGTAATACAATAAACTGCTGACGCTTGTGATAATTATGTAAAAATATACACTGAAAAATACATAAAAATTTTAAGTAAAAACATATATAAGATTTTTCACGAAACTAAAACAAACAGTTCCCGTCTAAAAAAAAAAAAAAAAAAAAAAAAAAAAAAAAAATCATGGATCATGGTACCGATAAATGTAATACAATAATACTGCTGACGATCTTGATAATTATGTAAAAATATACACTGAAAAATACATAAGTAAAAACATATATAAGATTTTTCACGAAGCTAAAATGAATAGTTACTGTCTATAACAAAATAATAATAATAATAATAATAATAAATAAATAAAATAAAATAATCATGGTACCGATAAATGTAACACAATAATACTTCTGACGCTCATGATAATTATGTAAAAATATACACTGAAAAATACATAAAAATTTTAAGTAAAAACATATACAGTGAAACCCCGATTTAACGTTATTCAAGGGACCATAAAAAAATAACGCTAAATGCGGGAAAACGTTAAATCGGGGTAAGATGAAAACAAAACACTGACCATAAAATAAAGACTAATTTACGTAAGATACGTTTCATTTTTTGATTTACAATGATTTAGACATCAGGTTTCTGAGTTACGTTTTAAATAAATATTTTATTTCACTTTGCGTCCTGTTTTTAGCAGCTACATTACGAATCGCTTTCTCAAGGTATGAGAGTTTGTGTAAGTTTTTCTCTTGGCCTTCAGTATTTCAAAAGAATGCTTTCAGTGTTATGAAAGTTCTAATGGCTTCCAATTTTCAAATTCCTTAAACGGTGACGATTTCACGTTTTTTTCTTTTCTTAGCCTGTTTTTCCATTTTTTACAATTTTGCTCCATTAAATCTACTTAGTGAAAATTTGTTTACAAATTTGAATACGAAATTCAGATTAAACATATTAATTGTAGTTTATGGCTTTCGCGATAACTTCCAATTTTTCAAGTAAAGAAAAAAACTTTCTTTTTGAAGCCATACAATCTAAAGCTATGAAAAATCTCTAACGAATTCTATCAGCTCCGTTGTAGGTAACCTTGTGTTGTAGTACAGAAAGCACAATCGAATAAAATAAAAAGGTGCGGGTGAAAAAGAGGGGGGCTTTTGAATGATTTTTGAACGTTTTGATAAGAAAGTCTTTTAAATCACAAATTTTGATTAATTTAGAAAAAATTCATTGGGATTTTATCGCTCCAAAAACGTTAAATGCGGGAAATAATTCAAAATGATAACGTTAAATCCGGGATTTTTTAACATTACAAGTATAGGAAATTAATTGGGACTAGCTAAAAATGACTTTACATACGTGTTACGTTAAATCGGGGTTTCACTGTATACGTTTTTTTTCACGAAGCTAAAATGATTAGTTACAAAAAGAATAACAAGAATATAACAAAAAGAAAAGAAAAAAAAATCATGGTACCGATAAATGTAATACAATAATAAAATGAATAGTTACAAAAAGAATAACAAGAATATAACAAAAAGAAAAGAAAAAAAAATCGTGGTACCGATAAATGTAATACAATAATAAAATGAATAGTTACAAAAAGAATAACAAGAATATAACAAAAAGAAAAAAAAATCATGTTACCGATAAATGTAATACAATAATACTGCTGACGCTCATGATAATTATGTAAAAATATACACTGAAAAATACATAAAACTTTTAAGTAAAAACATATATAAGATTTTTCACGAAGCTAAAATGAATAGTTACTTTCTACAAAAAAAAAAAAAATCATCGTACCGATAAATGTAATACAATAATACTGCTGACGCTCATGATAATTATGTAAAAATATACGCTGAAAAAAATATAAAATTTTTAAGTATAAACATATATAAGATTTTTCACGAAACTAAAACAAACAATTCCTGTCTATAACGAGATAAAAAAAAAATCATGGCGCCGACAAATAAAATAGTTTTTCGCGAAACTATAACAAACAGTTCCTCTCTATAACGAAAAAAAAAAAAATCATCGCACCGAAAAATGGAATACAGTAATACTGCTGTGGCTCATGATAACAATCTAAAAAAAAAAAATAAATAAAAGAATATTAAAATTTTAAGCAAAAACATAAATAAGATTTTTCGCGAAACTAAAGCAAACAGTTGCTGTCTATAATAAGAAAAAAAAATTATTGTGCCGACAAACAAAATACCATAATACTGCTTGTGGTCATGATAATTATCTAAATAAAATAAATGAATATTTAAGAATGTTCACTGAAAAATAAATAAAAATTTTAAGTAAAAACATAAGTAAGATTTTTTGCGAAGCTAAAATGAATAGTTACTGTCTATAACAACAACAACAACAAAATAAATAAATAAATAAATCGTGGTATTGATAAATGTAATACAATAATACTACTGACGCTCATGATAATTATGTAAAAATATACACTGAAAAAAAATATATAAAAATTTTAAGTAAAAACATATATAAGATTTTTCACGAAACTAAAACAAACAGTTCCTGTCTATAACAAGATTTTAAAAAAAATCATGGCACCGACACATAAAATAGTTTTTCGCGAAACTAAAACAAGCAGTTCCTCTCTATAACGAAAAAAAAACCATCGCACCGGAAAATGGAATGCAGCAATACTGCTGGAGCTCATGATAATTATCTAAAAAAATAAAAAAATAAAAGTATATTAAAATTTTAACCAAAAACATAAATAAGATTTTTCGCGAAAGTAAAGCAAACAGTTTCTCTCTATAACCAAAGAAAAAAAAAATCATCGCACTGAAAAATGGAATACCGTAATACTGCTGGTACTCATGATAATCCTCTAAAATAAATAAAGGAATAAAAGAATATTAAAATTTTATGCAAAAAACATAAATAAGATTTTTCGCGAAACTAAAGCAAACAGTTGCTGTTTATAACGAGATAAAAAAAAAATCATGGTGCCGACAAGCAAAATACCATAATATTGCTGGTGGTCATGATACTTATCTAAATAAAATAAAAGAATATCTAAAAATTTTCACTGAAAAAAAAAACTTTAAGCAAAAACATAAATAAGATTTTTCGCGAAACTAAAGCAAACAGTTGCTGTCTATAAAGAAATAAAATAAAATCATGGTATCGATAAATGTAATACAATAATACTGCTGACGCTCATGATAATTATGTAAAAATATACGCTGAAAAAAATATAAAAATTTTAAGTAAAAACATATACAGGATTTTTCACGAAACTAAAACAAACAATTCCTGTCTATAACGAGATAAGAAAAAAATCATGGCGCAGACAAATAAAATAGTTTTTCGCGAAACTATAACAAACAGTTCCTCTCTATAACGAAAAAAAAAAATCATCGCACCGAAAAATGGAATATAGTAATACTGCTGGGGCTCATGATAACAATCTAAAAAAAATAAATAAATAAAAGAATATTAAAATTTTAAGCAAAAACATAAATAAGATTTTTCGCAAAACTGAAAGCAAACAGTTTCTGTCTATAACCAAAGAAAAAAAAATCATCGCACCGAAAAATGGAATACAGTAATACTGCTGTGGCTCATGATAACAATCTAAAAAAAAAAAATAAATAAAAGAATATTAAAATTTTAAGCAAAAACATAAATAAGATTTTTCGCGAAACTAAAGCAAACAGTTGCTGTCTATAATAAGAAAAAAAAATTATTGTGCCGACAAACAAAATACCATAATACTGCTTGTGGTCATGATAATTATCTAAATAAAATAAATGAATATTTAAGAATGTTCACTGAAAAATAAATAAAAATTTTAAGTAAAAACATAAGTAAGATTTTTTGCGAAGCTAAAATGAATAGTTACTGTCTATAACAACAACAACAACAAAATAAATAAATAAATAAATCGTGGTATTGATAAATGTAATACAATAATACTACTGACGCTCATGATAATTATGTAAAAATATACACTGAAAAAAAATATATAAAAATTTTAAGTAAAAACATATATAAGATTTTTCACGAAACTAAAACAAACAGTTCCTGTCTATAACAAGATTTTAAAAAAAATCATGGCACCGACACATAAAATAGTTTTTCGCGAAACTAAAACAAGCAGTTCCTCTCTATAACGAAAAAAAAACCATCGCACCGGAAAATGGAATGCAGCAATACTGCTGGAGCTCATGATAATTATCTAAAAAAATAAAAAAATAAAAGTATATTAAAATTTTAACCAAAAACATAAATAAGATTTTTCGCGAAAGTAAAGCAAACAGTTTCTCTCTATAACCAAAGAAAAAAAAAATCATCGCACTGAAAAATGGAATACCGTAATACTGCTGGTACTCATGATAATCCTCTAAAATAAATAAAGGAATAAAAGAATATTAAAATTTTATGCAAAAAACATAAATAAGATTTTTCGCGAAACTAAAGCAAACAGTTGCTGTTTATAACGAGATAAAAAAAAAATCATGGTGCCGACAAGCAAAATACCATAATATTGCTGGTGGTCATGATACTTATCTAAATAAAATAAAAGAATATCTAAAAATTTTCACTGAAAAAAAAAACTTTAAGCAAAAACATAAATAAGATTTTTCGCGAAACTAAAGCAAACAGTTGCTGTCTATAAAGAAATAAAATAAAATCATGGTATCGATAAATGTAATACAATAATACTGCTGACGCTCATGATAATTATGTAAAAATATACGCTGAAAAAAATATAAAAATTTTAAGTAAAAACATATACAGGATTTTTCACGAAACTAAAACAAACAATTCCTGTCTATAACGAGATAAGAAAAAAATCATGGCGCAGACAAATAAAATAGTTTTTCGCGAAACTATAACAAACAGTTCCTCTCTATAACGAAAAAAAAAAATCATCGCACCGAAAAATGGAATATAGTAATACTGCTGGGGCTCATGATAACAATCTAAAAAAAATAAATAAATAAAAGAATATTAAAATTTTAAGCAAAAACATAAATAAGATTTTTCGCGAAACTAAAGCAAACAGTTGCTGTCTATAATGAGAAAAAAAAATCATTGTGCCGATAAACAAAATACCATAATACTGCTGGTAGTCATGATAATTATCTAGATAAAATAAATGAATATTTAAGAATGTTCACTGAAAAATAAATAAAAATTTTAAGTAAAAACATAAGTAAGATTTTTCACGAAGCTAAAATGAATAGTTACTGTCTATAACAACAACAACAATAAAATAAATAAATAAATAAATCGTGGTATCGATAAATGTAATACAATAATACTACTGACGCTCATGATAATTATGTAAAAATATACACTGAAAAAAAATATATAAAAATTTTAAGTAAAAACATATATAAGATTTTTCACGAAACTAAAACAAACAGTTCCTGTCTATAACAAGATTAAAAAAAAATCATGGCACCGACACATAAAATAGTTTTTCGCGAAACTAAAACAAGCAGTTCCTCTCTATAACAAAAAAAAACTCATCGCACCGGAAAATGGAATGCAGCAATACTGCTGGAGCTCATGATAATTATCTAAAAAAAAAAATAAATAAAAGAATATTAAAATTTTAAGCAAAAACATACATAAGATTTTTCGCGAAACTAAAGCAAACAGTTTCTCTCTATAACCAAAGAAAAAAAAAAAATCATCGCACTGAAAAATGGAATACCGTAATACTGCTGGTACTCATGATAATCCTCTGAAATAAATAAAGGAATAAAAGAAATTTAAAATTTTATGCAAAAAACATAAATAAGATTTTTCGCGAAACTAAAGCAAACAGTTGCTATTTATAACGAGAGAAAAAAAAATCATGGTGCCGACAAGCAAAATACCATAATATTGCTGGTGGTCATGATACTTATCTAAATAAAATAAAAGAATATCTAAAAATTTTCACTGAAAAAAAAAACTTTAAGCAAAAACATAAATAAGATTTTTCGCGAAACTAAAGCAAACAGTTGCTGTCTATAAAGAAATAAAAAAAATCATGGTATCGATAAATGTAATACAATAATACTGCTGACGCTCATGATAATTATGTAAAAATATACACTGAAAAAAAATATATAAAAATTTTAAGTAAAAACATATGTAAGATTTTTCACGAAACTAAAACAAACAATTCCTGTCTATAACGAAATAAAAAAGAAAATCACGACACCGACAAATAAAATAGTTTTTCGCGAAACTAAAACAAACAGATCCTCTCTATAACGAAAAAAAAAAACATCACTCCGGAAAATGGAATACAGTAATACTGCTGGAGCTCATGATAATTATCTAAAAAAAAAAATAAATAAAAGAATATTAAAATTTTAAGCAAAAACATAAATAAGATTTTTCGCAAAACTGAAAGCAAACAGTTTCTGTCTATAACCAAAGAAAAAAAAATCATCGCACTGAAAAATGGAATACAATAATACTGCTGGTGCTCAGGATAGTCCTCTAAAATAAATAAATGAATAAAAGAATATTAAAATTTTAAGCAAAAAACATAAATAAGAATTTTCGCGAAACTAAAACAAACAGTTACTGTCTAGGACGAGAAAAAAAAAATCATGGCACCGACACATAAAATAGTTTTTCGCGAAACTAAATCAAGCAGTTCCTCTCTATAACGAAAAAAACCATCGCACCGGAAAATGGAATGCAGCAATACTGCTGGAGCTCATGATAATTATCTAAAAAAATAAAAGAATATTAAAATTTTAAGCAAAAACATAAATAAGATTTTTCGCAAAACTGAAAGCAAACAGTTTCTGTCTATAACCAAAGGAAAAAAAAAATCATCGCACTGAAAAATGGTATACAGTAATACTGCTGGTGCTCAGGATAGTCCTCTAAAATAAATAAATGAATAAAAGAATATTAAAATTTTAAGCAAAAAACATAAATAAGATTTTTCGCGAAACTAAAACAAACAGTTGCTGTCTAGAACGAGAAAAAAAAAAATCATGGTGCCGACAAACAAAATACCATAATATTGCTGGTGGTCATGACAATTATCTAAATAAAATAAAAGAATATCTAAAAATGTTCACTGAAAAAAAAAAAAAAACTTTAAGCAAAAACATAAATAAGATTTTCGCGAAACTAAAGCAAACAGTTGCTGTCTATAACGAGATAAAAAAAAAAAATCATGGTGCCGACAAATAAAATATTTGTTCGTGAAACTAAAACAAACAGTTCCTCTCTCTATAACGAAAAAAAAAATCATCGCACCGGAAAATGGAATACAGTAATACTGCTGGTGCTCATGATAATTATCTAAAATAAATAAATAAATAAAAGAATATTAAAATTTTAAGCAAAAACGTAAATAAGATTTTTCGCAAAACTAAAGCATAAAGTTGCTGTCTATAACGAGAAAAAAAAATTAATAAAAAAGCATTTTATCAAATTACAACGACCATTTGGAAAATGCTTTTTTCGAAGACTAAAATTTAAGACATGAAAAATCGCACGGAGTTGATAATACATTACGTACGCCATGAATTAAACATTAATAGTGTTATTACACGTAAAAATTCCAAGCGACAAAAAATGCCTGCGACTCGTACGTATTATCCACCTGAAACGTATGTATTATCCAAGCATTTCATTGGCTGTTCGGGAAAAGGCTTTTCCATCGACAGATTTCCAAGAAATCTGACGGCTAATTTCAAATGGAATTTATTTCTTAAACTTCTAAACATCCCACACTATTACTTTTTATATCGTCGTATAGAGAAAAAATGTACTTTTAAATGCAATTTGTTTGAAAGCTGTATCTCAATTTGTTTCTGAGTTATTAAAATTTTTTTTGTAGTTTTTATTACTTTTTTGTCATAGTGGCAACACTCTGTTGTCCATCTCTGTTGAAAGTAAAGGGAAATACAAGTTACTGTATAGACCAATCAAAAAACGAATAAAATGCGGATTAAACCAATAAAAACCTTCAGACATGCTTTTGATTTCCCATCCTGACGAGAACAATAACCATTTTTCCAAATGGTTAATAAAAAAAAAAACCATTGCGCCTACAAACAAAATGTAATAATACTGCTGGTGGTCACGATAATTATATAAATAAAATAAATGAGTATATAAAAAGATTCACTTAAGGGTGTATTCCGATCCAAACTGCTTATTTTCTGATTCATTTTAAAATTCGTTTTTGCTCTCAAACGCATCAAACTGGGAAATTCTCTTATTTAGAAACTACATAATGTGCCGTGTTTCTCGATTTTTTGATAAATGCAGAAAATACTGTATTAAACGCTGTCAAAGTTGGCGTTTTGAACCGAATTTTCCGAAGCGGGCGATCTGGGAATGAAAAAAATGGTCATACTGAGAAAATAATTGTTTAAAAATCAAATTCTAATTAATTGAGCTGAAAAGGAAATCACACGGCATGTTAAACATGTTTTCAAAAATCACCCCCAGCAAGTTTCATCTTTTTACTTTTAAAAATGAGTTTGAAAATGTCTCAGAAAATTTCGAGCTGTTGAGGGTGGAAAAACATTTTTCGAAAATAAGTATAAAGCATAATAAGCTAATAAATGAGCATAATAAGATAATAAATGAGCATAAATAAGATTTTTTCAGGAAATTAATCGGAAAGTTGATGTCTATGACGAAAAGAAAAAATTCATGTCGCTGACAAATGGAATGCCACAATTCAGCTGGCGCTCATGATAATTATCTATGTAAAATATAAGGATATGTAAAAATGTTAAAATAAATAAAAATTTTTAGCAAAAACATAAATAAAATTTTTCACAAAATTAATTGAAAATTTTATGCCTATAACGACAAAAAAAATTCATGTCGCCGACAAATGGAATGCCACAATACAGCTGGCGCTTATGATAACTATTTATGTAAAATATAAGAATACATAAAAATGTTAAAAAAAAAAAAGCAAAAACATGAATAAGATTTTTTACGAAACTAAAAATAAATAGTTGCTTTCTATAGTGAAAAAAAAATCATGGCTCCGACAAATTGAATACCATAATATTGATAATTCAAATAAAAGAATATGTAAAAATGTTCACTGAAAAAAAAAAAAAATTACAAATTTTAAGCAAAAACTAAAATAAAACTTTCACGAAACTAAAATTAATAGTCGATGTCTATAACAATATATTCATAATTTTATAGTTTTTGTTGGTGGTCGGTAATGTTTATTTAAAGGTCATATATACATATATATATATATATATATATATATATGGGGTGAGACTCCATACATAACTCACAACTCACTTTTAGGATGAACACTGACATTTATTGAGACGAACACACAAACAAAAAATACAGATATAAACACTCTTCTCGTTCTTTAATTAGCTTAAAGTCTATAATTCAGGACGTCGTTGAATATTTCTGAGATTTTCTTACGTCGTGTAAATATTCAATCTTATTTCACCGAAATATGTTCTGTTCTTTTTTAACAAAACCTTCCGTCGTCAAACTCATTTCGTTCTCTTTACTTCTTCTGCATTTCCACTTCACACAGCTTCGTTAAGGCTCGTTTCCTTTTTAATCTCGAAGCGGAAAATACGGGGACACTCAGTCTGATGCAGGTGTTGCTTGCGAAATTCTCCACAAGCGGCCGTCCTGACATCTGGAGCTGCCGCAGCGACATGTGGTAAAATAGAATCTGAAAAACAAAAAACAAAAGCCAGTAACTGTTCTTAGGGGAAAAGAAAAAAAAAAATTAATCTGCACATCATAGTTGAAGTAGCGTAACATCGTATAGAGATTTCTTTGAAGCAGTGACTTGTAAAATGTTTATAGGACACAGAAAGAAAAGATTTAAAAAAAAAAATTTCTCTTTTTTTTAAGTTTCAATTTTCGTCAGGCCAAGGTTTCATGTATTCAGCATAGGAGCTAGTATTTATCGGTCCTTCAGTTGATGAGATTTTCGTTACGTCGTAGGTGTCGTTAGACTTCACTTTGATTACTTTATACCGACCTAATAATTTAGATTTCAACTTTAAACCTGGTCCTTGCTGGGTTCTCTTAATTGCTACAAGGTCACCAAGCTTGTACTTACGGGGTTTCTTACGTCGTAAATTATAGTGATTGCGGTTTTCTTGTTGAATTTCCAGAAATTGTTAAAATACTTTGTTGAATGATATCTGTACCAATAATAAGATCAAAAGATATGGAATAATCTGGGACTACATAAACATTAGTTGTATAATTAAAATCATCTATCATAATGTTCGTAGAGAAAAAACCTAGGGGTTTGATTATAGTATTTCCTAATCCAGTTAATGTGATAGTTGAATGTTCAAGGTTCGAAATTGTAGGGAGTTTGCGATAAATACTTTCCTTTAGCAAACTTCTTTCACTACCTGTGTCTACCAATGATGTAACATTTACAGACGAAATAATGACTTGTTTGGTCATGAAAGTGTTCGACGTGACAGTGGAAACATTGGAGGGTTCTGACTTAACTCTAGGCCTCCTTGGTTGATCACATTGGGCCGATTTATGGCCAAAATTCGAACAATTAAAACAACGAGGGCCTTTATCTTTATGTCTGCATTGGCTACTTTTATGATTCGACAAACCACAATTAAAGCAAAAAAGATCAGATTTTGGTCGAAAGGATTTCTCTTTCACTGGCATTTCAGGTTTGACTTTACGAAATTTAGTGTTCTCAAAGTCATGTCGAATTTTGTCATAAATTTTGAGCTTTTGCTTGAATTCTACAATGGATTGGCATCCATATAACATTGATTTTCTGAAAACCGGGTCGGGTATACCATTTATGATGTATTGCATTAATGCGGAGTCCTCGATTTTACCACGCGAGCATATTTGTTTCATGATAAGAAAATATTCTTCTATTGATTCATTTTCTTGCAATTTTCGTTTATTTAATATATCATGTAACTCGGCAGAATTATAAGTGGTGCTAAATTCTGATATTAAGAGTTGTTTAAGTTTGTCATATGAATTGATATGAAATTCTGTTTGTGCTAATAACTGGGCTTTTCCTCGTAATGAACTTTTACAAAATAAGAATTTATGAAAGTCAGATAAATTAAACATATTAGTAACATCCTCAAAATTATTAAACCATACATGTATATCACTAAAAGAACTACCATCGAAAGGAGGTATTACACTTTCAATATCAGTAAAATTAATAGACGATGGCATAAAACTTTGAACTGGAAATTGCTGTTGTTTGTCAAAATTTGATAATTCAGTGTTATTACTTGAAGTCATATTATTTGAAGGCAGTTCGGGTTCCGAGTCAGTGTCACTTTCATTTTATATAATATTATTTTGTAGTAAAGTCAAGTCTGAAAGGTATGTAACTAATCGGGTTGCGAGATCGTTTAAAGATCCCTCATTATCAATACAAAGTAGATTGCACACTGTAATCAGATCATTTAATGAAAAATCAGTTTGAACTTTAGTTATTTTATTTTTGAATTCGGTGCTGTCGGTTTGAAAACCGAAACCAGTAAAATCACGTATTCTCTTTCTATTAGAGCGATCACCGTCAGCATCAAATAGGAATTTATGCAGCAATTTAATTTTATGCGTTCGTTCGTTTTTAAATGCAACTTCCAGTTCAGGTATCTCAACTAACTTCATAATCAAAATAATAATAATGAACTCACCGTTAGAATAATATCCGGCTTGAATCTGTAGGATGAATAACTCTAATTAATCATATTGGTGGGTTAACTGTCACTTATGACACCAATTTATGGGGTGAGACTCCATACATAACTCACAACTCACTTTTAGGACGAACACTGACATTTATTGAGACGAACACACAAACAAAAAATACAGATATAAACACTCTTCTCGTTCTTTAATTAGCTTAAAGTCTATAATTCAGGACCAGGGGCGTATTTAAGCAGAATTCATTAGGGGGGCGTATATGATGATTTTGCTGACTAACTTAAATATATATATATATATATATATCTTTAAAAGTACGTTTCCTTGTCTGTATATGCATCTACTGGAGTCTTAAAATAGACAGACTGATTTTAGATTCAATAACTTGCATAATGGTGGCAGCTATAAAATTAAATTCTTGCAGGAGTGTTATGTAAGAAGTCAGGAATTTTTTTGCTCTGATTCTCGATTTTAGTTTAAAGCATTGGTGGCAGATGGCGCTGCTTGCAATAGGCGCCCGATTTTTGGCCTCTCTCTTTTCTCAATACTGATGCGAAAGAAGAAGATTAAATATATGCAGTTGGCCCCTAAGAACAAAACTGCATTGGTGGCTGATAACCATTCCATATATTTAATCTCCTTCTTTCGCATCAATATTGATGGAGAAGATAAGCAAAAAATTCTGGCCCTGATTTAGCACCTATTGCTAGCAGTGCCATGCATCGTTATATCTATTTTAAACTAAAATCGAGAATGGCTGTAACAAAAACTCCTGACATCTTATGTAACCCTCCAAGAATTTTTTTAATAGTTGCCATCATTTGCAAGTTATTGAATTTTAAAATCACTCAATTCACTTTAGGATACCCGGTATGTTCTATATAAAATTCATTATTAACCCATCGAGATCAAATTTTTCACTTTAGAACGCCGAATACTTTCCACTTTAGAATATTGAGGAGAATATAAGGTAGATTTAAAGGTGGATACACACATACCTTCACCTACGTTACATTATTGTAAATGTTCCAGTAAAGTAATTTGATATTTTTTGCTGAATGTTCAGATGGAAATCTGCAATTCGAATTAATTAAATAAGTTGAAGTTTTTGGTAAGATGTTACTTGGAACTTATACAGAATCAGCTTATTTATATTTACATTAAAAAGGATTTAATCAAAACTTATTTTAATTACATCTTTGTTCATTCACTGCATAACATGCATTTTAATCCACCATTTTTTAGACGAGACCATCTATTCACGACAGCGCCCAAATCTAAGTATTTCAAAATATCCTTCTCAAATGTAAGCATCATGAGTTTATTCAAACGTGGATAGGTCATTGTTGTTCTTAGATATTTTTTCACGATTTTTAATTTACAATATTCTTTCATTCGAGGCAACTGTGACTGGAGAAGTTAGAGCCAGACAACTGACATGGTTCGCAAGTGGCAGAATGTATATCAAAGGTTCTGTTTTCATGTAAATATCGTCCATTCTTTCAGCCTCTGTGCAGAAGTCTGACAAAACTTTCAACTCTGTCTGTAATGCTAATGCTTCCATATCAGGAATTTCACGGACCGCTTTCGTGAAACATTTCGGTACCGCTATCTGAACTAGATTTAGTGTTTATTTCTTTCTTGTAATGGTAGGATACATATCACCACTGTAAGAGTATCCAGTATCTTCTGAAACTCTATGCGTTAGAACATTAGAAGTTCGGGAGCAAAGAGATTGTTTCAATTACAGTCTAACTTCTTTGGTGCCAATCTTCTTCGATACTGCATACACTGCTAAAAATCTGCAGCTTTAGCTGCATAGTCAGTCCATCGCTTTTATAGAATATCTCTATTCTGACCTATGAGAATGCTCCATAGTATAGTCAAGTAATCGTTTTCTATAAAAGCGGTGGAGTGACTATGTAGCAAACGTTACACATTTTTAACAGTGTAGCAAATTCATATAATGAATCAACACCTTACTTGTTTTAAAAGAGAACTGCACTCTATATTTCTGTGTTCACATTTTCATTGTCATTGTTGATTGTTTCCAAGGATTTGATGCAAGTCTTCAGTATTTTCGTAGCGTCCATTTTAGGTTGGTTGATTTTTGACGGCCAATTATCTGCTCGAGGGATATAGGCCCAGGGGGGAGTGCCCTTCGTGGGGGTCTTTCTAAGGGAACCTAACCCGTATTAACGCTTGGAAATCCAAGGCTCGATGAAAACCACGAAAACTCCGAACGATTAGGCCGACGGGCGCGATTGGGATCGAACCCAGCACCTCCCGTCTACCAGCTTCGAGAGCAGAACCTCTCGGCCACTGGTGGGGCCGTCCCTTTTAGGAGTCTTCGACTTCATTTTTTTAGTAACTAACTTGCACTTGTACTGAACGTTCTTGAGAAACATCATAGTAAAGAAATGAAGTTGAGCGATAACATTTTCTTTCTTAAACCTCGTGGCTTGATCATTGTTTTGTTAACAAAAGTAGAAGAATCAACTTTTTCAAAATTTGTAGGATACATTCATACGAGATCTAACCAGCTTTCAATGATTCCGCTCGAGCAGTTCATCTCGCCTTAGAAAGATTCCGCAAAAGAAGAGCATTTTCTGTTTCTTTGAGCTTGTCTACTAATGGTTTCTTTCGTTTAGTACTTGCTGTGAAAAACACAAACATCTTCCAGCACGTCGAACAAATGGCCGAATAACATTGCTGGCATTGCGGATATGCGAAAAGAAAGTATTGAGTCTGTGACATTGACAAGAAATATTGGGCACAATTCGACCCACGATTTCGGAAAACGTCTCCTAAGTGCCGCTGACCTTTCCAGACATGCTGCTTGTAAAATCGTAATGACTGGAAATGAATCGTATGACCTGTTCTATTTCGAGCTTATTCTTTGTAAGAATGTGCGATATTTAGCATGCAAGGTCGATATTGATGGCTTCTTTTACAACTTCCAAAAGCCGATTGGAGTTTTTCTATCTTTGTCGACATATTTCAGCCCAATAGCAGATCGATCATGGTGCGAAGCATCTGGTGTCGTATCTGCCATAACTCCATAAAATTATGCTTCTTGAATATCCCTGACTATTGCTTTGCGCACTGCTGTAGCAAAAAATTCAATCATCTCGTTTTGGGATGAAGCGGAAAGGTAAGTTATATGGTTTGGGCTGAAACGTGTGTCCTTAAACATGTCCTCAGTTGTGGATCATGTCTGGAAATTAATTTCAAAATTTTTCAAAAGTTTCCATTTTTGTCTTTCTCACTTCCACAAACCAGACCTTGTCAACTCAGCATTCGCGTAATGTTCATTAAGATTGTTACAATTTCTATGCTGAATGAAAGATGTTGCTGTTGCTCTTCCAGAATAATCTGTTTGCGCTTGCTCTCATCGAGTAAGTGATTATGCGTCATCATGAACTGGCAAAATAGGAAACAGTAAATTTGGTGGAAGTTGGAAGAGAAATGTGCGAACTTTCTGTTCTTTTATTTTCCTTAAGCTCTTCATTTTGTGTCCTTTGTTTACACCACTCTCAACTGAAGCATTTTGTATTTTTTCTCTCCTAGGTCCTTCATGAAAAACGCAAAAAAAAAATTTGCATTAAGTTCTGTGCTATAGTCCAAAAACGGATGTTCTTTTGTACCAAGCGCCGTTGAAATGTCGCTATCTATCTTGCGGGATGGAACCATTTATTGGATATACGCTGAGTTTTGTCTGATACGGACCTAAACTGATCAAATATATCTCTGATTGTCTGACTTCATATTAGACATTTTTCCTGGGTCATGTTAAATGATGGAATCTTTCCCACTTTCCGTAATACTAACCTCTCGACGGTTCCTTTCGATTTCTTTCACAATGTTACTATAAATATTTGACACAGACGAGCAATTTTATTTTTTCCTGTCAATTATATCTATGGTCTCCTTAAGGAACAAGAAAACACTTAATTCATCAGCTGGGGTAAATTTTTCAATAATTGGCTTGCAATCATTTAAACAATCAACTATTGACCACACGCAATGGGAAGAGCTCTCAATGTTTCCCACAAGCATTGCGGTATTTGATAGGTTTTTGGTGAACGCTTGTGGGATAAATCGAGAAGCTGATTAGGTATAATCCATCGTGACGTTGTATGATGTCAGAAATGCTTGTCGTGCATTGTCGAGCACAATTCAATACACCACGAGTCATATGAATGCCTTCACCGAAGTCGTCATCATCTTCAGTGCTATTCGATCATCTAGATGTTCAGAACCCCACTAATCCGCTGCGGATTCTCAGAAAGACTCCTTTAAATATTGAGAAACTAGTCTCTACTGGTTCTTTCTCAATTTATTTTCAGCAGTCATGCGAAGTCGAAGAAAGGAGAGGCAAACTTTGAATTTTTGAAAGAAATTAAGACAAATGCTAAGGATTGGTGTTTTTTAGTGTATATTTTAAGGAAAAAAGGTAGAAAATTGGAAAAAAAAAATCGATTGTTTCACGGTTGTATCGATCGATACTGGCTACCTAGAATTTGCCGACTGTGATCAAAGTTGCCGACATTGGGGGGGCGAGACGCCCCCCTACGCCCCCCCCCCCCCCAGTTGCTTCGCCCCTGTTCAGGACGTCGTTGAATATTTCTGAGATTTTCTTACGTCGTGTAAATATTCAATCTTATTTCACCGAAATATGTTCTGTTCTTTTTTAACAAAACCTTCCGTCGTCAAACTCATTTCGTTCTCTTTACTTCTTCTGCATTTCCACTTCACACAGCTTCGTTAAGGCTCGTTTCCTTTTTAATCTCGAAGCGGAAAATACGGGGACACTCAGTCTGATGCAGGTGTTGCTTGCGAAATTCTCCACATATATGTATCATGGCGCCAACAAATAGAATACCATAATACTGCTGTCGCTCATGACAATTATTTAAATAAAATTATATGTAAAAAGGTTCACTGAAGAATAAATAACAATTTTAAGGAAAAACATAAATACTTTTTCGTGAAATGTACGATTTTTCAAGAAACTAAAATGAATAGCTGCTGTATATAATGAAAAAAAATCATGGCACCGACAAATGGAATACCATAATACTGCTGGCGCTCATGTTAGTTATCTAAATAAAATAAAAGAATGTGTAATATTTTAAACTGAAAAACTGATAAACAAAAATCAGGCGATCTCATGCATAATGAAATGAACTTCAATATTAACTAGTATGTTCTAGCCATCACAAAACTTTCTTCTATATAAATCACATCAATTAAATCATTTAAATAGTACAAGAAATTACATCAATTTAGCAACAATTCATATCAAAGTATACCTGAATTTGAAATTTGATGAAAATTCGAGCATTAGTTCTTGAGATAGATCTATAGCGGAAATTCAGAAAAATACAGCATAGCAGCGCCACCTGTAGAGCGATTTACACCAAAATATAAACAGCACTAATTGATATCAAGGCATACCGGAATCTGAAGTTTGCTGAAAATCCAAGCAATAGTTTTTGAGATAGTGCTATTGCGTAAATCGTAAAATACGCAGCATAGCAGTGGCACCTGTTGAGCGATTTACACCAAAATGTATAAAACGTTAATTCATGTCAAGGACTAACTGAATCTGAAGTTTTGATGAAAATCCGTGCGTTAGTTCTGGGGATTGAGCTATTGCGGAAATCGTGAAAAATGCTGGGTAGCAGCGTCACCTGTTGAACGATTTACACCAAAAACTAATCAGCACCAATTTATGTCAGAGGCATCTCATTCCAAATTTTAGGAAGCTCCATGGTGACTGGATCATTGCATATATTCTCACATGCCTATGCCATTTTTGGTTGGCTCCCTGGCAGAGTGATCCTGATCCTGTAAAAGTTATTTGTTATAATCTGGCCAAAGCTTTAGTTTTCTTATTGTATTTGATATTTACTATATGTTTTTTGATCACAGTTTCAAATTTTCTGTTTGTCATTCCTATATAAAATTGCACTGTTCCATCTTCTTTGGGTGAAAGGTATTTCATATACCTCTGATAATTGACGCATGTCGATCTGAATAAATAAAGGTATTTATTTGCCTTGTAAATGTATTGTTATCACTTTTAGTAAATATTAAGTTATTGTTGTAATGTCAGTAATTTTAAGCTTACATTATACATTTATTTTACAGAAGAATGCTACCACATTGTTTGATAAAATACGCATAACATATCGATGGCACATTATAGGTATACTAGCTGAAATACCTGGCGTTGTCCGGGGTTTTAAACATATTTTATTAGAAAAATCAATTTTAAAATTAAACACCGTACGTACTATGAATCTCACACAAACAGGCTCTCTTTTTAACACTTTCCAACAAAGTTGAAAAGTGTTTATGCATTCGGTTTGTCTGGCCGTCTGTCCACGCTCTAACTCCCATAAATATACTCTGATTTTCATAAAATTGATAAAGGTTATTTAGGGTCACCAAAGCATGTTTGGTATTGTATGTGAAGTATGTAGGATTAATCGTTCATTTACAGGGGCACTCAAAATTATTCCATTACGTTATGGTATATGGGGAAAAATCGTTTATTTTAATGACATTACGCTATTTCAAATGTATTGAGACTGATATAAATCACTGAATTTCACTACGATCACGTTAAAACAGGGCATTCATAGCATTTTTTATTCATTTACAGGGACACACAAAAGAAATCGTTTACAGCACAGTACTGTCTTTGAGTAATAATTGCTGGAGTGTACGGTTTAAAATTCGGTATGCGCTTTTAAATTTAATTAATTTTTTGCATCTTACTCGTTATATATAAATTCTATATCTCAAATATAGGGTTGCACAAAAGTATTCACGTACCGTTCTCCTTATTAGAGGAAATTGCTGAAGGTAAATTTTCAACTGAAGTATATATGTATCTCTTAAGTGAACTAAATTTTGACATGGATGTATTTAATAGATTCAAAGCTATGTAACATATACAGGACTGCTGAAAAAATTCAGATAATTTTCCGATTGTGAATGGGAACAGCTGAAATTGTGTTTTGAAATGTATTATGCGTTTCCATATGGTTAATCTAGACGTAATATTTTAATTTTTTAAATGGTGCAGTTTTGTTACATTATTCTGAATGTGTTGGAAAGTGTTTCATAATCTATGCTTAACGCATGATTTTTTCTTTCTTGTTTAATATATTGAAAGACTTGAGAACTTTTGCTTTTATACCAGTATTTAAAAAAAATATTTCCTAAGCCTAAATATGTATAGTCTTGATTCTTGAAAAAAAAAAATGAAAAAGAAATGTAAATTCATGAAAAGCCCTTCATGATATCACTTTTTCTTGTAAAAACCATACATTAACCCTATATTCTTTTTAAATATGAGGTCATAAGTGAATTAACCTATATCATTCACAACTAATAAGAAATGGCACATCTAGTATTTGTGGAGAAATTAAATAAAAATCATGCACTCGTGACATCATAATTCACTTTTATATTTTAACAGAATAATAAGGCTATTATAATTTGTGACTCGCCAGTATATGCACTTCAGGACACTTTGCCGTTATCGTTATCTTTTTACGCGTGAAGGTTTCGGCTATGATATACTCAATTGTGAAATTTGGTAACTTTTGAAATTCAATATTTGAAAAACGGCATAATCATCAGATTTGAAATTTATATCAAGAAAAATACAATTTTTTAACTTTCTAACGCAGTTTGTCTAACAATTTTGAAACAAATACTTTTCGAGCTAGTAATTTTTTCACTAACTTCAAATGTTTCATTTTCCGAGATTAATCTGCGGCAACTACAGTGAAACTTCTCTTAAAGGCCACCCCTATTCAAAGGGCACCTCTATTAAGGGCCAATATTTTTAGGAACAAAAATTTTCCCCATAGACATAATGTTAAATTTACTCTTATTAGGGGCCGCACCTACCTCCCATAAAGGCCATTTTAGGTAGCTTTCTTTACAAAAAAGCTACCTATTGCAGCCGTTCGGAGGAAAGCGATTTCAAAAAATTTTGGTATATTTTCATCGATCATGACCCCCAGACCCCGAAACCACCCTCCGTTCAAAATTGATATATATATATATCTGACCTATGTCACACTGTAACTCCCGTAATTATGAACCGATTTCGATGTAATTCGGTGTGTACATAGTACATACCATTGTCTCGACCGAGTTCGTTGGCCAGCTTCATCCGCCGTTTTGTTTCAAAATGGCGTCCATTTAAAATTTTTAAAAAAATTTTAAACTTGAAATGTGGTACCAAAAAATTAAAAAAGGAAAAATATTTTTTTCTTATGTATTTGACCTTTATACAAAGATTCCAGAGCAGTTTTTGTTTCGTCTATATCTTAAAAAATGGCTGAGTTATAGCATTTTGAATTTCTAGCGTGGCTGATTTTTTGAAACGTCCTGAATTTTGTCACGCGATAAAAGGCGTATTTATGAACCGATTTGGATGTAATTCAGTGTGTACATAGTACATACCAATCTCTCGACCGAGTTCGTTGGCCAGCTTCATCCGCCATTTTGTTTCAAAATGGCGGCCATTTAAAATTTTTTTTAAAATTTAAAATTTGAAATGTGGTACCAAAAAATTGAAAATGGAAAAAATATTTTTTCTTATGTATTTGACCTTTATACAAAGGTTTCGGAGCAGTTTTCGTTTCGTCTATATCTTAAAAAATGGCTGAGTTATAGCATTTTGAATTTCTAGCGTGGCTGACATTTTGAAACGTCCTGAATTTTGTCACGCGATAAAAGGCGTATTTATGAACCGATTTGAATGTAACTTCGTTCATACATAGTACATACCAATGTCTCGATCGGGTTCGTTGGTCAGCTTCATCCGCCATCTTGTTTAAAAATGGTGGCCATTTAAATTTTTAAGAAAAATTTAAATTTGAAATGTGGTACCAAAAAATTAAAAATTGAAAAAATATTTTCTTCTTATGTGTTTGACCTTGATAAAAAAATTCGGGAGCAGTTTTTGTTTCGTCTATATCTTAAGAAATGGCTGAGTTATAGCATTTTGAATTTCTAGCGTGGCTGACATTTTGAAACGTCCTGATTTTTCTCACGTAATAACAGGCGTATTTATGAACCGACTTGGATGTACCTTGGTGTGTACATAGTACATACAAATATCTCAACCGAGTTCGTTGGCCGGCTTCATCCGCCATCTTGTTTCAAAATGGCGGCCATTTAAAAAAATAAAAAAATAAAAAAATTTAAATGAGATACCTAAAAATTGGAAAGTGAAAAAGATTTTTTTTGTATGTGTTTGACCTTAATACAAAGATTCCGGAACAGTTTTTTTTTCGTCTATATCTAAAAAAATGGCTGAGTAATAGCATTTTGAATTTCTCTTGTGGCTGACATTTTAAAACGACCTGATTTTTGTCACGCGATAACAGGCGTAATTATGAACCTATTTGGATGTAACTTGGTCTGTACATAGTACATACCAATGTCTCGACCGAGTTCGTTGGCCAGCTTCAATCGCCATCTTGTTTCAAAAGGGTTGCCATTTAAAAAAATAAATTTAAAATTCAAAATGAGGTATTTAACAACTGGAAAATGAAAAAGATTTTTTTATGTGTTTGGCCTTGATACAAAGATTCCGGAGCAGTTTTTGTTTCTGAAAATTTGTTCTTTTGTTTATATCTTAAAAAATGGTTGATTTATAGCACTTTGAATTTCTAGCATGGCTAACATTTTGAAACGATCTTGTATTTGTCACGCGATAACACACGTATTCGCCTATTTCGATGTAAGAAGGCATGTGGATAGTATACATCAACATCTCGACCAAGTTCGCTGGCCAGATTCATCAGCCATCTTGTTTCAAAATGGCGACCATTAAATTAAAAAAAATATATATATTTAAAGTGAGGTGCAAAAAAATTAGAAATTGAAAAAGGTTTCTTTCTTAAGTATTTGACCTTGATATAAGGATTCAGGAGCGTTTTTTGTTTGTCTTTACCTTAAAAAATGCCTCAGATATAGCAGTTTCAATTTCTAAAGTGGGTGACATTTTGAAAAATCTGATTTTTTGCATGCGACAGCACTCCTATATATTAACCGATTCCGATGTGAGTGAGCATGTGCACAGCAATGACTAAGGTCTCGACCAAGTTCACTGCTTAGCCTCATCCACCATGTTGTCTTAAAATGACAGGCACTTTAAGAAATTGCCGAATTTGGCAGCCAAATATATGTTACTTTAAAGAAAAGCAGCTTGGATAAAGCTGACTAATTTCGCGAAATTCTCATTCATTATATTGATAAAAATTAGTATTGAATCTCCTATATTCGGTTTCCACTAAATTGAGCTTCCTGTGTTTGAATAATATAATTTGGCTTTTTTTAAATAAGGATTATGAAAGCTACCTCTTCCTCCCGGCACTGGCCGGAAGGACTTTTTTCATATGTGCCTTAAATCCTAAACAGGTGTATTGAATTCCTGAACCAAAAGATAAGAGTTCAGCATACAAAGAAGGTAGGGGGAGATGGGGAGGATTTAGTAACACAATGAAGGACCACAAACATCTCCACAAGTGAGACAAACAGGTGTTCCTCACACTTTGTTTGACCTTTGAACCTGTAAGGGGTTGGCTTGGAAGGAAACTTGACCCTTTGTAGTATTCCACATTTACTAAAATTGTGAACACATATTGAAGCACAATTTTTACACTACAAATTTTATGCTCAGGCTTATTAAAATTTAAAATTATGGCACCTAAATCAAGCCAAATAGTACATTTGGATTTCAATGACAAAACCAAAGTTCTTAATTGTCATGATCAAAGAACATCTGCAAGAAAATTGGCTTCACAGTTTAATTACAGTAAGAATCAAATAAACAAAATTGTTAAAAACAAAGAGAATTTACTAAAAGAACATGCAGATTTTAAAAATCGTGGGATAAAAAGAAAGATAAATGAAAAATTTGGTCATCTCTATTCAAGGGCCACGCCTCATAAGGGCCAATTTTCAATGGAACGGCAGGTGGCCCTTACAGAGAGGTTTCACTGTATTAGCGAAAAAAACCAGTCGTCAGCAACGCGTAGCTTTTTATTAAAGAGTATTTTTGGAAAATATTTGGGGGGCGCATGTTATTTAAATACTACAGAAACCTTCTTTGATTTATGGTTAAATATCATACATCGTCATTCATTTCAGCATGAGACAGTAAATTTTTTTCTCTAATATTTTACATTCGAAAAAATTATTTTGATGTATTCTGTTACATTATGTGCGTGGTGATGGTGTGTGTGCGTATGGGGAAGGGGCATCGCCCTCCTTTGTATTTTGAAATCTAATTAACTAAATTTTCTTTATATCTGATAATTTGAAAAAATATTAAGATTTATTCTTTCTAAGTGAGTTACATAATTAAAAAGAAAGAGAAAAAAATCAAACTTAATTTTTTTTTTCGTTGGAGAGGAGGGCCCCTGCTCTCCTAAATCCCCACCCCCCCCACACACACACACCATAAAAAAAAACAATATTTTTTTATATTCATGTGCTTAAAAATTATATTGAACGGGGTGGCAGCAGAACCTTCTGACGAAAAAGAAAGGATGAAATGTTTCAATTCTTCACTTAAGAAAAAGCCTGCAGAAGTTTATTTTTGAATTTTTAATATTTCTTACGCATTATATACCTGTGTTTTTTTTTTAGGTGTGTTCATAATTATATAAATACGTAGTACCTATAGTCGTCGTCTGGCCTATCTGTCTGTCTGTCTGTCTGCATATAACAGTGCAACTACCCAACAGAAGGGTTTTGAAATTTAATATATATAATCGTTGGAGAATTTTGTCGAGTCATTTCAAATTTTAAGAAAATCGAATCAAAACCTAAAAAGATATTAATAAAAGTTTTCTACATTCCATTATATCCTATCATGCGTAGTTAATTCAATGATATCCCATGATATGTAATGATTCTAGGTTACCATGATGATTACGTCAGGTTTAAGATGAAGTCCGATTATTTCCGTATTACTGAATTTAATATATAGAACCGTAATAAATTTTGTATTCATGCATTTTTGCATGAGAGTGCAACAGCTATTGCACCAAGATACGAATATTTATAAAACTAGTTATAATACGGCTCCTTTGCCACGTCTATATGTTGTAAAAAAAAAAAAAAAAAAAAAAAAAAAAAAAAAAAAAAAAAACCTTGAACTGTAGGGTTTACCTTCACAAAGAGAAAAAGAAAAAAAAAGACAAACAAACTAGCATTTTTGGCTATTTTCAATTCATTCTGAAATTTGAAAACGCCAGGAGAAACAAATTGGTTAAATATCGAATATTTCTTATTTGTTAAATTTGTGTGTTGCTTTTTCTGTTGATATTTTAAAAAATCGCCAACAGTAGGCTGTAGGTCTATTTCAAAATTTTGCTTCTTCTGTATGCTTTGTTCTTCCTGCACCCACGTCTTATAAATCATTAGAAAATTTGAAAAAATATCATAACTATAATTTGTAGAATAGAATCATAATTACACCATAAGTCTCAAATGGAGATCAGAGTGGTCAGTGATAGATCCAGGAGGTGGCCCTGTGGGGTATCCCCTCCCCCAGCATAAACATGGTAATAGATAAAAACGGTGATTTCCTACTTAACTGCATATTCCCCCCCCCCCCCCCCCTACCCCTTAAGAAAAATGTCGGGATTCAACACTGAGAGTGGCTATTAAAAAAAATTAAGTCTAGTAGCTTCTTTCCGTGATAAATCACCAAAAGATATATATATATATACATTAGCTCACAGTCTTATCAAAGCCCGAGAGCTAATGTGCCCGCCGGTTCTGTATGTATGTATGTACGTACAGTCGTGGGGGAAAAAAAGTAACCCCCCCCCTACTAACTCATCAAAAAATTATCGTAGAAGAAAGTTACTGGTACCAAACAATTGGAAATAAAGTCTATTTTTAAATGATGCATATAAAAGTTGCTTAGGGGGCCATCTACATATTCAAACGAACCATAACTTTGTTTTTTTCAATAGCAATACACAATTCTGACAGCATAAATGAACTCTACACCCTTCAATTAGTCTAAAAATAAATTTTTATGCAATTCGTACGATAAGTTTCCGAGAAATTAATTATTTTAAAACAAGCGTATTTTAAGGGCTGTATCCAAATTGAAGTTCGGTACTGGATTGTTAACCGAGAGAGCTCCCTTCTTGATCAAAACACCTTAAGCAATCAATTAAGCCTGTTAGATTATAGGATAGCATAAGAAATTTCAAAATATTTAGTCGCTTCTATCATAGACGGTCCCTTAAACCATCATTTTGCCGTTTTTTAAGCATAATTTGAAAACTACTTGGAAGAAAAACGTGAAATTTTGGATTTCCATAAAGCAGGACTTAATAAAGCTGAATCCATCAAAAAAAATTATAGGTTGCAATTCATTTTTTTTTAAATATTAATTTCATAATTCATATCAGAAAATTATAAAAATTACGAATTCAAGGTATTTATGTTTGGGTATATTAGTATTATCCCTACACAAAAAATTAAAACATTAGGATCATAATTTCAGAAGTTATAAATAAAAATATGAAAATGTAATTTAACATTAGAAGCACTAAATTTTGAATGTGTATAACTCAAAACTTATCATTCAAATGACTTGAAATTTCGTGTCTAGGCATAGTTTGGACCAAAGATTTGAAATATCTCGTTAAAATTGGGTATTGCCATTGAAAAAAATGAAGTTTGGATTCGTTTTAATATGTAGATGGTCCCCTAAGTAAATTTTATATACGTCATTTAAAAGTAGACTTTATTTCCAATTGTTCGGTGCCAGTAACTTTCGTCTACGATAATTTGTTGAGGAGTTAGTAGGGGGTGTTTACTTTTTTTCCCCACGACTGTACGTATGTATTATACGTAAGGAGATAACTCTTGATAGAAATAGCCGATTCGCTTCAAATTTTTTTTCTAGGTTCATTCTGATAAGGCGCTTCCCTGATTAATTTTGGGGGTTCATTGGTTGAGTATAAAGGGGGCAACGGGGTGGGGGGGCTAATCCCCCCTTAACCCCTTAACTTAGATAAATGGGTTTTTCATGCACAATTAATAGATTTTCTTCAAATTTGGTATACCGGTTTATTCTGATAAGGCGCTTCTCTGATTAGATTTGAAGTTCATTGGTTAAATATAAAGAGGGGGGGGCGGTGGGCTAATACCCCTTAATTTAGATAAATGTGTTTTGCTATCCGATTTGCTTCAAATTTGGTATACCAGTTTATTCTGATAAGGTGCTTCCCTGATTAGATTTGAAGGTTCAATGTTTAAGTATAAAGGGGGGGAACGGGGAGCTAATACTCCCTTAGTTTAGAAAAATGTGTTTTCTATCCGATTTGTTTCAAATTTGGTATACCGGTTCTATTATGATAAGGCGCTTCCCTGATTAGATTTGGAAGTTCATTAGTTAAATATAAAGGGGGGAGGGGCTAATACCCCCTTTAATTTAGATAAGTGGGTTTTTCTATCCGATTTGCTTCAAATTAGGTATACCGGTTTATTTCGATAAGGCGCTTCCCTGATGAATTTGGAGGCTCATTAATTAAGTATAAAGAGGGGAAACGAGGGATGGGGGCTAATCCCCCCCCCTAATTTATTTTTCAAGGGGCATTATTCTTTGAAATAAGTGTATAATATACAATTAGCGTGAATAGCCTGTGAGCTCAGTGCTATCAGTTTTAGTGGTCACTTTTCTTTTTTATTTTCTTTTTTGCCGGTAATCTTTTTCACGGTTCATTTAATTTTCAGGAAACTGTTTTGTCTGCGAAGTGAACAGTTGAAACAGATTTTTTTTCTAATTTAATAGCAATCATATTTAAAAGTATCATAAAAAATTATTTTCTTATGAGAATATAAAAGTTTAGAATCCCGTCACTAATTATAAAGCAACTTTTGTAAATGTTTCAATTATTCACTTAAAAATAGCCTGCAGAAGTTTATTTTTGAATTTTTAATATTCCTTACGCGTTATATTTCTGTATTGTTTTTTATATCTATGTGTTAAAAAATGTCTTGAAGTATAGGATTTACCTTGATAAAAGAGAAAAACAAAATAATCAAACTACAATAAGAAAAAATAAATAAACAATTTTTGGTTGTTTCCTACTCATTCTCAAATTTGAAAACGCTAGTAGAAACAAATTGGTTGAATATTTCTTATTTCTTATTTTTTAAATTCTTCTATTGTTTTTTTCTGTTGATATTTTTAAAAATCGCAAAGAGTAGGCCGCAAATCACAAGCACGTCTATTTCAAAATTTTGTTTCTTCTCTGTATTTTGTTCTGCCTGCGCCCATGTAATTCATTATTAGAAGTTTTGAACAAATGTCATAACTACAATTTGTAGAACATAATCATAACTACACCATCTGTCTTAAAGTAACTACATACCTTCGGAAGTGATTTTTTGAAATTTTTGAAATTTTCTCTTATTATCCATTTTTTATAATGACATTTACTTTAAAACTTTGAAAAAAATATAAAAACTTTAGCAATTAATCAGAAATAACTTTTTTAAAGAGAAAAATAGTCAGAATTATGTCAAAAATGGACATTTCTGCAAAACGTGATAATGGAACTTAAAAATGGAACAATGTATTGACATTTTGTAAATTGCATAATAAACAGAATAACTTTCTTTAGGACTTAGACTACACACATTATAATCGCATTTCTATCTCAGATGATATGGAAGTTAAAGTACTAATCACTAATGTAATGAAAAATTCGCAAAATTTGTCTCAAGTTTGTCATTTATACCAGTGTAAATATAAAACTATTTAATATATTATCATGAGTGTAGTCTATTCCCTCAAAAGACATTTGTAAAAGAAGTACAGAAAATTTCGTGGCATTTCATGCATAATTTTTTATTTTAGGATGTTTTTGCATATAGTAAAAATCTGAAAAACTTCATTTTGAGAAAAAGCTAAAAATAACTTTCAAACACAATTCAAAAGCTGTAATAGCTGTAAATTTAAATGGCTGTAACTCGGGTTTTGTTTCAGATACAGACAAAATTTAAGCAGATTTCGATAGATAAAATATTCAATTTTAATATTATTGCAAAAATGAAATCGATATTTTGATCGAAAATTACGTTTTAAAGGTATGTGGAGATCAGAGTGGTCAGTGATAAATCCAGGAGGTGTCCCGGTGGTGCTCCCCTCCCCCCCCCCCGCCCCCCCCCCGAGCACCAACATGTTTTCCAACCGAAGATTTGAGATTTTGTGTTTGGTAATGGTTAAAAAGCGTAATTTGCCCCTGAACTCCCACTCCCGCAGCTGTAAAATTCCCTCCCTAATAAAAAGTCGGAATTCAACGTTGAGAATAGTTTCTAAAAAATTAAATCTAGCGGCTTCTTTCCGTTATAAATTAGCAAACGGAATATTTTATTTCCTTTTCCCCCTAATATTGTCTAAATTCATTTGATTTTTAGGGAAACTGTTTTCTCTCGGAAGGAAAAGGTTGAAACAGATCCCCCCCCCCCCATTTAATAGTAATCATATTTAAAAGTACCATATATATATATTTTCTTCTTATGAGAATATAAAAGTTTAGCATCTCGTCACTAATTACAAAGTAAATTTTGTCTTTATGAGATAAATTTAAATATCATTAAAAAAAAAAATTTCTTTGCATTTTTATCTGTAAATATCTGGTCCTTTAACCTGAAGTAAATTACAGGTATAGTTTAGCTCATAGATATTCATTGAAATCACAATTCAATTTTCTTTTTTGAATTCACTTTTCTTTTTCTTTCCAGGCGTTAGTAACCGCCTTGCTATTACCTGAAATTTTCTTTTTTCATTCACGTGTGTAAAAATTCTCCTGGGGCGGATGTGTGTGTGTGTGGGTGGGGGGGGGGGGGCAGGAGGCAGCAGAAAGAAATGTTTCAATTTCTTTCATATAAATGTTTCAATAAAACAAGTTGGAAATTGCAAGTCGAACGCGGAAATGAGGTGCGTTCGCACTATAACTAGTTTTATAAATATTTTTTGCCTTGCATATTGTACTGAATGTATATTTTAGTGCATTTCATAAGCGCATATCAATTTCATTCTGTTCGAAAGGTTGTAACATCATTAAAATGCACTTGAAATAATTTTTTCCCAATTGGCCGTAATGTAACGGAAAAATTTTGACTGTCTCTGTAATTAAACTATACATCCGATTTTCATAAAATTTGAAATCACTCGACAAAATTTTGCAATAATTATAGATTTAAAATTTCAGACCATTCGGTTTGATAGTTTTTGATCTGTTATATGCGGACAGACGGACGGACCGAACGACGACTATAGGTGCTACGTATTTCTATAATTACGAATGCACCTAAAAAGGACCTGCAGCAGCTTATTTTGGAATTTTTCATATTTCTTACGCATTACATTTCTGTGTCGCTTTTTATATCTATACATTATAAAATACGTAATGAACTGTTTGAGTTTACCCTGACAAAGGGAAAAACAAAAATAAAAACAGACAACAAGTTTTTTGTCTATTTCTTATTCATTCTCAATTTTGAAAACATCAGTAAAAACAAATTGGTTGAATATTGAAAATTTCTTATTTGTTAATTTTTGCATTGCTTTTTCTGCTGATATTTTTAAAAAATTGCCAAGAGTAGGTTTAGATCCCAGGACGTCTATTTCAAAATTTTGCTTCTTCTCAATATTTTGTCCAACCTGTGCCTATGTGTTACGTTATTAGAAATTTTGAAGAAATATCATAAATATAATTTGTAGAACAGAATCATAATTGCACCATCAATCTCAAATGGAGATCAGAATGGCCAGGGAAGAGGTTATCCTTTCTGAGCATCAAATCCCCCCCCCCCCCCCCGTAAGATTTGAGATTTTGTATTTGGTAATGGTTAAAAATTGTAAGCTCCCCTTGAATTCCAAATTCTCCACCCAATTACGCTCTAGATCCCAAGCTGAAAATTTCCCACCCAGAGAAAAAAATGTCTGAATTCGACACAGAGTGGCTACTAAAAAAATTAAATCTAGTAGCTGCTTTCCATTATAAATTACCAAAAGAAATGTTTTCTTTCCTTTTTGTCCTTAATATTTTCTATGTTTATTTAATTTTTAGGAAACTGTTTTCTCTGCGAAGAAAACCGTTGAAACAGACTTTTTTCCTTTTAATAGTAATCATATTTAAAAGTATTATAAAAAAAATGTTTTCTTCTTTTGAGTATATAACATTTTTGCATCCCCTTACTAATTATAAGGTAAATTTTGTCTTTTTGAGGTAAATTTAAATGACATTTAAAAAATTATCTTTGCATTTTTATTTGTATATTCCTGGTTTTTAACCCGAGTTACAGATATAGATATTAAAAAATTAAATCTAGGAGCTTCTTTCCGTTATGCATCTCTAAAAGAAATGTTTCTTTTCTTTTTGCCGTTAATACTTTTCTAGATTCATTTAATTTCTAGACCAACGTCAGACGGGCGTCTTTTTTGCTGTTTTTTTGCGTCTTTTTAGCTGTTTTTTTGCTTAGATATTATCCATTCACAATGCTATAGCATTGTGAATGAATAATACCTAAGCAAAAAAGCAGCAAAAAAAAAAAAAAAGACGCCCGTCTGACATTGGTCTTAGGAAACTGTTTTCTCTGTGAAGAAAATAATTGAAACATATCCCCTCTTTTTAATAGTAATTAATTATAAGGTAAATTTTGTATTTTTGAGGTAAATTTAAATGACATTTAAAAAACTATCTTTGCATTTTTTATTTGTATATTTCTGGTTTTTAACCTGCGGTAAGTTACAGATACAGGTATTAAAAAATTAAACCTAGCAGCTTCTTTTCGTTAATGTATCTCTAAAAGAAATGTTTCGTTTCTTTTTGCCGTTAATCTTTTTCTAGATTCATTTAATTTTTAGGAAACTGTTTTCTCTGTGAAGGAAATAATTGAAACACATCCCATATTTCTTTTAGTAGTAACCACATTTAAATGTATCGTAAAAAATGTTTTCTTCATATGGGAATATAAAAGTTTAGCATCTCCTCACTAATTATAAAGTAATTTTTTTCTTTATGAAATAAATTTAAACAGCATTTAAAAAACTATCTTTGTATTATTTGTATATTTCTGTTTTTATTTTACCTGCGGTAAGTTACAAGTATAGTTTAGCTCATAGATATTCAGTGACAATTCTTTTTTATTTTCCTTTCGACGTGTCAGTAACCTCTCTGCTATTATCTGAGATATATTTTTAATGAAGAAAAGAAGAAAATCTGAGATAGTAAGTTTATTAAATTTTCCTGATGTGGCTTTGTAGTAATCTGTAGGAATCAGTTAAAATAACAGTATAAAAATGCATTTAAGCTTAATTTAGAAAATTCATTAAAGAGGAAAAAAAGTCGTTCTTTTCATGAGAATTAAAAAGCTGAATTTTTCCTCATTATTCAGAAATTAAATTTCGTTTAACGATAAAAATTTAAATGACATTTAAATAAGAATCTTTATTCATATAGTCGGGCTTCTCAAATTTCGATAAGATTATATGTTCGTTACCGTATTTATTATCAAATAAATTCATAGCGCATGCGTTGCAAACTCATGCAAAGAAATGGCGAACTTACTGGTTCCAAAATCTGGCAAACTGCCAGTATGTAACAAGAATTTTAGAGAATAGCAGAAAACTCGTATCCCAACCGAAAGGAATGAGTATCACAGTGAAAGCTAATTTCACTGAGCTCCAGTAATCTCGAGAAGAGATTACTTGAATATATACCAGGACGCAGACGATTTTGTCGCCCTGTTCATTATTTGAAAATGGTATATTCAATTATTGTAATAAAAAGCACTATTCTAGGTTTTATAATTTATTTAATAAAAATAGAAAAAAAAAACCCGCACTATCAAAAATTTGATTTCTTCCGTGTTTTCCTATCACAAAAATATTCTAACTCAAATGACTAAATGATTTCAATATTTTATATTTTTTAACAAAAACAATTAGTGGCAACAAGCATTTATTATCTTTATTATCTTATTATACAAATTAAGATATCGATTATTTGACGTACAAAAAAAAAAAAAAAAAAAAAAAAAAAAAAAATGTCAGCTAATCATTAATTGAAAATAATTCCCCCAATTCAGTATGAGATATTACGGAATAGTAAACTAATGAATAATTAAAAGTAGCTAAATAATGTAAAAAAATTAATAGTAAATTTTCGGTATGTAACCAGGAACAGAGTATTGAGTACACTTGTAGTTGCAGATATGAAGATAATTCTATTTTACCTCATATCACAAATAGTTAGTTATTTTTAAGTGAAGTAAATTATTAATTATACGTTAAAAATAAGAAAAAATATTTTTCCCTATCAACAACAACAAACTTTATTTTTTTTTTTAAATTCTAAAGATTTTTTTGTGTTACCATAACAGCAAATTAAATTTCAATAAAAATAATAACAATCTTGAGAAAGAATGAACAACGTTAAATAGAACAAATGTATGTATACAAAAGCTGAATACAGCTGTTTCAAAGCTTCTTACGCTCCATCATCAGTGCGAAAATTAAAACATAAAAAAAAAAAAAAAAAAAAAAAAAAAAAAAAAAAAATAAGTTTAAAAATTAAAACATGTTTTAATTTTTAATTTTCGCATTGATGATAGAGCTTAAGAAGCTTTGAAACAGCTGTATTCAGCTTTTGTATACATACATTTACGTTGTTCATTCTTTCTTAGTATATTGGGACAAAGTACGATCCTCCCCCCTCCCCCCCTTTTTATGAATGTTATAAATTTATCAGCTTGTACATGTACATGGAGGTACTCTCTGAAAGGAAAAAAGAAATCAGTTTAAAATTTGATGTATTCTTTTACCTAAATTTAATGATCCCCCCCCCCCCCCCCCCCCGATATTAATTTTCGACTATTCATTCTTAAATAAAATAAATAAATAAATAATAATGCAACTGCGTACTTCAGAAAATAATGACTTCGAAGAATATTTATATAACACCTGCACATTATCAATAACGCCCTGCAGATGTATTAAGATACATTAAGCTTACATTTTTATCGTAGGATTTCTTAAAAACGAAGTTTTAAACTAACTTAAAAAATAAATGCTACATATTATTTATAAATTTGCACTCATTTACGTTCAGCCATTCTATTAATCTTAACAAATATGCACACATATTCAACGGCAATACTCTAGCAATTAGAATCAATTTGAGATAAGGAATTCGAAGTTCTCTAAGACGCCATTTTAATCTGCGAAATTTTGAATTTCTACGAAAAGTAGAATTAAACTCGACGACAAAACTTTCCTAATTTTACGCCTGTACACGCACTCAACTTCACATACGCCAAAATCTACTGGCTTGGCGAGAATTTGGCATCAACTTTTCCCCCTGTGTGGCAACCTTCTCTTTCGTAGCACTCTGGGAAAGATTCCGAAATTGTTTGTCGTGTGTGCTGTTTTGTTGTAGTGGTTAAATTAATTTAGTGAAAATTATTTAGAGTTCTTTTTTTCCGTTTATGTAAGTAATAATTAGTTTTTACTTCATTTTGTGTATTGACCTTTCTGTTACAAGTAGTTTGAAGTCATTATTAATGAACTTGGTTTGGTGTGTGAGTATGTGAACGTAATCTGTTCTTGGGAGAGTTCCTTGATATGAGCTAATGGAGAGACTCTCCCCTCTGATAAAGTTTTGCTTTTCATGATTTATTTTACTATCGTCCTGTGTTAGTCTGAAAGTGTTCTAATCACTTATCGAGAGCTTTAGTAAAGTCTTAATAAATTTTAACATTACTCCTAATTTATTTTAATGATTCATCGATGTAACACGTATTATAATTTTTTTTAAATATATTTAATTTTTTTAATTATGGGTTTAAAATTTACTTTCTAACAGCTGTACTTACCTTAAGACTGCTTTATTAATCATTCTGAAAGCTGATAATATCATGAAAAGGCTTTAAAAATATTTAAATATTTTTGACCTTATTACATGTTCGCCACATAAATAATATATGAATTATTTATTAAAAAATTATTTATTTTTTACTGGATAAATTTTAGCGGTCAAAATCATTTTCATAAATTTAATTTAACCATTATAAACGAAATTAGGCTATAATTTAATTATTTAAACGATAATTTAAAAAAGAAATTGTTTCAATTAATTTTTTTTCCGCGTGCATCTGATATTTTGTTAAAAAAAATTCTACATTTTTTTATTTATTGTTCTTTGATTTGTTTATCGTGCACATTTGTCATGAAAATATTCAAAGTATTTTTATATTTATAATAATATTTCACATTGTCATTTTATATAAACTGTAATGATATTTATTTAAAAAAGTTTTTTTAATACTGGTAATATGCATTATTTATTATATTCATATAATAATTTATAATTTCTATATTTATGAGTTGCGATTATGCATCATGCAATAACTTCCATTGCTCATGGATTACAAAAATTATAAGGTAAATGTTTTTTAAATTATGCATGCAATGATATTAAAGTAGAATTAGTTATATCACTGTTTAACTATTAGTAATAAAACATATAATTATCAATGATAGAAAATTTGAAACTTGTATTATACTTATATGCTATGAATTGCTGTTGAATTATCATTTAATCCTCAATACCCATTTTTTCATCTCAAAAGCAATTTTTATTTATTCTTACCTTTATAAATGTATTAGTCTGAATTCCAGTATCAAACTAACATTACAACTCGTTTTTTATTATTTAATAATTTCGTATTGTTAATGGATGTTTGTTATTACATTAAATTGTCCTTCTGGATTAACTCAGGGGTCAATCCAGACTTTCTCACAGGGTCCTATGTTTGTTGAAATTGTGAACAGTTTTTCTTATATATTTGCGAAAATTCTAGTCATAAATTTATTAATTTGAATTTATCGTTTTTCATTTCAAAAACAAATTTTATTTATTCTTTCCTTTATGCATGTATTAGTCTGAATTCCAATATCAAACTAACATTTTAACTTGTTTTTTATTATTTAATAATTTCTTATTGTTAATGGATGTTTGTTATTACATTAATTTGTTCTTCTGGATTAACTCAGAGGTCAGTCCAGACTTTTCTCACAGGGTAGTACCTCTTTTTTAAAAAGAGGTCTTCTTTTTCAATCCTTGACAGAAATTTATTTTAAAATAGTATAATATAATTAAAGAAAAATATATATTTGGCAGCATATATATTATTAAAGTGAATATGAAATTTCATTATCCTATCCTCACTTAAATAATCATAAATACATTTCAAGTGGATTTCTTTAATTTATTATGCATTTGAAGAATAATTTAATTTAAAAATAATAGCATAAAAATGTGTGTAAGTTAAAAATAATAGTGTCTTTTACAATATTTATTTTTTAAGTAGGTGTATAGGCCCATTTTTGTATCCCAGCAGGACCAAAAGGCCATTTTTCTAAGATGTTTTGATAAAATTTAGGATCTATATTTACTGGATCTATCATTAATTTTTCGTTGAAGATTTTAAATGTTTTATATTAAATTTTTAAAATGTCGGTCATGTAGCAAATTTAATGTATTTCATCCTTTTTTAAAAATCAGTTTGATTGTTTTCAGTATAACTAGTTTATAGCACCACTGTAGTTTTTAAATGTGTTAAAATTAATATTTGAATAACAAAGCTTAAATTATGTGAAAATCAGGCTAATATTTCAAACAATTCACATTGAAAATAAAATAAAATTAACAGAATGCTGGAATTTATTAAATTTTGCTAGATTACTCAAATTTGAAATACTGTATAACAACATATTTTAAACAAACAAAAATTTATTTTCATTTAACTCAGAGAAATAGTGTTTTGGTTTTACTGGGGGCCAAAAATAGACATTTCTTACTCATCTCCTTAGACTCCTTATAACTAGGCTTTCAACTTCTCTGCAATGATAAAAAGGCTTTTTTCACCCCACCCACATTGTTTTAAATGGCTTTTTACTATCTTACTAAGTTTTTAAAATATGTGCTATTTAGTTATAAAAGTTTTTTCTTATTAAATATAAAGTGTAATTTTACATATGTTACTTTACTTTACCAATTATATGATATTACCAAAAAGTAAGTCAGTAAGTAGCAAGGTTCATGTTAACATACCTCAGGAAGAATATGGAGATTGGAGAAGTTATTCTGGTTGTAAAATCTCCCTGAAACGTCGATTAAAAGTCTGTTTTTCCCTGGTCTTTTTTTTTTTTTCCCTAATGTGAACATTTCAGGCAGAAAGCTGATTTTCAAAAATTTAAATTAAGCTGAAAATTAAATACTTTTTGTGTGATATTTGGTGTATTACTTTAATAAGGAACAAGTATGAATTTAGATTTAAATTCCATCAAAACACCTATAGAAAAAATTCATTTAACTCAGAAAAATAGTCTTTTGGTTTTGCTGGGGGCCAAAAATAGGCCTGTTATACTCATCCATTTAAACCTTTACAAGGTTGACTGCTTGTAACCAGGCTCTCAGCTTCTCTGCAATGATAAATAGGTTTCTTCACCCCGCCTACCTTGTTTTAAATGGTTTGTCATTATCTTACCAAGTTTTAAAAATATGTGCTATTTAATTATAAAAAAATTTTTCTTATTAAATATAAAATGTAGTTTTACATTCACTTTACCAATTATAAGATATAACCAAAAAATAAGTCAATAAGTAGCAGTGTTCATGTTATGTTAACTTACTGTACTTTGGGGACAATCTGGAAATTAGTTATTCTGGTTGTAAAACCTCGCTGAAACCTTGATTAAAAGTCTATTTTTCCTGGTCCTTTTTTTTATTCTCTCCTCAACGTTAACATTTAGTCAGAAAGCTGAGTTTCAAAAATTTAAATTAAGTTGAAAATTAATTTTTCTGATATTTTGTGTATAACTTTATTTTTCAGATAATCTGTGTTTTTATTTATTTCAAATGAGAGGGTGTGGAAGAGGGGGGAAGCGCTGGTAGATACCTCAGGAAGAATCTTGAAATTAGAGAAATTATCCTGGTCTTAAAATCTCACAGAAACCTTTGTTAAAAGTTCTATATTTTTCCTGCTCTTGTCTTTTTTTTTTTTTTTTTTTTTCAACATTAACATTTAGTCAGTAAGCTTAGTTTCAAAAATTAATTAAATATTTTTTTTCTTCTGATATTTAGTGTATAATTTTATTTTTCAGATAATCTGTGTCTTTATTTGAAAGGAGGGAGAGGGGAAATGTTGGTTCAAAAATACTGATTACTTATCTGGAAAAAATCAGGGATTTTCTTTTTTTTTTTTTTTTTTTTTCTTTCTTTCTTTTTTTTTTTTTTTTTTTTTTTTTTTTTTATTTGAAGATGAATATGAACACTTAAGATTAAGCTTAATGACAATTGTTGCCAGTTAAAATTTCAAAATATAACTTTCATGTTTTCATTCTAAGTAGTTTTTAAAATTCGTATATTTATTTCATTACCTTTTTTATTTATTTTTCTTTTTATCTGTTTCTGCTATGCAACATTTATCATTGTTTTTACTAAAAATGTCTAGTAAAATTTACAGGGGCATCAGCTTCAATTAATTGTTATTGGTGCTTCAGCATCACCGCCAAAATAGATATTTGAATTTTGCTAAATGTTATTTTTGAGTGAAGTGAAATTTATTGAAATTAATTTATTTAAGAGTAGATCAATTACGATTTCCACAAATTTTAAAATCTATATCATTAAATAAATTTAAAACTAATAATAAAAAAAATTAATATCAAAAGTTCAAAAGGTGCATTTACATTTCACTAGATAAAATGTGTGTTATCTTTCGGTGAAGTGGAGTTTATGGAAAGGGACTATGCAAATATAATGTTATCACTTTAGGGGGTAGGGGGGGGGGGATCTGGCACATGATATTGTAAGATATCTCTAGGAGGGAGGGTTTTTTTGTCTTTTGATGTCGTTATCATTTTTGATCCAATCAAAATTTTCTTTTTATTTGTAACCTTTTCTTTACATTAAAATCGTCTGTTACTTATTTTTATGAAAATACAAAGTTATTAATGAAATCATTTAACGATTATAAAATTAATTCTAAAATATGGAATACATCAACATTTGGCATTACTAATCTTTTGCCATATGTGTATGCATATGTATAATCCACTGATCGAGAAACCAAGCGCGAAGTATGTTTGAAATGATATTTGTGTTTACCAGTAAAGAAATGAGAAATAATGTTGCACACCTGTTTTGTTGTTAAAAAGTTCTGCCTCCTCCCCCCCCCCCTCCCCTTGTGGTGGCAAGTGCAAGAAGGCATTATTACTGTTGAATGCATTAATGTAACAAAAATGTGTTATTAAATACTTTTAAATAGTAACTATTTCTTTAAGTTTTCTTTGATATAATATTATTTCATATATAATAGTGATATTTTATTGACTTGCTTCATTTGAATCAATAAAATATGCAAATAATAAATGTATATATAACCATATCTGTATATCACTGCAAACAAAAGAAAAAAAATTGTAACAATCAAAACAATTTTTAGACATTGATAACAATATCATTAGGGTGGCGGGAATGATAACCTATGATATGGTAAGGGGGTCCGGTAGAAGAAAGTTCAAGACAGGAGACGGGCATTGCAGATTTTCTTTTCTGTTTTGCAGATTCTTTTTCATCGAACCTTTATTTTGCTTCATATTATGTTTAGCTCTTTATTAATACAAAAAGTTAAAATTATTATTAATAAAAATTTATAAAATGCCTAAAAACACTACAGGTAAGTGATTGTTTGATTAATTAATGCCTTAGTTGTAAAAATATTTTACCTGCAGGCAGATTATTTTTTGCCCCTGAAGTATCTGTCACAGACACTTGGAGAAATTTCTGCTACTGGGTAAGGGGGTGGGGGGTCTAAAATTAACAAAAAGTTGGTAACGTTATATGTTGTTACCAACAATCCTATAGCCCCAAATTGTTTTACTGTAGTGTAAAGAAAATGGTATGATTTTCACAAAATTTAAATTTTACATCATTGATTTAATAAAAAAAAAAGTTTTTTAAATTTACTATTTCAATTTAAAAAATAAAGAGGACATTTAAATTTTGGTTGGTGGAATTTTTATAGCTCGGTGCAGTGAATTTTGTGGACATCGGTATTTTCATTCACTGTACAAAATCTACGATTTCCATGATTTTTAAAATTTTGTATCATTAAAATTTTTTTTTAAAGTAAAGCCTGTCTCTGTCTTTTTTTAAGAATTTAATCTTGTAATATTAGATACTGTACTAGGAGATTTCCTCGCACTAAAACTAAAATTCTATCTCATAATCACATCCTACATTCTGAGAGTACACTTTTTAAGGATTAGAGAACTAGCTCAAAAATGTCCACAAATTAACTTTTATGCTTATTTTAAATTTATGTAAATAATTAAATTAAGAAGACTCTGTAAATAAATATCCTAAGTTATTCCCTGGGATAATTATCTGTAAACAAGGAGTGGAAAACAAATGTATGAGGATGAGGGTCAATAATCTTCTTTTATTCTCACTTTCTTCATTTTTCCTTTCTGCTATCTTTTGTAAACAAAATAAAGGATTAAATTATGTGGATTCTTGCTACTCATAGAGAAAAGATTGAAAGACTTCCTTTCACTGAAACAAAAATTCTATCTCATAATCACATCCTACATTCTGAGAATAGACATTTTTAAGAATTGGAGAACTAGCTCAAAAAAGTCTACAAATTCACTTTTATGCTTATTTTAAATTTACGTAAGTAATTAATACTCCTGTATAAAAGTTTTTTATTCGATAAAATAAAAAAAAAATTCTGTAAATAAATATTCTAAGTTATTCCCTGTATGATTATCCTTAAACAAGAGGAGGAAAAAAAAAAATTATGAGTAGTATGTCAATAATCTTTTTCATTCTCTCTTTCTCATTCTTCCTTTCTACTATCTTTTGTAAACAAATTAAATGTTATTATTTTGAAATTTTGTGGATTCACTCATGAGAATAGACATTTTTAAGAATTGGAGAACTAGCTCAAAAAAGTCTACAGGTTCACTTTTATGCTTATTTTAAATTTATCCTTAAACAAGAGGAGAAAACAAAAAATTGTATGAGTGTGTCAATAATCAGCATTTTTCTGTTACACCAATACCATTGACGCCAAGTGTAATATTTGGCACAAAATTAAATTCACATTAAATGCAACATTTGAAAAAAAAAAATTGTTTGTATGAAAGCGAACATTTGAAAATTACAGGCTTTATTTTATTAAATCAATACAAATATATACTTGAAATAAAAGAAACAATAAATAATTATACAATAGACTAATAAAATAAAACCCAACTTAAACTGCAGGCATTCAGTTGTAAATGTCTCTTAGCATTGCTGTAAACATTTCATCATTTTTATAGCATTTCATTATTACTTTCTCATTCTTTCTCTCGCTCTCTCCTATCTTTTCAAGCAAAATAAATTTTTACATTAAAATTCTGTGAGTGCTTGCTACTCATAGAGAAAAGAGATTGTAGGCACTTCATTTCTGAAACACCCAGCCAGTTTGTACATTTTGACTTTTTCTGTAAGTAGCGAGCACAAATTGTTTAATAATACAGTAGACTCCCTCAAATCCGCAACCCTAAAATCCACAAACACCTAAAATCTGCACATAATCGCAGATGTAAAGCCCGGTAGCAGAAAGTTCCTGACGGGTGACGTGCGTCGCAGATTTTCTTTTCCCTTTTGCGGATAATTCCATTGGATCTGTTCCCAACTTTATATTATGTTTAGTTCTTTATTATTTATTACTAAAACTTAAGATTATTATTAATAAAAATGAGTAAAATGCTTAAAAACATTAAAAGTAAATGATTAATTAATTAAAGGTTCATTTGTAACATTTTACCTGCAGATTATTTTCAGTCCCTGAAAGATCTGTCGCAGACACTTAGAGAATTTTCTGCTACTGGGATGTAAACAATGAAACTTTCAGTTCAGATTTAGGGGCAAAATTACAGAATTTTTTAGTTTTAAATCATTCTGTATGTATTTTAATATGTAATTCTCAATAATATGACTGAACTCGTGGTTTTTCATGGGGGAAGTATAAATTTATTTCTGAAAAAAATAAAGATCTGATCTCACTGATGTTGATATCACTGGTAATCACAATCTTTTTACCAAATATATTTATGTATTAAAAAAGCTTTTTTGATTATTAACCCTCTGATAGTCTTGCAAAAGGGCAAAATTATAATGTTGTTTTCACTGCATTTTGTTTAAAATGCTAAAAAAATATGATTCTTTCAACATTATATTAAAAAAACTTAAATATATGAATGTAATCCTTGAGATTATTAATCATTGTTCAATATATTAAAAATCCATTAAATCAACAGAATTATATTATTTTAAATATTGCTGATATTGCCGTGAAACCTGGAGCTTAGTGAACGTATTAACATGGGCTTGTCAGTGAGGGGGTTGAGACTGGCTAAACCTGAAATAAATCTTCCTTTCTTTATGATTTTGATGGGATTTAAGCGTACCTTTACAAGGAAAGTTTCATTGAGTAATTCAAGGAAAATGTATCTTATCTTTATTATGGATATTTAATTTAATTAGTATACATTACAGTCGTCCCTGTTTAAACGAATGTTGACGGTTCCAGAAATAATATTCGATTAAGCGGGGTATTTGATTAAACGGGGAAACATAACTGTAATATTTAATGCTTAATAAAAAGGTAAAATAACCATCTACAGTATATTTAATTAACAGCGTAATAAATCGTTAATAGAATAACAAAAAATAAAATAAATACAAATGCTAATATAAAGTAAATATGCATTAATTTAATGTCAGTACATACATTTAAATGGTTTATGTCACACTTAATGCAGTTCGTTTCAATTTGGTCAAAACTTTGCTACTTCTAATTTATGTTACTTATACTGCCTTAAAAAAAATCTTTTAAAGTGGTTTGTTTAAGTGGAATTTTAAAGGTGTAAATATCGAGTTATTTTTCGAATAAGTGCAAAATATCACAACTACCATCTCAAGTCTTGAAGTGGCAGTGCATTGCCATTAAAGCCTGGTTAACAGCAAGAAGTGATGGTGGGGAGATCAAGGTGAGGAAATCATATGACCTGTCCATTATGTTTGACAGCGAAATCATTGCAGGAAGAACTGAAAATTTGTTTTCAGCATAAATGAACCGAAAATGACAAAAGGTGGAAGGTTTTTCCAGCTGAAACTTGCTTTCCGCGCCTATTTTCAAACATTGGTCACACAGTTGGTTATTTTATTAAGCAGGGACATTTGTAAAAGGTATTTGGTTTAAGTGGGGAAAAATAACATAGAACCAATAGGAATAAATTTGGTTCTGGAGGATTCTATTCGAATAAGCTGGGTATTCGATTATCCATGACCCGATTAAGTGGGGAGGACTCTAATTATTTACACACTTTACTTTTAATCATTTAAAAAATTAACTTACTTCTTATTATTTTAGTTTATTACTTTACTTAATTATTTTAATATTTTACTCTATTGCAAGCATTCATTATAATTTTGATTGCATTATTACATTCAAATTACAGTTTAAAAAATGTAAACAAAGCAATAACCAGAAATCTGCAAAATTCTTATATGCGCACAACCTCTGGTCCCAAGCTGTGCGGATTTGAGAGAGTCTACTGTATTGATTATTTCTCTGATTTGGTCACGTAAAAATTGTATAATCTATTTTTACTTATAGTATTTATTCATTTCTATTTTATTTCATCTTTATTCATTTCTCTTAAGTAGTTTTAATCATTATTATTTTATTATGTTCTCTGATGAGTTAATGTTTTTAAATTTGAATTCCTCTTTTATAAATGGCACATGAAACTATATTTATTGTTCTTAAACATAACACAAAAATTTGATTTTGTGAAGAATTTCTTATTTGCATAAACAATTCATAAATTATAGGTATTTTTAAAATTTAAATTGTAATTGAAGATATACAACAATTGTAATAGTTTAGTAGGTGTTTTAAGTTTAATAGTTTTATAACAGGTAGGGTAGATGTGCCAGTAATGGACACCCTTAAGGAATTTCTTTAAAAATTATTTTTTTATTAGTAGTTATAATTATTATATTCCAGTTTTTTCAATATTATATTAATCTATCAACAATATTTAACCATTTTTATAGCCTCATTTCCCCATATGGATAGAAATTTAATTTTAAATAACAGAAATATATCAAAACACCCAAAAGCCCAGTAATGGACACCCTCTGGCCCAGTAGTGGACACCCTCTGTTCCAGTAATGGACACCCCATAAAAAGTAATAAATATAATTGTTTTTATGACTGTATTTAGAACCAGAATTTAATGAATACTTACTAATGAAACAAAATAGTTATTTTTAAATAAATTTAACAATTAGGATACCAGTAATTAATAAAATATTTGTGATAATCATTTACTGTTTGTATCAGTTATTGTAATTATCAGAAGATCGATGTTTTAATTGTTTTAGATGGATAGTTTAAAATACTACATATCAGACAATTACAGCTATCAAATTATTGAAACAGTGGTGGATTTGATTTAAAAGATAATTAAAAAAAAAAAAAAGTTTTGGAATATTAATGTTTAGTTTTGTGTCACTATTTTTAACAATCTTCCAGAGATTACTTGATATACCATTTATAATAATTAATATTACAAATATGAAAGAAATGATATTGTGAGTTGAATATTTTAAATACTAAATAAAATAATTACAAAATAAAACTTTAGAACTGATGTTTGAGGCCACTGATCTGCAGATAATTTACTAGTTTCATGAATATTACCTATAACTTTCATTAATAGTATTACTTTTTTTTTTTTTTTTAATAAGGAAACATTTAAGACAGAAAAAGGATTTTCAATACCTTCTGTAACTTAATTGTTTTTATTTAAATGGAGAGGGGTTAAGCCCTATGAGCCCCTCTTTGACCGTGCTCTTAAACAGTATTTTCTACTTCCTGGCTGGTTTGATTGGCAGATTATATGTGAGGTATATATATGTACTACATAAAAAAAAAATAAAATAAAATATCGAAATTTTATTAATCACATAAAATAACTTAAAAGCAGCTATTTATAAAAGTTTTGGTGTTATTACATTTTGGTAAGTATAATTAAAAAATTAAATTTGATTATTTAGGTTTGCAGTTAATCGAAAGTATTTTATGCACCATAAACATTACTAAAATTGCATTTTTAACAATGTCTACATGGGGTGTCCATTACTGGAAAATGACTAATTAACCATCCCAGTAATGGACACCCTCTCTTAAAACCTTAAAAAGAAATGAAATTTTGTAATTAGCCATTAGTATATAAAATTCAAAGTTTTCTATTGATACTCAAACAAAAACATTCAAATTTTGCAAGAAAATAAATTATATAAAAATTAATTAAACGAAGCCAGCTCTTAACCTCTTCATTAAGATTTTCACAGAAAAACAGCGAAACTTTGAAACATTATTTTCTGCTTCCTGATTGGTTTGATTAAAAGTGTCAACAATAACATAGATTTATAAAACATACAAGGGAGAATTATAAAAAAAATAATTAAAGCTAAATATTTATTAGTTTTTTTATGAACCAAAAACATCAAGGGGTGTCCATTACTGGAAGGGTGTCCATTACTGGCACATCTACCCTATATGAAACTATGTTATATTTAATCTTAAACATAACGTTAAAATTTGATTTTGTGAAGAATTTATTTGCATCAACAATTCATAAGTTATAGATAATTTACAACATGTGTATGAAACTATATTATATTTAATCTTAAACATAACACTAAGATTTGATTTTTCGGAGAATTTATTTGCATCAACAATTCATAAATTATAGATATTTTTTATGCAATTTCTGAACAATAGGAATTAGGGACTTGTCTTGGATTTGAAATTATTAAGGGTTAGTGCACAGTGCAGAAATTTGGATATTTATCAATTTTCCTTTCTCATTATTTTTACTTTATTTTTTTTTTTCTTTTGAAAGAAAAGTTTTTACTTTATTTTTTTCTTTTGAAAGAAAAGTTTTCACTTTCTTGTAGTATCTTTTGTTATATAATAACTAAGCCTCTTGAAATCTTTCTCTCTGCCCTCCCACATCCAAACTTAACTCTAAAACCTTTTATTTTAGTTCAAATAAAATATTCATATTCTCACCCCCTCCCAGCTTTTTATATAAAGTACATTTTCATGTAGCTTTTTTTGCTTTCTAAAAGTTCATAATTTCACCTTAATTGCAGATACTCTTCAAAATAATTGTTTGATCAGCTTATACTTTTTTTACTCTTCCATCTTAGCTCTCTGAGGATTTTTTTTATTTTTCTCTGATATACTAACTATGTTTTTACTTAAAAGGCTCTTAATTCATCTTTGCTTCGAGGTATTAGAAATTAAATTATACTTTTAAAATTCTAAAATTAAATTTAATCTTAACCCTCTAAGTGTTTGGGGCGTAATATTCCGTTCATTAAGAGGCTACCTCAGTCAAGTGAAAGGACCGGTTCGCTAATGCTAATCCTATGGAAGAAATTTATAAAGATATCTCGGTTGCATTTTAATATTTTTAAATGATTTTTTTTGCATTGGATAACTGAGATCGATCTGTACGGAGGCCGTTTTTTACTTTTTCGATTTTGTTTACAGATTTTTTTTTATGAGGATGCTTTCAGTTTCGAAACCGGTTCCGAAAATGAAAGTGTCCTCATTAAAAATATCTGTAAACAAAATCGAAAAAGTAAAAAACGGCCTTCGTACAGATCGATCTCAGCTATCCAATGCAAAAAAAATCATTTAAAAATATTAAAATGCAACCGAGATATCTTTATAAATTTCTTTCTTAGGATTAACATTAGCGAACCGGTCTTTTCACTTGACTGAAGTAGCCTCTTAAGCTCCAGATTTCACAGCAATACAAGCAATATTTAAGATAAAATACTTCTATAGATTTCATGAATTTTAAATACATTGACGAATGATTAATACTCTCAAGGATTACATTCATATTTGTAATTGAGTTTTTTTTATAATGTTGAAAGAATCATATTTTCTTAGCATTTAAAACAAAATGCAAAGAAAACAACATTACAATTTTACCCCTTTGCAAGACGCTCGGAGGGTTAAGGTAATCTATTTGCCTTTAAAATGTCAATTTTGATTGTAATATCAATTCAGAAACTTACTGTTTTAAAAAATAAATAGGATAAACTTTGACACTGCAGCTTTTTAAATATTTATATTTCTTAGTGATTTTTTTGTGAAAATATATTAAAAATCGTCAGAACTCTACAAATAGTAGTTCAATTACTACAAAAAATATATTTAAATTATGTTTTACATAGGTATTCAAAGGAAGTTGACTATTCTTATGCTGATTTATTGAAAAGTTTGAGTTACATTTTTAATTTAAGAATTATTATAACGTTTTGGAGGAATTTTCAGAGTTGTTTGTCTTTTTATAACTTTTTAAATTCATGTTATTGTCATAAAAATAGTGTAGTTCCTGTATAACATTATTATATTTATTATGGAATTCATAACATGTATTTATTTTTATATGTCACATTTTTATCACATTTTAAAAAATAATTAGCAATTTTAAACTTTAATTTTTAATAGTTTTAAGAAAATAGTAACTTTTCTGTTACTTTTATACTATTTTTTTAATAAAAAATTATTTTTTTTGTGGTACTACTTAGTTATCCCGCCAACCAAATTTCACCAAATTACATAAACCGCCAAACCACTCCTCAAATTGACATAATTTTTATTTTAAATAATGAAAGAACAAACAAATCAGCATAACATTAATAAAAATACAAATAAAATGTCAAAATAAAAATCACTTGGTGACGTAAACACATGTAACTTGCTTAGTCAAGTGAATGTGACATTTACGATCAACCATTTGGATATTATTGGCATATATAATATTATAGTTTGGCGATAGATTTTTGTTCGACAGGATAACTAAGTACTAGTACCTTTTTTGTTTATGTCACATTTTTATGAAAATTTTTTTATAATTAGCAATTTTAAACATAAAACTTGCAAAAATTCAAATAATTTGTTTTGACGGCATACAGATACCTTAAACATAATGCTGAAATATTATTTTGAAAAAAAAAAAAAAAAAATGAATAATAGTAAACCTGTGTCAATGAAACAGTTTAATTGATCATTCCCAGGGTTGTAAGAAAGCTGGCTAAAATTAAAAAAAAACCACGCCAAGCTAACCAGCTTTGTTTGGGCCAAAATTGGCCTTTTTTTTGGCCATAATTGGCTTTTATACAGTGAAGCATTTTTATTATAATCTACACATTTTTAAATGCTTTTTTATTAGTTTTAATGACATTTAATTGACTTAGAATTTAGTACATAACCCAATTTCTCAATAATGAAGGCATTAATACTGGAATAACACATAGATGAAGCTGCTAGTGATTTGTAGTCAGAATTGCAAATATGTCAGCTAAATTTTTAAAAGGGCCATACCATACCAGCTGCTTTATTTGGTTTACACTGACCTTTAATCCCACCCTTTTTATCCGTTTTTACTGCTTTATAAAATTAAAGAGGACAAATGTTTACTTAGCTCCATGTTTTATTACTTTAACAAATTTTAAGAGCTATTAATATACAAGTCTTATTTTATTTCTCATAAACATTTAAAATCATTCATAAAGTTATATAATAAAAACACAATTTCTTACTATTAAAAACAATAATATGAATAGCATATGCATGAATATGCACTCTTTTACATAGTAAAAAAAATTCTCAAAATTTTAATTCAACAAATTTTATTTGGAGAACGTTTTTTTTTGTTTAATTGCTCTTTGTTTTATACACTTATGTACTCTTCTCAAATATTATAAATCCTTCCTAATTTCTCTTTCGACATTGTTCATTCTATGTCCCATTCCATATGGACATATAAGAATGTTTCCATTTTATGATGTGTTACATTTTGTGATTATTTAATTAAATATAATATTTTAAATGTGTAGTATATGTGGAACTATGTAATATAGTGTTTCAAAACACCACTTTGGAGTATAATTTAAATATTTATTTATATTTATAATTTTTTTTTTCAGATGTAATACCTTCTAGCAGTTATAAAGACTTATTTATTTGACAAATTTAATACAAATTTATAATTTTTTTAGTAGAAAATATTTATAAGTGTATTAAAAATAAATTAATCCAAATTTAATATGAATTAGCTGTTAACTAACTTTTTAAAAATAAAACCGGCTTTTTTCAATTAAAGCCAGCTTTTTTTGGCCTGGCCAAAAGCTGGCAACCCTGATCATTTCACTTAAAAAATTTCTTAAAATATCTCTGCCACCCTTCCTTTCAAACTTAACTGTAAAATATTCTCTTTTAGCTTCTCTTCAAGAAAAAATTGGTATGCTTTGTAAATGGATTTTCTTTAAACTTTTTCTGCCTTTTATAAATTTTCAATAAATATTACTTTCGCGTTGCTATCATTTGAAAGAGAAGGATTTTTTTTTTGTTTTCTTTTATTATATTTGTCATAATGTAATTAATCATTTCACGAGTAAAATTTCCTAATAAAATCCTTATTCCTCCCATCAAATTTAACTCTAAAATCTTTTCTTTTAGTTTTTTTACAAGAAAAAGAGGAACAAATGCCATATTCGCCTGGAGTCCGCCATCTTGTTTCTTTGTTGGTCATTATAATCACTTTATGCTTGATTTTTGAAAATTTTAGAGATTAAAATGTAAACAACAACAAAAATAAATAAATAAATCCAAATGAAGAAATTTAAAATCAGCAATGACCGACAAAAAAACAAGATGGCGGACTCTAGGCGAATACAGCATTTGTTCCGAAAAAGATTTGGTACCACCTACTTCTTTCAACTCTCTTTAAATGAATTTTTTTTTTTTTTTTTAAGATTTTTCTGCTATGTGGAAAATTTCATTACCATGTTTCTATTACTTTGCTATCTTTTAAAGGAGAAGGATTGTATCTTTTAAAGGAGAGGCATCTATCTTTTAAAAGAGAAGGATTCTTTTTTTTTTTATATCACACTTGTCGTAATGCTATGTTTTCCAAACGTCTCCAAAAACTCTTCATTACCCTATTATCATATAAATATGAATTGAATAGCACACAAAATAATCACATTCGTTAGATTTCAGATAATGAGATAATCTTTAAACTTCAGTAAATCTATTTCGATTATTATGATTAACATTATTAAAGTAAAAGTAATTTTGTTCTCAAACTTGAAAAAAAAAATTCGGCCCAAAAGGGTTAATCACTATCACTATTTCACTCAGACTCCTTAGTTGCTTTCTCTCTCCTCGTTCCCTATGGAATTTAATTTCAAAATTTTTTCATCTTTTCTTCAGCAAAAAAATTAGTGCCAACTTTCTTCAACTGCCTGTAATGAATTTTTTTAAAGCTTTTTTTCTTTTTGTAAATGTTTATTACAACGCTACTTTTACACTGCTTCTTTTGAAAGGGAATTTTTTTTTTTTTTTTTTTTTTTTTTTTGTATATATTTTATATCATGTAAAAAACTCTTTCTATCCAGCTCCCTCTCTCTGTATTCTTCAAACTTAATTCAGAAGTCATCTCTTTTAATTTCTCTCAAAGAAAAAATTGGTACTATCCACAATTTTCTGTAAATGGATTATCTTAAATTTTTTTTAGCTATTTGTAAATTTTCAGACTACTAGAAAATAATACTTTTACCTTTCTATCTTTTTAAGAGAAGGCTTTTACTTTTTTATTGTATCACATTGTATTTAATTCTGATCTTACTGCCAAAAATTGTACAAAAATCACTTTCTCTCTCTCCCACTTTCACTCCTCCATCCTAAACTGAACTCAACATCCTCTTTTAGCTTCTTTCTGAGAAAATAATGGTCTTCACACTTACTCTATAAATGTATTTTCTTTAAACTTTTTCTGCTATTTATAATTTTTCATTATGTGGTACTTTTAACTTTTACTTTCGTATCTTTTTTTTTCTCTATTTTGTATTTTCTATCATTATCTTTTGTTATATTTTAATGATTTATTTCATTTTGTGGACAAAATTTCCTTAAAATCTAGCCCCCCCCCCTTCCCTATTTTGTATTTTCTATCATTATCTTTTGTTATATTTTAATGATTTATTTCATTTTGTGGGCAAAATTTCCTTAAAATCTAGCACCCTCCTTCCTTTCCCTATTTTGTATTTTCTATCATTATCTTTTGTTATATTTTAATGATTTATTTCATTTTGTGGGCAAAATTTCCTTAAAATCTAGCACCCTCCTTCCTTTCCCTATTTTGTATTTTCTATCATTATCTTTTGTTATATTTTAATGATTTATTTCATTTTGTGGGCAAAATTTCCTTAAAATCTAGCACCCTCCTTCCTTTCCCTATTTTGTATTTTCTATCATTATCTTTTGTTATATTTTAATGATTTATTTCATTTTGTGGTCAAAATTTCCTTAAAATCTAGCCCCCCTGCCCCCTATCCTTTCCCAAACAGATGTAACTCTGTAATCTTATTTTTAGCTTTTCTCTAAAAAAAATATAATAAAGTATTATGTTCCTCAATTGTCTGAACTAATGGATTTTTCTAAAGCTTTTTCTGCTATTAGTAAACTTTTTTTAAACTTGTTACAAGAAGTTTTTTTTTTTTTTTTTTTTTTTTTTTTATGATAAAATAAAGACAAGTATTAATAGTAACAAAGTGGTGTTATAACCAGAAGTCAAGTACAATAAAAGATACTTTTTGACATAGTCACCGTGAAGATTGAGATACTTGCCATGCCATACCGGTAGACAAGTTTTCCAATACCCTCTTCATTGAAGGTTGCTCCCAGCGTCTTGAGAATAGATCTGTATGGCATCTTGGAGATTTTCATTCAGGTGGAAGTGCTGTTCTCCCAGACCTGTCTTCAGTTCTCAAAGTTGCCAGGACGAACTTGTGGCGCAACAGCTTCTTTCACAATTTTGATATGGAGTGTTCGATCACCCAGCATACAGCCTTAAGCACCAAGTGACTTTCACATTCTTCAATAACTGAAGACATGCTTGAAGGACAGTGCCTCCACATGAGGGAAAATCTCCAAGATGCCGTGTAAAAAAAAAAAAAAAAAAGCAATTTAACAAATTACAACGACCATTTGGAAAATGATTTTTTCAAAGACTAAAATTTAAGATATAAATAACTGCACAAAGTTGATCATACATTACGTACGCCATGAATTAAACATTAATAGTGTTATTACACGTAAAATATTACACGTAAAAATTGCAAGCGACAAAAATTGCCTGCGACTCGTACATATTATCCACCTGAAACTTACGTATTATCCAAGCATTTCATTGGCTGTTCGAGAAAAGACTTTTCCATCGTCAGATTTCCAAGAAATCTGATGACCAATTTTAAATTAAATTTCCTTCTTAAACTTCTAAACATCCAACAATATTACTTTTTACACCGTCGGATAGAGAGAAAAAATGTACTTTTAAATGCAATTTGTTTGAAAGCTGTATTTCAATTTGTTTCTGAGTTATTAATTTTTTTTTTGCAGTTTTTATTACTTTTTTGTCATAGTGGCGACAGAAGGTATCAATCTCTGTTAAAAGTAAAGGGAAATACCAATTACTGTATAGACCAATCGGAAAACGAATAAAATGCAGATTAAACCAATAAAAACCTTCAGATATGCTTTTGATTTCCTACCCTGACGAGAACAATTACCATTTTTCCAAATGGTTAAAAAAAAAAAAAATTGTAAAAGTCTATGATCCTTTTTTCACTGTGATTTTAAAATTAAAATCTGTAGTAAAAAGAAGTAATACATAAAAACTTCACATGAAATAGACATAATAATAATCAAATATGAAACGAAAATTAGCATAAAAACACAATGACAACAAACAATTTAAAAATTAAATAAGAATTCCCCTGTTAAAGTGTTGAGTTGTTCAATAACTATTCGATTTAGAAAAATATTTTTTTACTACTGTCATTTTTTTTAATGAAATTTAATTTACCATGTAGCTATGGCAGCAGATGATAAAACAATACCTTTGAAATAAGGGAATAAATAGAATAAAAACTTTTGTTGATGTTTGTGATAAAATGTTTTTCTTTATTTTTTTAAAAAAAGGTAATAATTAAGCACAAGTAAAATTTCTCTAATTATTTGCATGTGAAGTAAAAATGTTTTTCTTAATTTTTTTTTTTTTTTAAAGGTAATAATTAAAGGCACAATTAAAAATTCTCTAACCATTTGCCTGTGAGGTAAAAGAATTATCGTAATACCCATTACAGCTTCTTAGTATTGCAGCGTGGCATACGTAATATTTATATCTCACATTGCAGAAAACATTTAGAACTGGTTAGAACTTGCGTGATTAGGGGTTGAACACAAAAAAGGCAAAAACATAAAATTAAAAAAATGTATTTAAAATATTTGAATTTTTCGCCTCAATTGTTGATGGACCCTATACCAGCAACCTGTGTGCCAAATTTTGTAGCCCTGTGCCCTGTGGTTTCCGAGTTTTTGTGGTTACATAGATAGATATGTGCACAGATTTTAATAGGTAGATTTCGCTGGCAAAAATTTCCTCAAAATCTCTGCTTATGCTCCTTTTTCTCAAACTTTACTCAAAACATTCCATTTTATCTTCTTTCCTAGGAAAATTGGTATCCTCTTCCCTGAACTCTGTGTAAGTGGATTTTCGCAATGCCTTTTCTGCTCTTTATGAATATTTTTATTGCACATTAATTTTACTTTCTATCTTTTGAAAGAGGAGGCTTCCCGATTTTCTTTTGGTACATTTTATCATGTTGTAATCTCTCTTTCTTTGTTTCGCTGAAAAAAAAAAAAAAAAATCTTAAAATTTCCCACTGTCTTTCTTTCCCCCTAAAACTTAACTCTAAAATTTAGCTTTTACCTTTCCTCCAAGAAAAACTAGATACCTGTTCCCTCAATAAATTACCTCTAGTTTTATTTGAAATATAAAAGCATCAGTTAAACCTATTTATTTTTATTTATTTATTTTCTTTTTGTGGATTTTGCAAAGTTTTTCTTTATAATTTCTTTCCAAGAGAAAAAAATATTGAAAAACCTACTCATATAAATATTTTGTTGTACTTTTATATTTTAGCTGGGTGCAAGTGATAAATTGAAAAAGATACCTTTTACTTATTTTATTTATAATATAGAAATAAATAAATATATTAGTACGAAATAATACCATAAACCAAAATTTTATTTGAAAATCAAAGCATTGTTTCTAATTTTCACATGCGAAAATAAGAACTTCTATTGCCGAAAAACAAAAATGCTATTGGAAAGATTTCTGTCCGGCTAACAAAGAAATTTTTTTAAAACTGTTTTCTGAAGAGTTTTGAAAACAATTTATCACTAAAATTTTTTATTAGCATGTTTTAAAGTATATGAACATCTTATTCTGATCAATAATTTATTATTTAAATGTGATTTAAGCCACAAAAAGGTCAAAAGGATCAGTTTACTTTCACGAAAATTCTTAAACCTTGCTTTCATGATTTGATTTTAAGAAACTTGTATGATCTATATTTATTTATTATATTATTAATTTTAATTTTGCTGCTATTTAGTTCTGATATGCAACTGACTGTTAATTTCAGTCTATTAGTTATTTTAAATAAGTTTTGAATTTATATTTGCTACATAACACAATAAAGCTTATAATTTTAAACTTCTGCAATTTATGTTTTAGAACAATTTTAAGCCTAAAATATAATTTTGCAATTTTTTTTTCGATTTATGTTACTGATTCTTAAGATTTTCTTTTGTTTATTTATTTATTTAAAAAACTCCGAGAGAATAAGTATTCGTTCAATTTAAATTTTGTAGCTGGAATATTTGTAATTGTTTGAATGAGAAGTCGGTACTGTACCATTATTTTAAATTGCTATTTTATATGATTATTCCATATTTTGGAATGATATGATTTTATAATCATTTAATGGTTTTAATAATAACTTTATATTTTCGTAAAAAAAGATAAAAGACTAAAAAAAAATATATACAGTAGAACCTAGATATCTCGAATCTGTGGGGAAGAGAAGAAATTTCGAAATATAGGGTTTTCGAGTTATCAAGGTTTTGACAAAATTAAAAAATTCTAATCTCACAAACTGCTTTTTGCTATGAAAAATAAGATTCATCAAAAGCTACACATAATCTGCTAATAATTAACAAATTACACTTCTCAGAGTTTTAATAATTTCAAAATTGTCTTGCACACATTCTTGTTTTGATAAAATAATATCCATTTCGCATTAAGAAATGCATCCAGTTTTTTCGAAAGAAAAAGTACTTAATTGAAGTCTGCCGTCTTGCAGAATCTTTTTGCAATTGCATAGTTTTCTCTAACATAGCAATAGTGCTAAATGCTTCCGTTCTAATATTTTCATTTGATTAAGAAATCTCTCCAGCAGCATCTGCGTTAAACACATCACCTGCTTTATAATCCTTTAAAAGAGAAGGAAGTTGCACTTTCACATCAAAGTTTCCAAAAAACGATGTTGTGCCTTTTTTCGGTATCAAAAGCCTTCCATTCTTACCCTTTAAGTTCTTTGTATCAACAAAGGGATAAAAGAATGTGAAACCCGCATCCAGATCAAACTAGTTCTACAGCTGATAATAGCCGAAAGTTAAAAGTCAAACTAATTTCTGTGGGAAAAAATTCGACATATCAAGGGTTTTGGAAAATATATTTCGAGATAACTATGGAAAATACATAAGAATTTTGATGGAAATGTAGGAGAAATTTCATTTTTCGAGATATCAAGGGTTTCGAGATAAGGAGGTTCGAGATATCGAGGTCCGACTGTATAACAGACTATTTTGATGTAAAGAAACGAAAAAAGGAGTTTGGTTTTATGCTAGCGCCACCTGTCACAGTCTTTGTAAGCACTCCTCTTTCCCCTTTCTGTTCGTTTGTGACATTATCCTCTTGTGGACACGTGTTTACAGTAGCTGATGACGGGCTGTTATATTTTCCACAAAAACTATTTTATTACAAAATGTTATATCTCTGTTTCAGAGTTTCCCCCAGGTTTAAAAAAGGGCAGGGTGCTGCTTGTGGGAAAAGGGCACTTTTGGATTCTTAAGGGCATTTCTTGAAATTTTTAAAGGCATTCTTTTGATTTTTAAAACTACTTTTTAATATTTAATAGACAGAACACTATTTTAAAGGCAGCAGTGAGTCAAATTTTACTATGCAAGTCAATTTTTTAATAAACAAAGGAGTAAAGGCACTTTTTTCAGGTGGGGGCAACAAGGGAGCTAATTTTTTTAATGAGGGGCAAGAGGGGTGCTATTTTGGAAACCTAAGGGCAGGCAGGGTGCCGCACCCTTCTGAAACTGTCTGGGGGAAACTCTGCTGTTTATTTTCTAAAATTAAAATTCAGAGTTATTTTTTTTTTTTTTAGCCTTAACAATTCCAGTATTTTTCTATCTGGATTTTCCTTTATATAATTACTGTTCATTGCACCATTTTTACTTACTAATTATGTTACATAAAAATTGTGTTAGAAAATCCCCTAAGAATTATCTTTTCATTAAAGTTATAATATGTGACAGATTTTACAATTTTTTTTTTTTTCGAAAATGTTATATTCCTATTTTAAATATTGAAAGTTATTAATTTTCAGAAAAAAATGGTGCAATTGTTAAGATTTTCTAAATTTTATTTAATATTTTTACAATTACTGTTCATGTTTATTACATCTTTTTTACTCAACCAATTACTTTAAATAAATATTGTGTTAAAAGATTCCTTAAGAATTCTTTTTCCATGAGCATATTTGTGACAATCTTATTACAAAATCTTATATTCCTATTTTAATTTATTATCAAATAATTTAGAATTCAAAGTGAATTTTTGCAATTATAGAGAATAATGTAATAATCATTAATTATTTTCTGGATGTTGTTAAATGCTGTAATTTTTCTTCTTTTCATTTTTCTTTTCCACAGAGTTCCACATTATTTTTTTATGTTTCTTAATTTATCATAACCTTCATAAGAAATATTTATGTAATTGGGGAAAAAACAATTGACATTTGCTTTAATTATTTTTTATATATTTCTTTCCACTTTTCTATTTGATTACAAGATGGTTAATTTTAAAATAGTATCTCATTTTACTGGCATTAGTCATTTCTTCATCAGCTGATCTTTATTTATCTTCCCCTCTTTCTCTTTTCAGGTACGTAAATTTACAATAAAACTTATTATTTTTATTTATTATTATAAACAATTTTATTCTTAGAAAGAAAATAATTTATTTTTCTTATGTTTGCGTCCATTTATTATGTATTTTTAATAAGGTAAACAAAAGATTTTCTAAGTGAAAAATGTTACTTTAATTCTTTCAATAAATAATTTAAGTAAATGATTATAAATAAGTAAAGATGAAACATTAAGAAAATTCTTAGAAAGTTATTTAATATTTACTTTTGTAGATAAATCTTTAAGATATTTACAAAACTGAAGGATTTTTTGTATATTTTTAGCTAAACATAACTGGTTAAATTTATAATAGTAAAATTTCCATCCATTGTTGTTATAGATAATCATTTGCGTCACTCTTTTTACATGCATCTATTTAACTTGGTAGTAAAATGTAAATGTTATTATTTAAATTTTGTGCTTTAAAAATTGCATATTTGAAATGCTTAAGGCTTCAACTGACACCTACCCCCACACACCCACCCTCTACACACTTGCTTGTTGTAAATTAAGTAAAATAAAGAGTTTTACTTGCCACTCAATAATTTAATAATTTTATAAATTTCAATTGTATACTACTAAACAAGACCAAAAGGAGAAAAGATGTATTTGAGTAATATTTTTTGATATGCTTTCAGTATCACAGTGTTTTTTGTTTGTAGATTCTTAAGATTCATCATATTTTTATTTTTTTAAATAAAATACTAAATAAATATCCAAAATAAAGTACTCATTTTAGTGACATTCATACCAGACAGCTTTCATGTTAAAAAAGTTACAATTTATTAATATATTATTTTGAAATCAACAAATATCACAGCATTTGAAAGTTAAAATGTTTTGAAGAATAAGATGAATGAGTTAAATGCAATTAGCTTTGTACTTGTTCATTATTGTTAAGTTTAAACAGTAATGAAAATATTGTTAAAAAATTCTTTTGTTTGTCAAATGTAAGCATTATATATATAGAATTATTCGTGCCTATTTTGGAAAAAAAAAAAAAAAAAAAAAAACCCCAAAAAAACAAAGTTTATAATAATTGTACTTTAGTAATAATATGAACTAAATTCTTGTTGGTCTTTGATTTAATTTTCTTTTGAAAAAAAAAAAAAAAATCTAGTATACTCCATCATGCTTTTAAAGGTTACAATAGGTACTCTAGCTCACTCATGCTTTATTATTCTGTAAAATTTAGATAAAAATGTTTCAATTGTACTGAGAAATTTTACTCCCCCCCCCCCTGCCTTTAAAAAACTGCTCAGATATTTTGAGTCAATTTAAATAATAATTATTGTAAATGGATTAAGTTTAGTGAATAATTATGTTCATAAGATGAAATGTATAAAGATAGCATATTTTATTCATGAACTTAGTTTACTCCTTTTTGATTTTAAAAATTTAGATAAAAATGTTTCAATTGTACTAATAAATTGTACCCCCTGCCTTTAAGAAATTGCTTAGATATTTTGAGTGAATTTAAATAATAATATATAAGTGGATTAAGTTTTTAGTGAATAATTATGTTCATAAGATGAAATGTATGAAGATAACTTTATGAACTTTTTCGAAATATTTACCTTTTTAATCAAGAATTATTTTTGAAAGGCTTAGGTCGAAATTTTTCTAAGAACTCAAAATTTCACTGCAGACATTTTGTGTAATTAGGATGAGCGAAGTGAATTCTCTACTAGGCTACACAAATTACATTTTGTCGTACACTTTACAACAAAAACTATTCAGTATTTTGACTTGAAGTTAAACATAAAAATAAATTATGATCTGTAGATTTACACTATGTTATTTTTTTTTTTGCAGGATAATGTTAAGAAATTTATTTTAATAAATTTATTTTACATGTTTTTCCATTATGGACACATTTTTGCAAATAAAAAATTAAACACATATATTTTCAGAAGAAAAAAAAAATCATGGGAGTTACGATGTCTTTTATGAAATTTTATTTGTGAAAATTCAATCATTTACATTCAATTATAAAAGTATTTTTCAGTGTTAAGAATTCAAATACACAATTTATTCTTATTAAATCATTTACGTAGACGATACTTACGCCTTAAAAAAAAAAAAAAAAAAAAAAAAAAAAAAAAAAAAAAAAAAAAAATATATATATATATATATATAATTTTTTTTTTTTTTTTTTTTTTTTGTGGCAACAAAAGAATTGTAAATAAATAAAATTGTTAAATTCGCTATATAAATATTTTGTGAAATTTTGCTTCGAAAATATTTTTATTTATACCACTCTTATATCATAAATAAAAAGTTCCGAGGAAATTTTTAGTTATTTGGCTGACTTTACATTTCCAAAATTGAAATGCGAAAAACATAAATTAACGTTTTTGCTTAATAAAGATGCAAGCAAATTATATAAAAAAAAAATATTGTTATTTTCAAATATTTATCTTATTAAATAATGCTTCGCGAATCCAAACAAAGCATGGCTTTTTCTAGAAATTAATTATAACTAAATAGGTACATTTTATTAAATACATATTTATATTCATAAAATTAAATACTTAAATAGAGAACATAAATACTTTAATAAAACATCTTACTTTCTTTTTCTTTCTTTTATTTTAAAAAGTGTTAAGAACGCTTAAACTTAACCCCCACCCCCAAATTTACTTTTTACTTGTGGCTATAGCTGTATTTCCCTTCTTAACTTTGATGTGATTGTTATTTGCAAAAACATTATAATTACTAGGGATAATGAGGTCAAAATCCTCTTGCATTAATATATTTCATTCATGCTTATACCTTGATAACAATTTAGAACAACTTCTTTGTATGAGAGACATGTTACACATTAAAATGTTACAAAGTTGAAACATTTCTGACTTTTTTATTACATTTAATAAAATTTCACATCTGAATGATATAGTCCTTTAAAACCGGAAGGTTTTTTGGTAGAGATGAAAAGTTTTGGTGATCTCCCCTAATTAATAGGACCCTATTTGCATCATATATACAGGCATGAAAGAGTTTCTCCTAAAGGAGGAATTCAATCTTTTTTAAAAGCAAATTTGGGACATTCTCTGAATTGATGCAAAGAAAATATTAAAAGTATATGGGGGGGGGGGGGGGTAGAAAGCTTAATAATTAGACATTTTGTCTACTCAAATCCTTGGAGTTTGTTTCTGAATTGCTGTACTATCAAATCAAAGGTGAGCTTTTATTATAAGCATCTGAAAGTCAGGTAAATTAAGTTCTTTAACTAGGGAAAGGAAGTTTCCATAAGGTTCTTTTGAAATAGAATATTTTATTCTATTTGTAAAACACTTCTGGGTAATTTCAGTAATGCATTTTTGGAAGTGTATTTCTGGAGTAAAGATCGATTTGGCGTGCATATATTTAGCTTAGAGATTTTTTTCCTTTTAAATAAAGTCTTAAACATTCATATCATTCAAAATAACACATTTATTTTGAAAAATTAGTCTCTGTACTTCACATAAGTTCATCAGATACATTTGGATGGATTTATATTTTTAGCAAACTGTTTCCAATTTTCTCCTTTGATTTAATGAATTTATACATTTATTGTTATTTATTTTTTTCTTTTAATACTTTCTAAGTAAAAAAAAAAAAAAGTATGTACGGTTATAGTTTATTTATTGTATGAATAACTGTTGAAATGCATCTAAATTGTACAAGTTTGGCCTTATTGTAAGATGGAAAGAAATTTCTACCATTTTCCTATTTCCCACTTTCATGACTGTATATAAAATAAAAAGATTTGCTAAAAGATGTTAAAGGATCCTATTTGATTGAAAAAAATAGTTACCCAATGCCACTTTATGCCAAAAGAGAATCCATGCAATTCTGTGGGTTCAAGCTTGACTTTAAATCGCACAAAAAAAAAAAAAAAAAAAAAAAAGTTTTTTCTTTTTTTCTTTAGGACACAGTCGTGTAGGTCAGGTCTTAAAGGCATAGGGTTTAATATTATATATTTTGAAAGCAATCAGATTCTATAATTATTATTGTGTAATGCTCTCATAATTTACATTGTATTGTTGCCAGACTAAACACAGGTTATTTTCTTTCCCTTAGATATTCTGCTATTGTAGACATATTATATAGCTTCTTCTTTAGAAATTATAATATGTTTATGGATAAATTGTCTTATTATGTTTATGTATTTAGACTGATTAATTAATTAAAAAATGCTTTTATTAATTATATTACTAGCAGTCATTACTTAAAATTTTTTAAAAAAACCATAAAAGTATTTCAAAGTAATTGGTCACTTTTACAGTTTCAGTGTTTTAAGAAATAATCGAATACTGTGCGATAGAGTAGTTTTGATGTTATGTCAACGAAATTATATAATTACAATTAATTATTTTTTCTTTTGTTATTTTAAAACTAATAATCTAGTATTTTTGTTTTTTTACCAGAATGTAATCAAAGTTTGCTTCTTTTTTAAACTTATAGAAGAGAAATACAGAGATAAATCCACTTTCTTCTCAACAAGAATTTTTTTCTACGATGGATTAAAGATATTTTTTAAAGTTCTAAATTGTTCTGTAGGAATTTTGAACAACTCACTAATGAAAATCATAGGGGTAAATTTTATTGAATAATCACGTATTCATAATGGGTGCAATTGCAATATTTAAGCAGAAATTCCCCATTTTATGTGAAATTCTCTGTTCTTGATGTACTATTTCTCATGTGTCACTTTCCTTCTGATTTTAAAATAATTTTACTTTACTAACTCAGGGATATGTTTAGGAAAATTTTAGGTCCTTTAAAGGACCCTTCACAAAATAATTTATCTTAAAACAGGACCCTTCACAAAATTATTTATCCCCAAACAGGACCCTTGACAAAACATTTTATCCCAAAACAGGATCTTTCACAAAATTATTTGTCTCTTAAATAGACCTTTCACAGAATTTTTTCACTTTCAAATTGAACTTTTCACAAATTTAGTCATTTAAAAATAGAATCTGGCCTGTAAGTAAGCAGTTGAACTCACCAAAGAGCATATTACTTAGCTTTTTATACATGGGGGATAGGGCATGAAGGCATCGATAATTTAAAATTCACAAAATTATGACTAGAATTTTCACAAAAATAAGAAAAACTTCACAATTTCACAAAAACAGGACCCTGTGAGAAAAGTCTGGACAGACTCCTGTAACTTGTATTTGCTTCTTCCCCAGAACAAATTTAAAAAGAAATTTCGTCTATAAAAATTTTCAAAATACTTATACTAGGAAAGGAATCATTCTTGGTACCTTCGTTTATTGAAATTTTGAATAACAGCCTTTTAGGTTGTTCTTAAATCTAAAGGGGCAACTTTGTGACACGTTTTAATTCACTTTTGTTCGGAAACGCATGAAATTGGCTGGTGTTGTTATTCAGAAACTATGTGATCAAAAGATTTTTTCCATTTTTTAGTAAACATAAAAGATCTTTCAAAAAATACTATCAAAGTGGGCATTTTGAACCGAATTTCCGGTCGAAAAGAGAAATACCAGTCGGTGAAGGGAGAAAAACCGGTTGTCACGAGATCCAAAATCGCTTATAACTCTGTAAATAATTTATTTATCAAAAAATGAAAACTTCTTTCCATTCCAAATCGCTTCCATAGTCAGCTCTGTACTTTTAAAAATGAGTCAGTAAATGCGTGAGAAAGTTTCGTGCTTGTTGAGCACTTGAGAACCGCATTAATCTTTACTGGATACCGTTTTTAGTGTTTTCGGTTATTCATTTTATTTACAAAATTCAGTTGTGATATACAGAATTTAAATAAATTTTTATTTGCGATTAAATCTTTGCAACTTGGGGTAATTCTGTAAGCATAATTTATTGATTAATTAGCATAAACGGTTAACTACCTTTACTTTTAAAAATTAGTAAATGTGTGAAAAAGTTTCGGGCTTGAGAACCGCCTTAATCTTTACTGGTTACCGTTTTTAGCGTTTTCGATTATTCATTTTATGTACAAAGTTCAGTTGCGATATACAGCAACAAAATAAAGTAAATTTAAATAAAGTTTTATTTGCGATTAAATCTTTGCAACTTGGAGTAATTCTGTAAGCATAATTTATTGATTAATTAGCATAAACGTGGAACTACCTTTACTTTTATAAATAAGTTAGTAAATGTGTGAGAAAGTTTCGGGCCTGAGAACCGCCTTAATCTTTACTGGTTACCGTTTTTAGCGTTTTCCGTTATTCATTTTATTTACTAAGTTCAGTTGTGATATACAGAAACAAAATAAAGTAAATTTAAATGAATTTTTATTTGTGATTAAATCTTTGCAACATGGAGTAATTCTGTAAACATAATTTATTGATTAATTAGCATAAACGGCGAACTTTACTCAGACTTTAAAATATAAATTTGTACTCAAATAATCTTGCAACTGGAATTCTCATTTTACAAAGCGTCCTTACAAATATTTTTAAGCTCCAAATTCACCCCTCCTTTTTTAGTAAATTTGAGTAAGTTAACAAATTGTAAATTAAATGATTGAAATAAAATAAATATTTGCTTTGGATTAAATCTTTGCAACATGGAGTAATTGTATAAGGGTAATTTATCGATCAATTAGCAGAAATAGGGGAATTTAACTGCTAACTGCAGAAAATAAATTTGTTCTCGAATAATCTTACAACTGGAATTATCATCTTACAAAATCACGTTACAGACATTTTAAAACTTAAAATTCACCCCTTCTTTCCTTTTAGTAAAATTGAGTGAGCTAACAAATCGTAAATGAAATAAAATAAATATTTGCTTTCGATCAGTTCTTTCAAAAGTGGAATAATTGTATAAGCGTAATTTATGGTTTAATTAACAAAAATGGTGGAGATTAAAAGTGAAAAGTTATTAACTGTAAAACTTGGATTTGTTCTCAAATAATTCTGCAGCTGGGATTCTCACTCTGAAAAACCTGCTTACAGAAGTTCTCAAACTTCAAATTCACCCCACCTTTCCCTTTATTTCTTCCCTGTTGCTTCCCTCTCTTCTCTTTATCCTCCCCTTTTCCTGATGCTGTACATCCAAGTAGAAAAAAAAAAAATCGGAACTTGGGATAATTTTTTTTCTGCCTTTCATCTCCCCAGCTTGCTTTTAGAGCTCAGTAGTTTTCAAATAAAATTAATAAAATAAGCTGTTAGTAAGTTTTTTTTTTTTCAGATATAAAAATAATTGCGATTTCTTTTTACAACATTACATCGTTTAAATAATAAACTGAAAAAATGTATTTCTAACATTTCCAATTTTTATGTTTTCATTCTCCTCTTTGTCACCCCCCCCCCCCAAAAAAAAAGAGGGGAAAGGGGGTAGAGAGGAAACAGTTCTGCATTTTGAAAGTGTTATCTGGTTTTAAGAGGATCTAGCTAGCGAAACAGGTTTTCCTTTCCAAGATCGTGAAATCCTATGTTGTTAAATTGTCCAATATTAGGAAAATTAGAGAAATTTAAACACAGGATTACTCATTATTAGAGAAATTTAAACACAGGATTACTCATTATTAGAGAAATTTAAACACAGGATTACTCATTACCAATTACAAGTATCAAAATTCGGTTTTCAACATCCAAATTGGATCTGATATCGTTTGTTATTGCATTTTCAAAAATTATTTTCCTAAATTTAAGGTTTTTTCAACAATTTTTATTTAAATATTATATTTAAATAAAAATTATTATAAATGATAATTAAAATGATTTTATGTAACATAATTATAATTTCTTGTTACATTATTACATAGTTTTTTAACAATGAAGAAATTTATTCCAAAATTTCCAAATTTTATATTCGTGTATCTTCTTGCTCTCTTCCCACCCCCTCCCAATTGGCCAAGAAAACGAAGAAGAAAAGAAAGGAATGGACAGAGAGAGGCAGGAGTGGGGGAGGGGAGAGGAGGACGAGAGAAAAAAGTTTTAAATTTTGAAAGTGTATCGGGTTTTAAGATCTTGCGAAACAAATTTTCTTTTCACAGATCGCGAAATCCCATGTTGCTAACCCATAGCGAAATTTAAACACAGTTACTCGATACTAATTAAAATGATCCAAATTCGGTTTTTAATATCAGAAAGTGGATGCTCGATATCGATTGTTATTACATTTTCTTTTCTTTCTTTTCTTTTTTTTTTTTTTTTTTTTTTTTTTGAAGGAAAATAACTTAATTTTTTGAAGATTGTAATGCAAAAAGTTAAAAATTTTTCTTAGTGAAAATAACTTATGTATATTTATATTTGATAAAAAATTTTTAGCTCTGAGTACTTGAGAACCGCTTTAAAGGTTGGTTGGTTGGTTGGTTGATTTTTTGACGGCCGATTATCTACACGAGGGATATAGGTCCGGGGGGAGTGCCCTCCGTGGGGGTCTTTCTAAGGGAACCTAATCCGTATTTACACATGGAAAATCCACGGCTCGAAGAAAACCACGATAACTCCGAACGATTAGGCCGACGGGCGCGATTGGGATCGAACCCAGCACTTCCCGTCTACCAGCTTCGAGGGCAGAACCTCTCGGCCACTGGTGGGGCTCCGCCTTAAAGGACCCTTCACAAAATTTTTCCACCTCCAAACTGAATCTTTCGCAAATTTAACCCTCTCGCTTCTTTTTTTTTTTTTTAATAAATCAAAATAGGTTAAAAAATTGCTCATTTATTTTGTTGCATATTTCAAATCTACATATATTTTAGAGATAAAATGTGTAAAAAAATTTTTAAAGATCATTTTTTTAAATACAGAACTAGGTTAAATATAAAAAAAGAAAATTGTCACAAAACTGAATTTGAAGAATAATCATATAAAAGCTGAGTTCTGAAAATTAACATTTGTTAAATGGATACTCGCGGAAATCGCGGGTTGCACAAATTTTGTTATTTTTACGTTGTCCGTGGAAATCGCGGGATACGCAGTGAGAGAGTCTTAATCATTTTTAAAAAAAAAAAGAAAGAAAAAAAATATTTAAATTCACAAATTTATAACTAGAGTTTGGACAAATATAAGGAATTTGTTTCGAAATTTTGCAAAAATTGTACTTTGTGAGAAAAATCTGGACAGCCACTTGATCTGTTTTTATAGGTTTATATTAAAGGTTAAAATTCAATATTTGCTTTAGTAGCCAGTGGCCAGTAGAGGCTGTATGTTTAGTAGCCACTACTGTCAAGTTAGTGGCCACTTATCGTAGTTTGTAGATTTAAATAGTTTTACAAGTAATGTTTTTAAAATATTTATGTTACGAAGACATCTTTTAAAATATATAAAAATAAAACTATCCACAGTGTCAGTTTACTTACCCCAACAAAAACAATTAACAGTTATATTACATAAAAAAAAGAGAGAATTTATCTAACAATGTCGTACAAGACCAAGGTCAAAGATTGGTTCACATCTGTAATACGTCACTGTGTAGCCTGAGATCAGAATTCTTTCTGAAAATAGGCCTAAAATATATCCCGTTTGACAAAATTCGCAATTAATTTTTGAAATTATTTTAAGAAATTTGCAATTATTTTATGCAACCTCTTGCTAAAATTCACAATTTTTTCGCCGATCGTTCAACAGAATTCATGATTTTTTTCCGCGATCATTCGACGAAAGTGACGATTTTATAATGCGATCTCGATGAAATTCGCGATTTTTTCCACGATCAATTGACGAAATTCGCGACTTTATTTCCACGATCTTTCGACAAAATTCGCGATTTTATTCCTCGGTCGTTTGACGAAGTTGGCGCGTTTTTTTCGCGATCTTTTGACGAAGTTGGCGCGCTTTTTTCGCGATCTTTTGACGAAGTTGGCGCGCTTTTTTCGCGATCTTTTGACGAAGTTGGCGCGCTTTTTTCGCGATCTTTTGACGAAGTTGGCGCGCTTTTTTCGCGATCTTTTGACGAAGTTGGCGCGCTTTTTTCGCGATCTTTTGACGAAGTTTGCGCGTTTTTTTCGCGATCTTTTGACGAAGTTTGCGCGTTTGTTTCGCGATCTTTTGACGAAGTTTGCGCGTTTGTTTCGCGATCTTTTGACGAAGTTTGCGCGTTTTTTTCGCGATCTTTTGACGAAAATTGTTTTTTTTTCGCGATCTTTTGACGAAAATTGAGGATTTTTCGCGATCTTTTGATGAAAATTGAGGATTTTACGCGATCCTATCACGAAATTTGCGTTTTTTCAGCGATTTTTTGATGGAAATCGCGTTTTTTTTTTCGCAGTTCTGAAATTCACAGCAAATTTTCTGAAAAATTACAGAAGGGTGGAGCTGTGTTTTTTCTGCACCTGATTGACGAAATTCCCGTTTTTTCGCGATCTCTTGACGAAATTTGCGGTTTTTTCACGATCTCTTGGCGAAATTTGCGGTTTTTTCGTGACTTTTGACAAAATTTGCACTTTTTTCGCGAACTTTTGACAAAATTTGCGGTTTTTCGAGATCCTTTGACGAAATTTACGTTATTTCGCGATCTTTAGACGAAATTTTCGTTATTTCGCGATCTTTAGACGAAATTTTCGGTTTTTTCGCGATTTTTTGACGAAATTTACGTTTTTTTTCGCGTTCTTTTAACGAAATTTGCGGTGGTTTTCGCGATCTTTTGACAAAATTTCCGGTTTTTCGTGATTTTTTGACGAAATTTACGTTATTTCGCAATCTTTAGACGAAATTTGCGGTTTTTTCGCGATTTTTTGACGAAATTTACGGTTTTTCGTGTTCTTTTAACAAAATTTGCGGGTTATTTCGCGATCTTTCGACAAAATTTGCAGTTTTTCGTGATTTTTTTGACAAAATTTAGTCTCTTTGCGATCTTTTGACGAAATTTACCGTTTTTTCGCGATCTTTTGACGAAAATTGCGGGTTTTTGCGATACTTTGATGATATTTGCGATTTTTACGCATTCCTTTCACGAAATTTGCGTTTTTCCGCGATTCTTTGACGGAAATCGCGTCTTTTTTCGAGATTCTTATGAAATTCTCGTTTTTCTCGTGATTCTTTGACGATTTTTTTGCGAACGATGGACGAAATTGATATCTTTCGGCGACCATTTGTTGAAATTCGCGATATTTTTTAATTTTCGGAACCAAATGCCTTCAATGTGAACACCAACGCGATTTTCTTTTTCTTTTACGATTCCGCGGAAATCGCTGATCGATTAAAAAAAAACGGAAAAGTGGCATTTCTGACATGTACTATTACATGAAAAATAAAGATCGCCACTTTGGCGATCAGATGCACATCATAAAGTCGCCAATTTTTTACATTTAGTCGCCCTGTGGCCGGTGGCGACCGGGAATTTTAACCTTTAGTTTATATTACTAATGAAAATTTATTTAATCTCCAATGAAAAAAAGGTAAATTTCAATAAGAATTCAAAAAGATTGACCTTGATTCACTGAAGCCACACGGCTACCCGTTTCTGTGAATGTAAATTATTTGTTTAATTTTCAAAGAAAGAAGTAAATATTGATAAGAATAAAAAAGATGAACCTTAATTCGTTAACAAAACGGTCACACGCTACCCGTTTCTATGAATGTGAATTTGTCTAACCTCCAAAGAAAGGAATAAATATGTAGTTAAGAATCTGGGAATCTTATTCTCTAAAAAAGTCGTATGTTACCATTTCTGTGAATGTGAATTCGTTTAATTCTTAAACAAAAAAGTAAATATTGCTAAGAATCTAAGCATTTTTATCTTAATTAGCTACAAGTGTCATATGCTGCCGTTTCTTCAATAAATCAACTAAACTTTGCGCATAGTATTATATGAGCCGTTCAGTGCACAAATCCATTAACTCCATCAAATGAAAATGTTCAGTATAAACTGTTAAAGTTATTGTAACTATAAAAATATTGTATCTATATAATATTTTTTCTAGGGGTAATTTGATGGAACTCATTAATTTTCTTTTAATCAAGGGTAACCTTTTATCACGGTATAAATATACAGAAAATTTTCAATGTTCCTTTGTTTAAAAAAAAAAAAAAAAAAAACGCCACCTAAAATGGAGTTAGTCGGATTGTCTTCTGAACGCCACATGTACTTATGGTATGGCAGTTAATATTATTTTCCTACTTTGTATAAACCCTCATACTTGTTAATCTCCAAAGCAACAAGTAAACATTAATAAAAGTCTAAGAAGCTATAGATCTTAATTTTTTTTTTTTAAACACATGTTACCGTTTCTGTGAATATGGATTCGTTTAATGCATAAACAAAGAAGTAAATATTGCTAAGAATCTAAACATTTCGGTCTTAATTAGCTAAAAGAGTCACACGCTGCCCGTTTCTTCAATAAATCAACTAAACTTTGGGCATAACACACTATACGTAGTATTATAATACTTATGATATGGCAGTTAATATTATTTTCCTACTTTGAATAAATCATTATGCTTGTTGCTGAAAAAGAAAAAAGGAAAGATGGTATCTCGTTTCGAGTCGCAAGTAATTTGAATGCGGAACCCGTTACCGACACCGAAATACAATATATTGTATAGCTTCCAAAAAAGCATTTGTATTTAATACTTTGTCAACATTGTCGAAAGGTGTTTCGATTTTTGATTTGTTCTCATATTTGAACTAATTATTATAGTCGTCTCTTATTATACGTAACTCATTTATACGTTTTGTTTTAGATCCTTATTTATTTCTATACATTCTAGAGATAGAATATTTCTTTTATACAACAAAAGTAAATTTTTAATATCATTTATTTTTTTTCCTTGAAAAAATTTCGAATTCAAAATAGTTCTAACGAATTATCAAATATGTATAGACAACAGCAAAAAATTGCAGTAATACAGTTTTATTAGCAGCTTGTCAGCTTCTGTGAGATTTAGTGTATAATTTTTCAGGAATGTATTGTCAGATAGCAAAGAAACGTTCAAAAAGAGTATGCAGAATTTATTTTTTTTTCTCGTGAGGAATTAGACGTAAATAATAATGATCCTAGTTAGGAGTGATTCTGTTCCGAGTTCCGAATTTTCCGAAAATTTGAAGAAAAAAAATGGTCATCAATCCGAAAGTTCGGACATGAAAAGTATCGTGAATTTCGACAAATGGTCGTAGAAAAAATTTAATTTCATCAATCGTTCGCAGAAAAATCATCAATTTCATCAAAGGATCGCGAAAAAAAAACGCGAATTTCGTCAAAGAATCGCGGAAAAAATACGCAAATTTCGTCAAAGAATCGCGTAAAAAATACGCAAATTTCGTCAAAGAATCGCGGAAAAAATACGCAAATTTCGTCAAAGGACCGCGGAAAAAACGCAAATTTCGTCAAATGATTAAAAAAAAAAAAAAAAAAAAAAACTCCTGAAATTCGTGAAACATGTGTAGAGAAAAAAAAAAAAAACATAGCACCCTCCCTCCCTCCCTACTCTGCTGTAATATTTCAGAAAATTCGCTGTTAATTTCAGCTTTTATTTTTTCTTTTATTTTATTTTATTTTATTTTATTTTATTTTTTTTTTTTGCTCAGAATCCCGCTGATTGAATAGAGGAATTTGAGGTCTCATTGATAATTAGTCTTAAAGTACTACACTGTGAAAAAAAAAAAAAGGAAATGTTTTTTAAGGCTCCTCAGGGCTGGAAATTCACTCTCTCTAATGCTTGGAATACATCCGTATTTATCAAATTTCTCCTCGGAAAATTAAAATTTTTACCTTCTGTTTTCAATGTGCTCTTCTTGAAGAATTTTTTTCATGTTTTATTGGACAACATATCGCTTAAAATGCATTGTTTATTTAAAGTGTTAAAATCTTCCTTACAACTCGCCTGCTTCACTTAGATTTTAACACTTGAAATATAAAAGTAAATGTATATTTTTAAAAGGTTTGGCAAATAAAACAGAAAGAAGCATTCTTCAAGAAGAGCATACAGAAAAGAGAAGGTAAAAATTTTCCAAGGAGAAATTTGAAAAATATGGATGCATTCCAATCCCATAGATTTTAGCATTAGAGAGGAGAATTTGCGTTCTGGCTGATAACAAGCATTAATATAGGTCTTATCTTAAGGTTTACAAAATATATAATATAACCTCTTCCAAATTATTCCCAATTCCGAAGAGCGTTTCCCTTTCTTTAGAAACCCCTGAAACCAATAGATACCTATCCGAAATTTAAAGAAGCATTTTTGAAACAAAAGATTCTTCTGTTGCCTGTAATTTTCGGAAACGTTTTCTAATAGTTTTCACAGCGTATAATTTTAATGCTATTAATTTTCACGTCAATGCTGTTAATTATCATGTTTGTTGAACAGTGAAATCTTTATTCGAGAATTGATAGCACCCGATAAAATGATATTTCGGTTTAAGAAAACAGATTAATACATTGTAAAAATTACTCGGAAACGTTTAATTACGGACAGCTAGAGGGGAGAAAAAAGCGGGGGGTGGGGATTCTGAAGAGAAAGAAGGTTTTTTGGAATCGCGAGTAAACTTCGAAGAGATTATATTATATTTTTTAAACCTTTAAAAAAAGATAAGAGCTAGATTAATTTTTTTTTTTTTTTTTTTTTTTTTTTTTAAACAATGTTACGGATAATTTATCATGAATGTAATTTAAAACTTATAAAGTATTTATTAGTCAGTCATTTTGGCTCATGAATAAAATTCAATAATACGGACGTTTTGAAAAAATTATTTATATAATTTTTTTTAATGATATACGTGGAATTTTTTTGTATACATAATTTTTCTGTACTGCTTTTTCATTCTCTAACCTGTTGCGTAGTTTAAACTTCTAAAATCAAAAAAGACCATTTCTAATGAAACTGTATATGACTCATCTTTCAATGACTGTTCTAAGTAAATATTGTCCCACATAATTATGGGTTCTACATTTAAAAATTCTGCTTAACTAATTGCATCTGATGTACTTTAAATTCTTTGATACATTTCAATCAAGAATGGTTTATGTTTAGTCTCTCATCCCTGTTGTAGTTAGTTTGATATGCTTTCTGTTATCCTCCCCCTCGCATATGTGTGTGTGTATAATTATTGTAATTGGAAATAGATGATGATTTGTAATTATATATATATATATATATTAGATAGATATATTAGCTAGATATATTAGATAGATATCCGATGTTTTCAAAATAATTAACTTACTGGTTATAAATATTTTTAGGCTTTATATCGGAAATTAAAACATTGCATCTAGCATGAAAACTTAATAAGATATATACTGAAACAATATTCTAAATTATAAAATATCCTAAATTCCTTTTCCTTTTTTTACTTACATAACAAAATTGAAGAACGAGTAATTGAAAACAAGATAAATTTTTCTCTTTATATTATCTAAAAATAAAATAAAAAAATATATTATAGGATTTAGAAAATTTTATGTCTTACACAACATAGCTTATTTTTATTGAAATACTGGAACATAAGTGTAAGCTTGTATGCTTTTTCATTCTCTAACCTGTTGCGTCGTTTAAACTTAGAAAGAAAAAAAAAATCAGATAAGATTATTTTTAATGAAGCTGTATATGACTCATCTTTCAATGACTGTTCTAAGTAAATATTGTCCCACATAATTATGGGTTCTACATTTAAAAATTCTGCTTAATTGCATCTGATGTACTTTAAATTCTTTGATACGTTTCAATCAAGAATGGTTTATGTAGTGTTCATTCTAGGTCATTTTTGAAGGGCGCAGTACCCTGCCCTTTTTAAAAGTAGTAAAATGCACCACTAGTTGTACCCAGAGATTTCTAATAAACATTTTCTCCATTCCATAGTATTTCTAAAACCGTGTGCCCAAGAACTTGCAAAAATGATAGAATTTTCTCGTTTCTTTAGGAAAAAAAACCGACTAAATTATTCAATTACAGTAATCTCCCGACTATCCGGCCCTTCGTACTATCCGGCCTAGTAAATCAAAATGAGGAATGTTGCAAGCGGTCGAGACAGGCAGGTTCCCGTCCGTAGGAAAATGCTAACTCACGACAAGAAGTAGCAAGAAGAAATTGCAGAATGCAATAGCAGAGACAGACACAAATGGAGGGGGGGGGGGGGTACGCTTGATAACCTGTTGTGTCAGTTTTGCAATGGAACAAATGCGGACGTTATTTTCAGCTTATCCTGGTTACTTTCGTATAGCCTTTTGGTGTGCTTCGTGTTTATTTATTAAAGATTATGGAACAAAATGGTGATAAACGAAAAAAAGTTGTAGTGACTATGGAGAAGAAACTACGAGTCAGCAGGAGGAAGCGACACCGGCTGATATTATCTGCTTGCGTAAATGGGGGACATTCATTCGTGGAAGAAGGCTAACAGGGAGAAGCTGTCATCTATCAACTACTTTTTCAAAAACTAAAACCTAAGTTTTGACTCTTTTATTTTATGCATAACGTTTCATATTTGTAAAATGATTTATTAATAAACAGTAAAATAAGATTTACTTATTTTTTTTACGAATTAGGTTATCTTTTACGCTAATGTTTTGCTTATTTAAAAAATTTATATATAAATTTTATCTTAACATGTGTAACATGTGTTTTTAATATAATGGGGGGGAGGGGGTGCAGGAAGTTAGTAAATATTTATAGAACTCCGGCCTATCCGGCTTTTTTGTTATCCGGCCTACCCTTCCGCCACGTTAGGCCGGATAGTCGGGAGTTTACTGTATGTTGTAATTTAATTGTACTTTTTATTCTTATATCATAAAATCATTCATCATAAATTAATGTTACTTTACTTTATTTATCATGCCTAAAATTTACATATTTTCCCACTTAAAAACTAAAGGCAATAATATTTACTTTTGCAATAGTGCCCTTTCTAGTGAACAGCACCCTGCCCTTTTTTTTTCTAGAGTGAACACTTAGTAGGTTTATGTTTAGTTTCTCATCACTGTTGTAGTTAGTTTGATGTGCCTTCTGTTATCCCCCTCTCCCCCCTCCCACTGTATTTTTCTAAACAATGGAACAATACTTACTATCTCAGTTACATGCACCATCCCCGATAAGAGAGAGAATTTCGTTTTTGTTATTCCTATCGTTTATGAAATTACGTCGATAGCCAATGAAATAGAGTCCAATTATTGTTATCTGTTTAAAGTTTATCTTTTAAGCAGCATGTGACTGATTTTAAAATTTCGTTTGAAAACGATTCTCGCCAGTTTATGAATATTTTCGCTTGTTCGGTATGGATTTTATTTTTAAATATTGGTATGCGATAAAAATAAATTTAACATTGGATAAAAGTTCTCGTAGTGAGTCTTGCACCAATCCATCGTTACTCACTGGTTACTAACTCTATAAAATTATACACGATTTTTTGCTAATAACCTATGAAAGGTGTAGAACATTTGGAAATTGTAGTATTTCTTTTTGAACCAAACACAGATTATTTATAAAACAATTTATCTCATTGTGGCTCACTTTTGGGGAATAACGAAACTTGGGAGCACTTAAGGCTGTTTTCAAATCCAATAGAGCTAATTTATGACATAAATTTTAATTTATTTTTGTTCGGAAATGCATGGAACTAGCAGGTGTTGTTGTTCAGAAACTATGTAATCGAGTTGTTTTTTCCGTTTTTTTGCAAACGCAATAGATCTTTCAGAAAATAGTGTCAAAGTGCGCGTTTTGAACCGAATTTCCGCGCAATAAGCACTCAAGAAAGAATGAAAAACAGGTTTGTCAAGTGTTCAAAATCGCTTATAACTCAAAAGGTAATTTATTGATCAAAAAATAGAAAACACAGTTTGATTCCAAATCGCTTCCATGGTCATGCTTTCCAATTTTAAATCTTTCTGATAAAAAATAAATTTGTAAATGTGTCAAGTTTTTGCTCTTGTTGAGCAGAGCAGTTGAGAACAGCCTTAAATCATTTTATCTCACTGTGGCTTATTTTTGGAGAATACTTACTCTTTGAAGAAACTTAGGAGCGTATACCCTATCTTACACAGGATTCTTAAATATCATGATATTTTCAAAAATATCCGATATTTTTGAAATACAGTCGGACCTCTATTTAACGAACCTCTATTTTGCGAATTTCTCTATTTTGCGAACTTTTCCCCGGAACCAACAACATTTTGCGAATTTCTTCGTAAAATAACCTCCAAATAGCGAAGTGTATTCTCTATTTTACGAACTTTTTCTTCTGATGTAATTTTTTTTCTCCTTATATTTCTCAAAATATTTCCGGGTACTTCAAACTTATTCTTTCTTTTACACATTTTATAATACTCAATAACCTTGAATTAGTTTTTGCAGGTGCCTAACTCAACGAGAACAGTAAAATCCCTGTCATTCTTTGCATTTCATCCAGGAAATGCAAACTTTCAATGTACCCCTTTCACACTCAAAAGGGCTGTTCTATAGTAAATAAGTTTCAGTAATTAAATGCATGTAGTAATACAATGCTTAAAATTACTTGTTATAATAAATACGATAATGTCATTAAAATTCATTAATTTTAATGTACTAAATATTTTCTTAAAACTGAAAATACAGTGTATTTCCGGACAATATTTTTTAAAATTCTTGTTGTCCTTACAGATTTCTTTTTGATTGGTAAAATGAATAATAATAAAAAAAATAAATATGATTTACAAAAAAAAAAAAAAAAAGTGTGATTAGTTAAGTTTTTAATAATGTTTAGTGTTTATGAATTAAAAATCTGTTTTGTGTAGTTTAAAGTATTTAAAAAAGTTCATCTCTATTTAACGAATTTTCCACATAACGAACTTTTTTTCGGGATTTAGCGACTTCGTTAAATAGAGGTCCGACTGTAGTCAATTCATTGCTGATTATTAATACTTTGATTCTCTTTTTCCTTCCTTCTTTCTTTCTATTTTTTTCCCCCACTTACAACAAAATTATTGAAGATGCATCTAAATGGAAACAGACTTTTTAAAATTTAAGTTAAACAGTTTGCTTTTTACACTAATAAACAAGTCGGAAATTGTACGTCAACCGTGGCATTCAGATCTTGGTGCAATAGCTGTTGCACGTTTATGGAAAAATGCATTAATACGAATTTATTACCAGGGGTGGGTAATTTCTAGAAAATCTTACCAGCCAAGGATTTATTTCACCAGCCAGTAAAATGCAATGTACAGTTGAAAATTTTTATGACAAAATTACGCAACTCAAAAATAGCTGGTTACTATTAACTATAATGCATTTTCATATTTTTCTTCCCTATAAATTAAAAAAATATAAACAAGAGATGGAATTTTAATATAATATAAAATAGAACTTAGTACCATGTTTACATCGCATTAATTAGGAAAGTTGAAAATATAGCTAACTACTAAAAAAAAAAAAAAAGGTTTCGGCATATCTCTATAGTTTGCAGTTTTCAAAAACTACCTAAAAATTCACTCGCCCGGTTAGAAAATTCACTCACCAGTGGCGAGTAAAATGATTCATTCCCCCACCCCTGTTTATTACGATTCTATATATTAAATTTAATCAGCGGAAATAATAGAACGTCATCACCATGCCAATATAGAATCATTACCCATCAGGGGATATCATTGAATTAATGACATGGGATGGTATTTAATAGAATGAAGTAAACTTTTATGAATATCTTTTTAAGTTTTGATTCGATTTTCATAACATTTGAAATGACTCGACAAAATTCTGCAACGATTATATATAAATATTAAATTTCAAACCATTCGGTTGGATAGTTTTTTCGCTGTTATATGTGGACAGTCGGACGGACCAGACAACGACTATAGGTGCTACGCATTTATATAATTACGAACGCACCTGAAAACAAACTATAGAATTCAGTATCAGGTATCAAGAAAATTTTAGCTTTTATGTATCAAAATTTAAAATAAAAAATAATAATTTTTTATTGAAAAATTTTAACATGAATGTAAGCTTTTCTGCTTTTTTATTTCCTAACTTATACAGTTTAAGTTGAACAAACAAGACCAAAACTAGAAAAACGATTCTTTTCAAATAAAACTGCAAATAACTTATCGGAATTAGACTGTTTATCTTCCAATGGCTTTTTTAAGTTAATGCTGTCCTACTTAATTATTGGTTCTTCTACATTTAAAAATTCAGATTCGAAGCAAAGCTTGGAAAACTTCTTTTGCTTGGCTAAAAAAATCACTACCAAGAAAATAAATAAATAAATAAATAAATCTACCTAACGACACAGTCAATAACAGTAAAAAATTAATTTACAGTTTTTTGACTGAAAATATCAAATATAATCTAAAATGATATTTTGAAAGTAAATGTCATGGAAATATCAAACATACTAATTGATATTTTTACCAAATATTCGAAAATATCAAACATGATATTTTATAAAAATAAATATCAAATATTCGAAAACATCAAGTAACATTATATTTTGAAAACAAATATAGGATGTATATGTAAAATATCCTTTGATATACTATCGTCCAATCTTGATCTTATAATTACTTTTAAATATTATGTTTATGTTCCTCATCAGTTAAATCTCAAATTATGCTGTTCAATGTTAAAACTATGTGCGTGGAATGTATTCGTATTCTGTTTAATTAACAGAGTACAGTAGACTTCCTCTTAACCAGGACTCCGCTTTAACCAGCCGACTTTTTTCCCCGACATCAGGCAAAATTCAAAGGAAAATTTCGGTTCTCATTTCTTTATGGTTAATTAACTCAAATTTTCATAATGTAGACTAATTTCAACTTCTTATAAAGGTATGTGACAAGATTTTCAACAATTTAATTTGTAATAAATATTGTTCACTATTTGTTATTAGTGATAATTTTTATTTCAACTCAGTTAATTACAACTTGTATTCATTTCACAAAATATAGAAAATAGGTACTTTTTAACTACACAAATTAAAAAACTAAATGCATCCTACTCATTTAATTAATTAAATATGCAGTTACTTATTTATTTATTTTATTTTTTTTACTTCTCCGGTTTAACCGGTTGTTCTCTTAACTGGCTAACCCTCTGTCTCGTTTAGGCCGGTTAAGCGGGAGGCTACACTATTTCTAAAATATAAAATTTTATAGTTCAAGCATTAAAATCACAGAGAAGCTGACGAGATATTAAAAAAAAATTAATACATAAAATTAAGTTCATATTTTATAAATATTTTGTGAAACAAACCAGTAAGAAGACATTTTTTAAGAGTCTACTGAATATATATATATATATATATGTGTGTGTGTGTGTGTGTGTATATATATATAACTAGAAAAGACAGAAAAAGAATAACCTGGATAAGAAGTCAGACGAAAGTTTTTGACATCATTGAAAGAATTAAACGGCTAAAATGGAAATGGGCTGGGCACATTGCAAGAAGACAAGACAATAGATGGAGCACAAACACCCTAGAGTGGTATCCCAGAGATGTAAAACGGCCAAGAAGATGACCTCAAGTAAGATGGAGTGATGAAATCAGAAAAGTAGCCGGTGTAAATTGGATGACTAAAGCACTAGACAGAAAACATTGGAAAAATCTGGGGGAGACCTACATCCAGCAGTGGATTGAAAACGGATGATGATCATATATATATATATATAAAATTTAATTTCCCGATGATAAATTTATGAATGTATTACCTAACCATAGGTTTAATATCGGAGAGAAAAAAAAGGAGATGAAACAGAACCGCGATAAATCACAATTAGAAAAATAAAACTTTGTTAAAATCACCATATTTTGTATTTTATGGTGAAGAAGTCTTAAAAGTTGAAACGAAAAAAAAAGAAACTAGAAAACAGGAATTGTGCTTTTTCAGAATTTAGTGTCGCCCCCGATGAAAAAAAAAAAAAAAAAGTATATATAAATAGTACAAAACATATTTCAATTTTAAGACTTAAAACACACACTTTTATTTTATGTAAAATGACGTCATTCGCATCCGCTTAAGAATTCCACATTTACGATCCACTCTTAAACATTACAGTAGTATGCATAGGATGTCACTATCGCAAAATAATACACAAATGGAGCAAAAAGATTCCGTCATTAAAGAAATTCGACAAAAAAAAAACGACTATCTAATGAGTCATAGGCTTTCATTTGTTTGCAACATTAATATAGATAACTTAAAATTAAATATAGTTTATAATAGCTCCCTGTTTTAACAGAAATTATTCGTTTATAGTTTTTCAAAATAGCACGTATTTTAATTACATTTTCTTTCGGTTGTTATGAGAAAATGGCAACAAAAAGATATAATTGCTATTTTTCAACTATTTTCCCTTTACTTTCTACACAAATGGAGTACTTGAGTTGCCAAAGTTAAATAAATGGTGCAAAAAACTACAAAAAAATTAATATTTCAAAAAGCAATGGAGATATAGTTTTCAAACAAATTGCATTTAAAAGTACTTTTTTTTCCCCCCCAATACGACGGTATAAAAATTGAAAATGTGCGATGCTTAGAAATTTTTAAAAATGTTATAGAGTATTTAATTGTACAATGATATGATAAATCTGCTTTGTTTATTGCTGTCTTCTGTAAGGTAACGTTATTTTTTGGACACAAAATAAGCTGGGATAAAGAAATAGCATACCGTACCGGGGGCTAAAATAAAACGTACTTTATATATTGACAAGTTGATTATAAATATTTTCAGACTTAATATGAATTAAAAAATATTGCTCACAACATGAAAATTTAATAAAGCAATACTCAAAATGTCTTTTTCTTTTTTCCCCCCTTTTCATGTACAACAAGACTGAAGCTCAACTAATTAAAAACAGACACAATTTTCTGAAAAGTTGAACAACTTGCTTTTTACACTATCAGAAAACAAATTATAGGGTTCAGTATCAGGAATCAAGAAAATTTTATATTTTATACAACAAAATTTTAAATACAAAATATTTTTTATTGAAAATTTTAAACATAAATGTAACTTTGTCTGATTTTTCATCTGTTGTGCGGTTTAATTTGAGTTAAACCAAATCAGAAAAGATTATTTCTAACTTATCAAAAAAATTTTACATTTTATACAACGAAATTTTAAATGCAAATTAATACTTTTATTGAAAATTTTAAACATAAATGTAACTTTATCTGATTTTTCATTACTTAACCTGTTGTGCAGTTTAATCTGAGATAAACCCAAATCAGAAAAGATTATTTCTAATGAAGTTATAAATAACGGGTTATCTAAATTATAGTTTATTTTCCAATGGCTGTTCTAAACTAATATTCCACATAATTATCGGTTCTACATTTAAAAATTGAGCTTCAAATGTAAAGCATAGAATTTTCTTTTCTTCTTGTGTCGCTAAAAAAAAGTCACTGTCAGAGGTAAAAGTTTAATCGGAATAAACCTAAATCAGAAAAGATTATTTCTAATGGAGTTATAAATAACTGGTTTTCTAAATTATAGTTTATCTTCCAATGGATGTTCCAAACTAATAATTATTGGTTCTACATTTAAAAATTGAGCTTCAAACGTAAAGCTTAGAAAATATTTTTATATTCTTGTTTGGCTAAAAAAAGTCACGGTGAGAGGTAAAAGTTTACTCTGAACTAAACCCAAATCAGAAAAGATTATTTCTAATGAAGTTATAAATTACTGGTTAACTAAATTATAGTTTATTTTCCAATGGCTGTTCTAAACTAATATCGCGCCACATAATTATTGGTTCTACATTTAAAAATTCAGCTTCAAAAGAAAATATTTTTTTTCTTGTTTGACTTAAAAAAAAAAAAAAAAAAAAAAAAAAAAAAAATATATATATATATATATATATATATATATATATATGTGACCTGTGGCAACAGTCTGTAAGAGATGACGGCAGCGCCACGAGTCGGCGTAGAAGAATACCCTTTTAGAACATTGGACAGACGCGGGAAAAGAAGGTAAAAGAGTGGTTGCAAAACACCGAGCTCTCAACGACGTGTAGACGTATTAAGACGAATGAGTGTTTAATTTCATTAATGTTCTACTTAATTGTAATTGCATATAGTGTAAATAGTTCATTTAATATATTTAATTCTTAAAGTTAGCAAGTGTTATTATTCGAGTATGAGTCTCCTTTTCCCCGTCACATATATATATATATATATATATATATCACTGTCAGACGTAAAAGTTCTTTTCTACCGAACGACACAGTCAACAACAATTGAAAAATTCATTTGTATTTGTTTTGACAAACTATCAAAAGTATGTGCAGTAATATATTTTGAAAATATTTAACATCATGATATTTTGAAAATATCAAACATCATGATATTTTGAAAATATCAAACATCATGATATTTTGAAAATATCAAACATCATGATATTTTGAAAATAAATATCGAATATGTATTTGTTATATATCACCGAACACTGGCTTACACACACATATAAAACCCGGGTATTTTAAAGCTTTAACAGCCATAGGATTTCTTAATGTTGTTAGTCTGTGAACTCCCAATTTCCTCTCGTTCATGTTAAACCTATGGGCGTACGGTGCATTTTAATTTAAAAAATATTTCCGGGGGAAATTAATGTTTTTAACTTTTTTTCTGTGTACACTTCTTAAAGAATGTCTCTCTTTTTTTTAGTTGTAAAAAAAAAAAAAAAAAAAAAAAATTCTAAACTATACTCTTATGTTTAATATTTTATGTGTTAAAATCAGATGAGCTGTGCGGAAAATTTAAACACTTCAAATAAAATTAAGGGTATTATTCTAGAAATATTTTGACAACTAAGGAAAAAAAGAGACATCGTTTCTGAGGAGTACACAGAAAAAAGAAGTCAAGCATATGAATTTCTTGGGGATATATTTTAAATATACGAATGCATTTCGGCTGTGTCTGAAGGTTTAACATTAGCGAGGGGAGTTGGGGAATTTACTGACTAATAGCCATACTCCTTTATGAGTCAGATCTCAAATTCTTCTCTCCAATACCTGTTGCCATGAAATTCGTTTGTATTCTTCAAATTGCTCCCTTTTTTAAACGATGTCTCTTTGCTGTGTAATTTACAATTATTTCTAAAATGTATGTTAATGTTATATTTTAATTGTCAAAATACGAGTGAAGCTAGCAAGCTGTGTATATGATTTAACATTTCAAATGAAATTGTGTATACACTTTAGAAATATCTCGTCAAGTAGGCAGCAAAGAGACGTCCTTTAAGATTAGTAGCACAACACAGAAAAAAAGAGAAAAAAGCGAAAATTTAAAGTAGGAATTAATTTTATGATTTAACATTGCAGAGGAGATTTGACTGATAAAGGAGCCTTAAGGGTGTATTCCGATCCGAACTGCTTATTTTCTGATTCATTTTAAAATTCATTTTTGCTCTCAAACGCATCAGACTTGGAAATTCTCTTATTTAGAAACTATATAATGTGCGGTGCTTCTTAATTTTTTGATAAATGCAGAAAATACTGTAAAAAACGCTGTCAAAGTGGGCATTTTGAACCGAATTTTCCGAAGCGGGCGATCTGGGAATGAAAAAAATGGTCATACTGAGAAAATAATTGTTTAAAAATCAAATTCTAATTAATTGAGCTGAAAATGAAATCACACGGCATGTTAAACATGTCTTCAGAAATCACCCCAGCAAGTTTCATGTTTTTACTTTTAAAAATGAGTCTGAAAATGTCTCAGAAAATTTCGAGCTGTTGAGGGTGGAAAAATATTTTTTCGAATACACCCTTAAGGCTATTTATTCGTCAGTCAACTTCCGAATTCCCTTCGCTAATGTTAAATCTATGGGCGAATCATTCGTATATTTAAAATATATCCACAGGAAATTAATATTTTTAACTTATTTTTTCTGTGAACTCTATTCAAAAGATGTCTCTTTTTTTTCTTAGTTCTCAAAATATTTCTAAAATCTATGCTTAATTTTTTTAGTTGACGAACAGTGATTTAGATTTTAACACTTCACAGAAAATTAAGTATATATATTTTAAAGATATTTTGACAAAGAAAAAAAAATCCTTTTAAGAAGAGTACACAGAATAAAGAAGTCAAACATATGAATTTCTTGTGGATATATTTTAAATATACGAATGTATTTCAGCTATGTCTGGGGGTTTAACATTAGCGATGTGAATTGGGGAATTTACTGACTAATAGCCATACTCCTTTATGAGTCAGATCTCAAATTCTTCTCTCCAATACCTGTTGCCATGAAATTCGTTTGTATTCTTCAAATTGCTCCCTTTTTTAAACGATGTCTCTTTGCTGTGTAATTTACAATTATTTCTAAAATGTATGTTAATGTTATATTTTAATTGTCAAAATACGAGTGCAGCTATCAAGCTGTGTATATGATTTAACACTTCAAATGAAATTGTGTATACACTTTAGAAATATCTCGTCAAGTAGGCGGCAAAGAGACGTCCTTTAAGATTAGTAGCACAACACAGAAAAAAAGAGAAAAAAGTAAAATTTTAAAGTAGGAATTAATTTTATTATTTAACATTGCAGAGAGAATTTGAGATTTGACTGATAAAGGAGCCTTAAGGCTGTTCATCAGTCAACTTCCGAATTCCCCTCGCTAATGTTAATCTATGGGCGTAGAAATCATTTGTATATTTAAAATATATCCCCAGGAAATTAATATTTTTAACTTATTTCTGTGAACTCTTCTCAAAGGATGTCGCTTTTTTTTCTTAGTTCTCAAAATATTTCTAAAATCTATGCTTAGCTTATTTTAGTTGACGAATAGTGATTTAGATTTTTAACACTTCACAGAAAATTAAGTATATATTTTTGAGATATTTTAACAACAACAACAAAAAAAAAAAAAAAAAAAAAAAAAAAACCCAAAAAACCCCATTTAAGAAGAGTACAGAGAAAAAAGACCTTAAAAAATATTTTTTCTGAGATTTTAAATATACGGATGCATTCTACGTCCATAGGTTTAACATCAGCGATGGGAATTCGAAAGTTGACTAACTAACAATCAACGGCTAATAAAATACGATTTTCCTACAATGAGAATATTTTCCCCTCCCCCCCTTTTTTTTATCATTTAATAATTATTAAAATTTGAACACTTTTCTCTAATAAAGTTTCCGACGATTCTTTGTACAGTATCATCACCAATATAATCAAGTGCCTTTCTCTAATTAGACTAACGCGTTATGCGCAGTAATAAGGAACATCTTGTTTACATTTGTGTATCAGCGTCTCATGCTGGTCAAGTACATGACGCACTCTTTTAGCATGCTTGGTCAGTTATCGGCGATAACACTTCGAAACGGATTGTTGAGGATCTAGGTTGCTAGGGCAAGGTAGAGAGTGGAAAATGGAAGAACGACATTGTTTACCGGCTTTACTGCCGGTAGTAAAGCAGGTAGGTGTAAGCCATGTGTGTATTCTTGACAGTCTTTCACCTTTATATGCGTATCACTGGATTTCTATTCAAGCTTAGTGGATTAATATTATATCAGTTTTCTTGTCAAATTTTCTTATTGTATAGATCTGACATTTTTATTTAGTTATAAAATTTATTGTTTTTGTTTGAAGAGGAAATTAATTAAATCAAATTATGAATTTCATTATTTGTCTGATTTCTTAGATCACAAGACTAATATTTACGATTACTACTATCCTTAATCTGATTAGTTCTCAATGATAAAATTATTTCTGTTTGAAGAGAAAATTAACTGAATAAAATTGTGAATTAACTAAATTTGTCTAATTTCTTAGATCACAAGAGTAATGTTTACGATTGCTGTCCTTAATCTTATTCGTTTATAATTATAAAATTTATCTCTATTTGAAGAGGAAATTAAAATAAAATTATGAATTTAACTAAATTTGTCTAGTTTCTTAGATCACAAGACTAATGTTTACGATTACCATCCTTAACCTCATTCGTTTTTAGTGACAAAACTATCTATGTTTGAAGAGGAAGTTAATTGAAAACAAATTGTGATTTTTTTTTTTTAATTTGTCTAGTTTCTTAGATCACAAGATTCGACTACTGTCGGTTTCGTTCGTCGGTCAGTTTTCGATTACTGACCTGAACTTCATACGTTTACATTATAAAATTTACCTGTTTGAAGAGGAAATTAATTGAATAAAATTATGAATTCAACTAATTTTTTCTAGTTTCTTAGATCATAAAATTAATGTTTATTAGTATGGTTATATTCATTAACCTTATACACTTTTAATTGTTATCTCTGTTTGAAGAGGAAATTTATGGAATGAAATTGGTAACTGAAATATTTTTTTCTATTAACATAAGGCCGCATGTTTATGAGTACAGTAATTATCTTTATAAACTTTTAACTATAAAATTTATCTTTGTTCGAAAGTTAATTCGATAAAATTTCTTACGACACAAGAGTGGTATGTTATGAATACTCTATTTCAGCTCAATTAATAGATTAAAATTGTTATATCACAGTGTTCTTGTCAGTTATTCTTACTATTAAAATATTACATTTTTATTAGGTTATGAAGTGTATCTCTGAAGAAGAAATTAAACAAACTATGAATTTAACTAAATTTGTTTAGTTCTTAGAACAAAAGAGTAATGTTTACGATTACTTTCCTTAACCTCATTCGTTTGCAATTTTACAAGTTATCCCTATTTGAAGAGGAAATTAATTGAATAAAATTAGGAATTTAACTAGTTTCTTAGATTACAAGACTAATTTTTACGATTAATATCCTTAATCTCATTCGTTTTCAGTTATGAAATTCATCTCTGCTTGCAGGAGAAATTAATTGAATTAAACTGTGAATTTAATTAAATTTGTCTAGTTTATTAGATCACAAGAATAATGTTTACGATTACTGGCCTTAACTTCATTCGTTCACAATCATAAAATTTATCTGTGTTTGAAGAAGAAATTAATAAATAAAATTATGAATTTAACTAAATTTGTCTTTCTTAGATTACAAGACTAATTTTTACGATTAATATCCTTAACCTCATTCGTTTTCAGTTATGAAATTCATCTCTGCTTGAAGAGGAAATTAATTGAATAAAACTGTGAATTTAACTAAATTTTTCTAGTTTCTTAGATTACAAGACTAATTTTTACGATTAATATTTTTAACTTCATTCGTTTTAAATTAGGAAATTTGTCTCTGTTTGAAGAGGAAATTAAGTGAATAAATTTATGAATTCAACTAAATTTTTCTAGTTTCTTAGATCATAAAGTTATTGTTTATTAGTATATTTATATTCATTAACCTTATACATTTTTAATTGTAAGAGTTCCCTGTTTGAAGATAATTTTTTTGAATGAAATAAGTTGTAAAATGTATCTCTGAAGAAGAAATTAATTAAATATAATTATGAATTTAACTAAATTTGTCTAGTTTCTTAGAACAAAAGGCTGATCAGGGATATGTTTAGGAAAATTTTAGGTCCTTTAAAGGACCCTTCACAAAATTATTTATCCTAAAACAGGACCCTTCACAAAATTATTTATCCCCAAACAGGACCCTTCACAAAATTATTTATCCCCAAACAGGACCCTTCACAAAACATTTTATCCCAAAACAGGGCCCTTCACAAAATTATTTGTCTCTTAAATAGACCTTTTACAGAATTTTTTCACTTTCAAATTGAACTTTTCATAAATTTAGTCATTTAAAAATAAAAGCTGGCCTGTAAGTAAGCAGTTGAACTCACCAAAGAGCATATTACTTAACTTTTTATACATGAAGGATAGAACATGAAGACATCGATAATTTAAAATTCACAAAATTATGACTAGAATTTTCACAAAAATAAGAAAAGCTTCACAATTTCACAAAAACAGGACCCTGTGAGAAAAGTCTGGACAGACCCCTGCTGATGTTTATAATTATAACCACATTAACCTTATGCATTTTTATTATAATTTTTCTCTGTTTGAAGAGGAAATTAATTGAATAAAATTATGAATTCAACTAAATTTTTCTAGTTTCTTAGATCATAAAATTATTGTTTATTAGTATATTTATATTCATTAACCGTATAGATTTTTAGTTCTAAGAGTTCTCTGTTTGAAGATAAATTTTTTGAATGAAATTGGTAACTGAATTTTTTTTTTTTTTTTTTTTTTTTTTTTAACGTAATATCGCATGTTCACAGTTATCTTTATAAACTTTTAACTATAAAATTCATCTTTGTTTGAAAATTAATTCGATAAAGTGTCTTAGAACACGAGTGGTATTTTATTAGTACTGCCTGTCGTTTTATGAATTTTTTGTGGATTTAGTTTTGTTTCAACTCAGTTAATAGATTAAAATTGCAACATCACAGTGTTCTTGTCAGTTATTTTTACTATTTAAATATTACATTTTTCTTAAGCTGATGTATCTCTGAAGAAGAAATTAATTAATATAATTATGAATTTAACTAAATTTGTCTAGTTTCTTAGAACAAAAGGCTGATGTTTATAATTATAATCATATTAACCTTATGCATTTTTATTATAATTTTTCTCTGTTTGAAGAGGAAATTAATTGAATAAAATTCAATGACATTTTTCTAGTTTCTTGGAAACAGGGTTCGGTGATAAATATCATGTTATATCCCAATATTTATTTTCAATATATCATTATGCTTGATATTTTATATATTTTCATATTTATTTTCGAAATATTCTGCACGATATTTTTAACATTTTCAGTCAAAAAAAGTGTAAATGAATTTTTCAAACTTTTATTGGCTGCGTCGTTCTGTAGATATTGTCTCGGGCAGTGACTTTTTTAGCTAAAAAAGAAAAGAAAAAAATCTTTTCTAAGCTTTATGTTAGAAGTAAAATTTTTAAATGTAAAATCTGTAAATATATGGGGCAATATTAACTTAGAACAGGCACTGAATGATAAACTGCCAAATTTGGATAATCGGTTACTTACAGTTTCGTTTTAGAAATAATTTTTCTGGTTTTGGTTTATCTCAGTTTAAACTGCACAACAGGTTAGGGTATGAAACATATAAAATTTCATGATACTTAATACTGAATCTTTATACATTTATTTTCGATAAGCTTAAAAAGCAAATTATTTCTGTTTTCAGTTAGTTGATCTTCAATTTTGTTGTAAATTAAAAAAGAAAAAGACAGAATATTGTTTTAAGTGCAAAATATTTTAATTTCTAATTTACATTAAGTCTGAAAATATTTATAATCAGCAATACGTTGACTATCTTCAAAATATCGGATATATATATAAAATATCATATTTACGAACTCTGCTTGAAACACAGATTTACGTGTATGATTTATGTGCATATCATAATTATGGGGATTAATATTATGCAAAAATGCACTTTAAATTTCTCTGTTTTAAGAGGAAATTAATTGATTAAAATAATGAATGCAGTTAATTTTTTTTTCTGCATGAGTGTAAAGTCACGTCATCAAACCCATGCATTCTAATTACAAAATTTAGTTCCGTTTGAAGAGAAAATTGAGTAAAATTCCGAATTTAACTAAGTTTTTTTAGTTTCTTAGAACAGAAGACTGATGTTAATGAGCGCAGTCATTAACTGTATAAATTTTTAAGTATAAAATGTTTCACTTTGAGTGGAAATTGATTAACCTTTCAGCAGGCGCGTGTCGAAGTTTTTGGTGTTTTGATTCGATACACTGCTGTTACAAATGAAAGATATTCCATAATACTCACAAAACAGCTAAGTTTTGATAAGCAATTATACATATCAACAGAGAAAATTAAATTTTAATAATATTTACATGCAGAAAAAAAAAATCTAGAAATGTGGATTTGGAGAATGTACGTACCGATTATCATTAATGAAACAATAGGATTATTTCACAAAAAATATAATCAAACATAATTTAATGTAAAGAAGACAAAAATAAGAAAATCTATTATGTTAAAAAAAAATTACTAATTAAAAGAATATCCAGTTTTTAAAATATATTTTTCGTAATATATCGTATGGCATAGCTGCCAACTCTTCCGATTTTTTCAGAATTCTACCGAAAAATCAGCATGTTTTCCGATTTTACGCGCGTAATGCGTTTTCTTCCGCTTTTCGTCATTTTCTTCCGATTTTCGGCCTTTTCTTACGCTTTTTACGCGAGTTTGGTCAAAGGATTGCGGGAAAACCCGAAATTTCGCCGAAGGTTCGCGGGAAAGACGCAAATTTTGTCGAAAGATCGCGTAAAAAACGAGAATTCCCCCAAAAGAGCGCGTAAAAACACGAATTCCGTGAAAAGATCGCGAAAAAACGCGATTTTCGTCAAAAGATCGGGTAAAAAAAGCGCCGTCAAAAGATGACGTAAAAACACTATTTCCGTGAAAAGATCGCGTGAATACGCGAATTCCGTTAAAGGATCGCGGAAAAAACGGGCGTTTCGTGAAAAGATCGCGGAAAAATCCCAAATTTCACCGATGGATCGCGGAAAAATCCCAAATTTCGCCGATGGATTGCGTAAAGAACCCAAATTTCACCGAACGATCGTGGGAAAGACACGAATTTCGTCAAAAGATTGCGTAAACGACGCGTAGGGGTGATTTTGGTCCGAATTTTCCGAAAATTTAAGGCATTCATTTCCGAAAATTAAAAAAAATCGGCCACCAATTCGAAAATTCGGACATAAAATATTGTGAATTTCGACATCTTCGCCGAAAAAAAATTAATTTTATCAATCGTTTGCAGAAAAATCGCCAATTTCGTCAAAGGATCGCGTGGAAAACGGCAAATTTCGTCAAAGGATCGCGGAAAAACGGCAAATTTCGTCAAAGGATCGCGGAAAAACCATAAATTTCGTCAAAGGATCGCGGAAAAACGGCAAATTTCGTCAAAAGATCGCGGAAAAACGAAAAATTTCGTCGAAGGATCGCGGAAAAACGGCAAATTTCGTCAAAAGATCGCGCAAAACGGCAAATTTCGCCAAAAGATCGCGCAAAAACGGCAAATTTCGTCAAAAGATCGCGAAAAAACGGCAAATTTCGTCAAAAGATCGCGAAAAAACGGCAAATTTCGCCAAAAGATCGCGAATAAACGGCAAATTCCCTGAAAAGATCGCGAAAAAAACACAAATTTCGTCAAAAGATCGCGAAAAAAAACGCAAATTTCGGCTAAAGATCGCGAATTTCGTCAAAGGACCGCGGAAAAAAACGCATAGCTAGTGTCGGAAGTGGATCCCCCGCCCACCCCCACTCCTCCCCCCTGCTGTAACTTTTCAGAAAATTTGCTGTGAATTTCAGATATTTTTTTTTTCTTTCTCAGAATCACCCTCAAAAAAAGAAAAAAAATTTAGGAGTCAGAAGTTTTAAGTGTGTTTTAATGTGAAAGGTAGAATATCTATAAATATTTAAAAAAAAAAAAAAAAATGTAATTTTTAATATATTCAAGTTTTTTGTCATAATATGTATTGTGTAATTGCAAATTAGTGAATATTTTATTAGTTTCTCTTTGAAATTTGTTTATTTATAAGGATTCAGCTGTTTTTTAATCTCTACTGAAAGTGTTATAAAACTTAAAAAATCTTCTGATTTCTTCTGATTTTTCGCCAAAATCTTCTGATTTCTTCTGATTTTTTGCCTAAAATCTTCTGAGTTTTACCGAAATTTAGTTGGCAAGTATGGTATGGAATATATTTTAATTTCTCCAGTTGTGGTGTTGGTAGTGTTTTTTTGTTCACGTCCGATTATCTGTGCAAGGGATATAGGCAAATGGGTAGGGTTGTCTTCCGCGGGGATCTGCTTCACTGATGTCCGTTTGACATTTAGTTAATATCTTTCCGAGTTAATCTTTCTTAACTTGATGATCAAAAAGGCGATAATGAATAGTATTTAAGTATAGCTCTTTTCTGTTTTTAATTTCCCGTATCATTACAAAATATTTTGTAAACTTTTGTTTCTCCTATTTAACTCTTTTGCCTCATACTTAACCCTTCTTGTCTCAAATTATGGATTAAGACAAATTTCACCCCAGTATTCTCAGTTCCTTTTTAATTTTTAATGATATCTTAGAAAATACATGTAATGTGAAATTTTTAAAGAATTCGTTAATTAAAATTGATTTATTAAATCGGTAGTCGTAAGGTATTTGCAAGAATTATTTAGATTAACTAACAAATAATATATTTTTCATATGTCTTAGTTTTTATAAAATAATAAAAGTAAATGTGTTGCAATCTTATTTGTAAATGAAGATATTATTCAAGTAGAACATTTTCAAAAATTAATTATCTTTCAACAATATTAAAGTTATCTATTCGTAAATAGTTTAGAAAATATCCATTTAAAGAATATTTAACTTGGTAAATTTCGTTAGTATTTCTAGATATGATAAAGCAAAGTATTTTGCATTAAAATTGAAATATTGTGTTACTAATTAGCGTTGATTAGAAAAAAAAGGGCCGCCGGGCGGGAATTTTTCAAAAAGGAACACTTATTCTAAAAAAGGGTACATTTTTTCAAAAAGGGAACACTATTCTAAAAAAATGGCCTATTTTTTTTTTTAAAAAAGGGCACACTTGTACCTTGTTCACTAAAAATATTTTGAACTGGTTTGTTTAGAGTCCCTATAATTTGCGATATTTTCACGAGATCAATTTAATTGCCACGGGGCAAATATAAGAAATGTTAAAAAGGGCAGCCGGGCGCATCGGAAGAGTTTTAAAGAGCCGCCGGGCGCAAAAAAGAAACAAAAAGAGCCGCCGGGCGCTGCGCCCTGCTAAAGCGGCTTAGAGTCAACACTATTAATAAACGTATTAAGTAGCTTTTATCTCAATTTTTCATTAATGAGACTCTGACAGGGCTACATATATATTATTTCTGTTGTCAACATCTCTCTTTCTTACATTTACAAAACTCAGTTAACGATGGATCAGGCATCACTCGGAAGATTTTTGAACCGGCTTCTGACATAGTACACTCATATTCCTTGCCAGAGCAAAAATACTTTACCTACAGAACATCACATTCAATAATAGTTTAAAAAATGCTTTATTACAACTGGACTTCTGTGATTGAAAATATAAAAAATGTCATGCATAATACAGTAGCCTCCCGCTTAACTGGGCAAGCGAGACCGAGGGTTAGCCGGTTAAGAGAAAAACCGGTTAAACCGAAGAATTAAAAAAAAAAAAAAAAAAAAAAAAAAAGTAACTGCATATTTAATTAATTAAATGCGTAGGATGCATTTAGTTTTTTAATTTGTGTAGGTTTAAAAAAAGTACATATTTTCTATATTTTGTGAAATGAATATTAGTTGTAATTAACTGAATTGAAATAAAAGTTATCACTAATAACAGATAATGAACAATATTTAATACAAATTAAATTGTTGAAAATCGTGTCACATACCTTTATAAGAAGTTGAAATTATTCTACATTATGTAAATTTGAGTTAATTAACCATAAAGAAATGAGAACCGATATTTTCCTTTATGAATTTTGCCTGATGTTGGGAGAAAAAAAAGGCGGCCGGTTAAAGCGGAGTTCCGGTTAAGAGGAGTCCCGGCTAATAGGAAAGCTACTGTATATGGAAAGTAAATGTCAAATACATGAAAATATCGAAAATGTCAAACTTTATTATATTTTGAAAATAAATATCGGATATATATCATGATGTTTATCACCGAATTCTGTCTGCTATAAATGAAGATTTTTACTGTGCATTCATAATATTTAATATTTTCCTCTTTTTTTTATGAGTTAGAAAATAAATGCCCCCCCCCCCCCCCCCCCGCCGCAATCTTAAATCTTAATATTATTGAAAACTACTTTCATTTTATGTTCCATTACATAAAGGATATGTGCCGCAACCAAAAGAACTGTTTCACTTGCTTCAAACAAAGGAATACATTCACGTTCAATAAGAAAAGAAAAGAAAGAAAGAAAAAAACTTGAATAGTGTTTGTTTCCTGTTAACATCGCCTCGTGATATTAAATAATGCATCCACTCTTTGGTTTCATCGAATGGTGATCTTCTAAATCTGCTGGATGTTGTAATAACGATTCACTATTGTAGTAAAATATATAACTCTTCCATAGTTGTTATAAAGGATAAAAACTATTCTTTTGCACTTTTTTCGTGCTTTCTTAAAATTTTAATACATTGCTATTTTTAAGAAAAGGTGAAACAGATTTAATAATTGATTACTTCTTCAATTTATTTCAAATAAATCAAAGATGAATCATTTTAAATATTTCAATGTAATCAATTAATTTGGTTACATAGAAAACTAACACTATGTACATAATTAAACGAAACAAATTGTGTATTTATATTGTGAGTAGATAGTTTTAGCATTTAAAAGCAGATATGAAAATCTTTATAGGACATTGATTTTCAGTATCAACCCACTTTCCTTTTTCTTTCTTTTTTATGTCTTCCATATCTTGTGTGTACAAAGATTTTTTTAAATTAAACTTTTATGTAATGGGTGTTCTGTTTAGATATGTGGCAAAAACAGAGGGTGAGTAATAATTATTTTGATCATATACTACATTATACAAGTATTTTGATGTTATGGAAATTTTCTTTTTCCCAATAATAACCTTTTGGTTCCTCTTTATAGAGTTCCATTACACAGATCATGGATTTATTGTTTCGTAGAATTTTTGTTTGTTTTAAGTCAGTGGTGTAGCCGTAAAAAAAGCAGAGGGCATACCTTACAGTGTATATACTACAGCTTTTTTGAGAAACAGAGGGTATATTGTGATCCTTAAAAAAATCCAGAAGGTATACGGCTTACACCACCGTATACCCTCCACTACATCCCTGTTTTAAGTGTGCAACATATGCATTGATGGTCCGATTTCTAACTATGAGAAAAACCATGTATCCCCCCCCCCCCCCCCCCAAATTACTGTATTAGCGGTATTCAAATATTCACCTATTTTAAATAAATGTAAGTTTATTATTGTGACTTTATGAGAAATAAGCCTATAAGTATAAAACTTATAATTGGATATTCTTATTTTTAGCTTATGAGCCATGATTTATCTTTGTTTTTTTAATATTGATTGTCTTATTTTCGCGTATTTAGTGAGTTTTTATTCAATGGCTTTCATCACATTTGTTCCACATTTTCATTAGAAATAGTTGCTACTGTGCCACAAATAAATAACTCCTTAAGGCTGTTCCCAAATCCAAAAAGTCAACTTTCTGACATAAGTTTTAATTCATTTTTGTTCGGAAACGCATGAAACTAGAAGATGTTGTTATTCAGAAACTATGCCATCGGACTGTTTTTTTTTTCCGTTTTTTTGTAAACGCAATAGATTTTTCAGAAAGTACTGTCAAAGTTGGCGTTTTGAGCTGAGCTTCCGAACGAAAGAAGAAAATCCAGTCAGTAAGGGGAGGAAAATGCCGTGTCACGTGATCAAAATCGCTTATAACTCAATAGGTAATGATCAAAAAATGGAAAACACAGTTCGACTCCAAATCACTTCCATGGTCAGGCTTTCCAGTTTTATATCTTTCCGTTAAAAATGAATTTGTAAATATGTTAAAACGTTTTGCGCATGTTGAGCAGAGCAGTTGAGAACAGCCTTAAGGCTGTCTCTGTACCAGATATAGTAATCCCTTAGCATTCGCGAGTTTTGATTATTCGCGAAATAAGAAATGAAGAACATTTCAACATTCGCGAATACTTAACTTGGTTATTCGCGAATTTTCTTTTGTAAAGAATATTTTTTGTACAAAGTAAACTCGCTTTGTTTTCCAAATTCCATAAATTATTTGACACTGGACAGCTGCACTGTGTAGAAATTCAGCAGTGTGTGTGTGTGGAATTTCAGCCCTTGAATTGAGGCAAAATATAGATCAATTATTCCAAGAAACCCGAAACATGACTTGATGCTTAAACACAAACATACACACACACACACATACACACAAAAAAAAGCTAAATTTTCTAAAATTCAAAATTTTATTTCAAGTGAAAAAATTTCTGCAAAAATTGTATGGTAAATTTTAAAGCTTTAACAACAACTTTTTGAGAAAGAATGTGATCCTTCACTGGTGAGTAGTCTTGAATTTAAAAGAGAAATCGATGCTGCAACATTTCCTTATATGGAAATTCATAAACAAAAGATCTGTTCTTCCAAACAATCGTATTCGTATATCAATAAATGTTTTCAGCCATCAACTAGCAACTGAACTTTGCACAATATCTTTATAATTATTCAAATTCATTTACAGTATGCACTTTTTAATGCTTAATAATTATATTTTTACGTTTCAAATGCTTTTTTCAATAAAAAAAAAAAAAAAAAACATAAAACCTAACCCCCTTTTATGCACGGGATGATAGTCTCAGCATTCGCGGAGGTTTCCATGAACGTAATCCTCGCGAATGTTAAGGGATTACTGCACATAATTTTTGGCTAAATAAAAGGTTTAAAGTCGCGCATTTTCTTTCTGTCACCCCCTCCCTACTAATAAGTTTGCTTAAATCATATTAAACTATTTCTTTCTTTCTTTTTAAATATTGTTATGACAATATGAAAATATCTACTATGTATTATAACCAAGGTTGCAAAAAAGCCGGCTAAAATTAAAAAAAGCCACGCCGGTGGCTTTTATTGGTTTTAACCGGCTTTTTTTTTGTCCAAAATTGGCTTTTATGCAGTGAAGCATTTTAATTATAAATGACACATTTTTATGTGTTTTTTAATTAATTTTAAAGACATTTAATTGAGGTAGAAATCAATATAATCCAATTTTTCAATAATGAAGACATTATTATTGGAATAAAAGGCCATATATGGAATAAAAGGCTTTCTCTGGTTTACACTGACCTTAACAGCCTTTTTTTTTTTTTTCATTTTTACTGCTTTATATAATTAAAAAGGACAATGGTTGCTTAGTCATATATTTTATTAACTAATTTTAAGGGATATTAATATACGTCTTATTTTATTTCTCATAAACATTTATTTAAAATCACACTTAGTCATTTAATAAAAACATCATTTCTCTCTATTGATCCTTTCGGGGCAAAGTAGTTCTATTGCTAAAATATTGAAATGATTGACTGACACCAGGATTTACGAACAAATTTGTCTGAAAATAACTAAAAGTTCTTCTACATGTACATTATAAATGCAAAATTTAATTCAAAAATTCTGGTTTCATTGGGGCATTTTGGGATTAAAAGTAAGTGGTATATATTATATACCTGTGCCCTTCAAGGTGTTAAAACAGTATTATGAATAACATATGCATTAATTTATGCATGAATATGCACTATTTTAAATAGCAACTAGCTTTTCAAATTCTAATTCAACAAGTTTTATTTGAAGATTTTTTTTTTTTTTTTTTTTTTTTAATTATTCTCTTTATTTTATGCACTTACATGCATTAAAATTTCCTCAAATGTTGTGTCCTTCCTAATTTCTCTTTCAACATTGTTCATCTACGATTTTAATCTGTCCGTATGGACATATCTGGAATAAGTTACAGAACGGCTTAGTAGCAGAAAAACTTTTTACATATATCATTTTTAAGTTGGAATAGCAATTGCTTATTACTGTTCTCAAGTATTACATAAGATAATTTCAGTTATTAAATACATGTATGCTATTTAGTTTTAATCAATTTAAAAAGTAAATATCAGTATGTAAGAATTTTCTATTTTGATACGTGACTTCTTATTCTTTCATATAATCTTTAAAATGTGTTATGTGTTGAGCTGCTATAATAAAGAATTCCAAACCAATATTTTAGTGTCTAGTTTAATGTATTCTTCTGAATATTTATATATTTTTTTTTCTGACATCATGCCTTCACAGTTGCATCCTAGCAGTTATAAGGACTTATTTATTTGACAAAATTTAATAGAAGTTTATATATTTTAGTAGAAAATATTTATAAGTGTATTAAAAATAAATTAATCCAAATTTCATATGAATTATCTATAAACTACCTTTTTGAAAAATAAAAGCCGGTTTTTTTTGTTAGTGATTAAAACCCAAAAAAAAAGCCGGCTTTTTTCGGCCTGGCTAAAAGCCGGCAACCCTGATTATAATAGTATGTCCCCACCTTAAATCAATTGTAGTGCGATTCTGTGTAATAATAAACGACTTGTAAGTAATTTTTGAGAAAAAAAAAGAGTTACGTAATTTGTTCATGTCAGCCAGCTCCCCCCCCCCCCCCCCGCCTACTAATATTATGTACTATGTATTATAACAGTATATTCATATTATAAGTTCTAGTGCGAGTTCTGTTTAATAATAAATGTAAATGAATTTTGACTAAAATTTAAAAAAAAAAAAAAAAAAAAGTCACGTAATTGTTTCATTTCAGCCCTCACCCATTCATACTAATAGGCTTATTTAAATTGAATTCAAATATTTCTTTTTCTTTTTAAATATTGTTTTAACAATGTGAAACTATCTTATACTATGTATTATAACAGTGTATACATATTAAATCAATTCTAGTGCGAGAGAATTTGTAGATTATTTACTTGGTAAAGCTCTTAAATTTTCAGAGGGTTGCGTGAATTTAGGTTTTGGATAACTAAATTGCTATTTTAAGGGGGATGTAATTTTAGTTCCAAATTTGTGAATTTAAATTACCAGTCCCCTAAAGTATGTATCATGTATCAGCTTCAGAAAAAGGGTTCTTTCTGTCACCTATGGTGTCATTTGGTTTGCGCAAAAACGATGAGTGCGTATTTGTAGTATTAGTTTTCAAGTCTCAAGAGGATTATAGGCTTGTCAAATTCTTTTTTTTTTTTTCAAACTCTTCCCCCTCCTTAATTGCATGTCAAATAATTTCTTTCTTTTTTTCCCCCTCCCCCTCCAGGGTTCGTTGATTTAAATCAGCTTAATTTTAATCATGATTTAAATCAATTGATTTTTAAAAAAAAAATCATTGATTTAAATCAGTTTTTCTTCTTTTAAGTTATTTTTAAATAAATTTAAGATATAAACAAACATAATAATGTACTTTAATATAATTTAGTTTTATATAATACAGATAATCAAACAGCTTTTAGAAAGATAAAGCTTAATCTTTGTCAAAAAGTAAAATACAATGTAAAGTTCAGGAAAAAATGCATTCAAATTTCATGCAAATCAAATTATATACATTATGGAACCATTTATCCGGAAACCAGTTAACCAGAAAACCAGTTATCTGGAAGGATATTTCTGATACACTGATTTCAGAATCTTTACAGAAAAAGGTATCATATACTGCCAGTTTGACATAGGCTTTGCTTGAAACAATTGTATAATTTGATGACAACATCTAGTATTTGAAATTAAAATATATTTAGTTGTATTTTAGATGTTTTAATTTTTATGCAGAGGAAACAAGAAAATTTTTGTTCCTAAGGGATTCCCATAAATTACTTTCTTTTAAACTCTGGTTAACTTTTGATCTTTCTTGCATTGATTTTTAATCCAAGTAATCTAATAATTTAAAATCAGAAATAATGTCACAACCACACATATTCCACAAAACTTATCAAATGGATGCTGCTTTAATGCACAACCAGTTAACTGGAAAAACCAGTTATCCGGAATACATCTGACCCCAAGCATTCTGGATAAATGGTTCTGTACTGTAATAATCTTGCAACAGTATGGGAAATCTAAGCAGGAATATATTAAATATTGGAATATTTACTGTAAAATAAAATTGTATGACTTTGTGTGCTCTACTTTGGTGATACCTATTATATTAATGAGCAAAATCTGAACCATTTAATGAATTTCCGTTTGAATCTAATCTATTGGATCTCAGCCCTTTAGAATGTTGGAAGGTATTTGTTACAGATATCGAAAAGGCTGATACTACAAAACTTACAGAATTCATGATCAACTAGCTTTTTACTGCAATAGCCAGACTTGTATAAAAACAAAAACTTTCCGCGCACATAAATATTAGGCCAAAAATTTCCCGCAAATTAATTTAATGTTTAATAAAATTACGTGTTATATTATTTTGACGATATGAACTAAAAATCATAGTTTAAAATAATTATTTAAATTTAAAAATAATTAATATTAATTAAAGAATAATTATTTTAATTAAAAAATAATAAAGCAAAAATTAGAGCCGTACCGAGTACTCGGTAAATACTCAGTACTCGGCGAAATTTTAGCCCAGTACTCGGCCAATACCGAGTAGTTGTAAGAATTTCATTTTTTAAGCATATGAACTTGTAACTGATCTGTAAAAAGTTATTCGAATATCAATAATATATGCAATAATTCATAGAACTATTTACTCGGTATTTAACAATATGTCTACAAAATATAGAAAAAGTTAAGAACAAAAACTCTCATAAAATAATTCCGGATTAAAATTTAGTTTCACATTTATACAAATAAAAATAAGTTCTTTTTAAATATATAGGAAAACAGAAAAGACTATTATTTTGGATAAAGAAACTGAAAATGCAATAAAAGGAATTAATAATTAAATTTATTATATTTCAAATTATGGTGCGAAAACACCAAACGTTCTACATTATCAGTAAACAGGGCATTTCTTTTACTACTGTAAATTTGGCCTGCCTCTGAAAATATACGTTCAGAATAAACAGTGGTTGAAGGTGATAAGAATTTTTTTTGCAAGGTTGCACATAATCGGGAAAAGTTCCCCACCCCCCCACCATGCAAATGGAGTGTCAGTTTTACATAAGTGTTCTGTTAAGAAAGCCTGTATCTCTTTTTGTACCTCTCTTTTTATTTTTAATCAAAGGAAAATAAGGAAAATAGAAATAAAAGGGTCTGTGATGTCACAATAATGTTTTGAGTCTTTAAACTTTGAATTATGGACAAACAATATATATAAATCGTATATAAAATTGGGGAATATTTAAAATTTTTGGTATTAAAAAAGTTACAAAAACAAAACATACGTTTTTCTTTTCGTAACTTTTTCTGCAAAGTCCGAATTTTTCGGAAAATTTTTCGCGCATGGTGCTCGCGCGTGCGTCTATATTCTACAACTCTGGCAATAGCTTCATCTGCTTCAGTAGAACAAATGTTTTCTGCCTTTGGTTTGGTACATTCGAAAATTAGAAATCAACTGATAAAGCTGCTAAATTCGTTTTCTGTACCAGCACTTTAACAAAACAAAATTTAACAACATAGTTTGCTTCCAAATTTGTTTAAAATGTTTATGTACTGCAGTTATTTTTATTTTAACAAAAATACTGAAGGTTGAATTAATTTTTGACATCTGATTTGTAGTTTTCGGTGCATTTTGTGTAATAACGATTTTTCCACAGCCTAAAATTTTACCTTTGAATCATTTAAGTAAATTGTGTAATATTATTAATATATATTGGTAATACAGTCAAGGATCTATAATCCGCACACCCATAATCCGCAATTTTCTATAATTCGCATTGCTTAATGAATGTAAACAATTAAACAAATTTACAAATTCTTGATCCAAAAATGATTTTTTAAAAGAAATATCTGAAATTTTTAAATATAAAAGTGAATATAATCAATTTTTTTAATACAAGAATTTGAAAAATGCATTTTTTGAGATAGCATATTAAATTAATTATTATATTTCACTTTTTTCTTTTCATGTTACACTGAATATGGAATTGAAATAGTGTCCAGAAAAATTAATTATTATATTTCACATTTTTCTTTTCATGTTATACTGAATATTGAATTAAAATAGTGTCCAGAAATAAGAAAATGAGATGTAATCCATAATACTCCATAATCCGCAATATTCCATAATCTGCACAACCTTTGGTCCCAACTTGTGCGGATTAAAGAACTTTGCCTGTACTTCTAACATGCGTGTGCGTGTATATATAATTTATATTTTATAAATTAAAAGAAAAGTCATGTAAAACAATACTGTGTGATATTTATTTAAAAAAAAAATCTGATTAAATATAAAAAATCCGATTTAAAATTTAAAAAAATCACGAACCCTGCCTCCTTCCCGTTTACATACTAATTTGCGGTAGTATGTGATTGGCCGATGAAGATCCGATTAGACCGATCAAGAAACAGTGAATAGAATTCGATAGAAATCGGAATGTGGCTTTTTTGCATTTCTACCGTCAAGGCAACGAAAGCGCACTTTTCGTGGTGACCCAGTTCTTTTCGACTGCGTGCCGTGTTTGGTTTCACTGCAGAGGTAGCATCGCTGCACAGGAAGTGTATTTACAGGAATCATCTCGTGAACTGCATCTCTCTGCCTTGGAGAAACACGCTTTGTTTTCGGGTTTTCTTCAATATGAAAGTTTTGCGAAGAATTCATCTTTTAAAGCAATACACACAGTGGATTATTTATTTATTTATTTATTTTTTAGCCCCCGGTATGCTATTTTTTTCTCCCAGCTTATTTTGTCTCCAATAAATAACGTTACCTTGTATACGCCAGCCGTAAAACAAAAGCCGATGTTTCATTGTGCGATTAAATACTCTACAGCATTTTTAAAAACTTCTAACCATCGCACATTTTCAATGTTTATACCATCGTATTAGGAAAAAAAGTACTTTTTAATGCAATTTGTTTGAAAACTGCATTTCCATTTGTTTTTGAAATATTAATTTCTTTTGTAGTTTTTAGCGACATTTGTTTCATTTTGGCAAGTCTAAGTACTCTTATTTCTGTAGAAAGTAAAGAAAAAATTGTTACGTGCTATTTTGAGAAAATTATAGATGGATGATTTGTGATAAAACATGGAGCTATCATAAACAGTATTTAATTTTAAGTATCTATATTAATGCAAACGACGTCATTTTATATACAATAAAAGCGTGTGCTTTAAGTCTTAAAATTGAAATGTGTTTTGCAGTAGAGTCCCGCTTAACCGAGTTATTTCCTTCTGGTGGACTGGTGGTTTCTATTATGAAACAGCCATTATAAATGAAGCGTTAGGTGAAGATGAAAGAGCAGCCGTAAAAAGTTAGAACTCTGATTTTCTGGTCAGAATGGGAAAAAAATGGCCATAATTTTTTTTTGAAAAAAAAAAAAAAAAAATGGCCTTTTTTCCCCCCTCATTCTAACCAGAAAATCAGAGTTCTAACTTTTTATGACTGCTGTCTCTTTCATCTTCACCTAACGCTTCATTTATAATGGCTGTTTCATAATAATAGAAACCACCAGTCCATCAGAAGAAAATGAAGTAATGGAAATGCCGGGGGGGCGACACTAAGTTCTGAAAAAGCAGAATTCCTGTTCACTAGTATTTATTTATTTATTTTTAGCTTTGAACTCCAGAGGGATCCAATGTCGAGTTATAATCTGAATTAAAAAATACAATTTTAAAAAGAAAATTTAAATATAAAATAGTGTAGTCAAGAATGATCAATATGCAGCAAGAGTCATTTTTTGAAGAATATGCTTTGTTTTCAGCTTCTTCGAAGACAAATTTAAGGAGTTAATTTATTTAAAAAAAATAAATGTACAGTAAACTTTTCCTGTTTTAATTTAGTTTTCAGAGGATTGCAAATAGTATTCAAGTTATCAAAGTTTCGAGTTAAAAAATAAAAAATAAATTTGAAATTTGTCGTAATATATTAACGGTATTCGTAATTTAAAGAAGTAATAATTACGAAAATAAAGATATTACTTACTGCATAAAGGTCCATATAAGGTAAAGTACCCAGTAGTTGACACCTTAAGGAATTTTTCGGCGTTCGTCGCCTTTGGTTCGTGCAGTTTTCAATTAAGGGAAACAGTTTGATCATTACTAGGGGGTTTGAACATTTTCCCACAGAATCATAACGTTTAATGTCCCGAAATGAATACATTTTGTAAAAATTACTAGGGGATATGAAAACATGATTTTTGTCCAGAAGTTGACACCATCGTGAACGTGAGAGTTTAGTAGTTGACACCTTCGTGAACTAGTAATTGACACTGACTGCGGCGGGGCCTAAATTAATAATAATAAATACTCTTTATTATTATATTACTATATTAATTGCCCCATATGAAGACATAATGATAAGAACCGTTAATTAGCAAAATTTTTTAAAGAAATCAGAAGTTTTAATGAAAGATCAGAAGTTTTAATGAAAATAAAAAAAAGTCCCATAGATCTGAAATTATAACATAAAACCACTTACTTAATTAATCTCAAATAACAAAAATGAGAGATCGAGTGCAAAATCAAGCACTAACGGCCGATATTTTACCTTTTCATTGGGGTTTTTCCCTCAACTTTGTATTTCAGAGTTATTCTAGGCACGTTAAATTTTTTAGCCGCTATTTTGCACCCAGCTTTGTTGACTTTAACGTATTCTACGGCAGCTCTTATGCTCTCTTCCGTGTAATTCCTAAAATTTCCCTTCGTAGGTGGCATCTAAAAAAAAAAATAATTAATTTTAGTAGTTGACACTTCCTAATTTCAATAATTGACACCCTGTGTCATCTATTGGTTTAAATGCATTTTTAGTTTTTAAAAGGTCAGTCATGAATTTATCTGGTAGATTCCAGCTTATTTTCATTGCACTGAATTAGATTAACAAAACCCCAACATGAGCGAGTAGTTGACACTGGGTGTCAACTTTTGAAAATCTGTTTCTTTTCATATTCAATAGTTCACACTCACACTCACTCCCGCTATTTTGAACAAAATGCATCAATTTTATTTTAATACAATTCTTGGACATCGAAACAATCAATATCAATCAAAACATAACCAGAAATTAAGATAAATTACGGGTTTTAATACTTACTGTAACGTGCGGTCCTTATCACTTTTCTTAAGATAAATTTGAAAAATTCAACTTTGCACACATGCTTCTTTGTTGTCTTCCGCCATATTAGAATTGGGCTCGACTGTTTATAGTTTTAGTTCTCAGTTTTGCCGCAAGGTGATAGATTTTAAAAATTCTGTGTCTCATGTTCCTACCCGTGACGTTTTCTTGTTACACTACTGTTTCTACAAAAGTGTCAACTATTGGTCCAGTGTCCACTACTGGGTACTTTACCTTACTTGCATATGATATGTATCTTCTCTTTTATATTTTCATTTTAAAATAATAAAAATTAGTCGTTCATTGCTCTATTTTGTTTTTAATCGTCGAGAAAATCCGTTTTTCTAAATTTTCTTAAAGTTCTACCATTGTCATTACCAATGCTTATTTATTAAACATCAGCAGGAAAACCTTTTATTTTTTTCACGAGCGAGAAGTTCGTTTAATATGGTTCCTCAGTCTGTTATCTATGTGTTTTTATTTACGTATGATTTTTTAAACATTATTTTCAATACATCTTTTAAAGAAAATAAAGTTATATTATAATCATTATTATAGTTCTAATTAAGGGATCCACTGTATGTAGAAGTTATATACATAGTAAAATAACCTTTGAATATTCTCCCCTCCCCCCCTTCTTCCGGGGAAATTAATTTTTATTTCTTTAAATACTACCCCTTACCAAAGGGGAGGGTTGTATGTAAAGGAATACAAATGAAGGCATAAAAAGTATTTAAAGGAATAAAAGCAGGGTTGGCAAGTTTTTGACGCATGACGGTTTTTACCGGATTTTACCATGGTTTTTACCGTCATGTCGAAAACTGTCAAAAACCCATTTTTTAGCAGTAGTTTGTTTTTACATTATCTTTTTTCATTCTGTCTTTAGTATTAAGTTGTTTCACATGAAATATTCAATATAGAAAAGACTCTGAAGTATATTTATCTATCCGAGAAAAACAAAAAAGAAGTGCATTAGAATAATACATATACATCTCTGTTAGCATATCTCTATAATAATCTTAAGCTATTTGGCATATTCTGCAAAAATTAGATTTTTTAAAGAAATTCTATAACCCATAAGTGTAAGATTAAAAAATGTGTATAATTTCAGCAGAATTTATTACACTCTTTAAAACTAAATAGCTTTCTCAGAATTTTCCACACAAGTAAGATTTCTTAAAGTGTTAAATCAAAATTGTTCATTGATTATTTTTATTTCTATACAGCAAAACTTGATTTATATAAATAAATATATAAATAAATGAAATAAAATATATTTTAATAGTTGAGAATTACATACATCTTTTGGAAGAAAGGGAATAAGACTTGTTCTTCAAAGTTAAATCTTGTATAGATTAAAATTGCAAATCCATATTAAACTTTAAACCATGTGAAAACTCAATTTTTAACTATATAGTTTTGTTAAGTAATTTATTATTTGTTATTTTGTTATCTAATTTAATTATTCCCTTAAAATAAATAAATAATTAAATATTACTTTAAAGCAGAAGTGTCGATCCATTAATTAAAAAGTTAACTGCATTAAAAAATAAATAAAACATTTAAGAATCTCTCTAAATTTAAGAATAATTTTAACGGTAAAAGATTTTTACTCATACAGTCATATGTATGTAATAAAAATATGCAATGTGTTATTTCTTTCAATTCACTTTAAATAATGCCTAAATAATTTTAAGTAAAATGTATACAGGAACAGGACATTATATTCTAATTTTTCTTAAATATTGTTTTGTTATGCGTTAAATTTTAAGCCTAAGAGCTTTCACCTGAAATCAGGTCCTACATGTTTGTATAAAAAAAATTATTAATTTAAAATTTTAAGATTCTGCTTATTGAAGTGAAAATGAAAATCACAATAATTGCATTTATGAAATACATATGATATGCATTTGCAAATATTATATCTAAGAATATTCAAATTTATTTAATGGCCACAGTCCATGCTTGACATCTATTTTCATACCATATAACAGCATTTTTGCATCTCTAAAATAATTTTAATGTATTTTATTAAAAATGTATGTAGAATGTTATTTAATAATTATAATAAGCTTTTATTATCATATAATATTAATGTTCATTGCAGTTAGTAGAATCTGTATTAGTGGAGATTATGACAAATATTGTTCTTTTCTTTTACTCTTGTATTTTTAAATTTTCCCCATTTTGGAAATGCTCTTCTTTTAAATAAATTTAATAAAGTAATTGTGAATAACAAGAACAACAAGGAAAAATTAATCTAGAAATGTATTGTATGCTACACTTACACTATAAATTGGAGGAAAATCGCAAATGATAGGTTTTTGACAGAATAAACCGGTAAAAATACGGTTTTTACCACTGTCATGTCAAAAACCAGGGTTGGTAAAAAAAAACGGGTTTTTTAAAAAAAAAACCCAAAACACCCGGTTTTTTTTTGTTTTTGTTTTTTTTTTGTTTAAACCACGTTTTTTTGGTTTAACCCGGGTTTTATTGAATAAGTTATCCTATTACATGTACATTCATATTTATTGATAAAAATAAACATCGTTGGATATATAAGTAATATAACTTCATTTAAAAATAATTTAAATTAAATAATTACAATCAATTATGTAGAAAATTGAAATCTTTAATATTTAAACATTTTTTAGTAAAAGCTGTCTTATGTTCCATGAATAAAATGCTCTACATAGAGAAACCTTGATACCTCGAAAATCTTAATAAACAATCTTTTAATTACTACCAGTACTATAAATAAATATATGATGTAGTTCACAAACATAATATACTTTACCATGGCAATTCAAAATAATTTCTTTGAAATATTTGCAATCTGAGATGTCTGATGTTTCTGTTCGAACACTACAGGACAATCATTATCTTTTATTGAAAGTAAAGCTTTTTATAAAGAATTCCTGGAATGATTTGAATTTAGCAGTAGAGTCTTTACACGCTTCAAGAAGTTATTGTGTATTGTCATTTGACACTTCTCCTCTGAAACTGCCAGGTAAAAAAAAAAAAAAAAAAGAAAGAAAAGGCGACAGTAAAATAAACAGAAATACCTATTTACCAGCTTTTTAGACTACTGAAAACATTTATCTTAAAATGGAAAGTAGATTTATAAAAGTTTTCATCCACTAAAACATTTAAACAGCCATCAGACTTAATACACAGGCTTTTTTTCTGAACTATGCTATAATACATATTACTTTTAAATGTCTAAAGTAAAAATTAATAATATATCTTTTTAGGCATTTTTATGCGACTTTTTTCTATTATGTCTCAAGCAAACCTTAATCTCGATTTTCCCCCATTTTTGGTCAGATCTAAATAGTGGATTCGATTATGCAACAGACGATTTAAATACTGTAAAAGCACTTATTTTCGCGAGCCGTAATTTTCGCGAAAATGAAGATATTGGTGATTTCGCGAATTTTATATGAACTGAACCGAAAGTTGAAAATTTCCGAAACTACCTAAATAGAACCCCTTTTACATAAGGCAATTTAAGAAATTTCCTTTTGTCCGAAAAGTTCTTCGTCCTCCCTCCCCTCCTCCTCCCACCGCTCTAAAAATGAATGGCTTCAAAGAAGCTGGTATAAATATTGTAAGTGAATGAGCTGAATTCTATTAGTTGTATTATTGTTTTTATTCAAGCAGTAGTTGCATCGTATTCAAGAAATAGTTGTAAGTATTCAAGAAATTTTTTTACTTGTTTCTTATTTAAGTAACTCAGTGATGCCGCTGTACTTGAAAAAACCTGGGTCCACGGGACCCAGGATTTCCAAAAATCTGGGTCCCTTTTTTACAAAAGCGGGTCCCCAACAATAATAATTTATATTTTAAAGGAAAATGAAACTTGTTTATTTGGAAAAGATAAATGAAATGCATTAATTATTGTTTTAATAATAATTAAATAATGAATTAAAACCAGTACTTGCACTCAAATAAGATATATTTTTTTAAAATATTAAGAGAAATTTTCTTTACTTTTTAAAAGTAAAAATGCAAGATACAATTTTAATTGTAAAATAATGTTTATTTGAGAGTAGAAAATACCAAGTTCCACTAACAAGTATCACTAATGTTCGCATTTCTTTTAAAAATGGGCAAGACAGGTTTATTGAAAAAGATATTTTTGCTGAAAAAAAGAATACTTATGTTAAGTAAAGGTGTACTTTTTGTTGAATGAATAGGTGCTTTCATTATACTTCCCATTGAATTATTTGTCAGCATAGATCTGTGTTGGAATCAGATATTTTCCTTGGAAGGGAAATTTACATCTAAATCATTAATAAACATCAAATCCTAAATGTTCTGAAGGCAGGAGGCATTTCAATGCAGTAAGAAGTGTGGGGGGGGGGGGGGGGGGGGATTTTTCACTGGTCCACCTACTGAATATATAAAAGTACACTGAAATCATTCTGTATTTTTAAAAATCTCATAAAAAAAAATTAAATCCCATTTTATGAATTTTCTACCTATAAGTTTAGTTTGCACATCTTTTTTGGTGCTTTGACTAAATTCACGTTTTTTCCGCGTTACTTTGACGAATTTCGCGTTTTTCCCGGGATCCTTTTGTCGAAATTCGCTATTTGTTCGCGAGCCTGTCACGAGAATCGTGTTTTTTCCGCGATACTTTGACAAAATTCGGCTTTATTCCGCGATTTTTTGACGAAATTCGTTATTTTTTCGCGATATTTTGACGAAATACGCTAATTTGTCGCGGCCCTTTTACGAAAATCACGTTTTTCCGCGATATTTTGATGAAATTTGCGCTTATTTCCGCGATATTTTGATGAAATTTGGCTTATTTCCGCGATTTTTTGACGAAATTCGTTTTTTTCGCGATCCTTTGACGAAATACGCTATTCTTTTCGCGGCGCCATTACGAAAATCGCTGTTTTTGCGTGATATTTTGATGAGATCTGCGCTTTTTTCGTGATCCTTTGACAAAATGCGGCTTTTTTCCGCGATTTTTTGACGAAATTCGGTATTTTCACGATCTTTTAACGAAATACGCTATTTTTTCGAGCCCTTTTACGAAAATCGCTGTTTTTGCGCGATATTTTGATGAGATTTGCGTTTTTTTTTTTAGCGATTCTTTGGCGAAAATCGGCATTTTTCCGCGATTTTTTGACGAAATTACGCGTCCCACGGGACGCGTAAGAGCTATTTTTTTGCGTCCCGTCTCCGATTTTTCGCGTAATTTACGCGCTATAGCGCGTCCGCGGCATCCCTGGTAACTGTAATCATTAAATTTTGGATAAGGGAAAAATTTCTGATTTTTATTATTATTTGAGGAGGAAAAAAAATATATATTTCGCGAGGCTTTAATTTTCGCGAGCCCGTCGTAATCGCGAAAATTTAAGCCTCGCGAAAATAAGTGCTTTTACAGTATATCTTATTGCATGTTTTAGTTTTAGCATGTTTAGTAACAAGTGCTCCGCTAGCACCCAATTTTTGCGCTCAATTTTATTACAACAGTGTCCTCTTATTCGACTTCATATCTTGAGTTTTTTTAAGGCTATTCTCAAATCCGAAAGGGCAATTTTATGACATAAGTTTTCATTTATTTTTGTTCGGAAATGCATGAAACTAGCAGATGCCGTTGTTCAGAAACTACGTAATCAAATGGTGTTTTCAGTTTTTTTTTTTTTTTAAGACGCAATAGATTTTTTAGAAAATGTTGTCAAAGTGGGCGTTTTGAACCGAATTTCCGCGTGAAAGAAGAATAACCACTCAAGGAAGGTTAAAAACATCTTTGTCACGTGATCAAAAATGCTTACAACTCAATAGGTAATTAATTTATCAAAAAAGGAAAACACAGATTCCAAATAGCTTCCATAGTCAGGCCTTCCAATTTTATATCTTTCTGTTAAAAAATGAATTTGTACATCTGTCAAAGCGTTTAGTGCTTATTGAGAAGAACAGTTGAGAAAACAGCCCTAAAAGATAATCTCCCCAATCAAGAAAATTTTCTTTTACAGCTTGACTGAAATCTTAAAGGTAATTTTATGTTATTAATTATAAATAACCTACGTTTTCTCAAAGGAAAATATTTTATTCAAAATATTGAATATTTTAAATCTATTTTATCTTTGCTAAATTCACCTGTTTTAAATTTTCTCTTTAGAGCTTCAGATATGTTCATCAACACATGCAATTTGCATTCTACATGCATACAAATATAACCTAAACCTAGACTCACTATGTCTCACGGTGACTCTGCTGGGATAAGACTGTTAAAAGTAGAAATTATTTATATCCAATAATTTGAAAAACTTAAATTACAAAAATGAGAAAATATTAGATTAAATTTTTTCTAAAAAAAAAAACAGTTGGTTAACTAATTGATTTAAACCGTGCCAACCCTGATGGTAACAGAATAAAATCATAATGCAAAACCCCAATCCCAGTGTAGAAATGCAAGAAAAAAAAGGCTTACTAAACCCAATAGCCCATTCATTAATCATTAGCATACAAAACAAAGAGTAACCAATGGAGAGAATTACTTATGATTATGTCATCATTGAGGCATAATGCAATCCTTAGTAAATCTTAACTATTCAAGGAATCTAAGTAGTAAAAATGTATTTTTAGCTCAAACCTGCCTTTTTGGCTACTTTTAAAAATAAAAGGCTTAAAAAAAAAAGAAGAAAGAAAGCTAACTACTTGTTTTTTTCTTCCCAGCTAATTTTAGAAAAATTAGTTAGTCTGCCATCTAGGTTTAAAGCTTATAAGAAAAGTTTGATTAAAAATGTTTGTCACTTTACAAATTTATTAATTCATCATTTTTCTAAAGCTTTGCTTGTAGCTTCTGCATAACATAGATTTTGCATTTTTCAATAATGTGTAAAATAAATGCAGACATTAGGGGAAAAGATAAAAAAAAAACAGATGAAAAAAAACCAGCATGGTTTTTTTTTAAAAACCATTTGGTTTAAACCAAACAACCCTGTCAAAAACCCAACCCTGAATAAAAGCAAAGCATAAAAGTATTTAAAGGAATAAAAGTAAAAGCATAAAAAAATATTTAAAGGTATTAATCTGTTTCAGTAAGCATTAGTGTGCATCATTCAGTAAGCCTTAGTATGCAACATTCAGTAAGTGTTAGTATGCAACATTCAGTAAATATTAGTATGCATCATTAATCAATTTGAGTAATATAAAAGCAATTTAAGTAATTAATATGTTTCCCTTGTCTGTTATCTATATTAGCGAAAGAGAGCAGAAGGGGAAAAAAAAAGTACTACTTATTCCTAAACTAAATCGTATGATATATTTGAAGGCGGGGTTTACAAACTATTCAAATATGTGGTTTAACGTTTTCAAGAAATCAAAACATCTTTTAAAGAAAATAAAATTACAATCGAATTATTATTCAAGTTCTAAGTAAAGAAAATCCGCTGTATGTAAAGTTCTTTGAATATTTTTCATTTTACCCCTTACACACGCCTGGGGGAATTTATTTTTATTCCTTTAAACACTACCCCCTACCAGGGAGGGGGAGATTATTTACAGGAATAAATATAAACGTATAAAATTATTTAAAGAAATTAATATGTTTCACTAAGCATTAGTATGCATCATTAATATGTTTTAAATGATATAAAATATTTAAAAGAATTAATGTCTTTCCTGTCTGCTATTTATGTGACGAAAGAGAGCAGAAGGAACAAAAAGTACTACTTATTCCTAAAGTAAATTGCATGGTATATTTAAAAGCAGGGTTTCCAAACTATTCAAATCTGTGATTTAAAATTTTTATTTAAATTTGTTTCATTGCATTTTTTTATATTTCCTTTTTTTTTTTTTTTTTTTTTTTTTTGTTAATCATTCTTTTCAGTACATCTTTTAAACAAAACAAAATAATTTAATCGAATTATTCTTTGAGTTTTAATTTTATAAAGTACACTGTTAGTAGAAGTTATTTAATTAGCAAAATATTCTTTGAATATTCTTTCACCCCCCCCCCCCCCCCCCCCCCCGTCTTATCCATGGTAGTTGGCTGTTTTAAGATTAACAAGGTAGTGCAATAGGGAAAAAAAGCATTTGTATTATCTTATTATCAAAAAGAAAAAGGAGCAATGTGCGTAAAAATATTTAGGATTTATTTTCCGTCAACTAATCTTAACTATATTTTATTTTAAAAAAAAATGCTAACAACTGTCAGGAATTTTAATTGTTTGAAATATCGTTATTATGCATTTTACATTATTTTAAGAATGAACCAGGTGCTGAATATTTTCTCTCCTTCGACCTCTTCTAATTTACAAATACATCTACCAAAGCATTTTGTTGCTAGGAGAGTGTGTGTGTGTGTGTGGGGGGGGGGGGGTAAAATATATGAGGATCAATATACAGGGTGTTGCCGAATTCGACCGACAAATTCAGCTTTCAGAAGTTCAGAGTATGTCATTTTCTGTTTATTGCAGTTGTAAAAAATATACGTTTTCATCAAGATTTTTTTTTTTTATGTTCTAATTTGTTTAAATTATTTTCTACATGCTTAACCCTTTAGTGCGCAGCTTTGCATCTATGCAAACAACACTGTTTTCAAATTAATAGACTTTTTTTACACCAGAAAATTAAAACAGCAATGTTTGCTTTAATTAAAAACAGACATTCCGTATTTAAATAAAGCGAAATTAACCATTGAAACTTTCTGGTGTAAAGTCAGATTCTCTGAACTACGTAATTTCTAGAAAGTATTCTATTATGGGATTTAAAGGGTTAAAGGTTAAGTTTAATAAAATAAATAATTATATAAAATAAGGTATTTGGAGACATATTTATTAAAGTATTTACTAATTTGCATTATTTTAACGTAAAACAGCCACTCGACAGTAGTTTTTACTCGTATTGCAGATGTGCAACTGAAGAAAAGATTGACACATTATATGAAAAATATATCTTTGATTTTTTTCATTATTTTTCTTGTGTAATAAACAGGATTGGTAAAAAACCGGTTTTTTACCAACCGGTTCGGTTTTTTAATAAAATCAGAAAAGATTCTTTTCTAAAAAAGCTGTAATATAAGTGATTATTTGAATTACAATTTACCTTCAAATGGCTGTTCTGAATTAACTGTCTGACATAATTATTAGTTCGACATTTAAAAATAAAAGTTTCAAACATGAAGCTTGGAAAAGATATTTTTCTTCTTTGTTTAAAAAAGTCACTGCCAGAGACAAATGTACTTTATCTAGAGAATGACACTGTCAATAACAGTTGAAAATTTCATTTACAGTTGTTTTGATTAAAGAAAATATCAAAAAGAAGAAAATATCATATTTGTGCACAGTGATATTTTGAAAATAAATATGAAGAATTTGAAAATATCGAAAATATCAAAAATCTTGATATTTTAAAAATAAATATAAGATATATATCAAGATATATATCCTGATATATATCCATTGATATATATCAATGAACCCTGCTAATCACACATTCCGAAAAAGGATTTCTTTAGAGATACTTATGAAATGTTTTCAATTTTCATCGCATGTTTAATTGAATATACTTCATATTATTAATGAATGAACGTTTTTAATTTTTCTTCATCACTGACGTCTCGCTTAGGAAATATTGTCAAAGTTGATGGTTTGAACCGGTTTTCGGGATTATGAAAACTGCGGAAAAGTGGTTATATGAGTAAGTTGCTAGCTCTATTGAGGTGAAAATCCTTAGCGGATTCGCGAATTTCCGCTATTTGTTGCTTTTCAAGGATTCTTGGTTTTCCGTGTTTTTCAGCATTTTAGCATCTTTTTGTATAAATCGATTAAAAATCAATGTTTTACTCATTCTTCAACCCTTAATAGTTTTGACCCGTACACCGTAAGTGCAAGAAAAGTTGGTTTTGGCGATATAATTTTACTATTTTTTTTCATAAGATACATCTCTTATTTCACAAAACGTCTGGCACAAAACAGGAAAGAATAGTAATGTTTACATTCAGATTGAATCGGATGCAACAGATTCACCGTTGACTTATTTCTATCAAATTTCGTCTTATAGGCAGATGCACGTCCAGGGTTAGATGATATATGTCAGTGGATAGACATCTTGATCAGGGATCGATCCAGGCAAAATTTGGGGCCTATTTTGGGCCCCTTCACAAAAAATCAATTTAATAAAACAGGCCCCCTTCTCAAAATTATTTTTAATAAAGTACGCCCCTTAAAAAAATTTTCTTAATAGAATAGGCCCCTTAACAAAATTTCTCTTAATAAAATTGGCCCTTAACAAAATTCCTCTTAATAAAATAGGCTTCTTCACAAAATTCTACTTCATAAAAACATTCATTCTTCATTAATTATTTTTATTTTGTTAGATTTTAAAATTTGCCGAAGACAAGTTTATCAGAAAGCAAAACTTTAACAGTAATTAATACTTTCTTCAAATTTGAGTAAATGGATTTCATTTTTCATTATGAAGTGCATTTTCACAAAATATAAAAAAAAAAAATCCACAAAGGTATTAAAAAACAAAAAAAAAAACCAAACAGAACTTTTAATTTTTACAAAATGGGCCCAAGAAAAAATTCTGCATCGTCCCCTGTTGATATATATCCGAGATTTATTTTGAAAATATCATGATTTTGTTATTTTCATATAATTTCGTATTTACTTTCAAAATATTCGTGTATGATAATTTGATAATTTTGATATTTTCAGTCAAAACTAGTGTAAATAAATTTTTCACTTTTATTGCTTGTAACATTCTTTTGATAAAAAAGCTTTTGCCTCTAACAATAACTTGTTTAGTCCCTCGGCCCCACCCACAAAAAAATAAATAAAAATTCATAAATAAATAAAAGTAATGAAAAATAAATCCAAATTTCAGGTTTGAAAGTGAATTTTTAAGTGTTGAACCAATAATTGTGTGTGGCAATATTAACTGAGAAAAGCAAGTTTATGATAAACTATTAATTTGGACAATAGGTTATTTACAGCTTAATTAGAATCTTTTCGTTTAGTTCAGTTTAAACTACATAACAAGTTAAAGGAATAATAAAAAAAGAAGACAAGCTTATATTTATGTTAAAATTTTGCTGTATAAAATATAAAATTTTCTTCATTGATTTTAAATCTTGTAGTTTGTTTATTGGTGAATATAAAACGTAATTTATGTCTGTTTTCAATTAGTTTTCAATCTTCAATTTGGTTTCAAAATTGAAAAAGACATTTAGGCATTCTTATTAAGTTTTCATGTTAAGTTCAGTATGTTTTAGTTTCTGATTTATATTAAGTCTCAAAATATTTATAATAATGAATAAGTTGACTGTTTTAGAAATATCTTATATATATGAAAAATGTCGGGTGTATATAAAAAATCGGGGGGGGGGGGGGGTAACGATATCGGGGGAGGGGGATACATTTGGAAATATATATCTATATATATAAAAGCCGTTCTCTGTATGTATGTCCTTTATACAAATCTTCAATTTTTGACCGATTTGCACTAAACTTCCTGTACATACGTTTTAGAACGTGGAAAAGATCACTGTCTACTTAAATTCATCAGAGGACTATTTACCCCTTTTTTCTACCATCTTTCATAATTTAACATTATAGAAATATCTCTTTTAAATTTTCAAATTCAACAGTTTCTTTCCTGTTGCCACACATCTAAAAAACTGCTCAATAATTAAAAAAAAATTATAACTCGAGTACTTTGTTTTTATAAGGTAATAAAAATTCAGACCCAATCGCTATATCATAATATTAAAATATTTATTTGCTTAAAAGACGTTATAAAAACACATTAAAAGTAAATTAAAAACTCTTTATTTACATGTTTCAACTCATTTTCTGAGTCGTCGTCAGAATATATAATAAAAAATTACAAATGCATAATGAAAAATGGAAAAAAATCATCGAAAATAAACAAGTAATCATGTAACGCGCCCTATATTTTCGCGATTGCTCGTGTCCCCTCTATGTCGCGATGCCATAATTTATCCAACCATTCAACCCATAAATTCGGGATACAAAAAGATAATGTATCGTTACAAACTCCTGATAAATTTCAATGGACTTAAATAGTCCACTGAGTAAGTTTCAGGTGGATAATACGTACGACTCGCAGGCGATTTCTGTCACTTGCAATTTTTACGTGTAATAACACTATTAATGTTTAATTCATGGCGTACGTAATGTATGATCAACTCCGTGCTATTTTTTATGTCTTAAATTTTAGTCTTTGAAAAAATCATTTTCCAAATGGTCGTTGTAATTTGTTAAATTGCTTTTTTTTTTTTTTTGGCGTTTTAATTTTGTTTACCAATTTAGTTATGAAATATTACACGAAAACAAACAAGTACTAAATTATTTGCAGCGATTTTGAGCAATTGAGTTTATCTTTTGTAATTGCACGCACATTTAAAAAATATTCATGCTTGAAAATCACTTTAAAATATATAAAAAATCTATAAATTGACATAAACTTTTCAAACAAATATTATTGAAAGGTTTTTTTTTTTTTCCCCTATTAGATGTTGGAACAATCGAATGTGCGATGTTTAGAAGTTAAATTGTAGTAAAATCGAAATTTATGGATAGATTAGGTTGTTGTCACCAATAATATGATGACAAAGTTACACATAGACATGCCTTTTCTTCATAATATTGCATTAAGAGCAAACGGGTTCATCTTTCGTAATGGTTTCGTTTTGCTGCACGCACATTAAAAAATATCCATGCTTGAAAATTACTTTCAAACCCATTAAAATAAAAAAACTGAGATAAAATTTTCAAATAAATTTCATTTGAAAGGAATTTTTGTTCTGTTCGTCAGCTTGAAAAATTAAATTGTGTGCTGTTTAGAAGTTAAGAAAAATTGCTGTAAAGGAATAATTTGTCTGTTAGATCGTTGCTATCAACAGTATGATGTCAGCGTTACTCAATAACATATTTTTACTTTATAATGTAGATATACGCCATACAAACGAGAATTTGACTATATGATATGCCGTTTGATGGATTTTTTTTTTTTTTTCGTATTGTCAGAAAATTACAAATTTTTCTGTTACACCAACCGAAGAAAACGGACATTGTGATTAAAGCTCAGACATTTTATTATGGTGGCGAGACAATAACGTATGTTTTCTAATTGTCATTTTAATGATTTGTGGACGGGAATCCACAAATCTCAGTTATTGTGATTACTATAGTAGTTCATTTTAATTTATTTTACAGGTCTCTTATAATTGACACGGGCGAAGCGGAGTAGTTCTGCTGGTGGCAGGTTATGTTTAATTAATGGTAATATATATATATATATATATTGAAACAATATGTATTTGTTCGTAAAAATATAATTTCCTTTTAACCTTTTTTTAAAAAATCAGCGTTAAAATTTATGTTTAATTGGAATTTTTCGAAGTATATTTAAATAATTAAGTTTATATTCTAATAATTAATAAGTTCTATATTTTAATAATTAATAATTTCACCAGTTCAGTTCAGAGACATGCCGTAGATATGGTAAGAATAAGATTATAATAATCGCCTGTCCATTTTTAAATGTCTGAAAGCTCCAAATTTTCATAAAATTCAAAGTATCATAACTCGGTGAGTTTTGGTCGTAGAAGAATGGAATCTTTACTGTTTTCCCTGTCAAAACATCCAGAATGTTTTTCTGAATATAACTTAGGTGCTTGGGACCGTATAAAAATTTAAAAAGCGTATCTTTTTTAAAATTAGTGGCAAGACAATTTCATCGGCATAATCTCAATTCCTACCTTATTTTGAGCGCTTTTAAAATTGTCCGAGTGTTTTCACCAGGGTTCGTTGATATATATCAATGGATATATATCCGATATTTGTCAATTTTTTTTAAACATATTTTCATGTATTTGTTTTTAAGATATTGTTTATGATATTATTAATATTTTCAGGCAAAACGTGTGTACCTGGATTTTTCAACTGTTATTTGATTGCGTCTTTCTGTAAATGAACTACTTTTCCTTCTTGCAGTGGCTTTTTTATCCCCCCCCCCCCCCTCCAAAAAAAAAAAAAAAATCCAGGCTATACGTTTGAGGCTGAATTTTTTAACAGCAGAACCAATAATCGTGTGGCGCAATGTTAAGGTTTGTTATCAGTAAGGATGCTAATTCCCCCCTCTAATGCGAAACCTATGGGCTTGGGATTCATCCGCATTTTTCAATTAGTTCCTCGGAAAATAATAAAAAAATCTCTCTATGCTCTTCTTGAACAAAGTAGCTTTATTTTTTATTTGACAAAATATTTCTGAAATATGTATTTAATTTTATATTTCAAGTGTTCAAATCTAAGTGAAGCAGGCGAGTTGTAAGTCAGATTTTAAAACTTTAAATTAAACTAACAATGTATTTAAAAAAAATATTTTGCCCAATAAAAAAGAAAGAAATATTCTTCAAGAAGAGGAAGAGCATACAAAAACAGAAGGTAAAAATTTTAATTTTCCGAGGATAAATTTGAAAAATATGGATGCATTCTAAGCCCATAGGTTAGCATTAGAGAAGGAAATTTGCAGCTTGACTGATGGCCTGACCTTAAGGGTTATTTACCTTACCTTGTTTACCTTAACGTTTATTATATATTATATATTCCCATTTTATATGTTTATAGGTTTAGCTATTTCTTACTTTTCGTACACAGAGTACAAACGACAAAAATGTTTTCATTCCCAAATAAAATACAGTTTATTTATGTATCATAAATAATTAAAATTTCTGTTATAATAAAACTCTTAATTTACTCAAAACTATAAAAGGTTCAATTTGTAAATGGTTTTTTGACACACTGTGCAAATGATTTTATTTTATAATTTTTGTTCTCTTCTTTTATATAGTTTTTCTTTTATACATTGTTTTTGTAATTTTTGTTATTTTTTTCTATAAACTTATAATTAATATAGATTTCATTTGCGGTCGCTGATAAGAAATTATAAAAAGATAGTTTTTCGGGGAGGGATATAGTCACTGTTATCGAAACACTATTACAGGGTTCCTACGCGACGGAAAACAGGGAATTGTCAGGGAAAATGTCAAGTGCTCAAAGAGTCATATGAAAAACCCGGGAAAATTGAATTTTTTACTTCTTCTAAAATATGGAAAGTCAGCTATTTTTTAATGCGCTATTGTGTCAAGATTCTTGTGAGTTCCGAGGTCCGCCCGCAAAAGAGTTCAGATTTTTCAGTTGCAAGTAGAATTTTCGCTAAATTCACATTTTTAACATAACGATGCTTTAGCTATACAAATTTGTCGCCAAATAAATATTATACCTTTGCGGAAGAAATGTTGAGCCATGATAACTAGGATGAGGTATCTTAAATATTTAAATAAATAAAGAAAAAAAAAGAAAAGCTGTAGCTGAAATTAAATTGTTAAAAAACAAAATTAAAAGACAAGAAATTGAAATTTGCACAACAAACTGCTTCTGTAATAACACAAATAAATGATATGACGACAGAACTGTCAAAAGTGTTTTGAATGTTTAATATGTGCAAATTCGGTCATATAAATAAAAAGTTAGTTTGAATCCATCTGAGTTGTATTTTAGGGTGGGGGGTTGTTTAATTGTTTATATTTGAAATATCAAATGATATAAATTTTTCGTTTCAATTTTATAGGTTATTCTCATTTTCAGAAGTAAGTTTACATTTTATTCTTGTTAATGCATCTCTTTTGCTGTATAAGTTTTATCACTAAGAAGATCTAGAATTGCAATTCATATTTCTAAAAATATCGTGATTTGTGGTCAGGGAATTGTAGGAAATATGGTCTGGAAAAGTCAGGGATTTTTTTTATTCAAATAGAATATGAATCCTGTATTACGATGGCAACGATATAGTGCGGAATCTGGTTTTGCACACAGGCGCCGATCATTATTGGCGCTCCTCTTTATCAAAATATCGGATATTTTTTATATTTTCGAAAATATCATGATATCAATGTTAAAGTCAGAGACGGAGCAATTAAAAAATTGTGAGAGCGTCTAATGTAGTTATTTTCAAATAAATTAAACTATTAGGATGATTAATAATTAAGAAAATATTCATGAAAATAATTAATCGTTCAAAGTAGTTATAAATATCATGATATTTACGACCCCTAGTCTTACAGGGTTTCCAATGTCATGCAAAGTAAGGGAAAATCTGGAAAGACAGAGAAATTTCAAAATATATAGAAAAAGTCAGGGAATTTACAAATATTTTCTAAAGTCTTGGAGAAAAAAGGAAAAATGACACGAAATTCATCAAATTGTCTCGGGGTGGAGGAGGGTGGGGGGGTCACGAAATTCATCAAAAAAAGAAAAAAATCGAAGAACGATCGCAGAAAGAAATCGCTAATTTAGACAAAGGGTTGCGAAAATAAGTAGCAAATTTCGTTGTATGCCCGTTTGGTCAGGGAAGTTTTTGAGATTTGATCAGGGAATTTGCCAGTCATGTTTTGTTTTTACTATATCTATGGTTAAAGCGCGTTCCAATCTCTTTGGGAACACCCTGTAACGGGAATGCTTTGCAGTGCATCCAACACTAATGGCGTTGAATCTCTCTCTCTACGAAGTTATTCAACGCCACCTTCCGCTTTTTCTCTTCTCTGAAAGCAGAGGCGCCTTTCGACTTTCGACCTGCTTCGATTCTCTTTCGCTCGAGGAAGTTATTCGTTCTCGTGTGGAGAGAGGGGGAGGGGCTTCGCAGATAGTTTCGCAACTCGCGACTTTGCTTTCGTCTGCGTTGGCAGTGAATTAAATGAGATATTTCGTTGTTTAATCTGTTATTGTTTGTCGCCGTTTGAATATAAAAATATTTCGTTAAAGGGGAATGAATCGCTTTAGATTACGTGTGTGGAGCGTTTCTTATGGAATCTTTGTTTTATTACGGAGCAATTAAAAAATTATGAGAGTGGCTAATGTAGTTATTTTCAAATAAATTAAACTATTATGATGATTAATAATTAAGAAAATAATCATGAGAATAATTAATCGTTCAAAGTAGTTATTAATGCCCTCACAAAATCAGTATCTATTATTGTTTGTCGTCGTTTGAGTATAAAAATATTTCGTTAAATTGGGAATGAATCGCTTTAGATTACGTGTATGGAGCGTTTCTTATGGAATCTTTGTTTTATTATAGACTTTATGTGTAGATTTGATGTAATGCCAGAGACGGAGCAATTCAAAAATTATGGGAGTGGCTAATGTTGTAGTTATTTTCAAATAAATTAAACTATTAGGATGATTAATAATTAAGAAAATAATCATGAGAATAATTAATCGTTCAAAGTAGTTATTAATGCCATAACAAAATCAATATCTGTTATTGTTTGTCGTCGTTTGAGTATAAAAATATTTCGTTTTAAAGGGGAATGAATCGTTTTACGTGTGTAGCATTTCTTAAGGAATCTTTGTTTTATTATACACGTTACCTGGAGATTTGATGTAATGTCAGTTTCAGAGATATGGCAATTCAAAAATTATGAGAGTTGCTAGTGTAATCATTTTAAAATAAATTAAACAATTAGGATAATTAATAAAATATTCATGAGAGTAATTAATCGTTCAGTGTAGTTATTAATGTCATCACAAAGTCAATATCTGGTGTTGTTTGTCGCCGTTTGAATATAAAAATATTTCGTTAAAGGGTAATGAATCTTTTTAGATAACGTGTGTTGTGCATTTCTTATGGAACCTTTGTTTTATCATAGACGTTATCCGGAGATTTGATGTAATGTCAGAGAAGGAGCAATTCAAAAATGATTCGAGTTGCTAATGTAGTTATTTCCAAGTAAGTTAAACAGGATGATTAATAATTAAGAAAATATTCATGAGAATAATTAATCGTTCAAAGTAGTTAATAATGCTATCACAAAATCAATATTTCGATTAATTTTGATGAAAATAAGATACTGAAAGTTACAGAGTTATGATTATCAAATTAATAAGACAACGTGTTGACGTGTAGAATTGATGTAGAGTCAGAAATGTAGAATTCAAAAATTATGCGAGTGGCTAATGAAAATGATGCCATTTAAAAAAAAAAAAAAAAACTAAGCAAATGGAATGATTAATAATTAATAAAATAATCATGAAAATAATTAATCTTTCAAACTAGTTATTAATGTCATCACAATATCAATATTTCGACTAATTTTTATAGAAGTTGCAAGATACTTAGATTTAAGGAGTAATGATTATCAAATAAATAAAACAACCTGTTAAAGGATTGAGTGTGTAGATGAATTGATGTTGAGTCAGAGACATAGCAATGCAAGAATTATCAGAATGGCTAATGTGCTCATTTTCTAATAAATTAAGCAATTAGAATGATTAATAATTACTAAAATATTCACCAGAATAATTAATCGTTCAAACTAGTTATTAATGCCATCACAAAATCAATATTTTGATTTTTTTTTATTTTATTTTATATATGTATAGTGAATTTTAGAGATTATCAAATTAATAAGACAATCAGTTAATGTATTGTGTGTAATAGAATTGATGTAGCATTACAGGCGTAGCGATTAAAAAATTATCAGAGTGGTTAATGTAGTCATTTGCAAATATTTTAAGCAATTAGTAATTAATAATATATTCATGAGAATAAATAATCGTTGAAGCTAGTTATTAATGCCAGTACAAAATCAATATTTTGATTACTTTTGGTAGAAGATGCAAGATGCTGAATTTTAGGCATAATTTTATAATAATTAAATTAATGAGAGAACTGTTTGGTTGGTTAGTTGGCGTGTGTCGTGGCTGATTGTTTGCGCTAGGGGATTGGCCTCCTTAGGTGTCTTCTACTAAGAAGTCCCAATCCATATTAGTGCTAGGTTCGAAGAAAAATACAGGGAAGACAACTGGGTTTTTCTGATATAAGTTTTTCATATGAAATAAACAATCTTGGATATTAGTAAACATGTAACCGTATTTCCCATTAAAATTTGCATGAGCTAAGTTTCCTTACACTATTTAGTAATACTAATATGAACTAAATGAAATTTTGTGTTGAAAAGTTTCAAATACATTAAATAAAATGAGTTCAAATGAAAATGCGACTTTATGCGGAGCTGATCCCTTCCCTTGATCTTAACATGTTCACGTTAGAAAGTATAGGTTAATCAATATTTATAGCCTTTTTTTATGGAAAGAGTTGATTTTTGAGAAATGAATTATGGAACATAGAAGACAGGAAATAATACTATTTGAAATAGATGATGTGACTTAAAAAATTGTAATTGTATGTAACTAGATTTAATCTTTTACTACAAAATGTTATTTTTCATAAAACATAATAAATTTCACAAAAATAACTTTTACTTTTTACAAAGTGGACCCGAATAAAAAAACTTTACGTCGACCCCTGAATTGAAGAATTTAAAAAAAGAGAGAAATTCTGTGATTTAATCTGTTATTGTTTGTCGCCGTTTGAATGAAAAAATATTTCATTAAAGAAGATTGGGATCGTTTTCCATTACTTGTTTCGGATGTGTCTTGGCGTTAGTTATTGATTCGTTGAGGATGTATTATTGACGTTATTTAAAATATATTGTCGAGTGTTCTGAGAAACTGAAGAATAAAGCTTCATAACTTGCGATTTCCCCCTCAATGAGAAACTCCAAAGTTTCGTTTGTTACTTTTTGTCTACATTTGAATGGAAATGTTTCGTTTACCGGATGTTTCGCTTTTCCTTTTGATTACGTCAGATATGTTACGTTCGATAAAGAGTATCTGACTTTGCTTTACGTCAGATATATTATGCATTTATTATTGAATCATTGTTTCATTATTGACGTTATTAATCCCTGTAACTGATGCTTATTTATATATATTTTTTTTTTTTTGGGGGGGGGGGGGGGAGGTACTGTAATTTTTATTATTATTTTTTTTAGCATAAAAAATAAGCAAAATATCGAAGGAAGAAAAATAGAAAAATTAAGAGAAAACAGAGGGGGACTTTTGCTGGCATTGATTTTATTTATTTAATTTATATTTCTGTTAAGAAATCTCTGTCATTTCTTAATTAGATTCAAAATAGGAATTAAACAATCAAAATTGTATTAAAGACATTAAACAGCCGTTTAAAACTTTTTAAAGTAATGCTACCTTTATACACATGTGTATATGTGTGAGTGAGGGGGTGGGGGAGAAAGATGAGAGGTGTGTATGAGTCGAATAATGAGATAAATTGAGGGTGTGTGAGAGAGTTAAATTTACCCCCCCCCCCCTTCAGATACTCCTTATTGAAAATGTAAGTATAACATAATTTTCGTGTAATTGCCACTTGTACATTGTAAAATAATTAAATCATGAAAACTAATAAATAAATTCATTTGTAATACTTTTCATAATGCCGTTGCATAAATCCCAGATCCTTTAACTTAAGTATAGTTTGTAAATTGATCGAGTCATGAACTGCGATGTATTATGAAAAACAATCTTTTTTATTTAATTCAAAACTGTAGTTCGGAAATATTATCTTATGTGGTTATTATTTACAGCTGATTAGGTGGCTAATTTAGTATTGTGGTAGGTGTTACGAAAATTAACTATAAGCCAGGCATGAAAGAGTTCCTCCTAAAGGAGGAATTCCACCTTTTTGAAAGCAAATTTGGACATTCTCTGGATTGATGCAAAAATGCAAAGAAAATATTAGAAGCATATGGGGAGGGAGGAGGTGTCTAGAAAGTTTAATAATTAGACATTTTGTCCACTGAAATCCTCGGAGTTTGTTTCTGAATTTCTGTATTATCAAATCAAAGGCAAGCTTTTATTACAATCATCTGAAAGTCATGAAAATTAAGTTCTTTAAATAGGGAAAGGAAGTTTCCATAAGGTTCTTTTGGAATAGAATATTTTATTCTATTTATTAAATATTTCTGAGTAACTTCAGTGATGCATTTTTTGAAATGTATTTCTGGAGTAAAGATCCATTTGGCGTGCATATATTTAGCATAGAGGTTTTTTTTTTTCTTTTAAGTAAAGTCTTAAACATTCAAATAATTCAAAATAACACATTTATTTTGAAAAATTAATCTCTGTACTTCACATAAGTTCATCAGATACATTTGGATGGATTTATACTTTTAGCAAACCGTTTCCAATTTTCTTTTTTGATTTAATGAATGTATAGTATACATTTATTGTTATTATTATTTTTTTAAATGCTTTCTAAGTTTAAAAAAAAAAAAAAACAAAACATGTACAGTTATAATTCATTTTATTGTATGAATAACTGTTGAAATTCATCTAAATTATACAAGTTCGGCCTTATTATATAAATGGAAAAAAATGTCCACCCTTTTTCCCATTTCCCACTTTCATGCCTGATAAGCTCATTTAGAAGATACTTAGGGATTTAAGGTTAACAGTCAATTTCACTTTATTTAATAAAAAATTATAGAATCTCAAGTGGCAGAACAAAAATCAGAATTTCTTGAGGTTTCTTTGCTTCCTCTCCTCTCCCTTTGTACTTTAAAGGGTACTTGTTTGTTACAGGGGCTTTGGTGGTTTCTAAAATAGCATATAAGTAGCCAAGGACAAAATTTCTATATTGAGCTTAAAAAAATTAATTCCGATTGCTTTTATAGATGCCTCAAAATCGCCGACGAACATAGAAAATCGGGGAAATACGTGAATTTTTTGTTCAGTATAAAATAATAAAAAATCTAATTAAGAAATTGAAAATCTGAGAGCCAAGTGCTTTCGAACCGCTCTTAGTGTAATCAAAACCGAAACCAAATTTGCAGACCTTTACGTGCGATAAATTTTCCTAGCTGTTGCCCATCCTTCCCCCAACGCACAAACGTTTTCCTTTTATTAAAACAAGGGGATGAAGCCGGGTAATAGATTTTTTACTTTTAATATATATTTTTAGAATGCCCACTAACAATACCAAAATCATATTTATATGAAAAATAGCAATGCATTCAGATAAAATTTTGAAATTTATTAAAGGCGATACTTTCGCCAAGAGTTAACACCCGAAAAAATTGCCAAAATCACTGTTTACAATCACTCTTTTATATTATTTTGCTGCAGCGTGTTTTTTTTATAGTTCGATGCCTTAAATTTGTATTTTATTTATAGTTTCGTGTTTTCTTTATTGATTGATGAATGTTTTAATTTCGTTATCGAATATAAGCTGGAAACAAATGTTGAGCTATTTATATTATTTTAAGTGCAAACGAATTTATCTTTCGTAAGATAGAAAAAACAAGTAATCTTTTAAAAACAATAAAAATTGAATAAATACCGATAGACAAATTACAATACGGTTTTCAAAAAATTGCATTTTAAAGAACATTTTTTTTCCTATTCGGCGATACAAAAATTGAAAATGTGCGATATTTAGAAGTTTTAAAAAAAATGCTGTAAAAGTTGAATTTAATCGTTTACTGTTGCCACCGTTAAAATGACGTCAGTGTTTCGCGCAGACAGGTTCGTCCTTTATAATATAGATAAAGATTAGCTTTATGACTACGAATGATGCTGTACATTTAGATATTAACTATTAAATTTAACATCATTTGTGTATGCAGTCACCTAAAAATATATCTTTGTCTTTGATTCAATCGTGCAAGTTTTTTTTTTTTTTTCTCTTCCGATATTACGACGCTCTCTCAGGGTTCGTAAATATCATGATGTTTTCGAAAATATAAAAAATATCCGATATTTTGATGTATATTCGGTATTTTCGATATATATCTGATATTTTCAAAATGACCAACTTACTGTTGATAATAAATATTTTCAAGTACACTATATGGCCAAAGGTGACCGGTCACTTGCAATTTTAGACGTTTTGTTAAATATGTAGAAAAATACATGAGGAATTAACCTGAAACTGCAGGTGTGTAAACAGTATAGTCTAAGTCATATATTTCCGTGAAAATTTTTTTTCCCGAAACCCCATAGGGGACCGTCAACAAATTGAAAAAGAACGGATATCTTTTGGATAACCCTGTAAACACTAATGTAGAAAAAGCGTTCAAACTCGAGATTATTAATAAGTGGCTTATTGTAATATACTGTGTTCATTTTTATGAGGATAGCATGTATACTCGTAGAGAAATTATGGTTTTTATAAAAACAGTCCCAAATTCCGCCTAGTTTTTTGCTTATAATTTGCAGAGTTCTTAATATAAAAAAAAAGTTCTTTTCTGAAAATATGATAAACAACATTGTACACAATACCCTGCAATCAGAATGAAAAAAATAATAAAAATTGTATGAAAAATGAGCAGGTTTACTAAATAATGATTCACTGCGCATGCTCGAACGTAATCAAAATATAATTTTCATAATATGTTAGCTAAATGTATAGAGCAACTTTTGTGAAAGTCTCAAAAACATAGTTTGAAAAGTCTAATAAATACAACCCCTCATCTTTTTGCTTCATTTTGGGAACAACAGATTTTGAGCTTATTCTATAAACGATTATTATCAGACTTTTCAAACTATGTTTTTGAGACTTTTACAAAAGTTGCTCTATACATTTAGCTAACACATTATGAAAGTTATATTTTGATTGCATTCGTGCATGCACAGTGAACCATTATTTAGTAAACCTGCTCATTTTTCATCCAATTTTTATTATTTTTTAATTCTGATTGCAAAGTTTTGTGTACAATGCTGTTCGTCATATGTTCTGAAAAGAACTTTTTTTTTATATTAAGAATTCTGCAAATTATAAGCAAAAAACTTGGCGAAATTTGGGACTGTTTTTTATAAAAACCTTTGTTTTTATAAAAACCTTAATTTCTCTACGAGTATACATGCTATCCTCATAAAAATGAACACAATATATTACAATAAGTCACTTATTAATAATCTCGAGTTTGAACGCTTTTGCTACATTAGTTTTTATAGGGTTATCCAAAAGATATTCGTTCTTTTTCAATTTGTTGATGGTCCCCTATGGGATTTCGAGAAAAAAATCTTATCGGAAATATATGACCTATACTATACTGTTTACACACCTGCAATTTCAGGTTAATTCCTCATGTATTTTTCTAGATGTTTAACAAAACGTCTAAAATCGCAAATGACCAGTCACCTTTGGCCATATAGTGTATAATATAAATTAGAAACTAAAACATATTGCATGTAACATGAAAACTTAATAAAACAATATTCTAAAAATGCATTTTTTTAAAAACTGAAAACAAAATTGAAACAAAATCAACTAACTGAAAACAGAAACAATTTGCTTTATACATATATATAAATATATATATATATATAACCATTAATTAAACATCACCGACCATCATCAAAAACTGCAATATTGTGAATGATTGACTACATGCCATAAACCAACATATAGAACTGCATGTGTAAAATAAAGTACCGTATACCTAATTACTAGAATTAACATGGAAGAAAAAAAAGAAGAATATGGATTCCGAAAAAATTGAAAAACTTATATATTGAATTACGTTTTCAAGAGTACAGAATTCAATGATATAAGCAAATCGGTTGTTTTCTGTGGGAAAAAAGCTATAAGCTTAAAAAAAATTTTCCCCTGTACTCAAACAACCAATATAATCAAAATAATAGTTTCAAGATGAATACAGAACATTATCAAATGGCATGAAATGGAAAAAAAAGAAAAAAAAAGGCTACAACCCATTAAATATCTAATTTATAGCAATAGAAATCCCACAAAACATACCATATTAATTCCCAGTAGATTTTCAAAATATATTCCCGCACATGGAATCCAAAAAGCATGATAAGATCAATGTGAATAAAACAGTTAACACAGAAATTAAAAGCTATGGAGTCAGTTAATTCATGTTGAAATATTGTGATAAATATAATTAATATAATATAAATAAAAAATAATTACATTATTTATAATACCTAAAAACAATTTTAAATTGTATAATAACAATTTTACAACATTGCCAATATTCAGCGTTAATTACCACCTAGTTTAAAAAATTAAAATAATGACTTTAAAGAGGCTATTTAAAATACAAAATTTATGGTGCTGCCATCTATTATTATTTTATACAAATGTCACAGTAAGTAGAACCTAATACATGCTAATGAATTAAAATGTATCAACTGCATTCCTACACACATCCTAATATAAACAATACCATACTGTATTTCATTATTCAGAAATTTTTTTAAATAAATTAAATGTTAATACAATATATTCTATTACCATACCATTAAATCTACACTGAGAAATTAAAAAACTTTTTTAACTTGATAATATATAGAATATAGGCTATATGCTATAAAATAAAATAAATTATATTATAAAAATATAATAGTCGTAATATTTAGCTTACATATAAAAAATGAACAGGAAAGAAAAAATAAATAAATAAATAATTAAATTATAAAATAAATAAAAATGGATGTTTATATAAGATTGTCAGATACTAAAATTCCAAATAGCCTAAAGATCACATATATAGTGTGTGAATTATCCTTATATTAGTCATAAAAAAGCTAAAAAAAAATATGATTGTGCCAATCAAACATATAAACCGATAATTAATCATGGAATACAATGTTGAAAATAAAACACTATTAAATAGTATAGAGGAATAACAATAATAAAAACTATTTACCCAATTTTAATACATACAGTATAACATTAGTTAATCAAATAAACCAATATGCATAATAATCACTAAAAAGATGGTATACTATTATTAATTTATGTGGCATTGTCCTGAGTAGACTAAATTAAAAATAAGTTAATATTGAATTTGATTAAATAAGTTAAATTTAATATGAAATTAAAAAAAAAAAGAGGAAAAATCACCAATTACATATAAAACATCAAATCAACATCCATATAAAATACGTATTAGAAATGTAGTTATAATACAAAAGCCCCATTTTTTTAATATATATATATATATATATATATATATATATAAATTAACCATTGCGTATTATCCAGACAACACCACCCTCCTCCGTACTCTAACATATACCCACCCAACCATCCTATAGTAATTGTTTATTTTTATTGTTTATTTTACAATTTTTAATTTTTTATAAATATTTTTTATTTTATAATTTTTTTGTAATTTTGTTTACGCATGTGTTATTTTTTTTTTTCTTTTATATGTATAGATCATGTAAGTACTAATTGTATATTAATGAATATATGAATTTTTTTGGAAAACCATGATTTAATGCATCATAAATTAGTTTTTTAATATTATTGTTAATTAGACGAAAAGAACATAAACATTTTATTCTATATAAATGATTAAGTAGTATATTTCGATATACAGAATGATGAAGACAAGATTTAAAATTTGTAAATGTATTAACTTTGAATTTAAATTCTTTACGTTTATCATATAAATCAGTTATTGTTTTGTTGTCTTTTATTGTAATTTTAAGATCTAAGACGTTAATAGTATTGTTAGATAAGAGGTTTTCCGTTAATTCCAAATTAGTGGGATAATCAACTGGAAATTGAGAAATTTTAGATTGATCAGTGGCAATTAAAATTATGTCATCAATATAACGATATAAATGGCGATTATTATTAGTAAAAGTATGTTCATAGTGATATAAGTATAAGTCTGATAATAAACTGAATGTACAACCACCTTGTGGTATACAGACGTGCTGTAAATATAATGTATTATCTTGCAATATTTAATTATTATAGATAATAAAGTTTGTTAATGATTTAAAATAAGCGATATCAATATTAGATGGTAATTCCAGTTTTTTATTATATATATATATAAAAGGATTCAGTATCAAGTATCAAGAAAATTTTATATTTTATAAAACTAAATTGTAAATGCAAATATATATATATATATATATATATATATATTGAAAAATTAACATATGCAATTTTGTCTTCTTTTTTATTCCCTAAGTACAGTTTAAGCTCAACTAAAATCGGAAAAAAATTTAAAGTAGCTATAGATAACTGGTTGGCTAAATTAGACAATTTAACATTCAATGGCTGTTCTGAATATGTCCCACACAATTGTCAGTTTTACACTTAAAAATAAAAGCTTCAAACATAGAGCTTGGAAAATATATTTGATTTCTTTGGCTAAAAAAGTCACTGCCAGAAAGAACAGTTCTTTATGATCAGATTTGTAGTATATAATCTACAGAACAGCAGTCAATAACAGTTGAAAATTTCATTTACACTTGTTTTGACTGAAAATATAAAAAATACCTTGCACAATGAGATTTTGAAAATAAGTTTTAAAGATAGAAAAATATCAAAAATATCAAACATCTTAATATTTTGAAAATGAATATCAAATAATCAAACATCTTGATATTTTGAAAATGAATATAAAATAATCAAACATCTTGATATTTTGAAAATGAATATGAAATAATCAAACATCTTGATATTTTAAAAATGAATATCAAATAATCAAGCATCTTGATATTTTGAAAATGAATATCAAATATATGAAAATATCAAATATCATAATATTTTGAAAAAAATATCAAATAAATGAAAATATCGAAAATATGAAATATCTTGAACTTGATATTTTGAAAATAAATATCGGTGATATATCAAGATATATATATCCATTGATATATATCAACGAACCCCGCGCTCTCCGATATCTATGCATTTTATTCTCATGTTATTCTCATATTTATAATGTATTTCCTTTTTTCTCTCTTTCTAATGTAGGTGTGTAGGATGTGATCAAAGCATCTGTTTAAGCTATTCCCAGAGCACTTTGTGTTCCTGCATTTTTCAGGGAGTGCAACCCTGTATTTTTTATGTGGATTAGTTCCCTTTTCATGGAATCAATGTAAGTTTTTTTAATCAATGTTATACGTAATACTTCTAGAAATCTATCTATATGAAAATTAGGGATGTACCGAATATTCGGTATCTATTCGCTATTCGATCATGTTACCGAATATACGGTTTTGCCAAATATCGAAATACCGAATGCTTAAAAGAACTTTTAAAACATATTTTTAAAAACCTTGTACAACATCTACGTTTAAGAGGCTACTTCAGTCAAGTGAAAAGACCGGATCGCTAATGCTAATCCTATGGAAGAAATTTATAAAGATATCTCGGTTGCATTTTAATATTTTTAAATGATTTTTTTTGCATTGGATAGCTGAGATCGATCTGTACGAAGGCCGTTTTTTTACTTTTTCGATTTTGTTTACAGATATTTTTAATGAGGACACTTTCATTTTCGGAACCGGTTTCGAAACTGAAAGCATCCTCATAAAAAAAAATCTGTAAACAAAATCGAAAAAGTAAAAAACGGCCTTCGTACAGATCGATCTCAGCTATCCAATGCAAAAAAATCATTTAAAAATATTAAAATGCAACCGAGATATCTTTATAAATTTCTTCCATAGCATTAGCGAACCGGTCCTTTCACTTGACTGAAGTAGCCTCTTAACAGTCAACTTATAAAGTTATCCAGAATAATTAGAAACAGAATCATATTTAAATAAAAGAGAATGTTTTTACATTATTTATTTGCTGTTTGTTAAGTATTATTTAAGAAAATTAACCAATCACGAGGATCTTCATAGGAATTAATTTTCTGCAAATGCAAGTTCCTGAACATTGTCCAGTAAATAATCTATGTCTTGCTACAGGGATGAGAATTTTCAGTCTTTTGGCGGATTTCCGCTTTTTTGTTATTTCAAGGAATTTCCGCTTTTTTTCCCTCAAAATTCTGCCTTTTTTCCGAAGATTCCGTATTTTTTCTTCTGCAAAATTTTGTTATTTTCCGAAATTTTCACTTTCCTATCGATTCCACTTTTCTTCCTATTTTGAAAGAACATTCAAAGGTGATGAAAAAACGGCAAATTTCGTTAAAAGATCGCGAAAAAACTACAAATTTCGTCAGAAGATCTCGAATAGACGGCAAATTTTGTCAAAAGATAGCGAAAAGTGGCAAATTTTGTCAAAAGATCGTGAAAAAGCGGCAAATTTTGTCAAAAGATCGCGAAAAAGCGGTAAATGTCACCAAAAGATCGCAAAAAACTACAAATATTGTCAGAAGATCGTGAATAAACGGCAAATTTCGTCCGAAGATCCCGATAAAAATTGCAAATTTCGTCAAAAGATCGCAAAAAACCGGCAACTTTCGTCAAAAGATCGTGAAAAAGCGGCAACTTTCGTCAAAAGATCGTGAAAAAGCGGCAAATTTCATCAAAAGATCGTGAAAAAACGGCAAATTTCATCAAAAGATCGTGAAAAAGCAGAAAATTTCGTCAAAAGATCGTGAAAAAGCAGAAAATTTCGTCAAAAGATCGCGAAAAAGTAGAAAAATTCGTCAAAGAATCGCGAAAAAAGCAAAATTTTGTCAAAAGATAGCGAAAAAAGCAAAATTTTGTCAAAAGATAGCGAAAAAGCAGCAAATTTTGTCAAAAGATCACGAAAAAGCAGCAAATTTCGTCAAAAGATCGTGAAAGCGCGGCACATTTCGTCAAAAGATCACGAAAGCGCGGCACATTTCGTCAAAAGATCGCGAAAGCGCGGCACATTTCGTCAAAAGATCGCGAAAAAACTGCACATTTCGTCAAAAGATCACGAAAAAACTGCACATTTCGTCAAAAGATCGCGAAAAAGCTGCACATTTCGTCAAAAGATCGCGAAAAAGCTGCAAATTTCGTCAAAAGATCGCGAAAAAGCTGCAAATTTCGTCAAAAGATCGCGAAAAAGGAAAATTTGCTGTGAATTTCAAATTTTTTTTTAAACTCAGAATCACTCCTGATTCAGAATTCACACTAAGCTGGCTGTAGGTCCTGGTCCAATTAGCCCGTGTGACGAAAAATAACTAACCATTGTGATTTTCACTAAGTTTTTCATATTTTTGCTAAAAAAATTATTAAAATTATGACACACAAACTCTATTCTTAATTAAATTATTTCATTTTCAGGAGCGGTCATGATTCTAATAAGTCGAGCATTTCATATGACCCACACTCAATGTTTTAAGAGCTGTGTGTAATTTGGCTATTTTCACTCCTGTAATGTAGTATACAGGCTTGTGCGCTTGTCTCCATTTGCCCGGAAATCAGACTGGTTTTATTTCTTAAAGTATCTTTTACGGATAAAATGTGGTACAATTTTTTGTTTGCGCGTGGTTTCAGTCTTTTTGCTTTTTTGCAATTCTCATCCCTGCTTGCTAAGATTTTAAGAACAAGGTTTACAATCTCTGAAAATGATTGCTCACTCCAGGCACCGATCTAGGATGTATTTAAAAAAACTTCCTTGCTTAATCTAGAACAGTTATTCTTGCCAAGTTGCTACTATATAAAATTTGAATAGATTGTATTATTTATTTACTTTTACTTTAGTCTCTTCCTGAGAAACAAATAATATATGATCCTGTACAATTTTTTTTAAAACAATTTCTCATTGATTTTAAAATGTTTGTTTCGGAATTTAAGAACATTTTATTGCTTTAATTCTCAGAAGAAGCTATGAAATTTATAATTTTATTAATTAAAAATTTTTTATAACTATCCTTCTTAAATAACTCAAAGCAGATTTTTTTCAGCATAAAGTTTACTTGAAAAAAGCTCTTGTTTATTAGAATAAAAGTTTGTTTTAAATATTATGTAAAATTGTTTTAAAATTTAACATTTTAATGCCTTTAAACTTTAAAATATAAAAGTATTCGACAAGCCGAATATTCGGTATTCGGTTCGCTTGTAGGCTGAATATTCGGCATTCGGCCAAAATCATTATTCGGTATCGGTGCATCCCTAATGAAAATAAATTTTTACTAATAATTACACCATTCAGGATTCTGTTTAGGAAGAAATTGGGTTTTTTAAAGGATCCTTCACAATTTTTTTCATTTCAAAACAGGTATCTTCACAAAATTTTTCGTTCTAAAACAGTTATCTGCACAAAAAGTTTCATTCCAAAACAAGTAACTTGCACTAATTTTTTCATTCCAAAACAGTTGCAACCATCACAGAATTTTTCATTCCAAATCAGGTACCTTCACAAAATTTTTTCATTCCAAAACAGAACCCTCTACAAAACCTTTCTATTTAAAATAATACACTTCACAAAATTCTTTGCCTTAAAAATAAGCATTTCGCTAAAATTTTCCATCTGTAAACTGAATCTTTCATAAAATTAATCATTTAAAGGTAAAATATGATATATATATCTCTCTCTCTCTCTCTTTTTTTACATATATAAAGAAAGTATATGTCTATTTTACATACACATATCTTGTTAAGAATCTGGATATAACAATAAATTTTGACTGGATTTTTCACAAATGTAAAAAGCTATTCACAATTTCAGAAAAATAGGACAATGGAAAAAAAAATCTGTACAGACTCCTGCCATTTTTTTATTGTTAAATACTTATAAAAATGCTTATATGTAAAAAAAAAAAAAAAAAAAAAAAAAAAAAAAAAAAACCTTTTTGAAATGAATTTTCTACTAATAATCGTGTATTAAAAAAATGTTTCTGGAATCTTTTTTTTTTTAATTTATTCCCTCTTTTTCTTTTTGTTTATCATATTTCTTTGAATAATTCTGCCTTCTTACTTATGAAATATATAAAGATAGACAACAAAAATTTCTTAAAACGATTTTTTTTTCTAATAATCTCCCCCCCCCCTTTTTTTTTTTGACAAAACTTCAACCGTCTGAAACTTTTATAAATTAAGAGAAAGAAATAATATTTAATTCCTATTTTATTCATCTAACTCTTCTATTTTTCCTTATAGTTAACTAAATATTATTGTAAATTGGTGTTCTGTTATTCCAATTTCTTCCTTAAATTTATATTTTTCTCTTTTATTTGCCTAAAAAAATAGTTTTGTTGAATAAATATTGAAAATGATTGTTGAAAATTTTTTAGAAAGTTAGTATCTTGGGAATTTCTCTCATATGTATGTTACAGTACATTCACATATTTTTCCCTTTTATTTATCTTAAAAAATGTTTTTTTCCGAATAAATATTGAAAATGACTGTTGGGGATTATTTAGAAAGTTAGAATGGTCTATTTTAAGGGATGAGATAGGGAAACAGAAGTGTAGCTTGAACTGTTTGTGGAGTCTATTTATTACGGAAAAAAAAAAAAAAAAAATCTGTAAATTAGTCCTTTAATGGTACTAATACTAGTCAAATTTCATACTAACTTATTTATTGATCTATCTTGGGAATTTCTCTCATGTATGTTACAGTATATTCAGTTATATTTTTCTCTTTTATTTACCTTTAAAAAAAAAAATAATATATATATAATATATATATCCAGAATAAATATTGAAAATGATTGTTGGGAAAATTTTAGAAAGTTAGAAAGATCTATTTACCCTTGTGGGGTTGGGGAAAAGAAGTATAGCTGTTTAACTCCATGTGTAGTCTATTTATTATGAAAAAAATATCTGTAAATTAGTCCATTAATAGTAATTAATAATACTATTCAAAGTTCATATGAACTTGTTTATTGATTAATCTTAGGAATTTCTCCCATGTATGTTACTGTACATTCACAGTTATATTTTCCTCTTTTATTTATCTAAAAAAAACTTTTTTTTTTAAGAATAAATATTGAGAATGATTATTGAGGAATTTTTAAAAAGTTAGATCTATTTTGCATGATGAGGTAGGGGAAAAGAAGTGCAGCTGTTGAACTTTATGTGCAGTATACTTATTATGAGAAAAATATCTGTAAATTAGTCCATTTTTCTCTTTTATTCATCTAAAAAAAGTTTTTCAGAATAAATATTGAAAATGATTATTGAGGATTTTTTTGAAAGATTTTTTTTTTTTTTTTTTGTGTAGCTATTTAACTGTATGTGCTGTGCAGTCTATTTATTAAGAGAAAAAAATATCTGTAAATTAGTCCATTAATAGTACTAATACTATTCAATGTTTTTATTAACTTATTTATTGATTTATCTTGGGAATTTCTCTCATATGTATGTTACATAAATTCACAGTTATATTTTTCTCTTTTATTTATCTAAAAGCATGTTTTTCAGAATAAATATTGATAATGATTGTTGAGTAATTTTTAGAAAGTTAGAAAGGTCTATTTTATGGGTTGAGGTAAGGTAAAAGAAGTGCAGCTGTTGAACTGTGTATGCAGTCTGTTTATTATGAAAAAAATATATACGAGTATATCTGTAAATTAGTTCATTAATAGTACTAATGCTAATCAAAATTCATATTAATTTATTTAATGATTTATCTTGAGAATTTCTCTCATGTATGTTACAGTATATTCACCATAAGCATCTATAATTTTTTTCACTAGCAATAAATATATATTAGTTTACTAATGCGTTTTAATATTCGTTTTTTAATGTTTAATTAATATATATTTTTTTAATATAACTATATATATGTTAGAATAGATTTGCCATTTTCTTTATTAATCTTTTATTCCCACTCCCCTCCCTTTATTGAAATTTAACTATCTTATTACACATTTTAGAACAAAGTTAAAGTAGTTTCAAAATTTTTTGCAACTCAAAATTACTTTTCAAAAATAAGGGTAAAATTTAGCCAAACCTTGAAGCATAACTTCCAAAATCCCAAGAAATGGAAATTTAATGGAATCTAAAGTAATATATATATACTCCAGATTCTTTCCCATGTTTCAAACAAGTTGGAAATTGCTCGTCAAACGTGGCAAATGAGGTGCGTTCGTACTATAACTAGTTTTATAATTATTTTTTGCACACCATATTGAATGTGTATTTTTTTGCACTTCCTAAGTGTATAGTCTGTAACCTCATTAAAATACACTTGCAATAATTTTTCCCATTGGCCGTAATGTAAAGAAAAACTTTTGACTGTCCCTGCAATTAAACTATACATCCGATTTTCATAAAATTTGAAATGGCTCGACAAAATTTTGCAATAATCATATATTTAAAATTTCGGTTGGGTAGTTTTTGCTCTGTTATATGCGGACTGACGGACGGACTGAACGACGACTATAGGTGCTACGTATTTATGTAATTACGAACGCACCTAAAAAGGGTAACGTTGGATGTAGGTTTGAAAATGGCATGTTTTTAATTCTTAAGAGCATGTTTTGAATTCTTAGGGGTTGTTTTTTTTTTCCATTATTTTGATTTTTATAGCCACTTTTAATATGCCAGGGCACTCTTTTTAAGACAACAATGAGTCGGATTTTCCTATGCAATTTTTTTTAATACAAAAAGGAGTAAAGGCACTTATTTTTGACTGAGGGGAAGGGGTGCTAATTTTTGAATGAGTGACAAGAAGGGTGCTATTTTTATAAATCAAATGGCAGGCAGGGTGCAGTACCCTGCTTAAATTCTGGGGGGAAACTCTTATTTCATTCAAATTATGATATAGAAGTCTGGGCTATATTTTTACCTATGCATAAATGTAGTAAAATGTATGTAGCTTAGATTTAAAAAAAAATAATAATACATATATTAAATTAGAATGTTCTATATTAAAAAGTCATCATGCAATCTTGATTTGAAATTAGATTGAAAAATCTAGTATGACTTTTAGAAAATGACTTGCTATTATTATTAGAAAATTTGATAGAGTGACTTTTAAAATATGCTTTATAAAATTTTATTGTCACAAGATAAATCCCCCACTCATCCTGAATTTTGTTAGATACTGGAACATCAAACTATAATATAATATTACTATATATTCTACTTTTGAGCGATTAATTTATACATAAAATATTTCTATTTTGCAATTATTTTATAAAATTCACTTTTTCTCTTTGACTGATTTTATTATTCAGCGCCTACTAACCCATATTGAACATTTGTATTTTGTAAAATTTATATTACCATTATTGGTATTATAAGAAACTTTATTCTTTTAGTCTCAGAAAAATTTAGAAATATTTCACCCAAATGTTCCTCCCCCTCCATTTAATCTTTAGAGATAGATTAAAAATGTATGTAATAGTAATAAAAAGAAAATTTAAAAAGATTCAATGTAAGAGATTTATTAATTATAAGCATGCTTGCAAAAAAGTAAATACTCTCACACTCATCTGTAAATAGAGATATTATTCTGAATAGAAATTAGGGATTGACCGAATACCGAATAGTCGATTCGGTATTCGGTGATTCGGCATGTGAACCGAATATTCGGCTTCGGCCGAATACTTTTAAGTATTCGGCCGAATAGTTGCAGATAAGTATTTTATTAGAAGTAGAAGAATTCTCTTTTACTTAAAAGTAGAATAAGCTAAACGATGAGTTTCAATATTATGCGCGTGAGTTCAGAGTTCAGCTGCACTACAAAAAACAAGTCAAAGGCCATTTTTAATTAAAAAAAAAAACTTTTTCCTTCCTAAAATAGTTGGCAGAAGGATGAAATCAAAACAACTGTCTACAATAGAGGGGAAAAAAAGAAAGGAAGATGGGGATTTTTCCCTTATCATTTAATTTTAATTACTTCTACATTAGTTTCTTTCAAATTTATTTAATGTGTACTTTCTTTAATATACTTATACTACACACATCAAATAAGCATATCAGAGTTCATCTCTGTATATCTAAGGTGTATATTAAAGAAAATACACACATCAAATAAGTATAAGTATACCCTATGCCTATCTTATAGCTTTTATAACCATTAAATTAAAATCTCTCAAATTTGTTATCTTCATCACCACAATGTTAAAATATTAATCAAAATATCTATCAATAATTTGACAGAAAATGGTTAAATGTACAATTTGATATACCTTTTGTATTTGAGAACATTCCTATTCAATATGTTTATAATTAGACTTAGGCAATCAGTAAATCAGCTTAATACCAACATTGTTTCTTTTTATTTGAATGAACTTTTGTTTTTCTGACAATTCTTATTCTTTATAATAGCCTGTATAATTTAATACTTTCAGAGGTTACTTTGGGTACTGACTAGTGATAAAATAATAAAAAAATAAGTGATGGTTTAATGAATTTATGAGAACTGAATTAAATTATTCAGAATTTAATTTTAGTTTATTAAAAAAGCTAATATATGCAAAAATATGTATTAAATTTTTTTAAGTATTCGGTTGCCGAATACCGAATATTCGGTGTACACTTCGACCGAAGCTTCGGTATTCGGCAATATTGCTGCTTCGGTCAATCCCTAATAGAAATATTCCCGTTGCTTATCTTTCAACAACATGAAATTATCCATGTCTAAATGATTCAAAAGTCCTGCCATATTGTAGAGTTTCAAACTTGTTTCTGTAACACCGAGAGATTGTCTTTCTCTTATCATTATTCAGTGCCTACAACACATATTGAAAATTTGTATTTTGAAGAAAATATATTAACCTTAATATTATAATGAATATTAAATCCTTTTTGTCTCAGATGAATTTATAAATATTCTTTCTCAATGTTCCTCCCTCTCTCTTTAATCTTTGAAAAAAGATTAAAACTTTGTGCAATAATAATAAGAAACATTAAAAGATTCAATAAAAGTGATTTATTAATTTGGTAAAAGCATGATTATCATTAATATTATAATGAATGTTAACCCTTTTTGTCTCGGATAAATTTAGAAATATTCCACCTCAATGTTTCTCTCTCTCTCTTTAACTTTTCAAAAAAGATTAAAAATTTAGGCAATATTAATAAGAAATTTTAAAAAGATTCAATAAAAGTGATTCATTAATTACAACCATGTTTGTAAAATATAAATAAATATAATTTGTTCTTATCTGGAACCCTGGTAGCAGAAAGTTCGAGACGGGAGATGGGCGTCGCAGATTCTATTCTAGTTTGCAGATTATTTTTCTAATGAACCTTTATTTCGCTTTATATTATGTTTAACTCTTTATTACTTAACACAAAAACTTAAGATTATTATCAGTAAAATTAATAAAATGCATAATAACGTCAAAGGTAAGTGATCGTTTGATTAACGCTTCAATTGTAAAATATTTTACCTGCAGATTATTTTCTGCCCCTGGAGTATCTGTTGCAGACACATGGAGAATTTTCTACTACTGGGTCTGGAACTAGAGATATTATTCTGAATATAATTTTTTTCATTGCTTATCTTTCAAAAACATAAAATTATCCATATCTAAATGGTTCAAAAGTCCTGCCAGGTTGTAAAGTTTCAAACTTGTTTCAATAACACTGAAAGATTGTCTTTCTCTTTTTACTTTCAAAAAGTGCAAGCAAAGCTCAGAAATGAAAAAAATTTCACGTGTTGAAATTTTGTAGTGTATATTTATGTATACGTATGTTGCAGACTGGCAATTTTAAAGCTTTGTAATTTATTTATTATAAGCTAATTCTTAAATCAAAAGTTTGCAATAATAAGGATTTTAAAATTAGGATTTTGCCCATAAATACGTAGTTTAATATGCTAAAATAAACAGTATTTTAGCTATTTTAATAATTTTGAAATAGCATTGTAAAGAGAGAGAAGGATTATGATTGATTACATTTTATAAATTCCGTTATGATAACTACTTATTAATTAAATAACTGTGATAAATGTTTTACATAAACTGTAGAATGATTCTTTTTTCGGTACTTTTCAACTATAGGGACCTTGGTGGTTTTTAAGCATGCCACAATTCGGGCTTCATGAATTGAGATTTGTTGCCAAATTATATAAACAGCTAGGGAAGCAAACCCAGTGAAATTTTATACTTGTTTGTATTAGAATTTATACATATATCAACATATATTGATATTTACATATTATCGTTTTTCATATTTAAATTACTTCTGTTAGTATATAAAAATAGATAAATGGCTTCTTTATATTAAATAAATTGTATAAATATTGAAAAGGATTGCTTGTGTATGTGAAAAAGTGAATGATTGGCAGAAAATATGGTTGCCAAATTTCCCTCTCTTCGCCAAGGCCCTTATATTGGAAAATTGCCCCTTTTTTATTGCGTAATAACTTACAAATAGCATAAGAAGCTTAAATTTAAGATTAATTTTACATATTTGAAATAAATAAAAGAAAAAAAAAGTTTAAATAATTGCAAACGTAAAACCTATATATGGACATAAAAGGGTAAGTAGCAGTAAACACGCATGCTATGTTGTTTTTCTCCTTTTCTGTTTCTCATTTTTCCTTGAAAAAGAGCCACCCTTCAGAAGCTTTCAAACAGCCACGTATCATCTTTTATTCTTATTTTATTTTTTTTCTTATGGATTAAAATATGTCGTTTATGCCCTCTAAAAAAATTCTGAAAATTCATTAATGCTATACAAATCAGTATATATACGGGGTGTCCTAAAAAGGACTGACTGATTTTAAAATTCAATAACTTGCAAACGGTGACAGATATTTAAAAATTTCTTCAGGAGGTTTATGCATAAGGTCAAAAGTTTTATTACAGTGATTTTCGATTTTAGTTCGAATTACAAACAATAGATGGCGCTGTAAGCAATAGTCGCTAAATACAGGCTCGATTTTTGGTCCTTTCTCTTGTTTCATGCGGAAAAAGGATATGGAAATGTATTATCCGGGCCACGAAATACCAAAAATCGAGCTTGAATTTAGCGTCTATTGATCGCAGCGCCATCTATTGTTTGCAATTCGAACTAAAATTGAAAATCACTGTAAAAAAAACTTTTGACCTTATGCATAACCCTCCTGCAAGAATTTTTTAAATATCTCACCGTTTACAAGTTATTGAATTTTAAAATCAGTCAGTCCTTTTTGGGACACCCGGTATGTATAACCATTAACTAAATATTACCGACCATCATCAAAAACCGCAATATTGTGAATTGACAATAAAAATGGATACCACAAACCTATAATATAGAACTGTATGTATAAAATAAAGTGCCTTATACATAATTACAAGAATTAATATGGAAGAAAAAAAGAATATGGATACCGAAAAAAATTGAAAAACTTATATATTGAATTACGTTTTCAAGAGTACAGAATTCAATGATATAAGCAAATCGGTTGTTTTCTGTGAGAAAAAAGCTAAAAGCTGAATTTTTTTTTTCTCCTTTACCCAAACAACCAATATGATCAAGAGAATAGTTTCAAATGAAAACAGAACATTATGAAATGGGAAAAACAATACAACCCTTTAAATATTTAATTTATAGCATAAAAAATAGAAATATTACACAACATTCGGAATAAAAACCCAGTTGATTTTCAAAATATCCTCCCGCACATGGTATCCAAGCATAAGATTAAGGTGAATAAAACAGTTAACACAGAAATTAAAACCTGTGGATTCAGTTAGTTCATTTTGAAATACCGTGATAAAATCAATTAATATAATATAAATAGAAAATAATTACATTATTTAAAATACCTAAAAAACACTTTAAAATTGTTTAATTTTAGTTTTACAATATATATATATCCCTGTTGTTGCCAATATTTAGCTTCATTGAAAGTCAGGGTTCGTAAATATCATGATATTTTCGAAAATATCAAAAATATCCGATATTTTCAAAATAGTAAACTTACTGCTGATGATAAATATTTTCAAGCATAATATAAATTAGAAGCTAAAACATATTGAACTTGAAACTTAGACAATGTTCTAAAAGTGCATTTATTTTTTCACCAAAAAAAAAAAAAAAATGAAGATCAACTAATTGAAAACAGATACAATTTGCTTTATACACTTATATAAACTGTAGAATTAGTATCAAGTTTGAAGAAAGTTTTATATTTTATAAAGAAAAATATTAAATACAAAAGTTTTTTTAAATTGAAGAATTTTAACTTATAAATGTAAGCTTGTCTTATTTTTTATTCCCTAACCTGTTTTACAGTTTAGATCAACTAAACCAAAATCAGAAAAAGTTCTTTTCTAAAGAAGCTGTATATAAATGATTATCTAAATTACAGTTTATCTTCAAATGGTTGTTCTGAATTTATTGTCTGACATAATTATTAGTTCTACATTTTAAAATAAAAGTTTAAAACATGAAGCTTGGAAAAGATATTTTTCTTCTTTGCCTAAAAAAGTCACTGCCAGAGACAAAAGTTGTTTATCTACAGAATGTCACAGTCAATAACAGTTGAAAATTTCATTTACACTTGTTTCAACTGAAGAAAATAGGTATCAAAATTATCTTGCACGCTGATATTTTGAAAATAAATATCAAGAATTTGAAAGTATCAAAAGTCTTGATATTTTAAAAATAAATATCGGATATATATATCATCGATATCGGATATATATATATATATCGGATATATATCCATTGATATATATCAACGAACCCTATTGAAAGTTATTGCCTGAAAAATGTTTCCACAAAATAATGTCCACGTTGATACCTATAGTGCAACAACTTGCCATTTTGCTAATTGGGAAAAGTGCAAAGTGCTCACATGCTGATTTTTCTTTTAAAAAACTATTATTTAACCAAAAGCAAAAATAAAGAAGAGAAAGAAGAAATTAAGTAAAAATAGTAATAGAAAAACCATTTTCAATTAAATAATTTATTTTTTCATTTAACTAGGTGCAACTTAACCGGAATTTCAGATTAGCGGGGTTCTACTGTATTAACATTTAATCATTAGATATTAGAAATTATTTTCATTTAAATTATTAAATGTAAAAATATTAAAAGATATTGTCTCATATTTTCAATACTAAGTAGAATTTTAGTAATTTAGTTGTACCACATGATATACTTCCTAACGCTTTTATCTATAAAATAAAGCAATTTTTGAGAAACTGTGTCATAACATGTTCTTCCATCAAGCTCTTCAATTATGATTAGATATTTTACAAAAGCCATTTTAACAATTTCGCAAAATCATAACTCTATGTTAAAAGTCTGTTCAGAGCCCCTGGTTTTTATATTGTCTCTTCCTCTTATTATTTTTCCTGTATGGCATAAAATGTAATAAGCAAATGTTAAAATAAAACTAAAAATATTTTCTCATTCAACTAATTCATTAAAAATATAAATTCAGACTCTAGTCTGTGATAATCATACAAATATTGAAGATTTAGATTTGAATCTTATTAAATGTTTAACTGTGCTGTTGTGAAAATATAAATTCACACATTAGTCTGTGATAATTATGTAAATTTGGAAGATTTAGATTTGAATACCATTATATATTTAATTGTGCATGGAACTTCTTTTTTGAAATTCCAAAATTATTCAAATTTTCTTACTATGCAATTTGAATAATTCATATTAAATAAAGAATTAAAATAAAGAAAATATATTGTTGAATAAGGTTTCTCCCTTTTTCCCCCTTTGGAATGAGGATTTAGCTGTGTTGTGGCTGTGAACCACTAATTTTTTTAATTACAAAACTATCTAAGTACTCTAAGTATGCAATTATTTTGTAATTAATAAATAATTAAGATAAATAGGAAAAAAACTTTTATTTATGTATAAAATTTCAATTCATTTTTCTTTCTGCTTTTATTTTTGTTGCGCAACACCTGTGGCTGAGAGGTTCTGCTCTCGACGCTGGTAGACGGGAGGATTCGAACCCAATCGCGCCCGTCGGCCTAACTGTTCGGAGTTTTCGTGGTTTTCTTCGAACCTTGGAAAACCTTGCGTAAATACGGGTTAGGTTCCCTTAGAAAGACCCCCACGGAGGGCACTCCCCTAGGGCCTATATCCCTCGAGTAGATAATCGGCCGTCAAAAATCAACCTTATTTTTGTTGCACAATATTCTCTCTCTCATTAATTACAGGCCCCACCAGTGGCCGAGAGGCTCTGCTCTCGAAGCTGGTAGACGGGAGGTGCTGGGTTCGATCCCAATCGCGCCCGCCGGCCTAATCGTTCGGAGTTTTCGTGGTTTTCTTCAAGGCTTGGTTTTCCAAGCGTAAATACGGGTTAGGTTCCCTTAGAAAGACACCACGGAGGGCACCCCCCCCCCCCCCCCGAAGGGCCTATATCCCTCGGGCTGATAATTGGCCGTCGTAAACACAACCAACCTCATTAATTACCGTAATATGTGCAAACATTTAATTATTATTCATCCCCCCCCATAAAATATTTTTATTTACGCATAAATAATAAAATATTCTATGGAATTAAGTATTAAGTTACTGATTATTATAATTAAATATTGTTTAATGTTTTGATAACGGAGTGGAGTGGGGACCAAAAAATGGAATACATTATCAAGTTGGACTATTATTTTTAGGGAGAAAGCATTGAAACGCAAACTCAAATAGAATTCTTGTAAAAATTATTCGTATATTGAACTAAAGACACCAAAGGTGTGAAAAAATCGTGCCAAATAAATAAATAAATAACAACATAATTGGAATTTTTTTCTTTTTTGTGTTAAAATAATGAAAGGCGACTAAGAATTGTAAATTTACAAAATAACTTATCTTCATATACTTTATCTATTCTTGTAAAAATCTTACTAAATCTATGTGCTTAAAAAAAAGAGAAAGCAATAATAATAAATAATAATAATAATAATAATATAATTATTTTTGGATTAACGAAAGTAGTTTGGTAGCATCATTTTTAAGTAAACTAAGACAATATTTTGATTAAAAAATAGTTTTTTTTACGTCCGAAAATAATTTCCCCAGTTTTATAACACACACAGTAAAAGCTCTTCCTGATTTTTCATCATTTTTTCATTTATAAAAAGCAAAATAACATAAATAAAGTTTACTTTTTTGTATCAGTTGTAATGTAAAGCATTGTGGACATTCAAGAAACTTTTCAACCCATTTATTATTATTATTTTTTTTTTTTTTTTTTTTGTGGCAGAAACCATTCTAAATTTAACTGTATACCTACATTTTTGTTTAGTGCTTTACACTTTTTTTTTTTTTTTTTTTTTTTTAAATAAAGGCATTGTTGTCTGCATTTGTTTAATGCTACAGTTCATGTTTAGCGTTAAGTACTTTATTAAGATGTTTTAATAAATTTAAAATATTTTTATTTAAGCTTAAATAATAAAATGCTCATCTAATGTTTTGGGAACTGAGTGGTGTGGGGGCCAAAGAAGTGAAATAAATTATCAAGTTGGACTGTTATTTTAGGGAGAAAGCATTGAAACGTAAATTCAAATAGAAGTATTATAAAAATAATTCGTATATTATATTATATTAAACTAAACACCTAAAGAAGTGAAAAATCGTGGAAAAAATAATTGGATTTTTTTCCCCGTTAAAATAATGAATGGCGACCAAGAGTTGTAGGTTTACAAAATAACTTATCTTCATATACTTCATCAATTCTTGTAAATTTCTTACTAAATTTATGTGCACTTGGGGGGGGGGGGAACTGTCATAATGAAGACGACATTCTGGAACATGATTATTTTTTGTGTTGGCGAAAGTAGTTTGCTAACACGTAGATCCTTTTTAAGTAAGCTAAAACAATATTTTGATTTTAAAAAAAAAAAATTACTGCAAAAATTAGTTTTTTTTTTTTTTTTTTTTTTTTTTCACTTCCAAAAACAATTTTCCCAGTTTTATATACACACACATTAAAAACTCTTTCTGATTTTTCTACATATTTTCATTTATAATAACTAAAATAACAAAGTTTACTTTTTGTGTCAGCTAATATATACTGATATAACTAATATATACTAATATAACAAAATTTCGCTGTTTAATAAGTTGAAATAAGATGTCTAATTCAACCACGTGGAAACGCGTAACACATTTCAAAATCCAATTTCAGCAATTCCCACATCTATAGTAGGAAAATTATCCAAATTCTTTGAGCAGCCCCGTATATGATATACAGTAAAACCTCCCTAAAGCGACCACGTTCCGTTCCAATAAAAATGGGTCCCTCCGAGAGGTGGTCTCTTAATGGAGGTCATGTTTAAATCTAGATTTTAATTGTTGAAAAGAGGTAACAATTAATGTTACTAAAATTTATTTTTCTCATTAGGAAAAGAAATGAAAATTTAAGTATCAAAACAAAAGTTAATTACATAAGTTAACTACTATAGAGTTTAAAAAATGAATACATTGACGTTTGCTTTGATTTTACGTTGTTCTTTTATAACTTTTATTTCCAAGTCCTTTCGAAGTTCAGTAAGTAAATGCAATTTTTTGTGGACGGGAACAAATAATGACGATTTCATTAATTTATCTATTTCTTTGAGAGTTTACTGACAGAATAGGGCAGGGGAGTTTATTGACCGTTAATCTTAATTCGTCATCAGAGTTAAATTCATTGCCTAAAAAGTCACAAAAGGGTTTAAACACTTAAAAGGAACCGGAATAAAAAAAAACTAAACTTAGTTTAGAAGTTTGATGTATAATGCACTCTCCGGAATTACTTTTCTAATAAAACCTTCTTCAAGAGACCAGGAAAAAACGGAATTTGTTTCATTTGCTTCAAAGAAATGGGTCGCTCATGGAGGGAGTGCAACTGGGTTGGTCTCTGAATGGAGGTAAAATAAGTATTGAGCCTATGGGAATAAATTTTGTTCCATGAAAAAAGGGTCGTTCAGGGAGGTGGTCGGACAGGGAGGTTTCATTGTAGTTGTAATATATATAAAGCATTGCGTGCATTCATGAAACTTCAATCAATTTGTATTTTATTTTTTCACTTTGTGCCAGAAATCTTTCTAAATTTATTTGTATACCTACTTTTTTGTTTAGTACTTTACATACTTTTTGAGGCATCAGTGTATGTCTTTGTTTAATGTTACAGTCTCATGTTTCGCGTTAGTGTTGCGACACAACTATGTGCAAAACAGTTGCAAGATATTTAATAGTAAGTTAAAGTATTAATTTATCAAGCAAATTATAACTATCATCTCAAATAGCATCTAAGTAATACCTATAATGAATTATTACCACTATGTATAATAAGGCCATATAAATGGCCAAATGAATTTTTGGCCCCTTTGTTCTGGAAACACTATCAGGGATATCTCTCCTGAGATTTATACTACAATAAAATCTCGTTACAATGAATCTCTGCGGAGCACAGATAAAATTAGCTATACTGAAAAATTCGTTAAAGTTAATATTTTTATAATGAACTAGGGTAATAGGATTTTATTTAACAATCCAAGTAATACTCGTTAAACTGAAAAATTCGCTAAAGCGACATCCGGTTTCACGAGATTCTACTATATTCTCTTCAGTTAGTGTCAAGAAAGATATAAAGAAAAAAAAAAGAACTTTAAATAAAGATAGCTATAATTGGGAATGTGAAAGAGTCATTCTTAGGCACTTTTTTTTTTCTATTTTGGCTTTTTTTTTCTATTTGATCTAAATAACACGTAGGTTGTTTAAATTTTATTACATTCTAAATAAAGTCAAAACTACATATTCCAAAAAGACTAAAATTTCAACATTGATTTAAATCAGTGAATTTTTTTTTTCTTTTTTTATAAGAGTGATTTAAATTGTGATTTTAATCGGCGTATTTTGAATACCAATAAATAATGATTAAAGTAGACAAATTCGCTACATTTGCGTACTATATAATCTATAAGTAAAAGCATCTTCCAAAGAAATCGCTTCGCTCCACAGAAAGAATCTTTCCAACAAACCACTAAGCAACAAGTAGCTGGGCTTCTTTTCTCCCTTGCCAGCTAGCTAGCTTCCAGTGAAGCGTCAAAATGGGAAAAAACCTGTTTCTTTTTAGCTGCACGTTCGCTTCTGCTGTCCTTGTTAAATGTTGCAGGATCTTTAACTTTGGACGCGTGACGTCACCGACGATATCGCTGGCGTTTGCCCGAAATAGAGCAAATCGGGGCCTGAATATCGAGGAATAATTCGTAGGAACGCGACTGTCGCTGTGCGTTTGTTGAGGAGAGATAATGGTAGTTTGATGGTTATTCTTCTCTCTTTAATGGTGGCTTATGTTCTAATTTTATTTTTAGAGGTTCATTCTCTTAAGCTAAATATTATGCATAATCTGGAAGAACAATTTAATTGATTAAATATATAAGTAATATTAGTGATTCTTTTGAGCTAAATGTTGTGTATATTTTGAAAAGAATATTTTAATTTATTAAATAAAGAAATGCTTTTCTTTTGAAATGAAATAGGTATTATTTTACTGTGCTGATTAAGATCCGGAGAATTAAAAAACATTAATGCTTTCTTCGAAATATTTGCCAATTTCTTCTTCCTTTCATAAAACTACACATCTGTGAGAGAATTTTGTATGAATCAGTATTTATTTCTTTAATAGCATTTGATTTAATTGCTTATATACCTTTGAAAAAGAAGTTTAGATAGTAGATTTAATTACAAAAAAATTGTTGATTAGAGGTAAGGGTGGTTTGATTGTTATTCTTCTCTCTTTAATGTTAGTGTACGTTCTAATTTTATTTTTAGAGGTTGATTTTCTTAAACTAAATATTATGCATAATTTTGAAGAACAGTTTAATTGATTAAAATTAAAAGTAATTTTATTGATTCTTTTTCGCTAAATGTTGTGTATAATATGAGAAGAATAATTTATTGATTAAATAAAGAAGTAATTTTCTTTTCAAAGGAAATAGATATGATTTTACTTCACTCATATACGTATTATGATCCAGAGAATTGAAAAACATTAAAGCAATCTTCGAAATATATGCCGATTTCTTCTTCTTTTCCTAAAACTACACATATGTGAGTAAATTTTGTATGATTCAATATTTAATTCTTTAATCGCATTTGATTTAATTGTTTATATACATTTTAAAAAGAAATTTAGATAATAGATTTTTAAGAAGCACAATTTTTTGAAAAGAGATAAATGTGGTTTGATTGTTATTCTTCTGCCTTTATTGGTAGTATACTTTCTAATTAGGTAGATTTCGTATGAAATACTACCTATTGGCGTCGTTCCTATGTTGGAATTTCTGAATTTTTTGCAGATCTACACCGATCATGACCCCTAGAGCCCCAAACCACCCTCAGTAAAAAACTTTATCTATCTATCTATGTATGTATCTATCTATATATATCACTCTCTTCTGGACACGATAACTTCCACAATTCTGCACCAATCTCTTCCAAACTGATACATAAAATCAAGGGGCATAAAATCTCGGTCGAGTTCGTTAATGGGCAAAATCGGACCAAGGGGATGGAAATAGGGAGGGGTTTTGTGAAAACCGAAAAACCCCTATAACTTCTTAAATTTTGTACATATCGAATCAGTTTAAAGTTTTTATTACTTCTAAAAATAGGGCCAAAAATTTATGTGTCACAGATTTTTGATAAAGTTAAAAATGGGCTCATGGGCTCATAAAATCCCCATGAATTTATCATATATCTTCTTAATATTGTCTACAACATCTATATAGACAAGTTTTGGATAGGACCAATTCTTACAGCAAAAACAAATTAAAAATATATAGCAGTTGAAGAAAAAAAATCATCCTAGTAAGGGTGTATTCAAATCCAAACTGCTTATTTTCTGACTCATTTTACAATTCATTTTTACTCTTGAGAGTAAAAAGTAAACTCTTGAGGCTTCCAATTGGTACCTTTTCTTACTCAGAAACTATATAATATACCGTAATGGTAAATTTTTTGATAGAGGCAGAATATATTTTAAAGCATGCTGTCAAAGTGGGCCTTTTGAACCGAATTTCCCGAAGCGGATTGTGTTGGAAAAGGAAGTATTCAAATCCAAACTGCTTATTTTCTGACTCATTTTTAAATTCATTTTTGCTCTCAGACGCATCCAATTGGTAGATTCGCTTATTCAGAAACTATATAATGTACCGTAATGATCGATTTTTTGACAGAGGCAGAATATATTTCAAAAAATGATGTCAAAGTGGGCATTTTGAACGGAATTTCCCGAAGCGATTGTGTTAGAAACGAAAAATATTGTCTTACTGAGAAAACAATTGTTTATGTATCAAGTTTTAATTAATTAAACGGAAATTAAAAACACAGGTCATTTATAAATCTCTTCAAAAATCACGTCAACAAGTTTCATGTTTTTCCTATTAAAAATGAATCTGGAGTTATTCCAGAAAATTTCGAGTTGTTGAGCATGGAAAAGTATTTTTTTGAATACCGCCCTAACATGATTCGGATAAAACCAGTTATTATATAAAAATGAAATAAAAACTCGTCAAAAGCAGCCAGATAAAATTGTTAAAGTGGGTTTATCTCTAATCATGATTTGGTTTTTGTTTGTGAAATTAGTATACTTAACTTCGAAATCTACCTCCGCCTGTAGGCCGGGCCGGCAGGGATTTTTTTTATTTTTAGAGGCTGATTCTTTTAAGCTAAATGTTATGCATATCTGGAAGAACATTTTAATTGATTAAATAAAGAAGTAATATTATTTTTAAATGAAATAGATATGTTTTTACTGTACTCATACGTATTAAGACCCGGAGAATTAAAAAAAAACTTTAAAGCATTCTTCGAAATATTTGCCAATTTCTTCTTGTTTTCATAAAATCACACATCTGTGAGTAAATTTTGTATGAATCAATATTTATTTCTTTTATAGCATTTTATTTAATTGTTTATATACCTTTTAAAAAGAAATATAGATAGAAGATTAAAAAATATAAAATAAAATAAAATAAAATAAAATAAAACTTGTTGAAAAGAGATAAAGGTGGCTTCATTGTTATTCTTTTCTCTTTAATGGTAATTTACGTTCTTTATTTATGTTATTTTATTTTTAGAGAAGAACAATTTAATTGATTAAATAAAGAAGTAACATGAGTGATTCTTTTTTAATTAATTTTTTCAACTACATTTCAGCAGGGACCCGGGTTCGATTCCCGGCTTGGACATTTTTCACTAAGTTGGTTTACGCTTTGTAGCAATGTGATAATTCACATCATTAATATTCAATAATTTCAAGCGTAATTTCACTGCTGAAATCTAGTTGAAAAAATTAATTAAAAATTGTATATTCACCGATGCTGGGTTTATTTGCATCTCATGTTACGCCGCTAGAATGTGTGCTCATGAAGACTTCTCCATCTTGTGCTGCAGTAGCAGCCTTACCGACTTATATAAGTGAGAAATGTCAAGCTGGACATCGTCCTTGTGGTTTAGTGGTAGAGCACTGGAGATCTATTCCAGGGACCCGGGTTCGATTCCCGGATTGGACATTTTTCACTAAGTTGGTTTACGCTTTGTAGCAATGTGATAATTCACATCATTAATATTCAATGAGTGATTCTTTTAAGTTAAATGTTGGGTATAATGTGGAAAGAGCATTTTAATTGATTAAAAAAAAAAAAAAAAAAAAGCAATTTTCTTTTGAAATGAAATAGATATGATTTTACTGCACTCATATGCGTATTAAGATCCATAGAATTAAAAAAACATTAACGCATTTTTCGAAATATTTGTCGATTTCTTCTTCTTTTCATAAAACTACACATCTGTGAGCAAGCAAATTTCGTAAGAATCAATATTTATTTCCTTAATAGCATTTGATTTTTGATTTAATTGCTTGTATACTTTTGAAAAAGAAGTTTAGATAGTAGATTTAATAATAATAATAAACATAAATTTTGTTGATTAGAGATAAGGATGATATGCTTGTTATCCTTCTCTCTTTAATGTTAGTGTACGTTCTAATTTTATTTTGAGAGATTGATTCTTTTAAGCTAAATATTATGCATAATTTTAAAGAACAGTTTAATTGATTAAAATAACAAAAGTAATTTTATTGATTCTTTTAAGCTAAATGTTATGTATAATGTGGAAAGAACATTTTAATTGATTAAATAAAGAAGTTTTTTTTTCTTTTTTAGCCATTTGGAAAAATGGTTATTGTCCTTGGTCAGGGTAGGAAATAAAAAACATCTGAAGCGTTTTATTAGTTGAATCCCGCATTTTATTCGTATCCTGATTGGTCTATACAGTAATCTGCATTTTCCCTTTACTTTCAACAGAGATGGATACTTCTGTTGTCACTATGACAAAAAAGTAATAAAAACTACAAAGAAAAAATTAATAACTCAGAAACAAATTGAGATATAGCTTTCAAACAAACTGCATTTAAAAGTACATTTTTTTTTCTCTATACGACGGTGTAAAAAGTAATATTATGGGATGTTTAGAAGTTTAAGAATGAAATTTCATTTAAAATTGGTCCAGGAATATTAATGTTTAATCCATGGTGTACGTAATGTATGGTCAGCTCCGTAGAAGTTTAAAAATTTACAGTACCGAAAAATGTAATCCATGGCGTACGTAGTGTATGATCGACTCCGTGCGATTTTTTATGTCTTAAATTTTAGTCTTTGAAAAAATCATTTTCCAAATGGTCGTTGTAATTTGTTAAATTGCATTTTTTTTTTTTTTTTTTGAAATAGATAGAATTTTACTGCACTCATGTACGTAGTAAGATCAAGAGAATTAAAAAAAACATTAAAACAATCTCCGAAATATTTGTCAATTTCTTCTTCTTTTTATTACCCATGTGAGTAAATTTTGTATGAATCAATATTTATTCATTTAGTAGCATTTGATTTAATTGCTTATATCCTTTGAAAAAGAAGTTTAGACAGTAGATTCAGGATGTCTACCGAATCTAAAAATCAGGGAATGTCAGAATCAATGCAGTTTTGAAACATCGAGTAATGATTAATACTCTCAATGATTATATTCATATAAATAAATAGGTATTATGGGTGTTGGAAAAATCATAACTTTTTAGCATTTTTTAAAAATTACATAGAATACAACTTTACAATTTTGCTGGGCCGTCAGAGGGCTAGGGAAATAATGAATTTATTTGTTGCTAGAAAAAATACGTTAGAGTGTCTTCGCATACAAATTTGAAAATTTAGTTCTTGAAATTCATTTTTCAAAACCAATAAGTTTTTAATATAAACGAGCTTACTTTATAGATACTTAGAGCAGGAACTAGATTCTATTTTTCTCTTCGAAACATTCTACAATCATCTGTAATATCCCGAACAATTAAACTTAAAATTTATAAAACTGTTATAAAAACCAATAGTACTGTATATACTCATGTTTAAGTCGATGAATTTTAGAGAAAATTTGGGAGTTGAAAATAGGGGGTCGACTTATTACACGAGAAAGTATTTGGCTATAGCATGTAGGTCTTCCATGAATTTGGAAAGAGTTCGCTGGTAGGGAGCGCTGTAATAGCGATTTTTGTGCGATTTTGAATATTGTACCATCGAAAAGTGCATGAAGTAATGCATAGAATTGAACCAAATTTTTTGTGTTTGTTTTTGGTCATGGCACGAAGGTCCTCCTTGAATTTGGAAAAATTCCGCCGGAAGGGGGTGCTTTAATTGCGATATCTGTTCGATTTTCATTATTGTACCATCGAAAAGTGTATGAAGTTATGCATAGAATTGAACCAAATTTTTTTGTGCATGTTTCTGGCTGTGGCAAGCAAGTTCTCCCTGAATTTGAAAAAAATCTGCCGGAAGGGGGCGCTTTAATAGCAATGTCTGTGCCATTTTCATTATTGTACCATCGAAAACTGTAGAAAATTATGCATAGAATTGAACCAAATTTTTTGTGTATGTGTAAAGTTATGGTCGGTAGGTCCTCCCTGAACTTGAAAAAATTCCGCCAGAAGGGGGCGCTATAATTGCGATGTCTGCGCCATTTTTATTATTGTACCATCAATAAGTGTATGAAGTTATGCATAGAATTGAACCAAATATTTTGTGTATGTTTCTTGCTATGGCAAGCAAGTCCTCCCTGAATTTGAAAAAAAATCTGCCAGAAGGGGGGCGCTATAATAGCGATGTTTGTGCCATTTTCTTTATTGTACCATTGAAAGGTGTATAAAATTATGCATACAATTGAACCAAATTTTTGTGCATAATTTTGGATATGGCCAACAGGTCCTCCTTGAATTTTGGAAATATTGCGCTGTAAAGGGGCTCTGTGGTAGCGATTTTTGTATACTTTTCTTGATTTTTCGAATTTCTATTGTCCATCGGTACCTCGCGCAGCGGCGGGAACTCGCTTCTTGCTAAGCCGGCTATTCACAAACAGCTGATAACAACAGAATAAAGAAAAACTGTTAATTTTAACAAATATCATGATATAGATTAACTCGTTTTTAGTCCGTTTAATTGACTGCAGCAGAAATTTAAGAAGAAAATGAAAGTTGGTATAGCATTCAACTAATAATATTGAAGTATTAACACGTGTAACTACTTTTTAAAATATTAATATGTATAAGATAGAAGAAAGTTTTGGGATTGGCGCATCCAACTAGTTTTTATCCTTGATTACAAATCATTTTTCAACATGCTATCAGAAATTTGGTTCGACTTACACACGAAAATTGTATATATATATATATATATATATATATATATATATATATATATTTTTTTTTTTTCTTTTTCAAAATTTTGCTTAAGAATTGAGGGTGGATCCGACTTATACACGAGTATATACGGTAATTTATGGTAGTGAAACCTGGACCACTACACAAAAAGATGAAAAGCTACTTATTACTTGGGAAAGGAAGATCCCAAGACACATTTTTGGACCTATTAAGGAAGACAATGCTTGGCGTATCAGGACAAATATGGAGATTGAACAGTTATATAACAAGAAGCAGAGTTTTCCCCAGGTTTAAAAAAGGGCAGGGTGCTGCTTGTGAGAAAAGGGCACTTTTGCATTCCGTAGGGCATGTTTTGGGTTCTTAAAGGTATTTCTTGAAATTTTTAAAGGCACTCTTTTAAATTTTAAAACTACTTTTTAATATTTAATAGACATAACACTATTTTAAAGACAGCAATGAGTCTATTTTTACTATGCAAGTAAATTTTTTAATAAACAAAGGAGTAAAGGTACTTTTTTCAGGTGGGGGCAACAAGGGAGCTAATTTTTTAAATGAGAGGCAAGAAGGGTGCTATTTTGTAAACCTAAGGGCAGGCAGGGTGCAGCATCCTCCTGAAACTGTCTGGGGGAAACTCTGCAAGAAGGATATAATAAATACTATTTAAATAAGAAGAATGCAATGATTGGGCCATCGAATCTGAATGAGGGATGAGAGAAGCAATAAGAAAATATGTAATGGTAAATTAATAGGGAAAAGAAGTATTGATAGACCCAGGAAGAGATGGATAGAAGAGGTAGAGAAAGATCTAACACAAAATCATATTATAAATTATAAATTATAGGCTAGAGATCGGAAGGTCTGGCGAGGTATACTGAGGGATGTAAAAACCCTCAATGGATTGTAGTACCATTGTGTATGTATACGTATGTACTTTATAGATAATGGAGAAAAGTTTTTGGTGAGAAAAATCTTTCAAACAAACAAACAAAAAAAATGTCTTTAATGGTTTCATGAGTGAAAATGCATTTGTTTTAAAACATTTAAAAGTCTCAATTTCAAAATTCACATATGTGACCTTGGAAAGATAAAACGTTAACGTATTTCCACAATTATATATTTCTTGCGCAGAGGAATATTTAATATTTCTTGCACAGAGGAATATTTTAGAATAATAAATTTTTATTTACTTTAGATTTTATTTGTTTGGAGAAATAAGTTCGGATATGTTTGCATATTCACTTAAAAATTTAGTTCTTAAAATTCACTTTTCACATCCAAGAACTAAGCATTGAGTACAAATGAGCTTTAATTTACATTATAGATAATCGAATAGAATGTTTGATAAGAAAAAGTTTTATAAATTATACAGTTAAATATGTAATGGTTTTACGTGTGGAAATGTATATAATGAAATACACTGGCCTCCAAAAGTTAAGGAACATGGACTGGTTACTTTCGATTGTACACGGCTTGTCGAATATCTACCAAAATTATTGGCGCATTGTACTTGAACTTTTTGGATGTAAAAAACCTGTTTGATTTCATATTTCTCGGTGAATATTTATTTCGGTAAGACAATTAGGGGGCTAATAATAAATTTAATAATGAAATATTTGAGATCACCTATGTAACAGAAAATGCTGAAAATGGTTTATCACTGTGTTAAATTACTATTTGGGTACTGTTCAATGTTTGTGTGCATTTGTGTAAGCATAGCATTCGTGAACCTGTGTCTGTAAAAAATTAAAAAGTTTTGTTGATAGCATACAGAGTTTTCAATCAAATTTAACACAACTTTCCGAAAACCTGATAAAGAACAGTAGCAACAGTATGCTGCAATTAAAACTTGAATACTTGAATAGATATGGGCATTTGTATGAAATAATTTTTAACTGCGCATGCGTGGAACATTCTAAAATTTTTATTTTATAATTTGGTAGTCAGCTATTTAGGGAAACTTATATAAAAAGTCCAGTCAAATATCGCGAAAATTCACAAAGATAGGAGCGATATAGTGAGTTGCTTTCTAAAAATAGCTTTATTATGCGGAATTTTTCACAATATTTCACTGGCCATTTTATAGAAGTTGCCCAAAATAGTTGACTACCAAATTATGAAATAAAAATTTTGAAATCTTCCACGTATACGCAGCTAAAAAATATTTCATACAAATCCCCATATCTCACCAAATGTTCAATATATTCATGTTTTAATTGCAGTATACTGTTGCTACTGTTCTTTGTCAGGTTTTCGCAAAGTTGTGTTAAATTTGGTTGAAAACTCTGTATGTTATAAAAAAAATACTTTTGAAATTTTCTTAGACACAATAACATCTTCACGAATATCAGTGCTTGTATTTGCTTACACAATTGCTTACTTGCATATTTGCTTACATAAATGCAGACAAACGTTGAACATGACCCAAATAGTCATTTAACAAAGTGACAAACCAATTTCAGCATTTTCTGTTACATAGGTGATCGCAAACATTATTTTATTATTACATTTATTTTTAGCCCCTTAATTGTCCTCCCTACTAAATCTTCACTGAGAAATGTAAAATCAGATATGTTATTTACATCCCAGAAGTTCAAGAACAATTCGCCAATGATTTCTGTAGATATCCGACAAACCATGTCAGGGTTGTAGTAGGTAGCTGCCCGGATACCCGCCCAGCTGCCCACCCGGGCTGTTTTTTTTTTTTAAATAAAAAACCCGGGTTTTTAAAAATATATTTCTGGAAAAGAACAGATGATGTATTTGTTAACAGTTTATGGTTATTTTGTTTTATTTATTCACTTCTTTGCATCTTAGAAAATATATTTGTACTAATTTACTTGCACTTTTAGATTGGAAACAATAGGGAAACACACAATTGATAGCTTTGCAATTTAAAATTTGTTTGTTATTTAAATTAAAGGGATCATATCTATATATGTATTTTAAGAACAGAGAAAAATAGTGAGATCATTATTAACACTATGAAGTCATTCCCATCTATTAGACTATGAAGTGTTCACAAAGATTGTATTTGAGATCAGAATTGCCACTTATTTCGGCAATCAAATTCCTTGCGCTTTCCTGTGCAAAAAATTAAATTTTCCCAGATTAATTCCTCTGAGAATTTTCAAAATTTCAACGGATAAATTTTGCAAAGTTTAGTAAAATTCCTTGTTTTTAATACTCATTTTTAAATGTCCTCAGATTTTCTAGTTTTCCCTATACAGTGGTGGTAACTGTGAAGATTATTATTTGTGAGGAAGGTGAAATCTCCACATTTTGGCATTTTAATTTAATTTACCCGGGGAAAATTACCCATTTAACCCGGGTTTTTTTTAATAAAACCCGCCCGGGCTGGGTTTTTTCTTAAAAAAAAAACGGGTTTTTTTACAACCCTAAACCATGTACAATCGAAAGCATCCAGTCTCTGTCTTTTGGAGGCCAGTGTATTTCAACTGAAAGTCCACATATGTGACCTTGGAATTGGAGAGTTCAAGAATTAAAAGCGTAAGTTAGTTTTCTCTGTGGAAATCTAAACTAGTATAAAGAACTAGTTTAGATTTCCTGTAAAATAAATAAAAAGAAAGAAATTTTGAAAATTTAATTCTTAAAATTCACTTTTAATATCTAATAACTACGTCTCCAGTATAAACGAGTTTTAATTTATCCATAAAGAATGGCGTAAAGTGGTTAGTGTGAAAAATAAATGAAAAAAATCCAATTTTAAGAATTAAGATTTCCGGTGAAAATAAATAAATAAAAATAGTATCGCGTATAAAATATTAACATATATAGATTTATTGTATAATATGAACTTTGAAAAGCTCACCGTTTACTTGAAAGGCGACGAAAATAATAAAATAGATATTATAAGCTAAAAATATAAATTTCATTTACAATTTCTTAGTACTTTCAACCTGCAATTTCCGCGGCCGTCGTCAGAGAATATTTTTATAATTAATTGCTGCTCATTCATACAAATACGTCACTTCATTTGAAATGGGAGTGTGAAAGTCGCCTATACTCCGTGGTCCAAAGACTTTTTAGGAAACTGAGAATGGCAACAGCCATGAGAGAGAGAAGAGGTACTTTCTTGAAGGGTTGTGTTCGAAGACTCTCTTGTGAAATATGTAATTCGAAGATTATTATTATGTTATATTATGTGTGCTGTGTTGTAACTGTGTCGTCTAATGTAAATATTAAACTAAGTTAATCATATCGCTGCTTAGACCTCTCTGCTTTGATTAGAGCTTGTATTCTTTCTTCATCAATATCTTGGAATACCGAACCGGTCATGATAAAAGAACTTTTTAATTAGGACTTTTGATAGGACTTTTTAAGTAAGACTTTTGTTAGGACTTTTAAATGTAGTTTCACAGTGTGGGACACAGTCCAACATGTAAAAACTGGAGGGAAGGTGTGAAAGTCGCCTATACTCCGTGGTCCAAAGACTTTTTAGGAAACTGAGAATGGCAACAGCCAGGAGAGACAGACGAGGTACTTTCTTGAAGGGTTGTGTTCGAAGACTCTCTTGTGAAATATGTAATTCGAAGATTATTATTATGTTATATTATGTGTGCTGTGTTGTAACTGTGTCGTCTAATGTAAATATTAAACTAAGTTAATCATATCGCTGCTTAGACCTCTCTGCTTTGATTAGAGCTAGTATTCTTTCTTCATCAATATCTTGGAATACCGAACCGGTCATGATAGGGAGAGTCAATAATTATTAGGGTAGTTGCAAGTAGAAGTAGCAGCGCCTTGAATAGAATTTATGTAGAGAAACAGATATTTAACTGCAGTTACATTTATTACATCACTTTGATCACGTACGTCACTTTCATTTGTTTCGGATTAAATTTTCGTAAAGAAAAATATTTAATTGCTATACCATTAATTTTAATATGTCACTTCAAGCTTTCAGTTTCAGTTTCAAATGAAGTGACGTATTTTTATGAATGAACAGAAGTTAATTATAAAAATATTCTCTTACGATGGCCGCGAGAATTGCAGGCCGAAAGTACTAAGAGATTTTAAATAAAATGTATGTTTTTAACTTGTAATATCTATTTTATTATTTTCGTCGCCTTTTAACGGTGAGCTTTTTAAAGTTCGTATTATGTAGTAAGTACAGAACTTGTGTGGAAATATAAATTATTTGAAAACAACGTTTAAACACACAATAAAATAAGTTGATTTGATCACACGTATACGTTTCGTGAGTACTAAGACTCACATCCTCAGTGTAAAAAACTTTAAAAACTGAGGATGTGAGTCCTAGTACTCACGAAACGCGTATACGTATGATCAAATCAACTTATTTTATTGTGTGTTTAAACGTTGTTTTCAAATAATTCGTATTATGTATTTTGTGATTGAATCAAGATGAAATATTGCATTTCGTCTTATGTTTTTATTTAGATTTATTATTTTCTGTCTTTCTTTTACATCATCTCAAGAACTAATTAAGGGTAATAGATTGTATCTGCTATCATGGAAATAAGTTGGTATGTTTTTGTATACTCGTTTGAAAATTTAGTTCTTTATATAAAAATATTTTTTTTTCCCCCACAAAAACAAGGTTTATATCACTTTTTAAAAAAATGGGGTTAAAGTTTTGGGAAAAATTCTGTGTAACGATTTTATTTGTGTAACTGTTTGGCGAGTTGAAATAAATATATATTTTTAAACATTTTAACTTCCAAATCCACATATGTGCCCTTGGAATTAGAGAGGTCAAGAATTAACAGAGTTTCGTAATTTTGTTGGTTGAAGCCTAATTCGGAATATAAATGAAAAGAGGTAATGTTAAGAACTAGTTAGGATTTCCTGTTTTGACTTTTGAGAAATAATTTTTTGTTCTCTTTTAATATGTTCTTTCTCATTTTCTCTTATTTGCATTTTCTGTATGCATGTTCATTGTTTGTTTCTAGCTCTTTACTCACTCGCATTTATTTACATCCATTCCTAATGACTAAAACTTTATTTATCATCATTGTATATTTTTAAAATCAAGTTCGCCAGCATTAGGAAAATAATCGTTTATATTATGGCTGTTTGTCTGTCAATTTCTAAATTCCCCTAGCTAATGTTAAACATACTAGATAGATAGTATCCATCAAGACAGGGTTTCCAGCGTCATGGAAAGTCAGGGAAAATCTGAAAAATCATGGAATTTCAAAGTAGTCAGGGAAAGTCGTGGAGATTTCCAAATATATAGGAAAAGTCAGGGAATTTACAAATATTTTCTAAAAAGTCATGGAAAGGTCTTGGAGAAAAAATGCAAAATGCATCGAAAAAATGAAAAATGACACAAAATTCTTCGAAAAACTGAAAAATGACACAAAATTCTTCGAAAAACTGAAAAATGACACAAAATTCTTCGAAAAACTGAAAAACGACACAAAATTCATCGAAAAACCGAAAAATGACACAAAATTCATCGAAAAACCGAAAAATGACACAAAATTCATCGAAAAATTGAAAAATGACGCGAAACTCATCAAATAGCCTCGGGGGGGGGGGGGGGGGATTGCTAATTTTGACAAAGAACTGCAAAAATAAGTAGCAAATTTCGTTATATGCCCGTTTGGTCAGGGAAAGTCATGGAATTTTTTTTAGATTCGGTCATGGAAAGTCAGGGAATTTGCCAGTCATGTTTTGCTGGGAACCCTGCAAGATTTGACGGTAAATAACTTGAATGTTTCATTAGAAAATTCTTGAATTTTGTATTAGTTGTTTTTAAATTAATTATTGAAATCGCGAAAAATTTCATAAGTGACAAATTTCATTTGCATAAGCAATTCCTATTTCTTTAAGGCTGTTCTTAACTGCTCTGCTCAACAAGCCGAAAACGTTTTGACACATTTACGAATTCATTTTTTAATGGAAAGGTATAAAATTGGAAAGCCTGGCCATGGAAACGATTGGAATTGAACTGTTTTTAATTTTTTGATCACGTGACAAACATGTTTTTCGCCCGCTCTTGAGTGCTCTTTTTTCCTTCGCGCGGAAATTCGTTTCAAAACGCCCATTTTGACACTCTTTTCTTAAAGATCTATTGCGTTTGTAAAAAAATGGAAAAAACAGCTCAATGACATAGTTTTTGAACAACACCAGCTAGTTTCATGCATTTCCGAACAAAAATAAATTAAAACTTATGTCAGAAAGTTGCCCTTTTGGATTTGAGAACACTTTTAAGACGATAGATGGTGTTGTCAGCCTAACCAGGGTTCCCAGCGTCATGGAAAGTCAGGGTAATTTCAAAATATATAGGAAAAGTCAGGCAATTTACAAATATTTTCTAAAAAGTCTTGGAGAAAAAAATTAAAAATCCGAAATTCTTCATATAGTCTCGGGGAAAAAATCACGAATTTCATCAAACAATCGCCAAAAAAAAAAAAAAAAAAAAAAAAAAAATCGAGTTCGTTCTATGCCCGTTTGTCAGAGAAAGTCGGGGAATTTTTTCAGATTTGGACAGGGAAAGTGAGGGAATTTACCAGTCATCTTTTGCTTGGAACCCTGCTAACCTATTCAATGAAGTTTATGATTTACAATCAATTAAGCTTGCTTTTTATCAGAAATTTACCTAAAAGTACTGGGTAGAGCATTTATTTTTGTTTACTACTGTCTTTTTTTAAATAACAATATTTATTTTATGTTACTTTATTATTTTTTTTTAACTACACGATCTATTAAAAGCTGCCATGAATTATATTTTTATCAGCATCATTCTTTAAAAGCCCAAATTTGAAACTTGATGCAGCTAACGATTTATAATATATATTTTTTGTTACTTGAATTTTACACTTTTATACTTTTTTTTAAGTATTAAACCATGGATATCAGGGTAATTTCTTTTATAGTTCTTACATGGATATTTTTCTTTCTTTCCATTTTATTGTTTATTTTTTACGGAAAAGAATGGCAAGCTTTTCTTTTTGGCACACACACATATATATATATGCTTGATAATGGTGAGAAAATATGACTAAAATTGTAGATCAGCTCAATTTATTTAATTGATAATTACATGCAAAATATTGTAGCTTAAATATTTTAAATATAAAATTATTATTTTTTCAAAATATTGTTGAGTGTTAATTTTTATTTAATTACAAACCATTCAAATAATAATATTAATCATATTACTTCTCCTCCTAATAAAATGCCATTATTGAAATCAACTATCGCCAAAAATACGTATTACGGAAATGATTTTGCCGAGCGTTGGGATTGAACCTGCGTTCTCTACAAAAATTCAGAGATTTAAACTGCTGCATTAGACCTTCTACTTTCCTCTAAATTGAAGAGGTTCGAAAAAGATTGACGCATGCGCACATGTGTCAAATCCGGTTTTCTGAACTGAATTTTTTGCCTTTACGTTTTAATATATACGAGCATGATGGGCGTAGAATGCATTTATATATCTAAGATATCTCCCCAGGAAATTAATTTTTCAACTGCTTTTTTCTCTGTACTCTTCTTGTTTCGTTTTATTTTCTTCTATCTTTACAAGAAGAAAGTATTAGATTCGTAAAAATTTCCGGTTTTCGACGGATTTACACGTTTTAGAGGTCTGGGATTCCGAAAAACATGTTTTTACAAAATGTCTTCTAAGTCTGTCTGTATGTGGCACAAATTTTGTGGGCGCTTTATCTCAAGAACTAATGCACGGAATTTATTAAAAAACAGTATATTCAGTTAGTCCCTAATATAATTTTGTGCTGATTATTTTTTGGTGTAAATCTTGTCCAATAATTGGCGCTGCTATGCTGCATTTTTCACGATTTCCGCCATAGTTTTATCTCAAGAACTAATGCACGGATTTTCATCTAACTTCAGTAGATTCAGTTAGACGTACATACAAGTTGTTGCTAATTAGGTTTTGGTGTTAATCGCCCAATTGGTGGCGCTGCTTGCTATGCTAGATTTTTCACGATTTTCGCAATAACTCTTTTTCAAAAACTAGGGTCACCCGGGGTAATTCCTGGTCAAAAAGCATCAACATCTAATTATTATAAAAACTATTAAAGGTATTGTTCCCAATTTTTTTGTGGAATAAGCCCCCTCTGATGGCTATATTATAAAATGCTTACCTAAATATATTATGCACTTATAATTAAAATAATTATAATTCTTAAATGACCAAGAATTACCCCGGAAATGGGGTAATTCTTGGTCACTTCTGGTGTAATTATTGGTCAGCATCCTTTTTCATGTAAATAAAGTAGTACAGTTAATTTTTTTATGACTGAGTAATAAAATAGGTAGAATCAATCTTCTAAAAGTTTTGTTCATCTCATAATTGTGGAATAATAAAGCATAGACTTTGTTTTAGGCATAAATACAAAGTTATTTGACGTGCATAAGACTCTTGTACATTTTACAAATCATTAATTAGCCAAAGAATTTTTATGCATTTTTACAACATTTATAAGCAGTATTTATTACTTTATTAGTATCCACTGTGAATGGATTTATTAATAAATTGCAAATTCATTGGTCCATAAAAAATATTACTGAATGTTTGTTACCAATTTTATTTTGCTTAGGCCAACTAAAGTTTTCAGTTACCTTTTCAAGAAATTTTCGATACAGACCTTTAATATAATACACAGCATAATAATTAGGTTCCTCTATTGCATTAAGTATATTTTTATGCACCAGTTTGGCATTTTGCAATGAGATAGTATTTCTACTTAAATTGTTCAGTCATAGAGTGGGTTTTATTCTCTGAGCACTTACTGTTTTCTTCTTTTAAAAGTGTTTAATATAGTAGAGGAAAATTTTATAATCTTTTTTAAAGACTGTAATATGTCATTAGTTGAAATACAATAATTAAAACCTCAAAAATGACTGATCTGTTGTGTTGTGAAATGTGTAAAAATCAAGATCGATGTTTTGCAGAAATTTGAGTAGCAGTTTTGAATCTAATTTTTTTTTTTTTTTTTTTTTTCAACTAAATGAATAATTAAGGCATATATTTCAAAGTATCTTTGAGATTTTTTACAGTTTCATAAATTGTTATTTTTATAGCAAAAGCGAAAATGATCAAGAATTATCTCAGAAACTCAGTGACCAGGAATTACCATGTTTGACTCTACTATATTCAGAACTGCAGTTAATTCTCAAAGGTTTTGCGAAAATTAAAATCACTAAATATGACAATAAAAGGGAATTAAATGATGATAAAAAAAGTCCTTCCGGCCAGTGCCGGGAGGAAGAGGTAGCTTTCATATTCCTTATTTTAAAAAAGCCAACTTATATTATTCAAACACACGAAGCTCAATTAAGTGGAAACCGAATGTAGGAGATTCAATACTAATTTTTATCAATACTAAATCATTATGAATGAGAATTTCGCGAAATTAGTCAGCTTTATCCAAGGTGCTTTTATTTAAAGTAACTTATTTTTGGCTTCCAAATTCGGCGATTTCTTAAAGTGCCTGCCATTTTAAGACAACATGGTGGATGAGGCTAACAAGTGAACTTGGTCGAGACCTTAGTAATTGCTGTGCACATGTTCACTCACATCGGAATCGGTTGATATATACGAGTGCTATCGCAGGCAAAAAATCAGATTTTTCAAAATGTCACCCACGTTAGAAATTGAAACTGCAATATCTGAGCCATTTTTTAAGATAAAGACAAACAAAAAATGCTCCTGAATCCTTATATCAAGGTCAAATACTTAAGAAAGAAACCTTTTTCAATTTCTAATTTTTTTTAACCTCATTTTAAATATATATATATTTTTAATTTAATGGCCGCCATTTTGAAACAAGATGGCTGATGAATCTGGCAAGCGAACTTGGTCGAGATATTGATGTATACTATCCACATGCCTTCTTCCATCGAAATAGGCGAATGCGTGTGGTATCGTGAGACAAATACAAGATCGTTTCAAAGTGTTAGCCATGATAGAAATTCAAAGTGCTATAATTCAACCACTTTTTAAGATATAAACAAAAGAACAAATTTTCAGAAACAAAAACTGCTCCAGAATCTTTGTATCAAGGCCAAACACATAAAAAAAATCTTTTTCATTTTACAATTTTTTAATACCTCATTTTAAATTTTAAATTACATTTTTTTTTAAAATGGCAACCCTTTTGAAACAAGATGGCGAATGAAGCTGGCCAACGAACTCGGTCAAGACATTGGTATGTACTATGTACAGACCGAGTTACATTCAAATCGGTTCATAAATACGGCTGTTATGGCGTGACAAAAATCAGGTCGTTTTAAAATGTCAGCCACAATAGAAATTCAAAATGTTATAACTCAGCCATTTTTTTAGATATAGACAAAACAAAAGCTGTTCCGGAATCTTTGTATTATGGTCAAACACATACGAAAAAACTCTTTTTCATTTTCCAATTTTTTGGTATCTCATTTTAAATTTAATTTTTTTTTAAATTTTTTAAATGGCCGCCATTTTGAAACAAGATGGCGGATGAAGCTGCCCAACGAACTCGGTTGAGTTATTTGTATGTACTATGTACATACCAAGGTACATTCAAATCGGTACATAAATTCGTCTGTTATCACGTGGCAAATATCAGGGCGTTTCAAAATGTCAGCCACACTAGAAATTCAAAATGCTATAACTCAGCCATTTTTTAAGATATAGACGAAACAAAAACTGCTCCCGAATTTTTTTATCGAGGTCAAACACAGAAGAAAAAAATATTTTTTCAATTTTCAATTTTTTGGTACCATATTTCAAATTTAAATTTTTCTTAAAATTTTAAATGGCCGCCATTTTTAAACAAAATGGCGGATGAAGCTGGCCAACAAACTCGGTCGAGACATTGGTCTGTACTATGTATAAACGAAGTTGCATCCAAATCGGTTCATAAATACGCCTTTTATCGCGTGACAAAATTCAGGACGTTTCAAAATGTCAGCTTCGCTAGAAATTCAAAGTGCTATAACTCAGCCATTTTTTAAGATATAGACGAAACAAAAACTGCTACGGAGTCTTTGTATAAAGGTCAAATACATAAGAAAAAAATATTTTTCTATTTTCAAATTTTTGGTACCACATTTCAAATTTTAAATTTTTTTAAAATTTTTAAATGGCCGCCATTTTGAAACAAAATGGCGGATGAAGCTGGCCAACGAACTCGGTCGAGACATTGGTATGTACTATGTACACACCGAATTACATCCAAATCGGTTCATAAATACGAGAGTTACAGTGTGACATAGGTCAGATATATATATATATATATATATATATATATATATATTGATATATATATATATATATATATATATCAATTTTGAACGGAGGGTGGTTTCGGGGTCTGGGGGTCATGATCGATGAAAATATACCAAAATTTTTTGAAATCGCTTTCCTCCGAACGGCTGCAATAGGTAGCTTTTTGTAAAGAAAGCTACCTAACATTGACCAGGAATTACCCCAGTGACCAAGATTTACCCCGGATACATGGGGCAATATTTGACCAACTTCTGTAAATTATTTAAAATAGTATAAAAAATTTCAAGACTCTTTTTTAATAGCTAAACTAGTTGGTAATGGAACCAAAAAGAAAGAAAAGAAAAATATTTAAAATTTGAGTTGTGACAAACATTTTTGTAAAAATGTATCATAACTAAGGCCAATGTTATTTTACAGAAATTTAACAAGCCATTTCAAAAAGATTTTTTTTTTTCAAAATAAATAAATAATAAACTCATAATTAAGTAATAAATTCCAATGAGGATAGCTCAGAGTGCCTCTATGATTTCTTTCATTTTGATAAAGTGTTTTTAAAACATAAAAAAGACTGTGACCAGGAATTACCCCCAGAAACTTGCTGACCAGGAATTACCCCGGGTGACCCTTATGCACGGATTTTCCTCAAACTTCAGATTCAGCTAGACGTTGAGATAAGTTGTTGCTGATTATGTTTTGGTGCAAATAGCGGAACAGATGGCGCTGCTATGCTGCATTTTCCAGGATTTACACGATTTTAGCGATAGTCATCAAGGATCTGTTTAGGAAGGAATTGGGTTCTTTAGAGGACCCTTCACAAAAATTTTCATTTCAAAGCAAGTCTCTTCACAAAATTTTTCGTCTCAAAACAGGACCGTTCACAAAAATTACCATAAACAAGTAGTTAATTGCTCGCCAAACTTGGCAAATGAGGTGCGTTCGTACTCTAACTAGTTTTATAAATATTTTTTGCACTGCATATTGTACCGAATGTATATTTTAGTGCACTTCATAAGTGCATACCAAATTCATTTTTTTCGAAAGGCTGTAACATCATTAAAATGCACTTGCAATAATTTTTTCCCATTGGCCGTAATGTAACGGAAAACTTTTGACTGTCCCTGTCATTAAACTTTACATCCGATTTTCATAAAATTGGAAAAGACTCGACAAAATTTTACAACAATTATATATTTAAAATTTCAAACCATTCGGTTGGGTAGTTTTTGCTGTGTTATATGCGGACAGACAGAGAGACGGACTGAACGACGACTATAGGTGCTACGTATTTATATAATTACGAACGCACCTAAAAAGGACCCTTCACAAAATTCTTTTTCTTAAAAATAGTCCTTTTACAAAAACTTTTAATCTCTGGACTAAACTTTCCACAAATTTAATCGTTTAAAAGTAAAATCTGACCTTTCACTTTTACATATATAAAGAATATATATATATATATATATATATGTTACATACATATATCTTCTTAAAAATATATAAAACAAGTTGGAAATTGCTCGTCAAACGTGGCAAATGAGGTGCGTTCGTGATATAACTAGTTTTATAATTATTTTTTGCACCCCATATTGTACTGAATGTATAATTTTTTGAACTTCATAAAGCGCATAGTCTGATACATCATTAAAATGCACTTCCAATATTTTTTTCCCATTCCCCGTAATGTAACGGAACACTTTTGACTGTCCCTGTAAGTAAACTATACATCCGATTTTCCTAAAATTTGAAATAGCTCAACACAATTTTGCAACAATTATATCTTTAAAATTTCAGACCATTCGGAAGGCTGTAATATTATTAAAATGCACTTGCAATAATTTTTCCCATTGGCCGTAATGTAAAGAACTTTTGACTGTCCCTGTAATTAAACTATGCATCCAATTTTCCTAAAATTTGAAAGGGCTCGACAAAATTTTGCAACAGTTATATCTTTAAAATTTCAGATCATTCGGAAGGCTCTAATATCATTAAAATCCACTTGCAATAATTTTTCCCATTGGCCGTAATGTAAAGAAAAATTTTTGGCTGTCCCTGTAATTAAACTATACACCCGATTTTTCTAAAATTTGAAAGGGCTCGACAAAATTTTGCAACAGTTATATCTTTAAAATTTCAGATCATTCGGAAAGCTCTAATATCATTAAAATCCACTTGCAATAATTTTTCCCATTGGCCGTAATGTAAAGAAAAACTTTTGACTGTCCCTGTAATTAAACTATACATCCGATTTTCCTAAAATTTGAAAGGGCTCTAGAAAATTTTGCAACAGTTATATCTTTAAAATTTCAGATCATTCGGAAGGCTCTAATATCATTAAAATGCACTTGCAATAATTTTTCCCATTGGCCGTAATGTAAGGAAAAACTTTTGACTGTCCCTGTAATTAAACTATACATCCGATTTTCCTAAAATTTGAAAGGGCTCGACAAAATTTTGCAACAGTTATATCTTTAAAATTTCAGATCATTCGGAAGGCTGTAATATCATTAAAATGCACTTGCAATACTTTTTCCCATTGGCCGTAATGTAAAGAAAAACTTTTGACTGTCCCTGTAATTAAACTATACATCCGATTTTCATAAAATTTGAAATGGCTCGACAAAATTTTGCAACAATCATATATTTGAAATTTCAGACCATTCGGTTGGGTAGTTTTTGCTCTGTTACATGCGGACAGACGGACGGACTGAACGACGACTATAGGTGCTACGTATTTATATAATTACGAACGCACCTAAAAAGAACTTGAATATAACGATCATTTCAAATTCACAAAATTAGGACTAGATTTTTCACAAATCTTGAAAATCCTCGTGATGGTCATAGATTGCTATTTTGGCAGCGAATTTTGAAGTATTAACATGCATGAGATAGAAGAAAGTTTTGGTATTGGCACATCAGACCAGTTTTCGTAGTTGTCAAAATATTCCTAAAATATATATACTTAATTTTATGTGAAGTGTTAAACCGTTACCTAGAGTTTGACAGCTTTTAACACATAAAATATTAAAATAAGTGTAGATTAAAAAAAAAATTTTTTTTGAGATCCAAGAGAAAAAGAGACATCCTTTAACCCCTTGGGGACGAGCGACACGTATACGTGCCGCATGAAGCGCTCAGAATCCTTGTTTTTCCTCACCAGAAAAATTTTACTGTAAAATTTGCCGTATTTAATCAGCGCATTTTCTCGATTCAAGAAGACACGAATTTCTGTTTTTAAAAAACGGTGACAAAAGATTAAAAATTTCGTAAAAGGCTCCCGTCCCGAAGGGGTTAAGAAGGTACAGAGAAAAAAAAAAAAGTTAAAAATATTAATTTCCTGAGGAGATATTTTACGCCCATAGGTTTAACATTAGCAAGGGAATTTTAGAAAACAGCCTTAAGGCTGTTCTTAACTGCTCAGCTCAACAAGCGTAAAACGTTTTGACACATTTACAAATTCATTTTTTAGCGGAAAGCTATAAAATTGGAAAGCCTGGCCATGGAAGCGATTTGGAATCGAGCTGTTTTTTCCATTTTTGGATCAATAAATTACCTATTGAGTTATAAGCAGTTTTGGTAACGTGACAAAGACGATTTTCGCCCTTCACGGACTGTTTTTTCTGCTTTCTTCGGGAACTTCGGTTCAAAATGTCGTCTTTGGCACTATTTTTTGAAAGATCTATTGCGTTTGAAAAAAAAAAAAAAAAAAACGGAAAAAATAGCATAGTTTCTGAACAACAACTGCTAGTTTCATGCATTTCCAAACAAAAATAAATTAAAACTTATGTCAGAAAGTTGCCCTTTTGGATTTGAGAACAGCCTTAATAATGTAACTCTTCCAATTCTCATTTTTGTGTTTTTAACTATTGTATTCGTATAAACATCGAATGTAGATTAATTTACATGGTGAAATAAGAGGAGGGAGGGGAGGAAACTGCGTGGTGATAACTCATATAAACGTGTATTAAAACAATTGGTTGACTATATAAATGTCCCCATCGTGAAATTAACTACGTTTAGAAGAGATCTACTTGAAACGTTTGCCTCAGAATGTTTGAAAATCTGATGTCATACAGGGCCATAGACAGATAATAAGAGGAAAAAAAACTAACTGGCGATAACTCACGTAAACGTGTATCAAAGCATTTGACTGGCTATGTAAATGTCCGCCATCGTCAAATTAACTACATTTAGAAGAGACCTTGTAAAATTTTCTCTTAGAATTTTTGAAAATCTAATACATATGATATCAGGGCGTAGCTAGTTAATAAGAGGGGGGGGCGAAACTGTGGCGATAACTCATATGTAAGCGTGTATAAAAATAGTTGGTTGACTGTATAAATGTCCCCATCGGGAAATTAAGTACGTTTAGAAGAGATTTTGAAATCTTTCCTTTATAATTTTTTTAATTTTATATATGATATCAGGGCCGTAGAGGAAAAAATTGTGTAAGTAGAAAAAATTGCGTAAATAATAAGAGGAAAAAATTGTGTGGCGATAACTCGTATGCAAACGTGTATCATGTCGATTGACTATATAAATGTCCTCATCATAAAATTAACTACATTTAAAAGAGATCTTGAAATCTTTTCCTTAGAATTTTTTAAAATCTGATATATATCAGGGCCGTAGCTAGATAATAAGAGAAGAAAAAAATCTATGTGGCGATTACCCATATGCAAACGTGTATCAAAGCAGTTGATTGACTATATAAATGTCTTCATCATAAAATTAACTACATTTAAAAGAGATCTTGAAATCTTTTCCTTAGAACTTTTGAAAATCTGATATATATCAGGGCCGTAGTTAGATAATAAGCGAAAAATGAAATCTGCGTGGCGATTACTCATATGTAAACTTGTATCAAAGCAGTTGATTGATTATTTAAATATCCCCATCGTGAAATTAACTACCTTTAGAAGAGATCTTGAAAATTTTCCCTTAGAATTTTTGAAAATCTATTATATCATATCAGGGCCGTAGCTATAGCTATAATAAGAATATAATAAGAAAAAAAAACTGTCTCGATAACTCTTATGTAAACGCGTATCAAAGCAGTTGATTAACTTTATAAATGTCTCCATTTTGACATTAATTACTTTTAGAAGAGATCTATAAATCTTTCTCTTTGAAATCTGATATATGATATCGGGGCTGTAGTTAAATAATCTTGCGCCCCTGGCAGATTGGGGTAAATTGCGCCTCCTCTACTCATAGACCAAATCATCATTTAGCCCTTATGAATTATACAGCGCTGCATACTATGCCCAAGAAAGTACAATATAACATTTTGATTTGTATAGACACATTATATATCTGTATTAAAAACCTTTCTTATGTGCGGATATTGATTACTGTTATTTATAGTTTATAAAAACTTCAAGGTTACTTCAGCAGACTTCGCACCCATTTTCGTCTGCGCCCCTGGCGGGAACCTTCTCGCCACCTTGTAGTTACTGCCCGATATATCAGTATATTTTTTTTCTAATCTTAAGTTTTTTCATGATTTTTTTAATATTTTTCCTTTTTTCGTTATCCCATTGTCCATCTATCAATACGTGATATTAAAATAATAAAGGAAAAATAGAATGCTGTATCATTTTCTATTGAATTTCTGTTTTAGGTATATTAATATATCGATACACTTCCTGTGAAATTCGATTTATTAAAGTCGCTTGATTAGAAAAGAATGGGAAAAGAAAGAAATGGCGATTTTGACATTTTTATGGACTGTTGATACTTTTAGACAGCCTAATATTCTCTCATCAAATTTTATAATTTACATTTTTGTTTTTTAAATCGTAATACAGTCGGACCTCTATTTAACGAAGTCGTTAAATCCCGAAAAAAGTTCGTTATGTGGAAAATTCGAACCTTTGTAAATACTTTAAACAACACAAAACAGATTTTTAATCCATAAACACTAAAACATTATTAAAAAACTTAACTAATCACACTTTTTTTTTGTAAATCATATTTATTTTTTATTATTATTATTCATTTTACCCATCAAAAAGAAATCTGTAAGGACAACAAGAATTCAAAAAAATATTGTCCGGAAATACACTGTATTTTCAGTTTTAAGAAAATATTTACATTAAAATTAATGAATTTTAATGACATTATCATATTTATTATAACAAGTAATTTTAGGCATTGTATTACTACATGCGTCCTTAAATTTAATTACTGAAACTTATTTACTACAGAACAGCACTTTTGAGTGTGAAAGGGGGATATTGAAAGTTTGCATTTCCTGGATGAAATGGAAAGAATGACAGGGATTTTACTGCTCTCGTTGAGTTGGGCACCTGGTAAAACTAATTCAAGGTTATTGAACATTATAAAATGTGTAAAAGAAAGAATAAGTTTGAAGTGTCCGGAAATATTTTGAGAAATAAGGAGAAAAAAATATATATATCAGAAGAAAAAGTTCGTTAAATAGAGAATACACTTCGTTATTTGGAGGTTATTTTACGAAGAAATTCACAAAATGTTGTTGGTTCCGAGGAAAAGTTCGCAAAATAGAGGTTCGTTAAATAGAGGTCCGACTGTATTATGGTTTCCAATCTACAGAAAATAGCTTTTAGTAAAAATATTTTAACGACGAGGCACAAATTTGAATCCAGCATCCGATCGGGTAACCCGATTTTTCCCAAACCGCGGGTCGTGTCGATGTTTTTTAGGTGCATTCGTAATTATATAAATACGTAGCACCTATAGTCGTCGCCTGGCCCGTCCATCTGTCCGCATATAACAGCGCAAAAATAACCCAACCGAATGGTTTTGAAATTTAATAGTATATAGAATCGTTGCAGTATTTTGTCGAGTCATTTCAAATTTTATGAAAATCGAGTCAAAATTTAAAAGATATTCATAAAAGTTTTACTATTAAATCCTATCATATAAAGATGAAAATAAGCACTCGCCAGTCGCCACTTGGCGACAAAACATGAAAAACTGGCGACTAAAAATATGGAAAGTACCGGCCAAATGCAGGATTTTCCAAAAGGGATTTCGTCACAGAAACGCGGAAAAAAACTCCGCGAATTTCGTAGAAAGATCACGAAAAAACGCACATTTCGTCAAAAGATTGCGAAAAAAATGTAAATTTTGTCGAAGGATCGCGAAAAAAACCAAACATCGTCAACAGATCGCGAAAAAAAAACGCGTTTTTCATCAAAAAATCGCGAAAAGAACAAGAATTTTGTCAAACTATCGCGAAAGAAACCGCACATTTCGTCAAAGGATCGCGAAAAAAACCTGAACTTCGTCAAAGGATCGCTAAGAAACACAAATTTCGTCAATAAATTGCAAAAAAACGCAAATTTTGTCAAAGAATCGCGAAAAAAGCGCGAATTTCGCCAAAGAATCACGGAAAAAAACGAGACTTTGTCAAAAGATCGCGAAAAAACCGCACATTTCGTCAAAGGATCGCGGAAAAACCCGAATTTCGTCCAAGGATTGCTAAGAAACCCAAATTTTGTCAAACGATCGCAGAAAAAACGCGATGAATCGCGTAAAAAACGCAAATATCGACAATGGATCGCGTAAAAAACGCGAATTTCGTCAATAGATCGCAGGAAAAAAGGCGAATTTTGTCAAAGAATCGCGTAAAAACGAGAATTTCGTCAAAGAATCGCGAAAAAACTCCCATTTCGTCAAAGGATCGCGGAAGAAACGCAAACATCGCCAATATATCACTGTAAAACGCGAATTACATTAAAGTATCGTGAAAAAAACGCATAATTAGTACCAGAAGGCACCCCCCCCCCCACCTTTACATTTCAGAAAATTTGTTGTGAATTTCAGAATTTTTTTTTTCTTTTGTTTAAGTACCTAAGCATTGTGAGGCTTTTTTAAATCGATTGGAAATTAGTGTCTCAAGTTTATTCAGGAATGATTCTGTTCCGGATTTTCCGAAAATTAAAAAAAAATTGTGGCAGCCATTTCCGAAAATTCTAAAAAAATCGGTCATAAATCCGAAAATTCGGACGTAAAATATATCGCGAATTTCGACAAATGGTCGCCGAAAAAAATCAATTTCGTCAATTTTCGACGAAAAATCGGCAATTTTGTCAAAGGATCGCGGGAAAACGCAAATTTCGTCAGAGGATCGCGAAACAACGACGAATTCCGTCATAAGATCGCGAAAAAGCGGGAAATTTCGCCATAAGATCGCAAAAAGCGGGAAATTTCGTCATAAGATCGCAAAAAAGCGGGAAATTTCGTCATAAGATCGCAAAAAAGCGGCAAATGTCGTCGTAAGATCGCGAAAAAACGGCAAATTTCACCAAAAGATTGCTAAAAAACGACAAATTTAGTCAAAAAATCGCAAAAAAGCAAATTTCGTCAAAAGATCGCGAAAAAACCACAAATTGCGTCAAAGTGGCATGAAAAAAAAAGCATAGTTCGTGCCGGGAGTGGATTTCTCTCTCCCCCCCCCTTTCCCCCATCTCTGTTGTAAACCTTTCAAAAAATTTGCTGTGAATTTCAGATTTTTTTTTACTCAGAATCACCTCTGTTCATTAAAACAATATGAATTAAAATATTTTTATTTAGTACATAAATTACTTTTTTTACTCTAAACTCATATATTTTTAAGTTAAATATTCAGTGACATAAATGTACTTACTGGCTACTAAAGAAATTATTCCTAGTAGCCAGTAACTGGCTACTAAAAAAAATCAACCTACCGGCCAGTGGCCACTAAGAAAAATTCCTATTTTCATCTTTACTATCATACGTAATTAATTCAATAATATCCCATGATATGTATTGATGCTAAGTTGCCATGGTGATTTACAATACTATTTAAGATGCAGTCCTATTATTTCTGAATTATTGAATTTAATATATAGAATCGTAATAAGTTTTGTATTCGTGCATTTTTGCATACGAGTGCAACAGCTATTGCACAAGGATCTGAATATTTATAAAACTAGTTATAGTACGAACATTTGCCACATTTGACGTACAGTTTCCTTTTTTCGTTGCTGTTGACGTGAAATCTATCGAAAAAATGAAAAACGGCGCGAAATTCATCAAATAGTCTCGGGAAAAAAAAAAAATCGCTAATTTTGACAGATGATTGCAAAAATAAGTAGCAAATTTCGTTATATGCCCGTTTGGTCAGGGAAAGTCAGGGAATTTTTTTAGATTTGGTCATGGGAAGTCAGGGAATTTGCCAGTCATGTTTTGCTGGGAACTCTGTTATAAGTCTGATCCCATCCCACCCCCTCCTCCAAACAAAACGAAACGGTTCAGGTTGATTTAAATAGAATTTCGGGTTCTTGTATAGTTTATTTCTTATTTTTAAAGATACGTGTAATTTAAAATATGCATAAATTTCTTTATTTTTAAAGATACATGTAATTTAAAAGATGCATAAATATCTTTGTTTTGCATTTAAGGGATCTCATACCTTTTAAAATCTCCATCGCCAGTGCGAAAGTGTTGTGGTTTCGATTTCTCATAACGTTTTAAATACTACTCACTGAAAGTACATAAAACTTTGTAATATATTTAAGCCACATTTAAGGCTTTATAAAATGTAAAAAATAAACACTTATAATATAGTAAAAAATACAGTTTTGAATATTAAAGACGTGAATAATCACTTTGCTAACAAGTCGTAAACCAACTTAGTGAAAAATGTCCAAGCCGGGGATCGAACCCGGAGATCTATTCCAGGGTCCCGGGTTCGATTCCCTGCTTGGACATTTTTCACTAAGTTGGTTTTCGACTTGTTAGCAAAGTGATTATTCACGTCTTTAATATTCAATAATTTTCAAGCGTAATTTCACTGCTGAAAAGTAGTTGAAAAATTAATTTAAATTGTGTATTCACCGATGCTGGGTTCATTTGCGTCTCATGTTTCGCCACTAGATTGTGTGCTCATGGAGACTTTTCCATCTAGTGCTGCGGTTACAACCTTACCGACTTATATAAGTGAGAGATGCCAAGTTGGGCATCGTCCTTGTGGCTAGTGGTAGAGCACCGGAGATCTGTTCCAGGGACCCAGGTTCGATTCCCGGCTTGGACATTTTTCACTAAGTTGGTTTTCGATTTGTTAGCAAAGTGATTATTCACGTCTTTAATATTCAATAATTTTCAAGCGTAATTTCACTGCTGAAAAGTAGTTGAAAAATTAATTAAAATACAGTTTTATTAATATTGCAAATTTTTTTCACATGGTATGTCACAATCCGCACGATAACTTAGAATAGATGTATAAACATAAAACTTATGTTAAAATGAGCTCTAACCTATGTTGTATAGAATGAATTAATATTATTCAGATTTGTAAATATTTTCATTAGATTTTAATCATTAATTAATTGTATTTTAATTTTTTCCATTTTTCAAATTTAATTGTATTTTTAAAATACTTCCTGTGAAAGAATTTGTATATCATTAGTTCATTCTATAAAGTATAGTTTAAAGTTCATTTTAACATACGTTTTATGCCTGTATATCTATTCTCAGTTAAGTTATTGTGCGGATTGTGACATACCATGTGAAAATTTTTTGCAATATTAATTAAACTGTACTTTTTATTATAAGTTTTTATTTTTATATTTTATAAAGCCTTAAACGTGGCTTAAATGTATTACAAAGTTTTGTGTAATTTCAGTGAGTATTTAAAAAGTTATGAGAAATGGAAACCACACAACTTTTTCACTGGCGACGGAGATTTTAAAAGGTATGAGATCCCTTAAATATTATCGCAATTCAGTCTTAATTTTAAATTACTAAAATGTGATATTTAAAAGAAATTTTTGTTCTATATTCCTCTATACAACCTCTTCTACATCTCGATCCTTCTAAGCTAGTTTAGATGTTTTAATAATTATCAAGTAATATAAAAAAACATTTTTTAAAACTAAGATTCTAACTAATAAAGATTCTTTTAAAAACCTTTTCCATTTTGCTAACCTTCCAAACTAAATAGCTTGTTGAAAAAAAAAAAAAAAAAAAAAAAAAAAAAAAATTAGCGATATAAAAATTTTAACATGTTATGGATTGATGTATGTTTTTTTGTATGTTTTATTGTAATGCATTTAAATAAATCATAACAAAATTCTGCAACGACTTTTTAATGCGTAATAAATTGCCCTGTTTCTTATAATTTATTTGTCGTTTTTAAGGATACAATTTTAAATAAATCATTCAACAAAATTCTGAAACGACTTTTTAATGTGTAATAAATTGCCCTGTATCTTATAATTTATTTGTCATTTTTAAAGATACAATTTTAATTTAAAATATTGCATAAATTTCTTTGTTTTGCATTTAAATATTACCACAATTCAGTCTTAATTTTAAATTACGAGTACTAAATATTGTATTTAAAAGAAAGGACTGTTCTATATCCCTCTATATAACTACATCTCGATCTTTCTAAACTAGTTTAGTTGTTTTAATAATTGTCAAGTAATATTAAAAAAAAAAAAAAAAAAAAAAAAAAAAACATTTTTTAAAACTAAGATTCTTAACTAAAAGATTCTTTAAAAAACCATTTCGATGACCTTTCAAACTAAATAACTTGTCGAAAAAAAGCCTGGCGAAATAAAAATTTTAACATGTTTATGCATTGTTGTATGTTTTTTGTATGTTTTATTGTAATGCATTTAAATAAATCATTCAACAAAATTCTGATACGGCTTTTTAATGTGTGATAAATTGCCCTGTTTCTTCAGTCTAAACCGGTTTTAGTTCAATTTATAAATAGCTAAAAATAGCTATTTTGAATTGAAATAAAAGCTAATTTTGTGTTCTCGTTTGTATAACTATCATCTTTGAAGTTTGAAATATTCAAGACGATGGCAAGTAGTTGGCTATATAAAAAGTTTAAAAAATGTATTTTTTAATGTGCGATAGTCATGTGTTTTATTGTAATTCATTTTCGCTTAAGTATCGGTTAAGTATATCGATAGAAGTTATTAAATTCTATTTTAATGTAATTTCACATTTTTTAAACAGCATGTTTAAAATTAAGTAACGTTATTTAAGTTACGTAATTTTACAGGGTTTCCGTTTCATGTAAAATTTTACTTGACTCACTAACTATAAAACTGAGAGTTAGTCAATAAGAAAATACGAGTCATTCGAGAAATAGCACAAGTCAATTTTCAACAAAGTACCACTTTCACCACCATTACTACCACTACGACTACTACTAATAATAATATTAAGTATATTTTATTAGAACATCGACATATTTCATACACGATCATAGGTGTTGTAATTCCTAGCCGTACCCCGTAAGATATTTCGGAGGAAGACATTTAGGTTCAAAATTTTATTCTCCAGGGTTTCCAGTGCCATGAAAAATCAGGGAAAATCTGGAAAGACGGAATTTTAAAGTAGTCAGGGAAAATCTGGAAAGACGGAATTTCAAAGTAGTCAGGGAAATTTCAAAGTATATAGGGAAAATCATGGAATTTACAAATATTTTCTAAAAAGTCATGGAAAACTTTTGGAGAAAAAATGAAAAATGGCGCGAAATTCATCAAATAATCTTGGAAAAAAATCACGAAATTCATCAAACGATATTAAAAAAAATAATAAAAAATCGAGATATTTGAAGAACGATCGCAGAAAAATATCGCTTATTTTGACAAAGGATTGCGAAAATAGTAGCAAATTTCGTTGTATGCCCGTTAGAGGTCAGAGAATTTTTTGAGATTTGGTGAAGGAAAGTCAGGTGATTTTTTGAGATTTGGTCAGGGAAAATCAGGGAATTTGCCAGTCAAATTTTGCTGGGAACCCTCTTCTTATTATCGTATTTTAGGTTTGCTTTTTACTAATTTAATAGGAAGTGAAATTAGTTAAAAGTTAGTTATTGTGAATTTGATTAATTCATACGTATTACAAAAGAAAATTGAATATTTGTGCCTTGTTCATTGTAAAGAAATTTATGTTGTCAAATCGGTTAGTGCTGAATCAACCAAATTAAAGATTTCTGAAACTTTTTAAATATTGATTTTTTTTTTTTTTTTCTCTCAGAAACATCTTTTCAGGAGCATATATCAAATCGGTTAGCCAAATTTGCCAGTTTGTGAATAGTATTAGGAATCACACCTTCATAGTATTCTTCAATAATTTCAGCCAAACATAGTTCGAGAATATATTAGATTATTGTAGCCATTTTGTTTCATAGCATGGAAATCTCTCTTTTACAAAAGATTTGTCGGTTCAAAATTTCGTTCTTATTTTTGAATTTTTAAAAATACTTTGATAGGGGTGAAATTAGTTAAAAATTAGTTATTATGAATTCTCTTATTTAAACATAATCATATTTCTAATTATTCTTAATATCTTTATTAATTGACAGTTAAAAGTAGAATTTGTCTTAAAGTTTTTAAAAGGTTTTTGATATTCGACCAAGTCGAATATTCGGCAGACCGAATAGTTGGATATTTGGCTCAACCGAATATTCGGCAGTATGAAAGAATACGGAATAGATACCGAATATTCGGTGCATTCCTATTATTAACAAATATGTATTTATTAGATACTATTTTGTTAAATTTAGGTATTGCTTTAGATCTTTTTATACATCATAATCAAATTAGATAACATAAACTAATCTCAATCGGGGCCTTCGCGAAACTTCTTCTAAAAGAAGAAAGTTGTTTCGCGACGGCCCCGTCTCAATGCACCTTCATCTTAACTCATTTTAGCAATTAACAAATAGGTATAACAACTTTTTTCACAGATTTTTTTTTTTTTCAAAAACTTTTTTATTTTTATTACCGTTAAAATATGTAATGTTATGAAAAGAAAGTTAGCAATAAAAACGTTCAATGTAAATTGCTTTGGGCTTTTTTTTTTTTCTTTCAGAGGCAATCAAATTAAAGATCTTTTAAGTAGAGTACTTTTAATGCATTCTATTCCATATAATTGATGGTGATATGCATTCTTTTAGGCATCATTTGCCTTACAAATGAGTAAGACTGTTAATTCCAGAGAGAAAGGGGTATGCGTCGTTTGCATTTTTATAACTCTTAAAACTTTTCTTTTAAAGCAAGTTAATAAAAGATAGTATGACTGAAGTATTTCTCATTGCAATCTAAATCTCTTAACTGTAAGTGAAAAGCAGTTTTATTTTTATTATTCCTTCCTTGAAACGTGTATGTTGAGAAAACGTTCTGGCGGTTACAAGGGGGAAAAAATGTTTTAAGTTAATCTATGTTCTGTTTTTCTTTTCTCTCTCTCTCTCTTTTAAGGCAAGCGAATAAAAAAAGATGGTACAACTGAAGTATTTTATATCTAATTCTCCAAGTTTAACTTTAAGGAAAGCAACTGTAAGTTTCATTTTTATTGTACTTTCCTTTAAATATGTAATGTTGTGAAAAAAATTTGGAGGTGAAAAAGAAAAGGCTTTTTCTTCTGTTAAGGCAAACAAATAAAAGATAGTATAACTGAAGTATTTCTCAATCTACTCTGTCTTTGAAAGAGAGAAGCAGTCCTTAAACTTATTTTTCATTTTTATTACTCTTTTCTTAAAACATGTAATGTTAAAAAATTTCAATTTAAGTTAATTACTATATAAATTGTTATGTTTCTTATATATATAGAGAGAGAGAAGATATATTCTTTCTTTCATCTTTTTGGGTTTTTTTTTTTTTTTTTTTCATTATTATTTCTTAAGGCAAGCAAGTGAATGAAAGTGTAATTGAAGTATTTTTCTATCTTACTCTTAAACTGTAAAAGAGAAACAATTTTTTAGACGTCGTTTTCATTTATACTACCCTAAAATATGTAAAGGGAAAAAAATTCTTAATTTTTTTTTAATTATTAATATAAATTTATGTTCTGTTCCTTTTTTCCTTCTTTGTTCTTCTCTTTCTAAAAATATGTAATGTTATGAAGTAAAAGCTAACGGTAAAAACGTTAAATGTAAATTCCTTTAGGTTTTTCTTTTTTTCTTTCAGAGGCAAGCAAATTAAAGATAGTTTAAAATGCATTCTATTCCGTTTACTTGACGGTGATAAGCAATTCTTTTCGACATCATTTGCCTTACAAATGAGTAAGACTGTTAATTACAGAGAGAAAGGGGTATGGTATCGTTTGCATTTTTATAACTCTTAAAACTTCAAGCAAATAAAAGATAGTGTAATTGAAGTATTTCTCATTGCAATCTAAATCTCTTAACTGCAAGTGAAAAGAAGTTTTAAGGCATCGTTTTTATTTTTATTACTCTTTCTTTGAAACGTGTATGTTAAGAAAAAGTTCTGGTGGTTACAAGGGGGGGGGGGGGGGAATGATTTAAGTTAATCTGTGTTCTGTTTCTTTTCATTCTTTTAAGGCAAGCTCATAAAAGATGGTACAACTGAAGTATTTTACATTGCAATCTATTTCTCCAAGTTTAAGGAAAGCAACTTTGGGTTTCATTTTTATTGCACTTTCCTTTAAATATGTAATATTGTGAAAACGGACACGATTCTGTTTGAGGAGGTACGCGTCTGTTATAATTGTATTGTGTTCTTATCGCCGGATGTGGAATACTACATCGGGTCGGATTCGGGTTAAACTTTTTTCAATAAAAGAAAAGTCATTGTTTTAGATGAAAAAAAAAATTTTCGAATATGTATGAGCCTATATATCACAGAAAGTTTATATACATTTTTGACTATTTCTCAAAATTGTTATGAGCTGTTGATATAGGTGAAAACTGGGAAATTGAGTTAGTAGCCAGTGGCCGGTAGACTCAGTTTCATTAGTGGCCACTTTTTAAAGTTAGTGGCCACTGTAATGTTTCAAACTTTCTTGGCATCTAGATAAACTATAATCGTTGTATATATACATATTTTCTATAAATCAGAGTTTCATACCAGCCAACTATTCATGATAAGAATAGGGACACAGTTGAAATTCAAGAAAATTACTTTAAAACTACAAAATTGTTATCATATTAATTTTTTTAGAATATATTTTTGGATTATTTGTAAATGTTCATAAACGCAATTATCAATCGGATTTACTGTTACTTTCTTTACATAAAAAGTTAGTAACTAAATCAAAATTCTAACAACTAAGTGTCTCTATACAAAAAAAAAAAAAATCAAACAAAACACAATAAAATGCTATTTCGATTTTATTTAATAATTAAATGTGTTATTAACATACCATATACATTACATACAGTTGAAATCTAAGCTGGTGAGTGTATTTCGCAGGATTAAACAGTATCTCTTGCAGAAAAATAATCTAACTGATCAAACACATTGAAGATATTGTAATGTCCTTACCCTTTAGGGTCCAATTTTTTTTTTCAATTTTGAGAACAAAATTAATTTTATTTTAATAATCTTAATTGTAGTTATCCAAATAGATTTACTGATATGATAATAGGTTAAGAGTTTTTGGAGACGTTTGGAAAATCTCTTATTACAAGAGGGTTTAACAGATATTACAACTTTATAATGTTTTTTATGTTTTACCACACGTTTTGTTCAGAAAAGTAACCTATATTTTAAATTTAAAGAGTGAAATATATGTATAAAATAAATTACTAAATGTCCAAACATAAATGAACTCGTAATAAGAAAAGCATAGCCATATACTATCATTACTATGTGTAGATAGTAACAAAAGTAATTTTTAAGACAAAATAATACTTGATGAAAAGACATGTACTATTAGTAGTAAACCAGACCCGAAAGGGTTAAAATCCACTTGCATTTGCATCCAGTGAAAAAAAGGAATAAATTATTTGAAATACATGTGGAATCAAAGCTGATGAATATATTTTGCATAAAACTATATTTCTTGAAAAAATAATCCAACTGAAGGGCATGGCGAAAAACTGAAATATTGAAAATACAGCTAAATCGCTGCAATCTGCTTGCATCTGGTAGGAAAAAGAATTAATCAGTTTGCTATTTAGATGTAATCAAAGTACAGATGCATATTTCCATGAAAAAAGTTGTATTTCAGTTGGTGATCGATAACAGATTTTTTTTTATCGCCACTTGGCGAGTGGCGACTATAGTGGCGATCGATGGCCGATATTTTAATCGCCACTTTTACAACTTTAATCGCCACGTGGCGAGTGGCGACCGCTAATTTACACCTATAGCTGTTGAACTAAAAATTGATTTATATGAATATTTACACTTTGTTTGTTCTTTTGCTGAAACTTTTGGATGCATTTATCAAGAATTTCTAACTTATATCATCATTCTAAAAATTGTCTAAATTTGTTCATATGTGCCCCGGTGGAGGGGTAGTTGTGAACATACATGGGGCACATGTGAACACATGCATAAATAAGACAAAAATAATTTTTTGTGAATAAAAACTGTGATAAAAACTAATTAGATGCCCTCTTTTTAGTTGTGTAAATAAATCAATAAATGTTTCAATATAGATACAAGAAATTATTCGTAAAATTGTACACTAATATACCTACTCCTTTTGAGTCACTTTTAATTGTTATCTAACTTCCAGTAAATTAAAACTGTGAAGCAATCCTAAAAACATTGAATTTATAGCTCAATGTTTGACAAGGGTAATTAAATTTTAAACTTAAAAAAAAAAAAAAAATGCATTCACAGACTTAAAAAATACACTAATGAACTGTTCACATCTGCTCCATATGTTCTGTTCACAAGTGCCCCATCTACCAACCTCAGCCTAACTTATCGGAAAAAGATATTTTTAATTGAAATAAGGAAACAAAACTTTTTGTAGACTTACCTAATTAATGCCACTATAGAATGCAATGCTGGCATTCTAGTTTAAAAAATGTCTTGAATGAATTTTTACTTTAATAACTTAGAAGACCTTTTTTATTTCACACCTTCTAAAACAAACAAATTACAAATATCAGAAATCAAAATGGCTTATTGTTCTGAAAATTCAGCCAAAAGATGGTACCAGTACTACCATTTATTGGTAATTTTATTTTTTTTTATTTCAAATTAACTGGGTGAAATATGTACTGTTCACATGTGCCCCCCCCCCCCCTCTCCCCTATATAAATTATCTTTGAATAAAAATTTATCTTACAAGTTCATATGACGATGTTGACCAAAATTCTAAATGAAGATGGCATGTAAAAATATAATACATCAATCATTATAAAAAATAATATAGTACAGCTAATCGGCATACAGAACCCACAAAGAAAACTCAAAATATTGAAAAAACTAAATAGTTTAATACTATAATATCGTAAATCATAAATTATTTGAATAAAACAAAAGGGGGAAAATTGAATTTAAAAAATTGGAGGAGCAATATTATTCAGAGTAAAAATTTACAAAAGGAATGCAAAGAAAAATGAATATCAAGAATATAAATAACACTTATATTATGGAACTTTTCGTCAGGGCCAATATCCCACAAATATAAGAAAGACAATTGATTTCTAATTGAGAAAAGCATGCATTGCATTTAAGAGCTATTCCTCAAATTGCCCAATCAACTGTGCAACCAGATTTACAAGTAAATTAAAACGGAGGAAAATAACAAAAGCAAAACGAAATAATTAAATTCCATGAAACATAATGAAAAAATTAATACAACTGTGAAATAAATTGTAGAATTAATAATTAAACATAAACAATGTAACAGGTATCAGCTACGTGAAATAATTTTAAAAGAAATTTTGTTTAAAATGATATTGAAATAAATTTTAAATGTATTTAAATTATGAGTTAAATAATACAAAAATATATTTAATATATCTTTAAAATAAATAATTAGATTAAATAGTATACTGGAGTAATGTAACATACTTTATACTAATAATTTTAATTAATGTTAGAAATTTTAGTTAATGAAATTAAATAAATTTTAAATATTTATTAGGGGGAACTTAGGATACTTGACCCATAGGGATATTTGACCCAAGGCCTTTTTCTCAGAATTAGGAAAGTTTTATAATTTGGAAGTGGCATCACTTCTTTTCTTTCAGTTAGCTGACCACATGGTGAAAACAACAATTGAATCATTGCATAAGTTTTTAAACTATCAGACAAATTACATTTTCATGCTCCAAAAGTAATTTTTTTGTGCTGTAAATTCTGATGTTATATTTTCTTTAGTTTAAATGTAAGATTTTTTTAATTGGTCATTTGTTTTGTACATGTTTTTAGCTGCAATAACATGTATAATAGTATTAATATACTTATTAGCAAATGGCTGCATTTTAGGGTTATGTAGTAAATATGCAACTAGGGATACTTGACCCAAGATTAGGATTAGTACTATTCAAATGCATTTAGCATGTTTTATTTGTAAATTAAAAATATTATAATATTAAATATTATGAATACATATAAATATTATAAGTAAATAATATAAATATCATAAGTAAATGACTGGGTTCTTGTCAAATATTATGGGAAACGGAATGTAAGATTTGTTGGAAAGACTCTTGAAATTAATTCTGATGGGCTTACTATTCAGTTTGCAAGAAGAATGGATGGTACGCGATTTAAATGACCTGCAATGAAAGATATAAGTTGATTCTGATCAAATCGAAGCAATTCTTCATCCACCTGAGTTTTCGATAAAAATGATAGAATTACAAGTTTTGTGTTTAAATATGACTTTACATTTGGAGTTGAATAAATTGTTAGTTTCTTATTCTGGAACATGTTTAGGCACAGAATGAACTTTCATATTGCTAATATTTTAAACTTTCTACAATAAAAATTTAAATTGGGTGTATTAATGTTAGGCCTATGTAATAAAAATTAAAAGTATTAATTTTGTTTGACAGAAATAAAAAATTATTAACCTTAATGTTAATTTGGTTGTTATGTAAAACTGTTTTGTTTATAATTTTAAATTATATTCCCAAATCTATGACTTGGGTCAAGTATCCCTATACGTTGGTATACTTGACCTAAATCGAAAGTTCTGGCTATTCATATTTTACTAACTTTATAATTATTACTTTGGAATAATAATAGTAAATATTGTGTAATACTTCATTAAGTATATATAGACTGCATTTACACACCCATAAGTAATGTAAAAAAAATAATCCAAACAACGTAACAATCCAAAACTAACATTTTCTAGAAATTCCCCACCCCTAGTTATGTATAGTTTACATTCCTTATAATATTAAAATAATAATAAAAACTATAAGATTAATACTTTTATTTTTATTATTTTCTCCTAAAAATATTGATAAATAATATATATATTTAATATTTATATAGAAATCCCACTTTGATTTAAATGAATCCTCATATAAAGAATATACTTAACATTAAATAGAACGCTTTCTTAATTATACAAATTTCATCTAATTAAAAAATATTTTAACTTAAGTATACATACCTTGTTTTACCTTTTATAATGACTTTTGTAAATGATCATCAGCTGTTTTATTCGTATGAAATAAGATGTAATTCATCGATAACACAGAACGTTTTGTTAATTACACGAATTTCATCTAATTAAAAAATGTTTAAAGTATACATATACCTTGTTTTACCTTTTATAATGACTTTGTAAATGATCATCAGCTGTTTTATTCCATATTGCTATTCTACACCTTTCTTCGAACGCGTTCAAAACATTTCTGCCGCATTCAAACAAAGAATTTTCTATCACTATTAAGTCTGCCGATTTTAATGAGCACGTGGAAAACATTTTCTAAATTTAGTCATACATGTATTGAGTCATTATAAACTGTGAAGTTCATAATATTGATATGTTCATTCATAGCAATAAATAAACAGGCTCTCATTTAACCCTTAAATGACTGATTTTTCAAAAATCATTGTAATAATGTTTTTCTGCTTTCATTTTTTAAATAAATCATGGAAAAATTTCTTTAAAAAATCATATATTTTGTTTTAAGTATGGTTTACGGCTAAAAAACAGTTTGTTACTAATTGGCAATACTAGTCTTTAATTGCAAAAATAATTTTCCTTGATAAAATTCTATAATATTAAACACACAAGAATTTTAGGAACTATAATAAGAAATAAATTTTACTCGCTCACTGCAGAACAAAATAGGGTATTTCGTAAGCTTCCAAACAAAAAAAAAAAAAACAAGTAGCAATAATTGAAAAAATAAATCTATCTTTATTCTTAAACAGCACGAGTGTTGCCATCTAAGTGTTGAAAATCGGTTTAATAATATTTTCATAATGTATTTTATTGGCAACATTTGGCATTATAGCTTCAATATTATTCAAATAGTATTTTAGAGCCTAAATTGGGTATGTTGCCGAAAAGCAACACCCGGCATTTAAGGGTTAAGCAAATACAGCTGAAACCGATGAGTGTGAGTGATGCTGAAAATTTTCCTTGATAAAATTCTATAATATTAAACACACAAGAATTTTAGGAATTATAATAAGAAATAAATTTTACTCGCTCACTGCAGAACAAAATAGGGTATTTCGCAAGCTTCCAAACAAAACAAAAAGAACAAGTAGCAATAATTGAAAAAATAAATCTATCTTTATTCTTAAACAGCACAAGTGTTGCCATCTACGTGTTGAAAATCGGTTTAATAATATTTTCATAATGTATTTTATTGGCAACATTTGGCATTATAGCTTCAATATTATTCAAATAGTATTTTAGAGCCTAAATTGGGTATGTTGCCGAAAAGCAACACCCGGCATTTAAGGGTTAAGCAAATACAGCTGAAACCGATGAGTGTGAGTGATGCTGAAAATTACCGAAAGAAGAAACGAGATTTTAGGAATACAGATAGTTTTGGTGCATGCTGTATATTCGACAGTATTTTCGCCTAAGATGAATGTTCGCTAAGAATAAGATTGTGTGCCGAAAACGAAACGAAACAGAACATTCGGCCGAACTCTAATTTCAATACTCTCCTTACACTGTGTTCGAAAAATAAAAATTAGCGATGTAAAAAGTTTATTATAGGTTTTGTTTCTTTTGTCCTTAAAAGCACTGTGTAATTATAATTAAAAAGTTTATTGTAGGTTTTGTTTCTTTTGTCCTTCAAAACACTGTGTGATTATAATCCGGGAAACAAATGAAAGAGGATTCAGATTCCCGAAGGAAGAAGTAAGATTTTAGGAATGTAGATAGTTTCGAGTCGAATATTCGACACTATTTTCGCCGAGACTAAGATTTTGTGCGAAAATGAAACCGAATATTCGGTCGCACTCTAATCTCAGTACTCTCCTTATACTGTTTGTTTGGAAAATAAAAATTAGCGATATAAAAAAATTACTGTAGGTTTTTGTTTTTGTCCTTCAAAGCACTGTGTAATTATAATCGGGAAGCAAATGAAAGAGGATTTGGATTCCGGAAGGAAGAAACGAGATTTTAGGAATATAGATAGTTTCGAGCCGAATATTCAATAGTATTTTCACTGAAAACGAATGTTCGGCGAGACTAAGATTTTGCGCGAAAACGAAGTCGAATATTCGGTCGAATTCTAATTTCAGTACTCTCCTTACACTATGTGTTCGAAAAATGAAAAGTTTACTGTATGTTTTGACTCTTTTGTCCTTCAAAGCACTGTGTAATTATAATTGGGAAGCACGTGAAAGAGGATTCAGATTTCCGAAGAAAGAAACGAGATTTTTAATAGTATAGATAGTTTCGAGCCTAATATTCGACAGCATTTTCGCCGATACTAAAATTTTGTGCGAAAACGAAACCGAATATTCGGTCAAACTCTAATTTCAGTACTCACCTTAGACTATATGTGTTCGGAAAATAAAAATTAGAGAAAAAAAAAAAAAGTTTACTGTAGGTTTTGTTTCTTCTGCCCTTCAAAGCACTGTGTAGTTATAATCGGGAAGCAAATAAAAGAGGATTCAGCTGAAGTATTTCTTACCGTAGTTGAAGGAAGTTTTGCCCGCCACTGATATACCGAACTCAAAGTTGGGAAAGGAAAAACGTTCTTTTGGCATCGTGCCAACTGACGGAATTTGAAATAAGCTTCCGGGATGTTTCGTGTAATGCTGTTTTTCAGCAGTGCAAATTCTCGCTGACTATTCCCAAGCGGCTGAGAATAATTGGAAGTTAGAATATTTATAATTTCCGAGAATAACTCGAAAAATGTTCTAATTCCGTTTTGTTGATAGGTATAAAATTTTAAGGCAAAAACTGACTTTTACATTGCTAAGGTGGTAATGTAAAAGATCCAAATAATCCTTTAAGACCTGACCTACACACAGGGGCGTAGCAACAAATATTTTTTTCGGGGGGGGGGGGGGGGAGAGAATTAAAAAAATAACTTATAATTAAAAAATTTCCCAATCTGAAACAAATTGCTTTATTTTCCAACTGAAATGATATGGGCAATGTGTGTTTATGATAATGAAACTTATACATAAAAAATCCTTTCTAAAGAAAAATATTGAAACTAAAAACATAAAATATATAATTATTGGTTTGTTTAATGAAAGTTTAACTACACCTCTTTCATTTAAATTTTAAAATCAAAATTATATTAATTTCTATTTTCCTGTCTTGAAATCATTGAGCATGAAAATAATTGGATACCCAATTGCTAAATGAATAGTTCAATAGTTAAGGGAGCAATTTCAAACAATGCAATAAATGTTAGATTTAAACCTAGAAAAATTGCATATATTTAGAGACCAGCATTAGTTTAAGGTTTGCAATTTTTTTTGTCTTCTATTTAGGGTGTCAACGATTTAAATCAGCGATTTAAATCATGATTTTAATAAAGAGATTTTTTTTAAAAAAATCATTGATTAAAATCAAAATTTTTTTAAATGTTTAAAATGACATAAAAAAAGTATTCAAATCTAAGATGAACATAATTTGGAAAGTTTCTACAGGTATTGTGACTTATGAATACACAAAACAAAGCTTTAAATAATTGTTTCGAAGCGTAATTCCTGAGTATTGTGAAAGATTTAAGTACAGTAAGTTTGTAAAAAGCATGCTTTTTTATCTAACAAAGATAAAAAGCATTTAATTTTAAAATATTTAAATCTAATATAACTTACAGTGTCATCATTTCCTTTTAATAATCAAGTTATTCATTCTTTTATATACAATAAACATAGCAATAGAGTGTCAATGATTTTAGTTGATTTAAATCAGATAAAATCACATATTTTCTGATTTTTTAAAATAGTGTGAAAAAGCATTATAATCAGTAATGGAAATTATCACTAAATCACTTGTAAAAAATGTAATATTTGTTATTGTTAATTGTAACAATATTAAACTGTGTAAAAAGAAGTATTACACATTTAAAAAACATCTAACTAAATGTTAAATAACTTCAAAACATTATAATATTTAGAAGCTATTCAAATATATTAATGTTGTGGGGGAAAAAATCTGGTTTAAATTTCAAAAATACAATTTTTGTAATCTGTTTATAAATTATGTGCGAGTTTGCTGTATACATTGCTACAATTTTTGATGAATTTGATATACATACGCTTTAGAACCTGTGTAACATTACTGGCTGCTTTATGAATTTATCAAACTATTATTTATCACCTTTTTTCAACCACTTTTTCAAAAATGTAGATTGTGTTCTTAATTAAACAGTTAATTGTTTAATAATTACAAAATTTAATCTGTGTCATCAATTTGAAAATAAATGCAATTTATCAATAACTTTAAAACATAAGCAGTATTTAATATTGGTTTACATAATTATTACAAAATATTAATGCACATAATTTTGTATGTTACTAAAGAAATTCTTAATTTGCAGTCTTTTGTAATTTCTATAATTACATAATTAAAAATTTTATTAATTAAAGCAAAAAAACATAGATTATGTTATTAATTGGAGGGTTATTCATTTTTTAAATGCTCAATTCTTGATAGATGTTTAATATTTTAACACAGGGAAAAAAATAAAAAAAAATCTGATTTAAATCAAAAAAATCCGATTTAAATAAAAAAAATCCGATTTTTTTTTTTTTTTAATCATGATTTTTTTACACCCTACTTCTATTACGTAAGACTCATAATCGCACTTCATATGAAAATACATTCATGTTATTTTGAGAAAGGAACAAAGATTTGGAAGAAATAAAATTAATAGATTAGAAACACTGTTGATAGACAGCAGTAGGAAAATTCAGGTCTGGATATGATGCTATTGATATTTTCGTAGCACAGAAAAACATAATGACAAATTGAGTCTGTCTGCTTTTTGTACTTCTGTAACAGTAAACAAGTTAAATTATCAAAAGAACTCATAAAGGCAATTAGAAAAAGAATAAAAATTTAATATTTTTTTTTTTTTACTGTTATTTTAAAACAGTTATTCAAAAATCTACAATTTCCCTACTCTAAGCTCAAATTTTCCAAGTTCATATATTGGAGGGGGTGGGGGTTCAAGCAATCATTAGCGATGAAATAATTATCTTTGTGTTCAGCAATTTTCAATTTTAAAAAACTGGATTAAAAATAAAAAGCAGTAGTTTGTGCTTCAGAATCAGTTGTGAAAGTTCCACTATCAAATTCACAACTTTTAAGGATTTTTTTTTTTTTTTTCCCCTGTGTTCCGTGTTTTCTGTGTCATCGCAAAATCAAGATATATCGGTGCTGGAATTTTTTTGTTATTGGTATGGAAAACCTGGAAAAGTCACAGAATAGATATCTTGTTATAAATTGATTCTGACTTTAAATTAAAACACAGTTTGTATTGATAATTTAATCCCTGAGTACATAGGAATAATAAAGCTTGATTGAATGCAAAATACTTTAATTTGATAATTTCTTAAACACCATTGTTTACGATTTGAACTTACGATTACAAACCTTGATTATAGTACGTTTACTTACAATATTGACGTTGTATTATGCAAAATGCATTGCGGAATGTATTCATTTGAAATTTTAAAAAAATTAGAAATAAACACTTAGAGACTTTGAAACTATAAAAAGATCTGCTTATTGGGGCCTAGGCCGCTTAAGCCTTCAAAAGATTAAATTTAAAAAATGTATATATATCGGGGATCTGTTTAGGAAGGACCCTTCACAAAATTTTTCATTTCAAAACCAGGACACTTCACAACTCTTCACTTTAAAAAAGGACCCTTCAAAAAATTCTTTGTCTTAAAAATAGGCCTTTTACAAAAGTTTTACACCTCTAAACTAAACCTTTCACAAATTTAATCATTTTAAAGTAAAATGTGACCTGTCACTTTTACATATATAAAGAAAAATATGTATTTTACATACATATATCTTCTTAAAAATTTATAAAAAAGAACCTGAATATAACGATCATTTCAAATTTACAAAATTAGGACTAGATGTTTCACAAATGTTAACTGTTCACAATTTCACAAAAAGAGGACCCCGAGAGAAAAATCTGGTCAGACCCCTGTCTATTAAAGAGTAATCATTTTTGAACACTTAAAATACTCTCTTAATATTTGTTAACTATGAACATGAAGTATTTTGAAAGAGAGATGAGAATTTAATAATTTTCTCAAAATGTGATTCTGGGCCATTCCCCACGAGATAGTTAAAAAACTATAAATATAAGAAAATATTAGGATTGTCCTTTAAGATATTATTATAACTGGATAAACAATCACTAATATTAAGTCACTCTTAAATTTTTAAGTTAACAATGCTAAAATTTTTATTTACCGCATTTCCTCGCGTATTTTTCACACATTTTTTTTTTGCCATTTCATCGGTGCTAAAAGTAAGGGAGTTGACGCAAATTTACGCAAGCTATTATTATTATTATTTGAGCGTTTATTGATATTAGAGATTCTATGGGGAGATTTGAGCAACTAAAGAAATGATTGTTTTAACACTCGGAAGGTCGCGCCCGGTGTATAACAATGTTTTTTTTCAGTTGTATTTCTTGACTAAATTTTAATTTTTATAAAGGAAATATTCCTTCTTTTTTAAGTAAATGTATTTAAAAATGCATTTACATTTGTATTGCCCCTATACAATGAGAAATTCGTCGATATTTTTTATGAATAAATCAATTTTATGAGATATATCTCACAGATCAGGTGTCGATCCATGCAAAATTTGGCGCCTATTTAGGGTAATTAAAAAAAAAAACTTATACGATGTGTTTTTAAACTTAGCATAATACAATTTGGTTACTACAAGTTTACGCACTTCTAAATTTATTTAAGCATAAACATGCTCAGTTTTATTTTTTCATTTTAGAATACATTCTGTGGCAACGCAAAATTTGATTTTAGGATTGATTTCCATTTTTCGTCTTTTTTCTTCATTTATTTATCATTTTTGGTCAAAAATAAATATACGATTCCATCGTTTACGCATTAATCGAAATTTTCCCTTTATTAAATGAATCGCATGAAGCGATGAAAAATCTGTATTAATAATATTTTTTAGTAATATTTCCACAAATGTGAAATATCTTTTATTGTATGACTTGCAGTAATAATAAACTTAATGAATGGATTCTGCTGTGAAACGTGATTTACAGGTTAAAAGCGATTGCCAGATCTCACGTTATAAAAATCTTATATTTTAGAGACTTCGTGATCATTAAACGTTGCTGTATTTTGCAAATTGAGATATTGTTTGGATTTTATAAGTAAGACATTTCACACCAAATTAGAAAAATCCTTGCGGTGAAAAAGTTTTACAGATTTTTCAACATTTCAATTAGAATAATTTTTTGATCTATTCAATTAGAATAATTGTGTTAAAATTAATATAATACTAATTAATGTTAATAATAGTAAGACATTTCACACCAAATTAGCGAAATCCTTGCGGGGAAAAAGTTTTACAAATTTTTTGACCTATTCAAAATTTATTTATTTAGTTAGTTAGTTTTGAAGCGCAAATGACAATTAATTATGTATACCATGATATTATATTTTAAAAGGTTATTTAAAAGAAAGAAAGAAAGATTTCATAATTTTTCAAAAGAAGAAACTGATTATGTATTGAGGATAAGGCGTTTTTTTTAGTTACACTTACCGACTGAATTCTGCGGTGAAACGTATGTCATGGTTAATAGAATAATCCAGGGCTTTGAACTGAAAACCATTTTTTAACGGAACGAAAACCGGAGCTGAACCGTAAATTGACTTTTACTTTAAAAAATTCTTTTTATAAAGTTTCATTTACTTATAAGATAAAATATAAAACACTGATATCATTTACTTTTAGTTTTTAACTTTCTGATGTAAGGCATGACAAAAGTTAAATTAGAAATTATCTCCTGCGATTTGCGATGAAACTTGATTACAGGCAAAAAGAATGGCCAACTGTTAAGGAACACTGCGGTGAAATGTATTTTACAGGCAAAAGAGAGCTTGCGATGGAAGACAGTTTATTAACAAATGTGTATTGCAGACCGAATTTGCTTATTTATTTATTTTTAAGATCTGAATTTGCTTTTTATTTGGAAGATCTGAAAATAATCGCAACCATTTGGTGTTAACATTAAATAAATATTTTTAAAAGATAAAACATTTATTCATGCATTTCAGAAAAAATATCCATTACGCATAGCACACTGTCGCTTAACCCTCTAAGCGTTTGGGGCGTAATATTCCGTTCACTAAGCTCCAGGTTTCACAGCAATACAAACAATATTTAAGATAATATAATTTTGTAGATTTAATGAATTTTAAATACATTGAAGAATGATTAATACTCTCAAGGATTACATTCATATTTGTAATTAAGTTTTTTTTATAATGTTGAAAGAATCATATTTTCTTAGCATTTAAAACAAAATGCAAAGAAAACAACATTACAATTTTACCCTTTTGCAAGACGCTCGGAGGGTTAATAACTGCTATCGAATAAGATCTGTGGTGAAACGTGATTACAGGCAAGGAAAGAATGGCCAAACTGTTAAGGAGCACTGCGGTGAAATATATTTTGCAGGCAAAAGAGAGCTTGCGGTGCAAAACAGTTTATAAAAAGATGAGTATTGCAGACCGAATTTGCTTATTTATTTTTAAGATTTCAAAATAATCGCAAATCATTTTTTGTTAAAATTAATTCAAGATAAAATAATTTATTCATGTATTTCAGAGAAATATTAATTACGCATAATATGTCTCTTAGTAATTGCTATTGAATAAGATCTGCAGTGAAACATGATACAGACAAAAAGAATGACTAAACTGTTAAGGAGTACCTCGATGAAATGTATTTTAAACGCAAAAGAGAGCTTGTGGTGTAAAACAGCTTATTAACAAATGTGTATTGCAGGCCGAATTTGCTTATTTATTTATTTTTAAGATCTAAAAGTAATCGCAACCATTTAGTGCTAAAATTAGTCAATATTTTTTCCAAGATAGAACGTTTATTCATATATTTCAGGAAAATACCCATTCTTAATAATTGCTATCGAATAAGATCTGTGGTGAAACGTGATTACAGGCAAGAAAAGAATGGCCAAACTGTTAAGGAGCACTGCGGTGAAATATATTTTACAGGCAAAAGAGGGCTTGCGGTGCAAAACAGTTTATAAAAAGATGAGTATTGCAGACCGAATTTGCTTATTTATTTTTAAGATTTCAAAATAATCGCAAATCATTTTTTGTTAAAATTAATTCAAGATAAAACAATTTATTCATGTATTTCATAGAAATATTAATTACGCATAATATGTACGCATATGTCTCTTAGTAATTGCTATTGAATAAGATCTGCAGTGAAACATGATTACAGACAAAAAGAATGACTAAACTGTTAAGGAGCACCTCGATGAAATGTATTTTAAACGCAAAAGAAAGCTTGCGGTGTAAAACACCTTATTAACAAATGTGTATTGCAGGTCGAATTTGCTTATTTATTTATTTTTAAGATCTAAAAGTAATCGCAACCATTTAGTGTTAAAATTAAGTCAATATTTTTTCAAAGATAATGCGGTTTATTAATGTATTTCAGAGAAATATCAATTACGCATAACATGCTATTTCTTAGTTACTGCTATTGAATAATATCTGCAGCGAAACTTGATTACAGGCTAAAAGAGAATGTCAGAACTTGTAAGAAATACTAAGATGAAATGTATTTTACAGGCATAAGTGATCTTGCGGTGGAAAACAGCTTATTAAAAAATGTGTATTGCAGACCGAATTTGCTTGTTCATTTAAGATCTAAAAGTAATCGCGAATCATTTGGTGTTAAAATTAAGCCAATATTTTTTCAAAGATAAAGCATATTTATTCATGTATTTCAGAAAATTATCAATTACATATAACAGGCTATTTCTTAATAACTGCTGTCGAATAAGATCTGCAGCGAAGCGTGGTTACAGGACGACAAAGGAGAATGCCGGAAATCTTATGCGGTGAAATATTTTTTAAAGGCAAAAGAGAGCTTGCGGTGGAAAAATGTGTGTTGCAAACCGAATTTGCTTAATTATTTTTAAGATCTAAAAATAATCGCAAACCATTTTATATTAAAATTAGTTCAATATTTTTTTTTAATACAAAACAATTTATTAATGTATTTCAGAGAAATATCAATTACGCATAACATGCTATCTCTTAGTAACTGTTATTGAATAAGATCTACAGTGAAACGTCATTGCAGGCCAAAAGAGAATGCCAGAACTGTTATGCGGTGAAATGTATTATACAGGCAAAAGCGAGTTTGCCGTGGAAAACAGCTTATTAACAAATGTGTATTGCAGAGTTTCCCCAGACAGTTTCAGGAGGGTGCTGCACCCTGCCTGCCCTTAGGTTTACAAAATAGCACCCCTCTTGCCCCTCATTAAAAAAATTAGCTCCCTTGTTGCCCTCACCTGAAAAAAGTGCTTTTACTCCTTTGTTTAATAAAAAATTTACTTGCATAGTAAAAACTGACTCATTGCTGTCTTTAAAATAGTGTTCTGTCTATTAAATATTAAAAAGTAGTTTTAAAAATAAAAAAAATGCCTTTAAAATTTTCAAGAAATGCCCGTAAGAATCCAAAACATGCCCTTCGGAATCCAAAAGTGCCCTTTTCCCACAAGCAGCACCCTGCCCTTTTTTAAACCTGGGGGAAACTCTGTGTATTGCAAACCGAATTTGCTTATTCATTTATTTTTAAGATCTAAAAATAATAGCAAACCATTTTGTATCAAAATTAATTCAATATTTTTGGTTCCGAAAGTGAAAGTACCTTTATTAAAAAATGTGCAACCGAAATCGAAAAAGTAAAAAATGGACCTATTAGAGATCGACCAGCTATCCTATGCAAAAAAAGAAAGAAAAAAAAAAGTTTTAAAATAATAAAATTAAACGAGAAATTCGAAAACAACCTGCCCTACGTTTAGCATTAGTGAGCGGGTGTTTTCAGGTGAGTGAAGAGTCTGTTCTCAAATCCAAAAGGGCAACTTTCTGACATAAGTTTTAATTTATTTTTGTTCGGAAATGCATGAAATTAGCAGTTGTTGTTGCTTAAGAAACTATGTAATAGAGCTGTTTATTCCGTTTTTTCCCAAACGCAATAGATCTTTCAGAAAAGCGTGTCAAAGTGGGCGTTTTGAACCGAATTTTCACGCGAAAGGAGAAAAACCACTCAAGAAAGGATGAAAAACGTGTTTGTCATGTGATCAAAATCGCTTATAACTCAATAGGTTATTAATTGATCAAAAAATGGAAAACACAGTTCGATTCCAAATCGCTTTCATGGTCAGGCTTTTCAATTTTCTATCTTTCCGTTAAAAATTGAATTTGTAAATATGTCAAAACGTTTTGCGCTTGTTGAGCGGAGCAGTTGAGAACAGCCTTAAATCACGACAACTTTACTTTTAAATATGCTTTGTTGATCGTTACTTGCTTATCTATATTATAAAGGACAAACATATCTGTGCGTAACGCATACGTCATTCTTCGAATGGCAACACTTTGAAATTTGAAATGAAATTTCGATTTTGCAATTTTCGCTACTGCAAATTTTTAAACTTCTAAACATTCAACATTTAAAATTTTTACACCGTCTGATACAGAAAAAAATGTACTTTTAAATACAATTTGTTTAAAAGCTGTATCTCAATTTATTTTTGAGATATTAATTTTTTTTATAGTTTTTAATACCAATTTTCTAATAGTGGCAACTGAAGTACTTCATTTCTATTAAAAGTAGTTTAATTATCTTTATTGATTACATTCTTACTGATGCCATTTTATCATTTCATTAAAAAATATCTTTTTAAAAAATTTGAACAGAAAATGACGATACGCTTTAGAAAAGGCACAATTTCCCTGATGATGCTATTATATTTCCCTATTTTTTCATTCCGCTGATATGAGATTGAGACAATAGGCAAAATATTTCAGCGACTGAAAATGACATCATATTTAAAAGAAAACGTTAATTTTTTTATGATAAAACGAGATATTTTTTCTTCGAATACGTCAAACAGTTATAAAATTCTGGAATTTTTACGCGCAGGTACGGAGATTATACTAACCCTCTAATCACGAGTGGGAATTTTCACATGGAAAGTTGTAATAGTTGGCACACGTGACATCAAGTTTGAAAAAATATTTATTAATAACCTATTGCGCTTTAAAATGTTTTTAAATGGTTAATATGGATGTGAAACGTGGAAAATGACTTGATTTGGTTTATATTTAAAGGGGGAGGGGATTCTATGATTATGTCAAGATGAAATCACTATTGCTGATTTTTCATTCCGTAAAACCAAGCATTAATTGATAACTTAATCAAAATTACTTATCTCGATTATATGTTACGGTACTTTTCGGTTAGCCGGGCGCCAGTGTTATATTTACATTCATATATACATATATATGCATATATATGTAAATATATATATGTACACACACACGCATAAATATATACATACATTTATGTATATATATATTTACATATATATGTATATATGAATGTAAATATAACACTGGCGCCCGGCTAACCGAAAAGTACTGATTACGTATATGAAAAAAGTTTAATTTTAACAGTTGATGTTTATGAAAAAAGTATTTTGTTAATCTTTGGTTAAAATATGTCTTTGGAGAGTTAAACTAACAAGTGTAAGATGGATTTTTTATTGTCATTATTTTTGTGGATGCATTATAAATATGCAACAGTTCCTTTATAAATATTTACTTTCGTCGAAATTCGACGGGGTCTACCTCGTTAGTATAATATTATAATTAAAACCTTCGAGTACTCGCATTTGATCTTTCATGTCCGAATGAAACAAAAAATATGATATTACTAATATACCATTTCAATCAAAATGACTATTAATTCATTAGATGCAATGGACAGTATACTTCCTTTCGGTTCGAGACTATAAAAATTGCCATTTTAACTTATGTGACGTCACAAGAATATTGTCTGTCGTACTTCTTATTGCATGCAGATGGTTACAGAAAATTTCGTTTACTCTTAAAAAAATGTAAATAGTTTAGCATTTGTTTCCAGCTAATAATCCATAAAGAAATGGAGTCTATTCTTCCTTTCGGTTCGAGGCTATAAAAATCGCCATTTTACCTTATGTTACGTCACAGAAATGCCCTCCATAAATGTTATTTTGCCCCGATAAAGATTTCGTCCACATTTTGCTGCGAAATGTGCTTTAAGGCTGTTCTTAACTGCTCTGCTCAACAAGCGCAAGACGTTTTGACACATTTACAAATTTATTTTTTAACGAAAAGGTATAAAATTGGAAACCCTGGCCATGGAAGTGATTTGGAATTGAACTGTTTTTTTCCATTTTTTGATCAAGCAATTACCTATTGAGTTATAAAGCGTTTTCGATCACGTGACAAACACGTTTTTCGACCGTTTTCGTCGTTTCTCTTCTGCTCTTTCTTCCTCCGCGCGGAAATTCGGTTCAAAACGCCTACTTTGACATTATTTTCTGAAAGATCTATTGCGTTTTCAAAAAAAAAAAAAACAGCTCAATTACATAGTTTCTGAACAACAACAACAACTAGTTTCATGCATTTTCGAACAAAAATAAATTAAAACTTATGTCAGAAAGTTGCCCTTTTGGATTTGAGAACACCCTTAAAGGCAAAAAAGATTTCCGAATTTTTTTGTAATATGTATTTTAATTACAAATGGGCAGAAAAGTCTTTGCACTAAAATGTGTTTTTCAAGCAATATGGATTTTGTCATAAACTTTATGTAAACCGTGGTATAATGGTTATTGAATTTTCTTCTAGATTTAAATTGTATTTGGTTCTAGGGTGTAAAAAAAATCATGACCTTTTTTAAATATATATATATATATATATATATATTAGGGATTGACCGAAGCAGCAATTTTGCCGAATACCGAACACCGAAGCTTCGGTGTTCGGCAACTGAATACTTGAAACTTTTTAATACGCATTTTTGCATATATTAGATTTTTTAATAAGCTTTAATTGAAATTAACTCAATAATTTAATTCAGTTACATTTTTATTCTTAAATCTAATTACGCAAAAAAAAAATTATGACTTCTTTCCACTCACAAATTCATTAACCCATCACTTATTTTTTTATTTTATCACTAGTCATACCCAAAAATAACCTATGAAAGTATTAAACTATACAGGGTATTATTAAGGATGAGGATTGTCAGAAAACAAAAGTCATTCAAATAAAAAGAAACAATGTTGTCATTAAGCTGATTTACTGATTGTCTAATTATAAACATATTGAATAGGAATGTTCTCAAAATACAAAAGGTATATCTATTTGTACATTTATTTTCTGTCAAATTATTGATAGAATATTTATATTTTGATTAATATTTTAACATTGTGGTGATGAAGAATAGAAATTTGAGCGATTTGATATAATGGTTAAAAGCTATAGGATAGGCATAGGGGTATACTTATTTGATGTATGTATTTTCTTTAATATACACCTTAGATATACAGATATGAACTCTGGTACACTTATTTGATGTGTATATTAAATAAATTTAAATTAAAAAAACTAATGTAGAAGTAAATAAAATTAAATGATAAGGGAAAGATGCGCATCTTCCTTGCTTTTTTTTTCTTTGTTGTAGACAGTTGTTTTAATTTCACACTATATAGACTATTTTAGGAAGGAAAGTTTTTTTTAAATTAAAAATTGCCTTTGACTTGTTTTTTGTAGTGCAGCTGAACTCATGCACATAATATTGAAACTCATTGTTTAGCCTATTCTACTGCTAAGTAAAAGAATTCTTCTACTTCTAAGAAAATACTTATCTGCAGTTATTCGGAAATTATTAATATCTGCATGTAATGTTAAGTTAACACTGCTTAAAATTAATAATAATTAACCAATTTACTTTTTATCTTTTTAAAAATGTATAACGATCACGAAAATCGCGAGTTTCTTCAGTCTATCGTTAAAAATAGCGGTTTGCATCAATTGGCCATTTAATAAAATGGATTATCTAAAAAAATTAAAAATAAGATATAATAAACCACACTTGCAGATTTTCATTTTTATTAAAGCACCCTCTTTCGTGATATCTGATATCTCATAATATTTGTTCATCAATTGTATGCGAAAATAGTTTATTTATCATTACAGAAAGTCACCGTTATTGTGTTTACGAAACAGGGGTAATTCTGTTCCGAATTTCCCGAAAATTTGAGGCATTTAATTCTGAAAATTTTAAATCGGCCGTCAATCCGAAAATTCGGACATAAAAAAATATCACGGAAACCATCGCGAATTTCGATATTTGGTTGCCGAAAAAAAATCAATTTCCTCAATCGTTCGCAGAAAAAATCGTTCACAAGATCGCGGGAGAAAAAACGCAAATTTCGTCAAATGTTCGTGAAAAAAGCGCAAATTTCGTCAAAGAATCGGCAAAAAGAGCGAATTTCGTCATAGGATCGGGAAAAAGAGCGTATTTTGTCAAAAGGTCGTGGAAAAAACAGCTAATTTTGTCAAAGGATAATTAAAAGACCACGAATTTCGTCAAAGGATCGCTGAAAAAATGCGAATTTCGTCTAAAGATCGTGGGAGAAACGTGAATTCCGCCAAAGATCTTTAAAAAAAAAAAAACGTGAATTTTGCAAAAGGATCATTGAAAAGCTTGAATTTCGTCAAAGTATCGCGGAAAAAACGCATAATTAGTGTTGGAAGGGTAACTCCCACCCCCCCCACCCCCACCCACCCACCCATTATCCTCTACTGTAACCTTTCAGAATTTTTTTTTTTAACTCATAATCTCCCTGGTACAAAACTAGCCGGTTTGTTTATTAAAAGGTTTTTTAAGCCTTTGTGTTTACTTAAATCACTTTTAGCATATGTACTTTATTTTTAATTTTATTTTTACTAATCTATAGTAAAAATGCCTGATAAAATTCTAGATTAATTATTTTTATATATTTATTGTACTAAATCATGGTTAGACTTTTCTCACAGGACTCCATTTTTGTGAAATTGCGAACAACTTTTTACAAAAAATCTAGTCATAATTTTGTGAATTTGAAATTATCGTTATATTCTATATTCAGGTAACAAGAACCTTCCTATATCTACTGGGTTGCTACGTTCTACGCTACCTGGAGAACCTGGAAAAGTCAGGGAATTCAGAAATTTGTCTAATAAGTCAGGGAAGTGTCAGGGAATTTCTATGTTTTATACAAAATCCTGGAAAAGTCATGGAATTTAATAAAATTTCATGGAAGTCGCCAAATAAGTACAACCTTTGTCCCATGGCAAATAAGAAAATTCTCCCATGTTTTTGCAAATTCCAATTTTTAGAAGTTTTATTTAATCACCTCTTAAAATTCCTCTTCCCTTTTTCTTCCTCTTTTCTTTTTTCCAACTGTCATCTGCATACATACTTTAAAATTTTTAACTGTTTAATATAATTTTTTGAAATTTTTCTGCAATATTTTTTATTGACATTTAATGTAACTAATAAATCATTTCAAATCTGCTTAACCTCCACCCTGAAATATTTGCTTCTCAACCCCATTTGCCTAAAGTTGAACTTAAGTGAGATTGTGATGATAGATGGTGAAGTAATTATCATTCAATGCAAAAATATTGTATATGTATATATATTTTTTTCCATTTTACAGGACACTTACTTTGAAATATTCAGATTATTCAGGAAAGTAATTTCTATTGCAGTCCCAAGAGCATTTTTTGTGTGCGTGTGTGAGAGGGGGGGGGGGTGCATATGTGAAAATCACATGACATGGTACAATATTTATTTTACTGTTGTTCTCGTCCAGTTCACATTACACCGCTAGACCGAAATTTTCATAAAATGCACCTGGAAAAGTCAGGGAATTTCATTCTCCTACATGAGTAGCAACCCTGATCTAAAAACAATAGGTTTTTTGGTGTCTTCAGCTATTTTATGACAAGTCAGATTTTATATTAAAATGACTAAATTTGTGTAAACTTACATTTGAAGATTGAGAAATTTTGTGAAATATTTCATTTTTATGAGGATTTTTTCTTTACATAAAAATGTAATAAGTATAATAACTTTATGTAATAATAAACTTAAATTCCAAGGTGGAAAATCGGAATTACTATTTCGTGACAAGTCAGATTTTATATTAAAATGACTAAATTTGTGAAAACTTACATTTGGAGATGGAGAAATTTTGTGAAATGTTTAATTTTTATGAGAATTTTTTTTTTTTGAAGGATCCTGTTTTAAGATGAAACATTTTGTGAAGGATCCTGTTTTAAGATGAAACATTTTGTGAAGGATCCTGTTTTAAGATGAAACATTTTGTGAAGGATCCTGTTTTAAGATGAAACATTTTGTGAAGGATCCTGTTTTAAGATGAAACATTTTGTGAAGGATCCTGTTTTAAGATGAAACATTTTGTGAAGGTTCCTGTTTTAAGATGAAACATTTTGTGAAGGTTCCTGTTTTAAGATGAAACATTTTGTGAAGGATCCTGTTTTAAGATGAAACATTTTGTGAAGGTTCCTGTTTTAAGATGAAACATTTTGTGAAGGTTCCTGTTTTAAGATGAAAAATTTTGTGATCAATCTTAAACAGATCCTTGTGTATGTAATATATATATGTGTGTGTGTGTTTAGTTTGTGTACTTCATCTTTTGTGCAAAGAATTTTTGATTGGCTGAAATATAAGCTTTACTTAAAAATGTAATAAGTATAATAACTTTATGTACTAATAAAGTTTTTTCTTTTTTCCAGACTATGGAAGTGTCCCTTTTCAGCTGTCTTCCTCATGTCCCACCGCCTGAAAAACTTGAATCCTGTGAAAATAACTCTTTTATTCTTGTTGATTCTGCCCCTGTTGTCTCAGGAAAAGAAAATAAGTTAAGTGCTTCCACATGCCTTGAAAATGTTAAATCCAAACCTATTCAAGATGATGATTTATTTCAACATTCTTCAAAAAACTACTGTGATAATTTAATACTTATACACAACAATAAAGAACTGCATTGTGAAACCAAAATGAGAGTTGAAGTTGAAGATGTAGTTCTGGATTCCGCTCCAGTTGCAGCAGAAGTAGTTAGTCATGTTAATGGTGATATTTCTAAGGAAGACGCTCCATATATATTTCCTCTCGATGTTCCTGCTTCAGACATTTCTGCATCTATTAATAAAGTCAATTTATCTCCTATGGAGGCTTGCGTGGAAGATTCTAATGCATCAAGTATTGATTCTCCAAAGAAAAAGAAGAGGTATTTGTTTAATTTTAGACCAAGTCTCGGTAAAATCCTAGTGAAAACCAAAAACGGTGAATCATTCAAATGTTATACTTGTGGCGGCATATATCGACAAAAATTTAGTCTTAAAAGGCACTTCTTAAGAACTCACATTGATTATCGTTATATTTCTGAGGCTGACATTGCAAATTGCAAAATTCCCGTCCCAAGTTACATTGCCCAGCATTCCAATGCAGAAAACACTGCTAATGGACGTAAAAAATTCAAAAAATCTGGTGATGATGTCTTCCTAGATAACAATGACAGTGGTCTATTGCCTGGTTTATACAGATGCCATGATTGCACCAATGTATCTTTTGATTCGGATGCCGAACTTCGAGAACATTATAACAAACATCCTGATTCCATAAAAAAGAAATATGAATGTAGTATATGCCAAGCGTCATTCATTAAGAAACAGATTTTATCTCGTCATTTAGCTGGCCACGAAGGTAAGAAAATCAAACTCCTTTGCAAAAAGTGTAATCTGGAGTTTTCTTCCAAAGATGAGCTTGACAAACATTTGTCTATACATTCTAGTGGAAAAACGTGTAGAATCTGTGAAAAAGTTTTATCCAATGTTGCCAATCGTAAACGCCATGAACAGTTGCACTTAAATAGTGCCAAACGTTGTCCTCGCTGTGGTCAGTGCTTTGCTCAAAGAAAAGAACTAGAACGTCACATTAAGTCACAACACTCTGAACTTAGTTGCAGTTGTAGTGTATGTAACCAATTATGCTCATCAGCCGAATCTCTTGCCCTGCACATGAAAGAAAAACATACGAGTTCTCCTAAGCTGCCTGATAATACAAATGCCCCTGAACCACTGCCTAAGCCTAAACCAACTCGTGTTTGCTTTGTTTGCAAAAGAGTTTTTCCTACAGTCTATGCGATGTTGAAACACAGACGAAATGCTCACCCTTTCCATTCCAGACGAAAAAGACACAAGAAAACAGCAAAAGCAAAAAGCGTTAGCAGCAACAGAGATTCTAGTACCAATGAATATAAAAAAACTTATATAAGACCCGTAGGTAGACCTAAGGGTTCTGGGAAAAAGATGAATGTTGGTGACTTGCGATACGTGGAAAAACGGGAGAGAGTATTCATGAGGCGTGCTAAAAAGGAAGATGATGAATTTTACCGTAATGTTTATAAAAACATTGCATATAATTTAACCAATTGCATTGAAGGCAGAGCTAGTCAGCTGTCTCTGAAGGAATACAATTTCAGTGATATGCAACGACTTCCTGATGATTTTGAAAAGCGTGTGAATTTGCCATGGGAATTTTACAATTTCCCCAGCTCTTACGATGTCAGTAATGTTCTCAAAGTGAAAGGGCGTGAAATAAAGCGACCTGAAAATCTCTCAGTAGCTGATGAATTTCTTCATAATGCTACTGGTTTAACTCCTGTTAATCTGTCTACTAGCGACAGCAATCAAATTAAACAGAGCCTTGATTCAATCAATGAAATCTCATCTAATGAATACATCTACTCAAAAGAATTAAACCCTGAAGAAAAGGGAAAATTTATAGGCAAACAAATCATCTCAGTTCTTGTTTGCCATGTTTGCAAAGAAAGATTAGATTCCCACAAAGCATTCACAGAGCACTGTATTAACAATCATCCTAATGTTGAGTGTTCGTACGTTGAGATATTAGGAGATAAAGACTTCCCACCTCCAGTTCCTCCAGAGATGTGTAAATTTATTGTAAGTCCTGTTGGCTTTCGCTTTGCATATGATGTTCCTCCTGTCTCTTACACAGCTCCTATTACTTGCACAAAATGTCAGAAAACGTTTCGAACGGTGTCAGAGCTGCATGAACATATAGTCATATGTGGTAATCTCAATTCAAAATCGAAGCCTAGGTTCAAGATTCCTCTCTCCCCAAAACATAGTATGAGAAGACGAATGACTGTTGCACAATTTCGGTTTGGTTTTAATAACAGAAGTGGAACAACACCTGAGAAAATGAGAAAACAAGGTTTCGTAAAAAAAATTACTAAATCTTTCTGCGATAAAACACCAAGATCTGAGAAATTACTATTTTACAAGAATGGTCGTTTACAACCAAAATCTTTTACAGTTGATAAGAATTATTTCGCCACTAAGCCGAAACCGGTGAAGTCTGGAATGAGCAAAAGGGGTCGGAAGAGTTATGAAGAAAAATCATTGGTTTATAGATATGCTGGTACGCAGCCTAGTACTTCACGTGAATGCCCACATTGCAGATTCGTTTTTGCCTCTATACAGATGTTGAACAATCACATTAAGAGTTGCAATCAGCAGTCAGTGAAGAAGAAGAATTCCGCTGCAGTTTCAAATTCAACATCTAAAAATGTATCGATAAGTGATTCTGCTACAATAAATACTACTGTAAAGAAAATTGAATCTGAATCAAGCAGTAAATCTGCAGTTTGCAATTTGTCTTCACTTTTTAATTTTCAGTCATCATCTTCAAGTGCAGTGTCTTCAGAAGACCTTTCATTCCGAAGTCCTGAAACCTCAAAAAATAAGAGTAGTTTCAAGAAATTTTCTAACGTCACAGAATTACCAAACATCCCAATTGATTTGTCAAGAAATTCTGCTCACAGTAAGAGATCAACAAAAACCATCAATCTAGTTAATAACCGCATGACTAAGTCTGCTCTTGAACTTGCTATGGAAGCTGTGCAGAAGCATTTAACTGAAGTACCAGATGATGAGCCTATATTAAAATTGCAGCAAATTACTGAGAAAATTGTTGTTAATAAAGCCTCTGCCAAATCTCCACTTGTTTCACCTGTTCTAAAATCTGGAAGTGGGAAGAAAGTTGGAAGGCCTCGGAAACTGAAAAAAGAAACATCTACTCCTATACCTGTGCAAAAAGCATTGATTCACAGTTCGCCTGATAAAAGATCTCCATCGAAACCTAAAAAATTGGAGGATATTGTGAAAGGAATAAAAGAAAACAAAGTTAGAGTTGATGAGAATAGACTACAGAAGAAAGCTTGCCCTGAACAAACATCGGTGTCAGACAATAAAGCTGTCGTAATTTCCTCATTTGTTTCAAAAATTGACCAAACTGATTTGCTGAAGTCTAATCAAAAAGCAGAAATTAAGGGCTTAAATAAAGATATAATAACTAATAAGAACACTCAACAAAGTATTCCAGACAAATTTAATCCCTTTACTGCAGATCATAATAAATCGAATCAATCTGCTGACTTGAAGAATAAATGTTCGGCCAATTCTGATATTAATAAGGTAGCGCCGAAAATCATTGAATTACCTGCAGCTAAGTTACCTGAAAAGACCCAAGTTCTTGACATTGTCTGTAGTGAAGCAGCTGTTATTAATAAACCAAATGTTGAAGCCAGTGCATCAGCTGTTGTTGAAATGCCAAAGATACCTCAAGAAATTAAAGTTACTAAAATCACTCTGGCGTCTCCGAAATTGGATATAAATGTTCCGGAAAAGTCTGATGTTTCCATCCAAGATGCAAATTCACACGGTCGAAGCAGTCCGACATCAGAATTCGAAGGTTTGTTGAAATCTATTAATCAAAGGTTACTTTCAGAGGATAAGAATCAGCAAGATGATTCTGCTATTCCATGGTTAGAGGATGAGAAATTTGAGATTCCTCCTTCCAGAACCCCGTTAAATGTGATTGTTAACTCGAATACCGAGAAAAAATCTGTCAACACAGGAGCTACAATTATTCCATCAATCATGAGTGCACCAAACAACAAATTAAATGAAGAACAACCTACTTCCTTAGCAGGTGGACAAGTTCTTCCTAGTATGCCACAAGGGTTACAAATCAAAACCTTAACTGTCAGTAACAAAGAACAGAACAAAGGAACATTTATTAACAATAAGATTTCCCAGCCAGTTGAACAGAAAGCTATTAAAGAAAAAATAACCAAAGAAATCTTAAATAAGTCTATTTTTGATAATGTTGTTGTAGCAAAAAGTACGAAAATACAACATGCTGATAAAAACGTCTTAACCAGTCAAAAATCACCATCCTCTCTCAGTAATAAATCGCCAAGTGTACTTAAAACTGCCAAAAGTGAATTTAAACCTTCTCATCGTAGATCTCTTTCAGATACAGTAAAATCGTCAACTTCTACATTGGAGCAGAAAATTGATACAAAAATGGCTAAAGCGGCAGTTAACGCTTCTGAAAAAAGACGGCCTGGAAGACCACGTAAAAAGCAAATAGAGGTTTATGCCGAGTCAAGCAATGTGACAAAAACGCATTCATCTGCTGAAAGTGGAAAAACAGCTGAAAGTAACTCTGTAAGAAATAGCATATCAGCTGAAGCTAACGCATCTGTAAAATCTTCAGATGTTTCTCTGCAAAAGTTTGTTTCTGATGAAAGCCGTAGTGAGGTTAAAAAAAATTCACTTGCATCTTCGTTGGAATCTGTACCTTTGACTATGGGAACTAGCACTACTCAGTCCTCAGGAAATGTTGCTGAGAGTGATAAATCCGTGAATCAAGTGCCAAATGGGTCTGAAACATCTGAGTCACTAAAGAATTTCTGCTTGAAATCAAAGACTGTTCTTGATAACGAGAATGACAACTTAAAGACACTATTCAAATCTACTACTACTGAATTCGGCAAAAATTTGGCATCTAAAATGAAAGAAAAAATGCGCTTGTCTTTAGAACACGATTTGCCCAAAACTACGCTTTCTACAGATGATGCCAATAATTCTAATTGTGGTTCAGAAAATTCTGAAACGAACTCGCTGGTGAGTACCGATGAAAAACTTATTAAAGTAATTAAAAAAGAGTGTGAAACTGCTGAAAATCAGAAGATACATTTTTGCCCATATTGTATGTTAGAATTCGCCTACTTGACTAACTTCAGGCGTCATATTAAACAGTGCAAGGCCCGTGATCAAGCTAAAGAAATGGAACCGGCTCCTGGAACTCAAACGAATTTGCAACATCTTCCAAAGAAAGATGAAGTGGACTATAGCATTTTGAATTTATATCGATACCAGAGTCGTCAAACAGATAGGCTGAAAGAAGATGAAAATGCCAATAAGCATATTACAACATACGAATGTAACGTCTGCCACAAAATATACTTGAATCTCTTTAACTTGATTCAGCATAAACTATCCACGCATAAACTAGTTGAACAAAGTAATCCTGGCTGTTCAAGTGAAATTAACGAAATGAACATTTTGTCTCTAGCTGGTCATCTGACTCCTGAATCCTCTCCCCCAGAAAATGATTCTAGTTTCATTCATGAAAGTATTGGTTTAAATGCCTTGTCTAATATTTTAGAGAATTATCAAAAGCCTGCTGAAGCTCAAAGTTCAGATAGCACTGACGATCATGATAAAGCTGAATCTTCGAAGACTGAGAGCTTATCAAAAAAATTAGAAGATCAACCTGTAAAAAAGGCAGAAAACGAGGTTTTAAAGTCGGTAGACAAAGATGTAAAGTTGGCAAAACAATCTGACAATGTCTGTAGCCATGCTGAAACACTTGAGAATAAAAACAATCCAGGTGTTGAAACTGCAGTACAAGAAAAGGCCAAAGTAGATTGCTCATCTAATAACAATGCCAACTTGAAAACAAATTCAAGTAATGAATTGCCATCTACCAAAAAGAAAAGGGGTAGGCCAGTCGGATGGCGTAAGAATCCGGATGCTGTTAAAGAATCTGCCGCGAAAAATAACAAGATAAGAGCAGAAAATAAAAAGGAAAAAAGCTTGTTAAAAAAGAGTTTGCTCATGCTGAAGAAAAAGGGTGAAATGCGCCATTCTAATGCAAAATTGAAAAATGCCACCAAACGATCAATCATTGATAATATGAAGAAGGTAATCGCTAAGAAGAAATCAAAAAATCTGCCGAATGAAGAAAAATCGACCGTAGAACTTACTTCTGTTAAAGATATCTCAAATGAAAAAGCCAACTTAAATACATCTGTCGGTAAACTACTGGTACCTGAAGAAGAGATAAAAAACATGCCTAAGCGTTCATCCCCAAAGACTACTGCCGAATCTGAAAAAGTTCATTCTTCAAAAGATGTTTCTGAAGCGAGTCCGGATTTCAAAGAAAATAATACCGTGAAGAATAGCTCTGTTAAAAATCCTTTGAAATTATCGGAAAAATCTTTAATAAAAACTGAGGCAAGGTTTGATATCAAACAAAACAATATTGCGAAACATAGCTCGGTTAAAAATTCATTGAAATTATCCGAAAAATCTCTAATAAAGACTGAAGCAAGTTTTGACAGCAAGGAAAACAGTATCACAAAACCTAGCTCTGTTAAAAATTCGATGAAATTATCCGAAAAATCGACTGAAGCAAGTCTTGATATCAAAGAAAGCAGTGTGAAACGTAGTCGGGGAAGACCTCCATGGAAAAATGTTGTGATGCATACTAGGAAAATTGTTTCAAAGTCCGAGGCTCTTCAAAAGCGCAAGCCTGGACGGCCACCAAAAAATTCATTTTCATCATCCAATCCTCCACAAACTGTGAAAATTGGAATTGCATCTTCAAGTAGTGCAAAAAATCCAAAAAGAGCACCTGCACCTATGCAGATGTACCCGCTCCACGTCGATAACAGTTCGGACAGTGATAGTAAGGATACTAAAACTGAACTTTCCTCGAAAAAGAAAATTAACCTTAAATGTTGTGCCCTCTGTAGTGATAAATTCGTGAGTAGTTTGGAACTGAAACGTCACATACAGTTGAAGCACAACAAGAAAAAATCCGATGACGACAAATCCGATCTTCAAAGAAAAATACTAAAAGGACTCGACTCAAGGTCATCTTCGTTGGACGCACCTGAATGTGAAAAGGACATTTTAGTAAAACGCTGCGACAGCCCGCAAAGAAAACCCAACCATATGATGCCGAGCAGAAAGTCAGATCTGGGAAAATCTAACCGCACTGCTCAAGTCAGAAAAGCCGAGCCCAATCTCAAACCTGCCCAGTCTTCTAACTCACTTTCAAAGTCGCCCTCATCAGATGCAATCAAAAGTGAGAAAGACATTTCCCCAAAGAGAAGCGAAACTCCTCTAAAAAGAAGTGATACTCCTCCACAAAGAAGTGATACTCCTTCACAAAGAAGTGATACTCCTTCACAAAGAAGTGATACTTCCCCTGCTCCTAAGCATCTAAAGATATGTGCTATCTGCAAACAGAAGTTTCCAACTGGTCCGCTTCTTTACCAGCATCTACAAATGTTTCATAATAGGAAGTCTTTACCAGTTGCCATCGTCCCAGACCAGTCTTCTTCTCCGGGTAGAAAGTCACAGCCTGCTGCTATTAAATCTAGTCCATCTTCTGCCTCACCTTCACCAGTAAGAAAGAAAAAAGAGCTTAATTTTGATAGAAAATCTTTGTCTAGACAGTGCCGCAAGCCTTTGCCGCCACTTAAAAGACAACGCATCATCAAAAAGGAGCCTTTAGAACAAATTCCTAAGAAATCTAAATTATAATAAATTTTTAGTGTTTTAAGAAAAAAAAAATAGACACTTTTAAAAAAAATCTTATAGCATGAAGGTTTGGTAAATTTTGTTTATAAAGTACTATGTTTCTTGTGCATTTTTCATCTGTATGTGTTTAGTCTTATAATTTAGCTGCTCAAAGGCGTAGTAAGTTTTTATCTCTTGTTTAACTATCTATGTATATTTAAAATATTGTAAGTTTGAAAAATTATGTTTTAATCACATTTTAGCAAAATATTTGGTTCCCAAATTTTATTTCGTTTGAAAAAAAAAATATATATATATATATATAAATACGTTCGTTTAAGTTCGAAAAGTGAATAAAATTTAAGTGGCTCTATGTTACGTTCTATTAATACTATTATTATTATTTCGATTAATTTAAAAATCTGAGTCTATTCATTAATCTAAATTAAGTTCTTAATCCTTATTTACCGATATATATTTATTTAGTAATATGAAGAAAAAAAAATCGCATTTCAGCAAGATATTTGATTCTCAAATTTAATTAGAAAAGCATCTGAATAAATTAGAAAAATGAATAACATTTAAATGATCCCATTCTATACTATTCATAAACTTTTATTGTTATTATTTTCGTTTATTTTGAAAATCTGAATCGATTGATTAATTTGAATCAAGTTTTTATTCCTTATATAACTACACTTTTTTATTTAGAAATAGAACTTTAAAAAAAAATCCTACTCCAGGAAAGTTTTTCATTCTTAAATATAATTAAAGGGGGAAAAAAAAAAGAATAAAATTTAAGTAGTCCTCGCTAAATTATTTACAAATTTAATTACTTTCATAAAATCATGAATTTTTTTTCTTTTTTTAGAGACTAATCTACAAAATTTTACAAATAAATCTATATATGAAGTTTTAATTTCTATTAAATGATAGTAATAAAAAAAAATTCTTTGTCCGTACTGATTATTTTTAATTCTGAAAGATTCGTTACTTTTCAAAAAGTCAATAAGAAAAGGCTTTTCCTATTGTTTTTATGCAACTGCTGCTGCATTTTCATGTCCATTAGCTCAATAAGTATGAAGTGGTAAAAAATAAATAAATAAAAAGACACTTTGCTGATAATGGAGAATATTTTAGAACATCCGTTATAAAAGAGATTAGGATAATTCAATTTCGTTGTTAACTCTGGTCTGTGACCTGTTAATTTGGATTTCGGTAAAAGCAAAAATCTTAGTTGCGTTATATCTCTTACTTCAGTCGTTTTATAGTTGTGTTTAAGTACTGTATTTTAATTTATTTTTTTCAATTTATTTTCGAAATTACGTTGTTTAATTTGTTATCTTTACATTTGTATTGGGACACTTCTGCGATACGCGTTTAACCGTGAGAATCACGAAATCTCATGTTATGGGGGAAAATGAATTAGGTGATTTGATTATTCATCATCTTGTATAATTAATTATCAAAAATAGGGTTTCATTATCAGAAAGTTAAAGCGATTTATTTATTTATTTAAATGGTTTCTCAATACTTAATATAATTACCAAAAATCGGATTTCACTATCAGAAGGTTGGTGCTTTCTGTTAGTGAAATCGTTCAATACCGGCACAATGAATTTTTTTTTAATTATTATTTAAATAGGTACTTTCTCATTACTTAATATTATTACTAAAAATTAGATTTCACTGTCAGAAACTTAAAACTCCCTGCTAGTGAAATTAGTCGGTACCGACTAAGTGAATTTTTTTTTTTTTTAATTTAAATAGGTAGCTTCTCATTACTTAATATAATTGTCAAAAATCGGATTTCACTATCAGAAAGCTAGTACTTTCTGAAAAGTGAAATCCGTCGATACCGACGTAGTGAATATTTTAAAAAATATTTTAAAAACCTTTAACTTTTTTAAAATTTAAATAGATGGTTTCTCATTACCTGTTAATAGGCTTATTCAAAATCGAATTTCACTACCCGAAAATTAGTACGTTTGGTTAGTGACACAGATGTAATGGGTTTTATTATTATTATTTTAAATATTTAAAAAAAAAAAACTAAAAACTTTGAAATTTCTACCTGAAAAAAGTTTCAAAATTTGCAATCTTTTTAATCGGCGCTGTGAATTTTCTGATGATGAATACCGTATTTAGATAATTATAAATGAATAATCACCTATTTAAAATTTCCCAGTAGATTTCGCGATCGAGGAAAATCGTCGTATACGTTCCATTTAAGATGGATCTTTGAATTTGAGCATATTTAGTACAGAAATTTTCGCCTTACGTAATCTCGTACTTTCAGCTATTAGATTATGCAAAAATTATAATATGATAAAACTGGTGCATAAAAAGTAAAAGATGTGTAAATGACGCTCCTTTCAATGGATTTAAGGCAATATTGGAAACAAGATATATTGAGCCACAGTATTTCATAAATTCGATTAATATTTAATTTACAATTTTTTAAATTCTTTATGGAATGCCTGTATACAAGACATTTTGAACGATAATATTTTGTAAGTTTTGATAGCCTTTCTGGCACGAGCGATCCCCCGCTTAAATTTTACGATTAAATAAGGCGAAGATTACGTTTTGAAAATAATGGTGTTAAAAATTTAAGACTTGCGCATCCTATATATGGAACGTATACATGATACTTGTCCTGAAAAGGTTTAAATGTTTTTGTTTTTTTTTTACAAATTTTATTAAATTTTAATTTATAACCCTTAAATTCTTATGACAGTTTCTTACGTTGAAAATGAGTTTTTTTGAACCACAATCACAAAATCTGTTCTATTCTTGTTTTCATAATTTAGACGAAAAATTATCAATAATTTTCTTGCATTTATTTTAAATTTATTTTGATAAAATTAAATTTATTTGTAATTTTTCGTTATAAGATTAAGATTAAACGGGAATGTACTGTATTTTTCAGGAGATGCTTTTGCATTATAAAAATGAGAGCAAAAGTTTGCTTTTCTTTTTTTTTAATTTGTACTATTACCCCCCCCCACACACACACACACACACACATACACACACCTTCTCTTTCTTTGGAGTTACATCAAAACTTTAAAAGATTTGTAAATCTACGCGATTTTTTCTTTTTATTTCACAAAGTCCTTTTGGTAATGTAATGAAATTTTCAAAGTGGATTCAAAATGTTTATTCAAAATTAGAGGTAAATAAATGAAAAAGAATAAAAGGTAAGTATTGATCAGTTTTCTTGTTGCATTCCCAGCCCAGTAACAGGAATTTTCTGTATCATTCTACTGTATTAAAATTTATCTGTAACCAGAATTGTAAAGGAGCATATAGGCCTTATACCACATTTTTTTAAAGCTCCATATGCCTTTTGTTTAAAATAGAACTATAGCATATACCCTCTGGCATATATTCTTTTTTTTTTTTTTTTTTACGACTACGGCATCGTCTTTGGTCTCATCAACATCGGACCCATGCTATTATTATGCAAAATTATACTATCCCACATAAGCAAAATATGCATTTACGAATATCTGTCAGATGTAGCAACATCTGCAGTACACAGAAACAATTATATGCAATTTGAAGAAGCAAAAAGGTAATAAATTCATATATAAAGTTAAATAAAATAACTTAAACACTTCTGAATCGTTTAAAACGTGTTTATTCTTTACTCTTTCTGAAGGCATAATAACAACAACTCTTAAATAATGCAAACATCTCCCTTGCCTTTCATGGATTATCTAACACATGTACTGATAAATGCACAATATTTTATCTAAATTAAATACATTTGAGTACGTTATGCAGATGAATTGAAATTATTTATTAATCAAAACTGCCAATACAAAAAAATTTGTTTCAGTTAATTTTAATATACTTTTTTATGTTGTATAATGTTTTTTTAGTTGTATAATAAGTTTGTCTTGCACAAATTGTAAATTAAAAAATCACAGCTCCTTAATTCAATTTCAAATTTGATTTTATTTTAGTGTAAAACTATTGAAAAATTTTCGTTGAAAATGTTAAACTGCATGTGCTTGCAGTTGGTTAAATTATTATTTTTTTTAAAGTAATACTATCTTACATTTTTAATGTTTTGGGTGAAACTATTCATTATTTATGCATGTTAAAATAAATTATTAATAGATAAATAATGAAAAGTTTCATAGGGTTGGGTTTTATTTAACCTGTGCTTTATTATTTATTTATTTTAATATTGAGTTTACACGATTTAGATTCTGCTTAATCTATTGTCGTGTTATATGCAATTAATATTTTAGATTACCTGAATTTTAGAAAAATAATATTGTAATCATATTTCTTTTAATGCTGAGATTGTAAAAGCTGAATCTGCTTAATGACTGCCATGTTATTTGCAATTAGTATTTTAGATTATCTGAATTATGCTAAAGTTATGTTATAATCGTAAGTTGCATTTCAACTAGGTATTTAAAAGAAAGTATATTAGCAATACCTACAGATCTCAAAAACTCATGGTAATCTATAAGTAACTTTCATTCATCATGTTACTTATTACATAAATTGCTTCTCAAAATTCAGTTTTTATCGCTAAAAGATTTACATCTGATACCTACTGTAGTTTCTGATAATGCAGGGTCCCCAGCGAAATAGAAAGTCGGGGAATTTCAAACTAGTCAGGGAAATTTTAAAATATATAGGAAAAGGAATTTACAAATATTTTCTAAAAAGTCTGGGGGGGGGGGGGGGGATGAATCTGAATTCATCAAACATATGATCTCGAGAAAAAAGTCACGAAATTCGTCAAATGAGGGCAAACGAATTCGAGAAATTCAAAGAGCGATCGCAGAAAAAAAAAAAATAATAATAATAAATTTTGTCAAAAGATTGCGGAAATAAATAGCGAATTTCGTTGAATGCCCGTTTGATCATGGAATTTGTTTTACTGGGAACCCTGTAATGTCTAATGCGTACTCTTTTTTCAAAATTGCTTTAAGTACTTTTAGAAGTGCAATACATTTTACTCATATCAAATATGATATTGAAAATCGAATTTTGAAGGGGGGAAAATGGGGGAGAATGTGTAATCTTACATTGTAATTTACCCATTGGCTATCGTGAAATTTAATAATCACTGACTTGTCACTTTAAACAATCGTCTGTTGTTTACGGAAAATGAACCCTACAGCTTATATATTCAAATATTTATTGTTTTAAATGAGTTTTTCTAATAGTGCTAAATGTAGTTTATTTCAATTTTATTTATATATTTGAAGTTATATTTTTTATTGGCGGATAAATTCAAGTTCACGTAGAATGTCAAATGTTCGTTTAGAACAATATATAGTTTGAACTTTTAAATTATCATTCCTTGAGTGAATGCATTAAGCTGTTTAGCTTGGCATTTTGTATATAATTCCAGTTTGTAAAGAAATTTATTGTACATAAATTATTATTTAGATTATGTTTGTTGGTGTAATATAATTACAATAAAACTAGTTTTTTTGTGTAATGATTTTTTTTTTTTTTTTTTTTTTTTTTTTGACCAAAGGAATGGTAAAAAAAAAAAAAGGTTAGTACTAAAATTGTGCCTCTGAAGAGAAACTTTTAAGTTGTTTTTTGGATTTAACAATGACTAGTATTGTGTCAGTAGTTTATCTACTGAAAGAAAAAGGTGTTATACTTGGCTGAAAGTGGTAAAGTTCCCTTTAATTTATTTTTCTATAATAATAACAGCAATACATATTTTATTATGTCCCAAAATCTACAAGATAATTCGTTTATAATCGTAAATTTTTAAAAATAAATCAGTTATCAGTTGCAAGGCGAACAATTGTATAAAAAGAAAAGCAGTTGTATTTCCATTTACACATTTTTGTACGAGTTTTTAAAAAAATACCTTTGTGATTTATGACGTAGATTATTAAAGTAAAATCAGTGTTAATCCTTTTTCAGTATCTCAAATCTTACGAAACAAACTGAAGCAAAAGCAGGAACAAGCCTTATGATCTTTCTCACTTTATTTCTGTGTGATAAAAAATATATATATATTATTTTAATTTGACTTTTTTAAGAAGATATAAAACTAGATTGTTGAAGCCTTCGACTCTTGTCTACAAAAAGTATTTAATTAGCCAAATTTTTGAAGGGAATGAGTTTTAAAATATAAACTATTAAAATAAATCTAGTATTCCCTTTTTAATCACTAGAACCTTGCACAACAAATTAAAGCAAAAACAGGAATAAAACCTATATAATTTTTTTTTCATTTTATTTCTGTGCAATAAAAATATTTAATTGTTATTTTAATTTGCCTCTTTTAAGAAGATTTATAACGAGATTATCGAAGCATCCGGCTTTTAGTCTACAAATCTAAACAATCTGCAAGAAAAGTGATATTCTCCTCAATTCATTTCTGTGTAATAAAATAAAGTATTTAATTAGCCAAATTCTTGAAGATAGTGAGTTTTCTAATGTAAACTGTAAAAGTAAAAACAGTATTATCCCTTTTTTTAATCACTAGAACCTTTCGCAACAAATTAAAGTAAAAGCAGGAATAAAACACATATAATCTTTTTAATTTTATTTCTGTGCAATAAAAAATGCAATTGTTATTTTAATTTGCCTCTTAAGATTCATAACTAGATTATTGAACCATTCGGCTCTTAATTTACAAATCGAAACGATCTGCAAAGAAAGTTATATTTCTCCTCATTTTATTTCTGTGTAATAAAATAAAGTATTTAATTAGCCAAATTCTTGAAGGTAGTCAGTTTTCTAATGTAAACTATTAAAGTAAAAACAACATTATTCATCTTTTAATCTCTAGAACCTTGCATAACAATTAAAGCAAAAGCAAGAATTTCCTTTCTGTGTTATAAAATAAAGTTTTCTATTAGTCAAATTCTTGAAAGTAATGAGTTTTATAGTGTAAACTATTAAAGTACAAACAACAGTATTATTCCTTTTTTTAATTACTAGTATAATCTATTTCATTTTACATCCGTACAATAAAAAATATTTCATTGTTATTTTAATTCGCGAAATTTCGAAGGTAATGGATGTACATGGTGTGTTCACAAAGTTTCAAGACTGGTCTGAGAATACAAAATTTATTAAACATTTTTGTACAGCGAACTGAAATTCTTCGAAATATGACTCTTGAGCATCAACACACCGCTGGCAGCGTTTTTTTTTTTTTTTTTTTTTTTTTTTTTTCATTATTCATAGGGTCCCTGGAAGTCTTTGCGCGCAAAGCTGTTAAGGGACCTCGTCGAAGCTGGAATCGTGGATAGCTGGAAACGTGTCAAATTGCTTCCCTTTCAGGTCTTTTTTTTATTCGGAGGAACAAAAAAAAGTGCCTGGGAGCGAGGTTGGAGCTGTAGGGGGCCTTGTGGCAGGATTGCCACGTTAAACTTAGCCAAAACTTTGGCACCTGCGAGCGACGTGTAAGAGGGCGCATTGTCGTGGTGAACAATGCAATCGTCTCTGATGTCTGGGCGGACGCGGCGGATCAGGTCAGTTTTACGCTGGAATGCACCACCATTTGAAGGATCGCGTCTGCCATCATCGCGTCCGCCAGACATCAGAAATGATTGAATTGTTCACCACGACAATGCGCCCTGTCAAACACCGCTTGCGCCGCCGAAATTTTGGCTAAGTTTAACGTGGCAATACTGCCACAAGCCTCTCTACAGCCCACACTTTGCTCCCAGTGACTTTTTTTGGTTCCCCGGATCAAGAAAGACCTGAAAGGGAAAAGATTCCAGCTATCCAAGTAGCTTCGACGAGGTCCCTCAACAGGCTTGTGGGCGAAGACTTCCAGGGAGCCTATGAATAATGAAAAAAACGCTGGCAGCGGTGTATTGATGCCCAAGGGCCAACGGTCATATTTCGAAGAATTTTAGTTCACTGTGCAAAAATGTTTAATAAATTTTGTATTCTCAGACCAATCTTGAAACTTTGTGAACACACCCTGTATTCCTACTTAGACTACAAATTAAAGCAGGCTGCAGGGAAAAAGGTAAACCATCCATTTATTTATTTATTAATAATTTGCCTTCTTTTGAATTAAGCAAAATTCACCATTAAGCTACATATTTTAATATATTAGGGAAGTAATATTAGAGTTATTAAAAGTAAGTTTTTCGATTTATAAATAATATGTTGGGACTGCTTTTCATTATTAGTAACTACTAACTTATCGATTCTATACATTGTGTTTGTTCAATACCGATTTGTAAGCATTATGTTTAAAATCATTATGCCAGAACAAAAAAGTAATCGGGAACAAACGTGCACAAATTTAAATATAAATTGCCTTATTATATATACATGTATGTACATATTTGTTTTAATAATAAGGAAAATTTGTTAATTATGTATGCTAAATATATTATAAAATCAGCTGAAAAAATCAATTTTTTTTTTTTTTTTCTCAGTATTGTTTTTTACTTATGCTCATAAATTGGGCATTAGGATCATCATTAGGATACTTTCTATTTTAAATGTTTTGTCGAATATCTGCAGAAATGCTTAACAAATTGCCCTTGAACTTCGGAAATGTAAAGAATATATTTGACCCCCATATTTTTCATTGAAGATTTAGTCGGGAGGGCAACTAAAATGCCCACAATAAATGAAATAAAATATATTTGCGATCACTCTGTAAGAGGAAATGGTCGAAATTGTTTAATTTCGGAAATGGCTGTGTACACCCTGTAGAAAGTTTGCATGCATTTCTGTAAGTATAGCATGCATATTCGTGAATATGTAAACTTCGTAAAATTTTCAAATATTTTTGTTTATAGCATGCAAAGTTTTCCGAAAACTTGGCAATGTGCTATAAAAACATTATCTGTTCTATTAAAATTAGCTTATTAAAAAATGAATATATTAAATATTCGATGAGATATGAGCCTTTGTATGAAATAATTTTAACTGTGTATGCGCTAGTGATATACGTATACTTTTTTTTTTTTTTTTTCATAAGTTGATAGTTAGCAATATAAGGCAATTCATATAAAATGTCAGTCGCTTATCGTGAAAATTCAGAGAAGATTTGGCGATATAGTGCACTGAATTTCAGCTGCTTTATGAAAATATGCTGGAAATGATAAGAAAATTTCCCATTAATTGTCAATCCTCTCACGTATCGCCGATATGTTTCTGAATTTTTTCGATATTCCACTTGTCTTTTTATATAAGTTATCCTATATAGATACCAAATTATGAAGAAAAAATATTGCCTAGATATCGTTTAAACACGTGCTTTTAAAAATTATTTCAAACGAATGCTCATATCTCATCAAATATTAAATATATTGATTTCTTTAATTGCAGTATAATGTTTCTACTGTACTTTGTCAAGTTTTCGGAAAGTGGTGTTAAATTTCGTTGAAAACTGCATGCTGTAAACAAAAAATATTTGGGTATTTTTGCAAAAACGTTGCATACGGCCCATTTAGGCATATAATGACAGACCATTTCAAGGGTGATCACAAATATAATTTTCTTTAATTCAATTTATTCTCAGCCCCCTAATTGCTCTCTCGACTACATCTTCGCTGAAAAATTATGAAGTTAAATATGTTCTTTACATCGATGCAGTTCAAGGACCATTCGTAAAGCATTTTTGTTTATATTCGAGAAAACGTCTAAAATGAAAAGCGTTATCCTTAATTTATTCCAGGTTTCTCTTGCCTGTCTATATTAAAGGTAGCCTCACTTACGGAAAGTGATCTAAACTTATTCAGCAATAATTAGATTTTTCTGAACTACCTATTTTAAAGATGGCCTTACTTACGGAAAGCGATCTACATTCATTCAGCAGTAATTAGTTTTTTCTTTGCAAATTATTTTAAAGGTAACTTCCCTTACTAAAAGTGTTCTAAATTCATTCAGCAGAAATTAGGTTTTTATTACCTATTTTAAAAGTAGCTTTACTTACGGAAAGTGATCTAAATTTATTCAGCAGTAATTAGGTTTTTCTTAATCACTTATTTTAAAGGTAACCTATCCTCACTGGCGAAAAGTGATCTAAACTCATTCAGCAATAATTAGGTTTTTCTTTACGAACTATTTTAATAGTAACTACTTCAGTTACGGAAAGTGGTCTATACTTATTTCGTCGTAATTAGGTTTTCTTAACCATCTATTTTAAAAGTAACTTCAATTACGGAAAGTGATCTAAAGTTATTCAGCAGTAATTAGGTTTTCCTTTACCAACTATTTTAAAAGTAATACGGAAACCAATTACGAAATAAAACAATTACGAAAAGTGATCTAAACTCATTTAGCAGTAATTAGGTTTTTCTAGACCACCTATTTTAAAGTCAGCATTACTTACGGAAATTTATTCAGCAATAATTAGGTTTTACTTAATCACTTATATTAAAGGTAACCTAACCACGCTTACGGAAAGTGGTCTAATCTCATTCAGCAGTTATTAGGTTTTTCTTTACCAACTATTATAAAAGTAACTTCAATTACGGAAAGTGATCTATATTCATTCATTAGTAGTTAGGTTTTTCTTTACCAACTATTTAAAAGGTAGCCTCAATTAAGGAAAATGATCTAAATTATTATTTTTTTTTTAATTAGGCTTTTCTTCTCTAGGCTCCATACTAGTCATTTGTTACCATGTAGAGAGGATACAGATTGTATATAAACAAATTTGTATGTATACTATCAAATTATCATTATTGTTAGCACTCAGTTATTTGGTGCAAAAAATATAGGCTCTAAATATAAATGTAAACAAAATAATTTCCGAAATGCTTAAAAAATCGACTTGTCAAGAGAGCATTAATTTAATAGCACTCTTTATTTTGAGGGGGGGGGGGGGGGGACAAAAAAAAACAGTTTTTTATTAATCGGTTGGGATTTATTAAAGTAAACCTGCACGAGAGGCGTATGCTAAGGGGTGATGATGTTTTTCTAAGGAAGCTTACGCATGCATCTTTTACCAGTTGAAGAAAGTTGTTGAATTGGCATTCTTGAAACTAGTCGCCTTTTTAAGCATATTTCAGAATTTCCTTTTGAAAATTACAAAATTTATGAAATTATAATACATAGGTTTCATGCATCAATTTTCTGATGGCAAAAAGCAAATTTTGGAAAATGCACCTCATCATAAAAACTTGACACATGCCATGTTGTGTCTTATTTTTTTAGAATGGTGTGATACAATTAGTATATTGTACGATTACATTACTTGGTACTTTTATGTTAGCCGGGCACGAGTGATATCTCGCCAAATCTTGTTTGAATTTGCATCATTTGGCTGGAAACCTTGACTGAATTCATGTAGAGAAAAAGAACTAACGATGCACTTAAATAACGTAGGCTTCACTGGCGCTCCGCTAACATAAAAGTACCCATTACTAGGCAATTTTGCCGTATTTTTCGTGAATTCATTCCATGTGTAATCAGTCTTGTTTTCTAGTCAGGGATTAGTTTCATGTGCAATCAGATTTATCTGCATTATTATTATTTGAATTATGTGCCTTGTAAATTACTTGTTCATTTTATCTGACAGTGACTAATATTGTAACCAGTTTTTTCATAGAGTTTTAAATACAATCACCACCTTGTAATGGAATTTTTGTGTAGCTTTCCAGAATGTAAATCTGGAAACTTATATTGCACATATTGCTCAAAACTTGCCTTAAAAGTCGAACTATTCTTTTGGTAAATGTTGAAAGAAGAGAGCAATGTGCAAAATATGTAATTTAGAGAATTTTGTAGGTCTGTCTTTCATTTCTTGTAAAGTTCTAGCTATGTATTATTCGTGTAATTGTAATATTACGTAATTATTGTATGCTTATTGTGGCTACAAATGTAGTGTAAATATCGAAGGGCTTTTGATATGCCACTTCAGATGTTTAAGTATAATTATTACGGATTCTATACTTAACTAACATATTTAAATGTTAGCATTCTTCTGTCATGTTATTCATGTGAAATGCTTGTTTAAATTTTCCTCTCAGTTTGTGTGAACAAATTTTACTAGCGTCTAGTTTCCTTTGAGAGAATGCTGTTCGGAAATGTATTTCGTGTTCATGTAATGTGGTAAAAGTAGGTAATGCACTGCCAGTGTTATTTGCACAGTGATTGCACAATTAAATTTATATAATTTGTTGTTTTTTTCACATAATGGTTATAATTATGTTTTTTAATGTAATTTTCTGCTCAATTCAGCAGTTCTTTTGTCTGTTACATTCATTGTTTCACTTATTTCATCTATCTTTTAGAAAAGTTTTTGGACATGTCGAGAGAAAATTTTTCAGCAACAATGTTTTGGGTATTTGACTGTCAAAAAAGTATTAGCAACAAGGTTTTGGGGTATTTGATTATAAAAGTAATGCTTACTTCATGGTTTAGGGTATTTTATGTGCTATGAAAATGAAAAATGCTGGTTTTAGGGTATTTTATTTACTATGAAAAAAAAAAAAATGTTAGCAATATGGTTTAGGGTATTCGATTGTGAAACAAACGCTAGCAACGTCATTTGGGTATTTAATTCTGAAAAAATGGTATTATCAATATTTAAGATATTTGGCTATGAAAAAAACATACCAACAAGATTAGGCTATTTGACTATTAAAAAAAAATGTAGCAACAAGTTATTTAGGCAGGCTGGCAGAAAATTTGGAGATTTTGCCCATAAAAAATTTACTAGCAACAGAGTTCAAGATTGTGGATCATTCTAAGTATTGCTAGCAACAAGCCTTAAAAGTCTGCTGTTCACTTTTCGTTCCTTTAATTTACAGAGTGATCCAAAGCTGGAAATTTTATTTAAGCTAAAGCAGTTTTTGGATGTTCAAAAATAAATGGTTAAAATTATTTTCTTTTGCAACCAATTAATTCTTCATGAAGCATTTTATAAACTTTTTTGTTAATCAAAACTAATCACTAAAATTTCAAAAATTTTATTATGAATAATCACGGAAAATGTATTGCTTGTATCCCCCTCCCCCCCTTAAGAAAAAAAAAGAAGCAGTTCAACCATTTGTATAAAAGTTATTTAAAACAATTTTGAGGGTTTATGATCTAAAATATATTTACAGAAGTATTTTTTCTTTTTGAAATAACCTCAATATTTAATTTTCTTGTCTTTTCGAATAGATATAAATTGAAGTCTGGAAGAAATTGCTTCACTAATCGTGAAATTTTATCTTATGATTTCACTATTATGAGGGTTTTCATTATCAGTATTATTTTCTCACGAATGTTATAATTTTTTTTTCTTGAAACATTTCCAAAATTTGATTTTTAAACAAGTGCTTCTGAACATTAGCAGTTAAATATTGAGACATCAGCATTGATCAGAATTGCATTAAAATTATCAATAAAATAGTTTGATTCAACCGCTTATATTTTGAATAAACACGTCTTATTTTTTTATTTATTTGAATGAACATTTTAAAAATAACAATTTTAGTGACTGTAACCCGAAATAGAAATAGTTGAAAAAGTGTGCGCAATTCAGAAATTTAATCATTAGCTATAATAGAAGTTGGACTTTTATGATTAAAAAAAAAAAAAAAATGAATTTTAATAAATTTGAATTTTTATTTGAATGAAAATCATTAGCTTTGATGAGTGTAATTCGAAACACGCAAAGACACATTTGCGACTGGTGAATGAAGTGCAAATTGAGTGTAGTAATTCAAAAATTTAATTATAACCGATAATCATATTTGCATTACTTTTATTAAAAAAGAAAGAAAGTACTTGGATCAGTATCCGAATAAAAACATCTGAATTTTTAATAAAAGCATCTGAATTTTATTTGAAAGAAAAATATTAAAATTAATTTTGATAACTATAATTCGAAATACGCAAAGACACATTTGCGGGTAGTGTGCCTAATTTAAAAAAATTAGCTATCAACGATAATCAAAATTACATTATTTGTATTAAAAAAGAAAATAAAAAACCTTGTTCAGTCTCTGCGTTTTAAATTAAAATATCTCAACTTTATTTGAATGAAAAATATTAAAATTCTGATAACTACAATTCAAAATACGCAAAGACACATTTGCGGGTAGTGTGCTTAATTCAAAAAAATTAACTATCACTTGATAATCAAAATTGCATTACTTTTATTGAAAAGGAAAATAAAAAAAACCTTGTTCAGTCTCTGCGTTTTGAATAAAAACTTTATTTGAATGAAAATTATTGAAATTAATTATGATAGCTATAATTCGAAATACGCAAAGACACATTTGCGGGTAGCGTACTCAACTAAAAAATTTAACTATCACCGATAATCAAAATTGTATTACTTTTACTTTGAAAAAAGAAAAAAACTTAATTCACTGTCTGCTTTTTTAATAAAACATATGAATTTTTATTTAGATGTATTTATTTAAATATGTATTTACAAGCACATTTAGGATTTCAAAATGATAGTAAGACAGATTTCATAAAGAGTTTTTGGTCTACCTCGATAGATTAAATAAATGAAGATCTGAAAGAACTTGCTAAATCAATTGTCAAACTGTCTTTAAGTAACTTTTTTGTGGATTTATAATTTCTATTACCTCTTTTTTGCTTGGTATCTGTACTCGAAATGTGGTTTGGTGTATATTTGTTATGAACTTCCAGTTTTTGCATTTACTGTATCGGGTTACTTGGAAACTGGACGCTGTTTATATCATTCCTTACAAAATATTAGATTTTTTTTTCTTTTAGGTACCTTGTATTTATTTTGTCATCGCCTTGTTTGAAATGTGTAGAAGTTGTTTTCCTTCTTTTTCCTAAACATAAAAATAATTAATTTGAATAGATGTTGAAGTAAGAATGATAAATATGTCTTAATATTAGTTTGGTGCAATACAGTTTTGTCCCGAGGTGCCTTCTATTAAACCTACGTGCCTTAATTTTTTTTTAATACGATTTTTCGAAATGAATATTTTCTAAATAACCAAAGTGCCTTATATTGAAATAGTCCTTTCTTTTCCCCAACTTTTATTTCCACAGGGACATTGACTCTTATTTTACTACGTTCAAGATGAAATATTTAAGATTTTTAATTCGTGGTTTTAAACCAGGTCGTTTAGAATTGGCCTTGGTATGTTAAGGGGCTACTTCACTCTTTCGAAAAAATCCGCTCGTTAATGTTAATCCTATGAGAGATTTTTATCTCGTTTGCATTTCCATATTTTTAATTTTTTTTTTTTTTTTTTTTTTTTTTTTTTTTTTTAAACATTGGATAGCTGAAGTCCATCTCTGCAAAGGTCGTTTTTTAATTTTTTTCTATTTGTTTGCATGTTTTTTTAAAATAGGATATACTTATGAAAAAAGCCTCTAAACAAAATCGAAAAGGTTAAAAACGGCCTTTGTAAAAATGCAACTATCCGATGCAAAAAAATAAATAAAAAATTAATTAATAAAAAATAATTAAAATATTGAAATGCAGACGACATATTTAAAAAAAAATCTCCCATAGTATTAACCTTATATTTTAATCAGCATAATAAGCACCTCTTGGCAATGTAAAAATGCTGTCTCTGATCCCTATTTTGACAGGAGACCTCTGGTTTTTATTACATGTCTCCTGATTATCTAATACATTTTTAAACATTCTATTATTTTATCCTAAAACCTGCTGCCACCGAAAGGTGAAAACTTCTAAAACATATCGGTTATAAATGATGAGACTTCTCAAAAGTTTGTGACCTTGTCGTGTTCGAATTTTCAGATTTTATTCGTAAATAATGCGAAATTTACCACTAATGTAGTATTTTCTATTAGATGGTAATCGTAACTTTATGTTGAGAACTCTAAATAAGTGAAATAATCATTGTGTAATATATTTTCATCTTACACGACATCGGCGTAAGAGGGTAGGTAAGTCAGTCAGATCTGCAATTCTCCTAGCTGATATTAAATCCTATGGGAGTAAAATGTTATGAACATATTTATCAGGCAATCAACTAAGGAATTAATGAAACTTAACCTTATATTTTAATCAGCATAATAAGCACCTCTTGGCAATGTAAAAATGCTGTCTCTGATCCCTATTTTGACAGGAGACCTCTGGTTTTTATTACATGTCTCCTGATTATCTAATACATTTTTAAACATTCTATTATTTTATCCTAAAATTTGCTGCCACTGAAAGGTGAAAACTTCTAAAACAGATCGGTTATAAATGATGAGACTTCTCAAAAGTTTGTGACCTTGTCGTTCTCGAATTTTCAGATTTTATTCGTAAATCATGCGAAATTTGCCACTAATGTGGTATTTTCTATTAGATGGTAATCGTAACTTTATGTTGAGAACTCTAAATAATTGAAATAATCATTGCGTAATATATTTTCATCTTACATGACATCGGCGTAAGAGGGTAGGTAAGTCAGTCAGATCTGCAGTTCCCCTAGCTGATATTAAATCCTATGGGAGTAAAATGTTATGAACATATTTATCAAGCAATCAACCAAGGAATTAATGAAACTTATTATGCCATATATGTAGATTAAGCATGGTAATCTACAATGACTATCATACGGGAATTTTTAAATGTTTCTAATAGCGAAAATTGCTTAACACAAAGGGAATCAACTCATTTGGCATTACATTAACATTACCTTAACATTAGCTTTTAATATTTCAGAACGTTTCGGGGACAACTCTGAAACCGAACGACTTAAGTCAGAAATTAAGCATCTTAAGTATTACAGTCTGAATGTAGTAAATGAGTTTATTTTTTCCATGTACATGATTTCTTTTTTATTTAGTTTCTCATTCTTTATAGATAATTTCTTCAGTGTATGATGAAATAAACAGCGGGATTTGTATTGTTGTAAATAATCATCATTATTATTATTTATGAATCCATTTTCATTTCGCGTATTCATCAGCTGAAACATTATGAATATATAGTTGCTATGAGTAATGTCATTTTGTGTATTTGTAATTCTATTTAGTGTTGAAAAATAATAAAAGATTATGCATGAAGTTTTTTGTTCTTTATTATAACTCTGTTAAAATGCTCCCAGACACAAAATTTTACCTTTTTATGGGTCTCTCAACCTGGTTTACGTCCTAGACACAAAACGTTACCTTTTTATACCGTTTTATTTAACTCAACTTGCTTTTCGGCCGTAGACACAAAATTATTTATTTTTTATACTCTTTTATTTAACTCAACCTAGTTTTTGGTCCTAGACACAAAAATTTACCTTTTTATACTCTTTTATTTAACTCAACCTAGTTTTTGATCCTAGACACAAAATTTTAGCTTTTTATACTTTTTTATTTAACTCAACTTGCTTTTCGGTCCTAGGCACAAAATTATTTATTTTTTTTACTATTTTATTTAACTCAACCTAGTTTTTGGTCCTAGACACAGAAATTTACCTTTTTATACCCTTTTATTTAAGGGTGTTTTCACATCCAGAAGGGCAACTTTCTGACATGTTTTAATTTATTTTTGTTCGAAAATGCATGAAACTAGCTGGTGTTGTTGTCCAGAAACTATGTCATCGAGTTGTTTTATCCATGTTTTTGCAAACCCAATAGATCTTTCAGAAAACAGTGTCAAAGTGGGCGTTTTGAACTGAATTTTCGCGCGAAGGAAAAAAAGCACTCAAGAAAGGCGAAAAACGGGTTTGTCACGTGATCAAATTCGCTTATAACTCAATAGGTAATTGATGGATCAAAAAATGGAAAAAACAGTTCAATTCCAAATCGCTTCCATGGCCAGGCTTTCTAATTTTATACCTTTCCGTTAAAAAAAAGAATTTATAAATGTGTCAAAACGATTTGTGCTTATGGAGCAGAGCAGTTAAGAACAGCCTTAACTCAACCTAGTTTTTGATCCTAGACACAAAATTATAGCTTTTTATACTTTTTTATTTAACTCAACTTGCTTTCCGGTCCTAGACACAATATTATTTACTTTTTATACTCTTATTTAACTAGCAAAAAATTGTTTAAAACATATTTAAAATGTTGAAATAATTCAGAAAAATTCCATATTAATTCTTTCACTTTTCAAAAACTCACTAGATGACGTCAAAAAGGCTGTTAACATATATTAAAATTCGAAACAAAAAAGAAAAAATATCTTTTAATACCTCAGTAACGCTTATAGATAGTTTGAAAAAAAAATTGTCCATAAGAAGCCTAGTATTTCAAAAAATTGCCTGTAGATGACAGCACTTAAAAATACACACACACCCTCTTTGAAATGTATATTTATTTATATTATTTTTTAATGTAAATTATCTCCTTTAAAAAATTGAAATTTAATTTATGAACTTTAAATCTAACCATGGTTTAAAACTGATATCTTCTGAAAAAACAAAACGAGTTATAATGACGTGAGTTAGAGCGTGGACAGTCAGACTGCCAGACAAACCGAATTCATAAACACTTTTCAACCTTGTTGCTAAGTTTTCAAAACATTTTCATCAGGACATGCATGGAGTTTGCTGACTGATTTCATTTTACCTTCTAAGGAAAGCATCCTTTAGAAAATGCTAATAAAGTTTGTATTTTGAATTTTAAAATACATAGATATAACCTTAGAAGTGGCTATTAGTTAATAATCCATTATGAAGATTGAAAATACCGATGCAACGAATAGTCATTTGATCGAATACTGTGTTGCGAGTTGAGTTACTTTTTAACATTTTCCAACATTGTTGAAAAATGTTTATGAATTGGGTTTTGGTTTGTTTAGCTTTCGTTTATGAATTGGTATGTCTGTCCGTTGCCATGCAATTGAGGTTTATTGTAGCATGTTCTGTATTGAAAATAAAGTGTGTAACAGTTCTTGTTCATTTACACTTTACAGGAACATTCAAAGGAATTTCGTTACATTACCGTTTACGGTGAAAAATCGTTTGTGGTGTATCTATCTATATTTTAAAGGACAAACGTATCTGTGCGTAACGCTGACGTCATTTTGCGACAATCAAATTTAACTTTTATATACTTTTATTGCGACTTTTTTAATTTCTAAATATCGCCAATTTTCAATATTTACACCGTCAAATAGAGAAAAAAAATGTACTTTCGAATACAATTTGTTTGAAAACTATATCGCAGTTTACTCAATTTTTATTGTTTTTAAAATATTTTTTTGCAATATAAAATTACTGAGCAACAGGTTTTTCAAAATCAATATACTTAAAACACCAGGTTTTTTTTTTTTTACCCGACTGCCAAGAAGGGTTATGTGTTTCACGTGTATCTGGGGTATGTGGATTTTTTTTATACCCTCAAAACATCCCAATGGCTGATGGATTTTAATGAATGAGGTCTTTATCGATTCGTCTTAAGCGTCCGATGGTTATAGGCTAGTTTTGTTTTTATAAATTCCAAAATGGCGGTTTAGACGAAAAAACGTTTTTACGCACCCTATTGAGTGGCATATCATTGGATAGGTCTTTCAAAATGAAGACGATGTTTCATGGACTATTTTACAGTTAGAAGCTCCGTTTAAATATTACACAACCTGGAAGTTGTGTAGGTAGGATCTCTAGCTTTACTGCAACTCTAACCTTCATAGACATCTATAGGCCTCATCAAAACAGTGTTTATAGATAGGAACTAAGATTTAAACACAACTTAAAAGTCATCAATACAAGTAAATAAAAAAATTAGGTAAGCAATATAAAAAATAGTTTCACATTGATGAGAAATAATTAATTAGTTCGCTTTTTAGGCAGTCGGGTTTTTGGATTTTTTAAATTTAATTTTTACTTGTTTAGTCATTTGCTCTGAGTTTTCTATTGCACAAATTTCAATAATAGTTTTTTTAAATGAACGCTGTTCATTTCTAGATGTGCCCGCGCTAGATATTTTTTTAAAAATGTTCCCATTTTTATATTTTAATTAAAAAACTTTTTATATGAAATTTCTTCAAAATGGTGGCATTCGGATTACTTCCATTGTTGCAGAGAAAGGAGAGATAATGGGATTTATTTATCTTTATTCCTTATATCTTTATTGATTATCATAATTCATTATATCCATTTTCTCATTATAAAAGAAAATAAACGGTCAAGTGCGAGTATTACTCGAGTTTTGAGAGTTCCGTACAAAAAATATGTGAATTATTAACCGTACTATTAAAAAAATCGTTACTAAAAGAATAATAAGACTTTGTAAAAAACTTTACAACGTAGGGTTGAGTATAGCTGTATATACTAGAAAAGTATGAATGGGTATACCATAAAAGTTCAAAGGCATATGAAGCCGAATATATCAAATATTGCTATTCTGTATAATTATTATTATTTTTTTTATCTTTTCCTAATCTGTTTATGATGAACTTAATTCGGTACCGACAATAAAAATAGTGCATATTTAAACTTCATGTAGCATTTCATAACACTAAATTCAGCGTAGTAATAGTCTTTTCTTTTCACACTGTATAAACCCTTGTTTAAATTTGGCACTTTGCTAAGCGCGCTTCGAAAGGAGGTCGCAATTATGCAACGCCGCCTTGACCCATACCGCGTTTTTCCAGATAGGTTTTTAATTAACTTTTAAAGACACGGGAGCTATATAGAGTAGTGATGGACGATTCTCGAGAATTCGACAATCGAGAAAAATCGTCATCGTAAAAAATCACAATCGATACAACTATCGATTAATTCATAGAATCTACAATCGAGATGTTTTACAATCGATTATAACGAGAAAAGCTAAAAACAGTTATTGGAAAACTTAGCTATTATTCTGGCCGACAATTTCACAGTAGTGATAGGGCTTAGTGATGGGCGATTCTCGAAAATTTACCAATCGAAAAAAATTGTTATCGTAAAATACGCAATCGATACAGTCATCGATTACTTTCGAGAATCTACAAAGGAGATGTTCTAGAATCGATTATTGAAATCATTGTTTTTACATATATATAAGGCAGATTTTATTAAATATAGGGTAACTGAAAACAGATGGAATAAAAAAACAACAAACCAAAGGGAAAGTATAAAGGAGCCATAAGACTGGAAAAGTCTTGTAAGGGTGCCCCCTGGTTGAAAAAAGCTGAAAAAACGCGAGTAGCTATGAAGCGGTAAGGGGAGTTTAAGTATCAAAAATTAGAATTTTTCAGCAATTAGTACCAAAATGGCCAAAGAAATAAGAATCAAAAGCACCCCCTAGTGGCAAAAATATGAACTAAAGGATGATAAAAGGGATCAAATTTTTTTATGGATTTTTCTACGTCATTTGAGATTGGATCTTTAATTTCCCCATTTTTATAAAGTCTTCGACTGGAATACATTAAACGAACTCCCGCGGGGAGCAAAGTAGGAGGGAGGGGCAAGGAAAGTGCATAATATGAATAAGTGGTCACAGGACTTTCCAACGATATGGCACATGAGGGGTGTCGGCTAAATTTAGTAAAGTGCCCCCGCTCGGGGGCAAAGTAAGGGGAGGGGCGCGGGCGATATATAAAATGAAATAGTAGTCACAGAGCTTTCCAATGATATATCACGTGAGGGGTGTCAGCAAAAGATAGAAAAGAGTCCCAACTCCCAGGATTCCAATTATCGTGCCCCCCCCCCCCCCCGAAATATACCCTGCCCATCCTTCTCTTTGAAATTTTCATATATTAAAAATTATTTATCGGAGGGCTCCGTAAAAAAATCCGATCTAAAATGTTTAAAAACGCTACGATTTCAAAAAAGTTCGAAAAGTGCCTCTCTCGGGGCGCCAAACTAAGGAAGGAAGAAGAAAGGTTCATAATATGAAAGAGTAACTTTGCGATGATAACCGAAAACCTTCCGATGATAGATCAAATGACTGGTCCAAAAAAAGTTTGAAACCTACCCCTCCCACGTGGGTTCCCTCTTTTATCCTAGAATATACCCGGAAATCACGCAGCCCCACTTTTAAAATTTTATATTTAATAAATAATATTTATCGGAGAGCTCCATTAAAAAACCTCATTTAATGATATTTATTGTAGAAATCTCTACAATTAAAAAAAAAGTCACCCCCGCACCGCTCCCCCCCCCCTCGAACCCCTTCCGGAATTCAACTCTGGGAGGAGAAAGGTTCATAATATGAAAGAGTGGTGAAAGGACTTTCCGATGATATGTCAAGGAGAGGTTTGGTAAAAGTTTGAAAATTACCCGCCCTCCCCCCCTCCCTTTGTGCACTCTCGCGCACCCCAGAATTCACTCACCTTCCTCTTTGAACTTTTTATATTTAATAAATAGTATTTATCTGAGTCTCCAGGTATGGGGCAGCTTGGCAGAGCTAAAATAAGAGAAACATTGAAAATTCGTGGCAAAATGACACTTTATTTAACAGTAAAGTTTGAAACTAGGACTATACAGAACTGAATACATAAACCACTATGCTTCATAACCCACATCGGTTAATAGCAATAAAATGATAAGTGCCAGTTAAACTGATGGCATTGAGCTCACAGGTTATTAACACTAACTGTATATTATACTCTTATTTCAAAGAATAATGTCCCTCAAAAAATAAATGAAGGGAAATATCCCCTGTTTGCCCCTTTTATACTTAACCAATGAACCTCCAAATCTAATCAGGGAAACTCCTTAACTATAATAAATCAGTATATCAAATTTGAAGCAAATCAGATAATTCTGCATGAAAAAAAGAAACATATCGCTAAATTAAGGGTGGTCTAACCCCTTTAACCCTTTTATACTTAACTAATGAACCTCCAAATCTAATCAGGAAAGCTCCTTATCAGAACAAACATAGAAAAAAAAATTAAAGTAAATTGAATAATTCTCCATGAAAATCCATTTATCTAAATTAAGGGGACTTGCCCCCTTTTCGCCCTTCTATACTTAACCAATGAACCTCCAAATCTAATGAAGGAAGCGCCATATCGGAATAAATCGGTATATTAAATTTGAAGCAAATCCAATAATTCTGCATGAAAAACCCTTTTATCTAAATTAAGGGGAGACTAGCCCCTCCCCTTTATACTTAACCCATAAACCTCCAAATCTAATCAAGTCAGCTTCTTAACATAATAAACCGGTATTCCAAATTTGGAGCAAATCGAATAATTCTGCATGAAAAACCCATTTATCTAAATTAAGGAGGGGGTCTACCCCCCTTTCCCCCCCTTTATACTTAACTAATGAACCTCCAAGTTTAATCAGGGAAGCTCCTTAACATAATAAACCGGTATACCAAATTTGGAACAAATCGAGTAATTCTGCATGAAAAACCCATTTATCTAAATTAAGTGGGGGACCAGCCCCCCTTCTCCCCCTTTATCCTTAACCAATGAACTTCCAAGTTTAATCAGGGAAGCTCCTTAACATAATAAACCGGTATACCAAATTTGGAGCAAATCAAATAATTCTGCATGAAAAGCCCATTTATCTAAATTAAGGGGGGACCAGCCTCCCTTCTCCCCCTTTATACTTAACCTGTAAACCTCCAAATCTAATCAAGGCAACTTCTTAACGTAATAAACCGGTATACCAAATTTGGAACAAATCGAATAATTCTGCATGAAAAACCCATTTATCTAATTTAAGGGGGGGGGGGGTCTAGCCCCCTTTTCCCCCTTCATACTTAACTAATGAACCTCCAAGTTTAATCAGGGAAGCTTCTTAACATAATAAACCGGTATACGAAATTTGGAGCAAATCGAAGAATTCTGCATGAAAAACCTATTTATCTAAATTAAGGAGGGGGGGGACCAGCCCCCCTTCTCTCCCTTTATCCTTAACCAATGAACCGTCGAAACTAAACAGCGGAACGCCTTATCAGAATGAACATAAAAAACATTGAAGCAAATCGTACATTTTAATCAAGAGTTATCGCGTTACGTACATACATACGTACCTACGTACGTACAGTACATGCATACACCCAGAACCGACGGGTACATTAGCTCTCAGGCTTAGATAGCCTGTGAGCTAAAAAGAGATAAGATAAGCAGATGGACTCCTTTGAGAAATTATGACTTAAACCAGAAATGCGGTAAGTTTGACTCTGAAAGCTTCATTTCCATCTCGCATTTCGGCAAATCTCATCTCGATGATTTTTCCAGCATTTCGACGCTTCCAGATGGCAAGCTGCTCGATGGTTGGTTCTCTCGCGGTTTTAAACCTTTCGGGATGGGAAGTCTCTCGAGAGTTTCCTCTCGCCCTTTTCAACCTTTCCCGATGGGAAGCCTCTCGCTTGTTACTCTCGTCCTTTTCGAAATCTCCCAATGAAAAGCCTTTCGAGGATTTCTCTCGCGCTTTTCAACATTTCGCTATGAGAAGCTTTTCGAGGATTTCTCTCGTCCTCGGCAGAGAAGAAAAGTAAGAAAATTTATCGAGAGTACCAAGGGACGAGATAGAGAAAAAGGCATGACAATGAGCTGTGAAATGAAGCTTTAATTTTCAAAGTTTCTCTTATTTTAGCCCTACCAAGATGTCACATACCTGGAACACTCCGATAAAAATTATTTATTAAATATAAAATTTTCAAAGAGGAAGGTGGGTCGGGTGATTTCGAGGGAGGAGGACGTGAGAGTGGACTCATGGGGTGCAATTTAAAAAATTTTACCGAACCCTTCCTGTGGCATATAATCGAAAAGCCCTTTGACCACTCTTTCATACTATGAACCTTTCTTCGCTCAAAGGGGGTGGGGAAGGGGCGAAAAATTTTTTAAAACCGTAGCCGATTTCTATAATAAATTTAAATATCACTTTAAATATGGGTTTTTTATGCAGTCTTCCGGTAAATATTATTTATTGAACATAAAAATTTTTAAGTGGCGGCTGTGTGAATTCCGGGGTGAAAGAGTGGGCCCACGGGGGGAGAGAGGGGGAGCAATTTTCAAACTTTTTTTGGACCAGTCATGTGATATGTCATTGGTAAGCTCTCGGATGACTCTTTCATATTATGAGACTTTCTTCCTCCCCTCCCCAATTTGGCCCCCACTGCGAGGGTAGTTTTTTCCGCTTTTATCATTTTAGATCGGATTTTTTTATGGAGCCCTCCGCTAAATATTATTTATAATATATGAAATTTCAGGACACTTTTCCAAATTTAGCCAAGACCCCTCATGTGACATATCGTTAGAAAGGTTTGTGACTACTTATTAGTGCTATGCACTTCCGGTGGCCGCCCCCCTCCACTTTCCCCCCCGGAGGACACTTTTCCAAATTTAGTCAGTACCCCTCTTATGAGATATCGTTGAAAAGGTCTGTGACTACTTATTGATGTTATGCACTTCCGGTGACAGTTCCCCCCACTCTTTGCCCCCCCTGGGGGACACTTTTTCAAATTTAGTCAAGACCCCTCGTGTGAGATATCGTTGGAAAGGTCTGTGACTACTTATTGATGTTATGTACCTACGGTGTCCCCACCACCACTTTGCCCCCCCCGGGGGCACTTTTCCAAATTTAGCCAACACCCCTCATGTGAGATATCGTTGGAAAGGTCTGTGACTATTTATTGATGTTATGCACCTCCGGTGACAGTCTCCCCCAATTTGCCCCTCCCGGGGGACACTTTTTCAAATTTAGCCAAGACCCTTCATGTGAGATATCGTTGGAAAGGTCTGCGACTACTTATTGATGTAATGCACCTCCGGTGACCGCCCCCCCCCCACTTTTCCCCCACGGGGGTGTTTTTCTAAATTTAGCCGAGACCCCTCATGTGACATATTGTTGGAAAGGCTTATGACCACTTACTCATGTTATCCACCTCCCGCACCCCTCCCCCCCTTTCCTTCCCACGGGGAGGGCATTTTTATAAATTCAGATCTAGACTTCTCATGTGACATATGGTTGGAAAGGCCTAAAGACCTGTGACGACTTAGTCATATTATGCAGCTGCTGTGCCCCTCCGCTCGCTTTGACCCCTCCCCCAAGAGATCTGGTCCGACGTTCATTCGTTTCGATATTATATTTTTTACAAGATTTTGTAGTGCGTGCACACCACACCCGCCTGCTATCATATATCAGTGCCGTATATAGCGGGTAACCTGTTCGTGATTTCATATTATAAGATTACGTATAAATTAGAGGCCCCGATTAAAGGAGGGGCCCGCTAGCGGTCGAAGTCACCTAGTCTTTATTAACATCGACTCATTCCAGTTCACCCGCAGACGATTCTTGATAAATGTATGACGTATATAATACATAATATATGATTTATAAAAGAAAATTGCAAACTGTAGTCATCGAGAAAAAATTTATACAATCGAAAACTATCGAGATGTCCATACAATCGAGAAAATCGAGAAAAACATCTCGTTATCGCCCATCACTAATATAGAGATATTCACCCAATGCAAACTAGTCCCGAATCCCATAGCATTTATGTGATTAATTCTAATTAAATTAGCCTGTTTTTAACAATTTGGCGTTTATTGTTTTTATACTGATACTGGGCACTGCCATAACAAAAATGTATCATTAAAAGTTATCTACGCTTTAAAAGCCAACTAGATAGTGCTCGTCAAGATTTGACGGTAAATAATTTGAATGTTTCATTAGAAAAATTCTTGAATTTTTAATTAGTTTTAAATTATTAATTTTAAATTAATTATTGAATGACGAATTACGTGACGAATTTCTATATTGCATAAGTGATTCCTATTTCTTTAAGACGATAGATGGTGCTGTTAGTCTAACCTATTCAATGAAGTGAAAGAATTTTAAGTTTATAATTTACAACCAATTATGCTTGCTTTTTTATCAGAAATTTACTAAAAATACTGGGTAGAGAATTTATTTTTACTTACAACGGCCTCAATTTTATTTATGTAAATATTTTTGAATAGCAATATTTATTTTCAATTATTTATTTATTTATTAAAACTACACGAACATTAAAAGTTGTCATGAATTCTATTTTTATCTCTTTCATTCTTTAAAAACTTAAATTTGAAACTTGATGCAGCTAACGATTTATAATATATATATTTTTATTACTTGAATTTTATTTTACATTCTTTAAATATTAAACCTGGATATCAAGGTAATTTCTTTTATAGCTCTTATACGAATATTTTTCTTTCTTTCTGTTTTATTTTTTACGCAAATAAATGGCAAACTTTTCTTTCAGACACACATGCATATATATTCTTGATAATGATCAGAAAATATAACGAAAATTGTAAATCAGCTCAGTTCCATTTATTTAATTGATAATTACATGCAAAATATTTTAGCTTAAATATTTTAAATATAAAATCATTATTTTTTCAAAAGATTATTGAGTGTTAAATTTCATTTAATTATAAAGCATTCAAATAATAATAATAAATAAAAATCCTATAACTTCTCTTCCTAATAAAATATGTCATTATTGAAATGAATTATCGACAAAAATATCACACGTTTTTCCAGGCTTGGGTTCGAACCTGCGTCCTCTACAAAAATTCAGATCTTTAAACTGCTGCTTTAACCCGCTACGCTAGCGGAAACTCTTATTCCTTCCTTCTAAATTGAAGAGGTTCGAAAAACAGGACACATACGCAATTGTCTCGAATTTCAGTTATGATCTTACAGAAATAGTTTTGCGCTTTAATATTTATACGTTTTTTTTTTCAAAGACGGATCACCAGTGATACCTTTTAGCCTCAAATCACTGTGTTTATCTTCTGTGTGCAATATGACACCCCCGAAATAAACCGTATCTATACCGTAAACTGTTAATATCGACACAATAAATTTTTTAATTGTTAATAATTCTGAAAGAGCTAAATAATATTAACTTGTTCAATTTTTGAAAGAAAGAAAAGCTTGTTTACAGTAAGATCGAATATCAGACGAACTTAATTTCTACCTGTGATGTGACTGAGCTAGCATCTTTACGCAGGTGCAGGGCGTCACTCCAAAGGCAGACTTGTACTTATATACTGCGCATGCGCAACTGTAGAATTTTAATTTAAAATTACGGCTAATTAATAAAATATTTGAACAAACGAATGCACAATAACAAATCTGTGACCAAATATCTTTCATTTAAAAAAGATCGGTGTAATTTGGTGCAATAGTTTCTTCTCACGGACTGTCAAAAGAAAACGCTTAGCGTTTTAAATATATATATGGCCCATAGAGTACGCCGCCCCTGTCATTATGTATGTCCAAATCGTCCATGTCTTTAAGGGTTAATATCTCGGCTAATTACCGACGATTTTTTTCTAAAATCATTATCAACAATGCTTTTATACTTCTGCTACGAAAGGTACCATCTGCGCTCCTCAACACCTTTTCTGAATGAGCGCAAATCGAAATTTGTGTGTTACAGAAAAATGCGCTTTTCTCCAAAAACTACGTGACCTAGGGTAATCTCTATAATTTTCCTGCAGGTTTAAGTTAACGTCTACTACCTCTAATTTTTTCACAATTTTAGTTTCAGTAGATTCAGAAATAGATTGGGGGGGGGGGGATATTTTTGCTCTATATTTTCGATGATATCTCTACAACTATAATATCTAAGATTAAAAGAAATGTATTTTTGAGTTCAGCGTTACGAAAGCTTTCATACGATATACAAGGAAAAGATTTGATTTTTCAAGTATCTTAATTAGTCCCTCTACATTTTCCCTAAATATATTTATGAATGTTTAATAATTTGTAAATATGTGGGTCAATAGTCTTTATTACTTCCCCCAATTTGAACTTTCCACGTTCCATAGTTTACGAGTAAGATGACTGTTACAGACGGACAGAAAGACACAGGAGTGATCTTATAATGGTTCCGTTTTTACTTTTTAAGTACGGAACCCTAAAAATATTTTACATTTGAGTAAATGGTACTTAAGACGTCAAGGAGCTTCATTAGACTAAAATTGGGATCATGTCATATTTTAATTTATAAATTGCTTCACCTATATTAATTCATAAACCGATAATATTTTCCTTTAATTGCGTGAAAGTGACATAGAATTTTTTTCATTCCATCATCTCTAAAATAATATATTCATAGTAGATCTATTATAGATTGAAACTTCATATGAACTAATGTTTTCACCAGCGAAAATGGCGTCATTCTTAAAGAGGAATTCTACTGGAAACTTGCATTTTCAATCAGAAAACGGCCATAATTTATTGACATTGCGACGTAGTTTATATTGTTTTCTTATTCCCACTATAGCGAGATTAAACAGTCTTAATTGATAAAAAAGTGGATTGGTCCTTTTAGAGAAAATGACGTCATGTTAAAAACTAGTCGGATGTGCCAATCCCAAAACTTTCTCCTATCTCATACATGTTAATACTTCAAATTCAGAGCCGTAGCAAGGTCTTCTACCCCCCCCCCCCAAAAAAAAAAACATATTTTTCGGGCCCCCCCTCTAAGATTTTAGAGAAATATTTATATTTAATTTTCCACCCGAGTTCCATTTTATAACAACACCAGCGGAGTTTCGCTGGTCGAATTTCCGAAACGAACTTAAAATTAAACGAATTTGTAGTTGGGCTGCACTGCTTTCGGCAACGTACACCCATAGTGGCTATGTCCGCTCCGATCTCGAATCATACGAACCTTGAATTATTGTAATTTTTTTATATTTCGATCCAGATTAAATTCAAATTTTCAGCATTTCGTTCACGTTGCTACAGGAACAAATTTGATATTCTTACAACGTGAATTTAATCAAAGGACTTGCAAAATTTAACTGAGAATTCTTCCATTTAGGAAAAAATGTCAAAAAAATCGTTGAAGAACGCCAAAAAATGCATAAAAAAATTCGAAGTTCACAGAGATCAAACTTTACTGGGCTAAAAGATTGAAACCGGGTTTTTTTTTCTTTTTTTTTTACGAATATTTTAAAAAAAACTACCAGAAAAGGGAAAAAAAGTAAAAAATCACATAAAAATTCTCGAAAATTTTAAAAACAGCAGAGAACAAAATTTGGCAAAAAAGTTTGAAACTGAATTCCTTTTACAAATGTTATAAACCGCTAAGTGTTGCTCATAAACAAAATAAATAAATAAAATATATGGAAGTCGTTTTCGTATTTTCAATTTTCTCTTCATTTTGCCATCTGCGTAGACCAGACAGATTTTCTTTAAGCAGAAAATATTCACTTATAACAATTTTCACGAGTAATTATTTTCCTGCTCAGATTGCTGTCTTTTATTAAATATATATATATATATATATATATATATATATATATATATATGTACAGATTTACTAATTTTTTTAAAAAAAGTACTTTTGGGATGTCGTTTTCATACATTCCGGTTTTCTCCAGTTTAAAATTGTTACCCAAGTTGAAATTTAAAAAGAAAAAAAAATACCTTCGGATAGAAGGTACCTATATTAATACATGGAAATTATTCCAGAGGGAAACATTCGCCTTGCATACAATATTTCAAATGAAAATCAAATTTCAAAGTAATTGCTTAAAAGGCGCAAAGGCCAACATAGTGAAAAAGATTCCAAGCCGGGGATCAAACCCGGGCCATCAGTATTACACAGCCACTATTACATGTTGGCAAGGCTACAAACGCAGCACTAGATGGAATATTCAACGTGAGCCACCGACCTGGGGCAAACACGGAACATAACTAGTAAATCTGCAGATCAGGAGCCTCAACGTCATCTTTGCAAGTCATTGTTTTTTAACACTCATTGCGTAATATTCAACTTCCGACAAATCGTTTTTAAAGTTTTCAAATTACATAAATATTTATAAGAATACAAAATATTTCGTAAAGTTTCAGGAATTAAAACTGTTAAACAAATGGTTATACATTGATGTTCTGAGATTCTGATGAGCTACTTATTCTGGTAACTTTTTAAATCAAAAATTGCATTTCTTCAGGAATGCTCTGCCCCCCTGAAGAATCCGGGAAATATCTATCCGGATAAGATTCTTCCCGGATTTCTCCCCGGATTCTCCTCAGATAAGATTCTAAGAATCTTATCCGGGTTTTGATCCCTGAACCCCCCGTAGTCTCTTTAAATTTACATTCGTAATTTTTTATTGATTGTGCGGATGGTTATAGTATATCTTAGATTTTTTTTACGCTGTGATTTATAAGGATAAGCATAAGTATTTTTATAAATTAATCAAATTTAAATTTAAAATAAAATCTTCATGTTAACCGTACGCAGACAATAAATCTTGAAGTGAATCCAAAAATGTAACCCTAAAATCCGCTACATTCGGCACAAACAAAACGACGTGCTTTTAAAAAAAAAAAAAAAAAAAAAAAAAGAATAATATTTTTAGTGATACAGTTTTTTAATTCATAATACAATGAAATGCTAACTTAGAATGCTTAAATATAAGCAGATCATTTTTATTTTACAGAAAAAATGCACGGATGAAGTCAAAGAATTCGGTCCCTGTTCCACGCGCTTGTTTTGTTTGGGCCGAATGAGGGTATTTAAATCTGAGCGATAACGCACATGATATTGCAAACTGCTTTTACGGCTTACTGCATCTCCATCTATCTCTTTCCTCTGTGAATAATAATTAATTTTATTTTACCCAAGATCTTTTTATTCCAGCATCTTTGTTTTCGACAAATTACGTCTAAGTCACCTGCTATGCTTACTTACTCAAAACTTTTCATCTTGTTATATTAAGAAATACGCGAGAGTTTTCTTTTTATTTCCAATATGCCACCATATTAATTTTTCTATTCTTAATTTTTTTTTTTCATTTTCCTGTTTCACGTCAAATTATTTCAATTGAAAATTGTTCAAGAGAAAATATTATTCCGGGTTTTGATTTTCTTGACAGCAATTAAAGAAATATTGGTAAATGTTATGGAAAAATGTCACATTATTCTGAATGAAAATAATGAATTTTTGTATTTTTAAGCAAAATATTTGAATAAAATAAATAAAATATCGCCTATTTTTATTTCTGGGTTAAAATCTATCTATATTCAAAGATACAAATGCATTAATTCATCCGTTTTGAAGTTGGCTTTACTCAAACATTATACAGGCATTTATACTAATATTATTAGGACCAAATACGTTGCTAGGCAACGGATGAAAGAAAAGGGAAAAAAATGAAATATGTATTATGTCAAATTGATAAAGCAAAATGATTTATATTATTGGAAAACATCCATAAAATTCCCCCAAACATTATAAACCTAATTAAAAAAATCTCGCAAATATATTGACAAAATTTCAAACTAATTGGAATAATTTAATAATCTTATTTAAAAATTTCAGCATCCAAAATTTACCATTTAAATCCATTTTTCATATGAGCCATTTCTTTTAACAAATGAAAATCTGAAAATCGTCTGACTTGCCATAGAAAAGCATTAAGACGCAAAATAATATGTTCTATATATTCCGAACAAATGAACCAAATTTAACCACGTTGACTATTCCATCTTGTGCTGCGTTTGTAGCCTTGCCAACATATAATAGTGAGAAATTTTCCTTGCTGGGTATCGTTCCAAGTGGTTTAGTCGGTAGAACGTCAGTGCGCTATACTGATGGCCCGGGTTCGATCCCCAGCTTGGAATCTTTTTCACTATGTTGGCCTTTGCGCCTTTTAAGCAATTACTTTGAAATTTGATTTTCATTTGAAATAGAAGGTACCTTTCTGTGGGCAACGAAGACGGGTTTCCTAGTAGATAATAATAAAGACAGAGTCTGTCCAGAGTTTTTCTTTGTCTGACCAGATGTTTTTCTGTTCAGGACAAAATTTGACAGGAAGGTTACCTGTATGCCTGAAGTTATGCACCCTGAAACAGATTTTTAATTTTTTGATTCGAATTTTTTTTTTAAAATTTTTTACGCTATTTTTTGTATTTTTTCGAGTTTCATGCTTTTTTTCTCACATTCATAAAAGGAATCTATTTTCAATCCATCTTTCCATTTTAGCCGAATATAGTAAAGTAGACTTCTTCGATTTTTAAATATTTCGCGAATTTTTTATGTGATTTTTAACTTTTTTTCGCGTTCCGACGTGATTTTTTGACATTAGTAAAAGCAATCAGGTTTCAGTCTTTTAGCCCGATGCACTAAATTTCGTCCTTTGCGATTTTTGATTTTTTTACGAACGTTTTTTTTTTTCTTTTTTTAAGACCCCCTGTGATTAGAAGAGATTTTATCTCGCATTTGAAGAAATTTTCGTCTTTAGAAAGGAAAATTTCTAGAAATTTTGATCTTTGATTCGCGACTTCTTCGTGTTATGAAGGAAAAAAGCCATGCGTAAAAGTTGTTTCCAGTAGGGAAAAGTACAATGCAGCAAAGTTGGCGAATCACTCCTGTGATTTAATTTCACAAAAATGCAATTTTATATTTAGTAAGGATGTTAGGTAATTTTTACGTTAGATTAGTGAGTTTTCTATATTTTCACGGAAAATGAGCAAATCAAATCAAAGCTTTTTTTGTGTGTGTGTGTGTGTGTTTGAACGAAAAAAAAAAAAAGGTACGGAAAAAATCCTTCAATTCACTGATTTCTTTTTCCTTTTTATTTCTTGAGAGAGTGTGTGTAAAAGGAACCCAGTTTCAATCTTTTATCCCAATATAGTAAATTTTGCCATCTGCGGCGCGGATTTTTGACATCCCTAAAAAGAATCAGGTTTCAGTCTTTTAGCTCAATATAGAAAATATATCCATAGAAATTTCGAAATTTTTTACGAACATTTTATGTGATTTTTAGCGTATTTTTGTGTTTCACGGCAATTTTTTAACATTCCAGTTTCAATCTTTTGGCTCGATATAATCAATTTTCTCTCAGCGATTTTTGAATTTTTGCCCAATTTTTTATAAGATTTTTACAATTTTTTTTTTTCGCGTTTTGCGGAGTTTTTTGACATTTTTTTTTTCTGAAACCGAAGAATTATCCAGTAGATTTTGCTGCTGTCATAATTAAGCCGAAGTGGAAAAATAACAAATTTGTTCCCGTAGCAACGTGAGCTACGATGCTGGAAAATTTCACTTTTATCATCACATTTATCGAAAAAACAAAAAACAAACAAAAAAATAATAATTCAATGATTGTTTGATTCAAGATCGGAGCGGGAATATCCGGAACGGGTTTGCGCTGCGGAAGGCAGTGAAGGCCCCCAATGGAGAACTCCAAAAAATGGATTCTTTTTTTTTTAAAAAGCAACCAGCAGGCGAAGCTCTGCTAGTAGATTAAATAAATACACAATATAATTTATGTATAGTTAACATAAGTAATTTATCGAGCCAAATGAAATGTTAAAAATGAAACAGGTCGAACATAAGGGGATAGATGGCATATGCAATGCACATAGATGACCGCTTATTGGGGTCCCCAACGAGATTAAGAAGCATATATTTTTTGAATATTTGAAAAAAAAAAAAAGAGGCTTAAAAGTTTTGAATCTTGAGTTCCGAATTTTGCTCACTTTTAAGAGGGGCTCCAAAAAGGAAAATTTATAAAGTATTTAGAGCCTGCAAAATTTCTTTCATCTGGGCACCTTTAAAAAGAATGGTAGCTATAGAAAAAAAGGGCATGTCTGTTTTGGTTAAAAGAAGTAATAGTATTAAGAAAGTTTTTAACCTTATTGGGGCCCCAACGAGATTAAAAAGCATGTGTTTAAAACATTTGAATAATAAAAATTAGGCCTAAAAGTTTTGAATCTTGAGTTCCAACTTTTCCTCACTTTTATAGGGGGCCCAAAAAAAGTCAATTAAAAAGTATTTAGAGCCTGCAAATTTTCTTTCATCTGGGCACCTTTAAAAAGAATCCTGTCTGTAAAAAAAAAGCACATTTGGTTGAAGGAAGTAATAGTATTAAGGAAGTTTTGAAACTTATTGGGCCCCCCAACGAAATTAAAAAGCATATTTTTAAAACATTTGAATAATAAAAATGGGGCCTAAAAGTTTTAAATCTTCAGCTCCAATTTTTCCTCACGTTTAATGGGGGTCCTTAAAAAAGACAATTCAAAAAGAATTTAGAGCCTGCAAAATTTCTTTCATCTGGGAACCTTTAAAGAGAATGCTGGCTATAGAAAGAAAGTGCATATCTGTTTTGGTCAAAAGAAGTAGTGGTATTAAGAAATCATTGAACCTTATTGGGTCCCCCTACGAGATTAAAAAGCATATTTTAAAAACATTTGAATAAAAAAATGATGCCTAAAAGTTTTGAATCTTGGGCTCCAACTTTTCCTCACATTTATAGGGGCCCCTAAAAAAGACCAAAAAGAATTTAAAGCCTGCAAAATTTCTTTCATCTGGGCACCTATAGTCGTTGAGCCAGAAGCCAAAATTAGTGATTTTGGTTTCATTTCTGAGGACTTGATGATATATACCTTTTTGAATTCACAATGGTCCAACAAGTTCATTTTATGATGATACTATGAAATTTGTGGTAGCTTACAGACGCCATATTGAAAAGATGAGCGCCATCTATCGCACATAGATACATATGATTATTTTGCCAGTATCACATAATTAAAGAGATTTCAATGACAAAATCGAAAGAACAAATATTGTTAAACGTACAACGCTATACTGAGTATATATTTATTAATATTTTATTTTAATATGATGCTTATCTTTACATTTAACTTTATGTTTATTAACATTTCCAATGGAATAAACAGTTCAAAAGACACTTGTGATGAAAGAAAACCGAAATCTTGTTTTGCATTCCAATGCATATTATTTTCATGTGGTAGGACACAGCAATTCAAGAAAAAATTAATACTGGTGAAACTGTTGTACTTATTCTGTTAAGAATTAACCCCTTAGGGATCACGGGTGCATATATGCATTTTCGGAAACGTGTTTCCATCGCTTGTTTTTGATATCACTAAGAAAGAAAAGTAAAATTTTCCTTATTTAATTAAGATATTTTCTTGATTGCTAAGCTAAATTTAATTGTTTGACAAAAAGTGATGTCAACCGAGTAAAATTCAGGTAAAAGATGCTGGTACCGAATGGGTTAATAAATAACAGAAATCTTAGTCTTCTTTACTGCCATCATCATCATCGGTTGACATTCCTGTGTCCAAATAACTTCCATCGTCATATAACATTTCTATATTCTGCATATGCTTGTATATCTGAGGTTATTAAAAATACACGCATATGCTGGTGAGACACATGTTCTTGAACAAGAACATGACGTATCAGTTCCAAAAGAGCTTCAGGATCAGGAGGACTGCCATTCCACTGGACCTCTACATAGCCTTTTCTTTACTATCTGTTCCAAAAATCCAACCATATTTATCTGGGGATAGAAGATCAGGATCAGCCTGTAAGCACTTCATCCGTGGTTCCACAGACTCCCTTTTTAGAGGAAAAATATATAGAATATAGCGCAATTCATTGATGTCTGAGTATTTGTGCTTTCCATAATAGAGATGGCATATTTACGACTTAAACTGTTTGTTTCCTCTGATATATCAGCTGCAATATCAAGCGCCTTAAGCGCATTTCGAAATTCAGTGTTCTGAATCATCATCTTCCCTTGACTGCAAAAGCACTTACTGTATTGCACCCTACAGTGAATGTATTTCAGGTAATGCATTACATACCGCTTTACCTAGAAGTCCATGTATCCTACTCAAGTTGTAGTACTTTACTTTACCCTGTCATTGGATCCATATTTTACAAATATTAATCCTTTCTAGATTTTCAAATCGTTTTCTAAGGAAAACAGTGTGATAACTGCCACATCAGTATCTATAGAGATAATAATAATATTTCTAAATCCAGACGCTAAAGCATGGTGTGCGCGAAATAAAAGTCGCGTATAACCTCTTCTTGGAAGCAGGTCTATTTAGAGGATTCTTCAACTAGTTATTTCGTGAATTTATAGCATTTTTCTCCGTAGATAACGTACATCATTCGTGTATTCAACTATTTCAGATAAGGTTTCTTTTTCCATTCTTGAGAAATGAAATGTATAAGTTCTTTCTTGTTCACCTCATCAGATAGAAACTGCTTCCATTATCGTACTGGGTGTCCAGGATTATATAACTTTTATAGCATTACCAACAGTTCATATTTTTTGTTCATTTCTTTTTATTGACACCTGCTGTGTCAAATACAACATCTATTCTTTGAGAGGATGTAGAATCGTGTATTATTTTAGAAAACAGATTATTTGCTAGTTGCTCAAATGATTGTAACTCCTGCGGTAGCTTTAAACAAAGCATATTCCGTCAATGATAGTAACACCATCATTTGCATTCTTTCAGCAGTCGCAATTTTGTCATAACATCCATCAGTTTGATTTTTCAGTTTTCGCATTAAACCATCAAATGTTGCTAAGGACTGTGGAAGAGGCCCTAGGTGGAAGGAAAAGACAGTTCTCATATCGAAATTTCTTCGCTCTACAATGATTGTCATCTGAGCAAACAGATTTCTTTCTGCCTAGGCAACAAACTCTGATTTATTAAATTTTACACTTTGTTTCTTCTTAAAGTCAGAAAATGTCTTTAGCTTCTTTATCTTTGGAGGTTTAAAAATTCCGTCTGGCTTTGAGTCTTCAGGCAAATATTCTCTCTTGAAAGTTTGGTAAGCTTCTTCACCCATCTCATGAGCATTGACCATGTCTCCGACAATTTCTAGATTTGTCATTGCTCCAATTTTATTCTATTACCATGTCGGGATTTATCCAAATCATGTTCTGTAAATATGAGATATCACGTTCATCTTTCTGGATCCTGCTTAAAGACAGATCTGGATGCAGAACTAATTATGGTTCTTTCAAGAATCAGGTGAAGAAATGCTGCACTGATATAAAAAATATCTGTCGATTGTGGCAGGTCTTTGACTGAACTTATTTGTACCTTTTGACTCGTGCATGTCTTTACTTATTGTCTCTTCTATCGCCCAATTAATTTAATAGCATGCAAAAATCTCAAGAAATCACAAGAAAATCTTTCAATTATCCTATTTATTGGCGGCCATTTTCCAATATGGCATCCATTAGCTACTCTGTTGTTGAATGTTTCATGGATAAATGTCATTCTGATGTTGTGGTGAATCCAAAAATGTGTGATTTATCAAGTACGCTGACTTGAAACCACAAGAGTCCCTGGCTCAACGATGGCGGCCATTTTCAAATATGGTGCCCATAACCTACCCTGGTTTTGAATGTATCATGGATAAATGACATGCTGTTGTGGTGGTGAATTAAAAAATGTATGGTTTACCAAGTCCGCTGACATGAAACCACTCGAACTTCTGATTCAACGACGGCGGCCATTTTCCAATATGGCGCCTATAAGCTACCCTGGTTTCGAAAGTATCATGGATAAATGAGGTACTGTTGTTGTGGTGAATCTAAAAATATATAGTTTACCAAGTCCGCTGACATGAAACCACATAAGCCCCTGGTTCAACGACTACTATAAAGAGACTACTGGCTATAGAAAAAAAAGTGCATATCTGTTTTGGTCAAAAGAAGTAATAGTATTAAGGAAGCTTTGAACCTTATTGGGGCCCCCAACGAGATTAAAAAGCATATTTTAAAAACATTTGAATAAAAAGATGGGTCCTAAAAGTTTTGAATCTTAGGCTCCAACTTTTCCTCACGTTTATAGGGGGCCCTAAAAAAGACAATTCAAAAGAATTTAGAGCCTGCAAAATTTCTTTCATCTGGGAACCTTTAAAGAGAATGCTGGCTATAGAATGAAAGCACATTTGTTTGAAGGAACTAATAGTAATAAGGAAGTTTTGAAACTTATTGGGGCTCCCAACGAGATTAAAAAGCATATTTTTAAAACATTTGAATAATAAAAATGGGGCCTAAAAGTTTTGAATCTTCAGTTGCAATTTTATTGGGGGCCCCCCCAAAAGACAATTTAAAAAGTATTAAGAGCGTGCAAAATTTCTTTCATCTGGGTACCTTTAAAAAGAATAATGACTATAGAAAGGAAGCACATTTGGTTGAAGGAAGTAATAGTATTAGGGAAGTTTTGAAACTTATTGGGCCCTCAGTGAGATTAAAATGCATATTTTTTAAAAATTTGAATTAAAAAAATGGGCTTAAAAATTGAATCTTGGGCTCGAACTTTTCCGCACTTTTATAGGGGGCCCTAAAAAAGACAATTCACAAAGAATTTAGAGCCTGCAAAATTTCTTTCATCTGGGCCCCTTTAAAAAGAGTGGTTAGGCAGCCTAAGAAAGACTGCTCAGGGCCGGCTAGGTCTGCCCCTTAGAGCTTAAGATCTCTCCCGGTATGTTCCCCGACACGTTGGGGCTCGTTAGTGAGTCCAGCCCTGTCCGGCTGTATGCAGACGGACAAACACAAAAGGCTCAAGGGGCGAAGCTCACCCGCCAAGGGCGTCTATGCACCACCGACCACAGAACCCAGAATTTATTTGAAAAAGAACAAAGTGGGTTTACAAAAATTAGGCGAATGCCTTCCCGCCAGGAAAATGCCTACTCGCGACAGAGGGCGGGAGTATAAGAACATTTAAAGTAAAAAAAAAAATAATAATAAATAATAATTTTAATAATAAACATCACTGATTCTGGCCGCCGGGGGATGAACCCCTCTCGCGACAAGGGGCGGCAGGAAGGGAAAAGAATGAATTGCGTGGCACAAGTAAGATGGCACGAGCAAATACTCAAGCGTCCATTGGAGATGTAATGATTTGCGTGGCACAAGTAAGATGGCACGAGCAAATACTCAGCGTCCATTGGAGATGTAATGCTTTGTGTGGCACAAGTAAGAGGGCACGAGCAGATACTCAAGCGTCCATTGAAGATGTATCTCTTGATGGAATGGTCAGAAGCACGAGCAGAGGCTCTTGCGATCGTAGGAAACCACACATTGATGGATAGGAGAATTTACTGGAGCCTACAAAGAGGACTGGATTCTGGTGCTGTTTGAAGCTTGATATGGTGGCAGTGAGACTGGATAAGCAGAACCAGGGCTTACGTTAAGTTTGTTAAGTATGTAAGGAAATTGTGAATGTGTTTTAATTTGTTGAGTAGGAGGGTGCGGGAAAGGACGTTTTGGAGCCAATTGACTGGCAGTATGGCTGGACGCCTCAAGTGCCAGCGTTGCGTGAGAGTACAACTGTAGTACGGGTGACTTATAGTACCATCTTCACCGCAGACGCAAGTGGCAGTGGATCTTATCTTGAAGCGGTCCAGATATGCCATGAAAGGGCCATGTCCTGTTAAGAAGCTAGTGGTGTAGGGTGTTAAGTTATATAGTGTGAGAGAAACTTCAGGAATTAGCTTATATGTGTGCCTGCCCTTTTTTGAAGTATCCCAGTGCTCCTGCCATCGCGTGAGTATCCTTGCTCTAAGGACCCTTTTGACCTATGACTGGGGCACTGGGAGGTGTGTGTCTATTGTTTCTTTCTGTGTGGCCTTCTTCGCTAGGTTGTCTGTTAGTTCATTGCCAAACATACCTTTGTGAGCCGAGACGTGACCTAGTGAGATACGATGTGGGAGATTCTTAAGTTTTATTTTGATTTGCAGTACTAGAGGATGTTTTGTCCTGTATGCCTGTATTGCCTGCAGGCCAGAGAGGCAGTCGCTGTAGATGATAATACTACTGCTAGAGTGGGATTCCACCCACTCTAATGCGTTTAGTATTGCGAACATCTCCGCTTGGAATACGGAGTTATTATCATCTAGCCTTGCAGACCACTGATGGACCACCACCGTGCCCTCCGTGGCGCAGAAGGCTGCGCCCACGCCAGTCTCTGTGCCTGAACCATCAGTGAAGAGTGTGGTGCTAAGGGCAGGTGTGTAGCTGTTGCGTGTTGTGTTTACTTGAAAATGTGAAGTCTCCTCAGCGGGGTGGAGCTGCCAGCTCCTGACTTTGTCTTGCAATGTTGTGTTTGGAAAAAGAGAATCTATTACTGTGTCACGTTTTAGCTGTAGGATTGAGGATTTGGCGTGTTCGTATTCTAGTTGAAATGTGATGGGTGGAATACCTGTAAGTATATGTAGTGCATCTGTGGAGATTGTGCGGTAGCCCCTTGAAATTTGTAGGAGAAAAGTGCGTTGTATTGATTTTAGTTTAGGTTGTGCTATGGATGATAAATTACCCCCCCCCCCCCCGCAGATACAGGCCCCGTAAAGTATTATTCTTTCGATTATTGTTAGGTACCAGATCTTCAGTGTTTTGTTGTCTACCACCCCCCCCCCCCAATTTAGAAGTTAGTCTTAATGAATTATTATGATATGCTGTCAATTTAAGTTTTAGTTCGTTAATGTGTGGGATCCAGTTAAGATTTGCGTCAATGGTTATACCTAGGAGTTTTATGGATTGTACGTGTCGAATGGAGACATTATTGATCCTCATCACTGGAGGGCGTTTTGGATCATATCTGTGTGGTTTGATGAATACTAGTGCTTGAGACTTTTGTGGTGAGAGTGTGAGATGCAGTAAATCCAGGAGCCGGCAGACAATAGGAAGAGCTTCGGCAAACTGTTCCTCCAGATGACGTCTGTAACGACCGGAGAAAATAAAGCTGAAATCATCGGCGAAGGCAAATAGTTTAAATCCCAGTAGCGCATTTGCTACAAGCAGCCAGAGGATTGGGCCAAGGCACGAGCCCTGGGGGCAACCCTTCTGCAATCGGTGGGTAGATGTGCCAGCACTCCAGTTAATCAGGACGCTCCTCTGTGAGAGGTAGGAGCCGATGAGACCAGCTATGTTCCCCGGACAGTTGAGTGCTTGTTGCTGTAGAAAAAAAGCGCATATCTATTTTGGTTGAAGGAAGTAATAGTATTGAAGATTTTTGAACCTTTGGTTTCACCTTTTTCGCCCATTGATAGGTGCACCCCAAAAATACTAAAATGCAACTTTATTTTTTAAGTAGAACTTACAGCCTTCAAAAACTATTATAAAGAATGGTGGATATAGAAGAAAAGCACATATCTGTTTTCTATTTCTAAATCTGATCAAGATCTTTGACAAAAAAAAAAATGAATTTCGATAAAACAAAATAAAATGTTATGAAAAATACATAAAAAAATAATTTTAAAAGTTTAAAAAAAAGCATACTGGGCCCCTGACTTTGCCCCCCCCCCCCAAATGGGGGGTATGGGAGGCGGTCGCTACAAAGTACTAGTGTTCAAATTTCACTATCACAGTGCCAAAATTAAATGCAATTTATACTCATTATGATGATTTTAAACATATGAAATTCCGTGCAATAGTTCTTGAGACATGACTATCGCTAAAATCGTGTAAATCCTGCAAAATGCATCATAACAGCACCATCTGTTGGCTTATTTGCACCAAAACACAGTCAACAACAACTTATGTCAACCTCTAACTGAATCTGAAGTTTCGTGAAAATCCGTGCCTTAGTTTTTGATATAGAGCTATTGCGAAAATCATGAAATATCCAGCACAGCAGCGCCATCTATTGGGCGGTTAACACCAAAACCTAATCAGCAACAACTTATGTCAACGTTTTACTGAATCTGTAGTTAGATGAAAATTCGTCATTAGTTCTTGAGATTGAGCTATTGAGGAAATTGTTAAAAATGCAGCATAACAGCGGCACCTGTATGGCGATTTACACCAAAACGTAATCAACACAAATTCATATCAAAGACTAACCGAATCTGAAATTTGATGAAAATCTGTGCATTAGTTCTTGAGATAGAGCTATTGCCGAAATCGTGAAAAAGGCAGCATAGCAGCGCCACCTATTGGAAGATTTACACCAAAAACTAACCAGCACCAATTTATATCAGGGACTAACTGAATATAACGTTTTATTAAATTTTGTGCATTAGTGCTTGAGATAAAGCGCCCACAAAATTTTTGTCACGTACACATTTTGTAAAAATGTTTTTCGGAAGCTCAGACTCCTAAACCATGTAAATCCGTCGAAAACCAGAAGTCGAATTTTTTCACAAATCCAATACTTTCTTTTTGTAAAGATAGAAGAAAGTAAAAAAAGACAAGCATTTTCATTACTATAATATGGTTACTTCTAAAAGATTTAAAATAATTTTATAACAGGCATGCGTTGACATCATATTTAAATAACATTGATTTAAAAGCAATATTTTAAATTTTCGTTTCCAGCTTGTCGAATATTTTTGTTATACAATGTATGTAAAAAAACAATCAATTATACGAAATATACTTAAATTTTATTTAAAAACCATGTCGTCATGAACTCGCACCGTGCAATAAACTGAAAGTTTGGATATTTTTCGAAAATTAGATCAAATATGTTGAAGTTAAAAAAAAAATAATAATAAATAATAATTTGTTAAATAAAATTTTTGTTTTCTTTCTTGTTTTTAATGAATTTCTGTAAGGTTATATTTTATCACTTTAAGCTTCACTTTTGGTTTATTGCACGTTTAGAAATGGAAAAGATAAGCTGCTAGAGTTTCATAAGCATTACTATAAACTTATCTGGGTAATGGAAATTTTTAAAAATTAGATAAAATATGTTGAAGTTGAAAAAAAATAAAGTAAAATATATTTTTGTTTTTCTTTCTTGTTTTTAATGAATTTCGACAAGATCACATTTTATCACTTTAAGCCTCACTTTTGGTTCATTGCACATTTAGAAATGCAAAAGATAAGCTGCAAGAGCTTCATAAGCACCACTATAAACTTACCTGGGTAATGGAAATTTTTCGAAGATTAGATGAAATATGTTGAAGTTAAAAGAAAAAAAAAAATAAATAAATAAATAAATAAATAAATAAATAAATTTTTGTTTTTCTTTCTTGTTTTTAATGAATTTCTGTAAGGTCCCATTTTATCACTTTAAGCTTCACTTTTGGTTCGTTGCACGTTTAGGAATGCAAATGATAAGTTGCAAGAGTTTCATAAGCATTATTATAAACTTATCTGGGCAATGGAAATTTTTCGAAAATTAGATGAAATATGTTGAAGTTAAAAAAATAAATAATAAATATGAATTTCTGTTATTTTTTTTTCTTTCTTGTTTTTAATGATTTTCTGTAAGATCACATTTTATCACTTTAAGTTTCGCTTTTGGTTCATTGCATATTTAGAAATGCAAAAGCTAAGCTACAAGAGTTTCATAAGCATTACTATAACTTATCTGGGTGATGGACATTTTTCGAAGATTAGATAAGATATGTTGAAGTTAAAAAATTCTTGTTTTTAATGAATTTCTGTGAGATCACATTTTAACACTTTAAACTTCTCTTTTGGTTCATTGCACGTTTAGAAATGCAAAAGATAAGCTGCAAGAGTTTCATAAGAATTACTATAACTTATCTGGGTGATGGAGATTTTTGGAAGATTAGATGAAATATGTTGAAGTTAAAAAAAATAATAATAATAATAAAATTTTTGTTTTTCTTTCTTGTTTTTAATGAATTTCTGTGAGATCACATTTTAACTCTTTAAACTTCACTTTTGGTTCATTGCACGTTTAGAAATGCAAAAGATAAGCTGCAAGAGTTTCATAAGCATTACTATAACTTATCTGTGTGATGGAAATTTTTCGAAAATTAGAAATATGTGGAAGTTAAAAAAATAAATAATAAATATTAATTTCTGTTATTTTTTTTTCTTTCTTGTTTTTAATGAATTTCTGTAAGATCACATTTTATCACTTTAAGTTTCGCTTTTGGTTCATTGCATATTTGGAAATGCAAAACCTAAGCTACAAGAGTTTCATAAGCATTACTATAACTTATCTGGGTGATGGACATTTTTCGAAGATTAGATAAAATATGTTGGAGTTGAAAAAAAAAAATTCTTGTTTTTAATAAATTTCTGTGAGATCACATTTTAACACTTTAAACTTCTCTTTTGGTTCATTGCACGTTTAGAAATGCAAAAGATAAGCTGCAAGAGTTTGATAAGCATTACTATAACTTATCTGGGTGATGGAAATTTTTCGAAGATTAGACGAAATATGTTGAAGTTAAAATAATAATAATAATAATAAAATTTTTGTTTTTCTTTCTTGTTTTTAATGAATTTCTGTGAGATCACATTTTAACACTTTAAATTTCACTTTTGGTTCATTGCACGTTTAGAAATGCAAAAGATAAGCTGCAAGAGTTTCATAAGCATTACTATAACTTATCTGGGTGATGGACATTTTTCGAAGATTAGATAAAATATGTTGAAGTTAAAAAATTCTTGTTTTTAATGAATTTCTGTGAGATCACATTTTAACACTTTAAACTTCTCTTTTGGTTCATTGCACGTTTAGAAATGCAAAAGATAAGCTGCAAGAGTTTCATAAGCATTACTATAACTTATCTGAGTGATGGAGATTTTTGGAAGATTAGATGAAATATGTTGAAGTTAAAAATAATAATAATAATAATAAAATTTTTGTTTTTCTTTCTTGTTTTTAATGAATTTCTGTGAGATCACATTTTAACACTTTAAACTTCACTTTTGGTTCATTGCACGTTTAGAAATGCAAAAGATAAGCTGCAAGAGTTTCATAAGCATTACTATAACTTATCTGGGTGATGGAAATTTTTCGAAAATCAGATGAAATATGTGGAAGTTAAAAAAATAAATAATAAATATTAATTTCTGTTATTTTTTTTTTCTTTCTTGTTTTTAATGAATTTCTGTAAGATCACATTTTATCACTTTAAGTTTCGCTTTTGGTTCATTGCATATTTAGAAATGCAAAAGCTAAGCTACAAGAGTTTCATAAGCATTACTATAACTTATCTGGGTGATGGACATTTTTCGAAGATTAGATAAAATATGTTGAAGTTAAAAAATTCTTGGTTTTAATGAATTTCTGTGAGATCACATTTTAACACTTTAAACTTCTGTTTTGGTTCATTGCACGTTTAGAAATGCAAAAGATAAGCTGCAAGAGTTTCATAAGCATTACTATAACTTATCTGGATGATGGAGATTTTTGGAAGATTAGATGAAATATGTTGAAGTTAAAAATAATAATAATAATAATAAAATTTTTGTTTTTCTTTCTTGTTTTTAATGAATTTCTGTGAGATCACATTTTAACACTTTAAACTTCACTTTTGGTTCATTGCACATTTAGAAATGCAAAAGATAAGCTGCAAGAGTTTCATAAGCATTACTATAACTTATCTGGGTGATGGAAATTTTACGAAAATTAGATGAAATATGTTGAAGTTAAAAAAATAAATAATAAATATGAATTTCTGTTATTTTTTTTTCTTTCTTGTTTTTAATGATTTTCTGTAAGATCACATTTTATCACTTTAAGTTTCGCTTTTGGTTCATTGCATATTTAGAAATGCAAAAGCTAAGCTACAAGAGTTTCATAAGCATTACTATAACTTATCTGGGTGATGGACATTTTTCGAAGATTAGATAAGATATGTTGAAGTTAAAAAATTCTTGTTTTTAATGAATTTCTGTGAGATCACATTTTAACACTTTAAACTTCTCTTTTGGTTCATTGCACGTTTAGAAATGCAAAAGATAAGCTGCAAGAGTTTCATAAGAATTACTATAACTTATCTGGGTGATGGAGATTTTTGGAAGATTAGATGAAATATGTTGAAGTTAAAAAAAATAATAATAATAATAAAATTTTTGTTTTTCTTTCTTGTTTTTAATGAATTTCTGTGAGATCACATTTTAACACTTTAAACTTCACTTTTGGTTCATTGCACGTTTAGAAATGCAAAAGATAAGCTGCAAGAGTTTCATAAGCATTACTATAACTTATCTGTGTGATGGAAATTTTTCGAAAATTAGAAATATGTGGAAGTTAAAAAAATAAATAATAAATATTAATTTCTGTTATTTTTTTTTCTTTCTTGTTTTTAATGAATTTCTGTAAGATCACATTTTATCACTTTAAGTTTCGCTTTTGGTTCATTGCATATTTGGAAATGCAAAACCTAAGCTACAAGAGTTTCATAAGCATTACTATAACTTATCTGGGTGATGGACATTTTTCGAAGATTAGATAAAATATGTTGGAGTTGAAAAAAAAAAATTCTTGTTTTTAATAAATTTCTGTGAGATCACATTTTAACACTTTAAACTTCTCTTTTGGTTCATTGCACGTTTAGAAATGCAAAAGATAAGCTGCAAGAGTTTGATAAGCATTACTATAACTTATCTGGGTGATGGAAATTTTTCGAAGATTAGACGAAATATGTTGAAGTTAAAATAATAATAATAATAATAAAATTTTTGTTTTTCTTTCTTGTTTTTAATGAATTTCTGTGAGATCACATTTTAACACTTTAAATTTCACTTTTGGTTCATTGCACGTTTAGAAATGCAAAAGATAAGCTGCAAGAGTTTCATAAGCATTACTATAACTTATCTGGGTGATGGACATTTTTCGAAGATTAGATAAAATATGTTGAAGTTAAAAAATTCTTGTTTTTAATGAATTTCTGTGAGATCACATTTTAACACTTTAAACTTCTCTTTTGGTTCATTGCACGTTTAGAAATGCAAAAGATAAGCTGCAAGAGTTTCATAAGCATTACTATAACTTATCTGGATGATGGAGATTTTTGGAAGATTAGATGAAATATGTTGAAGTTAAAAATAATAATAATAATAATAAAATTTTTGTTTTTCTTTCTTGTTTTTAATGAATTTCTGTGAGATCACATTTTAACACTTTAAACTTCACTTTTGGTTCATTGCACATTTAGAAATGCAAAAGATAAGCTGCAAGAGTTTCATAAGCATTACTATAACTTATCTGGGTGATGGAAATTTTACGAAAATTAGATGAAATATGTTGAAGTTAAAAAAATAAATAATAAATATGAATTTCTGTTATTTTTTTTTCTTTCTTGTTTTTAATGATTTTCTGTAAGATCACATTTTATCACTTTAAGTTTCGCTTTTGGTTCATTGCATATTTAGAAATGCAAAAGCTAAGCTACAAGAGTTTCATAAGCATTACTATAACTTATCTGGGTGATGGACATTTTTCGAAGATTAGATAAGATATGTTGAAGTTAAAAAATTCTTGTTTTTAATGAATTTCTGTGAGATCACATTTTAACACTTTAAACTTCTCTTTTGGTTCATTGCACGTTTAGAAATGCAAAAGATAAGCTGCAAGAGTTTCATAAGAATTACTATAACTTATCTGGGTGATGGAGATTTTTGGAAGATTAGATGAAATATGTTGAAGTTAAAAAAAATAATAATAATAATAAAATTTTTGTTTTTCTTTCTTGTTTTTAATGAATTTCTGTGAGATCACATTTTAACACTTTAAACTTCACTTTTGGTTCATTGCACGTTTAGAAATGCAAAAGATAAGCTGCAAGAGTTTCATAAGCATTACTATAACTTATCTGTGTGATGGAAATTTTTCGAAAATTAGAAATATGTGGAAGTTAAAAAAATAAATAATAAATATTAATTTCTGTTATTTTTTTTTCTTTCTTGTTTTTAATGAATTTCTGTAAGATCACATTTTATCACTTTAAGTTTCGCTTTTGGTTCATTGCATATTTGGAAATGCAAAACCTAAGCTACAAGAGTTTCATAAGCATTACTATAACTTATCTGGGTGATGGACATTTTTCGAAGATTAGATAAAATATGTTGGAGTTGAAAAAAAAAAATTCTTGTTTTTAATAAATTTCTGTGAGATCACATTTTAACACTTTAAACTTCTCTTTTGGTTCATTGCACGTTTAGAAATGCAAAAGATAAGCTGCAAGAGTTTGATAAGCATTACTATAACTTATCTGGGTGATGGAAATTTTTCGAAGATTAGACGAAATATGTTGAAGTTAAAATAATAATAATAATAATAAAATTTTTGTTTTTCTTTCTTGTTTTTAATGAATTTCTGTGAGATCACATTTTAACACTTTAAATTTCACTTTTGGTTCATTGCACGTTTAGAAATGCAAAAGATAAGCTGCAAGAGTTTCATAAGCATTACTATAACTTATCTGGGTGATGGACATTTTTCGAAGATTAGATAAAATATGTTGAAGTTAAAAAATTCTTGTTTTTAATGAATTTCTGTGAGATCACATTTTAACACTTTAAACTTCTCTTTTGGTTCATTGCACGTTTAGAAATGCAAAAGATAAGCTGCAAGAGTTTCATAAGCATTACTATAACTTATCTGAGTGATGGAGATTTTTGGAAGATTAGATGAAATATGTTGAAGTTAAAAATAATAATAATAATAATAAAATTTTTGTTTTTCTTTCTTGTTTTTAATGAATTTCTGTGAGATCACATTTTAACACTTTAAACTTCACTTTTGGTTCATTGCACGTTTAGAAATGCAAAAGATAAGCTGCAAGAGTTTCATAAGCATTACTATAACTTATCTGGGTGATGGAAATTTTTCGAAAATCAGATGAAATATGTGGAAGTTAAAAAAATAAATAATAAATATTAATTTCTGTTATTTTTTTTTTCTTTCTTGTTTTTAATGAATTTCTGTAAGATCACATTTTATCACTTTAAGTTTCGCTTTTGGTTCATTGCATATTTAGAAATGCAAAAGCTAAGCTACAAGAGTTTCATAAGCATTACTATAACTTATCTGGGTGATGGACATTTTTCGAAGATTAGATAAAATATGTTGAAGTTAAAAAATTCTTGGTTTTAATGAATTTCTGTGAGATCACATTTTAACACTTTAAACTTCTGTTTTGGTTCATTGCACGTTTAGAAATGCAAAAGATAAGCTGCAAGAGTTTCATAAGCATTACTATAACTTATCTGGATGATGGAGATTTTTGGAAGATTAGATGAAATATGTTGAAGTTAAAAATAATAATAATAATAATAAAATTTTTGTTTTTCTTTCTTGTTTTTAATGAATTTCTGTGAGATCACATTTTAACACTTTAAACTTCACTTTTGGTTCATTGCACATTTAGAAATGCAAAAGATAAGCTGCAAGAGTTTCATAAGCATTACTATAACTTATCTGGGTGATGGAAATTTTACGAAAATTAGATGAAATATGTTGAAGTTAAAAAAATAAATAATAAATATTAATTTCTGTTATTTTTTTTTCTTTCTTGTTTTTAATGAATTTCTGTAAGATCACGTTTTATCACTTTAAGTTTCGCTTTTGGTTCATTGCATATTTGGAAATGCAAAACCTAAGCTACAAGAGTTTCATAAGCATTACTATAACTTATCCGGGTGATGGACATTTTTCGAAGATTAGATAAAATATGTTGAAGTTGAAAAAAAAAAATTCTTGTTTTTAATAAATTTCTGTGAGATCACATTTTAACACTTTAAACTTCTCTTTTGGTTCATTGCACGTTTAGAAATGCAAAAGATAAGCTGCAAGAGCTTCATAAGCACCACTATAAACTTACCTGGGTAATGGAAATTTTTCGAAGATTAGATGAAATATGTTGAAGTTAAAAGAAAAAAAAAATAAATAAATAAATAAATAAATAAATAAATAAATTTTTGTTTTTCTTTCTTGTTTTTAATGAATTTCTGTAAGGTCCCATTTTATCACTTTAAGCTTCACTTTTGGTTCGTTGCACGTTTAGGAATGCAAATGATAAGTTGCAAGAGTTTCATAAGCATTATTATAAACTTATCTGGGCAATGGAAATTTTTCGAAAATTAGATGAAATATGTTGAAGTTAAAAAAATAAATAATAAATATGAATTTCTGTTATTTTTTTTTCTTTCTTGTTTTTAATGATTTTCTGTAAGATCACATTTTATCACTTTAAGTTTCGCTTTTGGTTCATTGCATATTTAGAAATGCAAAAGCTAAGCTACAAGAGTTTCATAAGCATTACTATAACTTATCTGGGTGATGGACATTTTTCGAAGATTAGATAAGATATGTTGAAGTTAAAAAATTCTTGTTTTTAATGAATTTCTGTGAGATCACATTTTAACACTTTAAACTTCTCTTTTGGTTCATTGCACGTTTAGAAATGCAAAAGATAAGCTGCAAGAGTTTCATAAGCATTACTATAACTTATCTGGGTGATGGAGATTTTTGGAAGATTAGATGAAATATGTTGAAGTTAAAAATAATAATAATAATAATAAAATTTTTGTTTTTCTTTCTTGTTTTTAATGAATTTCTGTGAGATCACATTTTAACACTTTAAATTTCACTTTTGGTTCATTGCACGTTTAGAAATGCAAAAGATAAGCTGCAAGAGTTTCATAAGCATTACTATAACTTATCTGGGTGATGGACATTTTTCGAAGATTAGATAAAATATGTTGAAGTTAAAAAATTCTTGTTTTTAATGAATTTCTGTGAGATCACATTTTAACACTTTAAACTTCTCTTTTGGTTCATTGCACGTTTAGAAATGCAAAAGATAAGCTGCAAGAGTTTCATAAGCATTACTATAACTTATCTGGGTGATGGAAATTTTTCGAAGATTAGACGAAATATGTTGAAGTTAAAATAATAATAAAAATAATAATAATAAATTTTTTGTTTTTCTTTCCTGTTTTTAATGAATTTCTGTGAGATCACATTTTAACACTTTAAATTTCACTTTTGGTTTATTGCACGTTTAGAAATGCAAAAGATAAGCTGCAAGAGTTTCATAAGCATTACTATAACTTATCTGGGTGATGGAGATTTTTGGAAGATTAGATGAAATATGTTGAAGTTAAAAATAATAATAATAATAATAAAATTTTTGTTTTTCTTTCTTGTTTTTAATGAATTTCTGTGAGGTCACATTTTAACACTTTAAACTTCACTTTTGGTTCATTGCACGTTTAGAAATGCAAAAGATAAGCTGCAAGAGTTTCATAAGCATTACTATAACTTATCTGGGTGATGGAAATTTTTCGAAAATTAGATGAAATATGTGGAAGTTAAAAAAATAAATAATAAATATTAATTTCTGTTATTTTTTTTTCTTTCTTGTTTTTAATGAATTTCTGTAAGATCACATTTTATCACTTTAAGTTTCGCTTTTGGTTCATTGCATATTTAGAAATGCAAAAGCTAAGCTACAAGAGTTTCATAAGCATTACTATAACTTATCTGGGTGATGGACATTTTTCGAAGATTAGATAAAATATGTTGAAGTTAAAAAATTCTTGGTTTTAATGAATTTCTGTGAGATCACATTTTAACACTTTAAACTTCACTTTTGGTTCATTGCACATTTAGAAATGCAAAAGATAAGCTGCAAGAGTTTCATAAGCATTACTATAACTTATCTGTGTGATGGAAATTTTACGAAAATTAGATGAAATATGTTGAAGTTAAAAAAATAAATAATAAATATTAATTTCTGTTATTTTTTTTTCTTTCTTGTTTTTAATGAATTTCTGTAAGATCACATTTTATCACTTTAAGTTTCGCTTTTGGTTCATTGCATATTTGGAAATGCAAAACCTAAGCTACAAGAGTTTCATAAGCATTACTATAACTTATCTGGGTGATGGATATTTTTCGAAGATTAGATAAAATATGTTGAAGTTGAAAAAAAAAAAAAATTCTTGTTTTTAATAAATTTCTGTGAGATCTCATTTTAACACTTTAAACTTCTCTTTTGGTTCATTGCACGTTTAGAAATGCAAAAGATAAGCTGCAAGAGTTTCATAAGCATTACTATAACTTATCTGGGTGATGGAAATTTTTCGAAGATTAGACGAAATATGTTGAAGTTAAAATAATAATAATAATAATAAAATTTTTGTTTTTCTTTCTTGTTTTTAATGAATTTCTGTGAGATCACATTTTAACACTTTAAATTTCACTTTTGGTTCATTGCACGTTTAGAAATGCAAAAGATAAGCTGCAAGAGTTTCATAAGCATTACTATAACTTATCTGGGTGATGGAAATTTTTCGAAGATTAGACGAAATATGTTGAAGTTAAAATAATAATAAAAATAATAATAATAAATTTTTTGTTTTTCTTTCTCTTTTTTAATGAATTTCTGTGAGATCACATTTTAACACTTTAAATTTCACTTTTGGTTCATTGCACGTTTAGAAATGCAAAAGATAAGCTGCAAGAGTTTCATAAGCATTACTATAACTTATCTGGGTGATGGACATTTTTCGAAGATTAGATAAAATATGTTGAAGTTAAAAAATTCTTGTTTTTAATGAATTTCTGTGAGATCACATTTTAACACTTTAAACTTCTCTTTTGGTTCATTGCACGTTTAGAAATGCAAAAGATAAGCTGCAAGAGTTTCATAAGCATTACTATAACTTATCTGGGTGATGGAGATTTTTGGAAGATTAGATGAAATATGTTGAAGTTAAAAATAATAATAATAATAATAAAATTTTTGTTTTTCTTTCTTGTTTTTAATGAATTTCTGTGAGATCACATTTTAACACTTTAAACTTCACTTTTGGCTCATTGCACGTTTAGAAATGCAAAAGATAAGCTGCAAGAGTTTCATAAGCATTACTATAACTTATCTGGGTGATGGAAATTTTTCGAAAATTAGATGAAATATGTGGAAGTTAAAAAAATAAATAATAAATATTAATTTCTGTTATTTTTTTTTCTTTCTTGTTTTTAATGAATTTCTGTAAGATCACATTTTATCACTTTAAGTTTCGCTTTTGGTTCCTTGCATATTTAGAAATGCAAAAGCTAAGCTACAAGAGTTTCATAAGCATTACTATAACTTATCTGGGTGATGGACATTTTTCGAAGATTAGATAAAATATGTTGAAGTTAAAAAATTCTTGGTTTTAATGAATTTCTGTGAGATCACATTTTAACACTTTAAACTTCTCTTTTGGTTCATTGCACGTTTAGAAATGCAAAAGATAAGCTGCAAGAGTTTCATAAGCATTACTATAACTTATCTGGGTGATGGAGATTTTTGGAAGATTAGATGAAATATGTTGAAGTTAAAAATAATAATAATAAAAATAAAATTTTTGTTTTTCTTTCTTGTTTTTAATGAATTTCTGTGAGATCACATTTTAACACTTTAAACTTCACTTTTGGTTCATTGCACATTTAGAAATGCAAAAGATAAGCTGCAAGAGTTTCATAAGCATTACTATAACTTATCTGGGTGATGGAAATTTTACGAAAATTAGATGAAATATGTTGAAGTTAAAAAAATAAATAATAAATATTAATTTCTGTTATTTTTTTTTCTTTCTTGTTTTTAATGAATTTCTGTAAGATCACGTTTTATCACTTTAAGTTTCGCTTTTGGTTCATTGCATATTTGGAAATGCAAAACCTAAGCTACAAGAGTTTCATAAGCATTACTATAACTTATCCGGGTGATGGACATTTTTCGATGATTAGATAAAATATGTTGAAGTTGAAAAAAAAAAATTCTTGTTTTTAATAAATTTCTGTGAGATCACATTTTAACACTTTAAACTTCTCTTTTGGTTCATTGCACGTTTAGAAATGCAAAAGATAAGCTGCAAGAGTTTCATAAGCATTACTATAACTTATCTGGGTGATGGAAATTTTTCGAAGATTAGACGAAATATGTTGAAGTTAAAATAATAATAATAATAATAAAATTTTTGTTTTTCTTTCTTGTTTTTAATGAATTTCTGTGAGATCACATTTTAACACTTTAAATTTCACTTTTGGTTCATTGCACGTTTAGAAATGCAAAAGATAAGCTGCAAGAGTTTCATAAGCATTACTATAACTTATCTGGGTGATGGACATTTTTCGAAGATTAGATAAAATATGTTGAAGTTAAAAAATTCTTGTTTTTAATGAATTTCTGTGAGATCACATTTTAACACTTTAAACTTCTCTTTTGGTTCATTGCACGTTTAGAAATGCAAAAGATAAGCTGCAAGAGTTTCATAAGCATTACTATAACTTATCTGGGTGATGGAAATTTTTCGAAGATTAGACGAAATATGTTGAAGTTAAAATAATAATAAAAATAATAATAATAAATTTTTTGTTTTTCTTTCCTGTTTTTAATGAATTTCTGTGAGATCACATTTTAACACTTTAAATTTCACTTTTGGTTCATTGCACGTTTAGAAATGCAAAAGATAAGCTGCAAGAGTTTCATAAGCATTACTATAACTTATCTGGGTGATGGAGATTTTTGGAAGATTAGATGAAATATGTTGAAGTTAAAAATAATAATAATAATAATAAAATTTTTGTTTTTCTTTCTTGTTTTTAATGAATTTCTGTGAGGTCACATTTTAACACTTTAAACTTCACTTTTGGTTCATTGCACGTTTAGAAATGCAAAAGATAAGCTGCAAGAGTTTCATAAGCATTACTATAACTTATCTGGGTGATGGAAATTTTTCGAAAATTAGATGAAATATGTGGAAGTTAAAAAAATAAATAATAAATATTAATTTCTGTTATTTTTTTTTCTTTCTTGTTTTTAATGAATTTCTGTAAGATCACATTTTATCACTTTAAGTTTCGCTTTTGGTTCATTGCATATTTAGAAATGCAAAAGCTAAGCTACAAGAGTTTCATAAGCATTACTATAACTTATCTGGGTGATGGACATTTTTCGAAGATTAGATAAAATATGTTGAAGTTAAAAAATTCTTGGTTTTAATGAATTTCTGTGAGATCACATTTTAACACTTTAAACTTCACTTTTGGTTCATTGCACATTTAGAAATGCAAAAGATAAGCTGCAAGAGTTTCATAAGCATTACTATAACTTATCTGTGTGATGGAAATTTTACGAAAATTAGATGAAATATGTTGAAGTTAAAAAAATAAATAATAAATATTAATTTCTGTTATTTTTTTTTCTTTCTTGTTTTTAATGAATTTCTGTAAGATCACATTTTATCACTTTAAGTTTCGCTTTTGGTTCATTGCATATTTGGAAATGCAAAACCTAAGCTACAAGAGTTTCATAAGCATTACTATAACTTATCTGGGTGATGGATATTTTTCGAAGATTAGATAAAATATGTTGAAGTTGAAAAAAAAAAAAAATTCTTGTTTTTAATAAATTTCTGTGAGATCTCATTTTAACACTTTAAACTTCTCTTTTGGTTCATTGCACGTTTAGAAATGCAAAAGATAAGCTGCAAGAGTTTCATAAGCATTACTATAACTTATCTGGGTGATGGAAATTTTTCGAAGATTAGACGAAATATGTTGAAGTTAAAATAATAATAATAATAATAAAATTTTTGTTTTTCTTTCTTGTTTTTAATGAATTTCTGTGAGATCACATTTTAACACTTTAAATTTCACTTTTGGTTCATTGCACGTTTAGAAATGCAAAAGATAAGCTGCAAGAGTTTCATAAGCATTACTATAACTTATCTGGGTGATGGAAATTTTTCGAAGATTAGACGAAATATGTTGAAGTTAAAATAATAATAAAAATAATAATAATAAATTTTTTGTTTTTCTTTCTCTTTTTTAATGAATTTCTGTGAGATCACATTTTAACACTTTAAATTTCACTTTTGGTTCATTGCACGTTTAGAAATGCAAAAGATAAGCTGCAAGAGTTTCATAAGCATTACTATAACTTATCTGGGTGATGGACATTTTTCGAAGATTAGATAAAATATGTTGAAGTTAAAAAATTCTTGTTTTTAATGAATTTCTGTGAGATCACATTTTAACACTTTAAACTTCTCTTTTGGTTCATTGCACGTTTAGAAATGCAAAAGATAAGCTGCAAGAGTTTCATAAGCATTACTATAACTTATCTGGGTGATGGAGATTTTTGGAAGATTAGATGAAATAAGTTGAAGTTAAAAATAATAATAATAATAATAAAATTTTTGTTTTTCTTTCTTGTTTTTAATGAATTTCTGTGAGATCACATTTTAACACTTTAAACTTCACTTTTGGCTCATTGCACGTTTAGAAATGCAAAAGATAAGCTGCAAGAGTTTCATAAGCATTACTATAACTTATCTGGGTGATGGAAATTTTTCGAAAATTAGATGAAATATGTGGAAGTTAAAAAAATAAATAATAAATATTAATTTCTGTTATTTTTTTTTCTTTCTTGTTTTTAATGAATTTCTGTAAGATCACATTTTATCACTTTAAGTTTCGCTTTTGGTTCCTTGCATATTTAGAAATGCAAAAGCTAAGCTACAAGAGTTTCATAAGCATTACTATAACTTATCTGGGTGATGGACATTTTTCGAAGATTAGATAAAATATGTTGAAGTTAAAAAATTCTTGGTTTTAATGAATTTCTGTGAGATCACATTTTAACACTTTAAACTTCTCTTTTGGTTCATTGCACGTTTAGAAATGCAAAAGATAAGCTGCAAGAGTTTCATAAGCATTACTATAACTTATCTGGGTGATGGAGATTTTTGGAAGATTAGATGAAATATGTTGAAGTTAAAAATAATAATAATAAAAATAAAATTTTTGTTTTTCTTTCTTGTTTTTAATGAATTTCTGTGAGATCACATTTTAACACTTTAAACTTCACTTTTGGTTCATTGCACATTTAGAAATGCAAAAGATAAGCTGCAAGAGTTTCATAAGCATTACTATAACTTATCTGGGTGATGGAAATTTTACGAAAATTAGATGAAATATGTTGAAGTTGAAAAAAAAAGAAATTCTTGTTTTTAATAAATTTCTGTGAGATCTCATTTTAACACTTTAAACTTCTCTTTTGGTTCATTGCACGTTTAGAAATGCAAAAGATAAGCTGCAAGAGTTTCATAAGCATTACTATAACTTATCTGGGTGATGGAAATTTTTCGAAGATTAGACGAAATATGTTGAAGTTAAAATAATAATAATAATAATAAAATTTTTGTTTTTCTTTCTTGTTTTTAATGAATTTCTGTGAGATCACATTTTAACACTTTAAATTTCACTTTTGGTTCATTGCACGTTTAGAAATGCAAAAGATAAGCTGCAAGAGTTTCATAAGCATTACTATAACTTATCTGGGTGATGGAAATTTTTCGAAGATTAGACGAAATATGTTGAAGTTAAAATAATAATAAAAATAATAATAATAAATTTTTTGTTTTTCTTTCTTGTTTTTAATGAAATTCTGTGAGATCACATTTTAACACTTTAAATTTCACTTTTGGTTCATTGCACGTTTAGAAATGCAAAAGATAAGCTGCAAGAGTTTCATAAGCATTACTATAACTTATCTGGGTGATGGACATTTTTCGAAGATTAGATAAAATATGTTGAAGTTAAAAAATTCTTGTTTTTAATGAATATCTGTGAGATCACATTTTAACACTTTAAACTTCTCTTTTGGTTCATTGCACGTTTAGAAATGCAAAAGATAAGCTGCAAGAGTTTCATAAGCATTACTATAACTTATCTGGGTGATGGAAATTTTTCGAAGATTAGACGAAATATGTTGAAGTTAAAATAATAATAAAAATAATAATAATAAATTTTTTGTTTTTCTTTCTCTTTTTTAATGAATTTCTGTGAGATCACATTTTAACACTTTAAATTTCACTTTTGGTTCATTGCACGTTTAGAAATGCAAAAGATAAGCTGCAAGAGTTTCATAAGCATTACTATAACTTATCTGGGTGATGGACATTTTTCGAAGATTAGATAAAATATGTTGAAGTTAAAAAATTCTTGTTTTTAATGAATTTCTGTGAGATCACATTTTAACACTTTAAACTTCTCTTTTGGTTCATTGCACGTTTAGAAATGTAAAAGATAAGCTGCAAGAGTTTCATAAGCATTACTATAACTTATCTGGGTGATGGAGATTTTTGGAAGATTAGATGAAATATGTTGAAGTTAAAAATAATAATAATAATAAAATTTTTGTTTTTCTTTCTTGTTTTTAATGAATTTCTGTGAGATCACATTTTAACACTTTAAACTTCACTTTTGGTTCATTGCACGTTTAGAAATGCAAAAGATAAGCTGCAAGAGTTTCATAAGCATTACTATAACTTATCTGGGTGATGGAAATTTTTCGAAAATTAGATGAAATATGTGGAAGTTAAAAAAATAAATAATAAATATTAATTTCTGTTATTTTTTTTTCTTTCTTGTTTTTAATGAATTTCTGTAAGATCACATTTTATCACTTTAAGTTTCGCTTTTGGTACATTTCATATTTAGAAATGCAAAAGCTAAGCTACAAGAGTTTCATAAGCATTACTATAACTTATCTGGGTGATGGACATTTTTCGAAGATTAGATAAAATATGTTGAAGTTAAAAAATTCTTGTTTTTAATGAATTTCTGTGAGATCACATTGTAACACTTTAAACTTCTCTTTTGGTTCATTGCACGTTTAGAAATGCAAAAGATAAGCTGCAAGAGTTTCATAAGCATTACTATAACTTATCTGGGTGATGGAGATTTTTGGAAGATTAGATGAAATATGTTGAAGTTAAAAATAATAATAATAATAATAAAATTTTTGTTTTTCTTTCTTGTTTTTAATGAATTTCTGTGAGATCACATTTTAACACTTTAAACTTCACTTTTGGTTCATTGCACATTTAGAAATGCAAAAGATAAGCTGCAAGAGTTTCATAAGCATTACTATAACTTATCTGGGTGATGGAAATTTTTCGAAAATTAGATGAAATATGTTGAAGTTAAAAAAATAAATAATAAATATTAATTTCTGTTATTTTTTTTTTCTTTCTTGTTTTTAATGAATTTCTGTAAGATCACATTTTATCACTTTAAGTTTCGCTTTTGGTTCATTGCATATTTGGAAATGCAAAACTTTAATTTGTGTAAATTCCCTTTTAAATTTGTCCGGTTTCAATTTTTGATTTTTTTTTTTTTTTTTCATTCTGGCTTTCGCTAGAGAGTCTTTCATTCGGGACGTGGCTGGGCACCTGGGAATCTTGCTTCCGCAAAAGAGTCGGGCTAGAGTAGAAGAATAAAGGGTTGCGGACGAAGATGGTTTAAGAAGACTACAAGGTCAACTACAAGAGTTTCATAAGCATTACTATAACTTATCTGGGTGATGGACATTTTTCGAAGATTAGATAAAATATGTTGAAGTTGAAAAAAAAAAATTCTTGTTTTTAATAAATTTCTGTGAGATCACATTTTAACACTTTAAACGTCTCTTTTGGTTCATTGCACGTTTAGAAATGCAAAAGATAAGCTGCAAGAGTTTCATAAGCATTACTATAACTTATCTGGGTGATGGAAATTTTTCGAAGATTAGACGAAATATGTTGAAGTTAAAATAATAATAATAATAATAAAATTTTTGTTTTTCTTTCTTGTTTTTAATGAATTTCTGTGAGATCACATTTTAACACTTTAAATTTCACTTTTGGTTCATTGCACGTTTAGAAATGCAAAAGATAAGCTGCAAGAGTTTCATAAGCATTACTATAACTTATCTGGGTGATGGAGATTTTTGGAAGATTAGATGAAATATGTTGAAGTTAAAAATAATAATAATAATAATAAAATTTTTGTTTTTCTTTCTTGTTTTTAATGAATTTCTGTGAGATCACATTTTAACACTTTAAACTTCACTTTTGGTTCATTGCACGTTTAGAAATGCAAAAGATAAGCTGCAAGAGTTTCATAAGCATTACTATAACTTATCTGGGTGATGGAAATTTTTCGAAAATTAGATGAAATATGTGGAAGTTAAAAAAATAAATAATAAATATTAATTTCTGTTATTTTTTTTTTCTTTCTTGTTTTTAATGAATTTCTGTAAGATCACATTTTATCACTTTAAGTTTCGCTTTTGGTTCATTGCATATTTAGAAATGCAAAAGCTAAGCTACAAGAGTTTCATAAGCATTACTATAACTTATCTGGGTGATGGACATTTTTCGAAGATTAGATAAAATATGTTGAAGTTAAAAAATTCTTGGTTTTAATGAATTTCTGTGAGATCACATTTTAACACTTTAAACTTCTCTTTTGGTTCATTGCACGTTTAGAAATGCAAAAGATAAGCTGCAAGAGTTTCATAAGCATTACTATAACTTATCTGGGTGATGGAGATTTTTGGAAGATTAGATGAAATATGTTGAAGTTAAAAATAATAATAATAATAATAAAATTTTTGTTTTTCTTTCTTGTTTTTAATGAATTTCTGTGAGATCACATTTTAACACTTTAAACTTCACTTTTGGTTCATTGCACATTTAGAAATGCAAAAGATAAGCTGCAAGAGTTTCATAAGCATTACTATAACTTATCTGTGTGATGGAAATTTTACGAAAATTAGATGAAATATGTTGAAGTTAAAAAAATAAATAATAAATATTAATTTCTGTTATTTTTTTTTCTTTCTTGTTTTTAATGAATTTCTGTAAGATCACATTTTATCACTTTAAGTTTCGCTTTTGGTTCATTGCATATTTGGAAATGCAAAACCTAAGCTACAAGAGTTTCATAAGCATTACTATAACTTATCTGGGTGATGGACATTTTTCGAAGATTAGATAAAATATGTTGAAGTTGAAAAAAAAAAAATTCTTGTTTTTAATAAATTTCTGTGAGATCTCATTTTAACACTTTAAACTTCTCTTTTGGTTCATTGCACGTTTAGAAATGCAAAAGATAAGCTGCAAGAGTTTCATAAGCATTACTATAACTTATCTGGGTGATGGAAATTTTTCGAAGATTAGACGAAATATGTTGAAGTTAAAATAATAATAATAATAATAAAATTTTTGTTTTTCTTTCTTGTTTTTAATGAATTTCTGTGAGATCACATTTTAACACTTTAAATTTCACTTTTGGTTCATTGCACGTTTAGAAATGCAAAAGATAAGCTGCAAGAGTTTCATAAGCATTACTATAACTTATCTGGGTGATGGAAATTTTTCGAAGATTAGACGAAATATGTTGAAGTTAAAATAATAATAAAAATAATAATAATAAATTTTTTGTTTTTCTTTCTTGTTTTTAATGAATTTCTGTGAGATCACATTTTAACACTTTAAATTTCACTTTTGGTTCATTGCACGTTTAGAAATGCAAAAGATAAGCTGCAAGAGTTTCATAAGCATTACTATAACTTATCTGGGTGATGGACATTTTTCGAAGATTAGATAAAATATGTTGAAGTTAAAAAATTCTTGTTTTTAATGAATTTCTGTGAGATCACATTTTAACACTTTAAACTTCTCTTTTGGTTCATTGCACGTTTAGAAATGTAAAAGATAAGCTGCAAGAGTTTCATAAGCATTACTATAACTTATCTGGGTGATGGAGATTTTTGGAAGATTAGATGAAATATGTTGAAGTTAAAAATAATAATAATAATAAAATTTTTGTTTTTCTTTCTTGTTTTTAATGAATTTCTGTGAGATCACATTTTAACACTTTAAACTTCACTTTTGGTTCATTGCACGTTTAGAAATGCAAAAGATAAGCTGCAAGAGTTTCATAAGCATTACTATAACTTATCTGGGTGATGGAAATTTTTCGAAAATTAGATGAAATATGTGGAAGTTAAAAAAATAAATAATAAATATTAATTTCTGTTATTTTTTTTTCTTTCTTGTTTTTAATGAATTTCTGTAAGATCACATTTTATCACTTTAAGTTTCGCTTTTGGTTCATTTCATATTTAGAAATGCAAAAGCTAAGCTACAAGAGTTTCATAAGCATTACTATAACTTATCTGGGTGATGGACATTTTTCGAAGATTAGATAAAATATGTTGAAGTTAAAAAATTCTTGTTTTTAATGAATTTCTGTGAGATCACATTTTAACACTTTAAACTTCTCTTTTGGTTCATTGCACGTTTAGAAATGCAAAAGATAAGCTGCAAGAGTTTCATAAGCATTACTATAACTTATCTGGGTGATGGAGATTTTTGGAAGATTAGATGAAATATGTTGAAGTTAAAAATAATAATAATAATAATAAAATTTTTGTTTTTCTTTCTTGTTTTTAATGAATTTCTGTGAGATCACATTTTAACACTTTAAATTTCACTTTTGGTTCATTGCACGTTTAGAAATGCAAAAGATAAGCTGCAAGAGTTTCATAAGCATTACTATAACTTATCTGGGTGATGGAAATTTTTCGAAGATTAGACGAAATATGTTGAAGTTAAAATAATAATAATAATAATAAAATTTTTGTTTTTCTTTCTTGTTTTTAATGAATTTCTGTGAGATCACATTTTAACACTTTAAATTTCACTTTTGGTTCATTGCACGTTTAGAAATGCAAAAGATAAGCTGCAAGAGTTTCATAAGCATTACTATATCTTATCTGGGTGATGGACATTTTTCGAAGATTAGATAAAATATGTTGAAGTTAAAAAATTCTTGTTTTTAATGAATTTCTGTGAGATCACATTTTAACACTTTAAACTTCTCTTTTGGTTCATTGCACGTTTAGAAATGCAAAAGATAAGCTGCAAGAGTTTCATAAGCATTACTATAACTTATCTGGGTGATGGAGATTTTTGGAAGATTAGATGAAATATGTTGAAGTTAAAAATAATAATAATAATTATAAAATTTTTGTTTTTCTTTCTTGTTTTTAATGAATTTCTGTGAGATCACATTTTAACACTTTAAACTTCACTTTTGGTTCATTGCACGTTTAGAAATGCAAATGATAAGCTGCAAGAGTTTCATAAGCATTACTATAACTTATCTGGGTGATGGAAATTTTTCGAAAATTAGATGAATTATGTGGAAGTTAAAAAAATAAATAATAAATATTAATTTCTGTTATTTTTTTTCTTTCTTGTTTTTAATGAATTTCTGTAAGATCACATTTTATCACTTTAAGTTTCGCTTTTGGTTCATTGCATATTTAGAAATGCAAAAGCTAAGCTACAAGAGTTTCATAAGCATTACTATAACTTATCTGGGTGATGGACATTTTTCGAAGATTAGATAAAATATGTTGAAGTTAAAAAATTCTTGTTTTTAATGAATTTCTGTGAGATCACATTTTAACACTTTAAACTTCTCTTTTGGTTCATTGCACGTTTAGAAATGCAAAAGATAAGCTGCAAGAGTTTCATAAGCATTACTATAACTTATCTGGGTGATGGAGATTTTTGGAAGATTAGATGAAATATGTTGAAGTTAAAAATAATAATAATAATAATAAAATTTTTGTTTTTCTTTCTTGTTTTTAATGAATTTCTGTGAGATCACATTTTAACACTTTAAACTTCACTTTTGGTTCATTGCACATTTAGAAATGCAAAAGATAAGCTGCAAGAGTTTCATAAGCATTACTATAACTTATCTGGGTGATGGAAATTTTTCGAAAATTAGATGAAATATGTTGAAGTTAAAAAAAATAAATAATAAATATTAATTTCTGTTATTTTTTTTTCTTTCTTGTTTTTAATGAATTTCTGTAAGATCACATTTTATCACTTTAAGTTTCGCTTTTGGTTCATTGCATATTTGGAAATGCAAAACTTTAATTTGTGTAAATTCCCTTTTAAATTTGTCCGGTTTCAATTTTTGATTTTTTTTTTTTTTTTTTTTCATTCTGGCTTCTGGCTAGAGAGTCTTTCATTCGGGACGTGGCTGGGCACCTGGGAATCTTGCTTCCGCAAAAGAGTCGGGCTAGAGTAGAAGAATAAAGGGTTGCGGACGAAGATGGTTTAAGAAGACTACAAGGTCAACTACAAGAGTTTCATAAGCATTACTATAACTTATCTGGGTGATGGACATTTTTCGAAGATTAGATAAAATATGTTGAAGTTGAAAAAAAAAAAATTCTTGTTTTTAATAAATTTTGTGAGATCACATTTTAACACTTTAAACTTCTCTTTTGGTTCATTGCACGTTTAGAAATGCAAAAGATAAGCTGCAAGAGTTTCATAAGCATTACTATAAATTTATCTGGGTGATGGAAATTTTTCGAAGATTAGACGAAATATGTTGAAGTTAAAATAATAATAATAATAATAAAATTTTTGTTTTTCTTTCTTGTTTTTAATGAATTTCTGTGAGATCACATTTTAACACTTTAAATTTCACTTTTGGTTCATTGCACGTTTAGAAATGCAAAAGATAAGCTGCAAGAGTTTCATAAGCATTACTATAACTTATCTGGGTGATGGACATTTTTCGAAGATTAGATAAAATATGTTGAAGTTAAAAAAATCTTGTTTTTAATGAATTTCTGTGAGATCACATTTTAACACTTTAAACTTCTCTTTTTGGTTCATTGCACGTTTAGAAATGCAAAAGATAAGCTGCAAGAGTTTCATAAGCATTACTATAACTTTATCTGGTTGATGGAGATTTTTGGAAGATTAGATGAAATATGTTGAAGTTAAAAAAAATAATAATAATAATAAAATTTTTGTTTTTCTTTCTTGTTTTTAATGAATTTCTGTGAGATCACATTTTAACACTTTAAACTTCACTTTTGGTTCATTGCACGTTTAGAAATTCAAAAGATAAGCTGCAAGAGTTTCATAAGCATTACTATAACTTATCTGGGTGATGGAAATTTTTCGAAAATTAGATGAAATATGTGGAAGTTAAAAAAATAAATAATAAATATTAATTTCTGTTATTTTTTTTTTCTTTCTTGTTTTTAATGAATTTCTGTAAGATCACATTTTATCACTTTAAGTTTCGCTTTTGGTTCATTGCATATTTAGAAATGCAAAAGCTAAGCTACAAGAGTTTCATAAGCATTACTATAACTTATCTGGGTGATGGACATTTTTCGAAGATTAGATAAAATATGTTGAAGTTAAAAAATTCTTGTTTTTAATGAATTTCTGTGAGATCACATTTTAACACTTTAACCTTCTCTTTTGGTTCATTGCACGTTTAGAAATGCAAAAGATAAGCTGCAAGAGTTTCATAAGCATTACTATAACTTATCTGGGTGATGGAGATTTTTGGAAGATTAGATGAAATATGTTGAAGTTAAAAATAATAATAATAATAATAATAAAATTTTTGTTTTTCTTTCTTGTTTTTAATGAATTTCTGTGAGATCACATTTTAACACTTTAAACTTCACTTTTGGTTCATTGCACATTTAGAAATGCAAAAGATAAGCTGCAAGAGTTTCATAAGCATTACTATAACTTATCTGGGTGATGGAAATTTTTCGAAAATTAGATGAAATATGTTGAAGTTAAAAAAATAAATAATAAATATTAATTTCTGTTATTTTTCTTTCTTTCTTGTTTTTAATGAATTTCTGTAAGATCACATTTTATCACTTTAAGTTTCGCTTTTGGTTCATTGCATATTTGGAAATGCAAAACCTAAGCTACAAGAGTTTCATAAGCATTACTATAATTTATCTGGGTGATGGACATTTTTCGAAGATTAGATAAAATATGTTGAAGTTGAAAAAAAAAAATTCTTGTTTTTAATAAATTTCTGTGAGATCACATTTTAACACTTTAAACTTCTCTTTTGGTTCATTGCACGTTTAGAAATGCAAAAGATAAGCTGCAAGAGTTTCATAAGCATTACTATAATAACTTATCTGGGTGATGGAAATTTTTCGAAGATTAGACGAAATATGTTGAAGTTAAAATAATAATAATAATAATAATAAAATTTTTGTTTTTCTTTCTTGTTTTTAATGAATTTCTGTGAGATCACATTTTAACACTTTAAATTTCACTTTTGGTTCATTGCACGTTTAGAAATGCAAAAGATAAGCTGCAAGAGTTTCATAAGCATTACTATAACTTATCTGGGTGATGGAAATTTTTCGAAGATTAGACGAAATATGTTGAAGTTAAAATAATAATAAAAATAATAATAATAAATTTTTTGTTTTTCTTTCTTGTTTTTAATGAATTTCTGTGAGATCACATTTTATCACTTTGAAGTTCACTTTTGGTTCATTGCACGCTTAGAAATGCAAAAGGTAAGCTGCTAGAGTTTCATAAAGCATTGTTATAAACTTATCTGGGCAATGGACATTTTTCGAAAATTAGATGAAATATGTTGAAGCTATAAAAATAAATAAAAATTTCTGTTATTTTTTTTTCTTTCTTGTTTTTAATGAATTTCTGTAAAATCACATTTTATCACTTTAAGTTTCGCTCTTGGTTCATTGCATATTTAGAAATGCAAAAGCTAAGCTACAAGAGTTTCATAAGCATTACTATAAACTTATATGAGTAATGAAATTATCGCAAGTAAAATTATGTAAAAACTTCTCAAAAATTTCCTATGAAAGTCTCTACTTTGAAACATCATACTGCTTGAAGCTTACTAGCAACACCTAAAATAGTAGAAATTTATATAATAGACATGCGTTGATATCATATTTTAGAAATATGGATTTTAAAACAATATTCTGAATTTTGATCATTCGGCGTTTCCCCCTTATCGATTCTCCTCGTTAGATATGTAAATAAAATCAATTTTACTAAATATATTTGAATTTTATTTTAAAACCTTGTCATCCTAAACTCGTGCTATGCAATAAACTAAAAGTTTGGAAATAATTCATAAATCGGCTTAAATGTGTCGAAATCGTTGAAAAAAAATCATTTTCTTTTTTAAAAATTCTTGTTTTTTTATTCTTAATAAATATCTATAAAATCACATTTTATCTGTTTAAAAGTTTCGCTTTTGATTTATTGCACAAATACAAATACTAATAAGAAGTTGCAAAAGTTTCATAAGCATATCTATAAACATATCTGAGTAATGAAATTTATCGCAAAGTAAAATTACTGAGAAACAAGTTTTTCAAAATATGCATTTAAAGTTTATACCTACTGTTCATAATTAAACTATATTGAGCTTACATGCAACAGTTAAAATATTTAAAAATTAGTAATAGACATACTTTAATATCATGTTTTTATGAAATCGTTTAGAAAAATCAAAATTTTCTTTTAAAAAATTTCTAGATTTTTTATTCTTAATAAATATTTATAAACTCACATTTTATTAGTTTAAAAGCTTCACGTTTGATTTATTGCATCACAAATGCAAATGCCAATAAGAAGTTGCAAAAGTTTTATAAGCATATCTATAAATACTAGGGGATCGTACCCGGGCTTCCCGGGTTACAGAATATAGGTGAAAACATTTATTTTAATTGAAAACTAATATATTTTTTTTTATATGAAATAAATTTTTTCGATTGTCCACTTACATTAAAAAAGCATTTTTCATATGAAAAATACGAATTATACAATCAAATAAATTATTCAAGTTTATTAAAAGCGATATTTTCTTATTAGCCGCATGCTAAGAGATATTTGACCAAGATTTTTCTACTTACGGCATCCTTTTATATTCTGATAATTTCAGAGTTTACATGTCTGTTAAATTTGTGTTTTATTTATTTATTCATCGGGAAGTTTTTTTTTAATGGATATTAGCCGTAAGAAAATGATGAACTCTTTATTTTGTTTTAAGGGCAAACGGATTATTCTTTCGTAATCGAGCTCCACGTGCTATAGATAAATTAAAAAATATTTCATGCTTTAAAATTGTTTTTAAAACTATAGACAATGAGAAAACTGAGATGCACTTTGCAAACAAATTTCATTTGAGAAAAAAAAATTCTATCTGGTGATCTAAAAATTTAAATTTTATGATTACAAATATGTTAGATTTGTGTTTTTTCAACATTATTCTTTTATTTGTTTATAAAAGAAGTTTTAATTTCGTTAATTTGTCTTTCACAAATATGTTAGATTGGTGTTTTTTTAATATTATTCTATTCCTTTATTTGTTTATAAAGGAAGTATTAATTTCGTTCTGCAAAAATAGTCAGAAACAAATGCTGAGCAATGTTTTTGCTTTATGTGCAAAATGTTTATTATTATTATGTATTGAAACCGGCACGTGATAAGATAAACTTTAAAAAATCATGCTTAAAAATTATTTTAGAAAACATTACATCAGTCAATTAAGATACAGTTTTTAAACAAATTGCATTTGAAAATAAATTTTTTCCCTATGCGACGAAAATTGAAAATGTACGATGGTCAGAAGATTAAAAAAATACAGTAGCGAAAATTTCAAGACCGAAATTTGATCGTAGAGTGTTGCCATTCGGAAAATGACGTCAGCGTTACGCACAGATACGTTTGTCCTTTATAATATAGATACGTAATCACTAAAATATAATAAAGATCAGTTATTACGATGTGGTTATCAATTGAAGCTCTTATGCTTGGTATTGCGGAATGAAAAACAGCAATTTTTACCTTCTCAAAATTTGCATACGCACTTCTCATATCCATATTCATCGTTTTTAAAAAATTTGTATTTTGTTTGATCGTTTTAAAATCATTTTAACTCAAAACTTGAAGTCACCATTCTCAGTTTTTATGTGAATAGACGCACTCTTTACTTGAGATTCTAATCTCAATTCTGGAGAGTAAAAAATTTCCGTAATTTATGTTTTTTAGACGAATTTGTGTTAAAATGTTTAGTTTTATCTAAGAAAATGATCGTTTTCTTTTAAATATAACTTCATTTTCACTTAAATAAGCATTTCGCCTAGTGTCTGAAACTTAGTATCACTACACATGCTGAAGGAAAAACAATATAGAAAATTTATGAGGAAAAATGCGCGTTTTCAAAAGCAGTATGTCATTTTCCGTTATTATTCCCCTAATATAATATTATGCTCCTAATGGGATTTTGCGCCACTAAACCCTATAGAACAATTTTTATAAACAATTTTCAATTTTTATCAGAAAATGGCATAAATAAAGATAAAAATACCTCAATTTTCTTTCTCTCTTGTCTGCAATAATGGAATCTGTCTGATTTTCATCATTTTGGGGAAATTTCATAAAATGCTTTTAAAATTAAAATATAAAAGTAGTGATATTTAAAAAAAAAAAAAAAAAAAAAAAAAAAAAAAGATAGTGCGATCACATCTACAAATGAACAGCTTTCAGTTTAAAAAATATATTAGTAAAATTGGTTCAGCAGAAAGATCAGGGTGAGATGACTAAAAAACACACTTGTGTTTTAAATATATAGATTATATCAAATTGTGAAAAATTAAATTAGGCAAATTGTTATTTTGATAAAATTATAGTAGAATGTCCTAAAGAATAGCATTAAAGTTTCATTATTCGAGAGAATTTTGGACAATAACTTCAGGAACATGATATTATTTTAAACCTCGAGTTATTTGTTTGCTTGCCTAACTCGGCGAAGCAAGTCTATCCAGGCGAGAATCATCAATTTTTGTAATATAAATCGCTATTATTTGCGTGTCACCTCTCTTTTATAAAGACACTCTAAATTTTTGTAAAACATTGCGTTTTATCAGTGTGTGATTTCGATTACATTATTTTCAAAAGTGAAGCATTTTCACCTGTGAAGAATTTGAAAGCAGCTGGGCTGTGAAAATGACGCATTTCTACAAAACCAAATTCAGTTTTAAGAATTAAAATACACGCTGTTTTATCAACTGACGTCATTTGCATCCGCTAAAGCAATCCACTTTTACAATCCAATCTTAAACTTCGTCTATAGAAAAGTATGCATATGACATCATTATCGCGGAATAACAGACAATATTCTTGACATAGCCCGTATTTTAATTTCAATTTTTTTTCTGGTTTTATGAGAAAATGGCAACAAAAAGATACAGTAATTTCCTATTTTTGACTATTTTCCGCTTACTTTCAGTGACTTTCAGTGACTTTCAGTAGAAATGGGGTACTTTTGTTGCGACGATTGAAAAAATGGTATTAAAAACTACAAAAAAAAAATAATATCTCAAAAATAAATTGAGATACAGCTTTCAAACAAATTGCATTTAAAAGAGCAGTTTTCTCCTTATACGACGATGTAAAAATTTAAAATGTACGATGTTTAGAAGTTTAAAAAATTTCAGTAGAGAAAATTGTAAAGCCAAAATTTTATTTAAAATTTCAAAGTGTTGCCATTCGCAAAATGACGTATGCGTTACGCACAGATATGTTTGTTCTTTATAATAGAGATATCTGAGTAACGATGTTTATATATCGCAAAGTAAAATTACTGAGAAACAAGTTTTTCAAAATATGCATTTAACGTTTTTGATTTTCATAATTAAATTGTATTGAGCTTACCCGAAACATTTAAAATATTTAAAAAATCTATAATAGACATACCTTAATATCATATTTTGATAATATTGGTTTAAAAAAATATTTTGAATTTTGACCGTTCGACGTTTCTCGATTATCTATTGTTCTCGTTCGATTGTATGTAAATTAACTCTCAATCCAACTAAATATTTTGAAATTTTATTTTTAAACCATGGCGTCTTTAACTCATGCTGTGCAACAAACTGGAAGTTGAAATTCTCGAGAAAAAAACGAATTTTCGTTAAAAAAAAAAAATACATGGGTTTTTTTTCTTAGTAAAAGTAAAGTATGTGAAAAGTAAAGCCTATAAAATCACATTTTATGACTTTAAGACTATTATCAAATCCAAATTAGCTACTTTTTGGCACATTTCTGGAATTGGTTTTTTATTCGGAAACGGATGAAATTGGCATGCGTTCTTATTCAGAAACTATGTACTGGAAAGAAGTTTCCATTTTTTCGATAAACGCAAGAACTCTTTCAGAAAATGCTGTCAGAGTTAGCCTATTAAACTGAATTTCAGCGCGCGACAACGAGAAAATGGTCGCATAACAACAATATATTTATTCGCTTATAAATCGAAAAGTAATATATTTATCTAAAAATGCAAAAGTCTTTCTATTCCAAATCACTTCATTACGATAGAATCCCTGAAATACGCAAATCCCTAAAATCCACACATTGTTGCGGATGTAACTTAAAATTAAGATGAAGGGAGATAATTCAAGATTTTCTTATTTTTATATCATTAAATATACATTTTAATATGTCGTTCTGGTTAATATGACTTAACTCATTCTTTCTCATGATAGAAGTATAAATTTATTATCATAGACATTCAGCTATGGTGATCACAATATTTTTATCAAAGACATTTATGTATAAATCAAGCTTTTTTTTTGGGGGGGGGGGGGGGGGGTTCTGGCTACGTATGAAACAAAATCCTTTATTTTGCAATTTTCATGTAAATTATTAGTGTACCATTATGAAGAAAGTTTCATTGAGTAATTCGAGAAAAATTTATCTCATCATTATTATGCATAATTCGTTATGAATCGTTAATTAGTTGCATGAATTTTACTTTTAATATTTTCATATTTTTTTCCAATTTTCTTATTATTTTACTTTTTTATTTTACTTTATTGTATAAGCATTAATTATAATTTCGAGTAAATTATTCCATTCAAATTACTGTTTAAAAAATATAATCAAAACAACGACCAGAAATCCGCAAAATTCAAAAACCTGCACAACTTCTGGTGCCAGGCTATGCAGATTTGAGGAAGTCTACTGTAGTCAGATTTGCTAATTTTATGTCTTTACGTTTAAAAATCAGTCAGAAAATGTCGCGTTGTTGAGCAGGAAAGATAAGAATCGCCTTAACTTTTGGTTCGTCGCACAGCTACAAATGCTAATTAAAATGTTTCATAAGCGCATATCTATAAACATATTTAAGTAATGAAATTTATGTCGCAAAGTAAAATGATCCAAACGTACATTTAAGGCGGTTCTCAAATGCTATGCTCAACAACACGAAACTTTCTGCTAATTTTATGCCTTTACGTTTAAAAATCAGTCAGAAAATTTCACGTTGTTGAGCAGGGAATTTAAGAATCGCCTTAAGCTTCACTTTTGGTTCGTCGCACAGCTACAAATGCTAATTAAAAAAGTTTCATAAGCGCATATCTATAAACATATTTAAGTAATGAAATTTATGTCGCAAAGTAAAATTATCCAAACGTACATTTAAGGTGTTTCTCAAATGTTCTGCTCAACAACGCAAAACTTTGTGCCAATTTTATGCCTTTACGTTTAAAAATCAGTCCGAAAATTTCACGTTGTTGAGCAGGGAATTTAAGAACCGCCTTAAGCTTCACTTTTGGTTCGTCGCACAGCTACAAATGCTAATTTAAAAAGTTTCATAAGCGCATAGCTATAAACATATTTAAGTAATGAAATTTATTTCGCAAAGTTAAATTATCCAAATGTACATTTAAGGCGGTTCTCAAATACTCTGCTCGACAACGCGAAACTTTCTGACACATTTTCTGACTCATTTTTAAACATAGAGATATAAAATTGATAGACCTGACTATTGAAGCGATTTGGAATCTAAATGAGTTTTCCATTTTTTGATAAATAAATTACTTATTGAGTTAACCCCTTGAGGGGCGGTGGTATATATTTTATCCCACCTACGATTAATGAAGATTTGCACCAGAAAAAATGTATTACATTTTACTTTTCTAACTTTGGTGGAAAGAAGTCGTAAAATTGCTTTTCGTTATTTTGCAATAAATCTTTTTGCAGATTCCGGAGTGAATTTGACATTACAGAGACACAACTACTTGCCCCTCAAGGGGTTAAAAGCAATTGTCGTCACGTGACGACCTGTTTTTCTGCCTTCTCGCATTATCGGGCCATTCCATGTCACGTGTGGGTCAGCTTTTCTACATATTACTGCTTTTTTAACAATGCTATTATATCATCAAATTAAAACAACTATACTAATATGAAAATCTAAGGTATTTTGTTATTTTTAGTGTATAGTTTATATTTTAGCAACTTATAAGTTAATAGATATAAGTGTTTATGTAAGTGTTACGTGCGGGAACATTTTGCCCGTTTCTCGTGAAATAGCCTAAAAAGAGAAATTGAGCCATTATTGAGCTAGATTGGGATTAATTACTTTGCATTTCAGATTCTCCAATCTGTATGATAACTATAAAATATAGTTCACCCATTTTAGGATTATTAGCGGAACTGAAACTTAGACCACTTGAGAAAGATATTGTATCTAAATCAGATCTAAAACCTCAACTGTGGCTGCGTTACGTCGGTGATATATTTTTAATTTGGAACCATGGTATCCCCGCTTTGAATGAGTTTTTAAATACAGTTAATAACCTGGATTCAAATATACAGTTCACATTGAAAATCGAAGAAAGAGGATCCTTACCATTTTTAGACGTAGAATTAATAAGAAATAATACAACATGCAAAATTGATAGGAAAATTTACAGGAAACCATGTAATTCAAATAGTACAATATCCTACAATAGTAATGTCCCATTTAAATACAAAACTGCAGCTTATAAATTTTACATAAACAGAGCCATAGACTTTTGTACAAGAGAATACTTACAAGCAGAATTACTCACTATCAAGAAGATTGCAATAGAAAATGCCCCCCCCCCCCCCCCCACACACACACACAATGTATCAGTAAATTAATCTTTGATAGTCAGCATAGAGACTTAACCAGAAATAGCATTAAAAATAATCTCAAGTTTTATAGTTTCAATTATATACCTCAGATATTTGAAAGGATTAGTTATGCATTAAAGAAATATAATATATACGTAATCGCAAAACCATCTGCCAAATTAAAAGATCTTGCACACCGGAAAATAGACCCAATCCCTAAAGTTGAAACTTCTGGCATATATGTAATACCTTTTACAGAAAAAGTAAATCAAAAAGAACTCAAATACATAGGTATGACCACTAGAAAATTTAAAGACAGACGAAAAGAACATATTACAGACATAAAGTATAGCAAACCATCTACTGCTCTATCCAGATTAAATCAAAAACAAGATATTCACATAGATTTCAGTAAAGCAAGAGTCATAGCCCATGCTTCAACTTACTACACATCAATAATCAGGGAATCATTGGAATTTTTAACACAAAGAAAGAATACTTGCAACGATACATTGTCCTACAACATATCTAAGATCTGGTATAGAATACTAGATATTTCTAGCGATTTTGAAGCATAATCATATTTCCACCCCCTTCCCCTCCCTTCCTTTGAAATAGATTCGTCCACTGATGCTTAAGCAAGGAATTTCCACGAACTTTCACTCCTTTGATTTTCCGTGGCCGAGAGGTTCTGCTCTCGAAGCTGGTAGACGGGAGGTGCTGGGTTCGATCCCAATCGCGCCCGTCGGCCTAATCGTTCGGAGTTTTCGTGGTTTTCTTCGAGCCGTGGATCTTCCATGCGTTAATACGGATTAGGTTCCCTTAGAAAGACCCCCACGGAGGGCACTCTCCCCGGGCCTATATCCCTCGTGTAGATAATTGGCCGTCAAAAATCAACCCAACCCAACCCTTTGATTTTCCCCCTGAAGACTACTGTTATAATGCAGTTGAAAGAGCTTGGGGTTTTAACATCTTTTACGGGTTTTTTATGCTGTAGAAATCTTTTCATGTATTTTAGTACCTTTTAAATAAAATTTTATCAGAATTGTTATATCGTATATTTATATCTGTATGATAATGACAATTAATTGATTTCAGACAATCTCCGCGAGTACTAATTTTGATTTAGAATTACAAGGGTGAAAGTTTTGCATCATGTGACGGAATTCAGCCTTTTTCATATTTCAAAATACGGAATGTGATGGAAAGAAAAAATATTTTTCTCTGGCTGGGCATTTTTTAATAGGTTTTATGTTATAAAAGTTTAATTTAGACTATTTAAAACAAATCATAAATCAAACTGAAGGTAAACTAACCTAGTTTTTCGTACAAATGTTCAATATTTGCAATTTTAGTTATACGGCACACGTCCAACCTAAAGTCCAATTCTTCCCACACTTCGGTTAACAAGTCTGGAGTTATGGAAGCAATGACCTCTTCAATACTGTGTGGTTTTGCCACATGGGGATCATAATTAAACTTTAAACAAAACGCATGTTGATTTGAAATTACAGATTTACTCTTAGCAAATCGCAAAACACAAAACGCTATACTCTCAGGATTCGCCATTTTGCGTATGTGGCACTGCAAACGAGTCAATAACAAAGCAGTACTCGCGCATGCGCTTATCCAAAACTGTTTGAGTTACCCTTTATTTGTGACTTTGAACCACACTCTACAACGCTGACAGTTGATACTATTAAATTCGGTTCAAAACGCTCACTTTGACAGTATTTTCTGAAAGATCTTCTAGATTTACTAAAAAAATGAAAATCATCTTTCAATTATATAGTTTTTGAATACGAACACCTGCCAATTTCATGCGTTTCCGAACAAAAATGAATTAAAAAATGTGTCAGAAAGTAGCTCCTCTGGATTTGAGAACAGATTTATTTTTTTTTAGTTTTGATATTTTAACTGTATTGAAAACTTTCTAGGTTCAAGCTGATAAGGCGCTTCCCTGATTAGATTTGGAAGTTCATTGGTTTAGTATAAAGTGGGAGCTACCCCCCTCTTAATTGAGCTAAATGGGTTTTTGGTGCAGAATCATCCGATTTGATTCAAATTTGGTACTCAAGTTCATTCTGATAAGGCGCTTCCCTGATTAGATTTAGAGGTTCATTGGTTAAGTATAAAGGGGGAAACCGGGGGAGGGGGTAATCTCCCGTTAATTTATTTTTCGAGGGGCATTATTCTTTGAGATAAGAGTATAATATACAATTAGTGTGAATAGCCTGTGAACTCAATGCCACCAGTTTAATTGTGCATTTTTCTTTTTATTATTATTTATCTTTTATTCTTTTATGAAAACTGAAAGAGAAAATCAACAACATAACTAAAAATACTCAATTTTTCAAAAGTTAATTGCTTTGAATGTGGCACATGCTAGTTATTTAATTATTATAAGGTTTTTTTTATATTATAATTTATTTTATTATTTATTATTTTACTATACGAATGCTTATAACAGCAGTCGATTTTTCTATATGTTAATATTTAAATTAAAATGTAAAACATAAGTATAAAATAAAATAAAAAGATTTCTTTTTTTTCTCTTTTAGCTGCCAATTAAAACAAATATATTTGAACTATTCTACTCAGATATTTAAATTATTCAAAGTTTCGCTTCAAGATTTTTTTTTTTTTTTTTTACTATTGAACCACGTGGAATATGTTTCTTTTTATATCAATTTTATTTTAATGTTAAAAAATAAAGGAGGTGGAATCGGTCGAATTTAGACGAAATAAAATTTCTACAAAGGAACTGTTACATTACAGTTATAATAAATTTACAAAAATAGCTACAATAAAAAATCCATCTTACACTGGTTAGTCATACTCTCCAAATACATATTTTAATCTAAAGTTAACAAAATACTGTTTTCATAAATTTCAAATGTTAAAATTATTGAAAAAAAAAGGCAATCTTTATTCGTATACGTAATCAGTAACATGTAATCGAGATAAGTAAGTATAATGAAATTATCAATTGAGGCTCTTATTCTACGGATTACGGAATGAAAAATTAGCAAAAAGGATTTCATTTTGACATAATCATAGAATTTTTTTCTCTCTTGAAATCTAAAACTAACGTCATTTTCACTGTCCCATATCCATATTAATCATTTAAAAAAATATTAACGCGCAATAAGTTGTTAATAAATATATTTCCAGGCTTGAAGTCCCGTTTGTCAGCTATTACAACTTTCCATATGGAAGTTACCCCTTGGAAATTGAGGTTCTAATGTCTGTAGTGACATTTTGTAATAGCAACAAAATTACCTTTTTTTTTTTATGTTGGAGAGAATGGAAAAACTATAGGGATGATTACATTTCTTCTTTTTCGTCATTTTCAATCTGATTTTTGAAATTATCTTTTATTTCAATCGATAGTGGAACAACATTCTGATTAAATAAACTTTTTCAGGAAAATTAAAAAAAAAAAAAAAAAAAAAAAAAAAAAATAAAACATTTTTTCACATTTCGATCGTCTGGAATCAATTTATTTTAAAAACCAAAAATCGTCTGTCACTTTTAAATTACATAGAAAGTTAAAAAAAAAGTTTTGTTTTTTAATTTTGAAGCGAAAATGACATCAATAATCTTAAAACATATGGAGGAAAGTGATAAATGGAGATGCAGTAAGGTGGCTGCCAAAAAGTAATCCTAAAACCAGCTACAGTCGGCCCAAACACAAGCACATTCTTTCACAAAAAGAAGAAGAAAACTTTTAGTAATACAGTTTTTTAATTCATAATACAATGGAATGCTGCTTTAGAATGCTTAAAAATAAGCAGATCACTTTCATTTAGAGAAAAAAATGCACGGTTGATGTCAAATAATTCGGTCCAGGTACTTGTTTTGCTTGGGCCGAGTGAGAGCATTTAAATTTGAGCGATAACGCGCATCATATTGCAAACCGTTTTTATGGCATACTGCATCTTCATCTATCTCTTTCCTCCATGTTACAAACAGAAAGAAAATTTTAAACTAAAAATTTAATCATCACATGTTAAAAGCAGAAAATAGAGAAAGTTATGTCAAAATCTTTACACATAAATATTAGAAAAGCACGAAAATTTTAAAATGTTAAAATTATCACACGCGAAATGCATTTAAAGGTGATAATTACGTCATTTGTAACAGGCCCAATTAATAAATATCGTAACATTTAAAGTGACTAAAATAACTAAATTATTACACGTGAAAAACTTTTGATGGTGGATGTTAAGTCTTATTTAAAAATATCAAATGATATTTCCAAATTATTTTAAGTTAAATAATATATCATAGCTGCCAACTTTTACGCTTTTTGGCTACCACTAAAATTTAATAGAGATTTTTGCCTTGTTTAATCATTAGATTTCAAAGATTAAATAAGACAATATTTTCTATAAAATTTTAGTGGTACGAAGAAAGCGTAAAAGTTGGCAGCTATGATATATATACCCGTGAATCTTAAAACAGAAAAAAATAAATAAATAAATAAAATATTTCATGAGACATGCATTTAATAAGGAAAATTACGTCATATATTAAAACGGGACATTTAAAACGATTTTTATCCCAGGGACTATTAATCTGACGTCACATGGTATAAAAGTAGAGCGGCAAGCAAATTTGTTTATATATTACATCACTTAATGCAGCATAAATACAGGTAAATGTATGCGCAAAATACTTACGATTTTTTTTGTACGAATTACTATTCAATAAATACATATTAGAAAATTCGGATATTCTTATTAATTAATGCAAACTGTACTACTTGATTATCCCGTCAGCCATTTTCGCCAAATTTTATAAATCGCCAAATTATACAAATTTACATAATTTTATTTTAAATAGCGAAAGAACAAATAAATTAGTAAAATATTAATAAAAATACAAATAAAAAGTCGATTTAAAAATCACTTTATGATGTAACAAACACATGTATCATGTTTAATGTCAAGTGAATGTGACATTTACGATCATCCATTATTGGCATTTAATCTTATAGTCTGGCGATAGTTTTTAGGTCGATTGGATAATCAAGTAGTACCATGCAAACAATATACGTTGTAAAAATAATTTGAAAATATGCATGATGGCGTATTAAAATAGAGAAAAGAATTTATGAATAAGTTATACCTGTTCTTGAAAAATCTAAAACTCGATCAAGACATAAAATATAAGCGTAAAATTTCAAAACACAATGCTTTTTAAATACGTGGATCTGAAAATTATTTCCAAGAAGACAGAGTTTTTTAACCTCAAACCTAAAAGAAGAATATTGTACATAGCGTCGTTATAAAACTCAGAAAGATGGTGTCATTTTTAAACTAATCATTTTATACAAGCTGTTTTTCAAATGTGTAATTGATCTTACTTATCAATCCCGAAAACAGGTGTCATTTATTACGACAGCGATGGATGAGGATATAGTAACCAAAAAATGCTCATTCAAACGGAAAAGCATGACAATGCGATTGCAGAAGATAGCCGCTGGTTATACTGATAGTATTATTCAATCTTCCGTAACCTGGTAATATATATATATATATATATATATATATTTAAACAGGGCACATTAGTATACATTCACAGGCTGCGAAGCCGGAACGGGTGTTGGCGGGCGTAACTCCCAGGGGGCTCAGCCCCCTAGCGTGTATATAGTTAAGAAAAATCAATTATTTCTCATGCCCCTGTTAAATACAAATTTTCTGAACATTAAAGGAATGAGAAAGTACAGGTAACTACTGTAATGCATTAAAATGACAGTAAATAAAAAAAATATATTATTGCCAATTGGTAAGGAAACACTACATATTTAGCCTTTCGACGCACAGAAATGAGGGTTAAATATACTAAACTATTGTTTTCTAACTTATTAACTCAAGGCTAATTTAATTTTTAGGGTGATTAAAGTTATACTAATATTGCAAAGAATTAACAAATTTTTGTTTTCAGGAAATAGAATCTGAGACTGCTGAACCAATTTAAAAAATTCTTTCACTGTATTATCGATGATAAACAGAGTTCCCAAGTAGACTGCTACTGCATTGTGTCTTTCTTGGAAGCAAGCGGGTAGAATGGAGATTTTTTTCATTGATTGAACTTAAGTTCCCCTAATTCAGTAAAATAATGAAGTTTTTAAAAATTTTGATTTAATTAGTGATATTTGAATTATCCATCGTAATATAATTTCCTCTAATGTAAATAAGCACTCAAATATCGCTATGTATATTTCAACTGCTGGTTTTGCTAGCAATTTAAAATTAAAATAACTGGTCAAATGAGAGTATTATTCAAGCGCAGAGGGTTCCTTGCAGTAAATGTATGAATTAGTAGCTGGGCATTGCATTACACAAATATATCATTAAAAGTTGTTATTTACGCTTTAAAAGCCGATTGCGCAAAGGGTACGCCGCCCGTGTCTCTATGTATGTCCAAACCGTTGTCTTTAAGGTTTAATATTGAGGCTAATTACTGACATTTTTTTTTTTTTTCGAAAATCGTTATCAACAATCCTTTTATATTTCTGTGACGATAGGTACAGTCGTGGAAAAAAAAAAAGTAAACACTTCCTACTAACTCCTCAACAAATTATCGCAGAAGAAAGTTACCGGTACCGAACGATTGGAAATAAAGTCTACTTTTAAATGATATAGATAAACTTTGCTTAGGGGCCCTCTACATATTAAAACGAACCATAACTTTGTTTTCCTTTCAATAGCAGTACACAATTCTGACAGCATAAATGAACTCTACACCCTTCCATTAGCCTAAAAGCAAATTTTTATGCAATTCATATCACAAGTTTCTCAGAAATTAATTATTTTAAAACGAGCGTATTTTAAGGGCTGTATCCAAATTGAAGTTCGGAAGTCGATTGTTAACCGAGAGAGCCCTCATCAAGGCACCTTAAGAAGTCAATGAAGCCTGCTAGATTACAAGACAGCAGAAGAAATTTCAAATATCTAGTCACTTCTGTTATAGACGGGCCCCTTAAACCATCATTTTGCCGTTTTTTAAGCATAATTTGAAAACTACTTGGAAGAAAAATCTGAAATTTTGGATTTCCATAAAGCAGGACTTAATAAATCTAATTCCATCAAAAAAAATTGTAGGTTGCGATTCATAATTTTAATTTCATAGCATTAATTTCATAAATCATGATTCATATAAAGTTATAAAAATTCCAAATTCAGCGTATTTATGTTTGGGTATATTAGTATTATTGCTACACAAAATATTAGCACATTAGGAACATAATTTCTGGAGATATAAATAAAAATATGAAAATGTAATTTAACATTAGAAGCACTAAATTTTGAATGTTTATAATTCAAAAACTTATCATTCAAATGACTTGAAATTTGGTGTCTAGGGATAGTTTGAACCAAAGACTTGAAATATCTCGTTAAAATTGGGTATTATCATTGAAAAAAATTGCATAAAAATTTGTTTTTAGGCTAATTGAAGGATGTAGAGTTCATTTATGCTGTCAGAATTGTGTACTGCTATTGAAAAAAACAAAGTTATGGTTCGTTTTAATATGTAGATAGCCCCCTAAGCAAATTTTCTATACATGATTTAAAAGTAGACTTTATTTCCAACCGTTCGGTACCAGTAACTTTCTTCTACGGTAATTTGTTGAGGAGTTAGTAGGGGGTGTTTACGTTTTTTTTTTTCCACGCCTGTACCTCCAGCGCTCCTCAACTCCTTTGATGAACGCCCGCAAATCGAAATTTGTGTGTAACGGAAAAATGAAATTTTCTCAAAAACGATGTGACCTAGGGTAATCGCTATAGTTTTCCTGCAAGGTTTGAATTAACTTCTACTACCTTTAATTTTTTCATAACTTTAGTTTCAGTAGAATTGGAAATAGAAAGGGGGGGGGGGACATATTTTTGCATTACATTTTCAACTGTATCTCTGAAAATATAATACCTAGAATTAATAGAAATGTATTTTTGACTTCGGCGTTACGAAAGCTTTCCTTCTAAATATGAAGAAAAGGTTTTTTTTTTTTTTTTTCCTCCAAGTAACTTAACCCCTCAATTCTCGCTCACGTCAAAATCACGGGCTGAGATGTAGTTCGTTATTTCTCGTGCCCGTCATATTTCCGGGCTGGAGATTTATTGCTGGAAAAAACTTCTGAAACCAGAAAAATTTAACTGGCATTTCGGTGAGAAATCTTTGAATAGTAGAGTTCGGGTTTGGCTTTTGTCTCTGATTGTGATGTTGGACTTTGTATTGTTTGACTTTGTTTCGAAATATGTCGCACTCAAAAAAATTATTAATAATCAAAATTTAATGTATATTAAATTATATCAAATCAAATATTATTTGTAGAAATTTATTTGATGATTGTAAATAAAGATCTAAGATGTGAAAAATAAACGTGTTATTTGCATTAATTTGTATGGTGTGAGACAAACTTTAAAATACAGAATTCTCGCATGATGGCATTTCCACAAATGTGAATTTGTTCTATAACATCTTTTTTTTTCGCCTTAAAGAAAGAAAAAAAAAAACTAATTGCATATTTTATATAGAAACCTTATAAGTATTCAATTTCTGTAATTAAAAAAAAGGTAATTTTTTGATGGTTTTTCCAAATATTAAGCGATCGTTAAGGGGTTAATTAGCCCCTCTACATTTTTCCTAAATATATTTGTGAATGGTTAATAATTTATAAATATGTGGGTCAATAACCTTTATTACTTCAGCCAATTTTAACTTTGCGCGTTCCATAGTTTACGAGTAAAATGGCTGTGAGAGACACACAGGAGTGATCTTATAATGGTTCTGTTTTTACTTTTTAAGTACGGAACCCTAAAAATTAAAAATAGCTGAGATTTATGTCTGTTTTATGTTATTGCGATACGACATTTTACAAACAACTCCAAAAATTCTTCCGTCGCTGATTGTCATATGAATATTATGAAAAATAGCTGTAAAAGTCGGATTTCATTCAGTAAGCGATAGGTTAAGTTTCAGTGACATATTCGTTAAATTTCAGTAAACCTTAACTTTTGTCATTTCAGTAGCTACTTTCGTATATTATTTTAACCCTAAAGTAATTTTTCTCCAAAATTGAAAAAAAAAAAAAAGCGTATCCGAAAGGTGAAAGAAGTTATTTTTATTATTTTTTAATTTTGTTTAAGACATCACAAACATCCCAAAACATAAAATTCTATGTTGTCTTTAAAATCCAAGAAGCGAACAAAAGCGAAGTCCGTTTTTCCGCGGCGAAACACATGTTAAGGTAGAAGCAATTTACAGGCATGAGAAAGTTTCCGCAGGTCATGTGGAAAAAGTCAATTTACAGTCAAGGTAAGGTAGGCGATATAACTCAATGAATTACTCACCTGTTCCCCCGTATTTTATTTAAAAAATTAATTAATAAAAACACTTTAAATCCGTTAATTAAATAAGCCTGTGATGGTTGCGTTTCATAACTTTGGATAATTGATTCTTATGTATTTTTTAGCGGTGAATCCGTAAATAACCTTCATGGGTTTTTTTTTTTCCATCACGTCAGGATTTTTCGCAAGAAGTAAATTTTAAAATTGTTAAAAAGTCGAAAAATAGCGAAAATCTGATACTGTAAAATAGATGTAAAACTTTTTTACATAATATTTTATTCACTTTTCTGGTTCAAACTGTCGATTCTTTTACCTAAGCAGTTGTGAGGTCTGGGCAGAGATGTAAAGAAACTTCCACACATGGAATAAAATTGTAAGTATTTTAAATACATAATATTTTATATGTTTAATTGTACGAATGCATAATAAAGCCCCCCCCCCCCCCAAAAAAAAAAAAAAAACAAATCGCGCAAAAAAAAGGAAAGCAAAGTTTCACAAGGCCTAAAGACTTTTTTTAAATAAGAATCTCCTATTTTTGTACCGTTACTATAAAAAAGAAAACGTTAGCTAAACTTTAAAAAAAAACTGTCAGTTAAAGGAAACTGATCGTTGAAACGAGAGAAAATATATCTATGTATATATTTTTTTAACAATATTTGTTTTTCAACAACGAATACTGTTTTTTTTTCTTTCATTTTTTTTAAGAGGAAAACAATGTATTCTAACTGTTATATAAGCAGATTTTCTGTTATTCTATTAGGGGCTGTCAAATGAAAACAGAACATCCGCTATAAAACACATTCCTCGCCAAAGTTGGCAACAATATTGTAATATATCGATACTTTCATTTTAGGTTTCGTTCATCGCACGAAACCATTATAATCTCGCTTCGTTGTCTCTCCGTCACAGTGCTCGTACTCGGAAACTATTCAAGTTACAGACTTGAATTTTTTTTCATGCAGAAGATTGTAGGTTTGAATCTGTCAGCGGAACTTTAAAATTTTGATTTTTATCATCATTACACTTTTTTTCAGATGGATTTAATTAAAAGAAAATTCCTTTTTTTTTGTGTGTGTGTGTGTGGGGGGGGGGGGGGGATTTTAAAGGCTTATTTAATTTTTTGCGCGGCGTTAATACAATGTTTAAAGTCTCCTTTCTTTCAGACAGAGAAAATCTGAAATTTAAATTTGGAATCAATATTTTTGTTTGCTGCTCTGTAATCTTCTGGCCATTAAAAAAAAAAAAAAAAAAAAAAAAAAGGACTTCTATGGGCAACGCTTTTCTTTTTATCATTATAAGAATTATTCAGGAATTGAAAAGTATGTTTCCTTTTTATTTCGAATTTTAATAAAGGTTAACATTATTTTTGGCGCCTTCTAGGGAGTGTTTGGGAAGTCAAAGAATTAATATGGATTTCTTCTGAATCATTTGAGCATTTTAAATACGTTTTAAACAATTTTTTGCTTTTAAAAATTTTACTTTTTTTTTTATACCTGCGCTAAATTTTTGAAATTGCTGAATTTAAAATTATTCGGATTTTTACATTTTCTAATTATTTTGAAATTAAATGTAATGGTGCTGCCATTTATGTAAGGATTTAATAATTATAAATTAACAATCTTGATTTATTAGTTTAAGGATAAAGTTTTTAAAAGAGATATTAAACGAAGCCCTCTGTGCAATCTATGGTCACACTTACCCTCTTGTTTTATTTCTTTGTAGGTGAGAGTATTGGAAAGTGTGTTTGTTCCTCCAGCATTAGAAAGGGAGGCAAGCAAAGAAGAGCAGAGAGATGTGGTTCGGCTGAGGGTGCTGGGACACCCGAAATTTTTCATCGTATGTCTGCTGTCGATGGCGAACACTGTATGTCACTGCCATGCCCTACTGATTTGGCCCCTTGAAGAAAGACACACGTGGACAAGGGCGCCAACTTATATGGGCTCATAGGGCACGAGCCAAACTCAATATTTTGATCTAGACTATTAAATTATACTAACTTAAAAATTTGCTTAGAAAAAACATAATTTAATTTCGAATTATCATCTTTAATCGCTCCTCTCCTCTCTTTCTCCACACACATACGCACTAACAAGGAGAGGGCCAACCTTGTTAATCACAGATTTGATTATTTTAATATATGTTGTAGGGTAGACACCCCTTAGTGTCAGGTTCAACGGATTTTATCCAACGCTCTTTAGTTCTTGAGAAACCGGGAGGTCTAATAATAGTACACAACTTAAATACTTGCATTGCAACCGTAATGGTAGGTTGGTCGTAGCTCAGTTGGTACGGCGTTCGTTGGCTGATCTGTGGGCCCGGGTTCGGTACCCGAACGCGCTACATTTTTTGTCTTTCTCATTTTTTGTTTTATAAATATACTTGTAATTATAATTTAATAATTTCAATTACAAATTTTAATATCATACATTAATTATAATGTTAACAAACTTAAATTTATCATTTTTATTTTTAAACTATTATTTCTCATCCTTTAAAGAGGTTTAAAAAGAAATTAGATCTATTATTGAATGATAAAAATTCCAAAATCGTGAAAATCTGTTGTGGTGCCATCTAGTTATGATAAAATAAAAGAATATTCAAATAAAATAAAAATAAAAGCAGAAAGAAGGTAAAGGTGGAAGCAAAATAATTGAAAGCGCAAGCATACGTATTACAAATTTAAAAATCTTTAATATGCAAAAAATCGGTTGTAATTTAATTCTGATGCTAATTTTTAATATAATTATGCTTGTTACTTTAAAAACAGAATAATAGTATTATCACATTGACTTCCTTTGTTAAAGCAATGCGTAAATGATATTTCTTTAAAATCACGAATAGTCACAATTGCTCAGTATCATTGCATCGGTAAAGAATATATGAAATACATTTTAAAAGTGATTTTTAAAAAAGTAACAGTTTTATGATGTTTTCTACAACTATTTAGTTAAAAGTAAAAAATTAAATAGGTTAAAATTGTAATTGATATACAATATTATAAATTTTAATTGACAATGAGATTGTTAATTATACTTACAAGTATATATATATAACAAAAAATGAGAAAAACAAATGCAGCGAATTCAGGTATTGAACCCGGGCCCGCGGTTCAGCCGGCAAACGCCGTACCAACTGAGCTACGACAAACCTATTATTGTGGTTGCAAAGTAAGTTTTTAAGTTGTGTACTATTATTAGACCCCCCGGTTTCTCAAGAACCGAGGAGCGTTGGATAAAATCCGTTGAACCTGACACTAAGGGGTCTCTATGCTACAACATATATTAAAATAACCAAAATCTGTGATTAACAATGTTGGCCCTCTCCTTGTAAGAGAAGAAAAGTACATGTGTTATTTTACTCAAAAAGTTTTGAGCTCACTCATTATTTTTGGAAAGTCGGCGCTACTGTTCGCGGGCGTCGGTTTCATTCAGACGAGGAAGTGCAAGAGTGGGTGAGGTTGCGGATATAGAGGTCTGCACGGGACGAAATTTCCAGGCCCAGTCCGGGCCCGACATACAGAAAAAAAATTCGGCCCAGCCCGATACACAAATTAAAAGTTCGGCCCCGAGCCCGGCCCGGCCCGTAGAAAAAAATATTGGTCCGGCCCGGCTCGGTAAAAAAATTACAAGTTCGGCCCGAGCTCGGCCCAGCCCGACCTGGAAAAAAGTTAAAATCTCGGCCCGAGCCCGAGTGAATTTCTAGAAAACATTGAATTTTACTTCGGTTTGGTTAAAAATTTGTCTTGTACGAAGAGTATGAGGACCGACCAAAAATATTAGGTAGCTTTCATTACAAAAAGCTACCTATTGCAGCCGTTCGGAGGAAAGCGATTTCAAAAAATTTTGATATATTTTCATCGATCATGACCCCCAGACACCGAAACCACCCACCGTTCAAAATTGATATATATATATATATATATATATATATATATATATATATATATCTGACCTATGTCACACTCTAACTCTCGTAATTATGAACCGATTTCCATGTAATTCGGTGTGTACATACCAATGTCTCGACCGAGTTCGTTGGCCAGCTTCATCCGCCATTTTGTTTCAAAATGGCGGCCATTTAAAATTTTTTTAAAAATTAAAATTTGAAATGTGGTACCAAAAATTTGAAAATGGAAAAATATTTTTTTCTTATGTATTTGATCTTTATACAAAGATTTCGGAGCAGTTTTTGTTTCGTCTATATCTTAAAAAATGGCTGAGTTGCAGCATTTTGAATTTCTAGCGTGGCTGACATTTTGAAACGTCCTGAATTTTGTCACGCGATAAAAGGTGTATTTATGAACCGATTTGGATGTAACTTCGTTTATACATAGTACATACCAATGTCTCGACCGGGTTCGTTGGCCAGCTTCATCCGCCATCTTGTTTAAAAATGGCGGCCATTTAAATTTTTAAGAAAATTTTAATTTGAAATGTGGTACCAAAAAATCGAAAATTGAAAAAATATTTTCTTCTTATGTGTTTGACCTTGATAAAAAAATTCGAGAGCAGTTTTTGTTTCGTCTATATCTTAAGAAATGGTTGAGTTATAGCATTTTGAATTTCTAGCGTGGCTGACATTTTGAAACGTCCTGATATTTGTCACGTAATAACAGGCGTATTTATGAACCGATTTGGATGTACCTTGGTGTGTACATAGTACATACAAATATCTCGACCGAGTTCGTTGGCCAGCTTCATCCGCCATCTTGTTTCAAAATGGCGGCCATTTAAAAAAATTTTAAAAATAAAAAAATTTAAATAAAATACCAAAAAAATTGGAAAATGAAAAAGATTTTTTTTGTATGTGTTTGACCTTAATACAAAGATTCCGGAACAGTTTTTGTTTCGTCTATATCTAAAAAAATGGCTGAGTAATAGCATTTTGAATTTCTATTGCGGCTGACATTTTAAAACGACCTGATTTTTGTCACGCGATAACAGGCGTATTTATGAACCGATTTGGATGTAACTTGGTCTGTACATAGTACATACCAATGTATCGACCGAGTTCGTTGGCCAGCTTCATTCGCCATCTTGTTTGAAAAGGGTTGCCATTTAAAAAAAATTAAATTTAAAATTTAAAATGAGGTATTAAAAAATTGAAAAATGAAAAAGATTTTTTTTATGTGTTTGGCCTTGATACAAAGATTCCAGAGCAGTTTATGTTTCTGAAAATCTGTTCTTTTGTTTATATCTTAAAAAATGGTTGAATTATAGCACTTTGAATTTCTAGCATGGCTAACATTTTGAAACGATCTTGTATTTGTCGCGCGATAACACACGTATTCACCTATTTCGATGCAAGAAGACATGTGGATAGTATACATCAATACCTCGACCAAGTTCGCTGGCCAGCTTCATCAGCCATCTTGTTTCAAAATGGCGGCCATTCAATTAAAAAAACAATTATATATAAAGTGAGGTGCAAAAAAATTAGAAATTGAAAAAGGTTTCTTTTTTAAGTATTTGACCTTGATATAAGGATTCAGGAGCATTTTTTGTTTGTCTTTATCTTAAAAAAAGGCTCAGATATAGCAGTTTCAATTTCTATTGTGGGTGACATTTTGAAAAATCTGATTTTTTGCATGCGACAGCGCTCGTATATATCAACCGATTTCGATGTGAGTGAGCATGTGCACAGCAATTACCAAGGTCTCGACCAAGTTCACTGGTTAGCCTCATCCACCCTGTTGTCTTAAAATGGCAGGCACTTTGAGAAATCGCCGAATTTGGCAGCCAAATATAAGTGACTTTAAAGAAAAGCAGCTTGGATAAAGCTGACTAATTTTGCGAAATTCTCATTCATTATATTGATAAAAATTAGTATTGAATCTCCTATATTCACTTTCCACTAAATTGAACTTCGTGTGTTTGAATGATATAAGTTGGCTTTTTTAAAATAAGGAATATGAAAGCTATCTCTTCCTCCAGGCACTGGCCGGAAGGACTTTTTTTCTTAACTTTTTTTTCATGTTTATAATGTGTCATTTTTACAGAAGTGCCGCAGGTTGTTATAAATCTCTATTTCTTGTATATAACTGTTTCAGCTATCATTAATATTATTAATCTAATTTCAGGCATTGAAGTGTTAAAAATCTGAAATATGCAATACAGTATATAATACTTCTAAGACGAAATTGCATAGAAAAGAAAAAAAAAGGCCTTCCGGCCAGTGCCGGGAGGAAGAGGTAGCTTTCATATTCCTTATTTTAAAAAAGCCAACTTATATCATTCAAACACACGAAGCTCAATTTACTTGAAACCGAATATAGGAGATTCAATACTAATTTTTATCAATATAATGAATGAGAATTTCGCGAAATTAGTCAGCTTTATCCAAGCTGCTTTTCTTTGAAGTAGCTTATATTTGGCTGCCAAATTCGGCGATTTCTTAAAGTGCCTGCCATTTAAAGACAACATGGTGGATGGGGCTAACCAGTGAACTTGGTCGAGATCTTAGTAATTGCTGTGCACATGCTCACTCACATCGGAATCGGTTGATATATACGAGTGCTGTCGCATGCAAAAAATCAAATATTTCAAAATGTCACCCACAATAGAAATTGAAACTGCTACATCTGAGCCATTTTTTAAGGTAAAGACAAACAAAAAATGCTCCTGAATCCTTATATCAAGGTCAAATACTTAAGAAAGAAACCTTTTTTCAATTTCTAATTTTTTTTCCACCTCACTTTAAATATATATATATATTTTTATTTAATGGCCGCCATTTTGAAACAAGATGGCTGATGAATCTGGCCAGCGAACTTGGTCGAGGTATTGATGCATACTATCCACATGCCTTCTTACATCGAAATAGGCGAATACGTGTGTTATCGCGTGACAAATACAAGATTGTTTCAAAATGTTAGCCATGCTAGAAATTCAAAGTGCTATAATTCAAACATTTTTTAAGAAATAAACAAAAGAACAAATTTTCAGAAACAAAAACTGCTCCGGAATCTTTGTATCAAGGCCAAACACATAAAAAATTTTTTTTTCATTTTCCAATTTTTTAATACCTCATTTTAAATTTTAAATTTAATTTATTTTTAAATGGCAACCCTTTTGAAACAAGATGGCGAATGAAGCTGGCCAACGAACTCGGTCGAGACATTGGTATGTACTATGTACAGACCAAGTTACATCCAAATCGGTTCATAAATACGCCTGTTATCGCGTGACAAAAATCAGGTCGTTTTAAAATGTCAACCAAAAAATTCTTGGATGCCCTATGCGCCCCTTTTTCCTGGAGGTTATATTTCACCTCGTGCTTTCAACTCTGGAATGGCCCTCGGGACTCCACCAGAGCTTCCAAATTATACTTTTAGGTCGTGCATTGTTTCGAAATTCACTCTAGTTCGTACTCATATTTAGTTGGAGGTTACGCGCGGCGGCGTTGCACGCCGCATTGGCACTCCTTCAGCACCGCGATGTCATGTCATGTCAGCCACAATAGAAATTCAAAATGCTATTACTCAGCCATTTTTTTAGATATAGACGAAACAAAAACTGTTCCGGAATCTTTGTATTAAGGTCAAACACATACGAAAAAAATCTTTTTCATTTTCCAATTTTTTGGTATCTCATTTTAATTTTTTTATTTTAAAAATTTTTTTAAATGGCCGCCATTTTGAAACAAGATGGCGGATGAAGCTGGCCAACGAACTCAGTCGAGATATTTTTATGTACTATGTACACACCAAGGTACATCCAAATAGGTTCATAAATACGCCTGTTATTACGTGACAAATATCAGGACGTTTCAAAATGTCAGCCACGCTAGAAATTCAAAATGCTATAACTCAGCCATTTCTTAAGATATAGACGAAACAAAAACTGCTCCCGAATCTTTTTATCAAGGTCAAACACATAAGAAGAAAATATATTTTCAATTTTCAATTTTTTGGTACCACATTTCAAATTTAAATTTTTCTTAAAAATTTAAATGGCCGCTATTTTTAAACAAGATGGCGGATGAAGCTGGCCAACGAACCCGGTCGAGACATTGGTATGTACTATGTATAAACGAAGTTAAATCCAAATCGGTTCATAAATACGCCTTTTATCGCGTGACAAAATTCAGGACGTTTCAAAATGTCAGCCACGCTAAAAATTCAAAATGCTGCAACTCAGCCATTTTTTAAGATATAGACGAAACAAAAACTCCTCCTAAATCTTTGTATAAAGGTCAAATACATAAGAAAAAATATTTTTCCATTTTCAATATTTTGGTACTACATTTCAAAATTTAATTTTTTTTAAAAATTTTAAATGGCCGCCATTTTGAAACAAAACGGCGGATGAAGCTGGCCAACGAACTCGGTCGAGACATTGGTATGTACTATGTACACACCGAATTACATCGAAATCGGTTCATAATTACGAGAGTTAGAGTGTGACATAGGTCAGATATATATATATATATATATATATATATATATCAATTTTGAACGGAGGGTGGTTTCGGGGTCTGGGGGTCATGATCGATGAAAATATACCAAAATTTTTTGAAATCGCTTTCCTCCGAACGGCTGCAATAGGTAGCTTTTTGTAATGAAAGCTACCTAATACGTTATAGACAAGTTTCCTTCTTAGCAAGTGTAGTTGTATTATATATTCTTTTCTTACGTATTACTATATTAATTTTGCATGGATCAACACGCTTTTCAGTTTAAAACAGGGTTCCATCATAGGCAGGTTCTTTTTCACACGTTTTACTATATTTTAATTTAACTATACTTTAATAAGCGTAGAAATCGTCCATTCTTTAAAAAGAATAAATTTTAATGTTTAAGTGAAGAATAACGACAATTTAAAAATTTATGCATTTTTTGCAAAAATTTTTGTGCCAGGTCTAATTTTACTGAGCTTTGAATGGATCAGGCCACGCTGAGACAATGATTTTCGTACGAATTGGGTCAAAACTAGGACTGAAAATTTTGGGCCGTGAAGACTAGGACTGAAACCAGTCCCGGCCGTGTACAGAAAAAATAAGTTAGGCCCGGCCTAGCCTGAGCCTTCAGGAAAAAGTATGGTCCAGCCCGAAAAGAGTGGAGACCAGGCCTGGCCCGAGTGCCATGAATTAAAATCGGCTCGATCCCAGACCGTGCAGATCTCTATGCGGATACACCAGCAAGCTAAGTCTTTCTACAAGACTGGAATTGATCGTCTCGTCTCCCAGTGGTTTAAATGTCTTAACAATTCTGACAATTATTTTTGAATAAAAATATTCCATACTCACTTTTTAGTATGTGTTCGGTTTTAATTTTTCTGCCTTCCTATTATACAATATATATACTATATGAAAAATATTTCAGCTTTCATAGTATAATTAAATAAAATAAATAATTTTGAGCTCATGAAATGAATTTGTTTTAAGAAATGAATAGGTAATACAGCTTCTACACTCTATTAAGAAGGGTAATTTCAATCTTGTGAAAATTGATCGTCTTATCTCCCAGTGGGATAAATGTCTTAAAAGTCTGGCAATTATTTTTGAATAAAAATTTTCCAATCTCATTTTTTAGTATGTGTTCAGTTTTAATTTTGCTGCCTCTTATAGTTCATAACTTTCTATTATACAATATATATATATGGAAAATTTCAGCTTTCCTAGTATAATAAAATAAAATAAATAATTTTGAGCTCATGAATTTGTTTTCAGAAATGAACAGGTATACAGCTTCTATACTCTATTAAGAAGGGTAATTTCAATCTTGTGAAATTTGATCGTCTCATCTCCCAGTGGGATAAATGTCTTAAGTGTTCTGGCAATTATTTTTGAATAAAAATTTTCGATACTCACTTTTGAGTATGTGTTCGGTTTTAATTTTGCTGCCTCTTATAGTTCATAACTTTCTATTTTACAATATATATATATGAAAAAAATTTCAGCTTTCCTAGTATCATATATATTATAAAGCAGTAAGATCTAAAAGTTCCGCCCGAATGTTTTCAAAAACTACCCGGTGGATTTTTTTACAAATAGTGTCATTCGATAGAGAATATTCACGTGGTGGTTTATGAGTAAAATATACAGGGATAACTATGATTTTTGGTAATAAATTTCGTATTTTAATGTTATTTTGAAGGAAAGGGTTGCCAGTGATTATATTTTGGAGAAAAGTTTGTTGATTAGAGAATTGAAATGACTATATCCGTTAGACAAACATTTCGCAAATAAATGAAAAAAAAAAATACTGATATTTAATTTAAAAAGACAACAAAAAATATATTTTAATAAGACATAATATTATAAAACGAAAATATTTAATTTAAACATGAAATAAATATTTGTAATACTTAAAATATAATTTATTGCGAAATTTTACAGTTGATACAATATTTGGCGAATTATCGCCTGCCTGACGTTAAAAAAAGAAATCTGAAAATTTGATTAGACTAATTTTGAATTACTATTTTTTTTTTTCTTTTTAGTTCTTTTCTTTTCATTTTTATCTATTTAATTCACATAATGTGATTTATAGGAGAAACAAGCAGATGTCATTGTAAAGTTAGTGTATTTACGATTTCTAATTTATGTTTGTCGCCAAACAATGTTTAGCTAATTTTTTTAAAGCCAAAAATGCATAAGCATATGATTTGTATACACTCCAACTCAGATCAAGGATTATTATCCTTTTTTTAAATCTTTTTTTTTTTTTTTAGAAAATATTATCGTTTATTTCTTTGGAGATAACGCGAATTTCACGTATAGGAAAATTCGGTACTATTTGATTATCCCATTGACCCAAAATCTATCGCCAAACTATAAGATTAAATGACAATAATGGTTGATCGTAAATGTCACAATCACTTGACTTTAAGCAAAGTTACACGCGTTTACGTCATCAAGTGATTTTTATTTCGACGTTTTATTTGTATTTTTATTAATGGTATGCTAATTTATTTCTTCTTTCATTATTTAAAATAAAAATTATATCAATTTGTATAATCTGACAAGTGATTTGCGCTTTATATAATTTGGCGAAATTGGTCGACGTGATAACTAAGTAGTACCGAAAATTCACAATTTCAAAATTTAGGAACTGAAAATTATTCTTAAGGAAATTTTTGCAATCATGTGTCATTACTATAAAAAAATTCAACATTTTGAAATAAAAATTGCTTGCTGAGAAAAAATTGCAAATCTTTATAAATTTGTTATTTCTTCATATTTTCCCCTCTAATAGGTAATATTTAAAAAGATATTGGACTAATCTTAGATATTTAAAAGCACATAAATTAACGTCTGAATTTCAATTTTATATTATTATTATTATTTATTAATTATTATTATTATTTATTTTATAATTTTCGATAATCAAGTCACCGCCAAATTTCATATTTACTATCTTAATGGAAGCTTTGTTAGCACAGATGTCATATACGCTCCATGGACCTAATGGTCTCCAAAATGTCGTTATTTTGCCTGACATGGTAACCCGCTATTGCTGTTTATTTAATAATAAAATTTTTATTTACCTTTATTTTCGTTTTTAAAATTATATAAATCGTTTTTTCTATAGTTATTAATTAAACTTTTTTTATTTATTGTTATTTCCGTTTAAAATAATAGAAAATAATTTAAATATATATATGTAACTGGTGTTCGAAAACAATGTTTTTGCCAAGTTGGCGTGAAAATAAATCGCGCCAAACCAGGTACGTATATGATATCTGTGCCTAACAGTTATTTACATTATTGTGATTACTTAGTATCAGACAACAGATTGAAGAGTATTTGGTATATTTTTATTATATGGGCTTTGGCGAGATAGGGAAAAAGGCCTTGGCGAGTGAGGTGAATTTTTTGTATATTTACTGGCAACATATTTACTTTTCATATACATATAAGCATTTTTTTTCAATATTTATGATATTTATTTAATATAAAGAAGAGCTATTTATCTACATTTAAATACGAACAGAAATAGTTTGTGGTGCTTCTTGATTATGCCGCCGACCAAAAAAATATCGCCAAACTATAAAATTAAATGCCAATAATGGGTGATCGTAAATGTCAAATTTACTTGACGTTAAACACTTTACACGTGTTTGTTACGTCATCAAGTGATTTTTAATTCAACGTTTTATTTTTATTAATGTTTTAATAAATTATTTTTTCTTTCGTTGTCTATCTATATTATAAAGGACAAACATATCTGTGCGTAACGCATACGTCATTCTGCGAATGGCAACATTTTGAAATTTGAAATGAAATTTCGGCTTTGCAATTTTCGCTACTGAAAATTTTTAAACTTCTAAACATCCCACATTTTAAATGTTTACACCGTCGTATGAAGAAAAAAATACACTTTTAAATGCAATTTGTTTGAAAGCTGTATCTCAATTTATTTTTGAGATATTAATTTTTTTATAGTTTTTAATACCAATTTTCTAATCGTGGCAACTGAAGTACTTCATTTCTATTAAAAGTGATTTAGCTATCTTTATTGATTATATTCTTACTGATGCCATTTTCTCATTACAAAAAAAAAAAAAAATATCTTTTTTAAAAATTTTAACAGAAAATGACGTTACGCTTTAAAAAATACACAATTTCCCTGATGCTGCTGCTATATTCCACTATTCTTTTATTTCGCTGATATTCAGTTTGAGACAATATTCCTGTGACGTCACGAAAGGTAAAATGGCGACTTTTATAGTCTCGATCCGAAACGAAGAATATGGTCCATAGGCAAAATATTTCAGCGACAGAAAATGACGTTATATTTAAAAGAAAACGATAATTTTATTTGATAAAATGAGATATTTCCCCTTGAATTAGTAAAATTTTCTGGAATTTTTACACGCAGGTACAGAGATTATACTAAGACCTCAAATCACGAGTGGTAATTTTAACATGGAAAATTGTAATAGTTGACAAACGTGACTTCAAGTTTGAAAATGTATTTATTAATAACCTATTGCGCGTTAAAATGTTTTTAAATGGTTAATATGGATGTGAAACGTGAAAAATGACTTGATTCGGTTTAGATTTAAAGGGGGGGGGGGGGGGGTATTTCTATGATTATGTCAAGGTGATATCATTTTTGCTGATTTTTCATTCCGTAATACCAAGCATCAATTGATAACTTAATCAAAATTACTTATCTTGATTATATGCTACTGATTACGCATATGAATAAAGTTTAATTTTTCATTAATTTTAACAGTTGAAAAAAGTATTTCGTTAATCTTAGGTTAAAATATGTCTTTGGAGAGTTAAACTAACAAGTGTAAAATGGATTTTTTATTGTAATTATTGTTGTCGATGCATTATAAATTCCATGCAATAGTTTCTGTGTAAACATTTTTTTTCGTCGAAATTCGACGGGTTCCACCTCGTACTAATAAAAGAACACATCGCTCTGTCTGTCTGCGTGTCTGTCTGTGTGCGATGTCTAGCGATATCTACCGTGCGTAGAAGTCTGAAAATTTAGGTGATGTTAGTTCAAGACAGGTCTTGATGCACCTGAGGCTCGGATTTTTAATTATTTAAGGACCAGGGCCCCTTAAAATTTTTATGCACAAAATTGTTAATAACTTTTCTCTTTTTTATCCAATCTTCGTTCTGGGGAGCATTCACCATATAGTTATTCTCGCCATTCTACTTTCCAGTTATGTCCCTGGATCCTTGGGGCCCGATACAGGGTCCCTTGAATTTCTTGCGCTAATAAATTGTTAATAAATTGCTTCCTTTTAATCCGATTTTCATTTTTGGGGTCCTTTTTCCATTTAGTTATTCTACATTCCAGTTAAAACCCTGAGGCCACCTAGGGAATCGCAGGGCCCCTTGAACGTTTTGAGCGCCAAGCATTTTTCACCCCCTAATTTTTTCATCTTCTAAGCGAATAATTTTATAGTTGAGTCTTGGGTTTTTATACCTGGGCTCACATCCTCATATTATTATTGGGGCCCTAGGGCCCTTTTTTAAACATTTTTCTAATATTTTGTGCATTTCTTTAAAATATTATTCAAACAAATAATTCATACCCTATGCTTAATTTTGACTGAAATTCTAAAGCGCTACGTACTAAGACATTTTAACATGTTTTCATGTTAGAGCACTTTTTTAACTAGGACTTCCCTCAGAGGGATTAGTCTGAGCGATATTGCTGAGAACATAGATTTAATAATAACATGTGGAAGCAAAGAAAATAAGATGTTATCTTTAATTGTTCATATACTGCGATAAATTGAAATGATGAAAATAAACAAATCGTAGAATTACAAAATCTTACATATAAATTCGTATACACTGTTTAGAAAAATGGGAAATCAAACCATTCAAGACAGCCATGCATGGATATAAAATTGAAAGTACGCAATATATTAAAAGTAAAATAGAAAATGAAACACTAAATTACTTATGTCGGAATTTTAACTGTATAAAATGATGTCAAGAGCATAATCAGACGCTCCGCACCAATTTGAGTAACTTTAAATGACAAATATGTGATGTTTAAAAAGAATGGACTATACTTTATATGGTGTGTGCTCCCCCGGAATAGTTAATATTGTACAATATCTGTTTTCCACGGATGCAATGAGGTTGTCGATAACATTTAAGGAATTCTCTCCTCAAAATCTGATATAGTATCAAAGTACCGAATACATCAACAGTGGCATGCAATGCTTCGTTAGAGTGTGTTTTAGATATGCTCGATCGGATTTAAATGATGAGCGTATGCTGGTCACTACATACGCTGTATTGTTTTGTTTTCAAACATATTCTGCAAATGTTGAGCTGTATTTAGCATGTATTAAATAAAAGAAATCGGCAATAATTACAACATAAAGTATGACACAAGATCAGAATATATCGTCTGCATAACTTTTGAGCTGTCAAAGTGTCATTTGAAGTAATGTACAAATCCATACATATTTATTCAGCAAATCATGCAAGCTAACAAACGCCAATATGAACCCGATTATGAAATTTCACCAGAATAAGTTAATATATAAAAAATCTACTAATGATAATTGAGAATATGACCTTATGATAAAATGTCTAGAAAAATGAATCGGATAAAAAATTCATATCACATTTAAAACGGCACTTCCCTCTGTTAGTGGCCTTGGCGAGAGAGAGAAAAGCCTAGAGAAGGAACACTTTAACAAGTACTTTCGGGCAACCTACTCACTGTTTCATACAGATCTTTATTCAATATTTACACAATTTATTTAATGCTAGGTGGGTATCTGTCAGTTTTGTTGCATTTAAATTGCATGTTTTGCGGAGGAAATGCAGCATTATGAAATATTTAAAGTTGCTGTACCTAATTATTCCAAATTAATGGTAATTGAGATCGCTTTCCGTTAATTTCATCATTTTAAATTTTAAATTTTTTAAAAACCATTCATAGAGACAATTGTATATTTTAAAACTAACCCGATGCAAAATTTCAAGATTTTGGGCTCAGCAGTAACACAGAAATAGATAAATTTCGAAAGTTTTTTGTTTCTGCACTGTTTTATATAGCGACATTTTTAGAAATTGTTATATTGCGAGAATTTACGTCATGATAAATACAGCCATGTCAATTTTCATGTTTATATTCCTAATAATTCCATGTACTTCGTTACTTAGATCATCTTTAGATCTTTTTCCGCTTTGTTTAGTCTTTCGATTTTTTAGAATTCGTTCTACAACGAGCATTTACATCTTATTAATTACTACCATGCCAAAGTTCTAGTATATATTATAAAGCAGTAAGATCTAAAAGTTCCGCCCGAAAGTTTTCAAAAACTACCCGGTGGATTTTTTTGCAAATAGTGTCATTCGATAGAGAATATTCACGTGGTGGTTTATGAGTAAAATATACAGGGATAGCTATGATTTTTGGTAATAAATTTCGCATTTTATTGTTATTTTGAACGAAAAGGTTGCCAGAAGTAATTTTTTGGCGACAAATGAATTGAAATCGCTGTATCCGTTAGAAAATAAATGAAAAAATAATTACTGATATTTAATTGTAAAAAAAGAAAGAAAAATCCATTTAAATGAGGTATTATGTTAAAAAACGAACATATTTAATTTAAACCTAAAAGAAATATTTGTAATTTAATTTAAACCTGAAAGAAATATTTGTAATGCTTAAAAATTAATTTAATGAGAAAGATTACAATTGATACGCAATATTTGGCTCATTATCGCTTGCGTTAGATTATAGACATGAATCTGAAAATTTGATTAGATGAATTTTTAATTACTTTAAAAGCATGTGATATCTATAAACTCGAGCTCAGATCAATGAACATTATCCATTTTTTTTAAGCAAATATTGTCTATTGTTTATTTCATTTTTTCTTAAGTCATATCGCCAATATTATTTATAGGAAAATTCACACCTTCGAAATCTGGGAAATGAATATAGTTTTTAAGGAAATTTAATCATGCGTTATTATTATCGAAAAATTCAACATTTTGAAAAAAGAAATTGCAAGTCTTTTGTAATTCGTCATTTCTTCTTCGTCTTTCTTCGTAATTTCTCCTCTGTTATGACATAATTCAAATGATATTGGACTAATTTTCGATCACCGAGTCACCGCCAATTATATATAGTATCGCTAAGAAAGGATTTTCTAAAGTATCACCCCTAACGGCGTTTTTGCAAGGGGAGGGAAAAAAATTCCTTAAAAATCGGATATTATAATTATGCGTCAGATGATTATAATATGATTGCATAATTTAATGTATTTTTGTATGCTGAATCGATTGGTGCCAAGTAAATTCTTATAAATCCAACAGTTCATGACATTTTTTTCATATTTTTCTAATTTGGCGGTGTCTTTGGCGTCTAAACCTCAAAATATCTAACATTACATCCGTTACTCTAGCAACGAAAAAAATTCAAATTAACTAAAAGAATAAAAACGGCTCTATGAGTATGAAAAAAAAAATAAGAACATCTTAATAAACAAGTTTGGAAATTGCTCGTCAAACGTAGCAAATGAGGTGCGTTCGTACTATAACTAGTTTTATAATTATTTTTTGCACCCCATATTGTACTGAATGTGTATTTATTTGCAATTCATAAGTGTAACATAACTGTAACATCATTAAAATGCACTTGCGATAATTTTTTCCCATTCCCCTTAATGTAACGGAAAACTTTTGACTGTCCCTGTAATTAAGCTATACATCCGATTTTCATGAAATTTGAAATGGCTCGACAAAATTTTGCAGCAATTATATATTTAAAATTTTAGCCCATTCGGAAAGCTGTAACATCATTAAAATGCACTTGCAATAATTTTTCCCATTGGCTTTAATGTAAAGAAAAACTTTTGACTGTCCCTGTAATTAAACTATACATCCTATTTTCATAAAATTTGAAATGGCTCGACAAAATGTCGCAATAATTATATGTTTAAAATTTGAGACCATTCGGAAAGCTTTAACATCATTAAAATGCACGTGCAATAATTTTCCCCATTGGCCGTAATGTAAAGAAAAACTTTTGACTGTCCCTGTAATCTAACTATACATCCGATTTTCATAAAATTTGAAATGGCTCGACAAGATTTTACAACAATAATCATATATTTAAAATTTCAGACCATTCGGTTGGGTAGCTTTTGCTCTATTATATGCGGACGGACGGACAGACAGACGGACTGAACGACGACTATAGGTGCTACGTATTTATATAATTACGAACGCACCTAAAAAATGGTACTACTTAGTTATCCCGTTGACCAATTTCGCCAAATTATATAAATATCCAAACCACTCGCCAAATTACATTAATTGACATAAGTTGTATTTTAATAATGAAAGAACAAATAAATTAGTATAACATTAATAAAAATACAAATAAAACGTCGAAATAAAAATAAATTGATGACGTAATCACGTGTAACTTCCTTGAAGTCAAGTGAATGTGACATTTATGATCAACCGTTATTGGCATTTAATCTTATAATTTGGCGATAGATTTTTGGTCGACGGGATAACTAAGTACTACCAAAAAAAAAAAAAAAAAAAAAAAAAAATAGTGATTTTATGTAAAAATAAAAGGAAAAATTTTACTAAGAAATTAGCGTTATAGAACGAAAAGGTACTACTTAGATATTCCGTCGACCAAAAATCTATCGCCAAACTATAAGATTAAATGCCAAGGTACTTTTCGGTTAGCCGGGCGCCAGTGTTATATATACATATATATGTATATATAAATGTATGTATATATACATATTCATTTACATATATCTATATGTGTTTAAATACAATATATGTATATGTATATATATGTATATTTACATATATGTATGTATATAAATATGTACATGTAACACTGGCGCCCTGCTAACCGAAAAGTACCAATGCCAATAATATTTGATCGTAATTGTCAAATTCACCTGACTTTAAGCAAGTTACAGGTGTTTACGTCACAAAGTGACAATTATTTCGACGTTTTATTTGTATTTTTATTAATGTTATAATAATTTATTTGTTCTTTCGTGATTTAAAATAAAAATTATGTCATTATGTATAATTTGGCGAAATTGGTCGACGGGATAACTAAGTAGTACCAACGAAAATATTTAAATATGAAAGCAATGTTTGTAATGACTTAAAAATTATTTTCAATGAAAGAAATAGGAATTGGAAAAATATTTGGCGATTTATAATTTGCTCCTCGATAAGAAGAAAAAATGGGTACATTTATAACATCCGTGCTCAGATCTCGCCAATAGCATTTTAAAAATTGCCAGTAGCAGTAGTTACATTTTGCGTATGTAAATTAAAAATAATTCTTTGTTTTTAATTATGGAATTATTTCCTGTTATTTTTTATCTTTTCAGTTTTTTAAATGAAATTAGTGTAAGAAATGCATTTTAAATGAAATGAGTGAAAGGTTTGTATTGTATCTTAAATGAAAATAATAAATATAAGAATATGGTATGAAAACAATCTTCGTTGATTTATTACCTGCGCCCGGCTAACATAAAAGTATCACAAAAGCCAATTATTCACTTTTCTTTGGGCTCATAGGAATCCAAGTTAACCTTCCGTAATCGGATACTTCACATATTGGTGTATTAGCTATAATGTTGAAAGCATCGTTTATGTTTGAAGCGAAAATTTCACGATGAATTCTATTACATAAAACCGCATCATCATCATCTACTATATATTTAAAACGGAAATTTGCATTTCATTACGATTGTTTATAATGCTTTGATAGGATATACCACAAATGGTGGTACAGATGTCATATACTTACTCATATTGGCGCGATTTTTTACCGACGCCAATTTGGCGAAAAACATAAACAGCATTAACAACAACTTCTGGGTTACCATATCAAGCAAAATAACGACACCTTGGCGCCAGTTAAGTATTGTTGCGTATTGCAATGTTTCTGACATTGGCGTCAGAAAAAAATCGCGCCTATATGTGGCATGTATGATATCTGTGCCCAAGTGGTTAGGTAATAATTTTGGAAAGGATTTAGTGTATACATATTGTTCAACGCTATTTAGTCATAGAGAAAAAAAAAAAAAAGTTAAAAAATTAAGTGAACCTGATTATGAAAGTTTAGCCTTTTTCTTTTAAATCTATAGAACGTATTTTGATACAAGTGGCACTGTTACATGACGTTTCAGGAATGGTGTTAGTATATAACATTTCATTATATGTTGATTAGTTATAGAGTTATTAATTCCTGTTGTCATAACGGTCTCATTACCCTACCAAAAGTGCATTGTTAGTAATCAACTAAAAGAATTACTTCTTAATAGCTAAATTTTGTCGACTGCTTAAGGTAATATTATATCACAATGGCGTTCGCATCGTTTTCAGCAATGAGTAAGGTCCAGCTGAAGGTCCATATTGTTTAAAATGCAAGTTCAAATTCACCAATGTTCATTTGGAAAAATTGACCAGCGCAGCGGGCATAGCCTGCTAGTAATTAAATAAAATAAATAATTTGAGCTCATAATGTGTTTTCAAAAATGAATAGGTATACAGCTTCTATACTCTATTAAGAAGGGTAATTTCAATCAATTTTGTGAAAAGTAGATGGAAACATATGTTACTTAAAGATGAAATTTAATAAGACGTAATATCATTTATTTATTTATTTATTTTATATATTTATTTATTTATATATTTATTTATTTATTTTATTTATTTATTTTGCGAATTTTCTGTTTTTTTTTTAATATCAAGTACTGTTTTTGTTTTTTATTTTACTTATTTGTTTTTTATTTTAGGAGGTTCTGCTCCCCTACGAGCTACGCTCGCCAACCCCTGTTCAGATACCGCAGACTAAAAACATGCTAATTTGATCGGCTTTTAAAAAGTTACGGTAGATTGAATATTGAATTATAATTAAAAAGCCAGTGGCTATCTCACAGTAAATGGATTTCCTTTCATTTTCCTTTGATTGGGGAATTTTAAGGCCGAATCAGCTGCTGTTAAGACATCTAATGGTTGTTTTCGTGTTTTATTAAATAATTCAGTTTAAAAAGCTAATAGAAAATTAACTTAGTAAACAGAGTCTTTGCCTCCCGGTATTTTTTAACAACGCTATAACAAAACTGCTTTTAATAAGACATTTTAAATGTATCGTCTTAAATCTGACGTAATTTTCACCAAAGATTTCTTCCTCTTTTTAATATTCACGTTAAAATACATTTACTGTTAGAAAGGAAATACTATTATTTACAGTGTCTTAGAATTGGTAACAATAGTTAAAAGGTCATGTCGGAATATGAAATAAATGTATCTAGTAAATATATTTTTAAATTTAAATTGTTTGTCAATATTATTATTTGGTCATTTTAAACAGGACGTAATTTCTCCCTTTCAGTGCTTTAGAAGCATACTAATGAATTTAGTATTTACAGTTTTCCTTCTCTTTTAATATTTGCGTGTAAGTACAATCTTTATGAATTAATTTTCAATATTTTCCCGCTTTTAACACGTAATCATTTAATTCTAATTTTGAAGTTTTTTTCTGTTTTTGATAGCCACGTATAAATACATTTTTAATTAAAAGGAAATGTTATTATTTGTGCTGTTTTTATAATTGCCAACAATTTAAAGTAACCTTTTCTAAAATATGCAACAATATCTCTTTAAATGATGAAAATTGGAATAAAAAATTGAACCCGCACCTCAAAATATAGTCAAATAATAATAAAAAAAAAAAATAGTTTGCACACCGCTAGTTTGTAATGTATATCCTTAGAAAAAAAATTATTTAAATTCCTATGTATAGTTTTTGGTCCTATAAAACTATTTTAATGGAACGATTTTCATCAACTTTAATATTAATTATATCTTAAAATAATTTTTCGACTTATAAACTGTCTACTTCAGCGTGTTTATCCAACGTTGCTCTATAATACTATCAATTTTCATATTTTTGTATGCAGTAGTTTTCTTAATACTAGCAAAAAAAAATACAGCAGCGGTGGGAGCTTTAGTTACATTTTTATTAGGGAGATTTTTTAACTGTTATTCCAGCTGACAGTTTCTTTTAACAGAGTTATAGTACATTAGTTGCAAATGCTAAAAGGTGTAAATTAAAATTTTAAAACCAGTGAAAATACGTTTATTTCGACTCTTGACATGTTTCGACTCACTCCCGAGTCATTTTCAAAAACAAATAAATAGAGCTATTCTAATGTTCCACGGTCTATGACATGTCATCATTCAGTTTTCTACGTATTCTTTCATATTATGCACGTTACATTTTTATTTCATATGGATGTTTATTTTATTTTATTTTCACACTCATTGAATATATGGATGATTTTATTTTCATACTCATTGAATATATTATTATATTATACTATTTGAGTAGCTACTCAATGAGTATGAAAGTAAAATAAAATAAACATCCATATAAAATAAAAATGTAACGTACATAATATGAAAGAATACGTGGAAAACTGAATGATGGCGTGTCATAGGCCATGCAAATTTAGAATAGCTTTATTTATTTATTTATTTATTATAATTTTTTTTTTTTTATGTGACTCGGGGTGAATCGAAACATGTCAACGGTCAAAATAACGTATTTTCACTGCTTTTAAAGTTCTAATTTACACCTTTTAGCATTTGAAATTACAGTAGAACCTCGATTATCCGAAGTAATTGAGACCGAGCCTCTTTTGGAAAATCGAAATTGTCGGATAATCGAGAATGCTTCAATTTTAAGATTAAGAAGAAATATATGCAGTATTTCTTATTATGGTTACAAGTGCTTAGTAAAAATAAAGCAATATCAAAATAGAAACAAAAATAAATTACCTGAATTTTAATTTTGAAATTAAGTACATTTTTACATATATCACAAGGGTTTGAAAAAATGTTTTGTGTGTCGCAGTTTTGATTGACTTTGCTTTAAAGCTCTATCACTGAGTTTTTTTAAAATATTATTATTTCACCAATATCACAGTCTTTCTGCTGCTCCAGCCATGCCAAAATTTTTGCAAAATATTCAAAGGCTTCAGAATTATTAATTCGTTCTTTTTCTTCGTTCCACTCCGCAACTTACGAGAACTCAAGTTAAATTCAAAGGAACTCTAAGAAAGAGGTTCGAAAATATTTATAAGTACTCGTAGTTTGGAAAGGACCGCTTTCACACAAGGAATTTGATAGTAAAAAAAAAAAAAATAGCTTTCAAAATAGATGTTGCACACAAAGAATGTGGTAGTAAAAGAAAAATATTTTTAAAAATTGATTTCGGTTAATCGAGAGTTTCGGTTAAAATAGTTTCGGATAAAAGAGGTTCTACTGTAATATATTATTATAAGGTGTTCTTTGCTATAGAGTTACAGTATGTTTCCCTGTATAAAAAATATAAAAAAACATTCTTCATATGTTATTAAATAACAATTATTTTTAAGCTCATGGATTTGTTTTCAGAAATTATTAGATCTACAACTTTGATACTATATGAAGAAGTGACAATTTCAAAATTGTGAATAGCTCTAAAGTAAGATCAAACTTGCGGAATCTGATGTCGGAAATTTAATGAAACCTAAAACCATTTTTATTGTGGAATACTCTATTTTTAATATTAATGTAATTATTTTTTAGCTGTACTGGGAATAAAAATGACAGTTAAAGAAAGTTATTTGTTAAAACGAGTGTAAAATCCATTTATTAAAAATATTTTTTAAGAATTTTTTAAGTGAATCAGCGAACATAGTGTTTAAGGTAGGGCAAAGTGCCCATATTCCGTCCCCTCTCCTAATTTCGCCCCCCTTAACTTCTCCGCTTCTGCGAAAGTGGCGCCACTTATGACGCAAGGCACAGGGACGGAATGTAAAAGGGGACAGTGTTGAAAGTTTCGTTCGCCAAGATGCATACATCAATTAAAGACGGCGAATTTCCTATTTTTAGAAGACCTGAGTTTTTATTACGTCGTTTTTAGAACGCTAGTTACTGTACTGAAAGTATTTATTTGTTATTCATTGCACGTATTTTACGTAGGTAAGATGCTGACAGTAGCATACAGTGAGTTTTTGGACGCTCAGTTCATCTTACGGGAACTGTAGTTCCGTCATATTGGGAAGTATCGTGGTCCAATTTCGTCCCCCTTGCAGTTCTTATTTTCGTCCCGGGGACGAAATTAGGAATGCTTTTTCATGACATTTTTTTCAATTTTTTTCCTCATGCTTGGATGGCTAATGTTTCGTTATGTTATTCTTCCACTGATAATTGGTACATTTCTTTGTGCCTTACTTTAATGTAAAATGTCTAATGTATGTAATGTGTAATGTAAAATGTCACTTACTCATTTAGAAATAAATTTTTATTTAGTTATAAGTTAAGCCTCAGCGTATTGGATTTTTTTGGGGGACGAAATTCGGACCTTTTTTTTTCTTTTGGATTTTTTAGATAGTTTTGAAAAAACAATTTTTCGCATTGTTAAAATTTTTTTGTACGATATTTGCCTATGTTTCTATGTGCATGGGTCTATGTAAAATCGAAATTTGGTAGATTTTCACAGAAAATTACAACTTCCAAGGGCCTAAAAGTGAGTGGGGGACGATAATAGGGCACCTTACCCTATATGCCTACCTTCGGGGCATTTTTTTTTTTTTTTTTTTGAAAAATATGAAACTTTTATCAAACACATGTGTTTTTAGTTAGAACAGGGAATAAAACTATGAATTCATATGGAATTTTAATTAACTTTTCAAATTTAAGCCATATTTAGTCAAATTTTAGCAAAGAATTGCGTTTATGCCAAACCTTCTGTAACGAAATCTATTCAATATTCACTTTTTTTTTCAACAATATATTAGCAAACCATTTACATATCTTATGAAGCAAAAGACTTGCAATACCTCTTAAATTTACTAACATATTCCAAATTTTGTATACAAAACATGATTTTTTAAAAATGTATCTGTATTTTTTTAAATGTATTAAAAATAGCTCTTAAATTAATATATACAAGCTTACAAGCTAAACTTTGCTACATAAAAAATGAGCAGAACTTTATTGCAAAATTTTATTTCAATATCTTAAAAACATTTTATAATATTTCGTGTAAACGTACACAATGAAAAACGCAGTTTGCCAGAAAACGCAAATTAAGCATTTGATTAGATTTGATAAGATTAATTTGATAAGATTTTGATACAGCACAAAAAATTATGTATAAAGTTTACAACTTTAAAATCCAGCACATTTGTAGGTGTTTGTATATTTGTGCAGATAGTATAGATTGTATATATTTGTGTATTAAAATTTATTGTTTATCTTTCTGTGGCTCTTTATCCCTTTAAGACCGGGCAGCTTTTTTTTTTTTTTTTTTTTTTTTTTTTTAAACAATGATATAATTGAAATTTGTAACTGATAATTCGCTATCTGTTGATAAAATTCATATAATATAGTTTCTGTTAACCAGCACAATCCCTCTATTCCGGCATTTATGGAATAGATAACTCAGGAAGATAGAATTTCAGTTATTGCCTAACCCGCACGATCGTGCGGGTCCGGTCTTAAAGGGATAAACTATCACTTCCGGTTTCAGAAAATTCATTTCCGGTTTATATTTTGGCCTATAACTTTGCTTCTAATTATCGCTGAACCAAAAGAAAGTCATTTTTAGAATTCTAAATGTTTGAACTTTAAAGTAGTAATAAAAAATTCGAAAATTTTCGCAAAACAGCAATTTGAGGGTAGGCGTATACTTTAAAACCCGAAGAAAAATTCTGTTTTCTGGCTGTAAAATGTAAAAATAAAAATAATTTTACTACAATTTCAGCTGTAGGTTTCTTTTCTCCCATTTTCAATTTCTTTGTCAATGTATAAATTAAAATAAAGTAAAATCTTCGGTTATTATATAATGAAATAAATAATTATTTTTAAGCTTATGAATTTGTTTTTCTCTTAAACCTATTCACAGCCTCAAAGGTTTATATGTGCAACTATCTCGCAGTTATCTTAAAAAATACCCAAATAAAATAACTAAAATTAGAAGTAGCATATCTAAGTAGAAAAAAAGAGATAAAAGGTTCGAGGATTCACCAGCGCTTTTACCACATACATTGTTTGTATGTCTGTATTTTTGCACGTATGCGTTAGGCTACAGAGCGATGCATTAATCTGTATAATTACGGACTTTTCCGGCTTTTAAATGGGCAAAGTGAGAAAATAAAGAGAGAGAGAGAGAGAGAGAAAGAAAGAAATTACAGTACACTGTAAAAAAGTGTTGAGATTTTTCCTGCATATTATGCTGTAATTTTCCAAGCACCGATGCTGTGAAATCAAGTTCGAGCACCAATGCTGTGAAAACGAATTCAAGCAACAAGTAAAGTAAAAATCGAATTATTTCTGTCACGTGCATTAAGCAGCCAATAGCAATGCGACTTTCCCCAGACTTGAGAAATTTTACACCACTCTTAAAGAGAGCACAGCTTATAAATTAATACAAAATTCACAGCAACTATGTAAATTTTACAGCAACTGTGTTAAAATCCAGGGGGACAGCACCTTTTGTTGCAAAATACAACGATTTTTCCTGCACTTTTATGTTGTATTTTTTTAAGCACGATATTGTGAAAGCGAATTCAAGCAGCAAGTAAAGTAAAAATCTAATTATTTCTATCACGTGAACCACGCAGCCTATAGAAACACTATTTTCCTCAGACTTGAGAAATCTTACAGCACTCTTAAAGGCAGCAGGCTGTAAATTTTACAGCACCTCCATTGGCAGCCGGGATGCCAGCACCTTCTGTTGTAAAATACACCTTTTTTTTACAGTGCATTGAGTTAACGATATGTGCAACTACCTCGCAGTTAACTCGTAAAACACCCAAACAAAAATGCCAAAATTAGAAATAATATGTGTAAGCAGATAAAAAAGGAGAGAAAGAGTTGGCAAGGAGGCTATCTTTTCTTGTAAAATGCAGTGATTTTTCCTGCACTTTTATGTTGTATTTTTTAAGCACCGATATTGTGAAAGCGAATTCAAGCAGCAAGTAAAGTAAAAATCGAATTCTTTCTATCACGTGAACCACGCAGCCTATAGAAACGCGATTTTCCTCACACTTGAGAAATCTTACAGCACTCTTAATTGCAGCAGCCTGTAAATTTTACAGCACCTTCTGTTGTAAAATACATTTATTTTTTACAGTGCACCGAGTTAACGATATGTGCAACTACCTCGCAGTCAACACAGTATCTCGTAAAACACCCAAACAAAATTGCCAAAATTAGAAATAATATGTCTAAGCAGAAAAAAAGAAAGAAAGAGTAGAATAATTCATCAGTGCTCTTACCAAAACATTTTATGTGTATATTTTTGTACGTATTAATCTGTGTAACTACGGACTTAGGGAAAATTAAAGAAAGAGAGAGAAATTACAGTAGTGAGTTAACGATATGTGCAACTATTTCCCCGCAAAACACCCAAACAAAATTTACAAACTTAGAAGAACTACGTCTAGGAAGAAAACAAAATAGAGAAAATGAAGAAGTTATCACCGCTGTTATCACATTGTATGTCGATATTTTCGTACATATGCGTTAAGCTATGTGCGATGTATCAATCTACTAATTACTCGTATTTAAATGACCAAAGTGAAAAAAAAAAAGAGAGAGAGAGAGAGAGAAATTACAGCAGCCAGTTTGCGTTATATTCAACTATCTCGCAGTTGTCTCGTAAAATAGCCCAAAATTAGAGTTTCTTTGTCCAAGAAGGAAAAAAAAAATAAAGAAAGGGAAGAAGAGGTCATCAACGCTCCTCCTTTTCATTTAAAACCGGGAAATAAAAAATTATCTATTTAATTGAAGAAAACAGCAGTAAATATTTTTCTAATTTAAATTTTATCAAATCACATGGAAAAAAAAGGCTGCCATTCTAATGAATAGATAAACAATCAAATTAAAATTCTATTAAAATGTAGCTGAAAATAAACTCTTTTGTTGCTGTAAAAACAAACTCTTACTATGGCGACGGCAATTTATTTAATTACATTTTAAAATACCATGAAAGAAATATTTCAATTTAAACTCTTAGCTTTTGTCGTTTTATTTTATTTATTTATTTTCACACAAATTTTCATGTCTAGCCAGCTGCTACTAGTCAAATAACACGATGTATTGAATCATTTAATAGTCCAGGCAATAGGGAATTTTACCTAGCAAAATTAATGGTAGTACTGGAAATCGGCTTTCTAGATGTTTTTTGGGTCGCTGAATCCGAATTTGTAACTTCCCACCAAAATTTCTCCCGGCAACCTCCCCAAATTTTGGTAAAAAGCCCCCCAAAAAGGGTTTTTATTAAAAAAAAAATCAATTTTTTTATTGTTTTAGAGAAAAAGTATCTAGAAATTCAGAAAGTAGACAAAATTTCCAACAAATTACATATAAGACGACTTAGGATGAAGGGGAAGGGGGGATCTGCCTCGGAACATGCGCGCGGTGCTGCGTAAACTAAGTTGCGCAATTCCTCTTAACCACTCACACGTTTACATTCGCCCTCCCATCTCCTCTCCAAACTTTCTCTATAAGGTTTACTTTAAGATTTTTGGGTCGCTGAATTCTTCGAATTTTTAACTTTCCCCCAAAAATCCCCCCCCCCCCCGAAACCCCCTCAAATAGTTGTTTTTAATTTAAATTTCTTATTTTTTTAGGGGAAAAGCATTACGAAATTCAGAAACTAGACAAAATTTGCAACAAATAGGATATATGACATTATGAATTAGGATGAACGGGGAGGGTGAGGACTGCCTCGGAACATGCACTGCGGCGCTCGTACACTAAATGATGAAGTCCAGGCAATAGGGGATTTTATCTAGAAAAATTAATGGTAGTACTGGAAATCGGCTTTCTATATGTTTTTTGGGTCGCTGAATCCGAATTTGTAACTTCCCACCAAAATTTCACCCGGCAATCCCACAAAAAATTGATTTTTTGAAAAAATTTGGTTTTTGAGAAAAGCGCGCGGGGAATGTTCCGAGGCAGCCCCCTCTCTCCCCGTTTGTCCTACGTCGTAATGTCATCTATCCTAATTGTTGCAAATTTTGTCTAGTTTCTGAATTTCGTAATGCTTTTCCCCTAAAATAATAAGAAATTTAAGTTAAAAACAACTATTTGGGGGGTTTTCGGGGGAGAAAAGTTTGGGGGTAAGTTAAAAATTCGGATTCAGCGACCCAAAAAACATAAAGTAAACTTTCTAGAGAAAGTTCGGAGTTGTGATGGGAGGGCTAATGTAAACGTGTGAGTGGTTAAGTGGAATTGCGCAACTTAGTTCACACAGCACTGCGGCGCGTGTTCCGAGGCAGATCCCCCCTTCCCCTTCATCCTAAGTCATAATGTCATATATCTAATTTGTTGCAAATTTTGTCTACTTTCTGAATTTTTAGCTACTTTTCCCCTAAAACAATAAAAAAATGGAATTTTTTAATAAAAACCTTTTTTGGGGGCTTTTCACCAAAATTTGGGGGGAGGGGGGGGGGGTTGCCGGGGGAAATTTTGGTGGGAAGTTACAAATTCGGATTCAGCGACCCGAAAAACATCTAGAAAGCCGATTTCCAGTACTACCATTAATTTTGCTAGGTAGAGTCCCTATACGGTCTCTATTGCCTGGACTATAATATTTATTGAACAAATTAAATCCCGAAAGTTTTTGAAGATTCTTCATCTATGATCAGGTTGGTGATACTGGTTTTTGTTGTACTGTATTTTCTTCAAGAATAAGTTTTTTTTTTTTTTTTAATTATTAATACATTTCGTGAGTACAACTGCTTTAAAACTACGTACAGTCGTGGAAAAAAAAAGTAAAGACCCCCTACTAACTCCTCAACAAATTATCGTAGAAGAAAGTAACTGGTACCGAACGATTGGAAATAAAGTCTACTTTTAAATGATGTATATAAAATTTGCTTAGGTGCCAACTACATATTAAAACGAATCCAAACTTCATTTTTTTTCAATGACAATACCCAATTTTAACGAGATATTTCAAATCTTCGGTTCAAACTATGCCTAGACACCGAATTTCAAGTCATTTGAATGATAAGTTTTTGAATTATAAACATTCAAAATTTAGTGCAAAATTTAGTGCAAAATTTAGAATGTGGATGAATGTGCTTTGATGAGTCCACTCCAGTCACGGGAAGAAAGGTAAACGTTAATGTTAAGTCTATGGGGGCGTTATAAAAATAAAACTTTCACTTTCGGAACCGGTTTGAACTGGTTCTGAAATTAAAACTATCCTAAATATTAAAAAAAAAAAAAAAAAAAAACTATAACCAAAATCGAAAAAGTAAAAACTAGCCCGGTTGTAGATCGTCTTCAGCTATACTATGCAAAAAAAAATCATTCAAAAATATTAAATCAAAGCGAAAAATTTGAAAATAACGCCCCCATAGACTTAACTTTAGAGTTTTCCTTTCTTAACGTCACTGTAAAGGAATGCATTAATGTTAAACACCTATGGAAGAAATCGTTACACATTTCTCGCTCGCATTTTAATTTTTTTTAAATGATTTTTGCATGCGATACCTGGAGGTCGATGTTCATCGTTGTGCGTTTTTACTTTTTCGATTTTAGTTACAGTTTTTCTGTAAGCAGATACTTTCCCTTTTGGAGCCGATTAGAACCGGTTCTGAAAGTGAAATTATCCTTATATAATGAAGCGTTAGCCAAAATCGAAAAAGTACAAACGCTCAACAATAAATATCGACCTCAGGTATTTTATGCAAGAAAAATCATGTAAAAATATTAAAATGCGAGCGAGAAACTGTAAATATTTCTCTCATAGACTTAACATGAGCGTTCGAGTTTCTCCGCGTGACAAGTGTTGATTCTTAATGCTGTTTTCAGATGCAAACAGACTAATTTATGACACATTTTTTTAGTTCATTTTCGAACCCAAACTCATGAAGTTGGCAAGTTGTCTTATTCAGAAACTCTGCATACGAACAGTTGTGCTTCAGAAACTCTGCAGAGAACAGTTTTTGATAAAGGCCAAAGATCTTTCAAAAATGCTGACCGCGCTGGAAAGGGAAAAAACTGTCGTCCTGAGACAGCACTCACTTATAATTCAAGATATTATTCATTCATCGGAAAATGAAAAAATCTGTTCGATAACGAATCATTTCAATAATCCTGTCTGCAAATTTCATTCTTTTATGTTTAAAAATGTGTCAGAAAGCTTCACGTTTAGTCCAGGCAATAGGGGATTTTACCTGGTAAAATTAATGGAAGTTCTGGAAATAGGCTTACTTTATGTTTTTTGGGTCACTGAATCCGAATTTGTAACTTCCCACCAAAATTTCCCCTGGCAACCCCCCCCCCCTCCCCAAATTTTGGTGAAATGCCCCCAAAAAGGTTTTTATTAAAAAAATCATTTTATTATTTTAGGGGACATTTTTTTCAACTTTTTTTTATTATTATTTTAGGGGAAAAGTATCTAGAAATTCAGAAAGTAGACAAAATTTGCAACAAATTAGATACATGATATCATGACTTAAGATGAAGGGGAAGGGGGGATCTGCCTCGGAACATGTTCCGCGGTGCTACGTGGACTAAGTTGCGCAATTCCACTTAACCACTCACACGTTTACATTCGCCCTCCCATCTCCCCTCCGAACTTTCTCTATAAGGTTTACTTTAAGTTTTTTGGGCCGCTGAATCCGAATTTTTAACTTACCCCCAAAATTTGGCAAAGTTGTTTTTAACTTAAATTTCTTACTATTTTAGGGGAAAAGCATTACAAAATTCAGAAACTAGGCAAAATTTGCAACAAATAGGATGTATGACATTATGACATAGGATGAACGGGGAGGGAGAGGGCTGCCTCTGAATATGCACTGCGGCGCTACGTGCACTACGTTATGAAGTCCAGGCAATAGGCGATTTTGCCAGGAAAAATTAATACTAGTTCTGGATTTCGACTCACTTTATGTTTTTTGGGTCGCTGAATCCGAATTTGTAACTTCCCACCAAAATTTCACCCGGCAACCCCCCCCCCCCCAATTTTTTTTTTTTTTTTAATTTGGTTTTTGAGAAAAGCGCGCAGGGAATGTTCCGAGGCATCCCCCCTCCCCCCAACTCGTGGTACATACGTTACGGGGTGATAGAACGTAACTAGACAAGCACAAATCATCATACAATCCATGGTCGGAATGCAAGTCGTAAAAAGCTAGAGCGCGAAACATACTGCGGAACAAAATGAGGAAAAAGAAGATAGACAGCGATGGAATGAAAAGAAACCGATAATATGAAGAGAAACATCTTATTCAACAAAATGAAAATAAACAACACGTAAGTCCCCCATCACAGCAACTGCTCAAAATTGCGGCCGCCTTCAGTAAAGCAGGCTTCACACTGTACATTGGCGAAAACACCAGGCATCTCTCGTATGGAGTCAGCAGCTACGGATATTCAGGCAACAAGGTCTTCAACGGAATCTATGGGACCATCATCGTAGATGAGGCTCTTCATGTGACCCCAGAAGAAAAAGTTCAGTCATGACAAATCGGGTGAGCGGGACGGCCAGTTGATTGGTATAACCTTTGGGCTTCCCTTGCATTGCCGTCTGCCGCTCCGTACATCTAATGCATCTCAGCTTTCTCCTGATTTGAATACGCATCCATCTCATCGATGATCCACAGAACGAATGAAGACAGCTGCGTTGAACACCCTTTTTATTGAAGTCGCTGGGCGGCGCCCTCTAGCGCTTTAAGGCTTGAGTTCATACCATAGATTGTATGGAGATTTGTGTTTGTCTTGTGTTCTATCCCCTCTAACGTATGTACCATGAATTTAGGGACACCCTGTATATATATTTTTCATTCAAATCCAAACAGAGTACTTTCTGTCACATTATGTGAATTTATTTTTGTTCGCATACTCATTAGATTGCCAGGTGATGTTATTGAGAAACTATGTAATCGAGCAATTTTTCCCTCTTTCAATAAAATCGATTAACACCTATAAAAACTACTCGGAAACGTTTCCGAAAGTTAGTGGCAGCTAAATTAACTTTGTTTTTACAAATGCTTTTTTTAAATCTCGAAAATATATTTGCTTCTAAAGATATAGTACATTTTTCGGGGGTAATTCGTAAGAGGTAATGTATATTTTCGTGGTTATATTTTCCTAGGTTAAGAAATATATATATATATATGTATGGGGCTCAGCCCCCTGCGAGCTATGCCCGCCAACCCCCGTTCAGGCTTCGCAGCTTCTGAAAACATGCTAATGTGCCCTACTTAAAAAATATTATCAGGTTACGGAGGATTGAATGATAGTATTAGCACAACAGCGAATATCTTCTGTAATCGCGTTGCCATGCTTTTCAGTTTGAATAAGTATTTTTCGGTTATAATGGCCTCATCCATGTGCGTCGTAATAAATGACGTTTGGTTTCGGGATTGATAAGTAAGATCAATTACACATTTGAAAATCAGCTTCTATAAAATGGTTAAGTTAAAAATGGCGCTATCTTCTTGAGTTTTATAACGACGCAATGGACAATATTCTTCCTTTAGGTGTGAGGTTAAAAAACTCCGTCTACTTGGAAATAGCTTTCAGATCCACGTTTTAAAAAGCATGGTGTTTTGAAATTTTACGCTTATATTTTATGTACTGATCGAGTTTTAGGTACTTCAGGGACAGGTATGGCTTATTCCTGAATTCTTTTCTCTATTTTAATACGCCATCATGAATATTTTCAAGTTATTTTCACAATGTATATTTTTTGTATTAATTAATAAGAATATCCGAATTTTCTAATATGTATTTATTGGTTAGTAAGTCGTACAAAATAAATCGAAAGTATTTTGCTCATACATTTACCTTTATTTACACTGCATGAAGTGATGTAATATATAAACAAATTTACTTGCCGCACTACTTTTGTACCATGTGACGTCAGATTAAATATCCGGAATGTAAATAGTTTTAATATATGATGTAATTTTCCCTATTAAATGAATCTCTCATTTCATAATTTATTTATTTTAATTTTTTTTCGATTTTAAGATTCACGGGTACATATATTATTTAATTGAAACGTGTGTGGAAATATTATTAATTGAGCTTTTTAAATATGACGTAATATTCACCATTAAACGTTTTTCACGCGTAATAATTTAGTTATTTTAGGCGCTTTAAGTATTATGATATTTAATGTTTGGACATTTTACATATGGCGTAATTATAACCTTTAAATGCATTTCGCGTGTGATAATTTTATTTTAAAGTTTTCGTACTTTTTAGGTAGCTTTCTTTACAAAAAAGCTACCTATTGCAGCCGTTCGGAGGAAAGCGATTTCAAAAAATTTTGGTATATTTTCATCGATCATGACCCCCAGACCCCGAAACCACCCTCCGTTCAAAATTGATATATATATATATATATCTGACTTATGTCACACTGTAACTCTCGTATTTATGAACCGATTTGGGTGTAATTCAGTGTGTACATATTACATACCAATGTCTCGACCGAGTTCGTTGGCCAGCTTCATCCGCAATTTTGTTTCAAAATGGCGGCCATTTAAAATTTTTTAAAAAATTTAAAATTTGAAATGTGGTACCAAAAAATTGAAAATGGAAAAATATTTTTTTCTTACGTATTTGACCTTTATACAAAGAGTCCGTAGCAGTTTTTGTTTTGTCTATATCTTAAAAAATGGCTGAGTTATAGCATTTTGAATTTCTAGCGAAGCTGACATTTTGAAACGTCCTGAATTTTGTAACGCGATAAAAGGCGTATTTATGAACCGATTTGGATGTAACTTCGTTTATACATAGTACAGACCAATGTCTCGACCGAGTTCGTTGGCCAGCTTCATCCGCATTTTGTTTAAAAATGGCGGCCATTTAAAATTTTAAGAAAAATTTAAATTTGAAATGTGGTTCCAAAAAATTGAAAATTGAAAAAATATTTTTTTCTTATGTGTTTGACCTCGATAAAAAGGCTCGGGAGCAGTTTTTGTTTCGTCTATACCTTAAAAAATGGCTGAGTTATAGCATTTTGAATTTCTAGTGAGGCTGACATTTTGAAACGCCCTTATTTCTGCCACGTGATAACAGACGTATTTATGAACCGATTTGGATGTACCTTGGTGTGTACATAGTACATACAAATAACTCAACCCAGTTCGTTGGCCAGCTTCATCCGCCATCTTGTTTCAAAATGGCGGCCATTTAAAAAAATTAAAAATAAATTAAATTTAAAATGAGATACCAAAAAATTGGAAAATGAAAAAGAGTTTTTTCGTATGTGTTTGACCTTAATACAAAGATTCCGGAACAGGTTTTGTTTCGTCTATATCTAAAAAAATGGCTGAGTTATAACATTTTGAATTTCTATTTGGCTGACATTTTAAAACGACCTGATTTTTGTCACGCGATAACAGGCGTATTTATGAACCGATTTGAATGTAACTTGGTCTGTACATAGTACATACCAATGTCTCGACCAAGTTCGTTGGCCAGCTTCATTCGCCATCTTGTTTCAAAAGGGTTGCCATTTTTTAAAAAAAAATGTAATTTGAAATTTAAAATGAGGTATTAAAAAATCGGAAAATGAAAAAGATTTTTTTTATGTGTTTGGCCTTGATACAAAGATTCTGGAGCAGTTTATGTTTCTGAAAATTTGTTCTTTTGTTTATATCTTAAAAAGTGGTTGAATTATAGCACTTTGAATTTCTATTATGGCTAACACTTTGAAACGATCTTGTATTTGTCTCGCGATACCACACGTATTCACCTATTTCGATGGAAGAAGGCATGTGGATAGTATACATCAATATCTCGACCAAGTTCGCTGGCCAGCTTCATCATCCATCTTGTTTCAAAATGGCGGCCATTAAATTAAAAAATATATATATTTAAAGTGAGGTGCAAAAAAATTAGAAATTGAAAAAGGTTTCTTTCTTAAGTATTTGACCTTGATATAAGGATTCAGGAGCATTTTTTGTTTGTCTTTATCTTAAAAAAAGGCTCAGATATAGCAGTTTCAATTTCTATTGTGGGTGACATTTTGAAAAATCTGATTTTTTGCCTGCGACAGCACTCGTATATATCAACCGATTCCGATGTGAGTGAGCACGTGCACAGCAATTACTAAGGTCTCGACCAAGTTCACTGGTTAGCCTCATCCACCATGTTGTCTTAAAATGGCAGGCACTTTAAGAAATCGCCGAATTTGGCAGCCAAATATAAGTTACTTTAAATAAAAGCAGCTTGGATAAAGCTGACTAATTTCGCGAAATTATCATTCATAATGATTTAGTATTGATAAAAATTAGTATTGAATCTCCTACATTCGGTTTCCACTTAATTGAGCTTCGTGTGTTTGAATAATATAAGTTGGCTTTTTTAAAATAAGGAATATGAAAGCTACCTCTTCCTCCCGGCACTGGCCGGAAGGACTTTTTTAGTATTTACTTGTAAAGATTTTGACGTAACTTTCTTTTTTTCTTCTTTTAACACGTGATCATTTATTTCTCATTGTAAAATTTTCTTTCTGTTTTTAAGATTATTGATGCTATTTTCTATTTAAATTTGAAAAGAAAACTCCCCTTTTTTTACGTCTATGTAATTATAAGTGACACACAATTTTTGGTTTCTAAAATAAACTGGTTTCGAATGATCGAAATGTGAAAAAATGCTCCCCCCCCCCCCTTAAAAACATAATTTAATCACAATAATGTCTTCACTATTGATTGAAAGAAAATATAATTTCAATTTCAATTCGGAATGACGAAAAAGAAATCTAATAATCCCTGTGTTTTTTTCTTTTCACTCTTTGTTCGCAAAAATGGAGTAATATAGATGCCATCTTACACAAATGTCATTAAAATTAGAAAAAAATTAATATCTCAAAAACTAATACAAATTTTAATATTCTAATACCATTTTTGAAATCTGTGGATCAATACGGAAAATTCGGATTAATTTCACCGCCAAACGTTCCATACTTTAGGAAAAATAGCTGTGAAAAATAAACAATCGTTTAATCAGTCGTTTCATAAAATCGTCTTATAAATTCGTTTCATTAGAATTTTATATATACTAGGGGATTGTGCCAGGGCTTCCCGGGCTACAGAATATTGATGAAAAACATTTTTTTTTTAAAATTGAAAACTAATATTTTTTTTACGTGCAATATATTTTATAGATTACCCACTAACAATAAAAATGCATTTCATATAAAAAATATGAATCATAGAATCAAATCAAGTTTTGAAATTTATTAAAGCGATATTTTCGTATTAGCCGCATGCTAAGAGTTATTTGTCCAAGATTTTGCTGCTTACGGCATCCATTTATATTCTGATAATTTCAGAGCTTTAAGCGCGTAGTTCAATTACATGTCTGTTAAATTTGTGTTTTATTTATACTATTTTATCTATGTATTCATAGAGGAAGTTTTAATTTATTTTTATGGAATATCAGACGTAAGAAAATGATGAACTCTTTATGTTGTTTTAAGTGTAAAAGGATTAATCTTTCTTAATCGAGCTCTACGCGATAGAGTTAAATTTTAAAATATTTCATGCTTGAAAATTATTTTTAAAACTATAGACAATCAGTAAACTGAAATGCACTTTGCAAACAAATTCCATTTGAAAGGTTTTTTTTTTTCCATTTGGCCGTCTAAAATTTTAAATTGTTCGATTACAAATATGTTAAATTTGTGTTTAATATTATTCTTTTATTTATTTATAGAGAAAGTATTAATTTCGTTATGAAAAATTAGTCAGAAATAAATGCTGCACAATTTTGTTGTTTTCTGTGTAAAAAGTTTATTATTATTAGATATTAAAGCCAGCACGTGATAAGCTAAATAACGAAAAATCATGCTTGAAAATTACTTTTAAAAATATATAAATCAGTCAATTAAAATACAGTTTTCAAACAAATTGCATTTCAAAGTATATTTTTCCCCGTGCGACGTTCTAAAAATTGAAAATGTACGATGGTCAGAAGGTTAAAAAATTGCAGCAGCGAAAATTCCAAAACTGAAATTTGATCGTGAAGTGTTGCCATTCGCAAAATGACGTCAGCGTTACGCACAAATACATTTGTCCTTTATAATATAGATGCGTAGTCAGTAAAACATAATAAAGATAAGCTATTATGATGAAGTTATCAATCAAGGCTCTTATGCTTGGTATTCTGAAATGAAAAAAAGCAAATTTTATTCCACTTTGACACGATCATAGAATTTTTTCCCTATGAAATCTAAACCCGACATCATTTTCACCATCTCAAAATTTACATACGCACTTCTCATATCCATATTCACCATTTAAAAAATGTATTTTAATTTCATTATTTTAAAATCATTTTAAATCAAAACTTGAAGTCACGATTGTCATCAACATCTTTGCATGTAAACAGGCACACTCTTAACTCCAAATTCTAATCTCAGTACCGGAGTGTAAAAATTGACGTAATTTATGTTTTTTAGACGCATTTGTGTTAAAATGTTTAGTTTTAGCTAAGAAATGATCCTTTTCTTTTAAATATGGCGTTACTTTCACTTACTTAAGCATTTCGCCTAATGTCTGAAACTTAGTGTCAGTGCACACGCAGAAGGAAGTAAATATGGAAACTTTATGGGGTAAAATACGTATTTTCAAAGGTAGTAAGCAAATTTCCGTTCAAAATGTTATGTCCCTAATGGGATTTTGCGTTACTAAACCCGATACAACAATTTTTAATTTTTATCAGAAAATGGCTCCTCATTATTTCTCTCTTCTCTGCAATAACGAATGCTATCTAATTACCACTATTTTGAAGAAATTTCATAAGATACTTTCTAAATTAAAATATAAAAATTGGGATATTAAAAAGAAAAAAACAGCTAGAGCGAGCACATCTACAAATCTACAAATGAGCAGCTTTCTGTTTTAAAAAAATTAGCAGTAAAATTGGTTCACCAGAAAGTACAAGGCAGATGACTAAAAAACAGTCTTGTGTTTTAAATATATCTACCCTATATATATAAAATCCTAATGAATCGAATTGAAACGAATTTATGTAACGATTCTATGAAACGACTGATTAAACAACTGATTACGTTTCACGGCGATTTCTCCTAAAATATGGAATACTTTGCGATGAAATTAACACCAAAAATCCGTATTGACCCACAGATCTCAAAACTGGTATTAGAATTTTAAAATTAGAATTAGTTTTCGAAATATTAATTTTTTTCTAATTTTAAATACTTTTTTTCTAATGATGGCAACTCAAATTTTAATCATAACAGATTTTTTTTTCATATTTTAGAAAAGGTTATTTTAAATTAATTTGGCGATGAGTTTGGCCTCCCTTAAATGTATGCTAATAAATGCATCATGTTACTTTTATTCAGAATTCAATTTGTGTTTCATTATCATTTTATTTAATACAAAACATTCATTTAAAATTGAAACCTTTAAAATAAATGGCTTTTACTTCATTCTTTTTTTTAAACGAAACGAAAAGAAAAATATTAGACACAGATGTCATATACGCCCGGCTATTGTTGCTTATTTATTAATAAATATTTATTTGAATTTATTTTCTTTTTATTTACAAAAAATGTTATAAATTGTTTTGTTCTATAGTTATTAATTAATTTTTTTTTTTATTTATTGTTATTTCATTTTAAAAATAACAGAAAATAATTTAAAAATACATATGTAACATGTATTTGAAAACGAGGTTTTCGGCAAATTGTCGTAAAAAAAAATCCCGCCAAACCCGGTGCGTATGTGACAATGCAACAAATCATGAGATTTAATTTCCACTTCAAAGCAAAGTTTTAATGTTATTACTTCTCCCGTAGACCAATTTCGCCAAGTTATATAAATAGCAAATTATACAAATTGACATATTTTTTTTATTTTAAATAACAAAAGAACAAATAAATTAGTATAACATTAATAAAAATACAAATAAAACGTCGAAATAAAAATCACTTGATGGCGTGAACATGTGTAACTTCCTTAAAGTCAAGTGAATGTGACATTTACGATCAACCATTATTGGCATTTAAATCTTATAGTTTGGCGACAGATTTTTAGTCGATGGGATAACCAAGTAGCACCGTTTTAATTTACCACTCGAAAAATAAAAAAATTATAACTGGCGAGTTAAAAAAAAAAGCTATTGGCGAGATTTTCACCCGGCTAATATAAAAGTACCAGGAATTCCTTGTGATCATGGCTACTTTTATGTTGTTTTATTCGAAAAAATAATTTTGATTCTTTAATCAAAATGGAAACCTTTCTTATGAAAAGCGAAGGAATCAGCCCGTTGTTTATGGCAGTTACATGACTTGGACTATTATAATATAAACGAAATAATGGGGATAGAATAATATTCGGCGACTTATCACACCTGTGGCTGGCTAACATTAAAGTACCAAAATGACCGCCTGGAATATAAAAAGCGTAGGGATCCGCCTGGAGCTGTTGATGATAGTCACATGACTTAGGCTATTATTATAGAGATTGTTTTCAATTTTAAAAACAGCGCAAAGAATAATATTTCCTAACGATTAAAAATTTATTTTCACGTGACTATTAAAAACAGAAAAAAAAACCCCTTAAAAATTACTATTAAATGGGTACGTGTTAAAGGCAGGAAAATATTGAAAATTATGTCCTGAATATTGTATTTACACATGAATATTAAAAGGGAAAGGGAACTTTAAAATAATAAATACATTAATATGCGTTTAACCCTTTCACGGACAAGGCAGTTCTATTCGTAAAATCTTGAAATCAGTGAATAGCACCAGAATTTACAAACAAATTTCGAAATACAAAAATGCTTTTGTTCACTTACTTAATAAAAGGGAAATTTTCATCCCAATATTCTGATGCTAATGTGGCATTTAGGAATTAATATTAAGTGGTCCAAAAATGAACCACCGCCCTTGAAGGGGTTAAAGCAGCAATTTTTAGTAATTGTATTATGTCAATTGTTTTATAACGCTGTTAAAAAATACCGAGAGACAAAGACTCTGTTTACATAATTCATTTTATTTTAGCTTCTTTTCAAATGTTTAACTGATCTTCTTTAACCAAACACGAAAACAACCATTGGATGTCTTAACAGCAACTGATTCTACCTTAAATTTTTGCAATAAAAGGGAATTGAATGGAAACCCTTTTACATGGAGATCGCTACAGGTTTTTTCAGTATAATTCAATCTTCTCTAATCTTTTTAAAACCGATCAGATTAGCGTGCTTTTAGATTCTACAGTGTCTGAACGGGGGTTGGCGAGCGTAGCTTGCAGGGGGTAGAGCCCCCTAGTAAATTATATAAAGTTATGAAAAATTAAATTAAGCAAATTATGTTATTTTGATAAAATTATAGTAGATTGTCTTAAAGAACTGCAAAAATTAGGTATTGCGCTATAAATAAAGGCTATTGCGGTTGTAATTCTGGCTTTTAAGTCACCAATGTTCGACAATCTCCTCCTGTAAACATTGTCCTTTGCAAATCCCCAAAGGAAAACGTCCAGCGGCGTTATATCAGGTGATCTGGGTGGCCAAGGAATTGGACCTCCTCGCCCAATCCATCTTCCTGGAAAATGGTCATTCAAAGAAGTACGAACGATGGTACCCCAATGAGGTGGTGCACCACCCAGATCACCTTATATAACGCCTCTGGACTTTTTCCTTTGGGGATTTGTAAAGGACAATGTTTACAGGAGGAGAGTGTCCAATATTGATGACTTAAAAGCCAGAATTACAACCGCAATAGCCTCTATGGATGCCGACATGCTTGCCGCTACCTGGCGTGAAATTGACTATCGACTTGATATTCTCCGTGCGACAAAGGGGGCACACGTGGAAGTTCATTGACAAGGGTCATGAAATTTTTTGAGTCTATCTAACCATTTATGTTATTAATTTTAATCTATCTTTATTATTTTATGAGTTATTAAACATCAAAATGGGTATATATTTTCACTTGCTGTGTGTAGACGAATAAATCTTCTGTCAACGACCGATACTAATAACTAAATAGTGTCGTACAAAGTTGTGATGCGCAGCAAAGCATAAGTAAAGGACTAGTATGAATGATCGATTTTTAAAAATGTATATTCTCAAAACTATTACACATATCATAATAAGTGATACATGAAAATAAAGAAAACAATCCAAGTTTTTTCTTCCAATTACAAATGTTCTATGTGTGAACCTTTTAATAATACTACAAACATCTAATCGTTAATCAAGTTCGTTCCAGACATTTTGCAGTTTTACACTGTCAACGGTTTTTAAGGGGTTACGTGACATATTAAAAAAATATGTTTATTTATTGTGTTAGAGTTTTTAATTTTTGAAATTGTTAACCATATAATTTGTAAACAAAAGCATATAACAAAACTTCTCAAAAAGTAAAAAAAAAATAATTGTAATAATAACAATGATAATAATAATTTTTTTTTTTTAAAGTGGGATAAATTAAAATCGTTATAACTCGAAATATTATTAGTCGAATTTCAAATATTTTCATTTAATTAAACAAAAATATGTTTTAATTTTGATTCAGCATTTTTAAAAATATTAATTAAAAAATAAATTAAAAATGTTTAAAATAACAATTAAAAAAATTATGTAACTTATTTTTTAAAAATAGCTTTTTCAAAAGAAAATATTCTTTTCGAATTTGCTAAATCAAAATTAAAATAAAACAATTGGAAAAGCCATGTTTCAACTTTGAACCATTTATCTTTAGCGGTTCTTGACTTATAACAATTTAAATACAAGAAATGCTGAAAAAACCCATCAGTAGTATATGGGGCCTACTCTGGAACACTTTTCATACTCCACTAAATAGAAATATTTAACGATTTTTGTAAGATTTTGCTCAAAAAAATTGCCTGTTAAAATATCGAGGATGTAACGATTTTATTACGATTTATCGAGCAAATAATGATAAAAAATTGTATGATTTGCATTGGTTGGATATTTTTATTTTTTCTACAAAATTATGTAAAGAAGAAGTTTTAAGAAAGGGTTATAAAGAATCAAATAAACGGGATAATAACGTAATCAATTTAGATTAAATAATGATCATTTTTAAATGTTAATATTTAATTATTATTGTGATGAAAAATTTTGACAGACGTCCTTTCTTAATAGTCTATCAATTGCTAATAAACAACCTTCCTCTAGGATAATCTTGATAGGAAAAGCAAAGAGCAGCGTTATATAATAAGTTATCGGCATTATAACCAATCCTAAAATCTTTAGTTGCATTAAAAGCTATAGAATAGTATAAGTTATTATCTCCGGGAATATAAATATGAAAATATTCTTTTGTTTCTGGTATTATATTCCAATTGTCATCACATTTACTTTCTATCCAAAAATAAACACCAGGTTGAGAAAATTTAGAGGCTTGATCCATTTTATATATTTTAGCGGTGAAAGTTAATTTTATTGTATCATTGAAACTATGAAATATAGTATAATTATTAGAGTTATCGATGCTATGATTTGTAATAACGGGGTCAAATTTAAAATAATGAAAGGTAGGCGAAAGACAATTAAAGAGTAAAGTACTTATGACAAAATATTGTAACATTTATTTAGAAAAAAATTGGACGTCAAATAAAGGATATAATCCTTCGGCTTAAAATTGAAATGTTAATTAAAAACCGTTGATATATGATATCCATTCCCAGTCAACTTTATCATTAAATTCTTTTAAAAAATCTTCGGATAAGACCTGATGATAGGAGATCCCTTCCCAGTCAACTTTATTTTTAAATTCTCTAATAAAATCTTCTGATAGTGTCTGATGAAATGACATATAATTCCAGTCAACATGATTTTGAAATTCTCTAATAAAATCTTCGGATAATGTCTGATGAAATGATATACACCACCACTCAACTTTATTTTGAAATTCTCTAATAAAATCTTCTGATAATTTTTCATTCTGTGATATACAATTCCAATTAAGTTTATCCTTAAATTTTCTTATAAATTCAATGGGCAATTTCATAATATTTTTACTTAAATGAAGATCAATTTTATTCATATATAATGAAATAAATGTATGAAATGTTTTATGATGGGATAAATTGATAAATAAATCTTTATATTTATGAATTATAATATCGTCTAATCTTTGAGCCGACCCCATTTATATAGAAGCATTTTTATAAACACTTTTATTTTTCGTCTTTATTTAAAAGCAGTCGCAATTCATTAATAAATCGTATTAAAATATTTTTTAATTCCAAAACTTCATCTATTAACCTTTCTCTGTGAGGTTCTTCTTCTTCATAATAATGGCCAAATTTTTTATTTAATTCACCAAGTTGAACGGAAAGAATTTTTTTCCATTTATCGTTATAAAAATTATCTGGTAATTGATCAAACTTATATTCAATGAGATTACAAAAATCGAGTTTATGCATATATTTTTCTAAAAACCTTTCACCAAATGTTTGAAAGCGGGTTATTAGCAACCAATTCAATCCTTCTTCTAATGTGCACATAGTGTTTTCTGAAAGTTTTTGGAATCTGGATACTTTATGTAAATCTAATTTTTCATGATAGGTTTGAATAAATTCGTCACTTAAGGTTTGATATTGAGAAATAACAACCCAATTTATATAATTGGAATGTTTTAATATAAATTCTTCAGACAGCTTTTGATTTTTAGAAACTAAATTCCAATCTAATTCTTCTTTGTACTTTTCGATAAATTCTTCCGAAAGTTTTTGAAAAATGCATATAACATTCCATTCAATATAATCTATGAGCTCTTCCATAAAACATTCGGATAATACTGAATATCTACAAACTAACTTCCAATTGAGTTGATCCTTCAAATTTCGTAGGACATCTTCGGATAAATTTTTCGTTTTAGAAAATTCGTCCCAGTTGATATCCATTTAATAATGGACATATTTTAAAAAGGGATTTTTTCAATATGAATATAAGGTTTTAAACTGTCTGATTCACCATCAGGCAATATTGAAAATGTAATGATATCATTGCGTTTTCCATAGGCCAAGCAAGTTGCTGAATCTCTTTCAGCCATTCTTCTTTCTAAAATAATTTTATCATTGATTTTTAATTTTATCAATGCATTCGTATTAAGATCATAATCAGCATAAATATTATGCATGACTACCTGTTTCTTTTTTAAATATATAGTAATTTTCATATCCATATCAGTAGATAATCGCATTTCTTGATCCAGTAATTTAGAACTTATCAAGTCGAAATTTACTTTTTTAAATTCTTTATCTGTAAAAGTCTGAAAATCATCTTTTATAGTAACCCAGATATCTTTACTGTCTACATATATTTTATTGACTACGTCTGTATCGTTTTCGGGTTCCGAAATATTCGTAATTATTTTATTTTTTGCATCAAATTTATCACTCTTTAATATTAACGCATTTTTTTCTAAATATCGTTTATTCACAACATTTTTATCATCTTTCGGATCTGCGACATTTCCTATTCTTTTTCCTTTAGCGTCGTAAGCTTTTCCCTCGATTAGATGTAAAGTGTTTTCATCCAATTCTTTAATTCTCTTACCAGTTTCTTCAGCGAAGGTTAAAAAATTACTATCGTAATTAGTATTATTTTTTTCTATAAAATCTCTTAATTGGAAATGATTATTCTCTATTTTATTCAAAACGAAACTTTTAGTAGTTAAATCTAAATCATCGATTGGATCTGAAGCATTTTTTAATATCTTATTTTCCATATCGTAATGACCATCGTCCGTTAATTTAAAACCTATACCGGGGGGTCCGATAGGGCCTTTTCGCACTGGATTATCATACGGTGGATAATAAACAGCCATTTATAAAGACTAAAAAATGTTATTCTCCTAACGTTTTAATCATAGTAATTTCTTTTTTATTCATATTTAATATACATTTCTTCCTTACTTCTAAAATGTAGTAAAATACATATTCTTTGGTTGTTTCTTTTTCTAATTTCCAATTGAATTCTATTCTCAAATTTTCAAGAGTGGTGTAGTTTACATGATTTGACAAATCAAAATGAATTACAGGATATAATTTACCAAAATCTGAATAATTTACCATACAACCGGTTTCTGTATTTAGATTATTGAGACCTGATTCCAGAAAAGATTCATATAATCTATTATATTCTTTTTTACCAAAATCCATAGTATATCGCTCTGCAGGTAACGGCGATCTGTTAATCATCAACCAACATTCGATCATATCCAAATTATCAAATATCATATTATTTTTTTTAGGATTTTCATTTCTGTCGAAATATTGCGGTATGACGAATAATCTTAAAACTTCATCGGATGTAGCAGATATAGAATCGGAACCACTTTTATATTTATTAATAGGACTAGATCTGTTAATTTCATACTGATTCCAGTTTATTTCTATATCCGTATTAGATAATTTTAACTCGTTATAGAGAATCTCAGCACCATTTTTAAAGTCGACGTATCTCACCCACAGCGCTATGTCTTCAATTTCTACTTTATAATCTGGATTTGCAGCATCTGTGTAAATCATATTTCTACTATCGTCTCTTTGGAATTCCAGTCTTATTATGAAACCAGAAATGGCTTTTTTATATTCTGCGACGAAATCAAAAATTTCCTTTAAAGGCGTCCATGTTGTAACTGAATTACTATTTTTCGACAATTCCCATCTTTTTTTAAATCCTTTATTGTAGTTTTCATTTTTTACAATTTTTAATTTATTGACGATATCTGTTATAGGGGTGGTAGCAGTTATCGTACCATCGCTTTGAAGTAAACTTTTATTTCTATCAGCACTATCACTGGTATCTGGATAAAAACCTATATTGGTGGCTTCTGATGTTGAATAATCTCTGGTATAATCCTTCAGTCTCTTAACCTGCAGAATGTAGGAGTGATAGTCTCCAACTGATTCGATTATTTGTTTACCTATCTGAAGTTTTACGCCTTTCATAGAACATACAGCTGTGACATTATCATCATTTATAGAATCGCCACTGGATTTTATAATTTTCCACTTTGTCTCAAGGTAACTCTCCGATAATGAAATAGGATCATTTGTATCGGTAATTTCGAAATGAAACGTAGTATTTTCTTTTTTGTCATTATGGCTTGTACTAGGCAATCTTATTTTTTTTAATTCGCTACTTTTTATATCGTTATTATAATAATAATGAGTATCTCTTAGATCATAATTTTTTTCCATTTATTTAGGAAGAATTTTTAGACCTGTTCCTTTCATCTTTTTTGAAAATATTTCATTCAATATGTCAGCATCAGTCAATCTGTCAACTACTGTTTTTTCATTCAAATCTACTTTTTTAGATTTAAAAAATCCTTTTCCTTGAATTCTTTTACTTTTCCTATATAATCTGTGTTTATTCATTTATTTACTGAGAAAATTTAGTTAATATCAATTGATATATTTTTTCAACATAGTCCTCTTTTTCCTCTACGACTCTAAAATTATATTCAATCAAACCGTTATTTAAATCGATTAATTCACCATTTTGATTCGTAACTCTCATCCTTATTCTACGAATTGAATCCCTATTCACAGGATAATATATTAAATTATTGAATTCTTTTGAAATGATAACACCCGGTACATCCCTCGGTGTAAAAGAATAAATAACTTCTGAATTATTCTGGTTGATTAAAGATCCATTAACTACATCACAATGAATATATATAATGTCGTTTCCGTTTGTTATATCTGCTATATTTTCACCTTCTATTACAGTCTCTTCATCATGACTTTTATAAACTTTTTTTTCAAAGCCTATTAGTTTATGAAAATCGCTTTTTGTTAAATCGATATTCCAACCTTTAGTTAATTTAATAAGCATTCTTAGTCTAGATTGTATCCTACCAAATTTTACCGGAGGATCGTCTGAACCAAACGCTTTCATTACATCTATGTTTAAATCTTCAACATTTTTATTACCATAAGGAATAGTGATAGATTTAACATTATTCTCATCTGTGTACAGGTCAAACGTATTAGTTTTATCTGTTATGTTAAACCATGAAACTGTCATAGTAAAAGATTGCAATGCTATTTTTTTTAATTTAAGAGTTTTAGGAAATTCAACAGTGAAATCCTCTGATTTTTCATTACTTTTTGGTTTCAATTTGATCATTTATTAGACAGAAAAAATCTTTAAAGATGAAAAACAAGCTCTTCGTTATAATCGCTAGGCTGTTGAGTAAATGAATTAAGTACACATTCCGGACATTTACCTTTATTTCTTTCTTTTATATATTTCATACAAAATAATCCACATTTGACAGAAGTAGGTTTTTGTAAAAAACTATCATTGTGAGCTATATTGACTTTTTTATTGGAAAGTTTAAGAAATTTCATAATATTTTCAGGAATATATTTTTGTTTGAGTTTAATATTTTTATATATATATTCCCCGAAAGGATCGAAATATTCTACATAATTATAATTTGGATCATTATAGTAACAAACCCAATGTGTTCCAGGACCCGTCGAAATATCTAAATTAATAATCCCGCTTTCAAAATTTCCAATCTTTTTAGGAAGTAAATCGGAAGAGAAAACACCTCTGAATCCCTTTTCATCTTTCATATTTTCTTTAATCGTTTCATCTGATATACCCAATTTTGTTATCGGGAATTTTTTTTTTTAGAAAGGGGCGCTTTTTTAAGACCAGATCCTTTGTTTTCCCAAGGTTGAAAAACTCCAGATCCCGAAATTTTATCCAGGATTTTTTTAGTTCCCCAACCCGCTGCACCACTCGCAGCACCGAGTCCTAGTGATGTTAAAATAGGAATTAAAAAAGGTAAAAATCCACCGTTTTTATCTAATTGAGTTTTGCTTATATTTATTCTTTTACCTTTACTAATCTGATTAATCTGTGTTTTAGTTAAATACATTTCATAATTGGGAGGTTTAGAATTGTCTATCTGCAGTGTCAGTTCTTCTTTTTTTCTGAGAGCAGATATCAATTTACTAATCTGTCCGTCACTCAAATGAATCTTCTTTTTTACATAACTCATTTATTAGGCAGCAAAAAGCTGACGCTTTCAAAGAAGAAATTGATTGTATAATCGTTCTTTATCTCCGTTAGTTATTTTTTTAGTTTTAATAAGTTTGTCTATTAGCAGTTTGACTTCATTTTTTAATTTTTTCGACTTGCTACCTTGACATATTTTATCAATTAATTCAGATAATAAATCTAATCCTTTACCGACTTTCATTACTTCACTACCTCGAATTGTAGTTAATCTAGCTAGATATTTTTGTAGCTCATCTTCTTTAGATTTAACAGCGTCTAATTCATCCTTTTTCTGACTTAATTCCTCCTCTGAAAGATTTTTAGCCCGCGTAATTGTGCTTTGTAAGTTGCCTTTTTTCCTCGATAATTCTTCTTTTAACTGCTTTGCCTTTGCATACATTTCATTTAATTTTTCTTTATTGTCTAGGAGTTTCGAAGGCCTGTATAAATTTTCAGATATTAAATAATCTGTATTTAAATATTGATCAACATTATAAATAAGCGGTGGTTCTTTATATAATTCTTTGACATCTTCGATCGCTTCAGGAATAATTCTAGATGATTCTGCAATAGGCTGTAAAGATATATTTAATTCGTCCAATTTTTCGTTGATAGCTTTAATATTTTCTTTTCTACTTTTATCCTGTTCTTCTAATTTTTTAGTGACAGGTTTATGAAATTCAGTTAAACTTTTGTCTATACCTAGCTTTCTATCACGCTGTTCTTCATTATTTTTTCTAATATCTGCTTGTAATTTGACAAGTTTTATTGCATTTTTTAATTCTTCTTTTTGTTTCTTATTTCGATCTTTTTCTAAATCGTTTATTTTATCCATTTATAGACAGCGAAAAGCTGTCGCTTTCTATTTTAAAATTAGAAGCGACAGCTTCGCCGTTTATTTTTACTGACAGCTAATTAGAAGCGATAGCTTAGACGTCTATTTTTACTGACAGCTAATATGTTTTTACTGGCAGCAACATTCGAAAGCGTCAGCTTTTCGCTGTCTATAAATGATTAAAATTAAAGATTACACAGAACCGGAAGAATTGCCTGACCCTAAACAACATCGTTTTTTACCCAGACATCCTTTCAGATTATTAATAATCGGCCCATCAGGTTGTGGAAAGACAAATTTACTAATAAATTTATTAAACGGCTTTGAGAATCCTAGTAATTTAAGATTAGATTTCGACACTTTATATTTATGCGCAAAAGATATTTCCGAGCCAAAGTATTCTAAATTACAAGAAAATTATACACAGTTTGAAGGTGTTGAAATAGACGATATCATAAAATGTAAAAAAATAAGTAAAAATAAAAGAAAGCAATTATTAAAATTGTATGATAAATATAAAAAGAATGTATTATTTTCTTCAGATTTGAGTGAATTTATTACTGTCGACGATTTAGATTCCTCAGAAAAAAATCTCGTTGTTTTCGACGATTGTGTTACAGAAAAAGACCAGAAAGTTATAGAGGATTTGTTTATAAGAGGTCGAAAGAAAAATGCATCCATTATTTATTTAACGCAGTCTTATTACTCAACTCCTATAAATATTAGAAAAAATTGTAATTACTTCATATTTTTTAAACTACAGCCTAGGGAAATCAATCAGATAATCAGAGAAATAGACGGAAATCTAACGAAAAAAGAATTTCTTGAAAAATATAAATCTTGTACGGGTAATTTCTTTATGCTAGATTTAGTAAATTCTGAAATGAGATACAGAAAAAATTTTGAACCTATATAAATGGAAGAATATTTAGAAAAGAGATTATATGTATATAGGAAAAGTTACAATTTGTATCAAAAGATAAGTATTTCCTTATCTGTTAGCAAATTTATGCTAAGTGCTTCAGGATTATCAGCTTTTGTATTAATACCACTGGCTGCTTTGAGTTTGAGTGCTGGAATTGTAGAAGTCATTGAGAAATCTTTAACTATTTTGGAACGAAAAGAAGAATACAAGCAATGTTATAATTTTTATAAACAACTGTTAAATTTGTTGAAAGCTAAAAAAATTTCAGAAGAAGAAGTGTATGTTAGAGAACAAGATTTTATAAATAATTTAGTATATTTCCCAATCGAAAAGTATGTGAAAAAAGTACAGTTGAATGGATATAAATATACTTCTTAGAAAGCGTCAGCTTTTTCCTGTCTAATAAATGAGTTGTAAAAGTAAAAAATTTGTTGTTACGTCTTTAACTAAAAAAGGTAATTTTAAAGGCGGATGTTTAAAATGCGGAAAAACTGGATCGGGTCTTCTGAATAAAGTCATTAGTAATTTACCTTTCGAAATGCATTTACCTGGCCATAATTTTACAGGCCCAGGGACACAATTATTATGGGGGAAAACACGATTAAATCCAGATTTAACGTATAAAAATTCGTCTAAACCTGTTAACAGAGTGGATGAAATTGCATATAAGCATGACAAATGTTATTTAGAAAATAAAGATACAAAAAGTAGAAATGAAGTATGCGATAAGAATATGATTCATGAATTAGATAATATTCAAAATCCAACGATTAGAGAAAGATTTGAAAGAGGAATTATAAAACCGATTATTAAAGCTAAAAAATCTTTTGGTATGGGAAATACACAGATCTATTGTTTAAAATGTAAAAACCATACAGAAACTAAAGATATTAAAAATGCAATTTCTAAAAATAACAGGCCAATGATGAAAGGTATTTGTCTAGATTGTGGTTCTAAAAAGAGTGTTTTTTTAGGAAAACCTTAGGTCCTAAAAGTATCTTAGGGATGAAAGATCCTAACAGTATCTTAGAAAAAATATATTATCATCCTGAAAGTGGTTATTGTGGTATCAATGAATTAAAACGGAAAACAGGTTTCAGTCAAAAGCAAATTACAGATTTTTTACACAGCCAAGATGTTTATACCAGACATAAGCCTTTAATTCGTAAATTTAAACGAAGACGCATTTATGTCAGTCATATCGATGATCAATGGCAAGCAGATTTATTGTTTATCAAACCTTTTAGTAAATATAATAACGGAACTAATTACTTATTGACAGTGATAGATATATTTAGTAAATATGGGTGGGCCATTCCGATAAAAAGAAAAACAGGACAAGAAGTAACTGAAGCATTTAAAAAGATATTTAAAGAAAGAATTCCTGAAAGATTACAAAGTGATAAAGGAACCGAATTTGTAAATAAATGGACTTTAAAATTATTTAAAGATCATAATATTCAGTGGTTTACAACTGAAAATGTTGAAATAAAATGTTCTGTAGTTGAACGATTTAATAGGACAATTAATAAAAAAATTAGAACCTATCTAGCGGCCAACAATACTAAAAGATATATAGATGTATTGGACCAATTAGTTAAAAATTATAATAATTCCAAGCATAGATCTGTTCGAATGACACCTACCGAGGCGAGTCGATCAGAAAACGAATCTGAAGTTTATAAAAATTTATACGAAGAAAAAATAATAAGAAAACCGAAATTCAAGGTTGACGATAGAATAAGAATTTCGAAATACCAGACTGCTTTCACCCGCGGATACCAACCTACTTTTACTGAAGAAATTTTCATCGTTTCAGAAATATTAAACACTGACCCAATTACTTACAGAATAAAGGATTTGAATGGAAACGAAATAAAAGGAACTTATTATGAACCGGAATTAGTTAAATATAATAAAAAAGATAAAATGTATAAGATTGAAAAAATAATAAAAAAGAAAGGAAAGAAATGTCTAGTTAAATGGTTAAATTATTCCGACGAATTTAACTCTTGGGTTGACGAAAAAGATATCAAGTCAATTTAATTTTTCCGCTATAATATCAAACCTCCCGCATAGACGGGACTTTTTCAAATATCATTATGTTATTAAAATAACTCATCAAAACTCCCGCATAGACGGGACTTTTTCAAATATCATTATGTTATTAAAATAACTCATCAAAACTCCCGTCTATGCGGGGATTAAAACTCCCGTCTATGCGGGACATAATCAAGTATTAAAATATAAACAAGCTATAATATCAAAACTCCCGTCTATGCTAGGGATTAAAACTCCCGTCTAGGCGGGGATTAAAAGTCCCGTCTATGCAGGGAAATGCATTACATTAAAATAAGTTTAAATAAATGAATTGTGACTTTTTTAAAGACGTTTTAATAGATGATTCTGATTCTAACTTAATGGATTCTTTTAACAAAGAAAACAAATGTCAAATACCCGAAAATTATCTCAAAATTTATGACCAGATGAAAAAAAGTGAAATAATGTACGATTCGGACGGTGGATATTTTACATATAAAAATATAGATGTTTTTTTAAGCGAAAGACGAAAATCCCGGATAAGTCGCTTTAACGCATTGAAATGGAAATTGCAGTTAAATATTCCATATAAAGCTGAAGAAATGTTTATTCAATTTTTAGATTTAGTGTATTATAAAAAGTCGATAAATTACCTATATTTCATAAAGAAAATATTAGATTATTATAATATTGATAATAATTTGAAAGTAAAATTTAATAAGAAAAACGAAGACATTTGGAATAGCTTTCTAAAAAATGTTTCTTAATAAATGGAGCTGTCTAAAATTTGCAAGCATTGTCAGATGACTAAACCTTTAGACGAATATTATACTCGATTTCGTTACGGCAAAACAGAACATTACGCTAATTGCAAAAGTTGTCATTTAGCTATGAAAAATAAAAAAATTGATTGCGAATGTGGTAAAAAATACACTTTAGCTCATAAAAAGAGACATTTAAAAAGCAATTATCATATCAAACGAACGTCAAAATAAATTTATGATGTTGTGTTTTAAATTGAATGCATTTTTTTAGTTGAAAATATTATATTGAATGTTGCGTTTTATATTGAACTTGCTTATTCAATGTTGTGTTTTAAATTGAACGTATTTTTTTAGTTGAAAGTATTATATTGAATGTTGCTGTTAGTTGAAAATATTATATTCAATGTTGTGTTTTTAATTGAACGCATTTTTTAGTTGAAAATATGATATTCAATGTTGTGTTTTTAATTGAACGCATTTTTTAGTTGAAAATATTATATTCAAAGTTGTGTTTTTAATTGAACGTATTTTTTAGTTGAAAGTATTATATTGGATGTTGCATTTTCAGAAATTATTCAATTGGAGTTAAAAAAAACTCGATAGTTTCAAAATATAGAAAAATTCCAAGACAGAGTGGATTGGTATTTTATATTCAAATGTCAGAAAAATTTTATTTAGAATTTAAAGGTAAAATAGAAGTGCCTGATTATGACAGTGATTTTTAGGCTAAATAAATGGGTAATTCAAAAAGTACAAAGATTTTGACAGGTAATTGTACAACTGAAAGAATAAATGTAGATTGGAATCATACCTTTAATGTTCATCCCAATGTTCATATAACGCCTGTATGTAAATACAGCGAACCATTTTTTGTTAGAATAACAGAAATAGATAAAAACGGATTTCGATTTGAATGTTTAAAATTGAATGGCGAACCTGTAGGAAAAAATTCAGATTTCTTTCAATGGACAGCAATTAGTCCTTTTGAGTAAACGATCTTCTTTTTGAAATATATTTTTTAATAGTTGTTTTCAGAAATTCTTCAATTTAATTTAATTCATACTTTTAAAGACATTCATTTTAAATCGCTTGATGTAAAATTACCTGCCACCGAAAGTGGTCTAATTTAACGAGCATTTATAGATAGTGGTCGCTTTTAAAAATGTGTCGCAAAAAGTATTTATAAAAATGTTTGTATATAAATGGAGGAAACTCTAAGATTGATATCTGTTTCAAAAATACATATTTCAAAATTAAGGCAGGTCGTAAAACTTTTAAATATAAACCAACCCCAACATTTTAAAAAAGATGATTTAATCAGATTGATAATAAGATATATAAAAGAAACTGGGGAATACAAATATGTTTTAGTAGATTTATTAAAATTAGATGTCACAGATTATTTAAATAAAATACAGACAAAATTTATCGAAAATCCTAAAAAAAGAAATAAATTGAAAAAAATATTCGATTCTTTCGATTTAAAATTTAACAATAACACAGAAGAATTTGATCCAAAAAATAACGAAGAAAAAAAGATAAAAACAGTGGTAAACCTTAAAAAATTATTTCCTGATTTGAATGAAAAATTGAAACAATTTATAAATGAACCGAAAAACCGTCCAAAACTTAAAAAACTCTTTGATTATTACGGCTTGAAATATAAAGATGAAAAATTGATCAAAAAGACAGAAAAGAAAGTCAAATTGCAAACAAATTTGGAAAATCTGTTTAGACCCGATTACGAAATTGTTGAGAAAGAAAAAAAAATTATTAAAAAATTTAATACTTATAGATATGTTTATAAAATAAGACAAATAAACAAACTCACACCGGGCCAGTATTATAGTATCTTAAAAGATTTATTCAGGAGAGCAATTGGAAAAATTGAAGGAAAGGTAGATATAATTGTATTCAATCCCTATTTAACACAACCCTTCCACCCTAAAATGATGTCAACGAAAGAAGCCTATGAGACCTATTTAGATGTTTTAACGCATAAAATTGAATACAAAGAGTTGGATATTAAAGACTGTGAATTTATTTTTACAGTCGTTGATTTGCCTAAAGGTGGTAAACATTTGAAATTACTGAACGATAACGATGTTGTCAATAAAAAAAGTATTCTTCAAATTAAAAATGACGATAATATCTGTTTGGCTAGATCCATCGTTACAGCCCTGGCTATTCAAAATCGTAAAATTTTATGCGAAAAATTAAATCTAGAAAAACTTACAGATTTAGATGTTAAATACATAAAAATGGGTAGAAAATTACAAAAAAGTTTAGCGATAAAATTGCATGAAATGTGTGATATTCCGTTAGAAATGTGTAATTTAGAGCATATTAAACAATTCGAAATTTTTTTAGATATTCAAATAACTATATTTTGCAGAGAAAATTTTAACGAAAAAATATACAGTGGTACCTATAAATCTAATTGTGTTTACATTTTAAAAAATAGAAATCATTTTGATGTCATTACAACGGTTACAGGATTTTTAGGAAAAAAAAATTATTGTGATTATTGTAAAGTCAGTTATAAAAGAAGTGATCAACATAAATGTTCTTTAAAATGTAATAGATGTTTTAGGAAAGAGAGTAATTGCGAAGGAGATGATATTCAGTGCAATGATTGTTTTAGATCTTTTAAAGGAAAAAACTGCTTCGAAAATCATAAAAATGAAGCAGTCTGTGAAACACTGTGGAAATGTTTAAACTGTAAGAGAAATATCAATAGAAGACAAAGAAAACCGAAAGATCATAAATGTGGAGAAAGACTATGTAAAAACTGCAGAGGATGGGTTTTGGAAGATCATAAATGTTATATACGTAGGAAAGAATCTAAGGGAGGGACTTGTAAAAATATCTGTCCTAAAAATATAAAAGACAGAAAGAAATGGTGTGAGAAATGTGAAACGTCAGAATTTACAGAAAAATATATGTTTTTTGACGTTGAGACGAACCAAGAGACAGGAAATCACCAAGTCAATCTAGTTATAAATCATGATTTTAACGGAAAAGAAAAAATATTTAAGAATGAAAATGAATATTGTGAATGGTTATTCCAAGAGAAAAATTGCGGTTATACAGTATTAGCGCATTATGGAAAAGGATTCGATTTTCAATTTCTAGCTAAATACTGCTTTAAAAATAAAATTAAAGTGTTTACAATATATCAAGGAAATAAACTCATATATATGCAAGCAACCGTATATAATATAAGGTTTATCGATTCTATAAATTTTACACTGATTCCGCTAAGAAAATTTCCTAAAACGTTTGGACTAACGGAATTGGCAAAAGGTTATTTTCCTCATTTGTTTAACACTAAGAAAAATCAAAATTATGTAGGAAAATATCCTGAAAAATACTATTATGGTTATGATACTATGACTTTAGATCAAAGAAAAACTTTTGATAAATGGTATAAATCGGTAAAAAACGAAACATTTGATTTTCAAAAAGAAATTATAAAATATTGTAGGTCTGATGTTGATATTTTAAGAAAAGGATGTTTAGAATTGCGAAGATTATTTCTAAACATTGCTAATATTGATCCTTTTAAATATGTCACTTTAGCTGGCGTTTGCATGGCTATATACAGAGATAAATTTATTCCAGTGAATACAATAGCGATTGATGAGGAGTGTATTCCAAAGGATCAATTCAGTAAGAAATCGATCATTTGGCTAGACTATCTGTCTGAAAAACACAATATCAAAATACAGCATGCTTTAAATGGTGGTGAGAAAAAATTGAAATTAGGGGATAAAACTTATAAAGTAGATGGTTTTTATAATAATACCGTTTATCAGTTTCAAGGATGTCATTGGCACGGTTGTCCTCGCTGTTTTACAGAATCCACCGTCAATCTTCAAAATCAGATATGTATGAAAGATTTGTATGAAAGAACTCAAAAAATAAATAAAAAAATAAAAGATAAAGGATTTGAATTGATTGAAATATGGGAATGTGATTTTGATAATCACAAAGAAATTAAAAAATATATGAAAAATGAATGGAAAAGAGATTTTATAGAACCTTTAAATCCTGGAAACGCATTCACCGGAGGTAGGTGTGAACCTACGAAATTAATATACGAAATGAAAGAAAATGAAAAGGGTAGATATATCGATGTTTGTTCACTTTATCCAACAGTGAATTACTTTGATTACTATCCTGTTGGTCATCCGGTAAAAATTTATAATCCGGAAAAATATGATAAGAATTGGTATGGTTTGATACAATGTAAAGTACTTCCACCTAGAAAACTCTATCATCCTGTTTTACCTTATAAAGGAGAAAAATTAATATTTAGTTTGTGTAAATTATGTTCAAAACCTATAAAATGCGAAAAGAAACAATGTAAAAAATGTTATGATATGCGGAATAATGAATGTAATCATACGGATGAGGAGAGAAGTTTTACTGGTACGTGGACAACTACCGAAGTTGAACTGGCTATTGAAAAAGGTTATAAGATTTTAAATATCTATGAAGTTTGGCATTTTGAAAAAAAATCTAATACATTATTTAAGGATTATGTTAAAATGTTTTTGAAAATCAAATTAGAAACAGATGATAAATGGCCTGAAAATTTCAAAACTGAAAAAGAATATAAAAGGTGCGTAGAAAAGAAATTGGGTATAAGGTTAGGAGAAATCAAAGAAAACCCAGGAATGAGATTTATATCCAAAATTTGTTTAAACTCTTTATGGGGAAAGTTCGGACAGAGAAAAAATATGAAACATACAGAGAATGTTACAGAATTGGCAGACTTTTATAGAATTATACTGAACGACCGCATTAAAGACTTGAATATGATATTTTTAAATGATGAGTGTGTGCAAATGGATTATAAGATGAAAGATGAATATGTCAAGAATAACTTTAATACGAATAATTATATAGCGGCTTTTACAACCAGTTCGGCTAGAATAAGATTATATGAAATGCTTGATAAATTAGGAGATAAAGTAATGTATTACGATACAGATAGTATTGTTTATATCGATGATGGCTCTAATAAAGTAAAAACAGGCTGTATGTTAGGCGAATGGACCGATGAATTAGGAGAAGATAAATATATGAAATCGTGGATATCTGGAGCTAGTAAAGATTATGGTTATATTCTGAACGATGGTTCTGTAAAAGGAAAAGTAAAAGGATTTAAAATGAGTTATGAGAGCGAAACTAAGCTCAATTTTGACGAGAGAATGAAAACAATAACTGGGGAAATTGAGCATATAGATGTAGAAATAAATCAATTTCAGATACAAAAAGATAAAAATATTAAAGTGAATAAAATGAATAAAAGATATATGTTTGGATATGATAAAAGAAGAATTTTAGATAACTTTGATACTGTACCTTTTGGATTTTAAGCCAGATTTTTAATTTATAAAAAATCTTTTCTAATAAATGGACGATGTCACTCTTATCATAAATGTTCAAGGTTTTATACTTCCGTTCAAATCTATAGCGAGAGAAATAAGCTGGGTTCATTTAAAAGAAGGAATAGGTGAAACGATTTCTGTATTTACACCTAACTATGAATTAGGTGATCAAGACCATGGAATAGTTCGTAGATGTACTAACGATATCCATGGTTTAAGATTTAAACGATATTCAGATAATACAGGCTTATGGATTAGTAGCGACAATGTAAAAGATTATCTCTTACAATTGCATCAGATATACGGAGGGACATTTGCTTTTAAAGGAGGAGTTTTTCCGAAAAGTACCTTTGAAGAATGGGGAATTCCTATAAAAATATTAGAAGTACCGAGATGCGTTCGAATCCTAGGACAGGGTTGTTCTATGTACAGATGTCTGTACTATAAAAATTTTCTTTCAAAAATTGTTTCTTAATAAATGGAAGAATTCAACAGTCTCAGATCGTTCCCTGTAACTCATAAGCTAAAAGATTTAGAGACAGGGAAATACAAACTGATTTCGTTGAAGAAAATTCAAACAAAATTTGGAAATACCACTATTGCAAGATTAGAAGTTAATGATGTAGAAAAGGATTATTTTCTTAAAAAGAGTCATGGAAAAATTTCTGAAGCAGCAATAACAAAACTGAATGAACGTGGTTATATCTTTCATTTTAAAGGAAAAAATAATGACGGCTTTTATGATTATGAATTAGAAAAAGCTTAATCCTACAATTTGTTTTAAATCTTACAATAATCGAATGGACCTTTTATCGAACTATCAAACTACCAGAATAATATTTACGGAAATCAAAAATATATCTGTTTTTAAGTACAAATTTCTTTTCTGGCAAAGATGGGTTCATTTCCACACAAACTATTTTTTTTTAATTTTATCGAACTATCAAAATATCCAGAATAGTATTTATTATTGCTAATAAAAAAGAGAGATCTATTCAAAATTTAAAACATATCATAAAAATCATTTAACTTTTATTTCAGACTTCAATATAATGCAATTGATATTTCTTATTTATTTCATCTGTCTAAACTTTGTTCGAATGGATTTTATTTAATCTATCGAAAATTTATTTAGAAATAAATGTTACAATATTTTGTCATAAGTACTTTACTCTTTAATTGTCTTTCGCCTATCTTTCATTATTTTAAATTTGACCCCGTTATTACAAATCATAGCATCGATAACTCTAATAATTATACTATATTTCATAGTTTCAATGATACAATAAAATTAACTTTCACCGCTAAAATATATAAAATGGATCAAGCCTCTAAATTTTCTCAACCTGGTGTTTATTTTTGGATAGAAAGTAAATGTGATGACAATTGGAATATAATACCAGAAACAAAAGAATATTTTCATATTTATATTCCCGGAGATAATAACTTATACTATTCTATAGCTTTTAATGCAACTAAAGATTTTAGGATTGGTTATAATGCCGATAACTTATTATATAACGCTGCTCTTTGCTTTTCCTATCAAGATTATCCTAGAGGAAGGTTGTTTATTAGCAATTGATAGACTATTAAGAAAGGACGTCTGTCAAAATTTTTCATCACAATAATAATTAAATATTAACATTTAAAAATGATCATTATTTAATCTAAATTGATTACGTTATTATCCCGTTTATTTGATTCTTTATAACCCTTTCTTAAAACTTCTTCTTTACATAATTTTGTAGAAAAAATAAAAATATCCAACCAATGCAAATCATACAATTTTTTATCATTATTTGCTCGATAAATCGTAATAAAATCGTTACATCCTCGATATTTTAACAGGCAATTTTTTTGAGCAAAATCTTACAAAAATCGTTAAATATTTCTATTTAGTGGAGTATGAAAAGTGTTCCAGAGTAGGCCCCATATACTACTCCCATCATGCAGAAAAACGCATTTCCACAAGAAGTAGTTTCCGTGACAACCGTTGTTTCAAAGCTAGATTTTGAAAACAAACTTAAAAAAAAAAAAAAAAAAAAAAAAAAAGGAAGAAAGAAAGATATCTCATGTTCTAATTAAGATAGAAACATAATTTAACCGTCATTTTAAGCGAAAAAAAAATAAATAATAAAAACAGAAACTGTTTTAACGCAATGAAATGCTTTTCGAAAATTTGACGATTTTTGTGTCCCGGACCCCCTTAATGCAGCCCTGGTGCGGTCTTTAACCTTCATCGGCCCTATCTCATCTCCTACGGAACATCGCATTTTGTCGTATCAGTCATATGGCAAGTGTGGGGTGACAAAATTAACCCCTTCGGGAAAAGCATAGCTTACACAAATTTTATTCGGTTTGTACCACTTTTCATAAGCATCACTTTCACTTGTACTTTGAAAACATGTGCAATAGAAATGTACTAAAAAATTTATTTTTAAAATATGATGGTACGAATAGAATACAAAATAGTCGTCTGTGGCAGCCCTGCGAATATTTGCTGATTACAATTGCAACCTAGTAGCGAATCATGTATAAAAAGCTAGCATCTAATAAGGGTTAAGTTCTTTAAGTACTTTCTGCAATGGTGGTTTATAAACAAGATCTTTCATATAACCCCGCAAAAAGAAATCAGATGGCCTAAGATCCGGGGATCTTGGCGGCCATTTTTAATTTAAATTACTGCGTTCCACGAGAATGCTGCCATCTATTGAGCAAGGGGAAAAAAAAAACCTTATTTTCTTCATTTTTATATATCACTTATGATGATATGTGTAATAGCTTTGAAAATATAAATTTTCAAAATCTGGTCATTTATTTATGGTAACTTGAAGGCATGACAGCTAAAGTGATTTGCAATTGAGTAGTTATTTTATTTTCGCTCTGTAAAAACAAACAAACAAACAAAAACAGAAGATGTCACTTAAATAGGTTGCAACTTGAGTGATAATTAGACTAAAACCCATTGAAACTTACTGATCTAAATGTCAATATGTAAAAGCCGCCTGAATCGGACATCAGGAATGCCTGGTAAATTAAACCTGAAAATAAAATAAAAATTGTGTCAGAAAAAGTGGAAGAATTCAGTCAAAATAAAGCTAGAAAATAATGAAAGAGACTCGCTCATACTCCCATTAATTCTCTTGCAATTAACGCTTCTCAAATACAAACTGGTTACGTTCTGACAGATTTTTTGATTTATTTTCGTTTGCAAACGTATCAAAATGGCAGTTTTTTTTAATTCATAAATTATGCAATCGAACTGTTTTTTTTTCGTTTTGGGGAAAGAGCAGAAGATTTTTCACAAAATGTTATCAAAATTTACTTTTGAACCGACTTTCCGGGATGGGGTGGGGGAGGGGCGCAGGGAAGGGAAAAGCTGCCTTCCTGAGAATATTATAATAACTTATAACTCAAGATGCAATTCTCTTATAGGGGAAAAAAATAATTTTCGATTAAAAATCACTTCAAGAATCATGCCTGCAAGTATCATGCTTTATGTTTAAAAATGGGTCAGAAAATTTGTCACAAAGTTTCGCATTGTTGAGCGAGGATTTTATTTATTTACTAGGAGGCTCTGCCCCCTGCAAGCTACGCTCGCCAACCCCCCGTTCAGATACACAGATTACAGAAGATTGAATTATAATGAAAAAACCTAAAGCGATCTCCGTGTAAACGGGTTTCTATTCAATTCCCTTTGATGATTGCGAAAATTTAAGGGCGAATCAGTTGCTGTTAAGACATCAAATGGTTGTTTTCGTGTATGATTAAAGAAGACTAGTTAAACATTTGAAAGGAAGCTAAAATAAAATGAATTAAGTAAACAGAGTCTTTGCCTCCCGGTATTTTTTAACAGAGTTATAAAACGATTGACATAATACAATTTACTACAATTTACTGCTTTAACCCCTTCAAGGGTGGTAGTTCATTTTTGGAACACTTAATTTTAATTCTTAAATGTCACATTGGCACCAGAATATTGGAATGAAAATTTTCCTTTTATTAAGTAAGTGAACAAAAGAACTTTCGTATTTCGAAATTTGTTTGTAAATTCGTGCGCCATTCACTGATTTCAACATTTTACGAATAGAAGTACCTTGCCCCTGAAAGGGTTAAACGCATATTAATGTATTTGTTATTTAAAGTTTCCTTTCTCTTTTTATATTCACGTGTAAATATAAATCTGGACATAATTTTCAATATTTCCCTGCTTTTAACACTCACTCATTTAATAGTAATTTTAAAGTTGTTTTTTTTCTGTTTTTAATAGTCACGTATAAATAAATTTTTAATCGTTAGGAAATATTATTCTTTGTGCTGTTTTTAGAGTTAAAAACAATCTCTATAATAATAGCCGAAGTCATGTGACTAATATCAACAGTTCCGGGAGGATCCCTTCGCTTTTTATATTCCAGGCGGCCATTTTGGTACTTTAATGTTAGCCAGCCACAGGCGATAAGTCGCCAAATATTATTCTATCACCATCATTTCACTTATAATAGTCCGAGTCATGTAACTGTCACAAACAATTACAACCCTTCGCTTTTCATAAGAAAGGTTTCCATTTTGATTAAAGAATCAAAGTTATTTTTTCGAATAAAACTACATAAAAGTTGCCATGATCACAAAGAATTCTTGGTGCTTTTATGTTAGCCGGGTGCAAATCTCGCCAATAGCTTTTTTTTTAACTCGCCAGTTAGCATTTTTTTATTTTTCGAGTGGTAAATTAAAACGGCACTACTTGGTTATCCCATCGACCAAAAATCTATCGCCAGACTATAAGATTAAATGCCAATATAAGATTAAATAGCCTAAGTCATGTGACTATTATCAACAGTTCCGGGAGGATCCCTTCGCTTTCTATATTACAGGCCACCATTTTCGTACTTTAATGTTAATGTTAGCCAGCCACAGGCGATATGTCGCCAAATATTATTCAGTCAAGTGAATGTTGATCGTAAATGTCACATTCACTTGACTGTAAGGAAGTTACACGTGTTTACACCATCAAGTGATTTTTGTTTTGACGTTTTATTTTTATTTTTATTAATGTTACACTAATTTATTTGTTGTTTCGTTATTAAAAATAAAAATTACGTCAATTTGTATAATTTGGTGAGTGGTTTGGCAATTTATATAAATTGGCGAATTTGATCGACAGGATAACTAAATAGTACCATTAAAACATTGCTTTGAATTTGAAATTAAATGTCAGGATTTGTTGCATAATTTAATCGGATTTGGCGTGATTTTTTTTTACGACAGTTTGGCGAAAACCTCGTTTTCGAATACCAGTTACATATGCATTTTTAAGTTATTTTCTATTACTTTTAAAATGAAATAACAATATAACTATAGAACAAAACAATGTATAACGTTTTTTTAAATAAAAAGAAAATAAATGTAAATAAACATTTATTAATAATTAAGCAACAATAGCCGGGTTACCATATCAGGCAAAATAACGCCATTTAGGCATCCCGGTGCGTATATGACATCTGCGCCTAATATTTTTCTTTTCGTTTCGTTTTAAAAAAAGAAAGAAGTGAAAGCCATTAATTTTAAACTTTTCAGTTTCAGTTTTAAATGAAAGTTTTGTATTAAATAAAATGATAATGAAATTCAAAATAAATAAATAAATAAAATAAAATAAAAGCATTGTTCTTAGCATACATTTAAGGGAGGCCAAATTGGTCACCAAATTAGTTTAATATAATAACCTTTACTAAAATATGAAAAAAAAATATCTGTTATGATTAAAATTTGAGTTGTCATCATTAGAAAAAGTATTTAAAATTAGAAAAAAATTAATGTTTCAAAAACTATTTCGAATTTAAAAATTCTAATACCAGTTTAGCGATCTGCGGATCAATACCGCTTTTTGTTGTTAATTTCATCTCAAAGTATTCCATATTTTAGGAGAAATCACCGCGAAACATAATCAGTTGTTTAATCAGTCGTTTCATAGAATCGTTTCATAAATTCGTTACATTTCTGTCGTTTCATATATCCGTTTCATAAATTCGTTTCATTAGGATTTTATATATATAGGGTAGATTTATTTATTGAAAACTGGCCTAAGAGGCCGCTTCAATATTGGACCACCAAGGAGCATGCGTTACAGTTGGACAACATATTCTGTTGGTTTGCAAAATTCCATAAATCTCACTTAAGGGTGTATTCCGATCCAAACTGCTATTTTTCTGATTCATTTTAAAATTCATTTTTGCTCTCAAACGCATCAAACTTGGAAATTCTCTTATTTAGAAACTATATAATGTGTGGTGCTTCTTAATTTTTTGATAAATGCAGAAAATACTGTAAAAAACGCTGTCAAAGTTGGCATTTTGAACCGAATTTTCCGAAGCGGGCGATCTGGGAATGAAAAAAATGGTCATACTGAGAAAATAATTGTTTAAAAATCAAATTCTAATTAATTGAGCTGAAAATGAAATCACACGGCATGTTAAACATGTCTTCAGAAATCACCCCAGCAAGTTTCATGTTTTTACTTATAAAAATGAGTCTGAAAATGTCTCAGAAAGTTTCGAGCCGTTGAGGGTGGAAAAATATTTTTTCGAATACACCCTTAAAGGGAGCATGCACGATTACGCCGGGATATGACAATACAATGCAATATTTACTTATACTAGAATATAAGTAGATAAAACAATGTTACTGGCATCACAACTTTTTAACTTATAACAGACTAGTTTCGGTTGCATACAGTATGCCGTATCAGTGCGAAGGATGATGAATTTTGCTCATGTATTTGGAAGATAAGCGGATGCGATGGATAGGTTTATTAGCCAATAGAATTAAAGCAGCGGAGGGCTAATAGTAAAATTGTATACATTAAATGGAACTGGTAATATGAAAAAAATACTAGTAAAAATTAAGAAAAAGATGTGTTCATGCACCATTTTTAAACAATATAATAATGGTAGAAAAGCGAAGTTACAATTAACAAATAAGTACTAATCATATCTTACGTAACGTATAATACACCATACTGTGATGTATACTCCCTAGTGTTTTAATAATTATAAATGGCATCTTCTTGAACATGAACATGTGTAAAACTCAGCTTCGGTTATCGATTAACATTTGTTCTCATGAGAATCTTGTATAATAAAGTTTATTATTTTATTATGTTAGATTAATATGTTGTTCTTTAGTTTTATAAATTGCCTGATTTTAAATATATTTTTAATTTTGAAATACACTAGTGTGCAAAACTTAACCAAGAAACACAAAATGCTAATTACTGAACACGTGAGTACCCAAAGAAAATTATGTAAACATTAAACAGCATGTGTAGAAAAAAGGTACTACCTTAACAGCACATCTAGTCAATGTGACGTCTTCTTGACATCACAAATGGTCACAAGTGTCACAATCACTACAATCAACTGAACTGTGATACCTTAGGTACCGTCTCATTTGAGGGCCTACTCCAGTCACGCGAAAAGACCCGTTTGCTAATGCTATTCCTATGGAAGAAATTTATAAAGATATCTCGGTCGCATTTCAATATTTTTAAATGATTTTTTTTTTTTTTCAGTGGCTAGCTAAGGTTGATCTGTATGCAGGACGTTTTCTACTTCTTCAATTTCGTTTACAAGTATTTTTAATCAGGACACTTTCATTTTCAGAGCCGGTTCCTAAAATGAAAGCATCGTCTTGAAAAAAATTCCCAATGAAAATCGAAAAAGTAAAAAACAGCCATTTTACAGGTTGACCTCAGCTAGCCACTGAAAAAAAAAAAAAAAATCATCTAAAAATATTGAAATGCGACCGAGATATCTTTATAAATTTCTTCCATAGGAATAGCATTAGCAAACGGGTCTTTTCGCGTGACTGAAGTAGGCCCTTAAGGTACCGTCTCATTCTTAGTCTCATTTGATCACTCCACTGACTGTGAAATCACCATGACTGCTGCTATGTGACGAATCACCTCGTGGCTTGGCTTTACAATGAAGCCAACTTGTGACTCTCATGTGACTGTTGTTTGGAGATTCCATTATAAAGTCATCGTGATAGCTCTTTTGTTAGGAGTTCCAAAGTGACTGAAGTGACTGAAAATGAAATAATCAGGTCACTTTTCACACAGGATTATCTATATTTTCTTTTTTGAGTTTCTATTTTTTCTTTCTTGAAATACATTCTTTCGTTTATTATTATTATTATTATTATTATTATTAGATAGATATCATATTTATTTAAACTTTTTTTTAATCCTTAATTTTTATTATCAATTTTCACTGGTTTTGTTTCTCTCTCTCCCAACTCCACCATACCTACCGCCAGCCTCTCATTTTATTGTAAGTCTTCTTAATCTGTAAAATACTTTTCGTTTTAAAGTCTATAGTTTACTTTGATCGTGCAATTGCAATTTTTTTAAATACACTTTGACTTTTCTCGAATCTTTAATGCTAAATGATAAATAATAATAATAATAAATTGATTTAAAAGAATTCTTACTTATCGGATAATATCAAACACAAAATTTTATTGAACCAACTTTTTTTTTTTTTTTTTTTTTTTTTTTTTTGTATAAGTTGTGGTAAAATATAAACTTTATAGATATTATAAATTTTTTAAACTAAAAACATCTTTAACTTGATTTTGTTCATGAAAAATTTTTTCTTTCCCCATTCTTGCAAGCAGTCTCTCGTCTTATTGTAAGCCATCATGATCTTATAATGTATTGTTCTTTTAATAGCATACACTTTATTCTGCTTACAGAACTGCAAATTGTTTAGAAAACTTTATTGAAGCAACAATTTGGTGTTTCATCAACATTATTTTAGTTCGATAATTGTTGGTCCAACAGAAATTACTCTTAAATAATAATAATAATAATAATAATAATAATAATAGAATTTTTTTTTGGAACATTAATTATTTTTTCTGTATATAGATGCATATAAATATATTATTATTTATTTATTTACTTACTTGCACACGCTTATAATTTCCTTTTCATTTATTGAAATATCTTTTTTCAGGTAGGTTTTTCTTTTTTGCTCTTTTTTTCTGTGTTTATAGATAGGAATTATGTTTTTACTAAATACATCATCAACATTTTTCTATTAGATTTCATCATTTTTGTTCATGAAAGCTTTTTTTTTTTTTTTTTTTTTTTTTTTCATTCTCCATTCTTACAACAAACCTCTCATCTTATCGCAAGGTATTCTATACTTATAAAGTATTGTTGTTTATCTAGCCTACACTTTATACTACATATAGAACTGAAATTCCTTTAAATTCCTTTTGACTTTCTCAAAAATTTACTGCAAAAAAAAAAAAAAAAAAAAAAAAAAAGCAATTTAACAAATTACAACGACCATTTGGAAAATGATTTTTTCAAAGACTAAAATTTAAGACATAAAAAATCGCACGGAGTTGATAATACATTACGTACGCCATGAATTAAACATTAATAGTGTTATTACACGTAAAAATTGCAAGCGACAAAAATCGCCTTCGTCAGATTTCCTGAAACTTACGTATTATCCACCCGAAACTTACGTATTATCCAAGCATTTCATTGGTTGTTCGGGAAAAGGCTTTTCCATCGTAGAAATCTGACGACCCATTTTAAATTAAATTTCATTCTTAAATTTCTAAACATCCGACAATATTACTTTTTACACCGTCGTATAGAGAAAAAAATGTACTTTTAAATGCAATTTGTTTGAAAGCTGTATCTCAATTTGTTTCTGAGTTATTATTATTTTTTTTGTAGTTTTTATTACTTTTTTGTCATAGTGGCAACAGAAGTATCCATCGCTGTTAAAAGCGAAGGGAAATACAGACTACTGGATAGACCAATCAGAAAACGAATAAAATGCGGATTCTACCAATAAAACGCCTCAGATATATTTTTGATTCCTAACCTGGCAGAGAACAATAACCATTTTTCCAAATGATTAATAAATAAATAAATAATAATAATAATAAAGTAATAATAATAAAACAGTTTAACAAATAAATAGAACTTAAAATTCTCGTGCCCAGTTCATCTTGAGTTAAATATTTAAATTCATAAAAACAGTACAAATACCTGTACAAGAATTTCTTTCAGGTGCATATGTATAATTTATAAGTATTTAAAATACTTCAAAATATCTTAAAATACATTATAAAAAAACACAGAACGTTTTCAAGCTTCACAAGGCCGTCGTCTGTGGCATTTAAATGTTGTTATTATTTTCTTTGCGCTTATTCGAGAATTGTCTAGAAATGCAAAGAAAATAATAACAACATTTAAATCCCACAGACGACGGCCTTGTGAAGCTTGAAAACGTTCTGTTTTTTTTTTTTCGAATGTATTTTAAGATATTGATATATATTAAAAATACTTATAAATTATATATATGCACATGAAATTAATTCTTGTACAGGTATTTGTACTGTTTTTATGAATTTAATTAGTCTAACAAATGTTTTTTTATTGGACCATATCAAACAGAGAATTTTATTGAGCCAACAATTTTGTGTTGCGACATCAATATTTTAGTTCCATAATTGTAGACCCAACGGAAATATCTCTTAAATTAAAAATAAAATAGATATTTTTTATATCAATGATTGTTTCTTCTGTATATAGATTCATAGAAATAGACTATTATTTATTTATTTATTTACTTCAGCACACTTATATCTAGAAATAATTTCTTTTTCCTTTCTTGAAATATATTTTTTCAGGTACGTTTCCCTTTCTTTATCTTTTTTCTGTTTTAATAAATAGGTACTATAATTTTTTTTAAAAAAACTAAGAACATCATTAACATTTACCTATTATATTTCATCATTTTTGTTCATGAAAGCTTTTTTTTTTTTCTTTCCCAATTCGACAACAAACCTCTCATCTTATCGTAAGTCTTCCTACGTTTATAAAGTACTGTTGATTTTACAGCGTATGCTGTATTCTGCATATAGGACTATAATTCTTTTAAATTGTTTTTGACTTTTCTCAAACTGAAAAAAGAAAAAAAATAATAATAAACCGGTTTAACAAAATTATTTTCTATTGGACCATATCAAAGGTAACTTTTTTGAGCCAACAATTTTGTGTTGCATCAACAATAATTCAGTTGGATAATTGTAGGTCCAACAGAAATTTCTCTTAAATAAAAAATAAAATAGAATATTTTTTGGATCATTGTTTCTTCTTTATATCGATGCATACAAATATACTATTATTTATTTATTTATTTACTTGCACACCCTTATATCTAGTAATAATTTATTTTTTCTTTCCTGAAATATATTTTTTTAGTTAGGTTTTTCTTTCTCTCTGTTTTATTCTGTTTTAATAGATAGACATTATATATTTTTTAAAACTAAAAACATCATTAACATTTACCTATTAGATTGATTTTCTAATTTTTGTTTATAAAAGCTTTTTTTTTTCCTTTTCCCATTCTTACAATCAAACTCTTATGCTATCGGAGGTTATCCTATTCTTATAAAGTACTGTTCTTTTTATAGCGTACACTTTATTTTGCATATACACTGTTAAAAATTTTCCTGTGAAATTACAGAGAATCTACGGGTAATCCATTATCTTAAGTCTTATGTAAAATTACAGAGATTAGAAAAACAGAGATTCTGTTAAATAACAGAGTAGTTATTTGGTAAATTTACACAAGACTCTGTAAATTAGCATCGTTAAAAATACACAAAACTCTGTAAATTAACCTCGTTAAAAATACGCAAGACTCTGTAAGTCAACATATTTTTTTAATTAAAGTAATTTAACTTAGTTTTTGAAATCAGCTAATTTTAGAACTTCGAAGTATCAGAGTTATTCAAGCAAATTTGAACTGCTGTGCCATTTTTGCACAACTTGCTTCTGGCCGGCCTTAAGTTTGAACCCGAGACCTCTGGGCAGGAGAAAAACATCTTACTGACTGCGCCATAGGAGCTGTTAAAGCGGCGCATAAAGGATGTCCTTTATAATAAAGCGGGGAAAAATCTATTGTACTTGTGCTTTTCAAAGATTTCGCTTCAAATATATTCGTTAGAAAATTTCTTAAACGGTTTATTTTAATTTAGTTTGGACCGAAACATAATACCTATTATTATTTAAAATCAAATTTAATTTTTAATCCTTTATTTACGTAATTATTTATCAAGAAATTGCTTCTTCTCAATAATTATCTTCTTTAATATCTGAAGATATACTGGAATTTTTAAATAATAATAATTTGAAATTTAGGCGTATTTTTTCATTAAAACTGGTTAAATATATTGGTAATTATAACATTTTTTGTAAAATATTTACAAAAATAATCAGATAAATTAACCAAAATTACTTTTAAGGTTATATCACAATTCTTATAAAAAGCAATGTATTTAAATGTATTATGATTCTAACTAACTAAATGAAAGAAAAAAAAATAAAAAAAATGAAACTAAATTTTTTTCTTTAATAATTCTAATAAAATTGCAAAAGAATTTTAAAACGTGTGTATTTGAATTACAAGTTTTAACAAAGCTGAAAATATTTTTAAATAAAAACATGGAAATCCCTACAGGGAATTAGATACAAGATAAGGGAAATGTCTGTAAATCGATGACCGAGAAACTCAATCGAACGCATTTAACCGAGAACTAGTGTAAATTTACAGAGAGTCTTGACCGAGAAACTCGATCGAATGCATTTAACCAAGAACTAGTGTAAATTTACAGAGAGTCTGGATTTTTTTTTCTGTGATTTTACAGAACTTTTTAACAGTGTAGAACTGTAATTCTTTTAAATTCTTTTTGACTTTCTCAAACATTTACTGCAAATAATAATAATAATAATAATAATAATAATAATAATAATGATGATAAAACGATTTAACAAAATTATTTTGTATTGGACCATATCAAACAGAAAATGTTATTGAGCCAACAATTTTGTGTTGCATCAACAATATTTCAATTCGATAAATGTAGGCTCAACAGAAATTTCTCTTAAATAATAAAAAAATATATAATTTTACTTGGGCCATCAATTTTTTTTTCTGTATATTAATGTACTAGCTGAGTACCCGCGCTTCGCTACGGTAAATTCTTCCTCTTTCACAACTTCCTATTTTGGTCGATTGCCTGTCTTTTTTACTATTTCTCAACCAGTAATTCTAATTTTGCACCTTTTTTTATTTAAGTCAACCTAGTTTTTATATGTAAAGATGGATTTTTGCAATCACTAATTGATTTTTAACTCACTTCTTGGTATGTTAGAATTATAACCATTATATTTACAGATGTGTTTATAGGTCAATAATGACAATGCAACTCTTTAATATTAGAAAAAATTAATCATAAATTAATACATTTATTTTAAGGCATTTTACCGTTAGCCTATCTCAGGTGATAACTCACCAAATATTTTCTGTACGTCGTACAATTTTATGCGAGTTGGAAGAACAATAGATTTAATTATGCACCAATGAATACTCGCCAAAATATACCAAATGATTAAAACTGCAACAATGAAACATTTTGAAATAAAAAAAATCCCTGCCGGCTCGAGCCTACAGGCGGAGGTAGATTTCGAAGTTAAGTACTAAATTCACCAACAAAACTTAAATCAATATTAAAGATAAACCCAGTTCCTTCGCTAAGAATGAGCTCTAGGGAGTTAAACATTTTGTGAAAATTCTAATATACACACACGCATGTATATGGAATAGGTTTAAAAATGCCAAAATCAAATTCAGAGAACCTCAAAGTGTTAAAATATGTTAATACTTCCATACTCGGGTTTTTATCATGTTTTAATACGTTTCTTCAAACTCAATGACGTTACATATTCACCTGCTGTGGTCCATTATATTTCCAATATGACGCAATATTTTGTTGTTGTTTTTTTAATTCGTCAAACTATTTATTTCATTTTGAATTTTCATGCAGAAATCTTGCTCTAGAAAACTTATGACGCAATATTCAATTTGTTTTCAATTCGTCAAACTATTTATTTCATTTTGAATTTTCATGCAGAAATCTTGCTCTAGAAAACTTATGACATAATATTCAATTTGTTTTCAATTCGTCAAACTGTTTATCTAATTTAATTTTTCACGTGAAAACATTGCATTAGAAAAGCAATTGTTGTGGTGTGAATTTTATTGTTTTTTTTATTGTTGGCAACAGCTATAACGAAAAATATTTATTTTTTCCTGCCATTGTTGTGTAAAAGCTGGTTTTATCAGAATCATGTTAAGACGGTATTCAAAATTTTAAACCTTCTCCATTCCCATTCCCTTGGACCGATTTTGCTCATTTTCAATCCCCGCCGAGAAATTAGCCATCTTAAAGTTGTTGGCGAGTTTGAAGACGTTCCGTGCATAATTGCAACTTTTATCGTGCGGACAAAATTTAGTACATACATACATATATATATATATAAACTTTTTAGGTGGGGGCGGTTTTGGGTTCCTGGGGTCATGTAATGAAAAGTTATGAAGGAATTTTTCAAAAGTCGCACCATGGTAACGACTGCAATAGGTAGTATTTCTTACGAAATCTACCTAAAATGCTGAAAATAAATTTAAAAAATCCCTGCTGGCTCGGGCCTACAGGCGGAGGTACATTTCGAAGTTAAGTACTAAATTCACCACCAAAACTTAAATCAAGATTAGAGATAAACCCAGTTCTTTCACTAAAAATGAGCTCTAGGAGCTAAACATTTTGTGAAAATTCTAATATACACAAATACGCACACGCATGTATATGGAATAGGTTTTAAAAATAGCTATTGCAAATTCAGAAAACCTCAAAGTGTTAAAATAAGTTAATATTTCCATAGTCGGAGTTTTATCATGTTTTAATACGTTTCTTCAAACTCACATGCCGTTACATATTCACCTGCTGAGGTCCATTTTATTTCCAATATGACGCAATATTTTGTTTTTTGTTTTTTAATTCATCAAGCTATTTATTTTATTTTCAGTTTTTAAGCGGAAATCTTGCTCTAGAATACTTATGACATAATATTCAATTTGTTTTCAATTCGTCAAACTATTTATTCAATTTAATTTTCCACGTGAAAAACTTGCAATAGGAAAGCAATTGTTGTGGTGAGAATTTTATTGCTTTTTTTTAATTGTTGGCAACTGCTATAACGAAAAATAATTTTTTCTTCCTGTCATTGTTGTGTATGAGCTGGTTTTATCAGAATCATGTTAAGACGGTATTCAAAATTTTGAACCCTCCCCATTTCCATTCCCTTGGGCCGATTTTGCCCATTTTCAATCCCCGCCGAGATATTAGCCATCTCAAAGTTTTTGGCGAATTTGAAGACAATCCGTACATAATTGCGACTTTTATCGTGCGGACAAAATTTAGTAGATACACACACATATATATATATATATATATATAAATTTTTTAGGTGGGGGTGGTTTTGGGTTCCTGGGGTCCTATAATGAAAAGTTATGAAGGAATTTTTCAAAAGTCGCACCATGGTAACGACTGCAATAGGTAGTATTTCTTACGAAATCTACCTAAAATGAAGAATGTAATATTTTTTTTAATGTATATTTTTATCAATTATTAATTAATTAATTTAGGATTATATGCTAAGTAATACATTTAGAAATCCTAAAAAAAGATTACATAATGTTTCATTTTTTCTTTCCTGCTGTCCTTACTTTAAATACAAACAGGGTAAAAATTATATATCATAAAATAAATTCATATGCTTGCGTTTTTTAACAAGTATCAGAAAAAGCAGTGAATTAGTCATAATCGTGTTCTAAGCCCACGCTAGATTAATGTACCGTAACGGAAAAAAAAGCATGAATTTCGGTCAAAAAATTGTGTGTGATTTTTAATATAAGCATTGAATAGTTATAAAACAGTTTTAAAACAACCATTGTTTTCTTATTATTTTGACTTCTATGTTTATCTCTTTTTGTATCTTAATTTTCTAGTCATTAAACAGCATTTAATGCATCTCCATACCTATAAGGGGGGGGGGGTTGCCATAGGGGCCCCCTGTTCTGTCGCCAAATGCAGCCACGTTTGTCGCTACATTGGAGATATATCGCCAAAAGTGACGCCAACTTATCGATTTCTCTAATATTTCGTCAAATTCCCATAGACTTCCAATGTAAACCAATAGGGTTTACTTATTTACAGAAAATCAACAAATTGAGATATTTTAATGCAACAAAAACTAATATTAGCTTGAGGGATTATGTTAATTATATTTAAGGGAGTTCAACGTTCAAGTAAATTAAATTATGAATAAAAGTAACACGATACAATGCTTAGCATGCTTTCCCAAACCTAAATTTTAAGGGAGACCAAACTGGTCACCAAGGGCGGCTAGTTTCCAAGATTACAATTGTTAATTTCTTAAAATATATACGTTACTATAACAATGCATAGTCCGTGCGGAAAAAACTGCTTGCAGGTGTACATTTCGTCACACTATACTATAACCATGAAAAAAAAAAAAAAAAAAAAAAAAAAAAAATTCTTGTTTTATCGACATCATTAATTCATATGTCTTTTGCTCATTTCATTTAAAATACACACATTTAAAATATATGTCTAACTAATTTCATTTAAAATGATGAAAAGAAAAAATAATAAGAAGAAAAATACCTTAAACCAAAAAATTTTATTTCAACATCAAAGAGTATTTTGTAATTTACGCAGGCGAAGTATAAATAATGCCATTGTCTATAAAACGAAATGAAACATTTGAAAAAAAAATAATTTTGTTGATAAAAAAATGAGCATTTAAAAATATATCTTTTGAAAATTACATGCTTTAACATACCAGTTTTTTAGATCAATAAAAATAAGTTCTTAAAATAAAAGCATAAATAAATATTTTGCAAGTAATAGAATATAGTCAATTTAAACTGCAGTCTTCAAATTGTAAATATATTTTACTACTGCAGTATGGCGTACATAATACGTATTTTTCACACTACAGTAATCATTTCATTCTTTGAATGAAGCCATTCATGGTTTTTTGAACAAACATTTTTATATGTATAATTTCTAACATCTAAAATAATTTTATTGTAGCTTCCTCCTCATCAGATAACTGCCAAATAGTAAAATCTATGTAAGTAATCAGTATTAAATAAGTTATAATTAATAATAAATGTTTCCTATTCAAAAAATAACAAATTCAAAAGTTTTACGGAATTACGATGGAATAATACTCATAAAAAATATTCACGTTCAATAAATAGCAAAGGTTAATGCTTGGCATGGTTTGTAACAAAAATCGTTTGCACGATTAGGGTTGAAATAAATGGCGCGATATCATACATTTTCGCATGGTGTTCGTAGAAGTAAAAAGTACCACAGATTTATTTATTTATTTTTAATTTAGTTTTAGTTTTTGAGGCGTTTGTAATACTTTTCTTAACTGACATAGTTGTTTTAATTATTTAACCAAAAGAATTGATTAAAAAATTATTCAATTTGAATTTATTCCCTTGCTATAGTAACAGAATGAAGAGAATGAGTTTTTAGAAATTATTACTTGAAAATTTGAGCTTTTGGCGCCAAAGATAGCGCCAAATTAGAAAAATATGAAATATCTCTCGAACTATTGGACTTAAAAGACTTTAGTTAGTACCATTCGATTCAGCATACAAAAATACACCAAAATATGTTATCAGTTGAAAAATAACTATAAAATCAGATTTTTAAGGAATTTTTTTAAAATTCGTTCTCTTTTTTACCCCCCTTAGGGGTGGAATTTTAGAAAATCCTTTCTTAGCGGCACTCAATGCCATAAGAACTATTTTTACCCCAATTTTCAAAATTTTAGGTTCAGTAGTTTTGGCTGCGCGTTGATTAATACGAAATTCAGACTTTCTTTTATATATATAGATTTATTATTTTAAAGTTTCCTTTCTCTTTTAATATTCACGTGTAAATACAGTTTTCAAGACATAATTTTCAATATTTTCCTGCTTTTAACACGTACTCATTTAATAGTAGTTTTAAAGTTTTATTTCTCTTTTTTATAGTAATGTGTAAATAAATTTGTAATCGTAGGGAAATATTATTCTTTGCACTAATTTTAGAATTGAAAAAAATCTCTATAATAATAGCCTATGTGGTGTGACTATCATCAACAGTTCCTTCGCTTTTCATAAGAAAGGTTTCCATTTTGATTAAAGAATCAAAGTTAATTTTTTTTAATAAAGCTACATAAAAGTTGCCATGATCTCATAGAATTCTTGGTGCTTTCATGTTAGCCGGGTTCAAATTTTTACACCGTTGTATGAGGAAAAAAATGCTAGTTTAAATGAAATTTTTTTGAAAGCTGTATCTCAGTTTATTTTTGAGGTATTAAATTTTTTGTAGTTTTTAATACCATTTTTCTAATCGTGGCAACAAAATTACCCCATTTCTTTTGAAAGCAAACGGAAAATAGTCGAAAATAGGAGATACTGTATCTTTTTGTTGCCATTTTCTCATAAAACCTGAAAAAAAAAGTTGAAATTAATATACGGGTTATGTCAAGATTATTGTCTGTTATTCTGTGATAATGACGTCGTATGCATACTTTTCTATAGACGAAGATTATGACTGGATTGTAAAAGTTGTTTGCTTTAGCAAATGTAAAGGACGTCATTTTATAAAAAGCGTGTAATTTAATTCTTAAACCTAAATTATGTTTTGTAGAAGTGCGTCATTTTCACAGCCCAGCTACTTTGAAATTCTTCACATGTGAAAATTCTTCACTTTTGAAAATAATGTAATCGAAATCACACACTGATAAAACGCAATGTTTTACAAAAATTTAGAATGTCTTTATAAAAGAGAGGTGACATGCAAATAATAGCGATTCATAATTATATTACAGAAATTGGTCATTCTCGCCTGGATGGATTTGCTTCGCTGAGTTAGACAAGCAAACAAATAAATCGAGGTTTAAAATAATATCATGTTCCTGAAGTTTTTGTCCAAAATTCTCTCGAATAATAAAATTTTAATGCTATTCTTTAGGACATTCTACTATAATTTTATCAAAATAACATAATTTGCTTAATTTAATTTTTCATAATTTTATATAATCTATATATTTAAAACACAAGTGTGTTTTTTAGTCATCTGCCCTGATCTTTCTGCTGAACCAATTTTACTAATTCTTTTTTAAAAAACTGAAAGTTGTTCATTTGTAGATGTGATCGCACTGTCTATTTTTTTTTTAAATATCCCCACTTTTATATTTTAATTTTAAAAGCATTTTATGAAATTTCTCCAAAATGATGAAAATTAGACAGCTTCCATTATTGCAGACAAGAGAGAAACAAAATTGAGGTATTTTTGTCTTTATTTATGCCATTTTCTGATAAAAATTCACAATTGTTGATAAAAATTGTTGTATAGGGTTTAGTGGCGCAAAATCCCATTAGGAGCATAATATTATATTAGGGGCATAATAACGGAAAATAACTTACTAATTTTGAAAACACGCATTTTTCCTCATAAATTATCTATATTGGTTTTCCTTCTGCATGTGTACTGATACTAAGTTTCAGACACTAGGCGAAATGCTTATTTAAGTGAAAAAGAAGTCATATTTAAAAGAAAACGATCATTTTCTTAGATAAAACTAAACATTTTAAGACAAATGCGTCTAAAAAACATAAATTACGGAAATTTTTACTCCCGGAATTGAGATTAGAATCTCAAGCAAAGACTGCGTCTGTTCACATAAAATATGTTGCTGACAATCGTGATTTCAAGTTTTCAGTTAAAATGATTTTAAAATGATCAAACAAATTACAATTAAAAAAAAATGATGAATATGGATACGAGAAGTGCGTATGCAAATTTTGAGAAGGTGAAAATTGCTGTTTTTCATTCCGGAATACCAAGCATAAGCGCCTCATTTGATAACCACATCCTAATAACTGATCTTTATTATATTTTACTGATTATGTATCTATATTATAAAGAACAAACGTATCTGTGCGTAACGCTGACGTCATTTTGAGAATGGCAACAATTCACGATCAAATTTCGGTTTTGAAATTTTCGCTACTGCAATTTTTTAATCTTCTGACCATCGTACATTTTCAATTTTCGTCGCATAGGGAAAAAATTTACTTTAAAATGCAATTTGTTTAAAAACTGTATCTTAATTGACTGATCTATTATGTTTTCTTAAATAATTTTTAAGCATGATTTTTTGTAAAGTTGATCTTGTCACGTGCCGGTTTCAATACATAATAATAATAAACATTTTGCACATAAAGCTACAAACATTGTTCAGCATTTGTTTCTGACTGTTTTTGCAGAACGAGATTAATACTTCCTTTATAAACAAATAAAGGAATAATATTAAAAAAACATCAATCTAACATATTTGTGAAAGACAAATTAACGAAATTAAAACTTCTTTTATAAACAAATAAAAGAATAATGTTGAAAAAATACAAATCTAACATATTTGTAATCATAAAATTTAAATTTTTAGATCACCAGATAGAATTTTTTTTTCTCAAATGAAATTTGTTTGCAAAGTGCATCTCAGTTTTCTGATTGTCTATAGTTTTAAAAACAATTTTAAAGCATGAAATATTTTTTAATTTATCTATAGCACGCGGAGCTCGATTACGAAAGATTAATCCTTTTGCCCTTAAAACAAAATAAAGAGTTCATCATTTTCTTACGGCTAATATCCATAAAAAAAAAAACTTCCCTATGAATAAATAAATAAAACACAAATTTAAGAGACATGTAAACTCTGAAATTATCAGAATATAAAAGGATGCCGTAAGTAGCAAAATCTTGGTCTCTTAGCATGCAACTAATAAGAAAATATCGCTTTTGATAAATTAAAAAAAATTATGTGTTTGTATAATTCGTATTTTTCATATGAAAAATGCTTTTTTAATGTAAGTGAGCAGTCTAAAAAATGTATTGCATATAAAAACAAGCAAGACGTTGGGGGACACTGTAATACTTACCCATCATTGCATAATAATAAAATATATAAATGAAACGTGTGTAAACTATTTATAAAATGCATTGCAATTCCAAAAAATAAAATTTAAATGTATATTTAAATATTTTTAATACATAGTAATGTTCTATTACTGAATTTCGGGTACTACTTGATTATCCTGTCGACCCATTTCGATAAATCATATAAATCGCCAAACTACTCGCAAAATTATACAAGATGACGCAATTTTATTTTAAATAACGCAAGAAGAACAAATAACTTACTAAATGATTAGTAAAAATGCAAATAAAACGACTAATTAAAAATCACTTGATGACGTAACATACACGTGTAAGGTGTTTACCGTCAAGTGAATGTGACATTTACGATAATCCTTTATTGACATTTAATCTTATAGTTTGGCGATAGTTTTTTGGTAGACAGGGTAATCAAGTAGTACCGAATTGCGTAAAAGGTACATCCCTATAACTCCAAAAATAATAATAATATTAACTAACAGTTTACTGCATCGGATTAAGGGTCTCATTCCAATTAAAATATATCTTTGAATTGAAATTTGAAAAAATACAGGGTCATGAAAAATCGAAGAGTATGGGAAAGTAAAATATGATTACAAATATCTCGACAACTAATAATCCGATTGATTTCATTCTTTACGCAAAATTTATGTTTTCTTTTACTGTATTTTATATTCACTCCTTATAATAAACAATTGCGAAATTTTTTATATACTTTTTATCAGAACGAATATTTCGAGAGTCCGAAAAAAATAGTTCCGGATAATCGACGTTACTGACATACAATAAGCTTCTTCCCATTATCACATACTAAGTACACACCAAATTTTAAGCCTCTATCTCAATTTGTTGGGGAAATAGAGCGTTTACAGACACACAGACGGACGGCAATTGTTTTTTTCTAAAAATGTTTTTCGGAATCTCCAGTGTCTGAAACGTGTAAACCCATCATTTTTTTATTTATTTTTTATTTTATTTTATTTTATTTTATTTTATTTTTTTAAACGATTACAAGACTTAGCCTATACTACGTATGATGAGTAAGTAAACTTATTAGTTTTCAATTTAAAAAAAAAATGTTTTCACCTGTATTCTGTAACCCGGGAAGCCCGGATACGATCCCCTAGTAAGATTAAATGTCAACAATGGTTGATCGTAAATGTCACATTCACTTGACTGTAAAGAAGTTACAGGTGTTTACCCGATCAAGTGATTTTTGTTTCGCCGCTTTATTTGTATTTGTATTTTTATACTAATTTATTTGCTTTCGTTATTTAAAATAAAAATTACGTCAACTTGTATAATTTGGCGAGTGGTTTGGCGATTTATATAATTTGGCGATATTGGTCATTTTCTTTGAATTTGAAAATAAATGTCATGATTTGTTGCATTATTTAATATTTAACACAGATGTCATATAAGCACCGGGTTTGGCGTGATTTTTTTTACGACAATTTGGCGAAAACCGCGTTTTCGAATACCAATTACATATATAATTTTAAATTATTTTCTATTATTTTTAAAATGAAATAACAATCAATAAAAAAAATCAATTAATAACTATAGAACAAAACAATTTAAAACATTTTTTTAAATAAAAGAAAATAAATATAAATAAACATTTATTAATGAATAAGGAACAATAGCCGGGTTACCATATCTGGTAAAATAACGCCATTTTGGCGCCAATTAGGTACCCCGGTGCATATATGACATCTGACCCTAATATTTTTTTTTCGTTTCGTTTTAAAAAATGAATGAAGTGAAAGCCATTAATTTTAAACGTTTCAGTTTAAAAAAAAAAGTTTTGTATTAAATAAAATGATAATGAAATACAAAAGGTAAAGAAAAAAAAAAAAAAAAAAAAAAGCATTTCTCTTAGCATACATTAGGATTTTATATACAGGGTGTCCGGTCTCAACGGTGTCCAATGGCTAATTCCTAAACCGTTAGTCATAGACATATAGTTCCAATTACAAAAATGCTTAAAATCAGGTAAAAAATTTTTTAAAAGCGATTTGGGTCAATAAAAACATTTCTTAAAAAATTACGAAATTTAAATTTTTATACGGTCTCCCATTCCTATAAGTTATATTTAGTAAAATTTTCCTTTTACACTAACAAGTAATACAAAAAAGTCCCGTTATTCTACTATTAAAATCGACCGAGCAATAGCTATTTAAAGTTGGAGCATATTTTTTGCTGCAAATTGGGGGTCATTCACAAATTTAGTCGAAATATAATTTCGTCAGATATATTAAAAAATGATCGATAGAAAAAATTAACATTGCAATATAAATTTGAAATCTTTAATTATTCTGACATATTAATGCAAAATATACAATTTGTAATAAACATTTAAGAAGAAAGAAAAAAACAGAATTTTTGTTAAATAAAATGATGCTAAATTAACAGCCTCAATTCTTTACAAAATGATACGTATTTAAAAATATTATTAGATTACACTAGCCTGCAAAAGTTGGGTTATGACATGTTTTTTAGCTTTTGGTCATTGATTCTTTTGTATTCTGAACCGCTGAATCTGAAATTGACCTTCCTTTTTCACCATCACATCAGGATTCTTCGCAAATTTCAAAGTTAAAAAGTTCAAAGTTAAAATTGAGTCTCCTCCCTCATCTCATCGGACCACTCAGCTATTTAGCTGTAAGAATCCCAGGATAAGCAAAAATATCGAATAAATTATTGAATAAAATAAAATAAAATAAACAAAAAAAGTTTTACATATGTTTTATAGTAAGATATTTTCGCTATATTTTAACTTACACATTTACCATTTGCAAAAAAAATTGTAACGTGATGGTTAAAAATGAAGGTCATTTTCAGATTCAGTGCTAAAAAGTACGTAAAAATCAATTATCAAAAGTTAAAAAACACAACCATCTCCTCTACTTTATAGTATCCGATTTTTGTTATTCTTTAACTTTTACAATTTATGATTTGCGAAATATCCTGACATGATGGTTAAAAATTAATGTAATTTTCGGATTCAGTACTAAAAAATACATAAAAGTTTAAAAAAAAAACCAACAATCGCAGTCTTGTATTATCTAATCTAAAACTTTTTCTTAAACTTCTTGGCGGTAATATATCCGAAGTTCTTTGTGTTATCCTGTAAAATAAGTATAAATGGTAACCACCGAAAATCATAATAATATTAGATTGTTATTGGATTTGCGTCAGTATCTAAAATGTAATCTCGATCGGATATTTAAATGTCAGTTAAAGTTCGAGTACAAATTTTGAACTGGAAAAGCATACAAACGATCGTTGAAGTAACATAAAAACTTATAAAAATAACATAATTTTTGTTAAAAGAAAGCATAAAAGAAACAGTCTCAAATCCTGACAAAATAAAACATATGTTATTTTAGCCAATCTGAAACTTAATAAATGTTAACTTAATCGTAATACTTGTACGATTTTTTTCAGAGCGCAGATATACATGAAATAAGATCTTCGAATACTTTAAGCACTTGATATGTGACCCCTCAAAGACAAGCCGAACTCATTTGTTTTCAGAGCAGAAAAGTGGCATAAGTCATGCATTTTTAAAGTTTTATAACTCGCTCAATTTTAGTGTTATATGAATGGGGCTTTTTTTGTCTTACTTGTCAGTGTTTCAGGAAATTCTTACTAAATATAACTTATAGGACCGGGGACCGTATGAAAATTTAAATTTCGTAATTTTTTAAGAATTGTTTTTATTGACCAAATCGCTTTTAAAATATTTCTTTATCTGATTAAAAACATTTTTGTAATTGAAACTATATGTCTATGACTAACGGTTTAGGAATTAGTCATTGGACACCGTTGAGACCGACACCCTGTATATACGGTAGATTTATTTACTTGCACACACTTATATCTAGTGATAAATTCTTTTCTTTTCTTAAAATATATTATTTGAGGCAGGGTTTTCTTACTTTCTCTTTTTATCTGTTTTAATAGATAAATATTGTACTTTTTTTAAAACTAAAAACATCATTAACATTTATCTATTATATTTCATCATTTTTGTTCATGAAAGCTTTCTTCTTTTCCGTTTCCCCATTCTTACAACAAACCTCTCATTTTATCGTATGTCATCCTATTCTTATAAAGTACTGTTGATTTTATAGCGTGCACCTTATTCTGCATATAGAACTGTAATTCTTTTAAATTCTTTTTGACTTTCTCAAACATTTACTGAAAATAAAAAAAATAATAATAAAACGGTTTAACAAAATTATTTTTTATTGGACCATATCAAACAGGAAATTTTATTGAGCCAACAATTTTGTGTTGCATCAACAATATTTCGATTCGATAATTGTAGGTTCAACAGAAATTTCTCTTAAATAAAAAATAAAATAGAATTTTACTTGGGCCATCATTTTTTTTTCTGTATATAGATCCATATCAATGTACTATTATTTATTTATTTATTTACTTGCACACACTTATATCTAGTGATAAATTCTTTTCTTTTCTTAAAATATATTATTTCAGGTAGGTTTTTCTTTCTTTCTCTTTCTTCTCTGTTTTAATAGATACATATGTGGGTAAGCTTTCTTTAATAGTTACCAGATCAAGCTGCGTGCCTACTGCTTACAGCGCCACCAACTTCTTAAATGCCTGCCCTTTAGCGACTACGAACCACAGCGCCCTCATCCATTTACAGTAAACTCTGTCTAAGGCGGACTCTGTGCAAGCCGGAAATCTGTCTACCGCGGAAAATTTTCAGGTCCCGGCGAACCCATAGAAAATAACATTAATTCTTGTTGCATAAGCCGGAATCTGTCTAACGCGGAAACGGAAAGATTTTTAAGGCCCCACCAAAACCAAAATTTTGCATAAGGCGGAAAAAGGGATATTTTAAACATGAAAATCATTCCGTTTATGAAATTTTAAAACCGATATGTATACGTCATATACTCAATGCCGAGAATTTTAATTAAATTCCGTAATAGTTTAAAAAAGTTAATTTAAATAACTAGAAACTGCTTAAATTTTAACGAATTCTTGCATTTAAAAAAATGAAATAATCAGTTTTTCTATATAAATTTGCATGTAAAAATTATTATTATTAGAAGGATGCACATTTATGAAAATAAGTATTTTCTAAGTACAATATATTATGCTTTAAGGTTGCCCTCAAATTCAAAGTGATAGCTTACTGTCTCATTCCCGAAGTTATTTTGTCTGTGTGTGCGTGTTTGAGTGTAAACTTCAAATTTGCAGATATTACAGCAGTAATAAGAAATTGAATAGCATTTCTCATTTATCTGTAAAGACTTTCAGAATTTCAGTTTTCAACCGATTTTCGAGTCAAGATAATCAATGAAAGATCGTCATCGTCGAGCGGTTTATTATAACTCAAGATCCAACCTTTTTATAGAAAACATAAAACGTTATTCGATTGACGTATGCTTCATTCCAATAAATCGCGTCTTCAGAAAACTCGATCATAGCATGGGTTATTTGTTCTTCGTTGTTTTATCTTGTCTAAGGATATTAGTAAGTGCATCGTAAAAGTGACTTCAAAATCTAAAGACAATACTCAATCGCTGCAGGATAAAGCCGAAGTTACCAAATTAAAAGAAAAATAATTATTCTGTGGGAGATCTTTGTACTAGGTTTAATTATGGTAAAACTCAAATTTATGATGGTTAAAAAGAAAGAGTTGAAAACATCCAATAGAAAGAGGAAACGTGCTGTGAAAGATGAAGACATTAATGCATTAACTTTTGAATGTTTTTCTATTGCTAGAGTGAAAATTTTGCGGACATCTGGACTATATTTTTGTATATTGTATCTGTACTATATTGCGAAAAAATAGGTAAAATGGATTTTAAAGCTTCCAGTGAATGGTTAATGAGTTTCCATAATCTACACAACATCGCCATGAAGCTTGCTGACACCCGAAAGATGTCCCACAGCATGAAATTCGTTAATGGAAAGGAAACTTTCATATAGTGATTGAAAGGTATCAAGAAAAGGACATGTATCATTGCGATGAGACTGTACTATTTTATCGTGCGTGCCAAATAAGTCCCTGGTAAAAAGATGAAGCTAATGCCGCTGAGGTAAAACCTCCAACGAGCGTGTCACTGTTCGCTTTTTGCGAATTTGTAGGGCAGTTTATAAAAAAAAGTTAGTGATTTGGAAATTGAAAACGACGTTATGTTTCAAGAATGTAAATGTTGTTAAACTGCCTGTGACCTGGAGATCTGAGAAAAACTACTGGTTGACGATTGTTTTAATGGAGGGGTGGCTGAAGGAGTTCAATAGATGAATCATTGAAGAAACTAAAAAATGAAATTTGTTCTTCGATAACGCACCTTGTAATGCCGACATCAAACTGTTGATTATAAATTTACAATTTCTTCCGGCAGATACTACTGCAGTGACACAACTAATGGATCAATGAGTTATTAAAATGCTGAAACCTACTACAAAAGATATCTGTTGCGGTAGATTATTGCGTCTTTTGATGATTGTTCTTCAGCCACCGACCAGATAAAAAAAAAAAAAAAAAAAAAAAAAAAAAAAAAAAAAAAAAAAAAATCAGTGTTTTTGATATTGTTAAATGGATTGCCAAACTTTGCTCAGAAATGCCGCCTGAAAAGACTAACCGTTGCCTTAGGAAAGCAGATGAGGATGACCACGCTTCTGAAAACGTTGAAGACAGCGATGCAATTCAAACAGGACGGCTTGAGAATAATTAGGTACCTCGAAATTATTTTTCTTGTTCAGAAAAAAAAATAATAATACCGATAATAACAGACTTACGCGTTAGTGTAGAATGCATGGTAAACCGAAAGAAAAACAAGCATCGATAAATGATTATTATTTTTTTTTTTAACTGCCATGCGAAATATAAAGTATGTAATTGTATTGATTAAATTAAATTACTTTCATTAAATTTCAGAATTAGATCAATTTCTTATTGGTAATATTTATTTTTGTGTTCAAATAATGTGTTTCGAAATTATTAAAAACAATAAATTTAATAATCTAATTTCATTAAAAATTTCATTTTAAAGAACATTACTAAAAGTTACGAACGTAAAGAAATATAGGATTTGCGCATTTTTTGGAAGGAGAGGAAGCTCTTTTGCATAAGCCGGAAAATTGTCTACCACGGAAAATTTTCGCAGTCCCGACCGATTCCGCCTTAGACAGAGTTTACTGTATTTCTTTTCCCCATGCACTCGAGGGACGGACTTTGGACTGAGATACATTCGCTTTAAGTGTGTAAAGCTGCGTTTTCACTGGTCTACCCAAGGTCTAACTAACCTAACTTTTTTCCTAAGTTCGAGATTTTAGGTCGTTAGAACGCAATTTTGTAGGCTTGATTCGTGATCAATCCTAAGCACGGCTTACTCAAGCACAAGCCAATTAAAATAGAGCTTTTTGTAATAATGGTGGTGTTGTCAATGTGTAAAGTGATATTTACATTTTATATCGTTTTATTTATTTAAAATTATTCTGTTTTTACGTCAAAGAGGAATCTATTTTTTGTGATTAAGGAAAATGGTAAGTTTTATTAACATGTTGGATAGATATAATCTTTTATTATTGTCTTTCAATTTAATAAGTTTGTACTTTTGATACAGATACATTTTATTAATATTAGAATACTAATTATATAGTTCGTTTAAGGATTTTGTTTCAGATGTAAGGATGAAGATATGTCCAGTTCTCAAAATTATTTTATTCTTATTGAACATTAATAGTATACAAAGAATAAAAGTATTTTTTAAGAATATTTGTTTCTTAAAATGAATGCTTCATTGATTACATTTGGTTACTTGATAGGATATTTCTGATCAATTTAGATTTAAATTTCCCTTTACTCACTTAAAATAATTGTAAGTGTTAAGGATATTGTTTACTGTAGCCCATTGATATTTAAATGGAAAATTAGTTACAGGCAAACTTCAATCCAGTTTTGCTAATAGTAGGTACTTGATTAGATTATGCATGTTTAAGCGAGCATGTAAACAAAGTTTCTATAAAATAAACAAGCCATTGTATTTTGTATTTTCCTGTTCCCTTTTAAGCAAGAAAGATCAAATTGCAAAACAGTTTCCTCTTTTCTCCTTTTCAGATATTTACTTGTGAACTTTGTCATGTAAAGAAAAGACTGCTGATCTATTTATTTATTTTATTTTTAATGCATTTCACCTGCAGATGTGCTATCTTTCTTTTTGTTGTTAAGATTAATGCTGAAAATTTTATGAAGATTTATAATTTTGTATGAAGTTTAAATCGATTGAGAGATATTCAGACCATGTGTAGCTTTTCTATGTGCCCATTTCGAAGAATTTGTACACATTACCATTCCAATTCGATAGGCAGTTATAAATGCCTATTCAATGTATTTTAAGTTAAATCTGCATGTCTTGTTAGCGATGGGGCGATTATTTTCATTTATTGAAAAAATATTGATACCAAAATAATAATAGATTCTCCATTTGAAATATATATTTATAAAATTTTGTTTAAATTGTTATTTAGGTGCATTTCTTTTACGAGTATAGCTACAGATTTATCTTACAGCATAAGTCATCAGTTTAAATGTACCTATTTATCTATTAAATTAAAAAATTATTTATTCATTTATTTATTTTTTCAAAATACTTATTATTCTTAATATTTTTGAAAATGGAATTCATTATTAAAAAATAAAATGCTCTCCGTGGAAGATTCTTTGGTTTGAGTCTATATGTTTGAGTGTATATTAAAGTTTTAGACAAATCATGAATTCATGATTTATACAAATTCAGTGGTCAATGGTATGTTAGAAGTAATGAAACTATAGTAGTTCCTAGTTTTGTCATTGTTTGTTGTGTAATATGCTATTTTTTGGAAAATATAATTTTGCGAGTAATGTAATAGAAAAAAACTAGTTTGTAAGGAGCATCAATATTATTTTTGACGTTATATCCAGAAACTGTATATATCCATCAATACGAAGTATATACCTGTGGAAGAAAGTGTCTGGCGGATCAGCTGGTGCCGGTTTAAAGATAGATCTTCAAATTTGAATGCTTTCAGAAAATCACAGGTGTGTAGTTTTATTGTATAATAAGTTTACTACCATTAGTGATCTTTTGCAAGCAACTGGAATTTGTCTAGTGCCCTTGGACTGTATGCTACTTTTACAAGGATTATTGATTCATCTTTCTTTGCATCGAAGGTTTTAAAAAATCTATGAATATGATAGGGCTCCCACAATAAAGTAAGTTATTAAAGTAACATCAAAAATAATATTTGTGCTCCCTACAAACTAGTTTTTTATAATTACATTACTCGTTAAATTACATTTTCCAAAAATACCATGCTACACTACAAACTATGAGAACACAATATATTACACAATAAGAAAAGTAAGTACAAAAATTATTTAGCTGAAAATATTTTTAAATGCCCAAAAGTAAAATTGTACATATAATGTGAAATAAACATTTATATGTTTCAGTCTGGGGCATAAATAAAATCTTCCGCTAAGTAAAAAAAAAGTGTGGGCCAGCCTTACGTTTATCCCTATCGTGTTTGTTACCAGGGCAATTGCACTATTTGGCTTTATTTTAAAAGATGAAAAAAAAAAGGAAAGGAGGAGATGTGTTTTTAGATGATAAAAATTTGTAGAGTTTTCTTTTTGAAAGTAAAAAACGGTTCTTAAAAGATGCAAAAAGGGTTTGTTGTTTATATTCATATGATACTAAGTGTTTTTGAAAGTAAAAAAAAAAAAAAAAAGCATTTTTAAAAGATAGAGAGTTTGTTGTTTTAAGACAACAAAGTGTTTTTTCCCCCTTATGTTAATTATATTTATTGTCATCAGAGCAGTTACGTGATACAGTTGGCATGATTTAAAATTAAGTATTGATCGAAACTGAAACTTGATAAATTATGATTCTTCGATTGCTTTTTAGTCTTATTGTTTTGTTGTTAATTATGAATGCAGAAAAAAAAAGAAAAATTTATATGGGAAGAGAAGTCTTTGTTTATCTTTAGGAAAAATTTAAAAATTAGATAGAAAACAGTGATTTATAAATCATGTAATGTGCAAAAGAAAAAAAAAATACCTAAATGAACAAACTGTCAACAAGAACAGTGAATACTTAAATAAACTGTCACATTGTATTAACCTAAATAAACAAACTTCTCATTGCAAATAATGTTTAAAAAATTAATGGTAAGGTAATCTTTCAAAAATTAAAATTATGACAGAAACATTTTTATAATTAGGGTCTTTTATGTGTATAATAAACTTAACCTTTTGTACAAAGATTTTAAAGCCCACCAGAACAATTTTAAGTATGTGCAGGTAGGACAAATTTCTGCAACTTTTAAAGGATTAATATAACTGTTTTTGTATTTAAATGTAGTTTTATTAAAATCTTCTGACAGTTGATAGAATTTAGGCCTAATCTAAGTGGAAGCATGTGTAATTTTATAAATCACTGGTTAGGGATAAAATTCTTTTATGAGGTTTTTCTTAATGTTACAAGTGATATGCTATTTTCAGTTTCTCATATTTGATTTTGAGTAGTGCTTTAATAAAAAATCAGCATTTACCGTTTGAATCAAATATTTATTTTTGTATTATATTTTCCCTTTCATTTGTTAAATATTAATATGTTTAAAGTGCTTTTATTTTTTTTAAATATAATTATGCTTAAGATATTTTGATTTAAAATTTTTTTAATATTGAGGCTTGTCTTTTGTGAATCTGTATTACTACTTTATCCTAAAACTTGATGAAACTACGAGATAACTCGTTATTGATCTTCTTATCTAAATCACCGATTACGAGCACTGCCATAGAAAATTCCTGCGATGTTTCATATACTACCAACAAGCATACTCGTGTGAATTTATTTGCTGCTGAAAGTAATTCGTCATATATATAGAATTTAAATAATAAAACAGAAAATAATTTAAAAGTACTAAATTGCAGATATTATTTTGGCGTGTATGAACAGATGCACCATCTCAGCTTTGGCAGCGAACGTGTTAAGGGTGGCGTTCTCCTTATTTATTTATTTTTTTACTTTGTCATTATTGTATTTTTAGAAAGTGAGAGCTTTTTTATTTCTGTGAATTTATTTTACTGAAAAAAAAATACCCAAAGACAATAGCATCGTATAATTTGGCAAACAATTGTAATTAATTTGAAAAATATATTTGTGCATAAGAAAGTTGTTTTGGTGAATTGTATTTGATTAAAAGTGTATAAATAATATTTTTGTGTTCATATAGTATTAACTTTAAATATGCGTTGATAGATATGGCTGCAATGAAGTCGAGGTATAAAATTTTTCTTTTTTAATGAACGTTTAAAACTGTGTTTATTTTTATACAGGGTATCTGTTATTATCGTTTACCAACAGTTAATAATTGATAGTTTTAGAAGTGTAGTTCCAATTACAAAAATCTTTTAAATTTGTTCAGCATCATATAAAAATAGATTGTTAAAATAATTAATTTTTAAATAGTTAAGAAATTACAAATTTTATACAATGTCTGGGTCTCGTAAGTTTTATATTGAAAAGTTCCTCCATGTTCTTACAACTAAAACAGTAAAAAAATTTTCTATGATCAAAACTTACTGAGTTATGATACTTTGAACTTTGTGAATTTTCAACGTTTCAGTCACAATAAATGGGAAAAATGTGTATTTAGTGTCGGGAAAAAACTGATAATGGATGAAATCCAAAGCATTATATCTAGGTAAAATTTTGTCTCACAAAAATAAAGTTTTTAACCACAAACGCATTTAATGGTGTGGATTAATTTCAATAGAAAACAGCAAGTATAAATACTTAGTCCCAAAATTATTTCAAACATTTTGTTTAAATATCTTCTAATTAAAACATCCATTGACATCATATGCAGCGATTAGTTATGTATTACAAAAATAATAGGTTGTTGGAACCTGTTACCTGTGCAAGTGTGAAACACCTGTTAGCCAAAATTATCTCTATTTCCAATCTCTACTGTAATGCAGAATTTTCAAAATATTTAATCAAAATATTATTCAAAATATTATCATCTAAAGATTTTAAATAAAAATTTAAAATATTGAAAACATAATTAAATTTTAATTGAGTTCGCCAATTAATTTTGAATAAAAGAGTTTAAAGCGTGAGATAAATAAAAATTCAAAACCTTAACCGCTGACTTTACACAACTTTCCAACTGAACAAGAGTCGGGCCCTGGTAATTTGCAAAGTCTCTACCTGCCCCCCCCCCCCCTTACCTTCTCACCGACCTGCGATGCAAATTTCAGGTTTATTTTAAGAACATTATTACGGGACCCGGCAACGCCGTGCGGGCTCAGCTGGTAATAATTATAAAACGGTTTAATAAAATTATTTTCTATGGACCATATCAAACAGAAAATTTTATTGAGCGAACAATTTGTGTTGCATAAACAATATTTGGGTTGTTCGATAATTGTACGTTCAACAGAAATTTCCCTTAAATAAAAAATAAAATAAAATTTTACTTCGACCATCAATTATTTTTTCTGTATATCGATCCATATCAAAGTACTATTATTTATTTATTTATTTACTTGCACACACTTATATCTAGTGATAAATTATTTTCTTTTTTTTTTTAAATATATTATTTCAGGTAGTTTTTTCTTTCTTTCTCTTTTAATCTGTTTTAATAGATAAATATGGTACTTTGTTTAAAAGGAACTAGAGGGCTCTGCCCCCTACGAGCTACGCTCGTCAACCCCCGTTCAGACACCGCACACTCTAACAGCACGCTAATTTGGTCGGTTTTAAAAAGTCCTTCCGAGGTAGCTTTCATATTCCTTATTTTAAAAAAGCCAACTTATATCATTCAAACACACGAAGCTCAATTTAGTGGAAACCGAATATAGGAGATTCAATACTAATTTTTATCAATATAATGAATGAGAATTTCGCGAAATTAGTCAGCTTTATCCAAGCTGCTTTCCTTTAAAGTAATTTATATTTGGCTGCCAAATTCGGCGATTTCTTAATTTGCCTGCCATTTTAAGACAACATGGTGGATGAGGCTAACCAGTGAACTTGGTCGAGACCTTAATAATTGCTGTGCACATGCTCACTCACATCGGAATCGGTTGATATATACGAGTGCTGTCGCATGCAAAACATCAGATTTTTCAAAATGTCATCCACAATAGAAATTAAAACTGTTACATCTGAGCCATTTTTTAAGTTAAAGACAAACAAAAAATGCTCCTGAATCCTTATATCAAGGTAAAATACTTAAGAAAGAAACCTTTTTCAATTTCTAATTTTTTTGCCCCTCACTTTAAATATATATATATTTTTTTATTTAATGGCCGCCATTTTGAAACAAGATGGCTGATGAATCTGGCCAGCGAACTTGGTCGAGGTATTGATGTATACTTTCCACATGCCTTCTTACATCGAAATAGGCGAATATGTGTGTTATCGCGTGACAAATACAAGATCGTTTCAAAATGTTAGCCATGCTAGAAATTCAAAGTGCTATAATTCAACCATTTTTTAAGATATAAACAAAAGAACAAATTTTCAGAAACAAAAACTGCTCCGGAATCTTTGTATCAAGGACAAACACATAAAAAAATTCTTTTTCATTTTCCAATTTTTTAATACCTCATTTTAAATTTTAAATTAATTTTTTTTTAATGGCCGCCATTTTGAAAGAAGATGGCGGATGAAGTTGGCCAACGAACTCGGTCGAGACATTGGTATGTACTATGTATAAACGAAGTTACATCCAAATCGGTTCTAAATACGCCTTTTATCGCGTGACAAAATTCAGGACGTTTCAAAATGTCAGCCACGCTAGAAATTCAAAATGCTATAACTCAGCCATTTTTTAAGATACAGACGAAACAAAAACTGCTCCGGAATCTTTGTATAAAGGTCAAATACATAAGAAAATAATATTTTTCCATTTTTAATTGTTTGGTACCACATTTCAAATTTTCAATTTTTAAAAAAAATTTAAATGGCCGCCATTTTGAAACAAAACGGCGGATGAAGCTGGCCAAATAAATCGGTCGAGACATTGGTATGTACTATGTACACACCGAATTACATCGAAATCGGATCATAAATACGCCTTGTATCGCGTGACAAAATTCAGGACGTTTCAAAATGCCAGCCACGCTAGAAATTCAAAATGCTATAACTCAGCCATTTTTTAAGATATAGACGAAACAAAAACTGCTCCAAAATCTTTGTATAAAGGTCAAATACATAAGAAAATAATATTTTTCCATTTTTAATTTTTTGGTACCACATTTCAAATTTAAAAATTTTTTAAAAATTTTAAATGTCCGCCATTTTGAAACAAAACGACGGATGAAGCTGGCCAACAAACTCGGTCGAGACATCGGTATGTACTATGTACACACCGAATCACATCGAAATCGGTTCATAATTACGAGAGTTACGGTGTGACATAGGTCAGATATATATATATATATATCAATTTTGAACGGAGGGTGGTTTCGGGGTCTGGGGTCATGATCTATGAAAATATACTAGAATTTTTTGAAATCGCTTTCTCCGAACGGCTGCAATAGGTTGCTTTTTGTAATGAAAGCTACCTAAAGGATCTCGGAAGATTGAATTATAATTTGAATCTGACAATTATAATCTGACATAATTTTCCCCAAACTTTTCTTTCTCTTTTTAATATTCAGGTAAAAATACTTTTGTTAGAAATGAAACATTATGATCATCTTAAAATATCAAATAAATGTCTCGCGCAATTTTTAAATTTAAACTGTTTTGCAATATTATTTTTTTTTCATTTTACGTAATAATTGTGGCGTAAATGTGACGTAAATTCTTCTATTTAAGACGTCTAACGCGTGTTAATGAATTTATTATTTTACAAAATTCTTTCTCTTTTAAAATTCACACGTAAATATAGTTTTTATGACGTAATTTTCAATGAGTTCCTGCTTTTTATATTTTCTGCTTATAATAGTCACGTGTAAAATAAATTTTTAATTTGAAGCAATTTATTTAATTGAACAACATTATTGTTTGCGCTGTTTATACAGTTGGCAACAGTTTAAATTAATACAATTTTCTAAAATATGTAAAAAATATCTCTCGAAATGCTGAAAAATTGAATTTAAAATAGAAATAAAACCTCAAAAAATGAGTCAAATTAAAAAACTAAATGCAATCTGCACACCGGGAAATTCTGACGCATAAAATGATTTAAAAATGATTAAATTCCTATGTACAGTTTTTGCTCCTATATAAAACTTTTTTAATGGAACGATTTTGTCCAACTTTGGCATGAAATATCGCTTAAAATAATTCTTCTCTTTGAAAACTGTCTGCATCAGCGTGTTTATCAAACATTTCTCTATAATACTACCGATTTTCATATTAGGTAGCTTTCTTTACAAAAAGCTACCTATTGAAGCCGTTCGGAGGAAAGCGATTTCAAAAAATTTTGGTATATTTTCATCGATCATGACCCCCAGACCCAGAAACCACCCTCCGTTCAAAATTTATATATATATATATATATATATATCTGACCTATGTCACACTGTAACTCCCGTAATTATGAACCGATTTCGATGTAATTCGGTGTGTACATAGTACATACCAATGTCTCGACCGAGTTCGTTGGCCAGCTTCATCCGCCGTTTTGTTTCAAAATGGCGGTCATTTAAAATTTTAAAAAAAATTTAAAACTTGAAATGTGGTACCAAAAAATTAAAAATGGAAAAATATTTTTTTCTTATGTATTTGACCTTTATACAAAGATTCCGGAGCAGTTTTTGTTTCGTCTATATCTTAAAAAATGGCTGAGTTATAGCATTTTGAATTTCTAGCGTGGCTGACATTTTGAAACGTCCTGAATTTTGTCACGCGATAAAAGGCGTATTTATGAACCGATTTGGATGTAATTCGGTGTGTACATAGTACATACCAATCTCTCGACCGAGTTCGTTGGCGAGCTTCATCCGCTATTTTGTTTCAAAATGGCGGCCATTTAACTTTTTTTTTAAATTAAAAATTTAAATGTGGTACCAAAAAATTTAAAATGGAAAAATATTTTTTTTCTTATGTATTTGATCTTTATACAAAGATTTCGGAGCAGTTTTTGTTTCGTCTATATCTTAAAAAATGGCTGAGTTATAGCATTTTGAATTTCTAGCGTGGCTGACATTTTGAAACGTCCTGAATTTTGTCACGCGATAAAAGGCGTATTTATGAACCGATTTGGATGTAATTCGGTGTGTACATAGTACATACCAATCTCTCGACCGAGTTCGTTGGCCAGCTTCATCCGCTATTTTGTTTCAAAATGGCGGCCATTTAAATTTTTAAGAAAAATTTAAATTTGAAATGTGGTACCAAAAAATTGAAAATTGAAAAAATATTTTCTTCTTATGTGTTTGACCTTGATAAAAAGATTCGGGAGCAGTTTTTGTTTCGTCTATATCTTAAGAAATGGCTGAGTTATAGCATTTTGAATTTCTAGCGTGGCTGACATTTTGAAACGTCCTGATTTTTCTCACGCGATAACAGGCGTATTTATGAACCGATTTGGATGTAACTTGGTCTGTACATAGTACATACCAATGTCTCGACCGAGTTCGTTGGCCAGCTTCATTCGCCATCTTGTTTCAAAAGGGTTGCCATTTAAAAAAAATAAAATTTAAAATTCAAAATGAGGTATTAAAAAATTGGAAAATGAAAAAGATTTTTTTATGTGTTTGGCCTTGATACAAAGATTCCGGAGCAGTTTTTGTTTCTGAAAATTTGTTCTTTTGTTTTTATCTTAAAAAATGTTGGAATTATAGCACTTTGAATTTCTAGCATGGCTAACATTTTGAAACGATCTTGTATTTGTCACGCGATAACACACGTATTCGCCTATTTCGATGTAAGAAGGCATGTGGATAGTATACATCAACACCTCGACCAAGTTCGCTGGCCAGATTCATCAGCCATCTTGTTTCAAAATGGCGGCCATTAAATTAAAAAATATATATATATTTAAAGTGAGGTGCAAAAAAATTAGAAATTGAAAAAGGTTTCTTTCTTAAGTATTTGACCTTGATATAAGGATTCAGGAGCATTTTTTGTTTGTCTTTAGCTTAAAAAATGGCTCAGATATAGCAGTTTCAATTTCTATTGTGGGTGACATTTTGAAAAATCTGATTTTTTGCATGCGACAGCACTCCTACATATTAACCGATTCCGATGTGAGTGAGCATGTGCACAGCAATTACTAAGGTCTCGACCAAGTTCACTGCTTAGCCTCATCCACCATGTTGTCTTAAAATGACAGGCACTTTAAGAAATTGTCGAATTTGGCAGCCAAATATAAGTTACTTTAAAGAAAAGCAGCTTGGATAAAGCTGACTAATTTCGCGAAATTCTCATTCATTATATTGATAAAAATTAGTATTGAATCTCCTATATTCGGTTTCCACTAAATTGAGCTTCGTGTGTTTGAATGATATAAGTTGCCTTTTTTAAAATAAGGATTATGAAAACTGCCTCTTCCTCCCGGCACTGGCCGGAAGGACTTTTTTGTATGCAACAGTTTTTTTTTAATATTAACGAAGGAAGGCCATGCTTAAGCATTCAAATTGGATGCCGATCTGTCGGGAATATCTACGCAGATTTTCATTGGTCCATTTCCAAATCAAAACTTTTTTTTATATATTGAAGGACTAAAATCATCATTAACATTTATCTATTAGATTTCATCATTTATGTTCATGAAAGCTTTCTTTTTTTCCGTTTCCTCATTCTTACAACAAACCTCTTATCTTATCATAAGTCATCCCCTTCTTACAAAGTACTGTTGATTTTATAGCGTACACTTTATTCTGCATATAGAACTGTAATTCTTTTAAATTCTTTATGACTTTCTCAAACATTTACAGAAAATAATAATAAAATATAATAATAAAACGGTTTAAAAAATTATTTTCTATTGAACCATATCAAACAGAAAATTTTATTGAACCAACAGTTTTGTGTTGCATCAACAATATTTCAGTTCGAAAATTGTAGGTGCAACAGAAAGTTCTCTTAAATAAAAAATAAAATAGAATTTTGCTTCGAGCATCAATTATTTTTTCTGTATATAGATCCATATCAATGTACTATTATTTAGTTATTTATTTACTTGCACACACTTATATCTAGTGATAAAATCTTTTCTTTTCTTAAAATATATTATTTCAGGTAGGTTTTTCTTTCTTTCTCTTTTTATCTGTTTTAATAGATAAATATTGTACTTTTTTTTAAAAACTAAAAACGTCATTAACATTTATTTATTAGATTTCATCATTTTTGTTCATGAAAGAAATAAAATAGAATTTTACTTCGACCATCAATTATTTTTCCTGTATAGATCCATATCAATGTACTATTATTTATGTATTTATGTACTTGCACGCACTTATATCTAGTGATGAATTCTTTTCTTTTCTTATAATATATATTATTCCAGGTAGGCAGGGTTCATAAATATTATGATATATTCGAAAATATCAAAAATATCCGATATTTTGATATATATCTCATATATTCGATATATATCCGATATTTTCAAAATAGACAACTTACTGCTGATAAATATTTTCAAGCCTAATATAAATTAGAAACTACAACATGTTGTTCTTAACATGAAAACTTAATAAAGCAATATTCTAAACATGCATTCCCCCACCCCCAAACATCAGAACAAAATTGAAGATCAACTAATTGAAAACAGAAACAATTTGCTTTATACACTTATAAAAAACAAACTAGAATTCAACGTCAAATATTGAGAAATCAGACATTTATAAAACAAAAGTTATTTTAATTGAAAAATTTTAATATAAATGTAAGTTTCTTTTTTTATTATTCCCTAACATGTACAAACTAACTCCACTAAACAAAATAATAACATATAGGTAAGACATTTGTTTCACCTTTGACTAAAAAAGTTACTGCCAGAGACAAAACTGCTTTATCTGCAGAATGATACAGTCAATAACAGTTGAGAAATTAATTTACACTTTTTTGACTAAAAAAAAAAAAAAAAAAAAAAAAAAAATCGTGCACAGTGATAGTTTGAAAATAAATACCAAGAGCATGAAAATATCGAAAATATCAAAACTCTTCATATTTTGAAAATAGATATCGGATATACACTATATGGCCATTAATGACCGGCAACTTTCAATTTTAGACATTTTGACGAATATTTAGAAATATACTTTACAGATTCTTCTGGAATTTCAGGATTAAAAAGAACAGGTATGAGCTCATATTTAGCAATGTTGATTTGTTAAGGGGGGCAATTAGGGAGCCAACAAAAAATCAAAGAAAAAAAATAATACTTGGGATCACCCTGTAAAATAAAATGCACGAAATGATCTACCGCTACCGAATATAAATAAACAGACATTTTGCAATATGTGTATTCTTTTGTATAAGAATAGCACTTATATTAATAGAGATATAGCGATTTATTTAAAAAAATTAAAAAATTCTTGCATGTTTTTTGCTTATAACATGCAGGGTTTTGAACCAAATTTAACACCAGTTTCAGAAAAACTGACAAAATATGCTACAAATAATATAGTGCAATTGGAATATGAATATATTAAATATGTTAGGAAATATGAGCAGTTGTATGAAATAATTTTTATCTGCGCATGCACGAACGATAACAAGGATCATTTTACATAATTTAATAGTCAACTCTATGAAGCAACTTATAAAAAAAATGTAGTCAAATATCGTAAAAATTCAGAAAGATATTGGCGTTAAAGTGAGCAAATTTTTAGTTGCTCTCTAAAAGCAGCTGAAGGATAAGGGATTTTACACTAATTGTCATTTTTTATTAACTGACTTTCAGAAAAAAGTTACTATTTAGTGAGTATCAACAAATAGATTAGGAAAAAATGCTTCGATTTTGATACTTCTTTTGATCATGGTATAGGCTCGTTCTGGTGGTTATCCAAGAAGAAGTAAAACATCAATAAAAAATGAAAATTAAAAAAAATAAATAAAAATGACAATTTGTGGAAAATCCCTTATCATTCAGCTGCTTTTAGAGAACAGCTAAAAGTTTGCTCACTCTAACGCCGATATCTTTCTCAATTTTTACGATATTTGACTAGATTTTTTTAATAAATTGCTCCATAGAGTTGACTATTAAATTATGTAAAGTGATCCTTGTTATCGTTCGCGCATGCGCAGATAAAAATTATTTCATACAACCGCTCATATTTCCTAAAATATTTAATATATTTATATTCCAATTGCACTATAATGTTTCTACTATATTTTGCCCATTCTTCTGAAACCAGAGTTAAATTTGGTTGAAAATCCTGCATGTTATAAGCAAAAAACATGCAAGAATTTTTTAATTTTTTTAAATAAATCGCTATATCTCTATTAATATACATGCTGTTCTTACACAAAAGAATACACATATTCCACAATGTCTGTTTATTTATATTCGATTGCGATAGATCATTTTGTGCGATAGATCATTCATCAATTTTTTTTTTTTTGGTTGGCCCCCTAATTGCCCCCTTATCAAATCGACATTGCTAAATATGAGGTCATAACTGTTCTTTTCAATCCTAAAATTCCAGAAGAATCTGTCAAGTATATTTCTAAATATTCGACAAAATGTCTAAAATTGAAAGTTGCCGGTCATTAAAGGCAATATAGTGTATATCATGATATATACCAAGATATATATCCATTGATATACATCAACGAACCTTGCAGGTACGTTTTTTTCCTTTGTCTTTTTAATCTGTTTTAATAGATAAATATTGTACTTTAAAAAAAAAAAAAAGGAAAAAAAAAAAAAAAGAAAAACTTAAAACATCATTAACATTTATCTGTTAGATTTCGTCATTTTAGTTCATGAAAGCTTTCTTTTTTCCCGTTTCCTCATTCTTACAACAAACCTCTCATCTTATCTCAAGGCATCCTATTCTTATAAAATACTGTTGATTTTATAGCGTACACTTTATTTTGCATATAGAACTGTGATTCTTTTAAATTATTTTTGACTTCCTCAAACATTTACTGAAAATAATAATAATAATAATAATAATAATAATAATAATAATAATAAAACGGTTTAATAAAATTATTTTCTACTGGACCATATCAAAGAGAAAATTTTATTGAGCCAACAATTTTGTGTTGCATACAATATTTCAATTCGATAATTGTAGGATCAACAGAAATTGTTCTTAACTAAAAAATAAAATCGGATTTTACTTCGAGCATCAATTACTTTTTCTGTATATAGATCCATATCAAAGTACTATTATATATTTACTAGTATTTATTTATTTACTTTCACACACTTATATCTAGTGATAAATTCTTTTTCTTTTTTCCATAAAACATATTATTTCAGGTATGTTTTTCTTTCTTTCAATAGATAAATATTGTACTTTTTTTTAAACTAAAAACATCCTTAACATTTATCTATTACATTTCATCATTTTTGTTCATGAAAGCTTTCTTTCTTCCGTTTCCTTATTCTTACAACAAACCTCTCATCTTATCGTAAGTCATACTATTCTTATAAAGTACTGTTTATTTTATAGCGTCCACTTTATTCTGCATATAGAACTGTAATACTTTTAAATTCTTTTTGACATTCTCAAATATTTACTGATAATAATAATAATAATAATAATAATAATAATAATAATAATAATAATAATAATAATAAAACGGATAACAAAATTATTTTGTACTAGCCGCCCTTGGCGACCAGTTTGGTCTCCGTTAGATGTGTGCTCTCATCTTATGTCTTTACATCTTCACATCACCATGTTACTTTTATCCAAATTTTAATTTACTTTCTCAATACCTCGCCAAATCAGAAGTTTCTAGTACTGAAATCAAGAACTCTATATTTTTATGGGTACACTCTAAATAAAAAGGAGTGACTATTCACTCCTCCGGAGTGAATAGTCACTCTATCGCAGAGTCAAAATATGCCCAACCTCTTTAGAGGGACTATTCACTATGAGCAAAAGTGAAATTTTTGACTCTCTGAAAGAGTGAATAGTCACTCCTGGAAAGTGAATATTCACTCTAAACGGGGGTGGATAATCACTTTTTCGGAGGAGTGACTATTCACTCTTGCTAAAGGAGTGCGGTTTTTCACCCCTGGTAGGAGTGTATAGTCTTTCATAAAAGTGAATGTTCATTTTTTATGTAGTCGTTTTTTTTTTTTTTTCGCTTCTATGGTCATTTTAAAAGAATCACATCTTTTACAACATGCAATGAAAATAGATACAAGCGTAGTAAAGATTGGAATAAAATACTTTATTAGCAATATTTATTTAATTCATAGTTTGTAACACTAATTGAACTTTTAGGGAAAAATTCAGTTAAAGTTACATAGGAATTTAAATTAGATTACGAATAGTAATAAACTAAAATATTTTATTCCAATTTTATCCTTTGTGTTTGCTTTTATTGCATGCCCTATAAAGATATTACTTTTAAAGTTTTATTAATAACTTTTTAATCAGCGGATGTTATATGTTTAACAATGTTTGATTTGATTTTAATTTTTGTTTTAAATATAAAACCGTACTTTTTCTTTAAATTATTGCTATTTTTGCAAAGTCCTATTGTTCTAAAATATTTTTAATTTTTCCATTTAAAAAACAATACTTATAAACTCACATCTTTTTTAAATAAGTTCTAAGCATGATTTAAATATTAAGAATGTATATATATATATTATCCGATGTCATTTGCTTTTGTTTTATTTAATATGAACATGGAGTCTAAAGTTAAACTTTTAAGTTCTCTGGAATATGTATATATTTTTCTTTTAAACATATTCCTTAACTTAATCATGATTTCTAATTTTCGTCCGTCATTGCTGAAAAATGAAATTAATACAATATTTATTAATGAAATGACGCGATAAGCCATGTTTAATTTAATTTTTTTATTCGCGTAGATATTGTATTTTGTGAATATGAGCAAAATAGATTTTATATGTTTTATAGGAAAAGATTGAGATCGGAAATAGAAATAAGTTGGAAATTGCTCGTCAAACGTGGCAAATGAGGTGCGTTCGTAAAATAACTAATTTTATAAATATTTTTTGCACCGCATATTGTGCTGAATGTATATTTTGGTGAACTTTATAAGTGCATATCAATTTCATTCTGTTCAAAGGACTGTAACATCATTAAAATGCACTTGAAATAATTTTTTCCCATTGACCTTAAAGTTAACGGAAAGCTTTTGACTCCCTGTAATTAAACTGTACATCCGATTTTCATAAAATCTGAAACGACTCGACAAAATTTTGCAACAATTAAATAGGGTAGATGTGCCAGTAATGGACACTCTTAAGGAATTTCTTTTAAAATTATTTTTTTATTAATAGTTATAATTATTACATTCCAGTTTTTTCAATATTATATTAATCTATCAACAATATTTAACCATTCTTATAGTCTCATTTCCCAATGTGAATCGAAATTTAATTTTAAATAACAGAAATATACCAAAACACCCAAAAGCCCAGTAATGGACACCCTCTGGCCCAGTAATGGACACCCCATAAAAAGTAATAAATATAATTGTTTTTATGACTGTATTTAGAATCAGAATTTAATGAAAACATACTAATGAAAGAAAATGGTTATTTTTAAATAAATTTAACAATAAGGATACCAGTAATTAATAAAATATTTGTGATGATCATTTACTGTTTGCATCAATTATTGTAATTATCAGACGATCAATGTTTTAATTATTTTAGATGGATAGTTTAAAATACTAAATATCAGGCAATTACAGCTATTAAATTATTGAAACAGTGGGGGATTTAAAAGGTAATAATAATAAAAAAAAGTTTTGGAATGTTAGTGATGTTTAGTTTTGTCTCGCTATTTTTAACAATTAATCTTCCAGAGACTACTTGATATATCATTTATAATAATTAATATTGCAAATATGAAAGAAATGATATTGTGAGTTGAATATTTTAAATGCTAAGTAAAATAATTTCAAAATAAAACTGTAGAACTGATGTTTGAGGCCACTGATCTGCAGATTTACCAGTTTCATGAATATTGCGTATAAATTAAGGAATATTACTTTTTTTTTCCTTCTTTTTCTTTTTTTTTCAGATAAGAATAACCAAACATTTAACACAGAAAATAGATTTTTAATAGCTTCTGTAACTTAATTGCTTTTATTTAAAAGGAGAGGTATTAAGCCCTATGAGCCCGTCTTTGGCTGTACTCTTAAACAATATTTTCTACTACCTAGCTGGTTTGATTGCCAGATTTTAAAATAGCAAAGTATATATACATAAAAAAAGAATAAAATATTGAAATTTTATTAATCACATAAACTAACTTAAAAGCAGCTATTTAAAAAGTTTTGGTGGAAAATGAGTAATTAACCATTCTAGTAATAGACACCCTCTCTTAAAACCTTAAAAAAAAAATGAAATTTCGTAAATGACCGTTAGTATATAAAAGTCTAAGTTTTCTATTGCTACTCAAACAAAAGCATTCAAATTTTGTAAGAAAATAAATAATATATAAATTAATTAAACGAAGCCAGCTCTTAGCCTCTTCATTAAGATTTTCACAGAAAAACAGCAAAACTTTGAAACATTATTTTCTACTTCCTAATTGGTTTGATTAAAAGTGTCAACAATAACCCAGTTTTATAAAACATGCAAGGGGAAATTATAAAAAAATTAATTAAAGTTAAATATTTATTACTTATTTTTTTATGAACCAAAAACATCAAAGGATGATCATTACTGGCACATCTGCCCTATTTAAAATTTCAGACCATTCGGAAGGCTGTAACAACATTAAAATGCACTTGCAATAATTTTTCCCATTGGCCGTAATGTAACAGAAAAATTTGACTGTCCCTGTAATTAAACTATACATCCGATTTTCATAAAATTTGAAATGACGCGACAGAATTATACAACAATTATATATTTTAAATTTCAAACGATTCGGTTGGGTAGTTTTTGCGCTGTTATATGCGGGCAGACGGACAGACAGACGGACTGAGCGACGACTATAGGTGCTACGTATTTATATAACTTACGAACGCACCTAAAAAGCGAAATTTATTTTTTTATATCATTAAATAGTTTAAACTTTTGTCTTTCCAACGATGTGTCACACATGTTTATACATATAAAAAATAAGTGTTGAAATTATTCATTCTTTCTAAGAGTACTTCAGAGCTTAATGGCAATAAATCTTTAATCGACTTTTTCTCAAAACTTGGATTTTTCATGTTTATGTTCCTTTTTTAGGTGCGTTCGTAATTATATAAATACGTAGCCCCTATATTCGTCGTTTAGTCTGTCTGTCAGTGTTAATTTCAGGGGGTGGCCCGGGGGGGGGGGCATTTGCCCTCCGGAAGATTTGAGATTTTGTGTTTTCAATGGTCAAAAAGTGCAATTCCCCCCCGGAACTCTATAATGCCCCCCCCCCCCTCCGGTACCACAGAAATCCCTCCCGGAGATAAGGGTCTGAATTCAACACCCGCATATAACAGAGCAAAAACTACCCAACCGAATGGTCTGAAATTTTAAATATATAATTGTTGCAAACTTTTGTCGAGTCATTTCAAATTTCATAAAAATCGATGTATAGTTTAATTACAGGGACAGTCAAAAGTTTTCCGTTACATTACGGCCAATGGGAATAAATTATTGCAAGTACATTTTAATGATGTTACAGCCTTCCGAATAATCTAAAATTTTAAATATATATTTGTTGCAAAATTTTGTAGACTCATTTCAAATTTCAAAAAAATCGGATGCATAGTTTAATTCCAAGGACAGTCAAAAGTTTTCCGTTACATGACGGCCAATGGGAAAAAAAATATTTTAAGTGCATTTTAATGATGTTACAGCCTTTCAGAACAAAATGAAATGGATATGCACTTATGTATTGCACTAAAATATACATTCAGTACAATATGCGGTGCAAAAAATATTTCTAAAACTAGTTATAGTACGAACGCACCTCATTTGCCACGTTTGGTGAGCAATTTCCAACTTGTTTCAATATCTATTAAACATAAGAACTCAGATTTTTTTTTAATACTTGTACTATGTTATATTGTATACACAGGGATTCAATGATTTGTTGAGAATTATTTATTTTAGGCAGTGAAATCTTACCAAAAAGTGCTAATTTAAAAATTACTTTCAATAAATAATTAATAATTAATTTTGAATTTTACTTAGAACGAAAATGGTCTGTTAAAATACGTAAAACATGTTTTTCAAACTACTCTAAAAAATCTAGACCTCTATCTTTCACCATTTCAGAGAAAAATGTACATAAAGTTTGTGAATTTAACATGCCGGAGATACGGCTTTCCCGGTCCCCTTAAAACAATTACATTTCAGTCCGCTACATGAAGAAATCCCACAATCACTTTAGAACGAAAATGGTCAGTTAAAAAACGTAAAGCATGTTATTCAAACTACTCTAAAAAATCTAGACCTCTATCTTTCACCATTTCTGAGAAAAAGGTACATAAAGTTGGTGAATTTAACATGGCGGAGATACAGCTTTCCCGGTCCCCTTAAAACAATTACATTTCAGATCGCTACATGAAGAAATCTCACAACCACTTATGAATACTCCACGATCAATCTTTTGCTATACAAACATACAACTATTTAGCTCATAATCTGGACATTCCACATATCTACACGGATAAATGCTTAAAATTAAACAAGACTTACCTTCATTTTATGTATTCCAAAGAATAATTTTAATGATATCCTAATCTGTTAATCTTAAAATGGCGGACGAAAAAGTGATCATTTTTCTTATCTTTAAAGGGTGTCGTCGCCTTGCTGCTCTGTTTGGTTAATAAGCAATGCACACGTAAGTCACTCTTCTTTCAGGAGTGAGACATCTCACTCCTTTCTAGAGAGTGGAAAACTCCACACTTTAAGGAGTGTATTTTTATAAAACTCACTCCAAAAAGAGTAAAAATGCCTGTCACTCTTTCAAAAAGTGAACTTTTCACTCCTCCCAATTTTAGAGTGTACTACTTGGTTATCCCGTCGACCAAAAATATATCGCCAAACTATAAGGTTAAATATCAATAATGGTTGATCGTAAATGTCATATTTGCTTGTTTTTAAGCGAGTTACATGTGTTTACGTCATCAAGTTATTTTTATTTCGACGTTTTATTTGTATTTTTATTAATGTTATACTAATTTATTTGTTCTTTCGGTATTCAAAATAAAAATTATGTCAATTTGTATAATTTGGCGAGTGGTTTGGCGATTTATATAATTTGGCGAAATGAGTCGACGGTATAACTAAGTAGTACCTTTTTATGCTAGCCAGGCGCAAGTGATTAATCATCAAACATTGCGTTTCCAATCGCATTTTTTCATATTTCATTAAATTCATCTAAAATATAATAATTTCATTCATTTTATTTAAAATACATAATTTTAATTTGAAATTCATGGTTTTCACTTTTTCTTTCCCTGTTTTAAGGAAAAGAAAAGAAAAAAAAATAAATAATACCAAAAACCATGACTTTTAATTTCAATATCAAAGCATTGTTTTAATTTAGCACGCGAAAAATAAAAAATGTAAAAAATGGTGACCTGGCATATAAAAAGCGAAGCGGTCAGCCCGGAACTATTGATGACAGTCACACGACTTAGGCTATTATTAAGAGATTGGAAAATATCAAACAAAAAAATTTATTGAGCCAGCAATTTTGTGTTGCATCAATACTATTTCAGTTTGATAATTGAAGGTTCAACAGAAATTTCTCTTAAATAAAAAATAAAATAGAATTTTACTTCGAGCATTAATTATTTTTTCTGTATATAGATCCATATAAATGTACTATTATTTATTTCTTTATTTATTTGCACACACTTATATCTAGTGATAAATTCTTTTCTTTTCTTAAAATACATTTTTTCAGGTAGGTTTTTTTCTTTCTCTCTCTTTTAATCTGTTTTAATACAGAAATATTGTACCTTTTTTTTTTTTAACTAAAAACATCAATGACATTTATCTATTAGATTTCACAATTTTTGTTCATGAAAGCTTTTTTTTTTTTTCATTTCCCCATTCTTACAACCAACCTCTCATCTTATCATAAGTCATCTTATTCTTATAAAGTACTGTTCATTTTATAGGCTACATTTTACTCTGCATATAGAACTGTAATTCTTTTAAAATCTTTTTGACTTTCTCAAACATTTACTGCAAATAATAATAATAATAATAAAACAGTTTAACAAAATTATTTTCCATTGAACCATATAATAGAGAAATTTTTTTTAGCCAAGTATATTGTGTTGTATCAACAATATTTCAGTTTCGATAATTGTTGGTGCAACAGGTTGGTTGGTTGTATTTATGTCGGCCAATTATCTGCACGTGGGATATAGGCCCGAAGGGGGGAGTGCCTTTCGTGGAGGTCTTTCTAAGGGAACCTAACACGTATTAACGCTTGGAGAACCAAGGTTCGAAGAAAACCACGAAAACTCCGAACGATTAGGCCGACGGGCGCGATTGGGATCGAACCCAGCACCTCCCGTCTACCAGCTTCGAGAGCAGAACCTCTCGGCCACTGGTGGGGCCCTGTTGGTGCAACAGAAATTTCTCTTAAATAAATAATAAAATAGAAATGTTTTTGGTTGTTGTTCATGACGGACAATTAACTTCACAAGGGATATGGGCCGAAGGGGTGGGTGGAACCACCCCTAATGGAACCTAACCCGTATTTACGCAAGGAAATCCAAGGTTCGAAGAAAACCACGGAAAATTCCGAAAGATTAGGCCGACGGGCGCGAACTCAGCACCTCCCGTCTACATGCTTTGAGAGCAGAACCTCTCGCACACTGGTGGAGCGAAAATCTTTTGGATCTTTAATAGATTTTTCTGTACATAGATGCATATAAATACACTATTATTTATTTATTTATTTACTGTCCCACATTTATATGTAGTAATAATTTATTTTTTCTTTCTTGAAATACATTTTTTCGGGTAGGTTGTTCTTTCTTTCTATTTTTACTCTGTTTTAATAGCTACATATTGATTTTTTTTTTAAACCAAAAACATCGTTATCCTTTACCTATTAGATTTCATCATTATTGTTCCTGAAAGCTTTTTTTTTTTTTTCGTTTCTCCATTCTTACAACCAACCACTCATCGTATCGTAGGTCGTCCTACTCTTATAAAGTACTGTTGATTTTTAGCTTATACTTTATTCTGCATATAGAACTGCTATTCTTTTAAATTATTTTTGACTTTCTCAAACATTTACTACAAAATAATAATAATAATAATAATAATAATAATAATAATAATAATAATAATAATAATAATAATAATAATAAAACAGCTTAACAAATATTTTTTTATTGGACCATATCAGACAGAAAATTTTATTGAGCCAACAATTTTGTGTTTCCTTGTCGGTATTTTAGTTCGATAATTATAGGTCCAACAGAAATTTCTCTTAAATTAAAAATAAAATAGAATTTTTTTTGTATGAATAATTGTTTCTTCTGTATATACATGCATATAAATATACTATTATTTATATATTTATTTATTTACTTCCGCACACTTATATCTATTAATGATTCCTTTTTCATTTCTTGAAATATATTTTTTCAGGTACGTTTTCTTTCCTTTCTGTTTTAACAGATAGATATTATATACATATATATATATATTTTTTTAAACTAAAAACATCGTTATCCTTTACCTATTAGATTTCATCATTTTTGCTGAAGAAAGTTTTTTTTTTTTTCGTTTCCCCATTCTTACAACCAAACTCTCATCTTATCGTAACTCATCCTATTCTTATAAAGTACCGTACTTTTTATAGCGTACACTTTATTCTGCATATAGAACCGCGACTCTTTTCAATTCTTTTTGGCTTTCTCAAACATTTACTGCAACAACAACAACAACAACAACAAAATAATAATAAAATGGTTTAACAAAATTATTTTTTATTGGACCATATCAAACAGGAAATTTTGTTGAGCGAACAATTTTGTGTTGCATCAACAATATGTCTGTTCAATAATTTTTGGCCCAATAGAAATTTCTTTAAAAAAAAATAAAACAGCACTTTTTTTTTTGGGATCATTAATTGTTTTTTCTGTATATAGATGCCTATAAGTATACTATTATTTATTTATTTATTTACTTGCACACTTACATCTAGTAACTATTTCTTTTTCCTTTCTTAAAATTTCTTAAATTTTCCTTTCCGTTTTTATAGATAGACTAGGGGGCTCTGCCCCCTGCAAGCTACGCTCGCCAACCCCCGTTTAGACACTGTAGAATCTAAAAGAACGCTAATCTGATCGCTTTTAAAAAGATTAGGGAAGATTGAATTATACTGAAAAAACCTGTAGCGATCTCCCTGTAAACGGGTATCCATTCAATTCCCTTTGATTAAAAAATTTAAGGCAGAATCAATCGCTGTTAAGACATCCAATGGTTGTTTTGGTGTTTGATTCACAATCTGTTGCTTGTTATATCTAAAATCTGTCGCCAAACTATAAGATTAAATGCCAATAATGGTTGATCGTAAATGTCACATTCACTTGACTTTAAGGAAGTTATACGTGTTTACGCCATCAAGTGATTTTTTATTTCGACGTTTTATTTGTATTTTTATTAATGTTATAATAATTTATTTGTTCTTTCGTTATTTAAAATAAAAAATTGTCAATTTGTATAATTTGGCGAGTGTTTTGGCGATTTATATAATTTGGCGAAATTGGTCAACGGGAGAAATAGTACCATTAAAGCATTGCTTTGAAGTTGAAATTAAATGTCATGATTTGTTGTATTGTCATATACGCACCGGGTTTGGCGTGCATTTTTTTATGACAATTTGGCGAAAGCCTCGTTTACGAATACCATGTGTATTTTTAAATAATTTTCTGTTATTTTTAAAATGAAATAACAATAAATAAGAAAAAGTTTAATTAATAACTGTAGAAGAAAACAATTTATAACTTTTTTTAAATAAAAAGAAAATAAATTCAAATAAACATTTATTAATAAATAAGCAACAATAGCCGGGTTACCATGTCAAGTAAAATAACGCCATTTTGGCGCCAATTAGGTACAGCGTTGCGTATATGACATCTGTGCCTAATATTTTTCGTTTCGTTTCGTTTTAAAAAAAAAAGGAAAGAAGTGAAAGCCATTTATTTTAATATTTCAGTTTTAAATGAAAATTTTGCATTAAATAAAATGATAATGAAATACAAAAAAAAAAAAAAAAAGAAAGAAAGAAAGAAAGAAAAAGAAAAAAGAAAAGAAAAAAGAAAAGAAAAGAAAAGAAAAGAAAATAAAAGAAAAGAAAAGAAAGGAAAAGCATTGTTCTTAGCATACATTTAAGTGAGGCCAAACTGGTCGCTAAATTAGTTTAAAATAATAACCTTTTCTAAAATATGAAAAAAATATCTGTTATGATTAGAGAAACGTATTTAAAATGAGAAAAAAAGTAATATTTCGGAAACTAATTCGAATTTTAAAATTCTAATACCAGTTTTGAGATCTGTGGATCAATACGGATTTTTGGTGTTAATTTCATCGCAAAGTATTCCGTATTTTAGGAGAAATTGCTCATGAAAGCTTTTTGTTTCGTTTCCCCATTCTTACAACCAATCTCTCACCGTCTCATTTTATCGTAAGTCATCCTGTTCTTATAAAGTACTGTTCTTTTCATAGCATACATTTTATTCTGCATATAGAAATGCAATTCTTTTAAATTCCTTTTGACTTTCTCAAGCATTTACTGCAAATAAATAAATAAATAAATAAATAAAAATAATAAAATAAAATATTAATAATAAAAAACGATTCAACAAAATTATTTCTTTTTGAATCATATTAAACAGAAAAGCGCATTGAGTCAACAGTTTTTTGTTGTATCAACAATATTTCGGTTCGATAATTGTTGGTCCAACAGAAATTTGTCTTAAATAAAAAAATAAAATAGAATTTTTTTTTTTTTATAAGTAGTTATTTTTTCTGTATACAGATGCATAAAAATATACTATTATTTATTTATTTATTTGTTTACTTTTATTTTTTTCTGTATATAGGCACATATAAATGTACAATTATTTATTTACTTGTACGCACGTCTGAATTTTTTATTCATCTTACTAACTAACTAATATTTTTTTCCCTCTTTCTTGAAATATATTCTTTCAGTTTTATTATTATTAGTATTATTAGTTAGATGAATAATTTATTTACTTATTTTTTTTAAAGTTTCATTGTTTTTTATTCATTAAATGTATTTATCTTCCCATACCCTTTCCCAAAGCCAGTGTCTTATTTTTTAATCTTGTAATATATTTTTCTCTTTACAGCCTACTGTCTATTCTGCTCATGCAACTGCAAATTTTTTAGATTCACTTTGACTTTCTCGAACAATTAATGCTGTAAAATAATAATAATAATAATAATAATAATAATAATAATAATAATAATAATAATAGAATAATCCAACAAAATTCTTTGTTTTTGAACCATATTAAACAAATCAATTTATTGAGTCGACAGTTTTTTGTTGTATGAACAATGTTTCGCTTCGATAATTGTTCATGCAACAGGAATTCGTTTTAACCCTTAATCTACTGACGGTACTTATAAGTATCATTAAAATAACTTGTTATAAAATTAATTTAATACATCGATTAATTGTAATACAGTTTATGTTGGTCCAAAAGCATTATGGGTTACACAAAACAGAACTATTTTTAAAAGGATGATTTCGTTTGCGTTTGCATCTTTTCAGCTTTATTGGCGTTGAGGGAGGGTGGAAGGAATTTTTCGATTTGGAAATATTTCTATATTTCTAAACAGTTAAACAGTTTTTTGTTGTATCAACAATGTTTCGCTTCGATAATTGTTCATGCAACAGGAATTCGTCTTAACCCTTAATCTACTGACGGTACTTATAAGTACCATTAAAATAACTTGTTACAAAATTAATTTAATACATCGATTAATTGTAATACAGTTTATGTTGGTCCAAAAGCATTATGGGTTACACAAAACAGAACTATTTTTAAAAGGATGATTTCGTTTGCGTTTGCATCTTTTCAGCTTTCTTGGCGTTGAGGGAGGGTGGAGGGAATTTTTCGATTTGGAAATATTTCTATATTTCTAAACAGTTAAACAGTTTTTTGTTGTATCAACAATGTTTCGCTTCGATAATTGTTCATGCAACGGGAATTCGTCTTAACCCTTAATCTACTGACGGTACTTATAAGTACCATTAAAATAACTTGTTACAAAATTAATTTAATACATCGATTAATTGTAATACAGTTTATGTTGGTCCAAAAGCATTATGGGTTACACAAAACAGAACTATTTTTAAAAGGATGATTTCATTTGCGTTTGCATCTTTTCAGCTTTCTTGGCGTTGAGGGAGGGTGGAGGGAATTTTTCGATTTGGAAATATTTCTATATTTCTATTGTAAAAACATTATATTTGTACATTTCTTAATTCTACAAAATATTAAGAAAAATATTTAAAATAAAAGATTTGAGTTGGCTTATAAATATTGCACAAAATCCCTGTAAATTCAAACATAATTAACCCTTCTAAATCTTTTAATCCTTCTAAAGTTTATTAAACGATTATGTAAATCTTCTAATGTAGTTTAAATAATTCACGAAAAATGCTTTAGAAGATCAAATTTTCATGAATTCATAATTCAGCAGATAAAGGGTTAAATGTGATAAAATAGAAAATTTTTTGAATCAGTAATTATTTTCTCTGTATATAGATACATGTAAATGTACTGTTATTTATTTATTTAATTTACTCACACGCAATTTTTCCTTCATCTTATTAACTAATTTTATCTTTTTTTCTTTCTTGAAATATATTTTTTCAGATTTCTTTAAAATTATTATTATATGAATATCATATTTATTTTAACTTTCTTCTCCTCATCTTTAACTCATATATTAGGCTTGATTTTTTTTATTTGTTAAATCTTTTTTTTTTCCTTCCCATTCCCATCTCTACATCCAGCTATTGTAACTCTTCTTAATTTGCAATATACTTTTCGTTTTATAGTCCATAATTTATTCTGCTCATTAGATTTTGTTTCTATACATTCGAAATGGCGGTCGTAAAATACAAAATGGCGGTAAGAACGAAAAAAAAAATGTTTACGCACCATACTGAGTGGCATATCATTGGATAGGCCTTCCAAATTAAAGACGATGTTTCATCGACTATTTTACAGTCAGAAGCTCTGTTTAAATATCACACAACCTGGAAGTTGTGTACGTAGGATCTCTAGCGTTACTGCAACTCTAACCTTCATAGACATCTATAGGCCTCATCAAAACAGTGTTTATAGATAGAAGCTAACAATTAAACACAACTTAAAAGTCACCAATACAAACAAATAAAAAAAATAGGTAAGAGATATAAAAAAATAGTTTCAGATTGATGAGAAATAATTAATTAGTTCACTTTTAATGCAGTCGGGTTTTTTGATTTTTTAAATTTAATTTTTACTTGTTTTAGATTCACTTTGACATTCTCAAATAATTGATGCTAAAACAATAATAATAATAACTAGTCAGACGTGGCAATCCCAAAACTTTCTTCCGCCTCATACATGTTAATACTAACTGAAAAATGCAGCAAAATCTAATTAGCAACAACTTATGGCATCTTCTAACTGAATCTGAAGTCTGATGAAAATCCGTGCATTAGTATTTGAGATAGAGCTATTGCGGAAATCGTAAAACAATCTGCATAATAGCGCCACCTGTTGGGAGATTTATGGCAAAAACTAATCAGGACCCCTTTATGCCAGGAACTAACTAAATCTGAAGTTTCATGAAAATTCATGCATTAGTTCTTGAGATACAGGTATTGCGGAAATCGTGCAAAATTCAGCATAGCAGCGCCACCTGTAGGGCTATTTACACCAAAAACAAAACAGCACTAATTTTTATCAGGGACTAACTGAATCTAAAATCTGATGAAAGCCCGTGCATTAGTGCTTGAGATAGAGCTATTGTGGAAATAGTGAATAAAGTAGCATAGCAGCGCCACCTGTTGGGCGATTTACACCAAAAGCTAATCAGCACCAGTTTATATCAAGGTCTAACTGAATCTAAAGTTTTGTGAAATTCCGTGAACTAGTTCTTGAGATAGAGCGCCCACAAAATTTTTGTCACATACAGACTCACAGAGTGACAGACAGACTCACAGACAGACATTTTCTAAAAACCATCCAATCGTGTTCAGGACTTTTTAAAACGTATAAATCCATCGAAAATCGGAAGTCGAAATTTTTCACGACTCCAATACTTTCTTCTTGTAAAGATGGAAGAAAGTAATAAAATGGTTCAACAAAATTCTTTTTTATTAGACCATATTAAACAGAAAATTTTATTGAACGAACTATTTTTTGTTGTATCAACAATATTTCGATTCGATAATTGTTGATCATACAGAACTTTGTCTAAATGTGGTAAAATCGGAAAGTTTTTGGATCAGTAATTATTTTTTCTTTAAATAGATACATATATAAATACACTATTATTTATTTATACCCACTCATATCTAAATTTTTTATTCATCTCAGGATTGGGTTGATTTTTGACGGCCGATTATCTACTCGAGGGATATAGACCCGTGGGGTGGGGAGGGGGAGTGCCCTCCGTGGGGGGGATCTCTTTCTAAGGGAACTTAACCCGTATTTACGCTTGGAAATCCAACGTTCGGAGAAAACCACTAAAACTGCGAACGATTAGGCCGACGGCGCGAACCCAGCACCTCCCGTCTTACCAGCTTCGAGAGCAGAACCTCTCGGCCACTTTTATTCATCTTAAGTAACTAATATTTTCTTTTTTCTTTCGTGAAATATATTCTTAAAGTTTTTTTTTATTATTATTAGATAGATATCGCAGTTTTTAAAACCTTTTTTTTTTTTAAATAATTAACTTTTATCTGTTAGGTATTGCTTTTGTTGATGTTGATGTTCATTAAAGATTTTTTTTTCTCTCCCGTACCTCCCAACTGATTATAGTCAGTCTCACTCTTCTTTAATCTTGTAATATACTTTCCGTTTTATAGTCTACAGTTTATTATGTCGATGCAATTTTTGTTTTGTTTGTTTAAGTTTTATTTTGTTTTTTTTCGAACAATTAATGCTGAAATAATAGTAATAACTAGAATACAAGAATTCTGCTTTTTCAGAAATTAGAGTCGCCCCCGATGAATCTATACATATGTATATATGTTGCATTTTGCTATCGACTTTTGTGACATTCCGGTGGCACTCGTATATCTCGAAGTAAACGTAGTAAAGTAATCAAGGTCAACCCTCCGTTATCATGAGGATATCGGAGTGCATTCAGGGTGGCGAGTATAAGACAGGCTGCATAAACATTGAGAAATTTCCCATGGCATAATTAATAGAGCCATCGTAACTTTAAACGTTGTTTATTTGACAAAAACATATCGAAACATTTCCAGTAACTTGTCCATCAACTCTCGAATAATCGATGATCCACTTCATAAAACTTAAGATGTTAAAAGTATTAGGATCTACACATTAAAGTCATTCACCCCAAGTGACGTAGATTTATTAAACAACCGGAAAAACGTAAAATCTCTCGCTCCTCGTCGATGTAACGGTATAAGTACTCAAAGAGACAGAACCCGGATGGATACATTATTAGTGGAGAACCAACTCCAGCAGAAAGAGGGGGAGGAACGGGACAGGAGACAGGCTACGATTCGATGGGAAGGGAGACGAAAGCGTGACGTCGATAATGAACTCTTTATACGGCGTCAGTATTAAAGCGCAATCAAATGCTGGCGGGAGCTTGCAAGGAATTGTGGGAAAAGAACATCATCGAACAAATGCAAAACATTCGAAACAAAAAGAATTTAGCTTTAGAATAAAATGAAAAAAGTAATTTAATGGGTTTTAAGATTAGACGAATAGATTACATGCATGAAATAAAAGACAAAAGATATTAAAGTATTATTAAAGATAGGTAAAAAAGGAAAAATATTAAGAATTTGGAATAGTTTTACTAAGATAAAAGGGCGAAAATTTTTATTATTACATATATATGTAATAATAAAGATGAAATCACAAATATATGATAAAATGGTAAAATTCTAAAGATGAACAAGATATGAACATAGGAAACCAGTATGTAAAATAAGAAACTATGAATAACCCACAGAATCATCAGAGATGCTTGTTGGTTAAGGGGTCTCAGGACTCTTAAAATTGGAAAAATCGAAACAAAAAGACCATTTTCAACATATAATATCTTAAAATTTAATTGATTTTAAGACAAAATTTTATATTGGGATGAAAGATATAAGTATGTTCTTTCATTTCATGTATTTGAAAAATTACAAGATGCAGAATTAGAATTTACAGTGGGCTCCAAAATGTCAGACATTTGACGAGCGGAAAATCGGCATAACAGATTATGCGCACGATTACAAAATAAATTTTGCAAGTAGAAGAAAAATTTTGGGTCCTACTTATGCTTCACATTGTAATAATTACTCTGAACCTAAATAAATTTGCATTTAAAGCCTTTTTCTATTTTTAATACAAAGTTGTATTTAGTTAAGGCAAAATTTAGAAATTTTCAACAGTATAATCACCTATAAAGAATATATTTCTGAACAATAAAAAGGAAATTTTAGGTTCAGTTTATACAGACTAACATGAAACATATGTTTTGAAAATTTCATGAAAAAAAATTCAGAAGTTTTTGAGATATCGTGCGCGTTATGACCAAAAACGTCATTTGGAGTTCAAGGAAAAATTTATACCAAAATGTTCAAAAAAGATAGTAGTTTAATATCTAAAAAAATTAAAATTTCGAAAATTTTAAAGCTTTAAGAGTCCTGAGACCCCTTAATTCATAGTGAAGATGCGTTATTTCATCCAATTTTGTCGATATTAACCCTAAAATGACCAAATTTAGCACCTAATAGCGCATTATAAAAGAAAATAAACGATGAATAACCAAAAGATCTAAAGAAAGATACACCTCACACAGGATATAAAAAATTATTAGAGCACAGTACCTCAATTACATACTAGGTTCTAAAACATCAAAGAGTTGACTCACTATATTAAAGCATGTGAGGGTGCAAACAGATTTAGGATTATTAGAACACGTGGGCGCAATTGCTGTAAACCAGAACATTGCTGCCAACTGGTATGAAAAAGGAAAACTATATTGTAATTAGGTTTTTAACAAAGCTGTTTAGTGCTGCCATCTACCCATAAAAAGGAAATGAAATTAATTGAAGAAATCAAGAAATGATTTAGATTAACATTTATTTAAAGTAAAATGAAAAAATAGGAATAAACGTAACTGAGTAAATAAAAAAAAAAAGTACTGTTAAGTACTGAGTAAATAAAAAAAAAATAAGTATATAAAAATAAGTAAACAGAAGGGCATTGATTAAATTAACTAGTTTAAAAACAAATATCATAAAATAAAAAATGAGTATATAAATAACATTTAAAAAACAATGATGATTATTTTGAGATAGTAAAATATAGCCTTGTATTATGTACCAATATGTGAAAATTAATAAAAAATATCATGTTAAATGCATAATAGCCCCCCCCCCCTTTTTTTAATATATCCATACAATATATGAGCACACATACATACATACACAGATACATGCTCACACACATATAAAAATGTAAGGTTTTTAAACTTTTTTTTAGCATTCCCGACCCCAACCCTCCATAACGGTATTTTTATTTTTTATTTATTTTTATAATAGTGTATAATGTATGTAATACATACACACACACACACATACTTTTTTTTACATATAAATTTTTGTGTATGTTTTTTTAATTTTTTCAGCAATCCACATCCCACCGTCCATAATGGTGTTTCCGATTAAAAAAAAATTTAAACATATTTTATGCCTATACTGGTAAAAAGTAGAAAAAATAATATTAAGATTTGAGACATGCAGAAATAAAAAAGAGACGGGGTAATTATAAGACAATGCTAATTGGTTTAATTTAAAAATGTTAGGCTGACAAAATTAGGAGGAACATAAATGTTTGATAAGAAGATTATATTTAAGTAGAATATTTATTTCTATATGCTGCAATATGTAAGCAAGGATTGAAGTTAGTAAAATTAATTACATTAAATGAAAAGTCATTACGTTTATCATAAATGTTGAATGTTAGTGTGTTATTAGGGAGAATATTAACATTAACATCCATAAAATTGATACTAGAATTATTTGAATAAGAAGTGCTAACGTATATATATATAGATAGATAGTACAAAACATATTTCAATTTTAAGACTTAAAACACACGCTTTTATTTTATATAAAATGATGTCATCCGCATCCGCTGAAGAATTCCTCATTTGCGATCCAGTATTAAGCAACATCTACAGTAAAGTACGCATAGGACGTCACTATCACTGAATAATACACAAATCCGAAAAAAGAGATACCCCCATTCAAGAAACTCGACAAAAAAATCGGCTATCTAATGATTCATATGCCTTCATTTGTTTGTAATATTAATATAGATACTTAAAATTAAATTTAGTTTATAATAGCTCCACGTTTTATCAGAAATACTTCATTTATATTTTTTCAAAATAGCATGTATTTTAAGTGCATTTTTTTCAGTTTTAATGGGAAAATGGCAACAAAAAGATATAATTGCAATTTTTCAACTGTTTTTTCTTTACTTTCTACAGAAATGGAGTACTTGGGTTGCCAAAATTAAACAAATGGTGCTAAAAACTACAAAAAAATTAATGTATCAAAAATAAATGAAGATCCAGTTTTCAATCAAATTGCACTTAAAAGTACTTTTTTTCCCAATTCGATGGTATAAAAATTGAAAATGTGCGATGCTTAGAAGTTTAAAAAAGTACAGTAGAGTATTTAACAGTACAATGATACACCTTCTTTGTTTTACGGCTGGCTTATACAACGGAATGTTATTTTTTGGAGACGACATTTTATTTGCTGGGAGAAAGAAATAACATACAGGGGGCTAATGATAAAATGATCCAAAAAAAATCTTTCTTATTGGACAATATAAAACAGAAAATTTTATTAGGCGAACAGCTATTTGTTGTATCAACAATATTTCAGTTCGATAACTGTTGTTCCAACAGAATTTTGTCTTAAATATCGTAAAATCGATAATTTTTTTAGATCCGTTATTGTTTTTTCTGTATATAAATGCATATAAAATAGTATTATTTATTTATTTTTTTACTTGTACGTACTTATATCTATTTTTTTTTTATTCATCTTAACTAAATACTATTTTTTTTTTTTTTTTCATTCTTGGAAAAAAATGTATATCTATACTCATATTATAAAAAGGTAAAAATTGTTTATTTGTAGGAGGTAAGTTCTGGAACTACCAAACCGATTCCAAAAATAATGGTATCAAAATGATGGTGTTAGTCCAACTTAGAACATAGGCTATATCTTATGTCCATGCCACTAGCCAAAAGGGGGTGCAGGAGCGAAAAACGTTCTAAAAATGCGAATTTTGTGTTACTGAAAGGCCTAGAAACATGAAATTTGGAATGGTATAGTTACTTGTAAGATACTAATGATCTCTAAGAACATTTCTTAAAAAATTCGAAATTTAAAAGGGGTGAAAATGCACAAAAAGCATTCTAAAAAACGTTCTAAATGGCGAATTTTACGCAATATCAAGAAGTACCAAACCGATTTCAAAACTAATGGCGGCAAAAGGATGGTGACAACCCTCGCTCCAACATTGGCTATATTTTATGTCGGTGCTACTACTTCAAAAGGGGGGGGGGGGGGCAGGAGAAAAAAAACGTTCGAAATTGCGATTTTTGTGTTACTGAAGGGCCTAGAAACATAAAATTTGGCATGGTAGTTACTTATTAGATATAAATTAACTCTAAGAACATTTCTTAAAAAATTTAAATTTTAATGCGGTGAAAATGCGCAATAAGCGCTCTAAAAAACGTTTTTAATGGCAATTTTTACGCAATCTCAATAAGTACCGAACCGATTTCAAAACTAATGGTGTCAAAATGATGGTGACTACCTTTGCTTCAACATAGGCTACATTTTATGTCGGTGTCACAACCCCTAAAGGGGCTGCAGGAGCAAAAAGAACGTTCGAAAATGCGATTTTTGTGTTACTTAAGCGCCTAGAAACATGAAATTTGGAATAGTAGTAACTTATAAGATATAAATGATCTCTAAGAACATTTCTTATAAAATTCGAAATTTAAAAGGGGGTGAAATGCGCAAAAAGCGTTCTTAAAAAGGTTCTAAATGACGATTTTTACACAATCTCAGGAAGTACCGAACCGATTTAAAAAATAATGGCATCAAAATGATAGTGATAACCCTTGCTCCAACATAGGCTATATTTTATGTCGGTGACATTACCCCCAAATGGGGGTGTAGTAGCAAAAAAAAAAAAAAGTTCGAGAATGTAATTTTTGTGTTACTGAAGGACCTAGAAACATGAAATTTGGAATGGTAGTTACTTATAAGATATAAAGGGACTCTAAGAACACTTCTTAAAAAATTCTAAATTTAAAAGCGGTGAAAATGTGCAATAAGCGTTCTAAAAAACGTTCTAAATGGCGATTTTTACGCAATCTCAAGAAGTACCAAACCGATTTAAAAAATAATGGTGTCAAAATGATGGTGACAACCCTTGCTCCAACATAGGCTACATTTTATGTCGGTGCCATTACCACCAAAGGGGGTGCAGGAGCAAAAAACGTTCGAAAATCCGATTTTTGTGTTACTGAAGATCCTAGAAACATGAAATTTCTAATCGCAGTTACGTATAAGATATAAATGATCTCTAAGAACATTTCTTAAAAAATTCGAAATCTAAAAGGGGTGAAAATGAGCGAAAAGAGTTCTGAAAAACGTTCTAAATGGCGATTTCTACGCAATCTCAGAACATACCCAACTTATTTCATAAGTAATGGTTGGAAATTGATGATGACAGTCCTTGCTCCAACATGGGTTCTATTTCATATCGGTGTCACTACCACCTAGAGGTTTCATAAACAAAAAACGTTATAAATTGCGATTTTTGTGTTACTGAAGGGCCTAGAATCCTGAAATTAGGCAGGGCAGTTATTTGTAAGATACAAATGATCTCAAAGAATGTTTCCTAAAAAATCGAAATTTAAAAGTGGTGAAAATGAGCAAAAAGCGTTCGAAAAACTTTCTAAATTGCGATTTCTACTCAGTCTCAGGAAATACCGAACCGATTTAAAAAATAATGGAGTGAAAACGATGGTGACAGCCCTCGCTTCAACATAGGCTATATTTCATGTCGGTGCCACTACCGCAAAGGGGGTGAAGGAGCAAAAAACGATCTAATTTTCGTTTTTTGTAATACTTTGATCTCTAAGGGCATTTCTTAAATAATTAGAAATTTAAAAGAGGTGAAAATGGACGAAAAACGTTCTAAAAAACGTTCTAAATTGCGATTTCTACGCAATCTTAGACAGGTACCCAACTGATTTCAAAGGTAATGGTTGGAAATTGATGATGACAGCCCTTGCTCCAATATAGGATCTATTTCATGTCGGCGTCACTACCACCTTGCGGTTGCATTTTAAAATAGTTCTAAATTGTGATTTTTGTGATACTGAAGCGGCTAGCAACTTGAAATTTGGCATTTTAATTTCTTATGAGATGTAAATGCCCTCTGAGAAGAGTTCCTTAAAATTTTGAAATTTAAAAGGGGTAAAAATGAACGAAGACAGTTCTAAAAACGTTCTAAATAGCAATTTCTACGCAATCTCAGGAAATATAAACCGATTTCAGAAGTAATGATTTAGAATTGATGGTGACAGTCCCGCTCCAACATAGCCTATATTTTACGTTGTTGTCACTACCACCTGGGTGTTACAGGAGCAAAAAATGTTCCAAATTTCGGTTTTTGTGTTACTGAGGGGGTCTGATATTTTAAATTTGGAATGGTAATTACTTCAAAGATGCAAATGCTTTCTAAGAATTGTCGAAAGAAACTTTCAAAGTTAAAAGGATGAAGTGAGCGAAAAGCGTTCTATAAGCTTTCTAAATTACGATTTTTATGCATTCGTATAAAATACGAAACCGATTTCAAACATAAGGGTTGCAAATTGATGGTGATAGAACCTGCTCAAACATAAGCTATATTTTATGTCAATGCCATAACCCCTAGAGGGTTGCAGGAGCAAAAAACTTTCTAAATTGCAATTTCTGCGGTATTGAAGAGGCTAGAAACTTTAAATATAGCACGGAAGTTACCTTTAAAATATAAATGTTCTCTAAGAACAGTCGAAAATAAATTCGAAATTAAAAAGGGGTGAAGCGAAGGGAAGGAGCGAAAAGCATTCTAAAAGAGTTCTAAATTACGATTTCTAAGAAATAAATACAAGAAATAATAAACCGATTACAGAAGTTATTGGTTGCGAATCAAGAGTGATAGTCCCTGATCCTATACGGTGTATATTTTATGCCGGTGTTACTACCACCTGGTTGGCAGGAACAACAAGAAAGCCTTTAAAAACACCTAAATTCTATTTTCTATAGAATATTAGGAAATACCAAGCGATTTCAAGATTAATGTTGGCAAATTAATGGTCAGTCTCTGTTTCAACATTTTTCGAGACATTTTATTTCAACTCTATTTAGGCATTTTATGTTGGTGCCACTAACACCAGAGAGATGGTAGACTGTTAGACAAGAAGCTTGAAATTTGACATGATGGTTAATTTTAAGATGTAAATGTGTTAAGTTGGTTTCTAAAAAATTCAAAACTTCAAATAAATACTGAGATGAGCATAAAAGTCACAAAATACTTTCTAAATTATCATTTAATTGGAATTAGTTTTAGTTATTTTTATTAATTAAAATCTCATTTCTGTCTATTGCACTTTTATAATGAAGTTTAGTCAAACTGGGGCTTAATTTGTAACTGTTGAATTATTCCAAAAATTGTTCTTCTAATAAAAAATAGTCATGCAAATATCACTTGGCATATATCAACTATTACGCAAACAAAGCCGCGGGGTTTGCTAGTAACGTTATAAAGGTCCTAAGTTTAGCCATGCACTTAGATTTGACATTATAATATCCACAAGGTTTCCTAAAGTTCTTAGTTTCGACGTTACGCGTACAATTATAGGCACATAAATGCTCAAGTGGTTTAAGGGCTATCAGAGAGACACTTCAACTAGTATTATATATACATGGTTTTTTTTTTTAACTGGTTCGATATCATATTTAGTTAAATTGTTTTTTCCCCCTATCATTAACCTTTATCTATTAGGTTTCATTGCTTTTTATTCATTATATCTTTTTTTTCTTCCAATTCCCCTCCTCCCACAGCCAATCTCTTATTTTATTGTAAGTCTTCTTAATCTTGTAAGATTCTTTTCATTTTGCAGTCTCTCGATTTCCACTCATGCAACTGATGTTTTTTTAGATTCATTTTCACTTTTTCGAACTATTAATGAAACAATAAAAAAAAACTTTCTTAGAAGCTTAATAAAAACATAGTTTATATATTCGTTTTTATCCTTTACTAGATCCTTTTTTAAAATTAATAATTAAACAAGAAAGAAAAATCATGCGTTAAGCATAGATTATGAAACACATTCCAACTCTTCCTGAAATCTTTAACAAAACTTCGTTATTTAGGGAAATAAGTTAAATAAGATAACTAAGTAAACATTTTAGAAAACAGATAAACATTTGAAGAACTAATTTCAGCAGTTATCGTCGATAGCCAAATATGTATTCCAATTCTTTTAAACAGCCCTGTATTTGGTCTGTACGTTAATATATATACTATATAATGGAACAATTTAGTTTAGCATGAAAACGCAGAACAGGTTGAAATTTCTCTTTCAGCAATTTATACTAATAGATGGAAACATACTTGAATACTTTTGTTCAGCCCTGTAGTTCACCTAGTACCTTTATTACACGCCACTAGTTAGCTAAAATTTAATTCAAACTAAAACACTCTTAAAATTACTGAAATCACATTTCCAGAAATTATCATCCATAGAAGACCGTGTATCCAATTCTTTGCGTGGCCCTGTATATCATTTTATCTATATTTTACAAACATTTTTTAGTAAACTAAATGCAATGCAGCGCAAAAATGCATAACTCATTTAAAAACCACCTTTAAGCAATTTATGCTCATACTCAGTGTTCCGTACCTAATGGTAAGTGCTGGAACAGCGCCATCTATGAAATAAAAGTGACTTTGAGTTCGAGAGTATTCGGTTGAAAAAGAATGAGTTGGTATTGTGAAATGGCGATTTGTTTTTCACAAGTTTTTTTTTTAGTTGTTTATGTGAGTGAAATAAATAATTATGATGTATACAGTCCTAGAGAAATGGTGTGGTGTATTCTTATTCTGTGTTGCGACACCTGGCAGTGTTGCCAGATAGTCGAAAGTCAATTTCCCCAAAAATTCTGAAAATTTCCCCAAATCAGTGCTTTTTTCCGAAAAAGTCCCCAACGCAATTTCTACTCAAAAAAGTAAATTTTCAACTTTCAATTTTTCACTATAAAATTTTTTTAACTGTTCTAAACTCAAAATTTTTCCCCAAATCAAGCATTTTTTTCAAAAAATTCCCCATTTACGAAAATAAACATTTAAAGTCTGCAGAAATTTGTATGCATATTCGCAACTTTACGACGAGAATAAAGATACATTTTACAACGACAAGTTCGTTTACACTTGCTTTTTAAATTGTTGCCAATCGATGATGCTGGCCTACCATTGCGTTAGCTGCATCTACACTTATACCAATGACTTTTTCAAGGTTTAAATCATCTCTTATCAGTTGGGGTTTGAATGAATCTGAGATGTTCGTGGTATCATCTACTTCTACCTTATTTAAGCTATAAAACATTGTTTTCAATGTTTTTCATACCTACTGAAGCACCTAATCATAATGCAAAGCCTCTTCGTTGTATCAATCACCGTACTTTTGTCAATAATAATATAGAAAAAAAAGCTGCTTTACACATCTTTAATTAAATCTTTTAAAAAGCACTGCAAATGAACTTTACGCATACGTCCTGAAGATTTAGTAATCTGAAGGTTTATGCCGTTTAAGACCGCAGAGTTTTCATTCAAGTTTTTTATAAGGAGAAATTTGGAGGGGGGGGGGGGTGCTGCATTTATTGAGCAATGTTCAATTATAAACGTAGCAATGTGATTGTAGTATGCAATTGCATGTCTTGCAAAAATCTCTACTGTCATTCCATGAAGCACAAATTAATCAGCCTTAAACAAAGAAAGTTATAAATTGCTTTTATTTCTGTTGTACAAGTCTATGCTAATAAAATAAATGTGGATATGTGTTTGTGTGTCTGTTCACGATGACTAGAAAAATCTGCCGCAATTAGTGATCTGAAAATTCAGGCGGGGATAGTCCAAGGCAGGTCGTAATGCACCTGTGATACGTCTAAACTGTAAACGATTAGCACGACCCCGACAATAATGATTGATATCTCGGATTTCTGTATTTATTTTCGTTTTCGAAATAAAAATTGAATTTGAGAGAGACCCAGTGTTGTGAGACGACTTAAAGTAAAATTTACGTGAAATAGTGAAAAAAAAATTCCCCGATTTTTTCCCCAAAAAGGTTGATAGTCCCCAAACATTTCCCCAAGAACTACTTGTCCCCAAAAAATTCCCCAAAATGGGGACAAAATCCCCAATCTGGCAACACTGACACCTGGTCCGTAGAGCCGGTGAAATTATTAGTATTACGCAACATGGAAGTAAATAAGATTGACATTCCTTTTCGATAAATTGTGGAGAAGCGTTCTAAAAAAAAAAAAAAAAAAAAAAGCTGTCATGTTTAAGAGACGAACATCAAGAAATTAAGTAGGTGCATGAGCTTTTCTGGTCATTTACTCCCTTAATATAGTTTATAATTGTGTTACATATTTTATTTCGAGTTAAGAGAGTTAATTGTTTTGAGTTTTGTAATTTATTCTTAAAATGTTTAAAGACGCGCGAAAAGTTGATTTGCAGCTTGCTGCTACAGAGTTAGCTGAAGTAGTAACCGATAAAGTTACAAAACCACTTTTAATTAATATTATAAAAAATACTGAGAAATTCAAAAGTGACCCTGAATATGTAACTAATCTAATAGACGGTATAATTGAGGACCGGAAAGAAGAATCGGAGAAAATCGAGAAAAGTAAACAATTAGAATTGCAGCTAGAACAAATTAAATTGGAAAGAGCGAAAGCCGAATTAGAATTACCTCGCATGCGAATAAATTCGAAAACTACCGACTGCGATTCCGAAAATAAAATTGATTTTCTAGATTCTCTAATAAAAAGTATAAAAACTTTAACGATTAGAATTCCGAGTCGACCTGAGGGATGGGGATTGTTTTTTGATTCTTTGGAAAGATCATTTATAACGAAAAATGTACCCGATAAATTTAAAGCAGAGATTCTTTTGAATTTATTAAGTGAGAAAGCTTCAAATGTAATTTCTTACATAAGTGATAATGAGCTGAATGATTATGATAAAGTAAAGAAAATTGTTCTTAGAGAATTTGAACCAACTCCCAAATGTTGTCTCGAGCAATTCAGAAAAACTACTAGGCAATCGAATGAAACCCATGTGCAGTTTGCTTCACGTTTGACAACTAGCTTTGATTACTATTTAAAATTGCGAGAAGTGTCTAATTTTGAGAAGCTGAAGCAATTAATTGTATCAGACAAATTGTTTCAGAATTTAGACAAAGAAACAGCAGCTCATATTAGTGTTAGGCAATCAGATTCATGGTTCGATCCAGTGATGTTAGCTAAAGAAGCCAATCTGTATTTTGTGTCACGCGGGAAATCATTAACTGAGAACAATAATAAAAAAATCCTCGAAAAATGTGCCTAGAGTATTTCTATCTGATTGCAAGACATCAAAATGTATTTTTTGTTCCGAAAGCCACCCCTTATATAAATTTAAAAATTATATGGCGTTGCCTGTTTCTGAAAGGATAGAGGTAATTAAAAAAAATAACTGTTGTTTTAATTGTTTAGGCAGCCATTTGGTTAAAAATTGTAAATCAAATTTTTCATGTTCCTTGTGTAAAAGAGACATCATTTTTCACTGCATTTTCCGAAAGGTATGGAAACATTGCGCAATGCAAATGCGAGCAGAGCAGGTGGCCAAGAAAGAATTGCCTTCTACCCCCCCCCCCCCGACTTCAAGAGTAAATGAATTTATTCTGTCACCAGACGCGCCCGCCTTTCGATCTAATCAAAACAATAATGGTTCCGTACTTTCTACGCGAGTAATAAATCAAGAAAAAACTGTTTTGCTGAGCACTGTAAAATGCTTATTGAGAGACGATACAGGAAATTATTACGAAGTAAGAGCGGTGCTTGATCAGGGAGCTATGAATAATTATATGACTTCAGATTGTGCGAATAGCCTCAGATTAAAAAAAGAGAAAACAAATTTGACAGTTTGCGGTATCGGAGATACATTCACGAAAATTAAATCTGTTGTTACCGCGACGATTTCCAATTTTGAGGAAAATTTTGAAAAATAATTAGATTTTTTGATTGTATCTAAAATTACAGATTTCATCAAAAATGTTTAACATTAATGTGCCAGAATTAAAATATGTAAAATTAGCAGATGAAAACTTTAATAAGCCAAGTCGTATAGATTTGCTTTTAAGCGCTGAAATATTTTACGGGTTGTTACGGCCAGGTCAAATTTGTCCGGTTAATAGTAATTTGATTTTTCAAAATACGGTTTTTGGATACGTAGCAAGTGGAAGTGCTCCCGTTTCAAGTCAGGGAAGGGTTCATTGTGGTTTTATTCAGGATAATACTCTTTTAAACGAAACTATGGAGAAATTTAGGGAAATAGAAGATGTTCAGATTGAGGTACCCAAAAATAAAGAAGCGATAATTTGCGAAGAGCACTTTGAGAAAAACGTGAAAAGAGATAGTACGGGGAGATATATTGTTAAAATGCCATTGAAAGAGGATCCGATATGTTTAGGGAAATCCAGAGATATTGCCCTTAAAAAATTAAATTCGAGATTTCGTAAGCATATTTATGCGTTCGTTGCTGACATTAAACAAATGTATAGGATGATTTTAATTGATCCGAGTCAAACTAAACTTTTGAGAATTCTTTGGAGGGAGGGGGTGAATGAACCAGTTAAGGCTTATGAGCTCAAAACTGTAACATATGGTACAGTAAGTGCACCTTATCTCGCAACGAGAGTTTTACTTTAATTATCAAGAGATGAACAGGAGAACTATCCTTTAGCGTTCACAGTTTTAGAAAGATATTTTTACATGGACGACGTCTTAAGCGGCGCAGACACTCTAATCAAAGCGAAAGGGCTGCAATCAGAGTTGGTGGAGGCTCTCAATAGTGCAGGAATGTCTTTGCACAAGTGGCATAGCAATAACTTAGAGTTAAAAACAGGGCCTGGCAGTGATTATAATTTCCGAGAAGAGACAAAAGCGCTTGGTGTTACGTAGAAACCCACCATTGACAGCTTTACTTTCCAAATCCAGATGGAAAGCGTGGTTCCGCCTACGAAAAGAAAAGTGCTTTCAACAATCGCACGGATCTTTGATCCCCTTGGACTATTGGGTCCAGTCATAGCAAAAGCTAAAATCTTTATGCAAAAAATGTGGTGCTTGAATTTAGGTTGGAACGATCCACTTCCTGAAATGGAAGCGCAACAATGGCACAGCTTCATCCAATCCCTGCCTGCAATAAACAGTGTGAGTGTTAAAAGGTGCATATTAATCGACAAATGTGTGCATGTTGAGCTTCACGGATTTGCCGATGCTTCCGAGTCTGCCTATGGATGCGTCATTTATTGCAAATCAACATCAGATAATGGAGCCTTCGAAGTAAATTTGGTATGCAGCAAATCCCAAATATCACTCCTTAAGCGTTTTACTATACCTAGGTTGGAACTTTCTGCAGCCGTCCTTTTAGCAAAGTTGATGACAAAAGTGAAAAGTGCCTTACAATTTCAGGCGATTGATATTTATTTATGGAGTGATTCGATGATAGTGCTTTCCTGGATACGAAAAGAGCCGTATCTTCTTAAAACGTTTGTGGCAAACCGTGTAGCGACAATACAGGACTTGACAAAAGTTCAACAGTGTAAGTAAGTAAGTAAGCACCATGTATCTTCTCAGAACAATCCAGCAGATCTTATTTCAAGAGGAATGGACCCTGAGAAACTGGTTAAAAATAAGCTGTGGTTCGCAGGTCCTACGTTTCTGACTGAGCGAGAGTATCCCAATCGCGAAATTCCTACGTCTATCATTAGAGATGAGTTCTCATACGAACTCAAACATTTACAACAAAGTGACTTACCTGTTCTTATTATAACTGCTAATCCTTTTATTGAAGTGTTATTTGACATTACTAACTGTTATACTAAAATATTGCATGCTGTTAGTTATTTTTTCAGATTGTGGCCCATTCCTTATTGGGTATAGAAATCAAAGGAAAGGAATTTGTCACAAAATATAAGTGTGCATTTTTGTATGCTTAGTCACAAAAGCCATTCACCTCGAAATTGTGACTGATTTGACTTCGGAGGCCTTTGTGGCATGTTTAAAGAGATTTGTGGCTCGCAGAGGTTTGTGTTCGAAATTATATTCGAACAACGCCACAAATTTTATAGGAGCAAATAAAGAGTTTTCTAAGTTACATAACTTAGTTTTAAAACCCGATGAGGGGCTTGTAAATTATATGTCAGCTGAGGGAATTGACTGGAACTTTCTTCCGCCAAGAGCACCTAATTTTGGTGGCCTCTGGGAAAGTGGCGTGAAGGCATTTAAATATCATTTTAAAAGAGTTTTAAGCAATTCCAGGTTGACATATGAAGAATTCCTAACGGTCATTACCCAAATAGTGGGTATTCTAAATTCAAGACCGCTTGTACCTCTGTCGTCTGATACTGATATGTATGATGTGTTAACCCCTGCCCATTTCCTGATTGGCAGGCCCTTAAATGCTATAATTGAGCCAAATTTAAATTGAGGTTAAAGACAATCGGTTGTCTAATTGGAAAAAAACTGACAAAAATAATTCAGATTTTTTGGAAGAAATGGCACATTCAGTATCTTAATAATTTGCAAGAGGTCCAAGTGGATGATAGAAAAAGATAATGTTAAAGTTAATGAGTTGGTGCTTCTTAAGAGGCCACACTAGTCACGGCTTGAAGTTCGAACGCTAATGCTAAGTCTATGGGAGCAATGTTTTCAAATATCTTGCTTGATTTTTAATATTTTTAAATTATTTTTTTTCCACAGGATAGCTGAGGACTATCTGTTTACGGGCTATTTTCTACTTTTCCAATTTTTGTTGTAGTTTAATTCTCAGGATCCTGTCAATTTAGGATCCAGTGAAATTCGAGGTGTTGTGTCCTTTTTAGTCTTATAACATTCATATCAGCAAAATTCAGGAAAATTTTTTTAATAACAACGAAAATATAGAGTTTAAGCTTTCCAATAACATGCTTTCAATAGTTCTACTACAATTAGGCTGAGCAAAATTTGCAAAGATTTTGATGAATAATGTGTCAAAAACGGCCTCGTAATGTTATGCTCTCCGCCTCTACCAAGACGATGAAAACCACGCCTATTAAAAATATGATTGGCTAGTATCCAAACACTTTAGCAAATGGAAACGATTTAATTGTGATTGGATTATTGTATCGTGTTAAAATAGATCACTCCTATTTCAAACCTTGCATTTATTTTTTTCTACGATTATTGCTTAATTTCAACAAAATACTCTTGAAAGAATGAAATATTTCAAATTCTATATTTCTATGAATAACGAAGGAAAATATGCATTTCGTTTGTATATACACAATTTCTGAACGGTACAGTGAGAGGTACAACTTTTACCAAGTTACCAGGGGATACAGATAGTTTATTAAGTAAAACGGTAAAAAAATAGACGCGTTCTTTTTAAAGTATTTTTTAAGTTAAAATAGTTAACAAATAATAAAATTACGAAGTCATAATTTGCTAGAACATGTTTGTGGCCTGGCCAGGAGACACGGTTTCAAGTCTCCCATTCTTGTATATGTATAAAATATTCGTCAATTTAACATTTTAAGTTCGAAAAAGTTTTTTTTTTATTAAAAATCAGTAGGATTTAAAGTTAGAAAGTTTTAAAGATTGTTAACTTTAAAATTATAGATCAACTTGTTCAAAACTTTGAAGAAATATTTTTAATATTCATTACTTTAATATTTATTATTTTTAAGGGAACAGTACACCTTTAACAATCGCAGAACGAAATTTGTCCTGTGTAACACATCTTTTTTTAAGAGCCCACTTCAGAAACGGGAAGAAAGTAAAACGTTAATGTTAAGTCTATGGGGGCGTTATTTTAAAATTTCTCGCTTTGATTTTAAAATTATTGAATGAAGTTTTTTGCATAGGATAGCTGATGACGCTCTACAACCAGGCAAGCTTTTACAGGGTTCGTACACATTTCTTTAAATAAAAATCAAGTATTTTTAAGGACTTTCAAGGACCAAAACCAAAAAAAATTAAGGACCTTCAAATTAAATAAACTAATAAATTATAACATGCATTTTTTAATAAAGGGTTTCTTTCATTTTTGTAAAAGTTTTAAATATTCAAATGGATGGGAAGGGGGGGGGGGAATTTCACCATGTGGCAGTAGAAATTTGGAAAATTTTAAAATAACATACAGCAGAAGAAAAAACTAGTCAGATGTGCCAATCCCAAAACTTTCTTCTATCTAATACATGTTAATACTACAAATTCATTATCAGAGTGCCAAAATTAAATGGTCTATGCCCCTCATAAGCATTCTAAAGATATGAAATTACGTGCATTAGTTCTTGAGATACAACTATTGTTAAAACCGTGCAAATCCTGCAAAATATAGCATAGCAGCGACACCTGTAGGGTGATTTACACCAAAACCTAATCAGCAACAACTTATGTAAACATCTAACTGAATCTGAAGTTTGATGAAAATCCGTGCATTAGTTCTTGCGATATAGGTATTACAGAAATCGTGAAAAATGCAGCATAGCAGCGCCATCTGTTAGGGGATTAACACCAAACCATAATCAGCACCTATAATTAGCAAGGTATACCTGAATCTGAAGTTTGATGAAAATTCGTGCTTTAGTTCTTGAGATATAGCTATGGCGTAAATCATGAAAAATGCAGCATAGCAGCACCACCTGTTGGGCGATTTACATCAAAAACTAATCAACACTAATTTATATCGAGGGTTAACTGAATATAAATTTTTATTAAGTTTTGTGCATTAGTTCTTGAGATACACCACCCACAAAATTTGTGTCACATACAGACAAACAGGGTCACAGACTCATTTTGTAAAAACATGTTTTTCAGGATATCTAACCCCTAAAACGTGTAAATCGGTCGAAAATTTTCCCGAATCAAATACTTTCTTATTGTAAAGATAAACAAAGAGGAGAAACATAATTTTCTTTAATTATTAGGAAGGGGGGGGGGTTGTTTAACAGACTTATAATTAACTTAAAGACTTGGAGGGGGGGGGGGATAAAACTGTATGATCGATTATTTATTGTTACAATAAATTAACTAATGGAGCAGAAAAAGTTTTAAAAAAAGCAATGATTTTTAAGATTTTAAACTTTATAAGTTGAGGGGGGAAAGTAACAAGCACATTTTTTTTTTAATTTTTTAGGGAGGGAGTTTATGAGATGACTTATTTATTTACCTTACGAAAAATTTACAAGAAAAGTTTTTTTTTCGCTATGACAAAATTCGCGTGTTTCTCGCGATCTTTTGACGAAATTTGCGTATTTTTGGAGATCTTTTGACGAAACTTGCGTATTTCTGGCAATCTTTTCACGAAATATGCGTATTTTTCGCGATCTTTTGACAAAATTCGCGTATTTTTCGCGATCTTTTAACGAAATTCGCGTTTTTTCACAATCTTTTGACCCCGTTTTGTTCGTTTATTGACGAAGTCAGCTATCCTTTGACAAAATGCACATTTTTTTCGCGATCCTTTGACGAAATTGACGTGTTATTCGCGCTATTTTGACGAAATTCTTGTGTTTTTCGCGATATTTTAACGAAATTCGTGTGTTTTTTGCGACCTTTTGATGAAATTTACGGGGTTTTTTCGCCATTTTTTAACAAAATTATCGTTTTTACGATCTTTTGACCGAGTTTTGTTCGTTTTTGACGAAATTAGCGATCCTTTGACAAAATTCACGTTTTTCCGTGATCATTTGACAAACACAGGGATGAAAGTACACTAAAGCCGTTTTGTAGCAGCAAAAATCGAATTTTGGAGCAGTAAAATCTATTTTTTTAGCAGCAAAAATCTGATTTTGTAGCAGTAAAATCCTTTTTTTGTAGCAGCAAAAATTAATTTTGTAGCAATAAAAACTGTTTTTGGCGCAAATTGAAATTCTAATGCTAGTAAAAAGAAAATTGCGTATTTTCGCGATCTTTTGATGAAATTTGCATATTTCTTGCGATCTTTTATCGAAATTAGCCTAATTCTCGCGATCTTTTGGCGAAATTAGCGTATTTTTCGCGATCGTTTGACAAAATTCGCGTATATTTCGCGATGTTTTGACAAAATTCGCGTATTTTTTGCGATCCTTTGTTGAAATCAGCGTGCTGTTCGCTATTTTTTGACGAAATTAGCGTGGTTGTTTTTAATCTTTTGATAAAATTTACGATTTTATGTGACCTTTTGATGAAATTTGTGAAGTTTTTCGAATTTTTTAACGAAATTTGCGTTTTTTCACAATCTTTTGACCCCGTTTAATTCGTTTTTAGAAGTAATTGGTAATCCTTTGACAAAATTAACGGGTTTTTTTCGCTATAACAAAATTCGCATGTTTTTCGCGATCGTTTGACGAAATTCGCGTGTTTCTCGCGATCTTTTGACGAATTTGCGTATTTTTCGCGATCTTTTGGCGAAATTCGCGTATTTTTCGCGATCTTATAGCGAAATTCGTGTATTTTTCGCGATCTTTTGACGAAATTAGCGTGGTTTTTTTTTAATCTTTTGACAAAATTTGCGGTTTTTTGTGACCTTTTGATGAAATTTGTGGGTTTTTTCAAGATCTTTTAACGAAATTTGCTTTTTTTCACAATCTTTTGACCCCGTTTTGTTCATTTTTAGAAGTAATTGGTAATCCTTTGACAAAATTAACGTATTTCTTTTTTTTTTTTTTGCTATGACAAAATTCGCATGGTTTTCGCGATCGTTTGACAAAATTCACGTGTTTCTCGCGATCTTTTGACGAAATTTGCGTATTTTGGCAATTTTTTGACGAAATTTGCGTATTTTTGGCAATCTTTTGACGAAATTTGCGTATTTTTCGCGATCTTTTGACAAAATTCACGTATTTTTCGCGATCTTTTAACGAAATTCGCGTTTTTTCACAATCTTTTGACCCCGTTTTGTTCGTTTTTTTACGAAGTCAGCTATCCTTTGACAAAATGCACGTTTTTTTCGCGATCATTTGACGAAATTCGCATGTTATTCGTGATATTTTGACGAAATTCTTGTGTTTTTCGCGATTTTTTGACGAAATTTGCGTGTTTTTCGCGATCATTTGACGAAATTTATGGGTTTTTGCGACCTTTTGATGAAATTTGCGCGTTTTTTTCGCCATCTTTTAACAAAATTATCGTTTTTACGATCTTTTGACCGCGTTTTGTTCGTTTTTGACGAAATTAGCGATCCTTTGACAAAATTCACGTTTTTTTTTGTGATCATTTGACAAACATCGCGTGTTTTTCGAGATCTTTTGACGGCATAGAAAAAATTGATTTTTTTTTTTTTGTTGTTTCTCGGATCGACGAAATCCTGCTAAATTTCATCTTGGCACTAAGTACGTTTTGGTGTAGGTTTGGCGCAAAATGGAAAAAAAAATAGCTCTTTTGTAGCAGCTTTGCGCAAATTTTGGCTTCGTCTGGCGCAGGTCTTACATCCCTGAGAGTAGAAAAAGGTTAAAAAAATGAAGTTTTTAAATTTGATATTACAAAGGGGAAAGTAAAATTTCAGAAGGGGAGGAAAGGCGGGATTAAGATTTTTTTTTTTTAAATCAGAAATTAAAAGAAATGCAGAAGAGTTTCACCTTTGATTAAGAATTAATATGAGAGTAAAATTAAGCACTTTTAAGGACTTTTTTCCGATTTTGCATGAAAATAAGTACTTTTAAGCACCAAAAATTTCCTTTGAAAAATGTAAGCACTTTTAAGGACTTTCAAGGACCGTACGAACCCTGTTTTACTTTTTAGATTTTGGTTATAGTATTTTTAATATATATATATTAGGTTAGTTTCAATTTCAGAACAGATTCACCTCGGTTCCGAAAGTAAAGGTATTTTTTTTTAATATCTGAAATTAAAATCGAAAGGGTAAAAACTAGCCCGGTTGTAGATCATCCTCAGCCATCCTATGCAAAAAAAATCATTTAAAAATATTAAAAAGGAAGTTAAATATTTGAAAATAACTCTCCCATATACTTAACGTTAGAGCTTACATTTTGTTCTCGTAACAAGTGCGAATTCTCAAAGGTAACATAAAGATATTCTTTGTAACTTCAAGGAAACGCTAAAATTTATCATTAACTTTAATAATGTAAAACTAAAAATAATGAGATGTAAGGTCAAATATAGCATTTTATAAAAGTCTGCTAGCTAGAAAATTTATTTTGTAATACGTATTATTTTATAATAATTTATACTTCACTTATATGGACATTCAAAAGTTTTCTTTTATATTATGGCCTATGTGGGAAAAATCATTTGCGACGTATTTTAATGATGTAAAACAATTTTAAACATAAAATTTATGCACCTTATTGAAGTGCACAGGTACGTGTACAGGGGAATTCAAAAGTGGATTTCGTTATATTATGGACTATGAAGAAAAAAACGTTTGCGGCGTATTTTAATAACGTTTCTCTGTTGCAACATAATGAAATTGATATGAATTTATAAGGTGAAAAAAATGCTTTCTGAAGGGGTTGCAAAGCATCTATCACTCATTTACAGGGTCACAGAAAAGAGTTCATCTTTATTACAGAAAAAAGTGCTTGCAGCATGTGTTGTAGCTATGTTTCACGATTTTAAACAAGATGGAACTAATATACCTTACTGAGGTTTACTACAAGATGCTTACATTAAAATATGATGTGCATCACATTTTATTTCATTTACAGGGGCACATAAAAGATATTGGATACAATGATGTATATGAGTACTGTCTATTAGTGATGATTGCTGAAAGTGAGTTTTCAGCTATGATATACATTTTTAACTAAATTTCTGCATACTTGATTAATCTATAGACTATATATAGGGCTACACAAAAGAACTAGGAAGAATTGTTGCGAATGAGAGTGAATTGATTAATTTTATTTTCAAGTTCAACTATATTTAGAAAGATATGTTTGGAAAATTCAAATATAATAATATACAAGTCTGTTCAAAGAATTCGATGCATGCACGCCTATTTCAGACACGGGAAGAAATGAAAACGCTAATTTTAAGCCCTTGGGGGCGTCATTTTCAAATTTCTCGCTTTGATTTTAATATATTTGAATGATTTTTTTTTGCATAGGATTGCTGAGGATGATCGACAACCAGACTAGTTTTTACTTTTTCGATTTTGGTTATAGTTTTTTTTATGTTAGGATAGTTTAAATTTCAGAACGGATTCCAACCGGTTATGAAAGTAAAAGTAATTAAAAAAAATATATCTGAAACCAAAATTGAAAAAATAAAAACTAGCCCGGTTATCGAGCGTTTTCAGCTATCTTATGCAAAAAATTAATTTTAAAATATTAAAAAGGAAGCGAGATATTTGAAAGTAACTCTCCCATAGACTTAACATTAGCGCTTTCATTTTTTCCTAGTTACTAGTGTGGGTTCTCAAATGTAACGTAAAGGAACTGTTTGTAACGTTTAGGAAACGCGAAAATTTATCATTAACTATAAGAATGTAAATCTAAAAATAATGAGACTGTAAGGTAAAATATCGCAATTTATAAAAGTCTGTCAGCTGGCAAATTTATTTTGCAATGCGTAACTGTAACAGAATCCTGGTTTAAACGGAATAGCTTCATGATTCCCCTAAAAATATCTTACAATTGTATCTGTAAAGACGGAAACAACCCACCTAAAACGGTATTTCGTACACATTGTTTATGTTTCCGTCTTAGCAGGTTTTATAGTGTCATGTTTTTAGTTGAGGGGGTGGAATTTTAATTATTACCAGGCCCCGCGTTTTTCTCTAAGCCCTCTATATTTTCTATTTATATATCCAACACAAAACGTTTGGACGGGTACTCAGATGTTTAGCACTCTCCAACATAGTTGAAAAATGTTTATGAGTGGGGCTTGACTGCTCGTCTGTCAGTACTCTAACTAGCGTACATATACTCGGATTGTGATGTAATAGAAATACGTTGTTGATGTTTATCATGTCATAAATGACATTGATAATGAAGCGTGTAATAATTTATACTTCACTTACATAGACATCGAAAAGCATTCTTTTATATTATGGCCTATGTGGGAAAAATCATTTGCGGTGTATTTTAATGATGTAAAACAATTTAAACATAAAATTTATGCACCTTATTGAAGTGCACAGATACGTGTACAGGGGAATTCAAAAGTACATTATATTATGGACTATGAAGAAAAAACGTTTGCGGCGTATTTTAATAATGTTTCTCAGTTGCAATCATAACGAAATGGATGTGAATTTATTAGGTGCACTGAAACATGCTTTTTAAGGGGGTTACAAAGCATTTATCATTCATTTACAGGATCACAGAAAAGAATTCAGTTTTATTACAGAAAAAACTGCTCGCAGCGTGTTTTAATTCTGTTTCAATATTTTAAACAAGATGAAATTCGTATACGTTACTGAGGTTTACTACAAGATGCTTACATTAGAATATGATGTGAATCACATTTTATTTCATTTACAGGGGCACATAAAAGTTGCTAGATACAATACTGTATACGAAGTATTGTCTATTAGGGACGATTGCTAAAAGTGAGTTTTCAGCTATGATATCCTTTTTTAACTAAATTTCTGCATCCTAGATTATATATATGATTTCTATAGAGCATGTATAGGGCTACGCAAAAGAACTAGGAAGAATTGCTGATAATGAGAGTGAATTGCTTTTTTTTAAATTAAATTCTACATTTTCACGTTCAACTATATTTAGAAAGATGTGTTTGTAAAATATAAATATAATAATATACAAGGCTATTCAAAGAACTGGATGCATGCGCACGCGTATGAATAATAATTTCTGGAAGTACGATTTCAGTTGTTTACAGCATGTTTATACTGCAATAATTTTGATCTTACCATTACCATGTGCCGTGTATATAAACTTGTTCGGATGCAAGGGCTGTACAAAATAATGCAAATATACTGCAGTTAATTGGTAGGAATTGCTTAAAGTTTACTTTCATCTGCATTATTCGTTTTCTTATTATATTAAATTTTATCATATTTTTCATGCCGTTAAAACAAGCCTAAGAACATCCATTGATGACTTTATCATTTTCATTTTTCAGTAATTTGAACAATTTAAATTTACTAAGATTTAACAAAAACTTAGTTAATATAACAAACAAAAACACAACAACATACAAACAAATATAACACATAAAGTAACAAACAACAACAACAAACATAAACAAACTAACATAAACAGAGGATAAACAAAAAGTTAGTAAGTATTAAAGAATGTTTACTTTGAAAGTTTTGATCAATTTGTTTGAAAATTTAAAGGAATATTGTTAATATTTATTACTTTTAATATTTATTATTTTTAACGAAAAAGTACACCTTTAACAGCCGCAGAAAATGCGAAATTTGTCCTGTATTACACATCTTTGTTTAAGAGCCCACTTCAGACACGGGAATAAATAAAAACGCTAATTTTAAGTCTATGGGGGCGTTAATTTCAAATTTCTCGCTTTATTTTAATAGATTTTTTTTTGTTTTTTGTTTTTTCTGCATTGGATAGCTGAGGACGATCGAAAACCAGAATAGTTTTTACTTTTTCGATTTTGTTTTAATTTTTTTTTAATATTAGGATAGTATCAATTTCAGAACGGATTCCAACCGGTTCCGAAAGAAAAAGTAATTTTTTTTAAATATCTGAAACCAAAATCGAAAAAGTATATGTTAGCCCGGTTATAGATCCTCCTCAACTATCCTATGAAAAAAAAATTCATTTTAAAATATTAAAGAGTAAGCGAGATATTTGAAAATAACGCTCCCGTAGACTTAACATTAGTGCTTACATTTTTTTGCCGTTTCTAATGTGGGTTCTCAAATGTAACGTAAAGGTAGTTTTTGTAACGGTAAGAAAACGCGAAAATTTATCATTAACTATAATAATGTAAAACTAAAAAAAAGACTGTAAGGTAAAATATAATCTTTTATAAAATCTGCTAGCTAGCAAATTTATTTTCTAATACGCAGCTGTAACGGAATCCTGGTTTAAACGGAATATTTCCCTGATTCCCCTTAATATATCTTATACAGTGTTATGTTGATAATTTGAGTTTTCCTTAAATAATTAAATATTAAAAAAAAAAAAAAGTAATGCTAATTTTTAAGATGTTTTATATAGATAATAGTTGGTTTTTTTTATTTTAGAATAACTTCTTTTTCTGTCAGTCAATAGTTCAAATTACTCCATATTATACTTAATGGTTTATTGTAATGCCAAATAATATTTTGAGGAAGTTTTTTTATGTTGGCTTGGCGCCCGCCAATGTAAAGACTTTTTCCTCAGTAATTATGAATATTTTATGTGTAAAATATAAGCCTATAATGTTTAAAAATGTAAAAAAAAAAAATATTTAAAGTTACAACTAAATCGCAATTTAATATTGAAAATATGTGTTCAAATGACAAAATAATATTATTTTAGAAGTTTTTAGAGTTATTCTATTTGTAAATAATTAAGCTTAATTTATTATTTCATTTTTAATCGCACGTGGTTCCGAATCGGCGATGTTTTGAGTATTCATCCGCGTACGATCGGACCACGTTTTACATGCAACTAAGACTCCTTTTAAAAATCGGAAAATACTGTGTAAAAATAGATATTATGTGTTATTTAAATGATGATTAATTCATTTCAAAAAGACCTAAAAATAAATAATAGCGCATATCTCTGTGTTTTTCGGCGCGGAACGGAACTTTGTACCGTTGCGCTGGACGAAAGAGGTAAGGAAGCAAGAGGATAAAAGGAGAGATCTTTGCTAAAAACGGGGCTTTTTCTCTTCGGAAGATCGGAGTTCGGAGGTGGCAGGCTCGGCTGCAAGGTGGAAGGAGCGACCGTGTGTCGGCTGGAAGGTTTAGAAGAGCGAGAGAGATCGCGGAGTCCGGAGCTAGTAAAACCAATTGGCCGCAATGATGCTGAAATTGAGTATCAAGATTGTGGAGAGTCTTCAGAGAGAAGACTAAATGACACCGACGAATTGCCTGGAGATGTTGTTTAAATTATGAAAATACTGTAAACATTAATAGAGGTACCTCTTATTTATTTTATCCGAAGAAATTATAAATCATTTTCAATCATGAACAAATTTGCAATTTATCTTTGTTAGTTTTAAACTAAAAGATTAGATAAATAATGATACTTGTTAATATTGTATGTGTAATTTTTTTAAAGATGAACTAGATTTTAATATTAATTGCTTATATCCTATTCCTTAAATAAACATTAATTTAAATCAGTAAAAATATCTCTGTATTATTTTTTTTCTTCCCACAGCAGCATTTTTCCTTTTTAGGTGGGTTTTTTTATGTAATGAATAATCTATACGATCAGTTTTTTTATTTTCTCTTGGTAGAATTTATCTACCACGTGTTTGTGTCTACCTAGAAATGTTTTAGGTACGATACCACACATTTTTGGTGCCTAGTGACCTTTGCCATTTTGGCGTCGCGGCACGGTTCGGGTCCGCGTTTTTTTTTTTTTTCCTCGGCCAAAATTCGGCGCCGTCACCTGTTGTTTTCTTTTACCTTTTGCTGCTGTGGATAATGGAAAATATTTGTAAATGGAGTAATTTCTTAAGAAATTCATTTTTTAACATGATTTAAGTGGCTGTAGAGAATATTAACTTTAACTTAGTTTTCATTTTTGATTTTCCACATGTTGCATGAAATTTTTATTTTCACAATTTTTATATATTTTTATAGTAATTTATAATTACAATTAGTATTATTTTGGGGGAAACTTGCAGTAATTGATAATAATGAGCACTGAGACAAATACGCCTGAGGAGGTGGCTGGACAGGCTGGGAAAGGGAATGAACAGAATACTACTTTAACTGATTTAAATAATAGTGTAGAAAATGAGAAATCCAAAAAAGAGAGTAAAGAAAATAACCCAGCAAATACTTCTTTTGGTAGTAGCAGTTCACCACCAACATTATCACCAGTCAGGAGTTCAGACAGCTATGGGAGGAACACACATGGACCAGTGTCTCTGGTACCAAACCTAACTTTTAACTTCAATCAGTTCATTTCAAATATCCCAAATTATTCAGGAGAAAATCCCGATATAACAGTAGCTGATTTTCTAGACAAAATAATAGAAGTTAGAGACTTTGCAGGTTGGCAGGAGGAACAATGCGTCTTTGCCATAAAGATGAAATGCATAGGAGAAGCCCAAAAATTTATTAAGTCCCAGCCTCACTTAAAAAATACACACAGCCTACAAACTCTAAAAGAAGCCTTACTTAGCCGATTCAGTAAAACTGTAGATGAGGCATACCATTTACAAGAGTTTACAACAGCCCGCCAAAATATTAGGGAGTCAAATAGAGCTTTCCTGTCCAGAGTTTTGGGTTTATCTTACAAATGCTTTGCAGATCAAGAGGCCATCCGAGAAAAATTACTCGTACAAAAATGTCTGCAAGGTATGTTACCGGAGGTGCGAAAATTTGTCATGCCACATTCTCCTAGCACTTATAAACATATTTGGGACTTGGCAATTTGTCAGGAGAAATGTGCAGACTATGACCAAACACAAGCACCAATTAACATTGCTCAAACTACTAATAATTACTCAAATGAAATGCAAGAAATTAAAAGTCTCATTCAAAATGTAGTCAGCGAGAGTGATCGAAAAATCGCAGAACTTAGTAACCAAGTACAAACATTATTACGTGTCACCCAAGGTCAGTCACAAGGGTATGGGGCAGGTCCATCACAATACGGGGGTAGGCAGTACCGTCCCAGACGAAATATTGTTTGTTACCAATGCAACCAACCAGGCCACTTAAAAAGGAATTGTCCCTCATTACACACACAATCACAAAATTCTAATTCAGATTCTTTAAACCAGTAGTGGGGCAAAACGGGAACGTACCACTGTCTTTGGATTCTCCCCCTAATTTGGTACGCATAGATACGGTTAGTGCTGAAGTAGGACAATTACCTATAATTTCCCTTAAATTAAATAAACAAAAAATAGATTGTCTTATCGATTCAGGAGCAGCAATAAACTTAATTTCATCCGAAATTTTGAATAAACTCTTACCAAGTTGGGTTGATATAGCTGAGTCTTGCACAATGCAAGTCATTGGCGTCAACAATGACATCATGGGCTTAGATAAGAAAATTAAACTTTCCTTAACTGACCAAGACGTTAAATTTGACGTAACCTTCTTTATTAGTAATAGTCTAAAAACAAACTATAACGCAATTCTTGGATCGGAATTTTTAAAATCTCATAACATTATCATTGATTATAAAACTGAAACGTTAAAATATATAAACCATACGATTTTATGGAACAATATAAAAAATATAGAAGTTAACTCGATAAATTTACATAAATTTGAAGGTATAGGGAGTACGGTAAATAAAAATGTTATTGAACCTCGATCTGAACAATTCATCAAAATTAAAATTCATGGGTTACCACAAACTCAAAACCTAATTTTTGTTCAGCCATCAAATAAATCTCTAAATAATTCTTGGTTAGTAGCGAACGGAATTTATAATTATGAAGGCAACAAAGATTTATGGATTAAAGTAGCTAACGTAACAGAAAGGAAAATTCATATAAATAAAAATTGTCAGATAGCAAAAATTGAATTTGTTGAAGCAGTTAATGTCCAAAATACAACTGTAAATAATTTAGAAGTGGAAAATGAGATAACTGATTTTAATCCTTATGGGGAGAAGTTCGAATTAGATCATTTAACTGAATCACAAAAACAGGCAGTCATGGAAGTCATAAATAAAAATAAAGCTATTTTCGCACAGTCGGTTAAAGACTTAACAGGTTGTAACACAACCAGTCATCGGATTTATTTAACAGATGATATTCCAGTCCGTTCTAAACCCTATAGGACACCATATGCTTTAAGAACAGAGCTGAAACAACAAATTGATGACCTACTTGAAGCTGATATAATTACCCCTTCTGATTCTCCTTATGCATCCCCAGTAATATTGGTTAAAAAGAAAAATGGTTCTTACAGATTAGTTTGCGATTACCGAAAGCTTAATTTAAAAACTAAACCCTTGCCATTTCCCCTCCCCCATATTTCAGATTTATTAGATAAATTAAATGGTGCTCATTACTATACATCTTTAGATTTATGCTCAGGATATTGGCAAATGGAGTTGCATCCTGATGACAGATACAAAACTGCCTTTTGTACAGAATTTGGTTTGTTTGAGTGGACAAGATTGCCACAGGGCCTAATCAATGCTGCAGCTTCTTTTCAAAGGCTAGTTGCTACAATTTTATTAGGTTTAGATACTAATACTTACATTGATGACATAATTATTGGTTCTGCAACTTTTGAAGAACACATTCAAAAATTAGATCAGGTTTTTAAAAGACTCAATTCTCATAACCTGAAAATTAACCCTGAAAAATGTCAAATAGCAAAAAATTCAATAACTTACCTTGGATTCCAAATTAAAAATGGTGCAGTCTCTCCAGATGAAAGAAACGTAAAAGCTGTAGAAAACTTCCCCATACCAAAAAACAAAAAAGCTGTACGTAGTTTTATTGGAATATGTAATTTTTATAGAAAATTTATTGATCATTTTGCCGACATCGCAAAGCCCTTAACAGAATTAACTAAATTGAAAACCCCTTTCAAATGGAGTCAGGAAGCAGATTCAGCGTTTAACAAATTGAAACAGTGTTTGACTTCTTACCCTTGTTTAATGTTGCCTAATGTTGAGCAACCTTTCTTTTTACATACCGATGCGTCTGGTTTCGCATTAGGTGCTGTACTTAGCCAAAAAGATGAATCAGGTGATCTGCATCCAGTCGCTTATGCTAGCAGAACTTTAAAGGATGCCGAAACAAGATATAGTACGTTTGAGAGAGAACTTCTCGGTGTAGTTTGGGGAATTAGTAATTTTAGACATTATCTTTACGGGAGGGAATTTACTCTTTTTTGTGATCAGCAGGCAATTTCGCAGGTGTTGAGAATCCAAGACAGTAGTAGAGTTTCTCGTTGGGCTCTTGCACTGCAAAATTATAATATAAAATATTGTCATACCCCAGGTAAATGTAATGTACCAGCTGATGTACTATCGAGAAATGTCAATGTGATACAAGAAATAAATATCAACACAAATTTTTCAAAAGAATTTATTAAATCATCACAAAATCAAGATGCAAAATGTAAAAACATAATTGAACAATTAAATAATATAAATGAAATACAATTAAATGAATTAACCTTCTTTTTAAAAGATGATTTATTATATTGCATAAACAAAAAAGATGCACATAATGACAATCAAACTAAATTAGTTATTCCTAAAACTTTAATTTCACATATCTTAAATTTAGCTCATGACTCTGTAACCTCAGCACATCCAGGATTTAAAAGAACACTAATTAAAACTAAGAAAAATTACTTTTGGTGGGGACAATATAAACACACACTCAATCACGTTAAATCTTGTGTACAGTGTGCCATTCGTAAAGGATATAAATCCAAACAGAAAGTTCCATTGCAGAGAGTCGAAATTACTTCACGTCCTTTTGAAAAGATTGCAGTCGATGCAGTGGGTCCGTTAAGTACTACAGCAGTGGGAAACAGACACATTATTGTAATTACAGATTATTTTACAAGATGGGCTGAGGCATATCCTGTACCGAATTTACAATCTGAGGTTATAATATCAGTGTTAGAAAAATTTATTTCTACTCATGGGATTCCTGAACACCTCACTACAGACAAGGGCAAATCTTTCATATCAGAGGCAATCTTAAAAGTATATGAGAAACTTCACATTAAAAAACATACTACGACCAGTTATCACCCGAGTGCAAACGGGGTTGTGGAACGGGCCAATGGCACGATAGTTAATATGTTAAAACACTTAGTGGACTCTTCAAATGAAGATTGGGACAAAGTTTTACATTTTGCTCTATTGGCTTACAGAACAGCTTATCACGCTGCTATAGGGGATACCCCAGCACATTTAGTGTACGGTAGGGATCTACTTTTACCTGTTGACCTCATAACCAAACCTATTCAAAGATCTTACGCAGATACTCGAGAGTTAAGTGAAGATTTACATTTAAGGTTAAGCAAAATTTTTCGCTTGGTCAAACAAAATTTAACTACAGCTGCAGAAAAGCAGGAAGAGTATAGGTTAAAGTTTGCCACAGACAAAAATTTACAAGTGGGGGACTTGGTGCTATTGTACACACCAGTAGTTAAGCCAGGGGCTAGTAAAAAACTTACACAGTTCAATAAAGGACCTTACCGTATCACTCAACAAACTAATACAGTAAATTTTAAAATTGTTCACATACAAAACCCCAAGGACGAGCAATTAGTACATGTTGATAGATTGACTAAAATCACTGAAAGAATTATTTTTCCTGCACTTTTTGAGGAAGAGATTAATAATGGGGAACGGGATACAGATCAAAACAATCAAATTGACATGGATATTAAGGATTCTCAGGTAGAAGAGATTGTTGATCAGTATCCAGTTTTTGATTTGATAGGTTATAGTGATAGTAGTAACAATCAAGCTCATGCACACAATAATAAAATTAACACTGATAATGTTGACATAAATACAGGCTTACCTGGTCAGTCACATTCAGGATCTAGGCAAAATTGTAGACAGCATACGAGACCTGCAGTCGTTAGTGATTACAATTTGCGCACCAGAGACACACATGGTTTTGTTGTGAAAAAATAAGATTTTGTGGTGAATACATTTTCACCATTGAATAGTGTTGTATATAATTTTTTTTCTATTGTATTGTATTGTATAATTTGTGTAATATAATTTATATAACGTATTGTATAATTTGTGTAATATATTGTATAATCAGGATCAAATTTTCGTTTTAAATTTTTGAACAAACTTGCTATTTATTGTATGAATGTGATAAAGTATACGTATAAATCTTAAACACACCAGTCAACTAATGGAAATCACCTTGAATTGTTTATTATGTATAATCTAAACATTATGGTTATGGATGCATGTCAAAATTTGATGAAGCAAGATTTCATTAATGTTTGGTAAAGTTGTCTGAATCCTGATTTGGTTGGTTTTGGTGACTGGGTGTTCGGAGTTTAGCCAATTACTTGAATTTCTATCTGGGTAGTTAGAGGGGTATTCACATGCAACATGTATTTTTTTTTATTTTTTTTGGCGAGGACCTGATTCTTATTCTTTTGCTTACAAAAAAATTTTTTTTCAGAAAAATTTTTTTTGAGGGGACGGAGATGTAATGTGTTATGTTGATAATTTGAGTTTTCCTTAAATAATTAAATATTAAAAAAAAAAAAAAGTAATGCTAATTTTTAAGATGTTTTATATAGATAATAGTTGGTTTTTTTTACTTTAGAATAACTTCTTTTTCTGTCAGTCAATAGTTCAAATTACTCCATATTATACTTAATGGTTTATTGTAATGCCAAATAATATTTTGAGGAAGTTTTTTTATGTTGGCTTGGCGCCCGCCAATGTAAAGACTTTTTCCTCAGTAATTATGAATATTTTATGTGTAAAATATAAGCCTATAATGTTTAAAAATGTAAAAAAAAAAAATATTTAAAGTTACAACTAAATCGCAATTTAATATTGAAAATATGTGTTCAAATGACAAAATAATATTATTTTAGAAGTTTTTAGAGTTATTCTATTTGTAAATAATTAAGCTTAATTTATTATTTCATTTTTAATCGCACGTGGTTCCGAATCGGCGATGTTTTGAGTATTCATCCGCGTACGATCGGACCACGTTTTACATGCAACTAAGACTCCTTTTAAAAATCGGAAAATACTGTGTAAAAATAGATATTATGTGTTATTTAAATGATGATTAATTCATTTCAAAAAGACCTAAAAATAAATAATAGCGCATATCTCTGTGTTTTTCGGCGCGGAACGGAACTTTGTACCGTTGCGCTGGACGAAAGAGGTAAGGAAGCAAGAGGATAAAAGGAGAGATCTTTGCTAAAAACGGGGCTTTTTCTCTTCGGAAGATCGGAGTTCGGAGGTGGCAGGCTCGGCTGCAAGGTGGAAGGAGCGACCGTGTGTCGGCTGGAAGGTTTAGAAGAGCGAGAGAGATCGCGGAGTCCGGAGCTAGTAAAACCAATTGGCCGCAATGATGCTGAAATTGAGTATCAAGATTGTGGAGAGTCTTCAGAGAGAAGACTAAATGACACCGACGAATTGCCTGGAGATGTTGTTTAAATTATGAAAATACTGTAAACATTAATAGAGGTACCTCTTATTTATTTTATCCGAAGAAATTATAAATCATTTTCAATCATGAACAAATTTGCAATTTATCTTTGTTAGTTTTAAACTAAAAGATTAGATAAATAATGATACTTGTTAATATTGTATGTGTAATTTTTTTAAAGATGAACTAGATTTTAATATTAATTGCTTATATCCTATTCCTTAAATAAACATTAATTTAAATCAGTAAAAATATCTCTGTATTATTTTTTTTCTTCCCACAGCAGCATTTTTCCTTTTTAGGTGGGTTTTTTTATGTAATGAATAATCTATACGATCAGTTTTTTTATTTTCTCTTGGTAGAATTTATCTACCACGTGTTTGTGTCTACCTAGAAATGTTTTAGGTACGATACCACAAGCGCCTAGAGCGCCGATTATCCTAACAAGTCAGGACCGAACCTAGTTCGAATAAGCGAAAGTTCGGATAAATGGACAGACAATTTAAGGGGTGTTTCTCACTATACTAATACCTTCACACTTTATCCAGGCTTAGGACTGGTAGCGTCAGTTAGTGCTAGCGTGTTTAAAAACTGTCTTTTTGTTTACTTTTTTATCATTTAAAATTTTCTTTTTCTCTTTTTATCATTTTCTGAACTCCAGAGATTATAATTTAAACAAAATAGCTTTCGATTGTTGCTTGCTTCAAATAAGACGTTCTTTCCAATGTTGCCATATCTCGAATTCTTCTTAAATACGTTATTTGAATAGGATCAGAGTTCTTCTGCCATTCAAGCCATTTCATAGCTGTTTCCAAACACTCAAAGGCTTCGTTATGCGATGGATTTGGGTCATTTTCAGGGCATTCGTTTTCATTTCTTCAATTTATTTTACATCTTAAATCTCATCCACAATCTCATCATCATTAAAAAAATTTTTTTTGAGAGAAATAGGTTGTTCGGATAAAAAATTTTTTGAGAGAAATAGGTTGTTCGTATAATTGGAAGTTCGGTTAACTGGAGTTCGGATAATCGGCGCTCTACTGTAATTGTATCTGCAAAGACGGAAACTGCCCATCTGAAACGGTAATTCGCACCTATTGCTTGTGTTTCCGTCTTACCAGGTTATATAGTGTCAATTAATACCAGGTCCCGCTTTTTTCTCTACAACCTCTATATTTTCTATATGTATATCCAACACAAAACGTTTGGACGGGTACTCATATTTTTAACACATTACAACATAGTTGGAAAATGTTTATGAATTGGTTTCACTGCCCGTCTGTCCGTGGTCTAACTAGCGTACATATACTTGAATTGTGATGTAATTGAAATACGTTGTTGAAGTTTATCATGGGATACATGGCACTGATAATAAAGCGCGTAATCATTTATATACTTCACTTACATGGACTTTCAAAAGTATTCTTTTATATTATGATCTATGTGGGAAAAATCATTTGCGGTGTATTTTAATGATGTAAAACAGTTTAAACATAAAATTTATGCACCTTATTGAAGTGCACAGGTTCGTGTACAGGGGAATTCAAAAGTACATTTCGCTATATTATGAACTATGAAGAAAAAACCTTTGCGGCGTATTTTAATGTTTCTCTGTTACGAACATAATGCAATTGATATGAATTTATGAGGTGCAATAAAACATACTTCCTGAAGGGGTTGCAAAGCCTTTTTCATTCATTTACAGGGTCACAGAAAAGAGTTCAGTTTCATTACAGAAAAAACTGCTTGTAGCGTGTTTTAGTTATGTTTTACTACTTTAAACAAGATGGAATTCATATATGTTACTGAGGTTTATTGCAAGATGCTTACATTAGAAGATGATTTTGATCACATTTTATTTCATTTACAGGGGCACATAAAATATGTTGGATAAAATACTGTACATGAATTATTGTCTATTATGGATGACTGTTGAAATTGAGTTTTCAGCTATGATTTACGTTTTCAACTAAATTTCTGCATACAAGGTTATATATTTAAATTATATACATCATGTATAGTAGAGTGGGTCGAAAAAAAACGAAATTTTTATAATCGAAGTGTAATAGCGCGGAAAAGTTGCCTTTTGTAATACAGAATAAATTTCTAAAATATTACATCGATCGGTTAATATCTTTTACCGCCGCAAGGGGGCCAAAATTTCAAAAAATCACAAAAAACATGTTTTTTTTATCATTTTTTTTTAAATTATCCAAACATACCAATACAATTTTTAATAGAACGCAATAACTACATGAAGATATGAGAAATGTCCCGGTAAATATTCATTATGATGAAATCAGATCTTTATTTGCCGCAAAAGACCATATTTTTTGTAAAAATTTCAAAAATTTCACTTTTTCATTTTTTTTAATTTTTTATAATTTCTATAATATGTCTAGAAATAAATAATTTTACTTTATATCTATTAATATATCATAATTTTTTATAACTATTTGTAATAGACTTGAAAATAAAGTTAATCATTCATTTTTCTTGACGATCGGTTCATCTACTGATGTTTTACTTCATAACAGCCAATTCATGCCACAAAAATTATATAAAATGAGCAAAATGTTTTAGTCTTTTATGAATTAAAATATAGAGACGTTTAACCGAAACGGGTTAAATAAATTTAAAATGAAGAAGAATTTAATGTAAATGAATTTTATAATATAACTTGCTTTCAGATGAAGCCATTATTTCTCGAGAGGACAAAACTGATCAGATGTGATCCTCCCTCTGTTCTAGTAAACAAACTTTATCAGTGCTTCAATGAATAATTTCACGCATCTTTCTAGTGATTGAGTGGGACAAGGAAAGTTATAATATCTGGTATCTTTAATCGAAATTTTTTAACTCATCAGCGTTTTTAGTCGATAAAGAAACCATAACAGGTGGTTCCGTTAGTTTCCAGTTTTGTCAGTAGACTAAAGCCATACAATTTTAAGCTTCAGTGTTGAAGTCTGCTATGATAAAGTGACGGATGGCACTATTCTAGTCCACAAAACTTCGTGCTTTTGCAATTTTCTTCATGGCTGGGGCCCTGATGTTCTCCTCTTCATATGCTATCATTCCAAAGAGGCTATTTGTATGATTTGCGAAATAGTCATCTCGTGAAAATACAGGAACTATAATCTTTCGTAGATTATCTGTCAAGTAACGTAAGTTACTAACTATAGTGCACAGATCTGGAAAACATGAGTGATTCATTTTAATTCTGAACCAACTGATGCAGTACATTTTCAGGATGTACTCAAAGAGTATGACAAGTTAAAAAGAGGGTTTCTTTGTTCCAACGTAGAGTCTCAAAATTCGAATAGCAGTAATGATCCACCTTGCGTGAAATATTTGTCCAGGGACTCAGCAAAAAAGGTCAATTGTATACACGCGTGTTGAAAGTGCTTGCAATATTTCAGACATATACTTCTGGTCAGTTGACAAATCATCTTTATCAACAGCTAGGTGATCAGATTAAATTGGCTTAAATTTTGCAATTGGTAATAATTCGCAAATCGCAAGAGATCAACCAATTGGGCCACAATATGATAGATAACCTGTTTTTTTGTCATCAAGATGTTTGAAAAGATGTCACAGTGGAAGCTCATTGAAGTGAGTTCAAGGAAGCCAATAAAGTGGTTTTTTAAAAGTTGTTCTCAACTAATCCTACTATAACACCACCTTTGCATCCTGTTTTGAAGACAATTCCGCGAAATTCAACTGCAATTATTATTCCAGTCGGGATTTCATTTTTCTTCAAAAAATCTATAATGTCATTGCATATAGAAGTCGCCTTGCCAGACGATGGGGTCAAATGACGAAAATAATTCAGACCTGTTTCTAGTACAAAGAGATATGTTCCTCTTTGACTTCGAAAAGATGAAACTTTGCCACCTCTTTAACCTGGCAGATATTTCTATCTTTAGGGCCCTCAAAGTATAGAGTAAAAGGAGTACATTACAAAAAAAAAAAAAAAAAAAAAAAAAAAAAAAAAAAAAAAACGAACAATGTAAAACGTGGCCCTCTAGCAGCGAGAAATTAATTTTACGTGCAGACAGCTGCAGGTGTTTCTATCATTGAGCAATTTTTTTTTATAGAATTACAGTGATCATGGTTAACAATGTGCATGAAATTAATAACATAAAATGCCTTTCCCAGCCTATTAGAAATGTAAAAAATCTGAAAACATTACAAAAGTTATGAAAATTGAAAAAATGGAAAACTTTAATTTTTAACATTTTTTAGAAATTTTGGCCCTGTTGTGGCGGTAAAAGCAACGATGTCACAAAAATGAAATGTTAATGTTACATTACTAATATCTTGGCGTGGTTATTGCGTTCTATTAGAAATTGAATAAGTATGTTTGGATAATTAAAAAAAATTGCTAAAAGTATGTTTTTTATGATTTTTTCGAAATTTGGACACCTTGCGGCGGTAAAAGATATTAACCAATCGGTGTAATATTTTACGTATTTTATCTTTTTTACAAAAGGCAACTTTTCCGCGCTATTACGTTTCGATTATAAATATTTCGGTTTTTTCGACCCACCCTAATGTATAGGGCTACGCAAAAGAACTAGGAAGAATTGCTGAGAATGAGAGTGAATTGCTTATTTTTTTTTTTTTAATTAGATCCTACATTTTCAAGTTCAACTATATTTAGAACGATATGTTTGGAAAATATAAATATAATAATATACAAGGCTATCCAGAGAATTGAATGCATGCACGCCATGGATGATAATTTCTGGAAGTGCGATTTAAGTAGTTTTAAGCATGTTTATATTGGAATAAATTTTATCTTAACATGTGGCGTGTATAAAAACTTGTTGCTAATGTAAGGGCTGTACAAAAAAATGCAAATATATTTCCGTTAATTGGTAGAAATTCCTGAAAGTTGATTTTCATCTGCATTATTTGTTTTCTTATTATATTAATTTTTAGCATATTTTTCATGCCGTTAAAACATGCCTAAGAACTTTCATTGATGACTTTATCATTTTAATTTTTCATAATTTGAACAATTTAAATTTACTAAGATTTAACAAGAACTTAAAATTCGTAAGTTTTAAAGATTGTTAACTTTAAAAGGGTTGATGAATTTGTTCGAAACTTTAAAAAAATAATTTAATATTTATTATTTTTAATATTTGTAATTTTTAAGGGGACAGTACACCTTTAAAAGTCGCAGAAAATGCGAAATTTGTCCTGTATAACACATCTTAATTTAAGAGCACACTTCAGACACGGGAAGAAATGAAAATGCTAATTTTAGTCTATGGGGGCGTTATTTCCAAACCGCTTTGATTTTAATATTTTTGAATGATTTGTTTTTGCATAGGATAGCTGAGGGCGATCGACAACCAGGCTAGGTTTTACTTTTTCGATTTTAGTTATAGTTTTTTTTTTATTGCTTCAATTTCAGAAACGATTCCACCGGCTCCGAAAGTAAAAGTAATTTTTTTTTTAAATATCTGAAACCAAAAATCGAAAAAGTAAAAAACAGCCCAGTTGTAGATCGTCCTCAGCAATCCTATGCAAAAAAATTCATTTTAAAATATTATAAAGAAAGCGAGATATTTGAAAATAACGCTCCCACAGACTAAACATTAGCGCTTACATTTTTTCCCCGTTACTAGTGTATATTCTCAAAGGTAACGGAAAGACATTTTTTGTAACGGTAAGGAAACGCGAAAATTTATCATTAACTATAATAATGTAAATCTGAAAATAATGAGACTGTAAGGTTAAATATTACATTTTATAAATGTCTGAACAGTGAACAGCAGCGCAGTTCCAGGGGCTACCTATTTGAAGATAAAATCCACGCCCTGTCGATGAGTTGGTATATAGCACATCATAGCAAAAACAGGAAATGTTAGTCTAAGTGTAGTGAAACACTACTGTGATAGAGAGTGTCGATAACTCCTAGCAATACTGCCGAGAATCAAGGACAGAATGAGAGAAAAAGAGAGAGGAAAGTCTACTAGCTAACAAATTTATTTTCTGATATGCAGCTGTAACGGAATCCTGGTTTAAACGGAATTTGTTCATTATTTCCCTAAAAATACCTGGCAAGTGTATCTGCAAAGACAAAAATAACCCATCTAAAACGGTATTTCGTATCTATTGTTTATGTTTCCGTCTTACCAGGTTTTATAATGTCATGTTTTTAGCATGAGGGGGTCGAATTTTAATTACAACTAGGACCATTTTTCATGAACTCCGCCTTTTTTTTTGGAGGGAAAATAAAATTTGATGTCGATACGAGTGTGTTTTGAAAGGTTATCAGCCCGACAAAGAAAATAGTAATATTTTGACAATATTTCATTTTTTTTAACGTAGTTCCTTACAACTTATAAAATTTAAACCAACGAGTTTCCGACTTTTTATTATCTTTAGTATAATAAGCCTTATCTATCTTTGGAAATGAAGTGGTGGTGTCTGCTTTAACCCCATATTTTGAAGTGAATTTCCGACTACCGAGCCATTTCTCCAGGCTTGGGAAGAGGAAATAATCGCTGGGAGCAAAATCCGGTGCATGTGGAAGTACTACAGAGCGTAGGTGATTGACTTTAGTAGCGAAAACTACAGGCATGTGTGCAAGAACAATGCTGTGGTGAACGAACACCTTCTTTTTGCTCAGGTAGGGAAATTTTGTCGGAATAAGCACTCTTCAATTGGTCCTGTAGAGAAGAATAACACTGTCCGGTGATGATTCTGCCTTTTTGTCGGTGGTCTATGATCACAACATCTTGTGAATTCCTGAAAACCGTATCCATGGCTTTTCCAGCAGGTGGAACCGTTTTCACTTTCTTTGGTGCAATTTCACCTGCTCTTTCACATTGTTTAGATTGCTCTTTCATCACTGAAGAATAATGGCGAATTCATGTTTCATCCACCGTTATAAAACATTGACGAAAATCAGCCGATTGTTTAAGTTTTCTAACTTAACTCGAAATCACCATAGTCCACATTACTAAAGGCCATCTGCACTACCTTCATTAAAAAAAAAAAAAAAAAAAAAAAAACAGTGAAGATGGAGAAACTCAAAAAATGCTAAAGAAAGGAGGGGTGGTGAATAAGGAGACCAAACTCACGAGGTTTAATTTGATTGTGTTAATAAATGAAATGTTTTCACGAAGGAATTTTCTGCAGAAAGTCCACCCAAATCAGCATTTCATTGCAAATTATATACCTCATAAAATCATAATAGAACCTCCACTTTTGAGCTTGCCAAATTCGATCTATAAGCAATATTCTGACGGAGGCAAATCAAGCAAATTTCTACCACTTATTTTAAAATGTTATTATTGTCTTAATTAACTGAAGTTATTAAATATGATTAAAAAAAAATGTAACAATTTTTAATAGAAGTATGCCTACTTCATCCTCGTGAAGTCGGAACCTACGGTTCGATCCAGCACGTTTCGGCCTGAAATTTTTTCTATAAGCGAGGCTCTATGATTGAATACGAGTCATAATTGATTGTATCAGTTTCTAAGCCTTTGTTGTCTAAAAATTTGAATGTACAGGTCTCCTCGGACGGAAATTTCTTGTTCCCGGAACCGGGCAGTACAATTAGCAGTACAAAAAAATTACGTATTATGAAGCTAAAACTTTGGCCCGACTCAATTTCTACAGAATATGTCGATATTTTTAAAACAACGTTATTCTACATTGTTCAAAAACCAGATTTACGCATAGTTTTTATTTTCAGATTATATTCGTAATTCATGGAATATAAGGAATAATAACAATATTAATATTTATTTAGACTACATTGATGACTACTTCGAAGAGGCCTTTTAATTAAAGCAAAAGTCAGTTTCTTACCCACAGAAGATTTTTCTTCGCATTCAGTGAGACAAGAAAATTGTTTATTAATAGATGTTACTTGGAAACTATAGCAGTAGTTTGCAGAAATACTGTTTATAATTAAGTGAATTAAATCAAACAATCCGCTAAAAGCAGCTTCAAATAATCAACAATTAGGCATTGTTTTCCAACAAGACCACACGTATCTTTGCCCACTGTAGACACAAAATATTATAATTGAGATGAAGTGTTTCAATCCAAGTACCATTCTCCAAAACTTACTTCGTCGAATGACCGTTTATTTAAATCACTTAAAAATATTTTGAGGATAAGGTATTTTATTTTTTGGAAGATTTGAGAAAATACATCGATTCTTTAGCCAGATGAGCTCTAATTATGTAACTGCTAGGAATTGAAATTTTCACGAAATACACTTTCTTTAATTTCCATCAACAATATGCAACAAACTTTTACATCATTCCCAAAAATCTGAATTTGGTTACGGATTCTTCTCTGGTCTTTATCTATGAATTTTAATAACACTCCATCTTTACTTTCAATTTACATTGGTATCCTGGTTAAAGATTGCCTTAGTTAACATTTTTATTTCATGATGTATTTGTAATGGCACACACTTTCGTTTACTAAAATTCATTATTCAATGACAGAGTTTTATCAAATGAGTAGAGAGGAAATTAAGGCTCACAAAGCAACAGTTAGTAAATTTGTCATTAGCTTTTCAAGAATTATACGAGAAGGATAATACCATCATCAACCAGTCTGTCACTTTGAAAGACTGCGTTATTTACATAGAAAATGTCAGTAGGACATTTTTAACAAACTGATAAAAACATTTTCTGGGCACCAATGAATGACAGCTTAACATTGTCTTGATCGGCAAGTTCAAGTAGAGGCTGCAAAGTAAAACCAGTGATAATTTACCAAGCTAATTTATAAACTAGTAAAAACAGTTTCTTAGCAACAACGAATGATAGCTTAACACTGTCATGATCGGTAAGTTCAAGTAAAGACTATAAACTAAAAGCACTGCTAATTTACCAAATTCCGATATAGGACACAGATTGGTAAAGGATATTACGGCAACTCCTCCTGATTATTAACTTGGAAGTAGAGGAAGAAGATGGAGAATCTCTGGAGATATTTGACTGTGAGCTTTCAACTGACAAGGTAAAAAAAAAAATCTCTAACAATTTTATTTTCCCCGCATTGCTGAAACATAATCTAAAGATAAAGATGTAGAAAAATAAATTTATTTTCTCTGATTTCTGATAAAGAAAAAGAATGCTTTGGTAAAATTGGAAGAAATTCGAAATATTGCTTTGAAATGGAATTCTATGAAATTCATTATCAGAATTGCATATCAATGTAATGAAAAATCCAAGCAGTTTTCAGAGAAAATAAAAACAAATCTTTCTCAAACAATTGTAAAAAAAAAAAAAAAAAAAAATACAGCTGTATTTATTACAAAAATCTCCAAATTCAGAGTGATGAATTAAAAAAGGTTTTTATACACAATCGAGGTATAAAAACAAAGGATGTTTTTGTGCCTGTCCACAGATTCCTAAAGAGTGATACAAGATTTCACAGGAAGGGATTTGTTCGACGGGTGGCAATTGCACAGACCATCAGCTCATCAAGTTGAAGGCTGGAATTTTAGGATTAGATAGAACTCAATTAGCATATTAAAATGCAAATAGTCTGATAAGTCATATCTTGATAGAAAACACCTGCACACCGGAGTTTAGTATTTCATCGATTGGTTTATCATTGTATTTTGCAGCACCCAAATGTATGAAAATACTGAAGTTTGGGTGCATGAAAACACAATGGTAAACCTGCAGATCAACCACTAAATTGATGTTCTGCAGATGGTTTCCACCAAGATACGACTTGGCAGACCAATGCATATAACTTGTATATAAAATAAACGGTCAAATACAAGTATTACTCGCGCTCAGAGGGTTCCGTACAATAAATATATGAATTATTAACTGTATTATTTAAAAGAATAATGAAACTTTGTAAAAACCTATTCAACGTAGAGTTGGGTATAGCTGTATATATTAGAAAAGTATGAATGAGTATACCACAAAGGTTCAAAGAGATATGAAGCCGAAATAAAATTAAATATTACTATTTTGTATAACTCTTTTTTTAAACGTATCTTAATCTGCATATGGTGAACTTAATTTGGTACTAACAATAAAAGTACTGCATATTTAAATTTCATTTGGCATTTCATAAAACTAAATTCAACATAGTAATATTTTTCATTTTAGAGTGTAGATGAAATAAAATCCTTGTTCAAAGTTTAAACTTGGCGTTGTACTAAGCGCGCTTCGAAAGGAGGTCGCACAGATGTAACTCGACTTTGTCCGTGCCGCATTCTTTTCAAATAGGTCTTTAATTATCATTTAAAGACACGGGAGGCGTATTGAGAGATCCACTCAACGCAAACTAGTCGCGAATACCATAGTATTTATGCGATTAATTATAATTAAATTGGTCTGTTTTTAACAATTTGACGTTTACTGCTTTTATGCTGCTACTGGGTATTGCATTACACAAATATATCATTAAAAGTTGTTATCTAGTATTTAAAAACCGATGGTATATAGAGTACGCCGCCTCTGCCATTATGTATGTCCAAACCAACCGTGTCTTTAAGGGTTAAGGCTCCTGCCCCTGCCAGCGAAGGCACACACGAGCTAATGCTAATCGTATGGGGAAGGATTTTTCTAATATCTCTTTTGCATTTCGATATTTTAAAATATTTTTTTTGCCATTGTATAGCCGAGATCCGTCTCTACATCGCACTTTCTTTACTTTTTCCTCCCCATAGGATTAGCATTAGCTCGTTAGTGTCTTCGCCGGCATTGACAGGAATCTTAATATCTCGGTGAATTACCGACGATTTTTTTTCGAAAATCATTATAAACAATGATTTTATACTTTTGATACGATAGGTACCTTTAGCGCTCTTCGATACCTTTGCTGAATGCCCGCAAACAGAAATCTGTATGTAACAGAAAAATGCGACTTTATGAAAAACTATGCCACCTAGGGCAATCGCTATAATTTTCCTGCGAGTACCTCTACTACATTCCTCTACTACCTCTAATTTTTTTCATAATTTTAGTTTCAGTAGATTTGAAAATAGATGGGGGGGAGGGACATATTTTTGCACTACATTTTCGACGATATCTCTGAAATTATAATATCTAAAATTAAAAGAAATGTATTTTTGAGTTCGGCGTTACGGAATCTTTTAACCGATACCCCAAACGATATACAAAGAAAATATATTTCTTCTTCAAATAACCTAATTATCCCCTCTACGTTTTTCCCCACATATATTTGTGAATGTTTAATAATCTGTAAATATGTGGGTCAATAGTCTTTATTACATCTCCCAATTTGAACTTCCCACGTTCCGTAGTTTACGAGTAAAATGGCTGTGACAGACAGACAGACACAGGAGTGATCTTATAATGATTCCGTTTTTACTTTTTAAGTACGGAACCCTAAAAATCATGATTATTGAAACTGAGAAATACAAAAACATAAGAATATGAATTATTGACAATAAATAAAACAAGAAAGTAAAACCATGTGCCAAGTATGGATTATGAACCCTTTCCTACATTTTTAGTTCAGTTAGAAAAACATAACACATTTGAAAATACACATTTATTAATTCCTAGCAATAGACGGAAACGTACTTCAATTGTTTTGTGAAGCTCTGTTATGTTCCTTATAAATTTTTATACACGCCACATACTGAGCTAAAATTTAATTCAGAAATAAATACGCTGAAAATTACTGAAATCACACTTCTAAGGCTAACATTAGCTTAAGAATTGCTATCCATGGACGGCCATGTATCCAGTTTTTTGTCATATCCCTATTTATTTATATACTACAATGTCATTTAGCCAACGGGACATTTAGCAGACAGCAATTAGACGACAGGATGTTTAGCCGACATGACAATTAGTCGACAGCGACTGTTAGCCGAAAAGACAGTTAGCCAACAGAGGACAATTATTCGACATGGACATTCATCCCACTTAACCGTAACGTAACTGTAACCTGATCTTAGCCTAATTAAACCTAAGCATAAACTAACTGTAGCGTAACTGTAACCTAACCAATACCAAACTGTAACGTAACTATAACCTATCTGTAACCTAAACGTAACCTAAGTGTAACATAACCGTAACCTAACTGAAACCTAACAGTAACCTAATTGTAGCCTAAATGTAACCTAACTGAAACCTAACAGTAACCTAATTGTAGCCTAAATGTAACCTAACTGAAACCTAACAGTAACCTAATTGTAGCCTAAATGTAACCTAACTGGGACGTAACCGTAATCTAACTGTAACTAACGTTTACCTAGTTATAACCTAATCGTATGCTAACTGTAATGTAACTGTAACATAACTTTACCATGACCAAGCTGTAACTTAAGCGTATTCTAATTATCACCTAAACGTAACCTAACAGTTATTTAACCATAATCTAAACGTAACCTAAGGGTAACCTAATTATAAAGTAACCGTAACCTAATTGAAACCTAACAGTAACCTAATTGTAGCCTAAATATAATCTAACTGGGACGTAACCGTAATCTAACTGTAACTAAAGTTTATCTAATTATAACCTAATCGTATGCTAGCAGTAATGTAACTGTAACACAACTTTACCATGACCAAGCTGTAACCTAAGCGTAATCTAATTATCACCTAAACGTAACCTAATTATAACCGAACAGTTACCTAACCATAATCTAAACGTAACCTAAGTGTAACCTAATTATGAAGTAATCGTAACCAAACTAAAACCTAACAGTAACCTAATTGTAGCCTAAATGTAACCTAACTGGGACTTAACCATAATCTAACTGTAACTAACGTTTACCTAGTTATAACCTAATCCTATGCTAACTGTTATGTAACTGTAACATAACTTTACCATGACAGAGCTGTAACTTAAGTGTAATCTAATTATCACCTAAACGTAACATAATTATAACCTAACCGTAATCTAAGAGTAACTAATCGCAATTGTAACCAAACTGCAAATTAACTGTAACCTAGCGGGAAGTGCATAATATGAAAGAGTGATCAAAGGGTTGCCCAGTCCAATAATATATCACTTGAGGGATGTCGGAAAAGTCAGAAAAATGCTCCCGGTGATACAAATTGGGGTAGGGGGAACGGGAGGTACATAATATGAAAGCGTAATCAAAGGGCTCCAATGCGATGTATCTCATGAGGGGTGTCGAAAAATGTTAGAAAAGTACCGGCTAATTATACTATCAGCTAAATGTCCTGTCGGCTAATCGCCTTTTTGGCTAAATGTCCTTCCGGCTAATTGCCACGTTCGGCCAGTTGCCTGTCGGCCAATTATCTGTATTGCTAAAATTATTACTATATATGTCCATTTCGGTCAATTGTCCTGTATGCTGTATGTAAATTTCAGCTAATTGTGTTGTCGGCTATATGTACGTATCGGCTAAATGCACGTGTCAGCTAACTGCTATCTGCTAAATGTCTTGAAGGCTATTTGATTGTCGGATAAATGTCTGCGACTGGCTACGGGTCAAACATCTATACTAAAAGTAGTTGAGCTTGAAAATGCATAAATCAAATTAAAAAACATCTTTAAGTAATTCATGGTCATTCTCGATACTACTGATGAAATCTTTTGTGTAGTGTCTATGCAACGGAATAGCAATAATTTCAGCAATATAGACAATTGGCCGACAGACAACTGGCCGAACGTGGCAATTAGCCGGGAGGACATTTAGCCGAAAAGGCGATTAGCCGACAGGACATTTAGCTGATAGCATAATTAGCCGGCACTTTTCTAACATTTTTCGACACCCCTCATGAGATACATCGCATTGGTGCCCTTTGATCACTCTTTCATATTCTATGCAATTCATATGCACCACCTATGTGCCTGTGCAAAAATATTAGTTTAACTTAACTTATACCATAACTTATCATTAATCAAACATATCATAATTTAAAACTCACTATCAGCAATCATTCCTAATGTTTCCCTGTAAATGAACAATAAATTCGATGCACACCATATTCTTATCCAAACATCTTGCACTCTTTGTCTCCCCTTCTTCCGAAATTTCGTTTCCCGTTTTGCTTCCCTTACAGTATCAAGGTTTAAAATCTTTAAAATTCCTTAATATTTTCTTTAATTTTCTGTTTTATTTGTTACTTTAAACTAACAATAAATAGTCAGTCATAAATTTCGTTATCAATTTATTTCACCATATTCATTTCATTAAAATTTCTTGTAAATTGCCTCTATCGGAAATGTCATTTCTCCCTTTTGCTCCCTCATCACGGTACCCATATTTTAAAATAAAAACCCTTTAAAACTCTTTAATTTTTTTTATCTTTTCTGCTCAATTTGCCACTTTATTTTAACAATAAACAAACGATCATAAAAATTTCTCCTCCCCCCCCCCAACCCCAACTGAAATTGGTATTTCCTCCTCGCCTCTCCCTCTTACCAAGCATCTGAAATTTAAAGTCCTTAATTTTTTTTTCGTTTATTATTTTTTTAAATTATTTGTAAATATTTTCTAAGGTAAGTAAATAATAAGTCACCGATAAACTTCCGCCCCCCCTCCCCCCGCAAAAAAGAACTAATTCTGCTTATTCCTCTTTTTTTCCCTCAGATCACAAAATTTTAACCTTAAAAGTCATTGCTTTTTTAAAAACATTTTGTACTCTATCTGTTAATTTATTGTAATCATAAATAATCATATAACTATACTCCTCCCCCACCAAAATTGACGCTTGCTCTGACTCTACCCTTACCAAGAACACAAAATTTAGTCTTTTTTTGTCCTATTTCTTATTCTTTAGTAAGGTAAATAAATAAGTCATCAAATAAAATCCCCCCCCCTTTTTTTCTTCTTTCCCTTATTTAAGTTTAAAATCTTTGAAAGTCTTTTTTTAATACATTTTCAGCTTTATCTGTTTCATATTGAACAATAAATAATCGATTATATAATTTCTTCCACCCCCATATAAAATTGACGTTTTCTTTTCTCCCCCCCCCCCATTATTTCCGTGCTCATAAAATTTAAAGTCTCTAAAACTCCTAATTTCAATGTTTTTGCCCTATTTGTAAATCTTTAATAAGTTACATAATCAGTCATCTATTAAATTCCCCCCACCCCCCACCCCCCCCCAAAAAAATCTGTTTCTTCCTTTGTCTTTCCCTCAATTCATGAAGTTAAAAAATCTAATTTACAGTCTTTAAAACTTTTTAATTTTTACTTTTTTTGGTCCTAATTATAAATCTTTATTATCTATAATATTAACTAAATCATTTCAACTATGTACGAAAGTGTTAACAATAAAGCGATAGGTGTACATTTAATTGTGCATAAAAAACATTTTAACTGTATTTTTCAAAGGAAAATGTCTTTAGAGAGATATTTGTAAGGAAAATATTGTGGTTTCTCGTCAACGTGCAAGTAAATTCTCAAAACCTTTCGAAATCATTTTATTCCGACTAGCTCAGAAAGAACCATCAAACGTAGATACCAAAAGTGCCTGAGTAATCGACTGAACCGAGTATGTCCATAAAGAAAAAAGAAAAATCATGCGTCTACGTCGACACTTCCAGAACACTGTAACAAAACTTCGCCGTTTAATAAAGTAAAGAAGATATCTAACTAAACATTTGTAATACCTATGACACGTTTGAAAAGCAGATTTCAACAATTGCACCCATAACCTGGAAGGTACTCCAATTCTTTTGTGCAGCTCATATGAGGCAGTGTATATGATATATTTGTACTGCATATATTTGTACAGATTCTACATACTATGTTAAAATTTAGTTTTGTAAGAAAATACATAAAACAGTTGAAAATTCACCCTCGGCAATTTCTACTAATAGACGGAAACATACTTGAATTCTTTTGTGCATTTCTGTATATAGAATACAGATTTTTATACACGTTAAACAGCATTAAGCTGAAATCTAATTCATGCAAAATCATGCTCAAAATTACTGAAATCACACTTGCAGGAATTATTTTCTATCGGCAGCCCATGTATCCAGTTTTTTGAATATCCCTGTATAGGATTTTATTTGTATGATACAAACATCTCTAAGCATATTAAATGTAGTTGAGCTTGTACATTTATAACTAAAAAAAACCTAACATCTTTAAGAAATTCATACTCATGGTTACGAATTTTTTTGTGTAGTCCTGTATAGGGTTTGAAAAATATGTGCACACCACGTAGTACGCAAAAATTTAGTTAAACTTAAAAACGCATTCTGTAATTGAAAATGTACTTTCAGCATTAATTTTTAATAGCTATATCGGATACAGTATTGTATCAAAATATTTTATGTTTCCCTGTAAATGAACGCTAAATGAAATGCAGACCATATTCGAATGCAAGCATCTTGTAGTAAATCAAAGTAACGTGTATCTATTTCGTCATGTTTGAAATAATGTAACGTGATCAAAATACGCTACAAACAGTTTTTCTCGTAGACCATATTGAACCAAGTTCTTTTATCTGACCCCGTAAATAATTGTTAAATGCTCATGTTGTACAGAAAGTAGGCTTAGGACACCTCAGAAATTCATATCAATTTCATTATCTTTGTGACAGAGTAATATCAATCAAATACGCAGCAAACGATATTTCTTCATGGGCTATAACATAACGGAATACTTTTGAGTCCCCTATACTCGTACGTTAAGCATTACACATAACATAGTCTATAGTAACAGTTTTAAAGTGTGTCTCAATGTACATAAATTTAACTGTGTTTAACATTGTGTAACACTATTAAAATACATCCTAAATAACCCCCCCCACACACACACACAGACCATAATGTAGCGAATACTTTTGAGTGCATCTGTAAATGAACCATGAATGGTGCACCGAACATACCATGATGATTTTGAATATCGTATATCAATTACATGGCAATCCGACTATATTTACGCTAGTTAGAGCACGGATAGACAGGCAGACAGACGGACGGACAAACCCAATTCATAAACACTTTTCAACTTTCTTGGAAAGTGTTAAAAATGAAAAAAATGTAAATGAAAATAAAAGTATTTTATTGTTATTTAGATTACGAACCGCTACAAAAAACATTCTTAACTGTCTGCATCATTTAAAAAATATTTAGTGTACAGAAATCTCCCCCCCCCCCCCCCCCCCCACACACACACCTGAATTTACTCCTATGCACTTAAAATTTCAAATTGTGAAAACTCCTTTATGTTTTATAACTTACTTGTAAAAATAAAATATAATCTAAATTTTCTTCCGCCTGAAAATTACACTAAACTTTTCGCCCTCTACCTTTCTGCTAACATCACACAAAGTTTTGAATATTTGGAAAACTTTATTTTTTCTGTCATATATTTTAGTGCTAACAACAATAAATTATGTACTATACCTATAAATGACTACGCTGGGATTTAGATGTATACCCCCCCCCCCCCCACTTCTCCTCAAAATTAATATTTCCCGTTCTCCCCTCCACCCCTCTACAGTACAAAATATACAGTTTATTTGGTTAACTTTTTCTCTCCTAATTTTATGAACATCTTTTTTTTAACCTTCAATGTTGTTTAGCTTTTATATATCTCTTGATAAATTTCATGTTCTAAAAACAATCCCCACAAAAGATAGTTATTTTAGAATATTTGTACCTGGTATTTCCCCCCTCATTCAATATCTTCCCCCTTGATTTTAAATGTAATTTCGTTATGTGAAATAAAATAGTTTTTATACTGCGCTAATTTCAATTTTATGTTTGTAAAAGCTGTAAAACGAACTTGAAGATAAAAAAAAGAATATATTTGAATAAAATATTCATTTATTTTCTGAAAGTCAAATCGCTTTAATTTTTGCACCCTTATTATAAACAGATTAAAATTCTTTTTACGGCTTTCAGCGTTATCCAGATTCTCCACAAAACAGACGGTTTTGATCTACGCTAGACAGTTGAAAAAAGAAATCTCTTAGACCACCTGAAACGTATTGGACATGAGCCAAGAATATTCTATTTGCTGATTGGAAGAACTCGCTTGTCAATCATTTGAATTTAGACCATCCTTTCAATTCAGCTAAAATGACAGCGGCCATCTTGATTTCTTTTTGTCTGTGACTGCAGTGAGCTCTTAAAGATGAAAATCTACCGCCTCAAAAATGGGCATTGGGTAGAATAATAGAGATTTACTTTGGTGAAGATAAACGAGTCAGAGTGGTTAAAATAAAAACTCAATCTGGAGTGTACAAAAGACCAATTTCTAAGATTTGTATTTTGCCTGTTAATGTGTAATTTTGTATATATGTCGTAGGCTAATTGAGAAATCCGGCTCTTTGCAAAGAGCCGGGTTAATAGGAGAATCCATCTCCCTTTTTCCAATTGGCCTGATATTTTTCAGGCTTATTGCAAAGAGCCTAGAAAGCGTTAGGCTAATTGAAAAATGACCACTTATTATCCGATCAGGGGGATATTTTTAGCTCACAGGCTATCAAAGCCTGAGAGCTTATGTGCCCGCCGATTCTGTATGTACGTGTGTACGTACGTATGTACGTAACACGATAACTCTTGATAGAAATATCCGATTTGCTTCAAATTTTTTTTTCTAGGTTCATTCTGATAAGGTGCTTCCCTGATTAGTTTTTGGGGTTCATTGGTTAAGGATAAAGGGGGAAAAGGGGGGCTAGTCCCCCTCCCCTTAATTTATATAAATGAGTTTTTCATGAAGAAATATTCGATTTGATCCAAATTTGGTATACCGGTTTATTGTGTTAAGGAGCTTCCCTGATTAGATTTGGAAGCTCATTATTTAAGTATAAAGGGGGAAAGGGGGACTACCCCCCTTAATTTAGATAAATCGGTTTTTCATGATGAATTATTCGATTTGCTCCAAATTTGGTATTGGTTTATTAAGTTAAGGAGATGCCTTGATTAGATTTGGAGGTTCATTAGTTACATATAAAGGGAGGAAAGGGGGGCTCTCCCCCCCACCCGTAAGTTAGATAAATGGGTTTTTCATGCAGAAATATGCTATTTGCAATAAATTTGGTATACCGGTTAATTATGTTAAGCAGCTTCCCTGATTACATTTGGAAGATCATTATTATGTATAAAGGAGGGAAAGGGGGCAATTGCCTCTCCCCTTAATTTAGATAAATGCGTTTTTCATGTAGAATTATTCGATTAGCTCAAATGTGGTATACTGGTTTATTATGTTAAAGAGATGGCTTGATTAGATTTGGAGGTTCATTAGTTAAATATAAAGGGAGGAAAGGGGGGGGGGTAGCTCCCCCCTTAACTTAGGTAAATGGGTTTTTAATGCAAAATTATTCGATTTGCTCCAAATTTGGTATACCGGTTTATTATGTTAAGGAGCTTCCCTGATTAGATTTGGAAGTTCATTAGTTAAGTATAAAGGGAGGGAAGGAAGTTAGACCCCCTCTTCCGTAATTTAGATAAATGGGTTTTTCATGCAGAGTTATTCGATTTGCTCCAAATTTCGTACACCGGTTTATTATGTTAAGGAGCTGCCTTGATTAGATTTGGAGATTTATTGGTTAAGTATAAAGGAGGGACAGGGACTAGTGTCCCCTTAATTTAGATAAATTGGTTTTTCCTACAGAATTATTCGACTTGCTTTAAATTTGATATACCAGTTTATTACAATATGGCTTCATTCATTTGATTTGGAGGTTCATTGGTTAAGTATAAAAGGTGGGAAAGGGGGTGGCAATTGCCCCTCCCCTTAATTTAGATAAATGGGTTTTCATGCAGAATTATCTGATTTAGTTTAATTTTTTTTCAACCGGATCCGAATTTGAAGGTGCCATTTGAAGTCAACCCGAAAACCGACCACAACTAGGTTTCGAATTGAGTTCATTTAGAAATTTCAGGTTCGGATCGGGTTGCCAGTGGACGGAGATTATTTTGTCTGTCTTGCATCGCGTTATAGTTCTTTGGAATATTTTTGTCGGTTAAGATTTGGTTCGGGACAGGTTTCAGGTTGACTTCGAATGGAATTTTTAGGTTCTGGTAGCGTTGCGTGTCCACGGAAACTAATTTGTCTTGTTCGGATCCGGTTATGGATCTTTGGAATATTTTTGTCGGTTATCAGATTTGGTTCGGGATTTCGGGTTTTTTCAAATGGAACTCTCAGGTTCGGGTCGCGTTGCATGTAGACTGAAATTATTTTGCCTTGCTCGGATCGGGGTACGGTCTGTTGTAACTTATTTTTCGGGTTTGGATAGGGTTATGTGTTAATAAACCTAATAAAAAGAAAATTGCCCAGTTAAACTGATGGCATTGAGCTCACAGGCTATTCACACTAATTGTATATTATACTCTTATTTCAAAGAATAATACCCCTCGAAAAATAAATGAAGGTATTAGTCCCCGTTGCCCCCCCCCCCCTTTCTACTTAACCAAAGAACCTCCAAATCTAATCAGGGAAGCTACTTAACATAATAAATACCAAATTTGAAGCAAATCAGATAATTCTGCATGAAAAAACCATTTCACAAAATTAAGGGGGGGGGGCGGGGGTATTAGCTCCCCCATTTCTCTCTTTATGCTGAACCAATGAACTTTCAAATCTATTCAGAAAATCTCCTTATTAGAATGAACCTAGAAAAAAAATTAAACTAAATTAGATAATTCTGCATGAAAACACATTTATCTAAATTAAGGGAAGGGGCAGTTGCCCCCTTTCCCCCCTTTTATACTTAACCAATGAATCTCCAAATCAAATGAAGGATGCCATATCATAAAACTGGTATATCAAATTTGAAGCAAATCGAATAATTCTGTGTGAAAAACCCATTTATCTTAATTAAGCGGACACTAGCCCCTGTCCCTCCTTTATACTTAACCAATAAATCTCCAAATCTAATAAAGGCAGCTCCTTAACATAATAAACCGGTGTACGAAATTTGGAGCAAAATCGAATAACTCTGCATGAAAAACCCATTTATCTAAATTAAGGGGGGGGGGGGGGTTCTAGCAACCCTTTCCTCCCTTTATACTTAACTAATGAACCTCCATATCTAATCAGGGAAGCTCCTTAACATAATAAACCGGTATACGAAATTTGGAGCAAATCGAATAACTCTGCATGAAAAACCCATTTATCTAAATTAAGGTGGGTCTAACCCCCTTTCCCCCCTTTATACTTAACTAATGAACCTCCAAATCTAATCAAGCCATCTCCTTAACATAATAAACCAGTATACCACATTTAAGCTAATCGAATAATTCTACATGAAAAACGCATTTATCTAAATTAAGGGGAGAGGCAATTGTCCCCCTTTCCCCCCTTTATACATAATAATGACCTTCCAAATGTAATCAGGGAAGCTTCTTAACATAATTAACCGTTATACCAAATTTATAGCAAATCGCATATTTCTGCATAAAAAACCCATTTATCTAAATTCCGGGGGGGGGATAGCCCCCCCTTTCCTCCCTTTATATGTAACTATTGAACCTCCAAATCTAATCAAGGCAGCTTCTTAACTTAATAAACCGGTATACCAAATTTGGAGCAAATCGAATAATTCTTCATGAAAAACCGATTTATCTAAATTAAGGGGGTAGCCCCCTTTCCCCCCTTTATACTTAAATAATGAGCTTCCAAATCTAATCAGGGAAGCTCCTTTACACAATAAACCGGTATACCAAATTTGGAGCAAATCGAATTATTTCTTCATGAAAAACTCATTTATATAAATTAAGGGGGAGACTAGCCCCCCTTTTCCCCCTTTATCCTTAACCAATGAACCCCAAAAACTAATCAGGGAAGCACCTTATCAGAATGAACCTAGAAAAAAAATTTAAGCAAATCGGATATTTCTATCAAGAGTTATCGTGTTACGTACACACGTACATTTAGAATCGGCGGCCACATAAACTCTAAAGCTAAAAATATCACCCTGATCGGATAATAAGTGGTCATTTTTCAATTACCCTAACGCTTTCTAGGCTCTTTGCAATAAGCCTGAAAAATATCAGGCTAATTGGAAAAAGGGAGATGGATTCTCCAATTAGCCCGGCTCTTTGCAAATAGCCTAGGCTGTTTGCAAAGAGCCGCATTTCTCAATTAACCTACGACATATATATTTTTTTTTTCTTATGTGTGATTTAACATTATCAATATTGTTCTTATTTTTTATTTACATTGAAATGACTATATAATTTAATGGTTGAATGTAAACATTGCAACGTGGGGCGGAATGTTCCGTACCTAATGGTAAGTGCTGGAACAGCGCCATCTATGAAATAAAAGTGACTTTGATTCGAGAGTATTCGGTTGAAAAAGAATGAGTTGGTGTTGTGAAATGGCGCTTTTTTTTTTTTTTTTTTTTGAGTTGTTTATGTGAGTGAAATAAATAATTATGATGTATACAGTCCTAGAGAAATGGTGTGGTGTATTCTTATTCTTTGTTGCGACACTCAGTAACCTTTACGAAAATACACAGTATTTTGGATAGAATATACTATCTGAAATCTTTTATATGCCCCTGTAAATAATATGCACTTTGTATTATACATGAAATAACTTACAGTAAGTCTCAGCAACGTATATCAATTTCAATATACATTAAAGAGTTTAACGTAACTAAAATATGCCGCAAACAATCCCCCCCCCCTATACCATTATGTAACGGAATTCTTTTGTGTGACCCTGTAAATGAATAATACTATTTTTTGCTCCGCATATTCTACAAAATGCATATTTTATAGTACTTCGTATTTATATATCAGTTTTATTATGTTTGAAACGGTGTAACATCTTTAAAATTCATTTGAAAGGATTTTTTTCCCATTGGTCGTAATGAAACGGAATAATTTTGACTGTCCCTGTAAATAAACTAAACATGCTACAAACTATACTGAAACAGGGATCGTGCTACGGTAAACGTCAATAACATCCAAAAATTTCAGGGCAATCCCAGTATATTTACGAGAGTTAGAGCGCGGACAGACGGCCAGACTTCTAGATAAACAGAAATCATAAATACTTTTCAACTTTGTTGGAAAGTATTAAAAAGAGAGAAAAAAGAACATTTTAATCTGATATGTGTAAAAATAATTATTATCAACTTCCGCATGTGCGAGAATAAAGTCATTATTGTTTATGATAAATGTGAATGAAACAAGCCGGAAATTGTACGTCAAACGTGGCTAATGAGGTGCGTTCGTACTATAACTAGTTTCATAAATATTCAGATCTTGGTACAATAGCTGTTGCACTCTTATGAAAAAGTGCATGAATACAAAATTTATCACGATTATATATGTTAAATTCAGTAATACGGAAATAATACGACTCCATCTTAAATAGGACGTCATCACCATGGAAACCTAGGATCCTTACCTATCAAGAGATATCATTTAGTTAATGACGTAGGATAGGAGTTAATAAAATGTAGAAAAAATTTGATTCGATTTTCATACAATTTGAAATGACTCGACAAAAATCTGCAATGATTCTATATATTAAATTTCAAACCATTCGGTTGGGTAGTTTTCACGCTTTTATATGCGGACAAACAGACGAACGGACCAGACGACGACTATAGGTGCTACGTATTTATATAATTACGAATGCATCTGAAATGGATAACCATTTCTTGAAGCTAATAGTCTAAGAGCTAGCAACGTTTTCGTCACCTGATTTTACCAAGGCTCATTTTTCTATATGTTCTTCCGTTTTATGGTGTAGTATGATTGCGGACGCTCTGGCTGTCGGGAGACGTTGCGTTTACCTGCGGAAAAAGGGGTTATGAAGGTAAAAAAACTTAAAAATTACGTCATTTTATCAAGGCTCATTTTTCTATATGTTCTTCCGTTTTATGGTGTAGTACGATTGCGGACGCTCTGGCGGTCGGGAGACGTTGCGTTTACCTGCGGAAAAAGGGGTTATGAAGGTCAAAAAACTTATAAATTACGTCATTTTATCAAGGCTCATTTTTCTATATGTTCTTCCGTTTTATGGTGTAGTACGATTGCGGACGCTCTGGCTGTCGGGAGACGTTGCGTTTACCTCCGGAAAAAGGGGTTATGAAGATCAAAAAACTTAAAAATTACGTCATTTTACCAAGGCTCATTTTTCTATATGTTCTTCCGTTTTATGGTGTATTACGTTTGCGGGCGGTCTGGCTGTCGGGAGATGCTGTGCTTACCTGCGGGAGAAAGTGTTATGCAGGTGAAAAAACATCAAAATTACGTCATTTTAGCACGAGTTTTGTTTATAACATCTGTTTCTATAAACTATTTGTGATATCAATCCATTATTGCCAGACGTTGCCAATGTTACTAAGACCCTGCCAGATCCACATTTATAGGTAAAATATTACTCTTTGGCTATCAGATAACCTATAAATAATTTGTAAGACACAATTTCCATTTCAAAGTTAATGCCAGACGGCTTTAAATTTTGCAACGAAAGTGCCTGTTTCAACAGTATTTTATAGTTTAAAAATTATAAGTCATATTTACGTCATTTTATCAAGCTTAAAAATAACAAGATATTACTCTTTAGCTAGCAGACAACCTATAATTAATTTGCCAGATACAAATTTTGTTGCAAAGTTAATGCGAGACGGTTTCAAATATGGCAACGAAAGTGTCTGTTTCAAGAGTGGTTTATAGTTTAAAAATTATAAGTCATCTTCACATCATTTTATCAAGCTTAAAAATAACAAGATATTACTCTTTGGCTAACAGACAACCTATAATTAATTTGCCAGACAATTAACAGTTGCCAGACAATATAATTGCCAGACAATATAATTAATTTCGGTTGCAAAGTTAATGCCAGACGGCTTTAAATATGGCAACGAAAGTCCCTGTTTCAAGAGGGGTTTATAGTTTAAAAATTATAAGTCATCTTTATGTCATTTTATGAAGCTTAAAAGTAACAAGATAATCCTCTTAGGCTAGAAGACAACCTATAACTAATTTGCCATACACAAATTCGGTTGCAAAGTTAATGCCAGACAGCTTGAAATATTTCAACGAAAGTGCCTGATTCAAGAGTGGTTTATAGTTTAAAAATTATAAGTCATCTTTACGTCATTCTATCAAGCTTAAAAATTACAAGATATTACTCTTTGGCTAGCGGATAACCTATCATTAATTTGCCAGACACAAATTCGGTTGCAAAGGTAATGCCAAACGGCTTTAAATATGGCAACGAAAGTGCCTATTTCAAGAAATGGCATCTTTTGTAGGGATTTGGCTTCATTTAATGACAGTGAACCCTTAATTGTTACCATAGCAACAATCGTTTCTTTGTAATATATATATATATATATATACATAACCAATAATTAAACATAACCTACCACCATCAAAAACCGTAATATTATGAATTAAAGCTGTAAGTATATATATATATATATATATATATATATATATATATATATATATATATAAAGATTAAATTAATTATAAGAATTATTATGGAAGAAAAATAAGAAAGTGGACACCGACAAATAATGGAAATGCTTATATATTGAATTACGTTTTCAAGGGCACAGAATTCAATGATATAAGCAAAATGGTTGTTTTCTGTGGGAAAAATAAGCTAAAGCTAAAAGTTATTTTCCCCTGTGCCCAAACAACCACTAAAATCAAGTGAATTGATTAAAAATGAAAACAGAATAGAAACAAATAATATGAAATGGAAAAAACAATAAAACCTATTTAAATATTTATAGGATATAAAATGAAATAATAAACACCATACCGATTAATATTTTAGAATAAATCCACGCGCACATGGCACCCATATCGTAAAGATTAAGGTTAATATAACAGTTAAGAAATCACAGTAATTGATACCATAGGATGCAGTTAATACATATTGAAATAAATGTTAAATAACTTTTAATATAATATAAAATAATATAAATAGAAAGTAATTACATAATTAAAATGCACTATTAAATTAATTAAAAAACGTTAAACAATATCGTCAAAATTTAGCTAAAAATTCCCCCTGGTGTAGTAAATTATAACTGAAATGTAGCTGGAATAAGTAAATCTAGAACTTATCGAGAAAAAAAAAACACAAATTGTGGTGCTGCCATCTAGTATTACTTTTATGATTTAATTGTCATAAGACTTGCTTCAGTTGTAAGCAATTGAATTTAACAATTGTTTTATTAACAGCAAAACCAAACATATCCTTATATATAGATAATTATAAACTGAATATAAACCACACAATGTATTTTTAAAAAACTATTGTTAATAAAATTTAAAAAGCATACAAAATATTCTATTAGCAAACTTATTTAAACTACACTAAGAATTTAAATAATTCTAGAACATCGATAATATATAGCATATAGCTGTAAAACAAAATAAATTCATTAATAATTAATATAAATAATTATTAAAAATATAAAAATCTTTAATAAAAACTATTATATATAAGATAATTATAAAATGAACAGGAAATAAAAAACATATGGTAGTATAAAGAAGGTGAACTGAAACTTAAATTCCGATTACCTAAAAAGCACAAATATAGTGTGTGGATTATTTTATACATCCATAAAAATCCTAAAAGTATGAATGTGGGACATTCAAAAACATTAAACCGATAATAAATTATATAACACAAAGTGAAAATAAATAAATATTAAAATATTAATAAGAATAGAGGAATAATAATAAATATAATTACCCAATTTTAATACATACAGTATAACTTTATTTATATTAAATATACTTATATGTATATTAATCACTATAAAAATGGCATACTATTAGTAATTAATATGATATTGTCCTTATTAAATTAAAATTTATAACAAATGATTGTAAATAAGATTAAACAATAATTAAGCTAATAATTAATGAAATTCACCAATTACATATAAAATATCAAATCAACATCCTTATAAAATACGTATCAAACATATAGTAATAATACAAAAGCCCCATTTTTTTTTAAATTAACCATTGCGTATTATCCAGACAACACCACCCTCCTCCGTACTCTAACATCTACCCACCCATCCAACCTATAATAATTTTTTTATATTATTTTACAATTTTTATTTTTTATAGAGATTTTTTTTATATTTTATAATTTTTTTTGTAATTTTGTTTACGCATGTGTTAATTTGTTTTAAAAGATCATGTAAGAAAAATACTAATTGTATATTAATGAATATATGAATTTTTTTGGAAAACCATGATTTAATGCATCATAAATTAGTTTTTTAATATTATTGTTAATTAGAGGAGAAGAACATAAACATTTTATTCTATATAAATGATTAAGTATTATATTTCGAAATACAGAATGATGTAGACAAGATTTAAAATTTGTAAATGTATTAACTTTGAATTTAAATTCTTTACGTTTGTCATATAAATCTGTGATTGTTTTGTTTTCTGTTATTGTAATTTTAAGATCTAAGAAATTAATTGTATTGTTAGATAAAAGGTTTTCCGTTAATTCCAAATTAGTGGGATAATCTACTGGAAATGGAGTAATTGCAGAATGATCAGTATCAATTAAAATTATGTCATCAATATAACGATATAAATGTAGATTATTATTAGTAAAATTACGGTCATAATGATATAAGTATAAGTCTGAGAGTAAACTGGATGTACAACCGCCTTGTGGTATACCGACATGCTGTAAATATAAAGTGTTATCTTGCAAGATATAATTATTATAGATAATGAAGTTAGTTAAAGATTTAAAATATGCAATATCAATATTAGATGGTAATTCCAGTTTTTTATAATACTTTTTAAATAATGCATTTATAATTTTATGTAAATCTAATAGGTCTATATTATTAAAAAGATCTTTGAAGTCATATGTCGTTATATTATATACACAATGAAGATTTTTTAAAATATTGACATACATACATATATTTTCCAACAAATCACTAAATTACAAAAAAACTACGTTATTACATATATAGACAAATCTCCTAATAATTATGCAATCATATGCAAATCTTATCACCAACTTCTTACAACTTGTATTTCTTCTAATAAATCTTTTCAAAAAACTAATGAAAATATAATCGTAAAATTCAAAGTTATTATAAACTATTAAATATTCGATCTACTAACTTTAATTATGCTTATTTAGTTCTTATTCCCAAATTTCATAAAACTCCAATTAAATTTAGGACTGTAACAATTGGTTGCAATACATATAATAATAAAGCCAATAAACTTCTATTAAAAATTCTTAATCAATTATATATACTTACTACAAACAATGATAATACACATTGTATAAAAAATAGCTATCAACTGGTCAATATTTAAAAAAATCTTCATTGTGTATATAATATAACGACATATGACTTCAAAGATCTTTTTAATACTATAGACTTATTAGATTTACATAATATTATAAATGCATTATTTAAAAAGTATTATAAAAAACTGGAATTACCATCTAATATTGATATCGCTTATTTTAAATCATTAACAAACTTCATTATCGATAATGATTATATATTGCAAGATAACACATTATATTTACAGCACGTCGGTATACCACAAGGTGTTTGTACATCCAGTTTATTATCAGTCTTATATCACTATGAACGTACTTTTACTAATATTAATCTCCATTTATATCGTTATATTGATGACATAATTTTAATTGCCACTGAACAATCTAAAATTTCTCAATTTCCAGTTGATTATCCCACTAATTTGGAATTAACGGAAAACCTATTATCTAACAATACAATTAACTTCTTAGATCTTAAAATTACAATAAAAGACAACAAAACAATAACAGATTTATATGATAAACGTAAAGAATTTAAATTCAAAGTTAATATATTTACAAATTTTAAATCTTGTCTTCATCATTCTGTATATCGAAATATACTACTTAATCATTTATATAGAATAAAATGTTTATGTTCTTCTCATCTAATTAACAATAATATTAAAAAACTAATTTATGATGCATTAAATCATGGTTTTCCAAAAAAATTCATACATTCATTAATATACAATTAGTACTTACATGATCTTAAAAAAAAAAAAAAATAAATAAATAAAAAAAATAACAAATGCGTAAACAAAATTACAAAAAAACTTATAAAATAAAAAAATATTTATAAAAAATTGAAAATTGTAAAATAATAATAAACAATTACTATAGGATGGTTGGGTGGGTAAATGTTAGAGTACGGAGGAGGGTGGAGTTGTCTGGATAATACGCAATGGTTAATTAAAAAAATGATGGGGCTTTTGTATTATAACTACATTTCTAATACATATTTTATATGGATGTTAATTTGATGTTTTATATGTAATTGGTGACATTTTTTTTTTCAATTCATATTAAATTTAACTTATTTAATCAAATTCAATATTAACTTGTTTTTAAATTTTAGTCTACTCAGGACAATATCATATTAATTGATAATAGTATACCATCTTTTTAGTGATTATAATGCATATAAGTTTATTTGATATAACTAATGTTATACTGTATGTATTAAAATTGGATAAATAGTTTTTATTATTATTCCTCTATACTTTTTAATATTGTTTTATTTTCAACTTTGTATTCCATGATTAATTATCGGTTTAATGTGTTTGATTGTCACAATCATATTTTTTAGCTTTTTATGGCTAATATGAAGATAATTCACACACTATATTTGTGATCTTTAGGCTATTGGAAATTTTAGAATCTGACAATCTTCTATAAACATCCATTTTTTATTTTTTTCCCTGTTCCTGTTTTATATATAATAGTAATTATAAAGTTTTTTATATTTTTATTATATATAATTTATTTTATTTTATAGCATATAGCTATATTCTATATATTATCTATGTTGAAATTTTTTTTTAATTTCTCAGTGTAGATTAAATGGGTTTGGTAATGGAATATATTGAAAGCATTTTATTAACATTTAATTTAATTAATTTTTTTTAATAATGATATATAGTATAGTATTATTTTTATATTAGGATTTGTGTAGTAATGCAGTTGATATATTTTAATTTCATTAGCTTTTATTAGGTTCTTCTTTTTGTGACATTTGAATAATAATAATAGTTTTAAAATAAAAATAATAGATGGCAGCACCAAAAATTTTGTCTTTTTAAAGCTTCTATTAAAGTAATAATTTTAATTTTTTCACCAGGTGGTATTGAACGCTGAATATTGGCAATATTGTAAAATTGATATTAAACAAACATTATTTTCTATTTATATTATATTAATTGAATTTATCACGGTATTTCAAAATGAATTAACTGAATTCATAGGTTTTAATTTCTGTGTTAACTTAACTGTTTTATTCACCTTAATCTTATCATGCTTTTGGATTCCATGTGCGGGAAGATATTTTGAAAATCAACTGGGATTTTATTCGGTATGTTGTGTAAGATTTCTATTGCTATAAATTAAATATTTAATGGGTTGTAGTGTTTTTTCCATTTCATGCCATTTGATAATATTCTTTTTTCATCTTGAAACTATTCTTTTGGTTATATTGGTTATTTGGGTACAGAAGAATTTTTTTTTTCAGATTTTAGCTTTTTTTCTCACAGAAAACAACCGATTTGCTTATATCATTGAATTCTGTACTCTTTAAACGTAATTCAATATATAAGTTTTTCAATTTTTTCGGAACCCATATTCCTCTTTTTTTTTCCATATTAATTCTTGTAATTAAGTATAAGGCACTTTATTTTATACATACAGTTCTATATTATAGGTTTGTGGCATCCATTTTTATTGTCAATTCATTCACAATATTGCAGTTTTTGATGATGGTCGTTAATGTTTAATTAATGGTTATATATATAGTGCTTGTCGGGAAAAATGTTTATTTTTGTGTAATTAATGTAAATTTATGTAATTGTAATTTTTAAACTATAAAACACTCTTGAAACAGACACTTTCGTTGCCATATTTAAAGCCGTCTGGCATTAACTTTTCAACCGAGTTTGTGTCTGGCAAATTAATTATAGGTTGTCTGCTAACCAAAGAGTAATATCCTTGTTATTTTTAAGCTTGATAAAATGACGTAAAGATGAAATATAATTTTTAAACTATAAAACACTCTTGAAACAGGCACTTTTGTTGCCATATTTAAAACCGTCTGGCATTAACTTTGCAACCGAATTTGTGTCTGGCAAATTAATTATAGGTTGTGTGTTAACCAAAGAGTAATATGTTACACATAAATGTGGATCTGGCAGGGTCTTAGCAACATTGGTAACGTCTGGCAATAATGGATTAATATCACAAATTGTTAGTAGAAACAGATGTTATAAACAAAACTCATGCTAAAATGACGCAATTTTGAAGTTTTTTGACCTGCATAACCCCTTCTCCCGCAGGTAAATGTAACGTCTCCCGACTGCCAGACCGCCCGCAAACGTACTACATCATAAAAGAGAAGAACATATAGAAAAATGAGTCTTGATAAAATGACGTAATTTTGAAGTTTTTTGACCTGCATAACCCCTTCTCCCGCAGGTAAACGCAACGTCCCCCGACTGCCAGACCGCTCGCAAACGTACAACACCTTAAAACGGCAGAACATATAGAAAAATGAGCCTTGATAAAATGACGTGTTTTTTGACGTTGCTAGCTCTTAGACTATAAGCTTAATAACTTTATAGATTCAGTGCAAACCAGAGGGGACACACAACGATAACAATAGCATTCAAATTGAAAAAATATATTTTATTCATTTTATTGAATTATTTGGACTGGCAATATTCGAAACACGTTAAGCTAGTGAAATGGTCATATTTGTCAAGAAATAATACATGAATAGAAGTGACATAGTCTTTTTGTAGCATTTCAACAATCAAATACTGAAGTTCAATTTGGATACAACCCCTAAAATAGGCTGATTTTTAAATAATTAATTTCTCGGAAACTAATCGTACGAATGGATTTAGGCTAATTGACGGGTGTAGAATCTGTTTATGGTGTCCGACTTGAGTATTGCTATTGAAAAAAACAAAGTTTGGGCTCGTTTTGACATGTAGATGATCCCCTAAGGAAAATTTATATACATGATGTAAAAATAGAATTTATTTCCAATCGTTTGGTACCTGTAACTTTCTTTTACGATAATTTGTTTCAGAGTTAGCCGGGGGTGTTTACTTTTTTTATTCCACGACTGTAGGTATTGCTTTACATTTAAATTGACATTCTTTTATACAATTTGTAACAATTGTAAATTTTTCTCTACAGTTGTTGTTTCGAAGATTGCAATTTATAACATTACAGTTAAAAGAAATTACGATTTAAAATTACATTAGTAAATTAAAATCTACATTTATCCATTAGCACCACTCTATCTAATATAAGTTTCCTATACAACTAAGCTGTTAAAGTAACTTAGGGGATTCAACCCTTGCTTCCCGGGTTACAGAACATAGGTGAAAAATATTTTTTCCAATACACATTTTACATTTAATGTACATTTTAGATTGCCTATTGTCAACACTAAAAGGTATTTTTATATCACAAATATCGATAATATATTCAAATTAAGCTTTGAAATTTAATTAAAATGATACTTTCATATTAACCATTTCAGTGGTTTAAGTGCGTAGTTCGATTACATGTCTGTTAAATTTGTGTTTAATTTATATTATATTATATTATATTATATTATATTATATTATATTATATTATATTATATTATATTATATTATATTGTGTTGTGTTGTGTTGTGTTGTGTTGTGTTGTGTTGTGTTGTGTTGTGTTGTGTTGTGTTGTGTTGTGTTGTGTTGTGTTGTGTTGTGTTGTGTTGTGTTGTGTTGTGTTGTGTTGTGTTGTGTTGTGTTGTGTTGTGTTGTGTTGTGTTGTGTTGTGTTGTGTTGTGTTGTGTTGTGTTGTGTTGTGTTGTGTTGTGTTGTGTTGTGTTGTGTTGTGTTGTGTTGTGTTGTGTTGTGTTGTGTTGTGTTGTGTTGTGTTGTGTTGTGTTGTGTTGTGTTGTGTTGTGTTGTGTTGTGTTGTGTTGTGTTGTGTTGTGTTGTGTTGTGTTGTGTTGTGTTGTGTCGTGTCGTGTCGTGTCGTGTCGTGTCGTGTCGTGTCGTGTCGTGTCGTGCCGTGCCGTGCTGTGTTGTGTTGTGTTGTGTTGTGTTGCGTTGTGTTGCGTTGTGTTGTGTTGCGTTGTATTGTATTGTATTGTATTGTATTGTATTGTATTATACAGGGCTCCCAAATGGTCCGTCAACTGAATACCAATATTATTTTAGAAAAATTTTCTTTTTAGATTTTTCTTACAAACCGCCCCGGAAGCACCTTTGAAAGTTAATTCTAGCACAAACCTACCATAAAATTTTCTGTTAAAATTTATTGGTATTCAGTTTGCAAACCATTTGGGACCCCTGATTATATTATATTATATTATATAATATTATATTATATTATATTATATTATTTATTGATGAAGTTTTAATTACATTCTTGGATTATTTACCAGTATTCAAAAATTGTGTCTATACTTGTACAGATTGAAACCAATTATTATGATTACCTTATTGCACTAATATTTAGTATATTGATGGTTCAAAAATTCTGTAGATTAAATCTGTTGGGATTCAAAAATACTTCTAGCAGAATTAAAATATCAATCTGTTGTTACTTAATCTACTGGCAAATTGTTTGTGTGCTGAAATTGTAAATTCTATTGACACTAAGAATATTAGAGGAAAGTAGGGTAAGGACGCTCAGAAGGGATAATCCCGCTCACCCAATATATCTAAACAGAATAGAATTGAAAACGTGCGATCGGTACCGGCACCTAGCGAACTTCATCGTAAGTTCCCAGTATGGATATAGTGACCGTCGGAAGGAAAGTATTTTTCTGTCCCCACGTTATTAGTTTGCAGTTGTTTTATTATAAAATTCTATAACATCTAACTTGAAGGTAAGTGTACACTCTTGTTTTCAAATATTAATTTACTCATTATGTCTACAAAATATATACATTTAGCTGTATTTTCATGCTTTTATTTATTTTTGTAGTGCGTTGTTACGCCAGTTATAATGCATTAAAACCCAACATGGCGATAACGGGTAATAGCGCTCGCGTGGAATTCCAGAAGAAGTGTTGCCAGTGGGCAACTTTTTTAAAATTCAAATTTATTGATGAATACCAGTTTTTTGAAATGGTAAAATTCCCCTGTTTTCGCCTTAATTAATATGTCATTAAACAAGGATAATTTTACCATTTCAAAAAAGTAGTGAAAATCAAAAAACCTAAATTTAAAAAAAGTAGCCCACTATATGTATAACACTATATGTGTGCACAATGTGTGTAAAGTGGTCGCAAAAAGTCTGCAGTGGTGTGATCAGACCGCACAACTACATATGTGACTTTTGTCTTACTTAAATGTTGTATTCAAACTCTGAACGCAATTACCCTACCATGTCAGGCATTACCGCTCAATCGATGGTTATTTAAATAAAACGATAAAAAAAATTCCTTAAACTTTTATGCAAATTAGATGATTGCAAACTGTTCCTTATGCTTTGGAGTTATGCTTCGTTAATAAAATATTGATTTTTTTTGTCTAAATTTGACTAGCTATTCATGTTCTCCATTAAGTGAGCGCCATTCTCCTACTTTCCCCTAATTGCAAGCAACTGAATTTAACTTGTTATCGTTGAACTCAGATTATAATTACAAATATTTTTCGATTGGTACCCTAAAATTGTTTGCAACTTTCCAGAACTACTGATGATGCTGTCTCTCGTCGGACTATTCGCAGCCCGCCATCGGCCACAGTTTGTAAATTAATTTAAACGTAAATAAGGTTTATTTATTTATTTATTTTTTAGCCCCTGGTATGTTATTTCTTTCTCCCACCTATTAATGTGTCGTCTCCAAAAAATAACGTTCCGTTGTATAAGCCAGCCGTAAAAGAAAGCAGATGTGTCATTGTACGGAATAATCTCTACTACAATTTTTTTAACTTCTAAGCATCGCACATTTTCAATTTTTAAACCGTTGTATTGGGAAAAAAAGTACTTTTAAATGCAATTTGTTTGAAAACTGCATCTCCATTTATTTTTGAGATATTATTTATTTTTGTAGTTTTTAGCACACCTTGTATAATTTTTGCAACTCCAGTAGTTGTATAGAAAACTTACATTAGATAGAGTGGTGCAAATAGATAAATGTAGATTTTAATTTACTAAAGTAATTAAAAATCATAATTTGTTTTAATTGTAATGTTGTAAATTGCAATCTTCGAAACTAAAACTGTACATGAAGGGAGAAATGTACAATTGTTAAAATGTTACAAATTGTATAAAAGAATGTCAGTATAAATGTAAAACAATACCTACATTTGAATGTTGTTGTGTGTCTCCTAAAGTTATAAAGCAGGAGGTGCTGGGTTCGATCCCAATCGGGCCCGTCGGCCTAATTGTTCGGAGTTTTCGTGGTTTTCTTCGAACCTTGGTTTTCCAAGCGTAAATACGGATTAGGTCCCCTTAGAAAGACCCCCATGGAGGGCACCCCCACCCTTTGGGCCTATATCCCTCGTGCTGATAATTGGCCGTCATAAACACAACCAACCAACATAAAGTTATAAAGCTTAGCTTCTCGAGATGAGTATTCATTTTTTGGTGCGTTCGTAATTATATAAATACGCAGCACCTATAGTTTCCATCTGGTCCGTCCGTCTGTCCGCATATAGCAGTGCAAAAACTACCTAACCGAATGGTTTGAAATTTGATATATAGAATCGTCGGAGAATTGTGCGAGTCATTTCAAATTTTATGAAAATTAAATCAAAACTTAAAAAGATATTAATAAAAGTTTTCTTCATTCTATTAAATTCTCTCCTACGTAATTAATTAAATGTTATCCCTTGGTAAGAATCCTAGGTTGTCATGGTGATGAAGTCCCATTTAAGATGGAGTCTTATTATTTCCGTATTACTAATTTAACATATAGAATCGTAATAGAATTTGGTACTACTTAGTTATCCCGTCGACCAATTTCGCCAAATTATATAAATCGCCAAACCTCATGCCAAATTATACAAATTGACCTAATTTTTATTTTAAATAACGAAAAAACAAATAAATTAGTATAGCATTAATAAAAATACAAATAAACTATCGAAATAAAAATCACTTGATGACGTAAACATGTGTAACTTGCTTAAAGTCAAGTGAATGCGACATTTATCAACCATTATTGACATTTAATCCTATAGTTTGGCGATAGATTTTTGGTCGACGGGATAACTAAGTAGTACCTAAATTTTGTATTCATGCACTTTTTCATAAGAGGGTAACAGCTATTGTACCAAGATCTGAATATTTATAAGACAAGTTATAGTACGAACGCACCTCATTTGCCACGTTTGATGTACAATTTCCGACCTGATACATTTACATTTATCATTAAACAATAGTGACTCTATTCTCGCACCTACGGAAGTTGCTAATAATTATTCTTGCGCATATCAGATTAAAATGTTCTTTTTTCTCTCTTTTTTTATTATTAATTGTAAAAAGTATTTTAGTAAAGGGTAAACACTAATGTATAAACTATGTTTTTATTAAAGCTTCTACGAAAGTTTTTTCTTTATTGTTTCATTAATAGTTTGAGAAAGTGAAAATGAATCTAAAAAAATATCAGTTGCATGAGTGGAAATCGAGAGACTGCAAAACGAAAAGAATCTTACAAGATTAAGAAGACTTACAATAAAATGAGAGATTGGCTGTTGGGGAGGGGAATTGGAAGGAAAAAAAAAAAGATGTAATGAATAAAAAATAATAGATAAAGGTAAATGACAGGAAAACTAAATATGATATCGAATCAGTTAAAATTAACCATGTATATATATATATTTATGCAATTTGAAATATATAGGTCAAACATCTGGTCCAATACATAAACGAATCAATCAACATCGTTCAGACTCTAATAATAACAAAGCAAAAAATATGCAGTCTACAGCTGAAATTCAGCATTTTCATAAACATAAATTTAAAAATACCACAATTGAAATCGTACGAATTCAAAAAAATTAATCAGAACGTCTTTATATGGAGACATCATATATGAAATATTACAACACCATTTAATCATATGGACTCAATGGTGAAATATTAAACAGATCTGTTAAAGTCTTTTTATCTATAAATAACACTATTGATTATTTTCCAATTTATCTCACTCTAAATCATAATTTAAATCGCAAAACCATACGAAACAAGCGAGGTAGATGTTCTTCTACAATGATAGTTTCCAAAAAATATATTATTAAACAAATAAATAATCTTCAAAGTAATTACATAAAGAATTATAATTGGTTATTAATTTGAAAATACATCTTTGCAATGATAAAGAAACAGATTGTACAATATTTAAATGTATTTCTCAGTAAGTATTACTCTAACCATTTCTCTGATATATTTTTTTAGACCTTATTATGACAAGAGTTAATCTTTTCAAAATAAATTTACAGAAAAAAAAATCCATAAAATTCAAAACACAAATATTTAAATAATAATCACTTTTTCAAATCAAATATTTAATAAAATTAATATTAATTCTATGATTAATGACAAAATCTGTAAATTTCAAATATCAAAAACTTTTAAATATCCAATTACTATAGCAAAAAAGATTTTTAACTATAATACATTTTCAAAAAATACATCTGAAGCAAGTACTTTTCCGTGTAAATGCAATCACTCCTCGTTAGAAAAATACATTAATAAAGGTCATGGACATATAATCACTGGAAATCTTAATATTGTGAATGATTTTATACTGAAAAAACAAATGGGTTATGGATTTAAATATATAGACTTCCTTCAAAATTAAACATCTATTCTATTTTTAACTATAATTCATTTTCAAAAAATGTGTCTGAGGCAAGTAATTTTCCATGTAAATGTAATGACACCTCGCTACAAAAATACATTAATAATGATCATGGACATATAATCACTGGAAATCTTAATATTGTGAATGATTTTATACTGAAAAAACAAATGGGTTATGAATTTAAATATATAGGCTTCCTTCAAAATTTAACATCAATTCTATTTTTAACTATAATTCATTTTCAAAAAATGTGTCTGAAGCAAGTACTTTTCTGTGTAAATGTAATGACACCTCTCTACAAAAATACATTAATAATGATCATGGACATATAATCACTGGAAATCTTAATATTGTGAATGATTTTATACTTAAAAAACAAATGGGTTATGAATTTAAATATATAAGCTTCCTTCAAAATTTAACATCAATTCTATTTTTAACTATAATTCATTTTCAAAAAATGTCTCTGAAGCAAGTACTTTTTTGTGTAAATGTAATGACACCTCTCTATAAAAATACATTAATAATGATCATGGACATATAATCACTGGAAAGCTTAATATTGTGAATCATTTTATACTGAAAAAACAAATGGGTTATGGATTTAAATATATAGACTTCCTTCAAAATTTAACATCAATTCTATTTTAAAATAGTTTACATATGATATAGATATTTTTATTTATAAAATTTCAATCTCGTACAATAAATATATTGAATATTAAAATCAATGGAAAATACTGGTAACTGAAAAAATAACTAAGGCTTTAAAATATAATATTTCGGATTTGGCTACTATTAACACAAAGAATATTTCCCAGAAAATTACTAAATTGCAAAAAAAAAAAAAAAAAAAACTATGTTATTACATATGCAGACAAACCTCCAAATAATTATGCAATCATACTTAAATCTTATTATCAACAACTTCTTACATACAGTATTTCTTCTAATAAATCTTTCCAAAATACTAATGAAAACAGAATTGTAAACAATCGTAAAATTCATAGTTATTATAAACTATTAAATATTTCCTCTGCAAACTTTAATTACTCTTATTTAGTTTTTATATTCAAATTTCATAAGAAACCGATTAAATTTAGAGCTACCACTATTGGATGCAATACGTATAAAAATGTAGCTAATAAAATTCTATTAAAAATTCTTAATCAAAAAATATATACACTTGCAAAAATCATTCATAATACACAGTGTATATAAAAAAGCTATCAACCGGTCAATATTATGAAAAATCTTAAATGTGTAAACAATATAATGATATATGATTTCAAAGACCTTTTTAATAATACAAGGGGATCGTACCCGGGCATCCCGGGTTAAATAATATAGGTGGAAAAATTTTTTTTTAATTGAAAACTAATAATTTTTTTATATGCAATAATTTTTTTAGATTGCCCACTTACATTAAAAGAGCATTTTTCATATGGAAAATACGAATTATACAATCAAATAAATTTTTGAAATTTATCAAAAGCGATATTTTCTTATTAGACGCATGCTAAGAGTTATTTGACCAAGATTTTGCTATTTACGATATCCTTTTATATTCCTTTTACGACATCCTTTTTATATAGCTTATACATGTCTGTTAAATTGTTTTATACATATTATTTTATTTATTTATTCATAGGGAAGTTTTTTTAATGGTTATTAGCCGTAAGAAAATGATGAACTCTTAATTTTGTTTTAAGGGCAAACGGAATAATCTTTCGTAATCGAGCTCCGCGCGATATAGATAAATTAAAAAATATTTCATGCTTTAAAATGTTTTTAAAACCTTAAACAATCAGTAAACTGAGATGAATTTTGCAAAAAAATTCCATTTGAAGAAAAAAAAAAATCCTATTTGGTGATATAAAAATTTAAATTGTACAATTACAAATATGTTAGATTTCTGTTTTTTTCAATATTTCATTCAATATTTCTTTTACTTATTTATTAAGAAGTATTAATTTCGTTAATTTGTCTTTCACAAATATGTTAGATTGGTGGTTTTCTTAATATTATTTTTTTATTTATTTATAAAGGAAGTACTAATTTCGTTATGCAAAAATAGTCAGAAACAAATGCTGAAAAATGTTTGTTGCTTTATGCGTTAAATGTTTATTAAAATATGTATTGAAACCGGTACGTGATAAGATAAACTTTTAAAAAAATCATGCTTAAAAATTATTTTAGAAAAGATAATACATCAGTCAATTGCGATACAGTTTTTAAACAAATTGCATTTGAAAGTAAAATTTTTCCCTATGCGACGAAAATTGAAAATGTACGATGGTCAGAAGATTAAAAATTTCAACACCGAAATTTGATCGTGAAGTGTTGCCATTCGCAAAATGACATCAGCGTTACCCACAGATACGTTTGTTCTTTATAATATAGATACTTAATTAGTGAAATATAATAAAGATCAGTTATTAGGATGTGGTTGTCAATTGAGGCTCTTATGCTTCGTATTCCGGAATGAAAAACAGAAATTTTCACCCAGTCAAAATTTGCATACGCACTTCTCATATCCATATTCCTCATTTTAAAAAATGTATTTTGTTTGATCATTTAAAAATCATTTTAACTCAAAACTTGAAGTCACGATTGTCATCAATATCTTTTATGTGAACAGACGCACTCTTTACTTGAGATTCTAATCTCAATTTCGGAGAGTAAAAATTTCCGTAATTTATGTTTTTTAGACACATTTGTGTTATAATGTTCAGTTTTATCTAAGAAAATAATCGTTTTCTTTTAAATATCACTTCATTTTCACTTAAATAAGCACTTCGCATAGTGTCTGAAACTTAGTATCAGTACACATGCAGAAGTAAAAACAATATAGAAAATTTATGAGGAAAAATGCGTGTTTTCAAAAGCAGTATGTCATTGTCCGTTATTATGCCCCTAATATAATATTCTGCTCCTAATAGAATTTTGTTCCACTAAACCCTATGCAACAATTTTTATCAACAATTTTGAATTTTTATCAGAAAATAGCATGAATAAAGATAAAAATACCTCATTATTTCTCTCTTGTCTGTATTAATGAGAGCTATCTAATTTTCACCATGTTGAAGAAATTTCCTAAAATGTTTTTAAAATTAAAATATAAAACTGGGGATATTGAAAAAAAAAACAGATAGTGCGATCACATCTACAAATGTAAACCTTTTAGTTTAAAAGAAATGTTAGTAAAATTGGTTCAGCAGAAAGATTAGGGCAGATGACTAAAAAACACACTTGTGTTTTAAATATATAGATTATATAAAATTGGGGGAAATTAAATTAAGCAAATTATGTTATTTTGATAAAATTATAGTAGAATGTCCTAAAGAATAGCATTAAAATTTTATTATTCGAGAGAATTTTGGACAAAAACTTCGGGAACATGATATTATTTTAAACCACGAATCATTTGTTTGCTTGTCTAACTCGGCGAAGCCAATCCATCCAGGCGAGAATCATGAATTTCCGTAATATAAATCGCTATTATTTGCATGTCACCTCTCTTTTATAAATACACTCTATAATTTTGTAAAACATTGCGTTTTATCAGTGTGTGATTTCGATTACATTATTATCGAAAGTGAGGCATTTTCACCTGGACAGAATTTCGAAGCAGCTGGGCTGTGAAAATGACGCATTTCTTCAAAACATAATTCAAGTTTAAGAATTAAAATACACGCTTTTTATAAAATGACGCCATTTGCATCCTCTAAAGCAATCCACTTTTACAATCCAGTATTAAACGTCGTCTATAGAACAGTATGCATATGACATCATTATCACGGAATAACAAACAATATCCTTGACATAGCCAATATTTTATTTTCTACTTTTTTTCAGGTTTCATGAGAAAATGGCAACAAAAAGATACAGTATCTGCTATTTTCGACTATTTTCCGTTTACTTTCAAAAGAAATGGGGTGCTTTTGTTGCCACGATAAGAAAAATGATATTAAAAACTACAAAAAAATTAATATCTCAAAAATAAATCGAAATACCGCTTTCAAACAAATTGCATTTAAAAGAGCATTTTTTTTCATTATACAACGGCGTAAAAATTTAAAATGTACGATGTTTAGAGGTTTAAAAATTTGCAATAGAAAAAATTGGAAAACCAAAATTTTATTTCAAATTGCAAAGTGTTGCCATTCGCAAAATGACGTATGCGTTACGCACAGATATGTTTGTCCCTTTATAATATAGATAGATTTATTCGATCTACATAATATAATAAATGCATTATTTAAAAAGTATCATCATAAATTGAATTTACCAATGAATATCGTACAGATTATTTTCAAACTCTAACAAATTTCATTATCAATAATAATTTTATATTGCAAAATAACACAATCTACCAACAAAAACTCGGTATTTCACAAGTTGGATGTATTTCTAGTTTATTATCAGACTTATATCCCTATGAACGTATTTATATTAATAGTAAAATACATTTCTATCGTTATATTGATGACATAATTTTAATAACTACTAACCAGACTAATATTTCTCAATTACCAGTTAATTATCCTAGTAATTTAGAATTAACGGAAAAGCTCTTATCTAACAATACAATTAACGTTTTAGATCTTAAAATTGCACTAAAAGAAAACAAATCAATAACTGATCTATATGACAAACGTAAAGAATTTAAATTCAAAGTTAACACATTTACTCATTTTAAATCATGTCTTCATATTTCAGTATATCGTAATATACACTTTAATCATTTATATAGAATAAAGTGTTTACGTTCTTCTCATCTCATTAACAACAATATTAAACAACTAATTTATGATGCATTAAATCATAGTTTTCCTAAAAATTTCATATATTCTTTAATATACGATTAGTACATATATGATCTTAATACCCAATTAACACATTGCGAAAAAAAAATTATAAAAACAAAATAAGAACATAAAATTATAATAAAAAATAAAAAATAATAAATGCAAAAAAATAATAAGATGCATGGGTAGATGTTAGAGTACGGAGGAGGGAGGCGTTGTCTGGATGATACGCAATGGTTAATTTAAAGAAAGGTGGTATTTGAGTAATAATTACGTTGTAAAAATGCATTTTATAATGGATGTTGATTCGACACACTTTTATGTATAATTGTATTGTTATATTTATATATTTATTAATTTAAATTAAATCTATTTATTTTCTTTAATAAATAATAATGATAATGTTTAACTTGTATTTAAATTTTAGCCCAATGAAGACAATCTCATATTAATATCTGATAAACAGTATATTATATTTCAAGAAAATAAAGTGCATGTTTAAATTATAAATTTTAATTAATTTCAAAACTTATATCGTTTTTTAATACCTAAGCAACATAATTTTAATTAATTAATTATTTATATTTAATTATATATTTATTTAAATGATTATACAATGTTTTCACAGTGATTTAAATATATATACATTTATTTATGTGAAACATTAATTAATGAATCATTTATATCACCATTTTACATATTATTATTATTTAATAGATCATTTACTTATTTTTTCTTATATATTGTTATAAATTTATTAACATATTTTTAATTATCATTTACATCTCTCTAGACAATATATGCTTTAAAGCTTTATCCAATAGTAGATAACAATAATTATTTAATTATATTAGTTTTTATTCTAAATCATTATATTTTACTACTAGTAATTACTACAGATGGCAGCACTATATTGATTCCTTGATTAAAAAAGTAGAATTCATTTTTAAATGTTCTGTTCTCAATATCTGGGAGTTGGTCCAATATATTGAGGTTTGTACCTGACTATACTGTACATTATTAATCCTTGGTCCATCATCATTTAAAAACTTTTTTGGCAATATGTGCAAATAATCTCTTAACCCCCCCCCCTTTTTTTTTCTTTTGCTGCATCATTCAAGGTAAGAAAGGCTCTCAAATTGGTAAAATGTTTTATCATTTTCAATCCATTTTAATTATAATTTATTTTTAACTTATTTGTTTTCCAATATTTTATTTCTGGATTTATTGGGTGAGGTGGTCTTAAATTCATATTCCTTAGCTTTTTCATGGCTAATACGAAGATGAAACCTCACATTTTATTTGTTGTAATCAAGGCATTTAGGACCTGATGAATCTGTCTTGGTTCAACAAATTTCCATTATTCCTTTTCTCCTATTTTTAGTATGATTTTAAAATCCATGTTGAAAATTTTAAAAGGCTCAGTTTTATGGTCAATGAATAAATTTCTCTTTTTATATTTTCACAATTTTTGTTGGTAATTTGTAATGGTTTTTAATGGTTATATATATATATATATATATATATATATATATATATATATATATATATATATATATATATAAATTTTTTTAAGAAAGAAAAAAAAAGAAAATAGTATTTAGTTAAGGTGAATAAAAATATTAGATATAAGTACGTACAAGTAAATAAATAAATAAATAATAATATATTTATATGTATTTATATACAGAGAAAACAATAACTGATCTAAAAGTTTCTCGATTTTACCACATTTAAAACAAAGTTCGGTTGGATCAACAGTTATCGAACCGAAATATTGTTGATACATAAAAAAAACTGGTCTCTAATAAAATTTTTGGTTTTATATGGTCCAATAATAAAGGATTATGTTGGAACATTTTATTATTATTATTATTATTATTATTATTATTTTAGCATTAATTGTTAGAGAAAGTCAAACTGAATTAAAAAAAAATGAAGTTCAAGTTGCATCAACAATCAGTTGCAATAAACTGTGGACTATAAAACGAAAAGTATCTTGCAAGATTAATAAGAGTTGCAATAAAATGAAAGACTGGCTGTATCGAGAGAACGGGAAAGGGGAAAAAGATTTAATGAATAAAAAAACAATGAAACCTAATAAATAAAAATGAATGATATAAAATGAAATAAAATAAATATGATATTCATCTAATAAAAAAATAATATCGGGAAGAATATATTTCAAGAAAGACAAAATTAGTTAGTTAATAAGATGAATGGAAAATTGCATACCAGTAAATAAATAATTAAATAATAGCATATTTCTATGTACCTATATACAGAGAAAATAATTTATGATGCAAAGAAAAAATTCTATTTTACCACATTTAAGACAAATTTCTGTCGGATTAACATTTATCGAACCGAAATAGTATTGGCTCAATAACATTTTCTGTTTGATATGGTACAATAAGAAAATAATTTGTTGGATCATTTTATTATTATTATTATTATTATTATTATTATTATTATTTTAATATTAAATGTTAGAGACTTCAAAGTCAATCAAAAACAAGAACTTGTATGAGCAGAAAATACTGTAGACTATAAAACTGAGTATTTTACAAGATTAAGAAGAGTTACAATAAAATGTGAGACTGACTACAGGGATTTGGGAGGTAGGGAGGAAAAAAAAAAACAAGATTTAATGAACAACAACAACAAAAGTAATACCTAATAGATAAAAGTTAAGTTGTTTAAATAACTATGATATCTATGAAATAAAAAACTTTGAAAAGAATATATTTCAAGGAATATAAAACAAAATATTTGTTAAGATGAACAAAAAATTTAGATAAGAGTGAGTACAAGTAAATGAATAAATAAATAATTTTATATTGATCTGTATATATATAGAAAATAATTACTGATCGAAAAAATTTTCAATTTTACCACATTTAGACAAAGTTTTGTTAGATCAACAATTATCGAATCGAAACATTGCTGATATAACTGAAAACTGTTCGCTCAATAAAATTTTCTGTTTTATATGATCGTATAAGAAAGACTTTTGTTGGATAATTTTATTATTATTATTATTTTAGCATCAATTGTTTGAGAATGTCAAAATGAATATAAAACTAGTATGTTGTGGCCATCACAAAACTTTCTTCTGTATAAATCACGTTAATTAAATCATTTAAATAGTACAAGAAATTACATCAATTTAGCACCAATTCATATCAAAGTATATCTGAATTTGAAGCTTGATGAAAATTCATGCATTAGTTATTGAGATAAAACTATAGGGGAAATTCTGAAAAATGCAGCATAGCAGCGCCACCTGTTGAGCGATTTGCACCAAAACACAAACAGCACTAATTCATATCAAGATATACCGGAATCTGAAGTTTGTTTAAAATTCACACATTAGTTCATGAGATAGAGCTATTGCGGAAATCACAAAACATGCAGCATAGCAGCGCCACCTGTTGAGCGATTTACACCAAAATGTATAAAACGTCTATTCATGTCAAGGACTAACTGAATCTGAAGTTTGATGAAAATCCGTGCATTTGTTCTGGAGACTGAGCTATAGTGGAAATCGTGAAAAATGCTGCATAGCAGCGCCACCTTTTGAGCGATTTACACCAAAACATAAACAGCACTAATTCATATCCAGGTATACCCGAATCTGAAGTTTGTTGAAAACCCAAGCATTAGTTCTTGAGATAGAGCTATTGCGGAAATCTCAAAAAATGCAGTATAGCAGCACCACCTGTTGAGCGATTTACACAAAAAGCTGCAAAACGTCAATTCATGTGAAGGACTAACTGAATCTGAAGTTTGATGAAAATCCGTGCATTATTTCTTGAGATAGAGCTATTAGGATAATAGTGTAAATGCTGCAAAATGCAGTATAACAGCGCCATCTGTTGGGCGATTTACACCAAAACGTTACCAGCACCAATTCATATCAAGGAATAACTGAATCTGAAGTTTGATGAAAATCCGTGCATTAGTTCTTGCGATAGACCTGTTGCAGAAATTGCGAAAAATGCAGCATAGCAGCGTTACCTGTTGGACGATTTACACCAAAAACAAACAGCACCAATTTATATTAGGGGCTACTTGAATATGAATTTTTATTGAATTCCGTGCATTAGCTCTTCAGATAGGGCGCCCACAAAATTTGTATCACATACAGACAGACAGACAGACTCACAGACTAACAGACTCACAGGCAGAGATTTCGTAAAAACATTTTTTTCTGAATCTCTGACCTCTAAAACGTGTAAATCCGTCGAAAACCCGAAGTCGAAAATTTTTACGAATTCAATACTTTCTTCTTGTAAAGATAGAAGAAAGTAAAAAGAAATTGAAGTTGTGTGAGCAGAATAAACCGTTGGTTATTAAATGGAAAGTATCTTACAAGATTAAAAAAAGTTACAATAAAATGATATATTGGTTGTCGGGAGGGGAATTTGAAGGAAAAAAAAAGATTTAACAAAGGAAAACACGATGAAACCTAATACATAAAAGTTAATGACCGAAGGGGAAAAGGTTAAAATAAATATGATGTTCATCTAATAATTAAAAAAGAAAATTCTGAAAGCATATATTTCAAGACAGCAAAAAAAGAAAAAAAATTATTAATAAGATGAATGAAAAATTGCGTAGAAGTAAATAAATAAATAAATAATAGAATATTTATATGTATCTATATACAAAGCAAATAATTACTAATTAAAAAAATTGCTAATTTATCACATTTAAGACAAATTTCTTTTGGACCAACGTTTATCGAACCGAAATATTGGTAGCTCAATAACATTTTTTCTTTAATATGGTCCAACAAAATAATTTGTTGCATCATTCTATTATTATTATTATTATTATTATTACTTTAGAATTATTTCTTCCAGAATGTCAAAGTGAATCTAAAAGAAAAAAAGAACTTGCATGAGAACAATAAACTGTAGATTATAAAACGGAAAGTATCTTACAAGATTAAGGAGAGTTACAATAAAATGAGAGACTGACTAAAGGGATTTGGGAGGTAAGAGAAAGAAAAAATAAAGCTTTAATGAACAACAACAACAAAAGTAATACCTAATAGATAAAAGTGAATTACTAAAAAAAGCTGTTAAAATTACTATGATAGCTATAAACTAAAAAAACTTTGAAAAGAATATATTTCAAGAAAGAAAAAAGAAAATATTTGTTCGTTAAGATGAATAAAACATTTAGATATAACTTAGTACAAGTAAATAAATAAATAAATGATAGTACATTCATAGTTATCTATATACAGAGAAAATAATTACTGATCGAAAAAATTTTAGATTTTATCACATTTAAGACAAAGTTCTGATCAATAATTATCGAATCGAAATGTTGTTGATACAGCAAAAAACTGTTCGTTCAATAATATTTTCTTTTTTATACATATCAAGACTTTTGTTGGATCATATTATTATTATTATTATTATTTTAGCATCAATTGTTTGAGAATGTCAAGGTGAATATAAAAAAAGAAATTGAAGTTGCATGAGCAGAATAAACTGTGGACTATAAAACGAAAAGTATCTTACAAGATTAGAAGAATTACAATAAAATGATATACTAAATGTCGGGAGGGGAATTTGAAGATGAAAAAAAAGATTTAACGAACTAGAGAACAGGAATTCTGCTTTTTCAGGATTTAGTGTCGTCCCGGCATTTCCATTAATTCATTTTCTTCTGGTGGACTGGTGGCTTCTATTATTATGACACAGCCATTATAAATGAAGCGTTAAAAAAAATATGGCCATTTTTTTTTCCATTTTGACCAGAAAATCAGAGTTCTAACTTTTTACGGCAGCTCTTTCATCTTCACCTAACGCTTCATTTATAACGGCTGTTTCATAATAATAGAAGCCATCAGTCCATCAGAAAAAAATAACTCGGTTAAGCGTGACTCGGATAATCGGGACTCTACTGCAAAACATATTTCAGTTTTAAGACTTAAAGCACACGCTTTTATTTTATGTAAAATGACGTCATTTGCATTAATATACAAACTTAAAATTAAATATAGTTTATAATAGCTCCCTGTTTTATCATAAATCCTTCATTTATATTTTTCTCAAAGTAGCACGTATTTTAATTATTTTTTTTCAATTTATTTTTTTTAATTAATTTTTTTTCCCATTTTATGAGAAAATGGCAACAAAAAGATATAATTGCTATTTTTCAGCAATTTTTTCTTTACTTTCTACAGAAATGGCGTACTTGAGTTGCCAAAATGAAACAAATGTCCCTAAAAACTACAAAAAAATTAATATTTCAAAAACAAATAGAGATGCAGTTTTCAAACAAATTGCATTAAAAAGTACTTTTTTTTCCCCAATACGATGGTATAAAAACTGAAAATGTGCGATGTTTAGAAATTAAAAAAAAAAAATGCTATAGAGCATTTAATTGTACAATGATACATCTACTTTGTTTATTGCTAGTGTCTGTAAGCTAACGTTATTTTTTGGACACAAAATAAGCTGGAAGAAAGAAATAGCATACCGTACCGGGCTAATAAAAAAAAAAAAAACAATGAAACCTAATATATAAAAGTTAATGATAAAAGGGGAAAATTAAAATAAATATGATATTCATTTAATAATTAAAAAAAAAAATATGAAAGCATATATTTCAAGAAGGAAAAAATATTTTTTTTTTAATAAGATGAATGAAAAATTGCGTAGATGTAAGTAAATAAATAAATAATAGTATATTTATATGTGTCTATATACAGAGAAAATAATTACTAATTTTTAAAAAAAATCTGTTTTATCACATTATAGACAAATTTCTGTTTGATTAACGTTTACTGAACCGAAATATTGTTAGCTTAATAACATTTTCTGTTTGGTATGGTCCAATAAAATAATCTGTTGTATCATTTTATTATTATTATTATTATTATTATTATTATTATTATTATTATTATTATTATTTTGGCATTATTTCTTCCAGAAAGTCAAAGTGAATCTAAAAAAAAAAAAAAAAAAGAAAGAAAGAAAGAAAGAAATTGCATGAATAGAATAAATTGTAGATTACAAAACAGAAAGTATCCTACAAGATTAAGAAGAGTTAAAATAAAATGAAATACTATAGGGATTTTGGGAGGTAGGGAAAAAAAATAAAGCTTTAATGAACAACGACAGAAACAAGAGTAATACCTAATAGATAAAAGTTAATTATAAAAAAATGTAGTTTAAATAACTATGATATCTATCTAATAAAAAAAGTTTTGAAAAGGATATATTTAAGAAAAGAAAAAAAAAATATTAGCCAGTCAAGGTGAATAAAAAAATAAGATATAAATACGTACAAATAACTAAGTAAATAAATAATAGTACATTTATATGTATCTATATACAGGGAAAACAATAAATGATCTAAAATATTTTCGATTTTACCACATTTAAGACAAAGTACTGTTGGATCAAAAATTATCGAATCGAAATACTGCTGATACAACTAAAAACTGTTTGCTCAATAAATTTTTTTGTTTTATATGATCCAGTAAAAAAGAGATTTGCTGGATCATTTTATTATTATTATTATTATTATTATTATTTTAGCATCAATTGTTTGATAATGTCAAGGTAAATCTAAAAAAAAGAAATTGAAGTTGCATGAGCAGAATAAACTGTGAACTATAAAACGGAAAGTACCTTACAAAATTAAGAAGAGTTACAATAAAATGGCATATTGGATGTCGGGAGGGGAATGGGAAGGGAAACCAAAGATTTAACGAATAAAAAAAAATAAACGGTCAAATGCGAGCATTACTCGCGCACAGAGGGTTCCGTAGAATAAATATATGAATTTGTAATTGTATTATAAAAAAAAAAAAAAAAAAAAAAAAAAAAAAAAAAAAAAAGTTGCTAAAAGAATACTAAGACTTTGTAAAAAACTATACAACGTAGGGTTGGGTATAACTGTATATATTAGAAAAGTGTAAATGGGTATACCATGAAAGTTCAAAGAGATATGAAACCTAAATAATATCAAATATAGCTATTCGTATAACTCTTTTTTTAATATTATCCTAATCTGTTTATGATGAACTGAATTTGGTACTGACAATAAAAGCAGTGCATAGTTAAACTTCATTTGGCATTTCATGAATCTAAATTCAGCGTAGTAATAACCTTTATTTCTACAGTGTAGCTAAAACAAAACCTTTGTTCAAAGTTTAAATTTGGCATTGTGCTAAGCGCGCTTTGAATTGAGGTCTCAAAGTTGCAACGCCGCCTTGGTCAGTGCCGCGTTTTTCCAGATAGGGGTTTAATTAACTTTTAAAGTCACTCGAGGCGTATTGAGAGATACAATCAATGCAAACTATCGCGAATCCCACAGTATTTATGCGATTCATTCGAATTAAATCTTCCGAAGGCGATGCCCTTAAAAAACGGACACCTAATTTTAATTCCAAAACAGACAAACGGCACCAAGAATATTTAATTAAATTTTTCCTTTTATCATGTACGTGAAAATAAGCAAGCTCGCATTTTCTAATAAATTCGTTTATAAATTCTGGTGTCAGTTCATTATTTCATAAGTTTATAATTGAATTACTCCGTGCCGGAAAGGATTAAGTGGTCGCAGGACTCTTAAAGCTCCAAAATTTAAGAAATTTTAATTTTTTTAGATGTTAAACTCCTATCTTTTCTGAATATTTTGATATAATTGTTTCCTTGAAATTCCCTTTAGAACAGAAGTTTTGGCTTTTAGAATTATACCCGCTCAATAGCTGAAGCGGCGTTTCCGAAACTTTAAAGTCATTATTTTCCAAATGGCGTTTTTTGAGCATAACGCGCAGGATACCTCAAAAACTTCTGAATATTATGTCATGAAATTTTCAAAACATATATTTCATGTTAGTCTGTATAAACTGAACCTAAAATTTCCTTTTTATTGTTAAAAAAAATATTTTTTTAGGTGATTTTACTGTTAAAAATTTCAAAATTTGGTATTAGCTAAATGCAACATTACATTAAAAATATAAAAATGCTTTGAATACAAATTTATTTAAGTTCAGAAAATTATTACAATCTGAAGTATAAGTAAGCACCAAAATTTTCATTCTAGTTGCAATATTTATTTTGTAATCCTGCGCGTAAACTGTTATGCCAATTTTTTGTTCGACAAACGTCTAACAGTTTCGAGCCCCCTATAAATACTAATTCTGTATCTTGCAATTTTTTAAATACATGAAACGAAAGAACATACTTATATCTTTCATCCCAATTAAAATTGTGTTTTAAAATCATATATATTTTAAGACATTAAATGTTGAAAATGGTCTTTTTTATTTCATTTTTTCCACATTTTAGAGTCCCGAGACCCCTTAAATTAGTATGTTTTTAACAATTTGACGTTTATTGCTTTTACTGTTACCGGACATTACATTACACATACATATCATTAAAAGTTGCTAACTAGGCATAGAGTACTCCGCCCTTGTCCTTGTGTATCTCCAAACTGACCGTACCTTTAAGGGTTAATATCTCGGCTAATTACCGATGATTTTTTTTCGAAAATCATTATCAACAATGCTTTTATTCTTCTGCAACGATAGGTATATTCAGCGATGATCAACAATTTTTCTGAATGCCCGTAAATCGAAATGTGTGCATAACAGAAAAAAGCTAATTATTCAAAAACTATGTGACATAGGGTAATCGCTATAATTTTCCGGCAAGGTTTATATTAACGTCTACTACCTCTAATTTTTTCATAATTTTAGTTTCAGTAGATTCGGAATTAGAGGGAGGGGAACATATTTTTGCGCTACATTTTCAACAATATCTTTGAAAATATAATACCTAAAATTAAAAGGAATGTATTTTTGAGTTCAGTGTTACAAAATCTTTCACAGGATACCCCACATGATATACAAAGAAAAGATTTATTTTTTTCAAGTAGAATAATTAGCCCCTGTACTTTTTTACTAACTATATTTATGAATGCTTTTTAATCTGAAAATATGTGGGTCAATGCTCTTTATTACTTCCCCGAATTTGAACTTTCCACGTTCCATAGTTTACGAGTCAAATTGCTGTGACAGACAGACAAACGGACGGACAGACACAGGAGTGATCTTATAATGGTTCCGTTTTTACTTTTTAAGTACGGAACCCTAAAAATGAAACCCAATATATAAAAATTAATTATAAAAGATAAAAAAAATTAAAATAAATATGATATTCATTTAATAATTAAAAAATATATATGAAAGCATATATTTCAAGAAAAAAAATAGAAAAATAATTGTTAATATGATAAATGGAAAATTGCGTAGAAGTAAATAAATAAATAAATGATAGTATATTTATATGTATCTATATACAAGGCAAATAATTAATGATTGACAAAATTTTCTATTTTATCTCATTTAAGACAAATTTCTGTTCTATCAACGTTTATGGAACCGAAATGTTGTTGGCTCAATAACATTTTATGTTTGGCATAGTCCAATAAAATAATTTCTTGTATCCTTTTATAACAATAATAATAATAATAATAATTATTATTATTATTATTATCATTATTTTAGCATTATTCCTTCCAGAAAGTCAAAGTTAATCTAAAAAAAGAAAAAGAAAGCAAAAGAACTTCCATGAGCAGAATAAACTGTAGATTATAAAACAGAAAGTATCTTATAAGATTAAGAAGAGTTACATTATTATTATTATTATTATTATTATTATTATTATTATTATTATTATTTTAGCATCAATTGTTTAATAATGTCAAGGTGAATATAAAAAAAAAAAATTGAAGTTGCATGAGCAGAATAAACTGTGAACTATAAAACGGAAAGTATTTTACAAAATTAAGAAGAGTTGCAATGAAGTGATATACTGGGTGTAGGGAGGGGAATGGGAGGGGGAAAAAAGATTTAACGAATAATAAAAAAAAAGAAACCTAATATATAAAAGTTAATAATAAAAGGGAAAAATTAAAATAAATATGATATTCATTTACTAATTAAAAGAAAATAAATCTGAAAGCATGTATTTCAAGAAAGAAAAATGAAAATATGATAAATGAAAAAAACTGCGTAGAAGTAAATAATAAATAAATGATAGTATATTTATATCTGTCTATATACCAAGCAAATAATTAATGATTCACAAAATTTTCTATTATATCATATTTAAGACAAATTTCTGTTGGATCAACGTTTATGGAACCGAAATGTTGTTGGCTCAATAACATCTTATGTTTGATATGGTCCAATAAAATAATTTGTTGTATCATTTTATATTATTGTTATTATTATTATTATTATTATTATTATTATTATTATTTTAGCATTATTTCTTCCAGAAAGTCAAAGTGAATCTAAAAAAAGAAAGAAAAAAAAAAGAACTTGCATGAGCAGAATAAACTGTAGATTATAAAACAGAAAGTATCTTATAAGATTAAGAAGAGTTACATTATTATTATTATTATTATTATTATTATTATTATTATTATTTTAGCATCAATTGTTTAATAATGTCAAGGTGAATATAAAAACAAAATAAATTGAAGTTGCATGAGCAGAATAAACTGTGAACTATAAAACGGAAAGTATTTTACAAAATTAAGAAGAGTTGCAATGAAGTGATATACTGGATGTTGGGAGGGGAATGGCAGGGGAAAAAAAAAGATTTAACGAATAAAAAAAAGAAACTTAATATATAAAAGTTAATAATAACAGGGAAAAAATAAAATAAATATGATATTCATTTACTAATTTTAAAAAAATAAATAAATCTGAAAGCATGTATTTCAAGAAAGAAAAATGAAAATATGATAAATGAAAAAATTGCGTAGAAGCAAATAAATAAATAAATGATAGTATATTTATATCTATCTATATACCAAGCAAATAATTAATGATTCACAAAATTTTCTATTTTATCATATTTAAGACAAATTTATGTTGGATCAACGTTTATGAAACCGAAATGTTGTTGGCTCAATAACATTTTATAGTTGATATGGTCCAATAAAATAATTTGTTGTATCATTTTATATTATTATTATTATTATTATTATTTTAGCATTATTTCTTCAAGAAAGTGAAAGTGAATCTAAAAAAAGAAAGAAAAAAAAAGAACTTGCTATGAGCAGAATAAACTGTAGATTATAAAACAGAAAGTATCTTACAAGATTAAGAAGAGTTACAATATTATTATTATTATTATTATTATTATTATTATTATTATTATTATTATTATTATTATTATTATTATCATTTTAGCATCAATTATTTGATAATGTTAAGGATAATAATAAAAAAAATAAATTGAAGTTGCATGAGCAGAATAAACTGTGAACTATAAAACGGAAAGTATTTTGCAAAATTAAGAAGAGTTACAATGAAATGACATACTTGATGTCGGGAGGGGAATGGGAGGGGGGGGGGGGGGAGATTTAACGAAAAAAAAAATGAAACCTAATATATAAAAGTTAATGATAGAAGGGAATAAGGTTAAAATAAATATGATATTCATCTAATAATTTTTTAAAAAATCTGAAAGCATATATTTCAAGAAAGAAGATAGAAAAATAATTTTTAATAAGATAAATGGAAAATTGCGTAGAAGTAAATGAATAAATAAATGATAGTATATTTATATGTATCTATATAATAGCAAATAATTAATGATTCTCAAAATTTTATCACATTTAAGACAAGTTTCTATTGGATCAATGTTTACGGAGCCGAAATGTTGTTGGCTCAATAGCATTTTATGTTTGATATGGTCTAATAAAATAATTTGTTGTATAATTTTATAACAATAATAATAATAATTATTATTATTATCTTAACATTATTTCTTCCAAAAAGTCAAAGTGAATCTATTAAAAAAAGTGAAAGAAAGAAAGAAAGAAAGAAAAAAGAACTTGCATGAGCAGAATAAGCTGTAGATTATAAAGCAGAAAGTATCTTACAAGATTAAGAAGAGTTACGATAATGTCAAGGTGAATATAAAAAAAAAAAAATTGAAGTTGCATGGGTAGAATAAACTGTGAACTATAAAACGGAAAGTATCTTACAAAATTAAGAAGAGTTGCAATGAAATGATATACACATTATCACATTTAAGAAAAATTTCTGTTGGATCAACGTTTATGGAACCCAAGTGTTGTTGGCTCAATAACATTTTATGTTTGATAAAGTCCAATAAAATAACTTGTTGTATCATTTTATAACAATAATAATAATAATAATCATTATTGTTATTATTATTATTTTAGCATTATTTCCTCCAGAAATTCAAAATAAATCTAGAAAAAAAAAAGAAAGAAAGAAAGAAAAAAGAACTTGCATGAGCAGAATAAACCGTAGATTATAAAACAGAAAGTATCTTACAAGATTAAGAAAGTTGCATTATTATTATTATTATTATTATTATTTTAGCATCAGTCGTTTGATAATGTCAAGGTGAATATAAAAAAAGAAATTGAAGTTACATCAGCAGAATAAACTGTGAACTATAAAATGGAAAGTAATATATAAAAGTTAATGATAGTGGGTGGAAAAGTTATCTGTATGACATTAATCTAATAACAATGAAAAAAAGAGATCTGAAAAAATATATTTCAAAGGAGAAAAAGATCAAATTAGTTATTTAATAAGATGAAAGGAAAATTGCGTTCGAGTAAATAAAAAATAAATAATAGTACATTTATATGTACCTATATACAGAGAAAATAATTACTGATTCAAAAAAATTTCTATTTCACCACATTTAAGACAAATTCCTGTTGTATCAATAATTATCGAACCAAAATATTGTTGATACAACAAAAAACTGTTCTGTTTTAATATGTTTCAAGAAGAAAAGAAAAGTTGAATTACTTTATTATTATTATTATTATTATTTTAAATAAATAAAACACTAAATAATAGTACATTTATATGTACTTATATACAGAGAAAATAATTACTGACTCAAAAAAATTTCTATTTTATCGCATTTAAGACAAATTCCTGTTGCATCAATAATTATCGAACCGAAATATTTTTGATACAACAAAAAACTGTTGACTCAATGCGCTTTTCTGTTTAATATGATTCAAAAAGAAATAATTTTGTTGAATCGTTTTTTATTATTAATATTTTATTTTATTATTTTTATTTATTTATTTATTTGCAGTAAATGCTTGAGAAAGTCAAAAGGAATTTAAAAGAATTGCATTTCTATAAGCAGAATAAAATGTATGCTATGAAAAGAACAGTACTTTATAAGAACAGGATGACTTACGATAAAATGAGACGATGAGAGATTGGTTGTAAGAATGGGGAAACGAAACAAAAAGCTTTCATGAGCAATTTCTCCTAAAATACGGAATACTTTGCGATGAAATTAACACCAAAAATCCGTATTGATCCACAGATCTCAAAACTGGTATTAGAATTTTAAAATTCGAATTAGTTTTCGAAATATTACTTTTTTTCTCATTTTAAATACGTTTCTCTAATCATAACAGATATTTTTTTAATATTTATTTTTTAATATGTTTCAAAAAAAAAAAATTTGAATTATTTTATTATTAGTATCATTTTAAATAAATACAAAATTAAGTAATAGTACATTTATATGTACCTATATACAGAGAAAATAATTATTGATTACAAAAAAATTCTATTTTATTATATTTAAGACAAATTCCTGTTGCATCAATAATTATCGAGCCGAAATATTGTTGATACAACAAAAAACTGTTGATTCATTAAAACTGTTCTATTTTAATATGTTTTAAACAGAAAAAAAATTTTGAATTATTTTATTATTAGTATTATTGTAAATAAATAAAAAACTAAATAATAGTACATTTATATGTACCTATTTATATACAGAGAAAATAATTATTGATTCAAAAAATTTCTATTTTATCACATTTAAGACAAATTCCTGTTGCATCAATAATTATCGAACCGAAATATTGTTGATACAATAAAAAAAACTGTTGACTCAATAAACTGTTCTGTTTTAATATGTTTGAAAAAGAAAAAAGAAAATGTTGAATTATTTTATTATTAGTATTATTTTAAATACATAAAAAATTAAATAATAGTACATTTATATGTACCTATATACATAGAAAATAATTATTGATTTTAAAAAATTCTATTTTATCACATTTAAGACAAATTCCTGTTGTATCAATAATTATCGAACCGAAATATTGTTGATATAACAAAAAACTGTTGACTCAATAAACTGTTATATTTTAATATGTTTCAAAAAGAAAAAAAAATGTTGAATTTCTTTATTAGTAGTATTATTTTAAATAAATAAAAAAGTAAATGATAGTACATTTATATGTAGCTATATACAGAGAAAATAATTACTGATTCGAAAAAATTTCTATTTTATCAGATTTAAGACAAATTCCTGTTTTATCAATAATTATCGAACCGAAATATTGTTGATACAACAAAAAACTGTTGACTCAATAAACTGTTCTGTTTTAATATGTTTCAAAAATAAAAAAATGCTGAATTATTTTATTAGTAGTATTATTTTAAATAAATAAAAAACTAAATAATAGTACATTTATATGTACCTATATACAGAGAAAATAATTACTGATTCGAAAAAACTTCTATTTTATCACTTTTAAGACAAATTCCTGTTATAACAATAATTATCGAACCGAAATATTGTTGATACAACAAAAAACTGTTGACTCAATAAACTGTTCTGTTTTAATATGTTTCAAAAAAAAAAATGTTGAATTATTATTATTATTATTAGTAGTAGTAGTAGTATTTTAGCATTAATTGTTCGAGAAAGTCAAAGTTAATCTAAAAAAAATTGCAGTTGCATGAGTAGAATAGACTGTAGGCTGTAAAGAGAAAAGTATCTGATAAGATTAAGAAGAGTTACAATAAAATAAGATACTGGCAATGGGGAAAGGAATGGCAAGGAAAAAAAATCATTTAATGAATAAAAAACAATGAAGCTTAAAAAGATCTAAGTAAATAAATTATTCATCTAACTAATAATAATGATAATAATAATAAAACTGGAAGAATATATTTCAGGATCGAGAAAAAATATTAGTTAGTAAGATGAATAAAAATTTAGACATAAGTGCGTACAAGTAAATGAATAAATAAATATTAGTATAATTATATGATGCATCTATGTACGAAAAATTAAAGAAATATTTAAATAAATAAATAATAGCATATTTATATGTAAGTATATACGGAAAAAATAATTACTGTTAAAAAAATTCTATTTTATTTTTTAAAAAAAATTCTGATGGACCAATAATTATCATAACCGAAATATTGTTGATGCAACACAAACTTGTTGGCTGAGTAAAATTATCTATTTGATATGGTCCAATAAGAAACAATTTTGTCGAATCGTCTTATTATTATTATTATTATTATTTTAGCAGTAAATGCTTGAGAAAGTCAAAAATAATTTAAATGAATTGCAGTTCTATGAGCAGAATAATGTGCAGGCTATAAAAAGAACAGTACTTTATAAGAATAAGATGACTTTCGATAAGGTGAGGGACTTGTTGTAAGAATGGGGAAAGAAAAAAAAACTTTCATGAACAAAAACGATTAAATCTAATAGATAAAAGTTAATGATGTTTTTAGTTTAAAAAATTATAATATCTATTTATAAAATGAAAAAAAAAAAAAAAAGAAAAGGGAAAAGAAAGAAAGGAAAACCTACCTGAAAAAAATATATTTCAAGAAAGAAAAAAGAAATGCTTACTAGATGTAAATGCGTGCAAACAAATCTATCTATACTAATATTATAAAAAAATAAAGATTTTTTTTTTTTTTTTTGTAGGAGGTAATCTCTGGAACTACTGAAACAATTTCAAAAGTAATGGTATCAAAATGATGGTGTTAGTCCATGTTCGAACATAGACTATATCTTATGTCCATGCTACTACCCTAAAGAGGATGCAGGAGCAAAACATTTTCTAAAAATGCGATTTTTGTGTTACTGAAGGGTCTAGAAACATAAAATTTGGAATGGTAGCTACTTATCTACTTATATATATAAAATACAAACGGAAATTTCATTCCGGCTTTCTATAATTCGAGTTCTACTGCATGGATTTTGATGAAACTTGCACTGTTAGATATATATTATTTCAGGGAAGATTTTAGGATATAACGCATCGTCCTACGTAGATTAGTTATAGAATTATGACGGAAAGTTCTATTATTTTTGGCGAAAAGGTTACAGCTATTTTTTTGGCGATCATTTTCTTTGATACATGAATTGAAAAGGCTATGCATCTCGGAAAAAAAAAAACTGTTACTAATTTTATTTAAAATAATAAAAAGAAAAATAATAAGAAAAGAAAAACAGTTTTGACGAGTGGTAATATTATAAAATGAAAATACTTAATTTAAACAAGAAAGGGAATGTTCGTAATGCGTAAAAATTTATTCAATATGAAATATTGCTGTTCTAAACAACATTTGGCGATTTATCTATTGCGTCAGGTTAAGAAAAATGCATCAGAAAATTTGATAAGATAATATTAGAGTGACAATTTTGTTTTGTTTTGTTTTGTTTTTTAATTTTTACTTTTATCAAACTCATCCATCATTAGGCTTGCTGAAGAATCAAGCAGATGTATAATAGGGTGGAACTAAAAAACGAAATTTCGAATTTTATATTCTAATAGTGAATATTTTTTTCCTTTTTAACTCCATAAAAAAAAATATTCTTCTTTTAAATTTAAAAGGATATTTTCCGGTTCCTCAAAGCCCCTGATTTTCCCTAAAAAACGAAAAAAAGTCAATAATTGCATAAAAAGTTTTAAAGCTTATTGTTAAATTTATATTTTGCAAAATTAAATTAATTAAGTGTTAATGTCCTGTAATAAAGAGAATAATTTAGTTTGAGGGCCTTAGAAAAGTTATCCCCACTTTATATGACTTTTGTAGAAGCCAGCGTCGTGGGCGACGGCTTTCATTGTCTCTGATTTATTTGGCTGCGACACATAAAAAGTTAGTCCGATTTAACGTGTGTTAACAGTTTCTTGAATTATTTTTCAATAAACATTCGGTGTCAAAAGTGACAAAGTCTGTTAACGTACCTAAATCTAGATTGTTGTGGTGTTCTGTATTTCGTGAACCAAAACAATTAACATTAAACTGTCATCTTTGACGAACATATGAAGATGCTATGAAACATTATTTTTGGGTTCAATTTAACTTAAAACCTGACAGCTGGAATCTGGTACACACTATTTCTAAAATATCTAAAGCTGTTGATGATACAATTAAAAGTGTATTGCTGAGACCTTCAATTCCAACGGTTTCTATACACAAATCATAAAAAAATGATTAGAGACTAGCGCGAGAAATGTCAAAATTTGAAGAAAAATATTAAGATTAGAAAGAATAATCCCACATCCAATATAAAATTGCAAAATGTTAGGTAATCCTGCAAAAAACATTTATTTGTGTAAAAGCACTAAATATTATCGTGTATCAGAACAAGAACGTCACTTTCTCAAAGATCAAAGAGAGATAGGGTGATGGCAATAGGATCAATAGATATAAAAACTACAAAAAAAGTGTAGCAAGACTGGAAAAGGAAATATCAAGGAAAAAAGTTATTTAAAAAAAAAAATGATGTTTTGATTGAATGATCGTCAAGTGTAAAAAATAGTTCGGAAGGAAATAGTTCAATCGGTTGTTTTTCTAAATCTGAATTTGATAATCAACAAGGTGACAGAACCGGAGTATTAGACAGAACTGCCAATATTATTACAAATGGCACCTTAGAAGATATGGGTATTTCTGATGATAATAAAGAAAAGGTAACTGAAAGAAGGACTTGAAGGCGAAAAAGAGAAAAGAAAAGGAAGAATTTGAAAGAACAGGAAAGACGAAATAAGTTAATTTTAGAAGGTTAGTATTTTGATGGCAGAAAGGATAACACTATGATAACTGAAGCAGAGGGAAAAAATATAACTAAGAATCATTAAAGACGAACACATGGTCTTAGTTCAAAAACCAGGATAAAAATATATTGGTCATATTTCATTGACATCTTCTTCTTATATTAATATAGCCACTGCAATTTTGGTGTATTTTCAAAATAATAATACAGATATTTCAAGTTTGAAAGTTATTGGGTGAAACAGAAACGCCTTTAATGCAGGATGCAAATTTGGAGTTGTTAAAACATCGGAAGCAATACCCTAAAAACTTTATAATGTATAATTTTATTATTACATGCAAAAGAACTTTTTCTTAGATACTTATTTCAACATCTTGCTGAAAAAACTACGGGTACAAAAGGATTTTCTGGACCAGTAGGAAAGCGACTTGGAAAAAATGCGAACATATTGAAATTATAGATTATAAAAACATTGATCCTATCTTGACGGACTGATCGGATGAAGAACTTAAAAAAAAGTACAAACAGGGGATACACCTGAATTTTAGATTTTCCTTGTCATACTCAAACAGTGGAAACGTGTGTCAAAATTGTCCCGCGAGCTGCGTCAACCATCTTTAAATATTATGCAAAAGATGGCTTAATCTTGGGAAAGTTGAATTCCCACAATGTAATGACAAAGTTTGCTGAAAAGACAGTAGGTTGAATATCCAATTGAATTAATCCATAACAAAGGGAGATAAGGAGGGTGGAAGTCGATATTTAACCACCTCCTCGTGGTGACTTCTGGATAGTATTTGTTAAATAAAAGTAGATATGAGCTAACAGGTACGTTGTTTACTTTAAGTTACTTTATACTGAAATTTCAAAACTTTGACCTCCTTGAGGAACCGGAAAACAACTTAATTTAAAAAAACCTTTTCAGCCAAATGTTTAGACATCCAAAAAGGAAAAAAGTTTTCACTATTACACATTAAAATAAAAAAGTTTTTTTTTTTACCCTATACTTAAGTTCCACCCTAATGTATAATTACAAAAATAATGGTACTTGTGAGTTACATATGTTGTATGTTTATTTACGATATCGCCTAGTAGGCTGTACGGGCTGGAATTTCCAGGCCCGGGCCGGCTCGATATAAAAATTAAAAGTTCGGCCCGAGCCCGGCCCGTACAACAATCAGTGAAAACAGGCCCGCTCCGGCCCGGCCTGCGAAAAAATCAATTAAATGAGGCCCGACTCAATTTCTACAAAACATTCAGGTTTTTCTAAACACACAATTAAGATTCTTTTAAAGAATAACACTGCATACATATTTATGGGATAATTTTACAGTATATTTTTTAAATTACTATGTATTCGCAAGACAGAAAATACACGACAGCAACATTACTGATTACTTAGACTCTTAGACATTTCAACATTCAATTAAGGATTCATTAAAAAATTAATGTAGTTTAGAATAAAAGAAACTAGTATGGTGTGGCCATCACAAAACTTTCTTCTAGATAAATCACGTCAATTAAATCTTTTAAATAGTACAAGAAACTACATGAATTTAGCACCAATTCATATCAAAGTATATCTGAAGTTTCAGGAAAATTCGTGCATTAGTTCTAGAGAAAGAGCTATAGCGGAAATACTGAAAAATGTAGCATGGCAGCGCCACCTGTTGAGCGATTTACACCAAAACATAAATAACACTAATTGATATCAAGATATACCTGAATCTGAAGTTTGATCAAAATTTGTGCATTAGTTACTGAGATAGATCTATGGTGGAAATTCTGAAAAATGCAGCATAGCAGCGCCACCTGTTGAGCGATTTGTACCAAACATAAACAGCACTAATTCATATCAAGGTCCTACCTGAATCTGAAGTTTGTTCAAAATCCAAGCATTAGTTCTTGAGATAGAGCTATTGCGGAAATTACAAAAAATGCAGCATAGCAGCGCCCCCTATTGAGCGATTTGCACAAAAATCTATAAAACGTCAATTCATGTCAAGGTATACCTGAATCTGAAGTTTGATGAAAATTCGTGCATTAGTTATTCAGGTAGTACTATGGTGGAAATTCTGAAAAATGCTGCATAGCAGCACCATCTGTTGAGCGATTTACACCAAAAAATAAGCAGCACTAATTCATATCCAGGTATACCTGAATCTGAAGTTTGTTGAAAATCCAAGCATTAGTTCTTGAGATGAATTATTTCAGAAATTACAAAAAATGCAGCATAGCAGCGCCACCTGTTGAGTGATTTACACCAAAATGTTTAAAACACCAATTCATGTCAAGGACTAGCTGAATCTGAAGTTTGATGAAAATCCGTGCATTAGTTCTGGAGATTGAGCTATTGTGGAAATCGTGAAAAATGTTGCATAGCAGCGCCTCCTGTTGAACAATTTATACCAAAAACTAATCAGCACCAATTTATAGCATTGACTAATTGAATATAAATTTTTATTAAATTCCGTGCATTAGTTCTTGAGATAGAGCGCCCACAAAATCTGTGTCACATACAGACAGACAGACCCACAGACAAACAGAATCACATACAGACATTTTGTAAAAACATGTTTTTCGGAATCTCTGACCTCTAAAACGTGTAAATCCGACGAAAACCGAAAGTCGAAAATTTTCACGAATCTTCCTGTAAAGATAGAAGAAAGTAAAAAAAGGAGAGTTTAAAACATGATAATTTTTGAATCTGTATAATAAAAAGCAGATTTGTAAAAATATTTCTCTGCCATTTAATAAGCTTTTCAAAATCCAAAGGAGCTACTTTCTGATACATTTCTGAATTCATTTCTTTTCAGAAACGCATAAGATTGGCAGGTGTACTTATTCAGAAGCTACGTAATCAAATAACGTTATCCATTTTTACTTTCTTCTATCTTTACAAGATGAAAGTATTGGATTCATGAAAATTTTCGAATTCTAGTTTTCGACGGATTTACACGTTTTATGGGTCAGATATTCCAAAAAACATGTTTTTACAAAATGTCTGTCTGTGAGTCTGTCTGTCCGTCCGTCTGTCTGTCTGTATGTGACACAAATTTTGTGGGCGCTCTATCTCAAGAACTAATGCACGGAATTTAATAAAAAATTATATTCAAGTAGTCCCTGATATAGATTGGTGCTGAATAGTTTTTGGTGTAAATCGCCCTGCAAGTGGCGCTGCAATGTAGCATTTTGCAGGATTTCTGCAAAAGCTCTATCTCAAGAACTAATGCACGATTTTTTATAAAACAGATTCCGTTAGTCCTGGACATGAATGGATGCTGTTTACGTTTTGGTGTAAATCGCCTAACAGGTGGCGCTTCTGTGCAGCATTTTGCAGGATTTATACTATTTTCGCAGTAGCTCTATCTCAAGAACTAATGCGCGCATTTTCATCAAACTTCGGATTTAGTTAGTCCTTCATATGAAATGATGCTGTCTACGTGTTGGTGTAAATCGACCAATATATGGCGCTGCTGTGCTGCATTTTGAACTATTTCCTCAATAGCTCTATCTCAAGACCTAATGCACGAATTTTCCTCAAACTTCAGATTTAAGTATAACTTGATTAATATTGCTTTTGATTATGTGTTGTTGCAAATCGCTCAACAGGTGGCACTTCTATGCTGCATTTGTCATGATTTGCGCAATACCTCTATCTCAAGAACTAATGCACGAATTTTCCTCAAACTTCATATTCAGTTAGACGTTGACATAAGTTGGTGATAATTAGGTTCTAGTGTAAATAATCCAATAGGTGGCGCTGCTATGCTGAATTTTGCTGGATTTACACGATTTCAGCGACAGTCATACCTCGAGAACTAATGCATGGAATTTCATATTTTTAGAATTCTCATGATGAACACAGATTGCCATTTAATTTGGCACTGAGATAGTGAATTTTGAAGTATTGACATGTATGAGATAGAAGAAAGTTTGTGATGGCCACAACATACTAGTTTGATAAAGGCAATAAATGTTTGAGAAAATATTGTCAAAGTTAAAGTTTTGAGTGGAATTTCCAGAAGCGATAGCACGGGAAAGGAGAAAAACCTGCAGTTACGTGACAAGAATCTCTTATATCTCGGTAAGTAATTTATTTATAAACAATGGAAAACACTGTTCGATTCCACATCCCTTCAATAGTCAGGCCTGTCAATTTTATGACTTTAGAGTTAAAAAGGAGTCAGAAAATGCGTCAGAAAATTTCTCATTGTTGAGCAGTGAATTTGAGAACCACATTAAGTTATATCTCCAAAGATTCCGTTAACAGAAGTTCGTTATCTCTATTAATATTTTTACAAAACATATTGCTTTACCTACACATCCTGGGAAGTATAAAGTCCAGTTCCGACCTTGCTCGGCTATGTAGAAAAAAAAAATGCAAACCTGATCTCGGCCCCGCACAAGTCTGCTGCAAAATTTAAGCCCTGGCTCAGACACTATTTAACTGTTCGATGCTGAACTGTACGCTGGACATGTTACATTTCTGCATTCATGCTGTCAAACTAGCATCAGCTCGTAACGTACATTTATATTTATTCTCGCGAAAGTCACCTTCATTGAAAATGGCTCATATTTTATGGGCTTCGGTTAAGTTTTTATAGCGGGCCGGCAGGTCCGCTTAATTTTTTTTTATCGGCCCGGCCCGTTTGAAAATTCGCCTGCCCTTTGCCGTGCCGGGTAGCTTTTTCAAGAAGGCTCACGTTTTCAGCACCAGCCTTGGCGAGTTGGCGAAAGCGAGAGCGTTCAGCTAGCTCTAACGCCAATCGTCGTCTTGTGTTTTGTTTTGAACCGAAATGGCGGAAGACGAACTAGCATATTTTAGTCCTACCGAAATTAAAGAAATATTTTCAGTTATGTGTTCTAGATGAAAAGAAATCTTCTTCGAAAGAAATTGTATTACGAATTCTTATACTCTGTTTTATCGAAGGCCTTTATTACTTTTGATGATATAGACTAAAATTTTGATTATTTGATCCCCTCAAAAATCTAAATTTTCATTCAATTGAGCATTATTAATTCCATACCTCTTAAACAAAAACTCATTACCTTCATATATTTAGATATTTGATTACATATAAAGATGGATTTATGGGGATCATGAATTAATGCAGTTTCAGTACATTTTGATGTATATATAAACACAGATTTTAAAAAATACCTGTGGCAGAAAGTTACTATATTTTCTGCGATGAGCTTATATAATTAATTTAATACCAAATCAGTCTGCAGAAACAGCCCCCAAAGTCGAGTGAAAATAGGCCAAACCAAGAAAGAAAAAAAAACTTTCACACCCCCAAACAGGATGTTTAGAAATTGCCTTTTCAATGTGAGATGAAATTCTTAAGGGGAGGTGGGGTAGAAGGAAGATTGAATGACTATCTTTTGTTACTTCAAAGTAACAAATAAAATCATTAGAGAATTTTTTTAACTGTATATGATAGTGAGGGGCTATAGATTTAAATAGTTAAATTTATCAATTAACAAATAGAAAAAACAAACCAAAAAAATAAAAACTTGGAATATTTAACTTTTTTTTTGGGTGGGGGGGGGGGGGGGGGCGTAGAATTTGAATAATTGGTCTTTTACTTATAGTTACTAAACTGTAAAGAATTAAAAAAAAATGAAAGCGTGCGCACAAAAGGTTAATCCTTATTATTATTTTTAAAATCTTTCATTCTATTTGTTTCCTTATCTTTTTTTATGGCAAATTATTTATTTGTTATTTAAAAATCAACAGATAGAGAAAAACAGTAAACTTTATGCACTGTTATGCATAAGCGAAGGAATAGTTAACATTTCAGACGCAATTTTAACTAATCTTTTCTGTAAGGCAACAATGAAGTTTAAATGGGCAAAAAATAGTGTGATGGAGGAGAGGGGGGGTGGGGGGGGGAGAGAAAATTCGAAATGGGAGGTTGCCTCAGACGATTGAGCATTATTTTATTGCCACATAGAGCAATATGTTTGCAGGGTGACGAAATATAAAGTGTGTGTGTGGGGGGGGGGGGGAGGGATTTCATTCGAGAGAAGAATTTACATTATTTATTCAAATATGACGAATTATTATTTTTAAATAATAAATAAAACAACTAAGGCGAAATAATATTTAAAAATATGGCAAAAATTTTAAAATAAAAAACTGAAGAATTTTAAAGATTTTTAATTTTGTGCACTAGGGACAGACCAATGTCTTTTTCATAAAAACTCAAATAATGATAAAATTTTAACAATATTAAAATGTAATAGTAATTGATTTAATTCCATGCATCAACTTGCAGTTATTTTAGCTGATAGATTTAATTTTAGGATACGGCTAAATAATTTATGCTTTATCGTCCAATCTAATTATAATCGAATTGATTTTAGTTTCAACTTCCTATTAACTTCTAATCACAATTAAATAAAAAACAATTCATTTTTAATGAATTATTTCAGTGAAAATGTGTTTTATTAATGCAATCAACACGTCACATAATTATGCCGCTTAATAATAAAAAAAAAAAACTAAATTAATTCAGTAATAATACTAATAAAACTATGTTCAATTGTGTCATAAAAACATGATCAATACAATTATATTTATTAAAGAAAATTTTTACGTCTGTTTTTAAAATACGTTCTCAATTTCTTCGAACATATAGCGAATTAATGAAATAAATGAATATTATAGAACTGAAAAAAATAACTTATGTTTGAATTATATATATTTATGCAATTAAAAGTTATTTTAATCCGAAAAAGATCTTTGTTTTAAGCAAGGTTCTAATTGCAAACCACGGTGAAATAACATTTCGTCTAGCTTTTTACATTTGCGGAAAAAACAAATGAAAAAAAGCACATCTCTTCCTCTCAGCAAAGGAATGTTGTTGCTGTTCGCTACGCGTACGACGTCACGAACAAAAAAAAGTGCGTAGCGTTGAATTCATCCCCGCGCCAACCCTTACTCTGGCGATAAAGTGCTCAAAACGTGAGCCTTCTTGAAAAAGCTGCCGGGTACGAGCCTTTAATATCGCCAAACAATTTGATTTTAAGCCAAAAAGGCATAAGCGTGGCATTGGTTTGAGCAACATCCACAACATTGGTGATTTACCAAGCGGATGGCAGCCTTTTTGGAGCAATTTAATTCTACTACACACGCACACACATATATAATACAAATGGAATTATATATATATATACATATAATACGAATGGAAATTTCGTTCCGACTGCTTATAACTCGAGTGCTGAACATGCACTGTTAGATAGGTATTTTTTCTGGGAAGGTTTTAGTATATAACATATCATTCTACGTTGTCTACGTTGCTTAGGTATCGAATTATGGTTTAAAGTTCTTTAACGAGATGAACCAGATTATGAAAAAATAATCTTTTGAAAAGATTCTGCCGAATGTTTTTCGATAGAACTTGCACTTTTAGTGAGATAATTTTACAGGGAGGGTTTAAGTATTTTAACATATCCTTCTGCCTTGCTCAGCTATATAGAACTATGGGGAGAATGCTGTAATCTGGTAAACCCAATTATCAAAAATTTACCTCTTTAAAAAGTTCTAATAAACTGTTTTTGTGGGATTTGCATTGTTAGTTTGGTAATTTTTCAAAGACAGTTTTAGCATATAATGTATTGTTCTACATTGCTTAGTTATAAATCATTGGGAGAAATTATGGTAATTTTCCAATAAAGGGCCCTTGGCGAGATGGAGTTAAAATGGGCTTGGTGAAAGAAGTAAAGTTTCAATGCGTATTTTTTGTTCAATAATTATAGAATTTTTTACTTTAAAGAAGCCAATTATCTTTTTTTATATAAAACAGAATTAAATTGAATATAAATAACAATAATAATAATATATTTTATTGAATAGTCTATTATATGAATACATACGTAAAAAAAAGCATAAAAGTTCATCAAATTTGTTTTCATAGTTGTTCATATCATTTGTCGATAAATCTCCCTTTTCGAAGCCCGAATTGTGCCATACTTAAAAGAAAAAACCGCCAAGGCCCCCTATACTGGAAAAGTACAGAAAATTCTGTAATCAGGTGAACTCGTTCATGACAGATCTCAGATAACAGCAATGTCATTTGACTAACCATCGTCAATTTGGGGAGAAATATTCGTAAATGGATTTAATCAAACAATTCCTGACTGATATTTGCGATCAAACTTTATTGTTCACTAATATAGGCGTCGAAGTGATCCCTATTTTGACTATCACAATTTCCTTACAGAATTTTTCGCTTTAGATTTCGCTTGCAAATTTCGTAGAAACCAGTTACGCAAGGAGGTTTTTTTCGGTCTTTTAAGTTAGCAGGGCGCAAATCTCGCCAATAGCATTTTTTCCCCGGCAGTAGCATATTTTATTTTTCACATGTGTAAAGTAGAAACAATACATTGATGATTAAGTAGAATATTTTTGTTTACAGTATTATTTGTTATTTTTATCCTTATGAATTTTTTATAAAATAAGTGAAAAGCGACTATTTTAAAGGTATGTAATATGCATATTTTACATGTATGTTTTTTAAATTGAGAAGTATGCTTTTTAAAGAGTGAAAGGTTTATATTTTAAATAAATGGCGATAGGAACAATATTTTGTTGTTTATCAGATGCGGCCGGTTAACATAAAAGTACCGTTTTCCCTTGAGATTTTTGAGGCACCTATCACGGAAATAATTAAAAATTGATTGGTGACCAAAAACAGGCAGTTCTATGACTGTTAATAATATCAGAAATATTGCTAATATTGAATATTACATCAATATTTCGCAGATTAAACTAAAATACTGCGACAGAGACAAACGTACATGCATCTAACTGTAACCATTGATCAAAAATATCAGGAAAATTGGAAAGTAGGTTTAGTTTGTAAATTATGCATTAATTAAGGAAATAAATTACGTAACTGAGTCTACAGACAGTTGAAATATTTGGTACCAATAAATTACATAATCCAGTCTACAAACAATTGGCATATGTTACCGGTCGTGGTTTCCTGCATAATTAACTTAATAAAAGAAGTTAAGTTGATTTTTTGTTTTCAAAGCGGACCTATTCCATGATCGAGTTTTAAAGAGAATTGGAGTAATTTGGAACAAATGTTTTTGGAGACATTTTATAACATTTACCAAAAATTTTCTTTTTTGATCTGTTACTAACAGTATATAATTTCCAGGCGTTAAAAATAGGGGTTTGGCTTTTCAGAAGATTTGTTTTATTTGCGCCTAAAGTAATTACTAATTCAGTGGCGCAGGAAGGATACTCATCTGGGAGGAATTATGAACCATTGTTACTCATAAAATGAACAATTTTGTTGTGTGGTACAACACACAACACATAAAAAACAATGTTGTGAAAAGCACAAATAACCGTAATAAATTTAGAATTTATATCTTTAAAGGTTACATAAAAGAGCATCTTCTTTATATATTCAGGGGGGGGGGGGGGTAGAGAAAGAGCAATAGCAGTAACACACGTACTACTTTACTGATATTGTATTTCACTTTTTCTTTCATTTATTTTGTGTCGAAATAGAGACTCCTGTTAAGAGCTTTGAAATAGTTGAGTTGTAAACAGTTTATAGTGCTTGTGCATAGCTGCCAACTCTTGCGCTTTTTTCCTACCACTATTTTTCATCAGAAAAATTTCCCTTGTTTAATCCTAAGTTTTCGATGATTAAATAAGACAAATTACTTTGTTAACAAATAGTGGTAGGAAAAAAAGCGTAAAACTTGGCAGCTATGCTTGTGGCTTTCTTTACTTTGGTTTTTTAAATCATATTTTTACCTTAACACAAGGGATTTTCCATGCATGTTATTAATTTTTTAAACACTCTGAGAGGGGTTTTAACACCAAAAACACTTTTCTTTTCGCCACTGACTAATCATATTTATTAAAACGCAAAGGTAAAAATTTAAGTATGTCAAAATCGGGGCATCTGCACATGCGTCAACACTTTTTTTAATCTATTCAATTTTGAGGTAAATTGAACGAGGTGGTCAAGCGGTCTAAAGCCGCATTGCCTTTCTTTTTCGTAAAAAATAAAAAATAAAACGAAAAGATAGAAAAATATTCAAATAATAACTATAAAAGAAATTACCTTGATATCTATATGGTTTAATATTTAAAAAATGTATAAAAATGTAAAATAAACTTCAAGTAATAAAAAATATATATTATAAATCGTTAGCTGCAAAGAGTTTCAAATTTAGGCTTTTAGAGAATGGGATTGTTAAAAATAAAATTCAAAGCAGCTTTTAATGGTCATTTAGTCAAAAATAAATAAATAAATAAAAATAAATATGGTATTTTTTTCCTTCAGAAAATGAGACCATAGTAATTAAAAATAAATGCTCTATCCAATATTTTTGGATAAATTTCTGATAAAAAGCAAGCATAATTTGTTGGTTGTGTTTATGAGGGCCAATTATCAACACGAGGGATATAGGTCCATAGGGAGGTGTGCCCTCCGTGGGGGTCTTTCTAAGGGAGCCTAACCCGTATTTACTCATGGAAATGCACGGTCCGATGAAGACCACGAGGGCTCCGAGCGATTTGGCCGACGGGCGAAATTGGGTTCGAACCCAGCACCTCCCGTTTACCAGCTTCAAGAGCAGAACCTCTCGGCCACTAGTGGGGGCCATGAATGGTTGTGAATTATAAGCTTAAAATTCTTTAACTTTCTTGAATAGGTTTGGCTGAAAGCACCATCTATCGCCTTAAAGAAATAATCACTTACACAACATAGAAATTTGTTAGGATTTCAATAATTAATTTCAAAGCAACTAATTAAAAATTCAAGAATTTTTCTAATGAAACATTCAATTTATTAGGTTGTAACGAAAGTTTTCCGCCAAATTACCATTACATAATACTAATTGTACTATATATAATTAACTGTAATTTTATATATAACCACCATTCCGCCAAACCTTCACAATGTCATATGATACAACACTAGTACCTAAAGCTATACACTTTATTCCGTGATATTTTATAGCTAACTTTTTGCAACAGTACTGGAAGTAAATGATAGTTCTAATTTGGTATCGTGATAGTTCCATTTTAGACACCCCGTACTTAATGGTAAATACATTATTTTACAAATTTCACAACACAGTGTCATAAAGCAAGTCTCCTTTCAAATGCGAAAAATCGTTTGACAAAATATGAGCAAACACGTCAACGCGAACTGTTTGCACAGATCGTATTAGCAGTGGCGGGAAATTTTCATTACAACCTGATATTTACCGTCAAATATTGGTGGGTACTACCTACAGTAGCGCTCAAAAGTATTTTGACAACCTTATATTCTCTCTTATTTCATTTAATATAAAAATGTAAAAGAAAGTATATTCCCTATAATTGAGAACACTATGACTGCACTTATTCAAATGTATCAAGTTTCAACTTGTTTGTTTACATTCGGCGCCACCGAAGAAACATGACTCCTCCTTAGCTCAAAAATATTTTGACAATTAGTTTGCATTTAATTGTTGAAGGTGTCAGTGGCGCTATAGCTTCGATTAGTGTTTATATTGACTTATTGTGATTAATTTTAAGGATCAGGAATGCCGAAATGTAAAAAATATTGAAGTGATTCTAGAAAAGCCGCTGTAAATGCACTTAAGAAAGGTAGACTGCAAGCAGAACTAGCTCGTTCTTTTAACGTGTCTCGGCAACTTGTTATTACATGGAATGAAGTTTTTAATAAACAGAAATACATCGAAAATAAGGCTCAAAGTGGCCATCCGAAAAAAAACAACTTGCAATGTTGACTGTATTATAAGAATGATATCTACAAGTGATTGTCGTTAAGTCCGCTGTAATAATAAAAAATGAATTGAAAGAAAATTACGGCATAGACATACACGTTTCATCTGTCAAACGACGCCTAAACCTGTATGGTTTACATGGCAGAAGACCAGCAAAAACGCGTTTCTAATCTACTAAGAATAGGAAGGCTAGAGTTGCATTTGTAAAACGGCATAACCCTTTCAGGGGCAAAGCAATGCTATTGCTGAAGTGTTGAAATTAATGACTCACACCAGAATTTTGGTAAAAAAAAATCGGTTTATTACGTGTGTGAAATATAGCTTTTTTTTAATTTAAAAATAAATCTGTTTTCAATTTCCGGTGTCAGTCATTAATTTCAACACTTTCGCAATGGAATTGCTTTGCCCTTGAAAGGGTTATGCCGTTTTACAAATGAAACTCTAGCCTTCCTATTCTTAGTAGATAACAAACGTGTTTTTGCTGGTCTTCTACCATGTAAACCATAGAGGTTTAGGCGTCGTTTGACTGATGAAACGTGTATGCCTATGCCGTAATTTTCTTTCAATTCATTTTTTATTATTACAGCGGACTTACGACAATCATTTGTAGATATCATTTTTATAATACAGTCAATATTTCAAGTTGTGTTTTTCGGATGGCCACTTTGAGACTTATTTTCGATGTATTTCTGTTTTTTGAAAACTTTATTCCATGTAATAACAAGTTGCCGAGACACGTTAAAAGAACGAGCTAGTTCTGCTTGCAGTCCACCTTTCTTAAGTGCATTTACAGCGGATTTTCTAGAATCACTTCAACATTTTTTTTTTACTTTTCGGCATTCCTGATCCTTAAAAATAATCCCAATAAGTCAATAAAAACACTAATCGAAGCTACAGCGCCACTGACACCTTCAACAATTAACTGCAAACTAATTGTCAAAATACTTTTGAGCTAAAGCGGAGTCATACTTCTTCGGTGGCGCCGAATGTAAACAAACAAGTTGAAACTTGATACATTTAAATAACTGCAGTCACAGTGTTCTCAATTATAGGGAATATATTTTCTTTTACATTTTTATATTAAATAAAATAAGAGAGAATATACGGTTGTCAAAATACTTTTGAGCGTTACTGTAGTTACATATTAATGTTTATTTGACCGTTCTATATTAAAAGCAGTTGGAAGTCCCTATACCTACCATGTTAAATTAATGTGCCTTTTCTCAGAAACTACCAAAGATATTCACTTGGAATTTTTTTATATAGATAATATGAATAATTCCTAATGAAGTGAAGTCAACTTTATAAACAGATATACTTTAGTTATTTTTTATGTGTAATAGAAACCACTTTTAAATAACAAAAAACTTGCATTTTTCTAAAAAATATCTTTTTTATAAAATTTTTTTACAAATGTTTGTAACAAAAGTTCACTTCAGATTGATCAGAGATATGAGAGAAATATTCGGTCAAGATTGCAAATAATAATATGTAGTAGTTTCTATAAAAAGGTACAGTCGTGGGAAAAAAAAGTAAACACCCCCTACTAACTCCTCAACAAACTATCGTAGACAAAAGTTACTGGTACCGAACGATTGGAAATAAAGTCTACTTTTAAATGGTGTATATAGAATTTGCTTAGGTGGCCATCTACATATTAAAACGAATCTAAACTTCATTTTTTTCAATGGCAATACCCAATTTTAACGAGATATTTCAAATCTTCGGTTCAAACTATGTTTAGACAACGAATTTCAAGTCATTTGAATGATAAGTTTTTTAATTATAAACATTAAAAATTTATTGCTTCTAATGTTAAATTACATTTTCATATTTTTATTTATATCTCCTGAAATTATGCTTCTAATGTGCTAATTTTTTGTGTAGTAATTATGCTAATATACCTAAACATAAATACGTTGAATTTGCAATTTTTATAATTTTATGATAGGAATTATGAATTATGAAATTAATATTCGAAAAAATTATGAATTGCAACCTACAGTTTTTTTTGATGGATTTAGATTTATTAAGTCCTGCTTCATGGAAATCCAAAATTTCACATTTTTCTTCCAAGTAATTTTCAAATTTTGCTTAAAAAACGGCAAAAGGATGGTTTAAGGAGCCGTCTATGATAGAAGTGACTAAATATTTTGAAATTTCTTCTGCTGTCCTGTAATCTAGCATCTTCATTGACTGCTTAAGGTGCCTTGATCAAGAAGGGGGCTCTCTCGGTTAACAATGGAGTACCGAACTTCAATTTGGATACAGCCCTTAAAATACGCTGGTTTTAAAATAATTAATTTCTAGGAAACTTATCGTAAAAATTGCATAAAAATTTGTTTTGGGGCTAATTGAAGGATGTAGAGTTCATTTATGCTGTCAGAATTGCATACTGCTATTGAAAAAAACCAAAGTTATGGCTCGTTCTAATATACACATGCCCCCCTAAGCAAATTTTATATACATCATTTAAAAATAGACTTTATTTCCAATCGTTTGGTACCAGTAACTTTCTTCCACGATAATTTGTTGAGGAGTTAGTAGGGGGTGTTTAATTTTTTTTTTTTTTTTTTTTTTTTTTTTTTTTTTTTTTTTTTCCACGACTGTACATCGAAGTTCAAAAAGCAACATTTTGAGAAAATTCAGTTTAAAGTTTACACATGTAATGTTTATGTATGATGTTAACAAACTGAATTACTTAAATTTCTTTAACTTCTAATTGTCATATAAACAAAATTAATATACCATTCAAAAGGGGGGAAATAAAGCACTCAAAATATTAAAAGAATAAAATAACGATATTTTTCAAAAATTTTACTTCAAACTGCCCTTAAGTACCTTGGAAGTACAAGTGGTTTGCTCCAATTAAGTTACATATCTGCTCACAATCCATCTGGATTTTATTCTGATGTATATGGGCAAGTGCCGTGAATGATAATAATAATAATAAAAATCTGCAGATTGTTTATATCGTAATTGACGAAAATGTGGCCATCTGGAGATTTAATTTGCAGATAGTTCTAACGAAAAATCAGGAATGATACGCTGTAAACGTTATTAATAAACTTGTGTGTGAGCGTTAATTTTTTCGAATTACAAGAAAAATTTTATATATTACTTCATTTTGAAATTTGTTAAAAGAATTAGAAAGGTATGTCACTTTAAATGTGTAAGAAACAACTTAACAAACATTTATTTTATTATTATTTTTTAATGTAGTGAATTACTTCTAAACAACTTTACTTTCTACTAAAAAAAGTCCTTCCGGCCAGTGCCGGGAGGAAGAGGTAGCTTTCAAATTCCTCATTTTAAAAAAACAAACTTATATTATTCAAACACAGGAAGCTCAATTTAGTGGAAACCGAATATAGGAGATTCATTACTAATTTTTATCAATACTAAATCATTATGAATGAGAATTTCGCGAAATTAGTCAGCTTTATCCAAGCTGCTTTTATTTAAAGTAATTTATATTTGGCTGAGATGTTGATGTATACTATCCACATGCCTTCTTACATGGAAATAGGCGAATACGTGTGTTATCGCGTCACAAATACAAGACCGTTTCAAAATGTTAGCCATACTAGAAATTCAAAGTGCTATAATTCAACCATTTTTTAAGATATAAACAAAAGAACAAATTTTCAGAAACAAAATCTGCTCCGGAATCTTTGTATCAAGGCCAAACACATAAAAAAATCTTTTTCATTTTCCAATTTTTTAATACCTCATTTTAAATTTTAAATTTAATTTTTTTTAAATGGCAACCCTTTTGAAACAAGATGGCGAATGAAGCTGGCCAACGAACTCGGTCGAGACATTGGTATGTACTATGTACAGACCAAGTAACATCCAAATCGGTTCATAAATACGCTTGTTATCGTGTGACAAAAATCAGGTCGTTTTAAAATGTCAGCCACAATAGAAATTCAAAATGCTATAACTCAGCCATTTTTTTAGATATAGACGAAACAAAAACTGTTCCGGAATCTTTGTATTAAGGTCAAACACATACAAAAAAAATCTTTTTCATTTTCCAATTTGTTGGTATCGCATTTTAAATTTAAAAATTTTTTAAATTTTTTAAATGGCCGCCATTTTGAAACAAGATGGCGGATGAAGCTGGACAACGAACTCGGTCGAGATATTTGTATGTACTATGTACACACCAAGGTACATCTAAATCGGTTCATAAATACGCCTGTTATCACGTGACAAATATCAGGACGTTTCAAAATGTCGGCCGCGCTAGAAATTCAAAATGCTATAACTCAGCCATTTTTTAAGATATAGACGAAACAAAAACTGCTCCGGAATCTTTGTATAAAGGTCAAATACATAAGAAAAAAATATTTTTCCATTTTCAATTCTTTGGTACAACATTTCAAATTTAAAATTTTTAAAAAAATTTTAAATGGCCGCCATTTTGAAACAAAATGGCGGATGACGCTGGCCAACGAACTCGGTCGAGACATTGGTTTATACTATGAACATACCGAATTACATCCAAATCGGTTCATAAATTCGAGAGTTACAGTATGACAAAGGTCAGATATATATGGATATATATAACCAATAATTAAACATAACCTACCACCATCAAAAACCGTAATATTATGAATTAAAGCTGTAAGTATATATATAAAAAAAAAAGATTAAATTATTTATAAGAATTATTATGGAAGAAAAATAAGAAAGTGGACACCGACAAATAATGGAAATGCTTATATGGATATATATATATATATATATATATATATATATATATATATAAACGTAAAGCATAGTAATCACCAACAAAAAACAAGATAAATTCATGTGAAATGCGCCAAACAGCTGCAGTAAAACACATAAATTAAATATAAAGCAGTATAAGATTATATTTAGCCAGAACCAGCGCACCCCCCCCCCCCTCACAGAACAAGAAAAATATCTATGTAAACATTAAAACTTTAGGCGTAACTTATTTATATCAAGAGTTTTATCAAGCATTTTAGCTTGTAGCAATAACAATAAAAGAGAGAAGAGATGAGCTAGTCCAAAACCAAATAAAAACGAAAACAACAGTTGCATTCCAGTAATGCGCTAAAAGCTGCAAACTAATAAAACACAAATATATAAACGTAAAGCACAGTAATCACCAACAAAAAACAAGATGTTTTATCAAGCATTCCCTTAGAAAGACCGCGCGGAAGGCGCTCACCCCCTTAGGGCCTATGTCTCTCGTGTTGATAATTGGCCGTCATAAACACAACCAACCAACCAATATGACGGTATAAGAATTGAAAATATGCGATGCTTAGAAGTAAAAAAAAATTGCTATAAAGTATTTAATCGTACTGCTTTGTTTTACGGCTGGCTTCTGTAAGGTAACTTTATTTTTTGGAGACGGCACAAAGTAAGCTGGGAGAAAGAAATAACATACCGTACCGGGGGATAATAAATATCCAAGTAAAATAAATAATAACGTGCATAGTATGAAAGAACACGTGGAAAATGATGGCGTTTCATAGACCGTGCAAATTTGGAATAGTTTCATTTATTTGTTTTGAAAATGACTAGGGGTGAGACGAAACATGTCACCAGTCGAAATAAACGTACTTTTACTGGTTTTAAAGTTTTAATTTACACTTTTTAGAATCTTAAATTAGGAACGGATAATTTAAATATTACTAATAGGTCACATTTTGATTAAATTCCATTCCTGTACTGGATTAGGGGAACATGAAACTCGAATTGATAAGAAAATCTTCATTTCAACCCATTTAAAGCCGTCCTCTTCCAAAAAACGTACAATGCCGTCTACTTGCGAACCCTGTTTATTATTTAGCCCATTTATGCCTGAATTTTTGTTTTCTCAAATTTGTTGGTAAATTCACTTTAAAATGTTGCCAAATGAACTGGAAAAATACTAACAAAAATTACGCTAAAATATTTTTGTATTTATTTGATAAAATGTAAACGTACTAAATATGGGAATATCCATACGTAGAAAAATTCATGATTATATGTTTTGTCTAAATTCATATAAATTGAGCTTTTAATTGTATATTATATACTATAATTAGTATTTTTATAAACTATTAAAAATATATATTTATTTCTTTACAGAGACTAATAACATTATAAGTATTATTAATAATAAATTAAGAATAATTGTATTTGAGGCTAAAAATAATTTATTTCAAAAACATCTTGAAAAGGACTTTACATAAATAACTGCCCCCTAAATGTCTAATAGAAATAAGTACCCATTTGCACCTTACGCCCTATATTTTGTACGTTACAAACATGCATAAAAAATAAGCTTGAACATATAATTTCGCCACTTTAAAAAATACGTATTTCAAAGAAGTCTACAAGCTAAGATTATGGCTTATTTATTTGGATCCCTGATACAAAAAAAAAAAAAAAAAATAGAAGTAAATTTATTTTTTACATTTCGCTATCTTGAAAAATGAAAAATCTATAAACACCGAAAAAAGGCCTTAAAGGCTAAAAAGGTATTTACGCTTGGAAAACCAAGGTCCGAAGAAAACCACGAAAACTCCGAACGATTAGACCGACGGGTGCGATTGGGATCGAACCCAGCACTTCCTGTCTACCAGCTTCGAGAGCAGAACCTCTCGGCCACTGGTGGGGCCAGTATTAGTATAACTTGACTCACCATAAAAATTAAAATATCGTTAAGTAGTATGTTGGAAAACATCACTTAGTATATTTAACTGTCATTTTTGTGTGGCGAAAATATAAAAGGCTAAATGTAAAATGCTTCCTTTCGTAGTTGGTAATCATATTTCATCATTTTAATTAATTATATTAGTTACTGATACTTGTATCGTATCTTATTTCTCAGAAAAGTTGTATCCCAACAAAAAGTTTTCGGTAAAAAAAAAAAAAAAAAAAAAAAAAAAAAAAAAAAAAAAAAAGAAAAAAGCGCCTAGTTCTCCTTAATGTTTCGGCCAGAAAAAGTAGTGATATCTGAAGTTCGCGCAAGTTAAAAGCCAAACATCCCAAATCTTTCATTGAAAATGGCTTCCTGCGACTTGGCCGTTAATGCCTTCTACAGTATTTCAAAATTAATGATTGGAAATTACGCATTTATGAATTATTTAAATATTAAAAGTAATATTAGAATGCAAAGAGGCAAATTCACATAAAGACATTATAAGTAAAAGATTTCTGATAACTAACATTCAGTTTCAACAAACATTAGTTTTGATTACAGATCATTTAGTCCACTTGTGGTTTAATTGCCATTTTCTACGGTCTGTCTAAAGCTAAAGTCATTAACGTAAAACCCAAGAAATAAAACAAAATTTACTTACTTCAAATCTCACAATATGTTACATTATATTTTATTGTATAATATTGAAATCTTGTGTCTTGACGAAAGAGATTTTTGTCGTTTGAACATTTATTATAGTTTGTTTGAATACATTAAGAGGTATTCGATTTATAAACTGTTAAAAGCTGATACTAATTATGTTTTAACAATTAGGGATATTATCTCCTGAATACAAGTATTTTGTTATTTTTAACTTCTAATCATTTAAATAGACTGAAGTTGTTTAAATGCTTTTTTCAAATGTGTATTTTATTTCTGTACTCTGTGCCACAAAATGCCTAAAATAATCAAAAAATGTAGTTGACATGTAGCTCATTTGTACATATTTTAAAATTTGAAAAACTCTCTCGAAGGCATTAACGGCCAAGTCGCAGGAAGCGATTTTCAGTGAAAGATTTGGGATGTTTGGCTTTTAACTTGTGCGAACTTCAGATATCACTACTTTTTCTGGCCGAAACATTAAGGAGAACTTGGCGCTTTTTTTTTTTTTTTTTTTTTACCGAAAACTTTTTGTTGGGATATCACTACTTTTTGTATGTTTTTTCAAGTTTGTTATTCTAAACTATATTAATATGAAAAAACTTAAATTTCGGTACTTTTATGTTAGCCGGGAGCAAATCTCCTCATTAGCCTTTTGTTTTTTCGCCAATAGCAGTTTTCATTTTTCACATGTGTAAATTAGAAACAATGCTTTGATTTTCAAATAAAATATTTTGGTTTATGTTATTATTTCTTATTTATTTATTTAATTATTTCTATGTTAAACATTCTATTAAATAAAATGAGGGAAATGCATCTATTTTAAATGAGATGACTGAGAAGTATATATCTTTAAATGAAATGAATGCAATATGAACAATGGAGTTGAAAACAGTATTTGGCGATTTGCCACTTGCGCCCGGCTAACATAAAAATACCTAAATTTATTTTATTGAGCTTTACAAATTTATACTTTATTTCTTTTTATATTAAAGTACTAGCCGCCTCTAGCAAGCAGTATTTACCGTATTAATTTCATGTTAAACGTTGCATCATGTTACTGTTATTCATAATTTAATTTACTTGCCCATTCTTTCGCCAAGTCGGAAGCTTTTGATAGAGAAATCAAGAACTCTTTACGATCATGGAAGCACATCATATATTTTGTGTTGTTATGTATTTCATCTTTCGTGACAAATATCTCTTAACTCACTTATGCATGTTTCTTAGCAGTTACGATTCGTTCTCTAATGCGGAAATTTTTAATCCTATTAAGTAATCTTTTTTAATTGGGCTCACTGCCAATTGTTGTATTTTAACTGATACGACTGGGTACAAGTGAAATGGTTCTTATGAAATCCTTTGACAATATCTACATTTGCATTAAACCATATTGATTCTAATATCTTTTTGTTTCACGTTAACCTTTTCAATAGACTCGATTACGGAAGAATAGAAGGTCTACCGGCTCACTGCCATGATCCATTTGAAAATCTATCATTCTTCTCATCTGATCGTGTTGAAGAATTAGTCAATGTGTCATGGTTTTAAGATTTTAGCTAATTTTATTCGAAACCTGAAAACTAAAATGCGAGGAACCAGATTATAGAAGATTCATTCTAACGTACATATCGATTAACAGGTTACATATTATAGAATTATAATAATCATAAGGAGAACTGGCAGTTTCAATGCTTTAATAGTTTCCGTAAATTCTCTTTATATAATACAGAAGTTTTAGCGGTGTAAAGATTAACAACATAGTCACAGTAAGTATAATAACAGTACAATATAATAACAATAGCAGAGGTTTTGGGCAATGACGAAACTATAAGCACTTTGAAAAGATTAGTACGTTATATCATTAAACTATTTAGATGATATGCGGAAAAATAAAAATAGATGGCTCGCATTAATAATTGACTCATTGAAAAATAGCTACTGGCGTCAAATATTCGCCAAGCTTGGAGACATATAGCAAAGTTTCGCCAAATTTGGTAATATATCATGTCAGTTCTCAAATATGGCGACAAAAAATGTTTTGTTTATTAGGACGTCATAATGATGCATATGTATTATGTATTATACACATACCTATAATATGTATGCTGCAAATGTATTACGTATTATATGCATATGTATAATATGTATGTTGCATATGCATAAGTTCATTAACATCACTAAAACGCACTTAAAGGAATAGTGTTCCATAAATAGTAGGGATAATTGCCAGATTGAGCAGAGTGCTATTGAGATTAGAATTCCGACATTTATAATAAACCGGGAGGCGTCTGCACACACCATCACCTCATCGAGTTTACAGCTGAAATTTTACGATTAGTTAAAACTAGATTAGCATATTTAAATGCAACTAATCTGTTAAGTCATATCTTGGTAGAAACCACCTGAAGACCTAATTTTAGTGGTTTACTGATAGGTTTACTATTGTATTTTCCTGCATCCAAAAGTTTGAAAACATGGAGGAATGGGTGCAGGAAAACACAATGGAAAATCCACCAATTAACCCGTAAAATCTGGTCTGTAGGTGGTTTGCACAAAGATATGACTTGGCAGACCAGTTACATTTCAATACGCTAATCGATATTTAACTAATCCTAAAATTTCAGCCGTCAACTCGATGAGATGATGATCTGTGCAGACGCCTCCCGGTCTTTAATAAAATTTGTTTTAAGGAAATAAAAGATAGAAAGATGGACAGATAAACTGAAAGATTTGCCTTATTAAGATTTTTGTAAAAGCATATAAAAATTCATTCATCTTGAAATCATGTAACACCTTTATAACTCAGGCTAATTTTCTGTAATCGGGTTTTGGCGACCAACATATCATATCTATAACTATAATATTTCTTTTACAGATTTAAAATTAACAATAAATTAACAGTAAGTAGGCTAATAATACAATATAATAACATTAGCAGCGGACTTCGGACGCCGCATCTTTCGCACATCGTTAAAGGCAGTTTATTAGTTACACATTTCATTTAATTAAAAGGAGATTTTTAAACTTTCACATGGAATTAAGATATTTTTCCACTATAGGGACCTTGGCATTTTTTAAAAATCTTGGCGCAATTCGGACTTCAGAAACTGGGATATGTTGCCAAATGATATAAACAACTATGAAAACAAACCTGATGAACTTATACATTAGTAAAACATTAATAAAAATACGAATAAAAGTCGAATTAATGGTTTTATTGGCCATTATTGGCATTTAATCTTACAATTAATTAATTAATGGCAAACCATTATTGGCATTTAATCCTACAATTTGGCGACAGTAATTTGGTCGACGGGATAACTAAGAAGTACCATGTATTTATATACATATAAACATTTTATTTATACATGTATAAAATATTATTTTTATATACAAATTATTTATGTTGGTATATAAAAATAAATAATCGGATTCCTTACATTAAATAAATTGTATACATATTGAAAAAATTGCTTGTGTATATGACACAGTAGATAGATTGCCATAAAATACGTTATTATCAAATTTCTTTTCTCGTCAAGGCTATTTTCTGTGTTTCGCCAAAGCTACTATATCGGAAACGTACCGAATTGCGGTTGTATTTTGTTAAATGTTTTGTTATTTTTATATCGTAAATATATCATAACCTATACTGATTAAAATTTTTAGGTATATTCATTTTTTCTATTTAAAAAACATCTTTGGAAAAGCATATATATAAAATGTTATTCTGCTTGAAATCACGTGACTCCCTTCAAAACTCTGTAATCGAGTTTTGGCGACCAACGTTGGCACAATTGAATGTGTTAAGGAACTATTTACGGCCAAATGAAAACCCCCTGTTTGAAGGGTTTAGAGGCGGAAATTCTGTGTTTTCAGATTTTTCTGGTTAATTGTGCTACAAACCCGACTTACTTGTGAAATTTCATGATTCTACGACTTTTAGAAGTACCTTAGTTATTTGATGATGCGAAGTGAGTCAGTGACAAAAAAGCGCTTTTTCGGAATTTAATATTTCGAAAACTACTAAATATAGAAACATGAAATCGTGGAACCTTAGTTCAGTTTGACCATACGAACATGTGTATAAAAGAAAAATTTCTTTATCTCTCCCTAAAACGACGTTATGAGGGGGTGAAAAGTATGCCAAAATGGTTCAGGAAGAGTTAGCTTACGGCTTGTGGGAACTTGGCTGACGCACTGCCGTGCTCCCAGATTTAACGCTAACATGACAAAAAAAAAATATTTTTCTTCTCTTTTAATTGTTTTAAATTTTAACTTTAACCCGGGAAGACGCGCGCCTGGCCTGATTGACACAGAGTGCGTAATGGTTTTTACAATTGTCACCACTATCTTTTCAAAAGTAATCTTCAATTTATTTTATCGCATAATTTTTAACTATTGTCTCCGACTAAATAAGATGACGATTATTATTTGTATTTCTTGGTGACAAAGTGAAAACCGTTCATACCCTGGGTATGCGGGCGTTCCCCCGGGTAAAAAAAACCCTCATTTTTTGTGCGCATCTGGGTCTTAGAAGTTATCCCTATGTAAAATTTTAAGTTTCTAGGTTGGCAGTTAAAAAAAAATCAAAGTGTAAATATCAATGTAAAACATTTTCCATTAAAAGGGGTCTCAAGACTCTTAAAATTGGAAAAAAAAAAGAAGAAACTAGTCGTTGGGGGCCACCGTAATGCTTACCCATCATGGATATAGATAATATAAAATATGAAAATAAAACATGTGATATTTGCTAAGCATTGTACCATGTTACTTTTATCCATAATTTAATTTATTTGGACTTCCTTAAATATAATTAATATAACCCCTTAAGCTAATATTACTTTTTGTTGCATTAAAATATCTCAGCTTGTTGATTTTCTGTAAGCAAGTAAACGCTATTGGTTTACAATGTAAGTCTATGGGAATTTGGCGAAATATTAGAGATACCGCCAATTTGGCGTTACTTTTGGCGATATACCGCCAAGTTGGCGACAAACTTGGCGCTATTGGCGACAGAACAGCCCCCCCCCTATGGTAACCCCCTTATAGGTATGAAGAGGCATTAAATGCTTGACATTTACGATAAGCCATTATTGGCATTTAATCTTATAGTTTGGCGATAGTTTTTTGGTCGGCGGGATAATCGAGTAGTACCGAATTGCGTAAAAGAAACATCCTTATAACTCGAAAAATTATAATCCTATTAACTAACAGTTTATTGTGTCGGATTAAGCGTCTCATTTCCAATTAAAATATATCTTTGAATTGAAATTTGAATGAAATACAGGGTCATGAAAAATCGAAGAGAGTGAAAAATAGAATTACAAATATCTCAGCAACTAATTATCCGATCGAGTTTATTCATGATGCAAAATTTATGGGTTTTTATTGCCTTTTATATTCACTCCTTCAAATAAACAATTTCAAAAATTTTTGCATACCTTTTATCAGAACGAATATTTCAAGAGTCCGAAAAAAATAGTTATGGTTAATCGAGGTTACTGATATTCAACAGGCTTCTTCCCATTATTACTCCCTAACTACACACCGAATTTCAAGACTCTATCTCAATTTGTTCGGGAGATAGAGCGATTACAGACACACAGACATACAGACAGACGGACAATTTTTTTTTTTTAAATATGTTTTTCGGAATATCCAGTGTCTGAAAGGTCTAAATTTGTCAAAAACAATTTTTGGATTTTTAAAACGATTGCAAGACTTACCCTATACTACGTATGATGGGTAAGTAAAAAGACCATTTTTAACATTTAATATCTTAAAATGTATGTAATTTAAAAATACAATTTTCATTGGGATGAGATATATAAGTATATTCTTTCATTTCATGTATTTAAAAAATTGCAAGATGCAGAATTAGTATTTATAGAGCGCTCCAGACTGTCAGACATTTGTGGAGCAGAAAATCGGTATAACAGATTACGCGTAGGATTAGAAAATAAATTTTGCAACTAGAATGAAATTTTTCGTGCCTAATTATACCCCAGACTTTAATAATGACCTTGAACCTAAATGAATTTGTATTTAAAGCATTTATATTTTTTTAACACAAAGTTGTATTTAGCTAATACAAGATTTTTGAAAATTTCAACAGCATAATCACTTAAAAAAAAATATTTTTTTTTTTGAACAGTAAAAATGAAATTTTAGGTTCAATTTATAGAGACGAAAAAATAGTCAGAAGTTTTTGAGATATTCTGAGCCCAAAAACATCATTTGGAGAAAAAATGACTTCAAAGTTTTGGAAACGCCGCCTTCAGCTATTGAGCGGGTTTAATTCTAAAAGCCATAAATTCTGTTCTAATAGGAATTTCAGGGAAGCAATTATATCAAAATGTTCAGAAAAGATAGAAGTTTAACATCTAAAAAATTAAAATTTTCAAGCTTTAAGAGTCCTGATATCACCCCTTTGAGATTCTTTTATTTTTATTTTTCTTTTTTTTTACTTTTACTTTTACTTTTCATCAGGGGAATAGAGCATTTTCGAATCGGTTCATCTTTTTAATTCTTGAATATTTTAACAAAAGTTCTTAACAAGCATTTATATCTTAAAAGTAACCATCATATAAAACAACATGTTCTTACACTCAACAGAATCAAACAAACTCTAATTTTAGAACATTCTTGACTCTTGCACTCATTTCGGGATAGTTTGTAAACAGATGAAATACAGCATATTTTTAAGCAACTGTCATCATTATTATCCTGGAAGAAGAATTGAAATCGTTTTAGTTGTTCCAGAGTGGTTGAATCAACTTTTTAAAACGAATTCTTTTCTTCTTTAAATAGAAGATTTTAAATTGAATCGGAGTTAATCGTTTTAGAACGTTTTCCACTCCTTTCACCCTTTTAAATTTCGAAATTTTAGAAAGTATTCTGGGTTGCCGTCTGCATCTTAACTACCATGTTGAATTTTACGTTTCTTACCCTATGATTTCCAAATAAAAATGTAATTTACGACTTATTTAGAAAATTTCACACTTTTAAATCTGTTTTTTTTTGTTTTGTTTTTTTTTTTTGTTTTTTTAAGGGGTTTCAAGGATTTTTAAGGTTTCCAAATTTTCGAAATTTAAATTTTTTTAGATGTTAAACTCCTCCCTTTTCTGAACCATTTTGATATTATTGTTTCCTTGAAATTTTCATTTGAACAGTAGTAATGGATTTTAGTATTATACCAGTATAATAGATGAGGTGGCGTTTTTGAAATTTTGAAGTCATTTTGCTCCAAATGACGTTTTTGGGCATAACGCGTAGGCTATCGCAAAAAATTCTAAATATTTTCATGAAATTTTCAAAACGTATGTTTTATGTTCATTTTTATATAACTAAACCTAAAATTTCCTTTTTATTGCTCAAAAAAATATTTTTTTAGGCGATTATACTGTCGAAATTTTCAAATTTTTGTATTAGCTAAATACAACTTTGTATTAAAAATATAAAAATGCTTTAAATACAAATTTGTTTAAGTTCAGGGTAATTATTACAGTTTGAGGTATAAGTAGGCACCAAAATTTTCATTCTAGTTGCAAAAAAAAATTTTTGTAATCGTGTGCGTAATCAGTTATGCCGATTTTCTGCGCATCAAATGTCTGATATTTTGGAGCCCCCTGTAAATTCTAATTCTGAATCTTGCAATTTCTTAAATACATGGAGTGGAAGAGCATACTTATACAGTGAAATACGTTTAACACGAAAACGCGTAAAATGAAAAATCGGTTAACACGAAATGATATAGCGGCCCGGACAGTATACTATGCAATTTAATACATTTTGTTTCTTTTAACACGAAACAAAGATCGTTTAACACGAAAAAAATTCGCTTTCGATCTAGTTAGTTTGAGTTGAAATCGGTAAATTTTGCGTTAAAACCACTGAATTTTGTATGAAAATCAGTGAATTTCGTGTTTATTTATTTATTTATTTTGTAAATTAGCTTATGTTTTATGAGCACAATGGTTAAGAAATCGGTGCGAAAACAAACTGCTAATTCGCTTCAAATGGAGATGAAGCTGCTTATTGTAGTTGATGAAAAAGAAGGACGAAAACAGAAATCTGCAAAGAGTTTGGTATTGCCAAATCTACTTTAATAACGATTATAAAAACAGGGATCCCATTACTTTAATGTTTGATCGCAGTATGTTAAGCCAGAGAGAAAACGTATGAGAACGGCTAAGCACGAAGATTTAGAGACAGCTTTGTTTATTTGATTCAAACAAGCTATAGATCTCAGAATGCTGAAAAAGACACTTCAAAAAATGATATCTGATTCCCCCCCCCCCCCCCCAAAAAAAAAAAAACCAACAACGTTTTTTTACTTGCTTTTACCCTAATAGATTCAACCTACTAGTAGTTTAACAGGAAATCGAAATAAAATTTGACGACGTTCAAAATATTTGTGAGTTTTGTTCTTTTTTTTTACGAATCTTTTAACGAAAAAAAAAAAAAAAAAAAAAAAAAAAAATCGGTCCCCTCAATTTCGTGTTAAACGTATTTCACTGTATATTTCATCCCAATATAAAATTGTGTCTTAAAATCAAATACATTTTAAGATACTATATGTTGAAAAGGTTCTTTTTTTTTCTTTTTTGTTTTTCCAATTTTAAGAGTCCCGAGACCCCTTAAATGTAACCACTATGTCAAATTTCATGTTTCTAGCCCAACATATTTTTAAAAAAAAATCGTACTTTTAGAATGTTTGTCACTTTTGCACTTGGTTGGGGACATCTGCAGAGATGAGTTTTAAGAGCCATTATTTTGAAAATCAGACAAAGTGTGATAATTGTATTTTTTGTTTTGCTTGATTTTTTAAATGTTGAAGTAGATCATATTTAATGAATAATGTGCAATTTTGAAGCTCTGAAAAAATTTCTTATATCCTGTAGAAAATGTCAAAGTTCAAGACCATGAATCCCATTTTTCATGAAAATTGAAATGCCCCCATGGAACTAAGTAAATTTTACTAAGCATGTAGTGTTATACTAACAGTTTATGACAAAAGAATTTTGAGATGTTGTTGCTTTCCAGAGATATAGCAATCTAAACATACTGGCAACAATTTTCATGAAAAAAGGGATTCATAATCTTGAACTTTGATAGTTTCTACAGGAAACAGGAAATTTTTTAGGCCTTCAAAATTGCAGAATATTCATTAAATATGATCGACTTCAACATAAAAGAAAAATCAAGCCAATTAAAAAATACGACTATCAAAATATCATTTTTTTGTCTGAATTTCAAAATAATGGCTCTTAAGCAGAGATTGTCACGAGTGTTATCCGAATGTCTTCCGCTCATTTCACTCTTTTAAATGTTGATATTGATACATACATTAAAACTGTTCTGTCCGAGCATTTACTCCTTAAGGAGGCTGGTCACTCAGCTTCGGAATTCTCCTCCGTAATGTTAAGTCTATGGACTTTTGATGCATTCGTATGTTTAAAATATCCTCTCGGGAAATTCCTATTTTAAACATCTTTTTTCTGTGTACTCTTCTTAAAGAATGTCCCTTTTTTTCTTAGTTTTCAAAATATTTCTAAAATCTATTCTGAACTTAATATTTTATGTGTTAAAAGCGGGCGAACTGTGAGTAAGATTTTAACACTTCCTATAAAATTAAATCTATACTTTAGAAATATTTTGAGAACTAAAAAAAAAAGAGACATCTTTTATAGTCCAAGAGCTGCTAAACATTTTAGGGAAGGTATTTGAGGCACTCTGAAAATTTGTGCAACACTTCTTTTGTAATGGCTGAATACAAAATCGAATGTCTGGCTGAAGGATCGTGGCCCAAAAACTGTGCCAGACACGTGTCAAGTGCCCTTTTTTTTTTTTTTTTTTTTTTGACTACCCAAAAAAGGTATTTGAGGCACGCTGAGATTGAGACAGAATAATATTTATACTTAGAAAAAAATATTTTGAAAACGACAGACACTTTAGTCGGCCAAAAAACTGTGCCAGACACGTGTCAAGTGCCATTTTTTGACTACCCAAAAAAGCTATTTCAGGCACGCTGAGATTGAGATAGAATAATATTTATGCTTAGAAAAAAATATTTTGAAAATGACAGACACTTTAGTCGGCACAAAAACTGTGCCAGACACGTGTCAAGTGCCATTTTTTGTCTGGCACAGTTTTTGGGCCACGATCCTTCAGCCAGACATTCGATTTTGTATTCAGGCATTACAAAAGAAGTGTTGCACAAATTTTCAGGGTGCCTCAAATACCTACTCAAAAATGTTCAACAGCTCTCCTACTATTAGGAAGTGTACAGAAAAAATAGAAGCCGAGGAGATATTTTAAAGGTACAAATGCATCAAATGGCCATAGACTTTACATTAGTGAGGGGAAATCGGAAGTTGTGTGACCACCCCCTGTAACTCTTAATCTACTGACGGTACTTATAAGTACCATTAAAATAACTTGTTATAAAATTAATTTAATACATCGATTAGTAGTAATACAGTTTAGAATGAGTTACAGATACATTACTTTATCTTGTTTCAAAAGCATTATTGGTTACACAAAACAAAAATATTTTTAAAAGAATGATTTCTTTTACCTTTGCATCTTTCAGCTTTCTTGACGTTGGGGGAAGGTGAGCGGTGGGGATTTTTCAATTCGGAAATATTTATGTAAGAACATTATATTTGGTACGTTTCCTAATTCTACAAAATACTAAGAAAAATATTTAAAATAAAAGATTTGAATCGGATTATAAATATTTCACAAAATCCCTATAAATTCAAATTTAATTAAATCCTTCTAAAATCCGTCTAAAATTTATTAAATGATTTTTTAAATCTTCTAATATAGCTTCAAAAATTCACAAAAATTGCTTTAGAATATAAAATTTTCATGAATTCATAATTCAGTACATAAAGGGTTAAAGCTTAGCCATGCTTCAAGCTTTTGACCCAAATAGTATCATGGAAATTCCGATTTTTGAACGTTTTTTGCTAAAATAAAAATCCTTTGCGAGCATTTATCTCTTAACAGTAACAGCCATGTTAAATTTCAAGTTTCTATCCCTAACAATTTCGAATAAATCGTAATTTGGAATGTTTTTTATCAGTTTTAGGCTTGTAATTTAGAACATTTTAAAACGTTTTCATCTCATTTCCCTCTTTAAAATTTTGAATTTTTTAGAAACCGTTCTTAGTGAGCATTTATATTTTAAAAGTAACCACCATATCAAAATTCTAGTTTCTGAACCAAAAAATATAATAGAAATCGGAATTTTAGAGCGTTTTTCTTTTTTTTTTTTTTTTTTTTTTTGTGTGTGTGCGAGAAAAACTTAAAAAATAATAAAAATTGGATGAAAAATGAGAAGGTTTACTAAAAAATGTTTCTCTGCGCATGCGCGCATGCAATCAAAATATAATGTGCATAATGTATTAGCTAAGTGTATAGAACAACTATTGTGAAAGTCTCAAAAACATAGCTTGAAAATTCTGAAAATTATCGTCGATAGAATAAGCTCGAAATCCGTTGTTCCCAAAATGAAGCAAAAAGATGAGGGGTTGTATCCGTATATCCATTAATTAATGCCAATATAGCATACACAATATTACATGTACTACTGTATTTGGATACAGCCCCCATCTTTATGCTTCCTTTGGGAATAACGGATTTTGAGCTTATTCTATAAACGATAATTTTCAGACTTTTCAAACTATATTTTTGAGACTTTCACAAAAGTTGCTGTATATATTTGGTTAACACATTATGCAAATTATATTTTGATTACATTCGGGCATACGCAGTGAATCATTATTTTGTAAACCTGCTCATTTTTCATACAATTTTTATTATTTTTTCTTTCTCATTGCAGGGTATTGTGTACAATGTTGTTTGTCATATTTTCTGAAAAAAACTTTTTTTATATTAAGAACTCTACAAATTATAAGCAAAAAACTTGACAAAATTTGGGACTCTTTTTATAAAAATTTTAATTTCTCTACGAATATACATGCTATTCTCATAAAAATGAACACAGTTTATTGCAATAAGGTACTTAATCATACTCTATACTGTATGAATGTTTTTGCTACGTTAGTTTTTACAGGGTTATCCAAAAGATATTCGTTCTTTTCCAATTTGTTGACGGTCCGCTATGGGGTTTCGGGAAAAAAATCTTCAAGGAAATATATGACATGTACTATTCTGTTTACACACCCGAAGTTTCAAGATAATTCCTCATGTACTTTTCTAGATATTTAAGAAAACGTCTAAAATCGCAAGTGGCCGGTCAGCTTTGACCATATAGTGTATATCTGTATATACCGGGTGTCCCAAAAAGGACTGACTGATTTTAAAATTCAATAACTTGCAAACGGTGACAGATATTTAAAAAATTCTTGCAGGAGGGTTATGAATAAGGTCAAAAGTTTTTTTACAGTAATTTTCAATTTTAGTTCGAATTACAAACAATAGATGGCGCTGCGATCAATAGACGCTGAATTCAGGCTCGATTTTTGGTACTTCGTGGCCCGGATAATACATTTCCATCTCCTTTTTCAGCATGGAACAAGAGAAAGGACCAGAAATCGAGCCTGTATTTAGCGACTATTGCTTACAGCGCCATCTATTGTTTGTAATTCGAACTAAAATCGAAAATCACTGTAATAAAACTTTTGACCTTATGCATAACCCTCCTGCAAGAATTTTTTTAATATCTGTCACCGTTTGCAAGTTATTGAATTTTAAAATCAGTCAGTCCTTTTTGGGACACCCGGTATATGTAACGAATATCTAAGGTACGTGGGGGCGAAAAAACTGTAATTTCTCTTTTGCGAATGGTAACGCGTGGTTTGTGACAATAAAAATGATCACAATTTTCAACAATTGGCTATTAAGAAAACTATCAATTTGAAAATTTCAATGCATTTTTTTTTTTTTATACCATTTGGAAAAATGGTTATTGTCCTCGGTCAGGGTAGGAAATCAAAAACATATCTGAGGCGTTTTATTAGTTGAATCCCGCATTTTATTCGTTTTATGATTGGTCTACACAGTAATCTGTATTTTCCCTTTACTTTTAACAGAGATGGATACTTCTGTTGCCACTATGACAAAAAAGTAATAAGAACCACAAAAAAAAAAAAAAAATTAATAACTCAGAAACAAATTGAGATACAGCTTTCAAACAAATTGCATTTAAAAGTACATTTTTTTCTCTATACGACGGTGTAAAAAGTAATATTATGGGATGTTTAGAAGTTTAAGAATGAAATTTCATTTAAAATTGGTCCAGAAATATTAATGTTTAATCCATAGCGTACGGCCCCCACCAGTGGCCGAGAGGTTCTGCTCTCGAAGCTTGTAGACGGGAGGTGCTGGGTTCGAACTCAATCGCGCACATCGGCCTAATTGTTCGGAGTTTTCGTGGTTTTTTTCGAACCATGGATTTCCATGCGTTAATACGGGTTATGTTCCCTTAGAAAGACCCCCACAGTGGGCACTTCCCCCACTTTGGGCCTATATCCCTCGTGTTGATAATTGGCCGTCATAAACTCAACCAACCAATCAATCATGATGAGTCCAGGAATGTTGATGTTTAATCCATGGCGTACGTAACATATGATCAACTCGGTGCGATTTTTTATGTCTTAAATTTTAGTCTTCGAAAAAATCACTTTCCAAATGGTCGTTGTAATTTGTTAAATTGCTTTTTAGGTGCGTTCGTAATTATATAAATACGTAGCACCTATAGTCGTCGTTCAGTCCGTCTGTCTGTCCGTCCGTCTGTCCGTCCGTCTGTCTGTCCGTCCGTCCGCATATAATAGAGCAAAAACTACCCAACCGAATGGTCTGAAATTTTAAATATATGATTGTTGTAAAATTTTGTCGAGCCATTTCAAATTTTATGAAAATCGGATGTATAGTTAAATTACAGGGACAGTCAAAAGGTTTCCTTTACATTACGGCCAATGGGAAAAATTATTGCAAGTGCATTTTAATGATGTTAAAACTTTCCGAATGGGCTGAAATTTTAAATATATAATTGCTGTAAAATTTTGTCGAGCCATTTCAAATTTCATGAAAATCGGATGTATAGCTTAATTACAGGGACAGTCAAAAGTTTTCCGTTACATTAAGGGGAATGGGAAAAAATTATTGCAAGTGCATTTTAATGATGTTACAGACTATGCACTTATGAATTGCAAATAAATACACATTCAGTACAATATGGGGTGCAAAAAATAATTATAAAACTAGTTATAGTACGAACGCACCTCATTTGCCACGTTTGACGAGCAATTTCCAACTTGTTTTTTTTCCATCCGTCAGTAATTTTTCTTAATTTTTGCCAAAACTGACAGAGACAGTACGAAAAATTCGAAGAACAGGGTCGAGCATAATTTAAATTTTTATAAGACACTAGCCGGTCTTCCGTCTAGACGATCGCTAGGGGGAAAGGGGGAGAACAGATGCCTTCTGAAGCGTAAAGCCCGGACTTCGCCTTAGGCTCACAAAGTGCATTTTACATACAAACAGAAAGATATAAATAAAGTATTTTATTTTAAATTATACGAAAACAACCAATAAAAATATCATAAAAGCATGTACATAAAGATTTCGCGACATAAATAATAAATTTAATTCGTGAGCTCAATCTCAATATTTTGTATCAATATAAAAATCCGATCGCTAAAAGAGGAAAAGGGCAAAAACAATTTATAAAATATAAATTAAAAATAAAAACTTTATAAAAGTAACTTTATGAAAAAACCTAATAAAAATAAAATCTTTATTAAATATAAAGTTTTACGCAAAATATCTAATCAAAAATCAGTAATAGTTGTCTAATTATAATAATAAATATGCTGCTTAGCTCATATTTTACACGCCTAAAGTCACTCTTATAATATTTAAGGGAATTATTTTTTACAAGTTGGAAATTACACGTCAAACGTGGCAAATGAGGTGCGTTCGTACTATAACTAGTTTTATAATAATTTTTTGCACCGCATGCACTGGATTTTTTGCACTGGATGTATATTTTAGTGCACTTCATAAGTGCCTATCAATTTCATTCTGTTCGAAAGGCTGCAACATCATTAAAATGCACTTGAAATATTTTTTTCCCATTGGCCGTAATGTAACGGAAAATTTTTGACTGTCCCTGTAATTAAACTATACAATTGTGTAACAATTATATATTTAAAATTTCAGATCATTCGGTTGGATAGTTTTTATCCTGTTATATGCGGACAGACGGACAGACAGACCGACGGACCGAACGGCGACTATAGGTGCTACGTATTTATATAATTACGAACCCACTTAAAAAGTGTTGAAACAATAAAATCATAAGACGAAAAGCAATATTTCACCTCGATTCAAACATTAAAATACAGTCGGACCTCTGTTTAACGAACCTCTATTTTGAGAATTTCTCTATTTTGCGAACTTTTCCTTGGAACCAAGAACATTTTGCGAATTTCTTCGTAAAATAACCTCCAAATAGCGAAGTGCATACTCTATTTAACGAACTTTTTCTTGTGATCTAAATTTTTTTTTCTCCTCATTTCTCAAAATATTTCTGGACATTTCAAACTTATTCTTTGTTTAAACACATCTTATGATGTTCAATGGCCTTGAACTGGTTTTGCTAGGGTACCTTCTTTCTCAGCAGTGAGAAGTTCGGTAAGTACGGAAGACGGAGACGGTAATCCCTTAGAGTAACTTAAAAAAAATGTAGATACAGATGAGAAAAAAAGAAGAAATTAACCATGATGTGCTGATTGATGATTGTATTTCTCTTAATTCTGAAATTGAGAACTCTTAAACACTATCCGAATTGGATATTTTCGACAATGTGAAAAATAAAAACAATACAGCAATGAATTGCGATGAAGACGAACATGATGATGATGGAAATTAATATGATGCAGGAATTAACAAAATTTCGTATGATGAAATGCTAAAATCATTTGAAAGAATCCGACGCGGATTATAGTTAGGAGAAAATGCGCATGAATTGTTTTTTGGTGCATTACAAAGATGCGAGACGTATTGTGAGAAAAAGCACTTTTTAAAAGAAAAAACTCAGGCAAAATTAACAAATTTTATCAGAAATTAAGTTTAAGGACGCATATGTTAATGTATGGTTCAAATTATTTGTTATAATAATAACAAATACGATAATGTCATTAAAATTCGAATTTAAAGTAAAACTATTTACTTTAAACAGAAAATACAGTGTATTCCCGGAAAAGCTTTTGTTTTCCTTGCAGATTTCAAAGATTTAAACACATAGAAAAAATGAATTGATGGTGGATATTGGTGGGTAAAATAAATAAAACAAATCGATATGATTTATTAAAAAAAATGTGATTAAATACTTTTAGTAAAAATATTTAGTGATTATGAATTTAAAATCTGGTATATGTAGTTTAAAGTATTTTAAAAGGTGAATCTCTATTTAACGAATTTTCCATATAACGAACTTTTTTCCGGGATTTAGCGACTTCGTTAAATAGAGGTTCGACTGTATACAATATGAACATTAAAAAGCTCACTGTTTTACTTAAAAGGCGACTAAAATAATAAAAGAGATGTTACAAGTTAAAAATATACATTTTATTAAAAAACTTCTTAATACTTTCGGGCTGTATTTCCTGACCCCATCATCAGAGAACATTTTAATAATACAGCTCGTACTAATACCGTAATAACACTCAGGAAATACAGCCCGAAAGTACTAAAAAATTTTAAATAAAATGTATATTTTAAACTTGTAACATCTCTATTAATACATGGAAATTGTTCCAGAGAAAAACATTCGCCTTGCATACAATATTTCAAATGAAAATCACTGTGTTGGTCTTTGCGCCTCTTAAGCAATTACTTTGAAATTTGATTTTCATTTGAAATATTATATGCAAGGCGAATATTTTTCTCTGGAATAATTTCCATGTATTAATATAGTTTCTATCGATGCTGGATTTAATTATGTTTCGTGTTTGTTCCATGTCGGTGACTCACGATAAATATTCGTCCCACCAGTGACCGAGAGATTCTGCTCTCGAAGCTGGCAGACGGGAGGTGCTGGGTTCGATCCCAATCGCGCCCGTCGGCCTAATCGTTCGGAGTTTTCGTGGCTTTCTTCGAACCTTGGTTCTCCAAGCGTTAATATGGGTTAGGTTCCCTTAGAAAGACCTCCACGGAAGGCACCCCTCCCCTTAGGGCCTATATCCCACATGCTGATAATTGGCCGTTATAAATACAACCAACCAACCACGATAAATATTCCATCTTGTGCTGCGTTTGTAGCCTTGTCAACATGTAATAGTGAGAAACTTTCTAGGCTGGGAATCGTTCCATGTGGTTTAGTCGGTAGAAGCTCAGTTCGCTATACTGATGGCCCGGGTTCGAGTCCCGGCATGGAATCTTTTTTAGTATGTTGGCCTTTGCGCCTCTTAAGCAATTACTTTGAAATTTGATTTTCATTTGAAGTATGGTAGCATCTCTTTTATTATTTTAGTCGCATTTTGCGTAAAACAGTGAGCTTTTTAAAGTTCATATTGTATATTTTATGTGTTGAAACAACTTAAAGGATTAAAATGTTATTCATCACCAAACGAATAATAAAGGAATAATAATGAAATAAATGAATACCTTGATGGATCTGTGTAGTTTGTGTCAGATCTGAGATATTGCTGAAACGAACAAAGGAGAAGGACATATGAAAAACATTAACAATAATAAACAATTAAATTTAAAAAATCAAAAAACCCGACTGCGTAAAAAGCGAACTAATTAATTATTTCTCATCAATGTGAAACTATTTTTTTTTTCAATTCCGACTATTAGCTCACACTCTCGCTATATATATCTTGTTCAAATTTTCAGTCGTTAATAAAATACTTATTATTCATCCAATCAATCTCAAATAACTTTTTTTAAACTTGTAGTGGATGACATTTGATGTTAATCCAGTTTCTTTTTTAAATATTAATTCGTTAATTAAATTAAATTAATTAATTTTCAATAATCGAGAGAGCCCTCTCCTTGATCAAGGTATTTTAAGACCGAGAGAGCCCTCTTCTTGATCGCCATCTTGATCGCTCTTCATTTTAAGCGCCACTCAAGAGGAAAGAAGAATGGGAGAAAAAAAATTCTCATATTGGCCTAAGTAGGAATTGACTTAATTTTTTTATTATTATTATTATTACTTGTTTATATTACTTACCTATTTTTTTATTTATTTGTATTGGTGACTTTTAAGTTGTGTCTAATTGTTAGTTCCTATCTATAAACACTGTTTTGATGAGGCCTATACATGTCTTGGAAGGTTAGAGTTGCAGTAAAGCTAGAGATCCTACCTGCACAACTTCCAGGTTGTGTAATATTTAAACGAAGTTTCTGACTGTAAAACAGTCAATGAAATATCTTTTCATTTTGAAAAACCTATTCAATGATATGCCACTCAATATAGTGCTTAAAAATTCTTTTTCGTGTCTACCGGCATTTTGTATTTTACGGCGCCGCCATTTTGAATTTATAAAAACAAAACCCAGCCTATAAGCATCGGACGGTTAAGACAAATCAGTAGAGACCCCATTCATTAAAATTCATCAGCCGTCGGGATGTTTCGAGGTTATAAAGAAATCCACATAACCAGATACGCGTGAAACACATAACCCTTCTTGACAGTTGGGTAAAAAGACTCTAAAGTATTTTATCACAGTGGTTTTACAATATTTAAACTTGTTATAAAGTTTTAAAAATAGGCATAGTTAACAGTCATAATTCTTTTAAATGTTAAGTAGAACCTAACCATTTTTTTTAAATATTAGTTTGTTTTTTTATTAAATTGCCAACGTTTGTTACATTCACGTTTTTGTAATTTCCTAATATTAAGTAAATTAACAACTTTAGTATGTCTAAAATATTACAATTACTTTTATTTGTCCCATTATGTTTTACACTTATTCACAAAAATTATAGTTTACATTGAAACTCCAGATTGGGCATCTTACCCCAAGATTGGGGTAAGATACCGAAATGCCGGCGTTTATAAAAACAAAATTTTCCATGATTTTTATAATATCTGTAAAATGAAATAAATTTTTAAATCATACATATAAGTGTAAAATTTAACAAGAAATCAACTAATAACAAATAAAAACAACAGGCGATTTTTAAAACAATTAAGTCAAAAACTACGGCATTTTCATCCAATCTACCCTATTTAAAAAAATTCCCAGTGATAGTATATATATTAATGTAAACAAATCAAGATAGATTCATTTGTAAACACTTTTTATGGTTCATATAAAGCCAACTAGACAAATAAAGATAGATTTTTTCGTAAATAGTTTTAATAAAGTACATGTAAAGCCACTAAATAAATCAAGATAGATATATTTGTAAATAGTTTTAATTAAGTTCATGTAAAGCCACGATACAGATCAAGATAGATTTAATTGTAAATATTTTTAATAGCGTTTATACAAAGCCACCAAACAAATCAAGATAGATTTATTTGTAAATATTTTGAATAAAATTTATGAAAAGCCACTAAAATCAAGATAGATTTATTTGTAAATATTTTGAATAAAATTTATGAAAAGCCACTAAAATCAAGATAGATTTATTTGCAAATAGTTTTAATAGAGTTCGTGTAAAGCAACTATACAAATCAAAATAGATTTATTTCTAAATATTTTTAATAGAATTCATGTAAAGACACTAGACAACTCAAGACACTTATATATTTCTAACCAGCTTTAATAGAGTTCATGTAAAGACACTATACAAGTCAAGATAGATTTATTTGTAAATACTAGTTTTAATAGAGTTTATGTAAAGCTACTTATTAACAGCAATACAATACTCGTAAAGTTTATATTTTCTTATTGTCAATAATATAGTTCACAATCTTTTTTATAAAAGAAAAATAAGTATTTACGGGAACGAAAAAATTCGTCAGCTGACATTATGATGGATAAATGCATTTCTTTATTATAATTTAAGAGCAAAAAGTGGCACAATCCTCTAATTCAATTCGCTTCATTGTTTATTTTCGGAACATCGCCGAACAAAACTATTTTTTCTCTTTATATGTGAGGCCCCACCAGTGGCCGAGAGGTTCTGCTCTGGAAGCTGGTAGACGGGAAGTGCTGGGTTCGATCCCAATCGCGCCCGTCGGCCTAATCATTCGGAGTTTTCGTGGTTTTCTTCGAACCTTGGTTCTCCAAGCGTTAATACGGGTTAGGTTCCCTTAGAAAGACCTCCACGGAAGGCACTCCCCCCTTAGGGCCTATATCCCACGTGCAGATAATTGGCCGACATAAATACAGTCCTCGGCAAAAGTTTAGACACTGGTGATATTTAACCTTTAAATAAAAAATACGAACACATGGGTTATACAAATGGCTGTACTTATTTTTAAATATATTTTAAACGTTTTAGGACAGAAAATAACGGTTTTAATGTAGGATATTATTTAATTTAACAGAAAAAAGTGAAATCTGTATATTGCAAAAGTTTAGACACTTTTGTGATTTTTGGCAAGTGTTCACGGGAAAACGCAAATTTCAAACTTATGACGTCACATGCATGAAATATTTAAGTGCACCCCGCGATAGTATCGATTAGTGAAGATGCCGCGAGCTAGAAATTTTCAGTCAGATGAAGTAATTAAAGCATGGAAGCTGAAATCGAAAGGGAAGACTGTTTCAGAAATTTCAGCTACTTTGAATCGTCCAAAGAAGTCTGTCTGTCAAGTACTGTCTAAGGGTGACTCTTTCAAAGCAAAACATAGATCTGGAAGGCGTCGTGTGGTCAGAAAAAGAGATTATAGAAGGACCCATAAACTGGCATCTAGACAAATGATAACTGCTAATCGCATTAAAAGTGAGTCAGAGCTTTATGTGTCAACGGATACTTTCGCAGATGAATTAAAAGAAGATGTACATTAGTTTACATGAAAATGATAATACAACCTGCCTTGAAATCTCACACCAAATTGACTCCTTTCCTGTCGTGGAGTCATTCTGTTTATAAACTGATAAAATAATGGACTGACGCCAGAATTTATAAACGAAGTTATTAGAAAATACGAAATTGCTTATTTTCACGTATATTATAAAAGGAAAATTTTAATTAAATATTCTTGGTGCCGATTGTCACTTTTGGAATTAAAATTAGGTGTCCTTTGCCCTCGGAAGGGTTAATAATTTAGGTCTCACTTTGTTTTAATTCTCAAGTATCTCTGGAGATTCTCAATGGTCGCCAAGCAGCACAAGACTACATACATACATTGGAAAACAATTTACAGCCATTTGGTGAACATTTAGCTCTTCCAAAGTATGTATTTGAGCAAAATAATGCGTATATTCATGTTGCATACAAATCAAAAAATTGGTTTAACTCTCAAAATATCACTGTTCTCGACTGGCCCGCGTGTAGCCTTGATATGAACCCAATCGAAAACTTTTGTGGCATCATACCTCATACGGTTTATGCAATTTTTTGACAATACTCCTCTGTAAATGAACTTCGATCTGCTTTTGAACGTATTTGGTACGAAATAGACCTTCAAGTGATGCGGGATTTATTTTCTTCGATGGAAAGTCACATTTTTGCATTAATAGCAGACAGTGTAGGTGCAGTTCGACTTTAATTTATAGATATTTTTCTGTTAACAGACAGATTGTCTATACTTTTGCCACAATGTTAAATTTGTTCTTTTGTCATTACATATTATGTAAAGTGTATAAATTAAAATTTATTGTTTGTGAATGAAGGATAACTCCCCAGTAATATATGACAGCTGAGTTACAACGATTCGTTTCATACTTCTCAGTGCAGAAGCATAATCGATCATTGTCTAAACTTTTGCTGCGCACTGTACAACCAACCTCTTTATACGTGATAAATGCTTTATGTAGAAAGATTTATTGTCAAATAACTGCAGAAATATTTATTAAATGTCGCGGGTTTTTCCTTTTTTATAACTCCCTAAACTGTAAATCAGCTATTTTCTTGAACCTAAATTCCTTTCCTCCATTATATTATTTGTACGTGTAAATTTTTGAACGATATTTGTTTATCCTAACTAAGCTCAAAATTGCTAAGACATTAAAAAAAAAGCAAAAATACATTAAAAAATACACTTAACTCTTTGTATCACCGTGTTGCAGATCTGCAATATACCCAAAACGTCATTATTATTTCAACAGTAAATTTCAAAAGACGATTTTGCTGATTGTTGTTATTCTATTACACTACTATTAACATAATTATTTCATTAAATTCGCAACAGAGGGCGATACTGATTTATTTTTTCGCGCCAAAGTTTGAATTATCGCTTGATCAGATACACTTGGTTTTTGCTGAATTAAGCTTTGAAATAGTGCAGTTAAAAAAGTCTGCAGATGTCTACAAGTGTATTGTTTACAAAGGTAAGTTTAAATTCTTTATTTAAAGACAATTTTCGAGCTAGGAAATTTACAATATGTATAAGATAAACGTAAACTTTTGTTTGTTGCAGATCTGCAACAACGCGCCATGTCTTCCCTTGTAATGGATTTTTTTTAAATATCGAAAGAGCGTCGAAAATTTCTTCTAATGGTTATTTAAGAGTGACCACCAGTAGTATTTTGTCCTATACTTTTCATGCTATATTCTTATCATCACAGCTACGCATTTTCTATGAAACCGATTTGCTTAAAATTTTTTTTGGCCATTGAAATAACTTATTTCTTTCAGATGGCATAATTTTGTAAAAGAAAAGTACGACCTCTTTTTTTAAATTAAATTTTAAAATTTCTTCCATTGGTTCCTCAAAAAATTACCAGATGGCACTACGGGTTCTATATATATTTTTTTAAGGACCACAAATCAACTATTTTTTTAGTTTTTATACATTTTTTTGTAAATTGTTCTCATTATCTCTTTTACAAATTTAACAAGGGACATTTCTTAGATTATATTATATAAAATGTCCCTCAAGAAACCTTTTTGTTTTCTCAAAATACGATTTTATTCATGAAATTTCACTGCAGAATTACATAGTCCTCCAAATTTCTAGCAACCCTAAGATTTCGGTTTTTCCGAGTGAGGTAAGCACTGTACTTTTCGCTCGACTTCGTGTTGGCAGAGAAGTGAATCTACACCGTTAGGGCTCCTATAATACAGGCTGAATCGTCAAGCATTTTGTTTCCCACTTTGACCAATGAGCGATTGTTGCCCATGCGGCGTGGCCAATCGTTTTCCTCCAACCGGCAATTAAATGGCGGCGTGAGTAGTAAGGACCTGACATTGGCCTTTGAAAGGGGTGGGGAGTAAAGGTCACCGTTTGTGGATATTTTCTCTTATTTCTATAAAAGGAAATTTGTCTTTGCAGGAACGTTTAATGATTTGCAGTATGTACTGATCATTCGTATAAAGCGCAAAATGTTTTATCCTATAACAAAAATGGTTCATTGTATGCAAATGAACAGATAATAACGTTAATACTAAGAATTTCTGAATAATTTTTGGTCTAGTGACATCAGAAGTTCGGTATCAGAATTTTTTGAGTTCCATTTCTGTTTTTAAAAAATGCCTTATTTAAGGGTGTTCTCAAATCCAAAAGAGCAATTTTCTGACATAATTTTTAATGTATTTTTGTTCGAAAATGCATGAAACTAGCTAATGTTGTTGTTCAGAAACTATGTAATTGAGCTGTTTTTTCCATTTTTTTTTTCTTTTTCTTTTTTTTTTTTTTTTTTTTTTTTTTGCAAACGCAATAGATTTTTAAAAAAAATTGTCAAAGTGTGCGTTTTGAATCGAATTTCCTCGCGAAGGAAGAAAAAAGACCCAAGAGAGAGCGAAAAATGTGTTTGTCACGTGATCAAGATTGCAATAATTGATTGATCAAAAAATGGAAAAAACAGTTCAATTGGAAATCGCTTTCATAGCCAGGCTTTCCAATTTTATACCTTTCCGTTGAAAAATGAATTTGTAAATGTGTAAAAACGTTTTGCGCTTGTTGAGCTAGCAGTTAAGAACGGCCTTAAAAAGAACATCTCCAATACCCTCGCTTGCGCATGGAACCGGGGGAGCTGGGGGAGCTGTGGGAATATTTTAGACGGGCTCAGCTCCGCCGGGAGAAATTCTCGCACCACATTTGTTTACGATACATTTCTGAATTAAAAATTAAAGTATACTTTTTCTAGGAAATTCACACAATTAACAACAAAGATAAGAAAGAAAGGGGGTGATCAGCACTCTTGTTTGTGCCTTCACCCTTTTTCTCATTGCTTACAACCCTCCCGATTTCCAGAAAAAAAGGGAGTCTTATATAGGTCTACTACAAATTACCTGTACCGATAACATATTTATAAGGAGGAGGCCTTTAAAATTGATTTAGAAGAGATTTGTAAAGAATATGTAAGCAAAACCACAGAAAGCATTTAAATTTTTGGTAAATGGAAGTGGGAGAAGCCTTAAATTTTAATATTGTATTCGGAATCATACATAAATTAAGTTTCTATGTATCAAGTATATCGATTAAAAATTATTTTAACTGGATTAAAAAGTTGGTGATCTTTTGATATGCTTCTATTTTATACTCCTGTTTTTGAAACGTGCAAAACTATGAAGGAACCCTCCAAAATAAACGAAATGATCCGCGCCACTAGCTTTCCGCCCCGGCTCCCCCTGTTTGTACAAAGTTCCTACGCCACTGCATGGAACTATTATTATTATTTTGAACTAGCTCATCTTACTTGCAAAAATACATAGGCATGCGAGATTTTATAAGAAAGATGCGAGGAAAAGTGCTCTCAAGACATTTTTTCATTAGATTTTTAAAAATTTAAACCAGTTCTAAAAAAAAAAAAAATCCTTTGCTCAGCAACGCGAAAATTTGTGACTTATTTTTAAACACAAAATCATGATGGTTGCAGGGACGATTATTGAAGTGATGTGTAATCGGACAATTTTTTCAAATAAATGAGTTATAAGCAATAGTTGCCCCCAGGGCAACAATTTTTCCTTTTCTGCACTGTCGCGTCCCAGAAATTTTGTTCAAAACATCAACTTTGATAGACTTTTCTGAAAAATCTTTTGCCTTTAACGAAAACGAAAAAAAAAAAAAAAAAAAAAAAAAAAAAACAGCTTTCTCAAAAAAGCACCTGCTAATTTGTTAGGTTTGGGAAGAAAAATGAGTTTGTGACAAAAAGTAGTCAATTTGAATTTGAGTCTTAATTTTTTATATGCGATTATTATTATTTTTTTTTTTTTCGTGTTACATAGCGGTTTTTCCATATTACTAAAAATATTCTGATTTCATTCTTTTAGCCTAATACAGTAAATTTCATTCGGAATTCCTAGAGCGATTTTTTTTTCATTCCATGGCGATTTATAACGAGATTCGTAAAAGGAATCAAATTTCAATCTAATATGTCAATATGCTAAATTTTGTCCCCCGCAATTTTTGAATTTTTCGCGTTTTGAGGTGCGTATTTTATTTTATTTGTTTATTTATTATTATTTTTTTTTTCTTTTTTTTTACAATTACATAAAAGGAATCCAATTTCAGTCTTTTAACCCAATATAGTAAATCTTTTTGTAGTTTTTGAATTTTAAATACATATGCAATTTTCCATACTTAAATAATTGTAAAATGTGAATATTATGTGAATATAGCCAACAACAAATTCGAAGAAAGATAGATTCGTAACATGCAGATTATGAAATCAGTGTAATCGAATTTTGTGCTTAATCGACTAGTTCGGCAATTCCAATTCAACAAAAAATTATTAATTGTAATCTAAACGTACTCGTAATCTAGAACTTAATATATAAATTTGAAATCACAAATATATGATATATATATATATATATATATATTACCGATAAAGGAATTACATCTTCAGTTATAAACGATTATAGTCTCAGGGCGTCAGTTCTCCTTTCCGGCTCTGTCACGTCCGGAAATTTCGTTCAAAACTTTAACTTTGACATCATTTTCTGAAAATTTTTCTGCCTTTACAGAAAAATGGTTTGATAAGACATTAAGTGCACCTGTCAATTTGGTGCATTCATGAACAATAAACGGTCAAGTGCGAGTATTACTCACACTCAGAGGGTTCTATACAATAAATATATGAATTATTAACTGTATTATTAAAAAAAATCACTGCTAAAAGAATAATAAGACTTTGTAAAAACTATACAATGTAGGGTTGGTTATCGCTGTATATACTAGAAAAGTATTAATGGGCATACAATAAAAGTTAAAAAAGATATGAAGCCTAAATAATAACCAATATTGCTATTCTATATAACCTTTTTTAACTCACAGGTTATCAAAGCCTGAGAGCTAATGTGCCCGCCTGTTCTGTCTGTCTGATGTACGTAGCTATGTATATACGTAACGCGATAACTCTTGATAGAAACATCTGATTAGCTTCAATTTTTTTTTCTAGGTTCAATCTGATAAGGCGCTTCCTTGATTAGCTTTGGGGGTTCATTGGTTAAGTATAAAGGTGGGCTTGCCCCCCCCCCCCCCTTAATTTAGATAAATGGGTTTTTCATGCAGAATTATTTGATTTGCTCCAAATTTGGTATACCGGTTTGTTATGTTAAGGAGTTGCCTTGGTTAAATTTGGAGATTTATTGTTTAAGTATAAAAGGGGGGAGGGCGGGGGCTTGTCGTCCCTCCTTAATTTAGATAAATGGGTTTTTCATGCAGAATTATTCGATTTGCTTCACATTTGATATACCGGTTTATTCCGATATGGCACTTCCTTCATTAGATTTGGAGGTTCGTTGGTTAAGTATAAAAGGGGGAAAGGGGACAAGTCCCCTCCCCTTAATTTAGATAAATGGATTTTCATGCAGAATTATCCAATTTACTTTATTTTTTTTTTCTATATTCATTCTGATAAGGACCTTTCCTGATTAGATTTGGAGATTCATTAGTTAAGGATAAAGGGAGGGGGCAGTTAGACACCCCCCCACCCACCCCTTAATTTAGCGATAAGGTTTTTTCATGCAGAATTATCTGATTTGTTTCAAATTTAGTATACTGGTTTATTATGCTAAGGAGCTTCCCTGATTAGATTTGTAGGTTCATTGGTTAAGTATAACGGGGGGAAACGGGGGCTAATCCCCCTTCATTTATTTTTTGAGGGCATTATTCTTTGAAATAAGAGTATAATATACAATTAGTGTGAATAACCTGTGAGCTCAATGCCATCAGTTTAACTGGGCACTTTTCTTTTTATTTTTTATATCTTAATCTTTTTTTTTTTTTTTTCTTTTTTTTTTAGGATCTTAATTCGGTACTGACAATAAAAGTAGTGAATATTTGAACTTCATTTGGCATTTCATAAAACTAAATTCAGCGCAGTAATTATCTTTTCTTTTTAAAGTGCAGATAAAACAAAATCCTTGTTCAAAGTTTAAACTTGGCATTGTGCTAAGCGCGTTTCGAAAGGAGGTCGCGAAGTTGCAATGCCGACTTGGTCCGTGCCACCTTTTTCCAGATGGGTTTTTAATTAACATTTTAAGACACGGGATGCTTATTGAGAGATCCCCTCAATGCAAACTATTCGCGAATGCCATAGTAATTTATGCGATTAATTCAAATTAGTCTGTCTTTAACAATTTGGCGTTTATTGCTTTTATACTGTAACTGGGTATGTATTAAACAAATATATCCTTCAAAGTTGTTATCTAGGCTTTAAAAACCGATGATACACAGAATACGCCATCCCTGATTGTCCGTGTCTTCTTTAGTGTTAATATCTCGGCTAATTACTGATGATTTTTTTCGAAAATCATCATCAATTCTTTTATACTTCTGCTACGATAGGTACTTCCAGCGCTTCTCAACACCTCTTGCTGAATGCCCGCAAATCAAAATTTTTGTGTAACGGAAAAATCCGTTTTTCTCAAAAACTATGCGACCTATAGGTCACATCGCAGTGTACATCGTAGGGTAATCGCTATATTTTTCCTGCAAGGTTTAAATTAACGTCTACTACCTGTAATTCTTTCATAATTTTAGTTTCAGTAGATTTGGAAATAGATGGGGGAGGGGGGGGGGCATATTTTTGCACTATTCTTTCGACGATATCTCTGAAAATATAATACCTAAAATTAAAAAAAAATGTATTTTTGAGCCCAGCTTTACGAAAGCATTCACACGATATAAAAAGAAAAAAAAATATATATAAAGTAACTTAATTAGCCCTCTGCATTTTTCCCAAATATATTTGTGAATGTATAATAATCTGTAAATATGTGGGTTTATAGTCTTTATTACTTCCTCCAATTTGAACTTTCCACGTTCCGTAGTTTACGAGTAAAATGGCTGTGACAGACAAACAGACAGACACAGGAGTAATCTTATAATGGTTCTGTTTTTACTTTTTAAGTACGGAACTCTAAAAATGAATTAAAAAATGTGTCAGAAATTAGCCAGTTTGAATTTGAGAACAGCATTAAGTAAATAAAATATGCATGCTAAAATTTAAATTGGTAAGTCGAAACAGATACATTATGTAAATAAAATGTACACGCGAAAATATAGCATAAATTTTAAATTCTAAATACTTTTTTTTCTTTTTAATTAGATTTCATTTACCATGCTTCCATTTTTTTTTTCTTTTTCAGAATTTGGTTTGGATTGCTAGGGTTCAACTAAAATGCATGAACGGAAATATTTCCCCTCAGAATTATCCCATAATTTGGCCTTTGGCTAGTTAAATGCATTAGCAATGTACCTGTAAATTTGTGGCAATAATAATTAACCGTTTCAAGGGCGGTGGCTAGAGGGTCTAGCCACCTAATTTTAATTCCAAAACAGACAAATAGCACCAAGAATATTTTAATAAAACTTTGCTTTTGTGATGACAGTGGAAAATAGCAAGCTTTTACTTTCTAAGAAATTCGTTTGAATATTCTGGTGTCAGTCAATTATTTCATCATTTTACAAACAGAACTCTTCTGCCCCTAAAAGGTTTAAAAGATGCCAATATTGTTGAAATTCCGAATTTAAGTTCTTTAATTTAAAGCGTTACGTAGCAAAACTATATTAAAGCCAAATATTAGATTAAAAATAATTTATTATTAGACATAAATAACACGGGAGTAATGTTGCCTGATAGATATTTATAAATTGGGCTGAAATTTTGAACCCGGTCTCGAATGATAATCATCTTACTCCAGGCCCAACGCACACTACTTACATACTTACATTTCCTTAGTTTAGTTCACGCCGTGGGCCGGTAAAAACTGAATCTGAAGTTTGATGAAATTTCGGGCATTAATTCTTGCGATAGCGCTATTGCGTAAATCGTGAAAAATGCAGCATAGCAGCACCACCTGTAGGGCGATTCACACCAAAATGTAAACAGTATCAACTCATGTTAAGGATTAACCGAATCTGAGGTTTGATGGAAATCCGTGCTTTAGTTCTTGAGATAGAACTATTGCGGAAATCTCGAAAAATGCAGCATAGCAGCGCCACCTGCTGAACAATTTACACCAAAAACTAATCAGCATCAATTTATATCATGGACTAACTGAATATAAATTTTTATTAAATTTCGTGCATTAGTTTGAGATAAAGCGGCCACAAGATTTGTGTCGCATACACACAGACAGACATTTTGTAAAAACATGTTTTTTGGAATGTTTGACCCCTAAAACGCGTAAATCCACCGAAAACCGGAATTCGAAAATTTTCACGAATCCAATACTTTCTTCTTGTAAAGATAGAAAAACAGTGTTGAATTAAGGAGGGGGGGGGGGGGGGCAATGGGATGTCCGGAAGATTTGAGATTTTGTGTTTTCAATGTTCAAAAAGTAAAATTCCCCCCCTCCCTGGAATTCTATAATGTCCCCTCCAAGAGCAATAGAAATCCCTCGCGGAGAAAAGTGTCTGAATTCAACACTATAGAAGAAAGTTAAAAAAAAAAAAAAAAAAAAAAAAATCGCGAATCCAATATTCTCCCTGTAAAGATAGATGAAAGTAAAAATTGACCAGAATCCAAAATTGACCGGCCCGATCCATGTAGATAAAGACCAGCCGTGTCCCCTTTCCCCTTTTCTTTCTGTGCTGAGTGAGGTGTTTCACACCTCGGAGGAAAGATAGGGGACTATCTCGGGGAACATATATGAGGCGTCGCTGGTTCACATGGCTTGCCAAAAAATGAAAGTTATCGCGCCCGACCTGTGAAAGTCCGCGCCATCTATTGAGAAAAGGGGTTTTTCGACCTTTGTGATGCAGCCCTTTAAGTTGCATTTCTTTCAGAAGAGCAAAATTATTGAAAAGGGGAAGCTGTTCTTATATTATTTAATTGCTATAGGGTAAGTTAGCGATCTCCTCCCCCCCCCCCCCCTCTCTGTAAAATTAATACCATGTCCAAAGCTAGCAAAAAAGGGAAAGGTCTTGTGGAAAAAAGAATTAAACAGAAAAAGCTTAGAGCGCCTACTCAACATATTCCACCAAAACAAATGAGCCTAGACGAAATTAGGCACTGGCCATATTGGGCAAAAAAAAGAGAATATGTTGTAAATACCCTGATTGTAAAGGCTTTACTCAAACTGTTTGTGCGAAATGTGGTGTGGGACTTTGTCACAACACAACTAACAATTGTTTCAAAATTTTCCAGGTAAATTAAAATTTTAAATATGTCCAGTTTTTGTGCCACTTGGCAAGATGTTGCAGATATGCAACAAACCCATTTTTCCAAATAAAATTTTAATTTTCTGTTCTGGTTTTTTAAAATTATTTTTTCCATGCTTAAAATCATGCATTTTAATATCTGTGTAAGAATTTTTCAAATCGGAGTTGTTGAGTTACAAATTGTTAAGAAATGTGGTTCGGGGCACTTTTTTTTTTTAAATATGAAATTTTTATCAAACATATGTGTTTTTAGTTAAAACAGGGAATAAAACTATGAATTCATAAAAAAAAGTTAATGGAATTTTAATTATTTTTTCAAATTTAGGCAAGATTTAGTCCAATTTTAGTAAAGAATTACGTTTAATTCCAAAACTTCTATAACGAAATCTGTTCAATATATTTCATTTTTTTTTTCAACAATAGATTAGCAAACCACTTACCTGTGTTATGAAGCAAAAGATTTGTAATACCTCTTAAATTTACTAACGTATACCAAATTTTATATACAAAACAGGATTTTTTATTTAAAAAAAAAAGTGTATTTTTCAATAAAAATTACTTTCAAATGAATATATACAAACTTCAAAGCTATATTTTGCTTCATAACATACCAATAGATAACCAGAACCTTGTCACAAAATTTATTTCAATATCTTAAAAACTTTTTAAGAAATTATGTTGAAAAGGGTAGTTTTCCAGAAAACGCAAATTAAGATTTTGATATAGCACAAAAAATTATGTATAAAGTGTCCAACTTTAAAATCCACCATATTCGTACGTGTTTATATATTTGTTTATACATTAGATATTTGTGTAATAAAATGTATTGTTTACCTTCCTGTGGCACTTTAAACGACCACTTCCGGTTTCAGAAAGTTCATTTCCGTTTTATATTTCGGGCTATAACTTTGCTGCTAATTATCGCTGAATCAAAAGTAAGGCATTTTTGGAATCCTAAATGTTTGAACTTTAATTTAAAATAATAAATAAAAATCGAAAAATTTAGCAAAAACAGCGGTTTGAGGGTAGGCACACACCTTAAAAGACATATAAACGCCTTTATTCAGATTGACGTATCGCGTCCTTGCTTCAAAAGTCTCACAACTCAAAAATTGGGTTATGGCTGCCATTCATATTGGTTTTTACGCCTCTACCAATCACCTAAAGTACCAGATAGTGCACTGAAAATCCTGCCACCAGGTAGCAGTTGTGATTGCAACATGACCTTTGACCCTTCATACAGTCTGGAAACAGTTTTTCGCATTTCCTGAAAAGCGAAGTTTTTTGAGTTATGACACTTTTAAAGCAAGGGTGCGACATGTTTCATCGCTTAAACGGCGACAATCTCAAGATCTTTGTTGATACAAATATTTTCGCAATTCTTTTAAAAAGTAAAGAAATTGGTGAATAAAATCACGAGACCACGGGTATAATGACAAACAAGTTCAAATAAAAATAAAATAAAAATGAATATTTGTGAGCGTGAATTAACTTCTACTATTGTTTCTTATTCAGCAGAGCATCTCTTTCAAATTTTAGGTAACTCAAAGGAGGCTGAATTATTGAAATAATCTCACTGCGTAAAAAGGCCTCTATTGATTCCCGGGTAATGATGGATGGTAAATAAAATCTTGAAAGAGCCTTTACAAATTGATTTTTAAAATAGTAAGATAATTTATCTATCAAGATTTTATTTGCCATCCATTATTTGAGAATCGATCTGAATAAAGGTATTTATATGCTTTTTAAGGCTGTTCTCAACTGCTCTGCTCAACAAGCGCAAAACGTTTTGACACATTTACAAATTCATTTTTTTAATGGAAAGTTATAAAATTGGAAATACTGAGCATGGAAGCGATTTGGAATCGAATTGTGTTTTCCATTTTTTAATAAATAAATTACCTATTGAGTTATAAGCGATTTTGATCCCATGACAAACACGTTTTTCATCCTTTTTGAGTGCTTATTGTTGTGACATAGTACCTTCTCTACATATTTTTGACTGTGGGGAAAGCAGTAGACATTTCCAGGGAGGACAATAGTCTTTTGTGTAAAGGTATGCAGGGGAGATAGCATGCATACCTCTGTCCTTGGGAGCTGGTCAGCAGAAGATTTCCACATTCCAAGAAATAAGGGGGATTGGACAGTGTGTGGCAACGTTCGCTCGTCCCCAGAGTGAAAGAAAAAAAAAGGTTCAAGCATGTGCGAGTGAGCAGGCTGGACAGTGGACTCGAGACATCGATAAAGAGAGGTCGTGTTTCGTCAACGGATGTGATGTGGAGTATGAATCGTTCACTCATGTTGGCATGTGCGAAGCATAGATATGTTTATAAAAAGTGAGAGTGTCTCTCTGTTAATTGTACATTTATTATTGCATATTTCATCTTAATTTTAGTTGTTCTAATAAAGAACTTTGGTAAGAAAAATGTGTTATTTTTGAACAATTATTCTATATGAGCTTAGAAAGTCAAAAAGCTCTGGCCCACTACATCACAGCTATAGTATTATAAATGGTGGCAGTGGTGGGATTAATTAAGTTTAGCATAAATTAAACTGGGCCCACGTGAACCTGATGCACAGAAGGAAATTGTGTTAGTAACAAGGACAGTCGGTGATGAAATTCTGTGTTTGACGAGAAAGATTTTCAAGTGTATCCGGTGAGGAACTGTGAAATCTGGAGTGTCGAATATGTTAGCTGGTATGTAACAAGGACTAGGGATCCGACGATATTGAAAATTTCTTCAGTAAACGTCCAGTGCAGTGGATAGAAGACTATTCATCGATCGCCCTTAGGAATCCATGGAGACAGCTTGTGTGGACATTTCCCGGCGGAAGTCAAGTTAGAGATACAACAGTGCCTGAGAAGAAAAAAAAGTGCAGGAAAGCCTTGGAGCAGTGTAGAGTAAATGTGTACATTTGAAGGTAATCCCTTTTATGAAATTTTCTAGAGAGGTCTGTTAGGATTTAATATTGTATATTTCTATTCTTGGTAATTTGTTTATGTTTAAAAGATAAAAATTCTAGGGTAGCTATTAATTTGGGATTGAAATTTTTAGTTAGGATATTTATATTAAACGGGTTTCTTAAGGTCTGTACGGTAGTTCATTTGGTTTTGAAAATTTAATATTTATGTATTTAATAATTTACTTGGGGATAGTGAATTACGGTTGATTAATAAAAGAATATTAAACATTAAAATTAATCATAGTTGTGGATGTAACTTTTAGTTATAAAGTTGGGGCATATACAGCTTTTGTTTATTACAGCAATAAAGTTATTTGAAATTTTGTGGGTATGCTGTAGGAAAAAGCAGGATTAATTGTTTATATATAAATTGTATTTATAATTGTGCTGTAATTATTACTGTAGCTGTGTATTTTTAACTGTGCTGTGAGTATCAAAATAATTTTGAGGATTTACTCAGTTTTAAAGGATATAACAGTATGCACGAAAATTTTCGTAGGAAAATTGTATTATTGTTCTATCAATTGAAATATATCTAGAAGATAAAATTTTATTCCTTACTGTATTTTTTATTGTGTTTTACAAATTGTATATATTTGTGTATTGTTGTGATTAGTATATTTTGGGGGAAAATAATGGAAGAATTTCTAGGGAAATATACTAAAAACATCTTGCTTTTGCTAGCAGAGGAATTTGAGACCAACGTGTCGGCAACTGAAAAAAAAAATATATTTCAGGCTATTTTAGCAGCATCGGATTATAATGAGAGTTTTGCTAAATCGAATTTGGAATGTATTCTTAAAGAGGATGCAGAACGTAAAGAAAAATTAGTTTTGGAACGGGAAGACGAAGAGCGCGAAAAAACAAGACAATTTGAGTTAGAAAAATTAAGAATTCAAAATTCTTCGGAAACTGTAAGTCTTTCGTCGAGTGATATGAATGTAGGTTCGCATAGGAATCTAAAAATTAATTTGAAAGAATTAGTTCCACGTTTTGATTCTAAATTAATTGACATCACTCTTTTCTTTATGATCTTTGAAAAACAGGCGGAAAAAGCTAAAATTTCACAAGAGGATATGGTTAGCCAATTAATTTCCTTATTGCCATCAGATATCGCGGAAATTATAGTGAAACAACCAGCAGAATTAGGAGATGATTTTCAACATGTAAAAAAAGTTTTATTAAATCGTTTTAGGTTGGGGACGGCTGCTTTAAAAAAGAAGTTTGAAAATCATCAAAGCAAACCGGGAGCGTTATGGGTAGATTTAGTATATGAATTAAGGGGTTATTTGGATAATTGGTTGGAGTAATTAGAAATAAAGGATTTTGAGTCTTTAAAAAAACTCATGCTCACTGAGCAAGTAAAAAAACGCGTTTCTTTTGAAGTAAACGAAAAATTTATGGATAAATGGGATGAAATGAAAGAGGCTTCGAAGCTCGCTGATAAATGTGATAAATATGAGAGTATTAGAAGTAGTTTCAGGAAATCGGAAAAAAAATCTTGGGAAAAAAAATATTATTCAGAGATGCAAAGAAGCAATTTAAATCCGAAAATTAAGGGTGAAGTAAAAGCTAAATCAGAGTTAGAGAATGAAACGGAAAATTTAAAAAATGATAAATTTAAACATGACCAGGCTTTTGACAGGAAAAGGCAGATTAGGTGGGGTTTTTTTTTTGTAATCAACCTGGGCACATAAAACCAGATTGTGCGGAGTGGTTAAAAAAGAAAAATCAGTTCAATACCGTTAATCATTTAGGTAATGATATTGATTTAGGGGATTGTTTTAAACCTTATCTTAAAAAAGCTCTAATAAATGGGGTTGAAAGACACTATTTGAGGGATACGGGAGCAGGGATTGATCTTTGCGATAGAAATTGGGTTAAAACAGAGGATTTTACTGGAGATATAACTTGGGTACGTCAACCTCTTGATAATGAATGTAAATGTTTACCATTAGCATGGGTGACTATAAAAGAGGATTTTGGTTGCATCACCACTAAGGCGACGATTAAACCATCTGAGTCGGAGCAAGCTTACTATCTCTTAGGTAATAAAACTGCGGAGCTTATTGAGCAAAATAAAGGAAATGAGGTTCCAATAAATATGGTAGTTACCCGTAGTAGGACGGATTCTTTAAAAAAAAGAATGGAGCAACGGGGTGCTGATAACGAAATGTTGTTTACCGAGCATGCAAACCGAGAAGAGCAACCAGGTAGGGTAGATAAAATTGAGGATTGCTCACAGAACAAAGAAAAGCAGGTAGTTCGAATGGATGAGACTAGAGAGGATGAAAGTCAAATCGAAGATCTTACGTTATTACCGAAATGGGAGGTGAAAGATAATGTGGGATTGAATAAAATTACGGCGAAAGATTTCACCTTAGCTCAGAAACAATCCTTATCTTTAAAAACATTATGGGAAAAGGCGAATAATGCGGAAGAAAAGGAATTTAAAGTAATGGGAGATAAACTAGTAAGAGTTTCACATTCAAATAGTGGGGATGAGAAAATACAATTATGTTTGCCATTAAAATTTAGAGATAAAATAATGAAAATGTGTCATGAGGAAGTAGCAGGATATTTAGGGGCAACTAAAACAAAAGATAGGGTAATTAAATGCTATTTTTGGCCAAATTGTTAAAAGGAGATTCAGGAATTTGTAAGAACTTGCAATCTGTGTCAAAAGCTTGGTAAAAATAGAGATAAAAAGAAAGCTCCCTTGAAGCTCGTGCCAATAATTTCAGAGGTTTTCTCAAGGAAAAATATTGATGGTGTATGTCCTTTGAGTTTAAGCGAGAAAAATAATAGATACCTGATTACTTCAATTTGTGTTGCGTCAAAATATCCAGATACGATACAGGTAGAAGATTTAACTTCTCCGTCAGTGATTGAGGGCTAATACAAATATTTTCTAGGATAAGAGGTACAATATGATTTGGGTAGGTCATTTACAAGTGAGTTGGCATCGGAATTTTTTTATAGGTTCGGTATTAAAGTTGTACATTGTTCAGTTTGCCACCCGGAATCGAATAGCGTTGAACGGATGCATGGTAGTTTAAAAAAGGTTATAAAGACGTTATGTTTGGAGGCAGGAAAAGATTGGGAAGCAGTCTTACCAATGGCTTTATTTGCTTTGAGGACTGTAAGTCACGAAAGCACGGGATTTAGCCCTGCTGAGCTTGTGCATGGTAAGAATTTACGAATGCCACATACTCCTGTGTATGAAAGTTGGATGGAAAAGGAAACGGTAAATCAGAATGTAGTGGGCTACATTTTGAACTTAAGTAATAGATTGAAACATTGTCAAGAATTAGCGAGTAAAAAAATGAAAGAGTATCAGGAGAAACGAAAACAATGGTATGATAAGAATGCGGTGTATAGAAAATTTAATGTAGGAAATAAAGTGTTAGTTCTGGCTACCTCGAAACCAAATAAAATGGCGGTTAATTGGACAGGACCGGGAACTATTACTAGTGTAATATCTCAAACTAATTATACAATCGATATTCCGGAAAAGAGAAATAAGTCTACTATTTACCACGTTAATTTAATTAAACCATATTATAGTAGACCTGAATTTGTAAATTTGTTGATTGATGAGGAGTGTGAGGAAATTGAGGATCAAACGGAAATTCCTTATCCCATTGCGGATCCCACTCAATTAGACTTTTGGGAATTAGTAAAAGAAAGTAATTTGGAAAAACGCGTTTCTACAGAGCAAATAGGAGATTTCAGGACAATGATTGAGGGTCTTATGAAAGTGTTTTCTACGGACCCTGGGAGTACCCCATTAGTTAAAATGGACATTGTTTTAACGGACGATGTGCCGGTAAGGTCAAAACCATATCGTATGTCGCCGAGGCAATTAGAGATTTTGCGTGAAGAGATTCGGAGGCTTTTAGATTTGGTTGTGATTGAAGTCGGGCAGTCAGATTATGCTTCGCCTATGATTTTGGTTGAGAGTGCGGGTAAAGGCTCTCGCCCTTGTGTGGATTATAGGAAAGTAAATGCAAAAACCAGAACTGAATTTTTCCCTTTGCCAAACATTGAAGTGTTCGTTGAGAAATTGAGTGCGGCGCCTTTTATTACTGTTATGGATCTGACGAAAGGTTATTTTCAGATTCCTCTAACGGAAGAAGCTCAGAGATATGCGGTTTTTGTAACAATATTTGGGACTTTTTTACCTAAAGTCATGATGCTTGGACTTTTAAATTCAGCATATTATTTTTGTAAATTGATTGCCATAGTTTTTTGTGGGTTAGAGTCATTTGCGGTTCCATATATCGATGATATAGCTATATTTTCTTTGACCTGGGAGCAGCATTTAAAAGATGTGGAGGCGGTTCTTAAGCGGTTAAAAGAAGCAAATCTAACGGTGAAACCATCCAAATTTAAATTTGCGCAAGATCACGTAAAATTTCTGGGACACGAAGTTGGGTCAGGAAAAAGGTCTCCCAGTGAAGCGAAATTGCAGGCTATTAAAGATTTTCCGATTCCGACAACGAAAACACAACTAAGAGCATATCTGGGTAGGGTAGGATATTACGCGAAGTACATAAAGAATTATGCTACCATAGCAGTACCGTTAACAGATGCATTAAAAGGGAAAAGAAAAAAAGAAAAAATCATATGGTACGAGAAGTGTAATAATGCATTTGAAGAATTAAAGTTAAAATTAATGAAAAGTCCTGTGTTATATGCTCCTGATTTTAAGCAGAAATTCATCGTGCAAACAGATGCGAGTTTGTATGGGGCAGGAATTGTTTTATCTCAAATTATTGCAGGTGAAGAGCATCCAATTTTGTATCTTAGCAAAAAATTTTCTAGTGTGGAGCAAAATTATAGCACGATAGAAAGAGAGTTAGCAGCTATAGTATATGGATTAAAAAAGTTAAATTATTATTTGGATGGGTAAAAATTTGAAATACAAACGGATCATAATCCATTAGTGTACTTAAAGAAAATGGTAGGTACAAACTCTCGTTTGACACGTTGGGCTCGATTTTTGCACCCATTAAATTTTGAAATTACACATAAGCCGGGAAAATTACATGGTAATGCAGATGGTCTAAGTAGGAAGATATAGAATCCTAGTTAGATTTCCGGTTTGAAATTCAGTGTTCAAAATTTTAATAATTGTAATTAGGGCGTTTCATTAAGATATTGTGCTGTATGTAAAATGTTTGTTAGTAAGATTGTGTGATTGTATTATTATTATTTTTTGTTGAATTGGTATTATATTCAAATATTTCAAGTTTAAAATAATTGTTCTAGCATCAAAAATGTAAATTCTTTTCATTCTTTTGATTAACTATGATTAAGGAAAATTATGAAAATTTCATATTCTTGGTATGTCCTTTGAAACTGAGAGTGGGTATTCTTGAATTTAAGTAGAATTTTCATAATTGGGTCAAATGTCTAAATGATATTTTAATGCTGGTGTAATGGTGTGCTTGACCTCTCGGGAAATATATTAAAAGGGCTTATTACGTGATTTCGTGCCAAATATTTCCTGTGGAAATCTCATTTGGGGGGAGGTGTTGTGACATAGTACCTTCTCTACATATTTTTGACTGTGGGGAAAGCAGCAAGTATTTCCAGGGAGGACAATAGTCTTTTGTGTAAAGGTATGCAGGGGAGATAGCATGCATACCTCTGTCCTTGGGATCTGGTCAGCAGAAGATTTCCACATTCCAAGAAATAAGGGGGACTGGATAGTGTGTGGCAACGTTCGTTCGTCCCCAGAGTGAAAGAAAAAAAAGGTTCAAGCATGTGCGAGTGAGCAGGCTGGACAGTGGACTCGAGACATCGATAAAGAGAAGTCGTGTTTCGTCAACGGAAGTGATGTGGAGTATAAATCGCTCACTCATGTTGGCATGTGCGAAGCATAGATATGTTTATAAAAAGTGAGAGTGTCTCTCTGTTAATTGTACATTTATTATTGCATATTTCATCTTAATTTTAATTGTTCTAATAAAGAACTTTGGGAAGAAAAATGTGTTATTTTTGAACGATTATTCTACATGAGCTTAGAAAGTCAAAAAGCTCTGGCCCACTACATCACATTGTCCTTTCGCGCGGAAATTCGGTTCAAAACGCCCACTTTGAAACTATTTTCTGAAAGATCTATTTCGTTTGCAATAAAACGGAAAAAACAGCTCGATTACTTAGTTTCTGAACAACAACACCTGCTAGTTCCATGCATTTCCGAACAAAAGTAAATTAAAATTTAAATCATAAAGTTGTCCTTTTGGATTTGAGAACAGCCTTAAGTGTATTTTTTTATCACCTTTTAGCAATTTTGAGTTTAGTTTGGGTGATTATGAGGGATTTTTAAACATAATAATATTTGTTTAATTTTATAAAATAGTTATATTTTATTTATTTATTTCATTTTACCCCCTCTTTTGTTTTGTTAACTATAAAGTGTTTGAAAAAAAAAATGCATTTAATTTGTATATTTTCCTGGAATAATATTCCCAAATATGTATAAACATAAAAATAGTTTTAAAAAAAAACAAACACTTTAATTATAAGCATTCAATGTTTACGTTGAAAATCACGCGTCATTTCATGACTGAAACTTATAATTTTTTCCTTAATTCCGTTAAAACACATTAATTTGGCCCATGGGCGCGGAACTCAATTATGAAAAATTCACGGTTTTATGAAAGTTTGTTTTCATAAATTTATTTCAGTTTTCTCTCATAAATTTGTTTCAGTTTTGTTTCATAAATTTTTGATTTAATCAGTCATTATTTGACTGATCTTGATCATTACAATTATGATCATTGATCACTATGATCATTAATCATTATGATCTTGATCTTGACCATTGACATTTATCTTGATCATTATTTGAGTAATCAGTTATTATTTGACTGACCATCATTTGACTGATTTGACTTAAATCAGTCATTTGTTTTAGTTTTGTTTCATAAATTTGTTCAGTTTTGTTTTCATAAATATTTTGTGATAGTTTCTTTTATTTTCTTTCCCTTTTTTGAGATTATTATTTGATGAAATATATTTTATAAATGCATAGTTATATTATTGTTTTATATAAAAAATATTTCCATTCTGTAATTAAACTACTCTTTTAATTGTCGTTTTTGTAAATGGTTTGTTATATTACTATTTTGTGCCACAAATTTCTGCATCTTTTATTTGGGTTCCTCAAAATATTCAAAATTATTTTTACAATTCATGAATATTTTGTGATAGTTTCTTTTATTTTCTTCCCTTTTTGTGATTATAATTTCATAAAATATTTTTTATAAATGGCTTGTTATATTATAATTTTACATCAAAAGTTCCTTCATTCGCTAGTTGAACTTATATGGTCTTTTTCGTAATTGATTTGTTATATTATTATTTTATTTCGTGCTTTATTCGAGTTTCTCTTAAAATATTCAAAATTATTTTTTGTTACTCATGATTGTTTTGTGATAGTTTTTTCTTCCTCCTCTTAAATCAGTCATTTGTTTCAGTTTTGTTTCGTAAATTTGTTCAGTTTTGTTTTCATAAATATTTTGCGATAGTTTCTTTTATTTTCTTTCCCTTTTTTGAGATTATTATTTGATGAAATATATTTTATAAACGCATGGATATATTATTGTTTTATATAAAAAATATTTCCATTCTGTAATTAAACTACTCTTTTAATTGTCGTTTTTGTAACTGGCTTGTTATATTACTATTTTGTGCCACAAATTTCTGCATCTTTTATTTGGGTTCCTCAAAATATTCAAAATTTTTTTTATAATTCATGAATATTTTGTGATAGTTTCTTTTATTTTCTTCCCTTTTTGTGATTATAATTTCATAAAATATTTTTTATAAATGGCTTGTTATATTATAATTTTACATCAAAAGTTCCTTCATTCTCTAGTTGAACTTATATGGTCTTTTTCGTAAATGATTTGTTATATTATTTTATTTCGTGCTTTATTCGAGTTTCTCTTAAAATATTCAAAATTTTTTTTTTGTTACTCATGATTGTTTTGTGATAGTTTTTTCTTCCTCCTCTTAAATCAGTCAATTGTTTCAGTTTTGTTTCGTAAATTTGTTCAGTTTTGTTTTCATAAATATTTTGCGATAGTTTCTTTTATTTTCTTTCCCTTTTTTGAGATTATTATTTGATGAAATATATTTTATAAACGCATGGATATATTATTGTTTTATATAAAAAATATTTCCATTCTGTAATTAAACTACTCTTTTAATTGTCGTTTTTGTAACTGGCTTGTTATATTGCTATTTTGTGCCACAAATTTCTGCATCTTTTATTTGGGTTCCTCAAAATATTCAAAATTATTTTTGTAATTCATGAATATTTTGTGATAGTTTCTTTCATTTTCTTCCCTTTTTGTGATTATAATTTCATAAAATATTTTTTATAAATGGCTTGTTATATTATAATTTTACATCAAAAGTTCCTTCATTCTCTAGTTGAACTTATATGGTCTTTTTCGTAAATGATTTGTTATATTATTATTTTATTTCGTGCTTTATTCGAGTTTCTCTTAAAATATTCAAAATTATATTTTGTTACTCATGATTGTTTTGTGATAGTTTTTTCTTCCTCCTCTTAAATTAGTCATTTGTTTCAGTTTTGTTTCGTAAATTTGTTCAGTTTTGTTTTCATAAATATTTTGTGATAGTTTCTTTTATTTTCTTTCCCTTTTTTGAGATTATTATTTGATGAAATATATTTTATAAATGCATGTCATATTATTGTTTTATATAAAGAATATTTCCATTCTGTAATTAAACTACTCTTTTAATTGTCGTTTCTGTAAATGGCTTGTTATATTACTATTTTATGCCACAAATTTCTGCATCTTTTATTTGGGTTCCTCAAAATATTCAAAATTATTTTTATAATTCATGAATATTTTGTGATAGTTTCTTTCATTTTCTTCCCTTTTTGTGATTATAATTTCTTAAAATATTTTTTATAAATGGCTTGTTATATTATAATTTTACATCAAAAGTTCCTTCATTCTCTAGTTGAACTTATATGGTCTTTTTCGTAAATGATTTGTTATATTATTATTTTATTTCGTGCTTTATTCGAGTTTCTCTTAAAATATTCAAAATTTTTTTTTTGTTACTCATGATTGTTTTGTGATAGTTTTTTCTTCCTCCTCTTAAATCAGTCATTTGTTTCAGTTTTGTTTCGTAAATTTGTTCAGTTTTGTTTTCATAAATATTTTGTGATAGTTTCTTTTACTTTCTTTCCCTTTTTTGAGATTATTATTTGATGAAATATATTTTATAAATGCATAGTTATATTACTGTTTTATATAAAAAATATTTCCATTCTGTAATTAAACTACTCTTTTAATTGTCGTTTTTGTAAATGGCTTGTTATATCACTATTTTGTGCCACAAATTTCTGCATCTTTTATTTGGGTTCCTCAAAATATTCAAAATTATTTTTACAATTCATGAATATTTTGTGATAGTTTCTTTCATTTTCTTCCCTTTGTGTGATTATAATTTCATAAAATATTTTTTTATGAATGGCTTGTTATATTATAATTTTACACCAAAAGTTCCTTCATTCTCTAGTTGAACTTATATGGTCTTTTTCGTATTTTACAGTCCTGCTGTAATTTTCAGACGAAGTTGCTGAAGCGCCATCTGCCGATCGCAACTCTCATGGCTATCCCGTGATGCCGTTTGCCGCCATGTTTATGATTTTCATCGTTGCATTCCAGCTGTAATGCTATCGCTTATTATTACTTTGTTTTTCTTAATAATTGATAAAGATATTCCCGTTTTAAGTGAATGAAGCTGTTTTGGGCTAAAGGTAAGTTTTATCTTTATATTACTCATTTCTTTGATTAATAACATCGCATTTCTCTTTATTGTGTTATAATACCTAAGTGACATTTTTCAGTCACGTGTAATAATGCAGTTGTTAACTTTTCATGGAAGATCACTTATAAATGTTATAAACTGCTTCAACTATTTCATATTAAGTTTCTCTGATTTATATTAAAAATGAATATTGTAACGAAACTCGCATTCTGTGGTCGCCGGAGCCTCCTGATTGATCAAGGGCTGAGCACAATAAATATAGCAAATATGGAATTCTCGTGTGTGTGAATCCGTGGCCACGGGGTAAATCACTTGACTGCTGATGAGCAGGTGATGCGGTCGATCCCCATTGGAGGCAAGCTTCCTAAAATTCGTGTTCTTTAAAACGCAAACCTAAAAACGCAAGGTTTTGCATTATATAGAACATTTCATATATCCTTAAAACTTGATCTTATGAGCATGGTAAAATATATCAATCCTAGCACTTAACAGTAATTTAAAAATAAAAATGGTTTTAAAATACAAAAATATGCTATTTAACAATAATTAAATATTAGTCAGAGGGGAAAATATTAAATCATCAGCACTAAACTTAACATTTCTTCAAATATTGTCAATATCAGCATGCTTTAGCAATTATAATCTTTTAGAAATTAATTTTTCCTGAATATATAGTTTGCTGATTTTGTTTGCAATTTATATCAGATAGTGTATTATTGCTATCAAAATATTCACTTCACACTTTAAAAAATATTCTTTCATAATCAAGCCATTTTTTTAATTTAAAGAGAAGTTTAGTCTGCTAGGGAGTAATAGTTTATTTTTTGAATAGAAAATGTAGGAGTTTTTTAATTGAAACTGTGAATTTCACTATTTACATTCCAAGATAATTATTTGGAGTATTTTGTTATGTAGAACTTCTACTGTATATAAAAACTAAAACTCACAGCTAGGTGCAATTAGATCTAAATCGTAAATATTTCCAGCATAGTGTTAAATGCATTAAATTTTTTAAATTAAGATTCGTATAGCTAGATGCATTTTGGTCATAAGAATTTTTTCTCGCTCCAATGCCAGAGCATGAAGGTTGTTTAACTAAATATAAAAAGTTTATTTTGAGATACAATAATAAATATGTATGACTTTGATTTACAAGCGAGTTGTATTGAACTTATGCAGTTTCAAGTAAAAAGAAAACGACAGACGGCGAAACAAAATAAGTATAATAGTCAAAAATGCATGATTCAAAAAATTTAAAACGGCTATCCTTTTTTATTTTATTTCATTTTATTTTTTTATTTTTTTTTAGGTAAAGCAGTGTTTGATTCTGGATATTTCATGCTTCTCATTGAGGGTGCAATTGTGAATGATGATATCAAGAATTCTTAGGATGCTTTTTGATATTTATGGCAGCATATTATACATTTAAAATAAAGTATCCAGAGAGTATTGCTGCAACAATAGAATTTATGTAAAGGTAATTTTCTTTAATATATTAAAGTAACATTTTCAAAAACAATATACAGTAATCTCCCTCATCACCACATTTATACGTTTATCTCAGTTATATGTTGATTTTAGAATGTTTTGTGTATAGCTATATAATGTTATTTCAATTTAAATGTCTCATTTGGCAGTTTTTGGTTAATACCTTGCACTGATACATGAAGGAGATATTATTGTATATTAGAGATTCTGAAAATCAGTAAGATAATTAAGCAGATATTAAATTATCCTTTGTAATTATTTTATTTGAGGTGATTGTTTTCAGGTTATCTACTGGAATTCTTTTTTTTACTATTTTATTTCAGGATTGTAAGATTGTATATATATATTCTTTGAACATGCATTTATGGGTACTGAGTTTTTAAATTTTTATTCGATCCTTTAAAAAATTAAAGAATGCCAATATTATTAAAAGATTTATAACTTTAATTTGCTTTCCTGTCTGTCTGTTTTTTAACAATTAAGTATTTATAAAGATGTTTTTGTAATAAGTAAAGTGAAATCTGACTAAGAGTGAATATTGTTTAAGGCGGAAAAATTTCTGAGTCCCAAATTCTTAAATATCTCTAATAAAAAATATAAAAATTTTATTTTGGTCCCAAGTGATTCTAGCTTAGACAGTATCACTGTACTTTTCAATTTTTTTAAATTGTTTTCAAAACATCTGTTTTGACTACGTTCTTTTAGATGTGTACATTTTACTTTAACTTCACTAAAAATGTGATATATCTACATATCATGCCTAATTTTAAAATCGAAGCTGGTCTGCTTTTATTACAAACAGACTTTTAAAGGTGTTTTATAAGAAAAAATATTTTTGCATTACATATACAAAGAATTTATTAATAAAAATTATCAAATCAAAAATAGGGCTATACTTCTAAGAATTTTTTTAATAATGCAATGAAGTGTTTTAAAATACTTAGAAATTTTTGACTCAATCTAGTTGTTGAAATTAGTGTATCAATCATTTTGCTCAAGTTTCAAAATTTATATACGTTGAGCTATTTTTAGAAAGCTCCAGTGTACTTAATATCAGGACATTGTGTGTTCGTCAGATTTATTTATTTCCATGTTCAGAATTCTCAAACTGCAAATAATAATTTGAATACAGAAACACAATTAAATTTCTTCGTGTTCTGAATTTTAGCTTTATTTTAAGAGTTGCATTTTCTTAGTTAAAATTCTTTGTGTTCCCATGTTCTGATTTCCCTGTATGTAATTTATAAATTCCAATTTCATTTTGATGTTCATTTCTTTCCTTTAACTAAATTAAATTTGAAAATTTTTAAAATGTGATGAACTAAGCAAATCAGTTTCAACTGGCTCGAATTTAGAAATTTGTATTAAACTGAAATAAATTATTTTGATAATACTTATAAACTGACAATTTTTTGATTTTATAATTGAGATAATTTATTTTTTAATCTTATTTTTTACTTATATTTTGATGTAAAACTAGATTTGAATGATATGGAGTGTGCTTAGAGTTTGGCTTGACCATTCTTGTTTAATATATTTTGCACTCAGTTATTCATTTTAAACTCATAAAATAAAAATAAAAAGTTTCAATGGAAGCAGAAAAGTACAATCTGTTGCACTAAAGCACAAAGGTAATTGTTCATTTTTTCTTTCACTTTTTCCTATCTTCTCCTAGTATCACTCATAGGTTAAAACAAGTATGCATCTATTGATTTATAATACAGTTCCAAACTTTGTTCTCCTAAAAACTTAAAAGTGAACATATACCTATTACCTCTGTTCTCCAATGTGCCCAATTGTTTATTTCTATTAAAGTAATTAAATAAAAAGTACTTAAAAAGTTGGCGGCCCTGATGTATGAAATGTAATTTTGTAAGTCAGATGCAAATTCTTAATTTTATATGTTATTTTTTTTTCTTTTGTTTTCAGATGCATGTTGAATATAAACCCAAATAGAAGAAATAAACAGATAAAAATTAAGGATGGAATATTTCCACGTGTTCTTTCCCTGTTTAAATAATATGTCTGCTTTTGAGTGGTTGTAATTTATCGTTAATGTGTTATTAATAATTGTTTTGCATTAAAAATTTTTTCACAGAAATTGGGATTATCATTTCTTCCTAATGACATTATCTAAGAAAAAACAGGCCTAATTTTCAGCAAAATCATAGATGTCTACTTTATTTACTAAATTATATTTAATGTGAAAAATGGTAATTTTAAGTGTGTCTAAACGTAATGAATGACTATTGTTGACAAGGATAAATGAATACTTAAATTACTAATCATAAAAGCTGTTTTATATATTTAAATGATATTTTAATTTAATTTCATAGGAAAATACATGTTATAAGAAACAATGTACATAATGTTTGACATCCAGGTTTTGTGTTCTTTTAGATGTTAAAGCACAAACTTCATAAATTCTCTTCTCTTTTTTGTTCTCATTTTTAATTCACATGTATTTAAAATTTTACAAATTGAACTAAAAAATGTCATAGTTCAGTTTTCTAAATACTTTATAAAACTTAAGATCATGTTAAAATTTGAAAATATGCTTATCAATTAAAATTCATGATTATAAATTCAATTTTTCTGTGACTAGTGAATGCAAGAAAAAATAACATTGTTTGAATAAAGCACTTAATCAAGTAGATGCTGTCAAATATAATACAATCAATCAAATATAAATGTAGCTTATTTATATATTATATTTGATAAATTACTTTTGTTAATACAGTATACTCTCGATATCTCAAAGTGGAAGGGACGCTAAAAACATTTCGAAATAGCGAATTTTCAAGATAATGCAGCCATTTAGAGGAATAGGTAATATCAAAGGAAGAAATATTTTTTCGACATATTGAGGTTTTCTAGATATCGAGAGTATACTGTATTTTTAATATTAATTTGTTCGCTTGCAAATTTAAATGGGTTTTAAATAATCTACTTGTAGCATTTCAAAGTAACTAGTGTTTAGAATAAGATGCAACTCAACTTTTTTAGGATTCCTTAAGTATTTTTAAGTAATGTGCAAATGGTTAGAAAAATAATAAAAATTTAAATTGATGAAATCAAAAGGGGAAACAAATATTTCATGTTTTATAATTTAATGTGCAATAATCAAACAAAACACATGAATTTAATAAGTAGTGTCTGAAACTGATAAAAACTCAAACCAGAGTTGATGTAGCCATGCCAAATTTCAGAGTTCATATTTCAAAAATAAAAAATATTGAATTGTAAGTTCTGAAGCTATTTTATCTATAATATCAAGCTAGAATATCTAAAGAATCGACATTTGCCACAGTTAATATAAGAATTGTTGATTTTTTAAAAATTAGATTTAATTTAAATTGTTTTTTTTTAAATAATTTAAAAACAAAGCATATCACTAACACACAAATCTTTAATGCACATTTTATTTAAAGAAGTATTAACTGGCAGATATAACAGGTTAAAAAATATTTGCAAACTAACAAAGAAATAATTATATACTACAATATATTCGACCAGAACATTTTATTAAAAATAAGGGAAAAAAAACAACGGACTTGAACACTTTGTATTAGCAACAGTGTTGAATAATGGATTTCATCCTTTTAACTGGTCATTTATTTCTTTAGGAGCATTAGTTTTGATGCTTATCAACTCTTAATTTGTTCATTGCAATTTTGAATAAATTTCACCAAACGTTGAAGTTGCACACAGGCAGTCAATGTTGAATAGAATCTCTGAAGGGGGAGGGGGGGGGTAGCTATTTTGTGGAATTAAGGCAATAGCAATATATTCATGTATTACAGTAACCAAATATATAAAAAATGTTCTGTCCACAAAATTGCTTATTATTTTTCCTTCTTCAAAGATTCTATTCATTCAATTTTATTTTATTTTTTAAGGTTAAAATTAAGGTTTACAAGCTACATTTTACCATGTTTTTATTTATGAACAATTTCCTTTTACAATGTATGTTTTATTTTTAACATTTAAAAGAGGGTGGAAGAAAGCATTTTCTGCTGATAAGAGATTAATCTTAAATGCTTTCAATTTAAATGTATTCTTAAAAATTAAGTTTTGAAAGATACTTATTGCATCAATAAAAGGAAATATGTATATATAGATTTGTGGTCTAAATTTTATAAATTTATTATTTTTAAATATGCATTTACGAATTTTATTAACATTTTAAAACTGCATAATTGCTTTATGATAAAAAAAAATTCTACTTGTGAAAGAAACTTATTTAAATCATTTTTTTTTCTTTTTACATTGAAAATGTTTGTTGACTAGCAAGCTTCAAAGAATTGTATGTAATTAAAAAAAAAAAAAATTACTTCTTTGGTAAATTGTCTATTGAAGATTTATCTCTTTCCCATTCCTTTCCTATAAGACAATAATAAGCAATAGTAATGCAGTGATAAGCCTATCATAAACACTACATTGCTGTAACACTAGTCAAAAGTGTATTAAAATTAAGATTAATTTTAACTGTAAAACAAAATTGCGACTCAGGTGTAAAAAAAGAGGTTAAAATGTATTAAAATATACGGTTGTGCTGTAAAATAAAATTACGATTCAGCTATAAAAAATGGCTAAAATTGTATCAAAATTTACGGTTGTGCTGTAAAATTAAAATACATCACAGTTGTAAAAATAACGGCTAAAAGTGCCTTAAAAATTACGACAATACTGTAAAATGAAATTGCGACACTGCTGTAAAAATAACAGCAAAATCTGCAGTAAAATTTACGGTTGTGCTGTAAAATTAAAATACATCACAGCTGTAAAAATAACGGCTAAAAGTGCCGTAAAAATTATGACAATACTGTAAAATGAAATTACGACACTGCTGTGAAAATAACAGCTAAATCTGAAGTAAAAATTACGCCTGCGCTGTCAAATTAATATAACGCCATTGCTGTAAAATAACATCATAATATGCTGGCACCCAAATTACCAGCACTTTTTTGCTGTAAAATTTACGACAATACTGTAAAAAGGAAATTACGACACTGCTGTAAAAATAACAGCTAAAACTGCAGTAAAATTTACTCCTGCACTGTCAAATTAAAATAACGCCATTGCTGTAAAATAACAGCTTAATATGCTGGCACCCAAATTGCCAGCACTTTTTGCTGTAAAATTACAGGACTTTTTCTTACAGTGTAGTTGAACTTATATGGTCTTTTTCGTAAATGACTTGTTATAATATTATTTTATTTCGTGCTTTATTCGAGTTTCTCTTAAAATATTCAAAATTATTTTTTGTTACTCATGATTGTTTTGTGATAGTTTTTTCTTCCTCTCTTTTTTGTGGTTATTATTTTAAAAATCATTTTTGTAAATGGCATATGAATGTATCATAAAAATTCTAATTTTACCCCTGTTAAGATATGCACACAGGAAAGAAAAAAAAAATCTAACATTATTTAAACTATCTTTTTAGAATTTCTAAATTCATTTCTAAACGTATAATAATAATCATATACATTAAAACGTAAAGGGAATTCTGTACGACCACGATCAGTAAGACCAGTATTGATACATTAGCGCATGCGTCAACTCTTTTTCTAACCTCTTTAACTTGCAGGAATGTTGAGTTTGTCCCTGCTAGCGTAGCGGTCAAACGCTGCATTTTAAAGCTCTGAATTTTTGTAGAGGACGTGGGTTCGAGTCCAACGCCCTGCAAAATGATTTCTGCAATATTTTTGGCGATGATTCTCTTCAGTAATGACATGTTTTATTAGCAGGAGAAGTTGTATGATTTTTATTTTATTATTATTATTATTTGAATGATTTATAATTAAATAAAATTTAATACGCAACAATATTTTTAAATAATAATTTTTTTTAAACTATTTTGCATGTAATTATCAATTAAATAAACTGAGCTGATTTACAGTTTTTGTTATATTTTCTGAACATTATCAAATATATATATATGCGTGTGTGGCAGAAAGAAAAGCTTGCCATTCTTTTCCGTAAAAAAGAAAACTGAAAAAAAGAAAAAAATATTCATATAAGAATTATAAAAGAAATTACCTTGATATCCATGGTTTAATATTTAAAAAAATAAATAAAAATGTAAAATAAAATTAAAGTAAAAAAAAAATTATATTATAAATCGTTAGCTGCATAAAGCTTCAAATTTAGGTTTTAGAGAATGAGACTGATAAAAATAAAATTCCAGCTTTTAATGGCTGTGCAGTTTAAAATAAATAAATAAATAAAAATAAATATTGTTATTAAAAAAAAAAAAAGGGAAAGAAAAAAAATAACGTAGTAAGTAAAAATAAATGCTTTACCCAGTATTTTTAGGTGAATTTTTGATAAAAAGAAAGCGTAATTGGTTGTAAATTATAAACTTAAAATTATTTCACTTCATTGAATAGGTTAGACTGACAACGCCCTCTATCGCTTTAAAGAAATAGGAATCACTTATGCAACATCGAAATTTGTCACGATTTCAATAATTAATTTAAACGCAACTAATTAAAAATTCAAGAATTTTTCTAATGAAACATTTAAGTTATTAACCGTCAAATCTTGACGGGCACTATCTAGTTAAATTTACATGAAATTATTAATTCATTAAAAAAGAAAAATACAACTAAAGCACGAAAAATCTTTGGTACAAACTAGTAATATAACAAGTCATTTACGAAAAAGACGATTTTAAGAAAAGTCCAACTACAGAATGTAGAAACTTTCGATATAAAACAATAATAGAACAAGCCATTTATAAAAAAGTATTTTATGAAATAATAATCATAAAAAAGAGAAAGAAAATAAGAGAAAATATCTCAAAATATTCATGAGTAAGAAAAATAATTTTGAATATTTTAAGCGGTATCAACTAAAGCATGGAGAAATTTTGGTACAGTATAATAATATAACAAGCCTTCTAAAAAATCGACGGTTTTAAGAGAAGTCCAACTACAGAATAAAAATGTATTTGATATAAAACCATAATATAAAGAGATATTTATAAAAAATATATTTTATGAAGTAATAATCGCAAAAAAATGAGAAAGAAAATAAGAGAAACTATCACAAAATATTTAAGAATTATAAAAAAATAATTTTGAATGTTAAGGTTGGTTGGTTGGTTGTATTTATGTCGGCCAATTATCTGCACGTGGGATATAGGCCCTAAAGGGGGGAAGTGCCTTCCGTGGAGGTCTTTCTAAGGGAACCCGTATTAACGCTTGGAGAACCAAGGTTCGAAGAAAACCACGAAAACTCCGAACGATTAGGCCGACGGGCGCGATTGGGATCGAACCCAGCACCTCCCGTCTACCAGCTTCGAGAGCAGAACCTCTCGGCCACTGGTGGCTTTGAATATTCAGAGAAATCGGACTAATGCATGCAGAAATTTTTGCTACAAACAGTGATATAAGAAGAAATTTACAAAAATGACAATTTTAAGAGTAGTTCAGCGAGAGAATAGGAATATTTTTCATATAAAACAATAATATAAATATGCGTTTAGAAAAAAAAATCATGAAATAATAATTACAAAAAAGGGAAAGAAAATAAAAGAAACTATCACAAAATATTCATGAGTAACAAAAATAATTTTGAATATTCTAAGAAAAAATCTAACTAAAACATGAAGAAACTTGTGGTACAAAATAATAATATGGCAAGCGATTTACAAAAACGGCAATTTTAAGAGAAGTACAGCTATAGAATAAAGAAATTTTTTTAAAAACAATATGTAACAAGCTATTTATAAACATGATTTATGAAATAATAACCACAAAAAAAGAGAAAGAAAAACAAACTAAACTATCACAAACAATCATGACTAACAAAACAAAACAAAAAATTGAATATTTTAAGAGAAATTCAAATAAAGCAGGAAAACATTTCTGTACAGAATAGTAATATAACAAGTCATTTACGAAAAAGATGATTTTAAGAAAAGTCCAACTACAGAATGAAGAAACTTTTGATATAAAACAATAATATAACATGCCATTTATATAAAAAAATATTTTATGAAATAATAATCATAAAAAAGAGAAAGAAAATATCTCAAAATATTCATGAGTAAGAAAAATAATTTTGAATATTTTAAGCGGTATCAACTAAAGCATGGAAAAATTTTGGTACAACATAATAATATAACAAGCCTTCTAAAAAATCGACGATTTTAAGAGAATACAGAATAAAAATGTATTTGATATAAAACCATAATATAAAGAGATATTTATAAAAAATATATTTTATGAAGTAATAATCGCAAAAAATGAGAAAGAAAATAAGAAAACTATCACAAAATATTTAAGAGTTATAAAAAAATAATTTGCAGAAATTTTTGCTACAAAATAGTGATATAACAAGAAATTTACAAAAACGACAATTTTAAGATTAGCTCAACGACAGAATAGGAATATTTTTCATATAAAATAATAATATAATATACATTTCGAAAAAATATTGCATGAAATAATAATCACAAAAATGGGGAAAAAAATACATATAAAAAATATTCATGAGAACAAAAATAATTTTGAACATTTTAAGAGAAATCCAACTGAAACATGAAGAAACTTGTTGTACAAAATAGTAATATAACAAGTGATTTTCAAAAACTACAACTTTAAAAGACGTACAACTATAAAGTAATAAAAAAAATATATAAACAATATGTAATAAGCCATTTATAAAAATAATTTATGAAGTAATAACCGCTAAAAAAGGAGAAAGAAAAAAAAATGAAGCTATCACAAAAGAATCGTGAATAACAAAAATAATTTTGAATATTTTAAGAAAAAAAAAGCACGAAAAAACTTTGGTACAAAATAGTAAACATGTCATTGACAAAAAAAGACGATTTCAAGGACTCTCAGGACTCTTAAAGCTTCAAAATTTTCGAAATTATAATTTTATTACATGTTAAACTCCTATCTTTTCTGGACATTTTGATATACTGGTTTCCTATTAGAACAAAAGTTATGTAATTTAGAATTATACCCGCTTATTAGTTGAAGCAGCGTTTCCGAAATTTTGAAGTCATTTTTCTCCAAATGACGTTTTTGGGCATAATGCGCAGGATATCTCAAACACTTCTAAATGTTTTTCCATGAAATTTTCAAAACATAAAATTCATGTTAGTCTGTATACACTGAATTTTAAATTTCCATTTATTGTTAAAAAAATATTTTTTTAGGCGATTATACTGTTGAAATTTTCTAAATTTTGTGTTAGCTAAATACAACTCTGTATTAAAAATATAAAAATGCTATAAATACAAATTTATTTTGGTCAGGGTAATTGTTACAGTTTGAAGTATAATTGGACACGAAAATGTTCTTTCTAGTTGCGAATTTATTTCTTAACCCTGCGCGTAATCTGTTATACCAATTTTCTGCTGGATAAATATCTGACAATTTGGAGCACCTTATTAATACCAATTCTGCATCTTGCAATTATTTAAATCCATGAAATGAAATAGCATACTTATATCTTTCATGCCAATAAAAATTGTGTTTTTACATAATATACATTTTAAGATATTAAATGTTGAAAATGGTCTACCCCCCCCCCCCCCAATTTTAAGAGTCCTGAGACCCCTTTAGAGAAAAGTCCATCTACAGAATGGAGAAACTTTTAATATAAGCAATAATATATATATACACATTTATAAAAAATATTTTTTGAAATTATAAGGAAATAAAAGGAAATATCACAAAATATTCATGCGTTGTAAAAATAATTTTGGTTGGTTGGTTGTATTTATGACGGCCAATTATCTGCACGAGGGATATAGGCCCAGGGGGAGAGTGCCCTTCGTGGTGGTCTTTCTAAGGGAACCTAACCCGTATTAACGCTTGGAAATCCAAGGTTAGAAGAAAACCACGAAAACTCCGAACGATTAGGCCGACGGGCGCGATTGGGTTCGAACCCAGCACCTCCCGTCTACCAGATTCGAGAGCAGAACCTCTCAGCCACTGGTGGGGCAAAAATAATTTTGGATACTTTGAGAATTCTAAATAAAACATTCAGAAACTTGTGGTATAGAATAATAATATAACAAGAAATTTACATAAATGACAATTATAAGAGTAATTTAATTGCACAATGGAAATATTTTTTATATAAAACAATAATATAACTAACTAACCATTTATAAAAAATATTTCATGAAATAATAATCAGAAAAAAGGAAAGAAAATAAAAGAAACTATCACAAAATATTCCTGAGGTAACAATAATAATTTTTAATATTCTAATATAAATACAACTAAAACATGAAGAAACTTGTGGTACAAAATAATAATATAACAAGCCATTTACGTAAATGACAATTATAAGAGTAATTTAATTACATAATGGAAATATATTTTATATAAAACAATAATATAACTAACTAACCATTTATAAAAAATATTTCATGAAATAATAATCCCAAAAAAGGAAAGAAAATAAAAGAAACTATCACAAAATATTCCTGAGGTAACAATAATAATTTTTAATATTCTAAGATAAATACATCTAAAACATGAAGAAACTTGTGGTACAAAATAGTAACATGGCAAGCGATTTACAAAAATGACAATTTTAACAGAAGTACAGCTATAGAATAAAGGAATTTTTTTTACAAGTAACGTGTAACAAGCCATTTATAAAAATGATTTATGAAATAATAACCACAAAAAAAGAGAAAGGAAAACAAACTAAACAATCCCAAAACAATCATGAGTAACAAAAAAAAAAAAAAAAAAAAAAAAAAAAAAAAAAAAAAAATTAAGAGAAGTTTAAATAAAGCACAAAAAACTTTGGTACATAATAGTAATACGACAAGTTATTTACGAAAAAGACGATTTTAAGAAAAGTCCAACTACAGAATAAGGAAATTTTGATATAAAAAAATAATAGAACAAGGTATTTATGAAAAATATTGTCTGAAGTAGGTAATCAAAAAAAAAAAAATAAATAAATAAATAAATAAATAAAGTAAAGAAAATAAAAACTAGTATGTTGTGGCCATCACAAATCTTTCTTCTATATAAATCACGTGAATTAAATCATTTAAATAGTACAAGAAATTACATCAATTTAAAAATTCGTGCCTTAGTTCTTGAGATAGAGCTATAGCGGAAATTCTGAAAAATGTAGCATAGCAGCGCCACCTGTTGAGTGATTTACACCAATACATAAACAGCAGTAATTTAAACCAGGAAGACATGGATCTGAAGTTCATTGAAAATCCAAGCATTAGTTCTTGAGATGGAGCTATTGCGGAAATCACAAAAACAGCATAGCAGCGCCACCTGTTGAGCGATTTACACCAAACTGTATAAAATGTCAATTCATGTCAAGGACTAACTGATTCTAAAGTTTGATGAAAATTCGTGCATTAGCTCTTGAGATACACCTATAGTGGAAATTCTAAAAATGCAATATAGCAGCGCCACCTGTTGAGTGATTTACACCAAAATGTACAAAATGTCAATTCATGTCAAGGATTAACTGATTCTGAAGTTTGGTGTAAATTATTGCATTAGTTCTTGAGATACAGCTATAATGGAAATTCTTAAAAGTGCAGCATAGCAGCGCCACCTGTTGAGCGATTTCCACCAATACACAAACAGTACTAATTCATATCAAAGTATACTTGAATCTGAAATTTGATGAAAATTCAAGCATTAGTTGTTGAGATAGAGCTATTGGGGAAATCGTAAAAAATGCAGTATAGCAACGCCACCTGTTGAGCGATTTACACCAAAATGTACAAAACTTCAATTCATGCCAGGAACTAATAGAATTTGAAGTTTGATGAAAGTCCGTGCATTAGTTCTGGAGATTGAGCTATTGCGGAAATCGTGAAAAAAGGTGCATAGCAGTGCCACCTGTTGAGCGATTTACACCAAAAACTAATCAGCACCAATTTATATCAGGGACTAACTGAATATAATTTTTTATTAAGTTCAGTGCATTAGTTCGCCCACAAAATTTGTGTCACATACAGACAGACAGACAGACTCACAGATGCACAGACTCACAGACAGACATTTTCTAAAAACACGTTTTTCGGAATCTCTGACCTCTAAAACGTGTAAATCCGTCGAAAACCGAAAGTCGAAAATTTTCACGAATCCAATACTTTCTTCTTGTAAAGATAGAAGAAAGTAAAAACTATCCTAAATTATTCATGAGTTATAAAAATAATTGTGAATATTTAAGAGGTATGAACTGAAGCATGCAGAAACATTTGGTGCGATATAATAATATAACGAGCCATTAAAAAAATAAATAAATAAAAAAAAAAACGACGATTTCAAGAGTAGTTCAACTACAGAATAAAAATATTTTTGATTTAAAACAAAGAGATATTTAATAAAATATATTTTATGAACTAATAATCACAAAAAAGAAAGAAAATATAAGAAGCTATCGCAAAATATTCATGAGTTATAAAAGTAATTTTGAATATTTGAAGAGAAATCCAACTAAAGCATGCAGAAATTTTTGCTGCAAAATAGTAATATAACAAGCCATTTACAAAAGCGACAATTTTAAGAGTAGTCTAACTACAGGATAGAAATGTTTTTGGTATATAACAATAATATAACTGTCCATTTAGAAAAAATGTTTTATGAAATAACAATCACAAAAAAGGGAAAGAAAATGAAAGAAACTATCACAAAATATTCATGAATCACAAAAATAATTTTGAATATTCTAAGAGAAATCCAACTAAAACACGAAGAAACTTATGGTAGAAAATAGTAATATAGTAAGCTATTAAAAAAAAACAACAATTTTAAGAGAAGTACAAGTATAGAATAAAGAAATTTTTTATATAAACAACATTCAACAATTCATTTATAAAAATGATTTAAGAAATAATAATCAGAATAAAAGAAAAAGAAAAAAAAAGAAATATCACAAAACAATCGTGAGTAACAAAAATAATTTTGAATATTTTAAGAGAAAATGAAATAAACCACACAAAAAAAACTTTGGTATTAAGTTAAGTTATCGTAAAGTCATTTACGAAAAAGACGATTTTGAAATAAGCTACAGAATGCAGAAACTTTTGATATCTATTTATATAAAATCCAAGTCTCTGTGTGTCCCTCACTATTCCGGTAGGACCGCCTCATTAAAATGAGTAATTGTTGAAAAATATTAATGCAGGGTTACCACAGTAGCGCCAAATGTTAGCCAACTTGGCGATATCTGGCTAATTTGGCGAAATTCCTATTTAAAACCATTAATCCTTCATAATGAAGGTCACCGAAATTTAATTTAAACTGCACTCTTTTAAAGATATTTTTTCGAAATCTATGGGTGAGAATTTAAAGTACATCTTTACATCTTCCTCCCGATGCTACTAATAAAATAACCGCCAATAGACAAAGGTGTACTGTGTGAGCTCCTAACTGCGCGATTTTAATGTGCTTTAGGTACTTTTCCAGTATAGGTGCCTTGGCGAAAAAGGAAATTTGGTAACATATTTTCCGGGAACCCATTCACTGTTTCATTTTATATACACACGCATTTTTTTCGATATTTATACGATTTATTTAACATAAAAAAGCCGTTTCTCTAATTTTATACAGAAACAGATGTAATTTGTACATAGGAACATCAATAATATACGTATAAAACAAACAAAAACGCTCATCAAATTTGTTTTCATAGCTGTTTATATGATTTGACAAAAATCTCGATATTTTTCCATTATACAGACACCATGCCAAAATGTATGCTAATGCGCCAATTATTTCAAAATGCTAAAAGATATTTGTAATTTTATACCAGCAGTTTAATATGAATTTTATTTTAGTGCTTTATTTTATAGCAGTTATTTGTTCACTTATTTTAAGTATATATTTGTGATTTGATGAAATAGTTCGTAAAAGTCTGGTATTTTCAAATGTTATATTTTTTAAATGCTCACTTTAGTATCGACAATGGTTTTTCTTTTATTTTTCGAATGCTTCAATTCACGATTTTGCACCAACTATTACGCTTGGCGACAATGGTGTCCGCATAACGGAAAAGTACCCAAATCTCACTTTCTGATGCCCAATTACACCAATTAAAAAAAAAAAAATGCCAAAGCCCCTACAGTGAAAAGGTACCAAACTGTCTATTATTTTTCGCTATCCGTGTTATAGTTTGTACTATATGCAAGGGGAGTGGAGCGAAGAGTTTAAACATTAAATATTAAAGTTTCGGCACAAATGTCATATCGCGATTTTTTTCTGACGCCAATGTCATATACACAACGGGTACTTAACTGGCGCCAAAGTGTCGTAATTTTGCTTGATATGGTAATCCGAATATTGTTGTTTATGCTGTTGATGTTTTCGCCAAATTGGCGTCGGAAAAAAATCGCGCCAATATATGATAACGTATATGACAACTGTGCCAAAGTTTCTATAAAGCAGTATAAGACTAAAAAATTAAGAATAAAATAAATGCAAAATAAGACTAAAGAAGAAAGAAAAATCATGCGTTAAGCATAGAATAGGAAACACTTTCCAACACATCCTGAATGCTTTAACAAAACTTCGTTATTTAGGGAAATAAGGTAAATAAGATAACGTTACTTCTTAGATATCTCGTCGACCAATTTTGCCAAATTATATAAATCGCCAAATCAATAGGTAAACATTGACAAAAATACAAATAAAACGTCGAATTAATGGTTTTATTGGCCATTATTGGCATTTAATCTTACAATTAATTAATTAATGGCAGTACAGATGTCATATTCGCCTCATATTGGCGCGATTTTTTTCGGTTGCCAATTTGGTGTAAACATCAACAGCATAAACAACATAATCCGGGTTACCACATCAAGCACTTTGGCGCAAGTTAAGTACCTGTTGCCTATATGATATTGGCGACAGAAAAAAATCGCGCCAATATGGGGCGAATATGACATCTGTTCCTTAATGGCAACCATTATTGGCAATTAATCTTACAATTTGGCGACAGTAATTTGGTCGACGGAATAACTAAGAAGTACCAAGATAACTAAGTAAACATTTTAGAAAACGCATAAAAAAATTAAAAATTGATTTCAGCAGTTACCGTCGATAGCCAATAGTACCGTTATTACATGCCATTATTTAGCTAAAATTTAATTTAAACTACTCTTAAAACTACTGAAATCACATTTCCAGATATTATCATCCATAGACGGTTATGTATCCAATTCTTTGCGTGACCATGTATATCATTTTATCTATATTCTATAAACATTTCTTAGGAAACTAAATGCAGTTCAGCGTAAAAATGCATAACTCCTTTAAAAACCACCTTTAAGCAATTTACTCTCATACTCAGTAACCCTTATGAATTCTTTTGTTTAGCCCTGCATATGAACTGTAGCATTTATACACACAGTATAGTATGCATAAATGTAGTGAAACATAAAAGCGCATATCATAATTAAAAATGCATTTCTAGCAATCATTGCTTATGTACAATACTTCGGAGAAAAGTTTCTTGGCAAGAAAGAAGTTTGCCAACGTATTTTCTGGCAACCTATTTACTGTTTCATACTCACAAGCAATTTTTTCCATATGTATACAATTTGGCACAGATGTCATATACGCCCCATATTGGCGCGATTTTTTTCCGACGCCAATTTGGCAAAAACATCAACAGCATAAACAACATTCGGGTTACCATTACAAGCAAAATAACGACACTTTGGCGCCAGTTAAGTACCCGGTGCGTATATGACATCGGCGTCAAAAAAAAATCACGCCAATATGGGCGTATATGACATCTGTGCCGACAATTTAATATAAAAAAAGCTATTTACCCATTTTTATAAATAAACAGAAGCAACTTTTGCACAGATGTCATATACGCATGGGGGTTGGCGTGATTTTTCTATGACGCCAATTTGGCAGAAATCTCGCTTTCGAATGCCAGTTACTTATATATTTTTCAATTAATTGCTATCATTTTGAAAAGGAAATAACTATAAATAAATAAAAGTTTGAATAATAACTATAGGACAAAGCAGTTTATACAATTAAAAAACAGAAAATAAAAGTAAATAAACAATTTATTAATAAATAAAAAACAATAGCCGGATTACCATAGCAGGCAAAATAACACCATTGTGGCGCCAGTTAGGTATCCCGGTTCATATCTGAAATCTGTGCCGTAATTTGTATATAAAAAAAATTATATATATTTAGAAACGATTTTTTTGGCACAGATGTCATATTCGCCCCATATTGGCGCGTTATTTTTCCGACGCTGATTTGGCGAAAACATCAACAGCATAAACAACAACATCCGGGTTACCATATCAAGCAAAATAACGACACTTTGGCGCCGGTTAAGTATACATTGCGTATATGACATTGCCGTCAGAAAAAAATCGCGCCAATATAGGGCGAATATGACATCTGTGCCATTTTTGGAACAGATGTCATATTCGCCCCATATTGGCGCGATTTTTTTCGGTTGCCAATTTGGCGAAAACATCAACAGCATAAACAACATAATCCGGGTTACCACATCAACCCCTTTGTCGCAAGTTAAGTACCCGTTGCCTATATGATATTGGCGACAGAAAAAAATCGCGCCAATATGGGGCGAATATGACATCTGTACCCCATTTTTTTATGTATATAAGTGCATATACAAACAAAGATAAAAGTTCATTAGATTTGTTTTCATAGCTGTTTATATATTTTCGCAACATATCTCACTTTCTGATGCCCGAATCACGCCAAGTTTTTTTTTAAAAATGCGCTATAATGGAAATGTACTTAAATAAATAATTAACAGATATAACAAATTATACAAACTAAAACTTTTTATTTCGAGATCAAAGCATTGTTTTTAATTTCGATTAAAAATACATATATCCTTGGATAAATTCAATTGAAATTAGGTTCACAGCTTAATATCTCATTCCATAAACCTAAACAAACACAAGTGATTCATTCATCGTGAAACGTCAAAAATATTAAATCATTGAGGTAATCATTCACAAAGTAAGTTCTCCAACAATCAATGGGCAATATTCTAATGACGTCATAGTAGGTAAAATGGTGGCGGTATCGTTTGTTTATGGTTTGTAATCACAAAGATTTAATTTTGCAATATCTCTTAGTTACATTATTTTATTGTCATATTTATGAACTCAGAACAAAAGCCTATTTTTTCCTTATTTAGTTATTAAAGACGGGAAAAAATCATAAATGCATGATTTAAAAATTTTAAATATTTGTCTTTCTTAATACTAAAAAATAACATCGGAAAGTAACAGTGGGTTTAAGTTAAATAAGTTTAACTGTTTAATTCTGTTGTAATATTCAAAATAACTGTGTTTATTAGATTTCAGTACTCAACATCAGGGCCCGATTAAACTTTGAAGTTAGAGGAATTACAATGTCATTTCAGGACCTTTCTTTTGGAGAAGCTTTTCTAAATTCCATATATACATGGAAAATCTTCAGTGTTAGAAATATTATTCCTAGGACTGACATAACACGAGAACGGCCTGCAATTTTACACAAGTTTTTGAAACGTACTTTATATCTGAAATTTTACTAAAAACTGGTTACTTTTTTGTTATAGCGGCCCACACTATTAGGATTATGACAAGTTGCAGTTAATTTCGCAAACGTCGTAACCAAGATCGTGAAGCACACACATATAATACCATATAATACCATTTCATGAAATCGTATACGATAATTTAATAGTTTATAACCTTACTTCAAGTGTGTTATTTATTTATTTTTAAGGCTCAACAATCTAAATTGTCCAATATATGAATTTAAAAATATGTAAACAAAGATTGAATAGACATGACCGCAAAAAGCCTCAAATCTGCATAACACTTGGAACCAAACTGTGCAGATTATTGGTCTTCTACTGTACACAGTTTTTCATAAATGTGTTTCGTTCTTAAAATGTGTTATTTTCATCTATCACTGCGGAACAAGCGAGAAAACTCATATTCTTGCACATGAGTTGTATATATCTTTATATCTAAATTTCCGTCATTTTTGACGGGCTATCTTTCTAGTAAAACTATAATACAACAAGCCATTTATAAAAAAAATATTTTATGATATTATAATCACAAAAAGGGAAAGAAAACAATAAAAAAAAACTATCACAGTTATGTACAGGCATCCCTCGACTTACGTAATACCCGACTTACGTAATTCGCACTTAGGTAAGAAATTTCGAAAATTACATTTATGAACATACTAGAGCGTTTTATACGCATTTGCATACTTTTGATAATTGTTTTATAAATAAAATATGCAGATAAAATCCACAACAATAGTATAGTTTTATATCATATCATCATATATATTATAAAGCAGTAAGATCTAAAAGTTCCGCCCGAATGTTTCAAAAACTACCCGGTGGATTTTTTTGCAAATAGTGTCATTCCATAGAGAATATTCACGTTGTGGTTTATGAGTAAAATATACAGGGATAACTATGAATTTTGGTAATAAATTTCGCATTTTATTGCTATTTTGAACGAAAAGGTTGCCAGAGGTTATTTTTTGGCGACAAATGAATTGAAATCGCTGTATTCGTTAGAAAATAAATGAAAAAATAATTACTGATATTTAATTGTAAAAAAGAGAAAGAAAAATCCATTTAAATGAGGGATTATGTTAAAAAAGGGAATATATTTAATTTAAACCTAAAAGAAATATTTTTAATTTAATTTAAACCTGAAAGAAATATTTGTGATGCTTAAAGATTAATTTAATGAGAAAGATTACAATTGATACGCAATATTTGGCTCATTATCGCTTGCGTTAGATTATAGAAATGAATCTGAAAATTTGATTAGATGAATTTTTAATGACTTTTTTTCTTTTTGTTCTTTTCTTTTTATTTTTATCTAATTGCCCCATCACGTAACTTATAGAAGAAACAAGCAGATGTAATTGTGAGTCACATGTGTAATTATTATTTATTTCTTTACGATTTTTTATTTTACTTTCGTCGCCAAACAATGTGATTTTATATCAAAAATGCATAAGTCTGACACTAGCTTGAGGATATTCTCATAAATGGTGTTTTTTCAAGTGAACGAGATCTTTTTTTTTTTTTTTTTTTTTTTTTTTTTTTGAGTACATTTTTATATTCAATTGTAACTTATATAGATATCAGTTAATATTTTAAAAATGGGATCAAATACTTAAATTTTAGTGTGAATTTCTGCCACACATGCATATTGTAAAATAATTTCATATTTTTTAAAATGTTTTTTACCGTAATTCCGAAACCATGTGATATTTATAAACTCGAACTCAGATCAATGAATATTATCCATTTTTTTTAAGCAAATATTATCTATTGTTTATTTCATTTTTTCTTAAATTATATCGCCAATATCATTTATAGGAAAATTCACACCTTCGAAATCTAGGAAATGAAGATAGTTTTTAAGGAAATTTATACAATCATGCGTTATTATTATCGAAAAATTCAACATTTTGAAAAAAAAAATGCAAGTCTTTTGTAATTCGTCATTTCTTCTTCGTCTTTCTTCGTAATTTCTCATCTGTTATGTAATATTTCAAATGATATTGGACTAATTTTCGATCATCGAGTCACCGCCAAATGACATATCTACATAGTATCGCTAAGAAAGGATTTTCTAAAGTATCACCCCTAACGGCGTTTGGCACAGATGTCATATTCGCCCCATATTGGCGCGATTTTTTTCTGACGCCAATATCATATAAGCAACGGGTACTTAACTTGCGCCAAAGTGCTTCATGTGGTAACCCGGATTATGTTGTTTATGCTGTTGATGTTTTCGCCAAATTGGCAACCGAAAAAAATCGCGCCAATATGGAGCGAATATGACATCTGTGCCCGGCGTTTTTGCAAGGGGAGGGAAAAAAATTCCTTAAAAATCGGATATTATAATTATGCGTCAAATGATAGCATAATTTAATGTATTTTTGTATGCTGAATCGATTGGTGCCAAGTAAATTCTTATAAGTCCAACAGTTCATGACATTTTTCATATTTTTCTAATTTGGAGGTGTCTTTGGCGTCTAAACCTCAAAATATCTAACATTACATTCGTTACTCTAGCAACGAAAAAAATTCAAATTAACTCTTTTGGATAAAGAATAAAAACGGCTCTATGAGTTTGAAAAAAAAAAAAAAAATACGAACATCTTAATAAAAAAATGGTACTTACTTAGTTATCCCGTTGACCAATTTCGCCAAATTATATAAATCGCCAAACCACTCGCCAAATTACATTAATTGACATAAGTTGTATTTTAATAATGAAAAAACAAATAAATTAGTATATAAAAATACAAATAAAACGTCGAAATAAAAATAACTTGATGACGTAAGCACGTGTAACTTCCTTGAAGTCAAGTGAATGTGACATTTACGATCAACCGTTATTGGCATTTAATCTTATAATTTGGCGATGACGGGATAACCAAGTAGTACCAAAAAAAAATTAGTGATTTTATGTAAAATAAAAGGAACAATTTTACTAAGAAATTAGCGTTATAGAACGAAAAGGTACTACTTAGATATTCCGTCGACCAAAAATCTATCGCTAAACTATAAGATTAAATGCCAATAATGGTTGATCGTAAATGTCAAATTCAACTGACTTTAAGCGTGTTTACGTCACAAAGTGATTTTTATTTCGACGTTTTATTTGTATTTTTATTAATGTTATAATAATTTATTTGTTCTTTCGTTATTTAAAATAAAAATTATGTTAATTTGTATAATTTGGCGAAATTGGTCGACGGGATAACTAAGCAGTACCAACGAAAATATTTAAATGTGAAAGCAATGTTTGTAAAGACTTAAAAATTATTTTCAATGAAAGAAAATGGAATTGGAATAATGTTTGGCGATTTATAATTTGCTCCTCGATAAGAAGAACAAATGGGTACATTTATAACATCCGTGCGCAGATCTCGCCAATAGCATTTTTAAAATTGCCAGTAGCAGTAGTTACATTTTGCGTATGTAAATTTAAAATAATTCTTTGTTTTTAATTATGGAATTATTTCCCGTTATTGTTTATCTTTTCAGTTTTTTAAATGAAATTAGTGTAAGGCATGCATTTTAAATGAAATGAGTGAAAGATTTGTATCTTAAATGAAAATAATAAATATAAGAATATGGTATGAAAACAAACTTTGTTGATTTATTACCTGCGCCCGGCTAACATAAAAGTATCACATAAGCCACATATTCACTTTTCTTTGGGCTCATAGGAATCCAAGTTAACCTTCCGTATTCGGATATTGGTATATTAGCTATAATGTTGAAAGCATCGTTTATGTTTGAAGCGAAAATTTCACGATGAATTGTATTACACAAAATCGCATCATCATCATCTACTATATATTTAAAACGGAAATTTGCATTTCATTCCGATTGTTTATAATACTTTGATAGGATATACCACAAATGGTGGTACAGATGTCATATACGCATTTATTGGTGCATATATTATACGCATAACGCCCCATATTAGTGCGATTTTTTACCGACGCCAATTTGGCGAAAACATAAACAGCATTAACAACAACTTCCGGGTTACCATATCAAGCAAAATAACGACACTTTGGCGCCAGTTAAGCATTGTTGCGTATTGCAATGTTTCTGACATTGGCGTCAGAAAAAAATCGCGCCTATATTGGGCATGTATGACATTTGTGCCCAAGTGGTTAGATAATCAATAATTTTGGAAAGGTTTTAGTGTATACATATTGTTCAACGCTATTTAGTCATAGAGCAAAAAAAAAAAAAGTTAAAAAATTAAGTGAATCTGATTATGAAAGTTTAGCCTTTTTTTAAAAAATCTACAGAACGTATTTTGATACAAGTGGCACTGTTACATGACGTTTCAGGAATGGTGTTAGTATATAACATTTCATTATATGTTGATTAGTTATAGAGCTATTAATTCCTGTTGTCATAACGGTCTCATTACCTTACCAAAAGTGCATTGTTAGTAATCAACTAAAAGAATTACTTCTTAATAGCTAAATTTTGTCCAACGCTTAAGGTAATATTATATCATAATGGCGTTCGCATCGTTTTCAGCAATGAGTAAGGTCCAGCTGAAGATCCATATTGTTTAAAATGCAAGTTCAAAATCACCAATGTTCATTTGGAAAAATTGACCAGCGCAGCGGGCATAGCCTGCTAGTATATATTATAAAGCAGTAAGCTCTGAAAGTTTCGCTCGAGTGTTTTCAAAAACTACCCGGTGGATTTTTTTCCAAATTGTATCATTCGATAGGAAATATTCCCGGGCTGGTTTATGAGAAAATATACAGGAATAGCTATGATTTTTGATAATAAATTTCGTATTTTACTGCTATTTTGAACGAAAAGGTTGCCACAGTGATTATCTTTTGGCGAAAAGTTTGTTGATTAGACAATTGAAACGGCTATATCCGTTTGAAAATAATACAAATACCTCGCGAATAAATGAAAAAAAAAATATTGATATTTAATTAAAAAAAAACAGAAAAAAAAGTTTTAATGAGACACAATATTATAAAACGAAAATATTTAATTTAAACATGAAATAAATATTTTTAATGCTTGAAATATAATTTATTGTGAAATTTTACAATTGATACAGTATTTGGCGAATTATCGCCTGCGTTCCGTTAAAAAAAAATGAATCTGAAAATTTGATTAGACTAATTTTGAATTACATTTTTTTTTATGTTTAGTTCTTTTCTTTTTCTTTTTATCTAACTCCACATCATGTGATTTACAGTATAAACAAACAGATGTAATTGTAAAAGTTACTATAATTGTGAATTATATATTATTTCTTTCTTTACGATTTCTAATTTGCGTTTGTCGCCAAACAATGGTTAGCCATTTTTTTAAAGCCAAAAATCCATAAGCGGGACATTAGCTTGAGGATTTTCGCAATAATAGTGTTTTTCTCAATTGACCGAGATCATTTTTGGCATTTTTGGAGTACATTTATGTATTCAATTATAAGTTATATAGATATCTGTTAATATTTTAAAAATGGAATCAAATATCTAAATTTTAGTGTGAATTTCTGCCACACATACATATTGTAAAATAATTTCATACTTTTTAAAAAGTTTTTCGCCGTAATTACGGAAGCATGGGATTTTTATACATTCCAACTCAGATCAACGAATATTATCCCTTTTTTTCGCTTCCTTTTTTTTTCTTTTTTTAGAAAATATTGTTGTTTATTTTTTTTGATAACGCCAGTTTCACGCATAGGAAAATTCGGTACTGCTTGGTTATCCCGTCGACCAAAAATCTTTCGCCAAACTATAAGATTAAATGCCAATAATGGTTGATCGTAAATGTCACAATCATTTGACTTTAAGCAAGTTACACGCGTTTACGTCATCAAGTGATTTTTATTTCGATGATGACGATTCGATTTTATTTATATGTATTTTTATTAATGTTATACCAATTTATTTGTTCTTTTATTATTTAAAATAAAAATTACGTCAATTTGTATAACTTGGCGAATGGTTTGGTGATTTATATAATTTGGCGAAATGGGACGACGGGATAACTAAGTAGTACGGAAAATTCACAATTTCAAAATTTAGGAACTGAAAATTATTCTTAAGGAATTTTATGTGTTATTACTATGAAAAAATTTCAACATTTTGAAATAATAATTGCTTTCTGAAAAAAAAATTACAAATCTTTTTAAATTTGTTATTTCTTCATATTTTTCCCCTCTGTTAGGTAATATTTTAAAAGATATTGGACTAATCTTAGATACGTAAAAGCACATAAATAAACGTCTGAATTTCAATTCTATATTATTACTATTATTTATTAACTGTTATTATTTTGATTATTATTGATTATTTTATAATCTTCGATAATCAAGTTACCGCCAAATGACATATTTACTATATTATTGGAAGTTTTGTTGGCACAGATGTCATACACGCTCCATGGTACCTAATGAGCTCTAAAATGGCGTTATTTTGCCTGACATGGTAACCCGGCTATTGTTGTTTATTTATTAATAAATTGTTTATTTACTTTTCTTTTCTTTTTTACAATTATATAAATTGTTTTGTTCTATAGTCATTAATTACACTTTTTTTATTTATTGTTTTTTTCCTTTTAAAATACAGTGGAACCCGGTTAAGACGCTCACGGTTAATACGCGATCCCGCTTAATACGCGGATTTTTTCCGGTCCCTTGAACATAGCCCATAAGGCTAATGCAACAATATCACGTTTAATACGCGAACGGTTAATACGCGATCCCGCTTAATAGCGAGAGATTTTCGGTCCTTTGAGGTAAAAAATCACGCTTAAGACGCGAATTCATTGATCAAGATGCGAATTCCTTGTCTCTTCTTCAATGTTGCCAATTTACCAGATTATTTATATTTAGATTAAAACACTGCTTACGAATAGTAATATTTACTTTATATAATAACAGATTAATTAATGCGAGCATTACTAATCGGAAATAGTGGCAAATATTTGAATTTTAAAAACACCGCTAAATTAGCAACACTACAATTCTTGTTTGATCCCGCGTCCTAACATTTTTTGGCTTTCGCTTCGTGTATGTTTTTACTGTAGTAGAGAGAGATAGAAGAATTCAGGATTCGGGTATGTCATGAAATTATTATGATTAAATATTAGTATACCTATTGTTATGAGATTTTAAATGTACGTTATATCCTTACTACTATGTTTCATGATACATATTATAGGCAAAAAAATTAAACTCGTAAATATTAAATAAATACGACTGCAGTGGTTTAATTCTTTTATGTTTTCTTTACTCCTTGCTATGCTAACAATGTTTGTTACACAAATACTATTAATGAGAATAGTTTTTCTTATAATGAAAAGAAGGACAGATTATAATTGTACTCATTATCACAAGTACCAAATATGATTTTAATAAGTGCTTCAAAGGTTAAATATTTTTTTAGCTCTCTTAAAAAAAAAATAGTCTAGCAGGAATTATTATTTTTATTTGTGGTTTCAGCATATTAATCCATAATAAAGCCGTTTGAATTCACTTTATATTTTCAGTTATTATTCCATTTGGTTCTATAAAAAGAAACAATGAGTTAAGTTGAATTCAATTAAATTTTAGTCTAAATATACCTAAAAGATACAATTTTCGACCGTAAACATATAAATGAAAGTTCTACAGTTCATTTAGACGATTACATGCTGTAAATAAACCCAGTTCCTGCAACATTATACAAATCACGTTTAATACGCGATCCCGCTTAATACGCGACTTTGACCCACTCCCTTGAAACGCGTCTTAACCGGGTTCGACTGTAATAGAAAATAATTTAAACATATATATATGTAACTGGTATTTGAAAACGATGTTTTCGCCAAGTTGGCGTTCGTAAAACAATCGCGCCAAACCAGGTATGTGTATGATATCTGTGCCTAACAGTTATTTACATTATTGTGATTACTTAGTATCAGGATTGAAGAGTATTTGGTATATTTTTATTATATGGGCTTTGGCGAGTGAAGTGAATTTTTTGTATATTTACTGCAACCCATTTACTTTTCATATACATATAAGCAATTTTTTGCAATATTTTTGATATTTATTTAATATAAAGAAGAGCTGTTTATCTACATTTAAATTAGAACAGAAATAATTTTAGGTACTACAGTTGAACTCGCTTATAACGAGCCCTGATTTAACAGGAACCCGGATTTAACGAGGAAATCATAAATACTTGGTTGGTACAATGTTAAGTCTATGGAGCCTAACTCGCTTTTAAAGAGCAAACCCCGGTTATAGCGAGCATTATTTTTGTGGTTCATAAACTTTCTATTCACTTCCACCTCTCCAGCTCAGATAATCGTTTCTTGGAAAAATTCCTTTAACATTCCGAAATTAACCAAAATTGTTTGCGCGGAAAAACTTCAAACTTTTTTCGAAGCCATGGATCCAAATGATGATGTTTTTTGGGCCGCGAGTCCCTCCGAAGAACAATAACTCAAGAAAGAGACAATAAGATAGTTCAAAGCAAATTAACCAATTTCTTTTGTACTATAGAAATAAAAAAATAAATAAAGTATGTATAATAAAGTAAGTATACGTGAATTTGTGTACGTTTTACGAACCCGTTTTTTACGAGAACCCGGTTATAACGAGCAAATATCACGGTCCCTCGCGCTCGCTATAAGCGAGTTCGACTGTACTTGATTATGCCGTCGACTTAAAAAGTATCGCCAAATTATAAAATTAAATGCCAATAATGCCAAACTTACTTGACATTAAACACTTTACACGTGTTTGTTACGTCATCAAATGATTTTTAATTCGACATTTTATATTTATTAATGTTTTACTAAATCATTTTTTCTTTCGTTATTAAAATTATGCTCTTTCCATAATTTGGCTAATAGTTTGGTGAAATTGGTCGACAGGATAATCAAGTAGTACCTAATTTGTTTAAAATAATAATAATAATAATAATAATATGTAAATAAAATGTTTTATATATATGTGTGTGTGTGTGTGTCGTACAAGAGAAACTGGCAGCATTAATTGTAAAAACGGATATACTTGTGAGTTGCATTCTATTCGTTTATTACCTTGGTCGCCAAACAATTTTTTTGCGATTTTAAGCCAAAAAGGCAGAAGAGTGACACAGGCCCGAACAACACTCACAATAATAGTTTTTTTTAAGTGTATGAACACATTTGGAAGCAAAGTTTTATATTCAAATGTAAATTATATAAAAAGCAGTTAACATTATGATTTTTAAGTAAAATATTTAAATTTGAGGCTAAATGTGTGCCCCCCACCGCCTCTCGCACATATGATTAAATTATTTAATTTCAGACATTTAAAATATTTTTCAATATGCTTTACTGTAAAAACACGTCAGTTTGTTGTCCTATTCGTTTGATGTCCTATGCTTTTGATTCTATTTAATCTACTGGAATAGACAGATGGAAAACAGTAGCAGAACTGCCAGAAGAGGACGTTTATTAAAAAATGTAATGCAACATGTAATGAGATTGAATTTAAGTACCAGAATCTCATATAGCGCAAGTAGAGAGGCCGGGAGTTCAACAACAAACAAATGAAAATGAACAGTCCGAATGTTTTTAAAGTTCAATAATCAATCTCTGCAATCACTGTAATGCTCCCTAATTTAATATTGTTATGACTAGAGAAAGTTTAATTCCTGTTGCCATAACTGTATCATTTCAGTACCAAACTCTACTTTAAATGATCAACTAAAAGAGTTGTTTCTTAATTGCCCAAATTTTGACCAAGGCATAAGAGTGTATAATATCCCAATGGCATTCGCTTTGCTTTCAACAATGCGGTAGGACATTCCAGGTGGTCTTTACTGCTTTTAAATAGAAGGTTAAATTCATAATTTCATTTGATTCAAGGAATCTTCATTTTTGGAACCTTTTTTCCATTTAGTTTAGTTCATGTCTATACATTCCAGTTAAGACCCTGGGGCCTCAATGTTCGCGTAGGGCCCGAGTGCACGGTCCAGGATCCTTGAACTTTTTGTGAGCCATGCATATTGCACCAACTAATTTTCTCACCTTTTAGTGCATAATTTTAAAGTTGAGTCTTGGACTCTTCTTCCAGGACCAACACCCTCATATTTTTATTGGGGCCTTTGAGCCTTTTTTAAAAGCATTTACTCAATTTTTTTACGCATTTAATTAAAATATTATTCTAACGAAAAATTAATACCCTATGTTTAATTTTAACTATCTACAGATCTAAAGCGTTAAGTACTGAGACATTTTAACATGTTTCCATGTTAGGGCCTGCTTTTCACTATCAGTTGCTCCCTTTTGGAGCCCTCTATTATAGCCACCTTAAAAATGCTCCGATTCCCAAGCTTTTTTTCTAACTTCTTAGGTCCTCCAACTACTACATGAACGACAAAAAATTTTCAGTCTTCAGCTACCATCAATTTCGAATACTAATCGCCTTCTTCGGCCCCTGGTGCAGCTTCTTTAAAAATGAACCGAATTGCTTGCAACTTTCTTTAACATAGTTTTAGCGTCTTCTGATTACTTTAAAAACTACTCAAAAGTACCTTTTTGCCAAACTACATGCCACTTAAGTCCCTGACCCCTTGGGGCCCGGTACAGGTCCCCTTGATGATTTTTCAGTATAAATTGTCAATAAATTGCCCCTCTTAATCTTCATTTTTGGCTGCTTCATTTTTCCATTTAGTTATTCTCCCGTTTCTATATTCCAGTTAAAATCTTGGGGCAATCCAGAGTCCCATTTGGCCCGATCTGGGGCCTCTTGAACTTTTTGTGTGCCATGTATTTTTCACCCCCTAATTTTTTCACCTTCTCATTGCATAATGTTAAAATGGAGTCTCGAACTCTTCTACCTAGACCAACACCCGCATATATTTATTGGGCCCCTAGGGCCATTTTTAAGCATTTACCCCATTTTTTGCGCATTTCTTAAAAATATTATTCTAATTATGTCTTTCTTTATGCTTCAGCTACCACATTTTTCGAACATTAATCTCCTTTTTCAGCATCAACTTACGTCTACTCACCACAGCCGTAAATTAAAAATAGCGTTAATTTAAAGGTAACTTTAGGAAAGGGATTTCATCCGCGAAATGTACAAGGGGTGGTGGCATCTTTCACCGCTTGGGGACGCATTCTTTACTCGGGTTCTAAGGAGTCAATTTCAACGGGATTTGGTTCATTCAATTTAAATTACAATTCAGCTACTTTCTGTATTATGAAATTTTATCCTTACACTTCAGTTGCCAACATTTTCTAACACTAATGATTAATGGTGCATTCTTTTTTTGGATTCTATCGGCTTGATTACTACAAGGTTTCGCCCACTCAACTTAGTTTTCGATTGTCTCCGGCACATGTGGAGCACTTCCGGTAAATGCTGCCATACGTAGCGTGGTCTCAGGTTACAGGTTCGTTCGGAAAGAAGTTTGTTTGGAACACACTAGACGCTGCAGAAGGCAATGGGGACTCCAAAATTAGGTTCATTTAAAAATATTTCAAAAGATATAAAATCACAACTTGAGGTTTGTTAAGGTTATTATTTACAAATCTCGGGTAACGCTGGGCGGGTCTGCTAGTATATTATAAAGCAGTAAGCTCTAAAAGTTCCGCTCGAGTGTTTTCAAAAACTACCCGGTGGATTTTTTTCCAGATTGTATCATTCGATACAGAATATTTTCGCTGTGGTTTATGAATCAAATATACAGGGATAACTATGATTTTTGGTAATAAATTTCGTATTTTATTGATATTTCGACGATAGGGTTGCCAGTGATTATATTTTGGTGATATTGTTTTTTAAAGAATGAAAACGGCTATATCAGTTAGAAAATAATGTAAACATCTCACAAAAAAACTGTTATTACAGTTTAAAAAACTGTTATTTGTTTAATAATAGAAACAAACAAAAACCCTTATAATGAAAGATAAATTTATAAAACGAAAACATTAAATTTAAACGTGAAAGAAATATTAGTAATGCTTAAAAATGAATTCAATATGAAATATTTCCAGTGATACAATATTTGGCAATTTATCGCTTGCGAGAGGCTAAGAAAAATGCAGCTCAAAAATTTGATTATATAAAATCTCAGTATTTTTATAAAATTATTTTTTTAACTCAATCTCTCATTTTGTGTCTTACGGGAGAGATGAGCAGAAATAATTCTAAAAATGGCTGTACTTGTGAGTTGCGTATGTTATTTGTCATTTTCGATTTCGATTTTTACTTTATTACTTTTGTCACCAAACAATGCGAGTGTCTTTAGCCGGAACAATAATGGTGTTTTTTTAAGTTATGAAAGCATTTTTAGGGGTAACTTTTTATATTCCATTTAAATTGCATAAACAGCAGTTAATATTATAAAAATGGATTCAAATATTTAAATTTAAATGTAAATGTTTGTTACACACGCACATATTGTAAAAAAAAAAATATTTAATTTCATATATTAAAAAAAAAAAAGCAATCACCACACTTTTCAACAGGAAAATGGCGGTTTGTTTTCTTTCAAACATGTGAATTTTATAGACTCGAACTCAGATTAACGAATATTGTCCCTTTTATTTTTCTTTTACAATATCGCCAGTTTTGTTTATGGAAATATCCACTGCTTCAAAAGTTAGAAACTAAAGTTTATTCTTAAGGGGATTTATACAATTATGCATTATTACTATAAAATAAACTCAACATTTTGAAAAAAAGCTGATGCTGAAATAAATTTTTGATGTTATTTTTAATTAGTCATTTCTTTTTAATGTTTTCTGCATATCTTCTTTTCCTTGTACTATCAATTATACCGTTGATCAATTCCGCCAAATTATACAAATCACCAAACTATTCGCCAAATTATAGAAATAGAAGATTGTTGCTATTCTAAAATTTTAAGATAGGAAAATTAATGAATTTAAATTTAAAAAAATCACTAAAGAATAAGGTTACTTTAATAATTACATTCACTTATGGCTTTGCTACATACCAAATATAAAATTTGATTTATTTAGAAAATTTCGGAAAAAAAATAATACTAGGTACTACTTGATTATCCTGTCGACCAAAAATCTATCGCCAAACTATAAGATTAAATCCCAATAATGGTTGATCGTAAATGTCACATTCACTTGATTTTAAGCAAGTAATACGTGTTTACGTCATCAAGTGATTTTTATTTCGACGTTTTATTTGTAATTTTATCCATGTTATATAATTTATTTGTTATTTCGTTATTTAAAATAAAAATTGTCAATTTGTGTAATTTGGCGAGTGGTTTGGCGATTGATATAATTTGGCAAAATTGATCGACCGGAAAGCTAAGTAGTACCGAATACTAATAGTTTACGCATTTAAATTCAGAATTATAAATTAAACCATAAACAAACAGATATTTTTAAGATATATATATTTGTGAATGAAATGTAAGTATTTTAATTGTAATAATCGAATTTATTAACCTGTTTGGTACGTGGGTACATATATGCACCTTCAAAAATCCATACAGGATTGTTTTTGGTTCCAATAAAAAAGAAAAGTAATATTTGCTTTCTTTAATTAGAGCTATTGCGTGATTATTAAAATAAAAGTAACTTTAAAAAAAAAAAAAAAAAAAAAAAAAAAAAAAAAAAAAAAAAAAAAGGTGTCAACCGAATTAAATTTGTGTAAGAGTCGTCGGTCCCAAAGGGGTTAAGAGACACAATAAATATCATTTATAACCTAAAATCGTAAGGGACTTTATACTCTTTATTTAGTCAGAAAACGCAGACGGATACAACTATAAAAATTTACGTACAAATTAGATATAGGTTTGAAGAAGGAAAAAAAATCTAAATTTGCAGTAATTTCAAATAACGAAAGAAAAAATAAAATTGTAAAACACTGATAAAAATACAAATTAAAATTATCGAAAATTGTCGAATTAAAAAGACTTGATGGCGTAACAAACACGTGTAACATGTGAATGTGACATTTACCATCACCCATTATTGGCATTTAATCTTACAGTTTGGAGACAGTTTTTTGGTCGTCTGGATAATCAAGTAGCTCCTTATTTCTTTAGGAAGGTATTTATAAGATATTGGACTAATTTTCCGTAATCGGGTTACCCGCCAAATCAGAACCCGTCATCAGAAACTTTCCAACCATGATGAATAGGAGAAGGTGCAGACATGTTAGCAATGAGACTTCTTCTATAAATACCTGCTTGATAGTTGGCACGCTGCATATGTTTAAATAAACAGTCTTTATTTGGAGGAAGCACAGTGTCACCTTTACATCCAAGCCGCAACCAATCATGGCGGCATATGTCAATGTTTTTGGTGTTTTTTCTGCCATAGATTTCCCATGTAAACATTTCTAAATTCTCCGTAACTTCATTATTCATTATCCATAATTTACCCAGTTCTTTGAATGTTGAGATGTACTTTGCTGTTTCGCACATAATTTTAAAAGACTTTACTTTACTTTTCCCTTTAAAACTGCTCACTGAATCACACCCAGTGTATACATGTAATCCGATTAGAGCCTGGCAAATGTTGTCTCCAAGAGATTTATTTATCACATTAATATCTATTATTTTTATACCTTTTATCAATTGGGCAAAATATAGCTGTGCTTTTATGTGTGTAGAAAAAGACAGAGATAATAAGAAGACATCTCTATCTGGACTCAAAATAACAATGCTTCTATAGAGGGATGAGGCTTGAGCTGCATGCAACAACAATCTTGTGTCAGCTTCTTCATGATCACTTTCAAGCTCTTTTATTTCAGTAACTTGAAGTTGTTCATCTAAAATTTCCATGGCATGGCATTGACTTCCATGTGTAACAACTAACCTAATATCACCAAGAGAATTGAGGCCTAAGATTTTCCAAACTTGAAAAAAAAACTCAACTAAAGCTTCTTTATTTGAGCCAGAAGCTAAAAACTTCTTAAATTGTGTCGGCATTTTCTGATTTGAATTTTTTATTTTTATAACTTGAGTTCCCATTGATGCTCTACGATCTCTTTCCATTCCTTTTATGCTTAATGTGGGATAAGTATCAGTTATGAAGTCAACACGTTTGCATTTGAATTTTTTGGCCAGATTCAAAATAGAATTTAAAATGCTTTGTGCAAAATCTCCAAATGTCAGATGAATGCCCTTTACTTGCTGAATGAGTGCCATGCCATCAATTAACAACACCGATTCGAATGGGATATCTTCAACTGATGTAATGCTGCAACAATATTTATTTTCAATGTAATGCAATAATAATGCTTTATTTGTTCTGTTTTTACTTCCATCATGGTTACCAAGACACAAAGGTATAGTGTTAAGACTATATTTCATGAGTTCACTGAGATCCATATTCTTCACTTTTGCAATAACAAGAAGACGATTTAATAAATCTTTACTGGATTTCAAAGCCAGCATTTCATCTTTGACCTTCATCTTGATTGTTTTTCCAACATTAGTGAAAGTTTTAAGCTTTAATTTTTTAAGGGGAGAAAAAAAATCCAATGAACTTACTTGATCACTTAATCTTTCTTTTAAAAAGCTATTAAAGCACTTTTCACCAATATCAAATGCTTGTAATATATCTTTCTGGATATCTATTGGAGTAACACCACCAGTTGAGATATGAATTAAATCATTGTACTGTACCTCAAATGGATTGAACATTGATTCGATAGTTTGAATAATTTTATTTACATCTTCTTCATCCCGTTTAATTCGTGATGCATCAAGTTCTTTTTTGGAACGAATATATTCTTCTTTGCCTGCCATTAATTTGCAATAATGTGAAATTATGGCTCTAGAATGATGTGAAAGAATCCATCTGTTTACAGCTCCTTTATTGCATGTAATTCCTGTCAACCCACCTTTTGTCTTAGAATCACGGTTGCAAGTTTGTTCGATTACCTGATCGCAAGCAGTTTTGGAAAATCCATATTTTTCTTGTTGTTGACAAGAAAATTTTCCTTTTAGGAATTCATTCTTTACATCTGGATGTGTTTTATGCAACATTTGCATTTCACACCAATATATAGATAAATACCTTGAGTAATTTACTCTGTCATAAGCAAAAAACCAAGGAAGCATAGAATAAACAGCAGATAAATGCAACTCCCAGTTTCCTTCCCTAGTTGCTCGAATAAAAATCAACAAAATTTCCATCATCTCCAAAAAACTACTCCAAAAAGCAAAGGTTGGACTATCTAAAGATTTTTCAGCTATAAAAGCAGAATATTTTTCAAGGAAATTTAAGACATTTTTATCACATATATATGTTTTTGAAGAATCAGATGCAAATGTATCAAGAAATTCTGCAATGGTGTGTTGAATTGTAGTACGTTCTTCATTTTCTAATTCATTCAAAAAATATTGCAAACATAATCTATGTAGAGCTTCACACATTAATTTATTTGCACGGATACTCCTATTATAATGATGTCCACTAATTACCCCCTGGGTCGATCCTTCAGCTACTATGCCTGACTCGATAAAAATATCACTCAATCCAGCATCAGAAAATCTTTTCCCAATTACAGCCAAAAATGCCATTGCTGTATGAAATTCACCTAACCTGATAACTAACCGTTGTTTAAATATTTCATTTTGCCACCTTATTTGTTGCGCTTTTGAATAAATTGCTTGATCCATAACAAGAACAATGCTATTAATCATCAGGTTATCAGCAATTTGTATACTACGTTTTAATATAGCATTTACAGTCGACATATTTGTAGGATTAGCATCCAAAACAGGTAAATAACCTATTTTTGTTTTTTGATAATTCTGCTTCTCTACATTTTCAAGCATAGTATTAAACACGGACCAGCCAGGTAATTGTTGACCTTCACTACCAAAAAATTTGCACAAATAAAAAAAAATGATCAGTGTTTCGCGAGATATCTTGGAAATTTATATATTTATCATCCATAGTAGAAGGCAGATCATCATAGCAAGGAGGGCAATGTTTCTTAATTCCAGTAAAAACTTCAACAGTAGGAATATTTGTATCCAAAGTTCGTTTTCTTCCTTTTTTCATTGGTGAAGTTGTCGTTTCATTTTCATGGAGTGTTTCAATTAAAGTTAAAGGATGACTGCTCCATTGAATGATAATACCGTTTGTATTATGGGTTGTCCCAGATCCACTAAGCGTTTCCTCACCAAAATCGTTGTTGTCCCAGACGATAGTAGTAAAAGTCTTTTTAGAAAAACCATGAGGTACTAAATTGCTTTTATTTAACTGCTGTATAGCTAAAGCTGTATTATGTTGCAGAACAGTACTATGAGATACGCAGTGTCTAAAACCATTTAAAATTCCAATCAGGGAAGCAGATCCTGTTAAATGACGTATTGTCATGCCCAAAGCTAAATGTTTTGGTGTTTGTTGCTTTCCATTGGATAATAAGTACATCAAGTCTTGAGATACTGATAAAATTTTTCTTTTCATATCTTCATTTACAGAAACATAATAATCTTCTGCTACTTCTTCTGAAGCTCCTACACACCATGCTATAAAATTAAACAAGTGTTTAGGAACATAATTTGATGCTGCCTCTGTTGTTAGATCATCATCTTTCGGAGGCCACACAGTTATAAATCCAGGAGTGCCGAGCATTACATTTTTTAACATTTTCGCAGCAAAATACAAATTTCTAATTTCATTCTGATTAACCTTTGATTTGCTTGGTGGTTCTTCTTGCTCTGCTGGATCCGAATCTTCATTTTCTGTTTCAGTTGAACTGTTCTGTTCCATAACATGACACACATTTCTTGAAACCGAGTCAAATAATACAAGTTCGCACTGATTAGAACGTGGATGCTTGACAAAACTAATCTGTGGATAATTTTTTTGAATACGCCGCTTAAGTAAGCAATTTCTGTATCCAGATATATCAATGTTTTCATTTTCAAGCACAATTTGAACAAACATATCTACTAGTTTGTTCATCCTCATTATTTTATTTTGCTCGATGATTAAATCTTCTATTACATCAGTGCAGAAAACTTTAAATGATATGGAATATTGTGTGTCAACAGGTTGTGCGCTTTTGTCAATGGTTAAAAACTTGGTATAATTTTTGTAACAAGATCTATGATACTGCATTTCGATTGCTACCAAGTCCTTATCACGAATTTGTATCAGTAAATGCTCATCCTTCTTTGCGATTGCAGCTTCGAGCAATAAATTGTTGTTTGTTTCACATTTAGCCAATTTTTCTTTTTTTCTTTTACCTGTAGGTCTGTCAACAATGTATTTTTCTGTTTTGCAAACAACACATACGGTGGGCAACACGCATTTTTTGTTTACACCCTGCGAAAATATAGAATCACTTCGCATAATTCGTTTAGAAATCATGTTTTCGGAAAGTGATGCATCATAAAATTGTTTTGCTTTTGAAGTTGATGCTTTAGAATTTTTTTTTTCAACAGCAGCAATTCGGGTTTTATCCGTAAACTTACTATAACATTTACGATGAAAACCATTGTTTTTATCATCAGGTAATTCTTCTTGTTCATTTACGGGCAACAATAACAATTCAGAAGCTATTTTACCTTCAGTCGTATCAAAATATTTCCATTTCAAACAGCACTGTTTAACTTTTGCCCAACTGACGGTGGAAAAGTTTAATATTTTTATGTCTGCATCATTGACAAGATGCTAACAACATTTCATAAGATCAGACATTGTATTAATATCGGCATTAGTACCATTCATACGCGGAATCAACTTTGTAAACAAGGCGAATTCTAGGATGTAAACATCCGATGGAGATAACGCTAGATAGCGCGTTTGCGATTCGACGATGTTCATTGGATCATAATTTCAGTCAAAAAAAATGGCGGCTTGTGATTGGAGGATTCAGTTGGATATTCGGCTACTTTTACATACCAACATATAAACAGGACCGCAGAAATTGTAAAAATTAAGAATTTATATAATTGATTATGAAAAAATGTGCACTTTATGATACCAGAACATTATGAATTCTTTATCTATACAATATTATTTAAATTTTAAGATTAACTCAAAATTGCCCCTCGATGATTGAAACGAACTTGCATGATATTCACGTACGGCCCACGGCCTAAAATGGAGTATTTTTCTATAATCTTGGAAGATTCATTTATATTTGAAGACTGTGGGTGGTGAACCCGATTACAGAAGATTAGATGGATTTTGTAATTAGCTACTATCATATTTATGTTTTTATTATGAAGTAAACGAACAAAATTCAGTATTATATATATTTCATCTTCTGTTATTGCAATATCACGAAAAAAAAGCAATAATTGCAATATATGGAAAAACTTTGTATTGCCAATGCATGGGAAAATATTTGTCAATTTATCAGTTAGCCTATATAAAGAAAATAAATACGATTCTGATTAGACAAAATTTAGATCATTAAAAAGCAATTTCGTCTGACACACAGCCCTATCAATTAATCTTAGTGACAAATTAACGATTATTTTCAACATCGGGGTTACTTAGGCAACATATTGAAGAATAATTTAATCTTAAATATAAAGGAAATAATAACCCTACCTCTCTGTGTTTTTATACTCATTAGAAAAATGCAAAGAAAATCTTCGGTTCAAGTATTCACCAGAAAGATTTTTACTAAAAAATTTCCAATACTAACGATATTTATCATTGTCAGTTCTATTTAAGGTATGGATTTTGTTGGTAAAAGATCTATAATTGTATAAATAGCAATTTGACATAATGTAATGCAAAGTAGTTTGGCGCGTAGTTAACTTTGATTTGTAACTAACTCTGTTACATTAGTAGCTATATCGTTGAAAACACTTCTAACGCTTGACGTCAGCCAGGGTCCGATTAACCTCTAAAACTATGAGAAGCACAGTGTCATTTTGGGGCCCTCTTTCATCAAATCCAAAAGGGCAACTTTATGAGTAAGTTTCAATTCATTTTTATTCGGAAATGCATGAAACGTGCAGGTGTTGTTGTTCATAAACCATGTTATCAAATTATGTTTTCCATTTTTTTTTTTTTTTTTTTTTTTTGCAAACGCAATAGATCTTTCAAGAAATAATGTCAAAGTGGACGTTTTGGACTGAATTTCATCGCAAAAGAAGAATAACCACTCAAGGAAGGGGGAAAAACGGCTTTGTCGCATGATCAAAATCGCTTATAATTCGATACGTAATTTATTGATCAAAAAATGGAAAACACAGTTCGATTCCAAATCGCTTCCCTAGTCAAGCCTTCCAATTTTATACGTTTCCGTTAAAAAAGCAATTTGTAAATGCGTCAAAACGTTTTGCGCTTGTTGAGCAGAACAGTTTGAGAACAGCCTTAAATTTGACATACCCGGAAACTCCCCAATTCAAATTATTACAAATATATTATTGGATTTTCTAGATTTTGATGGTTGGACCATAATATTGCCTGATAAATTGACGACTTTGATAGGTTGGACAAACTGAGGAATTGTGATCATGCGGTTGAAACTGATCTATTGTATGAAAAATTAACTTTTTATGAAAGGTATTTTAATGAAACACTTTAAATAAACATGTTTATATATAAATGAGTTAATGATTTGAAAAGAAATTAGAATTTTGGAATGGATTTAATTCAATAAAAAATTTGGGGCCCCCTGTTTTCTCAATTTTGGGCCCCTCTAAAATTTTCCAAGGGAAACACGTGCTTCTCGTGCCTATTCGGTAATCAGGGGCTGACGTCAGCCTTGGCTTAATACGATTGTGGAAGATTTTATTGGATGCAAACTAAACGTTTATATCAATATCAGTCATCGAGGGTTTTTTTTTTCAAGTTAACGGTTACATGACTGCAACTGGTCTTTAAAAGGAAAAGGCAATGAAACTGACGTCCTTTTAATTTTATTCAAACAATTCAACTTTAAAATTCTACATTTTTTATGCTTCATTTTTCTTTTAAATATGATGGTTTAACACCGTGTTTTGTGTGGAAATAATTTGTTAAACATTTGGCTGTATTTTCTGTTCTTGAATATAGAGATGGAAAACTGTAATAGACCTGCCAGGAGAAGACGTATATTGCGAAATATAACATAATGTAGAGTGAAGTTGTATTCAAGATGTTAGAGCAACACATATAGTCAAGCTGAGAGGTCCGGAGTCCAAACACTAACAAACGAATGTGAATCACCAAAAATTATTTAAATTCAATCGCCAATCTCTGCAATCAGTGTAATGTTCAATATATTTCAGTTGTGTGGTGAATAAAGATTATTTTAATTCCTGTTGTCAAAACTGCCTCATTTCCCCACGAAACACTAAAATAAATGATCAGGTAAACGTGTTGCTTCTCAATAACCCATCCATTGTCAACGCATAAGATAATACACAGCGCAATGGCGTTCGCATTGTTTGTATCAATGCGAAAGGAAATTCAAGGTGAAGGCCCATGTTGCTTTAAAATACAAGGTCAGATTCACTATTTCGTTTGATTTATGGTTCGTTTGTAGAAAAAGATCTGCGCAGCGGGCATAACCTGCTAGTATTATATATAGTTATATTTTTATTGGGATATACAATCAAATCTTTAACAAAACACACAAAATCTGATTAAAATGAGCCAAAAAACCCCTCTATTTGACCGTTACAATTTGTTAGCATAACAAAAATCATTCCATGAATTCAAACCATACCGAAACCTAATTTTAAAGTTTCGGTTGGTTGGTTGTATGGGGTTTTATGGCGTAAAATCCCTTAAGGGACATGCTGCGCCAATTTAAAGTTTCGGTGAAGAGAAACGAATGTATTTTTTCTTCCATCTTCAGAGCTGTTCGTTTGATGTAGATTCAAAATTGATATCAATTAATTCATCAATGTTAAATTTATAAATCCCATATTCCACAAGATACTTTTTATTTGAAAAGTGTTCTTACAGTTTGTTTTTATATTTTTTCATACTTTTATAGTTTATATCCAAGTAAATACTGCTGCATGCTACTTTATTTATAAAATAATACTGTGTAAATAATGTATCTATATTACATATACATAATAAATATTGCAGTTTTTGACGAAATTTTACCTAAGGAATTGACAAATTCGACTTACGCAAAAGATTACGGAACGCATTACTTACGTAAGTCAGGGAATGCCTGTATAACCCAAAATGTACATGAGTTATAAAAATATTTTTATATTTTGAGAAATCCAACCAGAACTATCTCAGACGCTGTGACGTAGAAATGACGACTGAGAAAAAGGGTATAAGAATAGGAGTCGTCATTTCATCTTTGCGATAGTCGGCAGGACATCACATATCGCTAAGAAATGCATTATTTCATACGATAGACTGGCTAATTTGCCAATAATAATTTATATCAGCCTATATAATGCATTGGAATAATAAAATATAAGGAAAAACTAGAAAAGAGAAATATAGATAATTTGTACAAATGTAAGTAAGTACGAGTAATAAGCCTTAATTGCGTACACTAATAACCATATCTACCCTATATATAGTAAAGCGAGGAGAGTCTGCGCACATTTCAAAAAAATAATAATAAAAAATCTAAATATTAATATTTTGCTAAACTATGCATGAATAATTTTGACTTCATTTGTTTTTTATGCATTTCCATTGTTATTTTGTTGTTATACTGTAATTTAATAGAACAGCAGTAATAAAGCCAAGAAAACTATTTTGCGCAATCTCCCCTTACAGGGTAGGAGAGAACGCGCACAAGGGTAGGAGAGATTGCGCACATAGGTAGAAGAGATTGTTATTAATAATAACTAGAATTAAATTGTTAACAATAATAATTACACTTAATCGACATTGTTGAAAGGTTTTTGTGAGTAAATATTATTGTATTAGGTGTGAATATTTCAACCAATTGTTTAAATAATAAATAAAAGAAAGAATTTTAACAACAGTTAAAATTTTTATTTAGGAAGATTAAAATATCAGAAAAAGAAAGCCGTATTAAGATTACAAAATAACATTTATTTAGTTGATAACATGTTTAACTTGAAAATTACTTCATTTGCATTTCCACAGTTTCATTGTATTTTGTTTGCTAACCGAAGTTGTCGTCGTCCACAGTCGATGGACTTATTGTTGTAAATCGTGCATCTTTCGTGCAATCACCTGCAACAAGCAATACATTGAATCTAGTCAGCTGTCGAAGTTGTCTCCTGGTACAGTTCCAGACATTCAGTGCACTCATCCTCATTGACCTTCGTTTTTTTCCTTGAGTTTTTTTATCCCACTTTTTGTGGAAGCACCTTATCTTCAGCTGTTTTTTTTTTTTTTAGTGCCATCCTTCTTAAGTCTTTTTTCATGTATATTTTGTGGATTAGTAACATTAGTTGCACTCGATGGCATTATACTACTTAGAATGGGTGAAAGCTTTTCCAAAACATTGTATTAAAAAATTTATTTTAGTTAACAAAATTAATTTATTAGCAAATTAATTGCTCATAAATTAAAAAATATTTATTAATATTTAATGAAATTATTAACAAATATATTATTAATTTATTAACAAAAATAATTACATAAAATTTATTTAATAACAACTGTATTATTAATTTAATAATAAAATTTTTATCTGCAAAAGTATTTTTTTGCAAATTAGTTTGTTGCCAAATTTAGTTTTGATAATTATGTGTTTTCCCGAAATTATTTCAAAATTGATTCATTCATATGTTTTACACGTAATTTGCAATTCATACAAATTTATCAATAAACTGTGTAATCTCTCCTAGCACTTAAACTTATGGGGAAATGCACCATCTCTCCTAAGTAGCAGATGCGCAAACTCTCCTATTTTGGTAGGAGAGATTGCGCAGTCTTTTATTTAAATATGGCCGCTTCTAAAATAAATTTTTGGCGTTCACATACTTAGACCAGGTTAGTAGTTTATAAGAAATCGTTTAAGTTCAAAATATTTTGTATTACTGACGTTCTATAAAAATTCTGACGAACAGTTATGAAAATTCAAGCACTTACTTTGGAAAAACAAAACAAAATAGCACTGCTTTATCCAAAACGCTTGGAACAATCAATATGCACATTCATGTAGACGCTGCACTAATTCTGCTGTACAACTACCTGGAGTCGCTGGGCGCGAACTCTACTCCTTCCCGTCGAATCTCTTTGTGCGCAATCTCTCCTACCGCGCGAACTCTCCTCGCTTTACTATATATAAAATCCTAATGAAACGACTGAATTGAAAGGAATTTATGTAACGATTCTATTAAACGACTTATTAAACAACTGATTACGTTTCACGGCGATTTCTCCTAAAATATGGGATCGCGCCCGTCGGCCTAATCGTTCGGAGTTTTCGCGGTTTTCTTCGAGCCATGGAATTCCATGCGTAAATACGGGTTAGGTTCCCTTAGAAAGACTCCCACGAAGGGCACTCTCCCCTCGGGCCTATATCCCTAGTGTAGATAATCAGCCGTCAAAAAACCAACCAACCTAAAATATGGAATACTTTGCGATGAAATTAACACCAAATATTCGTATTGATCCACAGATATCAAAACTGGTATTAGAATTAGTTTTCGAAATATTATTTTTTTTTTTCTAATTTTAAATACTTTTTTCTAATGATGGCAACTCAAATTTTAATCATAACAGATTTCTTTTTTCATATTTTAGAAAAGGTTATTTTAAATTAATTTGGCGACGAGTTTGGCATCCCTTAAATGTATGCTAAGAAATGCATCATGTCACTTTTATTCATAATTTCATTTGTATTTCACCATCATTTTATTTAATACAAAACTTTCATTTAAAATTGAAACCTTTAAAATAAATGACTTTTACTTCATTCTTTTTCTTTTAAACGAAACGAAAAGAAAAATATTAGGCACAGATGTCATATACGCAACAAGGTACCTAATTGGCGCCAAAATGGCGTTATTTTGCCTGACATGGTAACCCGGCTATTGTTGTTTATTTATTAATAAATGTTTATTTGAATTTATTTTCTTTTTATTTACAAAAAAATGTTATAAGTTATTTTGTTCTACAGTTATTAATTACATTTTTTTATTTATTGTTATTTCCTTTTAAAAACAACAGAAAATAATTTAAAAATACATATATAACAGGTATTTAAAAACGAGGTTTTCGCCAAATTGTCGTAAAAATAAATCACGCCAAACCCGGGGCGTATTTCGAAATTTAAACGGGGGGGGGGGGGGGGGAATGCACAAAAAGCGTTCTAAAAACGTTCTAAATGGAGGTTTCTACACAATCTCAGGAAATACCAAACCGATTTAAAAAATAATGGTGCCAAAATGATGGTGGTAACCCTAAGCTCCAAGATAGGCTATATTTTATGTCGGTGCCACTACCCCAAAGGGGTGCAGGAGCAAAAAACGTTCGAAAAATGCGATTTTTGCGTTACTGAACGGCCTAGAAATATGAAATATTATTTACTTATTAGATATAAGGGATTTCTAAGAACAGTTCTTTTAAAATTCGAAATTTAAAAGGGCTGAAAATGCACAAAAAGCTTTCTAAAAACGTTCTAAATGGAGGTTACTACATAATCTCAGGAAATACCAAACCGATTTAAAAAATAATGGTGTCAAAATGACGGTGACAACACTTGTCCAAGATAGGCTATATTTTATGTCGGTGCCATTACCCCAAAGGGGGTGCAGATGCAAAAAGCGTTCTGAAAATGCGATTTTTGCGTTACTGAAGGACCAAGAATCATGAAATTTGGAGTGGTAGTTACATATAAGATATCAATGATCTCTAAAAACATTTCCTAAAAAAATCGAAATTTAAAAGGGGTGAAAATGTGCGAAAAGCGTTGTAAAAATCTTTCTAAATTGAGATTTCTATGCAACCTCAAGAAGTACTGAGCCGATTTCAAATATAATGGTGTAAAAATGATGGTGACAGCTTTTGCTCCAAGAGAGGCTAAATTTTATGTCTGTTTCCACTACCTCAGAGGAGATGCAAGAGCAAAAAAGATTCTAAAAATGCGATTTTTGAATTATGGAAGGACCTAGATTCATGAAATTTTGCATGGTATATATTTATTACATATTAATGATCTCTAAGAGCATTTCTTTAAAAATTTGAAATTTAAAAAGGGTGAAAAGGCGCGAAAAGCGTTCTAAATGCCGATTTGTGAGCAATCTCAGGAAGAATCAAACTGATTTCAAAAGTAATGGTAGGAAATTGATGTTGACATCCTTTGCTCTAACATAGACGCTATTTCATGTCGGTGTCCCTATCACCTGGAGGTTGCAGGAGAAAAAACTTTCTAATTTTCGATATTTAATTTTTGTGATCGGTAGGGGCTAGCAACTTGAAATTAAGCAAGGTAGATACTTATTAGATATAAATGATCTTCAAGAACAGTTTCGAATAAAATGGAAATTTAAAAGGGGGGAAAATGCGCGAAAAGCTTTCTAAAAACGTTCTTAATTGCAATTTCTACTCAATCTCAGGAAATATACCACACCTATTTCAAAAGTAATGGTTGCAAATTGATAGGGACAGTCCCTGCTCCAACCACTGAGCTCTACAATAATGCGGAGAGCCAATTCACCGATCCACTTTCTGTCCCGACCTCATCACACTTTCAATGCGCGCAAGTAATGAGTGCTGCACTTTTCTTAATATTACAAGCATTTTTTTAAACTTTTTCGCATATTTTTTATCAATTTTGGTGTTTTCTACATCTTTTTAATATTTTTATGAGCAATACTTGATTTGTTCTTTATTTCTTTTCGTTGAGCTTACCTAAAACTTCATTTTTAACTAATATCAAATTAAAAAATTGCGATTAATTTAAATAAAATCTATAGTTTTTTCAATAAAAAATGTATAAGAGTGAAAATTGTAGCAACTTCGTCAAAATTTTAAAAGAAAATCCAATTTGAAAATATCTACCCCATACTATTTATTCTATGGGAGGAAATCTACGTTTTGCCAAAAATTTTCATCGGAAAATCTTTGGCATTGTATTCATGGGCGGACCGCTGGATTCAATGTATCAGAATGGGGAGTTAGCCCTCCGTTCTATTGTCGAGCTCAGTGGCTCCAACATAGGATATATGTTATGTTGCTGTCACTACCATCTGGGGGTTGCAAGAGCAAAACATGTTCTAATTTGTGTCTTTTGCACAATTGAGGGGTCTAACATTTAGAAATATGGCATAGTATTTACTTACAAGATGCAACTGCTTTCTAAGAACAGTCCAAAGAAAATTTCAAATTTAACGAGATGAAGTGAGCGAAAAGCGTTCTAAAAACGTTCTAAATTACAATTTTCATGCAATGTTATCAAATACCAAATCGATTTAAAAAATAATGGTGACAAATTTTTGGTGATAGAACCTGCTCAAACATAAGCTATATTTTATGTCTGTGCCACTATCACCAGAGGGTTGCAGGAGCAAAAAACTTTCTAAATTCGATATCTGTGATACTGAAGAGGCTAGAAACTTTAAATATGGCACGGTAGTTTCTTATAAAATTTAAATGCCCTCGAAGGACTGTCGAAAATAAATTCGAATTATAAAGGATTGAAGAGAAGGGAAGGTGCAAAAAGCATTCTAAAAAAGTCCTAAATTACGATTTCTATGCAATTTCAGGGAATATAAACCAATTAAAAGTAATAGTTGCGAATAAATGATAACAGTCTCTGATCCTACACAGGCTATATTTTATGCCAATGATTCCATTATATGAGGTTCACAGGAACAACAAACGTTCTAAAAAAGGCCTTTAAAAGCTTTCTAAATTACGTTTCTGTGGAATATTAGGATATAACAAACCGATTTCAAAATTAATTTTGTTAAATTAATGGTGGCAGTTCCTATTTCAACCTAGCCCTTTATGTTGAGAGAGTTGGTAGGAATTTGAATTTGACATGATGGTTAATTTTAAGATGTAAGAAGATGGTTTCTAAAAAATACAAAACTTCAAAGGAATACTTAAATGAACGTATTAATTGAGCATAAAAGTTTCAAAATATTTTCTAAATTATCATTTATTTAGTTTTATTTCTTTTTATTAATTTAAGTCTCCTTTCTGCCTAATGCAGTGTAATAATGAATTTTAGTCAAACTGTGTAAAATAGTAATTTTTGAATTATTCCTAAAAGTATAATTTCTTTTAACAAAAATTAGATGCATAAATATCACTTGGCATATTTCAAATATTACGCGAGAAAAGCCGCGGGGTTTGCTAGTAATATTATAAATGTCAAAGTGGGTCCGAAAGTTTGAATGAAGTCAACGTCTAAACGGATGAATTAATGTTTTTATACATTTGCATATAGGTGTATTATAAAACGGAAATGAACATAGACTATATTTTATTTAACTTATTCAAATAATTTTCTTAATAATTCAAAATTTCATTCTTTTTCATACAAAATCAATTGACATTTTTCCGATTAATTTAACATCTTTCTTTCTTGTTGCCAAGAAAATCTAAATCTGAATAATAACTTCTCCTAATTAAAAATTAAAACGAAGAGAATTCAACAGAAAATAAATATGACGTCATATTTGAAACGAAAAATGGGGTATTTTTTATTATACATGAAGGATGAATATCGGTTACGTTAATAAGGGGTTTTCTGCCAAAAATGAAGTCAGAGTGAAAAAGAATGAAAAAGAATAATATTATTAATAAAGTTATTTGCTTGGGAAAATATGGCGTCATATTTTAAATAAAACAGGTATTTCCAAGTTTCGTTAAAAATACAAGGGGCATGAATATCAGTAACTAATAAAAATGGATAAATAATGACATCATATTAAAACGAATAACAGAAATTTTCTTTGCTAATGGACCCCCATTCTCGCTTTCTGTTCGAGGCTATACAAACCGCCATTTTACCAATTGTGACGTCACAGGAATACTGTCCATACTGACTAAAAAGTTTGAATATAAGTTACATACAAATGAGAGTTTTCTTTCCAAATTTACGTTATGATTATCAGGAGAAGATATTTTTGGTGGAAGAAAGGGGAATTAAAACGGATTAATATATTTTTGACGCTATTTCCTCATTAAAATTCAAAAGGATTTAATTTCAATTAGTATAAATGGTACAAAAACATGATTAAAGTGAATTTTCCAAAACTGAAAACATATTTACACACATCGAAGCTTCATGAATGAATTTATTTCACAGAAGAGAAAATCGTCTGTGATTATATTGACCCAAGGATGTAAATATAACGTCTGTACATTTAAGTGGATAGTTATTGCCCACTATTCATACGAATTAAATTTTTAAAAAATCATATACTATTTTAATTAATTATTTTTAAAAGATGGCAGTTAAAACATGTCTCAAAGGCGTTTTTAGTAACAGCTTTTATCTGGTAAAAATGATGTAATATTTTTTCATGGAAAGCATTAATTTTAAAACGAAAACATTTACATATATTTATTTTAATTTCGTCAAAGCGATGTCGTTTTAATTACACCAGCTTCGAAAGTTAAAACGGAATCTTAAAATAACAATATACCTTTCAGAAATAAAATTTTGCACCAAAAGTCGCATTATTTCAAAATGAAATTTTAGCTTACATTTTACATACATTTTCTTACTTGTATATTTAATAAAAATAATGTGCCAATGTTCTTCTACATGTACAATAATATTGGATTTCATTTATCAATTTCATGTTTTAAGTAAATTAAAATGCATAGTTTTAAATGATTCATGAAGTGAAAGAATATATATATATTTTAATTCTTCAAGGAAAAACTAACCTAGTGAAAGTGTCGTCATATTTTAAATCATTAGCTGCTTTTCTTTCAGAAAATATTAACATTTTATAGCAGTTATACAAAATCGTGTGATTTGCAAAGAATTTAACAATAGCAAATACATATGTTTAACAACCTTGTACCGTACTATCTCCAGGAACACTGGTTTCAATAAAATTTAATAAATGACACAAGAAAGTCGACTTAAAAAAATTTAGCAAGTAATTTTAATTTAAGATTAGTCTTCACATGTGACATCATTTACGTATAAACAAGAGTCAAAACCACTAATTAAGCAATAAATTCTCCTTTCACCTCAGATCCCTCTAATTTTTAAAGGCACCGTTATTACCGAAAAGCGCAAAGGAAGAAGGGAAATTTTCTTTCGATTTTAAAATATCGAAATCTACAGTTAAAAATCTCTCTGTAACAAAATCTCTGTCCAACATTGAAGCATATTCCTGCAAATTTCAAAGCTTTCATAAGCCAAAATTACAGAACAACAATACATATGAAAATGTTTATTCATAATTGGGGTGCTTTTCCATAAATAGATCTATTCCGCGAAAGCAATAAGCAACTCTATTGCTTAAATAATAAGTATTCAGGCTCAAGAGTCTTCGGAGCGTGATAAACATTTTGATTTATTGGTAGATCTACAGATGATAAAAGTGTGGTACCGTGAAATTAAAATATAATAAATATTTGAAAGTTAAGTTAAAGTTATTTCTCGTACTCTTATTATTTATTTTTGAACTTTGATGCTTCACCACGTTTGATTACTATTTTTTAATGCCATTTATCTTTTTTTTCTTCCAAGATGTGATTTTTTAAAATATAAACATAATGTTGCATGTTGATTTTTTGATTATTCTAATCTTGTCAAAGTCACGTCTGAAGTGACCTGTTAATAACCACTTTCCTTTAAAAATATTTACTAATATCTTTAAATATTATTCTTTGTCTCGAAACATAAATCAATATCCTTGAACGGAATAAATATAAAATAGAATAAATATAAATAATAAAATAAAATAACAGAGATGTAAATTTATTCCTCATTTAATCTTAGAAAAGGTGTATGAAATTTCATGCTCACGAAAGAAATTTAAATGATCCTCTATATATAAACAAAAAATATATGCAAATTGGGATCATCGGAAACGTTTCTACTATAAAATGTGATAAAAGGTTAATTATATAGACTTTTAATTATCGAGATTTTTTGATTAATTGATGAATTTCTTCTTCTTTAAATGTTACGTGAACGCAGTCACAAGTAACAGCTAGTACTTTATAAAGCCTTAAATATGGCTTAACTATATTATACAGTTTTATGTGATTTCAGTAAGTATTTAAAAAGTCATGAGAACTCGGAACCACATCACTTTTGCACTGGCGACGGAGATTTTAAAGTGTATGTGACTCCTTAAATAAACCGAAAAGTAATAAAGAAACCACACTAACCATTTTAGTGGTAACCTCATGACCGTTCCCACGATTTTAAGAAAACGATTGAATCATTGTATAATTACAGTTAACAAGTCACAGTTATTTAATTATTTTTTATCGACGGAAATCACTGTCTTTTGTAATGCTCGTAACTACCGACACTCATTGCTGAGAATGTTGGAAGAAAGGGAAAAACGAAAGAGAGAAGGGAGAAAAAGAGGGTATAAGATCTCATGCGAACTGTTAAACAACATTATTTCAAACTGGGGAAGCCTCCAGAGAGGGGTGAAAACGTTTTTTTTTTTTTTTTTTTTTGGAAAGGAGCTGGAAAGTATAGACGATGCATTGCACATAATATGATGGTCATATAGCATACTTTAAACCTGTTAGAACACATGTTTTTAAGAGAAATAACGAAATATATCTTACAGTTTTTATGAAAAATAACGAAATATACCTTATAGAAATTGATTTTAATGTAAAAGTATACAAACAATATAAAGAATTTTTTTAATAAAAAAATAATTGTGTCATGTTTATATATATATATATATAACCATAATATATAACAAATCGTCATCGATTTCCAATAATTGAAATTAAATTCATATTTTAGCAATTATATACATATATATATATATATATATATATATATATATATGATAGAAAAATGTCTACACTGTGATAGCTACTTTGATAATAATGCCTGAAGAGATGGTATAGGATAAGTATTAATCACAGTAATTTTAAAAAAATGTAAAATATCCAAAAAACTATGTATCAATAAATATAATTAAATTTAAAACTAATTAAAAATTATAATCTATAAAAACGTAATAATGAACAAAAATGAAAAGAGATAAATTAAAATAATATAAACTTAAAAAATATATTACAATTCATCAGGCATACAAGTAAAAATTACATAAATACATTTAATACAATTAAAAAGCAAACGTTTCGAGCTAAATTTTAGCCCCTCATCAGTGCAATAAATAACATTCAAATGGCAGAAAACTATATATCATGTTTACAATTAAAAATTACTAGCAGTTAAAATTAAATAAAGTATGAAAAATTTTCAAAACAATGCTGATTATTCAGGAGGAAATGCACATGATTCATTTATCGGCGACGTTTGCTTACGAGTGAACACACCTTCCAGAAAACTCTACTTTTAATATTATTGCAACCGGATCTGATAACTTTCATATTTTCGAAATCTGGGATATGGTCGGTATCTAAAGAATGCCGTACAATTTTAGACTGTAGGCTTCCAGATTTGTAGGCACGTTTATGTTCGGCAAGGCGAATGGCGCAAGTACGACCAGTTTCGCCGATATATACCGAGTCGCAATCTTTACATGGGATACTGTAAATTGAACCGATTCTTAGTAAGGAGACAATTTTTGGTTTAGATTTGCGAAGTAAATTTTTCAAAACATATTGTGGTTTGAATGATGTACAGATATTATGAGACTTCAAAAGGCTAGAAATTTTTTCAGAAAGATATTTGTTGTATGGTAGAGATATGTAAATAGCGGGAGCCTTAGAAATTACAGAGGATGACACGCGATGCTCAGAAAAAATCCTTTTTAACCATCTTAAAGGATAGCCATTTTGAATTAAGTCACTAAATATCTTCTTTTTTTTCAAATTGGAAGGCTGCATCAGTATTACAATAACTTTTAGCTCTGTGGATTAAAGTTCTAACGACTGCGATTTTATGGGAGAGTGGGTTCACAGATTCAAAATTTAGGTATTGCCCAGAATTCGAAGCTTTACGGTATACAGATGTTAAAACTTTCTGAAAATCAGTATTCTCTACTCTTTCAACCATAACGTCGAGGAAAGGTAATTTGCGATCACTCTCAATTTCGACAGTGAATTGGATTGCTGGACAGATAGAGTTCGCAGTTTGTAGAATTTCATTCAAATCCTCATGCTTCGCAACAAGAAAAACGTCATCGACATAACGTCTCCAAAAACAGACCTTAGAGCCTAAAAGGCACATTATTTCATACTCAATGAATTGCATTACTATTTCAGCTATTCTAACGGAAATAGGGGATCCCATAGCTGTTCCATTAACTTGGCTATACAATTTTTCATCAAAAATGAAACAATTAGATGTAAGACAAAATCTCACAAGATTAATAATGTCCAAAATGTCAAGACTAGAGTCCGCATTATATTTAGGCCATACTTTCTGGACAACTTCGCAAGCAAAATCAATCGGTATAGATGTAAACAGAGTCACTACGTCAAATGAAGCCATTATGCAGTTAGGTGGAAAACGGAAACTCTTAAGACAGTCCAAAAATTGATAAGCGGATGTAAGACAGTAAATAGACTCCGAAGTTAGTGGTTTCAACAATTTCGATAAAAAACTAGACAATTTATAGACAGGTGAACGAGTATAATCTATATTTGGACGGAGAGGCATATTAGTTTTATGAACTTTAGGTAAACCATAAAAAGTACGAAACTAGTCGTACTTGCGCCATTCGCCTTGCCGAATATAAACGTGCCTACAAATCTGGAAGCCTACAGTCTAAAATTGTACAGCATTCTTTAGATACCGACCATATCCCAGATTTCGAAAATATGAAAGTTAGCAGATCCGGTTGCAATGATATTAAAAGTAGAGTTATTCTGGAAGGTGTGTTCACTCGTAAGCAAACGTCGCCGATAAATGAATCATGTGCACTTCATCCTGAATACTCAGCCTTGTTTTGAAAATTTTTCATAATTTATTTAATTTTAACTGCTAGTAATTTTTAACTGTAAACATGATATATAGTCATTTGAATGTTATTTATTGCACTGATGAGGGGTTAAAATTTAGCTCGAAACGTTTGCTTTTTAATTGTATTAAATGTATTTATGTAATTTTTACTTGTATGTCTGATGAATTGTAATATATTTTTAAGTTTAAATCGTATATCAGACGTTAAACAATCATTATTTATTTTAAAATAATATACTTCGATTTCTCATTTGCAGAAAAAGCATTACTCCATCCATGGATACTATTAAATTTGGCATAAAACATTAGCATTTTAACAAGCCATTCGGGAAAAAAAAATATCTTTTAAAAAAGTCACACATAAAAAGAAAAATAAATAAATAAACTAATGCAAAATATTTATGAGTAACAAAACTAGTTTGGGATTTTTAAAGAGATGTTTCATTAAAAATTTTCTCCTCAAAATAGAGTTTTCCGTTCAAAAACAGATCATCTTGTTTTAAAAAGTTCATGATCTTTTAAACAATGCGTTTTTCACACCCTTTTGAATTATAAAATTATCATCTATTATAAAAACGTAATAATGAACAAAAAGAAAAAGGATAAATAAAAATAATGTACTTCGATATTCTCATTTGCAGAAAAGCATTACTCCATCCATGGATAATATTAAATTTGGCATAAAACATTAGCATTATAATAAACCATTCGCAAAAAAATATATATATCTATTGATAAAGTCACACATAAAAAATAATAAATGAACTATTGCAAAATATTTATGGGTAACAAAACTAGTTTGGGATTTTTAAAGAGATGTTTCATTAAAAATTTTCTCCTCAGAATAGAGTTTTCTGTTCAAAAACAGATCCGCTTGTTTTAAAAAGTTCACGATCTTTTAAACAATGCGTTTTTCTCACCCTTTTACATTTTCGCGCCCTCTAACTATTCCGATCACGCAGACGATGCATTTTCAACTGGTCTCAACTTCCTTCAAAACAAGCTTCTTTAAAAGTAGCCTAATCCTACTTGGTGATATTTTCTGTTTCTCCAAACAAAACACTGTACTTTTACCTTACGGCTATCAACTGTGACGTTGTGTGACGTCATTTCACGCAACAACTAGTTACTCCGTGATTTCTCATTGGATGGAGAATTCGCTGATGATTCGTTGATGATTCCTGGCGGAATAGAAATGGTTTCTGTGTTCTCTTTTTATAATGCTTTTTTTTTTCTTCGTTGGATTTAAGGCTTTTTACGATTTTTGTTTCGTTATTGTCGCGTGAGAATTTATATTCAGTTTAAGTCTAAACGCATTCAGAGGCAAGGGTGAACAAGAGAAAGTTATTGCCCCTCTTCGGATTTTGAAAATTCATTAAATAAATTTTATTTTTCTCAAATGATTTTGAAAAATAGTGAAAAAATATTCTTTCCATAACGCTTAAAAAAATCGAACGCTGAAGGAAGAAGCATTATTATTCTTTCTTCGGAGCTCTGCCGCCATGAATGACCGTGGAAGTTAATTTTTTTAGTAAACACTACTTTTGTAGCAGTTGAAATTTAGAACAGCTGTTGAATTTGAAACGGAAAAGAACTATTCAAACGGAACAATAAAATAACAAAAAATATTGAATGACCTCTCTGACAGGAAAAGTTTTATAAAATAATGCAGTCAAACTTCGTTAACACGAACACGCTTAACGCGAATTACTTTTAGCTCGAACTGTTTTCGATTGGCCTGTCCAGTTGTATGTAATTAGGATGAGCGAAGCGAATCCTCTACTAGGCTACACAAATTACATTTTGCCGTACACTTTACAAAAAAACTATTCAGTAATTTGACTTGAAATTAAACATAAAAATAAATTATGATCTGTAGATATGCACAATATTATTTTTCTTTTGCAGATTTAAAGCAGACCTTTTGCAGACCTTAAAATTTTTATTATTTTAATTAATTTATTTTACATGTTTTTCCATTACGGACGCATTTTTGCGAATAAAAAATGAGACACGTACATTTTCAGAAGGAAAAATAAATCATGAAGTTTAGTCATTATATATAGAATCATGATCAATTAAATAGTTTCACGATTTCTTTTATGAAATTTTTGAAATACCCTTTTTTATGAAAATTATGGCATATTTTTAATGAATTAAAATGTGTGAAAATTCAATTATTTACATTCAATTATAAAAGTATTTTTCAGTGTTAAGAATTCAAATACACAATTTATCCTTATTATGTGAAATCATTTACGCAGACGATACTTACGCATTTTAAAAGAATGATATAATGATTTCTTTTCTTTTCTTTCTTTCTTTTTTTTTTTTTTTTTTTTTTTGTAAAGTGGCAACCAAAGAATTGTAAACAAATAAAATTAATTGTTGAATTCGTTATATCATAAATAAAAAATTCCAAGAAAATTCTTAGTTGTTAATTCTTAGTCTTAAATTCTTAGGCTGAATTTACATTTCTTAAATTAAAATGCGCCAAAACATAAAATAACGTTTTTGCTTAATAAAGATGCAAAAATAATATTAAAAATATTATTACTTTCAAATATTTATCTTATTAAATAATGCTTCACGAATCCAAACAAAGCATGGTTTTTGCTAGTTAGAAAAAAAAAAAAAAAAAAAAAACTAATGCTGTCACCTCCGCCGTAAATGAATTTTTGGTGACCGGAGTCTTTCTTCGCTAATATTAAGGGGACCGCGGACTTTTATATGAGTAGAAATCGATCCAAAAATCGAAAATTATTTTTGTGCATATTATTATTTTCCAATTTCTTCTAATCCATTTCTAAAAAAAACTGCACGCAAATGCGATTATTTTTCGTTAAGTTACAAGAGCTTGAATTTTGTACACAAACAATTTTTCGGCCTTTTAATATATATTTTACTAGGGGGCTCTGCCCCCTACGAGCTATACTCGCCAACTTCAGTTCTGACACCATAGATCCTAACAGCACGCTAATTTCATCGGCTTTAAAAATGATTGAATTATAATTTGAAAAAACAACGGCAATCTACCTGTAATCGGGTTTTCATTCATTTTCCTTTGATTAGAGATTTTTAAGGCGCAATCGGCCGATGTTAAGAGATATAATGGCTGTTTTTGTCTTTGGTTAAAAAACATTAGTTAAAAATTTGAAAATAAGCTAATGTAAAATGAATTAAGTAAACAGAGTGTCTCTTGGTATTTTTTAAAAAACGCTATAAAGTTCTTTTAAATAAGACATTTGAAATTTAACCTTTTAAATTTGACACAATTTTCACCAAAGTTTTCTTTCTCTTTATAATATTCACATGAAAATACTTTTGTTGTTAGAAAGAAAATATTGTTTGCGCTGTCTTAGAATTCATGATAATAGTCGAAAAGATTATCTCAAAATATGAAAACAATGTCTCGCGCAAATATATTTTTTAATTTAAACTGTTTTACCAACTGTTAATTATCTGGCCTTTTAAAATATGACGTAATTTCCTCCATTTATGACTTTCAACGCATAATAATGAATTTATTATTAAAAAATTTTCTTTCTGTTTTAAAAATCATGTGTAGTTATAGTTTTTATGACGTAATTTTCAATATTTTCCTGATTTTTAACACGTAAACACTTATTTCTAATTTGAAAGTTTTTTTTCTGTTTATAATAGGCACGTGTAAATAAATTTTTAATTTGAAGGAAATATTATTCTTTGCGCTGTTTTTAAAATTGGCAACAGTTTAAAATCATACCCTTTTCTAAAATATGTAAAAAATATCTCTCGAAATGCTGAAAATTTGAATTTAAAAGGGAAATAAATCCTCAAAAAATGAGTCAAATAAAAAAAATAAATGCAGTCTGCACACCGAGAACTTCTAATGTATAAAATAATCTAAGAATGTTTAAATTCCTATGTATAGTTTTTGTTCCTATAAAACTATTTTAATGGAACGATTTTGACCCACTTTAACATTAAATATCTCTTTAAATAATTATCCGATTTAAAAACTGTCTGCATCAACGTGTTTATGAAACATTTTTATATAATACCACCAATTTTCATATTTTTGTATGAAACAGTTTTCTTAATATTAACGAAGAAAGATCCCCAGTCACAAAAAATATGGATGCCGATCTAGGATCGGAATACCGGGACGATCTACGCAGATTTTCATTGGTCCATTTTCAAATCGTTGCTTTTTTATATATACTATAGAAGGAAATCTTTTTATCTCAAAACTGATTTTTCAACATGTTTAGATTTTTGAAATGCCCCATGTGTTATAATTTATGATCTAAATTTATGAAATTGATAAGGAAAATATTGCTTACAAAGAAACTGTACGTGCATTTTAAAATAATTAAATTTGATTTTTAACTTATTAAAAGGCAAAATTTTGATGAACATCGATATCGGATTCAGAAAAAAATCACTAAAAAATTAACTGTTCAATGGATTAAAAAACCGATGTACAGAGATGTTCGTAATAGAGTTTTAAGAGATCAAGATGCAAAATCGAGGAAATATCTAAAAAATTATGACGCATGGAGCATTTTAAATATCAGTTTAAAATTTTATTTTTTTTTTTTAATTTTAAAATTATAAGATTGGAAATTTCTTTTAACTCATATTAGACCGCTGTCCTATAAATAGGACAGCTAATAAAACATTTTTTAAAATAAAATTGGTAAGGATTTTCTGGATGCATTTTGTTATGACGCCTTTAAAATACATAAAAGTATAACATATAAACAAAAAAACAAGTAATCAATTAAAATTTAATTGAAAAAAATCTATTTAAAAAATCCTTTAAAAATTGTGATCTTATAATCTAGAATTTTACCATATTATCATCTTTTTATTGGAGAAATCATAGAGTATTTTTGCACAACATAAACAGTATTTTTAAAGTAAAATAAAATATTTGCTCATAAAATTAGTTTATGTATGCATTTTATATGTCCTTACTATGTGTCCTACTAATATGTCCTGTTTATAGAACAGCTAGTAACTTAAAAAATTAAAAACTTTTTTTCAAAATTTTGCTAGTATCTACTTAATTACACCATATTAATGATATAATCGAAGTTTTATAAATTTTCAAAAATATTTAATCGGTGTGGTCCAATATGGGTTAAGGTGTTCTATATACTTATGGTGAAATGTATATTTCCACAAAATTTCATATCTCTATGATTTAATTTTAAAAAAATAAATGTTTAACGCCCACCGTCCCTTTAATAAAACTACTTGGGTGATTTTCAAAAAGTGTCGTGTTTTACTGTCCTTTAACATTAGCGCAGAAAAATAGTTAAATACATTGAAACCTCCCTTTAAGGGTCGCCTGCCGTTCCATTGAAAATTGGCCCTTATGAGGGAGGGGGGTGGGGCTTGAATAGGGGTTGACCAAATTTTTCATTTATCTTTCTTTTTATCCCGCGATTTTTTAAATCTGCATATTCTTTCAGTAAGTTCTCTTTGTTTTTAACAATATTGTTTACTTGATTCTTGCTGCAATTAAACTGTGAAGCCAATTTTCTTGCAGATGTTCCTTCATCATGACAATTAAAAACTTTGATTTTGTCATTCAAATCCAAATGTACTGTTTGGATTGATTTAGGTGCCATAATTTTAAATTTTACATAACCCTTATAAAATTTCTAGTGTAAAAATTGTGCTTCAATATGCATTCACAGTTTTAGTGAATGTGGAATCAGTTTTTCTAGATAACCTGTTATCCTTTGTGTGTCCACAGCAAAGGGTCAAGTTTAAACCTCCAACCCAATCCCTACAGGTTGAAAAGTCAAACATAGTGTGATGAACACATGTTTGTCTCACTTGTGGAAAAGTTTGTGATCCTTCATTGTGTTACTAAATCCTTCCTCTCTCCCCCTGCATTCTTTGTTGTAAGTGCAGTTGTTTGTTGAACCCTTTTGGTTGTTTAGGATTTAAGGCATATGTGAAAAAAATGGCCTTTATGAGGGGTAGATGTGGCCCATAATAGGAGTAAATTTAACATTATGTCTATGGGGAAATTTTTCGTTCCTAAAAATATTGGCCCTTAATAGAGGTGGCACTTGAATTGGGGTGACCTTTAAAAGAAATTTCACTGTATCATAACTTTAATTACTGTATTTTAACTATCAAGTTTTTTTAATGATAATTTACCTATATATTATTATTTATGAAAAATTTTAAAATAAGAAATATATTATTTTGTAGTCAAAATGTCATTATCGTAGGTTATCCGAACAAGCAATTTATTAGGTAAAGATTTGACTAAGTTCTATTTAAAGGCTCTTAGGAGTCTTACTTTTTACTAGCGGTGCAATTTTGCAACATATCACATTTATGGTTGCGCGCAACATTTTTCACAAGCTAATGAGGCAATTTGCATGAAACTTGGTAAATATTTTCATTTTAAGGTAAAGAATAACTTATACTTCAAATTTAGTATTATAATTGCATCGATTATTTAAAATTTGCAATTTTCCAATAAAAGAATGATTTTTTTCAAAATTTTATAATTTAAATTTAAATTTCAAATAAAATAAATAAATAAATTGCTTACAAATGAAGTATACGTTCAAGGTACATTAGTTTTATACCATTATCTATATATATATATATATTTTTTTTTTTTTGGCGGGGGGGGTGGGGGGGGGGCTCTTGAACCAATAGTTTTGCTACAGTCTTGCGCGCAGTGCATGCAAGTCAAAAAGCAATTTTAATTTTTCTATCAAAAATAAACATAAAACAATATAATGAAATTTCAGTATAGAATATTAAAAAAATTATTTTAAATAGAAGAGATATTAGGTTGTCTATAGTAAACATTTTATGCATTTATGTTTTATAGAGACTGAGAAAAAAATAAATGTGACATGTTACTAAATTGCACCGGCAGGTTAAAAGTAAGACTCCTGAGACCCCTTAACCTCTTCAATTCCGAAGCTAAAATAATAACACAACTGCTTATTCGTTGGTTTTTTCCAAACAAAATGATATCGTAAATGACAGAAAAAATACCTTTTCTGAAATGGATCCTTTAGGCTCTTAGTAATTTAGGTTAAAAAATATGGATCTAAAATTACAAACCCCTTAAAAACACCAATTTAATAACCATTAACCTAAATTAACGCAATCACAAATTTAAGAGCTTTAAACAAGTAAATAATCTACAAATCCTCAAAATTTTTTATTGAAAAAGATTTAAGTTAAATACTTATGAAAATTTCTCACTTTCTTGGTCATACTGTCTTTTGGGCATTTTTAGGCATTTTGCAAACTCAGAAGAAAACCAGTCGGATGTACCAATCCCAAAACTTTCTTCTATCTCATACATGTTAATACTTCAAAATCCGCTATCACACTGCCAAAATTAAATGGCAATCTATGCATCTCATGAGGATTCTAACGATATGAAATTCCGTGCGTTAGTTCTTGACATATGACTATCGCTGAAATCGTCTAAATTCAGAAAAATGCTGCCTAGCAGCGCCACCTATTGGGTGATTTATACCAAATCCTAATCAGCAACAATTTATGTCAACGTCTGACTGAATCTGAAGTTTGGAGAAAATCCGTACATTAGTTTTTGAGATAGAGCAATAACGAAAATCGTGAAAATTCCTGCATAGCAGCGCCACCTATTGGGTGATTAACATCAAAACCTAATTAACAACAACTTGTGTCAACATACAACTAAATCTGAAGTTAGATGAAAATTCGTCCATTAGTTCTATTGATAGAGCTATTGAGGCAATCGTGAAAAAGGCAGCAGAGAAGCGCCACCTGTTGGGCGATTTACACCAACACATAATCAGTAGCAAGTCATATCAAGGACTAACCGAATCTGAAGTTTGATGAAAATCCGTGCGTTAGTTCTTCAGATAGAGCTATTGGGGAAATCGTGTAAATCCTGCAAAATTCATCATAACAGCGCCACCTGTTGGGCGATTTACACCAAAACGTAATCATCATCAATTCATATTAAGGACTAACTAAATCTGAAGTTTGATCGAAATCCGTGCATTAGTTCTTGAGATAGAGCTATTGCGAAAATCGTGAAAAATGCAGCATAGCAGCGCCATCTGTTGAGCGATTTACACCAAAAACTAATCAGCATCAATTTGTATTAGGGACTAACTGAATATCAATTTTGATTAAATTCCGTGCATTAGTTCTTGAGATAGAGCGCCCACAAAATTTGTGTCACATACACACAGACAGACAGACTCACAGAGTCACAGACAGACATTTTGTAAAAACATGTTTTTTGGAATCTCTGACCCCTAAAACGTGTAAATCCGTCGAAAACCGGAATTCGAAAATTTTCATGAATCCAATACTTTCTTCTTGTAAAGATAGAAGAAAGTAAAAACATTTATTTTATGTGGGAATCAGCTTAGATGCAGCCATTTATGCCTTTGCTTTAAACGCAAAGAGCATTAAGCTATTCAGAAGTGATGTGAAAATGTAAAAAAATCGGACATTTTAGTTTGTATAAGGAAAAGAACAGAGGTCCCCGAATGGGGACCCGGGGACCGAAAAGGTTGAAACAGATGGTTATAAATATTTTAATACATTTTTACTTTCTTCTATCTTTACAAGAAGAAAGTATTGGATTCGTGAAAATTTTCGACTTCCGGTTTTCGACGGATTTATACGTTTTAGAATGCCCAGAACACGATTTGATGGTTTTTAGAAAATATCTGTCTGTCACTCTGTCACTCTGTGAGTCTGTATGTGACAAAAATTTTGTGGGCGCTCTATCTCAAGAACTAATGCACGGAATTTTACAAAACTTCATATTTAGTTAGACCTTGATATAAACTGGACCTGATTAGTTTTTGGTGAAAATCGCCCAACAGGTGGCGCTGCTATGCGGCATTTTTCACGATTTCTGCAATAGCTATATCTCAAGAACTACTGCACGGATTTTCATAAAACTTCAGATTCAGTTAGTCCAGAATATAGTTTGGTGCTGATTATTGTTTTGTGAAAATCGCCCAACAGGTGGCGCTGCTATGCTGCATTATTCATGATTATCGCAATAGCTCTAACTCCAGAAAAATGCACGAATTTTCATCAAACTTCAGATTTAGTTAGTCCCTGATATAAATTAGTGCTGCTTAATTTTTGGTGTAAATCGCCCAACAGGTGGCACTGCTGTGCTGCATTTTCACGATTTCCGCAAGAGCTGTATCTCAAGAACTATTGCACAGATCAGATTTAGTTAGTCCTTGACATGAATTGACGTATAATTTAGTGCTGTTTAATTTTTGGTGTAAATCGCTCAACAGGTGGCGCTGCTATGCTGTATTTTTTGCGATTTCCGCAATAGCTTTATTTCAAGAACTCTTAGATTTTCAACAAACTTCAGATTCAGGTATACCTTGATATCATTTAGTGCTGTTTATTTTTGGTGTAAATCGCTCAACAGGTGGCGCTGCAATGCTACATTTTTCAGAATTTCCACTATAGCTCTATGTCAAGAACTAATGCACGAATTTTCACCAAACTTCAAATTCAGATATACTTTGATATGAATTGGTGCTAAATTCATGTAATTTTTAGTACTGTTTAAATGATTTAATTGACGTGATTTATATAGAAGAATGTTTTGTGATGGCCACAACATACTAGTTATTTATTAAGATGCTACTAATAAAAAAAAATATTTATTTTCATTAATTAAACTTATCTATAATTCTTAATAATTATTTTAAACCGTGTCCCAAGAAAGAGTGTCATTGCCATGCTTCTGACAAAACATTCATCTGGAATTTTTTAGAGGACAGCACATGCCATTTTATCAAAGCAAAAGTAATCCTTAAAAGTTAACTTGTTATAAGGTTTAGGTGAATAGAGTAAATAGTTTTATAGTTTCAATAAAACAAGCAAAGACTTTGAATGTTTTGGTGAGTATTTTTTTTTTTTTTTTTTTTTTTTTTTTGTATGTCATTACAATACCCATTTCTAATTTATAAGTAAATGAACTTTTATTTCTTAATCTGCTTTTATTGTATAAGAAATAGAAAATCATTGTATTGGCCAAGAGATATAATGGCTGCCATTTATGCCTGGGGAAAAATAAAAATATTTTGCTTAATTTGTCAGTACCGTACTCACTTATGTTCATTACCAAGTTCATTAAAATTTAAAAATTTGTTTTAAAATGTTAAATTAGTAATTTGGTCCCTGCTGATGCTTGTATATTAATGTTTATGAGGTAAGGTAATTATTTACAAAAAATTAAAACTTTCTGATTAATTCTAAAAATTTGATTTTGTTATTCCAAAACATGGACAGATTTTGAAAATGACCCACTTACAAAAATATGGAAATCAGTAGTATTATAGAAAAATGTTTGATAAACACGCTGCAGCAGACAGTTTTTAAAATGAAGGAATTATTTTAAGATATATTTAATGTTAAAATTGGTCAAAATCGTCCCATTAAAAAGGTTTTATAGAAGCAAAATCTATGCATAGGAAATTAACCCTTTGTATCCTGAAATTTGAATACAAAAATTGCTTCACCTGTATAATTATTTACATTAACGTCTAAGATATCCGGAACAACATATATAATAATAATTTGATTTTCGGATAAATTTTTTTAATAAAACTGATTTAAACCTTTATGTACTGAATTATTAATTCATGAAAATTTTATCTTCTAAAGCCTTTTTTAGTGAATTTTTGAAACTATATTAGAAGAGTTACATAATCATTTAACAAATTTTAGAAGGATTGTAGAAGGTTTGAAGGATTTAGAAGGATTAATTAAATTTTAATTTATAGGGATTTTGTGCAATATTTATAACCCCACTTAAATCTTTTATTTTAAATATTTTTCGTAGTATTTTGTAGAATTAGGAAATGTACAAATATAATGTTTTTACAATAGAAATATAGAAATATTTCCGAATTGAAAAATCTCCCCCCCCCCCCCCCACAACGCCTAGAAAGCTGAAAAGGTGCAAATGCAAAAGAAATCCTCCCTTTAAAAATATTTTTGTTTTTTGTAACCAATAATGCTTTTGGAACAAGATAAAGTAATGCATCTATAACTCATTCTAAATTGTGTTACTACTCATCGATGTATTAAATGAATTTTGTAACAAATTATTTTAATGGTACTTTAAAGTACCGTCAGTAGATAAAGGGTTAATAAATCGGAAGTTAGAGCTATTTTTTGTAAAATATTTACAAGAATAATTAGATTAACAAAAAATACCGTTATGGAAATTTCACAATTCTTATAAGAGCAGTGTAAATAAATGTATTGTGATCCTATCTGTAACAGTGAAGGGCTTTGTAGTTGCAAATTTTTCGTATAACATTTATTTGGTATTTGTTAGTTATCCCGTCGACCAATTTCGCGAAATTATATAAATCGCCAAACCACTCGCCAAATTATACAAATTGACATAATTTTTATTTTAAATAACGAAAGAACAAGTAAATTAGTATAACAATAATAACTAGTATGTTGCGGCCATCACAAAACTTTCTTCTATATAAATCACGTCCATTAAATCATTTAAATAGTATAAGAAATTACATCAATTTAGAACCAATTCGTATCAAAGTATACCTGAATTCGAAGTTTGATGAAAATTCGTGCATTAGTTATTGAGATAGCGCTGTAGGGGAAATTCTGAGAAATTCAGCATAGCAGCGCCACCTGTTGAGCGATTTGCACCAAAACACAAACAGCACTAATTCATATTAAGGTATACCGGAATCTGAAGTTTGATGAAAATCGGTGCATTAGTTCTGGAGCTAGGGCTATTGTGGAAATCACAAAAAATGAAGCACAGCAGCGCCACCTGTTGAGCGATTTACACGAAAAGGTACAAAACATCATTTCATGTCAAGGACTAACTGAATCTGAAGTTTGATGAAAATCCGTGCATTAGTTCTGGACATTGAGCTATTGTGGAAATCGTGAAAAATGCTGCATAGCAGCGCCACCTGTTGAGCGATTTACACCAAAACATAAACAGCACTAATTCATATCCAGGTATACCTGATTCTGAAGTTTGTTGAAAACCCAAGTATTAGTTCTTGAGATAGAGCTATTGCGGAAATCTAAAAAAATGCAGCATAGCAGTGCCACCTGTTGAGCGATTTACATCACAAGAGGCAAAACGTCAATTCATGTCAAGCACTAACTGAATCTGAAGTTTGATAAAAATCCGTGCATTATTTCTTGAGATTGAGCTATTACGAAAATCGTGTAAATTCTACAAAATGCAGCATAGCAGCGCCATCTGTTGGGCGATTTGCACGAAAACGTTACCAGCACCAATTCATATCAAGGATTAACGGAATCTGAAGTTTTATAAAAATCTGTGCATTAGTTCTTGAGATAGAGCTTTTGCGGAAATCCTGAAAAATGCTACATAGCACCGCCACCTGTTGAGCGATTTACACCAAAAACTAATCAGCATCAATTTGTATTAGGGACTAACTTAATATAAATTTTTATTAAATTCCGTGCATTAGTTCTTGAGATAGAGCGCCCACAAAATTTGTGTCACATACACACAGACAGACAGACAGACAGACAGACTCACAGAGTCACAGACAGACATTTTGTAAAAACATGTTTTTTGGAATCTCTGACCCATAAAACGTATAAATCCGTCGAAAACTGGAATTCGAAAATTTTCATGAAACCAATACTTTCTTCTTGTCAAGATAGAAGAAAGTAAAAATACAAATAAAACGTCGAAATAAAACTCCCTTGATGATCTAAACACATGTAAGTCAAGTGAATGTGACATTTACGAGCAACCATTATTGGCATTTAATATTACAATTTGGCGACAGTAATTTGGTCGACGGGATAACTAACAAGTACCCATTTTTTAATAGGATAAAAGCTACACCTAAGTAAATGGTTGAGAAAATAACCACATTAAAAATATTGAGCTTTGACTGTTTCACTGCGCTTTCTACAGGGTGGCTACTAAATACTGTTACACTCCAAAAAATACGAATTAATTTTAATCTTTTGGTAAAACAATTTATTTCTCTATTTTAACGTTTGGCAATCTTCTATTAGTGCAGACGAATTTTGTTATAAAGCAAATATTTAAAATTATTTTAAAGATGGAAGCCAAAAGAATGATGATTAATCAGCTCTTTGATCGCAGATTTTCCGCTGGTGAACACTTTAAGCAATTAAAATGCCTTGATTGTAATGGAACATTTATATATAGAACTATAAATTGATTGTTGGATACTAATAGCTATGTAAAGATCGACCTAGGCCTGGAAGCCCACGCTCAGTTCGTACAATAGAGCGCATCAAAGGAATTCGTGAACAAGTGTGAAGAAATCCACAACGTTCTGCAAATAAAATGGCTGCAGAAGAGAACGCGAGTCGCAGAACTATGCAGGTTATTATAAATGAATGTTTGGATTATGTCCCTTATCGCAAAAGAAAAATTCAAGGTTTGACTGCTGCATAAAGAATAAAAACATTACAAAGGAGGAAGAAATTGATGAAGCGGCACGGTAGGAAAAGTGTTGACAGAATAAAATTTTCTGATGGGAAGCTATTTTGCACTGAACAGTGTTATAATGCTAAAAATGATATCGTATATTCAGCATTCAGCATTTCAGCAAGATTCTACACCTTCGCACCGAGCTAAATCAACAAGGGCTTGGCTCCCTGTCAATTATCCAAACTTTATCATGCAAGAAGATTGGCCACCTTCTTCACCGGATCTAAATCCTTTAGATTATTGCGTCTGGGGGGTTTTAGAGGCTAAAGTAAACAGCAACAAACACAGTAGTTTGGACTCTCACAAAACTTCCATATTGCGTGAATGATACCGATTACCTCTTAAAATGATTCGTGCCGCAGTCTGACAATGGTATAAGAGATTATCTATGGTAATCCATAAAGATGGCGGTCAATTCGAGTAAATGTTTTTCCCTGTAAACTTTCATTTCTTATGTTCACCATATTAGTCTAGTTATCATTTTCTATTTCTATTTGTAAAATAAAATGACTGAATATTTGTAACAGTATTTAGTAGCCACTCTGTAAATAGAATTGATCAAATTATTTTGTATGAAAAGTGCAATATGCTATATAAACATGTATAGTAATCACTTATAAAAAGATTTAGATAATAATGCTATAAAAAGTGATAAAATATCGTTATTAAGATTGACGATCGTTTCGTCGCACAAACGGTGACATTTTCAAAATCATTCACAATAGAAAATATTTTCACATAATTTAACAAGTTGGGAATTGCTCGTCAAACTTGGCAAATAATTATCGTATTATAAATGTTCGTATTATAAATAGTTTAATAAATATTTTTTGCACCGCATATTGTACTGAATGTGTATTTTAGTGCACTTCATAAGTGCATGTCAATTTCATGCTGTTCAAAGGGCTGTAACATCATTAAAATGCACTTGAAATAATTTTTTCCCATTGACCATCATGTAACGGAAAACTTTTGACTGTCCCTGTCATTAAACTATACATCCGATTTTTATAAAATTGGAAATGAGTCGACAAAATTTTACAACAATTATATATTTAAAATTTCAGACCATTCGGAAGGCTGTAACATCATTAAAATGCACTTGAAATAATTTTTTCCCATTGGCCATAATGTAATGGAAAACTTTTGACTGTCCCTGTTATTAAACTATACCTCCAATTTTCATAAAATTTGAAATGGCTCGACAAAATGTTGCAACAATTATATATTTAAAATTTCAGACAATTCGGTTAGGTTGTTTTTGCTCTGTTATATGCGGACAGACGGACAGACGGACGGACGGACGGACGGACGGACAGACAGACAGACGGACCGAACGACAACTATAGGTGCTACGTATTTATATAATTACGAATGCACCTAAAAACAATAAACATAGTAAACAATGTCACGAAACATGATGCATAATGTAAAACATTGCAAACATAAAATTAAATTTAAATTAAATTAGCTATTTGCAATCTGCTGTTAGTAGACGAATTAAATAAATTTTACTTAATGGTAGTTAAAAGTACCGGCAGGATATAAAGGGCTAAATATTTTTTCTATATATTCATTAGAAGCTCGCGGTGCTGCATAAAATGGGTAAATAAATAAATGAAACTAAAGAAGCGATATAACAATTGGGATACTTTTTATACGTCTGTTTAAAATGAAATTATTTTTTATAAAAATGCCATTAGAAGAGACCGGATTACATGCATTATAAAATATATGAGATATGCATTAATTTAATATATGTATTGTGAATATGCACTTACAAATTTTTTGATACTTATTATTTTCACATGTTACGTATAAGAATTAGAGGTGTGTCATTTGTTGAGGAACGATTCCAAAAGAACGATTCCGGCAGTGAAATTGAAGGACCGATTCCAGTCTGTAAAAAGGAATCTGTCCTTTTCGGAACGATTCCTCGGAATCGGTCCCTTTTTGGAACGATCCCGAAAAGAAACGACTCCTTGGAATCAGTCCTTTTCGGAACGACTCCGAAAAGGAACGAGTCCTCGGAATCGGTCCGAAATGTACCGACTCCGAAAAGGACCGATTCCTCCGAGTCGTACCGAAATGTACCGACTCCGAAAAGGACCGATACCTCGAAGTCGTTCCGAAATGTACCGACTCCGAAAAGGACCGATTCCTCGGAGTCGTTCCGAAATGTACCGACTCCGAAAAGGACCGATTCCTCGGAGTCGGTCCGAAATGTAACGACTCCGAACAGGAACGATTCCTTGGGAATCGGTTCTTATTCTTGTAGTCTTTTAATAAATTAAAATACGCTATTTTATTTCAAAATAACAGATTTTGATTCTATTAAAGCTGACTTTATTGCCAAAATGCCCTTCTAATATGTACCCCCCTCCCCCCCCCCCCCAAAAAAAAAAGAAAAGAAAAGAAAGAAAGAAAAAAGAAATTGAAGTGCGAGGCGGAGGAGGGCGTTTAATAAATTACAACTGCGTATTATATTCTCTTAAATTTTATGTTTAGATGAATAGAAGTATCTTGTTTTACTTCAATTAAAATAGTCTATTATAAATTATTTACTTATCATCTGTTACTTAATTACACTACTATTGGATCCTCTTGTGCTAAATTAATCTGAAAGAAATAATTTCAAAAAAATATTTTATACGAATTGGATTTTTTCCACCTGAGTGAAAAAGTGCCCGAGATGGGATTCGAACCCAGAAACTTTACGTGCATTACCGATTGAGTACCTGGACCCCGAAGGTAATGGAACACCATGTGTATTTAGATACACTAATACTTTTTCTAATTGGTAAATATATCATACGAAATGAATTTTTTCTAAATGAATTCTTAAGGCTGTTTTCAAATCCAAAAGAGTAACTTTGTGACAAAAGTTTTAATTTATTTTTATTCGGAAATGCATGAAACGAGCAGGTGTTGTTGTTCAGAAACTATGTAATCGAGCTGTTTTTTCCGTTTTTTCCTTTTTTTTTTTTGCAAACGCAATAGATATTTCAGAATATAGTGTCAAAGTGGACGTTTTGAACCGAATTTCCTCACGAAAGAGGCATAATCGCTCAAAAAGGGGTGAAAAACGTGTTTGCCACGGGATCAAAACTGCTTATAACTCAATAGGTAATTTATTGATCAAAAAATAGAAATCACAAATCGATTCCAAATCTTTCCAAGACTTTCCAATTTTACATCTTTCCGTTAAAAAATAAATTTGTAAATTTGTCAAAACGTTTTGCGCTTGTTGAGCAGATCACTTAAGAACAGCCTTAAGAAAAACAAAGAAAATGCTTGTTTAAATAATAGTGAAAAATATTTTTTTTAATCTGATTAGAAACCGTTTTGAATGATATAAGAAATACATCACTATGCCATAAAAATTGCGTTTTAATAGGATAATAATAACTGATTTTCAATTATTTTAATAATTGTAGAGCTACGCACTTTCATGTATATTTCACTGTTTCATATTTTTCCCTCAAGCATAATTTCAATTTGAGAATCCTCTTTGTCAAAAGAAAAATATGACCAGCTACGAGCTCTCGAATACCACTTTATTTCCACAGTTTGGCGGCTTGTTTTTCTCTCCTGAAAAGATGATTAAAAAAATCTCGAAACTCTCGAAAATTGTTGTTTTAATCAACTTACATTGAGTTTTATTACATAAAGTAAAATCTGTTTGAACAAGGAATTTTTGTAAAACGTTTCTTTCTTTCTTAAAATAATGAATATTTCAGAAAACATAATGTCTAATACTAATACAGTCAAACCTCGTTAACACGAACACGCTTAACGCGAATTACTTTTAGCATGAACTGCTTACGATTGCCCCGTCCAGTTGTACGTAATGTATTTAAGTTCGGATAACACGAACAAAAGAAGTTTCCCCTTGAGTGTTCGCGTTAACGAGGTTTGACTGTAATTGTCGGAGCACAGCTCCGGCTTCCCTTCAAAAATTACACTTATTGTTAACACGATAGCGCCCAAAATATTTGACTCATCGACACAAAAAATGAGCTGCACGTTAGTAGGGACAAAATCTCGGCGCGTATTGAAAATCATAAATATTCGTCATAAATATTCGTCAACAGCCTGAAATGTCGGCTCAAAATTTTCCAATAGAGATAACATTGCGAGTTTAATTCTATATATTTAAAAGACTAGGGGGCTCTGCCCCCTACGAGCTACGCTCGCCAACCCCCGTTAAGGCACACCAAAATTCAAAAAGCACGCTAATTGCACACATTTGATCGGCTTTAAAAATATTGAATTAAAATTAAAAAAAAACAGTAGCGATCTCTCTGTAAACGGGTTTCCATTCGTTTTTCTTGGATTGAGGATTTTTAAGACGAAATCTGTTGCTGTTAAGAGATACAATGGCTGTTTTCGTATTTAATTAAACACATTAGTTATTTGAAAATAAGCTAATGTAAAATGAATTAAGTAAACAGTGTCATTGTCTCCCGGTATTTTTTAGCAGCGCTTAGTTCTTTTAAATAATTCATCTTAAATGTATCGTTTCAAATCTGACGTAATTTACACCAAACTTTTATTTCTCTTATTAATATTCACGTAAAAATACTTTTGTTGTTAGAAGGAAATATTATTTGCGCTGTCTTCGAATTCACGATAATAGTTGAAAAGATTATCTCAAAATATCTCGCGCAAATATATTTTTCAATTTAAATTGTTTTACCATATTTTTGGGGCATTTTAAATATGACGTAAAATTCAAGTGTAAATATGGTTCTTATGACGTAATTTTCCTGCTTTTAACATGTAATCATTTAATTCTAATTTTAAAGTTTTTTTTTTTCTGTTTGTAATAGTCACGTGTAAATAAATTTTTAATTTGAAGAAATATTTGATATGATAATTTGTTTCGCTGTTTATACAATTGGCAACAGTTTAAATTAATGACATTTTCTAAAATTTGTAAAAAACATCTCTCGAAATGCTGAAAATTTGAATTAAAAATAGAAATAAAACCTCAAAAAATGCATCAAATAAGAAAAATAAATGCAATCTGCGCATTGGGAACTTATAACGCATAAAATGATCTAAAAATGATTAAATTCTCATGCATAGTTTTTGCTCAAATAAAACTTTTTTAATGGAACGACTTTGTCCAACTTTAGCATTAAATATCTCTTAAAATAATTCTTCGATTTGAAAACTGTCTGCATCAGTGTGTTTATCAAACATTTTTCTATAATACCGCCGATTTTCATATTTTTGTATGCAACAGTTTTCTTAATATTAACGATGAAAGGCCATGCTTAAGCATTCAAATTGGATGCGGATCAACCCGGAATATCTACGCAGATGTTCATTGGTCCATTTCCAAATCAAAACTTTTTTTTATATATAGAAGGATAAGGCTTTCTTTTTTTAGTCATGTACCTTGAGCTTATTTTTGCACCAATTTTAATAATTCTTTTTTTTTTTTAATGAAAGCTGTTTCTTTGTAGATTTGCCCGCACTAGCTATTTTTTTTTTAAATATTCCCATTTTTATATTTAAATTTAAAATTTAAAAAATTTCTATGAATTTGTTTCAAAATGGTAGCAATTGGATTACTTCTATTGTTGTAAAGAAAGGAAAAATAATAAGGTTTGCTTATCTTTATTGATGCCATTTTCTCATAAAATTCAAAATAAACTTTCTGAAAAAATTGAATAGAAAATGACGTCATGCTTTAATAAAATACTCATGTTTGGCGCAAAAAGCTGTTACAATTCAATTCTTTTTCATTCATTGAGTTTGAGACGCTTGGTGAAATGCTTCAATGAGGCAAAATGACATCATATTTAAATGAAAACGATAATTTTTTCTGATAAAAGTAAATATTTTACTACGAACGCCTCTAAAAGATATAAATTTCTGTAATTTTACTCGCCGATACAGAAATTAGAATCACAAGTCAAGAGTGCGAATGTTCACATGCAAAGTCGTAGTTGACAAACTTGATTTCAAGTTTAGAAATATATGTATTAATCACATATTGCGCATTGTAATATTTTTGAAATGGTGAATGTAAATATAAGAGATGCGTATGCAAATTATGAGACGGTGAAAATAACATAAAGTTTACATTTTACGCGAAAAATAATTCCATGATTAACTTAAGGTGAAATCATTTTTTTACTTTCTTCTATCTTTACAAGAAGAAAGTATTGGATTCATGAAAATTTTCGAATTCCGGTTTTCGACGGATTTACACGTTTTAGAGGTCAGAGAACCCGAAAAACATGTTTTTACAAAATGTCTGTCTGTGACTCTGTGAGTCTGTCTGTCTGTCTATCTGTCTGTCTGTCTGTCTGTCTGTCTGTGTGTATGTGACACAAATTTTGTGGGCGCTCTATCTCAAGAACTAATGCACGGAATTTAATAAAAATTGATATTCAATTAGTCCCTAATACAAATTGATGCTGATTAGTTTTTGGTGCAAATCGCTCAACAGGTGGCGCTGCTATGCTGCATTTTGTATGATTTCCGAAATGGCTCTATCTCAAGAACTAATGCGCGGATTTTCATGAAACTTCAGATTCTGTTAGTCCTTGATATGACTTGATGCTGATTATGTGTTGGTGCAAATCGCTCAACAGGTGGCGCTGCTATGCTGCATTTTTATGATTTCCGAAATGGCTCTATCTCAAGAACTAAAGCACGGATTTTCATGAAACTTCAGATTCAGTTAGTCCTTGATAAGACTTGATGCTGATTACATGTTGGTGCAAATCGCTCAACAGGTGGCGCTGCTATGCTGCATTTTTTACAATTCCCGCAGTGGCTCTATCTCAAGAATTAATGCGCGGATTTTCATCAAACTTCAGATTCAGTTAATCCTTGACATGAATTGAAGTTTTGTACAGTTTGGTGTAAATCGCTCAACAGGTGGCGCTGCTATACTGCATTTGTTTCAATTTCCGCAATAGCTGTATCTCTACAACTAATGCTTGGATTTTCAAAAAACTTCAGATTCATATATACTTTGATATGAATTAGTGCTGTTTGTGTTTTGGTGCAAATCGCTCAACAGGTGGCGCTGCTATGCTGCATTTTTCAGAATTTCCATTATAGCGGTATCTGAAGAACTAATGCAACAATTTTCACTAAACTTCAGAATCAGTTAATCCTTGATATGAATTGACATTTTGTACATTTTGGTGTAAATCGCTCAACAGGTGGCGCTGCTATACAGCATTTTTCACGATTTCTTCAATCGCTGTATCTCAAGAACTAATGGACATATTTTCATCAAACTTCAGATTCAGTTACTCTTTGATATGAAATGATGCTGACTACGTGTTGGTGAATATCGCCCAATAGGTGGCGCTGCTATGCTGCATTTTGCACTATTTCCTCAATAGCTCTATCTCAAGAACTAATGCACGAATTTTCATCAAACTTCAGATTCAAGTACACCTTGATAAATGTTGATACTGATTATGTGGTTGTGTAAATCGCTCAACAGGTGGCGCTGTTATGCTGCATTTGTCATGATTTGCGCAATAGCTCTATCTTAGGAACTAATGCACGGATTTTCCCCAAACTTCATATTCAGTTAGACATTGACACATGTGGATGATAATTAGGGTCTGGTTTAAATCACCCAATAGGTGGCGCTGCTATGCTGCATTTTGATGGATTTACACGATTTCATGGACAGTAATATCTCAAGAACTAATGCACGGAATTTCATCTTTTTAGAATCCTCATGATGAGCATAGATGCACTGTGATAATGAATTTTGAAGTATTGACAAGTATGAAATAGAAGAAAGTTTTGTGATGGCCACAACATACTAGTTTTAATTTTCAATCTGCAATTTTAAAAGGCACAGATGTCATATACGCACCATATTGGCGCGATTTTTTTCTGACGCCAATGTCATATACGCAACGGGTACTTAAATGGCGCCAAAGTGTCGTTATTTTGCTTGATATGGTAACCGGATGTTAGTGTTTGTGCTGTTTAAGTTTTCCCCGAATTGGCATGGGGAAAAAATCGTGCCAATATGGGACGTATATGACATCTGTGCCTTTCAAACATAGCAGCCTCAATGGGTAATTTCATCAAAATTACATATCTTGATTAGGTATAATAGATAATGCAGTTTAATTTTTTAAAGTTTGAACAGTCGAAGTGTATGGAATTAGTATTTTGGTAACTTTAAGTTAAAAATAATATTTGTTTTAAGAGACTAAGTAGTAACCTATGTATGAGTTCGTTTTTAAACAATTTCTTTCGTCGAAATTCGACGAGGTTCATCCCGTTATTAATTAAAACATTAGCTCCATTGCTGTAAATTATGCATTTTAACCTCATACAGATCATTATGGAGTCGAATGTTGAAGTCGATGTTCATACATTGGTGACCTGAGATATAGATTGACCCCCCTCCCCGTTTCAGAAGTTTTACGTTCTACGTATTGTAATAACCACTATTTTTTTTTTCGAACTTTTCATTCTTTGTAAGCTTCCAAATCGATGCAATTCATTTTGAATTTTAAATTAAGAGAAACGAAAAGAAAATCGAATACGGAAAATACGATTTTGGGCATTAGTCGAATGGCTACGAGTGATACTCAAAGAAATCGAGAAAAAGATAATGTCATGTATGCATTACTCATATGTATGTATTCTTATGTATGTATGTTTGTATTCAGACGAATGTATGTTTCTATTGGGAAATTTTCGTAAACGTGTATGTAGACAAATTCATAATTTACTGAGCATTGTTTGATGCGAAAATTTAACAATTTGGTAGCTGTCCCAATTACTGACGATTACTCAATTTTTTTTTAATTCATCGTAGTTGAATATATTTCAACTGAAATGCAAGTGAACATTCTGAAGTAAATGAGATAATCATTTTTTTTTTTTTTGGTCAAGATGTACACTAGAAAACAGAAATATGTAGATTACAAAATAAAAAAATACCTATACGGGTTGGAAAAGGTAGCTTCCCTATTTCTTGGTTTTAAGATTTTAGCTAATTTTACTAGAGAACACGAAGTTAAAATGCGAAGAACCCGGTTAGAGAAGAATCATCAGTACTGAATTTCAATGGAAATTTCGCCAAATTAGTCAGATACAGCCAAATTGGCTTAATTTGTGATGACATATTTTTGGTCGCCAAATTTGGCTATATTTCGTCCAAATGTCGCGAAGCTTAGCAATAAATGCGACGTTAATGTATATGACTATGATCGTTTATGCTTACCCAGCAAAGAAAGAAACAGTGGGCCATCAGCTGGAAAAAAGATGGCACCCAGCAGTGCCATCAGCGATAAAGTGCAAGGGTGCCATTACTTAAACCTGTCGAGAAGTGTCCGAGCCGAATGCAGCTGGCCCATCAGCGATGGCCAACAGCAGGCCAGCATATGCCATCACATTACTTCAATCCGGCACTTTTCCTGCAGTGCTAGCACCTATTCCACTGCTATTCCTTTGCTGGCCCAGCACTTTCCCTTACAAAAATTTCTTATAGAATTCTGTAAAAAAAAACAAAGTATTATATAATTACGGCTTTTTTTCTATAAGCTAGTTTCACCAAGAACTATCTGTAGAAGTGTCTATAGAAATATTTGAACTTTCAGCGGTTTCCATGTGGTCACCCTCCCAAGTACTGACTGCGCTCGATGCTGCTTAGTTTTCGTGATCGGACATGAACAAGTGCTTTCAGCGTACGCTACGACTGCTCGCAGTTTTCAAGCTCTCATTGCACTATTTCGAGTTTGTTTCTTTTGTGATTGACGTTCCCAGTCATTAACCTGGTATAGAAATTATTCTATTGTATAGAAATCCTATGTATTTTATGCACTTTTTTTTTATTATTGATTCTGAACTGCGTAAATTATGAAAACCAAAATCCTTTGTAACCTAGTAAAACCAGATTTAAGGAGAGAAAAAAAAGTGCGTTGAAATAAAGAATTTATTTATTTATTCATTTACGTATTTATTTTGTTGGTGGCAGTGGTGCTATATTTTTTACAGTTTCAAAAAAAATTAGCTTCACAGCTTAAATTGTGTTAAGATATTCATTTCAGATTTGTGTTCAAATACTCAATATCTTCAATATTCGCAGCGCCACCTAGCGTAAGGGTTGCCAGCACTAATACTGCAAAAGTTCGTGCACTTCCATGTAGTGGTGCTCCAGCACATGAGATAAAATGGATGCCCACCAGAATTTTATCTGATGATTTCCAAAACAACAAAGTTGACTGAAGCTGTCCAGCAGTGGTCATGTAGTGGTAGACCATCAGCCAGCACTTCTCCATCATTGCCAGAACCTATCTTGCTGCTGGCCAGCAATTTCCTCTTTGCTGGGTATGATCGGAGAAATGAATTCAACAATGAAAGATAATTCGCTTAATTATCAGCTTAATTATATATATCGCTTAAATTCAGCGTTATTCAGCTTAATTCTATGTGGAAAAGTTGCATAAAAATAACCCAGATGCTTCCTAATATTTTCATAATAACGATATAACAACAACTCAGATGAATAAAGGTATCAAGTTTGATAGAGGAGTATAGCAGACTATCTATGAGTGTGTGTTACATACGTGTTACAAACCTTTACCTGTTGCCATATTAAATAAGTGTGGGCTGTGCCAGACGAGCAAGTCTTTGAAGGAGCTTTCAAATTTTCTGCCGCTAGCTTGATGGATCAAGTTCTCAAAGATATGAGCTAAATTTAAAAAATTGAAATCTCTCAAATACATCCGGGGGTAATTCTTTATCTTTACCGTAGATTCTCTTATCCAATGGTTTCTCTTTACTTTTAACATTTCTGAATTATTATAAAGAACAACAAATTATGCTGCCTTCAGTTATGCGCTCAACAGCTTTTGTCTTTGCAAACAAAGGTTACAAATTTCCCTAAATCAACTTTTATTATTGGAAAAGGAAGAGCTGTAAAATGTACAAAAATCAAAGAAATTAGAATAACAATCATAGAGCAGTTAGGATCAGAAGCTATAATTATTTTGGCACTAGCAGGTACTGCTGCATTTAATGTCAAAGACAAGGCAACTCACTCAGTGCTTAAAGAACCAACGTGTTTTAAATAGTTCGCTAATTTAAAAAGTCAGCAATACATCTACAGCTCAGAATGGATACAATGTTATTTCTCATTATTGATGAATTTTCAATGATAAGGATGTCGTCTTATGGCTGACCTTGAACAAAGATATCGCGAAGGTAAAATAGATAGCATTGAGTCTTTTAGAGGCTTATTTGTTTAAATCCATGGACGTATTAGGTAGTTACATCGCGTAAAAGACATCCCTCTATATAAGAGACATTCTTTAAAAGTCATTTTGATTCTTCGCGGACAAAAAATACTTAGAGCTTTTAAAAAATGTTTCACATTAACAACTCATTGAGACAAAACGACGATCAGCAGACACAATTCCGAAAGACTCTGAACTCACTTTGCGTGAGTCAAGTTTTTGACTACCTCTCACTCCTTATGTAACGACGCAAAGATATACTGCTTTCGGCTAACTTGAATGATTTGAAGGTGCCATATGTATTTTTCTCAAAACCAAGCAAGCTAAAGAATGTAATCAAGAAGCACTTCTTAAATCAAAGCGGGGACCAATAAACAAGAATTTTAGCAGATCACAATGATTAAATAGCAAGATGGAGTGAAGATGATCACGGTCTGGACTTCAGTCTAGACTTTCCTCAGCAGCTGGATGCAGGGTTATGGATTATGCTACATACCAATATCTGAACGGAGTGAGAATTGGTAAACGTAAGTACGATAAAAGATATTGCCTATAGCCCACATTTTCAACCTCGAGGTTTGCCAGAGGCCATAATAGTTCATTTTGTTGAGTATCACGAGCCATTTCTAACTGTAATTTTTTTTTATCAAACATATTTGTAAATATTGGAAAGAAGAAAAAGCCTCATTCACACGAAGTTAGTTACCTTCAACTGTTGCATACCTTGCCACCATGCATAGATCCTCGAGTTTAACATTGTCAAAAACTGCTGTAGATATGGTGTTGTTTATAAAGGTGTCTATAAGGTGTTGTCACATAAAACAACTTATGTCGTTTTTACTGTAGTTTGTCATTTAGAGAAAGTTCTAGTGGAAGCAATTTTCGCTAAGGACAGGCTTTACCCAAATTAGAAGTATGGGAGCACTTGCTGACATATTAGAATTTGTGCATTACTTGAGGCAACTGACGACTGAGTTAAACACTTTAAAATGAGGTATCGACGATTGTTATTTCAAACTTACTTTTATACTATTAAACAGCAATCTAGAAAATAAAACATTTTTTTAAGTAATATCTTTTAAGGGTGTATTTCAATCTAAACTGCTTATTTTCTGATTTATTTTTAAATTCATTTTTGCTCTCAGACGCATCAAACTGGCAAATTCTCTTATTTAGAAACTACATAATGTGCCGTGCTCGTCGATTTTTTGATAAATGCAGAAAATATTGCAAAAAATGCTGTCAAAGTGGGCGTTTGGAACCGAATTTTCCGAAGCGGGAGATCTAGGAATGAAAAAAAAAAATGGTCATGCTGAGAAAATAATTGTTTAAAAATCAAATTCTAATGAATTGATCAAAAAATAAAATCACACGGCCTTTTATACATCTCTTCAAAAATCACCTCGGCAAGTTTCATGTTTTTACTTTTAAAAATGAGTCTGAAAATGTCTCAGAAAATTTCGAGCTGGTAAGGGTGGAAAAATATTTTTTCGAATATACCCTTAAGTTTACGCGCCTCCAGGCTCCGACATTTCGGCCTGACGGATACTAGTAATATAACAGTCACAGTGGTGGTTGGGATTCAAATAATTTTACCGCGTTCGCTCTCTTAATGGCCGTTTTGAGTATAAAAACGGGAAAGAAAAATCACGTGCTACATATAGATTTATCGGACTTTCTCCAATACTGCCACATATATGTAAAGCTGCACATTTTATGCTTGTTTCGGTTTCATAGATTTATGTTGTCCCTCCGCCTACCAGAGGGTTCAATGGCCCCGGCAGGTACAGTCGTGGGGAAAAAAAAAAAAGTAAACACCCCCTACGAACTCTTCAACAAATTATTGTAGACGGAAGTTACTGGTGCCGAACGATTTGAAATAAAGTCTACTTTTAAATTATGTATATAAAATTTGCTTAGGGGGTAATCTACATATTAAAACTAACCGAAACCTCATTTTTTTCAATGGCAATGCCCAATTTTAACGAGATATTTCAAATCTTCGGTTCAAACTATGCCTAGACACCGAATTTCAAGTCATTTGAATGATAAGTTTTTGAATTATAAACATTCAAAATTTAGTGCTTCTAATGTTAAATAACATTTTCATATTTTTATTTATATCTCCTGAAATTATGCTCCTAATGTGCTAATTTTTTGTGTAGCAATAAAACTTATGTGCCCAAACATAAATAAGCTGAATTTGCAATTTTTATAGTTTTATGATATGAATTATGAATTATGAAATTAATATTCGAAAAAATTATGAATTGCAACCTACAAGTTTTTTGATGGATTTAGATTTATTAAGTCCTGCTTTATAAAAATCCAAAATTTCACATGTTTCTTCCAAATAGTTTTCAAATTATGCTTAAAAAACGGCAAAATGGTGGTTCAAGGGACCGTCTATAATAGAAGTGAGTAGATATTTTGAAATTTCTTCTGCTGCTTTGTTATCTAACAAACTTCATTGACTGCTTAAGGTGCCTTGATCAAGAAGGGGGCTCTCTCGGTTAGCAGTCGACTACCCAACTTCAATTTGGATACAGCCCTTAAAATACGCTCCTTTTAAAATGATTAATTTCTCGGAAACTTATGGTACGAATTGCATAAAAATTTGGTTTTAGGCTAATTGAAGGGTTTATTTAATTACATAAAGTTTTCTGAAAAGTTCGAATTTAACAAAATGTATCTATTTTAAATAGTTTTGACAATAAAAAGTTTAACTCCGAATTAAAAATAGTCAAATTCTCAAAAAATTAAGGTTGGTATTATCTATAACACGTTTACAACAGATGTCTTTCATTCAACGGCCGAAACGTCGTTCGTCAAAAGGATGTTGACAAAAGGATATTTCTTTATGTAATACTACACCCTGTAATAATAATGGACATACTTTTAATTTGTATATAATTAAATCAACCAACCGTTTTTCAGTTAAAAATTTAGTAAATTTCAAATTTAAAGAAATAGAACTTTGAAATTTAGTGAATCACTATATCTTTTGGCGGAGATAATATGTACTATGTATGTATAAAATCATATATATTACTATATATATATTTTTTATTATATTAATATATACAATATTATCTTATATATATCACTAGCCATGCTGCTAATTACAGGTCTGCACGGGCCGACATTTCCAGGCCCGGGCCCGGCCGGCCCGTAAAAAAAGTAGCATTGGCCCGGCCCGATGAAAAAATTAAAAGTTCGGCCCGAACCCGGCCCGGCCCGGCCCGGAAAAAAGTTAAAATCTCGGCCCAAGCCCGGCCCGGCCCGGCCCGAGTGAATTTCTACAAAACATTGATTTTTACATCGAATTGGTTAAAAGTTTGTCTCGTACGAGGAGTTCTGACCAAAAATATTTATCTTAACTTTATTTTTCATGTTTATAATCTTCATTTTTATAGAAGTGCCGCAGGCTGCGGTATTTATTTTTTTAATGAATCTCTATTTCTTGTATGTAAATGTTTCAGTTATCATTAATATTGTTAATCTATATTCCATGTATTCCATGTAATCTATATTCCAAGTCTTAAAAATCTGAAAAATGCTATACAGTAAAATCCTCTAAGACGGAATTGCATAGTAAAGAAAAAAAATGCGTTATAGACAAGCTCCCTTCTTAGCAAGTGTAAATGTATTATAAAGGGTAACTCCGCTAGAGTCGCCGCATACGGGATAGATGCCGCACCCCTTCTATTTCTTGTAATTGTCGATAGATGGTCGTCAAACGCACAGTAGGTGCGCAATGCGATTATTTTAACCAGTGTATAGCGTGAATCCCATTTCGATGTTTACTTGTAGAAGTACAATCCTTATTTTGACGTAAGTGCATGATTTCACTGTCCAAACTTTTAAACACGTTATGTTTAAATACTTTTCATACACTAATTACTAAATGCATGCATGGTTTCGAAGTCAAAACTAAGTGTAACGTTTGTATAGAGTACTATGTGTATGGTTACGCCATTCCCCTTAGCGATGGCTGGTAACTGTGATGGTCGACGTCTGCACCATGCAAAATGAGATACATGCCACACTGCTATTCCGGTATACATGCCGCAGTTTCTTTTGTACGGGATGATTAAGTGTTATTAACTTTTCCTTTTCTTTTTGCATAGACTAACCATGTTAGGCATGTTATCAAGTTTACTAAAACCGAAGGTGAAAAAGGGGGAAATAAAAAGTACGAAGTGAAAGAAAGATGTAAGTCAAGATGATAATAATGAAAAATTGGATAACGCGTAACGCAGACGTTCTTGCAAACTACTCCAAAAAAGAGGAATTATAATTGGCTTCGTTGCATCATGTGTTTAAATGTCGTTACATAAAGACTGTACTTTTTCGACACTTTTTCTGTAGATTGTAGTCGAAAAAATAGGTCTTTTACCCCATTCGGGACCATAGGTGCATATAAGCACCTTCATAAAAAGCTTACATTGTTTCTGGCACCAGCAAAAAAGAAAAGTAATATTTGCTTTGTTTAATTTGAGCATTTTCATGATTATTTAAGTAAAGGTAACTTCTTTTAAAAAAGTGGTACCAACCGAATAAAATTTGTGTAAAGCCACCGGTCCCAAACGGATTAACAAATGAATTATGTAACAATTTTACTTTTTTTCTTTTTCTTTTCTAATAAATTGATGTTACGTTGTTGCTGAAATAGCAATTAAAATTTAATGTAAAACAAAATAAGTCGATAATTTTAATAGTGAATGTAGGCATTAATTATTAATTTGAATCTACTAATACGTTTCATTGTACTCATTTAGTTTCATTTTGTTATTACATCCATAATTATAGTCCAGATATAAATATTTTTTTGAATATTTTTATTTATAACTTCATTCTGTTCTTATTACAAGCGCGGCATAACTACCGCAGAAGTGCGGCGTCTCAGCATGAATGTGCGAGTGACGCGCCGCAGTGTAATGTTTTAGAAAAAAATTGTTAAAAAATATTAATAATTTGTTTTGAATTTTTTTGTCGCAGTACACGCGTTGTATATTTAACATTAAATAGCACAGCATGATTTTTTTTTTATGTCCATCTTGGGACTTTATACACAAATTCAAAAAAATGTGCGGCTTAAATCTCGGAATTACCCTACTGTTTTCTGACTTATTAGTATAGTAATTTTGCATGGATCAACACATTTTTCAGTTTAAAACAGAGTTCCGTCATAGGCAGATTCCTTTTCACACATTTTATTTATATTTTAATTTAGCTATATTTTAATATGCGTAGAAATGTACTATTCTTTAAAAAAAAAATAAATGTTAATGTTTAAGTGTAGAATAATGGCGATTCAAAAATGTATGCATTTTTTGCAAATATTTTTGGGCCAGGCCTAATTTAACTGACCTTTAAATGGACCAAGCCACGCTGAGAAAATGATTTTCATACGGTCTGGCTCAAAACTAGGACTGAAAATTTTAGGCCGAGAAGACTAGGAATAAAACCAGGCCCGGCCCGAATGTCGTGAATGAAAATCGGGAAAGAAGTTTTACATTCATTTTATAGTATCAGATTTTCGCTATTTTTTAACTTTGAAATTTACCATTTGCAAAATGTCTAACATGATAGTTAAATATGAAGGTAATTTTCACATTCAGTGCTAAAAAGCACATACAAATCAATCGTAAAAGTTAAAAAATACAACCATCGACTTTATTTTGTAGTATCAGCTATTTTTTCAATTTTGAAATTTACTATTTGCGAAAAATCCTGACATAATGGTTAAAAATGAAGGTAATTTTCGGATTCAGCGCTAAAAAATACATAAAAATCAATTAAAACAACAACAACAAAAAAAAAAAAAAAAAAAAAAAAAAAAAAAAAAAAAAAAAAACAACCATCGCAGACTTGTGTTATCGAATCTAAAACTTTTTCGTAAACTTGTTGGCAATAATCTATCCGAATTTTTTTGTGTTACCCTGTAAAATAAGTACAAATGGTAAATACTGAAAATCATAATAATATTACATTGTCATTGGATTTACGTCAATATGTAAAATTTAACCTCGATCGGATATTTTAAACTGAGTTGAATTTCGAGTACAAATTTTGAACTGGAAAGACATACATACGATCGTTTCAAGATAACAGCTTATAAAAGTAGCATAATTTTTGTTAAAAAAATCATGAAAAGAAACAGCTTCAAATCCTTACAAAAATCGGTCGTAATACGATTTCTTTCAAAGCGCAGATACACATGAAATAAATCCTTGAAATACTTTAAGCACTTTGTTTACGACCCCTAGAAGCATGGCTAAACTCATGTGTATTCAGATGCAGAAAAGTGGCATAAGTCTTGCATTTCAAAGTTTCGTATAACTTCGTCAATTTTAGCGTTAAATGAATGAGACTTTTTTGTCTTTCTTTTAAGGGAACAGGAAATTTTTACTAAATATCACTTATAGGGCCGGGGGACCGTATAAAAAATTAAATTTCGTAACTTTTTTAGAAATATTTTTATTGATCCAAGCGACTTTCAGAATAATTTATTACCTTATTTAAAACATTTTTGTAATTGGAACTATAGGTCTATGACTAACGGTTTAGAAATAGCCATTGGACATCGTTGATAGTAAAGACGCACTGTATAAAATAATAATATAAATGGACGGTCGTTTGACAACATATTTTCAAGAGAAACCAATGATTACACTGAAAATCGAATAGACCGCCGCGCCGCCCTTATCGCCAAAACCGAAGCTACAGTAAAATTTCCTTGATAAAGTACAGCCGTAAATGAAAGGTCAACCAGGAACCAGAGGTAAATTTTAAAGAGGAATTATGCTTAATGCCATAAATCATAAAGGTAGAAATAACTGCAAATTAATTGCACACACTGATCAATGAAATGAACTCTTAAAAACAAAATCATCTGTCCAAAACATTACAAAATTAAGGCGACTGGATGCGTAAGAAAATGGATGGATGCATAAGAATATAAATTAGTAATAAATACTGCATGTGGTTCTCTTTATCTCGGAAGTGTTTTTTTTCCCTTGGAATCCTTTATTTTTCAAAATCGTTCCTTTTTTCTCGGATTCGTTCCTTTTTCTCGGAATCGTACATTTTTTTCGAAATCGTTCCTTTTTTTCGGAACGATTCCAACAGGAACGACTCCAAAAAACTCGTTCCTTTCGGTGAATGATTCCGGCTGGAACGATTCCTTAAAAGGAACAATGTTGCCCATCTTTAAAAAGAATACATAGACACAATACTGCATATGTATGTAATAAAGAAACAGTCAAATTTAGCGGAGGAATTCCAGTAAAAAGTTTGTAAAAAAATAAAATACTATCGAGTATTTAGCGCGAAAAGACGAATGCACTACGTGGTTTAATGAGCTCGACGCAGCAGCGGTCGTTCCGTAGCTTCAGGTCCCCGAGTTCTCCCTTCCCGCTTTTCGGTGTATTTAATTTGTCTTTTAAATTTGTCCGGTTTTAATTTTTATTTATTTTTTTATTTTTTTCAATCTGGCTTCCGCTAGAGTCTCTTATACTCTAATATACTCTTCATAATAAATGCAGACTGCATTTATTTTTTTAATTTGACTAATTTTTTTAGGTTTTTTTTTCAATTTTCAATTCAAATTTTTAGCATTTCGAGAGATATTTTTTACGTATTTTAGAAAAGGTTATTATTTTAAATTATTGTCAAATGTAAAAACAGCATAAAAAAATAATATTTCATTAAAAATTTAATTAATTAAAAATTTAGTTACACGTGAATATTATGAACAGAAAAAAAAATATCTTTCAAATAACATTTAAATGATTACGGGTTAAAAGCAGGAAAATATTGAAAATTACGTCATAAAAGTTGTATTTACATGTGAATAGTAAAAAAGAAAGAACATTTAAAAATAATGAATTATTAATATGTGTTATAAAAACAGTAAATGGGGGGAAATTAAGTCCTATTTAAAATGTCCAAATAATAACATTGCCAAACAGTTTAAATCTAAAAAATGTTTACTTGAGACGTTTATTTCATATTTCGAGATGACCTTTTTAACTATTGTTTCCAATTTTAAGACAGTGCAAATAATATTTCCTTTCTAACAATAAAAATATTTTCACGTAAATATTAAAAAGAGAAAGAAAACTTTGGTGAAGATTACGTCAGATTTAAAAATAATTTCCTTATAGCGTTGTTAAAAAAAACCGGGAGGCAAAGACTCTATTGACTTAGTAATTTTATATTAGCTGACTTTCAAATGTTTAATTAATCTCATTTAATAAAACACGAAAACAGCCATTAACAGCAGCTGATTTGGCCTTAAAATCCCACAAGGGAAATGGATGGAAACCCGTTTACAAGGGGATCGACACTGGTTTTTCAATTATAATTCAGTCCTCCGTTATGTTTTTAAAGCCGATCAGAGTGTTTTTATAATTTGAACAGGGGTTGGTGAGCGTAGCTCGTAGGGAGCAAAGCCTACTAGTTGTGAAGTGTTTTAAACAAACATTAAGTTACGAGCTGTTTTTGAATTGAAAACTCTTGAATTGAACAGAAAAATTTCTTCATGCTTTAGTTGGACTTATCTTTAAAAATTCCTAGTTTTGTTTTTAGTTGCTCCCAAATATTTTGCAAAAGTTTATGTCTTCTCTTTTAATTTACTTACTTTCTTTCTTTTTCTTCTTTTTTATTTACTCAAACTCTCACCAGTGAAAATGACACCATATGTAAAAGAAAAATTGTATTGGCATTTATAGAATTCAAAACATTTGCATTGCGTACATAATGACATCATTTAGGAAGCGTGCAATTATTCCAGTTGTGAAAATGACGACATTCTTGAAAGAAAAGATATATTTTCATCCACGAAAATAAACAAAATACTAGGTTAGGTTTTTTTAAAAGATAAGCCCAACTTAAGCATGAAGAAAGTTTATTGTACAGGGGAGAGTTTTTAATTCAAAAAGAGCTCGTAACTTAACCCTTTCAAGGACAGAAAAATTATTTTCGTAAAATGATGAAATAATTCATTGACACCAGAATTTACAAACAAATTTTTCATAAAATAAAAACCTTCTTTTCTACACTTTCGTTGTAAAAGCAGAATTTTATTAAAATATTCTTGGTGCCATTTGTTGTTTAAAAATTCAAATTAAATGGTCGCGGGGTGTGACCACCGCCCTTGAACGGGTTAACGTTCGTGTAAACCACTTCGCAATCATTTCAACTTAAACAGTGCAAAATTATGATAAAAAGCGTTGAGTTGTTATTATTTTTTTCCTCTTTTTATTTACTCTTACACTCACCAGTGAAAATGACATCATATGTAAAAGAAAAACTGTATTGGCATTTATAGAATTCGGAACATTTTAAAATGTTTGTATTACATAATGACATAATTTATGAAGTGTGCAATTATTCCGGTGGTGAAAATGACGGCATTCTTAAAAGGAAAGACACATTTTCTTGCACGAAAATAAAATATTTTACTGTGATTATGTCAATATGACGTCATATTCACTAGAGTTTATTTTTGACCGTGCAGAATATATGTGCAAACTATTTATCGAAAGAGCTTTGGTATGTATCCGTGGTAAATAAATCGAAACAGATGAAAAAAGTTGTAATGTAAAGTTAGTTTGTATTTAAAATTATAATTTATAGATTTAATTATGAATACTTGGTGGCCGTCAACTGATTTGCGATTTGGGTAATGTTCGGATTTGCAACCATGGTTAAGATTGATAAGGTTAATCAACGTCAAGCACAAGCGATGTTTACAAAAATGTAATTTCAAATGCATGAGAGCAGTTATACAAACATGAAGTCAAATGTTTATGTTCATGTGTAAGTAATATAAACATGGTTTAGATAATGAATGATACAAACAGCATGAAGATAATTTTTTAAGTTAACATGTATGGGGCATTCTCACAATCTTTTGACTTTCATGTCCCTGAATAATAATTTTTTATTTAATACACTTTTTTGTGTGTGTTTTTTTATTTCATATACTGGAGAACATCCCATTGCATGATTTTATAGCAATATTAACGAGATAAATAAGTTTTGGACGATGTTGAGGGTCCAAACACCTGGAAAACTCCTATACCGTCCCGTGTCCCTGATGCTGATTTTTAAGTTTGGAGCTGTCTGAATAAAATTGTTTCAATAAAAATAATTCGATGTAATTTTTTTCTGAAACTGGAACTATTGTTTTATATAAATATGTAGCAAAAAATTAACCTGCACACATTTTTAGGGTTGTTATTATTTTTTAAACTCTGTCCCTAGGTTTTAGATTCCTTACCATCCCTCTTCTAAAATTATACAGAAAATCATTTTAGATGCAGCCACAGAATTTTTTTCAAGTTTTTTCTCATGCAGAAGTATGCTAGAGAAATAATGTCTAAAATTCTTTGGCAGGAAATTTACTGTAGAATTTAAATCAGCATTTAAATATCAATTTCAAGCATCGTGGCTTTATGGGTAGTCTCACGGTTCCCAAGGTTTATTCCTGCACTTTTCGAAGTAAATAAATAAAAAAAAATCAATTTAATCCAATGTTAACAATTGTTTCTAAAAATCAATGAACATTGTGGCTATCACTTAGTCTTAACATGATTTTCCTAAAAATAGGTGGTAATTTCCCGTACCGTTCCATCCTTACCGTCCCTTTTTTTACCATTTCGTCCCTTTTTTCCAACACCATCCCCTTTTTTTACCTTACCGTCCCTTCTTTAATACCCCTTTAAGACAATGTTATAGAAAAATTCTGTATTAAAAGTACTACATTGTTATTATTTCTTATTTGAATGTCCTGTGGGTATTATGCAAATTCATTATAAGTAAAAATTTAGAAGAAAATCAAAAGTTATAGGGGTAAAATGGTAAGGAAAATTAAACTCGCAAGTTTAACTTAAACCTCAGTTAAATAAACAATTTTGCGCTGCTGACCATTTTTTCTTTATTTTTAATCATTAAGGCATTCGTCTATCAGATTAAAATGTTATTTTAGCAAGTTTAATTTCGCCAGATTTTTTCCCCCAAAAGTCAAAAGATTGTGAGTATGCCCCGTATATGTTCACAACATACACGTACAAAAAACAAGAGTGTTATGAAGGAATGAGGCAATCTATCGCGGAATAAAGCTAAAATACTAAATTCTAATTATTTTTGAAGATATGAAACATTTTTATGTTAATAATTTAAATAGTATTAATAATACTTAATATTTAATAATATAATTTAATAATTAATAGAATATTAATAACATTTAATAATTGATCATATAATTTAATAATTAAGCATATTTATTAATATCGTATTCAACAATTAATAGCATATTTAATAATATTTAATTATTGATAATATAATTTAATGATCAATAGAATATTTAATGATATTTAATAATTGATAATATAATTTAATAATTATTAGCATATTTAACAATATTTAATTGTTGATAGTATAGTTGAATAACTGAAATCTTATTTAATAATATTTAATAATTGATAATGTAATTTAGTAATTAATAGCATGTTTAATAATATATAATAATTGATAATATAATTTAATAATTAAAATATATTTTAAAATATTTAATAATTGATAATATAAATTAATAATTAATAGCATATTTAATAATATTTAATAATTGATAATATCATATATTAATTAATAGTATATTTTAAAATATTTAATAATTGATAATATAAATTGATAATTAATAGCATATTTAATAATTTATATTATAAATTAATAATTAATCGCATATTTAAAAATATTGAATAATTGATAATGTAATTTAATAATTAATAATATATTAAAAAATATTTAATAATCGATAATAAAAAATAACAATTAATAGCATATTTGATAATATTTACTAATTGATAATATAATAATTAACAGTATATTTTAAAATATTTAATGATTGATAATATTATTTAATAATGTTTAATAATTGATTGTGTAATTTATTGATTAATAGTTTATTTAATAATGTTTAATATTTATTACTACAATTTAATAATTAACAGCATATTTAATAATATTTAATAATTGATAATATAATTTAATAATCATTAGTTGGATTAATAATATATTTAGTAATATTTAATAATTGATAATATAATTTCACAATTATTAGAACGTTTAATGATATTTAATAATTATTAACATATATATCTTAATATGTTTTTGTGAGATAATTTCACAATTATTAGAATGTTTAATGATATTTAATAATTATTAACATATATATCTTAATATGTTTTTGTGAGATAATTTAGCACATCTGTTAGCATTTTGAACATATGCTAGCAAGGGAAAAAAAAAGATTGTAACAAAAAACTTTAATTTCACTGTTCATATTTAATTTTTGTTATATACCACTTTCGTCACACACGTGTCTTAAATTTTAACACTTTCCAACAAAAGTTGAAAAGTGTTTATAAGTTCGGTTTGTCTGTCCGCCTGTCTACGCTCTAACTCGCGTAAATATACAGTAGAGCCTCTATTATCCAGCCTGAATTTGTTTCAAATCTATCTCTATCGCCTGCAGACGATTACGAAAAGTAAATCCGTTTGCATTTAAATTAATATACAATAGAACCTCGATTATCCGAAGTAATTGGGACCGACCCGCTTTCGGAAAATCGAAATTTTCGAATAATCAAGAATGCTTCAATTTTAAGATTAGGGAAAAATATACGCAATATTTCTTATTATGGTAACAAGTGCTTAATAAAAACAAAGCAATAGCAAAATAGAAACAAGAATAACTTACCTGAAGTTTAATTTTGAAATTAAGTACATTTGACATATATCACAAGGGTTTGAAACAATGTTTTGTTTGTCGTAGTTTCGATTGCCTTTCCTTTGAAGCTCTATCATGGTTTTATCATGGATTTTTAAAAATTTTATTAATTTACCAGTATCACAGTCTTTCTGCTCCTCCAGCCATGCCAAATCTTTTGCAAAACATTCAAAAGCTTCAGAATTGCTAATTTGTTCGTTTTCTTCGTTCCACTCCGCAGCTTACGGGAGCTCAAGTTAAATTCAAAGGAACCCTAAAAAATGGGATCGAAAGTATTTATATGTACTCGTAGTTCGGAAAGGATCGCTTGCACACAAGGAAGGAATATGATAGGTAAAAAAAAAAAAGCTTTCAAAATGGATTTTGCTGACAAAAAATGTGATCGTAAAAAAAAAAAAAAAAAGGTTTAAAAATGGATTTTGATTAACCGAGAGTTTCGGATAAAAGAGGTTCTACTGTACTCGGATTTTCATGCAATTGATATATGTTATTGATGTTTACCATGGCATGTTCGATATTAAATAAGAGGTGTGTAACAACAATGTTCATTTACAGGGGCACTCAAAATAATTCTGTTAGATTATGGTCAATGGGGAAAAATCTTTTGCAGAGTATTTTAATAACATTACGCTATTTCAAATGTATCGAAATTGATATAAACCATTGAATTTCACTACAAGATGAATACTATCGAATAGGGCATTCATAGCCTTTGCCGTTCATTTACAGGGACACACAAAAGAAATCGATTGCAGTACTGTCTTTAAGCAACAACTGCTGGAAGTGCGTTTTCAATTTCGGAATACGGTTTTAAATTGAGTAAATTTTTTTCATGTTACTCGTTGTGCATTAATTCTATACTTCGTATACAAAGCTGCACAAAAGAATTCACGTACCATTCTCCTTATGTGGTATGAATTTCCTAAGTGAACTAAATTTTTGCATGTCTGTTGCTAATAGATACAAATATATATGTTACATTATTAGATCTAATTCTGCGATTTCCTTATCTTATTCTAAATTACTACTTTCTGTTCACTAAATACTTATTCTTAAATAATATCTATCGTTAATTCTGTTAAATTCCCTTTAATTTAATGTCTCACTTGTCTAATTTAATTAAATATTACGCTTTTAGTATCCTTAAATTAAATGTTCCATTTCTGAGCTTTTTCTTCTAGAATGTTCTTTTAGCAAACATTTTATTTTCTCTTCCGAGAATTTTACTTTCCCGCGCATATTCCGGGGTTATCATTTTTACCTTCAAATTAGAGGTCTGCACGGGCCCGGGCTTGGCCCGAGGCCCGTACCCGGGCCGGGCCGGCGGAATGAAGGCGAATTTTCAAACGGGCCGGGCCGGCAAAAAAATTAATCGGGCCTATCGGCCCGATATCAGAATTTAAGCGAAGCAGATAAAATACGAGCCATTTTCAGTTAATATGATTTTCTCGAAAAGTATAAATGTGCGTCATGAGCCGATGCCAGTTTAACAACATCATTACAGAAATGTAACATGTCCATCGTAGAGATCGACATCGTACAGTTACAAGATGTCTGATTCCGAGTTTAATTTTTTTTTCAGGAGAATCGTGCCGGGAGTGAACTGATCTTAATCGGTCTCAGGATGTGTAGAACAGTCATTGTGTTTTGTAGTATTAATAGTGATAATGAACTTCTCTTAACAGTATCTTTGGAAATATACCTTAAGTTGGTTCTCATTGTCACTGCTCAACAATGCGAAGCTTTCAGACACATTTTCTGACAAAATTTTTAACTATAAAGGCATAAAATTGACAGGCCTGTCTATTGAAGGCATTTGGAAACGAATAGCTTTTTCCATATTTGATAAATTACTTACAGAGATAACAGAGATTCCTGTCACGTGACTGTACGTTTTTCTCCTTTCCTGTGCTATCGCCTCCGGAAATTCGATTCAAAACGCTAACTTTGACAGTATTTTCAGAAAGATATATTGCTTTTATCTATAAAAAAACGACATTTACATAGCTTCTGAATAAGAATACCTGCCAATCTTACGCGTTTCCGAAAAGAAAAGAATTCATAAATGTGTTGAAATGTAGCTCCTTTGGATTTCAGAAGAGCCTTAAAAATGAGAGAAATATTTCACAAATCTACTTTTTATTATACAGCTTCAAAAATTATCATGTTTTTAATCATTTATTCTGAACTACATTAATCTTTTAATGAATCCTTATTTCCATTTTGAAATGTCTGCAGACACGATGACTAAAACACTGTAAGTAATCGTTAATGTTTACTATTGTGTGCTCTCTGTTTTGCGAACATCATAGTAATGTAAAATATACTGTAAAATGTTCCCATAAATATGTATGTAGTATTCATTAAAAGAATCTTAATTGTATGTTAAGCAAAAAAGGATTTTTTTTTTTTTTTTTTTTTTTTGTAGGAATTGTGTCGGGCCGGGCCTGTTTTCACTGATTTTTGTACGGGCCGGGCCGGGCCAAGATAGCTTTCGTTCGGGCCGGGCCGGGCTCGGGCCTGGAAATTCCGGCCCGTGCAGACCTCTACTTCAAATTCATCCACTCGCTCTGTCAGTACTTTTTCCACGGTGTTCTATTCTTAATTATTAATTAGTTGAGAGCATAACCTACGTCATAATTGAAGAGCTAAGTGGAAGAACATGTTAAGTAACAAAAATTACATTTCAAGAAATTTGAGGTGAAAGTTTTTGCTGTAAATTTTAATGATTTATTTTCTGTTTGATACCATGTGTTTAAAATATTAACAGGTATGGTACTAAACTCTCTCAGAAAAACTTATTCATATTTAATTTTCAAATATTAAAAATTATTAATATTATTCACATTATTAAATATTAAAATATTAAATATTAATGAATAATCTCTTAAATCTTCAAGACTGAATAGAATTTTAGTATTTTAGCTTCACCATGTGATAGGATACCTCATAACGCTTTCATCCAAAAGATTAAAAAAATTTTCAGAAAATGTAGCAAAACATGTTCATCCACACAGATCTTCAATTGTATTACTAAGCTAGACGCTCAAAAAGCCGATGCTCGCTGTGTTTCCGCAGATTTTGGTCGTTTTTCCATTTGCCATACCACCGCCTGGTCACCGTCGGATGTATTCTATTATTCTAACTTTGCTTACCTCCTAAATTACTACGATGAAGCAATGGCTGAATAACTTGGTGGAAACTGCGTCGCCTAAAGATGTTAAAATAAAATCCTGAATTGACTTTACGTTTTGTTTCAATCATTCGGGAGAAACTACACTGGAGAAATGCGTTCTATGACCTCCACTCGTTGACTGCAACAACTTTCGAACAGCCTTGTTGATCTACTACAGAAGTGTTCTTTTTTTTAGCTTATCCTAATGCACGACTTTAGATTGATTCACTACCGTTTCGAAGTTATCTCCATTTTCGAATCATCACATAACATCAATGTCGTAACCTTTAACACGACAGGATTTCCAGTAATTTTCGTAATACAAGTCGACAGGATGACTTTACCTGTTCTGACAACTATACCTATTACTGCTAGACGTGATCCACTACTAATATCAGATACGGCCAGATACTTCATTTCAACTAATAAAGCCTTCCAGTGTTAGAATAATCTAACATACAGTCTTCCCCACTTAATCGGGTCACGGATAATCTAATATCCCGCTTATTCGAATAGAATCCTCCGGAACCGAACTTATTTCTATTGGTTCTGTGTTATTTTTCCCCGCTTATACCGAATACTTTTTACGAACGTCCCCGCTTAATCAACTAACAACCGTGTGACCGATGTTTGAAAATAGGAACGGAAAGCGCACTTCAGCTGGAATTTTCTTCCACCTTTTGTCATTTTCGGTTCCTTTACACTGAAAACAAAATTTCAGTTCTTCCTGCAATGATTTCGGCCGGCAGGTGTATAAGGGACAGGTCAAATGATTTCCCCACCATCACTTCTTGCTGTTAACCAGGCTTGAATGGCAATACGCCGTCACTTCGAGACTCGAGATGGTAGTTGTGATACTTTGCACTCATTCGAAAAATAACTCGATATTGACTCCTTTAAAATACCACTTAAATAAACCACTTTATACGATTTTTTTAAGGCAGTATAAGTAACGTAAATTAAAAATAGCAAAGTTTTTCACCCAATTCAAACGAGCTGCATTAAATTGATGTAAATCACATAAATGCACGTACTCACATTAAATTAATACCTATTTACTTTATATTAGCATTTGTATTTATTTTAGTTTATGTTATTCTATTAACGATTTATTATGCTGTTAATTAAATATACCGTAGATGGTTATTTTGGCTTTTTATTACGCATTAAATATTACAGTTATGATTGCCTGTTTAATAAAATATCCCGCTTAATCGAATATTTTTTCTGGAACCGTCAATATTCGTTTCAACGGGGAGGACTGTATATATCATATACGGGGTTGCTCAAAGAATTCTAATAATTTTCCTACTATAGATGGGAATTCTATGCATCATCTATGCTTGAGGTATGATTTTTTCTTTCTTGTTAAATAGTCAAATTGGATAATTTGTAAAAAATTGAAGGCAGAATAAACATAATGCAACAGATTCAGTTTAGATTTTTCTTAGATTTTTAATGCATATAAATGGACGAATTTACATAACTCAAAATTTTATAGCAGATCAGACCAGATGGTTGCTCCATACTTCCTAAGGCAGTTCTCAAATCCAAGAGGGCAACTTTATGACATAAGTTTTAATTTATTTTTGTTCAGATATGCATGAAACTAGCAGTTGTTGTTGTTCAGAAACTATGTAATCGGTCTGTTTTTACCGTTTATTTTTTATTATTTATTTATTTATTTATTTATTTTTTTTTTGCAAACGCGATAATTTTTTAAAAAAATAGTGTCAAAGTGGCCGTTTTGAACCGAATTTCTGCGCGAAAGGAGAAAAACCACTCAAGAAAGGATGAAAAACGTGTTTGTCACGTGATAAAAATCGCTTATAACTCAATGGGTAATTTATTGATTAAAATATGGAAAACACAGTTCGATTGCAAATCGCTTTCATGGTCAGGCTTTCCAATTTTATATCTTTCCATTAAAACATGAATTTGTAAATGTGTCAAAACGTTTTGCGCTTGTTGAGCAGAGCAGTTGAGAACACCCTTAAATAACTGAGTCGACGAAAAAGGCGAAATAAAACAATACTTTTTACTATAGGAAGTCATCTATCGTAGCTACATAAGAGTCAAAAAACGAAGTAAGGTCATGCTCAAAGGCGCTTGGTCACGTGTTCATTGTGTTGCTGTAAAACACAGTCTGCAGGGCGCACTGAGGCAAGATTCTTTTGTATGCGTTTATAATGCATTGAAATTTTTATATTTAAAAAGAGAGAGAGAGAGAGATAACTGTAGTAACGGTCTGCAGGGGCGTAGCGACAGATATTTATTGGGGGGGGGGGCGGTTGAAAAATTTCCCGACTTGAAACGAACTACTCTAATTTCCCAGTGAAATGATATGTGCAATGCATGTTCAACTTATTTTAATACTGTTTTAGATCAAAATGAAGGGGAAAGAGACATCGTGTTTTTCTTTTCTAGTATTAGAATAGAATGTCATTTTAAAAGAAAATTTGTGATATTTGCAGATTATGTCTGCACTGTAAAAAAAATTCCGCAACGTTCCTGGGAAAAAATGGGCAGCTGAGTTGCCCATTATTTCCAAGAAACATTTCTTGAAAATGACTGGTACTTTACTGTATATGTTAAAAACTTTCTACAGAAATGCCAGTAAGTTTCCTGCGAAATACCAGGAATATTTCTGTTGACAGCAAAACATATTCAAGGCTGGAGTAGCACAAGAGCGAAAAATGTCCAGACCAGGGATCGAACCTGGATACTTGGCGTACCGTGCCAATGCCTTACCTGTTAGGCTATCCGGACCGATACCTGGCTGACATAATTCACTCTGGATGTTCGTTCCCTTCATTATGACATTACTGACATTTCACAGCATGCGGGATCCGCAGACGATTTTTACATTTCCAGTTGACAATTTTCGCTTTATTATCATTATTTGTTAGAATGAAAAAATATTTTGAAATTGACATCAAAATTATTATTTATAATTTACACGAAAAAATAAATTTTCAGTTAAAATTCAATAAAGTAAATATATATGTGATATATTGTTTCTGAACTTTGCTTAAAATATAAAAATATATAAATGTAAATAATAATTAGAAAAAAAATCTAGACATAAAATATTTTGGATTTTCGTCAGTGATTATGTTAGTTTACAAGTTAGAAAAAATACATATAAATTTTCATGAAAAAAAAACCTAAACGTAATTGTATATTTTTTCCGAAAAAAAAAAAAAAAAAAATTCAAATTTGCAGCAATTCAAAGTGTCAAATTTAAATCAAATTGTAATAAAGTGTTAAAATATAAAATTAATTAAAAAAGAAAAAAAAAGTCAAGAGGTAGCATCGAACCCGGGCCGTACGGGTGGCGTGCAAGCTTTCTGCGTCCACACCACGAAAGACACGTTGAGAGCTGCAAACTAATGGGTATTTGAAACGTATGCTAAAACTCGGCATCTAATTTCTGAAAATCTAAGGCCCATTTGAAGAAATCCTTTCACAAGAATAATTAGAGATAAGAACTCTAAAACATACTTTAAATTAATAAAAATAGGTGAGAATCATATTTGATTGTCCCCTGGTTAATGCAGATCCAAATAATAGGTGTATTTTTTTTTACACAGTCTGCTCGTTAAAGATTTCACAGACAAGTACGAGAGATAATCTCTTAGTGATGTCACAGAGGTATTGTATTTTCATCTGAATTATCTTGACAATAGAGACGTAAAGGATTATGTCGTCTATTGATTTATTTGCATTCCATATTGATTTTTTTACATTCATTTAAGGAATTCGTTTTCGACACTCGCGCGCGAGCAACGGATTATAGGAAAAAAATAATAATAAATGGCGGCCGCAGCGTTTTGCTGTTTCCAACTTTTGTTCAGGAACGTTTCAGATAAGAAAACCAGAATTTCACAGGAAATAGCTAAATTATTCTGAAAACCTGATAAAAGGCGAAACGTTCCTGGATTTTACATGGAAAGTTACCATTTTTTTTTACAGTGTGGCATTGATGGCATCGACTAAGAACCTTCTATAACCGCTCTGGCAAAGACCCATTGCTATAGCGCCAATCGGAAGACACATGAATAATTTGTAGTCCGATTTTTGTCTGTGACTGTAGAATATGTTCTTTTTGAACGTTTATATTATTTTTTATTTTTAGAGATCTAATGTGAAATGACCATTTTCATTTTCTTTTTTGTCAACTAGCATTAGTTTGTGAATTCTTTGTCTTCTATTGTGAACGAACCATAATCGCTTTTCATATGAAAATAATATCAATGATTTTTAATAAGAATTACTGACGTTATTTCGAAATTGTTCAGTAAGGAACGAAATTTTGTAGGAAATAAACGATATGGATCAGAGTAAGATATTGATGGACAGGAGTAGAGAAATTGAGGTCTGGTGGATGTAAGACATTTTCATAGAACAGCGAAACACCAATGACAGACTGAGACTGGCTGCCTTCGTTTTGTATTTCTTTTTTAGGTGCGTTCGTAATTATATAAATACGTACCACATATAATCGTCGTTCGGTCCATCCGTCTGTCTGTCTGACCGTCTTCCGTACGCATATAACAGAGAAAAAACTACCCAACCGGATGGTCTGAAATTTTAAATATATAATTGTTGCAAAATTTTGTCGAGTCATTTCAAATTTTATGAAAATCGGATGCATAGTTTATTTACAGGGACAATCAAAAGTTTCCCGTTACATTACGGCCAATGGGAAAAAATTATTGCAAGTGCAGTTTAATGATGTTACAGCCTTCCGAATGGTCTGCAATTTTAAATATATAATTTTTGCAAAATTTTGTCGAGTCATTTCAAATTTTATGAAAATCAGATGTTTAGTTTAATGACAGGGACAGTCAAAAGTTTTTCGTTACATGAAGGCCAATGGGGAAAAAATATTTCAAGTGCATTTTAATGATGTTACAGCCTTCCGAATGGTCTGAAATTTTAAATATATAATTTTTGCAAAATTTTGTCGAGTCATTTCAAATTTTATGAAAATCAGATGTTTAGTTTAATGACAGGGACAGTCAAAAGTTTTTCGTTACATGAAGGCCAATGGGGAAAAAATATTTCAAGTGCATTTTAATGATGTTACAGCCTTCCGAATGGTCTGAAATTTTAAATATATAATTTTTGCAAAATTTTGTCGAGTCATTTCAAATTTTATGAAAATCGGATGCATAGTTTATTTACAGGGACAGTCAAAAGTTTTTCGTTACATGAAGGCCAATGGGAAAAAAATATTTCAAGTGCATTTTAATGATGTTACAGCCTTCCGAATGGTCTGAAATTTTAAATATATAATTTTTGCAAAATTTTGTCGAGTCATTTCAAATTTAAGAAAATCAGATGTTTAGTTTGTTTACAGGGACAGTGAAAAGTTTTTCGTTACATTAAGGCCAATGGGAAAAAATTATTGCAAGTTCATTTTAATGATGTTACAGCCTTCCGAATGGTCTGAAATTTTAAATATATAATTTTTGCAAAATTTTGTCTAGTCATTTCAAATTTTATGAAAATCAGATGTTTAGTTTAATGACAGGGACAGTCAAAAGTTTTTCATTACATGAAGGCCAATGGGAAAAAAATATTTCAAGTGCATTTTAATGATGTTACAGCCTTTCGAATGGTCTGAAATTTTAAATATATAATTTTTGCAAAATTTTGTCGAGTCATTTCAAATTTTATGAAAATCAGATGTTAAGTTTAATGACAGGGACAGTCAAAAGTTTTTCGTTACATTACGGCCAATGGGGAATATTTATTTCAAGTGCATTTTAACCACCTCACTGACAAACCCGTGTTAATACGTTCACTAAGCTCCAGGTTTCACTGCAATACAAGCAATATTTAAAGTAATATTATTCTATTCATTTAATGTATTTTTAATACATTGAACAATGATTAATACTTCCACGGATTGCATTCATATTCGTTATTAAGTTTTTTTTTTTTTTAAATGTTCAAAGAATCTTTTTTTTTTAGCATTTAAAACAAAATGCAGAGAAAACAACATTACAATTTTACCCTTTTCCAAGACAGTCGGAGGGTTAATGATGTTACAGCTTTTCGAACAGAATGAAATTGATATGTACTCATGAAGTGCCCTAAAATATACATCAGTACAATATGCGGTGCAAAAAATATTTATAAAACTAGTTATAGTACGAACGCACCTTATTTGCCATGTTTGACGAGCAATTTCTAACTTGTTATTATTTAACTTGTTTACAGTTACAGCTCTCAGAAAAGAAGTCACCAAAACAATAAAATATCTTATTTTTTTAAAATAAAAAAGTTCTTTCAAAAATCTAGAATTTTCCAACTCTAAGCTCAAATTTACAAAGTTCACAAATATTGGAGGAGGAGACTCCCCCCCCCCCCCCATAACCATCCATGGTGACGCCTCTGATGGTCTGCCTCGCTCAAACTTGCCATGCCCGGGCCTGACTCGGCCGGAAATAAAGCTAAAAATTCGGCCCGTACAAAAACTTTATTTGTTAGGCCCGGTATAAAAGTTAAAAGTTTGACCCTGACCTGTTCCGACCCGGCGTAAAAGCTAAGAATTTAGCGAGACTCAATTTGTACAATACATGCCGATATATCTGAAGCAACATTATTACAATTACAATTCTTCAAACAGCGCATTTACATAGGCACAGATTTTATCCTTAGATTATAAGTCCGCAATTTATAAACTATGGAATAAAAATAATATTTAATGACCGCTTAGACATTGACGTACAGAAAAATCAATCAAAAAATTTTTGATTTAGATTCTTACATTCAAATGAAGATTTAATAACAAAATCAATGCAGTCAGATTAAACAAATTATTTCTCTGTAATTTGTTAAACCAAATTAAGATTTCGTTAAACAAATACAAATCACCGTTAATTATTTCAATAGATAAATAAATAAGATGTCAGTCCAACGCGGTATCGGGAGAAAATTTACGTATTTGGATTTGAGAACAACCTTATAAACTACTTCCATTATATAAAAGTTAAAACTTTTTCATATGTTTTACTGTATTAAGGAGGTCCAGGGCTAAAAATTCTCGAAAAAAATGCAAGTTTTTTTTACTGTGCAAAAAAAAACTTACATTTTTTTTTCTTTTTTTTTATTGGCTTAAAAAAAAATACTGAGTTTTTAGCGTTAAATACCGCAAACCGCATGCTTTTATCTTCATTAGATCCAGAGATATAACACCTTTTGCCTTGAGAAGCGATGCATCAGCTGCCCGCTGAAGCTCCATTTATCTCAGAATGAATTTTTTCACGATTTGTCAACTTTAAAAGAATATATCTAAAGCTCCTTGGAAGATATATGTATGAAATTTTTAACAGAGATTTTATGCTATATTTCCAACAAATTGTCTTCAGGATTCTTAATTTTGAGTGATAAATGTGAAAATATGCTAATTAATGCAAAACTCACTCATAAAAAATTTCATTTTTAGGTAGATTTCGTATGAAATACTACCTATTGGCGTCGTTCCTATGTTGGAATTTCTGAAAAAGTTTTGCAGATCTATACCGATCATGACCCCTAGAGCCCAAAACCGGCCTCAGTAAAAAACTTTATATATCTATCTATCTATCTATCTATCTATCTATCTATGTATGTATCTATATATATCACTTTCTTCTGGACACGATAACTTCCACAATTCTGCACCAATCTCTTCCAAACTGATACATAAAATCAAGGGCATAAAATCTCGGTCAAGTTCGTTAATGTGCAAAATCGGACCAAGGGGATGGAAATAGGGAGGTGTTTTGTGAAAACCGAAAAAACCCCATAACTTCTTAAATTTTGTACATATCGAATCAGTTTAAAGTTTTTATTACTTCTAAAAATAGGGTCAAAATTTTTTGTATCATATATTTTTGATAAAGTTAAAAATGGGCTCAAGGGGCGCAAAAAATAGGGTTTTGGGGAGAAAAAAATTCATAGCTTCGTCAATTCTCAAGATATCAAATCCAATTAATTTTATCATGAATCTCCTTAACTTTATCTACAACTTTTATATTCAAAAGTTTTTGATAGGACCAATTCGTACCGCAAAAAAATTAAAAACTAAAACAAAAAGGGCGTTTGAAGATGAAAAAAATTCACAACTTCGTCAATTCTCAAGATATCAAATCCAATTAATTTTATCATGAATTTCCTTAACATTATCTACAACTTTTACATTCACAAGTTTTTGATAGGACCAATTCTTACCGCAAAAAAAAAAAAAAAAAAAATTAAAAACGAAAACAAAAAGGGCGTTTGAAGAAGAAAAAAATCCATAATTCCGTCAATTCAAAAGATATAAAATCCCCATGAATTTATCATATATCTTCTTAATATTATCTACAACATCTATATAGACAAGTTTTGGATAGGACCAATTCTTACAGCAAAAACAAATTAAAAATACATAGCGGTTGAAGAAAAAAAATCATCGTAAGAGTATATTCAAATCCAAACTGCTTATTTTCTGACTCATTTTACAATCCATTTTTACTCTCAAAGGCTTCCAATTGGTACCTTTTCTTACTCAGAAACTATATAATGTACTGTAATGGTCAATTTTTTGATAGAGGCAGAATATATTTTAAAACATGCTGTCAAAGTGGGCCTTTTGAACCGAATTTCCCGAAGCGGATTGTGTTGGAAAAGGAAGTATTCAAATCCAAACTGCTTATTTTCTGACTCATTTTTAAATTCATTTTTGCTCTCAAACGCATCCAATTGGTAGATTCGCTTATTCAGAAACTATATAATGTACCGTAATGATCGATTTTTTCACAGAGGCAGAATATATTTCAAAAAATGATGTCAAATTGGACATTTTGAACGGAATTTCCCGAAGCGATTGTGTTAGAAACGAAAAATATTGTCTTACTGAGAAAATAATTGTTTATATATCAAAGTTTTAATTAATTGAACGAAAATTAAAAACACAGGTCGCTTATAAATCTCTTCAAAAATCACGTCAACAAGTTTCATGTTTCTCCTATTAAAAATGAATCTGGAGTTATGCCAGAAAATTTCGAGTTGTGCATGGAAAACTATTTTTTTGAATACCGCCCTAACATGATTGTGATAAAACCAGTTATTATATAAAAATGGAATAAAAACTCGTCAAAAGCGGCCAGATAAAATTGTGGTAAAAGTGGATAAAAAGTGGGTTTATCTCTAATCATGATTTGGTTTCTGTTTGTGAAATTAGTATACTTAACTTCGAAATCTACCTCCGACTGTAGGCCGGGCCGGCAGGGATTTTTTTTACTTAAAATTATTTATAAAATTCCTAATCAATATTTTAAGAAATCCTGAAGACAAATTAAAATGACACATTTTCTGTATACAAAAGTGTAAAAATTTTGTAAATCGAGTAAGTACTTCCAGAGTAATATAAAAAATTAAATGTGTTTAAAATTTTACAATTTGTTTATTTATTTATTTATTTTTAAATTTTTTAGATTTTTTTACATGCAATATTCTTATTACAGTCGAAATCGCTTATAACGAGCCCTGATTTAGCGAGAAATCGGATTTAACGAGGAAATCATAAATACTTGTTTGGTTCAATGTTAAGCCTATGGGAACATTGGGTCAGGGGTGCAAATGACAATGTTTTAATATACACGGCAATAACACAATTAAGGGATAATAAGACAGTTCAAAACAAATTAACCAACTCCTTTTGTACTGTACAGAAATAAAAAATAAATAAAGTATGTATAACAAATTAAGTATGCATGAATTTTTGCAATTTTTTACGAACAAGTTTTTTAAGAGTACCCGGTTATAACGAACAAATATCACGAAGGTCCCGACGCGCTCGCTATAAGCGAGCTCGACTGTATATTAAAAGATATTTCAGAAATAAATGTCATCACAAAATCTCTATAAATAAAAATAAAAATAGAATTTTGAGCCCCGGGCCCATTTAATTTTGTATGTAATCGTTATGTTATCGTAGGTTTTCTCTATTTCTCCTTTCAAACACTAGTATAATATGAAATACTAGAAAAGTTAAGAGATATAGTGATTGTTAACCTCTTCTCTACATGGGTTCACATATGTTGACCTCTATATTTTTTATCCTAAAAACTAAACTATTTCATTTTTTTACATTTCGACTTCACTTCTTAATAGCTGAATGTTTTTTGTTTTAAAAGCAAACCAATAAATGACAACATCTATGCTGATTTTTTCATAAAATAAATGTTATTTTCATCTGAGTTTGCAAAATGCCTTTAAGATAGTGAAGAAAGATATGTGGTTTTTACAGGGAAAAAAATGATACAAATAAACTTATTTATTTTACGGGAAAAATCTATTTTTTACAGTAAAATACAGTATTTTACTTTTAAAAACAGGAAATTCATAAAAAGAACAATTTTTTTTTTTTGTAAAAACGACTAGACACCAACAAAAATAAAGCAAATTATGATTTGTATTTTTTTTTTTCTGTTTCATTTATAGTAGAAAGAGAATACAATGACTGCACATATATAACGCTATCACTTTAAGGGGGCGGGGGCGTCTCGCTCTTGATATCGTAAGATATCTCAAGGATGAGGAGGAGGGGGTGCCTTTTGATATCGTTATCATTTTTGAGCCAACTAAAATTTTCGTGTTTCGGAACTTTTTCGTTAGATCTGCTATCTTTTTTTTTTTTTTTTTTCTGATATCTACTTATACCAAAATACAAAGTTATTATTAAAAATAGTGAATGATTATAAAATCATTTCATTCCAAAATATGGAATATCCCAACGTTCGCCATTTCTGTTCTTCTACCATATGCGCATATAATTCTTTGTTAGAAATGCCAGGTTCGAAATGATACTTGTAAATTAGTATCGTAAGTATTTCTTCAAAGTGTTATTTAATATAAAATTATCTCATATAATAGTGATATTTTATTAACTTCTTCTGCGAATTTAAGTCAATAAAGTATGCGAATAACAAACGTATAATAATATCTGTAATTGCAAACGTATAAAAAGAAAAAGGGAAAGAAAAAGAAAAAAGCTGTAAAAATAAAAAGAATTTTTAGACATTGATAACGATATCATAAGGGTAAGGGGGGGTTCAAGGAATGATAACTTATGATATCGTAAGGAGGCGGGGGGAGAGTGCCTAAAATTACCAGAAAGTTGATAACGGTCAGTTCCATCGTAACTGACGTAACACTTTATCACCGAAATTTTGTTTTCAAAACAGTGTAGAAAATTTACTAATAAGGCCAGAACAAATTTTTACAATTTAAAATATTTCTTACTAAGGGCTTAATACCCAAATACCTGCAGATTATTTCGATCTCTCTTTTAGTTCCGAAAACTGCAATTCCAAATTTTGTAACTGGTGTAACATAAAACATACAAACGATTTTTTCTGCCTTCATTGAAGTGTAAAAATTATCAAAACTATCCCGTTAAAAAAAAGTGATTTAATGTTCTCAATAACACTAAGTAACGACAAATTATAACTGTAACTTGTTTAATTAATTTCTGAACAATAAAAAAGAAAAAATGGCAGTTACACATGTAACTAACGTAACTTTTACTGTGTAACTGACGTAACATTATGATTTTACAAAGACAATAATGGTACATAACTTAGTTTGTAAACAGTAATTTACAATGCCTTTTTATTATGATTTTATTATAGAACATAAAAATATCAATATTTCCAATCATACCCTTAAATTAAACATATAATAAAATTTATTCACCGCCCTCAAAAAAAATGAGAATTTTCTGTAGAATTTCCTTAAGCGTTATATAACCCAAAAGAAAAAAAAAATCTTCCTAACACTTTCTTTTTTCTGGTATACAGTATTCCCTTAACATTCGCGAGTTTTGATTATTCTCGAAATTAAAAATGAACAACATTTTAACATTCGCGAATACATAACTTGGTTATTCGGGATTTTTTTTCCTATAAAGAATTTTTTTACAAAGGAAACTCACTTTATTTTATCAATTCCATGAATTGGACACCTGCATTGTATAGACTAAGTTCCTAGAACTTCAACACTTGTGTTAAGGCAAATATAGATCTGTAATTCCGAGAAACACGGAAATTTTCTAAACTTCAAAGTTTTTATTGCATGTGAAATATTTTCTGCATAAAATGTCGGGGAAATTTTAAAACTTCAACAACATTTTGTTGAGAAAGGAATAAAATACGATCCTTCACTGGTGATGAGTTTTAACCCCTTAACGGTTGCATTAAATTACGGTTTAAAATTTCAAATTGCTTATTGGCACCACTTTTTTTTTTAAAGAAATGTTCACCTTATTTAATGACAGTTAAAATTATACCATAATAAAGCCAATTACGCTATTCTATAAAAGTGGTGGGAATCAAACAAACCTGAATAATCTGAATAAAAGATACAGCCCGTGAATATCACGGGAGCGAGAATTAAGGGATTAAATTTAAAAGAGAAATCGAGGGCGCAACTTTTTCTTATATGGAAATTCATAAACAGAAGATCTGTTCTGTCAAACAATCGCATATGCTAATTTTTTCAGCCATCAACTAGCAAATAAACTTTGTACAATATGTTTATAATTATTCAAATTTATTTATAGCACATACTTATGCTTAATAAATATACTTTTATGTTTCAATTGCTTTTTTTCCATTAAAAAAAATAATAATAATCTTAGAACCTAATCCCCTTTTATGCACGGGAAGATAGTTTCAACATTCGCGATTTTGATATTCGCGGACATTTTGCTAACCTAACTCTCGCGAATGTTAAGGGATTACTGTATTGTAAAAAGAGAAAATAGGAAGAAAAAATTAATATTTTTATCTGTTTCTTTTTATATATCGCATTCCTATACACTAAAATATTTTAGTGCACCGTCAACCGGGGCTACTGAGGTCCTTGCGGGGTTTACTTTGGTCCATCCCATAAAAAAAGGTTTTATTCTTTCTATTGAACAAACAATACAAGATAATTTGGAGTTTTTGCCCTTTAAAAATATTTTATACCCTACTATAGGGTATTTGAATAGTTTGGGGCAATTTAAATATTTTAGTGGCAACACTGGATGTGTTTGTAGGCAACTGTTTTCGTGTATAAATTTAACTCTCCAAACTTTCTATACTGAAACAATCTGGATAAGAGCTACAAATAAAGTGAGTGTCAAAATATTACTTGTAACCTGTAACCCATGTGTGATCATAGTTTTTCTTTTAAATTTTTATTTTGACAGGAAATGTTAACGTTTTCATAAAGCTAACATGAATTTTCTTTTAAATTTTTATTTTGACAGGAAATGTTAACGTTTTCATAAAGCTAACATGAAAACTAGTACTTTGGGACTACTTTATGCCAGGCCTTTTTTGGTCCGAAAATAGCCCCTATTCTTAGAAATGCCTTTTATACAACCAAATCTCTTAAAACATGTTTTAAGTAACATTTTTCTCAAATGTTACTGTACCAAAATGTTACATTAATTGTTTTTGTTCCGGTTGCTGAGGATAACATGACGAAAACTGTTTCTCGTTTCTTTAATATTAACAATTGATTTATTGTGTTTAAGTGTTAAGAAAAAAACATTTGTTTATCAAGTTTGCAGTGTTAATTTATTAGCAAATGCTGTTGCAAGGAGATTTGAATGAAAATTTATTCATTTACATATGAAATGCGTTCATTTTATATGAAACTAAATGAATGGACCAAAGAAGTTCCCAGCAAGGGCTACTTTGTTCCAAAACTTTAAAAATAGTTTTAAAAAAAATCCTCTTTAAAATCATCAGGGACGGCACCAGAACTTGGCCGACTGGGGGGGGGGGGGGGGGGGGGCACAGTATCCCCGACAGGGGGGCCGAATTCAAAATATATATTAGAGGTTTCCACGAGCCCTGGCCTGTTCCGAAGCCCGAACTCGGTAAAAGTTTCTTTCATTAAACTCGGACTTTCGTTAATTTTATCTGAAAACTCGGTACGGGCTCGGGCTAAATTTTATCTTTTGAAAAGATGGTCCAGGCCTGAACTTCATTATCCCCGGGATATGTCCGGGTCTTGCATTTTTTCTGTAGATTCGGGCCAAACCGGGACTGTATACTTCAGAATTTTTTTGGAGCAAATGAACATTAAAACATTTCTTTGTTTCTTTTTCCCCTTTTTTTTAAATAACAGGTGGAATATGTTGATCAATCACGTGAAAAACATAAAATTTTCGCGTTCGGATTTGGCATATCCCGAAACGCGCAGATCTGTAACACTCACACTGCTATTTAAATTAGAGATAAATTGCAGAGGGCCAAACGATTTTTACTCGAAACATAAATTACGAGGCTTGTCAAAGAATATTGTAGATAAATAAAGTGAAAAAAAAGCTCTTAAGGTTATTTTTGAAACACCTCACTAGTCACCTAATCTTTATAGGCGGATGAATCCACAACAGAAAGGGTTTCCATACTTTTGAGCATTACCCGAAAGGAAAAACTCTGCTTCGTACTCTTCTTCCATACAGCAACCTCCCAATAAGCGGTCATTCAATATTATAGATTTTACGTGCACATATATGGCATATACACTACACAGCGGTATGTGAAAGACAAAGTATGGAGCAGTTCTCCGGTTATGAGTTGAACCAAAGAGTCGTGCATCAGGAAAAGGCAGGTAACCACTTTTTTTCGAAACGCGGTTCATATTCCGGCCGGGTTGAGCATGTATTTTAATGCCGGAGGTAACTGAAAATAATCAGTTGACAAATCCCTATCAAAAACGCATAAAGTGACCAAAAATTATTTTAAAATAAAATTATTTAAATTTGTTAGTGAAAGTGTCATCATGAAAACTAGCAGTTAAACGTTACACCTAATTAGGGTCCTTCCCGGGTAATAAATAAAATTTGAAGCCCTGTAAATTTTATTTAAAACAAAGCTGCAAACAGAACCGAACCAAAAATATTCTGTATACCTGCAACCCAATCGAACGCGAAATACTTAATTCCAATCCCAACCTGAAACTCGGAATCAGAGAAAATTGATCCACACTATAATGTAATTATAATATATAGTTTGCAATCATACACTGTAAAAAAAATCCATGGACTTTCCGTTTTGGAAAAGGCAACTAGTTGTCTTTTCCGAAACGGAATAGATTCCTTTTGAGAATGAGAAGTTTTAATTTACAACACGATTAGTTTCACACCTGCAATGAAAGTGACATCTTTCATTACCAAAAAGATCACTTTCATTGCAGATGTGAAACTAATCGTGTTGCAAATTAAAACTTTTCATTCTAAAAAGAATCTATACGTTTCAGAAAAGGCAACTAGTTGCCTTTTCCGAAACGGAAAGTCCATGGATTTTTTTTTGCAGTGTATCTCCAATATTAATGTTATCTTTTATAGTGGAAAAATAAACATGCAAGGAGTCATTAATATTCAAATACGTAGTTTTCTTCTGAAATAGATTCCTGCGCGGTTTGGGTTATACCCGACCCAAACGTTCAACTTAAAGTCAATCTGAAACCTAACAAAAAATTTCCGTTGACGCAAAACCCGACCTGAATCCGACAATAATTTTTCTATTGACCCTAAACCGAAACACTTCGACTCGACACAAAAAAGATCTATAATTTAATACAGTTATGAAAAAATAGTCAGCAATCATATCTGTAATATCAATTCTATCTTCTATGTAGAAAATAAACACGTAAAGCGACTCATTCAAATTTAAATATATAATTTTTCATGTCAAACAATAACTTAGACATTCTTTTTGTAAAATTGAGCTAATTCCAGCTTGGTTCGTAAGTAGTGTTGTCAGGTCAAACAGCGGGACAGAGAGAGAATTACATTTAAAAAATAAGAAAACCTGACTGCGTAAAAAGCGAACTAATTAATTATTTCTCATCAATATTAAACTATTTTTATATATTACTTACCTATTTTTTTTTATTCACTTGTGTTGGTGACTTTCAAATTGTGTTTGATTGTTAGTTCCTATCTATAAACACTGTTTTGATGAGGCCTATAGATGTCTATGATGGTTAGAGTCGCAGTAAAGCTAGAGATCTTACCTACACAAATTCCAGGTTGTGTCCTATTTAAACGGAGCTTCTGACTGTAAAATAGTCAATGAAACGTCGTCTTCATTTTGAAAGATCAATCCAATGATATGCCACACAATATGGTGCGTAATTTTTTTCATGTCTACCGCCATTTTGAATTTTTTTAAAATCAAATGTAGCCTATAACCATTGGACGGTTAAGACGAATCGATAGAGTCCTTATTCATTAAAATCCATCCAGCCGTTGGGGAGGTTTCGAGGGTATAAAGAAATCCACATACCCAGATACGCGTGAAACACATAAACCTTCTTGGCAGTCGGATAAAAAAAGCCGGACAGACGCTTGAAAATCGAGACATTTTAAGCACTACAATAAAACCTGTTAAAACGGAACCAGTGTAATGGAATAACGCTTTAAACTGAAAATTTTCACAATATCGGCTAAAACAGGCTACGATTGTCTAAATTGGAAAGTTCTTCCAATTCTTTGTCGTTCTATCTTAACAGGTTGGTGTATTAAATAGCTTCCTTTCATCGTATTCAATGTAAGTGAATTATACTTTATCCATAAAGGAATGGTGCGAAATTAATTAGTCGAACTAGAGTTTTCTAAATAATTAACAGTAATTTTATGACAATAATGCTCACTTTACGAATACCGCGTTTTATTATTTTTTTCATTATTTGCCTTTCAGCCGTTTAAGAAAAAGCGCAATTATTACATACACTCCCAAGAAAACATTTCGTCAAACGTAAAAAGCACAGGCAAGTTGCCGGAACGCACCTGTGGTTGGAACAGATTTTTCTGTTATTTGAAGAAAATTCCGTGTTTTGACTGGAGAACTAAATAAACAATTAAATTTAAAAAATCAAAAAACTCGACCGGGTAAAAAGCGAACTAATTAATTATTTATCATCAATGTGAAAAATTTTTTTTTCAATTCCTACTGTTGGCTCACACTCTCCCTATTAAAATCTTGTTCAAATTTTCAATCGTTAATAAAATACTTATTATTCATTCAATCAAGCTTAAATAATTTTTTTTAAACTTGTACTGTATGACACTTAATGTTAGTCCAGTTTTTTTTCAAATATTAATTCATTAATTAAATTAATTAATTTTCAATAATCGAGAGAGCCTCCTTCTTGATCAAGGTTTTTTAAGACCGAGAGAGCCCTCTTCTTGATCAAAGTTTTTTAAGCGCCACTCAAAAGGAAAGAAGAATGGAAGAAAAAAATTCCCTTATTGACCTAAGTAGAAATTGACTTAAAATATATTTTTTTATATTACTTGTTTATATTACTTACCTATTTTTTTTTATTTAATTGTATTGATGACTTTTAAGTTGTGTTTAACTGTTAGTTCCTATCTATAAACACTGTTTTGATGAGGTCTATAGATGACTATGATGGTTAGAGTTGCAGTAAAGCTAGAGATCCACAATACATACACAACTTCCAGATTGTATAATATTTTAACGGAGCTTCTGACTGTAAAATAGTCAATGAAACATCGTCTTCATTTTGAAAGACCTATCAACAGATAGGCCACTCAATAGGGTGCGTAATTTTTTTTTCGTCCCTACCACCATTTTGTATTTTACGGCCGCCATTTTGAATTTATAAAAACAAAACCTAGCCTATAACCATCGGACCGTTAAGACGAATCGATAGAGACCTCATTCATTAAAATCCATCCAGCCGTTGGGGTGTTTCGAGGGTATAAATAAATCCACATACACAGATACGCGTGAAGCACTTAACCCTTCTTTTCAGTACGGTAAAAAAAAAAAAAAAATGAGCTTCAGTTCGCGAACTTTTCGTGTTTCGGAGGAAAAGAGACATGCGTAAAAAATCAGTTTCTGATACAAAAAAGTAACATGTGGCACAGTTATGGTACAGTGGCTAGAATATATAGTGTGCCGTTCGACGCTAAAAAAGTGACCGGGAAAGTAATCCTCCAATAGATGGCGCTGACTGTAGTAGAGACTGGAAATTTCCGAAAGCAGATCGGACAAATTAATGCTTTTTCGATACTTATTTTAATATTATATAAGAAGACATTTAAATATAGGAATTAATATTTAGATGAAAACAAGTCTGAAATACTTCAATAATAAATATATTATTTACAAACTGTTATTTTAGAACAGAGACATATTTTTTAAATAAAAATTATATGTGTGAAAAGTAAATAAATTCAAATGTTAAGTTCGCTTTAGCTTTATTTACAAATAACAACTGTTCACTACTTCTAAAACTGTGCAAACATACAATGAATATTTAAAAATAAACTCCCAATAGCAATATTTACTTTGTGTATTTTCAAAACAAAGCCCCATTTGTTAAATAAATCTTTCTTACACTTGAAATCACATATTAAAATTCTTAAGAAAAATTAAAAAAAAATGATTTTTGAATTATGTATGAAAAGTAAATAATTTCAAAAATAAATTCAAATGTTAAATTCGCTTTAGCTTTAATTACAAATATCAACAACTGTTCACTATTCTAAAATTGTGCAAACATACAATGAATATTTAAAAATACACTCCCAATAGCAATATTTACTTTGTGTTACTTTCAAAACAAAGCCCCATTTGTTAAATAAATCATTTTCACATTGGAAATCACATATTAAAATTCTTAAGAGAAATTATAAACATTTGTTTCTTTATGAATTATGTATGAAAAGTAAATAATTTTTAAAATAAATTCAAAGGTTAAATTCGCTTTATCTTTATTTACAAATACCAACAACTGTTCACTACTTCTAAAACTGTGCAAACATACAATAAACATTTAAAAGTAATCTCCCAATAGCAATATTTACTTTGTGTTATTTTCAAAACAAAGGCCCATTTGTTAAATAAATCATTTTCACATTGGAAATCACATATTAAAATTCTTAAGAGAAATTATAAACATTTGTTTCTTTATGAATTATGTATGAAAAGTAAATAATTTTTAAAATAAATTCAAAGGTTAAATTCGCTTTATCTTTATTTACAAATACCAACAACTGTTCACTACTTCCAAAACTGTGCAAACCAGTGTTGAATTCAGACTACAGTGGCTAGAATATAATTCACTGTAATTCAGACACTTTTCTCCGGGAGGGATTTTTGTAGCTCCGGGGGATTGGGGGGGGGGGGGGGAATTACACTTTTTGACCATTGAAAACAAAATATCAAATCTTCCGGAGGGACATCTCATTCCTCTGTGGAGGAATCTCCTTCCCCCGGGCCCAAGGTTCGTAAATATCGTGATATTTTCAAAAATATAAAAAATATCCGATATTTTCGATATTATATCCGATATTTTCAAAATAGTCAACTTACTGCTGACAATAAATATTTTTAAGCATAATATAAATTAAAAACTAAAACATATTGCACTTATCATGAAAACTTAATCAAACAATATTCTAAAAATGCATTTTTTTTTCTTTTTACTAAGAACAAAATTGGAGATCAACTAATTGAAAACAGATACATTTTGCTTTATACAGTTATTTAAAAAACAAATTACGACAACCAGGCGCAAAACAATACCTTTGCTGATATTTTTTGTTAGTTTTTCACTCATATTTTGTTTCTTAAACAGACATAATTAAAACTTTATGGGAAAAATTCGCGTTTGTTTACAATATGCTTCACTGTCACGGCGCTAAAAGCTTTCAAAATTCCCAGTCGGTGATAACATGCGCGCCACCTTGCGGCGTCCTTCTTTCACGACCAAAAAAAAAGCGTTATGTTAACCAATGAACGGCACACTATCTATTCTAGCCACTGTAGTTATGGGAACACCCCTGTGATTAGACGAAAATGCAACTTCAGATAATTTTTACGTTAAGTCTGTTCTCAACTGCTCTACTCAACAAGCGCAAAACGTTTTGACACATTTACAAATTCATTTTTTAACGAAAAGATATAAAAGTGGAAAGCCTGACCAGGGAAGCGATTTAGAATAGAACTGTGTTTTCCATTTTTGGAGCCATCAATTACCTATTGAGTTAGAAGCGATTTGGATCACGTGACAAACACGTTTTTCATCCTTTCTTGACTAATTTTTCTCGTTTCGCGCGGAAATTCGGTTCAAAACGCCCACTTTGACACTCTTTTCTGAAAGATCTATTGCGTTTGCAAAAAAAAAAAAAAAAAAAAAAAAAAACGGATAAAACAGCTCTATGACATAGTTTCGGAACATCAACACCTGCTAGTTTCATGCATTTCCGAACAAAAATAAATTAAAACTTATGTCAGAAAGTTGCCCTTTTGGATTTGAGAACAATGGGCAAATCAAAACAGGAATTTTTGTGTTTTAATAATAATAATAAAAGCAATTGAAGAAACACCTTCAACTCACGTATTTTTTTTAGAATATTGATCGAAACCAGACAGCATGATCCTCTAACTTCTGATAAGATACAGAATTTAAATCCGAGATTAAAACTGAAATACAAAATTCTGAAGAAAAATGTAAGTTAAAGGAAAACTTGTAAAATAGCTTTAGAATGTAAAAGTTCATTAATATCAGATTAATCATAAAAGTCTTGTTGATGCTAAAAAAAAAAATCTTTAAATTCATGCTTACTTTGAAACAGTCAAAGTTTAGAGGTCTGCACGGGTCGGGCTCGGGCCTATTTTTATTCATGGCACTTGGGCCGGGTCGGGCCTAACTTCTTTTTTTCGTACCGAGATAAGGCAGGTTTCATTCTTCCTAGGTCTTTATTAGCCGATATTTTTAGTCCCGTCTCGATCCAGCCTGTATGAAATCATTGTCTCGGTATGGCCTGGTCCGTGCAAAAATCAGTAAAATTTGGCCCAGGCAAAAAATTTTTGCAAAAAGTGTATATATTTTTAAATCGACATTATTCTACAATTAGAGGTATGCACGGGGCCGGGCTTGGCCCGAGGCCCGTGCCCGGCCCGGCCCGCGGGCCGGCGGAATGAAGGCGAATTTTCCAACGGGCCGGGCCGGCAGAATTAGGACAATTTTTTCAACGGGCCGGCAAAAAAAATTGAACGGGCCTGCAGGGCCGGGCCAATAAAAAAATAATCGGGCCTATCGGCCCGATATAGGAATTCAAGCGAAGCAGATAAAATACGAGCCATTTTCAATGAATATGATTTTCTCGAGAAGTATAAATGTGCGTCACGAGCCAATGCGAGTTGAACAACATCAGGGGCTGTGCATATATAACGTTATCACTTTAGGGGGGAGGGGGGGTCTGGCACTTGATATCGTAAGATATCGCTGGGGGGAGGGGGGGTTTACTTTTTGATATCGATATCATTTTCGATCCAACCAAACTTTTCTTTTTTCAGTAACTTTTTGTTTACGTCCAGGTAGTCTGTTATCTTTTTTATTATTACTATTTTTATAAGTTTTTATGAAAATACAAAGCTATTATTAAAGCCGTTACATTTTTATAAAATCATTTCATTCCGAAATTTGAATACCTCAATACCTTTGATATTCCTTTTCTTCTGCTTTATGCACATATAATTCGCTGTTAGAGAAATCAGGAGCATAATATGTAGAATGTGATACTTGCATTTACCACTAAAGAAAGTCAAAGAATATTTGTTGATTAGTTCTGCTTTTAACTTTCCCAGGCAGGAGGCAAATGCAAGAAAACAATATTACTTTTGAATGCATCATGTAACAATAAGCTTTTATTAAGTAGCTTTAAATAGTAACTAACTCTTTTAGATGTTATTTGATATAAATTTACTTCATGTATTGATATTTTAATGTCTTCTTGAATCCGTAAAGCATGCGACTAATATATGTATAATCATATGCGTATGTCACGTGTAACAGCGTGTAAAAAGAAAGAAAAAGATTAGAAATATTTTTTAGACATTGATAACGATAACATCGAGGGGGGGGGGGGGGGGGTTCGACGAATGATAACGGATGATATCGTAAGGGGGGGGAGGGGGTCCAAAATTAGCCAAATGTTGATAACGTTATATATGCATAGCCCCTCAATACAGATATGTAACATGTCCATCGTAGAGATCGGCATTGTACAGTTACAAGATGTCTGATTACGGGTTTAATTTTTTTTTCAGCAGACTCGTGCCGGGGCGGAACTGGTCTTAATCGATCTCAGGATGTGTAGGACAGGCATTATGTTTTGTAAAAGTATTAATAGTGATAATGAACTTCTGTTAACAGTATCTTTGGAAATATACCTTAAGGGGTTCTCATATTCACTGCTCAACAATGCGAAACTTTCAAACACATATTCTGACACATTTTTAACTATAAAGGCATAAAATACACAGGCCTGACTATTGAAGGCATTTGGAAACGAATAGCTTTCTCCATATTTGATAAATTACTTACAGAGATAACAGAGAGTCTTGTCATGTGACTGTACGTTTTTCTCCTTTACTGTGCTATCGCTTCCGGAAATTCGATTCATAATGCTAACTTTGGCAGTATTTTCAGAGAAAGATATATTGCTTTTATCTATGAAAAAGAAGGCATTTACATAGTTTCTGAATAAGAATACCTGCCAATCTTAAGCGTTTCCGAAAAGAAATGAATTCTCAAATGTGTCGAAATGTAACTTTTTTCGATTTGAGAAAAGCCTTAAAAATGAGAGAAATATTTTCGCAAATCTACTTTTTATCATACAGCTTCAAAAGGTATCATGTTTTTAATCCTTTATTCTGAACTACATTAACTTTTTAATGAATCCTTATTGGAATTTCGAAATGTCTGTAGAGACGCCCTCATAGCATGCATGGTCACAGTGACGTCATTGTGACGTCACTGTAAGTCACTGTGGTCACGTCACATCTGTGACCAAAATGCCACCACTCAGTGATGTCACATTGTGACTGAGATGTGAACTTCTTAGAAAACTTTAAAAAATTACGAAAATTCTTCAAAACATGTTATTTACTGTAAAATTATATTTTTCTGGCAATTAAAAAAAAATGTGACGTCACTGTTATGTCACTGCTACGTAACGTACGTCACGTCACATATGTGATAAAAAACCCCACTATATTGTAAGTCACAGTGTGACAAAAATATGAACTTCAAAAAACTTTGAAAATGAAGAGAAATATTTTAAGCAGTCGTGAGTTATAGCGGCATAAGGAATGAAAATATATTAGTGGATAGCAAATGGTAAATTCTGTCACTAAAGGGGAGAGGGGGGGGGGGGCATAATAAATAAAGTGCACGATACAAGCATTAATAAGCTAAATTTTCAGGCTATATTTTACCTATTTGATATCTAAGACAGTGAATGTATACTTTTTCATGATTTCAATTTTATCTAGCATTTGAATAATATATTTAGAATTAGGATTATTAAATTTATACACTTTACATATTTAGTTTGCTGGGAGGAAATTTCTTTCTTTCTTTCTTTTTTTACCGACCAGGATTATTCGAAACGCTTCTGTGGTTTCAAACTAAAAATTTTCTATTACAGTTAAATCTGCACCTTTTAATGAGCACGTAGAAAGAGTCTTCAGAGTTTAGTCATCTATGCATTTCTTGCTTTAGAATATTTTTATAATTTGTATTCAAGTCATAAATTCTACTTCTTTCAGACTTTTTAAATAAAATTAGCATTTTCCGAAAATAAAAGAAATATACAAACTTTGTGCAAAACAAACTTTACTTAAAAAAAAAAAGAAGAAGAAAAAAGGGGGAGGGTCGTTAATACCATAAAATTTATTTTTACACCTTTTAAAAATTTAAACAAAGTTTTATCTAATAAACTCTAATTAAGAATATTATTATTATAATTATTTAGAAAAAAGGAACTTTACAATACATTTAACTTGAATTATTCGGTACGGATAAAAAGAAAAGGTTAAATATATAGGACATGTCTTCAAATACAAAATTTTAATTAACGATACTTTCAGAAAATTACTGCGCATTCAAGTTCAATATTTCTTGTATACAAAAACAAATAATCTGTAACAGAACATCTGCTTGAAAATCGTCTGCCCACAGAAAAATAAATATGAGAAGACGCGGGAAATTGTTCACTGTTTTTAGAACATCACCAAGTCTACAACACTTTAAGATAAGGAAATGACCATTTTAGGATACACGGATATTAATGGAACGTATATGTAAGTGTTATTTAATTTAAATATTTTGTTCCTGATTTGTATATTATGAGTTAAATAGTTTTATGTTATATTTGTAAGAGACTGATCTTTATGTCAGAAGCGATATTTTTCAATTCGATAATTGTAAAGAAAAATATCTTAATCTGCCATCGCTTGAAAAAAAAAAAAAAAAAAAAAATCTGCGCAGAGACTGATTCAGGCTTAAGTTCATACTGGAATTAATATAAACATTAATTTACTCTTACTTGAGATTGAAAATGTATGGAACGACAATGATTTGGAATTATTTTATCGGCTTCTTACTATTTTTTGATTACTAACACTTATAGTTATTATTATTTTGGGGTTAAATATGATGTTCGATTATCATGAGATTACGAAACTGTTTCAGATTAGAAATTAACATTATACTGGGAAAATATATTTTTACATATTACAGTAGTGAAACATTTGAAAGAATTTTCTTTTAGTGCTAATAATATTTTAAATTATCTTTTAAAAACCTAAATCTTCAAACCAATGTTTTCAGATTTAACATTTGCCAAAATTATAAAATAATAGTAATTCCTTATACCATACGGAAATATTTTTGAGATATTGTTAAATCTAATAGTGCATTTAATTTATTTATTGTATTTTGCTGTTGTTTAATAGAACAATTATAAATACTAATTATTATTTTTAGTGTTTTTCAAATTGGTATATTTATTTTTTTAAATTGTATGTAAGAATTTTTGTGCTTGTGATTTTAATCAAACATTTAATTATAGACATTCTGAATCGGTTATTAAATTTTCTTCTATTGTAAATTCATTTTCTACGTTTATGATACGCGTAATTATTGGCACTAAAAAGTAAAATATGATATTTAAGCATTGAAATAAAGTGTTTTTCATGCCTGATAGGAAGTTATAGATTAAACTGCTTTAGTATATATTTTTTAAAAGTTCATATAATACAGGATACATAATATAGGACATAAGTCGAAAAGTGCTTATGACTTAGGTTTGTCTCTCCGTCTGTCCGTCTAGCAGTCTGTCCGCACTCTAACTCCCGAAAATATACTCGGATTGCCCTGAAATTTTTGGATGTTATTGACGTTTACCATAGCACGGTACCTATTTGTAATGAAGTTTGTAGCATGCTTTGTTCATTTACAGGGCCAGCCAAAAGTTTTCCGTTACATTACGGCCTATGGGAAAAAATCGTTTCAAATGATTTTTAATGATTTTACGCACGCTTTTAAACATAATGAAATTTATATGCATTTATGAAGGGCACTAAAATATGCATTCTGTTGACTATGCGATGCACAGAATAGCTATTGTTCATTTACAGGGCTAAAAAAGGAATTCAAATACATAATGATATAGGGGTGGAGGAAATTGTTTGCAGCATACTTTAATTATGTTAATCTATTTCATATATAATGAAAATGATGTATGTCGCTTAGGTGTACATACTATAAATTATTTCATGTATAATACGAATAATACGTATATAGCATTTACAGGGACACCCAAAATATTTCAGATACTATATTGTATCCGAAGTACTGTTCATTAGCGATGTTTGCTGGAAATGTATTTTTAATTATGATATGCGTTTTTATGATTCACTATATTTATGCATGGTATCGTGTATATAAATGCTATAATTCCTATACAAGGCTACACAAAAGTATTCGTAAGGATTACTGGGTATGGGCGCAAATTGCTTAAAGGTGGTTTTTAAATGAGTTATGTTTTTTTTCGCTGAACTGCATTTAATTTACCAATAAATGTTTGTAGAATATGGATAAAATGATACACAGGGTCACGCAAGGAAATGGATACATGGCCGTCTATAAATGATAATTTCTGGAAATGTGATTTCAGCAGTTTTAAGAGTGTTTTAGTTTGAATTAAATTTTAACTAAATAGTAGCGTGTAATAAAAATTCTAGGTAAACTACAGGGTTGTACAAAAGTATTCAAGTATCTTTCCTTACATTAGTATAAATTGCTGAAAAAGAATTTCAACCTGTTAGGCGTTTTCTTGCTAAACTAAATTTTCCCATTATATAGTATATATACACTTAAAAGATGGGTACTCAAAATTGAGTAAGAAGTACTCAATTTTGTACTCAATTTTGTACTCAACTCTAAGAAGTACTCAATTGAGTATGAAGTACTCAATTTTAAATGCGTCACATACTCAAAATAGCTCCGATCCAAATGTACTCAAAGTTGAGAAACACATGTATTCATTTTTTATTCCATGGTTGTGATCAAATATGAATCGTTATGCACTGCCCCCCCCCCCCCCCAAAAAAAAACCCCTAAAATTTAAAGTAAAAATGTACTGACATTTATTTCCCGTTCAAAGTTCTTAAGAAGAAATGTTTAATTGATTATTTATTAAGAAAAATAGCAAAATTCTTAGCAAGATAGTCAAATCGAATATTTTTATGACAAGAGCATTATTTCCAAGTACTTTTAAATTATTTTTAAAATGCTGTGCATAATTTAATATTTACATTAATAAACATCATTTATGCCGCTATAAATGAAATGAACCATTACAGGGTACAAAACTATTCGTTTGTTTGGGTTTTATAACATGTGATGTTTCAAAATAGAGAAAGCATAGGTTCATTTTTGATCCAAAAATATTCAATTCGATATGAGTACGTCGGTTTACTCATTTTTGAGTACTTCATTTTTTTTCAGTGTATCAACCTACAGATCAAATACAGGGCTGTTCAAAAGAATTGGAAAACATATTTGGCTATGGACGGTAACTGTTGAAATCAGTTTTTCAAATGTTTTATGCGTTTTCTGAAATGTTTACTTAGTTATCTTATTTACGTCATTTCCCTAAATTACGATGTCTTGTTAAAGCATTCAGAAAGTGTTGGAAAGTATTTTATAATCTATGCTTAACGCATGATTTTTCTTACTCGTTTTTTTTTTTCTATTTCCTAGATCAGTCTTTTCCTATAAAACATACCAAATCTATTTAGCTCATATTCACAAAATACAATATACACAGGAATAAAAAATTTAAATAAATATCGCTTATCATGCCGCTCTATAAATAATAGTTGTATTAATATCCGTTAGTCTCCATGTTCATATTTAATAAAGCAATGACAAATAACAACAAATTAAAAAAACTTACACATTCTAAATATCAAGCTTGAACTCAATATCAAGCATAGAACTTAATAAAAAAATATGGCAGTTGATAAGCATTGTTTTTTAAGTGGAAAAATTTAAAATGTTTTAGAAGAATAGGACTCCAAAATAGCGATATTTTGCTAAAAAGTACGGTAAAAAGATAAGATTTTATATTTACAGCAAAAGTTTATTTTAAAATTCATCGCTGTATTAATACTTACAAATTTTTCCAGAGAGAATCATTCGCCTTATATACAATATTTCAAATGAAAATCAAATATCAAATTAATTGCTTAAAAGGCGCAAAGGAGGGAAAAAGATTCCATGCCGGGACTCGAACCCGGGCCATCAGTATAGCACACTGACATTCTACCGACTAAACCACATGGAACGACGCCCAGCCTGTAAAATTTCTCACTATTACATGTTGGCAAGGCTACAAACGCAGCACAAGATGGAATATTTATCGTGAGCCACCGACATGGGGTAAACACGAAACTTAATTAAATCCAGCATCGATTGAAACTATATTAATAATTGGAAATTTTTCCAGGGAGAAACATTCGCCTTGCATACAACAATTCAAATTAAAATTGACTTTTAAGCAATTAATTTGAAATTTGATTTTCATTTGAAATATTGTATGCAAAGCGAATGGTTCTCGCTGGAAAAATTTCCAAGTATTAATATAATTTCAATCTATGCTGGATTTAATTAAGTTTCGTGTTTGCATCATGTTGGTGGCTCACGCTAAATATTCCATCTTGTGCTGCGTTTGTAGCCTTGCCAACATGTAATAGTGAGAAATTTTTCAGCCTGGGTATCGTTCCATGTGATTTAGTCGGTAGAATGTCAGTGCACTGTACTGATGGCCCGGGTTCGAGTCCCAGCATGGAATCATTTTCACTATTTGCGTCTTTTAAGCAATTAATTTGAAATTTGATTTTCATTTGAAATCAGTGTTTATGGCAAGTTCGTCACAAATGACACATATTTCACAAATTGGTTACAGTGTGACTTCAAAGCATTGTCGCTTTCGTCACAGGTTCGTCACAAAGTTAATGCCAAAATAGTCACAAATGACACACTTTTCACAAATTTGTCACACCGTGACTTCACAGAGTGGTCACAATGTGACGTCACAAACGACCTCTAAAACGGCCATAACGACCTCGCATTCTAGTCACTATGACGTCACATCGACGTCACGTGACGTCACATCGACGGTCACAAAGTCACAGTGTGACTTCACAACGACGTCGCCGTGACGTCACCATGCCTTACGGGCGATGACTAAAACACTGTGTAATCGTTAATGTTTACTACTGTGTGTTTTCTGCTTTGAGAACACATAGTAATCTAAAATATACTGTAAAATATTCCCGTAAATATGTACGTAGTACTCATTAAAAGAATCTTAATTGTATGTCGAGAAAAAAACGGGTTTTTTTGTAGAAATTGAATCGGGCCGGGCCTGTTTTCACTAATTTTTGTACGGGCCGGGCCGAGAACTGTAAAAATGCAAACGGGCCGGGCCGGGCCGGGCTCGGGCCGAACTTTCAATTCTTACACCGGGCTGGGCCAAGATAGCTTTCGTTCGGGCCGGGCCGGGCCCGGTCCCGGAAATTAAAATTTATTCGTTTTAAAGAATAGTAGATTTCTAGGCAATAATATTAAAATACAGTAAAACGTGTGAAAAAGAACCAGCCTATGACGTAATCCTGTCTTATATGGAAAAATGTATTGATCCATGCAAAATGAATATAATAATACGTGAGAAAAGAATATAATACATTTACCCCTGCTAAGAAGGGAACTTGTTTAAATCGCACTTTTTTTTTTTTTTTTTCTATGCGATGTGTTAGAAGATTTTACTGTATAGCATTTTTCAGATTTTTAAGTCTCCAATACATAATTTTTTGATTAACGATATTAATTATAGCTGAAACATTAACACACAAATAGATATTCATTAAAAAAAATGTATATCGCAACCTTCTTTAAAAATGAAAATTGTAAACATGAAAAAAGAGATAAAATAAGTATTTTTGGTCCGAACTCCTTTTAACAAAATCGACGTAAAATTCCGTCGGACTTCGGCCGAGATTTTAAATTTTTTCCGGGCCGGTCTCGGACCGAACTTTTGATTTTTATACCGGGTCGGCCCATTACTGTTTTTTGTACGACCGAACTTTTCTTTCTACGAGTCGGGCCGAGCCCGAAACTGAAAATTTCGGCCCATACAGAACTCTACAAAGTATAACTAAGTTATTAATTAAAATTGTTTAGTCTAACAATACAATCAAGTTTAAAATTATCAAGTAAGTCGATATTCTGTTTTACACGATTTTTTTTATTTCTAAATACGAACCTACGACCCTAAACACGAATTGTTAATTACAACCCTGCACGATTCGAGTTATGCCCGACCCGAAATCGACAAAATATTTTTTTTTAAACCTGCAACTTGATCCTAACCATAAAATGAAAAAAAAATCAATCCTAAATGTAAAACAATTCTGGAAAATAGTTTGCAATCATATGTCTAAAATCAATTTTATATTTCAAAAAATGAATACATACATTTACTTATTCATATACAAGTATTTTTTTTTTTTAATCATTTGAAACAATAATCTGGACTTTTCTTTGGGTGGGTTAATTTTTGACGGCCGATTATCTACTCGAGGGATATAAGCCCGAGGGGAAGTGCCCTTCGTGTGTGTGTGTTCCAAAGGAACCTAATCCGGATTTACGCTTGGAAATCCAAGGTTCAAAGAAAACCACGAAAACTCCGAACGATTGGGCCGACGGGCGCGATTGGGTTCGAACCCAGCACCTCCCGTCTACCAGCTTCGAGAGCACAGAACCTCTCGGCCACTGATGGGGCGGACTTTTCTTTGGAAAAATTTGGCGTACTCGAATCGACTCCCAAGAAACAAACACCCTAATCTAAGATAACCCGGAAATGGAAACACTAGTCAACCCGATCCACAGCAAAATTTTAGAGCCAATGGCCAACACGATCGGGTAGAATCGGGTTAACTGAACAGATGCAAGATTTTAGTATTTGCTATATACATATCTTCCCGTAGTTTACAATGAAGTTATGTATGTATATAATTATTTTCTTATTTATACCTTCCATTTCTCTTTCATATATTAAATAGAGATTAATATCTATAAAATGAGACTCTACTCACTGTATATTGAAATTAATGAACAAAGAAGGAATTTTTAGTCTGATACTAAGTTTGTTTGAATAATTATACAAAAAACATGGAAACATTCAAATGCTTCATTTAAAACACATTACTAAATAGGTGTGATAAAATATATACAAATGTTTTTTAAAATTAAAAACACTAGATGTTAAAATGATAAAAAGCTACTCCGAGCGCTTTCGGCTAACCTTAAGCCATTGTCAAGGAGAAGAGGATTGACTGATAAAAACACTCGACGCTCGATGTTTACTGCTACAGATTGACCGGAAACTCACCTCAGGAAGCCCGCAGGTGGTCGTATCCATTAAACTGAAGGAGGGGGAAGGTAGAGAAAGCTCAATCCTCCGAGAGACCGAACTTTCCAGTAATATTAAGTAAATTAAACCAGATACGCGGGATTTGGTATGATAATACGTCATTACAACAATTTTCTGCTTGGGTTAAAATTTCCAAAGACTCTAAAATAGCACAACTATTAAAATCAGAAGCCTGGATAATGACTTTTGCTCGATTGAAAAGGATGTCAATATCTTTAGTTTGAAACAACCTTGAGAGGGAGGTAGCCGGTCTATTTTTATTAATATCCTGCATATGCTCTTTAACTCTTGTTTGGAATCTTCTTGTGGTCATACCAATGTAATTGAATATCTTATTTGTTTCTTTACTTCTGTATGGGATGATATAAACTCCTGACTTACTTTCCATACTAATAGGATCAACTCTTTTTTGCACAAGATTAATTAATTTGGTGTTATCTCTAGCTATTAACGTTATACTATATTTCCTTAGGATGTATTTTAATTTTTCATATAAACGAGGAATGTAATCAACTGCCATAAATTTAACTTCATTTTTACTAATACACTCTATTTTAGCTGGTTCTGCGTGCTTAAACTTATAAATCAACTTATCAATAAATTTAGTGGAAAAACCATTACTATTAGCGATTGACTTAATTTTATCCAGTTCTTCCTGCAGGTGAGCATCAGAGCAAACTTCAAATGCACGTCTAATATAAAACCGGTAAGCTGAAGCTTTATAATGAAATGGAGAGTGGCTATTATAAGGAATTGTATTGTTTGAGCGACAAGATTTCCTGTAAACTGTCCTATCAATGCAATGAGTTAGTTCATTCCCCCTCCTTCAGTTTAATGGATACGACCACCTGCGGGCTTCCTGAGGTGAGTTTCCGGTCAATCTGTAGCAGTAAACATCGAGCGTCGAGTGTTTTTATCAGTCAATCCTCTTCTCCTTCACAATGGCTTAAGGTTAGCCGAAAGCGCTCGGAGTAGCTTTTTATCATTTTAACATCTAGTGTTTTTAATTTTAAAAAACATTTGTATATATTTTATCACACCTATTTAGTAATGTGTTTTAAATGAAGCATTTGAATGTTTCCATGTTTTTATATAATAAACAAAGGTGAATCTGGCGTTCAAGATTGGACTATTTTATTAAGTCAATTTATTAATTATACAAAATTCGCTTTTTATTTACTCATTCATTTATAAAAAAATACTTACCCTACGCTTTTTAATTAGAAGATCGATGCGAGCAGATGAATTTAAACGTCCTGTCTCATCTTGAAATCGTATTTCTTAGGCGTGTAAGTTTGCGGTCAATAGAATAAACAACAGGAGCGCACATGAATGAGCTCTAGACAAAATGTATAAAGTTTTCGGTAGCATCCGGCCGTTGTGCGACAGCCTTTAACCGACATGTGGTTCAAGCCAATCCGATTTCCGAAGAAAACATCAGCGCCTTGCTATTCCGTGGGTCGCATTTTCTATAAACTAACCTAAGATATATTTTTTTAATTAATCTGCACCCGACTCGACACGACTCGGGTCGTGTGCAGGAAAAATCGGATTACCCGACCCGATGCAGGACTCAAGACTCAAGTCAAAAAATTTTCCCCGACGACGATTAAATTTTACCCCGACGTGGGGGCCAGGTGTGCCCGACGGGGGGGCATATGCCCCCCCGGTCCCCCCTCTGGCGCCGCCCTTGAAAATCATACAGTTTGCTCCATTGTCTCACGTTAATTGTTTACAACTCCATTTCGACGTTGAAAAATCATATATAATATTTTTTAATAATGGAAATGTGAGCGAACCAGGAAAAAGTGGCCCAAAGTAACGTTTGACGGTATATGGAAATTCATAAACAGAAGATCTGTTCTGCCAAACAATCGCATATGCTAATTTTTTTCAGTCATCAACTAACAAGTAAACTTTGTACAATATGTTTATAATTATTCAAATTTATTTATAGCACATACTTATGCTTAATAAATATACTTTTACGTTTCAGTTGCTTTTTTTCCGTAAAAAAAAAATTTAGAACCTTGCTCTTTTTTATGCACGGGAAGATAGTTTCAATATTCGCGGACATTTTCGCGAACCTAACCCTCGCGAATGTTATGGGATTACTGTATTGTAAAAAGAGAAAATAGGAAGACAAAATTAATATTTTTATCTGTTTCTTTTTATAGATCGCATTCTTCTACACTAAACTATTTTAGTGTACCGTCAACCGGGGGGGGGGGGGGCTACTTTGGTCCTCGCGGGGTTACTTTTGTCCATCCCATAAAAAAGGTTTTTATTCTTTGTATTGAACAAATTATATAATGATATGAAATATGAAATATATAATGATATTATATATAAAATGAATAAAGAAAATATTTAACTTCTGCACTTTAAATTTTATTACGTATTATTACTGGGGATACTGTATGATAGGACATCATAGTACGACGCCCTATCATACAATATCCCCAGTTTGTGGTTCAATATCCTGAAAATAAATCCTGAAAATCTGAGCAAAGTGACGTAATAAAATTTAAAGTACAGAAGTTAAATATTTTCTTCTAACCATGGAAAGTGACGTATGAGAAACAAAGTGATGTCATAAAATAAATGGAACTGCGATTAATAATAATAATATATATTTCTTCTAATTAAATTCAATCCAAGAAACTGCTACTGCTACTTCGACTTTCAACTCTAGTAATTATTGGCTCTCTCATTTTCAAAACAGAGTGACATATTTGTATAAATAAACAACATTTAGTTATTAAGATATTCTCTGATGATGAGCCTGAGGCTTGAAAGTACTAATAAGTTTTTAAATAAAATGTATATTTTAAAATTGTAACATCTTTTTCATTACATTAGTAGCCTTTTAAGTAAGATTGTGAACCTTTTTAATGTTAACATTATATATTTTAGGAAATATTCATTTTTAAGTTTTGGTTTATTTTCAAAATCTAGCTTTCAAGCAATGGTTGTCATGAAAACGACTTTTTTGCGAAAATGCGTTTTTCTTCATGATGGGTTTTTAGGTAGCTTTCTTTACAAAAAGCTACCTATTGCAGCCGTTCGGAGGAAAGCGATTTCAAAAAATTTTGGTATATTTTCATCGATCATGACCCCCAGACCCCGAAACCACCCTCCGTTCAAAATTGATATACAGTGTCTCACAAAAGTGATGGGACACTTGTGCTTTATAAAAAGAAACTGCAATAAAATAAATAAACAAACATGTGCAAAAATTTTTTGGGTGTGTTTCATATTTAAAGTTAGTAACAATTATTACATAACATACATTTTGTCAAAATATTAAAATATTAATTTAGTAAAAATACAATTGTTCAGAACGGAGCAAAAAATGGCTCACATAAGGGATGGGACACTTACTTTTCCATCAAATATTTATCCAAAAATTTTACTTTTTAAAAGGTTTTAATATTTTGCTGGATTTCCTTTTACTTTTAAAACATGATTTAATCTTTTTGGGATGGATTCGACTAATTTTTTTGTGATTTCTGGAGTGATTTTACCCCATTCTTCTTGAAGCACCGATTTTAGTTGTTGTTTTGAAGAAATGGTGTGTTTGCGAATTCTTGATTCCAATTCTTGCCAAATATTCTCTATGGGATTTAAGTCTGGAGATTGTGGTGGTGTTTTTATTATTTCAGGACAGTTATATAGCAGCCAGAATCTAACGTTCAGAGCAGTGTGCTTGGGGTCATTGTCCTGGTAGAATTTAAAATCCTTATGAAGGTTCAATTTTCGTGCTGAAGATTTCAAATTTTGCTTTAAAATATCAATATACTTGTACTGATCCATTATACTGTCAATAAAAACAAGATTACCAACTCCAGTGGACGACATACACCCCCATACCATAACTCCTCCTCCACCATGTTTTACTGTTGGTACCAAGTTCTGTTTGCGAAATTCTTCCCTGGGTTTTCTCCACACCAAAATTCTACCGTCAGAACCAAATATATTAAATTTACTCTCATCAGCAAATATAACTTTATTCCAGTAATCAGAACTCTTATTTATGTTGGATTTTGCGAAAGCTAGTCTGAGTTTTCTATTCTTTTCACTTACGAAGAATTTTTTCCTGGCTACTCTACCGTGATATCCAGCAGATCGAATTACCCTTCTAATAGTCTCAGGATTAACAATTATTCCATATAATGCTTGTAAATCAGCAGCAACTTTTGGAGCACTATTTCTTGGATTTTTTTTTTAATATTTCGAACGATAATTCGCTTTATTCCATTGGATAGCTTTGATGGTCGGCCAGGTCTTCTTTTATCCTGAATCATATGATTCTTTTTATATCGTTTAATGATATTGAAAACTGTTGAACGACTGAAGTTAACTGTTTCAGCAGTTTTTCTAATAGATTTTCCACGTTCAATATGCAAATTAATAACTAATTTTTGAATTTCAGGCGAAGTTTCTTTTCGTTAAGCATTCATGGCTACACAGAGCTAAAAAACACAAAAATTCCAAAACAAACTGGAGAGAAATACTGCAGACGATTTTATAAATTATTGCCAATTGCTTTTAAGTAAAAATAAAACCCCCAAAAATATTTTTATTGCTTATTTCAGACGATTTTTGTTGCATATATAATGGTGTCCCATCACTTATGTGAGCTATTTTTTGCTCCGTTCTAAACATTTGTATTTTTATTAAATTAATATTTTAATATTTTGACAAAATGTATGTTATGTAATAATCTTTACTAAAATTAAGTATGAAACACACCCACAAAAAAATGTGTACATGTTTTTTTAATTTATTTGATTAGTTTCCTGTTGTAAAGCACAAGTGTCCCATCACTTATGTGAGACACTGTATATATATAAGGCGTATTTATGAACCGATTTGGATGTAACTTCGTTTATACATAGTACAGACCAATGTCTCGACCGAGTTCGTTGGCCAGCTTCATCCGCCATTTTGTTTAAAAATGGCGGCCATTTAAAATTTTTAAAAAAGTTTAAAACTTGAAATGTGGTACCAAAAAATTAAAAATGGAAAAATATTTTTTCCTTATGTATTTGACCTTTATACAAAGATTCCGGAGCAGTTTTTGTTTCGTCTATATCTTAAAAAGTCCTTCCGGCCAGTGCCGGGAGGAAGAGGTAGCTTTCAAATACCTTATTTTAAAAAAGCCAACTTATATTATTCAAACATACGAAGCTCAATTTAGTGGAAACCGAATATAGGAGATTCAATACTAATTTTCATCAATACTAAATCATTATGAATGAGAATTTCACGAAATTTTTCAGCTTTATCCAAGCTGCTTTTATTTAAAGTAACTTATATTTGGCTGAGATGTTGATGTATACTATCCACATGCTTTCTCACATGGAAATAGGCGAATACGTGTGTTATCGCGTGACAAATACAAGATCGTTTCAAAATGTTAGCAATACTAGAAATTCAAAGTGCTATAATTCAACCATTTTTTAAGATATAAACAAAAGAACAAATTTTCAGAAACAAAATCTGCTCCGGAATCTTTGTATCAAGGCCAAACACATAAAAAAATCTTTTTCATTTTCCAATTTTTTAATACCTCATTTTAAATTTTAAATGTAATTTTTTTTAAATGGAAACAAGATGAACAAGACCTTTTGAAACAAGATGGCGAATGAAGCTGGCCAACGGACTCGGTCGAGACATTGGAATGTGCTATGTACAGACCAAGTAACATCCAAATCGGTTCATACATACGCTTGTTATCGCGTGACAAAAGTCAGGTCGTTTTAAAATGTCAGCCACAATAGAAATTCAAAACGCTATAACTCAGCCATTTTGTTAGATATAGACGAAATAAAAACTGTTCCGGGATCTTTGTATTAAGGTCAAACACATACAAAAAAAATCTTTTTCATTTTCCAATATTTTGGTATATCATTTTAAATTTTAAATTTTTAAAATGTTTTTAAATGGCCGCCATTTTGAAACAAGATGGCGGATGAAGCTGGCCAACGAACTCGGTCGAGATATTTGTATGTACTATGTACACACCAAAGTACATCCAAATCGGTTCATAAATACGCCTGTTATCACGTGACAAATATCAGGACGTTTCAAAATGTCAGCCACGCTAGAAATTCAAAATTCTATAACTCAGCGATTTTTTGAGATATAGACGAAACAAAAACTTCTCCCGAATCTTTGTATCAAGGTCAAATACATAAAAAAAAAATATTTTTTCAATTTTCAATTTTTTGGTACCACATTTCAAATTTAAATTTTTCTTAACAATTTAAATGGCTGCCATTTTTAAACAAGATGGTGGATGAAGCTGGCCAACAAACTCGGTCGAGACATTGGTATGTACTATGTACAAACGAAGTTACATCCAAATCGGTTCATAAATACGCCTTTTATCGCGTGACAAAATTCAGGACGTTTCAAAATGTCAGCCACGCTAGAAATTCAAAATGCTATAACTCAGCCATTTTTTAAGATATAGACTAAACAAAAACTGCTCCGGAATCTTTGTATAAAGGTCAAATACATAAGAAAAAAATATTTTTCCATTTTCAATTCTTTGGTACCACATTTCAAATTTAAAATTTTTCAGAAAACTTTAAATGGCCGCCATTTTGAAACAAAATGGCGGATGAAGCTGGCCAACGAACTCGGTCGAGACATTGGTATGTACTATGTACATACCGAATTACATCCAAATCGGTTCATAAATTCGAGAGTTACAGTATGACAAAGGTCAGATATATATATATATATATATGGATATATATATATATATATATATATATATCAACTTTTGAACGGAGGGTGGTTTCGGGGTCTGGGGGTCATGATTGATGAAAATATACCAAAATTTTTTGAAATCGCTTTCCTCCGAACGGCTGCAATAGGTAGCTTTTTGTAATGAAAGCTACCTAAAAATGGCTGAGTTATAGCATTTTGAATTTCTAGCATGGCTGACATTTTGAAACGTCCTGAATTTTGTCACGCGATAACAGGCGTATTTATGAACCGATTTGAATGTAACTTGGTCTGTACATAGTACATACCAATGTTTCGACCTAGTTTGTTGGCCAGCTTCATTTGCCATCTTGTTTCAAAAGGGTTGCCATTTAAAAAAAAAATGTAATTTAAAATTTAAAATGAGGTATTAAGAAATTGGAAAATGAAAAAGATTTTTTTTATGTGTTTGGCCTTGATACAAAGATTCTAGGGCAGTTTTTGTTTCTGAAAATTTGTTCTTTTGTTTATATCTTAAAAAGTGGTTGAATTATAGCCCTTTGAATTTCTATCATGGCTAACACTTTGAAACGATCTTGTATTTGTCACGCGATACCACACTTATTCGCCTATTTCGATGGAAGAAGGCATGTGGATAGTATACATCAATATCTCGACCAAGTTCGCTGGCCAGCTTCCTCAGCCATCTTGTTTCAAAATGGCGGCCATTAAATTAAAAATATATATATTTAAAGTGAGGTGCAAAAAAATTAGAAATTGAAAAAGGTTTCTTTCTTAAGTATTTGACCTTGATATAAGGATTCAGGAGCATTTTTTGTTTGTCTTTATCTTAAAAAATGTCTCAAATATAGCAGTTTCAATTTCTAACGTGGGTGACATTTTGAAAAATCTGTTTTTTTGCCTGCGACAGCACTCGTATGTATCAACCGATTCCGATGTGAGTGAGCATGTGCACAGCAATTACTAAGGTCTCGACCAAGTTCACTGGTTAATATCATCCACCATGTTGTCTTAAAATGGCAGGCACTTTAAGAAATCGCCAAATTTGGCAGCGAAATATAAGTTACTTTAAATAAAAGCAGCTTGGATAAAGCTGACTAATTTTGTGAAATTCTCATTCATAATGATTTAGTATTGATAAAAATTAGTATTGAATCTCATACATTCAGTTTCCACTTAATTGAGCTTCGTGTGTTTGAATAATATATGTTGGCTTTTTTAAAATAAGGAATGTGAAAGCTACCTCTTCCTCCCGGCACTGGCCGGAAGGACTTTTTCACCATTTCCCGTATTTAAATTATTATAAACCAAGAACCGTTAAAGATAAATGGTTCAAATTTGGAACGTGTATTGTTTTGCTTTAATTTTGATTCAGCAAATTGGAAAAAAAAAATATTTACTTTTGAAAATATGATTTTTTTTTTTTTAAGTTGCATCATTTTTTTTTACTTCAAATATTTTTAATTTTTATTTAAATTAATATTTTTTTTAAATGCTGAATCTAAATTAAAACTTACATATTTCATTTTATTTAAATACAAAAAAATAGAAATTCTACAAATAAAATTTCGAGTTATAACGATTTTATAAGTTTTAAAAGTTTTATAAGATAAAATAGAAATAAAAAGATTTTTATAAAATATTTATAAGTTTTAAACTACCCGAATAAAATTTAAATTTAAAACTTTTTTTTTTTTTTTTTTTTTTTTTTTTTTTAAGTATGAGAAGTTTTATCATGTGATTTTATTTACAAATAATATGGTTAATCATCACAAAAAATTTCGAAATTTTAACTCAATAAATAAAAATTATTTAAAATATGTCCCGGACGCCCTTAATCAAAAATTAATGAAATAACGTATCAGCAAATAATTTCAAAGACTACGATGAGAAAGCCTTGTCTTAAATTTGTGTATTAGTTATATTTTATTGTTTTAGGTATTGACTGATTAATGTTTTAATTTCGTTATGGAATATAAACTGCAATCAAATTATAGCTATTTATACTAGAACCTCTTTTATCCGAATATTTTTTAACCGAAATCCATTTTTAAAGCTCTTTTTTTAACTATCACATTCTTTGTGTGCAAATTCCATTTTGAAAGTTTTTTTTTTTTTTTTTAACTATCATATTCCTTGTGTGCAAGCTGTCCTTTCCGAACTACGAGTACATATAAATATCTTCGATCCCCTTTTCTTAGAGTTCCTTTGAATTTAACTTGAGCTCCCGTAAGCTGCGGAGTGGAACGAAGAAAACAAACAAATTAGAATTCTGAAGCTTTTGAATATTTTGCAAAAGGTTTCGCATGGCTAAAGTAGCAGAAATACAGTGACACTGATCAACTAATAATATTAAAAAATACCGTGATAGAGCTTCAAAACAAAGAAAATCGAAACTGCGACAAACAAAACATTTTTTCAAACCCTTGTGATATATGTAAAAATGTACTTAATTTCAAAATTTAAATTCAGGTAATTTTTTTTTTGTTTCTATTGCTGTATTTTTATTAAGCACTTGTTACCATAATAAGAAATACTGCATATATTTATCCTTAATCTTAAAATTGAAGCATTCTCGATTATCCGAAAATTTCGATTTTCCGAAAGAGGATCGGTCCCAATTACTTCGGATAATCGAGGTTCTATTGTATATTAATTTAAATGCAAACGGATTTACTTTTCGTAATCGTCTGCAGGCGATAGAGATAGATTTGAAACAAATTCAGGTTTGAAAATTAATTTAAGAGCAATAAAAATTCAGTAAATTGCGACACAGTTTTCAAATAAATTGCGATATAGCTTTCAAACAAATTGCATTTGAAAGTACATTTTTCTCGCTATTCGATGGTGTAAAGTTTGAAAATGAGTGATATTTAGAAGTTTAAAAGATTGCAATGAAAGTTAATAAAAGTTAAATTTAATCGTCTGCAGTTGCCACCGTCAAAATGACGTCACCGTTATGCACAGACACGTTTGTCCTTTATAATATAGATAGCTTAACATTATTTAATTTAGGATTATGCGTTGAGAAATCAATTTAGACATCCTAAAAAGATAGTTTAAATAACGTTTTATTTTTTCTTGCCTATCTCCCGATCTTAAAACAAGTGGGTAAGAATTATCACAGATCGCACAGAGGGTTTCGTTTAACATTCCTTTCAAAACACTTTATCATTTTGCAAAATCTGTTAGTTCCATTTCGCAACCAGGGGCTCAGTCTATTGTAAACAAACCTCTAACCAAACGAAACTTCGTTTTACAACCTATCTGTAGATATAATAGTCGAGGGGATCGGGCCCATAGCACCCGAGATAGGTAGGCGCTCCTGGCGGTAAAAAATGGAACTAAAATACGTAAGCCTATGGTGTATAATATAAAAGAGTGGTCAAAACGCTGTGCAATAATATATCACGTGAGGAGATATGGCAAAAGTTAGAAAAGTGCCCCCAGGTGAAAAGGAGGGGAGTTAGAAAAATTGCTTAAAATACACAAGTTAGACCCCGGAGGGGTAAATAATGTATGAATTTTTGAAATTTTTATGATTTGTCGTGTGATCGCAAGTTTTCAGCTATAAGTATGCAAAATTTCAAGTATCCAACTTAATTAGGGGCTTAGTTAGAAAAAAAAATACTTAAAATACACAAATTAGAGCTCGGAGTGGTATATAATATAAGATTTTTTGAAAATTTTATGATTTTTCGTGTGATTGCAAGTATTCTGCTATAAGTATGCAAAATTTCAAGTCTCCAACTTAATTAGAGGCTGAGTTAGAAAAATTGCCTATAATACACAGATTAGAGACCGGAAGGGTAAACATAAGATTTTTTGAAATTTTTATGATTTATCGTGTGATCGCAAATGTTCAGCTATAAGTATGCAAATTTTTAAGTCTCCAACTTAATTAGCCCTTAGTTAGAAAAATTGTTTAAAATACACAAGCTAGAGCCCAGAGGTGTAATTATAAGACTTTTCCGAAATTTTATGATTTGTCATGTGATGTGAGGTGTTCAGCTATAAGTATGCAAAATTTCAAGTCTCCAATATATATTGTTTCTGAGAATGAGCTCTGTGACGACGGGCAAACAGACAAAGGAGTGAGGCGAATAGGGTTTCGTCAGATGAACGAAACCTTAAAAATATAAAGAGAAAAAAAAATGCATATTTTTAATGAATTTGCTTGCTTACACTTTATACTACCAAGCGTGAAGAAATCCGCGAATTTTTCATAATATAGTACGGCGCCCCCGCCAGATAACCGTGTTGTAAGTAGCAGAATTTTTTTGGGGAAAAACAGGAATTGCAATTGCAGTAAAAAAATTAGACGTGATTTTCAAGATGAACATTGAACACGTATAAAAGAGCGGGTTTTTTTTTCTTTTTTTCTTTTTTTAAGTGCTTCTATTTTTAAACTTATTGTTTTGGGAAAAGGGGCCCGAAACAGTTTGTGTCCGGACTCCAAACAAAGTTTGTCAGGCTCTCTACAGAACTGCAGTCAAACTCATTAAAATGAAAAATTATTTTCGTTACTTTCTCTTTTATATTTTGATAATAGGTTATTGATAAAATTTTTTTAGAGTAATCACTGTATCCTTCCAGAAATTTATGAGACAAGGAGAACCTGTGAAAGTCCAAGAACAAATAAAAACATGTTTCGAGTTTTGACCTTTTTTACAAACATGCGAAAAACAAGGCTAGACACTGAGAGGTTTAAAAATAATAATAAAAATTATCAAGTTGTGTTTTTTTAATTGATTCCTTTATTTACAGTCATGGGGAAAAAAAACAAAGCAAAAGTCTTTTTTAATGAGCTGAGGCAAAATATATGTATATATATATATATATATATATATATACACAGGGTGTCCGGTCTCAACGACGTCCAATGGCTAAATCCTAAACCGTTAGTCATAAACATATAGTTCCAATTACAAAAATGTTTTAAATCAGGTAAAGAAATATTTTAAAAGCGATTTGGGTCAATAAACACATTTCTTAAAATATTAAGAAATTTAAATTTTTATACGGTCCCCCGGTTATATTTAGTAAAATTTTCCTATTACACTGACAAGTAATACACAAAAAGTCCCATTCATATAACACTAAAATTGAGCGAGTTATGAAACTTTAAAAATGCATGACTTATGCCACTTTTCTGCTCTGAAAACAAATGAGTTCGGCTTGGCTTTGAGGGGTCACATACCAAGTGCTTAAAAGTATTCGAAGGTCTTATTTCATATGTATCTGCGCTTTGAAAACAATCGTATAAGTATTACAATTAAGTTAACATTTATTAAGTTTCAGATTGGTTAAAATAACATATGTTTTATTTTGTCAGGATTTGAGACTGTTTCTTTTATGATTTCTTTTAACAAAAATTATGTTATTTTTATAAGTTTTTATGTTACTTCAACGATCGAATGTAAGTTTTTCCAGTTCAAAATTTGTACTCGAACTTTTAAATATCTGATCGAGATTACATTTTACATACTGGCGCAAATCCAATATCAATCTAATATTATTATGATTTTCGGTGGTTACCATTTAGACTTATTTTACAGGATAACACAAAAAATTTCAGATAGATTACTGCCAAGAAGTTTAAGAAAAAGTTTTAGATTAGATAATACAAGACAGCGATAGTGTCTTTTTTTTTTTTTTTTTTTTTTTTTTTTTTAAACTTTTACGTATTTTTTAGCACTGAATCCGAAAATTACATTAATTTTTAACCATCATGTCAGGATATTTCGCAAATCATAAATTGTCAAATTTAAAGAATAACAAAATTTGGATGCTATAAAGTAGAGGAGGTGGTTGTGTTTCTTAACTTTTGATAATTGATTTTTACGTACTTAGCACTGAATCTGAAAATGACCTTCATTTTTAACCATAACGTTAGAATTTTTTTTTGCAAATCGTAAATGTGTAAGTTAAAATATAGCGAAAATGACATACTATAAAACATATGTAAAACATTTTTGTTTTGTTTTATTTTATTTTATTTTATTTTATTCAATAATTTATTCGATATTTTTGCTTATCCTGGGATTCTTACAGCTAAATAGCTGAGTGGTCCGATGAGATGAGGGAGGAGATTCAATTTTAACTTTGAACTTTTTAACTTTGAAATTTGCGGAAAATCCTGATGTGATGGTTAAAAATGAAGGTCAATTTCAGATTCAGCGGTACAGAATACATAAGAATCAATTATCAAAAGCTAAAAAACATGACATAACCCAACTTTTGCAGGCTAGTGTAATCTAATAATATTTTAAAATACGTATTATTTTGTAAAGAATTGAGGCTGTTAATTTAGCATTATTTTATTTAACAAAAATTCTGTTTTTTTCTTTCTTCTTAAATGTTGATTACAAATTGTATATTTTGCATTAATATGCCAGAATGATTAAAGATTTCAAATTTATATTGCAATTTTAATTGTGCCCCCAACTATTTTTGTATATATCTGACGAAATTATATTTCGACTAAATTTGTGAATGACCCCAATTTGCAGCAATAAATAGGCTCCAAATTTAAACAGCTATTACTCAGTCAATTTTAATCTTAGAATAACGGGACTTTTTGTGTATTACTTGTCAGTGTATAAGGAAAATTTTACTAAATATAACTTATAGGACCGGGGGACCGTATAAAAATTTTAATTTCGTAATTTTTTAAGAATTGTTTTTATTGACCGAAATAGCTTTTGAAATATTTCTTTACCTGATTTTAAACATTTTTGTAATTGGAACTATATGTCTATGACTAACGGCTTAGGAATTAGCCATTGGACACCGTTGAGACCGGACACCCTGTATATATATATATATATACTATCTAAAGTACCCGGAGTTGCTCAGGATTTTAAGGATGTTTGGTTTGGAAAACAATGTCAAAATTTAACGTGCAACATAAAAAAAAAGAAAAAAAGAAAAAAAAAACAGGCGAAGTGTTGTACACACGAATCAAATGAAAACCCAATATAAAAATGTATAAATTTATATAACAGACGCAAAATAATACAATTATGAATGAACTTATTTCCATTCATCATTGGAGCAATAATGTTAAAATGCGCCAATATTTCCATAATCGAGTTTTTATCTTGTTTTAATACCTTTCTCTACACTTATATGACGTTATATATTCACCACGTCCTTTATATTTCCAATATGACGTAATATTCCATTTTTATATTCGTCAAATTAATTAAACAATTATAATTTTTCACGTGGAAACATTGCAGTAGAAAAGTTATGATGTAATATTCCCCTTTTTTTTTAATTTGTCAAAACCATTTATTTCATTTTTTCACGTGGAAATCTTGCAATAGAAAAGTAGGGTTAGTTGGGGTAACTGGAACCACGAGGTAACTGGGCCATAGGCTATTTTATAAAAAACTGTTGGTGTTTTTTAAGTTTTAGCTTTTGTGAACAATGCCCCTTAATCTCTCTCGAAGCTGGTAGACGGGAGGTGCTGGGTTCGAACCCAATCGCGCCCGTCAGCCTAACCGTTTCGGAGTTTTCGTGGTTTTCTTCGAAGTCTTGGATTTTCCATGCGTAAATACGGGTTTGGTTCCTTTAGAAAGACCCCCACGAAGGGCACTCCCCCTAGGGCCTATATCCCTCGAGTAGATAATCGGCCGTCAACAATCAACCCAACCCAGCCCCTTAATCTCTACTTCCTAAAACAACGTGTATCAACTCAATCATAACTCTCACTTTGCTGCGATAGGTTGTCAAAAATTTACGTTTCTTTTTTTAAAAACAACGTCTATATGGTTGAACTTCCTCGGATGATTATTAAAATACTGTAAATACTTTTATTAAATAATCATTTCTTTTTAAAGATTAGACATATAACTACATTAATATTATTAGGTATCTATACATATTTACTTCATGTTTCAAATGTAAGCCCGGTGTCCCAGTTACCCCATAAATTTTTCAAGAATGGGGTAACTGGGACATGTATCCGGGGTAACTGGACCATGCTGGGTCCAGTTACCCCAATAGTTATAAATAATTTTTTTGTGTTTCTCTTACTACGGGAAGTAAATTTCTCCATTGTTTTTTGCTCACAATAAAGAAAATGATAGAATACCTTATTAAAATTATGTAATGAAATTTTAAAAAAGCATATTGAGTGGTATCAAACCAAATTTCTTGGCCCCTTGAGAGGCGGTGATGCCGTTATGGCATCACTTAATTTTAATTCCTAATTGCCACATTGGCACCTGAATTTTATAATGAAAATTTCACCTTTATTAAGTACGCGAAAATATACTTTTACTTGTTTTCAGGTAGATTCTCTTGTAAATATTGGTGTCATTAAATTATTTCAACATTTTACAAATGCAAGTACCTGGCACCTGAAAGCGAGATAGCCAGACCTTGAAATTGTACTATACACAGGGGTCGCATTCTATTGGGAAACTTTTATCGTTCCTACCACTATTTTGAAAATAATATCTTCATCGCACCTTTCTGTAAGGGTTCTGGTAGGAACAATAAAATTTTCCCTATATAATGCGACCCCTAGATAAATTACTTAAGTACTTACGTAGCCGTTTTTTCATAGATTTAACTTGCTATTTTTTCCCTTAAAATACCCATGTGACTTTTATACCTATTATCTATACTAAAGTACATAAGTACTTCCTTAAGTTTTATGTTTTTGGTATAAATAAACCTAATATTTTCACTTTTAGTGCTTTTTTTAGACACATTGACAGCAAAGGTTTCCCTTACAACTCTGTTTATTGACATATAATTTACATGATCTGCCTGGTTTAGATTTTTTTAAGTTGTTTACACTTTTTCAAACAGGACCTGATATCCGATATGAAAAAATATGAACGTGTGTGGAACATACACTGTAAAAAAAAATTCCGCAACGTTCCTGGGAAAAAATGGGCAGCTGAGTTGCCCATTATTTCCAAGAAACATTTCTTGAAAATGACTGGAACTTTACTGTATATGTTAAAAACATTCTACAGAAATGCCAGTAAGTTTCCTGCGAAATACCAGGAATATTTCTGTTGACAGCAAAACATTACTGACATTTCACAGCATGCGGGATCCGCAGACGATTTTTACATTTCCAGTTGACAATTTTCGCTTTATTATCATTATTTGTTGGAATGAAAAGATATTTTGAAATTGACATCAAAATTATTATTTATAATTTACACGAAAAAATAAATTTTCAGTTAAAATTCAATAAAGTAAATATATATATGATATATTGTTTCTGAACTTTGCCTAAAATATAAAAATATATAAATGTAAATAATAATTAGAAAAAAAATCTAGACATAAAATATTTTGGATTTTCGTCAGTAATTTTGTTAGTTTACAAGTTAGATAAAATACATATAAATTTTCATGAAAAAAAAAAAAATCCTAAACGTAATTGTATATTTTTTCCGAAAAAAAAAAAAAAAATCAAATTTGCAGCAATTCAAAGTGTCAAATATATATCAAATTTAAATCAAGTTGTAAAGTGTTAAAATATAAAATTAATTAAAAAAGAAAAAAAAATGTCAAGAGGTAGCATCGAATTCGGGCCGTACGGGTGGCGTGCGAGCCTTCTGCGTCCACACCACGAAAGACACATTGAGAGCTGCAAACTAATGGGTATTTGAAACGTATGCTAAACTTCGGCATCTAATTTCTGAAAATCTAAGGCCCATTTGAAGAAATCCTTTCACAAGAATAATTAGAGATAAGAACTCTAAAACATACTTTAAATTAATCAAAATCGGTGAGAATCATGTTTGATGGTCCCCTGGTTAATGGAGATCCAAATAATAGGTGTATTTTTTTTACACGGTCTGCTTGTTAAACATTCCACAGACAAGTACGAGAGGTAATCTCTTAGCGATGTCACAGAGGTATTGTATTTTCATCTGAATGGTCTTAACAATAGAGACGTAAAGGATTATGTCGTCTATTGATTTATTTGCATCCCATATTGATTTTTTTACATTCATTTAAGGAATTCGTTTTCGACACTCGCGCGCGAGCAACGGATTATAGCAAAAAAATAATAAATGGCGGCCGCAGCGTTTTGCTGTTTCCAACTTTTGTTCAGGAACGTTTCAGATAAGAAAACCAGAATTTCACAGGAAAGAGCTAAATTATTCTGAAAACCTGAGAAAAGGCGAAACGTTCCTGGATTTTACATGGAACGTTACCATTTTTTTTTTACAGTGTAGACCCTCCTGGTCCCGTTACCCCATTTTTGGGGGCAACTGGACCCATGAGGAAAGAAAGATGAAATATGCATAGTTTTATATTTTTAAATATTAAAATGTAATTTTGATCATTTCTGTCTGATAGCAGAGATATGTTTAAGAAAGTTTTAGGTCCTTTAAAGGACCCTTCACAAAATAATTTATCTTAAAACAGGACCCTTCACAAAATTATTTATCCCCAAACAGGACCCTTCACAAAACATTTTATCCCAAAACAGGACCCTTCACAAAATTATTTGTCTCTTAAATAGACCTTTCACAGAATTTTTTCTCTTTCAAATTGAACTTTTCACAAATTTAGCCCTTTAAAAATAAAATCTGCCCTGTAAGTAAGCAGTTGAACTCACCAAAGAGCATATTACTTAGCTTTTTATACATGAAGGATAGGACATGAAGACATCGATAATTTAAAATTCACAAAATTATGACCAGAATTTTCACAAAAATAAGAAAAACTTCACAATTTCGCAAAAACAGGAACCTGTGAGAAATGTCTGGACAGACCCCTGGATAGAGAGAACCTAACTGAACACATTTACAGAAGTTCAGACTTTAATTCAAATGAACATTATTTTTTTGAAGCCGAATTGTCAGAAGCTCCAGAGTCACATTGCAAAATCATGTCCCGGTTGCTCCAATTAACCTTAATTGTTATGGTAAGAATTTATTGTGGATTTTTAATTGTTGGCAACAGCTATAACGAAAAATGCTTAAATTTTATTAGAAAATGCTGTTTAATTTGTGGTTTTTTATTAATTAAAAATTAACTATAAGTTATTCCTATTCGGATTACTTTAGTTGCCTCGGTGTTTTAATACACACGTAAGTAACATTTCACAATTCTGGCCCCCAAACTGTGGATTTGAATAGCATTACAGACAGACAGACAAATTTTTATATATCTATCTTTTAGCTACTCTAGTTTTAATCACCTAAATTAAACTAAACTTGTAAATTAGTGATTAGATTTCTGTTGAAAATATTTTTTTAGAAAAATAATAATGAAAATTATAAATTGTATTTCTTTTTCCTTTATTATTTCACAGCCATTTAAAATAAATTGAAAAGAAAAGAAAGAAAAGGGAAACACGGCCATTTATTATAAGTTGAGGAAAATGTATTTTTCAACTATGATTAGTTTATTTATTGTAAAAGGGAAAAATAGAAAGAAAAAGACTTTCTCAATGAGCTAGACAGAAAACATTTTTCTTTATATTTATATATTTTTAGTTACTCAAGATTTCATGAATTAAATTAAAATAAACCTGTAAAGTGAGGATTAGATTGCGGTTGGATGAAAAAATTTCAGAAAAATAAAAATGAAAATAATAAATTGTATTTCTTTTCATTCATTATTTCACTGTTTTTTTTTATTTATTTATTTATTTATTAGTTTATTTATTGTAAAAGTGGAAAAAATAGAAAGAGAAATGCTTTCTTAACAAGCCGGGGAAAGAAATGCATATATATTTTATATTTTTATGTTTTAGTTATTCAAGATTTTATGACTTAAATTAAAATAAACCTGTAAAGTGGTGAATAAATTGCAGTTGGACAAAAAAAAAAAAATTCAGAAAAATAAAAATGAAAATAATAAATTGTATTTCTTTTCATTCATTATTTAGCTTTTTTTTTTTTAATTTATTAGTTTATTTATTGTAAAAGTGGAAAAAATAGAAAGAAAAATGCTTTCTTAACAAGCCGGGGAGAGAAATATATATATGTTTTATATTTTTATGTTTTAGTTATTCAAGATTTTATGACTTAAATTAAAAATAAACCTGTAAAGTGGTGAATAAATTGCAGTTGGAAAAAAAAAATTCAGAAAAATAAAAATGAAAATAATAAATTGTATTTCTTTCCATTCATTATTTCACTGATTTTTTTCTTTCTAATTTGTTAGTTTATTTATTGTAAGAGTGAAAAAAATAGAAAGAAAAATGCTTTCTTAATAAGCCGGGGAGAGAAATATATATATATATATTATATTTTTATGTTTTAGTTATGCAAGATTTTATGACTTAAATTAAAATAAACCTGTAAAGTGTTGAATAAACTGCAGTTGGACAAAAAATTTTTAGAAAAATAACAAAGGAAATTATAAATTGTATTTCTTTTTCATTCATTATTTCACTATTATTAAAAGGGGGGGGGGGGAAGGACCATTTATTATAAGCTGAGAAAAGTGTATTTTTTAATTGATTAGTTTATTTATTGTAAAAGTGGAAAAAATAGAAAAAAAAAAACGTTTTCTTAGTGAGCCGGTGAGAGAAATATATATTTGTTTATATTTTTAAGTATTTAGTTACTCAAGTTTTCATGACTTAAATTAAAATAAACCTGTAAAGTGGTGATTAGATTGCGGTTGGACAAAAAAAAAAAAAAAAAAAAAAAAAAAAAAAAAAAAAAAAAAATCAGAAAAATAATAATGAAAATTATAAATTGTATTTCTTTTCCATTCATTATTTCACTGTTATTAAAAGAAAAAGAGGACCATTTATTATAAGCGGGAAAATGTGTTTTTTAATTGATTAGTTTATTTATTGTAAAAATGAAAAAAAAAAAAGAAACAAAAATGCTTTCTTAGTGAGCCGGGGAGAGAAATATATTTATATATATTATTTATTTATATATTTATTTTTAGTTACTTAAGATTTCATGACTTAAATTAAAATTAACTTGTAAAATGGTGATTAAATTGCGGTTGGAAAAAAAATTTTCAAAAAATAACAAAGAAAATTATAAATTGTAATTATTTTTTATTCATTATTTGACTGTTATTAAAAAAAAAAGGAGGGCTATTTATTATAAGCTGGGGAAAAGTATTTTTCGATTAGTTTATTTATTGAGAAAGTTGAAAAAAAAAATAGAAACAAAAATGCTTTCTTAGTCAGCCGGGAAAAGAAATATATATTTTTGTTAATATTTTTTTTTTCTTTTGTTACTCAAGATTTCATGACTTAAATTAAAATAAACCTTTAAAGTAGTGACTAAATTGCGGTTGGACAAAAACATTTTAGAAAAGTAACAAAGGAAATTATAAATTGTATTTCTTTTTCATTCATTATTCAACTGTTATTAAAAAAAGGAGGGTCATGGGCCATTTATTATAAGCTAAGGAAAATGTATTTTATAATTGGTTAATTTATTTATTGATTTATTTATTGTAAAAGGAAAAAAATAGAAAGAAAAATGCTTTCTTAGTGAGCCGGGGAGAGAAATATATATTTTTGTTTATATATATATATATATATATATATATATATATATATATATATATATATTGTTACTACTCAAGATTTCATGACTTAAATTAAAATAAACTTGTAAAGTGGTGATTAGATTTCTGCTGAAAAAACTTTCAGAAAAATAATAATGAAAATTATAAATTGCATTTCTTTTTCATTCATTATTTCACTGTTATTAAAAACTAAAGGAAAAGAGAAAAATACCATTTATCTAAAGTTGGGGGAAATGTATTTTTTTAATCGATTAGTTTATTCATTGTAAAATGCGGAAAATAGAAAGAAAAAGACTTTCTTAGTGACTCGGGGAGAGAAGCATATATTTTTTTTTTTTTTGCATTTTTAGGGTGGAGAGTGTGGTTACTATAGACGGTAAAATAAACCTGTAACGTGGCGGTTATTCTAGAATTTATGAGATAAATTAAAATTACCCTGTAAATTGGTGAATAAATTGTATTACTTTTTCATTATATTATTGTCATAAAAAAAAAAAAAAACGAAAGGATAATAATGTAAAAGGGTTCGTTTATTATAAGCTGTAAAAAGTATATATTTTAATTGATTAGTTTATTTATTGTAAAAGGGGGTAACAAGAAAAAGACTTTCTTAGTGACTCGGGGAGAGAAGCATACATTTTTGTTTGTATTTTTACGGTGGGGTTCCGGTTACTCTAGAGTTTATGAGATAAATTAAAATAACCCTGTAAATTGGTGAATAAATTGTATTTCTTTTTCGTTATATCACTGTCATACAAAAAAAAAAAAAAAAAAAAAAAGAAAGAAAGAAAGAAAGAAAGGAAAATAATATAAAAGGGTAAAAGACCGTTTATTATAAGTTGTAAAAAGTGTATTTTACAATTGATTAGTTTATTTATTGTAAAAGGGAGAAAAAAAGAAAAAGACTTTCTTAGTCTTAGTTTTTTCTTTTTCTCGGGAGAGAAGGATATATTTTTGTGTGTATTATTATTTTTTTACTTACTCGAGATTTTATGACTTAAATTAACATAAACTTGTAAAGTGGAGATAAGATTTCTGTTGAAAATTATTTTAGAAAATTAATAATGATACAGACGTGTGAAAATTATTAGAATAATTGTGAAATTTACATTAAAATCTTGTTATATTAAAGAAATAATACATTTAAAAATATTGATCCATTTAATATTTAATGTACATCCTCTTGTTTTTTATTAAAGATTCGATACGTTTTGGCATATTTTGTATGAGTTTTTGGCAATTAATTTGTATTTCGTTGAAATGATACCAAATTTGAATGAGTTTTTCTATCAAAAGATTCTTGTTTGTGATGTTGCATTTCTTTAATTTAATTAAAGAAAACATTTCCATGGCCTGGAAACAGTCCAGATATGAACCCCATAGAGAACCTTTGGGCCATTGTAAAGGAAAAATGAAAGAAATACAATATCACAAACAAGACTAGTCTGATAGAAACACTCATCCAAATTTGGGATCATTACAACAAAATACAAATTAAGTGCCAAAAACTCATACAAAGTATGCCAAGACAAGTATGCTATCATTTCTTTAATAAAAAACAAGAGGATGTACATTAAATATTAAATGTATCAATATATTTTTAATATTTCTTTAATATAATAAGATTTTATTGTAAATTTCACAATTATTCTAATAATTTTCGCACGCCTGTAATTATAATTTGTATTTCTTTTTCATTCATTATTTCACTGTCATTCAAAAGAAAAGGAAGTGAAAAGAGAAACGGACCATTTATTATATAAGCTGGGGAAATTGTATTTTTTAATCGTTTAGTTTATTTATTGTAAAAGGGAGAAAATAAAAATAAAAATAGGGGAGAAAAGCATATAATTTTGTTTGCATTTTTGGGAGTTGAGGGGGGGGGGGGGGATGCGGTTACTCCGGAATTTATGAGATAAATTTAAATAATCCTGTAAATTTGTGACTAAATTGTATTTCTTTTTTTTCATTATATCACTGTCATTCAAAAGAAAGCGAAAGGAAAATAATGTAAAAGGGTAAAGTACCGTTTATTATAAGTTGGTAAAAATGTATTATTTAATTGATTAGTTTATTTATTGTAAAAGGGGAAAAATTGGAAGAAAAACACTTTCTTTTTGAAGCGAAAATAAGTATATATTTTTTTGTTTACATTTTAATTTTTTATGTTTTTCGTTACTCAAGTTTTCAAACTTAAATTAAAATAAATCTGTAACGTGGTGATTAAATTTCTGTTGGAAATAATTTCAGAAAAATAATGATGAAAATTATAAATTGTATTTCTTTTTCGTTCATTATTTCACTGTCATTCAAAAGAAAACGAAAGTAAAATCAATGAAAAGGGAATAAAATATAGTAGTACGTGCAGTATTGTGTTCGCTATCTTGGCACTAATTAACAGATATTTGGATACAGCTCCTCGTCTTTCTGCTTCCTTTTGGAAACAACCGTTTTCGAGCTTATTCTATCGATGATAATTTTCAGAATTTTCAAGAATTTTTTTAGACTTTCACAAAAGTTGCTCTATACACTTAGCTAATACATTATGCACATTACATTTTGATTGCATTCGTGCATGCGCAGTGAAACCTTTTTTAGTAAACCTGTTCATTTTTCATCCAATTTTTATTATGTTTAATTCTGATTACAGGGTATTGTGTACAATATTGTTTGGCATATTTTCTGAAAAGAACACTTTTTTATATTAAGAACTCTGCAAATTATAAGCAAAAAACTTGGCAAAATTTGGGACGGTTTTTATAAAAACTTTAATTTCTCTACTAGTATACATGCTATCCTCATAAAAATGGACACAGTTTATTACAATAAGCCTCTTAATCATGTTCTACAGTTTGAACGCTTTCACTACATTAGTTTGTACAGGGTTATCCAAAAAGATATCCGTTCTTTTTCAATTTGTTGACGGTCCCTATGGAGTTTCGGGAAAAAAAATTTTCGCGGAAATTTACACACGTTACACATTTACATTGTTTACACAGGAGTTTGAGGATAATTTTCCATGTATTTTTTAGATATTTAACAAAACGTCTAAAATCGCAAGTGACTAATCATCATTGGCTATATAAAGTATTAATGGTACTAAAGGCTCCCAATATGCTAGGGGCGGAGGGCGGGAGGGTTACACATGTGGGCTTCTGGTGTCAATGCAAAAATTATTATTATTATTGTTATTGAGAAATAGTTATATTTGCAACAAACTAAAGTAATCACTCGTAGAAAGAGCACCGAAAACTGACAATAAATACATTATTTTAATTTTATGGTGTTTTTACAAAGTTTTATTATTTTAATCGTCAAAGTAATCACTGTTGGAACTATCGCAAATGAAGGGATTTCACAATCTTTAAGTAGCGAAAGAATCAATCAACTTCAAATTATTACCAGTGATTCATTAAATCTCTGTCAGCGATCTACAATAAATTCCCATTATGGAAAAAAATCAAATGAATTCTCATTTCATTTATGAGTACAGCATAAATAAGAAATAAAGTATTATGTAGTAAAAAGAAATGATCTCAGTCTAATTTCAAGAACATTCACCCTTGTTCTATCTATCTATCTATTATAAAGGACAAACATATCTGTGCGTAACGCATACGTCATTTTGCGAATGGCAACACTTGCTGATTGACACACTGGCAAATTTTGGTTTTGCAATTTTCTCTACTGCAATTTTTTAAACTTCTAAACATCACACAGTTTAAATTTTTACACAGTCCTATAAGGGAAAAAATGCTCTTTTAAATGCAATTTGTTTGAAAGCTGTATCTCAATTTATTTTTGAGATATTAATTTTTTCGTAGTTTTTAATACCATTTTTCTAATCGTGGCAGCAAAAGTACCCCATTTCTATTGAAAGTAAACGGGAAATAGCAGAATACTGTATCTTTTTGTTGCCATTTTCTCATAAAACCTGAAAAAAGAGTTGAAATTAAAATACGGGCTATGTCAAGAATATTGTCTGTTATTCCGCGATTATGAGGTCATGTGCATATTTTTCTATAGACAAAGTTTAATACTTGATTGTAAAAGTGGGTTGCCTTAGCGGATGCAAAAGACGTCATTTTGAAAAAAAAAACGAGTATTTTAATTCTTAAAACTGAATTATGTTTTGTAGAAGTGCGTCATTTTCACATCCCAGCTGCTTTGAAAATCTTCACAGGTGAAAATACTTCACTTTTGAAAATAATGTAATCCAAATCACACACTGATAAAACGCAATGTTTTACAAAAATGTAGAGTGTCTTTATAAAAGAGAGGACACATGTAAATAATAGCGATTTCTGTTACAGAAATTTATGATTCTCGGCTGGATGGATTTGCTTCGCCGAGTTAGACAAGCAAACAAATAACTCGAGTTTTAAAATAATATCATGTTCCTGAAGTATTTGCCCAAATTTCTCTCGAATAATAAAATTTTAACGCCATTCTTTAGGACATTCTACTATAATTTTATCAAAATAACATAATTTGCTTAATTTAATTTTTCATAATGTTATATAATCTATATATTTAAAACACAAGTGTATTTTTTAGTCATCTGCCCTGATCTTTCAGCTGAACCAATTTTACTAATATATATATATTTTTTAACTGAAAGCTGTTCATTTGTCGGTGTGATAGCACTATCTGTTATTTTATCTCCACTTTTATATTTTTATTTTAAATGCATTTTATGAAATTTCTTCAAAATGGTGAAAATTAGATAGCTTTCATTATTGCAGACAAGAGAGAAATAATGAGGTATTTTTATCTTTATTATGCCATTTTCTGATAAAGATTCAAAATTGTTGATAAAAATTGTTGTATAGGGTTTAGTGGCGCAAAATCACATTAGGAGCATAATATTACATTCGGGGAATAATAACGGAAAATGACATACTGCTTTTGAAAACACGCATTTTTCATCATAAATTTTCTATATTATTTTTTCCTTCTGCATGTGTACTGATACTAAGTTTCAGAAACTAGGCGAAATGCTTATATAAGGGAAAATGAAGTCATATTTAAAAGAAAACAATCATTTTCTTATAAAACTAAACATTTTAACACAAATGCGTCTGTTGGCGCCGAAATTCGTCTGACAAATAAATTTTCAAAATCCAAGTGAGATGGGAGAGCAATTAGAATAAATAGTTTATTAAATAAAACTGAAATAGTATGTAAATTCTATTCATCATTAGAAGTTAATAATTGTTCCATAATAGTAATTCTCCGTATTTAACAGAGCCAATACAAAAAAAAAATGTGTTCTCTGCTTGGTTGCAGAGTCAGGGCTTCCACTATACACTCTGTATTAAACAGAGCCATGATTTAACAATTGGCATCTCTGATTACAGAGTCAGGACATGTTACATGTTCTCTGCTTGGTTACAGAGTCAAGACTGACCATTTTAAAAATGATACATATTATATAAAATAAACATCAAAATAAAAATTACAATATGCAGTTATAAATCTTCTAAATAGCTATAATATTCATTTAAATGACATCCAAGTAATTATAAAACTAATAAATCACCATCAATTCAAAATTATTATAAGGTAAATAAATCTATATTACATGACCTTGAAATCATAATGTTACTCATAAATATTGATTCAGGGTTATAAACAATTTAGATAAACAGATTAGATTTTTTCTGTCAAAAGAAATCAGTTTTATAATTATATTTCGCAATATGAAAGATAAACAGAGTTAAATTATAAACAAATAAATTTGAGGGCATTTACGCCGTAACATCCTCCGCCTCCATGAACGGAGTTCATCGAACAATTATAACTTACCAAATTTCCACTATCACATACTAAATAATCAAATATTAAATACAAATTTAAAATATTACCTTAAATGTTAAGTATAACTAAAATGAAATGCAATTAAATCCTACTACTTCTATAAAAAACAGTTTCTGGAACAACTAAAAATAGAAAAAGACATTAATATACAAAATAGTTCAGAAAGTTACAAAAATTAGACATAGAAAAAAATAATAATAATAAAGTTAGTTAAAATAAAGTAAAATTCTATTATATTAAATGTCCATCGGTAGAGGAGACAATTTTGTGATAGGGCGTTTCAGTTCACCAGTAGAAGTCTTTAATTTGACAACACGAACAATATTATCATCCCCAGGAAATAGTTCAATTATTCTGCCCAATTTCCACCTTAATGGGGGCTGGTTTTCTTCCTTTATCAACACCAAGTCATTGATTTTTAAGTTCGGGTTGCTTCTAAACCACCTTGTACGTTGCTGCAATTGTGAGAGATAGTCTGACGACCACCTTTTCCAAAAACTTTGGAAAATCTTTTGTAGCAATTTCCAACGTTCCAAAGGAGTTACATAGGTAGAGGAGATATCAGGCTCAGGTAAGGAGGTCAAGGGTGCTCCTATAATAAAATGTCCTGGCGTCAGAGCCGTAAAGTCATTTGGATCAGAAGACTCAGCGACAAGCGGTCTTGAATTTAAGCATGACTCAATTTGTGCAATTAAGGTCAAAAATTCTTCATAAGTTAAAATCTGATCACCAATTGTTCTCTTCAAATGATTTTTCATTTGTTTTATTCCCGCTTCCCAAAGGCCTCCAAAGTGAGGGGCGGAAGGTGGGTTGAATTTCCATACTATCATTTCGTCAGTAAGATACTTGTGCAATTTTTCATCAGAAGCAATTAGAGACATCATTCTCTTTATTTCGCGGTCTGCCCCTACAAAATTTGTACCTCTGTCGGAAAATATTTCTAGAGGTTTTCCACGTCGAGCCACGAATCTTTTCAATGAAGCTAGAAAGGTTTCAGTTGTAAGATCAGTGACTAACTCAAGATGGATAGCTTTTGTTACGAAACAAACATACAGACAAACATAATGTTTAAAGGGTTTCACACCACGTCCCTTACGAGGTTTGATCAAAAAGGGGCCGGCTAAGTCGACTCCTACTCTTGAAAATACTCGAGCTTGTGTCACGCGTGCTGATGGCAGATTTCCCATCAACTGAGATGAAAGGTGTGATGAATTTCGGAAACATTTCATACATTTCCTTATTTCTCTTTTCACAGCTTCTTTAGCATTAATTATCCAAAATTTTTGTCGAATTGCTGAAATTGTCAATTGAGTCCCGCTATGAAGATGTTTCTCATGAAAATACTTTATTATCAAGTCTGTAACATGATGCCTTTTAGGGAGAATGATTTGATGTTTTTGATATTCAGACAAGTTTGCATTTTTTAGCCTACCTCCAACACGAAGAATATCATTTTCGTCAAGAAATGGATGTAAAGGAAGGAGTTTGCTTTTAGAATTTAGGATCTTTCTGGATTTTAGAATTTTCAGTTCGTCTCCGAATTCATGGTTTTGAATTAATTTCACAATAGCATTTGTTGCCCTTTCAAGTTCTGGAACAGTCAAAAAACCATAGACTCGTTCAGATGGGCATGTACTATTTTTGATGAATCTGAGGCACCAAGCCGTAATTCGTTTTAATTTAGACCAGGATGAAAATTTAAATAAAAGCTCAAATTCTGGAATATTTTGGGATATGGAGCAAACAAGCGTTTTACGTTGTTCTTGCAAGACCTCTTCATCAGGTAGATTAGGTTGAGTTTCAGGGGGAAATACTGGTAACGATTCTTCCTTCAGCCAGCTAGGACCATGTAACCATACCTCGTTATTAATCAATTCAGATGCAGAGCAACCACGAGAGAGAACATCTGCAGGATTTTCCTTTCCTTTACAAAATTTCCATTGTACAGGAGCAACAAGTTCCTGAATTTCGCGTACGCGGTTTGCCACAAAGGGCTTCCAGTTGTTAGCACTTCCTTTAATCCAGTGCAAGGTAATTTGGGAGTCACTTAGACAAAATATATTTTCATTCACAATTTTAAATATTTCCTTTAAATAATTCGCTAATCTTGCAGCCGTAAGTGCTCCAAGAAGTTCGATGCGCGGCAATGTAATTTTCTTGAGAGGCGCTACTCTCGACTTTGCTATTACAAATGAAGTTTCACAAGAAGAAGAATCACGTAAATAAGCCACTGACCCATACCCCTTTAAACTAGCATCAGAAAATATGAAAAGTTGAGCGGTTTCAGGATTTAATTTTGGGATAGTTACAAAATATTTTCTAAGAATTTCAAAATTTACCAAGTCCTTTATTTCATTATGCCATTTTCTGAATTTTCCACTTAAAGAATCTGGTAATGTAGAATCCCAGTCAATTCCATGTTCCCAGAGTTCTTGCATTAAAAATTTAATTCTTATCACGAAAGGGGAAATGAGTCCAATAGGATCATAAATTTTTGCCACAGTTTGTAAAACAATACGTTTGGTAATAATTTTATGGTCAAATTCTACTAAAAGTGGTTGTATGTCTATTTTCAAGGTGTCACTTTCTGTTATCCATATAATTCCTAATACCTTCGAAAGATTTTGTTCAAGAGTGTCTTCCTCAAAGTTTATTCCATGTTCCTTCCATAAAAATTTTAAATCGGAAGAATTGGTTTTAAATTTTCTGAGTTTCATATTGGCCTCACTCAATATCTTCTCTGCACCGTTTGATAAAACAAAGGCTTCATTTACTGAATCAGCTCCATGAAACAGGTCATCAACGTATAAGGAAGTATCCAGCATATTAACTATTTTTCCAAACAAATCTTTATACCCCTCAATGTGATGTTTGATGGTTGCAGAAAGGAAAAAGGGTGAAGTTGTTACACCAAAAGTTACACGGGTCATGCGAAAAACCTTCAAAATGGGATTGTTACTAGTGATATTGTCAAACCACAGGAACCTCAAAAAATTTCTATCTTCTTGTTGTATCTGGATTTGCAAGAATGCCTTTTCTATATCGGCCAAGAAAGCAATTTTGTGGAGACGGAATTTTAAAATAATGTCCAATATGTTAGGATTTAGATTGGGCCCAGGAAATAAGCACTCGTTTAACGATTTTGCCCTCTTATCTTTGGATGACGCATCAAAAACAATTCTTACTTTAGTTGTCGATTTATCTTCCCTTATTACTGGTCTGTGAGGCATGTAATACGTGTTTATTTCATCTTTATTAAACTCACATTCTTCAATTATACCCAAACCACATTGTTCATTTAATATTTTCTCATATTCCTTAAGTAACCATTCATTTTTGCACAATTTTGATTTTAATCCCCAAAGTCTATGTTTAGCTACATCAAAATTGGATTCCAATTCATTTTTATTTACTTTCCACAAAAGTTTAGTTTCATATCTTCCATTTACAAAATTTAAATTATCATTAAATAAATCAAGAGCATCTAAATCCTTTTGTGAAAATAATTCATTTTTACTATCACAAATACCCAAAGACTCTAGTTTCCAAAACTTTTGCAAATCAAAATTTTCTATTTCATTAACAGATACAAGATGAGCATTAACTGTTTCGTTACCTTTAGAGTTTATTTTTCCCACTATTGTGTACCCAAAAAGTGTATTAGCTACATATAAATGGTCATTAATTTCTTCAATGACACCTCTCTGAACATTCCAGAAATAATCAGCTCCAAGTAAAATTTGTACTTCGGATTCCTCGGGCGTAGGGTCGGCTAACCTCCATCTTTTACTTTCAATGTATTTTATAACTAGAGGGTCAGAATTGGGAACCTTCAATGTTGTTGCACTTATCAAATCGGTAGCTAGCACCTCAACATCTATAAAACGATGATAATTCATTTTACTTCGCAATTTAATTTTAAAAACATCATATTCTTCTTCGCGACCTTGATCCATGCCAAAAGCGAATACAGTTAAATGTTCTTTTCTTAAAACAGGCAAATTTAATTCACGAGCTAATGCTTTTGTTATGAAGCTTTTTTCGCTTGCAGAATCAAGTAATAATCGAACTACCTTTGATTTAGAATTACCTTGAGCAGTTACACAACATGTTTGCAATAAAACAGCATGCTTAGAATTTCTAAAATTACAATGAGAATTAGATACAACTGTTTGATTTTGATTTTCATTAATTTCCGGTTTCAAACTTTTCTTAAAGCAAAATAATTTGTTATGTTCAGTGCTTTTACAATTTAGACATGGCTTTAATTTTATGCGGCATTGCGAAGATAAATGCGATTTCAAAAAGCATTTGTAACATCTACCCTCCTTACGTAACATTAATCTTTTCTTATCATCAGCTAAATTTTTACACTCGGAAGATAAATGATCATTACCTTTGCAAAATACACAAAAAACTTTAATAGTGGCATTTAAGGTATTAGCATGTTGATATTTATTTGATGTTTTCTTTTCACGAAATTCAGTTTTATTTTTATGTACAAAAGAAGAGGATGCATCATTTTTAGAACTTGTCATTGACAAAGCCTTTTCTCTACATTCTATTTCACATTTCAGAAAGGCAATTAGATCGGTTACATCTGACTCTTTGCTAGTATCACGTTTTCTATGATATTCAATCACTAATTCATGGGGCAATAGCTTTAGCAAAATAGGATTTAGCAATTGTCCATAAGAACTGGATGTTACCCCCAAATTTCTTAAACTTCTAATATTAACTTCGCACATGTCATGCAATCTTCTTAATGCATTTAAATTTGAACAATTTTTAACTGGTTCCATATTTAATAAATTAGTCATGTGTTTATTAATAATAACATCAACCTTACCAAAACGGTCCTTTAATAAATCAATACAAGTATCATAATTTTGTTCTGTCAAAGGAAACCCTTCTACCACATTATAGGCCCGATTACATAACAAGGATTTTAGATAAGCGAATTTTTCTATCTTAGATAGTGATTTATTCTGGTGTATCGATGTTTCAAAACAGTTAAAAAATTCGACCCATTCTTCGATTTCACCAGAAAATTTTGGAACATTTAATTTAGGCAATTTCATGGCAGAACTCGTTTCTGTTCCACTAGCAGAACCATTCAATGAATTTACACGACTAGTTGCTATCATAGAAACATTATCCTTTTTACATTTTCTTAATCTATTTTTAATTTTAAATTTAGCACTGATCAATTGGTCAGTGTACTTTTCACTATTAGCAATGTCCTTTTCATATTCTTTTAAGTCGGATATTTGAGCTTCAATATCACGATTCAAACTTTGGAAAGCCGTTTCTTTTAAGAGAAATATTTCTTGAAGCTCTAATAATTCATCGGTTTTCGTATTATCAATGTCATCATTTAATAATGTTTCTAATTTTGTAATTAATTTCGTGAAACTCGTTCGTTCAACAGAACGTTTTGCTTTCAGCTTTTCAAGATTTTCCATTTTAAATAAAGAATAATTCTTATTTTAAAACATTAACCATTCATAGAAAATGAAAAAAATATTTTCTTACCTGTTAATTCCAGGTAATGTAGATGGCATGTCGTAATCCAAATGGCACAATAATAATTCCACACTAATCGCAGGTTGAAAGATAAATCACACTTGTTAATCACAAATCACTTTGACAAACTGCTCACTATTCTTTCAAAAAAAATGTTTCGCGGGTTGCGAGGCACCAAAAATAAATGTTGGCGCCGAAATTCGTCTGACAAATAAATTTTCAAAATCCAAGTGAGATGGGAGAGCAATTAGAATAAATAGTTTATTAAATAAAACTGAAATAGTATGTAAATTCTATTCATCATTAGAAGTTAATAATTGTTCCATAATAGTAATTCTCCGTATTTAACAGAGCCAATACAAAAAAAAAATGTGTTCTCTGCTTGGTTGCAGAGTCAGGGCTTCCACTATACACTCTGTATTAAACAGAGCCATGATTTAACAATTGGCATCTCTGATTACAGAGTCAGGACATGTTACATGTTCTCTGCTTGGTTACAGAGTCAAGACTGACCATTTTAAAAATGATACATATTATATAAAATAAACATCAAAATAAAAATTACAATATGCAGTTATAAATCTTCTAAATAGCTATAATATTCATTTAAATGACATCCAAGTAATTATAAAACTAATAAATCACCATCAATTCAAAATTATTATAAGGTAAATAAATCTATATTACATGACCTTGAAATCATAATGTTACTCATAAATATTGATTCAGGGTTATAAACAATTTAGATAAACAGATTAGATTTTTTCTGTCAAAAGAAATCAGTTTTATAATTATATTTCGCAATATGAAAGATAAACAGAGTTAAATTATAAACAAATAAATTTGAGGGCATTTACGCCGTAACAGCGTCTAAAATTCATAAATTACGGAAATTTTTTTTCTCCGGAATTGAGATTAGAATCTCAAGTAAAGAGAGCGTCTGTTCACATAAAAGATGTTGCTGACAATCGTGACTTCAAGTTTTGAGTTAAAATGATTTTAAAATGATCAAACAAAATACAATTTTTATTAAAATGATGAATATGGATATGAGAAGAGCGTATGCAAATTTTGAGAAAGTGAAAATTGCAGTTTTTCATTCCGGAATACGAAGCATAAGAGCTTAAATTGATAACCACATCCTAATACCTGATCTTTATTATATTTTACTGATTACGTATCTATATTATAAATAACCAACGTATCTCTGCGTAACACTGACGTCATTTTGCGAATGGCACCACTTCACGATCAAACTTCGGTCTTGAAATTATGGCTGCTGCATTTTTTTAATCTTCTGACCATCGTACATTTTCAATTTTCGTCGCATAGGGAAAAAAAATTACTTCCAAATGCAATTTGTTCAAAAACTGTATCTTAATTGACTGATGTATTATGTTTTTTTTTTAATAATTTTTAAACATGATTTTTTTAAGTTTATCCTATCACGTGCCGGTTTCAGTACATAATAATAATAATAAACATCGTTCAGCATTTGTTTCTGGCTATTTTTGTATAACAAAATTAATACTTCCTATATAAACAAATAAAAGAATAATATAAAAAAAACACCAATCCAACATATTTACGAAATATCCAACATATTACGAGACAAATTTACGAAATTAATACTTCTTTTATAAATAAATAAAAGAATAATATAAAAAAACAGTTTTCATCTAACATATTTGTGATAGCACAATTTAAAATTTTAGATCACCAAATAGGATTTTTTTTTTTCCCAAGTGGAATTTGTTTGCAAAGTTCATCTCAGTTTACTGATTGTCTATGGTTTTAAAAATAATTTTAAAGCATGAAATATTTTTTAATTTATCTATATCGTGCAGTGCTCGATTACGAAATGTAAATCCGTTTGCCCTTAAAACAAAATAAAGAATTCATCATTTTCTTACGGCTAATATCCATTTAAAAAAAACTTCCCTATGAATAAATAAATAAAATAATATAAATAAAACACGAACTTAACAGACATATATAGGCTCTGAAATTATCAGAATATAAAAGGATGCCGTAAGTAGCAAAATCTTGGTCAAATAACTGTTAGCATGAGGCTAATAAAATAATATCGCTTCTGATAAATTTCAAAACTTTATTTGATTGTATAATTCATATTTTTCATATGAAAAACGCTTTTTTAATGTAAATGGGCAATCTAAAAATGTATTGCAAATAAGAAAATTATTAGTTTTCAATAATAATAATAATAATGTTTTCACTTATATTCTGTAACTCGGGAAGCCCCGGTACGACCCCCTAGTGAAATTAAAAGGATCATTATAAAACATTTACGACCTTTAAATGAATTGTTAATCGACTAATATTAACTTTTATCAGAATTTCCACAGTAATAGAAATTAATTTTATCGTCTGCGGAAGCTGAGTACTAGCAATTATTTTTCTGAAAACGGCACCGTTCTGTTTTGTTTAGATGTTTTAATTCTGTTTTAAAAAGAATTGTGAAATCATGTTTAATGAAAGTATGATTCAGTTCACTTGTTATTTAATATGTGTTTTGAGTTATAGATGGGTTCGTTTTTTATTTAAAAATACAAACAACGCGCTATCAAGCATACTTAGCCTTGAACATTTAAGACATTATTCATTAATATTTAATATCGTAATGTTTAATAATGCAAATAATATTAATATTCTTTAATATTTAAAAATTAAATATAAATAAGTTTTTTTTGATAGAGTTTAGTACCACACCTGTTAATATTTTAAACGCATGGTATCAAACAAAAAATAAATCATTAAAACTGACACCAAAAACTTTCACAGCAAATTACTTCAAATGTAATTTTTGTTACTTAACATGTTCTTCCACTTAGGTCTTCAATTATATACTGAAAAATTTTAAATTTTCTAAACAAAAGGCTACTAATTTCACATTTTGTCACAATGCCCGTGACTCGGGGGCGCAACGGTAGCGCGTCTGACTCCATATCAGAAGGTTGCATGTTCAAATCACGTCCGGGTAAATGAAAAAAAAAATAAATAAAACTTCTTTTGTGTTTCAACAGAATACGCTTTCATGTTTTTTCTTTGTTATTAGTAGGACACAGTTATAAAGTGAAATTTTTTTAACATTGTCTAAACAAATCTCTACTAATTTCACATTTTATCACACCGTGTGTGACTCGGTGGCGCAACGGTAGCGCGTCTGACTCCACAGATCAGACGGTTGCGTGTTCAAATCACGTCCGGGTCAATGAGGAAAAGCTTTTTATACCTCTTTTATGTTTCGACAGAATATATTTTCATTTCTCTTCCTTTTTTTTTTTTTTTTTTTTCACCAGTGGCTGAGAGGTTCTGCTCTCGAAGCTGGTAGACGGGAGGTGCTGGGTTCGATCCCAATCGCGCCCGTCGGCCTAATCGTTCGGGTTTTCGTGGTTTTCTTCGAACCTTGGATTTCCAAGCGTTAATACGGGTTAGGTTCCCTTAGAAAGATCCCCACGAAGGGCACTCCCCCCCTGGTCCTATATCCCTCGTGCAGATAATTGGCCGTCATAAATACAACCAAACAACTTCCTATTTTTTCCTTTGTTATTAGTAGAAAATAATTATATACTGAAAATTTTTGAACATTGCCTAAGCAAAACGCTACTAATTTCTCATTTTACCAATATGTGCATGTCTCGGTGGCGCAACGGTATCGTGTCCGACTCCAAGACAAAATGCTGCGTGTTCAAATAACTTCCGGGTCAATAGGTAAAATTCTTATACCTCTTTTTTGCTTCAACAGAATGGATTTTCATTTCTTTTCCTATTTTTATTTTTATTTATTTATTTTTTTTTAAGTAGAACATATTGAAGAGCTGAGTGGAAGAACATGGTATGTTGCATTTTCTTAGAAATAATTTTATCTTTTGGGCGAAGATATTATAAGGTATTCTATCACACGGTAAAGCTAAAACACCAAAGTTCTATTTAGCTTTGAAGATTTAAGACATTATTCCTTAATATTTAGCATCTTAATGTTTAATAATGAAAATAATATTAATATTCTTTAATATTTAGAAATTAAATAAAAATAAGTTTTTTTGATAGAGTTTAGTACCGGACCTGTTAATATTTTAAACGCATGGTATCAAACCAAAAAGAAATCATTAACATTGATAACAAAAACTTTCACAGCAAAATACTTCAAATGTCATTTTTCTTACTTAACATGTTCTTCCACTTTGGCCTTCAATTATATACTGAAAAATTTTTTAATTTTCTAAACAAAATGCTACTAATTGCACATTTTATCACGATGGGCATGACTCGGTGGCGCAACGGTAGCGCGTCTGACTCCAGATCAGAAGGTTGCGTGTTCAAATCACGTCCGGGTCAACGAAGAAAAAAAAATAATACTACTTTTGTGTTTCAACAGAATACACTTTCATATCTTTTCCTATTTTTTTCTTTTTTATTAGTAGAACACACTTATAAACTGAAAATTTTTTAACATTGCCTAAACAAAACGCTACTAATTTCTCATTTTACCAAAATGTGCATGTCTAGGTGGACAACGGTATCATGTCCGATTCCAGGTCAGCCCCACCAGTGGGCGAGAGGTTCTGCTCTCGAAGCTGGTACACGGGAGGTGCTGTGTTCGAACCCAATCGCGCCCGTCGGCCTAATCGTTCGGAGTTTTCGAGGTTTTCTTCGAACCTTCGTTCTCCAAGTTTAAATACGGGTTAGGATCCCTTAGAAAGGACTCCACGGAAGAGACCCCCCCCCTTAGGGCCTATATCCCACGTGCAGATAATTGGCCGACATAAATACAACCAACCAACCGACTCCAGGTCAAAATGTTGCATGATCGAATCACTGCCGGGTCAATAGGTAAAATTTTTTATACCTCCTTTTTTGTTTCAACAGAATGGATTTTCATTTCTTTTCCTATTTTTATTTTTTCTTTGTTTTAAGTAGAGCATATTGGAGAGCTGAGTGGAAGAACATGGGTATGCTGCATTTTCTTAAAAATTATATACTGAAAAATTTTTATATACTGAATATATACTGAATTTCTTATATACTGAAAATTTTTTAAATTTTCTAAACAAAAGGCTACAAATTTCACATTTTATCGTAATGGGCATGACCCGGCGGCGCAATGTTAGCGCGCCTGACTCCAGATCAGAAGGTTGCGCGTTCAAATCACGTCCGGGTCAGTGAGGAAAAGTTTTTTTACCTCTTTTATGTTTCAACAGAATACATTTTCATTTCTTTTCCTATTTTTCCCTTTGTTATTAGTAGAAAATAATTATATACGGGAATTTTTTTAACATTGCCTAAGCAAAACGCTACTAATTTCTCATTTTACCAAAATGAGCATGTTTCAGTGGCGCAACGGTATTGTGTCCGATTTCAAGTCAAAATGTTGCGTGTTCAAATCACTTCCGTGTCAATAGGTAAAATTTTTTATACCTCTTTTTTTGTTTCAACAGAATGGATTTTCTTTTCTTTTCGTATTTTTATTTTGCACCACCAGTGGCTGAGAGGTTCTGCTCTCGAAACTGGTAGATGGGAAGTGCTGGGTTCGATCCCAATCGCGGCCGTCGGCCTAATCGTTCGGAGTTTTCGTGGTTTTCTTCGAACCATGGATTTCCATGCGTTAATACGGGTTAGGTTCCCTTAGAAAGACCCCCACGAAGGGCACTCCCCCTCGGACCTATATCCCTAGTGTAGATAATCGGCCGTCACAAAATCAACCAACCAACCTATTTTTATTTTTCTTTGTTTTAAGTAGAACATATTGAAGATCTGAGTGGAAGAACATGGTACGCTGCAATTTCTTAAAAATTATTTTATCTTTTGGGAGAAGGTGTTATCAGGTATTCTATCACACAAGCTAACATACCAAAGTTCTATTTAGCCTTGAAGATTTAAGACATTATTCATTAATATTTAATATCTTAATGTTTAATAATGCAAATAATATTAATATTCTTTAATATTTAAAAATTAAATATAAATAAGTTTTTTGATAGAGATTAGTACCACAACAATTAATATTTTAAACACATTGTATCAAACAAAAAATAAATAATTGGAATTGACAACAAAAACTTTCTCAGCAAATTAATTCAAATGTAATTTTGTTACTTAACATGTTCTTCCACTTAGGTCTTCAATTATGTACTGAAAATTTTTTAAATTTTTTAAACAAAAGGCTACTAATAAAAAATAAATAATCATTGTTTAACGTCGGATATACGAGTTAAAAATATAAAATATATATTACAATTCATCAGACATACAAGTAAAATTACATAAATACATTTAATACAATTAAAAAGCAAACTTTTCGAGCTAAATTTTAGCCCCTCATCAGTGCAACAAAACATTCAAATGACAGAAAACTATATATCATGTTTACAGTTAAAATTATTAGCAGTTAAAATTAAATAAAGTATATATATTTTTTAAAACAATGCTGAGTATTCAGGAGGAAGTGCACATGATTCATTTATCGGCGACGTTTGCTTACGAGTGAACACACCTTCCAGAAAAACTCTACTTTTAATATTATTGCAACTAGATATGATAACTTTCATATTGTCGAAATCTGGGATATGGTCGGTATCAAAAGAATGCTGTACAATTTTAGACTGTAGGTTTCCAGATTTGTAAGCACGTTTATGCTCGGCAAGGCGAATGGCGCAAGTGCGACCAGTTTCGCCAATATATACCGAGTCGCAATCTGTACATGGGATACTGTAAATTGAACCGGTTCTTAGTAAGAAGGGAATTTTAGGTTTAGAATTACAAAGTAAGTTTTTCAAAACATTTTGAGGCTTGAATGATGTACTGATATTATGAGACTTCAAAAGGCTAGAGATTTTTTCAGAAAGATATTTGTTGCAGGGTAGAGATATGTAAATAGCGGGAGCCTTACAAATTACAGAGGATGAGACGCGATGCTCAGAAAAAATCCTTTTTAACCATCTTAAAGGATAGCCATTTTGAATTAAGTCACTAAATATCTTGTTTTTTTCAAATTGGAAGGCTGCATCAGTATTACATTAACTTTTAGCTCTGTGGATTAAAGTTTTAACGACTGCGATTTTATGAGAGAGTGGGTTCATAGATTCAAAATTTAGGTATTGACCAGAATTTGTAGCCTTACTGTATACAGATATTAAAACTTTCTGAAAATCAGTATTCTCTACTCTTTCAACCATAATGTCGAGGAAAGGTAATTTGCGATCAGTCTCGATTTCGACAGTGAATTGGATTGCTGGACAGATAGAGTTCGCAGTTTATTGAATTTCATTCAAATCCTCATGCTTCGCAACAAGAAAAACGTCATCGACATAACGTCTCTAAAAACAGACGTTAGAGCCTAAAAGGCACATTATTTCATACTCAATGTACTGCATTACTATTTCAGCTATTCTAACGGAAATTGGGGATCCCATAGCGGTTCCATTAACTTGGCTATAAAATTTTTCATCAAAAAGGAAACAATTAGATGTAAGACAAAATCTCACAAGATCAACAACGTCCAAAATGTCAAGACTCGAGTCCATATTATAATTAGGCCATACTTTCTGGACAACTTCGCAAGCAAAATCAATCGGTATAGATATAAACAGAGACACTACTTCAAATGAAGCAATAATGCAACTAGGCGGAAAACGGAAACTCTTAAGACAGTCCAAAAATTGATAAGCTGATGTAAGACAGTAACTAGATCCCAAAGTTAGAGGTTTCAACAATGTCGATAAAAAACTAGACAATTTATAGACAGGTGAACGAGTATAATCTATAATTGGACGGAGCGGCATATTAGTTTTATGAACTTTAGGTAAACCATAAAAAGCCGGAATAATGCCAGCATAACACTTTAATTTTTTAGCTGTATCCGGAGGGAGTTTTTTCTTTTTTCTAGATCACTAAGTAAAACATTGAGGTTCTTCTGGATACTTGGTGTAAGGTCTTTACTTAAAACTTTATATGTAGAAACATCATCCAATAACTCATGTGCTTTAATAATGTAAGCGGATTTATCCATAATCACAGTCATCCGGCCCTTGTCGGTTCTGGTAATCACGATAGAAGTATCCAACGACAATGACTTTAATAATTGCATATCAGTAGATTGATTAATAGGGTCACTGTTCTTGTGTCTTAAAATTAATTTCGTCAGATCACTACGAATCGTATGTTGCAGTTCGCTACTTTGCCTAGACAACACAGGTTCCAATGAGGCCAGTAGATTAGGAATGTTAAACTTACGTTGACCAACGGAAAAATTCAAACCTCGATTTAAAATCTTCATTTCATCCACAGAAAAACTACGGGAAGATAAGTTCATAGTCCAGTTCTGATTGATAACATTATTTGGCGAAGTGCAAGGTTTAAGCGAAACCAATCTATTAAATTTAACTTGGTGTTTGCAGCTCAAAGAATTATTTACTACTTTATTCTTCTTTGTAAAATAAGACAGAAAAGGCAATAAGTCACAATGGTCAATAGAATTTACTAAGGACTGTAGACGAGAATGAAGCAACTTTTTAACAGACTTCAAAATGCCGAAGCATAGAGTGATAGCCGCCGAATTAAAACGAAAACTCGTCGCCATGGCAATCTTCTTTCCAAAAGCAGCGTTAAGAAGAGATTTCACTTTAAAAGATGGAGGAATAACTTTAGATCTTTTACATCGTGAAAGAAAATCTTTCTGACAATTTAGCCGTACAATTTTAGAATTCAGTTTCAAGCATGATTTCAATAGTCCAGTCACTGACGGTCCGTACTTAATATTAAAATAAATAATCATTGTTTAACGTCTGATATACGAGTTAAAAATAAAAAAAATATATATTACAATTCATCAGACATACAAGTAAAATTACATAAATACATTTAATACAATTAAAAAGCAAACTTTTCGAGCTAAATTTTAGCCCCTCATCAGTGCAACAAAACATTCAAATGGCAGAAAACTATATATCATGTTTACAGTTAAAATTATTAGCAGTTAAAATTAAATAAAGTATAAATTTTTTGAAAACAATGCTGAGTATTCAGGAGGAAGTGCACATGATTCATTTATCGGCGACGTTTGCTTACGAGTGAACACACCTTCCAGAAAAACTCTACTTTTAATATTATTGCAACCAGATATGATAACTTTCATATTGTCGAAATCTGGGATATGGTCGGTATCAAAAGAATGCTGTACAATTTTAGACTGTAGGTTTCCAGATTTGTAAGCACGTTTATTCTCGGCAAGGCGAATGGCGCAAGTGCGACCAGTTTCGCCAATATATACCGAGTCGCAATCTGTACATGGGATACTGTAAATTGAACCGGTTCTTAGTAAGAAGGGAATTTTAGGTTTAGAATTACAAAGTAAGTTTTTCAAAACATTTTGAGGCTTGAATGATGTACTGATATTATGAGACTTCAAAAGGCTAGAGATTTTTTCAGAAAGATATTTGTTGCAGGGTAGAGATATGTAAATAGCGGGAGCCTTACAAATTACAGAGGATGAGACGCGATGCTCAGAAAAAATCCTTTTTAACCATCTTAAAGGATAGCCATTTTGAATTAAGTCACTAAATATCTTCTTTTTTTCAAATTGGAAGGCTGCATCAGTATTACATTAACTTTTAGCTCTGTGGATTAAAGTTTTAACGACTGCGATTTTATGAGAGAGTGGGTTCATAGATTCAAAATTTAGGTATTGACCAGAATTTGTAGCCTTACTGTATACAGATATTAAAACTTTCTGAAAATCAGTATTCTCTACTCTTTCAACCATAATGTCGAGGAAAGGTAATTTGCGATCAGTCTCGATTTCGACAGTGAATTGGATTGCTGGACAGATAGAGTTCGCAGTTTATTGAATTTCATTCAAATCCTCATGCTTCGCAACAAGAAAAACGTCATCGACATAACGTCTCTAAAAACAGACGTTAGAGCCTAAAAGGCACATTATTTCATACTCAATGTACTGCATTACTATTTCAGCTATTCTAACGGAAATTGGGGATCCCATAGCGGTTCCATTAACTTGGCTATAAAATTTTTCATCAAAAAGGAAACAATTAGATGTAAGACAAAATCTCACAAGATCAACAACGGCCAAAATGTCAAGACTCGAGTCCATATTATAATTAGGCCATACTTTCTGGACAACTTCGCAAGCAAAATCAATCGGTATAGATATAAACAGAGACACTACTTCAAATGAAGCAATAATGCAACTAGGCGGAAAACGGAAACTCTTAAGACAGTCCAAAAATTGATAAGCTGATGTAAGACAGTAACTAGATCCCAAAGTTAGAGGTTTCAACAATGTCGATAAAAAACTAGACAATTTATAGACAGGTGAACGAGTATAATCTATAATTGGACGGAGCGGCATATTAGTTTTATGAACTTTAGGTAAACCATAAAAAGCCGGAATAATGCCAGTATAACACTTTAATTTTTTAGCTGTATCCGGGGGGAGTTTTTTCTTTTTTTCTAGATCACTAAGTAAAAGATTGAGGTTCTTCTTAATACTTGGTGTAAGATCTTTACTTAAAACTTTATATGTAGAAACATCATCCAATAACTCATGTGCTTTAATAATGTAAGCGGATTTACACATAATCACAGTCATCCGGCCCTTGTCGGCTCTGGTAATCACGATAGAAGTATCCAACGACAATGACTTTAATAATTGCATATCAGTAGATTGATTAATAGGGTCACTGTTCTTGTGTCTTAAAATTAATTTCGTCAGATCACTACGAATCGTATGTTGCAGTTCGATACTTTGCCTAGACAACACAGGTTCCAATGAGGCCAGTAGATTAGGAATGTTAACCTTACGTTGACCAACGGAAAAATTCAAACCTCGATTTAAAATCTTCATTTCATCCACAGAAAAACTACGGGAAGATAAGTTCATAGTCCAGTTCTGATTGATAACATCACTTGGCGAAGTGCAAGGTTTAAGCGAAACCAATCTATTAAATTTAACTTGGTGTTTGAAGCTCAAAGAATTATTTAGTACTTTATTCTTGTTTGTAAAATAAGACAGTAAAGGCAATAAGTCACAATGGTCAATAGAATTTACTAAGGACTGTAGACGAGAATGAAGCAACTTTTTAACAGACTTCAAAATGCCGAAGCATACAGTGATAGCCGCCGAATTAAAACGAAAACTCGTCGCCATGGCAATCTTCTTTCCAAAAGCAGCGTTAAGAAGAGATTTCACTTTAAAAGATGGAGGAATAACTTTAGATCTTTTACATCGTGAAAGAAAATCTTTCTGACAATTTAGCCGTACAATTTTAGAATTCAGTTTCAAACATGATTTCAATAGTCCAGTCACTGACGGTCCGTACTTAATATTAAAATAAATAATCATTGTTTAACGTCTGATATACGAGTTAAAAATAAAAAAAATATATATTACAATTCATCAGACATACAAGTAAAATTACATAAATACATTTAATACAATTAAAAAGCAAACTTTTCGAGCTAAATTTTAGCCCCTCATCAGGGCAACAAAACATTCAAATGGCAGAAAACTATATATCATGTTTACAGTTAAAATTATTAGCAGTTAAAATTAAATAAAGTATAAATTTTTTGAAAACAATGCTGAGTATTCAGGAGGAAGTGCACATGATTCATTTATCGGCGACGTTTGCTTACGAGTGAACACACCTTCCAGAAAAACTCTACTTTTAATATTATTGCAACTAGATATGATAACTTTCATATTGTCGAAATCTGGGATATGGTCGGTATCAAAAGAATGCTGTACAATTTTAGACTGTAGGTTTCCAGATTTGTAAGCACGTTTATGCTCGGCAAGGCGAATGGCGCAAGTGCGACCAGTTTCGCCAATATATACCGAGTCGCAATCTGTACATGGGATACTGTAAATTGAACCGGTTCTTAGTAAGAAGGGAATTTTAGGTTTAGAATTACAAAGTAAGTTTTTCAAAACATTTTGAGGCTTGAATGATGTACTGATATTATGAGACTTCAAAAGGCTAGAGATTTTTTCAGAAAGATATTTGTTGCAGGGTAGAGATATGTAAATAGCGGGAGCCTTACAAATTACAGAGGATGAGACGCGATGCTCAGAAAAAATCCTTTTTAACCATCTTAAAGGATAGCCATTTTGAATTAAGTCACTAAATATCTTGTTTTTTTCAAATTGGAAGGCTGCATCAGTATTACATTAACTTTTAGCTCTGTGGATTAAAGTTTTAACGACTGCGATTTTATGAGAGAGTGGGTTCATAGATTCAAAATTTAGGTATTGACCAGAATTTGTAGCCTTACTGTATACAGATATTAAAACTTTCTGAAAATCAGTATTCTCTACTCTTTCAACCATAATGTCGAGGAAAGGTAATTTGCGATCAGTCTCGATTTCGACAGTGAATTGGATTGCTGGACAGATAGAGTTCGCAGTTTATTGAATTTCATTCAAATCCTCATGCTTCGCAACAAGAAAAACGTCATCGACATAACGTCTCTAAAAACAGACGTTAGAGCCTAAAAGGCACATTATTTCATACTCAATGTACTGCATTACTATTTCAGCTATTCTAACGGAAATTGGGGATCCCATAGCGGTTCCATTAACTTGGCTATAAAATTTTTCATCAAAAAGGAAACAATTAGATGTAAGACAAAATCTCACAAGATCAACAACGTCCAAAATGTCAAGACTCGAGTCCATATTATAATTAGGCCATACTTTCTGGACAACTTCGCAAGCAAAATCAATCGGTATAGATATAAACAGAGACACTACTTCAAATGAAGCAATAATGCAACTAGGCGGAAAACGGAAACTCTTAAGACAGTCCAAAAATTGATAAGCTGATGTAAGACAGTAACTAGATCCCAAAGTTAGAGGTTTCAACAATGTCGATAAAAAACTAGACAATTTATAGACAGGTGAACGAGTATAATCTATAATTGGACGGAGCGGCATATTAGTTTTATGAACTTTAGGTAAACCATAAAAAGCCGGAATAATGCCAGCATAACACTTTAATTTTTTAGCTGTATCCGGAGGGAGTTTTTTCTTTTTTCTAGATCACTAAGTAAAACATTGAGGTTCTTCTGGATACTTGGTGTAAGGTCTTTACTTAAAACTTTATATGTAGAAACATCATCCAATAACTCATGTGCTTTAATAATGTAAGCGGATTTATCCATAATCACAGTCATCCGGCCCTTGTCGGTTCTGGTAATCACGATAGAAGTATCCAACGACAATGACTTTAATAATTGCATATCAGTAGATTGATTAATAGGGTCACTGTTCTTGTGTCTTAAAATTAATTTCGTCAGATCACTACGAATCGTATGTTGCAGTTCGCTACTTTGCCTAGACAACACAGGTTCCAATGAGGCCAGTAGATTAGGAATGTTAAACTTACGTTGACCAACGGAAAAATTCAAACCTCGATTTAAAATCTTCATTTCATCCACAGAAAAACTACGGGAAGATAAGTTCATAGTCCAGTTCTGATTGATAACATTATTTGGCGAAGTGCAAGGTTTAAGCGAAACCAATCTATTAAATTTAACTTGGTGTTTGCAGCTCAAAGAATTATTTACTACTTTATTCTTCTTTGTAAAATAAGACAGAAAAGGCAATAAGTCACAATGGTCAATAGAATTTACTAAGGACTGTAGACGAGAATGAAGCAACTTTTTAACAGACTTCAAAATGCCGAAGCATAGAGTGATAGCCGCCGAATTAAAACGAAAACTCGTCGCCATGGCAATCTTCTTTCCAAAAGCAGCGTTAAGAAGAGATTTCACTTTAAAAGATGGAGGAATAACTTTAGATCTTTTACATCGTGAAAGAAAATCTTTCTGACAATTTAGCCGTACAATTTTAGAATTCAGTTTCAAGCATGATTTCAATAGTCCAGTCACTGACGGTCCGTACTTAATATTAAAATAAATAATCATTGTTTAACGTCTGATATACGAGTTAAAAATAAAAAAAATATATATTACAATTCATCAGACATACAAGTAAAATTACATAAATACATTTAATACAATTAAAAAGCAAACTTTTCGAGCTAAATTTTAGCCCCTCATCAGTGCAACAAAACATTCAAATGGCAGAAAACTATATATCATGTTTACAGTTAAAATTATTAGCAGTTAAAATTAAATAAAGTATAAATTTTTTGAAAACAATGCTGAGTATTCAGGAGGAAGTGCACATGATTCATTTATCGGCGACGTTTGCTTACGAGTGAACACACCTTCCAGAAAAACTCTACTTTTAATATTATTGCAACCAGATATGATAACTTTCATATTGTCGAAATCTGGGATATGGTCGGTATCAAAAGAATGCTGTACAATTTTAGACTGTAGGTTTCCAGATTTGTAAGCACGTTTATTCTCGGCAAGGCGAATGGCGCAAGTGCGACCAGTTTCGCCAATATATACCGAGTCGCAATCTGTACATGGGATACTGTAAATTGAACCGGTTCTTAGTAAGAAGGGAATTTTAGGTTTAGAATTACAAAGTAAGTTTTTCAAAACATTTTGAGGCTTGAATGATGTACTGATATTATGAGACTTCAAAAGGCTAGAGATTTTTTCAGAAAGATATTTGTTGCAGGGTAGAGATATGTAAATAGCGGGAGCCTTACAAATTACAGAGGATGAGACGCGATGCTCAGAAAAAATCCTTTTTAACCATCTTAAAGGATAGCCATTTTGAATTAAGTCACTAAATATCTTCTTTTTTTCAAATTGGAAGGCTGCATCAGTATTACATTAACTTTTAGCTCTGTGGATTAAAGTTTTAACGACTGCGATTTTATGAGAGAGTGGGTTCATAGATTCAAAATTTAGGTATTGACCAGAATTTGTAGCCTTACTGTATACAGATATTAAAACTTTCTGAAAATCAGTATTCTCTACTCTTTCAACCATAATGTCGAGGAAAGGTAATTTGCGATCAGTCTCGATTTCGACAGTGAATTGGATTGCTGGACAGATAGAGTTCGCAGTTTATTGAATTTCATTCAAATCCTCATGCTTCGCAACAAGAAAAACGTCATCGACATAACGTCTCTAAAAACAGACGTTAGAGCCTAAAAGGCACATTATTTCATACTCAATGTACTGCATTACTATTTCAGCTATTCTAACGGAAATTGGGGATCCCATAGCGGTTCCATTAACTTGGCTATAAAATTTTTCATCAAAAAGGAAACAATTAGATGTAAGACAAAATCTCACAAGATCAACAACGGCCAAAATGTCAAGACTCGAGTCCATATTATAATTAGGCCATACTTTCTGGACAACTTCGCAAGCAAAATCAATCGGTATAGATATAAACAGAGACACTACTTCAAATGAAGCAATAATGCAACTAGGCGGAAAACGGAAACTCTTAAGACAGTCCAAAAATTGATAAGCTGATGTAAGACAGTAACTAGATCCCAAAGTTAGAGGTTTCAACAATGTCGATAAAAAACTAGACAATTTATAGACAGGTGAACGAGTATAATCTATAATTGGACGGAGCGGCATATTAGTTTTATGAACTTTAGGTAAACCATAAAAAGCCGGAATAATGCCAGTATAACACTTTAATTTTTTAGCTGTATCCGGGGGGAGTTTTTTCTTTTTTTCTAGATCACTAAGTAAAAGATTGAGGTTCTTCTTAATACTTGGTGTAAGATCTTTACTTAAAACTTTATATGTAGAAACATCATCCAATAACTCATGTGCTTTAATAATGTAAGCGGATTTACACATAATCACAGTCATCCGGCCCTTGTCGGCTCTGGTAATCACGATAGAAGTATCCAACGACAATGACTTTAATAATTGCATATCAGTAGATTGATTAATAGGGTCACTGTTCTTGTGTCTTAAAATTAATTTCGTCAGATCACTACGAATCGTATGTTGCAGTTCGATACTTTGCCTAGACAACACAGGTTCCAATGAGGCCAGTAGATTAGGAATGTTAACCTTACGTTGACCAACGGAAAAATTCAAACCTCGATTTAAAATCTTCATTTCATCCACAGAAAAACTACGGGAAGATAAGTTCATAGTCCAGTTCTGATTGATAACATCACTTGGCGAAGTGCAAGGTTTAAGCGAAACCAATCTATTAAATTTAACTTGGTGTTTGAAGCTCAAAGAATTATTTAGTACTTTATTCTTGTTTGTAAAATAAGACAGTAAAGGCAATAAGTCACAATGGTCAATAGAATTTACTAAGGACTGTAGACGAGAATGAAGCAACTTTTTAACAGACTTCAAAATGCCGAAGCATACAGTGATAGCCGCCGAATTAAAACGAAAACTCGTCGCCATGGCAATCTTCTTTCCAAAAGCAGCGTTAAGAAGAGATTTCACTTTAAAAGATGGAGGAATAACTTTAGATCTTTTACATCGTGAAAGAAAATCTTTCTGACAATTTAGCCGTACAATTTTAGAATTCAGTTTCAAACATGATTTCAATAGTCCAGTCACTGACGGTCCGTACTTAATATTAAAATAAATAATCATTGTTTAACGTCTGATATACGAGTTAAAAATAAAAAAAATATATATTACAATTCATCAGACATACAAGTAAAATTACATAAATACATTTAATACAATTAAAAAGCAAACTTTTCGAGCTAAATTTTAGCCCCTCATCAGGGCAACAAAACATTCAAATGGCAGAAAACTATATATCATGTTTACAGTTAAAATTATTAGCAGTTAAAATTAAATAAAGTATAAATTTTTTGAAAACAATGCTGAGTATTCAGGAGGAAGTGCACATGATTCATTTATCGGCGACGTTTGCTTACGAGTGAACACACCTTCCAGAAAAACTCTACTTTTAATATTATTGCAACTAGATATGATAACTTTCATATTGTCGAAATCTGGGATATGGTCGGTATCAAAAGAATGCTGTACAATTTTAGACTGTAGGTTTCCAGATTTGTAAGCACGTTTATGCTCGGCAAGGCGAATGGCGCAAGTGCGACCAGTTTCGCCAATATATACCGAGTCGCAATCTGTACATGGGATACTGTAAATTGAACCGGTTCTTAGTAAGAAGGGAATTTTAGGTTTAGAATTACAAAGTAAGTTTTTCAAAACATTTTGAGGCTTGAATGATGTACTGATATTATGAGACTTCAAAAGGCTAGAGATTTTTTCAGAAAGATATTTGTTGCAGGGTAGAGATATGTAAATAGCGGGAGCCTTACAAATTACAGAGGATGAGACGCGATGCTCAGAAAAAATCCTTTTTAACCATCTTAAAGGATAGCCATTTTGAATTAAGTCACTAAATATCTTGTTTTTTTCAAATTGGAAGGCTGCATCAGTATTACATTAACTTTTAGCTCTGTGGATTAAAGTTTTAACGACTGCGATTTTATGAGAGAGTGGGTTCATAGATTCAAAATTTAGGTATTGACCAGAATTTGTAGCCTTACTGTATACAGATATTAAAACTTTCTGAAAATCAGTATTCTCTACTCTTTCAACCATAATGTCGAGGAAAGGTAATTTGCGATCAGTCTCGATTTCGACAGTGAATTGGATTGCTGGACAGATAGAGTTCGCAGTTTATTGAATTTCATTCAAATCCTCATGCTTCGCAACAAGAAAAACGTCATCGACATAACGTCTCTAAAAACAGACGTTAGAGCCTAAAAGGCACATTATTTCATACTCAATGTACTGCATTACTATTTCAGCTATTCTAACGGAAATTGGGGATCCCATAGCGGTTCCATTAACTTGGCTATAAAATTTTTCATCAAAAAGGAAACAATTAGATGTAAGACAAAATCTCACAAGATCAACAACGTCCAAAATGTCAAGACTCGAGTCCATATTATAATTAGGCCATACTTTCTGGACAACTTCGCAAGCAAAATCAATCGGTATAGATATAAACAGAGACACTACTTCAAATGAAGCAATAATGCAACTAGGCGGAAAACGGAAACTCTTAAGACAGTCCAAAAATTGATAAGCTGATGTAAGACAGTAACTAGATCCCAAAGTTAGAGGTTTCAACAATGTCGATAAAAAACTAGACAATTTATAGACAGGTGAACGAGTATAATCTATAATTGGACGGAGCGGCATATTAGTTTTATGAACTTTAGGTAAACCATAAAAAGCCGGAATAATGCCAGCATAACACTTTAATTTTTTAGCTGTATCCGGAGGGAGTTTTTTCTTTTTTCTAGATCACTAAGTAAAACATTGAGGTTCTTCTGGATACTTGGTGTAAGGTCTTTACTTAAAACTTTATATGTAGAAACATCATCCAATAACTCATGTGCTTTAATAATGTAAGCGGATTTATCCATAATCACAGTCATCCGGCCCTTGTCGGTTCTGGTAATCACGATAGAAGTATCCAACGACAATGACTTTAATAATTGCATATCAGTAGATTGATTAATAGGGTCACTGTTCTTGTGTCTTAAAATTAATTTCGTCAGATCACTACGAATCGTATGTTGCAGTTCGCTACTTTGCCTAGACAACACAGGTTCCAATGAGGCCAGTAGATTAGGAATGTTAAACTTACGTTGACCAACGGAAAAATTCAAACCTCGATTTAAAATCTTCATTTCATCCACAGAAAAACTACGGGAAGATAAGTTCATAGTCCAGTTCTGATTGATAACATTATTTGGCGAAGTGCAAGGTTTAAGCGAAACCAATCTATTAAATTTAACTTGGTGTTTGCAGCTCAAAGAATTATTTACTACTTTATTCTTCTTTGTAAAATAAGACAGAAAAGGCAATAAGTCACAATGGTCAATAGAATTTACTAAGGACTGTAGACGAGAATGAAGCAACTTTTTAACAGACTTCAAAATGCCGAAGCATAGAGTGATAGCCGCCGAATTAAAACGAAAACTCGTCGCCATGGCAATCTTCTTTCCAAAAGCAGCGTTAAGAAGAGATTTCACTTTAAAAGATGGAGGAATAACTTTAGATCTTTTACATCGTGAAAGAAAATCTTTCTGACAATTTAGCCGTACAATTTTAGAATTCAGTTTCAAGCATGATTTCAATAGTCCAGTCACTGACGGTCCGTACTTAATATTAAAATAAATAATCATTGTTTAACGTCTGATATACGAGTTAAAAATAAAAAAAATATATATTACAATTCATCAGACATACAAGTAAAATTACATAAATACATTTAATACAATTAAAAAGCAAACTTTTCGAGCTAAATTTTAGCCCCTCATCAGGGCAACAAAACATTCAAATGGCAGATAACTATATATCATGTTTACAGTTAAAATTATTAGCAGTTAAAATTAAATAAAGTATAAATTTTTTGAAAACAATGCTGAGTATTCAGGAGGAAGTGCACATGATTCATTTATCCGCGACGTTTGCTTACGAGTGAACACACCTTCCAGAAAAACTCTACTTTTAATATTATTGCAACCAGATATGATAACTTTCATATTGTCGAAATCTGGGATATAGTCGGTATCTAAAGAATGCTGTACAATTTTAGACTGCAGGTGTCCAGATATGTAAGCACCTTTATGCTCGGCAAGGCGAATGGCGCAAGTGCGACCAGTTTCGCCAATATATACCGAGACGCAATCTTTACATGGGATACTGTAAATTGAACCGGTTCTTAGTAAGGGGGAATTTTAGGTTTAGAATTACAAAGTAAGTTTTTCAAAACATTTACAGGATAGAATGATGTACTGATATTATGAGACTTCAAAAGGCTAGAGATTTTTTCAGAAAGATATTTGTTGTAGGGTAGAGATATGTAAATAGCGGGAGCCTTACAAATTACATAGGATGAGACGCGATGCTCAGAAAAAATCCTTTTTAACCATCTTAAAGGATAGCCATTTTGAATTAAGTCACTAAATATCTTCTTTTTTTCAAATTGGAAGGCTGCATCAGTATCACATTAACTTTTAGCTCTGTTGATTAAAGTTTTAACGACTGCGATTTTATGGAAGAGTGGGTTCATAGATTCAAAATTTAGGTATTGCCCTTAATTTGTAGCCTTACGGTATACAGATGTTAAAACTTTCTGAAAATCAGTATTCTCTACTCTTTCAACCATAATGTCGAGGAAAGGTAATTTGCTATCAGTCTCGATTTCGACAGTGAATTGGATTGCTGGACAGATAGAGTTCGCAGTTCGTAGAATTTCATTCAAATCCTCATGCTTCGCAACAAGAAAAACGTCATCGACATAACGTCTCCAAAAACAGACCTTAGAGCCAAAAGGCACATTATTTCATACTCAATGTACTGCATTACTATTTCAGCTATTCTAACGGAAATTGGGGATCCCATAGCAGTTCCATTAACTTGGCTATAAAATTTTTCATCAAAAAGGAAACAATTAGATGTAAGACAAAATCACACAAGATCAACAACGTCCAAAATGTCAAGACTTGAGTCAATATTATAATTAGGCCATACTTTCTGGACAACTTCGCAAGCAAAATCAATATATACAGATATAAACAGAGACACTACTTCAAATGAAGCAATAATGCAATTAGGCGGAAAACGGAAACTCTTAAGACAGTCCAAAAATTGATAAGCTGATGTAACACAGTAACTAGATTCCAAAGTTAGAGGTTTCAACAATGTCGATAAAAAACTAGACAATTTATAGACAGGTGAACGAGTATAATCTATAATTGGACGGAGAGGCATATTAGTTTTATGAACTTTAGGTAAACCATAAAAAGCCGGAATAATGTCTGTATAACACTTTAATTTTTTAGCTGTATCCGGAGGGAGTTTTTTCTTTTTTTCTAGATCACTAAGTAAAACATTGAGGTTCTTCTGAATACTTGGTGTAAGGTCTTTACTTAAAACTTTATATAGAGAAACATCATCCAATAACTCATGTGCTTTAATAATGTAAGCGGATTTATCCATAATCACAGTCATCCGGCCCTTGTCGGCTCTGGTAATCACGATAGAAGTATCCAACGACAATGACTTTAATAATTGCATATCAGTAGATTGATTAATAGGGTCACTGTTCTTGTGTCTTAAAATTAATTTCGTCAGATCACTACGAATCGTATGTTGCAGTTCGCTACTTTGCCTAGACAACACAGGTTCCAATGAGGCCAGTAGATTAGGAATGTTAATCTTACGTTGACCAACGGAAAAATTCAAACCTCGATTTAAAATCTTCATTTCATCCACAGAAAATCTACGGGAAGATAAGTTCATAGTCCAGTTCTGATTGATAACATTACTTGGCGAAGTGCAAGGTTTAAGCGAAACCAATCTATTAAATTTAACTTGGTGTTTGAAGCTCAAAGAATTATTTAGTACTTTATTCTTGTTTGTAAAATAAGACAGTAAAGGCAATAAGTCACAATGGTCAATAGAATTTACTAAGGACTGTAGACGAGAATGAAGCAACTTTTTAACAGACTTCAAAATGCCGAAGCATAGAGTGATAGCCGCCGAATTAAAACGAAAACTCGTCGCCATGGCAATCTTCTTTCCAAAAGCAGTGTTAAGAAGAGATTTCACTTTAAAAGATGGAGGAATAACTTTAGATCTTTTACATCGTGAAAGAAAATCTTTCTGACAATTTAGCCGTACAATTTTAGAATTCAGTTTCAAACATGATTTCAATAGTCCAGCCACTGACGGTCCGTACTTAATATTAAAATAAATAATCATTGTTTAACGTCTGATATACGAGTTAAAAATAAAAAAAATATATATTACAATTCATCAGACATACAAGTAAAATTACATAAATACATTTAATACAATTAAAAAGCAAACTTTTCGAGCTAAATTTTAGCCCCTCATCAGGGCAACAAAACATTCAAATGGCAGAAAACTATATATCATGTGTACAGTTAAAATTATTAGCAGTTAAAATTAAATAAAGTATAAATTTTTTGAAAACAATGCTGAGTATTCAGGAGGAAGTGCACATGATTCATTTATCGGCGACGTTTGCTTACGAGTGAACACACCTTCCAGAAAAACTCTACTTTTAATATTATTGCAACCAGATATGATAACTTTCATATTGTCGAAATCTGGGATATAGTCGGTATCTAAAGAATGCTGTACAATTTTAGACTGCAGGTGTACAGATATGTAAGCACCTTTATGCTCGGCAAGGCGAATGGCGCAAGTGCGACCAGTTTCGCCAATATATACCGAGACGCAATCTTTACATGGGATAGTGTAAATTGAACCGGTTCTTAGTAAGGGGGAATTTTAGGTTTAGAATTACAAAGTAAGTTTTTCAAAACATTTTGAGGATAGAATGATGTACTGATATTATGAGACTTCAAAAGGCTAGAGATTTTTTCAGAAAGATATTTGTTGTAGGGTAGAGATATGTAAATAGCGGGAGCCTTACAAATTACAGAGGATGAGACGCGATGCTCAGAAAAAATCCTTTTTAACCATCTTAAAGGATAGCCATTTTGAATTAAGTCACTAAATATCTTCTTTTTTTCAAATTGGAAGGCTGCATCAGTATCACATTAACTTTTAGCTCTGTTGATTAAAGTTTTAACGACTGCGATTTTATGGAAGAGTGGGTTCATAGATTCAAAATTTAGGTAATGCCCTTAATTTGTAGCCTTACGGTATACAGATGTTAAAACTTTCTGAAAATCAGTATTCTTTACTCTTTCAACCATAATGTCGAGGAAAGGTAATTTGCTATCAGTCTCGATTTCGACAGTGAATTGGATTGCTGGACAGATAGAGTTCGCAGTTCGTAGAATTTCATTCAAATCCTCATGCTTCGCAACAAGAAAAACGTCATCGACATAACGTCTCCAAAAACAGACCTTAGAGCCAAAAGGCACATTATTTCATACTCAATGTACTGCATTACTATTTCAGCTATTCTAACGGAAATTGGGGATCCCATAGCAGTTCCATTAACTTGGCTATAAAATTTTTCATCAAAAAGGAAACAATTAGATGTAAGACAAAATCACACAAGATCAACAACGTCCAAAATGTCAAGACTTGAGTCAATATTATAATTAGGCCATACTTTCTGGACAACTTCGCAAGCAAAATCAATCGGTACAGATATAAACAGAGACACTACGTCAAATGAAGCCATAATGCAGTTAGGCGGAAAACGGAAACTCTTAAGACAGTCCAAAAATTGATAAGCTGATGTAAGACAGTAACTAGATTCCAAAGTTAGAGGTTTCAACAATGTCAATAAAAAACTAGACAATTTATAGACAGGTGAACGAGTATAATCTATAATTTGACGGAGAGGCATATTAGTTTTATGAACTTTAGGTAAACCATAAAAAGCCGGAATAATGCCAGTAAACACTTTTAACTTTATCAAACGAAAAATAAATCATTAAAATTGACAACAAAAACTTTTTCAGCAAATTACTTCAAATGTCATTTTTGTTACTTAACATGTTCCTCCACTTAGGTCTTCAATTATATACTGGCCCCACCCGTGGCTGAGAGGATCTGCTCTCGAAGCTGGTAGACGGGAGGTGCTGGGTTCGAACCCAATCGCGCCCGTCGACGTAATCGTTCGGAGTTTTCGTGGTTTTCTTCGAGGCATGGATTTCCATGCGTAAATACGGGTTAGGTTCCCTTTGAAAGACCCCCACGAAGGGCACTCCCCACTCGCGCCTATATCCCTAGTGTAGATAATCGGCCGTCAAAATACAACCAACCAACCAATCAATTATATACTGAAAATTTTTTTAATTTTCTCAACAAAAGGCTACTAATTTCAGATTTTATCACAATGTGCATGACTCGGTGGCGCAACGGTAGCGCGTCTGACTCCAGATCAGAAGGTTACATGTTCAAATCACGTCCGGGTTAATGAAGAAAAAAAATAGTACTTCTTTTGTGTTTCAACCCAATACACTTTCAAATCTTTTCCTATTTTTTTTTTCTTTGTTATTAGTAGAACACAGTTAAAAAGTGAAAATTTTTTAACATTGTCTAAACAAATCTCTACTAATTTCACGTTTTATCACAACGTGTGTGAATCGGTGGCGAAGCGGTATCGTGTCTGACAAGAGATCAGAATGTTGCGTGTTCAAATCACGTCCGGGTCAATGCGGTGCTGGGTTCGATCCCAATCGCGCCCTTCGGCCTAATCGTTCGGAGTTTTCGTGGTTTTCTTCGAGCCGTGGATCTTCCATGCGTTAATACGGATTTGGTTCCCTTAGAAAGACCCCCACGAAGGGCACTCCCCCCGGGCCTATATCCCTCGTGTAGATAATTGGCCTTCAAAAAATCAACCCAACCCAACCCGGGTCAATGAGGAAAATCTTTTTATACCTCTTTTATGTTTCAACAGAAAAAATTTTCATTTCTCTTCCTATTTTTTCCTTTGTTAGTAGTAGAAAATCATTATATAGTGAAAATTTTTGAACATTGCCTAAACAAAACGCTACTATTTTACATTTTACCAAATTGTGCATGTCTCGATGACGCAACGGTATCGTGTCCGACACCAAGTCAAAATGTTGCGTGTTAAAATCACTTCCGGATCAATAGGTAAAATATTTTATACCTCTTTATTGTTTCAACAAAATGAATTTTCATATCTTTTCTTATTTTCATTTTTCTTTCTTATAAGTAGAACATAATTGAAGAGCTGAGTGGAAGAACATGGTATGCCGCATTTTCTTAAAAATTATTTTATCTTTTGGGCGAAGGTGTTATAAGGTATTCTATAGCACGGTAAAGCTAAAATACCAAAGTTCTATTTAGCCTTGAAGATTTAAGACATTATTCCTTAATATTTAATATCTTATTGTTTAATAATGCAAATAATATTAATATTCTTTAATATTTAAAAATTAAATATAAATAAGTTTTTTTGATAGAGTTTAGTACCACACCTATTAATATTTTAAACGCATGGTATCAAACAAAAAATAAATCATTACAATTGACAACAAAAACTTTCTCAGCAAATTACTTCAAATGTCATTTTTGTTACTTAACATGTTCTTCCACTTAGGCCTTCAATTATATACTGAAAAATTTTTTAATTTTCTAAACAAAAGGCTACTAATTGCACATTTTATCATAATGGGCATGACTAGGTGGCGCAACGGTATCGCGTCTGACACCAAATCAGAAGGTTGCGTGTTCAAATCACGTCCGGGTCAATGAAGAAAAAAAATAATACTTCTTTTGTGTTTCAACAGAATACACTTTCAAATATTTTCCTATTTTTTTTCTTTGTTATTAGTAGAACGCAGTTATAAAGTGAAAATGTTTTAACATTGTATAAACAAATCTCTACTAATTTCACATTTTATCACACCGTGTGTGACTCGGGGGCGCAACGGTAGCGCGTCTGACTCCAGATCAGAAGGTTGCGTGTTCAAATCACGTCCGGGTCAGTGAGGAAATGTTTTTTTATACCTCTTTTCTGTTTCAACAGAATACATTTTCATTTATCTTCCTATTTTTTCCTTTGTTATTAGTAGAAAATAATTATATACTGAAATATTTTTAACATTGCCTAAACAAAACGCTACTAATTTCTCATTTTACGAAAATATGCATGTCTCGCTGGCGCAACGGTATCGTGTCCGGCTTCAGGTCAAAATGTTGCGTATTCAAATCAGTTCCGGGTCAGTAGGTAAAATATTTTATACCTCTTTTTTGTTTCAACAGAATGGATTTTCTTTTCTTTTCAAATTTTTATTTTTCTTTGTTTTAAGTAGAACAAAATGAAGAGCTGAGTGGAAGAACATGGTATGCCGCATTTTCTTAAAAATTATTTTATCTTTTGGGCGAAGGTGTTATAAGGTATTCTATAGCACGGTAAAGCTAAAATACCAAAGTTCTATTTAGCCTTGAAGATTTAAGACATTATTCCTTAATATTTAATATCTTAATAATCAATAATGCAAATAATATTAATATTCTTTCATATTTAATAATTTAATATAAATAAGTTTTTTTTGATAGAGTTTAATACCACACCTATTAATATTTTAAACGCATGGTATCAAACAAAAAATAAATCATTAAAATTGACAACAAAAACTTTCTCAGCAAATTACTTCAAATGTCATTTTTGTTACTTAACATGTTCTTCCACTTTGGCCTTCAATTATATACTGAAAATTTTTTAAATTTTCTAAACAAAAGGCTACTAATTGCACATTTTATCAGAATGGGCATGACTAGGTGGCGCAACGGTAGCGCGTCTGACACCAAATCAGAAGGTTTCGTATTCAAATCACGTCCGGGTCAATGAAAAAAAAAATAATACTTCTTTTGTGTTTCAACAGAATACACTTTCAAATCTTTTCCTATTTTTTTTCTTTGTTATCAGTAGAACACAAATATAAAGTGAAATTTTTTTAACATTGTATGAACAAATCTCTACTAATTTCACATTTTATCACAACGTGTGTGACTCGGTGGCGCAACGGTTGCGCCTCTGACTCCAGATCAGAAGGTTGCGTGTTCAAATCACGTCCGTGTCAGTGAGGGAATGTTTTTTTTACCTCTTTTCTGTTTCAACAGAATACATTTTCATTTATCTTTCTATTTTTTCCTTTGTTATTAGTAGAAAATAATTATATACTGAAATATTTTTAACATTGCCTAAACAAAACGCTACTAATTTCTCATTTTACCAAAATGTGCATGTCTCGCTGGCGCAACGGTATCGTGTCCGGCTTCAGGTCAAAATGTTGCGTATTCAAATCAGTTCCGGGTCAGTAGGTAAAATTTTTTATACCTCTTTTTTGTTTCACAGAATGGATTTTCTTTTCTTTTCATATCTTTATTTTTCTTTGTTTTAAGTAGAACATATTGAAGAGCTGAGTGGAAGAACATGGTATGCCGCATTTTCTTAAAAATTATTTTATCTTTTGGGCGAAGGTGTTATAAGGTATTCTATAGCACGGTAAAGCTAAAATACCAAAGTTCTATTTAGCCTTGAAGATTTAAGACATTATTCCTTAATATTTAATATCTTAATAATCAATAATGCAAATAATATTAATATTCTTTCATATTTAATAATTTAATATAAATAAGTTTTTTTTGATAGAGTTTAATACCACACCTATTAATATTTTAAACGCATGGTATCAAACAAAAAATAAATCATTAAAATTGACAACAAAAACTTTCTCAGCAAATTACTTCAAATGTCATTTTTGTTACTTAACATGTTCTTCCACTTTGGCCTTCAATTATATACTGAAAATTTTTTAAATTTTCTAAACAAAAGGCTACTAATTGCACATTTTATCAGAATGGGCATGACTAGGTGGCGCAACGGTAGCGCGTCTGACACCAAATCAGAAGGTTTCGTATTCAAATCACGTCCGGGTCAATGAAAAAAAAAATAATACTTCTTTTGTGTTTCAACAGAATACACTTTCAAATCTTTTCCTATTTTTTTTCTTTGTTATCAGTAGAACACAAATATAAAGTGAAATTTTTTTAACATTGTATGAACAAATCTCTACTAATTTCACATTTTATCACAACGTGTGTGACTCGGTGGCGCAACGGTTGCGCCTCTGACTCCAGATCAGAAGGTTGCGTGTTCAAATCACGTCCGTGTCAGTGAGGGAATGTTTTTTTTACCTCTTTTCTGTTTCAACAGAATACATTTTCATTTATCTTTCTATTTTTTCCTTTGTTATTAGTAGAAAATAATTATATACTGAAATATTTTTAACATTGCCTAAACAAAACGCTACTAATTTCTCATTTTACCAAAATGTGCATGTCTCGCTTGCGCAACGGTATCGTGTCCGGCTTCAGGTCAAAATGTTGCGTATTCAAATCAGTTCCGGGTCAGTAGGTAAAATTTTTTATACCTCTTTTTTGTTTCACAGAATGGATTTTCTTTTCTTTTCATATCTTTATTTTTCTTTGTTTTAAGTAGAACATATTGAAGAGCTGAGTGGAAGAACATGGTATGCCGCATTTTCTTACAAATTATTTTATCTTTTGGGCGAAGGTGTTATAAGGTATTCTATAGCACGGTAAAGCTAAAATACCAAAGTTCTATTTAGCCTTGAAGATTTAAGACATTGTTCCTTAATATTTAATATCTTAATGTTTAATAATGCAAATAATATTAATATTCTTTAATATTTAATAATTAAATATAAATAACTTTTTTTGATAGAGTTTAGTACCACACCTATTAATATTTTAAACGCATGGTATCAAACAAAAAATAAATCATTAAAATTGACAACAAAAACTTTCTAAGCAAATTACTTCAAATGTCATTTTTGTTACTTAACATGTTCTTCCACTTAGGCATTCAATTATAAACTGAAAAATTTTTTAATTTTCTAAACAAAAGGCTACTAATTGCACATTTTAACACAATTGGCATGGCTCTGTGGCGCAACGGTAGCGCGTCTGACACCAAATCAGAAGGTTGCGTGTTCATCACGTCCGGGTCAATGAAGAAAAAATATTATACGTATTCTGTGTTTCAACAGAATACACTTTCAAATCTTTTCCTATTTTTTTTCTTTGTTATTAGTAGAACACAGTTATAAAGTGAAAATTTTTTAACATTGTATAAACAAATCTCTACTAATTTCACATTTTTGCACACCGTGTGTGACTCGGTGGCGCAACGGTAGCGCGTGTGACTCCAGATCAGAAGGTTGCGTGTTCAAATCACATCCGGGTCAATGAAGAAAAAGTATAATACTTCTTTTGTGTTTCAACAGAATACACTTTCAAATCTTTTCCTATTTTTTTTCTTTGTTATTAGTAGAACACAGTTATAAAGTGAAAATTTTTTAACATTGTATAAACAAATCTCTACTAATTTCACATTTTATCATACCGTGTGTGACTCGGTGGCGCAACGGTAGCGCGTCTGACTCCAGATCAGAAGGTTGCGTGTTTAAATCACGTGCGGGTCAGTGAGGAAATGTTTTTTTTACCTCATTTCTGTTTCAACAGAATACATTTTCATTTATCTTCCTATTTTTTCCTTTGTTATTAGTAGAAAATAATTATATACTGAAATATTTTTAACATTGCCTAAACGAAACGCTACTAATTTCTCATTTTACCAAATTGTGCATGTCTCGCTGGCGCAACGGTATCGTGTCCGGCTTCAGGTCAAAATGTTGCGTATTCAAATCACTTCCGGGTCAGTAGGTAAAATTTTTTATACCTCTTTTTTGTTTCAGCAGAATGGATTTTCTTTTCTTTTCATATTTTTATTTTTCTTTGTTTTAAGTAGAACATAATGAAGAGCTGAGTGGAAGAACATGGTATGCCGCATTTTCTTAAAAATTATTTTATCTTTTGGGAGAATGTGTTATAAGGTATTTTATAGCACGGTAAAGCTAAAATACCAAAGTTCTATTTAGCCTTGAAGATTTAAGACATTATTCCTTAATATTTAATATCTTAATATTTAATAATGCAAATAATATTAATATTCGTTAATATTTAATAATTAAATATAAATAAGTTTTTTTGATAGAGTTTAGTACCACACCTATTAATATTTTAAACGCATGGTATCAAACAAAAAATAAATCATCAAAATTGACAACAAAAACTTTCTCAGCAAATTACTTCAAATGTCATTTTTGTTACTTATCATGTTCTTCCACTTTGGTCTTCAATTATATACTGAAAATTTTTTTAATTTTCTAAACAAAAGGCTACTAATTGCACATTTTATCAGAATGGGCATGACTCGGTGGCGCAACGGTAGCGCGGCTGACACCAAATCATAAGGTTGCGTGTTCAAATCACGTTCGGGTCAATGAAGAAAAAAAATAATACGTCTTTTGTGTTTCAACAGAATACGCTTTCAAATATTTTCCTATTTTTTTTCTTTGTTATTAGTAGAACACAGTTATAAAGTGAAAATTTTTTAACATTGTATAAACAAATCTCTACTAATTTCACATTTTTTCACACCGTGTGTGACTCGGTGGCGCAACGGTAGCGCGTGTGACTCCAGATCAGAAGGTTGCGTGTTCAAATCACGTCCGGGTCAATGAAGAAAAAGTATAACACTTCTTTTGTGTTTCAACAGAATACACTTTCAAATCTTTTCCTATTTTTTTTCTTTGTTATTAGTAGAACACAGTTATAAAGTGAAAATTTTTTAACATTGTATAAACAAATCTCTACTAATTTCACATTTTATCACAACGTGTATGACTCGGTGGCGCAACGGTAGCGCGTCTGACTCCAGATCAGAAGGTTGCGTGTTCAAATCACGTCCGGGTCAGTGAGGAAATTTTTTTTTACCACTTTTCTGTTTCAAGAGAATACATTTTCATTTATCTTCCTATTTTTTCCTTTGTTATTAGTAGAAAATGATTATATACTGAAATATTTTTAACATTGCCTAAACAAAACGCTACTAATTTCTCATTTTACCAAAATGTGTATGTCTCTCTGGCGCAACGGGTTGGGTTGGGTTGATTTTTGACGGCCAATTATCTACACGAGGGATATAGGCCCGGGGGGAGTGCCCTCCATGGGGGACTTTCTAAGGGAACCTAATCCGTATTAAAGCATGGAAGTCCACGGCTCGAAGAAAACCACGAAAACTCCGAACGATTAGGCCGACGGGCGCGATTGGGATCGCACCCAGCACCTCCCGTCTACCAGCTTCGAGAGCAGAACCACTCGGCCACTGGTGGGGCCCTGGCGACACGGTATCGTGTCCGGCTTCAGGTCAAAATGTTGCGTATTCAAATCAGTTCCGAGTCAGTAGGTAAAATTTTTTATACCTCTTTTTTGTTTCAACAGAATGGATTTTCTTTTCTTTTCACATTTTTATTTTTCTTTGTTTTAAGTAGAACATATTGAAGAGCTGAGTGGAAGAACATGGTATGCCGCATTTTCTTAAAAATTATTTTATCTTTTGGGCGAAGGTGTTATAAGGTTGGTTGGTTGTATTTATGACGGCCAATTATCTGCACGAGGGATATAGGCCCAGGGGGCGAGTACCCTTCGTGGGGGTCTTTCTAAGGGAACCTTACCCGTATTAACGCTTGGAAATCCAGGGTTCGAAGAAAACCAAGAAAACTCCGAACGATTAGGCCGACGGGCGCGATTGGGATCGAACCCAGCACCTCCCGTCTACCAGCTTCGAGAGCAGAACCTCTCAGCCACTGGTGGGGCTAGGTGTTATAAGATATTCTATAGCACGGTAAAGCTAAAATACCAAAGTTCTATTTAGCCTTGAAGATTTAAGACATTATTCCTTAATATTTAATATCTTAATGTTTAATAATGCAAATAATATTAATATTCGTTTATATTTAATAATTAAATATAAATAAGTTTTCTTGATAGAGTTTAGTACCACACCTATTAATATTTTAAACGCATGGTATCAAACAAAAAATAAATCATTAAAATTGACAACAAAAACTTTCTCAGCAAATTACTTCAAATGTCATTTTTGTTACTTAACATGTTCTTCCACTTAGGTCTTCAATTATATACTGAAAATTTTTTTAATTTTCTAAACAAAAGGCTACTAATTTCACATTTTAACACAATTGACATGGCTCTGTGGCGCAAAGGTAGCGCGTCTGATTCCAGATCAGAAGGTTGCGTGTTCAAATCACGTCCGGGTCAATGAAGAAAAAGTATAGTGCTTCTTTTGTGTTTCAACAGAATACACTTTCAAATCTTTTCCTATTTTTTTTTCTTTGTTATTAGTAGAACACAGTTATAAAGTGAAAATTTTTTAACATTGTATAAACAAATCTCTACTAATTTCACATTTTATCACACTGTGTGTGACTCGGTGGCGCAACGGTAGCGCGTCTGACTCCAGATCAGAAGGTTGCGTGTTCAAATCACGTCTGGGTCAGTGAGAAAGTGTTTTTTTTTACCACTTTTCTGTTTCAACAGAATACATTTTTATTTATCTTCCTATTTTTTCCTTTGTTATTAGTAGAAAATGATTATATACTGAAATATTTTTAACATTGCCTAAACTAACGCTACTAATTTCTCATTTTACCAAAATATGCATGTCTCTCTGGCGCAACGGGTTGGGTTGGGTTGATTTTTGACGGCCAATTATCTACACGAGTGATAAAGGCCCGGGGGGAGTGCCCTCCATGGGGGACATTCTAAGGGAACCTAATCCGTATTAACGCAGAAGATCCACGGCTCGAAGAAAACCACGAAAACTCCGAACGATTAGGGAGACGGGCGCGATTGGGTTCGAACCCAGCACCTCCCGTCTACCAGCTTCGAGAGCAGAACCTCTCGGCCACTGGTGGGGCCCTGGCGCAACGGTATCGTGTCCGGCATCAGGTCAAAATGTTGCGTATTCAAATCAGTTCCGAGTCAGTAGGTAAAATTTTTTATACCTCTTTTTTGTTTCAACAGAATGGATTTTCTTTTCTTTTCATATTTTTATTTTTCTTTGTTTTAAGTAGAACATATTGAAGAATTGAGTGGAAGAACATGGTATGCCGCATTTTCTTAAAAATTATTTTACTTTTGGGCGAAGGTGTTATAAGGTTGGTTTGTTGTATATATGACGGCCAATTATCTGCACGAGGGATATAGGCCCAGGGGGCGATTACCCTTCGTGGGGGTCTTTCTAAATTAACCTAACCCGTATTAACGCTTGGAAATCCAAGGTTCGAAGAAAACCAGGAAAACTCCGAACGATTAGGTGGACGGGCGCTATTGGGATCGAACCCAGCATCTCCCGTCTACCAGCTTCGAGAGCAGAACCTCTCAGCCACTGGTGGGGCTAGGTGTTATAAGGTATTCTATAGCACGGTAAAGCTAAAATACCAAAGTTCTATTTAGCCTTGAAGATTTAAGACATTATTCCTTAATATTTAATATCTTAATGTTTAATAATGCAAATAATATTAATATTCGTTAATATTTAATAATTAAATATAAATAAATTTTTTTGATAGAGTTTAGTACCACACCTATTAATATTTTAAACGCATGGTATCAAACAAAAAATAAATCATTAAAATTGACAACAAAAACTTTCTCAGCAAATTACTTCAAATGTCATTTTTGTTACTTAACATGTTCTTCCACTCTCGTCTTCAATTATATACTGAAAATTTTTTTAATTTTCTAAACAAAAGGCTACTAATTTCACATTTTCACACATCTCTCATGGCTCTGTGGCGCAACGGTGGCGCGTCTGACTCTAGATTAGAAGGTTGCGTGTTCAAATCTCGTCCGGGTCAATGAAGAAAATATATTATACTTGTTTTATGTTTCAACAGAATACACTTTCAAATCTTTTCCTATTTTTTTTCTTTGTTATTAGTAGAACACAGTTATAAAGTGAAAAATTTTTAACATTGTATAAACAAATCTCTACTAATTTCACATTTTATCACACCGTGTGTGACTCGGGGCGCAACGGTAGCGCGTCTGACTCCAGATCAGAAGGTTGCGTGTTCAAATCACGTCCGGGTCAGTGAGGAAATGTTTTTTTATACCTCTTTTCTGTTTCAACAGAATACATTTTCATTTATCTTCCTATTTTTTCCTTTATTATTAGTAGAAAATAATTATATACTGAAATATTTTTAACATTGCCTAAACAAAACGCTACTAATTTCTCATTTTACGAAAATATGCATGTCTCGCTGGCGCAACGGTATCGTGTCCGGCTTCAGGTCAAAATGTTGCGTATTCAAATCAGTTCCGGGTCAGTAGGTAAAATATTTTATACCTCTTTTTTGTTTCAACAGAATGGATTTTCTTTTCTTTTCAAATTTTTATTTTTCTTTGTTTTAAGTAGAACAAAATGAAGAGCTGAGTGGAAGAACATGGTATGCCGCATTTTCTTAAAAATTATTTTATCTTTTGGGCGAAGGTGTTATAAGGTATTCTATAGCACGGTAAAGCTAAAATACCAAAGTTCTATTTATCCTTGAAGATTTAAGACATTATTCCTTAATATTTAATATCTTAATAATCAATAATGCAAATAATATTAATATTCTTTCATATTTAATAATTTAATATAAATAAGTTTTTTGATAGAGTTTAATACCACACCTATTAATATTTTAAACGCATGGTATCAAACAAAAAATAAATCATTAAAATTGACAACAAAAACTTTCTCAGCAAATTACTTCAAATGTCATTTTTGTTACTTAACATGTTCTTCCACTTTGGCCTTCAATTATATACTGAAAAATTTTTAAATTTTCTAAACAAAAGGCTACTAATTGCACATTTTATAAGAATGGGCATGACTAGGTGGCGCAACGGTAGCACGTCTGACACCAAATCAGAAGGCTTCGTATTCAAATCACGTCCGGGTCAATGAAAAAAAAAATAATACTTCTTTTGTGTTTCAACAGAATACACTTTCAAATCTTTTCCTATTTTTTTTCTTTGTTATCAGTAGAACACAAATGTAAAGTGAAATTTTTTTAACATTGTATGAACAAATCTCTACTAATTTCACATTTTATCACAACGTGTGTAACTCGGTGGCGCAACGGTAGCGCGTCTGACTCCAGATCAGAAGGTTGCGTGTTCAAATCACGTCCGTGTCAGTGAGGGAATATTTTTTTTACCTCTTTTCTGTTTCAACAGAATACATTTTCATTTATCTTTCTATTTTTTCCTTTGTTATTAGTAGAAAATAATTATATACTGAAATATTTTTAACATTGCCTAAACAAAACGCTACTAATTTCTCATTTTACCAAAATGTGCATGTCTCGCTGGCGCAACGGTATCGTGTCCGGCTTCAAGTCAAAATGTTGCGTATTCAAATCAGTTCCGGGTCAGTAGGTAAAATTTTTTATACCTCTTTTTTGTTTCACAGAATGGATTTTCTTTTCTTTTCATATCTTTATTTTTCTTTGTTTTAAGTAGAACATATTGAAGAGCTGAGTGGAAGAACATGGTATGCCGCATTTTCTTACAAATTATTTTATCTTTTGGGCGAAGGTGTTATAAGGTATTCTATAGCACGGTAAAGCTAAAATACCAAAGTTCTATTTAGCCTTGAAGATTTAAGACATTGTTCCTTAATATTTAATATCTTAATGTTTAATAATGCAAATAATATTAATATTCTTTAATATTTAATAATTAAATATAAATAACTTTTTTTGATAGAGTTTAGTACCACACCTATTAATATTTTAAACGCATGGTATCAAACAAAAAATAAATCATTAAATTGACAACAAAAACTTTCTAAGCAAATTACTTCAAATGTCATTTTTGTTACTTAACATGTTCTTCCACTTAGGCATTCAATTATAAACTGAAAAATTTTTTAATTTTCTAAACAAAAGGCTACTAATTGCACATTTTAACACTATTGGCATGGCTCTGTGGCGCAACGGTAGCGCGTCTGACACCAAATCAGAAGGTTGCGTGTTCATCACGTCCGGGTCAATGAAGAAAAAATATTATATGTCTTTTGTGTTTCAACAGAATACGCTTTCAAATCTTTCCTATTTTTTTTCTTTGTTATTTTAGTAGAACACAGTTATAAAGTGAAAATTTTTTAACATTGTATAAACAAATCTCTACTAATTTCACATTTTATCACACCGTGTGGGACTCGGTGGCGCAAGGGTAGCGCGTCTGACTCCAGATCAGAAGGTTGCGTGTTCAAACCACGTCCGGGTCAATGAAGAAAGAGTATAATACTTCTTTTGTGTTTCAACAGAATACACTTTCAAATCTTTTCCTATTTTTTTTCTTTGTTATTAGTAGAATACAGTTATAAAGTAAAAATTTTTTAACATTGTATAAACAAATCTCTACTAATTTCACATTTTATCACACTGTGTGTGACTCGGTGGCGCAACGGTAGCGCGTCTGACTCCAGATCAGAAGGTTGCGTGTTCAAATCACGTCCGGATCAGTGAGGAAATATATTTTTTACCTCTTTTCTGTTTCAACAGAATACATTTTCATTTGTCTTCCTATTTTTTCCTTTGTTATTAGTAGAAAATAATTATATACTGAAATATTTTTAACGTTGCCTAAACAAAACGCTACTAATTTCTCATTTTACCATAATGTGCATGTCTCGCTAGCGCAACGGTATCGTGTCCGGCTTCAGGTCGGGCCCCACCAGTGGCCGAGAGGTTCTGCTCTCAAAGCTGGTAGACGGGAGGTGCTGGGTTCGATCCCAATCGCGGCCTAATCGTTCGGAGTTTTCGTGGTTTTCTTCGAACCTTGCTTCTCCAAGCGTTAATACGGGTTAGGTTCCCTTAGAAAGACCTCCACGAAAGGCACTGCCCCCTTAGGGCCCATATCCCACGGGCAGATAATTGGCCGACATAAATACAACCAACCAACCAACCGGCTTCAGGTCAAAATGTTGCGTATTCAAATCACTTCCGGGTCAGTAGGTAAAATTTTTTATACCTCTTTTTTGTATCAACAGAATGGATTTTTTTTTCTTTTCATATTTTTATTTTTCTTTGTTTTAAGTAGAACATATTGAAGAGCTGAGTGGAAGAACATGGTATGCCGCATTTTCTTAAAAATTATTTTATCTTTTGGGCGAAGGTGTTATAGGGTATTTTATAGCACGGTAAAGCTAAAATACCAAAGTTCTATTTAGCCTTGAAGATTTAAGACATTATTCCTTAATATTTAATATCTTAATGTTTAATAATGCAAATAATATTAATATTCTTTAATATTTAATAATTAAATATAAATAAGTTTTTTTGATAGAGTTTAGTACCACACCTATTAATATTTTAAACGCATGGTATCTAACAAAAAATAAATCATTAAAATTGACAACAAAAACTTTCTCAGCGAATTACTTCAAATGTTATTTTTGTTACTTAACATGTTCTTCCACTTAGGTCTTCAATTATATACTGAAATTTTTTTTAAATTTCTAAACAAAAGGCTACTAATTTCACATTTTAACACAATTGGCATGGCTCTGTGGCGCAACGGAAGCGCGTCTGACTCCAGATCAGGAGGTTGCGTGTTCATATCACGTCCGGGTCAATGAAGAAAAAATATAATACTCCTTTTGTGTTTCAACAGAATACACTTTCAAATCTTTTCCTATTTTTTTTCTTTGTTATTAGTAGAACACAGTTATAAAGTGAAAATTTTTTAACATTGTATAAACAAATCTCTACTAATTTCACATTTTTGCACACCGTGTGTGACTCGGTGGCGCAACGGTAGCGCGTGTGACTCCAGATCAGAAGGTTGCGTGTTCAAATCACATCCGGGTCAATGAAGAAAAAGTATAATACTTCTTTTGTGTTTCAACAGAATACACTTTCAAATCTTTTCCTATTTTTTTTCTTTGTTATTAGTAGAACACAGTTATAAAGTGAAAATTTTTTAACATTGTATAAACAAATCTCTACTAATTTCACATTTTATCACACCGTGTGTGACTCGGGGCGCAACGGTAGCGCGTCTGACTCCAGATCAGAAGGTTGCGTGTTCAAATCACGTCCGGGTCAGTGAGGAAATGTTTTTTTATACCTCTTTTCTGTTTCAACAGAATACATTTTCATTTATCTTCCTATTTTTTCCTTTATTATTAGTAGAAAATAATTATATACTGAAATATTTTTAACATTGCCTAAACAAAACGCTACTAATTTCTCATTTTACGAAAATATGCATGTCTCGCTGGCGCAACGGTATCGTGTCCGGCTTCAGGTCAAAATGTTGCGTATTCAAATCAGTTCCGGGTCAGTAGGTAAAATATTTTATACCTCTTTTTTGTTTCAACAGAATGGATTTTCTTTTCTTTTCAAATTTTTATTTTTCTTTGTTTTAAGTAGAACAAAATGAAGAGCTGAGTGGAAGAACATGGTATGCCGCATTTTCTTAAAAATTATTTTATCTTTTGGGCGAAGGTGTTATAAGGTATTCTATAGCACGGTAAAGCTAAAATACCAAAGTTCTATTTATCCTTGAAGATTTAAGACATTATTCCTTAATATTTAATATCTTAATAATCAATAATGCAAATAATATTAATATTCTTTCATATTTAATAATTTAATATAAATAAGTTTTTTGATAGAGTTTAATACCACACCTATTAATATTTTAAACGCATGGTATCAAACAAAAAATAAATCATTAAAATTGACAACAAAAACTTTCTCAGCAAATTACTTCAAATGTCATTTTTGTTACTTAACATGTTCTTCCACTTTGGCCTTCAATTATATACTGAAAAATTTTTAAATTTTCTAAACAAAAGGCTACTAATTGCACATTTTATAAGAATGGGCATGACTAGGTGGCGCAACGGTAGCACGTCTGACACCAAATCAGAAGGCTTCGTATTCAAATCACGTCCGGGTCAATGAAAAAAAAAATAATACTTCTTTTGTGTTTCAACAGAATACACTTTCAAATCTTTTCCTATTTTTTTTCTTTGTTATCAGTAGAACACAAATGTAAAGTGAAATTTTTTTAACATTGTATGAACAAATCTCTACTAATTTCACATTTTATCACAACGTGTGTAACTCGGTGGCGCAACGGTAGCGCGTCTGACTCCAGATCAGAAGGTTGCGTGTTCAAATCACGTCCGTGTCAGTGAGGGAATATTTTTTTTACCTCTTTTCTGTTTCAACAGAATACATTTTCATTTATCTTTCTATTTTTTCCTTTGTTATTAGTAGAAAATAATTATATACTGAAATATTTTTAACATTGCCTAAACAAAACGCTACTAATTTCTCATTTTACCAAAATGTGCATGTCTCGCTGGCGCAACGGTATCGTGTCCGGCTTCAAGTCAAAATGTTGCGTATTCAAATCAGTTCCGGGTCAGTAGGTAAAATTTTTTATACCTCTTTTTTGTTTCACAGAATGGATTTTCTTTTCTTTTCATATCTTTATTTTTCTTTGTTTTAAGTAGAACATATTGAAGAGCTGAGTGGAAGAACATGGTATGCCGCATTTTCTTACAAATTATTTTATCTTTTGGGCGAAGGTGTTATAAGGTATTCTATAGCACGGTAAAGCTAAAATACCAAAGTTCTATTTAGCCTTGAAGATTTAAGACATTGTTCCTTAATATTTAATATCTTAATGTTTAATAATGCAAATAATATTAATATTCTTTAATATTTAATAATTAAATATAAATAACTTTTTTTGATAGAGTTTAGTACCACACCTATTAATATTTTAAACGCATGGTATCAAACAAAAAATAAATCATTAAATTGACAACAAAAACTTTCTAAGCAAATTACTTCAAATGTCATTTTTGTTACTTAACATGTTCTTCCACTTAGGCATTCAATTATAAACTGAAAAATTTTTTAATTTTCTAAACAAAAGGCTACTAATTGCACATTTTAACACTATTGGCATGGCTCTGTGGCGCAACGGTAGCGCGTCTGACACCAAATCAGAAGGTTGCGTGTTCATCACGTCCGGGTCAATGAAGAAAAAATATTATATGTCTTTTGTGTTTCAACAGAATACGCTTTCAAATCTTTCCTATTTTTTTTCTTTGTTATTTTAGTAGAACACAGTTATAAAGTGAAAATTTTTTAACATTGTATAAACAAATCTCTACTAATTTCACATTTTATCACACCGTGTGGGACTCGGTGGCGCAAGGGTAGCGCGTCTGACTCCAGATCAGAAGGTTGCGTGTTCAAACCACGTCCGGGTCAATGAAGAAAGAGTATAATACTTCTTTTGTGTTTCAACAGAATACACTTTCAAATCTTTTCCTATTTTTTTTCTTTGTTATTAGTAGAATACAGTTATAAAGTAAAAATTTTTTAACATTGTATAAACAAATCTCTACTAATTTCACATTTTATCACACTGTGTGTGACTCGGTGGCGCAACGGTAGCGCGTCTGACTCCAGATCAGAAGGTTGCGTGTTCAAATCACGTCCGGATCAGTGAGGAAATATATTTTTTACCTCTTTTCTGTTTCAACAGAATACATTTTCATTTGTCTTCCTATTTTTTCCTTTGTTATTAGTAGAAAATAATTATATACTGAAATATTTTTAACGTTGCCTAAACAAAACGCTACTAATTTCTCATTTTACCATAATGTGCATGTCTCGCTAGCGCAACGGTATCGTGTCCGGCTTCAGGTCGGGCCCCACCAGTGGCCGAGAGGTTCTGCTCTCAAAGCTGGTAGACGGGAGGTGCTGGGTTCGATCCCAATCGCGGCCTAATCGTTCGGAGTTTTCGTGGTTTTCTTCGAACCTTGCTTCTCCAAGCGTTAATACGGGTTAGGTTCCCTTAGAAAGACCTCCACGAAAGGCACTGCCCCCTTAGGGCCCATATCCCACGGGCAGATAATTGGCCGACATAAATACAACCAACCAACCAACCGGCTTCAGGTCAAAATGTTGCGTATTCAAATCACTTCCGGGTCAGTAGGTAAAATTTTTTATACCTCTTTTTTGTATCAACAGAATGGATTTTTTTTTCTTTTCATATTTTTATTTTTCTTTGTTTTAAGTAGAACATATTGAAGAGCTGAGTGGAAGAACATGGTATGCCGCATTTTCTTAAAAATTATTTTATCTTTTGGGCGAAGGTGTTATAGGGTATTTTATAGCACGGTAAAGCTAAAATACCAAAGTTCTATTTAGCCTTGAAGATTTAAGACATTATTCCTTAATATTTAATATCTTAATGTTTAATAATGCAAATAATATTAATATTCTTTAATATTTAATAATTAAATATAAATAAGTTTTTTTGATAGAGTTTAGTACCACACCTATTAATATTTTAAACGCATGGTATCTAACAAAAAATAAATCATTAAAATTGACAACAAAAACTTTCTCAGCGAATTACTTCAAATGTTATTTTTGTTACTTAACATGTTCTTCCACTTAGGTCTTCAATTATATACTGAAATTTTTTTTAAATTTCTAAACAAAAGGCTACTAATTTCACATTTTAACACAATTGGCATGGCTCTGTGGCGCAACGGAAGCGCGTCTGACTCCAGATCAGGAGGTTGCGTGTTCATATCACGTCCGGGTCAATGAAGAAAAAATATAATACTCCTTTTGTGTTTCAACAGAATACACTTTCAAATCTTTTCCTATTTTTTTTCTTTGTTATTAGTAGAACACAGTTATAAAGTGAAAATTTTTTAACATAGTATAAACAAATCTCTACTAATTTCACATTTTATAACACCGTGTATGACTAGGTGGCGCAACGGTAGCGCGTCTGACTCCAGATCAGAAGGTTGCGTGTTCAAATCACGTCCGGGTCAGTGAGGAAATTTTTTTTTACCACTTTTCTGTTTCAAGAGAATACATTTTCATTTATCTTCCTATTTTTTCCTTTGTTATTAGTAGAAAATGATTATATACTGAAATATTTTTAACATTGCCTAAACAAAACGCTACTAATTTCTCATTTTACCAAAATGTGCATGTCTCTCTGGCGCAACGGGTTGGGTTGGGTTGATTTTGGACGACCAATTATCTACACGAGGGATATAGGCCCGGGGGGAGTGCCCTCCATGGGGGACTTTCTAAGGGAACCTAATCCGTATTAACGCATGGAAGATCCACGGCTCGAAGAAAACCACGAAAACTCCGAACGATTAGGCCGACGGGCGCGATTGGGATCGCACCCAGCACCTCCCGTCTACCAGCTTCGAGAGCAGAACCTCTCGGTCACTGGTGGGGCCCTGGCGACACGGTATCGTGTCCGGCTTCAGGTCAAAATGTTGCGTATTCAAATCAGTTCCGAGTCAGTAGGTAAAATTTTTTATACCTCTTTTTTGTTTCAACAGAATGGATTTTCTTTTCTTTTCATATTTTTATTTTTCTTTGTTTTAAGTAGAACATATTGAAGAGCTGAGTGGAAGAACATGGTATGCCGCATTTTCTTAAAAATTATTTTATCTTTTGGGCGAAGGTGTTATAAGGTTGGTCGGTTGTATTTATGACGGCCAATTATCTGCACGAGGGATATAGGCCCAGAGGGCGAGTACCCTTCGTGGGGGTCTTTCTAAGGGAACCTAACCCGTATTAACGCTTGGAAATCCAGGGTTCGAAGAAAACCACGAAAACTCCGAACGATTAGGCCGACGGGCGCGATTGGGATCGAACCCAGCACCTCCCGTCTACCAGCTTCGGGAGCAGAAACTCTCAGCCACTGGTGGGGCTAGGTGTTATAAGGTATTCTATAGCACGGTAAAGCTAAAATACCAAAGTTCTATTTAGCCTTGAAGATTTAAGACATTATTCCTTAATATTTAATGTCTTAATGTTTAATAATGCAAATAATATTAATATTCGTTTATATTTAATAATTAAATATAAATAAGTTTTCTTGATAGAGTTTAGTACCACACCTATTAATATTTTAAACGCATGGTATCAAACAAAAAATAAATCATTAAAATTGACAACAAAATCTTTCTCAGCAAATTACTTCAAATGTCATTTTTGTTACTTAACATGTTCTTCCACTTAGGTCTTCAATTATATACTGAAAATTTTTTAATTTTCTAAACAAAAGGCTACTAATTTCACATTTTAACACAATTAGCATGGCTCTGTGGCGCAACGGTAGCGCGTCTGACTCCAGATCAGAAGGTTGCGTGTTCAAGTCACGTCCGGGTCAATGAAGAAAAAGTATAATACTTCTTTTGTGTTTCAACAGAATACACTTTCAAATCTTTTCCTATTTTTTTTTCTTTGTTATTAGTAGAACACAGTTATAAAGTGAAAATTTTTTAACATTGTCTAAACAAATCTCTACTAATTTCACATTTTATCACACTGTGTGTGACTCGGTGGCGCAACGGTAGCGCGTCTGACTCCAGATCAGAAGGTTGCTTGTTCAAATCACGTCCGGGTCAGTGAGGAAATGGTTTTTTTACCTCTTTTCTGTTTCAACAGAATACATTTTCATTTATCTTCCTATTTTTTCCTTTGTTATTAGTAGAAAATAATTATATACTGAAATATTTTTAACATTGCCTAAACAAAACGCTACTAATTTCTCATATTACCATAATGTGCATGTCTCGCTGGCGCAACGGTATCGTGTCCGGCTTCAGGTCAAAATGTTGCGTATTCAAATCACTTCCGGGTCAGTAGGTAAAATTTTTTATACCTCTTTTTTGTTTCAACAGAATGGATTTTCTTTTCTTTTCATATTTTTATTTTTCTTTGTTTTAAGTAGAACATATTGAACAGCTGAGTGGAAGAACATGGTTGGTTGGTTGGTTGTATTTATGTCGGCCAATTATCTGCACGTGGGATATGGGCCCTAGGGGGGGGGGAGTGCCTTCCGTGGAGGTCTTTCTAAGGGAACCTAATCCGTATTAACGCTTGGAGAACCAAGGCTCGAAAAAAACCACGAAAACTCCGAACGATTAGGCCGACGGGCGCGATTGGGATCGAGCCCAGCACTTCCCGTCTACCAGCTTCGAGAGCAGAACCTCTCGGCCACTGGTGGGGCGGAAGAACATGGTATGCCGCATTTTCTTAAAAATTATTTTATCTTTTGGGCGAAGGTGTTATAAGGTATTCTATAGCACGGTGAATCTAAAATACCAAAGTTCTATTTAGCCTTGAAGATTTAAGACATTATTCCTTAATATTTAATATCTTAATGTTTAATAATGCAAATAATATTAATATTCTTTAATATTTAATAATAAAATATAAATAAGTTTTTTTGATAGAGTTTAGTACCACACCTATTAATATTTTAAACGCATGGTATCAAACAAAAAATAAATCGTTAAAATTGACAACAAAAACTTTCTCAGCAAATTACTTCAAATGTCATTTTTGTTACTTAACATGTTCTTCCACTTAGGTCTTCAATTATATAGTGAAATTTTTTTTAATTTTCAAAACAAAAGGTTACTAATTTCACATTTTAACACAATTGGCATGGCTCTGTCACGCAATGGTAGCGCGTCTGACTCTAGATCTGCAGGTTGCGTGTTCAAATCACGTCCGGGTCAATGAAGAAAATATATAATACTTCTTTTGTGTTTCAACAGAATACACTTTCAAATCTTTTCCTATTTTTTTTCTTTGTTATTAGTAGAACACAGTTATAAAGTGAAAATTTTTTAACATTGTATAAACAAATCTCTACTAATTTCACATTTTACCACACCGTATGGGACTCGGTGGCGCAACGGTAGCGCGTCTGACTCCAGATCAGAAGGTTGCGTGTTAAAATCACGTCCGGGTCAATGAAGAAAAAGTATAATACTTCTTTTGTGTTTCAACAGAATACACTTTCAAATCTTTTCCTATTTTTTTTTCTTTGTTATTAGTAGAACACAGTTATAAAGTGAAAATTTTTTAACATAGTATAAACAAATCTCTACTAATTTCACATTTTATCACACTGTGTGTGACTCGGTGGCGCAACGGTAGCGCGTCTGGCTCCAGATCAGAAGGTTGCGTGTTCAAATCACGTCCGGGTCAGTGAGGAAATGTTTTTTTTACCTCTTTTCTGTTTCAACAGAATACATTTTCATTTATCTTCCTATTTTTTCCTTTGTTATTAGTAGAAAATAATTATATACTGAAATATTTTTAACATTGCCTAAACAAAACGCTACTAATTTCTCATTTTACGAAAATGTGCATGTCACTCTGGCGCAACGGTATCGTGTCCGGCTTCAGGTCAAAATGTTGCTATTTCAAATCACTTCCGGGTCAGTAGGTAAAATTTTTTATACCTCTTTTTTGTTTCAACAGAATGGATTTTCTTTTCTGTTCATATTTTTATTTTTCTTTGTTTTAAGTAGAACATATTGAAGAGCTGAGTGGAAGAACATGGTATGCCGCATTTTCTTAAAAATTATTTTATCTTTTGGGCGAAGGTGTTATAAGGTATTCTATAGCACGGTGAATCTAAAATACCAAAGTTCTATTTAGCCTTGAAGATTTAAGACATTATTCCTTAATATTTAATATCTTAATGTTTAATAATGCAAATAATATTAATATTCTTTAATATTTAATAATTAAATATAAATAAGTTTTTTTGATAGAGTTTAGTACCACACCTATTAATATTTTAAACGCATGGTATCTTACAAAAAATAAATCATTAAAATTGACAACAAAAACTTTCTCAGCGAATTACTTCAAATGTCATTTTTGTTACTTAACATGTTCTTCCACTTAGGTCTTCAATTATATACTGAAATTTTTTTTTAATTTCTAAACAAAAGGCTACTAATTTCACATTTTAACACAATTGGCATGGCTCTGTGGCGCAACGGAAGCGCGTCTGACTCCAGATCAGTAGGTTGCGTGTTCATATCACGTCCGGGTCAATGAAGAAAAAATATAATACTCCTTTTGTGTTTCAACAGAATACACTTTCAAATCTTTTCCTATTTTTTTTTCTTTGTTATTAGTAGAACACAGTTATAAAGTGAAAAATTTTTAACATTGTATAAACAAATCTCTACTAATTTCACATTTTATCACACTGTGTGTGACTCGGTGGCGCAACGGTAGCGCGTCTGACTCCAGATCAGAAGGTTGCGTGTTCAAACCACGTCCGGGTCAGTGAGGAAATGGTTTTTTTACCTCTTTTCTGTTTCAACAAAATACATTTTCATTTATCTTCCTATTTTTTCCTTTGTTATTAGTAGAAAATAATTATATACTGAAATATTTTTAACATTGCCTAAACAAAACGCTACTAATTTCTCATTTTACCATAATGTGCATGTCTCGCTGGCGCAACGGTATCGTGTCCGGCTTCAGGTCAAAATGTTGCGTATTCAAATCACTTCCGGGTCAGTAGGTAAAATTTTTTATACCTCTTTTTTGTTTCAACAGAATGGATTTTCTTTTCTTTTCATATTTTTATTTTTCTTTGTTTTAAGTAGAACATATTGAAGAGCTGAGTGGAAGAACATGGTATGCCGCATTTTCTTAAAAATTATTTTATATTTTGGGCGAAGGTGTTATAAGGTATTTTATAGCACGGTAAAGCTAAAATACCAAAGTTCTATTTAGCCTTGAAGATTTAAGACATTATTCCTTAATATTTAATATCTTAATGTTTAATAATGCAAATAATATTAATATTCTTTAATATTTAATAACTAGGACTTCCCTCAGAGGGATTAGTCTGAGCGATATTACAGAGAACATAGATTTAATAATAACATGTGGAAGCAAAGAAAATGAGATGTTATCTTTAATTGTCCATATACTGCGAAAAGTTGAAATGATGAAAATAAACGAATTGTAGAATTACAAAATCTTATATATAAATTCGTATACACTGTTTAAAAAAATGGGAAATCAAACCATTCAAGACAGTCATGCATGGATATAAAATTGTAAGTACGCAATATATTAAAAGTAAAATAGAAAATTAAACACTAATTTATTAATATCGGAATTTTAACTGTATAAAATGATGTCAAGAGCATAATCAGACGCTCCGCACCAATTTGAGTAACTTTAAATGACAAATATATGATGTTTTAAAAGAATGGACTATACTTTATATGGTGTGTGCTCCCCCGGAATAGTTAATTTTGTACAATATTTGTTTTCCACGGATGCAATGAGGTTGTCGATAACATTTAAGGAATTCTCTTCTCAAAATCTAATATAGTATCAAAGTACCGAATACATCAAAAGTGGCATGCAATGCTTCGTTAGAGTGTGTTTTAGATATGCTCGATCGGATTTAAATGATGAGTGTATGCTGGCCACTACATACGCTGTATTGTTTTGTTTTCAAACATATTCTGCACAAGTTGAGCTGTATTTAGCATGTATTAAATAAAAGAAATCGGCAATGATTACAACATAAAGTATGACACAAGATCTGAATATATCGTCTGCATAACTTTTGAGCTGTCAAAGTGTCATTTGAAGTAATTTACAAATCCATACATATTTATTCAGCAAATCATGCAAGCTAACATACGCCAATATGAACCCGATTACAAAATTTCACCAGAATAAGTTAATATATAAAAAATCTACTAATGATAATTGAGAATATGACCTTATGATAAAATGTCTAGAAAAATGAATCGGATAAAAAATTCATATCACATTTAAAACGGCACTTCCCTCTGTTAGTGGCCCTGGCGAGAGAGAGAAAAGCCTAGAGAAGGAACACTTTAACAAGTACTTTCGGGCAACCTACTCACTGCTTCATACAGGTCTTTATTCAATATTTAAACAATTTATTTAATGCTAGGTGGGTATCTATCTGTTTTGTTGCATTTAAATCGCATGTTTTGCGGTTTTTCGGAGGAAATGCAGCATTATGAAATATTTAAAGTTGCTGTACCTAATAATTCCAAATTAATGGTAATTGAGATCGCTTTCCGTTAATTCATCTTTTTAAATTTTAAATTTTTTAGAAACCATTCATAGAGACAATTGTATATTTTAAAACTAACACGAAGCAAAATTTCAAGATTTTGGGCTCAGCAGTAACAGAGAAATAGAAAATTTTTGAAAGTTTTTTGTTTCTGCACTGTTTTTTATAGCGACATTTTTAGAAATTGTTCTATTGCGAGAATTTACGACATGATAAATACAGCTATGTCAATTTTCATGTTTATATTCCTAACAGTTCCATGTTCTTCGTTACTTAGATCATCTTTAGATCTTTTTCCGCTTTGTTTAGTCTTTCTATTTTTTAGAATTCGTTCTACAACGAGCATTTACATCTTATTAATTACTACCATGCCAAAGTCCTAGTTTCTAACCCTAACAGTATCCCAAAAATTTCAGTATTCCAAATAAATCATAGTTTAGAACCTTTCTAGAAATTTTTACGTTTATCCGTCAAATTGAACCTTTTAGAGAGCGTTCATTACGAGTATTTACATCTTAAAAGTAACTACCGCACCAAATTTAAAGTTTCTAACCCAATCAATATCGCAGAAATCACAGTTTTAGAACTTTTTTGCTCCTGCAGCGATGTAGGTTCTCGCACTGACATAAAATAGTCTTTTTTTCGGAGCAGAGATGGACACCAACATTTTTTTAAGTTGGCTATGTAGTTTCAGAGATAACACCTCACAAACGTACAAGCATTAATAATATTATATACTTTATTATATTATAACGCTTTATAATATTAGCAATAGATGTACAGATACAAAAGCCATTTATCTGTTACAAGCTAAAGTGCCGGCGTTGCCCAGAATTTGAAGGATGTTTGTTCTGAAAAATCAATTTCAAAATTTAACATACAACATAAAACAAACATTAAAAAAAGAAGTCGAAATGTTGTTGAATGAATCATATGAAACGCTATATAAAAATGTATAAATGTATATAACAGACGCAAAAGAATACAGCTATAAATGAACTTATTTCAATTTATAATTGGAGCAATAATGTTAAAATACGCCAATATTTCCCTAATCGGGTTTTTATTATGCTTCAATACATTTTTCACACTCATATGACGTTATACTATATCCACCATGCCCTTTATATTTCCAATTTGACGTAATATTTTCCTCTTTCACGTGGAAACCTTGAAATAGAAAAGTTATGAAGTTACATTCACTTTCATTTAAATTCGTCAAACCATTTATTTCATTTTCATATTTCACGTGAATATCTTGCAATAGAAAAGTTATGACGTAATATTCACCTTTTTTTAAAATTCGGCAAACTATTTATTTCATTTTCATTTTTCACGTGGAAATCTTGCAGTAGAAAATTAATAGTTGTAGTAATAATTTTATTGTGTTTTTTAATTGTTGGCAACTGCTATAACGAAAAATGTTTAAATTTGATAAGAAATTGCTGTTAAATTGGTGGTTTTTTATTAATTAAAAATTAACTATAAGTTATTTCGATTCCGGATTACTTTAGTTGTCTCGGCCATGTTTTAATACACATGTAGTATCTCTTCACAATTTTGGCTTCCAAATTGTGGATTTTTTATAGAATTACAAACACACAGATAGACAAGTTTTCATTTTTATATATCTCTCTATTCCATGAAAAGTAACTAACGCCGCCGGTTTTGAATTTTTCGTGACCGGAGGTCTTTCTTCGTTAATATTACGAAAACTATTGCATACAAATATATGAAAATCGGTGGTATTATAGCGAAATGTTTGATCAACACACTAATGCATACAGTTTTCAAATCGAAGAATTATTTTAATAGATATTTAATGCTAAAGTTGGACAAAATCGTTCCATTAAGAAAAAATTATAAGAGCAAAAGCTATACATGGGAATTTAATCATTTTTAGATCATTTTATTCAATAGAAGATCCCGGTCTGCAGATTTCATTAATTTTTTTTTTTTAATTTGACTCATTTTTTGAGGTTTTATTTCTATTTTAAATTCAAATATTCAGCATTTTGACAGATATTTTTTACATATTTTAGAAAATGGTATTAATTTAAACTGTTGCCAACTGTATAAACAGCGCAAACAATAATGTTTGCTTAAAATAAAAAAATTATTTACACGTTACAATAATAAACAGAAAAAACCTTCAAATTACAATTAAATAATTAGGTATAAAAAGCAGGCACTTATTGGAAATTACGCCATAAAAATATATTTACATGTGAATTTTAAAAGAGAAAGGATATTGTAAAATAAATTCATTAACATGCGTTAGAAATTTGAAATAGAACAAATTACGTCACATTACACTTATTATGCAAAATGAACAAAAAATAGTATTGCAAAACAGTTTAAATTTAAAAATTGCGCGAGACAAAATATTAGGGGTTAAATATTAGATTTTTTCAAAATTTTATTATTTGTCGTTTGATGTGTGGTGTTCAGCTATAAGTATGCAAATTTTTATGTTTCGACATAATTAGGGGCTGAGTTAGAAAAATTGCTTTAAATACACAAGTTAGATCCCAGAGGGTTAAATATTAGACTTTTTCAAAATTTTATTATTTGTCGTTTGATGTGAGGTGTTCAGCTATAAGTATGCAAAATGTCATGTCTCAAACTTAATTAGGGGCTGAGTTAGAAAAATTGCTTAAAATACACAAGTTAGAGGCCAGAGGATTAAGTAATAGACTTTTTCAAAATTTTATTATTTGTCGTTAGATGTGAGGTGTTCAGCTATAAGTATGCAAAATTTCATGTCTCCAACTTAATTAGGGGCTGAGTTAGAAAAATTGCTTAAAATACAGAAGTTAGAGACTGGAGGGTTAAATATGACTTTTTCAAAATTTTATGATTTATCGTGTTATCGCAAGTTTTCAGCTATAAGTATGCAAACTTTCAATTCTCCAACTTAGTTAGGGGATGAGTTAGAAAAATTGCTTAAAATACATAAGTTAGAGCAGCCCAGAGGGTTAAATATCAGACATTTTTCAAAATTTTATTATTTGTCGTTTGATGTGAGGATTTCAGCTATAAGTATGCGAAATTTCATGTCTGCAACTTAATTAGGGGCTGAGTTAGAAAAATTGTTTAAAATACATAAGTTAGAGCCCAGAGGGTTAAATATTAGACTTTTTAAAAATTTTATTATTTGTCGTTTGATGTGAGGTATTCAGCTATAAGTATGCAAAATGTCATGTCTCCAACTTAATTAGGGGCTGAGTTAGAAAAATTGCTTAAAATACAGAAGTTAGAGACCGGAGGGTTAAATATGACTTTTTCAAAATTTTATGATTTATCGTGTTATCGCAAGTGTTCAGCTATAAGTATGCAAACTTTCATGTCTCCAACTTAATTAGGGGCTGAGTTAGAAAAATTGCTTTAAATACACAAGTTAGAGCCCAAAGGGTTAAATATTAAGCCTTTTTCAAAATTTTATTATTTGTCATTCGATGTGAGATGTTCAGCTATAAGTATGCAAAAATTCATGTCTCCAACTTAATTAAATTAGGGGCTGAGTTAGAAAAATTGCTTAAAATACACAAGTTAGAGCCCATAGGGTTAAATATTAGACTTTTTCAAAATTTTATTATTTGCCGTTTGATGTGTGGTGTTCAGCTATAAGTATGCAAATTTTCAAGTCTCCGACATATATAGTTTCTGAGAACGGGCACTGTGACAGACGGACAAACAGACAGACAAAGAAGTGAGACAGGTAGAGTTTCGTTAGATGGACGAAACTCTAAAAACATGCTGCGGATGACTGTAACAACATCCTAAAATTACATTACCATCAGCGATCTACCAATCCCGAATTTAGTTTATATTCGTTTCATATATTCTTATTCTTTTGTGCGGCCCTGTAAAATAATTATCAATATTATATACAGTAAAACCCCTGAATAGCGGACACCCCGAGAATGCAGAATTTGTCCTCTATTTAGAGGTGACCGCTACTGAGAGTAAAACATGTACAGTTATTTAAGAGTTGGTAATCGAAAAAATGTCCGCTAAATAGAGGTATCCGCTAATCGGGTGTGTCCGCTATGGAGGTTTTACCAGTAAAACTTCTGAATAGCGAACACCTCGGGAGAGCAGAATGTGTCCTCTATTTGGAGGTGTTCGCTACTGAGAGTAAAAAATGTACAGTTATTTAAGGGTTGGTAATCGGAAAAAATGCCCGCCAAATAGAGGTGTCCACTAATCGGGTGTGTCCGTTATGGAGGTTTTACTGCATAATAATATCATCCTTTACAAGAAAATTGCATGCTGTATGATAGACAGACAGACATCCAGAAAAAGATAACCTCCGGATCAATAAACACTCATGTCTTTTGTTTTAATCATCCACAATTGTATGTCATACAACATGCCAGATTTTATACAACAGGCTAAAAACGGTCACCGTGGTACGGAATACTGTACTATTATTTGTTTGCCCACCAAAACTGGTTGCCACGGGTTGTTGCAAGGTTTGTGATCACGTGGTTGAAACTGATCTATTCAATATTACTGCGTGCGTATTTTTTTTTAATTTGCTCCATGTGTTCAAACCAGTTGTCTACGAAAACGTCAACCGGTGAAAGTGACGCACACCAAATTTCTGTGAAGTATGCAGATAAATTGTGCTTTTTTAAGAGTTTTTTTAATATAATTTTTAAACGGTTTGGAACTTATTTTTCATAGTAGGTGCATACAGTAGGCGACCCTCATAGGTACCTTCTAATGCAATCAGAAACGAAATCCGACAAATATTTTTTGAGTTATGCTTGACGAAAGGTTTTTATTAGGCCTTTTTTTTAGTAGGACATGGCGTTAATATCCATCGTAGTAGTAAAGTGTCCGGACAGTAATATTTCGCTGAGTATTAGCCTTCGCTTCGCTCAGACAATTAAATATAAATAAGTTTTTTTGATAGAGTTTAGTACCACACCTATTAATATTTTAAAAGCATGGTATCTAACAAAAAATAAATCATTAAAATTGACAACAAAAACTTTCTCAGCAAATTACTTCAAATGTCATTTTTGTTACTTAACATGTTCTTCCACTTAGGTCTTCAATTATATAGTGAAATTTTTTTTAATTTTCTAAACAAAAGGCTACTAATTTCACATTTTAACACAATTGGCATGGCTCTGTGGCGCAACGGTAGCGCGTCTGACTTTAGATCTGCAGGTTGCGTGTTCAAATCACGTCCGGGTCAATGAAGAAAATATATAATACTTCTTTTGTGTTTCAACAGAATACACTTTCAAATCTTTTCCTATTTTTTTTCTTTGTTATTAGTAGAACACAGTTATAAAGTGAAATTTTTTTAACATTGTATAAACAAATCTCTACTAATTTCACATTTTATCACACCGTGTGGGACTCGGTGGCGCAACGGTGGCGCGTCTGACTCCAGGTCAGAAGGTTGCGTGTTCAAATCACGTAAGGGTCAATGAAGAAAAAGTATAATACTTCTTTTGTGTTTCAACAGAATGCACTTTCAAATCTTTTCCTATTTTTTTTTCTTTGTTATTAGTTGAACACAGTTATAAAGTGAAAATTTTTTAACATTGTATAAACAAATCTCTACTAATTTCACATTTTATCACACCGTGTGTGACTCGGTGGCGCAACGGTAGCGCGTCTGACTCCAGATCAGAAGGTTGCGTTTTCAAATCACGTCCGGGTCAGTGAGGAAATGGTTTTTTTTACCTCTTTTCTGTTTCAACAGAATACATTTTCATTTATCTTCCTATTTTTTCCTTTGTTATTAGTAGAAAATAATTATATACTGAAATATTTTTAACATTGCCTAAACAAAACGCTACTAATTTCTCATTTTACGAAAATGTGCATGTCACTCTGGCGCAACGGTATCGTGTCCGGCTTCAGGTCAAAATGTTGCGTATTCAAATCAGTTCCGGGTCAGTAGGTAAAACTTTTTATACCTCTTTTTTGTTTCAACAGAATGGTTTTTCTTTTCTTTTCATATTTTTATTTTTCTTTGTTTTAAGTAGAACATATTGAAGAGCTGAGTGGAAGAACATGGTATGCCGCATTTTCTTAAAAATTATTTTATCTTTCGGGCGAATGTGTTATAAGGTATTCTATAGCACGGTGAATCTAAAATACCAAAGTTCTATTTAGCCTTGAAGATTTAAGACATTATTCCTTAATATTTAATATCTTAATGTTTAATAATGCAAATAATATTAATATTCTTTAATATTTAATAATTAAATATAAATAAGTTTTTTTGATAGAGTTTAGTACCACACCTATTAATATTTTAAACGCATGGTATCAAACAAAAAATAAATCATTAAAATTGACAACAAAAACTTTCTCAGCAAATTACTTCAAATGTCATTTTTGTTACTTAACATGTTCTTCCACTTAGGTCTTCAATTATATAGTGAAATTTTTTTTAATTTTCTAAACAAAAGGCTACTAATTTCACATTTTAACACTATTGGCATGGCTCTGTGGCGCAACGGTAGCGTGTCTGACTCTATATCTGCAGGTTGCGTGTTCAAATCACGTCCGGGTCAATGAAGAAAATATATAATACTTCTTTTGTGTTTCAACAGAATACACTTTCAAATCTTTTCCTATTTTTTTTCTTTGTTATTAGTAGAACACAGTTATAAAGTGAAAATTTTTTAACATTGTATAAACAAATCTCTACTAATTTCACATTTTATCTCACCGTGTGTGACTCGGTGGCGCAACGGTAGCGCGTCTGACTCCAGATCAGAAGGTTGCATGTTTAAATCACGTCCGGGTCAGTGAGGAAATGTTTTTTTTACCTCTTTTCTGTTTCAACAGAATACATTTTCATTTATCTTCCTATTTTTTCCTTTGTTATTAGTAGAAAATAATTATATACTGAAATATTTTTAACATTGCCTAAACAAAACGCTACTAATTTCTCATTTTACCAAAATGTGCATGTCTCGCTGGCGCAACGGTAACGTTTCCGGCTTCAGGTCAAAATGTTGCGTATTCAAATCACTTCCGGGTCAGTAGGTAAAATTTTTTATACCTCTTTTTTGTTTCAACAGAATGGATTTTCTTTTCTTTTCATATTTTTATTTTTCTTTGTTTTAAGTAGAACATATTGAAGAGCTGAGTGGAAGAACATGGTATGCCGCATTTTCTTAAAAATTATTTTATCTTTTGGGCGAATGTGTTATAAGGTATTCTATAGCACGGTAAAGCTAAAATACCAAAGTTCTATTTAGCCTTGACGATTTAAGACATTATTCCTTAATATTTAATATCTTAATGTTTAATAATGCAAATAATATTAATATTCTTTAATATTTAATAATTAAATATAAATAAGTTTTTTTGATAGAGTTTAGTACCACACCTATTAATATTTTAAACGCATGGTATCAAACAAAAAATAAATCATTAAAATTGACAACAAAAACTTTCTCAGCAAATTACTTCAAATGTCATTTTTGTTACTTAACTAGTTCTTCCATTTAGGCCTTCAATTATATGCTGAAAAATTTTTAAATTTTCTAAACAAAAGGCTACTAATGGCACATTTTACCAGAATGGGCATGACTCGGTGGCGCAACGGTAGCGCGTCTGACTCCAGATCAGAAGGTTGCGTGTTCAAATCACGTCCGGGTCAATGAAGAAAAAAATTAATACTTCTTTTGTGTTTCAACAGAATACACTTTCAAATCTTTTCCTATTTTTTTTCTTTGTTATTAGTAGAACACAGTTATAAAGTGAAAATTTTTTAACATTGTATAAACAAATCTCTACTAATTTCACATTTTCTCACACCGTGTGTGACTCGGTGGCGCAACGGTAGCGCGTCTGACTCCAGATCAGAAGGACCCACCAGTGGCTGAGAGGTTCTGCTCTCGAAACTGGTAGACGGGAAGTTCCGGGTTCGATCCCAATCGCGCCCGTCGGCCTAATCGTTCGGAGTTCTCGTGGTTTTCTTCGAACCATGGATTTCCATGCGTTAATGCGGGTTAGGTTCCCTTAGAAAGAACCCCACGAAGGGCACTCCTCCTCGGGCCTATATCCCTAGTGTAGATAATCGGCCGTCACAAAACCAACCAACCAACCAACCAGATCAGAAGGTTGCGTGTTCAAATCACGTCCGGGTCAGTGAGGAAATGTTTTTTTTTACCTCTTTTCTGTTTCAACAGAATACATTTTCATTTCTCTTCCTATATTTTCCTTTGTTATTATTAGAAAATAATTATATACTGAAATATTTTTAACATTGCCTAAACAAAACGCTACTAATTTCTCATTTTACCAAAATGTGCATGTCTCGCTTGCGCAACGGTAACGTTTCCGGCTTCAGGTCAAAATGTTGCGTATTCAAATCACTTCCGGGTCAGTACGTAAAATTTTTTATACCTCTTTTTTGTTTCAACAGAATGGATTTTCTTTTCTTTTCTTTTCATATTTGTTTTAAGTAGAACATATCGAAGAGCTGAGTGGATTGGTTATATTTATGTCGGCCAATTATCTGCACGTGGGATATAGGCCCTAAGGTGGGGGGGGGGGTGCCTTCCGTGGAGGTCTTTCTAAGGGAACCTAACCCGTATTAACGCTTGGAGAACCAAGGTTCGAAGAAAACCACGAAAACTCCGAACGATTAGGCCGACGGGCGCGATTGTGATCGAACCCAGCACCTCCCGCCTACCAGCTTCGAGAGCATAACCTCTCGGCCACTGGTGGGGCAACAGCTGAGTAGAAGAACATGGTATGCCGCATTTTCTTAAAAATTATTTTATCTTTTGGGCGAAGGTGTTATAGTGTATTCTATAGCACGGTAAAGCTAAAATACCAACGTTCTATTTTGCCTTGAAGATTTAAGACATTATTTCTTAATATTTAATATCTTAATGTTTAATAATGCAAAAATATTAATATTCTTTAATACTTAATAATTAAATATAAATAAGTATTTTTGATAGAGTTTAGTACCACACCTATTAATATTTTAAACGCATGGTATCACACAAAAAATAAATCATTAAAATTGACAACAAAAACTTTCTCAGCAAATTACTTTAAATGTCATTTTTGTTACTTAACATGTTCTCTCACTTAGGTCTTCAATTATATGCTGAAAATGTTTTTAATTTTCTAAACAAAAGGCTACAAATTTCACATTTTGACACCATGGGCAAGACTCGGTGGCGCAGCGGTAGCGCATCATACTCAAAATCAGACGGTTGCGTGTTCATATCACGTCCGGGTCAGTGAGGAAATGTATTTTTTTACCACTTTTATGTTTCAACAGAATACATTTTCATTTCTCTTCCCTTTTTTTCCTTTGTTATTAGTAGAAAATAATTATATACTGAAATTTTTTTAACATTGCCTAAATAAAACGCTACTAATTTCTCATTTTACCAAAAGGCGCATGTCTCGATGGAGCAACGGTATTGTGTCCGACTCCAGGTCAAAATGTTGCGTGTTCAAATCACTACCGGGTCAATAAGTTAAATTTTTAAACCTCTTTTTTATTTCGCCCCACCAGTGGCTGAGAGGTTCTGCTCTCGAAGCTGGTAGACGGGAGGTGCTGGGCTCGATCCCAATCGCACCCTAATCGTTCTAATCGTTCCATCGTCCTAATCGTTCGGAGTTTTCGTGGTTTTCTTCGAACCTTGGATTACCAAGCGTTAATACGGGTTAGGTTCTCTTAGAAAGACCCCCCACGAAGGGCTCTCCCTCTGGGCCTATATCCCTCGTGCTGATAATTGGCCGTCATAAATACAACCAACCAACCATCTTTTTTATTTCAACAGAATGGATTTTCATTTCTTTCCTATTTTTATTTTTCTTTGTTTTAAGTAGAACATATTGAAGAGCTGAGTGGAACAACATGGTATGTTGCATTTTCTTAAAAATTATTTTATCTTTTGGGCGAAGGTGCTATCAGGTATTCTATCACACGGTAAATCTAAAATAACAAAGTTCTATTTAGCCTTGAAGATTTAAGACATTATTCCTTAATATTTAATAACTTAATGTTTATTAATGCAAATAATACTAATATTCTTTAATATTTAAAAATTAAATACAAATAAGTTTTTTTGATAGAGTTTAATACCACACGTGTTAATATTTTATACGCATGGTATCAAACAAAAAATAAATCATTAAAATTGACACCAAAAACTTTCACAGCAAATTACTTCAAATGTAAATTTGTTACTTAACATGTTCTTCCACTTAGGTCTTCAATTATATACTGAAAAATTTTTTAATTTTCTAAACAAAAGACTACTAATTTCATTATTTATTACAAGGAGCCTGGCACGGTGGCGCAATGGTATCGCGTCTGACTCCAGATCAGAAGGTGCGTGTTCAAATCACGTCCGGTTCAATAAAGAAAAAAAAATAGTACTTCTTTTGTGTTTCAACATAATACACTTTCATATCTTTTCTTATTTGTTATTAGTAGAACACAGTTATAAAGGGAAAATTGTTTAACATTGTCTAAACAAATCTCTACCAATTTCACATATTGTCACAACGTGTGTGACTCGGTGGCGCAACGGTAGCGCGTCTGACTCCAGATCAGAAGGTTGCGTGTTCAAATCACGTCCGGGTCATCGGGGAGAAGTTTTTTTACCACTTTTATGTTTCAACAGAATACATTTTCATTTCTCTTCCCTTTTTTTCCTTTGTTATTAGTAGAAAATAATTATATACTGAAATTTTTTTAACATTGCCTAAACAAAACGCTACTAATTTCTCATTTTACCAAAATGCGCATGTCTCGGTGGCGCATCGGTATCGTGTCCGACTCCAGGTCAAAATGTTGCGTGTTCAAATCACTTCCGGGTCAATAAGTTAAATTTCTATACCTCTTTTTTATTTCAACAGAATGGATTTTCATTTCTTTTCCTATTTTTATTTTTCTTTGTTATTAGTAGAACATAATTGAAGAGCTGAGTGGAAGAACATGGTATGCTACATTTTCTTAAAAATTATTTTATCTTTTCGGAGAAGGTGTTATCAGGTATTCTATCACACGGTAAAGCTAAAATACCAAAGTTCTATTTAGCCTTGAAGATTTAAGACATTATTCATTAATATTTAATATCTAAATCTTTAATAATGCAAATAATATTAATATTCTTTAATATTTAAAAATTATATATAAATAAGTTTTTTTGATAGAGTTTAGTACCACACCTTTTAATAATTTATGGTATCAAACAAAAAATAAATCATTAAAATTTTCAACAAAAACTTTCGCAGCAAATTACTTCAAATATAATTTTTGTTACTTAACATGTTCTTTCACTTAGGTCTTCAATTATATGCTGAAAAATTTCTAAATTTTCTAAACAAAAGGTTATTTAAGTTTTAAATTTCAAGCTGAATTTAATAAATGAACTGTTATTTTCAAATGAACTGTTTCATGGATGTGATTTATACTTAACACCACACCAAATGACCTTATAACCTGCATATTTATAACTCTGCTCTAATTATAACAAAATATATGCCTCTTTTGTGTATCAACAGAATACAGTTTCATTTCTTTTTTCTTTGTTATAAGTAGAACAGAATTACATACTGAAAATTTTTGAACATTGTCTAAACAAAATACTACTAATTTCACATTTTCTCACAATGACCATCATTCGGTGGCGCAACGGTAGCGTGTCTAATTCCAGATCAGAAGGTTGCGTGTTCAAATCACGTCCGAGTCAATATGTAAATTATTTTATACCTCTTTTTTTAATTTTAACAGATATATTTTCATTTCTTTTTACCCGACTGCTAAGAAGGGTTATGTATTTCACGCGTATCTAGGTATGTGGATTTCTTTATACCCTCGAAACAGCCCAACGGCTAGATGGTTGGATTTATGACGGCCAATTATCTGCACGAGGGATATAAGCCCAGGGGGAGATTGCCTTTCGTGGGGGTCTTTCTAAGGGAACCTAACCCGTATTAGCGATTGGAAATCCAAGGTTCGAAGAAAACCACGAAAACTCCGAACGACTAGGCCGACGGGCGCGATTGGGTTCGAACCCAGCACCTCCCGTCTACCAGTTTCGAGAGCAGAACCTCTCAGCCACTGGTGGGGCACGGCTAGATGGATTTTAATGAATGAGGTCTCTATCTATTCGTGTTAACCGTCCGAAAGATATAGGCTAGATTTTGTTTTGGTAAATTCAAAATCGCGGCCGTCAAATACAAAATAGCGGTAGGGACGAAAAAATAATTTACGCACCATATTGAGTGACATATCATTGGATAGATCTATCAAAATGAAGATGATGTTTCATTGACTATTTTACAGTCAGAAGCTCCGTTTAAATATTACACAAACCGGAAGTTGTGTAGGTAGGATCCCTAGCTTTACTGCAACTCTAAACTTCATAGAAATCTATAGGCCTCATGAAAACAGTGTTTATAGATAGGAACTAACAATTAAAAACAACTTAAAAGTCATAAACACAAGTAAATAAAAAAAATAGTTAGGTTATATAAAAAATAGTTTCACATTCATGAGAAATAATTAATTACTTCTCTTTTCACGCAGTCGGGTTTTTTGATTTTTTAAATGTTTTAAACGATTTTTTACTTGTTCTATTTCTTTTCTTCGTTATTAGTAGAACATAATTATATTATAAAATGTTTTTAACATAGTCTAAACAAAACGCTACTAATTTCACATTTTATCGCGAAATGTGTGACTTGTTGGCGCAACGGTAGCTCGTCTGACTCCAGATCGTAAGGTTGCGTGTTCTAATAAGGTCCTGTTCAATAAAGGGAGAAAAAATTATACCTCTTTTTTGTTTCAATAAAATTCCTTTTCGCGTCTTTTTCTATTTTTTTTTTCTTTGTTATTAATAGATCATAAATATAATATAAAATACTAATATAATATACTATATAACATAATAATATAACATATAACATAATAATATACAGAAATCTTTTTTAACATTGTCTAAATAAAACGTCATTAACTTCACATTTTACTACACAGCGTATGACTCGATGGTGCAACGGTAGTGCGTCTGACTCCAGATCAAAAGGTTGCGTGTTCAAATCACGTCCGGGTCAATAAGGAAAAATATTTATTCCTCATTTTTTATTTTTAGCAGAATAAATTTTCATTTCTTCTCCTATTTTTATTTGTTATTAGTAGAACATAATTATGTACAGAAATCTTTTTAACATTGTCTAAATAAAAAGCTATTAATTTCATATTTTGTCACGAAGTGCATGACTCGGTGGCGCAACGGTAGCGCGTCTGACTGCGGGTCAATAAGGAAAATTTTTTTATACCTCCTTTGTGTTTCAACAGAATACAGTTTCGTATCTTTTCCTATTTTTTTTTCATTGTTATTAGTAGAACACAATTACAAACTGAAATTTTTTTAATAATTTGTCTAAATAATTTGTCTAAAATTTGTCTAATTTTAATAATTTGTCTAAACAAAAGGCTACTAATTTCACATTTTATTACCAAGTGTGTATGGCTTAGTGGCGAAACGGTAGCTCATCTGACTCCAGATCGGAATGTTGCGTGTTTTAACAACGTCCTGCTCAATTAGGAAAAAAAATTATACCTCTTTTTGTTTCAATAAAATTCATTTTCGCTTCTTTTTCTATTTTTTTCTTTGTTTTTAGTAGAACATAATAATATACTGAAATTTTTTTAACATTGTCTAAATAAAACGCAATTAATTTCACATTTTAATCACAATGTGTATGACTCGGTGGCGCAACGGTAAACGCGTCTGACTCCAGATCAGAACATTTAGGATTCAAATCACGTCCGGGTCAATGAATAAAAAAAATATATATCTCTTTTTTGTTTCAACAGATCCCATTTTAATTTCTTTTAATATTTTTATATTTCTTTCTTATTAGCAGAACATAATTATACACTAAAATATTTTTAACAAAACTAAATAAAACGCAATTAAAATTCACATTTTAATCACGAAGTGTATGACTCGGTGTCACAACGGTCGCGCGTCTGACTCCGGATCAGAAGGTTGTGTGTTCAAAACAAGTCCGGGTGAATAAGGAAAAATTTTTTATACCTCCTTTGTGTTTCAACAGAATACAGTTTCGTATCTTTTCCTATTTTTTTTTTTTTTCATTGTTATTAGTAGAACACAATTACAAACTGAAATTTTTTCAACATTGTCTAAACAAAAGGCTACAAATTTCACATTTTTTTTACCAAAACCATGTCTCGGTGGTGCAACGGAATCGTGTCCGACTCAAGGTCAAAATGTTGCGTGTTCAAATCACTTCCGGGTCAATAGGTAAAATTTTTTATACCTCTTTTTTGTTTCAACAGAATGGATTTTCTTTTCTTTTCCTATTTCTATTTTAGCCCCACCAGTGGCTGAGAGGTTTTGCTCTCGAAAGTGGTATACAGGATGTGCTGGGTTCGATCCCAATTGCGCCCGTCGGTCTAATCGTTCAGAGTTTTCGTGGTTTTCTTCGAGCCATGGATTTCCATGCGTAAATAGGGGTTAGGTTCCCTTAGAAAGACCCCACGAAGGGCACTCCTCCCTCGGGCCTATATCCTAGTGTAGATAATCGGCCGTCAAAAATCAACCAACCAACCGGTGCCGCAACAGTAGCGCGTCTGACTCCAGAAGGATGCGTGTTCAAATCCCGTCCAGGTCAAAAAGGAAAAAAAAATTATACCTCTTTTTTGCATCAATAAAATACATTTTCGCTTCTAATTTTATTTTTTTTCTTTGTTATTGGTAGTCATAATAGTCATTAGTATACTGAAAATTTTTTAATATTGCCTAAACAAAACACTACTAATTTTCACATTTTATCACAAGGTGTATGACTCGGTTGCGCAACGGTAGCGCGTTTGATTCCAGATCAGAAATTTGCGTGTTCAAATCACGTCCGGGTCATTAAAGAAGGAAAACATATAAACCAATTTCTTGTTTCAACAGAAATCATTTCATTTCTTTTTTTATTTTTCTTTCTTATTAGTAGAACATAATTATATACTATTTTTTTTACATTGCCTAAATAAAACCCTATTAATTTCACACTTTATCATGAAGTGTATGACTCGGTGGCGCAAAGCTAGCGCGTCTGACTCCAGATCAGAAGATTGCGTGTCCGGGTCAATAAGGAAAAAAATTTTATACCTCGTTTTTTGTTTCAAGATATTACATTTTCATTTCTTTTCCTATTCTTTCTTTCCTATTATTATAGAACATAATTATATATAGAAAATTTTTTAAGATTGCCTAAACAAAGCGCTACTAATTTCACATTTTATTAAAAATTGCATGGCTCGGTGGCGAGTCTGACTCCAGATCAGAACGTTGCGTGTTCAAATCACGTCCGGGTGAATAAAGAAAAAAAAAATAAACCGCTTTTGTGTTTCAACAGAATACAGTTTCTTTCTTTTTTTTTTTTTTTTTTTTAGTTATTAGTAGAACATAATTATATACTGAAAATTTTTTAACATTGTGTAAACAAAACGCTACTAATTTCACATTTTATTACCAAGTGTGTATGACTTAGTGGCGAAACGGTAGCTCGTCTGACTCCAGATCGGAAGGTTGCGTGTTTTAACAACGTCCTGCTCAATAAGGAAAAAAAAAATTATACCTCTTTTTGTTTCAATAAAATTCATTTTCGCTTCTTTTTCTATTTTTTCTCTTTGTTTTTAGTAGAACATAATACTATACTGAATTTTTTTTTAACATTGTCTAAATAAAACGCCATTAATTTCACATTTTAATCACAATGTGAATGACTCCAGATCAGAAAATTTAGGATTCAAATCACGTCCGGGTCAATGAATAAAGAAAATATATATATCTTTTTTGTTTCAACAGATCCCATTTTAATTTCTTTTCCTATTTTTATATTTCTTTCTTATTAGCAGAACTACACTAATTTTTTTTTTAACATTGTCTAAATAAAACGCAATTAATTTCACATTTTAATCACAAAGTGTATGACTCGGTGGCACAACGGTCACGCGTTTGACTGCAGATCAGAAGGTTGCGTGTTCAAATCACGTCCGGGTCAATAAGAAAAAAAATTCAAACGTTTTTTGTTTCAATAGAATATTTTTTCATTTCTTTTCGTATTTTTTTCTTTGTTATTAGTAAAACATAAATATATACTAAAAATTTTTGGAACAGATGTGTTATTATCCCACCCTCCGCCATCTTGGATTTTTTTGGCGAGAAAACCCCTTTTCCGCCAAGTAGTAAATGTCGCCAAGCACCCGTTTATACGCATGTTTGGCTCAACGAAAATAAAATGTAAATAATAAACAAAATTCGCTAAACTGGCAATCAGTAATCCTTGTATGAGCGCTTCGCGCACATTTAACGGAAAAAAAACATCGCCGAATTCAGCATTTCTCGCGATATAGCATTTTCAAAATTCAGCAGTTCTCGTCTTGTAGCAATCTCAAAATGTAAAAAACTCTTAAAACAGCAAAATATACCTAAAAAACGAAACTCGCTAAAGTGGCAATCAGCAATAGTTGTATGAGCGCTTCGCGCTCATTTACCGAAAAAAAAATCGCCGAATTCAGCCTTTTTCGCGATATAACATTCTCAAAATTCAGTAGTTCTCGTTTTGTAGCAATCTCAAAATGTAAAAAACTCTTAAAGCAACAAAATATACTTAAAATTATCAACATACCTTAACAGACATATGCTTTCTTGAAACCTACAGCACAAAATATAACACCGCCGTCATTTTCCAAAATAGGCTTAATACGCATTGACACGCTATAAACAAACCTCCCTTTCATGTCAAAATTTCCTCATATTTCTTAATTACTTCAGCAAGAGCGTTTAAACGGACTACAGAAACTATAGTCAATGAAATACATCCAATAACTTTAACATAAAAATAAAAAGGCAGCCATAGAACACGATATCAAAGAGTGTCTGGTACAAGAGTCAAGCAACCGTCAGCAACGACAGCACGCTCTCGCGTCGTAAAAAAGGGGGTTGCCATAATAAGTTACTAGACGCCAAACGCCGGGGTTGCCAGAGCGATAAAAATCGCCAAATACTCAACATCGCGGAGGGTGGAATAATAACACATCTTAGCCAAATTTTTTAACGTTGTCTAAACAAAACGCTACTAATTTCACATTTTATCACAAGGTGCATGACTCGGTGGCGGAAGGTAGCGCTTCTGTCTCCAGATCAGAAGGTTGCGTGTTCGAATCATGTGCGGGTCAATAAAAGAAAAAAATATTATACGTATTTTGTGTTTCAACAGAATACACTTTCATATCTCTTCCTATTTTTTTTTCTTTGTTATTAGTAAAACACAATACAAACTGAAATTTTTTTAACATTGTCTAAACAAAAGGCTACTAATTTCAAATTGTATGAGTAAGAGTATGACTCGGCGGCGCAACGGTAGCGCGTCTGACTCCAGATCAGAAGGTTGCGTATTCAAATCACGTCCGGGTCAAAAAGGGAACCTTTTTTATACCTCTTTTTTGTTTCAGTAAAATACATTTTCGCTTCTAATTCAATTTTTCTTTGTTATTAGTAGTGATAGTAGTCATTAGTATTAGTATACTGAATATTTTTAAACATTGCCTAAAGAGAACGCTAATAATTTCAAATTTTTACATAACATGTATGTTTCGGTGGCGCAACGGTAGCGCGTCTGACTCCGGATCAGAAGGTTGCGTGTTCAAATCGCGGCTGGTTCAAGAAATATATATACCTCTTTTTTGTTTCAACGGATCCCATTTTCATTTCTTTTCCTATATTTCTTTTTCTTTCTTACTTGTAGAACATAATCATACAATAAAATTTTTTTAATATTTTCTGAATAAAACGCTATTATTTTCACATTTATCATAAAGTGTATGACTCGGTGGCGCAACGGTAGCGCGTCTGACTCCAAATCAGAAGGTTGCGTGTTCAAATCACGTCCGGGTCAATAAGAAAAACATATTTATACCTCTTTTTTGTTTCAATAGAATACACTTTCATTTCTCTTCCTATTTCTTCCTTTATTATTAGTAGAACATAAATATATACTGGAATTTTTTTAACATTGCCTAAACAAAACGCTATTAATTTCACATTTTGCCACGATTTGTATGACTCGGTGGCGCAATGGTAGCGCGTCTGACTCCAGATCAGAAGGTTGCGTGTTAAAATCACGTCCGGGTCAATAAGACAAACGTATATATATACCTATTTTTTGTTTCAACAGAATACACTTTCATATCATTTCCTATTTTTGTCCTAGTTATTAGTAGAACATAATTACATACTGAAATTTTTTAACATTGTCTAAATAAAACTCTAGTAATTTCACATTTTATCAAGAAGTGCATGGCTCGGTGGCGCAACGGTAGCACGTCTCACTCTAGATTAGAAGGTTGCGTGTTCAAATCACGTCCGGGTCAATAAGGAAAAACTTTTTATACCTTTTTTATGTTTCAACAGAATACAATTTCAATTTTCTTCCTATTTTTTTCTTTGGTATTAGTAGAACGAAATTATATACTGAAAATTTTTTAACATTGTCTAAACAAAAGGCTACTTATTTCACATTTTATCCCAAAGGGCATGACTCTGTGGTGCAACGGTAGCGTGTCTGACTCCAGATCAGAAGGTTGCGTGTTCAAATCACATCCGGTTCAAAAAGGGGAACTTTTTTATACCTCTTTTTTGTTTCAATAAAATACATTTTAGCTTCTTTTTCCATTTTTTTTCTTTGTTATTTGTAAAACATAATAATATACTGAAATTTTTTTAACCTTGTCAAAATAAAACGCTCATAATTTCACATTTTATCAAAAGGCTCGGTGGCGCCACGGTATCTCGTCCGATTTCGGGTCAGAAGGTTGCGTGTTCAAATCACGTCCGGATCAATAAGTAAAATTTTTTTATACCTCTTTTTTGTTTCAACAGAATACATTTTCATTTCTTTTCCTATTCTTTCTTTGCTATTATTAGAACATAATTATATATAGAAATTTTTTTAACATTGCCTAAACAAAACGCTACTAATTTCACATTTTATTAAAAAGTGCATGACTTTTATGTGGGAGGAGCTGCATAACATGAATAAGTGGTCACAGGCCTTTCCAACAATATTTAACATGAGAGGTGTCTGCAAAATTTAGAAAAATGCCCGGTGGCAAAATGGGGAAAGGGGCACGGTAGGTGCTTAATATGAATAAGTGGTCACAGGATTTTCTAATGATATATCACATGAGGTGTGTCGGTAAAAAAAGAAAGTCCTCCTCCCTGAGAGCCAACTACCGCACTCCCCGGAATACAACTCCACTTTTTGAAATTTCGTATATTATAAATAATATTTACCGGATTGTTCCGCAAATAATCCGATAGAATGATGAAAATGCAAAAAAGTTTGAAAACTACCCCCCACAGTGGGGTTAAATTGAGGAGGGGGGACGAAAGTCTCAAAATATGAAAGAGTTGTCCGAGAGCTTTCCGATGATATATCACATGACGTGTTCAAAAAAGTCTGAAAATTGCTCTCCCGACACCCCCCCCCCCACGTGGGTCCACTCTTTCGCCCTCGAATTCACACAGCCCCCACTTTCAAAAATTTTATGTTTGATAAATAACATTTACCGGAAGACTCCATAAAAAAAAAAATCCACATCTAAAATGATATTTATTATAGAAATCGCTACGGTTTTAAAAAAAATTTCGGATCCCTCCCCACCCCCAAAATTGAATTTCGGGAGAAGAAAGGTTCATAATATGAAAGAGTGGTCAAAGGGCCTTTCGATTATATGTCACAGGAAGGGTTCGGTAAAAATTTTTAAATTGCACTCTCACATCCCATTCTCACAACCCCCCCCACCACCACCACCACCACCCACACACACACACAGCGAATTCACCTGACCCACCTTCCCCTTTGAAACTTTTATATTTCGTAAATATTTTTTTTCGGAGGGCTCCAGCAATGTGACATCTTGGTAGGGCTAAAATAAGAGAAAATTTGAAAATTAGGACTTCATTTCACAGTTCATTGTCATGCCTCTTTCCCTATCTCGTCCCTTGGTACTTCTCGATAAATCTTCTCACATTTCTCGTCCTCGGCCATCATATGAAATGTTGAAAAGCGCGAGAGAAATCCTCGAGAAGCTTCTCATAAGAAAATGTTGAAAAGCACGAGAAAAATCCTCGAGAAGCTTTTCATCGGGAAATTTCGAAAAGCGCGAGAGAAACCATCGAGAAGCTTCTCATCGGGAAATTTTGAAAAGAGCGAAAGAAACCATCGAGAAGCTTCCCATCGGAAAAGGTTGAAAAGTGCGAGAGAAACCAACCATCGAACAGCTCTCATCGGGAAGCGTCGATATGCCAGAAAAATCATCGAGATGAGATTTGCCGAAGTGCGAGATAGAATTGAAGCTTTCAGAGTCAAATTTATCGCATTTCTGGTTTAAGTCATAATTTCTCAAAGGAATCCATCTGCTTATCCAATCTCTTTTTAGCTCACAGGCTATCTAAGCCTGAGAGCTAATGTACCCGCCGGTTCTGTATGTATGTGTGTACGTAACGCGATAACTCTTGATAGAAATGTCCAATTTGCTTCAGATTTTTTTCTATGTTCATTCTGATAAGGCGTTCCCCTGATTAATTTTGGGGATTCATTGGTTAAGGATAAAGGGGGAAAAAGGGGCTGGTTCCCCCCTTTAATTTAAATAAATGGGTTTTTCATACAAAATTATTCGATTTGCTCCAAATTTGGTATACCGGTTTATTATGTTAAGGAGTTTCCCTGATTAAATTTGGAGGTTCATTAGTCAAGTATAAAGGGGGAAAGGGGGTAGACCCCCTCCATAATTTAGATAAATGGGTTTTTCATGCATAATTATTCTATTTGCTCCAAACTTCGCATACCGGTTTATTATGTTAAGAAGCTGCCTTGATTAGATTTGGAGGTTTATGGGTTAGGTATAAAGGGCAGAGGCTAGTCTCCCCCTTAATTTAGATAAAAGGGTTTTTCAGGCAGGATTATTCTATTTGATTCAAATTTAATATGCCGGTTAATTCCGATATGGCGCTTCCTTCATTAGGTTTGGTTGGTTGGTTGGTTAAGTGTAAAAGGGTGAAAAGGGGGAAGTCCCCTCCCCTTAATTTAGATAAATGGATTTTCATGCAGAATTATCCAATTTACTTTAATTTTTTTTTTCTGTGTTCATTCTGATACGGAGCTTTCCTGATTAGATTTGGAGGTTCATTAGTTAAGTATAAAGAGGTTAAAGGGGGTTAGACACCCCCTTAATTTAGCTATATGTTTTTTTCATGCAGAATTATCTGATTTGCTTTAAATTTGGTATACTGGTTTATTATGTTAAGGAGCTTCCCTGATTAGATTTGAAGGTTCACTGGCGGCTTCAGCCAGGAGGTCCCGGGTTCGAATCCTGGTCCGGACATTTTTCGCCCAGTTGGAAATTTACATCTAATATGATTTGATTACCAATTAGAATAATTGTGTTAATATTAATCTAGTGTAATTTCGTATCCAGCGATTTCTGGAGTTCCATTACCTGAGATTTATTCTGTTGAGCTGAACCAGGTTTCAGACCAGATGCTGTAATCATCAAGGTTAGCTGGGTGAAAAAGTTCGACCAGAATCGTCCGGGATAGGTCAGATGGCAGAGCACTGGCGGCTTCAGCCAGGAGGTCCCGGGTTCGAATTATGGTCCGGACATTTTTCGCTCAGATGGAAATTTACATCTAATATGTTTCTAGCCTCTTCAGTGCAGCAGAAATCGCAATTTAGAAAGTTTTTTGCTCCTGCAACCCTCTATGGGTTGTGGCACCAACATAAAATATAGCTTATGTTTGAGCAGGTTCTATCACATCAATTTGCAACCATTATGTTTGAAATCAGTTTCATATTTCATACAATTGCATAAAAATCGTAATTTAGAACGTTTATAGAACGCTTTTCGCTCACTTCATCCTTTTAAATTTGGAATTTTCTTTCGACAATTCTTAGAAAGCATTTGCATCTTTGAAATAATTACCATTCCAAATTTAAAATGTTAGACCACCTCTTTAACACAAAAAACGCAATTTAGAACATTTTTTGCTTCTGTAACTCCCAGGTGGTAGTGACAAAAACGTAAAATATAGGCTATGTTGGAGCGGGGAAGGTCACCATCAATTTGAAACCATTACTTCTGAAATCGGTTTATATTTCCTGAGATTGCGTAGGAATCGCTATTTAGAACATTTTTAGAACACTTTTCGCTTATTTTCACTCTTATTAAATTTCAAATTTTTAAGGAACTCTTCTCAGAGAGCATTTACATCTCATAAGTAATTACCATGCCAAATTTCAAGTTGTTAGCCCCTTCCGTATCACAAAAATCACAATTTTTTAAAATGCAACCTGAAGTTGGTAGTGACGCCGACATGAAGTAGATCCTATATTGGAGCAAGGGCTATCCTCATCAATTTCCAACCATTACTTCTGAAATCGGTTGGATAGTTTCTGAGATTGCGTAGAAATCGCCATTTAAAACGTTTTTTAGAACCCTTTTCGCGCATTTTCACCCCTTTTAAATTTCGAATTTTTCAAGAAATGTTCTTAGAGATAATTTATGTCTAATAAGTAACTACCATTCCAAATTTCATTTTTCTAGGCCCTTCAGTAACACAAAAATCGCATTTTCGAACTTTTTTTTGCTCCTGCACCGCCGTGGGGGGTAATGGCACCGGCATAAAATGTAGCCTATGTTGAAGCAAGGGTTGTCACCATCATTTTGACACCATTATTTTTGAAATCAGATTGGTACTTCTTGAGATTGCGAAAAATCGTCATTTAGAACGTTTTTTAGAACGCCCTTTTGCACATTTTCACCCCTTTTAAATTTCGATTTTTTTTAAGAAGTGTTCTTAAAGATAATTTATATCTAATAATTAAATACCATGCCAAATTCCATGTATCTGGGCCCTTCAGTAACACAAAAATCGCAGTTTCGAACGTTTTTTTGCTCCTGCACCCCCTTTAGAGGTAGTGGCACCGACATAAAATGTAGCCTATGTTGGAGCAAGGGTTATCACCATCACTTTGACACCATTATTTTTGAAATCGGTTTGGTACTTCTTCAGATTGCGTAAAAATTGCCATTTAGAACGTTTTTTTAGAACGCTTTTTGCACATTTTTACCCCTTTTAAATTTCAAATTTTTTAAGAAATGTTCTTAGAGATAATTTATGTCTAATAAGTAACTACCATTCCAAATTTCATGTTTCTAGGCCCTGCAGTATCACAAAAATCGCATTTTTAGAACGTTTTTTGTTCCTGCACTCCCTTTTAGTCAGTGGCACGGACATAAGATATAGCCTGTGTTCTAAGTTGGACTAACACCCTCATTTTGATACCATTACTTTTGGAATCGGTTCGGTAGTTCCAGAACTTACCTCTTACAAATAAAAAATTTTTACCTCTTTATAATATTAGTATAGATAGATGAAAATTTCAAAGAGCAGGCTGTATTTCGGGTGGCACGATAATTGGAAGCCTGGGAGTTGGGACTCTTTTCTATCTTTCCGACACCCCTCGTGTGATATATCATTGGAAAGCTCTGTGACTACTATTTCATTTTATATATCACCCGCGCCCCTCCCCCTACTTTGACCCCGCGCGGGGGCACTTTTCTAAGTTTAGCCGACACCCCTCATGTGATATATAGTTGGAAAGTCCTGTGACCACTTATTCATATTATGCACTTTCCTTGCCCCTCTCCCCTACTTTGCTCCCCGCGGGGGTTCGTTTGATGTATTCTAGTCGAACGCTTTCTAAAAATGGGGAAATTAAAGATCTGATCTCAAATGACGTAGAAAAATCAATAAAAAGCATTGATCCCATTTACCATCCTTTTAGTTCATGTTTTTGCCACTAGGCGGTGCTTTTGATTCTTATTTCTTTGGTTATTTTGGTGCTAATTGCCGAAAAATTCTAATTTTTGATACTTAAACTCCCCTTGCCGCTTCATAGTTACTCGCGTTTTTTTAACTTTTCTCAACCAGGGGCGCCCTCATATGACTTTTCCAGTCTTGTGGTTCCATTATAGCCTCCCCTTACTTTGATGATTTTTTTTATTCCATCTGTTTTCAGTTACCATATATTTAATAAAATCTGCCTTATATTTATGTAAAAACAATGATTTCAATAATCGATTTTAGAACATCTCGATTGTAGATTCTCGAAAGTAATCGGTGTCTGTATCGATTGTGTTTTTTACGATGACGATTTTTCTCGATTGGTAAATTTTCGTGAATCACCCATCACTAATTTCATTGGCTGCGAACACCTGAGTGAGAATTTATTCTGCGGTTTCATAAAAATCCATGCTTATGTTGAATTATGAATACTTCCATTCTTTTAATTTGGGGGTTTTAATTAATTTCTCAACTAATTATTAGAAATTTAAAATCCTTAAGCTCAGGTACACCAGGAGAGACCTTTGACTTTCCTCAGAAAAATTTTGATACTCATACGTGCCGTAGATTTTGCTAGCCATCGCAGACAGACAGACACACAAACAGAGCGATTTGTTCTCTTATTAGTACTAGGGGATCGTACCCGGGCTTCCCTGGTTAAAGAATACAGGTGAAAACATTTTTTTAAATTGAAAACTAATATTTTTTTATATGCAATAAATTTTTTAGATTGCCTACTTATATTAAAAAAGCATTTTTCATATGGAAAATACGAATTATACAATCAAATAAATTTTTGAAATTTATCAAAAGCGATATTTTCTTATGTGCCGCATGCTAAGAGTTATTTGACCAAGATTTTGCTACTTATAGCATCCTTTTACATTCTGATAATTTCACAGCTTATACATGTCTGTTAAATTTTTGTTTTATTTATATTATTTTATTAGCCCCCGGTACGGTATGCTATTTCTTTCTCCCAGATTATTTTGTGTCGTCTTCAAAAAATAACGTTACCTTACAGAAGCCAGCCGTAAAACAAAGCAATACGATTAAATTATAGCAATTATTTTAACTTCTAAGCATTGGACATTTTCAATTTTTATACCGTCGTATTGAAAAAAAAAGTACTTTTAAATGCAATTTGTTTGAATTTTTATATTTTTACAACTTAATTCTTAATTTATTGATTTTTGGGAATACTACATGGAGAAATGAGAAAAGAACGGATTTAATAATATGCCAATAAATTCGCCAAAATATGCTAAAGCGCTTTTAAACTGCAACAATGAAACATTTTAAATAGAAAATAAATTATAAATAAAAAATGAAGAGTGTAACAAAAAAAAAAAAAAAAAAAAAAAAAAACTTTTATCAAATAATAATTAAATATTAATTAATTTACAATTCTATATTGAGAAATAATTTAAAAATCCTAAGAAGATACCATTAATAATGCTTTACTTTTACTTTCATGTTTACTTTCTTTAAAAAAAAAAGAGCAAAAACTATGTATTTTTTAATAAAATTTGCTTGCTTACACTTTCTATCAAGTGTACCAAAAACAATGAAATGTTTCTAATCAAGTTCATTGTCCACACCAAAATAATGTATCATTATTGGGAATTTGTAGGGGAAAACATGAATCACACTAAAAAAACTAAGGGATATTTTCAAGAGGAACATTGGATGCTTATTACAGATGATTTTTTAAAAAATGTTGTACTTTTATTTACAAATAAGGATATTTATTTACTTATTGCATTGACTTATTAATAAGAAGAAAGCTAAAGGACTTTTTGTTGATCAACAGTAATAATAATAAAAAAAAAAAAAAAAAAAAAAAAAAAAAAAAAAAAATTGCAATCGAAAATTGAGATGCCACAGCAAAGAACGAGATTTAGGTATTTAAACACTCCTTCCAGATCAATTGAAAACATATAAAGTAAGAACAAGAACGCTTAAATTATGATAAATAAATCATGTGTAAAAAATAACTAAAAGAAAACATAGCAAAAAAAATAACATTAAATTGCTTCAAGGCTTCATGAAAAAGAGCAATTTAAAGAGAAAGAGAGAAAAAGAATTAGAAATAGCAACAGCACATTGTAATTTGATAACACTTTTTATTTTGTTCTAAAAGAAGGAATCTCTTATATGAAGTCTTGAAATAGCTTTCAGTCCATTGTCTGAGTGATGGGTTTTTTTCTGTGCTTTTAAGAAACTATACCATTCTAAAATTAAAATATCTCTTTCTTAATTTTAAGACAAGAGTAGTATTTACACAACAATAATAAAATCTATATGTATTTTTGTAAAAAAAAAAAATAGTCTTAAAAGTGATATTAATTAAATATAAAATCTACATTACTGCAAATTAACCAGATTTTAGTTTTAAATAAATCTCATTATAAATATTTTATTAATAATTAGAGCTATTACCAAGAAAAGCAAGTAAGCACATTTAATTATCTATAATGATTAACAGATTACAAATTCTGAGTCGATCCCTGCAAAAAATAAAATTTGATATGCATTTTTATAAACGATAATTTGTTCAAAGAAAGAAAAAAAATGTTAGGAATGGGCTTATAAAAAAAGCTAATATTAATAAATTCATAAGTTTCATTGTATCATTTTATCTTTTACAAAATAAAAAAAAATTTATATCAATCATTGCATATAAAGTATGAAAAAAAAATTGCATCAATCACTGCATATAACGTATGTCTTTTTTTTTTTTTTTTTTTTTTTTTTTTTTTGTTTTCCCTTCACCCCTCCAAGTAAAAAATGCTAATTCATGAAATATTTCATGTTATGTGTGCTAGATGGCGCCACCAAATTTTTTTAAAACTGGGATGCAGTTTTAAAAAGGAGGAGCGCTTGGCACGCATGCGCATAAAGCTCCATTTGAGAAAACTGAACTTCTGGAAAAGTGGACGGATGCGATTTATCCACTCGTCTATTTTCGACTATTTTCCGTTTACTTTCAATGACTTTCAATAGAAATGAGGTACTTTTGTTGCCACGATAAGAAAAATGGTATTAAAAACTACAAAAATATTAATATCTCAAAAATAAATTGAGATACAGCTTTCAAACAAATTGCATTTAAAGGAGCCTTTTTTTCCTTATACGACGGTGTAAAAATTTAAAATGTGCGATGTTTAGAAGTTTAAAAATTTGCAGTAAAGAAAATTGCGAAATCAAAATTTTATTTCAAATTTGAAAGCGTTGCCATTCGCAAAATGACGTATGCGTTACGCACAGATATGTTTGTCCTTTATAATATAGATAGATAGATAGATTGTTTACTAACAAAATCAAAAAGCATATTATATACAAAATATCAATTATATATTGAAATAAAATTTTGTACTTGGTGGTTAATACAAACGCAATACGTTTTCATTAGCCGCATGTCAGTGGTTAATAGCCAAAGAAATCTCCAAAAAGATTTCGATGCTTGCAGCAACCTTTTCGTTTCTGATTATTTCAATATTGCACCCACGTAGTTTGATGACATATGTGTTAGATGTGTGTTTTATTTATATTATGCTATTTATTTATTTATTTATTAGTGAAGTGTTAATTTTGTTTATGGAATATTTGCCGGAAACAAATGCTGAAATATTTATATTGTTTTAAGCGCAAAAGGGTTAATCTTCCTTAATAGACTGCGCCCCACCAGTGGCCGAGAGGTTCTGCTCTCGAAGCTGGTAGACGGGAAGTGCTGGGTTCGATCCCAATCGCGCCCGTCGGCCTAATCGTTCGGAGTTTTCGTGGTTTTCTTCGAACCTTGGTTCTCCAAGCGTTAATACGGGTTAGGTTCCCGTAGAAAGACCTCCACGGAAGGCACTCCCCCCTTAGGGCCTATATCCCACGTGCAGATAATTGGCCGACATAAATACAACCAACCAACCTTAATAGACTGCACGCGATAGAAGTAGATTTTTGAAAATATGCATGTTTGAAAATTGTTTAAAAAGCCATAAAAAATCAGTAGACAGTTTTCAAACGAATTGCATTTGAAAGTACTTTTTGTTTTATCCCCATACGACGGTGTAGAAATTTAAATTGTGCGATGTTTAGAAGTAAAATTTGTGAAAAAGAAAAATTGATTGCTTACATCGTTGCCACCGCCGATATGACGTCAGCATTATACTCACAAGCATGTTTTTCTTTATAATGCAGATTTCTTATTTTTGAACATTTGACATTTGAAGTCCACTGGAGTGGGGATTACTTTGGGGCCTATAGCTACAATGGCTGTTGCCTTGAATGATCCTTTATTTTATACACAGAGATAATTACACAAACCAGACATAACAATTTCGTCAATATATAAGGACGAGATAGTACAAGGAAATTTACAACACCAGATAATTACAGCCGGAAGCTCCACAAAGAGCATGCAACGGAGCCTGTGGGAGTCGAACCCACAGACCTCCTCAAGCGACAAGTGGCGTTGTGCTTTAACCATTCGGCCACGGAGGCCCCAGATTTCATATTATTGGGTATCATTTCTAAACAATAAACAAGTAATTTAATTACCATAATCATGTAATCATGCGTACGAAATACACAGGGTGTTCCGTAATAGAGAGTTGGGACAAACTTTAAGAGAGAGTAGAACGCACTATTGACCTTGCTTTGAGGAAAACGTAATGATATGACGACAATTGTTGTAAGAGGTCACCATCCACATCCAAACATAGTTTAGCTAAGCTCTCCATAATTGTAGTTTTACATACAGTGTCATTGATCGAGTTATCAAAACAAATTTGCAGTTCTCATGTACAACATGGACAATATCGCTCACCCGCAAGAAAAGTGACACAACTCACAAAAAAACATTTTGCGTTTTATTCCAGTAATAGGTGGTCTGTCATAGGCGCATCTTGCTATAGAAAAAGTTTCATAAGCGTTGTTATCCGGCAAATCGCTTTATTACGCTATATGTCCATTCCATTTGTCCAATCGTGACCACAGAAGAAGGAAAATTGTGTGGGGAGGTAAAATGACTCAACCTTCCAAACCTCATCTACATCTTCATTCTTAAGTGCTTTATTCTTTTTATTCTTTTATACACGTTTCTGCAGTTGCATGCAGAGCTAAGTACTATAATTTTATGTTACAGTAAAAACATGCAAATATTCATAAAATGTAATTTCCAGTATCACTTTTCAATGTTAATTTAACATACAAAAGCCTATGGAGCTCATAACTTTTTCATTTTTTTCTTCCCACCTTTTTGTGCCTGATGCCACATTTTTTTAAAATTATTATTCTTTACTAATACTAATGATATTATAAATTTAAAGTGTAAAAATGTTTGCCTGACCGCAGGGTCAAAACGGATGATAAAATGTCTTTCCGTATGGGTGAATTATAACCAAGCGAATAACATTGGCTAATTTTTATTTACATTATTCAAATATTTTTCTTAATATTCCAAATTTCGCTTTTTTCATTGAGAATTAACGGACATTTCTCTAATAAAATTTAACGTTTTTTTTCTTCATTGTTGCAAATAATTCAAAAGCCGTAATAATAATATATCTCTTTTTAGTTGAAAGATTTCCACGTGAAAAATTAAACTGAAATAGTTTTTTTTTTTTTCTTTAAGAATTAAAAAGATGAATATGGCATCATAGGAAATAAAAAGGACATTTATTTTCAGAATAAGTTTTTGCTTTGGTCAAGTTTATGTTTCCGTAAAAAGTTTCAAAAGGATAGCTATTTTTACACAGGTAGCGAACTTAGTGAAGAATTACATAACTTAAATTTTAAAATGTATTTTTTTTTTTTCGAGTATCGGAACTATTTATATACCAAGTTAAACTTAGGTAATAATTTTCTCTTGTGTCTACATCAACCCTTGGGAGGAAATACGGTAACAAAATTTAAGTAACCCCCCCCCCTTTTTTTTTAATTTTTTACTGTATCACAGCTATAGTATTGTTAAATATTAGCAGTAAGGATTCAACACAATTTATTTTTGCATTCATAGCGTTCCTGAGTGGGAAATAGTGTATCTAAATTTAAGTAAAATTAAATTTTTGATGTTTTGATTATAGATTTTTTGCGTTCAGATTGGAAGTGTTTTTCCCAAACTACAGCAACCTGCATTACTGCAGTGGTGAAATATTTTGAATTATACATTGGTAAACAGCATCACACACTGTGATGCAACACCGCATACATCAATGTCTTTGATGATACCCTCCATTAATTTTTAAATGATTTCGTCTGAATGCAGTAGTTATTAAAAAACTAGACATATTAAACATAAGCGTAATTAAAAGAACAAATTAAAAAAATATATTTCCTAGATTGTTTAAGCCCGAGAAGGGACAGATATTAAGATATTTCATTCAATTAGTTCTACATTTAATGTTAAATTTTTGTAACAAATAAGTTTAACCAATTGAACATTAAAAAAATAAAAATAAAATTCATACAATATTATACACCCTAAAAAATTAGATTTCGTTCAAATGAAATCGAAATAAATCGTAGATTTTTTTTAAAGTTTTGTATTTTGCATGCATCTTATCCAGGGTTCATGAGCGTCAAGGAATTTAGAGAATTTTAGGTGTTTTAGTATCAGAAATTTTGCAAAGTACTGGTTGCTATATCTGAAGATAGAATTTTTTTTCCATTAAATAAGACAAATTTTAATTTACAAGAATTGTGGTAAAAGATGCTTGAAAGTCCTTGAAGCGTACGAAACCTGTTATCATTTTATGTACAATCGTCATAAACATAATACAAAATCTGCAATACAAATATTTTCATTTAAAAATGGAAGAAATCTAAGATTTATTTCGATTTCGTATGAACGGAATCTAATTTTTTAGAGTGTTTCAAGTATCATATTGTATGAATTTTATTTTTATTATTTAATCTTTAACTGGCTTAACACGTTGAGTGCCACGGTACTGACACTGAAGCGCTGAAAAATTTACAATATTTTAAGTAATTTTTAAGAAAGAATAATCCTGTAATAAATAAAAAATAGGTAAACTTTAAATAATTTTTCAGTAATTACTTAAAAAATATTTTTTTTTTTAGTTTTACTAGGGGGCTCGGCCCCCTACGAGCTACGCTCGCCAACCCCCGTCCAGACACCGCAGACTCTAAATTCACGCTAATTTGATCGGCTTTAAAAAGATTTCGAAAGATTGAATTATAATTTAAAAAACAGTGGCGATCTCCCTATAAACGAATTTCTATTCATTTCTCTTTGATTGGGGAATTTTAACGCCAAATCCGCTGCGGTACTACTTGATTATCCTGTCGACCAATTTCGCCAAATTATATAAATCGCCAAACCACTCGCCAAATTATACAAATTGATATAATTTTTATTTTAAATAACGAAAGAACAAATACATTCGTACAACATTAATAAAAACACAAATAAAACGTCGAAATAAAAATAACTTGATGACGTAGACACGTGTAACAACATTTCAAAATAAGCTAATATAAAAGGAATTAAGTAAAGAGAGTCTTTGTCTCCTGGTATTTTTTAACAAAGCGAAAAGAAAGTTCTTTTAAATGAGGCATTTTAAATTAATTCTCAAAATATCAAATAAATGTCTAGCGCAATTTCAAAATTTAAACTTTTTTGCAATTTTATTTTGTGTTCATTTTATGTAATAACTATAATGTGACGTAAATATGACATAATTTCTCCTAAGACTTCTAACACATGTTAATGAATTTATTATTTTACAATATCCTTTCTCTTTTAAAATTCACGTGTATACTTTTTATGACGTAATTTTTAATAAGTTCCTGCTTTTTATACGTAATTATTTAATTCTAATTTGAAAGTTTTTTTCCTGTTTATAATAGTCACGTGTAAATAAATTTTTAATTTGAAGCAAACATTATTGCTTGCGCTTTTTATACAGTTGGCAACACTTTAAATTAGTACAATTTTCTGAAATCTGTAAAAAATATCTCTAGAAATGCTGAAAATTTTAATTTAAAATAGAAATAAAACCTGAAAAAATGAGTCAAAATAAAAAAATTAATGCAATCTGCACTCCGGCAAATTCTAACGCATAAAATGATCTAAAAATGATTACACTGCCATGTATAGTTTTTGCTGCTATAAAACTTTTTTAGTGGAACGATTTTGTCCAACTTTAGCATTAAACAACTCTTAAAATAATTCTTCGATTTGAAAACTGTCTGCATCAGCGTGTTTATCAAACATTTCTGTATAAAACCACCGATTTTCATATTTTTGTATGCATTATTTTTGTTAATATTAACGAAGAAAGGCCTCCGGTCACAAAAAATTCAAAACCGGCGGCGGCGGCGGCGGCGGTGACAGCGGTAGTTACTTTTTTTTAGAATAGAGAGATATCATATTTTAGACGTCAGTCATCGGTGAATGGCGCGTTTTAAACGGAAAGTTCAGTATCAGTCACCGGTGACTGATGTGGCACTTAATGTCTTAACTTATTTGCTACAAAAATTTAACATTAAATGCAGAACTAATTGAATGAAATATCTTAATATCTGTCCCTTCTCGGGATTAAACAATGTAGGAAGTAAATTTTGTTTTCTTTAATTTGTTCTTCAAATTACGATTTTAAGTTAAAAATGATGTAACATATCAATTACTTGATTATGCACGTTTTCGTTTAATAGTATATTATATGAACTTTAAAAAGTTCACTGTTTTACTTAAAAGGTGACTAAAATAATAAGAGAGATGTTGCAAGTTAAAACTATACATTTTATTTAAAACTTCTTAGTACTTTCAAGCTCTTCGAAGCTCTTCATCAGGGAATATTTTAATAACTAATTTCTGTTTATTTATACAAATACGTCACTTAGTTTTGCAAATGAGACAGTCCATAATTATTAGAGTTGAAAGTAGAAGTAGCAGTTTCTTGGATTGAACTTAATTGGAGAAAATATATATTATTATTAACTGCAGTTCCATTTATTTTATCGCTCTGTTCTCATATGTCACTTTCCTTTTTAAATGCGTAGCTGGGCAGCCGAAGTAGCAGTGTTTCAGATTAAATTTGGTTAAAAGAAAATATTTAACTGCCGTGCCATAAACTTTAATACCGTTAACCTTTCGGCCACTTTTTCTTGGCTCCACTCACATTTCCATTATTATAAAATATTATATGTGATTTTTCAACGTCGAAAGGGAGTTGTAAATAATTCACAGGAAACAATGAAGCAAACTGTATGGTTTTAAAGAGGACATTTTTTTATTTTTTAATTATTTTTAAAGTTTTGGAACAAAGTAGCCCTGCTGGGGGCTTCTTTGGTCCATTCACTTAGTTTCATATAAAATGAAAACATTTCATATGTAAATGAATAATTTTTATTGAAACTCCCTTGCAATAGCATTTGCTAATAAATTAACACTGCAAACTCGATAAACATTTTTTTTTTTTTAACCTTTAAACTCAATAAACCAATTCTTAATATTAAAGAAACAAGAAACAGTTTTCGCCATGTTATCCTCAGCAACTGGAACAAAAACAACTAATGTAACATTTTACTACAATAAAATTTGAAAAAAATGTTACTTAAAACATTTAAGGGTGTTCTCAAATCGAAAAGGGCAACTTTCTGACATAAGTTTGAATTTATTTTTGTTCGAAAATGCATGAAACTAGCTGGTGTTGTTGTTCAGAAACTATGTAATTGAGCTGTTTTTTCCATTTTTCTCCAAACGCAATAGATCTTTCAGAAAATAATGTCAAAGTGGGCGTTTTGAACCGAATTTCCGCGCGAAGGAAGAAAGAGCACTCAAGAGCGGGCGAAAAACGTGTTTGTCAGGTGACAATATGGCTTATAACTCAGTAGGTAATTGATTGATCAAAAAAGTGGAAAAAACAGTTCAATTCCAAATCGCTTCCATGGCATGGCTTTCCTATTTTATACCTTTCCGTTAAAAAATGAATTTGTAAATGTGTCAAAACGTTTTGCGCTTGTTGAGCAGAGCAGTTAAAAACAGCCTTAAGAGATTCGGTTGTATAAAAGGCATTTCTAAATAATTGGGGCTATTTTCGAACCAAAAAAGCCCTGGCACAAAGTAGCCCCGAAATACTAGTTTTCATATTAGCTGTAGGAAAGCACAAACATTTCCTCTCAAAATAAAAAGTTAAAGGAAAAACTATGATCACACATGGGTTACAGGTTACTAAAGGTAATATTTTGACACTTGACTTATTTGTAGCTCTTATCCAGATTGTTTCACTATAGAAAGTTTGGAGAGTTAAAATTTACACACGAAAACAGTTGTTTACAAACACATCCAGTGTTGCCACTAAAAAAATTTAAACTGCCACCAAACTATTCAAATACCCTATAGTAGGGTATAAAATATTTTTCAAGGGCAAAAACTCCAAATTATCTTGTATTGTTTTTTCAATACAAAGAATAAAATCTTTTTTTTATGTATGGACCAAAGTTGACGGTACATCAGTTTTCTCAAGTTTTCAAGATTTATTTTCAGCAATTACTTATTAAAATATTCTCTGATGATGAGCTGGGAAAGCTTGAAAGTACTAAGAAGTTTTAAATAAAATGTATATTTTTGAAATTGTGACATCTCTTTCATTATTTTAGTCACCTTTTTAAGTAAAACAGCGAACTTTTTAAAGTTCATATAATATATTTTATGTTTGAATCAAGGTTAAATATTGCGTTTCGTCTTATGATATTATATGCCAGGGTTGGCGAACCTATGGCACGTGTGCCAAATTTATCACGTAAGACAATTTCTCTGGCACACGAAAAAAATTAAATTTGATAATCATCATATAGATAAAATTAATTTTTACCGTTTAGTTTTAATTTACATAGTTTTTTAACCATTTGGAAAAATGGCTATTGTTCTCGTCAGGATGTGAAATCAAAAGCATATCTGAAGGTTTTTATTGGTTTAATCCGCACTTTATTCGTTTTCTGATTGGTGTATACAGTAATCTGTATTTCTCTTTACTTTCAACAGAGATGGATACCTTTTGTTGCCACTATGGCAAAAAAGTAATAAAAACTACAAAAAAAATTAATAACTCAGAAACAAATTGAGATACAGCTTTCAAACAAACTGCATTTAAAAGTACATATTATTCTCTATACGACGGCGTAAAAAGTAATATTGTGGTATGTTTAGAAGTTTAAGAATGAAAGTTCATTTAAAATGGGTCGTCAGATTTCCAAGAAATCTGACGATGGAAAAGCCTTTTCCCGAACAGCCAATGAAATGCTTGGATAATATATAAGTTTCAGGTGGATAATACGTACGAGTCGCAGGCGATTTTTGTCGCTTGGAATTTTTACGTGTAATAACACTGTTAATGTTTAATTCATGGCATACGTAATGTAGGATCAACTCCGTGCGATTTTTTATGTCTTAAATTTTAGTCTTCGAAAAAATCATTTTACAAATGGTCGTTGTAATTTGATAAATTGCTTTTTTTTTTCCTGTTTTATTAATAAAAGTTTGTTCCATACGGATAGACTATCTCAAATTTTGCAATTATTTTTGCATGAATTGAAAAATGAAAAGAATTTTCTTTTCCTGTGATACTATGCAGCACTTTCGGCATGCATTTGCTTTTTTATACGAAATAAAAAGCTGTAACAGTAGCCTTTTTTTTTTTTTTTTTTTTTTTCAAATGAATTTTGTTAGACAATCACTGCAATAAAATGTCAAATGAATCAAATTTAGCTATGAATATTTATAAACATAACAAAATATGAAGCAGGCGCATAAAGCATTTTCCAATGAACGTGGAACAGCATTAATCTCCTCAATACATTATTAATGATATAAAAAACTGGTGGAACCAGAGAGAAAAGTAAAGCTCGATCTAAAAAAGTTGCAGTAGAAAATTGTCAAATTGTTTCAGTTTAAAAAAGTAAGAAGTGCGTAGAAAAGTAATGGAATCAGATTATCTGTAAAGCTCATGAAATTACCCAAATTTTTGTTGATGAAAAGTTTTTGTTGAAAAACTGAAACTATTTGACAATTTTCTACTGTAACTTTTTTAGATAGAGCTTTACTTTTCTCTCTAATTACATCCGCTTTTTATATCATTTCACATCTTTTCCAGATCCTTTCGGGAACTTAATCAACCAACTTCAACTAACCAAACAACCGCCCCAATTAACCAACCAATGATCCCAATTAACCGGCCCAACCAATTGTCCCAATCAAAAACTAACAGAAACATTGGTTCAGCAGTGTATTTCAAGAGCTCTGATGACCCCATACTTATTGCTAAACCCCATATTGGGATATTGACCTATTCTTTACTCAGGACTGACCGCCAGACTAGTACTTAGACTAAGTTTTATACATAGTGTGATCTCTTGAATTTTTCTGCTATGTACCTACGCTCCTCAGGTTTAAGGGACTATGCAGTATCCTAGGCCAACCCCTCAAACACCCAAAAAGCTAAGGTAATAAACAGTCATAAGAAATGAATTAAAACTGTAAAAAAACTATAAAAAGGGAAAATTTCTGTCTTTGGAAATTAATGGGAATTTAAAATTAAAAAAAGTCTGAAAACGACTGAATGCAGAAAAATGATCAAAAGTGATTGAAAATATTATACAATACACCTGTAAATAATATCAGAAATATTATTAATATTGGATATTTATAATATTTCGGAGGTCAAACTCAAATATCACGATAACGACTAACATATTTATATCTAACTGTAACCATTGATAAAAAAATCAGGAAAATTGGAAAGTAGGTGTCCTTTGTAAAGTATGCATTAATTAAGGAGATAAATTACGTAAACAAGTCTATTGACAATTGGCGTATTTGGTACGGATAAATTATATAATTGAGCCTGCAGTCAATTGGCGCATGTTACCGACCGTCGTTTAGGGCATAATTAACTGAATCGTAATCGCACGCACCTATTTTTGTAGCATTAACACACGCGTGGGGTAAATCTCACCTCATTTTGTCTCCCATTATATTTTTGCTAAATGCGTTTTAAAAAATGTCTACTACTCTATATTGTAAAATGTATCAGTACTATACTTCTTTTTAGGGAAAAATCAAGCGTTTCATATTTATTTTCCGATTTTATAACAGTTTCTGTAAAAAATGTCGGTATTTTTTCCTTAGAAAATATGCAACGGTTTGTTTTACCTCTTAAAACATGAATTATTTTATAAAATTTACAGTAATTACATTCAATACACTTTCATCAACATATGCAGATAGCTTTTATCTCACTCTTTCAGTAAAATTATTTTAGTGTCTGTTATCCCGTAACGAATGAACATATCGAAATGTAACATTTGTACACGCACGGGGTTATTTAATCCCAAAATCCATATTTCTGCTTTTCTAGCCAGCAAACTAAAGACATTCCTTCATACAACCTTTCTCAACCTTGGTTTTGAAAGGTACAAGGAAGGTCAGAAGTGTTTCATGACATAATTTTGAAGTTTTTTCACCTGCATAACCCCTTCCCCGCAGGTAAACGCATCGTCTCCCGAAAGCCAGACCGTCCGCATACGTATTACACCATAAAACGGAAGAGCATATAGAAACATGAGCCTTGCTAAAATGACGTAATTTTGATTTTTTTTTTTTTTACCTTCATAACCCCTTCTCCGGCAGGTAAACGTAACGTCTGCCGCCAGCCAGACCGTTCACATACATACTACTCCATAAAACGGAAGAGCATATAGAAAAATGAGCCTTGTTAAAATCAAGTGACGAAAACGTTGCTAGCTCTCAGGGATGGCGAACCTTTTCATGTCCACGTGCCAAATTTCCCCAAAAATATACTTTATGTGATCATGACGTGCCAACAATAAAAAAATTTAATGGATCAAATAATAAAGAATCAAAACTACTTAAAATTTTGTTTTTAGCATTAAAAAAGTACAGGTAATATTTGTTGTTATACTGTAGAAATTTATTTGAAAAGTATTATTGTCGCCCGGTGGCGTGGTCAGTAAGCGGAGGCTGCTGTCACCCCGAGGGCCCGGGTTCGAGTCCCTGGGTAAGACATGGATGTGATTGTGAATGTCCCATTGGAGTTATATAATATATGTAATGGAAAATAAAAATTGTTGTGGCTTGTTGTTGTTTCTATGTATAATAAGGATCATTCGAGGCGACAGCCATTGTAGCTATAGGCCCCAAAGCATTCTCCACTTCGGTGGACCTCAAATGTCAAATGTCAAAAGTATTATTTCTATTGTCTCATCTTTAAGGCCAAATAATTTATATTCGCTTCGTACTTAGTTATTTTCGATAGAATGCAAGTTTAATTACACTCACTTGACAAGTTGTTTTTAGTTGAATTTTTCATTTTTCATTTTTTTTTTTTTTTTTTTAACCATTTGAAAAAATGGTTATTGTCATCGTCAGGGTAGGAAATCATAAACATATCTGAAACTTTTTATTAGTTGAATCCGCATTTTATTCGTTTTCTGATTGGTCTATACAGTAATCCGTATTTTCCCTTTACTTTCAACAGAAATGGATACTTCTGTTGCCACCATAACAAAAAAGTAATAAAAACTAGAAAAAAAAATTATAACACAGAAACAAATTGAGATACAGCTTTCAAACAAATTGCATTTAAAAGTACATATTTTTTCTCTATACGACGGTGTAAAAAGTAATATTGTGGGATGTTCAGAAGTTTAAGAATAAATTGCATTTAAAATTGGTCCAGGAATGTTAATGTTTAATCCATGGCATACGTAATGTATGACCAGCTCCGTAGAAGTTTAAAATTTTACAGTACCGAAAAATGTAATCCATGGCGTGCGTAATGTATGATCAACTCCGTGCGATTTTTTATGTCTTAAATTTTAGTCTTTGAAAAAATCATTTTCCAAATGGTTGTTGTAATTTGTTAAATTGCATTTTTTTCTCCCTGCTTTTCTCCCTGCTGCCCGGTAAAATGATCTAAATAAATCAAAGTAAATTACGAATCTATAGTACAGGAAACCTTGAAAAGAAATCTGATGCTATTTGTGATTTTTTTAAGCCTCCGGTACGGTATGCTATTTCTTTCTCCCAGCTTATTTTGTGTCCAAAAAATAATGTTACCTTACAGACGCTAGCCGTAAAACAAAGCATTGCGATTAAATACTCTTTACCAATTTTTTTAACTTCTAAGCATCGCACATTTTCAATTTTTATACCGTCGTATCGAAAAAAAAAAAAAGTTCTTTTAAATGCATTTTGTTTGAAAACTGCATCTCCATTTATTTTTGAAATATTAATTTTTTTGTAGTTTTTGGAGCCATTTGCTTAATATTGGCAACGGAAGTACTCCATTGCTGTAGAAAGTAAAGGAAAAATAGTTTTAAAATAGTAATTATATATTTTTGTTGCCATTTTCTCGTAACAACCGAAAGAAAATGTAATAAAAATACGTTATATTTCGAAAAAAATATAAACGAATGATTTCTGTTAAAACAATGGAGATATTATATACTATATTTAATTGTAAGTATCTATGAACCATTAGATAGCCTTTTTTTTTTTTTTTTTTTTTCGATTTTCTTGAATGACGGAATCTTTTTGCTGCATTTGTGCATTATTTCGCGATAGTGATGTGCTATGCATGCTCTACAGTAGATGTTAAGAGTAGATCGTAAATGTGGAATGCTTAAGCGGATGCGGATGACGCCATTTTACATAAAATAAAACGTGTGCTTTAAGTCTTAAAATTGAAATATGTTTTGTACTGCAGTAGAGTCCCACTTAACAGAGTTATTTTCTTCTGATGGACTTGTGTCTTCTATTATTATGAAATAGCCATTATAAATGAAGTGTTAGGTGAAGATGAAAGAGCAGCGGTAAAAAAAAAGTATGGCCATCCCCCCCCCCCCCCATTCTGGCCAGAAAATCAGAGTTCTAACTTTTTACGGCTGCTCTTTCATCTTCACCTAACACTTCACTTATAATGGCTGTTTCATAATAATAGAAGCCACCAGTCCACCAGAAGAAAATGAAGTAATGGAAATGGCGACACTAAATTCTGAAACAGCAGAATTCCTGTTCTCTAGTTCGTTCTTTTTTTTTTTTTTTTTTTTTTTTTTTTACGAAAAGAATGTCTTGCAGAAAAAAAACTGTCAAAATAGCAAGCGCCAGAAACTACAGCTTTTAGTGTCTGGAATTGAATTCCAAGTTGTTATAATTTTACAATCAGCATTTTTGCTTCTTATACTTTTAATTTTTGTTTAGCGATAATCTTCTAATTCTCAAAATTTTCTGAGCAAATATTGAGCTAGATTCGGATAAATTAAGTTATATTTCAATTTCTTCAGTCTGTGTGACAATCACAACCAACCAAACTAATCGGATTCAAGTAACACAGACAACATCTATATTAATTAATGCATTTTGTGAAATTCTACTATATTTTGATGTAAAACTTAAATCTATGCTGTGCCAAAAATAATCTGCAGCGTGCCACTTATGGCACGCGTGCCATAGGTTCGCCGTCCTTGTCTCAGATTATTACTTTCGGTCCAACAATATTAATTTAATTTTAACTCGCGAAATTCAATTTCATTTGGCGTTATAATGACGTAATTATAGTAACGTGTTTCAGTCTTTAAAAATAAAATGCATGTTTTCTTTCGCGCGTACAATAGGAGTATACGATTTCCTTGACAATACGCAGGAAAAGGCAATAAATACAATTAAATGAACTAGCATTTACCGAAAATTTCTTTCGCATGACTTAAAAATAATTCTTTCGTTTTATGGATGATATGGATTAATGATGATAAGGATTAATTTCAGAATATCTGAAGTTAGGAAACGATTTTTTTTTATTATTATGTTTTTCTAAATTGCTTTTTTGAAATTAAAACTCCTATATTAAAATAGATTTTTAAACATTAAAAACGATTCATTCAAATGAAGATACTGCGTCATTTTAACACGTGTTTAGTTAAAGTTTTTACATATATATAGGAAAATTTTTCATTTTCTGATTAGAATGACGTCGATTTCAAAAATCCAAAAATATAGCGAGAAAATCTGATTTTTATTTAAAACAAAATACGCGTGTTATCACTTTTTTAAATTATTGTGCCGCTTTAGGATGTGGCAACAGGAAAGAAAGATTGAAGGAGATATTTCTATATTGTTAAATTATGGAACGCTATGTAAAGTTTAAATGGGTGCCATTCCCTTAATATTAGATATTTTTTGATTCGACCTTCGAAAGGCACATCGCTAAATTAAAACCTTTCCAAAAAGCCCTTATTCATCACTGAATGTTTTCTGGTTTGGATTGTAATCATGTTTCAAAACGTAAAAGATGCAGCTGAGCACTACTATACAGCACGATCGTGCTGTATGATACATTGGTAAATGCAACTTGGATACTTATGATCGAAATATTGCATTAATACTAAGTCAAAAATTACTAAAATAAAAATACGTATATTTTTTTCCCTTATTGCATTTACATACGTAGCATATAAATGATCATATTTTCGAATTGAAATTTCATTAATTTAATGGCTGATTCTAATATACAGAGAAATCGCATTTTGATTTTTAATATTTTTTTACTATTTAATTATTACTAGATGAAATTAACTAATTTTATAACCAGTGTTTTATTTTAATATCGTACGCTACAAATTTTTTTTTTTTAATGTAAAAGTTTGGCACGTTACATTGTTAATATATATTATTTGTACATTTCTAGCACGCGCACGTAAAAAGATTCGTCGTGCACGTTATATGCAAATCTTCTTTTGCCTCCCCTGTAAAATTTACTTTTGACGATATGTGTCAGTTTTCTTGCATTGCACCCCAGCGTAGGACAAATTTTTGAGAAGGAATACCATTTGTGTATCAACAATACGAGGCATCAGCACACACCGCAAAAATAGTCCAAAATCGGCGAAGTGAAAATTTAGCTGCATGGAGTTGCATGCTGTCCAATTAAAAAAATACATAATTAAATTAAATAAATAGAGTACCTTTAATTTGACCCATTTTTAAAGTGTTCTTAATAATTTGAATAAATCTTAATTTTTTTCTTAATCTTTTGGATGTTAGTTAAATGAAACATTGTAAAAATAAAAATAAATAGGAAAAAAAAAATCTTTCAAGTATACAAAATATACAAATAATTCATAAGCTTTGCTTTTGTTTTCTTACTTCATGTCTGATCTTAAAGTGGTGCAAAAGTTATAAATAAAACTTAATAACTTTCTAAGTTCTTATTGAAAAACTCAATAATTTTTTTAATACATTTCTTCATTTGGCATTCTTTTCTTGAGGTATTGTTCTTTAATTAATTGTGTATCAACGCCATAATATTTTAATTGTCTTTGATTAACACAAAAATATTTTAGTGTTTCAGAAATTTGAAGATAAGACTATCAGCAATTTCTATTGTAGTATAAAATAAAATATAGAAATCGTAATTTAGAAAGTTTTTAAAAAGCTTTATCGCTCATTTTACCCTTTTAAATTTCGAATCTTTTAGAAACTGTCCTTAAAGTGTATTTACGTTTTATAATATCTATCATGCCAAATTTCAGGTTCTATCTTTAACAATTGAATAGAAATCGTAATTTAGAAAATTTTTACATCGTGTTTCGCTTATGTCATCCTTTTAAATTTCGATTTTTTTAAACTGTTCTTAGAGAGCATTTACATCATAAGTAGCTACCATACAAAATTTCAAGTTTCTATTTTTAGCAATTCCAAAAACGTTGAAATTTAGAAAATGTTTAGAACGCTTTTCGCTCATTTGACATTTTTAAATTTGGAATTTTTTAGAAACTATTCTTAGAGACCATTTATATCTTATAAGTCAGTACCATGCCAAATTTCAAGTTTCTAACTCTTTCAATATCACAAAAATTTCAATTTAAAAAATATTTTTCGCTCCTACACCGCTCTTTTGGTAGTGGCACCGACAAAAAAATACAGCCTATGTTGAAGCAGCGACTGTCACCATCAATTTGCCACCATAACTTTTGAAATCGGCCTAGTATTTTCCTAGATTGCATAAAAGTCGTAATTTAAAAAGTTTTTAGAACGCTTTTCGCTCATTTCACCCTTTTAAGGGTGTATTGGAAAAAATATTTTTCCACCCTCAACAGCTCGAAAATTTCTGAGACATTTTCAGACTCATTTTTAAAAGTAAAAACATGAAACTTGCTGAAGTAATTTTTGAAAATATGTATAACAGGCCGTGTGATTTCATTTTTCGCTCAATTAATTAGAATTTGAGTTTTAAACAAATATTTTCTCAGTATGACTATTTTTTTTTTTTCATTCCCAAATCTCCCGCTTCGGGAAATTCGGTTCAAAACGCCAACTTTGACAGCATTTTTTACAATATATTCTGCATTTATCAAAAAATCGAGAAGCACGGCACATTATGTAGTTTCTAAATAAGAGAATTTCCCAGTTTGATGCGTTTGATAGCAAAAATCAATTTAAAAATGAATAAGAAAATAAGCAATTTGGATTGGAATACACCCTTAAGGGGGTCCGGGACACAAAAATCTTCAAAATTTGTAAAAACATTTTATTTCATTAAAAATATCTTTTCTGTTTCTGCTTAAAATGGCGTTTAAATCATGTTTCTATCTTAATTAGAACAAGAAATACTATTTTTTTCGTTTTGGTTTGTTTTTAAAATCCAGCTTTCAAGTAATGGCTGTCATGGGAACGACTTCTTGTGAAAATGCGTTTTTCTTTATGATGGATTTTTTCACCATTTCTCGTATTTAATTCAAACTTGGAACATTCCTTTTTCAATTGTTTTACTTTAATTTTGATTCAGCAAATTGGAAAAAAATATTTACTTTTAAAAATATGATTTTTTTTTTAAAAGTTGCATCATTTTTTTTTAATTTACTTTAAATATTTTAATTTTTAAAATAATTAATATTTTAATTCATTTATATAATATATTTATATAATATATTTAATATTATATAATTTATTATTAATAATAATATTATTATTATATAATTTATATAATATATTTATATTAATATTTTAAATAAATTAACATTTTTAAAAATTCTGAATCAAAATTAAAACATATATATATATATATTTTTTATTCAAATGAAAATCAAATTTCAAACTAATTGCTTAAAAGGCGCAAAGGCCAACCTAGTGAAAAAGATTCCATGCCGGGACTCAAACCCGGCCCATCAGTAAAGCGGCATGGAATCCCCCTTTTCACTAGGTTGGCCTTTGCGCCTTTTAAGCAGTTAGTTTGAAATTTGATTTTCATTTGAAATATTGTATGCGAGGCGGATGTTTCTCTCTGTAAAAATTTCCAAATATTGGTTATATATTTCTGTTTATTTAAATTTAAAAAAAATTGAAATTCTATAAATGATATTTCGAGTTATAACGATTTTAAATTACCCCACTTTTTTAATAAATTTGAAATTTTTTAAAAAAATTATGAGAAGTTTTATCATATGTTTTTGTTTACAAATGATATGGTTAACCATCACAAAAAAATTCAGAATTTTAACTCATTAAATAAAAATTATTTCAAAATATGTCCCAGACTCCCTTAAATTTCGAAATTTTTAGTAACTGTCTTAGAGATAATTTAAATCTTATGTATCTACCACGCCAAATTTCAATTTTCTATCTTTAACAATTGTATTAGTAATCGCAATTCAGAACGGGATTTTTAACGCTTTTCGCGCATTTTACGCGAGTTAGAGCACGGTTAGACAGACAGACGGACAGACAGACAAACTGAATTCATAAATACTTTCCAACTATGTTGGACAGTATCAGGGAGGCGCCGACCCAGTGTGCAAAGTGTGCGGCGCACACAGGCGCCGAAGTAGTAAAGGCGTCAAAGATTTCAGTTGAAGAGCAAATAGTTAAAAAAATCCTTAATTTAATTAAACTAAAATGTATTACATTTTCTTGACATCTGAATTATTTTTTGTAGATTTGCATGAGACAAACTTTCTTATAGATATTTATTTTATTATTATTGTTATTTATTTATTTCGTTTCATTCTACTTCTCCTAATAAGTGATTTAGACGTAGACCTATCCAACCTTTCAATAAGCAGAGGCGCACCTCATATAGATGCAAACAATGAAAGGCGCCATAATTCACATAACTGAAAACCTGCAACACTGCTTCAGATATTATCTCACTGTAATATTGGTAAAGCATTGTACAGTTTTATTACAACAGGACTAAATTGTACCTGCTTTTGTTATTTTTAAATAGCAATCTTCTTACTACAGAGTTTCTGTCATAAATAAGAAGAAACTTACTATTCGGATGCATTATATCTCACAGGCATAAGCATAAATCCCCTACGACTCAGAAACTCTATTTAATAATAATTTGCAGAAATAATATAAATCATAGTAAATTTAAAATTACATTTTTCAGAGGGTCAACCTATCTCAAAAGTTTTGTAGGTGAAGGGGACAGAAACAGAAACCCTAACCACTAAATAACAAATTAATAACATAAAATAATTAACACTAAATAACGATCACTGGTAACAATTAAAAGAACCCCATTCAGATATTATTGATTTTAAAGGCATTCTTTAAAGTGGATTTTTAATTTTAAAAATAGCCAGTAAGAGGAAAGATTCGAATAGGCGCCAAGAAAACTTTCAAAGGGTGCCGCCATAGTTCTGTGGGAGGCGCGTTGGACAGACTTGAATTAGAGAACGGAATTTCCAGGCCGTTGCTCTGCATAGGCGTAACCAGGGGGTCCCCCCGCTTGCGCAGACTCAAGCCACAATTATTTTTAAAAAATCGAAATCTACAAAAGAAGAAAGAAGAAGTGAAAGCAGAGTTCAATTTGTTTACCAAATTTACTTTAGTTCAGAAAACTAACAGCCTAAGATTTTAACCGTGATAAAAGAAAAACCCACGTTCTTTTATTTTTATTATTATGTTTATATTTTTTAAAAGTAGAATATTTACAAGAATCTGTATTAGTCATAGTAAGTCAAAAAGGTAGTTTTATAATCCCACTTTGAAGTCTTTTGTTTGTGGGATATTTTTTTTTAACACCGTTCTTTCTATTGCATATTTCTGCAATTTCATGAGAAATTAACGCAAGTTCTTGACGAGGATAGAAACAAACTATTTGTCTCTTTGCTTTTGTAGTCTAAAGTCTAGAAAGAAGGAAAATAATTTAAAAGGGAATGCAGATGTGAAACACTAATTCTAAAATGCGATTAGCCGGGGGAAGGGGGGCGGTGCACAGACTCCTTTATAATCCTTTATTAGATATATTAATCCTTTGAAAATGAGAAATAATAGCACAGAAAATTCAAATTAATCTGGAGGTTGTTTGGTTGAATTTCGTGTTTCGAGATCATTTTTTGACATTCGTAAAAGGAGGTAAAAGGTTGCAGTCTTTCAAGTCAATATAGTAATTGTTTTCCTCTGAAAAATTTTATACAATTTTTGGAGTTTCTTCTCGTTTTGCGGCGTTCTTTTGAAACTAGGAAAAGGACCCGGTTTCAATCTTTTATCCCAGTGCAGTAAATTTTGACGAAATTCGCGATTTTACTCTGTGATCATTTTATGATATTTACAATTTTTTCCTAAAATCGTTTGATGAAATTCACGTCTTTCTACGCGATTTTTTTGTCGAAATCCGCACTTTTCACCACTAACATTTGACAAAATTCGTGTTTTTTACCGCGATATTTTGACGAAATTGGCATTTTTTAGTACGATCCTTCGATGAAATTTGCTTTTTCTTTCCACGATCTTTTGATGAAATTAGATTTTTCTTTCCGCAATCATTTGACGAAGTTCGCGTTTTCTTTCTGCGATCCTTTGACGAAATTTTCGTTTTTACCGGGATCCTTTTACGAAATTTGTTTTCTTTTTCGACTGATTGGCGAAACAGATTTTTTTTACAGGGGGTCATTTGTCGAAATTCGCGATTGTTTTGCACGACCGATCGGTAAAATTCTCGATATCTTTCCGCACCAATTAACAAACTTCTCTACTCTTTTCAGCAACCTTTCGACGAAATTTGCCATATTTTTTCGTTAATCGTTTATCGAAATTCTTGATTTCTTCTGCGCAATCTTTTGCGAAATTCGCGATTTCTTTCTGCACTCTTTTATCGAAATTCACGATATTTTTCCATGATCGTTTGAAGAAGTTCTCAATTTTTTCCGCCACCAAGTCACGAATTGATTTTGAGAAATTCCATAAAAGAAATAAAAATCGCAAAAAAGAAAAAAAAAATTAAAATACTCACTAATGAATCATAAGTCTGCGAAAGAATTTGGAGGGGGAAATATTGCATAGCCTTTTTTGTTATGCGCAACTTTTTCTTTTCTGTGCTCAAATCATGCGATCCCGCACGTCATTTAAAACTCTGCCCGTCAAATAAAACTTCATTACTAGTGCAGTCTCGCTGGTTGTTTTTTTTAAACGAACATACAATTAAACAAATCTAGGATTGTGGGAGAGGTGGGACTGCCTTCGGCAACGTACTCCTGCGCAAGCTACGACCACTTCTGTCTCAAAACAAACAAATCCTGAATTATTACGATTTTTATTTCGAGCCAAATAAAATTTTCAGCGTTCTTATAAGAACTGATTTGACATTCTTCCAATTCCAATTTAATCACGGTAATTGCAAAAATTACAGGAAAGTTTTTTCTGCTTCAAAAAATCGCCTCAAAGCACGAAAAACCCGGCTAAAAATCGCTTTACAAATTCGGAAAAGCTTAAAAAACCACCCGGTGCGAAATTAACTAATTGGGTAAAAGATTTAAACCGGGTTATTTTTAGGAATGTCAAAAAAAAAAAAAAAAACCCACACACCTCGAAATGCGAAAAAACCCCTCTAAAAATAACATTAAAAAATTGTTACAAATTGAAAAATCGCTGTAAGAATCTCGTAAAAACTTTATTTGAAAGAAAATAAAGTTTACTGGATAAAATATTGAAATTGGATTATTTTTTACTAATTTCAAAAAACTGCCACAAAATGCGAAAAAATTCGCATGAAAAAATTAATTGAAAAAGTCCAGAATAGAGTCCTGCATCGGGTTGGGTTACCCGCTTTTACCCGAACCCGACCCGACCCGCGGTTCGGTTCGGGCCGGGTTGGAGCTATATTTTCCCGTTGCGGGTCGGGTCGGGTTGACTTTAAATTTTTTTGGTGCGGGTCGGGTTCGGGTCGGGTTGGCTTTCATTGTTTCGGTTTCGGGTTGGCTTTTTTACTCTTGCGGGTCGGGTTCGGGTTGACCCGCTTTTTTAAAAGAATGTGGAAAATATTTTTTCCTGTTAAAAGCCTATATAAACCGCAGATCAAAGTTTCACAAAAGCAAAATGTGTGCTTCACTGTTTTGTCTTTAGTTATCCTTTCACACCAGTCTTCGAAATAACAAACTGCATTATATTTTTATGGTATTTTAAAAATACAATACGCAGAAAAATGCTAAATGGTCCTTCCTATCTATCAAGTGAATAATTTAATTGTGGTGATACGCGATGCAGTGTGTTAGACGGGAAAATTTTCAAAATAATAACTGCTGATAAACTAAAGGCAGATGGCCACTTGAGTAAAACAAGGTGTATCGTTATAAATGGAACTTTTGAAACCGCAACTAATTTTAAAGCATATTTAAAGATTAGATTTTTTGTATTATACCATTTAGAGTCCTGCATCGGATCGGGTCAAAGGTTTCACTGTAGTTGAATATTAAAGAATATAGATTTGCTCATTCTTCTCTGTAAAACATAAAAATGATATTAGAGAATTAGAGGTCTGCACGGGCCGGAATTACCAGGCCCGGAAACGGCCCTCACCGTCCCGTGTAAAACTTAAAAGTTTGGCCCTAGCCCGGCAAGGCCTGTTTATAATTTTATCGGCTTCGTCTAAATATTTATATCGGGCCGGTAGACCGGCTTAATTGTAGCTATCGGTCCGGCCTGGCAGGGCCGTTTATTTTTTTGCCGCCCCGGACCGTTTATTTTGTTTATCAGCCCGGCACATTGAAAAAACTGTCCTAGTAAAGCGGCCTGGCCAGTTTGAAATTTTACTGACCCGCCGCGGCCCGGTACCGGCCGCGACCGGTGCAGACCTCTATTAGAGATACGTAGATAATTTTTCATAACGGTATTAAAACATGATTTGCTTTCCTTAAATCGCGGGTTCCGGTCGGGTTGCGGGTTGAAATATTGCGGGTTCGGGTCGGGTGCGGGTTGATATACTTCGGGTTCGGGTCGGGTTGCCTGAAATTATTTTTGCGGGTTCGGGTCGGGTTGCGGGTTGACTTAAAATGGAATTTGCGGGTTCGGATCGGGTAAAACCCGACCCGCGCAAGACTCTAGTCCAGAAATTGTCTTCGGTATGCATGACTTCAGGCATACAGGTAGTTTCCTGTAAAATATTGCGGCTGTGAGGGCTGCATTGTTTTTTCAGAGTTCAGTGCATGCACATACACAGAAGCAGACAAGCACCTATCATTATTACAGTCGCATCAAGATAATATAATTTTTATCACCTTGATAAAATTTAGTGTTTATTATAATGACCTGCTTTACCTAATATATTCGAAACATTCTGAGGTATGTAAAAACATGAATTATTAATGAATATTAAAATTATTTATAATATTATAATAATTATTAATATAGAATTTCCTCCAAAATTTCTTGGGTATATCCGGTGATCTCTAAGAAGTTATGGAGTGACATTCTAAAAAACTTTCGTGCGTATGTACTGGTATACCGCATGTATTATCTGAGATTTATCATCCGGCAAAATTTCATCTACAAGACTTTGAGATAATTTTAGATCTCATGCGGTGTCCCTGTGCCTATAGAAGTTTCCAGCATGATTAAAGGCCTTTTTTAATCTTTATAAAAAGTTAAGGTGCCAAAAGGTTTTACATTTGTGACCACACTTAGTCACTGTCTTATGTCACTGCTGCAAGGAGACTTGCATATCTTTTTTTTTTTTTTTTTTTACCATTAGATTTAGTTTTGATGTTTTGAACCCCTTCTCACACCCCCTCACTCAATCAAAAATCGCGTTTGAACCCTTTTTTAAAGAAATACCACACAATTATACCTTCTAAGATGAAAACCTGCCTAAAACGAATATTCGACCGGTTTCATAGTGTTCTGTTTTAGCAGGTTTTACTATATAAGATATTGTTTGTATACAACATGTTCAGGTTAAAAAGTCTGGGCAAAAAAAGAAAGCTGCTCAACTTACGATTATCATTATGGCTTTTAATTACATTTCGACTAATTATCAAAAAATAAAAAATCTGAGCCCCGGGTGCAGGGCTTAATTTGCGCCGGAGCCCACCGGAGCCCAGCTCCGGTACTTCTCTGTTTTTAGTAAACATTTAAATATTGGTCGTAATTCACCGGAGCTCATAAATACAGGGCTCCGGAGCCCAGTGCATTTCGTAGCTATGCATTTTTTCATAAAAATGCATAGCTACGAACTATTATTTTTTGTGTTAACACTATTTCATCACATCATAATCCTTACCCTATTTAATCGCAGAATCCTGCAATTAATTAACACTAAAACTAGGCAAAGATTACTATTTGGAAGGAGTGATAACTAAAAAGTGGAATAGTTGACGGCTAAGTGTATGCTGGTAGATATTTTTAAAATTTTTATTTTGCTAAAGAAAAAAAAAATGCTTTAAATTTTTCACATAATGTACGAAATATAAATATGCAGATTGGAGTGACACGCGGGGGGGGGGGGGGGGGGGGACAACTGTAGTACCGCTAGCACATAATATTAGGGCTCCGGTACTTTTTTTTCTTAGAAATTAAGCCCTGCAGGTGCATTTGGACTTGCCATCTTTTATTCTATTAAAATTTTCTGATCTCTATCCGCGGTAGATTTTCTTAGCCATCGACAACACATGCAGAGTCTTTCATTAACATAGATATGCAAATTAGAGATAACAAACAACTTTCTTTTATTAGTTTCTCTTATTTATTTACTATTGTATTGCATTATTTTCTTTGGGATAATGAAATTTGCCCATATAATTTTAATTTTCAATTAATTCAATTAATTCAAATTTGCCCAGAATTCTGATACAGGCAGGTTTTATTTTCACAGACTTTACTGTGTTTCGGATTTTATTTACATATCTCCCAACTTTCCATATAATTTTAAGTAATTTAAAAATGTTTGGAACCAGAAATTTTATTTAATAAAAGAAATTAAATACGAACCCTATAGAAACAAGGCGCATTTTATTAAATAATTTTTTGGTTCAAAAAGCTTTATTTGATCTGTATAAACTCCAGTAGAATGGCATTCATGCGTTTATCTCATATTTTTTATAAAGTTTTATTTTCGGAGGTGAAGGGAGGGGTTAGGGCGCCAATTGAAATTCTGCACACAGGCGCTGGATACTGCTGGCGCGCCCCTGGACAGTATTAAAAAGTAACTCCAATTTTTTCTTCTCTTAAAAATTTTACAAATAGAGAAATTTTTAAAGTTACTGCCTTAACCAATAGATGGCACCACAGTTTTTTTTTTATATAAATACTATTTTTTTTCTTTCTGTTCTTTTTTTTTTCTTTGTTTGTCGGTTTGTACGAAAAATAATTACTTACTTTTTCAGTACATATACATCATCGATCAGTTGTAATAAGAAATATATGAAAAAAAGTAGATCATTTCAATTTAATTAACCGATAATTACAGGACAATTAAATACGAAATCAATCATTCATTAAAAAATATATTGAAGATGGTAAATTTTACTCAAGGCTGTTCTTAACTGCTCTGCTCAACAACCGCAAAGCGTTTTGACACATTTACAAATTCATTTTTTAACGGAAGGATATAAAATTGTAAAGCCTGGGCATGGAAGCGATTTGGTATCGAACTGAGTTTTCCATTTTTGGATCAATAAATTACCTATAGAGTTATAAGCCATTTTGATCACGTGACAAACACGTTTTTCGACCGCCCTTGAGTGGTTTTTCTACTTTCGCGCGGAAATTCGGTTCAAAACGCCCACTTTGACACTATTTTCTGAAAGATCTATTGCGTTTGCAAAAAAACGGAGAAAACAGCTCGATTACATAGTTTCTGAACAATAACTGCTGCTAGTTTCATGCATTTCCGTACAAAAATAAATTAAAACTTATGTCAGAAAGTTGCCTTTTTGGATTTGAGAACACCCTTAAGGCTGTTCTTAAATCCAAATTGGCTACTGCTACTGGGCACATTTTTAATTCATTTTTCTTCGCAAAATATCAAATTGTTAAAATATCAAATTGGCAGGTGCTCTCAAGGCCGTAGCCAATGGGGGGATCACCAGGGTTTGATCCCCCTCCAAAATTTCTGTCAACATGACTATAAATATGCCATTAACTATCACTGAACACAGCCAAGATTCGAAAATCAACTACAGTCGAGTCCCAATTATACGAGCTAATATGGACCAAGCACATCTCGGATAAGCAAAAAACTCCTCAATAAACCGGATTTACACAAATCGTCACCCACTAAGGAGATAAAATATAAATTTTCACTTGATTCATTCTTTTTATGGTGCTAGCAATATTTCTTTGATCTACATTTCCGTTACTTTTAAGAAAAACGGGGAATGAAATTGCTTATATGAAAAAGGACCTTGATAGTTTTTGTTTGTTGAATGTCAAATTTGCTGCAGTATTATGCTACTGCATAGCTATCAATTTCTAAGATTTTTTCTTAACCATTAAAAGTTTCCAGTAAATGTTGCCTAATTCAATCGCCGAAATCTAACAATTGTCAACGATTAAATATTTTAATAGTTATTTTCTTTTGAGGGACTCATGGCTTCCATTTTTATGAAACAGCCATTATACATGAAGTGTTTAGTGAAGATGAAAGAGCAGCCGTAAAAAGTTAGAACTCTGATTTTCTGGTCAGAATGGGGGGGGGGGGGGGGAATGGCCATAATTTTTTTTTTCAAAAAAAAAAAAAATTATGTATGGGGGGGAAAATATGTATGGGGAAAAAACGGCATTAATTAAAAAGAAAAATTATGGCCATTTTTTTCCCATTCTGACCAGAAAATCAGAGTTCTAACTTTTTACGACTGCTTTTACATCTTCACCTAACACTTCATGTATAATGGCTGTTTCATAATAATAGAAGCCATCAGAAGAAAAGGATTCCTTCTCGGTGAAAAATAAAAAATCCAAAATGCAATCATGATCAAAACCCCTTACAAAATATTTTTCTGTCTACGGCCTTGGGTGCTCTTAAGAAACTGTAATCAAACTGCTTTTCCATTTTTCAGAAAATGCTGTCAACGTTGGCATCCTCAGACAATAATCGCTTATCGCTCAAGATGTAATTCATGTATCGGAAAGTGAAAAAAAAAAAAAAAAACTGTTCGATTAAAAATCACTTCAGTAATCATGCCTGCAAGTATCACAATTTCGTGTTTAACCCCTTTGTGCCTGAATTTTTGTTTTCTCAAATTTATTGGTACAATCACTTTAAAATATTGCAAAATGAACTGGAAAAATGCTAAAAAAATATTGCTGTAAAATTTTTTGTATTTATTTGATAAAATATGTAAGCATACTAAATATGGAAATATGCATAATATTTGTAATAATATAATGCGCATAATTATATATCTTGTCTAAATTTGCATAAAATAAGCTTTTATGTAGTATATTTTATATTACTAGGGGGCTCTGCCCCTACGAGCTACGCTCGTTAACCCCCGTTCACCCACCGCAGACTCTAAAAACACGCTAATTTGATCGGCTTTAAAAAGATTTTGGAAGATTAAATTATAATTTAAAAAACAATGACGATTTTTTTATAAGCGGGTTTCTATTCATTTCTCTTTGATTGGGGAATTTTAAGGCCAAATCAGCTGCTGTTAAATGATACAATGGCTGCTTTCGTCTTTGATTAAATAAAATCCGTTAAACATTTCAAAATAAGTTAATATAAAATGAATTAAGTAAACAGAGTCTTTGTCTCCCGGTATTTTTTACCAAAGCGAAAAGAAAGTTATTTTAAATAAGACATTTTAAATGTATCGTTTTTAATCTGACGTAATTTTCACCAAACTTTTCTTCCTGTTTTTAATATTCACGTGAAAATACTTTTGGTAGAAATGAAATATTATTTGCGCTGTCCTAACAAAAATAGTTGAAAAGATCATATCAAAATATCAAATAAATGTATCGCGCAATTTTTAAATTTACACTGTTTTGCAATATTATTTTTTGTTCATTTTACGTAATAATTATAATGTGACGTAAATGTGACGTAATTTCTCCTATTTAAGATTTCTAACGCATGTCAATGAATTTATTGTTTTACAATATCCTTTCTCTTTTAAAATTCAAGTGTAAATATAGTTTTTATGACGTTATTTTCAATAAGTTCATGCTTTTTATACGTAAATAGTTAATTTAAATTTGAAGGATTTTTTTTCCTGTTTATAATAGTCACGTGTAAATAAATTTTTAATTTGAGGCAAACATTACTGTTTGCGCTGTTTATACAGTTGGCAACAGTTTAAATTAATGCCATTTTCTAAAATAAATAAAAAATCTCTCTCAAAATGCTGAAATTTTGAATTTAAAATAGAAATATAACCTCAAAAAATGAGTCACATTAAAAAAATAAATGCAGTCTGCACACCCAGTGGCGTAGCTAGAGCATTTCGTTTGGGGAAGGGGGGGGGGGTGGAGATCGAATTTATCGAATGTTCATAGTAATTTTTTTATTTTTTTTTAATTTATTTGTATTTCGTTTTTTTTTTCGCATTATTTTCTTTTTGGCGAGGTGAAGGGGGGGGGGGGGGGGTAGATATTTATTTATTATTTCAGCAATATATAAATAAACAGAACAAAAAAATTTTATCAAAAAACTAAATAATTTCAACCATTTAAAATTTTACAAACTGGGGGGGGGAGCGAGGATAGTAGAAATTATGAATGGAGGGAGTGAAGTAGATAACTGCTGATTTATTCATCGTATTGCACAATTACGAATAAAGCAGAGGAAAAAAGTTATTTTAAAGACTTTAACCCTTAACTGATCAGGTGAGGTGTTTTCCACCCTAGAGAAATTTCAATTATGAAGAAAATTTTTTTGTGGTATTTAGATATACGTGTAATTTATATGTATATACATGTACACTTACAGTACTTTCAGTTGTTTTTATTCAAGTAAATAATGCAAAATTCACAGAAGATTTTCTTATTTTAATTAGCTATATTTTGTGGCGTGCACAAGACAAGAAATCAAATTTTGGGGTTACATACACACCACCTCACCACCTTATTAAAAAAAATAATCACCTCATCACTTAAGGTTTAAGCTTTTCGTGCTCGATACTGCAGTGTGTGTGTGGGGGTGGGGGGTGGGGGGGTCAAAGATAAAAGCAGTAATTTTTGGTGAGGTGTAAAAAGACAGATTTAGATTGATTATTTATTATTACAATAAAAATAAATGTAATAGAAAATATTTTTTAAATAATTATTTCTTTAATTTATAACTCAAAGTATGAAATTTGCAATACTTTTTTAATTTTAAGTTAGAAGTCTGTACGGGTAGAAATTTTCAGGCCCGGGCCAGGCCGACCCATAGAAAAAAATTCGACCCGTCCCATTAAAAAAGATAGGCCTGAACTCGGCCAGGCCTGTCGAAAAAAATTATTGGCCTGACCCGGCGTTATAGCAGCTAAAAGTTCAGGCTGAGACCATTCTGACCCGGAAAAAGTGATTATCTCGACCCGAGCCTGGCACGGCCCGAGTGAATTTTTACAAAACATTGATTTTTACGTCGATTTGGTTAACCTTTAACTGATGTCACAGAAATTGTCACATAACTAGTGTGAAGCGTCATGTCAGACCGCTCCATCGAAAGATGAATAGAAGCCGCGATTAGCTCATAGGATGTTGTTTTTGTACTAAACTTTTTGTACAGGAGTATTATAATTTGAATTCAAATATTCAAAAGTCTCTGGTGTTAGTACTGAAGTTCCAAACGAAAAAAAATTTCAGTAGTGTTTGTAGATAAACTGAAATTTGCAAGTTAAACTATGAAGATTGAAATAAGCACCGGTCTGTGAGACCGGTAACATCAGTTAAAGGTTAAAAATTTGTCTGTACGAGGAATTCTGATCAAAAATACTTAATCTTAGTTTTTATTTTTATTTATTTATTTATTTTTTTTTATTTTTTTTTTTATTTTTTTTTTTTTTCGTAATCTTCATTTGTATAAAAATGCCGTAGGCTGCGATATTTATTTATTTTTTTAAATAAATCTCTATTTCTTATATGTAAATATTTCGATTATCATTAATTTTGTTAATCCATATTTCATGTATCGGAGACTTAAAAATCTAAAAAATTGCTATACAGTAAAATCATCTAAGATGGAATCGCACAGTAAAGTAAAAAAATACATTATAGTTCCCTTTTTAATAGGTGTAAATGTGCTGCATATTCTTTTCTCACGTATTATTATATGAATTTTGCATGGATCAACACATTTTCCAGTTTAAAACAGGATTCCGTCATATGCAGGTTCTTTTTCACACGTATTACTATATTTTAATTTAGCTGTATTTTGCTACTACGCCACGCTGAGACAATGATTTTCATACGGCTTGGGTGAAAACCGGGACTGAAAATTTTGGCCCGTGAAGACTTGGAAGAATGAAACCAGTCCCGGCTCAGTACAGAAAACATTAATTAGGCCTGGTCAGGTCTAATTTATGGTTTGCCAAAATGGTGCCAAAGTCGACGTTTGTAACAGATTTTTTTAAAACGTGACAATCGGCAAAAGATCATTATGAGGTAGAAATTGATTATAACTTTATGTGTAATACATTTATCAGAAAATTTAAAAAGGCTATATTTGATTTCCAAAGCACTTCATGCCTCATGCCTGCTGATTTCATGGTTCTGGATTAAAAAAATGTCTACTTAAGGGGTCTTGTACCTTTTAAACACGTCGAAAATTAACGAAAAACTTCAGAGTTTGAAATAGTCTATCTTCAAAACTTTTTTATGTATAAACATGAAATTTTGGATATTGATTAAGCAGATTATGCTTTGTAATATGCTACCATTAGAAATTTATTAGCCTTTTACAGAATTTGTGTATTGTTGAAATCAAAATAGCTCTTTTTTTTACTCCAGAAGTCATTGCGCGCATGATATCTTGAGAAAGAATGTATGTACTGTCATGAAATTTTGTAAAGATACTAAACAAATATGTGTGTTTAAAATGAGCTACTTTTAAGTATTTACAATGGTAATATTTTTAGTTATGACTATTTTTATTCATTAGAAATATAAAATTTATATTTTTTTTTACAAAAATATTTTTTTATATAGTTAATGAAATAATTTTGGCCTAAGAGTAGTTCATTTTAAACACACATATATGTTTAGTATCTTTACCGAATTTCATGACAATCCATACATACTTTCTCAAGATATCATGCGCGCAATGACTTCTGGAGTAGAGAAAAGAGCTATTTTGATTTCAGCAATACACAAATTCTGTAAAAGGCTAATAAATTTCTAATGTCAACATATTAGCAATCATAATCTGTATAATCAATATCCAAAATTTCATGTCTATACATAAAAAGGTTTTGAAGATAGACTAATTCAAACTTTGGATTTTTTCGTTAAATTTCGTCGCGTTTAAAAGGTACAAGACCCCTTAAATGTATCAGAAAAATTAACATTCCTGAGAGGAGTAAAAATATTTTTTAAGTGTTTTTTTTTTTTTTTTTCCATAAATGTGGCATTTAATTGGAAGTTAGAAAATTGTTTAGTTATTTCAAATCTTAATCCGTGTATGGTATATTTGATAATTTTGATTATATATGACAGAAAAATGCACAATATAAGAATAGGAGAATTTGGATTTTATTTTTTATTTTATTTTATTTATTTCTCTTTTTCCATAACTATTTAACCAAGTAAAAACGTAAGATAAAATAAGAAAAATAATAAAAATTAAATAAAAAATATGAGAGAATTGGTTAATTAGTAGTTTTTATTTTCTCTGGTAATTAGAATAAGGATAATTGTTGCAGATTACTTCAATGAGAAAATTTCAACGTTCTGTCCCCCAAAGCAGATCAAAGGACCAAAACAAACTACAGAGGACGACGGAAACATTTAGTAGACAATGTTGTATAAAGCCGGACAGAAGAATTTTTTTACTTGGAACTTTTTTACAGAACGTTTTAACTTTGATAAATATTTATAGAAAAAAAGAAAAATAAAATAAAAAATAAAATTCAAACCCTCCTATTCTTATATTGTACACTTTTCTGTCCCATATGATCAAAATTATCAAATACACCATGCACGGATTCAGATTTCAAATAACTAAACATTTTTCTAACTTCGTATTAAATGCCACGTTTATGGGGAAAAAAAACACTTGTTCTTAAAAAATATTTTTACTCTTCTCAAGAATGTTAAATTTTCTGACACAGTTAAGCAGACATTTTTTTTTTTTTTTAAATCCAGAAGCATGTAATCAGCAGGCATGAGGCATGGAGTGCTGTGAAATCAAATAGCACTTTGAAAGTTTCTAATAAATGTATTACATATTAAGTTATAATCAATTGCTACCTCATAATGAACTTTTACCGATTGTCATGTTTTAAAAAAATCTGTTCCAAACGTCAACTTTGGCACCATTTTCTGAAAGACCAGTTACCTTTATAGGAAAAAAGAAAAACGCTATTCGTTTCCGAATAAGAAAGAATATCTGCAAATTTCGTGCATTTAAAAATGAAAATTTCTTCACGAAAGTGTAAAAAAAGATGAAAGTTACGAATTCAGAACAGCTTTAAAAAGTTTTTAAAAACCACAAAATGTGGCTAATCAAAGCTGCACTTTCTTTGTAGGATATTTTTTCTGTTGAATTTTTAAGCTCGAACTCGTAACATACAAAGTTATCAGAATTGAAATAGTCAAATATCATGTTGAGCAATTGAGCATAAGTATAAAAAAATTTAAATATTGTTATTTTAATTTGCAATAATAAAAAAAGAGTGTTGAACACAAAAATATTTTCTTTTTCGATGGAGAAGGGGAAGGGAAGAGCGGGTAGACAGTGTGAAAAATTATTTTATTTTCTACAACATTTTTTTGTGAGCTATAGCATTGATTCTGTTACATGAATTAGCCTGATTCAAGTCAAAGGATTTTTTTAATTTAATTTAAATTAACTTTGAGATCCTTTCATTTCAGAAAATGAAGAAAAAAATTGCTTTCAGTTTTTACAGCAGAAAGTAAATGTATGTCTTAAAACGCCAATTAAAAAGATTAATGCTTATCATCAATGCACTTGTCTTTAAATATAAATACAACTGATGATTTTAAAACAAGTTCAAAAACATAAATAAAATATATCTTTTCGAACTGAATGACAAGAACCAGTGCTGCAGTCGTAAAAAAAACAAAGGGTATACGCCAAAATCGTGAACATTCATGGATATAGTATACGCTAATGCTTTGTTTGAGAAGCAAAGGGCATGCGGAGCTTCTTAAAAAAATACAGAGAGAGGGTATACGGTGTATATCTCCGCACATCCTTTACTAACCCGTGATAAGAACAGATCCAGATCTTAAAACATATGGTCGGTTTATATTAAGTTGTAAAGGAAAAAATCCAATATTTTATAGTTCTCTATCTTATTATTATTTTTCTTTAAAGAGGTTCTCGAGCTTCCTACTGAACAACGCAGAATTTTCTGACACATTTTCTGTCTCATTTTTAAACATACGGCAGGCCTGACTGTTGAAGCGGAATACAATGCACGGAAAAAATTGTTTTGTTGAAACAACTAAATTTTGGTTAATATAGCTCCAACCAAATATTTTGGTTGAAATAAACAAATTTTGGTTAGATTAACCAAATGATTTTATTAATTCAACAAAGCATTTGGTTTGTCCAACCAAAATTTGGTCATTCCAACCAAAATATTTGGTTGGAGCTATATGAACCAAAATTTAGTTGTTTCAACAAAACAGTTTTTTCCGTATGGAAACTAGTTTTACATTTTTTGATAAAATTACTTATCGCGTTATAAGCGATTATGGTCACATGACGACACGTTTTTTGCCTTTCTCGAGATGCCGTGTCTGGAATTCGGTTCAAAACGCCACCTTTGACAATATTTTCTGAAAAATCTTTTGCGTTTACCAAAAAATGGAAAACGTCTTTCGACTACATAGTTTCTGAATAACAACACCTGCCAATTTCCGAACAAAAATGAATTCAGAAATGTCTCAGAAAGTAACTCTTTTGATTTGAAAACACCCTTAAGGATTTTTTTCCGCATTTTTTTAAATAATTTTTTCAAGAAATTTTTAATTTTTCGAAGATACAATATACCATTATATATAGTAGCTAATAGGGATTTACCAAATATTCGGTATCTATTCTGTATTCGGCCTTTTCGGCCATGTTACCGAATATTCGGTTTGGCCAAATATCAAGATATTCGGCCAAACCGAATACTTAAAAAAAAACTTTTAAAACATTTTTAAAAATCTTACACAATTTCTACTTTTAACTGTCAACTTATAAAGATATTCATAATAATTAGAAACTGGAATCATATTTAAGTAAAAGAGAATGTTTTTACATTATTTGCTTTTTGTAAAGTATTATTTAAGAAAATTAACCATTAATGAGGATTTTCATAGGAATTAACAATGTAAAAATGCAAGTTCCCGAACCTTTTCTAGTAAATAATCTGTTTCTTATGCTTTTTCACAAAAAAGAGCGCTTCTAATCAAAACAGAAAAACTTTCAGGGTTGATAATACACATCAAGAAAGAGAATTTTTGCTCAGAAAACCATAATCGCAATCCACTTATTCAGTTATAAATAAAGTGTATCTCATCTCCTTCGAGGTCAAACTTGGATTTTCATTTGTTAACCTTAACGAAGATATCATAGCTAAAATTTTAACAACTTGCTTTGATTTCTGTGAAATATAATATCATGATGAGAAGTGCTGGAAATTGCCATTTTTCATATTTAAACGACTATGGGGTAGAAATTCCTTTATTCAGAATGCAATTTATAGTATTTATACTGTGTCACTGGCCAAAATTCAGTCATTTTCAATGATATCATCACATTTAATACAAACTAAATTAATATGAAACAAATCTTGCTAAAATATCTTCATTTACTGATAAAGTTGTGAACGAAAATTCAGTTTTCGGCTTGTAGTTGCACACCCAGAATTTTTGACTGAATATATTGTAATTTTGATGGAATAAATGGAGTGAGGTGTCGTTTCTTGTTCACAATTTTTTTTGTCTTGACAACAATATCTCTGTTGAAAGTTTGTTACAATTTTTTTAGGAACAATGTGTATGTTTATAATCTCTGAAAATAATCGCCCATTCGAATCACTGATCTAAGATGCATTTAACCTTTAACTGATGTTACCGGTCTCACAGACCGGAGCTTTTTCCAATTTTTATAGTTTAACTTGTAATTTTCGGTATAACTACAAACACTACCGAAATTTGTGTCGTTTGAAACTTTAGTACTAACACCAGAGACTTTTGAATAGGTGAATTTTAGTTGGAACAGCCGTGTGCTAAAAGTTTAGTACAAAAAAACACCAACCTATGAGTTAATCACGTTTTTTATTCATCTTTCGATTGAGCGGTCTCACAGACCACTTCACGCTAGTTATGTAACGATTTCTGTCACATCAGTTGAAGGTTAAAAACTTCCTTGCTAAATCAAAGACAGTAGGAAAGTTATTTTTGCTGAGTTGTTTGTTTTAGAATTAAAAAGAAATATATTCACTTGGTTTAATTCGCCAGAAGAAGCTATGAAATATCAAACTTTTTTAATTAATAAAATTTTAAAATTCTCTTCTTAAATACCTCAAAGCAGATTTTTTTCATGTATAAAGTTTACTTGTAAAAAGTTCTTATTTATCAATATGTAAGTTTCTGCATTAAATATTATGTAAAATTATTTTTAAATTTAACATTTTAATGCCTTTAATCTTTGAAATATAAAAGTATTCGACCAGCCGAGTACTTGATATTTGGGCGAATAGTTACTACTCGGCTGGCCGAATATTCGGTATTCGGCCTAACAGTCAATTCGGTTAGCCGAATATTCGGTATACGGTTCGTCTCTAGGCCGAATATTCGGTAGAAAAGTTATTTTCGCTAAGTTGTTTGTTTTAGAATATATATATATATACATATATTCACTTGGTTTAATTCACCAGAAGAAGCCATGAAATATGAAACTTTTTTTGATTAATAAAATTTTAAAATATTCGACCAGCCGAATATTTGGTATTTGGCCGAATAGTTACTACTCGGCTAGCCGAATATTCGGTATCTGGTTTACCTGTAGGCCGAATATTTGGTATTAGGTCAAAATCACTATTCGGTACATCCTTAGTAGCTGATGTAATTTTATTAGACAGTTTTAATTTTCTTTGATAAGAAAAAATTCCCGGCTCTTTCTTATTTTTTGCTTTGAAAAACAGACAATACAACAGTAAACATCTGACGACATCCTGTCCCCAGAGAAAACCGCGAAATATTCCCCACCCCATAGCTTTCAGAGTCCAGCGAAACGAATTTTAACGAACAAGGAGTCTGGCTTAGAGTCCTGCATCGGGTCGGGTTACCCGCTTTTGCCCGAACCCGACCCGCCGCGGGTCGGGTCGCGTTGACTTTAATTTTTTTTGTGTGTGCGAGTCGGGTTGGCTTTCATTGTTGCGGGTTCGGGTCGGTTTCGGGTTAGCTTTTTTACTCTTGCGGGTCGGGTTCGGGCTGACCCGCTTTTTTAAAAGAATGTGGAAAATATTTTTTTCCCGTTAAAAGCCTATATAAACCGCAGATCAAAGTTTCACAAAAGCAAAATGTGTGCGGTCTGTTTTGTAATTTAGTCATCCTTTCACCAGTCTTCGAAATAACAAACTGCATTATATTTTTATCATATTTTAAAAATACAATACGCAGCAAAACGCTAAATGGTCCTTCCTGTCTATCAAGTGAATAATTTAATTGTGGTGATACGCGATGCAGTATGTTAGACGGGAAATTTTTCAAAATAATAACTGCTGATAAACTAAAGGCAGATGGCCACTTGTGTAAAACAAGGTGTATCGTTGTAAATGGAACTTTTGAAACCGCAACTAATTTTAAAGCATATTTAAATATTAGATTTTTTGTTTTATACCATTTAGAGTCCTGCATCGGGTCGGGTCAAAGGTTTTACTATAGTTGAATATTAAAGAATATAGATTTGTTCATTCTGCTGTGTAAAACATAAAAATGATATTAGCGAATTAGAGGTCTGCACGGGCCAGAATTACCAGGCCGGGAAACGGCCGTCCCGTGTAAAACTTAAAAGTTCGGCCCTAGCCCGGCAAGGCCCGTTTATAATTTTATTGACTTCGTCTAAATATTTGTATCGGGACGGTAGACCGGCTTAATTGTAGCTATCGGCCCGGCCTGGCAGGGCCAAAACTTTCAACTTTCAACCAAAACCAAAAACTTTCTGCGTACATAAATATTCGTTCAAAAGCTTTCTGCAAATTAATTTAATGTTTAATAAAATAACGTGTTATATTACTTTGACAGTATGAATTTTAAACAGTAGTTTTAAAATAATTACCATTTAATTTAAAAATTAATTAATATTAAATACAGAATAATTATGTTGGCTAAAAAAATACTAAAGCTGCATTTAGAAACAGTCCAATCCTTAATATTGTGACCTCTTCTCACAAAATGTCAGTTACTCTGTTCACAGAAATAATTGACATTGCTTCTGAAACAACTCAATCACATTTTGTAAGGAGAGGTTAATTCATAGGTGTCATCATTAAAGAGATTGATGGGTTTTTATTGCGACCCTTTGACGAATTTCTCGTTTTTCCCCCGATCATTTGGCGAAATTTCCGTTTTTCCGCGATTTTTTGACGAAATTTACGTTTTTTCGCGATCCTTTGACAAAATGCGCTTTTTTTCTCCTATCCTTTGTCGAAATTTCCCTTTTTTTCGCGATCTTTTGACGAAATTCTCGCTTTTTTTGCGGCGTTTTGACGAAATTCGCGGTTTTTTCGCGATCCTTTGAGGAAATTAGTTTTTTTTCCGCGGTTCTTTGACGAAATTTGCATTTTTTGCGATCTTTTGACAAAATTCGTGCTTTTTCAACTGTGCTTTCACGAAATTCGTTTTCTCCTGCACTTTTTGAATGAAATTTGCTTTTTTCTGCGATTTTTTGATGAAACTCGCTTTTTTTTCGCGATTCTTTCACGATATTCGCGTTTTTTCTAAAGCCTTTTGGCGAAATTCGTCTTTTTTCACGATTTTTTGACGAAATACGAGCTTTTTACACGGCCCTTTTGCGAAATTTATGTTTCTTTCGCGATCCGTTAACGAAATTAGTTTTTCTCCGCGATTCTTTTAGGAAATTTGCGATTTTTTCGCGATCCTTTGACAAAATTTGCGCCTTTTCCGCTATGCTTTTACGAAATTCGTTTTCTTCGTGCGCATCTTTGACGTAATTTGCGTTTTTTCTGCGATTCTGTGACAAAAAAAAATTTTTCCGCGATTATTAAAGAAATTCGCGTCTTCTTCCGCGGACCTTTGACGAAATTCGCGTTTTTTCCCGCGATGCTTTGACAAAATTGGTTATTTTTTTCTGCGAACGATTGACGGGATTGGTTTATTTTCGGCGACCATTTGTTGAAATCCGCAATATATTTCAGTGATATTTTTTTATGCCTGAATTTTCGGACTAATGGCTGATTTTTTTAAATTTTCGGAAAATTCGGAACAGAATCACACCTGGCAAACAATAAATAAATCGTACATAAAAATGGGGAACATTTTTAAATTTTCGGTTAAAAAAAAAAAAAAAAAAAAAAAAAAAAAAAAATACGTCCCCCCCCCCCCTAAGAAATTTTCCGCAAAGTTCCGAATTTTGCGGAAAATTTGCCGCGCACGGCGTGCGCGCGTGCGTCTTTATTATACAACTCTGGCAGGGCCGTTAATTTTTTTTTGGCCGGACCGGACCGTTTATTTTGTTTATCAGCCTGGCCCGTTGAAAAAACTGTCCTAATAAAGCGGCCTGGCCAGTTTGAAATTTTGCCGACCCGCCGCGGTGCAGACTTCTATTAGAGATGCGTAGATAATTTTTCATAATGGTATTAAAACATGATTTGCTTTCCTTACATTGCGGATTCGGGTCGGGTTGCGGGTTGAAATATTGCGGGTTCGGGTCGGGTGCGGGTTGATATACTTCGGTTTCGGGTCGGGTTGCGGGTTGACTTAAAATGGAATTTGCGAGTTCGGGTCGGGTAAAACCCGACCCGCGCAGGACTCTAGTCTGGCTTCTAATTTCATTTGCATTGGTGAAGGAACAACGCATTTACCTTGAAGGCCTTTTTCTCCAGATTTCTTTCTTGAATGAAGCGAAGATATTCTCTACAGGGATTCTGCATAGAAATAGGAAGAAGGTATATTTAATCTTCTAAGGGATACTGTATCATGGACACCCCCCCCCCTCGCCCCCTTCTTACACCCATGGAATACCTAAAAAGTGAAATTGCTATCGACTACGAGAGAAAAAAAAATTACATAATGCAAAGAGAAAGGAAGTTTCTAATTAGAAAAGGTTTAATAATTTTAAATATTTTTTGACATTATTTTCTGTTTTGTAATAAATTTTGTAATATGTTTTTAAAAATTCTTTTAAAAAAGAAAAAAATCAGAGCCAAATTATGCAGTTTTTGAACGAAAGTGAAATTACCGAATGTATATGAGTTTACCGAAGTGGGGGGTGTCGCCCCCCATCCCCTGTAGCTACGTCCCTGTGCAAACCGGGAACTTATTAGGTATAAAATGACCTAAAAATGATTAGATTCCCATGTATAGTTTTCGCTCCCATAAAACTTTTTTATTGGAACGATTTTGTCCAATTTTAGCATTAAATATCTCTTAACATAACTGTTCGATTTGAAAACTGTCTGCAGCGTGTTTATCAAACATTTCTCTGTAATACAACCGATCTTCATATTTTTGTATGCAATATTTATCTTAATATTAACAAAGAAAGACCTCTCTGGTCACAAAAAATTCAAAACCGGCGGTGGCGGTGACAGCGTTAGTTACTTTATTTTTGAATAGAGAGATAATTAGTAGTTTTATGATTTACTAAAAAATTATATGTATTTATTTACAGAGACTATAACATTATAAGTATTAGTAATAATAAACGAAGAATAATCGTGTTTGAGATTTAAAAACAATTTGCATTATAATCATCTTGAAAAGTACTTTACATAAATAAATGTCCCCTAAATGGCTAATAAAAATATGTACCCATTCCTGCCTACGCCTATATTTTGTACGTCACAAAAATGCATAAAAAATAGACTTGAATATAGAGGTCTGCACGGGCCCGGGCTTGGCCCGAGGCCCGTACCTGGCCCGGCCCGGCCCGGCAAAAAAATTAATCGGGCCTAACGGCCCGATATAAGAATTTAAGCGAAGCAGATAAAATACGAGCCATTTTCAATGAATATGATTTTCTCGAGAAGTATAAATGTGCGTCACGAGCCGATGCGAGTTTAACAACATCAATACAGAAATGTAATATGTCCATCGTAGAGATCGGCATCGTACAGCTGCAAGATGTCTGATTCCGAGTTTAATTTTTTTTTTTAACAGACTCGTGCCGGGACGGAACTGGTCTTAATCGATCTCAGGATGTGTAGAACAGTCATTGTGTTTTGTAGTATTAATAGTGATAATGAACTTCTCTTAACAGTATCTTTGGAAATATACCTTAAGGTGGTTCTCATATTCACTGCTCCACAATGCGAAGCTTTCAGAGACATTTTCTGACAAAATTTTTAACTATAAAGGCATAAAATTGACAGGCCTGCCTATTGAAGGCATTTGGAAACGAATAGCTTTTTCCATATTTGATAAATTACTTACAGAGATAACAGAGATTCCTGTCACGTGACTGTACGTTTTTCTCCTTTCTTGTGCCATCGCTTCCGGAAATTTGATTCAAAACGCTAACTTTTACAGTATTTTCAGAAAGATATATTGCTTTTATCTATGAAAAAAACGACATTTACATAGCTTCTGAATAAGAATACCTGCCTATCTTACGCGTTTCCGAAAAGAAAAGAATTCATAAATGCGTCGAAATGTAGCTCCTTTGGATTTGAGAAAAACCTTAAAAATGAGAGAAATATTTTCACAAATCTACTTTTTATTATACAGCTTCAAAAGTTATCATGTTTTTAATCCTTTATTCTGATGAACTACATTAATCTTTTAATGAATCCTTATTTCCATTTTGAAATGTCTGTAGACACAATGACTAAAACACTGTAAGTAATCGTTAATGTTTACTATTGTGTGTTTTCTGTTTTGCGAACATCATAGTAATGTAAAATATACTGCAAAATGTTCCCATAAATAAGTATGTAGTATTCATTAAAAGAATCATAATTGTATGTTGAGAAAAAACGGATTTTTTTTTTTTTTTTTTTTTGTAGAAATTCTGTCGGGCCGGGCCTGTTTTCACTGATTTTTGTACGGGCCCGGGCCTGGAAATTCCGGCCCGTGCAGACCTCTGCTTGAACATATAATTTCGCAATTTAAAAAAAAAAATACGTATTTCAAAGAAGTAAAAATTAGAAAGAAGGTTCTAAGATTATGACTTATTTATTTGGATTCTTAGTAGAAAAAACACAAATAAACTTACTTTTTACATTTCGGCCATCTTGAAAAATGAAAAATCTTTAAACTCCGGAAAAAGCCTCCATTTTAAGCAATAAATATCCAACTTATGTTGTCATCTTTCGGTAACAGATAAAGACATTTATAGATAGTTATTTCATACAATTTTCATGTTATAACGAAGACGAAAATTACACAAATTAATTAAAATTCGAAACGTCCCAAAAATGGGACGCTAGGCATAAATGGGTTAAAAGTGAGTGAGGAAGTTTCGCGTTGTTGAGCAGGTAAAAATATTTTTTTGAGAGCACTTCAAAATATCGGAAGTTTTTACAGGATATTTATTAGCACTAGTTAAAAGGAAATAAAATCATCTCATTTTATAACCGACGTGTTGGGCACCGGTTGCATTCCAGAATCCAGGGAATTCAGTTTTCAGATACGAAAAAGAACAACTTCAAGTTTTCTTTTCTTAAAAGTTTTCAAATAAATAAACGTTTGAAGTTAAATTTCAATTTAACTGCAATGCAGTACCAATAAACGGCACTACAATTTTTTCCGTGACAATTTTTTTGAAATTTGCGAAATTTTTCCGCGACCGATTGGCAAAATTCACTATTTGTTTCCACGATTTTTTGGACGAAATTCGCAATTTTTTTTTCTCAATCGTTTATTGAAATTCGTGATTTTTTTTCGCAATCTTTTGACGAAATTTGCTCTTTTTCTCCGCGACCGAAAAACAAATTTGTTTTGTTTTTCCAGCCGAAATTTGAAATTTCCGATTTTTTTTCACTGATAAGAAAATCGCAATTTTTTCTGAGACCTTTGACGAAATCCACGATATTTTTGCACGATCGTTTGACGAAATTCTCGATATTTTTCCACGATCACTTGAAGAAATTTACGATATTTTTCCACGATCATTTAAAGAAATTCACGATATTTTTCCACGATCATTTAAAGAAATTCACGATATTTTTCCACGATCATTTAAAGAAATTCACAGTTTTTTCAAGGGCCAATTCACGAATAGATTTTGAAAAATTCCGCAGAAGGAAAAAAATATCGCGGACTTCCAAGAAAATTATAAAATACTAGCAGAAAAATCACTGATCTGTGAAAGAATTTAAAATGGGCACGGGTATACGGCAGAAGATTTTTCATAAAATTATGTCAAAGTTGGTGTTTAGAACCGAATTTCCGGACGCGACAATGCAGGAAAGGAAAACAACTGCCATTCTGAAAAAATAATTGTTTATCACTCAAGATGCAATTCCTGTATAAGTACGTAAAAGACTGTTCGATTACAAATCACTTGAATAATCATGCCTGCAAGTATCATACTTTTATGTTTAAAAATGAGTCAGGATATGTGTCAGAAAATTTCGCATTGTTAAGCGGGGAAAAATATTTAACCATTTTCTGATAATTCGATTAGGTAACGAGTAATCATTTAATTAAAATTTCCCTTTGGTTAACGTGGAATTTCACAATTGAATAGGAAAGATGAAGTAGCTCTTTAAAATTAGACCTTTATCCTGGAAATCAGCATAAGCTATCTACAACGGTGATAGATATATAGATAAGATAAATAAATACAGATGTAAAGATAAAGGGAGATATTTCTTGATACACAAGGTATAGATACAGCATAGACTCTAAGAGATACAAGAAACCGATTATATTCAGTTCATGAGGTTGCATTTTTGTTTACTTGCAACTCAGACATGTTTGGGAATATATATATATATATATATATATATATATATATATATATATATATATATATATATATATATATATATTATTGTGTTATCTAATCCAATTTGTAGAAACTTCGCTTTCAATATAAAAATTTAAATTTAAATTTAAATTTAAAAAAATTAAAAAACCCGACTGCGTAAAAAGCGAACTAATTAATTATTTCTCATCAATGTTAAACTATTTTTTATATTACTTACCTATTTTTTTTATTTACTTGTATTGATGACTTTTAAGTTGTGTTTAAATGTTAGTTCCTATCTATAAACACTGTTTTGATGAGGCCTATAGATGTCTAGGATGGTTAAAGTTGCAATAAAGCTAGAGATCCTACCTACACAACTTCTAGGTTGTGTAATATTTAAACGGAGCTTCTGACTGTAAAATAGTCAATGAAACATAGTCTTCATTTTGAAAGACCTATCCAATGATATGCCACTCAATAGGGTGCGTAAATTTTTTGTTCGTGTCTACCGCCATTTTGTACTTTACGGCGGCCATTTTGAATTTATAAAAACAAAACTTAGCCTATAACCTTCGGACGGTTAAGATGAATCGATAAAGACCTCATTCATTAAAATCCATCCAGCGATTCGGATGTTTCGAGGGTATAAAGAAATTCACATACCCAGATACGCGTGAAACACATAACCCTTCTTGGCAGTCGGGTAATAAATAGCTCGGACCATTCATTTATTTAAAATACTAATGTAAAAATTTAAATTTATGAAATTTAAGTTAATTAATTGATTTTCTTTTTAGCATTACCAGGAGATCCAACTCGGGTTTCCCGGGTTAAAGAATATTGGTGAAAACCTTTTTTTTTTTTTTTTTTTTTTTTTTTTTTTTTTTTTTTTTTTTATTGTAATACTTATAAAAGGTATAATATGAACTTTAAAAGGTTCACTGTTTTACTTAAAAGGCGACAAAGATAATAATAATATAGATGTTACAATCTAAAGATATACATTTTATTTAAAACTTCTCAGTACTTTCAAGCCTTTTCCAAGCTCATCAGAGAATATTTTAATAACTAATTGTTGTTTATTTATACAAATACGTGAATACGTCACTTCGCTTTGAAATATAGAGAGCCAATAATAATTATAAGAGTTGAAAGTAGAAGTAGCAATTTATTGGATTGAACTTAATTAGAGAAAATATGTATTACTAGCTAAAGTACCCGGCGTTGCCCGGAATTTTAAGAATGTTTGTTTTGAAAAACCAATTACAAAATTTAACATCCAACATAAAAGAAAAATAAAACATAAAGAGTCGAAGTGTTGTACACATGAATCAAATGAAAACCCAATATAAAAATGTATAAATTTATATAACAGACGCAAAATAATACAGCTATAAATGAACTTATTTCCATTCACCTTTGGAGCCATCATGTAAACGTCGCCATCATACGCCGATGTTTCCATAATCGAGTTTTTATCATCCACTTCCTTTATGCCCACTTTCCCAATATGCCACGTAATATTCCACTTTTTTTTATTCGTCAAATTAATTAAATAATTATAATTTTTCACATGGGAATCATGAAAATGAAACACAAAAATTATGACGTAACATTCACTTTTGTTTTTAATTCGTCAAACTATTTATTTTATTTTCATTTTTCACGAGGAAATCTTTCAGTAGAAAATTTATGAAGTAATATTCCCTTTTTTAAATTCAGCAAACCATTTATTTCATTTTTTTCACGTAGTAATTGTTGTGGTAAGAATTTTATTGTGGATTTTAAATTGTTGGCAACAGCTATAACGAAACATGTTTCAATTTGATTGGAAATAGCTGTTAAATTTGTGGTTTTCTATTAATTAAAAATTAATTATAAGTTATTTCTATTCCGGATTACTTTAGTTGCCACGGCCGTGTTTTAATACACATTTACGCAACATTTCACAATTCTGGCTTCCAAACTGTGGATTTGTATAGCCTTACAGACAGACAAATTTTCATTTTTATATATAATATTATTAACTGCAGTTCCATTTATTTTAATACATTACTCTGTTCTCATACGTCACTTTTCATTTTAAATGCATAGCCCGAAAGTCAAAGCAGCAAGTGTTTCAGATTAAATTTGGGTAGAATTTGATGAAAATGAGTTTTCTCAGAAATATGAGTTTCCTGGATGCCAACAATTCACAAACATTTTCATATTCGAAATTTACGTTTCACAGACATAAATGATAAATTAAAAGTATTAACGTTAAAATTAATATTATTTTATTATTCTTACACGTATAAATTAAATTGCGCTTAAAAACCCTATATTCCGGTTTGAGAAACCTGATTAATCTACCCTATATATATAAAATCCTAATGAAACGAATTTATGAAACGGATTTCATGAAACGATTCTACGAAACGACTGATTAAGGCTGTTATCAACTGCTCTGCTCAACAAGCGCAAAACGTTTTGACACATTTACAAATTCATTTTTTAATGGAAAGATATAAAATTGGAAACCCTGACCATGGAAGCGATTTGGAATCGAACTGTTTTTTTTTTTTTAATTTTTTAATCAATAAATTAGCTATTGAGTTATAAGCGATTTTGATCACGTGACAGGGCATTTTTCCCCCCTTATTGACTGGATTTTCTTTCGTTCGGAAGTTCGGTTCAAAATGTCAGCTTTGACAGTATTTTCTGAAAGATCTATTGCGTTTAGAAGAAAATGGAAAAAACAGTTCAATGACATAGTTTCTGAATAACAACACCTTCTAGTTTCAGGTGTTTTTGAACGAAAATGAATTAAAACTAATGTCAAATGTTGACCCTTTGGATTTGAGAACAGCGTTAAACAACTGATTACACTGTACAACAGTGGTTTTGTCCTAGAACTAAAATTAGTTGATTCTGGATCAATTTTTGGCGCTGATTCCCAATATGCTTTCCGTTTATCTCTAGGTTGTCCAGGTTTTGAGAAATTTGCATATTTAAATTTATGCAAATTTAAGCTTTTTTGTGCTATTTTATGCAAATTTTAGGTACAATATATGGTCACATCTAATTGCTAGATAATGACTATTTGACTATTTGCTTCAGATAAATGTCACGATTTGCATATTCTTAACATTTATTTATCAGTTATTATGCCTAATTTGCATATTTTTCAATGGTGTAATGTTTACATCACTATCAACTTTAAAATAGTTGCCACAGAATTGACGTAATGTTTTTCTAGACTAGATTTTTATGCTGATTTCAAATGTGCAGTCTGTTTTCTTATGTCATGTCCAGTTTTTGTGTAATATATGAATTTCTAGTTTTGCACGGCATTAACACGGGATTGATATAAGATACTTTTTAGAGGTGTGTAATTCATTGACAAGAAGGTGAACAGGGTCAGATTCATATCAGAGACATAAACAAAAATTTATAAAATCGAAAAAAAAAAAGTAGTAGAATCTATCCTAACTAGTTGAAGTTTATCATACAAAGTATCATAAAAAGCCATTTCTGGCTTTTTTTGACCAAAAACTAATACTTCTTTTTTTTCAAAAACTAGACGTGATAGAAGAAAACAGATACAAGATTTGAAATCAGCTCAAAAAACTGGTTTAGAAAAATATTAGCGTACTCGTGCGGCAGAAATATTTGAACGTCAAGAAACATTATTAGAAAAAAATGAAAAATATGCAAATTAGGTGCAATATTTCACAGTCACATGTCAGTATAATCTCAGAAACAACGTTTTTGTGAAGTAAATTAGGTAGTAATCATAACATAAAACAAAAAACCCTGTCTGGTATTGCTTTATACCTTAAATTTGCAAATAATTGTATAAAATTTACTAAATTTGCATAAATTGAAATATGCAAATATCTCTCAAACTTGACGTGCTGGAGTAAATCTAAAACTAGATTCGGAATCAGCACAAAAACATAAAAAAAAAAAAAAAAAAAACAAATTTCTGTTTTAGGACAGAGCAAAAGTTCAAATTTGTTGACCAGTGTTATGTTTCACGGCGTTTTCTCCTAAAATATGGAATACTTTGCGATTAAATTAACACCAAAAATCGGTATTGATCCGCAGATCTCAAAACTGGTATTAGAATTTTTAAATTCGAATTAGTTTTCAAAATATTAATTTTTTTTCTAATTTTATACACTTTTCTCTAATAATGACAACTCAAATTTTAATCATAACAGATATCTTTTTTCATATTTTAGAAAAGGTTATTATTGAAGTGAAAACTTCTTTAGGCGCGTTGAGCTTTTTTTGAGATGGAGTAAAACCACTGATTTGGAGACACTGTTACGTAACCGACATGCTAGCATTTTGGAACATAGACACTAGCGCGCCAAGCGGTGAATGACAGGAACTTTTCCCTCTTCAGCTCAATCCGCAAAAGAAGAACGAAGCTAAAACTCACTTTTTCTCCCGGCGTTCACACAGGAACACACACAAAATTTACATTTTCATTGCAATACGCTGTTGTGTTTATTGTTAAAGACAAATACTTGATACTTTCATTATTGAAGTGAAAGCTTCTTTGGGCGCGTTTGGCATTTTTTGAGATGGGAAAAACCACTGAACTCGTGATACTGTTATTGTAACCGACACCTCTGTATATAAGTATGTACATGTATTGTGCATAGTTCGGTATGAGGAGGGCGGGCAATTAATTGTTATTGATTGCTTAATCAATAACAACAATTTACAGGCATGCTTGCCTGTGCGCTATTGGTTCCCGAAATACACGTACAAGAGTTAGAAAAAGGAAATCTCATCAAAAACATCTCATGTAAAAATTAGCCAAGTCTCGTGACTCTTGCTAAAATAAAACTACCTTGCTCTAGCAAAATAAAATTATCTTTATTCAACAGTTGTTATTTATGTCAATAGTCGGCGGCAAAAGTGAACTATTCGATCAAATATCGGGCAAGTTTAGCAGAAAAACTCTCTCGTTTTTAAAATTCGTGTTATTTTTGCGTTATGGTGTATGTCATAGCATCAAACTATAGCGATATTTCTAATAATAATGTAGTGGTTTTAAATATAGCAAAAGCATAAGCGCAATTATTTATCAAGAAATGTTAACATACTTGCAGAATTATTTGACTTGCAGAAATATTTAAATTCACCAAAACAACATTTGGTAAAACAAATTATTTTGTTTTTCGTCAGTTAAAATCAATTATACCGTATTCGTGACCTACCTATTTCGTGTAACTAAAAACCGATAACGCTGTATTTTATCGTGTTGATGGTCTGGTCAATGACCAACAGTATTGGCGGGAATTTCGATTACGGAAAATAAAATACGGGGCACAGATGTCAGATACCCACTTGGGTACCTAATTGACACCAAAATGGCGTTACTTTATTTTACAAGGTAACCCGGCTACCGTTGCTTATTTATTAATAAATTGTTCATTTACTTTTATTTTATTTTTTTAAATTGTACAATTGTTTTGTTCTATCTATATTATAAAGGACAAACATATCTGTGCGTAACGCATACGTCATTTTGCGAATGGCAACACTTTGAAATTTGAAATAAAATTTTGGTTTTGTAATTTTCTCTACTGCAAATTTTTATACTTCTAAACATCGCACATTTTAAATTTTTACACCGCCGTATAAGGAAAAAAATGCTCTTTTAAATGCAATTTGTTTGAAATCTGTATCTCAATTTAATTTTAAGATATTAATTTTTTTGTAGTTTTTATTACTTTTTTTGTAATTGTGGCAGCTGAAGTACTCCATTTCTGTTGAAAGACATGTTGAAACTAAAGGGGAGGGGGAAGGAAAATAGTAGATTGCAGTATCTTTTTGTTGCCATTTTCTCATAAAAACCGAAAAAAATTGAAATTAAAATACGTGTTATGTCAAGAATATCGTCTGTTATAAAACCCAGTGAATTTTGGCTTTATTTCGTTTTTATTTATAAATTAAATGATTTTGCCGTGCCGGCTCCATTGCGAAATATTAATAAACAATTTGCGCATAAAAAACAGTTCATAATTTCTCTCCCGCTAAATTTTCTCCAACGAAATTAAAGTTTCATCAATAAATAAATAAAAGAATAACATATAAAAAAGCACGAATTTAACATATATGTAATCGAACAATTTAAATTTTTAGAGCCGAATTGGGAAAAATATGTGCTTTTAAATGTAATTTGTATGAAATAGAGTTGCTAGGCAACTGTTAAAGTAAAAGAGAAAAAAGAATGTATATATTGAAAACACAAGATAGCTTTTTTAGACATCTTCCTTAAACTTTCATCTGTACCAATTTGGCTAATAATTATTTTTTAAATGAAAGCTGTTCATTTGTAGATGTCCTTGCACTAGCTATTTTTCTAAATATTTTCACTTTTGTATTTTTAATTTAATTTGAGAAGTTTTTTTGAAAGTTCATCAAAATGGTAGCCATCGTATTATTTCCACTGTTTCACAAAAAAAGAAATATTGGAGTTTATTTATCCTTATTGATATCATTTACTCATTACAATTAAAAGTACTATTTTAAGAAAATGACGTCACTATTTAAAAAACATTTTCGCTCATAAAGCTAATGTTACAATATATTTTCATTCGACTGATACGGAATTTGAGAAACTGGGCGTAATGCTTCAGTAAGTGACATATTTAAGAGAAAACAATCCTTTTCTTTGATAAAACTATATATTTTTACACGAATACATCTAAAAGACATCAGTCTCTGGAATTTGTACTTCGCGGTACTGAAATTAGACCCTCAGGCCAAAAGAATACATTTTCATATGCAAAGTTTTAGCTGACAAACGGAACTTCACGTTTGAAAATCTATCTATATTATAAAGGAAAAATATGTCCGTGCGTAAGGCTGACGTCATTTTGAGAATGGCAACGCTTGACGATTAAATGTCGGTTTTGCAATCTTTGCTACTGCAATTTTTTGAATTTCTAAACATAGCGCATCTTCAATTTTTACACCCGTTATAAAGAGAAAAAAATCTACTTTCAAATGCAATTTGCTTGAAAACTGTATCTTAATTGATTTATTTATTATGTTTTTTTAAATAATTTTCAAGCATAATGTTTTTTAATCTATATCCATTGCGTACAGGCTCCATTACGAAATAAGCCATTTGCACTTAAAATAATATAAATAATTCAGCATTTGTCCCTGACTAATTTTTTATAGCGAAATTAAAACTTTATCAGTCTATTATATTAAAAAGTGTCTGTCCGTTTGTATATCACAGCTGTTCCTCCTAGAATATGGAATGTTGGGTGACCAAATTAACGCCAGTTATCCGCATGGGTCCCAGGATGTTAAAAGTGGTCGTAGAATTTTTAAATTTGATTAGTTTTCGAGCTATAAATTTTTACGTTATTTTTTATGACATTTCTGTAATGATGGAAACTAAAATTGCTCCATTTTTGTGGATAAAAGAGAGAAAAGGGAAAATGACAAGGATTATTAGGTATCATTGTTTGAAATCATTTCTAAATTGAAATTAACGTTAACGAAATTAAAAACAGGGATTTAATTAAGTGTCTGTGTTTGCCCCATGTTGGTAGCTCACGGAAAATATTCCATCTTGTGCTGCGTTTGTAGCCTTGGCAACCTGTAATAGTGAGAAGTTCCAGGCTGGGTATAGTTCCATGTGGTTTAGTCAGTAGAATGTCAGTGCGCTATACTGATGGGCCGGGTTCGAGTTCCGACATGGAATCTTTTTCACTAGGTTGGCCTTTGCGCCTTTTAAGCAATTAATTTGAAATTTTTTGAAATATAAGCAAATCATTTTCATTTGGAGAAAAAATGCACGGTTGATGTCAAAGAATTCGATCCCTATTCCACGTGCTTGTTTTGTTTTGGCCGATTGAGGTTATTTAAATTTGAGCAATAACGCGCATCATATTACAAATCATTTTTACAGCATACTGTACCTCCATCTATCTCTATCCTGGATGATTTCCGCCGTATTTATATGACATTTACGTAAATTAGAAAACATTTTATATTTTATTTATTTATTTACAGTGTAAGTAAGGTTTTAATACTTTAAATAAGATTAAGTTACATATTTTAGAAATATTTTGTCCAGCAAAGAGGTAATAAGAGACGTTCTTTAAGACTGTTCTAAACTGCTCTGCTCAAATTTTTAGTAACTGTCTTAGAGATAATTTGAATCTTATGTATCTACCACGCCAAATTTCAATTTTCTATCTTTATCAATTGTATTTGTAATTGCAATTTAGAACGGGTTTTTTAACGCTTTTCGCGCATTTTACGCGAGTTAGAGCACGGTTAGACAGACAGACGGACAGACAGACAAACTGAATTCATAAATACTTTCCAACTATGTTGGACAGTATTAAAAAGTTAACTCCAATTTTTTCTTCCCTTAAAAATTTTACAAATAAAGAAATTTTTAAAGTTACTGCCTTAACCAATAGATGGCACCACAGTTTTTTTTATATAAATACTATTTTTTTCTTTCTGTTCTTTTTTTTTCTTTGTTTGTCGATTTGTACGAAAAATAATTACTTACTTTTTCAGTACATACTAGGGGGATCGGCCCCCTACGAGCTACGCTCGCCAACCCCCGTCCAGACACCGCAAACTCTAAATGCACGCTAATGTGATCGGCTTTAAAAAGATTTCGAAAGATTGAATTATAATTTAAAAAACAGTGGCGATCTCCCTATAAACGGATTTCTATTCATTTCTCTTTGATTGGGGAAATTTTAACGCCAAATCCTCTGCGGTACTACTTGATTATCCCGTCGACTAATTTCGCCAAATTATATAAATCGCCAAACCACTCGCCAAATTATACAAATTGACATAATTTTTATTTTAAATAACGAAAGAACAAATAAATTAGTACAACATTAATAAAAATACAAATAAAACGTCGAAATAAAAATAACTTGATGACGTAGACACGTGTAACAACATTTCAAAATAAGTTAATATAAAAGGAATTAAGTAAACAGAATCTTTGTCTCCCGGTATTTTTTAACAAAGCGAAAAGAAAGTTCTTTTAAATGAGACATTTTAAATTAATCGTTTTTAATCTGACGTAATTTTGACCAAACTATTCTTTCTATTTTTAATATTCACGTGAAAATACTTGTGTTACAAATAAAATATTATTTGTGCTTTCCTAAGAAAAATAGCTGAAAAGTATCCTCTCAAAACAAATAAATGTCTAGGACAATTTGTAAATTTAAACCGTTTTGCAATATTATTTTGTGTTCATTTTATGTAATAACTGTAATGTGACGTAAATATGACGTAATTTCTCCTATTTAAGACTTCTAACGCATGTTAATAAATTTATTATTTTACAAATTCCTTTCTCTCTTAAAATTCACGTGTAATTATAGTTTTTATGACGTAATTTTTAATAAGTTCCTGCTTTTTGTACATAATTATTTAATTCTAATTCCAAATGTTTTTTTTCTGTTTATAATAGTCACGTGTAAATAATTTTTTAATTTATTACACGCATATTTTTTTTTTTTTAAAGCAAACATTATTGTTTCCGCTGTTTATACAGTTGGCAACAGTTTAAATTAATATCACTTTCTAAAATCTGTAAAAAATATCTCTCGAAATGCTGAAAATTTGAATTTAAAATAGATATAAAACCTCGAAAAATGAGTCAAATTAAAAAAATAAATCAATTCTGCACACCGGGAAATTATAACGTATAAAATGAACTAAAAATTATTAAATTCCGATGTATAGTTTTTGCTACTATAAAACTTTTTTAGTGGAACGATTTTGTCCAACTTTAGCATTAAATATCTCTTAAAATAATTCTTCGATTTGAAAACTGTCTGCATCAGCGTGCTTATCAAACATTTCTGTATAACACTACCGATTTTCATATTTTTGTATGCATTATTTTTCTTAATATTAACGAAGAAAGACCTCCGGTCACAAAAAATTCAAAACCGGCGGCGGCGGCGGTGACAGCGGTAGTTACTTTTTTTTAGAATAGAGAGATACATCATCGATCAGTTGTAATAAGAAATATGAAAAATTGTAGATCATTTCAATTTAATTAACCGATAATTACAGGACAATTAAATACGAAATCAATCATTCATTAAAAAATATATTGAAGATGGTAACTTTTACTCAAGGCTGTTCTTAACTGCTCTGCTCAACAAGCGCAAAGCGTTTTGACACATTTACAAATTCATTTTTTAACGAAAATATATAAAATTGGAAAGCCTGACCATGGAAGTGATTTGGAATCAAACTGTATTTTCCATTTTTTTTATCAATAAATTACCTATTGAGTTATAAGCGATTTTGATCACGTGACACACGTTTTTCAGCCTTTGAGTATTTTTTTTTTCCTTTCGCACGGAAATTGGGTTCAAAACGCCCACTTTGACACTATTTTCTGACAGATCTATTGTGTTTGAAAAAAAAAAAAAACGAAAAAACAACTCGATTACATAGTTTCTGAACAACAACACCTGCTAGTTTCATGCAAAAAATAACAAAAATAAATTAAAACTTCTGTCATAAAGTTGCCCGCTTGGATATGAGAAGGGGACCGGGAAAGCCCTATCTCCGCCATGTTAAATTCACCATATTTATGTACCTTTATCTCAGAAAGGGTGAAAGATAGAGGTCTAGAATTTTTAGAGTAGTTTGAATAGCATGCTTTACGTATTTTAACGGACCATTTTTTTTCTAAGGAAACTCAAAATTAATTATAAATTATTTATTGAAAGTCATTTTTAAATTAGCCCTTTTTGGTAAGATTTCACTGCCTAAAATAAATAATTCTCGACAAATCATTAAATCCCTGTGTTAAAGTATACAATATATCATTATATAAGTATTTAAAAAAAATCTGAGTTTTTAAGTTTAATAGATATTGTAAAAAAGGAACATAAACATGAAAAATCAGGAAAGTTTTGAGATGAAACATGAAAGTTTTGAGAAAAAGTCAATTAAAGATTTAAATAGCCATTAAGCTGTGAAGTACTCTTAGAAAAGAATGAATAATTTCAACACTTATTTTTTTATATATATAAACATGTGTGACATATCGTTGGAAAGATAAAAGTTTAAACTACTGAATGATATATAAAAATTAAAAATCGATTTTTTGGTTGAATTTTGCTTTCCCGGCCCTCTTAAGGCGGTTCTCAAGCCCACTGCTCAACAAGCCCGAAATTTTTTAACACCTTTACTAACTCATTTTTAAAGGTAAAGACATACAATTGGCAGGGCTCACTATTGAATCGATTTGCAATCAAAGTGAGGTTTCTTTTCTTTTTTCTTTCTTTTTAATAAAGTATTTATTAAATTATAAGCGATATTGGGTCATGGGACAACCGGTTTTCCTCCTCTTCCTGGTTGCTTCTTCTCCTTTCATCCGGGAATTCGGTTCAAAACGCCGACTTTGACGGTATTTTCTAAAAGATCTTTTAAGTTCACCAAAAAAAATGGAAACGTCTGTCGATTACATACCTTCTGAATGACAACGCCTTCCCATTTAATGCGTTTTCGAGCAATAATGAATTAAAAGTTGTGTCATAAAGTTACCTTTTTGCATTTGAGGACAATCTTAAGAAGAATATACAGCAAAAAGAATTTTAAAATATTAATTTACTAATGAGAAATTAAAAAATAATTCAATGCATACCATGCTTGCTCATACACAGGTATGACATTTGCAAGGGGAATGTGAGCCCTGACTGACCAACTGCCTTAAGGGAGTCCGGGACACAAAAATGTCCAAATTCCCCCCCCCCCCCCAAAAAAAAAAAAAAACTTTTATTGCATTAAAACTTTCTCTGTATTTTTCTGCTTAAAATGACATTTAAATCATGTTTCTATCTTAATTAGAACAGGAAATATTAAATTTTTTGTTTCGGTTTGTTTTCAAAATCTAGCTTTCAAGCAATGGTTGTCATGAAAACGATTTCTTGTGAAAATGCGTTTTTCTTCATGATGGCTTTTTTCCCCATTTCCCGTATTTAAATCGTTATAAGTCAAGAGCCGTTAAAGATAAATGGTTCAAACTCGGAACATGTCAGTAATACGGAAATAATATGACTTTATCTTAAATAGGACGTCATCGCCATGGCAACCTAGAACCATTACCTATCAAGGGATATCAATAAATTAATTACATGTGATAGGATTTAATAGAATAATCACCATGGCAACCTAGAATCATTACCTATCATGGGATATCATTGAATTAACTACGCATGATAGGATTTAACAGAATAATCATTATGGCAACCTAGAATCCGCACCTGTTATGGGATATCATTGAATGAATTACGTATGATAGGATTTAATAGAATGAAGAAAACTTTTATTAATATATTTTTAAGTTTTGATACGATTTTCACAAAATTTGAAATGACTCGACAAAATTCTGCAGCGAGTATATATATTATTAAATTTTAAACCATTCGATAGGGTAGTTTTTAAGCTGTTATATGCGGACGGGCGGACCAGATGACGACTATACGGTCTACGTATTTATATAACTATAAACGCTTCTAAAAATTACCTTTTAGTCAATATTTTTTAAGTTCTAAATTGTTTTATTATTTTTTACATGCTTAAATGATCTATTCTAATATATGGATAAATATTTTTCAAATCGGAGTTGTTGTGTCTGAAAGGGTTAAAGTCATGACAGAAAGGTCTGTAATTAAATAAATAATTAAATAAATAGAATGAAAGAAATGGAAAAGAAATAAATAAAAAGAAACGCCTCGAAGAAAACGATTTAACTCTTCTTTAATTTTCCCACTTTCCACTTCGACATCAGCCACGGCAGCCAAACGAGTTTTACAGGCGGAGATGTGAAGAAATTTGCAATCCTTAAGGCTGTTCTAAAATCCAAAGGGTCAACTTTCTGACATAAGTTTTAATTCATTTTTGTTCGGAAACGAATGAAACTAGAAGGTGTTGTTATTCAGAAACTATGCTATCGAACTGTTTTTTCCGTTTTCTTGTAAACGCAATAGATCTTTCAGAAAATAATATCAAAATTGACATTTCGAACCGAACTTCCGAAGAAGAAAATCCACTCAGTAAGGGGAGGAAAATGCCGTGTCACGTGATCAAAATTGCATATAACTCAATGGGTAATTTATTGATCAAAAAATGGAAAACACGGTTCGATTCCAAATCGCTTCCATGGCCAGGCTTTCCAATTTTATATCTCTCCGTTAAAAAATGAATTTGTAAATGTGTCAAAATATTTTGCGCTTGTTGAGCAGAGCAGTTGAGAACAGCCTTAAGGCCAAAGGAGTCGGTTTCTGACACATTTTAGAATTCATTTTTGTTCGGAAACGCATGCAATTGGCAGGTGTTGTTATTCAGAAACGATGTAATCGAATGGCGTTTTCCATTTTTTCATACGTAAAAGGTCTCTCGAAAAAAAAAAAAAAAAAACTGCCAAAGCGGAGTTTTGAACCGAATTTCCGCACGTGGTCCCGCCAGAAAGGAGAAAAACTGGCCGTCACGTGACCACAATATCTTATGACTCTATAAGTAATTTATTTATATATATATAAAAAAATAGAAAATTCATTTCGATTCTAAATGGCTTCAATAGTCAGGCGTGCCAGTTTTATGCCTTTACGTTTAAAAATGAGTTAGAAAGTTTCGGGATGTTGATCAGGGGATTTGAGAATTGCCTTAAGGGGGCCGTGAACCTTTATTTATGCAAAATCCGACCCAAAAATTTAAAATTATTTTTATGCATATTATTATTCTTCAGTTTGTTCTGAGCCATTTGCGAAAAACCGCATGCAGACGCGATTATTTTTCGCAAAGTTACAAGCGTTAAAATTTTGTACACAAACAATTTTTCAGACCTTTAGTATAGTACTTTAAATCTGTTTTTCTCAAAACAGATTTTTCAACACTTTTAGAATTTTTAAAAGCTCCATGTGTTTTAATTTTTGGATCAAAATTCATGAAATTGATACGGAAGAATCCTGACATTACTTACTAAGAAACTGTGTAGGCATTTAACAATTCGACTTTATTAAGATATTTAAAGATATTTAAATTAGATTTTTAGCTTATTAAAAGGCAAACTTTTGATGAAAATCGATATGGAATTCAGAAAAAAACCCTCTAAAAAAATAACTATTAAAGGGATTGAAAAATCGATACACAGATTTGTTTACAATAGACTTTTAAGTGATTCAAATTTAAAATTGAGGAAATATCTCAAAAATTAAAACGCATGGAGCATTTTAAAATTTCGTTTTAATTTTTTTTTAACCATTTGGAAAAATGGTTATTGTCCTCGTCAGGGTAGGAAATCAAAAGCAAATCTGAAGCTTTTTATTGGTTTAATCCGCATTTTATTCGTTTTTTGATTGGTCTATACAGTAATCTGTATTTCTCTTTACTTTCAACAGAGATGGATACTACTGTTGCCACTATGACAAAAAAGTAATAAAAACTACAAAAAATATTAATAACTCAGAAACAAATTGAGATACAGCTTTCAAACAAATTGCATTTAAAAGTACATTTTTTTCTCTATACGACGGTATAAAAAGTATATTGTGGGATGTTTAGAAATTTATGAATGAAATTTCATTTAAAATGGGTAGTCAGATTTCTTGGAAATCTGACGATGGAAAAGCCTTTTCCCGAACAGCCAATGAAATATTTCAAATGAAAATCAAATTTCAAAGTAATTGCTTAATAGGCGCAAAAGCCAACATAGTGAAAAAGATTCCAAGCCGGGACTCGATCCCGGGCCATCAGTATAGCGCACTGACGTTCTACCGACTAAACCACTTGGAACGATACCCAGCAAGGAAAATTTCTTACTATTTTATGTTGGCAAGGCTACAAACACAGCACAAGATGGAATATTACCGTGAGCCAGCAACCTGGGGCAAACACGGAATATAATTAAATCCAGCATCGATAGAAACAAATATTCCATCTTGTGCTGCGTTTGTAGCCTTGCCAACATATAATAGTGAGAAATTTCCTTGCTGGGTATCGTTCCAAGTGGTTTAGTCGGTAGAACATCAGTGCGCTATACTGATGGCCCGGGTTCGAGTCCCGGCTTGGAATCTTTTTCACTATGTTGGCCTTTGCGCCTATTAAGCAATTACTTTGAAATTTGATTTTCATTTGAAATATTGTATCCAAGGCGAATGTTTCCTTCTGGAATAATTTCCATGTATTAATATAGCCAATGAAATGCTTGGATAATACGTAAGTTTCAGGTGGATAATACGTAAGTTTCAGGAAATCTGACGAGTCGCAGGCGATTTTTGTCGCTATAACACTATTAATGTTTAATTCATAGCGTACGTAATGATGTATGATCAATTCCGTGCGATTTTTTGTGTCTTAAATTTTAGTCTTTGAAAAAATCATTTTCCAAATGGCCGTTGTAATTTGTTAAATTGCTTTTTTTTTTTTTTTTTTTTTTTTTATCATTAAGTTATAATAAGATGGAAATTTCTTTTAGGGTGTTCTGCATACTTATGGTGAAATGTATATTTCCATGAAATTTCATATTTGTATGATGAAGTTTAAAAGAAAATTTTTTTAACATCCACCGTCTCCTTAAGGCTGTTCTCAAGCTCACTGCTCAACAAGCACGAAACTTTCTGGCACAATGACGTACACATTTTGAAACGTAAAGGTACAAAATTGACAGACCTGACCATGGAAGCGATTTGAAATCGAAATGATTTTTCCGTTTTTAGATAAGTAAATTACCTATCGGGTTAGAAGCGATTTTGATCACGTGACAAGGCGTTTTCCTCCCTTCGTTGACTGATTTTTCTGCTTTCGTTGGGAAATTGTGTTGAAAACGCCAACTTTAACAGTATTTTCTGAAAGATCTATTGTGCTTAGAAAAAAAATGGAAAACGTCTTTCAATTACTACATAGTTTCTGACTAACAACACCTACCAGTTTCAGGTGTTTTTGGACAAAAATGAACTAAAATATTGTCATAAAGTTGCCCCTTTGGATTTGAAAACAGCCATAAGTCTGTTCTCAAATCCAAAGAAGCTACTTTGACATATTTTTTACTTTATTTTTGTTTGTAAACGCATGTAATTAGCAGGTGTTCTTATTTAGAAACTATGTAATCGAAAGACGTTTTCCCTTTTATGGTAAATGCAAAATGTCTTTCAGAAAATACTGTAAAAGTTGGCGTTTTCATCCGAATTTCCGGATGTGACAACGCGAGGAAAGTAACAAACCTGTCGTCATGTGACAGAAACCGCTTATAAATGGATAGGTAATTTATTTATTTTTTTAAAAAAATGGAAAACTCTATTGTATTCCAAATCACTTTAATAGTCAGACCTGCATATTTTATGCATGTACGCTTAAAAATGAGTCATAAAATGTGTCAGAAAGTTTCATTTTGTTGAAGAAGGAATTTTCAATCTTTAAGAGCATACTTCGCCGAAACTGGTTTTCCATTCTCCGATCGTGAAATTCCATTTTAACCTAGGTAAAAATTAAATTCGATGATTACTCATTACCTAATTACAATTATCGGAAAACAAATTTCACCATCAGAATACAGATATCAAATGCCGGTGTAGTGTGTTTTCAAAAATCGCTTATTTAATTTTTTTTTTTTTTTTTTTTTTTTTTTTTTTTTTTTAATTGGTAAACTAATATGAAAATTCTACTTATGGAAAATTTTTCAACTTATCTTTTAAGGGCACATGGAACAATAAATTGGTAAAATTTTCGAGTTTTGAATTGAGTTATAAATTGATAAAACAGAAAAAAAAGTTGATGATGAAATGTTAAATCAATATGATTATGATGCTGGAAGGTTTTAAAATAATATATTTAAGCATAGTGGGTGTGTATATAATTTTTTTGCCTTTTCGAAAAAAAAAAGTGGTTTTTTGAAGCTTCGATACATTTTTCTAAAAATCTATTTTAGGTAAACTGTTGAAACTTTCCAAACTTATGTAACTAACTCTATTTGAAAATAATAAGAAGCGATTTTCATTTTGGAGTAAAAGAAATAAAATTTAAAATATTTTACTAAAAACTTTAGAAAAGGATTTTCGGAGTTTTTTAGTAAAGAATTTTTAATTTTATTTCTTTTAAGCCAACATGAAAATCGCTTATTATTATTTTCAAAGAGAGTTACTTACACAGGTTTGGAAAGTTTCAACTGTTTACCTAAAATAGATGTTTAGAAAAGTTACCGAAGAATAAAAAAACACATTTTTCGAAAAGGCAAAAAAGCTATATACACACCCACAATGCTTAATTATATTATTTTAAAACCTTACAGCATCATAATCATATTGATTTAACATTTCATCATCAGCAATTTTTTTTTCTGTGTTATCAATTTATAACTCAATTCAAAACTAAAAAAATTGAACCAATTTATGTTCCACATGTCCTTAAAAAATACTTAAAATTTAAGTAGAAAATTTTTAAAAATGCCATATGCTGGCAGTTTAAGTTTACTTTCGGGTTGTGAAAACAGCTTTCTGATAGCTCTATTTGGTAATAAGTAATCACCAAATTAATTTTTCCCTTATAGGTCTGCACGTGCTGGAATTTTCAGGCCTGGCCCGTTCTAAAATATAAAAGTTCAATTTATAATTTCACAAAGTTCATTATTTAATGCAATTTTCTGAATGAAACGGAATTATAAATTCATATTTCATTTTATTTTCCTTTTACTATTCATAGAAAGGTCATTATTTAAAGATCGGATATTTAACTGAAAAAAAAATGAAATTGGATTTTTATATTATTCATTCATATTTCTATAATTCTATTTCATTTGAAATTAAAAATAATTATTAGAATAATAATTATTTCTGAAAAATCCTTTCCTTGAAGATAGAAAAAATTATCAATTTATACATATAAATAAATGAAAATAACTTTCAGCAAATATTTTTTTCTACATTTACTTTTCTCTTCCTGGAAAGTTCATTATTTAAGGCAATTTTCTAAATGAAACAGAACTATAAATTCATATTTCATTTTATTTTCCTTTTACTATTCATAGAAAGGTCATTATTTAAATATAGAATATTTAACTGAAAAAAAATCAAATTGAATTTTTATATTATTCATTCATATTTCTATAATATTTCATTTGAAATTAAAAATAATTATTGGAATAATAATTCTTCGTAAAAAATTATTTCCTTGAAAATCGAAAAAATTATTAAGGAATACATATAAATAAATGGAAATAACTATTCAGCAAATATTTTTTTCTACATTTACTTTTCTCTTCCTGGAAAGTTCATTATTTAAGGCAATTTTCTAAATGAAACAGAACTATAAATTCATATTTCATTTTATTTTCCTTTTACTATTCATAGAAAGGTCATTATTTAAATATAGAATATTTAACTGAAAAAAAATCAAATTGAATTTTTATATTATTCATTCATATTTCTATAATATTTCATTTGAAATTAAAAATAATTATTGGAATAATAATTCTTCGTAAAAAATTATTTCCTTGAAAATCGAAAAAATTATTAAGGAATACATATAAATAAATGGAAATAACTATTCAGCAAATATTTTTTCTACATTTACTTTTCTCTTCCTGGAAAGTTCATTATTTAAGGCAATTTTCTGAATGAAACAGAACTATAAATTCATATTTCTTTTTATTTTCCTTTTACTATTCATAGAAATATCATTATTTAAAGATATAATATTTAACTTAAAATTTTAAATTGAATTTTTATATTATTCTTTCATATTTCAATACTTTTATTTCATTTGAAATTGAAAATAATTATCAAATAATAATTATTTATGAATAATTATTTTCCTGAAAAATAGAAAAATCATTAATTAATAAGTATAAATAAAATAAAATAACTTATTAGCAAATATTTTTTATATATTTATTTTTATCGTGATCGAAATTTCATCATTTAATGCATATTTCTGAATGGAGCAAAACTAGATATTAATATTCCTTTTATCTTCATTTTTCGGTTCATAGTAACATCATATTTATTCCATCCTTTTGGATTAAACGAAACTATAAATAAAATATAATATAATATTTATAATAAATAAAATAATTGAAATAAAATAATTTAAAAAATATTCCTTTTTAAATTCATTTTATTTTCCGTAGCAAGATCTTTACTTATAATGGTAAATACAACGGAAAATGAATGTTATATTATTCTTTCATATTTCTGTAGTTATATTTCATTTGAAATTGAAAATAATGATCTAATAATAATATTCCCCGGATAATTATATTCTTAAAAGATAGAAAAAAATCATTAATTATTACGCATAAATTAACGAAAATAACTAGTGAGATTTTTTGTTTTTATATATTTCTTTTCGTGAAATATTTTTTATTTACAGCAATTTTCCAAATAAAACGAAACTATAAATGAATACGTATAATTGAAGGAAATTAATTATTATTTCTACATTTATTTTCCAGTTAATTAAATCTATTAATTACTATTGTTTACTTTTAAATTCATTTTACTGTTCGTATCAAGATTGTTATTTATAAATGCAAATACAACAGAAATTGGATTCTTATGTTATTCTTTAATATTTCTATGTACTTCTATTTCATTTACATTTACAATAATTATCTAATAATAATTTTTCGTGTATAATTATTTTCTTGAAAGATAGAAAAATCATTATTTAAAATGCATAAATAAACGAAAGTAACTATTTAACCTTTGATTTCCTTATGTAATACAACTTTCCGAATCAAACGAAACTATATATAAATTAATATTTCTCTTTTATTTGCATTTTACTGTTCGTAGAAAGTGCATTATTTATGATAGAGAACATAATTGAAAAATAAAAAAGTGAATTGGAATTTTTATATTATTCATTCATATTTTCATACTCCTATTTCATTTTAAATTCAGAAAAATGATCTAATAAATCTTCCTGGATCTTCCTGAAAGATAAAAAAAAATCATTAAGTAATATGCATTTAAAAAAAAGGAAAATAATTATTCAGCTAATATATTGTTTTTACCCGACTGAAAAGAAGGGTTGTGTTTCACGCGTATCTGTGTATGTGGATTTGTTTATACCCTCGAAACATCCCAACGGCTGAATGGATTTTAATGAATGAGGTCTCTATCAATTCATCTTAACGGCCCGATGGTTATAGGCTAAGTTTTGTTTTTATAAATTCAAAATGGCGGTAGAGACGAAAGAAAAATTACGCACCCTATTGAGTGGCGTATCATTGGATAGGTCTTTCAAAATGAAGACGATGTTTCATTGACTATTTTACAGTCAGAAGCTCCGTTAAAATATTATACAACCTGGAAGTTGTGTATGTAGGATCTCTAGCTTTACTGTAACTAACCATCATACACATCTATAGACCTCGTCGAAACAGTGCTTATAGATAGGAACTAACAATTAAACACAACTTAAAAGTCATCAATACAAGTAAATAAAAAAATAGATAAGTAATATGAACAAGTAATATAAAAATAAATATATTTTAAGTCATTTCCTACTTAGGTCAATAAGAGAATTTTTTTCTCTCATTCTTCTTTCCTCTTGAGTGGCGATTAAAATGCCTTGATCAAGAAGAGGGCTCTCTCGGTCTTAAAATACCTTGATCAAGAAGAAGGCTCTCTCGATTATTGAAAATTAATTTAATTTAATTTAATTAATGAATTAATATTTAAAAAAACTGGATTAACATCAAGTGTCATCCACTACAAGTTTAAAAAAATTTATTTGAGCTTGATTGGAGGAATAATAAGTATTTTATTAACGATTGAAAATTTGAACAAGATATACATAGCGAGAGTGTGAGCTAATAGTAGGAATTGAAAAAAAAAAAAAGTTTCACATTGATGAAAAATAATTAGTTCGCTTTTTACGCAGTCGGGTTTTTTGATTTTTTATATTTAATTGTTTATTAAAATTTTGTTTTCTCCTCATGCAAAGTTAAATATTTAATGCATCTTTCTGAAAGAAACAGAATTTTAGATTAATATTTCGTATTATTTTCATGTTCTTGTTCGTAGAAAGGTCATTAATTAAGATAGAAAATAAAACTTAAATTGAAGTTCTATATTATTCATTCATATTTCTATACTATTTCATTAGAAATGGAAAATAATTATGCCATCTCACTGAAGAAAACGAAACTATGAATTAATAGTTCTTAGATTTAAATTCATTTTACTGTTCGTAGCAAGATTGTTATGTATAAGAGGAAATACAATTGAAAAATAGGAAAATCATTAATTAATAGGTATAAATAAGCTAAAATAACTATTTGAGACTTTTTTTTTTTTCTCTTTTTTTACATTACATTTTTTTTCACGGAAAATTAATTATTTAAGGCAACTTTCCAAATGGAACGAAACTGTAAATTAATATTTATTTTTTATTTCCCTTTTACTGTTCACAGAAATGTCGCAGACAGAGAATATAACTGAAAAAACTGAAATTATTATTCATTTATATTTCTGTATTTCATTTCATTTTAAATTCAAATTAATAGTCTAATATTTCTTCCTGTATATATTTAGCTAATATATTTTGGATATTTATTTCTCTCCTTATAGAAAGTTAATTATTTAATGCATCTTTCTGAATGAAAGGAAACTATAAATTAATATTTAATTTTTTATTTTCCTTACTGCTCATAAAAAAGTCGCTAATAGAGAATATAACTGAAGAAAACTCCAATTGGATTTTTATATTATTCATTTATATTTCTATACTTCATTTCATTTTAAATTCAAATTATTAGTATAATATTTCTTCCTGGATATATTTAGATAATATGTTTTGAATATTTATTTTCCTCCTCATAGAAAGTTAATTATTTAATGTACCTTTCTAAATTAAACGAAACTATAAATTAATATTTATTTTTTTATTTTTCTTTTACTGCTCATAGAAATGTCGCAGATAGAGAATATAACTGAAAAAACTGAAATTATTATTCATTTATATTTCTGTACTTCATTTCATTTTAAATTTAAATTAATAATATAATATTTCTTCCTGGATATATGTAGATAATATGTTTCGAATATTTATTTTCCTTCTTATAGAAAGTTAATTATTTAATGCAACTTTCTGAATGAAACGAAACTATAAATTAATATTTATTTTTTTTTATTTCCTTTTACTGCTCATAGAAAAGTCGTAGAAAGAGAATATAACTGAAAATACTGAAATTGAAGTTTTATATTATTCATTTATATTTCTATACTTCATTTCACTTTAAATTCAAATTAATAGTATAATATTTCTTCCTGGATATATTTAGATAATATGTTTCGAATATGTTTTTTTCCTCCTCATAGAAAGTTAATTATTTAATGCAACTTTCTGAATTAAACGAAACTATAAATTAATATTTATTTTCCTTTTACTGCTCATAGAAATGCCGCAGACAGTGAATATAGCTGAAAAAACTTAAATTACACTGCTCAAAACAATTAAAGGATATTTGAAGTTTTATATAAAATAAAGATATAAACGAAATTTTTTTTGCCGAAAATAGAAGAAGAGAATCACAAATGCAAATTTTTCTGGTTTTCAAACTGTGGAATATGCAAATTTTGAGTTCGACGTCAAAAACGTCGCTTCAGCGGCAGCGAATGAAATTTGACTTTCAACTGGATAAAAGAGAATGAAGACAAGGATGATCGGCATTCAGTGATTGCTTTGTTTCGATGAGTACGATGTCTCAGCGAAGTCATTTGACAGATTCAGAAGCTTTGAGAATTGTTGGTAGGTTAGAAGGGGGCCAAACTCAAGCCGAAGTAGCGCAAGCCATTGGAGTGTCACAAAGTGTCATTTCCAGGATCTGGAACCGTTTTTTGGAGAGTGGATGTGCAGGCCAAAGACCAGGGCAAGGTCGTAGACGGGCAACAACGCCCAATGAAGATCGGTATTTAGCGTTAACAGCTCGGAGACACCGAACCATGAACGCTACTCTTCTCCAACAACACCTTCGCTCGGCTACAGGCACCACGATTTCAACTCAGACTGTCCGAAACCGGCTCCATGCTGTAGGTCTGTATGCTCGCCGACCGATGGTATGTGTTAGATTAACATCAAGGCATCGTCGCGACCGCAGGGAGTGGGCAACCGAGCATGTCAACTGGAGGAGAAATGAATGGAGCAATATTCTGTTTTCTGACGAGTCCCGTTTTTCTGTGCATCCAGATAATAGGCGTATTTTCATCTGGAGGGACCGTGGCAGTAGGAATAATCCTGCGTTCGTGCACGAAAGTGTCAGATTTGGCGGTGGAGGAGTGTTGGTGTATGGTGGCATCTCCATTGACGGGCGCACTGACCTCTACATCATTCGAGAGGGAGCTCTGACTGGTCGCCGATATAGGGATGAGATCCTCAGACCTATTGTAGTCCCTTACGCTGCAGCAATTGGAGATAACTTCATTTTAATGGACGATAACTGCAGGCCACATCGTGCAAACCTGGTGGAGGATTTCCTTTTCGAGGAAGGAATCGTTCGAATGGAATGGCCAGCGTGTTCTCCAGACATGAATCCAATCGAGCACGTTTGGGACGCTCTAGGAAGACGAGTTTCTGGCCGCCAACAACCCCCACAAACTCTCCAAGAACTGGAAAGAGCTCTTCTGGAAGAGTGGGGCAGAATACCCCAACTCGTCATTAATAGCCTCATTGAGTCCATGCCTCAAAGGTGTTCAACGTTGCTGGCCGCCCGTGGAAACCATACCCCCTACTGAAAATGATTTTCTTTGAAGAAAACACCTTTTCTTATTCTTTTTTTCTCATATGCACAAATTGTGTTTTTTTCCTCTAGTACACAAATGCGCAATAAAATGCACTTTTTTCTGCCAAACATGTGTAATTTATTCTCATATAACCTACTATGTCTGTCGACCATGTATCAATCAGCTAAACAGTTTACCAGATACAAAATCCACCTAAAACTGCAATATCCTTTAATTGTTTTGAGCAGTGTATTATTTATTTTTATTTCTGTACTTCATTTCATTTTAAATTTAAATTAATAGTCTAATATTTCTTCCTGGATATATTTAGCTAATAAATTTTGAATATTTATTTTTTTCCTCATAGGAATTTTATTATTTAATGCATCTTTCTGATTGAAAGGAAACTATAGCTTTATATTTCTTTTTATTTCCATTTCACTATTCACAGAAAGAACATTATTTAAGATAGAAAATGAAACTGAAACTGAATTTCTATATTATTTATTCATATTTCTATACTGTTTTATTTGAAAAGGAAAATCATTATGCCATATTTATTTCATCTTATTGAATAAAAAGAAACTATACATTAATATTTCTTAGTTTTAATTTCATTTACTGTTCGTTGCAAAATCATTATTTATAAGAGAAAATATAACTGAAATATAGAAAAATCATTAATTAGTACGTATAAATAAAAGAAAATAACTATTTATCCTTTTATTATTATTATTACTTTTCTCTTCTTGAAAAGTTCATTATTTAATGAAAATTTCCGAATAAAATAAAACTACAAATTAATATATTTTTTTTTCTTTTACTGCTCATAGAAAGGTCGTAGATAGATAATATAACCGAAAAAACTGACATTGAATTTTTATATTATTCGTTTATATTCCTATACTTCTGTTTCATTTTAAATTCAAAATAATGATCTAATATTTCTTCCTGGATAATTATTTTCTGGAAAAATAGAAAAATCATTAAGTAGTATGTATAAAAAACGAAAACTATTATTTAGCTAATACGTTTACAATGTTTATTTTTCTCCTCATAGAAAGTTAATTATTTAATGCATTTTTCTGAATGAAACGAAACTATAAATTAATATTTAATTTTTTATTTTCCTTACAGCTCATAGAAAAGTGGCAAATAGGGAATATAACTGAAAAAACTGCAATTAAATTTTTATATTATTCATTTATATTCATATACTTAATTTATTTTAAAGTCAAATTAATAATATAATATTTCTTCCTGGATATATTTAGGTAATATATTTTGAATATTTATTTTTCTCCTCATAGAAAGTTAATTATTTAATGCATCTTTCTGAATTAAACGAAACTATAAATTAATATTTATTTTTTTTTCATTTCCTTTTACTGCTCATAGAAAAGTCGCAGAAAGAGAATATAACTGAAAATACTGAAATTGAAGTTTTATATTATTCATTTATATTTCTATACTTCGTTTCACTTTAAATTCAAATTAATAGTATAATATTTCTTCCTGGATATATTTAGATAATATGTTTCGAATATGTTTTTTTCCTCTTCATAGAAAGTTAATTATTTAATGCAACTTTCTGAATTAAACGAAACTATAAATTAATAATTATTTTCCTTTTACTGCTCATAGAAATGTCGCAGACAGAGAATATAGCTGAAAAAACTGAAAATATTATTTATTTATATTTCTGTACTTCATTTAATTTTAAATTCCAATTAATAGTCTAATATTTCTTCCTGGATATATTTAGCTAATAAATTTTGAATATTTATTTTTTTCCTCATAGGAATTTTATTATTTAATGCATCTTTCTGAATGAAAGGAAACTATAGCTTTATGTTTCTTTTTATTTCCATTTCACTATTCATAGAAAGAACATTATTTAAGATAGAAACTGAAACTGAATTTCTATATTATTTATTCATATTTCTATACTGTTTTATTTGAAAAGGAAAATCATTATGCCATATTTATTTCATCTTATTGAATAAAAAGAAACTATACATTAATATTTCTTAGTTTTAATTTCATTTACTGTTCGTTGCAAAATCATTATTTATAAGAGAAAATATAACTGAAATATAGAAAAATCATTAATTAGTACGTATAAATAAAAGAAAATAACTATTTATCCTTTTATTATTATTATTACTTTTCTCTTCTTGAAAAGTTCATTATTTAATGAAAATTTCCGAATAAAATAAAACTACAAATTAATATATTTTTTTTTCTTTTACTGCTCATAGAAAGGTCGTAGATAGATAATATAACCGAAAAAACTGACATTGAATTTTTATATTATTCGTTTATATTCCTATACTTCTGTTTCATTTTAAATTCAAAATAATGATCTAATATTTCTTCCTGGATAATTATTTTCTGGAAAAATAGAAAAATCATTAAGTAGTATGTATAAAAAACGAAAACTATTATTTAGCTAATACGTTTACAATGTTTATTTTTCTCCTCATAGAAAGTTAATTATTTAATGCATTTTTCTGAATGAAACGAAACTATAAATTAATATTTAATTTTTTATTTTCCTTACAGCTCATAGAAAAGTGGCAAATAGGGAATATAACTGAAAAAACTGCAATTAAATTTTTATATTATTCATTTATATTCATATACTTAATTTATTTTAAAGTCAAATTAATAATATAATATTTCTTCCTGGATATATTTAGGTAATATATTTTGAATATTTATTTTTCTCCTCATAGAAAGTTAATTATTTAATGCATCTTTCTGAATTAAACGAAACTATAAATTAATATTTATTTTTTTTTTTCATTTCCTTTTACTGCTCATAGAAAAGTCGCAGAAAGAGAATATAACTGAAAATACTGAAATTGAAGTTTTATATTATTCATTTATATTTCTATACTTCATTTCACTTTAAATTCAAATTAATAGTATAATATTTCTTCCTGAATATATTTAGATAATATGTTTCGAATATGTTTTTTTCCTCTTCATAGAAAGTTAATTATTTAATGCAACTTTCTGAATTAAACGAAACTATAAATTAATAATTATTTTCCTTTTACTGCTCATAGAAATGTCGCAGACAGAGAATATAGCTGAAAAAACTGAAAATATTATTTATTTATATTTCTGTACTTCATTTAATTTTAAATTCCAATTAATAGTCTAATATTTCTTCCTGGATATATTTAGCTAATAAATTTTGAATATTTATTTTTTTCCTCATAGGAATTTTATTATTTAATGCATCTTTCTGAATGAAAGGAAACTATAGCTTTATGTTTCTTTTTATTTCCATTTCACTATTCACAGAAAGAACATTATTTAAGATAGAAAATGAAACTGAATTTCTATATTATTTATTCATATTTCTATACTGTTTTATTTGAAAAGGAAAATCATTATGCCATATTTATTTCATCTTATTGAATAAAAAGAAACTATACATTAATATTTCTTAGTTTTAATTTCATTTACTGTTCGTTGCAAAATCATTATAAGAGAAAATATAACTGAAATATAGAAAAATCATTAATTAGTACGTATAAATAAAAGAAAATAACTATTTATCCTTTTATTATTATTATTACTTTTCTCTTCTTGAAAAGTTCATTATTTAATGAAAATTTCCGAATAAAATAAAACTACAAATTAATATATTTTTTTTTCTTTTACTGCTCATAGAAAGGTCGTAGATAGATAATATAACCGAAAAAACTGACATTGAATTTTTATATTATTCGTTTATATTCCTATACTTCTGTTTCATTTTAAATTCAAAATAATGATCTAATATTTCTTCCTGGATAATTATTTTCTGGAAAAATAGAAAAATCATTAAGTAGTATGTATAAAAAACGAAAACTATTATTTAGCTAATACGTTTACAATGTTTATTTTTCTCCTCATAGAAAGTTAATTATTTAATGCATTTTTCTGAATGAAACGAAACTATAAATTAATATTTAATTTTTTATTTTCCTTACAGCTCATAGAAAAGTGGCAAATAGGGAATATAACTGAAAAAACTGCAATTAAATTTTTATATTATTCATTTATATTCATATACTTAATTTATTTTAAAGTCAAATTAATAATATAATATTTCTTCCTGGATATATTTAGGTAATATATTTTGAATATTTATTTTTCTCCTCATAGAAAGTTAATTATTTAATGCATCTTTCTGAATTAAACGAAACTATAAATTAATATTTATTTTTTTTTCATTTCCTTTTACTGCTCATAGAAAAGTCGCAGAAAGAGAATATAACTGAAAATACTGAAATTGAAGTTTTATATTATTCATTTATATTTCTATACTTCATTTCACTTTAAATTCAAATTAATAGTATAATATTTCTTCCTGGATATATTTAGATAATATGTTTCGAATATGTTTTTTTCCTCTTCATAGAAAGTTAATTATTTAATGCAACTTTCTGAATTAAACGAAACTATAAATTAATAATTATTTTCCTTTTACTGCTCATAGAAATGTCGCAGACAGAGAATATAGCTGAAAAAACTGAAAATATTATTTATTTATATTTCTGTACTTCATTTAATTTTAAATTCCAATTAATAGTCTAATATTTCTTCCTGGATATATTTAGCTAATAAATTTTGAATATTTATTTTTTTCCTCATAGGAATTTTATTATTTAATGCATCTTTCTGAATGAAAGGAAACTATAGCTTTATGTTTCTTTTTATTTCCATTTCACTATTCATAGAAAGAACATTATTTAAGATAGAAACTGAAACTGAATTTCCATATTATTTATTCATATTTCTATACTGTTTTATTTGAAAAGGAAAATCATTATGCCATATTTATTTCATCTTATTGAATAAAAAGAAACTATACATTAATATTTCTTAGTTTTAATTTCATTTACTGTTCGTTGCAAAATCATTATTTATAAGAGAAAATATAACTGAAATATAGAAAAATCATTAATTAGTACGTATAAATAAAAGAAAATAACTATTTATCCTTTTATTATTATTATTACTTTTCTCTTCTTGAAAAGTTCATTATTTAATGAAAATTTCCGAATAAAATAAAACTACAAATTAATATATTTTTTTCTTTTACTGCTCATAGAAAGGTCGTAGATAGATAATATAACCGAAAAAACTGACATTGAATTTTTATATTATTCGTTTATATTCCTATACTTCTGTTTCATTTTAAATTCAAAATAATGATCTAATATTTCTTCCTAAATAATTATTTTCTTGAAAAGTAGAAAAATCATTAAGTAGTATGTATAAAAAACGAAAAATATTATTTAGCTAATATGCTTTCAATGTTTATTTTTCTCCTCATAGAAAGTTAATTATTTAATGTATTTTTCTGAATGAAATGAAACTATGGATTAATATTTCTTTTTATTTTCATTTTACTGTTCATGAAAAGATCGGTATTTAAGATATAAAATAAAACTGAAATTGAATTTCTATATTATTTAATTATGTTTGTATACTATTCAGTTTGAAATGGAAAATACTTATGTCATATTTATTTCATTTTATTGAATAAAACGAAACTATGAACTAATATTTCTTAATTTTAAATTCCTTTTACTGTTCGTAACAAGACCGTTATTTATAAGAGGAAATAAAACTGAAAGGTAGAAAAATCGTTAATTAATATTTATAAATAATTGAAAATAAGAAATAGCATTTGTTTTTCTATATCCCTTTTCTATATCCCTTTTCTATATCCCTTTCGTGAAAAATTCATTATCTAATGCAACTTTCCAATGAAACGAAACAATAAATTAATATTTATTTATTTTTCTTTTTACTGCTCATAAAAAGGTCGAAGATATAGAATATAACTGAAAAAATGAAATTCAATTTTTATATTTCTATACTACATTTTAAATTCAAATGGCTAATATTTGTTCCTGGATAATTATTTTTTTGAAAAATAGAAAAATCATTAAGTAAGATAAGAAGAACTTCTTAAAAACACCATAAAAATTTTAATTAACGCGCAAGGTCTTTCGAAAGAACTAGTCTTTCTTCATCAGGGTCAGAGAACACTTCCTATTACTTTGAAAACAGCAGCAAGATTGACAAAGAACAGGTAAAAATGTTTACCTTACCTGTTCTCTGTTAATCTTGCTGCTGTTTTCAAAGTAGTAGGACGTGTTCTCTGTGCCTGATGAAGAAAGAATGTTTTTTTCGAAAGGTCATGCGCATTTATTAAAATTTTTATGATGTTTTTAAGAAGTTCTTATCTTGTCATTTCACACCAGCTTATTTAATTATTTAAATCATTAAGTAGTATGTGTAAAAAAAAAAAAAAAAAAAAAAAAAAAAAAATGAAAACTATTATTTAGCTAATATGTTTTCAATATTTATATTATTTTTTTTTCTTCATAGAAATTTCATAATTTAATGCATATTTCTGAATATAGCAAAACTATAAATTAATATTTCTTTTATTTTCGTTTTATTGTTTATAGAAAGATCATTATTTATGATAGAAGATAACACTGAAATCGGATTTCTATATTATCTATTCATATTTCTATGCAATTTCATTTGATAAAGAACATAATTATACCATATTTATTCCCTTTTCTTTAATAAAACGAAACTATAAATTAACGTTTCTTAGTTTTAAATTCATTTTACTGTTCGTAGGAAGATCGTTATTTAGAATAGGAAATACAAATAAAAGATAGAAAAATCATTAAATAATACTCATAAATTAAGTAAAATAACTATTTAGAATTTTTCTCTGTCTTTTTTTTTTTTTTTTTTTGTAAATATGTTTTTTATATTCTTTGAAAGTTCATTATTTACTGCAACTTTCCGATTCAAACGAGATTATAATATACCAAATAATTAATATAAATAATTATGCCATAGTTATTCCCTATTCTTTAATAAAACGAAACTCTAAATTAATATTTCTTAGTTATTCGTAGGAAAATCGTTATTTAGAATAGGAAATAAAAATAAAAGGTAGAAAAATCATTAAATAATACTCATAAATTAACTAAAATAACTATTTAGAATTTTTTTTTTTTCTGTTTTTGTATATATTTTTTTCCTCTTCGTGCAAAGTTCTTTTTTTAATGCAACTTTCCGATTCAAACGAGATTATAATATACCAAATAATTAATATAAACAATTATGCCACAGTTATTCCCTTTTCTTTAATAAAACGAAATTATAAATTGATATTTCTTGGTTTTAATTTCATTTTACTGTCCATAAGAAGATTGTTATTTAGAATAGGAAATAAAAATAAAAGATAGGAAAATCATTAAATAATACTCATAAATTAACTAAAATAACTACGTAAAAATTTTTTTTTCTCTCTTTTTATTTATTTTTTGTATATTTTTTTCCTCTCTTCGTGCAAAGTTCATTTTCTAATGCAAATTTCCCAATAAAACGAGACTATAAATTGATATTTATTTTTTTATTTTCTTTTTACTGCTCAGAGAAATGTCGTAGACAGAGAATATAATGGTAAAACTGAAATATAATTTTTATATTATTCATTTATATTTCTATACCTCGTTTCATTTTAAATTTAAACTAATGATCTAATCTTTCTTACTGGATAATTATTTTCCTCGAAGATGAAACAATAATTAATATGCATAAATAAATAAAAATAATTATTTAGCTAATATGTTTTCTACGTTTACTTCTCTCTTCATAGAAAGTTAATTATTTAGTGCATCCGGAATGAAACGATACTATAGATTAATTTTTTTTTTTTCATTTCCATTTTACTATTCATAGAAACAAAGTAAGAACAGTAAAATAAAATTAGTACAAGAACAAAAATAATAAAATATTTTGTACTAGTCATAGAAACTAGTACAAAATATTTTATTTATCTATGCATAAAGAGGTCATTATTTAAGGTTGAAAATATAACTGAAATTGAATTTCTGTGTTATTCGTTCATATTTCTATGGAATGTAATTATCCTTCTCAGGGTAATTATTTTCTTGTTGATAGAAATATCCTTAATAATTGGATGAAAACAATAAGTAATTGTATTCTCTATTTTCTAATATCCTTAATTAATATAAGAATTAATAATTCAATGAAGAAATATAATTATTTGTATTCGCTATATTCCAGTATCCTTAATTAATATAAGAAATATCCTTAATTAATAATTGAATGGAAACAATAAGTACTTGTATTCTCCATATTCCAATATTCTTAATATAAGAAGTACTTTTAATTAATAATTCAATGGAAACTATAAGTATTAGTATTCTCTGTATTCCAATATCTCTAATATAAGAAATAGCCTTAATTAATAATTGAATGAAAACAATAAAATTTATATTCTCTATATTCCAATATCCTTAATTAATATAAGAAATATCTTTAATTAATAATTCAATGAAAACTATATTTGCATTCTCTGTATTCCAATATCCTTAATTAATATTGAATTCTCTATATTCAAATTATCCTTAATAAATAACTGAATAAAAACAATGAGTATTTGTATTCTCTGTATTCCAATATCCTTAATTAATATAAGAAATACCCCGAAAGATATTTTTGTTGCAGAAACCTAATAGAGAATTTTATTTGAAAAAACTGATATTCAAAAACGAACTATTGGATGCCCTGTATACATCTGATTGTACGAATTAATATTTCTCATTTTTATATTCATTTTACACTGCTCAGAGAAAAGTAACGCACATCTGTTGCAGTACATAACTCTCACTGAATTTATTTTTTTTTTAATTGGAAAATATTGAGATAATGACATGACCTATTAGAGAATAAGTATGAATAAAAATAAACTCAATCTGGAGAAAATGGCGTTCACTGGGCGTTGCTAAAATGTATAACAAACACGCTGACGTGTCGAAAAAAGTTACTGAATCAGAACAATAAACAAATAATTGGAGAGGAAAAGAAAGCGCCATCTATCGTATGCAAAAGGTAATATTAAATAGGTCATAGTGGTTTTTTGGAATTATGAAGTATAAAAATACTTAGTTGTAAAATTCTAAATCGTATGCCTTTATAAGATTTTCATTTGGAGTGAATTATTATAAATTCATTGTGAATTATTAAAAAATTATTATTGATTGGTAAAATTTATTATTAATATTACTCATTTTGTACGTTAAAATTACTGCATAAATAAATACTAATTTTTTAGAATTTTTGTCGCAGAAAATAGTATGTATAACGTAATTGTAAAATAAAAAGTTTCTTTTTGGATGTTATTTCTTTTATAACAACCGATTAGAAAACATAGTATATGATAAAAAATATTATTAATATTTAATACTATTAATAAATATTGTTAGAATTCAGATAAAACAGGAAAAATTGTCTTTTTTCCCTCCTCATCTATTATAGCAATTTATTCATTTGATATCTTAGCACAACTTTTATCACAAAGAATGTTTAGACAAAAAATTTTAAATTGTAAATATTTTTGTAAGATATGAAGTGAATTATTTTCCTAATGAATAATCTATAAAAAATGTTGTTTGGCAATATTTATTTTTATTAACATTTTGTAACTTTAAAGTGACTTATAAGTGACTAATGAAACTGATATGCTATACTATATGTAAAGCAACTGAATATAATCAATTACTAGACGCGAAGAAAAATATTTCTCTCTTTTATAATACTCGATATTTTTTTTCTTTTCTTTTTCCTTTCTTAAGAAAATTATAATGTGACAGTAAAAGCATAATTATTTTTGATAATATTAATAATTATTACCATAGATTTAGTAATTATAGAAACTACTTTATAATATTTCTCATCTAGTATTACAATTTACTCAGGTCATACTATAGCGTTGAATAAAACAATTAGACATTGTAGTAAAAGTTAATTTACCTCACCACCCACCTTTTTAACCCTCATATCCCAAATTATGAATTCATGAAAATTTCATCTTCTAAATCATTTTTCGTGAATATTTTAAACTACATTAGAAGACTTACATAATCATTTAATAAATTTTCCAAGGATTTTTCAATTAAAATTAATTAAATTTATAGGGATTTTGTGCAATATTTAGAACTCCTTCCAAATTTTTTATTTAAAATATTTTTTTTAGTATTCTATACAATTAGGAAATGTAGAAATATAATGCTCTTACAATAAAAATATAGAAATATTTCCTAACTAAAACTGTTCCTCCAAAATATTTCAATGTCAAGAAAGCTGAAAAGATGCAAATGAAAAAGAAATTATCCTTATAAAAATATTTTTGTTTTGTGCAACCAATGATGTTTTTGGAACAAGATAAAGTAAAGTATCTGTAACTCATTCTGAACTGTGTTAAAAGGGAGGGGGCATGTGCCCCGGGCGCCAAATGAAAGATTATACCTTTCGAAAGGATCATTTTCTTCTGATGGACTGATGGCTTCCATTATTATGCAACAGCCATTATAAATGAAGTGTTAGGTGAAGATGAAAGAGCAGCCGTAAAAAGTTAGAACTCTGATTTTCTGGTCCGAATGAGAAAAAAAAAAATGGCCATAACTTTTTTTTGCAAAAAAAAAAAAAAAAAAAAAAAAAATATATATATATATATATATATATATATATTCCCATTCGGACCAGAAAATCAGAGTTCTAACTTTTTACGACTGCTCTTTCATCTTCACCTAACACTTCATTTATAATGGCTGTTTCATAATAATGGAAGCCATCAGTCCATCAGAAGAAAATAACTCGGTGAAATCGGAAACTCGGTTAGGCGGGACTCGGATAATCGGGACTCTGCTGAATATGTCATTTTAAAAATGATCTTTAGAATATTTTTGTTGATGTTCAGAGGGGCCTCCCCCTTGGATCCGCCACTGTAGATTACGTAGTTCAATATTACTTATTTTATGATTACATATTTTAAATTTTAAAATAAGTCGTCTATTATAAAATTTGTAAAATTCTCTTTGTAAATATACTTTGCAGAAGAGGGGGGGGGGGTGTGCCAAAATCCATGTTTGCCCCGGGTGCAAAAAAGGCTAGTTTCGGCCCTGATTTTAATGGTAATTTAAAGTGCCGTCGGAGCATAAAAAGTTTAAAAAATAATAATCGTTAAAAAAATCGCATTATAATGCATAATTATTATTTAATACTAGGTGGTACCCGTCAAGATTTGACGGTAAATAACTTGAATAATTTCATTAAAAAATTTCTTGAATTTTTAATGAGTTGCTTTTAAATTAATTATTGAAATTGTGACAAATTTCTATATTGCATAAGTGATTCCTATTTCTTTAAAGCGATAGAGGGTACTGTCAACCAAACCTATTCAATGAAGTCAAAGAATTTTAACTTTATCATTCACAACCAATTATGCTTCTTTTTACCAGAAATTTAACTAAAAATAGTGGATAGAGCATTTATTTTTATTCGTCACGATCTCATTTTTTCGAAAAAATAACAGTACATATTTATTTTTATTTATTTATTATGATTTTTTAACTACATGACTATTAAAGCTGCCATGAATTTTATTTTTACCAGTCTCATTCTCTAAAAGCCCAAATTTGCAGTTAATGATTAGTTAAGTGGTGTAGTTAACGATTTATAATGTATAATTTTTATTACTTGAATTTTATTTTACATTTTTACACATTTTTTAAAAATATTAAACATAGTTGCCAACCTCCCGATTTTTTGAATACCAGTAAAATCTTACAAAAATAGTCGCTTTATTTAATTTTAGAAATCGTGCAATTGTTTTAAACAAGTATTTCTGGATAAAATTATTGGTATTAAAATATCGGGAGGTTGGCATTATATTAAACCATGAATATCAAAGTAACTTTTTTTTATAGTTCTTATATGAATATTTTTCTTTCTTTCTTTCGTTTTTTTTTTTTTTTTTTTTTTTTTTTTTTAAGGAAAAGAAATGCAAACTTTTCTTTCTGACACACACACACATATATTCTTGGTCAGAAAATGTAACAAAAATTGTAGATCAGCTCAATTTATTTAATTGATAATTACATTAAAAATATTTTAGCTTAAATATTTTAAATATAAAATTATTATTATTTTAAATATTGTTCAGCGTTAAATTTTATTTAATGATAAAGCATTCAAATAATAATAATAATAATAATAATCATATAACTTCTCCTCCTAATAAAATATGTCATTAAAATAAATTATCGCGAAAAATATTACAGAAATAATTTTGTCGGGTGTTGGGTTCGAACCTGCTATCCACTACAAAATATTAGAGCTGTAAACTGCTGCCTTAGACAGCTCAGCCACCAGGAACTCGTTGTTTATACCTCTAAATTGAAGAGGGTTTGACGCATATGCAGATGTCCCGAGATGGGGCTACTTAAAATTTTACTTTTGCGTTTTAATATATATGATAATTTTAAAGTTTTTGAAGGTTTTAAAAAATGAAGAAGAATAGATGTTATAACAACGTAGATTAAACAAGGCAGTTGTTCGACCTATAATACTGCATCGGAATGCTTAAGCCTAACATGGCCGAAATAAAATGGCTGATTTTAACGAAAGATTATCAAGATCCGGATGAGTTCACTCCGGAAACCGGAAGTGTTATACACTTAGCGCTATTATATACATAATTATTATTTTTTTCTGAAATATTGGTAATTACAAAAATTACTTTATAAAATTTTCCCAAATATTACTACAATTTACTCAGGTCATATTATACCATAAGTACTAAAGAGTTGTGATTGAACGAAACTTTTGTATAGACGTGGTCTCTGGAGCAAAAGATTCTTTAAGGTTGTTGTCTTACTTTTAAAATATTAGTTAAAAATCATATGAGACTAAAAATATAATAATTATTTAATAATACTGATAATTATTGCCACAACTTTGGTAATTACAGGAATTACTTTATAATATTTTTCCAACTATGATTACAATTTACTCAGGTCATATCGTTGCATAACTCCATAACTGCTTATTATCAGAATTTTTGTGACTAAAAGACAGTACCTCTGGTGTATACGTTTCCTTTTATATATATATATATAATCGTTAAAAAATCGTATGAGTAAAAACGTAATTATTATTTAATAATATTAATAGTTTTTCAAGAGTTTGGCAATTACAAAGATAATTTTATACTATATTTCCAATTATTATTACAATTTACTCACAACATACCATAGCATAACTGCTTATTAAAAGATTTGTGACTGTATGAACCTATTATTTTAGACGTGATCTCTCGAGAAAAAGTGTTTTTACCAGTTTTTTTCTCATTTTTTACAGTATTCGTTAAAAATCCTATGAGACTAAAAATATAATTACTAAAATAAACTAGTTGAGGATAATAAAATTCAGCTTAATAATATAACAAAATTACAATAAACAATTTCAAAATATGTTAAAAACAGAGTACTTTCGGCTAATACTTAGCAATCATCAGGATTTCGTAACAACTGTTTAAATTTTAAATCCTGATGATGGCTAAGAATTAGCCGAAAGTACTCGATTTTTAACATCTTTTGTATTTGTTTAATCATCTTTTAAGTAACGAATCATTTATGTAATTTTATATTATAATATAATTACTATTTAATAATACTAATAATTATTTCTAGAACTTTGGTAATTACAAAGATTATTTCATATTTCCAATTATTATTACAATTTACTCAGGTTATAATATAACTACTTATTAAAGGAATTTTCGTGATTGAATGAAACTATAGTATAGACGTGGTTCTCTGTTGCAATAGTTTCTTTACGTTTGTTATTTTCTTTTATAATATTCGTTATAAAATCATATGCCAGTAAAGACATAATAATTATTTGATGACAGTAATACTTTATTTTCTTTAGAATTTTGATGACTACAAGAATTATTTTATAATATATTTTCATCTGTTGTTATATATTACTTACTAATATTTACTCAGATCATATTACAGCATAGCTACTTATTAAAAGAATTGTTATGACTGAAGGAAACTATTGTAATATGCAGGTCTTTTTTCTAAAAGTTTTTTTACTGCTGTTACTTATTTTTACTTATAATAAGCGTTAAAAAAATCATATGCCAGTAAAAATATATAATTATTTAATGAAAGTAATATTTTTTTTTCCCTTTAGAATTTTGATAACTACAATTATTATTTTATTGTTTTAGCAACTATTATTATATATTTCTTGCTAATATTCACTCAAGACATATCATAGCATAACTACTTATTAAAAGAATTGGTGTGTCTGACTGAAATTATGCGGGCGTAGTTCTCTTTTGCAAAGGTTTCTTTACAGTTTTTTTTTTTTTTTTTTTTTTTTTTTTAATATTCATTTTAAAAAAATCATATACCAATGAAAAAAAATAATTATTTGATATAATATTTTTCCTTTAGAATTTTGATAATTAAAGGATTTTATAACATTCTTTCAGTTAAAACATGAATACATTAAAATGATTCTCAGTTTTTATTACTAAAATAGGTGCTAAAAATACAATTAACAGGTTTTAAAACATTAAAACCAATAATCAGATGGTAAAAACTACCCGAGCGCTTTCGACCAAGCCCTGGTCATCATCAATGGGGTGAAAAATGAGAAGAAGACCTTCAGAATGCATACCGGTATAAATAACGCAGGGCGATTCCAAAAACTGTAAAAAGGGAGGGTGGGAGGGGGGGGGGGAGGTCCATACAGCTACATTGATCATTCCAATCCAAAGATTCTATTGACTGCAAGTAGACCAAAACAAATGCTCGGTATATGACAGGACAATGTATCATTACAAGTGTTTCTACCTCTGGTTAAAATTCTTTCAACTGTTATTATATATTACTTACTAATATTCACTCAGATCATATTACAGCATAGCTACTTATTAAAAAAATTGTTATGAGTGAAGGAAACCACTGTAATACGCAGGTCTCTTTTCTAAAAGTTTCGTTACGGCTGTTACTTTTTTTAAACTTATAATAAGCGTTAAAAAAAAATCATATGCCAGTCAAAATATATACTTATTTAATAAAAGTAATATTTTTTCCCTATAAAATTTTGATAATTACAGAAATTATTTTATAATATATTTTCCCAACTATATTATATATTATTTGCTAATATTCACTCAAGACATATCATAGCATAACTACTTATTAAAAGAATTGGTATGTCTGACTGAAATTATGTGGACTTAGTTCTCTTTTGTAAAAGTTTCTTTACAGTTTTTGTTTTCTTTTATAATATTCGTAAAAAATCATATACCAATAAAAAGTAATAATTATTTGATATAATATTTTTCCTTTAGAATTTTGATAGTTACAAGAATTATTTTTTAATTTTTTTCAAATATTATGATATATACATTCCTTACTAATACTTATTCAAGTAATATTCTAACATAACTACTTGTTAAAACGATTGTTGTGACTCTATGAAACTATACATATTGAATTGTTCTCCATTGTAAAATTTGTATTGGGGTTTACACTTTACTCACACACTAATCTTAATCTACGGAAGCGGTTTTTAAAATATCTCGTTTACAATAAAATATATATAGAAACTCTATATTTCAAGCTGAAACGCCACATTCACTTTAATAAAACAAAATAAACAACGTGAATACTTGATTCTCAATACATTTAATACTAAATAGGTGCAAGTATATAGAAGATTTAAAAACATTTAAAACTATTCAAGATGTTAAAAAACATTGATGTCAGCCCATGTCAAATCCCTAGCTCTTTCAGCTAAACATTAACCGTCATGAATTCCCCTGATGACGGCTAATGTTTAGCTGAAAGCGCTAGGGATTTTGACATGTTCTGACATCAATGTTTTTTAACATCTTGAATAGTTTTAAATGTTTTTAAAACTTCTATATACTTGCACCTATTTAGTAATAAATGTATTGAGAATCAAGTATTCACGTTGTTTATTTTATCTCGTTTCCATTTCAATATTTTTTTTCGTTAGATAGCTGAAGTCGTTTTGTGTGTAGTTTTTTTTTCTTTCTTTTTTTTAATGGTGTTCTCTAATCGAAAAGGACAATTTTATGACATAAGTTTTAATTTATTTTTGTTCGAAAATGCATGAAACTAGCTGATGTTGTTGTTCAGAAACTATGTAATTGAGCTGTTTTTCCCATTTGTTTGCAAATGCAATAGATCTTTCAGAAAATAGTGTCAAACTGGGCGTTTTGAACCGAATTTCCGCGCGAAGGGAGATAGAGTACTCAAGAGCTGGCGAAAAACGAGTTTGTCACGTGATCGAATTCGCTTATAACTCAATAGGTAATTGATTGATCAAAAAATGGAAAAAAACAGTTCCATTCCAAATCGCTTCTGTGGTCAGGCTTTCCAATTTTATATCTTTCCGTTAAAAAATGAATTTGTAAATATGTCAAAACGTTTTTCGCTTGTTGAGCAGAGCAGTTAAGAACAGCCTTAAGGATACTTTTACTTTTGTTTTGCGTTGTTCAGAGTACAAATACGTATCTTTTTTTTTTTTTTTTTTTAAGAACCACTTTAAAGCTGCGTGCAAAAGGAAAAAGTGTCCCCTCTCCTACGAAAGCAATAAAAGTGTCAACTGGCCTTTCTCTTCCAACCGTTCTGAGGTTATCAATAAAAGAAAGGAGAGTCTCAACAATGGAAAGAGGCAAAGATGGATCAGTCGGAAAGACTTCCAACCGATTCGGATCCTACAAAACTAATAAAACATAAAAAGCACCACCTAACCGCAACAAAGACAGAGTGCCATTTCTAGGATACGCCTGTTTGCACCACAAACCTTTTAAAATATCTCGTTTTCATTTCCATATTTTTAAATGATTTTTTTTTTTCATTTAGATAGCTAAGGCTTTACAATGACTATTTTTTTACTTTTTCATTTTATTTACTTGTGAATTTATTTTGGTTAATGAAGATGCTTTCACTTTCTCGACCGGTTTCGAAAGTGAATGTATCCTCATTAACAAAAAAAAGAAGAAAAAAATTGCAAACGTCGAAATAGTCATTTGAAGACATCGATCTCAGTTATCTAGTGCAAAAGAAAACATTTAAAAATATAAAAATTTTAAAAAGTTTCTCCCAAGAAATTAACATTAGCGAGCGGGTGTTTTCGCGTGGAGTGAAATACCCATTACAGCTTATTCGAGATCACTGAAGTATAGCACCTAGAATATATAGTGTGGAAATTGGCTATCCCTGTAATCCTTAAAAAAGTGCTAAAATATTGTATCCCTTAAATGTGCAACGATGCTGCTGAAATATACAGATCGCAGCGGCATCTGCAGGATATTTTCTACAACTTCAAAATATTGCTAGTCTATACAATGTAATACGAAAATCCCGCAGATGTCGCTGGGATCGACACTTGGGATTTTAGCAGTATCGTCACACATTTGAGGGATACAAATTTTTAGCGTTGTTTGGATAGCATATCTCCACACTAGGTATTCTAGACGCTGTAACTAAAGTGGTCATTGCGATCTGGAATTTCCCTCGGTAATGTTAAACCTATGGTCATTAAATGCATTTACATTTTTTGTCTCTCTGTCCGTACTCTTAACTCGTGTTAATATACTCGGATTGCCATGTAACTGATATACGTTATTGAGTTTAACCATGGCATGCTCGGTATTGAAAATGCCGTATGTGTAACATTTATAGTTCACTTACAAGGGCATTCAAAATATTCCGTTACATATATATGGTCTGGTGGGGAAAAAATCATTTGCGGTGTATTTTAATAATGTTAAACTGATTTAAACATAATGAAATTTATACCCTTATTGATGTGCATTAGAAGATAACTTCGTACGGAATATGTTATGTCTATCATTCCCAGTATGTGTACAGGGGAAATCAAAAGTATTCCATTGTATTTGCCTTATGGTATATGAAGAAAAATCATTTGTGGGGTATTTTAATGACGTTAAACTATTTTTACGTTATGAAATTTATACTCTTATTGAGGTGCATTAGAAGATAGCTTCTTATGGAATATTTTATGTCTAGCATTTGCAGTACATATACAGGGGAACTCAGAAATATTTCGTTACATTATGGTCCATGAAGGAAAATCGTTTGCGGCGTATTTTAATGATGTTACTGTGTTACAAACATAATGAAATTTGTATGAATTTATGAGGTGTACTAAAACATTCTTTCTGTAAAGGGTGAAAAGCATTTATCGTTCATTTACGGGGTCACACAAAAGAATTCCGTTTTATTATGGTATACGGGAAAAAAAACTGCTCATAATTAGCGAATTTTGATTATGATGTTGTGCTATTTCAAACACGGTGAAACTACATTAGTGAGGTTTACTACAATTTGCTTACAGTAGAATATGATGTGCATCGCATTTAAGGGGTCTCAGGATTCTTAAAGCTTTAAAATTTTCGAAATTTTGATTTTTTTAGATGTTAAACTCCTATTTTTTCTGAAAATTTTGATATGTTTTCTTGAAATTCCCATGAGAACAGGTGTTATGGTTTTTAAAATCATACCCGCTCAATAGCTGAAGCGGCGTTTCCGAAATTTTGAAGTCATTTTCCAAATGATGTTTTTGGCCATAACGCGCACGATATCTCAAAAACTTCAGAATATTTTTTCATGAAATTTTCGAAACATATGTCTCATGTTAGTCTGTATAAACGGAACCTAAAATTTCCGTTTTCTTGTTCAAAAAAATATTTTATTAGGTGATTATACAGTTGAAATTTTCTAAATTTTGCATTAGCTAAATATAACTTTGTATTAAAAATATAAAAATGCTTTAAATACAAAGTTATTTAGGTTCAGGGTAATTATTACAATCTGAAGTATAAGGAGGCACCAAATATCTCATTCTGTGGTTGCAAAATTTATTTTGTAATCCTGCGCGTAATCTGTTATTCCGATTTTCTGCTCGACAAATCCCTGACAGTTTGGAACCCCCTGTAAATAAATGCTAATTCTGCACCTTGCAGTTTTTTAATTACATAAAATGAAAACACATACTTGTATCTTTCAATTCCAATTAAAATTGTGTTTCTAAATCACATACATTTTAAGATATTAAATATTGAAAATGGTCTTTTTTTTTTTCCATTTTTCCCAATTTTAAGAGTCCTGAGACCCCTTAATTTCATTTGCAGGGCGACATAAAAGATTTTGGATACAATACTGTATATGAGGTATACGTAACTAACGTATACTGCATGCATTAATTTGTAGAAATTACTAAAGGTGAATTATCAACTGTACTATTCGTTTTCTTATATTAAATTTTAACATATTATGTAGTACACATACAAATCTATAGATCATATATAGAGCTGCACAAAAAAAACAGGAGTACTTTTCCCGCTATGGACAGAAATCGTTAAAATCTGGTATTCAAATGTGTTATGCTTCTAAAATATTTACTTGGGTATTTTCCTTACCATTTTTAAACGCGAAAGTTTTGTGAAAGTTTTCTGGAAGTGTTGGAAAGTGTTTCACAATTTATGTTCTGATGCATTATTTTACTTTCTTTTTTAAATATCTTCTCAGAGAATTAATCTCTGTAAATGGTATATGTTATTAAGATTTACTATACCATGTTCGGTATTGAAAATTTAGTACGTTGCGTTCATAGTTTATTTAGATACATTCAAAAGTATTCCATTACATTATGATCTATGGGGAATAACGTAATTATATAAATACGTAGCATTTAGAGTCGTCTTCTGGTCCGTCTGTCTGTCCGCATAACAGCGCAAAAACTACCCAACCGAATGGTTTGAAATTTAATATATATAATCGTTATATAATATATATAATCGTAATATATATATATTACCTTAGAAGGCAGGAAATTGAGAAATCTACAATAGCGAAACATTGTTCGAATTCCAACCACCAGTTTAATTATCCAGAGGCAAAAATTATTCAAAAATGTAACTCAGTGTTTGATCTAGACTTTTACGAAGCTCACTATATTCATAAACATACTTCCACCTTAGTAAATGATATGACCAGCACCCCATTTCTTTCACCAGTATGGAGAGATCCTGCGTAGTGACTCTTTTTTAGTTAGTTCTGACCGATTACGTCATTTCTTTGGGATATGTAAACTCTTGCTTCTGCCTTTTCAATCAATCCATAAGCCAGTTCTCGGGGCTATAGCCGAGGGGTTCTTCGAACCCATTTCTTTTTCTTTTTCTTTTTTTTCTTCTTTCTTTCACTGAGGAAGGGGATCGAGGAATCCTCGAAACGATCGTATGGGTATTTTTTAGCGTTCTGTACGTTATTTGTGCGTAAAAACGTTGTTTAAGATTTTAGCTTTTTATTATATATAATCGTTGCCAAATTTTGTCGAATCATTTCAAATTTTATGAAAATCGAATTAATACTGAAAAGATATTAATAAAAGTTTTCTTCATTCTATTAAATACTATCATACTTAATTAATTCAGCGATATCCTATGATAGGTAATGATTCTAGGTTTCTATGGTGATGCCGTCCTATTTAAGATGGAGTCCTATTATTTCCGTATTACTGAATGTAATAAATTTTGTAGTCATGCATTTTTGTATAAGAGTGCAACACAGGTATTGCACCAAGATCTGAATATTTATAAAACTAGTTATAGTACGAACGCACCTCATTTGCCACGTTTGAAATACAATTTACGACTCTTTTTCTTAGCTGTCAAAATATCTAAAAAGTAAACTTAATTTTACGTGAACTATTAAAATTTCACTCACAGTTCGTCAGCTTTTAATACATAAAATATTAAATTAAGCATATACAGTCGTCCCCGTTTAAACGAATATTGACAGTTCCAGAAATAATATTCGATTAAGCGGGTAATTTGATTAAACGGGGAATCATAACTGTAATATTTAATGCGTAATAAAAAGGCAAAATAACCATCTACGGTATATTTAATTAACAGCATAATAAATCGTTAATAGAATAACATAAAATAAATACAAATGCTAATATAAAGTAAATACGTATTAATTTAATTTCAGTACATACATTTATATGGTTTACATCACACTTAATGCAGTTCGTTTGAATTTGGTCGAAATTTTGCTACTTCTAATTTACGCTACTTATACTGCCTTAAAAAAATCGTTCGAAGTGGTTTGCTTAAGTGGAATTTTAAAGGAGTAAATATGGAGTTATTTTTCGAATGAGTGCAAAATATCACAAATACCATCTCGAATCTCCAAGTGACGGCGCATTGCCTTTAAAGCTTGGTTAACGGCAAGAAGTGATGGTTGGAAAATCATTTGACCTGTCCATTATACACCTGCCTGCCGAAGTCATTGCAGAAAGAACTGTTAATTTGTTTTCAGCGTAAAGAAACCGAAAATGACAAAAGGTGGAAGGAAATTTCAGCTGAAAGCTGCTTTCCGCGCCTATTTTCACACATTGGTTACACAATTATTATTCGATTAAGCGGGGACGTTCGTAAAAGGTATTTGGTTAAGCGGGGAAAAATAACATAGAACCAATAGGAATAAATTCGGTTCCGTAGGATTCTATTCGAATAAGCGAGGTATTCGATTATCCGTGACCCGATTAAGTGGGGAGGACTGTATTTCAGAAATATTTTGAGAACTAAGAAGAAAAGAGACATTCTTTGAGAAGAGTACACAGAAAAAAAGACTTTAAAATATTAATTTTCCGAAGAAATATTTTAAATATACGAATGTATTCCATTCCCATAGGTTTAACATTAGCGGGGGGAATTTGAGATCTCTCTGACCAATACATTTAAGAAAGTCTGGGCCATAAAAATGTATTATATTTTTTTATTAATAAATTTGTTTTACTAGACCTTTTTTTTTAAATGCATATTTATATCTATATATTCCTTTACAAAATGCAAACTCGTAAATAAAAATTATTAAAAATAAAAACTAGTTGGATGTGCCAATCCCAAAACTTTCTTCTATCTTATACATCTTAATATTTCAAAAACTAGTTACACATGTTAATACTTCAATATTATTAGTTCATTACTATACCAACTTTGATTTCCATCTTAAATTCCTGCTTCAGTCAATTAAATGAACTAAAAACGAGCTAATCTATATCATGATATTTGTTCAAATTAATAGTTTTTCCTTATTCTGTTGTTATCAGATGTTTGCGAATAGCCGGCTTAGCAGGAAGTGAGTTCCCGCCTTTGCACGAGCCGCCGATGGACAATAGAACTACGAAAAATCAAGAAAAGTATACAAAAATCGCCCCTTTACCGCGCGATATTTCCAAATTCAAGGAGGACCTGATGGCCAAAGCCAAAAACATGCAGAAAAAATTTGGTTCAATTGTATGCATAATTTTATACACTTTTCGATTGTACAATAAAGAAAATTGTACAGATATCGTAATTATAGCTCCCCCTTCCAGCGGAATTTTTCCAAATTCAGGGAGGGCCTTCATGCCATGACCAAAAAGAAACACAAAAAATTTGGCTCAATTCTATGCATAACTTCATGCACTTTTCGATTGTACAATATTCAAAATGGCGCAAAAATCGCTATTAAAGCGCCCCTACCAGCGAATTTTTTACAAATTAAGGAAGGACCTGCTTGCCATAGCCAAGAACTTAAAATAAAAATTTGGTTCAATTCTATGCATAACTTCATACACTTTTCGATGGTACAATATGCAAAATCGCTATTACAGCGTCACCTAGCGGCGAATTTTTTTCCAAATTCAGGGAGGACCTGCTTGTCATAGCCATAAACTGAAAATAAAAATTGGGTCAATTCTATGCATAACTTCATACACTTTTCGATGCTACAATATGCAAAATCGCTATTACACCACCCCCTAGCGGCGAATTTTTTCCAAATTCAGGGAGGACCTGCTTGTCATAGCCATAAACTTAAAATAAAAATTTGGTTCAATTCTATGAATAACTTCATATACTTTTGAATGGTACAATATTCAAAATCGCACAAAAATCGCTATTACAGCGCCCCCTAGCGGCGAAGTTTTTCCAAATTCAGGGAGGACCTACCTGCCATATCCATAAACTTAAAATAAAAATATGGTTCAATTCTATACATAACTTCATATACTTTTAGATGGTACAATATTCCAAATCGCACAAAAATCGCTGTTACAGCGCCCCCTACCGGCAAATTTTTCCAAATTCAGGGAGGACCTACCTGCCATATCCAAAAACTTAAAATAAAAATTTGGTTCAATTCTATCCATAACTTCATATACTTTTGAATGGTACAATATTCAAAATCGCACAAAAATCGCTATTACAGCGCCCCCTAGCGGCGAAGTTTTTCCAAATTCAGGGAGGACCTACCTGCCATATCCATAAACTTAAAATAAAAATATGGTTCAATTCTATACATAACTTCATATATTTTTAGATGGTACAATATTCAAAATCGCACAAAAATAGCTATTACAGCGCCCCTACCGGCGAATGTTTTCCAAATTCAGGGAGGATCTGCTTGCCATAGCCAAAAACTTAAAATAAAAATTTGGTTCAATTCTATGCTTAACTTCATACACTTTTTGATGGTACAATGGCGACAGACAGACGGACACACGGACAGACAGCCATTTTCTATAAACATGTTTTTGGGGATCTCTGACCCCTAAAACATGTAAATCCATCGAAAACCGGAGGTCGAAAAAAAATTCGATTACAATACTTTCTTCTATTGAAGATAGAAGAAAGTAATAATATTGTTAATATTTAATCATATTTAAAAATTAATATATGTTCTAAAACAATAATGCTCACATCTTTTGCATCATACTTTTGAATTTTTGAGTATCGAAAACAATAAGTAATAAGTTGTCTTCGAGATTTTCAAAAATAATTATTTAAAATAATAATAATAATAATAAAATAAATACATTTTAAAAAAAGAACCTCAATCTTTTATGAGTAGGCAACTTTTTCTACCATAATTTTTTTTCAACACTTTTAAACAAAAGTTCGAAAGTGTTTATGAATTCGGTTTGTGTGTCTGTCTGCGTGCTCTAAAATTCGCATAAATATAAACGGATTGCCATGAAATTAATATATGTTATTGAGGTTTACTATGCCATATTTGGTATTGAAACTGAAGTGTGTAACATTTATGGTTCCTTTAAAGAGACTCCCAAAAAGAATCCCGTTACATTACGGTCTATGGGGAAAATCGTTTGCGGTATATTTTAACGATGTTACCCTATTACAAACATAATGCAATTTTTATACATTATTCAAGTGCACTACAAGATGCTTACTATAGAATATGACCTGCATAGCATTCATCTTTCATTTACAGGGACACACAAAATAATTCGGTTGCAAAATAATTCGGACCTGCGTTACTGAATTTAAAGCTCTATAATCTATACAAAGCCTAACAGTTGCGTGTTTTTTCGCCACGCAAACAATTGATACATTGACTAATTTCTGCATTTACACTTCGATTAGATTTAATTATAATAACTCCTGAATCTGTCTATCTACTTCCTCTTTATAAGCAACAGGTACACTATATAACTTTGGCTTTTCCTTGCCGCATCCGGTTTCAAATCAATACGGTGCTCCCCAACTACCGCTGATCGCATAGGACCCATAAATACCTCTTTATTCTCCCTCAAAATGGACTTTATATCCTTGACTTGACTATTAGATAACCCTTTTATTTCGAACCTTTCTATATCCCGTTATACCTCTTGTTCCCGGTTAAAAATAGAAATTTCCCCAACTTCTTCATCACCTTCAAAAACAATATTAACTATATTATACTTAGCAATAAATTCCCCTTTATTTTGATACACATACTTGTTGCTACCATCCTCCAACTCAACTAAGACTCTATCACTCACTTTCACTTTTCTAGATAATGGGGAAGTTGCATTCACTCTAAATTATGCCTTCTTTTATGTTTAATTGATGAAGACGATCTTACATTCCTCGAAACTCAACTCTGAATTCTGAAAATTATTTAAAATAACTAGTTATTGCAGTTTAAAACTCCGTTAAAAGCAAAACAAAACCACGTGATCCGAAAACGGGACGGGATTGGTTTGACGTCACTACACATGAAACGCGGATTCTCCGTAGCGGCCTGCATTGTGCATGCAAGCTGTTTCCCATTGATTTCTGTTTGTTATCTACTACTAGCTGTTACCCGTGACGTCGTTCACGTAACATAAAAAGAAGAAATTAATTAATTAAACAAAGCATTTCCCTTCCGATAATTAAAAACATATATAATAAACCAATTCTTTATCACATTTTATAGAAGACAATCTCTCCATATATATATTACGCTATCGCACGTGGCACAGAAAGCGCAATTATTTGTTAATTGTTTAATGGCAACGCGCAAATGAAACGCATCTCATTGGGTATTGAACAACATTTAATGCATCCCCATACCTATAAGGGGGTTACCATAGGACACCCTGTTCTGTCGCAAAATACCGGCAAGTTTGTCGCCAAAAGTGACGCCAACTTGGTGATATCTCTAATATTACGCCAAATTCCCATGGACTTCCATTGTAAACCAATAGGGTTTACTTGCTTACAGAAAATCAACAAATTGAGATATTTTAATGCAACAAAAACTGATATTAGCTTAAGGGATTATATTAACTATATTTAACCCTCTTTCTGCGTAATTAAAAAAAATATATAAATAGGTTCAAAAATTGCGCACTCTTATTACATGTTTCAAATCTATATATAGCTTAGAAGCTTAGAGTTTAAATATTGTTATGTTGTAAAAACTTTGCATAACATTCACCCTTCTTAAATTTACATAAACTTAATTTTGTATATTCTGTTAATTTTAATAATCTACTTCCTTTCACCATCTTTCAATTTTGACAGCAAAATTTTATTAAGTTTTAAATATTAAATCCTAAATCTTTACTTTTAATTATTTCATTTAAAATTACATTTATTATATTCTATTTTCTTTTTCCATTTCTCTGGTAGACTTTCATAAAATTACTGAAATCGTTTGCCAGAGAAACGAAATTATTACTACTAAAGCTTCCCTTAATTTTATTGCTTTCCATTCACCTCGCATCCCAAAAGATGCAACTTTTAAGAAGGTTTAGTCCCTTATCTCAGAACAGACAGGAAATTCCTTTCGACGTCATAGGCACTCCCACATAGCAAACATTCCTTTTCTCCCCGCTTCTTCAGTGCGTTGCCATTCCATGGTCATAATCCTACTACAAAATCTTTTTCGCCGGAAGTGCTAGCGACAGGCCATCTTTAAAAATATTCTGATTGGCTGACGTTGCAGAGATCGTTTCCAGATTTCGGCAGGCAATTTGAAAAAGTTTTCAGTTTTAGAATTTTATCAGAAGACTGCAGACCGTTTTTCGAATCGGGAGTTGTTTTTAATTTTTTTTCACCGTTGGGCGTAAGCCCTGGTGAGCGCACCATGGGAGGAGATTTAGATATTGCAAAGTAAATATCCGTGTGTAATATTAATTTATTAACCACCACCATAATTAATTCTTATCTCTCAAAATTTGAATGAAAAGAAGATGGAATTTTTCCTGTTCTCGTTGTCAAGTTTCCACCGTCGTCCGTTAATTACTATATCTAAAACCAGAGAACCAGCGTCGCATCAAGTATACAACGAATTGTGAATATGCTCATACGTTTCCTTTTGCATCCTCCGTCATCAATATACATCTCCTTTGCATCCTCCATCATCAATATACATCTCTTCTTACATCCTTCGTCATTAATTAGAGTTTTATTCTTTTAATATTGCACCTTTTTTACATCTAAATTCAACAATCATCATAATGCCATAACAATATTATATTATGTAATCATCACTTCTATTACCGACAGAACTCTTTACCATCCAGTTATTCCGACTTTGTTTTATAAACTTTCACAAACTGTATTCCATTCAAGAACTGTTTTTATTTACAAGAATCAATATTGACATAAAGAAGACTGTTGTAATACGAAATAACGTTTAACCTTTTTCAATAATTTATTAAAATTTTATTCTCAACATAAAGTATAACATGCTCCGGATCCGGATAGATTTCAATGTGTCTCCTATTATACAATAAAATACTTGATTATGCAATTGATTGATTTCATTCATTTTAATTGTGAGTGTATTTTATGTGTGATGTTCAACATGGGGTGAGTAATTACCATTTCTTATTTATTTATTTGAAAGTTCATTATCTTCTAATTTATTTAAATTTATTTACATCGCATTTACATTAACCACTATACGTATGGCCATAGTGTGATTTCGGGGAATGTGAATTGAACTTATTTCGATCAGATTTAAATATTTCTTTTCGAATTTTCATTTCAATTTACATATCCCGGAATCATACTTAACAAATATGTAAACATTTTTTTGTAAAAGAGTTCAGGATCTTAGATGGGATAGGATATTAGAAATTAGGCGAGATCAGGGCTGTCACTGGAGACTGTTTTTATAGTCTCGCACTACTATTGTAAAAAAAACAATTTTGTAGTACAGTTATCTTGTAGATGTTGTTAAAGTCTGTATGGAATTTTTGTATTTAAAAAGTGATCTCAGTTGAATTAAAAAATAGTCGCCAGTGGAAAAAAATGAATCCCCGAGGAAATCTCGGATTGCGCAAATTTTGCTACTTTTAAGTTGCCCGAGGAAATCTTGGGTTGCGAGAGGGTTAAGGGAGTCCAAGTAAATTAAATTATGAATAAAAGTAACGTGATGCAATGCTTAGCATAAACATAAATTTTAAGGGAGATCAAACTGGTCGCCAAGGGCGTCTAGTATGAGTAGTTTAAGGTATTTCTTTATTATAGGGTCGTTGACATAACTCAGGTTTATACTCTGAACCAGGATGTCTGTTTACATCATGAAGTAATAAGAAAACAGCACAGATGTGATATACGCACCGGGGTACCTAACTGTTGCCAAAATAGATTATTTTGCTTGACATGGTAAACCAGCTACTGTTGTTTATTTATTAATAAATTGTTTATTTACTTTAATTTTCTTTTAAAATTACATAAATTAATGAAACTTTTTTTAATTTATTGTTATTTCCTTTTTTAAGTAATAGAACATAATTTAAAAATATACATGTAATTGGTATTCGAAAACGATGTTTTCGCCAAATTGGGCGTCAAAAACAGATCGCGCCAAACCAGGTGCGTATATAACATCTGTGGCAAGAAAATTATCGGATGATACTTTTTCATATGTTTTACAATCATACTTGGCATCAAAGGTGGGCGAAAAAATGATCATCTAGAATATTATTAAGTCTTTACTACACACACACACACACACAAAAAAAAAAAAAAAAAAAAAAAAAAAAAAAAAAACTTGTTTACAACAATGTATTTATTTTTGCAACAAATGTCTTTCTCTAAAAAAAGCAAATTGACTACGAACCCGATTACAGAACATAACTTTTCTATCTAATTAAATTTTTAATTTTTAAGAATGAAAATATATATTTCCTGCTAATCATTACGTCATTTTCGACATTGATAATTTTACTGTGCGTATTATTGACATTTGCTATCAATTTGCTCTTCAAAAGTTTTTATTTTTAAATGTTAAATTAAAATTTAAATCTTTATGTTAACCGTGCGCAGACGATAAACCGTAAGCATTGATAACAATTTTCTTTAAATAATAAGAATTAATAGCATAACACAATCTCATTTTATTTCAACATCAAATCATATCCGTTTTATATTCCATATATGACGTCACATTTGCCTTCATTTCGCACATACTCAAAATTCATGCACCTTGTATTATTAAAAATACTTGAAAATTTCCGTTTTAATCTTTCAATCAGAAATTAAATTATTATTCTGGGTTTTTATCTTTCGGCAACGAAAAAAGGAAGATGGTTGAATTTTATCGGAAAAATGTCAATTCATTGCGTATGAAAAATAATGAAATTTTGGATTATTAAGCAAAATATTTGAATAAAATAAGTTAAACTTAGCCTATGTTCATTTCCAGGTTGTAATCCATCTATATCCAAAAAATACAAAAGCATTAATTCATCCGTTTAGACGCAGGCTTCATTCAAACAATCGGACACACATTGACATTTATAATATTATAAGGATAAACATCTTTTAAAGACTCATTTGCACAAAATCAAATTAGAGTCAACAGATTATTTTAACACATCCAAATATAACGTACTATTAATTTATACATTTGTATTAATTTTCATTTAGAAAAGTGCTGCAGTTGGTTGGATTCGAAAAATATGAAATTATACCTTCTGGAAATAGTTTTTTTATCCTCAAATTTATTTTAAGGGCATAAAAAATGCATTTTATGTGGGTAAAGATACAAGAAGCTAAAGCTAAAAGGCACATTTATTTTTAACTTACTCCTATTTACTTAAAAGAATAAAGTATGATAGTTGTATTAAAAAATAAATTGTAAGTAAAGTAAAATTGTCTTTATCCAGTTCTTGCAATGTAATGTTTCCTTAATTCATTGTAATGCTTTAATAATTCTTTTTGTTATGAATAAAATTTCGTGTTATGCAGGTTATATTACAGATAAAAAATGAACTCGAATTTACTATGAGAAAATGAAATTTTGAGTAATAACGCAGAAAACAAGAAAAAATTATTTGTTTAATACTGACTTATGGAATAAAAATTTTAAATTAGCTACTGTCGGTAATAAGTGCGTATCCATACACCAGAAACAAATTACTACAACATACGTGAGTAAATTTATAAGTATTACCTTTTATTTAATTTTTTTTATGAGCTTACTTAAAAATAAGTATTAAAGCAAAAACTTTCCGGTTATGTAAAATTCACTGCTTTTTTTTTACATTTGGTAGAAAATGTAAGCTCGTCAATTTATTTCGAAAAAAATTATAATCTTTGCTCTATTTCTGTTTTAATATATGGAAAGAGAAAGGAAAGGAAAGCATTATTTAAACTATCATTTAGAATTTCTAAACTGATTTTTCAACGCATAATCATTATTCAATTAATATGAAAGTGTTAATTTATTCAAGCATATTTCTTAAATATATTACACTCTTTATTTTTTTACTTATATTTTCTACTTTTTACTGTGTAAAATAATTGCAGCTTCACAACCATTTGACCTTTTTTGGGCGACCGTAGTTTAGAGCATAATAAATCCACTGTTGTTACAACTTCTAACGACGAAGAATATTCGACGATTTATCAACTGTGATGGGCTAACGGGTAAACATGTTAAAATTAATGTATTAATTTATAATTAACTTATAAAAATATTAAAATGTTGTATTGTCACTGGAAGCATACCTTTGTGCATAATTTTTATATTTCTTAATTTATCTGAAAGTGAGTGAAAGATCAAATACAAAATCTTAACCTCACAAGCAAAAACCAAGTTAAGTTAAATGAAAAAGTGTAAAAATAATTTAATTACCGTTTTAGGATTATTTGCTTACGAATAACTTTTGAATGCATGTAGTTTTTGTTTGTTTGAGTGGTTTGTTTGAAATGTAGTTTCTCAGAATGTCCTACTTAATATTTATCAGGTTCTAAACATGTTATATCAGTATTTTCCTCAATGCTCCAACTTTCGTAAAAAAACATAATACATAATACATAATAATGAAAAGGGTTTGAATATCTTGTTAAAGAAAAGCAGTATTTTCATTTTGAATATGCTGTTCAGGCGAAGGACACTCTTTTCACTTTTGAAAGCAGACATCTCATTATACATAAACTTTTTATAGTGACATATAAATAATTTAGCATATATTATCATTCAAGATTAATTCTTTGTTTGGATAATGCGTTAGTATCATAAGGGCAACGTTAAGAGATGGTAACACTTTGCTATAATATCACAATGATTTCTAAATTCAATTCACAAATAAGACATGAATTTGCATGATTATTATATTTTTAATTATTTGGAAGGTATGGATTGAGTATTAATTTAGCAATAAAAAATTAACACAAAGCGAAAGAATAAAGAAAGCGTTTATTGATCATGAATAAAAATTCAAACATATTATCATTCTTTCAATCTGAGGCATCCTCCGACTTACGTATTATGCGACATGTGTAGATTCGCAAGTATGTAATAAATCTCAAACATTACAATTGTGAACATACTAGCATGTTTTATAAACGTTTATAATTATTTTATAATATTTATTATTTTATTACTTATTCGTAATTTAATTGCGTAATCCACAAAATATTTGTTATTTGAAAAGTGTCCTTTCAGTTTGCTTTTATATTTTCTTTTATACTACTTTATATCCGAGTAAGCACCGCTGTATTATTCTTCATTTACAAAATATTACTCTGTAAATATTATATATATAATAAATATTGCACTTTCTTACAAAATTATGCATAAGCAATTTACAAATTCGACTTATGTAAAATTCAAGTTACGTAAAAGTTTACAGAACGCATTGCTTACGTAAGTCGGGGGGTGCCTGAATTCCTCTTTTGGGCTTCCGTTGAAATACTGCTAATTTATAACAAAAATAAAAAATAGAATTCATAAACTAAACAATGAGTTGTAATCTGCAGTTTTATAAAGCGTAAAATTTTCAATCCGAAGGTCTGATGAAGTTCACAAAACTGATAGTATTTAAAATAACTACTTGTTATTTTTTGCCCATTTGAAACATTTTTGAAGAATTGTTAAATTTTTTGGGGTATATTTATATAAAAATTCTGTAAGGCTATCTTAAAGCTACCTCAGCAAATTGCTCTCTTTCTTAGTTTATCTGTTCTTTATTCAAAAATAGCTTATTTAACAACTGAAGAGATAAAACATTTAACGAAAGCAGGGCAAATTCTTATTTCAAATATAAAATACAAATATGAAAACCTTTTTATAAGTTGCCCCTCCCCCCCGTCAGTAATGAAAGAAATACTATTTGAACCAGTTTATGAAATCAATTATTGTGGGACATTAATATGAAAAAGAAAAGTATATTTTTCTATAAAATACAATTGTAGTATAAACTTGTACAGATATTTTATTTCTACATCAAGATCTCGAAATGAAAATCCTTAGAAAAACGAGGAGAAAAAATCTCACTCGAATTCACAATATTATTTATTCATTTCAACAATTTATAATGCTTTTAGTTTGTTCTACTAATAATTTTTAAGAAAAGAAAGAAATCATTCAGCGTAACGCAAGCTATCCCCATAGAAAAGTACGGGGGAAAATACAACAAAGATTTGTTTACATGTGCAGTGACCAGTGGCGTAGCTAGAGCATTTCGTTTGGGGGGGTGTGGAGATCGAATTTACCGAATGTTCATAGTAAATTTTGTATTTATTTTTATTTTGTATTTTTTTTGCATTATTTTCTTTTGGGTGAGGGGGGGGGGGAGTGGATTAGACATTTATTTACTATTTCAGCAATACATAAATAAACAGACCAAAAAATTTGAACAAAAAACTAAATAATTTCAACTATTTAAAGTTTTACAAACTGGTGAGAGCGAGGGTTGTAGAAATTATGAATGGAGGGAGTGAAGTAGATAACTGCTGATTTATTTATGGTATTGCAGAATTACTAATAAAACAGAGGAAAAAAGTAATTAACCCTTAACTGATAACCCTTAACTGATCAGGTGAGGTGTTTTCCACCCCAAAGAAATTTCAATTATGAAGAATTTTTTTGTGTGTGTGATATTTAGATACGTGTATTTATATGTATATGTATGTACACTTGCAGTACTTCTTCAGTTGTTTTTATTCAAGTAAATAATGCAAAATTCACAGGAGATTTTCTTATTTTAATGCACTAAACTTTGTGGAGTGCACAAGACAAGTAATCAAATTTTGGGGTTGTATACACACCACCTCACCACGTTATCTATATATATATATGTGTGTGTAAAAAAATAACCGCATCACGTAAAGTTTAAGCTTTTCGTGCCCGATACTCCAGTGAGGGGGGAGGGGGCAAAGGTAAAAGCAGTAATTTGGGGTGAGGTACAAAAAGACAGATTTAGATTGATTATTTATTATTACAATAAAAATAAATTCAACAGAAAATATTTAAAAAATAATTCTTTTTTTCTTTTATTTATAACTCAATTTCAAATTTGCAATATTTTTTAAATTTTAAGTTAGAAGTCTGTACGGGTTGAAATTTTCAGGCCGGAGGCCAGGCCGACCCACGGAAAAAAATTCGACCCGGCCCATTATAAAAGGTAGGCCTGAACTCGGCCAAGCCTATCGAAAAAAATTATTGGCCTGGCCCGGCGTTATAACAGCTAAAAGTTCAGTCTGAGACTATCCTTCCCCCCCCCCCCCAAAAAAAAAAAAAAAAAAAAAAATTAAAATCTCGACCCGGGCCTGGCACGGCCCGAGTGAATTTCTACAAAACATTGATTTTTACGTCAATTTGGTTAAAAAATTATCTGTACGAGGAATTCTGACCATAAATACTTAGAAAAAAGCGTGCAAATAGACGCTCGTCTGACATTAGCCTTAATCTTAGCTTTTTTTCTTTCTTTCTTTCTTTCTGTCTTTCTTTCTTTTTTTTTTTTTGTGTAGTCTTCATTTTTATAGAAATGGCGTTCGCTGCGATAGTTATTTTTTTATTAAATAAATCTCTATTTGTTGTATGCAAATGCTTCGATTATCATTAATTTTGTTAATCCATATTCCATGTGTTGGAGACTTAAAAATCTAAAAAATGCTGTACAGTAAAACCTTCTAAGACGGAATTTCACACTAAAGTAAAAAAAAATGCATTATATACAAGTTCCCTTCTTAATAGGTGTAAATGTATTACATATTCTTTTCTCGCATATTATTATATAAATTATGCATGGATCAACACATTTTTCAGTTTAAAACATGATTCCGTCAAAGGCAGGTTCTTTTTCACACGTTTAACCCTCTAAGTGTTTGGGGCGTATTATTCCGTTCACTAAGCTCCAGGTTTCACAGCAATACAAGCGATATTTAAGATAATATAATTCTATAGATTTTATGAATTTTAAATACATTGAAGAATGATTAATATTCTCCAGGATTACATTCATCTCTGTAATTGAGTTTTTTTTTATAATGTTGAAAGAATCATATTTTCTTAGCATATAAAACAAAATGCTGAGAAAACAACATTACAATTTTACCCTTTTGCAAGACGCTCGGAGGGTTAATATATTTTAATTTAGCTGCATTTGCTACCAGGCCACGTTGAGAAAATGTTTTTTTTTACGGGTTAGGTGAAAACCGGAACTGAAAATTTTGGCCCGTGAAGACTTGGAAGAATGAAACCTGTCCCGGCTTGGTACAGAAAACATAAATTAGGCCTGGTCAGGCCTAATATGTTTTGCCAAAATGGTGCCAAAGTTGACGTTTGTAACAGATTTTTTTAAAACGTGACAATCGGCAAAAGATCATTATGAGGTAGCAATTGATTATAACTTTATATGTAATAAATTTATCAAAAAAATTTAAAAAGGCTATTTGATTTCAAAGCACTTCATACCTCGTGCCTGCTGATTTCATGCTTCTGGATTTAAAAAAAAAAAAAAAAAAAAAAAAAAAATGTGTCAGAAAATTTAACATTCTAGAGAGGAGTAAAAATATTTTTTAAGAACAAGTGTTTTTTTGTTTTTTTGTTCCATAAACGTGGCATTTAATTCGAAGTTAGAAAACTGTTTAGTTATTTCAAATCTGAATCCGTGTATGGTGTATTTGATAATTTTGATTATATGTGACAGACAAATGCACAATATAAGAATAGGAGGATTTGGATTTCATTTTTTATTTTCTTTTACTTCTTTCTCTTTTTTTCATAAATATTTATCCAAGTAAAATTGTAAGATAAAATAAGAAAATTAATAAAAATTAAATAAAAAAAATATAAGAGAATTGGTTAATTAGTAGTTTTTGTTTTCTCTGTGGTAATTAGAATAAGGATAATTGTTACAGATTACTTCAATGAGAAATTTTCAACTGTCTGTTCCCCAAAGCAGATCAAAGGACCAAAACAAACTACAGAGGACGACGGAAACATTTAGTAGACAATATTGCATAAAGCCGGACAGAAGAATTTTTTTACTTGGAACTGTTTTACAGAACGTTTTTACTTGGATAAATATTTATAGAAAAAAGAGAAAGAAATAAAAAGAAAATAAAAAAGTAAAATCCAAATGCTCCTATTCTTATTAGCCCCGGTACGGTATGCTACTTCTTTCTCCCAGCTTATTTTGTGACATCTTCAAAAAATAACGTTACCTCACAGATGCCAGCTGTAAAACACAGCAGTACGATTAAATACTCAATAGCAGTTTTTTAAACATCTAAGCATCACACTTTTTCAATTTTTATACCGTCGTATTGGGGAAAAAAAGTACTTTTAAATGCAATTTGTTTGAAAACTTTATCTCCATTTATTTTTGAAATATTAATTTTTTTGTAGTTTTTGGAGCCATTTGCTTAATACTGGCAACGGATGTACTCCATTTTTGTAGAAAGTAAAGGAAAAATAGTTTTAAAGTAGCAATTATATATTTTTGTTGCCATTTTTTTCATAGCAGCCGAAAGAAAATTTAATTAAAATACGTGCTATTTTGAAAAAATATAAACGAATGATTTCTGTTAAAACACGGAGCTATTATAAACTATATTTAATTTTAAGTGTCTATATTAATGTTACAAACAAATGAAGGCCTATGAGTCATTAGACAGCCTTTTTTTTTTGTGTGTGTGTGTGTGTGTGTGTGTCGAGTTCCTTTAAAGATGGCATCATTTTGCATCATTTGTGTATTATTTCGCGATGCTGACGTCCTATGCATATTTTACTGTAGATGTTTAAGATTGGATCGTATGTGAAATTCTTAAGCGGATGCGAATGACGTCATTTTACATAAAATAAAAGCGTGTGTTGTAAGTCTTAAAATTGAAATATGTTTTGTATTATTGTTATAGACATATATATATATATATATATATATATATATTCATCGATGTGATCAAAATTATCAAATACACCATACACGCCCGTAAGGCATGGTGACGTCACGGCGACGTCGTTGTGAAGTCACACTGTGACTTTGTGACCGTCGATGTGACGTCACGTGACGTCAATGTGACGTCATAGTGACTAGAATGCGAGGTCGTTATGGCCGTTTTAGAGGTCGTTTGTGACGTCACATTGTGACCACTCTGTGAAGTCACAGTGTGACTAATTTGTGAAAAGTGTGACATTTGTGACTACTTTGGCATGAATTTTGTGACGAACATGTGACGAAAGCGACAATGCTTTGAAGTCACATTGTGACCAATTTGTGAAATATGTGTCATTTGTGACGAACTTGTCATAAACACTGTGATGATTTCAAATGAAAATCAAATTTCAAATTAATTTCTTAAAAGGCGCAAAGGCCAACCTAGTGAAAATGATTCCATGCCGGGACTCGAACCCAGGCCATCAATATAACGCACTGACATTCTACCGACTAAACCACACGGAACGATACCCAGCCTGGAAAATTTCACACAATTACATGTTGGCAAGGCTACAAAAGCAGCCCAAGATGAGATATTTATCGTGAGCCACCGACATGGAATAAACAGGAAACTTAATTCAATCTAGCATCGATTGAATCTATATTAATACTTGGAAATTTTTACAGGGAGAACCATTCGCCTTGCATACAATATTTCAGATGAAAATAAAATTTCAAATTACATGCTTAAAAGTCAATTTTAATTTGAAATTTGATTTTCATTTGAAATATTGTATGCAAGGCGAATGTTTCTCTCTGGAAAAATTTCGAAGTCTTAATATAGTTTCAATCGATGCTGAATTTAATTAAGTTTCGTGTTCGCACCATGTCGGTGGCTCACGATAAATATCCCATCTTATGCTGCTTTTGTAGCCTTGCCAGCATGTAATAGCGAGAAATTTTCCAGGCTGAGTGTCGTTCCATGTGGTTTAGTCTGTAGAATGTTAGTGCGCTATGCTGATGGCACGGGTTCGAGTCCCGGCATGGATTCTTTTCTCTAGGTTGGCCTTTGCGCCTTTTAAGCAATTAATTTGAAATTTGATTTTCATTTGAAATATTGTATGCAAACCGAATATTTCTTTGTGGAAAAATTTCCAAGTATTAATATTGTGATGAATTTTAAAATGGACAATTTTAAAATAAAGTTTTGTTTGAGATATAAAATAGTATCTTTTTACCGTACTTTTTAGCAAAATATAGCTATTTTGGAGTCCTATTCTTCTAAAATAGTTTTAATTTTTCCACTTAAAAAACAATGTTTGTCAACTGACATCTTTTTTTATTAAGTTCTAAGCTTGATCTTGAGTTCAAGCTTGATATTAAGAATGTATAAGATTTTAAGGTGTTGTGGTTGTGATTAATCTTTGCTTTATTAAATACGACGTAAGCCATATTTATTTAATTTTTTTATTTCCGTGTAAATTGTATTTTGTGAATATGAGCTTAAATAGATTTGGTATGTTCTATAGGAAAAGACTGATCTGGGAAATAGAAAAAACAAGTAAGAAAAATCATGCGTTAAGCATAGATTATAAAACACTTTCCAACACTTCCCGAATGCTTTAAAAAAACTTCGTTATTTAGGGAAATAAGGTAAATAAGAGAACTAAGTAAACATTTTAGAAAACGCATAAAATATTTGAAAAACTCATTTCCGCAGTTACTGTCCATAGCTAAATAGGTTTTCCAATTCTTTTGAACAGCCCTGTATTTGATCTGTAGGTTGATATATATATTATATAATGGGATAATTTAGTTTAGCAAGAAAACGCATAACAGGTTGAAACTCTCTTTCAGCAGTTTATACTAATATATGGAAACATACTTTAATACTTTTGTACAACCCTGTAGTTGACCTAGAACCTTCATTACACGCCACCGTTTAGTTAAAATTTAATTCAAACTAAAACACACTTAAAACAGCTGAAATCACATTTCCAGAAATTATAATTTATAGACGTCCATGTATCCAATTCTTTGCATGACCCTGTATACCATTTTATCTATATTATACAACAGTAAATTAAATTCAGTTCAGTGTAAAAATGCACAACTCATTTAAAAACCACCTTTAAGTAACTTGCGCTCATACCCAGTAATCCTTGCGAATACTTTTGTGTAGCCCTGTATATGAATTATAGCATTTATATACACCATATACTATGCATAAATATAGTGAATCATAAAAGCGCATATCATAATTAAAAATGCATTTCCAGCAATCATCACAAATGAACAGTACTTCGGATACAATATAGTATCTGAACTATATTGTGTGTGCCTGTAAATGCTATATACACTTCATATTCTACATGAAAAATTTATAGTATGTAAACCTCAGCGACGTATATCATTTTCATTATATATGAAATAGATTAACATAATTAAAGTACGCCGCAAACAATTCCCTCCACCGCTATATCATTATGTATTGGAATTTCTTTTTAGCCCTGTAAATGAACAATAACTATTCTTTGCATCTCGTATTCTTCAGAATGCATATTTTAGTACGTTTCATAAATGCATATCAATTTTTTTCTGTATGAAAACGTGTAAAATCATGAAAAAACCTTTGAAACGATTTTTTCCCATAGGCCGTAATGTAACGGAATACTTTTGACTGTACCTGTAAATGAACTAAACATGCTATAAACGTCGTTACACATAGGGACCGTGCTATGATAAAGGTCAATAACATCTAAAAATTTCAGAGCAATCCGAGTATATTTACGAGAGTTAGAGCGCGGACAGACGGCTAGACAAACCAAAGTCATAAACACTTTTCAACTTTGTTGAAAGGTGTTAAAAAGGTAATATAAAAGTAAAATAAATCATTGAAAGGAAATATAAAAGTAAAATAATGAACTTTAAAAAATATATACTAAAGCAGTTTAATCTATAAGCTTCCTATCAGGCATGAAAAACACTTTATTTCAATGCTTAAATATAATATTTTATTTTTTAAGGGTGTATTTCAATCCAAACTGCTTATTTTCTGATTCATTTTTAAATTCCTTTTTGTTCTCAAACGCATCAAACTGAAAAATTCTCTTATTTAGAAACTACCTAATGTGCCGTACTTTTCGATTTTTGATAAATGCAGAAAATATTACAAAAAAATGCTGTCAAAGTAGGCATTTCGAACCGAATTTTTCACAGCGGAAGATCTGGGAATGAAAAAAAAGGTCTTACTGAGAAAATAATTATTTAAAACTTAAATTCTAATGAATTGAGGGGAAAATGAAATCACACGGCCTCTTAAACATCTCTTCAAAAATCACCTCAGCAAGTTTCATGTTTTTACTTTTAAAAATGAGTCTGAAAATGTCTCAGAAAATATCGAGCTGTTGAAGGTGGAAAAATATTTTTTCGAATACACCTTTACTGCCAGTATTTATGTGTATCGAAAACGTAGAAAATGAGTTTACAATCGAAGGAAATTTAATAACTGATTCTGAATGTCTATAATTAAATGTTTGATTAAAATCGCAAACAGAAAAAAAAAAATGCTTACATACAATTAAAAATAAATAAATAAATATACCAATTTGAAAAACACTAAAAATAATAATTAGTATTTTTAATTGTACTATTAAACAACAACTAACTACAATAGATGAATTAAATGCATTATTAGATTTAGCAATTTCTCAAAAATCTTTCCATATGTTATAAGGAATTCCTATTATTTTATAATTTTGGCAAATGTTAAATCTGAAAACATTGGTATGAAGATTGAGGATTTTAAATAATAATTTAAAATATTATTAGCAAAAAAAAAAAAAAAAATCTTTCAAAAGTTACGCTATTATAATATGTAAAAAGACATTTTCCCACTATAATGTTAATTTCTAAACTGAAACAGTTTCGTAATATCATACTATTCGAATATAATATTTAACTCCAAAACAATAATGACGATAAATACTGTTATATGAGTGTTAGTAATCAGAAAAAAAAAATAAGAAGCCGAAAAAAATTCCACATCACTGTCTCAATCTCAAGTAACTGCAAATTAATGTTTATATTCATCCCACTATAAATGTAAACATGAATTTTTTTTTTTTTTTTTTTTTTTTTTTTTTTGAGCGATGGCCGATTAACACATTTTACAAAATAGTGTCGATTAGGAAAATTTCGCTTCAAAACAATTCCAGATCAGTCACTTTCTATATGTATAACATAAAACTATTTAATTCATAATCGTAATATACAAACAGAAATAAAAAATTTAAATTAAATAAGACTTACCTTTTTTTGCTGTAAATTAATAATATCCGAGTATTTTTGCCCGAAAATGGCAGACGTCTTTCTTTTACATTTAAAAAAGCAAAAACAAAAGCTGACATTGTAGACTTGGTCATGTTCTTTTCCCGTGTGTATTACAAAAAGTTCTCTGTTTACCCTGCGGTTGCGGTCATCCGACGCAGACGATCTTCAGCAGGTGATTTTACTGTTTATTTGCAGTCCTAACTTTCAGGCGGAATAGTTTTATGACTTAGTCTGTAATTAAAATTTTCTATTTGAAGAATTTTCCAATGCATTTTACCATTTCTTTTTTATCAGTTTAAAAAAAAAATTCATTTGAAAACGGAAGTTTATTAGATAAAACACTGCTTAAATTTTTAAAATGTGTAAAAATAAATTTAATGGTAATAATACCACCCCCCTTTTTTTAAGTAAAGTTTGTTTCATGCGAAATAAATAAAAAATATCTTCTTAATAAATAAAAAAAATGTTTTCGAGGATAAAAAATTTTTCTTTGTCAATCTGTCAATCTTTTCATGTTAATTTTCTGCAGAATAAAATAATTTGTAAAATAACTTTTTTAAAAGTCATACCTCTAAAACACAAATTGGAAATGCGAAAAATTAATTATATCATGTGTTTTGCATAAATTTTGCATATATATATTTTTTTTTCGGAAAAGGCTAATTTTATTTAAAAAGGCTGAAAGAAGTAAAATTTTTAAAAAAAAAACAGTTACTAAAAATAGATTAACAGGAAAAAAATATGACTTGAATGCAAATTATAAAGCAATAAATGCATATATGACTAAACTCTGAAGATTCTTTCTGCGTGCTCATTAAAATCTGCAGACTTAACTGTAATAGAAAATGTTTAGTTTGAAACCACAGAAGTGTTTCGACCAGTGGTCGCCAAAAAAGTTAAAAAAATTCCTCCCTGCAAACTAAATATGTAAAGTGTATAGATTTAATATTTCTAATTCTAAATATGTTTCAAATTGCTCCAGCACATAGCATTTTTCTGAGAAATACTTTTATAATAATAACAATCCGTGATGTATTATTATATTAAATTGCAATGCTAGATAAAATTGAAATCATGAAAAAAGTATACTTTCACTTCTTAGATATCATATTGATAAAATATAGCATGGAAATCTAGTTTGTTGATACTTGTACCGTGCATTTTTCTTTTTCTCCCCCCCCCCCCCGCCCTTCTTTTCGTGTCCGAATTTACTATTTGCTGTGCACTAATATTCATTCCTTATGCCGCTGTAACTAGGGCATGTTTTAAATATTTCTCTTCATTTTCAAAAATTTTTGAAGTTAATATTTTTGTCACACTGTGATTTACAATATGGTGGTTTTTTTGTCACATATATGACGTGACGTACGTTACATGCAGTGACATAACAGTGACGTTACAATATTTTTTTAATTGCCGGAAAAATAAAATTTTACAATAAGTAACATGTTTTGAAGAATTTTTATAATTGTTTAAAGTTTTCTAAGAAGTTCACATCTCAGTCACAATGTGACATCACTGAGTGGTGGCATTTTGGTCACAGATGTGACGTGACCACAGTGACTTACAGTGACGTCACAATGACGTCACTGTGACCATGCATGCTATGAGGGCGGAGACGGGTTCAGATTTGAAATAACTAAACAGTTTTTTAACTTCGTATTAAATGCCACGTTTATGAAAAAAAAAAACCACTTGTTCTTAAAAAATATTTTTACTCCTCTCAAGAATGTTAAATTTTCTGACACATTTAAGTAGACATTTTTTATATCCAGAAGCATGTAATCAGCAGGTATGAGGCATGAAGTGCTTTGAAATCAAATAGCATTTTTTAATTTTCTGATAAATGATCTGATTTCTCATATTAAGTTATAATCAATTGCTACCTCATAATGATCTTTTGCCGATTGTCACGTTTCGAAAAAATCTGTTCCTAACGTCAACTTTGGCACCATTTTCTGAAAGATCAGTTACCTTTATAGGAAAAAAGAGAAACGCTATTCGTTTACGAATAAGAAAGAATATCTGTAAATTTCGTGCATTTAAAAATGAAAATTTCTTCACGAAAGTGTAAAAAAGGATGCAAGTTACGATTTCAGAACAACTTTAAATAGTTTTTAAAAACCACAAAATGTGGCTAATCAAAGCTACATTTTATTTGCATGATATTTTTTCTGTTGAATTTTTAAACTGGAACTCGTAACATAGAAAATTGTCAGAATTGAAATAGTCAAATATGATGTTGAGCAATTGAGCATAAGCATAAAAAAAATTAAATATTATTTTAATTTGCAATTAAAAAAAAAAAGAGTTTTGAACAGAAAAAGGTTTTTTTTTTTTTTTCGATGGAGAAGGGGAAGGGGAGAGAGGGTATAGACAGTGTGGAAAATTATTTTATTTTCTGCAAAATTACTTTGCTTGTATTTTTTTGTGAGCTGTTGCGTTGATTCTTTTACATGAATTAGCCTAATTCAAGTCAAAGGATTTTTTAAAATTAACTTTGAGATCCCTTCATTTCTGAAAACAAAGAAAAATACTGCTTTCAGTTTTTGCAGCAGAAAGTAAATGTGCGTCTCAAAAGGCCAATTAGAAGAAAGATTAATGCTTATCATCAGTGCACTTGTCTTTATATATATCAATACAACTGATGATTTTGAAACAAGTTCAAAAACATAAATAAAAAATATATTTTCGAGCTGAATGACAAGAACCAGTGTTGCAATCGTAAAAAAACAAAGGGTATACGCTGTAGGGGTGCACAACCTTTTTAAGAGAAGGGCCACTTACAAAAATGCCTGGGTTGTCGAGGGCCACATCAGTAACACAGAGATAATTCTATTTCGGGGAGATCTGTGGCCTATAAAAAACATGGTTTCAGAGGAGTGGCAGTTTTACCCCTTTAGGTTCCCCTACCCAGTCAACATATCAAATCCAATTTCAGTTGGCAAGGATATATCAACAGTTTATGTTTGCATATATAACAGAGATATAGCAAAGATTATTTTCAAGGCATGAAAATATTCCTTGACTTTATTCGGTGGCATTAAATTTTGCTTTATTAAAAGAGCTAAAAAACAAACATAGGCATGAAAGTGACTAGTGCCGAAGAAAATGTGAACTTTATGAACGAATTTAAATTGACGAAACTCTCAATTTTTCTGCAGCCGATCAACAAAATTTTAGATCTTCCCGCGCTTGATCGACAAAATTCGCGATTTTTCCACACCTTATCATTGGAATTAGCGATTTTTCCGCGCCCAGTCAACAAAATTCGCGATTGTTAACTGACTGACAAAATTTTCAATTTTTTCCCGTGGTGAATTGTTGGAATTAACAACTTTTTCTCGCGATAAACTACCGAAACACGCGATTTTACCGTAGCCGATCGACGAAATTTGCAATTTTTTCGCACCTAATCGACAAAATTCACGATGTTTCCACGCTCGATAGACAGAACTCGCAATTTTTTCGGTCGACGAAATTCGCGATTCTTAACTGACTAAAATCCATCGCAAATTGGCAAAATTCGCGGCTTTTTCTCTCGATAAACTGACAAAACTTACGATTTTTCAGCAGCCAATCAACGAAATTCCCAATTTTTCCACGCCCGATCGACAAACCTTGCGATTTTTCCGCGCCCGATCAGCGAAATTCGCATATCTTAAATAACTGACAAAATTTGTAATTTCCCACGGCAAATTGGCAAAATTGCAATAAACTGACGAAACGCGCGCGATTGATGCACCCGATTGATGAAACTCACGATTTTTTCGTGCCTGATCGACGAAATTCTTGATTTTACCGCACCCGATCGAAGAAACTCGCGATTTTTCCGCGCCCGATTGACGAAACTGAAACTCGATTTTTTCGCACTCAAGTCAACGAAAATCGCAATTCGTAATTGACTAATGAAATTTGTAATTTTCCCTCGGCAAATTGGCAAAATTAACGACTTTTTCTCGCAATAAACTCACTAAACTCACGATTTTCCCATGCTCGATCACGCACGAGACGGAAAATCGAGGTATTTTTGATTAGCGACTGACGAAATTAGCAACTCGGGAATTTCCTTTATTGATACAAATGGTATCGGCTAGACGATTAATGAAATTCGCAATTGTTAGCTGACTGGCGAAATATGCATTTTCCGCGGCAAATTGACGAAATTCGCGATTTTTTCCGCCAATCTATTGTCAAAAATTGCAATTTTTGTCATTTGTAAATTGACGAAATTCGCCGGCCACTTGTAAACCCATCGCGGACCACTTTTGGCCCGCGGGTCACAGGTTGTGCACCCCTACGCTAAAGTCATGAGCATTCATGGATACAGTTAACGCTAATGATTTATTTGAGAAGCAGGGGGTATGCGGAGCTTCTTAAAAAAATCCAGAGAGGGGGTATACGGCATATATCTCCGTATACTCTCCACTACTCCGTGATAAGAATAGATCCAGATCTCAAAACATATCGTCGTCGGTTTATATTAAGTTACAAAGGAAAAAATCCAATATTTTATCGTTCTCTATCTTACTATTATTTTTCTTTAAAACGGTTCTCGAGCTTCCTACTCAACAACGCAAAATTTTCTGACACATTTTCTGCCTCATTTTTAAGCATATTAGCAGGCCTGACTGTTGAAGCAGAATACAATGGAAACTAGTTTTACATTTTTTGATCAAATTACTTATCGAGTTATAAGCGATTGTGGTCACATGACAAGTTTTTGTCTTTCTCGAGCTGCCGCGTCTGGAATTTAAAACGCCAACTTTGACAATATTTTCTAAAAAACCTTTTGCGTTTACCAAAAAATGGAAAACGTCTTTCGACTGCATAGTTTCTGAATAACAGCACTTTCCAATTTCCGAAAAAAATGAATTCAGAAATGTCTCAAAAAATAGCTCTTTTGATTTGAGTTGCCTTAAGGATTTTTTTCCCGTATTCTTTTTTAAATATTTTTTCTAAGAAGCTTTTAGTTCTTCGAAGATACAACATACCATTATATATAGTAGCTAATAGGGATGTACCGCATATTCGGTATCTATTCTGTATTCAGCCTCTTCGGCCATGTTACCGAACACTTAAAAAAACTTCAAAAACATTTTTAAAAATCTTACACAATTTCTACTTCTAACTGCTAACTTATAAAGATATTCATAATAATTAGAAACAGAATCATATTTAAGTAAAAGAAATGTTTTTACATTATTTGCTTTTTGTAAAGTATTACTTAAGAAAATTAACCATTAATGGGGATTTTCATAGAAATTAACAATGTAAAAATGCAAGTTCCTGAACCTTTTCTAGTAAATAATCTGTTTCTTGCTTTATCACAAAAAGGGTGTTTCTAATCAAACAGAAAAAAATTCAGGGTTGATAATACACATCAAGAAAGACAATTTTTGTTCAGAAAACCATAATCGCAATCCACTGATTCAGTTATAAATAAAGTGTATCTCATCTCATTCGAGGCCAAACTTGGATTTTCATTTGTTAACCCTAACGAAGATATCATAGCTATATTTTTAACAGACTTGCTTTGATTTCTGTGAAATATAATATCATGATGAGAAGTGCTGGAAATTGCCACTTTTCATATTTAAACAACTAAGGCAAACATTCCTTTATTCAAAATGCAATTTATAGTATTTATACTGTGTCAACGGCCAAAATTCAGTCATTTTCAATGATATCATAACATTTAGTACAAACTAAATTAATATGAAACAAATCTTGCTAAAATAACTTCATTTACTGATAAAGTTGTGAACGAAAATTCAGTTTCGGCTTGTAGTTGCACACCCAGAATTTTTGACTGAGTATATTGTAATTTTGATGGAATAAATGGAGTTATGTGTTGTTTCTTGTTTAAATTTTTTTTGTCTTGACCACATTATCTCTATTGAAAGTTTGCTACAATTTTTTAGGAACAATGTGTATGTTTACAATCTATGAAAATAATCGACCATTCGAAACACTGATAAAAGATGCATTTAAAAACTTCCTTGCTAAATCAAAGTCAGTAGAAAAGTTATTTTTGCTGAGTTGTTTGTTTTATAATGAAAAAAAAATTATTCACTTGGTTTAATGCACCAGAAAATCCTTGAAATATAAAACTTTTTATTTAATAAAATTTTAAAATTCTCTTTTTAAATAACTCAAAGCAGATTTATTTCATATATAAAGTTTACCTGTAAAAAGTTCTTGTTTATCAATATGTAAGTTTCTGCATTAAATATTATGTAAAATTGTTTTAAAATTTAATATTTTAATGCCTTTAATCTTTGAAATATAAAAGTATTCGACCAGTCGAATATTTGGTATTTGACCGAATAGTTACTACTCGGCTGGCGAATATTCGGTATTTGGCCCAACAGTTAATTCGGCCAGCCGAATATTCGGTATTCGGTCCGTCTGTGGGCCGAATATTCGTTAGAAAACTTATTTTTGCCGAGTTGTTTGTTTTAGAATTTAAAAAAAATATTCACTTGGTTTAATTCCCAGAAGAAGCCATGAAGTATAAAACTTTTTTAATTAATAAAATTTTAAAATTCTCTTCTTAAATAACTCAAAGCTGATTTTTTTCATGCATAAAGTTTACTTTTAAAAGTTCTTGTGTATCAATATGTAAGTTTCTGCATTAAATATTACCTAAAATTGTTTTAAAATTTAACATTTTAATGCCTTTGATCTTTAAAATATAAAAGTATTCGACCAGCCGAATACTTGGTATTTGGCCGAATAGTTACTACTCGGCTGGCCGAGTATTCGGTATTCGGCATAACAGTTAATTCGACTAGCCGTATATTCGGTATCCGGCTCGCCTGTAGGCCGAATATTCGGTACAAAAGTTATATTTGCTGAATTGTTTGTTTTAGAATTAAATAAATATATATTGCCTTTGTTTAATTCACAAGAAGAAGCCATGAAATATAAAACTTTTTTAATTAATAAAATTTTAAAATTCTCTTCTTAAATAACTCAAAGCAGATTCTTTTCGTGCATAAAGTTTACTTTTAAAAGTTCTTGTGTATCAATATGTAAGTTTCTGCATTAAGTACTATGTAAAATTGTTTTAAAATTTAACATTTTAATGCCTTTAATCTTTGAAATATAAAAGTATTCGACCAGCCGAATACTTGGTATTTGGCCGAATAGTTACTACTCGGCTGGCCGAATATTCGGTATTCGGCCTAACAGTTAATTCTACTAGGCGAATATTCGGTATCCGGCTCACCTGTAGACCGAATATTCGGTACAAAAATTATTTTTGCTGAATTGTTTGTTTTAGAATTAAAAAATATATATATATTCACTTGGTTTAATTCACAAGAAGCCATGAAATATAAAACTTTTTAAATTAATAAAATGCTAAAATTCTCTTCTTAAATAACTCAAAGCATATTTTTTTCATGCATAAAGTTTACTTGTAAAAAGTTCTTGTGTATCAATATGTAAGTTTCTGCATTAAATATTATGTAATATTGTTTTAAAATTTAACATTTTAATGCCTTTAATCTTTGAAATATAAAAGTATTCGACCAGCCGAATACTTGGTATTTGGCCGAATAGTTACTACTCAGTTGGCCGAATATTCGGTATTCAGCCTAAGAGTTAATCCAACTAGCCGAATATTCGGTATCCGGCTCGCCTGTATGCCGACTATTCGGTACAAATGTTATTTTTTGGTGAGTTGTTTGTTTTAGAATTAAAAAAAAAACAAGTTATGCACTTAATAATGAAATATGAAACTTTTTTAATTAATAAAATTTTTAAATGTTCGACCAGCCGAATATTTGGTGTTTGGCCGAATAGTTACTTTTCGGCTGGCCGAATATTTGGTATTCGGCCTAACAGTTAATTCGGCTAGCCGAATATTCGGTATCCAGTTCGCCTCCAGGCCGAATATTTGGTATTCGGTTAAAATCACTATTCGGTACATTCCTAGTAGCTGATGTAATGTTATTACACCGTTCTTTGATAAGAAAAAATTCCCGGTTCTCTCTTATTTTTTGCTTTGAAAAACAGACAACAGAACAGTAAACATCTGGCGACATCCTGTCCCCCGAAAAAACTGCGAAATATCCACCCCCCATAGCTTTCAGAGTCCAGCAAAACGAATTTTAACGAACAAAAAATCTGGCCTTCTAATTTCATTTGCATTGGTCAAGGAGTGTACGTGTACCATTTACCCTCAAGGCCTTTTTCTCCAGGTTCCTTTCTTGAATGAAGCGAAGATATTCTCTCCCCCAATCTTAGAGGAAGAATTGAATATATTAGAAGTCTATGGTCCCAATCTCCTAGCTTGCAGGGATACTGGATAGAAATAGGAAGAAGGTATATTTCTTCTTCCAAGCGATACTGTATCATGGACCCCCCCGCCCCCTTCCCTCCACTTCTTACGCCCTTAAAATAGCTAAAAAGTGAAATTGTAATCGACTCCGAGCGAAAAAAAAACTTACATTATGCAATGAGAAAGGAAGTTTCTAATTACAAAATATTTAATAATTTTAAGTATGCTTTTTCTGTTTTGTAATAGATTTTGTAATTTGTAATATGTTTTTAAAAATTCTTAAAAAAAAAAGAAAAAAATCAGAGCCAAATCATGTAATGCTTGAACAAAAGTGAAATTACCGAATGTATACGAGTTTACCGAAAGTAGGGGGGGGGGGGTCGCACCCCCACCCCCTGTAGCTACGTCCCTGGCAGTGACGTCTAAACCGCTTTCGTCACGTGAAGCGGCTTTTTCCCGCCAAGACAAAAACTGCATTTTTAAAGTTAATTTAATGGATTTTCCGAGTTTCAAAAAAACGTAAAAATGGTATCAAATTGCTCGTACTTTTGTACTCTATAAAATGCAAGTTAAATTGAAAAACGTGCAATTTCCCCATTGACATTCTAGACATGATTTACAGAATTTTTTAGCTTCTTTAGCCATACCTTCCCAATAAAAAGATTGCCTAATCCTGTCTAAGGTTTTCTTTGCCGCGTGATGCTCTCCCCCATGCGCTGACTTTAAGATTCCTTCTCTTTTGACTTTCGACACTACTAATTTAGCTATAGCTTCTCCTACAAATTTATCTTTATGATACAATAAGTCCTTTTCAATATAATAACTCCCTTTATAAATTTTAGCTAATTCCCAAGCTCTCTCTTACTCTTTACATTCCAATTGGGATTTCTTAAATATATCTGAATTGCTTATCGTAACATTACCATTTTCCTCTATTTCCGTATTTTCGTCCTTCTGACTTTGTAAATTTCCCGATCTCGTTTCTATTGCGTAAATACTGCAATTATTGCTACTCATATCTTCCTTTTTGCTCAAGTTATCCATACTAATTTCCGAACTTTCTAATTCTTGGGACTCTTCAATGGCTCCTCGCGATTGACCCCTGACAACTCATTAATCACTTCGGGATGTAAAATTACCTGATCATTAATATTATCGGTCACCGCGTAAAGTACTTCCTGATGAATTATATTAGTTTGTCCGAATTGCGGAATAGCTAATGGTAATTTAACCAACGGTGATTTAACTGCTTCACCAAATAATCCTTGTAAATAAATACTACCCGCTCCTTTTAATTTCTCTTCCGGTACCAAATCTTTATGAACGACACTAATTTCACATCCAGAACCAACCAATCCTTTCGCTTTCTGCCCATTTACACTAATTTCAATTTTTTCGAGTTTATTTAATTTCTCACCAATATCATTAGTTCTCTGTTCGGCCTTTGCCGATATCCTCGCCACAATAGCCCCTTTAGGTAATTCTTTGTTTCCTTTCACGACAATCTTATTTACACCCGCTTTCTGTTCACGCCCTTTACTAGCATTATTATTTCCCTCATTACCCACTTTATTACAAAAACGTTGGTAATGACCTCTTAAAACACATTTAAAGCATCTAGGAGCTGAATCATCACTAGGTTTCTTAAAATCAGTTTTCCTACCCGAAAAAGAATTAATCTCATTACTCCCGTTTTGCCTCCAATTACCACTAACTTTACTATCCTCCCTCGGTCTCACTTTTTCGCTGTTTACATACCTATCTTTACCCTTAAAACTTTTATATGTAACCGCATAAGACTTGTGTTTAGCGTCAAAATAATTGTCATATTCTTTAGCAGTTTTAGAAGCTTCTAACCAATTACTCTGCTGAGTTAACCCAATATATGATGCGGTTTCCTCATCTAACGTATTTAATAACTTATCAGTAATTATTAACTGATTGACCTTTTCATATGAGTCCGCACCCCTAATCTTACAATAATTTTCCCATGTTGCTATTAAGCGCGATACAAATAATACATGAGTTTCATTCCGGTTTCTCCTAGCCTTCTTAAAATTTTCCAAACACGCCTTCGCTGTCGGCTCGTGTTCCCTTAGAACTAACTCCTTTAATTCCTCATAACTCTGAATTTGTTCCCTAGTGGTATAAATTAACAAATTATTCGCCTTATCTCCAAACATATTTAGTAGAATTTCGGCCTGCTAGCTTTCCGGTACATTTTTAGTTTTGAATACCCTTTCTAAACCGTTGAAAAATAAATTCCATCCCTCAGTCCCTTCTGGTACTTTTATAGACAGAGTTTTAACACTTTGATCAATTTTTCTATGCTACTTTTACTATTAGGTTCCCTAGACCCATTAGAGTTATTTGCCGAACCTTGCATCCATAGCCTCTCCATTTCTAATTCGTGTTCCATCCTCAAATTTTCAGCCCTCTCTTCTCTTTCTAACTTTTCCCGCCTTTCTTCTCTTTCTAACCTTTCGCGCTCTAACTTTTCCTGTTTTTCTGACTTTTCGAGCTCTATTTTTTCCTGTTTTTCTAACTTTTCGCGCTCTAACTTTTCCTGTTTTTCTAACTTTTCGAGCTCTAGTCGTTCTGCAACAATAGTGTTAGATAATTCCATAATAACCCCCTCGTCATAGTCATCGCTGTCCGTTATCTTTTTCCTAAGCTGAATTCTGGTATCATCTTCCCTGAATTCAACCCCCCAATTCTTCGGCTATCATCTGAAGATCCACCCTTTTTAATTTCAATAAGAGAGCCGTACGTTCCATCGATTACTATTACGACTCTACAATAATATTTAAACCTACTAACTTAATATTTCCTAAATTTCTACTTTAGTACAGTTACCTCCACTTATTATACTAATTAATACCTTTCAGATAATCGATGTATTATATTTCTAATTTAACATACTGTATAGCCTGATTTTCCTCAACCATTGATATCACCCAATTTACTTCCAATAAAAAAAAGGTAAAAACAGTAATTTCGATTAGATTGCAATACAGATTCCAATTTATACAATTAGATAATAACATACAATTTACATAATAATACTGATACGTTGCAAATTGAATAAAAGTATTGATGCTAATAGAAACATCCACATAAAGAAAAATTGTATAACATACACATATAAATTCCTACAATTATCCTCAATAAAATATTTCGAAATTCAACACTGGTTCTCACACTTAAAACAAATAAAATCAAAACCCTCACTTTTTTTTTCCTCTTGTGAGCCTTTTTTTTTTCACTGTGAGCCTTTTTTTTATCCGAAATTTACTTCCAGCCAATTAAAATTCTAAGTAAATGTTCATTGCTCGTTTGTTATCAATTCTTCAAACTTAAAACAGTATTGCTTCATTTAAATATTACTTTAGTAGTAATTTAAATTTAAGTAAATTCAATTATTCCTTCCAACTATTATTAACACAATGCATTAATTTTCTTCACTACCATTATTAGTAAAAACAAAAATAGAAAATTAATTTTAGCACAAGCTATTATAACCTTTTCTTAAAACAATAGTAAATATGGCTGTTAATATCTCCTACCTATCTGAACACAATTATTTGATTGCACATAAATTATCAAGATTGAGACAATTTATCTTAAATTACTATTAATTATACAACAACAAATACATTTGGTTCGAGAATGTCAGCAGAAAGAAATAATCAAATCACCTTACCTTATACTTTATCTGCTGGGGTGCTCCGCTGCTCACACATAGTTCCACGATGAACTCAATATTTCACACTTTAAAGTCACTTTGATGATATTCAACACTCGGGCTGTAACACACTGTAATTTGATTCACTGTAGCGATGGTAGGGCACAAACACTAGTTCGGTTCGCTATAACGACGATAGGGCACATACACTCTGTACTTCCACTCGACGCTTGGTTGTTATCTCTCTAAAATTCCGCTCGACGATCCGGCATTACCAAACGAGAATTCCACTGGGTGCTCCGGCACTAACACACTGCAACACGGCTCACTGGTCACTGGTCTCAGACGATTCTATCCCACCGCTGCCACCAATTTGTCGGAGTTTCCTCTCAGTCCGCACAACTTTGAAGAAATCCTTTGCTATTTATATGCTGCCACCACCGATATGATTACGTGATATCGGTCACGCTCTGAGAGGATTGTTTAAATGAAAACCAGTTCTTTCAATTAACTAAATTAACAGTTTATTTTCACACTATTTACAAATCACAAAACACTATTTATACTTAAAAACTCGGATGTAGGTGATCCGATTCAACATTAAATTAAATACAGTAAAAGCTGGCTATGTTCTGTTAAACTACGTTATATCACTCTCACTCTACACTCGTTAAATTAGCTTTATCGGAGATTACTCTTAATCTCCCAACACATGGACTCTAAGCTTTGCGGGCCTCACACAACCCTACGCTCTATACAAGAGCTATACACAGGAACAACCTCCCACTTTGCTCTCCAGGCGTCAACTAACTCTCTCCGAGCCAAAAAAAAAAACTGCCTCCTAGCAACCCTCTGCTTTTTCTCAACTCCTCCTCTTCCCCCCAACATAAATCCGGGCTTTTTTCCACTCTGACTACATTCTCAGCTCTTTCCCTCGTTCGTGCAATTCTTTTGTCTGCCCATCTCTAGCAGAGATCTCAAAAGGTAGGGCAAACCCCTCTCCTTTCATGACTTTATCCCTTCATCCATGCTGTACAATTCACCGGCTCGGATCCAGTTTCAGACAAGGAAAGAATGTTACTTTGAAATTCCCAGTACACAGACCATACAATATATAATATAGTAAGACAAAATAATATAGAACCACAGTTCTAATACAGATGTTTCTCAGAACCTGACACAGACCTCTATGTTGCACTAAGAAAGAAGTTAACATTTATTTATGTAGTAGATTTTTTTGTTTCAAATTGTGAAAAAAAAACATTATTTCGCTAGAGTATTAAAAAAAAATTCGTAAAAAGTGGTTTAAAATATTAATTTTTAATTTAAAAATTAGGTGAACACAAAAATTCCATTTTAGGTTTTATTTTAACATAAAAATAGTATATAGTTTATTATTGTACCGTTATTCTCCTTTAATAGTCAACGTATTTGATAAAAAATGGTTTGAAAAATTAATCTGTCAGTAATAAAATGAGTTAAAAAATTATTTACACAAAATATTCCTTTTTAGGTGCGTTCGTAATTATATAAACACTTTGCACCTACAGTCGTCGACTGGTCCGTCTGTCTACCCGCATGTATACTCTAAATAAAAAAGAGTGACTATTCACTCCGTGGAGTGAATATTAACTCTACATTGCAGAGTCAAAATATGACTAACCTGTTTAGAGTGACTATTCACTCTGAGCAAAAGTGGGATTTTTAACTCTCTGAAAGACTGAATACTCACTCCTGGGAAGTGAATATTCACTCTAAACAAGGGTGAATAATAACTCTTTCGGAGGAGTCACTATTCACTCTTGCTAAATAAGTGCGTTTTTTCACTCCTGGTAGGAGTGAATAGTCACTCTTTCATAGGAGTGAATGTTCATTTTTTATGGCGTGAATTCTTTTTTTATGTTGCTTTTATGGGCATTTTAAAAGAATCACATCTTTTAGAGCATGCAACAAGCGTGTCAAAGATTTGAATAAAATCATTTGTTGGCAATATTTATTTAATTTATAGTTTGTAACACTAATTGAACTTTTAAGGAAAAAAATCAATTAAAGTTACACATGAATTAAAGTAGATTACTGGCAGAAATAAACTAAAATATTTTATTCCAATCTTATCCCTTGTGTTTGCTTTCATTGCATGTCCAGTAAATATATGATAGTTTTAACAATGTAAGTGATAGTTTAACATGTAAATAAGTGCGAGTAGTAAGTCAAAATTACGTCCATTTCCAAACATATCATAATATTAAAATATTTATTTGCTTAAAAGACGTTATAAAAACACATTAAAATTAAAAACTGATTAGTTAACTTGTGTTAACTAATCACAGTTAACTTGTGATTATGTGTTTATGTGCTTGTAACTTGTGATTATGTGCTTATGACATATGTTAATGTCAAAAACACATTAACATATTTAATTGTTAATGTAATTAACACATTAAAATTAAAGAGTTTTTAATTTTAATGTGTTTTTATAACGTCTTTTAAGCAAATAAATATTTTAATATTATGATACACTATGACGCAAAAGTTTAGACAATGACGTCATTCAGCTTTAAAATGTAGAATTATGACGTCAGAATTACAAAAACCTGTAAATATATTCAAAAACTGATTTAAAATGCTATGTACAAAAGACAGTCGTTTTATTTGCTATAATACTAATTTTTTTCATAAAAATTCAAATGTGCTTGTCGCAAAAGTTTAGACACTATTCTAAATTTCTTTGAATATTCGCTGGCATATGCAAATTTAGAATCGATGATGTCACAAATTTGGAGTACTTAAGTTCTGCAAACGATTGCGCTTCATAGTCGACATGCCGAGAGCTAAAGAAATTAAAGTGAATGAGGTTTCAAGGATTTGGCAGTTGAAAGGTGAAGGGAAGAGCGTTTCTGAAATTTCTGCTATTTTTAATAGGTCAAAAAAATCTATTTATCGAGTTTTATCGAGTGGTTCCGAATATAAAGCAAAATGTCGGTCTGGGAGGCCACGTGTGACAAATGTACGAGAGGATCGCCTGATACAAAGACTAGCGAGTACTCAACAAATGAGCGTACGTGGAGTTCAAAGCTCAGCGGGACTCTCTGTATCAAAGGATACGATTCGTAGACGAATTTTGGAAAAAGGAACAATCGTTTATAGCAAAATGCAGAAGAAACCAGCTCTGAAACCACATCATAAGTTACAAAGACTTATGTGGGCTCGAAAGCATATGTCATATGGAGAGAAATGGCAGTCAGTCATATTTAGCGATGAAAAAAAGTGGAATCTGGATGGTCCAGATGGTTGTTTATCGTATTGGCATGACTTGCGGAAGGAACCTCGACGTATTTTTAGTCGCAGACAAGGAGGGGGCTCGGTGATGGTTTGGGCAGCCTTTTGCTATAATGGACAAGTATCTCTGACCTTCACCAGTGGTCGTCAAACTTCACAGCATTATACACAGACATTAGAAGAAAACCTACTGCCATTTGCTGAGCTTCTAGGGGGTCCTCAGTGGGAATTTCAGCAAGACAATGCTTCAATTCACACTGCAAAACATTCAAAATCTTGGTTTAATTCCCATAATATAAGAGTTCTCGACTGGCCAGCATGTAGCCCAGATCTTAACCCTATAGAAAACCTTTGGAGCATCATGTGTCGCAAAGTTTATAGCAACGCTGGACAATACTCTTCTGAAAAGGAACTTAAGACATCTATTGAGAATGCATGGTACGATATCGATCCACAAACTATGCAAGATTTAGTTTCTTCCATGCAATCTCGTGTATATGACGTAATACATAAGCATGGATGCGCAACCAGGTTTTAAAAATTGTTTATTTCGATTTTATTTAATTTGTGTCTAAACTTTTGAGACAGCAGTTTATTTTTGTTACCATTTAATTTATTGCAATATGCACAATTCCACTTTTCTTTGTTATAAATATTGTTTATATGTACAGCACATTAATTTCAAGCAGTGATTTGAAAATTGAATAAATATTTTTCAAAGTATGTAAGAATTTCTTCATTGTCTAAACTTTTGCGTCATAGTGTATAAGTAAAAGCATATTTTCCCGTACTTAATAAAAGTGAAATTTCCATGCAAAAATTCGGGTGCCAATGTGGAAATTAGGGATTAAAATTGATTTGCAAAGGAAGTGCTTAAAAAAGCTTTAAAATGATATATAATACATATCACTAAGATTAAATTACGTATACAAAATGGTTATAAAGTAAGTTGCATTGTAAAATCATGTATTATTTTTGCACCAACCTGATAAAAGAAATGACATAATAAAAGAAATGCGAGTGACGTCTTGATGTGATTTTAAAAGGTTTGTTTTAAAGTTCAATTAAAATTATTTTAGTTTGTCTTCTAAAGTAGGGGTTGGTTGGTTGGGTTTACTGGCACAAAATTCACATTTGGACATGCTGCGCCAAACAAAAGTAAAAAAAGTAACGAACGTAGACACAATATGCCAAGGCTATAGAATAAACAAACTTATCTGGATGGGGTACCCATGGGGTAATGGCGCTCCCGTGGAATTCCAGAAGAAGTGTGGCCAGTGGGCAACTTTTTTAAAATTCAAATTTATTGATTAACACCACTTTTTTGAAATGGTAAAATTCCCCTGTTTTCGCCTTAATTAATGTCATTAAACAAGGGGAATTTTACGATTTCAAAAAAGTGTTGAAAATCAAAAAACCCAAATTTAAAAAAAAGTAGCCCGTTATATGTGTAACACAATATGTGTGGACAATATGTGTCAAGTGGTCGCAAAAAGTCTGCAGTGGTGTGAACAATCCACACAGCTACATATGTCACTTTTGTTTTACTTAAATGTTGTATTCAAACTCTGAGCACAATTACCCTACCATGTCGGGCATTACCGCTCAATCGATGGTCATTTAAATAAAACGACAAAAAAAATTCCTTAAACTTTTATGCAAATTAGTTTATTGCAAACTGTTCCTTATGCTTTGGAATTATACTTCGTTCATAAAACATTGATTTTTTTTTTGTCTAAATTTGGCTAGCTACTCAAGTTTTCCCTTAAGTGAGCGTCATTCCCCTACTTTCCCCTATATTTACAAATGCACACATCCAAATAGTACTTTTTATTTTCCAATACACTTAAATATATTACTGAACCTAATTTATGCATTGAAATGTAGTTAGTTCAATAAAATGATTTATTTTTTGCATCCCGCTATGGAAAATCGTGGGTAAACTTTATGTAAATGTTTTCTTTACGTCATTTGACGAAAAGAAAACATGCGAATGACGCAAAGAAAACATTTAGACAAATTTTACACACGATTTTGTACAGAATGATGCAAAAGATAAATCAATTTATTGAAGTAAATATATTCCAATACATAATTTAGGTTCACTGATATATTGAACAGTGTATTTGGAAATTAAAAGTATTGTTTGGATGTGTAAATATACTTTAGTTTAGAAGACAAACAAACAGGCCCCGATTATGACTAATCGGGGCCCTGGGCAAAGATAAATTAGGGCACCCCATTCAATCTTTTACATCTTTTTAAGTTAACACACAACATAATATCAAATAAAATAGTTCTACTTCCCAAGTAGAAAATGTTTTTTTCAATAAATCTCAAAAGATGGCAATTTTGGGTTTGTTTTTCATATTTAAGTCAAAGTTAAAAGAAAAAACTTTGAATACGGAAAAAAATTATCTCATGTCAATTAGAACTGATTATTTTCTACCGCTAAAGTTTAGATATGATTTACGTTCATTGCTAATAAAAGCTATTAAAATCAAAATATTCTTTCTTATTTAATAGTGGTTGAGGTTCGCTTCGCGAAAGCATTGAGTTCGTAAGCTGTGAGTTCAAAATGAAATTTGTTTTTTGGAAAGTTTAGTAGAATCTTTTAAAAATGAAATTTGTATTTTATATTTGAAAATTTTCAGATTTGGAATTGGGGGGGGGGGGGGGGGGGGTAAACATTTTATAAATTAACATATGATTTGGGGGTCCCTTGAGGTCCGGGGCCTCTGGGCAAAGTCCCGATTTGCCCATGCGATAATAAGAGCCTGCAAACAAAAGTAATTTTAAAACAAACCTTTTGAATATTTGAATTCACGTCAAGGCGTCACTCAGATTTTGATATCATTACTTTTAAAACCCATACTTTGAACTAATGAATGATATGAATGAAAAAATATCAGTGGCTAAATTGTATATATCTTTTCACGTTGAAAATGTTTGCACCTGTGAATGCAAACAGAACAAAAAAGAAAATAATGAAATAAAAAAAAATATTTTTTTTAATTAATAGCACAGAGTCACTCAAAATTTGATATCATTAATTTTAAGACAATATTTAAAATTTTTAGACCCATAAGTTAAAGTGATGCTGTCCAAACTTTTATACTGTTAAGTGTTTTTGTACTGTTATCTATTGCAAACGTAAATAGTTCCCATATTTCTATTCAGATGTCGAGGGGCGAACAATTTTTACATCTTAATACAAATGTAAAGTAATCTCTTTATTCTAAAAAAAAGTAACTACCGCTGTCACCGCCGCCGGTTTTGAATTTTTTGTGACCGGATGTCTTTCTTCGTTAATATTAAGAAAAATAATGCATACAAAAATATGAAAATCGGTAGTATTATACAGAAATGTTTGATAAACACGCTGATGCAGACACTTTTCAAATCGAAGAATTATTTTAAGAGATATTTAATGCCAAAGTTAGACAAAATCGTTCCATTAAAAAAGTTTTATAGGAACAAAAACTGTACATAGGAATTTAATCATTTTTAGATCATTTTATGCGTCTGAAGTTCCCGGTGTGCAGACTGTTTTCTTTTTTTTTTTAATTTGGCTAACTTTTTGAGGTTTTATTTCTATTTTAAATTCAAATTTTCAGGATTTCTAGAGATATTTTTTACAGATTTTAGAAAGTGATATTAATTTAAATAAACTGTTGCCAACTGTATAAACAGCGGAAACAATAATGTTTGCTTTAAAAAAAAAATATTTATACGTGTAATAAATTAAAAATTTATTTACACGTGACTATTATAAACAGAAAAAAAACATTTGGAATTAGAATTAAATAATTATGTACAAAAAGCAGGAACTTATTAAAAATTATGTCATAAAAACTATAATTACACGTGATTTTTAAGAGAGAAAGGAATTTGTAAAATAATAAATTTATTAACATGCGTTAGAAGTCTTAAATAGGAGAAATTACGTCATATTTACGTTACATTACAGTTATTACATAAAATGAACACCAAATAATATTGCAAAACGGTTTAAATTTAGAAATTGCGCTAGACATTTATTTGATATTTTGAGAGGATACTTTTCAACTATTTTTGTTAGGAAAGCGCAAATAATATTTCATTTCTAACACAAGTATTTTCACGTGAATATTAAAAAGAGAAAGAATAGTTTGGTCAAAATTACGTCAGATTAAAAACGATTAATTTAAAATGTCTTATTTAAAAGAACTTTCTTTTCGCTTTGTTAAAAAATACCGGGAGACAAAGATTCTGTCTACTTAATTCCTTTTATATTAGCTTATTTTGAAATGTTTATCTTATTTTACTTAATCAAAGACGAAAACAGCGATTGACATATGTATTTTTGGTACTACTTAGTTATCCCGTCGACCAAAAATCTATCATTTGCCAAACTATAAGATTAAATGTCAATAATGGTTGATCGTAAATGTCACATTAACTTGACTTTAAGCAAGTTGCACGTGTCTACGTCATCAAGTTATTTTTATTTCGACGTTTTATTTGTATTTTTATTAATGTTGCACTAATTTATTTGTTCTTTCGTTATTTAAAATAAAAATGACGTCAATTTGTATAATTTGGCGAGTGCTTTGGCGATTTATATAATTTGGCGAAATTGGTCGACGGATTAATCAAGTACTACCGCAGCGGATTTGGCCTTAAAATTCCCCAGTCAAAGAGAAATGAATAGAAATCCGTTTATAGGGAGATCGCCATTGTTTTTTAAATTATAATTCAATCTTCCGAAATCTTTTTAAAGCCGATCAAATTAGCGTACTTTTAGAGTCTGCGGTGTCTGAACATGGGGTTGATGAGCGTAGCTCGTAGGGGGCAGAGCCCCCTAGTTTTTCCAAAAATATCATTAAAATTGATGCTCAACCTATTTCGCGACACCACAATAAAAAGCTTGGCTGTTCTATTGTAACCTGAACCAGATTTTGATTGATTCATTATGTTGATGTTAATGAAAATAATGAAATTAAAAAAAATATTTAATTAATAGCATAGCGTCACTCAAAATTCCTTTTCTTTATTTTTAATAGCCATATTTAAAATTATGCTTAGAACCATAAAGTAAAGGGCTGCGTCCGAAGCTTCTAACCTATCAAGGATTTTTGAGTTACCTGTGTGTTATCTATTACAAACATAAAAATTTCACTCATTTCTATTCAAATGTCGAAGACCGAATAATTTTTTTAATTTTAATACAAATGTAAAGTATTTTTTTAAAAATGCCATCAAAATGGATGCTCAAACTTATTTCGTGACACGACAGTTAAAGAAGAAGAAGTAAAAAAAAAAAAAAACGGTTTGGCAGTTCCATTGTAACCAGAACCAGATTTTGATTGATTCATTATGTTGATGTTAATGAAAATAATGAAATTAAAAAAAAAAAATTTAATTAATAGCATAGCGTCACTCAAAATTCCTTGTCTTTATTTTTAATAGCCATATTTAAAATTATGCTTAGAACCATAAAGTAAAGGGCTGCGTCCCAAGCTTTTAACCTATCAAGGATTTTTGAGTTACCTGTGTGTATCTATTACAAACATAAAAATTTCACTCATTTCTATTCAGATGTCGAAGACTGAATAATTTTTTTAATTTTAATACAAATGTAAAGTATTTTTTTAAAAATGCCATCAAAATGGATGCTTAAACTTATTTCGTGACACGACAGTTAAAAAAAAAAAAAAAAAGAAAAAAAGAAAAAAAACGGTTTGGCAGTTCCATTGTAACCAGAACCAGATTTTGATTGATTCATTATGTTGATGTTAATGAAAATAATGAAATTTAAAAAAAATATTTAATTAATAGCATAGCGTCACTCAAAATTCCTTGTCTTTATTTTTAATAGCCATATTTAAAATTATGCTTAGAATCATAAAGTAAAGGGCTGCGTCCCAAGCTTTTAACCTATCAAGGATTTTTGAGTTACCTGTGTGTTATCTATTACAAACATAAAAATTTCACTCATTTCTATTCAGATGTCGAAGACCGAATAATTTTTTTAATTTTAATACAAATGTAAAGTATTTTTTTTAAATGCCATCAAAATGGATGCTCAAACTTATTTCGTGACACGACAGTTAAAAAAAAAAAAAAAAAGAAAAAGAAAAAAGAACGGTTTGGCAGTTCCATTGTAACCAGAACCAGATTTTGATTGATTCATTATGTTGATGTTAATGAAAATAATGAAATTAAAAAAAAATATTTAATTAATAGCATAGCGTCACTCAAAATTCCTTGTCTTTATTTTTAATAGCCATATTTAAAATTATGCTTAGAACCATAAAGTAAAGGGCTGCGTCCCAAGCTTTTAACCTATCAAGGATTTTTGAGTTACCTGTGTGTTATGTATTACAAACATAAAAATTTCCCTCATTTCTATTCAGATGTCGAAGACCGAATAATTTTTTTAATTTTAATACAAATGTAAAGTATTTTTTTAAAAATGCCATCAAAATGGATGCTCAAACTTATTTCGTGACACGACAGTTAAAAAAAAAAAAAAAAAGAAAAAAAAAACGGTTTGGCAGTTCCATTGTAACCAGAGCCAGATTTTGATTGATTCATTATGTTGATGTTAATGAAAATAATCTCTCTATTCTAAAAAAAAGTAACTACCGCTGTCACCGCCGCCGCCGGTTTTGATTTTTTTGTGATCGGAGGCCTTTCTTCGTCAATATTAACAAAAATAATGCATACAAAAATATGAAAATCGGTGGTTTTAAACAGAAATATTTGATAAACACGCTGATGCAGACAGTTTTCAAATCGAAGAATTATTTTAAGAGTTATTTAATGCTAAATTTGGACAAAATCGTTCCACTAAAAAAGTTTTATAGCAGCAAAAACTATACATGGCAGTGTAATCATTTTTAGATCATTTTATGCGTTAGAATTTGCCGGAGTGCAGATTGCATTAATTTTTTTATTTTGACTCATTTTTTCAGGTTTTATTTCTATTTTAAATTCAAATTTTCAGCATTTCTAGAGATATTTTTTACAGATTTCAGAAAATTGTACTAATTTAAACTGTTGCCAACTGTATAAAAAGCGCAAGCAATAATGTTTGCTTCAAATTAAAAATTTATTTACACGTGACTATTATAAACAGGAAAAAAACTTTCAAATTAGAATTAAATAATTACGTATAAAAAGCAGGAACTTATTAAAAATTACGTCATAAAAAGTATACACGTGAATTTTAAAAGAGAAAGGATATTGCAAAATAATAAATTCATTAACATGCGTTAGAAGTCTTAGGAGAAATTACGTCATATTTACGTCACATTATAGTTATTATATAAAATGAACACAAAATAATATTGCAAAAAAGTTTAAATTTAGAAATTGCGCTAGACATTAATTTGATATTTTGAGAATTAATTTAAAATGTCTCATTTAAAAGAACTTTCTTTTCGCTTTGCTAAAAAATACCAGGAGACAAAGACGCTCTTTACTTAATTCCTTTTATATTAGCTTATTTTAAAATGTTGTTACACGTGTATGCGTCATCAAGTTATTTTTATTTCGACGTTTTATTTGTGTTTTTATTAATGTTGTACGAATTTATTTGTTCTTTCGTTATTTAAAATAAAAATTACATCAATTTGTATAATTTGGCGAGTGGTTTGGCGATTTATATAATTTGGCGAAATAGGTCGACAGGATAATCAAATAGTACCGCAGCGGATTTGGCGTTAAAATTCCCCAATCAAAGAGAAATGAATAGAAATTCGTTTATAGGGAGATCGCCACTGTTTTTTAAATTACTAGGGGGCTGTGCCCCCTACGAGCTACGCTCGTCAACCCCCGTTCCTACACCGCAGACTCTAAAAGTACGCTAATTTGATCGGCTTTAAAAAGATTTCGGAAGATTGAATTATAATTTAAAAAACAGTGGCGATCTCCCAATAAACGGATTTCTATTCATTTCTCTTTGACTGGGGAATTTTAAGGCCAAATCCTCTGTATAAATCGCCAAAGCACTCGCCAAATTATACAAATTGACATCATTTTTATTTTAAATAACGAAAGAACAAATAAATTAGTGCAACATTAATAAAAATAGAAATAAAACGTTGAAATAAAAATAACTTGATGACGTAGACACGTGTAACTTGCTTAACCCTAGAACTACCGGAAATTTTACTCAAGTTTTATAAAAACATTCTACACCAGAATTTTTACTTAAAACTATTTAATTTGTTTATTTAACTTATTATTGTCTGATTTATACATTTAGTTTGTTTTGAAGAAATTTCTGGTTTGAATAAATATTTTGAATGTACATGTCGGGTCCAATGGACCCGTCTGGTAGACGGAAGGTTAAAGTCAAGTTAATGTGACATTTACGATCAACCATTATTGGCATTTAATCTTATAGTTTGGCGAATGATAGATTTTTGGTCGACGGGATAACTAAGTAGTACCAAAAATACATATGTCAATCGCTGTTTTCGTCTTTGATTAAGTAAAATAAGTTAAACATTTCAAAATAAGCTAATATAAAAGGAATTAAGGGTGCTTTTCGGATAGCCGGGCGCCAGTGTTATGTATACATATATACATATATATCCACATATATATATATATATGTATACATATGTATATATACATGTATATAGACATATACATGTATACATAACACTGGCGTCCGGCTAACCGAAAAGTACCGAATTAAGTAAACAGAATCTTTGTCTCCCGGTATTTTTTAACAAAGCGAAAAGAAAGTTCTTTTAAATGACGTAATTTTGACCAAACTATTCTTTCTCTTTTTAATATTCATGTGAAATTACTTGTGTTAGAAATGAAATATTATTTGCGCTTTCCTAACAAAAATAGTTGAAAAGTATCCTCTCAAAATATCAAATAAATGTCTAGCGCAATTTCTAAATTTAAACCGTTTTGCAATATTATTTTGTGTTCATTTTATTTAATAACTGTAATGTGACGTAAATATGACGTAATTTCTCCTATTTAAGACTTCTAACGCATGTTAATAAATTTATTATTTCACAAAATCCTTTCTCTCTTAAAATTTACGTGTAATTATAGTTTTTATGACGTAATTTTTAATAAGTTCCTGCTTTTTGTACATAATTATTTAATTCTAATTCCAAATGTTTTTTTCTGTTTATAATATTCACGTGTAAATAAATTTTTAATTTATTTACACGTATAAATACTTTTTTTTTTTTTTTTTTTTTTTTTGAAGCAAACATTATTGTTTCCGCTTTTTATACAGTTGGCAACAGTTTAAATTAATATTACTTTCTAAAAAATATCTCTAGAAATGCTGAAAATTTGAATTTAAAATAGAAATAAAACCTCAAAAATTTAGTCAAATTAAAAAAAGAAATACAGTCTGCACACCGGGAACTTCAAACGTATAAAATGATCTAAAAATGATTAAATTCCCATAAATAGTTTTTGCTCCTATAAAACTTTTTTAGTGGAACGATTTTGTCCAATTTTAGCATTAAATATCTCTTAAAATAATTCTTCGATTTGAAAACTGTCTGCATCAGCGTGTTAATCAAACATTTCTGTATAATACTATCGATTTTCATATTTTTGTATGCAATATTTTTCTTAATATTAACGAAGAAAGACCTCCGGTCACAAAAAATTCAAAACCGGCGGCGGCAGCGGTGACAGCGGTAGTTACTTTTTTTTAGAATAGAGAGATAATTCAATCTTTCGAAATCTTTTTAAAACCGATCAAATTAGCGTGCATTTAGAGTCTGCGGTGTCTGGACGGGGGTTGGCGAGCGTAGCTCGTAGGGGCCGAGCCCCCTAGTGAAATTAAAAAAAAATATTTAATTAATAGCATAGCGTCACTCAAAATTCCTTGTCTTTATTTTTAATAGCCATATTTAAAATTATGCTTAGAACCATAAAGTAAAGGGCTGCGTCCCAAGCTTTTAACCTATCAAGGATTTTTGAGTTACCTGTGTGTTATCTATTACAAACATAAAAATTTCCCTCATTTCTATTCAGAAGTCGAAGACCGAATAATTTTTTTAATTTTAATACAAATGTAAAGTATTTTTTTAAAAATGCCATCAAAATGGATTCTCAAACTTATTTCGTGACACGACAGTTAAAGAAGAAGAAGTAAAAGAAACGGTTTGGCAGTTCCATTGTAACCAGAACCAGATGTTGATTGATTCATTATGTTGATGTTAATGAAAATAATGAAATTAAAAAAAAATATTTAATTAATAGCATAGCGTCACTCAAAATTCCTTGTCTATATTTTTAATAGCCATATTTAAAATTATGCTTAGAACCATAAAGTAAAGGGCTGCGTCCCAAGCTTTTAACCTATCAAGGATTTTTGAGTTACCTGTGTGTTATCTATTACAAACATAAAAATTTCACTCATTTCTATTCAGATGTCGAAGACCAAATAATTTTTTTTAATCTTAATACAAATGTAAAGTATTTTTTTTTTTTTAAATGCCATCAAAATGGATGCTCAAACTTATTTCGTGACACGACAGTTAAAGAAGAAGTAAAAAAAAAACGGTTTGGCAGTTCCATTGTAACCAGAACCAGATGTTGATTGATTCATTGTGTTAAGGGTCCTGTCCCTGCCGGCGAAGACACTCACGAGCTAATGCTAATCCTATGGGGAGGGATTTTTCTAATATCTCGTTTGCATTTCGACATTTTTAAATAATTTTTTTTTGCATTGGATAGCCGAGGTCCGTCTCTACAGCGCACCTTGGTTACTTTTTCGATTTTGGTCGCAGATATTTTTTAGAATGACACTTTCATTTTCAGAACCGGTTTTGAAAATGAAAGTATATTATACGTTTATTAAAAATATCTGCGACCAAAATCGAAAAAGTAACCAAGATGCGCTGTAGAGACGGACCTCGGCTATCCAATGCAAAAAAAAATTATTTAAAAATGTCGAAATACAAAGGAGATATTAGAAAAATCCCTCCCCATAGGATTAGCATTAGCTCGTGAGTGTCTTCGCCGGCAGGGACAGGACCCTTAATACTAAATGTAAGGTGATCAACAGAAAAATTCATCTGTTTTGTGCGGGGAATAATTATCATATCTGTGAGAAAGAAAGTGTCAGTTCAGTTTATCTTCTTGATGGGAGGGAGAAGAAGAGTATACCCAGAAAGTGGTTATATATTTACTACATTTCTTAACAACAAAAGAGGGATTAGCTTAGGGCACACTTAAAGTTCCATTTTAGCTGTCTCTACTGTTCTTTCCTGAAAAGCGAGATAAAAAGTTTTCTTTCTCCTAAGCAACGAAATAGTTAAAAGTTGTTCTCAACACCAAAGGAGTTACTTTCTGTCACATTTCTGAATTCATTTGTGTTCGGAAACTCATGAAATTGGCAGGTATTCTCATTCAGAAATTATATAATCCAATGGCATTTTCCCTTTTAGGGTAAAGAACGGGATGGAATTCCGTTTTTTGAAAATGCACGAGAACGGAAAAAAAGAAGAAAAAATGCGTTGATGTGTGCCGCGAAAAAAACCTGAAGCGCATATTTCGGTCAATCCTTCCTCCAAAAAATCGCGATTTCATCAAACGGTCGAGGAAAAACTCGCGAATTTCGTCAGGAGGTCACGAAAAAAAAGCCGAGAATTTCATCAAACGGTTACGGAAAAAACACGTCCCCCGCTTGCTGAATAAAATCGCAAATTCCGTCGAATGACCGTGGAATAAAATCGCTAATTTCGACAAGAAACTTTTGCAGAGGAAAAATCGCAAATTCTGCAGAATCGGTCGCGGAAAAAAACGCAAATTTCGTCAACAGTCGCGAAAAAAAATCGCGAATTTCGTCAAACAATTGCAGAAATTATTCGCGAATTCCGCCAAACGATCGTGGAATAAAATCGTTAAGCTTGGCGAAAGATCGTGGAATAAAGTCAATAAGTTGGTCAATCGCTCTTGAAAAACGCGCGAATTCCGTTAATCGGTTATAGAAAAAATCTTAAATTTCGTCAACGGTCGCGGAAGAAATAGCAAGTTTCCTGAAACAGTTTCGAAAATTAATCGTGAATTTCGCCAAAAAATTGAAGAAGTCGCGAATTTCGTCAAACGATCGCGGAAAAAAGGACGAATTTCGTCGAACAATCGTGGAATAAAATCGCGAAAGGTAATCGCGAATTTCGCCAATCGCTTGAGAAAAATCAATAGTTACCTACATCAGTCCTGAAAAAAATCCCGAATTTCGTCGGACGATCACAGAATAAATTGCGATTTTCATCCAACGATAGCGGAAGGAAATAGCGAATTTCGTCAATCACTCGAGAAAAAATCGCAAATTTCATCAATCACTCGAGAAATAATCGCAAATTTCGTCAATCACGCGAGAAATAATCGCAAATTTCGTCAATCAGTTGAGAAAAAATCGTAAATTTCGTTAAACGATCGCGGAAAAATAATCATGAATTTCGTCAATTGTTTAAATTGATCGCGAATTTCGTCGAACGATCGCGTAAAAAAAGTTCTTTCTTTTTTAATATTCCCGTGTAAATATATTTTTCAATGGAAAAATATTTGAAAATAATGTTATTTGTCTTTTTTTTAAATCTGGCAACCGTGGATAGAAAAAAAAACCGGCTTTTCAAATATGAAGTAAATTTCTATTCAGATACTGAAATTTGAATAAAAAATTAGGCATTTAAAAAAGGATTAGACACTTCCTACCACAATCTAGTTACGTAATACCTACAAAAAATGGTTAAATTGTTTAGCATAATTTTTTAATCCTATAAAACTTATGTAACTGAACTAGCTTGAAGGATTTCAACATTAAATAGCGAATAAAATAATTCTCCGATTTAAAACCTGTCTGTTTTCACTGTGTTTATCACACATTTCTCTATAAAATATCTCTTTTTTCATGTTTTTATATGCAGTAGTTTTCTAAGTATAAGCCGAGAAGAAGCCTAGGTCACAATAAATTCAATTACGAGCAGCGGCGTTAGTTACTTTTTTTCAGTATACAGAAATTATTTATTTATTTTCTTGCTTATGAAAAGCAGATTTCCATCACTAATTTTTTAAAACTCTGAATTATATTTCTCTTTTTAATTATTTACAGTCAAACCTCGTTAACACGAACCCACTTAACGCGAATTACTTTTAGCACGAACTGTTTCCGATTGTTCCATCCAGTTGTATTTAATGTATTTAAGTTCGGATAACACGAACTACTTTTAACACAAACAAAAAAAAGTTTCCCCTTGAGTTTTCGCATTAACGAGGTTCGACTGTTATTATTATTATTACTATTATATAGCAAAATTTAATATTAAATAATTCAAAAGAAGGAAGTCTTAAGCATCAATATACAGGGTGTCCACGTATAACCTGACCGACCTTCATTTTCGTAACCGTTGGTCCAAGATGCATACTTCCAATTACAAAAGTGGTCAAAATTAGGTGCAGAGTTAAGATAAAAAAAAGTTTGAAGCAAAAAAACAATTTAGTGAAGAATTACAGAATCTAAATTTTTATACGGTCCCCCGGTCCTATAAGTTATATTTAGTAAAATTTTTCTGTTACACTGACAAGGCAAAAAAAGTCCCGTTAATCTACAATTAAAATTGACCGGTTATAGCTGTTTAAAGTTGAAGCATATTTTTTGCTGAAAATTAGGGGTCATTCACAAACTTAGTAGAAATATAATTTTGTCAGATATATTAAAGAAATGGTTGAGAGTAAAATTAGCATTGCAATATAAATTTGAAATCTTTAATTATTCTGACATATTACTGCAAAATATACAATTTGTACTGAACATATAAGAAGAAGAAAAAATAGAATTTTTGTTAAATAAAAGGATGAAAAACAACAGCCTCAATTCTTTACAAAATGATACTTATTTTAAAATGCTATTGTTAGATTACACTGTCTTTCAAATTTTGGGTGTGTAATGTTTTTTAGCTTTTGAAAATTGATTCTTACGTGTTTTTTAGCTTTTGAAAATTGATTCTTGCGTATTTTTTAGCGCTGAATCCGAAAATGATCTCCATTTTAAACCATCACGTCAGGATTTTTCTCAAATCGCAAATTTCGAAGATAAAAAGCTCAAAGTTAAAATTGATCCTCCCTCCCCCCCCCCCAACATCATCGGACCCCTGAGCTGTTTAGCTGTAAGAAACCCAGTATAAGCCAAAAAAATTGAATAAATTATTGAATTAAATAAAATTAAACTGAATAAACAGTCTTACATATATTTTATAGTATCAGATTTTTCGCTTTTTTTTAACCTTGAAATTTGCGATTTTGTGAAAAATCCTGACATGATGGTTAACAAGTCGGAAATTGCTCGTCAAACGTGGCAAATGAGGTGCGTTCGTACTATAACTAGTTTTATAATTATTTTTTGTATCCCATATTGTACTGAATGTATATATTTTTTAACTTCATAAGTGCATAGTCTATAACATCGTTAAAATGCACTTACAATAATTTTTTTCCCATTCCCCGTAATGTAACGGAAAATTTTTGACTGTCCCTGTAATTAAACTATACATCCGATTTTCCTAAAATTTCACATAGCTCGACAAAATTTTGAAACAATTGTATATTTAAAATTTCAGACCATTCGACAGGCTGTAACATCATTAAAATGCATTTGCAATAATTTTTCCCATTGGCCGTAATGTAAAGAAAAACTTTTGACTGTCCCTGTAATTAAACTATGCATCCGATTTTCATAAAATTTGAAATGGCTCGACAAAATTTTGCAACAATCATACATTAAAAATTTCAGACCATTCGGTTGGGTAGTTTTTGCTCTGTTACATGCAGACAGACGGACGGACTGAACGACGACTATAGGTGCTACGTATTTATATAATTACGAACGCACCTAAAAATGAAGATAGTTTTTTTATTCAGCGTTAAAAAATACATAAAACGTAATTATAAAAGTTAAAAAACACAACCATCGCAGGTTTATGTTATTTAATCTAAAACTCTCTCTTAAAATTGTTGACGGTAATCTATCCGATTTTTTTTTTTTTTTTTTTTTTTTTTTTTTTTTTTTTTTTTTTTTTTTTTTGTGTGTGTGTGTGTGTGTTATCCTCTAATATAAGTATGTATACTAAGATGGTAAGCGTCGAAAATCATAATAATATTACATTGTCATCGGATTTAAGTCAAAAAGTAAAATTTAATTTCGATGGAACATTTGAAACTCTTTCGTTGCAAGTTAAATAAAATCTTATGAAAATAACATAATTTTTGTTAAAAGAAATCATAGCCTCAAATCCTTACAAAATAAAACATATGTTAAAATACAATTATTTTAGCTAATCTGAAACTTAACTAATAAAAATTAACTAAATCGTAATAGTTGTACGATTTCTTTCAAAGTGCAGATACCTTGAAATAAGTTTAAGTACAGTACAGCCCCGATTATCCGTGGAATTGGGTGGCATGGGCACCGCGGATAATAAAAATCGCGGATAACCCGAAAAAGACTGAAAATTGGGGGTGCAAACACACACACAAAAAAAGAAAATTCAACATAAAAACTGTGTTTTAGTGTACAAAAAACATAATAAAACGTTTAAAGTACATACATATGCACAGTACATCAGAAACAATTGCTTTACGTCTAAATCACTAAAATAAAGAACAGTAAACAAGAAACAATGCCATATATACTGTACAAAAAGAGCCGAGTTACACCTTTAAAAAAAAAATCAGTCACTTGTTTTTTCTTCTTGCTTTAGAAACACATTTTCTTTATTCTAAATTGTAAACTATTGTTTTTCTTTTAGCATGCAATAATTTTTTTATCTCGAAAATGAAGTTATTCTTGGTGTGCTCTCCCGGAATTTATCATAATAGTCTTATATTATTGTTAAATATTTTAATTGCTGTATTTATGTTTGTTTAATAAAATCAAGAAAAGACAGACTTTATATCTGATATTTCAAACATGGCAAAATCTAGAAATATTCTATTACTTTCGAATACATGAATTTTTCTGTTTATATTTATTAGTAAGGCTCATTGTATTTTCCTTGCTATTGGCTTGAATTAAACAAAATAATAATTTCGCTTCGCGGATAAACCGCATCATAATCGAGGCTTTACTGTACTTTATATACGACACCTGAAAGCATGGCCGAAATCATCTGTTTTGAGGTGCAAAAAAGTGGTATAAGTCATGCATTTCAAAGTTTCATAACTCGGTCAGTTTTAATGTTAGCTGAATGGGACTTTTTTTTTTTTTTTTTTTTTTTTTTACTTCTTGGTGTCACAGTAAATTTTTACTAAACATCACATATAGGACCGGGGAACCGTATAAAAATTTAAATTTCGCAATTTTTAATAAATGTTTTTCTTGACCCAAAAAGCTTTAAAGATAATTCTTTACCTTATTTAAACCATTTTTGTAATTGGAAGTATGCATCTAGGACTAACCGTTGCGAAAATGTTGGTCGGTCAGGTTATACGTTGACACACTATGTATCATAGATTAAAATCTCACTTTTTTCCATTTAAAAATTAAATGTGCTTTTAAAAGAGACCAAATCCTTTGAATACATTACCTGTATTGTTATGTTTTCGACCTTCCCAGCTACAAACAGAATAAAAAGAAAATAGGGAATTATACAGGGTGTTGACGAATTCGACAGACAAATTCAGAGGAGTGATAGTAGACAAAGGACCGAAACTAGTCTTTTTTGCACCAGGGGCAAACATGGATTTTGTCACCCCTTTCCCTCTTCCGCAAAGTATATTTACAAAGAGAATTTTACTAATTTTCTAATAGGCGACTTATTTTAAAATTTAAAATATGCAATCATAAAATATGTAATTCTGAACTACTTAATCTACAATGGCGGATCCAGGGGGGAGGTTTTGACGGTCATTACCCCGACTCTGAACACAAACAAAAATATTCTAAAGATCATTCTTAAAATGAAATATACAGTAGAGCCCCGGTTATCCGAGTCCCGCTTAACCGAGTTATTTTCTTCTGATGGACTGATGGCTTCCATTATTATGAAACAGCCATTATAAATGAAGTGTTAGGTGAAGATGAAAGAGAAGTCATAAGATGTTAGAACTCTGATGTTCTGGTCAGAATAGGGAAGGGGGGGGGGGGGGGAATGGCCATATTTTTTTTTTCTTCCATTCTGACCAGAAAATCAGAGTTCTAACTTTTTACGGCTGCTCTTTCATCTTCACCTAACCCTTCATTTATAATGGCTGTTTCATCATAATGGAAGCCATCAGTCCATCAGAAGAAAATTAACCATTCCAAAGGTATAATCCTTCATTTGGCGCCCCTTCGTTCTGGCACCTGGGGCACATGCCTCCTCTGCCCCCGCCCCCCTCCCCCCCCCCCCTTAGTTTCGGCCCTGAGCAGACATCAAGAGGATGAAAAATTACCATGGAACATGGGGTCTCAAACCACTTGTTGAGTCACAAATACAGGGTTTTTCATCCTAACTGAAGTCGGCTTCACGGTAATTAAAAAAATAAAAAATGTAATAGAAACGTAACGATATGTACCTTGTTTTGTATGAAATGTGATAACATCACAAAAAGTCCTGGAGAAAAAAGGTTGCTCACGCAGTCGATGATGATACCGTATAAACTGATAATCGCCGTCCAAAATGTGGAGGGCCAAGTGCATACTCCAGGCGCGTATAATGAAAACTTCTCCTACCTTATTTTATGGAAGAAACGCCACACTCCTCAAAATTGGTCTGAATAAGCTTTAAAATATCGTAATCGCCGCACCTGTGGGAACGCTACTTTTGTTGACAGTGTCTCATTGACCTAACTTTAACCAAACTTTTCTGAACAGTGTAAAACTGCCTCATTTTTAATAGCTTAATATTCTGGAATTTTATTTAAAATATTTAAATCTGGTTTTAAATATTTGTATGTAATTTTTAAATTAAGGAGACGTCAGTCGATATCAAAACCATACATAGCGTGGGAAGCGGACCCCTCTGCTTAGGGGCTCCACATTTTTTTAAGTGGTCGGCGGAACTTAGCACGCTTTTTACGTCGCATCCACTTCAGTCCTTTTTAGGTGTGTTCGTAATTATATAAATACGTAGCACCTATAGTTGTCGTTCAGTCCGCCTGTCGCATATAACAGAGCCAAAACTACCCAACCGAATGGTCTGAAATTTTAAATATATAATTGTTGGAAAATTTTGTGGAGTCATTTCAAATTTTATGAAAATCGAATGTATAGTTTAATGACAGGGACAGTCAAAAGTTTTCCATTACATTACGGCCAATGGGAAAAAAATATTGCAAGTGCATTTTAATGATGTTACAGCCTTTCGAAAAGAATGAAATTAATATGCACTTATGAAGTGCACTAAAATATACATTCAGTACAATATGCGGTGCAAAAAATATTTATAAAACTAGTTATACACTGGTGTCCAAAATTAAGGACCAATCACAAAATGCTAATTTTCAAGTGCGCGAATACTCAAAAGGAAATAACATAATTAGGATAATTACTATCTCTACAGCACAGCTAGTCCATATAGCATCTCGATTAAGTCACACATGGTCACAAGTGTCACAGTCACTACGGTGAAGCAAAAAAATAGCAAATTCCATACATCTTATTATGAGTCTCAAATGATCATTATATGTGACTCCACTGAGACGTCATTGTGACTTCTGCTTTGTGTCGTGTCACCACGTGACTTTAGAATGTAGTTACATTGTGAGTCTCATGTGACTGTCATCTGCAGACTCAATTTCAAAGTCATCGTGAACGCTGCATTGGGATAAGTTACCAAATAATGTCACATTAAAATCACACGATGACTTTCAGGTGGCAGAGAGACTACTATGAAGTCACCATAGTGCTCTTTTGAGAAAAGTCACCATGTGACTATAATGTGATGTTATTTGGTGACTTATCATAATGCATCGTTCATGATGACTTTGAAATTGAGTCTAAAAAATGACAGTTACATGAGAGTCACAATGTAACTACATTGTAAAGTCACATGGTGACTCGTCACAAAGCAGCAGTCACAGTGACGTCTCAGTGGAGTCACATACAGTGATAATTTGAGACTCATAATGAGATGTATGGAATTTCCTATTTTATTTTGCTTCACTGTACTGACTATGACACTTGTGACCATGTGTGACATGATTGAGATGCTATATAAACTAGCTGTGCTGTAGAGATAGTAATTATTTGAATTATATTATTTCCTTTTGAGTATTCGCTTACTTAAAAATTAGCATTTTGTGACTGGTCCTTAATTTTGGACACCAATGTAGTAAGAACGCACCTCATTTGCCACGTTTGACGAGCAATTTCCACCTTGTTTAATTTCTATTCGAAACCCTCAAAATCCGAGTCGTCAATATCTGAGTGGAAGAGTTGTGAAATTTCTTTGTACCCATGTATGTATGGTTCGGTATCATCGTCGGAAATGTCACAGTTTTCATTATCGGCAAAGTCAAAAACTTTCGCATTGTTGAGCAGTGGACTTGAGAACTTGTCTTAAGGAATTTTAACTTTATCCAAATATTACGCACCCCAAAAAAGAAAAAAATCGTAAACGCCGCACTTGACAAAAAATTAGCTTTCAAACTCGTAAACGCCGCGGCATTTCTTCCATAAATTACGGTACTTTGTTTTTGATATTATCACATTTAAAACAAAGGTAAGGATGTCTATTAAAAGTTCCATTATAATATACTTCAGTTTTCTGAAAGTTATTACCGTCAACACAAATTGATTAGGGTAGAACACTTTGTATTTTTGATTAAATGGGTGGTTTGCGACCTCATGTTCTATGGTAATTTTTCACCCTCTTAATGCCTTCTATCACCCCTCTTAAGGCTGATTTCAACTACTCTGCTCAACAAGCACAACATGTTTTGACACATTTATAAATTAAATTTTTAACGGAAATATATAAAATTGGAAAGCTTGACCATGGAAGCGATTTGGAATCGAACTGTGTTTTCGATTTTTTGATCAATCAATTACCTATTGAGTTATAAGCGATTTGGATCACATGACACGGCGTTTTTCTCCCCTTACCGACTGGATTTTCTTCTTTCGTTCGGAAGTTCAGTCAAAATGCCAACTTTGACAGTATTTTCTGAAAGATCTATTGCGTTTAGAAGAAAAAGGAAAAAACAGTTAGATGACATAGTTTCTGAATAACAACACCTTCTAGTTTCATGCGTTTCCGAACAAAAATAAATTAAAACTTATGTCAGAAAGTTGACCCTTTGGATTTGAGAACAGCCTTAATTTGTCGGTCGAATTCGTCAACACCCTTTATATTTAAGTGCAAATCCGGAAAAAAAAAAAGAATTAAATTCGACCTTCGTGTAAAAGAGGAAAATACTGCACGAATGAAATTGCTTTTAAATACAGTAAAACCTCCCTAAAGCGACCACGTTCCGTTCCAATAAAAAGTGGTCTCTCCGAGAGGTATTTTCTTAATGGAGGTCATGTTTAAATCTAGATTTTAATTATTGAAAAAAGGTAACAATTAATGTTACTAAAATTTATTTCATAAGTTAATTACTGCAGAGTTTAAAAAATGAATACATTGACGTTTGCATTGATTTTACGATTTTATCTTTTAAAACTTTTATTTCCGAATCCTTTCGAAGTTCAGTAAATAAATGCAATAATTTGTTTGGCCGGAAGCAAATATAGACGATTTCATTAATTTACCTATTTCTTTGAGTTTCCTGACAGAATAGGGCAGGGGAGTTTATTGACCGTCATTCTTAATTTATCATCAGAGTTAAATTCATTGCCTAAAAAGGTACAAAGGGGTTTGAACTCTTAAAAGGTACTGGAATATAAAAAAATCTAAACTTAGTTTAGAATTCGGATGAATAATGCGCTCTCCAGAATTATTTTTCTAATAAAATCTTCTTAAAGCGACCAGGAAAAAACGGAATTTGTTTAATTTTCTTCAAAGAAATAGGTCGCTCATGGAGGGAGTTCAACTGGGGTGGTCTCTGAATGGAGGTAAAATTAGTATTGAGGCTATGTGAATAAATTTCGTTCCATGAAAAAATGGTCATTCAGGGAGGTGGTCAATTAATGGAAGTGGTCGCACAGGGAGGTTTCACTGTAGTCAGAAATAGCAAAAGCTTCAGTTTGAACTATATTGCGTCAACTGAGTTCGCCCGACACAGGTAAGGAATTAAAAGAAAAAAAGTGCCCAGTTAAACTGATAGCATTGAGCTCACAGGCTATTCACACTAATTGTATATTATACTCTTATTTCAAAGAACAATGCCTTCGAAAAATAAATTAAGGGGGATTAGCCCCCGCCCCTCTGTTTTCCATCTTTACACTTAAGGGGGTTGGTCACTCAGCTTCCTATTTCCCCTCACTAATGGAAAGTGTATGGGCATTGGATGCATTTGTATACTTAAAATATCTCCTCGGGAAATTAATATTTTTAACTTCAATTTTTTGTCTACACTTCCTAAATGATGTCTGTTTTTTTAACACTTTCCAACAAAGTTGAAAAGTGTTTATGCTTTCGGTTTGTCTGGCCGTCTGTCCACGCTCTAACTCTCGTAAATATACTCGGATTTTCATGAAATTGATAAAGTTATTTAGGGTCACCAAAGCATGTTTGGTATTGTATATGAAGTATGTAGGATTAATCGTTCATTTACAGGGGCACTCAAAAGTATTCCATTACATTATGGTATAGGGGGAAAAATCGTTTGCAGAGTATTTTAATGACATTACGCTATTTCAAATTTATTGAAACTGATATAAATCACTGAATTTCCCTACAATCACGTTAGAACAAGACATTCATAGCATTTTTTATTCATTTACAGGGACACTCAAAAGAAATCGGTTACAGTACAGTACTGTCTTTGAGTAATAATTGCTGGAGTACACGGTTTAAAATTCAGTATGCGCTTTTAAATTGAATTTATTTTTTGCATCTTACCCGTTATATATAAATTCTATACCTCAAATACAGGTCTGCACAAAAAGTATTCACGTACCGTTCTCCTTATTAGAGGAAATTGCTGAAGGCAAATTTTCAACTTAAGTATATGTAGCCCTTAAGTGAACTAAATTTTGGCTTGCATGTAGCTAATAGATTCAAATCTATAAATCATATATACAGGGCTGGAATTCGCATAATTTTCTGATTGTGGATATGGGAACAGCTGAAATTGGGTTTTGAAATGTATTATGCGTTTCCATATGGTTGAATTCGACGTAATATTTTAATTTTTTAAACGGTGCAGTTATGTTACATTATTCTGAATGTGTTGGAAAGTGTTTAATAATCTATGCTTGACGCATGATTTTTTTCTTTGTTTTTCTTAGTTCTCAAAATATTTCAAAAGTACAGACTTAATTTTATATGAAGTGTTAAAATCTTACTCACGGTTCGCCTGCTTTTAATAATTACAATATTAAATTCAGCACAGATTTTAGAAATATTTTGAAAACTAAGAAAAAAAGAGACATCTTTAAGAAGAGTATACAGGAAAAAGACGTTAAAAATATGAATTTCCCGAGAAGATATTTTAAATAGACGAATGCATCAAAAGTTCCGAAGCTGAGTGACCAGTCCCCTTAAATATTACATTTGCTTTTGAAATTATGTTACTGAATTATTTCATTTCACAATAAAAGTTAAGGGCTATTTCTCCCATACGAAAACAGCCGTTCGCTAAAGTTAATCCTATGTGAGTATATTTTTAAGACAGCTCAGTTGCATTTCAATATTTATAATATTTTTTTTTCCCCCATTGGAAAGCTGAGATCGATCTGTACAAAGGCCGTTTTTTACTTTTTAGATTTCTTTTCTTTTAAAAAAACTACAACCACAATCGAAAAAGTAAAAAAAGGGCAGATGTAGGGATCCTATGGAAGATTTTTTTTTTTTTAAATCTCGTTCGCATTTCGATATTTTTAAGTGATTTTTTTTTTTTTTTTTTTTAATCTCGTTCGCATTTCAATATTTTTAAGTGATTTTTTTTTTTTTAATCTCGTTCGCATTTCAATATTTTTAAGTGATTTTTTTTTTTTAATCTCGTTCGCATTTCAATATTTTTAAGTGATTTTTTTTTTTTTAATCTCGTTCGCATTTCAATATTTTTAAGTGATTTTTTTTTTTTTAATCTCGTTCGCATTTCAATATTTTTAAGTGATTTTTTTTTTTAATCTCGTTCGCATTTCAATATTTTTAAGTGATTTTTTTTTTTTTAATCTCGTTCGCATTTCAATATTTTTAAGTGATTTTTTTTTTTTTGCATTGAGGAGATGAGATCGGTCAGTACAAAGGTCGCTTTTTTACTTTTTCGATTTTCTTTGCAGTTTTTTTTAATGCGAATACTTTCCTCTTTCGAAACCGATTCCGAAAGTAAAAGTATACTAATAAAAACAAGTCTGAAATTGTACGTCAAACGTGGCCAATGAGGTGCGTTCGTACTGTCACTAGTTTTTTAAATATTCGTATCTTTGTGCAATAGATGTTGCACTCTTATGCAAAAATGCATGAATACAAAATTTGTTACGATTCTACATATTAAATTCAGTAATACAGAAATAATGGGACTCTACCTTAAGTAGGCAACCTAGAATAATTACCTATCATGGATATCATTGAATTAATTACATATGATAGGATTTAATAGAATGAAGAAAACTTTTATTAATACCTTTTTAAGTTTTGATTCGATTTTCATAAAATTTGAAACTGTGCAACGATTATACATATTAAATTTCGTACCATTCGGTTGCGTGGTTTTTGCGCTGATACATGCGCACAGACAGACGACAAGTATAGGTGCTACGTATTTATATAATTACGGACGCAATTAAAAAGCTGTAAACAAAATCAAAAAACTAAAAAATGGCATTTGTACAAATCGATCTCAGCTAGCCAAGGCAAAAAAGAAAAAAAAAAAAAAAAAAAAAAAAGTTTAAATATATTGAAATGCAAACTATCTTAATATAATTTCTTCCATGGGATTAACATTAGCGAATGTGTGTTTTCCATATAATTACACAAGAACCTACTTTAGTTCCTACTTCCTTGATGTTTTCCCGTGAGTGAAGTAGCCCTTTAATAAGCCTTTTAACTAGAGATCGACCGAAAATTCGTTTTCGGCCCAAAATCCGAGTTTCGCCGAAAATTCGTTTTCGGCAAATATCCTGTAGAAAATTCGGCCGAACCGAAACTATCTTTATTCCAAAATTCTTTTTTCTTTCAGAAATTTTTGACATTACTCATTGATTTGAGCTGTATCGCCTCAAATGAGACATTCTTTATTTATTGCTATGAACTTCACTGTTTATAATGATCACCCATGACTGACTCAATACAAAATGTGAAAATTGTAAAATCAAGTAATTCACATATCATATGACTAAACTTTAAAGACGCTTTTTCATGTGCTCCTTAAAAGTTGCCGGCTTAACAGTAATAGAAAATTTTTTAGTTTGAAATCGCAGAAGTGCTTCGAATGCTCTTTGAGGAAGTTCTAGAATAACGGATGTTCATTTACAAATTTCACTATACAGTAAAACCTCCCTAAAGCGACCACGTTCCGTTCCAATAAAAATGGGTCGTTCCGAGAGGTGGTCTCTTAATAGAGGTCATGTTTAAATCTAGATTTCAATTGTTGAAAAAAGGTAACAATGTTTCTAAAATTTATTTTTCACATTAGGAAAAAATATAAAAGTTTAAGTACCAAAACAAAAGTTAATTACATAAGTTAATTACTGCAGCGTTTTAAAAATGAATATACATTGATCTTTGCTTTGATTATACAGTTTTATCTTTCATAATCTTTATTTCCCAGTCCTTTCAAAGTTCAGTAAATAAATGCAATTTTTTTTTAAGGGGATCAAAGTGAAAAATGACGATTTCATTATTTTATCTATTTCTTTGAGAGTTTTCCAACAGAATAGGGCAGCGGAGTTTATTGACCGTCATTCTTAATTTGTCATCAGAGTTAAATTCATTGCCGAAAAAGACAAAAAAGGGTTTAAACACTTAAAAGTTAACGGGATAAAAAAAAAAATCTAAACTTAGTTTAGAAGTTTGATAAATAATGCACTCTTTGGAATTATTTTCTTAATAAAACCTTCTTCACGTGACCAGGGAAAAACTGAATTTTTTTCAAAGAAATGGGTCACTCATAGAGGGAATTCAACTGGGATGGTCTCTAAATGGAGGTAAAATTAGTATTGAGCCTATGGGAATAAATTTCGTTCCATCAAAGAAATGGGTCACTCATAGAGGGAATTCAACTGGGATGGTCTCTAAATGGAGGTAAAATTAGTATTGAGCCTATGGGAATAAATTTCGTTCCATCAAAAAATGGTCATTCAGGTAGGTGGTCGCACAGGGAGGTTTCACTGTAAATGATAAATCGAGGTATGTATACCTAAAACATTTTTTGATTAGATGAAACTCGTATAATAAGAAAATCATTCAGTGTCGATGATGAATTAATTACATTTTATTTTACTTGAAAATAAAACGTTTTGGTCAGAGGTACACAGAGTCAACTTGGGGCACATGCACACGTATGTTTAACCCTTTATCTACTGACGAAACTTATAAGTACCATTAAAATAACTTGTTATAAAATTCATTTAATACATCGATTAGTTGCAATACAGTTTAGAATGAGTTATTTTCCTCACACATGTTCTTATGTATATTTATATATGCATTAATTAGGAAATTTTCTGGACGTTTTTATTTTCGGCCGAAAATATTTCCGAAGTTCGGTTTCAGTTTCGGAAAGATACATTACTTTATCTCGTTCCAAAAGCATTATTGGTTACACAAAACAAAAATATTTTTAAAACGATGATTTATATCGCCTTCTTTTTTTTGGGGGGGGGGGGGATTTTTCAATTCGGAAATATTTCTATTGTAAGAACTGAAATGAGTTTAACGAAATAGCAGATGTCGAAGTGGGGGTTTGCCGATTCATTTACTATATCATTATTATATATAATTATTACTTATTATATTTCTGCATTTCCTAATTCTTCAAAACTTAAAATACTAAGAAAAATATTTAAAATAAAAGATTTGAGTAGGGTTATAAATATTGCACAAAATCCCTATAAATTCAAATTTAATTAATCCTTTATAAATCCTTGTAAAATTTATTAAATGATTATGTAAATCTTCTAATGCAGTTTAAACAATTCACGAAAAATGCTTTAGAAGATAAAATGTTCATGAATTCGTAATTCAGTACATAAAGGGTTAATTAATAGTTATGTATATTTATGTACGCATTAATTAGGAAATTTTTTGGAAGTTTTCGTTTTCGGCCGAAAATAGGAATATTACCGAAGTTCGGTTTCAGTTTCGGTCTTAAACACCTGTTTAGGTCGCTCTATCGAATTAACAAAGAGACGGATAATCTAAAATGAGCTAGTAAAAATGAAGTTTTGAACTCACAAATCTCCCTTCGAAATATTTTTCCCGACTATGGCCTTGAAATGCAATGCTTCTCAAACAATTAGTATTTCCACAAGGACATATCCCTCCGAACCGGAACCCATTTTCTTGAGCTGGTAAACCCCTACTTCGACATCTGGTATTTCTCTAAACTCATTTCAGATGGTTTAAAGGGATCGTCTTCGACCCCACCCCCCTGAGGACAATAGCCCTTTAAATAGACAGAGTTAAAATGACCGCAGGTGATTTCCAAGAATGTGAAAAGGAAACGAATTCTGAGAAAACGTTCGGATAAGCAAACACGTGGCAAAGAGTCTTTGCACGTGGTGCGTTATAGTTAATAAGCGTGGGAAACTGTTCAGTTAGTTGGAAAAGATAAAAAATTTAACGAATCTCCTTCAAAACGAGCGAAACACTGCAGTATCTACATGCATCTTCAGTTCCGAAGCTAAAATAATAATACAAATGCTTATTCATTGGTTTTTTCCAAACAAAATGGCATCGTAAATGACAGAAAAAATATCTTTTCTGATTTTGATCCTTTAGGCGCTTAGTAATTTAGGTTCAAAACAGTGGTGTAGTCCTGGAAAAGTAACTTGATGAACTCATATTTACATGTTAGAGTATTTGACTTGACACATTTCCATAAGATGAAATTATTAAATTCGTCTTAAAGAAATATAACAAGTTGCTAAAGTTATTTAAAAGTGTTTTGTTCTGTACTAAAGAGTGGCATTTTTTATAATTAAGGTAGTACTTAATTCTTAATTTAGAATTGACGGAGCTATGAATTTTCTTCTATTTAAAATCCAAGGGGCGAAAATATTGTTTATGCAATACACGTATGACTGACCTGTATGACACGTATGATCTATATGAATAACGTGCAACGATTCGAATGGGGCCCCCTAATTTATATTTGTGATTATCACGTGATAAAAACCGCATAACCCAATAAGTAATTTATTGATTAAAAAAAATGAAAACACAGTTCAATTCCAAATCGCTTCCATAGCCAGGCTTTCCAATTTTATATCTTTCCGGTAAAAAATGTATTTGTAAATGTGTCAAAACTTTTTGCGTTTGTTGAGCAGAGCAGTTAAGAACAGCATTAAATATTCTGAAAAACAAATTTCATTTTGAACTCTCAGATTTCAATGCTTTCGCAAAGCTAACCTCAACCACTTTAAAATAAGAAATAACATTTTGATTTTAACAGATTGTATTAGCAGGTCATATTTAAACTGTAGTGGTTGAAAATAATCAGTTCTAATTGTCATGAGATAAATTTTCTTGCGTATTCAAAGTCATTCCTTTTAATCTTTGAGTAAAATATAAAAATAAACCTAAAATTTGCCATCTTTTTAGATTTATTGAAAAAATATTTTCTACTTGTGAAGTAGAATGTATTTGATTTGATATTATGTTGTGTGTAGTACAACTTAAAAAGATGTAAAAGAAAGTAACTTTATTAAATTTCATTTACATGCTAGAGTATTTGACACGCTTCCATAAGATAAAATTATTAAATTCGTCTTAAAGTAATATAACAAGTTGCTAAAGTTATTTAAAAGTATTTTGTTCTGTACTAAAGAGTGGGATTTTTATTAATTAAGGTAGTACTTAATTTAGAATTGACGGAGCTATGAATTTTCTTCTATTTAAAATCCAAGGGGCGAAAATATTGTTTATGCAATACACATATGACTGACCATCAGTTATATTTGAATAATGTTGCAACGATTCGAATGGGGGCCCCCTAATTTATATTTGCCCAGAGCCCCAATCATTCATGATCGGGGCCTGAGTGGAAGAAGATGTTATGTAACAAAAATTAGAATTAGAGAAAATTAAAGAGAAAGTTTTTGGTTGTAATTTAGTTATTTATTTATTTAATTGCTTCTTAGTAGCATATGTTTGAATGTTAAGGGTGTATTCCAAACAAACTGCTTATTTTCTGATTCATTTTTAAATTAATTTTTGCTCTCAAACGTATCAAATTGGGAAATTCTCTTATTTAGAAACGACATAATGTGCCGTGCTTCTCTGTTTTTTGATAAATGCAGAAAATATTGTAAAATATGCTGTCAAAGTTGGCGTTTTGAACCGAATTTTCCGAAGTGGGAGATTCGGGAATGAAAAAAAAGTCATAATAAGAAAATAATTGTTTAAAACTCAAATTCTAATTAATTGAGCAAAAAATGAAATCACACGGCCTGCTATGCATCTCTTCAAAAATTACTACAGCAAGTTTCATGTTTTTACTTTTAAAAATGAGTCTGAAAATGTCTCAGAAAATTTCGAGCTGTTGAGGGTGGAAAAATATTTTTTCGAATACTCCCTTAATAGGTGAAACTAAACTCTCCTAAAAAACAATATTAACATTTAATTATTAAATATTAGAAATTATTTTCATCATTTAAATTATTAAATGTAAAAATAAAAAGACTATTCTCAAATCCAAAAGGGCAACTTTATGACATAAGTTTTAATTTACTTTTGTTCAGAAATGCACGAAACTAGCAGGTGTTCAGAAACTATGTAATCGAACTGTGTTTTAACTTTTTTTTTTTTTTTTTGCTAACGCAATAGATTTTTCAGAAAATAGTGTCAAAGTGAACGTTTTGAACCGAATTTCCGCGCGAAAGGAGAATAACTACTCAAGGAAGAGTGAAAAACATCTTTGTCGCGAGATCAAAATCGCTTATAACTCAATAGGTAATTTATTTATCAAAAAATGGAAAACACAGTTCGATTCCACATCGCTTCCCATAGTCAGGCTTTCCAATTTTATATCTGTTCGTTAAAAAATTAGTTATGTTTATGGCGACCAATTTCAACACGAGGGATGTATGCCCTAAGGGGGGGTGGGTGCCCTCCGTGGGGTCATTCTAAGGGAACCTAACCCGTATTTACGCAAGGAAATCCAAGGTTTGAAGAAAACCACGGGAAACTCCGGATGATTAGGCCGACGGGCGCGATTGGGTTCGAACCCAGCACCTCCAGTCTACCAGCTTGGAGAGCAGAACCTCTCGGCCACTGCTAGGGCCCGTTAAAAAAAAAAAATTTAAATGAATGTATCAAAACGTTTTGCGCTTGTTGAGCAGAACAGTTGAGAACAGCCTTAAATATTAACAAGTTGGAAATCGCTCGTCAAACGTGGCAAATGAGGTGCGTTCGTATTATAGCTAGTTTATAAATATTTTTTGCACCGCATATTGCACCGAATGTATATTTTAATGCACTTCAATAAGTGCATATCCATTTCATTCTGTTCGGAGAGATCTGTAACATCATTAAAATGCACTTGCAATAATTTTTTTCCTATTGGCCGTCATGTAACGGAAAAATTTTGACTGTCCCTGTCATTAAACTATGCATCCAATTTTCATAAAACTTGAAATGATTCGACAAAATTTTGCAACAATTATATATTTAAAATTTCAGACCATTCAAAAGGCTGTAACATCATTAAAATGCACTTGCAATAATTTATTCCCATTGGCCGTAATGTAACGGAATACTTTTGACTGCCCCTGTAATTAAATTATACATCCGATATTCATAAAATTTGACATGACGCGGCAAAATTATGCAATAATTATATATTTTAAATGTCAAACGATTCGGTTGGGTAGTTTTTGCGCTGTTATATGCGGAGAGACAGACAGACGAACTGAACGACGACTATAGGTGCTTACATATTTATATAATTACGAACGCATCTAAAAATTATTATTCAATAATATTTGGCTTTTGAAAACAGTTCTCAAATCCCTAGCTCATCAACGCGAAGCTTTATGACACATTTTCTGACTTATTTTTAAACGTAAAAGTATAAAATTGGAATGCCTGACTATTGAAGCGATTTGAAATCGAAATGATTTTTTCATTTTTTGATAAATAAATACGGAGTTATAAGCGAATGCGGTCAGGTGACGACCAGTTTTCCGCTATCTCGTGATGTCGCATGCGAAAAATTGGTTCAAAACGCCTACTTTGACAGTATTTTTAAAAGTAAAAGCTTAAAATTGGCAGGCCTGACTATATTGAAGCGATTTGGAATCGAAATCAGTTTTCCATTTTTTGATAAATAAATGACTTACTGAGTTATAAGCGATTGTGGTCACGTGAGAACCTGTTATTCGCTGTCTCGTGATGTCACATGCGAAAATTCTGTTCAAAACGCCAACTTTCACAGTATTTTTAAAGGTAAAAGCATAAAATTGGCATGCCTGACAACGGAAGTGATTTGGAATCGAAATGACTTTTTCATTTTTTGTTGAATAAATATTAAGTTATAAGCGATTGTGGTCACGTGAGAACCGGTTATCCGCTGTCTCGTGATGTCACATGCGAAAATTATGTTCAAAACACCGACTTTGACAGTATTTTTAAAGGTAAAAGCGTAAAATTGGCAGGTTTGACTATTGAAGCGATTTGGAATCGAAATGAGTTTTGCATTTTTTGATAAATAAATGATTTACTGAGTTATAAGCGATTGTGGTCACGTGAGAACCTGTTATTCGCTGTCTCGTGATGTCACATGCGAAAATTCTGTTCAAAACGCCGACTTTCACAGTATTTTTAAAAGTAAAAGCATAAAATTGGCATGCCTGACAACGGAAGCGATTTGGAATCTAAATGACTTTTTCATTTTTTGATGAATAAATATTAAGTTATAAGCGATTGTGGTCACGTGAGAACCTGTTATTCGCTGCCTCGTGATGTCACATGCGAAAATTCTGTTCAAAACGCCGACTTTCACAGTATTTTTAAAGGTAAAAGCATAAAATTGGCATGCCTGACAACGGAAGCGATTTGGAATCGAAATGACTTTTTCATTTTTTGATGAATAAATATTAAGTCATAAGAGGTTGTGGTCAAATGAGAACCGGTTATCCGATGTCTCGTGTTGTCACATGCGAAAATTCTGTTCAAAACACCGACTTTGACAGTATTTTTAAAGGTAAAAGCGTAAAATTGGCAGGTTTGACTATTGAAGCGATTTGGAATCGAAATGAGTTTTGCATTTTTTGATAAATAAATGACTTACTGAGTTATAAGCGATTGTGGTCACGTGAGAACCTGTTATTCGCTGTCTCGTGAAGTCACATGCGAAAATTCTGTTCAAAACGCCGACTTTCACAGTATTTTTAAAGGTAAAAGCATAAAATTGGCATGCCTGACAACGGAAGCGATTTGGAATCGAAATGACTTTTTCATTTTTTGATGAATAAATATTAAGTTATAAGCGATTGTGGTCACGTGAGAACCGGTTATCCGCTGTCTCGTGATGTCACATGCGAAAATTCTGTTCAAAACGCCGACTTTGACAATATTTTTAAACGTAAAAGCATAACGTGGGCAGGCCTAACTATTGAAGCGATTGGGAATCGAAATGAGTTTTCCTTTTTTAGGTGCGTTCGTAATTATATAAATACGTAGCACCTATAGTCGTCGTTCAGTCCGTCCGTCTGTCTGTATGTAACAGAGCAAAAACTAACCAATCGAATGGTCTGAAATTTCAAATATATAATTGTTGCAAAATTTTGTCGAGCCATTTCAAATTTTATGAAAATCGGATGTATAGTTTAATTACAGGGACAGTCAAAAGTTTTTCTTTACATTACGGCCAATGGGGAAAATTATTGCAAGTGGATTTTAATGATATTAGAGCATTCCGAATGATCTGAAATTTTAAAGATATAATTGTTGCAAAATTTTATCGAGCCATTTCAAATTTTTGGAAAATCGGATGTATAGTTTAATGACAGGGACAGTCAAAAGTTTTTCTTTACATTACGGCCAATGGGAAAAATTATTGCAAGTGGATTTTAATGATATTACAGCCTTCCGAATGCTCTGAAATTTTAAAGATATAATTGTTGCAAAATTTTGTTGAGCTATTTCAAATTTTTGGAAAATCGGATGTATAGTTTAATTACAGGGACAGTCAAAAGTGTTCCGTTACATTACGGGGAATGGGAAAAAATTATTTGAAGTGCATTTTAATGATGTATCAGAATATGCACTTTATGAAGTGCAAAAAATTATACATTCAGTACAATATGGGGTGCAAAAAATAATTATAAAACTAGTTATAGTACGAACGCACCTCATTTGCCACGTTTGACGAGCAATTTCCAACTTGTTTGATAAATAAATGACTTACTGGTTATAAGCGATTGTGGTCACGTGAGAACCGGTTATCCGCTGTCTCGTGATGTCACATGCGAAAATTCTGTTCAAAACGCCGACTTTGACAATATTTTTAAACGTAAAAGCATAACGTGGGCAGGCCTAACTATTGAAGCGATTGGGAATCGAAATGAGTTTCCCATTTTTTGATAAATAAATGACTTACTGGGTTATAAGCGATTGTGGTCACGTGAGAACCGGTTATCCGCTGTCTCGTGATGTCACGTGCGAAAATTCTGTTCAAAACCCCACTTTCACAGTATTTTTAAAAGTAAAAGCATAAAATGGGCAGGCCTATGACTATCGAAGAGATTTGGAATCGAAATGAGTTTTCCATTTTTTGACAACTAAATTAGTTATTGAGATATAGGCGATTGTGATCACGTGACGACTGATTTTTATCCTTTCAGACGGTGTCGCATACGAAAATTCGGTGCAAAACGCCCAAGTTTACAGTATTTTCTGTAAGATCTTTTGCGTTTACCAAAAAAGTGGGAAACGTGTTTCGTTTACATAGTTTTTCAATAAAAACACCTGACAATTTCATGCGCTTCCGAACAAAAATGAATTGAAAAGTGTATCAGAAAGTAGGCCTTTTGGATTTGAGAACAATCTTTAAGCATGATCCAATTTTTCTGGAAGGGGGGGGGGGGAGGGGGCATCAGAAACTAGCAAAAGAGTTGAAGCTGAGTGAATAATAAAAAGTGTTTATGATTAAAATTTTACGGATTTTAAAAAATCCAGATCTTGGAAAATTTAGTTTATCACTATATAGACTCGGTGAGGTGAAGGAAAGGGAATGATAAAAATATTCAAAGTTTCAATAAATTTAAACCTTAAGAGGCTACTTTAGTCAGGCGAAAACACACGTTCGCTAATGTTAAAGCTATGGGGGGAAATTTTAAAGCTATCTCGTTTGCATTTCAATATTTCTAAATTGGGTAAATGAGGACGATCTCTACAATGGCTATTTTCCCCTTTTTCGATTTTGTTTGCAGTTTTTAATTAGGACAACTTCACTTTCGGAACCGGTTTCGAAAGTGAAAACATCCTCATAAAAATCAGAAAACAAAACCGAAAAAGTAAACGGCTTTTGTAGAGATTGACCTCAGCTATGCAATGAAAAAAAATCATTTAAAAATATTGAAATGCAAACGTGATATATTAAAAAATTCCTCTCTTTGGAATAACATTAGCGAGCGGGTCTTTTCGCGTGACTGAAGTAGCTCCTTAAATTAACGAGTGAGTGTTACATAATTATTTTTGCTTGAAATTTTCCCGATTTCAAGCAATTTAAATCTTGGAAATTTTTATAAGAACACAATTTAAAGGAGTTATTGAACATACGCTATACATATACAGTCGAACCCGGTTAAGACGCATTTCAAGAAAGTGGACAAAAGTCGCGTATTAAGCGGGATCGCGTATTAAACGTGATTTGTATAGTGTTGCATGAACATGACTTATTTACACATTTAATCGTTTAAATTAACTTTAGAGCTTTCGTTTAGATGTTAACGGTCGAAAATTGTGTGTTTTATGTATATTTAGATTAAAATTTAATTGTATACCAATTTAACTAATTCTTTCTTTTTATAGGACCGACTGGAATAATAACTGAAAATAAATATGGATTTAAACATGACTTTATCATCGATTAATACATTGCAATTAAAAATAAAACAACAAAAATTAAATTTCCTGCTAGACTAATTTTTTTAACAGAAAGAAAAAATAATAAATCTTTGAAGTACAACCTACTTTTTAAAATCATAATTTGTTCTTGTAATAATGAGTACCATTACAATCTGTCCTTCTTTTTACCTGACTGAAAAGAAGGGTTATGTGTTTCACATGTATCTGGGTATGCGGATTTCTTTATACCCTCGAAACATCCCAACGGCAGGATGGATTTTAATGAATGAGGTCTCTATCAATTCGTCTTAATCGTCCGATGGTTATAGGGTAGGGTTTTTTTTTTTTAATAAATTCCGTAAAATACAAAATGGCGATAGAGATGAAAAGATTTTTTACGCACTATATTGAGGGGCATATCATTGGATAGGTCTTTCAAAATGAAGACGATGTTTCATTGAATATTTTACAGTCAGAAGCTCCGTTTAAATATTACACAACTTGGAAGTTGTGTAGGTAGGATCTCTAGCTTTACTGCAACTCAAACCATCATAGACATCTATAGGCTATAGGCCTCATCAAAACAGTGTTTATAGATAGGAACTAACAATTAAACACAACTTAAAAGCCATCAATACAAATAAATAAAAATAAAATAGGTAAGTAATATAAAAAAAAATAGTTTCACATTGATGAGAAATAATGAATTAGTTCGCTTTTTACGCAGTCGGATTTTTTTATTTTTTAAATTTAATTAAACTCTTGTTAATATAAGAAGAAACTATCCTATCCTTATTAATCTTTGTGCAAAAATTTTGTTAGCATAGCAAACAGTAAAGAAAACATAAAAGAATTATACAACCTCAGTCGTATTTGTTTAATCTTTACCAGTTTCATTTTTTGTTACCTATAATATGCATTATAAAACATAGTAGTGATATAACGTACATTTAAAACCTCACTAACAACAGCTATGATAATTTCTAATCATAATAAATTTTATGACGTATCTGAGTAACCAGAATTAGTCTGTATCCCTCTACTGCACTAAAAACATATACACGAAGCGAGAGACAAAGAATGTTATGAGGTTAGGATCAAAGAGGGTTCTCAGTTTTGCCAATTTAGTGGGGTCTTATTTTATTCAAATATCTACCACTATTTCCAATTATTAATTTTCCCCTTAATTAATCTGTTATTAATTAAAGTAAATAATACTATCCGGAAACAATGTTTTTTACCTGAATAAAAAATATTCGCTAAATTCGCAACATTCGAGAAGACAGAAGGAATTCGCACCTTGTTCAATGAATTCGCGTCTTAAGCGTGATTTTTTTCCTCAGAGGACCGAAAATTTATCGCGTATTAAACGGGATCGCGTAATATCCGTTCGCGTATTAAACGTGATATTTTTGCATTATCCTTATGGGCGATGTTCAAGGGATCGGAAAAAATCCGCGTATTAAGCGGGATCGCGTATTAACCGCTAGCGTCTTAACCGGGTTCCACTGTACATATTTCTGATTTGTAAAAATACAAACATTGGAAACTGAGCACAGCTAAAATATTTAAAGCTGACGGATGTTCTTAACTCTACACTGCACTACTTTTAGAATTTTTAAAAATTGATATTTAGAGTTAGATGCCAGAAATTTTAAAGACAATTTTTTGTCCGTATTTAATAGCACTTTCATGGAACGCTTGAGGTGATTCTCAAATTCCTTGCTCAACGACGCGGAATTTTCTGACTCATTTTGAAACATAAAAAGGCATACAATTGGCAAGCCTGACTATTGAAGCGATTTGGAATTGAATAGTTTTTATTTATTTATTTATTTATTTATTTTTTTTTTTTTTGATAAATCAGTTACTTATCGAGTCAAGTGATTTTTGTCATGTGACGACAAGTTTTTCCCCTTTCATGCGTCCAGAATTTGGTTCAAAAATTCAAATTTGACGGTATTTTTTTAAAGATCTTCTGCGTTTATAAAAAAAAATAGAAAGCATCTTTTGATTAATACAGTTTCTGGATAACCATATTGGATAATTTCATGCGTTTCCGAAAAAAATGTGTTATACCCCCTTTGGAGCTGAATTTATTAAAGGTTAAAATTTCATTGATTCATATATGTATATGTATCGCTGCTCAGTATCAGGTTAAGGTGCTACTTTACTCATGCGAAAATACCCGCTCACTAATGTTGATCCTGTGGAAGAAATTAAAACTTTTTTTTTTTTTTCATTTTTTATTAGATAACCGAAGTTGATCTCCACAAAAGGCCACGTTTATTATTAATATTATTATTATTATTTTGCAAGGCTTTTTTTTTTAATGAGGATATTTTCTCTTTTGGAAACAGTTCTGAAAAGTTAAAGTATCCTCATTAAAAAAAAAGAAAGAAAGAAAAAACGAAAAAGTAAAAAACGGCCTTTGTAAAAATCTACCTCAATTATCCAATGCTAAAAAATCATTTACAAGTATGGAAATGCAAACGAGATATTTAAAATAAATTCTCCCACAGAATTAGCATTACCGAGTGGTTGTTTTCGCGTTAGTGGAGTAGCCCCTTCATCAGAGACCACGAAATCTTTCAGCGTTTTTATTTTTGTTGTTGTTATTTTTTATAAACAATTTTCAGAAAATATTCTCAGAATTGATGTTTTAAGCGAATTTTCGAGACACTATAGTCAGGAAAACGCATTGGAAAACAATTGATTATAATTTTAGGCGTATCTCCACTTACTAAAAAATGAAAAACCGATTGTTGAATTCCGATGTACAGTTGTGGAAAAAAAAAGTAAACACCCCGTACTAACTCCTCAACAAATTATCGTAGAAGAAAGTTACTGGTACCGAACGATTGGAAATAAAGTCTACTTTTAAATAGTGTATATAAAATTTGTTTAGGGGGCCTCTACATATCAAAACGAACCATAACTTTGTTTTCTTAACGATCTCCACTATAATTTTTTTAAACAAAATTATAGCGAAAATCATACATCAACACTTTGGATAACTAGTATCGTGAAACCGACGTAGGGGAGATCGGGGGAATGGCGACACCTTAAGGGAATTTAATTTTTTTCATCCCCCCCAAAAAATGTTTATTTTTTAATAGTAAAAATTCTAAAGCTGAATCATGATCTTTAGTATCTGTATAAATTTAACCGTAATCATAACTGTAAAGTAAGCAAACATAAAAAAAATTTCTTTCAACCTCTGTACAGTGGCGGGATTACCCAGGATTCTGGGGTAATTCCGCCACTGTATCGGGGTAATGACGCCACTCTTTAATGACCTAGTAAATACATAGGATGGATACTAGGAAACACATAACCTACTAAAAATGTTTAGAAAGCAATAATTTATCAAAATAATGAATAATTACAATGTTCCTTAAGTTAGAATTATTAATGTGCTAAGCTTACAATTTAACTCAAATCGGAAAAGTCACCTTTTGACATGGTGGCGGCATTACTCCGAGAGGACAATATAGTGGAAAATACCCAGCAAAGTCGAGAGAAGAACCGAACTTGTTCTACAAATTGCATCAAAATGTCGGCGAATGCATGTAGATTACGGGTAATATTATCTTAAGTACCTAATGTTTCAATAAAAGGTGTATACCTTTACTCATTTGAAGCTCCAAAATAAGAAGCAACTAGATGAAAACTAAATTTTTCATTAGAACAAGCGAAACGACGTACAACAAAACCATTCTCACTCTAGACACTGTTTCTATTGTTGGCCGCTATAGTGCAGGCGCAATCACTATCTCAAACTGCCGTTAGTTTTTAAACTAGACGGGGTGGCGGCATAACCCCGAGTGGCCCCATTCCCCTGGTCTCCCCTACAAGGGTCGATTCATTAAGATACTAGGTTTTTGCCTTACGACCGCCGTTAGACCCTCATCAAATATCTTAAATGATTTGAAGAAGGAGGGTGCTGTCAACTTTCCTGCTCTTCGGGAAGTATTGCACAGTTCTACATTTCTATTTTTCCTTAAATTTTCAATACACTTCCCGTAAATGCTGTTATTTAGTAGCTTAAAGAAATCCTTTTGAAAAGTGGTCGTTGTTGTCTTCCTTTTTTTGTTATTGAATTCAATGTATTCCCTAAGCCAAGGCGATTGCTTGAACTGTAGCACTTTATGCACTTCTTTAAGTTTTAGGCCAAGTTTTATATATTCTTGAAGATTGCGATAGGGACAGATATATTTTCTCTTATCCATTAGATTTCGAATTAGCTTGGGATTACCCTTAAATCTCCTCTCCAATAAACTCTTCGCATGGAGTGAAAGCATTTTTCTTGCACTGTTAGCCTCTCTGGTGCGAGCGGATAATCATTATGGAGGTTGTGAAGGGAATTAGGATTGTCCAAATCCACTTCAAATATATATCCAGTAGTGGATTCTGTGCTTATGTTTAATATCTCTTCTGCTAAAAATTTAGTTTTTTCACACCACCGAAAACCTCCGTATATTAGATATTGGGACATAGTCCAGCCATAAAGATGATTGCCATCCCAATATAGAATATGAGAAGTGTCTTCGTTTTCATCATGGTCTGGGACTTGTGCATTGTTGGCAGTTGCAAATATGTGGAAAATTTGTGACACGCCCCCACGAATTCCTTCTTCTATAAATAATAACATATTGACATCTGTGAGCAGTTCTAACTCAACCCCCGTCATCTTCAAACAAGCCTCCCAAGACACAAGACATACCTGGTGAAATGACGAGGTGTGCTGCATCAGTATCATAGAACTGCTTGCACAAGCCCCAAAAATTTCCAAAAATGTCAGCCAAAAGTAGCACGTCAATCTTAACGTATAAGTCATGATAATTTCCCAGTTCTTTCATCTCTAAAGTAGACCAAACCTTTTCTGCATGCTCGTAATCCTCCTGACTGATAGCTTCATCAGTTAATTCATTGTAGAATGCTGCTGGTGGGGGAAGTCGATCTTCTAGAAATTTATCAAAAGATGTAAAATAACTGTATGGGTATACCCGTTTTCAAGTTATCAAATTTATGTCAATATTTGGGAAGTGTTCCTTTAAAATTTTTAAATCACTGGGATGAAGATTTGATGTCAGTTTTTCCAATGACGTTGGAAGAAATTGAAGAGAGTCCTGGAAGGAAAATTGATGGTTGGTTGATTGGTTGGTTGATTAGAGTTTAATGGTGCAAGATCCAATTTGCGACATGCTGCCCCGAGAAAAAGGTTAGAATAAACATAATTAAAAATTAAAGTTTAAAATTTAATATAAAGCATGCTGTAACAAGGTGAGTGAAAAGCAACTGAATTTATGTAAAAGTAATGTGATAAAATGTAAAATTAAAATCAGTTTAAAAAGTCAAAATAGTTATACACAAAATATTTACAGTTAAAATCTATAAAGACTAAAATGACATGAAAAGTATTACTGCTGAAAAGCAGGTTTAAAAATAAAACAATTTTTCATAAGAAAAACAAATTAAAATGGCGTAGGTACAAACTGTTCCAAAACGGTATTTTCGTCATCGGTACTTGAGCCATAAGACTCAGATTCCATAATCTTCATCCACGTAATTTTGCAGCTGTTTCGGATTTTTAATATTGGTAAGTGGTGGGTTTATACATTTGTTCTTTTTCTTCACAGTTTTCCACTGTGAGGAGGCTCTAGTTGAGGATTTTTTTCTGTCTTTCTGAATACAAGATTTTTGGCTTGGTTTCTCAGTTTGGGAAATATTAGGTTGCTGCAAATTGCATGCAGATGGAATTCGTTTGGAATGGGTTTCTTCAGTCTGATGATCGGATGACTTTTTTGGTAGACGGAGATTTTTGAGGCTGATTAATTTGGTACTATTTTAACAGGTTCTGAGGAGGGTTGCCAGCGTTCTAAATTTGGGGTCGCATAGCATTCACTACCACAACAGACGTCACGGGTTTCTTCAGTTGAAGTCCCTAGTTGATTGTGTCATAGCTGTATTACTTGGCGGAAAAGAGGAGTCGGTCTGGATACTTATGTGCCTTACGGGTTTTGATTGTCATTTGAGTTTACTGGAGTATGATGCCCCAATAGACGGGGTCCTGATTTCAACAAGTTTACGAGCTTCAGAGAAGGAGAGATTTTGGGTTATTTTAACAGCAAGAATTTCCTTTTCACGGATCCAATTAGGACAAGAGCGAGAATATGATGTGTGATCACCCTTACAGTTTGCACAACGTTAGTAGTTAGTAGGCAGAGCGCTACGTGAGGCGGAAGTGACGTCACGAGGGGGCGGGGCTTAAACCGGAAGTGGGGTGGAAAAGGGGAGAGGAAATGTCACGTGATGTATCGTACAGGATAAGGGGCGTGGAAAATTTTTTTTCAAGATGGCGTCAATGTTGAGTTGTTTCGATTTATTCTGCTATAAGACGGGGTCTAAAGGGGGGAGGAAAAGGGGGAGAAATGTCACGTGATGTAGAGCCCCGTGTAATACAAAAAAGGCTCGGGGTCGTTTGATGGACAGGTGGCCGTTCCCGTTTTTGATTGACAGGTCCGAATAGAAACTATAAGATGAGGGGTCAATTTTTTAGCCTGTAGAAGGCACGGGTGATTTTTTTAGGAGGGGGGAGGAAGTGGGGGATGACACCATGTACGTGCTAGAGGGGGTGGATTGAAGTTTCTGAAAGTATGATGCAATCAGTGAATTTTAATTTCATGGAATTTATTATTTTTTTAATTAAATAATTATAAAGGTGTTTATTTTTTATTTTAATGTTGAATGGATTGAAATTTTTTAATCGGTTCGAAGCCATTTTTATTGAGAACCTTTTACTGAATACTTTATTCTCCGGTAGGTGATTCGAATTTATTTAATTAAAATTAAGCTGATGATTTTTAAATTGGTTGTTTTTTAACCGGTTTTAAAGATTTTTTAAATTTACCGTTAATGAGTTTATTGTTTAGCATTCATATTTTTTTATTTTTGCAACACATGATTTATACAAGATGGTTTATGTTCGAACATGAATGTGACGTCATGTGATGATTGCACCCTAGACAAGCAATTACGAGGACCATTTGCAAAGTTGAGTTGTTTTTAAGGTTAAACTGTAAGCAAAATATCAATATGAGTTGTTTAGAAACCGATTAACTATAACCGATTCTGAAAAAGTTTCTGACTCAACAAATGGCATCATTTGTATTTGTCAGTCGCTTAGATTATTCTCAAGAGTGTGTAGCATCGTTTGTTGTCTTGTGAATTTTCTTCGCTTTTTTTAGTTATTTTTATTGTTTTTCGTCATGGAAGACGGACTTAACAAAAGCAAGCGTAAACTTGTTGAAATTAAAGAAAGCAACAAGAAAACGAAGAATTATCAAACTACGGTAAGTTTTTTAATTGATTTATTAAAATTAATACTTTTTTCAATTCATACTAATAAATTTTAATTGTTTTTATTATTTTTACTTATTTTGGGTTTCTCTTTATTTCTTTTTAGGTTCAATCATTTGTAGAAAAGGTTAAATGGCATAATTCGAAGGATATGAAATACCTAGGTGGAGAAAACTTTCCGTGAATTATTTTCTGGGGCAAACCCGAGTTCACATTAGACGATATACTGTTGATCCCGATGGTGAATTACAGCCTACTAAAGATGGTGTATCTCTAACTCCCAAAGTCTGGCAATCCTTGTGTCATGAAATCAAGACTATATTAAATCCTAAATTTTCAGAAAATATGACAATTATTGAATTAGATTTGTGCATTTCAAAGCAAGTGAAGGATGGTGTGGAACTTTACGTTCTCCAAAGACTTTTCCAAAGAAAAAATATGAGTATGCAATTCGTACCTGAACATGTTGTACTAACACTTGCTGAGTTTGAAAAGGTAGTTGATAACATGTGCAATATCACGGATCGTTTGAAAGATGGACTAATCACATACTCAATATCTTACTATATTTATGAAGAACTGGACGACACCAATTTGCAGTTTAATCCAACAGATAACCCCGACGCGTTTTTAGAACTCGTTGATTCCCTGACTAAGTGTTTGGTTGCTGCCATTACTATCAAAATTACGGAACTGATAAACTGTTTCGGATGTCGTGAGCCTTATCAAGCACCTTTTATGCATGACTGTGGAACAAAAACTCGAACTGAAAAATGGTTAGAGTTCTCTGACAGTGCACTATATTCCATCAACATGCATGATGTTGCAAAAGACATTGTTAAAAAAAACTTAACTGTTGACTTTAAATATGTACTTGGTCAAGAACAATTTTTTGATTCATTAATGATCTCAAAAATATTGGAATCTGTACAAAAAATGTATGTTGGAGAAGACCAACAATCACAAGAAGAAAATGATTTCTTACAATTATCATTGTAAATTTTAGATCTGAATAAATGTATATTTACATAATATCTTTTATCTGTTTTCTTAGTCTTGTTTTTTATAAAATTAATAAGAATGTTTCAGGTTTGAATAAAAAAAAGAAATTGTTGGACTCTAGAAAAACTTTTCTTTAAAAATAATAAGTTTGTGTTCAGAAAATAAAAAATATATTTTTTATACTTTGATCCTTTTAATATTTTTACTGAGCTTAAATCTTTTTCCAATGCATGTTTTTTTATCGAACTGATTTTTTTACAATACATTACATTTTTTTTTTTTTTTTGCCAAAACATAAAACTTTTTTACAATACATAACTTTTTTATTGGAATGAATTTTTTACAGAACCTAAAACTTTTTGATGTTTTTATTTTCAAACACAAGATATTTTTTTCAAACTTAAAATATTTTTTTCCAAATTTAATTTTTTTTTCCAAACACAAAATATTTTTCTTCCAAACTTAAAATATTTTTTTTTCCAAACTTAAAACTTTTTTTTCCTAAAACATTTTTTTCTAACCATAAAAATATTTTTTTTTCATAGAAAAACAATTATCTGAAAATAAATTTAATTTGGAAAATGAAATTCTGAAATCTCTTCCAGTGCAACAAAAAATATTGCTACAAAAATCATGAAATTTTTCAATCAAAATAACATTTTCTGTACAGAAAACAAAGAAGTGACATTTTTTCTTGTTTAGCTAAAGTAATTTTCTTCATGAAAAATTTTTTCTTTTTACCTATATTAAGAAAAAACGTGTCTTCTGAGTAAATTAAGTCGGGTCTTCTTCTCCCCTTACAAATAGTACTTACCTTGTATCCTGAAACTTAAGAAAAAAGGCAACATATTGCAGTGAGAAAGAGAGAGAGAGAGAAACCATTTTTCTTTTTAAACAAAAAATATTTATTTTGAATAAACAAATAAAAAAACTTTTACATGTCTAAATTACTGAAACATTTGTTTTAAAAATTAATTCGTTACAAAAAAAAAAAAACCTCTTTTCAATATCCATATGGCAGTGTGGTCAAATTAGGCTGGATGACCCGTTTGTTGTACACCAGCCTGTAAAGTTTTCTTTCTGATTTATTAATAACCTTCTGCCGCTTTGCTTCTCTGGTTATTTTTGCGGGGTTGTCAAGAGGTATAGTTGTGGTAGGATCCATTTCACAAACTAGTCTCTTTATGGTTTCAAAATTTAAGACCTGTAAATTCCTAAAATTAAGGTTGAATCCTCTGACTTTACAGCAGGTTTTATCACGCCTGGTTTTATAGCCATAGTTTTTGGGGCCTCCTGAAAATAATATATATATATTTAGATATAATACGTATAAAGTCTATTATTACATTTATTATATAATTAGAAATAGTAATATTAAACAATGAAATATTCAAAATAAATTACCAGACACAAATGTAGGTATGGTGTCGCCATCAATTTCGTCAGTGAAGTCTCCTAAAAAGTTCCCCAGAGGTGGATCGTTGGTGCCTGTTGGTGCATAAATTATAGAATCCGTATCATGGTACAAAACGGCGTGCCCTAGTTTGTCCATTTCTGAATATAATTTTATTCTAGCCCCAGGCAGTTGTAAAGGCAGCTATAAATATGTTGGTGGAAACGTCCTGCTCCAGAAATTCCTTTGACGTATCCCATACGATGGCAGCCACTTCGGGAGTAGGGAGATAGATATCTTTTATCTGAAAGATGGCAAATAAATAAAACATAAATAAATCATGTCAAATACTTGAATATTCATTTATTAATGTGAAAAGAAAATGTAAAAACAAGAATACTTACATTTTTAGTTTTATCCACCATCATTTTGTTGAATGTTTCCACTGTATGCACATAATTTAGCTGTGTTTTATTCATATTCATTCCCCATCTGAAAAATAAGTTAAATATAATTTAAAATTAAAGTAAATTTATACTAATAAAAATAAAATATCACAAAAGTTTTTACAAACTTATTTGCCCCAAAGTGTATTCAGTGCTGATTTGGCCACTTGCCGGCGCCCAGGATTTTTCTCGATTTTTCGTAATCCAATTTCACTCCCTCGCGTTCTTCATACTGACGAACGTATCTCTTCTTTCCGCTTCCGTTACACAATCTGTTGACCACCCGCGACTTTCTTGTTTTATTTTTAAAAGCTTATATATGAATGACTTGAACAAAGTGTTCGAAGTTCTATCAAAATGGTATACTTCATAAATCTGGAAAAGAAAAAGGGAGGGCAAAAATGAGAATTGTTTTTTTTAATCGTTAAAAACTCATAAAAAAAAACTTACTTCAGTAATAATATATCCTTTCTTTTTCGCCACTTTTATTTCTTCGGACGCCCATGTTCCAACAATTGCCCTGTCCTCATCAGTATACATACAGGTGTTTTGCTGCAGAGTAACAGTGCATGTATTACACAATGGAAACATAAGTTTATTTCGACATTTTACAGGAAGCACGGGCAGATAAAGTTTTCGAGGTGGCACAACTTTACAACATATGAACACAAAATATTTATCAACCTCTTCAAAATTTTCAGTGATAACTTGAGGGTGGCCAACGGGGTAAATACCATATTTATTAACCTAAATAAATATACTCAATTACAGTATAAAATAAAAGAATTTACATAATAAAAAATTAAAGAAAAAAGTATTAAAAACGTACCCACGGATATAATGATGTAAAGTCAATATACTTCGCATCACCTTCATGGAATAATTTAAAGGCATTAGTTCTTCCTCCGAAAAAAATCTCGTGGGTTCAATCTGTCAACCATTTTATGTTCTTTTAAAAAACTTTGAAGTTCAGTATAGCTCTTTTTTTTGAGCAGCAAATTCATGCTCCCATATTTCTACTATGTTGAAACCCTTACTTTGTAATTTCCTCGAAATTTCTTTTGTTTTCTGTAGCACCGTAGGCATGGGTATGTCTTTAAATGGGTGTATTACTTCACCGTCATAACAAATATCGCACCCGTGAAAGAAACAGCCCTAAATTAGAAAGATAAAATAAACCTAATTAAAAAACACAAATAATACGGAAAATGAAATAATAAATTTTATTACTACAAGGATTTACCTGAAATTGGTAGATGGTGTTTGTCTCTTTACAGAATCCATCCACCGATATACCGTCAACCCTATATTCTCCGATGCTATTAAGAGCATGTTGGATATTTAAACCCTCTGTTTCAGCTATGAAGTCGAGCCAACGTATGCTGTCAGGGCTGTAGCTTGTTTAATTAACATAGCCTTGAATAGGCATCATGGCAATCGTGTTTGGCTGGATATGATGAGCACGGTATGCAGCCATACACGCAGAGGCTAAAAGTTACATATCTAAAAAGAAAACGAACAAAAAATTTAAAATAAAAACAAACAAAATATTTCAATATTTTTAAAAGAACATATTTTATTTTCCGAAAGCATTTTAAAAATAAAGTCACCTGAATGGATCTACATCAGCAATATCGAGAAAGAGTGTTCTGAATTCCAAGCAGCACCTCCTCAAAATATCAACATCAGACCTATCGATAAAAAATATATTCATAAGAATTTAATAACACACCTATAATAACATAGAATTCCAGAAATATTTTCTTACCTGCAATATGCCAACATCTCTTCTTGAAAATTAAAAACCTCTCCCTTATTTTCATCATACCATGTCAGGAATGCGATGCGTGAATTTGGTGCCATTGTATCTGGACTGTAGAAGGAGATGTTTGGCAAAACACCAATGTATGTCTGATTTTCTGGGGAGTTGAATAAATGGGGAAAGAATCCTTTCTTCAATTCTGTAATACCAAAACAGCTGGGTAATTTTGATAGCGACATGGGTAAAAAATTTAGGGAATCAATAATTCGAATTGACAGGCTTGGATGCCTAATAGACATTATCAATGACCCATTCGGTATAACATCCGGGGCTGTACCTTGCTGCAACAGCTAGGCCATTATAAACTGTCCATCAAATCTAAGAAGGAAAAAAGTACATGTTTATTAAAAAATTAATTTAAAAAAAAATAAAAATTACACACACGCTTATGAAAAAATGAAATTCTCTAGCTACCCCTTCATGTTGTGTGCAATGGCCGTGTAACCCTTGTGTTTTCTTGAAAAAAGCCATGAGCAAAAATCCTGACATGCTGTGTAGCCCGGAAATATCGCTTCATCTCCATTTGAATACTGGGCTACAGCAAAATTTACCAAATGTTCGCCAGTAGTTTGATCCGTTTCAAAATCGAAAAATATGATCTTATCGGATGGTTCTTTTGGCTCTATTTTTTCTAAGTAGCAAAAATGAGTCGCTGCCTTAACAAACATCTTGCATGATGCACAGCGAATTTCCTCACATCGGTGATTTTCCCGGGGGCAAATCCTTCTTCGTATAACTTTGCAACAATCCCTGCATTGCTAGATCTGAAAATAGAGAAAAATATAATAAATAATAATTGTGAACCACCACATTATTGCCTTCAACTTCAATAAAGTAAACTTACCCGGTCACAAATGGACAACGCTTGATTATTTTCCTTATTTTTGTGTGCTTGAAAGCATTCTTCTGAACGGCACAGGCGGTCGCATTCCTGGCATCTTATAGCTACGTCAGATGCCTCACAATCTGTCCTTAAACACACATAACAAGCGTCCGGGAACCTGTGGTCTTCTTCATTTTGATATGGTTTTTCGCATAAATGGCAATACTCATTGTAACCGTGAAAACCTTTTAACGATCTAATACCATCATAATGATTATCATGTAACTATAAATTTATGCGAGTCTTTTTATAAACCCCTTTATACGCTACCTATTAAGAAAAAATACGTTCAATTTATCTATATGTTGGATCAAAACAGATGAAAAACTTTTAAATATTATAATGCTTAGCAAGTATAATAAAACTATAAAAAATATACTTACTTTATTAAAGTTTTCAGCCGCATACACAACAATCTGAATGCCCAGAAATTTTTCGAATTGTGCCACTTCTTGAAATGTACAAGGACCTAGGGGAACTCCGGCTTCTTCATGCAAAGCGCGAGCTCTATTCATTAAAGCAGAGCGCCTTCGGTCTCTTAATGAATTGATGACTGTTCTGTCTTTCCTCACATAAGCCAACGTAGAAATGATCGCCTTAGCACAACAAAGTTCTTCGTCATCAGACGGAACATCCAGGACAGACTTTTTTTCTAGTCTATCTACGGAAATATTTGTTATCTTCCGCCTTCCTCCTGCTCCAATCGGTTGAGTAATTGTTATTACATCCACAACAAATGCTGAATCCATTTGTGTTTTGTTCTTAGACTGTAATACCTTCATTACTGCACTGAGCAAATTTTCAATGGTAACGCTTTTCACGGGCATTAAAGCATGTAGATATGGGTTTGTCCAGCCCTTCTGCTTGTATGCAAAACCTTATAAGGTCAGATGGTCTTAAAAATTCCGTCGTACGGCGTATCAAAACAGAGAACAGTTCTCGGACCAAATCAGTTGTAACTGCAAGGTGTGTGTCTGTTGGTAGTCTTTCATCATTTATACCAGACCGGTATGATATTTCCTCGGCTCTGTATTTGTTGTTTGTCCTTCGGGATCTTTCAACTAAAATAATGGCGTCTTCCAATTAATATGGGGGAAAAATCCACATTAAAGCATAAATACGGAAAAAGTTTTAAATGATAAAAATACTAATAATAACAACTATTTACATTTCCATGATATCTATCTATTTTCCAGATTAACGAACGTACTAGCAGAAGAAGTGCTGGGGTTATTCTAAAATAGAAGCAAAATGTGTTTGTATATTAATGCTCACATGCACACACTAAAAAAGAAAAAACTTAAAAATCGAGTAAACATAAAAAATAACCTAAGAAAAGAAGCTATAGATGCATACCTCAAATCCTGAGCCAACTTGTTAATACAAGGGTAATCTCAGGTAATCTCAATGGGTTTCCAGGAAAATTTGTGAAACATATCCAAAATCTTGCAATGAATATTCTAAAAATTCCTGAGTACAATCACTAATACACTATGATATAAAATGAGATAATTACACGCAAAATATAATATTATATCATAAAAAGTGTGTATATGAACATCCATAACAAAATAAGTAAATAAATTCTTACATCATCATCTTCATCATTCATTGGAAAATCAGGTTCCTCAAATAAAACCTACGAAAAAAATTGAGAACATATTTTTAAAGTATAAAAAAGTTGTAAAAAACAGAACGTCAAATTCAGTTCTTAATTTTATAAACTTAAAACAATTACAACGTCTAAAGAATAATATCTGCAAAAAAAAGTATATTTTATTTATTAAAGTAAAATGCAATTAATTAATAATGTATTCAAATAAGTATCATACATAGAAAAACAACAATAAGCATTATAAAATTATTTTAAAAGAAAAATTGCAAAAAAGAATGTCAGATTCATTTTATAAACTTAAAAAATTACACTTTCTAAATCAAATATTTATTTCAGCAATAATATTTGCAGAAAAAATATATTTGATTTATTTTCTAAAAATGGAATAAAATAATATTGTATAAAAACTATCACGCATATAAAAATTTACGATAAATGTTTAATAATTATTTTGCAAAGAAAAGAATAAAATTTGGAAAAAAAAGAATGTCGAATTCATTTTATAAATTAAAAAATTACATTTTCTAAAACATATATTTATTTCAGTAACAATAATAGCAATATTTCATTTATTTAAAAAATGCATTCAAATAACTATCTCACACAGAAAAAAATTATAAGGAATCGGAAACTATCACGCATATAAAAAAGTTACGATGAACGTTAAATAATTATTTTGCAAAATAAAAAATAAAATTTGCAAAAAAAAGAATGTCGAATTCATTTTATAAAATTAAAAAAATTACATTTTCTAAACCATATATTTATTTCAGAAATAATGGTAATATTTGCAGAAAAAAAAAATATTTCATTTATTTTCTAAAAATGGAATAAAATAATATTGTATAAAAACTATCATGCATATAAAAATTTACGATAAATGTTTAATAATTATTTTGCAAAGTAAAGAATAAAATTTGGAAAAAAAAGAATGTCGAATTCATTTTATAAAATTAAAAAATTACATTTTCTAAAACATATATTTATTTCAGTAACAATAGCAATATTTCATTTATTTAAAAAATGCATTCAAATAACTATCTCACACAGAAAAAAATTATAAGGAATCAGAAAGTATCACGCAAATAAAAAAATTACGATGAACGTTAAATAAATATTTAAAAAAAATAAAATTTGCAAAAAAAGAATGTCGAATTTATTTTATAAAATTTAAAATATTACATTTTCTAAAACATATATTTATTTCAGAAATAATGATAATATTTGCAGAAAAAAATATATTTCATTTATTTTCTAAAAATGGAATATATTTATTTCAGAAATAATGATAATATTTGCAGAAAAAAATATATTTCATTTATTTTCTAAAAATGGAATAAAATAATATTGTATAAAAACTATCACGCATATAAAAATTTACGATAAATGTTTAATAATTATTTTGCAAAGTAAAGAATAAAATTTGAAAAAAAAAAAAAGAATATCGAATTCGTTTCAGTTTATAAACTTAAAACAATTGCAACTTCTAAAACATATATTTATTTCAGTAACAATAATAGCAATATTTCATTTATTTAAAAAATGCATTCAAACAGCTATCTCACACAGAAAAAAATATAAGGTATCTGAAAGTATCACTCATGTTTTCATTTATTACGACAAAAAAAAAAAAAAAATGGTATGCAAGATATCACCCACGTGGTTGAAAAAATACTCAAATATAAGAAATATTAATTATAAGAAAAATATTTTTTTATTTATAAAAATAAAGTGTAAATAATTTATAGATTATAATCTTTAAACAAGTCTTATTTAATTTTCAATTATTTCAAGACATTAACAAAACGGCTGTAAGAATTGAAGTCTTGAAATACACGTACATTAAAAAAATATATGTATGTAAATATATATGTAATAAACTATACTAATGGATAATTTTAGTAATAACGTTATATTTAATCATAGATTTATTTTTTTTCCCCTGAGAAAAATTAAACATACTATACGCAATTTTTTTGGCGAAAATAATATAATAAAAAATTCTTAAAAATCCATGCATAAGTGCATTTTAGAGGGTAAAAAGATATAATAAAAATATAGGATACTATTAAATAGAAATTTTATTATGTGATAAACACAACGAAAAACGTATCACACACGTGTTTGTATAATAACCAACTCAAGTGTTTTTTTAACCTTAAATCATATTTCAATGATTAATTTTTTAAATGTAATTTTGTAATAGTTAACAAATCGTGTTTTAAAACTATTACTCAACTATAAAATAATATTAAGAAAAGTAATACAATAAAAAATAATTTGCACTTCATAACAAAATCTACATATTTTATATTTTAAAATACAGATTAATAATAATAATAATAATAACAACTCACCAAACTCGAGCGTTTAGATGACTTCATTGTAAATGTCTTATAAGCTCTTCAAAGTAAAAAAAAAAACCACACACAAAATCATACTGTCCGTATTGCAGGTCAAAAAAAAAAGCACAGGTGACAAATAATATGTGGTGATCTTCGTGGATCGCTGTATTTATACCTCGTATATGTGTAATGCTGCCAGTAAAATTATCACAAACTTTATTAAAATACACATCTAAACTCTGCCTTCGGTTACAGTTTTCAGTAATAAGTAACCTTTTCGAGAATATTACAAGAAACTCAACTTGGTTGATCTGTCCTAGAGAAAATTCACACTTCAACTTCAATAGTCGGAAAAACTAGGAAATCATGTTTAACCATTCTCTTTTACATGTTGAAATACCTATGGGACCTTTTGTCAATAACAAAAGAATATGAAAGGATTTCCAGTATTATTGAAATTTTCAAACATGCTGTTGCTAGCATTCTTTTTTCACTGCTTACTTTAAAAGCAAATACGAGTTCACTGGAAAAAAAAATTTAATAATTCACCATTTCTTCTTTAAATAATTTGAACTAAGTATTAATTAATTAATTTCTCTTTATTCTCCATTATATTAGATAAAAAGTTTTAATAAAAAAAACCCTTTAAAAAATAATTATGTTTTTTTATGTATCTATAAAACTTTCTAGTTATAGTCTAAAACAACTGCTGCCAATTGCTGTATAACAATCTTTTATCTAAAACGGTTGCAGTTAATGATCATTTAAACAACTCAACTTTACAATTAATCACATTTTTACCCTAAAAATCAGCTCAACTTTACAAAAGGGCCTCGTAATTGCTCGTCTAGGATGAAATCCTTACATGACGTAACATTCATGTTCGAACATAAACCATCTTGTCTAAATCATGTGGTGCAAAAATTAAAAAAATATGAATGTTATGAACTTATTAACTCATTAACGGTAAATTTAAAAAATCTTTAAAACCGGTTAAAAAAACAATCAATTTAAAAATCACCAGCTTAATTTTAATTAAATAAATTCGAATCACCGACCGGAGAATAAAGCATTCAGTAAAAGGTTCTCAATAAAAATGGCTTCGAAACCGATTAAAAATTTCAATCCATTCAACGTTAAAATAAAAAATAAACTCCTTTATAATTATTTAATTAAAAAATAATAAATTCCATGGAATTAAAAGTCACTGATTGCATCATACTTTCAGAAACTTCAATCCACCCCCTCTAGTACGTACATGGTGTCCTCCTCCGCTTTCTCCCCCCTCCTAAAAAATCACCCGTGCCTTCTACAGACGAAAAAATTTATCCCTCATCTTATAGTTTCAATTCGGACATGTCAATCAAAAAACGGAAACGCCCACCTGTCCATTAAACGACCCCGCCCCTTTTTTGTACCACACGAGGTTCTACATCATGTGACATTCCCTCCCCCCCTTTAGACCCCGTCTTATAACAGAAGAAATGGAAACAACTCAACATTGACGCCATCTTGAAAAAAATTTTCCACCCCCCCCTTATCCTGTACGATACATCACGTGACATCACCCTTTCCACCCCCACTTCCGGTTTAAGCCCCGCCCCCTCGTGACGTCACATCCGCCTCACGCAGCGCTCTGCCTACTACTAACGTTCGGGTTTTTCGCAAGTTTTATCATTCCGCCCGACCTCTGCACAACGTACATAGGTAACATTGCTATGACAGGTAGTATTAGTATTGCCATACCGTTGGCATTTAAAACAGCGGAGAGGATTAGGTAGATAAGGCCTGACTGGACAGTTTAGATAGCCAGCTTTAATTCTTATACGCAAAATATGGCTACTGAAATTGAGAATAATGTGTTTTGTAGGAAGAGTTTACCCATTTCGACGGATAGTGATACGACGAACATCTATGACATTTTGATCGCTTAAATTAGATGGAAGTTCTTCTTTTGTGGAAAATAAAAGATCTGGTTCAGATATTACACCACGGCAAGATTCAGCGTTTGATGTGCTTTAACAAAAACAGAAAAAGTACCTATATTATTGGAATTTGACAAAAGTTCAGACTGCCTGGCTTAAGAAACCTCAACCAGTAAATCCCCAGATTGTAATTTTTTGAGAGAATGACCATTCCCCAAGACAGATTGGAAAGTTTTTGCAATAAGAAATGGTGAGGTTTTTTTGAAAGAACTATCAGAAAGACAATCAGTGCGTTTAATTACAAAAAACCGAGTAAATAAAGACTGTACACTTTGTTGTTCTCCACATGGGAGAGAAATAGACGGAACATTAGTATTTCCATCCATATTTGAAAAAAAATAATTCAGACCCCGGCCGCACCACCCACTACCGAGCCCAACAAGGGGATGCACATTCGTACACCAGTGCTAACCAGGGCCCATGCGTTCACAAGACAATCCTATGTCAGTCTCGATCCTTAACCAGATGACCAGTAATTGACCGCTCACTTGATAAGTCCATAAGTCGATATAGACAGGATGATATCAACTTATGCAGAATTTCCCTCACTTCTGAAAAGGAAACTACAACGAGAGTGAAACAAAGAGGAAAGAGAGACAAGAGAAAGAAGAGGAAAAGGAAAAGAGAAAGATCGCTCAGGTGCCCGGGGTTGTGAAGCCCGTGAATACCTAAAGAAGGTATCCACCTGGGGGGGGGGGAGAAAATTGAATGGAGGATGTTCTTTCCTTCAGTTTGAAAGTTATGTAATCCTCTAATGTGGCAGCGATTACATCTATCTGAAAATTGGGATAACAGCCTAGCTTCTTCATAATATGATGGGCGTCATACTTTTTAAGGTTGTGAAAATCCACTGAGATTATTTTAGATTGTTTGTAATTTAAGTTACAGAAGGGATGTGCAGCCCCTCTGTACATGGAAGATATATGACAATGATCGCGGACCCTTTTCTCTCCCAGGGTCTTCCGTCAAATGTAGCATTCTGTCGCCTCTCGAAAGGATTTTTCTTCGGCATCTCTTAAATACATGGGTGCAATCGTCATTAATTTTTCTTGCAGTTCATCTTTTTCAGTTATTAAATCGTTAATGAATTTGCAAAGGGCATTTTCACCTTGATTAACTTTAGAATGTTTGTAGATAGCACCGTCAGAGCCCCGACAATAACGTATGCGTATCCACAAGCGACATGATGAGCAGTTTCAGTTTTGGAGGGTTCGGTGGTGGCTATCGGTACGAGGAGTGATTCAAAATCGGAATACATTACAAATGTTACTGGTGCCTGTAAATGGGCTCCTGTAAATGTCAAAATGTTTTCGCCTTCTTTAGGCATTTTTAAGACTTGCGGTGTTTGCCTTGAACAATAAGACGTGTGATCTTCAAGAAGCTCTTGACGAGTAAACCCACGTAGGCAACCAAAACTGCACATATATTAAGCGTACAATGTCAACGCTGGAATTTGGAGTATATTGACACAGCTGCGCCATCTGGTGGACGGAGCTGATAATGTAAATAAGCGGGTTTTCAGTATGACGTAATATATGACAGAATATCTACTACCTGCGCATCTCTTGCGCTTATTCTCTGAATCTTTATTCAGTTATGGAAGATGATTGGTTGGTTGGTTGTATGGGGTTTTATGGCGCAAAGTCCCTATAAGGACATGCTGCGCCAAGACAAAGTCAAAATAGAAAAACATAAAGAACCCAAATATTTGAGTAAGAAAAGAATAACGAAAAGATGAGAAAACAAAAAAATTAATGAAAACAGCAAGATGTATAATTAAAACCATTTAAAAGATTCAAAAGTCCATAGTTAAAAGGCAAGCGTATTACAATTTAAAACTGTGGAGTTATAAAGTAATAACTGTTAAAAAATACAAAGTTTAAAATAAGGTACAAATACTACATAAACACAAGTTTAACACTAGAAAGGCGGCGGTTTTTGTATACCTAGAAAGACGGAGAGCGGTCATTTTGACCGCTGTATTTGAGTGACCAAAAATAAAGCATTTTTTAATATTTTTTTGTTCAAACAAGTTTTTTAAAGTACATTTATTAATAGAATATTATTTTATTTATTTACCGTTTTATATATATTTTAGTTAAAGGAAATAAATATATATATAATCAATTATCAACAAAAATTAAATATAAAAAAAATACACACTTTAAAAGAATTTTTTGGATTTGCTCAAAGTATCTTAAATTTATATAACATAATTGCTTTTTTAAGTGTATATATTTAAAAATATAAATATTACAAAAATAACTTACATTATTCATTTTTACATTCTCTGCAACCACTCAGTTTTATAACTTTGTAAGTGCAGGAGCCACAAACTGACTTTTTGCAATCGCTAAAAATGTTCATAATTTTATTCCGGCATCGATTGATTTGTCATTGTTTGCGTTTCGTAGCCGAGATTGTAAGTGCTCCTGTATTTAGAGTTAAGTCTGACAGCGGAGATGTCTTAGAGGCGACATATTTTGTACGCAGTTCGTCAGCTAAATTCAAAATAAAATCACGACGCTTTATATTTACACCGGTAGTCACTTTATAAATCACATAAGCATTTATAGCAGCTAAGTCCAGAATATTAAAAAAAAACTTGCACAGACCATCATCGAGAAGTTGATCTTGTGGAATATTTTCTTGCCATCTGGTCAAGTACATCCACACCGTATTTCGTTGAGTTGTAAAACTGAACGACCTCAGGCGTCTTTTTTCATTACCATGGAGGTCAGTGATATATTATCGTGCTTGAGAATTTGACTTGAATACAGTTTTTCCTTTGTGAGCTTGAAGTTTTCGGGCACTTCTTTCTTTTCACGTTTCACAGTTCTAACGATGCTAAGTCCTTTATTTCTTAGAGTTTTGGCTAATTTGAACGTTGTGAAAAAATTATCCGTTGTTATGTTCCTTCCTGTGTTATGAAATGGCTCTGCCGAGCGACAAACAGCATGTTCTCCAACAGTTTCATCTGTAGGTCTATTTTAAATTTTACCTAAATATGGAAAGCCATTCAACAAATATTTTGATCGAACGTCAGCTGCTAGCCAAAATTTAATCCCGAATTTATCGGGTTTTTGCGGCATATACTGTGTAAATGGGCAACGTGCCTTACTTGGGAAGAGTTTTTCGTCTACTGTTATATTTTCACCTGGTTTATAGCAAAGTAAACAATTTTCAATGAACGAGTTCCAGATCTCTGACACTAGTGCAAATTGATCAGATCGAAGTCTTTTAGATCTTGTTGCCTTCAGATCAAACCGCAAATATCTCATTGTTTCTTTGAACCTGTCCGGAGCCATTGTTTGGTGAAAAAAGTTTATTCACCATGTCGTGGACCATAAGTTGTTTATTGAAATACCTTTAGAAATAAAAGCTCCACGTGCATACAGTAGAGAAATAAAAGCATCTAATTTGTCTAAAGATATATTCCAATGCGGATCCTGCAAACATCGATGAACCTCCGCTTCTGTGCACATTTTTATGAAACGAGGAATCTTTTCATTTATGAATAGTGTCCATGCACTTGTGAAATTCCCTAACATTACATTTCTAGTGGCAAATGAAGTTGGTCCAGGAACTTCTCTCAACACATTGTGCTGCTGTCGTTTTCCTGAAGAAATATTACCAGAAAGAACTGCCCATATTGTTCCATCTTTTGCTACTTCTACATTTTGCTCATTTCCTTCATTTTGGGAACATACTCTTTGTTCTTCACTTTTACGTAGTAGTTTAATTTTCTTTTGACGTTTTCTGTTTTGTTTTCGTTTTCTACCACGTGTGGTACTCGTATGACTTGAATCGACATTTATAACAAAAATTCCCTTCATTTTCAGATTCAGACGAAAAATTTGTTTGTGCAGTTTCAGTAAAAAAACGGTATTCATCCGCGGAAGAGGATTCACTTACATTTCCAGGGTTATATTCATCGTCAGATAAATTTTAATTTTCATCTGTACCAGAATCGGTTTCAGATACAGTCCGCAATATTTTTAGAAACTCTTCTTCTGACAGATTGCTTTTACCAACAGTTCTTCCCGATACAGCGTGAAAAAATGTACATCCGATCAAGTCAAGAACTTCAAAAGAAATAAATATCTGTTACTAAAAAAGCAGATGCTTTTGAACATAAAAGGAATTTCCCGTGACCAGCAGGTGCTTTTCAATCCCGCTTATTCTCCAAATGACAGCAGTCTATTGCTTGCCCTACGAAAAGAATCACGTGACAAGCAGATGTTTTTAACATCCCTCCCTACCTCACGTATGCTTCTTAACATGAAATGTTATTAAAATTATCTCGAAAAGAAAGAATAATCGTTCGTAGACAGCAAAAATTGAAAAGTAAATGTAATGTTAGATTTTATTTCTACAGCGGTCAAAATGACCGCAATCTGTCTTTCTAGGTATACATATTTATAGGGCTCATAATTTTGTGTAAAAAAATTAAAATTTTTGCGCTACATAATCCTTATGAATAATTAGGAAAATTCAATAAACAATGTAGAAATCGAAGAATATTTAAGAAAAATACAAGCGTTTGAAATTCATTTTCGGTCAAAATGACCGCTCCCGTCTTTCTAGTGTTAAAAAACACATGAGTAAAAAATAATGTAAAATCAATTAGGTAAAAATTCCTCGAAAACTGTATTTTCTTCGTCAGCACTTGACTCATACGACTCCATTGCTTCATCCACATAGGTCTGCAGCTGCTTCGGATCCTTTAAGTTAGAGACAGATGGACTTAGCCAGCTGTTCTTGTTCTTTTTCTTCACAGTGTTCCACTGTGAAGAGCCCCCGATTGCTTTTCTCTCTTTCTGAACGCAAATTTTTTTGCTTGGTTTCACTGTTTGACTAGTAACAGATTTCTGTGATGTTTTTTTAGATTTAACAGCCTTAGTATCAGTCTGGAGTTCACATGACTTTTTGGATTGAACTGCAGGTTTTTGTAATTGACTAGTTTGATATACTATAGTAACAGGTTCTGAGGATGGTAGCCAACGTTCTAATAATGGGGTTGCATAACATTTAGAACCACAGCAGACATCACGAGTTTGTATCTTTGTGGTGCTGAGTGGGACTGTCATAGATGGGTTATTTAGTGGAGCGGAAGGTTCAGTTTGGGTGCTTATGTGCCTTACAGATTGTGGTTGTTGTTTGAGTAAACTAGAGTAGGAGACTCCGACTGACGGAGTCCTGGATTCAACAACTTTACGGGCTTCAGGATAGGATAGATTTTGAGTTATTTTAACAGAAATGATTTCTTTTTCACGTATCCAGGTTGGACAAGAACGGGAGTATGCAATATGATTACCCATGCAATTTATGCAGCGTTCAGGATTTTCACATGATTTATTCTCGTGGCCAACTTCTGCACAACGTGCATAGGTAATGGAACCCGACAGTTAGTAGTAGTGTGGCCGAAACGCTGGCAATTAAAGCAACGTAGAGGATTAGGAATGTAAGGACGAACAGGACAATTAAGGTAACCAGCTTTAATTCTTGTTGGTAAGGTAGGGCTATTGAAAGTCAGAATGATGTGCTTTGTGGGAAGCACTTGTCCATTCCGACGGAGTGTAATACGTCGTACATCTATGACATTTTGATCATTTAAATTTTGTACAAGTTCATCCTTGGTAGAAAATAAAAGATCTGGTTCGGATATTACACCACGGCTTGTATTTAGGGTTTGATGTGCTTTAACAGAAACAGAAAATGGACCTATTGTATTACAATTTGATAGAAATTCTGACTGGCTGGCTGAAGTAACATCAACCAATAAAACCCCAGACTGCAGTTTGAGATTATGACCATCACCGAAAACAGACTGAAATGTTTTTGCAATAAGGAAATGTGAAGTTTTTTTAAATGAACTATCGGACAGGCTATCAGTACGTTTGATTACAAAGAAGCGAGTGAAAATATTACTCTGTACAGTTTGTTGCACTCCACATGTGAGAGGATTTGAAGGAAGTAAAGTATTATCATCCATATTGGGATAAAAAATCAATTCAGACCCCGGCCGCACAACCCACTACCGAGCCCAACAAGGGGATGCACATTCGTGCACCAGTGCTAACCAGGGTCCATACGGTCAGAAGACACTCCTATGCCAGTCTCCATCCTTAACGAGATGACTAGTAAGTACTCGCTCGCTTGATCCCCAGCCAGTGACAAGTCAACTGACCAGCCGATTGATGCATACGGGACCAGTATGCACCTCCCGTATACCTGAAGCAGAGGCCAAAGCAGAGTGTTGGTTTCCCTCAACTGCCAGGATCCCCCTTAGCAGGGACACGGGTCGCCACGTACGGCAAACACGTGGGTATCAATTCTCCATGAGTCGATACACAGGATGACATCGGCTCATACAGAATTGCCTTCACCTCCGAAGAGGAAACCACAACGAGAGTGAAACAAAGAGGAAAGAAAGACAAGAGAAAAGAGGAAAAGAGAAAGATCGCTCAGGTGCCCGGTGTTGCGAAGCCCGTTAATACCTAAAGAAGGTATCCCCCTGGGGGATATGGAAGATGAATCTTGTTTACCAGATTTATTGCAAAATATTTTTATTACAGTTCGTTTTGATGAAATTATATACATAAAAATATAGTGGCAATATCATTTTAATTTCGGGAGAAAAGCACCAATACTACGAAAGCATGACTGCCTTTTGCCCTTAAACTGAAATGTCATTGAGACTTTTTTAAAAATACACATATTTTTATCAAAACAAGCTGTAACAAAAATATTTTGCAATAAACCTGGTAAACAAGTTTCATCTTCTGTGAGTAAGTAATAATCTGAAATTCGTAATTCCTAACAGGGATTCTTTAAATGACTGTCTGTTAAAAAAAATCTAATCTGGCGATTTTAGGAAAATTATTGAAGTTATTGCTTAAACTCGCAAAATATTTAAACAAATAAATTAACAACACTTGCTCATTTAACAGTACAACATTTAATGCATGCATTTTAAATTAAAGTGATTCCGAATATAAAATGAAATGAGTTTTAAATTAAATGAATGAAATATTTGTAAGTTAATAAGATGAGTGCAATGTGATTAAGAGAATATTGGAAATTTATCGTTTGCGCTCGATAAACGAACAAAAAGGACTTAAAACTGAATATTTTTGTAATTGAGTAAAAAATGAGACTACAAAATTCCATCTTTACACATTAACTACTTAGTAATTTTTATGCGTAATTTTTCATTTTATTAAAAGAAAATAATTAAAATCGAGCGTATTTAAATCAACAACATTTGACAATATATATTAAATAATATTTTATCTTTTTTAATAAATTAAAGTTAAAATACGTAACTAACTTGTTTTACTCTTTGGAAAAGAACAAATATGAATTCTATAAGAAAAAGAATTTTCTTACAATCTCGAAAATTACAGCTATTTGATGGCCAACATTTTGCCATTTTAACAAATAATATTAGTTCTAAAAGGAACTGTTTTTATTTAAATAATTAACTATAATAAATAAATAAAAAAACACGAATAAAAATTACTAGAATATTCTATTACTGTCAGAATATAAATGCTAAAAACAAATGAAAAGACGACGATTGCGCTTGCGCAGTTATTTCATAGATCTACAATTAACAGATTATCCATAAAGAAGAAAACAGACATATTTCTGTAGTTTAACCCCGTCCGCTACGTGGCTGCGACCTTGATTGATGTAATCTCGCCTTTAATCTTGCGGTTACCTCTCCCATTTAAGATAGGACGCTTACTTTATATCGCTTTGGTAGGCAACGGAAGTAATAGAAAGTTTTACCATCATGATTTGTACGACTTCCCATGAAACGTGAAAAATCACGGATCAGTGTATTATAATAAATATTTTCCCCATTACTGATCAAAAGCAGATTGATCACGTCAGTATTTGATTTATCCGATACATGTAAAATGTAGAGTTCCCCCTCCTCGTATCCGAAGACGTTAATTCGAATATTATTTTGAGCTTCAATGGCAGGAATACTTGTATAAAGCACTTGGTGGGTGACTCCATTCATATTTAGGGTATGTTCGAAAGGTTTATATTTATTTACGCGCTCGGCATGTTCCGTATACTTTAGCTTCATTTGATGGGCAAGGAGACATCACTGAAGACATTTTTGGTTGTTGAAATTCTGTATGTTTAGAATAGCATCCTTGCCTTTTAGTTCTCTTGGAAGTTGTATGTAGCTACTTCCCTTAAGTGGATGGTAATTAACAATTTTGAATTCGAAATGCTGAACGTATGAGTACCCGACCCACCCAGAACCTCTTTGTAAAAAATTTTCAAAACTCTTTAAAATCTTCTGGTGGGCTTCATCGAGATGTTCTTCTAAATAGTCATTTGTAAACTCTTCGTATGTTAAAGATGAAAAGTAAGTGGACAGTAATTCGTTTTCTCCATCAACAGATGTTTTTTCTAAAAGTATTTTAATTAGTAGTCGCCATTTTATGATATTGCTTCATCGAGTGAGTCAAAGAGTTCTTTCCTTTTAGTATTGAAAAAGGTAGTGATATCAAATATGCTTTCTTCATCATCTTCCCATCAAAAAAGATGCTTCTAAACACATTTAACGAATCTACTTTTTTTATATATTTTTTTGAAGGTTTCGAATTCAGTCTGGGCTTTTTTACAGAGACGAAGGTTGACGTGTTACTATGGCTGGCACGTGTGTGATGCATAAGTTGGTTGGTTGGTTGGTTGAATGATGTTTAATGGCACAAAATCCCATATGGGACATGCTTCGCCAAAAAAGAATAGACTAAACATATAAAAAAAACATGAAGGGCAAAGAGAAAAGCGTCTGGATGGGGGGTTCCATCCAGATGCAGTCAGACAAGTGTAGATGAATAAGGAGATTTAAAAGCTGAAATATCAGAGTATAAAAGATTTCAAATAAAAAAATGCAAAGTGCAGTCTGGATGGGCTCCCATCCAGATGTCAGAAGAGTATGGAAAACATTTCAAGTTGTTGTTAAACCAAAAGAAATAAAAATTATATTTCAAAATAAAATCCAGCATGTTTTAAAAAAGTGAAGAGTACCCCATGAGGTGTATCCCCAATGAGGTTTGTCAAGATTGGTGATGATGAGTTAAAATAAATTCTGTATAAGTGCCGGAGCCCCGGACAGTCAGTTAAAACATGATGAATAGTCAGGCAATCAAAATGACAATGTGGACACATGGGTGCATCCTCCCGAAGCAAAAGATGTTTATGAGTGATCCTAGAATGTCCCACCCTCAGACGAGTCAGAAGGACATCTGTTTTCCTTGGATAATTCGGAGGCCAGGACATGATTCTTGGTTTAACATGGTGCAGTTTATTATCATATTCTAAATCCCAACTTTCTTGCCATTTATTATGAATAGAGTGTTTGATAAGTAGTTTAATGTCTGAGAATGGAACATTATGGTGTAATGGATTAAGAGCACGTTTTGCCGCCTCATCCGCTTTCTCATTTCCGGGAATACCCATGTGTCCAGGTACCCAGCAAAATAATATATTATAGCCACGTCTTGTCAATTTATTATAAAAATCAAGGATGGATGAGACATAAGGATGCTTTTTAAATGATTTAATTGCGTCAATAGAACTATTTGAGTAAGTATAAATGATGAACGATGAGCTATGATGATGAGAAATGTGGAACATGGCTCTCTCTATTGCAATTAGTTCGGCTGTAAAGACAGAAGTACAAGAATGAAGGCGATAGCTTAATGAAGTGCTCTCACAAAAAATCCCACAACCAACAATATCACCTCTTTTAGAGCCATCTGTAAAAATCTCAGTGTAGTTCTTAAAATTAGCTTGATGTGAAGCAAACAAGTGTTGGAAAACAACCGGAGCCAAGTTGTTTTGATTATATCCTTTAAAAGGATGGAGACAGGTAATATTAGGAGGATTCCAAGGAGGGAGCACATGTGAGGGACATGGACTCACCTTGATCCTATTCAGAGGGCCATTATTAATAATGTTTCTCATTCTGGCTCCAAAACATGGGATGCAAGATGGTCGATGCTGATAAAGAATGTCATTGTTGGTATTTAAAATGTAAGTGTGAAGAGGATGGCCAGGATGAGAGAGGACACGGTAATACAATTCTAATGAAAGTTTTTCACGAGTATGGTATAATGCTGGTTCATTACAGTCAACATAAAGACTTAAAATTGGAGAAGTACGAAATGCACCAGAGCAAACACGGAGTGCGCTATGGTGCACAGTGTCAAGTTTTTTAAGAACAGAATTACGGGCAGAGCCGTAGACCTGGCAGGCATAGTCAATTTTAGAACGAATTACAGCACGATATATCTTAAGGTTGGTTGGTTGTATATTGTTTAATGGCACAAAATCCCATAAGGGACATGCTGCGCCAAACAAGAATAGACTAAAAACATAAAAATAAAGACCATCAGAAAAGCAATCTGGATGGGGGTCCCATCCAATGCAGTCAGAATAGTGTAGATAGGGAAGAAAATTAAAAACTAAACAAACGCACTATAAAAGATTTTAGGTAAAAAGTGCAGAAGTGCAATCTGGATGGGGCTCCCATCCAGATGTCAGAAAAAATTAAAAGAACAATTCAAGTTGTTTTTAAACCAAACAAAGATGCAGAAATCATATTTCAAAGTAAAATCCAGCATGTTTTAAAAAAGTGAAGAGTGCCCCATGAGGTGTTTCCCCAATGAGGTTTGTCAAGATTGGGGATGATGAGTTAAAATAGATTCTGTATAAGTGCCGGAGACCCGGACAGTCAGTTAAAACATGATGAATGGTCAGGTAATCAAAATGGCAATGTGGACACATGGGAGCATCCTCCCGAAGTAAAAGATATTTATGAGTGATTCTAGAATGTCCAATTCTCAGACGGGTCAGAAGAACATCGGTTTTCCTTGGATAACACGGAGGCCAGGTCATGATGGTAGGTTTGATGTGGTGCAGTTTATTATTGCATTCTAAATTCCACCTTTCTTGCCATTTACAATGAATAAAGCGTTTGATAAGTAGTTTCACGTCTGAGAATGGAACTTTATGGCACAACGGATTAAGGGCACGTTTCGCCGCCTCATCCGCTTTCTCATTACCAGGAATACCCATGTGTCCAGGTACCCAGCAAAATAAAATGTTATAGCCACGTCTTTTCAATTTATTATAAAAATCAAGGATCAATGAAACATAAGGATGCTTTTTAAATGATTTAATTGCGTCAATAGAGCTATTTGAGTCGGTATAAATGATGAAGGATGAGCTATGATGATGAGAGATGTAGAACATGGCTCTCTCTATTGCAATCAGTTCGGCTGTAAAGACAGAAGTGGATGAATGAAGGCGATAGCTTAAAGAGTTGTTTTCACAAAATATCCCACACCCAACAGTATCTCCACTCCTAGAGCCATCTGTGTAAATGTCAGTGTAATCATTAAAGTTTGATCTGTGTGCAGCAAATATCTGTTGAAAAACAACAGGAGCTAAGGTGTTTTTATCGTATCCTTTAAAAGGATGGAGCGATGTAATACTAGGAGGTCTCCAAGGAGGGAGTACATGCAATGGACATGGACTTACCTCGATACTACTCAGTGGGCTATTATCAGTAATGTTCCTAATTCTGACACCAAAAGGTGGGATGCAAGATGGCCGATGCTGATAAAGCATATCGTTGTCTGTATTTAGAATGTATGAATGAAGAGGATGGCCTGGATGTGAAAGGATACGGTAATAAAGTTCTAAAGAAAGTTTTTCACGAATGTGGTGTAATGCTGGTTCATTGCAGACAACATAAAGGCTTAAAACTGGAGAGGTACGAAATGCACCAGAGCAAACACGGAGTGCGCTATGGTGCACAGTGTCAAGTTTTTTAAGAACAGAATTACGTGCGGAACCATAGACCTGGCAGGCATAGTCAATTTTGGAACGGATGACGGCTCGATAGATTTTAAGAAGAGAAGTACGGTCTGCTCCCCAGGAAGTATTTGAAAGCACCTTTAGTAGGTTAAGCGATTTTTCACATTTTGTGCGTAATTGTAAAATATGTGGTAAAAAGGTTAGCTTACTATCAAATTGGAGGCCGAGAAAACGAACACTGTCCACAACAGGAATTTGAGTTGGTCCAATAAAAATTTCAGGATCTGGATGCAGATCCCTACGTCTACAGAAGTGAACACAAGAAGTTTTGTCATGAGAAATTATAAATCCATTCTTATTAGTCCAATTAAGAATATGGGTGATTGCAATTTGCAACTGTCTTTCAATAAAACGAATATCCTGTCCCATACACATAATTCGGAAGTCGTCAACATATAAATCACCTTTCACAGAAGGGGGCAATTGACTAAGAATGTCATTTATTTTTATAGCAAAGAGGGTGACACTTAGGACACTGCCCTGGGGTACACCCTCTTCTTGTACATAAAAACTAGAGAGTACCCCACCGATTCGGACTTGAAAAAGTCGAATGGCGAGGAAGTTCTTAATAAAAATAGGGAGATTCCCGCGAAAGCCTAGGTTAAAAAGATCACGAAGGATCCCGTATCGCCATGTTCTGTCGTAGGCTTTTGCCATGTCAAAAAATACTGACACCAAATGGTTGCGTTTTAGAAAGGCTGTCCGTATGTGATTTTCAAGATTGATCAGGTTATCGATAGTTGACCTACCTCGTCGAAACCCACTTTGAAACGCAGCAAGGCAATTGTTATTTTCTAAAATATGCACAAGACGACAATTGATCATTTTTTCAAGTAATTTGCAAAGACTGCTAGAGAGTGCGATTGGCCTGTAATTATTGGGATTGCTAGCATCTTTCCCTGGTTTAGGAAAAGGAATGATAATAGAGTTACACCAGGCTTGAGGAAGGACCTGTTCTATCCAAATTCTGTTGTAAAATGCAAGTAAATTATTGAGAGAGGTTGTGCAGAGATGTTTAAGCATGGTATAGGTGATGCCATCGTGACCTGGAGCTGATAGATGGCTATTTTGCAAACATTTTATGAGCTCTGAGAGAGTAAAAGGGAGATTATAGTCATAAGAGTTACGGGAATTAAAATTGAGTTGGGTATTTTCTGTTTGTCTTTTGTATGATAAAAAAGGTTCCGGGTATGATTCAGAGGCAGAGTTAGATGCAAATGTATTTGCTATGGTTTCAGCAATATTCTTAGGAGAAGCTATTGTTTGTCCGTTATGATTTAAGATTGTGATGTGGTTTTCAGGATAAAGACCCATACAATTTTTTACTTTTTTCCAGAGGACTTTACTAGAGGTATTTGGGTTAATATTAGATACATATTGAATCCAGGATTCACGTTGGCTTTTACGGCGCACTCTTCTAGCTTCAGCCTTTGCTTTTTTGTAGGCAAGATAGTTAGTGTTATTGGGATAACGCCGAAAGATGCCCCAGGCTTTCTGTTGATTTTTTTTTGCAGCTTGACAGTCACTGTTCCACCATGGCTTCCGGTGTCTCATTCTAGATGATGAGTTAGGTATGCTAATATCTGCAGCATTGATAATACACTGGGTGATATTATCAACTGCATCGTCTATGTCGCCTTCTACCATATGATTTGTGATTTTAGCATGATTTGTGAAAGTTGGCCAATTGGCTCTGTCATAGTTATAGCGTTTAAAATAATGATTAGAATCCCTGTCAGGAGTGGTCTGTGAAATGAAAGTGGGAAAATGGTCACTGCCGTGCAGGTCACTTGAAATCCAAAAATTCCAATACGGATAGATAGATGGAGAACAGATAGTGAGATCTATGGCATGAAAGGTGCGTGTCGGTTCATGAAAATATGTATGATCACCATTATTGAGTAGGCATAAGCCATTGTCAGAAATTAATTTTTCGATGATATCACCACGTTGATTAGTGTCAGAATTCCCCCACAGTTGGCTATGAGCATTAAAATCCCCAACGATGATGAAAGGAGTTGGGAGTTGAAGAAGGAGATCATCAAGTAGTGCTGACTGAATAATTTGGTGGGGTGGTAGATAAATGGTACAGACTGTAATAAGACGTTTTATATGTACACGGACTGCAACAGCTTGTAAGTTTGTGTTTAGGTTAATATGAGTATGGGGTAAATTGCGAGAGATGAAAAGAGCCACTCCACCAGTGGCCCTATCACTACCTGTAAAATCTTTTCTGTATGTGGCGAAGGTGCGCAATTTAGCTTTGTCATTATTTTTAAGATGGGTTTCTTGTAAAGCTAAACATAGTGGTTGATGGTCATGAATAATACTTCGAATTTCGTCATATTTATTATGAAAGCCTCGACAGTTCCATGAAATAATATTAGTCATGATCGATTTTACTATTTTTTCCTAGATGAAAATTATCTGCGTTATATTAATCAGAGATAGTAGACATACTATCTCCATCGTTAAATTGTTCATCCGGTTCTGGGTGAAGAGCAAGGGCATCATCCTCTTCCATTTTATCGTTCTGTTTTGATTGTGTTTCATTTTTAGATCTTTTACTCTTTTTCTTCTTGGGTGTATTTTCAGATGAGACTGTGGCTTTAATTATTGGTAGGTTAAATTTTTCTGCATCAGATTTACGGTTTGGTTTCACGGATGGTGTTTTAGTTGTATTTTGAGAACCTCTTTTATGGAGTGGAAGTTTAGAAATAAGAGACTGTGATGATTTTAAAGTAGGATTTGTTGATGATTTAGGAGGTACAGAACTAGGTAAGTTAGGAGGAACAGATTTAGGTGACTTAGGAGCAGCAGACTGCGTTGATCTGCTTGTCTTATCAGAATTATTAGACAGGTTGTGTTGTTTTTGAATAGGTTGGCAATTAGTTCCAGTGGGGAATTCGGTTTGTGTTGCAATAGTTTTATGAGTTTTTTGGGCGGTTTTTGATAGGGCTGCAGCATATGATACACCAACTTTGGGTGTCCTGGATTCTACTATTTTTCTGGCTTCAGGGTATGATATATTTTCTTTAGTGCGTATTGTTTGTATTTCTTTTTCTATTTTCCATTGTTCACATGATTTAGCATAAGATGGGTGGTCTTTTTTACAATTTACACAACATGGTTGGGCATTGCAGTGTTCACTTTCGTGGCCTACTGCACTGCACCGACCACAGGTGATTTTACCACGGCATGAGGTTTTTGAATGCCCAAAGCGTTGACATTTAAAACAACGCAGTGGGTTTGGGATGTAAGGCCTTACAGAACATGACAAATATCCGGCTTTTATTGATTTGGGTAGGTTCGGTGAGTTGAATGTGAGAATAATATGCTTGGTAGGAATTTGTATTTGATTAGCTGGTATTTGCTCGTCTCGACGGTAGATTTTTATTCTTCTAGCTTCAATGACATTTTGTTCTTTTAAATTCTCTACAACTTCATCTTCAGTGACATGCAAGAGGTCAGATTCAGAGATCACACCTCGAGATGTGTTTAAAGTTCTATGTTTAGATATGGAGACTGCAATGTTTGCAAAATGAGTACATTTTTTTAAGTTGGCTGCTTGTTGACTATTGCTTACTTCAATTAATAGTTCACCTGTCCGGAGTTTTTTTATTGTTTTTGGTTCACCAACCAAACCTTGGATAGATTTATTAATTAGGAAGGGGGATGTTTTGTCAAAACTCCCTTCTACTCGTTTCACTACAAAAAATCTCTCTTCAACATTACATAACTTAGAGTTGATATTCTTACATTCCGTATTGGAAGAAGAATCCTCAACTCTATCACCCCAAGAATTTTTTTGGCCCTGGTCAGAACCAGCTTTTGAGCAAGAACTCAACGCATTTGTACTCTCTTTTGGTTGTGGGGCTTCCACTTCGCATGTACTCTCTTTTGGGTGTGGGGCTTCCACTTCGCATGATTTATTTCCTGTGATTGTAGCCATATTTAGAAAGGAGTGAAGAAACGCCAGGCATCGGGCCTGGTCACCGACCCTTCTTCTTACCGTTACTTTAGGCGATATATCTTAAGGAGAGATGTACGGTCTGCTCCCCAAGAAGTATTTGAAAACACTTTAAGTAAATTAAGCGATTTTTCACATTTTGTCCGTAATTGTAAAACATGGGGTAAAAAAGTAAGTTTTTTGTCAAAGTATAGGCCTAGATAACGAACGTTGTCCACAGCAGGAATTTGAGATGTCCCAATAAAAATTTCAGGATCTGGATGTAGATCCCTTCGTCTACAGAAATGAACACATGAAGTTTTTTCAATAGAAATTAAGAAACCGTTTTTGTTAGTCCAGCTAAGGATAGTATTTATTGCTATTTGCAGTTGTCTCTCAATAAAACGAATATCCTGTCCCATACACATAATGCGGAAGTCATCAACGTAAAGATCTCCCTTAACAGAAGGTGGAAGTTGATTAAGGATGTCATTTATTTTAATAGCAAAGAGAGTGACACTCAGGACACTGCCTTGAGGTACACCCTCTTCTTGTACATAGAAATTGGATAAAATCCCCCCAATTCGAACTTGAAAAATTCGAATTGCGAGGAAGTTTTTAATAAAAATTGGGAGGTTCCCACGAAAGTCCAGGTTAAAAAGGTCACGAAGAATCCCATAACGCCATGTTCTGTCATAGGCTTTCGCCATGTCAAAAAATACTGAGACCAAATGGTTGCGTTTAAGAAAAGCTGTCCGAATGTAATGTTCAAGATGGATCAGGTTATCGATAGTAGACCTACCTCGTCGAAATCCACTTTGAAATGCCGCAAGGCAGTTGTTAGTTTCTAAAACATGCACGAGGCGGCGGTTGACCATTTTTTCAAGTAACTTGCAAAGGCAGCTAGAGAGTGCGATTGGCCTGTAATTATTAGGATTGCTAGCATCTTTTCCTGGTTTAGGAAAAGGGATAACAATAGCTCTGCACCAAGCGTTGGGGAATTTCTGTTCTGTCCATATTCTGTTGAAAAAGGAAAGGATATTGTTAAGAGAATGTGGTGAGAGGTGCTTAAGCATAACATATGTAATGCCATCGTGACCTGGGGCAGATAAATGACTGTCTTGCAAGCACTTTAATAGTTCTGATATGATAAATGGTTGATTGTAGGAAAATGAATTATGAGAGTTAAAATTAATCCTGGTCATTTCAGTTTGTCTTTTTTAAGTTAAAAAGGGTTCTGGATATGCGTCTGATTTAGAAATTGATGCAAGGGTGCTACCTATCGTCTCAGCTATGTTTTTGGGAGAAGTGATGGTTTGACCATTCATATTTAGAATGGAAATATTATTTTCAGAGTACAGGCCCATACATTTTTTCACTTTTTGCCAGAGTTCTTTACTTGAGGTGTTAGAGTCAATGCTCGAAATATAGTTAATCCAGGACTCCCGTTGGCTTTTGCGTCGCACTCTTCTAGCTTCAGCCTTTGCTTTTTTGTATGCCATATAGTTAATATTATTTGGATACCTACGAAATAAACCCCAAGCCTTTTGTTGTTTTTTCTTTGCTACTTGGCAATCATTGTTCCACCATGGTTTTCTGTGTTTAGGAGCAGATGACGTTTTAGGTATGCTAGCGTCAGCAGCATTGATAATACAATGAATTATATTATCAAGCGCTTTGTCAATATCTATGTCAGTCTCTATCATGCTATCAGTAATGTCTGCAAGTGCAGTAAAAGTTGGCCAATTGGCTCTGTCGTAAACATATCTTCTCGGATAGTTATTAGAATCTCCACTAGTAGTCAATGATATAAAAGTAGGAAAATGATCACTGCCGTGTAAGTCATTTGAAACCCAACAGTTCCAGAAAGGATAGAGAAATGGGGAGCAGATTATAAGATCTATTGCATGGAATGTGCGTGTTGGCTCGTGAAAATAGGTATGATCACCGTTATTGAGCAGGCATAAGCCGTTGTCAGATATAAGTTTTTCTATAATATCACCACGTGGATTAGAATCACTGTTTCCCCAGAGTTGGCTATGTGCATTAAAATCACCAAGAATGATATATGGAGCGGGGAGTTGGAGGAGGAGATTATCCAGATCTGCTGAATGAATATTTTTGTTTGGAGGTAAATAAATCGTACATATAGTTATGAGTTGATTAATATGCACACGGACAGCAACAGCTTGTAGGTTTGTAGTTAAAGCAATATGTGTATGGGGTAAACTATTGGAGATGAATAGAGCCACTCCACCAATGGCCCTATCACTGCCGATAAAATCTTTTCTGTAGGTTGAATAGCTGCGTAATTTGGCTTTGACATTGGGTTTTAAATGGGTTTCCTGCACAGCTAAGCATAATGGTTGGTGGTCGGATAGAATGTTACGGATTTCGTCATGCTTATTGTGGTAGCCACGGCAGTTCCACGAAATAATATTAGACATGAAAAATTTTAATTAAGTAATAAATCTGCGTTATTTTAATCGGAGACAGTAGACATACTATCTCCGTCGTTAAATATTTCGTCCGGTTCTGGGTGAAGAGCCAGAGCATCATCTTCCTCCATTTTATCATTCTGCATTGAATGGGTTTTATTTTTGGATGTTCTGCTCTTTTTCCTTTTGGCTGTATTTTCAGATGACACAGTGGCTTTAATTGCTGGAAGGTTAAATTTTTCTGCATCAGATTTATGGTTTGGTTTCACAGATAATGTTTTAGTTGTATTTTGAGAACCTCTATTATGGAGTGGAATTTTAGTAATAACAGATTGTGATGATTTTAAAGAGGCATTTTGAGTTGGCTTAGAAAGACCAGATTTTGGTAAATTAGGAGGAGCAGATTTAGGTGACTTAGGAGGGGCAGATTGCGTTGATCTATTTGTCTTACCAGAATTATTAGACAGGTTGTTTTCTTTTTGACTAGGTTGGCAATTAAGTTTAGTGGGGAGTTCAGTTTGAGTTCAATGGTTTGATAGGTTTTATTCGCAGTTTTAGATAACGCCGTAGCATATGAAACACCAACTTTGGGTGTCCTGGATTCAACGATTTTTCTTGCTTCGGGGTATGATATATTTTCTTTTGTGCGTATGGTCTGTATCTCTTTTTCCTTTTTCCACTGATCGCACGATTTAGCATAAGATGGGTGGTCTTTTTTGCAATTTACACAAGAAGGTGGTGCATTGCATTGTACACTTTCGTGGCCAACTGCACTACACCGACCACATGTGGTTTTACCTCGGCATGATGTTTTTGAGTGCCCAAAGCGTTGACAATTAAAGCAACGCAGTGGGTTTGGGATGTATGGTCTGACAGAACATGATAAATACCCTGCTTTTATATATTTGGGTAAGTTGGGTGTGTTAAAGGTCAATATAATATGCTTGGTAGGTATTTGTACTTGGTTAGCTGGTATTTGTTCATCTTTACGGTTTATTTTTATACGTCTAGCTCCTATGACATTTTGTTCTCTTAAATTTTCCACTATTTCATCTTCAGTTACACGTAGGAGATCAGATTCCGAGATCACTCCACGAGACGAATTTAATGTTCTATGTGGCGATATGGTGACAGCAATGTTAGCGAAGTGAGTACATTTTTTTAAGTTCAGAGCTTGTTGTTTGTTGGTTACTTCAATTAGTAGTTCACCTGTACGGAGTTTTTTTATTGTTTTGGTTTCGCCAACCAGTCCTTGGATAGATTTATTAATCAAAAAGGGAGAAGTTTTATCAAAACTCCCTTCTTGGCGTTTAACGATGAAGAATCTTTCTTCTGTTTTACTTTCATGAGAGTCGGGATTTTTAGATTCCGTATTGGAAACAAAATCTTCGACTCTCTTACCCCATGATTCTTTATTATCCTGATTAGTAGTAGAATTTGAGGCAGAGCTCAATGCATTATTAGTGTCATTATTAGCTTGTGGGGCTTCCACATCGCATATTTGATTTCCTGAGATTGTAGCCATATTTAGAAAAGATTGAAAAAACGCCAGGCATCGGGCCTGGTCACCGACACTTCTTCTTACCGTTACTTTAGGCGCAGGTCTCAAAAGGGTGAAAACTATCAACAAACTTCCACGTTTTTCGAACATTGGATTAAACTCGATAACATTTCTTAATCTCTAGTTCTTTCACTTTGGAATCAGGAAGCCAGTAGGTAAGCCTTTACAGCTCTGTCCAACCTACAGCCCCTTTCGCCGAAAGGCACCAGTCTCCCGGTGTTGGTCCTAACAGCCACCATACAAGTATGGCGTCCTCCGATCACGGAACCGAATTTCGGAAATGCCCTGCACTCTGGGACTCGAGATCAGCCTAAAAAGGTAGAAACGAGGCGATGAGATTAAAAAACCTCAACACCCAGAGTGTCTCACGTGAAAATAAAAAAAAAACCACTATTGTAGAAAAAAAAGAAAAAGTAATGTGAGAGAAAACTTAGAAACAAGGTGTAATTTTTGTCTTTTTTAAAACCTTTATAATTTTTTTTTCAAAAGAACAAGAACAACGTTAGTAGAACAAAGAACAGTTTCAAGAAAACAGTAACAAAATCGAACAAGAACAAAGAGGGATAACAAACTGAAAAGAGAAGACTAAAAAGTGTGAAACAAAGAAAAAAGGATAGACAACCAAAAAGAGAAGAAGACAGGAAAGGAGAAAGATCGCTCGGGAACCCGGGGTCGCGAAACCCGTAAATACCTGAAGAAGGTATTCCCCTGGGGGGGTGTGATGCATAAGATTCTCTTTTTTAGAAAATTTTTCATCGCATTCGGAACATGAATAGTGGGGATTTTCATAAGCAGTTAAATGACGCTTTAGGTTATCAGCCCGGGTAAATACAGCCTCACAAATGTTACACTTAAACGAAGTACTTTCTTTTAAATGGGACTTATGTCGAAGAAAATTATCAAGTCTAATGAAATATTTGACATATCTGACAAGTGTAGGTGGTATCCATAGACGATTCTTCCCTCATGCATTAGATGATGTCTTAAAAAATATTTACAAGAAAATGATTTTTCGCATATATTGCACAAGTGGGCGCCCTACAAAAGAACAAAAAACCTCATTAATTATTTTTATTTTACTTTTTAGCCTAAAAACTCTTTTTTAAATTTAACCCTTCTAAAACATAATAGGAAATTTATTTAATTTTAATGAAAACTATTCTCTTATAAACATTTCCTGCTAAAATTTAAACATTATAAAAATAGTTTTCCCCTTCTTAATGTTTAAGCTTTTTCGCGCAAAAAATTTAAAATAGAATTGCATAAAAACCTTTTTTTTTTAACCTGAAAAAAGACATAGAATGCACTTGCAAAAACAAAAAGAATTTAGACTTACCACATATGTAGATTAATCTATATTACAGTGCTCAGCTAAAGTTTAGACAATGATCTATTATGCTTTTGTACTGCGAAGTATGTAACGAATTGTTGTAACTCAACTGTCACATATTACTGGGGACTTATCCTTTATTCACAAACAATAAATTTTAAATTATACCTTTTACATAATAAATAATGTACAAAAAAAAAAAAAAAAAAATTAACATGTGGCAAAAGTATAGACAATCTGTCTATTTACAGAAAAATAACCATGAATTAAAATCGAACAACACCTACATTGTGTGCAATTAGTGCAAATATGTGACTAGGAAACTAAACTGTGAGAGGAAACTAAATCCTGCATCACTTGCGAGTCTATTTCGTACCAAAGACGTTCAACAGCAGTTCGACGTTCATTAACAGAGGAGTATTGTCAAAAAATTGCGTAAACCTTATGAGATATGATGCCACAAACGTTTTCGATTGGGTTCAGATCAGGGCTACACGCGGGGCAGTTGAGAACAGTAATACTTTGAGAGTTAATTCAATTTTGTCTTGCATGCAACATGAATGGACACATTATCTTGCACAAATACATACTTTGGAACAGCTAAAAGTTCACCAAATGGCTGTAAATTGTTTTTCAGTGTATATATGTAGTCTTACGCTGCATGGCAACCATTGAGGATCTCCAGAGATACTTGAGCATTAAAACAAAGTGGGGCCCAAATCATTAAAGAGTCACCTCCTTGTTGATGACGAAAGAAAGCCCGAGGTTGTTTACGCACGTCATGCCAATAGTATTCCATCCAGGGCTCGAAATGGAAAAATCCACGAACCGGAACGCTATTACAAAATTATTGTCGATTTTTTTTTTCTTGAATGTACAGTAACGTCTCGATTATCCGAGTCCTGCTTAACCGAGTTTCCGATTTAAACGAGTTATTTTCTTTTGATGGCTTCCATTATTATGAAACAGCCATTATAAATGAAGTGTTAGGTGAAGATGAAAGAGCAGCACGTAAAAAGTTAGAACTCTGATTTTCTGGTCAGAATCGGGGGAAAAAAATGGTCATAACTAAAAAAAATAATAATAATTGAATTAAATTTTTTAAAGGAAAGATATTGATTTTTACTCAATGAAGGATAAGTTTCAAAATTAAAGAAAATTACAAAATTTGACAGATTATGTAGCAGAGATGCAGTAGAAGGATGCTACATTTGGAAGTTATTAAGCTTAAACAATTTTAATGTATTTTCATAACACATTTACAATTTTAATCTTGCGCTCAGTCGGTGTTAGAAGAAAAAATATATATATACATCCCGTACATTTTAATACTATCTGCGCAAAAAAAAAAATAAATAAATAAATAAAAGAAAATGCAGTTTAACAAATTACAACGACCATTTGGAAAATGATTTTTCAAAGACTAAAATTTAAGACATAAAAAATAGCACGGAGTTGATCATACATTACGTACGCCATGAATTAAACATTAATAGTGTTATTACACGTAAAAATTGCAAGCAACAGAAATCGCCTGCGACTCGTACATATTATCCACCTGAAACTTAAGTATTATCCAAGCATTTCATTGGCTGTTCGGGAAAAGGATTCGTCAGATTTCCAAGAAATCTGACGGCCAATTTTAAATGAAAATTTATTTCTTAAACTTCTAAACATCCCACAATATTACTTTTTATATCGTCATATAGAGAAAAAAAATGTACTTTTAAATGCCCGTTTGTTTGAAAGCTGTATCTCAATTTGTTTCTGAGTTAATTTTTTTTTGTAGTTTTTATTACTTTTTTGTCATAGTGGCAACACTCTGTTGTCCATCTCTGTTGAAAGTAAAGGGAAGTACATATTACTGTATAGACCCATCAAAAAACGAATAAATTGCAGATTAAACCAATAAAAAGCTTCAGACATGCTTTTGATTTCCTACCCTGACGAGGACAATAACCATTTTTCCAAATGGTTTAAAAAAAAAAAAAAAAAAAAAAAAAAAAAAAAGAGCTATGAGTCGATTAGAAGAAAATGACCTATTCCAAAGGTATAAGTTCGATTGAAAAAAAAAAAAAAACCTAATACTTTGAGCAGAAAGAAGAGACTACACCTGCAATTTTCATGACACTAATAGAATCATATATAGCTCCCAATTTGCTACCACTAAAATTGAATACAATTTTTTGCCATATTTAATCGTTTACAATTGTTAGATTTCGGCAACTGAATTCGGCAAAATTTACTGGAAAGTATTAGAGGTAAGAAAAAAATCTTAGAAATTGGTAGCTATGCAGTAGAGTAATAAATACTACAGCAAAATTGACATTCAACAAACAAAAAATCTATCAAGGGCTTTTTCAAATAAAAAATTTCATTCCCCGTTTTTCTTAGAAGTAACGGAAATGTAGGTCAAAGTAATGTTACTAGTACCATAAAAATGAATGAATTAAGTGAAAATTTATATTTCATCTCTTTAGTTGGTGTCGATTTGTGTAAATCCGGCTCATACGAGTTTTTTGCTTATCCGAGGCGAGCTTGGTCCATATTAACTCGGATAATCGGGACTTTACTGTATATCAAATTTATATTTAACCGTAGAAAAACCAATTTAAAAAAATGCATTCAAGATTCTAAATAATTAGAAAAAAAACTTTACGGAGATCATACTAAGCTAGAAAAAAACTTTACAGAGACCATACTAAGCTATATGTATGAAACTGTAATAATATTTTTTAATAATTCCACGAACTGGAACGATATTTTCCATACTTTCACGAACTGAAATAATATTTGTCGCAATTTGACGAACCGGAACATCGTTCCGGTTTGCTCCGGTACATTTCGAGCCCTGATTCCATCCTATCTGGGTTATCCAAATTCCGCTTTTTTTTTCGTCGCTGAATGTCACAGTACACCTCTTTGGTCCATATGACATACCTTTGCGAGCACACTGCATTCTTGTCAATTTGTTGTGAGATTTCAAGGCTGGTTGTTTTATCATTTTCATGAAAACTAATTTACACCTTTATTTTATTCCTCTAGAAATCGTATCCGTTGACACAGAAAGCTGTGACTCATTTTTAATGCGACTAGCAATCATCATTTGTCTAGATGACAGTTTACGGATCCTTCTACCATCTCATTTTCTGGCCACGCGAGGCCTTCCAGATCTATGTTTTGCCTTGAAAGAGTCACACTTAGACAGTACTGGATAGACAGACTTCTTTGGACGATTCAAAACGGCCGAAATTTCTGCAACAGTCTTCCCTTTCGATTTCAGCTTCCATGCTACAATTACTTCATCTGATTGAAAATTTCTAGCTCGCGGCATCTTCACTAACCAATGCTATTGCGAGGCGCACTTAAATACTTCATACATGTGGCGTCAAAAGTTTGAAATTTGCGTTTTTCTGTGAACAGTTGCCAAAAAAACACGAAAGTGTCTAAACTTTTGCAATAAGTAAATTTCACATTTTTCAGTTAAATTAAATAAAATCCGACATTAAAACCGTTATTTCCGTCCTAAAATGTTTAAAAATTAGTACAGCCATTTGTACAGCCCAAGTGTTCGTATTTTTTATTTAAAGGTCAAATATCACATGTGTCTAAACTTTTGCTGAGGACTGTAGATCGACCTGCATTATGTGATCTAACAACAACCTTCGAAGGGCCCGGTTTAATGTTGGAAGGATCTGCTTCAAAGTTTAAAGGATGTCACACGGTACTTGTGGGTTAGTTGATGATGACGTTTTAAGTTATCTTTTCGAGAAAACGATTTTCCACAATCATTACAGATATGTTGCACTGAAATAAACCTGACCTTGATTTTTAAACTAGTGACAACAAAGCAAGTTTAAAAAGTCTACTACCATTAATTTTGAGTTATAAAGATTTAGTTTTTAAATATTCGACTTGAGAGAAACTTCATAAAATTAACTTTGAGTTTTATAATTTTTAAGTTAAAAAAGTCTACATGTTAAAAAAACGATAAGTATAAGAACTTCGAGTTAAAAATAACTCGTTTCAAATACTTTGAGTGGATTAAAACAATTGATTTTACATATTCATTTTATTTTTAATAAGGAATTACTATATTACTACTAAAAACCGTGTAATACATATGCTTTAGAAAACATATTAATACCTTAGAAGACTATTTGTGGTTTTAGCAGACGTTGATGTGTAATGAATTTTCTACTCATCTTCTACGGCCTGCACCAATTTAGAAGGGGAGATGTCCATACCCCACTGAACACTGAGTCATTACAAGAAAACACTACTAATTAACTGAATTAAGGCAGATTGTTTAATTAGAATACTTAATGAGTTTTAAAAAAATTGTAGTAATGTGAATACTGTTTTAAATATTCAAGTAAAAGGAAATATACATCGAATTTCAAATAAAAGGGATATATTTTAAATATAATATTAATGGCATACATAATAAAAACAAAAATTTTAAACTAACTTTGCATTATTCTAATGAAGGTCCACAAATTAGATAAAAAATTTGTAAAAATAAAAACTTTTAAATATTCTTTAAAATAAAGTTTTAAAATTTTTCCCCCACTACACAAAAATTTTGTTATAAACGTACTTAATTACGAGAAGTATTAAAATTTATACAAAGCTCTTTTTTAAACTAACAATTTAAAAATATAGAGTCTCAAGAAGTTTTCAAAGCAAATATTAAATGACATAAATAATATCATTCCACAAAACTTTTAAAAATATTTAGAGATATTGCCACAAAATAAAATCATTTAGATATATATATTTCCCAAAATTAATCATTTAGAACTAATACCCTATACTTGTTATTGAAATAAAAACACTTCAAGGTGAAAATTTAACAAATTAAATAATATAGTATTTATTTAAATAAATTTCAAACATAAATATACTCTTTAGTAAAAGCTTTGAATAAAATCAATTGAAATAATATAAACCGGAGAGAAAAATTTAACCAACTCAGAGACTGAAGAAATATTTTAAATAGGATCAGAAACAAACAATTTATAAAAAATTAAGATTCTAAATCATTTAAAATTAATTTGAGAAAAAACAAATGATATCAAAAATTCTTAAATTCTTGCAGAATTGTTTTCACCTCCGAAGAGGAAATCACAATGAGAATAAAACAAACAGGAAATAATAGACAAGATATGGGAGAGGAAAGGAAAAAGAGAAAGATCGCTCAGGTGCCTGGAGTTGCGAAGCCCGTGTATACTTAAAGAAGTCGTGAGGGTGAATCGACGTCTGACAAGCACATGTTAAAACACCTAAAAAAACATTTTCACTGGATAAATTACTGCTCTTATGAAAAAATGATTGCTCTTAATTTCGGTTCTTTTTTATTCGAGCCCAAGTTTGGGAAGCCACATTATGACAGCTACTTTACAAAAGTAGGCTCCTCAATTTAAATAATGGACACATTCCTCTAAGTAGACACGCCACCCTAGAATTTGTTTAGAAAAGAATGCTTAATATATACTTGTACTACATGAAATATATCTATTTACAAAATGAACATATTTACAAGTTTAGTAATAGCAAGAAATCCGAGCGGGGAAAAACAACACGCGTACATTTTTCACCATCTCATTCTCCCGCGTCTCATGAAGAACTCCGCGCGGGAAAATCTGATAGCAGCTAATCATGGGTAATGAGGGACTGCCGGTTAGTGCTGCCACCTATCGTAATAATCTTTAAGTATAATAAATTTGTTACAATATAGTTTTCAAACAAATTGTATTTGAAAGTGCATTGTTACTCAATTCAACAATGTAAAAATTTAAACTGTGCGATATTTAGAAATTTTAAAAATATCAATAAAAGTGAATAAAGGTTAAATTTGATCGTCTGCTGTTACCATTCGTAAAATGACGTCAGCGTTACGCGCAGACACGTTTCTTCTTTATAATATGGTTGGTTGGTTGTATGGGGTTTTATGGCGCAAAGTCCCTATAGGGACATGCTGCGCCAAGACAAAGTCAAAATGGAAAAACATAAAAAACCCAAAAATTTGAGTAAGAAAAGAATAACAAAAAGATGAGAAAAACAAAAAAATTAATGAAAACAGTAAGATGTATAATTAAAACCATTTAAAATATTCAAAAGTCCATAGTTAAAAGGCAAGCATATTATAATTAAAAACTGTGGAGTTATAAAGTAATAACTGTTAAAAGATACAAAGTTTAAAAAGAGGTACAAATACTACATAAACACAAGTTTAAAAAACACATGAGTAAAAAACAATGTAAAATCAATTAGGTAAAAATTCCTCGAAAACTGTATTTTCTTCGTCAGCACATGACTCATACGACTCAGAGTCAGTGGCGTAGCTAGAGCATTTCGTTTGGGGGGGTGTGGAGATCGAATTTACCGAATGTTCATAGTAAATTTTGTATTTTTTTAAATTTTGTATTTATTTGCATTTTGTATTTATTTGTATTTTGTATTTTTTCGCATTATTTTCTTTTGAGCGAGGGGGGGGGGGGGATTAGACATTTATATATTATTTCAGCAATATATAAATAAACAGACCAAAAAATTTTAACAAAAATCTAAATTTCAACCATTTAAAATTTTACAAACTGGGGGGAGCGAGGGTAATAGAAATTATGAATGGAGGGAGTGAAGTAGATAACTGCTGATTTATTTATCGTATTGCAGAATTACGAATAAAGCAGAGGAAAAAAGTAATTTTAAAGACTTTAACCCTTAACTGATCAAGTGAGGGTTTTTTCACCCAAGAGAAATTTCAATTATGAAGAATTTTTTTTTTTTTTTTTGGTATTATTCACAGCAGATTTTCTTATTTTAATTCGCTACATTTTGTGGAGTGCACAAGACAAGAAATCAAATTTTGGGGTTGCATACACACCACCTCACCACGTTATTAAAAAAAAAATCACCTTTTCGTCGATACTTTAGTGAGGAGGGAGGGGGCAAAGGTAAAAGCAGTAATTTGGGGTGAGGTGTAAAAAGACAGATTTAGATTGATTATTTATTATTACAATAAAAATAAATTCAATAGAAAATATTTAAAAAATAATTCTTTTTTTCTTTTATTTATAACTCAAAGTTTGAAATTTGCAATAATTTTTAAATTTTAAGTTAGAAGTCTGTACGAGTAGAAATTTTCAGGCCCGGACCAGGCCGACCCATAGAAAAAAATTCGACTCGGCCCATTATAAAAATTAGGCCTGAACTCGGCCAGGCCTGTCGAAAAAAATTATTGGCCTGGCCCGGCGTTATAGCAGCTAAACGTTCAGCCTGAGACCATCCTGGCCCGGAAAAAAATGAAAATCTCGACCCAAGCCTGGGACGGCACGAGTGAATTTTTACAAAACATTGATTTTTACGTCGATTTGGTTAAAAATTTGTCTGTACGAGGAATTCTGATCAAAAATACTTAATCTTAGCTTTCTTTCTTTCTTTTTTTTTCTTTTTTTTTCTTTCTTTTTTTGTAATCTTCACTTTTATAGAAATACCGTAGGCTGCGATTCATATTTTTTTTAAATAAATCTCTATTTGTTATATGCAAATGTTTTTTTTATCATTAATTTTGTTAATCCATATTCCATGTATTGGAGAATTAAAAATCTAAAAATTGCTACACAGTAAAATCTTCTAAGACGGAATTGCACAGTAAAGTAAATAAAAAGAAAATTTCCCAGTTAAACTGATGGCGTTGAGCTCACAGGCTATTCACACAAATTGTATATTATACTCTCATTTCAAAGAATAATGCCCCTCAAAAATAAATGAAGGGATTAGCCCGTGCTTCCCCCCTTTATACTTAACCAAAGAACCTCCAAATCTAATCAGGGAAGCTCCTTAACCTAATAAACTGGTATACCAAATTTGAAGCAAATCAGATAATTCTGCATGAAAAAACCATTTCACTAAATTTAGGGGGGTATTAGCTCCCTTATTTCTCCCTTTATGCTGAACCAAGGAACCTTCAAATCTAATCAAAAAAGCTCCTTATCAGAATGAACCTAGAAAAGAAAAAAAAACTAAATTAGATAATTCTGCATGAAAACCCATTCATCTAAATTAAGGGGAGGGGCAATTGCATCCCTTTCCCCCTTTTATACTTAACCAATGAACCTCCAAATCAAATCAACGAAGCCATATCGGAATAAAATGGTATATCAAATTTGAAGCAAATCGAATAATTCTGCATGAAAAACCCATTTATCTAAATTAAGGGGGGGGGGGGGGACTATCCCCTGTTCCCCTTTATACTTAACCAATAAACCTCCAAATCTAATCAAGGCAGCTCCTTTATACAATAAACCGGTATACGAAATTTGAGCAAATAGAATAACTCTGCATGGAAAAACCCAACTACCTAAATTAAGGGGGTAGGCGGTCTAGCCCCCTTTCCTCCCTTTATACTTAACTAATGAACCTGCAAATCTAATCAAAGCAGCTCTTTAACATAATATACCGGTATACCAAATTTGGAGCAAATCGAATAATTCTACATGAAAAACACATTTACCTAAATTAAGGGGGGGTATCCCCCCCTTTATAGATAAGTAATGAACTTCCAAATCTAATCAGGGAAGCTGCTTAACATAATTAACCGGTATACCAAATTTGGAGCAAATCGAATATTTTTGCCTAAAAACCCATTTCTCTAAATTAAGGGGGGGGGGGGGGGGTCCTCCCTTTATATGTAACTAATGAACCTCCGAATCTAATCAAGGCAGCTCCTTAACATAATAAACCGGTATACCAAATTTGGAGCAATTGAATAATTCTACATGAAAAACCCATTTACCTAAATTAAGTGGGGGACTAGCCTCCTTTTCCCCTTTATTCTTAACCAATGAACCCCAAAAACTAATCAGGGAAGCGCCTCATCAGAAGGAACCTAGAAAAAAAAATGTGAAGCAAATCTGATATTTCTATCAAGAGTTATCGCGTTACGTACATACGTACATACAGTACCGGCCAGCACATAAGCTCTCAGGCTTTGATAGCCGGTGAGCTAAAAAATGCATTATTGACACGTTCCTTTTTAGGTGCGTTCGTAATTATATAAATATGTAGCACCTATAGTCGTCGTTCAGTCCGTCTGTTCGTCCGTCCGCATATAACAGAGCAAAAACTACTCAACCGAATGGTCTGAAATTTCGAATATATGATTGCTGCAAAATTTTGTCGAGCTATTCTGAATTTTATGAAAATCGGATGCATAGTTTAATTACAGGGACAGTCAAAAGTTTTCCTTTACATTACAGCCAATGGGAAAAAATTATTGCAAGAGCATTTTAATGCTGTTACAGCCTTCCGACCGGTCTCAAATTTTAAATATATAATTATTGCAAAATTTTGTCGAGCCATTTCAAATTTTATGAAAATCGGAAGTATAGTTTAATTACAGGGACAGTCAAAAGTTTTTCTTTACATTACAGCCAATGGGAAACAATTATAGCAAGAGCATTTTAATGCTGTTACAGCCTTCCGACTGGTCTCAAATTTTAAATATATAATTATTGCAAAATTTTGTCGAGCCATTTCAAATTTTATGAAAATCGGAAGTATAGTTTAATTACAGGGACAGTCAAAAGTTTTTTTTTTACATTACAGCCAATGGGAAAAAATTATTGCAAGAGCATTTTAATGCTGTTACAGCCTTCCGACTGGTCTCAAATTTTAAATATATAAGTATTGCAAAATTTTGTCGAGCCATTTCAAATTTTATGAAAATCGGATGTATAGTTTAATTACAGAGACAGTCAAAAGTTTTTCTTTACCTTACAGCCAATGGGAAAAAATTATTGCAAGAGCATTTTAATGCTGTTACAGCCTTCCGACTGGTCTCAAATTTTAAATATATAATTATTGCAAAATTTTGTCGAGCCATTTCAAATTTTATGAAAATCGGAAGTATAGTTTAATTACAGGAAAGGTCAAAAGTTTTCCGTTACATTACAGGGAATGGGAAAAAAAAATATTGAAGAGCATTTTAGTGATGTTACAGACTATGCACTTATGAAGTGCAAAAAAATATGCATTCAGTACAATATGGGGAGCAAAAATAATTATAAAACTAGTTATAGTACGAACGCACCTCATTTGCCACGTTTGACGAGCAATTTCCAACTTGTTAATAGGTGTAAATGTGTTATATATTCTTTTCTCACATATTATTATATTAATTTTGCATGGATCAACACATTTTTAAGTTTAAAACAGGATTCCGTCATAGGCAGGTTCTTTTTCACACGTATTACTACATTTTAATTTAACTGTATTTCGCTACCAGGCCACGCTGAGACAAAGATTTTTATACGGGTTGGTTGAAAACCGGGACTGAAAATTTTGGCCTGTGAAGACTTGGAAGAATGAAACCAGTCCCGGCTCGGTACAGAAACATTATTTCGGCCTGATCAGGCCTAATTTATGTTTTGCCAAAATTATTTATTACTGACTCATTTAAGTAGACATTTTTTTTTTAAATCCAGAAGCATGTAATCAGCAGGCATGTGGCATAAAGTGCTTTGAAATCAAATAGCACTTTTAAATTTTCTGATAAATGTATTACATATTAAGTTATAATCAATTGCTACCTTATAATGATCTTTTGCCGATTGTCACGTTTAAAAAAAAATCTGTTACAGACGTCAACTTTGGCACCATTTTCTGAAAGACCAGTTACCTTTATAGGAAAAAAGAGAAACGCTATTCATTTACGAATAAGAAAGAATAGCTGCAAATTTCGTGCATTTAAAAATGAAAATTTCTTCACGAAAGTGTAAAAAAATATGCATGTTACGATTTCAGAACAGCTTTAAATAATTTTTTAAAACCACAAAATGTGGCTAATCAAAGCTGCACTTTATTTGTACGATATTTTTTCTGTTGAATTTTTAAGCTGGAACTTGTAACATAGAAAGTTATCAGAATTGAAATAGTCAAATATCATGTTGAGCAATTGAGCATTAGTATAAAAAATTAAATATTGTTATTTTAATTTGCAATAATAAAAAACAGTGTTGAACACAAAGATTTTTTTTCGATGGAGAAGGGGAAGGGGAGAGAGGGTAGACAGGGTGGAAAAGTATTTTATTTTCCGCAAAATTTATTTGCTTGCATTTTTTTGTGAGCTGTAGCGTTGATTCTGTTACACGAATTAGCCTGATTCCAGTCAAAGGATTTTTCTTTTAATTTACTTAAATTAAATTTGAGATCCTTTCATTTCAGAAAACAAAGAAAAAAATTGCTTTCAGTTTTTGCAGCAGAAAGTAAATGTATGTCTCAAAACGCCAATTAGAAGAAAGATTAATGCACTTGTCTTTAGATATCAATACAACTGATGATTTTAAAATAAGTTCAAAAACATAAATAAAAAATATCTTTTCGAACTGAATGACAAGAACCAGTGTTGCAGTCGTAAAAAACAAAGGGTATACGCTAAAGTCATGAACATTCATGGATGCAGTATACGCTAATGCTTTATTTGAAAAGCAGAGCGTATACGGTGTATATCTCCGTATACCCTCCACTACACCGTGACAAAAACAGATCCAGATCTTAAAATATATTGTCGGTTTATATTAGGTTACAAAGGAAAAATTCCAATATTTTATAGTTCTCTATCTTATTTTTCTTTTAAAGCGGTTCTCGAGCTTCCTACTGAACAACGCAAAATTTTCTGACACATTTTCTGTCTCATTTTTAGGGTTCCGTACTTAAAAAGTAAAAACGGAACCATTATAAGATCACTCCTGTGTCTGTCCGTCTGTCTGTCTGTCACAGCCATTTTAATCGTAAACTATGGAACGTGGAAAGTTCAAATTCGGGGAAGTAATAAAGACCATTGACCCACATATTTTCAGATTAATAAACATTCATAAATATATTTAGCAAAAAAGTAGAGGGGCTAATTATGTTACTTGGAAAAAAAAATTTTCTTTGTATATCATGTGGGGTATCCTGTGAAAGCTTTTGTAACGCTGAACTCAAAAATAGATTCCTTTTAATTTTAGGTATTATATTTTCAAATATATTGTTGAAAATGTAGCGGAAAAATATGTTCCCCCCCCCCATCTAATTCCGAATCTACTGAAACTAAAATTATGAAAAAATTAGAGATAGTAGACGTTAATATAAACCTTGCCGGAAAATTATAGCGATTACCCTAGGTCACATAGTTTTTGAATAATTAGCATTTTTCTGTTATGCACACATTTCGATTTACGGGCATTCAGAAAAATTGTTGAGCATCGCTGAATATACCTATCGTTGCAGAAGAATAAAAGCATTGTTGATAATGATTTTCGAAAAAAATCATCGGTAATTAGCTGAGACATTAACCCTTAAAGGTACGGTCAGTTTGGACATACACAAGGACAGGGCGGCGTACTCTATGCCCAGGGGTGCAGAATATGTCCGATGCGGCGATCTAGGATCGGGGGAAATTTTAACCCCCTGGGGAAATTTTTTAGAAACATACACAATTGATTTCGATTTTAACAACGAATTCCATAATTCCCTGAGATAGAACAATTTCAGTACAAATAAAAATATCCGTATGGCGACCTTCACAAAATCGATCTCAGAATAATATGTACCGTATATCAGGGGTGATTATGTTCCGAATTTTTCGAAAGTTTAATACATTCGGTTTAAAAAAAAAAAAAAAAAAAAAAAAAAAATCGGTCATTTGAAATTACGGAGATAAAAATACCGCGAATTTCCGCGAAGAATTACGGAGAAAACGCAAATTTCGTCCCAAGATCGCAAAATAACCGCACATTTCGTCAGAAGATCGCTAAAGAACCGCAGGTTTCGTCAAAAGATCGTGAAATAAACGCAAATTTTGTCAAAAGATCGCAAAATAAATGCACATTTCGCCAAAAGATCGCGAAACAATCGCAAATTTCGTCAAAAGATCACGAAACAATCGCAAATTTCGTCAAAAGATCACGAAACAACCTCGAATTTCGTCAAAAGATCGCAAAACAACCACGATTTTCGTCCAAACATGGCGAAATAACCGCGATTTTCGTCAAAACAGGGCGAATAACCTTCTATTTCGTCAAAGAAAAGCGAAAAAACCGCAAATTTCGTCATAAGATTGCAAAATGAACGTAAATTTACTCAAAAGATCGCGAAATAAACAAATTTTGTCAAAAGATTGCGAAACAACCGCGCATTTCGTCAAAAGGGGCGAAATAACCGCAAATTTCGTCAAAAGATCACGAAAGAATCGCAACTTTCGCCAAAAGATCACGAAAGAATCGCAAATTTCGTTAAAAGGTCGCAAAAAACTGAAAATTTCGTCAAAAGATCACGAAAGAACCGCAAATTTTGCCAAACGATCGCAAAACAACCGCGAATTTCATCAAATGATGGCAAAACAACTGCGAATTTCGTCAAGAGGAAGGAGAAATAACCGCAAATTTCGTCAAAAGTTCGCGAAAAAACGCGAATTGCGTCAAAAGATCTATGAAAAATACATAGTATTGGGAGTGGATTTCCCCCACTCTGCTGTAAACTTTCAGAAAATTTGCTGTGAATTTTAGGAAATTTTTTTTCACTCAGAATCACCCCTGCCATATATACACGCGCATAAGTTGAGAAATATTTGAAAAATAAATTTTCTATACCTACGGTAATACAGCACTTACCTATAACATACCGTAAAATTTTGGGGAAATTTTCGTGTAGATTGGGGGAAATGTTGGGAGTAGAAACATTTTCTGCACCCCTGTTGCCTAGTTAACGACTTTTAATGATATATATGTGTAATGTAATGTCCAGTAACAGTATAAAAGCAATAAACGTCAAATTGTTAAAAACATACTAATTTAAGGGGTCTCGGGACTCTAAAAAGTGGGAAAAAATGAAAAAAAAGACCATTTTCAACATTTAATGCCTTAAAATGGATATGATTTTAAAACACAATTTTAATTGGAATGAAAGATATAAGTATGTTCTTTCGTTTCATGTATTTAAAAAATTGCAAGATACAGAATTAGTATTTATAGGGGGCTCGAAACTGTTAGACATTTGTCGAACAAAAAATTGGCATAACAGTTTACGCGCAGGATTACAAAATAAATATTGCAATTAGAATGAAAATTTTGGTGCTTACTTATACTTCCGATTGTAATAATTTCCCTGAACTTAAATAAATTTGTATTTAAAGCATTTTTATATTTTTAATGCAATGCTGCATTTAGCTAGTACAAAATTTTGAAAATTTCAACAGTAAAATCACCTAAAAATATATTTTTTTTAACAATAAAAAGGAAATTTTAGATTCAGTTTATACAGAATAACATGGAATATATGTTTTGAAAATTTCATGAAAAAATATTCAGAAGTTTTTTAGGTATCCTGCGCGTTATACCCAAAAACGCCATTTGGAAAATAATGACTTTAAAGTTTCGGAAACGCCGCTTCAGCTATTGAGCGGGTATAATTCTAAAAGCCAAAACTTCTGTTCTAATGGGAATTTCAAGGAAACAATTATATCAAAATATTCATAAAATATAGGAGTTTAACATCTAAAAAAATTAAAATTTCTTAAATTTTGAAGCTTTAAGAGTCCTGCGACCACTTAATCCTTTCCGGCACGGAGTAATTCTACTTACAAACTTATGAAATAATGAACTGACACCAGAATTTATAAACGAACTTATTAGAAAATGCGAACTTGCTTATTTTCACGTACATGATAAAAGGAAAATTTTAATTAAATATTCTTGGTGCCATTTATCTGTTTTGGAATTAAAATTAGGTGTTCGTTTTTTAAATGCATTGCCCTCGAAATATTTAATTAGAATGAATCGCATAAATACTGTGAGATTCGCGATAGTTTGCATTGATTGTATCTCTCAATACGCCTCGAGTGACTTTAAAAGTTAATTAAATACCTATCTGGAAAAACGCGGCACTGACCAAGGCGGCGTTGCAACTTTGAGACCTCAATTCGAAGCGCGCTTAGCACAATGCCCAATTTAAAATTTGTACAAATGTTTTGTTTTAGATACACTGTAGAAATAAAGGTTATTACTACGCTGAATTTAGTTTCATGAAATGCCAAATGAAGTTTAACTATGCACTGCCTTTATTGTCAGTACCGAATTAAGTTCATCATAAACAGATTAGGATAATATTAAAAAAAAGAGTTATAAGAATAGCTATAATTGATATTGTTCCATATAGCTCTTTGAACTTTCATGGTATACCCGATTACACTTTTGCAATATATACAGTTATACCCAACCCTACGTTATATAGTTTTTTAAAAAGTCTTAGTATTCTTTTAGCAACTTTTTTTTTTTTTTTTTTTTTTTTTTTTTTTTTTAATATAATACAATTACAAATTAATGTATTTATTCTACGGAACCCTCTGTGCGCGAGTAATACTCGCACTTGACCGTTTATTAAGCATATTGGCAGGCCTGACTGTTGAAGCGGAATACAATTTTAACAAACTTGCTTTGATTTCTGTGAAATATAATATCCTAATGAGAAGTGCTGGAAATTGCCACTTTTCATATTTAAACAACTATGAGGTAGACATTCCTTTATTCAGATTGCAATATATAGTATTTATACTGCGTCACTGGCCAAAATTCAGTCATTTTCAATGATATCATCACATTTAATACAAACTAAATTAATATGAAACAAATCTTGCTAAAATATCTTCATATACTGATAAAGTTGTGAATGAAAATTCAGTTTCGGCTTGTAGTTGCACACCCAGAATATTTGACTGAATGTATTGTAATTTTGATGGAATAAATGGAGTGAGGTGTTGTTTCTTGTTCAAAATTTTTTTGTCTTAACCACATTATCTCTGCTGAAAGTTTGTTACAATTTTTTTAGGAACAATGTGTATGTTTACAATCTCTGAAAATAATCGCCCATTCAAAACACTGATGTAAGATGCATTTAAAAACTTCCTTGCTAAATCAAAGACAGTAGAAAAGTTATTCTTGCTGAGTTGTTTGTTTTAGAATTTAAAAATATATATATTCACTTGGATAACAATTCATCAGAAGACGCTATGAAATAACAAACTTTTTTAATTAATAAAATTTTAAAATTCTCTTCTTAAATACCCCAAACCAGCTTTTTTTCATGTATAACATTTACTTGTGAAAAGTTCTTGTTTATCAATATGTAAGTTTCTGCTTTAAATATTATGTAAATTATTTTAAAATTTAACATTTTAATGCCTCTAATCTTTGAAATATAAAAGTATTCGACCAGCCGAGTACTTGATATTTGGCCGAATATTTACTACTCGGTTGGTTGGTTGGTTGTATTGGGTTTTATGGCGCAAAATCCTCAAAGGGACATGCTGCGCCAAACAAAGATTAAAATACAAAAAAGAAGTAAGGAAATGACACCAAGAAAAAAAAATATGAGCTGAAATAGAAAAGCCATCTGAATGGGATACCCATCCAGATGTAGTCGTCAAACAAGGGTAGAAATCAATGTAAAAAAGATATCCAGTAAAACAAAGTAAACATGTTATCTGGTTGGGCTTTCCACCCAGATGTCAATAAGAAAGTCCCACATATGAAGCTTATAAAAAACTATATCTCAAAATAAAATCCAGTGTGTTTTAAAAAAGTAAAGAGTGCCCCATGAGGTGTTTCCCCAATGAGGTTTGTCAAGATTGGTGAAGATGTATTAAAATAAAATCTATATAAGTGCCGGAGGCCCAGACAGTCAGTTAAAACATGATGAATGGTCAGGTAATCAAAATGACAATGTGGACACATGGGTGCATCCTCCCGAAGTAAAAGATGTTTATGAGTGATTCTTGAATGTCCAATTCTCAGACGAGTCAGAATAACATCAGTTTTTCTTGGATGAATCGGAAGCCAGGTAATGATTGTTGGTTTAATATGATGCAGTTTATTATTGTTTTCTAAATCCCAACTCTCTTGCCAATTATTCTGAATAAAGTTATTAATAAGTAGTTTAACGTCTGAGAAAGGAACATTATGATGTAACGGATTAAGAGCACGTTTTGCCGCCTCGTCTGCTTTCTCATTGCCAGGAATACCCATGTGTCCAGGTACCCAGCAGAATAAAATATTATAACCACGTCTTGTCAATTTGTTATAAAAATCCAGTATGGATGAGACAAAAGGATGCTTTTTAAAAGATTTAAGTGCGTCAATAGAACTATTTGAGTCAGTATAAATGATGAAGGATGTGTTATGGTGATGAGAAATGTGCAGCATGGCTCTCTCTATCGCGATCAGTTCAGCTGTAAACACAGAAGTAGACGAATGAAGCCGGTAGCTGAGAGAAGTATTTTCACAAAAAACACCGCAACCAACAATATCTCCAATTTTGGAACCGTCTGTATAAATGTCAGTGTAACTATTGAAATTTGATCTATGTGCAGCAAATAATTGTTGGAAAATAATTGGAGCCAAGTTATTTTTATCATATCCTTTAAAAGGGTGGAGAGAAGTAATATTAGGAGGTTTCCAAGGAGGTTGCACATGTGGGTGACATGAGCTCACCTCGATATTACTCAGAGGGCTATTGTCAATAAAGTTTCTTATTCTTAAACCAAAAGATGGGATGCAAGATAGGCGATGCTGATAAAGCACGTCATTGTCAGTATTTAAAATGTAGGAATGAAGTGGATGACCATGATGCGAAAGGAGACGGTAATACAGAATCAATGAGAGTTTTTCTCGAATATGATAGAGCGACGGTTCACTACAATCAACATACAATCTTAAAACTGGGGATGTACGAAATGCACCAGAGCAAACACGAAGTGCGCTATGGTGCACAGTGTCAAGTTTATTAAGAACAGAATTACGTGCTGAACCGTAGACCTGGCAGGCATAGTCAATTTTTGAACGGATTACAGAACGGTAAATTTTGAGGAGAGATGTACGGTCTGCTCCCCATGAAGTATTTGAAAGCACTTTAAGTAAATTAAGCGATTTTTCACATTTTGTCCTTAGTTGTAAAACATGTGGTAAAAAAGTCAGTTTATTATCAAAATAAAGGCCTAGATAACGAACATTGTCTACAACGGGGATTTGAGAAGAGCCAATAAAGATTTCGGGATCTGGATGCAGACCCCTACATCTACAGAAGTGCACACAGGAAGTTTTGTCATGAGAAATAATAAACCCATTTTTATTTGTCCAGTTAAGAATATTTTTGATTGCAATTTGCAGTTGTCTCTCAATAAAACGCATATCCTGTCCCATACACATAATCCTGAAGTCATCAACGTATAAATCTCCCTTCACAGAAGGGGGTAGTTGATTCAGGATGTTATTTATTTTGATTGCAAAGAGGGTGACACTCAGGACACTGCCCTGAGGTACACCCTCTTCTTGTTCATAAAAACTAGATAAAATTCCTCCAATTCGAACTTGAAAAAGTCGAATTCTGAGGAAGTTTTTGATAAAAATTGGAAGGTTCCCACGAAAGAGCAAGTTAAAAAGGTCACGAAGGATTCCATAACGCCAGGTTCTGTCATAAGCTTTCGCCATATCAAAAAATACTGACACCAAATGGTTGCGTTTTAAAAAGGCTGTCCGGATGTGATGTTCCAAATGAATCAGGTTATCGATAGTAGACCTACCACGTCGATATCCACTTTGAAAAGCGGCAAGGCAATTGTTGGTTTCTAAAACATGAACAAGGCGGCAATTGACCATTTTTTCAAGCAATTTGCAAATGCTGCTAGTAAGTGCGATCGGCCTATAATTATTTGGATTGGTAGCATCTTTTCCTTACTTAGAAAAAGTAATAACGATAGCCCTGCACCAAGCATTGGGAAAAAGCTGTTCTGTCCAAATCCTGTTATAAAAAGAAAGCAGATTGTTAAGTGAAGTATCTGAGAGATGCTTGAGCATGATGTAAGTTATGCCATCGTGACCTGGAGCAGATAAGTGACTGTCTTGTAAACAATTTAAAAGCTCCGAGATAATAAATGGTTGATTGTATGAAAATGAGTTATGAGTATTAAAATTAATTCTGGTCATTTCCGTCTGTCTTTTGTAAGATAAAAAAGGCTCCGGATATGCGTCTGATTTTGAAATAGATGCTAGGGTACTACCTATTGTCTCAGCAATGTTCTTAGGAGAAGTGATGGTGTGACCGTTATGCTTTAAAATAGAAATATGATTTTCAGAGTAAAGGCCCAAACATTTTTTTACTTTTACCCAGAGTTCTTTGCTTGAAGTATTGGAGTTTATGCTTGATACATAGTTAATCCAGGACTCCCGTTGGCTTTTGCGTCGCACTCGTCTAGCTTCTGCCTTTGCTTTTTTAAATGCTATATAGTTATTATTATTTGGGTATCTCCGAAAGAGACCCCAAGTCCTCTGTTGTTTTTTCTTTGCACTTTGGCAATCGCTATTCCACCAAGGTTTTCTGTTCTTGTAGTTGGATGATGTTTTTGGAATGCTGGAATCAGCAGCATTGATAATACATTGAGTTATATTATCAAGTGCATTGTCAATAGTCCCCGCAATCATGTTAGCGGTGATGTTTGCAAGTGAAGTAAAAGATGGCCAGTTGGCTCTGCCATATATGTAATGTTTTGAATAGTTATTACAATCCGTAACAGGAGTAGTCAGTGTAATAAAAGTGGGAAAGTGGTCACTGCCATATAGGTCACTTGAGACCCAGAAGTTCCAGAAAGGATAGAGATATGGGGAGCAAATTGCAAGATCTATTGCATGGAAAGTACGAGTCGGCTCGTGAAAATAAGTGTGATCACCATTATTGAGCAGGCATAAGCCGTTGTCAGATATAAGTTTTACAATAGTATCACCACGTAGATTAGAATCACGGTTGCCCCAGAGTTGGCTGTGTGCATTAAAATCTCCAACAATGATATATGGAGCAGGGAGTTGGAGAAGGAGATTATCAAGATGTGATGACTGAATAGTTTGGTTAGGAGGTAAGTAAATGGTACATATTGTTATGAGTTGTTTTATATGTACACGGACTGCAACAGCTTGTAAGTTTGTGTTTAAATTAATATGAGTATGGGGTAAATTGCGAAGGATGAAAAGAGCCACTCCACCAGGGGCCCTTTCATTTCCAGTAAAATCTTTACGGTAGCTAGCATAATTACGTAATTTTGCATTGTCATTGGGTTTTAAATGGGTTTATTTACTACTCGGCTGGCCGAATATTCGGCATTCGGCCAAACAGTTGATTCGGCTAGCCGAATATTCGGTATACGGTTCGCCTGTAGGCCGAATATTCGGTAGAAAAGTTATTTTTGCTAAGTTGTTTGTTTTAGAATTAAAAAAAATATATATATTCACTTGGTTTAATTCCAGAAGAAGCCATGAAATATGAAACTTTTTTAATTAATAAAATTTTAAAATATTCGACCGAATAGTTACTGCTCGGCTAGCCGAATATTCGGTATTCGGTCAAAATCACTGTTCGGTACATCCTTAGTAGCTGATGTAATTTTATTACACCGTTTTAATTTTCTTTGATAAGAAAAAATTCCCGGTTTTCTCTTATTTTTGGCTTTGAAAAATAGACAATACAACAGTAAAGATCTGGCGACATCCTGTCCCCTGAAAAAACCGCGAAATATCCCCCCCCCCCCCCGCCCTCCATAGTTTTCAGAGTCCAGCAAAACGAATTTTAACGAACAAGAAGTCTGGCCTTCTAATTTCATTTGCATTGGTCAAGGAGTGTATTCATTTACCCTCAGGGCATTTTTCTCCAGATTCCTTTCTTGAATAAAGCGAAGATATTCTCTACAGGGATACTGCATAAAAATAGGAAGAAGATATATTTAATCTTCTAAGGGATACTGTATCATGGACACCCCCCTCCTCCCTCCCCTTCTTACATACATGGAATAGCTAAAAAGTGAAATTGCAATCGACTCCGAGCGAAAAAAAATTACATAATGCAAAGAGAAAGGTTAGTTTCTAATCAGAAAATATTTAATAATTTTAAATATTTTTTGACATTGTTTTCTGTTTTGTATTTTTAAAAATTCTTTAAAAAAAAAAATAGAGCCAAATGATACAGTTTTTGAACGAAAGTGAAATTACCGAATGTATATGAGTTTACCGAAGTGGGGGGGGGTGTCGCACCCCCCCCACACCCCCTGTAGCTACGTCCCTGCTCAGAGTCCATTTCTTCATCTACATAGTTCTGCAGCTGCTTCGGATCCTTTAAGTTAGAGACAGGTGGATTTAGCCAGTTGTTCTTGTTCTTCACAGTGTTCCACTGTGAAGAGCCCCCGATTGTTTTTCTCTCTTTCTGAACGCAAATTTTTTTGCTTGGTTTCACTGTTTGACTAGTATCAGGTTTATGGGATGTTTTTTTAGATTTAACAGCCTTAGTATCAGTCTGGAATTCAGATGACTTTTTGAATTGAACTGGTTCGGATGACTTTTTGGATTGAACTGGGTCGGATGACTTTTTGGATTGAACTGGGTCGGATGACCTTTTGGAGTGAACTGGGTCGGATGACCTTTTGGAGTGAACTGGGTCGGATGACCTTTTGGAGTGAACTGGGTCGGATGACCTTTTGGAGTGAACTGGGTCGGATGACTTTTTGGATTGAACTGAGTCGGATGACTTTTTGGATTGAGATGAGGATTTTTGAGACTGATTGATTTGGTATACCATTTTAACAGGTTCTGAGGAAGGTTGCCAGCGTTCTAATAGTGGGGTTGCATAGCATTTACTACAACAACTAACATCACGGGTTTGTCTATTTGAAGTGGTTGTTGATTGTGCTTTAGCTGAGTTACTTGGTGGAAGGAGGTGTCGGTCTGGGTGCTGATGTGCCTTACAGAGTTTTGTTGTTGCTTGAGTAGACTAGAGTAGAGTAGGAGACTCCGACTGTCGGAGTCCTGGATTCAACAACTTTGCGGGCTTCAGGGTAGGAGAGATTTTGAGTTACATTAACAGCAAGGATTACCTTCTCACGTATCCAGTTTGGACAGGAACGGGAATATGCTGTATGATCACCCTTGCAGTTTATGCGGCGTTCACAGTTTTGACATGAATTACCGTCGTGGCCAACTTCTGCGCAGCGTGCACAGGTAACGGAACCTCGACAGGAAGTTGTGGTGCAACCATAACGCTGGCATTTAAAGCAACGGAGGGGATTAGGAATGTAAGGATGAACAGGACAGTTCAAGTAAGCAGCTTTAATTCTTGATGGTAAATTAGGGGTATTAAAAGTCAGAATGATGTGCTTCGTAGGAAGCACCTGCCCATTCCGACGGATAGTTATACGACGTACATCTATATCTTGGTCTTTTAAATTTTGTAAAAATTCGTCTTTAGTAGAGAATAAAGGATCTGGCTCGGATATTACACCACGGCTTGTATTTAGAGTTTTATGTACTTGAACAGAAACTGAAAAAGAGCCTATTGTAGAGCAATTTGAGAGAAGATGTGATTGTTTGGCTGAAGAAACCTCAACAAGCAAATCCCCAGATTGTAATTTTTTGAGGGAATGACCATCCCCCAAGACAGACTGGAATGTTTTTGCAATGAGAAATGGTGAAGTTTTTTTTGAAAGAGCTATCAGAGAGACTATCAGTACGTTTAATGACGAAAAAACGAGTGTATGAGGAATTTTGTGCATTTTGTTGCTCTCCAGATGGGAGAGAAATGGAAGTGAGTGAATTATTTCCCTCCATAGTAGAAAAAAATAAGAATTCAGACCCCGGCTGCACCACCCACTACCGAGCCCAACAAGGGGATGCACAGTCGTGCACCAGTGCTAACCAGGGCCTATACGGTCACAAAACACTCCTATGCCAGTCTCCACCCTTAACAAGATGGCTAGTAAGTACTCGCTCGCTTGATCTCCAGCCAGTAACAAGTCAGCTGACCAGCCGATTGACGCATACGGGACCAATATGCACCTCCCGTCTACCTGAAGCAGAGGCCAAAGCAGTGTGTTGGTTTCCCTCAACTGCCAGGATCCCCTTTCCAAGGACACGGGTCGACACGCACGGCAAACACGTGGGTGGTTTACAATTCTCCATGAGTCGATATACAGGATGATATCGGCTCATACAGAATTGCCATCACCTCCAAAGACGAAACCACAATGAGAGTGAAACATAGAGGAAAGAAAGATAAGAGAAATAAGAGGAAGAGGAAAAAAGAAAGATCGCTCAGGAACCCGGGGTTGCGAAGTTCATGAATATCTAAAGAGGTATTCCCCTGGGGGGCCGTGCTACAGTGGCGCGAACTTATATGGGCCCGTGGGGCGCGAGCCCACCCAAATATTTTATCTGTCCGCTTACTCAATTTCAAAAGATTTAATTCGTTATTTATTTAATAGCTGAAATGAAATTTAGTTTTATTGACGTTCTCAAAATAATTATGCTTGAAAAATAGTAAGGACAGCAATTAGACTTACATACTGAAAGTCCCTTCAGCAGATGTACAATTAAATTTCTGTGAAAGACAAATTTCTTGCATATTTTGCTATCAGTTTTACTGTCGTGAATTGATAAAGCAATTAGGAGACTAAACTGTATGTTTTCTTGACATTCAGTTTTTTGCACGTTCAATAGTTAGCATTTTTTATGTTATTTATAATAATTATTAATGCAATTATGAGGAAAAACTCACAAATATATAAATTAATAAAGTTATTTGTTAAATTACAATAATTTTATATTTTTCTTAGAAAAAAACCATAACCTGACTTTGAATTACCTTTAGTCATTCGCTCCCACCCCCCCTTTCCTCTGTCTCAGACACGCACTAAGGGAAAAAAATGTTATTTTACTCAAAAACTTTTGAGTCCACCCCACATTTTTCAAAAGTTCACGCTACTGCCGTCTTATGTGTAATATTTTCTAAACGTTTTTCCAATTATTAGAAAATTTCAGATTAATTCATAAAAATATTTCCACGTGTATCCCTTTGCTTCAAAATTCCCAGAATTTTCACGGTTAAACATAAATTACATACTTATAATCCAATAAAATATAAGAAGAGTTTCTGTGTTTAACCCCCATACTACAAAATTCTCGGAATATCCTCAATTTTATACAAATTGCATATCTGGAATAAAATAAAACGATATCAGGAGTATTTTTCAAGGTCCTTTTGATGCTTAAAAATTTAATGAATCTTTGCAACTGTATAAAATTACTAACCTGGAATTCAATAAAACATTATCAGAAATGTTTCCCCTCTTTATTTCCATGTGTTATTTACTTAAAAATTCTTTACCTAAAAATTCCCAGAATTTTCCCTTTTAACATAAATCACATATTGATAATCCAATAAAATATAAGAAAAGTTTTCTGCGTTTATCCACATGCTCCACAATTCTCAAAATTTTGTCAATTTTATATAAATTGCATATCTGGAATAAAGTAGTATCAGAAGTATTTTTCATAGACCTTTTGATGATTCAAAATTGGACGAATTTTTGCAACTGTATAAAATTACTAACCTGAAATTCAATAAAACATTATCAGAAATGTTTCCCGTTATTATTTCCTTGTGTATTCCTTTCCTTAAAAATTACCAGAATTTTAACTTTTTCACATAAATTACATATTTATAATATAATACAATAAAATAAGAATAGTTTTCTGTGTTTATCTTCAAGATCCAAAACTCTCGGAAATTTCTCAATTTTATACAAATTGCACATCTGGAATAAAATAAAATGATATCAGAAGTATTTTTCATTGTCCTTTTGATGCTTCAAAATTTATTGAATTTATGCAACGGTATAAAATTACTAACCTGGAATTCAATAAAATGTTATCCCTTATTATTTCCATGTGTACTCCTTTCCTTAAAAATTCCCAGAATTTTCACGGTTCCACATAAATTACATATTTATAATCCAATAAAATACAAGAAGATTTTCTACGTTTATCCCCATGCTCGAAAATTCTCGGAATTTTGTCAGTTTTATACAAATTGCATATCTGGAATAAAATAAACTGATATCAGAAGTATTTTCCATGGTCCTTTTGATGCTTCAAAATTGATAGAATTTTCCCCCAACTGTATAAAATTACTAACCTGGAATTGAATAAAATATTATCAGAAATGTTTTCCCTTATTATTTCCATGTGTATTCCTTTCCTTAAAAATTCCCAGAATTTTCACATAATTTACATATTTATAATCATAAAATATAAGAAGAGTTGTCTGTGTTTATCCTCATGCTGCAACATTCTCGAAATTTTGTCAATTTTATACAAATTGCATATATGGAAAAAAATAAAAGGATATCAGAAGTATTTTTCATGGTCCTTTTGATGCTTAAAAATTGATCGAATTTTTGCAACTGTATAAAATTACTAACCTAGAATTCAATAAAATATTATCAGAAATGTTTCCCCTTATTATTTCCATGTGTATTCCTTTCCTTAAAAATTCCCAGAATTTCCACGGTTCCAGATAAATTACATATTTATAATCCAATAAAATACAAGAAGATTTTCTTTGTTTATCCTCATGCTAAAAAATCTCGGAATTCTGTTAGTTTTATACAAACTGCATATTTGGAATAAAATAAATTGATATCAGAAGTATTTTCCATAGTCCTTTTGATGCTTGAAAATTGATAGAATTTTCCCCACCTGTATAAAATTACTAAACTGGAATTGAATAAAATATTATCAGAAATGTTTCCCCTTATTATTTCCATGTGTATTCCTTTCCTTAAAAATTCCCAGAATTTTCACATAATTTACATATTTATAATCCAGTAAAATATAAGAAGAGTTTTCTGTGTTTATCCCCATCAGGGGCGATTGTGAATTCATGAAAAATACCTGAAATTTTAGCGAGAAGAAGCTTTGGTATGGAGAGAGAACATATAATTTATTGCAGGGAGGTCCATTTCTCTCATTATGAAATATATTATTTTTAATTATGTTTAACAATCATATGAAATTGATGTTTTAGTGTTATTTTATGAATTTAACTATCAGAAAAACTGGAATTTCAGTATTGAAAATGAAATAAATACCTGAATTCAGGTATATTACCTGAACACAATCACCCCTGGCCCCATGCTCCAACATTCTCGGAATTTTGTCAATTTTATACAAATTGCATATCTGGAATAAAATGAATTGATATCAGAAGTATTTTTCATTGTCCTTTTGATGCTTAAAAATTGATCGAATTTTTACAACTGTATAAAACTATTAACCTGTAACTCAATAAAACATTATCAGAAAAGTTTTGTCCCTTATTATTTCCATGTGTATTCCTTTCCTTAAAAGTTCCCAGAATTTTCCTTTTGTCATATAAAGCATACATTGATAATATAATCCAATAAAATATAAGAACAGTTTTCCATGCTTAAAAATTGATCGAATTTTTGCAACTGTATAAAATTACTACCCTGGAATTCAATAAAATATCAGAAATGTTTCCCCTTATTTTTTCCACGCGTCAAAAATCACAGAATTTTCGCAATCGAAATTTATATAAATATTATAATACGTGATTTTAAAACTTAATAATACTATTGCCTTATCCATAATATGCATTATTGATAAGGATATAAGCTTAGTCCTTTCAAAATTCGGAAGGATGGTCAAACGTAAATTCCTTTCTATTTTGACAAGGCTTTTATGTTTTAAAACTAAAGCAAACAAACACCCTGAAAAGTACGTTGCATTTGAATTTTCAACAGGTGCATAAATACTTTGTGTTGAGCTGAACCATTTCTAGTGAGGGTGAGATACCTTTCTTAGGCTAAACAATGGCCTAGAAGGAGCGTACTTAACTATTCCCTTGTACCTAGAATAACCGGTAATGGAACGAGATTATATAGTACGTAACTAAATTTCTGTAATGCATTTCTCTTTTTATCTCATATTTTAAGGTTAAGTTTGAATATTTAATTTTGTTTTTTAAAAAAAGAAGCAATTTTTAAGCGCAATTACAATCTATAATGCAAGTCCCTTTAAAAATTAAATATCTTTTTTTAAAGAGACATCACAATCACAACAGTATCGCGGCAAAAGGTTGCTGTTCTCATAAAGAGGAGGGAGAAAAGAAGTTCGTTCCCGCCTTTTCGGAGAGTGCTGGAAATCATAAGTGATCGCTCTTTTGGCGACATTTTCGAAAGTGAATTTATGTCCCTTTAAAACGACTTTCGTGCTTTAATTTTTTTTAAAGGGACGAATTTCTTTTTTAAATTCTCTTCACTAGTAAATAAAAATTGTAGCATCTAAATTACTCTAACAATAATATTTTATAATAATAAGTATTGTTTCAACTAAAAATGATGTTCTATTTATTTCCATTACATTGCTAGAAAACAAACATTAAAACGTCTTAAAATATTACTTATATTTTGAATTTAAGTATTAAAACTTGATTTATCAAGATGCAAATGTAACCTAATTCCGATATTTCTCATGAAGTATTATGTATTCACGTTATATTAAGGTAGTACTTAATTTTCAATGCAACGTTGTATTTCCGATTATGAGATCGGCCATTCTTTTTAAAGGGAATACTTAAGAAATACGATTTCTGTTTCAAGTGTTATTTACATGTCTCTCTTTGTTGCTGTTGTTGACGGATTTGAAATATAGATTATGGTTAAGTTTTACGCTTAAAAACATTTCTCATAGTTTGAGAATTTACATATTCGAACTTGACCTCTAAAAGGTACAAATGACCTATAATTTAGAAATCCAATATGGCGTACGTTTTCATTACCGGTCAACGAAACAGTGTTTATTCTTATTGAAGACAAGTAAATAAACAATAACGCTAAAACATAATCCATGTTTTTAAAGATTTTTTTTTTCTGCAAATAATAATTTTTGAAAGAAAATAAAGGCCTACATATTTAAAAATACACGTTTTAAAAATAATCAGAGATTCCGTACTTTTGTTACAAAAATAAATAAATGAAAAATCATTTCTTATATAAAATAACCAAAGAACTTTAATTACGTCTCGGCAACTCTTTTTAACTTCTTATGCAGTAACTACTCCTGAACTGATAGGTTTATTCGAAAATAAAAACAAAATGCAAATTCAATGATGGCGTTTTACCCCGGTGAAGCTGTGTTTATTTCTGTTAGATTAATAATTTGCCTTCATAAGTCTAAAATAAATACATGATTTTAAAACTTTTTTTTTTTTTTTTTTTTTTTAAATGGCGGCGATAACTGACTGTCGAAAATAAAAACCGTTTAAATAAAAAATTAAACGGTTAAATTTTTTTTCTGCATTAATAAATAACTGTTGAAAGAAAACAAAGAGCTGTATAGTTAAAAATACAGGTTTTAAAAGGAATAGGGAATGCTTTGATTTTGTTAGAAAAATAAATGAAAAATCATTTCCCAGTAAATGTAACTAAAGAACTTGAATTACGTCCCAACAACTCTTTTAGAACTTCTTTTGTAGTACCTATTCTTGAACTTACGGGGTTATCTGATAATAAACACGAAATGCAAATTCAATATGGCGGTAGTGTTTTATAATAGCGTTTCACCCCGGTGAAGAAGTGTTCATTTTTGTTAGTTAAAAGAGAAAAATTTGCCATTATAAGACTAAAAAATATGATTTTAAAACTTTGTTTTAATAGCAATGACTGTTGAAAATTAAAAAAGAAAAACAAAGCACACTTGAAAATCAATATTTTAAAAATCTTCGGATAAATTTTTACGAAAAAATAGTAAAAAGAATTGAAAACACAGTAGTATATAGAAAATAAATAAATAAACAAATAAAAATATGTTAAGTAGTTACAACTTTTGACCGGATATGAGCTATCTGAAAATTAAAACAACATGCAAAATTACTTATTTTTGAGTGAAAGATTTAAAGTGAAAATGGCGGACTTCAGAATAAAAATTAAACTTTCCGATGGGAATATCGTTTGATTTTAATAAGTAAAAAGAATGAATTTTAGATACTTTAGAATAAACATTACATTCACAAACTTGCGTGAATACATTTAAAAAACAATAATAATTAAACTTTTTTTTTTTTTTTTTTTTTTTTTTTGCAAATTTAATTAATTTCAAAATAGTATCGCAACGGCATTAATAACAAGGTATTTTAGAATCTTCAGAAAAAAACCCCTTTAAATGATGCTTAAATTTTAAAATTTCCTGATTTCTAATATTTTATTTTTTAAAAACTATCAGAGCAGCTTTAATGAAATAACAAGGCATTTTTTAATTTTACTACAAAAGAAAAAAAAAGAAGTTAAATTCACAAATTTAAGAAGACAAACTTAAAATAACAATATTAAATTTAGTATCTACCCTTTTTTTTTTTTTAGAAAATGTAATAAATTTTAAGTAAGAAGTACATTGGCTTGATTCTTCAAAATCAAACTTTATCCACAAAGAATTTAAAATAACAGTTCATAAACTGCATTTTTTTTCTATTTTGAAAGCAGGTGTTCTAACCTAGAAACTATGGGATCGAATACAGTTTTCCATTTTCCGATAAAAATAAAGGGTCTTTTAGAAAATCCTTTCAAAGTTAACGTTTGAATTGAAAACTCGATAGCCCGAAAACTGTCATGAGGCAGAAAATACTTATAACTGAAGATGGAATATATATATCGAAAAATAGAAAATGCTATTCGATTAAAATCAGTAGTCTTGCCTACCAATTTCATGCATTTATGTTAAAAATTAAGTCCGCGAATGTATCAGGAATTTGCGCATTGTTGAGCGGTGGGAAATATATTTTTGAAAACCGCCTTAATAAAATAACAATGCATTTTGAATTCTTCTGAGAAGAAAAAAAAAATCTAGAGAACAAATATATAACAAGTCCAAAATTGTACGTCAAACGTGGCAAATGAGATGCGTTCGTACTATAACTAGTTTTATAAATATTCAGATCTTGGTGCCATTAGCTGTTGCACTTTTATGCAAAAATTCATGAATGCAAAATTTATTACGATTCTACATATTAAATTCAGTAATACGGAAATAATAGGACTTCATGACCATTGCAACCTACAACCATTACCCTATCATGGGATATCACTAAATTAATTACGCATGATAGGATTTAATAGAATGAAGAAAACTTAATATCTTTTTAAATTTTGATTCGATTATCATAAAATTTTAAATGACAATTCCGCAACGATTATAAAAATTAAATTCCAAACCATTCGGTTGGGTAGATTTGCGTTGTCATATAGACAGGCGGACGGACAGACCAGGCGACAACAATAGGCGCTACGTATTTTTATAATTACGAACACACCTAATAACAATGTTTAATCTCTCCAGTTCCGAAGCTAAAGTAATAATGCAAATGCTTATTCATTTTTTTATTTTCCAAACAAAATGGCACCGTAAATGACAGAAAAAATATCTTTTCTGAAATTGACCTTTTAGGCACTTAGTAATTTAGGTTAAAAAATATGGATCTAAAATTACAAACAGCTTAAAAACATCAATTTAATAACCATTAACTTAAATTAATGCAATCACAAATTTAAGAGCTTTAAACAAGTAAATAATATACAAATCTTCAAAATTTTTTATTGAAAAAGATTTAAGTTAAATACTTATGAAATGTTTTCTCTTTCTTGGTCATACTGCATTTTTAGGCATGTTGCAAACTCAGATGAAAATAACATTTATTTTTATGAGGGAATCAGCTTAGATGCTGACATTTATTCGTTTGCTTTGAACGCAAAAAACATTCACCTATTAAGAAGTGAAGTGTAAAAAAATCGGACATTTTAGTTTTTAAAAAGGAAAAAAACAGAGGTCCCCGTTTGGGGACCCAGTGACCGAAGAAGTTAAGGTATCGGTATGCATTTTAAAACGTCAATTTGATCAAATTTCAATATTTTCCTTTCAATTTGCGAAATTTTTAAACATTTATATTTCTTACAAACTTTAAAAAACTAAGTTGAAAGCGGGGCCGTAGAGAAAGACCGCGGACCCCGGTAGTAATTCGAATGCGGGCCCCTTTCTCTCACACTATAACCATGCGCAAACGATTAGTGAAAATACCATTTTAGACAGGTTTCTAAGGAGGTAGTTTCTAATATCCTTTTTGCGGGATCATGAAATATTTTTTGCTTAACCCTTAAATGCGCGATTTTTTATTTTGTTTCGAAAAAAATGATATGATTCTCTGAAAGGTTTATTACACAGAAAAAATCATGAAAAAAAAAAAAAATCAGATATATTTTTCATATAATACGTCAATCTTTTCTTCTGTTGCACATCTGCAATACAAATAAAAACTACTGTCGTGTGGGGTTTGTTTTTCAAATTTAACTCAAAGTTAAAAGAAAAAACTTTGAATACGGAGGAAAATATATCTCATGATAATTAGAATTAATTATTTTCAACCACTTAAGTTTAGATATGATTTAAGAACATTGCTAATACAATGTATTAAAATCAAAATATTATTTCTTATTCAATAGTGGTTGAGGTTAGCTTTGCGAAAGCATTGAGCTCTGTGAATTCAAAATGAAATTTGTTTTTCAGAAAGTTTATTAGAATCTTTTAAAGGTGAAATTTGTATTTTGTATTTAAAATTTTCAGAGTTTGAATTGGGGGAAAAAGTAAATATTTCATAAATTAATATATGGATTTGGGGCCCCTCTTGAGGTCCGGGACCCTGGGCAATGTCCCGATTTGGCCATGCGATAACAAGGGCCTGATTGCATATCTACATATGTTATAAGATGCCCCAAAGTAAAAGTTTGCAAACAAATACTTCTGTCAACAAAAATATAATTTTTAATTTATTAATATTATATAGATAATTTTAAGTGGATAAAGTTATTAATTGCGAATTCCAATCATTTGTCCTTTTCTTATTAAAAGACTTCAAAAACTATTACAAATAATATTATTACTCTGCTTAACTCTCACCCTTTATTTCCTTCTCTTCTCTATGTTTATTTCGCCAAAGTTGGCGCCATATTGTACAGGCGCATATAGTCTCTCACAGCCCCCAACTAAATACTTCATTCTGATTGGCTGCCTATTGTTAACTGTGTTCAGAGAAAGCGCGGGCTTTAAAACAGATCTTCGCGGGCGAAAAAGCGGCATTTAACTAACTGGCTTTGGACGTCTTGAGTGCTTCTGCTTCTTTTTATCGTTTTTTGATTTCGCAAAAACTTATTTTTAATTTTATTATAAATTTGTTTATAATTATGTCTACTGCGAGACGCGGGCGTCCCAAGTCCAGCAGCATACCAGATCTGATGAGAGAAGGTGAGCTTGGACAAGGTGCATATAAATGCCAGTACTGCTACAGGCTCTTTCCGCGTATGAAGAGTTTGCATGCTCACATTCGAATTCATACAGGTAAAAAGTTTGTCAAATAATTAATTTTTTAAAATGTATTTTTCACAGTCTTTATATTGAAAACCTAACAGTGTGAAGGATTATTTCTGAATTTGATCGCTTTGCGACTTGCACGTGTTAGGCTTTTGTTATACATATTTGAATAACGGTAAATGTATTAGCAAAATAAACGTAATTAAATTTTAATTCTTACTATTTTTCTTAAAAAAAAATCGATAATGTCTTTAATTTTGGTTACGTAATTATATTGAGGATGCCACATATCAACCTACATATCGAATTTTTCTAAGTGTTTTAATGACAATATATATCTATAAAATTTTAGATGTTTGTTTATTAAATAAGCACTTTTTTAATGTTCAAACTTTAAATGTCACTAATAAATACTAAATAAGCACTTTTTGATTTATTTTACTATAAACCAAGGAAAAATAGCTTCCCATATTAGCTTTCTGTAAAATTTCTAAGTGCATAAAAATTAGCAAATACTCTTGTATTATTAGTAAAATAACCATAATGTTCAATCTTTAAATATTACTAATGTTGCTTTTAAGAAGTACAGAATGCTGTTGGAACTTTAATTCGAAGATTCCATTATTTCAACCTTTTGATAATTATGTTATTTAAATATTACATGCCTCATGCTATTTTAGATGAGTCATCTCCACAAAATTTGATTAGTATACAGTCTTGTACAAATATGCACTTTTTAATTGATCTCTTTAACTGAATTAGAATTAGTAGAAATAGCTCCCCATCTAGTTAGCTTTCTGTCTTCTCTAAAGCTAAGTTCATATATTATTAGCAAATATTTTTCATGTATTATTAGTAAAATAAATGTAATTAAAGTTCGAATCTTAAATCTTATTAAATGTTGTTTTTTTAATAAAAATAAGAATGAATATTTTTGGGTTGTTTGACCATATTAATCTTTTATATTTTTATGTTATTTAAATATATATATATATATATATATGCTATCTTAGATGAAAATATGTCTATCAAATTTTATTGACAGATACTTATTCAAGTACACTCTTTTTAAAATTATTTTTTATACATTTTTGTTAAATACTGAGAAATAGTTTGTTTCCTGTAAAGGTTAACTTCATTTGTTAATAGTAGCTAAAAATTGTTTATATCCTAATAACTAATTAACTCATAATTAAGTTTGAAAGCATAATTAAACACTGAATTTTTATCATTCCCCACCCCCACCATATGCTTTGATTAAAAAAAAAATAATAATAAATGTTTTACCTTTAATAATATTAAGGTAGGGTAGATGCACCAGTTTTGGCCACTGTACCAGTTTTGGCCACATTGGATCAATTTGTCCAATATTTAGCCTGTGAATTAATGCTAACAAATAATAGGCATTCTTACATTTTAAGCAAACTCTCTTTTATCATTTACAATATCATTTGTTTATTTTTTGATAAAATATGACTTGCAAAAAAAAATAAATGTGTGAAACTGTAGTGTGTGATTACATGTATTAAGATTTTTGCTTAGCTGACAAGTTTTCAGAATCTTTCAACATTAGGCACTTATTGGGTTCTATTTGTTCTGAAACAAATTGCTATTAGGTTTTATGAGGTAAGCTTCCTCTCTACTGCAATTTTACATTTAATTTAATTATTTTAACAGTTTAATGGGGGGTGGCCGAAACTGGTGCATTAAATTTGCTATATGTACCAGTTATGGCCATGGGGGTGGCCAAAAAGGGTACAACATTATGTTCCACTTTTGGCCACATGATTCATTATAGAGGGAATTTTAGCCATTTAAGAACATCTGGAAAAATCAATTTAATTTTGTTTTATATAGTAATGGCTTCATTAATAATAATAATAAAAGCAAGGCTAATGGCAGTTCTTATAAAAGAGATTTTGTTATTCTCTGTCCAATAGATAATTCACTTTAGAAAGAAGGATATTGTGCTAGTCACTAAAGAATGATATTGCTAAAGAAAATATAGTAGGTATATTGTGTTTAGTATTGATAAAACAAAACGGGAGGCGATATGTAATGTTTAGATATGATAAATAAACTAAAACATAAATTTTGAAAGATTTTACAACTTATAAATTAAAAAGTTCAATAAAATTATAGCATGATTTAATTGCTTGTATTTTTCCTAAAGAAATGGAGAAGTTCCATAATTTTTGCAATATTTCAGGCACACGGATTTAGAAATACTAAATATTGTGAAAATCTTTACTAGAGATATCTAAATACAAGTAAGAATGTATTTCACATCATTTAAAAAAAACAGGATTCCTTTTACCAAGTTTAAAAGAGATTCTGTGCTATTAACAAATGGCCTAGAGGGAACACTGCTCTAAGATAGGAAGTAAAATTAAGGCCATTCAAAATGTAATGACAGCACTACAAGCTAGCAAAGTTTTGGAGTAACTCATTCTTGCCTTACATCACAAGTTTGCAGGACGGACACCACTTTTCTCTAATAATGTTGAATCTCAAGTAGTAGATCTAGGTACTAGGAATTGAAGTTAAAAATCAATTAGAAAAGTGAATTTTAGATATTGTCAGAATACTATTTCCTATAAAAATGGAATAACTTTTAAGATTCTGCCCAGAAAATTGTAGCCGGCAAGATAGAAACTAGTGATGCAACGAATAGTGGTTTGGCCGAATAACCGAATACCGAATATTCGGCCAAATTACAGCCGAATATTCGGCCTATTCGGCCGCCGAATAATGAACTTATTTTTGCCTAAAAACAAAATATAGTATGCACTATATGCACAATTCTTGTATATTTCACAATTAAAATGTATTGTTTTCTTTAAAAAAATTATTTATATACAAATTTTTAATTTTTTAAAGCATTATTTTACTCTGAAAAAATATCCGGCTATGTTCGGCCTAAAAATTGCCTCAATAATGTAATTCAGACCCCCCCCCCTCCCCAAAAAAAAAAAAAAAAATTCTTAGCAAAAGTTCCTCGTCAGGTACTGTCTAGTTACATTTTAATAGATATTATGTGTGTTATTGTTACATTTTAAAATAATGACAAAATTTTAAAAGTACTAGGAAACATAAGTTTCAGCTTTCAGATGAAATAAAATAAAAAATAAGAAATCTTAATATCTTAAGAAAAACCTCTGATAGAAAAGGTGAAAGGAATATCCTCTAAAATGGTGGAAAGAAATCATTGTAGACTTTATAAAGCTCACAATTAACAAAATTTTTATTTATCTTTATTATTATTATTTTTTTCTTTGCTGTCAGCAGTGAAACCTCTATAGAAAGTGCCCTTCAATGTGAAGAAGTAAAAGAAATTATAGTAATTTTCTTTCCCAGCCACTACTAGAAAAACAACAGTGTCCTTTGGAGTGGTGAGCGAAAAATTCGGAAGACTTTCCAAACCTTTCACAATTAGCCCAAAAGTACCTTTCTGCACCAGGTAACATTTACGAAAAAAAAAAAAAAAGAAAGAAAAGAAAGAAATAGACTATCACTTGAGAATGCTGAATTATTATTTCTGCATCGCAATCTACGTTTATTGAAAACATTTTAACTGTTTTTTAAGGCATTACAATGCTATTCTTGAAAAAATATCTAAAACGTAAATGCATACTAATTAAAAGAATTTAGTATTTACATTTCTTTCATTATTTAATAAGAAATAGTAACAGACTTAAAAAAATCACTTAAATTATATTTAACTTTTAAGCGTATTTTACTAAAAAAAAAAAAAAAAAAAAAAAAACTTTAAGTATTGCAACATATACGACTTAAATATCTTATACATATAAGACATCTATATCTAATCAATCATATATTTATGTTCTTTAACCGTATAATTCAAAATGTTATTGAAAGAAATATATTTTTATGTAACAAGGTTAAATGTTAAACTTCCCATTATGAAAAAAAAAAAAAAAAAAAAAAAAAAAAAAAAATTGAATTAGCTTGTGCAGCTGTATTAAAACAATTTTGAATAGATTAATTTTAAATTAAACAGATTATGTTAGCTTATTACAGATACTTATTGTACTTACTGATACAGCATAAACAAATTTTTAGATGATTCCTAAATTAGCCTCTTATATAAAAATGGGTAGATAAAACCCATTCGGAGTATGAAAGTTAATGGAAAAAAAGGTGTTAGTTAATTTCAAATAAAATTTTTATTATATATGATGAATATAAATTGTCAAATTAAAAAGTTATACTGTGTAAATATAAAAACATTTATTACAGTATTATTCGGCCAAGGCCGAATAATTGACTTGATATTCGGCCGAAGCCGAATATTCGGCAGACAGGCCGAATGCGCCGAATATTCGGCTTCGGCCGAATATTCGTTGCATCTCTAATAGAAACTCCATTTCAAGATGGAAGACCAGGTATGATTTGCTTCTGAAATCACACCCTAAAATAATTTGCAAAGAAGCAAGGTATTTAAATAAGGCACAAGCTAATATAAATCAAAAGATGATTTCATAACTTTTTGATGAAAATGAAACAAAAATCAGAAAATGCTTTCAAGAAATATAACTCTTTGATGAAGATTCAAGTGTTCTAAACAAGCCACAATCCATGAATAATTATAAAACTGATTAAATAGTTAATCTTTATGTCCTATAGGCACTGTTGTTCCTTTTATTAATCAAATTTAAATATATTTTTTGTTTTTTAATTGAAATTTTCAGTTAAAATCAACATAAGTATATTTTATTTGATGTTTTTATCAATTCATAAAGAAATTTGCAAAATTCTCTTAATACAGCAAACAAATATATGTGTGGTAAAATAGATGTTGCATAAAAATGCTTTATTTTTACTTATTATCAATTAAAATGTTTACTAAACTACATGATATTGGAGTGGCCAAAACTGGTGCATAGAGATGGCCAAAACTGGTGTAGGGGTGGCCAAAACTGGTACAAATTGGAATAAATTACTTGATGAGTTATTACTCACAACCTAAAATATTCTGTAGAAAGTCATTATAGTTAACAGAAAGACAATTAAATTTACTAAAAAATGATGTTATTATGATTTAATATGCTTCAATCGATCAAGAAATGTAAAATTTCTATTTCAAATTTTCTCTAAATGTGGCCAAAACTGGTACATCTACCCTATCTGTTTAGGAAGAAATTGGGTCCTTTAAATGACCCTTCACAAAATTTTTCATCTCAAAACAGGACCCTTCAAAAAACATTTCACCTTAAAGCAGGACCCTTCACAAAATTCCTTCTTAGAAAAAAAAGCTCTTATTATCTCTAAACTGAAATTTTCACAAATTTAACCATTTAAAAGTATATTCTCACCTATCACCTTTTTATATATATATCTTAAAAATGTATAAACAAGAGCTTGAATATAATAATCATTTCAAATTCACAAAATTATGACTAGATTTTTCACAAATGTGAAAAGCTGTTCACAATTTCACAAAAACAGGACCCTGGAAAAAAAGTCTGGACAGACACCTGGTATTATCTACTACATGTTATTTTAAACAGAAGTTTCTCTTAAATTTTATTTGCATGAATATGTGTTTTTATATGCTCATTTAAAAATCTATAGTATATATATTTTTTTATGCAGTAAATAGTTGATATATGACAAATAGCCTCATCCCATATCTGCTTTCTGTGAAACTTATTAAATATGTTCTAAAAAAAAGTTAAATCTATTAGCACATTTAAGGTAATTCATAATTGGGGCTGAATGTTCCTAATTTCCCATCATGTGCTTTGTCAAAGACTACAATTTTGTTTTCATTAAAAGAGATCTTTTATGAGAAATAGTTTATCAGATTTCTGTAAAGTTTATCTCTCTATATTACTTGTTTGGAAAAAAACTACTGAACTCTAAATTACTAGTCTGGTTTTTTTTAAACAACCCATTAACTATTTTAAAAATTGATAATTCATAATTTAGCTTAAATGCGCAATTAAAAAAAAATTCTCTTCCCACCATGTGCTTAAAAAAAATATTTATATGTTATTTAAATAGTAGCCTATTACATGTTATTTTAAATAAAGTATTTCTCCCAAGTTTTATTAGCATAAATATTTGTTGAAGTACATTTTAGAATCTAAAAAGTACCTTTAGGAATTATATAAAAAAAAAAGTGCCATTTTTTCCACGAGGCACCTTGCCCTTTTTAAAACCTGAGGGAAACTGCAATATGTTTTAGGGGTTACTTTTTCCTAATTTCTCACCATGTGCTTGTCAATGAATTCATTAAAAGATATTTTATCAATTCATTAACTGTTTTGATAATTCATTCAAAATTAAGCTTAAAGGCATAATTAATAAATTTCTCATTTTCCACCATGTGCTTAAATAAATATATATATGTAAAATATGTATTATTTTAAATAGGTTATTTTTAATGAAATATCTATCTTCCAAATTTTATTAGCATAAATATTTGCCAGGTGCACATTAAATATATAATATATTATGCTTTCTGTCAAACTTGTTATTTCAGTTTCATACATAACTAATCATTGAAAAATTGTATATAACTATATAATCTATTAACATTAACACATTAGACGATTTATTCATAATTAAGTTTAACCCTTTTGCAGGCAGTGTCCACAAAAAAAGATACCTAATTTGAGTACTGGCACCAAAAATATTTAAATTTTTCCCTTTACAAAGTAAGGGAAAATGAGCAGGTTTTTATTTTCTAATAAATTTGTTTGTAAATTCTGGTGACCATCCATCATTTCATTTTACAAACAGAATTACTCAGCACCGGAAAGGATTAAGGGCTTAATTTTCCTAATTTCTCACCATGTGCTTTTTATCAAAGAGTACAGTTTTTTTTCATTAAAAGGTATTTATCAGTTTTCTGTAAAGGTCATTTTCCTATGTTACTAGTCTTAAGTTTTTTTTAAATTATTAACTAATTGAATAATTCATAATCAAATTTAAAATCATAATTAAACACCAATTTAAAGTATGTCTCAAATTTTAATATTTTTTCATGTGCACATAAAAAAATATGAATTATTTTATAAATTAGTTGACTTAAGACGGTAATTTCCTCCCATATCTGCTTTCTCTGAAGCTAGTTATTTTATATATGACTAGACTCCTAAGAAAAAAAAAAAAGCATATTTACACATTTTTAATATTGAAATTCATAATTAAAGCTCAAGGGCTTAATTTCCTTAATTTCCTACCATGTGGAGAAAAAAATTTCTACATTGTTCCATGGTAATTTTAAATAGGTTTTTTACCTATCCCATATTTACTAGGTCTTTTTTTAAGGAAGGTTTCTTTATTTCGTAAATATCTCCTTTTCTGTCTTACATTCAGCAACCCCCCCCCCCCCCCCCTCCCCTGAAGTATTTAAATGGATTCTATGGAAGTATTTAATGTCATCTATCCTATATATGTTTCAAAATAACAAAACTACAAGGGTTTAAATTTTTAAATAGGGTGACTCTCCTTTAATATTTGTAAGGAAGGGGGGGGGGGGGTTACAGAAACTTTGTAAAGAGAGAAGGTAGCATTATACTATTTGGTTTTTCCCTGCCTTTTATGCATGTCACACAAAAATATCAGTAAAAAAATATATATATATGACACAAATTCCTGCATTTAACACATTTGATAGTTTTTTAGGATCATCTTCTGAAATCTGCTTTAGATTGAAATGACAAGATTAAATACTTAATTTTAAAATTAACTTTCAATATAGTGCAGTTTTATTTCTTCTTAGACATTGCATGTTACTATATGAAGTTTTGCATAAATACCAACATTCATTTTGTGGATGAAGAAGAATTGCACATAATGAACCTTCATCTGACATTTGCCTTGTTGAAATTCCCCATTTTATCCTAAAAAATCCATTTTATTTCCATGTTGAAATAACTGATATTTTTTAAGATCAGTTCAATATGCATGTTGCCTCTCGTGGGTGGGACAGAAGGTCCCAGTAGTATTTGGTTTTTCCTGTCCATGCACATCACACAAAATCTGTCATTTTCTATCAATTTTATGACAGATTCCTGTATTTAAGACATTTGGCAGTTTTTCAGGACAACCAATCTTCTAAAATCTGCTTTAAATTATTTATATTGTTATGATGGTGGTAGGTATTTAATAAATATCGGAATTAACTATTCCTTTGAGTGCTAAACCTACGTTCACAGGCGCTCAATAGTCCAACCTTAAACATTCTGAAATTGTTTTTGCTGAAAAGAAAATAAATCAAAAAGGTATGCGAGAAATATAATTCAGTTTTATTTCTTCATTGATTTTGCATTTTACTAAACTAAGTTTTGAAGAAATACTGACATTAATTTTGTGGATGGAGAAGGATTGCTCATAATGAATCTTCATGTGACATTTGCCTTGTTGCTGAATTTCCCCATTTTATCCTAAAACATCCATTTTATTTCCATGACCAAATAACTTTTGACTTTTATATTTTTTAAGATCAGTTCAATATGCATGTTGCCTATAGTGGGTGGTAGAGAAGGTATCAGTAGTATTTGGTTTTTACTGTCTTACATGCACATCACATAATAATAAAGTAAGAAAAATCATGCGTTAAACATAGATTATGAAACACTTCCTGAATGCTTTAACAAAACTTCGTTATTTAGGGAAATAAAGTATATAAGAGAACTAACTAAACATTTTAGAAAATGCATAGAACATCTGAAAAACTGATTTCAGTAGTTACCTTCCATATAGGTCAAAATTAACTTTTTTACTCACTGGTCAAATACGTCCATTGGCCACTACAAGGATTTTTTTTCACTGGCCAGCAACAACAAATTTATGTACGCTCCATACGAAATTGTGTTTTTTCTAACTATCAACATTGTAATTTACTAATATCTTTCCCTTACCATTCGATATAATTACACTCAACTTAAAAAAAAAAAAACTGGCATTAACATCTAACAGAAAAATATAACCAAGAAATTATTGCTTTCAAAATAAGTCAAACACATATTTTAAGATATTTAGACATAGTTAATGCAATGTATAAAAGAGACAAGAAAATTGAAATATATTTTAAGAATTATTTAAATAAAATCTTGAATATTTTATTTTTACTATAAATTGCAATGAAATAAATTCACAGCAAATTTTCAGAAAGGTCCAGAGAGGGGACGGAAATTTTTTGACTGTCCTTGTAAATGAACTAAACGTTCTACAAACTTCATTTGAAATAGGGTTCGTGCTATGGTAGAGTTTACTAACATCCAAAAATTTCAGAACATTTATGGGAGTTAGAGTGCAGAAAATGTCCAGACAAACTGAAGTCAAACGCTTTTCAACTTTGTTGGAAAGTGTTAAAAAGACAAATTCCTGCATTTAACACATGACAGTTTTTCAGGACAATTTTCTGAAATCTTCTGTAGGTAATTTAAATTGTTATTATTAGATAATAAATTTCAAAGTTAACTTTCAATATAGTGCAGTTTTATTTCTTCTTTGACTTTGCATGTTACTAAATGAAGTTTTGCATAAATACCAACATTAATTTTGTGGATGGAGAAGGATTGTAGATTGTACATGGTGAAACCTTTGTGTTACATTTACACTGTTGTACAAACTCCCCATTTTATTTCTATGGCCAAATAACTTTATTTGTGACTAGAGATGCAAATTTTCCGGAAAAGTTGAAATGGCGGAAAAAAAGTTTTTTTCCAGTTTTTTTCTGGAAATATTGGAAAAATTGATTTCCTATAAATGTTTCTCAATATGTTATATTTTCTTAAAAAGCATACAATAAAGAACTTTTTCAATCTTTTTGCACACTAAAAAAAATTATTTTCTCTTTACATGGGAATATGTTATTCAGTGCTGTAGTTGGAAAAAAATATTTGTGGGAACGCACCGTTTCATAGAGTAGATGTTGATGCTACTGCATTTTTGCTAAGCCAAAATCCAATTTAAAGCATTTAGCTAAAAGCCCACTTTTCAATTAAGCTATAATTATTGTAATCTAGTTTGTACTTTTACAGTATGCTATTTGTATAGCATCCATCTAAAAGCAATATTTAATCAATCTCATAGTAACATTTTACATTATGGATCAAAATAAATTGAAATAACAAGAATTACTGGCACATCTATCGAAGAATTTTCCAAAAGAATGATGTTGAGAGGTGTTTTCTGTGCTGTCTGATTTACGAGAAGCTATCTCGTCTATTAATTTTTTTCCTGATCTCTACCACGGTTTCACGTATGGTTCAGGACAAAAAATTTTTAAGGGAGGTTCTATACAGCTTATGAATATAAGTGAAACGGATCTTCTTAAAAAGATCGTGCTCGTACGCAATTTCTTTTTTTTTTTTTTTTTTTTTTTTTTTTTTTTTTTTTTTTTGAAACAGTAGCAAACCAAATATTTCTGGGAACAGCGTTCCCACCCAACTACAGCACTGATGTTATTAAAACAAGAGAGAAAGAAAAAAAGCCAGCTTTTAAAAGTTTATCCTTTCAGTCTCAGAATTCTGACAATAGCTTTTCTTGCTTAATTTAACACCAGTGTTTGTAATATATCTTGTGTCTGTTGAAATGATTTTTCAGTAGCACTTGTTTAATTATATCAGTAGAGCTAATTTAAATAAACAAAAAAATCTTTAGTTTCAACCAATATCACTGTAGTTTTAAAGCAGTTTTAAACTGTATTGTACATCTCATCTACATAGTACTGGTTTTCAAACAAATAAGTAGTTCTAGTATTATAATTATAAATACTATTATCATTTTCAAATCTTCCGTCATTTAAAAATTGGTGCTATTTTACAATATTACTCCAGTTTGTGAAGGATTTAATTTGGAGATTGTAAAAAAAATTCTGAAATGTCTATTTTTAAAGAGAAAGAATTTTGTTAAAGGTCATGTTTTAAGGAGAAACTGAAAGATCCTTTAAGAGAGTCAAGTTCTTTCTAAAAAGATCCCTGCTTACAGATAAGATTTTCAGACCTGCCAACCTTTGAAAATGAGAAATCGTAGCACACAAAATTTAAATTAATCTGGAGGTTGGTTGGTTGGTTTTTCGTGTTACGCAGCCATCTTTTGACATTCGTAAAAGGAATAAGGTTTCAGTCTCAATATAGTAAATTTTTTCCTCTGAAACTTTTTATACGATTGTTAGAGTTTCTTTTCGTTTCGCAGATTTTTTTTTTATTTATTTATTTATTTTTTACACTTGTAAAAGGAGTCTGGCTTCCAATCTTTTAGCCCAGTGCAGTAAATTTTGACGAAATTCGCTATTTTTTTCACGCGATCATTTCAAAATATTCACATCCCCCCCCCCCCCCACAATCGTAATTTATTTTTCTATCACGATTCTTTGTTGAAATCTCCATTTTTTACCATGAATTTTTGACGAAATTCGCAAATTGTGCGACCTTGCCCCTCAAAGAACCACCCCTCCCCTTTCAGAAATTCTTAAAATGGCACCATTGTTTCTAAGGAAGAGAATTCCTGTATAAATATTTACAGAAACACTATTCACTCCTGGTTAATATACATAAAGAGTGTTTTATGTTAAGAAGTTTGTTTTGCAGCCCAGATTTCTTTCAGACTAATGGCCATTTTTTTAAACAGATTTTTTTTAACTTTCGGAAATGAATACGTTGAAATTTTGGAAATTTCATAACAGAATCACTCCTGAAAAATATGCTGCGTGGGATAAAAATCGCAACTAGAAACAAAAAAATGCGTTTGTGTTTTTTGCAAAAAATCGTAGTTTAAGACCGATTTTCGTAGCATCGTAGTTTATAGGTCCAAATCGTAGCAACTACGATTTTTTCGTAGCAGTTGGCAGGTCTGGATTTTCCATGTTAAGGTTTTCATAAGGGACACTAAACATGGAAAAAAAAAAAAAAAAATTAAATTATCAGAATGTAGCAATTTTAAAATTTTAACTATATTATTTTGTAAATGAAATTTAAATTTTTCCAATTTGGAAAAATTAAAAAATAGCCCTTCGGAAAAAACAAAAACAAACAAACAAAAAAAAAACAGGTTTTTTCCCCAACTTTTCCGGGGGGTTTCCGAGCATTCCCATCTCTATTTGTGACATATTTTTTGAGATAAACTGAATAGACATGTTGCTGTTAAAACTCCACTTGATCATGAAACATCCATTTCCATGACCATATAACTTTATAGTGATTTATTTTTTTGAGACCAATTCAATAAGCATGTTACCCGGCAGGGGGGGGTGGGGGGTGGAGGAGAATTGCGAAATTCAATTGATCATGGCTCATGGGAAAATATCACAAATTCTATTAAGGGACTCTAAACAAACCAGTTCAAAATATTTTTGCGAGCAAAGTACAAGTGTGCCCTTTTTGAAAAATTCCTGCCTGGCGGCCCCTTTTTCCCCCCCCTAGAGTCAACACTAAAGATGATTAACACTTAATGTCTACAAATAATTTTGTAGGAAGGACTGTATATAATTTATATTTTACTTTAACTGTATCCAATTTTTTTTTTTAGGAGAGACACCATACCTGTGCACATATCCAGGTTGCGGAAGAAACTTTAAACAGAGTGGCCAACTGAAGACTCATGTCAGGCGCCACACTGGCGAGAAGCCTTTTGCATGTAAATTCTCAGGTAAGCCAATTTTTCAATTGCTTTCTCTGTGGAATAAGCTTTGTTTCAATGTTGGATTTTAAGAGGTTACTTCACTCGCTCAAAAAGAAAAAATTTAAAAATATCTCGTTCAATCAAAAAGAAAAAAAAATTAAATATCTCGTTTGCATTTCCATATGTTAGGTTTATTTTAGTGATAGCTGAGGTTGATCTCCTCAAAGGCTGGTTTTTACTTTTTTATTTACAGTTTTTTAATTAAGAATACAGTTGAACTTGCTTATAACGAACCCTTATTTAACGAGAACCAGTATTTAACGAGGAAATTAGAAATACTTGTTTGGTACAATGTTAAGTCTATGGAATCATAACTTGCATTTAACGAGCAAATCCCGGTTATAACGAGTAATATTTTTGCAATTCTTAAAATTTCTATCGACCTCCAGATCAGCTAATCATTTCTTGGGAAAATTCCTTTAACATTCAGATGTCAACCGAGAGTTAGTGATGAGTCATAAATCTTCACAGCGACGATGATAATGACAAATGTGAAGAATTTCAACCTGAACAAATACCAACATGCTCAACCGCTTTTGAGTGTGCAGAAAAGCTTTAAACTTTTTTCGAAGCCAGGGGTGCAAATGACTGTTTTTCGTCTCCGAAGAACAGTAAAACAACAAAGAGACAATAAGACAGTTCAAAGCAAATTAACCAACTTCTTTTGTACTGTACAGAAATAAAAAATAAATATGTAAAATAAAGTAAGTATGCATGAATTTTTATAATTTTTTACGAGCACCCGGTTATAACGAGCAAATATCACAGTACCTTCACGCTCGCTATAAGTGAGTTGGACTGTACTTTACTTTTGGAGTAGGTTTTGAAAGTGGAATTTCATAGTCAATTTAAAAGACATGTTGCAATACTTCCGTGCTTCTTGGCTGTCAGATGACCAAGATATGCTAATTTCTATCAATTGTTGAACTGCCATGCAGTCAAGGTAGGAAAAGTGGCAGAGTATCCATGGCAGTCTCTTTCATTGGCTGCAGCAGATGCTAGAGAGAGGGGGGGGGGGTTGTCAGTCATACTGCCCCTTCCTATTGACAATCAGTATTTTGCCATACAAAAATATGGTTTAACTGGTTAATGATCAAAATTACCAGGGGTCACACACCTGCTCCAATTGCACCAAACTGCTCCAAACGAAACTATCTGCTACAAATGGGTTATTTTGACTGTCTGCTGCGAAACAGCCATTTCGTTTCTCCTTTCTGCTCCCAAATTTGATTTCTTTGCCATTATCACGAAAAAAATCGCGAATTTTATCAAATTGTCGGCGAAAAAAGTTTCGTCAAAAGATCGCAGAAAAAATGCGAATTTTGTCAAAAGATTGCAAAAAAAAAAAAAAAAAGCAACACTGAATTTTGTCAAAGGATCGTGGGAAAAACTCATTTCATCAAAGGATGGCGAAAAAAATGCAGCGTTCTCTTGCTATGAATTTCAGAATTTTTTTTTAAACTCTGAATCACCCCTGGGTTCACTCACATTTTCATTCTCTACGTGTTTCGTATAAAATGGTCAAACATTGTTCTATTGCAGAAAGTTAAGCAAAACTGGTGTGAGTCAATGTGAATACAGATTTTTGAGTGTTAAGTTCTCCAAAAACAACTGATAGAATGCGTCAAATTCAATATAATAAAATGGTGATGGTGATTCTCCCCCCCTTTAATCTGATTTTCTGTTTTATCCCTTTACACTTTTTCTGCAGTTTTTTATTTATCTTAAGGCAAATTTGTTTTCTTCTATAAAAGTAAATGTTTTCCTTGTGTTGCTTATTTTAGCTTGCTGTAAAACTTTTTCTCCTTGCAAAAACATTTTTTGTCTGAATGAGTGCAGATACAAAAACTGTTTTTTTACCTGCTACAAAATTAGATTTTCGCTGCTCCAAAAACCGCTACAAATTATCTCGAATGAGTATGACCCCTGAAATTACTCATAATTGAAATATTTTACTGCTTATCATATTTTAATGTCCTGAATTGTTAAACACTAATTATAAGAAAAATACTATTTGATTTTAAAATTGCAGCCCATAAAAGAATTAGTTCATTCTAAAGAAAAAAAAACCTTACTGTAGATTAGAGATGTAAATTTTCCAGAAAAGTTGAAGTGGCGGAAAAATACCGGTTTTTTTCTGGAAAAGTTGGAAATATTGGAAAAATTGATTTCTCATAAATGTTTCTTAAAAATAAGTTATATTTCCTTAAAATATATACAGTGATAAACTTTTTTAATATTTATGCACACTAAAAAAAGTTATTTTAACTTTACATAAATATATTATAACCCTTTAAGACCTGACCTACACAATTGTGTAGGCGATCCCAAGGAAAAGGAAAAATAATTTCCTCTTTTTGTGTTACCTAAAGCCGAGCCTGTATCCACACAATTGTGTGGACCCTTTCTTGATGTAACCTGACATTGGTAATTTTTTTAAATATTTTTTTTCAATCAAATATGATTCTATTAATTAGGGTTAAACACCAAGACTTTTCATACCGAAAGTCTCCCGATCTTAAAGGGATACAAAAAAAAGAAGAAAAGCCAGCTTTTAAAAGTTTATTCTTTCAGTCTCAGAATTGTGACAGTATCTTGCTTAATTTAATACCAGTGTTTGTAATATATCATGTGTCTGTTGAAATGATTTTTAAGTAACGTTTGTTTAATTGTATCAGTAGAGCTAATTTAAAAAATAACAAAAAAAAATCTCAAGTTCAACCAATATCACTGCAGTTTGAAAGCAATTTTAAACTATATTTTACATTCCATCTACATAGTACTGGTTTTCAAATACATAAGTAATGTCAGTTTAAAGGAGGTTTTATTATAAATATTATCATTTTCAAACCTTCCATTGTTTAAAAATCAGTATTATTTTACAATCTATTACACCCCCCCCCCCACACCCTTTACAGTTATAATTTTCATTTCCTGTATATTTAGTTTTGGTACAGCTTTCCAGTCTAAACCCAAACTGTGTTTTAGATTCTTAATATTGAAAGTGGTATTTTTTTTTTAGCTGAAACTTTTTAAACAGGTGGATTTTTCCATATGTTTAAAAAAAGTTTTCAACTAGATTTTTCACAGAGATTCGCTGACATTTTCTTTGTAAAGTTTGTTTGTATGGATTTATATATTTTTTAAATACATTTAGACAACTGTAAAGAATCTATATTTCGAAAAAATAAATTTCAACTGCATGTTATTATCAAAAGAAATTTTTCTAACAATAGTGAAAAATTACAGCTATGTAAATAAAAATAAATGCATGATTCAAATTTTACATTAAATTTTCCACCTTACCATTTTCATTAATTGGTATAATATTGAAATAATTTTGCACATGAATTATCATTTTTAACAAGAGAAGTTGCATTTAATTATCTTACCAGAAATTTGTTAGGATTTCTTTTACAGAATCATGTTTTTGCGAAATGGTGAACTTTTATAAAAAAAACTTGTAATACTTGTAAAAAATGTGAATGAAATGTAAAAACTTGTGAATTTGTAAAAAATGTAATCGGAATTTTGTAAATTAGAAATTATCACATTTAAGTTCTTATTTAGACATCATTGAGATGGTCCTTTATATATATATACAGCTAGATAATAGATTCATTGGTGATTGCAGCTATTATACAACACGTTTTTATAAATTCTAAAATCATTACATTTGTGAAGGATTTAATTAGGAGATTGGAAAAAATTTCTGAAATGTCTACTTTTAAGAGAAAGAATTTTGTTAAAGGCCATATGTTTTAAGGTAAAAAAAACTGTGAAGGATCTTTTAAGGGACTCAAATTCTTTCTAAAGAGACCCCTGCTTACAAATAACATTTTCCATGTTAAGGTTTTCATGAGGGACACTAAACATGAAAAAAGTATCAGAATGTAGCAATTATAAAATTTTTACAACATATAAATGAAATTTCAATTTGGAAAAATTGAAAAATAGCCCTTCGGGGAAAAAAAACCAGTTTTTTTCCCAACTTTTCCAGTTTTTTTCCCGAGCATTCCCATCACTACTGTAGATAGCATTTTATGAATCCACTCAAATGAGTAATGCATTTAACCCCTTGGGGACTAGTGTCACATATATGTGCCATATAAGGTGCTCAGAACCCTTTGTTCCCAGCAGTTGTTTTTACTCTAAATTTTGCTTTATTTAATCAGGATATTTTATTTTTTCCGATTTAAGTTAGAAGATTTACAAACTCATTTGATAAATTTTAGGATTTTTCTAATTAAAATTAACTAAATCGGAATTTATAGAGATTTTAAGCAATATTTACAACTCCACTTTACAAATCTTTTAAGTAAAATTATTTTTTTTTAGTATTTTATACAACTAGGAAATGTACAAATTTAATGTTCTTACAATAGAAATATTTCCGAATTGAAAAATCCCCATCCACCCAAACACCAAGAAAGCTGAAAAGGCAAAAGAAATCATCTTTTAAAAAATATTTTTGTTTAGTGCAACCAATAATGCTTTTGGAACAAAATAAAGTAACATATCTATAACTCATTCTGAACTGTATTTACTACTAATCGATGTATTAAGTGAATTTTATAACAAGTTTTTTTAATGGTACTTTAAAGTACCCTAGGCATAAAGTAGTGATGTAACGAATATTCAGTATTTGGCCCTTTTGCTGAATATTCAGCATGGCCGAATATTGAACAGATATTCTGCCGAATAGTTGCATATTTGGCCCATTATTCTAAGATATTTGGTTAGATAAGTTCCAGAAAAATCAAAACAAAATGTAATTTTAAATATTTTCAAAAAACAATATTAAAAAATTATATCTAAATACATTAATAATTATAAGAAAAAGAAATCCCAATACTTACTCAATTTTAAAGCTTCATGACAACTTATAAATAACTGTATATAATGGTATTACATGGAAGCATCTCATTGTGAAATATGGGATGGAGGAAGTATTATGAGGGGCTTGTTAATTTTGAGAGAAAGAAAAGAGAAAAGTAGCAGAAAAGAATAATTATATTTTAATGGAATGCATAATTATATTTTAAGAAAACCTTTTTCTTTACATACAGAATGAAAATTTACTAAGTTTGAGTTGAATGAAAATGGATATAAAAAGACAGAGGACACATGCATGTTCTTATTTTTGGGGGATGAAATGATTTTACTAAAATAAAAAAGCAATTTTTACAGAGGTAATGAGTTTCTATTTTAGATAAAAAATATATAAATTACTAGAAACTATCAATGGATTAAATAAAAAATTATGAATTAAATTATTTACATTTTTGAAAGTCGTATGTTATTTTATTGGCATCAAAGTATTTAAAATATTACAAAAAATGCATTCAACTGTTATGAATTTTGAACACTCAAACAAAAAAATAATTTCAATTAGTCCTTAATTTTTAATTTTAAAATAGAAAAAAAAATTTTTTTTTTAGTCAGTATTTGGTTGCCGAATATTCGGTATTCGGCCAAATCACTATTCATTAAATCTCTAGCATAAAGGGTTAAAATGATGCCCCCTTGGTATTGCATAAAACAATGCCGTAAAATTATTCTTTATCAGTTTGTTTCAATGAATGAATAAAACCTATCTTATCTTTATTCGTTTAGGGTGCCCACAAAGATACCTCCACTCTTCTCGCAAGTGTCCCAACCATCCAACATATGGTCTGACTAAAGACAATCGGGAAGTAGTGAAAATAAATGAAAACCATACAGAAGCAGAGATTCAGTGGTTGAATGGGTAAGTTTTTTTTCATCATTAGAATGTTATATTGTGAAATATAAAGTATGAAAATCAGGGTTGCTGGCTTTTAGCCAGGCCAAAAAAAGCCGGCCGGCTTTTTTTGGTTTTAACCACTTTAAAAAAGCCGGTTTTTATTGAAAAAAGCCAGTTTTTATTTTTTTAAGTTGGTTTACAGTAAATTCGTTTTAAATTTGGATCAATTAATTTTTAATACACTTATAAATATTTTCTATTAAAAAAAAATTATAGATTTCTATTAAATTTTATCAAATAAATAAGTCTAACTTCTAGAATGCAACTGTGAACGCATTATGTCTGAAAAAGAAAATATATATATACATATAAACATTGAAAAGGATATAAGTTAGGCTTTAAACTGGTGTTTTGAAATTCTATATTATATATAGTTTTGACTCTAAGCCGCTTTTTAGCAGGGCGCAGCACCCGGCGGCCTTTTTTATTTTCTTTTTGCACCCGGCGGCTCTTTTAAACCCTTCCGATGTGCCCGGCTGCCGTTTTTAACACTTCCTATGCACCCCATGGTAATTCAATTGATACCGGAAAAATGTCGCAAATTCTAGGGACTCCAAACAAACCAGTTCAAAATATGTTTTATGAACAAGGTACAAGTGTGCCCTTTTCGAAAAAAATGTGCCCTTATTTTATAATAGTGTTCCCTTTTTGAAAAAAATGCACCCTTTTTTAGAACAGCATTTCCTTTTTGGAATAGAGTTGACCCTTTTTGAAAAATTCACGCCCGGCGGTCCTTTTTTTCTAGCGTCAACACTAATATAGATCGACATGTACTACACATTTTAAAGATTATATTCAATTAAAACTGTTCTTAACTGCTCTGCTCAACAAGCGCAAAATGTTGACACATTTAAAAATTCATTTTTTAACGGAAAGATGTAAAATTCGAAAGCCTGACCATGGAAGCGATTTGGAATCGAACTGTGTTTTCCATTTTTTGATCCATCAATTACCTATTGAGTTATAAGAGATTTTGATCATGTGACAAACATGTTTTTTCACCCTTTTCTGAGTGGTTTCTTCTTTCGTGCGGAAATTCGATTCAAAACGCTCACTTTGACACTATTTTCTGAAAAATCTATTGCATTTGCAAAAAAACAGCGCAATTACATAGTTTCTGAACAACACCTGCTAGTTTCATGCATTTCTGAACAAAAATAAATTAAAACTTATGTCAGAAAGTTGCCCTTTTGGATTTAAAAGCCTTAATGACAAAATGTAGCACATCAAAATGAAAACATTCTTATGTGTCCATATGGAGAGATTAAGTTATAAATGTTAAAAGAGAAATTAGAAAAGATGTTTCATTTGAGGAGAGTGGTACATAAGTGTATAAAAAATAGAGCATTTAAAACAAGAAAAAAAAAAATCTCCAAATAAAATTTTGAAAAGCTTGTTGCTACGCATATTCATGCATATGCTATTCATAATGTTTTTTAATAGTGAGAAATGGTGGTGTTCTTATTAATATGACTATGTATAATTTCAAATGTTTGCTAGAAATAAAATAAGACTTTTATATTAATAGCTCTTAAAATTAAGTAATATAACTAAGTAACCATTGTCCTCTTTAATTTTATAAAGCAGTAAAAATGAAAAAATTGGCATTTGGTATGGCTCTTTTAAAATTTAGCCGACATGTGCAATTCAGAATACAAATCACTGGCAAAATCATCTAAGTTTTATTCCAGTATTAATGTCCTCATTATTGAGAAATTGGGTTAGTTATTAAACTGTAAATCAATTAAATGTCATTAAAACTAATTAAAAACACTTTAAAATGTGTAGTTTATAATTACAATGCTTTATTGTATAAAAGCCAATTATGGCCAAAAAAAGCTGGTTAAAACCAATAAAAGCCACCGGCCTGGCTTTTTTTAATTTTAGCCGGCTTTTTTGCAACCCTGATGAAAATGTTGTATTGGGAAGCACAGTGGTCAGCATGTGTCACGCTACAGGCCAAGAGTTCGACTCCCAGCTAGACAAGGTTCACTTAACCATTCATCTCTTTGGGGGGTTAATAAAATGAGTACCAAGCTAGCTCTTGGGAAACTTCTCGTAAGAGTTCCAACCATTCGGCATATCATTTGATTAAAGACAATCGTGAGGTAGTTAAAACAAATGAAAATCATACAGAAGTAGAGGTTCGATGGTTGAATAAGTTTTTTTTTCATCATTAGAATGTTATATTGTGAAAATATAAAGTATTAGAATGTTATATTTGGAAGCACAGTGGTCAACACATCTGACTGTGATGCTACAGTTCGAGAGTTCGACTCCCAGCTAGACAAGGTTCACTTAACCATTCATCTCTTCGGGGTCGATAAAATGAGTACCAAACTAGCTTTAGAGACTCTTCTTGTAAGAGTTCCAACCATTCGGCATTTCGTTTATTTTAACTACTCACAATCTTTAATCAAACTAAAATCATACAGAAGTAGAGGTTCGATGGTTGAATGAGTAAGTTTTTTTTCATCATTTTGGGAACTAAACACCAAGGGTCAGGGGTGGAGAATTTCTAGAAAATCTTACCAGCAAAGGATTTATTTTACAGCCAGCAAAATGCAACATACTGTAGAAAATTGTCATGACACAATTTATGCAACTGAAAAATAGTTTACTATTACTACAATGCATTTTCAAAAAAATTTTTCTTCTATAAACTTAACGGAGGAATGTTTTATATAGCTGCGTCCTGCTAAAGCGGCTTAGTCAACACTAAAGAATGTCCACTGTAGTTTGCAGTTTTCAAGACTACCTAAAGTTAATCACTCGTACACAGTGGAGGTCTGCAGATGCTAAAATTTCCAGGCCCTGCCCCATACAAAAATTAAAGGTTCAGCCCGAGTGAATTTCTACAAAACATTGAATTTCACGTCAATTTCGTTCAAAATTTGTCTTGTACCAGGAGTTCTGACCAAAAAAAATTTTTTTTTTCATGTTTATAATCTTCGTTTTTATAGAAGAGCTGCAAGCTGCAATATTTTTTTAGTGAATCTATTTCTTGTATGTAAATGTTTCAGTTATCATTAATATTGTTAATCCAAACTTCATGTACTGAAGCGTTAAAAATCTGAAAAATGTTATACAGAAAAAGCATAGAAAAGGGGGAAAAATGCGTTATAGATAAGTTACCTTCTTAGCAAGTGTAAATGTATTATATAATCTTACGTCTTAGTATATTTATTTTACATTAGGTCAACACGTTTTTTAGTTTAAAACAGGGTTCCGTCATAGGCAGGTTCTTTTTCATACATTTTTAATTTAGCTATACGGTGAAACTTATTTAACGAAGTCTCATCGTTACATTTAAAGACTTCGTTATGAAGAAAATTCCTTAAATTAGAATAAACTCAAATTCATGAAATTTGTATAATAAAATGGCACATGCATTAATTGAAAAATATACCCAAAATAGAAATATTAGAAAAATGTATTTTAATTCGGGCAGTAACTAAAAAGCTACATATGCAATGTAGACATGAGAAAAATTTAATTCGAATAATGTCAGAAAGAAAAAAAAAAAAAAAACAAAAAACATGAGAGGTAAACTAAAACGGAAGCATAGCGTAACTTTTTCTTTTTTCTCATTATTTGAATTCCTTAACTTGAAAAAAGTCTGTAATATTACTTTGTACAGGTTCCTTATAAAAAATACGATGTTCATAAAAACTTTCACATTTTTGTAAGTACCCGAAAAATGTATCTGTAATATTCTCGTGAAACTGGAATCCCCTTATTGTATCTAAGGATTTTAGCATTTCTTCTTTTGAATGGAAATTGCTAAATAAATAAATTTCATTTTCATACATAAATTCATACATCCATCGCAACGGCAACCTCTCCGTTTGAATGTGGTACACGCATGGAAGTGGAGTAAACTTCGTTATGTAGAATATATTTTTCGTAATAGGAAGGTTAATTTACATGTTAATGGTGTTGTTCAAAGTCAAGGTTCAGCAGAAAATTTTGTTACGTAGAAAACTTCGTTAAATAGGAACTTTATTAAAGGGAAGTTCCACTGTATTTTAATAAGCGTAGAAATATACTTTAAAAAGAATAAATTTTAATGCTCAAGTGTAGAATAATGGCAATTTAAAAATGTATGCATTTTTTGCAAAAATTTTTGGGCCAGGCCTAATTTTACTGACATTTCGAATGGACCAGGCCCCGCTGAGACAACAATTTTCATATGGGCTGGGTCAAAACTAAGACTGAAAATTTTAAGCTGTGAAGACTAGGAATGAAAGCAGTCCCAGCTCTGTACAGAAAAAATAAGCAGGCCCGGCCCGAGCCTTCAGAAAAATGTGCCTGGCTCAAGTGCTGTGAATGAAAATCGGCCTGTGCACATCTCTAGTACAGTGTAATACTACGTAAAAATTCACTTGCCAGTAGCTAGTAAAATGATATATTTCTCCATCCCTGCGAATAATACTGCATTAGACCACCTGACTGGGGCATTACATATGCTGTATAGCACTCCAAGGGCCCAGGGTCAAGTAAACAAGATTGTACAACACTGTAGGCCCTGATCCTTCTTGGGTCATATAGCCTCAGGTTTTTAGTTTGTTTCAAATGTTGTATTGGTAAATAAACTCTGCAGGATTTTTTTTCTTCTTGGGGCCCCATTTTGTAAAAAAAAATTTAATCTACTTACTCGAATTTGAACAAAGCATTTATTAACCTCTTTGACCTTCTGCTAAAATTTTACTTTCTGGTAAACTTGTTTTGTTTGCAAATTACACACCTTAAAACTTAAGAAAATAAAAATAATGAAGCGTGTGTTTTACTGAAACTGAATTTTGCGAAGGGGCCCTAAATAGATGCAATATTTTGCCTGGATCCATCCTTGAACCTAGAAGCTCTTAACCATTTACCAGTTTTCATCATCAGAAATTTTAAGTACTAAACAGTACCCGTCAAGATTTGATGGTAATGACTTGAATTTACGTTAGAAAAATTCTTTAATTTTAAATTAATCATTGAAATTGTGACAAATTTCTATATTGCATAAGTGATTTCTATTTCTTTAAGGCGAGAGATGGTGCTATGTGTACCTATTCAATGAAGTGAAAGAATTTTAAGTTTATAATTTACAAACAATTATGCTTGCTTTTTATTAAAAAGTTACCTAAAAATATTGGGTAGAGCATTTATTTTTATTTACTAGTCTCTTAAAATATAACAATATTTATTTTATTTTTTCAACTATACAATCATTAAAAGCTGCCATAAATTTTACTTTTAAGTCTCATTCTCCAAAAGCCTAAATTTGAAACTTCATGCAGCTAACGATTTATAATTCTAGCAGCTAATGATTTATATTATTTATATTTTTTATTACTTTAATTTTCTTTTACATTTTTATACATTTTTTAAATGTTTAACGATAGATATCAAGGTAATTTCATTTACAGTTCTTTTATGAATATTTTTCTTACTTTCAGTTTTATTTTTTACGGAAAAGAATGGCAAACTTTTCTTTCTGACACACCAGGGTTGGCAAGTTTCTTCCAAAGTGGAAAAAAACGGCCGGAAGAAATGGAAAAAACTTATTCTTTAAGAATTTACAATATAAGTTTCATCTTTGTAAGAAACAAATGTATACTTCATTAGACCTATAGAAATTTATTTAATTATAGGCTAAGTTAAGAATTACATCATTTTTTTAGTCAAGATCACACACCTCTCTAAAGCTTTTTAATTATTGGTTACTTGAAGAAAAGAAATTTTATCAAAATTATACAAAATCAATTAAAAGCTATAAATTTCAATTTAACCAGCATATTTAAAAAATGTACACTTCTTAAACTAGTAGTAAATAGTACGGATTATTTACTAATGATAGAAAGAAACGGTACTACTTAGTTATCCCTTCGACCAATTTCGGCAAATTATATAAATTGCCACATTATGCAAATTGACATAATTTTTATTTTAAATAACAAAAGTACAAATAAATTAGTATAATATTAATAAAAATACAAATAAAACATTGAAATAAAAATCACTTGATGACGTAAACACATGTAACTTGCTTAAGGTCAAGTGAATGTGACATTTACAATCAACCATTATTGGCATTTAATCTCAGTTTGGCGATAGATTTTTGGTTGATGGAATAACTAAGTAGTACCAAAGAAACTCATTTAAATAAAAGCTAGTGCTTTTAATTTACATCAGTTTTATTAAAGTAAGTAATATACAGTAATTAATGTAACAAATATTTCATTAAAACCCTTATTTTTCTTACTACAGTGCAACATGGTATAACAAGTTTTTTAGCAGTAGGATACTGCAACCAGTTTTTCAACTTAGAATAGATGAATGCAAAAGATGAAAAAAATTCTTAAAATATATAATGTGAACATTAAAAAGGTCCACAATCATACTTAAAAGGTGACTTAATGAAAAAGATGTTAAAAGTTTTTATTACATTAGTCGCCTTTTACGCAAGATTGTGGACCTTTTTAATGTTCATATTATATATTTTATGTTGAATTCGTCTCATGATATTATTTGAAAAAAAATCTTTCAAGTCTTACAGAACATGAAGGAGAGTTTTAAAGCATTTCGACATACCCATAGACCTTTTCTTAGAACATTAGTCTTTAAAAATCACCATTGAGATACGTATGCTAAATACTACGAGGGTGGTTCAATAAGTATTGTCCTTAGTGTATATAAAATATTTTTACTGTGATTGTTGATTTGGAATATCATAGCCTTTCTCAATTTCAGAACCATAGCTGCTATATTAACAAAATTTTAGAAGGAGGGGTGAAGTTTTAAAGACTTATGGGTTATGAGGGTTAAATGCTGGTTTGGAGCTTATGAGGCTACATTTGTGGCAATGGATGAGATGTGACTATATCGCTGTGATCCTGAGTCCAAGCGACAGTAGTTACGTCTCATCCACTGTCACAAATTTAGCCCCATAAGCTAAAAATTGGCCATTAACCCCCACTCCCCCCTTTTCACTCCTCCCTCCAAAACTATATGACTATAGCAGCTACGGTTCTGAAATTGAGCATATAAGCATCTAAGACATTAGGCTTCTATATTCCACAACAACCATCCCAGTACAAATGTTTTACATACACTAGGGACAATAATTATTGAACCACCCACGTAGTATAAATACTTACTTATTCGTTTATTTCCTGTGTTGCACAGTAAAATAATGCATTTTTATATGCAGAATAATTTGTAGTTTTTTACAGATCTGGCATAATTAATGAAAAAAATATCCCTCTACCTCTAAAGTTGTAAAATCCATCACCTGTAAATGCATACTGAACCTGAAATGAAATTTGTTATTAAAAAATAACTTATTTTTTCAAAAATATTTGTGATAGTTAAATTTTCCATGTTTTGGATTTCATATTATTATACTTCGAGTTTAATAATTTAACATAGTCAATATACTTTAATTTTGAGCATTCGTTTTGGTTTCTTCCTTTTTTTTTTCAATTTCTTCCAGAAGCCCAACCCTGTGATACACACATACATATATTCTTGATAATGGTCATAAAATATAACACATTGCTCATCATCTCAATTTATTTGATAATTACATGCAAAACATTTTAGCTGATATATTTTAAATATATATATTTTTAAAATATTGTTGTATTAAATTTTATTTAACTATAAAGCGTTCAACTAATAAAATAAATCATAACTTCTCTTAATAAAATACCATTATTGAAATCAATTATCACCAAAAATATCGCAGAAATTTTGACAGATGTTAAGCTCAAACCTGTGTCCTCTACAAAAATTTAGAGCTTTTAACCACTGTGCCAGCAGGAACTTGTGCTATTTTCCTCCAAATTGAAGAGGTTCAAAAAAGTGTTGACGTATGTGCATATGTGACAATTTCAATCTACCGTATATACTCGCGTATAAGTCAAGGAATTCCTGACAATTTCGGTAAGCAAATTTGTGTGTGTGTGTGTGTGGGGGGGGGGGGGGGGGGTCGACTTATACGTGAGTCAGTTAAAGCAAAAACAAAAACTTCGAATACAGCAAAATTATGGCTTTTTATGTACATGAATAAAAAAGTATATAAAATATACAAATAATAATAATTTATCATTAAAAGAAAATTCAATAATTTGTTGTTTATTTACCACTTTTTCGCATTGGCAAGTGAAATCTTTTGTTTATTTTTGTGCAAAATTGAAGTAAAAAGTTAGGGGGTCGACTTATACGTGGGTTTTTGATTTTTTCCAGAATTTGCATTCGAAAGTTAGGGGGTCGACTTATACATGAGTATATACGGTACTTAAATTTTTACATTTGCGTTTTAATGTATATGATGTATTATTTTTTGCAAAATCTGCTTATCACCGGTAGATTATGAATGCCTCTTCAAGATTTTAGTATGATCTTCTAAAATATACAAAATACTTTTATCAAATCGCACTTCTAATTCAGATAGAATTACAAAATTTAAATTTGTTATAAGAAAATTATAAAACTTCAGTCACTGAAACGTTAGGCTAGTACATTTTTATCAGTGTTTAATTTCATTTTTACTTACCTTATTTTTACTGTAGCAGCCAATCTTACCTGCTTAGAAAGCAGTTCTCATTGTGTTTTTTTTTCTATAGTTCAATGCATTCAAGAAGTTTGTATTTTCTGATAGACGGCTTGCAGATGGCATCACATGTCTGGTATCGTTTCATGTGGTATCCGATAAGGCTCTCCATGTGGTGCTCTCCATTTGACTTATTAGACTTATTTGCACTATCATAATAAAAATAAGAAAGATCTAAATTAAACAAAATAACATGGGCTTTTAACGGCAAACGGGGAGTTCTGACATTCCGTGTTTTCCAGTAGTATCAGTCATTGCTAACAGCAACGTGACATCAGTGTCAATGCAAGCCGTCTATAAATTCAGAACTTCCGATCATACTACCAGATCTGCTAATTGTCCTGATTTTAGAATACTATTTTTATAATTTTTGCTTTATTTACCCAAAAATTTTGTGATTAAAACAAACAAACAAACAAAAAAAAAAACTGGCATTCAAATGTCTATAGGTTGACAGGTATGCACTGTTATATAAAATATTTTTTTAATTACAACTAAGAATCGACAGAAACAGGTTTTTAAGACAAACAGAAACCAAATTTCGGCAATCTTATTTTAGACCGAAAAAAAGGTAAAAAAAAAAAAAAAAAAAAAACAATCCATGCATAAGTATACATAATTATTAATTATACATGTAGCCCAAGTTTCCTGGATTTAACTTTAATAATGATCATCTGTTATACTAGAACTTTCTCAAAGAGTATTCGAAACTCTTCTGCAGTTTCAAGCTAAAAATTTTCTTAAGTCTGCAGCTTTTAATGAGAATGCGAAAACCATCTTTAAAATTTAGTCTTATATGCTCTGCTTGCTTTATAATGTGCACTCATATCTTGAGTCGATTGTGACTGATAATTATAAACAGCGAAGTTCATAGCAATGTGTAATGTTTAAAATTTCCGAAAGAAGAAATGAGATTTTTGGAATACAGATAGTTTCAGCCCAGCCGGGTTTTCAGCAGCATTTTCGCCAAAATGGAACCAAATTTTCGGTCGATCTCCAATTACAACAATTAGATATAGAAACAATTATTTTGGATCATTTTATTAATTGAAAATAAAAAGTACAATTAAATTATAATCAGGATTCATTGATATATATCAGATATTTATTTTCAAAGCATCAAGGTTTTTGATATTTTCATTTTCATACATTTGATATTTATTTTTTAAAATGTTGTATTTCATGATATTTTCATATTTGAATGATATTTATTTTCAAAATATTTTCATTCGAAAGAAGTGTAAATGAATTCAACTCTTATTTAAGAATTAGCTCATCTGTAAATAAGAACTAAAAAGAATAGCTCAATCACAGATTGTGCAACATAAAAATAATATTTTAGATCTAATTATAATATCTGCCTGCAGTTTATCTCTGACACCTCAAATATAGAAATATTTAAAAATTATCATGGATCTAAATTCAGACTTTAACCAGGTTTAGCAAAGATTTTCAGACTTATTTTATGCATATGTGTATGCATATTTATTTATGATGATACTGATGGGCAAATGTTTGTACTGATGACAATTTCTTTATTTAGATATAAAGATAACAAAGAGAAGCCTGTCAAAAGGAAAATGTTGACAAATTCTCAAGAGGCGTTCAGACAAATAAATACTGTGAAATCCAACAGTTCATCGCCCTCTGCATTATCTGTTGCTTCCAGCTATGGATCATCAGAATCTGGGATTTCATCATGCTCTGACGCCTCCAGAGATAGCAACATTTCTTCTCCAGAACAACAAAGGAGGCCTCAAGAACCACAGGCCGCTGAAAGACGGTTCTTCATGACAGTGGATCCTAAGGCATTAGAAGCTGCAGAAATCCTCTGCATGTTCTCTAAACTGGGTTAGGTGAAAGCCTATTGTACATGGACACATTTATATATATGTAAATACTTGTAACATACCGTTGATCCATTCTCCCCTCTCCCCAGCATTAAACTTAAAAGCATGAAATGTATTATTATTATTATTATTTTTTTTTTTTATCAAAATCTATATGTTTAACTTTATATTCTTAGAGGATAATTTTCTTACCAAGTTGGTAAAATCATTTCGAATCAACATTTTTTTTTACACTTTGAATGCTTCTTTTTATGCTACACATCACTTAACTTACTAAATTTCTCCAGAACAAAGGTTTAGAGAACCACAGGTTGCTGAAAGATGGTTATTTATGCCTGTTGATCGTAAAGCACTAGAAGCTCCAGAAATCCTCTATATGTTTTCTAAACTGTGTTTGGTGAAAGTGTGTAAATTCTTGCAATACATTGTTGACCTATTATCAAGTTTCACCTCTCCCCAGCATTAAACTTTTAAGCATTTTTTTTAAAAAAATCAAAGTCATTTTTAAATTTACTTTTCTTAGAGGATGGTTTTTTTTTCTTTTTTTTTCAAGTTGATAAAATCACTTGGAATCTTCATTTTTTAAACTTAGAAAGGTTATTTTTACACTTCTGGCGCCTCAAGAGATAACAATATTTCTTCTCCAGAACAAAGGGGTCAAGAACCACAGGCCACTGAAAGACTTCTTTATGCCTGTTGATCCTAAGGCACTAGAAGCTGCAGAAATCCTCTGTATGTTTTCTAAAATGTGCTAGGTGGAAGTGTTGCATATTGGCACACACACACACACACATATATATATATATATGTAAATACTTGTATACTGTTGATCCATTCTCACAAAGTTTCCCCTCTCCCCAGCATTAAATTTATAAGTGTGAAATGTATATATTTAAATCAAAATCTGTATTTTTAACTTTATACTCTTCTTAGAGGATGTTTTTCTTACCAAGTTGGAAAAATCATTTTTTACACTTGGAATACCTTTTTTTTTTATATATACTAAATTGCCTAACTTGCCAAATTTTATATATATTTTTTTACACTTGGAGTAACTTTTTTTTTTACACTAAATTGCCAAATTTTACAGTTGGAATACCTTTTTTATACTAAATTAACTTGCTAAATTTTACTTATTTTTAAACTATATTACCCAATTTGTCAAATTTTACATATTTTTTACACTTGGGGAAAACTTTTCAATTAAGTCTAAAAGTAAGTATTCCAAGTTTCATTATTTTTATATTATATATTTTTCTCATTGCTTTCGACTCTCTTGTTGCTTTTAATAATAGTAAATGCTGACTATAAAGGGGAATACTTCGTATTGTCAAAGGAATGGGTTAAAGTTTTATTGCCAAAAATAATCTTTTAACTATCATCTTTTGTTGCATTTAATTTTTTTTTATTATATAATCATCTTTTATTGTATCAAGAAAAAGAAATCTTGTTTTGAAAAAAATCCCTTGTATCATTTCAAAACTGTGCTATATGAAAGTATACAGCATATGTAAATACTTTTTATACACTGTTGATCTATTCTCATTGAGTTTCCCCTCTTCCCAACATTAAAATTGCAAGCATGGAATAAATCTATATTTTTAACTTTATACTCCTTAAGGGATGTTTTTTCTTTTCAAATTGATAAAATATTTCTAAAATGTAAATTTAATTTTAATTATTAATCTTACTCTCAGTTCATTAATTGCATTAAGATTTTGACACATAAAATTAAGAATGATTTCATTGCCAAAAATAATCTTTTACTGCATCAAGGAAAAGATATGTTTTGAAAAAATCCTTTGTATGTTTTGAAAAAATCCGTTGTATGTTTTGAAAACTGTTCTGAACGAAAGTACATTGCATATGTAAATACTCATTATATAACTATTCTTGATCCATTCAAAAAGTTATCCCTTTCCCCAACATTAAACTTATAAGCATGGAATGTCAGAGGCATTCGACAATTAAATACTGTGAAAACCAATAGCCCATCACCTTCTACATCATCTGTTGCTTCCGGCTGTGGATCATCATAATCTGGAATTTCATCATGCTCCGACACCTCAAGAGACAGCAATATTTCTTCTCCAGAACAAAGGTTTCAATAACCAGAGACACAAGAAAGCGGTTCTTTATGCCTGTTGATCGTAAGGCACTAGAAGCTGCAGAAATCTTCTGTATGTTTTCTAAACTGTGTTAGGTGAAAGCTTATTTCATATTGACACATGTATATGCAAATTCTTATAATATACTATTGATCCATTCTCATCAAGTTTCCCCTCTTCCCCAGCATTAAACTTTTAAGCATATGCATTATTTTTTTAAAATCAAAATCTATATTTTTAAATTTATACTCTTCTTAGAGGATTTTTTTTTTTTTTTTTTTTTTTTTTTTTTTGGCTAAGTTGATAAAAGCATTTTTAATCATAATTTTTTACACTTAGAACGCTTATTTTTACATTTCTGACGCCTCAAACCACAGGCTGCTGACATACAATTCTTTATGCCTGTTGATCCTAAAGCATTAGTAACTGTAGAAATCCTCTGTATGTTTTATGAACTGTGTTAGGCAAAAGTGTATTGCATATTGACACCTGTATATATGTAAATTCTTGTAGTGCACAGTTAACCTATTCTTATCAAGTTTCCCCTCTCCCCAGCATTAAACTTATATATATATATATATATATATATATATATATATATATATATATATATATTTTAATTAAAATCATTTTTAAATTTATACTCTTCTTAGAGGATGTTTTTTGCAAGTTGATAAAATCACTTTGAATCATCATTTTTTGAACTTAGAAAGCTTATTTTTACACTTCTGACGCCTCAAGAAATAGCAATATTTCTTCTGAAGAACAAAGAAAGTTTCAAGAACCACAGGCCGCTGAAAAACAGTTATTATGCCTGTTCCTAAAGTACTAGAAGCTGCAGAAATCCTCTGTAGGTTTCCTAAACTGTGTTAGGTGAAAGCTTATTGCATATTGACGCATGTATACAGTAGACTTCCTTAAATCCGCGAACGCCTAAAATCCGCATATTTTTTCAGATGTAAACAATGAAAAGTATAGTTAAGTTGCAGGAACAAAATTCAATATGGCGCCAAAATCAGCGACTACCGTAATGCTTTTTTTTACTAAATTTTTTGTTAATCATTCTGTTTTGGCTATTACAGCTGATTTATTACTAAATAAATTTACATTACTTTTGATTTTTATATAAATTAGCATATCTATATCAAAAATTCCAGGGTTGGAAATGGAAAAATCCATGAACCGGAACGCTATTTAATTATTGTTCGTGGAATTTTTAAAAAAAAAAATTATAGACAAATTTATTTTTAAACATACAAAGCAGTATAAGAAAAGCATTCAAGAGACTAAATAACAATGAAAAAAGTTACAGTGAGTGCAATAAGCTATATATACTGATAATAGCATTAACACTGTTCTACTTGCTTTCACTAGATGGCAGCATAGGACTTTTGGAATCGAATTGAATCGATTTCATTCGTAATAATTTAATATTTTACATAATTATTTTAATAATTACTTACTTTTAAACTAATAAATTATTTTAATATTTTACTTGTTTTAATGTTTCACTTTATTGTAAGCATTCATTATAATTTCCCTTGCTTAACTACCAATCAAATTAATGTTTCAAAAATGTAAACAAATCAGTGACCAGAAATCTGCAAAATTCTAAAATCCGCACAACCTCTGGTCCCAAGCTGTGCAGATTTGAGGGAGTCTACTGTATATGCAAATTCTTATAATATACTATTGACCCATTCTCATCAAGTTTCCCCTCTCCCCAACATTAAACTTTTAAGCATATGTATATATATATTTTAATCAAAGTCTATATTTTTAAATTTATACTCTTAGAGGATTTTTTTTTTTTTTTGCCAAGTTGATAAAATCATTTGAAATCATTATTTTTTACACTTAGAACACTTATTTTTACACTTCTGATGCTTCAAACCACAGGCTACTGAAAGACAGTTCTTTATGCCTGTTGATCCTAAAGCACTAGAAGCTGCAGAAATCCTCTGTATGTTTTCTAAACTGTGGCCTATTGCATATTGACACATGTAAATTCTTATAATATACTATTGACCCATTCTCATCAAGTTTCGCCTCTCCTCAGTATTAAACTTTTAAACATATGCTTTTTTTTTTTTTAACAAAATCTATATTTTTAACTTTATACTCTTCTTAGAGGATGTTTCTTTTTGCCAAGTTGATAAAATCATTTGGGATCATCATAGTTTATTTTTACACTTCTGACACCTCAAGAGATAGCAACATTTCTTCTCCAGAACAAAGGTTTTAAGAATCACAGGCTGCTGAAAGACTGTTCTTTATGCCTGTTGATCTTAAAGTGCTAGAAGCTGCAAAAATTCTCTTTTCTAAACTGTGTTAGGTGAAAGTCTATTGCATATTGACATATGTATATTCTTGTAATATACTGTTGACCCATTCTTATCAATTTTCCTCTCTCCCCAGCATTAAATTAAGCATATATATATATATATTTTAACAATCTATTTTTAACTTTATACTCTTCTTAGAGGATTTTTTTTTTTTTTTTTGCCAAGTTGATAAAATCATTTGGAATCGTCACTTTTTACACTTAGAATGCTTATTTTTTTTACTACATTGCCTAACTTGCCAAATTTTGCATATTTTTTACACTTGCAATACCCTTTTTACACTAATTTATCAAGAGGCGTTCAGACAAATAATGCAAAATCGGATAGTCCACCACCCTCTACATTTGTGCCTTCCGGCTATGTATCATCAGAATCTGGGATTTCATCATGCTCTGATGCCTCAAGAGAGCAATATTTCTTCTCAAGAACCACAGGCCACTGAAAGACAGTTCTTTATGCCTGTTGATCCTAAAGCGCTAGAAGCTGCAGAAAACCTTATATTGTTGACCAATTCTCATCAAGCTCCCCTCTCCCCAGCATTAAAGTTTTAAGCATATATATATATTTAACAATATCTATATTTTTAACTTTATATTCTTTTTAGAGGACCTTTTTTTTTGCCAATTTGATAAAATCATTTGGAATCTTCACTTTTTACACTTATGTTTATTTTTTACACTACATTCCCTAACTTGCCAAATTTTACATATTTTTTACACTTGCAATACCTTTTTTTACACTAATTTACCTAATTTATCAAGAGGTGTACAGACAAATAATGTGAAATCCAATAGTCCCACCCTCTACGTTTGTGCCTATGGATCATCAGAATCTGGGATTTCATCATGCTCTGACACAAGAGAGCAAGCAATATTTCTTCTCCAGAACAAAGGTGGCCCCAAGAACCACAGGCCGCTGAAAGACATTTCTTTATGCCTGCTGATCCTAAAGCACTAGAAGCTGTAGAAATCCTTACACTGTTGACCCATTTTCATGAAGTTTACCCCCAGCATTAAACTTTTAAGCATGTATTTTTTTTTTAAAAACAAAATCTATATTTTTAACTTTATACTCTTCTTAGAGGATGTTTAAGTTGATAAAATCAATTGGAATCATCATTTTACACTTAGAATGCTTATTTTTACACTAATTTATCTAACTTGCCAAATTTTACATATTTTTTACACTTGTAATATCTTTTTTTACATTAAATTACTTAACTTGCCAAATTTTATTTATTTTTACACCACATTGACTAACTTGCCACATTTTACATAATTTAGTGTAATATCTTTTTTTACACTAAATTACTTATCTGTCAAATTTTACATATTTTTTACACTAAATTACCTAACATGCCAAATTTCACTTATTTTTACATTACATTACCTAACTTGCCAAATTTTACATATTTTTTACACTTGCAATACTTATTTTTATACTTAATTGAAAAGTTCCTTCATGACACTTAATTGCAAAGTTTCATCATTTATATTTTTAACTTTATATTCCTTAAAGTATTTTTTTTTTTAACTAAGTTGATGAAATATTTCTATAATATATATTTAATTTTATTTAAATTGTTAAAATCTCATTCTCAGATCATCAATTACATAAAGATTTGACACAAAAAATTAAGCATAAATTTTAGAAATATTGTGGCGTCCTCCAAAAAAAGCATCCTTTAAAAGAAAAGGTACGCAGTAAAATATATTAATTTTCTTATGAGAAATTTAAAAAATACGAATGTATCCCTTTCCCATAGATTTATTACAATAATCTGAAATGATCAGTATCAAGTTATACATTACCTTTGCTTGTATATCAATAATTTATAATTTGCATCACAAGGTACATTACCTAAATTGCTAAATTTTATATATTTTTTTACACTTTGAATATATTTTTTTACACTGCATTACCGTTTCTGCCATATTTTACATATTTTTTTACACTTATTTTTAGACTTAATTGCAAAGTTTCTCCCAAATTTCATATTTCTTATATTTTTCACATTGCTTTAGACTTTCTCATTGCTTTTAATAATGGTAAATGCTGACTAAGGGGGGTACTTGTCAAAGGAATGGGTTAAAGTTTCATTGCCAAAAATCATCTTTTAATTAACCTTTTTTATTGCATTTGTCTTTTATATCAACATCATTTATTGCACTAAGAAAAAGAAATGTTTTGAAAAAAAAAAAAAAATCCTTTGTATATTTTTCAAAACTGTGCTAGATGAAAGATGTGCTAGATATTTAAATACTTTTTATATACTTATCAAAGTTTCCCTTCTTCCCAACATTATACTTAAAAGGATGAAATGTATTTTTTATCGAAAAGTCTATTTTTTAACTTTATACTCCTTAAAAGGATATTTTTTTTCTTACCAAGTTGATAAAATATTTCTATAATGTAAATTCAATTTAATTTTAATTATTAATCTTGCTCTTAGCTTATCTAATAGATTGACGCATAAAATTAAGAATGATTTTTATAAATATTGTGACAAACCTTAAAAAAAAGGTATGCAATAAAATATTATTTTTTTGTGAAATTTTAAAAATACATTTGCATTCCTTTCCCAAATAGTTATTGCAGTAACCTAAAATTATCCGTATTAAGTTATACATTCCTTTTGCTTGCATATCAATAATTTGCATAACAAAGTATATTGCATAACTTGCCCAATTTTACATATTTTAATACTTGGAATATTTCTTTTTTACACTTAATTGCAAAGTTTCTCCCAAGTTTCCCTTTTTTTAATATTATATTTTTCTCATTGTTTCTGACTTTCTGGTTCCTTTTAATAATGGTAAATGCTGACTGTTAAGGGGGAATACTTGGTATTATCAAAGGAATGGGTTAAAGTTTCATTGCCAAACATCACCTTTTAATTATCCTTCATTGCATTTGTCTATTATATAACCATCTTTTATTGCATCAAGAAAAAGAAATCATGTTTTGAAATAATCCTCTGTATATTTTCAAAACTTTGCTAGATGAAAGTATGTTGCATATGTAAATACTTTATATACTTATCAAGTTTCCCCTCTTTCCAACATTAAACGAAAAGTCCAATTTTTAACTTTATACTCCTTAAAGGATGTTTTATTTTTATCTAGTTGATAAAATATTCCTAAAATGTAAATTTGATTAAATTTTAATTATTAATCTTACTCTCAGCTCATCTATTACATTAAGATTTTGACACACAGAATTAAGAATTATTTTTAAGAATATTGTGACACAAAAAAACTTTAAAAAAAAGATATGCAGTAAAATATATTAATTTTTTGACAAATTTAAAAAATGAATTTGCATTCCTTTCCCAAATATTTATTGCAGTAACTTAAAATTATCAGTATTAAGTTGTACATTATCTAACTCGCCAAATTTTACATATTTTTTACTCTTGGAATATTTATTTACACACTTAATTGCAAAGTTTCTCCCAAGTTTCATTTTTCTTATATTATATTTTTCTCATTGCTTTTGACTTTCTTGTTGCTTTTAATAATAGTAAATGTTATCTACTAAGAGGAATACTTGATATCGCGAAAGGAATGGGTTAAAGTTTCATTACCAAAACTAATCTTTTAATTATCTTTTATTGCATTTGTCTTTTATTATATAATCATCTTTATTGCACCAAGAAAAAGAAACCATGTTTTGTAAAAATCCTTTGTATATTTTCAAAACTGTGCTACATTAAAGTATATTGCACATGTAAATACTTTTTATATACTGTTGATCCATTCTCATAAAGTTTCTCTTCTCCCCAACATTAAACTTACAAATATGGAATATATTTTTTCTTGAAAAATCTATTTTTAAATTTTTACTCCTTAAAGGGTGTTTTTTTTCTTACCAAGTTGATAAAATATTTCTATAATGTATACTTAGTTTTATTTGAATTATTAATCTTACTCTCAGCTCATCAATTACATTAAGATTTTGACACACAAAAATCAAGAATAATTTTTATAAATATTGTGACAAAAAAAAAGAAAAAATATCCTTTGAAAAAAGGTATGCAGTAAAATATAATAATTTTCTTATGAGAAATTTTAAAAATACATTTGCATTCCTTTCCCAAATATTTATTGCAGTAACCATTGCTAAAATTATCAGTATTAAGTTATACATTTCTTTTGCTTGCATATCAATAATTTGCATCACAAGGTACATTACCTAACTTGCTAAATATTGCATATTATTTTGCACTTTAAATATTTATTTTTACACTGCACAACCTTTTTTGCCAGATTTTACTCCTTTTTTAACACTCTGTATACTTATTTTTAGACTTAATTGCAAAGTTTCTCCCAAGTTTCATTTTTCTTATATTTTTCACATTGCTTTCGACTTTCTCATTGCTTTTAATAATGGTAATTGCTGACTAAGGGAATACTTGCCAAAGGAATGGGTTAAAGTTTCATTGCCAAAAATTAGCTTTTAATTAACATCTTTTATTGCATTTAATCTTTTATATAATCTTTTATTGCACCAAGAAAAAGAAATCACTTGAATTTTTTTCAAAGCTGTGCTAGATGAAAGTATATTGCATATGTAAATACTTTTTATATAGTTATAAAGTTTCCCATCTTTCCAACATTAAACTAGCATGGAATGTACTTTTTTATTCTATTTTTTTCAATTTTATACCCCTCTTAAAGGATGTTTTTCTTATCATTTTGATATAATATTTCTGTAATTTGATTTTAATTATTAATCTTACTCTCAGCTCATCAATTACATTAAGATTTTGACACATAAAATTAAGAATTTTTATAAATATTGTGACAAAAAAAATCTTTTAAAAAAAGGTATGCAGTAAAATATTAATTTTATGAGAAATTAAAAAAAAAAATTCATTCCTTTCCCATATATTATTGCAGTAACGTAAAATTATCTGTATTAAGTTATACATTCCCTTTGCTTGCATATCAATAATTTGCATCACAAGGTTCATTACCTAACTTGCCCAATCTTACATTTTTTTAATATTTGGAATATTTATTTTTACACTTGCAAAGTTTCTCCCAAGTTTCATTTTTCTTATATTTTTCACATTCCTTTTAATAATGATAAATGCTGACTAAGGGGAATACTTGTCAAAGGAATGGATTAAGGCTTCATAGCCAAAAATTGGCCTTTAATTAAACCTCTCATTGCATTTGTCTTATATAATCATCTTTTTTGCATCAAGAAAAAGAAATCATGTTTTGAAAATATCTTCTGCATGTTTTCAAAACTGTTCAACATGAAGGTATACTGCATACGTAAATATTTGTTATTATACTGCTGATCCATTCTCATGAAATTTTTCCTCTCCCCAACATTAAACTTACAAGCATGGAATGTATTTTTTACAGAATAATCTATGACTTTATACTGTTCTTAAAGGATTTTTTTTTTTCTTACCAAGTTGATAAAATATTTCTATAACATATACAGTCGAGTCTCTCTATAACGAAACTCCATACATCGAATTTCCCTATATAACGAATTTGTAGTAGGACCGGTCCCTCTTTCTCATGATCTCATTAAAAACAGTCTTCATATAGCGAAATATCTATCTCCATATAACGAATTTTTTCATAAAATGTTCTTTATTTATTAAGATTTAAAAAAGCTTCCAAATCACATGGAATCAATTTTCCATCACTAATTCCTACTTTATCGTTCAGTGCTGAGTTGTTTACCTTACTTTTCTACCTTCAATCTCCTTGTTCTGTATGTCCAACGAATTCATCTCTCCCCCTCCCACACACCATCCAACATCCTTCTTAAAACAGTGTCAATTGTCTTTTGATCTTATAAGGAGAGGACTTCAAATGGAGGAAAATGTCCCCGATACAACTTTTTATTCCTTGCTAAAGTGTAACCATTTTTTCGAGAGTGTAACAATTTTGAAATCAAAACAGCGAAAAATTACAGATTTCTTCATCTAAAATTAATGTTTTTTCCTTATGGGATTTTTATTATGCTTTCAAATAAATGTCTTCTTTTTTTTGAAACTGTTTAAATAATTAATAAATACAATATTAGGTTAATATTTATAGTTAAACATTTCAAATTCTTAATTAAATACCTCAAATAATTTTTGTTCAAAATTTACACATTAAATAGGAATTTTTACTTATTCTCTAAATAACGAATTTCTTTATATAACGAATTTTTTACTGGAACAATGGATTTTGTTATGTAGAGACTCGACTGTATTTAATTTTATTTGAATTAATCTTACCCTCAACTCATCAATTACATAAAGATCTGACATATAAATTTAATATGTTAAGCACCATGTCGGTCACCGGTGACTTACACTAAACTTTTCGTTTTGAATGTGTCATTCACTGATGACTAGAGGTCTAAAATATGATATAAAACTAAATAAATATATATACATATTGTTTTAAGCAATTACTGAAAATTCATTTAAAATTTACTTACCTTTTATTTATTACAGGATTATACAGTGGAACCCGGTTAATACGCGGATTTTTTCCGATCCCTTGAACATCGCCTATAAGACTAATGCAAAAATGTCACGTTTAATACGCGATCCCGCTCAATACGCGAGAGATCTCCGGTCCTTAAGGCAAAAAATCACACTTAAGACCTGAATTCATGGATCAAGATGCGAATTCCTTGTCTCTTTTCCAGTATTGCTAATTTATTGGATTTTTTATATTCAAATGAAAAACAGTGTCTCCAAATAGTAATATTTACTTTATTTAATAACAGATTAATTAAGGCAAGCATTACTAATAGGAAATAGTGGTAGATATTTGAATTTAAAAAACCCTGCTAAATTAGCAACACTGGAATTCTTTGATCCCGCGTCCTAATTTTCTGTGTTTCTCGCTTCGTGTATGTTTTTATGTAGAGATAGAAAGACGAATTCAGGATACTCAAATATGTCATGAAATTATGATTAAGGCTGATTATACCTATTGTTAGTGATGTTTTAAAGGTCAGTTATATACCTACTATGTTTAAAATAAATATTATAGGTAAAAAAAATTAAACTCGTAAATATTAAATAAATATGACTGGTTAATATTTTTATGCTTTCTTTTCTTTTTGGTATGCTAACAATATTTTTTACAAAAAAGGATAGTTTTTTCTTATAATGAAAAGGATATATTATAATGGTATACATTATCACAAGTACTAAATATGATTTTAACAACTGGATTGTGTTTCAAAAGTTTAATATTTTTTATCTCTGTTTAAAAAAAAAAAAAATAGTCTAGCTGGAAATTCCTTTTTATATTTTTGGTTGTAACGTATTAATCTACAATAAAGCTGTTTAAATACATATTTTATTTCCAGTTATTATTCCAGTCATTCTTAAAAAATAATAATGAGTTAAAGTGGAATACAATTAAATTTCAATCTAAATATACCTAAAAGATACAATTTTCTACCATAAACATCTAACCAAAACCTCTAAAGTTAATTTAGAGGATTAGATGCGTAAATAAGCATAGTTTTTGCAACATTATACAAATCACGTTTAATGCGCAATCCCGCTTAATATGAGACTTTTGTCCATTCCCTTGAAACGTGTCTTAACCGGGTTCGACTGTACTTTCTTAAAAATTGCTTAAAACTTACTTAAAACATTGTAAATTTTTCAGCTTCAGTGTCAGTCACTGTAGCACTTCACATTTTAAGAATGATTTTTAGAAATATCCTTGGTTAAAAAAAAAACATCCTTTAAAAAGGATATGCAGTAAAATATATTAATTTTCGTACGAGAAATTTAAAACATACAAGTGCATTCATTTGCCATAGATTAATTGCAGTATTCTAAAAGTATCAGTGTCAAGTTACACATCTCTTTTGCATTACAAGGTACATTATACCTAACTTGCTAAATTTTGCATATTTTTTACTCTTTTAACACTTTTTTTTAAATATTTAATTGCAAAGTATCTTCCAGTTTTCATTTTTCTTATATTATGTATCTTTACCATTGCTTTTAATAATGGTAAATGCTGACTATTAAGGGGGAATACTTAGTATTATCAAACGAAAGGGTTAAAGTTTCATTGCCAAAATAATCTTTTAATTATCTTTTATTATATAATCATCTTTTATTGCACAAAGAAAAATAAGTCATATTTTGAATAAATTTGCTCAGATGTTCTTTAAGCAAAAAATGTAATATTAAAAACTTTTTTTTTTAATGTTGCAATGTTTTCTATATTTTTCTCATTAAACTTTATCATGACAGTATTAGTTAGGGGCTACTTCACTCACATGAAAACACCCATTCTCTAATGTTAATCCTATAGAAGAAATTTTTTAAGAGTTTAAAATATTGAAATGCAAGCAAGCTGTTCCCCCCCCCCCCCCCCTATTCAGTAACTGAGATCAATCTCGACAAAAGCTGCTTAGATTTTTCAATTTTGTTTGCAGGCTTTTTATGAGAATACGTTCATTTTTGGACACAGTTCCAAAAATACAAATAACCTAATTAAAAAACACTAAACAAAATTGGAAAAGTAAAAAAAACTGCCTTTGTACAGGTGGATCTCAGTTATTCAATGGAAAAAAAAAACCCAGCTTGCTTGCATTTCAATATTTTAAACTATCTTAAATTGCTTTCATAGGATTAACATTAGTGAACAGATGTTTTCGGGTGAGTGAAGTAGTAGCCTCTTAACAAGTCATTAAAAAAAAAAAATTACATTTTATTTAAAAAATGAGTTACATATGTCTTTGCTGAAGGAGAAAAAATTGTAATACTTATTTTTGCCAAAAATCTTTTACTGAATTTGTTTTATATAATAATCTTTTATTGCATTTAATTGTCTTATAATACAATCATGCTTCATTGCATGAAAAAAAGGTCATGTTTTGAATAAATTTGCTCAGATATACTTTTATAAAATAAGAATTGAATATGAAAAAAAGTTTTTTTTTTTTTTTTTTCCCTCCCATAAATGTAAATGTTTTTCTCTCAAACTATTTTTATGATAGTCATCAATATATTATGGGGGGGGGGGGATACTTATTTTTACATTTACTGCAAAGAGTTCCTCTCAAGTTTCATTTTTCTTTATATATCATTGCTTTTAACAATGGTAAATACTGAGTCATGGGTTCAAGTTTCTTTGCCAAAAATGTTTTAATTGTCATCTTTTATTGCATTTGTCTTATACAATCATGTTTTATTTATTGCATTTAATTGTCTTATTATATAATAATACTTTATTGCATGGAGAAAAAGAAGTCATATTTTGAATAAATTTGCTCAGATATACTTTCATAAAGCAAAAATTAAATATGAAAAACTTTCGTTAAATTTTTTTTTCTTTTTAATATATATATATATATATAATGTTGCAATGCTTTTCTCATCAAACTATCTTGATGATAGCCATCACTATATTATTCAACAATAGTCATCTAAAAAATGTTGTGTTACTTAAAAGTAGGTTACATGGGTCTTTGTAGGGGAGGGGGGGGGGGAGCAATACTTAGCCAAAAATCTTTTAATTATCTTTTATTGCATTTAATAGTTTTTTATTATATAATTTTTTACTGCATGAAGAAAAGGGAGTGATGTTTTGAATAAATTTGCTTAAAAAAAAAAGGATATTCTTAACATATTTTATGCTTTGCCATTTTCTTTATAAATGTTACAATGTTTTTCTCATCACTATTTTCATAATAGTCATCACTGTATTGTTTAACAACAGTCATCTGTTTGTATTACTTAAACAGAGAGTTAAACATATTGTTAGGAGGCGGGGGTGCAAAATACTCTTCGCAGAATCAATACTGAAATAAAATACCTTTTATTTCAGTAATAAGTATTTTATTTCAGTTTTTTTTTAGTTTTTGAAATAAAATACCTTTTATTTAGCATATTTAACGATTTTAGAATTGATTCTACATTTTTAAAAACTCTTCTATTGCACAGTGCCACATTCCTCTAACGGTGACTTTTGGAGCTAATTTTTTTTCATGGAATCCTTCTTCCCCCAACTTGTTTAATCTTCTTACAAAATTTAACATCATTCCCTCAATTCGATTGCGCTACAGAGCACTCTGATAGTCCAAGAGCCGACAGCACAAAAACCTATGTTATCAAGCACAAGAAAAAACCTTTATTTTATGGGAGAGTAGAATTAGGGGAATCTAATTATCCATGTCAGCCGGAAGTGGAGGATAAGCCAAAAATTAATACCACCAGTGGTTGACTCATAGGTTTACCATTATGTTTGTCCTACAAATATCCTCCATGTTTTCATACCTTTGTTTGTAGGACAAACATAATGGTAAACCTACGAGTCAACCACTGGTGGTATTAATTTTTGGCTAATGTTCCACTTCACTTCAAGCAGACATTGGTCATTAGGTTCCCCTACTTCTACTCTCCCATAGAATAAAGGGTTTTTTTTCTTGTACTTGATAACATAGGTTTTTGTGCTGTCGGCTCTTGGACTATGAGTACTGTCAGTTTAATTATGGCCACCTTGTATGTTACTAATTATACTATAAACATAGAATTAATTGAACTATTAGTTAATTATTTAATTACATTATGTTAGATTAAATCAAGTTATGCATTTAATTTCTTTTTTTCTCCCACCTTTATTTTTATTTACTACAAGACATTAAAAGACTACTAAAGTAGATGAAACATGTGGTTTTATCCTTCAAGCTTCATTTTATGAACAAAACTACAGTTATTTTCACCCCAGTTTTCATGATAATCAAAATTTTCTAGTTGCTTATTAAAGTATAGTTACTTATGTATTATCAGAGCCAGGTAAGAAGATTGCAAAAAAGGTTGTCAATGGTCAATTTTGTTTATTGCTGTCAAACGCCAATCAAGTTCAAAGTGGTAATTGAATGTACATTTAAATAAATTCATAACGGTTAAAAATTTAAAAACAGAATAATACAAAATGATGAAAGTAATTTTCATCACATTTATTTAAATAGCATGAAATTGACACTTTTAGCAAAAAATGATATAAAGATGGAAGTTTTACTTACAGTGGTTTGTTATGCCACTACCCCCCTTAATACTACATGTTTTCCCATATTAAAATTGGAATTGAAGTAAGTACCAAAGTGTGCCACCATCTATCGGTGACAACTGGCATGATCTTTAAATATGCTGTTAATAACTGTAAACTAAGGCTGTATTGAGAATATATGGAAACTTCTAAAATAATTTAAAATATAATCTTTAAGATTTTTAGTTATTAATTTCTAGAATTTCACATTTTTATATCTAGTATAAATACAAATTTAATTGCTGTAAAAATTAAATTGCTGTAGTAAATAATATTTTTACTGTAAAACATTTGGGAAAAAAAAGAAAGGATTTCTAAACTTTTAGTCAATTGTACATCATTTACTTTACTATATAAAAAAAAAATCTTTAAATTATAAAATATATATATATATATATATAAAGAACTTACCTTTATTTGTAAATAGATTTCCATGAAAAATAAACAATGTTAATGAAGTGAAAATATTCAGTAACACTATAAAATGTCCCTTGAAATTTGATTAAAAACTATGAGCTAGTTTAAAAAGGTTATTACAAAATAGTTGATTAAATTTAAATTTACTACATAGACATTATTTATTACAGGTAAAATAGTGACTAATAAACAAAATTAATGTGGGATAAATATGTCAGTAATGGACAATATTAAATAAGTGCTCTAAAATTTATTTTAATTTCAGAAAAATACAGCCATGAAATTATTGAGACAATGGGGGGAGGGGGGAGAGAAAATTCAAAATACAAAAGAAATTAATCACACGGTTAAATGTTTTAAATATTAAGCAAAAGGACTTTATAAATCTAGAATTGGCATTTGAGGCTCCTGACTTAACCCTGCTGTTCTGTTCTAATCTACTACACGTATGTAGTGATCGGGTCAATATGAACTGTATCAGAATATTAGCATTTCTAGCATAAAATGAAAGTTGCCCTTTTAGAAATGGTTAAAATTGTTTTAAGTACAGATCAAATAATATAACACAGGTAGAAAAAAATCCCCCCCCCCCCCCCCCCAAAAAAAAAAAAAAAAAAAAAAATTACCTTTATTTGGATCCTGGACGGTAATATTTTACATGCAATTTGCAAATGTGATTCTCACAATTGTAGAACAATATATTCGTTTTCTTGTCATTGCTGAACAGAATGCTCACATTGCACATTTGATACAGAATGAAATATTTATAGCAGACCCCGATGGTGTCTTTATTCTTGACTTTTATTCTGAATTTTTTTTTTCACTACCTTGATTCTCACTTCTTGGTAGGTTTTGTCTTGCTTCAGTGTGCAGAAAAATTAGCGCTTTCCACAATTCTTCCAAAAATAGCTTTCGTTTGGTCAATTCATTCCATTTGCTGTGCATTGAAGTTCATAGAATAAATGCATTGTAAACAGTAGTATCAAGTATGTTATAGAATAGAATGGGCCAGCTATTTGTGTTTCTTTCACAAACGTATGTGTTCAAATGTTGATCAAGAGTATTCACAGCCTCCTTAGTTGCATTATAATCTAATATCATTTGTTGTTTTTTGTCAGGTCTGTTGTTACTTCTTTGTCATGATGCAAAGTGCTAAACAGAATAACATTCTTGTTCTTTTTTTCGGATGTAGTTTACCCAGTAGCAGAAAACTCTCCAAGTGTCTGCAACAGATATTCAGGGACAAAAGATAATCTGCAGGTAAAACATTTTTGCAATTGAAGCATTAATTAATTACTGACCTGTAGCGTTTTTAGGCATTTTAATTTTTATTAATAATAATCTTAACTTTTTGTATTAAGTAATAAAGAGCTAAACATGCAAAATAAAGGTTCAATGGGAAAAAAATATGGAAAAGAGAAAAGAAAATCTGCGACGGCCATCTCTTGTCTCGAACGTTCTGCTACCAGGGTAGTTTACAACTGTTGCAGGATTCCCAGCGTCATGGAATTTCAAAGTAGTCAGGGAAATTTCAAAATATATAGGAAAAGCCAGGGAATTTACAAATATTTTCTTAAGTCATGGAAAAGTTTTGGAGAAAACATGAAAAATGATGTGAAATTAATTAAATAGTCTCCGGAAAAAAATCGCTAATTTTGACAAAGGCTTGCAAAAATAAGTAGAAAATTTTGTTATATGCCCGTTTGGTCAGGGAATTTGAGATTTGGTCATGGAAAGTCAGGGAATTTGCTGGGAACCCTGTGTTGTGTCCTGTGGAAAATAAAACTATTTGTTCAGGAAGAACTGGTTTATTTTTTCTGATGGTGACAAGCATAGACATTTTTCATTTTAGAAGTTGTCCCAAACTGTAGGATGGGATAATTTTGTCACATGTCACGAATACTCATAAGTAAGATCACTCACTGTTCAGATACCCTGATTTTTCTCTAGTCTTGATCCTCATTCTTTTTCACTATAAATTTGTGTTTTCAGTGCATATGAAGTTTTACTTGACAATATATATTGTTTGAATGAATATCAGCAATGGAACCCAACTAATTGTTCATCTACAGTAGCATTTTCTTTCGGACAAAATTTTGGTAGACATTCTACACACTCTTCTCGGATATCTCACACTGCAGCTATTTTACACACAGACGTTCTTTCTTGAAGAGTGGATTTGTTATCAAAACTAACTTTCAATATGGTGCAAAAGGTTTCAAGGGATGTTGTAGCTCGAAATATGTTTCTGCCAGTTTTATTCCACAAGCTTTTTGTTTATTTTCCGTTTGATTTGTAAACGACAACTGATAGTAAGAATAATCCAATAAATCCTTGAAAAGTTTCACTTTCGATATTTTTCCACTCTTTCCCCCCCCCCCCCCCCCATCAATCTTTATCATTTTTATGATTTCGTTTGCAATTGTAAAATTGAATACTGTCTCAAATTCATTTTTTACGTCTGTTATCCTTCTGTTGCATATTTTGTGACGCCTAGAGTAGTTTTTATAATAATAGCAGACGTTAATAGAGGAGAATGTGGAAGAGGGTCTAATTTGCATTTAATTTTACAATTCTTGAACTGAATACTTTCTATATTATGCGTTGGTTGAATATCAATTGGAGATCTGCACGGGCTGGGCTCGGGCCGATTTTCATTTATGGATTTTTTCTGTACAGAGGCGGGACTGGTTTCATTCCTAGTCTTCACAGCCCAAAATTCTCAGCCCTACTTTTTGACCCACACCATATGAAAATCGTTGTCTCAATGTGACCTGGTCCATGCAAAGGTCAGTTAAATTAGGCCTGGCCCAAAAATTTTTTCAAAAAATGCATACGCTTTTAAATTGCCATTATTCTACACTTAAACATTAAAATTTATTCTTTTTAAAGAATAGATTTCAATGCTTATTAAAAATATAGTAAAATGTGGGAAAAGGAACCTGCCTATAGAGCCTTATTTTAAACTGAAAAACATGTTAATCCATGCAAAATTAGCATAATGCGTAAAAAACGAATATATATTTACACTTGCTAAGAAGGGAAGTTGTCTAACTTTTTTTCCCCCCCTTTTCTATGCAATTCAGTCTTAGATGATTTTACTGTATAGCATTTATCAGATTTTTAACATTTCAATACATGGAATATGGATTAACAATAATAATGATAGCTGAAACATTTACATACAAAAAATAGATTCATTAAAAAAATAAATATCGCAGCCTGCAATGGTTCTATGAAAATGAAGGTTATAAACATGAAAAAAAAAGGATAAATATTTTTGGTCAGAACTCCTCGTACGAGACAAATTTTTTACCAAATCAACGTAAAAATAAATGTTTTGTAGAAATTCACTCAGTCCAGGCCTAAATTTTTTTTTTTCTATGAGTCAGGCCGGCCTGGAAATTTAGGACTGTGCAGACCTCTAATATCAAAATCGTTGTCTGAACTTTCATTTTGTGTTCCATCACTTGAATGATTTTCATACTGAGATACATCTTCCTCTTCACTGTTAGAGTAGCTATATCAACATCGCTCAAATATCTATGATTATTTTTTTGTAATTAACCAGGGGGCTCTGCCCCCTACGAGCTACGCTCGTCAACCCCCGTTCAGACACCGCAGACTAACAGCACGCTAATTTGATCGGCTTTAAAAAGATTTCGGAAGATTGAATTATAATTTGAATCTGACAATTATAATCTGATGTAATTTTCACTAAACATTTCTTTCTCTTTTTAATATTCACGTAAAAATACTTTTGTTAGAAATGATATATTATGATCATCTTAAAACATCAAATAAATGTCTCGCGCAATTTTAAATTTAAACTGTTTTGCAATATTATTTTTTGTTCATTTTACGTAATAAGTGTAATGTGACGTAAATTCTCCTATTTAAGACTTCTAACGCATGTTAATGAATTTATTATTTTATATTCTCTTTTAAAATTTACGTGTAAATATAGTTTTTATGACGTCATTTTCAATGAGTTCCTCCTTTTTATATTTTCTGTTTATAATAGTCACGTGTAAAATAAATTTTTAATTTCAAGCAAACATTTTTTGCGCTGTTTATACAGTTGGCAACAATTTAAATTAATACAATTTTCTAAAATGTGTAAAAAACATCTGTTGAAATGCTGAAAATTTGAATTTAAAATAGAAATAAAAACTCAAAAAATGAGTCAAATTAAAAAACTAAATGCAATCTGCACACCGGGAAATTCTGATGCATAAAATGATCTAAAATTGATTAAATTCCTATGTACAGGTTTTGCTCCTATAAAACTTTTTTAATGGTACGATTTTGTCCAACTTTGGCAGTAAATATATCTTAAAATAATTCTTCGATTTGAAAACTGTCTGCATCAGTGTGTTTATCAAACATTTCTCTATAATACTACCGATTTTCATATTTTTGTATGCAACAGTTTTTTTAATATTAATGCAGAAAGTTCATGCTTAAGCCAAAAAAAAAAAAAAAAAAAAAAAAATTGTCAAAATTGTCTGGGAGGGATTCCTCCCATCTGCTTCAATCTTTCAGTTTTTTTTTTTTTTTTTTTTTTTCACTCAGAATCAACAACATTAGCTGACTTCAACTTTTTAGTCAAATGTGAGAGGCATTTAGTATTAAGGAGGTTGTAGACCTACTAGAATGTATATATAAACATGTAATATAAATATACTGTATCAATTAATTTATCTATGCTATACCATATTATATAATATATGTATATAAATACTTCTGCTACTGTCTTTAATATAATAACTATATAATATTAATTATGCAGTTACAATGAAGAAAGCAAAAAATAAATAAGGGTTACTGTAATATTGTTGGTGTAGTGAATACAACCTGGTCCCAATAATACATAAGTATTAAAATATATAGTACTACTTTTTTTAATGTAATTGTAAATCCCAATATTTTATTATTCAATTTATCAATGAATGGGATTAATTATTGATAAAATTACGTTATAGTATGAAATTCTTTCTATTTTTCCATGATACTTGTTTTTTAACATCAAATTTCTTGGCTACTACGTAAACATAATATCCAACTACTATCAGTTATGTTTGCCTGATATTTGTTCCATCACTATTTCAAGCAGCACGTGTAAATATATATGTCTGTATATTAAGTTTTTTTAATTTTATTTCGTGAAAGTTTTTTCTGTATCTTTCATGTCATTTGTGTATGTATGTGTAAATATGTAAATATTTATGTATGCAAATATGTATGTATGCATATTAAGTTTATTTAATTTTGTAAATAAAATATTTTTTATTCAACAGATTTGGTTTGTAATATTTTGTTTAGTGCTATGTGTTTTTTTTTTTTTCTTTTACAAAACGAAGCTTTATCTACTTGCTCCTTTTTAGGTAACAAAAAAAAAACAAAACAACATAGGATTGAAGAGATTTTCTGAGACATATACAAGTTCTACTACTAACAAATCCTTTAAATGTCTTATTTAACATTTACCTTCAACTCCGATACATTAATATCAGAAGCATAAATTTCTTTCTCAAAGATATCATCTTTACCAAGTTACAGACAGTTCTCCGAAATTTCACATTATTTCTCTCTATAGAATAGAAATTTGATATTAAATTATATGTTTATTTCCACATGATACAGTTTACAGCAGTGCACCAAAAAGCATTGAAAAAAAAACAAGACCTGTTCACTTTTGATTGTGTACTTAAGAAGCTTCTTCCAATTGTACAGCATTTCATACCACTTTTAAGATTGTTGCTGATTTAATATTTTTATTTTTTACCAGTTGATGGTGCTTCAACACTAACAATGATGGCAAGTGTTGATGAATATCTATTTTATGATAATATATATTTAGCTTAGCACTTGAGGATAGAATTGAACTAGGTTTTGTGCAATACAGTGAAGGATCTATAATCTGCAATTTTCTATAATTCGCACTGCTTAATGAATGTAAACAATTAAACAAAAGTTAGATTCTTGATCCAAAAATGATTTTTTAAAAGAAATATCTAGAAATTTTAAATATGAAAGTGAATATAATCAATTTTTTAATACAAGAATTTGAAAAATGCATTTTTTGAGATAACATGTTAAATTATTATATTTCACATTTTTCTTTTCATGTTATACTGAATATAGAATTAAAATAGTGTCCAGAAATAAGAAAATGACATAATTCGCTATATTCCATGATCTGCACAACATTTGGTCCCAACTTGTGCAGATTAAAGAACTTTGCCTGTACATGTATTTTGTTACTAGTATTTTAGTAAACTTTGCTTTATTTGACAGGATTAATTCTGCGATTTTTATATTAGGGTGTAAATTACTATTCTGAAATAGGGGAGAGGGCACATGTTTCACATAGAAGCATTAAAAAAACTTTTCCAGTTAGTATTGAGGATCAAAATTTACACGATTCGATTCTATGAATATACACTTATGCTCGTATTCACCATCTATCTCAACCCACCTATAAAAGCTGGGTCAAACACTCAAATGGCACATTCATCATTAATCTGATTGGATTTCAGTCGAGATCAGGTTAATCAGGAATTTTATTTTAGTGTTTGACAGAGGGTTTCAAAGTTGAGGTAGATGGTCAATACGAGGATTAATCCTAGATCAAAAAATTTAAACTTAGGGGAGACCGGGGGAAGGCCGCCAATCCCACCTAGTTTAAAAACTAAGGGAAATTTGAGATAGTGAATGTGCCTACACTATAGCGGCCAACAATATAAACAGTGCCTAAAGTGAGAGTGATTTTGCTGTACGTTGTTCGTTTGTTCTAGTGAAAAATGTAGTTTTCATCTAGTTGCTTGTTATTTTGGAGCTTCAAATGAGTAGAGATAAGCACCTTTTATTGTAACATTAGGTATTTAAGATAATGACCCGTAATCTACATGCATTCGCCGACATTTTGATGCAATGTGTTGAACAAGTTCAGTTTTTCTTTCGGCTTTGCTTGGGGATTTCCGCCATATTGTCCTCTCGGGGTAATGCCGCCGCCATTGCAAACTGGGTGAGAAATGGTCTCATTTTAGTGTAGTGGAGCCGATTTAGCAGAGTGGCTTTTGCAATATGAAGTAAATTGTAAGCTTAACCATTATTCTGCTCAATTACATTGCTTTCTAACTATTTTCAGTAGGTTGTGTGTTTCCTAGTATCCATTTGAAGCATGTACTAGGTCATTAAAGAGTGACGGCATTTCACCGGTACAGTGGCGGAATTATCCCAGTGTCCTGGGTAATCCCGCCACTGAGCAGAGGTTTAAAAAATATATTTTTATGTATGCTTACTTTATAGTTATGATTACGGTTAAATTTATACAGATACTAAAGATGATTCAGCTTTAGAATTTTTACTATTAAAAAATAAACATTTTTTCGAGGTGAAAAAATTTAAATTCCCTTAAGGTGTCGCCATTCTCCCGATCTCCCCTATTCAAGGACATTTTGGGCACACTTTCTTCAGCTTAACTTTGAAATACAGAATCATATTTGTAAAAATAATTTATGCGTGTGTTCTTTACGTTACAAAACACCAATAATTTCCATTTTTTTTTTTTAAGGAATTAAAAAAATTTCTACATAAAGTGGTGGATTTGATATTAAGAATTTGCTAGTTTCCATAACTATCTTTTTGTCCAGGGAAATACCTCCTTTAGGTATTTACGAGCTTCGCAACCCCGGGCTCCTGAGCGACCTTTACTTTTCTCCTTTTGACTATTTCTTCATATTTTCTCTTTATTTTACTCTTATTGTGGTTTTTTCTTTGGAAGGAAGGGTGATTTCCCTAAGCCAATATCGATCTATGGAAAAAGGGATGATTCTGTTCTGAATTTTCCGAAAATTTAAGGCATTCGGTTAGGAAATTTTTTTTTAAAATCAGTCGTCAGTTCGAAAATTCGGAAATGGAAAATATCACGAATTTCGACAAATGGTCTCCGAAAAAAATAAATTTCAATAAATTAAAATTCTAGTGCTATATTCACCTTGAGTTAAATAATTAAAACAGCTGAAAGTAATTTTTGTACAATTTTTTGTGCTTTTAAAATCATTTCGTCAAAGGATTGTGAAAAAAACAATTTCGGCAAAGGGATACAGAAAATATGCATAGTTAGCTCCTGAAGGGGTCCCCCCCCCCCCCTTTCCCCTCTGCTGTGACCTTTCAGAAAATTAGCTGTGAATTTTAGATTTTTTTTTTTTCTTTTACTCCGAATCACCCCTGGGAAAATTGTAAACCAGCTATATGTTTACCATATGCAGAGATCCATATTTGTAGAAAAAGAAATTCTGACAATTGAGGAAAACCAACATACTAACTTCTTTTGCTTTACTTCGGGTAAACAGAAGGTATATATATCAGTCTAATAAGCATCAACTGTCTGCTCAGTCGATTTTGTTATTAGTTAGGAATTGAACATGAAGTTACATACAAGTAATCTCATTAAGAGTTTACACAGTCATGGGAGGAAACATGCAAGCTGATGTTAATCCTATAGGAGCATTCTTTTCAAAATGTCTTGGTTACATTTTAATATATATATATATATATATTGCTGTTGGATACCAGAGATCAATATTTATTGCTGTGCATTTGTATTTTTCTGATGATAGTTTTTTTAGCGGCAGACACTTCAAAATTGAAAAGGGCAAACGCACAACAGATATCAACATCAAGTATTCTTTGGCCAAAAAGTGGAAAATCTGTAAAGGTTGGTTTGTTGGTTGTATGAGGTATAATGACAAAATTCCTTAGGGGGCATGCTGTGCCAAAACAAAAAACACCAAGAAGTGACAAAACAGTGTTAGTATAATAAGAAATTTAATGGTTTCTTCCATATTTAGATCCTATAACCTAGGTTTGACATTAGCAGTTTCTCTACATGACTGGTGTAAGTTCTTAAGGGACTACTTCAGTCACACAAAGACATTGTAGCTTTATATGTATATTGTATATAAAGATATTTTCATGAACCAGTTCCAAAAGGGAAAGTAGAAGTCCTTGGAAATCAGATTGAATGAAATCTTGTCATCTGCAATTAGATGCAGAAAAGAATAATTACATATTCTGAATAACTGCGAAGAATTCCACTTTCCGGTTGGTTGGTTATATTGGGTTCTATGCCGTAAAATCATCCGGTTCTGGGTGAAGAGCTAAAGCATCATCTTCCTCCTTTTTATTTTACTGTTATTACTGTTTTGGATGAGTTTCTTTTTTGGATGTACTATTTTCAGATGACCCAGTAGCTTTAATTGTTGGAAGGTTAAAACAGATCTGCGGTTTAGTTTTATAAGTGGTGTTTTAGTTGTATTTTGAGAGCCTCTATTTTGGAGTGGAAGTTTAGAAATGAAAGATTGTGATGATTTTGAATGGGCATTTTGTGGTGGTTTAAGAGGAAGAGATTTTGGTGTCTTAGGAGGAATAGATTTTTGTGACTTAGGAGGAATAGATTGCGTAAATCTATTTGTCTTACCAGAATTATAAGACAGGTTGATTTCCTTTTGTTTTGGTTGGCAATTATTTTCAGTGAGGGAATTCAGTTTGAGTTGCAATAGTTTGATAAGTTTTATGAACGGTTTCAGCTAAGGCAGCAGCATATAACACACGTACTTTGGGAGTCCTGGATTCAACGATTTTTCTGGAATCAGTGTACGATATGTTATCTTTTGTGCGAATGGTCTGTATCTCTTTTTCCTTTTTCCACACGATTTAGCATAACATGGATAATCTTTCGTGCAGTTGACACAACAAGGTGGAGTATTGCATTGTGCACTTTCATGCCCAACTGCACTGCACCGACCACATGTTTCCTTACTTCGGCAATTTGTTTCTGAATGGCCAAAGCATTGACAATTAAAGCAATACAGTAGGTTTGGATATAGGGTCTGACAGAACATGATAGATATCCTGCTTTTATAGACTTTGGTAGATTGGACGTGTTAAATGTGAGTATTATGTGATTTGTAGGTATCTGAATTTGATTAGCTGGTATTTGTTATCTCGACGGTAGATTTTTATTCGTCTGGCTTCAATGACATTTTGTTCCTTTAGATTATCTAATATTTCATCATCGGTAACATGCAATAAGTCAGATTCCGTTATTGCCCCACGAGATGAGTTGAGGGTTCTATGTGGACTTATGGAGACAGGGATATTAGCAAAATTTGTACATTTCTTTAGGTTTGTGGCTTGCTTACTATTGTTTACTTCAATAAGAAGTTCACCGGATATATCCAAAAATACCAGAAGACCGTATTTTTTAACCCGGGAGAACTCGCTAGTGAGAATGCCCAATTGCTTTTCTTTTACTTTACATTCATATAATAAACTTTTTTTGGTTGGCTTAGTAGTTTTATTCACAAAATAGGTAAAATAATTGAAAAACATTTTGAAATTTTAATTAAAATGAAAATGATTTAAATAAGAGTCTTAAAATGTACGATTGCGAGAGAAAATCTTATGCAGCGAGTTCTCCCGGGTTAATGGTCTTTGGTTCACCTATCAATCCTTGGATAGATTTGTGAATCAAAAAGGGAGAGGTTTTGTCAAAGCTGCCTTCTTGCCTTTTAATAATAAAGAATCTTTCAGCACATGGATCCTCAGTTCTATCAGCCCAAGATTTGGGTTGGCTCTGATTTATATCTCCTTGCAGGCCGGAGCCTGATGCAGTGTGTTTCTCCTTCGACTTATTCTGAGACATTAGAGTCTCAGGCTGAATGTTGAGTAGAACATGGGGTTGTGGGGCCTCCACATTGCATGTCTTATTTTCTATAGTTGTAACCATATTCATTAGAGAATTTATGAAATGCCAGACATCGGGCTGTTCATCGACCCTTTTTTAAACTTTTGACTCCTACTTTAGGCGCAGGTCTCAAAAGGGTGAAAACTATTCCCAACAAACTTCCACGTTTTTCGAACGTTGGATTAAACTCTATAGCATTTCCTAATAACCAGTTCTTTCACAGTGGAACTCGGTAGTCATAGGTAAGCCTTTACAGCTCTGTCCAACCTACAACCCCTTACGCCGAAAGGCACCAGTCTCCTGGTGGATGCCCTATCCACCGCCATACAGTATGGCATCCACCGCTCACGGAACCGGAATTCGAAAATGCCCTGCACTCTGGGACTCGAGATCAGCCTAAAAAGGTAGAACCGAGGAGATGAGATTAAAAAACCTCAACACCGGGAGTGTCTCACGTGAAAATAAAAAAACCCACTATTGTAAAAAAGAAAAAGTAATGTGAGAGAGAACTTAGAAAAAGGTGTATTTTTTATCTTTTTTACACTTTTTACACTTTTTTTTTTACTTTTCGTTTTTTTAAACCAACACAACGAGAACAATGTTAGTAGAACAAAGAACGCTTTGAACAAAAAAGTTAGTAAAAGACTAAAACATGAACTAGAACAAAGGATGATAAACTGAAAAGAGAAAGTTAAAAAGTGTGAAACAAAAAAAAAAAGGATAGACAACCAAAAAAAAGAAGAAAATAGGAGAGGAGAAAGATCGCTCAGGAATCCGGGGTCGCGAAACCCGTAAATACCTAAAGAAGGTGTTCCCCTGGGGGAATTCCACTTTCTGATCCAACAGGATTCAGCAAATGTTATGAACGTGGCAATTAATGGTAGTTCTGGAAATCGGCTTACTTTATGTTTTTTGGATCGCTGAATCCGAATTTGTAATTTCTCACCAAAATTTCCCCCGGCAAATCCCCCCCTCCCCCCCCCAAAAAAAAGGTTTTTATTAAAAAAAAATTTTTTTATTATTGTTTTAGGGAAAAAGTATCTAGAAATTCAGAAAGTACACAAATTTTTCAACAAATTACATATATGACATTATGACTTAGGATGGAGGGGAAGGGGATCTGCCTCGGAACATGTGCCGCGGTGCTGCGTGGGTAAGTTGCGCAATTCCACTTAACCACTCACACGTCACACGTTTACATTCGCCCTCCCATCTCCCCTCCGAACTTTCTCTATAAGGTTTACTTGATTTTGGGTCGCTGAATCTGAATTTTTAACTTACCCCCAAAATTCAGCCCCCCGAACCCCCCCCCCCCAAAATAGTTGTTTTTAACTTAAATTTCGTATTGTTTTAGGAGAAAAGCATTACGAAATTCGGAAACTAGACAAAATTTGCAACAAATAGGATACATGACATTATGACGTAGGATGAGCGGGGAGGGAGAGGGCTGCCTCTGAACATTCCCTGCGGTGCTACGTGCACTAAGTTATGAAGTCCAGGCAATAGGGGATTTTACCTGGAAAAATTAATACTATTTCTGGATTTCTACTCTTTATATTTTTTGGGTCGCTGAATCCGAATTTGTAATTTCCGACCAAAATTTCACCCGGCAACCCCCAAAATATTGATTTTTTGAAAAAATTTGGTTTTTGAGAAAAGCGTGCAGGGAATGTTCCGATGCAGCCCCCTCTCTCCCCGTTTATGCAACGTCATAATGTCATCTATCTTATTTGTTGCAAATTTTGTCTAGTTTCTGAATTTCGTAATGCTTTCACCCTAAAACAATAAGAAATTTAAGTTAAAAACAACTATTTTTGGGGGTTTTCAGGAGGGGGGGGGATTTTAGGGGGAAGTTAAAAATTCGGATTGAGCGACCCAAAAAACTTAAAGTAAACCTTATAGAGAAAGTTCGGAGGGGAGATGGGAGGACGAATGTAAACGTGTGAGCGGATAAGTGGAATTACGCAACTTAGTCCACGCAGCACCGCGGCGCATGTTCGGTAGCAGATCCCCCCCCCCCCTACTCCTTTATCCTAAGTCATAATGTCATATATCTAATTTGTTGCACATTTTGTCTACTTTCTGAATTTCTATATACGTTTCCCCTAAAACAAAAAATTTGAATTTAATAAAAACCTTTTTTGGGGGCATTTTACAAAATTTCGGGGAGTTGCCGGGGGAAATTTTGGTGTGAAGTTACAAATTCGGAATCAGCGACCCAAAAAACAAAGTAAGCCTATTTACAGAACTTCCATTAATTTTGCTAGGTAGAGTCCCTATACGGTCTATTGCCTGGACTAAAGAGCCAATTTGTTTTTTTCATATCCTTTAAAAGGATGGAGAGAGGTAATTTTAGTAGGATTCTAAAGAGAGAGCACATGTGAGGGAACGAATATTGACATGCTAAAAAACGACATTTCTTTTCGGTCCCCCTAATGTATAGCCATACTGAAATAATGTATTTTTAGATTCTAGCACAATAAATTCAACCCAGATGTATTAAAAGAAACTGATTGTAATGGTGATCTAATTTCTGACTGGTGCATTGCAGGAGTTTAACCTGAAACGGCCTCTGTATTGTTTGCAATACAGCTATTGACTGTTCACAGCATGGGGTTTCAGTCTTGAAAAGGCATGTTCAAAATAAAGTGCGCAAGAATGCCTTCCAGAATCATTGAAATAAAATGACTGGCCGACTAAAAAAAAAATATATATGTATTAGTCAACTGAAAATTAAATTTTGATGAAAAATATTATCGAGAAATGTCATACAGTGACAAGGTTACACATTGCCAATGAATGACTTTTCAATGTCCAGGCTTAGACTATCTTATGTAATATGAGATGGTATTGGGCCATATTTCAATGAAAAGATGATAGACAAAATCATTAAAAATGGCACTCTTTATTCAGTGTTAGTTGATGAAACCCCTGTCAATAAAAAGAGACTGCAGCAGTTTGATGACCTAATCAGATATAGCGAATTCACTAAAAGAATTGCAACTAAGCATTTGGAATCATTTCACTTGGGGCATGCTACGCAGATATTCTTTTTGATTGTGTAAGTATTACTCTAAGTAAGAGTATTTATAAGAAAGTGAAAACCTTTGATTTGTTGCATCTTTCCTTCTTTTCAAGAAAAATATCTTTCTTCAGTAAAATAAAAATTTTAACTGAAATTCTGGAAATGTTCAATTTTAATGTCATTGACTGCGTCGCTATAATGAAAAGTACTGTTCAAACAGTATAAACTCAGTTATGATACCACTGGAATGTATGATCTGATAAGTTTGTGTTCGCTGAAAAGATGGGAAAAGATGCTGAAACTGATTTCCGAAAGCACCATAAGAAAAGGGTTCCACCAAAAGAGAATAGATAAAATAACAACACAGCAATGGACATTTGTGATATAGATATGTTTTACAGGAAATAATTTAAAGAAATTTTGGACACTGAAATAATGGGCTTAAATGACAATGTTTCATATATCTAATAGAATATTGCACCACATTCCACATTTAAATTATCATTCAGCAAGGCAAATTTGAGTATCACTAACTTTTAAAGAGTTTAATATTTTTCTTCCTGGTCTCAAAAGCCTGATCCTGATGTAGTTTATTTCCAGAATCAAATAGAAATAATATTTGATGTTCAAACCTTAACGTTAACTCGCTTTTCTGCCATGCCAAGAAATTCAGACTATTTGGATCAAGCCTTCAAACTATGTGGCTTAACATTCACAACAGCTAATGTAGTTGCATCTAAAAAAAATCTTTAGTCAATTAAAAATTATTAAAAAAAATATATTAGGAATTACCATAAGCGATGCGACTTCAGAGCCTAATGCTTTTAAAATGTGAAAGTGAAATGGAGGATTTTATTAAAATTGGACGATGTTATCATTAGGAGGACTTCTTTGAAGACCAGACAGTAAGTATTACTAATAATACTCTCTCAAACTTACCATCAGAAAAATTAGTTGCGTTTTACAGCAATGGTCAAATGTTATGAAATCCCTTAAAAATAAATTGAAATCCCATTATACCTTGTTAGACATTGGAAAATGCAAATTACATAAAGTGCATAATGGCTTTGGTTGGTTGTGTGAGGTTTTATGGCACAAAATCCCTTAAGGGACATGCTGCGCCAAGGTAAGTATATTAAAAATATCAAAAAGTGCAAAAGAAACAGTAACAAAAGCAATCTTGCAGTCAGACAAGTGTAAAAAAATAAATTTTAAGTCCTAAAAATAGTAGAGTATAAAAGAAAGTAATTCAATACAGGGCGAGGTCTGGATGGGGCATAATAGCTTTGGAAGTGTCAAAGAAAGTCTCGTAATTGATGTGTTATTTTAACACTAGAACGGCGGTAAATTTTGCTCAAGTTTTATAAAAAATATTTCACATCAGAATTTTTATTTAGAACTATTTAACTTATTTATTTAAGTTATTTTTGGGCAACATATATTAATCTTATATTATAAAAAAAGTTCTGGTTCGAATCGAAATGTTTTCATTCGGCAAGGGTCAAAATGACCCCTCGCCGCCGTTCTAGTGTTAAACATTGAGCTGTTCAGAGCAGCGACGTCCGTGATCTGCAGAAGCAGATGAAAATATCTGTGCATATACTTGTAAAGCATGTTAGTGGTAGGTGGTTAACAGTAGAAACATAATAACTTTGCTAAGTATACAAAAAGCAATGGTGCCAATTAAAAAATAACAAAATCATAATGTCAGAATAATGATTTATATAAAATGCTGCACAATCTCATTTTATCCAAGTGTTGTCCTAAAACGACACACCCATATTTATTATTATAAACAAAGTTGCTATTAACTTGCATACGTCACAAATAATTTTTTTGCTCACCAAGAAGCACCGGCACATTCATTATGTACCTGTTTTGAACACAATACATTTTATCCACTTCTACTTCGGTTTGGTGTGACTGCATAAATCATTGTAATAAAGACAGGCTTCTTCATCGGCAGAAAAATTCATGTCTTTGTCGTCATCATTGGATGTAACAAAGCGAAATTTCTTCTCAGCCTGAGAGCAGCATGTCTTGACTGTGAATTGTTTTTCAGCAGCTTTTGCTTTCGGCAATATTAGAACTGCTAGTCAGAACTTATGCACCTTCATGCTGCCTCTTTTTAGAGGATGATCTAACATGAGGTGCACAAGGAAGTGCAAATTTATCAAGTTGTTTGATAAATGAAAAGAACTTAAAGGTTGGTTGGTTGGTTGATTAGAGTTTTATGGCACAAAGTCCTCATAGGGACATGCTGCGCCAAGAAAAAGTTAAGGAGTAAAACATAGTTAAAAATTAAATGTTACATTAAAAGATTGTCAGAGATATAAAAGTGAAAAAACAAAACAAAATGAAGAAAGCAATGTGATGATACAAGTAATTAAACATAATGCACAATGAAAGCGACAATACACAAGGTTTTAAAAGACAAAAAATAGTTAAAACACTAGAATAGTTAAATTAAAAAATTCTAAAATCTCTAAAGTTATGAAAAGTTATATGTTCAAGAAATAAAGCATAAAATGTTATATAATACTGCTTTAAGAACGAAGTTATAATTCAAAATTTTAAAATGATATAAAGCTACGTAGGATGAATAACTTCAAAAACTGTATTATTGTCATCGTTATCAGAGTCATAACTACAAGAGTCCATAGCCTCTTCTGCATAGTTGAGCAGCTGTTTGTGATCTTTAATATTAGTTATTGCTGGGCTAAGACAGGATTTATTGCCTTTTCCCTTCACAGTTTTCCACTGTGAAGAGATTTGAGTTGGAGGTTTCTTTCTTTCTTTTTGCGCACAAGTTTTTTCATTTGCTTTCGGAGTTGGACAAACAATAGGTTTCACTAATTTGCTTTTATCTGTAGCTGGCGTTTTTTTTGTCTTATGTTCGGTTGATATTTTTGATTTAACTGATGATGTTTGGGGAGAAATAGGTTTCTGTAATGATACAACTGGAGATGAAGCAGCCTTAGTTTCAGTCTGATGATTAGATGACTTTTTGGATCCAACTGGAGATTTCTGTGAATGAGTAAGTTGATATTCTATTGTAACTGGTTCTGAGGATGGTAGCCAACGTTCCAATAATGGGGTACCATAGCATTTACTACCAAGAGAGACGTCCCGGGTTTTTTTATGTGAAGTATTGGTTGAATGTGTCATAGATGTATTATTTGGTGGAAAAGAGCAGTCGGTCTGGGTACTGATGTGCCTTACGGATTTTGGTTGTTGTTTGAGTATACTGGAGTAAGATACCCCAACAGAGGGGTCCTAGATTCAACAAGTTTACGGGCTTCAGGGTAGGAAAGTTTTTGAGTAATCTTAACTGCAAGAATTTCCTTTTCACGGATCCAGTTAGGGCAAGAGCGAGAGTACGATGTATGGTCACCTTTACAATTAGCGCAGCGTTCTGGTTTTTCGCAAGTTTTACCATCATGGCCGACTTCTGCACAACGTGGGCAGGTAGCAGATCCACGACAGGTAGTATTAGTATGCCCATACCGCTGGCACTTAAAACAACGCAGAGGATTAGGGATATAAGGCCTAACTGGACAGTTTAAATAACCAGCTTTAATTGTAGAAGGTAATATATGGCTATTGAAAGTTAGAATAATGTGTTTAGTAGGAAGCATTTGCCCATTTCGACGGATAGTGATACGGCGTACATCTATGATATTTTGATCACTTAAATTAGCTAGAAGTTCTTCTTTTGTAGAAAATAAAAGATCTGGTTCAGATATGACACCACGGCAAGTATTAAGAGTTTGATGTGCTTTAACAGAGACAGAAAAAGTACCTATAGTATCACAATTTGACAGAAGCTGTGACTGCCTGGCTGAAGAAACCTCAACCAGTAAGTCCCCAGACTGCAATTTTTTGAGCGAGTGACCATCACCCAAAACAGACTGAAATGTTTTTGCTATTAGAAAAGGTGAAGTTTTTTTGAAAGAACTATCTGAGAGACTATCAGTGCGTTTAATTACAAAAAAACGAGTGAATAATGTCTGTACAGTTTGTTGCTCGCCACTTGGGAGAGAAATAGAAGGAATGTTAGTTTTTCCATCCATAATTGAAAAAAAGAAAAAGAATTCAGACCCCGGCCGCACCACCCACTACCGAGCCCAACAAGGGGATGCACATTCGTGCACCAGTGCTAGCCAGGGCCCATACGGTCACAAGACACTCCTATGCCAGTCTCCACCCTTAGCGAGATGGCTAGTAAGTACTCGCTCACTTGATCCCCAGCCAGTGACACAAGTCAGCTGACCAGCCGATTGATGCATACGGGACCAATATGCACCTCCCGTCTACCTGAAGCAGAGGCCAAAGCAGTGTGTTGGTTACCCTCAACTACCAGGATCCCCCTTTCCAGGGACACGGGTCGCCACGCACGGCAAACACGTGGGTGGTTTACAATTCTCCACAAGTCGATATACAGGATGATATCGGCTCATACAGAATTGCCCTCACCTCCGAAGAGGAAACCACAACGAGAGTGAAACATAGAGGAAAGAAATGCAAGAGAAATAAGAGGAAAAGGAAAAGAGAAAGATCGCTCAGGAACCCGGGGTTGCGAAGCCCGTGAATACCTAAAGAAGGTATCCCCCTGGGGGGGAAAAGAACTTAAAGATACTGCATATTGAAAAGATACACATGTATTCGGAGTATCAGAAACATATGTTGTCAACGCTGGAATTAGAAGAGGTGATATTGAAACTGTGAAAATTGATGGATTACGTCTAGATAGGCTGTTGTCTGTGGAACTTTCGTTGCTTTCTAATACACTTTCTGTCACATCTGAAGCAAAGAAAACACGATTGGGAAAGATGCCCGGGTTCATGGTGTGACGTCTTGTTCTTTCGCGAAGCGGATATCGTGAGCGGTCTTCAGGTTGGTTGGTTGGTTGAGTGGAGTTTTATGGCACAAAGTCCCTGTAGGGACATGCTGCGCCAAGAAAAAGTTAAGGAGTAAAATATTAGTTAAAAATTAAAAAAGTTACATTAAAAGACTATCAGAGATATAAAAGTGAAAAAACAAAGTAAAATGAAGAAAGCAATGTGATGATACATGTAATTAAAATAATGCACAAGGAAAGCGACAATACACAAGGTTTTAAAAGCCAAAAAATAGTTAAAAGACAACAATATTTAAATTACAAAATTCTAGAAGCTGTAAATTTATTAAAAGTTACAACTAGTCCAAGAAATAAAGCATAAAATGTTATATAATACTTCCTTAAAAACAAAGTTATAATTCAAAATTTTAAAGTTACGTAGGATGAATAACTTCGAAAACAGTATTATTGTCATTATCAGACTCATAACTACAAGAGTCCATAGCCTCTTCTGCATAGTTGAGGAGCTGTTTGTGATCTTTTATATTACTGATTTCTGGGCTAAGACATGATTTATTGCCTTTTCTCTTCACAGTTTTCCACTGTTGTTGGAGGTCTCTTTCTTTCTTTTTGCAAACAAGTTTTTTCATTTGCTTTCGGAGTTGGACGAACAATAGGTTTCACAGATTTGCTTCTATCTGGAGCTGGCGTTTGTTTAGTCTTATGTTCGGTTGATATTTTTGATTTAACTGATGATGTTCGGGGAGAATTAGGTTTCTGTAATGATATTGGAGATGAAGCAGCCTTAGTTTCAGTCTGATTATTAGATGACTTTTTGGATCCAACTGGAGATTTCTGTGACTGAGTAAGTCGATATTCTATTGTAACAGGTTCTGAGGATGGTAGCCAACGTTATAATAACGGGGTAGCATAGCATTTACTACCACAACAGACATCACGAGTTTCTCTATTTGAAGTGCTGATTGATTGTGTAGAAGCGGAATTAATTGGCAGTAAAGGAGAGTCTGTCTAGGTGCTTATGTGCCTTATAGATTTTGATTGTTGTCTGAGTAAACTAGAGTAAGAAACCCCAACAGACAGGGTTCTAGACTCAACAAGTTTACGACCTTCAGGATAGGAATTTTTTTGAGTTATTTTAATAGCAAGTATTTCCTTTTCACGGATCCAGTTTGGACAAGAACGGGAGTATAATGGATGATCACCCTTACAATTTATGCAGCGTTCAGATTTTTCACAGGATTTACCGTCGTGGCCAACTTCTGCACAACGAGGGCAGGTAACAGAACCACAACAAGTAGTATTGGTATGTCCATATCGTTGACATTTGAAGCAGCGGAGAGGATTTGGGATATAAGGCCGGACAGGACAGCTGAGGTAAGCTGCTTTAATTCTAGTAGGTAGAGTAGAACTACTGAAAGTCAGAATGATGTGCTTTGTGGGAAGCACTTTCTCATTCCGACAAATTATTATACGGCGTACATCGATGACATTTTGATCTTTTAAATTTTCTAAAAGTTCTTCTTTTGTAGACAGTAAAAGGTCAGGCAGGTTCCGACATTACACCACGACAGGTATTAAGAGTGATGTGCTTTAACAGAAACATAGAAAGATCCTATTGTATTAGAGTTTGAAAGAAATTGAGATTGGCTGGCTGAAGAGACCTCAACAAGCAAATCTCCAGAATACAGTTTTTTAAGTGAACAATTGTCACCAAATACAGAGTGAAATGTTTTTGCAATGAGAAAAGGTGAAGTTCTCTTAAAAGAACTATCAGAGAGGCTGTCAGTACGCTTAATAATAAAAAATCGATAGAATGAAATATTCTGTACATTTTGTTGCTCTCCACATGGGAGAGAGTCAGAAGGAAATGAATTTTTTCCATCCATGTTAGAAAAAATAATTCAGACCCCGGCCGCACCACCCAGTAAGGGGATGCACAATTGTACACCAGTGCTAACTTGGGCCCACACGGTCACAAGACATTCCTATGCCAGTCTCCACCCTTAACAAGATGGCTAGTAAATGCTCGCTCCCTTGATCCCCAGCCAGTGACAAGTCAACTGACCAGCCGATTGATGCATACGGGACCAATATGCACCTCCCGTCTACCTGAAGCAGAGGCCAAAGCAGTGTGTTGGTTTCCCCAACTGCCAGGATCCCCCTTTCCAGGGACGTGGGTGGTTTACAATTCTCCATGAGTCGACATACAGGATGATATCGGCTCATACAGAATTGCTCTCACCTCCAAAGAGGCAACCACACCGAGAGTGAAACAATGAGGAAAGAAAGATAAGAGAAATAAGAGGAAGAAGGAAAAGAGAAAGATAGCTCAGGTGCCCGGGGTTGCGAAGCCCGTGAATACCTAAAGAAGGTATCCCCCTGGGGGGGGGGGGGAGCGGTCTTCAGAGGCGATGACATATTAAATAAAAAAGCTGATTTTATTATTCAACAATATATATATATATATATATATATATATATATATTGTATACCATTTATATATAAACTTCTTGGTTAATTCTGATATTATTCGCAACAATTGAAAATAAGTGAATGGAGGGTGAAGTCGTTTAAAATTTACGATAGATCGAAAGTCAAGTTTGAGTGAAAGTTAATTCAAAGTTCACAGTATTTTAATATGGTTTTTGTACAGACGAACAGTCATTTCCTTCTTTATGATCGAGAGAATCGCACAGCTAACGAGCCTAGCTAAAAAAACACCCTTCTCTCCCAATTCCATAGGAAGGTTCGCCTGGCTTCGTATCAAGTTCCAAGCGATTAATTTCTCCTAGGTTCTCAGACCTGCACCTCTCACTAAGAGATCAACTCTGATACTCTGAATGAATATGTCTCCTTAATCAAGGATGCTAATATTCTCTCGATCATCTCATTAAGACAGTGGTTCTTTCTTAGCCACTTATAACCTTGGGCCGATGAAGTCATCCTCAAGGTCTTTTACAGGCTCCCTATGGTCCGCCTCTTTTTGAGGGAATGAGTTTCACGTTCTACTTGGTGCGTGGGAAAGGTTTCACTTCTATTAGGTTGTTTCACTTTCGAATAAATCATTCAGATTCCTCGACCTCTCTGCTATTCATTTCCTTGTCTCTCTAGTGTCATCTCAGATGATGAGTTAAGATCGATCTATTTCTTTTGATTCATGCCGGCAGAATGCTGGACTCAGCCAAAATCTTGAGCCATCTCTCTTATACATTATCGTGCTTATGCAAGCTTTTACTTGAAAATTTAAGGGGGTTTTCTGGGGAATCACTTCGATTTGTTAGAATGGGTTAGATTCCATTTTTCAAGAACTGGCATGTCATTTTACCTTCAATCGCCATATTGTAGGGGAGAGTAGGGGAATGGTGCTCACTTAAGGGAAAACATGAATAGCTAGTCAAATTTAGACAAAAAAATCAATATTTTATTAACGAAGTATAACTCCAAAGCATAAGGAACAGTTTGCAATCAACTAATTTGCATAAAAGTTTTTAGGAATTGTTTTTTTATAATTTTATTTGAATAACTGAATTGAGCGATAGTGCCCGACATGGTAGGGCAATTGCGCTCAAGTTTGAATACAATATTTAAGTATGACAAAAGTCAAGTATGTAGCGTGTGGGCTGTTCACACCACTGCAGACTTTTTTCGACCACTTTACACATGTAGCAGGCTACTTTTTTATATTTTAGTTTTTTGATTTTCACCACTTTTTTGAAATCTTAAAATTCTCCTTGTTTAATGACGCATTAATTAAGGTGAAAACAGGTGAAATTTACCATTTCCAAAAAGTGGTGTCAATCAACAAATTTGAATTTAGAAAAAGTTGCCCACTGGCAACACTTCTGGAATTCCACGCCAGCGCCATTACCCGTTAACGCCATGTTGGGTTTTAATGCATTATAATTGACAGTACAACGCACTACAAAAATAAATAAAAGGACGAAAGTACAGCTAAATGTATATATTTTGTAGCCATAATGAGTAAATTAATGTTTGAAAATAAGAGTGTACACTTACCTTCAAGTTAGATGTTATAGAATTTTATAATAAAACAACTTCCAACTAATGACGCGAGGACACAAAAATACTTTCCTTCCGACGGGCACTAAATCCTTACTGGGAACTTAGGATGAAGTTCGCTAGGTGCCGGTACCGATTGCACGGTTTCAATTCTATTCTGTTTAGAGGTATTTGGTGAGCGGGATTGTCCTTCTGGGCGTCATTGCTTTACTTTCTCATATGTATATAAACATATATATTTATTTAGTATATATATATATATTTATATATATATATATTTTATATATATATTTATTTATTTATATATATAGAGAGAGTATTCGAGAACAATGCATTTATAAAGTTTTGCATATATAGGAAATAATTTAAAATAAATGAGAACTTATACTTCAGACATGTAATCATTGAAATAAAACAGACGTGAATTAGTACCAAAAAATAGTCCTAGGAAATTTCTGACGAAGGTGTAAACAGTTTCGTAGCAAACAATGAAAAATACAACATAATTGAGTATCATGCTGAGTAAGTGCTGGCCTCTAGCGAAAATGTTAAGAACCATAAGGTATGTCATTTTGGGGCAGTTTCTCCTATGATGTAATGCTGGACATGTTTAGACCGATTTCTTTTGTCTTCTGTGCTGAATGTCACAGGTTTTGAAGTAAAAAGGTTGGTTGGTTGGGGTTTATGGCGGAAAATCCCTTTAGGGACATGCTGCGCCAAACAAAATAAAATATAAAAAAAAGTGAGTAAGCAAATGACATCGAGAAAAAATAATGAAATGAGTTGAAATAGAAAAGCCATCTGGATGGGGTACTCATCCAGATGTAGTCGTAAAACAAGGGTAGAAAACAATGTAAAAAAGAAATCCATTAAAGCAAAGTAAACATGTTATCTGGATGGGGTTTTCATCCAGATATCAATAAGGTTGGTTGGTTGGTTGTATGGGGTTTTATGGCGCAAAATCCCTTAAGGGACATGCTGCGCCAAAAAAGTAGACTAAAACATCAAAAAAGTGAGAGATAGAAAACTGACAAAATAAAGGAACAATGAGAAGTGCAATCTGGATGGGGTATCCCATCCAGATGTAGTCGAACAAGCGTAGAAAAGACTAACTTTTAAATACTAAAAAACAGTAGAGTAAAAACATAAGAGTAAGTCAATAAAAAGTGCAGTCTGGAAGGGGTTCCCTTCCAGATATCACAAAGGTGTAAACAGAAAACTTAATCGTTAAACCAAAGATATAAAAGTTAAATTTCAAAGTAAAATCCAGCATGTTTTAAAAAAGTGAAGAGTGCCCTATGAGGTGTATCCCCAATAAGGTTTGTCAAGAATGGTGATGATGACTTAAAATAAATTCTATATAAGTGCCGGAGACCTGGACAGTCAGTTAAAACATGAATGGTCAGGTAATCAAAATGACAATGTGGACACATGGGAGCATCCTCCCGAAGTAAAAGATGTTTATGAGTGATCCTTGAATGCCCAATTCTCAGACGAGTAGGTAGAACATCTGTTTTTCTTGGATAACTCGGAGGCCAGGTCATTATTAGAGGTTTGATATGGTGCAGTTTATTATTGTTTTCTAGATCCCAAGTTTCTTGCCATTTATTCTGAATAAAAATATTTATAAGTAGTTTAATGTCTGAGAAAGGAACTTTATGGAACAACGGATTTTAAGGGCACGTTTCGCCGCCTCATCCGCTTTCTCATTACCAGGAGTACCCATGTGTCCAGGTACCCAGCAAAATAAAATATTATAGCCACGTCTTTTCAATTTATTATAAAAATCAAGGATCAATGAAACATAAGGATGCTTTTTAAATGATTTAATTGCGTCAATAGAGCTATTTGAGTCGGTATAAATGATGAAGGATGAGCTATGATGATGAGGGATGTAGAACATGGCTCTCTCTATTGCAATCAGTTCGGCTGTAAAGACAGAAGTAGATGAATGAAGGCGATAGCTTAAAGAGTTGTTTTCACAAAATATCCCACACCCAACAGTATCTCCACTCTTAGAGCCATCTGTGTAAATGTCAGTGTAATCATTAAAGTTTGATCTGTGTGCAGCAAATATCTGTTGAAAAACAACAGGAGCTAAGGTGTTTCTATCGTATCCTTTAAAAGGATGGAGCGATGTAATACTAGGAGGTTTCCAAGGAGGGAGTACATGCAATGGGCATGGACTCACCTCGATACTACTCAGTGGGCTATTATCAGTAATGTTCCTTATTCTGACACCAAAAGGTGGGATGCAAGATGGTCGATGCTGATAAAGCATATCGTTGTCTGTATTTAGAATGTATGAATGAAGAGGATGGCCTGGATGTGAAAGGATACGGAAATAAAGTTCTAAAGAAAGTTTTTCACGAATGTGGTGTAATGCTGGTTCATTGCAGTCAACATAAAGGCTTAAAACAGGAGAGGTACGAAATGCACCAGAGCAAACACGGAGTGCGCTATGGTGCACAGTGTCAAGTTTTTTAAGAACAGAATTACGTGCGGAACCATAGACCTGGCAGGCATAGTCAATTTTGGAACGGATGACGGCTCGATAGATTTTAAGGAGAGAAGTACGGTCTGCTCCCCAGGAAGTATTTGAAAGCACCTTTAGTAGGTTAAGCGATTTTTCACATTTTGTCCGTAATTGTAAAATGTGGTAAAAAGGTTAGCTTACTATCGAATTGGAGGCCGAGAAAACGAACACTGTCCACAACAGGAATTTGAGTTGGTCCAATAAAAATTTCAGGATCTGGATGCAGATCCCTACGTCTACAGAAGTTAACACAAGAAGTTTTGTCATGAGAAATTATAAATCCATTCTTATTAGTCCAATTAAGAATATGGGTGATTGCAATTTGCAACTGTCTTTCAATAAAACGAATATCCTGTCCCATACACATAATTCGGAAGTCGTCAACATATAAATCACCTTTCACAGAAGGGGGCAGTTGACTAAGAATGACATTTATTTTTATAGCAAAGAGGGTGACACTCAGGACACTGCCCTGGGGTACACCCTCTTCTTGTACATAAAAACTAGAGAGTACCCCACCGATTCGGACTTGAAAAAGTCGAATGGCGAGGAAGTTCTTAATAAAAATAGGGAGATTCCCGCGAAAGCCTAGGTTAAAAAGATCACGAAGGAATCCGTATCGCCATGTTCTGTCGTAGGCTTTTGCCATGTCAAAAAATACTGACACCAAATGGTTGCGTTTTAGAAATGCTGTCCGTATGTGATTTTCAAGATTGATCAGGTTATCGATAGTTGACCTACCTCGTCGAAACCCACTTTGAAACGCAGCAAGGCAATTGTTATTTTCTAAAATATGCACAAGACGACAATTGATCATTTTTTCAAGTAATTTGCAAAGACTGCTAGAGAGTCCGATTGGCCTGTAATTATTGGGATTGCTAGCATCTTTCCCTGGTTTAGGAAAAGGGATGATAATAGAGTTACACCAGGCTTGAGGAAAGACCTGTTCTATCCAAATTCTGTTATAAAATGCAAGTAAATTATTGAGAGAGGTTGTGCAGAGATGTTTAAGCATGGTATAGGTGATGCCATCGTGACCTGGAGCTGATAGATGGCTATTTTGCAAACATTTTATGAGCTCTGAGAGAGTAAAAGGGAGATTGTAGTCATAAAGGTTACGGGAATTAAAATTGAGGTGGGTAGTTTCTGTTTGTCTTTTGTATGATAAAAAAGGTTCCGGGTATGATTCAGAGGCAGAGTTAGATGCAAATGTATTTGCTATGGTTTCAGCAATATTCTTAGGAGAAGCTATTGTTTGTCCGTTATGATTTAAGATTGTGATGTGGTTTTCAGAGTAAAGACCCATACAATTTTTTACTTTTTTCCAGAGGACTTTACTAGAGGTATTTGGGTTAATATTAGATACATATTGAATCCAGGATTCACGTTGGCTTTTACGGCGCACTCTTCTAGCTTCAGCCTTTGCTTTTTTGTAGGCAAGATAGTGTTATTGGGATAACGCCGAAAGATGCCCCAGGCTTTCTGTTGATTTTTTTTTTTTGCAGCTTGACAGTCACTGTTCCACCATGGCTTCCGGTGTCTCATTGTAGATGATGAGTTAGGTATGCTAATATCTGCAGCATTGATAATACACTGGGTGATATTATCAACTGCATCGTCTATGTCACCTTCTACCATATGATTTGTGATTTTAGCATGATTTGTGAATGTTGGCCAATTGGCTCTGTCATAGTTATAGCGTTTAAAATAATGATTAGAATCCCTGTCAGGAGTGGTCTGTGAAATGAAAGTGGGAAAATGGTCACTGCCGTGCAGGTCACTTGAAATCCAGAAATTCCAATACGGATAGATAGATGGAGAGCAGATAGTGAGATCTATGGCATGAAAGGTGCGTGTCGGTTCATGAAAATATGTATGATCACCATTATTGAGTAGGCATAAGCCATTGTCAGAAATTAATTTTTCAATGATATCACCACGTTGATTAGTGTCAGAATCCCCCCACAGTTGGCTATAAGCATTAAAATCCCCAACGATGATGAAAGGAGTTGGGAGTTGAAGAAGGAGATCATCAAGTAGTGCTGACTGAATAATTTGGTGGGGTGGTAAATAAATGGTACAGACTGTAATAAGACGTTTTATATGTACACGGACTGCAACAGCTTGTAAGTTTGTGTTTAGGTTAATATGAGTATGGGGTAAATTGCGAGAGATGAAAAGAGCCACTCCACCAGTGGCCCTATCACTACCTGTAAAATCTTTTCAGTATGTGGCGAAGGTGCACAATTTAGCTTTGTCATTAATTTTAAGATGGGTTTCTTGTAAAGCTAAACATAGTGGTTGATGGTCATGAAGAATACTTCGAATTTCGTCATATTTATTATGAAAGCCTCGACAGTTCCATGAAATAATATTAGTCATGATCGATTTTACTATTTTCCTAGATGAAAATTATCTGCGTTATATTAATCAGAGATAGTAGACATACTATCTCCATCGTTAAATTGTTCATCCGGTTCTGGGTGAAGAGCAAGGGCATCATCCTCTTCCATTTTATCGTTCTGTTTTGATTGTGTTTCATTTTTAGATCTTTTACTCTTTTTCTTCTTGGGTGTATTTTCAGATGAGACTGTGGCTTTAATTATTGGTAGGTTAAATTTTTCTGCATCAGATTTACGGTTTGGTTTCACGGATGGTGTTTTAGTTGTATTTTGAGAACCTCTTTTATGGAGTGGAAGTTTAGAAATAAGAGACTGTGATGATTTTAAAGTAGGATTTGTTGATGATTTAGGAGGTACAGAACTAGGCAAGTTAGGAGGAACAGATTTAGGTGACTTAGGAGCAGCAGACTGCGTTGATCTGCTTGTCTTATCAGAATTATTAGACAGGTTGTTTTGTTTTTGATTAGGTTGGCAATTAATTTCAGTGGGGAATTCGGTTTGTGTTGCAATAGTTTTATGAGTTTTTTGGGCGGTTTTTGATAGGGCTGCAGCATATGATACACCAACTTTGGCTGTCCTGGATTCTACTATTTTTCTGGCTTCAGGGTATGATATTTTCTTTAGTGCGTATTGTTTGTATTTCTTTTCTATTTTCCATTGTTCACATGATTTAGCATAAGATGGATGGTCTTTTTTACAATTGACACAACATGGTTGGGCATTGCAGTGCTCACTTTCGTGGCCTACAGCACTGCACCGACCACAGGTGATTTTACCATGGCATGAGGTTTTTGAATGCCCAAAGCGTTGACATTTAAAACAACGCAGTGGGTTTGGGATGTAAGGCCTTACAGAACATGACAGATATCCGGCTTTTATTGATTTGGGTAGGTTCGGTGAGTTGAATGTGAGAATAATGTGCTTGGTAGGAATTTGTATTTGATTAGCTGGTATTTGCTCGTCTCGACGGTAGATTTTTATTCTTCTAGCTTCAATGACATTTTGTTTTTTTAAATTCTCTACAACTTCATCTTCAGTGACATGCAAGAGGTCAGATTCAGAGATCACACCGCGAGATGTGTTTAAAGTTCTATGTTTAGATATGGAGACTGCAATGTTTGCAAACTGAGTACATTTTTTTAAGTTGGCTGCTTGTTGACTATTGCTTACTTCAATTAATAGTTCACCTGTCCGGAGTTTTTTTTATTGTTTTTGGTTCACCAACCAAACCTTGGATAGATTTATTAATTAGGAAGGGGGATGTTTTGTCAAAACTCCCTTCTACCCGTTTCACTACAAAAAATCTCTCTTCAACATTACATGAATTAGAGTTGGCATTCTTACATTCCGTATTGGAAGAAGAATCCTCAACTCTATCACCCCAAGAATTTTTTTGGCCCTGGTCAGAACCAGTTTTTGAGCAAGAACTCAACGCATTAGTACTCTCATTTGGTTGTGGGGCTTCCACTTCGCATGTACTCTCTTTTGGGTGTGGGGCTTCCACTTCGCATGATTTATTTCCTGAGATTGTAGCCATATTTAGAAAGGATTGAAAAAACGCCAGGCATCGGGCCTGGTCACCGACCCTTCTTCTTACCGTTACTTTAGGCGCAGGTCTCAAAAGGGTGAAAACTATCAACAAACTTCCACGTTTTTCGAACGTCAGATTAAACTCGATAGCATCTCCAAACTCTAGTTCTTTCGCAGTGGAACTCGGTTGTCGTAGGTAAGCCTTTACAGCTCTGTCCAACCTACATCGCCCTTACGTCGAAAGGACACCAGTCGCCCAGTGCATTCCTAACCACCGCCATACAAGTACGGCGCCCACCGATCACGGAACCAGAATTCGGAGATGCCCTGCACTCTGGGACTCGAGATCAGCCTAAAGAGGTAGAAACGAGGCGATGAGATTAAAAAACCTCAACACCCAGAGTGTCTCACGTGAAAATAAAAAAATACACTATTGTAAAAAAGAAAAAGTGATGTGGGTGAGAACTTAGAAACAAGGTGTATTTTTTGTCTTTTTTCAATATTTAAAAAAAAAAAAAACGAAAAAAAAGTTTAAAACAAAAGAACAAGAACAATGTTAGTAGAACAAATAGCAATTTGAACAAAATGGTCAGTAAAAAACATGAACTAGAACAAAGAGGGATAAGAAACTGAAAAAAGAAGATTAAAAAGTGTGAAACAAAGAAAAAAGGATAGACAACTAAAAAGAGAAGAAAACAGGAAAGGAGAAAGATCGCTCAGGAACCCGGGGTCGCGAAACCCGTAAATACCTAAAGAAGGTATTCCCCTGGGGGAGAATAACAAAAAGATGTGAAAACCAAAAAAATTAATGAAACAGCAAGATGTATAATTAAAACGATTTAAAATATTCAAAAGTCCATAGTTAAAAAGGCAAGCGTATTCTAATTAAAATCTGTTGAGTTATAAAGTAATAACTGTTAAAAGATACCAAGTTTAAAAAGAGGTACAAATACTACATAAACACAAGTTTAAAAAACACATGTGTAAAAAACAATGTAAAATCAATTAGGTAAAAATTCCTCGAAAACTGTATTTTCTTCCTCAGCACTTGACTCATACGACTCAGAGTCCATTGCTTCATCTACATAGTTCTGGAGCTGCTTCGGATCCTTTAAGTTTGAGACAGGTGGATTTAGCCAGTTGTTGCTCTTTTTCTTCACAGTGTTCCACTGTGAAGAGACCCCGATTGTTTTTCTCTTTCTGAAAGCAGATTTTTTTGCTTGGTTTCACTGTTTGACTAGTATCAGGTTTCGGTGATGTTTTTTTAGATTTAACAGCTTTAGTATCAGTCTGGAGTTCAGATGACTTTTTGAATTGAACTGGGTCGGATGACTTTTTGGATTGGACTGCAGGTTTTTGTGATTGACTAGTTAATATACTATAGTAACAGGTTCTGAGGATGGTAGCCAATGTTCCAATAATGGGGTTGCATAACATTTAGAACCACAGCAGACATCACGAGTTTGTATCTTTGTGGTGCCGAGTGGTACTGTCATAGCTGAGTTATTTAGGGGAACGGAAGGTTCGGCCTGGGTGCTTATTAGGGTGGAACTTAAGTATAGGGTAAAAGAAAAACTTTGTTTTAATGTGTAATAGTGAAAACTTTTTTCCTTTTTTGATGTCTAAACTTTTGGCTGAAAAGGTTTTTTTAAATTAAGTTGTTTTCCGGTTCCTCAAGGAGGTCAAAGTTTTGAAATTTCAGTATAAAGTAACTTAAAGTAAACAACGTAGCTGTTAGCTCATATCTACTTTTATTTAGCAAATACTATCCAGAAGTCACCACGAGGAAGTGGTTAAATATCAACTTCCACCCTCCTTACGTCCCTTTGTTATGGATTAATTCAATTAGATATTCAACCTACTGTCTTTTTAGGCAAACTTTGTCATTACATTGCGGGAATTCAACTTTCCCAAGATTAAGCCATCTTCTGCTTAATATTTAAAGATGGTTGACGCAGCTTGCGGGACAATTTTGACACACGTTTCCACTGTTTGAGTATGACAAGGAAAATCTAAAATTCAGGTGTATCCCCTGTTTGTACTTTTTTTAAGTTCTTCATCCGATCAGTCAATCAAGATAGGATCAATGTTTTTATAGTCTATAATTTCAATATATTTGCATTTTTTCAAGTCGCTTTCCTAGTAATCCAGAAAATCCTTTTGTAACCGTAGTTTTTCCAGCAAGATGTTGAAATAAGTATCTAAGAAAAAAGTTCATTTGCATGTAATAATCAAATTATCCATTATAATGTTTTTAGGGTATTGCTTCCGATGTTTTAACAACTCCAGATTTGCATCCTGCATTAAAGCCGTTTCTGTTTCACCTAATACCTCTCAAACTTGAAATGTCTATTATTATTTTGAAAATACACCAAAATTGCAGTGGCTATATTAATATAAGAAGATGTCAATGAAATATGACCAATATATTTTTATCTTGGTTTTTGAACTAAGACCAGGTGTTCGTCTTTAATGATTCTTATACTTTTTTCCCTCTGCTTCAGTTATCATAGTGTTATCCTTTCTGCCATCAAAATACTAACCTTCTAAAATTAACTCATTTCGTCTTTCCTGTTCTTTCAAATTCTTCCTTTTCTTTTCTCATCTTCGAGTCCTTCTTTCAGTTACCTTTTCTTTATTATCATCAGAAATACCCATATCTTCTAAGGTGCCATTTGCAATAATATTTGCAGTTCTGTCTAATACTTCGGTTCTTTCATCTTGTTGATTATCAAATTCAGGTTTAGAAAAACAACCGATTGAACTATTTCCTTCCGAACTATTTTTTACACTTGACGATCATTAAAACAAAACATCATTTTTTTTGTTGTTTTAAAATAACTTTTTTCCTTGATATTTCCTTTTCCAGTCTTGCAACACATTTTTCGTAGTTTTTATATCTATTGATCCTACTGCCATCACCCCATCTCTCTTTGGTCTTTGAGAAAGTGACGTTCTTGTTCTGATACACGATAATATTTAGTGCTTTTACACAAAGAAATGTTTTTTGCAGGATTATCTAACATTTTGAAATTTTATATTGGATGTGGGATTATTCTTTCTAATCTTAATATTTTTCTTCAAATTTTGACATTTCTCGCGCTAGTCTCTAATCATTTTTTATGATTTGTGTATCAGAAACCGTTGGAATTGAAGGTCTCAGCAATACACTTTTAATTGTATCATCAACAGCTTTAGATATTTTAGAAATAGTGCGTACCAGATTCCAGCTGTCAGATTTTAAGTTAAATTGAACCCAAAAATAATGTTTCATAACATCTTCATATGTTTGTCAAAGATGACACAGTTTGTCATTTAACATTAGAAAATATGTTAATTGTTTTGGTTCACGAAATACAGGACACTTCAACAATTATCTAGATTTAGGTACGTTAATAGACTGTCACTTTTGACACCGAATGTTTATTGAAAAATAGTTAAAGAAACTGTTAACACACGTTAAATCGGACTAACTTGCTATGTATCGCAGCCAAATAAATCAGAGACATTGAAAGACGACGCCCACGACGCTGGCTTCTACAAAAGTCAAATAAAGTGGGACTAACTTTTCTAAGGCACTCAAACTAAATTATTCTCTTTATTACAGGACATTAACAATTAATTTAATTTTGCAAAATATAAATTTAACAGTAAGCTTAAAAAACTTTTCATGCAATTATTGGCTTTTTTTCGTTTTTTAGGGAAAATCAGGCGCTTTGAGGAACCGGAAAATATCATTTTAAAATTAAAAGAAAAATATTTTCTTTTTATGGAGTTAAAAAGGAAAAAAATAATCACTATTAGAATATAAAATTCGAAACTTCATTGTTTAGTTCCACCCTAGTGCTTATGTGCCTTACAGATTTTGGTTGTTGTTTGAGTAGACTAGAGTAGGAGACTCCGACTGACGGAGTCCTGGATTCAACAACTTTGCGGGCTTCAGGATAGGAGAGATTTTGAGTTACTTTAACAGAAATGATTTCTTTTTCACGTATCCAGGCAAGACAAGAACGGGAGTATGCAGTATGATTACCCTTGCAATTTATGCAGCGTTCAGGATTTTCACATGATTTATTGTCATGGCCAACTTCTGCACAACGTGCACAGGTGGTGGAACCCCGGCAGTTAGTAGTAGTGTGGCCATAACGCTGGCAATTAAAGCAGCGTAGAGGATTAGGAATGTAAGGACAATTAAGGTAACCAGCTTTAATTCTTTTTGGTAAGGTAGGGCTATTGAAAGTGAGAATGATGTGCTTTGTGGGAAGCACTTGTCCATTCCGACGGAGTGTAATACGTCGTGCATCTATGACATTTTGATCATTAAATTTTGTAAAAGCTCATCCTTGGTAGAAAATAAAAGATCTGGTTCAGATATTACACCACAGCTTTTATTTAGGGTTTGATGTGCTTTAACAGAAACAGAAAATGGACCTATTTTATAACAATTTGTAAGAAAATCAGACTGGTTGGCTGAAGTAACCTCAACCAATAAATCCCCAGACTGCAGTTTTCTGAGATTATAACCATCACCGAAAACAGATTGAAATGATTTTGCAATAAGGAAAGGTGAAGTTTTTTTAACCCTCCGTCTACCAGACGGGTCCATTGGACCCGACAGGTACATACAAAATATTCATTCAAACCAGAAATTTCTTTAAAATAAACTAAGTATATAAGCCAGACAAAAATAAGGTAAATAAATAAGTTAAATAGTTTTAAATAAAAATTCTGGTGTAGAACGTTTTATTAAAACTTGAATAAAATTCCCGGTAGATCTAGGGTTAATGAACTATCGGACAGGCTATCAGTACATTTGATTACAAAGAAGCGAGTGAAAATATTGCTCTGTACAGTTTGTTGCTCGCCACATGGGAGAGGATTTGAAGGAAGTAAAGTTCTTCCATCCATATTGGGATAAAAAAACAATTCAGACCCCGGCCGCACCACCCACTACCGAGCCCAACAAGGGGATGCACATTCGTGCACCAGTGCTAACCAGGGCCCATACGGTCACAAGACACTCCTATGCCAGTCTCCACCCTTAACGAGATGGCTAGTAAGTACTCGCTCACTTGATCCCCAGCCAGTGACAGAAGTCAGCTGACCAGCCGATTGATGCATACGGGACCAATATGCACCTCCCGTCTACCTGAAGCAGAGGCCAAAGCAGTGTGTTGGTTTCCCTCAACTGCCAGGATCCCCCTTTCCAGGGACACGGGTCGCCACGCACGGCAAACACGTGGGTGGTTTACAATTCTCTATGAGTCGATATACAGGATGATATCGGCTCATACAGAATTGCCCTCACCTCCGAAGAGGAAACCACAACGAGATAGAAAGAAAGAGGAAAGAAACACGAGAGAAATAAGAGGAAAAGGAGATAGATCGCTCAGGAACCCGGGGTTGCGAAGCCCGTGAATACCTAAAGAAGGTATCCCCCTGGAAGGATTTTAGAAATCGGATTAAGATCTAGGAAGATTTTTATTACTCATATTAATATTAAAACTAACTTAATATTTGCTAAAATTGATAAAAATACATTTATAAGGCATGATAAAATTCATGAGATTGATTTTTAGGTGTTCAGAAAATCTGAATACCCGTATTTTTTTTTTTTTTTTTTTTTTTTTTTTTTTTTTGCTGCAAGCTTGAATGAAATAACTAAACTTCTCAAAATGAGAGAAAAACCATTTGAGAATTCAGAATGTACTTTAAGATATTTAAGTTTTTAAAAATGTTATACATAATATTGAGCAATACTGACATAGAAAATGTGATACTCCGGGTAATGTAATATTCCAGGTTCATATTGATAATTCAGTTTATTTTAATCCTACGTTTTTCTGAGAAATTGCAAAATAATAAAATATTACAATTTTCCAGGGCTATCTGCTTTAGTAGCAACATTTAGGGCCTGGACGTTTTCTTCACCTGAAAATAAAAATAATTAAGATTTGGTAAGTGCAAAATTCAGGACTATCGCTAGGACTTTTTATTGGGGGAAGGAAAGGACATTAAATTGCCAAGGCAAATTTCAAAATTTGCCCAGTCATTGAGAACCAAAATTAGTTCTCGCCAATTCTCTAGCATACTTTCACATTTGTATCTTACTAACTGATGTACCATGAAATAATAACTAGCAAAAGCCATGCTTTGTTTGGATTTGCGAAGCATTTTTAAATAAGATAAATATTTGAAAGTAACAATATTTAATATTTTTTAAACTTTATAAGCAAAAATATTATTATGTTTTGGCGCATTTTAATTTTAGAAATGTAAATTCAGCCAACTAACTAAGAATTTCCTCGGAATTTTTTTATTTATGATATGCAAGACTGGTATAAATAAAAATATTTTCGAAGAAAAATTTTACAAAATATTTTTTTATTTTCAACTAAAAGCTCTTTTAAAGATATTTTTACATTTTCCAATAGGTTTGAAATGGGCATGTGTCCAATCTTTATAATTCACATCAAATAATCTTTGATAGCAATCTTAGGATTTTGAAGAAATAACTTTCTTCAAGCTCTCTTCGAATATATTATTCTATTTTATGGGAAAACATTTGAAATCTGCTCTCGTTGATACTAAGAATTACCAACTGTAAAACTTTTCATTCTAATTTCTTCTTTTTTCTGCATGTTAGCATATGAGAATTTTTTTATATTGTAGAATCCCTCGTAAGGAAATTTTCTATTGAACGCTAAACCTTGAAGGGTTTTCATTCTCGACAAGGCTACGTACGTAGCCAACTGATGTCTCTTTATTCCCAATATCTACAACTGCTTTATCTAATGTTAAACCTTGGGATTTATGAATTGTAACTGCAAAAGCTAACTGCGGATGAAATTGTTTTCTTGAGCAATTTATCTTTCCATTTTTCCAGAATTTAGTTATTTGTGGGATTGGAACGCAAGCCATTCTCATATGTTGAATGACTGTATTTTTCAAATTTAACCATGATTATTCGCGGCATTTGGTCTGGTGGCCCGCGATTTTCTTCATAAATAATATCTGTAATATAGCCTAAAGCCACGTTTACTAAACCTTTTTCGGTTCACAAATTAGAACGTAACATTACTGATAAAATAAGAAATGGTTCATGTCGGTTTGTCATTTCAGAATCGGCCAACTTTTCTGTTTATTTATTTTTACTGACTCAATGATTTTTATTTACAGCAAGAAATACGTATAATGGAAAATATATTCAACAAAATAATAAAAAATGTTTTTTGTTAAATCATTCGATAAGAAAATATTGTCAGAATCTACAGATCATATTTTATTTCTATCGAGTCCAAAAATATTTCTTTCCTTAATTAAATTTAAAAAACAGTGAGATATTTTGGCGGAATAATGAAAATATATTTTACTTAGTAATTATAGATAAAACATGGAGTTAGTAATCATGATTCTATTTTTTCTTCTAAAAATATACGTGTTTGATTTTTTATTTGCAAAACTGCATTTGCAATGGAAAAACCTGAAAAAGAAAATAAATTTTTTAAGGTTATTTTGTAAAAAAAAAAAAAAAAAAATATTGTGCAAATCTACAGATCATAATTTATTTTTAAGTTTATTTCAAGTCAAAATACTGAATAGTTTTTTTGTAAAGTGTACGACAAAATGTAATTTGTGTAGCCTAGTGGAGGATACGCTTCGCTCATCTTAATTTTTCTTAACCCGGGAGAACTCTCTAGTGAGAATGCCCAATTGCTTTTCTTTTACTTTACATTTATATAATACTAGGGGGCTTTGCCCCCTGCAAGCTATGCTCGCCAACCCCCGTTCAGACACCGCAGAATCTGAAAATCTAATGGGTTTTAAAAATATTAGAGAAGATTAAATTATACTGAAAAAGCTGTGGCTGATCTCCCTGTAAACGGGTTTCCATTCAATTCCCTTTGATTGCAAAACTTTAACGGAGAATCAGTTGCTGTTAAGACATCAAATGGTTGTTTTCGTTTTTGATTAAAGAGGACCAGTTAAACATTTGAAAAGAAGCTAAAATAAAATGAATTAAGTATTCAGAGTCTTTGTCAACCGATATTTTAAAACAATCTCTATAACAATAGCCTAAATCATGTGACTATCATCAACAGTTCCGGGCGGAACACTTTGCTTTTTATACTCTAGGTGCCATTTTGATACTTTAATGTTATCCAAGCACAGGTGATAAGTCGCCAAATATTATTCTATCCCCATCATTTCATCTATATTATAATAGTTCAAGTCATCAAATGCCATAAACAAATACGATCTGATCCCTTCGCCATTCATATGAAGGTTTGGAACAAATGTCATATCATATTGGCGCGATTTTTTTCCAACGCCAATTTGGGGAACGCATCAGCAGCATAAACAACAACATCCGGCTTACCATAACGATACTTTGGCGCCAGTTAAGTACCGTTGCGTATATGACATTAGAGTCAGAAAAAAATCGCGCCAATATGGGGCCGTATATGACATCTGTGCCGAAAGAAAAAAAAGCCGGGTGCAAATCTCGCCAATATCTTTTCTTCAACTCGCCAGTTAGCATTTTTTTTATTGTTCGAGTGGTAAATTAAAACATTGATTTGAAGTTGAAATTAAATGTCATGGTTTGTTACATAATTTAATATTTCGCCAGATGTCATATACGCACCGCATGTTTGACTTTTTTTTTTTTTTTTTTTTTTTAAACGAAAATTTGGCGAAAACCTCGTTTTCGAATACCAGTTACATATGTATTTTTGGTACTACTTAGTTATCCCGTCGACAAAAAATCTATCGCGAACTATATGATTAAATGTCAATAATGCTTGATCGTAAATGTCACATTCACTTGACTTTTAGCAAGTTACACGTGTTTACGTCATCAAGTGATTTTTATTTCGACGTTTTATTTTTATATTTATTAATGTTATACTAATTTATTTGTTCTTTCGTTATTTAAAAGAAAAAAAATTTCAATCTGTACAATTTAGCGAGTGGTTTTGCGATTTATATAATTTGCGAAATTGGGTGGCGGAATAACTACTACATTGTACCGTATTTTTAAATTATTTTCTATTATTTTCAAAAGGAAATAGCAAAAAAATAATTACTATAGAACAAAATAATTTATATAAATTAAAAAAAGAAATAAAAGTAAATATACATTTATTATTAAATAAACAACAATAGCCGGGTTACCATCTCTATCAAAATAATGCCATTTGTGCGCCAATTAGGTACCCCAGTGCATATGTGACATCTGTGCCTAATATTTTTCTTTTTTTTTTTTTTTTTTTTTAAGAAGTGAAAGCCATCAATTTAAATGTTTCATTTTTAAATGAAAGTTTTGTCTATACTCCTATTATAAAGAAAAAAAAAATTGTTTATTTGTCGGAGATAAGCTCTGGAACTACCGAACCGATTCCAAAAGTAATGGTATCAAAATGATGGTGTTAGTCCAACTTAGAACATGGGCCATATCTTATGACGGTGCCACTACCCCAAAGGGGGTGTAGGAGCAAAAAATGTTCTAAAAATGAGATTTTAGCGTTACTAAAGGGCCTAGAAATATGAAATTTTGAATATTAGTTACTTATAAGATATAAATGATATCTAAGAATAGTTCTTAAACAATTCGAAATTTAAAAAGGGGTGAAAATGCACAAAAAGCGTTCTAAAAAACGTTCTAAATGGTAGTTTCTACACAATCTCAGGAAATATCAAGCCGATTTAAAAAATAATGGTGTCAAAACAAGGGTGTCAAAATGACGGTGACAACTCTTGATCCAACGTAGGCTATGTTTTATGTCGGTGCCACTACCCCAAAGGGGGTGCAGGAGCAAAAAACGTTCTAAAAATCCAATTTTTGCGTTACCGAAGGGCCTAGAAATATGAAATTTGAAATATTAGCTACTTATTAGATATAAAGGATTTCTAAGAACAGTTCTTAAACAATTCGAAATTTAAAAAGGAGTGAAAATGCGCGAAAAGCGTTCTAAAAAACGTTCTAATGATGGTTTCTACACAATATCAGGAAATATTAAACCGATTTAAAAAATAATGGCGTCAAAATGATGGTGAAAACCCTTGCTCCAACATAGGCGATGTTTTATGTCAGTGCCACTACCCCAAAGGGGGTGCAAGAGCAAAAAAAAGTTCGAAATTGCGGCTTTTGCGTTACGGAAGGGCCTAGAATCGTGAAATTTGGAATGATAGTTATAAGATATCAATGATCTCTGAGGACATTTCCTAAAAAAATCGAAATTTAAAATGTGGTCAAAATGCACAAAAAGCGCTATAAAAAACTTTCAAAATTGCGATTTCTATGCAATCTCAGGATGTACTGAACCGATTTCAAATATAATGGTGTAAAAATGATGGTGACAGATCTTGCTCCAAGATCGGCTATATTTTATATCTGTTTCCACTACCCCAGAGGAGATGCAGGAGCAAAATGTGCGAAAAGCGTTCTAAAAACGTTCTAGATGCCGATTTGTCGGCAATATCTCAGGAAGAATGAATCTGATTTCAAACGTAATGGTAGGAAATTGATGCTGACAGCCCCTTCTCTAACATAGACGCTATTTTATGTCGGTATCACTATCACCAAGACGTTGCAGGAGCAAAAATGAGTTCTAAATTTCGATTTTTGTGATCGTAGGGGCTAGCAACTTAAAATTAGGCAGGTACATATTTATTAGCTATAAATGATCTTTAAGAACAGTTTCGAAAAAAATTGGAAATTTAAAAAGCGGTGAAAATGCGCGAAAAGCATCCTAAAAACGTTCTAAATTGCGATTTCTACTCAATCTCAGGAAATTCCAAAGTTATTTCAAAAGTAATGGTTGCAAATCAATGGTGACAGTCCCTGCTATAACATAGGTTATATTTTATGTTGCTGTCACTACCATCTGAGGGTTGCAAAAGCAAAACATGTTCTAATTTGCGTTTTTTGCATAACTGAAGGTTCTAACACTTTGAAGTATGACATGGTATTTACTTACAAGATGCAACTGTTTTCTAAGAGCTGCCGAAAGAAAATTTCAAATTTAAAAAGATGAAGTGAGCGAAAAGCGTTATAAATTACAATTTTTATGCAATCTTATCAAATACCAAACCGATTAAAAAAATAATGACAAATTGTTGGTGATAGAACCTGCTCAAACATAAGCCATATTTTATGTCTGTGCCACTACCACCAGAGGGTTGCAGGAGCTAAAAACTTTTTAAATTGCGATTTCTGTGATAAAGAAAAGGCTAGAAACTTTAAATATGGCATGGTAGTTACTTATAAAATATAAATGCCCTGGAAAATAAATTCGAATTAAAAAGGGGTGAAGTGAAGGGGAGGTGCGAAAAGCATTCTAAAAAAGGTCCTAAATTACGATTTCTACGCAATTTCAGGGAATATAAATCAAATATAAAAGTAATAGTTGCGAATCAATGGTAACAGTCTCTGATCCTACACAGGCTATATTTTATGCCGATGATTCTACCACCTGGGGTTCACAGGAACAACTAACTTTCTAAAAAAGGGCTTTAAAAGCTTTTTAAATTACGTTTCTGTGGAATATTAGGAAATAACAAACCGATTTCAAAATTAATGTTGGCAAATTAAGGGTAACAGTTCCTGTTTCAACACAGCCCTTTATTTTGAGAGAGGTGGTAGGACTTGGAATTCGACATGATGGTTAATTTTAAGATGCAAGAAGATGGTTTCTAAAAAATTCAAAACTTCAAATGAATACTGAAATGAGCGTATTAATTGAGCATAAAAGTTTCAAAATATTTTCTAAATTATCATTTATTTAGTTTTATTTCATTTTATTAATTTAAGTCTCATTTCTGCCTAATGATAATGATGTTTAGTCAAACTGTGTTTTATATAGTAATTTTTGAATTATTCCTAAAAGTAATAAGTACCTTTTAATAAAATAAAATATTACCTTTTAATAAAATAAAAATTTAGTTAGTACCTTTTGATAAAAATCAGACACATAAATATCACTTGGCATATTTCAAATATTACGCGAGCAAAGCCATGATAACGAAATACAAAAAAAGCATTGTTCTTAGAATAGATTTAAAGGAGACCAAACTGTCGCCAAATTAATTTAAAATAGTAACCTATTCTGAATTATGAAAAAAAAAAATTCTGTTATGATTAAAATTTGAGTTGCCATCATTAGAAAAAATGTATTTAAAATTAGAAAAAAATTAATATTTCGAAAACTAATTCGAATTTAAAAATTCTAATACCAGTTTTGAGATCTGTGGATCAATATTGATTTTTGGTGTTAATTTCATCGCAAAGTATTCCATATTTTAGGAAAAATCGTCGAGAAACATAATCAGTTGTTTAATCAGTCGATTCATACTTCCGTTTCATAAAATGCTTTTCATTAGGATTTTATATATACTAGGAGATCGAACCCGAGCTCCTCGGGTTACAGAGTATAGGTAAAAACAATTCTTTTTTTTTTCTTTTTTTAACCCTATTATTTTTTTACATGCAATATATATTTTAGATTGTCCACTAACATAAAAAAGAATTTTTATATGAATAATATCAATTATGCAATCAAATAAAGTTTTAAAATTTATTAAAAGCGTTACTTTCACATGCCAGGAGTTCTTAGCCCAAGATTTTGCGACTTAAGGCAGTCTTTCGATCATTTCAGTGCTTTAAGCGCGTGGTTCAATCCCATGTTTGTTAAATTTGTTTCTTATTTACATTATTTTATTTATTTTTCTATAGAGGAAGTTTTAATTTTGTTTTGGGACATCAGACGGAGACAAATGCTGACATTTTTACATTGTTTTAAAGGCAAGCGGATTAATATTTCATAATCGAGCTGCACGTGATAGAGATACATTTAAAAATAATTCATGCTTGAAAATCTCTCTCTCTATATATATATATTACGCTATCGCATGTAGCACAGAAATCTGAATTATTTGTTAATTGTTTAATGGCAACCCCCGAATGAAACGCATCTCATTGGTTATTGCGTAATAGTTTTCAAAAGGGAATAACAATAAATAAACAAAAGTTTAATTAATAACTATAGAAAAAACAATTTATATAATAAAAAAATAAAAGTAAATAAACAATTTATTAATAAATAAACAACAACATCCGGGTTACCACATCAAGAAAAATAACGGCACTTTGGCGCCAGTTAAGTACCCCGGTGTGTATATGACATTGGCGCCAGAAAAAAATCATGCCAACGTGGTGCGTATATGACATATGTGCCGTCTTTTACTTATTTATTTATCGAACAACAAACATACGACTTCATCTCATTTAAAATACATTAAATAAATAAATAAAGGTACTTTTCCAATATAGGTACTTGGCGAAATAGAGAAAAGGTCCATGGCGAGGAAAGAAATTTGGCAACGTACTTTCTGGTAACCTATTTAATCAAAATATTTTTTTCGAATAAAACTACATAAAAGTTGCCATGATCACAAACAGTTTGTACTTTAATGTTAGCTGGGCGCAATTCTCGCCAATGGCATTTTTTAACTCGCCAGCACATTTTTTTATTTTTCGAGGGGTAAATTAAAACAATGCTTTGATGTTGAAATTAAATAGTTTATGGTATTATTTATTCTTTTTCTTTTTTAAAGATTTTCTTTTTAAGTGAAAGTCATGAATTTTAAACGTTTCAGTTTTAAATTAAAGCTATCCATTTTAAATAAAATGAGTGAAAGAATTATATTTTAATCATGAAATATGAAAAACGGGTACAATGTTTGGCGATTTATCACCTGTGCCCGACTAACATAAAAATACCGAGTTCTTGATTTTTCTATCAGAATCTTCCTCTTTGGCGAAGGATCGAGCAAGTAAATTAAATTATGAATAAAAGTAACATGATACAATGCCTAGGATACATTTAAGGGAGACCAAACTGGTCGCCACGGGCGAATAGTTATTTTAAAAACCATAATAACTCAGTCAATTAAGATACAATTTTCAAACAAATTGCATTTGAAAGTAGGTTTTTTTCTCTATTTGACGGCGTAAAAATTGAAAATGCGCGATATTTAGAAATTTAAAAAATCGCTGAATTAGCAAGCATTTTAATTTAATGTTTTTTTTTTCAGGTTCTATGGGAAAATGACAACAAAATATACAGTACTCCTATTTTCGACTATTTTCCGTTTACTTTCAATGACTTTCAATAGAAATGGGGTTCTTTTGTTGCCACGATTAAAAAAATGATATTAAAAACTACAAAAAAAAATTAATATCTCAAAAATAAATTGAGATACAGCTTTCAAACAAATTGCATTTAAAAGAGCATTTTTTTCCTCATACAACGGTGTAAAAATTTAAAATGTACGACGGTTAGAAGTTTAAAAATTTGCAGTAAAGAAAATTGCAAAACCAAAATTTTATTTTAAATTTCAAAGTGTTGCCATTCGCAAAATGACGTATGCGTTACGCACAGATATGTTTGTCCTTTATAATATAGACTAGGGGATCGTACCCGGGCTTCCCGGGTTAAAGAATATAGGTGAAAACATTTTTTTTTTTTTAAATTGATAACTAGTAATTTTTTTATATGCAATAATTTTTTAGATTGCCCACTTACATTAAAAAAGCATTTTTCATATGGAAAATATGAATTTTACAAAAAAAGCATTTTTCATATGGAAAATATGAATTTTACAATCATACAAATTTTTGAAATTTATCAAAAGCGATATTTTCTTATTAGCCGCATGCTAAGAGTTATTTGACCAAAATTTTGCTACTTATGGCATCCTTTTATATTCAGATAATTTCAGAGCTTATACATGTCTGTTAAATTTGTTTTTTATTTATATTATTTTATTTATTTATTCATAGGGAAGTTTTTTTTAAAATGGATATCAGTCGTAAGAAAATGATGAACTCTTTATTTTGTTTTAAGAGCAAACGGATTAATCTTTCGTAATCGAGCTCCGCGTGGTATAGTAGATAAATTAAAAAAAAATATTACATGCTTTAAAATTGTTTTCAAAACCATAGACAATCAGTAGACTGAGATGAACTTTGCAAACAAATTCCATTTGAAAAAAGAAATCCTATTTGGTGATCTAAAAATTTAAATTGTACGATTACAAATATGTTAGATTTGTGTTTTTGCAATATTATTCTTTTATTTGTTTATAAAAGAAGTATTAATTTCGTTAATTTGTCTTTCACAAATATGTTAGATTGGTGGGGGTTTTTTTATATTATTCATTTATTTGTTTCTAAAGGAAGTATCAATTTCGTTATGCAAAAATAGTCAGAAACAAATGCTGAAAAATGTTTGTTGCTTTATGTGCAAAATGTCTATTATTGTATTGTGTATTGAAACCGGCACGTGATAAGATAAACTTAAAAAAATCATGCTTAAAAATTATTTCAGAAAATATGATACATCAGTCAATTAAGATACAGTTTTTAAACAAATTGCATTTGAAAGTACATTTTTTCTCTATGCGATGAAAACTGAAAATGTACGATGGTCAGAAGATTAAAAAATTGCAGTAGCGAAAATGTCAAGACGGAAATTTGATCGTGAAGTGTTGCCATTTGCAAAATGACGTCAGCGTTACGCACAGATACGTTTGTTCTTTACAATATAGATAATCAGTAAAATGTAATAAAGATCAGTTATTAGGATGTGGTTATCGACTGAAGCTCTTATGCTTGGTATTTCGGAATGAAAAACCACAATTTTCACCTTCACAAAATTTGCATACGCACTTCTCATATCCATATTCATCATTAAAAAAAAATTGTATTTTGTTTGATCATTTAAAAATCCTTTTAACTCAAAACTTTAAATCACGATTGTCAGCAACATCTTTTATGTGAACAGACGCACCCTTTACTGGAGATTATAATCTCAATTCCGGAGAGTAAAAATTTCATAATTTATGTTTTTTAGACGCATTTGTATTAAAATGTTTAGTTTTATCCAAGAAAATGATCGTTTTCTTTTAATGACTTCATTTTCACTTAATTAAGCATTTCGCCTAGTGTCTGAATCTTAGTATCAGTACACATGCAGAAGGAAAAACAATATAGAAAATTTTAGAAAGGAAAAATGCGTGTTTTTAAAAGCAGTAAGTCATTTTCCGTTCAAAATATTATATCCTTAATGGTATTTTGCGCCACTAAACTCTATACAGTAATTTTTATCAACAATTTTGAATTTTTATCAGGTAATCAAATGAATAAAGTTAAATAAACCTCATTATTTCTCTCTTCTCTGCAATAATGAAAGCTATCTTATTACAGTAGACTCCCTCAAATCCGCACAGCTTGGGACCAGAGGTTGTGCGGATTTTAGAATTTTGCGGATTTCTGGTCATTTATTTGTTTACATTTTTGAACATTAATTTGATCGGTAGTTGAGCAATGGAAATTATAATGAATGGTTATAATAAAGTGAAACATTAAAATAATTAAGTAAAATATTAAAATAATTTATTAGTTTAAAAGTAAGTAATTATTAAATAAAATAATTATGCAAAATAAAAAATTTAGAATAATATTAAAAATTAAGTCATGTAAATAATAATTAAGATACAATACTAAATGCACATATAAATATACAATATAATATAAATATAAAATAATATATAAATATACATATAAATAACACTAAATACAAACATACAATACTAAATATACATAATAAAAATACATTTTTCTTATTTTTTTTTTTACAAACTTTACTTATTTTTTTATTTTATATTTTTGAAACATGGATAAAATGGTTGTTTGCTTTAATTTTTTGTTTCGTTCTTTTGTTATTGCATCCTGAAGCTGCTGATGATTCATTATCTGTTGCTCAGATATAAAGCTCTGCTGCTTCAGGAAGCTCAAATATTTTTCTCCTATGGCTAGACCTTCTTCAAGATTAATTTTTTTTAATTGCTTTGTATGTTTAGAAATAAATTTGTCTATACTTTAAAAAGATCGGCAAAAATAATTTTTAAATAGCGTTCTGTTTCGTAGATTTTTCCATTTCGAGCCCTGGAATTTTTGATATAGATATGCTAATTTATATAAAAATCAAAAGTAATATAAACTTATTTAGTAATAAATCAGCTGTAATAGCCAAAAGATAATGATTAACAAAAAATAGAGTAAAAAAAACATGGCGGTAGTCGCTGATTTCGGCGCCATCTTGAATTTTGTGCCTGCACCTTAACTGTAAATTTCACTGTTTACATCTTAAAAAATACGCGGATTTTAGGGTCGCGGACTGGAGGGAATCTACTGTACCATCATTTTGTAGAATTTTCATAGAATACTTTTAAATTAAAAATATAATAATGGGATATTGGAAAAAAAAAACAGCTAAACCGGGCACGCAAAATGAACAGCTATCAGTTAAAAAATTCATTATAGTAAATTTGGTTCAGCAGAAAGCTCAGGGCAGATGACTAAAGAACACATTTCTGTTTTAAATATATAATTATTTGTTTGCTTGTCTAACTCGGCGAAGCAAATCCATCCAGGCGAGAATCATCAATTTCTGTAAAATAAATCGCTATTATTTGCATGTCACCTCTCTTCTATAAAGACAATCTAAATTTTTGTAAAACATTACGTTTTATCAGTATGTGATTTCCATTACATTATTTTCAAAAGTGAAGCCTTTTCCCCTGTGAAGAATTTCAAAGCAGCTAGGCTGTGAAAATGACGCACTTCTATAAAACATAATTCAGGTTTAAGAATTAAAATACGCGCTTTTTTATAAAATGACGTCATTTGCATCCGCTAAAGCAATCCACTTTTACAATCAAGTCTTAAACTTAGTCTATAAAAAAGTATGCAATGACGTCATTATCACGGAATAACAGACAATACTCTTGATATAGCTCATATTTTAATTTCAACTTTTTTTTCAGATTTTATGAAAAAAATGGCAACAAAAAGATACAGTATCACCTATTTTCGACTATTTTCCGTTTACTTTCAATGACTTTCAATAGTAACGGGGTACTTTTGTTGCCACGATAAGAAAAATGGTATTAAAAACTACAAAAAATTTAATATATCAAAAATAAATTGAGATACAGCTTTCAAACAAATTGCACTTAAAAGAGCATTTTTTTCCTTATACGACGGTGTAAAAATTTAAAATGTGCGATGTTTAGAAGTTTAAAAATTTGCAGTAGAGAAAATTGCAAAACCAAAATTTTATTTCAAATTTCAAAGTGTTGCCATTCGCAAAATGACGTATGCGTTACGCACAGATATGTTTGTCCTTTATAATATAGATAGGGTAGATTAACTTTTTTTGGTTGGCTTAGTACTTTTATTCACAAAATAGGTAAAATAATTGAAAAACATTTTGAAATTTTAATTAAAATGAAAAATGATTTAAATAAGAGAGTCTTAAAAAAGTACGACTGAGAAAGAAAATCTCATGCAGCGAGTTCTACCGCGTTAATAATTTATATGTAGTTGGGCCTCGTTATCCCGACATCCTTGATCCCGAAAAGGTGTCATAAGCAGAGTGTCGCGGTAGCCGGAAATGAAAAAACTTTACTCTTCTATTCTTGCGTTTTCATCCAAATATATAAATATAAAAAACATATATTTGATTTCAAAAATAGAGTTGAAGTTGGTGGACGTGATTTTTCATGTATTTTTATAATAGAAAATCGAACTTCGTTTTTCTATAAAGCCACATAATTTACACGAAATAAGCATCAAAAGAAACGTTTATACTGTTTTCAGACAATAATGCGAAAACCCATCGGTGTAAACTCGAGCTCTATTATAGGTGCCAGAAAAATGGAAAACATCATTCAACGCATTTTACTTGAACAGTCTTGCCTCCAAATTTCATTCATGGAAAAATAGGCATCGAAAGTGCGTTAGAATGTTTTGCTTCAGTCAACGGACGTTTCGAGAACATCTTTAAGAAGAAGAAAAAAAAAAAAAAAAAAAAAAAAACAAGCGGATAAGTGTGATCGCAGACAGAGTTTCGTTTAATATCTTTTTAAAAAAAACTTTAACCTTAAATTAATAAATCAAAATTGTTAATTTAAATTGGTAATTTTACTCAAATTATATCATTGATTTCAAGGTATAACAGCAACCTGAAAAAATGGTTTGATGATAGAGCATTTCGCACTTATGAGTCCTGAGTCCCAAAATGAGTTTATATCGCTTGTTGTTAATGAAATAGAAAAAACAATTATTACGAAATTAAGGACAGTTTTTTTTTCTGTAATGGCTGACACTACGCCTGACAGTTCAAATAAAGATATGATTTCAATTGTTATTCGTACCGTTGATGAAAATTGCAAGCCAAGATAACGCCTGCCAGATATTTCGAAATGCATTGATAAAAGAGGTATTTGAATGGCAAACCATATTTGAGACTTTACAAAAAAAAAAAAAAAAAAAAAAAAAAAAAAAAAAAAAAAAAAAAATCAACACTTCCTCCTTGGCATTTCAGTCCTATGATTTTGCAAGTTCCATGCCAGGACAGTTTAATGGAGTGGAACAAAAACTATCAGAGATCATTGGGAAACAAATACCTTACATTCCATGCCAAGATCACAGAACCAATACAGCCGTAGAACGTAGCTGCATAATCAGTATTATTATTCGAGATTTCTATGATATGCTTGAAGCACTGTACGTTTTTTCAATTCAAGCTCTAAACGTTTTAGACAGCTTCAAAATAAAATTAAGTTGAAAATGCTTTTTTTGTTGAAAAATTAGCCTAAAACTCGGTGGACAGCCAGGCCAGAGACTATAAAAGCAGTAAATATTTCGTTTGAATTCATCCTTTCTCTGCTAGGAGAAATATCTATGCAAAAGGAACTAGATAGTGTTATAAAAACAAAAAGCATATGAGTTATACAAAAAGATGAAATCATTCGATTTCATTGTTGGCTTATTTTTTTATGAAAAATATGATGAAGATTTTAACAGAAACTTTAGAAACCCCTGATCTGAACCTAATTGATTATATTACAGTAATTGCGAAAATACCTCCAACAACCCTATGAATCATCTACAAAACGTTAGAATCTATATTAGTGTTGACATATATCATCTGCATTAAATTTATTGCCTGACTATAATGGTATAAGTAGATAAAAACACCTGTTAATAAAAAGATTAACTTTTATAAACTGAGCAAGGAAATTACCCATATCAATCATGTAAGTAGATTACTTTTAAACTTTTATGGAATATGATTGAAAAGTAACTCAAATTTTGATGTGTAATTAAAGTTGTTGAATTGCAGATATAGACTAGCGAAAAGTAAAATAATGATTCACTTAGTTTATTTTTTTATTTTTTTTTCTTTATATAATTTACATTCGCGTTAAAGAAAAGAGAAATAAACATGAAAATGTATTTCGCCATGAGATTACTTTTTAAGAATACTGTTATGATCTTTTGAATAGAAGGAAAGAAAGGATGGTTGTATGAGGTTTTATGGCGCAAAATCCCTTAAGAGACATGCTGCGCCAAAATAATGACTAAAAACCAAAAAGGTAACACAGAAAATATAAAAGGAAAGAAAGAGTAAAATTTAATTTAAAAATCAGATTAAAAGAACAATATATGATGCTTCATCATACAGCTACATTATAGAAGACGATTGAAACCTAAAAAGGACTGACAAATGTACAGAAAATGAAGTTACACTAGACCTTAACCCCTTCGGATCTGGCGTCTTACTATTAGAACACATCTTTACATTGCTCTAAATTATCTATTTTAAGAATTAAGTATAAAACCCAGTGTCCTAATAATATATTGCAGATTAACAATTTAATCTCATTTTTGATCACATATGGCAGCACATGCTTCAGTAAGCAGTAAAATGGAGACTTCTACCAGTTTACGGGCAAAGCGCAAGCGCACATTTTTAACCTTCTCAAGAAAAATACTAATAATAATTTAGTGATATTTCGTTAATTATATTTTATAAATTAAGGCCTTTTGTACCTAAATTGGTCATCTAACTTAGAAAATAGTGATAAATCACACTATAACTAAGAATAAAACATTTGTTCTAGTATTAGGACATGAGGCCTTAGGGCTAACAAAGTGGGTGTAAAAAGTACCCAGAATTGCTATATAAAACACAAAGAAATATTTTTTTGATCAAAATTTATTTTGCCATCTTCAAAGTAGACCCTACTGATTTCAATACAAATATGCCAGCACAGGTCCCAATCTTCCATACTTTTAGATAGGTAAATTGCCTTTAGCTCCTTCTGCGAATTTTCTCTTATGGCCTCAATTGACTCAAAAAATTTTCCTGGAAGTGATAATTTTAGCTTTGTGAACAGAAAAATGTCACACGAGGCCATACCAGGCATGTTCGGTCCTTGGTTGATGACATTAGTTGCGTTTTTGGCCAAACACTTTTGCAGAACAATAAGTGAAAATTGAGCTCTTTCGAAATCAGTCGTGTGACGATGCGATTCAAGTGCAAATGACTGGTCATATTTTTATGAGCGGACTTTAAAGATATGCGAGATATCTTCAGCCAACTCTCTTTAAGACACATACGATACTTTACAAGCATCACACTGTAAACAAAATCGGGCTAAAATACGGACATTGTACTCGCAATCCAGACGCCAGTTCAATGTCCGTATTTTAATGGAAATTTCCCCCGTAAAATACAGAAAAATATCCGTTTTTCTCGAATTTGTGGGGGACATTTTCTGTTACAATGGCGTCTCGATTGCCAGTACAATTTCAGTGTTTTTTTTTGTTTTTTTTACAGCGCAGCATCTTGATTTTATTGCTGTCAGCTGACCATTAAAAAGTGATGCCGAATTAAAAAAAAGTATGGACTCGGTACTTGTGCCAGCAAATAATAAAATCGTTGTTGTAAAGTGGCATGACAATAAAGTTGTGACACTAGTATTTACATTTCTGTCAGATAATGCGAAGGATATTGTTAAAAGATGGAGAAAAAAACATCTTCCACTTATATTGATGTATATAGGCCAGAAGTTGTGAAGTTCTACAAGAAAAGAATAGGGGGGGGGGGGGAAGTCGACAAACATGGACTTCTTACAGTCATTGTATCGAACTGCTATAAAGTGTAAAAAATGGACACTTCGAGTAATGCCTCAATATTTTAGTATGCCCATTATTAATTCTTGGTTATAAAATAAAAATGATGCAAAATGCTTGGAAGTTCCTTTGCAAGATCAAATAAATTTGATTTCACATTTGAAATAGCAGAAGCTCAATCACTCAAAGACCAGTCGCTAATCCGTATCAAACGTGAAAGGCCGTCATCAACAAGCACTATTTTTCCAAAGAACAAAACGTATACTGATGTGAGGCCTTCTAAAGATATTAGATTTGATGGAATGAACCATATGATAGAAAGGAGTGAAAAGCAACAGAGATGCAAAATGGAAGGTTGTAGGTACATATAAAAGTACATGTATTTCTGAAAAATATGAAGTATTTTTATATTTTCACGCATAAAGAAATTGTCTTAAAGGATTTCATATGAAATAAACTCATTTTATTCATTCTCATGTCCTTTACATCTTACATAATTGTAAATGTGCACAGAAATTAAAATTGCTCATTTTGCGTAATTTAAGCCCTAGTTCCTATTAGAACACTTTTTAATTAGTTTACTAATTATCGAAATGGTATAATACTTCATATTATAGTTATTTATGTCTATTCCAGCTTATTTAATCTGCAATTTATTTTTTATCTGTCTCCAAATTAAATCAGGGATGAAGGGGTTAAACAGTTATAGAGAAGAAGGCTGTTCTTGATAACCGATGTAATGGTCTTAGAGACAATGTTAGTACTATTAAAACATCAATTTCTCCACTTTATTCAATTTTAATTTTCCATTAATTAAAGATAATTTGACATCTGAGGCAATAGAAAAGGCTGTAACAATGTTCCCTCTAAATTCTTAGCCGGATGTGTATGCTCTTCAGAGGGAGAAGTAGTCTTTGAAATACGTGAGGAGAAGAGAATGTTAATGGATGCATTAACAAACGTTGTGATCCAATACAGAAAAAGCCTTTCGGTTGGTTGGTTGTATATTGTTTAATGGCACAAAATCCCATAAGGGACATGCTGCGCCAAACAAGAATAGACTAAAAACATAAAAATAAAGACCATCAGAAAAGCAATCTGGATGGGGGTCCCATCCAGATGCAGTCAGAATAGTGTAGATAGGGAAGAAAATTAAAAACTAAACAAACGCACTATAAAAGATTTTAGGTAAAAAGTGCAGAAGTGCAATCTGGATGGGGCTCCCATCCAGATGTCAGAAAAAATTAAAAGAACAATTCAAGTTGTTTTTAAACCAAACAAAGATGCAAAAATCATATTTCAAAGTAAAATCCAGCTTGTTTTAAAAAAGTGAAGAGTGCCCCATGAGGTGTTTCCCCAATGAGGTTTGTCAAGATTGGGGATGATGAGTTAAAATAGATTTTGTATAAGTGCCGGAGACCCGGACAGTCAGTTAAAACATGATGAATGGTCAGGTAATCAAAATGGCAATGTGGACACATGGGAGCATCCTCCCGAAGTAAAAGATGTTTATGAGTGATTCTAGAATGTCCAATTCTCAGACGGGTCAGAAGAACATCGGTTTTCCTTGGATAACACGGAGGCCAGGTCATGATGGTAGGTTTGATGTGGTGCAGTTTATTATTGCATTCTAAATTCCAACTTTCTTGCCATTTACAATGAATAAAGCGTTTGATAAGTAGTTTTACGTCTGAGAATGGAACTTTATGGCACAACGGATTAAGGGCACGTTTCGCCGCCTCATCCGCTTTCTCATTACCAGGAATACCCATGTGTGCAGGTACCCAGCAAAATAAAATACTATAGCCACGTCTTTTCAATTTATTATAAAAATCAAGGATCAATGAAACATAGGGATGCTTTTTAAATGATTTAATTGCGTCAATAGAGCTATTTGAGTCGGTATAAATGATGAAGGATGAGCTATGATGATGAGAGATGTAGAACATGGCTCTCTCTATTGCAATCAGTTCGGCTGTAAAGACAGAAGTAGATGAATGAAGGCGATAGCTTAAAGAGTTGTTTTCACAAAATATCCCACACCCAACAGTATCTCCACTCTTAGAGCCATCTGTGTAAATGTCAGTGTAATCATTAAAGTTTGATCTGTGTGCAGCAAATATCTGTTGAAAAACAACAGGAGCTAAGGTGTTTCTATCGTATCCTTTAAAAGGATGGAGCGATGTAATACTAGGAGGTTTCCAAGGAGGGAGTACATGCAATGGACATGGACTCACCTCGATACTACTCAGTGGGCTATTATCAGTAATGTTCCTAATTCTGACACCAAAAGGTGGGATGCAAGATGGCCGATGCTGATAATGCATATCGTTGTCTGTATTTAGAATGTATGAATGAAGAGGATGGCCAGGATGTGAAAGGATACGGTAATAAAGTTCTAAAGAAAGTTTTTCACGAATGTGGTGTAATGCTGGTTCATTGCAGTCAACATAAAGGCTTAAAACTGGAGAGGTAGGAAATGCACCAGAGCAAACACGGAGTGCGCTATGGTGCACAGTGTCAAGTTTTTTAAGAACAGAATTACGTGCGGAACCATAGACCTGGCAGGCATAGTCAATTTTGGAACGGATGACGGCTCGATAGATTTTAAGGAGAGAAGTACGGTCTGCTACCCAGGAAGTATTTGAAAGCACCTTTAGTAGGTTAAGCGATTTTTCACATTTTGTCCGTAATTGTAAAATATGTGGTAAAAAGGTTAGCTTACTATCAAATTGGAGGCCGAGAAAACGAATACTGTCCACAACAGGAATTTGAGTTGGTCCAATAAAAATTTCAGGATCTGGATGCAGATCCCTACGTCTACAGAAGTGAACACAAGAAGTTTTGTCATGAGAAATTATAAATCCATTCTTATTAGTCCAAATAAGAATATGGGTGATTGCAATTTGCAACTGTCTTTCAATAAAACGAATATCCTGTCCCATACACATAATTCGGAAGTCGTCAACATATAAATCACCTTTCACAGAAGGGGGCAATTGACTAATAATGTCATTTATTTTTATAGCAAAGAGGGTGACACTCAGGACACTGCCCTAGGGTACACCCTCTTCTTGTACATAAAAACTAGAGAGTACCCCACCGATTCGGACTTGAAAAAGTCGAATGGCGAGGAAGTTCTTAATAAAAATAGGGAGATTCCCGCGAAAGCCTAGGTTAAAAAGATCACGAAGGATCCCGTATCGCCATGTTCTATCGTAGGCTTTTGCCATGTCAAAAAATACTGACACCAAATGGTTGCGTTTTAGAAAGGCTGTCCGTATGTGATTTTCAAGATTGATCAGGTTATCGATAGTTGACCTACCTCGTCGAAACCCACTTTGAAACGCAGCAAGGCAATTGTTATTTTCTAAAATATGCACAAGACGACAATTGATCATTTTTTCAAGTAATTTGCAAAGACTGCTAGAGAGTGCGATTGGCCTGTAATTATTGGGATTGCTAGCATCTTTCCCTGGTTTAGGAAAAGGAATGATAATAGAGTTACACCAGGCTTGAGGAAAGACCTGTTCTATCCAAATTCTGTTATAAAATGCAAGTAAATTATTGAGAGAGGTTGTGCAGAGATGTTTAAGCATGGTATAGTTGATGCCATCGTGACCTGGAGCTGATAGATGGCTATTTTGCAAACATTTTATGAGCTCTGAGAGAGTAAAAGGGAGATTGTAGTCATAAAAGTTACGGGAATTAAAATTGAGGTGGGTAGTTTCTGTTTGTCTTTTGTATGATAAAAAAGGTTCCGGGTATGAGTCAGACGCAGAGTTAGATGCAAATGTATTTACTATGGTTTCAGCAATATTCTTAGGAGAAGCTATTGTTTGTCCGTTATGATTTAAGATTGTGATGTGGTTTTCAGAATAAAGACCGATACAATTTTTTACTTTTTTCCAGAGGACTTTACTAGAAGTATTTGGGTTAATATTAGATACATATTGAATCCAGGATTCACGTTGGCTTTTACGGCGCACTCTTCTAGCTTCAGCCTTTGCTTTTTTGTAGGCAAGATAGATAGTATTATTGGGATAACGTCGAAATATGCCCCAAGCTTTCTGTTGATATTTTTTTGCAGCTTGACAGTTACTGTTCCACCATGGCTTCCTGTGTCTCATTGTAGATGATGAGTTTGGTATGCTAACATCTGCAGCATTGATAATACACTGGGTGATATTATCAACTGCATCGTCTATGTCACCTTCTACCATATGATTTGTGATTTTAGCATGATTTGTGAAAGTTGGCCAATTGGCTCTGTCATAGTTATAGCGTTTAAAATAATGATTAGAATCCCTGTCAGGAGTGGTCTGTGAAATGAAAGTGGGAAAATGGTCACTGCCGTGCAGGTCATTTGAAATCCAGAAATTCCAATACGGATAGACAGATGGAGAGCAAATAGTGAGATCTATGGCATGAAAGGTGCGCGTCGGTTCATGAAAATATGTATGATCACCATTATTGAGTAGGCATAAGCCATTGTCAGAGATTAATTTTTCTATGATATCATCACGTTGATTAGTGTCTGAATTCCCCCACAACTGGCTATGAGCATTAAAATCCCCAACGATGATGAAAGGAGTGGGGAGTTGAAAAAGTAGATCATCAAGGAGTGCTGACTGAATAATTTGGTGGGGTGGTAAATAAATGGTACAGACTGTAATGAGACGTTTTATATGTACACGGACTGCAACGGCTTGTAAGTTTGTGTTTAGGTTAATATGAGTATGGGGTAAATTGCGAGAGATGAAAAGAGCCACTCCACCAGTGGCCCTATCACAACCAGTAAAATCTTTTCTGTATGTAGCATAGGTGCGCAGTTTTGCTTTGTCATTGGGTTTAAGATGGGTTTCTTGTAAAGCTAAACATAGTGATTGATGGTCATGAAGAATACTTCGGATTTCGTCATATTTATTATGGTAGCCTCGACAGTTCCATGAAATAATATTAGTCATGAGTGAGTTTTTTTTAATAAATTTATCTGCACCTTATTATCCGGAGATAGTAGACATACTATCTCCATCGTTAAATTCTTCACCCGGTTCTGGATGAAGAGCAACGGCATCATCCTCCTCCATTTTTTCTTTCATTTTTAGATGGATTTCCTTTTTGGATGTTTTATTTTTTATCTTTTTGGCTGGATTTTCAGATGACACAGTGGTTTTAATTGTTGGTAGATTAAATTTTTCTGAATCAGATCTATGGTTTGTTTTTTGAATTCCTCTTTTGGTGGTATTTTGAGAGCCTCTCTTAGGAATATGAGATTGGGAAGATTTTGTAGAGGAATTTTGTGATGGTTTAGGAGGAACAGAGTTTGGTGACCTAGGAGGAAGAGAGTTTGGTGACTTAGGAAGAATAGATTTCGGTGGCTTAGGAAAGTCAGACTGCGTTGAACTATTTGTTTTACCAGAATAAGTAGACAGGTTGATTTCTTTTTGTTTTGGTTGGCAATTATTATCAGTGGGGAATTCGGTTTGGGTGGCAATGCTTTGATAAGTTTTATGGGCCGTTTTGGATAAAGCAGCAGCATATGAAACACCAACTCTAGGTGTCCTGGATTCAACTATTTTTCTGGCTTCTGGGTACGAAATGTTATCTTTAGTGCGTATGGTCTGTATCTCCTTTTCTCTTTTCCACTGTTCACACGATTTGGCGTAAGATGGATGATCTTTTTTACAGTTGACACAACAAGGTGGAGCGTTGCATTGCGCACTTTCGTGGCCAACTGCACTGCACCGACCACATGTTTCCTTACCACGGCAATTTGTTTTTGAATGCCCAAAACGTTGACAATTAAAGCAACGCAGTGGGTTTGGAATGTACGGTCTGACAGAACATGACAGATATCCAGCTTTTACATATTTGGGTAAGTTTGGTGAGTTAAAGGTGAGTATGATGTGCTTGGTAGGGATTTGTATTTGATTGGCTGGTATTTGTTCGTCTTTACGGTAAATTTTGATTCGTCTAGCTTCAATTACATTTTGTTCTTTTAGATTATCAACTATTTCAGTTTCTGTAACATACAGCATGTCAGATTCAGATATCACCCCACGAGATGTGTTGAGGGTTCTATGTGGACTTACGGAGATCGGGATATTTGCAAAATTTGTACATTTTTTTTAACTAATGGCTTGTTTGCCATTGTTTACTTCAATAAGAAGTTCACCAGATCGAATTTTTTTAATGGTTTTTGGTTCACCTATCAATCCTTGGATAGATTTGTTAATTAAGAAGGGAGAGGTCTTGTCGAAGCTGCCTTCTACCCTTTTAACAAGAAAGAATCTTTCAGCACATGTATCATTAGTTCTATCAGCCCAAGATTTGGTTTGGCTCTGATTTATATCTACTTGAAGGCCTGAGGCCGATGCAGTCAGTTTCTCCTTAGATACATTTTGAGGCGTAGCAGTCTCAAGTTGAGCATTGGATGAAATATGGGGTTGTGGGGCCTCCACATCGCTTGTCTTATTGTCTGATATTGTAGCCATATTTGAGAGATAATGTTTAAAGCGCCAGGCATCGGGCCTGATCACCGACCCTTCTTCTTACCGTTACTTTAGGCGCAGGTCTCAAAAGGGTGAAAACTATCAACAAACTTCCACGTTTTTCGAACATTGGATTAAACTCGATAACATTTCTTAATCTCTAGTTCTTTCACTTTGGAATCAGGAAGCCAGTAGGTAAGCCTTTACAGCTCTGTCCAACCTACAGCCCCTTTCGCCGAAAGGCACCAGTCTCCCGGTGTTGGTCCTAACAGCCACCATACAAGTATGGCGTCCTCCGATCAAGGAACCGAATTTCGGAAATGCCCTGCACTCTGGGACTCGAGATCAGCCTAAAAAGGTAGAAACGAGGCGATGAGATTAAAAAACCTCAACACCCAGAGTGTCTCACGTGAAAAAAAAAAACCCACTATTGTAGAAAAAAAAAAGAAAAAGTAATGTGAGAGAAAACTTAGAAACAAGGTGTATTTTTTGTCTTTTTTTAAAACCTTTATAATTTTTTTTTCCAAAAGATAAAGAACAATGATAGTAGAACAAAGAACAGTTTCAAGAAAACAGTAACAAAATCGAACAAGAACAAAGAGGGACAACAAACTGAAAAGAGAAGACTAAAAAGTGTGAAACAAAGAAAAAAGGATAGACAACCAAAAAGAGAAGAAGACAGGAAAGGAGAAAGATCGCTCGGGAACCCGGGGTCGCGAAACCCGTAAATACCTAAAGAAGGTACTCCCCTGGGGAAAAAAAAAAGCCTTTCGGTATGTCTCAGTTAATTTTAACAGCAGGCTATGGAGTCGGTGCGAATGAAAGAGCATTTAGTCAGTTAAAAATTGTGAAAGGAGGTTTTAGAACGACAATGGCTGATGAAAGGCTTAATAATCCGATGTTGATGAAATGTGAAGGAGATATGATAAATATCTCAAAATTGGAAAATAAAATGGATGGTCTTGCTTGAAGCAAAGAAGGATAAATGTAATGAAATTTGATGTTATTACAGCTTAGACCACATTTGTAAGATCATTTAATTATGATTAAATATTTTATAAGCAAAAAGTAATCTTATTTATTAAAAATCTTATCTTATCCAAGAAAAGTTCAGAGGAACCGAAATCAGGTATGAAAATAATTACTAAATAAAGCGTGTATAATTATATAGATGGGGAATTCTGACAATCTTGACTTTTACGTCCCTGGATAGTTTTTATTTTACTACATTTTTTTTTTTTTCATATACTGGGGAACATCCCATTGCACGATTGCATAACAATATTAACGAGATAAATAAGTTTTGGACGATGTTGGGGGTCCAAATACCAGGAAAACTCCTATACCGTCCCGTGTCCCTGATGCTGATTTTTAAGTTTGGAGCTGTCTGTATAAAATTACTTCAATAAAAGTAATTCGATGTAATTTTTTCCGAAGCTGGGACAATTGTTTTATATAAATATGTAGCAAAAAATTAACCTGCACACATTTTTTACGGTTGATATTTTTTTAACTGTCCCTGGGTTTTAGATTCCTTACCATCCATCTTCTAAAATTATACAGAAAATCACTTCAGATGCAGCCACAGAATTTTTTTCAAGTTTTTTCTCATGCAGAAAAAAGTATGCTTAAGAGCATATCAATTTGAAGACCATATGCCTTCAATGGTAACATGCACTTCTACCAAAAATCTTGATCATCACCCGCTTCCAATATATGTCATTAATGGATACTACTTTGTGAAACTTACACGAAATTGCAACTCCGTTGCCTTTATAAATTACCTATGTTAATCAGGGTTTGAAAAAAAACCACAACCCATTGGGCCTACTTGTCCAAGACCCTTTTTTGGGAGGAGAGGGGGGGTCTAAAAAAGAGATTTTTTTTTTGGCTTTAGAGTTATTTTTTGGAGAACACTTTAAACTTTTAATTTTCATATACGTAAACATGCTAAATTTACACAGTAATACACCTACTTACATCACCCTGCATTTAACAAAGTACTTATTGCATTTTAAAACTAATGGGAGTTTGTTAGGGAATTAAATATTTTCATATTAATTTGTATATTTAACTTTTGCTGAATAAATATACAATGATTCCATACATTGAAAAAGTGATATAAAATAATGCTTTTAATTTATCACAACTGTTTACAGGTGTTCCATATTGCGATTTTGCACTGGGTGATACAACTCATCCTTTCATGTCACATTACTTTTTAACTTATATTTCTTTGTAAGAGTTATTCTTTTAATTGCAGGATAAATCATGCTTCTTATAAAAATTTGGAATTTCGATCGGACTGTAAAAAAAATTATCCAAGCTAATAGCTTACATACGTAAATTGAAGAAGGCGCCATAAAGCTTGGCTATTCGAACCAATCCAATTTAATCATTGGGGAAACACCTCATGGGGCACTCTTTACTTTTTTAAAACTTTCAGGATTTTATTTTGAAATTTAAATTTTCTGTATCATTGGTTTGACATCTCAGAATTTGCTTTATACTTTTGTGACATCTGGATGGGAGCCCCATCCAAACTGCACTTTTTATAAAAACATTTTACTGTTTTATTCTGCTTTTAGGAGTTAAAGTTTATTTTTCTACACTTGTCTGACTATTTCCCATCCAGATTGCTTTTCTCATAGCTCTTTTCATTTTACTTATTTTCTGTCTTACATTTGGTGGTTTTAGTCTTTATTCTGGCGCAGCATCTCCCTTAAGGGATTTTGCGCCATAAAACCCCAACCAACCCATTTAATTTAAAAGTCGTAATCGAATCTGATGGAACAGAGTCAGTTCGGTGGTGATTCTCGTTGAGAGAAGACGTACATTTGTGCTGCTCTTTTCTTTATGTGATTTTTAGCGGAATATCATATAGCGTTACTGCTCTAGTTACGTATTGTGTTCTGGCGGTATTATAGCGGTTCGTAATGAATAGTTGTGTGCTTCCACGAACACTGTTTGAGTGGTGATTCTTTTTATGATTGCGCAGTATGGCGGCGGTTGAAAATAGCAACCAGCCTATAAGTACTCTGGCATCTATTGTCAATGGAACGCGACAACCGGACTTTGTTAATCAGTTTTTGGACACTCCAACACAGTTTGACGAATCTGCTAAACAACTGTTTCTCGACTTCTTCAGCTATGTCGATAACTACATCATGGAGACTAGAAGCAAGGCTGATTATGCAACATCAATAGGCGATCAGACAGAGGTGAGTGAAACTTGCCTTGAGGCCTTACTAATTGTTAGGGAGCCTACTAACATTACCAATTTACTTAATTCTACTGTTTTTACTGTTTTTTGTTTCTCCAAATATTAAAAATCTGCTCACTATATTCTAGAACAAGTTAAACTTAACGACTTCATAACTGTTAATAGAGGCACTAAAAGACGTAATGACGAGGGAAATTCAACTCTCCCCCTGAATAATAAATACCAAAACTTAGCCAATGAGGCCAGTCTCGACAATAGCGTCGAAATGGACCAAACTAATGAAAACAATGACGCTTCTAGCGTTGAGCCCGCGGGATCTCGTCCTGGTAGCTCAGGTAGCACAAAACCAAACAAGATAAACCCTTTCTTTATAGAATTAGAGGAAAACTGGCCAAACTTAGCTAAAGATATTAAGGAAATTAACAAGGAAAAACCAACTATACAACTTAAAGGTGACCGTCTGATGGTCCTGTGCAAAAATGATGAGGACTTTAGAGCGACTCAAAATTGGCTAGATACAAATACAAAAAAATACACTACATTACATCCCAAGGAGCAAAGACCTAAAAAGGTCTGCATTAGGGGCCTCCCATGCTACACTGAACAAAACATAATTATTAACAGTCTTAAAGATTACGGATTCACAGTCACTAGAGCTTCAATGATGAAGCACAGAAAAACTGGTAACCCCATGCCTATGTACATGGTGAATGTCATGCCACGTGCTAACTTTGAAGAAATTTACCAGATTAGGGAAATCCACTACATTTCTGTCAAAATTGAGGCTTTTAACAGCAAACAAAGAGTTAAACAATGTTACAAATGTCAAGGATTTGGCCACGCATCGGAAGTTTGCGGGTTCGATGCCAAGTGCGCAAAGTGCGCAGGTCAACACTTAACACCTTCATGTCCACACAAGGGGCGTATCGTCCCCACTTGTGCCAATTGCGGCCAAGATCACCCAGCCACATTCAGGAGATGTGTAAAAAACCCACACAGACTGGAAAATAGAAACGGTAAAAACACAAACAAAAGCAAAAACAGCAATACACAGGTTTCCAAGGAAACGCAACAATTCATTGAACTTTTTAAAGGTTTTGACTACACTAAAAAACCAAAAACCATAACAACACAAGATCAAAACAAAACTGTTACACCGGGAAGTAGCACTTCTAATGTCGAAGATGAATTCCCTCCTCTCACTGTTGACACAAATAACTCCAAAGAAAATACAGACAATGTTAGTGCTCCGACCACTACAACCACTACCACTAGTTACACTAATGAATTACAGGACATCTTTCAGACATTCAAAGACATGAAGGAGATCCTCCAAATTTCAAAATTTCTTAAATGTATCAAAAATATTGCTTCTCAAACCAAACGCGCTAATAACGCACTTGAAAAAATGTTTATAATTATACAAGAGTTCGACACCCTTGCCAATGAGCTCAGCCCCTCCAACCATGAGTAGTTCTCCCCCTAATTCTCTCATTGTATTAACCTGGAATTTTAACTCTCTCTCCAACAAATTTTCTGAATTTTATGACTTCGTTACTAACAATCCCAATATTGACATTATCTTACTTCAGGAAGTCCATAAGACTTCTGGTAGTATTAAAATTGCTAATTATAAATTATACCATACCCCTCGTCTTGGTTCCAACGTCGGGGGTACTGCCATCTACATTAAACAACACATCCCACATTACACTACACAGCAAACTACACTCGCTGGTATTGACTACACGGGAATTGTTGTACAATTGCCACACATTAATATTAACTTTACTTCAGCTTATATCAGACATGTGCGACAATTACCAGTCAACGACCTTACACAACTTCTCTCTGAACACACACACAGTTTCATTGCTGGTGATTTTAATGCACGTAACCGGCGATGGAACTGTCATTCGACCTCTGGTTTTGGCAGATCTTTACATAACCTCATCTCATACCTTGATCTTAGTCTACATGCACCAAACACACCTACACGTATTGGGAACAATAACACTCATCCTTCTATCATTGATTTTGGCATTTCCAAAAACTTAGCCTTTCCTGTTACTACCACCGTTATTAATGACCTTACTTCTGACCACTTTCCTGTTTGCTTCAAAATTGACCTTGTTGACCCCCCCTCTCCCCCTCCTCTGGTTGCAGTGGACTGGAACAAATTTAAAAACATATTGAACAATTCTGATTTAACTTTTCTGACCATTCAGAACACCAATGATATTGATAATGCAGTTACTCACTTTCAAGATCTTATCACTGATGCCCAACAGCAGGCTACTCATCAATATGTTAAAAATTCTAAATCCTTCATTCTTCCAAACTACATTCATGCTGTCTGCAGACATCGTAATAACTTACGGCGTCGCTATCAAAATAACAGAGACCCAACTCTTAAACCAATTATTAATCGTCTAAACAATAAAATCAAAACCCTTATTGCCAAAGAAAAGCAGAGGAGTTGGGGGAAATTCCTCAGCTCTCTCTCTCCGGAAGACAACTCTCTCTGGGCCATTAAGAAAAAACTTAATAATCAACACACCCCCATTCCACCTTTAACAGATACCAATAATATCACTGCTTACACTGATCATGATAAAGCTGAAACTCTAGCTAAAAGTTACGCAAATCAATTTTCTCCAAATCCTTACCTTGCAAACGTTGGTTGGTTGGTTGGTTGGAGTTTTATGGCACAAAGTCCCTGTAAGGGACATGCTGCGCCAAGAAAAAGTTGAGTAAAACATAGTTAAAAATTAAAAGTTACAGCAAAATACTGTCAGAAATATAAAAGTGAAAAAACAAAGTAAAATGAAGAAAGCAATGTGATAATACATGTAATTAAAATAATGCACAAGGAAAGCGACAATACACAAGGTTCTAAAAGTTAAAACATAGTTAAAAGACAAGAATATTTAAATTAAAAAATTCTAAAAGCTCTAAAGTTATGAAAAGTTATATGTTCAAGAAATAAAGCATAAAATGTTATATAATACTGCTTTAAGAACGAAGTTATAATTCAAAATTTTAAAACGATATAAAGCTACGTAGGATGAATAACTTCAAAAACTGTATTATTGTCATCGTTATCAGAGTCATAACTACAAGAGTCCATAGCCTCTTCTGCATAGTTGAGCAGCTGTTTGTGATCTTTAATATTAGTTATTGCTGGGCTAAGACATGATTTATTGCCTTTTCTCTTCACAGTTTTCCAGTGTGAAGAGATTTGAGTTGGAGCTTTCTTTCTTTCTTTTTGCGCACAAGTTTTTTCATTTGCTTTCGGAGTTGGACGAACAATTGGTTTCACAGATTTGCTTTTATCTGGAGCTGGCGTTTGTTTAGTCTTATGTTCGGCGGATATTTTTGATTTTACTGATGATGTTCGGGGAGAATTAGGTTTCTGTAATGGCCTTAGTTTCAGTCTGATGATTAGATGACTTTTTGGATCCAACTGGAGATTTCTGTGACTGAGTAAGTTGATATTCTATTGTAACTGGTTCTGAGGATGGTAGCCAACGTTCCAATAATGGAGTACCATAGCATTTACTACCAAGAGAGACGTCCCGGGTTTTTTTAGGTGAAGTATTGGTTGAATGTGTCATAGATGTATTATTTGGTGGAAAAGAGCAGTCGGTCTGGGTACTGATGTGCCTTACGGATTTTGGTTGTTGTTTGAGTATACTAGAGTAAGAAACCCCGATAGTCGGGGTTCTAGACTCAACAAGTTTACGAGCTTCGGGATAGGAAATTTTTTCAGTTATTTTAATAGCAATTATTTCTTTTTCACGGATCCAGTTAGGACAAGAACGGGAGTATGCTGGATGATCACCCTTACAATTTATGCAGCGTTCGGATTTTTTACAAGATTTACCGTCGTGGCCTACTTCTGCACAACGAGGGCAGGTTACAGTACCACGACAAGTAGTGTTGGTATGACCATACCGTTGACATTTGAAACAACGGAGAGGATTTGGAATATAAGGCTGGACAGGACAGCTTAGGTAGGCTGCTTTAATTCTAGTAGGTAAATTAGGACTATTGAAAGTCAGAATGATGTGCTTTGTGGGAAGCACTTTCTCATTCCGACGAATTGTTATACGGCGTACATCAATGACATTTTGGTCTTTTAAATTTTCTAAAAGTTCTTCTTTTGTAGACAGTAAAAGGTCAGGTTCCGATATTACACCACGGCAAGTATTCAGAGTTTGATGCGCTGTAACAGAAACATAGAAAGGTCCTATTGTATTAGCATTTGAAAGAAGCCGAGATTGGCTGGCTGAAGAGACCTCAACAAGCAAATCTCCAGAATGCAGTTTTTTAAGTGAACAGTTGTCACCAAATACAGAATGAAATGTTTTTGCAATAAGAAAAGGTGAAGTTCTCTTAAAAGAACTATCAGAGAGGCTATCAGTGCGTTTAATTACAAAAAAACGAGTGAATGAAGAATTCGGTTCATTTTGCTGCTCTCCACATGGGAGAGAGTTAGAAGAAAATGAGTTTTTTCCATCCATGTTAGAAAAAAATAATGATTCAGACCCCGGCCGCACCACCCACTACCGAGCCCAACAAGGGGATACACAATTGTGCACCAGTGCTAACCAGGGCCCATACGGTCACAAGACATTCCTATGCCAGTCTCCACCCTTAACAAGATGGCTAGTAAATGCTCGCTCACTTGATCCCCAGCCAGTGACAAGTCAGCTGACCAGCCGATTGATGCATACGGGACCAATATGCACCTCCCGTCTACCTGAAGCAGAGGCCAAAGCAGTGTGTTGGTTTCCCTCAACTGCCAGGATCCCCCTTTCCAGGGACACGGGACGCCACGCACGGCAAACACGTGGGTGGTTTACAATTCTCCATGAGTCGATATACAGGATGATATCGGCTCATGCAGAATTGCCCTCACCTCCTAAGAGGAAACCACAATGAGAGTGAAACAAAGAGGAAAGAAAGGCAAGAGAAAAAAGAGGAAAAAGAAAAGAGAAAGATCGCTCAGGAACCCGGGGTTGCGAAGCCCGTGAATACCAAAAGAAGGTATCCCCCTGGGGGACCTTACCTTGCAAACCCGGATCATTTCTTTGATGTCCATGAAACTGTCAACAACTTCTTAAGTACCCCTCCTGAGGAACCACTCCCAGAAATACAACCTGTAACTATCTCTAATATAATCAAAAAACTCAAAAACCGGAAATCCCCCGGATACGACAAGATCTCTAACTTCGCTATTAAAAACCTTCCTCAAAATTGTATTAACTATCTAACAGATCTTACTAATGCTATCCTTAAATTTTATCACTTTCCAAACCCTTGGAAAATTTCTGTTGTGACTCCTATCCCTAAGCCTCAATGTAATCTATCTGATCCAACTAACTTTCGACCTATATCCCTGCTTCCCTCTTTAAGTAAAGTAGTTGAGCGTGTCATAAGGGCCCAGCTCAATGATATTCTTGACACTAATCACATTTTGATTCCTGAACAATTTGGTTTCAGAGCCAAACACTCTACTGTACATCAACTTCTTTGGGTTGTGGAGTTTCTCAGTGAGAAACTCAACTCGAATATTCCAGCAGCTGCTGTTTTTCTGGACATTGCTAAGACTTTTGACAAAGTCTGGCATGAAGGCCTTATATACAAGCTAATTAAGCTCAAAATTCATGCTAGACTTATTCACCTCATACATTCATACCTTAGTAATCGCAGATTTTGCGTCCGCATCAACAATATACTCTCCACTTTATATCGTATACTTACTGGCATTCTTCAAGGCTCTGTCCTCGGCCCTACATTATTCAACATTTACTTTAATGATATACCGCGCACCCTGAGGACCTTTCTTGCCCTGTATGCGGACGACACGGCAATTTACGCCTCAGCTCCCTTTTGTTTACACCTTATACAAAATTTTACAGAAACACATAGACGATTTTACTGCCTGGTGCACCTTATGGCGCATTAAACTCAACGAACAAAAAACTGCTGCTGTTTACTTCTCTAGGAAGCTTACTAACCCTAACCGCATTACAATCAACAATACAACCATACCCTGGTCCAACCACACCAAGTATCTGGGGGTAACTCTGGATAAAAGACTAACATGGAAGAAACACTTCCTCAACATCAGAGGCCAAGCGGCCTGTATCACAAAAACCCTTTCCCCCTTATTAAAAGGTAAAACTCTCTCTATCAAAAATAAAATTCTTCTCTATAACGCCTGTATTAGACCAATTCTTACCTATGCAAGCCCCATTTGGGGTTTTGCCTGTAAAACCAACATGGATTTTCTTAGTAAAGCACACAATAAAAATCTTCGTACCATCAGAAACGGTCACAGATACTTAAACACAACCATTAGAAGGGACTTAAATACCACTTCTCTCAAAGTACGCATAAGTAAACTTGCTAAAAAATTCTACAAAAATATTTATAATTTACCCAATGATATAATAGCTGGGTTACCAGACTACGAGGTCTCCGACCCCCCTAATCGTAAACGCCCAAGGATTTCAACTTTGTTAGATGATGAAGATTGAGTTTCCCTCTTTCTTCTCCTACTTTACTCTCTTTCTGTCTTGTATTTGTCTTTAATTAAAAAAAAAAAAAAATTGCTTCTTAAGCATTCAAATTTATGTTACACTTTTAAAATGTATGGTCTCTGAAAAGAGTTTTTTTTTTTTTTGGTTTTCTGGGGCACGTCCCGGTGGCTTTTTCGTCTCCTTTTTTCGGATCATTGGAACTTTTCATTTTTCTCTTTTTCTCTCTCTCTTTAATATATTGTTATCCTATAAGTATTTTACTATGCCTCTTTTTTTCTATTATTATCATTAACTTTTAGTGGCCTAACCACATCTATAAGTTTCTTTCACGGCTCCCTATCATGCCTCAATAGATGACTTCACCTCTCGACTGGATGTACAGATGCTCTCATCTAGGCAATCCATAACTAAATCTCATGTTCATGTTCCATGGAACAGACGTTTATTCTGAAGACATTTTCAGTGCTCTTGTGAGTGAAAACATGTTTCCAGCAACAGTATTGATGTCGTTGCCACATGAACATATCTGGAGCGATAGCTCTACAAATCTTAGTGCTTCATTTCTTCAGTTTTCTTTACCAGCAAGTAGTTCACAATCGGAACCTCCAGCAGAAACTGTGTCAGTATTTGATACCACAGTCTCTCTAGTTTTCACCATCCCATACATGGATTTTCCTAAAAATTAAAGGCAGATTGAGACAAAAATAAAATGCCAGAAAAATCTTTAATCCGGAAAATGATTCGTGTTGTTAGTAAAGCTCTCATCAAATTCAATTCTTTGCCACACAGATTCCTTACTGCAGCAGTTGCACAGGACATTGTAGCAAAGTACCCGATATTGGACATCCCAAACATAGGTGACACGCTTAAGGGGGTCCGGGACACATTTTCAAAAAAATTTTATTTATTGGGTTAAAATTTTAATTTTTTGTGATGGTTAACCATATCATTTGTAAACAAAATCAAATGATAAAACTTCTCAGTTTTTTTTAAAAAATTTTTATTTTAAAATTTATGAAAAAAGTGGTATAACTTAAAATCGTTATAACTCGAAATATTATTTGTAGAATTTAAATTGTTTTTCATTTAAATAAACAGAAATATATATTTTTTAATTTAGAGCCAGCATTTAAAAAAATATTAATTTAAAAAAAATTAAAAATATTTAAAATAAAAATTGATGTAACACTTTTTAAAAAATTCATATTTTCAAAAGTAAATTTTTTTTTTCAAATTTGCTGGCTCAAAGTTAAAGTAAAGCAATTGAAAAATATATGTTCCAAGTTTCAAATATTTATCTTTAACAGTTCTAGACTTATAACAACTTAAAGATGAGAAATGGTGAAAAAATCCATCATGAAGAAAAACGCAATTTCACAAGAAGCCGTTTCCTTGACAACCATAGCTTGAAAGATAGATTTTGAAAACAAACCAAAACGAAGAAATTAATATTTCCTGTTCTAATTAAGATAGAAACATGATTTGAACGTCATTTTAAGCAGAAAAAGACAGAAAATTTTAATCCAATAAAAAAAAAATTGAAAATTTTAAGATTTTTCTGTCCCGGACCTCCTTAGATTATGTAACCATATTCACAAAATTGGAAAGCTGTATCCAAAATATGCGTCGACCCATAAAAAAGTTAGAGAAGAAATATTCTGAGGGAATAAATGCAGTGGAAAATTCAAGGCCAAAAAAAGATCAGTATGGTTGTGTAAGATGGCAACCGATTCTTCTTGAAACAAACTTCGGAAAGCCAAGAGATTGCCCGCAAATCTCTTTTCGAATGTTATAAAAATTCAAGTGACAGAAGTGATGTTGCAGCACTTATGAGCGAGACGTATGCCACACAGCGTCTGCTCATAAACTCTAAAGCTTTAATATCAGACATTCAAAAATCATGGCCATTTCTTTCCCAAGAACACTATTTTATCGGTCATGCAAATGAACTGTTGAGAATAAATCTTGTGTGTGTGGAACGAAACAAAGATTCCGCTATATACGTCGACGAAGATTCCGCTATATATGTCGCACTTGGTCTATTCTCATCTTAAAGTACGGAAACCAGCCTCGGAACTCAAGACTGAATCTAGATCTTTCTAAATTTATGGTTAAACTGCATTCTTGGAATTCTAGTTTTTATTTTTTCAAAATATTGATTACTGCCAACTGGGTGGAGATTTCTTAGTCTTAATAATGTTTAATTTGAAAGAAAAATCCGATTTAGATTCCCCTAACTTTTGAAAACAGATGATCCATGAACAAGTATTCTTCATTGCCATAAAAACGAGCTTAAAGAAAGCTGCATTGTGATGTCTCAGACTAATAGGCTTCCGTACTAATGCACTCGAGTTGTAAAATAGTTGGCCAAAAGTCCTCGACACAAATTTAAAAACTAACTTTGTGTTTTGCAAATTCTTTTGTACGCCGGCAAGAAGTATATTTCATTGAAATAAAAATTCGAAAGCAATTCTTTCCAGAAATTGAAAAAGTAAATCCCCAAATTTTAAAGAATCTCAGTTGCCGAGCTTTATTTTATGGCTGATAGATGAAATAGTTAAATAGTTTCAATTATTTTGTTAGATGAATTTATTTTTAAATGCCCATATTGGAATACTCATATTTTAGTATTTTAATTACTTAAAATATGATGAGATCCCAGGTAACATATTATCCTGCTTAATAGAATAACTTGGGATTACTGCTTGGGATTCTACTTTTTATTTTTTCAAAATATTGATGATTGCGAACTGGGTGGAGATTTCTTAATGTGCAATTTGAAAGAAAAATCTCATTTAGATTCACCTAATTTTGGAAAACAGATGATTCATGAACAAGTATTCTTCATTGCCATAAAAACGAGCTTAAAGAAAGCTGCATTGCGATGTACAGTCGAGCCCACTTAATGGGATATATCCTTTATGTCTCAGACCAATAGGCTTCCGTACTAATGCACTCGAGTTGTAAAATAGTTGGCCAAAAGTCCTCGACACAAATTTAAAAACTAAATTTTCGAATGGGAGTATTGTTTGGGCGAAAATGATTCTCATAAACAAAAGTTTTGCTTCGGCAAGACTTTAGTTCAAAATAGAACATGGATGGTGCTGTAATTTCAAAGCTGCAAAAAAGCATCTAACTCGAGCAATTACTATTTATTTAGTACAGTTTGCGGCTATACTTGTGCAAATTCTTTTGTACGCCGGCAAGAAGTATATTTCATTGAAATAAAAATTCGAAAGTAATTCTTTCCAGAAATTGAAAAGGTAAATCATCAAATTTTAAAGCATGTCAGTTGCCGAGCTTTATTTTATGGCTACAAATAGTTTCAATTATTTTGTTAGATGAATTTATTTTTAAATGCTCATATTGGAATACTTATATTTTAGTATTTTAATTACTTAAAATATGATGAGATCCCAGGTAACATATTATCCTGCTTAATAGAATAACTTGAGATTCTACTTTTTATTTTTTCAAAATACTGATTATTGCCAACTGGATGGAGATCTCTTAGTCTTAATAATATGAAATTTTAAAGAAAAATCAGATTTAAATTCCCCTGTGTTTTGGAATGAACACGTATTCTTCATTGCCATACAAACGAGCTTAAACAAAAGGGAATGCGGGACTTTGATATTTTTATTATTAACTGACTTTTTTTTTTTAACCCTTAACACAAATTTAAAAACCAATTTTCGTATGGGAGTATTGTTTAGACGAAAATGATTCTCATGAACAAAAGTTTTGTTTAGGCAAGACTTTAGTTCAAAATCGAACATAGATGGTGCTGTAATTTCAAAGCTGCAAAAAAAGGCACTAACTCGAGCAATTAGACTATTTATTTAGTACAAACTACCGTTATAAATCGTTTGCAGCTATAATTTTCCAAATTACTTTGTACCCTTGCAAAAAGTATATTTCATTGAAATAAAAATTTGAATGCAATTTTTTTCCCAGAAATTGAAAAAGTAAATCCTCAAATTTTAAAGAATCTCAGTTGCCGAGCTTTTTTTATGGCTGATAGATGGAAATAGTCACAAATAGTTTCAATGATTCTGTTAGATGATTTATTTTTAAATGCCCATAATGGAATACTTATATTTTAGTATTTTAATTACTTACAATATGATGAGATCCCAGGTAACATATTATCCTGCTAAATAGAATAACTTGGGATTACTGCTTGGGATTCTACCTTATTTTTTCAAAATATTGATTATTGCCAATTGGGTGGAGATTTCTTAGTCTTAATATCTGTAATTTGAAAGGAAAATCCGATTTAAATGTCTGATAATCTGAGTATGTCGTACTTAATATACAAAGGAAAAGACGTTGCGTTTATTTAAAATGAATGAAGTTAATTTAAAAACTAGGACGCTGAAATTAAGTCTGGCCAAAGATTAGCAATGGCGATAGTTTATAATCATCCACGGTTGTGTTAACTTTCCTGTGACTGCGATACTAATCTTGATAATGATTCAACAGTTTTAAAAGATTTAAATCCTAAGGGCACAATATATTAAGGAAAGAATGAAGAGAAACCAAAAGAAACGCTTACAAAATCCAGAACATTTAAAAGTGCATAGAGCACGTTTAAGAGAAACTCGGAGGAAACGTTTGCAAGATCATAAACAAAGAGAAGTACATAGAGAACGCTTAAGAGTAGCTCAAAGAAAACGTTTGCAAGATATTAAGAAATGAGAAATACATAAAACACGTTTAAAAGAAACTCCAAGAAAACGTTTGAAGATACAAAGAAACGAGACGCACATAGAACTAAATTAAAAATAAGCGATCTAAAAAGGTTACAAGATCCTGAAAAATTAAGCCAACCAGATAAGATTAATAAGTCAACGAAAACGTCCACAAGACCCTAAACTACGAGATGCACATAAAACTGGATTAAAAATATGACAGCAAAAACATTTGCATGATTCTAAGCAGCGAGAAGCACAGAATTACATTAAATATAAACCAGCAAAACGTTTGCATGATTCTAAGCAACGAGAAGCACATCGAAATAGATTAAAAATTAGCGCAAAAAAAACAGTTACAAGATTCTGTAAAATTAAATGCACATCGAGCTAGACTTAAAATAAACCAACAAAAATGTCTGCAAGACCCTAAGCAACTTGAAGCACACAGAACAAGATTAAAATTAATTCAATATAAACGCTTCGAAGATTCTGAAAAATTGAAGATGCATAGAGTTCGTGTAAGAGAAAATCAGAAAAAGAACAAAAAGGCTCACAATTCTTCAGCAGTTCAAAAGAGTCGATTAAAACTGAAAGATAGCGAAGAGGATTTCTTAAGAAATCATCTGTATGAATCGTTCATATTTTTAAAAAAAGAAGGGCCAACTTTCGAATGAGTTTGTTGTTGCAGAGTGTTTTTTTTGCGATTCAGTTAGATTATTACCAAACATCAGACTTTACTTGCAAGACCGATTTCCTTTGAAAAACATACACTAAAATGAAATATGATGCTCGATATGTGCTCTACGTGCAAAAAAAGTTTATCAATCAACAAAATTACAACACTTTCTCTTTGTGATGACCAATTAAAATTTCCAAAAGTTCATGAAGTTATCCGATTTAAAAAAAAGATTTGTTGCACCGCGTATTCATTTATACGGATAAGAGCTATATTTCACGAACAATATATGCAAAAAGGAAGAGCGGAAAACGTGCCATGCGAAATTGAAGATAATGTGTCGGTACTTCCTAGAGCACATGTTACTCTTTGTACTGACCAATTAAAATTTCTAAAAGTTCATTAAGCTATCAAAAAGCTATCCGATTTAAAAGAAACATTTGTTGCACCGCGTAGTCCATTTATGCAGATAAGAGCTATATTTCACGAACAATATATGCAAAAAGGAAGAGCGGTAAACGTGCTAAGCGAAATTGAAGATAATGTGTCAGTACTTCTTAGAGCACATACAGAAATAAAAGTAGTACCAATTGCCTTCCTAATCTTGTGGTAGAAAATGTAAGACCCAGAGTAATTGAAGAGGCAATAAAATTATTAGAGAACTCTAATTTTATGCCGCAGTACTCATACAGTGGACACATCAAATTTAATGAAAACTCTCATAATCATCAATACGAATAACATTCTCATTAGAGATGAAGATAACGAAGGTAATTTTGAAGACGAGGAAGACGCTGAAAAAGAACCTTTAAATGTTCCTGATGAAGAAACTTCGCTTATCACTGCTATTGTATTTGTCCCTGACGAGGATAAAAAAAAAAACCTGTTTCGTTGTTTGACAAATATGCCAAAGCTATGAGTTTCATTAAAATATATGGGAGGAGAATTAGTTACTAAACAATTAGCTACAAATAAAGAAAATTCGATTCATAAACCTGGAGCGGATTGTAGCAGGATAAATTTTAAGAAGAGAGTCACAGTCTGCTCCCCAAGATGAGTTCGAAATCACAGTAATTAAATAAAGCGATTGCTTGCTTTTTTTTTTTACGTACTTGCAAAACATGAGGCAAGAAAGTGAGTTTTTTTGTCAAAATATAAGTCTACAACAAATTTGAGATGCTCCAAACAACAAGTGAACTGAAGTGAGGATATAGTTGTGTCTATCTAGCGTGTTCACGTTAATTGTGAACTGTTGTTACAAACAGCGGTAATTACCATTATTTATAATTTATTTTGATTGCGTATATTTATCACCATGGCCCAAGTGGGAAAACAAAATGCAAATATGTTTTCTCTGGTGAACTTTTTTGAAGAAAATAAGTTTGTAGTAATGCGATTAAAGATTTTTTGCCAAAAGGTGTTAGATTAGATACCTTTGATTTGGATTGCTGGAAACCAAGCGAAACAGTTGAAGTAAGGTGGCAAGATAATTCTTATCCAGCCGATTAGACACCTTTGAGCAGGATTGCTGGAAACCAAGCGAAACAGTTGAAGTAAGGTAACAAGATAATTCTTATCCAGCCCACTTATTGCAGTTTGGAGGTATGTAAAATAACTTTGTTCATAACAATTTATATTATTTTGGGAACATATGTATGTGTGGCAACCCAGATTTTTTGTAAACATAGCTTGCTGTATTGTTTTGGGAGGTTACAAAATTTTTCAATTCTTACAAGGTCCAGACTCTACAACCTCCGAGTACTAATGCCATTAATGCACGCGAACCGTTCGAAAACGCCATGCTGCGTAAGTTGGATGCCTGCGGAATCCATGTTGAAAACATTTGGTTCTCAGACGAAGCATATTTTTTTCTCGATGGCTTCGTTAATAAGCAGAACTGGTGCATTTGGAGGACGGAAAACCCGCATGTAGCCATACCTTCATCTCTGCATCCACCAAAAGTCATGGTTTGGGCCGTCATTTCCTCCAGGAGACTTATTGAGCCTGTTTTGGACATCAAACGATTACTTCAGCAAAATATCATCCTCCATGAATTTGTAGCCATTCAAAATGCTTTGGAGGAAGGTAGGAATAGCTTGTGATTTATTGAAGACGGTGCCCGACCACATCGAACATTTGGTGATCGTGTCATTGCCCTTGACTACGAAAAGTATACGCAAAGTAGCATGGATTGGCCTCCCTATTCGCCAGATTTGACGCCATGCAATTTTTTTCTTCGGGGATACTTGAAAGACCAGGTGTATCGTCGCAATCCCAAACTGTAAATGACTGGAACAATACATCTGTGCTGCTTGTCAGAACATTCCAACCGAAATATTTTCACGGGTATCTGCGAATTTTGTCCTCAGACTGTCACGTTGTTGCTACAAACGGCAGTTATTTTGAAAATGTTTTCTAGTTTTCCTAGTAAGTTACAAAGTTCGTCAACAGATGGCGCTGCTATCTTTGAAAATTTGTCAGAATAAATTCCCTGGTTGGTTACCTAAGCAGGATGCAGTAAACCGTACATTTCTATCGCCACCCGATTTTCTTTTGATTTTCAAATCGTCGGTCATTTTTGGGACACCCGGTACATTAAGAAATTTTAGATCTTTTAAGAAAGTTCGTCAGTAGACTTTAATGTTGAAAAATAATCGTGAAAATGGGTAATAGTATATATATTGTTCAAAATAACTACCTCAAAACAAATAGAAATTGCCTTGTTTAACCAGTTCTGAACGTAGTATTCTACTATCGAAGAATTTGTTTCTTCCATGGCAACAAGGCATTCCATTGAAATCATATCGAATGAGTTCAGAATCGGTACCTAAGAGCAAGATTGTACTAGCGAATGAGACCCACTCCATAGCCTTAATCTCCTTCCTTCCATCAATGCTGGTTGGTTGGTTGGTTGTATGGGGTTTTATGGCATAAAATCCCTTAAGGGACATGCTAAGAATAGAGACAAAGAAAAAGACAAACACAGAAAAGGTGAATATAAAACGTGACAAATAGTAAGTGTGGTAAAATGGAAATAGAAAAGCAATCTGGATGGGGTACCTCATCCAGATGTAGTCAGGCATCGCATCAATGCTGAGTGACGTCAGTTTCGGCCTCGACTGAGCGCCATCTATTGTTTGAAATTCGAACGAAAATCAAGAATCATAGTAACTCCTGACATAAAAAAAAATTCTTGCAGGAGGGTTATATATATCTGTCACAGTTTGCAAGTTATTGAATTTTAAAATCGTCGGTCATTTTGGGATACCCAGTATGAAATAAATGCAAATATAAAGAAACAAATCACAGAATTTACAGCTAAGCCCAATTAAAAACTGAGGCAGTGTAGCATTATCAGAGAAAGTACAAACAGCTTAAAGAAAAGTATCGGCAATATATAAAGAATAACGGAAAAATAATAAATGAAACTAATTCTAATCTATTAAAAATTGGAGAATACTTACATGTTGGCAAGTTTACACTTGTACTTCGCCGTGTAACAGACTACTGAACTATTTTTTTTTTAATTGTATAAATCAGCATATTTTATTACATTAGAATGTTAGATATTTTTGAACCACATTAAAAGCAATCAAAATTTGCTACTTTTGATATTTAACGACCATTCGATTTAACGTCCTATTTGCCATGGTCTCGTGAAGGTAATTAAATCGTGAGTCTACTGTACTACATTTTCCAAAATAAGCTCATATACAATTGAAAAAAAAAATAGTCTATGAGAATTTGAAAATACTAGGCTAACCAATTTTAAAAAGGGTTCTGTACCTGCTAAGGAGACAACTGTTTTGCATTCTTTTCCCTCAGATCAAGAATTTTTTTTCCCGTTTAAAAAAGTCCTCGCATCGCAGATTATAAGAAGAATGAAATCAATAAGAGATGGTTTAAGCTTTTTAACACTTTCCAGCAAAGTTGAAAAGTGTTTATGCATTCGGTTTGTCTGGCCGTCTGTACGCGCTCTAACTCCCGTAAATATACTCGGATCGTTCTCAAATTTTTAGATGTTAGTGACCTCTACCATAGCACGAACCCTATTGCAAATGAAGTTTGTAGCATGTTTAGTTCATTTATAGTGGCTGTCAAAAGTTTTACGTTACATTACGGCCTATGGGAAAGAATCGTTTCCAATGGTTTTTAATGATATTACACGCTTTCAAACACAATAAAAGTGATATGCATTTATCAAGTGCACTAAAATATGTATTCCGTAGAATATGCGCTGCAAAGAATAAATATTATTCATTTACAAGGCCACACAAAAGAATTCCGTTACATAATGAGATAGGAGTGGAGAGAATTTTTTCCGGCGTATTTTAATTATGTTAAATTATTTAATGTATAATGAAATCGATATACATCGCTGAGGTTTACTATAACCTATTTCGTGTATAATACGAAGTGCATAGCATTTACAGGGACACAAAATATTTCAGATACTATATTGTATCCGAAGTACTGTACGGTAGCGATTATTGCTGGAAATGCATTTTTACTTTCTTCTATCTTGACAAGAAAAAAGTATTGGTTTCATGAAAATTTTCGAATTCCAGTTTTCGACGGATTTATACGTTTTAGGGGTCAGAGATTCCAAAAAACATGTTTTTACAAAATGTCTGTCTGTGAGTCTGTCTGTCCGTCCGTCTGTCTGTATGTATGTGACACAAATTTTGTGGGCGCTGTATCTCAAGAACTAATGCACGGAATTTAATAAAAAATTATATTCAGGTAGTCCCTGATATAGATTGGTGCTGATTAGTTTTTGGTGTAAATCGCCCTGCAGGTGGCGCTGCTATGGAGCATTTTTCAGGATTTCCGCAAAAGCTCTATCTCAAGAACTAATGCACGGATTTTTATAAAACTTCAGATTCCGTTAATCCTTGATATGAATTGGTGCTGGTAAAGTTTTGGTGCAAATCGCCCAACAGATGGTGCTGCTGTGCTGCATTTTGAAGCATTTACACGATTTTCGTAATAGCTCAATCTCAAGAAATAATGCACGGATTTTCATCAAACTTCAGATTCAGTTAGTGCTTGACATGAATTGACGTTTTGCCTCTTGTGGTGTAAATCGCTCAACAGGTGGCGCTGCTATGCTGCATTTTTTTGAGATTTCCGCAATAGCTCTATCTCAAGAACTAATATTTGGGTTTTCAACAAACTTCAGATTCAGGTATACCTGGATATGAATTAGTGCTGTTTATGTTTTGGTGTAAATCGCTCAACAGGTGGCGCTGCTATGCAGCATTTTTCACGATTTCCACAATAGCTCAATGTCCAGAACTAATGCACGGATTTTCATCAAACTTTAGATTCAGTTAGTCCTTGACATGAAATGATGTTTCGTACCTTTTCGTTTAAATCGCTCAACAGGTGGCGCTGCTGTAAGCATTTTTTGTGATTTCCACAAAAGCTCTAGCTCCAGAACTAATGCACCGATTTTCATCAAACTTCAGATTCCGGTATACCTTAATATGAATTAGTGCTGTTTGTGTTTTGGTGCAAATCGCCCAACAGGTGGCGCTGCTATGCTGAATTTTTCAGAATTTCCCCTATAGCTCTATCTCAATAACTAATGCACGAATTTTCATCAAACTTCGAATTCAGGTATACTTTGATACGAATTGGTTCTAAATTGATGTAATTTCCTATACTATTTAAATGATTTAATTGACGTGATTTATATAGAAGAAAGTTTTGTGATGGACACAACATACTAGTTAATTATGTTATGCGCTTTTATGTTTCACTATATTTATGCATTGTATATGGTGTGTATAAATGCTTTAATGCATATACAGGGCTACACAAAAGAATTCGTAATGGTTATTGGGTATATTGTAAATTGCTTAAAGGTGGTTTTTAAATGAGTTATGCATTTTTACGCCTAACTGCATTTTGTTTACTAAGAAATGTTTGTAGATAAAATTATAAAACATAGATAAAATCATATACCGCGTCACGCAAAGAATTGGGTACATGGCCGTCTATAAATGATAATTTCTGGAAAAGTGATTCCAGTAGTTTTAAGAGTGTTTTACTTTAAATTAAACTTTAGCTAAATAGTGGCGTGTAATAAAGGTACTAGGTTAACTACAGGGTTGTACAAAAGTATACAAGTATGTTTCCATCTATTAGTATGAATTGCTGAAAGAGAAATTTCAACCTGTTTTTCGTTTTCTTGCTAAATTTCCCCGTTATTTAGCATATATCAACCTACAGATCAAATACAGAGCTGTTGAAAAGAATTGGAATACATATTTGATATGGATGGTAACTGCCGAAATCAGTTTTTTAAATGTTTCATACGTTTTCTAAAATGTTTACTTAGTTCTTTTATATACGCTATTTCCCTAAATAACGAAGTTTTGTTAAAGCATACAGGAAGTGTTGGAAATGTTTCATAATCTATGCTTAACGCATGATTTTTCTTATTTGTTTAAATATTGGTAAAGGGCATTCAGCTATGGAGACCTTTTCGATTAGTCTAAATGTTCCGACAATGGCTAAAAAATTTTAAAAGTTTTTGCAGCTTGCAGAAGAATGCAAAACTGTTCGTGAAAAAATCTTACAAGCAATTCGTACTAAAGTTTGAGAAATGCATGTATCATTAGGTTCTCCTTCGATTATTGATATTGGAGTGTCCCTTACGGAACAAAGCATATTGTATTCACCGCATCATAGATATTTTGACCGGTCTTGAGATTGACTTTGAGGTAATATCGAAGTACTGCCATGACTGCACTAAAACTGCTGCTGATTTGGGGAATGATAGCTCTGAGTATACAGCATGGAATGAAGATAACAGAAAATTCGGAAAATATCTAAAAAATTATGATGGCTCATCAGGTGCAATGGAAGTTCATGCTGCTAATACTGCCAATTGCATTATAAAAAATGAGATAAGCAGAAATTCTCTCAGATAGCCCTTCCAAAACATTCCGAATCTTATAAAAAAAAATTGCGTTAAACAAATTGTAAAAGAAGAATGTATAATGCATGTTTCAAAAAGACTCTGTACTGCACTTAGAAATAAAGTGAAGGATAGAAAGAAAAAAGGAAATTTGATGGAAGATAAATTAATAAGTTATTAGAGGAAAGCCATAAAGAACAATGCATCTGATGTTACGAAAATGAATGCAATATTAGCTTTTTTCTTTCATTGTACATCCATAAACAGTGGCACCTAAAATACGCAGCAGGAACCTTTGCTACTTCTGATTTAACGACCTATTTGCCATGGTCACGTGAATGTCATTAAATCGTGAGTCTACTGTACTACATTTTCCAAAATAGGTCAAATATAGTGAAAAAAAATAGTCTATGAGAATTGGTTAAATAGAGTTTTATGGCACAAAGTCCTTTTAGGGACATGCTGTGCCAAGAAAAAGGTAGGGAGTAAAATATAGTTAAAATTCACACTAAAAGACTGTCAGAGATATATAAGTTAAAGAAAAATGAAGAAAGCAATGGGATGATACATGTAATTAAAATAGAATTAAAACCATTCAATGACATAAAAAAGGAAATATAATCAATTAACCCATACGATCAGTAAAGTAACAAGACAATTAATACGAAATATTAACAATCCAAATACTACATAAAATCAAATATATTTAAACTAAAGATTAGTAAAAAACAATGTAAACTCAATTAGGCTCATATTCTAACATAGTCTTCTAACAGTCTTCTAGTTGGTCTTCTAACATAGCATTTTCGTCATCTATGTCAGAGTCAGACTCTGAATACATAGCCTCTTCCACATTGTGCTGCAGCTGCTTGGGGTCCTTCATATTACTAATACATGGGCCGAGACATGATTTCTTCTTTTTCTTCACAGTTTTCCCCCACTGTGGAGAGGTTGGTTGGTTGGTTGTGTGAGGTTTTATGGCACAAAGTCCCATTAGGGACATGCTGCGCCAAGACAAAGTTATAATGAAAAAATATATATAACTCAAAAATTTGAGTAAAAAAAACAATTAAAGGTGAACAAAACAAATTAATGGAAATATTAACATGTATAAATAAAACGATTTAAAAGAATCAAAAGTTTATACATAAAAGACAAGTGTATTATAATTAAAATCTGCGGAGTTATAAAGTAATAACTTAAAATATACACAAAGTTTAAAATGATGTACAAATACTACATAAAAAGAAGAGTTTAAAAATAACATGAGTAAAAAACAATGTAAAATCACTTAGGTAAAAATTCCTGAAAAACTGTATTTTCATCATCAACACTTGAGTCATCCGATTCCATTTCCATTGATTCGTCCACATATTTCTGCAACTGCTTCGGATCCTTTACATTAGTAACAGACGGATTTAGCGCGTTCTTGTTCTTCACAGTGTTCCACTGAGAAGAACCCCGGATTGTCTTGGTTTCTTTCTGAATGCAAGTTTTTTTGTTCGGTTTCACAGTTTGACTAGTATCGGGTTTCTGTGGTGTTTTTTTAGATTTAACAGACTTAGTCTTAACCTGAAGTTCGGATGACTTTTTGGGTTGAACCGAAGATTTTTGTGACTGACTAGTTTGGTATTCTGTTATAACAGGTTTTGAAGATGGTAGCCAACGCTCTAATAGTGGGGTAGCATAGCATTTAGAACGGCAATTGACATCACGGGTTTCTTTATTTGAAGTGGTTGTTGATTGCATTTTAGCTGAGTTAGTTGGTTGGTTGGTTGTATGGGGTTTTATGGCGCAAAATCCCAAAAGGAACATGCTGCGCCAAAAAAGTAGACTAAAACATAACAAAAAGGTGAGAAATACAACTGACAAAATAAAAGAACAATGAGCAGAGCAATCTGGATGGGGTATCCCATCCAGATATAGTCAAACATGTGTAGAAAAAACTAAATTTTAAATACTAAAACAGTAGAGTAAAAAGATAAAAGTAAGTCAATAAAAAGAGCAGTTTAATGGGGTTCCCATCCAGAGATCATCAAAGTGTAAAACAGAAAACTGACTTGTTAAACCGAAGAAAGATACAAAAAATTAAATTTCAAAATAAAATCCTACATGTTTTAAAAAGAATCCTACATGTTTCCCCAATGAGGTTTGTCAATAGTGGTGATGATGACTTAAAATAAGTTCTATACAAATGCCGGAGACCCGGGCAATCAGTTAAAATATGATGAATGGTCAGGTAATTAAAATGACAATGTGGACACATGGGTGCATCCTCCCGAAGTAAAAGATGTTTATGAGTGATTCTAGAATGTCCAATTCTCAGACGAGTCAGAAGAACATCCGTTTTCCTTGGATAAATCGGAGACCAGGTCATGATGGTGGGTTTGATGTGGTGCAGTTTATTATTGCATTCTAAATTCCAACTTTCTTGCCATTTATAATGAATAAAGCGTTTGATAAGAAGTTTAACGTCTGAGAAAGGAACATTATGGTGTAACGGATTAAGAGCACGTTTTGCCGCCTCATCTGCTTTCTCATTGCCAGGAATAACCATGTGTCCAGGTACCCAGCAGAATAAAATATTATAACCACGTTTTGTTAATTTGTTATAAACATCTAGGATGGGTGAGACAATAGGATGCTTTTTAAAGGATTTGATTGCGTCAATAGAACTATTAGAGTCTGTATATATAATGAAGGATGAACTATGATGATGAGATATGGGCAACATGGCTCTCTCTATTGCAATCAGTTCAGATGTAAAGACAGAAATAGAAGGATGAAGACGATAGCTTAAAGAAGTGTTGTAACAAAAAACGCCACAACAAACAGTATTACCATTCTTAGATCCATCTGTATAAATGTCAGTATAGCCATTAAAATTTGCTCGGTGTGCGGCAAATAATTGTTGAAAAACTGAGGGGCCAAGTTGTTTTTATCGTAACCTTTAAAAGGATGGAGCGAGGTAATATCAGGAGGTTTCCAAGGAGGGAGTACATAAGACTGACAGGAACTCACCTTGATATTACTCAGAGGCCCATTTTCAACAATGTTCCTATTTCTGACTCCAAATGATGGGATGCACGATGGTCGATGCTGATAAAGAATATCATTGTCAGTATTCATAATGTAGGAATGAAGTGGATGACCATGATGTGAGAGGATACGATAATACATGTTCAATGAGAGTTTTTCACGAATATGATGAAGTGACGGTTCTTTACAATCAACATACAAGCTTAAAACTCGAGAAGTACGAAATGCACCAGAGCAGACACGAAGAGCGCTATGGTGCACAGTGTCCAACTTTTTCAAAACTGAGTTACGTGAAGAACCATAGACCTGGCAGGCATAGTCAATTTTGGAACGGATCATAGCGCGATAAATTTTAAGGAGAGATCCCCGGTCTGCTCCCAAAGAAGTGTTCGAAAGCACCTTGACTAAGTTAAGCGACTGCTCACACTTTTTACGTAATTGTAGAACATGTGGCAGGAAAGGGAGTTTTTTGTCAAAATAAAGGCCTAGAAATCGTGTGCAGTCTACAACAGGTTTGAGAAGCTCAAATGAAGATTTCAGGATCTGGATGCAGATCCCTACGTCTACAGAAATGCACACAAGAAGTTTTGTCTTGGGAAATAATAAAACCATTTTTATTTGTCCATTGAATAATACGGTTGATAGCAATTTGTAATTGTCTCTCAATAAAACGCATATCTTGTCCTTTACATAAAATTTTAAAATCGTCAACATATAATGTACCCTGCACACAAGGGGGTAACTGGTGTAGTATATCATTTATCTTGATAGCAAAGAGGGCGACACTCAGAACACTGCCCTGCGGTACACCCTTTTCTTGTACATAAAAACTAGAGAGAATCCCCCCAATTCGAACTTGGAAAATTCGAATGGCGAGGAAGTTCTTAATAAAAATCGGGAGGTTCCCACGAAAGTGCAGGTTAAAAAGGTCGCGAAGGATACCATATCTCCATGTCTTGTCATATGCTTTCATCATGTCAAAAACACTGCGACCAGATGGTTTCGTTTTAAAAAGGCAGTCCGTATACGAGTTTCTAAAAGGATGAGGTTATCAATAGTAGACCTACACGTCGGAATCCGCTTTGGAAGGCTGCAAGGCAATTGTTCATTTCTAAAACATGCACCAGGCGGCAGTTAATCATTTTTTCTAAGAGTTTGCAGAGGCTACTAGAGAGTGCGATAGGTCTAATTGTTTGGGTCACTGGAATCCTTTCCTGGTTTAGGAAAGGGAATAATAATAGCTTTGGACCAGGCATTAGGGAAAGTTTGTTCAGTCCAAATTCTATTATAGAAAGCAAGTAAATTATTGAGAGAGGCACTGGAAAGGTGTTTTAGCATGGTATATGTGATGCCATCGTGACCTGGAGCAGACAAACAGCTTATTTGCAAACATCTTAAGAGTTCCTGAAAAGTAAAAAGGTAGATTATAATCATAAGAATGTCGAGTTAAAATTTATGCTGGTAGTTTCCATTTGTCTTTTGTAAGATAAGAAAGGTTCTGGGTAAGAGTCTGATTTAGAATTACTTGCCAGAGTACTTGCTATAGTTTCAGCAATATTTTTGGGAGATGCTATAGTGTGTCCATTTTGATTTAAGATTGAGATGTGGTTTTCTGAATACAGTCCCATACAATTTTTCACTTTTTCCCCACAGGACTTTACTTGAAGTATTAGAGCTAATAGTAGAGATGTATTGCATCCAGGATTCACGTTGACTTTTACGTCGCACTCTTCTAGGATCGGCCTTTGCTTTTTTGAATGCAATATAATTATCATTATTGGGATACGTCCGGAAAATGCCCCAAGCCTTCTGTTGAATTTTTTTTGCCCTTTTGCATTCATCATTCCACCAAGGTTTCCTGTGTCGCGGTGTAGAAAGTGATTTAGGTATGCTAAGTTCTGCAGCATTGATAATACACTATCAAGCACATCGTCAATATCACCTTCTATCATATCGCATGTAACTTTAGCAAGATCTGTAAAAGTTGGCCAATTGGCTCTGTCATAGATATACCGATTAAAATAATTATTGGAATCCCTGTCAGTAGTTGTCTGTGAAATAAATGTGGGAAAATGGTCACTGCCATGCAGGTCATTGGAGACCCAAAAGTTCCAATATGGATAGATAGACGAAGAGCAGATAGTGAGATCTATGGCATGAAAGGTGCGTATCGGTTCATGAAAATACGTATGATCACCGTTATTAAGTAGGCATAAGCCATTGTCAGAAATTAATTTCTCTATTGTATCACCACGTTGATTAGTGTCAGAATTACCCCAAAGTTGGCTATGAGCATTAAAATCCCCAACAATGACGAAAGGAGTGGGGAGTTGGAGAAGGAGATCATCAGGTAGTGCTGACTGAATAATTTGGTGGGGTGGTAAGTAAATAGTACAGACTGTAATGAGACGTTTTGCATGTACACGGGCTGCAACAGCTTGTAAGTTTGTGTTTAATAAAATATGAGAATGAGGTGAACTACGAGAAATGAAAAGAGCCACTCCACCAGTAGCTCTTTCATTGCCTGTAAAATCCTTTCTGTAGGTAGCATAGTTGCGTAATTTCGCTTTGTCAGTGGGTTTTAGATGGGTTTCCTGCAGAGCTAAACATAAAGGCTGATGGTCGGATAGAATATTACGGATTTCGTCAAGTTTATTATGATAGCCACGGCTGTTCCATGAGATAATATTAGACATGATTAAATTGTTTTTTTTTAAGAAGTTTATCTGCGGTATTTTATTCGGAGGTAGTGGACATACTATCACCATCGTTAAATTCTTCACCCGGTTCTGGGTGAAGAGCTAAAGCATCATCTTCTTCCATTTTATCATTCTGTATTGATTGGGTTTTATTTTTTGATGTTTTACTCTTTTTCCTTTTGGCTGTATTTTCAGATGAACTAGTGGCTTTAATTGTTGGTAGGTTAAATTTTTCTGCATCAGATTTACGGTTTGGTTTCACAGATGGTGTTTTAGTTGTATTTTGAGAGCCTCTATTATGGAGTGGAGGTTTCGAAATAAAAGATTGTGACAATTTTGAAGAAGCCTTTGTAGATGATTTAGGAGGAGCAGAGTTTTGTGAATAAGGAGGAGCAGATTGCGTTGTTCTATTTGTCTTACCTGGATTATTAGACAGGTTGTTTTCTTTTTGATTAGGTTGGCAATTAGGTTTAGTTGGGAGTTCAGTTTGAGTTGCCATAGATTTATAAGTTTTATGGACGGTTTTAGATAAGGTAGCAGCATATGATACACCAACTTTAGGCGTTCTGGATTCGACTATTTTTCTGGCTTCAGGGTATGATATATTTTGTCTTGTGCGTATTGTCTGTATTTCTTTTTCTATTTTCCACATTTCACACGATTTAGCATAGGATGGATGATCTTTTTTGCAGTTGACACGACAAGGTGGAGCATTGCATTGTCCACTTTCGTGGCCAACTGTACTGCACCGACCACAGGTTTCTTTACCTCGGCATGATGTTTTTGAGTGCCCAAAGCGTTGACAGTTAAAGCAACGCAGTGGGTTTGGGATGTACGGTCTGACAGAACATGATAAATATCCAGCTTTTATATATTTGGGTAGGTTAGGTGTGTTAAAAGTCAATATAATATGCTTAGTAGGTATTTGTACTTGGTTAGGTGGAATTTGTTCATCTTTGCGGTTTATTTTTATTCGTCTAGCTCCTATGACATTTTGTTCCCTTAAGTTTTCCACTATTTCATCTTCGGTTACATGCAAGAGGTCATATTCTGATATCACTCCGCGAGATGAGTTTAAGGTTCTATGTGGCGATATGATGACAGCAATGTTTGCAAAGTGAGTACATTTTTTTAAGTTTAATGCCTGTTGGTTATTGCTTACTTCAATTAGCTATTCACCTGTACGGAGTTTTTTTTCTATTGTTTTGGGTTCGCCAACCAGTCCTTGGATAGATTTATTAATCAAAAAAGGCGATGTTTTATTGAAACTCCCTTCTTGGCGTTTGATAACAAAGAATCTTTCTTCAGTTTTACTTTCATGAGAGTTGGGATTTTTAGATTCCGTTGTGGAAACATAATCCTCGACTCTCTCACTCCATGATACTTTATTGCCTTGATTGACAGTAGCCTTTGAGCTAGAGCTCGATGTATCAAAATTCTCTTTATTAGGTTGTGGGGCCTCCACATTGCTTGTCTTATTGTCTGATATTGTAGCCATATTTGAGAGATAATGTTTAAAACGCCAGGCATCGGGCCTGGTCACCGACCCTTCTTACCGTTACTTTAGGTGTAGGTCTCAAAAGGGCGAAAACTATCAACAAACTTCCACGTTTTTCGAACGTTGGGTTAAACTCGATAGCATCTCCAAACTCTAGTTCTTTCACAGTGGAACTCGGTTGTCGTAGGTAAGCCTTTACAGCTCTGTCCAACCTACAACGTCCTTACGCCGAAAGGCACCAGTCGCCCAGTTAATGCCCAACCGCCGCCATACAAGTATGGCGCCCACCGATCACGGAACCGGAATTCGGAGATGCCCTGCACTCTGGGACTCGAGATCAGCCTAAAGAAGTAGAAACGAGGCGATGAGATAAAAAAACCTCAACACCCAGAGTGTCTCACGTGAAAATAAAAAAATCCACTATTGTAAAAAAGAAAAAGTGATGTGGGTGAGAACTTAGAAACAAGGTGTATTTTTTGTCTTTTTTCAATATTTTAAACTTTTTTTCCTTTTATTTATTTATTTTTTTTTTAAACAAAAGAACAAGAACAATGGTAGTAGAACAAATAACAATTTGAACAAAATGGTCAGTAAAATACATGAAGAACAAAGAGGGATAAGAAACTGAAAAAAGAAGATTAAAAAGTGTTTAAACAAAGAAAAAAAGATAGACAACTAAAAGGAGAAGAAAACAGGAAAGGAGAAAGATCGCTCGAACCCGGGGTCGCGAAACCCGTAAATACCTAAAGAAGGTATTCCCCTGGGGGACTGAGTTGGAGGAAAGGAGGTCTCAGTCTGGGTGTTTATGTGCCTTACAGGTTTTGATTGTTCTTTAAGTATACTGGAGTAAGATACCTCAACAGAGGGGGTCCTGGATTCAACTGGTTTACGGGCTTCAGGGTAGGAGAGTTTTTGAGTAATCTTGCTGCAAGAATTTCCTTTTCACGGATCCAGTTAGAACAAGAGCGAGAGTACGACGTATGGTCACCTTTACAATTAGCGCAGCGTTCTGGTTTTTCGCAAGTTTTACCATCATGGCCGACTTCTGCACAGCGTGCACAAGTAACAGATCCACGACAGGTAGTATTAGTATGCCCATAGCGCTGGCATTTAAAACAACGGAGAGGATTAGGGATATAAAGCCTGATTGGACAGTTTAGATAACCAGCTTTAATTCTAGTAGGTAACATATGGCTATTGAAAGTTAGAATAATGTGTTTAGTAGGAAGTATTTGCCCATTTCGACGGATGGTGATACGGCGTACATTTATGATATTTTGATCGCTTAAATTAGCTAACAGTTCTTTTGTAGAAAATAAAAGATCTGGTTCAAATATTACACCACGGCAAGTATTAAGAGTTTGATGTGCTGTAACCGAGACAGAAAAAGTACCTATAGTATTGCAATTTGACAGAATTTGTGATTGGCTGGCTGAAGAAATCTCAACCAGAAAATCCCCAGACTGCAATTTTTTCAACGAGTGACCATCACCAAAAACAGACTGAAATGTTTTTGCTATAAGAAAAGGTGAAGTTTTTTTGAAAGAACTATCCGAGAGACTATCAGTGCGTTTAATTACAAAAAAAAACCGAGTGAATAAAGACTGTACACTTTGTTGCTCTCCACATGGGAGAGAAATTGCAGGAATATTAGCATTTCCATCCATAATCGAAAAAAAAATGGAATTCAGACCCCGGCCGCACCACCCACTACCGAACCCAACAAGGGGATACACATTTGTGCACCAGTGCTAACCAGGGCCTATACTGTCACAAGACATCTCTATGCCAGTCTCCACCCTTAATGAGATGGCTAGTAATTGCTCGCTCATTTGATCCCCAGCCAGTGACAGTTCAGTTGACCTGCCGATTGATGCATACGGGACCAATATGCACCTCCCGTCTACCTGAAGCAGAGGCCAAAGCAGTGTGTTTTCCCTCAACTGCCAGGATCCCCCTTTCCAGGGACTCGGGTTGCCACGCACGGCAAACACGTGGGTGGTTTACAATTCCCCATGAGTCGATATACAGGATGATATCGGCTCATACAGAATCGCCCTCACCTCCGAAGAGGAAACGAGAGTGAAAAAAAGAGAAAAGAAAGACAAGAGAAATAAGAGGAAAAGGAAAAGAGAAAGATCGCTCAGGTGCCCGGGGTTGCGAAGCCCGTGAATACAAAAATAAGGTATCCCCCTGGGTGCGTGGAGAGGTTGGAGTTGAGGGGGGTTTTTTCTTTCTGTTTGTGCACGAGATTTTTGGTTTATTTTCTGAATTTGAAAATTATCAGGTTTCTGTAAAGTTTGTCCAGATATAGAAGCCTTAGTCTGAGCCTGATGTTCTGGAGACTTTTCGGATAGAACTGACGATTTTTGTGACGTACAAATTTCGTATTCTATCCTATGAGAATTGGAAAATATCAGGCTAACCAATGTGCAATGAAGTTACTTTTTATGAAATGTCGGATGCAATCTGTATTTAGTATTAAATACAATAAAACTACGACAAAAATCGCACGGAGTGGGAGAAAATTCTATTTTACAGGGGTTGTCGTTTTAGCAGGTACATTGCCTTAATTGTTTTGTATTCCTTTCCTTCGGATCAAGAATTTTCTTTTCGTTTACGTATTTCATTATATACAGGTTTCATTATAGACTGGTTCCTTTATAACGGGTTACATTATAGACAGGTACCTTTATAGACAGCACCGTTTTCACAGGTTTTATTGTATTTATATTACATACGAGATATAGATTGTTAAAAGATGTTAACCCTCCCAAACTTTTTCAGAGCCAAACATGATATGACTCGCTGGTTACGGCCCTGCTTCACCCGCAGTGGTGTAGTCGTAAAAAAAGAGGGCATACGCTCTAAGCAGAGGGTATACGCTCAAGGCAGAGGGTATACCCTACAATATATATACTACAGCTTTGAGAAACAGAGGGTATACGGTGTTTCTTAAAAAATTCAGAAGGTATACAGCGTATCCCCTCCACTACATCCCTGTTCACCTCTTCTTGATCTATCACTGCATAAAGGCATGGGGTTGTTTAGAAAGGGAGGGAAGACAGAATTGAAATCCATTATGAGAAACCTTAAAGCAGTGTTCTATAAACAATTTACGTTAAATTTAATGTTTTGTTTGCTATGACATATGTAATTTGCTGAATATTTAATACTGAAAAACATTTAAATGACCAAATATTTGTTGATTTAATTTTTATATTATATAATATGCGATGTTTTTTGGAAGGAAAAACTGAATTTTCCCCCAGTTTCTCTTTTGGAAAAATTGATTTGTAATAATAAAAATTTCAGATATGCTTTTCATCGGACGATAGCGTTACAACTATAGAATATTCTTCTGATGGAAAAATACTCATGATGTATCAACAGCATCATCATCTAGTCATATATACACTAAGATATATGCATAAGTTAAATTAAAATAGAAAAAAAACTACATGTAAATTTTTCATAAGTCTCGATTTTCATCCAAACGTTATGACCCAACGGTACTTTTGAGTACCGCATCAAGTAATTAGCCATAATTAAAAAAAAAAAAAGAATAAAATCTTATTTTTAATGCATATATCTTCTGAAATATTTGTGAAATTGGGTTCCTCATAATGATTTGAAAGTAAAATTTAATTGAATTTTATATACCATTCATGTCCTATAATCTATAAAAATGGCTATTAAAATAAGCATTTCTTCATGACTGATTATTAATATAGTCGGGCAATCTCTACATATAAACAGACTTGACAAATCTCCGGATATCATAAAATCTCTTAAAAAATTTTTTGACCGCGCAAAGTATCGTTTTCAACTTGCAACATAGACGGACTGCCATAGCGGCTGCGTCACCGGCCGATGCGAATTAGATAAATGTTGATTCCTTTATGGCGTGGCGCTGCGCACAGCATGCATAGAGTGGGTCTCTTCGTGCAAACATCGTGGTCTCAGAAAGTATGTATTCAGAGAAGAGAAGCGCTCGACATTTCATTCTCATCCAATAAAATGAAAAAACGGCGTACTTGTATGCATGAAACAATATGCTCAGTTCTAGGGATAGCAAGGAAGGAAGCGCCGAAAGGAATCGGAAGCTGCAATTTGGATTAGCACGTCTGAAGCACGTGCATTAAATGAGAGTTGATCGAATTCTTTTACTGATGAATTGTTCTTCTCTGAACTTGGGTGAGTTGATGGCTTAATTGTCCGCTCACTCGATCCCTAGACAGTGACAAGTCAGCTAATCAGCCGATTAATGTATATCAGACCAATATGCACCTCCCTCTACCTGAAGCGTAGGTCAAAGCAGTGTGTGGGTTTCCCTCAACTGCCAGGATCCCCATTTCCAGGGACACAGGTCAACACTCACGGCAGACATGTGGGTGGTTTACGATGGCTTATGGAGAATTGCCCTCACCTCAAAAGAGAAAACCATAGCTAGAGTGAAACAGGGAAAAGAATGGTCAAGAGAAAGGAGACGAAAAAGATAGCTAAAGGTGCCCGGAGTTGCAAAGCTCATGAATACCGTCATTTCGAGTTACTTAAGCCATTTCTCAGAATAAGACTTCTGCCACTTCAAGAGTATTTACTTTAGAGATTAAGTAATTATTGTAAAACATGGGTCTGCATGTATGAAAATTTAAAACATGTACCTCAAGGGAAAAAATAAAACATGGTGGCTAAGTTACGCCTCCACATGGGGTAACTAAAGCCAGCAGTAATAATTCACTGTTTGGCTTATGTTAATTGGTGATGGGGTAACAAAAAACGTATAAAAGGCTAAAATAAGCGTACATATACCACTCAAGACATTTATTAGTAAAACTGAAAGTGTAATTTTTTTTCTTACATTTTTAGTGTTTCGGATATTTAATTTTCACTAAAAATGATAAAGATATTTCATTTAATATACACTTGTTGAAGTTTGGTTAGTAAGTTCCAATGGAAAAAGATGTAGTCTTTTGTTGGTTGTGGAAGAGGGCTTTTCAAAATTGCTGTCTTTAGTGCCTTTGGACGTGCTTACTCAAGGGTCGACGTTACAGGCTTCTTGCTTCAAAATTTTAAGCCCTTCAATACCTTTTACAGCTAGAACATTTAATTTTCTTTTAATGTTTCTCATGTGTTCTCTTTCTTTTTGCTCTCTGGCAGATAGGTTTTAGATGATTGAACTCAGTTGTTTCTAAATTCATGATCTTGAGATTCTTTTTATGACCATCATGAAGCCTAATTACTTATTGTCAATCCAGGCATGAAAGTGGGAAATGGGAAAAAAGGAGGAAAATTTTTTCCATCTATACAATAAAGTCAAACTTGTATAATTTAGACACGTTTTAACAGTTATTCATACAATAAAATGAATTATAACAACATATGATTGTTATTTTCTTTTTGTAACTTAGAAAGTATTAAAAGAAAAAAAAATGTATAAATTCATTAAATCAAAAGAGAAAATTGGAAACAGTTTGCTAAAAGTATAAATCTATCCAAATGTATCTGATGAACTTATGTGAAGTACAGAGATTAATTGTTCAAAATAAATGTATTATCTTGAATGATTTGACTGTGTAAAACTTTACTTTAAAAAGTCCTTCCGGCCAGTGCCGGGAGGAAGAAGTAGCTTTCATATTCCTTATTTTTAAAAAGCTAACTTATATTATTCAAACACACGAAGCTCAATTTAGTGGAAACCGAATATAGGAGATTCAATACTAATTTTTACCAATACTAAATCATTATGAATGAGAATTTCGCGAAATTAGTCAGCTTTATCCAAGCTGCTTTTATTTAAAGTAACTTATATTTGGCTGCCAAATTCGGCGATTTCTTAAAGTGCCTGCCATTTTAAAACAACATGGTGGTTGAGGCTAACCAGTGAACTTGCTCGAGACCTTAGTAATTGCTGTGCACATGCTCACTCACATCGGAATCGGTTGATACATACGAGTGCTGTCGCATGCAAAAATTCAGATTTTTCAAAATGTCACCCACAATAGAAATTGAAACTGCTATATCTGAGCCATTTTTTAACGTAAAGACAAACAAAAAATGCTCCTGAATTCTTATATCAAGGTCAAATACTTAAGAAAGAAACCTTTTACAATTTCTAATTTTTTTGCACCTCACTTTAAATATATATATTTTTCTTAATTTAATGGCCGCCATTTTGAAACAAGATGGCTGATGAATCTGGCCAGCGAACTTGGTCGAGGTATTGATGTATACTATCCACATGCCTTCTTACATCGAAATAGGCGAATACGTGTGTTATCGCGTGACAAATACAAGATCGTTTCAAAATGTTAGCCATGCTAGAAATTCAAAGTGCTATAATTCAACCATTTTTTAAGATATAAACAAAAGAACAAATTTTCAGAAACAAAAACTGCTCCGGAATCTTTGTATCAAGGCCAAACACATAAAAAAAAATCTTTTTCATTTTCTAATTTTTTAATACCTCATTTTAAATTTTAAATTTAATTTTTTTTAAATGGCAACCCTTTTGAAACAAGATGGCGAATGAAGCTGGCCAACGAACTCGGTCGAGACATTGGTATGTACTACGCACACACAAAGTTACATCCAAATCGGTTCATAAATACGCCTGTTATCGCGTGACAAATATCAGGTCGTTTTAAAATGTCAGCCAAAATAGAAATTCAAAATGCTATTACTCAGCCATTTTTTTAGATGTAGACGAAACAAAAACTGTTCCGGAATCTTTGTATTAAGGTCAAACACATCCGAAAAAAATCTTTTTCATTTTCCAATTTTTTGGTATCTCATTTTTATTTTTTTAAATGGCTGCCATTTTGAAACAAGATGGCGGATGAAGCTGGCCAACGAACTCGGTCGAGACATTAGTATGTACTATGTATAAACGAAGTTACATCCAAATCGGTTCATAAATACGCCTTTTATCGCGACAAAATTCAGGACGTTTCAAAATGTCAGCCACGCTAGAAATTCAAAATGCTGCAACTCAGCCATTTTTTAAGATATAGACGAAACAAAAACTGCTCCGAAATCTTTGTATAAAGGTCAAATACATAAGAAGAAAATATTTTTTCATTTTCAATTTTTTGGTACTACATCTCAAATTTAAATTTTTTTAAAAAATTTTAAATGGCCGCCATTTTGAAACAAAATGGCGGATGAAGCTGGCCAACGAACTCGGTCGAGACATTGGTATGCACTATGTACACACCGAATTACATCAAAATCGATTCATAAATACGCCTTGTATCGCGTGACAAATTTCAGGACGTTTCAAAATGTCAGCCACGCTAGAAATTCAAAATGCTATAACTCAGCCATTTTTTAAGATATAGACGAAACAAAAACTGTTCCGGAATCTTTGTATAAAGGTCAAATACATAAGAAGATAATGTTTTTTCATTTTTAATTTTTTGGTACCACATTTCAAATTTTAAATTTTTTAAAAAATTTTAAATAGCCGCCATTTTGAAACAAAACGGCGGATGAAGCTGGCCAACGAACTCGGTCGAGACATCTGTATGTACTATGTACATACCAAATTACATCGAAGTCGGTTCATAATTACGACAGTTACAGTGTGACATAGGTCAGATATATATATATAATATATATATATATATATATATATGGATATAGATATATATCAATTTTGAACGGAGGGTGGTTTCGGGGTCTGGGGGTCATGATCGATGAAAATATACCAAAATTTTTTGAAATCGCTTTCCTCCGAACGGCTGCAATAGGTAGCTTTTTGTAATGAAAGCTACCTAAAACAATCCTCTATGCTAAATATATGCACGGCCAATTGATCTTTACTCCACAATACATTTCCAAAAATGCATCACTGAAATTACCCAGAAGTGTTTTATAAATAGAATAAAATATTCTATTCCAAAATGAACCTTATGGGAGCTTCCTTTCCCTATTAAAGAACTTAATTTACATGACTTTCAGATGCTTATAATTAGTTCGCCTTTGATTTGATAGTACAGAAATTCAGAAACTAACTCCAAGGATTTGAGTAGACAAAATGTCTGACTATTAATTTTTCTAGACACCCCCCCCCCCCCCCCATATGCTTCTAATATTTTCTTTGCATTTTTGCATCAATCCAGAGAATATCCAAATTTGCTTTTAAAAAGGTGGAATTCCTCCTTTAGGAGGAACATCCTGCATGCCTGCATTCCAAAAGACAATCCCTGCTGCTCTGAAGTAACTTTTTTAAGTTGTTTTTTTATGTTTCCTTCTCTTAAGTCATGAATACACTTTTTGAGAGTCGAGAAAACCTGCCTACAAGCACAGTGCCACGATTTTTCGTTTTCCAGTCATTGAATGTCTGACGCCACTTTATCTGAAAAAAGCCACATCTAGATAAGTATAATCTATGAAGTAGAACAATCATAAAAAAGCTGTTTGAGAATATGTTTGAAAGTGTTTATAGAGAATTCAATTTAAAAATACAAGGTAATTACAGTTATGAAACGTATAAATTTATGATGAAATTACCTTAAGTATAAATAAAGGTTTATAAACGTATCATTAAATCAGACACAGTATTAAAATATGTGATCCAAAACTTTACTAAAACATGGAACTGATGACGGGATAGTTAACTGTCTAACTCAAAACAGTGTTGCCAAAATCAGCGCCCAAAATTTATCTAGCAAAATGGCTTTAGTTACCGGTAGCTTAAGTAACTCCAGACGACGGTACCTAAAGAAGGTATCCCCCCTGGAGGAAAGGGGGGGGGAGGGTTGATTGGTTTGTCGATTGAGGTTTTATGGCGCAAAGTTCCTTTAAAAGTTAAACCTTATCATAAGTACAACATAACAAAAACATATAAATGAAAAGTGATGATATACAAGGTAGCCATAATTAAACACAGTACCTACAAGGAAGGTCTCCATACGGGCATACTCAGAAAAATCTGAAAAAAATACAGAATGTTCTTCTCCCATGGGTATACATGTTTATAAAAAAATTTTTGGCGGAATCTCAGCAGAACGTCCGTAAAAAAATAATGAAAATTTCGCTTATTTGGCGACTTATCACCGTTTGGCGAAGAAATTAAGTTTAAAAAGAAATACGCTTGTCGAATACTTTAAGGAAAAAACTTTTTATGTTCAAATTTGTTTAAATAAGTTTAATTTAAATAACTTTAGCTTTGTCATTTTTAGTTTGTTTTAACTATAGTTTTGTCATATATATTTATATGTACTTATAACGAATTTTAACTATCATATTTTACGATTTAAAACAAAATTTAAATTGATTAAAACTGTTCCAAAATCAAAAATATGCCCCATTGAGCACTGTCGATTCAACGTTGTTGCTATGGAAACAACTTCTTCGGTATGGACGGCGGCATTATTCATCTGGCGTTAAAAGTTATTTTTATAGCCGATAAACGCGTTTAAATTAAAAAAATTGTGGATTGGAGAATAAAACTCAAAATTTCGTTCAAATTGGCAACAAGTATAATACAAAATATAATAATAATTTCTTTCATGGTTTACGTTTAAATTCTTAAAAAACCGCATATTCTCAAAATCAGTCAACAAACAATTATCAGATTCATTCAAATAGTTTGCTTTTGGCGAGGAAAAGTGCTGCTCGCCAAATTGCGTGCCGCTTTCGTCTTTTCACGCCAATTATTCGAAAGTATTTTATTTTTTTACAGATATTCTATTGTAATTCCGCCGCTAATTTTAACTGATCCTTTATTACATACATGAGTACTTTCACTAGCATTTTTTTCAACGTATTCTGAGTATGCCCAGTATGGAGACCTTCCTTGTCAGTGTTTTGTAGCGCGATCTAATTGAGAGAATGACACCAAATTTTGTAAGAAGATAAACAAGACGAGGGAGGAAGGATTCTGCGAAAAACAAATTTAGTTACAAAAGTCACCGCTAGGGGAATATGTGGCGCTGTGTAACTGAAAAGATTGTTTTAAAAAATGCAGATTCAATACTGAAATAAAATTACCTTTTATTTAGCACATTTAACGATTTTAGTATTGATTCTGCATTTTTTAAAACTCATTTCTGTTACACAGCGCCACATATTCCCCTAGCGGTGACTTTTGTAACTAATTTTTCTTCGCGGAATCCTTCGTCCTCCGTCTTGTTTAATCTTCTTCCAAATTTGGCGCCATTCTCTCAATTAGATCGCGCTACAGGACACTGAGTACTGTCAGTTTAATTATGGCCACTTTGAACATGGTTAAAAAACATTCAATGAGATCATAATTTTAAGTTCATGATGAGTGAAACTACGTAGTTTAATGAAAAAAATGTGATAGCGTGTATAATTAATAAAAAAGAAAGTGCCCAGCTAAACTGATGGCATTGAGCTCACAGGCTATTCACACTAATTGTATATCACTCTTACTTTAAAGAATAATGCCCCTCAAAAAAATAAGTATCAGGGAAGCTCCTTATCATAATAAACCGTATACCAAATTCGGAGCAAATCGAATAATCCTGCAAAAAAACATTTATCTAAATTAAGGGGTGGACTAGCCCCCCCCCCCCCCCCTTATCCTTAACCAATGAATCCCCAAAACGAATCAGGGAAGCTCCTTAACATAATAAACCGGTATACCAAATTTGGAGCAAAGCGAATAATTCTGCATGAAAAACCCGTTTATATAAATTAAGGGGGGTGGACTAGCCCCCCTTCCCCCTTTATCCTTAACCAATGAACCCCCAAAACTAATCAGGGAAGCGCCTTATCACAATGAACCTAGGAAAACATTTTGAAGCAAATCGGATGTTTCTATCAAGAGTTATCGCGTTACGTACATACGTACAGAACGGGCAGGCACATTAGCTCTCAGGCTTTGATAGCCTGTGAGCCAAAAACAGTTAATAAAGTAAAAATTATAGCTAAAAGACACAAAGATTATATTTACAATTTAAATCTAAGATCCATAAAAAAGAAAGAGTTACAAAGAAACAAAGTATAAAATATCGTAATATTAAAGTATAATAAAACTAGTATATTGTGGCCATCACAAAACTTTCTTCTATATAAATCACGTCAATTAAATCATTTAAATGGTACAAGAAATTACGTCAATTTAGCAACAATTCATGTCAAAGTATATCTGAATTTGAAGTTGGATGAAAATTCCTGTATTAGCTCGAGATAGAGCTATGGTGGAAATTTTGAAAAATGCAGCATAGCAGCGCCACCTGTTGAGCGATTTACACCAAAATGTATAAAACATCAAATCATGTGAAGGACTAACTGAATCTGAAGTTTAATGAAAATCCATGCATTACTTCTGGTTGAGGGTTGATTTTTGTCGGCCGATTATCTACTCGAGGGATATAGGCCCTAGGGGGAGTGCCCTCCGTGGGGGTGTTTCTAAGGGAACCTAACCCGTATTTACTCATGGAAAATCCAAGGTTTCGAAGAAAATTTCGAAACGGTTAGGCCGACGGGCGCGATTGGGTTCGAACCCAGCACCTCCCGTCTACCAGCTTCGGGAGCAGAGCATTAGTTCTGGGGATTGAGCTATTGTGGAAACCGTGAAAAATGCTGCAGAGCAGCGCCACCTGTTGAGCAATTTACACCAAAAACTAAACAGCACTAATTCATATCCAGGTATACCTGAATCAAGTTTGTTGAAAATCCAAGCATTAGTTCTTGAGAAAGAGCTATTGCAGAAATTACAAAAAATGCAGCATAGCAGCGCCACCTGTTGAGCGATTTACACCAAAATGTATAAAACATCAAATCATGTCAAGGACTAATTGAATCTCATGTTTGATGAAAATCGTGCATTAGTTCTGGAGATTGAGCTATTGTGGAAACCGTGAAAAATGTTGCATAGCAGCACCACCTGTTGAGCGATTTACACCAAAAACTAATCAGCACCAATTTATATCAGGAGCTAACTGAATTTTTATTAAATTCCGTGCATTAGTTCTTGAGATAGAGCGCCCACAAAATTTGTGTTACACAGACAGGCATTTTGTAAAAACATATTTTTCGGAATTTGACCCCTAAAACATGTAAATCCGTCGAAAACCGAAAGTCGAAAATTTTCACGAATCCAATACTTTCTTCTTGTAAAGATAGGAGGAGAAAGTAAAAAAAAAAAACATGTTATTAAAAAAATACTATGTAAATCATGTAGGGCTAGAATTTTTCAAGCGTAGTATTTTCTTCATCGGCACTCGAGTCAACTATATTAATCCGATCCCATAGCCTCCTCTGCATTATTGGAGCAACTGTTCGGAATCTTTTATATTAGTGACCGTTGGGTCAGGACATAATTTATTCCTTTTTCCAACAGTTTTCCACTGTAAAGAGGCATGACTTGAGGATTTCTTTCTATCTTTCTGTGAACAAGATTTTTAGTTTCGTCTCCGAGTTTAACAAATAACAGGTTTCTGCAATGTTTGCTTACGTTTGTGATCAGTTTGCTTTTTAGAGTGACTTAGAGGTTTTTGTGATTCACCAACCAAAAGGTATGTAATAATGAGCAGCAGGATAATATTCTATTTTAACCGGTTATTTCGGCGTAAATGACCTTGAAGAAATCAAATTTATTGTTTATAATTTAACTCTATCTTTTATATTCTGAAACATAATTATAAAACTGATTTCTGACAGAAAATGCGATTTGTTTATCTAACTTGTTTATAATCCTGGCTCTTGATCAGTATTTATGAGTAATATTATGATTCCAAGGTCATGTAATATAGATTTATTCACTTTTATAATAAATTTGAATTCTTGATGATGATTTATTAGTAATTTAATGACTTTGTGATTTCTTGATATAACTTTATTTAAAGGATACCAAACTAAATATAACTCCTAGATTTATTAGGTTTATAATTACTGGGGTGTCATTTAAATGAATATTATAGCTATTTATAATAATTTATAGCTAATTTAATGTGGTTTATTATATTATTATTAAAGTAATTGAAGATTTATTTTGATGTTTATTTTGTATAATATGTATCATTTTTGTAAAGGTCAGTCCTGACTCTGTAATCAGAGATTTAAGTTGTAAATCGTGGTTCTGTTTAATTCAGGAGTGTATAGGAGGAAATCTCGATTCTGCAACCAAGCAGAGAACTTTTTTTGTCTTGGCTCTGTTAAATACAGAGAATTGTACTATTATGGAACCATAGGATTAATGATTAAATTCTAATGGTGCATGGAATTTACATATACTATTTCATTTTTATTAATAAACCATTTAATTTCTAATTCGCTCTCCCACCTCACTTGGATTTTGTGATTTATTTAACGTTTGAGTTATCGGCGCCCACACATTTTTCTTGGTGCAGAAACACGGGATAAATCTTTTGGGAAGAATAGCTAACTATTGTAAAAGTGATTTCTGATTAACGCCATTTCAACTGTGCTCTATCTTTCAACCTGTGATTTGTGGAATAACTATTGTGCCATTTGGATTACAACTCGACATCCGGTCATGACATCTACATTACCTGGGATTAACAGGAAAGGAAATGTTTTTTCATTATATATGAATTGTTTATGTTTTAAAATAAGAATTATTCTTTATTTGAAATGGAAAGTCTTGAAAAACTGAAAGCAAAACGTTCTGTTGAACAAACGAGTTTCACGAAATTAATTCAAAATTAGAAACTTTGTTAAGTGATGATATTGATAATACGAAAACCGGTGAATTATTAGAGCTTCAAGAAATATTCTTCTTAAAAGAAACGACTTTCCAAAGTTTGAATCGTGATATTGAAGCTCAAATATCAGACTTAAAAGAATATGAAAATGACACTACTAGTAGCAAGAAGTATACTGATCAACTGATCAGTGCTAAATTTAAAATTAAAAATAGATTAAGCAAATGAAAAAAGATAATGTTTCTATGATAGCAACTAGTTATGTAAATCCATTGAATAGTTCTGCCAGTGGAACAGAAACGAGTTCTTGTTCTGCCACGAAATTGCCTAAATTAAATGTTCCAAAATTTTCTGGTGAAATTGAAGAATGGGTCGAATTTTTTTTTAACTTTTAAAACATCGATACACTATAATAAATCACTATCTAAGATAGAAAAATTCGCGTATCTAAAGTCCTTGTTATGTAATCGGGCATATAATGTGGTAGAAGGGTTTCCATTGACAGAACAAAATTATGATAGGGGAGACCGGGGGAATGGCGACACCTTAAGGGAATTTAAATTTTTTCACCTCGAAAAAATGTTTATTTTTTATTAGTAAAAATTCTAAAGCTGAATCATGATCTTTAGTATCTGTATAAATTTAACCGTAATCATAACTGTAAAGTAAGCATATATAAAAAAATATTTTTTAAACCTCTGCACAGTGGCGGGATTACCCAGGACACTGGGGTAATTCCGCTACTGTACCGGGGTAATGCCGCCACTCTTTAATGACCTAGTACATGCATCAAATGGATACTAGGAAACACACAACCTATTGAAAATAGTTAGAAAGTAATGTAATCGAGCAGAATAATGGTTAAGCTTACAATTTACTTCATATTGCAAAAGTCACTCTGCTGAATCGGCTCCACTACATTAAAATGAGGCCATTTCTCACCCGATTTGCATGGCGGCGGCATTAACCCGAGAGGACAATTTGGCGGAAATCCCCAAGCAAAGCCGAAAGAAGAACCGAACTTGTTCAACACATTGCATCAAAATGTCGGCGAATGCATGTAGATTACGGGTCATATTATCTTAAATACCTAATGTTACAATAAAAGGTGCTTATCTCTACTCATTTGAAGCTCCAAAATAAGAAGCAACTAGATGAAAACTACATTTTTCACTAGAACAGACGAACGACGTACAACAAAGTCACTCCCACTTTAGGCACTGTTTATATTGTTGGCCGCTATAGTGCAGGCACATTTACTATCTCAAACTGCCCTTAGTTTTTAAACTAGGTGGGGTGGCGGCATAACCCGGGTTGGCGGCATTCCCCCGGTCTCCCCTACTTGTATTGATTTATTAAAGGACCGTTTTCGTAAGGTTGATGTTATTAATAAACACATGACTGATTTATTAAATATGAAACCAGTTAAAAATTGTTCAAATTTAAATGCATTACGAAGATTGTATGACATGTGCGAAGTGAATATTAGAAGTTTAAGAAATTTGGGGGTAACATCCAGTTCTTATGGACAATTGCTAAATCCAATTTTGCTAAAGCTATTGCCCCATGAATTAGTGATTGAATATTATAGGAAACGTGATAATAGCAAAGAGTCGGATGTAACTGATCTAATTGCCTTTCTCAAATGTGAAATAGAATGCAGGGAAAAGGCTTTGTCAATGACTAGTTCTAAAAATGATGCAAGCTCTTCTTTTGTACATAAAAATAAAACTGAATTTCGAGAAAAAACATCAAATAAATATCAACATGCTAATACCTTAAATGCTAATATTAAAGTTTATGTATTTTGAAAAAGTAACGATCACTCATCTTCCGAGTGTAAAAAATTAGCTGATAAGAAAAGATTCATGTTACGTAAGGAGGGTAGATGTTACAAATGCTTTCTGAAATCGCATTTCTCTTCGCAATGTCGCATAAAATTAAAGCCATTTGTAAATTGTAAAAGCACTGAACATAAATTATTTTGTTTTAAAAAAAGTTTGAAACTAGAAATGAATGAAAATCAAACAGTTGTATCTAATTCTCATTGTAATTTTAGAAATTCTAAGCATGCTGTTTTATTGCAAACATGTTGTGTAACTGCTCAAGGTAATTCTAAATCAAAGGTAGTTCGATTATTACTTGATTCTGCTAGGGAAAAAAACTTCATAACAAAAGCATTAGCTCGTGAATTAAATTTGCCTGTTTTAAGAAAAGAACATTTAACTGTATTTGCTTTTGGTATTGATCAAGGTCGCGCATGTTTTTAAAATTAAATTAAAATTAAATTTGCCTGTTTTAAGAAAAGAACATTTAACTGTATTTGCTTTTGATCAAGGCCGCGCATGTTTTTAAAATTAAATTGAAAGTAAAATGAATCACCATCGTTTTATAAATGTTGAGGTGTTAGCTACCGATTTGATAAGCGCAACAACTTTGAAGGTCCCCGGTTCTGACCCTGTAATTACAAAATACGTTGAAAGCAAAAGATGGAGGTTAGCCGACCCTACCCCCAAGGAATCGGAAGTACAAATTTTACTTGGAGCTGATTATTTCTGGAATGTGCAGAGAGATGTCGTTGAAGAAATTAATGACCATTTATATGTAGCTAATACACTTTTTGAATACACAATAGTAGGAAAAATAAACACTGAAGGTAACGAAACAATTAATGCTCATCTTGTATCTGTTAATGAAACAGGGTTGATTGTTGACGGCCAATTATCTACACGAGGGATATGGGCCCTAGGGGGAGTGCCTTCCGTGGAGGTCTTTCTAAGGGAACCTAATCCGTATTAACGCATGGAAATCCACGGTTCGAAGAAAACCACGAAAACTCCGAACGATTAGGCCGACGGGCGCGATTGGGTTGTTAATGAAACAGAAAATTTTGATTTGCAACATTTTTGGAAACTGGAGTCTTTGGGTATTTGTGATAGTAAAAGGGAATTATTTTCACAAAAGGATTTAGATGCTCGATTTATTTAATAATTAAAATTTTGTAAATGGAAGATACGAAACTAAACTTTTGTGGAAGGTAAATAAAAATGAATTAGAATCCAATTTTGATGTAACTAAACATAGACTTTGGGGATTAAAATCGAAATTGGGCAAAATTGAATGGTTACTTAATGAATGAGAAAATATTAAATGAACAATCTGGTTTGGGTATAATTGAAGAATGCGAGTTTAATAAAGATGAAATAAACACTTATTACATGTCTCACAGACCAGTAATAAGGGAAGATAAATCGACAACTAAAGTAAGAATTGTTTTTGATGCGTCATCTAAAGATAAGGGAGCAAAATCTTTAAACGAGTGCTTATTTCCTGGGCCCAATCTAAATCCTAACATATTGGACATTTTAAAATTCCGTCTCCATAAAATTGCTTTCTCGGCAGATATAGAAAAGGCATTCTTGCAAATCCAGATACAAGAAGATAGAAATTTTTTGAGGTTCCTGGAGTTTGACAGTATCACTAATAACAATACCATTTTGAAGGTTTTTCGCATGACCCGTGTAACTTCTGGTGTAACAACCTCAACTTTTTCCTTTCTGCGACCATCGAACATCACATTGAGGGTACAAAGATTTGTTAGAGGAAATAGTTAATATGCTGGATACTTCCTTCTATGTTGATGACCTGTTTCATGAACCTGATTCAGTAAAAAAAGCTTTTGTTTTGTAGCGATCTCATCTCACATGATCAGTATAAAGCGAGTTACTAGCTTAGGGTAACTGGCTTGGCCTTTTGCTCGACGCTAGCGTTCTCGCCTCCTGATCATGGGATCCGTGGTTCGTATCCCATCGGCGCCACTCACTCTCTAAAGTAGTGACCCGGGCAAACACGCAACAACAACCTTCATCAACAATCAACTCCTCTCATAACCAACAGATGGCAGCACCAAATAAATCATCCCCTGCAACCAAAGCCTGTGAAATGCTCACAGCACAAAGCCTGTCCTCACGCGCATCACATATGCATACGACAGCATCATTCACGAGTGCATATCGCTCGTCAGTCGTCAACAATACGTCTTTCTCACTGGGGATGGAGTGTGTAGCGATCTCATCTCACATGATCAGTATAAAGCGAGTTACTAGCTTAGAGTAACTGGCTTGGCCTTTTGCTCGACGCTATCGTTCTCGCCTCCTGATCATGGGATCCGTGGTTCGTATCCCATCGGCGCCACTCACTCTCTAAAGTTTTATCAAACGGTGCAGAGAAGATATTGAGTGAGGCAAATATGAAACTCAAAATTTAAAACTAGTTCTACCGATTTAAAATTTTTATGGAAGGAACATGGAATAAATTTTGAGGAAAGCACTCTTGAACAAAATCTTTCGAAGGTATTAGGAATTATACGGATAACAGAAAGTGGCACCTTGAAAATAGACATAGAACCACTTTTGGTAGGATTTGACCATAAAATTATTACCAAACGTATTGTTTTACAAACTGTTGCAAAAATTTATGATCCTATTGGACTCATTTCCCTCTTTGTGATAAGAGTTAAATTTTTAATGCAAGATCTCTGGGGAAATGGTATTGACTGGGATTCTACATTACCAGATTCTTTAAGTGAAAAATTCAGAAAATGGCATCATGAAGTAAAGAAAAAATATATATTATTCATAGAAAATATTTTGTAACTGTCAGAAAACTAAATCCTGAAACCGCTCAACTTTGTATATTTTCTGATGCTAGTTTAAAGGGGTATGGGTCAGTGGCTTATATTCGTGATCCTTCTTGTGAAACTTCATTTTTGTAATAGCAAAGTCCAGACTAGCGCCTCTCAAGAAAATTATATTGCCTCGCCTGGAACTTCTTGAAGAACTTACGGCTGCAAGATTAGCGAAATATTTAAAGGGAATATTTAAAATTGTGAATGAAAATATATTTTGTCTAAGTGACTCCCAAATTACCTTGTATTGGATTAAAAGGTAGCGCTAATAACTGCAAGCCCTTTGTAGCAAACCGTGTACGTGAAATTCAAGAACTTGTTGCTCCTTTACAATGGAAATTTTGTAAAGGAAAGGAAAATCCTGCAGATGGTCTCCCTCGTGGTTGCTCTGCATCTGAATTGATTAATAATGAGGTATGGTTGCATGGTCCCTGATGGCTGAAAGAAGAATCGTTGCCAGTATTTCCCCCTGATGAAGAGGTCCTGCAAGAACAACGTAAAAGGCTTGTTTGCTCCATATCCCAAAATATTTCGGAATTTGAACTTATTTAAATTTCCATCCTTGGACTAAAAATTAAGACGAATTACGGCTTGGTGCCTCAGATTCATCAAAAATTGTACATGTCCATCTGAACGAGTCTATGGTTTTTTGACTGTTCCAGAACTTGAATGGGCAACAAAGGCTATTGTGAAATTAATTCAAAACCAAGAATTCGGAGACTAACTGAAAATTCTAAAATCCAGAAAGACCCTAAACTCTAAAACCAAACTACTTCCGTTACATCCATTTATTGACGAAAAGGATACTCTTCGTGTTGTAGGCAGGCTAAAAAATGCAAACCTGTCTGAATATCAAAAACGTCATATCATTCTCCCTAAAAAGCATCAAGTTACAGACTTGATAATAAAGTATTTCCATGAGAAACATCTTCATAGCGGCATTCAATTGACAATTAATGCTAAAGAAGCTGTGAAAAGAGAAAGAAATGTTTCCGAAATTCATCCCCCTTTCATCTCAGTTGATGGGAAATGTGCCATCAGCACGCGTTACACAAGCTCGAGTATTTTCAAGAGCAGGAGTTGACTTAGCCGGCCCATTTTTGATCAAACCTCGTAAGGGACGTGGTGTGAAACCTTTTAAGCATTATGCTTGTCTGTATGTTTGTTTCGAAACAAAAAACCTCCATCTTGAATTAGTCACTGATCTTACAACTGAAACCTTTCTAACCTCGTTGAAAAGATTAGTGGCTCGGCATGGGAAACCTCTAGAAATATTTTCCGACAGAGGTACGAATTTTGTAGGGGCAGACCGCGAAATAAAGAGAATGATGTCTCAAATTGCTTCTGAGAAAACCAGCCCCCATTAAGGTGGAAATTGGGCAGAATAATTGAACTATTTCCTGGTGACCATAATATTATTCGTGTTGTCAAAAGAAAGACTTCTACTGATGAACTGAAACGTCCAATCACAAAACTGAATTGATTGATCACAAATATGGCTGCAAACTCAACACATTTCTTAGATAAAAATATGTCCTCTGGGCAATAGGGGAGACCGGGGGAATGGCGACACCTTAAGGAAATTTAATTTTTTTCACCTAAAAAAAATGTTTATTTTTTAATAGTAAAATTTCTAAAACTGAATCATGATCTTTACTATCTATATAAATTTAACCGTAATCATAACTGTAAAGTAAGCACACATAAAAAAAATTTCTTTCAACCTCTTGACAGTGGCGGGATTACGCAGGACACTGGGGTAATTCCGCCAATCTTTATTGGCCTAGTAAAAACAAAATGGATACTAGGAAACACTAACCTACTGAAAATATTTAGAAAGCAATGTAATTTAGCAGAATAATGAATAATTACAATGTTCCTTAAGCTAGAATTATTAATGTGCTAAGCTTACAATTTAACTCAAATTGCAGAAGTCACCCTTTGCCATGGTGGCGGCATTACCTCGAGATAACAAGCGGAAATCGCCCAGCAAAGCCAAAAAAAGAACCGAACTTGTTCAACAAATTGCATCAAAATGTCGACGAATGCATGTAGATTACGGGTAATATTACCTTAAGTACCTAATGTTAAAAGGTGTTTACCTCATCGCATTTGAAGCTCCAAAATAAGGAGGAACTATATGAAAACTAAATTTTTCACTAGAACAAACGAACGACGTACAACAAAATCACTCTCTCTAGGCACTGTTCCTATTGTTGGCCGCTATGGTGCAGGCGCATTCACTATCTCAAACTGTCGTTAGTTTTTAAACTAGGCGGGGTGGCGGCATAACCCCGAGTGGCGCCATTTCCCCGGTCTCCCCTACAGTCGTGGCCGACTTCCGCACAACGTGCACAGGTAACATAGCCACGGTAGGTAGTGTTAGTATGCCCATAATGCTGGCATTTAAAACAACGGACGGACGGGGTTTAGGAATATAAGGTCGGACAGGATAGCTTAGATATGCAGCTTTTATTCTAGTAGGTAGAATAGGGCTATTGAAAGTGTCAACGACGCGCTTTGTAGGAAGCACTGTCGCATTCTGACGAATTGTTATATGGCGTACATCTATGATATTTTCATCTTTTAATTTTTCTTAAGTTTTGTAGAAAATAAAAGTTACAGTTCGTATATTACACCAAGACTTGTATTTAGAGTTTTATGAATCCGAGAGGAAACTGAAAAAGGTGCTATTGTACAATTGGAGACAAATTGTGATTGTTTGGGAGAAGAGACTTCCAACAGCAAATCCCTAGACTGCAGTTTTTTAAGTGAATGACCATCTCCGAAAACAGATTGAAATGTTTTTGCGATATGAAATGATGAAGTACTCTTGAAAGAACTCCGAATGACTATCAGTGTGTTAAGTTTAAAAAAAAAAAGTGAAAGAACTTTTCTGTACATTTTGTTGCTCCCCGCGTGGGAGAGAAATAGAAGGAAGTGTAGTATTTCCACACATAATAAAAAAATAAATTAGACACCCGGTTGCACCACCAACTGTCGAGCCCAACAAGGGATGCACGTTCATGCACCAGTGCTAACCAGGACCCATACGGTCACAAGATACTCCTATGGCAGTCTCCACCCTTAACGAGATAGCTAGTATGTACTCGCTCGCTTGATCCCCAGCCAGTGACAAGTTAGCTGACGAGCCGATTGATGCATAGGGGACCAATATGCACCTCCCGTCTACCTGAAGCAGAGGCCAAAGCAGTGTGTTGGTTTCCCTCAACTGCCAGGATCCCCCTTTCCAAGGACGTGAGTAGTTTACGATTCTCCATAAGTCAATATAAACAGAGCGATAACGTCTTATGCAGAATTGCTGTCACCTCCGAAGAGGAAACCACAGTGAGAGCGAAACAAAGAGGAAAAAGAAATGTGAAAGAGCGCTTGTGTGAAGCCTGTGAATACCTAAAGAAGGTATTCCCCATGGGATTGGGGGGGAGAACTTTTCGGAATGCTCTATGTGCATATCAATGAAACACACCAATATTGTTTTATGCAAGTTTGAATTAGAGATAAATGAAATTTTGCATTAAGTTTTATGCTTTTGAATATAAAGGTAAATAAACATTTTCTAAATTATGAAATTTTCAACATTTTGCTTTATACTGTTACAATTAGTTTCAGTGGTTGCCAAACTTGGACTCGCGGAGCCGTTTTTATAAAGATTTTCTTAGACGGAGCCCCTGAAACCTACCTTCATATGCTACACGTTCATGTTTTCTATGTGCATTTCAGCCGAACACAGAAAAAAGGAATGGATAGTAATCATAAAATTATATTTTGAAACTTTAATCGTAATATTGAATTTATTTTCTATTACCATCGAAACAGATAGAAAATAAATACAACAACAATATATGAAAATAAATATTACATTATTGAAGTGACGAACAATGACGCATAAACGTTTAATGTGATCGGAGTGTTTCGCACAAATGTCTGAATTACGGTCCAGCTGATAGTAACTGCAGGCGAATGCTTGGTTCTGCATTTAAAAGACTTCTGTATTTCGTTTTGGTGGCTGCGTTAGTCGAAAATCTTTCTTCATAGATATGTAGTTGAGAAAGGTAGCCAAATTAATTTCTTAGACAAAGTTTTAAATTCATCTATCGAATAAAATAAATCTTATAGTCTTTGGTTTTAAAGAAACTAAATATACCAAAATTTTATTGAAGTTTTATAAGAAACTTTAGACCAGAATTTTTATGTAAAACTATTTAACGCTTTTATTTAAATTAAATATAAATCAAAGTAAAATAAGTTATGAAAAATGTCTAGATCGAATTGAAATATTTTCACTTGGTACCACTAAATAACCGATTGTTGGTATATTCAATGTTAACTAGCTACGAGATGTAAAATCAACGCGAGCCTCGTGTTTCACTGGGTTTAAAGCTGGCAGCTTTTTGATAATTCTGAACATATTTAGCATATATTTTAAGTTGTCCAAAGCCTTTTCTAATCAACTGTTGAAAAACGTTTAATTAAGATTTTCAAAGCTGTAGGATGCCCCTAAATATTTATTTGAATTTTTTTTAATTCGATTATGTTTACATTATTTTTTAAAATGAGGGATGTAATCGATTTCATTATTTCCCCCAGAATTCGACCAAGACTCATTTCATCTTAAAAGAAGACTTTTAGGTAAATGCATCTGAAATTGTCACAGATTTTCATTGCAATGATAGATACATTTTATTTTGCTTAACATATCTGTCAAATATGCAATTAGAATTCACAATCTTCATTAATTAAAAGTTTTGCTAGCTTAAATTTATGGTTCTTTTAATATTAGCTCTGCAGTTGCAAGAATCGTGTAAATGATCTTCCTCGACATGACCAGCTTACTTCGGTATGCAGTAGGAGGGGCGGATGCAGGCTTCCAATAACTTCATACATAGGTTTAAAAAGTTTGCTTTTAACATTTCGTGATTTTATATAGTTCATTTTAAAGGCACCATTCAACTTTTTCATAAGCCCAGAAAATATTTTTTCGGGGATAGTGAGTATCTGTAGAGTACAATAGATGGTGCTACAGTGCTTTGCCATCTCTAATTTTTTCGATGGCTCCAGCATTGTGACCCATCATTGCATTCACGTGACAATTTAATCACATAATTTTCTCAAACACCATAGTAATAGAGAAGTCAAATCTAGTTCCCGGCGCTGCCGCACAGTGGTCCCAAATCGCGATTATGTGGCCGAAAATCGAAGTTTCGTATTTCGAAATGAAATAAACTCCACAGTATTTAGAAATATCTGAAGATTTATATTCTTTAATATTTTGGTTTTCTAAGCTCACATGAATTCGCATTGCTTATGTGAAGTTAGGAGTTTTGAGCGTTTTCTGCTGTTGCGTGAATTTCAGGCAAATTCGCTGCATTTACACCATAACTAAGACCTTTTCAGATATTTTGTCTTTTTCTTTGCACTTCTCTGAAATAACATTAAGTTTCATATGTAATTTGATTTTTCGATTGCAAAAATTTCAAAAATTAAAAACAGGGGATTTTTTTAAAAAAAATACATAGTTAAGGATTTTTTTTACATAAAAAGTGATATATAAAAAAGTCCTTCCGAGTTCCTCGGACATTTATAGTACAATATGTGGAATGATCCTTCTAAAATCATATCCCAAGAGATTTATTGCGACTTTTAGAGAACCAGTAGTTTGAAGTTGGACATTGCCAGTATTAGTCCAAAATCAGTAATCTGGTTTAAAGTCAATCTAATTTTCGCACTGACCCCAAATTATCAGCGTTTATATAATGCAACATTTTAATTAACATAACACTGTCAGTTTCATTTTTTTAATTCGCGGTGGGGAAGGGGGGCGGCTAATAGTTGGGAATATTTTTTTTTATTTATATATATTCTTTTATTTGTTTTTACAATTTTTCCCTTGTTTTTTTTCCGAAAATCTTGGAAATAATCTAATTAATGAATTGAATGATTTTATTATTAATTCACAGTAAAAAGATGTCGAAAACTTAAAAAGTAGTAATAATATTTTTAGATTTCCCTTGCTATACGGACGAATGGAAAAAGGTGAGATTTCACGCGTGTGTGTGTGTGTGGGGGGGGGGGGGGCAAATTTTAGCTGATTGATTATTAAAGTATTAATTTCAAATGCTAAAAAGGTGTAAATTAAAACTTTAAAACCAGTAAAAATACGTTTATTTCGACTGTTGACATGTTTCGACTTACCCCGAGTTATTTTCAAAAACAAATAAAAAAAGCTATTCTAAATTGGCACGGTCTATGACACGCCATCATTCAGTTTTCCACGTTACATTTTTATTTTATATGGATGTTTATTTTATTTTATTTTCATACTCATTGAGTAGCTCGAGCCATATTTTTAGTAAGTGAAATGGTGCTGCATCGTTATGTATTGAGTTTTTGCGCGTACAATCTCTATGGTTTCTCTTATGAATGGATAGTATAGACTGCACGGGAAAGTTATTTTTCTTTTATTGAAATTTACTTGGATGGTTTTCTCTTGTTAAAATCTTGCTAGGGCTGTGGTTTTTCTATTATATTTAATATCAGTTATAGGCTCCTTTTTTCTATGCTTAAATTTCCTGCTAGTCATACCTATATAGTAATAAAGCTATTCTTGTATTTCGGAGGTGGTTTTGCTACTAAGCAGATATTGAAACGTTTAAGACTATTTTAATTTCTCAAAAAAGCTTGGAATATATTGAATAGTATAAAGTTTGTATTTTTTCGAATTAAATTTACATTGAAGTTTCTTATTGGCAATCATATTTATTCATATCATATCCATATCATATTCATATCACATCATATATTATTTATGTATTTTATTGGTTGCTTATACTCTTTATTGTTACTTTTCAATAACATTAAAAAGAGAAAAAAAGATTTTAACCTGTATATTTTCAAGGAGGGAGGGGGGTTAAAATTTCCGGGGAGTGTGAATTAGATGATTTGTCTTAAAAAAATAAAAATATTCACCATAATCAAAAGTGGAAAATTCTCATTCGTGGAAAAAAAGAAAATTTAAATTTAATAAAAACTTGTCCCCCTCTATTGCGCCCCCCCCCAATCTCCTCCCCCGGAACCCCAATTACATTTAGTATAACTTCACAATGTAATATCATTTAGAATGTAATTAAAAATGAATCATATGCAACCACTAGGAAAGCCAGAAATGATTTTTGGCCACTTCATCGCGATTTGGAACCACTGTGTGCCGTTTCAAAAATGTAAGTTCAGTACATTCATGCATTTGTAGTGCAAATTTAGTACATCTGAAGAGGTTGTTAAGCGTTCTTTTACGCCATTAGTCATATAGTTAATATTTAAAAAGAAACTAAGTTATTTGACAGGGAATATTGACACTAAATTAACTTTTTCATAAAGCAAATTCTTGACAATATCAATTTTACAAGATTTATTAAGAGACAGCAATTATATGACCTTCACGAACTCAAGCGACTCAAACTAACAGACGCCGGCTTAACGGGGCGACGGAGTCAAACTAGGTAAACTTCCATGACTATTTTTAGAACATTTTTGTCCTAATTAATCGCAGTGATCAAACAGGACAAAATGAAAAATTTTAATTACTGTAGAAGCATATTTTTTTTTGCCTATTTCGCCCTCGTGAGGTCTGCGCCTATGACCAGGATATTTTATATGTACTTTCACAAGGATTGTGATGGTTCCTTTTGAACCATGGATACATTACTTTGCCTTTCATATTTAAAAAAAAAAACAGGTAGTTTATCTTTCAAATAACAATGTTTTCTTTCGAAATGACTCAAATATGAAACGGTGAGTTATTCGATAACACTTTCCCTAATCCACACTGTGATAAATCAAATAACCACTTTTTCCTTTCACAATACAATTTTTCGCTTTCTTATATTAACCTTTAACTGATGTGACTAAAATTTGTCACACAACTGATGTGATCCGGTCTCTCAGACTACTCGAATAAAATGAATAAAAAAAAAATAACCAAATGGTTGAATTTACTTAAATTTTGTCCTAACAATATCGTACTTCTCTTAGGAGCATGTGAATTAAATTGCATGAAAAAAGTATTTTATTCATATTATTTAACTTCAGTACAGAAAAGTAAAAAGTTGTAAAAGTGTTTTACAGATGGGAGTCGCGCGGTCTCGGAGACCGCGTGACATCAGTTAAAGGTTAAATCTACGATCGTGTCTTCGTTTATAGCATTTTTTGTAATAGAAAACGTAAAAATAAGAGTTCTAGTGGAAATTAATATGTGCACCGGATATTTTAAAAAGAAAATCACATTTAGTTTATTTAAAAGAGTTTAAATAGTTTCGGATAAGGGTCAATGTATAAATATTTTTGTAAAAAAAAATCTTCACATTTTTGGAAAAAAAAACTTGCTTTAAAAGGTGCTGATTTCATTCAATTTTTTCCCCCCCTAAAGAGCGGTGGAGTCTAAAAAGTTCACGCGGAGCACAGTTTGGGAACCTCAGAGTTATCTTATTTCAAAATGAGCCTGCTCATAAAATATCCTTTCTTTTGGCGTCTGCTTCTTTATAATGTATTTTCTGCTGTGCAAGTGCTTTATATGCTGGAGAGTGTCGATGCAGGCTTCGTTTTATGTGACACTGATCACGTCTTATAGCAATAGATATAGCCGGACTGCTGATGTTCTGAGTTCCTTTTATGACTAAACTCGCTTCCTAAACCATACTGAATTGATTGATCACAAATATGGCTGCAAACTCAACACATTTCTTAGATAAAAATATGTCCTCTGGGCAATAGGGGAGACCGGGGGAATGGCGACACCTTAAGGGAATTTAATTTTTTTCAACCCCCAAAAAATGTTTTATTTTTTAATAGTAAAAATTCTAAAACTGAATCATGATCTTTAGTATCTATAAATTTAACCATAATCATAACTGTAAAGTAAGCACAAAAAAAATTTCTTTCAACCTCTGTACAGTGGCGGGATCACCCAGGATACTGGGGTAATTCCGCCACTGTATCGGGGCAATGACGCCACTCTATAATGACCTAGTAAATACATAAAATGGATACTAGGAAACACATAACCTAATGATTTGAAAGCAATAATTTATCAAAATAAGGAATAATTACAATGTTCCTTAAGCCAGATTTATTAATGTGCTAAGCTTACAATTTAACTCAAATTGGAGAAGTCACCCTTTGCCATGGTGGCGGCATTACCCCGAGGGGACAATATAGTGGAAAACCCTCAGCAAAGCCGAAAGAAGAACCGAACTTGTTCAACAAATTGCATCAAAATGTCGGCGAATGCATGTAGATTACGGGTAATATTATCTTAAGTACCTAATGTTTCAATAAAAGGTGTTTACCTCATCTTATTTGAAGCTCCAAAATAAGAAGCAACTAGATGAAAACTAAATTTTTCACTAGAACAAGCGAACGACGTACAACAAAACCATTCTCACTCTAGGCACTGTTTCTATTGTTGGCCGTTACAGTGCAGGTGCAATCACTATCTCAAACTGCCATTAGTTTTTAAACTAGACGGGGTGGCGGCATAACCCCGCGTGGCGCCATTCCCCCGGTCTCCCCTATTTCCAGATCAGACAGTACACTCATTTGAATTTTGAGATATGCAAGTTTTTTTTTTCTCCACATGAAAGATTTTCTAGAAAATCATTACACATTGTGTCATGCACTACTATATATGTGGAACTTTGCTGTTCAGTAATGCACTGATTATTTTGAAAATAACCCGATTTTTTTTTTTTTTTCACTTCTGTTAGAACAGCTTGGTTTAGAAATATCACGATAAAATATTTGAGGAGCTACTTACCGATCCTTGACTACATACATTTAAATAGCGATGCTAATACATAATTTTTTGTTTGTTTATTCCATCTGGCCATTGCTTTCAGTGAAGCCAGCATTTTCTTCTTTGAAGAATGACCAACGGGAACATAACTTATCCATTATGAAAGTTTTTAAACAACAAGCTATGCAATTCAAATTAAATCAACTTAAAAAAAAAAGGAAATCATGGAATAGGGGAGACCGGGGGAATGGCGACACCTTAAGGGAATTTAAATTTTTTCACCTCGAAAAAATGTTTATTTTTTAATAGTAAAAATTCTAAAGCTGAATCATGATCTTTAGTATCTATATAAATTTAACCGTAATCATAACTGTAAAGTAAGCATACATAAAAAAAATTTTTAAACCTCTGCACAGTGGCGGGATTACCCAGGACACTGGGGTAATGCCGCCACTCTTTAATGACCTAGTACATGCATCAAATGGATACTAGGAAACACACAACTTACTGAAAATAGTTAGAAAGCAATGTAATTGAGCAGAATAATGGTTAAGCTTACAATTTACTTCATATTGCAAAAGTCACTCTGCTGAATCGGCTCCACTACATTAAAATGAGGCCATTTCTCACCCGATTTGCATGGCGGCGGCATTACCCCGAGAGGACAATATGGCGGAAATCCCCAAGCAAAGCCGAAAGAAGAACCGAACTTGTTCAACACATTGCATCAAAATGTCGGCGAATGCATGTAGATTACGGGTCATATTATCTTAAATACCTAATGTTACAATAAAAGGTGCTAATCTCTACTCATTTGAAGCTCCAAAATAACAAGCAACTAGATGAAAACTACATTTTTCACTAGAACAGACGAACGACGTACTGCAAAGTCACTCCCACTTTAGGCACTGTTTATATTGTTGGCCGCTATAGTGCAGTCACATTCACTATCTCAAACTGCCCTTAGTTTTTAAACTAGGTCGGGTGGCGGCATAACCCGGGTTGGCGGCATTCCCCCGGTCTCCCCTACCTATTGAAATAACTATCAAAATGAAAAAGAGCAGTAACCTAATGTATTCAGCATGTAAAGAAACACTAAGTACGATATATGGCTGCAATGAAATAGCGATGCCATTTAGTGAACAAAAATTTAAAATAAACAGTTAATTAGGAGAGGAAATGCAGTTACAAACAAAGATCGGCTGATCACGAGGGCCCTTTAACTTAAAAAATGTAAATAAAGTAAAAAAAAAAAAAATCATCCGAACTTTGAGATGAAAGTTTACACGAATCTCGATTTTGGGGAGATTTTTTTTTCGAGTACTTGAGCGATTTCATATATTCTGAAGGCCCCTTGTCTCCATACATAATAATTTGACATTTTAACAATGATATTAAATGCAATAACAAAATAAGGTATATAAGCCTAGTATAAAGTAATTTCTAATATTTACTGCATATTTCATAAGCTTCATTGAAATAATATATACATGTTTAATTTCGGCATTATATAAAAAAAAAATTGCCGTTGTCTTGCAAATTTCCGTTGCAAATTTGTCAACAATTTTCTGAAGATAAAGTTGACAAGCCATTTTTCTTTTAATTGATATAGTGACTAAAGAGCTAAGACGATGTTGTGACATGCTGCTTTTTAAATAAGTTTTGATTGATTTAAGCTTTGAAAAACTTACCTTTAGACAACAGCAACAGCTAAAATAAGTTTAAAAAATCAGGCATGCTGAAATAATGTCAGAGAAGCTACTCGAGGCTACAGTATGAATTAAAATTGGTTCAACAACTTCGCATATAAAGTAAATATTTTTAATTCAGCATAAAAGCCCATTTTAAATCGAAGCAACTGAGCTCCAAAACTAGGTGAAATATTGGAGGGATATGCCGATTGTAGCAATTCTGATACTGATCCTTCAATATGTTTATATCCTGCATATCTTGTCACATCGTCTGATAAACATTTAAAAAGCGAGTGTTGAAGAGATTAAAATCTAGTAGCTAATTCATTGACTAAATCCATCCATTAATCTATAAAATACCTTGCTTTGAAAAAATCTTCACACTTTTCAATGCTTTGATCTACTTGTAATTCAAAGATTTTTTTTTTTTTCACGCAACGCCAACTTTTTTTTGGTTAAGTTCAATATTCCAGTTTGTTGATAGCTTTGAAAAAATCTTCACACTTTTCAATGCTTTGATCTACTTGTAATTCAAAGATTTTTTTTTTTTTTCACACAACGCCAACTTTTTTTTGGTTAAGTTCAATATTCCAGTTTGTTGATAATTTAATGGCATTTTTAACAAACACCTAATTATTCCGTAAGTTCTGGAATTAAGTTAGGAGTAAAGACTGTCAACTTTGTTATTTACCAGCTACTTTATTTACATAGGATGAAATACATTGTAGGATAATACTGAATGCGGGCACAAAGCCCAGCACATGCACACAGCATCATAGAAAGCATTGCACCAACTAATTTGTATCTAGTTCGCAGTACAGTTAATCACACAGTCATACAAAATATGTTATTAAATCACAGTTACATAAAATATATTAAATCACAGTTACATAAAATATATTAAATCACAGTTGCACAAATTATATTAAATCACAGTTACTTCAGACATTAAATCACAGATACATAATACATTTAACACGTCCTGAATAGATCAGTTTCAACCACGTGACCACATACCCATTTTTCACCAAACAATCGAAATCACCCGTCTTTTAGCGCTCAACCAATGAAAGTGGAGAAAACCGGGAAAATTGGTGGGCAAACAAAGCAACTAATTTGACAACCACGTTAATGTGTTAGGGTGTGACGTCAGTCGAAACTGATCCGAGGCTAACGAGAAAGACAGGCTACCGCGGTGGGTCCGATTCTTCTTTATTTACAGACCGCTGGAGTCACGTGATGCTCTTTCCGCACACCAGCATTCGAGCATCACGTGACTCCAGCGGTCTGTAAAAAATGAAATTTGGACCCACCGCGGTAGCCTGTCTTACTCGTTAGCCTGGAAACTGATCCGAGGCTAACGAGAAAGAAAGGCTCCCGCAATGCATTCCACATTTTTTTACAGACTGCTGAAGTCACGTGATGCTCGAATGCCCCAATGAAGTTGTGCGAAAAGAGCATCACGTCACTATAGCATTCTGTAAAAAAAGACATGTGGAATGCCTCGCGGTAGGCTGTCTTTTTCGTTTGCCTCGAAACTGATTTATGAAGATATTTAATTAGACATTTGGCCGGGATCCAGATTTTGCGCTGTTAACGAAACGAGATTTACCAATCAGAAAATTTGCTTAATTAAAACAGCGAAAAGTTCGGGAAAATGCAGGCTTTTGATTGGTCAACCTCGTTTCTCTAAACAGCGCAAAATCTATCTGGATTCCGGCCATATATCAAATATTGAAGCTTTTATGAGGCGTCCAGATCTTGTTTGGTTTCGGTAACTGAGATATGTCAGTTGCTGGGGGATTACTAGTAATAATATTATTAGAATGGGATATAGGTTAATAAGGCACATCAAGTTCTCTTTCAATTTCAAATGGAATATGTGATGGCCTCAAATGTACTCTATTTCTCCCAATTCTCTTACCAGAGTCAATTTGAATAACATATGACCTACATTTCTGACACTTAGAGATTATTTGGGAAGGCTCCCATTTCTTCTGATTAAAATTATATGCACTAGCACTATCGCTTGGATTAAAATGCTATAGTAACCTACTATCCCTATCTAATAACGTTTTTCTTGCTTATCTACCATTCTTTCCTCTTCATATTAAAATATTTCGGTGGCAGAATCCTAGAACAAGCGAGACACTCTTATGACGATGTTTTTAACACGCGTGCCAACCGAGAATTCGGCAACCTAAAAATTCGCCGCAATCAAAACGCGTAGTTTTCAACAGAAAATATCCTACTTACACAGTTTCAACGACAATTCCTTTCATAAAGTAAACATTCTACACAGCAAACATCAAACAATTTGCAACTGTTTGGATTCTTTTACCGCCAAATTTTTTCCATTTTTACAAATTTTTCTGATTTTTACAAATTTTTCACTCCAGATTTTTCTGATTTTTACAAATTCTTCGCTCCAGATTTTTCTGATTTTTACAAATTCTTCGCTCCAGATTTTTCTGATTTTTACAAATTCTTCGCTCCAGATTTTTCTGATTTTTACAAATTCTTCGCTCCAGACTTTTCTGATTTTTACAAATTTTTCGCTCCAGATTTTTCTGATTTTTGCAAATTTTTTGCTCCTGATTTTTGCAAATTTTTTGCTTCAGATATTTTTGATTTTTACAAATTTTTTGCTCCAGATATTTCTGATTTTTACAAATTTTTTGCTCCAGATATTTCTGATTTTTACAAATTTTTTGCTCCAGATATTTCTGATTTTTACAAATTTTTTGCTCCAGATATTTCTGATTTTTACAAATTTTTTGCTCCAGATATTTCTGATTTTTACAAATTTTTTGCTCCAGATTTTTCTGATTTTTACAAATTTTTTGCTCCAGATTTTTCTGATTTTTACAAATTTTTTGCTCCAGATTTTTCTGATTTTTACAAATTTTTTGCTCCAGATTTTTCTGATTTTTACAAATTTTTTGCTCCAGATTTTTCTGATTTTTACAAATTTTTTGCTCCAGATTTTTCTGATTTTTACAAATTTTTTGCTCCAGATTTTTCTGATTTTTACAAATTGTTTGCTCCAGATTTTTCTGATTTTTACAAATTGTTTGCTCCAGATTTTTCTGATTTTTACAAATTGTTTGCTCCAGATTTTTCTGATTTTTACAAATTGTTTGCTCCAGATTTTTCTGATTTTTACAAATTGTTTGCTCCGGATTTTCCTGATTTTTACAATTTTTTTGCTCCAGATTTTCCTGATTTTTACAAATTTTTTGCTCCAGATTTTCCTGATTTTTACAAATTTTTTGCTCCAGATTTTCCTGATTTTTACAAATTTTTTGCTCCAGATTTTCCTGATTTTTACAAATTTTTTGCTCCAGAATATCCTGATTTTTACAAATTTTTTGCTCCAGATTTTTCTGATTTTTACAAATTTTTTGCTCCAGATTTTTCTGATTTTTACAAATTTTTTGCTCCAGATTTTCCTGATTTTTACAAATTTTTTGCTCCAGATTTTCCTGATTTTTACAAATTTTTTGCTCCAGATTTTTCTGATTTTTACAAATTTTTTGCTCCAGATTTTTCTGATTTTTACAAATTGTTTACTCCGGATTTTCCTGATTTTTACAATTTTTTTGCTCCAGATTTTCCTGATTTTTACAAATTTTTTGCTCCAGATTTTCCTGATTTTTACAAATTTTTTGCTCCAGATTTTCCTGATTTTTACAAATTTTTTGCTCCAGATTTTCCTGATTTTTACAAATTTTTTGCTCCAGATTTTCCTGATTTTTACAAATTTTTTGCTCCAGATTTTCCTGATTTTTACAAATTTTTTGCTCCAGATTTTCCTGATTTTTACAAATTTTTTGCTCCAGATTTTCCTGATTTTTACAAATTTTTTGCTCCAGATTTTTCTGATTTTTACAAATTTTTTGCTCCAGATTTTTCTGATTTTTACAAATTTTTTGCTGCAGATTTTTCTGATTTTTACAAATTTTTTGCTCCAGATTTTTCTGATTTTTACAAATTTTTTGCTGCAGATTTTTTCTGATTTTTTGCTGCAGATTTTTTCTGATTTTTACAAATTTTTCGCTGCAGATTTTTTCTGATTTTTACAAATTTTTCGCTGCAGATTTTTTCTGATTTTTACAAATTTTTCGCTGCAGATTTTTCTGATTTTTACAAATTTATCGCTGCAGATTTTTCTGATTTTTGCAAACTTATCGCTGCAGATTTTTCTGATTTTTACAAACTTATCGCTGCAGATTTTTCTGATTTTTACAAACTTATCGCTGCAGATTTTTCTGATTTTTACAAACTTATCGCTGCATATTTTTCGATTTTTACAAACTTATTGCTGCATATTTTTCGATTTTTACAATTTTTTTTGCTCTGGTTTTTTCGATTTTTACAAGATTTTCCCTCTGGATTTTTTAATTTTTACAAATTTTTTCACAATAAATACAACATTGAATATACAAAACTCAAAAGAACAAATTTCTAAAAGACACAAAATAGAATACTTATCAAATAAAATCAATAAAAATTTGGACTTACCTTTACTTTTCATATGTTTTTTTGTAGAAGACGACCCAGGCCTATGCACATTGTCTTCATTAGATGAAACCTTTAACAATTCCTCATCTCCTTCATTCTAGGAGGGTAAATTCTAACAATTGCCCTCAAGAATGAATCACTTCAAGAGGATCTTTCCTGTACCGCTTCCTCCACATGAATTCAGCTAGATACGGGTTATAAGTATTCTCCCCTTCTACATCCTGCACCCACCTCATTCCACAGAGGCTATAATGTAATTTATGATTGGCTTTGACCTTCTGATAACCTTCATATGCAAGGCATCGGTAAGATCTCCAGCAATCAGAAATTACCTCAGTTCCCGGTTAAATCCACCTTCTGATAATTTCTAACAAAGTCCATTTCTTTCTATCAGACACTCTTAAAAAACTCATTACTTCCATGCTCAACACCACCAAATACCCATAGAATTATACAAGAACGAGAAGGAACCGGATTAGCTCTGAAGCGCGCAGGGGCTGACGGGTTTAACGAAGACGAACTGCTTGCAACCTCGCTAACACTAAGCGATAACTTCACCTTACTATCCAAAGGTCTTTGTTGCTATCACCCCTTTTCTCGCAAGTGCTCATGAGGATTAACAAAGGAGAAAATATCCGATGGCAGGCAGCAGGGCCTGCCCAAGGCGTGTGCGAAGTGTGCCACCGCACGGGGCGCCAAACAGATGAAAGGGCGCCATATTTTTATCAGTACTCTTATGAGCATCGATAAAAATTATTTTATATTCTGCGTTTTTTGTTCTTTTACATTTTCTATAGCTATGCCGGGGCCAGATCGAGATAGGATTCTTCGTTCTGTTTAAAAAGGAATTCAAGGACGCCGAATTTTTGCATGTAGACATCGGCTTCTGGTTTTTATCTGAACGTGATTACTTTTAAGCTACTGAGAAAATAAACAGAATCACGAACCCCATGAACCACCCGATTCAAATTTGCTTCCCTTGCGGGATGCTAATTAATTTCGACTTTGGCAGATTCAGGGTGAATTCTATCACTTTCGGCTATTTAAGCGCATTATTCTAGAGTCCTCTTATTACACAGGGAATCTGAGACTGCCCTCCAGATGACTGGAAAAAAAGAAACCGTTAGAAGCTTAAATGGGCAGAAATTTTAAAATAAAAAACAGACGTCTTTGAAAAAGTTTTTCTTCTAGCAGTGTCTTCTGGATGTGAGCTCATCCTCTTCTCCAAATAGGCAATAAGGTTAGTGTCAGAAATTTTGCCGAAAATGAAAACTGAAAAAAGAGCATGTAATCAAAAATATATAGGTAAATAATTCTTATTAAAATGATCGCAATATCGAGACTATATAGTTCGGTCGTTCATGAATTATTTTATTAAACTGCTGTAAATTGAATATAACCAAATATATATTAAGTAGCTTGATTCATTTATTTATTTCGCTTAAGTGAATAATTTTCATGCAAATGTGAAACATAGTAAAATATTTAAAGTTACAAAGCATGCTCGTGCTCGTAGTATTTCAAAGTTGTCAGTTCTTGAAATTGCGAAGGACGTTGCGCCCTAAACTCAGAGCTGCGAAACAAGGGCCTATATGGCGCCCTGGTGCGTGAGGCAAAGATTCAGATCGGATCCCCTATAACATGCTTTTAGCCACAATTTCTACGTATTAAAAAAAAAATTTGGGGTTTTAGGTGGGGGGTGGGTATTTTAGAGTTGAGGGCAGCTGCCTCTTTTGCCCTTGCGATAATCAGGCTCCGATCGGAACCAGTATTTCTTTCAGGCATATTATTCCAATATTTATCATCTTAAACGGAGAGGAGGGGGGCAGTCGGAGCTCAGTTGACGGAAAGAGATTAAACTGTTTCTATTTTTGCTACAGGCACACATTTGTTAAAACCTCAGGGATTTTCGTTCAGCCGGCGCACATACCACATTCTTTGAATTTATGTATTGCCCCAGTTTTTCAAAACGTGGTATGAAAGGAACACTGAGCCTGTTCAAACCTCAGGGATTTTCGTTCAGCCGGCGCCCATACCACATTCTTTGAATTTATGTATTGCCCCAGTTTTTCGAAACGTGGTATGAAAGGAACACTGAGCCGAAAGCCAGTAAAAAATAACGTCATAAAAATGTATAATTGCGTTATAATCATGCACTGCTTCATTCTTCATTAGGGATTATTTATTAGTGAATATAATCTTTGGCCCATTACACAATAAATATTTCGTAATACTGAAATTAAAATAACTGAAATTTTAAGCAAATATTGTTAATTAAAAAAAAATTGCTGGAACTATAACCAAATGGAAAAAAAAACTTTTTTGGAATAAGATTGTGTATTTGATACTGCGTAGTCAAAGTTTGTCTAAACCGAAAGAGAATTTTATTCAACACTAGCAAACCCCGCGGCTTTGCTAGCGTAATAGTTGAAATATGCCAATTGATATTTATATGTTTTTTTATTAAAACATATGTATTTTTATTAAAAGAAATTATACTTTAGGAATAGTTCCAAAATTACTATTTAAAAGACAGTTTGACTAAACATCATTATTACATTGCATTAGGCAGAAATGAGACTTAAATTAATAAAAAGAAATAAAATTAAATAAATGATAATTTAGAAAATATTTTGAAACTTTTATGATCAATTAATACGGTCATTTCAGTATTTATTTGAAGTTTTGAATTTTTTAGAAACCATCATCTTACATCTTAAAATTAACCATCATGTCAAATTCCAAGTTGTACTACCTCTCTCAACACAAAGGGATATGTTGAAATAGGAACTGTCACAATTAATTTGCAACATTAATTTTGAAATCGGTTTGTTATTTCCTAATATTCCACAGAAACGTAATTTCGAAAGCTTTTAAAGCCCTTTTTTAGAACGTTTGTTGTTCCTGTGAACCCCAGGTGGTAGAATCATCGGTATAAAATATAGTCTGTGTAGGATCAGAGACTGCTACCATTGATTCGCAACTATTACTTTTATAATCGGTTTATATTCCCTGAAATTGCTTAGAAACCGTGATTTAGGACGTGTTTAGAACGCTTTTTGCACCTCCACTTCGCTTCACCCCTTTTTAATTCGAATTTATTTTCGACAGTCCTTCGAGGGCATTTATATTTTATAAGTAACTACCATGCTATATTTCTAGCCTCTTCAGTATCACAGAAATCGCAATTTAGAAAGTTTTTTCCTCTTGCAAGGTGGTAGTGGCACAGACATAAAATATAGCGTATGTTTGAGCAGGTTCTATCGCCAACAATTTTTCACCATTATTTTTTAAATCGGTTTGGCATTTGATAAGATTGCATAAAAATTGTAATTTAGAACGCTTTTCGCTCACTTCATCTTTTTAAATTTGGAATTTTCTTTCGACTGTTCTTAGAAAGCAGTTGCATCTTGTAAGTGCACCATGCCATATTTCAAAATGTTAGATCCTCAGTTGTGCAATAAACGCAAATTAGAACATGTTTTGCTTTTGCAACCCCCAGATGGTAGTGACAGCAACTTAAAATATAGCCTATGTTGGAGCAGGGACTGTCACCATCAATTTGCAACCATTACTTTTGAAATGGGTTTGGTATTTCCTGAGATTGAGTAGAAATCGCAATTTAGAACGCTTTTCGCGCATTTTCACCCCTTTTAATTTTCCAATTTTTTCGAAACTGTTCTTAAAGATAATTTATATCTAATAAATATGTACCTTGTCTAATTTCAAGTTGCTAGCCCCTACCGATCACAAAAATCGAAATTTAGAACGTATTTTGCTCCTGCAACTTCTAGGTGACACCGACATGAAATAGTATATGTTAGAGCAGAGGCTGTCAGCATCAATTTCCTACTATTACTTTTAAAATCATTTGATTCTTCCTGAGATTGCTCACAAATCGGCCTTTAGAACGTTTTTTGCGCATTTTCACCCCTTTTAAATTTCAAATTTTTAAAGAAATGTTCTTAGAGATCATTTATATCTAATAAATATATACCATGCAAAATTTCATGAGTCTAGGTTGGTTGGTTGGTTGGTTGTATGGGGTTTTATGGCGCAAAGTCCCAGTAGGGACATGCTGCGCCAAGACAAAGACAAAATGTAAAAATGTATATATCCAAAAAACGATTAAAAGAAGAATAATAAAACGGTGATAAAAACAAAAAAAATAATGAAAACAGTAATATGTATATCTAAAACCGTTTAAAAGGATCAAAGGTTCATAGTTAAAAGTCAAGCGTATTATAAGTAAAAACTGTGGATTATTAAATTAATAACTGTTAAAATACACAAAGTTTAAAAACATGTAGAAATACTACATGAAAACAAGGTTAAAATCACATGAGTAAGAGACAATGTAAAATCAATTAGGTAAAAATTCCTCTAAAACTGTATTTCCTTCATCACCACTTGATTCATAAGAGTCGGATTCCATTGGTTCATCGACATAGTGCTGCAGTTGTTTTGGGTCCTTTAAGTTAGAGACAGGCGGATTTACACAGCTGTTCTTGTTCTTTTTCTTCACAGTGTTCCACTGTGAAGAGCCCCCAATTGTTTTTCTCTCTTTCTGAAGGCAAATTTTTTTGCTTGGTTTCACTGTTTGATTAGTATCAGGTTTCTGTGATGTTTTTTTAGATTTAACAGCCTTAGTGTCAGTCTGGAGTTCAGATGACTTTTTTGATTGAACTGGTTCGGATGACTGTTTGGATTGAACTGGTTCGGATGACTGTTTGGATTGAACTGGTTCGGATGACTTTTTGGATTGAACTGGGTCGGATGACTTTTTGGATTGAACTGGGTCGGATGACTTTTTGGATTGAACTGGGTCGGATGACTTTTTGGATTGAACTGCAGGTTTTTGTGATTGACTAGTTTGATATACTATAGTAACAGGTTCTGAGGATGGTAGCCAACGTTCTAATAATGGGGTTGCATAACATTTAGAACCACAGCAGACATCACGAGTTTGTATCTTTGTGGTGCTGAGTGGTACTGTGATAGGTGAGTTATTTAGTGGAACGGAAGGTTCGGTCTGGGTGCTTATGTGCCTTACAGATTTTGGTTGTTGTTTGAGTAGACTAGAGTAGGAGACTCCGACTGACGGAGTCCTGGATTCAACAACTTTGCGGGCTTCAGGATAGGAGAGATTTTGAGTTACTTTGACAGAAATGATTTCTTTTTCACGTATCCAGGTAAGACAAGAACGGGAGTATGCAGTATGATTACCCTTGCAATTTATGCAGCGTTCAGGATTTTCACATGTTTTATTGTCATGGCCAACTTCTGCACAACGTGCACAGGTGGTGGAACCCCGGCAGTTAGTAGTAGTATGGCCATAACGCTGGCAATTAAAGCAACGTAGAGGATTAGGAATGTAGGGACGGACAGGGCAATTAAGGTAACCAGCTTTAATTCTTTTTGGTAAGGTAGGGCTTTTGAAAGTCAGAATGATGTGCTTTGTGGGAAGCACTTGTCCATTCCGACGGAGTGTAATACGTCGTGCATCTATGACATTTTGATCATCTAAATTTTGTAAAAGTTCATCCTTGGTAGAAAATAAAAGATCTGGTTCGGATATTACACCACGGCTTGTATTTAGGGTTTGATGTGCTTTAACAGAAACAGAGAATGAACCTATTGTATTACAATTTGATAGAAATTCAGACTGGCTGGCTGAAGTAACCTCAACCAATAAATCCCCAGACTGCAGTTTTTTGAGATTATGACCATCACCGAAAACAGACTGAAATGTTTTTGCAATAAGGAAAGGTGAAGTTTTCTTAAATGAACTATCGGACAGGCTATCAGTACGTTTGATTACAAAGAAGCGAGTGAAAAGATTGCTCTGTACAGTTTGTTGCTTTCCGCATGGGAGAGGATTTGAAGGAAGTGAAGTATTTCCATTCATGTTGGGAAAAAAATCAATTCAGACCCCGGCCGCACCACCCACTACCGAGCCCAACAAGGGGATGCACATTCGTGCACCAGTGCTAACCAGGGCCCATACGGTCACAAGACACTCCTATGCCAGTCTCTACCCTTAACGAGATGGCTAGTAAGTACTCGCTCACTTGATCCCCAGCCAGTGACAAGTCAGCTGACCAGCCGATTGATGCATACGGGACCAATATGCACCTCCCGTCTACCTGAAGCAGAGGCCAAAGCAGTGTGTTGGTTTCCCTCAACTGCCAGGATCCCCCTTTCCAGGGACACGGGTCGCCACGCACGGCAAACACGTGGGTGGTTTACAATTCCCCATGAGTCGATATGCAGGATGATATCGGCTCATGCAGAATTGCCCTCACCTCCGAAGAGGAAACCACAATGAGAGTGAAACAAAGAGGAAAGAAAGACAAGAGGAATAAGAGGAAAAAGAAAAGAGAAAGATCGCTCAGGAACCCGGGGTTGCGAAGCCCGTGACATGAGTCTAGGTCTTTCCATAATTCAAAAATTGCATTTTTAGAACGTTTTTTGCTCCTGCATCTCCTATGGGGTAGTGGAAACAGACATAAAATATAGCCTATCTTGGAGCAAAAGTTACCACCATCATTTTTACACCATTATATTTGAAATCGGTTCAGTACTTCATGAGATTGCATAGAAATCGCAATTTAGGACGTTTTTTAGAATGCTTTTTGCGCATTTTCACCCCTTTTAAATTTCGATTTCTTTTTAGGAAATGTCCTTAGAGATCATTGATATCATATAAGTAACTACTATTTCAAATTTCATGATTGTAGGCCCTTCCATAACACAAAAACTGCATTTAGAACGTTTTTTTCTCCGACAACGACCAGGTGGTAGTGATACAAACATAAAACAGAGACTATGTTAAAGAAAGGTCTGTCACCATCAATTTACAACCATTACTTTTGAAATCGATTTGATACTTCCCAAAATTGAGTAAAATCGCCATTTAGAATGTTTTATAGAACTCTCTTCGCGCATTATCACCCCTTTTAAAGTTCGGATTTTTTAAGAACTGTCAGGTCGTAATACACCGGCAGATGGCGACTCTATACAAATGAAAACAAGCTACGCATGTCGCATCGCAAGTAGTAAATTTTGAAATAAATTTCTTTATCTTAAAATGTATTTTTAATCTTCAGAATAGTTTTTGTAAATTAATTTGTATTTTAACATTTCATTTATTTAACCATATGAATATTGTATATTTTTCACTGTAACTGTATCTTCAGTGCAGATAGCGTGGTTGATTTCAATAAAGCTAGCGTGCTCAGTATGTTCTCGCCGGAGTACCTGTTTCAAATGGTGTTTTAATAATGCGTTAAATTATTCCTTTACAATATCGGATATAGATCCGAATGATGTTTTAAGACGATCGCAGCTTAAATGCTACCGGGAACATGTTAGTTGCATATGTATACAGCAGCAACAATTGGTGCCCGTTTTTTGAACTATATTTTCTTTCAATCTAAAATAATGAGTAAAAATTAATCCTTCTGATCAAAATACTGGATTAGCGGAAGCTAATAAAGTTAGCATCAAGATACCTCCATTATGGACAGAAAAACCCGAGATGTGATTTGTCACGATTGAAGCGCAATTCAAGATTGCCGGAATTTCATCTGATGATACTAAATTCAACTACCCCATTGCACAATTAGATCCGAAATTCCTAAAAAATATCTGGGATATCATACAAAATGACTCTACGAATAAATATGCTGCCGCAAAAGACAGACTTTTGAACACTTTCAAAGAAAGTGAAAACCTTCGTATAAAACGACTGTTAACTGGGCTAGAACTTGGTGACTTGAAACCCAGTCAAATGTTACGTAAAATGCAAACATTGGGCGATACGAAAGATATTTCAGACAAAGTGCTAAGAACTCTTTGGTTGGAAAAATTGCCAGATTTTGTGAAGAACATTATTGTTGTTAGTGATGAAAATCTTGAAAAATTAGCTCAAATGGCTGACAAAATCGTGGAGATGAATCCCCACGTGGAATTCGCCAAAATCAACAAAGACCCTAGCTATGCAGCTCTCTTGGATAAAATCTCCAACTTGGAACAACAAATAGCGAGCCTGCATGTCCAACAGCGACCTCGTAGTCGTAGGCCAAATCGCCATGCTGGCAGACACAGAAGTCGGTCAAGGAAACGGTATGATCCCAATGGGAGAAATTGTTATTTTCCCTTCAAGTTTGGTAAGAAGTGTCTTCCAGAAAAATGTAAACAACCTTGTAGTTGGCAACATTCGGAAAACACCTCACAGCGGTAGAGTCAGCGGCAAGTCCTGCTGCAACAAAAATAGATTGCCGCAAGTACAGATTATTTGTTAAAGACAAACTGGTGTTCGATTTTTAGTAGACAGTGGTGCTGATGTCTCGTTAATTCCGGCAAATATTAAAGCAGAGCAACCATGCTCATATGTGTTATATGCCGCTAACGGTATGCAAATCCCAACTTATGGAATTAAAACTCTTACATTAGATTTGGAATTAAGATGTGCTTTTCAATGGCCTTTTATAGTGGCCAAGGTGAGTAAAAGCATCATTGGTGCTGGTTTTTTACATCAATTTCATTTACTAACTGAAATTCATAAACAAAAATTAATTGATGGTATAACTCAGTTGTCCGTTAAAAGTGAAATCTTAACCATTTCTGATGAATATCGTATTAGCACATTTAATCGTGCATCCCAATTTAGTGATTTATTAAGTTTGTATCCAGATATAACAAAACCAAATATTTTAAATAAATCAGTTAAACATGATGTTAAACATTATATCCAAACTAAAGGTCAATCAGTGCATTCTAGAGCTCGACAATTGAATACTGAAAAGCTTGCATTAGCCAAACAGGAATTTCAATTTATGCTTGCTAATGCTAATGACATAATTCCACCTTCTAAATCTCAGTGGGCCAGTCCTCTGCACTTAGTAAACAAAAAGGATGGTACCTTAAGACCTTGTGGTGATTATAGACAATTAAATGAGCAAACAATACCAGACAGATATCCCATACCCAGAATTGAAGATTTCCACTTCAATTTTGAAAAAAATAACTATCTTTTAATATGATCTCATTAAAGCCTACTATCAGATCCCAATTGCTGAGGAAGACAAACCCAAAACTGCCATAATTACCCCATTTGGTTTGTACGAGTTTAATGTTATGAGTTTTGGTTTGCGAAATGTTCCAGCTACATTTCAGAGGTTCATTAATGAGGTTCTTTTATGGCTTGGATTTTCTATTTCCATACCTAGATGATGTATTAGTTGCTTCATGCTCAGAAGCTGAACATAAGAAGCATCTAAATATTGTCTTTGAGAGATTAAACAACTATGGCCTTCGCATTAATGTCTCTAAATCCATAATGGGAGTTGACCAAGTTGAATTTTTGGGATACCTCATCACTGCGAAAAGTTCCTCACCTCTTCCTGCCAAAGTTCAAGTAATTCTGGATTATAAGTTGCCTGAAACACTTCATGACTTACGTACTTTCCTGGGAATGGTGAACTTTTATTGTAGATATCTGAAAGACGCTGCAAAAACTCAAGCACTACTCCATGAAATGCTGAAAGGTGGAAAAAAAAGGATCGAAGAAAAGTCCCTTGGACTGATGAAAGTATTTAACAATTTGAAAAATGCAAAACTGACCTAGCTAATGCTGCACTTTTATGTTTCCCAAAGCCTGGACTCCCATTATCTTTATGCACAGATGCTTATGACTGGGCGATAGGCTCAGTATTAGAACAGTTTGAAGATGACATGTGGAAGCCAATTGCATTCTACTCAAAAAAGCTCAATGAAACTCAAAAGGGTACAGTACATATGACCGTGAATTATTGGGAATCTACCTTTCCATCAAACACTTCAAATATCTGTTAGAGGGTAGAGAATTTACAGTTTGGACAGACCACAAGACATTAATATTTGCATTCAAGCAGAAAAATGAGAAAGCTTCTCCAAGACAGTTGCGCCAGCTCCAGTACATTTCTGAGTTTACTACTGACATCCAATACCTTAGTGGTAAAGATAATGTGGTTGCGGACACCTTGTCTAGAATTGAAACAGTTTCTGTTGTCGACTATGATCAAATTGCTCATGAACAGAGTAATGATACAGAATTCCAGAAGTTATGTTCCAGTGACACATCTTTAGATTTTAAACCTTATACCCTTGCATCTGGAAAAACCCTATGGTGTGATATATCCCATAACAAGATTCGTCCATATATTCCTCCTAAGTTCAGGAAAGAAGTTTTTAATCAAGTCCATGGCTTGTCACACCCAGGTATAAAATATACTGTCAAAGAGATGGCTGCCAGGTTCATTTGGCCAGGAATTAATAAGCAAGTGAAAGAGTGGGCTCAAACTTGTGTAAATTGTCAAAAGACCAAGGTAAACAGACATACCAAATCACAATTTTCTAATTACCAAGAGCCAGATGAAAGATTTAATGTGGTTCATATCGATTTAATTGGACCTTTGCCTAAATCTAATGGACATATCTACTGTTTAACATGCATTGACAGGTTTACTTGTTGGACAGAAGTTGTCCGTTTGCCAGAAATCAGTGCAGAAACAGTGAGCAAAGCATTCTATGAATACTGGATCTGTAGGTTTGGTTCACCAGGAACCATAATAACAGATCAAGGAAGACAATTCAAGTCCCCAACTGCTCACAAACTTGGCAAACATTTGTGGTGCAAAGCTGCGAGCATCAACACCATACCATCCACAATGCCAGGGCAAAGTCGAAAGGTGCCACAGAACTCTGAAAACAGCCATTAAAGCACACAATAATGCAAGATGGACAGAGATTTTGCCAACAGTGCTTCTTGGGACTCAGATCGGTGATCAAAAGTGGTACAAATCATTCGGTAGCCTAGATGGTCTATGGAACAAATATTAGACTGCCAACTGATTTTTCGATGAGCCTACTGTTCATATAGATCCCGACAATTTGTAGCTAACCTACAAAGTTTTATGAACAAATTAAAACCAATGCCATCAAAGCAGGCAACACAAAATACCATATTTATTCTCAAAATCCATAAAAATCTCAATTCCTGCTCACATGTGTTTCTTCGAATAGACCGAATAAAAAAACCGCTGGAGCCAGAGCCAGCCTATCAAGGACCATTCCTTGTAGTAAAAAAATTCGACAAATATTTTACTTTCTCCATTAAAGATAAAAATGTAAATATTTCAGTTGACCGGCTGAAACCAGCGTATATGTTGTCCTGTGACAATAATCAAAGTGTGAACTCGCATACCCCACAGGTCAACTCTGATAACAATAATCAAAGTGTGAACTCGCATACCCCATAGGTCAACTCTGGTGACAAAACATCTACAACTACACGTTGTGGTAGAAAAATTAATATGTCAGTTCGCTTTAAGGACTGAGTTTCAATTTTATTACTGTTTACTTGATTTTCTTGTTGATTTCTTTGTAATGTGTAAATTTTTGTCGAGTTTATTTACTTCATATTATCATTTAACTCATTAATATTTATAATCTCATATATTTCAGAAAGTTTTCTTTTACATGAGATTATTTTAAATTGACTGTCAGAAATTATTCTAATTACAATGTTACTAATAATCATCATTTTCATTGCTGATTTTTATTATTTATATATTATTACTATTATTGTTTCAAAAAGATAAGTCGGTATTGTGTCATGTATATGATTATTTTCTACGTAAAATTTTAAATCAACTTATTTAAGGCATTATTTTAATATGTAACTCTATATGTCCTGCCATGATTTCTAGTATCGTAACTTAGTTACTGGTAGGGGAGTAATGTCAGGTCGTAATACACCGGCAGATGGCGACTCTATACAAATGAAAACAAGCTACGCATGTCGCATCGCAAGTAGTAAATTTTGAAATATTTATAATTGCACATAAAGAAATTTATTTTAAATTATTATATTAGCAAAGAAATATTTTAAATATTTTATCTTAAAATGTATTTTTAATCTTCAGAATAGTTTTTGTAAATTAATTTGTATTTTAACATTTCATTTATTTAACCATATGAATATTGTATATTTTTCACTGTAACTGTATCTTCAGTGCAGATAGCGTGGTTGATTTCAATAAAGCTAGCGTGCTCAGTATGTTCTCGCTGGAGTACCTGTTTCAAATGGTGTTATTATTTTAATATTGTGTTAAATTATTCCTTTACAATATCGGATATAGATTCGAATGATGTTTTAAGACGATCGCAGCTTAAAGGCTATCGTGAACATGTTAGCTGCATATGTATACAGCAGCAACAGAACTGTTCTTAGAAATCCTTTATATCTAATAAGTAACTTACATTTCAAATTTCATATTTCTAGGCCCTTCAGTAACGCATAAATCACATTTTTAGAGCTTTTTTGCTCCTGCACCCCCTTTGGGGTAGTGGCACCACATAAAACATAGCATATGTGAGAGCAAGGGTTGTCAACATCATTTTGACACCATTATTTTTAAATCGGTTTGGTATTTCCTGAGATTGTGTAGAAACCACCATTTAGAACGTTTTTTAGAACGCTTTTCGCGCATTTTCACCCCTTTTAAATTTCGAATTGTTTAAGAACTGTTCTTAGAAATCCTTTATTTCTAATAAGTAGCTAATATTTCAAATTTCATATTTCTAGGCCCTTCAGTAACGCAAAAATCGCATTTTTAGAACGTTTTTTGCTCCTGCACCCCCTTTGTGGTAGTGGCACCGACATAAAATATAGCCTATGTTCTAAGTTGGACTAACACAATTATTTTGATACCATTACTTTTGAAATCGGTTCGGTAGCTCCAGAGATTAGAGGTACCCCCTATAGCACCGACATAAAATATAGCGTATCTTGGAGCAAGCGTTATCACCATCATTTTGACACCATTATTTTTTTTTAAATCGGTTTGGTATTTCCTGAGATTGTGTAGAAACCACCATTTAAAACGTTTTTTAAAATGCTTTTTGTGCATTTTCACCCCTTTTAAATTTCGAATTGTTTAGAAAATGTTATTAGACATCATTTATATCTTATAAGTAACTAATATTCCAAATTTCTAAGCCCTTCAGTAACACAAAAATCGAATTTTTTGAACGTTTTTTGCTCCTGCACCCCCTTTGTGGCAGTGGCACCGACATAAAATATAGCCTATGTTCTAAGTTGGACTAACACAATTATTTTGATACCATTACTTTTGAAATCGGTTCGGTAGCTCCAGAGATTACCTCTAACAAACACACAATTTTTACTTCTTTATAATAACTAGGGGATCGTACCCGGGCTTCCCGGGTTACAGAATATAAGTGAAAACTTTTTTTTAAAATTAAAAACTAATATTTTTTTTTATGCAATAAATTTTTTCGATTGCCCACTTACATTAAAAAAGCATTTTTCATATGAAAATACGAATTATACAATCAAATAAATTTTTGAAATTTATCAAAAGCGTTATTTTCTTATTAGCCGCATGCTAAGAGTTATTTGACCAAGATTTTGCTACTTACGGCATCCTTTAATATTATGATAATTTCAGAGCTTATATATGTCTGTTAAATTTGTATTTTATTTATATTATTTTATTTATTTATTCATAGGGAAGTTTTTTTTAAAAGGATATTAGCCGCAAAAAAATGATGTACTCTTTATTTTGTTTTAAGGGCAAACGGATTAATCTTTCGTAATCGAGCTCCGCGCGATATAGATAAATAAAAAAATATTTCATGCATTAAAATTGTTTTTAAAAACATAGATAGTCAGTAAACTGAGATGAACTTTGCAAACAAATTCCATTTGATAAAAAGAAATCCTATTTGATGATCTAAAAATTTAAATTGTATGATTACAAATATGTTACCTTTGTGTGAGTGTGTGTGTGTTTTTTTAATATTATTCTTTTATTTGTTTATAAAGGAAGTATTAATTTCGTTATGCAAAAATAGTCAGAAACAAATGCTGAACAATGTTTTTGCTTTATGTGCAAAATGTTTATTATTATTACGAATTGAATCCGGCACGTGATAAGATAAACTTTAAAAAAAAAATCCTGCTTAAAAAATATTTTAAAAAACATAATACATGAGTCAATTAAGATACAGTTTTTAAACAAATTGCATTTGAAAGTAAATTTTTTCCCTATGCGACGAAAATTGAAAATGTATGATGGTCAGAAGATTAAAAAAATGCAGTAGCGAAAATTTCAAGACCGACATTTGATCGTGAAGTGTTGCCATTCGCAAAATAACGTCAGAGTTACGCACAGGTACGTTTGTCCTTTATAATATAGATACGTAATCAGTAAAATATAATAAAGATCAGTTATTACGATGTGGTTATCAATTGAAGCTCTTATGCTTGGTATTCCGGAATGAAAAACAGCAATTTTTACATTCTCAAAATTTGCATACGTACTTCTCATATCCATATTCATCGTTTTTAAAAAAATTGTGTTTTGTTTCATCATTTTAAAATCATTTTAACTCAAAACTTGAAGCCACCATTGTCAGCTTTTATGTGAATAGACGCACTCTTTACTTGGGATTCTAATCTCAATTCCGGAGAGTAAAAATTTCCGTAACTTATGTTTTTTAGACGAATTTGTGTTAAAATGTTTAGTTTTATCTAAGAAAATGATCGTTTTCTTTTAAATATGACTTCATTTTCACTTAAATAAGCATTTCGCCTAGTGTCTAAAACTTAGTATCAGTACACATGCCGAAGGACAAACAATATAGAAAATTTATGAGGAAAAATGCGTGTTTTCAAAAGCAGTATGTAATTTTCCGTTATTATTCACCTGATATAATATTATGCTCCTAATAGGATTTTGCGACACTAAATCCTATACAACAATTTTTATAAACAATTTTGAATTTAATTAAATCAAGTAAATTATATTATTTTGATAAATTTATAGTAGAATGTCCTAAAGAATAGCATTAAAGTTTTATTATTCGAGAGAATTTTGGACAATAACTTCAGGAACATATTATTTTAAATCTCGAATTATTTGTCTGCTTGTCTAACTCGGCGAAGCAAATCTATCCAGGCAAGAATCATTAATTTCTGTAATATAAATCGCTATTATTTGCATGTCACCTCTCTCTTGTATAAATGCACTCTAATTTTTTTTTTTTTTTTTTAAACAGTGCATTTTATCAGTTTATGATTTCGATTACATTATTTTCAAAAGTGAAACATTTCACCTGCGAAGAATTTGAAATCAGTTGGGCTGTGAAAATGACGCACTTCTACAAAACATAATTCAGTTTTAAGGATTAAAATACACGCTATTTTATAAAATGACGTCTTTTGCATTCTCTAAAGCAATCCACTTTTACAATCCAATCTTAAACTTCGTCTATTGAAAAATATGCATATGACATCATTATCTCGGAATAACAGACAAATATTCTTGACATAGCCCGTATTTTAATTTCAACTTTTTTTTCTGGTTTTATCAGAAAATGGCAACAAACAGAAACAGTAATCTCCTATTTTCCATTTACTTTCAATGACTTTCAATAGAAATGAAGTACTTTTGTTGCCACGATTGGAAAAATGGTATTAAAAACTACAAAAAAATTAATATATCAAAACTAAATTAAGATACAGCTTTCAAACAAATTGCATTTAAAAGAGCATTTTTTTTCTCATACGACGGTGTAAAAATTTAAAATGTGCGATGTTTAGAAGTTTAATAATTTTCAGTAGAGAAAATTGCAAAACCAAAATTTCATTTCAAATTTCAAAGTGTTGCCATTCGCAAAATGACGTATGCGTTACGGACAGATATGTTTGTCCTTTATAATATAGATAGAAGAGAAGAGGAAGAAGAAGATTAGTATAGATTACAGAGATTCTTCATTATTTTGTAAAAAAAATTTGCACCTTAAGTATACTGGAAGAACGAAATCTGCTTAGGGGTAAGGTTTCTTTGGGATAATATTGTTCTAAGCCTTTTTATTATATATATATATATAGACTTATGCCCAAGCGCAATTTTTCTCTTGGTGATTTATTATTTAAAATTAAGCGTAAAAAGTAAATTTTACCCCTCCCCCCTTTTTTAAATCATCTACCATGACGAATTTTTTTCAAAAGGGTGGAGCAAAGACCTTTGTGTTTTACTTTTGTATCGTCATGTTACACACTTGATAAATACTGTAAAATCGAAATTTTCTCGATTTTACAATTTACCAAATACAAACTCAAAGATGGAATTAAATTTAGAATCCTTTATCTGTTTTTGAAACACTTAAATAATTAGTAACAGTATGAATAAAAAGTACGAATATTCAAACAAATTAAGACCATATGTCAAGCAATTTTTCTTGTGTGTGTGTGTGTGTGTGGGGGGGGGGGCGCCCCAATGGGTGCTCGCACGGGCGCCCCAATGGGTGCTCGCACGGGCGCCAAAATGTCCTTGGGTCGGCCCTGGCAGGCAGGGAAGATGCAATGCAAAGATATGCTTGCCTTCCTTAACGTTCTTTATAATTCTATGCAAATACCCAATCACCCTTCACACGCTTTCCTCTATTATACTTTCTCTTCCCAAACAAACTCTCATCTATTTCAACAACATTTCTTTCCCCTCCCAAATTACTACTTTCAAACATACATACATACATACAAACCCCTCTAGAAAAATTCACCCAATCGGTCACTGTTTGCTTACTCACTCGCACCAAACGCATAAAACTGCTCATGCATGTATTTCTCAACCCAAGCATACAATCAACAATGCTTTCCGCTTTCACTCTCCTATCAACAATCCATCAACATTACCCGTTTCAAAGTTTCATTCCACAACCACATTTCTCACACTCAACTATTCGCAATCAATCCTTTCTCCGGCCCCTTAGGGATTTTGAGTCACAAAACCCCAACTAACCAACCAACCACCAATCCTTTCTCCACACAAAATTCAACCAATTCCTTATTACTCCTACCATTCATTTCTATCAAATTACGCAATCCATTCATTTCATTCTTTGAGACAGATTTTCGAGGCATTATCACAGTTTAAATAGATTGCTTAGAAAGGAAGATTTAAAAATTCACAAAGAAGCAAAACTAAGAGAACGAAATTCAAACTTATCCCCAAAATAACAATTTCCCAATTAACAAACTTCAAAAATATACTAAAACAAATTTAATTAGTATGTTGTGGCCATCACAAAACTTTCTTCTATAAAAATCACGTCAATTAAATCATTAAAATAGTACAAGAAATTACATCAATTTAGCACCAATTCATATCAAAGCATATTTGAAGTTTGATGAAAATTCGTGCATTAGCTCTTGAGATAGAGCTATTGCGGAAATTCTGAAAAATGTAGCATAGCAGTGCCACCTGTTCAGCGATTTACACCAAAATGTAAACAGCACTAATTCATATCCAGGTTGAATTTGAAGTTTGTTGAAAACCCAAGCATTAGTTTTTGAGATAGATCTTGAGATAGATTGCGGAAATCGCAAAAAATACAGCATAGCAGCGCCATCTGTTGAGCGATTTACACCAAAATGTACAAAACGTCAGTTCATGTTAAGGACTAACTGAATCTGAAGTTTGATGAAAATCCGTGCATTATTTCTTGAGATAGAACTATTGCGTAAATCGTGTAAATCCTGCAAAATGCAGCATAGCAGCGCCATCTGTTGGGCTATTTACACCAAAACGTTACCAGCACCAATTCATATCAAGGAATAACTGAATCTGGAGTTTGATGAAAATCCGTGCATTAGTTCTTGAGATAAGAGCTATTGCAGAAATCGCGAAAAATGCAGCATAGCAGCTGCATCGCCATCTGTTGGGCGATTAACACCAAATTTATATTAGGGACTACTAGAATGTAAATTTTAATTAAATTCCGTGCATTAGTTCTTGAGATAGAGAGCCCACAAAATTTGTGTCACATACAGACAGACAGACTCACAGAACCACAGACTGGCATTTTGAACAAAACATGTTTTTTGGAATCTCTGACCCCTAAAACGTGTAAATCCGTCGAAAACCGAAAGTCGAAAATTTTCATGAATCCAATACTTTCTTAGATGTAAATTTCCAGCTGGGCGAAAATTGTCCTGGCCAGGATTCGAACCAGGGACCTCCTGGCTGAAGCCGCCAGTGTTCTGCCATCTGAGCTATCCCGGACGAATCTGGTGGAACTTTTTCACCCAGCTAACCTTAATGATTATAGCATCTGGTCTAAAACCTGGTTCAGCTCAACAGAATAAATCTCAGGTAATGGAACTCCAGAAAGCGCTGGATACGAAATTACACTAGATTAATTTTAACACAATTATTACACAACTATTCTCTTATTAGAATAATTGTGTTAAAATTAATCTAGTGCAATACTTTCTTCTTGTAAAGATAGAAGAAAGTAAAAATAGGAGTATAACAAATTAAACCAATATACTATAACAAAACGAAGCAACATAACAAAATAAAGCAAAATAACTTCTCTTGACCCCCCCCCCCCCCAAAAAAAAAAGAAAAAAAAACATTAACTAACCGCAAAAACTCATTCAAAATACTGCATCCATGTCAAACATTAATTACGTAAAAACAACACAAAACTCACGTCATAAACACATTTCAAAGAAGCCTACCATCCATAACTCAATAAACCAACAAATCCGATTAAATCGATCCAAATTCAAGATCGAACCACTGTAGCCGTGGAAAGAATTAAAAAACGAACTGGTAACAACAAAAATTCATTTATCTCTTCTTCAAATTCAACGATGCCAATTGTTTAGGATTCACCCACTTTGGCATTTTACAATTTATTACGTATAGGAAACAATCTTAGTCTTTAACCTACGACCAATAGGCCAGTAAAATTAGCTCAAAAAAGGGCCGTTTTATACAATAACTCGCGAAAAACTGAAAATCGTTTTAACCACTTTGTTTTACATCCAAATGAAGGGATTTGAAGTTTTTCCCATTTTTTCTAGTGAGCTTCAGACGTAGCATCACAAAAACCTCAAAATTTTCGGACTTTTTTCAGCATTTTGCAAATAACTCTAAAACAGTTCACTCTACAGAAACAGTCTTCATTTATAAATTGTAGAGCACAAAATTCTGCTTCGATTGAATAGGGGAAAGTAGGATAATGAAGGGTAATACCGCTCACCAAGTATCTCTAAACAGAATAGAATTGAAAACTTGCGATCGGTATCGGCAACTAGCGAACTTCATCCTAAGTTCCCAGTAAGGATTTAGTGCCCGTCGGGAGGAAAGTACTTTTGTATCCTCACGCTATTAGTTTGAAGCTGTTTTATAATAAAATTCTACAACATCTAACTTGAAGGTAAGTTTGCACTCTTATTTTCAAATGTTAATTTATTCATTATAGCTACAAAATACATACATTTAGCTGTACTTTTATGCTTTTATTTATTTTTGTAGTGCGTTGTTACGCCAATTATAATGTATTAAACCCCAACATGGCGATAACGTGTAATGGCGCTCGCGTGGAATTCCAGAAGAAGTGTTGCCAGTGGGCAACTTTTTTAAAGTTCAAATTTGTTGATTGACACTACTTTTTTGAAATGGTAAAATTCCCCTGTTTTCGCCTTAATTAATATGCCATTAAACAAGGAGAATTTAACATTTCAAAAAAGTGGTGAAAATCCAAAAACCTAAATATAAAAAAAGAAGCCCACTATACATGTAACACAATATGTGTGCGCAGTATGTGTAAAGTGGTTGCAAAAAGTCTGCAGTGGTGTGCACTGCACAGTCCACACAACTACATATGTGACTTTTGTCTTACTTAAATGTTGTATTCAAACTCTGAGCGCAATTACCCTACCATGTCGGGCATTACCGCTCAATCGATGGTTATTTAAGTTGGTTGGTTGTATGGGGTTTTATGGCGCAAAATCCCTTAAGGGACATGCTGCGCCAAAAAAGTAGACTAAAACATCAAAAAAGTGAGAGATAGAAAAATGACAAAATAAAGGAACAATGAGAAGAGCAATCTGGATTTGGTATCCCATCCGGATGTAGTCGAACAAGAGTAGAAAAGACTAACTTTTAAATACTATAAAACAGTAGAGTAAAAACAAAAGAATAAGCCAATAAAAAGTGCAGTCTGGAAGGGGTTCCTTTCCAGATATCACAAAGGTGTAAACAGAAAACTTAATCGTTAAACCAAAGATATAAAAATTAAATTTCAAAGTAAAATCCAGCATGTTTTAAAAAAGTAAAGAGTGCCCTATGAGGTGTATCCCCAATAAGGTTTGTCAAGAATGGTGATGATGACTTAAAATAAATTCTATATAAGTGCCGGAGTCCCGGACAGTCAGTTAAAACATGATGAATGGTCAGGTAATCAAAATGACAATGTGGACACATGGGAGCATCCTCCCGAAGTAAAAGATGTTTATGAGTGATCCTTGAATGTCCAATTCTCAGACGAGTAAGTAGAACATCTGTTTTTCTTGGATAACTCGGAGGCCAGGTCATTATTAGAGGTTTGGTATGGTGCAGTTTATTATTGTTTTCTAGATCCCAACTTTCTTGCCATTTATTCTGAATAAAAATATTTATAAGTAGTTTAACGTCTGAGAAAGGAACATCATGGTGTAACGGATTAAGAGCACGTTTTGCCGCCTCATCTGCTTTCTCATTGCCAGGAATACCCATGTGTCCAGGTACCCAGCAGAATAAAATATTATGACCACGCCTTGTCAATTTGTTATAAAAATCTAGGATGGATGAGACAAGAGGATGCTTGTTAAAAGATTTAATTGCGTCAATAGAACTATTTGAGTCTGTATATATAATGAAGGATGAGCTATGATGATGAGATATGTGCACCATGGCTCTCTCTATTGCAATCAGTTCAGATGTAAAGACAGAGATAGAAGGATGAAGACGATAGCTTAATGAAGTGTTGCCACAAAATACACCACAACCAACAGTATTACCACTCTTAGATCCATCTGTATAAATATCAGTATAGCCATTAAAATTTGCTCGGTGTGCGGCAAATAACTGTTGAAAAACTGCAGGCGCCAAGTTATTTTTATCATATCCTTTAAAGGGATGGAGCGATGTAATATCAGGAGGGTTCCAAGGAGGGAGTACATGCAATGGACATGGACTTACCCTGATATTACTCAGTGGGCTATTATCAGTAATTTTTCTAATTCTGACACCAAAAGATGGGATGCAAGATGGTCGATGCTGATAAAGAATATCATTGTCGGTGTTTAAAATGTATGTATGAAGAGGATGGTCAGGATGTGAAAGGAGACGGTAATACAGTTCTAAAGAAAGCTTTTCACGAATGTGGTGTAATGCTGGTTCATTGCAGTCAACATAAAGACTTAAAACTGGAGAGGTACGAAATGCACCAGAGCAAACACGGAGTGCGCTATGGTGCACTGTGTCAAGTTTTTTAAGAACAGAATTACGTGCGTAACCATAGACCTGGCAGGCATAATCAATTTTGGAGCGGATTATAGAGCGATAAATTTTCAAGAGATATCCACGGTCTGCTCCCCAAGAAGTGTTTGAAAGCACCTTAATTAAATTAAGTGATTGCTCGCACTTTTTACGTAACTGCAAAACATGTGGCAAGAAAGTGAGTTTTTTATCAAAATATAAGCCAAGAAAGCGAATGCAATCAGTAACAGCAATTTGAGATGCTCCAATATAAATTTCAGGATCTGGATGCAGATCCCTCCGTCTACAGAAATGCACACAAGAAGTTTTGTCTTGGGAAATAATAAAACCATTTTTATTTGTCCATTGAATAATACGGTTGATAGCAATTTGTAATTGTCTGTCAATAAAACGCATATCTTGTCCTTTACATAAAATTTTAAAATCGTCAACATATAGTGTACCCTGCACACAAGGGGGTAATGTTGCAGTATATCATTTATCTTGAATGCAAAGAGGGTGACACTCAGAACACTGCCCTGTGGTACACCCTCTTCTTGTACATAAAAACTGGAGAGAATCCCCCCAATTCGAACTTGAAAAATTCGAATGGCGAGGAAGTTCTTAATAAAAATCGGGAGGTTCCCACGAAAGTCCAGGTTGAAAAGGTCGCGAAGGATACCATACCTCCATGTCTTGTCATAGGCTTTCATCATGTCGAAGAAAACAGTGACCAGATGGTTGCGTTTTAAAAAAGCAGTCCGTATATGGGTTTCTAAAAGAATGAGGTTATCGATAGTGGACCTACCACGCCGAAATCCGCTTTGGAAGGCTGCAGGGCAATTATTTGATTCAAGAACATGCACCAGGCGGCAATTAACCATTTTTTCTAAAAGTTTGCAGAGGCTGCTAGAGAGTGCGATAGGCCTGTAATTGTTTGGGTCACTGGAGTCTTTCCCTGGCTTAGGAAAACGAATGATAATGGCTTTAGACCAGGCATTAGGGAAAGTTTGTTCAATCCAGATTCTATTGAAAAAAATAAGTAAGTTATTGAGAGAGGTGGAAGAAAGATGTTTTAGCGTGGTATATGTGATGCCATCATGTCCTAAGCAGATAACCGGCTCTTTTGCAAGCAGCTTAAGAGTTCTGGAATAGTAAATGGGAGATTGTAATCATGAGAATGGCGAGAGTTAAAATTGATGCTGGTATTTTCCGTTTGTCTTTTGTATGATAAAAAAGGTTCTGGGTAAGAGTCAGAGCTAGAATTGGAAGCGAGGGTACTAGCTATTGTCTCAGCTATATTTTTGGGAGACGCTATTGTTTGGCCGTTGTGTTTTAAGATTGAGATATGATTTTCAGAATATAATCCCATACAATTTTTTACTTTTTTCCAAAGAACTTTACTTGAGGTGTTACTGTTTATATTGGAGACGTATTGCATCCAGGATTCACGTTGGCTTTTACGCCGCACTCTTCTAGCATCAGCCTTTGCTTCTTTGTACATAATATAATTAGTATTATTGGGATACCTCCGGAAGATACCCCAAGCCTTCTGTTGATTTTTTTTTGCCTTTTTGCAGTCATCATTCCACCATGGTTTCCTGTGCTTTGAGGTAGAAAGTGATTTTGGAATGCTAATATCTGCAGCATTGATAATACATTGGGTGATATTATCAAGCGCATCGTCGATATCACCTTCTATCATTTCACTTGTAATTTTTGCAAGGTCTGTGAAAGTTCGCCAATTGGCTCTGTCATAGACGTAGCGTTTAAAGCAATTATTAGAATCCGTGTGAGGAGTTGTCTGCGAGATAAAAGTGGGAAAGTGGTCACTGCCGTACAGGTCATTAGAGACCCAGAAGGTCCAATACGGATAGATAGATGGGGAGCAAATAGTGAGATCTATGGCATGAAAGGTGCGAGTCGGTTCATGAAAGTATGTGTGATCACCATTATTGAGTAGGCATAAGCCATTGTCGGAAATTAATTTTTCTATTATGTCACCACGTTGATTAGAGTCAGAATTCCCCCAGAGTTGGCTATGAGCATTAAAATCCCCAATGATGATGAAAGGAGTGGGGAGTTGGAGAACTAGATCCTGAAGTAGTGCTGACTGAATAATTTGATGGGGTGGTAAATAAATAGAACAGATTGTAATGAGACGTTTTACATGAACACGGACTGCAACAGCTTGTAAGTTTGTGTTTAGTAAAACATGAGTGAGGTAAACTGCGAGAGATGAAAAGAGCCACTCCGACCAGTAGCTCTTTCATTGCCTGTAAAATCTTTTCTGTAGGTAGCATAGATGCGTAATTTCGCTTTGTCAGTAGGTTTTAGATGGGTTTCCTGCAGAGCTAAACATAAAGGCTGATGGTCGGATAGAATATTACGGATTTCGTCAAGTTTATTATGATAGCCACGGCAGATCCATGAGATAATATTAGACATGATTAAATTGTTTTTTTTTTAAGAAGTTTATCTGCGGTATTTTATTCGGAGGTAGTGGACATACTATCTCCCTCGTTAAATTCTTCACCCGGTTCTGGGTGAAGAGCTAAAGCATCATCTTCTTCCATTTTATCATTCTGCATTGATTGGATTTTATATTTGGATGTTTTACTCTTTTTCCTTTTGGCTGTATTTTCAGATGAACTAGTGGCTTTAATTGTTGGTAGGTTAAATTTTTCTGCATCAGATTTACGGTTTGGTTTCACAGATGGTGTTTTAGTTGTATATTGAGAGCCTCTATTATGGAGTGGAGGTTTCGAATTAAAAGATTGTGACAATTTTGAAGAAGCATTTGTAGATGATTTAGGAGGAACAGAGTTTTGTGAATTAGGAGGAGCCGATTGCGTTGATCTATTTGTCTTACCTGAATTATTAGACAGGTTGTTTTCTTTTTGATTAGGTTGGCAATTAGGTTTAGTTGGGAGTTCAGTTTGAGTTGCCATAGATTTATAAGTTTTATGGACGGTTTTAGATAAGGTAGCAGCATATGATACAGTTAGGTAGAAAAAAAAAAGAAATAAAAGAAAATAAAGGGAAAAGATAAAATGATTTTAGATTAATTAAAATTAGGAGTAATAAATATATTATGTAGATTTTTTAATATGAATTAGAGAAGAGAAATTTTACTATTAAATAATGGCCAGTGATCGTAAGTGGTTAGTAAACATTGCATGTGAAAGATGTAAATAAATATAACTTGGTAACTTCATGGTAAAATATGAATAATAAACTCTAGACTCACCTGAACTTAGAAAATATTTCATCTTGCCTGAAAATTGTATGTGTTGAATATATTTAAACTGTGCCAAGTGTTAAATATTTACTTTTAAATATTTATATTTAATAATTCTATAATATTTCATTGTAATAAATTGATTTGGCACTCAATAACAAAATTATCACACACATAAATAACACAAATACTTTTATTAAAATGATAATGAACTTATATGGAAAAGGGTGGGGGAGTGCACTCACTTTACAAATATTATTAAAATTAAATTATTATATTTATTTCAAATATTGACTTTTATAAAACTATTTGATATTGAAATTCATTAACAAGCTTTATATTATTAATTACAGGATATCATATCTTTGTTGTGAAGTATCAGAATGAGCAGTTAGCTTTACTTGAAATAATATTCATAATTCCTTTAGAAACTAGTTCATGCCTCAAGTTATCCTCTCTAGCCACTTGAATTGTCAGTTTTTTGAAATCAAATAGTGTTCATTAAGGAAGTGATAAATCAAACAACTCACCATTGTGATGTCAAACATAGGTAAAAAGAGGAAGGAAATCTTCCCTCATAGCATGTATGGTCACTGTGACGTCACTGTAAGTCACTGTGGTCACGTCACATCTGTGACCAAAATGCCACCACTCAGTGATGTCACATTGTGACTGAGATGTGAACTTCTTAGAAAACTTAAAAAAATTACAAAAATTATTAAATCATGTTATTTACTGTAAAAAATATTTTTCTGCCGGATTTAAAATTTTTTTAAACCGTGGTCCAAGTTGCCTCTGTGCCTCTAACCAAAACTTTTTATTTTCATATAACATAAAATGTAATTAATTCATCAACGACACAAAAATATTTCCTAATTATGCGAATTGCATATTATTAAAAAAATGGTTTAGGTAAACAGACCCCGACTTATCTTTTATAAAGATTTTTGTAAATGATCATCTGTTATAGTAGAAGTTTCTCAAAGAGTAGTCGAAACATTTCTGTGGTTTCAAACTAAAAACTTTCTATTACAGTAAAGTCTGCAGCTTTTAATGAGCACGCAGAAAGCGTCTTCAAAGTTTAGTCATATATGCATTTTTGCTTTATAATTTGCATTCAAGTCATTTTTTTTCCTCTTAGTGTTTCACTATTTTAAGTAACTTTTTTTTTTTTTAAATTCTACTTCTTTCAGACGTTTAAAATAAAATTGACATTTTCCGAATATAAAATTAATGTACAAAATTTAGGCAAAGCCCATGACATAATTAATTATTCATATTTTATTTTTTGTTTTCAAAATATATCTTTAAAAATTATTTTACAAGATGTTTTATTCTACAGAAAATTAATATTAAGATAATGACAGATTGGCAAAGAAAAACTCATCTCTTCTCGATAATCTTGTTGTATTTTTTAAGAAGATATTTTGTATATATTACCTGTGATATAAATTTTACTTTTAAAAAAAGGAGGGGGTCATCATTATTACCATTAAATTAATTTATACACATTTTGAAAAATTAAGCAATATTTTATCTAGTAAACTCTAATTATGGATAATATTATTATTATAATTTACGTAAATGAAACTTTACAATTCACTAAAACTGATAAAAATAAAAGGTGAAATACAATAAAACATTTTCAAACAGGAAATTGAATTAGAGACAATTTGATAAAATTATTACGCATTTAATTTCCTTCCGAAACTGTTGTATAGAAAAACAAATAAAACCGAAAAAACATCTGCTTCGAACTTCGAAACTTAAAAATCGTCTGCATCTGCACTATTTCAGTTGTTACGACTCACCGCAGAATAACGGATAAAAGTAAAAGTGAAGCTTTTTAGAATAAACGCGGGAAGTTTTGTGGACACTGGACAGCATAGACGTGTTGACACGGATTTAAAAAGTGAAACAAGAACGTTCTCAGGATCCAAGTTAGTTCAGCTAACAAAATATAAACCCGAGAAAATTACGGTAGCTTTGACTTGTTGAAGATGATTCAAGTCATTGCTATGGTACTTATTATCGGATTTAATTGGTTCCCCAAAATCAAAGTATCACGTACAACGTCAATGAAATTAGGTAAGTAAAAATATTATTTTCCCTGTTTGCTTTCTTTTAACCGCAACAATTTTAGTTAGCTTCTCATAAACATGCTGTAGAACATAAATATTTCACTACATTTATTTTTTATTTTGTTGAAATACCTAAAATATTATTTTCCCTGTTTGCTTTTTTTTAAATTACAATGATTTTAGTTATCTTCTAATAAATATGTTATAGAACACAAATATTTCATTACATTTATTTTTTATTTTGTTAAAATATCTGACCTCCTTTTCAACAGCTTTGATCAGATTATTAAAATTAGTGATTTAAATTGCATTTTAATCTGGTTTATATTCTTCTTTAAATATTTGGTTAAAACCACATAGTGTCCTAAATATGAAAGTATATGGATAAGTATTATAATCAGTCATTAATATAATTAATAAACATTTAAAGAAAATTAAGTTATTTAAAAAAAAAGTCTTTTTATGGAATAAAATTATTGGCAAACATAATTTTTTAATTTTGTATTAAGTGATGGTCTTAAACAATTTGAATTGCATGTTTTTATTTAAAAAAAATTGCATCTGCTCAGAAGAGGAATTTATAAAAAATAAGACAACAGAAACGTATACTATTAAAAGAGATCGTAGATATGTAATGTTAAGAAAAAAAATGATTATTTAATGTATTATTCAACCTGAGAAATGTTTTAAAATCTATAAAGAAATAGTCATAGCGGGTGAAAGCTCAGTTGTTAAACATTCTTACTGAAATGTTTTCAAAGTGAACTAGAAGTCTGTTGGCAAATGAAAATATAGAAGTTACGCAATCAGTAAGTGTTTAAATATGATTTTACTTTAAAAATAACGCAAATACTTGAACGGTATGAATCTAAAATGTAATAATCATCTTTTATTATTTACTTTTTTTTTCTGTATAATTTTATCATTTTATCTCCTGAATGATTTTATCAAGATAAATTTCAAAGTATCGATATTATACACTCTTTATAAACAGCGTGATTAAAATGGATTTCTTATTTATAATTACCATAATCTTGTAAATAAAATATTAATAATAATAATGAACCTATGTGTGGCTCTATTTTGTGTTTATGGGCTCAATTTTTATACTTTATTTACATTAAAAAGTAGTTAACCATTTGATACTGAGTTCATTATTTTGTTTTATTGTGTCATATAAAAATAAATATGATTATTTGTAATTCTAATACAATATATACAGTAGAACGCCGATTGTCCGAACAAGTCGGGACCGACCCTAGTTCGGATAAACAAAAGTTCGGATAAATGGGCAGACACTTTAAGGGATGTTCCTGACTATTCTAAAACCTTCACACTTTATCTAGGTTTAGGACTGACAGCACCAGTTAGTACTGGAGTGCTTAAAAATTGTTTTGTTTTTTTTAAATTGTTTTTTGTTTACTTATTATTTAATTTTTTTTCTTCTTTTATCATTTTCTAAACTTGAGAGATTATAATTTAAGCAAAAAATAAATTGGAAGTTACGTGTTTTTTTTCTTTTTTAGAGAGACAAATATTTGGATAATTGAAAATTCGGTTAAAAAGAATTCTTTGAGAGAAATATGCTGTTCGGATAATTGGAAGTTCGGTTAATTGGAGTTCCAATAATCGGCGTTCTACTGTAATTATAAAACTTTCACCAGACTTTATTCTAAAAATTTCGTTGTAGATTCTAATCTGCTTGTACTATTTATGACACTATCAGAGTTATAGATGTCATGGCAACATCTATCCAGCCAGATAGATCTTTGGCAAAACATAAAAACTTTCACATTAGACGCAAAATAGAGTAGCTGCGGTGCTGTGTTTTATAAACAATAAGGTATTATTGTTTTAAAAAATCATAGATAGTAAGAGTTATTTTTATAATATATAATTTCATAAATAAAAATGTAATTTTGGAAATCAATTATTAAAGTTATTTTTTAATAATCAAAAAGTTGTTTTATATATGGATTTTACTCCAAGCAAACCCTGATGTAAAATAAATTAACCCTTTGTATCACCGTTCTATGCATACCTAAAAGTTTTATTTACTTTTACAGTGAGCATAAAAATACGATTTTATTTATTGCTGCTATCTTCCAACATAACGATTATTGCCGAAATTGTTCTTAGAATTCTCAACATAATGATACTGGTGATACTCAGTTAATTTTCTATACCAAAGCTGTATTTTTCATTTGAGTAGTTTCAAATGGTTATTGCTAAAATGTACTTCGGAAATTTTGTAATGCATGTATGGGGCATAAAAGACGTAAACAATACATATATAATGACTATATGGCACATGATGAGCGTTTCGAGTGTATATATATATATATATGTATATAACGCATGCATAAACTTCACAATGATCTTAGCAATGTCGTTACTGCAATTTTTGCATAATCAAATTTATAGGGGCCTCTATAACAAAGAAGTTTCCTATTTTCTCAGCCCCAACTTGTTTGAATTACAATCATATACATATATATATATTATGGTAATCAATATCATAAAACATATAAAATTTAATTACTTAATATCGGTATTTCTTTTTATCTTTCATTTTTTTTTTTTATTATAAATGTTGTGTAATCGAAAAAAATTCAACCTCACCAGTGACTTCGAGTTTGTAATGCGTATTAAATGAAATAAATTAATTTCATTCAGTATTTTCTATAGTTTAAAGAATATAAAAAGTACTGTATATATTATAAAATATTATATTTTCAACACAAATTTTATCTTGATAAAGATTTGAAAATTGAAACAAATTGTTTCTTTGGTAATTTTAATGCTTTTAACAAATAGCTAATTTTGAAAAAAAAAATGTGATAGATCGATCATTCAGTTGTCTTCAATATTCTCATTTATTGCAATAGGAAAGAAAGGTGCAACAAAAATTGAAGTCTGCGGGGCATTGCATTTTGATTCAATAAAATTCTTTTGGTATACCCTTGTTATATCGGCCCCCAAGTTTTAATTGCGATGTATCGCCGAAGTATATTAACGTTATAGATGTAAATGATTTTACAACATGCATAATTATGACTATGTGTGACATGCATACGTGTTTACAACTGTACAAGTATGTCATAGTGTGCCTTCACAACATTGCCGCTAGTCACATATTCGTCACAACGTTAATGACAAAATTGTCACAAATCACACAATTTTCACAAAATTGTCACAATGTGACTTCAAAGCAGTGTCGCTGTCGTCACAGAATCATCACAGTGTTAAAGACAATTTCGTCAAAAATGACACATATTTCACAAATTGATCTCAATGTGACTTTAAAGCATTGTCACATTCGTCACAAAGTTAATACCAAAATAGTCACAAATGACACACTCTTCACAAATTTGTCACACCGTGACTTCACAAAGTCGTCACAATGTGACGTCACAAAAGAGCTCTAAAACGGCCATAACGACCTCACATTCTAGTCACAGTGACTTCACATCGACGTCACGTGACGTCACAGCGACGGTCACAATGTCACAGCGTGACGTCACAACGACGTCGACGTGACGTCACCATGCCTTACGGGTTTCTACCTACTGTAGATTTGATTCTCCAAATCATGGTGTACATTCAAATTTATTTTACGAAGATGCAGATACACACACTCACTACAGATGGTTGATTGAAAAATCTAGAGACCGTTCTCAATAAGTGTGATTACGATCTGTGGATGTCTTCATTTCCATAATGCCATAATTTCAGTTTTGTAATTTACTTCGCAACGATGATAGGAAACAACATTTGAAGCATATCTTCTAAAAGTATTGACAACTATCTGTAAAACTTGTCGCCACTGAACTTCGCAGTATTAATATATTTAAATTACTTTATTGAGACGACTTTTTATGAAAGTTGTATACCGAAGGAAATAATTTTTCCAACGGAAAAGGGATAATTTTTACGGAGCAGCATCGCACCCTTCTTGGTGCGATGCCGTCCTGAGCTCAAGAGAGTGAAGCCACACTACGAACGAACGGCATTAGGCGGGAAAGATGCTGATTGGCCGATTTAAAATCGATGCTACACAGAGTAATAGAAGTAGAAGTGTTTGAATAAAATGACTTTAAATGATGAATTTTAGATTTGAAAATTATTATAAAAATATTCTATTACGGTAGAAAGTATTAATTTTAAGATTTATTATTTTATTATTGATAATTTTTGACGATCTTTTATGGCGATTAAATTAAAATTGTTTTTGAGTGAAATTTAACTGAAAAACGAACTTAACGAAAATTAATGAATATTTAATGGTAGAATATAAATTTTAAAAGCAAAGAAGTTTATTGATTTAATTTAAATATTTTAAAAAATAAAGTAAAATAGCAGCAAAAAATAGATTGCAATCTACAATCTCTTCATTGTGTACACAGGTCAAAAACGTAAGGCAGTTGCCCCATAGTATGACCTTCGACAACAATGGACTGACTGATCTAAGTCTCCAAGCGTTATACCAAAAAAAAAATATTTACTAACTCAAACAAACTATTCCGCTCAATTTGACAAGTATACTGCCCATGATATCCAAAGTAGATATAACTGCACCGTGAGAGACTTATTGGAAGGTTAAATTACCCAAGCTAAGCCAAGTTTACCCTCTGTGTGTGCTCATCATAACTGAATTAGACCAGGTCAGCCTGAGGGAAAAAACAAACATTCTACACCACAAATAAAGAAAGTCCTGTCATTCGCCTAGATCAGTCTAATATATATTTTTATATATACATTTCATTTTATTATATTTTTCAATTTTTTTTACTTCATTTCATTTCATTTTTTATTTTTATATTTCATTTCTCAATTTATAAGCTATCGGGTACCCTTTAAATTTAACTAACTTTATCATTAAAATAAATTCCTCAGCAAAATAACAACACTATATTCTTCAAAGTCCAAAAAATTGCTATTGTAAGTGAATAATAAATAAATAAATTTGAACTTTAGCTATAGCATCAAATAAATATTATAAAATAAATGGATTTTATCCGAAGTTTCCTAAACCGCAGAACAAGACTGGAAGGCGGAGGAATGCCATATTCCTTTGTGTCACGACCCTTAACTAAATGCCAGCGAGAATTACGAGATTCTACTGCTCTGGATTGTAACGCAAAACGAGACAATCATGGAAAGAAAAAAATCGATAAAATAGGAATTAAATAATTTAATTTATTGCGTCCAGAAATTGCGACTGGACTCTCTAAACTGTCTGAGACCCAGAAATCTGGAGGCGCTCAAAAGTACAAGGACAGGGTTAACTTGACTTCATAACAGTAAAAAGAGCCTCGAATTTCCAAATGAAGTGTAGTCTGTTGCCACAAAACACTGGATTTTTCGGTTTAATATGCACAGGCTAATCCACAAAACCGTTGTGTACAACTAGAACTACAAAAAAAGTATTAACTAAAAACCGGTGGGTAAAACTGAATATGCTATAGCATGAAAAAAAAAAAATGAATTTTTGGGTAATATTAAAATGACATGAGAGAATTGCAAATATTGTAAGTCTTGTTTGATAAATATTAATAAAATCTGGAAAATAGTATAATTTTTATATATTTATATCTATATCTTTTGTAAATTATTTCATTTTTAAACAAATTTAAGGTTGTATGACAAGAGATATATAAGTATATTCAGAAATTTAAATGATTAAAATGGACATATAAGTTAAAAATTCATAACTGTCAAATGACCATAATTTATAAATTTAATGTAAAAAGAAAATTAATAGTTGAGTATATATATATATATAAACAAATATGGCAACGTGATATTGATATACAAAATAAAATATAATCTACTAAAAATTTAAGTTGGTGTAGTTTGTAGCTATGGTAAATTTTAAATGACAAAATTATGATATATCAAGAATCCTTAATCGCAAAAACAAATAGATCCCAGCGTGCTATTACGTACTAGCACACTGCCTGTTTTGGCCCGCAAAACATAAGACTACTCATTTATAAATTCAATCCCAATTGTAAAATGAAAGTAAAATGCAATTTGAACTTTTTATATATATTAAGTAATTTTTTAAACAATGTAAAAAATTCATAACATGTACTAAAATTTTGCAGTAAAACAAAAATAAATAAATTTTCTGGTATGTAAATAATTTTCCTGATATGGAAAACCATGCAGAAAATAAAATATAAATTATTGCACTATGATAGAAAGATCAGATTTAAATAATTTCTATAAAATTGAAAAATTTATTCTCAGAATAAAATTGAATATTATTTGTATAAAAAATGTTTATTTAAAATTTTATTTTATCCTAATAGAGAGCCATAATACTTCAAAACCTATGTAAATGAAAATAAACCTGAAAATTTTATATTTAAAATTCTTATATTGCACAAACTTGGGAGTAAAAAAAAATGACATCAAATGAATTGTGATTTATTCAAATCAATGCAATTGTTAAAATGTCTGGATCAGGGACAAAATAACAAAATGGAGGTAAAGATTGATCAGGTCTCTACAACCATACACCGATTTAAGAAATCACAGAAAAAAAAATTTAATTTTTTGGAATACTGACCTTGTAATCAATTAACAACATAGTAAATCATTATTTCAAAATCATCCTTATATATTTAAAAATATGTAAACAGAAAAAAAAATTATTTGCAAAAGAAACCTTTTATAGTCTGATATTTATTTTTTAAAATGTAACTTCAGACATGTTTTAACTCAATATGTATGTAATAATTTCAAAATAAAAATATATATATTAAACAATAACAAATGTATATATAGCAACAATTAAGTATTTTTCCTGAAGAAGTCCCGGAGAATGCATGAAAAATTTATAAATGTAAATCATATTGCCGAAATTATCTATTGAATTTTAAGAAATAAACAATACTGAAATAAATAACCCAGAAAGAGTCCCATTAAAAAATTAGAAGTTCGAAAGTTTGCCAAAGGCACCATAAATGTTATATAGAAAAAAAAATAAAATAAAGGGAAAGAAGGATTTTAAATTTAAATTATTAAAAATAGGAGTTATAAAAAATTATGTAGATTTAATATGAATTAGATAGGGAGAAAGTTTACTATTAATAATGGCCAGTGATCGTAAGTGGTTAGTAAACATTGCATGTGAAAGATGTAAATAAATATAACTTGGTAACTTCATGGTAAAATATGAATAATAAACTCTAGACTCACCTGAACTTAGAAAATATTTCATCTTGCCTGAAAATTGTATGTGTTGAATATATTTAAATTGTGCCAAGTGTTAAATATTTACTTTTAAATATTTATATTTAATAATTCTATAATATTTCATTGTAATAAATTGATTTGGCACTCAATAACAAAATTATCACACACATAAATAACACATATACATTTATTGATACAAAATACTTTTATTAAAATGATAATGAACTTATATGGAAAAGGGTGGGGGAGTGCACTCACTTTACAAATATTATTAAAATTAAATTATTATATTTATTTCAAATATTGACTTTTATAAAACTATTTGATATTGAAATTCATTAACAAGCTTTATATTATTAATTACGGGATATCATATCTTTGTTGTGAAGTATCAGAATGAGCAGTTAGCTTTACTTGAAATAATATTCATAATTCCTTTAGAAACTAGTTCATGCCTCAAGTTATCCTCTCTACCCACTTGAATTGTCAGTTTTTTGAAATCAAATAGTGTTCATTAAGGAAGTGATAAATCAAACAACTCACCATTGTGATGTCAAACATAGGTAAAAAGAGGAAGGAAATCTTTCTACCTACTGTAGATTTGATTCTCCAAATCATGGTGTACATTCAAATTTATTTTACGAAGATGCAGATACACACACTCACTACAGATGGTTGATTGAAAAATCTAGAGACCGTTCTCAATAAGTGTGATTACGATCTGTGGATGTCTTCATTTCCATAATGCCATAATTTCAGTTGTGTAATTTACTTCGCAACGATGATAGGAAACAACATTTGAAGCATATCTTCTAAAGGTATTGACAACTATCTGTAAAACTTGTCGCCACTGAACTTCACAGTATTAATATATTTAAATTACTTTATTGAGACGACTTTTTATGAAAGTTGTATACCGAAGGAAATAATTTTTCCAACGGAAAAAGAATAATTTTTACGGAGCAGCATCGCACCCTTCTTGGTGCGATGCCGTCCTGAGCTCAAGAGAGTGAAGCCACGCTACGAACGAACGGCATTAGGCGGGAAAGATGCTGATTGGCTGATTTAAAATCGATGCTACACAGAGTAATAGAAGTAGAAGTGTTTGAATAAAATGACTTTAAATGATGAATTTTAGATTTGAAAATTATTATAAAAATATTCTATTACGGTAGAAAGTATTAATTTTAAGATTTATTATTTTATTATTGATAATTTTTGACGATCTTTTATGGCGATTAAATTAAAATTGTTTTTGAGTGAAATTTAACTGAAAAGCGAACTTAACGAAAATTAATGAATATTTAAAGGTAGAATATAAATTTTAAAAGCAAAGAAGTTTATTGATTTAATTTAAATATTTTAAAATAGTTTTTTAAATTAATTTTAATTGGAAAGGATGTTATTATATAACAGATACACCAACTTTAGGCGTTCTGGATTCGACTATCTTTCTGGCTTCAGGGTATGATATATTTTGTCTTGTGCGTATTGTCTGTATTTCTTTTTCTATTTTCCACATTTCACATGATTTAGCATATGATGGATGATCTTTTTTGCAGTTGACACAACAAGGTGGAGCATTGCATTGCCCACTTTCGTGGCCAACTGCACTGCACCGACCACAGGTTTCTTTACCTCGGCATGATGTTTTTGAGTGCCCAAAGCGTTGACAGTTAAAGCAACGCAGTGGGTTTGGGATGTACGGTCTGACAGAGCATGATAGATATCCAGCTTTTATATATTTGGGTAAGTTGGGAGTATTAAACGTCAGAATAATATGCTTGGTAGGTATTTGTACTTGGTTAGCTGGAATTTGTTCATCTTTGCGGTTTATTTTTATTCGTCTAGCTCCTATGACATTTTGTTCCCTTAAGTTTTCAACTATTTCATCTTCGGTTACATGCAAGAGGCCATATTCTGATATCACTCCGCGAGATGAGTTTAAAATTCTATGTGGTGATATGATGACAGCAATGTTTGCAAAGTGAGTACATTTTTTTAAGTTTAATGCCTGTTGGTTACTGCTTACTTCAATTAGCAGTTCACCTGTACGGAGTTTTTTTATTGTTTTGGGTTCGCCAACCAGTCCTTGGATAGATTTATTAATCAAAAAGGGCGATGTTTTATCGAAACTCCCTTCTTGGCGTTTGACAACAAAGAATCTTTCTTCAGTATTACTTTCATGAGAGTTGGGATTTTTAGATTCCGTTGTGGAAACATAATCCTCGACTCTCTCACTCCATGATAATTTATTGCCTTGATTGACAGTAGCCTTTGAGCTAGAGCACGATGCATCAAAATTCTCTTTATTAGCTTGTGGGCCTCCACATCGCTTGTCTTATTGTCTGATAGTGTAGCCATATTTGAGAGATAATGTTTAAAACGCCAGGCATCGGGCCTGGTCACCGACCCTTCTTACCGTTACTTTAGGCGCAGGTCTCAAAAGGGTGAAAACTATCAACAAACTTCCACGTTTTTCGAACGTTGGATTAAACTCGATAGCATCTCCAAACTCTAGTTCTTTCACAGTGGAACTCGGTTGTCGTAGGTAAGCCTTTACAGCTCTGTCTAACCTACATCGCCCTTACGTCGAAAGGACACCAGTCGCCCAGTGCATTCCTAACCACCGCCATACAAGTACGGCGCCCACCGATCACGGAACCGGAATTCGGAGATGCCCTGCACTCTGGGACTCGAGATCAGCCTAAAGAGGTAGAAACGAGGCGATGAGATTAAAAAACCTCAACACCCAGAGTGTCTCACGTGAAAATAAAAAAATCCACTATTGTAAAAAAGAAAAAGTGATGTGGGTGAGAACTTAGAAACAAGGTGAATTTTTTGTCTTTTTTCAATATTTTAAACTTTTTTTCCTTTTTTTTTTAAACAAAAGAACAAGAACAATGTTAGTAGAACAAATAACAATTTGAACAAAATGGTCAGTAAAAAACATGAACAAGAACAAAGCGGGATAAGAAACTGAAAAAAGAAGATTAAAAAGTGTGAAACAAAGAAAAAGGATAGACAACTAAAAAGAGAAGAAAACAGGAAAGGAGAAAGATCGCTCGGGAATCCGGGGTCGCGAAACCCGTAAATACCTAAAGAAGGCACTCCCCTGGGGGACGATGTTTATTTAAATAAAACGATAAAAAAATTATTAAACTTTTATGCAAATTAGTTGATTGCAAACTGTTCCTTATGCTTTGGAGTTATATTTCGTTAATAAAATATTGATTTTTTTTGTCTAAATTTGACTGGCTATTCCTGTTTTCCCTTAAGTGAGCGCCATTCCCCTACTTTCCCAGACTACAGAATAAAAATTACACCAATAATACGCGAGATATGATAGATAAAAAAAGTGCACTTTTTTAAATTTTGCTTAAAAAACGCAAAATATTAGTTTTTTGCGTACCAATTATCGGTTAAATGAATCATTTTCCTTACAAAACAGTAGAACTGCATAAATTGCCGAACGGTATTGTTTGATTAATAACTTCAAAATTTAATTACATCAATATGGGAATTTCACCAACCTTTCCAACAGATGATTACACTTGAAATGCAACCGATGTCCCCAAATTAATTTTAATTCTATCCTTCGTAAGCAAATTATTATTATTATTTTTTTTTTTGAGGTTCATAAATGATTATATTTTGAAAATTCTATGAAATGATGAATATAAGGGATAGGTAATTTAAAAATGAAAGAATTGCATGTGTACTTAAAAAAATAATATTTATTTTATAAAACGTTAGAGAACAATGTAATAATAACAGAAAATCAAGAAAATTAATTTATTTTAAAAAGTTAGTATATAAGCAATGATAATAAAATTAACTCAAGTTACTTGAAAGAAATACAGGAAAATCGAGTTTAGAGCGTTTTTTTTTTTTTTTTTTGCTGGACCTTTATCTGCCCATTCTTCTTCCTCCTGTACATGTAAGGCTTTCTCGTCCATATCTACTTTTTCGTCGTATCCAGTTTGTGAGTCGTCTTCTGCGGTATTTGTGCACAACACACCTTTACAATGGTATCATATAATTGAGCATTTAACCCTGTTCTTCCTACAAGAACATAAACCGCCTTTGCAATCCTTTTCACATTTGCATGATAGACCGTTTAGGAGCTCTGGTGATGCAGCTACATCGTTTGTGGTGACTGGAAGTATACCGTGCCTGAGTGACTTCAAACCCCAAACACTGGGATTCATCACCCTTCCAATCCTGATGTTGATCTGAAGAAAAAGTCTGTATGAATATTGTTTGGCTGCATCTTCAGTTGGCGGCAGAGAAACGGGGTTAAATTAGGTCTTCATAAAGAGTTTTGCAAATGTGTTGTATCGCAATTTGTGCAGTGTTGTGAATTCGTCATACTAGGGAATGTATAAGGTGGCAATAAAATTTCTTCCCCGCTTCACTTACGTCCTGAGGCGTAGCATATTGGTTATTAAAGACAGATGGAACATCCTGTAGGTGAGCATGATTTTCTAAAAGCTTGACGAATTTCAGTTTGCCCTGCCTGAAGAAGGCCGACATAGAATCACAGTCACTAAAAGCATGTAGGAATAGGATGCTATTCTTCACAATCGGCGAGTACTTGAAATTTAATGGTGAATAGAAAACATTGCCTGACTGTACTTTCCCAGGTTTCAAGAAGTATATTGTGGATGAGTTGGGAACAAATGCATTCAAAAGCACAAGCAAATCTATATCTTCCCCAACTATGGTGACACGTTATGATTGCTGATCCAGTTGAATGGCTTCCATCACGATCCTAGTATCTGCATCATCGACAGCTTGTTTTACACTAAAATTGTGTTGCTCCAGTTTTTCAATGAGCATTTCTATTAAATGGTGTTTTTATTGCCTTCATTTGTAAGGCTCTTTTTGCATTGTGAGCGTCGTATTTTCGTCAAAGTCAACACTTGCTGCAATGTATTTATTTTTTCGATGGAAGCGCTCACCAGACATGGTGCCATGATCTGACGATTCTTCTGGGTTACCGTCAAATACAATGATTGCAGTTTTACCGTAGTTGTTTTTCAAATATCCAATGCACTTCGAAATAATTGAACTTTCCTCTTAGCTCCCAACTCACTCGACGAAGGAGGAAGCCACCATCAATCACATGGACAGTTTGTATGTTTTTTTTTTTTTTTTTTTTAATTATCAAGGGGATTGAACAAATCGTAAAACACAGACTTTGGTGTTTTCCTCATCCCATAGTTATCAAACACAGAAATATAATCACTTATGCACCTTAAAAAATAATTTGCTTACAAAGGACAGAATTAAAATAATTTTGGGGACATCGTTTGCATTTCAAGTGTAATCATCTGTTGGAAAGGTTGATGAAATTCCCATATTGATCTAATTAAATTGTGAAGTTGTTCATCAAACAGTACAATTCGGCAATTTATGCAGTTCTACTGTTTTGTAAGGGAAATGGTTCATTTAACCGATAATTGGTACGCAAAAAACCAATTTTATAAATAGTTTTAGAAAAATTAGGAAAAATGCACTTTTTTTTATCTGTCATATCTCGCTTATTATTGGCGTTATTTTTAGTCTAATACTCAATCGACACAGAATTTTTTGCTCTACAATTTATAAATTGGGGCTGTTTCAGTATAGTGAACGGTTTTTGAGTTATTTGCGAAATACTGAAAAAAGTCCGAAAAATTTTAAGTTTTTGTGCTGCCACGTCTAAAGCTCACCAGGAAAAATGGGACAAACTTCAAGTCCCTTTATTTGGAAGTAAAGCAAAGTGATTAAAACGATTTCCAGCTTTCCGCGAATTTTCGGTTAGTAAAATCCTATTTTTACTGGCCTACAAACATCAATTGAGCAGAAGAGAAATTCAAACCTGAGATAGGAGTATTCCTGTTCCATCATTCCCATTACCCGCTGTTTATTATCTTCTTTGAAGATAATAAGCTTTTTGGAATATAGCCTTAACAATACCAACAGCTCTTTCCGCTATGCCATTACTTTTAAGGTATCTGGGACATGCAAAACTATACTCAAAATCCCATTCCTTGGAAAAAGTCTTATATTCTAACTATTGAATGGATTACTGTCACTAACAACCACTGAAGGGACCCCAAATTTTGAAAAGCAAATTTTTAATTTACGAATAATTTCTTTTGCATTTTTACTACTTAATTTTTCTACTTCAATCCATTTTGAATAATAACATATGTAATTTACACTTCCATATTCCATAATATAAATACCTAATTTTTCAAACAGTCTATGAGGGGTTACATGCGACAGAAAAAGCTCTTTAACATTTGCTCTTTGAAACTTTTGACAAACCTTACATTTTATTACCAAAGATTCTATGTTTTGAGACATACGAGGCCAAAACATAATCTCTCTTGCCCTGTTTTTACTTTTCTCAATACCAAAATGTCCCTCATGGATTAATGACAACATTTTATTTCTAAGCGAAAATCGTACAACAATTTTAGAGTTTTTAAATAATAAACCAAATTAAATATATAAGTCACTTTAAATTTAAAATACTGTTTAATGTTACAAAGAACTTTGCAAACATGATCAGGCCAATCTTTTTTCACAATACTCATAAACTCACTTTAGTTCAGGATTTAACTGAATATCCTTATTTTGAGCCAGCTTCCATTCACTCATAGGAAGTTGCTCTACAGTTATGAATAACATTGCATTTTAAGAATAACATTAACAGGATCATCATTTACTTTCATCTTTAAGATACACCCTAGAAAGAGTATCTGCTAGAAATATTTCAGTACCTTTTACATATTTAATATCAAATTGATATTTTAATAATTTTAACAACATTATTTGTAATCTGGTAGAGATGTTACACATTGGTTTATTTACAGTACTAGTAAGGGGCTTATGATCAGTTTTAATACTAAAGTTTTTTCCATACACAAAATTATGGTACTTTTGTACAGCAAACACAATAGCAAGCATCTACTTCTCTATTTCAGCATAACTTTGCTGTTTCAGTGAGACTTCTGGTACCGGGTGACCCTCTTGGACAAGACTAGCTCGCAAACAGTCTTTAGAACTATCACACTGAATAATAGCTTCCTTTCAGCTACTAAATACCTTTAAGAAAGTTGAAGAACTCAACAAACTCTTTATTTGTTTAAAAGCATTTTCATGTTCAGCAAACAAGTTAAATTCTAATTTGCCTTTTATAAGGTTTCTTAAAGGTGAAGTTATGCTAGACACATTTCGTAGAAATTTAGACACATAATTAACCATGCCCAGGAACCTTCTAACACGCCCCTTATCAATTGGTTGGTTGGTTGTATGGGGTTTTATGGCGCCAAATCCCTTTAGGGACATGCTGCGCCAAACAAAGAATAAATCACAAAAAAGTGAATTAAGCAAATGACATTAAGAAAAAATAATTAAGTGAGATAAAATGGAAAGAAAAAAAGCTATCTGGAAGGGGTACCCATCCAGATGTAGTCGTCAAACAAGGGTAGAAAATAATGTAAAATAGAAATACAGAAAAGCAATATAAAAATGTTATCTGGATGGAAACCCCATTCAGATGTCAATAAGAAAGTCAAACTTATGAAGTATAAAAAACCTATATCTCAAAATAAAATCCAGCATTTTAAAAAAAAGTAAAAAGTGGCCCCATGAGGTGTTTTCCCAATGACGTTTGTCAAAGTGGATAATAAAGATTTAAAATACATTCTACACAAATGCCGGAGACCCGGACAGTCAGTTAAAATATGATGGTTGGTCAGGATATCAAATTGACAGCAGGACACATGGGTGCATCCTGTGGAAGTAGGAGATATTTGTGGGCGATTCTTGAATGACCAATTTTCTGACGCGTCAGAAGAACATCAGTTTTCCTTGGATAACTCGGAAGCCAGGTCATGATTGTTGGTTTAATATAATGCAGTTTGTTATTGTATTGTAGATCCCAACTTTCTTTCCAATTATTCTGAATAAAATGATTAATAAGTAGTTTAACGTCTGAGAAAGGAATTTTATAGACAGAATTCTCTGTAAAGCTCAGGCCGAGGGCAATAGTGTAACTGGCAACACTCGTTCTTCCGGTTGTTGTATTAAATGTACGTTATTTACGTCAGCTACTTTTTAAAAAATAAAAAGAACTAATTCTGCGTTCGCCAATTTTCATTTTTTTTCTGGTAAGGTCAGTTGGGGCAACCTGGGCCATGATTTTAGAATGTGTGACTGAAGCTTCTGACAAGTTAGCTTCAAAAAGCTAATGTTCATTTGAATTAAAGTCTGAACTTCTGTAAATGTGTTCAGTTAGGTTCCCTCTATCAGACAGAAATGCTCAAAATTACATTTTAATATTTAAAAATATGCATATTTCATCTTTCTTTCCTCATGGGTCCAGTTGCCCCATAAAAATGGGGTAAGTGGAACAGAGGGGTCATGTTCCACACGCGTTTATTTTTTTTTTCATATGGGATATCAGGTCCTGTTTGAAAAAGAGTAAACAACTTAAAACCAGATCATGTAAATTATATATCAATTAAAGAGCGCTGTAAGGGAAACCTTTGCTGTCAATGTGTCTAAAAAAGCACTAATTTAAAATATTAGATTTATTTAAACCAAAAACATAAAAATTAAGTAAGTACTTATGTACTTTAGTATAGGTAATAAGTATAAAAGTCCCAATGGCACTTTAAGGGAATAAATAGCAAGGTAAATCTATGAACTAACGGCTACGTAAGTACTTTATCTGTATCCAGAGGTCGCATTATATAGGGAAAATTTTACTGTTTCTACCAGAACCCTTAATGAGTTACCTTCATGATAATTTAGCATATTCTAAAGAAAGGTGCGATGAAGATTTTTTTTTCAAAATAGTGGTAGGAACAATAAAAGTTTCTCTATACAATGCGACCCCTGTGTATCGTACAATTTCAAAGTTTGGGTATCTCGCTTTCAGGGGCAAGGTACTTGCATTCGTAAAAGGTTGAAATAATTTAATGACACCACTATTTACAAGAGAATCTGTTTGTAAACAAGTAAAAGTATATTTTTGCGTACTTAATAAAGGTGAAATTTTCATAATAAAATTCCGGTGCCAATGTGGCAATTAGGGATTAAAATTATGTGATGCCACAACGGCATCACAGCCTGTCAAGGGGTCAAGAAATTTGATTTGATACCACCCAATATGCTTTTAAAATGTTTATTACGTAATTTTAATAAGGTATTCTATAGTTTTCTTTATTGTGAGCAAAAAACAATGGAGAAATTTACTTCCCGTAGTAAGAGAAACTAAAAAAAATATTTAACTATTGGGGTAACTGGATCCAGCATGCTCCAGTTACCCCGGATACATATCCCAGTTATCCCATTCTTCAAAAATTTATCGGGTAACTGGGACACCGAGCTTAGATTTGAAACGAAGTAAATATGTATAAATACCTAATAATATTAATGTAGTTATATACCTAATAATTAAAAATAAAGATTGTTTAATAAAAGTACTTACAGTATTTTAATAAAAAGCCGAGGAGGTTCAACTATATTGACGTTGTTTTTTAAAAAAAGAAACGTAACTTTTTGACGAACTATCACAGAAAAGTGAGAGTTATGATCGAGTTGACACACGTTGTTTTAGGAAGTAGAGATTAAGGTGCATTGTTCACAAAAGCTAAAACTTAAAAAAACATCAACAGTTTTTTTTTTATAAAATAGCCTATGGCCGAGTTATCTCGTGGGTCCAGTTGCCCCAACTAACCTTAAGCCATAAATACGTAAATACTTATGTACATGGTATATTTATATTGTAATAAAGTTTTCATATATATTTTTATAAGTGTAAAAAAGTTAGAATTCTACCTCTTAATCCGAATAATTACATTAGCCCTTGCTTTTGGCGGTTGTACTCGGCGACGTGTGTTTGTTTACAAGTCTGATAGTATCAACACTATGAAATCAACACACTTTAGTATTCTTGAATTTGCGGAAAATACATTATTGGTTTATTTACTTATCTTTTCTTTTAGTCAGATTACAAATTAATTATAACTGTAAAAAGGAAATTTTATGCAACAAAGCAAAATATATCTAAATACATATAAAATAAAATTACATGCATATTTTAATCTTTTTTGGTTGATATTCCTGCAGTTTAAATGTATTCTTCCGTCGTTTTTTATTTATTTATTTATTTATTTATTTATTTATTTATTATTTGATTATCGGAAATGTTTTTATTTATTTGTTTACTTTCCTACTACTTCTGCAATCAAATTTTAAAAATATAGTTAAAAAAAATAATGTGTTTACCTTTGTATTACCCTTAATATGCTTTATCTTTTATGATGTGAAACCATGCCTAGTGGAATAGTAGGGGACACCGGGGGAATGGCGACACCTTAAGGGAATTTAAATTTTTTCACCTCGAAAAAATGTTTATTTTTTAATAGTAAAAATTCTAAAGCTGAATCTTTATCTTTAGTATCTGTATAAATTTAACCGTAACCATAACTGTAAAGTAAGCATACATAAAAAAATATTTTTTAAACCTCTGCACAGTGGTGGGATTACCCAGGACACTGGGGTAATTCCGCCCTTGTACCGGGGTTATGCCGCCACTCTTTAATGACCTAGTACATGCATAAAATGGATACTAGGAAACACTCAACCTACTGAAAATAGTTAGAAAGCAATGTAATTGAGAAGAATAATAGTTAAGCTTACAATTTACTTCATATTGCAAAAGTCACTCTGCTGAATCGGCTCCACTACATTAAAATGAGGCCATTTCTCACCCGATTTGCATGGCGGCGGCATTACCCCGAGAGGACAATATGGCGGAAATCCCCAAGCAAAGCCGAAAGAAGAACCGAACTTGTTCAACACATTGCATCAAAATGTCGGCGAATGCATGTAGATTACGGGTCATATTATCTTAAATACCTAATGTTACAATAAAAGGTGCTTATCTCTACTCATTTGAAGCTCCAAAATAACAAGCAACTAGATGAAAACTACATTTTTCACTAGAACAAACGAACGACGTACAGCAAAGTCACTCTCACTTTAGGCACTGTTTATATTGTTGGCCGCTATAGTGCAGGCACATTCAGTATCTCAAACTGCCCTTAGTTTTTGAACTAGGTGGGGTGGCGGCATAACCCGGGTTGGCGGCATTCCCCCGGTCTCCCCTAATATTACTAAAATTTCGTTTAATAGATCTTTTGTTTTATTTAAAGTACACCTTCCATTAACAACTTCTGAAATACGAATATCCAGAATTAAAAAGCATATCTTCTTCCTGATATTTTATAAACGTAATGTATTTATAAGGATGAACATCAAATTGATAGAAATCTTCTTGTAAAAGAGATCAGGATTCTATTTATTACACAATTACATTTTTTTACATTATATATAAAATAGTATTAAAATGCATTTGTTTATAGATTCATTTTATATCTCTTCAATTAACTTTCCATACTCTCACGTAATTGAGAGTTGCTTTTAAATTTTAAATAACCTCATTTATACACGGGCAAACTAGAGGCTTTTATGAGTTCTATACTACTGTAGTATTTTTCTTCCATGTACTGGTTTCCATATTTACTACTTTTTGCAACGAAAATACATATGAGGACCCCAGAAGCCAAGGGGTACAAGTGGCAAAACTTAGAATTGAAGTAAATTGAGTTTAAAGTTGGAATATTAATAGTAATTGACTAAATTAAAATATAAAACTTTTATTTATTTCACAGCGGTCTTTGAACTCTTAGTTTAATAACTGTTAAAGAAAAGTAGAATACAATATATTTTTTTTTAAATTTAAGTAGAGATTAAAGAGTTAAATAGTTATGTAGTTTAAAGAGCTTAAGTAGTTGACATTCAGAACGCAGCACGTAGTTAGAAAATTACTTATATTTCTTTCCCTCCAAACAAATAGCCTTGTTTCCAGATAACCTGTGCACTTAACTCAGTTTTTTTCAATTTTGTCACTTATACCCCTTGGCTTCTGGGATCCTCATGTATATTTGGAAGTTGTACATTAGAATGGCATAATAAAATTAACATAAACATTTAAAAATATCTTGATATTCTACATTTGACACCCTTTTTTTCTTACAAGATATTTTCTGTACTTTTAGGTTAGGCGGGCGCCAGTGTTTATATATGTATTGTATATATGCACACATATATGTATGTATAAGTATGCAGTGAAACCTCTGAATAACAGTTACACATAGGACCAGTGAAAAGTGACCGTTCTTCAGAGGTGAGTGTTATTCAGAGGTTTCATTTTCAAAACATCAAAATTAAAGTTAGTAAAAAATAAAACATGAACAAGAACAAGGAGGGATAACAAACTGAAACAGAAGATTAAAAAGTGTGAAACAAAGAAAAAAGGATAGACAACCAAAAAGAGAAGAAGACGGGAAAAGAGAAGGATCGCTCGGGAACCCGAGGTCGCGAAACCCGCAAATACCTAAAGAAGGTATTCCCCTGGGACACAAATTTCCAAAGGATCCCGAACGAAGGAAACAATGGGAAAAAGCTGTCTATCGCGAAAACTGGAATGCAAGAAACAGTTCTCAGATCTGCAATTTGCATTTCATTTCAGGTATGCTATTAATGCATAAATATTTATGTATATTAGCATATTAAAATGAAAATAAGCTTATATATTAATAAGAGCAAATTTCAATGTTTCAATCCAATTATATTTAACCCCAACTTTTGGTTCCTTTGCTTGGCAACTTTTGTTGGTTTACAAATATGGTACTGTCAAGTCTATAGCATTCACACACATAAAATTCTAGATTTTGCGAAAAATAGACTATTGATTTGTTTACTAATTTTTATTTTATTTTCGCAACAATTTGACTATACTTGTATGGAAAATGGGAATCAAACGAATATTCTATTTCAAGAGTCTAAGTTATATATTTAAATATATGTAAAGTCTACATATTAAAAATTATTTTGGTTATTTAGGGGGAAGTAGGAGAATGGCGCTCACTTAAGGGAAAACACGAATAGCTAGTCAAATTTGGACAAAAAAAATCAATATTTTATTAACGAAGTACAACTCCAAAGCATAAGGAACAATTTGCAATCAACTAATTTTCATAAAAGTTTTATGAATTTTTTTTATCGTTTTATTTAAATGACCATCAATTGAGCGGTAATGCCCGCCATGGTAGGGTAATTGCGCTCAGAGTTTGAATACAACGTTTAAGTAAGACAATTGTCACATATGTAGTTGTGTGGGCTGTTCACACCACTGCAGACTTTTTGCAATCACTTTTACACATATTGTGTTAGACATATAGAGGGCTACTTTTTTTATATTTAGGTTTTTTTTATTTTCACCACTTTTTACAAATCGTAATATTCTCCTTATTTAATGACATATTAATAAAGGCGAAAACAGGGAAATTTTACCATTTCAAAAAATGGTGTCAATCAACAAATTTGAATTTAAAAAAAGTTGCCCACTGGCAACACTTCATCTGGAATTCCATGCGAGCGCCATTACCCGTTATCGCCATGTTGTGTTTTATTGCGTTATAATTGGCGTAACAACGCACTACAAAAATAAATAAAAGCATGAAAGTACAGCTAAATGTATATATTTGTAGACATAATGAGTAAATTAATGTTTGACAAAAGAGTGTACACTTACCTTAAAGTTAGATGTAGAATTTTATAACAAAACAACTTCAAATTAATAACGTGAGGACACAAAAATACTTTCCTCCTGACGGTGGCTAAATCCTTACTGGGAACTTAGGATGAAGTTACCGATGAAGATGCCGGTACTGATCGCACGTTTTCAATTCTATTCTGTTTAGAGATATTTGGTGAGCGGGATTACCCTTCTGAGCGTCATTACTCTACTTTCCCCTAAATAAGAAATTTATTTTTAAAACATTTATGATATAGAAATTTAAACATTGGATTACTTATTACACTGTGCAGTTACTGTTATTTCGCCTGCAGTCTTATACATCTTAAAAGTTACAACCCTGCTATTAATGTAATAAAAACATTAATTCGTGAACATTGAAATAGGATTGGCTTAATCTCAAAAATTATTCTTCCCATCTAAAAATTTAATACTCATCAGACTGAAAACAATTTCATGATTTATTATAATTGAATTATACTTCTATGTCAATGAAATAAAATTATTTGTATATTAATAATTTGCTTGATTTGAAATAAAATACTTTTAGTGATTTATTTTATTTCAAATTTTGCAATATAATTTACTGAAAGAATAATTCAAAATTATTATTCTAAAATTTTGACCCAAGGGTGGCTTGTGTTCTGTTCCCTATTTAGAACAATAACAAGAAAGAAAAATCATGCCTGAACCATAGATTATCAAACACTTTCCAACACTTCCTGAATTGTTTAACAAAACTTTGCTGTTTATTAAGATTTTTAAAAAAATCTTAACATTTTGTAAAATACTCTTAACACATTCGAAAATCAGTCTTGCGTGACCCTGTATATGATTTTATTTATATCATACAGAGTACCTGGTAAATCGAGCCTCACTCGATAGTTTTTCTGCATTTGTTTATTTTTACACTTTTATTTAACTCAATCCAGTTTTTGTATGCAAAGATGGAATTTAGCAATTGTTAGTTGCATTTTTCACAATCGAGGTAATTGCCAACGCTAAATTAATAGAGCTCATTCAAAAATCATTCCCAAAACTTTGATCTGTCTCATACATGAGAATATTTTTCTAGTCTCTAACCAGAATCGTTTTACAGGTTTAATACAGTTGCCATTATTATACTTAAAAATTTGCTACTACAGTGCCGAATTTAACTGTCAATCTGCCCATCATGCAAATGGTAAAGGTATGAAATTCCGAGCTATTAGTTCTTGAGATATGACTATCGCTAAAATCGTGTAAATCCTGCACCTATTGGACCATCAACAACTTATGTCAACGTCTAACTGATCTGAAGTTTTCTGAAAATGGTTGAATAATGGTTCTATATATGGTTCAAAATAAAATTCTGTTTAAAATATTTGTCTACAGCCATTTTAACATGATTTCTAGAAATGAAAAATCCAGGCCAGCCAGTTAAAGGGTTAATATATATATATATATTTCTTGGTATGCTAAATATAACTATTTGAAAGTGTATATCTCAATTAAAAGATATCTTCAGTCATTCGCGCGGATAATATTGCTTGCAAATTCTTTTGTGAAACGTTTGACGGAAAACTTTAGACCATTCATGTAAATGAACTAAAATTGCTACACACTTTCTTTGGAATAACAAGTGCGCTATAATAAACATTAATAACTTACAACAAAACAGGGGCGTCCCCCCCTCCAAGGAATTTGATATTTCAGAAAAAAATTCTGTTATCACATGTCCGATTAAAAAAAAAAAACTTTTTCAAAAATTGCTCAAAAGCTAAAATAACTTGTCAGTTTTATCATTACTGAGTATACTTTGCGCCGGATCGTGCTGTACCTGCTGAGAATAAAATGCAAAATCTAGGTCCTTGTAAAATTAAATTTATTCATATTCAGTATTAGAAACAAATATTGACAGTATACTTGTATAATTCATAGTTTTAGTTATCGAGTGTAACTGGTAAATACATTATATGTTTTATTTGAAAAGAATGTTTCAGAATCGAGGAACTGCCAGCATATTGCTGTCGGATTCCTATGGAAAATGATATTTGAATTCGTCGTTAAAAAATACGCATAGGTGTGTTAACCCTTAACCGGAAACGTGAAAATCCCATGCACAAACAGAACACTTAATAATTTACAAAATAGTGAACTTAAACATTTAATCTTTAATAGTAATGCATTAACAGGACCAATTTTTTAATATAATAGCATAAAAATAAGTTTGGAATGTCGGAGAGAGAAAATATTAAGGGCAGATATGTAGACGCCAACATCTCACAGACTCATGTTTCCGGTTAAAGGTGAATTTCAAATCGATAAAAGAAAAAAAAATATTAAAAAATATATAACGTTCCTTAAAAATTCCTAGTGTAAATACTTTAAAATGTGGCAACCTGGCGAACTAAGAGGGCAACACAAAAAATAAGCTACACTAATCCGCCGCGAGAGCCCGCTGTGTGTCGTGACCTTGGACAATGGGACAGGGACAGTAACTGCTGAGACGTCCAATAAAAATGTTGGTAGTGTTTTCCGAAGTGTTGTGTGTGCAGAGCGGGCTAGGATCAATGGCACGTGTACTGGATGTTCACTCCAAATTGGAGGTACGTGCAACGATCAGATATCTATGGGTTAAACGGTTTAATTGCGCGGACATTCATCGTCAAATCACTGCGGTAATATGGTGAGCGCGCAATTTGTAGGTCAGGTATTGTAAAGTAGTGTCAGCAATTTGATGACGGACGCACGAATATCACGGACAAATATCGCAAAGGCAGGCCCGCAACGTCCGGTACCGTTTCAAATGTTGACTGTGTGGATGGGATCATTAAAAGGAATCGGCGCCTAAACACCAGGAATTGCCAGCATGCTGAATATTTCGTACGGCAGTGTGTTCTGCACTGTTCCCGAGCACCTTGGATTTCGCTGTCTACGGATGATTACATAGCGCTGGAGGAGATTTCTATGCATCCGGAATCGAAAAGTTGGTTGACCGTTCCTAGAAAAGTTTACAGTGTCTTGGGCACTATGTGGAAAAGTGAACTTACATTGTATGTTGTCATAGCCGTGTTGCCCATGCATATGTGGTTTAATAAAATGAATTAAACATAGCCTATGTTCATTTCCGGGTCGTAATCCATCTATATCCAAAAATAAAAAAGCATTAATTTATCCGTTTGGATGCTGACTTCATTCAAACTTTCGGACACACATTGACATTTATAATATTATAAGGATTAATTTTTAAAATTAACTATAATTTAACATTTCAGTTATCATTTTTCACGAGAAAGAGTGTAATTATCATGAATTTCACTAACAGACAGAATTCTAAAGTGTTTTTTCGTATTTATGCCCTTTAATATGTTTGCGGTGTGCTGACACCCCATGCCTGTCCTCCCGGGTTAAGGGTGAATTTCTAAAAACACTGAAACACTTGTTTGTTTATTTTTTTCAGTAGATTTATTTTCTGGAATTTCACGCTCCTACCTAAAACGGCTGGTGAGATATACCAAATGATCTAAAATTTTTGACCCCCCTTTTAGCGCCCTTTTGGGGGGCATTTCTAAAATCGCTTAAATGCGTGCTTAATTATTTTTTAGCAGATTTATATTCTGAAATTTCACGCTTCTAGCTAAAACGGCTGGTATTTTACGCACCCCCCCCCCCTTCGCCCTCCCTGCCTGAAAATATACAGGTTAAAATTTTTTTTTCTCTCTATTTAATGTTATTGCAAAGTAACAAAGAGTATAAGCAATCATCAATAAAATACATAAATAACAAGTGAACTAAATCCCCAGCCCCCCGTGCACACACACACTCACACCTGAAATCTCCAATCTTTCCATTTGCCCCTATAGCAATGAAAATCTAAAAAGATTAGGGGAAAGTAGGGTAAATACGCTCAGAAGGGTAATCCCGCTGACCAAATATCTCTAAACAGAATATAATCGAAAACGTGGGATCGGTACTGGCACCTAGCGACCTTCATCCTAAGTTCCCAGTAAGGATTTAGTTCCCGTCGGGAGGAAAGTACTTTTGTATCCTCACGCTATTAGTTTGAAGCTGTTTTATTATAAAATTCTACAACATCTAACTTGAAGATAAGTGTACACTCTTATCTTCAAATATTAATTTACTCATTATGTCTACAAAATCTATACATTTAGCTGTACTTTTATGCTTTTATTTATTTTTGTAGAGCGTTGTTACGCCAATTATAATGCAATAGAACCCAACATGGCGATAACGGGTAATGGCACTCGCGTGGAATTCCAGAAGAAGTGTTGCCAGTGGGAACTTTTCTTAAATTCAAATTTGTTGATTGACACCACTATTTTGAAATGGTAAAATTTCCCTGTTTTCGCCTTTATTAATATGTCATTAAACAAGGATAATTTTACGATTTCAAAAAAGTGGTGAAAATCAAAAAACCTAAATATAAAAAAGTAGCCCTCTATATGACTAACGCAATATGTCCGCACAATATGTGTAAAGTGGTTGCAAAAAGTCTGCAGTGGTGTGAACAGCCCACACAACTACATATGTGACTTTTGTCTTACTTAAATGCTGTATTCAAACTCTGAGCGCAATTACCCTACCATGTAGGGCATTACCGCTCAATCGATGGTCATTTAAATAAAACGATCAAAAAAATTCTTGAAATTTTATGAAAATTAGTTGATTGTAAACTGTACCTTATGCTCTGGAGTTATACTTCGTTAATAAGGTTGGTTGGGGTTTTATGGCGCAAAGTCCCTTTAGGGACATGCTGTGCCAAGACAATGTCAACATGAAAAACATATTTATAACCAAATAGTTGAGTAAAAAAACACTAACAAAAATATAAGAAAACCAGAAGCATTTAATGAAAAGAGTAAAATGTATAGTTTAAAAACATTTAAAAGAGTCAAGTATTATAATTAAAAACTGTGAAGTTAAAAAGTAATATGGTTAAAATATAAACAAAGTTTAAGATTATGTACAAACACCACGTAAAAACAAGTTTAAAAATCACAAAAGTAAAAAACAATGTAAACTTAATTAGGTAAAAATTCATCGAAAACTACATTATCTTCGTCATCACTCGAGTCATATGATTCAGAATCCATTGCTTTATCTACAGACTTTTGAAGGGTTTTTGGATCCTTTATATTATTAACTGATGGGTTGTTTTGACATTCGTCCTTGCCCTTTTTCTTCACAGATTTCCACTGCGAAGAACACCGAATTATCTTTTTATATGCAAGTTTTTTTTCTTGGATTGTCAGTTTGACTAGTATCTGGTCTACGTGCTGTTTTTACAGATGTAGCAGTCTTAGTCTTAGACTGGAGTTCGGTAGCCCTTTTGGAATCACTTCTGCCTTTCTGAATACAGGATTTTTTGCCCGGTTTCTCAGTCTGGGAAATATTAGGTTTCTCCAAATTGCATGCAGATGGTATAGAAGTTTGTTCAGTCTGATGATCGGATGACTTTTTTGGTAGATTCGAAGATTTTTGAAACTGATTGATATGGTACACTATTTTAACAGGTTTTGAGGATGGTAGCCAACGTTCTAATAGTGGGGTAGCATAGCATTTAGAACCACAACTGACATCACGGGTTTCTTTATTTGAAGTGGTTGTTGATTGCGTTTTAGCTGAGTTAGTTGGGGGAAAGGAGTTGTCAGTCTGGGTGCTTATGTGCCTTACAGGTTTTGATTGGTCTTTAAGTATACTAGAGTAAGATACCCCAACAGATGGAGTCCTGGATTCTACTAGGTTATGGGCTTCAGGGTAGGAAAGTTTTTGAGCAATCTTAATTGCAAGAATTTCCTTTTCACGGATCCAATTAGGACAAGAGCGAGAGTACGATGTATGGTCACCTTTACAATTAGAGCAGCGTTCTGGTTTTTCGCAAGTTTTACCGTCATGGCCGACTTCTGCACAACGTGCACAAGTAACAAATCCACAATAGGTAGTATTAGTATGCCCATAACGCTGGCACTTAAAACAACGCAGAGGATTAGGGATATAAGGCCTAACTGGACAATTTAGATAACCAGCTTTAATTGTAGAAGGTAAAATATGGCTACTGAAAGTTAGAATATTGTGTTTAGTAGGAAGTATTTGCCCATTTCGACGGATAGTTGTACGGCGTACATCTATGACAATTTGATCACTTAAATTAGCTAGAAGTTCTTTTGTAGAAAATAAAAGATCTGGCTCAGATATTACACCACGGCAAGTATTAAGAGTTTGATGTGCTTTAAGGGGTCTCAGGACTCTTAAAGCTTTAAAATTTTTGAAATTTTAATTTTTTTAGATGTTTAACTCCTATCTTTTCTAAACATTTTGACATTATTGTTTTATTTAAATTCCCATTAGAACACAAGTTATGGCTTTTAGAATTATACACGTTCAATAGCTGAAGCGTCGTTTCGGAAACTTTGAAATCATTTTCCTCCAAATGACGTTTTTGGGTATAACGCGCACGATATCTCAAAAACTTATGAATATTTTTTCATGAAATTTTCAAAACATATGTTTCATGTTAGTTTGTATAAACTGAACCTAAAATTTCCTTTTTATTGTTCAAAACAATATTTTTTTAGGCGATTATACTGTTGAAATTTTCTAAATTTTGCATTAGCTAAATACAACTTTGTATTAAAATTATAAAAAAGCTTTAAATGCAAATTTATTTAGGTTCAGGGTAATTATTATAATCTGAAGTATAAGTAGGCGCCAAAATTTTCATTCTAGTTGCAATACTTATTTTCTAATCGTGCGCGTAAGCTGTTATGCCGTTTTTTTGCTCGTCAAATGTCTAATAGTTTGGAGCCCCCTGTAAATGCTAATTCTGCATCTTACAATTTTTTAAATACATGAAATGACAGAACACATTTACATACTTTATTCCAATTGAAATTATGTCTTAAAATCAAATACATTTTAAGATATTAAATGTTGAAAATGCTCTTTTTTTTCCTTTTTTCCAATTTTAAGAGCTCTGAGACCCCTTAACAGAGATAGAAAAAGTACCTATAGTATTGCAATTTGACAGAAGCTGTGATTGCCTGGCTGAAGAAACCTCAACCAGTAAGTCCCCAGACTGCAATTTTTTGAGAGAGTGACCATCACCAAAAACAGACTAAATGTTTTTGCTATATGAAAAGGTGAAGTTTTTTTGAAAGAACTATCTGAGAGACTATCAGTGCGTTTAATTACAAAAAAAACGAGTGAAAAAAGTCTGTACACTTTGTTGCTCGCCACTTGGGAGAGAAATAGAAGAAATGTTAGTATTTCCATCGATAATTGAAAAAAAGAAATAGAATTCAGATCCTGGGCGCTCCACCCACTACCGAGCCCAACAAGGGGATGCACATTCGTGCACCAGTGCTAGCCAGGGCCCATACGGTCACAAGACACTCCTATGCCAGTCTCCACCCTTATCGAGATGGCTAGTAAGTACTCGCTCACTTGATCCCAAGCCAGTGACAAGTCAGCTGACCAGCCGATTGATGCATACGGGACCAATATGCACCTCCCGTCTACCTGAAGCAGAGGCCAAAGCAGTGTGTTGGTTAACCTCAACTACCAGGATCCCCCTTTCCAGGGATACGGGTCGCCACGCACGGCAAACACGTGGGTGGTTTACAATTCCCCATGAGTCGATATGCAGGATGATATCGGCTCATGCAGAATTGCCCTCACCTCCGAAGAGGAAACCACAACGAGAGTGAAACAAAGACGAAAGAAAGACAAGAGAAATAAGAGGAAAAGGAAAAGAGAAAGATCGCTCAGGTGCCCAGGGTTGCGAAGCCCGTGAATACCTAAAGAAGTTATCCCCCTGGGGGTTACTTCGTTAATAAAATGTTGAACTTTTTGTCAAAACTTGACTAGCTATTAATGTTTTCCCTTAAGTGAGCGCCATTCCCCTACTTTCCCCTATTACTATTTTTTAAGTTTCGACATCTATTTACTATGAATTATTAATAAAATCATTCAATTCTTTAATTAGATTACTTTCAAAATTTTCGGTTCTCCCCCCCCCCGCCTTTTTTTTTTCTTCTTTTGCCTTTCTCTATATTACACAGATAATACCTTTTGAAATTCCAATAAAAAATGAAGATTCTGCCTTTGTTACTTTATTTTGGTAATATTAAATAAATAATTACCTATCTAATATTCAAGTATATTTGAAATTTCCGCTCCCCCCCCCCTCTCCGGTATAAAGTTTCTAACATCCCGCATTTCGCTCTTTTGACGATTTTCTTAATATATTATAATAACGTTTGGTTAATTTTGTTTCAATGAGAAGAGGTTGGTTGGTTGGTTGTATGGGGTTTAATGGCGCAAAGTCCCAGTAGGGACATGCTGCGCCAAGACAAAGTCAAAATAAAAAAAAGGTATATATCCAAAAAAATGATTAAAACAAGAATAACAAAACGGTGATAAAAACAAAAAAATTAATGAAAACAGCAATATGTATATCTAAAACCGTTTAAAAGAATCAAAGGTTCATAGTTAAAAGTCAAGCGTATTATAATTAAAAACTGTGGAGTTATTAAAGTAATAACTGTTAAAATACACAAAGTTTAAAAGGATGTACAAATACAACATGAAAACAAGGTTAAAATCACATGAGTAAAAAACAATGTAAAATCAATTAGGTAAAAATTCCTCTAAAACTGTATTTCCTTCATCACCACTTGATTCATAAGAGTCGGATTCCATTGCTTCATCGACATAGTGCTGCAGTTGTTTTGGGTCCTTTAAGTTAGAGACAGACGCATTTAAACAGCTGTTCTTTTTCTTCACAGTGTTCCACTGTGAAGAGCCCGCGGTTGATTTTCTCTCTTTCTGAAGGCAAATTTTTTTGCTTGGTTTCACTGTTTGAGTAGTATCAGGTTTCTGTGATGTTTTTTTAGATTTAACAGCCTTAGTATCACTCTGGAGTTCAGATGACTTTTTGGATTGAACTGGGTCGGATGACTTTTTGGATTGAACTGGGTCAGGTAACTTTTTGGATTGAGCTGCAGGTTTTTGTGATTGACTAGTTTGATATACTATAGTAACAGGTTCTGAGGATGGTAGCCAACGTTCTAATAATGGGGTTGTATAACATTTAGAACCACAGCAGACATCATGAGTTTGTATCTTTGTGGTGCTGAGTGGTACTGTCATAGGTGAGTTATTTAGTGGAACGGAAGGTTCGGTCTGGGTGCTTATGTGCCTTACAGATTTTGGTTGTTGTTTGAATAGACTAGAGTAGGAGACTCCGACTGACGGAGTCCTGGATTCAACAACTTTGCGGGCTTCAGGATAGGAGAGATTTTGAGTTATTTTAACAGAAATGATTTCTTTTTCACGTATCCAGGTTGGACAAGAACGGGAGTAAGCAGTATGATTACCTTGCAATTTATGCAGCGTTCAGGATTTTCACATGATTTATTGTCGTGGCCAACTTCTGCACAACGTGCACAGGTAGTGGAACCCCGACAGTTAGTAGTAGTGTGGCCCTAACGCTGGCAATTAAAGCAACGTAGAGGATTAGGAATGTAAGGACGAACAGGACAATTAAGGTAACCAGCTTTAATTCTTGTTGGTAAGGTAGGGCTATAGAAAGTCAGAATGATGTGCTTTGTGGGAAGCACTTGTCCATTCCGATGGAGTGTAATACGTCGTACATCTATGACAGTTTGATCATTTAAATTTTGTACAAGTTCATCCTTGGTAGAAAATAAAAGATCTGGTTCGGATATTACACCACGGCTTGTATTTAGGGTTTGATGTGCTTTAACAGAAACAGAAAATGGATCTATTGTATTACAATTTGATAGAAATTGTGACTGGCTGGCTGAAGTAACCTCAACCAGTAAATCCCTAGACTGCAGTTTTTTGAGATTATGACCATCACCGAAAACAGACTGAAATGTTTTTGCAATAAGGAAAGGTGAAGTTTTCTTAAATGAACTATCGGACAGACTATCAATACGTTTGATTACAAAGAAGCGAGTGAAAATATTGCTCTGTTCAGTTTGTTGCTCTCCACATGGGAGAGGATTTGAAGGAAGTGAAGTATTTCCATCCATATTGGGAAAAAAATTCAATTCAGACCCCGGCCGCACCACCCACTACCGAGCCCAACAAGGGGATGCATATTCGTGCACCAGTGCTAACCAGGGCCCATACGGTCACAAGACATGCCTATGCCAGTCTCCACCCATAACGAGATGGCTAGTAAGTACTCGCTCACTTGATCCCCAGCCAGTGACAAGTCAGCTGACCAGCCGATTGATGCATACGGGACCAATATGCACCTCCCGTCTACCTGAAGCAGAGGCCAAAGCAGTGTGTTGGTTTCCCTCAACTGCCAGGATCCCCTTTCCAGGGACACGGGTCGCCACGCACGGCAAACACGTGGGTGGTTTACAATTCCCCATGAGTCGATATGCAGGATGATATCGGCTCATGCAGAATTGCCCTCACCTCCGAAGAGGAAACCACAATGAGAGTGAAACAAAGAGGAAAGAAAGACAAGAGGAATAAGAGGAAAAAGAAAAGAGAAAGATCGATCAGGAACCCGGGGTTGCGAAGCCCGTGAATACCTAAAGAAGGTATCCCCTGGGGGGAATCAATGAGAAGAGATAGAGCTTCTTCAGGCGAGTATGGCGTACATGATCTTTCTACATTTCTTATTTTTCAAAAACAGATTTTTCGTTGAAGATGTGGGTGTACTACTTGCTATGGTTGGTTGGTTGATTGAATTTTTATGGCACAAGGTCCCTTTAGGGACATGCTGCGCCAAGACATGGTTAAAACACAAAAACAATATTTTAAAAAGTTAAAATATGGTCATAAAAATGTGATAAGAAAAACAGAAAGCGTGAAACACTAGTGATATGATATGATTAAAATCGCATATTAAAAGAGTCAAAATATCTTGACTAAAAATACAAGTAAAATCTGTAAAAGTAGCAAGGTTAATATAATGAAAAGAAAGCAATGTGGTAATAAATATAAAACCAGTCAATAAGACAAAGAAAGTATTAACAGTTAAAACCTGCATGGTCTATAAGAAATAAGTCAATAGAAAGAAGTAGAAAATAGCCAAATAAAAGATGAAATCAAGAATAAGTAACCACAGATTATTAAAAAATGTAAAATCACTTAGAAACATATTCCTCGAACACAGTATTTTTGTCGTCTACATCCGAGTCATTATTGTATGACTCGGATTCCATACTTTCTTCCACGTACTGCTGCAATTGCTTGCAGTCCTTCACATTGGTGATACATGAGCTGACAGATGATTTTTCCCCCTTTTTCTTCACAGTCTTCCACTGTGAAGAGGTTGTCGTTGATGATGGCCTTTTCCCTGTCTGTGCACAAGATTTTTTGTTTACTTTCCCATTTTGAGGAGAATCAGATTTCTGTAATAGAATTGGAGGTGAAGCAACCTTAGTTGATGGTTTCCTCCCTTCTGTCTGTGCACAAGATTTTTGCTTTACTTTCTGAGAATTAGGTTTCTGTAACGATGTTGGAGATGAAGCAATCTTAGTATGAGTCTGGTTATAAATATTAAAGAATATGAATCTTCAGATATTTCTTAATACTGTGGAATTTATTTCATTTCGAAATACGAAAATTCGATTTTTTTATTTTTGGCCACATAATCGCGATTTGGGACCACTGTGTGGCGCAGCGAAGCGTGGCCGTGGGAATCACGGGTGCGGGAACAGCCGCGCACCCTCCCGTGGGGCTGGAGCTCTTTGGGAACCTTACTTCTGGATCGACCCTCGTAGATTAACATAGAAAAACATAATGCGGCCCATAATGATAGCTTTGTTGCAGGTTATCAAACAAAAGAATCTGTATACAAAACAGAACAAACTATTTACAATAATTATATGAAAAAATAAAATAAAATTGACTACTATGTATCACATTCTTATATAAATGCCATGAAATTAAGGTGAAGTAAAAGGTGTTAAGTTATACAAAACAATAATGGATGTTTTCAATTATTCAGATTCGAAAACTTGGTACATTGAAATGAATTCAAGTTACAAGATAATACTTTGTGACACTGATTTCCCGTTATAAAAAAGAAGGAATGTTTAAAATCTAGTTGTAGCTTCAGCAATATTAGCTTTTACAGTAAAGAGCAATGATAAATTACAACACAAATTATATACAAATTACCAACTCTATTATCTTGTGAAAAAAAAAAGATATATATGTGTATAAACAGGATTGCACATCATATATTTATTATTAGATCCAAATAGGTTTTAACATTTTTTTGGCAATACCATCCTATGAAATATTACAGAGTGCTGCAATCACTGTTAAAATGTTATCTGCAACTGATAAATTTTATTAGTGGTCATCCATTTATCATTAAGAAATGTTATCAGCCATTGATACTGCATGATGCGTATGTCTTCATTTGCACAATGCACTGTTCAACTTTAATATGCACACGGGATATCTTTCTTGATGACATTAATGATCCAGGTGGCAATTGCTTAATTCCTTTTGTGAATGCTGGAACGATGACCCTAGCATTCCTTTGCGATACCAAATCCTCAATTCTGAAACCACGATCAGCAAGGATTACATCTTGTTCTTTAATGGTATCTAAAAAGCCACTTTGTTTAGTAATTTCTTTATCTGCCAGGCGGCCACCATACGTTTTTGAGGTAAAAGAAATTCCTCCACAGGGTGTGCATACAATCAAAAATTTGATAGTGTTATGTTGTTTATAATTTGAGTAAGTCTGTGCTCTGGCATCTAAATTTAAAGGCCTATCAATGAAAATTTCAGCGCAGTCTATAATACAGCAGACATCTTGAAGGCCTGCCCTGAAGAAAGACCGTGACATGTGTTGTTTAATTGTTTCTCTAGAAGGCTGTGTAATATACGAGGGCAAAACAAAAGCCATTCTTGCAAGCCACTCGCGAAATAACGAATTGGCAGTTCCAGATCCAATTCCGAAACGATAAGCCAAGTCTTGGTTCCACAAACCTAATCGCAATTTCATAAGCACAAGCAAGAATTGCCCAGCTGGATCCAAAGCAGTTTTAGTTTCTGGCTTCCAATCAGCCAAGAGGTGAAATAACAGCCCATTGAAAAATGCTAGTGTTGGAAGTTTGGTGTAAAAATCCAACATTTTTACATTGTTTATTATTCTAGTTGACGAGGAACGCTTTGCAGATTTATGAAACACATTTGTCAGAGACTTATAACCTTCATTTTTTCCTTCTAGTTTTTTTTTATGTCATCCATAGTTAGTTCAGTCATCGTTGAAATTTCATTTTTTTTCACAATGAATGAGCTATCTTATTCTGAGATTTGCGCATCAGAGGCGTTGACTGAGCTGATTCTGGGATGTGCGCATCGAAGGCGTTGACTGAGCTATCTGATTCTGGGATGTGCGCATAAGAGGCGTTACACTCTGAAATTTAAAAAAAGTTTATTAAAGTTATAAAAAAACAAAAGAAACCATAAAGATTATTATGCGATTTATCGCCTGTGGTTGTTGGTTAAGAAAAAAAAATGCCTTATAATTAATTATGTTTTTAAAATATTGAAATTTTGTATTGTCATCAGAAATATGACACTGTGCATAATTTTTATAATTTTAGTAAATTATTAAGTGTAAGTGAAAATTGTGAAATAAAATTCCATCTGTTCCTATAAAAGCCAAGTTCAGCTACATAAAGTAATGCACTAGGTGTTTCATGTGAATAATGTTTTAAAGAAGTTGTTTTAAGTACCATCACAAGAGGTTACACTGCAAAAGAACAACTAGTAAGACGTTTTTGCATTATTTCTAGGAGACACAAGTGCAGACATTTTAATTCAACATTGTTCAGTGCAACTATTTAAAAAAAAACAGAAAAATACAATATTACCTTCAGAATAGGATGCATCAGTCTTTAATAGCTTAGCATGTCTTTTATAACGAACAACAGAAGATGGCTTTCCTCTTTTAAAACTGAAAACGGATGGCATATAATCAGGATGCAAAGGATCTTTTGATGGTCTACCTGATTTAAAAGAAAAAAAAAATGAAACATTCAGCTAAAAAAAGACAAAGGAGAAGAAGAAAATGTTTACAGCTTCTTACAAAAAGTAGAAATTTTAAATTAGTAGCCAAAATAAATTTTGATTGCAAGCAATATGAGATCTGAATGACTGTTTTGTTTTTATAATTGTTTAAATAATATAATTCAGACGACTGCAAAAAAATTTATTTTTTTAATTATTCATCTGCATAAAGATATCAATGCTCTGCACTAACAACAAAATATAGTGTAAACTTAAAAATTCTGAGAATTATTGATATTACTCCAAATATGTTTTAAGGGGGCTCTTCCCTCATTTGAAAACACCCGTTTGGCAATTTTAACCTATGGGAAGGTTGTTTTCTTCGAATTTCTCATATAAATTTGAATATTTTTAAATGACTGAAAGTAAAAGTGCCATTATTAAAAAAATCGGCAACCAAATTTGAAAAAGTAAAAAATAGCCATATTAGAGATCGACCGCAGATAGCCAATGCAAAATAGTTTAAAAATATTCAAATTTAAAATTCGAAAACAACCTGCCCATAGGTTTAACATTACCAAACGGATATTTTTAAGTGAATGAAGTGTCCCTTAAGCCATTAACGTATGCTTACAGTTTTACACACTCTAAACATCATCACAAAAAACATAGTGCAGATTTTTATCTTTCAACAATAGTTTTCTTAAATTCTGCGAGTTTTTTCATAGTATATAAACACAAACAATTGATTTTATTACTGTTATTAGATAGTTTAAAATATTTAGTATGATTGAATACCTTATTTCTCTGCATCACTGTACTACAGCTTAAAACACCCAGATACATTATTCCAAAATTTTATAATCCTACTACTACAATTAACAAGTTCTAGTTAAAATTATAAAAGCTTTAAGTTAAAGAAAAAAAAATCTGAATTAAAGTTTTGATGATTTTACAAATTGCATATTTTTAGCTAAAAAAAGTGGAAGTAAACATAAAAGCGAATTATCAAAAAGCACTTAGGGGAAAGTAGGGTAATGACGCTCAGAAGGGTAATCCCGCTCACCAAATATCTCTAAACAGAATAGAATTGAAAACGTGCAATTCGTATCGGCACCCAGCGAACTTCATCCTAAGTTCCCAGTAAGGATTTAGCGACCGTCGGGAGGAAAGTATTTTTGTGTCCTCACGTTATTAGTTTGAAGTTGTTTTGATATAAAATTCTACATCTAACTTTAAGGTAAGTGTACACTCTTATTGTCAAACATTAATTTACTCATTATGCCTACAAAATATATACATTTAGCTGTACTTTCATGCTTTTATTTATTTTTGTAGTGCGTTGGTTACGCCAATTATAACGCAATAAAACACAACATGGCGATAACGGGTAATGGCGCTCATATGGAATTCCAGATGAAGTGTTGCCAGTGGGCAACTTTTTTAAAATTCAAATTTGCTGATTGACACCATTTTTTTGAAATGGTAAAATCTTCCTCTTTTCGCCTTTATTAATATTTCACTAAACAAGGAGAATTTTACGATTTCAAAAAAGTGGTGAAAATCAAAAAACCTAAATATAAAAAAGTAGTCCACTGTATGTGTAACACAATATGTGTAAAGTGGTCCCAAAAAGTCTGCAGTGGTGTGAACAGCACACACTACATATGTAACTTTTGTCTTACTTAAACGTTGCATTCAAACTGTGAGCGCAATTACCCTACCATGTCGGGTATTACCGCTCAATCGATGGTTATTTAAATAAAACGATAAAAAAAATCCTAAAACTTTTATGCAAATTAGTTGATTGCAAACTGTTCCTTATGCTTTGGAGTTATACTTTGTTAATAAAATATTGATTTTTTTTTGGTCTGAACTTGACTAGCTATAATGTTTTTCCTTAAGTGAGCGCCATTCCCCTACTTTCCCCTATACTTTTTTTTTTTAATTCAACTTAAATGAAAATAAAAAAAATACAATTTATTTTTTATGACATGTATTGTCTGCTAATACGATATTTTCGCATTTCGAAAAATAAATTTTACAGATTGTCCCTATATATGAAATTAAATTTTCTTTAAATTTTTTCTTTATTTTTGTTATTACAAAAATTCAATCTCTTTGACAAATTGCACTCTGATGCGACAATTTGTTTATTGCTCTGTTTAAAAAAGAAAACTCAACAATGAAGATTTTCTCACACATTTAACAAATTTTAAATTAATAACAACAATACATACAGGCATGATAATGATTTGTAATCTAATATTTGTTTTCACTGTCGCTGAAGAAAGGCGCCTATTTTTTTTTAATCCTTCTTTGAAACTTAAACACTTTATAAACTCCCATTCTGCTTTACATTATTAGTGTAACATTTTTCATCATCCCTTTCTAACAGAGATAGTTTAAACATTATTTTTAATTCAGGTGAAAATTTTTTAGTCATATGATTCATTACAAACATGTGATCCATTGTATCAGTGAAAATAAATATGAAAGTTAAATGGTACTAAAAAATAACCACATATAAAAATTCCATAGTTTTAAACCTCACAACTTATGTATTCTAAAACTAATTGACAACAAACAAAACAAAAATATATACACAAGTATAGGAATACAAAACAATACAAATTATATACTTAAACCATAATTTTAGAAAGACTGAGCTCTAATTATGACAGCTTTGTCATTTGGCTTTAGATAGGCCTCCTGTAGAGCTAAACACAATGGTTGATGATCATGGAGAATATTTCGGATTTCATCGTACTTATTATGTTAGCCACGGCAGTTCCATGAAATAATATTTGACATGATTGGATTTGTTAGATGTGTTTATCTACGTCAATTTATTCGGAGATAGTAGACATCCTATCTCCATCTAGTCTAGGCAATAGAGACCGTATAGGGGGCTCTACCTAGCAAAATTCATGGTAGTTCTGCAAAAAGGCTTACTGTATGTTTTTTGGGTAGCTGAATCCGAATTTGTAACTTCCCACCAAACTTTCCCACGGCAACACTCCCTAAATTTTGGTAAAATGCCCCCAAAAAAGGTTTTGATTAAAAAAAATCAATTTTTTTATTGTTTTAGGGAAAATGTATCTAGAAATTCAGAAAGTAGACAAAATTTGCAACAAATAAGATATATGGCATTATGACGTAGGATGAATGTGGTGGGGTGATCTGCCTCTGATCATGCGCCACGGTGCTGCGTGGACTAAGTTGCGCAATCCCATTAACCACTCACATCGTTTACATTCGCCCTCCGAACTTTCCCTATAAGGTTTACTTTAAGTTTTTTGGGTCGCTGAATCCGAATTATTAACTTCCCTCCAAAATTCCTCCCTCACAACCCCCCCCCCCTTCTAAAATAGTTGTTTTTTAACAAAATTTTTTTTATTGTTTTAGGGGAAAAGTATGTAGAAATTCAGAAAGTAGACAAAATTGACAACAAATAAGATATATGACATTATGACGTAGGATGAGCGGGGAGGGGGAGGGTTGCCTCTGAATATGCACTGCAGCGCTAGGTGCACTAAGTTATGAAGTCCAGGCAATAGGGGATTTTACATGGCAAAAATAATGCTAGTTCTGTATTTCGACTCACTTTATGTTTTTTGGGTCGCTGAATCCGAATTTGTAACTTCCCACCAAAATTTCACCCGGCAACCGCCCCCCCCCCCCCCGAAAAAAAAATTTGGTTTTTGGGAACAGCGCGCGGGGAATGTTCGAAGGAAGCCCCCCCCCCCCCCTATCCCTGTTTATCCTACGTGATAATGTCATATAGCCTATTTGTTGCAAATTTTGTCTACTGTGTGAATTTCTACATACTTTTCCCCTAAAGCAACTATTTTGGGGGGTTGCGGGGGGGGAATTTTTGGGGGAAGTTTAAAATTAGGATTCATCGACTCAAAAAACTTAAAGTAAACCTTATAGGGAAAGTTCGGAATGGAGACGGGAGGGTGAATGTAAACAATGTGAGAGGTTAAATGGAATTGCGCAACTTAGTCCACGCAGCACCGCGGCGTACGTTCCGAGGCAGATCCCCCCACCCCATTTATCCTACGTCATAATGTCATATCTTATTTGTTGCAAATTTTGTATACTTTCTGAATTTCTAAATACTTTTCCCCTTAAACAATAAGAAAAAATTGATTTTTTTTAATAAAAACCTTTTTTGGGGGCCATTTTACCAAAATTTGGGGGGGGGGGTGTTGCCGGGGGAAATTTTGGTGGGAAGTTACAAATTCGGATTCAGCGACCCAAAAAACAAAGTAAGCCGATTTCCAGAACTACCATTAATTTTACCAGGTAAAATCCCCTATTGCCTGGACTAATCGTTCAATTCTGCATCCGATTCAGGGAGAAGGTCGACAGCATCTTCATCCTCATAGTCGTCACATCAATTTTAAGAGTTTTGGATTCGGTTCATTTTTTGCGGTTTTACTCTTTTTAGCCTGGTTTTCAGATGAAACAGCGAATTTGACTGTTGGTAGGTTATGTTTTTCTGCATCGGATCTACGGTTTTCTTTTAAAGATTGGTTTAGTACTATTTTGAGAACTTCTTTTATGGGGCGGAATTTTTGAAAAGGTAAAATGTGCTGATTTAGAAGAGGCAGTTTCTGGTTGTGGTGCTTTAGGAGGAACAGTATTGAGTGATTTAGAGAAAGTAGATTGCGTTGATCTATTTGTGTTCCCAGCCTTACTGGAAAGGTTGTTTACTTTTTGCTTAGGGGTGCACAACCTTTTTGAGAGACGGGCCACTTACAAAGACGTTTGGGTTGTCGAGGGCCACATCAGTAACACAGACAGAATTCTATATCGGGGAGGTTGGGGGGGGGGGATAACTCTTTATTCTTGAAGAATAATGATTTTTTGTATATAGTAAAATTAAACAAATAGAAATAAATAATTGTATGCGGGGGTTCTTCACATCTGAATGAATAAACATACAACACTTTATGAAGACTAATTGTTCCTTCTTGATAAATGGAAAAATATGACAAAATTCAGGACTTTTTTCCCACGAGTGATTGAAGAATTTAGCGATATTTTTGCCACCAATTAACAAAATTTGAAACTTTTTCCAACAATTGTCTAAATTCCTGATTTTTCTGAGTGACAAAATTCGCGATTTTTCCGCAGTCGACCAACGAAATTTACAATTTTTCCGCACTTCATCGACAAAATTCGCGATTTTTCTGTGCCCGATTAACGAAATTTCAGATTTTTCCCCACCAAATTGGCAAATTTTGCAATTTTTCCGCTCTCGATCAACAATATACTCGATTTTTCTGCACTCGATCAACAAAATTCTCGATTTTTCCGCACTCGATCAACTAAATTTGTTATTTTCCCGCGCCCGATTAATGAAATTCGCGATTTTTGCGCACCCGACCAACGAAAATCGCAATTTTTCCGCGCCTGATCAACAAATTCCCGATTCTTAACTAACTCCGACGAAATTTGTAATTTTTCCCGCAGAAAATTGACGAAATTTGCAATTTTATCTAGCGATGAACTAACGAAACTCCCGAATTTTCGGTAAATGATAAAGGAAATTTGAGATTTTCCGCACATGATCGACAAAATTCGCGATTTTTGAGAACCTGATCAATGAAATTCCTGATTCTTAACTAATTGGCAAAATTTGTAATTTCTTCCCGCTTTAAACTGACGAATTTCGCGATTTTTTCGCACGGTAAACTGACGAAAACTCGCGAATTTTCCGTACATGAGTGACAAAATTAGCGATTTCTTCGAACGCGATCAACGATTTTCCTGATTCTTAACTGACTGACGAAATTTGTAATTTTTTTCCCGCGGAAAATTGACGAAATTTGCGATTTTTTTTCTGGCAATAAACTAACGAAACATGCGATTTTTCCGCAGCAGATCAACGAAATTTAGAATTTTTCAGCACCTCATCGACAAAATTCGCGATTTTTCGCACTCGATCAACGAAATACGCTATTTTTCCGTGCCCGATCAACGAAATTCACAATTCTTAAACGATTGTCGAAATTCGCAATTTGTAATTTTTCCTGCGGCAGATTCATGAAATTCACGATTTTTTTCGCGATATATTGACGAAACTCGCGATTTTTCTGCAGTCATTCAACGAAATTTGAGATTTTTCCACATATGATCGACAAAATTCGCGATTTTTCAAAACCCGGTCAACAAAATTTGCAATTTTTTCCAACGACAAATTGACGAAATTCCCGATTTTTTCCAGCGACATATTGACAAACATCGCAATTTTTCCCAGTTATAAATTGAAGAAGTTCGCGGGCCACAGGTTGTGCATCCCTAGTTTAGTACTATTTTGAGAACTTCTTTTATGGAGCGGAATTTTTGAAAAGGTAAAATGTGCTGATTTAGAAGAGGCAGTTTCTGGTTGTGGTGCTTTAGGAGGAACAGTATTGAGTAATTTAGAGAAAGTAGATTGCGTTGATCTATTTGTGTTCACAGCCTTACTGGAAAGGTTGTTTACTTTTTGCTTTGGTTGGATATTAATTTAAGTGGGGAATTCGGTTTGGTTTGCAGTAGTTTTATAAGTTTTATGGGCAGTTTTTGATATGGCAGCAGCATATGATACACCAACTTTGGGTTGCCTGGGTTCAACTATTTTTCTGGCTTCGGGGTATGACATATTTTCTTTTGTGCGTATTGTCTGTATTTCTCAAAAATCTGGAGTTCTGAAACCTTGTTGCAGCACCTTTCGTAGCTCCCATGTTTGGCGGCTAAAACTCCGTAACCAGGTAAGCTAGAAGCATGATTCCTGTCTCATTTCTCTTCCTCTTCATAAAACGAAATTTTTGATATATTGTGGGCTTATTTTCATGTATTTATTCAAAAGTTATGGTTTTTTTTTTAATTTTTGTTAATCTCGCCCCAGCGATTTTCGCTTTTCTGACTTCTCGAGCTTTTAGTACTACATACACTTGTGTAAATATTTTTATGTTGTTTTATTATTGTTCTATATTTAAATACGAATATTTTAAGCTATTATACATGTCTCTAAGGTCGTTATTAACCAAGTTACAAATTTTTGATTTTTTGCAGTTGTAATGCAAAATAGCGCCATTTTCAAAAAGCCACTTTTTCATGTACTTATTGTGTATATATAACGTATTGATAACTGTTTTTTGTTTCATGATTTGTGTTCATTAGAGCTTTGTCTTTCATTTAGTACTTATTTCATCAAGTTATCTGCAGTATTAAACTTTGTATGAGCATTTGTTTAAGCATCACTTTTTTACTTTGGCAAAAATTTTTTCCCATAGACTTAACATGATGGCGTCACCTCTTTTGCTAAGTCTGTAAAGTTGTCATATCTAAATATATTTGACAAACAAATGCCATGGTACTAAAATTTGAAATGTCTTCTTTCTTCCGATACCACTTTTGTATAGTTTTGAGGACCCTAAGTATTTTAAATAAATTTTTCAAAAAATACTGTTTTGACACCTGTCACGTTGGCGTTTCCACGTTGGCAAATACATGGGAAATGGCGGTTTGTTTACCTTTTTAACATTGCTAAAAAGTTATCAAGTTTAACTTTTTTTGACTAACAAATGCCATCTCTGATAACTCTAGTCCTTCTAGTTTGCTCCGCCGTCACTTTCGTTATTCTAAGTTAATTATTAATATTTTTAAAAATTCTTTGAAAATGTGTCGTTTTGCTAATTCATCATTTTGATTTCCCCATAGGTTAACATAGGAGTGACCTTTTTTCAAAAAAATAAAAAAAAATACTTAAATTTGAGTTATCGTTTAGTGTAGTGGTTTTTCGGAAAGATAAGGCTCTATATTTTGCTCCGCCTCCATCCTCGTATTTTTAAATTGGCTAGAAGTATTTTTATTTAGCTCTTAAACTTTTGTGTTTTCTGAAATCTCAAGATTGATTGATTGATTGATTGATGCAAATACCGGGATTTATATCCCATATCTGAAAGGAGTTAAAAACGATGGAGTGGTATCTACCTGACTTAATTATTTTATCGATTTCGGGAATGTTCATGAATAATAAGTGTTACGTAGCAAGAATTATATTAATTCAGAGATTTAGTCAGCATAGAGGTTACACAGTGGCGATTGCCACTCATTTTGACAGTTTTACAGTAAAACAGAGCATTTACTATCGGTGTTTACTGAATTTTCGTTTTAGTACTCTCCCACACTCAGCATTTTAACCCTCTGAAGGATTGTGGGCTCCAGTGCAGTCGGCGAATTTGGAATCTTCCCTCGATTCACGCACTTTTGGCGAGATTTGTTTGGCGAGAAATGCATTTTAAGATGAAATGAAAAATATGGAACCGAAGTAGCGATCGTGCGCGAATCGAGGGAAATGCCCAAAGAGAGTTATTGTTATTATTTCGCTGTCGCTTGTTGTGGCGCATTTTCGGTTGGAATTTTATTTGCGTTTTTCGTGTGTCAATAACAATAAACCTTTTAGGTAGCTTTCATTACAAAAAGCTACCTATTGCAGCCGTTCGGAGGAAAGCGATTTCAAAAAATTTTGGTATATTTTCATCGATCATGACCCCCAGACCCCGAAACCACCCTCCGTTCAAAAGTTGATATATATATATATATATATATCCATATATATATCTGACCTTTGTCATACTGTAACTCTCAAATTTGTGAACCGATTTGGATGAAATTCGGTATGTACATAGTACATACCAATGTCTCGACCGAGTTCGTTGGCCAGCTTCATCCGCCATTTTGTTTCAAAATGGCGGCCATTTAAAAATTTTTAAAAAAATTTAATTTGAAATGTGGTACCAAAGAATTGAAAATGGAAAAATATTTTTTTCTTATGTATTTGACCTTTATACAAAGATTCCGGAGCAGTTTTTGTTTCGTCTATATCTTAAAAAATGGCTGAGTTATAGCATTTTGAATTTCTAGCGTGGCTGACATTTTGAAACGTCCTGAAATTTGTCACGCGATAAAAGGCGTATTTATGAACCGATTTGGATGTAACTTCGTTTGTACATAGTACATACCAATGTCTGGACCGAGTTCGTTGGCCAGCTTCATCCGCCATCTTGTTTAAAAATGGCAGCCATTTAAATTTTTAAGAAAAATTTAAATTTGAAATGTGGTACCAAAAAATTGAAAAGTGACAAAATATTTTTTTCTTATTTATTTGACCTTGATACAAAGATTCGGGAGCAGTTTTTGTTTCATCTATATCTTAAAAAATGGCTGAGTTATAGCATTTTGAATTTCTAGCGTGGCTGATATTTTGAAACGTCCTGATATTTGTCACGTGATAACAGGCGTATTTATGAATCGATTTGGATGTACCATGGTGTGTACATAGTACATACAAATATCTCGACCGAGTTCGTTGGCCAGCTTCATCCGCTATCTTGTTTCAAAATGGCGGCCATTTAAAAAAATTTAAAAAAATTAAAATTTAAAATGAGATACCAAAAAATTGGAAAATGAAAAAGATTTTTTTCGTATGTGTTTGACGTTAATACAAAGATTCCGGAACAGTTTCTGTTTTGTCCATATCTAAAAAAATGGTTGAGTTATAACATTTTGAATTTCTATTCTGGCTGACATTTTAAAACGACCTGATTTTTGTCACGCGATAACAAGCGTATTTATGAACCGATTTGGATGTTACTTGGTCTGTACATAGTACATACCAATGTCTCGACCGAGTTCGTTGGCGAGCTTCTTTCGCCATCTTGTTTCAAAAGGGTTGCCATTTAAAAAAAAATTAAATTTAAAATTTAAAATGAGGTATTAAAAAATTGGAAAATGAAAAAGATTTTTTTATGTGTTTGGCGTTGATACAAAGATTCCGGAGCAGATTTTGTTTCTGAAAATTTGTTCTTTTGTTTATATCTTAAAAAATGGTTGGATTATAGCACTTTGAATTTCTAGTATGGCTAACATTTTGAAACGATCTTTATTTGTCACGCGATAACACACGTATTCGCCTATTTCCATGTAAGAAGGCATGTGGATAGTATACATCAACATCTCAGCCAAATATAAGTTACTTTAAATAAAAGCAGCTTGGATAAAGCTGACCAATTTCACGAAATTCTCATTCATAATGATTTAGTATTGATAAAAAATAGTATTGAATCTCCTATATTCGGTTTTCACAAAATTGAGCTTCTTGTGTTTGAATAATATAAGTTGGCATTTTTAAAATAAGGAATTTGAAAGCTACCTCTTCCTCCCGGCACTGGCCGGAAGGACTTTTTTATTTTATTTATTTTTTTTTGTGTTCGGGCTGAAGAACTAGCGAGTTATTGTATCAAGAAGCGTCCTTTTTAAAATATATTCTGACACAATAAATATCTTTCAACTAACTGACACATTGAAGACTAGAATCAGAAGATTTCATGAAATACTTTTAAAACATACAAAGTTAAAGAATTGTTTATTAAACATAAACATTTGTCAATGATTAAAGTAAATTATTCTTCTTAAATTTTTCTTTTCAATGTAACCAATATGTTTTTTAATATTATTAGTAAAATTATAAATAAAATATGATTGGAATATAATCCTTAATATAACTTTCTCTCCAAAACTTTGGAAAGGAATGTAGTTACTCCCTTAGTGTTCACTTTAGCAAAAAAGGGCCGCTGGGCGGAAATTTTTCAAAAAGGGGACACTATTTTACAACTAAACACTATATTAAATTTTTTTAAACAGGCCGGGTGAGCAGAATAAAGACAATTTTTGCTATAATAGTCTAAACCGAACTGATAAAATAAATTAAGCGGGCAGACCAACACAGTACAACAAATTGGTTGGTTGGTTGTATGGGGTTTTATGGCGCAAAATCCCTTAAGGGACATGCTGCGCCAGAAAAGTAGACCAAAACATCAAAAAAGTGAGAGATAGAAAAATGACAAAATAAAGGAACAATGAGAAGAGCAATCTGGATGGGGTATCCCATCCAGATGTAGTCGAACAAGTGTAGAAAAAACTAACTTTTAAATACTAAAAAACAGTAGAGTAAAAACATAAGAGTAAGTCAATAAAAAGTGCAGTCTGGAAGGGGTTCCCTTCCAGATATCACAAAGGTGTAAACAGAAACTTAATCGTTAAAAAAAAAAAAAAAAAAATTAAATTTCAAAGTAAAATCCAGCATGTTTTAAAAAAGTGAATAGTGCTTTATGAGGTGTATCCCCAATAAGGTTTGTCAAGAATGGTGATGATGACTTAAAATAAATTCTATATAAGTGCCGGAGACCCGGACATTCAGTTAAAACATGATGAATGGTCAGGTAATCAAAATGACAATGTGGACACATGGGAGCATCCTCCCGAAGTAAAAGATGTTTATGAGTGATCCTTGAATGTCCAATTCTCAGACGAGTATGTAGAACATCTGTTTTTCTTGGATAACTCGGAGGCCAGGTCATTATTAGAGGTTTGATATGGTGCAGTTTATTATTGTTATCTAGATCCCAACTTTCTTGCCATTTATTCTGAATAAAAATATTTATAAGTAGTTTAACGTCTGAGAAAGGAACATCATGGTGTAACGGATTAAGAGCACGTTTTGCCGCCTCATCTGCTTTCTCATTGCCAGGAATACCCATGTGTCCAGGTACCCAGCAGAATAAAATATTATGACCACGCCTTGTCAATTTGTTATAAAAATCTAGGATGGATGAGACAAGAGGATGCTTGTTAAAAGATTTAATTGCGTCAATAGAACTATTTGAGTCTGTATATATAATGAAGGATGAGCTATGATGATGAGATATGTGCACCATGGCTCTCTCTATTGCAATCAGTTCAGATGTAAAGACATTGATAGAAGGATGAAGACGATAGCTTAATGAAGTGTGTACAACAAATTGGAAATAAACTACGCTGATAAAATAGAAACAATTTTCAATGGACATGACTGGTATGAGAATAAGTACAAATATGCTGCATGAGCTGATGCTAGTTTCACAACATCAATACGGAAACATAATATGTCCATTTTAGAGATTGGCATCGGACAGTTAGATGTGTGCGAGTCAGTGTTGAATTTTTTCAGCAGACTCTGAGAGTGCCAAAATCAAGCTTACATTTTCTCTACATACTCGGGCCAGGTCGAGCTATAACTGGACTTAATTAATCACAGAACGTATCAATGTAATTTATTGTAAAAATAGTAATAGCAATAATGAATTTCAGTTAACAGAATCTTTAAATAAGTATTATAATAAATTCTTGAAGTAAAAAAAAAACTAATTTTAGTTTCTTCTATCTTTACAAGAAGAAAGTATTGGATTCAAGAAAAATTTTGACTTCCGGTTTTCAATGGATTTATACGTTTTAGAAGATCCTGAACATGATTTGATGGTTTTTAGAAAATGTCTATCACTCTATGTGTCTGACGTTACTTTATAGGTAACTGTAGATAAAGGAAATCATCCATTTATTAAATATTGTGTTAATACTAAAAGTAATTCATGAAATTTACGGGGAGAGGGGGGGGGGGGGTGTGCACCTTCCACTGCTTGGGCGCGCATTCTTTCCTTGGGTTATAAGGGCCCATTTTCAACAGTATTTGGTTCATTCAATTTAGATTACAATTCAGCTACTTTCTGTATTATAAAATTTTATCTTAAGACTTCAGTTGCCAACATTTTTGAACATTAATGGTGCATTATTTTTTCGGGCTCTATGGGCTTGCTTGATTACTACGAGAACTGGCACATTCAACTTGGCTTTCGATTATCTCTGGCACATGCAGAGCAATTCCGGTACATCCTTGCCTTAAGTTGCGGGGAATGCAGTTCACAGGTTCCTTCAGAAGGAGGTTTGCTGGGAACACACAAGACACTGCAGAAGATAATGGGGCCCCCAAAACTAGGTTCATTTATTTAAAATATTTTCAAAAGATATAAAATCATACAAACTTGAGTTTTATTTTAGGTTATTATAATGGGCCCTGGGCAACACTGGACATACAATATAGATTCAACTACACAGGGTGTTCCAGAAGTGCTGAAAGATGTTTCATGAAACACACAGGAAATTCAAGAAATGATAGAGGATGCTTCACGAGATCTAATGATTCAATTATACTTAAGAGGCTACTTCACTAGTGCTGTAAAAGTACCGACTAAATGAACACCCGTATGTATTCGTTACTTTCAAACACACTATCCATTAGAAAATATTTGTTACTCATTACTCTTTAGAAAATGGATATTAAAAATTATCCTAAGTACTAATACACATATATTCGATGTATTTTCTAATTTTCTGAGTTGGTTTTTTTTATTATTATAATTAGTTTTAACTGTTCCTTAAATAATAGATAAAATCTATATGGATGCTTACACTAATTTAACATTTCATAAAGTATAAAATTGGGCATTCAAAATACTGCATGTGAAATATATGGTCATAAGACTACAGTAAATATAATTATATACCCTATGTGAGATCTTTTCAAAAATTTGTTACCGTTACATAGACCCATAATAAAGTTTTGTATGAAACCTTTCTGTAACAGAAATCTGTGTAAAAGTGGAATTTACCTTGAATTGAAATATTCCAAGATCTGATTTCCATAAAAATAATACAAGGAAATGCATCTGCTAAGATGAAAAATTTCTCTGAAACAGAATTCCTTAGGGATTTCTCACAATTCTATCTCCGTAAGTATTACTGTATGTATTAAAGAAAAAAATAGTAATTGAGTATATTAATAGAAATATTCACTGCTTACTGAAACCAGTAAAACATGACAACTGAACGTGTCTATAACGGAAACTAGCATGAAATCGGTTCTCAAAACATATTTACCTCTGCTCGACATTGCAAAACTTTCTGACACATTCATATACTCAACTAATGCATAAACTCATAAAATTGGCAGTGATGCGAATGATATGGAAACGAATAGCGTTTTTTGATTTTTCGATAAGTTCATCGCAGTTCAAGCTATAATCAAGTGCTTTTATATGATGGCCCTTCAATTACTGTCACATCCAGAAATTTGGTTCTAAACACACATTTTCATAGTATATCGTCAAACAAATCTTTTTAATTTAAAGGAAAAAGAGACACTATTCCATTTCTTAATTTCTGATCAAAAGTGCTTACAGATTTTTTGCGAATATGAGAAAAGCAATGATTTAAAAAGTTATATTTCATAAAAATACTTTATCATTCCTTAAATGCAGCTACAATAAATATTTTATTCTGTTATAAGCTTCAGTTTTTTTTTTTTACAGTAAAATTATGAGCAATCTTAATAGATTAAATGCATAATTAATACGAAATTAATCTAATTAAAATATTAAATGATAAACATATCTTGTCTCTTTATTGCTTGGATCCATGCTTCCTTTTTTTAAATGCATTCATAAAACCTCTTGGCAAAAAAAAAAAAATCAATTATTCTCTCCATGTTTGAAAAAAGCATATAACACTTCATATCTGAGAAATAAAGAAGAAAAATGCCCTTTAAACTGATGGCATTGAACTCACATGCCATTGACATTAATTGTATATTATACTCTTATTTCAAAGAATAATGCCCCTCGAAAAATAAATTAAGGGGGGATTACCTCCCTCCCGTTTCCCCTATTTATACTTAACCAATGATCCTGCAAATGTCATCAGGGAAGCGCCTTATCAAAATAAATCGGTATACCAAATTTGAAGCAAATCGGATAGAAAAAAACATTTATCTTAATTAAGTGGGTATTAGCCCCACGTTCCCCCCTTTATATTTAACCAATGAACTTCCAAATCTAATCAGGAAGCGCCTTATCAGAATTAACCGGTATACCAAATTTGAAGAAAATCCGATAATTCTGCATGGAAAACCCATTTATCTAAGTTAAGAGGAGGATTAGCCCCCCGTTCCCTCCCTTTTATACTTAACCAATCAACCACCAAAACTAATCAGGGAAGTGCCGTATCAGAATGAACCTAGAAAAAAAATTGAAGCAAATCGGATATTTCTATCAAGAGTTATCGCGTTATGTACATACAGAACCGGCGGGCACATTATCTCTCGGGCTTTGATAGCCTGTGAGCTAAAATGTACAATCCCTGAAAGAAAAAACGATCTCATAGTAATCGTTCTTCTAAAAGCAGTTTGTTCTGCTATTGACCATGTGACTTCAAAATCTTCCTTCCAAAATTATTCACACGGACATTTTCGGCAAATAAACGAGTACTGAAGCAAAGCCACTGAAGTAACGAAACGATTAAATGAATACCCATATGGGTATGGGACACTAATACGGGAACAACTGATTTCCGAACACAAATTCACATCTTTCCGCATCAGATGCGGCTCTGTTCATGAATCACGAAATGAAAGTAACGTTTGAAGTTTGTTTCTAAGTTCTGCAGTAACGACTCATATTCCGAACTAATGATTTGGTACTTCGTACCAGAGAGATTACCCGTTACTCAGTAAAGAATACATGCAGTTTGCAATGCCTCTATAGGGGAGACCGGGGGAATGGCGACACCTTAAGGGAATTTAAATTTTTTCACCTCGAAAAAATGTTTATTTTTTAATAGTAAAAATTCTAAAACTGAATCATGATCTTTAGTATCTGTATAAATTTAACCGTAATCATAACTGTAAAGTAAGCACACATAAAAAAATATTTTTTAAACCTCTGCACAGTGGCGGGATTACCCAGGATACTGGGGTAATTCAGCCACTGTACCGGGGTAATGCCGCCACGCTTTAATGACCTAGTACATGCATGAAATTGATACTAGGAAACACACAACCTACTCAAAATAGTTAGAAAGCAATGTAACTGAGCAGAATAATGGTTAAGCTTACAATTTACTTCATATTGCAAAAGTCACTCTGCTGAATCGACTCCACTACATTAAAATGAGGCCATTTCTCACCCAATTTGCATGGCGGCGGCATTACCCCCAGAGGACAATATAGCGGAAATCCCCAAGCAAAGGTGAAAGAAGAACCGAACTTGTTCAACACATTGCATCAAAATGTCGGCGAATGCATGTAGATTACGGGTCATATTATCTTAAATACCTAATGTTACAATAAAAGATGCTTATCTCTACTCATTTGAAGCTCCAAAATAATAATCAACTAGATGAAAACTACATTTTCCCCTAGAACAAACGAACGACGTACAGCAAAGTCACTCTCACTTTAGGCACCGTTTCTATTGTTGGCCGCTATAGTGCAGGCATATTTACTATCTTAAACTGCCGTTAGTTTTTAAACTAGGTGGGGTAGCGGCATAACCCGGGTTGGCGGCATTCCCCCGGTCTCCCCTACTTCATTCATGCAAAAAAAAGTGCTCAGAAATCTGTTAATCCTATGGGAGAAATTTTTAAAAATATCTTGTTTGGATTTCCACATTTTAATTTTTGTTTTTTGCATTGGATAGCTGAGGTTGATCTCTACAAAGACTGCTTTTTACTTTCGATTTTGTTTACAGGTTTTTATTTTTTAATTAGAATACTTTCCCTTTCTGAACTGGTTTTGAAAGTGGAAATATCCTCATAAAAAGAATAAAATATATAGACAATTGAAAAAGTAAAACATTGCCTTTGAGGAGATCAACCTCAGCTATCCAATGCAAAAAAAAAAAATAAATAAATAAATAAATATTGAAATGCAAGAGATATTTTTAATAATTTCTCCCATAGGATTAACATTAGCAAGTGGGTGTTTTCATATGAATGAAATAGCCCGGAAGAAGATGAAATTAAAGACTACGAAGCTCGCAGAAAAATGTGTTGATCCCATAAAATGTAAAAGAGTTAAATGATGAATATGTTATATGTATGGATGCCTGACATCTAGCATGCAAGCAAATAAATCTACAATTTTTAACTAAAACTAGGACTACACAAAGCCTCAATATCTCCATTCCTGGCAAAAAATCCAGAGAATCAAAATAACGATAAGGCTAATTGTACAAAATCCGGTATTACCAAAAGATGTGCAACCCCCAAACGGACAGCAATAGCAATCAACCGAATGACTAGGAAGAGTCCCAACTGATCCTAGACTTATATTTTGCCCAGATGATGTTTTGGCTAACCCAACTCTAAAAGAATACGTATTGAAAAATGTTATTGCATGTTCAAAAGACATACATATTTACCGTATCTTTTATAGAATTTCTTATTAAATTAACATGTAAAAATTAACTGAGTATCCTGCACATTTTTTTTTTTTTTTTTTTTTTTTTTTTTTAAGGAATAACATGGAAAAGTACAGTCGTGAAAAAAAAAAGTAAACACCCCCTACTAACTCCTCAACAAATTATCGTAGAAGAAAGTTACTGGTACTGAACGATTGGAAATAAAGTCTACTTTTAAATGATGTATATAAAATTTGCTTAGGGGGCCATCTACATATTAAAACGAACCATAACTTTGTTTTTTTTTAATAGCAGTACTCAATTCTGACAGCATAAATGAACTCTACACCCTTCAATTAGCCTAAAAACGAATTTTTATGCAATTCGTACCATAAGTTTCCGAGAAATTAATTATTTTAAAACGAGCTTATTTTAAGGGCTGTATCCAAATTGAAGTTCCGTACTGGTTTGTTAACCGAGAGAGCCCCTTCCTTGATCAAGGCACCTTAAGCGCCACTCAAGGAGTCAATGAAGTGTGTTAGATTACAGTACAGCAGAATAAATTTCAAAATGTCTACTCACTTCCATCATAGACGGCCCCTTAAACCATCATTTTGCCATTTTTTAAGCATAATTTGAAAACTACTTATAATAAAAATGTGAAATTTTTGAATTTCCATAAAGCAGGACTTAATAAATCTAAATCCATCAAAAAAATTGTAGGTTGCAATTCATAATTTTTTCGAATATTAATTTCATAATTCATATCATAAAATTATAAAAATTGCAAATTCAGCTTATTTATGTTTGGGTATATTAGTATTATTACTACAAATAGTACATTAGGAGCATAATTTCGGGAGATATGAAAATGTAATTTAACATTGGAAGCACTAAATTTTGACTGTTTATAATTCAAAAACTTATTCAAATGACTTGAAATTTGGTGTCTAGGCATAGTTTGAACTGAAGATTTGAAATATCTCGTTAAAATTGGGCATTGCCATTGAAAAAATGAAGTTTGGATTCATTTTAATATGTAGATGACCCCCTAAGAAAATTTTATATACATCATTTAAAAGTAGACTTTATTTCCAATCGTTCGGCACCAGTAACTTTCTTCTACGATGATTTGCTGAGGAGTTAGTAGGGGTTGTTTACTTTTTTTTTCCACGACTGTACATAGACATGACGCTCGACATTGCTTTTAAAGCTATCCAGATGTATTTTAAGAATCACTGCAAGTGCGAAAACTCAGGTGACTAGATTGATAGTGCGACAGGAGATGACAGAGATGATCTATCTGAATTTGAGTTAGAAAAGTTTCGGGATAGTTCACGTGATGCGCTGCTTAGTTATTTTCTCACCGAAGATGAAATGTGTGCGTATGAGGCTAGAAAACAATTGTGCTGTGAAGTCGAGGACCCTTTAAAATGCAAAAAAGAACTAGATGCAGAATAGGGATGCACCGAATAGTGATTTTGGCCGAATACCGTATATTCGGCCAACAGGTGAACCGAATACTGAATATTCGGCTAGCCGAATAGCAACTGCTAGGCCGGATACCGAATATTCGGCCTGCCGAATAGTAACTATTCGGCCGAATACCGAATATTCGGCTTGTCGAATACTTTTATATTTCAAAGTTTAAAGGCATTAAAATGTTAAATTTTAAAACGATTTTACATAATATTTAAAACAGAAATTTTTATTCTAATAAACAAGAGCTTTTTTCAAGTAAACTTTATGCTGAAAAAAATCTGCTTTGAGTTATTTACAAAGAGGATAGTTATAAAAAAAATTTTAATTAATAAAATTTTAAATTTCATAGCTTCTTCTGAGAATTAAAACAAATCCTTCTATATATAAAAAAAAGTTTTGATTTGGAATTGAACCAATGAACATCTGCGTAGATATTCCGGGTTGATCCGCATCCAATTTGAATGCTTAAGCATGGCCTTTCATCGTTAATATTAAGAAAACTGTTGCATACAAAAATATGAAAATCGGTGGTATTATAGAAAAATGTTTGATAAACACGCTGATACAGACAGTTTTCAAATCGAAGAATTATTTTAAGAGATATTTAATGCTAAAGTTGGACAAAGTCGTTCCATTAAAAAAAGTTTTATTTGAGCAAAAACTATGCGTGAGAATTTAATTATTTTTAGATCATTTTATACGTTATAAGTTCCCAATGCGCAGATTGTATTTATTTTTCTTATTTGACGCATTTTTTGAGGTTTTATTTCTATTTTTAATTCAAATTTTCAGCATTTCGAGAGATGTTTTTTACAAATTTTAGAAAATGTCATTAATTTAAACTGTTGCCAATTGTATAAACAGCGAAACAAATTATCATATCAAATATTTCTTCAAATTAAAAATTTATTTACACGTGACTATTACAAACAGAAAAAAAAAACTTTAAAATTAGAATTAAATGATTACATGTTAAAAGCAGGAAAATTACGTCATAAGAACCATATTTACACTTGAATTTTACGTCATATTTAAAATGCCCAAAAAATATGGTAAAACAATTTAAATTGAAAAAAAGTCCTTCCGGCCAGTGCCGGGAGGAAGAGGTAGCTTTCATAATCCTTATTTAAAACAAGCCAGCTTATATCATGCAAACACACGAAGCTCAATTTAGTGGCAACCGAATATAGGATATATACCGGTTCATAAATACGCCTTTTATCGCGTGACAAAATTCAGGACGTTTCAAAATGTCAGCCACGCTAGAAATTCAAAATGCTATAACTCAGCCATTTTTTAAGATATAGACGAAACAAAAACTGCTCCGAAATCTTTGTATAAAGGTCAAATACATAAGAAAAAAATATTTTTCCATTTTCAATTTTTTGGTACCACATTTCAAATTTAAAAGTTTTAAAAATTTTTTAAATGGCCGCCATTTTGAAACAAAATGGCGGATGAAGCTGGCCAACGAACTCGGTCGAGACATTGGTATGTACTATGTACACACCGAATTACATCGAAATCGGTTCATAAATACGCCTTTTATCGCGTGACAAAATTCAGGACGTTTCAAAATGTCAGCCACGCTAGAAATTCAAAATGCTATAACTCAGCCATTTTTTAAGATATAGACGAAACATAAACTGCTCCGGAATCTTTGTATAAAGGTCAAATACATAAGAAAAAAATATTTTTCCATTTTTAATTTTTTGGTACCACATTTCAAGTTTTAAGTTTTTTTAAAAATTTTAAATGGCCGCCATTTTGAAACAAAACGGCGGATGAAGCTGGCCAACGAACTCGGTCGAGACATTGGTATGTACTATGTACACACCGACATCATCGAAATCGGTTCATAATTACGGGAGTTACAGTGTGACATAGGTCAGATATATATATATATATATATATATATCAATTTTGAACGGAAGGTGGTTTCGGGGTCTGGGGGTCATGATCGATGAAAATATACCAAAATTTTTTGAAATCGCTTTCCTCCGAACGGCTGCAATAGGTAGCTTTTTTGTAAAGAAAGCTACCTAATATATTTGCGCGAGATATTTTGAGATAATCTTTTCAACTATTATCGTGAATTCGAAGACAGCGCAAATAATATTTCCTTCTAACAACAAAAGTATTTTTACGTGAATATTAATAGGAGAAATAAAAGTTTGGTGTAAATTACGTCAGATTTGAAATGATACATTTAAAATGAATTATTTAAAAGAACTATCTTATAGCGCTGCTAAAAAATACCGGGAGACAATGACACTGTTTACTTAATTCATTTTACAGTAGCTTATTTTCAAATAACTAATGTGTTTAATTAAATACGAAAACAGTCATTGTATCTCTTAACAGCAACAGATTTGGTCTTAAAAATCCCCAATCCAAGAAAAACGAATGGAAACCCGTTTACAGAGAGATCGCTACTGTTTTTTTTTTAAATTTTAATTCAGTATTTTTAAAGCCGATCAAATGCGTGCAATTAGCGTGCTTTTTGGATTTTGGTGTGCCTGAACGGGGGTTGGCGAACGTAGCTCGTAGGGAGCAGAGCCCCCTAGTGAATAAAATTTTCTTAAATTCTAAAACAAACATTTTAAAATCAAAGAGAGATTGTAAAAAAATTGGAAGAAAAATTGTACAGGATCATATATTTGCTTGTCAGGAAGAGACTAAAGTAAAAGTTAATAAATAATACAATCAATTCAAATTTTATATGGTGACAACTTAGCAAGAATAACTGTTCTACTCCCTTTGATTAAGCAAGGAAATTTTTAAATGCATCCTTGATCGGTGTCTGGAATTGGCAATCATTTTCAGAGATTGTAAACGTTGTTCTTAAAATCTTAGCAAGAAACATATTATTTTTACTGGACAATGCTGAGGAACTTGCATTTGTACATAATTAATTCCTATGAAAATCCTCATGATTGGCTAATTTTCTTAAATAATACTTAACAAACAGCAAATAAATAATGTAAAAACATTCTCTTTTATTTAAATATGATTTTGTTTCTAATTATTCTGAATATCTTTATAAGTTGACTGTTAAACGTAGAAAATGTATAAGGTTTTAAAATATATGTTTTAAAAGTTCCGAATATTTCGATATTCGGCATGCCGAATAATTTGCTATTCGGTTTGCTACCGAATAGTTTGATATTCGGCCAAACCGAATATTTGGTAACATGGCCGAATACCGAATAGATACCGAATGTTCGGCGCACCCCTAATGCAGAATACAGCAAAATTATTGAAAGTCGACAGTTGGGGCACAAAGTACCTGATATAACTAAAGATCTGTTTAAAGCAGGTCTTTCATCATTGATTTACTTTATACAAGAGTTTTCTTCACATGCAGGTTTCGAGGAAATCCAATGTAAAGTAGACCTGCAAAATAACTCTACTTGGATTCGAATTCCTGCTAAAATTTTGTGTATTGGTGAACCTTGCATGATATCGAACTAAAAACTGAAAAAGACTCAAAGCGTAAAAAAAAGTCCTCAGGAATGGAGGAAGGTGAAGAGCGATCCGCAATGCCCTTTGAAATATTCGAAAATACTCTGGAAAATTTTAATATGTGAAAAATATTAATCCTACCTTCAAAAAAAAAAAAAAAAAAACTATACTTACTTGTATTTTTTTTTTGGTTTCTTGAGTAATTTATTATTCTTTGTAATTGTAAATTTAGCAAGACCAAGGGGATCATCCCGAGTGAGTGGCCAGACATGTTGTCAGGCGCTACCCGCTCTAGATTCTCTCTAGGCTGTTGCCTTTTATTTACAATATTTTACATTTTGAATTTACATGCTGAGTAATCCTTGTTTTGACAGTCGATGCATACACTTTTTTATGTTCTTTATGAGAAGGAAACAGGTTCCTATGATAGGCTCTAGGTGAAGAAATGGCTGGGATGCACATCCATGCAGCCTGCCGAGGCCCCCAAAATGACATCCTTGCTGTTCTCCTGCGTTGTTTAAGTCCATTTCTAGCTGGTAAAGGAGTTGATGGTGTATCGGTGGTGGGGTGTTGGGTACCAATACTTTCATCTGAGAGCATTCATCGTCCGAACTAACCGAGGATGTTATTTTGGCACACTGTACAGTTCCGATGTTTTCTGAAATCCTAGAAATAGAAAAAAAATTAAGTAAAATAATATAAAAAGTTATACTACTTAAAAATAAATATACTTACTTTTCAAACTGGCCGCGAGCTCATCCTTAAATAAATCTCTAAGATAGCTGGTCTCCGATATCAAATTTTAATCCCAATAGTTCACATACTAAAAAAAAAAAAAAAGTTTAATGTATACGTACCTTGTTGAACCAATAGTTGAAAAATAATGCTAAAATGAAATTATTACTTATGTATAACAAGAGCCTTCTTATCAAAATGGACTTGCTCAAAATCCAGAAGATGGTGCTCAAAGAATTAGTTATTTGGTATAAATTTAAAAAGCTGGATTCTGACAGAGACACATTTGTACATATCAGAATTAAAGTGCTCCTCATTAGTTGTTAGGATCCCCGGAGGAAAAAGGACAAGAAGTGGGTCTTTTTTTTTCCGAGAGAAACGCAGTGATCACCATCCAGCATTTCTCTCATACATCTATCTATATTACGAAAACCCGTGGAGGTAACATCGTCTAGATGCACAAACCGTTGACCGATAGTCTGTCCCAGCTGAAATGTTAATTTATTTTTATTTGTATTAACATTTATAGGAATCCCGTTAAAAAGTTCTACTATAGCCGAAGCAAAAGTTGTTTTACCTGAATTTTCTGGACCCTGAAGCGCGACCCATCTTTTTTTGGGTTCCCCAATTTGATAAGCCTGGAATACTTTAGTTAAAAAATTTTTTAATTTAAACTCCACATGCCATCTTTTAGTCAATTCAGCTAGGATAACATAGCCGTCCTGTTTGGTTTGTGGGGTCATTACATCACCCCACCAGGTATAGATTTCTCGAAGTTGTGTTATTAGATAATCTGTATTAGTAGTCCTGTTAGTAATTTCTGAAATATATGAATGCACAACCCTTGATGCCGCAGTCTATCGTTTTTAGTTGCAAGCATCATTTCCACAACACAAAAACCCACTTCTTCGCATTTGCCAAGATACTTTCCAAAATAAATACATTTGAGCATTTTAGTAGCAAAAAATTGGGTGATCAGTTCAAGTTTAGATAAGAAAAAAGCCAAAAAGAAGAGTTTTCCTGCCCGGTTATTAGCGCCTGTGTGCTCAAATGCGTTAATAAACCGGGGTTTTTCAATAATCCATGGTTCGTATAATGGTAAACAAACATATTGAAACTTATGAGTGAAATAGCATGTTAGTGAAGGTAAGAAAAGTTTAATTTACTGTAAATAACTGGTAATTTTCTTCTCATTTAGCAATCAAATAGAATGAATCATTTATATTTTGTATTTCTATACTATAATTGTTGAAAATAATCATAGCATTACATTAAATTCTTATTAATTTCTTTTTGTACAACTATGTTTCTTGTGATTGGTTGTTTAATGTAGCTTTCTTTCACGGCCGCCAATTCCCCGACTTGGGCCTTGCAAAATCTATAAATACCTGTAAATTTTCTGTTTTCTTTCAGTATGTTTGTGTAATTGTTCTTGTTAATATCAAATATACTCACTTCGATCCACGTCTTTATGTCTGCCTTTTTATTTATTTTAACAGCAGAGCGTTGGTTCTAGCAAGTGTTGAAATGAGCTGCGAGACATACTGACGCCGTTATCTTTCTGTTTTTCATTTCTGCTGGGATTTTGAGTGAAAAAGATTTTATCTTTCTTTTTATATATTTTATTGAGCAGAATGGATTCTTCAAAAGATGTTTACGGTATCCCTCTTTTTGAAGGTGATGGAAAAGTTTTTTCGGTATGGAAACGAAGAGTAACGGCAATTTTTGCTGCTAAAGAATTGGAAAAATTCTTGGAAATTGAAGCGGCTCCCGACAATGCCGCCGATGTCGTGAAAGCAAAAAAGGCTTACGCTTTATTATTATCATTATTAAGTGATAATGTTCTTGCATCACTTCAAGATGAAAATACAGCTCATAAAATTTGGAATAAATTAGAACGCACTTATGATACAAAGCGTGCAGTGAATCAAATTTTAATTCGGAAGAGATTTGCAACGATTAAGAAAGATCGTACAGTTTCTATGAGAAATCACATTGATGAAATAAAGAAATTAATTTCGGATCTTAAGCTGTCTGGGGCAGAAGTTAATGAAACGGATACTATTGTTTATATTTTGATGTCATTGCCTCAGGAATTTGAAAATGTTAAGATTGCTTTAGAAAACCAACCGAATTCTGTTTTGACATTAGATTTCGTGACACAAAGATTATTAGATGCTGAAGCACTTCTTTTGGATTCAAAGAAAGAAAAAGTATATACTAAGGCTGCTCATGATAATACTGCATTTGTGTCGACTCGCAAAGAATTCTTTTGCAAAATTTGCAACTCTAAAGGGCATACAGCGAAATATTGTAAAAAGAAAATTACTTGCCATTCTTGTGGAAAATTCGGACACATAAAACGTAACTGTAAAGCTGTTAAAAATTCAAATGAAGAAAAATTTGCCTCTTCAGCTGTTTCTTTCGTTGCTGGAAATGCTTCCAGGAAAAGGAATGAATTTATAGTAGATTCCGGAGCAACTTCCCATATGTGTTGTAATGAGAATTATTTCGCATCCTTAGTACCTTCTTCAGGAACTATTAAATGCGCATCAAAAACAACGAATCTAGAAATCAAAGGTATTGGAAATATTAATGGATAACTGTCAAATGGAATGGAAATTACTTTAAAGGATGTCCTTTATGTTCCAGACTTAAACGGGCAACTCATTTCCGTTAGGAAAATTGAAAGTGCAAATTATACAGTTATTTTCAAGAACCAAAAAGTATTTATCGAAAAAGGAAGAAACCGTTTTTACTTCGGTGAACGGGATTTGAATGGACAATACGTGACTTTGTCCCTGTTTACGAAACCGTTCTTACTTCAAAGAAAAATCATTGTGATATCTGGCATCGCAGACTTGGTGATCCGAGTGACAAAGTATTGAAAGATATGAAGCTTCCGGTACCTGATTCTTTTTTTGATATTTGTGCTCGGGCAAAACAGAGTGCAACACCAATGGGAAGAGGACCAAGAAAAAGAGAAACCAAGCCAATGACTTTGATTCATAGTGACATTTGTGGACCTATTTTTCCGACAACCTTTTCTGGCGAGTGCTATTTTATGACTCTTATCGATGATTTTTCTCGTTTTACTGAAGTACGTTTACTGAAACATGAAAGTGAAGTCTCAGAAGAATTAAAAATGTTCTTAAAATCCAACCCTACAGTGAAGGAAATTAGATGTGATAACGGGAAGGAATATTTTTCTAATGATTTAGTGAATTTTACTAGAGATCTTGGTATAGTGATAGATCCCGCTCCTCCATACACGCAATCTTTGAATGGAGTAGCTGAACGCTGCAATAGGTCGCTTCTGCATATAGGACGTGCTTTGATTGCTGAATCAAATTTACCAAAGACTTTTTGGGGTCAAGCTATCCTTTCAGCAGCTTACTTGAAAAACCGAATGCCAAGCAGCACTATTGAGAACAAAACTCCGTACTTCCTGAAATATGGAGAAGAAGCCGATTTCAAGCACATACGTGTTTTTGGATGCAGTGCTTACATGTTAATTCCTTCCGTTCATCGAAAGAGGCTTGACGATAGGTCTAAACAAATGATCTTCATTGGTTATTCTTCAATGGGATATAGATTACTAGATCCTGAAACGAAACGCATAACTGTATCAAGAAATGTGAAATTCGACGAAGAGAAAAAGGAAAATGTTCAGTCGAAACAATACATTCTAGAAAATTCAGAACCAGTCGATAATGAAATTGATCCAGATGTTCTAGAAAATACGAGTGATGAATTAGATGATCCTGAAGAGAAAAAAGACAAAACAAGAAAATCTGAAAGATTTAAAAAGCAACCTGTACGGTATCCAGATCCTGAAGTTTACGAAGCATTACTTTGCCAACAAGAAACATTAACGTTTGAGGATATCAGATCCCTCCCTAGTGATGAACAACGCTTGTGGAAAGAAGCTATGGACGCGGAGATTGAAAGTATGAAAATCAACGATGTCTGGGATCTTGAAAAATTACCACCTGACAAACGACCTATTTCCTGCAAATGGGTATTTACCATCAAAAGAGATGGTCGACATAAGGCGAGACTCGTAGCTCGTGGATTTATGCAAAAAGAAGGGCTAGACTATAGTGAAACCTTTTCCCCTGTAATAAGTATGCCAGCTTTACGTTTGGTTCTTATTTTGATTTTAAATGAAGACTTATATGCATCTGTGTTAGATGTTAAAACAGCGTTCCTGAATGGTAAGTTAAATGAACTTGTTTTTATGGATCAGCCGCAAGGCTATGATGATAAAAGTGGGCGAAAGTGTAAACTTAAAAGAAGTTTATATGGTTTTAAACAAGCCCCACGACAATGGTTTGAAAGGTTTCATGAATTTATTTCAAAGTTAAATTTTAAATCTTGTGATAATGAACCTTGTATTTTTATTCGGTATAATAATGATCATAAAATAATTATTGCTTTGTATGTAGATGATATGTTAATTGCAGGTTCAGATGTAAATGAAACTAATGTAGTTATTTCCCTATTACATAACGAGTTTCACATGTCAAAATCGGAAAGTGTTTCAGAATTTCTAGGTATTCAAATGAAATTAAATTCTGATAGTTTAATAATGGATCAAGAGTCTTACATAATTAAATTGTTAAGTAAGTTTAATATGCTAGATTGTAAACCCAGTGACATTCCTATTTCTCCTAAGTCCACCCCATCTGATTTAAAAAATGGTAAACCTTTTAATGGCCCATATCGTGAACTTGTAGGTTGTTTATTATATTTAGCTTATATTTCTCGACCTGATATTTTGTATGCTATTAACTGTTTAAGTCAATTGCAAGAAAATCCTACTGAAATTGCATGGACAGCACTTAAGAAAATCTTAAGATATTTAAAAGAAACATTGTCTTTAAAACTTGTGTATAAAAAGCAAAATTCTGATCCTAAATTATCCATGTATGTTGATGCTGATTGGGGGGCTAACACAAATGACCGCAAATCAGTAACAGGTTATATTTTAATGTTTTGTAACATACCTGTTCTGTGGTGTTGTAATAAACAAAAATCAGTTGCCTTATCGTCAACTGAAGCTGAAGTCATTGGTTGGTTGGTTGGTTGTATGGGGTTTTATGGCGCAAAATCCCTTAAGGGACATGCTGCGCCAAAAAAGTAAACTAAAGCATCAAAAAAGTGAGAGATAGAAAAAAGACAAAATAAAGGAACAATAGGAAGAGCAATCTGGATGGGGTATCCCATCCAGATGTAGTCAAACAAGTGTAGAAAAGACTAACTTTTAAATACTAAAAAACAGTAGAGTAAAAACATAAGAGTAAGTCAATAAAAAGTGCAGTCTGGAAGGGGTTCCCTTCCAGATATCACAAAGGTGTAAACAGAAAACTTAATCGTTAAACCAAAGATATAAAAATTATATTTCAAAGTAAAATCCAGCATGTTTTAAAAAAATAAATAGTGCCCTATGAGGTGTATCCCCAATAAGGTTTGTCAAGAGTGGTGATGATGACTTAAAATAAATTCTATATAAGTGCCGGAGACCCGGGCAGTCAGTTAAAACATGATGAATGGTCAGGTAATCAAAATGACAATGTGGACACATGGGAGCATCCTCCCGAAGTAAAAGATGTTTATGAGTGATCCTTGAATGTCCAATTCTCAAACGAGTAAGTAGAACATCTGTTTTTCTTGGATAAGTCGGAGGCCAGGTCATTATTATAGGTTTGATATGGTGCAGTTTGTTATTGATTTCTAAATCCCAACTTTCTTGCCATTTATTCTGAATAAAAATATTTATAAGTAGTTTAACGTCTGAGAAAGGAACATTATGGTGTAACGGATTAAGAGCACGTTTTGCCGCCTCATCTGCTTTCTCATTGCCAGGAATACCCATGTGTCCAGGTACCCAGCAGAATAAAATGTTATGACCACGTCTTGTCAATTTGTTATAAAAATCTAGGATGGATGAGACAAGAGGATGTTTGTTAAAAGATTTAATTGCGTCAATAGAACTATTTGAGTCTGTATATATAATGAAGGATGAGCTATGATGATGAGATATGTGCACCATGGCTCTCTCTATTGCAATCAGTTCAGATGTAGAGACAGAGATAGAAGGATGAAGACGATAGCTTAATGAAGTGTTGCCACAAAATACACCACAACCAACAGTATTACCACTCTTAGATCCATCTGTATAAATGTCAGTATAGCCATTAAAGTTTGCTCGATGTGCGGCAAATAACTGTTGAAAAACTGCAGGGGCCAAATTGTTTTTATCATATCCTTTAAAGGGATGGAGCGATGTAATATCAGGAGGATTCCAAGGAGGGAGTACATGCAATGGACATGGACTTACCCTGATATTACTCAGTGGGCTATTATCAGTAATTTTCCTAATTCTGACACCAAAAGATGGGATGCAAGATGGTCGATGCTGATAAAGAATATCATTGTCTGTGTTTAAAATGTATGTATGAATAGGATGGCCAGGATGTGAAAGGAGACGGTAATATAGTTCTAAAGAAAGCTTTTCACGAATGTGGTGTAATGCTGGTTCATTGCAGTCAACATAAAGACTTAAAACTGGAGAAGTACGAAATGCACCAGAGCAAACACGGAGTGCGCTATGGTGCACTGTGTCAAGTTTTTTAAGAACAGAATTGCGTGCGGAACCATAGACCTGGCAGGCATAATCAATTTTGGAACGGATTATAGAGCGATAAATTTTCAAGAGAGAACCACGGTCTGCTCCCCAAGAAGTGTTTGAAAGCACCTTAATTAAATTAAGTGATTGCTCGCACTTTTTACGTAACTGCAAAACATGTGGCAAGAAAGTGAGTTTTTTATCAAAATATAAGCCGAGAAAGCGAACGCAGTCAGTAACAGCAATTTGAGATGCTCCAATATAAATTTCAGGATCTGGATGCAGATCCCTACGTCTACAGAAATGCACACAAGAAGTTTTGTCTTGGGAAATAATAAAACCATGTTTATTTGTCCATTGAATAATACGATTGATAGCAATTTGTAATTGTCTCTTAATAAAACGCATATCTTGTCCTTTACATAAAATTTTAAAATCGTCAACATATAGTGTACCCTGCACACAAGGTGGTAATTGTTGCAGTATATCATTTATCTTGATTGCAAAGAGGGTGACACTCAGAACACTGCCCTGCGGTACACCTTCTTCTTGTACATAAAAACTGGAGAGAATCCCCCCAATTCGAACTTTAAAAATTCGAATGGCGAGAAAGTTCTTAATAAAAATCGGGAGGTTCCCACGAAAGTCCAGGTTAAAAAGGTCGCGAAGGATACCATACCTCCATGTCTTGTCATAGGCTTTCATCATGTCGAAAAAAACAGTGACCAGATGGTTGCGTTTTAAAAAAGCAGTCCGTATATGGGTTTCTAAAAGAATGAGGTTATCGATAGTGGACCTACCACGCCGAAAACCGCTTTGGAAGGCTGCAAGGCAATTATTTGATTCAAGAACATGCACCAGGCGGCAAATGACCATTTTTTCTAAAAGTTTGCAGAGGCTGCTAAAGTTTGCAGAGGCTGCTAGAGAGTGCGATAGGCCTGTAATTGTTTGGGTCACTGGAGTCTTTCCCTGGCTTAGGAAAAGGAAGGATAATTGCTTTAGACCAGGCATTAGGGAAAGTTTGTTCAAACCAGATTCTATTGAAAAAAATAAGTAAGTTATTGAGAGAGGTGGAAGAAAGATGTTTTAGCATGGTATATGTGATGCCATCGTGTCCTGGGGCAGATAACCGGCTCTTTTGCAAGCGGCTTAAGAGTTCTGGAATAGTAAATGGGAGATTGTAATCATGAGAATGGCGAGAGTTAAAATTGATGCTGGTATTTTCAGTTTGTCTTTTGTATGATAAAAAAGGTTCTGGGTAAGAGTCAGAGCTAGAATTGGAAGCGAGGGTACTAGCTATTGTCTCAGCTATATTTTGGGGAGACGCTATTGTTTGGCCGTTGTGTTTTAAGATTGAGATATGATTTTCAGAATATAATCCCATACAATTTTTTACTTTTTTCCAAAGAACTTTACTTGAGGTGTTACTGTTTATATTGGAGACGTATTGCATCCAGGATTTACGTTGGCTTTTACGCCGCACTCTTCTAGCATCAGCCTTTGCTTTTTTGTACATAATATAATTAGTATTATTGGGATACCTCCGGATGATACCCCAAGCCTTCTGTTGATTTTTTTTTTTGCCTTTTTGCAGTCATCATTCCACCATGGTTTCCTGTGCTTTGGGGTAGAAAGTGATTTTGGAATGCTAATATCTGCAGCATTGATAATACATTGGGCGATATTATCAAGCGCATCGTCGATATCACCTTCTATCATTTCACTTGTAATTTTTGCAAGGTCTGTGAAAGTTCGCCAATTGGCTCTGTCATAGATGTAGCGTTTAAAGCAATTATTAGAATCCGTGTGAGGAGTTGTCTGTGAGATAAAAGTTGGAAAGTGGTCACTGCCGTACAGGTCATTAGAGACCCAGAAGGTCCAATACGGATATGATGGGGAGCAGATAGTGAGATCTATGGCATGAAAGGTGCGCGTCGGTTCATGAAAATATGTATGATCACCATTATTGAGTAGGCATAAGCCATTGTCGGAAATTAATTTTTCTATTATGTCACCACGTTGATTGGAGTCAGAATTCCCCCAAAGTTGGCTATGAGCATTAAAATCCCCAATGATGATGAAAGGAGTGGGGAGTTGGAGAACTAGATCCTGAAGTAGTGCTGACTGAATAATTTGATGGGGTGGTAAATAAATAGAACAGATTGTAATGAGACGTTTTACATGAGCACGGACTGCAACAGCTTGTAAGTTTGTGTTTAGTAAAACATGAGAATGAGGTAAACTGCGAGAGATGAAAAGAGCCACTCCACCAGTAGCTCTTTCATTGCCTGTAAAATCTTTTCTGTAGGTAGCATAGTTGCGTAATTTCGCTTTGTCGGTAGGTTTTAGATGGGTTTCCTGCAGAGCTAAACATAAAGGTTGATGGTCGGATAGAATATTACGGATTTCGTCAAGTTTATTGTGATAACCACGGCAGTTCCAAGAGATAATATTAGACATGAATTTTATTTATTTATAAAGTTATTTGCGATATTTTATTCGGAGGTAATGGACATACTATCTCCATCATTGATTCTTCATCCGGTTCTGGGTGAAGAGCTAAAGCATCATCTTCCTCCATTTTATTTTTCTGTTTTGATTGGGTTATACTTTTAGATATTTTATTCTTTTTCTTTTTGGCTGTATTATCATTTGATACTTTCATTGTTGGTAGGTTAAACCTTCCTGCATCAGATTTACGGTTTGGTTTTACAGATGGTGTTTTAGTTTAATTTTGAGAACCTCTATTATGGAGTGGGTGTTTTGAGCTAAAAGATTGTGATGATATTGAATAAGCATTTGTTGAGGATGTAGGAGGAGCAGATTTCGGTGACTTAGGAGAAACAGATTGTGATGACCTAGGAGGAACAGATTGCGTTGAATTATTTGTCTTACCAGAATTATTTGACATATTTTCTTTTTGATTAGGCTGGCAATTAGTTTTAGCGGGGAATTCGGTTTGAGTTGCAATAGTTTGATAAGTTTTTTGGACAGTTTTAGATACCGCAGCAGCATATGATACACCAACTTTGGGAGTTCTGGATTCAACTATTTTTCTGGCTTCAGGGTATGATATATTTTGTCTTGTGCGAATTGTCTGTATTTCTTTTTCTATTTTCCACTGTTCACACGATTTAGCATAGGATGGATGATCTTTTTTGCAGTTGACACAACAAGGTGGAGCATTGCATTGCCCACTTTCGTGGCCAACTGCACTGCACCGACCACAGGTTTCCTTACCTCGGCATGATGTCTTTGAATGCCCAAAGCGTTGACAGTTAAAGCAACGCAGTGGGTTTGGGATGTACGGTCTGACAGAACATGATAAATATCCAGCTTTTATATATTTGGGTAGGTTAGGTGTGTTAAAAGTCAGTATAATATGCTTAGTAGGTATTTGTACTTGGTTCGCTGGTATTTGTTCATCTTTACGGGTGATTTTTATACGTCTAGCTCCTATGACATTTTGTTCCCTTAAGTTTTCCACTATTTCATCTTCAGTTACATGCAAGAGGTCAGATTCTGAGATCACTCCGCGAGATGAGTTTAAGGTTCTATGTGGCGATATGGTGACGGCAATGTTTGCAAAGTGAGTACATTTTTTTAAGTTCAGTGCTTGTTGGTTATTGCTTACTTCAATTAGCAGTTCACCTGTACGGAGTTTTTTTATAGTTTTGGGTTCGCCAACCAGTCCTTGGATAGATTTATTAATCAGAAAGGGGGATGTTTTATCAAAACTCCCTTCTTGACGTTTGACGACGAAAAATCTTTCTTCAGTTTTACTTTCATCAGATTTGGGATTTTTAGGTTCCGTATTGGAAACAGAAGCCTCTACTCTCTCACCCCATGATTCTTTTTTGCCCTGATTAACAGTAGCGTTTGAGGCAGAGCTCAATGCATTATTATTGTCATTATTAGCTTGTGGGGCTTCCACATCGCAGATTTGATTTCCTGATATTGTAGCCATATTAAAGATAGAATTGAAAAAACGCCAGGCATCGGGCCTGGTCACCGACCCTTCTTCTTACCGTTACTTTAGGCGCAGGTCTTAAAAGGGTGAAAACTATCAACAAACTTCCACGTTTTTCGAACATTGGATTAAACTCGATAACATTTCTTAATCTCTAGTTCTTTCACTTTGGAATCAGGAAGCCAGTAGGTAAGCCTTAACAGCTCTGTCCAACCTACAGCCCCTTTCGCCGAAAGGCACCAGTCTCCCGGTGTTGGTCCTAACAGCCACCATACAAGTATGGCGTCCTCCGATCACGGAACCGAATTTCGGAAATGCCCTGCACTCTGGGACTCGAGATCAGCCTAAAAAGGTAGAAACGAGCCGATGAGATTAAAAAACCTCAACACCCAGAGTGTCTCACGTGAAAATAAAAAAAACCCCACTATTGTAGAAAAAAAAAGAAAAAGTAATGTGAGAGAAAACTTAGAAACAAGGTGTATTTTTTGTCTTTTTTAAAACCTTTATAATTTTTATTTCAAAAGAACAAGAACAACGTTAGTAGAACAAAGAACAGTTTCAAGAAAACAGTAACAAAATCGAACAAGAACAAAGAGGGATAACAAACTGAAAAGAGAAGACTAAAAAGTGTGAAACAAAGAAAAAAGGATAGACAACCAAAAAGAGAAGAAGACAGGAAATGAGAAAGATCGCTCGGGAACCCGGGGTCGCGAAACCCGTAAATACCTAAAGAAGGTATTCCCCTGGGGGGCTGAAGTCATTGCTTTAACTAAAAGTTTGCAAGACTTGTTATGGTTTAAAAATATTGCTAGTGAAATTGTAAATATTAAGGATTTAGTAATTTTTGAGGATAATCAATCATGTATAAAATGTATCAGTAATGAGAGTAATTATGGTAGAATGAAACACATTGCTATTAAATTGAAATTTGTTCGCAATATTATAAAAGAAAATAACATCAAAATTGAATATGTTCCTACGAATATGCAAATTGCCGATTTATTTACAAAGGCATTACCTAAAGTTAAATTTTATGAACTATTATTTCTTTGTTGTTTGTACAAGTAATGTTTAAATTGTGTCATACTATTATTAATGATTGATTTCAAGAAATTTCTTTGTTTTTCTGATGTAATGCTAGATTATGGGCGGGTGTTGAAAATAATCATAGCATTACATTAAATTCTTATTAATTTCTTTTTGTACAACTATGTTTCTTGTGATTGGTTGTTTAATGTAGCTTTCTTTCACGGCCGCCAATTCCCCGACTTGGGCCTTGCAAAATCTATAAATACCTGTAAATTTTCTGTTTTCTTTCAGTATGTTTGTGTAATTGTTCTTGTTAATATCAAATATACTCACTTCGATCCACGTCTTTATGTCTGCCTTTTTATTTATTTTAACAATAATTAACATTTTTCTTTAATCAGGAAAAAAAAAGGATAAAATAGTCACATTTTTAAGATTATCATATAAAAAGGGGATACATTACCATTTAATAACATCTTTACCTTTTTCCTAATGTAAATAGTCTGATATTTAATTTGTTTGTTACTCTAGAACTATTTCCTTAACATAAGCTGATTAATAATAAATATAGTAAATTAGAACATTCTAGATTTAATTTGTGGTACAGGATACAGTGAGAAAAAATCATTCATACACATGGTCTGTTTATATAAGGATAAGGGCAAACATATATATTGAAATTTATGAATGAAGTAGCTTGTTTGTTGGTAAGAAAAACTTTATTTACTGTAAATAAATAACTTTCTACTCATTTATCAAATAGAATGAAGCATTTAATAAAGATTAATATTTGACAATTTTGTTATTCTTTTTTCAAAACAAGATAAAATAATGATACTTTTAGGCTTATCATATAAAAAAGGTATTTTAAGATAGCCTATTTTAGAATGTAACTAGTCTGATATTTTATTTAATTATTATTCAAACTATTTCTTTGGCATAAGCTGACTAAAAATAAATTTAATTTAATAAATTGGAATAGTGTAGATTTAACTTATGGTAGATACAGTTAGAAAAATTTATTCATACACATGATCAGTTTATATGCTATGCTAATGGTAAACAAACATGTTGAAATTTATGAATGAAATAGGTTGATTGTGTAGGTAAGAAAAACTATTTACTTGTATATAAATAACTTTATTCATTTATATCAATCAAATAGAATGAAACATTTAATAAAGAATAATATTTTGTTGAACTTTTTATCTATTTTTCAAAACAAGGATAAAATAATGGCACTTTTAGGCTTATCATATAAAAAGTTACATTTTTAAAATAATGTTAGCCTACTTTATAATGTAACTAGTTTGATATTTTATTTATTTATTACTCAAAAATTATTTCCTTGACATAAAGCTGGCTAAAAATAAATTTAATTTAATAAATTAGAATAGTGTACATTTAACTTATGGTGAGAAAAATATATGTACACATGGTCAGTTTTATGATAATGGTAAACATATTGAAATTTATGAATGAAATGTTGATTGTGTAGGTAAGAAAAACTATTTACTTCTAAATAAATAACTTTCTTCATTTATCAATCAAATAGAATGAAACATTTAATAAAGATTAATATTTTGTTAAACTTTTAATCAATTTTTCAAAACAACAAAACTGCAGCATAAAATAATGGCACTTTTAGGCTTACATAAAAAGTTACATTTTTAAAATAATGTTAGCCTATTTTATTTGTAACTAGTGTGATATTTTATTTATTACTCAAACTATTTCCTAGATTTCAGCTAACTAAAAATAAATTTAATTTAATAAATTAGAATATAAAACTTATGGTACAGTGAGAAAAATATATTCATACACATGGTCAGTTTATATGTTAATAAACAAACAGTGAAATTTATGAATGAAATAGGTTGTCTAGGTAAGGAAAACTTTATGAATAAATGATTAGCTTTCTTTTCAATTATCAATCATTCATGATCGAATAGAATGAAACATTATTAAAATTTTGCATTATTATTATTCTTCTCTCAAAGCAACAAAACAAAACTGCAGTATAAAACTATACTTTCAGGCTTATAATATAAACAGTTACATTTTTAAAATAATGTGAACGTACTTTATAATGTAACTAGTCTATTTTTTTTTGGTAAAATCACCATCAATCAAGAATGTATAAGTCAAAATTAACTTTTTTACTCACTGGCCAGTACATGATTTTTTTTTTCATTAGCCAGATTTTTTATGCACTGGCCAGTAACAAATTTACAAATGTTTGATTAAAAAAAGTGCTTTTCGTTACTGTTATATCTTTCATCGCATCAGGCAAAGACATTCACGAGCTAAAATCTACGGGAAGGTTCTTTTCCAATATCTCATTTGCATTTCAATATTTTAAAATAATTTTGTTCCCATTGGATAGCTGAGGTTGATCCCTACATTAGCCCTTATTTTACTTTGAGTGCATTTTTATGATGACACTTTTACTTTTGGAAATGATTCCAAAAGTGAAAATAACATTTAAAAATGTATGCAGCCAAAAAAAAAGTAAAAAAGGGCAAATGTAGCGATCAATCCTAGCTATCCAATTAAAATTATTTAAATGTAAATGAGATATTAGAAAAGAACCTTCCCATAGGTTTAACATTAGCTAGCAAGTATCTTTGTGGGACGGGAGCCTTAAAATCATGACTTACTAACATCCTTTATTTACCCTTTGACAAGATTACACTCGACATAAAAAACTGGCATTTACTGCAGTCAAATTATAATATAAGTGATAAACTATGTTTACAGATATGCTGATATTGTATTTAAAGATATGCTGATATTGTATTTAAAGATATGCTGATATGTTATATAAACGAAAAATGGATTTTTGAAATTAGAATATACTTTAATTTAAAAAATGATTTCACATCATGGATATTTCATTTTTACCTAGTGGAATCTATTATCACAATTGACGAGTGTCAAGTGGCAACTTAAATTTGCACAGTTGTGGCAATAAAGTCAATCTCCAAATTTTCAGTATTACTCGCTGATTGGCGAGTGCTAATTTTTTCTTGTACAATAATGCAGTTATTTTTCACAATTTTTTTTATAGTTTATATATAATAAAATCTGATGTTTAAGGGAAATAGCTACATAAATTTTCATCATCAACAATTTCAAATTTCACAAAGAAAAAATTCTCCTTGACTTTCAATGTTTATTACTCACCCCCACACTCTCAACTTCATTCATGAATTTTTTTTAGTCAATGACCATTTTGTTTTTGTACTTTTAAAAATATCATTTTACCCCTTCAAATAAAGTCAATGAATATTTCCACTTAAAAAAAAAAAAAACCTTAATTATATGTGTTATAGACACAAATTACATTGTTGATGTTGTCTTGCCAACAGAATTGGAACTGTACACTGGATAAAGGGTAAAACTGCCACACCCCTCCCCCTTTACGAAATCTGTTTTCACAAGATTATAAGCCATGGCCATAGATCTCCCACTCCCGAAATAAAAAAATTTCTGGGGTACAGACTTTGGCCCTTGAAAACCTAAACATTTATATAACTGAATCTTCTCTTCCCCTAATATGCAGGATGTTTCTAAATTAATGGAACAAACTTTTAAGCATAACTACTCCTGAAAAATGTTTTGTACATAAAACCAGACAACAATATATTTATTTCAAGAATAAGATAGTGTACCTCGCTGAATTCAACCTTTCGTTCACAGCTTTCACAATATTGAAGATTTTTATCAGATTAGTTTTGTATAAATGTGATAACATCATTGGAAGTGTGAAATTTCGTTAAGTGACACAGCATGTACTGCAAAGTTTAGGTGTATATTTTTAATAACCACATACATATCATTTACAATGTAAAGAATAAAATTTTCAGTTAAGGGGTTGGTCACTCAGATTCCAATTTCCCCTCCCTAATGTAAAGTCTATGGGCATTTGATGCATTCGTCTATTTAAAATTTAAAATATCTCCTCGGGAAATTAATATTTTTAACTTCTATTTTAGTGTACCTTTCCTAAGATGTCTCTTTTTTCCTTAGCTCTCAAAATATTTCTAAAGTATAGGCTTAATTTTATATGAAGTGTTAAAATTTTACTCACAGTTTGCCGCTTTTAACACATAAAATATTAAATTCAGCATAGATTTTAGAAATATTTTGAAAACTAAGAAAAAAAACAAAAGATGTTAAAAATAGGAATTTGCCGGAGAAGATAAATATATGAATGCATCAAAAGTCCACAGACTTAACATTACGGAGGAGAATTCCAAAGCTGAGTGACCAGTCACTTTAAGATTCAGATTTAAAAAAAAAATCAAAATGGTCATTTTGATTAGTTTATTAGATACTGGGGTAAAAAAAAATGTGTTGGTAAAGCAGAATATCATTTCATAAATGAAAAAAATTATACTAGGCTCATTAAATCTTCTAAGCAATCATCAGTTACTGAATCAGAGGTGGAAAAAGTATTATAGTATATTTATAAACAAGCTGTTTTATTATTCTTAATTATTTATAATTATCTCAAGCTGTTTGGCTTTTTTTAAGAGTGACAAAGGTATATTGGAAATTTCCTTAATATAATTTCTTTCGAGATGCGGTTGAAAAATATTTAAAAAGGCTTTTAAAATTGGAAAACACATTAAAACTAATGCGTAACAAAAAAACTGCATGAATTTACTCTTGCCGTAATAAACATTTAGTTATTTAACCAAGAACATTTATGAATGCATTAAAAATAAATTAATGCAAATTAACTGTAAGCCACCTTTATTTTAAAAAAATAGATCCCGCTTTTCCTGGTAAAAAGGAGAAGGAAAATTAACACTAAATTAAGTACTTCATGATAAGCAATGACCAAAAGGTGTTATGTATATAACTGTAGCACGATATAGTAACATGTAAATAATATAATTATATTAAAACAACAAATTAAACCTTCGCAACAAGAAAAATATGATATAGATATGTTTTACACACTAAAAAGAAGAAAAAAAAAAGACTTACTGCATCAAATCCCTAACAAAAATACCCGTGCAAAACCACATGGCAATATATTTTCTAGCGGGCGGGTAACGTATCGTTTACAGCAACCCAGAGTACCGGTTTTTCAACCGCGCCATTGACCACGCCAAGCTTGCTTCGCCAAATGCGCGAATCGAGGGAAGATTCCAAAATCGCGTGCAGTCGTACATTTATTTCACATTTATTTTGCTTTTTTATTAAATTTTTAAAATTGATTTTTCACCCTTAAATATTGTGTTTAGAGGCTCGTCTTCCCTATTCGGACTAATTTGGGCACGCCGCATCGATTGGCATACATCGTTTTTCTCTAGCTATGTCGGGGGGGGGGGGGGTTTGGGGGAGGAGGCATTTTCTTTAAATTTAGTTTTATAGGCACCTGTAATACCTTGTTGGAAAGGTCTTGGTCTAAGCTTCTCGTAACAGTTAACATTTTTAAGTTTAACTCACTTTTGCGCCGATAGGGTGCGCCATAAGTTTTCAATTCTCCCTTATTACTCTTCCACCACATGTGCAGGGTTTATTGTTTCTTTTTTCATATTAGCCTTCTAGGATCCCTTGTTTTGCCTTCCCACTCTTAATTTCCTTCTCCTTTGAAGGCCTGCAGGTATTAGCGCAGCTTCAGTTTTATTAGACTTTTTTTTTTAATTTTTTTTTCCTCACCTCATTTATTGAGGTTAGAGGCTCATCTTCCCTATTCGGACTATTTGGGCACGCCGCTCGTTTGGCGTATATAGTCTTTCTCTAGCTTAGCAGGGGGAGATAGGGGGGAAGGGGGCTATTTCTTTAATTGTTATCCAAATTGGCACTTGTAGTACCTTGACGGAAAGGTCTTGGTCTAAGCTTCTCGTATCCGCATTCTATTCTATGATTACCTCACTTTTATGCGAATAGAGGGCACTTTCTGCTTATTTTTCCCCTGTTTTGTTCCCCCTTCACTTGCAATACCTTGCAGGAAAGAACTAGGACTAAGCTTCCAGTTTCATGAGTCATTCCTAAGCTAACTTCATTTTAGTGACAATAGAGGGCGCCATAAGCCTTAAATTTCCCATTTTTATACTTTCATACTGCCCCATTGGGGATTACAGCTTACTCAAGCGCAGCAGGGAACTCAGACTTCAGTGGTGAATCCTATTTTTACTATAATTTCCCGAATCTATTATAGCTTTAGAATGGACTATTACTTCTTTATATAGGCTATTACCACTTTCAAAATTCTTCTCACTGGCTCAAAAACCCACTCATCAGGTCCACCCAATGTCATTAACTTACTGCAGTGTTTGTTTAAAGACTAATGCCAGTCAAAGTGTTATATTAACATTTCACATGAAAGCATAGTTTCAATTCATTTGATCTATTCACCATATGGTTTATTGTAAAAATTATGTAAATATCTTTAAGTGTACACATTTAAGTGTCCATATTATTAAAGCATTAACAGTGCTTCCAAGCTCGGGAAGCCAAGCCCACAATATGTCCTGCCCCCTTAACTTTAAGTGTATCCCCCCGTAACTTATTATGTATTCCAAACTTCTGTACTAACTCTCCACATTAAAATAAGTCTCACTCCTTTCTCTTCCATAATATCCATCCACTCTAAATAATATCATTAAGTTTTATTTTATTTTTTTCCCCCTCTCAAAAGTTTAATAGTTCAGTTTCGGCAATCCTCTTTTTTCTTACTATTTTCGATGATCTAGATCACTGGTTTTAGCTATTCCCTTTATTATTTTTCCTTTCCTTCAACTTGACCGGAATGTGCTCTAGCAATGCCTGGTATATACTATTAGATAGTATTATCTCCTAATTTCTAAAAGCTAGTAAACAATTGTTATTTAAATAATCATTTCGAAGAAAAGAAGAATAGGCACAGACGCTGAGAAAAAGTAGCTGTGGCCACTATTTCTGTACTCAGCTTGAGCTTATACAGTTAAAAATGAGTATGTTCTCAGAAAATGAAAATGAATTAAATATGTCTAATATTCAATCACAAACCCGAAAACGCCTCAGAAATCGCAAAAGAAGATTATCCAGATCTTACCCCTTCTCCTCAGTGGAGGATCTAACAAAAAGTATAAAAACACCTTCACAGTCAGTCATTAAAAGGGGGTCGAGAAAACCGCCTACACCTATACAAGGCAACAAATTACAAACTTTTGACACAGCAATGGAAAAAATCATGAGCATTGAGGAGAAGATAGAAATGATGGACAGATTACTACGAAAACATGATGGAAAATGCGAGATAGAGGCAGCAAAATATCGAGAAAACATCCTCCAAGAGTTAAAAGAAAACAACATTAAGTATGAAAAAGTAAAAACAAATTTAGAAAATGAAATATTCGAAGCAAATGAAGCCCTAGAAAAGGAGAAAAATTTGACACTTAAACTACAACAATTAATAATGGAGAAAGAAAAAGAAGTAAATCACTTGAGGGAATATAGTGAAACCTTGAAAGGAGAAATGGAAGAAAAAATAAAATAAAAGGAGAGCTCCATCAGCAAACAGAAAATCAAGATACCATAAAAATGAAGGACCAGGAAGTGCAAATGCTAAAAGAAAAAGCACAAAACTATATTAAATCCAGAATAGAAGAAAACTTTGGAATATTGGAAACCGTAGGGACAATACTGCAAGAAAAGAATATAACTATGGAAAAATCAAACATTAAATTTATACAAGATGAAATAAAAAAGTTCTTGTATACGTTAGAAATGCAAACAGAGAAAATAGAAGAAAAAGAAAATCAAATTAAACAGCAGCAAGTATATATAGAAACGACTCTCCACTCCCTGGCGAGAGAGGAAGAACTAAAGCATGAAATACAAACAAACTTTCAACAGCAGGAATTAAAAATCCAGCAGATATTAACGTTGATAGGAAATCAGAAAAGTGATGAAATCTCAAATCAACAAACACCATCAATAATCTCCCAGGCTGATGCTGACACTGCCAACTCAACATCCTATTCAAAAATAGCACAAAAATCAATTCCCCAACATAATCAAGCCCATCAACAAATTTCAAGGAAAATGCCACAAATGTCTAAATCGGCAATATTATTAACGAGGATGAAAGAAACAAAAATGTCAATGACCATATTAAGGGGGATTGTGGATGGAGAACTAAAAGGAGAAGCAAAACTACCCAAGCTCTTCTGTACAATCTCAAGAGATAAAAACTCCTTTATAAAAGCAACAACCTCAAAAGAGGTAGATGACACGCTAAATATCTTGCAGAAAAACGAAAAATTACAGAGCTTATTGGAAATGAAATTCTTAGGGGAAAAAAGGAAAAAGATAATCATACTTGGTATTCCACAATATGTACAACATGAAGAAATACAAGATGTACTGAAATCGGAATTAAACCACGACATAAAAGATAATACCCAAAAGGTAATTTCACGACCAAAAAACAAATTCTATCAATTAATGGTAGAACTAGAAGAACAACAAGCATTTCAGTTACTAACACAAGGTAGAATCTTTATCGGCTTAGCATCTTGTAGAATATCACACTCCACTCCACTCATAAGATGTAGTAACCGCCAGCTTTTCGGACACCCAATAGAAAGATGCCGAAGAAAACAGACATGCGAATATTGCATGCATAACCACAAATCAGATTACTGTCCTAAAAAGAGTACCCCAGAACAGCACCAATGCGTAAATTGTTTCAACACAGTGGACAATTTTGGTAACCGCTTTGAGTATAGGCATAGTGCGTCGTCGAGCCAATGTCATGTATTTCAAAACTTTTATTATTATAGAAATGAACGTCTAAACCTTTCACAGGCGCAATATTCAACATAGAGAACATTTCTGATATCTCCAAACCCTCTTCTTCAGCATCATCATCAAATATCAACAATAACACCAAACAGCCATTTCCATAAATACTTTAACAATAGCCCAGATTAATCTGCAAAACGGCGACAGCAGATTACATACGCTATGCAATAAAGGAAAAAATAGATATATCCTGCCTCCAAGACTACTATATCTCAGATAATCGCCCATTAGGACTACCACTTTCAACACCGTATTACTTCTCAGTAGCAAAAAATTGCTGCATTATAATACTAAACCCTTCAATTAGCCATCTTCAAATTAAGAAAAACAACCATTCAGTCTTCATCAACATTCAATTAATAAATAATTTACTAACAATAGGATCACAATATTCACCCCCGTCAACAGATTTACAAAATGATCTTAATGATTGGCTAGAAGTAAAAGGCTCCAGCAGTTTATTCTTATTGGCTGGAGACCTAAACGCACACAGTGCCTTGTGGGGTTATGACAAAGGGCAAAAATTAATATCGCATATGGCAACGAAAAGACTCTTGTTACTAAACGATCCCCATAGTTTACCAACATATGAATTAATTAATAAAAAGGACAATACAACTTCAAGAAAAGGCTGGCCCGATGTTACACTTTCATCAATGTCACTGTTCCCTTTACTGGAAAACTGGATGGTACATCCAGATATGGACTTTGGAGATCATAGACTGATCACATCGAGCTTTAATATTGAAATCCCGCAGTTACCAATCAGAAGATATCGGACAAAACAAACATCATTTAAAAAATTCAACGATAAAATTAAAAAAGAATTAAACCAGCAAAATTTCAACTTCAAAAATATAAAAACCACTGAGGCATTTGAAGAAAAATATGAAGAATTTTACCAACTACTTAAAAGAACATGTGATCAGACACTCAAGAAAAGAAAAAGTACCCACCAACCGAAGATAACATGGTGGAACGATGAGCTACGCACAAAACGTAATTTAGTTAGGGCACTAAGAAGAAAAACAAAACTCCCGACAGCTACAGTACAAGATATAATTAAATTTAAATCACAAAGAGCCATGTATAAAAAAGCAATTTTGAACGCGAAAAAACAGGCATGGACAAGATTTTGTACACAATCCAAATACCCTTATGGAAAAATAAAAAAAGTAGCTTTTAAAAATTATCATAATCGAGAACTGTATTCATTAGAAGAACAAGAGGAAGAAACAGAAACAGCAGAAAGATTCTACGAAACTCTAACCACAGAAATATTTGGCCAATCAGAAATGCCAGCGGACTCAATATTTAACCAACAGAAGGCAGAGGCAATTGAAAATTTTACTTTAAAAGAACTTAAAAATGTCATCTACTCATTCAACAGGAACAAAGCCCCGGGGACCGATGAAATTGATCATAACATAGTACGACAATTATTCAAGCATCATAAGTTTCTCTTACTAGAAATATACAATGTTCTGCTATATTTCAATTACTTCCCCAAAACATGGAAGATTGGAGAATTGTTTTATTTCATAAAGCCCTCTAAAAAACCAGACATCGCATCTTCATATCGGCCAATCTCCTTACTGCCAATCTTCGGTAAAATATATGAAAAACTGTTATTAAAAAGGATAAATTTTAACTTATACAGCCAAAAAGAACTACAAAAATCATAACATGACTTCCAAGAAGGTCGTTCGACGGAGTCACCGATTGCCGAACTTTTCTCATTTATAAATCTGCTCAAAGAGAATAACAATTATATTTCCCTAATATCCCCAGATTTCAAGAACGCATTTGACCGACTACCCTGGCCGGAGACCTTAGAAGAATTAAAATTCCTAAAACTAAAACAAGCATTAATAAACATAGCAGCATCATTTCTTTCAACAAGAGGAGCAATGCCGAATTGGCTGTCAAAAAAGATCCACTGGTTTAGAAGAGGTTGCCCACAGGGGTCCTGTTTTGGACCTTTTCTTTGGAGAATATTCCTGAATAAATTACTGAGAATATTAAAGAAACATGGCTTTAAGATAATAGCATATGCCGATGATCTTCTTTTAATTTTTTTGGCCAAACAAGAAGACAGTTGGAGCAGATGGGAAGAGAGATACTACAAATAATAAGTGATTGGGCGGAACAAACGGATATGAAGTTCTCATATGACAAATGTGTAGTGTTAAATCTTCGAAGACCATGTTTCCTGAAGAGAGGACCAATATATAAATTGGATGGGCACTCCCTTAAATCTGAAAATACAATAGACTACTTGGGTTTAACATTGGATAAAACACTGTCTTTTCTTCCGCACCTGAATAAAAAAACGCATAGAAATTAATCAAATATCACAAAATCTTCTAAAATTCGCCGCTGCATATGGAGGGCTTTCGAAGCAAATTTTAAAAATCTGGTACTTACAAATATTAGAAAAAAATATCCTATGCCGCTTCATGTTGGTTTCCACACCTACCAGTCTCACACGGCTACAGGCTACTATCGGCAATTCAGACACAATGTCTTTTGCTTCTGTCGAGAGCTTATAGAAAATCATCAACGGCAGCTTTGAATGTATTGTGCGGCATTCAACCATTGGCGATCCAATTAAATACATTAGCAATTTCAGGACAGGTCCTACATTTGGGAATTCCATTAGAGGACAACTTTCCAATCTTCTATCAACCGAAAATATCCTCATCAATACCTTCCCCACACTAAGATTATCTTTTACTACAAGAAGGAGTTCCACCCACTTCAACAATAAATATATACACTGACGGCTCAAAATCAGATGCTAGCACAGCGTATGCTTTCTGTGTTTATAAAGAAGGAAAATGCATCCATACTCATCAAATAAAGTTACAAATATCAAATTCAATTTTTCAAGCTGAACAGCTCGCCATATTAGATGCAATATTATAGGCAGACTCCTCAGGGGACGGGAACTTCGTCATTTACACAGATAACCAGTCAAGTCTTGCATTATTGGAGAACGTTTTTAGTACAGATTTTATCACATCAAAAATTATAATAGCCTTACAGAAAACATCTAAATCAATTAAATTTCAATGGGTACGGGGACACACAGGTGTTAAGGGAAATGAACATGCAGATCAACTAGCCAAAGACGCTATAACAAATATTAAGGTACGAGAAATATTTCATCCATACCCAGCTTCACACCTTAAAAAGAAATTGAAAAAAGAAGCCATAGACAAATGGCAGCAACAGTGGGATTATGGTACCACTGGCAGATTTACTTACAAATTATGTCCAAAAGTATCAACAGACTTCATGTTATTACATAGAAACCTGTATATCTTCTCAACTAATCATGGACCCTTCCCGTCCTACCTATTCAAAATAAAGTTCCGTCGCCACTGTGTACCTGTGGTGAAATTGGTAACTCCCTTCACTATGTGCTCAGCTGTCCATTAACATCAACCCTCCATATCCGTAAATCAGCCACAATAGAACATCACCATTGGTTCAAATTTGAGCTGAAATCACCAATGCTATATACTAAAATAATAGAATGTGTGCGGTTACTAGAAAACAATCAACAAATTTTTCAAACCCACAAATGCCAATAGATGAACAAGATTAGCACTATTGAACAGAAACATGAACTTTAGACCAAACAGTGCCTAACTATGAACTTTAGACCAAACAGTGCCTAACTAAATCGAGAATATAAAACTTAGAAAACTCTTGTACCTAGAACAGCCATACACTCAGGTTATCCATAACCTAAAAGTTATCTCACAACAAAACACTTGAACTCATGATAATAACTATTAAACTAATGCACCTGAGAAAATGTAGAGCTTAAGAACATCTTATTCATCAGCTGTATTCGTAATTAATCAATCATATTCGTGTTCAAAATAATACACATTTTCGTCTGTAAAGCGGTCAGCTCATCTGTTCTATTATTACTTTTATTATTATATTTATAATTACTATTATTATTATTTGTACTATTACCTTTAATTTTTATTGTTAAAACTATTGTTAAATAATATTGTATTTTTTTTTTTTTAATAAACTTGCAACGCGGGATCTGGAAGCCTATGCCAATGGTGGGTTATCCCGCGTTGTAGAAAATTAAAATGTCTGTATTTCTTTTTCCATTGTTCACAAGATTTAGATTGATTGACCGAATTTTTATGGCACAAGGTCCCTTTAGGGACATGCTGCGCCAAGACATGGTTAAAACACAAAAACAATATTTTAACAAGTTAAAATATGGTCATAAAAATATGATAAGAAAAACAGCAAAGCGTGAAACACTAGTGATATGATATGATTAAAATCACATATTAAAAGAGTCAAAATATCTTGACTAAAAATACAAGTAAAATCTGTAAAAGTAGCAAGGTTAATATAATGAAAAGAAAGCAATGCGGTAATAAATATAAAACCAGTCAATAAGACAAAGAAAGTATTAACAGTTAAAATCTGCATGGTCCATAAGAAATAAGTCAATAAAAATAAGTAGAAAATAGCCAAATAAAAGATGAAATCAAGAATAAGTAACCACAGATTATTAAAAAATGTAAAATCACTTAGGAACATATTCCTCGAACACAGTATTTTTGTCATCTATATCCGAGTTATTATTGTATGACTCGGATTCCATACTTTCTTCCACGTACTGCTGCAATTGCTTGCGGTCCTTCACATTGGTGATAGATGACCTGACAGAGGATTTTTTCCCCTTTTTCTTCACAGTCTTCCACTGTGAAGAGGTTGTGGTTGATGATGGCCTTTTCCCTGTCTGTGCACAAGATTTTTTGTTTACTTTCTCAGTTTGAGGAGAATCAGGTTTCTGTAATAGAATTGGAGGTGAAGCAGCCTTAGTTGATGGTTTCCTCCCTTCTGTCTGTGCACAAGATTTTTGCTTTACTTTCTGAGAATTAGGTTTCTGTAACGGTGCTGGAGATGAAGCAATCTTAGTACGAGTCTGGTGCTCAGATGACTTATTGGATGCAACTGGAGATTTCTGTGACTGAGTAAGTTTGTATTCTATTATAACTGGTTTTGAGGATGGTAGCCAACGTTCTAATAATGGGGTCGTATAGCATTTACTACCACATGAGACATCACGGGTTTCTTTATTTGAAGTGCTACTTGATTGTGTAATACCTGAATTAATTGGCAGAAAAGAAGAGTCCGTCTGGGTACTTATGTGTCTTATAGATTTAGATTGTTGTCTGAGTAAACTAGAGTAAGAAACCACAACAGACGGGATTCTAGACTCAACAAGTTTACGAGCTTCAGGATAGGAAATTTTTTGGGTTATTTTAATAGCATTTCTTTTTCACGGATCCAGTTTGGACAAGAACGGGAGTATGCTGGATGATCACCTTTGCAATGTATGCAGCGGTCAGATTTTTCACAGGATTTACCGTCGTGACCGACTTCTGCACAACGTGGGCAGGTAACAGAACCACGACAAGTAGTATTGGTATGTCCATATCGTTGACATTTGAAACAGCGGAGAGGATTTGGGATATAAGGCAGGACAGGACAGCTTAGGTTGGCTGCTTTAATTCTAGTAGGTAGAGTAGAACTACTGAAAGTCAGAATGATGTGCTTTGTGGGAAGCACTTTCTCATTCCGTCGGATTGTAATACAGCGTACATAGATGACATTTTGATCTTTTAAATTTTCTAAAAGTTCTTCTTTTGTAGACAGTAAAATCAGGTTCCGATATTACACCACGGAAAGTATTCAGAGTTTGATGTGCTTTAACAGAAACATAGAAAGGTCCTATTGCATTAGAGTTTGAAAGAAGTTGAGATTGGTTGGCTGAAGAGACCTCGACAAGCAAATCTCCAGAATGCATTTTTTTAAGTGAACAATTGTCAACAAATACAGAATGAAATGTTTTTGCAATAAGAAAAGGTGAAGTTCTCTTAAAAGAGCTATCAGAGACTCTGTCAGTACGCTTAATAATAAAAAATCGATTGAATGAAATATTCTGTACATTTTGTTGCGCTCCAGATGGGAGAGTGTCAGAAGGAAATGAATTTTTTCCATCCATGTTAGAAAAGATAATTCAGACCCCGTCCGCACCACCCATTACCGAGCCCAACAAGGGGATGCACAATTGTGCACCAGTGCTAACCAGGGCCCATACGGTCACAAAACATTCCTATACCAGTCTCCACCCTTAACAAGATGGCTAGTAAATGCTCGCTCACTTGATCCCCAGCCAGTGACAAGTCAGCTGACCAGCCGATTGATGCGTACGGGACCAATATACACCCCCCGTCTACCTGAAGCAGAGGCCAAGGCAGTGTGTTGGTTTCCCTCAACTGCCATTATGGCCTTTTGAATAGAAGGTTGGTTGATTAGTTGATTGGGATTTTATGGCGCGAAGTCCCTTTAGGGACATGCTGCGCCAGGACAATTTCATAATGTAAAAATTATATAAAACCCAAAAATAATAATTAATAAATAATTGAATAGAAGGAAAGAAGGGATGGTTGTATGAGGTTTTATGGCGCAAAATCCCTTAAGGGACATGCTCCGCCAAAATAATGACAAAAAACCAAAAAGGTAACACAGAAAATATAAAAGGAAAGAAAGAGTAAAATTTAATTTAAAAATCAGATTAAAAGAACAATATGATACTTCATCATACAGCTACATTATAGAAGACGATTGAAACCTAAAAAGACTGACAAATGTACAGAAAATGAAGTTACACTAGACCTTAACCCCTTCGGATCTGGCGTCTTACTATTAGAACACATCTTTACATTGCTCTAAATTATTCATTTTAAAGAATTTTAAGTTTAAAACCCAGTGTCCTACTAATAATATATTGCAGATTAACAATTTAATCTCATTTTTGATCACATATGGCAGCACATGCCTCAGTAAGCAGTAAAATGGAGACTTCTACCAGTTTATGGGCAAAGCGCACGCACACATTTTTAACTTTCTCAAGAAAAATACTAATAATAATTTAGTGACATTTTGTTAATTATATTTTATAAATTAAGGCCTTTTCTAGCTAAATTGGTCATCTAACTTAGAAAATAGTGATAAATCACACTATAACTAAGAATAAAACATTTGTTCTAGTATTAGGACGTGAGGCCTTAGGGCTAACAAAGTGGATGTAAAAAGTACCCAGAATTGCTATATAAAACACAAAGAAATATTTTTTTAATCAAAATTTATTTTGCCATCTTCCATACTTTTAGATAGGTACATTGGGGCCTTTAGCTCCTTCTGCGAATTTTCTCTTATGGCCTCAATTGACTCAAAACATTTTCCTGGAAGTGATAATTTTAGCTTTGTGAACAGAAAAATGTCACACGAGGACATACCAGGCATGTTCGGTCCTTGGTTGACGACATTAGTTGCGTTTTTGCCCAAACACTTTTGCAGAACAATAAGTGAAAATTGAGCTCTTTCGAAATCAGTCGTGTGACGATGCGATTCAACTGCAAATGATTGGTCATAGTTTTATGAGCGGACTTTAAATATATGTGAGATATCTTGAGCCAACTCTCTTTAAGACACATACGATACTTTTCAAGCACCACACTATAAACAAAATTGGGCTAAAATACGGACATTGTACTGTCAATCCAGACGCCAGTTCAATGTCCGTATTTTAATGGAAAAATTTCCCCTTAAAATACAGAAAAATATCCGTTTTTCTCGAATTTGCGGGGGACATTTTCTGTTACAATGGCGTCTCGATTGCCAGTACAATTTCAGTGTTTTTTTTTTTTTTTTTTTTAACAGCGCAGCATCTTGATTTTGTTGCTGCCAGCTGTCCATTAAAAAGTGATGCCGAATTAAAAAAAGTTTGGACTCGGTACTTGTGCCAGCAAATATGGTAAAATCGTTGTTGTAAAGTGGCATGACAATAAAGTTGTGACACTAGCATTTACATTTCTGTCAGATAATGCGAAGGATATCGTTAAAAGATGGAGAAAAAAACATCTTCCGCTTATATTGATGTATATAGGCCAGAAGTTGTGAAGTTCTACAAGAAAAGAAAAGGGGGGGGGGGAGGACGACAAAAATGACTTCTTACCGTCATTGTATCGAACTGCTATAAAGTGTAAAAAATGGACACTTCGATTAATGTCTCATTATTTCAGTATGCCCATTATTAATTCTTGGTTAGAATATAAAAATGATGCAAAATGCATGGAAGTTCCTTCGCAAGATCAAATGAATTTATTTGATTTCACATTTGAAATAGCAGAAGCTCTATCACTCAAAGGCCAGTCGCTAATCCGTATCAAACGTGAAAGGCCGTTATCAAGAAGCACCATTTTCCCAAAGAACAAAACGAATACTGATGTGAGGCCTTCTAAAGATGTTAGATTTGATGGAATGAACCATATGATTGAAAGGAGTGAAAAGCAACAGAGATGCAAAATGGAAGGTTGTAGGTACATATAAAAGTACATGTTTGTGAAAAATATGAAGTATTTTTATATTTTCACGCATAAAGAAATTGTCTTAAAGGATTTCATATGAAATAAACTCATTTTATTCATTCTCATGTCCTTTACATCTTACATAATTGTAAATGTGCACAGAAATTAAAATTGCTCATTTTGCGTAATTTAAGCCCTAGTTCCTATTATTAGAACAATTTTTAATTAGTTTACTGATTATCGAAATGATATAATACTTCATATTATAGTTAATTATGTCTATTCCAGCTTATTTAATCTGCAATTTATTTTTTATCTGTCTCCAAATTAAATCAGGGCCGAAGGGGTTAAACAGTTATAGAGAAGAAGGCAGTTGTTGATAACCGATGTAATGGCCTTAGAGACAATGTCAATACTATTAAAACATCAATTTCTCCACTTTATTCAATTTTAATTTTCCATTAAATAAAGATAATTTGATATCTGAGGCAATACAAAAGGCTGTAACAATGTTCCCTCTAAATTCTCAGCCGGATGTGTATGCTCTTCAGAGGGAGAAGTAGTCTTTGAAATATGTGAGGAGAGGATGTCAATGGATGCATTAACAAATGTTGTGATCCAATACAAAAAAAGCCTTTCGGTATGTGTCAGTTAATTTTAACAGCAGGCTATGGAGTCGGTGCGAATGAAAGAGCATTTTAGTCAGTTAAAAATTGTGAAAGGAGTTTTTAGAACGAAAATGGCTGATGAAAGGTTTAATAATCCGATGTTGATGAAATGTGAAGGAGATATGATAAATATCTCAAAATTGGAAAATACAATGGATAGGTGGTCTTGCTTGAAGCAAAGAAGGATAAATGTAATGAAATTTGATGTTATTACAGCTTAGACTACATTTGCAAGATCATTTAATTATGATTAAATATTTTATAAGCAAAAAGTAATCTTATTTATTAAAAATCTTATGAAAACAGTTCAGAGTAACCGAAATCAGGTATGAAAAGAATTACTAAATAAATCATGTATAATTATATATATGGGGAATTCTGACAATCTTGACTTTTACGTCCCTGAATAATTTTTATTTTACTACATATTCTTTTTTTTTCATATACTGGGGAACATCCCATTGCACGATTGCAGAACAATATTAATGAGAAATAAGTTTTGGACGATGTTGGCGGTCCAAATACCAGGAAAACTCTTATACCGTCCCGTGTCCCTGATGCTGATCTTTAAGTTTGGAGCTGTCTGTATAAAATTACTTCAATAAAAGTAATTCGATGTAATTTTTTCAGAAACTGGGACAATTGTTTTATATAAATATGTAGCAAAAAATTAACCTGCATACATTTTTTTACGGTTGATATTTTTTTAACTGTCCCTGGGTTTTAGATTCCTTACCATTCATCTTCTAAAATTATACAGAAAATCACTTCAGATGCAGCCACAGAATTTTTTTCAAGTTTTTTCTCATGCAGAAAGAAGTATGCTTAAGAGCATATCAAATTGAAGACCATATGCCTTCAATGGTAACATGCACTTCTACCAAAAATCTTGATCACCACCCGCTTCCAATATATGTCATTAATGGATACTACTTCGTGAAACTAACACGAAATTGCAACTCTGTTGCCTTTATAAATTACCTACGTTAATCAAGGTTTGAAAAAAAAAAAAAAAAAAAAAAAACCCAACCCATTGGGCCTACTTGTCTAAGACCCTTTTTTGGGAGGGGAGGGGGGTCTAAAAAAACAGATTTTTTTTTTTTTTGGCTTTAGAGTTGTTTTTTTGGAGAACACTTTAAACTTCATTTTCATATACGTAAACATGCTAAATTTATACAGTAGTACACCAACTTACATCACCCTGCATTTAACAAAGTACTTATTGCATTTTAAAACTAATGGGAGTTTGTTAGGGAATTAAATATTTTCATATTAATTTGTATATTTAACTTTTGCTGAATAAATATACAATGATTCCATACATTGAAAAGTGATATAAAATAATGCTTTTAATTTATCACAACTGTTTACAGGTGTTCAATATTGCGATTTTGCACTGGGTGATACAACTCATCCTTTCATGTCACATTACTTTTTAACTTATATTTCTTTGTAAGAGTTATTCTTTTAATTGCAGGATAAATCATGCTTCTTATAAAAATTTGGAATTTCAATCGGACTGTAGAAAAAATTATCCAAGCTAATAGCTTACATAAGTAAATTGAAGAAGGTGCCATAAAGCTTGGCTATTCGAACCAATCCAATTTAATCATTGGGGAAACACCTCATGGGGCACTCTTTACTTTTTTAAAACTTTCAGGATTTTATTTTGAAATTTAAATTTTCTGTATCATTGGTTTGACATCTCAGAATTTGCTTTACACTTTTGTGACATCTGGATGGGAGCCCCATCCAAACTGCACTTTTTATAAAAACATTTTACTGTTTTATTCTGCTTTTAGGAGTTAAGGTTTTTTATTTTTCTACACTTGTCTGTTTCCCATCCAGATTGCTTTTCTCATAGCTCTTTTCATTTTACTTATTTTCTGTCTTACTTTTGGTGCTTTTAGTCTTTATTCTGGCGCAGCAACTCCCTTAAGGGATTTTGCGCCATAAAACCCCATACAATCAACCAACTCATTTAATTTATAAGCCGTAATCGAATCTGATGGAACAGACGTTGATTCTGAAGTCATTTTCAGTGCTCTTGTGAGTGAAAACATGTTTCCAGCAACAGTATTGATGTCGTTGCCACATGAACATATCTGGAGCGATAGCTCTACAAATCTTAGTGCTTCATTTCTTCAGTTTTCTTTACCAGCAAGTAGTTCACAATCGGAACCTCCAGCAGAAACTGTGTCAGTATTTGATACCACAGTCTCTCTAGTTTTCACCATCCCATACATGGATTTTCCTAAAAATTAAAGGCAGATTGCGACAAAAATAAAATGCCAGAAAAATCTTTAATCCGGAAAATGATTCGTGTTGTTAGTAAAGCTCTCATCAAATTCAATTCTTTGCCACACAGATTCCTTACTGCAGCAGTTGCACAGGACATTGTGGCAAAGTACCCGATATTGGGCATCCCAAACATAGGTGACACGCTTAAGGGGGTCCGGGACACATTTTCAAAAAATTTTTATTTATTGGGTTAAAATTTTAATTTTTTTGTGATGGTTAACCATATCATTTGTAAACAAAATCAAATGATAAAACTTCTCAGTTTTTTTAAAAAAATTTTTAATTTAAAATTTATGAAAAATGTGGTATAACTTAAAATCGTTATAACTCGAAATATTATTTGTAGAATTTAAATTGTTTTTCATTTAAATAAACAGAAATATATATTTTTTAATTTAGAGCAAGCATTTAAAAAAATATTAATTTAAAAAAAATTAAAAATATTTAAAATAAAAACAATAAAAATTGATGTAACTTTTTTAAAAAAATTCATATTTTCAAATGTAATTTTTTTTTTTCAAATTTGCTGGCTCAAAGTTAAAGTAAAGCAATTGAAAAATATATGTTCCAAGTTTCAAACATTTATCTTTAACAGTTCTAGACTTATAACAACTTAAAGATGAGAAATGGTGAAAATACCCATCATGAAGAAAAATGCAATTTCATTAGAAGCCGTTTCCTTGACAACCATAGCTTGAAAGATAGATTTTGAAAACAAACCAAAACGAAAAAATTAATATTTCCTGTTCTAATTAACATAGAAACATGATTTAAACGTCATTTTAAGCAGAAAAAGACAGAAAATTTTAATACAATAAAAAAAAATTTGAAAATTTTAAGATTTTTCTGTCCCGGACCTCCTTAGCTTATGAAACCATATTCACAAAATTGGAAAGCTGTATCCAAAATATGCGTCGACCCATAAAAAAGTTAGAGAAGGAATATTCTGAGGGAATAAATACAATGGAAAATTCAAGGCCAAAAAAAGATCAGTATGGTTGTGTAAGATGGCAACCGATTCTTCTTGAAACAAACTCCGGAAAGCCAAGAGATTGCCCGCAAATCTCTTCTCGAATGTTATAAAAATTCAAGTGACAGAAGTGATGTTGCAGCACTTATTAGCGAGACGTATGCCACACAGCGTCTGCTCATAAACTCTAAAGCTTTCATATCAGACATTCAAAAATTATGGCCATATCTTTTCCAAGAACACTATTTTATCGGTCATGCAAATGAACTGTTGGGAATAAATCTCATGTGTGTGGAACGAAACAAAGATTCCGCTATATACGTCGACGAAGATTCCGCTATATATGTCGCACTTGGTCTATTCTCATCTTAAAGTACGGAAACCAGCCTCGGAACTCAAGGCTGAATCTAGATCTTTCTAAATTTATGGTTAAACTGCATTCTGGGAATTCTAGTTTTTATTTTTTCAAAACATTGATTATTGCCAACTGGGTGGAGATTTCTTAGTCTTAATAATGTTTAATTTGAAAGAAAAATCCGATTTAGATTCCCCTAACTTTTGAAAACAGATGATCCATGAACAAGTATTCTTCATTGCCATAAAAACAAGCTTAAAGAAAGCTGCATTGTGATATCTCAGACCAATAGGCTTCCGTACTAATGCACTCGAGTTGTAAAATGGTTGGCCAAAAGTCCTCGACACAAATTTAAAAACTAACTTTTCGTATGGGAGTATTGTTTGGATGAAAATGATTCTCATAAACAAAAGTTTTGCTTCGGCAAGATTTTAGTTCAAAATCGAACATTGATGGTGCTGTAATTTCAAAGCTGCAAAAAAGCATCTAACTCGAGCAATTACTATTTATTTAGTACAGTTTGCAGCTATAGTTTTTCAAATTCTTTTGTACGCCGACAAGAAGTATATTTCATTGAAATAAAAATTCGAAAGCAATTCTTTTCAGAAATTTAAAATTAAATCCTCAAATTTTAAAGAATCTCAATTGCCGAGCTTTATTTTATGGCTAATAGCTGAGATAGTTAAATAGTTTCAATTATTTTGTTAGATGAATTTATTTTTAAATGCCCACATTGGAATACTCATATTTTAGTATTTTAATTACTTAAAATATGATGAGATCCCAGGTAACATATTATCCTGCTTAATAGAATAACTTGGGATTACTGCTTGGGATTCTACTTTTTATTTTTTCAAAATATTGATGATTGCCAAATGGGTGGAGATTTCTGAATGTGCAATTTGAAAGAAATCTCATTTAGATTCACCTAATTTTGGTTGGTTGGTTGGTTGTATATGGTTTTATGGCACAAAGTCCCATGAGGGACATGCTGCGCCAAAAAAATAATTATAGACTAAAAAAGGGTGAATTAAATAAAGTAGCTAAAATATAGGTAAATATGAAAGAAAATAAAAAACGTAGAAAAGTTATCTGGATGGGGTATCCCATCCAGATGTTAAAACCAAAATTTAGTCATAAAACCAACGAAATAAATAAAAGATTAGATATCAATATAAAATCCTGCGTGTTTTAAAAACGTAAAGAGTGCCCCATGAGGTGTTTCCCCGATGAGGTTTGTCATTGCTGGTAATGAAGTGTTAAAATAAATTCTATATAAGTGCCGGAGGCCCGGACAGTCAGTTAAAACATAATGAATGGTCAGATAATCATAATGACAATGTGGACACATGGGTGCATCCTCCCGAAGTAAAATATGTTTATGAGTGATCCTAGAATGACCAATTCTCAGACGAGTCAGAAGGACATCTGTTTTCCTTGGATAATTTGGAGGCGAAGTTATGATTGTAGGTTTGATATGGTGCAATTTATTATTGTATTCTAAATCCCAACTTTTTTGCCATTTATTATGAATAAAATGTTTTATAAGTAGTTTAACGTCTGAGAATGGTATTCTACGGTGTAAGGGATTAAGAGCCAGCTTTGCCGCTTCATCTGCTTTTTCATTTCCAGGGATACCCATGTGTCCAGGTACCCAGCAAAATAAAATATTACAGCCACGTCTTGTCAATTTATTATAAAACTCTAAGATGGACGAAACAAAGGGATGCTTTTTAAGTGATTTTATAGCGTCAATAGAACTATTTGAGTCAGTATAAAAGATGAAGGGTGAGATATGATGATGAGAGATGTGCGACATGGCTCTCTCTACTGCAATCAATTCGGATGTAAAGACAGAAATTGAAGGGTGCAGACGATAACTCAAGGTAGTGTCATTACAAAAAATCCCGCAGCCAACAATATCCCCACTCTTAGAACCATCCGTATAAATATCTGTGTAATTATTAAAGTTTGCACGATGTGCAGCAAATAGTTGTTGAAAGGCAAGAGGAGTTAGATTATTTTTATTGTAACCTTTAAAAGGATGGAGGGTGGTAATATCAGGAGGTTTCCAGGAAGGGAACTGGTACATTGGACAAGGGTTCACTTCAATATTGATTAGAGCACTATCATCAATAATTCTTCGTATTCTGGCTCCAAAAGATGGTATGCAAGATGGTCTATGCTGATAAAGGATATCATTGTCTGTATTTAAAATGTGGGTATGAAGGGGATGGCTAGGATATGAAAGGATACAGTAATACAACTCTAATGAGAGTTTATCACGAATATGATGTAATGCTGGTTCGTTACAGTCAACATAAAGGCTTAAATTTGGAGAAGTACGAAATGCACCAGAGCAAACCCGGAGTGCGCTATGGTGCACAGTGTCAAGTTTTTTTAAAGCAGATTTACTGGCTGAACCATAGACCTGGCAGGCATAGTCAATTTTAGACCGGATCATGGCACGATAGATTTTAAGGAGAGAAGTACGATCTGCTCCCCAAGAGGTATTTGAAAGCACCTTTAAAAGATTAAGAGATTTGTCACATTTTGTGCATAACTGTAAGATATGTGGTAAAAAGGTTAAATTTTTATCAAAGTGAAGGCCCAGAAAACGGACACTGTCCACAACAGGAATCTGAGTTCAGTCGATAAAAATTTCAGGGTCTGGATGCAGACCCCTACGTCTCCAAAAATGCACGCAAGAAGTTTTGTCTTTAGAAATGATAAAACCATTTTTATTTGTCCAATTAAGAATATGAGTGATGGCAGTTTGCAATTGTCTGTCAATAAAACGAATATCTTGTCCTATACACATAATGCGAAAGTCGTCAACATAGAGATCTCCCTTCACCGAAGGGGGTAATTGACCAAGGATATCGTTTATTTTGATAGCAAAGAGGGTGACACTCAGGACACTGCCCTGGGGTACACCCTCTTCTTGTACATAAAAACTTGAAAAAGTTCCCCCAATCCTGACTTGAAAAAGTCGCATGGCGAGGAAGTTGTCAATAAAAATTGGGAGATTCCCACGAAAATCAAGATTAAACAGATCACGAAGGATCCCGTTTCGCCATGTCAAAAAAGACTGACACCAAATGGCTGCGTTTTAGAAAAGCAATCTGAATATGATTTTCAAGATGGATCATGTTATCGATAGTAGATCTACCTCGTCGGAATCCACTTTGAAATGCAGCAAACAGATTGTTAGATTCTAAAATATGCACAAGGCGGATATTTACCATTTTTTCTAGAAGTTTGCAAAGACTGCTAGTGAGTGCAATAAGTCTGTAATTATTGGGGTCACTGGAATCTTTACCTGGTTTAGGAAAGGGAACAATAACAGCTTTACGCCAGGCATGAGGAAAGGCATGTTCAACCCAAATTCTATTATAGAAGGCAAGTAAGTTATTAAGTGAGGCGGTGGAGAGATGTTTTAGCATGGTATAGGTGATGCCATATTGACCTGGAGCAGAGAGGTGGCTTTTTTGCAAACAATTTAGGAGCTCTGAAATCGTAAAGGGGTTATTATAATTAAAAGAATGGCGAGAATGAAAATTGATGCGGGTAGTTTCCATTTGTCTTTTATATGATAAGAATGGTTCTGGGTATGAATCAGTGCTAGAGTTAGATGCAAGAGTATTTGCTATTGTTTCAGCAATATTTTGGGTGAAGCTATTGTTTGACCGTTGTGATTTAGGATTGAGATATGGTTTTCGGAATATAGGCCCATACAATTTTTTACTTTTTTCCAGAGGACTTTGCTTGAGGTATTAGAGCTAATGTTAGATATGTATTGCATCCAAGATTCACGCTGGCTCTTACGACGCACTCATCTAGCTTCCGCCTTTGCTTTTTTGAAGGCAATATAGTTTTTATTATTGGGACACCTCTGGAAGAGGCCCCAAGCCTTCTGTTGATTTTTTTTTTTTTTTTTTTTTTTTTTTTGCAATCTGGCAATCACTGTTCCACCTCGGCTTCTTGTGCCTAGGTGTAGCAGTGGATTTAGGAATGCTAATATCTGCAGCATTGATAATACACTGGGTGATATTATCAAGTGCATCATCAATATCACAGTAAATCATGTCGTTTGTAATTGTAGCCTGATTTTTGAAAGATGGCCAATTTGCTCTGTCATAAATATAGCGCTTAAAATAAGTATTAGAGTCCCTGTTACGAGTAGTTTGTGTGAAAAATGTTGTAACATGGTCACTGCCGTGCAGGTCATTTGAGACCCAGAAGTTCCAGAATGGATAAACAGATGGGGAGCATATTGTAAGGTCTATTGCATGAAAAGTGCGAGTTGGTTCATGAAAGTAAGTGTTATCTCCATTATTAAGCAGGCATAAGCCATTGCCAGATATTAATTTCTCAATAACATCACCACGCTGATTAGAATCGGTATTTTCCCACAGTTGGCTATGTGCATTAAAGTCTCCAACAATGATGTAAGGAGTGGGGAGTTGGAGAAGGAGATTATCAAGAGTAGCTGACTGAATAGACTGATTTGGCGGTAAGTATAAGGTGCAAATTGTTATTAGTCGGTTAATATGTACACGGACTGCAACAGCTTGTAAATTTTTGTTTAGATTAATATGCGTATGGGGTAGGTTGCGAGAGATGAAAAGAGCCACTCCACCTGTGGCCCTTTCTCTACCAGTAAAATCTTTTCGGTATGTAGCATAAGTGCGCAATTTTGTTTTGTCATTGGGTTTACGATGGGTTTCTTGTAAAGCTAAACATAGTGGTTGATGGTCATGAAGAATGTTGCGGATTTCGTCATATTTATTATGATAGCCACGGCAGTTCCACGAGATAATATTAGACATGAATGAATTTTTTTTTTAGTAATTTATCTGCGTTAATTTATTCGGAGATAATCATACTATCTCCATCGTTAAATTCTTCATCCGAATCTGGGTGAAGAGCTACTGCATCATCCTCCTCCATTTTATCTGTCTGTTTCAGATGGATTTCTTTTTTGGATGTTTTGCTCTTTTTCTTTTTGGCTGCATTTTCAGATGGCACAGCGACTGTAACTGTTGGCAGGTTAAATTCCTCTGCATCAGATTTATGGTTTGGTTTCACAGATGGCGTTTTTGTTGTATTTTGAGAACCTCTTTTATGGATTCGAAGTTTAGAGATTAAAGATTGTGACGAGGTATTTTGTTGTGAATTAGGGACAGATTTTGATAAGTTAGGATGAGCAGATTTTGGTGACTTAGGAGGAGCAGGTTGCGCTGATCTATTTGTCTTACCAGAATTATTAGACAGGTTATTTTCTTTTTGATTAGGTTGGCAGTTAGTTTCAGTGGGGAATTCGGTTTGGGTTGCAATAGTTTTATGAGTTTTTTGGACTGTTTTAGACAAAGCAGCAGCATATGATACACCAACTGTGGGTGTCCTGGATTCAACTATTTTTCTAGCCTCGGGGTATGATAGATTTTCTTTTGTTCATATTGTTTGTATCTCTTTTTCTTTTCGCCACTGCTTGCAGGATTTTGAATAAGATGGGTGCTCTTTTTTGCAGTTCACACAAGAAGGTGGTGCATTGCATTGTACACTTTCGTGGCCAACTGCACTACACCGACCACATGTGGTTTTCCCTCGGCATGAGGTTTTTGAGTGCCCAAAGTGTTGACAATTAAAACAACGTAGTGGGTTTGGAATATAAGGTCTAACAGAACATGAAAGATATCCGCCTTTTATATATTTGGGTAGGTTTGGCGAGTTAAAAGTAAGTATTATATGCTTGGTAGGTATCTGAATTTGATTCGCTGGTATTTGCTCGTGTTTACGGTAGATTTTGATTCGTCTAGCTTCAATAACATTTTCTTCTATTAGATTATCAACTATTTCACTTTCTGTAACATGCAAGAGGTCAGATTCAGAGATCACCCCACGAGAAGTGTTGAGGGTTCTATGTGGACTTACGGAAATCGGGATATTTGCAAAATGTGTACATTTCTTTAAACTTATGGCTTGTTTGCTATTGTTTACTTCAATAAGAAAATCACCAGATCGAATTTTTTTTTATGGTCTTTGGTTCACCAATCAATCCTTGGATAGATTTGTGAATCAGAAAGGGAGAGGTCTTGTCAAAACTGCCTTCTTGTCTTTTGATAACAAAGAATCTTTCAGCACATGAATTGGTATTGGTTGGTTGTATAGGGTTTTATGGCGCAAAATCCCTTAGAGGACATGCTGCGCCAAAAAAAAGACTAAAAAAAAAAAACACAATGTAAGTAAAAGACAGAAATCAGAAGAGCAATCTGGATGGGATACCCATCCAGATGTAGACATAGACGTGTAGAAGAGTAAAATTTTTTTTTTTTTTTATTAAAAATAGTAGCGTAAAAAAGTTAAAAAATATTCAACGCAAGAGCATCCTGGATGGGGTTCCCATCCAGATGTCCCCAAAGTGTAAAAGATAAAACTAGGTCATGTAACCAATGAAACAATAAAAATCATATTTCAAAATAAAATCTCGCATGTTTTAAAAAGGTAAAGAGTGCCCCATGAGGTGTTTCCCCAATGAGGTTTGTCAAGATTGGTGATGATGAATTAAAGTAAGTTCTATACAGGTGCCGTAGGCCCGGACAGTCAGTTAAAACATGATGAATGGTCAGGTAATCAAAATGACAATGTGGACACATGGGTGGATCCTCCCGAAGTAAAAGGTGTTTATGAGTGATCCGTGAATGTCCAATTCTCAGACGGGTAAGAAGAACATCTGCTTTCCTTGGATAACTCGAAGCCCAAATCGTGATTGTTGGTTTAATGTGGTGCAGTTTATTATTACATTCTGAATCCCAACTTTCTTGCCAATTATTATGAATAAAGTGTTTTATGAGTAGTTTAACGTCTGAGAATGGAATTTTATGTTGTAACGGATTCAGAGCACGTTTTGCTGCCTCATCAGCCTTCTCATTTCCAGGGATACCCATGTGCCCAGGTACCCAGCAAAATAAAATTTGATAACCGCGTCTTGTCAGTTTATTATAAAGATCCAAGATGGCGGAGACAAAGGGGTGCTTATTAAATGATTTTATTGCATCAATAGAGCTTTTGGAGTCAGTATAAATGATGAAAAAAGTCTTATGATGATGAGAAATGTGCAACATGGCTCTCTCAATTGCAATTAATTCGGCCGTAAACACAGAAATAGAAGGGTGTAGCTGATAACTGAAAGTGGTATTATCAAAGAAAACACCACAACCAACATTATCTCTACACTTTGATCCATCAGTATAAATATCAGTATAGTTATTGTAATTAGAGCGGTGTGCAGCAAATAACTGTTGAAAGACAGTAGGTGCTAAGTTCTTTTTGTCATAATCTTTAAAAGGATGGAGGGTTGTAATATTATGACTTTTCCAAGGTGGGAACTTGTGCAATGGGCATGGGCTCACCTCGATATTGCTTAGATTGCTATTGTTAATAGCGTTTCTCACTCTGACTCCAAATGATGGTATGCAGGATGGTCGGTGCTGATAAAGCATATCATTGTCTGTATTTAAAATATCTGTGTGAAGTGGATGATCATTGTGTGAAAGAATACGATAGTACAATTCTAATGAAAGCTTTTCCCGAATATGATGCAATGCTGGCTCATTACAGTCAACATACAGACTTAAAACTGGCGATGTACGAAATGCACCAGAGCAGACACGGAGTGCGCTATGGTGCACAGTGTCAAGTTTTTTAAGATTGGAAATGCAGGACGAACCATAGACCTGGCAGGCATAGTCAATTTTGGAACGTATAATAGAACGATAAATTTTAAGGAGAGAACCACGGTCTGCTCCCCAAGATGTGTTCGAAAGCACCTTAATTAAATTAAGGGATTGTTCACATTTTTTCCGCAACTGTAAAATATGTGGTAAGAAAGTAAGTTTTTTGTCAAAATACACGCCCAAAAAACGGACACAGTCAACAACACAAATTTGATAAGAACCAATAAAAATTTCAGGGTCTGGATGCAGATCCCTACGTCTACAGAAATGTACACAAGAAGTTTTGTCCTGAGATATAATAAAACCATTTTTATTTGTCCATTGAATAATACGGTTGATAGCTAACTGTAATTGCCTCTCAATAAAACGCATATCCTGTCCTTTACATAAAATTTTAAAATCATCAACATAGAGAGTACCCTGAACACATGGGGGCAACTGGTCAAGGATGCCATTTATCTTGATAGCAAAGAGGGTGACACTCAGAACACTACCCTGAGGTACACCCTCTTCTTGTATATAAAAACTGGAGAGCATCCCGCCAATTCGAACTTGAAAAATACGAATGGCGAGGAAATTCTTAATAAAAATTGGGAGGTTACCACGAAAGTCCAAGTTAAAAAGATCGCGAAGGATACCGTATCTCCATGTCTTGTCATATGCTTTCAGCATGTCAAAAAACACTGCGACCAGATGGTTTCTCTTTAAAAAAGCAGTCCGTATATGAGATTCTAAGAGAATGAGGTTATCAATAGTGGACCTACCTCGTCGAAATCCGCTTTGGAAAGCTGCAAGGTAATTATTTGATTCTAAAATATGGACCAGACGGCAATTAATCATTTTTTCTAAAAGTTTGCAAAGGCAACTAGAGAGTGCGATTGGCCTGTAATTATTTGGATCGCTGCAATCCTTCCCTGGTTTTGGAAAAGGGATAACAATGGCTTTACGCCAGGCATTCGGAAAAGCTTGTTCCATCCAGATTCTATTGTAATAAGCCAGAAGGTTATTGAGAGAAGACCTGCAGAGATGTTTCAGCATGGTATATGTGATGCCATCGTGACCTGGAGCAGATAAATGACTGTTTTGTAAACATTTTAAGAGTTCTGAGATAGTGAAAGGAAGGTTGTAATCATAAGAGTGGCATGAATTAAAATTGATGTTCGTAGTTTCCATTTGCCTTTTGTATGATAAAAAAGGTTCTGGGTAAGAATCAGAACTAGAATTAGATGCGAGGGTACTTGCTATTGTTTCAGAAATGTTTTTTGGAGATGCTATGGTTTGGCCATTGTGTTTTAAAATTGAGATGTGGTTTTCAGAATATAAGCCCATACAATTTTTCACTTTTTTCCAAAGAACTTTACTTGAGGTATTACAATTTATTGTGGAGATGTATTGCATCCAGGATTCACGTTGGCTTTTGCGGCGCACTCTTCTAGCATCAGCCTTTGCTTTTTTGTATGCAATATAATTAGCATTATTGGGATACCTCCGGAAGATGCCCCATGCCTTCTGTTGACTTTTTTTTGCCTTTTGACAATCATCATTCCACCATGGTTTCCTGTGTTTTGGGGTAGAAAGTGATTTAGGAATGCTAATATCTGCAGCATTGATTATACAATGGGTGATATTATGAAGCGCATCGTCAATATCACCTTCTATCATATCGCTAGTGATTTTAGCAAGGTCTGTAAAAGTTGGCCAATTGGCTCTGTCATAGACATAGCGATGAAAGCAATTATTAGAATCCCTGTGAGGAGTAGTCTGTGAGATAAATGTTGGAAAATGGTCACTGCCGTGTAGGTCATTAGAGACCCAGAAGTTCCAATAAGGATAGATAGATGCAGAGCAGATAGTGAGATCTATGGCGTGAAAGGTGCGCGTCGGTTCATGAAAATACGTATGGTCACCATTATTGAGGAGGCATAAGCCATTGTCGGAAATTAACTTCTCTATAAGATCACCACGTTGATTAGTGTCAGAGCTACCCCACTGTTGGCTATGAGCATTAAAATCTCCAACAATGATGAAAGGAGTGGGGAGTTGGAGAAGGAGATCATCAAGTAGTGCTGACTGAATTATTTGGTGGGGTGGTAAATAAACAGTACAGATTGTAATGAGACGTTTTACATATACACGGACTGCAACAGCTTGTAAGTTTGTTTTTAAGTTAATATGAGTATGGGGTAAATTGCGAGAGATGAAAAGAGCCACTCCACCAGTGGCCCTATCATTACCTGTAAAATCTTTTCTGTATGTAGCATAGGTGCGCAATTTTGCTTTGTCAGTGGGCTTTAGATGGGTTTCCTGCAGAGCTAAACATAAAGGTTGATGGTCGGATAGAATATTACGGATTTCGTCATGTTTATTATGATAACCACGGCAGTTCCAAGAGATAATATTAGACATGAATGAGTTTTTTTTTTTTTTTTTACTACCTGCGTAATTTTATTCGGAGATAGTCATACTATCTCCATCGTTAAATTCTTCATCCGGTTCTGGGTGAAGAGCTAGAGAATCATCATCCTCCATTTTATCATTTTGTTTTGATTGAGTTTCATTTTTGGATGTTTTATTCTTTTTCTTTTTAGAGGAATTTTCAGATGACAAGGTGGCTTTAATTGTTGGTAGGTTAAATTTTTCGGCATCAGATTTACGGGCTAGTTTCACAGATGGTGTTTTAGTTGCATTTTGAGAACCTCTTTTATGGAGTGGAAGTTTAGAAATAACAGATTGTGATGATTTTACAGAGACATTTTGTGGTGGTTTAGGAGGATCAGACTTAGGTGACTTAGGAGGAGGAGATTGTGTTGATCTATTCGTCTTACCAGAATTGTTAGACAGGTAGTTATCTTTTTGATTATGTTGGCAATTAGGTTTAGTGACGTGTTCTGTTTGAGTTGCAATAGATTGATAAGTTTTATGGACAGTTTTAGACAAGGCAGTAGCATATGACACACCAACTGTGGGTGTCCTTGATTCAACAATTTTTCTGGCTTCAGGGTACGATATGTTGTCCTTTGTGCGTATGGTCTGTATCTCTTTTTCTTTTTTCCATATTTCACAAGATTTGGCGTAAGATGGATGATCTTTTTTGCAGTTGACACAACACGGTGGAGCAGTACATTGCGCACTGTCGTGGCCAACTGCACTGCACCGACCACAGGTGGCCTTACCTCGGCATGAGGTTTTTGAGTGCCCAAAGCGTTGACAATTAAAACAACGCAGTGGGTTTGGTACATATGGTCTGACGGAACATGATAAATATCCGGCTTTTATATATTTTGGTAAGTTGGGCGTGTTGAAGGTAAGGATAATGTGCTTGGTAGGTATTTGTACTTGGTTAGCCGGTATTTGTTCGTCTTTACGATAAATTTTTATTCGTCTAACTTCCATGACACTTTGTTCCCCTAAGTTTTCCAGTATTTCATCTTCAGAAACATGCAAGAGATCAGATTCTGATATCACTCCCCGAGATGTATTTAGCGTTCTGTGAGGAGATACAGAGATAGGAATATTTGCAAAATGTGTGCATTTTCTTAAATTGGCTGCTTGTTGGCTATTATTAACCTCCACAAGAAGTTCACCAGATCGTAGTTTTTTTATATTTTTTGGTTCACCAACCAAACCGTGGATAGATTTATGTATCAAGAAGGGAGATGTGTGATCAAAACTCCCCTCTTGGCGTTTAACTACAAAAAACTTTTCATCTGCTTTGCAAGATTTATTAGCATTGCAGGAGACATTTGATTCTTCTTTTTTTCCAGTGGCAGCTTCTGCTCTGTCTGCCCAAGAATTTTGCACCAATTTAGATTGGCTCTGATTATTAGCTTCTGAACAAGAAGCTAACGAGGTACTCATCACATTAGTTATTTGTGGGGCTTCCACATCGCTTGTTTTATTCCCTATAATTGTAGCCATAATGAGAGTTAAATATATGAAACGCCAGGCATCGGGCCTGGTCACCGACCCTTCTTCTTACCGTTACTTTAGGCGCAGGTCTCAAAAGGGTGAAAACTATCAACAAACTTCCACGTTTTTCGAACGTTGGATTAAACTCGATAGCATCTCCAAACTCTAGTTCTTTCACAGTGGAACTCGGTTGTCGTAGGTAAGCCTTTACAGCTCTGTCCAACCTACATCGCCCTTACGTCGAAAGGACACCAGTCGCCCAGTGCATTCCTAACCACCGCCATACAAGTACGGCGCCCACCGATCACGGAACCGGAATTCGGAGATGCCCTGCACTCTGGGACTCGAGATCAGCCTAAAGAGGTAGAAACGAGGCGATGAGATTAAAAAACCTCAACACCCAGAGTGTCTCACGTGAAAATAAAAAAATCCACTATTGTAAAAAAGAAAAAGTGATGTGGGTGAGAACTTAGAAACAAGGTGTATTTTTTGTCTTTTTCCAATATTTTAAACTTTTTTCTCCTTTTTTTTTTTTTTAAACAGAAGAACAAGAACAATGTTAGTAGAACAAATAACAAATTGAACAAAATGGTCAGTAAAAAACATGAACAAGAACAAAGAGGGATAAGAAACTGAAAAAAGAAGATTAAAAAGTGTGAAACAAAGAAAAAGGATAGACAACTAAAAAGAGAAGAAAACAGGAAAGGAGAAAGATCGCTCGGGAACCCGGGGTCGCGAAACCCGTAAATGCCTAAAGAAGGTATTCCCCTGGGGGGGAAATTGGTATTGGAGGCAATATCATCATCTCTATCAGCCCACAATTTATTTTGCTTCTCATTCTCTCCACATGGGAGAGGATTTGAAGGAAGTAAAGTATTTCCATCCATATTGGGATAAAAAATCAATTCAGACCCCGGTCGCACCACCCACTACCGAGCCCAACAAGGGGATGCACATTCGTGCACCAGTGCTAACCAGGACCCATACGGTCACAAGACACTCCTATGCCAGTCTCCACCCTTAACGAGATGGCTAGTAAGTACTCGCTCACTTGATCCCCAGCCAGTGACAAGTCAGCTGACCAGCCGATTGATGCATACGGGACCAATATGCACCTCCCGTCTACCTGAAGCAGGGGCCAAAGCAGCGTGTTGGTTTCCCTCAACTGCCAGGATCCCCCTTTCCAGGGACACGGGTTGCCACGCTCGGCAAACACGTGGGTGGTTTACAATTCTCCATGAGTCGATATACAGGATGATATCGGCTCATACAGAATTGACCTCACCTCCGAAGAGGAAACCACAATGAGAGTGAAACAAAGAGGAAAGAAAGACAAGAGAAAAGAGGAAAAGGAAAAGAGAAAGATCGCTCAGGTGCCCGAGGTTGCGAAGCCCGTGAATACCTAAAGAAGGTATCCACCTGGGGGACACCTAATTTTGGAAAACAGATGATTCATGAACAAGTATTCTTCATTGCCATAAAAACGAGCTTAAAGAAAGCTGCATTGCGATGTACAGTCGAGCCCACTTAATGGGATATATCCTTTATGTCTCAGACCAATAGGCTTCCGTACTAATGCACTCGAGTTGTAAAATAGTTGGCAGTGTGAGTGTGTGTGTGTTTTTTTAATATTATTCTTTTGTTTGTTTATAAAAGCAGTATTAATTTCGTTAATTTGTCTTTCACAAATTTGTTAATTAGGTTTTTTTTTCAATATTATTCTTTTATTTGTTTATAAAGGAAGTATTAATTTCGTTACGCAAAAATAGTCAGAAACAAATGCTGAACAATGTTTTTGCTTTATGTGCAAAATGTTTATTATTATTACGAATTGAAACCGGTACATGATAAGATGAACTTTAAAAAAAAAATCCTGCTTAAAAATTATTTTAAAAAACATAATACATGAGTCAATTAAGATACAGTTTTTAAACAAATTGCATTTGAAAGTAAATTTTTTCCCTATGCGACGAAAATTGAAAATGTATGATGGTCAGAAGATTAAAAAAATGCAGTAGCGAAAATTTCAAGGCCGACATTTGATCGTGAAGTGTTGCCATTCTCAAAATAACGTCAGAGTTACGCACAGGTACGTTTGTCCTTTAAAATATAGATACGTAATCAGTAAAATATAATAAAGATCAGTTATTACGATGTGGTTATCAATTGAAGCTCTTATGCTTGGTATTCCGGAATGAAAAACAGCAATTTTTACCTTCTCAAAATTTGCATACGCACTTCTTATATCCATATTCATCGTTTTTTAAAAAAATTGTATTTTGTTTCATCATTTTAAAATCATTTTAACTCAAAACTTGAAGCCACCATTGTCAGCTTTTATGTGAATAGACGCACTCTTTACTTGGGATTCTAATCTCAATTCCGGAGAGTAAAAATTTCCGTAATTTATGTTTTTTAGACGAATTTGTGTTAAAATGTTTAGTTTTATCTAAGAAAATGATCGTTTTCTTTTAAATATGACTTCATTTTCACTTAAATAAGCATTTCGCCTAGTGTCTAAAACTTAGTATCAGTACACATGCTGAAGGACAAACAATATAGAAAATTTATGAGGAAAAATGCGTGTTTTCAAAAGCAGTATGTCATTTTCCGTTATTATTCACCTAATATAATATTATGCTCCTAATAGGATTTTGCGACACTAAATCCTATACAACAATTTTTATAAACAATTTTGAATTTAATTAAATTAAGTAAATTATATTATTTTGATAAATTTATAGTAGAATGTCCTAAAGAATAGCATTAAAGTTTTATTATTCGAGAGAATTTTGGACAATAACTTCAGGAACATGATATTATTTTAAATCTCGAGTTATTTGTTTGCTTGTCTAACTCGGCGAAGCAAATCTATCCAGGCAAGAATCATTAATTTCTGTAATATAAATCGCTATTATTTGCATGTCACCTCTCTCTTGTATAAAGGCACTCTATTTTTTTTTAAAACAGTGCGTTTTATCAGTTTATGATTTCGATTACATTATTTTCAAAAGTGAAACATTTCACCTGCGAAGAATTTGAAAGCAGCTGGGCTGTGAAAATGACGCACTTCTACAAAACATAATTCAGTTTTAAGGATTAAAATACATGCTATTTTATAAAATGACGTCTTTTGCATCCTCTAAAGCAATCCACTTTTACAATCCAATCTTAAACTTCGTCTATTGAAAAATATGCATATGACATCATTATCTCGGAATAACAGACAAATATTCTTGACATAGCCCGTATTTTAATTTCAACTTTTTTTTTCTGGTTTTATCAGAAAACGGCAACAAACAGAAACAGTAATCTCCCATTTTCGACTATTTTCCGTTTACTTTCAATGACTTTCAATAGAAATGAAGTACTTTTGTTGCCACGATTGGAAAAATGGTATTAAAAACTACAAAAAAATTAATATCTCAAAACTAAATTAAGATACAGCTTTCAAACAAATTGCATTTAAAAGAGCATTTTTTTCCTCATACGACGGTGTAAAAATTTAAAATGTGCGATGTTTAGAAGTTTAAAAATTTGCAGTAGAGAAAATTGCAAAACCAAAATTTCATTTCAAAAATAAAAGCATGAAAGTACAGCTAAATGCATATATTTTGTAGACATAATGAGTAAATTAATATTTGAAAATAAGAGTGTACACTTACCTTCAAGTTAGATGTTATAGAATTTTATAATAAAACAACTGCAAACTAATAACGTGAGGACACAAAAATACTTTCCTTTCGACGGTCACTATATCCGTACTGGGAACTTACGATGAAGTTTGCTAGGTGCAAATACCGATCGTACGTTTTCATTTCTAATCAGTTTAGAGAGATTGGGTGAGCATGATTATCCTTCTGAGCGACATTACCCTACTTTCCCCTATATGTGAAAATATTTGAATTTTCACCTTACCAACGAGATTGATTCATCTCGATTCATACTAGTTTGATTGAGACGATCTAGTTTGACTAGTTTGACTAGATCGATTGATTCATACTAGTTGACCCGCCCGAAGTTGCCTTTGGCCCATTATAATAAACTTAAACAAAACTCAAGTTTGTATGATTTTATATCTTTTGAAAATCTTTTAAAAGAACCTAGTTTCACTAGTCGCCTTCCGCAGCGTCTAGTGCGGTGGTTCCCAACGTGGGGCGTACGCCCCGACGGCAGGAAATTTCACCTTCTAAGGGGGCAATTCTAAATTTCTTACTCACTCATTTACTATCAGTTTCTTTTGTGAGGAAAAGTAATGTTGTAGACTAAAACTAAATGGAATACAAGCAAAATTTAAGAAATCAGTATTTTTTAAATTTAATTTATAAATGTTCCCCATCAAAATTTAAAAATAGCTTTAACACCAGAATAATTATGCGAATAATCTTTTAAAATACTTTGATGTATTTAAAGTATTAAAACTTACTATAATTTTCTGATTTTGAATTTAAAAATTTTTTGTAACTCTTTCGATTATTTATTGAATGAGTTTTCTACTTCTATTCACGAAGGCAGTTAACGATATTGGGAAAGGGAAAACACAGAGAGAATGTTTTATGCGGAATAATGGCTACTTAAATTTCGTAAAGATGATAATCTTTAAATACTTCTTGTGTATTGTGTTATCCATAGAAAGAAAACTCAGTGACCAAAGCTTTTCCACGTTAATGTAAGTGTCTATTAAGATATTTTGTGAAGATAAAAATGCAGGCCGTATAACACTTTCCTTTAACATTGAGTTAAGTTGGAAAAGTACAACAAAACCCGTTTTGGCATATAGGCAAAAATTTATAACCTCATTGCATTTATAAAATTATGTTAAAAACACATTGTGGTAGAAGAATCTCCTCTTTGATAAGTTTAACCCGGGAGAACTCGCTAGTGAGAATTTCTCTCACGGTGCCCAATTGCTTTTATTTTACTTTACATTCGCTTAATCAACTTTTTTTGCTTGGTATGGTACTTTTATTCACAAAAGAGATAAAATAATTGAAATAACATTTTAAAATTTTAATTCAAAAGAAAAAGGGTTTAAATAAGGGTCTTAAAAAAGTATGACGGTGAGAGAAAATCTCATGCAGCGAGTTCTCCCGGGTTAAAAATGTAATGTGAATAGTTATTATTAAAACTGTATTACGCTTCCACCGTGTGAAGTTATTATTAAAACTATTACGCTTCCACCGTGTGAAGTTATTATTAAAACTGTATTACGCTTCCACCGTGTGAAGTTATTATTAAAACTGTATTACGCTTCCACCGTGTGAAGTTATTATTAAAACTGTATTACGCTTCCACCGTGTGAATAGAGTTCACTTTTTAAATAATAAGAGGCATAATTTACAGATTGGGGGGGAGGGGGACATAGTGACATAGTTGCTTTAGTGGGACATGGCCAATAAAAGGTTGGGGTTACTGGTCTAGTGTGTTCCCAACAAATCTCTTTTTGCACCAACCCGGGTCCCCGCTATCTAAAGCAGTATGTACAGAAAGTGCTCCGCACATGCTGAAGACAATTAACAACCAAGTTTAGTGAGCCAAACCTTGCAGAAATCTAGCCCGAAAAAAGAATGTACCCTTAATGTTTGAAGTCTAAGATACAGGGCTGGCACGGGTTATTATTTTGCACTACTTTTTCAAAACAAAAATCTTTTAAAAACGCTTTTAGAACATTTGCAAAAGAAATATACTACAAAATGTATTTTTTTTTTAAATTAATGGTGCGAACAAACTATAAAAGTAGTCCCCTGTGGTAGCTTTGAAGATAAAATTTCACAATACAGAAAGTAGCCGAATTGTAAACGGCAGTGAACCAAAAAAAAGTTGGACGGCAAGAAGATTCGATTTTGCTACTTAATATTGTTTTAACCAGTTGTGATATCGTAATCTAACGATATATTTTTTAAAAGATAATTTCTTTAAAGACTGAAATAGTTTTTATTTAATCTTAATAAAATGTTATATTAAATTTTAAAATAATTTAAAAATAAATTGTGCGTTTTTCACTGCCAAAATAAAACAGACACTTATTTCACTTTTACTTTGGATTGCCATTATGCAAATTTTTAAGAGGGTGTTGATTTCTGGCTCGAGACCAAGTCAAAGCTATGAGACTGAAGCATATTGAAATTTTCTTTTGCTTGGTTAAAAATTCCAAAAATGGAAAAAAAGCAAACTTCTGTTGATATGAAAAACTTAATTGTTAAACTATGGAAAGGGCAGAAAAGTGTACGATACATTGCAGAAACTGTGAAAAAAGCCACGTTCAACAGTGCATTACATAATACATACAAAAGTACAGATTTTTGCAAAGATCTAGTGAAAGTGGCAGGCCCAGAAAGATTTCCTCGTCTCAAACAGAAAGACAGATTTTGAGATTTGTGAAAGAAAATCCTAAACTTTCTGCAGAAAAGATAGCCAGAGAGTTGAAGAAGGCATTTATAGTGAATGCGCATCCACAGACTACAAGATTTTTTTTACATTCCAGAGACTATAGAGCATACACACCACAAAAACAAAAGCCACATTTGTCTTTCAGAAATGTAAAATAACGTCTTGAATATGCTAAACAAAACCACAAGAATTCTGGAAATCTTATTTTTACAAATGAGTCGAAATTTAATTTGTTTGGATCTGACGGTCGGCGTTTTGAATGGCGAAGGGAAGGCACAGCGCTAAAATCAGCAAATATAAAAGCGAATGTAAATCATGGTGGCGGATGCGTTATGTTATGGGGTTCAATGGGAGCTAGTGGTGTTGGGAATCTAGTGTTCATTGAAGGTACAATGAACAAAATAATGAATTTCAACATTCTAAAAGAAAATTTACCAGAAACAGCTTCAAAATTAAATTTAAATTATTCTTTGGTCCAAGACAATGTTTCTAAGCATAACGCTTGGATTGTAAAGGAATGGTTATTATGAAAAGTGAAAAAAGTGCTACCTCATCCTCACCAAAGTCCGTATTTAAATCCTATAGAACTTTTGTGGGCTTATATAGAGAAAGAATCACTAGAAGAGGAGATTAAGAATAAAAACGAACGAAAAACTGCTGTTCTCAATATATGGCAAAATGTATAATCAGATTTAACCGAAAAACTGGTCCTTTCGATGAATAAGATGCTATTAGCTGTAATAGCAGCGAAAAGACATCACACGAAATATTAGAAGGTTTTGTTTTAAATTTAAAAGTGGGGTTTTTTTTACACATTGTGTAAGCGTCCAAATTTTTATTTGGTGCTGAATGTTATATCACCACCACGTTTTATAAATTTATAATTCAAATATAAGTTTTATTAAAGTAAAATAAAACTGTAAATCATCTTAAAAATTGTTATTATTTTAAATAAACTTTTACTTTTAAAGAACAACATAGAGCAAAATAATTAAACATTGAAATCAATAGAAGCTGTTGTCCAACTTTTTTTTTTTTTTTTTTGGTTCACTGTAAGTTGAATGAACCAAATCCTGTTGAAAACAAATCCTGCTTGGATTTTAATATTTTTGAATGATTTTTCATATGATAGCTGAGAAAAATCTCTAATGGTGCTATTATTATTAGAAATAGACGTCTGCTATCCTATGCAAAAGATTCATTTAAAAATATTAAAATGAAAGCAAACAATTGAAAATAATGTTCCCACAGACTTAACATTAGCATTCTCTTTTTTCCCCGTGACTAGTGTAGGCTTTTAATCGTACAAAATTTTCCATGTTAATAAAATGTTTTTTTCTGATTTAGTTAAAAGAAAAGATTTAAAAAGAAAATTCTGCGTGGGTGATTTTACAGAAAGTGATAGGACTTCACCAAGTAAAGCACGAAAACTTCTTGAGGTAGCACATAAAAATAAAATAAAAAGGTCAAAAGAAAGTAATTCAGAACTTGAGAAAACAAAACAAGCGTGTGAAAAGAAAAATAAATTCCCATAACCCTTTAAGACCCAACCCGCACGATCGTGCGGGTTAGAGATTCATTTATATTTTTGTTTCTGAGTCGTATGTAATAAAAACTCGAATCAAATGATCGTTCTGGTTTGCAGATAGTGTAAAGTATCATTTTTCATCAACAGGTAGCGGTTGCAGTCCATGTTTTACTTTTTACAGGAATGACTAGCTTTGTTTACAAATACAGCGGGTCTTAAAGGGTTAAAGAACTGCAGAGTGAGATGAAATAAAAAAACTTTATATCAGATTCAGCTTCTAATGTCTTAGAGGTAAGCAACATTGTTTTCATGAATTAGAATATAGTAATTTCTATAAAATAAGTTATTTTCTTCCGTGAGTTATTCAAAAGTACACCATGTTTTTTATGTATAGAAAAAGACTGTATTTCAAATAACGTTTGAAAAAGTTTTCTACATAACTGAAATATCTGGTAAAATTTGAAATTTGCTGATAATTTCAAACATTTCTACAATAAGTTTTGAACTTTGTTCGCCTCTGAAAATCTCCAATTTTACTTTCTAGTGCAGTGGTTTTTAACCAGTCTGCCATATAAGGAACGATATTAGGTATGTCGCGAAAATTTTTTAGAGGGGAACGGGGGAAAACAGAATGACAATACAAAAAGAATTAATACTTTTAATCTAATTATAGGTTTTTTATATGTAAATGTCTCATAGAAAAGTCTTCCTCAAAATTTGTGAAAATATTGCATTGATTTGCAATATACTCTTCTGTAAAGTGTTATGTGGAAGTAGAGTTGTCGTTCCCGGTGCATAAACTAATAGATTGGAAAGAAACACTATTTTCTTGTGTGTTATTTTTCTTATTCTTCTCTGTTAAATCAGATTATCCTGTACGGCACGATATAACAATCGATAACTATATTATTTTATTGACAAAATCTGAAACTAACAAAGTAACAATATTTTTTGAAAAGTAGTATGTACTCCATACTTTTAAAACAAACATTTGTAGGTAACTACATTTTTGATAATGTCATTGTAGTTTGCTACAATAAAAAAGTAGTTTTTTATTGTAAAGTTAGGAAATGATCCCTGGGTTCTAGTGTGCCACGAAATAAAAAGGTTGTCAAACAAAGATTTAATGTCTTTAAAGAAAATGTTAAAAGAAATTTGGGAATATGTTTAATGTTATATTTATAATTTTCATATTTATCCTTTTAGCTCTCATTGCCTGAATGTGCCAAAGAACTAATTAAAAGAATTTCAGAAGGAAAATCACGAGATAAATACTCACCACAACTGCGAGCTTTTGTCCTCACCTTGAACTTTTATGGACCCTATTCTTGTGACGTCAAAGTCACGTGCTTTGTAGAAACATTCCCGACATCGTAACCATTAATCATGCAACGACTCATCTTGCAACTCATGGCTGCATAGTACAGAACAGTAACGGAGCATATTCTTGTGTCGTGGGATCACGTGTTTTTGGGAAACATTGCCGAAATCACAGCCTCGAACACAGATGGAGAATAGGGACCATTCTGCTAAAGCTTACAATTATGAGAGGAAAACGTTTGACTGTAACCTGCCAGATCCATCTACAGTAAGAAAATGGTGCAAGTGCATAGACGGGTCTCTTGGATTCACCGATGAAGCTTTTGCTGCATTAAAAATAAAAGCAGAAAATCCTACCAAAAACAACAGCAGCATTAAAGGCTGCTTAATAATTGACGAAATGGCAATAAGGAGTCATGTGGAGTGGGATACAAGTAAATTTTCAGGATACATTAATTTAGGTACAAATATTGATGATGATCAATTACCACGTACTGAAGAACCTTCAACCGTCATGGTAAATTGCATAAATGGCAACTGGATATATTTGTACGTACCGGGTGAGCAATAAGTCCGTATAAACTTTAAAAATTCATAAAAACCGAAAAAATAACCGAGATGAAAAACTGTTTGCAGGTTTAGCATCTATAGGTCACGGGAATTTTTTAAAGACAGAAATAAAAAATAACTCAAACAGCCGGCAGATGGCGCTGGTTTTTTGGTGGAAATATGAAAATGAGACGGTTATAAGAACTTGCGCTCTTAAACCAGAACTAGTTCACCGTTGTGAGCCGTGTACGTGATCAAAGATGCTGATTGTGAAGGATAAAGCTTTGTTGGTGAAGTTATTTTACGTGAAACAGGAATCGGCGACCATTGCTTTGCATATTTCCAAGTTCAGAAGAATGTGAGGACTGAAAAGGGGCCTTTAACAGCAACAGGCCTCATAGAGCTTGTTCGGCGCTTTGAGGAAACCGGAACGCTGGAGGATCGTGTAAGATCTGGACGATCTTGTTTAATGAAGGCACGTTTGCCGCGTGTTGCAGCCGAAATGCAAAGATCTTGAACGGATAAAGATAGAAAGCTCTAATAGGGCCAATGTTAACTGCGATCTACGTCATGACAGCTCTTCGAACAGCGCTGCAAAACAAACTTTCCAGGGATGAAGCGCAGCGAGGCGCGCGCTTGTTTTGCTCCAAAACAGAAAAAAAAAGGTCTGCGCTTTTCGACCTTTTTAATATTTTGAAATTCCTGCTTTTGTCTTCAGCTGCTTTTCTGTTCAGATATATAAAGAAAGATTAAAGAATAACTTTTATTTGTAATTTTTTTTTCAATTTTCAATTATATATATATATATATATATATATATATATATCGGTGAAAGAAATTTAATCAGTGAAAGAAATATGATGGTAAAGTATGGTACGGTATACCCATATGGAATGAATGTAAAGTTCGATCAAAGTAATGTGATAAGGAATTTTAGAGAAAAATTATTGGATGTCTCAATCTATGAAAGGCCAAAACATATAATGGATTATGACAGGGATAAAAATCATAGGACAAACGTTGAATTAAAGAAATTAAAATGTTGCAAGGATGTCGAAAAAGTTATCGAAAATTACAACTCAAACGATAACGAATCAGTAATTAAAAACATTATATTTAATGTCAAAAAGAAAATGATACCAGAACTTTTGAGGAATTTGCATAAAAAAACGGGTAACAACAATATTGACATGGCTCTAGATCTATTGAGATTTAGAATAAGAAAATAAAATTTAGATAGTTATGTAAAGATCATGTATAAAAAAGATGCCGAAAATAACAAAATATACTGTGTTTTGGAAAAGTACATGGGGTCACATCTAAAAGGGGTTAACATTAATAAAGTTTTAAATAAGTATAATAGACTGCTGCCGGATAAAAAGAGATTTTTAAGGCTTTTAAATATGTTAAACCGATGGGCAGACTCATATATAATTATAACGACTATGCAAAGGATTTGAAAAAAAGTATCGATAATAGTGTTTGCTATTGTCACGAAGTAAAATTCAACGAATATATAAATTCAACATACGGACACGTATTAACGGGTAGTTTGGATATTGTACATAATAAGAAATTGAGTGAAATCATGAGATACGGGACGAGATACAGGATTAAGAGAGTATTAACAAGAAATATGGCAAAAAAAAAAACGCTTGAATTTGAATGTGGATATTTTTATTCAAAAATTAGTTTATAAATACAATCTGCCTGCTAGCGTTTTCGAGGAATGGAAGTATTGTATTTTAAAAGATTTGTGAAGAAATTTTGAGAGTAACTCTGAGGGGGTTTCGGTAAAATATTATAAGGATTTGAAAGAATCTATAACAGAATTGCAGAATAAATTTATAATTACGTATATAGATAAAGCTAACACAAATTACGCAATTATTTGTAAAACATTATATGGTAAATTACTCAGGGAGGCTTATAGTAATGAAATAAACTATGAAATTGTCAAATCAAGTAAACAAGTTATTAGTAATAGAGTAAAAGCATATTATAAAAAAATTAAAATAAAGCAAAATAGTACTAGTTTTCCATATTTGGTAATGGTTCCAAAATTTCATAAAGATCCAGTTGTTTTTAGAGCTATTACATGTGGTTTCGGTTCATATTTGGAAAATTGTAATAAAAATTTGTTGAAATTATTAAAAGAGATTTTTGATGAAGTATTGAAAGATAAACCGGCTTGTATAATAAAAAACAGCTTTAAGTTAATTAAACATTTAAATCTAATGAAAAACATTTCAAGTTTAACAGCGTATGATTTTGAAGATTTGTATAATAGTATAGATTTGGACAATCTTAAAATAAAAATTATGGAGTTTTTCAGTAAATATAATTCCTCAACTATCGGACAGGAATGGTTTACTAATTTGTTTAACTTTGTAGTGAGTGAGAACTACTTATATGACGGGAAAACTGTTTACAAACAAGTTAGAGGTATTCCAATGGGGGGAAGTTGTAGTTTGATTTTAGCCGATATCTACTTATATATGTACGAGGAACAAATTGATATAAATGAGGATATGAGGTGCTTTTGTTACATTGATGACGTTTTAATAGTCAGATGCAATGATGTGAAAAAAGAAAAATTTGATTTCTATCCTAAAGGTTTAAATTTGAAATTGGAGTCAAAAAGTAAAAACATGGTCAATTATTTAGACATTAATATCGATAAAAAATGGTGAGATAAAAACAGATATATATGATACACGAAAAAGCTTTAACTTTGAAACTATAAAAATCTTAAATTTTGGATCAAATGTGCATATCTCAATATATAGAAATATTTTTATTAACGAGTTAAACCGTATAGATAGATTGACATCAAATACTGGGGAAAAAATTGAAGAACTTTACAAATGGTATATTCCGGCATTGCACCATGGCTAACCTGAGAGATTTTTGAAGAGTCTGCTGCGAGATTTCGTAAAGTGTAAGACTTATCGCAGAGATTTAGAGGTAATGTGGATGCGAAGAGAGGAGTAACTGTGGCTTTGACTGTTCAGGGTTTGCGTGCACGATTGTTTGTGGTTTCACGTTCAGTTGTTGGTTTTCGATGGGTCTAGGCAGCTCATTCGATTTGTTAGTTTTTTCTTTTTGGTCTTGACAGGTTGTTGGGGGAGCGTTGTGCACATAAAAACTGGTTTTAACCCCGCAGTTGCATGTCGCAAGTGCATGCCGCCTGTCTCCATGGATTCAATTTCTTCTGGTTTTAGTTTGAATGTTTTTAAAGTTTGCCGTTTTTAAAGTATGTTGTTTTTGAAGTTAGTTGTTTTTAGTTATTTTGTTGTTGTCATTTGGTTTAGTTTATTTCTTGTTGGATCAGTTCCGTAGTTTCGAATTTTCAGTTTGGTTTTTGGATATATATATATAATAAAAATAAACCCCTTTTTAAAAGATAAAATCTTTTTTTAATTCAAAATTTAAATTTTTAAATCGGGAAACCCAACTTATTTTTCATAGACTCTTAAAGCAAATAAATAAAAATATTTTCTTCATCATAAAAATCTTTGACACTGATTGATGTTTATGAAACAGATTTGGAAAAGAAATTACGCTTTGTTGACATAAGAAAGTCATCATAAAACATATTAAATTATCTTGGAAGCATCATTATATTTATAGCATAAACAAATTGAGTTTTTCAGGCTATGCTAGATAATTTAAGAATGGAGTTATAAACAACAAAGGAGTGATTTCAGAGCAATAAATCAAAGTAAATATGTTAGTTCAATTGGTGTCAAAGTAGAAAATTGATAAGCAGTAAATCAATTAACTTTTGTCTGATTTGACACTTCAGATTATGAGTATCCATAAATAATATTTAACATTTAAATTAGAATTAGCTCTTGTTGTGCAATCATAAGTTCAGACTCTTTGTCTCCACATAAAAAACAGTTATAAAAAAGATAATGCACCAATCATGAAAGATTAAGCCTCCCACTTTGATACTTCTGCCCTCTGCTGGAAAAGGTAATAACTATCTGATTAAAAGCGCAGTGCAGAGGGAAGGAGAGGTCAGATTATGATGCAGTCCTCTGTAGAATATCAAGAATGATTTAGGGAGAGCTTTGGCTCCTAACATCTTCCAAGTCACTGGACTTGACTTCAGATGATATCATGTATTATTACAGAAAAATAAAAGTCAGGTTCAGCACCAACTGCCTCAGCTTATTGCAATACCCACACATAAAGTGAAGCATAAGGGGAATCATTTCATATATATATATAAATAATGTAAGACATTTTTTTAATACGAGTTTCAATTAGTTTTTTATGTTTCTGTTAAAGGAAAATGTATGTATATATATATGAAATAGCTGATCTTGCATTATGTCTTAAAAGAATGAAAAATGTTTTCTTTTGAGACATCGTTTTAACTCTTTTGCAAATAGAATAAAATCTATTCGTTTCATTCTGGTATTTTTTTAAAACTTCATTTGTGATAGCAATAGATTCTTTGCAATTAATCATTTTCAACCTCGTCATTTTAAGATATAAGTAACAGATTTTTATGTATTTATATCCCATTTAAATATTCGTATACGTTTCCGTTTAGATTTTAAAAAAAACTTTGAAAACAACGCTTTAATGTTTAATAAAAGAGGAATAATAATATAATACATTATTATTGCGTTGTTATATATATTACATTATTAGCAATCTGTCTTTCACAAGATCTGATGTCAGAAAAAATGGACCCTTCACTTAATCACCACATGGACACTTCTTAAAACCTAGATTTCCACTTTCTTATTAAATTCATTTTAAATAATTTTCTAGATTTCAGTCACCGCATTTCCTTTCCTCGTGCTACAAATTTAATATCGCTAAACCTAGCGATTTAAAATGTTTCTCAATTAATAATAATAATATTCCAAACATGCCTCCTTTGGACTCTTAATTGTTTTTAATTATATATATCATTACTGTTTTCATTTAATTAGGTTTTTTTTCTCATCTTGTTCTTAGTCACTTTTTATTTAAACTTTTTTTTACTCATTTTGATTTTGTCTTGGCGCAGCATGTCTCTAAAGGGGCTTTGCGGTATAAAACCTCATTCAACAAACCCTATCAACCAAAGAGGTCTTTCCATAAAGATTTAGCTGGCCACAATAAAAACAGAGGCTTCAATAAAAAGTATTAGTATAGGTATAATGGGCACATAAAAATTAAAAGACAATGGTTGTGTTACTCAACAAAAAAGGAATATTTGTTACTGTCAATTTATCTTCAGTACTGTAGTCATAAAAAAACCTAGAGGATATGCGCTAGAGTCATGACAGTTCATGGCTAGTGTATACACTATAGTTTTATTTGAGAAAGAGACAGTATACGGAACTTTTTTTTTTTTTTAATCCAGAAAGTATACTCTCCACTACATCCCTGTTTAGCTTTCATAAGAGAAACACTTGACTGGGCACACTTAGCAAGAAATATTTCATAACATGAAAAATCAAGCCAACATGCAATTTCATGTTAAGTTTATTATCATGGAAAAGAGATTCAACTGTTCTTAGTCAGCAAGACATTAATAATGCAGTAAATTATTTCCGCAAAGTGTTGTGACATATATTAGATGTAACTTGAACATGCTTGCTATAAATAATGTACCTTGCCAAGCCCTTAGGATCAGAGAATTTCAAGATGTAGAAACTTTTCAAGGAATTTTTTTTAGCAATAATTAAATTACTTTCTCACTATGATGATGTTTTGGAAGATTTGTTTAAAAGGCTTAGAAAAAGTACCAATTACTGGAGTCCGGAAATACAAAATAAGCTGATTACTTTGATTGCACATGAAATTAATGTTCAAATTAAAAGTGAAGTAGATGAGGCTGCTGTCGTAACAATAAAAACATGCTACACAAGATCTATCAAAAATAAATCAGTTAAGTACTGTATTCCGTTATGTTTTAATAAAAAAAGATGAAACTGAGAAACCGATCGAGTTGCAAACAAATGAAACGTTTTGTATATTTATGCAGATTATGGACCAAACATCACAAGGATTGGAGACAATTTTAAAAGCTATTGAATATTTAAAGATCTATCAAAATTGCATGGCCAAGGTAACGTCAGCACAGCAAATATAAGTGGTGTCTACTAAAACTTAGAAATAAGAATAAGGCAATGTAACCCTGCTGCCACATTTGTGCACGGTTGTACTCACAATTTGAATTTAGTGATCAATGGATCAATATTACCAATGTTCAAGCAGTTAGATGAACAATTAGAAAGAATTTACGTTTTTTAGTTGTGCTAGGTGTGTGGTAATGTTAACTGAAACTTAACAAGAAGATTGAAATGAAACCAACACGATGTTCTTCCATATACAGGTTATTGATGCACTATATTAACATTATTTTGGCGTAATTAAAATATTGACATACTTATCATTAAATGGGAAAAATTATGATCAGCAATGTGAGGCTAAAATTATGATTAATTATTTTGAACAATTCCCAACAATTATTTTGGTAATAATACAAAGCAAAATACTTGAATCCTTAAACGCAGTTTCAAAAATGCGGTGCATGTGCTGGGCTATGTGCCAAAATTCAGTATTATCCTACAATGTGTTTTATCTTATGTAAATAATGTTTGTACCTAAAATCGACTTAAATGCAGCCAGTAAATAACAAACTTGACATGGTGTCAGTAAAAATACGAACCACGTAAAAAAAATTTGTCCAATGCAAAAAGATAGAAGTTTACTCTCCATGTGATCATCTCTGTGTGAGAAATCGGCGAAAGTTTGTGTTTGTATTTTCGCCATATGAACTAAGTGTTCCTCAAAGAAGAGAAATGGACATATTCAAGCCTCCAGGTAAAATTACCTTCACATGTAGTAATTTAGCAGAATCATGGAAAAAAGTTTAAAAAATTTTAAAGTTCCAAAATTATCTGATTCCGTCTGACGGAGTAAAAATAGCATATTTTGATGATTGTAACAATGATTTTTAATACTTTTAAACCAGAGGAAATTAAAAGCAAAGAAAATTTTGAAGATTGAATAAAGTAGTTCGTTCGTGAACATTTCCATAACAAGTAGAAATATGGTCTTTGAACGTGTGATGTCTGGAGCACATTTCTTTAGCGAGTGCTGGTGCCTTTGATCACGTGATATGTGATCGCGGAGGAGGAGGGAGAGATTTCTGTTTTTCAGAAAAAAGGTAGAGGTATTGTTTATGCCGGCCTGTGTGCTCGGCGGGATTTTGTAAGAAACCAAAAGTTGGTTATAAAAATCTTTCAGGGTGCTACGGGCACGAAAAGTAAAGAAATTTAATATTATAGTAAAGGAGTATTACGTATGTAATAATAATATGAAGGTGGTGTGCATCCATGTGAAACTCATAATTAATTGTATATAGTGTGCCGTCAATTGTGTTGTCATCTATAACGTCTTTATGTACTCTGTAAAATAAACTATGTTTTGTGTTAAAAAAAAAAACCTAGTGATATATTATCCAGGAGGATACACTACACATCAAGCGAGAATCGAGTATTACAGAACGATTAAAGTTATTGTCTTATTCCCTGCAAGAAAGCCAGTAGATGGATAGCTACTTGACGTAACTGAAAACGTTAGCATCTACATGTCACTTTGCTGATCAAGAAGAAAGTCTCGCTAGAGATTGGCTAGTTCTGGGTATCCGAGAAAAATCGCCACTGAAGCGACTGTTAAGAGAGCCAGAGTTGATACTACAAAAGCAGAGACAAATAAACTTCAAATTTAAACTGTTAATCTACTTCACAAGTCCATGAATGGAAGACGTGCAGTGAAATGGACAGCAAAGTTAAAAAAGAACAGTACCCATGCTAAAACTTTTAACTGTATAAAAGGTGCGGAAAAGATCATAAAAAGTATAACTGCTTTGCTTATGGAAAAGTATGAGCTAAGCGTAAAGGAAAGAATCATTTTGCGCTATGTGTAAAGCAGTGGGGAAAAATAATTACAAAAACTAATATGTTGAATTCTGTAGCTAAAAAATCTAACAGAGCAAAAATCTGAGAAAGAAAGTGATGTTATTGCTCTGAAACAAGAAATAAGGGACTTCATTTGTGCAATGATGAAAAAAAAAATCACTGAAAAAAGTCCAATATAGTGTGCACAATTCATCTTGTTTAAATCCTGGTAAAATTGTATGGGACAAAGAAACTGCATTTCACATATGAAGTCGATCATAAATGACTTCCAAGAAAATGGTTTGATCCCAGAAGATGACTGTGAAGCCATTCTTCTGGTAAATGCCTTCCAAGAAAATGGTTCGATCCCAGAAGATGATTGTGAAACCAAACTTCTGGATTATCAGGATTTCCATGAAACACAAATTTATCAGTTTTCACAAGCTTTGATGAGTTCAAAGATCGATTGGTTGGTTTTTTTTTTCTTATGATCTTCTTATGTGTGTTAAAGGACATGTTAAAGCTTTTCATGTTACCAATCTTGCATTGCTTTTGTCCCATGGACAAGATTGTTTTTTAGAGAGGATTCTCAATCAAAAAAAATATGGCAGATGAAAACCTTAAAGAACATCCATATATTTCTTTAAGGATTATAAAAGATTATGTAGAGTATTGTGGTAGTGTACTTATAGTAACAATAACGAAAGAGTTGCTTTCGTCTGCATCCAGTGGCAGATAAAGGTACATGATGTACTCTGAGTATCAACAAAAAGGAGGAAAAACATGTCACTGAGGAGAAAAAAAAAAAAAAAAACTTTAAGAGGATTTTAAGAAAAAGAAAAAATGTATGGAAGTTGACATTTTAAAAAAAAACTTCTGGATTCAGCCATGAGTTATCTTTAAAGGCAGAGTCTACAAAGAAAATGACTTTCTGTATACAATCAAGGAGCCTGAGAAAAACTGCAAAAGAAAAAGAGGCTGAAGTTAAAAATTCTAGATAATAAAAAACATACGGTTAAAAAGCTTAAAGGCTGAAAAAGAGACTTGTATTTAAAATGCAATAAATTATTCATGCTGAAATATGCAAAATTTTCTTTTGTGTATGTGTTTAACATACAGTGAGCAAAAAAAGTATTTGCACACCAGGTAAATTTGTTGTAGCATATGTATAAATAAATAAAAAGCAACTAAGAATTAAAAATACCAACACTTTTACAAAACAAATAAACATATTTAATACCTGACTTAATAATTATATTTAAAATATGAAAACATAAAAAAGTAGCATTTGTACTGCCAAAAAATATTTGCACACTAGCAATAAAAATAGAACTAGAGGTATTTATAAGTTAAAAACAGTGCTAATATTTAGTATGCATGCCCTTTGCTTCAATTACAGCTTGTAATTAATTCCTTCAATTACAGCTTGTGGATTCTATTAATTTGTGACATGTTTCACTGCTGATTTGTAGCAATTCTTCCTTAAGAGCTTGCTTAAATTCTGATTTGTTAGAAATTTTCTTTTTCCTTATTTTCACATCCAAAATATGGCATAAATTTTCAATCGGAATGAGGGCTGGTGATTGTGGTGGCGTTTTCAATTGATTTTTTACATTATAAAGCAACCATAACCTCGTATATATGCAGTGTGTTTCGGATCGTTATCCTGTTGGAAATATGAATTATGAATTCCTAATTTCAGAGCACTATTAAATAAATGATCTCGCAATATATTAATATATTGTTTAGCATTCATATTGCCTTCAAAAAAGGTCATTTCGCCAACTCCGTTAAAAGACATGCATCCCCAAATCATATCATGTTTTACAGTTGGTTTCAAGTTTTTAATTTAAAAAGAAGTATTTGGCTTTCGCCATACAGTTTTCTTACCATCTGAGCCAAAAATATTGAACTTGCTTTCATCGGAAAAAAATAAGTTTTCCAAAACTCTAGTGGTTTGCTGACATAAGCTTTTGCAAATTCAAGTCTTTTCACCCTATTTGTTTCACTAATAAATGGTTTTTTTTCGAGGGTCTCTTCCTCGAATATTTGCATCATGAAGAATATTTCTAATTGATTGTGCTGTAACTATTGTTCCCGACGTTGAAGCGACATCAACAGCCAATTCTCGAGCACTTAGAAAAGGGTTTTTTGAAGATTCTTTTATGATGGCTCTCCTTTGCCTGGTATTTAGGTTTCTTGGACGCCCAGTTCGCGGCTTATTTATTGTCGAACCAATTTCTTTTTTCTTCTTAATTACATAACGAACACTAGAATAGTTTAGATTTAATTTTTTACCTATTCCTCGGTAACTTAATCCAGAATTGTTAAGTAATATAATCTTCTCATGGGTAGCAACAGACATTTCACACGTTTTCGGTGCCATTAGAACAAAAACTCCCCAGAATACTGTTCAAGGAAAACATATAGATGGCCAATGTTAATTTTTTATGCATTGTTGAACATAGCTGGGATAAACAGCCAGATAATTTTGGCTTCAGCGCCAAATACAGCTTCACTGAAAAGAACATATTTCTTGAAAAATTTATCTTTAGCACTTATCAAGCCACATTTAGAAAGCCGAAGTTCTATTATGAATTTGCCCATCAAAAGTAGAGAGATAATCAAGAGACATATAGCTGAAAAAGAGACAACGAAAGCTGAAGAACAACCGAAGAAAAAAGGCCGATGCAACCCTTGTGGTCGTGCGAAGAACAACAACTAATTTGTTCACGTTGTAAAAATTTCACTTGTAAAAATCATATGTATAATATTGAATACACTTGTATAAAATGTATTAACCAGGAAATTAATGAAGATCATGATCTTTCTGAATAAAGAATTTGTAAAGTAAGTATTCCTTTTTATGAACTCCATTCTTATTCCAATGATTTCATTTAGTTGAATTTGAAGTATTATTTTACAAAATATAAAACTAAAATTGAGAAATATATACATTATTACATCTTTTATGATATATGTTAATCCATTAAATAGTTTATTTATTGAATAATATAAAAAGCGATGCTTTTATAGCTTGAAAATTGGCTGGCGCACAATGTGCGCCACCTGTGTAACAACGGGTTAAGTATCGTGTTTTCAAAGTACTGACTTACCATGAACTGCAATCCCCAAAGGCTGTGATCAGGAAATTCAAGAAAAAGTTGGGGAAACTCCGCAACATAAGTGGCACGATAATCAAACGAACTAACGACAAATTTAAGGAGACCGGCAGTGGGTTGGACAATGTGCTAGCGATGGGGACCAAAGAGATGAATGCACGAACCGAAGTTAATGTTAAGAAAGTGACAGAAGTGTGCGAAGACAGTCCATCAGCTTCGGTACGACAGATGGCTCAAAAAGTCGACATGTCCAAAAGCACGATGCATCAGATAATGAGGAGGGATGTGGCTTTGTTCCCTTACAAGTTCCAAATCAATCAACTATTGATGGAATTGTATAGTTTAAGGAAATTCATTTTGCAAACACGATGATTAGTACGGTTGAAGATGGCAAAATGGATTTTAATCGGATCTGGTTCCTGACGAGGTGCACTTCCACCTCCAAGGATATGTTAAATAGAAAATGGAGGTTCTGGGCCAACGAAAATCCTCATCATGCAATAGTTCGGCCATTGTACCCACTGAGGCTCACAGTTTGGCGTGCGTTATCTGCCGAAGGCATCATTGGACCAATTTTTTTCACCGGAAATGTCACCGATGATGCTTATTTTGACGTGTTGCATGACTGTGTCATCACATTCTTGCATGGATAAGATAAGCTATTATTGGTTTATGCAAGATGGTGCTAGATCTCTCAGCGTAACTTCGACCTCTTAGCGGAACATTTTCACGATAGAATCATCGGGTTGGACTCCATTACGAAAACAGGCAATGGTATAGAGTGGCCGCCGTACTCACCGTATCTTAACCCGTGTCACTTTTTTTATGGGGACATCTGAAAGACACAGCATATCGCACACAACCCAAAACAGTAGACGACTTGAGAGCAGCAACTGAAAACAAGAAGGAATTTGGAAGAGATCTATTGCAAAAAACAATTGCGAACTCCCATTCCAGACTTCAGAATGTTATTTGTCCGAACGGTGGACATTTCGAAAATCTGTTGTATTGAAAGTTCTCAACAAACATTGATTTTCACTTTTTTTTTTCTCATTTCTTGTGTTTTTCATATGACAAGCTTCACACCTTACTTACACTATCACGCTATATTCGTGGCCTCCACATGTCACCATTCAAAATACTTATATTGGTGTGCTCTATCCGAATCTGTACATATTAGACGCTGCGCGTCTTGTGGGACACCCTGTATTTTATAACAAATTTTCATTTCTGAAATTTCTGGAAAGTGCTTGAATTTTATCATAAAAAGAGAGTATGAACCCTGATATGTTTTAAAAAGGGTACCGACTCCATCAAGCTGCTATTTCAAAATGCCCTATGTTATGGAAATTATCAAGTAGGCAGAAAACAGCGAAGAAAATTGAAGAGGTAATCACACTAAACTAAATTATGCAGTACACAGTGGAATTCGCTATTTGACGCTATATGCCAAATTTTGAGGATCTGTTCTATTGCTTCAATATAAAAAATTCATCCAAAGCCATAGAAATAGAATGCATGAAAGAATATTTGCTTGTGCTCAAGCCTATTGCTAGTCTCCAAAGACCAAAACAGTGTATTTTAGATGATTGTTGCCAACAATTTTTACTGTCCAAACAAAACTAAAACATAAAAAATGTACAACTGAAACACTGTGTTGGCTTACTTTCGGCAATCATTGAAAGTTTGGAAAGACGATGGAACACATGCGTAAACTTAGATAATGAGACAGAGAGCTATTATAGCTGCCAGCAGCCATCCAATGTTTAAAATGCTCTGCTTACTGTCTCCTCTTTTCAACGAAAAAAAAAACATTCAAAATATTTTAGAATATTCAGCATCGCCTTTGAAAAATCATCTAGAAGAATCTGATGAAAACTAAACTGGAGCTGATGACGACTGATTCATCTATAATGACTGCATGCCATCTCTGTCATACTCTCAAAATACTGTAGATCTTGAAATACTTCAGTTTTCAGCAGATAAATCAGTTCATCTCAAAATATTGTACTCTTTTATTCAAAAGTGAAGGTCTTCTACAGTGTGACGTTCCATATGACCGCACCAGATTGCCACTTAAGCAATATTATTCAACACATTTTTAATTGGATCTACAGCTTTGAGTGGCATGTCGAAATCGCAACTCCACATGTACGTTATAAACATTTCTCGAGAGGTACTAATTCTCGGTGAAATTGGCTGGGTGACACCATTGGAAACTCAAACTTTTTTTATGTCACTCGATAAGACTGTCACGTGGTCACCACTTAGAACAGACTCCTAAGTCAAGAGGCCCCGTGAAAGCAGATGCTGTTTTGTAACAAGCGAAGACAATCGTTCTGACGACCGCAGAAAGGGGCACACGAGTTCCGATCTCCGTGTGATTTTTTTTTCAATGTACATGTTAAATGTGTGTGCAGTCCATATCGTATAATAAATGTGTAGAAAATGAACTCAAAGTTCTCCTCATTTAGTTTTCAAGATTAGTTATTTAAGTTTAATTTTATTTTTGGTACAACAGCTTTAATAAAAGTCTGTTTTTGGATGTCCCGGTCTTACATTTTACAAGCATTATAAATTCATCAAAAGAAAATTATAGAGATATCCTCAATTTGTTCTCAATGGCAGCTAAGCTGCCATCCAATGTTTCATATGCGCTGCTTACTGTCTCCTCTTTTCAACGAAAAAACAAAACATTAAAAATATTTTAGAATATTCAGCATAACTTTTGAAAAATCAGCCAGAAGAATCTGATGAAAATAAAAGTGGAGCTGATGACGGCTGATTCATCTATATAATGGCTGCATGCTATCTTTGTCAAACTCTCAAAATACTGTAGATCTTCAAATACTTCAATTTTAAGCAGATAAACGAGTTCATCTCAAAATATTGAACTCTTTTATTCAAAAGTGAAGGAACTCTATTGTAGGTTTAATAAAAGTCTTCCTTTGGATGCTCCGGTCTTACCTTTTGCAAGCATTATAAATTCACCAAAAAGAAAATTATTGAGAAATTCTCAATTTAAGAAATTGGTTCTGTTGAAGCCCAATCATAATTTCTAGAAATAATTTTGAATTATAGATTATTTTTATAACAGAGTCTAAAGCGATGGCGGGAAAAGGTGTTTACAGCACAGAAGCACTTATCCAGAATGTTTGGGTTTATGTGTGATCCGGATAACTGGCTGGGCATTAAAGCAACATCCATTTGATCAAATTGGTAGAATATATGTGGCTGTTATACTATGTTACAGTTCTATGTATTATAGATAAATTAACTATGTAAATAGATTAATTTTTTTTTTCAATTTAAGACAAAAAAATAGAAATGAAAAATCTAGTAAGTGTTAACCTACATGCTGTATGTACCTACATTATGTGTAAAAAGTATTTGGACTTTTTTTAAAGTCGAAAAAATTAATTTATTCATCAAAATTTATTTCATCGCCATCTTTTAGCTTGGGGAATAGTATAATTGCATAGCATAACTTGCACAGATAAAAGTCACAGGAAGCCATATCAGACGAGTCCGGTGCTTGGTCGTTGGCATTCGTTGCGATTTTGGACAAAAACTCTTTTACAGTGATAGCTTTGTGGCATATTGTTTACAAAGAATGCATAAAGCAGCGAAGCAATAAGAGCTAAAGTTGAAAATGTCATATTTCAACAAATCATAAATTTTCAGTTTATAAAATTGTAAACTGCTCTACAGAAAGAAAAATGTGACCTGCAGAGGAAAGTTAAACTTCTTGACACGACAGAATCAATTCTGATGGGCAGAAAAAAGCTCTTAACTAATACTGGCATTAGGTCTTTCCCTTTTCTTAAATGGATTATTAATCTCAAAAAATATGATGTTGCAAGACGTGTAGAAACTTAGTTCCTAATTGTTCTGATAAATTGAGAATTAATTTGCTGTCCACATATTGCTGGCCAATTTGATATTTCTGAAAACACAGTAAGCCAAATATTTGATGATGTAATTCCCCTTTTGGCCAGCAAGTTGAAATCATTAATTATACAGCCCTCAAAAAAAGCCTTTAAGAAAAGTTGCTCTGAGTCTTTTAAAGATTGAGATATGCAAAAACTGTGTACATAATTGATTGCACTGAAGTGAGTATACAAAGAGCAGGAAATCAAATGGCTAGTTCAAAAACACGGTCCCATTACAAAAATGCTCATAGCATCAAATTCCTGATTGGTATCAACTCCAAGAGGCTGTATTTCTTTCTTGTCAGAAACTTGGGTGGCTGCGCTTCTGCAGGGCTTCCAACAAATTTTAGTCTTCTAAAAGGAGGAAAAGAGACTTACTCCAAAAGGGGGGAAAGGAGAAATATATATTACTGTGACTGCAGTAGCAACTGAGACTGTTCAGCATCTCATTTTGACAAATATAAGCATTGTCAGCAATGGTAATGGATTAATATTGGACATAGAACACATTTCAAGTCATTAGCGGAAATATGCTATAATTGCTTTCCTCTGTTTTTATTAGAATAACCATTTTTTTTTTAATAATTAGCATAAATATCTGTAATGTTACTTTAATGTTGAAATGATTTATTTATAGTATTTAAAAATTATAAGTAACAACTTTTTTCAGAGCCATTGTTCTGAAATTATATATATACATCGACATATGTATATATGTCTATGTATATAGTCCAGCAACATGAATGCCAGATCCAAACTCATACGAAGCAAGCTCAAATTCATATAATATTCTGCCTTTTTAAAATCCTGAGGAGAGAGTGTTTATGTGAGGATAAAAGTATTTTAATGCTCTCATACACTGCTTGGCGTGTGTTATGCGTTTAACTGAACTAACTTTTATATACTATGTAGAATAAATAACTGAACTAACTTTTAATATACTATGTAGAATACATTTAAAACCATAGATAAGGTATGAGGTTGTACAAAAAATATTCGGATATTTTTTCACTTACTGATGGTGATAGCAGAAATTCGATTATCGAATGTTTTATGCATTTTCCAAACCATTAATTTAGATATCATATTTCATCTTAATAAATTGCGATGTTTTGTTACTGTATTCTGATTGTGTTGGAAAGTATTTCAGAATTTATGTTAGACGCATGATTTTTCGTTCTTGTTTTTATTAAACAGAAATTTATGATGGAGTTCTTTTTAATAAATCAAATTTTGTGAGGGGCCCTAAATTTTGCCTGGATGGTCTCCGAGTGGTTGGTTGTTGTAACGTTTACGATTCATACGAACGTCATATTAATACCAAAAATAACAACTAACAATAAGTTAATAGACGATACGCGCATACACAACAACAAGATATATTTGGAACGCAGTTAACGGTTACAGGATGTCAAGTAATGCATACACAGTTATGGTTACAGGTAATATCAGTTACATTATAATATCATGACATCCCCCTTTTTTTATAAAAAGAAACAGTTTTTCTTTTACAGGTCAAGTTTATCAGGTTTTTTAACAGTCCTGCCAGAACGGGTTTTTATACCAGTATCTGTCTTGCACACAGGAGTTTTGATCTTAGGAACAGGAGTAAATGACAGATTCGGAGAAGCATCAGCACTTACCATACCCGAGTCATCAGACATTTTTGGCGGTGATTCACTTTGGCAATGTGTAGGATCAGGACTGTCAGTTTCTTCAAGTGTAGCATCTAATCTACTTGAAACTGAAGGTTTCTCAGGAGTAGCATTTGGACGCAGAAACCAAGTATTTCTTCTATAAGTTGCACCATCTGGCGTCTTAATGATAAATGATCTTGGTCCTTGAGCTGGAGCAATTACATCAGCAGGACTCCACTTTCTATGACCTTTTCTAAACCACACTTTCTGACCAATAGAAATTGGCTTTTTCGGTTTTGAGCCTCTATCTCTATACTCTTTCTCTTTTATCCTCTTTTCTGTAAGATTAGAGCAAACATTTTTTATGATAGATGGTTTTAACAACTTTGAGCTTACTGGCAATATTCCTCTAGTTCTTCTTCCCATAAGACGTTGTGCAGGAGATCCTATAACTCCTCTAGGTGTATTTCTGTTATATGCTAAATATAAGTCAGAACCATCTGCAGCGCATTTAGCTATAAGCTGTTTAGCTTCTTGAACATAACGTTCAGCTAGACCATTGGATCTTTTGTGTTCTGGACTTGATACTTGCAGATTTATATTCCACTGTTTAGCGAAATGTCTCACTTCTTTAGAAATTAGCCGAGTACCTGCATCAGAGCAAAACGTTTCAGGAATACCATGAGTTGCAAACCAACATTTAAAAGCTTGTACTAGATGATAAGTTGTTCAGCACACAAAAATCAAAATAACCCGAATAGTTGTCTGCAATAAGTAAATAATTCTTTTTATCCAAATGAAAAATATCTGTGCCAACAATTTGCCAAGGTCTCTCTGGTACTGGATTCAACATTAATGGTTCTTCGGGATTATCTCTTTGACGTTGTTGACAAACTTTGCACTGTTTAACATATAACGTAATATCTTTATTCATGCCAACCCAGTAGACATTTTCTCTAGCTATACTGAGGGAATGTTGAATACCTTGATGACCAAGATGAATAGCTTTCAACGTAGGTTCCATAAGCTTGCGCGGAATGACTATTCGATCACCTCTGAACAGGATGTCATCATAAACGGCAAACTCATCTCGAAAAGTCCAATACTTTCTTAGACTATCAGGAACTTTAGTTAATTCTTCTGGCCAACCATCTTGAATCATCTTAATTAGCATACTTAACTCTTTATCATCTTTCAATGCTTGAATCAGTTCAGTTGTTTTAGATTCAGTCATATCTAAATTAGAATTAAGATTACAATCTCTGCTCAAAGTACATGAATAATTTCAGGACGATAAGGCATGATGTCCAACATGATTCTTTGCAGACGAGGAGGCGCTAAATGTAATGGCTTCTTTGATATTGATACTAACGGTTTGTGGTCCGTTTCCACAGTTAGTTTTCTGCATCCCCAGACGTATTGATGAAAACGTAGACATCCAAATTTGATTGCAAATGCTTCTTTTTCTATCTGAGAATAATTCTGCTGCTTCTTGTCTAATGCTTTGGCTGCATAAGCTACAGGGCGTCCTTCTTGCATAATTACAGCTCCTACAGAATGTTTGCTTGCATCTACCAACAATGTTATAGGTAAATTCACATTAAAATACTTCAATACAGTTAAATTCTTTAATATTTCTTTCAGCTTTTCAAATGCTGCCCGTTGTTCACTCTCCCAAATCCATTCGGTATCTTTTTTACATAATGCTCTTAACGGTCGAGTTAATTCAGACAAGTTCAGAACAAATTTAGCCAAGTAGGTAACCATTCCAAGAAAACACTGTAACGATGCTACATTTTCTGGAACTTCTAGCTGAATAATAGCTTGGATTTTTTCAGGATCGGCTATCCGTCCTACATCAGTAACTATGTGTCCCAAGAACTTAACACTGTTCTGTGAATATATGCATTTTTCTTTATTCAAAGTCAAACCAGATTCTGTGAGAATTTATGACTTTTGAAGTCATTTCTTCCAATTTTTCTTTAGATGAAGCATGTATCAGAATGTCATCCATCGCACATTCAACATTTTCAATATGTCCTAGCAGACGTTCCATAATTTGCTGAAAAACTTCCGGAGCAGATGCTAAACCCATTGGCATTCTCAAGTAAGAAAATCTACCCCAAGGAGTGGCCATAGTCAGGTATCGACTAGTACGTTCTGTCACTTTTAGCTGCCAAAATCCTTTTTTACAGTCCAGTAATGTAAACCATTTAGAGCCATTTATACGTGCAGCAATTTCTTCCAATGTTTTTAAAGGATAGTGTCTTCTTTTCAAATTCTTATTCAGACTAGATGGATCCATACAAACTCTAATTTTACCATTTCGATGAACTACAACCATAGGCGAGACTGCAGGCGTAGGGTCATTCACTGGTTTTATGATACCCATCTGTAGCATTCTATCAAGCTCTTCTTTAATTTTTTCCCTAATGGAATGAGGAACTTTTCTTGCAGGAAATATTTCAAGCTTAGGGTCATCAATTAAATCTATCTCATATGTAAAATTTTTCAAACAGCCTATTTCATCTTCATTAGCACTGGTATTTAAAAATCTTTCTGTTAATCCAATACTGTTTACGCGTTTAACTAAACCCATTTCTACACATGAATCTTTTCCCAATATAGGTTGCAACATTTCTTCAATTATTACAAATTTAGAAGCATAAGTTTTCTTTTTAATATTCAACTTGGCAACAGCTTCACCAGCTACTTTCATTTTATGATTAGAAAACGATATTAACGATTGCACGTTAGAATATTTTATGCTTAAATTTGCTTTTTTAGCCAAAGGATATGATAGGACATTGCACTGGGCTCCAGTATCTAATTTAAATTTGACTCTGTACTTGTTTTCAAATTCAGCCGTTTCATACCAGTCTACTGATTTTACATTATTGGCTATACTACTAATAACGAAACTTTTTGAATCTTTATCATTTTTGCGACTTTCGTCAAAAGAGCTATTTACTGTAGCTACGTGTTTTTTCTTCTTCTTTGAAGAACAGCAAATACTAAAATGGCCTTCTTTGCCACACGAAAAACATTGCTTTTTATAAGCCAAACATTCAAACCTTTTGTGAGAAGTATTACATCGCGTGCATAATTTACCGTTAAAAGTTTGCTTTTCTTTAGCATATTTATTTTTCGTACTCGATGCATATTTTTTAACACTTTCAATATTTAATGGTTTATCTTTAAGAGAACTCAACTGTGATCGAGCTTGTTCACTAGCTTTACAAATTTTCGCAGCTTTATCTAAAGTTAAATCATCTTCAGCCAATATTTTTCTCGATCGGAATCACTGTAAACACTAATTACAATTCTATCAGTTACTAAACTGTCGTGTAACGTACCAAATTGGCAAGATTTGCTTTTGCCTAATAATTCCGTCAGAAAATCATCAAATTTCTCATTTGCGCTTTGAAATATTTTGTTAAATAAAAATCTTTCATACGTTATGTTTACTTTAGGCGTGAAGTATTTTTTAAAAGCTTCAATTAAAACATTTAAACTAGTTTTTTTATCATCAGTAAAAGTATTATAAATGCTTACCGCTTCATGTCCTATAGCTGACATAAACAAAGCTAACTGGATTTTATCCGGCTTTTTCTCCAATTCAATGACCGTTGAGTACCATTCAAACTGTTGATACCATTCTTGCCCTGATTTCGTAACATCATTGGTCGTGAGGCTTAGTGGAGGCGGCGGTCGAATATTTACGCTATTATTGCTATTGTTAGTATCTCCCGGCATGACAATTTCTTTAAAATGCTATCATTTCGGCACCATGTAACGTTTACGATTCATACGAACGTCATATTAATACCAAAAATAACAACTAACAATAAGTTAATAGACGATACGCACATACACAACAACAAGATATATTTGGAACGCAGTTAACGGTTACAGGATGTCAAGTAATGCATACACAGTTATGGTTACAGGTAATATCAGTTACATTATAATATCATGGCAGTTGTATTGGGTTTTATTGCACAAAATCCCTTTAGGGACATGCTGCGCCAAACAAAGAATAAAACACAAAAATAGTGAGCTAAGCATTTGACAATGAGAAATAAATAAATAAATGAGTTAAAATGTAAATAGGAAAGCTATCTGGTGGGGTAACCCATCCAGATGTAGTCGTCAAGCAAGGGTAGAAACAATATAAAACAGAAATCCAGTAAAGCATAGTAGAAAAGTTATTTGGATGGGGTTTCCATCCAGATGTCTATAAGAAAGTCTAACTTATGAAGCATACAAAAGCTATATTTCAAAATAAAAACCAAGTGTTTTAAAAAAGCAAAGAGTGCCCCATGGGGTGTTTCCCCAATGAGGTTTGTCAAGGTTGGTGATAGTGAATTAAAATACATTCTATACAAGTGCCGGAGGCCCGGACAGTCAGTTAAGATATGATGGATGGTCAGGATATCAAAGTGACAGCACGGACACGTGAGTGTATCCTGTCGAAGTAAGAGATTGTGGGTGATTTATGAGTGGTATAGTCTCCGGAAATATATTTTTTTGACGTAATACATACTACTATTCTGAATTATTAAGAACCAAATCTAGCAAATTTATCTTTTATGCATTCCAGAACACAGACCAAGTTATGAAAAATATAATTAAAATTTATAGAAAAAATATAAATAAGTGTACCATTACTTCTTATAGGTGCATCTACATACAACATAATACAACATAACATGATACATTTAAAATACAATAAAAAGTCCTTTAAAACCAAAACATTTTCAACCGAACTATCTCAGTCATCATGTTTTATGTTATGTTGTATGCAGACGCACCTATAAGAAGTAATGGTACACTTACTTGTATTTTTTCTATAAATTTTAATTACTAAATTTAACACTGAAATTCTAAAATTTTATTGAAAAATATAATTGTATTCTAACATGAATTGTACTCTAAATTTTAATCTACCTTACTTCAGGCCAGTGAAATTTTTTTTCGCATAGCTGAATTTCCTGGTGTAATAGGTGCTGTCGATTGTACTCATGTAGAGATCTTGTCTCCAGGAGGAATAGATGCCGAGCGCTTCAGAAACATAAAAACAAATTTTTCTATCAATGTTCAAACATTTGCCTCGGTAGATTTGATAATACGCAATGTGGTAGCGAGGTGGCCTGGAAGTGGCCATCACAGTACCATATTAGCAAATTGCACATTGGTTGAGAAAATATAGGAGCCATTGTACCAAAGATACCACTTATTAGGAGACAGTGGTTATCCATGTCAAAGTTACTTACTGACATCATTAACCCAGCTAAATGGAGGATATTCCATCTACGTTTTGATCACGTGGTCAAGGTAAAAACTTCTAGCGTAAAGAAGGGAAGGCTCCGTAGATGTGTAATGTAAATCCCCGCTGGCCAATGAAACAGTTCATGAGGCAAAGCAGTAGTATCTTTCCTTCTTATCAGTTAAAAGTTCCTTGGGTAAATTACCGGTATCACGTGACTTTTTTCAGCCTCGAACCCATATTTGGAATATCCACCATTGACCATAGCCTCTTCCACATAGTAGAGCAGCTGCTCGGTACCCTTTATATTAGTACGTGCTGGGCTAATATATGATTTCTTGTTTCTTCTCTTCACAGTTTAAAAGCAAATACTACTGTTACTTGGTTTGAGAGTAACAAATTTATGGAGAAAATAAAAGTAACAAAGAATGATGAAGAAATTAGAAAACTAAATAAGGTAGCAAAAGAAAAAATAATTGGAACAATAAAAGAATTTCAACAGGAAATGAAGAAATTTTCTTGGCATTGTTTTAATATTAGCCAGCAACATGTAGCCTATACACAGTGTCATGAAAATTTGAATGAAACTGAAGCACTAATTGACATAGACTTTTCAGAGAACTATGCATACAAAATGGCTCATTTAAAATTGTAAAAGTAATACTCAAATGCAATGTACAAGGTGAGACCGAAAAGTAAGGTGACTCACCCCTCCTTTCGAAAATGAGAACAGCCCGACAACCGGACACATGCGCATTACGGTCTTCGGTATGTAACGTTAAAGTTCAGGGTCATTTGCAAAATTTCTTGGCTAGTGTTTGTTCGTGCAGTTGCTTAAGGCTGTTCTCAAATCCAAAAGGGCAACTTCCTGACATAAGTTTTAATTTTTTTTTGTTCAAAAATGAATGAAACTAGCTTGTGTTGTTGTTCAGAAACTATGCCATCGAGCTATTTTTTCTATTTTTTGCAAACGCAATAGATCTTTCAGAAAATAATGTCAAAGTGGACCTTTTGAATTGAATTTCAGCGCGAAAGTAGAAAAATCACTCAAGAGCAGACAAAAAACGGGGTTGTCACGTGACCGATATTGCTTATAACACAATGGGTAATTGATTGATCAAAAAATGGAAAAAAAAGCTCGATTTCAAATCGCTTCCATGACCAGGCTTTCCAATTTTGTATCTTTCCGTTAAAAAATGAATTTGTAAATGTGTCAGAACGATTTTCGCTTGTTCAGCGGAGCAGTTAAGAACAGCCTTAAACATAAGAGGTAGTAGTGCACTGCGTAATGAAGCAGAAAATGAATATGAAATTTTGTTTTAAAATGAGTCGGTTGGTTGTATGTGGTTTTATGGCACACACACACAAAAAAAAAAAAAAAAAAAAAAAAAAAAAAAAAAAAAAAAAGAATGTCAAAGACTGAAACACTGTAATCAAACTATAGGTAAATATGATAGAAATAAAAAGTAGAAAAGCAATTAAAAAAGCTATCTGAATGGGATATCCCATCTAGGTGTCAGAAAAGGGTAAAAGAAAATTCTAAATTGTTGCTAAACCAAAGAAATCTGGTTTTATTTTAAATTCAGAATTAACTCATTGAGGTGTATCTCCTGATGGATTAATTTAGTTGAACTGCAGTGGAGAAGAATGTCTTGAAATTAAGTGCCCTTACTGCTGAAAGATTCATCAGATGCTTTATTGTCGCATAGTTGTTTAGCTGAAGGAAATCATGAAGTTGCGCTGCTTAAAAGACACTCTTATCAGGTACAACTGAAGTTACTTTTGTCTAAACAAAGCACTGCAATTTTGCTTTGTGGAATAAATCTGGTGTAAAAATTATAAGAATAAAGACAGATAATGAGTTTTAGATTAATCAGTCAAAAAAATTACAATGATTTTTCAAAACAGTCATGCTACCAGAACTCATGGGTAAAGTTTTTACCAGACTTAGTGTTTTAAAATGGGTAAAACTGCTACGGAAACCTTGGAAGTGCCTCGAAGTGTGTATGGCGAAAACTATCTTGCAAGACAGTAATTTCAGTGGTTCAAGCGTTTCCGTGAAGGTCGTAAAAGCATGCAGGATGAGCATCGCAGTGGAAGACCGGTGAAGAGCAGAACCACGGCAAATTTGAAAGAGTTAGGAAGTTATTGCTGCAAGACCGCCGTTTGTCCGTCCGAATAATGAAGAACGAATTGAATCTTCCTCGTGAAATCGCCCGTCCAATATTGACGAAGGATTTGGGTAAACGGAAACTTTGTGCGACGTTTGTCCCTCATTATTTAAGCGATGAACAAAAACAGCAGCGAATGGACTCCTTATTCCCCTGATCTTGCGCCAGCAGACTTTTTCCTCTTTCCACGACTGAAAATGGCACTGAAGGGAGACCGATTATCAAACACCTAAGACATTCAAGCTGCTGTTACCAAGGAACTTAAAACAGTCTCAAAGGAGGACTTTTTCAGAAAATTACGGAACTTGTATGAACGTTGTCAAAAGTGTATAATAGGCGGCGGGAACTACTTTGAACAAAAGTGAGTAATTTATCAGCAAATATATAATACAGTGATTATTATAACGTCAGCCACCTTATTTTTCGGTCTCACCTCGTATATACAAAAACATGCATTTGTAAAAAATAACCTTTTAACTTTAATTTTTAGAAATACGAAGTTAGGAATTAGGTTACCCTGCATGGATTCAGTCGTATGAGAGTCAAAATCGTTCAATCATGAGTGTTAGTTTTTAGGAGTAATTAGGAATGAATAATGATATGTACTTAAAAATACGGAAGTGCGAAACGCGAAAAACCAGACCGTTAAATACTTCATTTTCGGGCGGGCATTTGAGGATTTTCACCCCTCGAAACACAAGTCATTCTCTATCTCAAAAAACTCATTAAAATTTCTGCTTCGGTGCAATGAAAAATAAATTGACATGCGTTCCCTGATTATGGTACGATTCCATAGCGCATACCTTTCTTATCTTGTTTAAAAGATTGTTTAGAAAACAGTTCTAGGGATAAATACATGAATCTTTTTCAGTGTATCATCGTGTTACATTAGTTACACAGATGTGTAGGATAATAGTAAGCAATGAAACACGATTATTTTTCTGTAAAATTAATATTTAGTAAACAATATATTAGCTATTTTAAGGTAGATGAAAGAGAATTTCTAAATAGTATTATTTCTCTTATTATTGGAGAGCTGAATCAAAATAATTAAAAGCATAAAAATTGCAACAATACTTAAAACAAGTAAACAATATATTAGCCCTCTTAAGATAGATGAAAAAGAATTTCTGAATAGTATTATTTCTCTTATTATTGGGGAGCTGAATCAAAGTAATTTTAAAAAGCACAAAAATTACAATAATACTAAAGCAATTTTTTTTTGTTGTTGTTGTTAATGATGAGTATGAGTTACGATGAATTTAATTTAGTGTTTCAGCCTTTATAGAAGTATTTTTTTAAAACTAATTTTTATATCTATTATACAAAAATCTCCCTGTGTTTGTGTTTCCCAATTCCTACATAGTATATGGAATGCAGCACGGTGAAATTAACATCTGTTATTCAGATGAATCCGGGGGATGTCTTAATGAATCCCAGAACTTTAAATTTTTAATTAGTGTCCTATATATTAGTTTTATTTTGCAATTGTAATTTTTAACTGGGTTTTTGAAAAATACAACTAAAATACCTTAAATTCTACGGAGAAAAAAGGAAAGAAAAGCTAAATCATAGTATCCGAAATTCTGAATAAATATCATTTTTGTTTTGTTTAAATATGTCGATTTTACGGTTTTTAGTTTACGCTTTCCGAAAAAAAAATGTAATGCCAGCATGATATGATTTAATTCTACATTTACAAAAAATTTTATCAAAAAGCGGATATATTTTCATATTATTAATCCGCATGAAATAATATTTTCCGAATTTGTTTAAAATGTAAATAAATGTAGAACTGTAAATATCATGACATGTAAATAACTTGAAATTTTAAGCATGGGTTGAACATACGTACAGGACAAGTTTTTGAACAATAGTACCTAGTTTTTAATCAACAGTAGATCAGCCCCCTATAGAACATGATACTCATATGATCGATTTCAGAAAATATTTTTCTTCGCTCAGCTATGCGCAATTGTAAAATAAAAGACATCTTCTGGTTCACTTTTAAATATAAAAGCATATTACTTGCAGGCACAACTATTGAACTTTTTTTTGTAGTCGAACAGTTTTCTTCTTTTTTCCGATAAGTGACTAACATCTAGAGTTATAAGCAATTATTCTCTCAGGATGATGATTTTTTCTCCTTTCCTGCGCTTTCGTCTCTAGAAATTAGGTTCAAAACGCCAAATTTGACTGTATGTTTGTTTCCAAAAAAAAGAAAAAACAGTTCGATTGCATCGTTTCTGAATAAGGTCATCTGCCAATTTGATATGCTTGCGAACAAAAATGAATTGAAAAATGTGTCAGAAAATAGCCAGTTTGCATTTGAGAAAAGCCTTAAACGAGTTAGGCAAATAAACAAACATTAGTTTGACAATAATGCCAAGCTCTCGAAATTTTTATCGAAAATCATGTAGATCAATGATGCCTGCATGTCTCCATTTTACTATAATTGCTCCAAAATGACGTAACTTGCAATGTGTATTTTTCAGTTAATTTATATTGTAAATTCTAAATATGATTACATGTTTATAATAAGAATTTAGTAAAAATAATATTTTATAGCTTTTCTAAATGTATAATTGAACTACTTTCCACACATTTAAAAACAAGAAAGATCTCATGCCATGAAAATGCAACATATTGAGTCACTACGCCCGCTAGCATAACTTTGAAACATGTAAAAATATTTATTTTCTTATGTAGTATGAGCAAGTGTTATGTAATGTAAATGCATTTAATTAGTGAACTCTAAATTTACAATGCTTCCAGCTCACACGATAATCAAAACACTACTAAAAATTACATTTTTAGATTAAAAAAAAATAATAATAATAATAACCATTATTAGTATTATCATTGGTAGTAATAGTAGTAATATCTACTATTTGATGAGCTGAGCTAAAACAATTACACTTCACAACAGAAAGCAAAAAGTTATATTGATTGCAATTTTGATTTGTCAACAACAGACATCAATATCTCACAAATAATATATTTGAATTTTATGATAATCGGAGACATCTTCTAAATGTTAGGCGATATATAAATCCGGAGCGAAAAATTAAGGGTGTAATAATAATGCATTAGACGAAAAATAGAGAATTGAAAATGGCTTGTTTGTATAACTTATAGATTTGTCTACTGACCTCAAAATCCCGTTTTTCAAAAATCATTTTATTCATTGCCTGGTTTTCTTAACATTACAATTAATTGGAATTATTAATAAACTTTTGAAGTGAAAATTCTATATTAAAAAGAAAAAAAAAAAATCACTTGTGTTTTTAGAAATTGCAAATGCAAATACAGTAAACTCTCTTATGGTGAAGCCATATATTTGTGTTAATTTTTCATTCAAAATTAATCTGTTTTCTACATTTATTTTCCTTTCTGCGGTTGACGCGAGCTTTCAAAGATAATTTCTCTTTATAATTTACGTCTAATTTATCGCAATCATTATACTTTTTGTTGGCATTTTATTAAGTAAACATCTTTCCTTTCATCTGTTAAATGCTATCATTCAAAGGCTATTTCGTTTTATTTATAATGTAAGCACAATTCCTATCCCCACATAAATATTCTTTTATTGGCAATTTATTAGCTTTTAACAGAGAAAGACAAAAAACGTTTACCTATCATTCAGAAAAATGATTTATTTGTTATTTCTAATTTAAGCACTATTCCTTCCCCACAGATAAATTCTTTATTGATATTTTATTTGTTAAACGCCGCTTTTTTACAAATCTGTTTACATAATATAAAGATCATATAGTTAATTGAAGCTTGCTGGCATCTCGTTAATGCATTAAAATACACATAAATTTCATTTTCACTTCGGCCGGTAAATATATATTTGACATTAATTATCCTCACCGTTATACTTTATGTAAGCAATGATAGGTTTGCTTTTTTATTTCACTTATTAATTCGTTGCCAAATGTGGTGTCTGTCCTTGGCGTTTATCTAGTTCAAATTTTATATATCTCCCAGTTTAACGGTTATTTTGTGATTGGCGTATTGGCTCAAGACAGATGTATTCTTGGCGTATTAAATTACGCAGATTGAAAGGGACTTGCTCTCTGATCTTCGTACTGTAAACGGCTTAAAAATATGTTGAGTTAGGGAGGCCACCATTGCTTTACATCTTATGCCCACTTCCGTAAAAATAAATACTTTTCCATGGAAACTGTTCTTCTGAATTATTGCCTGATGGATTTTTCTAGGAAACGGATCATCTCATCTGGGTTTGCATTTAGTAACATCGTCATTGTACTCAACTATTGTGTTTACTATCACGACCGGAGTATTAAATAAAAAATACTCCATATAGATTATGGTACCATGAATCTAAATCTATCAGGTGATTAAGTATTTAATAATGAAAGAAGAAGGCTTGTGGTGGTCTCCCAGGTAGTTCAAAAATTTTCCTGTTGTCTCCAGTGGCCTGTAATTTCTCCAAATATTTTCCATGGATTTAGTAGTCTCAAGTATAGCTAGACTATTTACTGCACTTTTATTGGAAACATTTTGCATGCAAATTCCTATGTGCTGCATTCCTATGTGCTATTGGCACAATACCCTCGACTAATATATCTATGGATAGTATATAAAACGGAGTTTCATCGCATAGAGGTTTATTTAGAATATAGTGCATCCCTGGTTGCGAAATGTGGAACTAACAGATTTTACAAAAGGATAAAGTGTTTTGAAAGGAATATTAAACGAAACCCTCTGTGCGATCTGTGATCACACTTATTCACTTGTTTTTTACATGCTTTCTTTTAACTCACAATTATATTTGTCTGTGGCACTCAAATTTTATGATTCATTTTTCACCCACTTCCTGTTGACAGAGTTTTGAAATTTGGAATATCTATGCATTCCTGAGGGCAATACATGAATTGGACATTGATTTTTTAAAATTCGATCCCTAAGGGGACAACGTTAGGGGGGGGGGGGTGAATTAATGGTTACGTTTGATTTTCTATAGAGAAATCAACATTAGCTTCAACAATGATTATTTGTTGAAAAGTACTAATGACAGGGTTACCACGATATCGCCAAACTTTGGCCAACGTGGCGAAATATCGCGAAATTTGGCAACAAGAAAGTTTTTATATATGAATCCAACTTAGCGATAACTGGCTAATTTGGCAAAATTCCCATTTAAATCCTTCTATCTTCCATAATTGAACTTACCGAATTAAATTTAAACTCCGTGCATTTAAGGGTTTTTTTTTCAAGACTTTTCTACTATTTAGTGCATTTAAAAACATATATATTTTCTAAATTTGTGAATTTTAATGAAAGTATGATTAAAAAAAAAAACAATTTCCATTTATATTAATTTCTTTTTAGTCTTTAAAAATGAAATTGGTACTTTTCCTGTATAAGGGCCTTTGCGAGGTAGAAAGAAGGGGTTTGGCGAGTCAAATAAGCTTTTTCTGCGTATTTTCGTGCACTTTATTCATTGTTTCATATACTCAAGCAATTTTTTAAAGATTTATAAAATTTATTTTGTGTAAACAAGCCACTTAACTATTTTTATAAACAAACAAAAGTAAATTGTATATAAAAAGCAATGATATTATATATATAAATAAAATGTTTATATTTATGTCACAGATGCCATATACGCACCGGGTTTGGCGTGATTTTTTTTATGCCAGTTTGGCGAAAACGTCGTTTTCTTATACCAGTTACACATAACGTGTTATAATTGCACGTTATTTTTTATTTCAATATGAAAACAAAATACAGTGATAAACAAGACATTTTCTATTATTTTTAAAAGGAAATAACAATCAATAAATGATATAATTATAGAAAAAAAATTATAATAACGTTATATATGGTTACATCAGTGGTGGCTCGTTACTGGTATTTTGGGGGTCACTAAGCCATAGCTGCCAAATTTATTCTTCTCTTACCACTATTGCTTTAAAAGAAATCTTTGCCATATTTGTAGGCGGAATATTTGACCATTAAACAAGGTAATGATATCTTTCAAAAAATAATGGTAAGAAAAGAATAATACTGCCGCCATGCATTTAATGCCCCAAAATATGACAGTTACGAGCCGCTACTGGTTACCATGTCAGGCAAAGTAACGCCACTTTGACACCAATTAGGTACCTCTGTGCGTTTATGACATCTGTGCCATATTTACTTCTAAAAATAAGCATAAACGTTCATCAAGTTTGTTTTCATAGCTATTTATATCTTTTTGCAACAAATCTCACTTTTTGAGGCCGAAACTGCACAACGATTGAGAAAAACTAGAAAACGGGAAATCTGTTTTTTTCAGAATTTGGTGTCACCTCCGATGAGAAACAAAATATATAAATATAGATACTACAAAACATATTTCAGTTTTAAGACTTAAAACACACGCTTTTATTTTGTACAGAATGACGTCATCCGTATCCGCTGAAGAATTCTTCCTTTACTATCCAATCTTAAAGAACTTCTACAGTAAAGTACGCATAGGACTATCGCTGAGGATATCGCTGAATAATACACAAATCCAAAAAAAGAGATGTCGTCTATAATAGCTCCACATTTTATCAGAAATCATTTATTTATATTTTTTTTTCAAAATAGCACGTATTTTAATTATATATTTTTAAAGTTGTTAAGGGAAAAAGGCAACAAAAAGGTATAATTACTATTTTCTAACTATTTTCCCCTACTTTCTACAGAAATGGAGTATTTGAGTTGCTAAAATTAAACAAATGGCGCTAAAAACTACAAAAAATTAATGTTTCAAAAATAAATTGAGATGCAGTTTTCAATCAAATTGCATTTAAAAGTAACTTTTCTCCCCAATACGACGGTATAAAAATTGAAAATGTGCGATGTTTAAATTTAAAAATCTTAAAATAGTAGAATAGAGAAGATTAAGTTAAATTGAAGTTAAATTGCAGTATAGTATTTGGCACTACATAGTTATCCCGTCGACCAAAAATCTATCTCCAAACTATAAGATTGAATGCCAATAATGGTTGATCGTAAATGTCGCATTCTAAATACCTTATTACCATGCATTTAATGCTTTTCATGGTACTTTGCTGTTATATGGACTTTGGCATTTTTGTAAAAAAACACGACATTCGGTGTTAAGAAAGTGAGATTTTTTGTCAAATCATATAAATGACTATGAAAATAAAACAGAATAAGTATTATACTGGTTTATATATATATATTTATATATTTAAAAATGCATCTGCTAACACGTATTAGATAAGTTATTTATGTTTGTATATAATCCAATATATAAAAATGAAAATTTGTCTATCTGTCTGTTTGAAATTCTATACAAATTCACAGTTTGGAAGCCAGAGTTGTGAAAAGATACGTACATGTGTAAACACGGCCGAGGTAACTAAAGTAATCCGGAATCGAAATAATTTTTAGTTAATATTTAATTAATAAAAAACCACCATTTTAACAGCAATTACTTATCAAATTTAAACATTTTTCGTTATAGCAGTTGCTAACAATTAAAATACACAATAAAATTCTTACTACAACAATTAATTTTCTACTGCAAGATTTCCACGTGAAAAATGAAAATGAAATAAATAGTTTGCCGAATTTAAGAAAAGGTGAATATTAACGTCATAACTTTTCTAATGCAAGATATTCGTGTGAAAAATGAAATAAATAGTTTGACGAATTTAAATGAAAGTGAATATAACTTCATAATTTTTCTATTTCAAGGTTTCCACGTGAAAAAGGAAAATATTACGTCGTATTGGAAATATAAAGGACGTGGTGGATATAGTATAACGTCATATGAGTGTGAAAAAACGTATTGAAGCACGATAAAAACCCGATTATGTAAATATTGGCGTATTTTAACATTATTGCTCCAATGATATATTGAAATAAGTTCATTTATAGCTGTATTATTTAGCGTCTGTTATATGCATTTATACATTTTTATATTGTGTTTCCATTTGATTCATATGTACAACACTTCGACTGTTTTTTTATGTTTGTTTTATGTTGTATGTTAGATTTAAAATTGATTTGCAGAACAAACATTCTTCAAATTCTAGGCAACGTCGGGCACTTTAGTTTGTAACAGATAAATGGCTTCTGTATCTGTACATATATGCTAATAATATAAAGCGTTATGATATTATAAAATGTATAATGTTATTAATGTTTGTGAGATGTTCTCTCAAACTACATAGCCAACTTAAAAAAATGTTCGTGGCCATATCTGCTCCGAAAAAAGACTATATTTTATATCAGTGCAACAACCTACATCGCTGCAGGAGCAAAAAAGTTCTAAAATTGCTATTTCTGTGATATTGATTGGGGTTAGAAACTTAAATTCGGTGTGGTGGTTACTTTTAAGATGTAAATACTCGTTGTGAAAAGGTTCGAAAATTCAATTTGACAGATAAACGTAAAAATTTCTAGAATGGTTCTAAATTATGACTTATTTGGAATACTGAAAATTCTGGGATACTGTTGGGATTAGAAACTAGAACTTTGGCATGACAGTAATTTCTAAGATGTAAATGTTCGTTGTAGAACGAATTCTAAAAAATTGAAAGACTAAACAAAACGGAAAAAGATCTAAAGATGATCTAAGTAACGAAGTACATGGAATTGTTAGGAATATAAACATATAAATTGACATGGCTGTAATTGACGTAAATTCTCGCAATAGAACAATTTCTAAAAGTGTCGCTACATAAAACACTGCAGAAACAAAAAAGTTTCGAATTTTTTCTATTCCTGTGTTACTGCTGAGCCCAAAAATTTGATATTTTGCTTCGGGTTAGTTCTAAAATATATTTTTTTTTTATATAAATGTTTTCTAAAAAATTTAAAATTTAAAAAGATAAAATGAACGGAAAGCGTTCTCAATTACCATTAATTTGGAATTATTAGGTATAGAAACTTTAAATATTTCATAATGCTGCCGTTTTATATTTGATATGAATTTTTTTCTGATTAATTTTTTTAGGCATTTTATCATAAGGCCATATTCTCAATTGTCATTAGTAGATTTTTTATATATTAACTTATTCTGGTAAAATTTCATAATCGGATTCATATTGGCGTATTTTAGCTTGCATGATTTGCTGAAAAAATATGTATGGATTTGTAAATTTCTTCAAATGACACTTTGACAGCTCAAAGGTTATGCATACGATATATTGAGATCTTGTGTCATATTTTATGCTGCAATCATTGCCGAATTCTTTTATTTAATACGTGCTAAATATAGCCCAACTTGTGCAGAATATGTTTGAAAATAAAACAATACCGTTTATGTAGTGGACAGCATACACTCATCATTTAAATCCAATCGAGCATATCTAAAACACACTCTATCGACGTATTGCATGCCACTGTTGATGTGTTCGGTACTTTGGTACTATATCAGATTTTGAAGAGAGAATTCCTTAATTCTTATCAACAACCTCATTGCATCCGTGGAAAACAGATATTGTACAATACTAACTATGCCGGTTGGTTGGTTGTATTGGGTTTTATGGCGCAAAATCCCCAAAGGGACATGCTGCGCCAAACAAAGACTAAAATATAAAAAAAGTGAGTAAGGAAATGACACCAAGAAAAAAATATGAGTTGAAATAGAAAAACCATCTGGATGGGGTACCCATCCAGATGTAGTCGTCAAACAAGGGTAGAAATCAATGTAAAAAAGATATCCAGTAAAACAAAGTAAACATGTTATCTGGTTGGGCTTTCCATCCAGATGTCAATAAGGAAGTCCCACATATGATACTTATAAAAAACTATATCTCAAAATAAAATCCAGTGCGTTTTAAAAAAGTAAAGAGTGCCCCATGAGGTGTTTCTCCAATGAGGTTTGTCAAGATTGGTGAAGATGTGTTAAAATAAAATCTATATAAGTGCCGGAGTCCCGGACAGTCAGTTAAAACATGATGAATGGTCAGGTAATCCAAATGACAATGTGGACACATGGGAGCATCCTCCGAAGTAAAAAATGTTTATGAGTGATTCTTGAATGTCCAATTCTCAGACGAGTCAGAATAACATCAGTTTTTCTTGGATAAATCGGAAGCCAGGTTATGATTGTTGGTTTAATATGATGCAGTTTATTAATGTTTTCTAAATCCCAACTCTCTAGCCAATTATTCTGAATAAAAATATTAATAAGTAGTTTAACGTCTGAGAAAGGAACTTTATGGTGTAACAGATTAAGACCACGTTTTGCCGCCTCATCTGCTATCTCATTACCAGGAATACCCATGTGTCCAGGTACCCAGCAGAATAAAATATTATAGCCACGCCTTGTCAATTTATTATAAAAATCTAGTATGGATGAGACAAAAAGATGCTTTTTAAAAGATTGTATTGCGTCAATAGAACTATTTGAGTCAGTATAAATGATGAAGGATGTGTTATGGTGATGAGAAATGTCTAACTATGCCGGGGGAGCACACACCATATAAAGTATAGTCCATTCTTTTCAAACTTCATATATTTGTCATTTAAAGTTAATCAAATTGGTGTGAAGCGTCTTATTATGCTCTTGACAGCATTTTATACAATTAAAATTCCGATATAAGATAATTTAGTGTTTCATTTTCAATTTCATTTTTAATATATTGCGTACTTTCAATTGTATATCCATGCATGGCTGTCTTGCATGGTTTGCTTTCCCACTTTTTTAAACAGTGTATACGAATTTATATATAAGATTTTGTAATTCTACGATTCGTTTATTTTCATCATTTCAATTTATCGCAGTATATGGACAATTAAAGATAACATCTCATTTTCTTTGCTTCCACACGTTATTATTAAATCTATGTTCTTTGCAATATCGCTCAGACTAATCCCTCTGAGGGAAGTTCTAGTTATACAATTGATAAAATAATTAATTACATTCTGGTGTCGTCACGGTAAATAAAAAATTAATTTTTATTGGCTTGTAAAATACATGTCTTTAAATATATTTACAGAAATTTAACAAGTCACGTATGTCTGAGTATCTCATTAATAGAAAATTAATTTTTATTGGCTTATAAAGTACAAGTCTTTAAATATTTTTACAGAAATTTAAGAAGTCACCTGTCTGACTATCTCATTTCTTTTTTCTCTGCTGAAGTGAAGATTGCCACCATTTTGAAGAAGTTTTCTTAAACACTTAAAAAAGTAAAATGTAAAAATTGAAATATTTTCAAAACATGTAGCGCAGGCTCATCTACAAATGAATAACTTTCACTTAAGGCTGTTCTCAAATCCAAAGGGTCAACTTTCTGACATAAGTTTTAATTCATTTTTGTCCGGAAACGGATGAAACTAGAAGGTTTCTAACTGTTTTTTCCGTTTTCTTGTAAACGCAATAATCTTTCGGAAAATACTGTCAAAGTTGGCATTTTAAACTGAACTTCCGAACAAAAGAAGAAAATTCAGTCAGAAATGGGAGAAAAATGCCATGTCACACGTGACAAACACGGTTATCGCCCGCTCTTGAGTGCTCTTTCTTCCTTCGCGTGGAAATTCGGTTCAAAACGCCCACTTTAACACTATTTTCTGAAAGATCTATTCACTGCAAATTGAAATGTCTGAAATTCAGACACTTAAGTGTCTGAAACGGAGTGTTCAATTTTCAGACATTTTAAAATGTCTGAATTTTTTCAGACACTTCAAATGTCTGAATTTCAGACACTTCAAACGTCTTAATTGCAACCATTTTTTTAAGCATTATACGCAGCCATGTTTGACCACGTTGAATCCTAGAAAAATTTTTGGCCATGGTCCTGCCCCCTCCACCCCCATACACTGCGATTTTAGGGGCTCTGAAAGTTGGTATGCAATTTTCTTAAAGCTGATAATTTAAATATTTTTCAACAATGTAGATTATAATCAGTATTTTGAACTTCTAGAGTAGAATACGATTAAAAACTACAAAAAAATATATATAAATGCAATAAAACCTCTCAATAGGGGTTTCAAGGGAATTTATCCACCATTCGTTGCCGAGGTGCATGTGATTGAGAGGTTTTACTGTATTTAGATTTTTTTTTTTTTTTTTTTTTTTTTTTTTTTTAGTTTTTAATCTTAGTCGGCCTTAAATGTTCAAGATTTTTATTATAATCGGCCCACTATCGAAAAAATTTAAAATATAAACTTTACAATAATTGCATATCTAATTCGGGGCCCCTAAAATTGTAGGGAGGGCGTAGGGGACACTGCCCAGTTCGCCCATCCTTCAATCAAATCCTTCTTCTGCAAAAAAAATCCAACCCTGCATTATGTTCGCTAAATAGAGATGTCCGGTATTCGAAAGTGTTCGTTATGGAGACTAATGGACATTCCCTAATACCGGACAGCTCTATTTAACAAAAACTTTTTGAAAGCAAAATGCATGCACATTTGTTTATTTTTACCTAAAAAAAACCAGACATGTCTGATTCATTGGTCGGCACCAAAATCCTCTCTGTAAAAAATAATAGTTGATTCTTATAGATTTTAATCTTCTAAATAAAAATATGGTAACGAAATTACTGTATGACGTACCATTTTTTTTGGTAGGAGAGTTTTGCTTTTAAATTTAAAATTAAGATATTTTATATCTTGCTAAAACATGAGTGAAAAATTTTTAAACCATAAAATATAGATAATAATAGGTAAATTACCTGCAAATAAATGTATAAATACGATTACCAGATTTACAGTGGCATAAGGAATGAAAATATAATAGTGGATAGCAAATAGTAAATTCGGACACGAAAAAGGGAGGGGGGATAAAAAAAATGCTTTACACAAGTATCAACAAATAAAATTTCCATGCTATATTTTGTCACTTTGATATCTAAGACAGTCAAAACATTTCTTTCATGATTTCAATTTTATCTAGCATTGCAAATTAATATAATAATCATTCCATGTTTGTTATTATTATAAAACTGTTTCTGGGAAAAATGGTACGTGCTGGAGCATTTTCAATAACATATTTAGACACTTTACATATCTAGTTTGCAGGGAGAAAAAATTTAATTTTTTTACCGACCAGTGATTATCGAACAAATTCCACAGTCCTATAGTGTCCACTATTGAAGGCAGGTCCTTTACGGTATTCGGATAAATATATATTTTTTGTTTCTAATCTTATCCTGTTCTAAAAGTTCGAAATACTCATTATAAACAGAGCAATGTCGAAAGAGATTTAAAATATCAGCGTTACAAAATTGCACAAAAATTCCCCCCGCCCCTTCAGAAAAAAAGAAAATTAATATCATTTAAAAATTAAATTCTTCTTTTAAATTTATATTGCTACATAGACAAGTTTTTTATACATCAGATGATAATCTCAAAAGCTATTTATTTAATAATAAATAAAAAATAAATAAATATTCTATTTTAAATAACATGCAGAAAAAATTACTTCAAATTTTTAAACTTCTTTCGTCTTAAACATACATTTTAATATCTAATTGTCATTTTTTTAAAATATTTCATGTAAGTGATGATAAATAAAATGATAAAAACCGCAATTTTAATCAAAACTAGTTATGAAAGTAAATGTATATAACTCTAGCTTTTTAAATTTCAAATTTATTTTTTGCTAAAAATAATTAAGAAACAATATTAAAATTGATTTTAAATGAAATTTATATGTATATCTTTAAGGATTTTTAAGTTACAGTAACATGCATAATTACATGAATGTAAGAATATATATTTCTAGAATTAGCTGTTTTTTCGCAAACAGATTCAAACCTTACTTATATTTCATGCAATATTTTATGTGGTACTATAAACAAAATATCAAAACCACTTACTGTTATCGATATCCTTGCCTTGATTTAAAATAACTGTCATAGTGAATGAGTAACAAAATACTTGCAGCTTTTTAAAAGAAACCCCTTCATATATCCTACTAGTCGTGTTAAAATAATGAAAATTTTCCATTCTTAAAACACAACCCGTGGGACTAGTTTGTAAGTCTGGGGCTAGTTCTTATTCACAAAGTTCTGACGAGATGAATAACCTTATATTATCGATGAAAAGCAATAAAAAGTAATGCTATCTCTGTTGCGCGCTCTTTGTAGAATTCTTGGATGTAATTTTCAAGTGTTTCTTTTCCGTTGTTGTATAAAAATCTGAAACACATATGATTCACGCAGAAATCCAAAATGCAAGAAACTTCTAAATATAACACTTCTAGAAATGACGCAGCCACAGTAGAATTATAATGACAAAACTTTTCACAGTAAAAAATAGGATCGGTTAAAGATGTGAACTGTTATAAAACGTTTACATTTGAAAGCGACATTGGACTCTTGAACTCGAATTCGGCTGACAAAGGGAAAAAAGAGTCAGCATTACGTCAGCATACGGTTTACAGTATGATAAGTTCATTAAAACTTTTTTATTAGCGGGAAATGGAACGTTGTATAAGAAGAAATCAGAAGCATTTTACTTTCTTTATTTGGCATTTTTCGTAATGCTTACACTTATAAATTATCTGAATATAGTTATTACAGTTTTTATACTTTCAGGCAGAGGGTGAAAAACATATGATAAATTTAAAAAATCGTCCTAACGCTTCTAAATAATACATTTATTATGCATAATCACAGACAGGAGGGCGGTTGCAGGCCATTTCCCTTCCCTGTATTTTGAAATTTACTGAATTAAATTGTCTTTATATTTAAAAATAATAATAAAATTTATTCTTCCAAATTATTACATAATTAAAGACTAAGACAAAAAGGAACTAATAAATTTTTGTAAGAGAAACACCTCCCCCCTCCCTTCCTAAACCACTAATAGAAATATTTTTTTAATTATTTCTTTTTGACGTTCATATATTTTAATTTATCTTAAATTGGAAGATAAGGGGTGTTCATAAGGGCAATACCCCCCACCAGAAGGAAAGACATGTTCTGCATTTCGAAAAATGTTGTTAGAAATTTATTTTTGAATATTTAATACTTCTTACTTCTTAATTTTTTTTATATTTCTTTTATATAAAAATTCTTGTACGAGGTGTTCTGACAAAAGATTCTTAGTTTAACTTATTTCATGTTTATATTTTGCATTTTAGTTAGGCGAACTAGGCAGGGGACTCCAGGCACATCTGTTCAACCTTTCCCCTCCATACATTTTTTTTTTTCTGAGAGCAATCATATCTCTTTGTATTTAGGGAGCGGCCTTTACATATACAGATGAGAGGAAGTCGTTTTTGAGAAACTTTATATTTTATGAAAAGTTTCTTTAGCTTGTACTTTTGCACCAAACATAATTTAGTTCGAAAGTTAGTAAACGGGCATTTACAATTTTGGCAGACGTCCTCATGGTCAAATAAAGCTGCTTATTTTTTACACTAATACCAAATTTAGTAAATGGCAATGCATTTCATCCATTCGAAAACATTTTCTGATGGTGCTGCCAGATATATTGCGATACAATTGCATATTAGGACACCAGAAGCGAAGGGGTATAAGTCACAAAATTGAAAAAAACTGAGATAAGTACACAGGTTATCTGGAAATATTGCTATTTGTTTTATGATTGCTCTCAAAAAAAAAAAAAAAAAAAAAAAAATGTATGGAGGGGAAACGTTGGACAGATGTGCCTGGAGTCCCTTGCCTAGTTCGCCAAACTAAAACGCAAAATATAAGAGATTTTCTAATTATCTGTTGCGTTCTAGAGGTCAACTACTCAAGCTCTATAAATTACTTAACCTCCTTAATCTCTACTTAAAATTTAAAAAATATATTGTACTCCACTTTTCTTCCACAGTTATTGAAATAAGAGTTCAAACACCGCTATGAAATTAGGAACAGTTTCATATTTTAAGTCAGACACATACTATTGATGTTCATCTTTAAATTCATTTTACTCCAAATCTAAAGTTTGTCACTTGTATCCCTTGGCCTCTGGGGTCCTCATATACAATCATCGTTTCATCATATATATAGTATGATACAATTGTATTACATTCAGACATATAAGTGTCTGAATTTCTACATGTCTTAATTTCAGACACATGATCATTATTCAGACATTTTTCTTAGTTCATTTATACCATGATCACAGTAAGACACCTAAGTGCCTTAAATTTAGACACTTATGATGTCTGAAAATTCATATTCAGACGTTTAAGTGTCTGAATTTCTTTTTCAGTCACATATGTGTCTGAATTTAAGACGCCTCTATTTGCAGTGTTGCGTTTACGAAAAAATCTAAAAAACAGCTCAATGACATAGTTTCTGAATAACAACACCAGATAGTTTCATGCATTTTCGAACAAAAATAAATTAAAACTTATGTCACAAAGTTGCTATTTTCGATTTGAGAACAGCCTTAAGTTGTTTAGGTGATAAAGGAGAAAGTTTCTTTTTTGTTACATATTGTTCGCAAAATGGCAAACATTTGGCAAACCTTGTTAAAAGAGTTTAGTCCAGAATTCTTAAAGTTCAGTCCAGAGATTCCTATTGCTCCTGGGATATTATAGTAATATGGCTGAATTTATTAAAAATTCGAGAGGCGGAACACTACTTGTTTTTAATGAATTTTACTATCGCTGCAAACAGTCTAAAGGCAACATTAAATATTGGAGATGCTCCAATAAACAGTGTAGTGCTACGATGATCACGGAAAATGGAGAGTTGAAGAAAATAAATAATTTTCACGATCATGGACCACACACAAAAAAAAAAAAGACATTTTGAGGAAATAATTCACAGAGAATTTGAAAGCGGGTGCAAGAGCAAACGTCGGAGTACCTGTTCTAACTTTATACAAGTAAGTGTCTGTTTCCCTTTGTTATATATTATTTTTATTTGAATAGTAAACATATTTCCTTTTAGTAATTAAATATTTAATTTCTCATGATATAATAATATAATAGGATATGATACATAAATCTAAATTTATCCAAATGTATGTGTACGATAGCAAAAAAAGAGAAAGAAAATTATCAATGTATATAAACACAGAGGAAATAGAATCATAAGAATGGTCAGCCATATCTGCACTCAATGTTAAATTTTTAAAAAAAAACGTTAAATATCCACTTTATTGTCACACGACTATAAATAATTTGTACACTCAAATTGCATAATTTGATAACTTCATCACAATTACGACAGTGTAAATTATAATGAAATGTAAATTATAATTTTAATTAGATTGATTTTAAATAAAGTGCTTTTTACAAATGATAAACAGTTAATGTTTACAAGTTTAATGAACTTTACTGTTTACAAGTTTAAAGAATTTACGCACTTAAACTATTATTTAAGATTCATTTTAATTATTCAATAGTGTAAAACCTTTAGAAACCTTGTAAATTATGTCCATTTTAGTTTTTAATATTCTCTCCTATCTTTTTAAAAAGTAATTTTATGAATTTAATTAATGATTTTTTAAAAATCCTCTACTTAAAATCGCGATTTTATTCCCTGATCTTGATCATTCGATTCATATTGCTCATTGTTTAATGTTAATATTTTTTTCTTAATTATTACTTTTTTCTGTTGCATACACGAAAATAAATATGTATTTATATGCATGCATGCAAAGAACATGTTTATAAAATTAATTATTCGTTTTTTTTTTTCTTTTAAAAATGATAAATATAAAATAAAGACGCCTGTAATGGACACCCTCAAATAATTTTTTTAATAATTATTTTTTTTAATTGCAATCATTATATTCCAGTTTTTTATGCTATATTAATTTAAAAGGTATCTGACTACGTTGAAAATGCAATTTTTGACCAAAATTGTCAAAAATTTTTTATTTTACTTTATTAAAGACCAACTTGTTACCTTTCCAAAACTGTATGTTTTTATTGTACGATAATTAGATCCGGAGTTATAGCGATTTTTATACTACTCAACATCTGTCACTCAAACCGGAAGTGCTGTTTAAAGGGCCGTGTGTTTGGAGAAATTTCATGGTTTTGGAAGCTTTTTTTTAAATAATAAGAAATGCAAATAATATGCTCCATGGACAATATTTACCTTTAGGGTTCGAGGCTAATTTGTTTTACATGAATTTCTTTAATGTAAATTGGCAACAACGAGAGAAGCAACGAGAGCGAGGGGTCTCTCAATGGTGTGTAATCTCGTATTACCGACCCTGTAATCAGTGAAATCATACTGTAATCAAGTCTTAATCATGCGTAATCATGTCATCACATGTAATCAGTGGTAATCAAAGAAATCTTGATGTAATCACATGTAATCAATTGTAATCGATATAATCATAGTATAATCTCAAATTAAAATTCTCGAGAAAAATCTATTTTTTCGCCATTCTGTCTTCTGTCTAGACTCTAGACAGAAGTTGGGGAAGGCAGAAGCAGAAATGCCAGAAAGGCAAGCTCGCAGATGAAGAAAGAGCTCGGGAAAGAGAGATAAGCCAGATAAGAAAGCAGTCTGAGGGGGGAGGGGGGAATTAAGAGTTTATGTTTGATTTTATTCAAAGAGCGTTTAGCGGGCGGCATGGGCCCGGATCTGGCCCGTACCCTGCCCAGCGTACAGGACCTGATTACCGCACAGGCCAACTAGGCCGTGGGCTTGGGCCCGCTGCTGTTTAGGGCCCCAAATTGAATAAAATGATTTAGAAAAATAATTCTTAAAAATGAAGTTTCCGCAATTATTTTCTCAAAAACCAAAATATATTTTAGTTAACTTTGCAACCGTATCGTACTATCTAATAATCTTTCAGTTGTGATTATTTGTAGATTATTTACTTGTTTAAAGCTTTTAAATTTGTGATGGTGTTAATTTAGGTTAATGGTTATTAAATTGATGTTTTTAAGGGGATTTGTAGTTTTAGATCCATTTTTTAACCTAAATTACTAAGCACCTAAAGGATCAGTTTCAGAAAATATATTTTTTCTGACATTTACGATGTCATTCTGTTTGGAAAAAACCAATGAATAAGCATTTGTATTATTATTTTAGCTTCGGAACTGAAGACTTTAAAATTAGAGATCTGCATGGGCCGATTTTCATTCACGGCACTCGGGCCGATCCGGGTCTGCTCTCCACCCCCCCTCCCCTTCAAACTTCAAACATGTCCAGCATAGAGATTGGCATCGGACAGCTTCACGTTATCTGAGTCAGGGCTTAATTTTTTCAGCAGACACGTGCCGGACCGAGATCAGGCTTGCATTTTTTTGTATACGGCCGAGCCATACTTTTTTCTTTTCGTTTGGCAGGGTCATACTTTTTTCTGAAGGCTCGGGCCGGGCCTAACTTAATTTTTCTGTACAGAGCCGGGCCTGGTTTCATTCCAAGTCTTTACGGCCCGAAATTTTCAGTCCTAGTTTTGAGCCAGCCCGTATGAAAATCATTGTCTCAGCGTGGTCTGGTCCATTTAAAGGTCAGTTAAATAAGGCCTGGCGCAAAAATTTTTGGAAAAAATGCATACATTTTTGAATCGCCATTATTCTACACTTAAACATTAAATTTTATTATTTTTAAAGAATAGTAGATTTCTACGCATATTAAAATATAGCTAAATTAAAATATAGTAAAATGTGCGAAAAGGAACCTGCCTATGACGGAACCCTGTTTTAAACTGAAAAACGTGTTGATTCATGCAAAATTAATATACTAATAAGTAAGAAAAGAATATATAGTACATTTACACTTGCTAAGAAGGGAACTTGTCTATAATGCATTTCTTTTTCTTTTCTATGCAATTCCGTCTTAGAAGGTTTTACTATATAGCATTTTTCAGATTTTTAACACTTCTATACATGGAATATGGATTAACAATATTAATGAAAACTGAAACATTTACATACAAGAAATGGAGATTCATTAAAAAAATAAATATCGCAGCCTGCGGCACTTCTATAAAAATGAAGATTATATGAAAAAATGATGAATGAAGATGACATGAAAAAAATGTTAAATATTTTTGGTCAGAAATCCTCGTACGAGACAAATTTTTAACCAATTCGACGTAAAAATCAATGTTTTGTAGAAATTCCCTCGGGCCGGGCCGGGCCGGGCCAATATTATTTTTTCTACAGGCCGGGCCCGGGCCAAACATTTGATTTTTGTATTGGGCCGGGCCGGGCTGAATTTTTTTCTATGAGTCGTGCCGGGCCTGGAAATGTGGGCCCGTGCAGACCTCTAGTTAAAATACTACCTTATTTCTGGGAGTTTCTTTCTGTCTCTCTCTCTTTTTTTTTTTTTTTTTCTTTAACAGCGTAGTTTCTATTTGCTTGTTTCTGCAATCCGAGGAGAGAGAAATATAAATTCTTGATGCGGGTGAAAACTTTTTTCTCTGCGCTTTTGTCTCGGCTTTCGTGGTCTAAAGCTTAGAAAGAATCAGAAAAATATGTCACAAAAGAGAATGAAGATGGAAACATATAGTGTCTCAGCCTAGAGGTCTGCACGGGCCCGGGCTTGGGACCGGGACGGCGAAATGTGGGTGCACTTTCAAAAGGGCCGGGCCGGCAGAATTAGGTGAGTTTTTTCAACGGGCAGGCAAAAAAAAAATCATTGGGCCTGCCGGGCCGGGCCGATAAAAAAAAATTTAGCGGGCCTACCGGCCCGATATAAAAATTTAAACGAAGCCGATAAAATATGAGCCATTGTCAATGAATGTGACTTTTGCGAGAATAAGTATAAATGTGCGTCACGAGCCGACGCTAATTTGACAACATCAATAAAGAAATGTAACATGTTTGGATTTATTATTAGTTTTGGTGGATCATTCGAGACAACAGCCATGTCGCTATAATGGTGTTATTACACGAGGAGTCAAAGATGCTTGAAATCCCAGGCGTCTAAAGATAACAGCCGCCTCACGGACCGTCTTTTCCAGGCATTTCATTGTCTGTTCCGGAAAAGGCTTTTCTATTATCAGATTTCCAAGCATATGATTGGCTGTTACTGGCGACTCGCCTCGTTTCGGGCGTCAAAGATGCTCCGACAGAAAAAAGACGCTCGCGCTCCAAGCGACTCCCCTGGAGCAATAGGAATACATGGAGACGCCCGGAATCTGAAGCGTCTTTGACCCCTCGTGTAAAAACACCATAAGTCTCAAAGCTCCCTCCCCTTCAAACTTCAAACATGTCCAGCATAGAGATTGGCATCGGACAGCTTCACGGTATCTGAGTCAGGGCTTAATTTTTTCAGCAGACACGTGGCGGACCGAGATCAGGCTTGCATTTTTTTGTATACAGCCGAGCCATGCCGGAACTGGACCTGATTGTTCTCATGATGTGTAGGAAGGGCTGAAACTAGCCTTTTCTGTACCCAGGGCAAACATGGATTTTGGCACCCCCCCCCCCCTCTTCCGTAAAGTATATTTACAAAGAGAATTTTTTCGAATTTTGTAATAGCCTACTTATTTTAAAATTTAAAATATATAAATCATAAAATATGTAATACTGAACTACGTAATCTACAATGACGGATCCATGGGGGAGGCCACGTTGGTCATGACCACCTCTGAACACCAACAAAAATATTCTAAAGATAATTTTTTAAATGAAATATACAGTAGAGTCCCGATTATCCGAGTCCCGCTTAACCGAATTATTTTCTTCTGATGGACTGATAGCTTCCATTATTATGAAACAGCCATTATAAATGAAGTGTTACGTGAAAATGAAAGAGCAGTCGTGAAAAAAATGGCCATTCCCTCCCCCCCCCCTTCTGACCAGAAAATCAGAGGTCTAACTTTTTACGACTGCTCTTTCATCTTCACCTAACACTTCATTTATAATGGCTGTTTCATAATAATAGAAGCCATCAGTCCATCAGAAGAAAATGATCCATTCTAAAGGTATAATCCTTCATTTGGCGTCCCTTCGTTTTGGCGCCAGGGGCGCATACCCCTCTGCCCTCCCCCCACCCCTAGTTTCGGCCCTATGTGTAGGACAGGCAATATGTTTTGCAAAAATATTAATAGCGATAATAAACTTATATTAACGGAATCTTTGGAAATATACCTTAAGGTTGTTCTCAAATTTACTGCTCAATAATGCGAAACTTTCTGACCATTTTCTGACTATTTTTTAAGAATCGTGCCAGAACTGGACCGGATTGTTCTCAGGATGTGTAGGACAGGCAATATGTTTTGTAAAAATATTAATAGCGATAATAAACTTCTGTTAACGGAATCGTTGGAAATATACCTTAAGGTGGTTCTCAAATTCACTGCTCAACAATGCGAAACTTTCTGACCCATTTCCTGACTATTTTTCAAGAACCGTGCCGGAACTGGACCGTGTAGGGAAGGCAATATGTTTTGTAAAAATACTAATAGCGATAACAAACTTATGTTAACGTAATCTTTCGAAATCAGGGTCGAAACTAGGGGGGGGAGGGGTGCAGAGAGGGCATGTGCCCTGGGCGCCAGGGGGAAAGGAGAAGGGGGCCGCCAAGTGCAAATTTTGTTTGTCATTTCATACAATATATATATATATATATATATATATATATATATATATATGAAATACAAAGAAACTCGCAAGCTAATGTTAAACCTATGGGAGTGCTCTTTTCAAATTTGTGAAAGTGAAAGTATTTTTCTTTAAATATTTTGGGCGAATCTTGTAATAAATTTTGAGCAATATTTTAAACATGCTATTGACAATATTCATAATTCTAAAAAGTGTTTACTTGAAAATGAATTTTGCTAAGTAATTTTCTTTTGCATTTTCATATAGTTATTGATATCATTTTTCCTACCCTAACACTTTACATGAAAAAGAATATCACTAATAATTTTCAATTCATTTTTCTTTCTCTTTCTATGCGCCACCCTCCCCCTCCACACACACACCTCCGCTAACACAGGACCGAAACTAGTGCCAGAATGAAAGGCGAAGGGGGGTGGCGCAAAATGAAAATTCTGTATGTTGTTTCATACAAAAATGTATATATATATACATGAAATACAAAGAAACTTGCAAGCTGAAGTGAAACCTATGGGAGCATTCTTTTCAAATTTGTAAAAGTAACTTTATAAAAAAAACTGCAACCAAAATCGAAAAAGTAAACACTAACTCGGTTAGAATTCAATCTCAGCTATTCTAAGCAAGAAAAAAAAAAAAAAAACATTTGAAACTATTAATATGCAAGTTAGAAATTTTAAAAAGAACGCTCCCATAGGTTTAACATTACCGTCAGAGTTTCTCTGTGTGACTAGTGTATGCTCTACACCAGTCACGCGAAGAAGCTGGTAATACGTAAACAACGCTCCCATAGGATTAACATTAGCTTGAGTGTTAAGAGTCACGCGAAAAAACTGGATCGCTAATGTTAAACCTATGGGAGCGTTCTTTTTAAAGTTTCTCACTCGCATATTAATTGTTTCAAATGATTTTTTTCTTCTATGAATAGATGAGATTGAAATCTAACCAGGTTAGTGTTTAATTTTTCAATTTTGGTTGCAGATTTTTTGTTACTTTTACTTTTACAAATTTGAAAAGAACGCTTCCATAGGTTTAACATTAGCTTGCGAGTTTTTTTGTTTTTCATATATATACATTTTTGTATGAAGCGACAAACAAAATCTTCATTTGGTCCCCCCCCCCCCTTAGTTTCGGCCCTGTTTTTAACTGTACGTTTTAGCAAAATTGGTCCCATCAAATTCTCCGTTGATGAAGTTTTACACTTTATCTAGTTACAATAAAATCTCTGAAAACAGAATTACTAAAGATAGGAACAATTCCGTTTTAAGCAGGTTTCCGCTTTAGCCAGAGTATTTCTATGATTATCCTTTGATCATCGGTATCCTGAAATGTTTCTGTTTTTCATTTTCACAGGCTTTACTGTTACAAAGAAGGAATCGCAAAAGTCGGGATAAAAGTTCCATTTTATACAGATTTTCATATTAGCAGATAAACGTACAGTGTTGGTTTCTTCGTCAAACTTTAAATTTCTTTTATTTATGGAACGCTTCCGTTACAGACATGTTCTAATGTCGTAGGTTGAACTGTAGTACATTTATGCTCTCAAGGGGTTATTATAGAGTGGATAAATTTTAGAGGATACATGTGAAAACATAACTTGTCTATAATGGAATCCTGTATTAAACGAAAAAAATAATGGTTCTGGCGAAAGAAACACTTTAAAATTATACCTGGTAAGATAAAAAACTGCTAAAATGAAAAATTTCGGCATTTCTGTGATTCCGTTTTAGCAGTTCTTACTGCTTTTTAAATCTATGATTTAGTGTACGGATCCATCGTTTGGGGAGGAGATTCCGAACCCCGCCCCTTGGCTACGCCACTGTCGACAGAACGGTGATAGACAAATCACCGTCCTGCTTGATACTATTTTCTTATTTTGGACAACTCTAAAAAGTTAACATGTAAAAAAAAACCACATGTTTGCAAGGCAGTAAAATCGAATCAAACTGTTAAATCATAACTATTAGCAGTTTAATCACATGTAATCAAGTGTAATCACGTATTTCCAAGTGTAATCAAGCGTAAACAGCTGTAATCAGGTATAATCACATGTCTTCAAAGTAATCAGCTGTAATCAAGGTGATTCCGTAATCTCGTACACGATTTCTCTCATTGAGCGACCCCTCGAACGAGAGAAGCGGGAATATCGGATGGACACAGCCCGTGAATCACGTGACAAACTGGAAGAGGCGAAGTCTGAATCAAGCAGTCCAATTCCCGCAAGGTGCGAAAGGAATTCGAACGTTCGTTACGACGTCACGTGAAAACACTCTTTCGTATCGTATCCTAATTCGCATCTGGGAAAAAGTGCTGTTCTGGGATCTTGTTTTCGTACATTCGAAAGCGATTACGGATGCTATACAACGTCCGAAAAGGCGGTGATAGCTCCTCCCAAATTTACGTCAGTTTTACTGATTACGATGATTAATATTACGATATAGCCAATGAGAAAGTGTCATCGGATTTATTGTTTGTAAACATCTAAAGCATGCTTTGCTATCCTGTTTACTGTTGCTAGGACGTGTTAAAGGGATCTGAGGGGAAATCTGAGTGTCCGCAGCTGGGTGAAATTTGATCTGGCACTTTTCTGGACAAATAATCAAGACAGTTCTGTAGCCGGCTCTTTGTTTTTAACATTTCTTCCCCTAGCAAAGAAAAAGAATTCCTCCCCCATTGCTGAAAATTATGTGAATTCCACACCGACAGGAGGGTAAGTACAAATTCTGGTAAGTGGTATTTTTCTATTCATTTCCAGAAAATGGAGGACAAGAAAGGTAGTACTTCTAATCGCAGGAGCGACAGAGTGAGCTCTGATCAATTAGAATATTTATTTAATTATATGAACCATAATGTTCTATTACGTGAGGGCAAATTGACGGCCACATTCACAAAAAGTGATAGAAAGCGAGAATGGAATCGCCTAGCAGCAACTTTAAATTCACTTGGTGGTGCCTTTAAAGATACAAAGCAGTGGCGTAGAGTAAGTGCACAATATTCCAATAATTTTTGAAATGTAATTCTGATTTTTTTTTTTTCTGTACTGCTTTCTTTATATAATTCACAATTATAATTTATATATAGAGTAGATGTGCCAGTAATGAACACTCCTCAATGTTTTTGGTTTATAAAAAAAATAACCAATAAAACGGAGTAAGGCAGCTAAACAGAAATAGAAAGCTGCTCACTGGTTCCATAGAACTGGCCAAATGAACAACAACAACCAATAAAATTTTTGCTTTTATTATTTTTTCATAACTCCTTGCATATTTTATAATCTGGGTTATTCTTAACACTCTTAAAAACCAATCACAAAGCAAAAAAAATAATGTTTTAAAGTTCTGTCGTTTTTTTCAGTGAAAATCTTAAGGAACATGCTAAGAACTGACTTCATTTAATAAATTTATATAATCTTTATTTTCATGCAAATTTTACATGCATTTGTTTTGGTAGTAATAGAAAACTTTGAATTTCATATACTCATAGCCATTTATAAAATTTCATTTATTTTTAATGTTTTAAGACCTGTGTCCATTACTGGAATGCTGAATTAGTCAATTTCCAATTATGGACATCCCGTGTAGTTATTGCTAAAAATACAATTTCAGTGTTGTTTATAATGCCTAAAATCTTTTGACTTAACTGAAAACTAAAGTAATCAAATTTAATTTTTTAATTGCACTTATCAGAATGTAATTATGACAATTTTTTTTTTTTTTTTTTTTATAAATATTTGCTTTTAATTAATAAATTTTCAGTATTTTAATCATGTTATTATTTTTTTTTTAATAACTCTGCCTTGTTTATTTTATCTGTCAATCAATGAAACCATTCAGAAAACAGAGAATATTGTTTAAGGGCATAGGGAAAAGAGGGACTCATACATACAGCTCAATCCCTCTCCATTTAAATAAAAACAAGTTACAGAAATTGTTAAAAATCTATTATTTTCTGTCATAAACATTTACTTATTCATATCTGAGAAAAAATTATCTTAATATTAATGAAATTTATGGTAGCAATGAAACTAGTAAATCTGCAGATCAGTGGCCTGAAACATCATATTTCTGCAGCTTTATTTTGAAATTATTTTATTCGGTATTTAAAACATTCAACCTGCAGTATCATTTCTTTTATATTTGTAATACTAATTACTACAAGTTCTTTTGGGGAGTTTAACTGTAAAAATTGTGGGAAGTATACAAATCTATGTACTAATATTCCAAAACTTTTTTAGAATTTTTTTTCGATTATTACTCTCTAAACACTGTACTGTCTCATAATTAATATACTGATTTTGTGATAATCACAATAATTAATTTCAACAGTGACTAATTTTGCCAAATATTTTATTAATTATTGATATCCTAATTGTTGAATTTATTTGAAAATAACTATTTTGTATCATTAGTATGTTTTTATTAAATACAGTCATAAAGACAAATATATCTATTACTTTTTATGGGGTGTTCATTACTGGAACTGGAGATGTCATGTCCATCTGCTGGAACTTTGAGTGTTTTGATATATTTCTGTTATTTACAATTAACTTTTAATTCATATTGGGTAATGAGACTGTGAGAATGATTAAATATTGATTATAGATTAATTTAATATTGCAAAAACCAGAATATAATAATTATAATCCATTAATTAAAAAATAATCTGACACATCTACCCCATATCATTTACTTGAGGTATACAGCAATTGGACAATGTAACGGAACTCTTTCGAAATAACTAAGTTAAGGCCATGAATTAATAAACTATAGTAATTGACTGCCTACTATTGTAAAATGAGTGTCAAATATAGCACATTTCTGTTATTCACTAATGTACACATTTGCATCATTGCTATAATGCATGAGATCATAAAAATATGTGTTAAGTTTATTTAGTAGTCAAATTTTGCTACATGTTAATAATTAAAAATTTCTGTTTGTGAAATAAGTTAAATGTCTTTATACCTAACAAAACATTTTTTTTTGGTAACTTTTTTATAATTTTGTTGCTTGTCAATATTTATTAATTTAATATATTTTTCGAAAGTATATTTTTGGGGTTCAGATTAATTTTATAATTCTTTTTTTCTGTATTGTGAGGAAACTAAACCAGTTCTAAATTCTAAGCTTGCTAAATATGCTTAACAAGACAACACAGAAGAAACATACACATGCAGTTTCGAAATTAAAAGGTGTTCAACATTTATTAAAAGCTCACATTAAGTTGTATTGATTACATATAAATTTCTAATCTTATTGGAACAAACATATTAATAAGAAAAATTAAAATTTTTTTAGTTAGTAAAACAGCTAAAATAAAATTGTGCTCCAATAATTGTTTTCAGCAATTGTGTAACTCTGTTTAAAATGAAACTTTGTGAACTGATTACTTTTATGTCGATTAAAAAGTATACAATTAAATTATATTAAGCATTACTTTAACCAAATAATTTTAATTATTGCAACATTGTTCAATTAAAAAAATATATTATAGGATTTTTTATAACATTCCATAAACATTGAAATTGAATCATGAAATCATCTATTAGTTTTGCTTAAAATATTGATAACTGATTTTGTTTTGGTAAAACTGAATACTTTTTTTTTTCAAGCAATGTTGAAGTTATGTATCGTGGGGGGGAGGCATTATTAGCGCCATGTAAACATAAAATCTGGAATCCTACAAGAGTTGCTGGGAATTTTGATGCTCCAGGGAAGTGTTTCTCACAGGTATCTCCTGAATTTATTACTATAAAAGGTGTGAAAATATAATTTGTTTAATAAAAGTAATTTGGCAAAATAACCTGCTTTTTCAAATGATTCAATAAAGAAAGGGTATTTTTTGGTTAGCCAGGCATCAGTGTTATATATACATACATATATATACGTATATATTTATAGATATATGTATATACAGTAGAAGATCTTTATAATGCTATTCTCCATATAACGCACAACTTCTCAGATGTAAACAATGTTAAAAAGCATGTGAAATTGTAAAAATATTGCTACTTTCTAGAGGACTAAATTTGATACATTAGTTCAACTTTATCTTCCAATTTAAGACCTTTTTAATGAAAAAATGCTATTATTACAATAAACATTTGAAAATGTCTAATATAAAGGATGGTTGTGTCAGTTATATTTGGATCATGTTTATAAAGTAAATTTAACAATGTCTGACCTATATAATGCAAAAATTTATAATTTGGATAACTCTTGTAACAAGGAATGCAGTATAAAGATATTCTAATGTATTTTGATGTGTATCAGACATATTTGGCCATGTTTACAAGGGGAATTTTATGATGTGATCCATATAACGCACAACCTTGTGTTTTTAGGTTTGCGTTATAAAGATCTTCTACTGTATATACGTATAACACTGGCACCCAGCTAACCAAATAGTACCAAAAAATGTTTTTGTTAAAATACAGTAATTATTTATAACGAAATTGAAAAAAGTTTCAATCTGGAGTCAGATTTATTGAAAAATATAATCTCATAATAAATATCTGGATAATAAACAGATTTGGAAAAACCAAATCAACTTTTAGGCTTGTTTATATATGCATATAAACATTTTATTTATATATTTATTATTACTTGTTTTTCTATACAATTTACTTCTGTTTGCATATAAAAATAGGTAAATGGCTTCATTGTGTCGAATAAATTGTATACATTTTGAAAAAAAAAATGGCTAGTGCATATGAAACAGCGCATAGTTGTCAAATTTCCTTTTCTTGCTAAATGGTGAAGGCTATATATACGTGATGTACATGAAGTGTACCTATGTCCAGGGGTAGGGAGATTCATCATTTTATTTGCCACTGGGGAGTTAATTTTCTGACGGGGTGAGTGAATTTTTAGATGGTCTTTGAAAACGGCAAACTATAGAGATGTGCCGAAAACAATTTTTTTTCCCAATTAGCTACTTTTTGCAACTTTCCAAATTACTGCAATGTAAACATGGTAGTGAGCTCTATTCTATATTAAACTTTCCTTTCTTGTATATATTTCTTAATTTTATTGAAAATAATATGAAAATGTGTTTTAGTAATAGTTATCAACTATTTTTGCAGCTGTGTAAATTTTGTCATAACAATTTTAAACTATTTGTTGCATTTTGCTGGCTGGTAAAATTTTCTAGAAATTCCTTATCTCTGCCTATGTCAGTTCGGTCAATGTTTCAATTTGTAAGTCTAACACAATGTATATTAAATCATCTTGAAATAATATATTTTTTCTTTTTTTTTAGCCTACTTAGTTTTATACCAGTGTAGTTTGTTTTTTTTTTTTTTTTGGACCAATTTTTTACTGTGAAATTTTTGCCTGTATCACAATGCTTTTTACAGACATGGAATGACCAAAAAGGGTACGTGAGAAACAAAGCTGCAAGAATCAGAAAAGACAGAGTCCAAACCGGCAAAGGAAGGGAGGGCCCAGTAGAGATCCTCAATCAAATGGAGGAGGGTCTCCTTAACATGACTGGGTGGGTGGCAGCCACAGGAGATTTGCCAGTGCCAGAAGCGGGCATTCCGACAAGTGTAATTGCATATATATTTTTAATTACAATTTAGTTTATTTATAGATCGTGAGGTGACTGCATAAACTATCACCTCATCGAATTGACTGCTGAAATTCCAGGATTAGACAATTAGCATATTAAAATGCATCTGGTCTGCCAAGTCATATCTTGGTGGAAACTACCCGCAGACCTGATTTTCATAAATGATCTGTAGGTTTATCATTGTGTTATCCTGTGCCCAAAGCTACGAAAACATGAAGGACTGGGAACAAGAGAACACAATCGTAAACCTACGAGTCAACCACTTAAATCAGGTTTTTAGGTGTTTTCCACCAAGATATGACTTGGCAGACCAGTTGCATTTTAATATGCTAATCGAGTTTAAACTAATCCTGGAATTTCAGCAGTCAGCTCAATGAGGTAATGATTTGTGCAACTGCCTCCCAGTCTATTATGGATATATTTCTTTCTGTATTAAAATAGTAGACTATATACACATATGAAGCTTTATTTAAAATAATAATAAGTTCATGTCTTTTAGATAATCTAAATTTATTTTGTACATGAAATTTTTACATATTACTTTAATAAGATTTAAAATTTTTATTGTTAATATTATTAATAAAAAACAGTATTTTTTTTTTCTTTTTTTGTCATGCATTTTTTATTTTAAATTTATTATTTTTATTCTTAAAATTGTGTATAACCTATAAAGTAACTTTTCATACTACAGGACAATTTTATGCTTATTTATACCTACCCTATATATATAAAATCTTAATGAAACGAATTTATGAAACGACTGAAATGAAATGAATTTATGAAACGAAGAATTAAACAGCTGATTATGTTTCATGGCGATTTCTCCTAAAATATGGAATACTTTGTGTTGAAATTAACACTAAAAATCCGTATTGATCCGCAGATTTCAAAACTGGTATTAGAATTTTTAAATTCGACTTAGTTTTCAAGATATTATTTTTTTTTCTAATTTTAAATACCTTTCTCTAATGATGGCAACTCAAATTTTAATCATAACACATATTTTTTTTTCATACTTTAGAAAAGGTTATTATTTTAAATTAATTTGGTGACCAGTTTGGCCTCCCTTAAATGTCTGCTAAGAAATGTATCATGTTACTTTTATTCATAATTCAATTTACTTGAACAATCTTTCGCCAAATCGAAAGATCTGATAGAGAAATCAAGAATTTGGTATTTTTATGTTAGCGGAACGCAGATGATAAATCAGCAAACATTTTTCCCGTTGCATTTTTTTGTATTTCATTAATTTCATTTAAAATGTAATCCTTTCATTCATTTTATTTAAAATAATAAATTTTCATTTAAAACTGAAACGTTTTGAAATTGATGGCTTTCACTTTTTTTTTTTTTTAAACAAAACAAAAAGAAAAATATTAGGCACAGATGTCATATACGCACTGGGGTACCTGATTGGATCCAAAATGGCATTATTTTGATTGACATGGTAACCCAGCTATTGTTGTTTATCTAATAATAAATGTTTATTTACTTTTATTTTCTTTTTTAAAATTATATAAATTGTTTTGTTCTATAGTTATTATTTTTTTGATTATTTTCTTTTAAAAATAATAGAAAATAATTAAAAAATACGGTACTACTTAGTTATTCCATTGAGCAATTTCGCCAAATTATACAAATTGACATCATTTTTATTTTAAATAACGAAAGAACAAATAAAATAGTATAACATTAATAAATATACAAATAAAACATCAAAAGAAAAATCCCTTGATGACGTAAACACGTGTAACTTGCTTAAAATCAAGTGAATCTGACATTTACGATCAACCATTATTGGCATTTAATCTAATAGTTTAGTGATAGAGTTTTGGTCGACGGGATAACTAAGTAGTACCAAAAATACATATGTAGCTGGTATTTGAAAACGAGGTTTTCACCAAATTTTCGTAAAAATAAATCCCGCCAAACCTGGTGCATATATGACATCTGGCCAAATATTAAATAATGCAACAAACCATGACATTTAATTTCAACTTCAAAGCAAGGTTTTAATTTACCACTCGAAAAAAAAAAAAAAAATGCTAACTGGCGAGTTGAAAAGAAGCTATTGGTGAGATTTGCACCCGAGTAGCCATAACAGTACCAAGAATTCTTTGACCATGTCAACTTTTATGTAGTTTTATTCGAAAAAAAAAATTGGATTTTTTAATCAAAATGGAAAACTTTCAGCACAGATGTCATATACGGCCCCGTATTGACACAATTTTTTCTGACACCAATGTCATATACGCAACTGGTTCTTAACTGGCATCAAAGTATCGTTATTTTGCTTGATATGGTAAGAATGTATATTGAATGGAAACCCGTTTACAGGGAGATCTGCACAGCTTTTTTTCAGCATAATTCAATCTTCTCTAATATTTTTAAAACCGATCAGATTAGCGTGTTTTTAGATTCTATGGTGTCTGAACGGGGGGTTGGCGAGCGTAGCTTGCAGGGGGCAAAGCCCCCTAGTAATATTATAAACTACAAATTTTAAATTTTCAACTCTTTTTATTTGTTTTTTAATGGATCTCTCAAACTTAAAAAACATTTAGTCTATTTATAAAGCCTAATTACCAATGGTGGAATTTTCAAAGTCAAATAAACACTATTCCCCCTAAAAAATTATTTAATGAAACTAATATAATATAACTATATATAATATAATATATATATAACTATATATATATAGTTCTTGGAAATCTGTTTATTTTCATGAATGATAAAATTAAAGTTGGGATAAAAAGAAAAAGTAATAGTGATTTCCTTCATTAATATATATATATATATATATATATTGTCCTCTGCCCCTCTCAGGATTCAATGGAATACGCATTCAGAGACAGTGTGAATCCATTGTACAGCTGCATACAAGAAGTTGTGATTGAGGGTGATGAACACTCCTATCTGAAAGTTTTACCTGGCCCATCAGCCACCATAACAGGCCCATCAGCAACTATAACAGGGCCAGCTACAGTTCATAATGATGATCATTCTATATCAACAGTTGAGGATGAGGATATCGCTTCCACATCTGAAACTACAGCAGGCCCATTAAATGCACCCAGTAAGCTCATATGTTTTAATAGAAATCTGTTTAGCATTATCTAAACTATCTTAATATTTTGTTTAATTAATTATTGGCAAATAATAAACCCTGTCTAAGATAAACTAGTGATGCAATACTGAGATGGTATTGAGACTCACATAAAGAATAACGAATTTAAAAAGTATTTGTTTTAAATGAATGAATATATTTACTTAGACAATATATTTAATCATATATCTTTAATTTTTTTTTAACCTTACATCATAATTATAAAATTAAACACATTTTAAAATATTATATTTATTAGTTTTGAACATTGATTATTATGCAATAGCATTTTACTCTGTTAATAATAAAACATTTGTTACTCATTTTTACCAATAGATGGTACAGCCAATATCCATCAAATAATTCTTAAATGTCATTTTTTTTAAAGGAATTATGAAACAAAGTAATCAATTCGAATAGTAAAATTTAGATTGTTTTCCTTTTTTTTTTTTTTTAATTTTTATTACCATGACAATATCATTAAGCTTATTTCTAACATTTGTTCTTTATTATTTCTCTTACTCTTTTATTAAAGAAACTTATTTGATTCTGTTTTAATACTTACTGATAATTGGAATTCTCCCCCAACCTTACCCATTAAATCGAGATTGGAAATTTGAGAACATTTTAAGAGCAGTTATAACTAATATTCTTATAAAATTAATTTAGTATAATGATACTAAAATACAAATAAAAACTTTAGTACTCATTTTCATAAACAGATGGCGACACCAAACATCTGTTAAGAATATTCTATAAACATATATATATATTTTTTTTAATATTCATTTATTATAAAAGAAAATAATACATTGCAATATTTTTAGTATTCTACCAAGAAATTGAATTTTAGAAAGTCCTATGAGTGTCTCCCAGTTCCATAAAAATAAAATTACTTGATGAAGGTTTTGCACTAGGCCAGAAGTATACAATCTACAAAGTTTTGTGACTCAGCAAGAATTCGTGACTCTTTATACACTGCAAGGAAAATTTCATAAACATAAACCAAATTTTTAAATCAGACATACATTGATGCAGTGTAAATTAAAAAAAAAAATAATAATCAATTATAAACACAGTTGATAATTTATTTATTTGTTTAAGTGTGTTTTTTATTCGTTTTTAAGATTTAAGAATTCAAATTATTACCGACTTCAAAAAGGAGGAGGTTATCAATTCGACGCGTATGTATGTTTTTTTTTTTTTTTTTTATGTATGTTCACCGATTGCTCCGGAACTTTTTGTCCAATTTATGTGATTTTGGTTTTAATTGAAAGAGGATACTCTCGAATTGGTACCACTTCCGTTTCATCGAAATTGGTTGAGTAGTTTTTTAGTAATTCAACAAAAACCAATAAAATAAAGGATTTTTCGCAAATTATCTTTCATTGTTGTAACCGGTTTTTCATTCATAAGCATAAAGCTATGTATTCATATGCGTTATCGCCAAGTTGTCGCCAGACTTGGCGCCATTTGGTGAAATATCGCCAAATTTGGCGACCAAAATAAGTTGTCATAAATGAAGCCAACTTTGCTGTAACTGACTAATTTGGCGATATTCCCATTCAAATTCACTAATGGATCTTCTCCAATATGTTTCTTCACAATTTCTAATCGGCAGTCATATTTACAATTCTGAATTGCCAACCATTATTTAAAATGCTAAATAATACAGAAGCAAACTAAATTAATACATGAAAACATCTGAATTGTATCAAGAAATGAGAACATGTAAATTTTAATCAGATTGCACGATAAAAGCAAAAAGTGCGCTTTTTACTTTGCAGTAGTTTTTGAAGTCGGTTTTATTTTTGGTAAAAAAGTTTATATATTATTAATTTCTTAAAATAAATAAACCAAAATAGAAAACGTACAGTATCATACCTTATAATCGGACTAAAAGTCTCTTCATAGTTTACTCCATATTGTTGCTCAAATCCTCTAATCACCAAACGTGCTTTAAAGTGCTCAATTTCATCATTTTCATTTGTTTTGACACGAAAAACCCATTTGGCAGTCAATGGTTGCATCGTGTTATCACGTTTCACAAGTTCTCAAGTGCCGTTCTTTTGATGGGAATAAATCTCATCGTCCATAGCTTCAATCCATTTTTGTTTCTCAGGTACTTCCATAGCCTCCTGGTATGACTGAGGTTCAATTACCTTTTGACAAAGATGGGAATAGCGTATAAGTGGTTGTATCGTTGACCGATCTCTCAACTGGTATCTTACTGGTTCTTGTTCCAATTGGTTATCTTTGTCTTCCTTCTCTACCAATTCCACCTCTTGCTCGACCTGACTCCAATCTATCAATGTATTTGGCACTGAAACTTCATGAAATTCAACATCTCTACTTATTTCTATTCGATTTTCACCTGTATACACTCTGTAATTTCCAGTGACTTCTTCATAGCCCACAAAAATTCTCCGTATACTTGTTTTACCAAATTTCTTGTCAACACGTCGTTGCTTCGGAATTTGGACAATACATTGACTTCCAAAAATTCTCAAGTGCTTTAATGAATATTCCCTTCTATACCATGCTTCATAAGGTGTTTTACTTTTATCACGACTCTTACCAGTACGATTTAAGATATATGCAGAACAGTTCACTGCTTCAGCCCAGAAGCGTTTTGACAATCCCTTTGTCAACAGCATTGTTCTCGCCATTTCTATCAATATTCTATTCTCACGTTCAGCATGTCCATTCTGTTGAGGTGTATACGCAGCTGATCTTCCAATTTCAATTCCATTTTTCATTAGGCAATCTATGAAATCTTCATCTGTATACTCTCCTCCATTATCTGACATAACTGTCTTGACTGTATTTCCAGTTTGAGTTTTAACATATGCTAAGAACTGTTGCAATTTATCTTTCACTTCACTTTTATGTTGCATAAAATATACTTTACGGTACTGGATGTAATCATCTTTGAATGTAACAAAATATTTAGAACCTTGAAAAGATGCTTCTTGCATTGGACCACAGACGTCACTGACAATTAGTTCACCAGCTTTACTGGCTTTTGGCATTTCTCGAAAATTTGTTCTCTGAAACTTTCCAATTGCACAACCATCACAATATTCATTCTCATTAGTTTGAGATATTTCAATTCCTTTTATTTTCAGCAATTCTTTTGTATGATTTTTACTCTGATGACCAAATCTTTCATGCCATACTTGAAGAGAATTTTCTTTGTGATTTCTTACCATAAGGTTACTTTCTTCATTTTCCAAAACATCTATATCTAGAAAGTACATATCTCCATATCGATATCCTTCAACAATAAGTTTATTATTTTTCTTAAATTTCCATTTATTTCCTTCAATGGTTTGTATGAAACCTTTCTCTGCTGCTGATTTTACAGAAAATAAATTTGCCTTCATTTCAGGAACATACATAACATCACAGAAATGATGTTCTTTTCCATCTAGATTTGAACGAATTTTGATATTACCAATGCCTTTGGCTAAAATTTTTCTGCCATCACCAAGTTCAAACATAACCTTTTCTTCTAATTCTTTATATGTTTTAAAATATTCAGGTTTCCAACACACATGTTGAGTACATCCAGAATCAATTATCCACTTTGATCTTCCTGATTCATCTGACTGAAATGTATTTACAAAGGCAAAACCGTTACTATCTTCTTTTTTCTTATCAGAATATCTATTATTTTGTTGATTCTTTATACAATTACGTCTCAGATGTGGCCCTCCGCAAGTCCACCATCGTAATTTTGGTTTCTTTTTGTCATACTTGCCTTTTTCATTATTGAAATGAACATTTTCTACACTTCTGGTTTTGGAAAAGTTCTTATTTGGCTGTCGTTTCTCCATTACCAATGCTGATTCACGATTTATATTCACATCAACAATACCTAATCTAGTTTCTTCAATCATCAGTCTAGATGTTAATTTCGACAATGTACGATCATCCAAAGGTGTTGATTCCCAAGCACTATGAAAATGACGATACTGCGATGGTAATGTATTCAAAATGGTTGTTATCACCAGTGAATCTGATAGTGGTTCTCCAAGTTCACGTAAACGTTGAGCAAAAGATTCGATTTTGCTAATATATGTAGCTATATCATCACCAGCAACATAGCGATACTCTCGGAATTTAGTTTGAAGTAAATAAACAGAGTCCGCTGATCTTTGCTCATACACATCTAATAATTTAGCCCACATTTCTCTAGCATTTTCACAGTTCATAATTAAAGCTAAGGGCTTTTTATCCACCATTGTCGCAAAAATCTCTTTCGCCATTTTGTTTGCTTTTTTCCATTTCTTCATTTCAGCATCGTAATCATCGTTACCAACTGTCGGTTGTACATGCGTTCCATCAATCAGTTCTAACGCATCACGAGCATCTAAAATCGCCCGTACTTGGAATTTCCACTGTGTCCAATTATTTGAGTCCACAAGCTTTTCTATTTTCACTCTGCCACTTTCCATTTTTGTCAGGAAAATCGAAAACAAAGTCCAGAAAACAGTTCAAAGAAGCGCTTACTTCGTTAGGCTTAGCGATCGCCGTAGAACTCAAAAAATCAAAACGCAAACACAAGTTAAATTAAAACTATCAAATTCTTTCCAACAGAAAACCTCACACGCAGTGGAAGCGTGCTGGGCCCATAACTTGTAGAAAAATTATATAATGTGAGGGAAGAAAGAATTTATTAAGTTACGTTTTAGCAGCAAAAATTACAGTACGAACATTTACTCACTCGTCTCGCCAGTAACTGCGAAAAGTAAACATAGTGAGAAAAATACATCGGCACAGCGCCGTCTATGGGAGATAAGGAAAAGTACAATTTTATTTTAACAAATTCTTCTTGTTTACTACCAAAAAGTAAATTTTTAGAAATTTCAGAACTAGAAATGAGCTGATGAAAAATTTGACGTAAAAGGGGATCAGATTTTGTAGCTGAAGCAATAGATTTCGAAGTTAATGGTAAGATAGAGAGTTGATTAATTTGAAGAATTTCAGATTCATCAATTGCATCATTCGAATTTAATTGTTGAGGTAAATTTTCACTGCGCAATGGAAGTCACGAAAGAGCATCAACATTTCCGTAATCAGTATTTTTTTTTTTTTTTTTTTATATATAACGGATATCATATTGAAAAGTTGTAAATAAATTGCGTGTCGTTGCATTCTAGTCGCCGATAAAACAGGGATACTTTTAGAAGGAGAAAAATAGACACTAAAGGTTTACTGTTAGTAATTAAGGTAAAGCTGTTGCCATACAAACATTGAAAAAATTTCTTCACACCAAATATAATCGCTAATGCTTCTTTATCAACTTGACTATACCGTTTTTCTGCATTATTCAAAGTTCTGGACACAAACCCAATAGCTTTTTAAAGTGTTATCTGACATCATATACGAAAGAACTGCAGAGATACCATAAGGAGAAGCATTAGTAGCTAAAACTAAAGGTAACTTAGGATTAAAGTGAGTAAGAGCCCTGTCAAAAGTAATTTCTTTTTTTATACTTTTAAATGCTTGTTCACACTTATAAGACCAATTAAACTTAACATTCTTCTTAAGCAAATTATTTAAAGGATTTGAAATAGTAGATAAGTTTGGTACAAACTTAGCATAATATGTAACTAAGCCTAAAGCTTTAACCTGAGATACATTTACTGGTCTTGGAGCATTTAAAATTGCCTTAATGTAGTCTTGTGTTTTATGAATACCATGTTTATCAACTTTATAACCACAATAAGTAATCTCATCTGCCATAAAGAATGATTTTTCTTTATTTATTCTAATGTTATAATCCCTTAATCTTTCTAATACTTGCTTTAATCTTTGTAAATGAATTTCATCTGTTTCAATACTGTAACCCCAATATTATCTATAAAAATTGTAACTCCCTCAATTCCTCTTAAAATGTGCTCAATTTTTCTTTACCGTAAAGCAGGAGAACTAGTAAGACCCATAGGTTATTTAGGGAATTGGAATAATCCTTTTGGTGTATTAACGGCCAATAATTCTTGCGATTTTTCATTTACAGGTAACTGAAGATAACCTTGATTTAAATCAATTTTTGTAAAATGTACACCATCACCTAATGTAGCCAACATATCTTCTATTTTAGGTAAAGGATACTTTTCAACTTTCAGAAATTTATTTAATGTTACTTTAAAATCACCACATAAACGAATTTTCCCATTAGCTTAACCACTGGAACTACTGGAACTTGCCACCTGCTGTTTGTAACTGGTTTAATAATACCTGCGTCTTGTAAATTTTGTAATTCTTCATTGACTGCTGCACGTAGTGCATAAGTGACAGTCCTTGCTTTGCAAAATATGGGTGTAGCATCTTTTTCAAGATAAAGTTCTGCCTGTAAACCTTTTATCTCCCCAGCCTTATCAGTAAATAAATCAGAAAATTCCTGTAACAAACCTTGTAATTTATCAGGATAATTTACAACTTCATTCACATATACTGATTTTAAATTATGTGGAAAAATATCAAATTCAGATACCCAATCTCTACCAAATAATAATGAAAAATTATCTTCTTTTATCAAATGCAACTTTACCTTTCTAGTTTTATTGTCATAAGTAACATTTATTTCAACATAACCTACAGGTGAAAATTTCACCAGTTGCAGTTTTTAATTGAACATCTGGAGGAAAATTTTTATAATCAGGAAAAATTCTGCGAAATCTTTTTAAAGGAACAACAGAAATTCCAGATCCAGTATCTAATTCGATATCAGCTCTAGCTTTGTTTTCAATGAAAACAGACAACTTATTTGGATTTGAACCTTTATCATGCTTTACAGTTAAAACAGTTACAGTATTTAAAGAATCAACCTGTTTTTGAGAATTTGTATTTCTGCATACCTTGCTTAAATGGCCTTTTTTTCTACAAAGGTTGCAAGTAACATTAATAAATCGACAAGCATTTGCTAAATATGAGGCATTTCCACATCGATAGCACTTTAACTTATTTTTATTCATATCAGAATTTGTATTATTTACCTGATTGTTGACATTTTGTTTTTGAGAACAATTTTGTAATTTCTTATTTTGTACATTTTTCGCACTGGAAATTTTATTTACATTGAAATTTTTATGCTTAATTTTAGCAATTTCAATATCTACATTAGATAAAGCTAAAGCTTTCTCAACAGCTTTTTCGAAATTTAAATCATCAACTTGTGGAATCAATTTATTTTAATATATGAATTTAAAAAATGCAAACAAAGATTAAATAAATGTGAGCTGTAATTCACAAAAAGTCTGAAATTCACACAACTCTTGCAACCAAACTGTGCGAATTAGTAGTCTTCTACTATAAAAAATTAAATCGTAACTTAGGCATAGATAGGATTAGATGAAATTATAGATAGATTAGAAGTCATGATTTGGAATAGTAGTATGATTTTTATGAATAGTTTAAATCATTTAAATTTTTGCAGTCATAATTTTTTACTTTCCATACATTCATTGTACACATATGTATTTTTGCAGATCAAGGCTCTAAAAGGAGCAACCTTTCAAAAAAAAAACAGAAATGGCTCTGAAAGAATTGAAATGCCATAGCAACGCTATGGAACGTAATTCAGTTGCTGTACAGAGGATGGCTGTTGACATTTCAGAAATGAATCAATCAATAAAAAGTATGGCAAACTGCATACAAAAATTAACTGATTATATAATAAATAAGAAAGATTAATATATACATTTAAAAACATGTTATTAAAACATACACACAAATCTTTTTTTATTTATTATAATCAGTTAATTTTTACTAAAAAGCTATTAAAATTGTAGGTACTTTTCGGTTAGCCAGGCACCAGTGTTATATATACATATTTATATACATACATATATGTAAATATACATATACACATATTGTATATATATACACACACACATATATATATGTAAATATGTATGTATGTATACATATATATGTATATATAACACTGGCGCCCGGCTAACCGAAAAGTACCAAATTGTACATTACTGTAATTTAATTTTTCATTTTGTGCTTTTTGTTCATATTGAACTTTTATATATGTATGTGTATACATTTTTGTGTTTAATTTTATATGTGTATGTGTATATATTTTTTCCTTTTGTGTTTACTTTTATATGTATGTGTACATATTTTTTCATTTTGTGTTTTTTTGTTTGTATTGTATTTTTATATATGTGTGTGTGTATGTATTTTTAATATAATATTTTCCAATAAACAGTGTGGAAAAAAATATGGTACCTCTTCTGATTGCATATTAATTAATATTTATTGTAATCAATTTTAAAGTAATTGCATTAAAATGCATATAAAAATAATCTATCATTATTCTGATCAGTGTTGCCAAATTGGGGAATTTTGATATTCAAAATATTTAAGAGAAATTCTGAATAGTAATTTTTACCTTGACAAATCATGGAATGTTCAAACAAAGTAAAAATTCTTATTTGTAATTTCAGATATTTTGTACGAGAAATTGACCAATGTTAGCCAAACCTGGCAATCCTGACTAAAATCGAAAAATTTTAAACTATTTAAATTTTATAAAATTAAAGTATAACATAGTAAAAAAAAAATTTGCCAGTGTATTTTAAAAATTATCAAATTGGCACAGTTTAGAAATGTGCCCATTTTAGATCATGTTTTGTTTAGCAGTTTTTTTTTTTTTTTTTTAACAACTACAAAAATATTGCTTTGTAAACAAAATGCAAAAAAGGAAATATATTGCAAAATTATGCTTCGAAATAAGTCTAAATATATATTACTTAAAATTACACATGTATTTTACAAATTAACCACCAAGTTAATTTTTATTTTTAAACCATAGTTTCAAATTTTATAACTCTAAATAATTACTTAACAATGTATTAACATTTGCAACAATTATTGTGTATTCACTACTCTTTGATGATTATTCCCTCCAACAGATGGGAATTCTAGGGAAAAAAAAAAAAAAAAAAAAAAAAAAAAACTTTTGAAAAAAACCCAGTTTTTTTTTTGTTGTTTTTTTTTGGGGGGTGGGGGGGTGTTTCCTGAAAGTGTATTTTCCAAATTGGAAAAATTGAAATTTCATTCATAAAAGATTATATTCAAATTTCATAAGCGTTACATTTTGATATTTTTCTTTATATTTGTTTAGTGTCCCATATGAAAAATCTGATCTGTAAGGAGGGATCTGTTTAGGAAAAATGTGAAGCCTTTAAGTATGCTACACAATTTTTTCATCTTAAAACACATGGCCATTCATCAAAAATTCTTTTTCTTAAGTGTAGACATTTCAGAATTTTATTTAACATGTTGAGTGCCATGTCAGTCACCGGTGACTGACACTGAACTTCCCGTTTAGGCAGCATCAGTCATTAGCGACTGACACTTATAGATTGTATAACGGTAGTCTTATTTCATGGCCCAAACAGAAAGATAGATAAAATAGACTTGGCATTGAACGTGTTAATCTACAAACTTAATCCTTCACAAATATAACGATTTGGGGGAAGAAAAAAAAAAAGCTGTATAACAGCTGAAATCACCAATGAATCTATTATCTAGCTGTAAATATGTATGAAGGACCTTCTTAAAAATGTCTAAATAAGAATTGAGATATAATGATAATTTTCAATTCACAAAATTCTGATTAATTTTTTTTTTTTTTTTTTTTTTTTTTTTTTTTTTTCAAATATATACGGAAGTTCACAGTTTTGCCAAAACAGGAACATGTGGAAAAAAATCATCCAAGCAGACTCCTGATAAGATAATTAAAAGCCATTTCTGTTGTTAAAAATACAAATTCATATGCAAAATTATTTAAATAATATGCCAATTAATGAAAATGGTAAGGGGAAAAATTTAATATAAAATTTAAAACATGCATTTATTTTTCTTGCCATATTTATATATTTTCAATATTGTTAGAAAAAATTCTTTTTTAAAACATGCAATTGAAATTATTGACTCGTTTCTTTAGTTTCCTTAAATATACATTCTTACAACTTGTCTAACTGTATATGTATATTTTTTTAATGTAAATCAATACAAATAGTGGTGTCGTCTTAAAAACAAGATATTTGCTAGAGAGCATATACTGTAGTTTTGCTTGAGAAAGAGAGAGTATTTGGAATTTCTTTAAAATACCAGAAGTTATAGAGCCAGGAGTGTAATTGAGGATATATAAAAATATATGCCATAAACCCTCTGGATTTTTTTTTTAAAGCTCTGTATACCTTTTTTCTCAAATAAAGCTATAGCATATATTCTTGCCATGAACATTAATTATTCTAGCACCTAGTGTATACCCTCTGCCTGAAACATATAAACTTTGTTGTTTTATTTAACATTACTTATAGCCTATACCACTGTACAGCCTTGCATACAAATAAATTTAGCAAAGAAAAGATAAGCAATTTTCTGTAAAAATTTCAGCTGAAAACAATTTTATATGCATGCAAAAGTCCACATGTTTTAAAACTTTCATTTAAAAAATATGTATATATACTACTTTCATATTAAGAAATTTATATCTAAAACACAGTTTGGGTTTAGACTGGAAATCTAAATACACAGGAAATGAAAATTATAATTGTGAAAGGGGGGGGAGGGGAATGTGGTATTACAAAATATCAATTTTTAAGTAAGGTAAGATTTGAATTTTTTTTTTTTTTTTTTATTGCATCATTTATACATTTGATAAACAATACTGTCTAGATGAGATATATAATACAGCTTAAAATTCCTTACAAACTGTATTGATATTGGTTGAGAATTTAAGATTATTATTTAACTTGTTCTCTTGGAAATTAAACAGATGAAACTGAAAAATCATTTCAACAGACACATGATATAATATTACAAAATAATGGTGTTAAATAAAACAAGAAAAGTTGTCAAAATTATGAAACTAAAAGGCTTATGAAATTTTTAAAAAGCTGGCTTGCTTCTCTCTCTCTTTTTTTTTTTTTTTTTTTTTTTTTTTTTGTGTGTGTGTGTGTGTGGGGGGGGGGGGGGTATTCATGTAAAGGAAAAAATTATTTTTTTGTGGTGTGAATTAATGTTTAACAAGTTTATTATTTAACATTTCTTAAGAAGATCTAAGTTATCTTTAATAAACATCTGTGAGAAATCAATTTTTCCAGAAAAAAAGAACCGTTTTTTTCCAGCCGTTCAAAATTTCCAGAAATTTTACATCTATCTTTCAATACAATAATAAAAAAAAAAATGAAACTGGTTTATCCACCTTATTATCTTTTACTCAGTTATACTGATTGTAAAAAATATCATACAAACTGAATTTGTATCCATTGTTTAAAGAATTTCATTATCTGTGGTATATTCTGTTGAGCTGTCTACATGGCATCAGTATGTTATTGCTAATAAGATTATATGAATAAAAGTATGTCTGCTGGTTGTCAGTCTACATACCTCAATAAACAGAGCATTGACATTTTTAAGTTGAAGGTCTTGGGTCTCACTGCCAGCTTGAACCTTTTAGATAGATTTTGTAAGAAATACTACCTATTACATTCTCTCCTACGTTGGAATTTCTGCAGATGTATGCCGATCATGACCCCTGAATCCAAAACTACACCAAGTTAAAAACTTTACATATATATATCACTTTTTTATGGACACAATAACGTGCATAATTCTGCACAAATTTCTTCCAAACTGATACATAAAATCAAGAGGTAGTAAATCTCGGGTAAGTTTGTTAATGGCAAAATCGGACCAAGGAGGTGGAAATACAGAGGGGTTTTGTGAAAATCGAAAAAGCTCCATAACTTCTTAATTATAATACATATCAAATTAGTTTAAAGTTATTATTAATTCTAGGAAAAGGGCCAAAACTTTATGTATGACAGATTTTTGATAAAATTAAAAATGAGCTCAAGGAAAGCAAAAAGTAGGGTTTTAGGGAGAGAAAAATTTATGTGTCAATTCTCAAGATATCAAATCCAATTAAATTTTATAAATGTTCTTAATGTTATCTACAACTTTTATACTGACAAGTTTTTGGTAGAATCAACTCTTACCACCAAAAAATAAATAAACAAACAAAAAAGGGAGGTTGAAGAAGAAAAAAATTCGTAACTTCATATATTCACAGGATATCAAATTCGCTTAAATTTATTATAAGTCTTCTTAATATTATCTTCAATTTTCATATCGACAAGTTTTTCATAGGGCCAATTCTTACAGCAAAAACAAATTTAAAACATATAGCGGTTGAAGAAAAAAATTATCATATTAAGGTGTACTCAATTCCAAACTGCTTATTTTCTGACTCATTTTTAAAATTATATTTGTTCTGAAATGCATCAAATTGGCAGATTCTGTTATTTAGAAACTATATAATGTGCCATGCTTGTCAATTTTTTGATAAAGGCAGAATATATTTTAAAACGTTTTGAACGAATTTCCCAAAGCAAGAGAGCTGGGAATGAAACAAAATGGTCATACTGAGGAAAAAAATTATAAATCAAGTTTTAATTAATTGAGTGACAAATGAAAACATGCGGTTGCTTATACATCACTTCAAAAATCACATCAGCAAGTTTCATGTTTTCTCCTTCAAAAATGAGTCTGAAAATTTTGAGTTGTTGAGCGGAGGAAAATATTTTTTTTAATACCACCATAACATGATTCTGATAAAAGAAGCTCTTACAGAAAAATGAAATTAAAAACTCGTCAAAAGCGGCCAGATAAAAAATTTAAATTGGTTTTAACTCTAATCTTGATTTAATTTTTATTGGTGAAATTAGTACTTAACTTCGAAATGTACCTTCACCTGTAGGCCATGCCAGTAGTGTTTTTTTCATTCAGTTAGACAAATTCAATTCATAGTTTTTATTTAGTTTCAAATTTGAGAATTTTATTTGTAAACTTTTGTAATTAATATTGCATATAAGGAGGTGGTAATCATTAGCAATATAAACAATAAAGTAATTCAAAAAATAACCAGTGTTGCAGATTTTACAGATCTTTTTATTCAAAAATCTACAAATATTTCTGAAGTGTTTAAGTAAATATTTACTTTTAATTAATTTCAGTTTGATAAAGTGATTTTTTAAAAAAATACGATAGATTGCTGAATAAAAATATATACTAAATCTGCAACACTGCAGTGCTACAACGCGAAAACGGGAGATCTTTTCAGAAAATGTGATGTGTCTTGTGAATGCATTCGGAATAAAAAGTCTGAAAATTATCATGCTTTCTTACAGGATCCTCAGTTTTGTATTTCAAGAGAATAAATAAAAACAACATAAAATAATCACAACTAAAACTTATATATAAGCATATTTGAAATTTTATTATTGCCTGTTAGACTAATTGCTCATACATAAATAAAAATAAACTAATTTTCAATTAAAAACAAACAATTTTCCTAGTTTTTTAACACAAATATTTTTAAAATAAAAATAAGTAAAAACAAATATTGAATGTATATTATAAATATATCATAACACTAGCTAAAGTAACCCGCCATTGCCGGAATTTATATTATGTATACTATTATTTGAAATATATGCATTTTCTGATAAACAATACTGTAATGCATAACAAAATTACTGAAATAACATGAAACAAAGCAACTATTTATAATACAATCTGTTCTTTAAAATATCAAATAAAATCAATATACTAAAAATATTTACAAAAATTTTACCAGAAATTGTAGATCTTCAATGTACAGTAGAAGATCTTTATAACACAAACCTAAATATGCAAGATTGTGCATTATATAGAATTTTGCATTAGATGGATCACATTTCACCCATCATTAAATTTACTGCATAAAGAAAGCTAAATATGTCTGAAACATATCAAAATACATTAGAGTATCTTTATACTGCATTCCTTGTCACCGGGAGTTGTGCAGACTATAAATTTTTGCATAATAAACATTATTCCACATTGTTGAATTTACTTTATAAATATGGGCCAACTATACCTGGACCAAATCATTCATTATATTACTGATTTTCTGAAATGTTTATTCCATTAATAGCATTTTTTTTAAATTAAAAAGTGCTAAATTAAGAAGATAAAGTAATGTATCAAACTTAGTTTTCTAGAGAGCAGGAATTTTTTACAATGTTGGAATCCAGGTGCAAAATTTATTATTTACATCTGAGAAGTTGTGCGCTATATGGAAAATTGCATTGTAAAGATCTTCTACTGTATAACAAAACTGAACTTATATTGTGGTTGCAACGCGCTGTCTTACCCTACGTGCAACAGCTAACAAATTATTGTCTGTAACTGGACAAGTAGTATGAATCCGTACCAAATCATCTGGATGAAGTGGATCAGTATCATATAAGTCTAGCCCATAATGGCGGCATAAATTGTGAATTACTGCACATGCATTTACAATAAGGGAGGCTTTTGTTGGGGTATAATGCAATACCCTGTGTCTTGATAGGCATCGAAATCTTCCTTTCAACACCCCAAAACAACGCTCTACACCATTACATGCAGATGAATGCTTCCTATTAAATCTGTCTTCTATGGTTCCTGCATCTGGATTTGGGAAGGGTGTTAGGAGCCACGGTTCCAGAGGATAACCGCTGTCTCCTACCGGAAAAAAATAAACTTATATAACATAATAAATGTTAATAGACCGGGAGATGGCAGCACAGACAATCACCTCATCGAGTTCACAGATGAAATTCCAGAATTAGATAAAACTCGATTCGCATGTTAAAACACAATCGGTCTGCCAAGTCATATCTTGGTGGAAAACACCTGAAAATCCGAATTTAGTGGTTGACTCATAGGTTTACCATTGTGCTTTCCTGCACCCAAAATTATGAAAACATGGAGGACTGGGAGCAGGAAAACACAATGGTAAACCTACGACTCAACCACTAAAATCAGGTTTTTAGGTGTTTTCCACCAAGATATGACTTGGCAGACCGATTGCATTTTAATATGCAAATCAATATTTAACTAATCCTAGAATTTCAGCTGTGAACTTGACGAGGTGATTGTCTGTGCAGCCGGCTCCCAGTCTATAAGAAGTCGAGAGTTTTTCTCTGAATTATATCATTTATGAGCATAGTATAGTAAAAATTATAAATTACTACACACAGTGATTTTAAAAATGATCTTGCTTAAAATATGTATAATTTATTACATGCTTATCTTTGATAGAAGAATTTATTATTTATATCACATATTTTTAGTTTGTATTAATTTATATACAAACCTAACAACCATGTGCTGCTATTATTCTGGTTGAAGTTGTTTTGGAAGTATGATCTTACGCCACTATGTTTCCAGATGAAAGCGTCATGCACACTGCCTGGATATCTTGCAGTAATAGATCTGATTTTGAGATTATCATCTGCTATCTATTAAAATAGAATAATTGCATAAATCAATGAATAGGTACATATATATTTTTGTTTTTTTTTCTATAAAAAGAAGAATTAAATATAAAAAGTAGATATGAAAAATAAATATCTATATATTTCTGTTATCACAAATGAAATGAAATGTTTTAACCAAAAAAATTAAAAATCAGTTATTGTTCTGTTTTTCTATGAATAGATATTTTATTACTTTATTAACGACAATTATAATGTAATATTAAATTGGATGGTATAACATCCCATAGAAGATGAAAATAACATTACAAATATATTTTACTTTAAAAGTTGCTAATCTGATGTTATGTATTTAATAAATATTCCCTAAATGTTTTGTATTATTTTAGAATTTACTATTTCTAATGATGTTATGAATATATTAAACTAGCAAACCCCGCGGCTTTGCTCACGTAATATTTGAAATATGCCAAGTGATATTTATATGTCTAATCTTTATTAAAAGGTACTAACTAAATTTTTACTTATTACTTTTAAGAATAATTCAAAAATTACTATTTAAAACACAGTTTGATTAAACATCATTATTACACTGCATTAAGCAGAAATTCCAAGTCCTACCATCTCTCTCAACAGAAATGGCTATGTTGAATTAGGAACTGTCACCATTAATTTGCTAACATTAATTTTGAAATCGGTTTGTTATTTTTAATATTCCACAGAAACGTAATTTAGAAAACTTTTAAAGGCCTTTTATAGAACGTTTGTTGTTCCTGTAAACCCCAGGTGGTAGAATCATCGGCTTGTGTAGGATCAGGCACTGTTACCATTGATTCGCAACTATTACTTTTATAATCGGTTTACATTCCCTGAAATTGCATAGATATCGTAATTTAGGACTTTTTTAGAATGCTTTTCACACCTCCCCTTCGCTTCACCCCTTTTTAATTCGAATTTATTTTCGACAGTCTTTCGAGGGCATTTATATTTTATAAGTAACCATCATGCCATATTTAAAGTTTCTAGCCTTTTCAGTATCACAGAAATTGCAATTTAGAAAGTTTTTAGCTCCTGCAAACCTCTGGTGGTAGTGGCACAGATATAAAATATAGCTTATGTTTGAGCAGGTTCTAACACCAACAATTTGTCATCATTATTTTTTTAATCGGTTTAGTATTTGATAAGATTGCATAAAAATTGTAATTTATAACACTTTTCGCTTACTTCATCTTTTTAAATTTGGAATTTTCTTTCAACTGTTCTTAGAAAGCAGTTGCAACTTGTAAGTAAATATCATGCCATACTTGAAAGTGTTAGACCCCTCAGTTGTGCAAAAAACGCAAATTAGAACATGTTTTGCTTTTGCAACCCTCAGATGGTAGTGACAGCAACATAAAATATAACCTATGTTATAGCAGGGACTGTCACCATTGATTTGCAACCATTACTTTTGAAATAGCTTTGGTATTTCCTGAGATTGAGTATAAATCGCAATTTAGAACGCTTTTCGCGCATTTTCCCCCCCTTTTTAAATTTCTAATTTTTTTGAAACTCTTCTTAAAGATCATTTATATCTAATAAATATGTACCTTGTCTAATTTTAAGTTGCTAGCCCGTACCGATCACAAAAATCGAAATTTAGAGCGCTTTTTTGCTCCTGCAACGTCTAGGTGATAGTGATACCGACATAAAATAGCGTCTATGTTAGAGCAGAGTCTGTCAGCATCACTTTCCTACCATTTCTTTTGAAATCAGTTTGATTCTTCCTGAGATATCGCTGACAAATCGGCATTTAGAACGTTTTTAGAACGCTTTTCGCGCATTTTGCTCCTGCATCTCCTCTGGGGTAGTGGAAACAGATATAAAATATAGCCTAACTTGGAGTGAGATCTGTCAGCATAATTTTTACACCATTATATTTGAAATAGCTTCAGTACTTCCTAAGATTGCATAGAAATCGCAATTTAGAACTTTTTTTACAACGCTTTTTGCGCATTTTGACTCCCTTTTAAATTTCGATTTTTTTAGGAAATGCCCTTAGAGATCATTGATATCTTATATCTAACTAACATTCCAAATTGCACGATTCTAGGCCCTTCCGTAACGCAAAAACCGCATTTTAGAACGTTTTTCCCCTGCACCCCCTTTGGGGTAGTGTCACCGACATAAAACATAGTCTATGTTGGAGCAATGGTTATCACCGTCATTTTGACACCATTATTTTTTAAATCGGTTTGGTATTTCCTGAGATTGTGTAGAAACCACCATTTAGAACGTTTTTTAGAACGTTTTTCGCTTATTTTCACCCCTTTTAAATTTCGAATCGTTTAAGAACTGTTCTTAGACATCCTTTATACCTAATAAGTAGCTAATATTTCAAATTTCATATTTCTAGGCCCTTCAGTAACACATACATCGCATTTTTAGAACGTTTTTTGATCCTGCACCCCCTTTGGGGTAGTGGCACCGACATAAAACATAGTCTATCTTGGAGCAAGCGTTGTCACCATCATTTTGACACCAATATTTTTTAAATCGGTTTGGTATTTTCTGAGATTATGTAGAAACTACATTTTAGAACGTTTTTTAGAACGCTTTTTGTGCATTTTCACCCATTTTAAATTTCGAATTGTTTAAGAACTGTTCTTAGACATCATTTATATCTTGCAAGTAACTAATATTCCAAATTTCATATTTCTAGGCCCTTCAGTAACGCAAAAATCGCGTTTTTAGAACGTTTTTTGCTCCTGCACCCCCTTTGGGGTAGTGGCACCGACATAAGATATAGCCTATGTTCTAAGTTGGGCGAACACCATCATTTTGATACCATTACTTTTGGAATCGGTTCGGTAGTTCCTGAGCTTATCTCCGACAAATAAACAATTTTTACCTCTTTATAATAGGAGTATGATTACAAGCGTGTTTAAAAATTGCTATTGATAAACATGATTGGTGATTGGCAACTATTTTTTATAATTTATTTTTCTGCTGCAAATAATACAAAAAATGCTGAATTAAAATATTACTGTCTGCACATTAAGGGAATAATATCCCTTTCTATTCAGATAGCAGATGCTTCTAAATCTGGTTGTATTTTCTGCAGATGAATTTTTTGGCTGGATTATTTCAACATGGGTACAATCTAGGGTTCCGATTGTCCCGGGGACACCATATCTGTCATAAAATCTCTGTTTTATTTGTTGTTGTTCCTCTTCAGTAGGAAATTTTATTATGTGCTGCAGTAGGATTTTATTAATGGCTTTGGTAACTTCTTCTACAGATCTGCTAACTGTTGCCTGGTTAACCTGGAGCACTGTACCAACACTTGTTTGATAGCTACCAGTTCCATAGAAGTTTAGAGCTGTCAAAATCTATGACAAAACATACAACAACAAATTATACACACATTATATTTAGAAAATTACAGAAGTATTAAATGCAAATTAGAGAGGATACAGTTAAGATGTTTTGATGATACTACTCTAACCAAAAAAAAGGGGAAATGTTTATGATAGTAGGCAAAAATGATATCAATATGAACTGGGCTAGATTTCTGTTTCATGGGTTCATAAAAATTTGCGGTACTTCTACCTTTGTTTCTTGAAATTCTTATTTTTAAACAAAACATCACTTCTGTACACAATAAAAAAAGACAAAAAAGAAAGGTGCCTGTACATTATTACAGAGCTCATGATCTGTTTCTTTAGATGTATGTATTGTAAGTATGAATAATGAATGGAGAACCTTAAATCTTAATATAAATTGGCTTTTCCTGCAATTCATAAAAAAAAGCAGTTTAGCTTTGTGGTGAACTCTATCATCCACCAGATGGCAGTGAAAGTTATAAAAAAACTTATTTGTGTGCATGTGGCAACAATATTGTGAAAAACTTTTAGTGAACATTAGTGGCAACAGCTAGTGGTTGTTGTTACAGATTTCCCGGCTTCGCGGTTGTATCTTGTGATCTCTCATGATCATTCGTATCGTCCTGTTTTTAACATGTAACCTGCAATTGCAATCCAGCTACTCTTTTTTATTATTTACGTTTTCTGTAACAAGTCTTATTATTAAGTATTAAATTTATTATGTTGAAAGTTATGTAAGATTTTAGCAACCAACAAAAACATAACACTGGTGACCTCGTGTTGAACGCGCAGCAATAATGATCGCAGATTTAGTGCTTGATCGAGCGGAGTAATCTTCCTGCATCGCCATCTAATTCAAGCTAAAGCTTTGTAGTTTTCCTAAGGCATGTATTTTTATTGTCCTGGATATGGAAATCGATGAATATTTTCAGTAAAAATTCAGGGAATATAAGCTGACAGAGCTTGTGTCTGAGCTGAGCACGCCGTATCTAGCATATTAAAAGATGTGATTTCTAACGTGGTATCGGTAAGCTTTTCTTTCCAAATTATTTGTATTTTTTAGTAAACTATATTTTTTCGCGCGTTATTTTTGACATTCTGCTAATATTTATTTCTGTTGCACTCATGTTTCTACGACCCCAAAATATTTTCGGAACGTGTCTTGAAATTTTGAATATCAATTATTTAATGTACTCAATCAATTTGTAATTTCAACTTGTATATATATATTTAATTTGTAAATTTTTATGTTTTCATCCTTATTTTCTTTGTGCATAAATTTTTTAAACTGCCTAATCATGCTGGACCCACCTGACGGAGTGAATAACCAAATAGCTCATGTAGCGGTAAAACCCCGCCTTTTTGGAAATCTAACCCAACTTTATGGTTTCTTAGGCTAGAAGCGAATTTTACTTTGGCTAATATAACATCGGAAATAACCAAATTTAACCATGTTATTGCGTCAATCGATGCCGATGTTTTGACTTCTGTCAGCGACATAATAGTAAGCCAGCCACAGAATGAACCATACACGGAGCTAAAAAAGCGATTAATTGCTTCTCATTCAGAAAGCGAAACATCGAGAATCCACACTTTGCTTCAAGGTCTTGAACTTGGCGATCAACGACCTTCTCAATTGCTTACGCGCATGCGCGCCTTGGCGGGCACATCTGTTGGCGAGCCACTGCTGAAATCTTTATGGCTAGGGAGACTCCCAAATAATACTCAGTCTATTCTTGCCACCCTTAATGAAGACCTTACTCAGTTAGCAACAATTGCTGATAAAATTCACGAATTTACTTTCACTCCAGCAATAAATGCTACAAGTTCTCTCAAGCCGGAATCCTCAAACACTTTGGAACTCCAAATCGCGCAACTAACAAAACAAGTCAGCGAGTTGACAAATCTAGTAAACAAATGCGATGCCACGCATGACAGAGCGCGAAACAATCATTTTCGAAGACGAGTAAATCACGTGACCGTTTTCAAAAATATAAAGAGCCAAGTGATGGCAATTGTTTTTATCACACCAATTTTGGCAGGAACGCTCGAAAATGTTCCCCACCTTGTTCTTTCCGATCAACGGAAAACTAAATTGGCGATCGCCGGAAAGCCAGGATCGTGATCGCCACCTCCAACGTATTCTCCTGGCCGATACTAAAACAAACATGAATTTTTTGATCGATACTGGTGCAGATATTTCAGTTCTTCCAAAGAATTCTGTCTCTCAGCCTACAATATCAAATGATTTGGTACTTTATGCTGTAAATGGTACAACGATAAAAACATATGGCACTAAACGTCTCACGCTTGACCTCAATTTACGCCGTAGTTTCACATGGCCATTTATTATTGCAGATGTACGTCAACCAATTATAGGAATTGACTTTTTAAAGCATTTTAACCTCTTAGTTGATGCCAGAAACAATAAATTAATTGATGCTACTACTCAAATTTCTTCTGCTGCCACTTCTGCTACTTTAAGCGCTGAAATTTCTAACATATCTTTTGCTTTTGGCGATTCTCCTTTTCAAAAAATTCTTAAAAAATATCCAACAATAATAAACGCTACGCCATCCAAATCGTCTTCACATTTGACAACGTTTCATCATATTGAAACGACAGGTCCACCTGTATTTTCTAAGCCAAGACGTTTATCTCCTGATATGTTACGCGCAGCACGGCAGGAATTTGAGTACCTTATGTCTCAGGGAATAATTCGACCCTCAAAAAGCCCGTGGGCTGGTCCGCTGTATATGGTGGAAAAACCAAATGGGGAATGGCGTCCCTGTGGTGATTATCGCCGCCTCACTCTGTTACTGTACCCGACAGGTATCCCGTACCGCATATCCATGATTGCACACAACTTTTATTTGGCAAAACTATTTTTTCTACCATATGTAAGATTTTAGCAACCAACAAAAACATAACAGCTTCATCAAATACAAGAGTTTATAAACATAGTACCAATGTGAAATTATTTAATTGTCTGTGACGATTCTGAATGTCTTGTTTGTATGCAAATTTTAAGTTTTTTACTACTTTCTTGCCAATATTATAGAAATTTAAAAATATAGCTTAAAAAACTATTGATCCCTTCTGTGTATAATATCAAGGATAAAATCTAAAATTATGAAAAAAAAAATTTTTTTTTTAATACTTTACTTTTTAAAGGGGATTAATAAGAGATAATAATAAGGGGATTAATAAGAGATAATAAGTTTTCTTTAATTTACAAGTTCTAAGCAATAACATACAGCTTCTAATATTTCAGCAGCTAACATTGTATATTTCCATTTGAACTTGAGATGACAATTGCTTACAATAACTCCAATATTTAATTTTTTTTCCTCTGTGATTGTAATATCTACTATCATGCTAAGTGAATCTACATTTAAATAAATATATATATATATATAATTAACACGTTAAGCGCCATGTCAGTCACCATGGCATTCAACGTGTTAATTAAAACCAATACTCTGTAAACTTTAGTTGCTGTCTCTCTATTTTCTCCTCTAGAGATGACAGGCCCATGCTTACATCTTCCCTTAAATATGTATATCATAAACTTATAGTACATTTCTATGCAGTATGACATGTGTAAAGATGTGCAGTGCATAATAAGGAATGTAATACTTTATTTAAAAACCGTGAACATTTGAAAATCTCTTGAAAAAGTGATGATGAAATTTAATAAAGTAACACAGTAAAAGTTGAAAAGGGAATATATATAATTTTTTTCATACACCTGTACTTTTTCAAGAACAAGTAGATGTCCCGCAAAACTTTCACACAATGAAGATTATCCTGAATTAAGAAATAATCATCATGTGTTTTTTTTATATATGTGTTTATTTCAAAAAAATAAATAAATAAAAAATAAAATAAACAAAAAGTTACACAATTACATAATAAAAATAAAAATATATATTTTAAAAAAGTGATTACGTTAAATATAAAGGCTTAAAAAATTATTTATGTATTTATATTATATGTAATTACTTTTTGCATATATATATGTTTATTTTTCTTATTTAATTCTGTAACTGTTTGTTTTAATTGGGTATTTCACCAGAATCTTATAATAGTACATAAGTATTATATGGACATTTTGTCACAATGTATAAAACTAATTGAATCTCCTCCCCTTCTCAAAGAATACAGATCAAGCTTTAAATACTCCTGATAAAAATAAAATAATTACTCTGATGAATTGCGGAAGCCTCTCGTTTTTCAATTCATCTTTTATATTTTCAATCAAATATTTTGCAATTTCCTTATTAACTCTGAAATTTTTTATAAATTTCTGTTCCGTCATTTCTTCAAAGGGGTTGCTCCTATCTCGTATTGGTTGTGGAATGGCAGCTACCCTCTCTTCAATTTCTTCCATTAGTAAAACTACGTAAGCAGCAGCCATTATACCTATTATTAAAAAAATTCTTTCTTTTAATAAATAAAATATAAATACATGTAAGTTCTATCACAAACCAATAGCCTCATTCACACAGTGAAATAGTTGAGCAATTTAAGTCTGTAATTGTGAAATAAAATGAATAAGAAATGTGTATTAAAATTCAACAATAAATCAATAATACTAATCAGAAGATGATTAAAATAAGTAAATTTAACTGTGACTTTAAACAGATTATTAAAAAAAGTAATAAACATTCTTCTCAAATTTTTAAATCAGTTAAAAAAAGTAATAATGATTTTGAAATGCTTCTAAATTGAAATTTTTATGGGACATGAAAAATTTTTAACTTAATAAATAGATATTGTTGAATATCTTTCTATAATAATTCAGATTATACACTGTACTGCAAAAAATAAAGACAAAAAAAAAATAATGAAATAAATATATATATATATAAATAAAGTAGTTATATATATATATAATCTATTTCTCATTTTACTTTTACAAAATGTTAAGCATAAGAAAAGCTTTATGAGCGGACATACAAAATATACGTTGCTTGCTAATATATGTCTATTTATCCAGAAGTGTGGACATCAATGAAAGATGTTAATTAACAACTTAACCTGAAAGGGAAATATTTCTAAATAATATCTTTTCTATATCTGGGTTATTTATTTTTCACAAAGTTACATTAAAAAAGGGCTTTATTCACAAATAAAACTCCATTGATGGTTTAAAACAATAGATTTCTGAACTATATATATATATATATATTTTTTTTTTAGAAAGCACAACATACTGATAGTTTCGGTTTCCGTATCGGAATAGACGGATAAATATATATTCACTCATCATAAATACAAAAAAAAAAAAAAAAAAATTGTGTACTTACATAAATAAAAATCAAAGACCCATGATTAGAAAAATCATTGACTGTCAATTATCTCTGAATTTTGCGTCCGAAATGGTCTTTTCACCTACTTTGAGATGATGAAATAATTTTGTAAACATCCAAAATAAAATTCGCACGTAACTTTTCGCCAAATACGAAAAGAAGTGCCACAGAATACCGATTTTCGTTGAGGCGGCAACGATGACATCAAAATGATGTCACGAAGGAGGGCGTTCCGCCAAGTTTTCGTACTTGGACGAAGCCGGAATTCGACTGAAGGTTTGCCAGAAGATGTTGTAATCGGTCGATCTACACGTTGTTGCATTTCTGATTTTGTGAATTATTTGCTTGAAAAAAAAAATGGTTTTAAAGTCCGAAAACTTTAAGGATTCGGCAAAATCATTCGAAGAATTTAAAGAAATTCTTCAGAAGTATGAAATTAATTCATTTTCGAAATTTAATGTTGATTACAGTGAGAAAGGCTTCTTAAATGAGAAGTGTAAGTATTCAGAAATTATTTTCTTAATTAGGATTTTGTAAGTTGTTGTGCATGTTGCAAAGTTTAAAGTAACGCTATTGGATTAAATTAACTTAAACGTTAATTCCCTGAATATAGTTCAGATTTTATCATCTTACTGCAGTGTTGTATAAACTTTTCTGTATCCAAAACATGCCTTGTAAAAAAAAAAAAAAAAAACTGCTTTATAAAAATTTTTGAAGCAATGGCATGTCATTGACCTTCAATTGTGAATTAGTGTGTAGTACGCCGCCATCTCATCTATCTCATACTATTTTTTCATCTCTAGATCAAATTTCTGAAGATATGAGGCTTCAATGGAAGAATGGTATCCCCTACTTTCCCATAGGAAGAAGACATTATACTTGTCATCAAGGAAAAGACAAAAATCTTGCCAAAAAAAAAGAAATATCTTGAAAAAAAGCAAGAGAAGGTATGATTTAGACTGAATTTAAATTTTAATTTTCTATACAGATAGTCTATAATTTTGTTTTGTAACATTTTTGGATTCTATAAGAACAAAGTCATTTCATTAGTATGTATCATGCAGGATTAGAAATTAGCAGTCATACGTTGCTAAATGCAACTAAAATGTCTTTTAATGACAACAAAATTAATATATACTTACTTTTTAAATTGGACACCTAGCTTTTTTTAATTTTTGTTTAACAAACGATTTTGCTCCTACTTTAACTCAAGCTTTTTCCTAAGAACACCTGTTTTCCTTAAATATTAGACAGTAAAACATGTTTAAGATGCATTGCATTAACCAATGACTGATATTATTGACATTAGAACCATGCGTTCTTAAAACTTGCGCACCTTGTTCTAAAGCATGGTTTAAAACTGCCATGCACCTGTCAATCAAATTAAGATGACTTTACTTTAACTGATGACTGATAAAACTGACGTTAAAACTACGTCCCTAAAATTACATTGGCCCAATTGAAAGATTAGTGCAAAAAAGTCCTTTAATTGATGATATCCAATGTAACATGGTAATGTTAATAGACCTTATTACCGACTTCAAAAAGGAGGAGGTTATCAATTCGACGCGTATGTATGTTTTTTTTTTTTTTTTTATGTATGTTCACCGATTGCTCCGGAACTTTTTGTTCGATTTATGTGACTTTTGTTTTAATTGAAAGAGGATACTCTCGAATTGGTACCACTTCCGTTTCATCGAAATTGGTTGAGTAGTTTTTTAGTAATTCAACAAAAACCAATAAAATGAAGGATTTCGCCCAAATTATCTTTCATTGTTGTAACCGGTAATCTCAATCATAAGCATAAAACTATGTATTCATATACGTTAGCGCCAAGTTGTCGCAAAACTTGGCGCAGTTACGTTAATTATCGCCAAATTTGGCGACCAAACTAAGTCGCCATAAATGAAGCCAACTTGGCTGTAACTGACTAATTTGGCGATATTCCCATTCAAATTCAGTAATGGATCTTCCCCAATCTGTTTCTTCGCATTTTCTAATCGACAGTCATATTTAAAATACTCAATTGGCAATCGCATTCTAAATAGTAATTTAATATACATTAATTAAATATACACCATTATTTCAAATTCTAAATAATACAGAAGCAAACTAACTTAATACAAAACAATAATTTAGTATACAATATTTTAGTTTAATTAAACACATAACATCAGACTGGCGGCACATAATATATATATATATAATATTGGTACTTCTTAGTTATCCCGTCGACCAAATTACTGTCGCCATATTGTAAGATTAAATGCCAATAATGGTTTGCCATTAATTAATTAATTGTAAGATTAAATGCCAATAATGGCCAATAAAACCATTGATTCGGCGTTTTATTTGTATTTTTATTAATGTTTTACTAATTTATTTGTTCTTTCGTTATTTAAAATAAAAATTATGTCAATTTGTATAATTTGGCGAGTGGTTTGGCGATTTATATAATTTTGCGAAATTGATCGACGGGATATGTAAGAAGTACCATAATATTATATACATGCCTATATTATATTATATTAAACAGTTATATGTATGAATGCTTTTTGATTGCCTTTAATATTTCCACTAGATAACATTAATGATAACTTTCCTGTATATGGGCCTTGAAGAGAAAATGAAAATTTCACGCATATTTTCTGACAACCTATTAACTGTCTAGGTACTACTTAGTTATCCCGTCGACCAATTTCTCCAGATTATATAAATCGCCAAACCACTCACCAAATTATACAAATTGACATAATTTTTATTTTAAATAACGAAAGAACAAATAAATTAGTATAACATTAATAAAAATCACTTGATGACGTAAACACGTGTATCTTGCTTAAAGTAAAGTGAATGTGACATTTACGATCAACCATTATTGGCATTTAATCTTATAGTTTGGCGATAGATTTTAGGTCGACGGGATGACTAAGTAGTACCACTGTCTCATATATACAAGCAAGTTTTTTAATATTTATAAATTTATTTATTGTAAACAACCATTTGTCTACTTTTATATGCAAACAGAAGTTGAGCCAAGATCCCTATGCTGTTAAAGTACAAGATAAACAACATAGAAAGAAATAAAAGGAGTTACTCTAATTAGTATTACAGACGGCATTGTTATGGTGCGGTGTATTTACATGGCACAGAACTTAAACATCAGTAGGCATAAGCATAATGGCAAAAGCAAGTCAGTGAGTTACGCAGTCATGAAAACATTTGAATTGTATCAAGAAATGAGAGCAAGTAAATTTGAATCAGGTTGCCCGATAAAAGCAAAAAGTGTGAGATACTGTAACAGCAAACATGGTTTAAAGGAAATGCGAATATCATAAGTTGCTTCCGAAAGTTTTATATGTTTTGCAGTACTATACTCGCTAAAATACGTCAGTTATTATGCAGACCAATGACACTTTAATCAAGACTATTAAATGAGCATGACGATGAATTTCTAATTTTCCGTAATCGAGCCCACAGTTAAGGCTAGCGTGAAACAAAAAAAATATCAGCAGCAATTGGTTTAATGTAAATGTGGGTATCATAAAATATTTAATTCGCAAAACGCTTCAATGCACCAAATCATATTAGCTCAGAAACAACAATTGTCAGTGGACGCAATAATGGTAGATTACTTAATAGTTTTAAAATCTCCACTGCCCAACGTATTGCAAATGATGATGCAATAAGAAGCATAAATGCCTAAGTGAGTTAAGCTGATTTTGTCAAGAAAGATTACAAACAAAAATAAACAAAATGCCGTCATGATGCAATGAGTTCTCAATTTCTCTATCAGAATCTTTAGATTTGGCGAAAGATTAAGCAAATAATTTAAATTATGAATAAAAGTACCATGCTGAAATGCTTAGCATACATTTAAGCACATTGGCATTACGTATACATACATACATTACATATTGGCACTTGCAAAATATCTCCATATAAGAAAACATTAATGCCACCAAAAAATAAATTGTTTTTAAATTCTTGAAACCTCAAATGAATTATATATAAATTCTCTTTTGACACCATAGAAATTTCATCAATGACCAGCCATTTGAGGGAACGCCATTTAAGACTTTCCACCTGTAGTCTTTTCACGATCATTCTTTGATAAGTTATTCGGTTGTCATGTATCCTAATGGCTCCTGGTGCATATAAACTCCGTCGATAGGTGCGAAGACCTCGAATTTACCTATGAATTATACCTCTGAGGTGTCTTGCCAGATGAAGGTTTCGTCATCTGATTAAGCTTCTAAATTACGAGATCAACATGAGTAGCAATGCGCAGGTGCTAAACAACAAGATATAAATGTTAAATAACTGGCATAAAAAAGTTCATAATTAAGAAATAGGCACTGCCGATAGTAAAACGATCTAGGCGTTCCCTGGGTTTATTGCCGCTACGTGGCGATTAGGTGGTCTCCTACGCCGATGACAGGTATCAAACCCGTTCATCTAGGGCAACCCGGAAGATAAGGGCCTGGTCATCGGTTAGAAAGTATGAAAAATAAGTCATTGGGTCTCTCTTCTGTATTTCATAGAGCATTTTTAGTAAGCCGAAGAACTTTTTATTGTCAGTTTCCAAAGTTCGATATTTTTTCATACGAGCAGCATCTCTTGTCGTTCTACCCATGTCCAAATAGAGAAACAAAAATACTTAATTAAAAAATAAAGCTATTAAATCTGAAGAAGAATAAATGTAATATATATATATAAATAATTTTCACAAAAAACCTGTGTTATTAATGTACACAGAAATCTGGACAAAAGTATTTACTTATCAAAATAACATCTTTAAAAGTTTCTTTAAAAGTCCGTAATTTCCTCCAAAAGAATCATGCAAAAATTGTAACTCAAAAAAGAACTAAAAAGTGAAAAATAAACTTTACCAAAAATAAAACCGACTTCAAAAACTACTACAAAGTAAAAAATAATTTTTTTACATAATAGTTAATAAGAAATTAAATTAAGAGCATTGTATTTGCCATGCGTATTATTATATTTATGTACATTAATTTGATTTTTTTGGAGTCGGTGCCAGCCAAGCCAAGTTCAAAATTAAAATTGTTTATCCAATACAAATCGTAACATGATTCAGCAAAGCCGTTTAGGGAAAAAAATCCATTCTCAATCAACTCTGACACCATCCTACATTTGAAAATCTGTGTTTGGCTACGATTTTTTTACATAATAGCCTGTATAAACGCATTAATTTTAAAATAACCCTTAATTTTGCACACATAATTACAACTAATCTCACTTGAAAATACACGTTTATAAAATCAGATGAAATGTTTCAAAAATGGTAAAATTCAATTTTTTTTAACTAAATAACAAATCGTAAAAAAACTCGTAGATATTTGGATGTGTGTCTGTTGGATGATTATACTTAACTTCGTTTGGCTGGCACCGACTCCAAAAAATCAAATTAATGTACATAAATATAATAATACGCATGGTGAATACAATGCTCTTAATTTAATTTCTTATTAACTATTATGTAAAAAAATTATTTTTTACTTTGTAGTAGTTTTTGAAGTCGGTTTTATTTTTGGTAAAAAAGTTTATTTTAAACATTATTATTTTGGTTGGTTGGTTGGTTGTATTGGGTTTTATGGTGCAAAATCCCCAAAGGGACATGCTGCGCCAAACAAAGATTAAAATACAAAAAAGAAGTAAGGAAATGACACCAAGAAAAAAAATATGAGCTGAAATAGAAAAGCCATCTGAATAGGATACCCATCCAGATGTAGTCATCAAACAAGGGTAGAAATCAATGTAAAAAAGAAATCCAGTAAAACAAAGTAAACATGTTATCTGGTTGGGCTTTCCACCCAAATGTCAATAAGAAAGTCCCAAATATGAAGCTTATAAAAAACTATATCTCAAAATAAAATCCAGTGTGTTTTAAAAAAGTAAAGAGTGCCCCATGAGGTGTTTCCCCAATGAGGTTTGTCAAGATTGGTGAAGATGTATTAAAATAAAATCTATATAAGTGCCGGAGGCCCGGACAGTCAGTTAAAACATGATGAATGGTCAGGTAATCAAAATGACAATGTGGACACATGGGTGCATCCTCCCGAAGTAAAAGATGTTTATGAGTGATTCTTGAATGTCCAATTCTCAGACGAGTCAGAATAACATCAGTTTTTCTTGGATGAATCAGAAGCCAGGTAATGATTGTTGGTTTAATATGATGCAGTTTATTATTGTTTTCTAAATCCCCACTCTCTTGCCAATTATTCTGAATAAAGTTATTAATAAGTAGTTTAACGTCTGAGAAAGGAACATTATGATGTAACGGATTAAGAGCATGTTTTGCCGCCTCATCTGCTTTCTCATTGCCAGGAATACCCATGTGTCCAGGTACCCAGCAGAATAAAATATTATAACCACGTCTTGTCAATTTGTTATAAAAATCTAGTATGGATGAGACAAAAGGATGCTTTTTAAAAGATTTAAGTGCGTCAATAGAACTATTTGAGTCAGTATAAATGATGAAGGATGTGTTATGGTGATGAGAAATGTGCAGCATGGCTCTCTCTATCGCGACAGTTCAGCTGTAAACACAGACGTAGACGAATGAAGCCGGTAGCTGAGAGAAGTATTTTCACAAAAAACACCGCAACCAACAATATTTCCAATTTTGGAACCGTCTGTATAAATGTCAGTGTAACTATTGAAATTTGATCTATGTGCAGCAAATAATTGTTGGAAAATAATTGGAGCCAAGTTATTTTTATCACATCCTTTAAAAGGGTGGAGAGAAGTAATATTAGGAGGTTTCCAAGGAGGTAGCACATGTGGGTGACATGAGCTCACCTCGATATTACTCAGAGGGCTATTGTCAATAAAGTTTCTTATTCTTAAACCAAAAGATGGGATGCAAGATGGGCGATGCTGATAAAGCACGTCATTGTCAGTATTTAAAATGTAGGAATGAAGTGGATGACCATGATGCGAAAGGAGACGGTAATACAGAATCAATGAGAGTTTTTCTCGAATATGATAGAGCGACGGTTCACTACAATCAACATACAAGCTTAAAACTGGGTATGTACGAAATGCACCAGAGCAAACACGAAGTGCGCTATGGTGCACAGTGTCAAGTTTATTAAGAACAGAATTACATGCTGAACTGTAGACCTGGCAGGCATAGTCAATTTTTGAACGGATTACAGAACGGTAAATTTTGAGGAGAGATGTACGGTCTGCTCCCCATGAAGTATTTGAAAGCACTTTAAGTAAATTAAGCAATTTTTCACATTTTGTCCTTAGTTGTAAAACATGTGGTAAAAAAGTCAGTTTATTATCAAAATAAAGGCCTAGATAACGAACATTGTCTACAACGGGGATTTGAGAAGAGCCAATAAAGATTTCGGGATCTGGATGCAGACCCCTACATCTACAGAAATGCACACAGGAAGTTTTGTCATGAGAAATAATAAACCCATTTTTATTTGTCCAGTTAAGAATATTTTTGATTGCAATTTGCAGTTGTCTCTCAATAAAACGCATATCCTGTCCCATACACATAATCCTGAAGTCATCAACGTATAAATCTCCCTTCACAGAAGGGGGTAGTTGATTCAGGATGTTATTTATTTTGATTGCAAAGAGGGTGACACTCAGGACACTGCCCTGAGGTACACCCTCTTCTTGTTCATAAAAACTAGATAAAATTCCTCCAATTCGAACTTGAAAAATTCGAATGGTGAGGAAGTTTTTGATAAAAATTGGAAGGTTCCCACGAAAGAGCAAGTTAAAAAGGTCACGAAGGATCCCAAAACGCCAGGTTCTGTCATAAGCTTTCGCCATATCAAAAAATACTGACACCAAATGGTTGCGTTTTAAAAAGGCTGTCCGGATGTGATGTTCCAAATGAATCAGGTTATCGATAGTAGACCTACCACGTCAAAATCCACTTTGAAAAGCGGCAAGGCAATTGTTGGTTTCTAAAACATGAACAAGGCGGCAATTGACCATTTTTTCAAGCAATTTGCAAAAGCTGCTAGTAAGTGCGATCGGCCTATAAATATTTGGATTGGTAGCATCTTTTCCTGGCTTAGGAAAAGGAATAACGATAGCCCTGCACCAAGCATTGGGAAAAAGCTGTTCTGTCCAAATCCTGTTATAAAAAGAAAGCAGATTGTTAAGTGAAGTATGTGAGAGATGCTTGAGCATGATGTAAGTGATGCCATCGTGACCTGGAGCAGATAAGTGACTGTCTTGTAAACAATTTAAAAGCTCTGAGATAATAAATGGTTGACTGTATGAAAATGAGTTATGAGTATTAAAATTAATTCTGGTCATTTCCGTCTGTCTTTTGTAAGATAAAAAAGGCTCCGTATATGCGTCTGATTTTGAAATAGATGCTAGGGTACTACCTATTGTCTCAGCAATGTTCTTAGGAGAAGTGATGGTGTGACCGTTATGCTTTAAAATAGAAATACGATTTTCAGAGTAAAGGCCCAAACATTTTTTTACTTTTACCCAGAGTTCTTTGCTTGAAGTATTGGAGTTTATGCTTGATACATAGTTAATCCAGGACTCCCGTTGGCTTTTGCGTCGCACTCGTCTAGCTTCTGCCTTTGCTTTTTTAAATGCTATATAGTTATTATTATTTGGGTATCTCCGAAAGAGACCCCAAGCCCTCTGTTGTTTTTTCTTTGCACTTTGGCAATCGCTATTCCACCAAGGTTTTCTGTTCTTGTAGTTGGATGATGTTTTTGGAATGCTGGAATCAGCAGCATTGATAATACATTGAGTGATATTATCAAGTGCATTGTCAATATTCCCTGCAATCATGTTAGCGGTGATGTTTGCAAGTGAAGTAAAAGATGGCCAGTTGGCTCTGTCATATATGTAATGTTTTGAATAGTTATTACAATCCGTAACAGGAGTAGTCAGTGTAATAAAAGTGGGAAAGTGGTCACTGCCATATAGGTCACTTGAGACCCAGAAGTTCCAGAAAGGATAGAGATATGGGGAGCAAATTGCAAGATCTATTGCATGGAAAGTACGAGTCGGCTCGTGAAAATAAGTGTGATCACCATTATTGAGCAGGCATAAGCCGTTATCAGATATAAGTTTTACAATAGTATCACCACGTAGATTAGAATCACGGTTGCCCCATAGTTGGCTGTGTGCATTAAAATCTCCAACAATGATATATGGAGCAGGGAGTTGGAGAAGGAGATTATCAAGATGTGATGACTGAATAGTTTGGTTAGGAGGTAAGTAAATGGTACATATTGTTATGAGTTGTTTTATATGTACACAGACTGCAACAGCTTGTAAGTTTGTGTTTAAATTAATATGAGTATGGGGTAAATTGCGAAGGATGAAAAGAGCCACTCCACCAGTGGCCCTTTCATTTCCAGTAAAATCTTTACGGTAGCTAGCATAATTACATAATTTTGCATTGTCATTGGGTTTTAAATGGGTTTCCTGAAGTGCTAAACATAATGGATGATGGTCAGAGAGAATATTACGGATCTCGTCATGCTTATTATGATATCCACGGCAGTTCCACGAAATAATATTAGTCATTTTTTTCCTTAGATAAATTTACCTGCGTTATTTTACTCGGAGACAGTGGACATACTATCCACATCATTAAAGTCTTCATCTGGTTCTGGGTGAAGAGCTAAAGCATCATCCTCTTCCATTTTATCATGTTTTGTATGGGATTGATTTTGGGAAGTTTTAGTTTCTTTCTTTTTGATAGTATTATCAGATGAGACACTGGATTTAACTATTGGTAGTTTATGTTTTTCTGCATCAGTTCTATGGCCCGGTTTTAAGGGTGTTGTTTTAGTGGTATTTTGAGAGCCTCTTTTATGGAGTGGAAATTTTGTAAAATTAGGTTGTGTAGACTTAGAAGAGACAGTTTCTGGTTGTGGTGATTTAGGAGGAAAAGTATTCGATGGCTTAGAAGAAACTGATTTCGGTGGCTTAGGAAGAACAGATTGCGTTGAACTATTTACCTTACCAGAATTATTAGACGGGTTGATTCCCTTTTGTTTTGGTTGGCAATTATTTTCAGTAGGGAAATCGGTTTGGGTTCCAATACTTTGATAAGCTTTATGGGCAGTTTTAGTTAAGGCAGCAGCATATGAAACACCAACTTTAGGTGTCCTGGATTCAACTATTTTTCTCGCTTCAGTGTACGATATATTTTCTTTTGTGCGTATTGTCTGTATTTCTTTTTCCATTGTTCACAGGATTTAGAATAAGATGGATGTTCTTTTTTACAATTTACGCAGTGAGGCGGGGCCTTACAGTCAGCACTTTTGTGGCCAACTGTACTGCACCAGCCACATGTGATTTTACCACGGAAATTTGTTTTGGAATGCCCAAAACGTTGACATTAGCGTAGAGGATTTGGGATGTACGGTCTGACGGAACATGATAAATATCCTGCTTTTATTGATTTAGGTAAGGTGGGTGAGTTAAACGTGAGTATAATGTGCTTGGTGGGTATTTGTACTTGATTTGCTGGTATTTGTTCATCTCGGCGGAAGAAATTTATTCGTCTGGCTGCAATAACATTTTGTTCTTTTAAATTATCTACTATTTCTGATTCTGTAACATGCAAGAGGTCGGGTTCAGAAATAACTCCACGAGATGTATTGAGTGTTCTATGCGGGTTTACAGAGATGGGAATATTTGCAAAATGTGTACATTTCATTAAGTTTGTGGCTTGTTTGCTATTAATTACTTCAATAAGAAGTTCACCAGATCGTATTTTTTTTATAGTCTTAGGCTCACCCATCAATCCTTGGATAGATTTGTGAATCAAAAAGGGAGATGTCTTGTCAAAGTTGCCTTCTTGTCTTTTGACGACAAAGAATCTTTCAGAACATGAATCAGCATTGGAGGAAATATCTTTTCTATCAGCCCAAGATTTGGTTGGTTGGTTGGTTGTATATTGTTTAATGGCACAAAATCCCATAAGGGACATGCTGCGCCAAACAAGAATAGACTAAAAACATAAAAATAAAGACCATCAGAAAAGCAATCTGGATGGGGGTCCCATCCAGATGCAGTCAGAATAGTGTAGATAGGGAAGAAAATTAAAAACTAAACAAACGCACTATAAAAGATTTTAGGTAAAAAGTGCAGAAGTGCAATCTGGATGGGGCTCCCATCCAGATGTCAGAAAAAATTAAAAGAACAATTCAAGTTGTTTTTAAACCAAACAAAGATGCAGAAATCATATTTCAAAGTAAATTCCAGCATGTTTTAAAAAAGCGAAGAGTGCCCCATGAGGTGTTTCCCCAATGAGGTTTGTCAAGATTGGGGATGATGAGTTAAAATAGATTCTGTATAAGTGCCGGAGACCCGGACAGTCAGTTAAAACATGATGAATGGTCAGGTAATCAAAATGGCAATGTGGACACATGGGAGCATCCTCCCGAAGTAAAAGATGTTTATGAGTGATTCTAGAATGTCCAATTCTCAGACGGGTCAGAAGAACATCGGTTTTCCTTGGATAACACGGAGGCCAGGTCATGATGGTAGGTTTGATGTGGTGCAGTTTATTATTGCATTCTAAATTCCAACTTTCTTGCCATTTACAATGAATAAAGCGTTTGATAAGTAGTTTTACGTCTGAGAATGGAACTTTATGGCACAACGGATTAAGGGCACGTTTCGCCGCCTCATCCGCTTTCTCATTACCAGGAATACCCATGTGTCCAGGTACCCAGCAAAATAAAATGTTATAGCCACGTCTTTTCAATTTATTATAAAAATCAAGGATCAATGAAACATAAGGATGCTTTTTAAATGATTTAATTGCGTCAATAGAGCTATTTGAGTCGGTATAAATGATGAAGGATGAGCTATGATGATGAGAGATGTAGAACATGGCTCTCTCTATTGCAATCAGTTCGGCTGTAAAGACAGAAGTAGATGAATGAAGGCGATAGCTTAAAGAGTTGTTTTCACAAAATATCCCACACCCAACAGTATCTCCACTCTTAGAGCCATCTGTGTAAATGTCAGTGTAATCATTAAAGTTTGATCTGTGTGCAGCAAATATCTGTTGAAAAACAACAGGAGCTAAGGTGTTTTTACCGTATCCTTTAAAAGGATGGAGCGATGTAATACTAGGAGGTCTCCAAGGAGGGAGTACATGCAATGGACATGGACTTACCTCGATACTACTCAGTGGGCTATTATCAGTAATGTTCCTAATTCTGACACCAAAAGGTGGGATGAAAGATGGCCGATGCTGATAAAGCATATCGTTGTCTGTATTTAGAATGTATGAATGAAGAGGATGGCCTGGATGTGAAAGGATACGGTAATAAAGTTCTAAAGAAAGAGTTTCACGAATGTGTTGTAATGCTGGTTCATTGCAGACAACATAAAGGCTTAAAACTGGAGAGGTACGAAATGCACCAGAGCAAACACGGAGTGCGCTATGGTGCACAGTGTCAAGTTTTTTAAGAACAGAATTACGTGCGGAACCATAGACCTGGCAGGCATAGTCAATTTTGGAACGGATGACGGCTCGATAGATTTTAAGAAGAGAAGTACGGTCTGCTCCCCATGAAGTATTTGAAAGCACCTTTAGTAGGTTAAGCGATTTTTCACATTTTGTGCGTAATTGTAAAATATGTGGTAAAAAGGTTAGCTTACTATCAAATTGGAGGCCGAGAAAACGAACACTGTCCACAACAGGAATTTGAGTTGGTCCAATAAAAATTTCAGGATCTGGATGCAGATCCCTACGTCTACAGAAGTGAACACAAGAAGTTTTGTCATGAGAAATTATAAATCCATTCTTATTAGTCCAATTAAGAATACGGGTGATTGCAATTTGCAACTGTCTTTCAATAAAACGAATATCCTGTCCCATACACATAATTCGGAAGTCGTCAACATATAAATCACCTTTCACAGAAGGGGGCAATTGACTAAGAATGTCATTTATTTTTATAGCAAAGAGGGTGACACTCAGGACACTGCCCTGGGGTACACCCTCTTCTTGTACATAAAAACTAGAGAGTACCCCACCGATTCGGACTTGAAAAAGTCGAATGGCGAGGAAGTTCTTAATAAAAATAGGGAGATTCCCGCGAAAGCCAAGGTTAAAAAGATCACGAAGAATCCCGTATCGCCATGTTCTGTCGTAGGCTTTTGCCATGTCAAAAAATACTGACACCAAATGGTTGCGTTTTAGAAAGGCTGTCCGTATGTGATTTTCAAGATTGATCAGGTTATCGATAGTTGACCTACCTCGTCGAAACCCACTTTGAAACGCAGCAAGGCAATTGTTATTTTCTAAAATATGCACAAGACGACAATTGATCATTTTTTCAAGTAATTTGCAAAGACTGCTAGAGAGTGCGATTGGCCTGTAATTATTGGGATTGCTAGCATCTTTCCCTGGTTTAGGAAAAGGAATGATAATAGAGTTACACCAGGCTTGAGGAAGGACCTGTTCTATCCAAATTCTGTTGTAAAATGCAAGTAAATTATTGAGAGAGGTTGTGCAGAGATGTTTAAGCATGGTATAGGTGATGCCATCGTGACCTGGAGCTGATAGATGGCTATTTTGCAAACATTTTATGAGCTCTGAGAGAGTAAAAGGGAGATTATAGTCATAAGAGTTACGGGAATTAAAATTGAGTTGGGTAGTTTCTGTTTGTCTTTTGTATGATAAAAAAGGTTCCGGGTATGATTCAGAGGCAGAGTTAGATGCAAATGTATTTGCTATGGTTTCAGCAATATTCTTAGGAGAAGCTATTGTTTGTCCGTTATGATTTAAGATTGTGATGTGGTTTTCAGGATAAAGACCCATACAATTTTTTACTTTTTTCCAGAGGACTTTACTAGAGGTATTTGGGTTAATATTAGATACATATTGAATCCAGGATTCACGTTGGCTTTTACGGCGCACTCTTCTAGCTTCAGCCTTTGCTTTTTTGTAGGCAAGATAGTTAGTGTTATTGGGATAACGCCGAAAGATGCCCCAGGCTTTCTGTTGATTTTTTTTTGCAGCTTGACAGTCACTGTTCCACCATGGCTTCCGGTGTCTCATTCTAGATGATGAGTTAGGTATGCTAATATCTGCAGCATTGATAATACACTGGGTGATATTATCAACTGCATCGTCTATGTCACCTTCTACCATATGATTTGTGATTTTAGCATGATTTGTGAAAGTTGGCCAATTGGCTCTGTCATAGTTATAGCGTTTAAAATAATGATTAGAATCCCTGTCAGGAGTGGTCTGTGAAATGAAAGTGGGAAAATGGTCACTGCCGTGCAGGTCACTTGAAATCCAGAAATTCCAATACGGATAGATAGATGGAGAACAGATAGTGAGATCTATGGCATGAAAGGTGCGTGTCGGTTCATGAAAATATGTATGATCACCATTATTGAGTAGGCATAAGCCATTGTCAGAAATTAATTTTTCGATGATATCACCACGTTGATTAGTGTCAGAATTCCCCCACAGTTGGCTATGAGCATTAAAATCCCCAACGATGATGAAAGGAGTTGGGAGTTGAAGAAGGAGATCATCAAGTAGTGCTGACTGAATAATTTGGTGGGGTGGTAGATAAATGGTACAGACTGTAATAAGACGTTTTATATGTACACGGACTGCAACAGCTTGTAAGTTTGTGTTTAGGTTAATATGAGTATGGGGTAAATTGCGAGAGATGAAAAGAGCCACTCCACCAGTGGCCCTATCACTACCTGTAAAATCTTTTCTGTATGTGGCGAAGGAGCGCAATTTAGCTTTGTCATTATTTTTAAGATGGGTTTCTTGTAAAGCTAAACATAGTGGTTGATGGTCATGAGTAATACTTCGAATTTCGTCATATTTATTATGAAAGCCTCGACAGTTCCATGAAATAATATTAGTCATGATCGATTTTACTATTTTTTCCTAGATGAAAATTATCTGCGTTATATTAATCAGAGATAGTAGACATACTATCTCCATCGTTAAATTGTTCATCCGGTTCTGGGTGAAGAGCAAGGGCATCATCCTCTTCCATTTTATCGTTCTGTTTTGATTGTGTTTCATTTTTAGATCTTTTACTCTTTTTCTTCTTGGGTGTATTTTCAGATGAGACTGTGGCTTTAATTATTGGTAGGTTAAATTTTTCTGCATCAGATTTACGGTTTGGTTTCACGGATGGTGTTTTAGTTGTATTTTGAGAACCTCTTTTATGGAGTGGAAGTTTAGAAATAAGAGACTGTGATGATTTTAAAGTAGGATTTGTTGATGATTTAGGAGGAACAGAACTAGGCAAGTTAGGAGGAACAGATTTAGGTGACTTAGGAGCAGCAGACTGCGTTGATCTGCTTGTCTTATCAGAATTATTAGACAGGTTGTGTTGTTTTTGAATAGGTTGGCAATTAGTTCCAGTGGGGAATTCGGTTTGTGTTGCAATAGTTTTATGAGTTTTTTGGGCGGTTTTTGATAGGGCTGCAGCATATGATACACCAACTTTGGGTGTCCTGGATTCTACTATTTTTCTGGCTTCAGGGTAAGATATATTTTCTTTAGTGCGTATTGTTTGTATTTCTTTTTCTATTTTCCATTGTTCACATGATTTAGCATAAGATGGGTGGTCTTTTTTACAATTTACACAACATGGTTGGGCATTGCAGTGTTCACTTTCGTGGCCTACTGCACTGCACCGACCACAGGTGATTTTACCACGGCATGAGGTTTTTGAATGCCCAAAGCGTTGACATTTAAAACAACGCAGTGGGTTTGGGATGTAAGGCCTTACAGAACATGACAAATATCCGGCTTTTATTGATTTGGGTAGGTTCGGTGAGTTGAATGTGAGAATAATATGCTTGGTAGGAATTTGTATTTGATTAGCTGGTATTTGCTCGTCTCGACGGTAGATTTTTATTCTTCTAGCTTCAATGACATTTTGTTCTTTTAAATTCTCTACAACTTCATCTTCAGTGACATGCAAGAGGTCAGATTCAGAGATCACACCTCGAGATGTGTTTAAAGTTCTATGTTTAGATATGGAGACTGCAATGTTTGCAAAATGAGTACATTTTTTTAAGTTGGCTGCTTGTTGACTATTGCTTACTTCAATTAATAGTTCACCTGTCCGGAGTTTTTTTATTGTTTTTGGTTCACCAACCAAACCTTGGATAGATTTATTAATTAGGAAGGGGGATGTTTTGTCAAAACTCCCTTCTACTCGTTTCACTACAAAAAATCTCTCTTCAACATTACATAACTTAGAGTTGACATTCTTACATTCCGTATTGGAAGAAGAATCCTCAACTCTATCACCCCAAGAATTTTTTTGGCCCTGGTCAGAACCAGCTTTTGAGCAAGAACTCAACGCATTAGTACTCTCTTTGGGTTGTGGGGCTTCCACTTCGCATGTACTCTCTTTTGGGTGTGGGGCTTCCACTTCGCATGATTTATTTCCTGTGATTGTAGCCATATTTAGAAAGGAGTGAAAAAACGCCAGGCATCGGGCCTGGTCACCGACCCTTCTTCTTACCGTTACTTTAGGCGCAGGTCTCAAAAGGGTGAAAACTATCAACAAACTTCCACGTTTTTCGAACGTTGGATTAAACTCGATAGCATCTCCAAACTCTAGTTCTTTCACAGTGGAACTCGGTTGTCGTAGGTAAGCCTTTACAGCTCTGTCCAACCTACAACGCCCTTACGTCGAAAGGACACCAGTCGCCCAGTGCATTCCTAACCACCGCCATACAAGTACGGCGTCCACCGATCACGGAACCGGAATTCGGAGATGCCCTGCACTCTGGGACTCGAGATCAGCCTAAAGAGGTAGAAACGAGGCGATGAGATTAAAAAACCTCAACACCCAGAATGTCTCACGTGAAAATAAAAAAATCCACTATTGTAAAAAAAGAAAAAGTGATGTGGGTGAGAACTTAGAAACAAGGTGTATTTTTTGTCTTTTTTCAATATTTTAAACTTTTTTCCTTTTTTTTTTTTTTAAACAAAAGAGCAAGAACAATGTTAGTAAAACAAATAACAATTTGAACAAAATGGTCAGTAAAAAAACATCAACAAGAACAAAGAGGGATAAGAAACTGAAAAAAGAAGATTAAAAAGTGTGAAACAAAGAAAAAGGATAGACAACTAAAAAGAGAAGAAAACAGGAAAGGAGAAAGATCGCTCGGGAACCCGGGGTCGCGAAACCCGTAAATACCTAAAGAAGGTATTCCCCTGGGGGACCCAAGATTTGGGTTGGCTCTTATTTATATCTGCTTGCTGGCCGGAGCCTGATGCAGCGAGTTTCCCCGACAGATTCTGAGACATTTCAGTCTCAGGCTGAGTGTTGAGTGTCGCATGGGGTTGTGGGGCCTCCACATCACTTGTCTTATTTTCATTAGTTGTAGCCATATTAGAAAGAAAGATTTTGAAACGCCAGACATCGGGCTGGTCACCGACCCTCCTTCTTACCGTTACTTTAGGCGCAGGTCTCAAAAGGGTGAAAACTATTCACAACAAACTTCCACGTTTTTCGAACGTTGGATTAAACTCGATAGCATTCCAAACTCTAGTTCTTTCACAGTGGAACTCGGTCGTCGTAGGTAAGCCTTTACAGCTCTGTCCAACCTACAACTTCCTTACGCCGAAAGGAAACCAGTCGCCCAGAGACTTCCCAACCGCCGCCATACAAGTATGGCGTCCACGGAACCGGAATTTGGAAGTGCCCTGCACTCTGGGACTCGAGATCAGCCTAAAAAGGTAGAAACGAGGCGATGAGATTAAAAACCTCAACACCCAGAGTGTCTCACGTGAAAATAAAAGAAACCACTATTGTAAAAAAGAGAAAGTTATGTGAGAGAGAACTTAGAAACAAGGTGTATTTTTTGTCTTTTTTCAACATTTTAATTTTTTTTTTTTTTTTTTTTTTTTTAAACAAAAGGACAAGAACAACATTAGTAGAACAAAGAACAATTTGAACAAAAAAGTTAGTAACAAAATCAAACATGAACAAAAGACAAAGAGGGATAACAAACTGAAAAGAGAAGATTAAAAAGTGTGAAATAAAGAAAAAAAGGATAGACAACCAAATAGAGAAGAAAACAGAAAGGGAGAAAGATCGCTCGGGAATCCGGGGTCGCGAAACCCGTAAATACCTGAAGAAGGTATTCCCCTGGGGGGCATTATTATTTTGATTTTTCGATTAATTTTTGTATTCTTGGTATTTTCAACTTTTAGATTCATATTAGCTTTATAAAAAGAATTTTGAACATATTTCTAAAATCCATTTATAGTAGTTTAATCAGGTTTTATAGAAAGCCAGTTTTTAATTTGTTTTAGTGATTAAGGCAAATTGTTAAATATACACACTCCCTTCTGCTCGTAACACATAAAAACAGAAACAATATTATTGTTAATATGGTTGCTAAAAAAAAAAAAAAAAAAAAAAAAAAAAAGAGAGAGAGAATATGGTGTAACACGTAATCTAAAATTACAACCATGAAATGCTGTTTGGCACTTAGAAGAAAATGTAGGCACCATTTGACACTTTACTTAAAATTCCTAATTTCTATTCCTGGTAGGATGCCAAAAAAAGATACTTTTTGGTTAGCCTGGTATCAATGTTATATATGTATGTGTGTGAGCATATATATAAAAATATGTGTGTGTTTAATAATGAGTTGCTTTTAAAATAATTGCTAAAATCGTGGTAAGCTTCTGTATTGCATAACTAATTCCTATTTCTTTAAGGCGATAGAGAATGGGCCTAACTTATTCCATGGCGTAAAAGAATTTTAAGTTTATAATTTGCAATCAATTATGCTTGCTTTTTATCCTAAATTTATTTAAAAATACTTGGTAAAGCATTTATTTTTACTCATTGCAACTTTTTTAACAATATTTACTTTTTAAAACTGAATGACTATTAAAAGTTGCCGTGAATTTTATTTAATATTAATCTCATTAAAACCTAAATTTGAAACTTTACGCAGCTAACAGTTTATAATATACTTTTTTTATTAATTGAATTTTAGGTACTATATGTTAATCTGTCAACTTATTTCTCCCAAATTATTTTCATTGCCAAACTATTTGCCAAATTACACAAATTGATATAATTTTTGTTTTAAATAATATATTAATAACACACCAATAAAAACATAAATTAAAAATCTATTGATGTAAGAAACATATATAATTGTAATAAGTAAATTTGATATTATTGGTATTTAATCTTAGAGTGAAGTGATTGTTTTTTGGGAGTAATTTTGAGATAATCAAGTAGAGCCGAATTTTATTTTACATTTTTTAACTATAAAACAATGGATATGAATGGATTTTTTTTTGCAGTTCTTAGATATTTTTCTTCCTTTCTATTTTTATTTTCTATGGGAAAAGAATGGCAAACTTCTCTGTCTGGCACATGCATATATATATTTTAGATAATGGTCAGAAAGTATAACAAAAATTGTAGATCAGCTCGATTTATTTGATAATTAAATGTAAAATATTTTAGCTTAAATATTTGGTACTACAGTAGACTCTCTCAAATCTGCACAGCTTGGGACTAGAGGTTTTGCAGATTTCTGGTCAGTGCTTTGTGTATATTTTTTTAAAGGTAATTTGAATGTAATTAATTGTGAAATCAAAAGTATAATGAATGCTTACAATATACTAAAATATTGAAATAAATAAAAAAACTAAAATAATATAAATTTAGATAATATTTAAAATGATTAAAATACTAAAAGCAAAGGTCAAGTTAATAGTCAATGATGTACATTTGAATATTCATTATAAAGATTAAATGTGGTGATTTTTCTAAATTATTCAAAGAAACTTGCCTCATAAAGGTGCATTACTAATTCACATCAGGATCATAAAATAACGAAGCTTTATTTGAGGTTTAGCCAGACTTAATAACCAAGAAAGCTTTATTAATACAATCAAAGATCGATAATCTGCGCACCCATAATTCACGTTACTTTACGAATGTAAACAATGAAATAAACAACTAAGAAAATTTGCAAATTCATGATCCAAAAATGATTTTTTGAAACAAATTTAAATTAATTATTAGATTTCATATTTATCTTTTCATATTATACTGATTATAGAATTAAGAATAGAATAATTAAATGACATATAATCCATAATACTCTACAATCCACAATATTCCATAATCCGCACAACCTTTAGCCCCAGCTTGTGCGGATTATAGAACTTTGACTGTACATAAATATATTTTGTAAGATTATAACTACCAATGATATCAGCAATATCTTAATTTTTTCAGAAATAAATTATTCTTTCTTCAAGAAAAAACATGAATTCAATAACCTTAACAAAAATTAAAAATATATGAAATTGATAATATGGATAAAATATATGGAATTGATAATATGGATAAAATATATGGAATTGATATAAAACTAAAAAGTCAAATTTTCCACCTACATCTGAACTGAATGTTTCATTGTTTACATCCATAAATTATGTGCAGATTTGAGGGAGTCTATTGTACTTCGTTATCCTGTCGACCAAAAATCTATCGCCAGACTATAAGATTAAACGTCAATAATGAATGATCATTAATGTCACATTCAATGACATTAATTACGATACATATATTAAAAACATCATTAATTGATTTTTATTTCAACTTTTTATTTGTATTTTTATTAATATTCTGCTAATTATTTGTTTATTATTATTATTTAAAATAAAAATTGCATCAATATGTGTAATTTGGCTATTAGTTTGGTGATTTATATAATTTGGCAAAAATGGTCGACGGGATAACCAAGTAGTATCAAATATTTTAAACTAGTATATAATCCTATCAAAAATAATGGAATGTAAACGATAAATCTTCTAAACAATGAAGGAAGATCATATTTAAATCAAGAAGATAGAATATAGTAGACAGGAAGAAATGAAAATAGGCATGTCATCATAGGACTTATATTCAAAAACAGTAATCATTTCATTGCATTGCTGTTTTAAACTTCAGGGGGTCTAGGACATAAAAATCTTAAAATTTTCTAAAATAATTTTATTGCACTATAAAATTTCCCTGTTTTTTATCTTTAAAATGATGTTTGATCATGTTTTTATCTTACCTGGAATAGAAAATATTTTTTTTTATCAATATTTGTTGTGATAACTATGTTTTGTGAAAATGCGTTATTCTTCATGATGGATTTTTTCACAATTTCTCGCGTTTGAAATCAAGAACTGTTAAAGATAATGTTAAAACTTACAGGGATGCCACTTTTCTGCCAAATGGCAGATTTCCGCTTTTTTAATTTTTAAGAATCTGTGATTTTTGTTAAGCGATCACGGAATAAAATAACGTTTTTCGTCGAACGATTGCGAAATAAAATAGGGAATTTTGTCAGACGATCGCGAAATACGACAGTGATTTTCGTTAAAAGATCACAAAATATAACACTGATTTTCTTTAAAAGACCGCAAAATGCAACAGTGATTTTCATCAAAAGATCGCAAAATAAAACGGCAATTTTCGTTAAACGATCACGAAATAAAACGGTGATTTTCATTAAACGATCGCGAAATATAATAGCGATTTTCGTTAAACGATCACGAAACATAACGGCTATTTTCCTAAAAAGATCACGAAATATAGCGTTGGTTTTTCTCAAAAGATCGCAAAATAAAATGTCGATTTTCGTCAAACAGTCGCGAAATAAAACAACGTTTTTTGTCAAATGATCTTAAAACAAAACAGCGATTTTTGTCAAACGATCACAAAACAAAACAGCGATTTTTGTCAAACGATCACAAAACAAAACTTTGATTTTCGTTAAATGATTCCGGGAAAAAAACTTGCAAATTTATGCTGTTTACTTATTTCCATAAGTAACTAGCATAAATCTGCAAGTATCGAATAACTTATCAAATTACTCATCGAATCTGTTGCTGGGTTACTGAAATTGATTTAAAAAGATGCAATACCTAAAATTCCTCACTGAATCCTTTGCCAGGTTATCTTAATTGATGAAAAATGCTGTGAACTAAAGAAAAATTCATTCTTTTTTTTACTCTACTAAATTGTTAAATCTTTCTACCTCCACCCCCCCCCCCCCCCCCAAAAAAAAAAAAAAAAAAATTAGTTTTTCTAAAAAAAAAAGAAAAAAAAGTTATAATTTAATTCTTTATTTAGTTTATTATAAAAATATAGTTTACAAAATTCACCTATGAATATTGTGAAAAATGTAAATTTTATATTATGCATAATCTCCTCTTTTTTGTTATTTTCTGAGTGGCATCCCTGAACTTAGAACATGTCCTTTTCGCATTTTGAATTCCTACTAAACCGAACATTGTTCAGCCCCAATTGATTCAGAATAGCGGAACTCTACTGTATTAATAAAAACTTTTTGCATATAATGTAATTATTTTTCTTAATTCCTTTTTTAGGCAAAGACGGACCATGTTTTTCAAAAGTCCTACAATTTGACACAAACTACGAAGAAATTGGATTGCCCAGTATCAATAACAGTCTTCAGGGTGTATGCCCTGCTTCAGTTACAGGTCAGTATAAGAAATCGATGCAGATTTCATAGATATTGAATTGAATTTTACATGTACATAAATTTAATTACCAAAGGCATATCATATTCATTTTGAGAAAGTTTTTAAAGTAAAAGCAGGGTTTGTTGATATATATATCTATCATGATATAGGGTAATTGTGCTAGTAAATGTACACCTTTGAATGATTTTGGTTTATAATAAAATAACAAATAGAAATTTAGCTTTTATTTTTTTTTCTATCTTGCATTATTGTTAACTTTTGATTGCATGTTTTATTTACCTACCATTGCTGTTTTTATTGGTTTTTACTACTATATAATTATTGCAGTGTTTTCATTTTGACATTGTCTTGGTACAGCATGTTCCAAAGGGGACCTTGCACCATTAAACCCAAATCAACCAACCAACCTATTTTTCATTCTATAGTAAAGTGATTTATCTAAAATCTCAATCAAGTATCACTCATCTAAAATCTGCATCCTATTTGAAATTTTTTCTCCATCCTTTCTTTCCAAAAGGTGTGAGTAGGGGGGTTAAATATGTGGAAGGAAAACAAAAATTTTTTCATTTTGGCTGAATTTCATATACCATAATTTCACACATATACACTGTGGCTCAGTTAAATCTTTTTCAGACCGGAAATTTTATTGTAACAAAGAAGTCAAATAAATGCTAAGCAAAAGTAAATCACATTTTATTTAAAATAAATTGTGGGAAGAAATAGATTTATCTGAGGTGTGACGAAAAAGATCCGGATGATAATGTAAAGTCTATGGAAGCATTCTTTTCAAATATCTCGCTCAAATTTTAATATGTTGATGTGATTTTGCATAGGATAGCTAAGAACAATACACAACCAGCCTAGTATTTACTTTTTTGATTTTGATTATATTTTTATATTAGGATAGCTTCAGTTTCATAACCAGTTCTGAAAGCTAGTTTTTTTTTAAATCTGACACGAAAATTAAAAATCCTCAGCTATCCTATGTAAAAATATTAAAATTTGAGCAAAATATTTGAGAACACCACCACCTTAGACTTTACATTATCATCTGGGTCTTTTTCAGTCAGTAGTGTGGCATCTTAAACTAGCTGAGTCGCCTGGGACTGTAATAATATCCTTATGTGAATGTGGGATTTATACTGCAAAATCTCATAAAAAGAACCCAATTTGCAACCGAACAAACTTTGAGCTGTGTCCCTGCTGTCTACGGCATGGTATAGTAGGCATGCTCTTGAAGGGAGGGGGGGGGGGTCTTTTAGTATAGCAGTGATGCCGCTGCACTTGAAAAATCCTGGGTCCCGGGGACCCTGGACTTCTAAAATTATGGGTCCTTTTTTTACAAAAGCGGGTCCCCACTAACCCGGTAGCAGAAAGTGCGTGACGTGCGTCGCAGATTAATTTTTATCCTTGCAGACAAATTTGCCAACTTCGAAAAGGAAAAAAAATATTTGGGGGGGGAAAAAATTGGACAGGACGCGAAAAAACGGCGAATTTCATCCAAAGATCGCGAGAAAAACAGACATATTTCATCAAAAGACCACGTAAACTGCAGATTCCGACAAAAAAATCACGAAAAAATGGTAAATTCTGTTAAAAAAAATCATGAAAAACTTCGTAAAAAAAATCGCGAAATGGTATCTTTTGTCAAAAAATCTTGAAAAAATGGTATCTTTTGTCAAAAGATTGTAATGAAACGACAGATTTCGTCAAAAGATAGCGAAAAAACAAGAGATTTCATCAATAAGTCATGAAAAAAAATTTCGTTTAAAAAATCGCGGAAAAAAAAACGGTAAATTTCATCAAAAGGTCGCGAAAAAAATGATAGATTTCATTAAAAAAAAATCGCAAGAAAAGGTAGATTTCAACAAAAAATAGTGAAAAAAGATAGATTTAATCAAAATATCGCAGAAAAACTGCAGATTTTGACAAAAGATTGCGAAAATATCGTAAATTCCGTTAAAAAAAACGAGAAAAAAGGCTAATTTCGTCAAAAAATCGCGTAAAAATGGAATATTTCGTCAAAATATATTGAAAAAAACGGCAGATTTCGTTAGAAGATCACGAAAAAACGACAGATTTCGTCAAAAGATCGCGAAAAAACGACAGATTTCGTTAAAAGATCGCTGTCCCAATTTTTTTTTTTCCAAAAATTGACTTTTTTGCATCAGAATTCGTTTTTTGACCATAAATTAGCAGCAAATTTTAATAAAATTTTGGATACACATCCAGTGTATTCATAAAAATTATCATTCGGAATTTTCTATTTATTTTTCGTAATATATAGTTTTTCAAAGTATCACTGCTATAAAACTATAACATATATATTTTATGATAAAGAAATAGTGACTTTAAATTTTTAATGTGCACCCTTTTTGAATAAAATTTAAGGTTTTGATTTTTAAGTGATTTATTACCCCCTTTCCCCCTTCTAAAATTTTATGTATTTTTTTTTTTTTAAATCTTTATTATGCGTTATAAATTTTCTGAAATTTGCAAATCAATCAGTTTGTTAGTTTTCATTCTAACAAATTTGGTTTTCTACACTGTAATTCTTTCCCTTTTTTAAAATCAATTGCTTTTATCAAATCGAAAACAATGATAAATAGAAGTTTTAGAGTTTGTTTTTTTTAAATCTTCATTATAAGTCACCCTCCCAAGTTTAACTTCTTTTGCTTTAAAAAAAAAAGGATCTGTTGAGTTCTTCTCTATTGCGCTAAAGCAAAATAAAGCACATTGTAATTAATCAAAATATGCCACAAAAGACAATCTTATAAATATCATTTTAATTCTGTATTTTGAATTTTAAAACCATGTTTTATTAGAATAGTAACTGAAATTATTTTTTATTTACAGCTGGAAAATCCTACAAGCTCACAAAAAGAAGCAATATCTACAAAGATCAAAGATGAGCTTAGAAATAATGAAAATGTTGAAGGGGAGGAAGTTTTTTGGTTTACATTGCCTTCTGCTGATGCTCATAAAAACCACACCCAAGGTGAGATTTCTGCAGTTACAGAACCAGTTGATCCGCTAATGCGCTCAAAAATAAAAGAGCTTGTACGTGAAGGGAAAAGAAATGCATTAGTTATATCTGAACTCCTAGAAATATTTGTTCGAACAGATTTAAAGCAAAATGAGAAGAGAAGACGTTTTTTTCCTGATATTCCCACAATTAAAGGAATAATTAAAGAAGGTAAAAGAGATATTCGCCATAGCAAAATTGATATGGAAAACACAGAAAAGTTGCTAAAATCTTTTGATAAACGTGATTTATATTTCCGTCCATTTATCAAAGAAACAATAAGTGCAGAAGAATTGGGAGAAGATGGAGATAATGAAGAAGAGGGTTCATGCAATTTATCATGGAAATCTGTATCAAAGCACCAGTTTCTGTTTGTTTACCAGAACAGCGACATGCGGCGACTTTATCGTCGATATGCTGGGGAAGCTGTTTTACTTGATGCCACATACAGAGTTTGCAAATATGCTATTCCACTATATTTCCTTGTAGTTAAGACTAACGTAAATTTTCAAGTAGTTGCCGTAATCATGTCTCAATATGAGACAGCAGCTTCAATATGTGAGGCATTGGAAATCATAAAAACATGGAATGAAGACATTATTCCCAAAAATGCTATGGTAGACTTTGCTGCAGAAGAAATATCAGCGTTGGAAAAAGTCTTCCCAGGAATTAGTGTATTTATTTGCAGTTTTCACAGAGAACAAGCATGGAACAGATGGCTGTCCAAGAGTCAAAACTCATCCATTCCAAAAGAAGAGGCTCTAAATCATCTTTGGAAAATTGCAAATGCTCCAAATGAGGTAGAGCTACAACAGGCTGTAAAAAATTTGAAAAATTGGGAACATTATGCTGCTACACCATTAAAAAACTATTTTGAGAATACATGGGAGCCGGAAATAAGACGGTGGTCCTTAGCTTACAAGCCCGACAGTATGCTGTTAAATACAAATAATGGTGTTGAGCGAATAAATGAAGAGCTGAAATACAGATTCCTGGATGGATACCGAAATTGTCAATTATCTGAAATTATTGGGGTATTGATTAATACATTCTTACCCCAAAGATATAACACTTATGTCACAAGTAATCTAAGAATGTCAGCTCAATATATGAAATATAATAACCAGTTACCACATTTTTTACATGAGCGCCCAAAATGGTTCATTGAGCATATGCAAGATAAACTTGATTATCTTAATTTTGAAAATACTGATTTAGTTAAGCTAACAGGTGAAGGCTCATTCCAGGTCACATCAAAGTGTGGAAAAATATATAGTGTGAAATTCGACAAAGAAAATCGCATCTGTTCTTGTTCTTGTAATGATTTTAGAAGAACACGTTTACTATGTAAGCATTGTCTAATTGTTGGGGAGAAATTTAAACAGTATCATATATCACTCATTTCTGAGTGGTTATTATCCAACCCATTGTTTTGTTGCGATACAGAACTGTTGGATAATAATTGCAATCAGATTGATTCTGAAATAATTGATCTAGAGAATCAATGTGATGATGTGATATCAGAAGAAACTCAAGAGAAAACCCAAGATGCATATGAAGAGTTGAAAAAAAGAGGAAGTAACAGAAGAAAATTGATCAATAAATGCAATTCTCATATGAGAAATTTAGGTTCCATCTTATAAATGCATAGCTGCCAACTTGTACGGATTGGCCGTACAATGTACGGATTTTGTTCTAATTGTACGGTTGTACGGATGAACAGTACGATTGTACGGTTTTGCACGCTGAAAAATGCGAATTTTGTCAAAGATCGCATGAAAAAACGCTACTTTCGTCAAAGATCGCGTGAAAAAACGCTACTTTCGTCAAAGATCGCGTGAAAAAACGCTAATTTCATCAAAGATCCGTTCAAAAACACTACTTTTGTCAAAGGATCGCGAAAAAACGCCAATTTTCTCAAAGAATCTTGAAAAAAGCCCTAATTTTCGAAAAAAAAAAAAAAAAAAAAACCGCTAATTTCGTCAAAGATCGCGGGAAAAAATACTAATTTCGACAAGGGATTGTGAAAAGTACGCGAATTTCGTCAAAAATCGTGGGGATAAAACGCGAATTTGTTCAAAGGATCGGGAAATGAACGCAAATTTCATCAAAGTTCGCGAGAAAAAGCGTGAATATCGTCGAAGATCGCGGGGAAAAAAATTTTTTATCAAAGATATTTGAAAAAAACAAATTTTGTCAAAGAATCGCGAAAAAAAAAACGCGTATTTCGTTAAAAATCGCGCAGAAAAACACTATTTTTGTTGAAAGATCGTGAAAAGAACGCGAATTTTGTCAAAAATCGCAGGAGAAAAACTAATTTCGGCAAACAATCGTGAAAAGAACGCGAATTTCGTCTAAGATCGCGGGGAAAGAACACTAATTTCGTCAAGGGATCGTGAAAAGAACGCGAATTTTGTCAGAAAACGCGTAAAAACGCTAATTTCGATAAAAAATCTTTGAAACAAAGCTAATTTCGTCAAAGATCGCAGGAAATAACGTGAATTTCGTCAAAGATCTCGTAAAAAAACGCGAATATTGTCAAGGTTCAAATAAAAAACACGCGAATTTCGTCAAAAGATCGCGAGAAAATACGAATTTCGTCAAAAGATTGCGAGAAAAATGTTTATTTCGTCAAAGATAGCAGAAAAAACGTAAATTTCGTCAAAAGATCGCGAAAATAACACAAATTTCGCCAAAAGATCGCGAAAAAACGGCGAATTTCGTCAAAAAATCAAGAAAAAAAAACGCAAATTTCGTTAAAAGATCGCGAAAAAAACGCAAACTTCGTCAAAAGATCGCGAAAAAAAAAAAACCAGTAATTTCGTCAAAGGATCGTGAAAAAAACGTGAATTTTTCACAGGATCATGGAAAAAGCGCGAATTTCATCAAAGGGCCTCGAAAAAACTCATAATTAGAACGGAAGGGAACCCCCCTCCCCCTTTCCTCACCAATCCTTTGGCTGTGTAACCTTTCAGAAAATTTGCTGTGAATTTCAGAATTTTTTTTCTTAGAATTTCCCATGCAAAAATATTTTCTTTTGATATCTCACGTTTTTATTTTGAAAAAAAAAAGACTATACATGAATATAGCATAGAAAATGTTATGAAGTATTACTTTTTTCATTGCATTTTTAAGCACCCAAGAATACGTCATAAAAATTGTAAGGATTTCAAAATTGACATGTTGGCAGGTATGTAGATGCTACCTGAAACTGCTTTATTAGAATTGGAGAATAATTTATTAGAATTAACTGATAGAATGGAAGGCAGAGTTTATCATGATGTTTCTACAGGATTGCCAGTAGAAATTGATGAGAATAGAAAAAACTGTAATAATATGCCAAAGAAAGTCGAAACAGATAAGTCAATGAAAGACGCCACAAATGATTCTATCAAGAAACAATATGGGAAACTTAAGGCATGCACTAAAAGAGGTATAGCAGGAAGAGTTGGAACAAAAGCAAATGCCATAAGACAGGCATCTAAACAAATTTCCATTGAAAACGAAACTGAAGATGCTGATGTTTTTATTGATGGACATTTTGAAATAGTCACAGATTGCACTTTACCAATTCTCCATCAATCCAGTGCTGAAGAATCTTTGAATCATCAAAATGATTTTGTAAATGAAACAAATAGGGGTGCAGCAGTCGTAAAAGCTGAAAATACCGGAATAGGTTTAACTAAAAACTCAGTTGTTAAAGTAAATAGTGGTGTGATAAGTGCCACAGAAAATAAAAACGGTAAAACAAATAAAAGAAAAAAATTGTATTCTAGTGGATTATCCAGTGATATCATAGAAAATGAATGCATGTCCAATGCCATGCTATCGGACATTGTTATTAATTATGCCCAAGCAAAATTAAAAGCCCAGTGGAAGGATCCTGGCTTTCAAAATACGCTGCTGGGACAAAACTTGTCTTTTTCCATCAAGTCGTCTGGCACGCAGACTCTACATGTCAATACTAACCATTGGGTAACGATACAAATTATATCAAATTCGAACATAAATGTGTATGATTCACTGGGCCTCATACCAAGTCCCGATTTAAAGAGGCAAATTGTTGCCATTGTTTGCAGTGTATCAAAATGCATCAAAATAACAGTTAAAGCTATCCAAAAGCAACTTCCATCATCAAATGATTGTGGAGTACTAACTATAGCTTTTGCTGTATCTCTAGTTATGGGAAAAGACCACACAATCATAAGTTATGACTCAGTGCAGATAAGAAAACATTTAAAAATGTGCTTGGAAAGTGGGGTATTCACTCCTTTTCCAGAGACTTCAAAACGCATTCTACGAGTAAAAGAACAAACATTCGCATGTGCAATTTATTGCACATGTAGGATGCCTTACTTTAATGATGTGAAGTCAGCAGGAATGAGAATGGCACAATGTGGAAAATGCAGTGAATGGATTCACAAGGATTGTGGGAAAATTCCCGAAGCTGCTTTCAGCCACAAAACATATAACTATGTATGCAAAAATTGCATTTCATATCAAAAGTAATTGTCAGATTTCAAAGATTTAAATTAAATTATGTATTACCAGTGTTTAAATTGTTTTGCATCAGAGTTTCAATTAAATTATGTATTACCAGTGTTTAAATTGAATTATGTATTACCAGTGTTTAAATTGTTTCGCATCAGTGTTTAAATTAAATTTTGTATTACCAGTGTTTAAATTAAATTTTGTATTACCAGTGTTTAAATTGTTTTGCATCAGTGTTTAAAGTAAATTATGTAATACCAGTATTTAAATTGTTTTGCATCTGTTTAAATTCAATTATTTAGTACCAGTATTTAAATTGTTTTGCATCAGAGTTTAAATTAAATTATGTATTACCAGTGTTTAAATTGTTTCGCATCAGTGTTTAAATTAAATTATTTAGCACCAGTATTTAAATTATTTTGTACCAGTATTTAAATTGTTTCGCATCAGTGTTTAAATTGTTTCGCATCAGTGTTTAAATTAAATTATTTAGTACCAGTTTTAAATTGTTTCGCATTGGTGTTTAAATTAAATAATGTAGTACCAGTGTTTGAAAATGTTTTGCATCAGTGTTTAAATTGTTTCGCATCAGTGTTTAAAGTCAATTATGTAGTACCAGTATTTAAATTGTTTTGCATCAGTATTTAAATTGTTTTGCATCAGTGTTTAAATTAAATTACCAGTATTTAAATTGTTTTGCATTAAATTATGTATTACCAGTGTTTAAATTGTTTCGCATCAGTGTTTAAATTAAATTATTTAGTACCAGTGTTTAAATTGTTTCACATCAGTGTTTCAATTAAATTATGTATTACCGGTGTTTAAATTTTTTTTGCATCGGTGTTTAAGTTAAATTATTTAGTACCGGTATTTAAATTGTTTTGCATCAGTGTTTCAATTAAATTATGTATTACCAGTGTTTAAATTGTTTTGCATCAGTGTTTAAGTATGTAGTATCAGTATTCAAACTTAAATTGTTTTGTCCCAGTGTTTAAAGTAAATTGTGTTATCTTTTTATTCAAATTGAAATTGTTTTGCATCAGTCTTTAAATTATATTGTACCAATATTGAAATTCAAATTGTTTCGCATCAGTCTTTAAGTATGTAGTAGCAGCATTCAAATTTATACTGTTTTTCATCAGTTTTTAAAGTAAATTGTTTAATACTTTTATTAAAAATTTTATTTGTTTTGCATTAGTCTTTAAATCACATTATGTTGTACCAGTATTGAATTTCAAATTGTTTTGCATCAGTATTCAAATTAAAATTGTATCGCATCAGTGTTTAATTATATAGTACCAGTATTTAAATTTAAATTGTTTTGCATCTGTGTTTAAATTAAATTATGTAGTACCAGTGTTTAAATTTAAATTGATAATGTAATACTGACATTAGCAGGAGTGGAGAAACATAATTTTACTTGGCATTGGCAAGTGAATTTTTAGGTAACTTTTTTTAAAACTGTGTTAGAGATAAATATTGTTAGTGTAACAAATTATTATAATGTAAACATGTTTCTTAGTTCTATCCTATTAAGATTTCCACTGTATTCATATTTCTTAATTTTATAGAAAAAATTATTAAAATGCATCGTAATAGTAATTATTTGTGATGTTACATAATATTTTGACATAGCTATTATCATTTTTTTTTAAATTAAATATTTTGAATGCTAATTCAGAAACAGTGCTCCCATTTCGAGCCTTGTTGTATTTTGTAACCTTTCATTATGTTATGTATGCTATATAGTGTAAATAAAAACTTGATATACATTATGAGTATTGTGAATTTATTAGTGCTACATTACAGTTATTTAATCTATATTTAATATATTTTTTCCAATTTAAGCTGCTTTTTTTTTATTACTTTTTCAACTGCACAAAAAGAAACTTAACCTACCTTTTTCTTACATATGAAAGAACCTAGTATTTTCTCTCTAAGAAATAGAACCACCTTAATAGAAATAGATTGTGATTATCTTGCTATGCTTATTCTAAATAAGGTGATTGTATTGAAATAGGTAACTACACCTAATTAAAATAAACAAAGCTTTATTAAAAATTAAAATACAGTGAAACCTTTGAATAAAGAATGCATATGGGACCAGAACTTTTGTCCCTTATTTGGAGTTTTTACATATGTTTTTTTTTTAATTGTTCAAAAACTAAAATATTACTGGTGAAGTTTAAATGTACCCGAAGGCTATAAATTACATTAATCAGGCACAAAAGAAATGGAGAATTGATTCAAATTTTCAATCAATTTCTAAATTTTTAATTGATTTGTATTTTTTATGTAAAGATTTGTGTACATGCAAAAAGTACTATGACCTATAAAAGAATCTTAGGCACTACTAGGTTATCCCATCGACCAAAAAATTATCGCCAAATTATAAGATTAAATGCCAATAATGGATGATCGTGAATGTCACATTCAATGACATTAAATACGATTTACGTGTTTAAAATGTCATTAAGTGATTTTTATTTTGACTTTTATTTGTATTTTTATTAATATTCTACTAATTATTTGTTTTTTCGTTATTTAAAATAAAAATTATGTTAATATGTATAATTTGGCAAAATTGGTTGATGGGATAACAGAGTAGTACCGAATCTTACTTAAAGTAATCAATAAAAAAAGCAATTGTTTTGCAGATTTCAATTTTTCTATTACAAAATCTTTTAGATATTCATTTACCATACTCATAAATCTTAGTCCTTCATTATCAGCAGTATTTCAGTGTACCTTATTTAAAAGTTTCAATGTGTAACACAAAATAAAGATAACAGGATTAACGAGTGAGTTAATGTGATAGCACAAAGATTTTTTTTTTTTTTTAAGACATTCTGAAAGAGAGCGAGATTTATTTTGAGATGGCATATAAATTGATATTTAAAAAAATTGATTTTTAACAAATTTTCGTGTTTTTATGTATGATCAAGATAATTTTTAGAACTAATTTATTTTACCGCCTTGTGCTATTAATTTCAAATTTCTGGGCTGTTTAGAAAAAAAGTAATCACACCTTAACCAATTGGTGAAAGGCGACTGGTATACGTATTGCATAAGGTGATGAGAATCCTTAATTATTCTCACCAGTAATATTTTATTGTACATTTTGTCTTATATCCAAGCATTTTCGCAATTCAATTGAGAAAAAAATTTTGTTTTAAAAATCTGGTGATAAAAGATAGAAATTTAATAAAAGATGTTCATACTGAAGGGGTTAAAGTAATTGACAATCTTTATTTGCTATTATTGCTTTATTTTTCTTTATTAAAATGACACCTGTTTTTAAATCTGTGGAAGAGCATGTTTTTGTAATTTAATAAAAAAATCTATGCTATTGTTGAATTATGAATTGTAAATTCCAATGTAAAACAACCATCATTTATTTTAACAGATATCGGGAATGTGTTAAGAGTTATTAAAATCTTTTCTACAACGAAAAGAAAATCACCAGCTCACTGACTCAGTTACATGTTAAGCTCGATAACATAGCATCCTTGATAGCACTTGTATTGACTGACATAAGATGAAAACATAAACAGCGTTTGAACATTGACATTTATTTACTTGAAAAACACAAACATAGGACAATTCACGGTTGAAATTTCAAAATTAGTTAAAATTCTATGAAAATCCAATTTTAATTAATTCTGGAATTTCAGATGTCAACTCAATGAGGTGATTGTCTATGTTGCTGGGGGGACTCTGTCATGAAGACATATTTTAACAAGTGAACATGCTAACTCTGCCAGAGGTCTGAATAGCATATTTAATCACCCATCTGAGTTATTTGTAATACCTTGTGACTACAAAGCCATATGTTTGGGGAAAGGAATTAAGAATGTTTCTGTTCAGATCTGGATAGGACATAAAACAGAGAAAAATAAGAGAGACTGAATATTAAAAGAAAATTGTTCAGTTAAAAAATAATAATGTGTCTATTGTAATGAACTTCACTAAATAAAAATAAAGATTACTAATAACTGAAATTAGACTTACAATAGTTAAACATAAGAAAGTAAAATGAGTCTAAACTCATAACATAGAGTGACAAGAATATATATATATATATATATATATATATATATATATAAAAGGCCAGATAAGATTTTTTTTTCCTTCCTTATCAGACACTTCAACTAACACAATATTTAATCTGAAATGACCAGTCGGTTGTCTGAGAAAATATTAATAGGCTTTGGTGTCATCCAGATAACTTAAGGGTGTTGCTGAACAGGCACAAAATGTTTTGATACATTTAGAAATTCATTTTTCAACGGAAAGATATAAAATTGGAAAGCATGACTCTGGAAACGATTTGGAATTCAATTCAGTTTTCCATTTTTTTAACAATAAATTGCTTTTTGAGTTATAAGCTTTTTCGATCACGTGACGAACACATTTTTCACAGCAGTTTGATCATTTTTTCTGCTTTCGCAGCACTGTTAAAAATCTGCAGCATTCTGTTCAGTAATTTGACCGTTTTTTATTGAAATCAATAAAACAACTGTCATTTTATGCTATTCTGAACATATTATTGTCAATTTTATGGTCAAAAACAGTTAAATAACGGTTATGTTACTGTTTTTTCAGAAAACGGTCAAATGACTGGTCAGAATGCTGCAAAATTTTTAACAGTGAGGGAAAGTCGGTTCAAAACATCCATTTTGACACCTGATTTTTTCTGAAAAATCTATTGTGTTTGTAATAAAAAATCAGGAAAATAAATGTGATTCGATAGTTTCTGAATAACAACATCTGCTAATTTCATGTATTTCTGAACAAAAATAAATTTAAACTTATGTCATTAAGTTGCCTGTTTTGATTTAAGAACAGTTTTAAATGGTAAAGCATTTTCAATTAAAGCAAAAGGTTCTGGATTAGAACTATGCACTGGACAAAATTTCACTCAGTTATTATTTACTTGCCAATCAGTTGATTGTGTTGAAAGTAATATATTTTAATCTTCTGTAATTGGGTAATCATTTTCAAACAGGACAAATTAGTGTGATTTTTAATATAAAAAAATTATGTGGCATTATCAGTCTGAATTACATATTTAATCAACCATCTGAGTGATGCCACATGGCTACAAAGCCATACATTTGGAAAAAGGAATTATGAATGGTTCTGTTCAGATCAGGATAGGACATAGAAGAGAGATTGAATATTAAAAGAAAATAGTTTAGATAAAAATAATAAAATGTCTATCGTAATGAACTTTAGTGAATAGAAATAAAGATTACTAATAACTTAAATTTGATTTACAATAGTTAAAAGACTACTTCACTCAAATGTAGACTTGTTTGCTAATACTAACCCTATGGAAGAAATGAATAAAAATATTGGTTGTAACTTATTATTTTTAAAGTATATTTTTTGCATTGGATAGCTGAAATCGATCTGTAGGCAGGCCGTTTTTTTCGTTTTTTGATTTTGTTTACAGATATTTTTTAGGAGGACTTTTTCATTTTTAGAACCGATTTGGAAAGCGAAAGCACCCACCTAAAAAGTATCTGCAATCTAAATAGAAAAAGTAACCGCCTGCATTCAGATCAATCTCAGTTATCCAGTGTAGAAAATAACATTTGAAAATATTGAAATTCAACTAAGATATCTTTATAAGTTTTTTCCATAGGATTAGCATTAACGAATGGATGTTTTCATTTGAATGAAGTAGCCCCTTAAACATAAAAAAGTAAAAAGAGTTTTAACTGACATCATAGAGTGGCAGGAATATAACAAAAGGCCAGATAAGATTTTTTTTTTTTCCTTATCAGACATCCTAGCTAACACAATATTTAATCTGAAATGACCAGTGAATTGTCTGAGCAAATATTGTTAAGCTTTGATGTTATCCAGATAACTTAAATGGTAAAGCATTTTCAATTAAAGCAAAAGGTTCTGGATTAGATTTCTGTACTGGACAAATTTTCAGTCAGTTATTATTTACTTGCCAATCAGTTGATTGTGTCGAAAGTAAAATGTGGTAATATCTTTATCTTCTGTAATTGGGTAATCATTTTCAAACAGGACAAATTAGCATGTTTTTTAATTAAAAAAAATTGTATGTGGCACTATCAGTGTTTGTAGCAATAAAAATACCAGAGGATATGTGCTACAAACACGAATGTTCAAGGCTGGAGTATACACTATAGCTTTATTTGAGAAACAGAAAATGTACAGAGCTTGTTAAGAAAATCCAGAAGGTATATGGTGTGTATCTCCTTATACCCTCCACTATAGCTAAGGGGTATTATCTTTCTAAACTAGAAAATTTTAAATTGTGGTTCATTATTCACTAGAGAAACCTTTTTAAATCATTTTCTCCAAATATTCAAACTGCACCTACAAATAAAGTTCAATTAAATTGCATATTTCTTCTATTGAGGCACAGTGAACAACACTTCATAAAAATTATCTATGGAATCTCTTGAATACTTCATACACCTCAACCCCCCCCCCCCACCTACCCCAATAAAATGCAGTTTTATTTTTTTAATTGTCATTGATACTTCAATTTTGTAAACAGGCAGATTTAAGAATAAGTGATAGAACAAACATTGTTAAAACAAGACAAAAATTCAGTAAATTGTTTTAGGTAAGCTAATATTTTTATACTTCGCCAAATTAGCAATACTTTGCCAAATCAGCAACACTTCGCCAAATCAGCAGTATTTTGCGCCAAATCTATCTTCGGCGGCGCGGCTACGATCACATGACAAGCCACTTCCGGTTTGTCAACTGATTCACGGGCTGTGTCCATCCGATATTCCCGCGACCTGTGTTTACATGTGTATTTCGAAAACTTGCATACGATTTTCGCACTCGATTTGTTTGTTTTTTTGCTAAACACTCAGTTTCTTTTACATATTTTTAATTATTTTACATTTTGTTATATTATAATGGGAGGAACAAGTGTTTCCAGAACTCGGAAATGAAAGTTTCATGGAAATAAATATACGAACGCCAAGAAGCATGCTGAAAAAATACAAGTAGAATCGAGTACTAGTTTGTCATCGAGTGCTTCAAAACTTCAACAGTTTGATGAACCTTTGGAACAAGGTAAAGATCTGGAATCAGAAAAAGTAACAGGATGTCGAATTATTGATATGGATTTATTGATAAATATTTTTTCCATGCTGTGTTGCCCATCCTGTCTGACAAGTAATCTAAAGTTGAAGGAAGATTCCAAATTTGGTCTCTGTTCCAATTTCCTTGTGCAGTGTGAAGCATGTACATTTTGTACAGGTTTTTCAACGTCAAAAAAGAGTGGTAAAAACAATGAAGTCAATACCAGATTTGTGTATTCTCTTCGAATTATTGGTAAAGTGTTCACAGCCGGAAAAAAAATTTGTGCTACAATGAACCTACCTTTCCTGTCAAAGGTTACATTTAGACGACAAGAAAAGAAAATTCTTCAAGCTGCTGAAGCCGTTGCTAATAATTCTATGAGTACAGCTGCAAAAGCTATCATTTCAACATCAAATTCACAGAATAAAGTGACAACATGTGCTACGCATAGTGAAGCGACAACATCTAATCTGCAGGATGAAGTGACAACATGTGATCGTCAAAATGAAACAACCTGTGATCTGTAGAATGAAGTGACTACATGTGATCCGCAGAAAAAAACGCCATCATGTGATCTGCAGAAAGAAACGACAGAATGTGATCCACAGAAAGAAACTGCAGCATGGGATCAACAGAAAGAAATGACAATAGGTGGAGTATCTGTTGGTGGTGCCTGGCAACGTCGAGGATATTCTTCACTCAATGGCGTTGTGAGTGCAATTTCGATTGCTACTGGCAAAATTCTAGATTTAGAAATTATGAAACTATGAACTTAGAAATTATGAACTTAATAATTGTGTCGAATTTGTGTAAAGCATAAGAACATGGGTAGAGCTTCCTCGAAACCTATACCAAAACATGTCTGCTCAAATCACAGGGGATCATCGAGCAGCATGGAAGTTGTTGGTGCGTATCGTATTTTCGAACGTTCAGAAAATATGCATGAACTCCGTTACACAGAGTACTATGGTGATGGAGACTCGAAAGGCTATGATGCTGTGAAAGACATATATGGCAAGTACTCAGTTAAAAAATTAGAATGCATTGGCCATATCTAGAAAAGAGTTGGAACTCATCTACGAAAATTAAAAGTAAACACAAAAGGAATTGGGGGGAAAGAAAAAGTTGACAGACAATTTTATTAATAAGCTGCAAAATTATTATGGCATAGCTATAAGAGCCAATGCAGGCAACTTATTAAATATGCAACATGCAACAATTGCAGCATTTGCACATTGTTGCTCCAGTAAAGAAAAACCGATGCATGGACAGTGCCCCACAGGTGCGGAAAGCTGGTGCAGGTATCAGCAAGCATTAGCATTGGGGAAAGTTTATAAAGATGCTTCGGCGGGTCTTCCCCAAAAAATAATCAACATCGTAAAGCCAAGCTCTGTGATCAAAAGTTACTGGGAAAATGTCTACATGGCAAAACTCAAAATTCAAATGAAAGCTTCAATGCACTTTGTGGACTTTAATACCTAAGAATGTGTTTGTTGAAGCACAAACCTTACATTTAGGTTCATATTTATCTGTTATTCAATACAATGATGGATTTCATGGATTACTAAAAGTTTTGCAGGAACTGAAAATGAATTTCGTTTCTTATACAGCTGACGAATATCGTGATATAGATGATGCTCGTGTCAGTTGTGCAAACCGCCATTTGTTACCCCAAACAAAAACAAAAAAATTATGCGCATCTCGGAAAAACAAATGTTCAGTTCTTGAGAAGAAAGAGGGGGTAACTTATAAAAGCGGTGCATTTTAAAACCAAATTTGTATTGTGTGTTAAAATGTAAATTTGCAATTTTTTTTTTCTTTCTTGAAAGGTAAGTTTCATTGAATTTTATATGTAAAAAACATGACCTCAATAAATTGCATACATATATTTCCATGAAATTTGAAATGTGTGTAATATGCATGAAGGTCATAAACTAAATAATAAACTATTGAATGAGTAATTTATGATTTACAACTGTTTTTGCAGAATGTCATTTGTAAATTTTATATATATTTTATATAAGTTGATGCCATAAACTGATATTTTTGAACCTATCAAATTATTTTTTACATTTTAGTTAACATTGCCTTCAATATTGTCATAAAGTAATACATTTAAAAAGAAAGTGAAGTATGCTGTGTAGTATTGTTTTGAGTGAAGGGCTTTTTTTATTGACTTTTATATAATAATACAAATTTTATTTAAAATTTCATGAGCATTCTATTTTTGGGTACAATTCTACTTCTGGGCTGGTCTGTCAAGCCTGTCGATAAATGTATAAGTAATTTGGTAAACATACATACATTTCAATCGACAGCCTTTCCATAGAAAACAATCGGCACCGACTGGCCTAGACACAGAAGACGGCGGGGGGTGACCTTCTAGAGATAAAAAAAGGGTCAGTACATTAAAACAATAAGTATGGTTTATAAAAACAGTGACATTTAGATGTATATTACTGTAAATTCTTGTACTAGAACATAAATCTAAACTTTTTGCAATTTTTGGAAAATAATTTTCGGTGAAAATTCCATACGCAAAACATGATTTCTCAAAAAGTTGCTGGAATATCACTATGAAATTTAACATGTATGTTGCTTACACTATTATGAAGGCAATGAACTAAAGGTTTAAATTTAAAATAAATATTTCTGGTTTTATGGGTGTTTTTGTGAATGACATCGAATGATGTAGCGTAGAAAGGATTGTGTGCAAAATCGGCACTGATTGGCCTAGATACAGAAGACGAGCTTTATTTTTTTTATAATTTACCTGTAAAATTGTATAATATTGGATTATACATGAAGTTAAAAAGTATTGAATTAACCACAAACAATCTAAGTCACAACTGAAGAATATAGTGTTCTCGATAACGGGTACATCTTCAATGCGAAACATCATCCCTAGTAAAAATAACCGGCTTCTGCTACCTTCTAAAGAAGCTGGTACTGCCTTTGACCGTCTTGCTTTAAGCTGGTACTGCCTTAGACCGTCTTGTTTGAAGCTGGTACTGCCTTAGACCGTCTTGTTTGAAGCCGGTACTGCCTTTGACTATCTTGTTTGAAGCTGCAGCTTCAAAGGCAGTACCATGGTACTGCCTTCGATCATCTTGCTTGAAGCTGGTACTGCCTTCGACCATCTTGCTTGAAGCCGGTGTACTATCTTTGAACACCCAACTCGAAGACAGTCAAAGGCGTTGCTAAAATGATTATTATTATTATTTTTTTTTTTAACGTTTTTGATTTGTTTTTCAGATACATTTGACGAGACCAATGAATCTTTGAATGGTCTGGGTCTACCAATAGAGAAAAAGAATGTTGAAAGTATTTCAAGGACATCAACAAATAAATTAATTAGCTCTGCCGCATCATCTCTTATTCGGGCAAGTATTATTGAAAATAGCTTGGAGTTCACTGATGATGATGATGATACAGATGCAGATGAAACTGTAGAACCGGTGAGAAAATATAAAGAGAAACTGAAATATATGGAATCTCAAAATTTCAAGCTTGAAAATGATGTGAAAACCTTAAAATCACAGTTATTGACAACTAAAGAGCAGCTGAAAAAATCGGAAGATGAAACTAAAAAGGTTTCAGAAAAATTGATGCAAAAAAAAAAAGAAAATACAGAGCTATAGAAGAAGAATTTAAAACTGCAAGGCAGCTAAGCTACGAGTTGCAAAAGAAACTTATTGGCTCATTCAATGTTATTGTGTCTCCAAATTCAAATGTATCTAATTATGAGCAACATAGTTCAACAAGTGAAAGAGAACCATCAAGCCCATCTTTAATTTCTTCAAATTCCTGTAAAATGAAACAACCAAATATCAGTATTGTTGACCAGTGTCGGCAGTCTGAAAATTCAAAACCAACTAACTACACTGACATGTCACATCTGGATGAGACTCAAGATATAATTTTTGAAACAGCTGAGATAGAGAAACCTGCAGAAGACTGTTTGAAATCAAAGGATGTCAACTTGTTTTTAAGTGATGCTATAATCCAGAGCAGCTCAATGGGGTGTCGAAATGGAAAAGATGGGGATAAAGTATATGTAAAGAACTTAGTCGTCAACATGTTTGGGAAAGATGTTCTGATGAACTCTAGTGCAACGGGTCGTAAACCTCCGACTGGAGGGCAATCTGCAAGGCCTGCTTTGCCCAAGGCAGGGATTGTATATATAAGAAATCTTTTAGAACAAAGAGTATTATGTGAACTTAACCAAAAAAAGGATTTGACAGAGGATGAAAAAAAATTAATTGTGGATCAGCGATCATCCTTTGTTATTGTTATTCAAGCAATTGGTGACAAAATTTCTTCTCTTAGATGAAGTAATAAATAAATAAATATTTGTATAAAGATAAACAAATAAAGCTATATCAATTTTGATCTGCATGTTTCTCCTTATGACAAAAGCCTTTATAAACCGGTCTATAAATCAATTATTATAAAGCCATCTATAAATCATTTTAAAACATCTGATGAGTTTTTACTTGGTCACTTCATGTTAATTCAACATAATTTTGAAAAAATTTTATGATGCATGCTTTCAATTTTTGATGAAACTTGTTGAATTTAGAGGCTTTGCATAATAATGAATGATATTTGTAGAAAAAATCATGCATTTAATTAAAAAGTTATGAATTGTTTAAATATTTCTTTAAAATTGCTCTACTTTGAGACAGTTAAGTTTCTTTCTCTTAACTCTTTCGCGATGAGTGCTTTTTTAAAACTTTTAAGTACCAGTTTTTTTATAAAGAAACTTTCAGCTAATATTACTAGCCGAAATGCTTCGATTAAATTAAAGAAAATTTTTATTATAAAATTCCTGGTGAGAAAAGTGAGGTTAATTGAGCACACTGTCTGACTTGTCCTGAAATGAATCATGTCCATTACCACGAATTTGTTCGCTTTAAGAATAGGAAATCTGTTGGAACAATGGTTGATTTGACATGAAATGACCCACTCACATTTTATGGTAATATTTATAAAGTTTTTCATTTGTTCATCCATTCATTACCTATTCCAGTTTTTTTCCCCTATCTTAAATATTTTATTACAATAAAATTCATTTTATTATCTGCATTCTATAAATCAAAGATCTGTGTGATTTAAATAACCTTGATTTGTGCTTGTTACAAATAGATTTTAAAACTCTTAAGTAAAATTTTATAGCAAAAATTTGTAAATTGGATGATATAAGTTAAGATTTTTGTCAACTACAAACATCATTGATTTTTGGTATGAAATTTAGGATTATTAATGTGAAATTTAATTAAGTGACAAAAAAAATACATTCATTTAAAAAATTTTACAATATTACTTTTCCACTTACATATACTCAATTTTTATTTACCAATTATAAAATTCTGAAAATTAAATAAAAATATGTCAGTTTAGTTTTGATGACATATATTAAAAATAATGATGCCAGAAAAAGTTTGATAAGCTTTTCTTTCCATTATTGACTTATAATTGTTTTAACTATAAATATTTTAATCATTTAAAAATATATACAGGATGCCCCAAAAAGGTGGTTACACAACTTATTTCTGAAACTATAAGAGATAGATGCATGATGTAAATTAGAAAAATGTTAGGAAGGTAGATCATCCTGTCATAGATTCATTCATCTCCAAAGGGGTCTTTTCTGCAAAATAAATTTTTTTTTAATGGCACCCTGTATACAAAAAATCCCAATTACAAAAATATCTATCCTTGTATCCTTATTCATATGCAACAAGTCCCGATTCAATATTTTTAAAAGTCACAGAGTTATAGTGAGTAAAAAATCATGACTTACTTCACTTTTCCAGTCCTCAGACTGCAAAATCTTGGTGAAATAAGAGACAGTCTATAAATATATGATTTTATCATGTAAGTTAGTCCTGTTTATTTTTCTGCTTATTTCATGTGCTTAACGTCAATGATCTTCATGGAACTGCCATAGGAAACTGCATTTTTAAAGTGACCAAAATAGACATTTTATAAATCTCTTCAGTTGACAGCCAAATGGATTCATTAGTGGTCTGTTTGCACTATCATATATATTATGTTCCCATGGGAATTTCAATGTATTTTACATTTGAAGAAAAATCAAATTTTCAAGTGCTACTTTTTTTTTTTTAATTTTTTTTTTTTTTTTTTTTTTTTTTTTTTGCTTAGTGTATACTAATCATACACGAAGCAAAAAAAAAAATTGTTGCCCTTGAAAATTTCTGATTTTTCTTCAAATGTAAAATGCATTGAAATTCCCATTGGAACATATATATAATTTTAGATCATGTTCACCTAATTGATTTATTTTTTTCCTTTTTATCAGTTTATATTTTACTAGAAGTTTTATTTTTTAGTAGTGATTTTCATTGATGTAAATATATATTGAATATACATTGTCTATTAGCTGTCTTTAGCCTATTTTGACTTGCTATGGTTTACATTTCAACTGCTGATGAGAGGGAAGGTTGGGCCCATTAGAAACTACAGACTTTTCACATTGTACTAGAATTTTTCAAATATCAATTTCATCCATTTTTTTCTCAATATTTTTGCGTCCCCATGTTAAGTCTACTGGAAATGTTTTTAAATTGAAAATGTTATAACTTTTTAAATAACCGCTGAAAGTTTACGGAATTTTTAAAGTAAGATTCTCTTATTTTTTCATTGTTAATTCAACATCAACATTTTTCAGATCCATTAATTAGTTGTGACATAATTAACGATTTTAGTTTTAAATTGTGTTTCGATTTCCCATGTTAAGTCTACGGGATATTTTAAAACAGTATCTTTTTAAATAACCACTCCTTTAATTCCATGTAAACATTTTTTAGATCCTTTAATTAGTTCTGACATTAATTAACGAATTCAGTTTTAGGGACACTTTGCACGAGTTAACATTGTTTTTGTATCATTTAAAGCACTTTTAACAATCATCTCCGAAAGTTATCAACAGATCTTCTTCAAACGCTACAAACAGTTGAATATTCAGGGTGAAGCCCGAATGAATATTCAATATTCAAGGTCCCTGGGCACTAGGCACCCACTGCCTGGGCAAAGCCTGTGTATCTGGGTGCGCAACGCCCTAAAACGGGCACATAGCGCTTAGGGACCTGGATTCATAGCTCCAATGGCCCGAACGAAGCCGGGCATAGCCCTAGTAGTGCAATAAGCTGCGACTGACTTCAATAGCGGTTTTTGGGCAGGTGGTAATAGACGGTCAATGCCGGCTTTGACCGTCTTCAACTTAGACGGTCAAAGCCGGCATTGACAGTCTTCAATTTAGACAGTCAAAGCCGGTATTGACCGTCTTCAGCTCAGACGGTCAAAGCCGGTATTGACCAGCTTTCGCCGCCTGTCCAAAAACCGCCTTTGAAGTCGGTACAAGTCGGTCATTTTCACTAGGGATCGTTCACTTTGTTAAATAACTGGGGGGGGGGGGGGAAGGGGGGGATATGACCTTCTAGGATTAAAGAAAGGGTCATTACTTTAAAAAAATAAGAATGGTTTATAAAAAAAGTGAAATTTAGATGTACATTACTGTAAATTCTTGTAAAACATAAATCTAAACTTTAAATGCATTTTTTGGAAAATGTAATTTTTGGTGAAAATTCCATACGCAAAACATGATTTCTCAAAAAGTTATTGGAATATCACTATGAAATTTAAAATATATGTTACTTACACTATTGTGAAGGCAATGAACTAAAGATATAAATTTAGAATATTTATTTTTTTGTTTTATGGATGTTTTTGTGGAATGACATTGATGAATTTTGTGAAAATTAACATGTAAACAGGTGCGATATGCTATAAGTTTTGAAATACTTAAAGAATCTCTTAGATTTTAGTTCATTCCCTTCACTAATGTCATAAATAGGAAGTGTAAAAAGGAAATTAAGATACATACAGTAGAATTTTCTTTAGAGCGTTTTGGGCCAAATTTCACCAAATTTTACTATAAATTCCTCCATTTACCAAAATTTTATCAATGAATGAAATATTTTTTGCTTTTTTTCACATTTTCTAGTCATAATCTTAGTAAAAAAAGTTTAAAAAATAATTAAATAGCTTTTTTGGAAAAAATTGCTCCGTACGTAGCCAGGCGCCTTAAGAACAAAATGTAATCCAATATCACAGTCACATTTCAAATAGTTAACAGGTTACTTCAGTTAAGCGAAAACATCCATTCGCTAATGTTAATCCAATGGAAGAATTTTTTTAAGATCTCTTTTGCATTTTAATTTTTTTAACTTTTTCGTTTTTGCTTTCGGGTATTTTGAATTGGGACACTTTCAGATTAGGAACCGATTTAGAAAATGAAAGCATCCTAATAAAAAATATCTGCAAACAAAATCGAAACAGAAAAAATCGTACAAATCGACCTCAGCTATCTAATGCAGAAAAAATCATCTAAAAATCTTCAAATGCAAACGAGATACCTTAAAAAAAATTCCATACGATTAGCATTAGCGTGCAGCTGTTTTCGCGTGACTGAAGTAGACCCTTAATCAAAATTCAGTTGTAATAATAAAAATAAGTTAAAATTGCAGTAATGCATACTCACTATTCCAGTAGTGGACATCCTACTAAAAGTAATAGATAATTTTTCTTATAATTCCATTTAGAACCAGAATTTAAAGCATATAATGAAACAAAATAGTAATTTTCAAATAAACCTAACATGTCAATAATTGCTAACCTTAAGATATCAATAATTGTTATATTACGCATGGAAATATTTAATTGTTCAAAATAATTATTATTATCAGGAAATGAAAGCACTTCTTTTTATTGCTGAAAGTTGTAAGAGAAAAACTTTAAAAACAGTAAAAAAAGTTTTATTGGACTGTTTAAAATATTTTGGCACTATCCGAACCATTATCAAAACAAACAAGAATATTCTAAAATTGTACGGTATATGAGGAAATGATTTGAAATGACAACATTAATTTTTTTACGTGATGCTCTTTCAGAATATGCACATTATTTTCCATTTTCATTTGAATATTTATTTCTATTTTCGTAATCATGGAGTAACTAGAGCAGGGACGGCGATCCTATGACACGCGTGCCAAAAGCGGCACGCGAAAGAATAATTTTGGCACGTTGTTAGTTGTGACTAAATCAATATACAGTGATACTACACAAAATACAAACTCTAGATGATCTAATCTTGACTATATTTGATTTATTGGAAATTGAAGAATTTTAATTGCGGCTTTTTTAAAATACCGTAAATTACCATATTAATAAATGTACCAATGATAAAATTACTTCAACTTAGAAATTAATTTCATAGTTATTTAAAGAAGTTGGCGCTAGATAAATGGAAAAAATATCAAAAGATCAATGTCCGCAAGGTCATTAGTTTCTAAAATGAATAATACAAAATATCAAATAAAAAGCAGTTGTCATATAAATCCAGTTCAGTTTGCATTCTGTTGTGAAATTAACTGAGTATGAATCTGATATTAATTATTTTCCTTCCAAAATACAACAACACAATTAATCGCATACTATTTTTTAAAATAATTTCTAGAATTTAATTTTTTTTTATGATTATTATAGTGCAATACCTCACCTGTATGTTTACCCACTTGTTCTTTTTATCTTAATGTTATTATGTAAACTTTTTTTTTCATAGTTTTTCAACCCACTAAATTTGTGGGCACGTCAAGTTCGTGTAAAATTTTTTTGGAAAGAAATTGGCACGCGGTTATAAAAAGGTTCGCCAACCCTGAACTAGAGGCATAATTTTGGTAACTTAAATGATGCAGCGTATTGTGTATTAAATTGCTTATCTCATAATCATTGCGTATTAAATTTTACATGTTACAATATCTATGGTTTCTCTTTTAATAGATGGATAGTATAGATTGGACGGAAAATTATCTTAATTTCATTGAAATGTATTTGGATGGTTTCCTCTCGATATATTTTTGACTGGGCTGCCGTTTCTCTGTTATATCAGCTCCTTTTTTCTATATTTAAAGTTCCTGCTAGCCGTTTGCTCTAATAAATGGCATTTCATGTACGCCAGAATCATTTCTCAAAATTAATTGGGTCAATTTTGGTGCAAATGATAGTCTTTAATTTCAGAGGAGGTTTGGCTACTAAGCAGATAATGAAGACATAGTATCCCTATTAGATATAAGAAAAGGGAAATGTCTGTAAAATGATGAATTAGAAACTTAATCGAATACATTTAACCGCGAACTAATGTAACTTTACAGAGAATCTCGTGTTTTTTCTGCTTTTACAGAAATTTTGAATACGCGATCACTATTTTAAAATAAATTTTTATTCTGGTGAGTTAACTCGTTCGGGACCATGGGCGTATATATGAACCTTCAACAGCTACGTACGGAATATGTTTTTGGTAACAGTAATATAAAAAAGTAATATTTACCTTATTAAATTAGAGCATTTTGGGGATTACGACAGTAAAGTTAACTTAAAATAATGATGCCAACCGAAAAAAGTTTGTATAACAGACGCCGGTCCCGAAAGGTTTAAGGAGGGATGTTTAAGCGACTTAAATAATATTTTTCACAAATATAAAAAAATAGTCACATGAAATTCCTTTTTTCTACATCCGAAAATGAAGTAAATATGTACTTTAATCAAAGATCCTATTCCCGATTTAACAATTCTGTTTAGAATTTTTCTTTACATTAAAAAATACTTATATGTGAACTGCATTGCAAGAAATTAATTCATGGCAATACAATACATTAAAATCTTCCAAGTTGGATACATTCGTATAAGCTGTACATATTCTTAAAGTTTTGTTTTTAATTATTTGATTCGAAATTCCATCAAAGTTATTAATGCTGTTCTTAACTGCTCTGCTCAACAAGCGCAAAACGTTTTGCATACACATTTACAAATTCATTCTTTAACAAAAAGATTTAAAATTGGAAAGCCTGGCCATGGATGCGATTTGGAATTGAACTGTTTTTTCCATTTTTTGATCAATCAATTACATACTGAGTTATAAGGAATTTTGATCACGTGACAAAAACGTTTTTCGCCCGCTCGAGTGCTCTTTCGTCCTTCGCGCGGAAATTCGGTTCAAAACGCCCACTTTAACACTGTTTTCTGAAAGATCTATTGCGTTTGCAAAAAAATGGAAAAAACAGCTCAATTACATGGTTTCTGAACAACAACACCAGCTAGTTTCATGCATTTTCGAACAAAAATAAATTAAAACTTATGTCAGAAAGTTGCCCTCAAACGAAAACAGCCGTTCGCTAATGTTAATAGCACGGAAGAAATTTTTTTAAGGTATCTCGTTTGCATTTCAATATTTTTAAGCGATTTTTTTTTCACTGGCCAGCTGAGATTGATCTGTACAAAGTACATGTTTTACTTTTTCGATTTTGCTTGCAGATTTTCATTATTGGGATACTTTTACTTTCGGAACCAGTTTCGAAAATTAAAGTATTCTTATTAGAAAAAACTTCAAAGGAAATCGTAAAAGTAAATAACGGCCTTTATTTAGATCGACCTCAGATACTGAATGAAATAGCTTTATTCCATTTTTTCAAAAAAGCTTGGGAAATTTTGAAGGTTAGGGGACACCGGGGAATGGCGACAACTTAAGGGAATTTAAATTTTTTCACCTCGAAAAAATGTTTATTTTTTAATAGTAAAAATTCTAAAGCTGAATCATGATCTTTAGTATCTGCATAAATTTAACCGTAATCATAACTGTAAAGTAAGCATACATAAAAGAAATATTTTTTAAACCTCTGCACAGTGGCGGGATTACTCAGGACACTGGGGTAATTCCGCCACTGTACCGGGGTAATGCCGCCACTCTTTAATGACCTAGTACATGCATCAAATGGATACTACGAAACACAAAACCTACTGAAAATAGCGAATGCATGTAGATTACGGGTCATATTATCTTAAATACCTAATGTTACAATAAAAGGTGCTTATCTCTACTCATTTGAAGCTCCAAAATAATAAGCAACTAGATGAAAACTATATTTTTCACTAGAACAAACGAACGACGTACAGCAAAGTCACTCTCACTGTTTATATTGTTGGCCGCTATAGTGCAGGCACATTCACTATCTCAAACTGCGCTTAGTTTTTAAACTAGGTGGGGTGGCGGCATAACCCGGGTTGGCGGCATTCCCCCGGTCTCCCCTATAAAGTTTGTATTTTTGAGAATCAAACTTGGTTAGGTTTTTTATTATTCGCTATTGCAAACAATTCTACGAATATTATTTAATTCATTATCCAAAATATTTTTAGTAAATAGTAAAAATTTCTCTTATGAAAAATCTGTACGCTGAAATGTTATACATAAATGGAGATCATGCATTATTTTGTATGGTAGTTTGGTTAGCCATGCTGTTTCTGAAAACAGATCTTTCGATAGATTGATTTGTTCGGATTAACATTGCATCATGGAACGCAAAGCTTTTAATGTCAATTTCAACTGTGAGGTTGTAGTACGTGAAAATTCAATGTGTAATGATGCAGTATCATTTAACTTAGCACAATTATGGTTCGATTACGAATATGGGAAAAAACATCCAAGTAAAAATATAAAATAACGTGCATAATCTGAAAGAGTATGTGAAAAATTAAATGTTGTCGTTTCAAATCATTGCATCATAGATCGTGCAATTTAAGAATATTGTTATTTGTTTTGATAATGGCACGAATAGATATGAAAAATTTAAACAGTCTAATAAAACTAGTTTTACTGTTTTTAAAGTTTTCATTTTACACCTTTTAGCAAGTAAAAAAAGTATATTATTATAGGGGGTTATAATTTGTTATGCATTTACAAAATAAATATTTTATAGAAGATTTAAAATATAAGTTTGAGAAAATTACAGTTATCGAGTTATTGGAATAATGTGATGGTGTTTGTGGTGGGAGGGGGACGGGGGGAGGCTAATACAAAAAATCTGAATAAATGCTTATATATTTGTACATGGAATGCAATTTCTTGTTAAAATTGTTGCTTGAAACTGTAAAAATTGAAAAGTTACTTACTTGAAAGTTGTAGCAATTATTTATACATATGTGAAAATTTGTGTGTTTAATGTTTTAACAACTAAATAAAATAATTTCAAAGTAAAACTGCAGAAAACACGATTAAAGCATCTGATCTTCAGATTTACCAGTTTCATTAATACAATAAATTCAATTAATATTTATTTATTTATTTATCTGAATAATTAAACATTCAACGCAGAAAATAGTAGACATTTAACAAGTTGCGTGCTTAAAAAAAATTGCACTTTTTTTTTAAAGTTTGGAGGACTTTAGTCTATCCTTTCCCTATGCCCTTGATTATTATTCCGTGCATCCTGACTCGTTTGATTGATTTCCATATTATAAACTATGCGAGGCAGATTTATAAAAAAAATGTGGCTTAATATTAAAAGTTTTTATTAATCATCTAACATTAATTAAAATCAGGTATTTTTTTAATGTTCTTTTTACTTTCTGGTAAGTGCAATTTAAAAATTACATTTGATTACTTAAATTTTCTTTTAAATCAAAAGATTTAAATGCACTATGAACTTCACTGAAATTGCACTTTTAGTTACTTCAATATAGGGTATCCATTACTGGAAACTGATTAATTATACATTCCAGTAACGTACACTAGTCCCAAAATCTTATAAATAAATGAAATTTTGTAAATAAATTTCAAAGTTTTCTGTAAATTCAAAATAAAACGTGCAATTTTTGTAAGAAAATACAGAAGATATCAATTAAGTAATGAAACCTGTTCTTAACATGCTTATTAGAAATTTCACTAAAAAATAGTAACTGTTTAACATTATTTATTAACAATATTCCTAATAGGTCTGATAAAGGTCGTCAATAATATCCCAGGTTTATAGAAAACATACAACAGAGAGTTATGAAAAAAATAATAAAAGCTGCATTTTTATTGGCTATTTTTTTTTAAACTACTAGGGGGCTCTGTCCCCTACGAGCTACACTCGCCAACTCCCGTTCAGACACCCCAGATTCTAAAAGCATACTAATTTCATCGGCCTTAAAAAGATTGAATTATAATATAAAAAAACAGTGACGGTTTCCATGTAAACGGGTTTTCTTTCATTCATTAACCTTTGATTGGAGATTTTTAAGACGAAATCAGCCGCTGCTAAGAGATACAATGGCTGTCTTCGTCTTTGATTAAAATCAAGAAAGAAAAATCATGCGTACGGCATAGATTATGAAACACTTTCCAATACTCCCTGAAAGCTTTAACAAAAATTCGTTATTTAGGGAAATAAGGTAAATAAGATAACTAACTAAACATTTAAAAACTGATTTCAGCAGTTACCAACCATAGCCAAATATTTCTTCCAATTCTTTCGAACAGCCCTGTATTTGATCTGCAGGCTGATATATATACTATATATAAGAGAAAATTTAGTTTAGCAAGAAAACGCATAACAGGTTTATGGTGAAGCCATATATTTGTGTTAATTTTTCATTCAAAATTAATCTGTTTTCTATATTTATTTTCCTTTCTGCAGTTGACGCGAGCTTTCAGAGATAATTTCTCTTTATAATTTATGTCTAATTTATCGCAATCGTTATACTTTTTGTGGCATTTTTATTAAGTAAACATCTTTCCCTTCATCTATTAAATGCTATCATTCAAAGGCTATTTCGTTTTATTTATAATGTAAGCACAATTTCTATCCCCACATAAATATTCTTTTATTGACAATTTATTAGGTAAACGTTTTTTGTCTTTCTAATTTAAGCACTATTCCTTCCCCGCAGATAAATTCTTTATTGATATTTTATTTGTTAAACGCCGTTTCTTTACAAATCTGTTTACATAATCTAAAGATCATATTATTAATTTTAAGCTTTATGGCGCCTCGTAAATGCATTAAAATACACATAAATTTCATTTTCACTTCGGCCGGTAAGTAGATATTTGACATTAATTATCCTCACCGTTATACTCTATGTAAGCAATAATAGGTTTGCTTTATTATTTCACTTATTAATTTGTTGCCAAATGTGGTATCTGTCCTTGGCGTTTATCTAGTTCAAATTTTAATATATCTCCCAGTTTAACGGTTATTTTGTGATTGGCGTATTGGCTCAAGACAGATATATTCTTGGCGTATTAAATTACACAGATTGAAAGGGTCTCGCTCTCTGATCTTCGCACTGCAAACAGCTTAAGTTTTTTTGCTGAGTTTTAGAGAGGCCACCACTGCTTAGCATCTTATGCCCACTTCAGTAAAAATAAATACTTTTTCCATGGAAACTGTTCGTTTGAATTATTGCCTGATGGATTTTCTAGGAAACGGATCATTATCTGGGTTTGCCCATTTAGGAACATCGTCTGTGTACTCTACTATTTTGTTTACTATCACGACCGGAGTATTAAATAAAAATACTCCACATAAATTATGGTGCCCTCGCCCTGAATCTAAATCTATCAGGTGATTAAGTATTTAATAATGAAAGACGAGGGCTTGTGGTGGTCTCCCAGTTAGATCCAGAATTTTCCTGTTGTCTCCTATGGTCTGAAATTTCTCCAATTATTTTCCATGGATGTAGTTGTCTCAAAGTTTCAAACGTCAACTGATGCAGTGACGGCTTAACCGACATCGGAGTCTTAACTTTCTTCTCTCCTGGACTATGTCAGCGCTAACTCTCTATTAACAATTTCTATGATGCAGTCATGGATCTATAACTGGTGCCTGAGGAACCTCTCTGATGTCGATTTTTTTCCATCGATAGTGCTGTTCTCAGAATTCCCGCCTCGCTCTTTCCTGGGTCAACAACATCGAAAACTGTAAATTTTTCGCTGTGATCGGTCTAAAAATTATAGGAAGTGTCAACGACTTTTCATCCCCGCATCTTTGATCCCTCCCTATCTGAAATGCAATCTGTGCTTCTTGATGCCAGAGTGAAAATTCGTTTTAAAGTGTGTGCCTATCTGTTGGAATTTTGTGCTTGTCTGCTGTGCTAACTTTGTGATAGTGAATATACATGCAATACAGCGTGTTCTCCTCACCGGTGAATATAGTTAAAGTCATCCTGTATGTGAAAATAAGCTGCAAGGTTCCTAAGTGCCCATCGAAAATTTTTTGAAAATGAGGTTTATGAAAATAAGACGAAATTTTTTTTTCTACCTTGCACGTGAAAACAACGTTCCAACATATGTCAAGTAAAATTTTCGCCCATTGCGTGCGAGTGTGTTTGTCACATGTTTCTGATGACAGCGGAAATAGCTATTTCGACACAATTAATATATGGATATGAGAAAGGTATCAAGTGCATTTTTTAATAATTTTAATTTAACTGAAATTAATATTATGCAAATTAGTCGAATAAGTGCTTTGACAGAAGCATTTTCGATTTTCTCATACCCATATATATGCATACAGTGTATACAGGGTGTTCCGTTAAAGGGGTCCAATATTAATAGGGGTAATAGAGGAGATCACACGGAGCATAAATCAGTATATAATGCCTGGCCGGATCTCAATAATTTTCAAGTTACAGCAAATAGAATGAAAAATCGGAAATTTGTAAAAAAACCCTCATTGCTAAACTATTGATAATGCTACATAAAAACGCAGCACATATTTAGAAAGAGCAGAAAAAATCCTACGAAATGACATAAGTTGTTTTAGAATATTGAGAATTAATGGCGAGTTACAAGCTCTGAAACAGTGAAAAAATACAAAATCAAATATTTAGCAAAATAGTTAATCGTTTTTCCAAAAATGCAACTCTACCTACATCAAGGAAAATGTTATAAAATTTGGTCCATTCCGAAAGCTTTCGAAGAAGCTGACAATAAACCATATCAGTTTAATTGTATGGGAGAAATCAAGCAGTTCCCTAGTTACAACTCTGTACTGTTGCACGCTCGGAAAGGGCGAAACTCCGCCCATGACGATTGTAAACACCCCGTTTTAATATCTTTCAATTATACATTTCTGATCAACCTCTATCAATACCCTTTCATTATTCAGTCTGGTCAAGTGAATGACATATTGTGCAGCTCTCGCCTTGTCTTAAAGCAAACTCCGTGACTGCTGCGTTTCTCCATGAACTTTCAGGATGATGAAGAAGTACTTTTTATGCAAATTTTCTATGTGTATAGGAAGAAAAGTGTAATAAAACAGCAGTCATCAGTGGGCGTTATGTTAAAGGGAGGCTGTTGTAAGTGGGATTGTAGGAAGTTGATGTATAATAATTATGCCGGAATACTCTAACGAAGAATATGCGGACATGCATCTGATGTACGGGCAAGCTCATGGAAATGCATGTCTAGCACAGCGCATGTACCGTGAGCAATTTCCAAGGAGACGTTGCCCAAGTTCGAAACTCTTCATAAAAATCGATAGACGATTGCGGGAGACTAGATCGTTTAATACAGCAAGCATTGATGCAGGGAAACCTCGACATGTACGAACACCTGCAATGGAAGAAGATGTACTGAATATTTTTAAAGATAACCCCTCCACGAGTACACGAGCTGCTGCGTCTGAAGTCGGTGTTTCTCACCAAAGTGTGTGGCGTATTCTGCGTGCAGAAAACATGCACCCCTTTCATGTGCAGCGGGTACAACTGTTATCAGTAACAGATTGTGCTCAGCGGACAGAATTCGTACGCTGGTTGCTTAATGTAACAGAAAATAATCCACAATTTCTGGAAAATATTTTATTTACTGATGAAGCAACATTTACGAGAGAGGGCGTGGTAAACACGCACAATATGCACACATGGTCATATACAAATCCGCACACTGTTTTCCCGTCGAACGCACAACAAAAGTTCAGTGTGAACATATGGGCAGGTGTCCTCGGCGATTATCTCATAGGACCATATTTACTCCCAGATGTACTCAATGGCAGTACGTACTTGGTTTTCCTACGGGATATCTTACCGCAGTTACTGCAAAATGTGCCAGCAACATTGCGCCACAATATGTGGTTTATGCACGACGGCGCACCAGCACATTTTTTCATAGGTGTTCGCAATCACCTCAATTCAACATATCCTGGGAAATGGATTGGACGCAGTGGACCTGTTGCTTGGCCTGCACGCTCTCCAGACCTCAATCCGTTAGACTTTTTTGTTTGGAAACGCCTGTGGATACACCGGAGGATTTACTAGCGCGAATCGTTGTCGCTGCAGGAGACATTCCCAACTCCGTCGGAGTTTTTCGGCATGTTCGCCAATCTTTACGACGTCGCTGTCGGCTGTGCGATTCTGTTAATGGGCGCAACTTCGAACACCTATTATAATAATGTCCGTTCGTCTGCCTTCCGACATTGAACTGTGCAGCGCAGGCCAGAAGACTATGCTTCACATATGTCATAAAGTACGTGGAATGTAATTCTTTATTTGTCATTTTTCTTTTATTTTCAACACTTTTTGAACAGTATTTTGTAAGTCACAGACTGTGGTGTACTCAAATTGTAAATTACAAAGTTTGTATGAATTAATTTAAAATTTAGTGTCTTTTTTAAATTTATAATTAATAAAATTATTTATGCTATTTGTTATTATTATTTCCTATTATAAATTATGAGGCACGTATACATACAATAATTGTCCATGTAAAACATGTACTGAAACTTCTTGCATAGTTACAAATCGCAATATTTTTAATTATTTCCGAATTTTCACCACCAGTTTAATTTTAAAGAATTTAACTTAAGCTTTATATCAATAAAAGACCACTTTAAAATGTAGACTATTATTGTAAAGTTATTTTGGTTCATTCAACTCTTGAATAATTAAAATTGTTGCATCTCAGAAGAAGCATGATCGAAAATGTATAGTTGAGAGTAATTAAAAAGGCGGTGTTTCCAATCGTGATGGGCGGAGTTTAACCTTTGCTAGTGTCAAAGAAAGCGGAGTTGTAACTAAGAAACTGATTAATTTCTCTCACACAATTAAACCGATATGGTTCATTGTAAGCTTTTTCGAAAGTTTTCGGAATGGACCAAATTTTACTACATTTTCCTTGTTGTAGCTAGAGTTGTCTTTTTGGAATTAACGATAAACTATTTTGATGTATATTGGATTTCGTACTTTTTTCACTGTTTCAGGGCTTGTAACTCGTCAATAAATATTGCTATTTTAATACAATTGATGTCATTTTGTAGGTTTTTTTCTGCTCTGCTCTTTCTAAATATGTGCTTCGTTTTTATGTAGCATTATCGATAGTTTAGCAATGAGGGTTCTTTTACAATTTTCCGAATTTTCATTCTATTTGCTGTAACTTGAAAACTATTGAGATCCGACCAGGCTTTATATACTGATTTATGCTCCATGTGATCTCCTCTATTACCCCTATTAATATTGGACCCCTTTAACGGAACACCATGTATAGTTATATTTAATATATATGAGCATATTCTGATTTCTTTTAAGCAAAGTATTTTATATAATGTGTTTGCATGCATGCACTTTTGATTTAAGTTTCTAATGCTTATAAAATTTATAAATGTGATGTGATTAACTTTATATCAATAGATAATTTTTTAGTTATTCAGTGCTAGATAAAATATACGTAACAGCGATGTCATAGTTCATTCATATATTGTGTCATGCATGCATTCACAATGTCTTTTATAAATATACTAATTTTGCATATAATTATACAAATGTTTTTGGTAATAGTTCATTGATTTTTAGAAATATTAAGTTTGCATTCTTATTTTCATTTGTTTATTTTAATTTAGTCAGAGAAGTAGTACGGATGATATTATTTTTTTAAAAATTAGTGCCATAAAATGTGTTCTCTGGGTCATGCAGAATAAACTAAAACTAATTTGTCCATGGTATTGCTGCGTTTATTTTTCTGGCAGCATATTTCAGGCTTTCTTTTAAGAAGGAATGAAAAATATTTTTTAAAATATAAATTGTTTCTTTTTAATAATAAAATATGTACGTATAGGTACTATTAGTACTTATAATTATCTTTAAATGCAGATATTTTAAGGCAATTTGATTGGGACTGCCATGCATCCATGTTCGTTAAAAATAAATAAATATTTTGATACTTTTATTACATTTTTGAATTGACATACTACCTTTTTAAATTTTTTTGGGGAGAAATGTGTTATTTTACATTTTATTTTAAAGTTCATTGCCAGTCGAGTACACTGCTAGAAAATATTCATTGCTTTAATTAATTTTACTGTTATTTATGGTTGCTATCTCCCTATATTTTCACATGGAAGTTATCTGATTTTGTCATTGGATTCAGTCAGAGTGTTTATTTCATGTTAAAAAAGTTTTACTTTAAAATTTAGGTATTCACTATGTCGAGGCGTACAATTTTAATCGTTCAGAGTATTAGTGTTTCATGAATTAGGCTGTTTCTTAGGGCTGTTTCCTAGGTTCTTGCTGGGTTATGTTTGCATATGTTTCTTGTTGGAGGTAGATGAGATGACGATCTCTTGTCTATTCTGATAGGAAACGTGGCCACTTACACTCTTAAATTTATTCATTTTTGTAGTTTATCATTCACAGTTATTTAAAAGTTTTCTCGTAATGCGAATTTTTGTTCACGTTTTAATTGACACATTGGTCTAATTTCACAGGGGCATTGTTTATGGCTTTCTGATTAATTTATTAATTTGTACAATTTCATTTCAATTTCTGGATTTCATTGTGGCATCCAACATAATATTTCCACACCTTTCATTGTAATTTGTTTTGCTAATTTACAGTTACAATTGGATTTTTTAAAAATCCATGGGTACGTTTTCTTTTTGCATATGCTATGTGGCTTGTCCACTGATCGCTATAGGATATGCTGATATAAATCGTACATTGTATTATTTCTTGTGCATTTGCATACTCCTGTTTTCCCAATTTTATTATTGTCATTCACTCAAGATGGCTTTTACCGGTTACACAAACACAATTATTCCATGAGAGGTTTTCAACGATTTACACACGCTATGTTTGAATATGTCTTGACGATTGATATTTTTGGAACTACTCGATTTTATGCTTTCTAAATTTTACAATTTTTATTGTCATTTTATTTTCTGTTATCCTTTAAATTAAGTTAACTTTTATTTTTGGACAATTTGTTCATTTAGATATGCAGCATTCTTTTTATTAAGTGGTAATTACACTTTAGAATTATTTGACAGTAATTTTTTTTTGGATTCTATATCATGTTTGGCATTTCTTAATGAAAGATTCGGCAGTATTTTTTTTTTATACTTTCTCACATAGTTCATGGTAATTCTGACTTTCTTGTTGTCAGAGGATTTTGCACATCTTTTTGTACACACATACTGTTGAGTTTTTCATATTCGAATTTATTCTATACATGTGTCGGTTTGTGCAATTTTTACATGGTGCCATATTGTTTCTAGCTTGCTTTGTTTACTCAATTTAATCCTTTTTGAATAAACTCTTGGGAGATAGGGTACAAGATTCATCTGAGGGTTGAGAAATTTTAGTTACATCATTCATTTTATGGATTTAGATACTTCAGTCGCAGTTTAGAGTTTTTTTTCGTCATTTCATGTCACACTTTGTTTAAGCATTTTTGTCTCGGATACAATTTTAATTTCATGTCATGAAAATTATTCTACACCCAGCAATACTACATTATTGTTTCGAATTATATGGGCTGGTGCTTGCATTTCATTTTTTTTTTAAAGAGTGAGAATTTAAAAAGTTGTAATAATTAAAAGTTTACCTTTTAACAATTTTTTTATTATTTTATTAGCTACTTTTGGATTTTTCACAGTTACACTATTGTTTATTTATTTTTTTTTTTCACACAAACATGATTGTTCACTAGTGGCAGGCATATGTTCAAAGAAACATTACAAGTTTTACATATCGCCGTGTATTCTTCACACCTTTTTTAAAGGAATTTAAATTTTTATACTTTGGTAATGTCATTTGGATACTTATGGCGCACAGAGGCACTCCATTTTTTTTTACACAACTACAAGAAACAAGTTCAATGGTCAACGATTTTTTTACACACGTGCTTTCTGTACTGTCATAGTATCTAATGTATTTACTTCTTCGTTCAAAAGCATTAATTTGGAACTTATATTTGGAAACAAGGTTCACATACCTTCTAGATTTATAATTTCGTCAAGTCATTAAATTTCACATCAACTATTTTCACACATGGTTACATTTGGTATAAAAGAAGAGAAAAAAGATCGTGTTTATACGTGTTTAGTTTTTCTTTCATCCATTTTCGCTTGTAGACACCAGCCACACTTTTTATTCAGTCATCTTGGTAGGATTTTTTTTTAAACATTATTGTTTATCGCCTGATATTACACATCATAGGCTTTTACATGCAAGTTTAATTGTTATATAGTTCATTTTCAGGTCAGGCATTACTGTGGCTATATTACATACTAGACAATAAATTTTTAAGGTAATTCAGCACATTTTATATTTTTAGATATTACTCGGATATCTTTGTGACATTTATGCAATACATTCACTTGTTGCCTTTTTCAAACAGGATGGCAGTTGGCAGTTCCCAAATATTTTTCCTTTATTATGATTTAACTTCTGCATTTTTGTATGTTAAAGTTCAAAGTTAAAGGGTCTGTTTAGACAATTTAATAAAGTTACAAATACATGTACAGAATTTTTTTATTTTTTGAAATTTGAGTATATTATAACATTGCTTTATTTACATTTTGCTTATTTGATTTTTATTATTATTGCATTATCTAAATAAACCATGCTAGCAATTGAATGCCAGTAGGCATAAAAGATGATCTGCATACTGAGTTATGCTATTTTTAATGTAGGCCTACTTTTAATTTTTAAGTTACCGTCTCAAGAAGACGAGTTTTTTTTTTGCGGTTTCAGGACTAAAGAAAATAAGAAGCCAAATGTCATATATATGACTAATTTTGATGGTACCTAGTTTATGCAAAAAAGAAATTGCATCTTTTTAATGTACATGTACTCTTTTTTTATTTTTGGTGGTCTTCCGATTGCTTCAAACGTTAATACTTTATGTTCTTATGTTTATAGTATGTATGCGCATCTGTGTTGGGCCAATATGCCTAATTTTTTTTTACAACTTTGCGAAAGGGGAGATATACCGGGTGATTCAGCTCGTCGGTGACAAACTTTAAGGATCGATAGAGCACACCTAGACGAACATTTTTGAATAGGGAATGTAGGGTCCCTGACGCGATGGTAAGGCGCTAGGCGCTTTCGAAAATTTGGGTGCCGAAATTCGAAACGTCATAAAAACTAGGGAAATGGTTAGATTTTCTTGCTTGTTGCGTCGAAATGATTCTGTTTGTTTAGACTTTCTTCAGTACCAATTTGATAAGCGTATCTCTTAAAACATGGATAGGGGGCGCTGCAGACTTTGGAGAGCTAGACAACAACTTTAAGCCCGTTATTTTGATAATTTAACACATGCTCGCCAAAGTTTATACTCTAACTTAAAGTTTGAACCCAAAAGTAGAGCCCTGCAAAAAGCGTAAGAGCCGGAATAAAATGTCAAAGTACAGGGTGGTCGAAACTCGAAGGCTCCTAGGAGATAAACAAACAGATTTCTTGACTTATGGCATGCATTTTCATGATTCTGTTTGCTGGGGCTCTCTGAAACTCAGTTGAACGGTACAAAAAGAAACATCGATAGGGGGCGCTTTGGGCAAAAAACATAATTCGTTGACATTTCGGACGCTAACTGGAAACGGGGCGCTACGATCAGTTAGAAACAAAACAAGAGAGTAATTTACTTATCATAAGAAGCTATTAAAACTGCAGTTTGTTTGTTTTTTTTAACAAATAGCTGGTTTCAATCATGCACAATGCGCGCAATAAAATTTACATAAGGTGCTTTTTGCTGATTTATGCAAAAGATATCGTACCATATCGATATGCAAAAGATACGTAATGCGTAGACGACAACGCGAGATGACGTAGTTGTATGCGCAGACACGTCTTTTGAACGTGCGGTACCTACTTAAGCTTCGGGTTACTTGTCTGCAGATCGGTAGTAGGATGGAACGGTACACAAACTCTGAATTGGCTGACATGCATTTGGCGTATGGCGCTGCTGGTTGTAATGGACGAGCCGCTCAGCGGTTGTACGCCGAGCGTTACCCCAACAGGCAAATCCCCTGCCATGCCTTTTTCGCTCGAGTACACCAGAGGTTGTCCACAACGGGATCTTTCGACGGAGGCAGGCCTGAACGGGAGCGATCAGTGAGCACCCCCGACAACGAAGAGGCTGTGCTTAACCTGGTTGAGGACAACCCAGGTCTTAGCACGAGAGATATCGCCAGACATGTTGGCATTTCGCAAGCAACTGCGTGGCGCATCTTACGTTCCCGGAATCTGCACCCCTACCACATCCAGCGGGTGCAGTTGCTCAGAGAGCAGGATTTTGGCCCTCGAGTGGAATTCTCAAGATGGTACTTGGCGATGAGATCCAGGGATCCCCGTTTTGTAAACAGCATTTTGTTTACGGACGAGTCCACCTTCAGCCGGGAGGGAATGTGGAACGCCCACAACAGTCATGTGTGGTGTGATGAAAATCCACATGAAACCAGAAGCCGAGCAGCCCAGGAGCGTTTCTCAGTAAATGTGTGGGCCGGCATTCTGGGGGATTGCCTCATTGGCCCTTATTTGTTACCTGAACGGCTGACAGGTGGAAATTACCTGATTTTCCTGGATCAAGTGCTGCCGCAGCTTCTGGATGAGGCGCACGTACCCGAAGGTTCGCGTCGCCAGATGTGGTTCCAGCACGATGGAGCTCCGGCCCATTACACGAACGACGTGCGTCTCCATCTAAACGCAAGGTATGGCCAGCGGTGGATCGGGCGTGGGGGTCCAGTTCACTGGCCTGCCCGATCACCAGACCTCACCTGCTTGGATTTCTTCCTTTGGGGTTACCTGAAGGCCGAGGTATACCATACACCTGTCAGCAGTGCTGAAGAACTTGTGGCGCGCATTGTGGCAGCTGCAGGGCAGATCAGAGATACTCCTGGCATTGTTGGAAACACACACTCCTCAATGCGACGGAGGTGCGAAGCCTGCATCATGGCCCAAGGTCGAAATTTCGAGCATCTTCTGTAGTGTTATTTTTTGTAAATAAATTTCCAGTATCATTGATGTTTTTGGTCTAAATTTATTCAGAAGTGTTGAGCAGAGGTAGAAAATGTGTTTTCATTATTACTAACTGATCGTAGCGCCCCGTTTCCAGTTAGCGTCCGAAATGTCAACGAATTATGTTTTTTGCCCAAAGCGCCCCCTATCGATGTTTCTTTTTGTACCGTTCAACTGAGTTTCAGAGAGCCCCAGCAAACAGAATCATGAAAATGCATGCCATAAGTCAAGAAATCTGTTTGTTTATCTCTTAGGAGCCTTCGAGTTTCGACCACCCTGTACTTTGACATTTTATTCCAGCTCTTACGCTTTTTGCAGGGCTCTACTTTTGGGTTCAAACTTTAAGTTAGAGTATAAACTTTGGCGAGCATGTGTTAAATTATCAAAATAACGGGCTTAAAGTTGTTGTCTAGCTCTCCAATGTCTGCAGCGCCCCCTATCCATGTTTTAAGAGATACGCTTATCAAATTGGTACTGAAGAAAGTCTAAACAAACAGAATCATTTCGACGCAACAAGCAAGAAAATCTAACCATTTCCCTAGTTTTTATGACGTTTCGAATTTCGGCACCCAAATTTTCGAAAGCGCCTAGCGCCTTACCATCGCGTCAGGGACCCTACATTCCCTGTTCAAAAATGTTCGTCTAGGTGTGCTCTATCGATCCTTAAAGTTTGTCACCGACGAGCTGAATCACCCTGTATATCTCCCCTTTCGCAAAGTTGTAAAAAAAAATTAGGCATATTGGGAGTTATGAAAAAAATAATAAAAGCTGCATTTTTATTGGCTATTTTTTTTTAAACTACTAGGGGGCTCTGTCCCCTACGAGCTACACTCGCCAACTCCCGTTCAGACACCCCAGATTCTAAAAGCATACTAATTTCATCGGCCTTAAAAAGATTGAATTATAATATAAAAAAACAGTGACGGTTTCCATGTAAACGGGTTTTCTTTCATTCATTAACCTTTGATTGGAGATTTTTAAGACGAAATCAGCCGCTGCTAAGAGATACAATGGCTGTCTTCGTCTTTGATTAAAATCAAGAAAGAAAAATCATGCGTACGGCATAGATTATGAAACACTTTCCAATACTCCCTGAAAGCTTTAACAAAAATTCGTTATTTAGGGAAATAAGGTAAATAAGATAACTAACTAAACATTTAAAAACTGATTTCAGCAGTTACCAACCATAGCCAAATATTTCTTCCAATTCTTTCGAACAGCCCTGTATTTGATCTGCAGGCTGATATATATACTATATATAAGAGAAAATTTAGTTTAGCAAGAAAACGCATAACAGGTTTATGGTGAAGCCATATATTTGTGTTAATTTTTCATTCAAAATTAATCTGTTTTCTATATTTATTTTCCTTTCTGCGGTTGACGCGAGCTTTCAGAGATAATTTCTCTTTATAATTTGTCTAATTTATCGCAATCGTTATACTTTTTGTTGGCGTTTTTATTAAGTAAACATCTTTCCCTTCATCTATTAAATGCTATCTTTCAAAGGCTATTTCGTTTTATTTATAATGTAAGCACAATTTCTATCCCCACATAAATATTCTTTTATTGACAATTTATTAGGTAAACGTTTTTTGTCTTTCTCTGTTAAAAGCTATCATTCAGAAAAATGATTTATTTGTTATTTTCTAATTTAAGCACTATTCCTTCCCCGCAGATAAATTCTTTATTGATATTTTATTTGTTAAACGCCGTTTCTTTACAAATCTGTTTACATAATCTAAAGATCATATTATTAATTTTAAGCTTTATGGCGCCTCGTAAATGCATTAAAATACACATAAATTTCATTTTCACTTCGGCCGGTAAGTAGATATTTGACATTAATTATCCTCACCGTTATACTCTATGTAAGCAATAATAGGTTTGCTTTATTATTTCACTTATTAATTTGTTGCCAAATGTGGTATCTGTCCTTGGCGTTTATCTAGTTCAAATTTTAATATATCTCCCAGTTTAACGATTATTTTGTGATTGGCGTATTGGCTCAAGACAGATATATTCTTGGCGTATTAAATTACACAGATTGAAAGGGTCTCGCTCTCTGATCTTCGCACTGCAAACAGCTTAAGTTTTTTTGCTGAGTTTTAGAGAGGCCACCACTGCTTAGCATCTTATGCCCACTTCAGTAAAAATAAATACTTTTTCCATGGAAACTGTTCTTTTGAATTATTGCCTGATGGATTTTCTAGGAAACGGATCATCTGGGTTTGCATTTAGGAACATCGTCTGTGTACTCCACTATTTTGTTTACCATCACGACCGGAGTATTAAATAAAAATACTCCAATGGCTGTTTTCGTCTTTGATTAAAATAAAGAAAGAAAAATCATGCGTACGGCATAGATTATGAAACACTTTACAATACTCCCTGAAAGCTTTAACAAAAATTCGTTATTTAGGGAAACAAGATAACTAACTAAACATTTAAAAACTGATTTCAGCAGTTACCATCCATAGCCAAATATTTTTTCCAATTCTTTCGAACAGCCCTGTATTTGATCTGTAGGCTGATATATATACTATATATAAAAGAAAATTTAACAGGTTGAAATTTCTCTTTCAGCAATTTATACTAATAGATGGAAACATACTTGAATACTTTTGTTCAGCCCTTTTGTTTACCTAGTACCTTTATTACACGCCACTATTTAGCTAAACTTTAATTCAAACTAAATCACTCCCCCAGGGGATACCTTCTTTAGGTATTCACGGGCTTCGACACCCCGGGCACCTGAGCGATCTTTCTCTTTTCCTTTTATCTCTTGTTTTTGTTTCACTCTCATTGTGGTTTCCTCTTCGGAGGTGAGGGCAATTCTGTATATGCCGATATCATCCTGTATATCGACTCATGGAGAATTGTAAACCACCCACGTGTTTGTCGTGCGTGGCAACCCGTGTCCCTGGAAAGGGGGATCCTGGCAGTTGAGGGAAACCAACACGCTGCTTTGGCCCCTGCTTCAGGTAGACAGGAGGTGCATATTGGTCCCGTATGCATCAATCGGCTGGTCAGCTGACTTGTCACTGGCTGGGGATCAAGCGAGCGAGTACTTACTAGCCATCTCGTTAAGGGTAGAGACTGGCATAGGAGTGTCTTGTGACCGTATGGGCCCTGGTTAGCACTGGTGTACGAATGTGCATCCCCTTGTTGGGCTCGGTGGTGGGTGGTGCGACCGGGGTCTGAATTGTTTTTTTTATCTCAATATGGATGTAAATACTTTACTTCCTTTAAATCCTCTCCCATGTGGAGAGAATGCGAACCAAAATAAGTTGTGTGCTGATAGAGATGATGATATTGCCTCCAATACCAATTCATGTGCTGAAAGATTCTTTGTTATCAAAAGACAAGAAGGCAGTTTTGACAAGACCTCTCCCTTTCTGATTCACAAATCTGTCCAAGGATTGATTGGTGAACCAAAGACCATCAAAAAAATTCGATGTGGTGATCTTATTGAAGTAAACAATAGCAAACAAGCCACAAGTTTAAAGAAATGTACACATTTTGCAAATATCCCGATTTCCGTAAGCCCACATAGAACCCTCAACACTTCTCGTGGGGTGATCTCTGAATCTCACCTCTTGCATGTTACAGAAAGTGAAATACAGTAGAAGATCTTTATAACGCAATTCTATATAACGCAATTCTCCATATAACGCACAACTTCTCAAATGTAAACAATGATTTTTGCAGTTAAAAATCACCTGCATTTTCACATTGTAAAATATTGCTACTCTCTAGATGGCTAAATTTGATACATTAGTTCAACTTTATCTCCTAATTTAAGACCTTTTTACTGAAAAAAATTGCTATTATTACAATAAACATTTTTTAAATTGTCTAATTTAAGAGATGGTTGTGTCAGTTATATTTGGATCATGTTTATAAAGTAAACTTAACAATGTCTGACCTATATTATGCAAAAATTTATAATTTGGATAACTCTTGGTAACAAGGAGGGCAGTATAAAGATATTCTAATGTATTTTGATGTCTTTCAGACATATTTGGCCTTGTTTACATTGTGAATTCAATGATGTGATCCATATAACGCAAAATTCTATATAACGCACAACTCTGCGTTTTTAGGTTTGCGTTATAAAGATCTTCTACTGTAGTTGATAATCTAATAGAACAAAATGTCATTGAAGCTAGACGAATTAAAATCTACCGTAAAGATGAGCAAATACTAGCGAATCAAATTCAGATACCTACCAAGCCTATAATACTTACTTTTAACTCACCAAACCTACCCAAATATATAAAAGCCGGATATCTTTCATGTTCTGTCAGACCTTATATCCCAAACCCACTGCGTTGTTTTAATTGTCAACGCTTTGGGCACTCAAAAACCTCATGCCGAGGTAAAACCACATGTGGTCAGTGTAGTGCAGTTGGCCACGAAAGCGTACAATGCAATGCGCCACCTTCTTGTGTAAACTGCAAAAAAGAGCACCCATCTTATTCAAAATTCTGCGAGCAGTGGCGAAAAGAAAAAGAGATACAAACAATACGAACAAAAGAAAATTTATCATACTCCGAGGCTAGAAAAATAGTTGAATCCAGGACACCCACAGTTGGTGTATAATATGCTGCTGCTTTGTCTAAAACAGTCCAAAAAACTCATAAAACTATTGCAACCCAAACTGAATTCCCCACTGAAACTAATTGCCAACCTAATCAAAAAGAAAATAACCTGTGTAATAATTCTGGTAAGACAAATAGATCAACGCAAGCTGCTGCTCCTCCTAAGTCACCAAAATCTGCTCATCCTAACTTATCAAAATCTGTTCCTAATTCACAACAAAATACCTTGTCACAATCTTTAATCTCTAAACTTCCAATCCATAAAAGAGGTTATCAAAATACAACAAAAACGCCATCTGTGAAACCAAACCGTAAATCTGATACAGAGAAATTTAACCTGCCAACAGTTAAAGTCACTGTGCCATCTGAAAATGCAGCCAAAAAGAGAAAGAGTAAAACATCCAAAAAAGAAATCCACCCAAAACAGACAGATAAAATGGAGGAGGATGATGCAGTACCGAAAAGATTTTACTGGTAGTGAAAGGGCCACAGGTGGAGTGGCTCTTTTCATCTCTCGCAACCTACCCCATACGCATATTAATCTAAACACAAATTTACAAGCTGTTGCAGTCCGTGTACATATTAACCGACTAATAACAATTTACACCTTATACTTACGCCAAATCAGTCTATTCAGTCAGCTGCTCTTGATAATCTCCTTCTCCAACTCCCCATTCCTTACACCATTGTTGGAGACTTTAATGCACATAGTCAACTGTGGGGAAATACCGATTCTAATCAGCGTGGTGATGTTATTGAGAAATTAACATCTGACAATTGCTTATGCCTGCTTAATAATGGAGATAACACTTACTTTCATGAACCAACTCGCACTTTTCATGCAATAGACCTTACAATCTGCTTCCCATCTGTTTATCCATTCTGGAACTTCTGGATCTCAAATGACCGGCACGGCACTGACCATTTTCCAACAATTATCACACAGACAACTCCTAACAGGGACTCTAATACTTATTTTTAGGGCTATATTTATGACAGAGCAAATTGGCCATCTTTCGAAAATCAGGCTACAATTACAAACGACATGATTTACTGTGATATTGATGATGCACTTGATAATATCACCCAGTGTATTATCAATGCTGCAGATATTAGCATTCCTTATTCCACTGCTACACCTAGGCACAAGAAGCCGTGGTGGAACAGTGATTGCCAGATTGCAAAAAAAAACTCAACAGAAGCCTTGGGGCCTCTTCCGGAGGTATCCCAATAATACAAACTATATTGCCTTCAAAAAAGCAAAGGCGGAAGCTAGAAGAGTGCGTCGTAAGAGCCAGCGTGAATCTTGGATGCAATACATATCTAACATTAGCTCTAATACCTCAAGCAAAGTCCTCTGGAAAAAAGTAAAAATTGTATGAGCCTATATTCCGAAAACCATGTCTCAATCCTAAATCACAACGGTCAAACAATAGCTTCACCCAAAAATATTGCTGAAACAATAGCAAATACACTTGCATCTAACTCTAGCACAGATTCACACCCAGAACCATTCTTATCATATAAAAGACAAATGGAAACTACCCGCATCAATTTTCATTCTCGCCATTCTTTTAACTATAATAACCCCTTTACGATTTCAGAGCTCCTAAGTTGTTTGCAAAAAAGCCACCTCTCTGCTCCAGGTCACGATGGCATCACCTATACCATGCTAAAACATCTCTCCACCGCCTCACTTAATAACTTACTTGCCTTCTATAATAGAATTTGGGTTGAACATGCCTTTCCTCATGCCTGGCGTAAAGCTGTTATTATTCCCTTTCCTAAACCAGGTAAAGATTCCAGGGACCCCAATAATTAAAGACCTATTGCACTCACTAGCAGCTTTTGCAAACTTCTAGAAAAAATGGTAAATATCCGCCTTGTGCATATTTTAGAATCTAACAATCTGCTTGCCGCGTTTCAAAGTGGATTCCGACGAGGTAGATCTGCTATCGATAACCTGATCCATCTTGAAAATCATATTCGGACTGCTTTTCTAAAACGCAGCAATTTGGTGTCAGTCTTTTTTTACATGGCGAAAGCCTATGACAAAACATGGCGATACGGGATCCTTCGTGATCTGTTTAATCTTTATTTTCGTGGGAATCTCCCAATTTTTATTGACAACTTCCTCGCCATGCGAGTTTTTCAAGTCAGGATTGGGGGAACTTTTTCAAGTTTTTATGTACAAGAAGAGGGTGTACCCCAGGGCAGTGTCCTGAGTGTCACCCTCTTTGCTATCAAAATAAATGATATCCTTGGTCAATTACCCCCTTCGGTGAAGGGAGATCTCTATGTTGACGACTTTCGCATTATGTGTATAGGTCACGATATTCGTTTTATTGAGAGACAATTGCAAACTGCCATCACTCATATTCTTAATTGGACAAATAAAAATGGTTTTATCATTTCTAAAGACAAAACTTCTTGCGTGCACTTTTGTAGATTTAGGAAGCTACATCCAGATCCTGAAATTTTTATTGGCTCAATTCAGATTCTTGTTGTGGACAGTGTCTGGTTTCTGGGCCTTCACTTTGATAAAAAGTCAACCTTTTTACCACATATCTTACAGTTACGCACAAAATGTGAAAAATCTCTTAATCTTTTAAAGGTGCTTTCAAATACCTCTTGGGGAGCAGATCGTACTTCTCTCCTTAAAATCTATTTTGCTATGATCCGGTCTAAACTTGACTATGCCTGCCAGGTCTATGGCAGCCAGTAAATCTGCTCTAAAAAAACTTGACACTGTGCAACATAGAACACTCCGGGTTTGCTCTGGTGCTTTTCGTACGTCTCCAATTTTAAGCCCTTATGTTGACTGTAACGAACCAGCATTACATCATATTCGTGATAAACTCTCATTAGAGTTGTATTACCGTATCCTTTCATATCCTAGCCATCCCCTTCATACCCACATTTTAAATACAGACAATGATATCCTTTATCAGCATAGACCATCTTGCGTACCATCTTTTGGAGCCAGAATACGAAGAATTATTGATGATAGTGCTCTAATCAATATTGAAGTGAACCCTTGTCCAATGTACCAGTTCCCTCCCTGGAAACCTCCTGATATTACCACCCTCCATCCTTTTAAAGGTTACAATAAAAATAATCTAACTCCTCTTGCCTTTCAACAACTATTTGCTGCACATCGTGCAAACTTTAATAATTACATAGATATCTATACGGATGGTTCTAAGAGTGGGGATATTGTTGGCTGCGGGATTTTTTGTAATGACACTACCTTGAGTTATCGTCTGCACCCTTCAATTTCTGTCTTTACATCCGAATTGATTGCAATAGAGAGAGCCATGTCGCACATCTCTCCTCACCCTTCATCATTTATACTGACTCAAATAGTTCTATTGACGCTATAAAATCACTTAAAAAGCATCCCTTTGTTTCGTCCATCTTAGAGTTTTATAATAAATTGACAAGACGTGGCTATAATATCTTATTTTGCTGGGTACCTGGACACATGGGTATCCCTGGAAATGAAAAAGCAGATGAGGCGGCAAAGCTGGCTCTTAATCCCTTACACCATAGAATACCATTCTCAGACGTTAAACTACTTATAAACCATTTTATTCATAATAAATGGCAAGAAAGTTGGGATTTAGAATACAATAATAAATTGCACCATATCAAACCTACAATCATAACGTGGCCTCCAAATTATCCAAGGAAAACAGATGTCCTTCTGACTCGTCTGAGAATTGGTCATTCTAGGATCACTCATAAACATCTTTTACTTGGGGAGGATGCACCCATGTGTCCACATTGTCATTATGATTATCTGACCATTCATCATGTTTTAACTGACTGTCCGGGCCTCCGGCACTTATATAGAATTTATTTTAATACTTCATTACCAGCAATGACAAACCTCATCGGGGAAACACCTCATGGGGCCCTCTTTACGTTTTTAAAACACGCAGGATTTTATTTTGATATCTAATCTTATTTATTTCGCTGGTTTTATGACTGATTTTTGGTTTTAACATCTGGATGGGATACCCCATCCAGATAACTTTTCTACATTTTTTATTTTCTTTCATATTTACCTATATTTTAGCTACTTTATTTAATTTCACCCTTTTTTAGTCTATAATTATTTTTTTGGCGCAATATGTCCCTCATGGGACTTTGTGCCATAAAACCATATACAACCAACCAACCAAACTAAATCACTCTTAAAACTATTGAACTTCTTGCGTGCACTTTTGTAGATTTAGGAAGCTACATCCAGATCCTGAAATTTTTATTGGCTCAATTCAGATTCTTGTTGTGGACAGTGTCTGGTTTCTGGGCCTTCACTTTGATAAAAAGTCAACCTTTTTACCACATATCTTACAGTTACGCACAAAATGTGAAAAATCTCTTAATCTTTTAAAGGTGCTTTCAAATACCTCTTGGGGAGCAGATCGTACTTCTCTCCTTAAAATCTATTTTGCTATGATCCGGTCTAAACTTGACTATGCCTGCCAGGTCTATGGCAGCCAGTAAATCTGCTCTAAAAAAACTTGACACTGTGCAACATAGAACACTCCGGGTTTGCTCTGGTGCTTTTCGTACGTCTCCAATTTTAAGCCCTTATGTTGACTGTAACTAACCAGCATTACATCATATTCGTGATAAACTCTCATTAGAGTTGTATTACCGTATCCTTTCATATCCTAGCCATCCCCTTCATACCCACATTTTAAATACAGACAATGATATCCTTTATCAGCATAGACCATCTTGCGTACCATCTTTTGGAGCCAGAATACGAAGAATTATTGATGATAGTGCTCTAATCAATATTGAAGTGAACCCTTGTCCAATGTACCAGTTCCCTCCCTGGAAACCTCCTGATATTACCACCCTCCATCCTTTTAAAGGTTACAATAAAAATAATCTAACTCCTCTTGCCTTTCAACAACTATTTGCTGCACATCGTGCAAACTTTAATAATTACATAGATATCTATACGGATGGTTCTAAGAGTGGGGATATTGTTGGCTGCGGGATTTTTTGTAATGACACTACCTTGAGTTATCGTCTGCACCCTTCAATTTCTGTCTTTACATCCGAATTGATTGCAATAGAGAGAGCCATGTCGCACATCTCTCCTCACCCTTCATCATTTATACTGACTCAAATAGTTCTATTGACGCTATAAAATCACTTAAAAAGCATCCCTTTGTTTCGTCCATCTTAGAGTTTTATAATAAATTGACAAGACGTGGCTATAATATCTTATTTTGCTGGGTACCTGGACACATGGGTATCCCTGGAAATGAAAAAGCAGATGAGGCGGCAAAGCTGGCTCTTAATCCCTTACACCATAGAATACCATTCTCAGACGTTAAACTACTTATAAACCATTTTATTCATAATAAATGGCAAGAAAGTTGGGATTTAGAATACAATAATAAATTGCACCATATCAAACCTACAATCATAACGTGGCCTCCAAATTATCCAAGGAAAACAGATGTCCTTCTGACTCGTCTGAGAATTGGTCATTCTAGGATCACTCATAAACATCTTTTACTTGGGGAGGATGCACCCATGTGTCCACATTGTCATTATGATTATCTGACCATTCATCATGTTTTAACTGACTGTCCGGGCCTCCGGCACTTATATAGAATTTATTTTAATACTTCATTACCAGCAATGACAAACCTCATCGGGGAAACACCTCATGGGGCCCTCTTTACGTTTTTAAAACACGCAGGATTTTATTTTGATATCTAATCTTATTTATTTCGCTGGTTTTATGACTGATTTTTGGTTTTAACATCTGGATGGGATACCCCATCCAGATAACTTTTCTACGTTTTTTATTTTCTTTCATATTTACCTATATTTTAGCTACTTTATTTAATTTCACCCTTTTTTAGTCTATAATTATTTTTTTGGCGCAATATGTCCCTCATGGGACTTTGTGCCATAAAACCATATACAACCAACCAACCAAACTAAATCACTCTTAAAACTATTGAAATCGCATTTCCAGAATTTATCATCTATAGACGGCCATGTATCCAATTTTTTGCGTAGCCCTGTATATCATTTTATCTATATTCTACAAACACGTCATAGAAAACAACATGCAGTTCAGCATAACACATTTTAAACCCACCTTTCAGGAATTTTTCAGTCATACTCAGTAACCTTTACGAATTCTCTTGCGTAGCCCTGTATATCAACTATAATATTTACACACCATATAGTATGCATAAATATAGTGAAACTTAAAAGCGTATATCATAATTAAAAATGCATTCCCTGCCATCGCCGCTAATATACAGTACTTCGGATAGAAAATAGTTGTCTGAAATGCTTTGTATGTTCCTGCAAATGCTATGCACTTCGTATTACACATGAAATAACTTAAGTAAGCCTCACTGACGTATATCAGTCTTATTATATATGAATTTGTATAATTAAAATACGCCGCAAACAATCCCCCCCCCCCTATACCATTTGTAATGGAATTCTTTTGTGTTGCCCTGTAAATGAATAATAACTATTTGTTGCACTGCATATGCTACAGAATATTCTGCATATTTTAGTGCACTTCGTAAATGTATATTTTTTATTATATTTGAAAGGGGTGTAACATCTTTAAAATTCATTTGAAATGATTTTTTCCCATTAGCCGTAATGTAAGGGAATACTTTTGACTGTCCCTGTAAATGAACTAAATATGCTACAAACTTCGTTTGAAATAGGGTTCGTGCTAAGCTAAACGTTAATAACCAAAAATTTCAGGGCGATCCGAGTATATTTCCGAGAGTTAGAGCGCGAACAGACAAACCGAAATCAATAACACTTTTCAACTTTGTTGGAAAGTGTTAAAAATTAGTTAAAAATTTGAAAATAAGCTAATGTAAAATGAATTAAGTACACAGAGTCTTTGTCTCTCGGTAATTTTTAACAACGCTATGAGAAAGTTCTTTTAAACGTATCGTTTTAAATCCGAGGTAATTTTCACCAAAGTTTCCTTTCTCTTTTTAATATTCACATGAAAATTCTTTTGTTGTTAGAAAGGAAATATTATTTGCGCTGTCTTAGAATTCACGATAATAGTTGAAAAGATTATCTCAAAATATGAAATAATACTCACGTGCAAATATATTTTTTAATTTAAAGTGTTTTGCCAACTTTTATTTATTTGGCCTTTTTAAATATGACGCAATTTCCTTCATTTGTGACTTTTAACGCATAATAATGAATTTTTAAATTACTAAATTTTATTTCCCTTTTAAAATTCACGTGTATCTGTAGTTTTTATAATGTAATTTTCAATATTTTCCTGACTTTTAACACGTAATCACTTAATTCTAATTTAAGTTTTTTTTCTGTTTATAATAGCGACGTGTAAATAAATTTTTTATTTGAGGGAAATATTAATCTTATCGCTGTTTTTAAAATTGGCAACAGTTTAAAATAATTGCCCTTTTCTAAAATGTGTAAAAAATATTTCTCGAAATGCTGAAAATTTGAATTTAAAATGGAAATAAATCCTCAAAAAATGAGTCAAAAAGATAATTGCAGCCTGCACATCTGGAACTTCCAACGTATAAAATGATCTCAAAATGTTTAAATTCCTATGTATAGTTTTTCTCCTAGAAAACTTTTTTAACCCCTTCGGGACGGGAGCCTTTTACGAAATTTTTAATCTTTTGTCACCGTTTTTTAAAAACAGAAATTTGTGTCTTCTTGAATCGAGAAAATGCGCTGATTAAATAAGGCAAATTTTACAGTAAAATTTTACTGGTGAGGAAAAACAAGGATTCTGAGCGCTTCATGCGGCACGTATACGTGCCGCTCGTCCCCAATGGGTTAATGGAACGATTTTGACCATCTTTAACATTAAATAAGGTGTCAGGGTCTATCCTGTCATTCACCGCGAAATAGGACCCGCACATCTCACTTTTATTATTAATTTTGATAGTTCCGTGTTGGTTCTTCTATTTTATTTGGTTTTGTGAACTGGCATTTGGTTTTTTACCTATGGTTGTATTTGTTTCCTTCAAATTCTTTTATTTAGGTCCCCTCGCCCTTCGGGCCGCCCCTTTTGGCGTTTTGTCGTCTTGCTTTGTTTTATTCCAAATTTTCTCTTTTTCTTGGTTATTAAATTGTTTTTTAATGCCTTTCTAAGTTTTTTCGGCTATCTTTTCCTTGCTTTCCCCGTTTTTATGCCAGTTCTCCTGTCCCTTCTTTCTTTTCCGTTTAGTTTTCCCGTAGTGTGAGCTCTGGGTGTTTCGTCTGGTCGGGCTGTTTTTGCAAGTTTTGAATATTTATTGAAATAAAATTAAAAAGAAGAAATTACTCTTATTTCAAGAAGAAATTGATAAATTGAATAAGGAAATTGCCAGGAATTGAGTTAATTTTTAAAAAAATTGGAATTGAAGAAAAATGAAAAATTTGAAGTAATGCGTATTCTTCTGTTATAAAATGCAAGTAAATTATTGAGAGAGGTTGTGCAGAGATGTTTAAGCAAGGTATAGGTGATGCCATCGTGACCTGGAGCTGATAGATGGCTATTTTGCAAACATTTTATGAGCTCTGAGAGAGTAAAAGGGAGATTATAGTCATAAAAGTTACGGGAATTAAAATTGAGGTGGGTAGTTTCTGTTTGTCTTTTGTATGATAAAAAAGGTTCCGGGTATGAGTCAGAGGCAGAGTTAGATGCAAATGTATTTGCTATGGTTTCAGCAATATTCTTAGGAGAAGCTATTGTTTGTCCGTTATGATTTAAGATTGTGATGTGGTTTTCAGAATAAAGACCCATACAATTTTTTACTTTTTTCCAGAGGACTTTACTAGAGGTATTTGGGTTAATATTAGATACATATTGAATCCAGGATTCACGTTGGCTTTTACGGCGCACTCTTCTAGCTTCAGCTTTTGCTTTTTTGTAGGCAAGATAGTTTGTGTTATTGGGATAACGCCGAAAGATGCCCCAGGCTTTCTGTTGATTTTTTTTTGCAGCTTGACAGTCACTGTTCCACCATGGCTTCCGGTGTCTCATTGTAGATGATGAGTTAGGTATGCTAATATCTGCAGCATTGATAATACACTGGGTGATATTATCAACTGCATCGTCTATGTCACCTTCTACCATATGATTTGTGATTTTAGCATGATTTGTGAATGTTGGCCAATTGGCTCTGTCATAGTTATAGCGTTTAAAATAATGATTAGAATCCCTGTCAGGAGTGGTCTGTGAAATGAAAGTGGGAAAATGGTCACTGCCGTGCAGGTCACTTGAAATCCAGAAATTCCAATACGGATAGATAGATGGAGAGCAGATAGTGAGATCTATGGCATGAAAGGTGCGTGTCGGTTCATGAAAATATGTATGATCACCATTATTGAGTAGGCATAAGCCATTGTCAGAAATTAATTTTTCAATGATATCACCACGTTGATTAGTGTCAGAATTCCCCCACAGTTGGCTATGAGCATTAAAATCCCCAACGATGATGAAAGGAGTTGGGAGTTGAAGAAGGAGATCATCCAGTAGTGCTGACTGAATAATTTGGTGGGGTGGTAGATAAATGGTACAGACTGTAATAAGACGTTTTATATGTACACGGACTGCAACAGCTTGTAAGTTTGTGTTTAGGTTAATATGAGTATGGGGTAAATTGCGAGAGATGAAAAGAGCCACTCCACCAGTGGCCCTATCACAACCAGTAAAATCTTTTCTGTATGTAGCATAGGTGCGCAGTTTTACTTTGTCATTGGGTTTAAGATGGGTTTCTTGTAAAGCTAAACATAGTGGTTGATGGTCATGAAGAATACTTCGGATTTCGTCATATTTATTATGGTAGCCTCGACAGTTCCATGAAATAATATTAGTCATGAGTGAGTTTTTTTTAATAAAATTATCTGCACCCTATTATCCGGAGATAGTAGACATACTATCTCCATCGTTAAATTCTTCACCCGGTTCTGGATGAAGAGCAACGGCATCATCCTCCTCCATTTTTTCTTTCATTTTTGGATGGATTTCATTTTTGGATGTTTTATTTTTTATCATTTTGGCTGGATTTTCAGATGACACAGTGGTTTTAATTGTTGGTAGATTAAATTTTCTGAATCAGATCTATGTTTTGTTTTTTATATTCCTCTTTTGGTGGTATTTTGAGAGCCTCTCTTAGGAATATGAGATTGGGAAGATTTTGTAGAGGAATTTTGTGATGGTTTAGGAGGAACAGAGTTTGGTGAACTAGGAGGGAGACAGTTTGGTGACTTATGAGGAATAGATTTCAGTGGCTTGGGAAAGTCAGACTGCGTTGAACTATTTGTTTTACCAGAATAAGTAGGCAGGTTCATTTCTTTTTGTTTTGGTTGGCAATTATTATCAGTGGGGAATTCGGTTTGGGTGGCAATGCTTTGATAAGTTTTATGGGCCGTTTTGGATAAAGTAGCAGCATATGAAACACCAACTCTAGGTGTTCTGGACTCAACTATTTTTCTGGCTTCTGGGTACGAAATGTTATCTTTTGTGCGTATGGTCTGTATCTCCTTTTCTCTTTTCCACTGTTCACACGATTTGGCGTAAGATGGATGATCTTTTTTACAGTTGACACAACAAGGTGGAGCGTTGCATTGCGCACTTTCGTGGCCAACTGCACTGCACCGACCACATGTTTCCTTACCACGGCAATTTGTTTTTGAATGCCCAAAGCGTTGACAATTAAAGCAACGCAGTGGGTTTGGAATGTACGGTCTGACAGAACATGACAGATATCCAGCTTTTACATATTTGGGTAAGTTTGGTGAGTTAAAGGTGAGTATGATGTGCTTGGTAGGGATTTGTATTTGATTGGCTGGTATTTGTTCGTCTTTACGGTAAATTTTGATCCGTCTAGCTTCAATTACATTTTGTTCTTTTAGATTATCAACTATTTCAGTTTCTGTAACATACAGCAGGTCAGATTCAGATATCACCCCACGAGATGTGTTGAGGGTTCTATGTGGACTTACGGAGATTGGGATATTTGCAAAATTTGTACATTTTTTTAAACTAATGGCTTGTTTGCCATTGTTTACTTCAATAAGAAGTTCACCAGATCGAATTTTTTTAATGGTTTTTGGTTCACCTATCAATCCTTGGACAGATTTGTTAATCAAGAAGGGAGAGGTCTTGTCGAAGCTGCCTTCTACCCTTTTAACAAGAAAGAATCTTTCAGCACATGTATCATCAGTTCTATCAGCCCAAGATTTGGTTTGGCTGTGATTTATATCTGCTTGAAGGCCTGAGGCCGATGCAGTCAGTATCTCCTTAGATATATTCTGAGGCGTAGCAGTCTTAAGTTGAGCATTTGATGAAATATGGGGTTGTGGGGCCTCCACATCGCTTGTCTTATTGTCTGAGATTGTAGCCATATTTGAGAGATAATGTTTAAAACGCCAGGCATCGGGCCTAGTCACCGACCCTTCTTCTTACCGTTACTTTAGGCGCAGGTCTCAAAAGGGTGAAAACTATCAACAAACTTCCACGTTTTTCGAACGTTGGATTAAACTCGATAGCATCTCCAAACTCTAGTTCTTTCACAGTGGAACTCGGTTGTCGTAGGTAAGCCTTTACAGCTCTGTCCAACCTACAACGCCCTTACGTCGAAAGGACACCAGTCGCCCAGTGCATTCCTAACCACCGCCATACAAGTACGGCGCCCACCGATCACGGAACCGGAATTTGGAGATGCCCTGCACTCTGGGACTCGAGATCAGCCTAAAAAGGTAGAAACGAGGCGATGAGATTAAAAAACCTCAACACCCGGAGTGTCTCACGTGAAAATAAAAAAAACCACTATTGTTAAAAAGAAAAGGTAATGTGAGAGAGAACTTAGAAAACAGGTGTATTTTTTGTCTTTTTTTAAAACTTAAAACTTTTTTTTCCTTTTTTTTTTTTTTTAAACAAAAGAACAATGTTAGTAGAACAAATAACACTTTGAACAAAATGGCCAGTAAAAAACATGAACAAGAACAAAGAGGGATAAGAAACTAAAAAAAGAAGATTAAAAAGTGTGAAACAAAGAAAAAAGGATAGACAACTAAAAAGAGAAGAAAACAGGAAAGGAGAAAGATCGCTCGGGAACCCGGGGTCGCGAAACCCGTAAATACCTAAAGAAGGTATTCCCCTGGGGGGCGATTTTTGGAAGGATAAGGTTGGATTTCCCCTGCCGAGTGCCAGTACATAAAAAAGATGAAGTGCTAAATTTACGTGTTATCCTGGAATCTTGCATGATGTTTTGCTTCTGATGAAAAGAACTGTGAAAGCTCCAGTTCAAGAGATAAATTATGTGTTTTGAGTTTCGATAAAATGCACGTTGACCAAAGATTATGTTACGATTCAAAATTAGACGAAGTACTACGGCCTTTTAAAAAAGTTCAGTTTGTTTTGATAAGAGGTTTGATTTCACAATGGAAACAGCCCATTTATTTCGACTTTGATGAACAAATGAACAAGAGTCTTTTGTTGTCGATTATCAAAAGCATTGAGGATATAGGCATTAAAGTAGTAGCAATTGTTTCGGATTTGGGTGGAAGTCAGACATTATGGAAAGAATTAGACATTTCTGAAACAAATTTGTGTTTTGACAGTCCATCCGATCCGTCATCTAAAATATGGGTTTTGCTGATTTACCCCATTATTTAAAATTATTGCGAAATCATTTTTTGGATAAAGGATTAGTTTTAAGTGATGGCACATTGCTTGACAAATCCATCATTCATCAAACTTTTTGACATTAGGAATAGTAAATGTCCAGAGCCTCCGAATAATAAGCCATTAAAAGCTGCTTTTGGCCACGAAAAATACCTAAATCACCAGATAACTGTATTAAATTCCGTGAAAAAAGAAATTTCCGAACTTCGTGTATCTGGCAAACAAAGCATGTTACCTTTCCAAAAAGCAATCATAATATCAATCAACTCTCTCTTTGGTTTATATAGCTCTCTTAAATTTGATGGCATTAAATATATTTTAACTTCAAGACTCACTCAAGACACTTTGGAAAGCTTATTCAGTCAAATTAGAGGTCTTGGCCGTTTTAATGATCATCCCTCACCCTCAGAAGTAATAATACGTGTAAAAAAACTGCTATTAGCGAATAAACTTCCAAATTTATCGGCAAAAATTAATCACGGACAAACTATTGAAAACTACGCATACTTAACAAGTGAAGTATTAAAGAATGCATTCCATTCGGACGCAGATGCCGTAATCGAGGAAATTTCATTCGACGAAAGTGGAACAGAAAAAAGTTTTATAAATTTTGATGATATGAATGAGAATATGTTTTTCAAATGGAAATCCAATTCTGACATAACGCTCTCCAAAAGTGAAGAGGAAGCTCTGGCTTTTATTGCAGGGTTCATAGCTTACAGAATGAAATTAAAATACAATGATACAACACTTGGAACCCAAACAAAAAATCTTACTGAAATTCCAGAATATGGGAATTGGATTTCATTACTTTCAGCAGGAGGCTTAACAATTCCATCTTCATCATGGATGAAAACTGTTAGAGAGATGGACTTTATATTTCGAGAAATTCACGGAGATAATTTTCGTAAAGGCAGGAATGTCATTAAAAACATGACCACAGAGCTTAAAACACGTTTTCCCCATATTCACTTTCAAGCTATTCATCTATTTTCACGAGTAAGAACATTTATAAGAATAAGGCACTTGAACAGGGCCGCATCACTTGTCAGTATAAGAAAAGCCCAACAAAAATCAAATAAATGGAAAAAGTAATCAGGACAATGCATTTTCGAGGTAAAACATTACGATTATTATTTATTAAAATTTTTATTTATTAAATTATTATTATTTATTAACTGATTAATAATTATTTTGCATTTTATTATCACTTATAATTTTCTCACCTAAGGTGGATTTTAAGTATATTTTGTAAAATGCAACAAATTTGGAATTTTTGTTTTAAAATATTTGCATTTTCTTCTTGTTTGAAATTCCATGCTAATGTTATATAAATTAAAAAATAACACCCTTATATTTAACTAAACAGTAATTTAATAGAGAGAGAAAGTGTATGAAATGCAAGCATTTAAATACTTTTGTTAATTTTTAAAAGTATGAAATATATATATATTCTTTCATATATTATTCTTTCAATCTTTCAATTGTATTTAAATATTTTTTTCATGTAAATCATTCAACATTAATATTAGTTTATTATAATGCTATTAACTTTCATGGCTATGTCCGAAACAGCGATAAATATAAAGATTTTAAATGTATTTTTAATATTTTTACGCAAAACAACCCCAATACGTTTAAATCCTTTTTATTTATTATTGTTCCTCTCACCCAAAGTGATCGTAACTACGTCATCACCGGTAACTTCCTGTTTCACTCTCCGAGGTCCGATGAACCAGCCCTTCTTTTCTCTAGCCCTGGGAAATCCCCGCTTCAACCGACTCCCAGTCTTTGGCGCCAATAGAGGGTCATTTGACAGACGCGAATGCCCTCTCTGCGTCTTCGGCTTCACGGAAGATTGATGCCCCGATAGAGGGTCTTTGTGGAAATATTTCCTCTTCTAGTAAATTGCAAAATACTGAAATTATTTCTCCATCTGCAGCGAAAATTGGTACCAGTGGTGTCTCTGGAGGTTGGCACATTCATGGGATCCCGATATCTGCTGCTTCAACTTTTTCTCCGTTAGCAATTAATTATAAAGCAGCCGGAAGAAATATAAACCAGAAACTGACAGGAATTAATTTATTTACCCAGGAAATTATCTCTAAAGAAAACATTGACTTGGTATCGGATGAGACAACTGAACATAATCCAGAATTGGTTGAGGGGAAGATTGTTGATAATGTTTTGGACACAGACTTGACAGTTATTTCTGATTTAATTCAAGAAATTATTGATAAGGTGGTTGCTGAAGTAGATTCTCCTCCACAAACTCCTGATTTAGAAAACAAACCGCTTCATAAGAGCCTGATTATTAAGGATGAAGTAACTCAGTCCGACTCACCTCCGAGTAGTAATACCAGAATTGGTACGGAGGCAAAGAAGTTTATCTCGGAAAACCCGAAAATTACTCGTACTCTAGAAACTAAATTAAAGCATTCAAACATACCTGTTTTCCATAAAATTGAAGCCGTAGAAAAAGCTAAAACTCCTAAAAAGAAAGTTCCAACGCCTATTAAAAAAAAATCCAACGGTAAAGAACTCAAGAAAGTTTCTAAATTCAACTTGTCCCTATCTTAGATGCTTCTCCTGCTCGGTCACCCTCTCCTTGCTCCTCTATTTCAAGTGCCGATTATATTAGGCCATGCCTTTCTCCGGCACCTTCCCCATTACGGGATAAACTCCTGAAATTATGTTCTAAAATACCTGCACCAGATAGGATGTATAGCCCACTTCGCAGGTCACCATCGATAGAGGGTCTTTTGACGGTAGAGGGTAGTTCGGCTGTTGCATCGGAAGATCATTTGCCATTATCAGCAGCTACCATTGACAGAAGAAATAAGAAATTTTTTGCATCCATGGGTAAATCAAGCAGTCCTTTCAAGGTTCCGAAATCGGGTTCTGACATTCCTAAGGAGACTGTTAATAAATTAGTAAGACAAATAACAGATGAATTAAATTCAAATAATACTGAAACTCTTGACTTATTAAGATGCTCAACTTCGAAAGAGGGTCATTCAACAGAAGTTTCTGATGCCCAGTCGCATCCACAACGGTTGAATGCACCTCTAGTAACAGATTTAGTATCAGTTGAAGAGTCTTCCTCAATTATTGAAGTAAAGATTGACAACGTTGATAAGCCCCTGACTGCAGGCTGCACTGAAGTTGACAATAACCCGGAAAATAGTGAAATTAATGAAGAGGTTATTCCCTCTTCGCAGCTCGCTTCCGATAATGTGAAGAAAATTGAGACGACTGTCTCCTCACATATTTCTGATCTTGAGAATAATCAGTCAGACTTGTCTGATGCCCTTCTGGTACTTGATACTCAACCGGACGATAGAGACTTTTTAGAGAATTCTCAGTCGGACTCGTCTTCTATCTCCATTATTCCAGAAACACAACTCCAGTCTACTTCACACTCTGCTACTTCCTCTCCTGTCCATCGAATTCAATCAGTGGTTTCGGTGGTCCAGCCTAAAAAGGTATTCCCAAGGGAAGATAACCTGACCAATGGTTTGTTACAGTTGATTGTCTGGACAAGTCTGGAGCAAGATAACATTCCCCAAGGTTCGCTTCCATCTGTTGTATCACTAGTGGATGAGATTAACTCCCCTGTTGATGTCATTCCTGCTTCCTCTGATATTCCATCAATAATATTGATGTTCATGTTGCACCTTGTCCCTCCTCTACATTTCCGTCAGAATTTGCTGGCACCTGTTGCAGGATCGAAGAAACGAACACAGTTCACTTTGTATCTCGAAATTATCTCAAGTGTACGGAGGCAGGATGCAACGCGACAATTACCCAGACTGACTGGTCTGGTGCCAGAAGCTCATTGTTCCGTCATCTTACCAGGCTTCACAGAATTCCTGAACCTGAAATTGCGAGATGGTGCAGTACGTGTAAAGTTACTATGCCTCAGAAAATTTCGAGCCATCACTGTTTCCGTGGGGGTGGCTACTTTAAGATCTCCCAAGAAGTAATTGATTCTCAATCCTTTAAATACGTCTGCCTGATATGTAAATTTGTCGTTCCCTAACGCGACAAGCTTATCCAGTCATTCCAATGCTCATACCAGGAGGGAGAGATATGTCCATTTGGGTGCCTCTACTCTCAAAGAAGATTTGCGAAAAAAGAAACTTGTTCCTGAGAACTTATATAGAGACTCTTCTCCTCGAGATTCCCCTCACATCAGCCCTTCTCGGGATATTACTCCTTCACTTGCCACAACTTTAGATGCTTCTACTCCTATTAATCCTATTAATGACTCGGGAGATTCTCTTCATCAACCCATCATTCCGGCTCAGCCTGTTCCTGTCTCTCAAGCTAACATTCAAGACCGGCCTTCTTCTCGTGACATTCCCCACCCGGATGATCCACCGCCTTCGCACCCTTTCAACGTAAAATTCAAAGAGATGTTAGAATCAGATATTCTTCCCCCATGGGAGGGTTGGGTTGATTGTTGACGGCCGATTATCTACTCGAGGGATATAGCCACCCCCCCCCCTGGGAGGAATTTGAAAAGCTCCATAATGATTTCATAGACTATTCAAAAACCAAAGTTAAAGATTTGCCTGCCTCTACTGCTCCTTTCACCCAACAGAATGCAGAAGACCCAAAGTTTATTCAAGCGTTGTACAGACGCAATTGGCATAGGGCGGTGAGGAAAGTCATTGGGGAATGCACCAAGATTTGTACAGAAGACCCTGATCTTCTTGCTAAACATTACTTCGATAGCACAGTCCCTGACAGTGACCTTTCATTACTGGATAACTGGGAGTCGGCATCAGAGGAACTAAACATTGAGAAACTTTCTCCTGATGAAGTCTGAACCAGGCTTTCTGCTGCAGAAAACACAGCGCCTGGTTTAGACAGGCTTACGTTTGAACATTGGCGTTCAGTGGATCCAGAGGCACACGCACTTTCTTCGATCTTCTCACTTTGCTTAAAATACCAAAGAATCCCTGAATCTTGGAAAGTTTCCAGAATAGTTTTCATACCTAAAAAAGAAAATTGTACATCAATAACAGATTGGCGACCCATCTCACTGGTTAACACAATAGCTAAATTGTTCAGTGGCTGCCTTACAAAACGTATCATCAACTGGATCTCTGACCAAAAAGTGCTTTGCCCCGCTCAAAAGGGTTTTCTGCCTTTTGACGGGGCGTTTGAGAACAATTATATGTTCTTAAAGAAATTCCAGGATACTAAAAGATCTCCGAACCGCCAGCTTTGTGTCGCCTCAATTGATCTGGCGAACGCCTTTGGTTCGATGCCGCACGCTGCTATTAAAAAGTCTCTTCACAAATCTGGCATAGGTGCTCCTTTAACAAAAATTGTCTCAAGCCTTATTGATGAAATTTCAACATATGTAGTCTCGGCAAATGGTGAAGTTGGTCCTGTGCCGATTTGTCGAGGTGTTCGTCAGGGTGACCCACTGAGTGGAGTCTTATTTAATATTGCCTTCGATCAAATTATTAGGGCTCTCAAGTCGCTCAGTGGGGTCACAGTTCTTGTTTACGCCGACGACATCTTAATTCTGGCCGACTCTGCTGAAGCCCTACAGAATGCACTTGATTTGCTACTTGTCGAATGTTCTAAACTTAACCTGAAAATTAACATAGAAAAATGTTCAACTCTTCATCTGGGTGGCAGTCCCCGAGCCTGCATTCCTACTACTTTTACATTTAATCAGATCCCGATTGAATACAAGTTAGAAATGGATCCGATTATATTTCTTGGAAAACCTATAGGGTTTCAATTAATCAACGATCACAGTGAGGTTAAAGAATTCTACGAAAAAGCATATAAGATATTGCATTCCCTCCTCACTCCTTGGCAAAAGCTTGATGCTTTGAAATCCTTCTTTTTCCCCTCCCTGCTGTACGTTCAGAGGACGCATCAAATAGATAAGAAAGACTGGATAGAGCTCGATGATGCGATCAGGGCTATCATCAAAAAGGAAGTATTATCTCTGCCCCCTCGTGCTTCTAACGAGTATTTATACGGGTCTTCAGCTGACTGCTTATTGGGAATTCCCATGTCGGCTGAAGATTCCGACATCGCCTTGATTGACGGTGCCTATAAAGTTCTAACTTCCAATGATGAAGCAGTCCTTGATGCCGCCTGGTCAGATCTCTGTCAAACCGTCAACTACATAATCAAAGCTGCTCACCGCCAGGCTTGTTCCACTCCTATCCTTGCCTACAGTCATCTTTCCGCGTTCCTCTCTGGAGATCGTCTGCTGGGGGCAAATCAGAATATGACCCTTTTTACTCAAGCACGCATTGCCTCGGGTCGCCTCGGAGTGAGGTGGATCTTCAATAATGATAAGTCAATTTCTCTTTATCGACGTGGTTCGTTGATCCACGATCGCTCCAAAGCCTTTAAAAAATCCGTGAAAGTCTCCGTAAGGGTCGGTCGTTTGCCTTGAAATGCAAACCCGACCAAGGCAAAACTCAGCCATGCTTCGAGAGGTCCAGGGCATCGGCCCATTACCACAAGGCGGGGGACTTCATTCGGTTCTGTGACTGGAGATTTATACATGCTGCTAGACTCAATCTCCATCCACTCAACGGTGTGAAGCCAGGAAATCCAAAACCCCTTCAAGGCTGCAGGAACTGTCAAGATCCGTTTGAAGGTCTCCCGTATGTTTTATGTCACTGCAAGCCTAATATGCAGTTGATTACGGATCGTCATGATCGTATTGTAGAAAGATTGATTCGCTGCTCCTCTCGAACATGGTCCGTTTATAAGCAAAACTAGCCAGTCGCTGAATCTACTAAAAGACCCAACTTGATCCTTTCGCATAAAACAGAAGATGCTGCAATGGTCATCGATGTCACTTGCACTTTTGAGGATGGCCCAGCAGCTTTTGATTCTGCCCGGTTGGAGAAGATTAAAAAGTATGAATATTTAAAGAAATCCCTGGCATCTAAGTTTAAAGAGGTGTCCATCGAGGCGGTCGTTGTCGGTGCCCTTGGGAGCTGGGACCCCAAAAATGAAAGAATTTGCCACCGTCTTTGCTCAAAAAAATACACAAAGTTAATGAAAAAGCTCATCGTCTCTGACACACTACGTGCGTCCAGAGATATTTACATTACCCATCTTAATAGGAAAAATCCGCAGTTACAGCCTCCCAGGTATCGGCAGTTCTTCTCCCGCATTGCTGATTCATCTTCTGAAAGTGATGGCCCTCCTGCTGCCGCTGCTGGTCTCTCCTCACTGGCTGTTCCATCTTCTCCTCTTCTTGTTTCGCCCGCTGTGATCGTTGCTCCTGTTACTGAGCCTGCTTCCGATCCGGCCATTAACTTGAATCCTAATGAAGTTAATTTTGCTATTGAGCTAGCCACTGATGCACATAGCAATTCTGAATCACGCCCATTAGTTGCCTCTGGTGCAACTGTTAATGATGCTAGGAACTCTCGTTCGCCTGAGACCGGTATATCATCATCTATTAGTTCCTATCCTACTTGTGCTCAACGTGGGAACTCTCGTGAATTGCCTGAGTCTCATTCGGCTCATTTGGGACCCAATCGTCCTTCCTTTAATGCCAACTTAAACTCATGCCAAGATGCAATTTCGCGGGACTCTAGAGCTTTATTGCCTGAGCAGCGTACTGACATTCAATCTGTTGAGTGCTCGGATAGGGACTTTGTGCGGGACTCACGCGCTTTATTGCTGGAGCAGCATGGATATTCTCCCCCTGATGTTACATAACTGTGTTGTACCAGAGCTTCTATTCATCTGTTGTAAATATTTTGCATTATTTTAATTTTATTCTTAAGTATTAGTTTATTATCAATTTATTTTTAGTTAATTTTTGACTTAGTTAATTGATTTAGTTGTATTCATTATTAAATTGTTTCTTTATTTATTCTAAAGAGTTTTGTACTTAGAGTGTTTTTTTATATGTGTTTAGGTCGCGCATCTTCCTACCTTCTGCCCCTTCTCTCAGTTAATTTTGTAGCGTTGTTTAAGAACAACTCACTTATTAAATTTCTTTTAGATTATCTTATTTTAGTCAAGCTAGATTAGAGTAGATTAATCTGAGTTTTAGTTGATTTAAATAATAACTTTAATATTCTATTGTTGTTTTAAGAAACAACACTTTTTTTAGTGCTGCTTTAACAAGCAGCAACTTTGCATGTTGTTTAACAACAACATTTTTATTTTCAAAATTTTAGTTTTTTCGTGGTGTTCAGGTTTGAATCACTCCAAATTTTTTATCTTTTTGCTTTCCTTTCTTAATAAATTTAAAATATTTCTTCTTTCCTTACCTTTCCTATAAGTTTTTTATGTTGTAAGTGGGATTAAGCAGTGTTTGGCACTGCTGCTTTTTCCCATGTTCTTTATTTTTTTTTGAGGGGTTATGATGAAGCTTGTAATTTGCAGTATGATTTGTAAATTAAACATGCTCTCTGAACATCTCTTAAAATAATTATTCGATTTCAAAACTGTCTGCATCAGCGTGTTTATCAAATATTTCTCTATAATACCACCGATTTTCATATTTTTGTATGAAACAGTTTTCGTAATGTTAACGAAGAAATACCCCCGGTCATAAAAAATATGGATGCCCATCTAGTAGGAGTATACCCGGATGATCTACGCAGATTTTCAGTGGTCCATTTCCAAATCAAAACTTTTTTATATATATATAGAAGGAAAAATTTTGGATAGTGGCCATTACCGGCTAAAATGATCAATTACTTCAGTAAAAAATTAAACTGGCGCATGTTATTTAATTCCTTGTCTGTTTGTTTAAATATTTAGCAAATTATATGTTAGTATTTATTTAATAATTATTTGTAAACTTTATTCAATTTGCAGCAACATATGGTCAAAGCTGTAAGATCAGATGCAAGCAGTGCACCAAGTTTTGACCAAGTAAAAAGTAGTGTGTACAGAGCATTAGCGAGTGATCGACCTCAAAATCCCAAAAGTGCTCAAGATGTCGATATAAAAGGAGAATGGACCAAGACTATAATTGGGACCAACTTTTTGCTGATTGATATAAAAGAAAAAGAAGGCAGAATTTTGGTAAGATTCTACTATTGAATTTCTTAAATTTTATTTGAAAATTAAGAATATTAGATTTTTTTTTTTTAAACGTATAAATTTATTTTTCATTTCATTAATCTATGTTGATAAATAAATAAGACAAGAATGAATGACAAATCATGGTTTAAATATAGATCATTAAGTGTTTTCCAACACATCCAGAATAGTGTAACAAAACTTCCCGAATTAAAATGGGAAAATCGTATCTTAAAAACCTGAAAACACATAGGGGAACCGAGGGAATGCCGCCAACCCGGGTTATGCCGCCACCCCACCTAGTTTAAAAGCTAAGGGCAGTTTGAGATAGTGAATGTGCCTGCACTATAACGGCCAACAATATAAACAGTGCCTAAAGTGAGAGTGACTTTGCTGTACGTCGTTCGTTTGTTCTAGTGAAAAATGTTAGTTACTGATATTGATGCCCATTGTATTTTTAACGAATATTTGGAAATACCTGTTTTATTTCAAATTTGACGTCATATTTTTCCAATCGAATAACTTTGTTAATAATATTATTTTTTTTCATTCTTTTTCCTTCTAATTATGACACCATTTTTGGCAGAAAACCCCTTATTAACGTAACCGATATTCATCCTTCATGCATAATAAAAAATATCCCATTTTTTGTTTCAAGTATGACGTCATATTTATTTTCTTTTGAATTCTTTTTATTTTAATTTTTAATTGTCCAGGAGAAATTATTATTCCAGATTTAGTTTTTCTTGGCAACAAGAAAGAAAGATGGCTAAATTTATCGGGAAAATGTCAATTGATTCTGTATGAAAAAGAATGAAATTTTGAATTATTAAGATAATTATTTGAATAAATTAAATAAACTATAGCCTATGTTCATTTCCGGGTTGTAATCCATCTATATCAGAAAAATACAAAAGCATTAATTCATCCGTTTAGATGCTGACTTCATTCAAACATTCGGACACACATTGACATTTATAATATTATAAGGATATGTAGAGCATTTTCTAAGAAACGTATATATGTACACCCACGGCAGTTAAGTGGTTAAATCCCATACATGCAACCTTGTAATTACTTTTTATTTCACCGTTACAGGTATTTGGCACCTTGGAAAATTTGAAAAAGCTGTGCTCTTGTGAAAAAATATTTGTAGATGGGACGTTTAAAGTAGTTCCTTCACACTTTAAACAGTTGTATACAATACACGGGAAATATTTGGGTCAAGTTTTCCCATTTCTCTACTGTTTGATGGAAAGTAAAACAATGGCAAGCTACAAACATTTATTTTCGAGTATAGCGCAACTTTCTCAGCAAAACAATGCTCTTTTTTGCCCTAAAATGGCAATGATGGACTTTGAAACATCAACCATGAAGGCAATTCAAGCAACATTGCCAAGCACTAAGCCAAAAGGGTGTTTGTTCCATTACACTCAATGCATTATGAGAAAGGTGAGTCTGTTTATATGCAATTTCCCCTCTTCAAACAACTTTAATTTTCAGAATTTGTCAGTTATCACGGGTCAGACTCCAAAATATATTTTCCGAAATTGTAGAAAAGCTAAAAGAACTTGTCAGTACAAAAATTTGCAGTAAATTAAAACTATAAAAACAGAAACTAATAATTACAAATCCTATTTTCGAAAAGCTAGCAATATTTCAAAAATGAAATATTTATTATAATTAAATACTTTAACTATAATATTAACTGTAATATTAACTATAATATTAGCTACAACAAACTGTCATTTTAACATTTTTTTAATCATAATTCGAAAACTACTTGGAAGAAAAATTAAAAAATTGAGAATTTGCATAAAGCAGGACATAATATAGATCTATCAAAAAAATTGTAGGTTGCAATTCCTATTTTTTTCGAATTATAATTTTGAAATTGTTGATGACGGTTTCAGATCTTCCTATCTCTTTTTCAAAAGACCTACAACTAATGCCTGATAATGCAAAAGATTCAACAGCATCTTTTTCATATTCACTCAGTTTACTTCCTTTTGGCATTGTTATAAAACTAACAAAACTTTTAATTGAAAACATCAGAAAAATCACTATACAGAAGAGTTTTTATTCTGCAAATGAATAATAATTACACATAATATTTCTATAAAAAATAGTACTGTCCTTAAAGTTTTCACACAGGCAAAAATAGCGTTTGTTTGCATAATTATTATTTTTTCGCAATAAAAAGCTCACAGATATATTTTGTTGACTTTTATATCAGTATTTCCACTTTATGATCAACATTAAATTACCATTTCAACTATCCTACTTTAAATTTATCAAAATTTTTACAATTTTTTGCTATCCTTAAAGTTTTCACACGCACTGTATCACCTATCCATGTGGAATTTTTAAAACAGCCCATTTTGTGTTAAATGCACATAATAAGGCTCACATTAGGTCTTGTACATAAATATACATAATTAATTGTCCATGGCCCTAAATGAAATTTCAAATTGTAATATAGATTAACGTATGAAATTATTTTTCATTGCTATATGTAAAGCTTACATGCTATAATTTGTTTTATTATTATTATTAAAAATTTTCCCTATAGGCTAGCTTAGTGATATGTTAATTTGAGATTTATTTTTACCTATTAAAAGAAATTCAATTTTAAACAGATTTTAAACATGTGGATTTATTCATGTGGTATCTGATGATGATTGTTTGTTTAATAAAATTTTAATATTTACTAATGTAATAAAATTCACATTGTATTTAGTTTTTAATTGCATAATTAAATACATTTTTAGGTTAAAAAATCTGGGCTTTTCGCTCTTTATCGAAATGATGTAAACGTGCACCGGTGGATTCGAAGAATTGCTGCTCTTCCACTGGTTCCAGTCGAATCAATAAGAGATGTATTTATCTATATCCAACAAAATGCACCACAAATTCCCCAAGCGATGGTAATCCACGAATATTTGATGAAAACTTGGTTGGGTCAGATGGGAAATGCAGCAATTGATGTGTAAGGCGATTCTTTGTTACGTCGAAATATAGTTGTTTTTATGTTTTTATTAGTGTATAACTTTAGTAGATGAATGTATAATAGCAAATGTAATAATAATAATAATAATAAAATAGTAATAATAGTACACACAAATAAATAGGACTAAGAAGGAACAAATTAATTAGATGGTTTATTCAAAGTTAAATTGTCATGTATGTTACAAGCGTAACAAAAATTTTAATCGCATGTTTCATAAGTATATTACATCACAGTAAGAACTTTATAATGTGATAATGATATATATCTGAAAATTGTCATGCTGTAACTCTCGTATCTATGAACCGAGTTGGATGCAACTTGGTGTGTACATAGTACATACTGTGATGTAGTAATCACATTTATTATTTATTTTTTTAGATTGTAATGCAGCATTATTATCTCACGTTTTAAACTATTTATTTTCAACTCAAAACATCGTTCAAATCGCTTTTTTTTTTCTTTCCTTTTTACCGCAAGTAACAGAACTTTTTATTTCAGCTTTTCCCCCTCTTCCTGTTCTATTTTTAGAAACAGCGCGATTTGCAAGTGACGTCAACCGCGTCATATTAGAGGTGTGTCTTCGATTCCCTTTTGAACGTAGTTTCGTTTTCTCCGTGCTGTCATTCGTTCTACAATTCATACGCAATTTTAATTTAACAAATAGATTTAAATCAATTGTGGATGTAGTTTTGTAAACCCCTTTTATGTAGTATATATATCAATGCAGCCAGTTTTTAAACAGATTTTAAGATTTACGAAAGTTTTAATATGTATTATTTTTGACAATGTGATTTGTCTTTTTCAAATCGGACCTAGTGCCTGTTTGAAGGAATGCGAAACACCGTTCAGCGATCATGTTATTCTAAGGTGCTCATTTAATAAGTAAAAGTTTGTCGCAGATCGCCGATGGAATTTAATTTAACGTTTTTCGAATTTGGACTTTGTATCTTCAAGACATTCTCTAAAAACCAGCTTTAGCCTGCATTTATTTTATCATGGAATTACTTCAAGTTTTTAATAATGCTACGTGGAACGTTTTTATAATATGTACGGTGACCTACTTCTTCTACCTTCCAACCTCTCAAGTGAATAAACAAATAAAGAAGATTTATCTTAAAAAAAGGCTGAGAACAGCAATTTGAATTTCTAATGCGGCTGACATTTTGAAAAACATGATTTTTGTGCCTGCGACAGCATTTGTATATATCAACCTATTTCGATATGAGTGAGCATGTACAAAGGAATTACTAAGGTCTCGACCAAGTTCATTGGTTAACTTCATCCATCATGTTGTTTTAAAATGGCGGCCATTTCAAGATATTTCCGCATTTGGCGACCAAATATAAATAACTTTAAATAAGAGTAGCTTTGATAAACTTGACTAATTTCGCAAAATTCTCTTTCATATTCACTATTGACAAAAACTAATATGGAATCTTCTATAATCGGGTTCCATTAGTTTGAGTTCCGTGTGTTTGAATAATATAAGCTGTCTTTTAAAAAATAAGGAATATGAAAGTTACCTCTTTTTAATAAAGTAAGTATATTTTTTATACTTGCTACGTATTATAATATTTAAAAGTTTTTCATCTGTTTTGATCCAACATATAGATAAATTAGACGTATTTTTTCTTAATAGGTAGCGTATAAAGGGGTTTATAAAAAGACTCCCATAAATTTATGGTTACATGATAATCATTATGATGGTATTAGATCGTTAAAAGGTTTTCACGGTTACAATGAGTATTGCCATTTATGCGAAAAACCATATCAAAATAAAGAAGACCAAAGGTGCCCGGGCGCTTGTTATGTGTGTAAAAATTATATATTACCCAAAAAATTTGAGCAAAACTAACAAAAAGGTGAGAAAAACAATAAATGAGAACACTAATATGTATATTTAAAACCATTTAAGAGAGTCAAAGGTTGATAATTAAAAGACCAAAGTATTCCGATTAAAAACTGTGTAAGTTAAAAAGCAATAACCGTTAAAATATAAACAAAGTCCAAGATGACGTACAGAGACTACCTGAAAACAAATTTAAAATCACAGAAATGTATGACAAACAAAAAATTAAGTTGGAAAAATTCCTCAAAAGCTACAGTTTCCTAATCGGCACTTGATTCTGATTCCATTTCTTCATCAAAGTTTTGCAGTTGTTTACGATCCTTTACATTACTGACTGATGGGTTTTGGCTTTTGTTATTCTTCTTTTTCTTCACAGTGGAAAACTGTGAAGAACCCCGGATTGTTTTTTTCTCTTTCTGTATACAAGATTTTTTGCTTGGTTTGTCAGTTTTACTAGTATCAGGTCTATGTGGTGTTTTTGCAGATGTGACAGACTTAGTCTGAATTTCAGGTGACGTTTTGGATTGACTTGGGGATTTTTGAGACTGATTGATCTGGTATACTATTTTAACAGGTTCTGAGGAAGGTTGCCAGCGTTCTAATAGTGGGGTTGCATAGCATTTACTACCACAACTAACATCACGGGTTTCTCTATTTGAAGAGGTTGTTGATTGTGCTTTAGCTGAGTTACTTGGTGGAAAGGAGGTGTCAGTCTGGGTGCTTATGTGCCTTACAGAATTTTGTTGTTGCTTGAGTAGACTAGAGTAGGAGACTCCAACTGACGGAGTTCTGGATTCAACAATTTTGCGGGCTTCAGGGTAGGAGAGATTTTGAGTTACTTTAACAGCAAGGATTTTCTTCTCACGTATCCAGTTTGGACAGGAACGGGAATATGCTGTATGATCACCCTTACAGTTTATACAGCGTTCAGAGTTTTGACATTAATTACCGTCGTGGCCAACTTCTGCGCAGCGTGCACAGGTAACGGAACCTCGACAGGTAGTTGTGGTGTGACCATAACGCTGGCATTTAAAGCAACGGAGGGGATTAGGTATGTAAGGACGGACAGGACAGTTCAAGTAAGCAGCTTTAATTCTTGATGGTAAATTAGGGCTATTAAAAGTCAGAATGATGTGCTTCGTAGGAAGCACCTGCCCATTCCGACGGATAGTTATACAACGTACATCTATGATATCTTGGTCTTTTAAATTTTGTAAAAGTTCGTCTTTAGTAGAGAATAAAAGGTCTGGCTCGGATATTACACCACGGCTTGTATTTAGAGTTTTATGTACTTGAGTAGAAACTGAGAAAGAGCCTATTGTAGAGCAATTTAAAAGAAGATGTGATTGTTTGGCTGAAGAAACCTCAACAAGCAAATCACCAGATTGTAATTTTTTGAGAGAATGACCATCCCCCAAGACAGACTGGAATGTTTTTGCAATGAGAAATGGTGAAGTTTTTTTGAAAGAGCTATCAGAGAGACTATCAGTACGTTTAATGACAAAAAAACGAGTGTATGAGGAATTCTGTGCAATTTGTTGCTCTCCACGTGGGAGAGAAATAGAAGTAAGTGAGTTATTTGCATCCATATTAGAAATAAAAATAAGAATTCAGACCCCGACCGCACCACCCACTACCGAGCCCAACAAGGGGATGCACATCGTGCACCAGTGCTAACCAGGGCCTATACGGTCACAAAACACTCCTATGCCAGTCTCCACCCTTAATAAGATGGCTAGTAAGTGTCTGCTCACTTGATCCCCAGCCAGTGACAGAAGTCAGCTGACCAGCCGATTGATGCATACGGGACCAATATGCACCTCCCGTCTACCTGAAGCAGGGGCCAAAGCAGCGTGTTGGTTTCCCTCAACTGCCAGGATCCCCTTTTCCAGGGATACTGGTCGCCACATACGGCAAACACGTGGGTGGTTTACAATTCTCCATGAGTCGATATACAGGATGATATCGGCTCATACAGAATTGCCCTCACCTCCGAAGAAGAAACCACAATGAGAGTGAAACAAAGAGGAAAGAAAGACAAGAGAAAAGAGGAAAATAAAAAAGAAAGATCGCTCAGGAACCCGGGGTTGCGAAACCCGTGAATACCTAAAGAAGGTATCCCCCTGGGGGGATGTGTGTTTAAGGACAGATTGTGACGCATCTGACGTAGCTATAAGATGCCAGGAATGCGACCGCCTGTGCCGTTCAGAAGAATGCTTTCAAGCACACAAAAATAAGGAAAATAATCAAGCGTTGTCCTATTGTGACCGGGTAAGTTTACTTTATTGAAGTTGAAGGCAATAATGTGGTGGTTCACAATTATTATTTATTATATAGGGGAGATGGGGGCACATGTGAACAGTTCGCATAAATATAGCTTTTTCTCATAACTGGATTAATTTCGATAAACAAAAACTACTTAATATAGTAAACAGAACTTTCTTTTGCACATGGTATTTTTTCAAAATCACCTGTATAGTTCTTCTTACATTTTTTAATAGTTTTATAAAATCAAAAAATTGTTCACATGTGCCCCATCAGCGGGGTAGTTGTGAACACACGTGGGGCACATGTGAACACAAGGAAAAAATATCCTTTAATGTGCTTTTTATTCCTTTATTCATTTGTCATAGTAATCATTAGTTATATTACCTTTTAAATTCACCATAAAGAAAAATATATATGTATATTTCTCTAGTTTCTGCGTGATATGTTTAAGCAAAAGATTATAAAATGAAAATAAGTAGATTTGGTGGGGAGAGTCTTAGATGATTCATTAAGTATTGTTGCAATAAAATAAAAAAATAAAGAAGCAATTTAAAAAAAGAAATTAAAACTTTTAAATTTTGTTTAAGGGTTTTTGTTTGGTGGAAAATTTAGGGAGGGGGCATTTACATACTATTTATCGGAAATCTGCCGAAATACGAAAGATTCTCAACTCCTGTATTTGCCTTATTTTCTTGTAAATTATAGATAAAGAAGGGTTTTTTAATGATTAAAAAAAATCTCGACTATAATCCCCCACCCCCCAACTTCTTTTGTTTTTGAAAGGGGGGGGGGGGTACAATCGGGATTTTACGGTAGTTATCAGTTTAAAAATTGTACTTTCTTAAAATATTACTGGTATCTATCTCCATTCAAAGCATCATATACATAAATGTTTTAGAGATGGAAGTAAGCCATCATTGCAAGGTTAGAACAAATGTAAAAGAAAAATGTGCAAAGTTGTTCAAAGTAATACTTTTGTATTAACAATGCATAAAAAATATTGTTGTAAACCGTTTAGTAAAATAATATATAACACTTATTGCATTTTAGAAAACATTAAATTTATTTAAAGTACAATTGAACGTAGACGAGCCTGTTGTTCTTTATGTATTTGCTGAAAGATGTGTTTTTGGAAGTTTCAATACAAAATCATCTTTGTGAGAGGAAAATATCTTCAATTTCAGGAAAATTGTAGATAATGGAACTGACATTATCTCTCATTAAGTTAACTGAAAGAAACAGAATCACAGAATGATTATTGGGGTACTTATGAACTGTTCATATCTGCCCCAACTAGCCTGTTCACAAGTGCCCCACATTGCTGCTTCTGTTAAATTGATGAATAATTAACATTTCTCAATTTTAGAAGAAAAAGAATTTTATCAAAAATGTTTATTAGTATTCATAGTATATGGTAAAACCCTCAAATTCAAATAAATGAATAAATAAATAAAATTATTCGCTTATGAACTTGGAGCAATGATTTTACTTTTGAGATCTAAAAACAGTGTTTTGGCTACAGAGGACAAACAAAATGTCATAGAGCTTCAAAAAATTTTTACCATATGTCTACAGATGCTATCATCTTTAGTAATTTTTTTCAAATAAAAAAATTACAGTAACTATCGAAAAACTGCGATGTTCACATGTGCCCCGTGTTCACATGTGCCCCCATCTCCCCTATATATTTTTTTTCAGATCTATCAATTCAGGGATTGTTGTAAAGTTATACGTAGAAGGATTTGCCCCCACGGAAATCACCGATGTGAGGAAATTCGCTGTGCATCATGCAAGATGTTTGTTAAGGCACCGATTCATTTTTGCTACTTAGAAAAAATAGAGCCAAAACAACTATCCGATAAGATCATATTTTTCGATTTTGAAACGGATCAGACTACTGGCGAACATTTGATAAATTTTGCTGTAGCCCAGTATTCAAATGGAGATGAAGCGATATTTCCGGGCTACACAGCATGTCAGGATTTTTGCTCATGGCTGTTTTCAAGAAAACACAAGGGTTACACGGCCATTGCACACAACATGAAGGGGTAGCTAGAGAATTTCATTTTTTCATAAGCGTGTGTGTAATTTTTATTTTTATTAAATTAATTTTTTAATAAACATGTACTTTTTCCCTTCTTAGATTTGATGGACAGTTTATAATGGCCTGGCTGTTGCAGCAAGGTACAGTCCCGGATGTTATACCGAATGGGTCATTGATAATGTCTATTAGGCATCCAAGCCTGTCAATTCGAATTATTGATTCCCTAAATTTTTTACCCATGTCGCTATCAAAATTACCCACCTGTTTTGGTATTACAGAATTGAAGAAAGGATTCTTTCCCCATTTATTCAACTCCCCAGAAAATCAAACATACATTGGTGTTTTGCCAGACATGTCCTTTCTACAGTCCAGATATCGCGGGCGTGAAAAAAAGTTTGGATTTTGGCTGTTGTTTGAACGCATTAAGAATAAGAGAAGAAAGTTGGGACAAAGCGAGTTTCGGAGGAGCGTGTAAACGTATCCTTTGCTTGATAGTGAACAGCTTAGGCGAGTTTTCACGCTGCTTGTGGAAAGACTTCGGACGCGTACGCCCTTGGGCCACGGCCCATAACGTGTTTCGGAGAAACTACTGCAAGAACGAGAAATCGTCCTCGAATCTCGAACTAGCCAAATTGGCAGAGCAGAGCCTTGGCGCAGTGCCCGCGACTGTCTTCAAGAGGTTTTGGGAGCTTGTCTCGAAACACAATCTCGTTGAAGCTAGATCTGTTCTGTCCTAGGTTATCTAGCCAAACCATTACTCTCAGTAGGGTAATTTGAAGCTAAAAAGTTAAGGAATTGAGAAAAGGATTTGAGAGCACTCTCTTTGCAAAGCAGAGAGTTTGCTCGTTTCTTTTTTTTTTTTTTTTTTTTCCAAAGATTTTCCTAGTATTCCGGTGTTCTGGTTTTGGCAAAATAATGGCAGACCAAGGGGAAAGTGGAGCTCCATTGTTGTTAGACACTATGTCTGACTTTGGAATCCCTAAAGTGGTATCACCTAATGGAGATACAGACACAAACAGAGACACTAGAAAACTGGCAAGTGCTCTAATAAGCAAAATCAAAGTAATGGTCTTTGCCAAAACAAAAGGAATCAATGAAAAACAAGTTATAAGTGACGACCTAGATGAACTAAGTGAATTGTTCATCGAACAATAGGTGGCTCTAGCCGTCGCCAATTCTAAGGTCGAAACCTTGACATTGCAAATGCTAGATTTGCAAACACCCTCGAACGCACATTCGAACGCAAACTCGGACGCAAATTCCACCTTCGCCGAGGCCGCAAGGCCTTCGGCGGAACAGGAAAACGAGGGCACTAGGGCAAGTAGACAGACACCCGAAAAGAGGGGAAAGACCGTACACCAGGTGTGGTCACTGACCACGTCCTTCTAATTTATCCTAAGGATAAGGGTCTTAAGAGCAAGTCCCTAGAAAAGAGACTGACTAAGGCGATCAACCCTACCGACTTGAAGATTCAGGTCAAGGGCAGAAATCAGGTGTCGTCCGGAGGTCTGTCTGTACGCCTCTCGAAAAGGGAAGAAGTCGAAACCCTACTAAAGCGATCAGGGAAAATGAGGAGTTGAAGGACATAGTACAATGTACGATCCCGAAGCTCCGAAACCCTAGAGTGATCGTCTATGATGTCCCCTCTGACATCGAAGGGACCGATGTCGTAAAAGCGGCAGCCGAACAGGCTGGAGTTGAAGTCGAACACCTTAAGGTCAAATTCCCCATTAAGGGAAGAGACCAGAGCCACTGGGTGTTAGAAACGACCCCAGAGGCCTTCCACCCGCTTAAGAAGTTGGGCAGGCTGGTCCTGGGATGGAGCAGGTCTAAGATCTCTGAACACCTCAGACCAATGCAATGCTTCAGGTGTGGTCGCTACGGTCACATTAGCAAAAATTGCAAAAACAAAGAGGCGTGCTTGGAATGTGGGAGCACCAAGACGCCCAAATCAAAATCTTGTGCAGAGGGAAGATGCCACAGCCACTGTGGGAACTGCGAGCATATAAACCAGTTCTATTACCAGAACAACGGGCGAGCCTGGACCACTCCCCGCTACACCCCATATGTCCTACCCGCGCTCTTGAAGTATTGAAATTAAAGAAGCGTATCAATTATGGATAATTTACGCTTGGGGCAACAAAATGTCGGAAGGTCTTTCACGGCAATGAACCAGCTGAAAGTTGACCTTGACAACTACGATGTAGTATGTGTTCAAGAACCTCCACAATTAACAAGTGGGAAATCCGGAGGAGCGCCAGAAGCGGTAGTCCCCTACTGCTCAGGGGCCGGCTCACGATCAGCGGTCCTAGTCCCGAACAAGGACATTCCGGTAACGGAATTGTTCGCATCTCGGGACATTGTAGCAATCCTCCTGGACTTTGTTAAGACCAAAATTGTGGTGGTTTCTGTCTACCTTGAGTCCGACAAGGTGGTCGACGATCAGTTGCTCATCCTGGAAGACCTTCTGGTCAAACATAGAGAAGGATATAATACTATTGGGAGACTTTAACGCAAAGAGCGCGGTTTGGGGTAATCCCCTGCACAAAACAAATGACCGGGGTGATCTAATCCTGGAGCTAACTATGCAACATGGTCTCACGATCTTTAACGATCCTCGGAGTGACGAGACGTTCCATGGCTCAAGAGGTACCAGCTGGGTCGATCTATCTATTGGTAGATTTGCCCTGCCCATGAAAGTCAAGTGTTGGGAAGTGGAGCTTTATGAGTCGGAGACTGACCATCGTCGTATTTGCACGACAATCGCGACCGATTTGCCGGCCCCGAATCCAAAATTTAGGATTCGACTCAAGAACTTGGACGAAAGCAAGTTTCGGGAGGCCCTGTCGAATGAGATAGGGGGCATGTCTCCGGACTGGCTAGAAGGGAAGTCGGTAGACGAATGTGTGGAATACCTAACAAAAACAGTGCAAAATCTATGCAATAAGCATATCCGTAAGAAAAAGGCGAGAAAAAGAGTTGTTCCGTGGTGGAGCCGAAGTCTATTGGTCGAGCGCAAGGGTGTTCAAGCCGCAAGGCGAAGATACCAACAATGTAAGGCAGATGAAGATCAAAGGAAGGAGTACGAGCTACTCTATCGTAAACTCCAGGCCCGCTTCAAGAAATCTATCAGGCGGGCCAAGTGGGCCCATTATAGGTCAATTCTAGAGGAAATTGACCCGGGTAAACCATTTGGGCCGCACTTCGATTGGGCAAGAGGAAGGGCCACAGGCCACCTCAAGTTAAGTGCGCTGGCCAAAAATGACGGAAGCATCACCTCGGATTTCAGCTCAACTATTGAGGAATTAGTGGATTATCACTTTCCCACGGATATAGCAGAAAGGGATGAAGATGAAATAACACACACAGACGTCGCTGACGACCCCCAATTCTCCCTAAAGGAACTTGAAGGGGTTTTCAAGTCCTTGAACAAGGGTAAAGCGCCAGGAGTTGATGGCTTACCTCTAGAGATAATTGAAGCTCTGTATCGGACAAATAAATCACTATTTCTAGCGTTGTTGAACAAGTGCTTAAAGGATGGGGTCTTCCCCTCCTCATGGAAGCTAGCAGATCTGGTTCTATTTAACAAATCTGGCAAAGATCGTAAGGCCACCAGCTCATACCGCCCTATTTGTCTCCTTCCCGCCTGGAGTAAGGTGTTGGACAGACTGGTGACGAGCAGGTTGAATTATCATGCCCAGTCCCAGAAATTCCTTCACAAAAACCAATTTGGTTTTACTCCGGGAAAGGGAACGGAAGACACTCTTCACGAGTTGAAGACATCAATAAACAGCAGTCATGAAAGGGACAACGACTGCTGTTTTGTTATGTTAGACATAAAAGGAGCCTTTAACAACTTACGGTGGTCTTCGATCTTCAAAGCACTCAAAAAGATGAAATGTCCGAACAACTTATTCAAACTAGTTAAGAGCTTTCTCTCAAAGAGGAAGGTAACATACCGAACGCCAACGACTACCATGGTGCGTGAATACACGGTCGGTTGTCCGCAGGGCTCTAATTCCGGACCTTTCTTCTGGAATTTGGTGGCAAACTCACTGTTTGCATTGGAGTTGGGCGAGTTTGTTAAGATAATAGCGTACGCTGACGACTTTGGCATCATTATAGAAGCCCCCAACGCATATGCGTGTGGGAAAATAGCCAACGTTGTATTGGCAAAGATTGCAGAGTGGGCTGCAAATCACCATCTGACCTTCAGCGCCGAAAAGACCACCTCCATCTACTTCAGAAAGATGCGAAGATTGGGGAGCCACAAGCGCAACCCGAGGACCCCTCCTCGGATCTCCTTTCTTGGTCGTCCCGTCAAGGCGAAGCCCACGGCGAGGTATTTGAGGGTGATCTTGGATGCGAAGCTAAATGGCATGGCACATGTTGCGTATATTAGAGAAAGCATGGCGACCTATTCGAACGCTATTTACTCTCTCAGTCGTAGGGACTGGGGCTTGAGTGGGGTGGTGCTTAAAAATCTGTATAAGCGTGGCTTTGAGAGGCTTGCAACTTACGCATGCAGCTTCTGGTGGACAGGCACCGATCGGATGAGGAATAGGCTGGAATCTATTCAGAGACTGGCCCTTCTTCCGATCACTAAATGCTTCCGTACCACAAGTACGGCAGCTTGTCAAGTCTTGGCAGGTGTCGTTCCACTGGACCTGCAAATCGAACGCGAACAGCTCTGCACGCGAGTCCTCCGCCTCGGAGAAGACGTTTACGTAGGCTCTGAGGAAATCAAAGCCAGTGATGTGCAGTTAAATGCAGAGCGCTGGAAAGTCCACCCCGCCAATGCACCTTCCATACACTGGGAGATGGCCCCCGAAGATCTGGGGAGCCCCTCAGAACATCGAGGAAGACTCATCTTCACAGATGGGTCGCGAACCACAAGTGGGACAGGTTCGAGGGTCGCCATATACGAAGGTGGAGTACCAACAGGAGAATACTCCTACGGTCTCCCACCTCATGCCACGGTCTTTCAGGCCAAGCTCGTCGCAATAATGAAGGCGTTGGAGGTCTGCGGCTCAAGAGAAAGAATAGCTACTAAACTATTCAGTGACTCGAGGTCATCGTTACAAGCACTCGCCAATCAGAACAATCTCGACCCCATCTGTACACGGATACATGAGCTGAGGGATGGAATGGAAATTCAATGGTTCTGGGTAAAGGCCCACGTTGGAATACAAGGCAATGAGCATGCCGACCGTCTAGCGAAAGCTGGCACGGAAAAATCCGCAGTTGATGTCCATGTTGGAATGTCCCATAGATTCGTTAAGACCAGAATCCATGCAGAAATACTCAATTTCTGGCAAGAAAGATGGGACGGTGAGAGAAGAGGGCGGGACGTACATTCTGTCCTTCCAAAGGTATCAGAGTCTCGCGCTTGGACATCACCATTTCTAAATTGGGCATTGACGGGACACGGGCCTTTTCCCGCCTATTTCCGTAAATTCAATATCCATCCCACGGCACGAGGCTGTCCTTTCTGTACAGACCCGACTCCAGCCACGAGCTTTCACTTGCTCGTTACGTGCGTCGGAACAGAGCCACTAAGGCGAAGGTTCTGCCCGAAATTAACAAGAGCTAATGTCCGGTACTATTTCAAAGTCCCGGAGTTGAGAGGGTCACTAACGGCCTTCCTCAAAGAAATGATGCCTAAATTAAATTAAGTATCATTAATGGGCGGTCCCTTCGTAAGGAAGTTACCTATTTGTGCATGTTTACGTCAATACTAAAAGGAATTGAAACAGAAGCCGAGAAGATGAAGTTTTGAAGTATGAAGTAAGAAGATTGAAGACTATGTTGTTTGTAAATATATTTGTAAATATTTGAAGTTGAATAAAAAGGAATTGTTTTGAAAGTTGCATTATTATTATCATTTCTATTTATATGGTGGGCCCGCCATACTTGTTTGTTGTAAATATACCACTGAATCATGTCTATTTATGTAAATCCGCTTCGCGGATCTCGCCCCAATCAAACGCCGAAGTGCAAAATCTAGATGTAGCATGGAGTTTGGAATGTAATTATATGTATTAAGTTATAAATAAAATGGCTAATAGGCCGCGTTTGAGGGCGGGGTTGGCGGGGGTTGGTGTACCTTCCCGTGAGAGTGTGAACTCTCACGACCCGATCAGACTTTATTCTAAACTAGGAAGGCAAGGCAGTGTGCTCGGATGAAGTGCCAAGAGTCGCCGCTAGAGCAGTGACCAGAAATCAGTTTTAAACTCATGCGATGGCCAGTATTGGCTAAGGGCATTACCCAATAGTTTTACAGTCCAGATACAATGGCACCAAATTCACGCATCGCATTCCTGATATGGTATGATGAAAATAAGGGAGAGGTCTTTAATTTTCAAGAAGAGATGTTGGCATATTGCAGGTAAGAAAATATTTCTGGAATTCTGTGTTATTATAGGTGTGTTATTAAATTCTTGTGAATATTTTTGTTATCGATAGGTCTGATGTTGATATTTTGAGGAGGTGCTGCTTGGAATTCAGAACACTCTTTCTTGATATTGCTGATGTAGATCCATTCAGGTGACTTTATTTTTAAATGCTTTTGGAAAATAAAATATGTTTTTTTAAAAATATTGAAATATTTTGTTTGTTTTTATTTTAAATTTTTTGTTCGTTTTCTTTTTAGATATGTAACTTTAGTCTCTGCGTGTATGGCTGCATACCGTGCTCATCATATCCAGCCAAACACGATTGCCATGATGCCTATTCAAGGCTATGTTATTTCAACAAATTACAGCCCTGACAGCATACGTTGGCTCGACTTCATAGCTGAAACAGAGGGTTTAAATATCCAACATGCTCTTAATAGCATCGGAGAATATAGGGTTGACGGTATATCGGTGGATGGATTCTGTAAAGAGACAAACACCATCTACCAATTTCAGGTAAATCCTTGTAGTAATAAAATTTATTATTTCATTTTCCGTATTATTGTGTGTTTTCTAATTAGGTTTATTTTATCTTTCTAATTTAGGGCTGTTACTTTCACGGGTGCGATATTTGTTATGACGGTCAAGTAATACACCCATTTAAAGGCATACCCATGTCTACGGTGCTACAGAAAACAAAAGAAACTTCGATGAAATTACAAAGTAAGGGTTTCAACATGGTAGAAATATGGGAGCATGAATTTGCTGCTCAAAAAAAGAGCGATACTGAACTTCAAAGTTTTTTAAAGGAACATAAAATGGTTGACAGATTGAACCCACGAGATTCTTTTTTTCGGAGGAAGAAACAATGCCGTTAAATTATTCCATGAAGGTGATGCGAAGTATGTTGATTTTACATCATTATATCCGTGGGTACGTTTTTAATACTTTTTCTTTAATTTTTTATTATGTAAAGTCTTTTATTTTAAACTGTAATTGAGTATATTTATTTAGGTTAATAAATATTGTATTTACCCCGTTGGCCACCCTTAAGTTATCACTGAAAATTTTGAAGACGTTCGTAAATATTTTGGGTTCATACGTTGTAAAGTTGTGCCGCCTCGAAAACTTTATCTGCCCGTGCTTCCTGTAAAATGTCGAGATAAACTTATGTTTCCAATATGTAATACATGCGCTGTTACTCTGCAGCAAAACACCTGTATGCATACTGATGAGGAAAGGGCAATTGTTGGAACAGATGTCCGAAGAAATACAATTGGCGAAAAAGAAAGGATATATTATAAAAAAAAAAACTTACTTCAGTAATGAGTTTTTAACGATTAAAAAAACAATTCTCATTTTTGCCCTCCCTTTTTCTTTTCCAGATTTATGAAGTATACCATTTTGATAGAACTTCGGACACTTTGTTCAAGTCATACATATATAAGCTTTTAAAAATAAAACCAAGTCGCGGGTGGCCAACAGATTGTGTAACGGAAGCGGAAAGAAGAGACTACGTTCGTCAGTATGAAGAACGCGAGGGAGTGAAATTGGATTACGAAAAAATCGAGAAAAATCCAGGACGCCTGCAAGTGGCCAAATTAGCACTGAATACACTTTGGGGCAGGTAAGTTTGTAAAAACTTTTGTGATATTTTATTTTTATTAGTATAAATTTACTTTAATTTTAAATTATATTCAACTTAATTTTCAGATGGGGAATGAATATGAATAAAACACAGCTAAATTATGTGCATACAGTGGAAACATTCAACAAAATGATGGTGGATAAAACTAAAAATGTAAGTATTCTTGTTTTTACATTTTCTTTTCACATTAATAAACGAATATTCAAGTATTTTTCATGATTTATTTATGTTTTATTTATTTATTTATTTGCCATCTTTCAGATAAAAGATATCTATCTCCCTACTCCCGAAGTGGCTGCCATCGTATGGGATACATCAAAGGAATTTCTGGTTGGTAGATTGGGATTTTATGGCGCAAAGTCCCTTTAGGGACATGCTGCGCTAAGACAAAGTCAAAATATAAAAATTATAATATAACCCAAAAATTTGAGCAAAAAAAGACTACCAAAGAGATGAAAAAGTCAAAAATGACAAAATGAAAACACTAATATGTATATTTAAAACCATTTAAAAGAGTCAAAGATTGATAGTTAAAAGACCAAAGTATTCCGATTAAAAACTGTGATGTTAAAAAGCAATAACCATTAAAAGATAAGATGGGGGGTCCATCTTCCGGTCCCAGGCCCTTTTCAGGCCCATTTGTCTACGCAAGGAACCACCCGTGAAGCAAGCCCCGCGGCGCGTACCCAAGGTCGCCGCCAGACAAGCTCCAACAGAGCGGAACCCCACACAAACTCCGGTCAGGCCGACGCACTGCCCAGCTCACGTCACGCCGGCTATTCCCAAGTTGGTGAACAATCGCTACGATAGTCCTCACCACCCAGCTAGAAAAACCAAGTGGTCCCTAAACTTGGTTACTCGAGCCGGTAGACCCCGCAAGACATCGCAGGAACCAGACACCTATAAAGACGCTGGGCCCACGGACTGAACCGAGGCTTCCCGACCCGAATTTAATTTACGGAAGGCCCCCAAGATCAGATACCATTTTCCGGCAGAGACATTTTTGTGGGCCAGCCGATAGGAAAGTTATTGAAGAACCCCTAGCTTGAAAACCAGGGAGGACGGGGAAAGTCCCTCCGGCCGTAAAGCGACCCAGCTCCTGGCTTTTCGCCCAAGCCACCCGGCTCAACCGACGGAACCCCTCGTGGATCACGCCGGGAACCCGTTGGCCCAGACTAGGTGCCGTTAGCGACCCCAGGCGGGCACGGAAAGCTCCACCTAGACGGAATAGGCTCCGCCTCGCTAGGGGGTTGAACGGAACGGAGTCCCGCCAGCCCCCACCGACTCGACCCCATCCTAGGACAGAGAAGCCAGCAGAGGCCGACAGAAGCCCGCCCGCCACTACCTTACCTCACGGCCGTCGAGGGTACCCAGGCCCAAAGCCCCTGACCCCGTGCAGTGACCGACCGCTATCTTTGTTAGTGAGTTCGAAAGTTAGGTGGAGACACCTCTAGGTCCTCATCACCAGGCGAGGAAAACTCCGGTACCGCATAGACACGGAGGACCTGGATCGGACCAAGAGTTCCTTGAGGCACGATGAGCCGCCGCGTTACCGGCGAGCCTCCGGCCTGTTTCCCAGCGGGAATAGTGTTCGATGGTGGACCTGCCGGCCGACCCCCTCCCATGGGTCACGGCACGACATGGAGCAACCAGAACCATACTGGCCTCCCCACGCGACCGCTCCTTGGTCAACGGGGGCACCGCCAAACCCTACCACCCTTAGGGTCGGCTCCCAACTGCTCCAGCTGAGGCCCTCGGAGGGATGAGCCACCCAAGGCATAAAGTAACCTGGGCGCTGTCCGAAACCCTCGCCCTTCGGTTGCTCCAGGAGTCCCTGCATGGCGTTCCCGCGAGCCCCGTCGTCACTAGCGAGCACCGAGGACTTTCCACTACAAAGCCCTCACTCATACTTCAGGCTCCCTCTTAGTCAATTGGTGGATGGGGTCCTATCGCCTTAGCTAGTCTTTGCCCGGCGACACCGTCCGGCCCTTAGACCGGCACCGGGATCGACCTATGGAGCGTCGCTACCCGGCTTGCCCAGAGAACCCGGGTGCCGGAGGACCACCCTCCAGTGCCCGCCGAAGCGGGCGACGGCCCTATGCACAACGTCCGTTAACAGTGGCCACCGTGCTCAACGCCTGTCGGAGATGAGCCTCTCGAGGAGGTGGCGAATCGTCCCCATCCGGCCCCCTCGCATTCGTACACAACGAACTCTGTCGAGCTTCCGGTCACCTCCCCCACTCAAGGGGTCGGGTCGGAACCACCCGGAGGGGCGGCCACCCATTAAAGATAAACGAAGTCCAAGATGATGTATAAATACTACCTTAAAACAAGTTTTAAATCACAGAAATAAATAAGAAATGTAAAATTAATTAGGTACAAATTCATCAAAAACTGCATTTTCCTCATCAGCACTTGATTCATATGAGTCCGATTCCATTTCTTCATCCACTAAGTTTTGCAGCTGTTTTGGGTCCTTTAACTTATTATCTGGTGATTTTAGACATTTGTCCTTGTTCTTTTTCTTCACAGTTTTCCACTGTGAAGCAGCTTGAATTGTTTTTTCTCTTTCTGTATGCAAGTTTTTTTGCTTGGTTTGTCAGTTTGGCTAATATCAGGTCTATGTGATGTTTTTGCAAATGTAACAGCCTTAATCTTAGTCTGGAGTTCAGATGACTTTTCGGATTGACTCGGGGATTTTTGAGACTGATTGATTTGGTATATTATTTTTACAGGTTCAGAGGAGGGTTGCCAGCGTTTTAATAATGGGATCGCATAACATTTACTACCACAAAAAACATCATGGGTTTCTTTATTTGAAGTGGTTGATGAATGCGTTTTAACTGAGTTACTCGGAGGAAAGGAGGTGTCGGTCTGGGTGCTTATGTGTCTTACAGGTTTTGTTTGTTCTTTAAGTATACTAGAGTAAGATACCCCAACAGATGGGGTCCTGGATTCTATTAGTTTGCGGGCTTCAGGATAGGAAAGTTTTTGAGTAATCTTAACAGCAAGAATTTCCTTTTCACGGGTCCAATTAGGACGAGAAAGAGTATGACGTATGATCACCTTTACAATTAGCGCAGCGCTCTGGTTTTTCGCAAGTTTTACCGTCATGGCCGACTTCTGCACAACGTACACAAGTAACAGTGCCACGACAGGTAGTATTAGTATGCCCATAACACTGGCACTCAAAACAACGGAGAGGATTAGGGATATAAGGCCTGACTGGACAGTTTAGATAACCAGCTTTAATTCTAGTAGGAAAAATATGGCTATTGAAAGTTAGAATAATGTGTTTAGTAGGAAGTATTCGCCCATTTCGACGGATAGTGATACGGCGTACATCTATGATATTTTGATCACTTAGATTAGCTAGAAGTTCTTCTTTTGTAGAAAATAAAGGATCTGGTTCAGATATTACAGCACGGCAAGTATTAAGAGTTTGATGTGCTTTAACAGAGACAGAAAAAGTACCTATAGTATTGCACTTTGACAGAAGTTGTGACTTCCTGGCTGAAGAAACCTCAACCAGTAAGTCCCCAGACTGCAATTTTCTGAGCGAGTGACCATCACCCAAAACAGACTGAAATGTTTTTGCTATAAGAAAAGGTGAAGTTTTTTTGAAAGAACTATCTGAGAGACTATCAGTGTGTTTAAATTACAAAAAAACGAGTGAATAAAATCTGTACACTTTGTTGCTCGCCACTTGGGAGAGAAATTGAAGGAATATTAGTATTTCCATCCATAATTGAAAAAAAAAATAGAATTCAGACCCCGGCCGCACCCTCCACTACCGAGCCCAACACGGGGATGCACATTCGTGCGCCAGTGCTAACCAGAGCCCATACGGACACAAGACACTCCTATGCCAGTCTCCACCCTTAACGAGATGGCTTGTAAGTACTCGCTCACTTGATCCCCAGCCAGTGACAAGTCAGCTGACAATCCGATTGATGCATACGGAACCAATATGCACCTCCCGTCTACCTGAAGCAGAGGCCAAAGCAGTATGTTGGTTTCCCTCAACTGCCAGGATCCCCTTTTCCAGGGATACTGGTCGCCACGCACGGCAAACACGTGGGTATTTTACAATTCTCCATGAGTCGACATACAGGATGATATCGGCTCATACAGAATTTTGTCCTCAACTCCGAAGAGGAAACCACAACGAGAGTGAAACAAAGAGGAAAAAAAGACGAGAAATAAGAGTAAAAGGAAAAGAAAAAGATCGCTCATGAACCCGGGGTTGCGAAGCCCGTGAATACCTAAAGAACATATCCCCCTGGGGACAAGGAATTTCTGGAACAGGACGTTTCCACCAACATAGTTATAGCTGCCTTTACAACTGCCTGGGCTAGAATAAAATTATATTCAGAAATGGACAAACTGGGGCATGTTGGTTTCCCTCAACTGCCAGGATCCCCTTTTCCAGGGATACTGGTCGCCACGCACGGCAAACACGTGGGTATTTTACAATTCTCCATGAGTCGACATACAGGATGATATCGGCTCATACAGAATTTTGTCCTCAACTCCGAAGAGGAAACCACAACGAGAGTGAAACAAAGAGGAAAAAAAGACGAGAAATAAGAGTAAAAGGAAAAGAAAAAGATCGCTCATGAACCCGGGGTTGCGAAGCCCGTGAATACCTAAAGAACATATCCCCCTGGGGACAAGGAATTTCTGGAACAGGACGTTTCCACCAACATAGTTATAGCTGCCTTTACAACTGCCTGGGCTAGAATAAAATTATATTCAGAAATGGACAAACTGGGGCACGCCGTTTTGTACCATGATACGGATGCTATAATTTATGCATCAACAGGCACCAACGATCCACCTCGGGGGAACTTTTTAGGAGACTTCACTGACGAACTTGATGGCGACACCATAACTACATTTGTGTCTGGTAATTTATTTTGAATATTTCATTGTTTAAAATACTATTTCTAATTATATAATAAATGTAATAATAGACTTATACGTATTATATCTAAATATATATATTATATTTTCAGGAGGCCCCAAAAACTATGGCTATAAAACCAGGCGTGATAAAACCTGCTGTAAAGTCAGAGGATTCACCCTTAATTTTAGGAATTTACAGGTCTTAAATTTTGAAACCATAAAGAGACTAGTTTGTGAAATGGATCCTACCACAACTATATCTCTTGACAACCCAGCAAAAATAACCAGAGAAGCAAAGCGGCGCACAGTGGAGTATTTGACCCAAAAACCTGGTCAAAAAGGCAAAAATTAAAATTTCGTCAACAATTGTAAAAATTATATTTTTTAATAGCTAACTAATTGGTGCATCGATCTATGTCTATTTTAGGAACCTGAGTTATATATGGTGGCTCCGGGCCTCAGCTGAAGAGGAAGTTTCTTCGTGAGAAGACGTGGTTTTTTGTTGTTTTTTGGCTTTGTTGTTATGTTTAAATATATTTTTTTTGTGGCTCAATGAATTGTTGAATTGAAACAAAACATGGCTTACGTGTTTAACAAAGGTCAGAGCTTAGTGTTAAACCATGTGTTAATTTAAATAGTTTAGTTTTTAATGTAATAAAAAAATATTAAATGTGTAAAAAGGTTATTTTTAAAGCGTTTTTGGCTCTAATTTATACATATCGAAAGCTTTTTAAATATGTGCCGCGCTTTGCCGCGCCATGTTTGAGTTATAATCGTATTAGTTATAGTCTTGAGTGTCAATTTCTGCAAAAAAATCTTGCGCATGTTTGTGCCATTTTTTTATAAAATTTTTTTTCGGGATGACTATTTAAATGCCCCGTTTTGCAGCCACCGAATCGAAGACATAAGAACTATATATTTACTGTCGTATTGCAGGTTTATAGCTCACAGACTATTACCGGAGAGCTTTTGCACCTACATATTATGTAGGTATGTACGTACGTACATACATATGTACGTATGTAGGTATGTACGTACGTACATACATATGTACGTATGTAGGTACGTACATACGCACGCAACTCGACATCTTTGATAGAAATATCCGATCTCCTTCAAATTATATATACGTATTTATTGAAAAAGGGTTCCCTAATTAATTCTTGGGACTCATGTGTGTAATATAAGAGGAGAAAGGGGGGAATTAACCCTTCCGAGGGCGATGTCCTTAAAAAGGGACACCTAATTTTAATTTCAAAGCTGACAAACGGCAGCAAGAAAATTTAATTAAAATTTTCCTTTTATAATGTACGTGAAAATAAGCAACTTCATATTTTCTAATAACTCCTTTTATAAATTATGGTATCAGTCCATTATTTCATCAGTTTAAAGAAAGAATTACTCCGCGCCGGAAAGGGTTAAAGTCTCTGTTAAGAGATGGTAAATTAATATATTTTTTATACGGGCGGCTTTTGGCTCCTGCCGCTGTGACAATGTATTTAAGCACAAGAAAAAACATAGCAATGCGGCTTGTTTCTATTTTTTTCTTTTCCATTTCTTTTATATAATTTTTAAATTCTCGAGATTATGTTAAAAAAAAACCAAAACTACCTGTTGCATTTTTTTATTTTACGAGAGTTGGTTTAAATTTACGAGAAAAAATTGGCATCTGTTTGTTTTTCTGTTGAAAATAATTTTTTCAACGTTTATGTTGGAATCGTCTGCGTCTGTAGAAAAAGCTTTTAGAGTATTCCATAAGTTTTACAGATATAGTACGGAATGAATTAAAAGGCAGCAAAAAAATAAAAATGTTTAAATCATCTTATTGAAACAGAATGTTGATTTCCCTATAAGGTAAAATTATTCTGTGTTTTGTAATATAACTAAGAATGTCATTGTGTATTCAACTGTCATATTTTTATATAAATTCAAATGATATAGATAAATTCTTTGTTCAGCAAACGAGTTTGTTATATTTTATAATTTCGAGCTTAACACTGTGTTTCGCACACATTCTCTTAATTGTGTTTACAAAAGTTTTTCTTTTGATAGATTAATCTGATTAGCTTCAAATTCTGTATACCTATTTTATGGAAGGATAGGGTATCATGATTATTTTGGGGGTTTTGTATGTCAAGTATAAGGATATAGAAGTTAGTCTCCTAATTTAGCTTATGAAAGTCTTTCGATAGAATATCTTCGTAAGCTTTAACATTGGATACCTATTTACGGAAAAAATGGGCTTCCCAATTTAATTTCGTAGGTAAGAATGTTATACCCTTTTAAAGGGTATAAGAATATTTACTTACATCATTTCATAAATTTATCCTTTGGTAGTATTATCCGTTTGAATTCAAATTTAATATCTTACTTATTAATAAAAATCTGAGTTTCTCTTTATTTTTATTTTTTTTTTTTTAGCTTCTGAAGATGGAAAAGGAATTTAATCGATTATCGTTGTACAAATTGTTTAAAGAATCTTCCGACAAAACAATTGATCAAAAGCTACAGTTTGTAGAAAACAGACTCGCCGATATAACGAAGTGTCCTGAAGATGAGAGACATTCACTTAAGCGTTCACTTTCACATTTTAAATCTGATTTTAAGAAAAGGTGGTATTTAGCAAACAGAAAAGACGAGAGGTTCCTGCAAAAATATAGTGATTGGCTGGCAAATAAAATAAAGTTACCTGTCTTTTCCTTACCCAGCTCAGGCCGCCCTGAAAAAGATTTCAATGAGTTAAGTGAAAGGAGCAAACGTAGGAAAACCGAAGAGTTGAGACAACAATCAAGCTCTGAGGAGCTGGCATTTGCAGCGTCTGTGAGTCACAGAGCTTGTGGAAACCCTGATATGGCTGACCTGATAAAAGAAATCACTGAAACTCCAACAAAAGCCACGGAATTTAAAAAGTCTCTTTTAATGTCTGAAAAGAACAAAATAAAAAAACATAGCCCTGAAGAAGCACTGACGATTTTTATTAATGCAGAATTAACAAGAAAGCAATATAAGGTGATACATGGTGCAAACAAAAATGTGTACCCTTGCTACTCATTGCTCAAAAAAGCGAAAACACAATGTTATCCAAGTGAAGATTCAATTACAGTCTCTGAAACATCGGCTGAAGTTACGTTACAAAGTTTATTAGATCACACGACTTCACGATTATTCAAGTATTTAGAAGAGGTATTGGAAGTTATAGATTTCGAAGAAAAGCAAAATCTAGAATTAATATCCAAATGGGGTTGCGATGGGTCTCAGCAAACACAATTTAAGCAAAAATTTCAGAACCTAAGTGATAGTGATGCCAATATCTTTCAGAGCTCCTGTGTACCTATAAAACTAATTACTAAAGTAAATGGGAAAAAGAAAACCATATGGCAAAACCCAAGCCCCTCCTCCACAAGATTCTGCAGACCAATCCGCATCCGTTTTCTACAAGAAACATCAGATGTTACAAACGAAGAAATTCGGTATATTGACGACCAAATAAGCGTGTTGAATAAAACAGAAGTACAAATTAATGGTGATGTACTAAAGGTTAAACACACTATGCTACTGACAATGGTTGATGGAAAAGTGTGTAATGCTGCAACTGGTACAGCATCAACAATGAGGTGCTACATCTGTGGTTTAACATCAAAGACTTTAATAAATTAGATAAGAGTTTTCCAGAAAATCCTGATACTTTGAAGTTTGGTCTGTCAACTTTGCATACTCGTATACGGTTCTTTGAGTCAGTACTTCACTTATCATACAGAATCCCAATTCAGAAGTGGCAAGCAAGAAGTGTAGAAGCAAAGAAAATTGTAGAAGACACCAAGAAGAACATACAAAGAAAGTTCAAAGACGAACTGGGACTGATTGTTGATGTTTCGAAACAAGGTTTTGGAACATCAAATGATGGAAACACAGCTAGACGCTTCTTTTCAGATGCAGAAACTGCCTCAAGAATCACTGGAGTAGATATAGAATTGATTAAAAGGTTTAAAGTAATATTAGAAGTAATAACAAGTGGACATCGTATTGACGATAAAAAATTCCAAACATATGCTGATGAAACAGCAAGACTGTATGTCAGTCTTTACAACTGGCACCCCATGACTCCAACAGTGCACAAGGTATTGGTTCATGGTGCCACTATTATTAAGAAAGCACTCGTACCCATTGGTCAGCTATCAGAAGAAGCCGCTGAGGCCAGAAACAAACATTTTAGACTGTACCGTGCAAAGTACTCAAGGAAGTCCAATAGAGAAGCTTGCAATAGAGACGTGCTGAATTGGCTGCTTTTAAGCAGTGATCCATTTGTAAGCTGCTCTAGACAAAGATCAACTAAAAAGAGCAAGCCATACAGTAGTGAGACCTTGCAACTTCTTCTTCCAGCAAGGTCTGATGGCAGTCCCGATAAACACCAAGAAGAAAGTGATGCAGAAGATGAAGAAGAGTTCTGAGGAATCATTTGAAACTGGTAATACATTAAATACATTCAAAAACTAGCAATCTGTACTATATAGACTCCACTTTACTGAACCTACTATTAAATATAACACTATTAAACATAAATTAAATGCAAGAATTATTATTATATGTAATTTAAATGTAATAAGCATTAGTAAATGTAAATAATAAGTTTTATATATAGTAAAATTAAATACATTTAATTAAACATTAATATTGAATAAGACAAACCTATCAACAATTACTTTCCCAGTAAAGTCAATGGACTTGTGATTTATTCGTATTTTTTAAATATGTAGGGGAGATGGGGGCACATGTGAACACGGGGCACATGTGAACATCGCAGTTTTTCGATAATTACTATAAGCTTTTTTATTTGAAAAAAATTACTAAAGATGATAGCATCTGTAGACATATGGTAAAAATTTTTTGAAGCTCTATGACATTTTGTTTGTCCTCTGTAGCCAAAACACTGTTTTTAGATCTCAAAAGTAAAATCATTGCTCTAAGTTCATAAGCGAATAATTTTATTTATTTATTCATTTATTTGAATTTGAGTGTTTTGCCATATACTATGAATACTAATAAACATTTTTGATAAAATTCTTTTTCTTCTAAAATTGAGAAATGTTAATTATTCATCAATTTAACAGAAGCAGCAATGTGGGGCACTTGTGAACAAGCTAGTTGGGGCAGATATGAACAGTTCATAAGTACCCCAATAATCATTCTGTGATTCTGTTTCTTTCAGTTAACTTAATGAGAGATAACGTCAGTTCCATTATCTACAATTTTCCTGAAATTGAAGATATTTTCCTCTCACAAAGTTGATTTTGTATTGAAACTTCCACAAACACATCTTTCAGCAAATACATAAAGAACAACAGGCTCGTCTACGTTCAATTGTACTTTAAATAAATTTAATGTTTTCTAAAATGCAATAAGTGTTATATATTATTTTACTAAACGGTTTACAACAATATTTTTTATGCATTGTTAATACAAAAGTATTACTTTGAACAACTTTGCAAATTTTTCTTTTACATTTGTTCTAACCTTGCAATGATGGCTTACTTCCATCTCTAAAACATTTATGTATATGATGCTTTGAATGAAGATAGATACCAGTAATATTTTAAGAAAGTACAATTTTTAAACTGATAACTACCGTAAAATCCCGATTGTACACCCCCCCCCCCCCCTCTTTCAAAAGCAAAAAAAGTTGGGTGGGGGGGGGGTTATAGTCGAGATTTTTTTTAATCATTAAAAAACCCTTCTTTATCTATAATTTACAAGAAAATAAGGCAAATACAGGAGTGAGAATCTTTCGTATTTCGGCAGATTTCCGATAAATAGTATGTAAATGCCCCCTCCCTAAATTTTCCACCAAACAAAAACCCTTAAACAAAATTTAAAAGTTTTAATTTCTTTTTTTAAATTGCTTCTTTATTTTTTTATTTTATTGCAACAATACTTAATGAATCATCTAAGACTCTCCCCACCAAATCTACTTATTTTCATTTTATAATCTTTTGCTTAAACATATCACGCAGAAACTAGAGAAATATACATATATATTTTTCTTTATGGTGAATTTAAAAGGTAATATAACTAATGATTACTATGACAAATGAATAAAGGAATAAAAAGCACATTAAAGGATATTTTTTCCTTGTGTTCACATGTGCCCCACGTGTGTTCACAACTACCCCGCTGATGGGGCACATGTGAACAATTTTTTGATTTTATAAAACTATTAAAAAATGTAAGAAGAACTTTACAGGTGATTTTGAAAAAAATACCATGTGCAAAAGAAAGTTCTGTTTACTATATTAAGTAGTTTTTGTTTATCGAAATTAATCCAGTTATGAGAAAAAGCTATATTTATGCGAACTGTTCACATGTGCCCCCATCTCCCCTACTCAGTAAATTAATATTTTGGCTTCTTTTTTCTTTGTGCTCTTCTTAAATGATGACTCTTTTTTTTCTTAATTGTAAAAATATTTATAAAATATATATTTATTAATATGTGAAGTCTTAAAATCTAACTTACACTTCGTCAGCTTTTAAGATATAAAATATTAAACTAAGCTATGAATTTGTATGCATAGGTCATAGTATGCTAAAAGTTAGCTCAGTGAAACGCATAGCACAATTAAAAATGTCCATTCCGTGAATGGAAATGTACTTGAGAACTTTTGTGCATCCCTGTATATGATATATAGAATGTATCCACACCAATAAATATTTAATAAAAGCTGTCCCATTTTAAAACGGCAACACAACTACAAACGCACTTCCAGCAATTATTGGTCATAGACTTCAATACTTAAATTTATTCTTCCGCCATATTCTTTTGTGTGTCCCTGTAAATGAATGATCTATTAAATGCACACCATATTCCACAATAAGTGCCTTAGTACACATTAGTGATATATATAAATTTCAGCACGTTTAAAAATGTGATATCATTAAAATACAGAAGAAACGATTTTTCCCCATTGACTATAATGTAAGGGAATTTTTTGGGTGTCTCTGTAAATGAACCGTCCAGGCTATAGACTTCATTTACAATGCCAAACATTCCATAGTGATACCCAATAACTTCTAAAAATTTCAAGCCAATCGGACTATATTTACATCGAAAAATATTTTTGACTGGGATTTCGGGTCAAATACTCCACTGTGCGGTGGTTGATTGTGTTTTAGCCGAGTTACTTGGTGTAAAGGAAGTGTCGGTCTGGGTGTTTATGTGCCTTACAGGTTTTGATTGTACTTTAAGTATACTAGAGTAAGATACCCCAACAGACGAGATCCTGAATTCAACAAGTTTACGGCAGGCCCATTACACCGCCACAGAGGCTTGCGAAACCACCATCACCTATAAGGATGCCGAGTCCAGGGGCGGATTTAAGGGGTCGCGATGGTCGCAATCGCGGGGGGCCCCGCATCCAAGGGTCCCCAAAATCTTCTTTTAAGTTGAAAGAGAAAAAGTGACTTTGATCAAAGATTTTTGTATTTTCAGATACTTTTACTACATCATTATCATGTAATAAGTAAAATATTTTTTCTGCTATCTGTTATTTCCAGAAACATTTTAGGTTTTCCTTATCTTTTTTCTGTTATCTATCATCAAGACTGTGAACATTTGTGAAGGGATGAGGTGGGGTTTAAGGGAGACAAACGCACTTTGCTCTGAATTAAAAAGAACCTTGTTAGAGACCTTTTACAGCTATTTTAATAGATGTACGGCATACCAATTTTGGGGGCCCCCAATATCAGGATAGCATATGTTATTAAACATATGGGCCGAGTCTCTTCGACTCTTGATTTTGAGGGTCCCCTAAACATGATATGTAGTTTCAGAAAGCTGATATTTGAAATGTATTGTGAGTTTGTTACTGATTATAATCAATATTTTAGGGCATACCAAGATGTAGGGCATACCAAGTTTGGTGGCCCCCGAAATCAGGATACACTGTTAAAAATTTTCGTTTATTGACAGGTTGTCTTCCGTGAATTTTGATCAGAAATGTTCCGTTTTGTTAGAAAAATGGAATCTCTCCCGTATATCTGTTGCCATTTTAACATTACAGAGTTTCAAATACAGAATTATTATTGTAAAAATCTATCATCCAATGAGATTGCAGTATTTTTTATCGCCACGCATGCGCTTGAACTTCTTCGCGTCTGTATCGCGCCATTTACGGAGAGGAGAGTGTAACTGCGAAGAACCAGTTTGGCGCGGCGGATTTTGGATTTCCATATTCAACGCACCTGTGCATCTTAAACGAGACGATTGACAGTTGATCAGGTATGTGATATTTTTCTATAATATTTGGCATAAATGTGTTTTTATTGTATGTATTCTTTTAATTTTATTAGTGTTTATTATTTATTTGCATTTAGGCTGGTGTTTGATTCATTAGGCTTAGACTGTAAGATCTCAACGTAGTTTTCATTAGTCATAGACATCTTTCTTTTATTCTTTATTAATCTTCTGTACTTATGTTTGAGGCAACGTCAAAAGAAATGTAGTAATAATTCATCTTAAATGACGTCTACCTCATCTGTGGGTTCAGAAACATAAGATTATGTGTAACAAAAATTCGATTACCGTATCGCTGCGTTATATTATCAAAATATTCTTTTTTTTTCCCCCGACAGAATAAATAAAAAAATTATTAATTTTGTTGCATCATTTCACCTTCTATGATTATTATTAGATTAATTTGAACTATATTCAAGCTCCCTGTTTCCACACCCGTTAAAATATTTTTTAACCCCTCTTTTTGTTTTGGTTTGTTTACAATGTGTTATAGCTAGGGATTGACCGAATAGTTGATTCCGTGTTCGATGATTCGGCATGTAAATCGAATATTCGGCTTGGCCGAATACTTTTAAGTAGTATACGGCCGAATAGTTGCGGATAATTATTTTCTTAGAAATAGGATTCTTTAATAAAAATAAGTGATTGATTAATTAATTTGTAAGTGGAAAGAAGACAAATTTTTTTGTGTAATTAGATTTAAGAATATAATTTTAAAGTTTATTAAAAAAAGCTAATATATGCAAAAATTTATATTAAAAATTTTTAAATATTTGGTATACACTTTGACCGAAGCTTCAGTATTCGGCAAAATTCCTGCTTCGGTCAATCCCTAAGTAAAGGTTATGTAACACCGCTAAACAGAAAAAAAATACAATAGTAAAATTACAAAGATTCAACGCAAAACAAAATTTATACAGCTTGCAATAACAAAAAGTCAGAAATAAACATAAAACCCAAAATAAAACATGCGAGTAATAATGCTACATTATGTAATCATATAATCAATAGATTAAAATTTATATTTAAACCCAACTTTATAATTGCAATAACTGCTTAAAATGAATTTATAAATTAAAGTTACTAGTATGTCAGTTTTTTTTTTACTAGTAAATAAATTAGTAGGTGTGTTTATCATTAACTTTTGACTTAATTATGGGGTCATTCTATAACTGATTACATTTGATACACTGTGATTCTGTTTTTCAAGCCGTAATTATATGATATTAAATTACAAAAGAAAATAAACTTTATGATATTTTTAATAATTATAACCTATTTTTTAAGTATCTAAATAGTTAAAATGACTCATTCTTAAATTATTCTTTCCTGGTAAATCAGGTTTACATGAAAATGATATTGAATTGATTTTAGAAAAACTGAACTCAAAGCTTTAAATTGATAAAAGTTAATTTGAATATAGGGTAGATGTGCCAGTAATGGACACCCCTTGATGTTTTTGGTTTATAAAAAAATAACTAATAAATATTTAGCTTTAATTATTTTTTTTATAATTCCCCCTTGCATGTTTTATAAAACTGTGTTATTGTTGACACTTTTAATCAAATCAATCAGGAAGCAGAAAATAATGTTTCAAAGTTTCGTTGTTTTTCTGTAAAAATCTTGATGAGGAGCCTAAGAGCTTCGTTTAATTAATTTATATATTATTTATTTTATTGCAAAATTTGAATTTTTTTGTTTGAGTATCAATAGAAAACTTAGAATTTTATATACTAATGGCCATTTACAAAATTTTATTTATTTTTAAGGTTTTAAGAGGGGGTGTCCATTACTGGAATGGTTAATGAGTCATTTTCCAGTAATGGACACCCCATGTAGACATTGCTAAAAATGAAATTTTAGTAATGTTTATTATACATAAAATATTTTGGCTTAACTGCAAACCTAAATAATCAAATTTAATTTTTAAATGATACTTATCAAAATGTAATAAACACCAAAATTTTTATAAATAGTTGCTTTTGAGTTATTTCATGTTATTATTCTTTTTTCTTTTTTAAAAAATGTATATGTACCTTGCATATTTTAAAATCTGATAATTAAACCAGCCAGGAAATTGAAAATACTGTTTAAGAGCACAGTCAAAGAGGGGCTCATATAGGGCTTAATACCTCTCAGTTTAAATAAAAACAATTAAGTTATAGAAGCTATTAAAAATCTATTTTCTGTCTTAAATGTTTCCTTATTCACCTCTGACAAAAGAAGAAAAAAAAAGTAATATTAATGAAAGTTATAGACAATATTCATGAAACTAGTAAATCTGCAGATCAGTGGCCTCAAACATCAGTTCTAGTTTTATTTTGAAATAATTTTATTTAGTATTTAAAATATTCAACTCACAATATAATTTCTTTCATATTTGTAATATTAATTATTATAAATGATATATCAATTAGTCTCTGGAAGATTAATTGTTAAAAATAGTGAGACAAAACTAAACACTAATATTCCAAAACTTTTTTTAAAATTACCTTTTAAATCCCCCACTGTTTCAATAATTTGATATTTAGTATTTTAAACTGTCCATCTAAAATAATTAAAACATCGATCTTCTGATAATTACAATAACTGATGCAAACAGTAAATGAATATAACAAATATTTTATTAATTACTGGTATCCTAATTGTTAAATTCATTTGAAAATAACTATTTTGTTTCATTAGTATGTATTCATTAAATTCTGGTTCTAAATAAAGTCATAAAAACAATTATATTTATTATTTTTTATGGGGTGTCCATTACTGGAACAGAGGGTGTCCATTACTGGGCCAGAAGGTGTCCATTACTGGGCTTTTGGGTGTTTTGATATATTTTTGTTATTTAAAATTAAATTTTGATTGATATTGGGAAATGAGACTATAAGAATGGTTAAATATTGTTGATAGGTTAATATAACATTGAAAAAACTGGAATATAATAATTAAAACTATTAATAAAAAAATAATTTTTAAAGAAATTCCTTAAGGGTGTCCATTACTGGCACATCTACCCTAGTTATGGAAATACAAATACTCATTTTGATATTAAAATATCATTTGTGAAATAACTGTTTTTTAATATTTGCCTGTTACCTCAAGTTATATAAATTTTTCTTGCTTACCTTTTTGAAAATTTTCTAATTCAGTTAATTTTTGTATCAGACAGTTAAGTGAAATATCAAACAGTGTTTTTTTTTTTTCAGTGTATCTAATTCTTTATAATGATTGGATTTGTTACATAATATATACATGTATATATAGGGTAGATGCGCCAGTAATGGACACCCTTAAGGGGGCTGGTCACTCAACTTCCGATTTCCCCTCACTAATATAAAGTCTATGGGTATTGGATGCATTCGTATATTTAAAATATCTCCTTGGGAAATTAATATTTTTAACTTCTATTTTTTTGTGTACACTTCCTAAAAGATGTCCCTTTTTTTCTTAGTTCTCAAAATATTTCTAAAGTATAGATTTAATTTTATATGAAGTGTTAAAATCTTACTCACAGTTTGCCTGCTTTTAACTCATAAAATATTAAATTCAGCCAGCATAGATTTTAGAAATATTTTGAAAACTCAGTAAAAAAAGTGTCATCCTTTAAGAACAGTACACAGAAAAAAGATACAAAAATTATGAATTTCCCGAGACGATATTTTAAATAAACGAATGCGTCAAAAGTCCATAGACTTGATGCTTAACATTACAGAGGAGAATTCCAAAGTTGAGTGACCAGCCCCCTTAAGGAATTTCTTTAAAAATTGTTTTTAATTAGTTGGTATAATTATATTCCAATTTTTTTTCAATATTATATTAAACTATAAAAGTATTTCACCATTCTCAAACTCTCATTTACCAATATGAATCACAATTCAATTGTAAATAACAGAAATATATCAAAACACCTAAAATGCCAGTAATGGACACCCTGTGTTCCAGCAACGGACACCCCATAAAAAATAATAAACAGGGCTGGGGAATTTCTAGAAAATCTTACCAGCCAAGGATTTATTTCACCAGCCAGTAAAATGCAACGTACAGTTGAAACTTTTTATGGCAAAATTTTCGAAACTCAAAAATAGTTGGTTACTACTATTATTATATTGCATTTTCATATTTTCCCCCTATAAAATTTAGAAACATAAACAAGAGATGAAAGTTTATTATAAAATAGAACTTAGTACCATGTTTACATCGCAGTAATTAGGAAAGTTGAAAAATATAGCTAACTATTTTTTTAAAAAAAATCACCTGTCTCTATAGTTTGCAATTTTCAAAGACTACCTAAAAATTCACTCGCCAGTGGCAAGTAAAATGATGCATTCCACCACCCCTGGTAATAAATATAATTGTTTTTATGACTGTATTTAGAAACAGAATTTAATGAAAGCATACTAATGAAACAAAATAGTTATTTTCAAATAAATTTTACAAGGATACCAGTAATTAAAATACTTGTGACGATCATTCACTTTTTGCATCAATTATTGTAATTATCAGAAGATCAATATTAATTATTTTACATGGATAGTTTAAAATACAAAATATCAGGCAATTACAGCTACCAAATTATTGAAACAGTGGGGGATTTAAAAGGTAATAAAAAAAAGTTTTGGCATATCAGAGTTTAGTTTTGTCTCTCTATTTTTAACAATCTTCCAGAAACTACTTGATATATCATTTATAATGATTAATATTACGAATATGAAAGAAATGATATTGTGAGTTGAATATTTTAAATACTAAATAAAATAATTTCAAAATAAAACTGTAGAACTGATGTTTGAAGCCACTGATCTGCAGATTTACTAGTTTCATGAATATTACCTAACTTTCCTTATTACTTTTTTCTTTTTTTTTTTTTTTTTTTTTTGTCAGGTGAATAAGGAAACATTAAACACAGAAAATAGATTTTTAATAGCTTCTGTTACTTAATTTTTTTTATTTAAACGTCGAAGGATTAAGCCCTATGAGCCCCTCTTTGACTGTGTTCGTAAACAATATTTTCTGCTTCCTGGCTGGTTTGATTGCCAGATTATAAAATATGCAAGGTACATATACATAAAAAAAAGAATAAAATATTGAAATTTTATTTAATCACATAAAAGTAACTTAAAAGCAGCTATTTATAAAAGTTTTGGTATTACTACATTTTGGTAAGTATAATTTAAAAATGAAATTTGATTTATTTAGGTTTGCAGTTAAGTCAAAATATTTTATGCACTATAAACATTACTAAAATTGCATTTTTAGCAATGTCTACATGGGGTGTCCATTACTGGAAAATGACTAATTAACCATCCCAGTAATGGACAACTCCTCTTAAAACCTTAAAAATAAATGAAATTTTGTAAATGGCGGTTAGTATATAAAATTCTAAGTTTTCTATTGCTACTCAAACAAAAACATTCAAATTTTGCAAAAAAATAAATAATATATAATTAAATGAAACCAGCTCTTAGCCTCTTCATTAAGATTTTCACGGAAAAACATTTTGAAACTTGGAACTTTGAAACATTATTTTCTGCTTCTTGATTGGTTTGATTAAAAGTGTCAACAATAACCCAGTTTTATAAAACATGCAAGGAGTATTATAAAAAAAAATAATTAAAGCTAAATATTTATTAGTTATTTTTCTATGAACCAAAAACATCAAGGGGTGTCCATTACTGGTGCATCTACCCTACTGTCATTTCACTATTTTTAACAATTAAACTTTCAGATACTACTTGATATATTACTTGTAATAATTAATATTACAAATATGAAAGAAATGATACTGTTGAATTGGATATTTTAAATACTGGATAAAATAATTTCAAAATAAAACTGTAGAACTATGTTTTACACCACTGATCTGCAGATTTACTAATTTCATTATAATTCAAATAATATATAACTATATTAACAGAAAAGTTGGCTTTTTTAGGACAAATGTCCCCTTTTCGTTGGTCACTCCTTGACCTTTATCTTAGGTTAGTAACTATGGTAACAACCACATGACCAAGCAATTGACTGCTCTTCTTTTTTCCACATCGTTTGAGTGATCCAGTTGATCAGTATTAACCCGTCCTTTGTTCCATTACGTTGCTTTCTTTCATTTTCTCTACCTTTTGCTTTTAATTACGGCAGCCAGTCCTGATATTAAAAAACAGTCGAAGAAAAGTTATTTATAATGTATATAACTATTTTAAAGAGCTCGTAACTTCCAAACCAGATAGTGAATTTCAACTTCGAATGATTATACTTTTAATCGACTGTTTTCAATCCAAGAACTATTTTTTTTTTTTTTAAGCCTTTTTAAGGGTTAGAAAAAAGTCCTTTCAAGGACTTAGCCTTCTCGAAGGCTAAAAAAAAAACATCCCCCATTCCGGAAGATTTCGAGGCAAATGAAGCAGAGTTAATTAAGCCACGCTTAACTTCGCCCCCTCGTCTTTTATTTATTAGTGTTGTCGTTGTTATTAGAGATGCAACGAATATTCGGCCTCCGAATATCAAGTTCATTATTCGGCCTGGCCGAATAATACTGTAATAAATGTTTTTATATTTACACAGTATAACTTTTTAATTTGATAATTTATATTCATCATGTATGGTGAAAATTTTATTTGAAATTAACTAACACTTTTTATTCCATTAACTTTCATACTCTGAATGGGTTTTATCTACCCATTTTTATATAAGAGGCTAATTTAGGAATCATGTTAAAAAAATTTTATGCTGTATCAGTCAGTACAAAAAGTATCTGTAATAAGCTAACATTATCTGTTAAATTTAAAATTAATCTATTCAAAATTGTTTTAATACAGCTGTACAAGCTAATTCAATTTTTTTTTTTTATCATAATGGGAAGTTTAACATTTATCCATTGTTACATAAAAAAATATTTCTTTCAATAATATTTTGAATTATACCTATAAAGAACATAAATATATGACTAATTAGGTATAGATGTATTATATGTTTAAGATTTTAGATAAAAATTTAAGTCGTATATGTTGCAATACTTAAGGGTTTTTTTTTTCAGTAAAATACGCTTAAAAGTTAAATATAATTTAAGTGATATTTTTAAGTGTGTTACTATTTCTTATTAAATAATGAAAGAAATGTAAATACTAAATTCTTTTAATTAGTATGCATTTATGTTTTAGATATTTTTTTCAAGAATAGCATTGTAATGTTTATATTTGCCTTAAAAAACAGTTAAAATGTTTTCAATAAACGTAGATTGTGATGCAGAAATAATAATAATTCAGCATTCTCAGGTGATAGTCTTTTTCTTTTTTTTTTTTTTTTTTTCATAAATGTTACCTGATTCTGAAAATAATCTCTCACTTATGGTGCTTCATCTGAAAGCTGAAACTTATGTTTCCTAGTACTTTTAAAATTTTGTCATTATTTTAAAATGTAATAACAACACACATAATAATATCTATTAAAATGTAACTAGACAGTACCTGATGAGGAACTTTTGCTAAGAATTTTTTTTTTTTTTTGGGGGGGGGGGGGGGGGGGGAGGCTGAATTATATTATTGAGGCAATTTTTAGGCCGAACATAGCCGAATATTTTTTCAAAGTAAAATAATGCTTTAAAAAATTAAAAATTTGTATATAAATAATTTTTTTAAAGAAAACAATACATTTTAATTGTGAAATATACAAGAATTGTGCATATAGTGCATACTATATTTTGTTTTTAGGCAAAAATAAGTTAATTATTCGGCGGCCGAATATTCGGCTGTAACTTGGCCGAGTATTCGGTTATTCGGCCAAACCACTATTCGTTGCATCACTAGTTGTTATTTTAAGGGTGTTGATCAGTGAGAGCTCAAATTCCCTGATTCAAATCTGAATGTATTAATTGCTACATTCATGAACACATTTTCATCCTAAAAAATTAATGCATGAAGATTTTCATGTTTAGATTTTAATGAATGGAGGAGCTATTTTAATTTGCTTGTATTTTTTAGAAAATCAAAAAAACAAAACAAAAAAAAACAGTTTATAGCAAGCACATCACCTCCCTCCCTTGGAAGATTTCGTAGAAAATCAGCAGAATGTAATGTGTAGATTTGAATTTACACCCCCCCCCCCCCCCCCAATAGCAGGGGTTATTTTAGACTCTCATTAAAAGTACTATAAGAATAATTTTGCATCATACCATTTGAAATGGCATGATTTGATTGAATCACGTTTACAGCCCCCTCCCCCCCTAATTTACTTTTGTTGTTGTTTTAAGGATGCTGGTCACTGGTCAGGGAGATATAAAATTCTCGGATTCAAATCTAAATATATTACTCGCAAAATTCATGAAAGCAGTTTCATCGGTAAAAGCCTAATACATGAAGCTATTCTTATTCAGATTTCAATTGATTTTCGTTCTCTTATTAAATGCAAAATATTTTTCAGAAAATGCTGTGAATTTGCTATTATATATTGATATTTGGGTCATGAGACGTAAAGGTGATTACAAGATAGCAATACAGTATAATGTAATTTATAAGAAATTAACATATTTATATATGCGTATGTTTGTGTGTTCAATTTTTTTTTTTTTTTTCACTTAAATTAAAATAGTAGAAAACTTCATGTGTATACGAATACAGATAACATTGTATGTCCTAAAAAGTTACAAATTATTTAAATTTATAATAAAGTTACAATTACAAATTATTAATTAAATATTAAAAAATAAGAGCACCATTAATCTGTCTTCTAAAAATCGATCCATATTTCTAATTACAAATAGCTTTACAAAACAAATGTTATAAAATCAGCAGAACAAATGATTCGCTTTTTCTTAACGTAAGAAAATCAAAATTGGTGTTATGGCAAAAAGAGTCTTTGAATACCGCAGTAACTCATACTCTTGCATGGGTAAATTGTTTTGCGGAAGTGCAGTGGAAAAAATGGGACGAGGGGCTGGCGTCCTCTAATGCCATGACAATGAAAGAAAATTGAAAAGAGGACGTTTGTCCGTGAAAAGCTGATTTTTCCTACAGCTAGTATAGTATAAACGTCAATGGTGTGCTTAAATTTTGAAGAAATGTCCTTTTTTCAATAGCAGCATTCTATTCTTTTTTAATCATTGAGGAAACTCTGGCATGATGTATATTTTTTCTCCAAAGTATGTAAATTAAAAATATTTCTTATATGTATTACAAAAGTAATAATTTTATGCATTCATCAGATATTTCTTAAGAGTTAATGCTAGTTTTTGTTTCAGAAATTTTGTGCTGTGAACCTAGTTTGTGTTTCTGGATCCTGTTCAAATTTTTTTATATATTTTGAGCCTGTTTTGTCAAGCCCTTTCCCATTTTGCTGATACACAATAGTCATTATGTGAAGATTAATGTTAAGTTTATATTATCTCTAAGAGGAAATTTATAGTCATGAATCAGCTTAATCAGTATTTGTGTAAAATATGCAGAAAGGCATTTCAAAATTTGACATATTGTGTAACACATTTAAGATTACACCAAAACGTGAATGCACGTTTGCCATGTGCTTTTGAGAATTGTTCAAGAAATTTTTTAAAATTTTCATCTCTAAAAGCCCACATTTCTCGTGATCATACAAAAATACTTATCCAGAATCATTCTCAGTCTTTAACTTTGACTTGTAATGTGCAAACTTGTCAGCAAAATTTTTCTGATAAGTGTCTTTTAATATCACATTTACAAAGACACATTCAAAGGAAAGAGAAAATTACCTGTCCTTATGAAAACTGCAAAGTAAATTTTGATAACAGATCCTCTTTTTCTTCACATGTGTCACGAAAACATGGGTATAAAAGAATGTCAGGAGATACATTTGTTGTACAAAATGAGCAGCTGAATATTTCTGTAGATAGAAGTATAGATACTTTAGCTGAAACTAGTGTTTTGTCAGATTCTGAAACTACTACTACTACTTCACAAATGTACTCTTTAGTTTCATTGCTATGTTTGCGTTTGATGTCAAAGTTTCATTTACCAGCTTCCATAATAGATATAATACTAAATGAAATGTCTAATATACATAGATTTACCCTTGAAAATATACTTAGTTGCATCAATATGGAATTAATAAAAGCTGATTACATTACTGATGCAAATCGTAAAACGATATTGGAAAAGTTAAAAGAACAAGAGTTATTTTCAGAGGTTTTTTCAGAGAAAAGTTTAATAAATTCTGATTATTTACGCAGAAAATATTTCAAAGAAAACTTTAAGTATGTTGAACCAATATCAGTTAGTTTGGGCCGAAATAAAAACAACAAGAATGCTACATTTCATTATGTACCCATAATAGATAGTCTTATTGCATACATGTCAAACCCATCAGTAAAAATGCAGTTAAAAAATGTTCAGCCTTGTAGTAAAGATAATGTATTGTCTGATTATACAGATGGAAGAGTTTTTAAAGACAATGTTTACTTTAAAGATGACAACAAGTTGAAATTATTTCTTTATATTGACAGTTTTGAGACTGTTAACCCATTAGGATCTGGAAAAAAAAAACATAAAATTTTGGCTGTCTATTATACATTAGGTAACATTTTTAAGTGGTTTCGCTCAAAAGTAGATCCATTGCAGCTTGTGTTGCTTTGCAGACAAGTTCATTTTGATTATTTTGGCCAAGAGTTGATTTTTAGACCACTAATTACTGATTTAAAAAAACTTGAAAATGGTGTTTTATTAAATTCTGGTGAATTCATTGAAGGATCAGTTTTTGTCGTTATTGGTGACAACTTAGGAAGCCATTGTATTGGTGGATTCACAGAGAATTTTAATTCAAGTTTTTATCAATGCAGATACTGCACAGTTCACAAATCTGAGATGTTCACAGACAATTTTGTTTTCTCAAACTTTGAAATTAGAACTAAAGCAAATTATAATGCTGCAGCAGATTTAGTTGAGCAGAACAATCTGTCTAATCACATGGGAATTAAATTTAATTCATTGTTTAATGAATTGCAATATTTCCATGTTTGTCAGCCAGGCCTTCCACCATGTATAGGGCATGATATTTTTGAAGGTGTAATAGCGTATGGCATGTTACTATTTGTTATGCAGTTTATGACAGAATTATCATTAAGTCAAGATTTAGTAAATGGGAAAATAAATGCATTTCATTTTGGAGTAGAAGATTCCAGAGATAAGCCATGTGAAGTGAACATAAAGAGTAACAAGCTTAATGGACATGCAGTTCAAAATTGGAATTTTTTGAGATTGTTTCCCCTCATATTCATAGAATACTTTCATGACAATGACCTTGCTATACTAAATTTAATTATACTTTTACATAAAATTGTTGAACTTATATGTGCACCAAATATTACTTTTAGTCAGATATATTATATGCAAGATCTAATTGAAGAATATTTACAAGAAAGGAAAATTATGTTTCCTGATATATCATTGCGTCCCAAACATCATTTCATGCTTCACTACCCAGCTTTGACAATTGAATTTGGCCCTCTTATAAGAATGTGGACCATGAGATTTGAAAGCAAACATTCTTATTTTCGTCAATGTGTGCATCATAGTCAGAATGTTATAAATGTTACCAAAAGTTTATCTGAGAGACACCAGTTGTTGCAAGCATATATTGCAACTGGTCCTGTTTTTGAAGATTTAATATTAGAATCCGCAATGGGATTTCATTTATCCTTCTTTAGTGATGAAATACAGAGTGCTATTGCTGCAGAACTTGGTAACTTACACTTAACTGCATTACATTCTGAAAAAATTACGTTTAGAGGTGTGAAGTACAAGAAAGACATGTTTGTTGTTATTTCGAGAGATGAAAATCAACTTGTATTTGGAAAAATTATATTTTTATTAATAGTCAATAATATTATTTATTTTGTTGTTCAATGTTTAGAGTCATGCCATTGCCCAAAGACAAATCTTTTTTTTATAAAGAAGGATCAAGAACTAAAAGTACAATGTTTGTCATATTTTAATATTCTGGATTATTATCCCTTACATGGATATATACACCATAATGATATTATTATTCCTTTAAAACATGGTGTGTCTGACAACTTTGGTTAAAAATGTCTTGTGTTCTGCAGAACAATAAAAAAAGAAACTTTTCCTTATATTCACTCCAAAAGTTTTCATGCTAACAACTATACATTTGTTCAGAACTTTTAGTTTCAAAGCAAAATGTGTTAGAATTATAATTTTCATCATGATTAATATGTCTTGCATCTTATTATGATTTATCTTTATAGTGTCAATTAATAAATGTCTTCTGTTCTTTAGGAAAAGCATCATGGACCATTTGGTCGAGAAAGCTCTGCCTGGTCTTGAATATGACGTAATAAAAAAAGTTTCAGAAAGACTTTCGGACATTGGTGTTATACACCAAGATGATCTACAGTTTGTTGAGGAGGAGAATATCAAGGATTTACTAAAGCCTATCCAAGTTAAAAAATTATTGAAATTTTTTAATGAATTAGTCAAAAAATCAGCTGTACCTTCACTTCAACAGGAACAAATATCTGAAGAAAATATAATAATGGCTAATCCTACTACTTCGCAGAATGAATGTTCAGGCATGCAAGAAATTCTTACCCCAGGTGTGAATTGGGCAGAAAATTTTGAAATCCCTTGGAGTAGTTTTCCAAAAGAAGTTTTGTTGGCCTGCACTGAAAAAACACCCGTTCAGAAAAAACACAGATCAGAAATGGTTAGAATAATTGCTAACTCCATTTTACGAATTGATCAGTCTCCAGGCAGACGTCATTATTGTCCAATTGCTCAGAAGATAGTTTCAAAATATCCAGATACTTTTCAGGATCGGTATGGCGATACTGTCGTTGCTGGTGGCTATATGACGATAATGAAAAAAATTGAAGATACCATTGACAACAGAAAGCGACGGAGTTGCCTTCAGGATAAGTTTATCAGTACTACAAGCAGTAATGAAGAACCATTTAAAAGAAAAAGGAAAACACTTCGAGACAGTTATGGCACTGTTAATTGGCAACCAGTTAATCTTCCAGGTGAAGAAACAAAAGAGTCTCAAAAAGAAAGAAAAGATTTTCTAATCTCTGAATTTTCAAAAGAAATGAGAGACGTTGAAAAAGTTAAGGATCATATGTTGATGACATTTGCAAGCCAAAGATTTTTTATTAACAAAGGAAAAATTAGTATTATTGATATAAAAAGAGAATGGCCTTTTCTGTTAGAAGAGTCATACATGCTACAGCATTATCAAAATTTAATGAAACAAGACATAAGAGAAATATTTTCAGAGGGAATCAAAGTGAAAGGGAAAAAAATATACGACTTCATGAAAACTAAATCGTCTACTCCTTCCATTGCCAAAGTTTTAACAGAAATTGAGTTTTCAAAAGAATTACTTCAGAATCTCACACCTGAAACAACTGGTTCGCTTTTACTACTGATGGCATATTTCAAGGAAGAAAGAGAAAACTTGTTTCAAACTTTCAAGGTAAGCAGTGTATTTTTTATTTAGTTTACATGAGTTTTAACAAATTTCTAATAGCAGATACCTTAATGGCAGTAGATATTGTATTGTTAGTGTTGACTCTAGAAAAAAAGGGCCGCCGGGCGGGAATTTTTCAAAAAAAGGGAACACTATTCTAAAAAAGAGTACTTTTTTTCAAAAAGAGAAAAGTATTTTAAAAAAGGGCACATTTTATTCAAAAAGGACACACCTGTACCTTGTTCACAAAAAATATTTTGAACTGGTTCGTTTAGGGTCTAAAATTTGTGATATTTTCTCGGGATCAATTGAATTGCCACGGGGTGCAGAGGAAATGTTAAAAAGGGTAGTAGCCGGGCGCATCGGAAGGGTTTAAAAGAGCCGCTGGGCGCTGCGCCCTTCTAAAACAGCTTAGAGTCAGCACTAATTGTAAAGATCTATTTATGTACCAGATAAAGGTTTATATAATCGTGAAATTCCTAAATTTGTAATATGCATATATTTTACTGTTTTTATATATATATATATATATATATATATAAAAATCTAATTGCATAGGAATACAATAAGCTAATTCATTGCTAAAAATTTAAAACAAATTTTGTAATTAAGTTTTTCAAATGTACATTCGGCTCTTTTTATTTTTTACATATTAGTAGTTAAAATTCTGCAGACAGTCTGTGCTGTATTGTCTGATATGGAGTAAACATAATGTCAACTGTCTGTGCAAAAAATGTAAAAACATTTTTAATTCATTTCAATCAGTGTATTAATATAGCCAATTTAAATGAAATATTTTATTGTAACTGCATAATGCTACCCTCATGCTTAGAAATTAAAAATTTAGCACCTAAATTAAGATAAAACTGGAAAATTTTGCATTCTAAAGTTTTAATGGTTTTCATGTCAATCATCAAGGTCCTTGCTGCCCTTAAGAAGCCCATTTTTCTAAAAAAAAAAAAATTAATAGGCCCTTTTAATTCCTTATTTTTCAAAGAGTTTTACTACCAGGTCTTTATAAAGCCCTTTTTTTTATATAGCAAATTACCTTGCCAGTTATTTTCAAGTTTACTTTGACTTCTGAGCTTTTCGCCTCAAATTGGATAAAACTATACTAGCTGTCTGTCTGAAGTTGAACATTCATATCAAGGGTCTGTCCAGGGAAAAAACTGAGTCTGTTAACGGACTCTTCACAAAAATAAATTTTAGAAACACTCTTCACAAAATTCCCTTTCACACATACACACACACAAAAAAAAAAAAAAATGTTTGAACCACGCCTGTGTGATAAGTGTAAAATTTACAAAAGTCAAGCTTTTTTTTTGTTCATCTGAACATAAACACACTTTGTTTATTGATAGTTGGCTTTCCACTCTTTCTCCCCTATATCTTTATGCGCCTGTTGGCTAATACATATTGTCATAGAAATAGTGTGTTCACACAGAGACGGAAGAAGAAATAAACCTACAGTAAACTCTGCCTGTCCAAGGCAGAATCGATCGGGACCGAGAAAATGTTCTGTAGTAGACAATATTCTGCCTTAGACTAATTTTACTCTTCGTCTAAGGATTTGCAGGCACTTGAAAATCTTTCCGAGTTAGACAGATTTCCATTCAGCCTTAGAGTTTACTGTATTTTTCTCCATAGGTGTGGTGATCATATTTTCGGTGATTTCTTTCACTTCCTAGTTTGGCTACACTTGTTTTTATTTTGTTACATTCGCGATGATAATGCAAATGTATATAATAGTGTATAATCAAAGAAAAAAAAAAAAGACATCAAGAAATCTTTCTAAAAAATATGTTACTTTATTTCTGCAAAATACGTTTCCTTATTTTGGACTAATGTTTTGTAAAATTACTTTTTTCACAAAAAGAAAAATAATTCACAAATGTAGGACCCTGGAAAGACCCCTGCATATAAATTTTTATAAAGCATCTGTTAGACATAATACATAATATATAATAGACCAGGAGCTGACAGCACAGATAATCACCTCATCGAGTTCACGGATGAAATTCTAGGATTAGTTAAATCTCGATTCGTATATTTTAATGCAATCGGTCTGCCAAGTCATCTTGGTAGAAAACACTTGAAAACCCAATTTTAGCGGTTGACTTGTAGGTTTAACATTGCGTTTCCTTGCACCCAAAGGTATGAAAACATGGAGGAATGGGAGCAGGAAAACACAATGGTAAACCTACGAGTCAACCGCTAAAATTGGGTTTTCAGGTGTTTTCCACCAAGATATGACTTGGCAGACCGATTGTGTTCTAATATGCAAATTGGGATTTAACTATTCCTAGAATTTCATCCGTGAACTCGAGAGGTGATTGTCTGTGCTGTCAGCTCCTGGTCTATAATATTTTTAATAGATTTCATAATTAATCTTCATATTTGTCATAGAATGCTGCAAATGCTGCTGAAGTTGAAGAGTCCATCTCATTGACAACTCCATTCATTGGTGTCTTGTGTAAGTTTAATTGCTTATTATATTAAATTTGAAATTCGTTTTTTGTGCTACCTTGCATCTGTTGTTTTTTAATCAATACAAAAATCCTGAATGGGTTAAAATTATTTGCGGTGAAATGCGTTTGCACCCCTTCTTGGCAACCACTTTTTCCTACTGTGGGATTGACATGCGCGACTGGCTACCCTCGTTTTTTTTTTTGTATCGCTCTTCTTGACAACCCTCGGAGTGATGGAGCGAAATCTTTCTCCTTCCTTATGAGTTGTTTGCGCATGCTCTGTTCGGTGTTTCTTTTCTGGCTTTTTATTGTAGGAGAGAGGAGAAACTTTTATTGAAAATTGGTAAATAAGAAATGAATTTACTAGAAAACTTAACTAGCGTCATTTTGAATTTGATCCTTGCTTGTAGGCTAGCAGCCATTGTAGTTATGATATTACATTTAACGTTTAACCGTTGTAATTTAAAAACACTACAATTTTATTTAATGTTTTTTTAAATTAAACGTCGTTTGTTTTGTATTTAAAAGCGGTGTTTTGGTCATTTCTATTTTCTTTTGACCATATAGTAGGGTTTTGGCAATGATTATTTGCTGTCAAGGCTCAATATATTTCTTTAAAAAGCCATTTATTAAATGTGTTTTTTAATTTAAAAAATAGGTTGTTTTGTATTTAAAAATAGGTGTATATTTCTTTTGTCTTTTGACCAAGCAAAATTATTACAGGGGTTTCAGGGGGCAGAGTCCCCCTTACAAAGAAATTTTTTTCTTCTAAAATGTTCAAAAACTTTATTTTTGTTTAAAGTTATCTTAATTTCAAATCGTAAACCATTTTAAGCAATAATTTTCTAGGTAAGTGAGACAATTGTTTTTATTTTTCCTAATATGCATGCTTTTCAAATCGTAATTTTGGCAATATTTTTAAATTCTGTTTCTAAATATGTATTTTTGCTTAATTTTGATTTTTGCAATCTTAATTTTTGCACTTTTGCGTAGTGTACAAAATATTAACATCTTTTCAGACTACCAAATTCCGTTTTTGTTTTTATGTATAATATTTTCACAATCTTTTGATTTTCTGTGTTTTAAAATATATTTTTTTGTTTCATTTTGATTATCGCCATCTTAAATTGTATGCTTTTGCGTGGTGTCTCCTGGAATTGGGGACTCGGGAGATAAAATACACCAATTTGGTGATTTTTTGGAGCTATGCCAGAAGGGGATTAAACAGCAGTCGCACTATTTTTTTAAATTATCTTACTTTTTATCATTCTAGTTTATTACTTTACTTAATTATTTTAATATTTTACTATATTGCATACTAGCTAACTTGCCCGGCGTTGCCCGGGTACTTAAAAAAACAGCACGAATTGCGAAAAACCTCTGAAAATCACAATAAGATATCGCGAAAAAACTTTAAATCGCTGCACAAATTTCGAAAAGAGAAAAAAAATATATATATTGTGCTCGAAGATTGAAAGTTGATTCAACTTCTATCAACGTCTTTCACTAATGTGGAAAAATGGTAGGAAATCGCTAAAATACACTAAAAATCACATACAAAATACCCAAAAAATTCGAAAATTGTTATACGAAATCCGAATAAACTTTATTGAAATGAAGTTAGAAATTACTTCAGTATTATAGGTCAAAAATGGAATGTCAAAAAATTGCAGCAGATCGCAGAGAAACGTAAATATCGAATTTAAAATCACCTGATGACGTAACAAACACGTGTAAAGTGTTTAATGTCAAGTAAATTTGACATTTAAGATCACCCATTATTGGCATTTAATCTTATAGTTTGGCGATATTTTTTTTGGTCTACTGGATAATCAGGTAGAACCACAAATTATTTCTGTTCATATTTAAAAATAGATAAATAGCTCTTCTTTATATAAATAAATAAAATAAATATTGAAAACAAATGCTTATATGTATATGAAAGGTAAATAGTTTGCCAGTAAATATACGTAAAATTCACTTCACTCGCCAAGGCCATTTTCTCTAACTCACCAAAGCCCATATATTAAAAATATACCAAATACTCTTCAATCTGTTGCCTGATAGTAAGTAACTATTAGGCATAGATACGTACCGGGTTTGGCACGATTTTTTTTTCACGCCAATTTGGTGAAAACATCGTTTTCGAATACCAGTTACATATATATATATTTAAATTATTTTCTATTATTTTAAAAGGAAATAGCAATAAATAATAAAAAGTTTAATTAATGTCTACAGAACAAAACAATTTATATAACTGTAAAAAAGAAAATAAAAGTAATTAAACAATTTATTAATAAATAAACAACAATAGCCGAGTTACCATGTCAGGCAAAATAACGCCATTTTGGAACCCATTATGTACCATGGAGCGTATATGACATCTGTGCCAACAAAACTTTCAATAATATAGTAAATATGTCATTTGGTGGTGACTTGATTATCGAAGATTATAAAATATGTGTGTATATGGCACATTTTTGCACTAAAATTGAAATACTTGACTACATAGTTATAACTTTAACTCCTTTTTATATAATTTACATTTGAATATAAACATTTACTGTAAAATATTCTCCTATACTTAAAAAAAAAAAATTATTGCGACCTTCGCCTGGCTTATTTCACGCTTCTGCCTTTGTGGCTTGAAATTGCATTGTTTGGTGACCAAGGTAATAATTAAATAGCATGTAACTCACAAATAAAGCCTTTCTCCTGTAAGACATACGATTGGAAAATTACATAAAAATGATAATTAAATTGAATAATAAAAAAAGAAGGACTAAAAGACTGTTACTAAAATTTTATTTCTTCAAGTTTTTTCAGGCACATTTGGGTATATTTTGTTTAATTTTTTATATCCATTTTCAGCTTCAAAAGTTCAAACTTTTAGTATTTTAATTTAAAAAAATAATAAAGTGAATCAAAATTCTAATTATTAAGTATCTCTGTAGCAAAAGAAAAAGTGGTAAAAATGAGAAAAAAAATATCTGCCACAAGGAGGCACATCAGAAATTCCGTAGAGTACAAAATAAAACCTAAGAACTTTTTTTATATATGTGTGTGTGGGGGGGGGGGCGGGGGAGAAGGAATTAATTTGTGATATTTTTGTCGGCATAGCCAAAAATATGAGAAAACGTGATACTGCTAGAAAAAAGTATTTATTGCCTCGGCAAATTCAATGTTGCTAGGTGTCTTGCTTCAACTTGAATTCAGCCTGATAGAGTATATGTAAAAGAAAAAGGAACAAAAAGTAAACAATACTTATTAGCACTGTGTCACAAAATTTTAAACCAATGCATGAAACTAGCAGGTGTTGTTGTTCAGAAACTATGTAATCAAGCTATTTTTCCGTTTAATTTTTTTTTTCTTTCTTTCAAACGCAATAGATCTTTTAGAAAATAGTGTCAAAAATGTCATTTTGAACCGAATTTCCACACGAAAGAAGAATAACTGGTCAAGAATGTGTGAAAAACGTGTTTGTCACATGATCAAAATCACTTTATAACTCAACAGGTAATTTATTGATAATAAAATGGAAAACACAGATCGATTCCAAATCGCTTCCATGGTCAGGATTTCCAATTTTATACCTTTCCGTTAAAAAATGAATTTGTAAATGTGTCAAAACGTTTTGCACTTGTCGAGCAGAGCAGTTAAGAACAGCCTTAAGCGATTTATTTTTTCCTCACATAATATAAAAAGTTTTTTAGTTTCTTTTACTTTCTAATACTTTATGGAAAAATGAATTTATTCATGAATGCTGAATAGAATTGCATGTTGCAAATTAATGTGTTGTAACAATTTCATATTTAAAGATTAATTTATTGATAAAATTATGTTACAGGTGACAATCTATTTTTGGCAAAAGAGTACATTATTTTCATTGATGGAAAAGCTACAACATATGCGAACAACTTCACATCAATTATTTCACTGTTATTTGCTGCATTTTACAATTTTAATATTGTATATCCCGAAGGAGCTGTTGTCACTATGGAGTTTTTACAACGGTAATTTTTCTTTTTTTATTTAAATGTCACCATGTCGAATTGATTTTCCAACGATACAGGATGTTTCCAATTGAAAATAGATTGTGTACCCTTTATAATTTACTTACATGGTCACACAAAAGAATTTAATAGCATTACTGTCTGGAAGAAAATTGAATAAAGTATATTTTTGTGATGTTAGTGTAAAATCACAGAATTGTGTAGGTAATATTTGCTAAATACGATAGTAGTTGCTAGTATATTGTTTGTAAAGATTTCTATGTTTAATTTTCATATTATTATCGATGTTATTTTCAAACTTTCTAATACACCAAAATCCTTTATACAACTAAAGTTTACTAATATTCTTTCATTTTTGTTTAAAATATTTTATAAAACAACATAGCGTAAGGCAATACAAACTGACCTAGAGGACTGGAACACCTTTGCATTATGTGTAATTGTGCCCCCATCATTATGTGTAAATTGCCCCTGATGCCATTTTGTCTTATAAATAAACTTAGAAGCTTTATTTCAAATGTATTCATTCAATTAGATATTGAAATATATATATATTCAAATATTTAGAGGAAATGATCCTCTTTGAAAATATAATACCCTTAAAGTTTAATTCTAAATAATAAAATACTGTATAACAGATTATGTAAACATGAAAAAAATTGCCTTTTGAAAAATCACAACAGTTGATTTTCTAAAGTAAATACCATTATTCTGTAAATGCAAACAATGTTTTATGTTCCAATACATCACAGGCCCTCCTAGAGTAGTGATACCATCTACTCTATCGATTTTGAAATAAAGCAAGTGTGTAAATGTGCCCTGGTCAATCCTATAATTTATCTATTTATTGCTGTTATAAGTCTCAGAGACCCCCCCCCCCACAAAGTTCAAAGTATCTATCTCAGGGTTGCCGACTTTTAGCCAAGACAAAAAAAGGCGGCTGGCTTTTTTTGGTTTTAACCATTTAAAAAAGCTGCCTTTTATTGGAAAAAGCCAGTTTTTATTGTTAAAAGTTGGTTTACAGCTAATTCATATTAAATTTTGATTATTTTTTTATACACTTATAAATATTTTCTGCTAAAAGAATTATAAATTTCTATTAAATTTTGTCAAATAAGTTTTGACCGCTAGAATGCAACAGTGAAGGCATTATATCTCAAAAAAAAAATTATAAATATTGAAAAGATAAGTTAGACTTTAAACTGGTGTTTTAAAATTCTATATTATATAGCCTAATATATACTACACATTTTAAAGATTATATTTCATTAAACAATCACAAATGTAGCACATCAAAATGGAAACATTCTTAAGAGTCCATATGAAGAGATTACGTTATAATTGTAAGAAGAGAAATTAGAAAAGGGTATAGTAATATTTAAGGAGAGTTTGGTACATAAGTGTATAAAAATAAATCTAGCAATTATGCAAATTAAATAAATAAAATACATTCTGTAAGTAAAATTGAAATAAAATTTTGAAAAGTTTGTTGTTATTTAAAAGAGTGCATATTCGTGCATATGCTGTTCATAATATTGTTTTTAATTATATCTATTCAATTCTATATTTAATTGGAATAAAAATACTATTTTGTAAAAATATGGTCTGAATGCATTTTTAACCTCTATCATTCCTTTATCAGATAAATTTAGTATGAAATATGTAATAAAATCCCAGTTTAAAATCGAAAAGAAATTTGCTTTTCTTTATTTTGCTTCTATTAATTCCAGAAGGAAATTTCTCACAACTTCTGAAGAGCAAAAAAATATATTAAAATAAAAGCTTTTGTTTCTAAATTTGTAACATAATTTACCAATTTAATTTTTCAAACATTTTTTTTTAATTGTTGATTTTCAATAATTGTAATGTGATTCTTTTGGAATAAATGTGTAAAGTTGAATTTTAATTACTGTTTTCAATACGTTATAATCTTTTGCTGCTATTGCAGCCTCCCAGCTTACAAATGGAATTGTGTCACTTTGGAATTGACCAGGTTTTCTCAGTGGTTTTATAACAGCGCATTAAGCTGAGGTCCTGGGATAGTTTTCTTGGCACGGATACATTTTCATTCAGTTGGTGTTTACGCCTTTAAGAAAATTAAGATTAAAGAATATTAATCTTTTATGTGGTATTTTTTTCTTTTTTAATGAAATTCAAAGCAAGTCAAGTGTTGTCTTTCTACTAGCTAGCTTCTTCGAATATCTGACGCCCTGTGACATATGGAAAATTCCACCTGCGTCAATTTGCTTTAGATAGAGATTATCTCCATAAAGTGCTATGTTGTTTCAGAATTAATACTTAGAATAACTGAAAATGGGTTGACTTGAATGGAAGAGTGAAATTTTTCACTCGAAGAAATTTACAGTGTAAACATATATATAGTCGAACCTCGTTATCCCGACACTCTAATGACCAGAAAAAAGTGTCGTCATAAGCGAAGTGTCACGGTAACCGGAGTTGGAGCAAAATATGTTTATAAAAAGCTGTAATTTTAATTAATTTAAGACAATTTTAAATTCGTAACTGTTCTTGCAGTTTTAAGCAATAAAACATTCGTATTAAACAAAATAAACACAAAAACAAAATTGAAAAGAATAAAAATCAGATTTATGATGACTTGTTTTTTTATTGTTACATGGAATATTGGTGAATTAAGGTTTGCTTATCTCTGGATGTGCTTCCTACAATTCTTTTTTTCAACATTATACAGTGAACTAGGATCAGTATTCGTTGTTTCAGAAATGGATGTTACATAATTTCTGATCGTTTCAATGCAATGCTTCGGTTTTAGTCGGATGAAAAGCACTGTGTAACTACAAGAAGGCACTGTCTGACTAGAACAAAAAGACCGTGAGTAGACTGATACGTCTATCTGGAGTTTAAGTGGTCATTCATAGTTCGTGGGTTTATTTATTCAGTAAAATTTCTCATTCATCACAATGGGTATTTTAGACACTTTTGTAAAACGTTTGGCTAAACCATTTCTTACCGTTTAATTTCTGTGCTTATAAGATGGATTATGAAAAATGGACATTTTTCCTAAATAGTCGTGATATCCCGAGTAAGTTATTCAACGATATAAAATCCGGAGTTTATTTACATTAAAATCATATACAGAAAATCGGGACTTTGCAAAACTGACGTGATAAGCGGAGTGACGTGAAAACCGGGTGTCGGGATAACGAGGTCAGACTGTATATGTATATATATTTTTTGAAAATTCAAGCTTATAGTTTGTATTTCTTTAATTACTGATGAACTACGTTGTTGTTATTTCTTCTTAACACTATTATTTTTATTTTATCTAGTTGTTATGCTGGGATAAATCCTGAAAGAGGTACGAAAGGACCCAAAAAGGAAAAAGGAAAACAGAAATCTGTAGCCACTTCAATCCTGCATTTAGTTGAAGAATTGAAAAATTTTGAATCTGTATTCAAATTTTAAATTTTCATAACTATGCCATTAATAAAAGTCTCCATGCATTTTGTGTTCATCATTGACTAATAACATGTCACCATGAAAATAGGGTGTCAACGATTTTAATCAGTTGATTTAAATAAACTGATTTTTTAAAAAGAAAATCATTGAAATCAGAAATATTCTAAATGTTTAAAATACCATAAAAACGTATTAAAAAATCTAAGATGAACATAATTTGGAAAATTCTACAGGTGTTGTACCTGTAATGAATACACAAAAAAAGCTTTAAATAATTGTTTCTAAGCTGAATAAGTACTACTGTAGGTTTGTAAAAGGCATTTCATTTAAAAATGATATTTAAAGGTAATATAACTTACAATGTCATAATTTCCTTTTAGTAATGAAATTAGTCATTCTTTCATATAAAATAAGCATAGCAAGTATAATAAATTTCTGCGAGTAAAACAGCTGCACCTTATTTTCTCATTCTACCTTTTGTAATAATAAATTTATACCAAATACTGGAGCTAAAGAAGAATGACATTGTCTGAATTGCTACTGTAAAAGAATGTATAAAAGAAAAAGAATTTATTTGTTTAAAATTTTGATCATAGCAAGAGCCTCATCAGTAAAGGTTGAATAAATGTTTTTTGGTACTTTTCGGTTAGCCGGGCGCCAGTGTTATATATACATATATATTTACATATATGTACTCACACACACATATATATATATATACATATGTATATAGTGTAGAAGATCTTTATAACGCAAATCTATATAACGCAATTCTCCATATAACGCACAACTTCTCAGATGTAAACAATGATTTTTGCAGTTAAAAAGCATCTGCTTTTTCACATTGTAAAATATAGCTACTCTCTAGAGAACTAAATTTGATACATTAGTTCAACTTTATCTTCTAATTTAAGACCTTTTTAATGAAAAAAATGCTATTAATACAATAAACATTTTTGAAAATGTCTAATATAACGGATGGTTGTGTCAGTTATATTTGGACCATGTTTATAAAGTAAATTTAACAATTTCTGACCTATATTATGCAAAAATATATAATTTGGATAACTCTTGGTAACAAGGAATGTAGTATAAACAAATTCTAATGTATTTTGATGTGTTTCAGACATATTTGGCCATGTTTACAAGGTGAATTTAATGCTGTGATCCATATAATGCAAAATTCTATATAACGCACAACCTTGTGTTTTTAGGTTTGCGTTATAAAGATCTTCTACTGTATATATATATGTAAATACATGTGTATGTATATGTAACACTGGCGCCTGACTAACCGAAAAGTACCTGTTTTTTTTTTCTTTAATTTTTAAACTCATATACAGTAAATAAAAATTGCTAGGGTTTAAAATGGTGGCAAAACTGTTTGAAACACTGAATGCTGGGAATCCCGACTTCTAATAATGCTGCTGTTTAATGTTTTTGGGATTTCAGATATAACTGGCTATTCCTTATATGTACTCTGTATATGTGTATGAATGGGTTAACACATTTTCAATTTTTTTTTTTTTTTTTTTTTTTGGTGTGTGTGGGGGGGGGGGGGGGTTACAATAGGCATATACATGTGTAAAAGTTTAGATTTAGGCGATTAACAGCACAAATGCAAAATGAGCTGGAAATAATATTCATTAGTTTTTGTTATTTGTGCTACTAACTAATGAAATTACTTATTTGCAGTTTTTATTAAATCTGTAATTACTTGCTCTTTCCTCTAAGCAATTTTTTTAGGGTGCTACATCCTGCCTTAAAAAAGAAAAAAAAATTTCACCTACAGTAGATAGAGATCTCTTGTAAAAAAAACTTCCATCCACAGTATTTCGTAATCTATGTGTCAAAGACCTTGCAAAAATGATAGAACTTTTATTTCTTTGGAAAAAAATTAAAACATTTTGTTATTTAATTGTATTTTTCCATTTGATTTTCATAAAATTATTAAAATTAATGACACTTTATTTATCGTACTGAGAAACTATATACTTTTTTTAAAATGTATATTCTGTTCCTAATTACAGAGTTAATTAATTGTTTAATGATTATCAATTTTAAGTAGTGTTAAAAATGTAATATTAAATGCAGTTATTAATAATTTTAATAAATATTACTAGTGTTAAATATATTTTTGCGTAATTATTACAAAATTGTTGTATGCTAGTAATTTGCAGTTCTTATAATTTCTGTAATTTTTAATTGTTTTGGTAACATAAAACTCTTGGTAGCTATTCAGTATTTAGATGTTGGGGGGGAAAAAATCAGATTTTTTTGCACTCTACATTAAAATATCAGTTTTATCAATAGTGTTATTAAAAAAAAAAATGTCAATGTTCATGATAAGATAAAAAAAAATTTCATAATGAAAAATTATATAACTATTTTGTTAGTGATACCCCACTTGCCTTCAAATGAAAATGGTGGCACAAGATCGAATGATAAATAGAAAGGGTAAATCTGGTCGATATTCATGAAAAAGGTTGTTTATTACTATTTTTTTTTTTTTTATGAAATAATTATTTTTATGAAATAATTATTTTCAATTAAAATTTAAGTGATATAGAATAAAAGTTAATTTATTTAAAATTGATGCATACTTTATATTTAACTGCTATGAGGTGTTTGGAATATTTTTTATTTAATTTAATTCATAAAAAGTCATATTACACTTTTATTTATTTGTCATAGTTAAATGGTTTTCACCCAGTTAAAAAAAAAAAAAAAAAAAAAAAAAAAACCTTTATATCCATGAAAGGTTTGTTGTGATTCTTAGAACAATTTTTCAACTTTACTCATCTGATTATAAATACATGTGTGTGTATTTGGAAAACCCCAAGCTTGTAATTTATTGTCACTGATGCATTTGCATAATAGATTCTGTGAAATTTGACATAATAAAAGAACTCTGTAAGTGAATATGCAAGTAAAATTTTATTTGCACATTGAGTTCTACAGTTTTGTGTGCAAGTGAGGGTAAAATTTTTTATGTTCCAAAGACTATACATTGATATTGTGTTTAGTATGGAACTAAAATTACTTCAGAACACTCGCTGAAGTTTTCATCTACTTTATGGGAGAAAATGAAATCAAGGGCTAATTTTATTTTTAGAACTAAGTATTAAATAGCTTAAACAAACGTAATGCCAAGGAATTTTAATATATTTTTCTAAAAAACAATAGGTATTGGCAACACAACTGCTAGAAAAAAAGTCGCATTTTCTGGCAGGAATGTGTATTATATTCCATTAAAAAAATTGTTATTGGTTTATCAAGGAATTTTGCATAATTTTAACATTTTTATGTGTCCAATTCTAACTGAAAAGTAAGATACCACATTTTGAGTCTGTCCGATTAAAGGTTAATGATTTTTCGGAACCAACAAAATAGCTGGTGTGAAGAACGCTATATGAAAATTCAGTAAATTAGTAATGTATTTTACAGGAATGTAAATGAAGAGGGAAAAAGTATGCTTGACTAAGACAGCAAAAGTGGAACTGAACTGAAAGTCAATGTAATATGTAATAAAGAGAGATTCTGGTATTGATTGAAAATTGATGACAAGAACAAGTGTATGGTCAGAAAGGAAAATATTAATGAAGTAAAACAAAAATTGAGAGAAATGTCTTAATATTTAAAATACATGATTAGTTCAGCTCACTTTTAAGAGTAATTTTTTTTTTTCAAGCAGTTGGAAAAAATGCTGCAGTTAGATTTTTCCATAACAACACTATTAAGGTAACTAAATTCTCAAGAAATTAATTCAGAAATAAAATCTTATAAAAATTAAAAAAATGGAAGATTAAACCCCTAAACTTGAAGAATGTTTTGTTTAGTAATGATAAATGTTCTAATCAGTTCAGTATATCATACTGAGAATATTATTTTGGCTAAGTTTCTTACAACTTAACTTTTCTAATTGAATTTTATAATTTTGATGTCAGCAATTTTTTAATACATTTTATTTATTCATATTTATTATTTTCACAATTGTTATTCTTTTATTTTTATTTAATTAATACTTTTCCATTTTTTCTGATTTGTCAAATGTGGTTTAAAAAACAGAAAATACAGACTGAAAATACAAAAAGGTAAATTACATTTAAAAACTGAAATCCCATATTTAAAAAAAAAAACAAAAAAAACATTGCAGTTGTAATAAACGAAAAAAAGCGGAAATTTCGTCAAAAAACAGAAAAATGCCGTTGTTAAAACGGAGAATATAAATCAGGAAGATTCGTCAAAAAATGAAAAAATACCGTTGTAAAAACAGAGAATATAAAGACGAAATTTTCGTCAAAAAACGGAAAAATACCGTTATAAAAACAGTGAGTATAAAGACGGAAGTTTCGTCAAAAAACGGAAAAATACCGTTATAAAAACCGGGAATATAAAGACGGAAGTTTCGTCAAAAAACGGAAAAATACCGTTGTAAAAACAGAGACTATAAAGACGAAAGTTTCGTAAAAAAACGGAAAAATACCGTTGTAAAAACAGAGACTATAAAAACGAAAATTTCGTCAAAAAACGGAAAAATATCGTTGCAAAAAACGGAAACTACAAAGACGGAACTTTCCTCAAAAAACGGAAACATTCCGGCAACTCTGCTGCCAGTCCTTTTTCCGTAAATTGACGGAAATTTTTTTTACAGTGTAGCATATGTTATTAAACATATGGGTCGAGTGGGTCGTGTCTCATCGACTCCTGATTTCGGGGGGCTTTAACTGCTAATACTAAACATAATGGCACATAAAGTTGAGAAGAGTTTTTGTGAAGAAGTTAAAAGTGCCAAATATTTTGCTATAATTGCCGATTCAACTCCAGATATTAGTCATGTGGATCAACTAACTTTTATTTTACGATACATTAAAGCTGATGGAGAAATAGTTGAGAGATTTTTTGATTTTGTGCCCATTAAATCTCATAAAGCAGAACATATCAAAGATAGAATTTTGAAAAAGATTTCTGACCTTGGTTTAGAGATAAAAAACTGTAGGGGGCAATGTTATGACAATGCCTCGAATATGTCTGGGATTTATGGTGTCCTTCAGGCAAAAATACTTGAAGAAAGTCCGACAGCATTTTATGTGCCTTGCTCAAACCATTCGTTGAACTTAGTAGGAAATAATGCTGCTGAATGCTGCAGATATGCTGTAAGTTATTTTGACTTTGTGCAAAATCTATATACATTTTTTTAGCTTCAACCTATGGATGGGAGATGCTGAAATCTCATATTTTATCAAAACGTACCGTAAAACAATTGAGTGACACCCGATGGTCAGCAAGAGTCGACGCTGCATCGTACTACGTGAAAGCTACGGCGAAATTAAAAAAGCACTTATCAAAGTTTCTGAGTCTGAAACTGAAAGGACATCAACCAAATTAGAGGCTAACTCGTTAGCAAAAAGTTTGTCAAACATGAGATTGCTTTTATGACAATTTTGTGGGACAGAATATTAACCCCTTAATTCTCGCTCCCGTCATATTCACGGGCTGTGTCTTTTACTCTAATTGTTTGATTCCCACCAGTTTTATAAACAGTGACTTTGGCCATATTTCAGTATCGTTTTTCCTGTCATTAAATAAGGTAAATATTTATTTTTCCTAAAAGTAGTGCCAATAAGCAATTTGAATTTTTCAACCGTAATTTAATTCGAGCGTTAAGGGGTTAAGGCGAATGGACAAAGTAAGCAAATTTTTGCAGAAAAAGAACATAAACTTAAAGATGGCCATAAATCAAATTCATTCGCTCAGACTATTCTTTGAGGAAGTGCGTGATGATTATTCCGGAATTGAAGCAGAAATTTTAGCTTTATCTTCATCGATTCTGTGATCAGATGATGGCAAGAATAAGAGAAAAAAGAAAAAGGAAAAGATTTCCAGATGAAAATGTTGATGAGGAAATACAGTTAGAAGGAACGGAAAAAGTACGTGTTGAGATTCTGAATGTCATTTGTGATAGCCTAATAGTTGAACTCGAGAAAAGAAAAGAAAAATTAGAATATGTTTCTAATGTATTCAAAGAAGTTTTTGTTGATGAACCAGCTAATTCTCCCCAAACTAACACCAGTTCCATTTCAAGAGTATATATGAATGATATGTACATGGAAAACAGTTTACCGATGAACTGAAGAATTTCAGTCATTTTCTTAGTGTAAAGGGCAAGATCAGCACTCGGCAGAGCCAGAAAAGTAGTATAAATTGTTGGTGAATAGTGACGGTTTGAAAGAAACATTTCCAAACGTGGAAACCATTCTGAAAAATTTTCTCACATTACTTGTATCAAATGCAAGTGGAGAAAGATCATTTAGTGCTCTTAAAAGAGTGAAAAATTATCTACGATCAACTCTTTCTCAGATGCGTTTGAATAACCTTGCAATATTATACATTGAGTGTAATTCTCTAAGCTCTGTAAATTTAGTATGAAGTCATCGACAATTTTGCTGCAGCTAAAGTTAGACGAAAATTTTTATAACGTTTCTAAATATGCGTTTAGATATGGTGTAATTTAAATACAGGGTGTCTCATCAAGACAGCACAAACTCTGCACAGTGAGATTCCTCACTTAAAGAACATAAAACAAGACCAACGAACTATGCCACTACGACCCATAGTTTTCGAGGAGATGCAAAAGAAAAGTATGACATCAGATGGGGTAAAAGGAAAAAAAAACTTTATTGGAAACATGAACATTGGTATCTGCTTATGTTTTCAGACTAAGATAAGTAAAATATCCACCGTGTATATTCAGGCATGCATGCTTACACCGTGGAATGATGTCAAGCCGTCGTTTGAATCATAATTAAAGGCTGCATCTGATAGGTATTTTTTTGTGGACACCAAGTTGCTGCAATGTGTGCAATGAACCATTCTACGGCGCGCGAATGCATACCTTGATATGCGCGGTGAGCAGTTTGCTCCTCTTCGTCCTCAAACATATGCAAATACCAATTTCATGTTTCCGATGAAGTTTTTCATTTTCTGGCACCGGATAACATGTCGTACTCTTCTTTCGCATTTTTCTTCAAAATTATGCGTCACAGTGATAAAGATTTTGAAGCATTTTTTTATGTACACCAAGCGAAGAATCTGGCTGTGTACAGTTTGGTCTTGATGGGATATTCTGCATAAAGTGAATTTTGTATAATTAACAATTAATGCTTTCAATAAATTTTAATAAATTTGTAATTAATTAATGACTGTTTATTGCTTTAAAATTATAAATATACCCAATTTTTCAGATGGGGGTTGGTTGGTTGTGTGGGGTTTTATGGCACAAAGTCCCAGTAGGGACATGCTGCGCCAAGACAAAGTCAAAATGTAAAAATGTATATATCCAAAAAAACGATTAAAAGAAGAATAACAAAACGGTGATAAAACCAAAAAAAATAATGAAAACAGTAATATGTATATCTAAAACCGTTTAAAAGAATCAAAGGTTCATAGTTAAAAGTCAAGCGTATTATAAGTAAAAACTGTGGAGTTATTAAATTAATAACTGTTAAAATACACAAAGTTTAAAAGGATGTACAAATACTAGATGAAAACAAGGTTAAAATCACATGAGTAGAAAACAATGTAAAATCAATTAGGTAAAAATTCCTCTAAAACTGTATTTCCTTCATCACCACTTGATTCATAAGAGTCGGATTCCATTGCTTCATCTACATAGTGCTGCAGTTGTTTTGGGTCCTTTAAGTTTGAGACAGACGGATTTAAACAGCTGTTCTTGTTCTTTTTCTTCACAGTGTTCCACTGTGAAGAGCCCCCGATTGTTTTTCTCTCTTTCTGAAGGCAAATTTTTTTGCTTGGTTTCACTGTTTGAGTAGTATCAGGTTTCTGTGATGTTTTTTTAGATTTAACAGCCTTAGTATCAGTCTGGAGTTCAGATGATTTCTTTGATTGAACTGGTTCGGATGACTTTTTGGATTGAACTGGGCCGGATGACTTTTTGGATTGAACTGGGTCGGATGACTTTTTGGACTGAACTGCAGGTTTTTGTGATTGACTAGTTTGATATACTATAGTAACAGGTTCTGAGGATGGTAGCCAACATTCTAATAATGGGGTTGCATAACATTTAGAACCACAGCAGACATCACGAGTTTGTATCTTTGTGGCGCTGAGTGGTACTGTGATAGGTGAGTTATTTAGTGGAACGGAAGGTTCGGTCTGGGTGCTTATGTGCCTTACAGATTTTGGTTGTTTGAGTAGACTAGAGTAGGAGACTCCGACTGACGGAGTCCTGGATTCAACAACTTTGCGGGCTTCAGGATAGGAGAGATTTTGAGTTACTTTAACAGAAATGATTTCTTTTTCACGTATCCAGGTAAGACAAGAACGGGAGTAAGCAGTATGATTACCCTTGCAATTTATGCAGTGTTCAGGATTTTCACATGATTTATTGTCATGGCCAACTTCTGCACAACGTGCACAGGTGGTGGAACCCCGGCAGTTAGTAGTAGTGTGGCCATAACGCTGGCAATTAAAGCAACGTAGAGGATTAGGAATGTAGGGACGGACAGGACAATTAAGGTAACCAGCTTTAATTCTTTTTGGTAAGGTAGGGCTATTGAAAGTCAGAATGATGTGCTTTGTGGGAAGCACTTGTCCATTCCGACGGAGTGTAATACGTCGTGCATCTATGACATTTTGATCATTTAAATTTTGTAAAAGTTCATCCTTGGTAGAAAATAAAAGATCTGGTTCGGATATTACGCCACGGCTTGTATTTAGGGTTTGATGTGCTTTAACAGAAACAGAGAATGGACCTATTGTATTACAATTTGATAGAAATTCAGACTGGCTGGCTGAAGTAACCTCAACCAATAAATCCCCAGACTGCAGTTTTTTGAGATTATGACCATCACCGAAAACAGACTGAAATGTTTTTGCAATAAGGAAAGGTGAAGTTTTCTTAAATGAACTTTCAGACAGGCTATCAGTACGTTTGATTACAAAGAAGCGAGTGAAAAGATTGCTCTGTACAGTTTGTTGCTCTCCACATGGGAGAGGATTTGAAGGAAGTGAGGTATTTCCATCCATATTTGAAAAAAAAAAATAGTTCAGACCCCGGCCGCACCACCCACTACCGAGCCCAACAAGGGGATGCACATTCGTGCACCAGTGCTAACCAGGGCCCATACGGTCACAAGACACTCCTATGCCAGTCTCCACCCTTAACGAGATGGCTAGTAAGTACTCGCTCACTTGATCCCCAGCCAGTGACACAAGTCAGCTGACCAGCCGATTGATGCATACGGGACCAATATGCACCTCCCGTCTACCTGAAGCAGAGGCCAAAGCAGTGTGTTGGTTTCCCTCAACTGCCAGGATCCCCCTTTCCAGGGACACGGGTCGCCACGCACGACAAACACGTGGGTGGTTTACAATTCCCCATGAGTCGATATGCAGGATGATATCGGCTCATGCAGAATTGCCCTCACCTCCGAAGAGGAAACCACAATGAGAGTGAAACAAAGAGGAAAGAAAGACAAGAGGAATAAGAGGAAAAAGAAAAGAGAAAGATCGCTCAGGAACCCGGGGTTGCGAAGCCCGTGAATACCTAAAGAAGGTATCCCCCTGGGGGGTTTTCAGATGGGGGAGGGGTGCAAAAAGTTCCTGTGAGAGGGGCCCCTTACTTCATAAATCCACCACTGGCCGAGTCCATTATTTATCATGCACCGATATCGCGATCATTTACCAAAATTCAGTGAGTATCTACTGCGTTCAATTTTACGTGCTTCCATTTTAATTAATTTGATTCATGTTTGTAAAGATATAATTTTGTAATTATTTTAACAATCACATTTAAAATTTTATATTGGATGTACAGTTAAAACTTTTGTTGATATATAATTTTCAAATACATTAGCCATGTTTTTTAGCATGGTCCCTGTGTATAATGTGTTTTTGAGAGTTACTTTAATATTTAAGACAAATCCTTCGACACGCGTCACTGATATCTGTTTTCAATCTTTGAATTGGTATCAGATTTTGAATCTCAAGTTTATGATATAGAAGATTTGTGGGAATAGAAGCGTGCTTATCAGAGTCAGGAGAACAGCATTACCTCATGACCCGTTACAGTATCCAAGGTCATTTATTTTCAGTTTGGCTGCGACAGTGGAGATGAATAGTCATTATAAGTAGTGTGTTTTACTAGTTTTGACATTGAAAATGGACCCTTGTAGTTCGTACGATTACCTTGTTTACGGCACAGAGGCGTGGCCAGATACTTCACAGCAGCATTATCAGGGCTTTGTATGTTTTAATATATGTACAAAATTTAGAGTATGCATCCAACTTTCTGGTGCACATATTAAGAAAATGTGGGGTTCTGGTTAAGAGACTGCGGAATATTGCAAAAAAGATGCAGTATTTCAGGAATTTTGTAAGAGAGTTACTAAAAGTGGTGATGCTTTTAAAAGATGTATCGATTTGGCAGGAGCAGGCGACGTGGGTTCCATTTCAAAGCTATACAACTTCATCCAACGTTTCCGATATTCATTCAACTCACATTGTTTTAAATGTCGGGTGAAGATTTAACCAAATATAATTTAATATATTACGTTGTTGTTTATTAAACTCCAAAAAAAAAAAAAAAAACCCACAGGAGTGTTTTGTCTTTACAATAATATTTTTAATCATGTTTTTATTACTTTCATTTAGGTCATGGTTTTTTTTTTCATCATTAGGTTTTTCTTTCATGTATCAGTAGCTCACGCTCAATAGCTGATGTAGCGTTTCAGAAACTTCTGAATTTTTTTTCATGAAATTTTCAAAACATATGTTTCATGTTAGTCTGTATAAACTTGCGACCTGTAAATGCATCGTCGTCATCCATGTCGAATTCGTCACAACACATGTCGCCTCAAGACAGGCAGGTGATAATGGCAGCGAGACCTGTTACCACCTCAGAGGCCTGCAACACCGCCATCACCTAAAAGACGCAGAGTACCTTCATCATGCACCGATATCGTGATTCTTTACCAGAATTGAGTAGTATCCATTCTGTTATTTTTACATGCTTCTATTTAGTGGGTCTCAGGACACTTAAAGCTTTAAAATTTCTGAAATTTTATATTTTTTAGATATTAAACTACTATCTTTTCTGAACATTTTGGTACAAATAGTTTCCTTGAAATTCCTATTAGAACAGAAGTAATGGCTTTTAGAATTATATACGCTAAATAGCTGAAGTAGCGTTTCAGAAACTTTGAAGTCAATTTTCTCCAAATGACGTTTTTGGGCATAACGCGCACGATATCTCAAAAACGTCTGAATTTTTTTTCATGAAATTTTCAAAACATGTTTCATGTTAGTCTGTATAAACTGAACCTAAAATTTCCTTCTTATTGTTCAGAAATATATTATTCTTTATAGGTAATTGATTATACTGTTGAAAATTTCTAAATTTTGCATTAACTAAATACAACTTTGTATTAAAAATGGAAAAATGCTTTAAATACAAATTTATTTAGGTTAAGAGTAATTACTATAATGTGAAGCATAAGTAGGACCCAAACTTTTCCTTCTACTAGCAAAATTTATTTTGTAATCGTGCGCACAATCTGTTATGCCGATTTTCCGCTCGTCAAATGTCTGACATTTTGGAGCCCACTGTAAATTCTAATTCTGCATCTTTTAATTTTTCACATACATGAAATGAAAGAACATACTTATATCTTTCATCCCAATATAAAATTTTGTCTTAAATTCAATTACATTTTAAGATATTATATGTTGAAAATCTTTGGTCTTTGTCCTTGGTCTTTGTTTTTTCGATTTTTCCAATTTTAAGAGTCCTGAGACCGCTTAAATTAATTTGGTTCAAATTTGTAAAGATATAATTTGTAATTATTTTAAGAGTCATTTCCTCATGTCGTTCACAATCACCTAGCCAGATACAAAAGATTCTCGATAATAGCCTGTCCCCTTACTAGCCGAAGAGGCTTCTTTTGTGATCAAACTATGGAGAAAATCAACATGTTACTTTCCTAACAGTCTTATCACTCTCCCTTGTTATTTTCCTGTTAGCTGATTATGTCTCTCCAACAAGAAGCTGTTGAGAATGGGCCTCTGAGCCATGTCTCAGAAGCAGATTTCGACAATTTCCTAACTGATTTAAAAATACTTATCAAAATGGTCTGTGTGTAACAGGATGGCAGGGAGGAAACAGATATGGGCTGTTTGCCTTTGTAACTGGGACTCAATTAAGTCAATGCACAGTGATCAAAGGAACAAACTTCTCTTGGTATTTTGAGTGCGAGGCTGGTTCTTCTGAAATTTTGGTGGAGTATACCAAGAATGGTATTCAAAAAAAGTCACACATCCATCTTGCTGATCTTGTACATCCTTCATGTACAGATCCCACTGAAGCATTTACCATTGTTAGCTTCAATTCACCACCGCCAGGCCAGCGTCTGGTATACTGTAAAAACCAAAGTATATTACAGAGATGGTACGAATTCCAGCACACTAAGGATTGCTACAATGTTTATGCAATCCCTGGATTAAAACCCTGTAAATCGGTACACACAAGCAGATCATTACAGTCCAGTTGCAGTGTTGAAATAGATGATGATTCCGACAAAAGTGGATTTACTGTGCATATCCAAAACAGTTCCTGGCACTATACAGTTAAAATCCAAAAGATTTATCAAATCAGAAGTCTGCAATGTAGAGTGTGCTGTTGCAGTAGGTAAAATCACCGAGTTAGTGGTGACTTGTCCTGAGGGTCCCAACACCACTTCAGTTTGGATAGTGGTTTAAGAGAAAGATGCGCAGGTATAGACACTCCCTATTCAGAAATGTTGCACTCACTATCTGTAAAATAACTTACCACCCTTATATGGTCTTACTTTTGATATGTTAGTTGTGTGCATCAAAACTGATAATATACTTAATGGTCTACATTTTCATTGCAGCAATAGAATATTTAGGCCAGATCTTCAAATGGAAATTGACTGAAAGACAGATCAGAGATCTCAGACTGTTATTGTGCATCTTGCAAAACATCTGTATTTGCTAGAGAGGAAGCTAAATGTCATGTAATCGCTCTAAGGGTCAATGTTGCAAGTGCTCAAAAAGAGTCAATCTCAAAATGAACAGCCAGAACACATTGAAAACTAAGTCAATCAGTGAAACAATCATCCAAATTGATGACATTGTGAGCAAATTGAAAAAATCTTTCAGATTATCTTCAATCATGCCGAAAATGACCTTGCATAATCTCTCCACTGCCATTAAATGGATAGTGGCAGTTTCATTACTTTCAATAGTCTTCCTTACACCAGTTGCAGCATCTCCTATGTATGACATGTTCACAGAAAAAGATGAAAGGTTCAGCTGCCAGTGGGAGATGAAAGGCTGTTTAGCTTAGATGAAGAATCCATTGATAATTTGGCAGTTTAAGCATCTTATTTTGATGAATCTGAAACAGAACTCGAGGCATGTGGAACTTAATGCTTTCATGCACAGAATCAATGTGGTTGTCCAGACATGGAAGTACCTTCCAGCTACAATCAAACCTCACACCCTGACCATTCACAGAATTGGAAAAGAAGTGCAGCCATAGATGAAAAAGAAACAAAATCAATCATGGCATAAACATCACTTGAAAAAAGACAAACCTGAAGGAAAAACTTCAGCTAGACATACAGGGTGTCCGAGAAAGATCCGTACAACTTCAAAAAATTTATTGAAAAAGAAACATAGGGTAACAGCGAAACTAATTAGGACATTAGATAGAATAACTCAAAAAGTTTTTTTCTGCAGTATGTTTCTGACAATAGATGGCGCTACATGTCATGCAAAGGAATATTAAAGCATTTCAGTCATTTCAATGGCGGATCGCGTGAAGAAAGCTCAATGTGTTGCGTGGTTTATCGAAACAAAATCCGATACGCAAACACAACGGAATTATCGAACGACGTATGGGGAATCGCCACCATCTCGGTCAAGCATTCGTGGTTGGTTGTTTGGTTGTTTGGAGTTTTATGGCACAAGGTCCCTTCAGGGACATGCTGCGCCAAGAAAAAAGTAAGGTGTAAAACATGGTTAAAATTTAAAAGTTACATTAAAAGACTGTATGAGATATATAAGTTATAAACAAAGTAAACTGAAGAAAGAAATGTGATGATACATGTAATAAAAATAATGTACAATGAAAGTGACAATACACAAGGTTTAAAAATCCAAAATGTAATTAAAAGACAAAGCATATATTTAAATTAAAAATCTCTAAAAGCTCTAAGGTTATGAAAAGTTAAAATTAATCCAAAAAACAAAGCATAACACAGTATAGTAATACTGCCTAAAAAAAAGTTATAATTCAAAATTTAAAAAACTCAATAAAAAATCATGTAGGATTAAATTTTTCGAAAACAACATTTTCATCGTCATCAGAGTCATAACTGTAAGATGCCATAGCCTCTTCTGCATAGTTCAGTAACTGTTTGGTATCCTTTACATTTGTGATTGCTGGGCTCAGGCATGATTTCTTGTCTTTTCTCTTCACAGTTTTCCACTGTGAAGAGACTTGCGTTGGAGGTTTCTTCCTTTCTTTTTGCGCACAAGTTTTTTCATTAGCTTTCTGAGTTGGGCGAATTGGTTTCACCAATTTGCTTTTATCTGGAGCTGGCGTTTGTTTAGTCTTGTGTTCGGTTGATATTTTTGATTGAACTGATGATGTTCGGAGGGAATTATGTTTCTGTAATGGTATTGGAGATGAAGCAGCCTTAGTTTCAGTCTGATGATTAGATGACTTTTTGGATCCAACTGGAGATTTCTGTGACTGAGTAAGTTGATATTCTATTGTAACTGGTTCTGAGGATGGTAGCCAACGTTCCAATAATGGGGTACCATAGCATTTACTACCAAGAGACACGTCACGGGTTTCTTTAGTTGATTGTATAATACTTGAATTATTTGGTGGAAAAGAGCAGTCGGTCTGGGTACTGATGTGCCTTACGGATTTTGATTGTTGTTTGAGTATACTGGAGTATGATGCCCCAACAGATGGGGTCCTGATTTCAACAAGTTTACGAGCTTCAGGGTAGGAGACTTTTTGGGTTATTTTAACAGCAAGAATTTCCTTTTCACGGATCCAATTCGGACAAGAGCGAGAACATGATGTGTGATCACCCTTACAGTTTGCACAGCGTTCGGGTTTTTCACAAGTTTTACCATCATGTCCGACCTCTGCACAACGTGCACAGGTAACATTGCTACGACAGGTTGTATTAGTATGGCCATAACGTTGGCATTTAAAACAGCGGAGAGGATTAGGTATATAAGGCCTGACAGGACAGTTTAGATAACCGGCTTTAATTCTAGTAGGTAAACAATGGGTATTGAATGTGAGAATAATGTGTTTTGTAGGAAGAATTTGCCCATTTCTACGGATAGTGATACGACGAACATCTATTATATTTTGATCGCTTAAATTAGATAGAAGTTCTTCTTTTGTGGAAAATAAAAGATCTGGTTCAGATATTACACCACGGCATGTATTCAGAGTATGATGTGCTTTAACAGAAACAGAAAAAGTACTTATATTATTGGGATTTGACAAAAGTTCAGACTGCCTGGCTGAAGAAACCTCAACCAGTAAATCACCAGATTGTAATTTTTTTAGAGAATGACCATCCCCCAAGACAGACTGGAAAGTTTTTGCTATAAGAAATGGTGAAGTTTTTTTGAAAGAACTATCAGAGAGACTATCAGTGCGTTTAATAACAAAAAAACGAGTAAATAATGACTGTACATCTTGTTTCTCTCCACATGGGAGAGAAGTAGAAGGAACTTTAGTATGTCCATCCATAATTGAAAAAAATAGAATTCAGACCCCGGCCGCACCACCCACTACCGAGCCCAACAAGGGGATGCACACTCGTGCACCAGTGCTAACCAGGGCCCATACGGTCACAAGACACTCCTATGCCAGTCTCTACCCTTAACGAGATGGCTAGTAAGTACTCGCTCACTTGATCCCCAGCCAGTGACAGAAGTCAGCTGACCAGCCGATTGATGCATACGGGACCAATATGCACCTCCCGTCTACCTGAAGCAGAGGCCAAAGCAGTGTGTTGGTTTCCCTCAACTGCCAGGATCCCCCTTTCCAGGGACACGGGTCGCCACGCACGGCTAACACGTGGGTGGTTTACAATTCTCTATGAGTCGATATACAGGATGATATCGGCTCATACAGAATTGCCCTCACCTCCGAAGAGGAAACCACAACGAGAGAGAAACAAAGAGGAAAGAAACACGAGAGAAATAAGAGGAAAAGGAAAAGAGACAGATCGCTCAGGAACCCGGGATTGCGAAGCCCGTGAATACCTAAAGAAGGTATCCCCCTGGGGGGGTCAAGCATTCGTGAGTGGTATCACAAATTTATGACAACGAGTAGTGTGGAACATAAAAAAGGATATGGTCGCCCTAGAACTAGCGAAGAAAGTGTGGAACGAATACGTGAAACATTTCGTAGGAGCCCTACAAAAACAGTTCGACAAGCATCCCGGGAGCTACAAATGCAAAGATCCACTGTACACGATGTGCTTCATAAATGATTGCGACTTACAGCCTACAAAGTTCAGATTCTGCATGCGTTACAACCGGATGATTATGCGAAGCGTTATGGATTTGCAGTTGACATGCTGCATCGTTTGGATGCCGATGAACATTTTCTGAAACGAATACTGTTTTCCGATGAATCAACGTTTCATGTGTCCGGAATGGTCAATAAACATAACGTTCGATTTTGGGGCTCCGAACAACCACATGCCGTACGTGAACTCCAACGGAGCAGTGAAAAGGTGAACGTGTGGTGCGGATTGCTTCACGATCGCATCCTTGGACCTTTTTTTTCTCAGAAACGACTGTGACCTCAAGTACCTTACTTAGATATGCTTGAGATTTATGCATTCCCACAACTGCAAGTCCTTCAACCGAATGTCCTTTTCCAACACGACGGTGCGCCTCCTCATTGGGGATTGACAGTTCGTGAGTCGCTGAATAATTCTTTTCCACAGCGTTGGATTGACAGGGATGGTCCCATTGCATGGCCACCCCGGTCTCCTGACCTAACACCACTGGATTTTTTCTTTTGGGGTTATGTTAAAGATACTGTATACCGAACGCAAGTTAACAGTCTCGAAGAATTAAAGCAAAACATCCAAACAGCTGTAGCTACTGTTGATGTTAGCATGCTGAAACGGTCGTGGATGGAATTGGAATATAGTCTTGATATTGTTCGTGCTACGAAAGGGTCTCATGTAGAAATTTCCTAAGGTAATAACTTAAATTATAGGAAAGAAAAACTTTGAGTGATTCTATCTAATGTACTAATTCGTTGCTCTGTAACCCTATTGTTTCTTTTTCAATAAATTTTTGAAGTTGTACGGATCTTTCTCGGACACCCTGTACTACGATCTGCAACATAACAATTCATAAAATTCTCCAGAAAGAAAAATCACCTAATTATCACATAATCTTAAATCTAGACTTCAATGATGCACAAACATTACTAGCTAAAAAATCATAGTTGGTAGGTCTGAATAACTGTCAAATTCGTATCTATAGACCAATTATCCGTTGCGGCAATTGTCAACTTTATGGCCACTCGTCGACCAACTGTCGCAGAGACTCAATATGTGCAAAGTGCTCGTGTGGACACCGTACTAGAGACTGTCCTTACGCCAATGACCCTTCACAATTTCACTGCACAAACTGTCACACGTGTAATGACTATCAACAACATACAGCCGATTCCAGCTCCTGCCCAGTGTATCAGTCGCAGTTGACTGATAGACGCAGAGTTCTAGAACAATTACTCAGAGGACTATCCTCACTGTATATACATCACTATCATAGAACTTTAAATTATTTAACCATATTTACAATTTTACTTCATTATCTTCATATCTTTATCATAATAAGTATCAGCATTTGTCCTAATATTTCTGCTGCGGCAGGGATGACCTCCAGTTATGGGCAGTGGAGCCACCTTCGTTGGGCTTAAATTTGTCCTGTGATTGTCTTTTTAGTTCTACCATCGCTCCGTGTATTTCATATTTTCTGTCAAAAAGAGGAAAAAAAAAAAACTTATTTATTGGTAAATAATTATATCTCTAAATTATTATACTACTTTATCAAAAAAAAAAAAAAAAATCATAGGTCCACGTGGTGAATGGAAGGGTGTTTTGGAGATTGTTTTATTTTTAAGAACTTAAATACCACTGGAAATATTGTAAATAAGTATATATATTTTTGTTTAAAAGGGGGAAAAAGGGAAAAAATATTTCTTATCAAATGTAAAGATGAATGCAAATACTTAAAAATTTTTTTAAATAGTACACAAATTCCAAAACATATAAATCATAATTGCAATATATTTCTAGGCTCGCCCTGAAACAATAGGGCAGCCAATTGTGATTGGTAAAGAATCGCCATCTTAAATAATAAAAAATTTTCACAGGCTGTCCGAGGACACGGCACTTGCTCGTGCTCTCTTCGGGGTGTCAGGCAGGTCGTTCCGAAGTCTTCTTTCCCGGAGACTGGGGTTGTATTTATGGTTGGTTGGTTGTATTTATGTCGGCCAATTATCTGCACGTGGGATATAGGCCCTAAGGGGGGGAGTGCCTTCCGTGGAGGTCTTTCTAAGGGAACCTAACCCGTATTAACGCTTGGAGAACCAAGGTTCGAAGAAAACCACGAAAACTCCGAACGATTAGGCCGACGGGCGCGATTGGGATCGAACCCAGCACCTCCCGTCTACCAGCTTCGAGAGCAGAACCTCTCGGCCACTGGTGGGGCCCCGGAGACTGGGGATCTGGGCTTGTTTCCGCAGGTAGTAAAACTTTTCCCTGCCCTGAGCTTGGGGGTTACACCTAACCATAAGCCAAAAGCGAGTTCCCAGGGTGGGTGCTTACTTACTTACTCACCACGAGATGATTTAACTCATGGTAATGTATTCAGAGTCTGTTCGTAAAACAATGACACAGATGTACCCTTCCATCAGGCACAACACATTCTGACAATCTGGGCTCCTTTAAATGTGGACACCTTGACAACACCTTCCGAAGATCAAAGTAACATCTATGTAAACTGGGTTAGCACCAAGACTGATAAGGACAATGTTTATATGTTAAAGGCACAGTGATACTCTAGAAAAAAACACAATCTCTAGCTATATTTATGATTACATCTAGACATATAAGACTCACCTTAAATATTTCACAAGTGACAGAGTAGTTCATACGTGGTTTAGAGGAGCAAAAATGGGTCCCTGCTCGGAAGATTGTTTATGTGCTAGTGTACTTGCAATTACAAAAAATGGGATTGCGACCGAAACTTAGGTTGCAATTCGTCATGGTGTTGGGCCACAAATTCTGCGTGCTCCTGTTGCGCGATGGATGTCAGTATAGCAGAATGAAACTGGGTAGTAGCTGTATATGAGGTTGAAATGATTAGAACTGAAGTTGTCATCTGTAGCTGCATTAGTTATGACAAGATCAACTGTAAGGTTATAGACGACAATAAATGAAGGAATTAAATTCACTCATTCTAAGGTTTATGACATAGAGAAGATTTTACCAAACAAAATTGGGGTCTTTTGGCATAAAAACAAGAATTCCAACTTTAAGTATGCCCTACCGACAGGAGTTTGGCTCAATCCTGAAACCTTTGACTGTGACTAACTGAAATCATGGAAACGTCGAGATTTAAAGTTTAATTCAATCATGCAGGTCATTGACCATTCCTGCAACTATACGAGTAAGATGACTGGTATTGACGTTGAGTACACATGCCATTTCGCCTCTTGGCCCAATTGTGATATTTATGGACTTGTCCGCCAAAATTCTTGAGAGTTTGCACGAATAAACTCAACGACCATGCACATAACTGATGAGTTCTTCGTGCAAATGTTGACAGTAGACAAAAAAGTAAACTTACAATACAGGTCAGACTCTTGAGAAATGGATGTTTAATGGATGTGATGGTTCAGGTAAAAAACTTCGCTTTACGTGGTAAAAGCTCAAGGTTTCAATTTCTACCCGAAATATTCTTCGCTGTGCTGGGTGCCATGCCTGCACAAGCGGAGCCAGGTGTAGCTTTCAAAACAAACTACTAAAGCCCAAATTGTTGTCAACACAACTATTCACGACAGATGTGGGTGTAATCTTGCAGCCCCAGACTTTTATTGTAAATTCTAGCAACACAGACAAAAAATTTTTAATACACTTTAGTAGTATTATGAACATTACCCAATTGATCCTCTGCATAAAAGAGTTGGGGAAAATCTGTAGTGCTTCTAAATTACAGCTAGAAAAACCAACATGCAACCTTGTGAAAATGAAAGATCACACCTGTTGTAGCATGTGGCAGCCAATAATAAAGGATGTGAAGGATTCTTATCCATCATTGTATGCACAAACTCTAATGTTTACAAAGGGGCATATGGATCAGAGAAAGAAGCATCACAACACCAAATTCCTGATATGAATATGCCCACAAGGAGCAATATCTTTTATTTCTACTGGACATGCTGGAAAATCGTCAGATAAGGAAATTACTTTAAGTTGTGGTATTTTGAACAAATTTCTACCTGGTGATTTAGTTATCGCAGATAGAGACTTTTTAATTAACCACTTCACCGGCGACAGGTATGGGAAAACAGTGCTTTTACCCCCGACTTATCTCGGGGCGGCCGGTGAAGTGGTTAATGATGCGGTTATATTACAATGTGAGAAGTGAAAACGCCATGCTTTACAAGACTGAAAAAATCAGTATTAACCATGGCATGTTGAAAAAAACAGAAAAATATCTCATTTGAGGATTCACGTTGAAATGTTGATAGACTTACTTTGGCAAAAATACCAAAATCTACATTCAGTACTGTTAATACGTATGCTGCAAACTCACTTTTTTGAGGATGCACCATCCTTAGTAAATCCGATTGCCATAGTTTGTTGTGCATTGGTAAACATGTGTCCAACAGTTGTGCTATTAGATTAATTGGTACTTTTCTATTAGACGGGCGCGAGTGTTATATATACATATGCATACACACACACACATATATATATTTTATATATATATATATTACAAAGAACCCACACACTGCAGAACCCACAGTCACATGCAAGGTGAGGCAAGTTGGAGAAATTAAACTGAAATTAATTAATGTGGTTCAACTGAGATATCCGATTAGGCAGTACCCCGAAAAAATAAACCTAATATGTAAGTGAAAATTTTCTTTCAGGTAATTCTCAGATAATGTTAACCAGCAGAACCAACACCCACACTTGCAAGATGGAGCACGATGGAGAAAGTAAACTGAAATTGATTAATGTGGTTCAACTGAGGTACCCGGTTAGGCAGTATCCTGAAAAAATAAACCTACTACGTAGGTGAAAATTTTCTTTTAGGTTATTCTCAGGTAATGTTTACCAGCAGAACCAAAATCCACAGGCAATGAAGAGAAAGGTGGGAAAGTTGCAGAACCCACACCCACATGCAAGGCGGAGCAAAATGAAGAAAGTAAACTCAAATTGATTAATGTGGTTCAATAGAGATACTAGTTAAGCAGTAATACTGAAAAATAAACCTACTACGTAAGTGAAAATTTTCATTTAGGTCATTCTGAGATAATGTTAACTTTTTGGCTTTTTATTAAAATTGTTTTAATTCTTGATTTTTAGCTCAAACAATTCTATATAATATAAAATAATGGCAATTTTTACTAAGGAATAGTATTGAGCTTTTTAAAATGTCTAAAGTATCATAAATAAATCCTGAAACTGTAGCTCCAAAACGTCGCCATGATGAGCACGGTATTGTATTTTGAGGAAACAGATATCCCAACAACTGCTGCATAACAATGCGCTTTAATTGTAAATACACTTCATATTCTTGAACCATTTGAGGAGATTACTAAAGAATCAGGTCGTGATAAGTAGATATCTTTTGTTATTCCAGCTATTATTGGTAGTCTTAAATCTTATTTATCGAAAAGGTAAAAAGACAAAGGAGTACAGATAATGAACAGGCCTTAAAATATGCACTTGAATATAGGTTTTTGAACGATGACAAAATAAAAAAAAATTCTGCATTGCAACAGCAGTTGACCCACATTTCGAATCTTTTTTAATGATGTCAATAAGGTAAAAAAAGTTTTTATTTCTTGTTTGTTATACACATTTATACGCTTTGCCTTTGCTTGTTAATAATTTTTTGTTGGGTATAATTCACAAAACTTATCTTAATTTTTTTATAAATTGAATTTAACATGGTATCTTTGGAGCATACGGATAGAAACAATGCTCCACATTTTTCTTTCAAGTGCAATATATGCGATAAATTATTCGATAAAAAATTTTATTTATATAAGCATAATAGGAGGCTCCATAAAGTTGGGTCAACTGTCAGAATGACGCTTTTATTTCTCATACATGATTACGATCACAAAATTCTTAATAATGACGAGCTGAGAAAGCACATTGAAAATCATGAGACCCCATACAAACCGAGACATTGTTCTTTCCATCAATGCAGGATATTGTAAAATGGAAAGATTAAATTGAAGCAAATAATAATGCACTACTAAAAAAAGCATTATTTCTGGTACAATAGGTCAGAAATACATTTGTGTTTAAATCAAAAATGAAACGAACACCACGTGCTAAAGGTTCTCGCAAAATAAATGCACACGGTCTCTCCACACATTTGAAACAGTGGTTAATTGTGTTTTAGCTGAGTTACTTGGTGTAAAGGAAGTGTCGGTCTCGGTGCTTATGTGCCTTACAGGTTTTGATTGTTCTTTAAGTATACAGCAAGATACACCCAACAGACGAGATCCTGGATTCAACAAATTTACGGGCAGGCCCATTACACTGCCACAGAGGCTCCCGTCACCTATAAGGATGCCGAGTCCATTATTCATCATGCACCGATATTGTGATAGTTTACCAAAATTCAGCGAGCATCCACTTTGTTCAATTTTACATGCTTCCGTTTTAGTTAATTTGGTTCATGTTTGTAAAGATATAATTTTGTAATTATTTTAACAATCACATTTAAAATTTTATATTGGATGTACAGTTAAAACTTTTGTTGATATATAATTTTCAAATACATTAGCCATGTTTTTTAGCATGGTCCCAGTATACAATGTGTTTTGTGAGTTACTTTAATATTTAAGACAAATCCTTCGACACGAGGCACTGATATCTGTTATCAGTCTTTGAATTGATATCAGATTTTGAATCTGAAGTTTTTATGATATAGAAGATTTGTGAGAATAGAAGCATGCTTATCAGAGTCAGGAGAACAGTATTACCTCATGACCCCGTCACAGCATCCAAGGTCATTTATTTTCAGTTTGGCCACGACAGTGGAGTTGAATAGTCGTTATAAGTACTGGTGTTTTACTAGGTTTGACATTGAAAATGACCCATAGGCCTGTAAAAAAGGCCTATTGCAATTCGTATGATTACCTTGTTTACGGCACAAAGACGTGCTTGGATACTTCACAGCAGCATTATCAGGGCTTGGTATGTTTTAAAATACATACAAGTTCGGGTAGAGTATGCATCCGAATTTCTGGAGCACATATTGCGAAAATGCGGGATTCTATTGAAGAGACTGCTGAATATTGCAAAAAAGATTTGAGTATTTCAGGAATTTGGTAACTTACCGAGAGTGACAGAGGGAACAGATATCCCAACAATTGCTGCATAACAATGCGCTTTAATTGTAAATATACTTCATATTCTCGAGCCATTTGAGCAGATTACTTAAGAAGCAAGCCGTGATAAGTAGATAATATCTTTTGTTATTCCAGCTATTATTGCTAGTCTTAAATCTTATTTATCAAAAAGGTAAAAAGACAAAGGAGTACAGACGATGAACAGGCCTTAAAATATACACTTGAAAATAGGTTTTTGAATGACGGCAAAATAAATATACAAAATGAAAAAAAAATTCTGCATTGCAACAGCAGTTGACGCACATTTCGAATCTTTTTTAATGATGTCAATAAGGTAAAAAATGTTTTTATTTCTTGTTTGTTATACACATTTATACGCTTTGCCTTTGCTTGTTAATAATTTTTTGTTGGGTATAATTCACATAACATATCTTAATTTTTAATTAAATCGAATTTAACATGGTATCTTTGAGCATACGGATAGGAACAATGCTCCACATTTTTCTTTCAAGTGCAATATATGCGATAAATTATTCAATAAAAAATGTTATTTATATAAGCATAATAGGAGGCTCCATAAAGTCGAGCCAACTGTCAGAACGACGCTTTTATGTCTCATACATGATTACGATCACAAAATTCTGAATAATGACGAGCTGAGAAAGCACATTGAAAATCATGAGATTCCCATACAAACTGAGATATTGTTCTTTCCATCAATGCAGGATATTGTAAAATGGAAAGATTAAACTGAAGCAAATAATAATGCACTACTAAAAAAAGCATTATTACTGGTGCAATAGGTGTGAAATATATTTGCGTTTAAATCAAAAATGAAACGAGAAGCACATGCTAAAGGTTCTCGTAAAATAAATGCACACTGTCTCTTTACACTTGAAGCAATTGAACAAAAAGAGGATATTAAAGTTAACATCACGGGATTCTTTATTGAAGCGGTGGTTGATTGTGTTTTAGCCGAGTTACTTGGTGAAAAGGAAGTGTCGGTCTGGGTGCTTATGTGCCTTACAGGTTTTGATTGTACTTTAAGTATACCAGAGTAAGATACCCCAACAGACGAGATCCTGGATTCAACAAGTTTACGGGCAGGCCCATTATGACGGGATTAGATTTAAATAGGTATTAGTTTTAGCAGAGTGAGTTGAAAATGCCCAATGGAAACTTAAGCTGATAACCCCAAACCCGTGTATATTAAATAGTTAAGGGAGAATAAAAGATATGGTGGTAAATAATTACAAGATAAATGTAAAAACAATCTAACGTTTATTGAGCAAAAGATAAAAACAATATAAGTTAACTTTATATGCATTCAGTAATTCATAAATATAATTAACAGTAACAAGATTAAAAAGTGATTTAACAAACCCCATGACATTCAGGAAATCAACTGCATCAAAGAGCGACTGCTAATATGTAAAATCCCATATACTGCTTAAATCATGCTGAGTCTAATGCTTCCATAAATAAGATTAAATTGATGAGAAACTTCTCTATAACAGATGACACTTTCCATGAAGAATATAGCGATAAACATTGCACGAAAACACAAATGATTTAGCTTTGAACTTCCCGACAAACGTGACTCCTTAAACGATGTTTATTTAGAAACACTTAACACAGAGTCTACACGCTAATTCAGAGCCGATGTCGAAAACTATCAAACTCATAACAGGTGCTTTGAAATGGAAGAAAGTAAATCATTACAAAGTCGGCTTATGCAGAACTCTCAGTTTCAAGTGAAACGCCATTTCAACAATCAAGGGACGACCAGCTGTTAGTGACTGAGAATTGGAGAAGAGTCGAGGAAGAGGAAGTGGAAGTGGAAAAAGCCAAGGAAACATTCATATTTATACAAACTGGGAGAAAGAATAATAACTCATCACGCAATTCAACGGGCAGCTAATGATGTATCCAGAGTGACGACATCGTGACGAAGTGTCGTACATCCGATGTGCCGTAGGCTCGAACGAAAGACGCCATCTAGTGGCGACCATGAAACCATACGTCAAATGAAAAAGCTATGTGCCGTTGAAAGCGTGGGAGAAACAGATGGAAAACGGAAAGTACAATAAATGTAAACAGAGTGGATAATTTAAAGGGATGATGACAGAAGTTAATTTAAGGTAAGTAGAATGATATTTAAATTAGATATTATATCTCAAAGAAATAAAATGTATTATTTAATAAAAGTGAATATAGAGGATATAGATATATTGTTATGTAAAAGGATAATGTAGAGGGAAATTCCCGGACAGTGGCAAGACAGAAGAGGGTAATTTACATATATCACATTACACTGCCACAGAGGCTTGCGAAACCACCATCACCTATAAGGATGCCGAGTCCATTATTTATCATGCACCGATATCGTGATCATTTACCAAAATTCAGTGAGTATCTACTGCGTTCAATTTTACATGCTTCCATTTTAATTAATTTGGTTCATGTTTGTAAAGATATAATTTTGTAATTATTTTAACAATCACATTTAAAATTTTATATTGGATGTACAGTTAAAACTTTTATTGATATATAATTTTCAAATACATTAGCCATGTTTTTTAGCATGGTCCATGTATATAATGTGTTTTTGTGAGTTACTAAAATATTTAAGACAAATCCTTCGACACGCGTCACTGATATCTGTTTTCAATCTTGGCTGCAACAGTGGAGATGAATAGTCATTATAAGTAGTGGTGTTTTACTAGTTTTGACATTGAAAATGGACCCTTGTAGTTCGTACAATTACCTTGTTTACGGCACAGAGGCGTGGCCAGATACTTCACAGCAGCATTATCAGGGCTTTGTATGTTTTAATATATGTTGAAAATTTAGAGTATGCATCCGACTTTCTGGTGCACATATTAAGAAAATGTGGGGTTCTGGTTAAGAGACTGCAGAATATTGCAAAAAAGATGGAGTATATCAGGAATTTGGTAACTTGCTGATTTGGTAGCTTACTTATTATTTTAACAATCACATTTAAAATTTTATATTGGATGTACAGTTAAAACTTTTGTTGATATATAATTTTCAAATACATTAGCCATGTTTTTTAGCATGGTCCCTGTATATAATGTGTTTTTGTGAGTTACTTTAATATTTAAGACAAATCCTTCGACACGCGTCACTGATTTCTGTTTTCAATCTTTGAATTGGTATCAGATTTTGAATCTCAAGTTTTTATGATATAGAAGATTCGTGGGAATAGAAACGTGCTTATCAGAGTCAGGAGAACAGCATTACCTCATGACTCCGTTACAGTGGAGATGAATAGTCATTATAAGTAGTGGTGTTTTACTAGTTTTGACATTGAAAATGGACCCTTGTAGTTCATACGATTACCTTGTTTACGGCACAGAGGCGTGGCCAGATACTTCACAGCAGCATTATCAGGGCTTTGTATGTTTTAATATATGTTGAAAATTTAAAGTATGCATCCGACTTTCTGGTGCACATATTAAGAAAATGTGGGGTTCTGGTTAAGAGACTGCGGAATATTGCAAAAAAGATGGAGTATATCAGGAATTTGGTAACTTACTGAGAGTAACTAAAAGTGGTGATGCTTTTAAAAGATGTATCGATTTGGCTGAAGAGGTGACCTGGGTTCTACTTCCTTGTGTGCTAACTCTAAAAAGCTATCCAATGTCTCCAATATTCATTAAACTTACATTGATTTAAATGGTTGGTTCGTTGATTAAAGTTTAATGGCACAAGGTCCCTTTAGAGATATGAGGCCAAGAACAGGATGAAATAAAAAGAGAAATATGTTTAAAAAAGTGTCATTAAAAACATATGATAGAAACAATGAACAATACTCGATTTAATGTAAAAGGAGTGTGTCAATATGCAAAGTTTTAAAAAGTGATGAATAAAACTAAAATATAGTTAAAAGACAAAGAAAATATATAAATAAAAACTGTAAAAAGCTCTAAAAGTAGGATTGTTGTAAAAAACATACAAACACATTTATAAATCAAAATTTTTAAAAACAATGTAAAATCATGTAGGATGAAATTCTTCGAAAACAGTATTTTTTTAATCGTCATCCGTGTCATAAGTGAAGAATCCATAGCCTCTTCTTCATAGTTAAACAGCTGTTTGGGATCCTGTATATTAATGGGCTAAGACAGGATTTTTTGTTTTTTCCCTTCACAGTTTTCCCACAGTGAAGAGACATGAGTTGGAGGTTTCTTTCTTTCTTTTTGTGCAATACCTTTATTATTTGGTTTCTGAGTTATACAAACACCAGGTTTTATTGACTTGCTTTTTTCGGAAATTGAAGTTTTCAGTCTCAAGTTCCGATATTCATTCAACTAGCATTGTTTTAAATGTCTGGTGAAGATTTAACCAAATATAATTTAATATATTATGTTGTTGTTTACTAAACTTTTAAAATACTCCTATGGAGGTTTTTTTTATGTCTCTGCAATAATATTTTGAATCATATTTTTATTGCTTTCACTTATATCCAAATATCATATACTTGCGACCTGCAAATGCGTCGTCATCATCCATGTCGAATTCATCACAACACATATCGCCCCAAAACAAGCAGGTGATAATGACAGCGAGGCCTGCAACACCGCGATCACCTAATAGACGCAGAGTCCCTTAATCATGCACTGATATCGTGATTCTTTACCAGAATTGAGTAGTATCCACTCCATTCATTTTTACGTGCTTCTATTTAAATTTGTTTCATGTTTGTAAAGATATAATTTTGTAATTATTTTAACAGTCACTTCCTCATGGGCTAAGTCTGAAAAGCGTGCACATTTCCCCCCCTCCCCCCGCTGGCAATACAATAGTTTTTTTAATATTTAATACGTTACTTATCACATTGCTAACTAAGTCTATAGAACATACAGAGTGAAAAATGTCGAAGATGAGAATCGAAAGTACTGGAAGATGAGAAACCACTAAGAGTGGTCCTTTGGGGTTTACCCCTCAAAACTGCTGTTGTGGACAGCAAAATAGCCCTGGAATTAGAAGATTTCTTGGACAGTGACTCAAATGTTGCCAGTGCAGCAAGCTGGATATTCCCAAAGAATGATACAAAGAATTTGCAAGATGGCGTGCAGCACAGTTTGAAATCTCAAAAGGTTTATGAAGAACAATGATGCTTTGCAACAGTTGATGAAATAAATGAACGTTTAAAAATCCTTTAATGTATTAGGCTTCTGGGATGTTTACCGGGATGAGTATGTAAGTTTTCTAAATTTAAATATTCATTCTGGTGTATCTCTATTATATTCAGTACAAGTAAATCTTAAATTACAATTATCAGTGTCGCATAAAGGAGAAGTTTGTTTACTCAATCATCTTAAATTCCCCTTAAAATTGAATAATATAAATGATTTGTTTAATATTTTGAATGTAATAGAGGTAAATCAAAATGAATGAAAAGTTTAACCACGGGAAGATATAATTTTGTCAATGTGAGTAATTTAACTGCAATAGTAAAAGATAAGCAATCTTCTTTGGAGTTTCTCCAAGAGCAGCTTAAGTTATTATTTAGCAAGCCAGAAAAATACAGGTAAAAAGTACCCTGAAATGTTGACATTTTCAATGTTGACATTTTTGTCCTTTGTATTTGAAAAAACAGAAATCTAAATTTTTCTTACACATTTTTAGGAATTGTGCTTTAATAAAGTATTGCTGATCTTATTTAAAATTCAACAGCGTGCTTCTTGTTATTCTCCTCTCTAGGGCCAAGTAAACTGAGAATGGCATTTATATAGCCACAGGAAAGGACCTTTGTGATCATTTAATATCAGAGAACTGTCCAGGCTGTTGGCCTGATTGTCCAAACTGGGGATCGAGAAAATGCGAAACAGAATGCAGAAATGGTACGATATATGAATGTGAAGAAAAAGGGGTTCAAGGGGGAGATACTTTTAAAAACCCTTATTTAAAACACAAACCTTAACATCAGAAATACATGATGGTTTTTACCAATAGTATTCTGTAACCCGAGAAGCCTGGATTTGTTCTTTGTATTTGAAAAAGGCACAATCGAAATGCACAATTTATAAAAATGTTTGATATACATTATTAAAATATTGCTGCTACTTCTTTAATGTTTAACAGAGTGCTTCTCGTCATTCTCCTCTGTAGGGCCAAGTAGTACACTGAGAACAGGATTTATATAGCCACAGGAAAGGACCTTTGTGATTCTTTAATATATCTAAAAACTGGCCAGGCTATTGGCCCGATTGTCCAAAATGTGTCTCTAAGAAATGTGGAACACAATGTAGGAATGGTAGGACATATGAATGTGAAGAAATATTAAGGACTTTAAGACCATTCTTTTTTCATAATGTACAATTAAAAAATGATAATTGTTTCTTCACCTGTCAAGGATGATTACAAAAATATAACTTCCGAGTTACCCCACGTTTCGGAAAAGCATCCTTTTATCATCAGAAACTAATAGACTTCTAACATTGAAAAGAAGCATTTCAAAAGCGAAAATCTTTTGCTACCAGTATTTATTGAAAACATTATGAAGTAGCAAAAAGTATTACGGTTGTTCTCAAATCCAAAGAGCTACTTTTGAACTACTATATTCTACCACTATATTAGATGAATAGATTAACAAACACCAAAAAGTGATACAGAAACAATGTCAATATAAAAAAGAGCAATGAGAAAAAGAATCTGGATAGGGTACCCCATCCAGATATAGTCAGCAAGTGTAGAAGGATAAAAATTTTAATTCTTAAAATAGTGGAGTATAAAAGTAAAATAATTTCAACAAAAAAACACAGTTTAAATGGGGTTCCCATCTAGATGCCATAAAGTCTCAAAGAAAAATCTGACTCGTTAAACCAATAACAGAAAAAGAAAATTGTATTTCAAAATAAAAACCTGCGTGTTTTAAAAAGTAAAGAGTACCCCATAAGGTTGGTTGGTTGGATGGATGAGGTTTCATGGCACAAAATCCCTTAAAGGGATAATCTGCGACAAAATAAAGATTAAAAACACCAAAAGTGAAAATAACAATTTAAGTAAAATTAACCAGATGTAGTCAGAGAAGTATAGAAGAATAAAAAATTTTAAAAACTAAAATAATTACAGTAAAAAAGTAAAAGTATTTCAAACCAGGTGCAGTCTTTGATGGGCCCCATCCAGATGTCACAAAGTGTAAAAGATAATTTTGAGCGTTAAACCGATGAAAACAATAAATATTATATTTCAAAATAAAATCCAGCATGTTTTAAAAAAGTAAAGAGTGTCCCATGAGGTGTTCACCTGATGAGATTTGTCAAGATTGGTAATGAAGAGTTAAAATAAATTCTATATAAGTGCCAGAGGTCCAGACAGTCAAAATATGATGAATGGTCAGGTAATCAAAATGACAATGTGGACACATGGGTGCATCTTCCCGAAGTAAAAATGTTTGAGTGATCCTTGAATGTCCAATTCTTAGATGAGTCCGAATAAGATCAGTTTTCCTTGGATAATTCGGAGGCCAGGCCATGATTGTAGGTTTCATATGATGTAGTTAATTATTGTTTTCTAAATCCCAACTTTCTTGCCATTTATTATGAATAAAGTGGTTTATATATAGTTAAACATCTGAGAATGGAATTTTATGGCATAACGGATTAAGAGCCAGCTTTGCGGCCTCATCTGCTTTTTCATTTCCAGGGATACCCATGTGTCCAGGTACACAGCAAAGTAAAATTTGATAAACAAGTCTTGTCAATTTATTATAAAAATCCAGGATGGCTCAGACATAATTCTATTGACGCAATAAAGTCTTTTAAAAAGCAGCCTATTTGAGTCCGTATATATGATCAAGGATGAGTTATGATGATGAGATATGTGCAACATGGCTCTATCACAATCAACTCGGTCTTAAACAGAAAAATTGAAGAGTGTAGCCAATAACTCAAACGTATTATCACAGAAAACCCCACAGCTAAGATTATCACCAAACTTTGATCCATCTGTATAAATATCTGTATAGTTATTGAAATTTGAGCGATGTGCAGCAAATAATTATTAAAGAGAGTAGGTGCAAAGTTCTTTATGTCATAGCCTTTAAAAAGATGGAGGGTGGTAATATTAGGAGTTTTCCAGGTAGAGAACTTTGCAATGAACATGTGTTGGTTGGTTGATTGGATCTTAATGACAAAATCCCTTTAGGGACATAATGCGCCAAGACAAAGTCAAAATTTAAACAAAGAATTATATACTAAAAAGGGTTTAAAACCCTTTAAAAAGTCAAAAGCGCATAGTTAAAAGACAAAAAATTCTTAAAACTGGAAAACAGGAATTCTGCTTTTTCAGAATTTAGTGTCGCTCCCGATGAAAAAAAAAAATTATATATATATATATAAATAACAAATGAAAAATATTTCATTTTTAAGACTTAAAACGTAAGCTTTCATTTTACATTAAATAACGTCATTAGCATCCTCTGAAGAATTCATCATATTCATATGACGTCACTATCGCTGAATAATACACAAATCTAAAAAAACAGATGTCACTCAAGAAACTAGACAAAAAAAAAAATCAGCTATCTAATGATTCATATGCCTTCATTTGTTTATAATATAGATAAATATAGTTTATAATAGCTCCATGTTTCATCAGAAATCATTCATTTATACTTTTTCAAAATAGCACATATTTGAATTACTTTTTTTTTTTTAGTAGTTGCAGGAAAATGGCAAGAAAAAGATATAATTACAATTTTCCAACAATTTTTTCTTTACCTTCTACAGAAATGGAGTACTTGAGTTGCCAAAATTAAATTGTGCTGCATGAAAACTACAAATAAAAATATCTCAAAAATAAATTAAGATTCAATTTATAAACAAATTGTACTAAAAAACACTTTGTTTTTCCCAATACGACGTTATAAAAATCGAATGTATGTGTCCTGTAAATATAATTCACACCTTACTCCAGATATTAAATCGTATTATTTCTACACCATCGAGTCATCAATGAGAAGTATTTATTACCAAAAGTCAATTGCACATATAAAATTGAAATAGGTTTTTACTATCAAAATGAAAATTTTGTATGATTTGTCGAATCAAATTAGGTAAAAAATGTAAAAGTATCATAGATGTCTTATGCAAGAGACTATCTTAATGAAATTCAATTTATTCTAGGCAAAATAAAAATTGAAAACCACCAATGCTTCAGCTGCCATTCAGACGACCAGTACCACATGTTAGAGGACATATACAATAGGTTTGAAGTCAATATTGAAAGGTTGCAAAGAAGACCTGATGCACGTGAGTAATAGCCTTAATGTCTTATTCTTCAAATTAATGACCAGTCACTCTAGGAAAATGGGCTTTTTTTTTAAATGACCCCAAAGAAAATCGCCTCAAACATCTATATAGTATTTTGTTTCTAAATACATGTGCGCTTTCACTATATGATAGGACAAGAGCAAAAATAGAATTGGGCAAGATGATCTTTTCAAACTCCTCTATATTTTTTTAACTTAAAATATTTTATTAAAGAAAAACTACTAATTGAATTAAAATGTAATAAGGAAAAAAATGTGCTGATTTGCTTTTTGCCATTAAAACAAATTTCATTTTTTTTAAACACTTTCTAACATACGTGAAAATTAATGCTTTCATTCGTATAACTGTCTGTGTAGCTGTTCTCTAACCTTCATACATTCTCTTCAATTGTGATTTTTGTATGCATACTGGAGTTTTACTTTAGAATATTCATATTGAAATTAGAGTGTGTGACATTTATACTTTACGGCAACACACAAAAATTTTTAATTGCATTAATATTTGGAAATTTTTCCAGAGAGAAACATTCGCCTTGAATACAATATTTCAAATGAAAATCAAATTTCAAATTATTTTTGCTTAAAAGGCGCAAAGACCAACTTAGTGAAAAATATTCCATGCCGGGAATCGAACCCGGGTCATCAGTATAGCGCACTGACGTTCTACCGCTAAACCACATGGAATGATACCCAGCCTGGAACTTCTCACTATTACAAGTTGGCAAGGCTACAAACGCAGCATCCATCTTGTGCTGGGATCGTTCCATGTGGTTTAGCGGTAGAACGTCAGTGCGCTATACTGATGACCCGGGTTCGATTCCCGGCATGGAATATTTTTCACTAAGTTGGTCTTTGCGCCTTTTAAGCAAAAATAATTTGAAATTTGATTTTCATTTGAAATATCTTTAATTGCAATTTCTCACAAAATTATAATTTGACAGGTTGATGGTGGTACTTGCCTAAAATTCCAGTATATGTGCAATGTCTATAAAGACTTTGATTTAATGTCTATATGAAAGTACTTACATACTAAGGGTTATTATATTGCTAAGTTGTTGTTTTTTTAATCACTGAGATAATTACTAGCATATGTAAGGATTTTTTCTCCTTTTTATGGTAAAATATGTGGATTTTCAGAAGCAATATTGTGTTGTTTTTCGAAATTGTTGTTAGTATGCAGTGAATATGTATCTAATCCATTATTTAAAGACAAAGGTTTGCACAGCATCATTTGTTCAAAGATAATGTTCTATTTGACTCACAGGAGTAATTTAGTGACTTAAAAATGATCGTCTAGGTATCAGGAGGTTAGTAGGATTCCAAAGTACCATCCATTTTGTATCTCTCTCAGTTTATTTTTATCAACTGGTAAGACCGATAAATAATAAAAATTGCTCTAAGTCTGAAGCTTCTGTATTGTCATAAGATGAGTGTTATTTTTTATAATCTGTTGCTTCATTTCTGATGATATATGCCGGCCTATAGTTTTGTAGTAGTTCAAGACCTGAGCATCTTCCCATAGCCTTCTTAGCAATCTACAATGCTGTACAGGATATTCGTATTTCGGAACTAACCTGAAAAATTGAGCACAATCCTGATTCTCATAAAGTGAAATTGTGTACTTTGTCGCCTCTTTCAGCATTTATTTTTATGCATCTGAAGTTGCGTGCAAGGAGAGCTATTTTCCTGGCAAAAGCTTCGCCGCGAAGCAGCAGAAGTATTTTCTGCTGATACACTCGTTCCTGAATTGAAAAATGGCGGTAACTCATAAAGTTGTGGTCCAGCATTAAGGCTTGATATGACAAATGAAATTCTTGTTCGAAATAAGTTAGCTGCATTATTATTGGCAAGTGTTTTCAGTTTTCTCCCCCTGCGTTTGGGTGGAAGGGCGATTGAATTATGGAAAGAGTTATCAAAAACAATTTTTTGAGGTGCAAAACAACCTCCTGAAAAATGTGCATTTGCTTTTGAAATTGGATCTTCTCTGGTGCATTTAGCACGGTATAGTGCATAGCGGCATCTGAGTTTATTTCATTTCCTGCACATCTTGCATGTTTATTTATTTCATTGTGCTTTGCTTGCTGAACACTTTCTAGTACTGTTAAGTTTTAAAAGGTATTCTCAGCATTTGCGACTGCTTCATTATGTAGGACGCAATTCGGATGGGCATCTCTAAAGATTTTAAAATCATGGTTCAAACAGTATATTTCTTACACTGCTATTTGTAGCTGTACCGTTATAAAGTATACCTCTAAGACTCACCTATGTAAACGCTTGAACCACTGGTTCGATCTGATTATTCATCCTCATACAGTTGTTTGGTAAAAGTATGGGAGAAGTGAAGTTGCTGTTTTGTTTCTTTTGAACTGGTATATGAAAATTACTCATATTTCTATTCATATTACTCTATAATTCATATTATTCATATTACTCTATAATTCATATTATTCATATTACTCTATAATTCATATTACTCTATAATTCATATTCATATTACTCTATAATTCATATTACTCTATAATTCATATTACTCTATAATTCATATTACTCTATAATTCATATTCATATTACTCTATAATTCATATTACTCTATAATTCATATTCATATTACTCTATAATTCATATTCATATTACTCTATAATTCATATTACTCTATAATTCATATTATTCATATTACTCTATAATTCATATTATTCATATTACTCTAATTTTCAACAAAATTATTATTTGCAAATGTTACATTTGTTTGAACGGACTCTACAGTTTGATTATGCGTTTCAAAATATGCACTATATGCTGGTTCATAAATGTCTGCAATATTTTCACCAAATATTTCAGGCATTGTTGTTTGATGCAATGTTAAGTTGACGAGATTTTCACATGGTTGAAAATATCGACTGAGATTAGGTTTGTACTTCTTTATAATATTTTATCAAGTGCAAGCTTAAACTAATTTGGTAGAACATGATATTGAATAATTCAGTGATAAATTGATAAAACACAAACCATACACGATGACAAATAGACAAAATGATTTAATAAAAGCTGAAATTGGAAAAATGTTAAAATACAAAATAATTGAACCGGGAGCTTCTGAATACACTTCTCCAATGATTTTCGTTGAGCCGCCGGGAAGGGAGCCTAGACCCTGCATTGATTATAGGCAATTAAATAATGCATACTCAATTTTATCCCGTCCCAAACATCGAGCAACGAGTAGAAACAGTAGCCTAACAAAATATTTCACCTTGATAGATTTGACTAAGGGATAATGGCAAACCCCTTAAGTAAAAGAGCTCAGAAGATCGCTGCTTTTGTACAAATTTTGAGGTATGTAGACCTCTACGAATGCCATTTGCCTCAAAAATGCCCTGTACTATTTCAGTAGTATGATGAGCAAAGTTCTAAATTGGTGTGAAGATTATGTCATTTTTTTGCAAACATGGGAACGTTTCGCAAACATGCTTTAAATGCAAAGCATTTGCAGGACATCTTAGAGCAAATAAAAGAAGCAAACTTAACAATTAAGCCCTCTAAATGTAAATTTGCCCGAGAGGAAGTGCAATACTTGGGACATATAGTAGGGCATGGGAAACGGTCACCAGCAGAATTAAAAATCAAAACTGTTCAGACTTGCCCTATACCAACCACTAAAACAGAGATTAGGGCTTTTCTCGGATTAGCAGGTCATTATCTACAATACATACCATTGTTTTCGGTAATAACTGCACCAATAACCGATTTGTTAAAAGGAAGGAATAAAAAGGGGAAAATTGAGTGGACCGTAGAATGTACTCAAGCTTTTGAGTTACTAAAGAAAAACTAATGAGTAAACCAATTTTGCATGCTCTAGACTTTTCTAAACCATTCATATTACAAACAGATGAGTCAGATTTATGGTATGGAATTGTATTAGCGCAGAAGGATGATAAAGGTAATGAACACCCCATACTGTACCTTAGTAAAAAATTTACATCCGCAGAAAAAATATATTCAACAATGGAAAAAGAATGCGCAGCCATATATGGCATAAAAAAAACTTAAAAGGATACATTGATGGTCAAACAGAATTTCAAATACAAAAGACCATAATCCACTTGTTTGACTAAGGAAAAATGCTGGAAATTACCTGGAAAATTACTTCGCTCGGGTCATTCGAACTGAAATTAGCATTGGCATTAGCATTACAGGCCTACAACTACACAATAACTCATAAAAAGGATAAAGAAAACTTAAATGTGGACTATCTCAGTCGCAATCTGCTCTATGCTGAGTAAATGTAAATATGAATAAGAGTGATTAAGAATAGTACTAGTAATGCACTCCTGTGTATCAACAGTTATCAATGTTTAAATAATCTATATAGAGTGCTATTTTCTTCATTTTTGTTACTGTCAATTTGTTTTAACTATTATTTGTGTTGTGTTCCATGCTGATTATGGAATGAACATCGATTACTGTTCATAAACTTTCGTAATTCTTGTTTTCCCTCTTCCGGAGAAAGCCAAAACCTGAAGGTCAGAGGAATAATATTGTACCAACTGCAGTAAGTAGGAAATAACTGCGCCAACTAGCGGCCTGAGAGTTCGAGCTGAGTCTCGACGTGTTGAGGTCGAGTGAAGAGGCCAGCTATATATGCGGTGTTGAAAGAATTTTCGTGATGGCGACTACTTCTTTTACTGATCACTGTTTGCCCGGTTAATTACTTTATATATGTGTAATGTTGTGTAAACAGAGTTGTGCATGTGTCTGTGAATAAAAAATAGTTAAGACATTCCAGTTGTCACCCTATCGAAAACGTCACAGTATATAAACAAGGATACTTCTAAAATAACCAATCCATTAAGTGGACTCTACAATATTGAAAAAGCCACTGCACTGAGATATAGGATGTGATAACGAACTGTACAAATGGTGTAGAACTTGAAAATTGGAAAGAAAAACTCATCATGACAGTAGATGGTCACTGTCCTTGTTGGAAAACACAATGGCATTGTGAAACTTATTGACTCGCCAACATATATTCACGGGTACAATCATGTTTTAGATTTGTGTTTAAAAGATAGCTTTAAAGGCAATGCTGCAGCAGTAAAGTGCACAGCACTAATCAAGCAACAGAGTACAACTTTACAAAAACAGCCTAAAATTATCTCAAGAAACACCAAGAGCTGGCAAGGTGCTGAATTTCAATTAATTATATTTAAGCCAGTATGTGACACAAGATGCAGTGATGCCAGTTATAGTCGTTGAGCCAGAAGCCAAAAATAGCGATTTTGGTTTCATCTCTGAGGACTTGGTGATATATACCTTTTTGGATTCACATTGGTCCAAGGAGTTCATTTTATGATGATACTATGAAATTTGTGGTCGCTTATAGACGCCATATTGGAAAGATGAGCGCCATCTATCGCGCATAGATACATATGATTTTTTTTTTGCCAGTATCACATAATTAAAGATATTTCAATGACAAAATGGAAAGAACAAATATTGTTAAACATAAAACGTTATACTAAGTATATATTTATTAAGATTTTATTTTAATATGATGCATTTAACTTTATGTTTATTAACATTTTCAATGGTATGAACAGTTCAAAGACATTAGCGATGAAAGAATACCGAAATCTTGCTTTGCATTTTAATGCATATTATTTTTATGTGGTAAGACACAGCAATTCAAGAAAAAAATAATACTGGTGAAACTATTGTACTTAGTCTGTTAAGAATTAACCCCTTCGGGACCACGGGTGCATATATGCACCTTCGAAAACGTGCTTCCATCGCTTGCTTTTGATACCACTAAAAATGAAAAGTAAAATTTCCCTAATTTTATTAAGACATTTTTCTTGATTGCTAAGCTAAATTTAATTGTTTGACAGAAAGTGGTGTAAACCGAATAAAATTCATGTAAAAGATGCTGGTACCGAACGGGTTAATAAATAACAGAATTCTTAGTCTTCTTCACTGCTGTCATCATTATCGGTTGACATTCCTGTGTTCAAATAATTTCCATCGTCATAGAACAGTTCTATATTCTGCATATGCGTGGATATCTGAGGTTATTAAAAAGACACCCATATGATGGTGAGACACGTGTTCTTAAACAAGAACACGATATCAGTTCCAAAATAGCTTCAGGAGCAGGAGTATTGCCATTTTACTGGACTTCTAGATAGCCTTTTCCTTCACTATCTGTTCCAAAAATCTAACCACATTTATCTGGAGATGAAAGATCAGGATCATCCTGTGGGCACTTCATCCAAATAAGATGGTTGTAATTAGCTCCTATTATCTATAGGTAGAATGTATATTACTAAATGGCAGAATGCGATGCGACTCCACAGACTCCTTTTTTTTACAAAAAAATATGTGGAATATAGCGCAATTCATTGATGTCTGAGTATTTGTGTTTCTATTATAGAGATGCCAAACTTACGACTCAAGCTGTTTCTTTGTTTCCTCTGATATATCAGCTTCAGTATCAAGCGCTTTAAGCGCATTTCGAAATTCAGTATTCTGAATCATCATTTTCCCTTGCCTGCAGAAGCACTTACTGTATCGTACCCGACAGTGAATGTATTACATACCGCTTTACCTAGAAGTCCATGCATCTCACTCAAGTTGTGGTACTTTACTTTACCCTGTCATTGGATCCACATTTTACAAATATTAACCATTTCTAGTTTTTCAAATCGTTTTCTAAAGAAAACAGTGTCATAGCTGTCACATCAGTACCTATAGAGATAATAATAATAATTCTAAATCCAGGCGCTAAATCATGGTGTGCGCGAAATAAAAGTCTCGTATAACCTCTTCTTGGAAGCAGGTCAATTTAGCAGTTTCTTCAACTAGTTATTTCGTGAATTTATAGCATTTTTCTCCGTAGATAGCGTACATCATTCGTGTATTCAACTATTTCAAATAATGTTCATTTTGCTATTCTTGAGAAATGAAATGCATAAGTTCTTTCTTGTTCTCCTCATCAGATAGAAACTGCTTCCATTTTCGTACTGTGTGTCCAGGAGTATATAACATAGCATTACCAACAGTTCATATTTTTCGTTCATTTAATTTTATTGACACCAGCCTGTATGTATTAAATACAACATCTATTCTTTGAGAGGATATAGAATCTTGTATTATTCTAGAAAACAGATTCTTTGCTAGTTGTCCAAATAACTGTAGTTCCTGTAGTAGCTTTGAACAAAGCACATTCCGTCAATGATATTAACAACACCATCATTTGCATTCTTTCAGCCGTCGCAATTTTGTCATAATATCCATCAGTTTGATTTTTCAGTTTTTCGCATTAAGCCATCAAGTGTTGCTAATGCTTATGGAAGAGGCCCTAGGTGGTAGGGAAAGACAGTTCTTATATCGAAATTAGTGACTGTCATCTGAACAAACAGGTTTCTTTCTGCCTAGGCAACAAACTCTGATTTATTAAATTTTACACTCTGTTTCTTCTTAAAGTTAGAAAATGTCTTTAGTTTCTTTTCTTTAGAGGTTTGAAAAACCCGTCTGGCTTTGAGTCTTCAGACAGATATTCTCTCTTGAAAGTTTGGTAAGCTTCTCCACCTATCTAATGAGCTTTGACCATGTCTTCGACAATTTCTAGATTTGTCATTGCTCCAGTTGATTCTATTACAATGTCTAGATTTATCAATTCATTGGTAATCATGTTCTGTGAACATGAGATATCACGTTCGTCTTTCTGGATCCTGCTCAAAGAGATCTGGATGTAGAACTAATTTTGGTTCTTTCACGAATCATGTGAAGAAATGCTGCCCTGATATAAAAAATATCTCTCAACTGTGGCAGGTCTTTGACTGAACTTCGTTGTACCTTTTGACCCCTGCATGTCTTTACTTATTGTCTCTTCAAATGCCCAATTAATTTAATAGCATGCAAAACCAAAGAAATCTTCCAATCATCCTGTTTATCGACGACCAGTTTCGATATAGGGTTTATTAGCTATTCTGTTTTTGAATGTATCATATATAAATAGCATTCTGATGTTGTGATGAATCCAAAAATGTGTGGTTTACGAAATCCACTGACATGAAACCACATGAGTCCCTGGCTCAACGACGGCGACTATTTTTCAATATAGCACCTAAAAGCTACCTTGGTTTTGAATGTATCATGGATAAACGACATGCTGTTGTTGTGGTGAATTCAAAAATGTATGGTTTATCAAGCCCGCTGGCATGAAACCACTTGAAATCTTGATTCAATGACGGCGGCCATTTTCCAACATGGCGCCCATAAGCTACCCTGGTTTCGAAAGTATCATGGATAAATGAGGTGCTGTTATTGTGGTGAATCCAAAAATATATAGTTTACCAAGTCCGCTGACATGAAACCGCACGAGCCCCTGGCTCAACGACTATTATTAGAAATTAAAATGCTATTGTTCAGCATTTAACAAATATTGTGTCGGATCATTATTCAGCACAATATTCAAGTAATGTTAAAATAACAGCAAGAAGTCCGATTTCAGATTTGACAACATATGAAGTTTGCACTTGCTTGCTTTTGCAGACTTCATAGCAACATTTTTCAAAACGTCTAGAAATCTAGAAACAGGAGACCAGGACATTGTACATGTACAGGCTGTACAATCTGCTAGAAGTCTGCAAATTCACTATCCAACAGCAAAATGAAAGTAAAAAACATTAATTCATTTTTAAGTAACATTGACGATACAAATTCTATAGTATTAAAAAATGTGTTGCGTAAGGAAAAGAAATAAGGATAAGGAGTTTTATGAATGTATGCACAAAAGCATCTGAAATTTTTAATAATGATGAAAATAATTCGATAATTATATAAAAAGAAAAAAAATTAACACTGTATATTTCCCACCAATTCTTCCAGAAAATTTTGGCTAACCTGAAGTTAAACTTTCTTCAGTTTCCAACATTTTAACCCAACATGCAATTTCAGAATGGAAGGAATTTTGAGAAATCCTATAAGAAAACTGACCTGAAATTCTTATACTATGAAACTTCAAACTGGACATTTTCAGCACATGAAAACAATTAGACTTGTTGAAATTATGCTTACAATTCCACTCACCAATGCTGAAGTGGAAACATGCAATTTTAGCACCATTTAGGATGGCTGATTTCTTTCAATCACTAAAGAGACTTTGGAATACAGAATTAAGTAAAATTAGAACAGAATTAGTAAAAAAAATTCTTTTTGTAAATTGTATTAATTTAATCATGCTCAATTGTGGTGGTCTGACATGATTAGAAGAAAGTGGCCTAATCTATTATATATATAAATACAAACGGAAATTTTGTTCCGAACATCTATATTTCTAGATCTACTGCATGGATTTTGACGAAACTTATACTGTTAGATAGGTATCATTTAAGCGAAGGTTTTAAGTTCACATCGTTCTACGTAAATTAGTTTAAGAATTATAACGGAAAATTCTGTTATTTTGGACGATAAGGTTACCATTTTATTTCTTGAGGAAATTCATCGTTGATAAAAAAATTGAAACGGCTATTAAACCTCGAAAAATAAAAAGAAAAACTTACTAATTTTATTTAACTGGAAAAAAAAAAGAAAATCCGTTTTAATGAGTGATAATATTAAAAAAAACTGAAACATTTAATTAAAACCTGAAAGAAATATTTGTAATAATTAAAAATTAATTTAATAAGAAAGATTACACTTGATACGCAATATTTTGGCTCTTTATCGCTTGCGTTAGATATGGAAACGAATCTGAAAATTTGATTAGATGAAATTTTAACGACTTTTTTTTCTTTTCTTTTTTTTTTTTATCTAATTGTCCCATCACGTGACTTATAGAAGAAACAAGCAGATGTAATTCTGAGTCACATGTGTAATTACTATTTGCTTCTTTACAATTTTTATTTTGTCGCCAAACAATGTGATTTTAAGCCAAAAATGCTTAAGCGTGACATTAGCGAGAGGATGTTCTCACAAATGGTGTTTTTTTAGGTGAAAGAGATAATTTTTTGAGTACATTTTTATATTCAATTGTAACTTATATAGATATCAGTTAATATTTAAAAAATGGAATCGAATACTTTAATTTCAGTGTGAATGTCTGCCACACATACATATTGTAAAATAATTTCATACTTTTAAAAAATGTTTTTCACCGTAATTCCGAAAGCATGTTATATTTTTAAACTCGAACTTAGATCAACGAATATTACCCATTTTATTTAAGCAAATATTATCTATTGTTTATTTCATTTTTTCTCAAGTCATATCGCCAATTTCATTTATAGGAAAATTCACAGCTTCGAAATCTAGGAAATAAAGATAATTTTTAAGGAAATTTATGCTTTAATACGTTATTACTATCGAAAAATTCAACCTTTTGAAAAAAAAAAAATTTACAAGTCTTTTGTAATTCGTCATTTCTTCTTCGTCTTTCTTCGTACTTTCTGTTCTGTTATCTAATATTTCAAATGATATTGGACTAATTTTCGATCATCGATTCACTGCAAAATGGCATATCTAATATAGTATATAAAATAAAGTCTGGATTAGGTGACTAATTAACGCACAGCGCAAACTACTGAACCTAAAATCTTGAAAATCGTGGTAAAAATACTTCTTATGACATAGACTTCTGCTAAGATAGGATTTTCTAAAGTGTCACCCCTAATGGTTTTTGCACAGGGAGGGAAAAAAAAATCCTTAAAAATCGAATATCAAAATTATGCGTCAAATGATAGCATATTTTAATGTAGTTTTGTATGCTGAATCGAATGGTACCAAATAAATTCTTATAAGTCCAACAGTTCTTGACACAATTCATATTTTTCTAATTTAGCGGTGTCAAATACGTCTAAAATTCAAAATATCTATCATTACATCCGTTACTCTAGCAACGGAAAAAATTCAAATCAACCCTTTTGGCTAAAGAATAAAAACGTCTCTATGAGTTTGAAATAAAAATGCAAGCATCTTAATTTACAAAAAAAATAAATAAGTGATTTTAAGTAAAATAAAAGGAAAAAAATTACTGAGAAATTAACATTATAAAACAAAAATGGAAAAGGTACTACTTAGATATTCCGTCGACCAAAAATCTATCGTCAAACTATAAGATTAAATGCCAATGATGGTTGATCGTAAATATCAAATTCACTTGAATTTAAACAAGCTACACGTGTTTACGTCATCAAGTGGTTTTAATTTCGACGTTTTATTTGTATTTTTATTAATGTTATACTAATTTATTTGTTGTTTCGTTATTTAAAATAAAGATTGTCAATTTATATAATTTGGCGAATGCTTTGGGGATTTATATAATTTGGCGAAATTGGTCGACGGGATAACAAGTAGTACCAATGAAAATATTTAAATAGGAAAGCAATGTTTGTAACGACTTAAAAATTATTTTCATATATATAAACTCGGTTTATGGCGTCAAATGCGGTCATCCAAAGAATCTACAAGAGTCTTTTTCCATTTTTTCCGGTCAAAGGTCCATTCCTCAATGAAGGAAATTGGAATTGGAATAATATTGTGCGATTTATAAATTGCTCCTCGATAAGAAGAAAAAATGGGTACATTTATAACAACTGTACGCACATCTCGCTAATAGCATTTTTTAAATTCCCAGTAGCAGTAGTTACATTTTGCGTATGTAAATTAAAAATATTTTTTTGTTTTTAATTATGGCATTATTTCCTGTTATTGTTTATCTTTTCAGTTTTTTAAATGAAATTAGTATAAGGCACGCATTTTAAATAAAATGAGTGAAAGGTATGTGTTTTAAATGAAATAATAAAATAAGAATATGCTATGAAAACAATCTTTATTGATTTATTACCTGCGCCCGGCTAACATATGAGTATCACAAAAGCCACATATTCACTTTTCTTTGAGTTGTTGCTCATGAGAATTCAAGTTAACCTTCCGTAATCGGATACTTCACATATTGGTGTATTAGCTTTAATGTTGAAAGCATCGTTTATGTTTGAAGCGAAAACTTTACGATGAATTTTATTACACAAAATCGCATCATCATCATCTACTACATATTCACAACAGAAATTTGCATTTCATTCCGATTGTTTATAATACTTTCGTAGGATATATCACAATTTGTTAGGTAATAATTTTGGAAAGGTTTTAGTGTATACATATTGTTCAAGGTTACTTAGTTATAGAGCAACAGTAAAAGTTCAAAAATTAAGTGAACCTGATTATAAAAGTTTAACCTTTAAAAAAAAAAATCTACAGAACATATTTTGTTACAAGTGGTCCTGTTACATAACTTTTCAGGAATGCTGTTAGTATATAAGATTTCATTATATGTTAATTAGTTATAAAGGTATTAATTTCTGTTGTCATAACGGTCTCATTACCCGACCATAAGTGCGCACTTTATAATCAAGTAAAAGATTACTTCTTAATTGCTAAATTTTGTCCAACGCTTAAGATAACATTATATCGCAATGGCGTTCGCATCGTTTTCAGTAATGAGCAAGGTCCAGCTGAATATCCGTATTGTTTAAAATACAAGTTCAAATTCACCATTTAGTTTAATCCAAGGTTCATTTGGAAATATTGACCAGCGCAGCGGGCATAGCCTGCTAGTTTTAAATAAATTTTATTTATAAGATAAAAAATAAATATTAAGATAAATGCTTTATCATAAAACTTAAAATTCTCTATGATGGTAAAACATCAATTTTCATTAAAAATTTAATTTCATATATTTTTCTTAATTACAAAACCTCTGTAAAATTTATAAAATGTGCAAAGTTATCGTTATTATCTATGTTTATCCATCTTAATATGGTAAGTAATATTTTGTATAAAATTTTTATGTAAGAAAATTAAAATGTGCATAATTGTTTCAAGTAATTGGGAAAAGATATATTTCTCCTAAATCAAAATAAGATAATCTGTATGACTTCATTTCATATTTAACCCTGGATTACCATCCCTACGTCAATTTGATATGTAATTTTTTCAAGTTTTCAATATCACAACCACAGTAAGAGATGGATTGTTTTTTGGGCATGATAATAAGTGAACTTAAGGCATGATAATACGTGCTCATCCCATACACGTCATTCTGACATGTAGATGGTAACAAGCGTTTATTTTATACATGTCGTTTTGAAAATTTTAGTTTTTATACAATAATATTCAATATTTCACTCAACTCCTTTGACTATTTCCGTAGAGGTAGCAACTTTTTAGGAGTATGTGTTGATCTGAAGTGTGGGTGGTAATAAGTCATGGGTTTCCATGCTGAATACTGTTATATATTTTATTTGAATGTTTTATTTTATCATAACTATAGGGTGCCACAACAGACTTTGTAACGATTTTGGAATTTTCATTAGTCATCATAGATCCATTTTTTTTTCCTCTTTAAATGATGAGAAATGTTTAGTAACGGTTCAAAAATCAAAAATGATAAAAAATTAAAATTTAAGTATGTTAACATTGTAATTAATGTACGATATTAAAATTTTTAATTGAGATTATTAAAGTAAATTTACTTATTACAAGTACATTTATAAAACAAAAAAAGAGAAATACAAACGTAACATGTTCCTGTATCAAACCTGAGGAACGAGCAAATGCCGTACCACTTGAGCTACGATTAATGTAGTCATCTTGTTACAAAGTAAATATTTAAGTTGTGTTATAATATTAGACACCCCTGTTTCTCAGGAACTAAGAAACATAAAATCCACTTAACTTGAAACTAAGGTTGGTTGATTGGGGTTTTATGGTGCAAAGTCCCTTTAGGGACATGCTGCGCCAAGAAAAAGATAAGGAATAAAACATAGTTAAAATTTAAAAGTTACATTAAAAGACTGTCAGAGATGTATAAGTTTAAAAACAAAGTAAAATGAAGAAAGCCATGTGATGATACATGTAATTAAAATAATGGACATTTTAAAATACAGAATATAGTTAAAAGACAAAGAAAGTATTTAAAATAAATCTCTCTAAAAGCTCCAAATTATGAAAAGTTAAAATTAATCCAAAAAACAAAGCAAAAAATGTTATAGTAAAACTGCTTAAAAACGAAATTATAATTCAAATAAACAATGTAAAATCATGTAGGAGTAAATTCTTCAAAAACAGTATTATTTTCATCATCATCAGAGTTATAATTGCAAGAGTCCATAGTCTCTTCAGCATAGTTAAGCAGCTATTTTGTGTTCTTTACGTTAGTGAGAGCTGGGCTAAGACAGGATTTCTTGCTTTTTCTCTTCACAGTTTTCCACTGTGAAGAACTTGAGCTGGAGGTTTCTTTTTTTCTTTTTGTGTACAAGCTTTTTCGTTTGCTTTCTGAGTAGGACAAACAATAGATTTTACAAATTTGCTCTTATCTGAAACAGACGTTTGTTTAGTCTTATATTCGGTTGATGGTTTGGACTGATGATTTTTGTGAAGGACTACGGATGTATTCAATTTTCACAGGTTCGGATGATGGTGGCCAGTGTTCCAATTTTGGCATAAATCTTGTATTAGCGGTAGAACATACATCATGGGTTTTTCTCTTTAAAATGCTAGATGATGGTTTTTCAGGTGAATCAGGTGAACAACTTGGTGGAAAGGAGGATTCAGTCTGGGTGCTTATGTGTCCTACTGATTTTGGTGAATGCTTGAGCATGCTAGAGTAAGAAAGTCCAACAGACGGGGTTCTGGTTTCAACTAGTTTCCGAGCCTCAGGGTATGAAAGTTTTTGAGTAATTTCTTTCTCACGGATCCAGTTAGGACAAGAGCGAGAGTATGCTACATGATCACCTTTACAATTTGTGCAATGTTCAGGTTTTTCACATGACTTATCGTCATAGCCCACCTTTGCACAACGCGTGCAGGTCTTGAAACTAAGGAGTCTCTACTAGGGATGCAACATATGTCAATTTGACCGGATGCCATCCGGCTGCAGTATGTTTACTGTTCTACCCCTTCCTCCCAACTCAGATTAAACTTTTTTTTAAAGTTATTACTTTTAATTAAACAATTAAAAAAACTTATTTTATAAAAAACAAATATTAAATTTTTAATAATGATAATTAAATTCATTATCATTAGTTTTTTAATTAGTACTATTTTAATTAAATAGTAATAAATAACAATAATACTAAAATAACAAGAAAAGATGTAACAGTAATGGAATGGATACCCTTCAATGTTTTTGGCTTATAAAAAAAAAATAATAAAAATTTAGCTTTTATTTTTTTCATAACTCCACCTTTCATGTTTTATAATCTGTGTTATTGTTCACACTTTTAATCAAATCAATCAGAAAGCACAAGCAGAAGATAATGTTTTGAAGTTCCACTGTTATTGAGAGAAAATCTTAATGAACATGCTGAGAGATATTTAATAAATTTATATATTTATTATTTTCTTGCAAAATTTGCATATTTTTGCTTGATAGTAATTAGTAATAGAAAACATTGAATTTTACACACTAATTTGTTTACTTACAAAATTTAGTTTATTTTCAAGGTTTTAAGAGCCGTGTCTATTACTGGAATGCTTAATTAGTCTATTTCCAGTAATGGACACCCTCATGTAGACATTGCTAAAAATACAATTTTATTAATGTTCATAGCGCATAAAATCTTTTGACTTAACTGAATACCTAATTAAATTTAATTTTTAAATTGCTTTTACCAGAATGTAATTATAACAAAAATTTTAATAATTAGCTGCTTTTAATTAATTTTGTGTGGTTAATAAAACTTTTCAATATTTTAATCAAATTATTTTTTTTTATAACTCTGCATTGCATATTTTATAATCTGAAAATTAATAAAATTAATCAGGAAGCAGATAATATTGTTTAAGTGCATAGGGAAAAGAGGGGCTCTCAATCCCCCCCCCCCCCCCATTAAAAATAATTCAGTTGCTGAAGTTGTTAAAAATCTAATTTTCTGTCTTAAATGTTTGCTTATGCATTTCTGACAAAATAATATTAAATAAATTTACAGTAGTAATGAAACAAGTAAATCTGCAGATCAGTGGCTTCAAACATCAGTTCTGCAGTTTTATTTTAAAATTATTTTATTTAGTATTTAAAACATTCAACAGCAGTAATTCTTTTCATATTTGTAATGCTAATTACTACAAGTAATATATCAAGTAGCTTCGGGCAGTTTGACTGTTAAAAATAGTCTAGTGGAAAATATACGAATCAATGCACTAATCTAGATTTTTTTTAATTATCCCTCTGCATCCCCCACTGTACCAATTTGATAACTAGTGTATTTTAACGACATTGATTATTTTAGATATATGTTCTAAAATACTAAAAGTATTCACAAACATTTTATTAATTATTGATATCCTAATTGTTAAAATTTGAAAACAATTATTTTGTTTTATTAGTACGTTTTCTTTAAATTCTGGTTCTAAATACAGTCATAAAAACAATTATATCTGTTACTTCTTGTGGGGTGTCCATTACTGGAATTTTGCACGTTTTGATATATTTTTTGTTATTCACAATTAAATTTTGATTTATATTGGGAAATGAGACTATGAGAATGGTTATTATTTTTGATAGATTAGTATAATCAATATATGTTATACGAGGGTTACTCTGAAATTATTGAAATACGCGCAAACGAGAATTTACAAAATAAAAATAACGGTTTAATTTTAAAATACAAAGTATTTTAACACAGCAGACGATTTTTTACTGACTTACTTCAACTTGTTAGCGTAGAATAAATTTTAAACAGAAGAAGAAATGCAGTTGGCGCGAAAACATTTTTGCACTATGATTTTCTACAATTTTAAAGCAGGATTAAATCAAGAAGAATGCATTCAACGGTTGAAATTAGCATTTGGTGATGAATCTCCAGCTCGTGCTACTGTATTCAGATGGTTTAAAGAATTTAGCAGATCGCAATTTTCTTCAGTATGAAGAACACAGAGGAAGGTCGCCGTCGGCAGTAATCCCGGATAATGTGTCTGCCATACGAAAAATGTTAATGGATGATAATTGCTGTACCTATCAAATGATACAGAAGGAACTTAACATTGGATCCGCAGCCATACACTAAATTATTCATGAAGAATTGCATATGAAAAAAGTAGTTTGCCGTTGGGTTCCCCATAATTTAACCTAGTACCAAAAAGAGGAGTGTGTCAGAATCAGTAAAGAAACTCTTAAATTGCTAAATGATGAGGACAGAAACTTCCAGCTCTTGAAAGATTATTCCCCAGACAACATTTACAATGCCAATGAGACGGGGCTTTTCTATAAAGCACTACCGGACAAAACTGCAGTTTTCAAAGGAGAAGCGTGTCACGAAGGAAAGCAGAGTAAAGAGCGAGTAACATTACTGTTAGCTGCCTACATGAGTGGGTCAGAGAAATTAACCCACCCTGATGATTGGAAAATCCAGAAGCCCAAGATGCTTAAAAAAAATGAAGTTCTTTCCTCTTCATTACAAAGTGAATAAGAAGGCTTGGTTGGTTGGTTGTATTTGGTTAAATGGCACAAAATCCCTTAAGGGACATGCTGCGCCAAGCAAGAATAGACTGAACACATAAAATTAACGATCATGAGAAAAGCAAGGTCCCATCCAGATGCAGTCAGACAAGTGTGGATGAATAAGAAAATTTAAAAACTAATCAGACTATAAAAGATTTTAGATAAAAAGTGCAGTCTGGATGGGGCTTCCATCCAGATGTGAGAAAAGTGTAAAAGAACAATTCAAGTTGTAAAACCAAAGAAAGATATAAAAATTATAGTTCAAAATAAAATTCAGCATGTTTTAAAAAAGTGAAGAGTGCCCCATGAGGTGTATCCCCAATGAGGTTAGTCAAGATTGGTGATGAGAAGTTAAAATAAATTCTATATAAGTGCCGGAGACCCAGACAGTTAAAACATGATGAATGGTCAGGTAATCAAAATGACAATGTGGACACATGGGTGCATCCTCCCGAAGTAAAGGACGTTTGTGAGTGATTCTAGAATGTCCAAATCTCAGACGAGTCAGAAGAACATCGGTTTTCCTAGGATAAATCGGAGGCCAGGTCATGATGGTAGGTTTGATGTGGTGCAGTTTATTATTGCATTCTAAATTACAACTTACTTGCCATTTATTATGAATAAAGTGTTTAATAAGTAGTTTAACGTCTGAGAATGGAACTTTATGGCACAACGGATTAAGAGCACGCTTTGCTGCCTGATCCGCTTTCTCATTACCGGGAATACCCATGTGTCCAGGTACCCAGCAAAATAAAGTATTATAGCCACGTCTTGTCAATTTATTATAAAAATCAAGGATTGATGAGACATAAGGATGCTTTTTAAATGATTTGATTGCATCAATAGAGCTATTTGACTCAGTTAAATGATGAAGGATGAGATATGATGATGAGAATAGTGGAACATGGCTCTCTCTATTGTAATTAGTTCTGCTGTAAAGACAGAAGTAGATGAATGGAGGCTATAGCTTACATAAGTGTTGTCACAAAATACCCCACACCCAACAGTATCTCCACTCTTAGAGCCATCTGTGTAAATATCAGTATAGTCATTAAAGTTTGATCTGTGTGCAGCAAATAACTGTTGAAATACAACAGGATCCAAGTTGTTTCTATCGTATCCTTTAAAGGGATGGAGCGATGTAATATTAGGAGATTTCCAAGGAGGGTGTACATGCAGTGGACATGGATTCACCTCGATATTACACAGAGGGCTATTGTCAGTAATGTTCCTTATTCTGACACCAAAAGATGGAATGCAAGATGGTCGATGCTGATAGAGGATATCATTGTTTGAATTTAGAATGTATGTACGAAGAGGATGGCCAGGATGAGAAAGGATACGGTAATAGAGTTCTAAAGAAAGCTTTTCACGAATGTGGTGTAATGCTGGTTCATTGCAATCAACATAAAGACTTAAAATTGGGGAGGTACGAATGCACCAGAGCAAACACGGAGTGCACTATGGTGCACAGTGTCAAGTTTTTTAAGAACAGTTTAACATGCGGAACCATAGACCTGGCAGGCATAGTCAATTTTGGAACGGATCACAGCTCGATAGATTTTAAGGAGAGAAGTACGGCCTGCTCCCCAGGAAGTATTTGAAAGCACCTTTAGTAAGTTAAGCGATTTTTCACATTTTGTCCGGAATTGTAAAATATGTGGTAAAAAGGTTAGCTTACTATCAAATTGGAGGCCGAGAAAACGGACACTGTCCACAACAGGAATTTGAGTTGGTCCAATAAAAATTTCAGGATCTGGATGCAGATCCCTACATCTACAGAAGTGAACACAAGAAGTTTTGTCATGAGAAATTATAAATCCATTTTTATTAGTCCAATTAAGAATACGTGTGATTGCAATTTGCAGCTGTCTCTCAATAAAGCGTATATCCTGTCCCATGCACATAATTCTAAAGTCGTCAACATTTAGATCCCCTTTGACTGAAGGGGGTAGTTGGCTAAGAATGTTATTTATTTTTATTGCAAACAGGGTGACACTCAGGACACACCTGGGGTACACCCTCTTCTTGTACATAAAAACTAGAGAGGACTCCGCCGATTCGGACTTGAAAAAGTCGAATGGCGAGGAAGTGCTTAATAAAAATGGGTAGATTCCCACGAAAGTTGAGGTTAAAAAGATCCCGAAGAATCGCGTATCGCCATGTTCTGTCATAGGCTTTTGCCATGTCAAAAAATACTGACACCAAATGGTTGCGTTTTAGAAAGGCTGTCTGGATGTGATTTTAAAGATTGATCAGGTTATCGATAGTTGACCTACCTCGTTGAAATCCACTTTGAGTTGCAGCAAGGTAATTGTTATTTTCTAAAATATGTACAAGACGACCATTGATCATTTTTTCAAGTAATTTGCAAAAACTGCTAGAGATTGCGATTGGCCTGTAATTATTGGGATTACTAGCATCCTTCCCTGGTTTAGGGAAAGGAATGATAATAGCTTTACACCAAACATTGGGAAAAAGGTGTTCAATCCAAATTCTGTTATAGAATGCAAGTAAATTACAGAGAGAGGTTGTGCAGAGATGTTTAAGCATGGTATAGGTGATGCCGTCGTGACCTGGAGCTGATAGATGGCTATCTTGCAAACATTTTAAGAGCTCAGAGAGTAAAAGGTAGATTATAGTCGTAAGAGTAACGGGAATTAAAATTGAGGCGGGAAGTTTCTATTTGTCTTTTGTATAATAAAAAAGGTTCCGGGTATGAGTCAGAGGCAGATTAGATGCAAGTGTATTTGCTATGGTTTCAGCAATGTTCTTAGGAGAAGCTATTGTTTGTCCGTTGTGATTTATGATTGAGATGTGGTTTTCAGAATAAAGACCCATACAATTTTTTACTTTTTTCCAGAGGACTTTACTAGAGGTATTAGAGTTAATGTCAGATACGTATTGAATCCAGGATTCACGTTGGCTTTTACGACGCACTCTTCTAGCTTCAGCCTTTGCTTTTTTGTAGCCAATATAGTTAGTATTATTGGGATAACGTTGAAAGATCAGGCAGTCACTGTTCCACCATGGCTTCCTGTGTCTCATTGTAGATGATGAGTAAGGGATGCTAATATCTGCAGCATTGACAATACACTGGGTGATATTATCAACCGCATCATCTATGTCACCTTCTACCATATGATTAGTGATTTTAGCATGATTTGTGAAAGTTGGCCAGTTGGCTCTGTCATACTTATAGCGTTTAACATAATTATTAGAATCTCTTTGAGGAGACTTCTGTGAGATAAAAGTTGGAAAATGGTCACTGCCATGCAGGTCATTAGAGACCCAGAAGTTCCAATATTGATAGATAGATGGGGAGCAGAGTGCGAGATCTATTGCATGAAAGGTGCGTGTTGGTTCATGAAAATAAGTATGATCACCATTAATGAGTAGGCATAAGCCATTGTCAGAAATTAATTTTTCTATTGTATCACCACGTTGATTAGAGTCAAAATTACCCCACAGTTGGCTATGAACATTGAAATCTCCAACAATGATGTGGTGAGTTGGAGAAGAAGATTATCAAGAGTAGCGGACAGAATAGACTGATTTGGCGGTAAGTATATGGTGTAGATGGTAATTAGCCGGTTTATATGGAGCTAGTAGCAACAGCTTGTAAGTTTGTGTTAAGATTAATATGAGTATGAGGTAAATTGCGGAAGATGAAAAGAGCCACTCCACCCGTGGCCCTTTCACTACCTGTAAAATCTTTTCTGTATGTAGCATTGGTGCACAGTTTTGCTTTGTTACTAGGTTTAAGATGGGTTTTTTGTAAAGCAAAACAAAGTGGTTGATGGTCATGAAGAATATTTCAGATTTCGTCATACTTATTATGATAGCCACGGCAGTTCCCCGAAGTAATATTAATCATTTTTTCCTTAGATAAATTTATCTGTGTTACTTTATCCGGAGACAGTGGACATACTATCACCATCGTTAAAGTCTTCACCTGGTTCTGGGTGAAGAGCTACGGCATCATCCTCTACCATTTTATCATGTTGTTTTGGATGGGTTTGATTTTGGGAAGTTTTACTTTTTTTCTTTTTGGAAGTATTATCAGATGAGACACTGAATTTAACTATTGGTAGTTTGTTTTCTGCATCAAATCTATGGCCCGGTTTTAAAGGTGTTTTAGTGGCATTTTGAGAGCCTCTTTTATTGAGTGGAATTTTTGAAAAATTAGGTTGTGCTGATTTAGAAGAGACTTTTCTGGTTGTGGTGATTTAGGAGGAACAGTATTCGGTGACTTAGCAGAAACAGATTTTGTTAGCTTAGGAGGAACAGATTGCGTTGAACTATATCTTATTTTCAGAGGGGATCTCGGTTTGGGTTGCTACAGTTTGATAAGTTTTATGGACAGTTTTCGATAAGGCAGCAGCATATGAAACACCAACTTTGGGTGTCCTGTATTCAACTATTTTTCTGGCTTCTGGGTACGGAATGTTATCTTTTGTGCATATGGTCTGCATCTCTTTTTCATTTTTCCACTGTTCACACGATTTAGCATAAGATGGATGATTTTTTTTACAGTTGACACAACAAGGTGCAGCATTGCATTGTGCACTTTCGTGACCAACTGCACTACACTGACCACATGTTTCCTTACCTCTGCAATTTGTTTTTGAGTGCCCAAAGTGTTGACAATTAAAGCAACGCAATGGGTTTGGGATATAGGGTCTGACAGAACATGATAGATAACCAGCTTTTATATATTTCGGTAAATTGGGTGTATTAAAAGTATAATGTGCTTGGTGGGTATTTGTATTTGATTAGCTGGTATTTGTTCATCCCGACAGTAAATTTTTATTCTTCTAGCTTCTGTGACATTTTGTTCTTTTAAGTTTTCTAGTAATTCATCTTCAGTAACATACAAGAAGTCAGCTTCAGAGATCACTCCACGAGATGAGTTTAAAGTTCGATGTGGCGATATTGTAACAGGAATATTGGCAAAGTGTGTACATTTTTTTTAAGTTAGCTGCTTCTTGGCTATTGTTTACTTCAATTAGCAGTTCACCTGTACGGAGTTTTTTTTATCCTTTTGGGTTCACCAACCAGTCCTTGGATAGATTTATTGATAAAAAAGGGGGATGTTTTATGAAAGCTGTCTTCTTGTTGTTTAGAACAAAAAATCTTTCTACTGTTTTATATGCATCAGAGTTGACATTTTTACATTCCATATTGGATGCAGAATGTTCAACTCTCTCACCCCAAGATTGTTTTTTTCCCTGATTAAGGGTAGCTTTTGAGCTAGTGCTGAATGCAATATCCTTATCTTTAGTTGATTGTGGGGCTTCCACATCGCATATCTTATTTTCGTCAGTTGTAGCCATATTTGAGAGAGAGTTTGAGAAACGCCAGGCATCGGGCCTGGTCACCGACCCTTCTTCTTACCTTTACTTTAGGCGCAGGTCTCAAAAGGGTGAAACTATTCACAACAATTTTAGGCTATTTTAGTAAACACAATTTTTCACAAGATTTTAAGGCGACAGCTGTATTTTAAAACTGGTTTTTCATGCACTTTCAGTTGGTGATCATTTTCAGAAACACTAATTTGGCACGAAAAAGAATCACCAACTTTATGATGCAGACCACACAGTCATGTGTTTCGTATCTTTTAACATGTTTTATCTAATTTTAGTTAAATGTATTAAAATAAATGGTTATATACTTCATTGTGTTAAAAAAGGTAGGATAATTCTAACCACGTTTTAAGAACTTACTAAAAGCATAAATATTATCAATTATCTTTTTATCTGTTCCAGAGTGCAGAGATAAAAAAAAAAGCTTCCTCTTTACTCTATTGAAGAGCTTCAAGAAGCAGTAAGCATGGTGAAGAAAATTAAAGCCAAAGGGAAGCTGCGAAACATTACAAAAATCCCAAAACTGTAATTCAGTTAACAGTCAGCAGGAAAGCTGGTAGACCCAAAACGATAGCAAAAGACGAAGAAAATATTATTGAGTGTAATCGCAAGAGCTGAATTTAGTTATTCCTGTTATCGTATGGAACTCATGCGTCTGGTTGGGGAGTACATAAGAGCAAACAATATTAAAATATCTTCAAAGATGGTACCTAAGTTTTATGAAGAGGCATCCACGATTGATTGGAAAGCTGAACATCTCCAGACTGTTAGAAAAAGCAACAGAACCTCTGACTTAGTTTATAACTTATGAAAAGCTGGATCGTGTGTACAAGGAATAGGAGCTTTCAACCCTTAACAAAGAAAATTTTTTGTTCAGTTTGCAAAGATGCCATTGTTCATGCAGTAGATGATGCTGAACCACTTGTGCCTCGAAATGGTGTTACTAACAAAATACTACAACCTAGGTGGATTACAAACAACAGAATCTGGTGTATACAAAAGGGTCACAGAAGCAATGAACGACCTACTACTGGATCAAGAAATTTAAATTTCAAAATACGTATAAATATTCTACCATAAAATCAAAATTTATGCGATACAGTGGTTTCCCCGGAGTCATCGGGGCCATTGACTGTATGCATGTATTAATTCTTGCTCCACCAGAGCCATTGGAGGTTGGTTGGTTGGTTGAATGATGTTTAATGGCACAAAATCCCTTAAGGGACATGCTGCGCCAAAAAAAGAATAGATTAAACACATAAAAAATTGAAGAGCAATGAGAAAAGCATTCTGGATGGAGGATCCCATCCAGATGCAGTCAGACAAGTATAGATGAATAAGGGAATTTAAAAGCTAAACTATCAGAGTATAAAAGATTTTAAATAAAAAATGCAAAATTGCAGTCTAGATGGGCCCCCATCCAGGTGTCAGAAAGAGCCATTGGAGGATAGTTATGTAAATCGTCACAACCATCACTCCATTAATATTCAGTTGGTGAGTGTTATTAGTAGATACAGTGCATTTACACTTTAATAATTGTTTGAAACCAAATTTTCTATGTTGTTTTAATATATTGCAAGCAACTGAAAATTATACTTTGAGTATCAGTATTTTTTTTTTTTCTTAATGATAGGTTCTGATTCTTAAAAAAAAAAAATAAAATACAAAATTCTATTATAACAAAGTTTATATTATTACAAACAAAGTTATGTTTTCTTAAGTCATTTGCATCCTAATTTTAAAACACTGAAATTAGTAGGACTAGAAAAGGCAAAGTATATTGTCTGATAATGATTTTTGTTTTTAATTTTAATGAAATTTTATTTTATTTTAAGTATTAGTAATAAGTAGGATTAATCAATTTAATTTTGTTTTAGGTTGACCCGGTACCCGAGCCGATCAAATCTTATATTTTTTCTTCTTTTCAGATGCATAATAAATATTAATCTCGACAGAGAAAACAAGCAACGAAAGACTTGTGTAAAAGATGGAATAATGCCACAAGTGTTGTCCCTGTTAATTCAACAGAGAAAAAAAGCAACAAAAGACTTGTGTAAAAGATTGAATAATGCCACAAGTGTTGTCTCTGTTAATTCAACAGAGAAAAAAAGCAACAAAAGACTTGTGTAAAAGATGGAATAATGCCACAACTGAGAAAACAAGTAAAGAAAGAATTGTGCAAAAATGTAATAATGCCACAACTGTTGTCCCTGTTAATATAACTAGTTATGAGTTGTAATTGATGTATTTGTAATTCTTGTAAAAATTAACTTTTTAATTACAATTTTCATATTTTTTTTTAAATCCCAATAATCTTTAAAAAATATTTCAAGTGAAAAATATATTGTCTTGGAGCTAAATAAATGCAAGGATATTATATATCATTGCGTTCTACCATCAGTATCAAAAGTGCTTTAGTTAAAAGTCAGAAAATTAGCCCAACAAAGCTTACATCTATTAATAGAAGAAGTGGATTATCTACCAGAACCCATCGCAGTAAAATTGGTAATCCTGTAAGCATTAGATAACATGTTTCAAAAAACATCGTCATGTGCCAATGAAAATGTAAAAATGTGGACTACAAGATCGTCCCAATAGTCTAGTGAGCAGGTCTTAAGTGATACTACCAAGATGCAAGAAAATTTGAACGTAAAGGTGACAATAAGCCCCGCCAGAACATAGACAAGAGGTTTGCATAAAGAAGACTAAATGTAAATGATAGTTGGTGTGTCAAAACAGGAAAAAGAGTTGCATAAAGCTACCAATATGCCAGAGCAACTTGGGTGGTTTCATACCAAAAAAAGAACTTGTGATCCCAACAGTAAAGTTGGGACACAATGAGCCACACAAACAATGCTTACTAAAGCTAAATGCTGTTCACATTCTTCAACCAGACCAGGTGGTACTAGAAGATGGAACTTGTCACTCTCTGCTTTAATCGTTGATGAAGACAATGAGGGTCTAGTCAACAAAACCAGAACAGAGATACTAAAATCAATCTTGTTAAATAACTTGAGTTCCAAAATAAAGAAAAGTGTGGTACTACCTATTGTCTCAGCAATGTTCTTAGGAGATGTGATGGTTTGACCGTTATGTTTTAAAATAGAAATATGACTGTCAGAGTAAAGACCCATACATTTTTATACATTTTTCCAGAGTACTTTACTTGATGTATTAGTTTATGCTTGAGACATACTTAATCCAGGATTCACGTTGGCTTTTATGTCGCACTCTTCTAGCTTCAGCCTTTGCTTTTCTTATATGCCAACAATCTTTGGCATATCCCCATAAAAGAAGTAAAAAAAGAGATATGTCAAGGGATTCAGAAGGTCATTTATAGAACACGATGCCTTCAGGAGAATGGACTGCTATGTGAAATGAGTTACAATTTGGATGTTTTTTTATGAGAGCAACAACATCAATCAACTTTATTAAATTGGTGTATCTCAATGCAATTGCGACTGAACTGTGCAAGTGGGAAACATTTATTTTGGAGATATGACTTATCAATTTTTTCTAAAATTAACATGAAAAATATATCTAAGTATAATACCTAGAAAAAATTGATAAGTATAATACCTTTATTGAAAAGTTTTATTTTTTTTTTTCTTGATTATGATAAAATAAAAAAAAAGTATGTATATCTAGGGGAGAGAATATGGGGAAGTTTATGTTATTTACTTGATTTGATTTTTATATGTTTTCTTTTATTTGAATTAGCTGATCATCTTGTGAGGTTTCAGGCACAAATGGCAGAGGAAAAAGACAATTTAGTTGCTGCTATGAATTTTATGCAGGTAATTAAATTTTACCCAACACAAAATAATATATAATCTACCACAAAATAGTAGATTATCAGAATAAATGGAAGAATCACGTAGAGCGTATGAGTAATGACCGATTGCCAAAAAAGCTTCTGAATTTTAGACCCAGGGGTTACCGTGACCGAGATAGATCTACACTCCGATGAATTGATCAATGGAGGCTGTTTTAGCCTAACCCATGCTGAAGAAGATGATGATTAAATTTTTTGAGTGAAATTGTCAAATCTAATTGAGATCAAACAGTGTGTAATTTTAAGAAAGCTCGAGATTAATTACATTTTGCCTTTTTTTTTAGTATATGATGATTTAATCTTCGAAAACCTGTACATATATATTTTTAATTTAATAATTTTTATGCTAACAAGTTTTCGGGAAAGGGATAAGAAGAAGGGGTGTTATCTTTTGTGGTAGAGTATATTATTTTTTGTCTAAATTTATTAATTTATTGTATGCAGAATAATAGTTTGAAGAATATTCCTAAGTTCCATGAATAATCCAAGATTCATGCAGTGAAGAAGAAAATAAATATGTCGACAAGTATTAGTCTGTATGGAAAACTATCTCTGGTGATTGGCCAAATCTGGCGGTTGTAATACATTAGAACATGCACCAATTTTTTTTATTTGGAAAAAATAAACATTTTATTTCGAATACACAGACTGGTGTAATTTTCCAAATTTATCGTTCGTAAGTACATAAGTTAAAAGACCTTTATCATACAATCTTCAAGAATCCCTATTTCTCTTAAATTAAATGAGTATATTAAAATTGATGTAAACGTTAGTATTTAGTTTTCATTAAAGACTAAGGTTTACATGCGGCACTGTTCAGGTGAAATTCAAAGGCAAGGCAGTGTCACTAATTAAGCAAGAAATTTTTCCTCTCCCTGCAGTATTTTAATAGCACCTTGACTCTGGAGTTTGATTATACATTTCAAAATTTGTACTATATGTTGGTTCCTAAATGTCTGCAATATTTTCACCAAATATTTCAGGCATTGTTGTTTGATGCAATGTTGAGTTGATGGGATTTTCGTATGGTTGAAAATATCAACTGAGATTAGGCTTGTTCTTCTTTGAGGTTGCATTTGGTAAAATATTATAAACTATTTTCGAATATTCTTGGGAAAACTAATTTGGTAGAACATGATATTGAATAATTCAGTGATAAATTGATAAAACACAAACCATACAGGATGACAAATAGGCAAAATGATTTACTAAAAGTTGAAATTGAAAAAATGTTAAAATACAAAATAATTGAACCAGAAGCTTCCGAATACACTTCTCCAATGATTCTCGTTGAGTCGCCGGGAAGGGAGCCTAGACCCTGCATTGATTATAGACAAATGAAATAACGCGTACTCAATTTTATCCCATCCCAAACATCAAGCAACGAGTAGACACAGTAGCCAAAGCCAGATATATCACCTTGAGAGATTTGATAAGGGATATTGGCAAATCCCCTTTAAGTAAAAGGGCTCAGAAAAAAACTGCTTTTGCAACAAATTTTGGGGTATATAGACCTCTACGAATGCCATTTGGCCTCAAAAATGTCCAGCACTATTTCAGTAAAATGATGAGCGAAGTTCTACATGGGTGTGAAGATTATACCATGCCGTATCTGGATGACATCGCCATTTTTTTGCAAACATGCGAGGAGCATTTAAAGGACATCTTAGAGAGAATAACAGAAGCAAATTTAACAATTAAGCCCTCTGTAAATTTGCCCAAGAGGAGGTGCAATACTTGGGACATGTAGTAGGGCATATGGGTCATTCCAAAATAAAGCACCCTTTTGCGTCCCGACACTTTGTAAGGTTATATTTCCCATAATTTTGTTCCAAAATTAGATATAAATATTTGAAAAGATAGTTCAGAAATATTTTTCTTTAATGCAATTCTGAAATTTTGGATTAATTGCATTTAATGCTTTTTAAATAGCTTTATTTAAAATTGTGTCCTATAAAAAGCCATGTCCCAACAACAATTTTTGATTTTTGGACCATATTTTTCTCACCATATATATTTTAAAAGTTATGTCTGATGATATTCTTTAAGCATCTGTAGTCTTAATATTATACCTACATACTTTAAATATATATTTTTAGATTTTTTTTTTTCATTTAATAAGGAAAATTCTCATGTCCCCTGTGTTACTTCCACTTTGTTCTGAATATAACAAAAATTTGGAACCTAAAAGTTGTTAACAACAGTCAATCATGCACTTTTAGAGCTATCATTTATCTTAGGTCGCCATTATTTCATATGTTAAATTTTGAAAAATATTACCTAAGCTAAAGTGATTTTTGAAGGTAGGTGTGTTTTTTTATGTGTCCCCTATATTACCATCAAGTTACATTAATAATATATATTTTTTAATGAATTAGGATTTAAAGTGTACATCTCAGTTAAAAGAAAATATTCCATGAGACTTTGCATTGTTTCTATAAAAATATAAATATATGGGTAATTTTTTATTACATTTTGTCCCCCGTGTTACCATGATGATGGTAACACAAGAGACAATGAAGTAACAAATGGGTTTATTCTTTTAGCTAATTATGTGGCTAAAACTTGCATATAAAGTTTTGTATGTTATTTTAACTCAAGAAATATGCAGATTTTTATTACTATTAATTGAAGTTAGATTTTTTAGGAAGGTAGAAAATATCCTTATGCTTCTTCTACTGCAAACAGCCAATTTTATGGCGCAGCTACTCTGTTAGTTGATATTTGAAGTATATGTTAATGCAAATTATGCAGTAATATCAAAACCTGTCCTAAAAAATTTGGAAATTATGCAAACTGATCGTATTAATTGCCTTATAGAAATGATTACGTACAACTCTTGACTCAAAAGATCATGTATCAGGAAGTGTATCACATTTACGCTTGTTTTAATGCAACCACAACCTTATTTTTACAAGGGAGAAACAATATATATATATATATATATATTATATATACCATATCAACTATTTAAAAATGTAGAAAATCTAGAAATTTAAAAATAAACTTCTGTTAAAAACTCAACTAATTTTTTTTTTCTAATCAAAGTTACCGTACATAAGATTTACTCAGGTATTTTTTGTCCCTTTATTAAAATACCAATAAAATTAAGCCTTCTATAATGCATACTTTTCTGTCACTGGAAACTTTATTTTAAAATATTTATTGATACCAGATAGCAATGTCACATTTGCTCATAACAAACTATTGAACGTAAACATGCAATTATTTCATTTACTTTACTTGTTACATCTATATTCTAAACATGCAATTATTTCATTTATTTTACTTGTTACATCTATATTCATATATATTTATAAAAATATTTAATCTACATGTTGTATTCAGCGACTTAGTGAAAATGTGTACTGGTTCATATACAGGGTGCGTATTTTTGAGTACTCCTATTTCTGAATTTTGCTATACTGTTATGTATTGAAAACCCAAGTTTAATAAATCAAAACAACATAATTCTAGTATTTTGATCTACCTGTTGCTGCATATGATAAATAAAAATCTAATTACTATACAAAAACACATTTCTAAGATTTTTGCATTCTTAATGTTCACTTTGTTACTTAGGTGTCCCCTGTGTTGCCGTATGTCCCCTATGTTACTGACATATTTTTAGTAATCTTAACAAAAAGAAAAAACTTTCTTAAGAATGGAAGGGTTAAATATGCAATGACTAATATATATAAGTAAGTATGACTGAGATTTTATTATATTACTATACTTGTTACGTAATTATAAAGTTTTATATTGCGAGAATACTAAAAAAGTAACACAGAGGACATAATATGCCCATTTTGTGAGAAAATATATAAAAAACTAAAAATTATGGGCTAGTGAGAAAGAACGTTCATATCAAAATGTTAAAATCGTAAAAATAATTTTTTACTTTCATAAGACAATATGGGGAGATTATTTAAAATATGGTAACACAGGAGACACTTTTCATTCAATGTGTCTATGTTTCTAAGTGTAACAAATAATATATTTAAAAAGCGCGCTGCTGATATTCAATTTCTATACTTGAAGATGTATACAATCCTCCCAAAAGGTTTTTTTACTTCATATTTAGTGAAAAAAATTTTGAAAAAAAAATTCTCAAAAGGGACCTTTATTTTTGTAATGACCCGGGAAAGGTCACCAGCAGAATTAAAAATCAAAGCTGTTCAAGACTTGCCCTATACCAAACACTAAAACGGAGATTAGGGCTTTTCTCGGATTAGTAGGGTTTATCGACAATACATAGCAACGTTTTCGGTAATAACTGCACCGATAACCGATTTGTTAAAAGGAAGGAATAAAAAGGGAAAATTGAGTGGACCGGAGAATGTACTCAAGCTTTTGAGTCACTAAAGAAAAAACTAATGAGTAAACCAATTTTGCATGCTCCAGACTTTTCTAAACCATTCATATTACAATCGGACGTGTCAGATTTAGGGTATGGAATTGTATTAGCGCAGAAGGATGATACAGGTAATGAACGCCCCATACTGTACCTTAGTAAAATATTCACATCCACAGAAGAAAGATATTCGACAACGAAAAAAGAATGTGCGGCCATATTATATGGCATAAAAAACTTAAAAGCTACATGGATGGTCAAGGTTGGTTGGTTGTACGGGGTTTTATGATGCAAAATCCCTTTGGGGACATGCTGCGCCGCAAAAAGAACAATATCAGAGACTAATAAAAAGTGAGACTAAAACATTGTAGTTAAAGATAATAAAGATGCAAGATGTCACAAAGGTGTAAAAGAAAATCCTGAATTGTCAAAACAATGAAAGAAACAAGAGATTATATTTCAAAGTAAAATCCTGCATGTTTAGAAAGTAAAGAGTGCCCCATGAGGTGATTCCCCAATGAGGTTTGAAAGGATGGTGATGATGAATTAAAATATATTATATACATGTGACGGAGGCCTGGACAGTCAGTTAAAACATGTGATCCTTGAATGTCCAATTCTCAGACGAGTAAGAACATCTGCTTTCCTTGGATAACTCGAAGGCCAGGTCATGATTGTTGGTTTGATATGGTGCAGTTTATTACTGTACTCTGAATCCCAACTTCCTTGCCAATTATTATGAATTAAGTGTTTTACAATAGTTTAACGTCTGAGAATGGAATTTTATCGTGTAACAGATTAAGAGCACATTTAGCTACCTCATCAACTTTCTCATTTCCAGGAATACCAATGTGCCCAGGTACCCAGCAAAATAAAATTTTTTAACCATGTCTTGTCAGTTTATTATAAAAATCGAGGATGGTTGAGACATAGGTGTGCTTATTAAATGATTTTATTGCATCAATAGAGCTATTTGAGTCAGTATAAATGATGGATAAAATATTATGATGATGAGAAATGTGCAACACGGCTCTCTCTATTGCTATCAATTTGGCCGTAAACACAGAAATAGAAGGGTGTAGCCGATAACTGAAAGCGGTATTATCAAGGAAAACACCACAACCAACATTATCTCTACACTTTGATCCATCAGTATAAATATCTGTATAGTTACTGTAATTAGACGAAGTGCAGCAAATAACTGTTGAAAGACAGTATGTGCTAAGTACTTTTTGTCATAACCTTTAACAGGATAGAGGGTGGTAATATTAAGAGTATTCCAGGGAGGGAACTTGTGCAATGGACATGGGCTCATTTGACATTGCTTAGATGGTTAATAATATTTCTCATTCTGACTTCAAACGATGGTGTGCAAGATGGTCGATTCTGATAAAGAATATCATTGTCGGTATTTAAAATAAAAGATATGAAGAGGATGGCCATGATGTGAAAGAATGTGATAGTACAATTCTAATGAGAGTTTTTCCAGAAGATGGTGTAATGCTGGTTCATTACTGTCAATATAGACTTAAAACTTCGGATGTACGAAATGCACCAGATCAAACACGGAGTGTGCTATGGTACACAGTGTCAAATTTTTTAAGAACAGAAACACGTGCTGAACCGTAGACCTGGCAGGCATAGTCAATTTTGAAGCGGATTATAGAGCGATAAATTTTAAGGAGAGAACAGTGATCTGCTCCCCAAGAAGTGTTTGACAGCACCTTAATTAAATTAAGCGATTGCTCGAATTTTTTCCGTAGTTTTAAAACATGTGGTAAGAAAGTGAGTTTTTTGTCAAAATATACACCCAAAAAACAGATGCAGTCAACAGCAAATTTGATATGAGCCAATAAAGATTTTTGGGTCTGGATGCAGATGCCTACGTCTACAGAAATGCACACAAGAAGTTTTTTCCCCGATTTTAATAAAACTATTTTTATTTGTCCATTGAATAATATGGTTTATAGCTATCTGTACATTGATGGTCAAACAGATTTCATATACAAACCACCATTATCCACTTGTTTGGCTAAAGAAAAATGCGCGAATAACACGCGATTACTTTGCTGGGCATTAGCATTACAGGCCTATAACTACACAAAAACTCATAAACAGAGTAAAGAAAACTCAAATGTGGACTGTCTCAATCACAATCCGCTCTATGCTGAGTAAATGTAAATATGAATAGGAGTGATTAAGAATAGCATTAGTAATGCAATCCTGTGTATCAACAGTTATCAATGTTTAATGTATATAGAGTGCTATTTTCTTTATTTTTGTTATTATTGTCAAATTGTCTTAATTATTATTAGTGTCGTGTTTCATGCTGATTATGGAATGATCCTCGATTACTGTTCATAAACTTTCGTGAACATTTCTATAGAACTTTGAGACTCGTGTTTCCCCCCTTCGGGAGAAAGCCAAATCCTGAAGGAGGGAGAAATATTATACAATCTGCAGTAAGTAGGAAACAACTGCGCCACTGGCGGTCAGAGAGAGAGCTGAGAGTTCAAGCTGTCTCGACGTGTGGTCGAGTGAAGAGGGCAGCTATATATGCGGTGTTGAAAGACTTATCGCGATGGTGTCTACTTATTTTCCTGATCATTGTTCGCCCGGTTAATTATTTTATATATGTGTAATGTGGCGTACACAATGTTGTGGATGTGTCTGAATAAAAAATAGTTAAAAGACATTCCAGTTATTCCATCCTATCGAAAGTGTCACAGTGTACATAAACAAGGATACTTCTAGAACAACAAATCCATTCAGTGGACTCTGCAATATTGAAAAAGCCACTGCATCTGAGATAGCAGATGTGATAACGAATTGTTCAAATGGTGCAGAACTTCAAATTGGAAAAAGAATCTCATCATCATGACAGCAGATGGTGCATCTGTCATTGTTGGAAAACACAATGCATTGTGAAACTTATTGACTCGCCAACATATATTCACGGGTACAATCATGTTTTAGATTTGTGTTTAAAAGATAACTTTAAAAGGTAATGCCGCAGCAGTAAAGCGTACAGCACTAATCAAACTGAGTACAACTTTACAAAAACAGCTTAAAATTATCTCAAGAAATGGCAAGAGCTGGCAAGGTGCTAAATTAAAGTTAATTACGTTTAAGTCAGTATGTGACACAAGATGTAGTGATACCAGTTATTAGAAATTAAAATGCTATTGTTCAGCATTTAACAAGTATTGTGTCGGATCTTATTCAGCACAATATTCAAGTAATGTTAAAATAACAGCAAGAAGTCCGATTTCCGATTTGACAACACATGAAGTTAGCACTTCCTATATGCTTTTGGACTTCATAGCAGCATTTTTCAAAACATCTAGGAATCTAGAAACAGGAGACCTGGACATTGTATACAGGCTGTACAATCCGTTAGAAGTTTGCAAATTGACTATCCAACAGCAAAATGAAAGTAAAAAACATTAATTCATTTTTAAGTAACATTGATGATACAATTTCTATAGTATTAAAAAATGTGTTGCATAAGAAAAAGAATAAAAGAAATAAGGATAAGGAGAAAAGAGGTTTATGAATGTATGCACAAAAGCATATGAAATTTTTAATAATGATGAAAGTTATTCAATAATTATAAAAATAATCTAACACTGTATATTTCCCCCCAATTCTTCCAGAAAATTTTGGCTAACCTGAAATTAACGAACTTTGTTCAGTTTCCAACATTTCAACCCAGCATGCAATTTCAGAATGGAAGGAATTCCGAGAAATCCTATCAGAAAACTTTACACCTGAAATTCTTATATTATGAAACTTCAAACTGGACATTTTCAGCACATGAAAACAATTAGACAAATTGTCGAAATTATGCTTACAATTCCACTCACCAATGCTGAAGTGGAACATGCAATTATAGCACCATTTTGGATGGCTAATCTCTTTCAATCACTAAAGAGACTTTGGAGTACAGACTGAATAGTAAAAAAACTCTTATTGTAAACTGTATGAATTTAATCCAAATGATGCTCTTCAATTGTGGTGGTCTGACATGATTAGAAGTAGAAGGTCCAATTTTAAATAAATTTTATTTATAAGATAAAGCATTTATCTTAATATTTATTCTTTATCATAAAACTGTATTAAAATTCTCTGTGATGTTAAAACGTCAGTTTTCATTAAACATTTAATTTCATGTATTGTTCTTAATTACAATTCCCCTGTAAAATTTATAAAATGTGCAAAGTTATTATCTATGTTTATCCATCTTAATATGGTAAGTAATATTTTGTATAATGATTTTATGTAAGAAAATTAAAATGTGCATAATTGTTTTAAGTAATTGGGGATAGATATTTTTCTCCTAAATCAAAATAAGATAATCTGTACGATTTCATTTCATATTTAACCTTGGATTACCACCCTAAGTCAATTCGATATGTAATTTTTTCCAAGTTTTCAATATCACAACCACAGTAAAACTTGCCTTGTTTTTTTAAACTTAAGACATGGTAATAAGTGGTCATCTCATACACGTCATTCTGACATGCAGATGGTAACAAGCGATTATCTTATACATGTCGTTTTGAAAATAACGTTTTTATACAATAATATTCAATATTTCACTCAAGTCCTTTGAATATTTCCGTAGAAGTAGCAACTTTTTAGGAATATGTCAATTTGAAGTGTGGGTAGTAATAAGTCATGGGATTCCACACTGAATACTGTTATATATATTTTTTTCATTTGAATATGTGTTAAAACTATTGTTATCAAAACTAGAGGGTGCCTAACAGACTTTGTAACAATTTTGGAAAATTCATTAGTCAATCATAGGATCCAATTTTCTTTCCCCCTTTAAAATGAGAAATGTTTAATAATTGTTCAAAAATGCTAAATTAAAATATGTTAACATAATTAATGTAAGATATTAATTTTTTTAATTGAGATTATTAAATTATAATTACATTTATAAAACAAAAAAAGAGAAATACAAATGTAGCATGTTCCGGTATCAAACCTGAGGAACGAGCAAATGCAGAACCCACAGAGCTACGACTAATGCAGTCATCTTGTTACAAAGTAAATACAATAGAAGATCTTTAACGCAAACCTAAAAACACAAGGTTGTGCTTTATATAGAATTTTGTGTTATATGGATCACATTTCATTAAATTTACCTTGTAAACATAGCCAAATATGTCAAACATATCAAAATACATTAGAGTATCTTTATACTGCTTTCCTTGTTACCAAAAGTTATCCAGATAATTTTTAGCATAATATAGATCATTCCACACATTCTTAAATTTACTTTATAAGGTCCAAGTATATCTGGACCAAATCATTCATTATATTACTTTCAAAACTGCTTATATTTCTATATTATAAAGGACAAACATATCTGTGCGTAACGCATACGTCATTCTGCGAATGGCAACACTTTGAAATTTGAAATGAAATTTCGGTTTTGCATTTTTCGCTACTGCAAATTTTTAAACTTCTAAACATCGCACTGTTTCAGTTTTTACACAGTCGTATAGGGAAAAAATGCACTTTTAAATGCAATTTGTTTGAAAGCTCTGTTTCAATTTATTTGAGATATTAATTTTTTTGTAGTTTTTAGTTCCAATTTTGTAATTGTGGCAACTGTCCATTTCTATTAAATATAAAGAGAAAATAGCCATGGTTTATTTCTATTGATTATATCCTTATTGATGCCATTTTCACATTACAAATAAAAGTAACTTTTGTCTAATTTTTTAACAGAAATTAACGTAAGACATTAAAAAAAAAAAAAAACGCATTCTTCTTCATAAATCAAAAGATTGAAGAAGATATTTCAATGTTTTTACATTACGCTGATACTGAGTTTGAGACACTGGGCAAAATGGTTCAGTGAGTAATAATGATGTCATATTTAAAACAAAACGATCATTTTCTTTGATAATACTAAATATTTGACCAATACTAAATGGCCAATTACTATGGCAACTAAAGGGAAATTTCTGAATGGCAAATTTTCGCGAGTACTGAGATTAGAACTTAAAGTTTGTGCGAATGTTCACATGAAAAGTTGTATGGGACAAACGTGACTTTGTGTTTGGAAATACATTCATTAATTGCACGTTAAAATACTTTTAAATTTTGAATTTGAGTGGTGCGTATGTAAATTATGAGAATGTGAAAATAACACACAGTTTAGCTGTTATGGGGGGAAATTTTATGATGTGACAAAGCGAAATCCTTTTTTACTGATTTTTCATCCCGTAAAAACAAACACAAGAACCTCTATCGATAACCTCAATATAATTACTGATCTTGATTATGTATTCTAATACAGTTTAATTTTTCAATAATTTAAGCAGTTGAAGTTTGTTGCAATAATATTTTGGTAATTTTAGGTTTAAAATTTTATTTGTTTTAAGAGTTAGACAACCAGTGCAAGATGAATTTTTTATTGTAATTATTTTTGTAAGTTTATTATAAATTCGATTTAACATTTCCATTCTAAACATCTTAATTTGTCGAATTTCGACGGGTTCCAACTCGTAGTAATAATAGCAAAATTGTCATTAAAAAGTCCTGAATTAAGGATATAACATCGAAATATATCAAATTTAGTTCTGTAGAAAGTCACAATTTTTTATAATATGGGAATATAGGTGCTTGTTAACTGCAGAATTCATTGTTTACATCTGAGGAAGTTGTGCATTATATGGAGAATTGCGTTATAAAGATCTACTGTATTTCAGTTGTGTTATAATATTAGATCCCCTGTTTCTCTGGAACTAAGAAACATAAAATTCACCTAACTTGAAACTAAGGAGTCTACTAAGGATGTAACGGATGTCAATGTGCCCAGATGCCATCCGGCCACAGTATGTTTACTTTTCTACCCCCCTTCCTCCCAACTCAGATTAAACATTTTTTTAAAATAATTACTTTTAGTTAAACAATTAAAAACTTATTTTAATTTCTTATTTTATAGGAAACAAATATTAAATGTTTAATAATGATAATTAAATTCAATATTATATTTTAAATATTGATAATTAAATTCATTATCACTAGTTTAATTAGTACTATTTTAATTAAATAGTAATAAATAAAAATACTAAAATAAGAAAAAAATGTAAATTATGCAGGGTAGATGCAAGAGTAAGGGAATGGATACCTTTCTATGTTTTTAGTTCATAAAAAAAAAACCTATAAAAATTTAGCTTATAGTATTAAGGGAGACCAGGGGAATGGCGACATCTTAAGGGAATTTAATTTTTTTCATCTCAAAAAAATGTTTATTTTTTAATTGTAAAAACTCTAAAGCTGAGTCATGATCTTTAGTATCTATATAAATTTAACCGTAATCATAACTGTAAAGTAAGCACACATAAAAAACATTTCTTTCAACCTCCGTACAGTGGCTGGATTACCCAGGACACTGGGGTAATTTCGCCACTGTATCGGGGTAATGACGCCACTCTTTAATGACCTAGTAAATACATAAAATGGGTACTAAGAAACACATAACCTACTGAAAATATTTAAAAAGCAATAATTTATCAAAATAATGAATAATTATAATGTTCCTTACGCGAGATTTATTAATGTGCTAAGCTTACAATTTAACTGAAATTGGAAAAGTCACCCTTTGCCATGGTGGCGGCATTACCCTGAGAGGACAATATAGCGAAAATTCCCCAGCAAAGCCGAAAGAAGAACCGAACTTCTTCAACAAATTGCATCAAAATGTCGGCGAATGCATGTAGATTACGGATATTATCTTAAGTACCCAATGTTACAATAAAAGGTGTTTACCTCTACTCATTTGAAGCTGAAAAATAAGAAGCAACTAGACGAAAACTAAATTTTTCACTAGAACAAGCGAACGACATACAACAAAATCATTCTCACACTAGGCACTGTTTCTATTGTTGGCCTCTATAGTGCAGGCGCATTCAGTATCTCAAACTGCCGTTAGTTTTTAAACTAGGCAGGGTGGCGACATAACCCCGAGTGGTGTCATTTCCCCGGTCTCCCCTATCTTTTCATAACTCCCCCTTGCATGTTTTAATATCCGTTATTGTTCACACTTTTAATCAAATTAATCAGAAAGCACAAGCAAGCATTTTGAGGTTTCACTGTTATTGAGTGAAAATCTTAATGAACATGCTAAGAGACATTTAATAAATTTATATATTTATTTTCTTGCAAAATTTGCATGTTTTTGTTTTGATAGTAATTAGTAATAGAAAACATTGAATTTTATATACTAATTTGTTTACTTATGAAATTTCATTTATTTTTAATGTTTAAGAGCCATGTCCATTACTGGAATGCTTAATTAGTCTATTTCCAGTAATGGACACCCTCGTGTAAACATTGCTACAAATGCAATTTCAGAAATGTTCACACTGCATAAAATCTTTTGACGTAACTGAATACCTAATTAATCAAATTGAATTTTTAAATTGCATTTACCAGAATGTAATTATAACAAATGGTTTATAAATAGCTGCTTTTAATTAATTTTGTGTGGTTAATAAAACTTTTCATATTTCAATCAAATTATTATATATATATATATATATATATTATATATAACTCTGCATTGCATGTTTTCTAATCTGGAAATTAATAAAACAAATCAGGAAGCAGAGAATATTGTTTATGTGCATAGGGAAAAGAGGGGCTCATAGGGCTCTCAATCTCCCCCCCCCCCTCCCTCCCATTAAAAATAATTCAGTTGCTGAAGTTGTTAAAAATCTATTTTCTGTCTTAAATGTTTGCTTATTCATTTCTGACAAAATAATATTGAATAAATTTACAGTAGTAATGAAACTAGTAAATCTGCAGATCAGTGACCTCAAACATTCGTTCTGCAGTTTTATTTTTAAATTATTTTATTTAGTATTTAAAACATTCAACAGCAGTAATTCCTTTCATATTTGTAATGCTAATTACTACAAATTAATATAGTTATAATACTTTATTATCCCTCTAGATCTCCCACTGTACCAATTTGATAACTAATTCAAATTGACATTTAGTGTATTTTAATATGACATTTAGTATTTTAAAACATATCTAAAATAATTAAAGTATTCACAAATATTTTATTAAATATTGATATCCTAATTGTTAAATTTATTTGAAAATAATTATTTTGTTTTATTAGTAGGTTTTCTTTAAATTCTTGTTCTAAATATAGTCAAAAACAATTATATCTGTTACTTCTTGTGGTGTGTCCATTACTGGAATTTTTATATATTTTTGTTATTTACAATTAAATTGATTTATATTGGGAAAGGAGACTATGAGAATGGTTATTATTTTTGACAGATTAATATAATCAATACATGTTATATAAGCAATTATGGAATATAAGCAAATATAAATCAGCGCTTTTCAATGGCACACCTGAATGAACATTATTCAATAGCGACTATTTTGGATTCAAGGTTCAAAATACATTTCTTCGACAAAAATCACAGTTATGATGAAGTTGTTAAAACTTCTGTATTATTATAAGTAATGAAAAAAGAATTTGAAATTCTGAATTCCTCCGATGAAAATGTAATAGCTCCAACAGAATCACAGTTTTAAGTGACGACAATTCTCAGCACATAAAAATCATAAATCTTTCTGGGATTACTTCGCAGAAATTACCACTGCCAATACTGCAATGAACTGTTCATGGTGGTGATTCACCAACTGATGAATCTGCTTGCCTTCAAGAATTGAATAATTATTTTTCGCAACCAATTATTGAATGAGAAGCATCTCCATTCAACTGGTGGAAAATGAATGCAAATAATTTTCCTTTTTCATCAAAATTAGTGAAAAAATATCTTTCTTCACCAGCAAGCAGCATATATAGTGAAAGACTTTTCAGAAGTAGGGCATCATTTATGGGACCAGACGTAACAGACTTATAACCAAAAATGCAGAACCAATCACTGTTTTTACACCACAATTTACCAATCATTAAAAACAGCAAAAATGATACCAAATGAATAAATATTTTTGTTATGTGCTTTAAGTATGTGTGTAGTGTAACTTAAAAAATTATAAAATGGTTTTTAAAAATTATATTTCAGTTTTCTTTGCAGCAGACATGTATACAAACAAAAACTTTCTGCACACATAAATATTAGGTAAAAAATTTTCTGCAAATTAATTTAATAAAATTACGTGTTATATTATTTTGACGATAGGAACTAAAAATCAAAGTTTAAAATAATTGTTATTTAAATTAAAAAATAATATTAAAGAATTACTTTAATTTAAAAATAATAAAGCAAAAATCAATGATAGGAAGGTGAATTCTTTTCAATTATTTTGTCAATGCATTTAGAAACAACCCAATCCTTAAGATTGTGATCTCTTCGCATGCCAGTCACTCTTATAATGCTACGAAATTATTCGATTTAACAGCCGTTGCCAGGTTAAATTGTCACTGCAGCCGCCGATGGAAAACCGATCGGCGACAAGTTTTAATCTGCGGAAAATAGAAATAAAAGGGTCTGTGATGTCACAACAATGTTTTGAGTCTTTAAACTTTGAACTGTGGACAAACAATATATAAATCAAATATAAAATTCGGGAATATTTTTAATTTTTGGTATTAAAAAAAGTTACAAAAACAAAACATACGTTTTTCTTTTCGTAACCTTTTTCCGCAAAGTCCCAAATTTTTCGGAAAATTTTCCACACATGGCATTCGTGCGTGCGTCTATATCATACAACTCTGCTTTGCAGTCATTCATTAGTCTTTCTATCTATAGACAGGGGTCAATACAGTTTTTTTTTTCCTTGGTGCCTATATTGTAAAAAATAGTTTTTTTGTATAATTTATTATTTTTTTGTAAAAAATAACATGCCATGGAAAAGATGAAATACAGTTTCTGAAATTCAAACCGAACGTTTATTAATAACTTCTTTAAATCCTACAGCTAAAGTTTTCCTTTCTAGTGAACTTATTTTGTTTAATTATTGAACATTTTAATACAAATAACCAAAATGTATGTTTTTATGATTAAACATCAGAATAATTTAGACTACACAATCAAATATTATAAGTGATAACAGAATGAGCTTGGTTTCACTGTTAAAAGAGAAATTGTTACCAATTTGGGTAGTGCTAAGGAAGAAATCTGATCTCAGTTACAAACATTTGCAAGGCATGTTTACAATGCATCGAAACAACACTTTGAATTCAGATATTTAGAAGGAAAATCTTTCAGATAATGAAGTCACAATGCATATCGATCTTGCGGAAAATTATGAAAAAAAGCATGATCGGGCATCTGATAGTACAAAAGTACACACTTGATTTGCCTATTTTAAGGAGGAAAATTCTTTAAATCATCGGTCTTGTGGAATTATCTCTGATGACTTATCGCATAGTAAAGATTAGGTAAAAGTTTTCAATTAAGAAATTTTATCACAATTAAAACAAAGGATAAGTGCGATAAAAGTTCACTGCTGGTCAGGTGGTGCTGACAGCCAATTTAAAAACAGATTTATGTTTGCTAATTTAACTTATCCTAAAGGGGAACTAAAAACAGAGGCTGACTGCTCATTCTTTGACACAGCACATGGAAAAGGTGCTGTTGATGGGATAGGTGGATCTGTAAAATATAGTTTGGTGAGCAGTTCTGCAAGGAAAAGAGGTTGTCGATGCCAACTCTTTTTTTTTAACGTAGCTAGCAAAATTTCTGATGGTACGATCAAAATAGTTTTCTTAAGCAAAGATATTGTTGAAAGAGACACACTAAGGTTAAAAGAACAGTTTAGAGTGTGCAAATCTATACCCAATACTAGATCATTCCATTCGCCTTAAAACATCACTCAGTTGAATTTTCCTTAAATTCTCCATATTCAAGTCCCCAAATTTTCCAGAATAACATCAAAACATGCTACTACATCACTTAATCTGGCTTCAGCATCAACTTCTCAAAAGGTTTTTGAAGAATGCCAATGGATAGCTGTACTGTTTTATGACCAAGTAATGTCAGTGAACAACAAAACATGACAAACATCATTTCAAGCCTGTAGCAGAAAATAAATTCAAATACTTGGAGAAGTCACAATTTGAAACAATTTTTGTTGCTACCTACTTAACTACTTTGCCATGTGATCCATCACCTGATCATTCTGTCTGTTTCTTTTCCTACGATTCAAAAATTGCATTAAAGATAAATATAATAAATTGTAATATTTGTATATGTGCTACTTATATTTACTTTGAAAATACTTTATCTATTTTTTATAAAACCTAAGTTTAAAATTAAAAATGTGCCAACAGTCTCAATTTATTTAATATTTAAACTATTTATGAAGAAATATAAGGTACTTTTCGGTTAGCCGGGCGCCAGTGTTATATATACATATATGCAGGGTTCGTAAATATCATATTTTCGAAAATATCAAAAATATCCGATATTTTCGATATATATCTGATATTTTCAAAATAGTCAACTTCGCTGATAATAAATATTTTCAAGCATAATATACATTAGAAACTAAAAGATACTGCACTTAACATGAAAACTTAAACAATATACTAAAAGCACATTTTTCTTTTCTTTTTTTTTTACTTAGAATAAAATATAAGATCAACTAATTGAAAACATGAAAACCGAAACAATTTACTTTATGCACCTAAATTAAAAAAAGGTAAATAAAATAAAGCTATTCAGTAATTTATAAAACAAAATTTTAAATACATAATATTGTTTTAACTGAAAATTTTGAAATTTTTTTATTCCCTAACTACAGTTTAAACTGAACTAAATCAATACCAGAAGAGATTATTTTCTAATGAACCTGTATATATATAAACATAGGCATAGCGTCGAGGGGGGGGGGGGGCAACCTTCTGTATCCCGGGCGCCAGAACAGAAAGCTTAGGGGGCACCAAATGAAGATTTTTTTTTTTTGTCTTTACATACAAAAATGTATAATGTATATGTAAATATATCGAATTCGCATAAAAATGTTTCACAACTGGAAAATTGAAAAAGAAAACTGAATCAAATGCGTTAAAAGTTACAAATATATAAAAAGATTCATCTATAACGGAAGATTGCAAATGAATTAGAAAAAAGAGCTGTTCTCCAATTCCAAATGTACCATGTTTACGCCTTCTATCATTTAAATCCCTTCCTGTGTCAGGTGAATCACTAACATTTTCCAAGGTCAGTCTCCACTCCTATCTTCTGTATGAAACTGACCCATGCCGATAATTGCCAAACGCCAACCAATTTCCCTGGGAGGGGAAGTGTAGAGGGGTCATATGCCCTGGACCCCAGAACGAAAGGCGCAGGGGGACGCCAAATGAAGATTTTGTTTGACTCTGACTTTTCTGATGAAAAGATTCCATGAAGGCTGTTCTATTTCTTTTTTTATCTCTCTCCCTGAGCAGCATTGAACTTTCTTTTCTCCCGCTTTGCTATGGGCGAGATCGAGCGACTGTCCGGGACACTAAAAAAAAATGAGAGCAGGAGTCAGGGCTGAAACTAGGGGGGGGGGGGCCTGGGCGCCACGCGAAATTTGTGTAAAAAACATTTTCTAGTCGAAAAATCAAAAAGAAAAGCTGAGTAAATTGCATTAAAATTGTCAAATAGACAAAAAGATTCGCCTGCAATATACAAGACAGCAAATAGATAACCCCAATTTTTTCTTAAATTTCTTTTTTAAATGCATATCACCATATCTGAACTTAGAGATGGTGAGGTCAGGTGACTGGCTGGGACAATAAAAACCAAGTGGTCGAAAATTCACAAAATAAAAAGTAAAAAATTAATAATTTTGTTGTTGTTGTTTTAAGTCACACATAAATTTGAAAATTAGCATTAGGTTCAGGAAAGTATCTAGACATATCAAGCTATAAATAAGAAGAGTGGTATAAGTGATAATTCCCCAAAACTGGTGTAGATAGTGCAGGAAGATATTTCACAATACTGGAATTCCTTTTTATGCCTACAGTAAATCGTGGTTTTTTAGTTCATAAAACGATGTGATTCATATCACTATGACATTAAAGTGCTTCTATTGTAATAATTTGTAATGCTACAACAATTAAAATCTGGAAAAATGAAATGTGTCTGTAATATGGAATCTTGTCTTAAATGAAAAAAACTACATGGTTCCAACAGAAAGAATACCAACAGTTATACCTGCTAAGACGGAAACCTGTATAAAGCGGAATTATTTCCGATTCTTTTCGATTTTTGTCCCAGGTTTAGTGAATAAATATTTGAAAAAGCTGGTTATATATTTCAATATTACGTATTTTATTGTTACGTATTTTACTGATATGCATTTAAAATTTTAAAATAAGTCCGCTGATAGAAACTTTCGTAAATTTCTCTTTGTAAATTTACTTTGCGGAGAAAAGGGGGAGGGGGGGGGGGCGCCAAAATTCATGTTTGCCCCGGGGGAAATACAGCTAGTTTCGGCCCTGAAAGGAGTGCGCAAAGTTAAATGCTTTAGTAAAACCATTTAAAAGGGGGAAAAAAAGAGTATAGCATTTGCAGTGGTACAGTAAAAAATCTCGCACAGGGCGCCATGGCTAATACAATCGTCCCTGCCTTTATCTCTCAAAATGATTTTTTTTCTCTTCTTTTTGCTATTTCTAGGCGTTTTGCCACCCTAGGCACAAATTGAAAAATGCCGCTCTGTTCATTTTGGTGCAATTGTTTTTTGCAACCAACTAGATCCAATCTTAGAGAGACGAGGCGAGCTTGGGCGACTGCCCGTGATAAACTAAAAAGGGCGCCATGATGCCCTTTTTTGGTTTGGCACCTAGGGTGCCATGAATAGTAAAGCCGCAGCCACCCCTGCTTTTACCTTACCAAATTACATTTCTCGTCCTTTTGCCATTTCTAGGTAGGCGACTACTGAAAAATGTCGCCCATGCCTTTTACTAAAATTACTTTTTTTACATCCAGATCTGGTCTCAAAGGGCGCGAGGTCGAGCAACTGCCAACGGCTAAAGAGTAAGGGTTGAAATATATGCAAGATAGAATAGTAACTCCCTTTTTTAATGTTTTTTAAGAATATAACCTGGGGCGAAACTAGGGGGGTGCAAAAGGGCTGTGCCCCAGGTGCCAGAACAAAGGCGAAGGGGCACCAAATGAACATTTTGGCTGTCGTTTCATACAAAAATGTATAAATATAGATGAAATTCAAAGAAACTCGCAAGCTATTGTTAAACCTATGGGAGCGTTCTTTTCAAATTTCTCGCTTGCATTTTAATATTTTAAAAGGATTTTTTTTTCTTAGGATAGTTTAGATTGATCTTTAGCATTGCTGTACTTTTAGGTTTCAAAGCAGGTACTGAATGTGAAAGTAACTTTATAAAAATAATCTGCAACCAAAATAGAAAAAGTAAACACTAACCCGGTTAGAATTCAACCTCAGCTTTTTTAAGTGGAAAAAAAATTTAAAACTATTAGTATGCAAGCAAGATAATTTAAAAAGAACGCTAAATAAGATTTGCACCAGAAAAATTTTATTAAATTTTACTTTTCTAACTTTGGTGGAAAAAAGTCATAAAATTGCTTTTCCTTATTTTGCAATAAAATTTTTGAAAGATTCCGGTGTGAATTTGACGTTACAGTAACGCAATTACTTGCCCCTGAAAGGGTTAACGCTCAGGCTAATGTTAATCCTACGGGAGCGTTGTTTACATATTTTTTGCTCTAATTTTAATTATTAAATTATTTTTATTTTTTATGATTGTTATTTATTTATTTTTGCATAGGGTACCTGAGGTCGATAACTTTTATTGTGCGTGAGGAGTTGAGGGGGGGGGGGGGGGGGGCAAAATCCATGTTTTCCGCTGGCGCAAAATAGGCTAGTTTCGGCCCTGAACGTATGATTGATATAAGACATGCTCAGGGCCATCGCTTTAGACATTTTGTTGGTGGGGGAGAGGACCTTAAATTGTCAAGTCAAATTTCAGTATTTGCCAACTCATTGAGAAGTAAAAATAAATAGTTCTCGACATTTGCCTAGTTTTATAATGTTACCAAGTTACCACAATTAGAAAATGTAATATAGTTCTTATTTGTAAAAAGCTTAATAATATTCCCAATTATTTGTTACTTTTGTCAAATCTATCAGAAATAGAAAGTGTTTTATAGTTTTTTATTAAATTTTTAAACAAATTTGCCAACTAAGTTTGTAAATTTACCAAGTGTAACAGCATTCGCAAACGTTTGGAGAGGCCCCCCCCCCCCTTCCCCCGGGACCTGGTTGTACTTATTGTGCAAATTATTAAAAACATTCATTAGTCACTATTTTAAAAGGATATGTGATTGCGCATTATACCTGGGCATGGGATTTGCAGATAAATTAATGTGAAATTTATTTTCACATATTTTCGGATTGTAATTTATTGAGACTTTTACAAAAATGATAAATGACAGTGATTTTCAATTTTTTCTTCTTTTTTTTTTTCTTTTTTCAAAGGTGCAATCAAATTTAAACCTCTTTAGTATGTAGCATTTCACTCACTCTCACTTCCCCTAAAACGAAAACTCTTTAGTTCTCAACCATCAATTCAGTGCTGGCCAATCATTGATATTTGGTCAGTAGTTGTAAGTTGATCGGTAGAAGAAAAATTTTTCCTAACTGCAAAGCTATATGCTATTTTTGGTAGTCTCCTGTCACCCACGTAGTTTAATTGCAGTGAGTAACATGGTCACACAAAGAAATTCTTTAACCTCTGAACTCGTGTTTCCCTCTTGTGCAAAGTGAGATTGTAGGAACGTCTCTACCTAACAACCCCACCCCACACTCCTACACACACTTGATTTGGTTTATTCTGGTCATTTGTGGGAATGTGCTTGTAGTTAAATGTTATTATTTTTTAAACTGATCAGGAATGAATGACCCACGCAAAAACAAGCGCGATAAAAAAGTAGGACATTTTTATAGAAAACTCAATAAAAAGAGATGTCACGGAGCACACCATGCTGGTTTTAAATTCATGTAAGTCTGGCTTCAGAAGGACGAAAATTCAACAGAAGGTAAGAATACACAGAATTGTTTGTTTTAGTAAATTAATACGTTTTCAGAAAAAACAAAAATCCCCACTCAAAAATGTGATTATTTTTGACACATTCATAAACTCATTTATTGTTTATTGTACTTATTATTATAAACTCATTTATTTTTGCCTAAAAATTACAGATGTGTAAGTGTCAGGTGCTTAAGAATCGAGTAGCGTTCTCCCTTTTCCTAACATTTTTCCTAATTCGAAGCAGCTTGATTTAAGGCCGATTACTAAATGAATCCGTCTTGTAATTGTCAGCCTTCGAATTCAGAAATCAAAAGTCCAACTTTGATGTAATTTTATAAAAAAAAAAATCTGAGTTTTTTAGAAAAAAAAACTTTACTCTATTTCATAAAAGCATCTCAATTGCAGGACTGCCACTGCCGAATGACACTGAAAATAGTAGCTTTAGTTGCCCCCAACGAAAAAAATAGTAGCATTTGTTCGAAAATAGTAGCCAAATAGTCGCATACCCATCACTTTAAAAAAAGGGAAGAAAAAATGTATCCATAACAACTGAAAGGATTTTATGAATGTTCACATCTTATTTCACAGTTTATGCTTCTGCTCAAATCACTGAATAAAGAATAGAGTGATTTCTTCAAATGAGAAAGCAAGTTATCTAGAAAAAAAGGCCCTAAAGTTTCAGTTATGAAGTAAGTAAGCTTGGTTCTTTAACAAAAAAAAATACGTACAGCACCAGGAAACATAGCAGTAAAAACTTCTTGCAGATCATCCCCGATACTATTTTCCATCAGCCCTTTCATTTCGAGTTTCTTGGAGAGAAGGAATAAAAATTTTATTTGAGGGGCAGGGTTAAAAATAACGTGTGGGATATCGCAAATCCCACACAAAAAAGGAAAATCCCACATAATAAAAAAATTCGTTTGGATGGAATCTTCCAAATTTACTTCTTGCACATGCATGTGATTCGTACGCGATTTTTTTTTTCTTCATAAAAGCCACGATTTTTTTTTCTTCGGGAATTCCACAAAATCAATTCATCAAACAGTCGCGAATTTTGACAATCGGTAGCGAAAAACATCGCAGATATCAACAATTGGTTGTAAAAAAAAGTTTTCCATTGGTCGCAAAAAAACTTGTAAATTTCGCCTAAGGATTATGGAAAGAAAATCGAAAATTTTGTCAAACTGTCATGGACAGAAAAAAAAAGTACCCACGAATTTAATCAAAAATTGAGCAAAAAATCAAGAATTTCCTTAGTCGGTCGACAAAAGAAAAGACGAATTTCGACAAAAGATCGTGGAAAAGAATCGCAAATTTTGTCAAAAAATCTTTGAAACAGATACTGAATATCAATTTCGTCAATAGGTCGTAGAAAAATCCACGAAATTTGGCAAAGGAGAGTGTGTAAATAAAATCGTGAATTCCATGAAACGATCGGCGGAAAAAAAATGCAAATTTTGGTAATTCATCGGGGAAAAAATCGTGAATCTCCTCAAAGGACCGTGAAAAAATATCTTTATTTTTGTGAAAGGTTGCGGAAATAAATGGTGATTTTCGTCATTCGGTCACGGAAAAATCATCGCAAATTTTGTCAAAAGAATGCACAAAATGTTACAAATTTCGTCTAACGATCACGAAAAAAAAATTACAAATTTCGTCAAATGCTCGTGGGCAAAAAGACGGGAACGGTGATTTTGAGTAAAAAAAAAAAAAAAAAAATTCTGAAAGGTTACAGAAAAGAATCAGGAATTACGTCGAAAGATCTCTGAAACAAATAGTAACTACCATCAATCGGTCACGGAAAATATGTATCTCAAATTTGGACAAGTGGTGGCGAAAAAAAATAAATTTCGTCAATCTGTCGTAGAAAAAATTGCGAAATTTGGCAAATGATCGCCGAAAAAATCTCAAAATCTCCTTTAACGATAGTATAAAAAGATCTCAGAAAGAAAGGGGTATTTTCGTCAATCGATTGCGGGAAAAATCGCGAATTTTAGAATTCGTCGCGGAAAAAATTGCGAATCTCCTCAAACAACCGTTGAAAAAATGCGTGTGGGAAGATGACTTTACAAGCGCTTTGAAAAAAAAAGATCGAATATTTTCAGTAAAAATAGTTGCTTAAATCCGAAAAAAAGTCGCCTGTTTTCTTGAAATAGTCGCTTTTTAATGGTTTTCAGCCTAAAATAGTCGGTATAGCCGCCGAATGCTTAAAATAGTAGCTTTCAGTAGCATTTTAGTAGCAAGTGCAGCCCTGTAATTGTATGTTAAGAAAAATCTGAATTTTATGAGAAATTGCATCGGGCCGGACCGGGCCTGATTTATTTTCCACGGGCCGGGCTTGTTTTTTCTGATTTTTGTACGAGCCGGGCCTGGCCATAAACTGAAAATATAAACGGACCGGGCTAGGGTGGAAGTTTTAATTTTTACGCCGAGCTGGGTCCGAGCCACTGAAATTGCGGTCCGTGCAGACCTCTAGTGTGCCTTCTCAGGGCCTTGCAAAGAGGGTGCTAAAGGAGCGGTTGGTCACCCCGGGAGCAAAATTTACGCTGCGAACCACGGTTTTATTCATTTTTTGGCCGCCGATCATTTTCCGAAGAATTTATTTTTCTCTCTTGATCATTTTTTTTTCCTGTCGCAAAACATCATAAACTCTCTAACAAATAAGTGCAATTTTCCCTAATGTTATTTAGTTGTTCTGAATTTCTAAATTAAAATTAAACCTTTTAAAGTTCCAAAATAAGCGCAAAATATTTATTCAATAGAATTTATGTTTCTGCACTTTATCAATTTTATTACACAAATCACAAAGAGTTTTTTTGGGGGGGTGGGGGCGCAAAATTGAAAATTCGCTCAGGGCGCAGTTTCACGGCCTTGGTGCCCCCCCAAAATTTCTGGTCACGCAACGCCTATGTATATATATAAAACTGGGTTTTAAATTAGAAAGTTTATTATTCAGTGTCTATTCTGAATTAATAATGTCCCTCATAATCTACAGTTAAAAGTAAAAAATTCAAACATAAAGCTTGGAAAAGATATTTGTTTTCTTCTTTGGCTAAAAAAGTCACTATCAGAGACAAAAATTCTTTATTTACAGAACACAGTTAGAAATTTCATTTACACTTATTTTGACTGAAAATATCAAAAATATCTTGCACAGTGATATTTTGAAAATAAATATTAAATATAGAAAAATATTTAAAATAGCACACATCTTGATATTTTGAAAATAAATATGGAAGTAATATGAAAATATCGAAAATGTAAAAAATCTTGATATTTTCAAAATAAATATCGGATATAATCAACGAACCCTGCATATATGTATACATATATTGTATATATACACATATATATCCAGATATATGTATATGAATACACATGTATATAGACATGTACACATAACACTGGTGCCCGGCTAACCGAAAAGTACCAAATATAATGTATTAATGCTATATGCCTAACAATGATATTGTACACAGAAAACCAAGTGGTAAACTTTGTCATGTCTGCAACACAGAATTTTTTTAATTGGATAAGTTTCTACAATATATATATATACACACATTTTTAAAATCTTGTTTTCTTGTACAAAAATATACACTGAAACCTTAGCATAAAAGAAGTTAATTTATTCCATAAAATTCAGAGAATTTTGAATACATTAAAAACATATTCAAAAATAAGGTTTCTCTGTGTCATGTCTGCAACACTTCATTTTTTTTAATAAGTTTAAATTCATTTTAATTCTTAAATATGCTTTGTTTTAAAAAGTGTGATTTATACCGATTTCATAAAAAATAAAACCATTCACTTAGTTAATTTTTTTGTTTAGTTATGATTAATTGAAACTTGCAAATATCATGTCTGCAGTGTGCACAATACTGCGAAATCACCCTAATTCTAACCACGTTTTAAGAACTTGCTAAAAGCATAAATATTATAATTCTTTTTTTCCCATTCTAGAGTACTGAGATCATAAAAATAAAGCTTCCTCCTTACTCTATTATAAAAGCTTCAAAAAGCAGTAAGTATGGTAAAGGAAAATAAAATGAGCCAAAGGGTAGCTGTGAAAGGCTTAGATGTGTTTGTGGTCTGCAAAATTTCACAAAAAAAAAAACCCCCTTCAAACTTGCCAATAAACACGCATTCCTGGTAACCCTGCCAAAACCTACACAAAGTCTCGTTTCTGGCAACCCTTGGCGCAGCTTCCGCAGAGCAATGCGAGGAAGAAATATTTTTGCTCCTGTGATGTCATTTTATTACACACCTGCGCTGTTTGACTTCTGTGCAACTGAGCCTCTTAATTCAAATTTGAATTATCTAATGGATCTCTTCCCGCGTCTTCATTTCTCTGAGTACCGGCTGCAGTTCCAGACTTGTGAGTTAAACTGTTTGTTAGGATTTTTTCATTTCGATTTACTTTTGATTATCATGGCATCTCAGACATCTAGCAAATCTAGAAAGGATGAAAAAAAGCCTCCTATGGCTTATGTGTTTAAGGAGTACACGAAGGAGTTGATTCTTACAGCAACAGATGATCCTTTCAAGGAAAGGCTTACACGCTCCCCTTTGCCTAATGACTTTTTTTTTATATGCTTTTCGGGTGCATGAAACTTTTTTTTTTTCTAACTGATTCATCTTTGATTTGCAGCGAAATGACATGTCATGCCTGCAGTTCTGATATGCACATTATTAGTCGGAAACAACTTATGGACCGCAGGCAGTGAGTGGTATTGCAGCATTGATCGGGGAGCTGGGTGCTGCAATGCCGCTAAGTCAGATTTAATTCTTTTTTACCGGCAGCACACTTCCTATTATTCTGCAAATGGGCTTCAAATTTTTCATGAGTTCTAGTGTTGAAACCATAAATCGAGACCTCTGTGTTCATGAACATGCCATGGCTGATTGGCGAAGGTATTGCACCGACGTATTAATCGAGTAAATTAAGTTTAATACGGAAAAGATTGGGGGCTGGTTCAAATTTTCGAAGTTGAGTCTAAAATTGGGAAACGGAAATTTAACTGTGGTCATTGGGTTGAGGGTCAATGGGTTTTCAGTGGTATAGAGCGCGGATTGGGCCGCTGTTTCATTGTTGCTGTACACGGCAGGACAGCGGATACCCTTTTAGGTCTGATTAAAGAATGGATCAAGCCTGGAACCCAAGTCATTTCTGATTGTTGGAAAGGATACGACCGGTTGTCAGAGGATGATTATGAGCATTTGAGGGTAAATCACTCTCTGCATTTCAAGGATCCAAAGACCAGAGCACATACGAACGCTATTGAATCAACCTGGCATTACTTCAAGGCCTCTTTGTCGGAATACAATCGTCAAGATTTTGGAGGGCATATCGCATGGTTTATGTTTAGGTGTATTTGTGATGCACAGATTGTGCATCCTTTCATGCATTTTCTCGAAATTATACGAGATGTTGATTGGAAAGATTGGCACATTGTTTCGGGAGGGGTGGTCGATGGATCCTCGGAATCAGAATCAGATTAGGGGAGGAATCACCATATTTTTCTTTTTTTTGCTGCCAGTTATTTTTTATTATTCCTTACCATATATTTGTTTATTTTTTGGTTTGAAATTTTTATTCATCTGTTTGTAATTAACATAGATATTTAAATTTTTTTCTTTGGAATGAAAATTTTTTCACTTGTTTCATTTATTTATTTTTTTTTTTTTAGTTTCACTCCGTTCTACTCTGCACTCTTCGTTTGTTTATTCAAAATTGTCAAGAAATCTATAAAATGTAAGTACTATTTTTGTTTTTAAATTTGTCTTAATTTGTATTTATTCGTGCTAAAATAGCGTTTTCGAAATTATTGCAATTCTGATTCAGCAACGAAATTAGTTTTCAAATATAGCGATCACGAAAAAAAAAATGGTGAACGGGGGGGAGGGGGGGTTCAGGGGAGCAGAGCCCCATGACATACCATAAAATACTAGATTAATTTTAACACACTTATTCTAATTGTTAAATAAACCATATCATATACCTTATCCAACCTTACTAATCATATACCTTATCCAACCTTACCAATCATATACCTTATCCAACCTTACCAATCATATACCTTAAAATGTTTATTTTTTAAAAGATTCTAGAAAACACATTTTTCCAGGGGATTTGAAGGCGATTGCTGTATTTGAAAAAGGGTTTTTCACACAGTTTCAGTTTGTCGATCAATTTCAGAAACAGTATTTTAGCGAGAAAAAAAAAATCTCAAAATTTACTATGCAGACCACAGGCACATCTGTTCCCTGTGAAACATTATAAATTTCCCAAATCTGTAATTCAATTGTGTCAGCAGAATGGTAAGCCTGGCTCATCAGGAAAGCTGGGTGACCCAAAACATTAGCAAAAGATGAAAATATTATTGATTGTAATCGAGCTAATTGTAAAGAGTATAAATTTAATAAATAAATAGTAATAAAATTTATCTAATTGTAAAGAACTGAATTTAGTTATCTGTGTGATCATATAAAACTCATGCATCTGGTTGGGGAGTACATAAGAGCAAGCGATATTAAAAATGTCTTCAAAGATGGTAACCCAGGCTAAGACTGGTACCTAAATTTTTATGAAGAGACATCTACGATTGTCATTAAAGAAAGCTGAACATCTCCAGACTTAGAAAAAGCAACGCAACCTTAGACTTTTAAGAAAAGCTGGACCATGTGTACAAGGAATAAGAGCTTTTAACCCTTAACAAAGAATCAATCTTATTTTTAACACAGATTAATGTGGATTTAGAAGTGACCCCTCTTGCTTTTGTGGCATTGGGGAAATGAGAAAATCTCTATGTAGAGTTTTTAGAGAAACTGGATGAGAATCTACATCTGTGCTTGCATGTGTATCAGCTGATGGATCTATGATTTTGTATAAACATACAACTACAGTTCAACCTCATTGGATTTCAGATAAAGCATTTCCTGGAACACACTATGCTATATCCACTAGTGATTGGATGGAAGGGCCAGTTCTCCTTAATTGCTTCACATAAATGCATTCATCCCACATGTTGCAAAAGTTCAAGAAGAAAAAAAACCTACCGAATCAGGAAGTTCCTTTGATTTTTTGACAGACATAATAACCACAACTTTAAACTTGGTTAAGTAAACTATGACTAACAAATTCATTCTTATTAGACCACCAAGTCGCCAGACAGACAGCAACTGCCTGACAAATGTTTTTGAGCCTCTAAAATCTCATTGGCAAAAAATACTTGATTATAGCAGATCCAAAACGGTCAAAGCCACCACAGACTGATAGAGAGTTTGTGGAGTTTATAAGTGAGGTTTGGCATATTTCAATGATGCCGGCTAACATTAAATCTGGCTTTAAAAATACTGGCATTTTACCTTTGGACCAAAATCAGTTTCCCGAAAACCAATTTAGTATGATAATTTAAAAATCTACCGAGAACAGAAAAAGCCCGGTAGCAGAAACAGTGCAGTACAGCAGCGGGCGCTGCAGATTTTTTTATACTTTGCAGATCAATCTAATGACTTTTAAAAAATTCTAAGCTAAAAAAAATTGCGGTACTTCTTAATTATCCCGTCGACCTATTACTGTAGCCAAATTGTAACATTAAATGCCAATAATGGTTGCCATTAATTAATGGCCAATAAAACCATTAATCCAACGTTTTATTTGTATTTTTATTAATGTTTTACCAATTTATTTGTTCTTTCGTTATTAGAATAAAAATTATGTCAATGTGTATAATTTGGAGAGTGGTTTGGTAATTTATATAATTTGGCGAAATTGGGCGATGGGATAACTAAGTACCAAAATTGCTAAAATATAATTTCTGTTTCTAGACTTATTTTGCTTTCTGCTTATATTTTCTTTGTAAATGCAAACTTATTTTATGAGCTACTCTAATGTATTATGGTAGTAAACTTGGTCCAGCATTCTTGGGTTGCACATAAAATTTTGATTTGCTGCGGATTCACACAGAAAATTCTGCTACTGGGAGAAAGGGCAAGAGAAGAACAGAAAAAGAAAACAATTTATGGATTAAAATTCAGGCTTCTACATTAAAAGCAACACCACCACTGACATACAGAAGAAATCTTAAAACCCTCGGACAAAGCCAATTCAGTCCTTGAGATGCAAGAGACAAATACCCAAGTAGTGTCACCACCAGATAAATCCACTAGGACCCGCGATCAAAATCTAATAGAAATATGTGCTGTAACGTTAAAAACAAAAAAGTTCTGTTCAAATTACTCAGACAAAAAACTTTGTTAAAACTACATTGAAACCAGAGAACTACGGTGAAGTACTAACTTCAGAATAAGTAGTTGACAGATACATAATCAACAATCAAAATTTTGAAAAATAATCTATATCTATAGGAATAAATCTATAGAATGCATGCAACAACATACAATTAACCTGCAAATATTTATGTATAAGTGAAAACAAAACCAAAATATATAAAACATCAAATATGTAATTTAGTACAATTTTTCGGAAATTCTCAAGTATTAATTTTAGTAAATACCAAAAAATAATGACTGTTCTAAAAAAAACCCTTCAATCGAAATTGAAAAATGTTCACGCTAATGCAACTAAATAACTATTGTTGTTAAAACCATTAATCAGAATATTTTTGATAAATGCTTTCTTATTGAAAATAAAATAATAAACGTAAAAATAATGTTTAAAAGCTAAATGTAATCCAATAGATGCATATATAAACTACAGTTCGATTGAGAGATGCATGAGTCACGAAGTAAAAGAGACGTCTCTATAAAAATGCAACCGGTAGACAGTGTCTGTCGCCAAATCTTCGCCAAAACATTACTTGTTGGCGGTGTCTTTAGGGTTACTTATGGTTTGATCACATGACATTATTTACAATTTTGTGAAATCGTCTAGCGTCATGTTGCATGGTAAATGAGAATGAGGTGATGAATTATAAAGCTAATTAGAATCAACACTTAGAACGTATAAATTTATAAATCTTTTGTAAAACTTTGATTTTAAAATTTCACTTTAATAATTAATCTATTTGAAAATATGATTTTTTTTTATTGTGTTATGATTTTACAAAGTGGAACATGTTAAATCTTATGCATTTTATATATACAGTAAACTCGGGGATCCTTTCGTTTGGTGAACTCTGTTATGATTTTACAAAGTGGAACATGTTAAATCTTATGCATTTTATATATACAGTAAACTCGGGGATCCTTTCATTTGGTGAACTCTGTGTTATGCGGAATCAATCGGGACTGAGAAATTTTTCCGTAGTAGACAATATTCCGCCTTAGACAAATGTTACTCTATGTCTATGGATCCGCTGGGACTTGAAAATCTTTCCGAGTTAGGCAGATTTCCGTCTTATGGCATTATCGACGTGGCATTATCCTGAACAATGAACGATAGTGTTAAGTCCGAACTCTGTATTTAACCTTTAGAACTATTTAACCGGTTGTTAACTGTAACTTTAGTTGTCGTGTATGTTTACCGTTGGTATTCGTCTGTGTGCTTATTAAAATGTGTCGTTCGATATTACTTTGTATTCAATAGTGTTTAAATACACAAACACGCCAAAATGCTCGGTATAATAACTAGTAAAGTTAATTAAACACGCGTAACAACACATGGCGGCAGCGGTTAAAAGTAAAGAAGTAGATTAGCATATTCTACGTTGTTCGAAGTTCAGAATCAACTTCTAGTTTCGTTCTGCGAACAGTTATGGCAACTGCGTCGGCATATCATATAACACCGCCGGATTTATTTCAATTTTCGACTCCAACGGAGTGGCCCAAATGGAAACAGAGATTTCTTCGATTCCGAACCGCTTCTGGTTTGAATACGAAGACACAAGAGGAACAAGTTGATGCTCTGATATATTTCATGGGCGAAAAGGCCGAAGATATTTTTCTCGCTTTCACTTTAACAGAAGATGAGAAGAAAAACTTCCAAGTTGTATTAAATAAATTCGATGATCATTTTATTGTGAAAAGAAACGTAATTTTCGAACGCGCACAGTTCAACAGACGGCTACAGAGAGAAGGTGAGTGCGTTAATGATTTCATTACTGATTTGTATGCACTTGCAGATAAATGTAGTTATGGTGCATTACATGATGAATTATTGAGAGATCGAATAGTTGTCGGAATTACTGATCTGGCTTTAAGTGAAAAGTTACAACTAGATCCTAACCTTACTTTGCAAACAGCGATAGACAAAGTTCGTTTATCCGAATCAATTAAAAAGCAACAGTCTGTTTTAGTAAATAATTCATCAGTTAATGCAGTAATTCATAAAAAGAAATCTGTTCAATTTTCAAATAGAAAGAATTTTCTTGATAATAAAGTTAATGTAAGCATTTCAAAGTGTAAATGGTGTGGATTTTCACCGCACGATAAAAAGAAATGTCCCGCCAAGGACTCTTTTTGCAGAAAATGTAAGAAGAAAGGGCACTGGGATAAAGTTTGTTTATCATCCACTAAAAGAATTAACGAAGTTAAATTTGAAGCAGGTTTTATAGGCTTAGTAGGAAATGTCGAAAATGAAGATGATTGGATTATACCAATTAAGATATTAGGAAAATCTGTAAAATTTAAAATTGATAGTGGTGCTGACCATACTGTTATTCCTTCTCATGTTGCACAAACAGTGTTGAAAAATGTTCAAATTAAAAGAACAAATAAAGTAATTTTGGGTCCTGATAGATCACCTTTAAAACTTAAGGGGAAGATTGTTGAAAATATAGAGTATAACGGAAAAAATTGTTTGGAAGAAATCTATGTTATAGAAGGTCTCCAGACATGTTTGTTGGGAAAACCAGCCATAAAAATGTTTGGGCTAGGTCCTAATATACTAGGCCATTGTGTGCGTAGTATTAGTAGTTTCGATCCTGTTAATGAATTTCCTTCTCTATTTCAAGGACTTGGTTTACTGAAAGGTGACTACCACATAGAACTTATCGATGACGTTAAGCCTTATGCTCTTACTTCTCCACGGCGAATACCTGTGCCATTATTAGAAAAAACAAAGTTAGAAATTAAAAGAATGCAGGAATTTAATGTAATTCAGCCAGTGGAAAAACCAACTGATTGGTGTTCTCCTGCCGTTGTTGTAAGAAAAAAAGATGGTAATGTCAGGATTTGCGTAGATTTGACAATACTGAATAGAAGCATTCGTAGGGAATGGCACCCACTGCCAACCACCGAATACAATTTATCTCTCTTGGCAGGGGCAAAAATATTTTCAAAATTGGATGCCAATTCCGGGTTCTGGCAAATACCTCTTGACGAAGAATCATCCTACCTGACAACATTCATAACACCCTTTGGCAGATTTCGTTTTTTACGTCTACCATTCGGAATTTCGTCGGCTCCAGAGCATTTCCAGCGAAGAATGTCACAGGCCTTAGAAGGACTTAACGGCATTATCTGCAACATGGACGATATCCTTGTTTGGGGGTCTAGTCAGGCAGAACACGACGAACGGTTAAAAATGACCCTAAAACGACTTCAACAAACGGGAATTACCCTAAATAAACAAAAATGCGTTTTTAATGTCAAGACCATAAAGTTTCTGGGTCATGTCATCGACGAGTTAGGAATACATCCCGACGAAGAAAAGATTGCAGCTATACGCAACTTCAAAATTCCAACAAATAAGACTGAGCTTAAACAACTTCTTGGTATGGCTAATTACCTCGCACGATTTATCCCAAGATTTTCCGAAACTTTAGCACCTCTGAATTCTTTATTATCCACGAAGAACGAATTCATTTGGGATTCACCGCAAGATGAAACACTGAAAAAACTTAAAGAGATTTTGTCGTCCGAACCGGTGCTGGCAATTTTTGATCCTGGCAAGGAATCTATTGTGACAGCAGACGCCTCATCCTATGGTCTGGGAGCGACGTTGTGTCAAAGACAGAGTGACTCTACATTGAAGGTAATTGCATACGCATCTCGCACACTGACGCCAACTGAGCGACGTTACGCACAAATAGAAAAGGAAGCACTTGCACTAACATGGGCATGTGAAAAATTTTGTAATTACTTGATAGGCACCAGGTTTCTTCTAGAGACAGATCACAAACCTCTTGTCCCTATATTGACAAGAAAATCCTTAGATGATTTAACTCCTCGTCTTCAAAGATTAAAAATGCGATTGATGAGATATTCTTTCGATGTTTTCCACACCCCAGGAAAAAATTTATGTGCAGCAGATGCATTATCTAGATCACCTCTCCAGGAGGAAGTTCCAGATTTCGAATTAGAAGACGAAGTTGAAGCTTATGTCAATCTTTTAACAGAATCCATTCCTGTAGCTCCGCAAAGACTCACACAGGTAAAATTGGAACAAGAGCAAGATTCAACATGTAAAATGTTAACAGCCTATGCTTTACGAGGATGGCCGGAAAAAAATAAATTAGAACCAGAATGTCTACCTTATTGGCCTTTGAGATACGAAATATCCTTGCAGAATGGATTACTTATGCGAGGAACTCGAATAATCATTCCACGCAATCTAAGACATGAAATTTTAGAGAAAATACATGAAGGCCATATGGGGATAGGTAAATGTAGAGATTTGGCGAGATCTGCAGTATATTGGCCAGGTATCAGTAAAGACATAGAGAAGTTGGTGCGAGAGTGTACTTCATGTATACAAGAAGCTAAAAATCCTTCGGAACCGTTGAAACCCACAGGATTTCCTCAAAGACCTTGGGAAATAGTAGCTATGGATCTATTCAAACTTCATTCAGATTGGTATTTGTTAGTGACTGATTACTATTCACGTTATCCAGAAATTGCTAAATTAGACAGGCTTACATCTCGAGAAGTGATTCTACATTGCAAGTCAATTTTCGCCAGACATGGAATACCAGATATTGTTAGGTCTGACAATGGGAAACAATTTGAAGTAACGAGAACAGCTGAATTCTATCAATTTGCAAAAACATATGGGTTTAAACATATCACGTCTAGTCCAAGATACCCACAGAGCAATGGATTTGTAGAAGCTGCTGTTAAAATTATCAAGCTCAGATTGAAAAAATCCAAAGATCCCTATTTAGCACTACTCAGTTACAGAGCTTCGCCTTTAAAGAATGGATACAGCCCAGCTGAGTTATTGATGGGTAGGAGACTACAAACAACGTTACCCATACCACTAACAGCACTTCAACCAAAACTCATACAGAAGGAGAAATTAGAAGAAATAGAGGAAAATCGAATAAAAACACAAGAAAGGTACTATAATCAAAGACACAACTCCCATGAACTCAAGTCAATAAATCCAGGGGAGAAAGTGTGGATAACCGATAGAAAGGCTGTTGGTACAGTACAGAAACATGCAGATACACCAAGATCATATTTCGTAAAAGAAGGACATCATATCCCGAGACGAAACAGAAAACATCTAATTCCAGGTGCGAAACTGCAACCACGTCCGACAGATGATGACATAGAGAAAGCTCTCTCTACAGAAATTTCTAAAAGTGAAGTGCCTGAAAATGGAACGCCAAACCCTTCAGACTCAACTAAGAAAAATGATCAGCTTAACCCTAGAATCAACCAACCTGTTGTAACTCGAAGTGGAAGAACTGTTAAACCTCCAAATCGACTAAATCTCTAAAAGGGGGAGATGTGGCATTATCCTGAACAATGAACGATAGTGTTAAGTCCGAACTCTGTATTTAACCTTTAGAACTATTTAACCGGTTGTTAACTGTAACTTTAGTTGTCGTGTATGTTTACCGTTGGTATTCGTCTGTGTGCTTATTAAAATGTGTCGTTCGATATTACTTTGTATTCAATAGTGTTTAAATACACAAACACGCCAAAATGCTCGGTATAATAACTAGTAAAGTTAATTAAACACGCGTAACAACACAAACTCGGGGATCCTTTCGTTTGGTGAACTCTGTTATGATTTTACAAAGTGGAACATGTTAAATCTTATGCATTTTATATATACAGTAAACTCGGGGATCCTTTCATTTGGTGAACTCTGTGTTATGCGGAATCAATCGGGACTGAGAAATTTTTCCGTAGTAGACAATATTCCGCCTTAGACAAATGTTACTCTATGTCTATGGATCCGCTGGGACTTGAAAATCTTTCCGAGTTAGGCAGATTTCCGTCTTACACAGAGTCCGCCTTACAGAGAGTTTACTGTAATATTTATTTTGTGTCTATCTTAAAGAACTTATTTTGTATTTTAATTGTATATCTCTCATAAACAATAGAATGTAAGGTCATAATATAAATGTGCTAATGCACAACTTAAACGACATTTATGTTCTAATATTCTTGAACACACTTAAAATAGTTAAATTACATAATTTTATAAATAAATAAAATCTATGATTAAAATAGAATGTATCAGCGAATGTAGCCCATGGAATAAAAGTTAGCAACAAGTTATATTTTGCTAAATCTTTATTAAATACAATGTCATAGATGAAAAGTTTTTTAGATTTAATGCTATATTATTATAATGTATAATATTCTTTTTTGAGAAAAATAGCATAGAAATAAAGTTTTCCTTTTAAATGTTTTTGGTTTTTATATACTCTGATTTAAAAATATGAAGATTGCAAACCATGAAATTGGGAATAATGCTATATAGAATAATTATTAAATAAGAATGTGCAATTAAAAATTATTTTTTAAATGCAAAGTGTATAATAAATAATAAGTATTATTTTTAGTTCAATCAAATTTTTTTTTATAAACGCACTAAGTATAAATGCACCAGTTTTGGCCACATTGGATCAATTTTTCCAATATTTAGCCTGTGAATTGATGCTAACAAATAATATGCATTCTTACACTTTAAGCAAACTCTCTTTTATCATTTACAATATCTGTTTATTTTTTGATAAAATGTGACTTGCAAAAAAAAAAAAAAAAAAATGTGTGAAACTGTAGTGTGTGCTTACATGTATTAAGATTTTTGCTTAGCTGACAAGTTTTCAGAATCTTTCAACATTATGCACTTATAGGGTTCTATTTGTTCTGAAACAAATTTCTATTAGGTTTTATGAGGTAAGCTTTCTCACTACTGCAATTTTACATTTAAATTAATTATTTTAACAGTTTAATGGGGGGGGGGGCTAAAACTGGTGAATTAAATTTGCTATATGTACCAGTTATGGCCATGGGGGTGGCCAAAAAGGGTACAACATTATGTTCCACTTTTGGCCACATGATTCATTATCATTTTAGAGGGAATTTTAGCCATTTAATAAATTTAAGACCATCTGGATAAATCAAAATCAATTTAGTTTTGTTTTATATAGTAATGGCTTCAATAATAATAATTAAAAAAAAGCAAGGCTAATGGTAGTTCTATAAAAGAGATTTTGTTATTCTCTATCCAATAGATAATTCACTTTAGAAAGAAGGACATTGCTATAAAAAACTAAAAAATATAGTATAGTGTTTAGTTTTGATAAAACAAAAGGGGAGGTGATATGTAATTGTTTAGATATGATAAATAAACTAAAACATAAATTTTGAAAGATTTTACAACCTATAAATTAAAATGTTCAATAAATTATAGCATGATTTAATTGCTTGTATTTTTCCTAAAGAAATGTAAGACATTCCAAAATTTTTGCAATATTTCAGGCACAAGGATTTAGAAATACTAAATATTGTGAAAATCTTTACTAGAGACATCTAAATACAAGTAAGAATGTATTTCACATTATTTAAAAAGAACAGGATTCATTTTACCAAGTTTAAAAGAGATTCTGTGCTCTTAAAAAATGGCCTAGAGGGAACACTGCTCTAATATAGGAAGTAAAATTAAGGCCATTCAAAATGTAATGCCAGCACTACAAGCTAGCAAAGTTTTGGAGTAACCCGTTCTTGGCTTACATCAGAAGTTTGTAGAACAGACACCACTTTTCTCTAATAATGTTGAATCTCAAGTAGTAGATCTAGATACTAGGAATTGAAGCTAAAAATCAATTAGAAAAGTGGATTTTAGATATTATCAGAATACTATTTCCTATAAAAATGGAACAACTTTTAAGATTCTGTCCAGAAAATTGTAGCCGGCAAGATAGAAACTCCGTTTCAAGATGGAAGACCAGGCATGAAATGGTATGATTCGCTCCTGAAATCATACCCTAAAATAACTTTCAAAGAAGCAGGGTACATAAATAAAGCACAAGCTAATATAAATCAAAAGATGATTTATAACTTTTTGGTGAAAATCAAATCAAAATCAGAAAATGCTTTCAAGAAATATAACTCTTTGATGAAGATTCAAGTGTTCTAAACAATCCACAATCCATGAATAATTATAAAACTGATTAAATAGTTAATCTTTATGTCCTGTAGGCACTGTTGTCTCTTTTATGACACAAATTTAAATATATTTTTTGTTTTTTAATTGAAATTTTCAGTTAAAATCAACATAAGTAATACATTTTACTTGATGTTTTTATCAATTCATAAAGAAATTTGCAAAATTCTCTTAATACAGCAAACAAATATATGTGTGGTAAAATAGATGTTGCATAAAAATGCTTTCTTTTTACTTATTATCAATTAAAATGTTTGTTAAACTACATGATATTGGAGTGGCCAAAACTGGTGCATAGAGATGGCCAAAACTGGTGCATAGAGATGGCCAAAACTGGTGCATAGAGATGGCCAAAACTGGTGCATAGAGATGGCCAAAACTGGTGTAGGGGTGGCCAAAACTGGTACAAATTGGAATAAATTACTTGATGAGTTATTACTCAGAATCTAAAATATTCTGTAGTAAGTCATTATAGCTAACAGAAAGACAATTAAATTTACTAAAGAGTGATGTTATTATGATTTAATATGCTTCAATCGGTCAAGAACTGTAAAATTTCTGTTTCAAATTTTCTCTAAAAGTGGCCAAAACTGGTGCATCTACCCTAAATTGATACTACCTTCTCTAAAATTATTTATTTTTTTCATAATACAGAAATATCATTTTATATACATAATCAAAAACACATAAAATAAATATGTAAAAATATATTATAATAAATTATACTTTGTAAATAAAAAAACTTTCTTATTTATGAACAAATTATCAATATTAATCCTTGTAACTGTATTACGAATATAAATCAAAACAATACTGCACAGCCAGAATTTGGCTTCAAAGAGGGGTTTATTGATAATAAATCCAGTAATCACTGCTTATTTGAATCACTAGTTAATTGAATTAGTCTTTTTAATAAATGAAATCGTAATGCATAGTCTGTGAAACTTACTTGATTTTTTTCCTTAAGGAAAAAAATGTGTATAGAACCAGAAAGTGTATAATAGAATTATTCAATATGTTGTTATTTTTTTTTACAATATTTATTGGATTTTTTTTATTTTTTTTTTACCTATTATTATTAATTAAAATTTCTGATTCAAGAATTTTAAATTCAGGTAGATAGATGTTTTTTTTTTTCTTGATTATAGAAACAGCAGCTATGCTGGACGTGAACATGGTTCATTTAAACAGCATTTACTGTATTAGTGTTGCAAAATATAAAGTGAAATAACATAAAATTATACAGTAAAGCACCGAATATACATCTTTCAGGGGACTATTCTAAAAGGACATACAACTGAGAAAGACATACAATCAAAATAGTAGGGGAGACTTGATCCCTTTCTCAGTTTTTAATTTTTATTTTGGAAAAAACAAAATATTTAAAAAATGTTTCCAGTTATTCTTAAAGGCTCATGTGTCTTTCTTGTTACAGTATTTTTTTTATTTTTGAAAAATTATTTTTTAAATAAAAATAAATAGTTTTCCAAAAAATAAAAAAAAGGATCAAGTCTCCCCAGTTGGAGGGAGACTTGATCCCTTGCCAAGGGAGACTTGATCCTCGAAACAAATGCATTGAAATGACTCAAATTAATTAGTAGAAATCAAATTTATTGTTGACTAAGATGTAAAAAGGGAAAAAAAAAACACAATGATCAAAAACATTTTCAAAGCTTGAAAAACCAAATGTAAATGTTAAGATTATTGCAGTTTGAAGAATTCCACCGAGTATGGTTGGTTTGGGTAGTTTTCTCTCAATGTCATCATTATCCACAACACTATTGTCAACCTTTTCTGGATACATAAATTGGTTGAAATTAAGTCCTCGTTTTCTTAGAAAATTGATTTCATATTCAGATGATAAAATCTTCTTTTAAATTTTTCCTGCGAAATGACTAATTTTCTTCTTTCCCAGAATTCACACAATGACAAAGTCATTTTCACCAATCGACAAATATTTTGGATCTTCAATGATTTCATTAGAATTGTCATCAAGTGGATCTGGGTCGGTTGAATCATAAACACTATAACTGCTTTTATAACTTTCTGAAGATTTGGGTCTTTCACTTTTAGTGTTTTTACTTTTTTTCTTGGGATGAAATGAGTTTTTCCTGACTTTTGTTTTTTATTCAGTTGACGATCTTGTATTTTTCTTCATTCTGTCTTTTAGTTGGTGTGCTTGTCAAAATTTTTGAAGACCCTTTTTTCATTTCTTTAGATTTTCCCATTTTTGATAATGAAACTTTAGGGAAGGATTGTATGTCTGCTGGTGTCACTATGTTTGGTTTAACTGTATTATTTTTACTGCTTGTTGGAGTTAATGGTTGATTTGAGACGAAAGATGATAAAAAATCATCTTGAGAAATTCCTGTTTAAGGGATATTCCAGTGATTGTAAATCCATTTATTATGTTATTTGTCATCATGGCTTTAGGATAGGCAATTCCGATCAGTTCAGCAAATTGATAAATTGTTGTTCTTTGAGCAGGATGTTTAGTCGTCCAGTCTTGAACAGCTGCATTAAAATATCTTTTAAATGGTCCATATGCAGTACGATCCAGAGGCTGCAATTTGTGAGAAGTGTGCGGTGATATTGTTAACAAAATTATTCCATTTTCTTTGTCATAATTCAAACTCTCAATGCAATGCTTATATGGTTATCATGATTAGGGATTGACCGAATACCGAATAGTTGATTCGGTATTCGGTGGTTCGGCATGTAAACCGAATATTCGGCTTCGGCATGTAAACCGAATATTCGGCTTCGGCCGAATAATTGCAGATAAGTATTTTCTTAGAAGTAGAAGAATTCTCTTTTACTTAGCAGTAGAATAGGCTAAACAATGAGTTTGAATATTATGTGCATGAGTTCAGAGTTCAGCTGCACTACAAAAAACAAGTCAAATGCCATTTTTTATTTAAAAAACTTTTTCCTTCCTAAAGTAGTCTACATAGGTGTGAAATCAAAACAACTGTCTACAACAGAGAAAAAAAAGTAAGGAAGATGCGCATCTTTCCCTTATCATTTAATTTTATTTACTTCTACATTACTTATCAAATAACTATATCAGAGTTCATATCTGTATATCTAAGGTGTATATTAAAGAAAATACACACATCAAATAAGTATACCCCTATGCCAACCCTATAGTTTTTATAACCATTATATCAAAATCGCTTAAATTTCTTATCTTCACCACCACAATGTTAAAATATTAATCGAAATATAAATATGCTATTAATAATTTGACAGAAAATAGTTAAATGTTCAAATTGATATAATACCTTTTGTATTTTGAGAACATTCCTATTCAATATGTTTATAATTAGACTTAGACAATCAGTAAACCAGTTTAATGACAACATTGTTTCTTATTATTTGAATGAACTTTTGTTTTTCTGACAATCCTTATCCTTAATAAGACCCCGTATAGTTTAATGTTTTCATAGGTTATTTTTGGCTTTTGGGTATTGACTAGTGATAAAATAATAAAAAATAAGTTATGGGTTAAAGAATTTATGAGTGGAAAGAAGTCATTAAATGTTTTTGTGTAATTAGATTTTAGAATAAAAGTGTAACTGAATTAAATTATTGAGAATTTAATTTCAATTAAAGCTTATTAAAATAGCTAAAATATGCAAAAATGCGTATAAAAAAGTTTCAAGTATTCGGTTGCCGAATACCGAAGCTTCGGTGTACACTTCGACCGAAGCTTCGGTATTCGGCAAAATTGCTGCTTCGGTCAATCCCTAATCATGATTATTCATTATGATTAACACTTTACTGTTTTGGTTATAATATCTTTCATTCTTTATGAAGTGCTGTAAAAATTTTGCAAAGTTAGACGTATGTCTCACATATGCATTCATCCACCATGTGCTTGCTAACCATCATATGCAGCCACATATTAACTTTCTGTCTTTGTCAACCATCTGAAATCAAGCAACCATATTCTAACTAATACAGATAATATCTAAATATCACAACGAGAAGTAGGTGGTTAATAAAATTTAACATTAATTTAGCTTAACTTTGGTTTGGGGAGACTCTATCCCCAGGATTAAGTCTCCCCATACAACAGGGATCAAGTGTCCCTAATGTGCATGTTTGGGGAAAAAAATTGCTAAATCAAAAATAAAGATATTGTGTTGAATTTAAATAACAACATTTAAGGAGTAAGGTATGTTAGTATATTATATCAATAAAATTAAGTAATTTAGTTATATTTAGCAAAAAATATGAAACACAAACTACGTACTCAAAAAGAAGTTTGATTGTAAGAAAACAGAGATTCCTCTTTTACAAGAAAAGTAAAAATGGCTGAATCAAAGTATGTTGCTAAATATGTTGATAAGGGATCACTTTATTAATGTTTCCAGTTTCAGAGACTTAATTGTATTTTTTCTTTGGTTTTAGACCTAGGGATCAAGTCTTCCTAGGGATCAACTGTCCCAAATCTCCCCTAGTCGCCAAAGGTATAAAATCTTTGACTGTGCAAATATAATGCTGCAGTCATACAAATTTAATTTTGCTGTTATTTTTGTTGTTCAAGATGCACTATATATTGAAAAAAAAGTTAAAACATTGAAAAAAAAAACATTAAATAGTCATTTCTGAAATAGAAATATAAAATTGAGTATTATCAATCCTTATATGTTTTGTAGGGGAGAGGGGGTCACATGTGAACAATTTTTACATTTTTGACTATTTCTCAAAATTGTTATGAGCTATTGCAACAAAAATTTATTTATATGAATATTTACACTTTGTTCCTTTGGTAAAACTTTTGGATGCATTTATCAAAAATTTCTAACTGATATCGTCATTCTAAGAATTGTCTATATTTGTTCATGTGTGCCCCGGTGGAGGGGGAGTTGGGAACAGACCTGGGGCACATGTTAACACATGCATAAATAAGACAAAAAATTTTTTTTGTGAATAAAAACTAACTAGATGCCTTCTTTCTAGTTGTGTGAATCAATCAATAAATGTTTCAACATAGATACAAGAAATTATTCGTAAAATTATACACTAATATACCTACTCTTTTTGAGTCAAGCATAGCAAAACTGTGTTACTTTTAAATAAGTTATTGAATAATTTTGTTATTGTGTTTTTACTTTTTTCTAAATGTTATGCAATGTGTATAACAAAATTGTGCATCGTGGTTTTATAAATTGGTAAAATTGTGATATAAAAAACTGATGATTATCACAGTACTACTTATCACTTTTTTTGGCCAACTAAATTTAACTTTCATAAAATAAAATATCTTACAAGTACTTTATTATGGGCTAAGAAAAAATAAATACATTTAAAACTGGAAATCATTAAAGAATAACAAATATATTGATTTTTACAGAAAGCCACCACTTCTAATTGTTATCTAACTTCCAGTAAATTAAAACTGTGAAGTAATCCTAAAAACATTGAATTTATAGCTCAATGTTTGACAAGGGTAATTAAATTTTAAACTAAAAAAAAAAAAAAAAAAAAAAAAAAAAAAAAAAAAAAATGCATTCACAGACTTAAAAAATACATTCATAATCTAAAATAGAAAAATGGGGCACTTGTGAACTGTTCATAAGTGCCCCATCTACCAACTTAAGCCTAACTTAAAGAAAAAAGATATTTTTAATTGAAATAAGGAAACAAAACTTTTTGTAGACTTAACTAATTAATGCCACTAAAGAATGCAACACTGAAATTCTACTTTTAAAATGTCTTTAATGAATTTTTACTTCAATAACTTTAGATGACTTTTTTACTTAACATCTTCTAAAACAAACAAATTACAAACAACCGGAAATTAAAATTGCTCATTGTTCTGAAAATTCAGCCAAAAGATGGTACCAATACTGTCATATATTGGTATTTTTTTTTATTTCAGATTAACTGAGTGAAATATGTACTGTTCACATGTGCCCCATGTTTTCATCTGCCCCCCCCCCCCTCTCCCCTACATCACTTTTTTTATTGTATGTATAAAGAGATTTTATTTAAAATAATCTTTAATCATCGTCTGACATGCTGATTCTCTTTCAGACTTAAGTACAGCATTATTTATGGAGTTAAGTTCCTGGAAAGTTTTCTCACTAATATTGTGGAAAGCAAAAAAGGTTCTAAGTGACCAGACCACCCATTATCCATTCTTTTTATCCCACTCCCTGTTCCGCAAAATTGAAATAACACCTGTAGCAGTTACAGTTGTTGTTTGTTCTTCATCTTTCTCTAAATATCATTAGCAGAAAAAAAAAAGAACGATGCTGGGGGAAAAATTTTGAGAAAATCAGTTACAGCATGAAAGAAATGATGTATAAACAGAACATTACAACATTAAAATACACAGGGATGAATCAAGACTGCACTGAAATGACGTACATAAATGTAAAAGTACAAATGATACAACGTATAAATGAAAAACGGGTTTTACTGTATTAGATTTAGGCAAAGTGTTTCAAAAGGGATGAGATTAAGAGATGGAAGTAAACAGTTGCAAATAATTTTTGTATAGTAGATCAGGGTTGCAATCCATTCTTTCAGTAAAAAATGAATAAAACCCAAGAGGAAAAAGAGCTTTTAATATCTTGTAGGTTATAAAAATTAATTTTCATTCACACTCAAATTATTTTAAAACGTTTGAAAAGCAGAAATCTATGAATCTTATAATGAACTTTCTAGATCAGTATTTTTTCGATTAACTTTCTCTTTCATGATTGATCTTTATAATTATATAGTGCATTTCAGTATCATAGCATAGAATAGAAAGAGATTTAAATAACAAACATTTTAATTCAGAGTAGAATGTCTTAAGGCAACATCGAAATTAGATACATTTTCGATCGTATTTTTAAATTTAGATATACAGTAGATTCCCTCAAATCTGCATAGCTTGTAACTACAAGTTGTGCATATTTTGCAGATTTCTGGTCACTGCTTTAATTGCATTTTTAAATAGTAATTTGAATGTAATAATGTCTTTGAAATCATAATTAATGCTTACACTGTAGTAAACAGTAAAATAGTTAAATATTATAGTAAATTAACAAAAACTCAGAATATTTAAAAAATTATTATAATACTAAAAGTAAAAATTGAGTTAAAAACTAAATATGCATAATAATGATGATATAAATTTTTCTTCGATTAGTTAATGAAACTCACCTCATAAAGGTACACTAATAATTTACATCTAAATTGTCAAAAAACAAAGTTTTATTTCACGTTTAGCCAAATTTTATAACCATAAAAGATATATTAATGCATAAATTATTTGGTAAAAAGATCATGATTACAACTGATATCAGTGCTATTTTGAATTTTTTCAGAAATAAATTTATACTTTCTTTATGAAAAAGCATGAATTCAGTCATATTAACCAGAATTACATTTTAAAATGTGTATGAAATGACATAAAAATTTAAACAAGAAAGAAAAATTGTGCTGCATCAAGCACAGATTATGAAACATTTTCCAACACTTCCAGAATACTTTTTAAAAACTTTGTAGTTTAATAAGGTAAAGAAGATACCTAAGTAAACTTTTCAGAAAATGCATTAACACATTTGAAGAACAGATTTCAACAATTGCTGCACATAGCCAGAATGGTACTCTAATTCTTTTGTGCAGCTCTGTATATTCTACATAGTATGCTAAAATTTAGTTTAGGTAGAAAATTCATTTGAAAATTCGCCTTTAGCAATTTCCACCAAAGCAAAGATGGAAATGTACTTGAATTCTTTTGTGCATCCCTGAATATAAGACTTTTATACAACCTGCATATTAAGCTGAAATTTAATTGAGGGAAAAGCACATTTAAAACTACTGAAATCACACTTCCAACAATTCTGTCAATAGGCAGCCATTTATCCAGTTTTTTACATAGCACTGTATATGATTTTATTTATATGCTACAAATATCTCTGAGTAAACTAAATGTAGCTGAGCTTGAAAATGCATAACTCAAATTAAAAAAAAACACCTTTAAACAATTCACACACTCTCTCACTAATGCTTACGAATTATTTTGTGTAACCTTGTATATGGCCTATAGAATTTATATTCACCATGTAGTGTGCAACAATTTAGTTAAACTTTAAGCAGATACCATAACAGAAAACACACTTTCAACAATCATCCCTAATAAACAATACTTCAGATACCTACTGTAGTTGTATCCGTAATCTTTTATGTGTAAATGAACAATAAATGTGATACACATCATATTCTACTGCAAGCATCTTGTAGTAAAGCTCAGCAATGTATATCAATTCCATCAAGTTTGAAAGCATTCAACATAATTAAAATACGCTTTGAACAATTTTTTCTGGTAGATTATTATGTAACCGGCTCTTGTGTATGACTCTGTAATTGAATGATAAATGCTTTACATCCCATATTCTACAGAAAGCATGTTTTAGTGCATCTCAGAAATTCATAGCAATCTTATTTATTTGTAAATGGAGTAACATCATTAAAATACACCACAAACGATTTTTCTTTGTAGACCATAATATAACAGAATACTTTTGAGTTCCCCCGTATGTGTACTGTCTGTGCTACAGATAATGTATTCTATAAGTACCAGTGCAACTCAATAATGTATATAAATTTCATTATGTTTAAAATTCTGTAACACTGTTGAAATACCCCGCAAATCATTTTTTTCCCATAGACCTTAACATAATGGAATACTTTTGAATGCCCTTATAAATGAATTATGCATGCTACACACTCCATTTTCAATACCAAACATGCCATGGCAAAGCTCAATAATGTATATCAATTACATGTCAATCGAAAAATATTTACACGGTTTAGATCATGGACAGACAAACAAATCAAAGTCATAAACACTTTTCAACTACATTGGAAACTGTTAAAAATGGTGAATTTTTGCCCTACATCTGAACTGAAAGTTTCACTTTTTACATTTGCAATGATGTGCAAATTTTAGGCATTTTTGGATTTGAAGAAGTCAACTGTATATTTCCAACATTTAATTTTAACCCTTTCCTGTCCTGCAAAACAAAAGACTCTATTATATATTCCCACATTAAAATAAAAAAACTTCTTCTTCCCTTCTATATGCAATTAGTGAAACACGTAAGATACTTCTGAACTCACAGTGTTTCAGGAAACTATAGTATATACAAATGGAGTCCACTATACGAAACTAGAAATAGCTGTTGGGAAGCTAAGGATCATGAGCAACCAATCAATCGCAAGCCTGGTTTGAAATACATGCTTAACAAGCTCTTTAGAACATTTGTTTTTATTGTAAACTAGCTGACCTGTCCAGCATTGCTCGGGCAAGTGATAATATTCTTAAATCAACCTTAAATTCATATGATTTTATACCTGTTGTGCATGCACTGAGAAATCTGTTAGTTCTGCTTTCCACTGCCAGGGTGGTGCATTCTGTTTTGAACAAAACTCTGACACATGTGCCCGCTTCCTGTGTCACTGCATAGCATACGTACTTTGTCTGCAAAGTCTGCTAGTTCCAATATCCACTTTCAGATAACGCACTCTGTTCTAAACAAAAATATATATCCAAAAGAAACTAAGTTATTCAAACTTTCTGTAGACATATTACTTAAGGGGGGTTGCAGAATCAAATAAGAATTTAAAAGATTTGATCATAATAATATCTGTCATGTGGACTAATTGAGATATTTAATCAAAAGTAGCTGCCTCCCCTCCCCATTCCTGCAAATATAACAAATACAAAAATTTCTTTATAAACAAATTGTGAAGACATTTATTTTTTTCTTCTAAAAATTGATTTTTTTATAAAATAAAAAAGTTATTTATAGATTTCTTGATTCAGCATAACATTTTGTGCATAGGTGCATTAATTTCAAATTGATAAATGCGGTATTAAAAAAAATTCTATAGAGCTGGAAAATTACTTACTCTTTTTAGTCACATGTTGTTTTGAAATAATATTGGGGTCTGCTTCAAGAACACATCTCATTGGCTGCGCAAATGCTAGACATATGGTCTCCTTGGATCGAGAATGAATCCTGCGATTTGATAAAAATCTATGCTTTAATTGAATTATAAATAATTTGCCATTCTTGTAATTGGGGTTTTTAATTAATAACTCAACTAATTATTAGAAATTAAAAATTGTTTTGTATCAGGTGCACCAGGAGAAGACTTAGACTACCCCCACAAAAATTTTCAGCTTTGTATGTGCGGTAGATTTCGCTAGTCAGCAGAAACAGACGCACTCACACACAGAACGAAACTTTCTTTTTTTAGTATAGATTGAGGCTGTTCTCAAATCCAAACTGACTACCTTCTGGCACATTTTTTAATTCATTTTTATTTACAAATGCATCAAATTGGCAGGTGCTGTTATTGATAACCGCATAATCAAATTGTTTTTTCCATTTTTCAGTTAGGACAAAATTTTTCTAAGAAAATTCTATCAAAGTTTGCTTTTTAGCTCACAGGCTATCAAAACCTGAGAGCTAATGTTCCTGCATGTTATGTATGTATGTACGTAATGCGATAACTTTTGATAGAAATATCCGATTTGCTGAAATTTTATTTTTAGATTCATTCTGATAAGGCACTTCCCTGATTAGTTTTGGGGCTTCATTCGTTAAGTATAAAGGGGGGGATGCAGGGCCACCCCCACCCCCCCTTAACTAGGATAAATGGGTTTTTCATGCAGAATTATCAGATTTTTTTCAAATTTGGCATACCGGTTAGTTCTGATAAGGTGCTTCCGTGATTAGATTTGAAGGTTCATTGTTTAAGTCTAAAGGGGGAATGGGGGACTAATACCCCCCCCCCCCCCTTAAATGAGTAGATGAGAGTTAGATAAATGAGTTTCTCTATCCGATTTGCTTCAAATTTGGTAAACAGGGTTATTCTGATAAGTCACTTCCCTGATTACATTTGGAAGTTCATTGGTTAAATATAAAGGGGGGGGGGGGACGGAGGTCTAATATGCCCTTAATTTAGGTAAATGGGTTTTTATATCCGATTTGCTTTAAATTTGGTTACCAGTTTATTTTGATAAGGTGCTCCCCTGATGACATTTGGAGGCTCATTGATTAAGCATAAAGAGGAGAAACTGGAGGGGGGCTAATGCCTCCCTTTAATTTATTTTTCGAGGGGCATTATCCTTTGAAATAAGAGTATAATATGCAGTTAGTGTAAATAGCCTGTGTGCTCAATGCCATCAGTTTAACTGGGCACTTTTCTTTTTTATTTAATTAGATTTCCAGATGTGGCAGTGCAAGAAAGAAAAAAATTGTCATCCTAAGACAACAATTGCTTATAAGTCAAGATGTAATTCATTTATCGAAAAATGAAAAACCTGTTTGATTACAAATTACTTTGATAATCATATCTCCAAGTATCATGTTTTATTTTCAAAAATGAGTCAGAAAGCTTTCCGTTGTTAAGCGGGAAAAATAATCTTAAATGTGTAAAGAATATCTGTTTTAAATTAAATTCAGGTATTTAAAAGAAAAAATAAATAAAAGATTTGTATTTTAAATGAAATGAGTGCATGTGATTGAAACATCAGAAAGCTTCCCGTTGCTGAGCGAGGAAAATATATGCTTGAGAATCCCCTTAACACATTGTGTGCGGGACACGCACATTTTCTGATGATTGATACTTGAGCGCGGGACACATACTAGTATGGGTTAACTAAATTTGTGCGCAATACCCCCGCCCGGCACAATTCCGCCGCGAAATGTACCCGCACACAATGTGTGAAAGATATCTATTTTGAATGTAACCTGTACTATTTTAAATGAAAGGTATGTATTTAAAAGGAAATAAAATTAAAAAATTGTATTTTAAATGAAATGAGTGGAATGCAATTAAAAGATACTGGTGGTTGTCTAAGTTTTAACATTAGAGAGAAAATAAAAACCAGTTGATAGCAAAATATTGGAGTATTGGAAATTTCTATATCTGAAAGAAGGGCAAATAATAATTCATGCTCTATCGTAGTCCTTTTAATTAAAATATCTTGAGAGAGGAACCAGAATACATTATAATATTAGATAGCTAAATATTGTCATGTTTGAAATTTTGATAGTTGAAAGTTTACCTTCCCCTGATGTAATAGTGTGTTTGTATTACGGATGTGAGATAATAAGACCTCTAGGGGGTGCAGTTTTCAAACATTTTCCGTACTCCTCATGTGATATATCATTGCAAAGGCCTTTGACCACTCTTTCATATTATAAGCCTCCCTTTCACCTCCTTCAAATTCGCCTCCCCCAGGGCTCTTTCTCAATTTTTCCGACATCCTTCATGTGATATATCATTGTGAGCCCTTTGACAACTCTTTCATATTCTGCACATCCCGTCCTTTTCCCCCCACTTTGTCCCCCTTGAGGGCACTTTTCTAACTTTCGCTGACAACCCTCATGTGATATATCATTGGAAAGCCTGTGACCACTTTTTCATATTATGTATCGCCCGTTTCCCCCTCCCCCGGTGGCATTTTCTCTATTTTTCCGACATCCTTCATGTGATATATCATTGTAATGTACAGCCCTTTGACCATTGTTTCATATTCTGCACATCCTGTCCCCCTTCCCCCACTCTTCTAACTTTTACCAACACCCCTCATGTGATATATCATTTAAAAGCCATGTGACCACTTTTTCATATTATGCACCTACCATCCAACATCCCCCCACACAATGCCTGACTGGGGAGGCATTTTTCTAACTTTTGCCGACACCCCTCATGTAATATGTCATTGGAAATCCCTGTGACCAACTCTTTCATATTATGCACCTCTCGTTCCCCCTTCCCCTACTTGCGCTCCCGGAGGCACTCTCAATTTTTCTAACATCCTTCATGTGATATATCATTGGGCAGCCCTTTGACCACTCTTTCATATTATGCAAACATAACCTTGCATATTTTAGTTCCATTTTTTCCACCAGGGTGTGCTTTCCTCTATCGATTTCTATGGGCCCGATCGCAACGAGGTTTGGTTCATTCAATGTGGTTTTCGATAGTCTTCAGATGTCGCTGCGATCTGTATATTGCAGCAGCATCGTTGCATATTTAAGGGATACAATATTTTAGCGCTTTTTTAAGTATTACAGAGATAGCCGATTTCAACACTATGTATTCTATCGCTATAACGTGACCATAATCCTCCAATTTGTATACAACCAATCAAAATCAACAAAAAATAGTAGGCTAACAAAATGCCCACCTGGTTGCAAAATTTGTTGCTACGGTATGACGTCAGTTGCAACTGCTCCATTAGACGAATGGCACAAGCAAACAAATATTAGCTTGCCTATAATGGTAGGATCACCGAGATGCTTGATGATTCGTTTTTGTGCAAAATTATCTCAACCAATCAAATTTTGTTTCCCATATGTCGCCACTCCCATACGGAGGCACCTTACGAACTTGTTCTCTTCTCATCATGAAAGTTGCTTCCCGAGCGATCTGGTCATATTTAAATGTTTTATTAGAAAGAGGATCTTGCAAATTTTGCTTTTCATTTCATATCGACCAAGGCGTGTCTATGCCCTTTAAAAGAAACTCTCAGTACTCGCTAGTGATATTTTCTTTTCCATCCCTTGTTGAAGGGCAGGTGGTCGTCTCTTTACTCCTTTCATATCTTGATAGTTTTCGTGGCTGAGTGGTCAAGGCATCACACCGCTAATCGCTTGAGAGCGTAGGTAGGTGCGGGTTCGAATCCCGCTGGCTCCGTTGCACACTCTTTGTGGAGCTCCCGGATGTAATTATCTTGCGTTGTAAATTTCCTTGTGCTATCTCGTCCCTGTATATAGACGATGACTTATAAGCGGGCACTTGACGCCAAGCACACAGGTCAGATATATGTATTCAATAAACCAATAAAACCAAACCAATTGTTTTCGTAAAAATAAATAGACCGGGGAGCGGTCATCACCTCATTGGATTGACTGAAACTTCAAGATTAGACAGAACTCGATTTGCATATTAAAATGCAACTGGTCTGTCTAGTCATATCGGTGGGAAATACTTGCAAACTCGATTTTAGTGGTTGATCAATAGATTTATCATTGGATTTTCATGCACCTAAAGGTATGAAAACATGGAGGGCTGTCAGCAAGAAAACACAATGATAAACCTACCAGTCAACCACTAAAATCGGGTTCGCATGTGCTTACCACCAAGATATGACTTTGCAGATCAGTTGCATTTTAATGAGCTAATCGAGTTTTAACTAATCCTGGAATTTTAGCTGTCAACTGGATGAGGTGAAGGTTTGTGCAGCCGCCTTCCAGTCTAAAAGAGTTCACCGAGCCAGGATCGACTAAAATCACTATACAGTACAAAAGCGAATCGCGTAGCGATCGACAATCTCTAAAAAAAAAAAAAACAGCCTGTAGTGCCTCTATATGAGAGTGGTGACATACGATTATCAAGGTGTGCTTAGACGCGAGCAACGATCAGGGCAACACTAGATACCGGGCTTGCTCATTCATTATATCGTATATTCATTCATCCTGACGTCACAAATGGTGGCTGGCCGCTATCAACGACATACAGTGATTGGTACAAAGCGGCGCACCCATCGTTTTGTGTCAGTCGCCGTGTAAAGATGATCCACTCCGTATAACGTTTTAAAAGTCATGAACTGCCCTTGTATGTCGTTGGTCGCGGCTTAGACACACGCGTCCTTGAACATTGAAGTCCACCATAGTAGAGATTGCTTTGGGCCTATAGCAACTATGGCTTTCCGCCTCGAATGATCCTTATGATACACAAACACAAGCCACAACAATTTTTATTTTCATTTTCCATTACATACGAGGACCAGATACTCACAAGGAAAGTTACAACACCAGAGACGATTACTTATTTATAAAGACATTAATAAAATATGGTATGAGATGTAAATTTCCAACTAGGCGAAAAAATGTCCGGGCCAGGATTCGAACTTCTGGCTGAAGCCGCCAGTGCTCTGCCATCTGAGCTATCCCGGACGAATCTGGTGGAACTCTTTCACCGAGCTAACCTTAATGATTATAGCATCTGGTCTGAAACCTGGTTCAGCTCAACAGAATAAATCTTAGGTAATGGAACTCCAGAAATCGCTGGATACGAAATTACACTAGATTAATACCATTTTAATCTAAAAGATGGTATGCCCAACAAAATTTAATAAAACTTAGCATTTTTCTTCAATCACAAAAAATTGGGATTAAAAACGATTTATAGAGGCGCTGCTCGCAGCCTTCGGTACAGGAAAACCGTCCCTTTAATTTCCCTTTAACTAGTGCTAAAGTGCCATTGAAATAATTCTTTTTTGTAAATGCATTTGAAAGTTTTAGATATTCAAATTCGGATAAATTTTACTTTGTCATATAAGACAGAACACAAATGCCACAGGAAATCTGAAATTGTGCAAAAGAATAATCATTCTGAACAAATTTAATATACATGTAATGCAGTGCGCTTGCACTGTACTATCCTGAAGCGAGAAGTTACATCTTTTCTCCACCAGATGGCGTATTCGAGCGCTTGAATTGCCAATAGATTTTGTTTGACCCAAAAATAGAGTAATTCTAAATAAAAACAACGATGTAAATATATAAATATTATTTTTAATACCATATTAACCCCCCGACATATTTAGCGAAAATCTTTTTTCTAATTGGCTGCGCTTGGGTTAGCCTGGCTTAGGATCGAACAGAGATCAAACCTTCAAAATCACGTTCTAACGACCTAAAATCTTGTGTTTAGATCAAAAGTTGGGTTCGTTAGACCTTGGGTCGACCAGTGAAAACGCAGCTTACCGGGAGCTCCACAAAGAGTGTGCAACAGAGCAGCGGGAGTCGAACCCGCAGCGACCTACGGACACACGCGTTTATCTCATCCATGACAAACCTGCATCCCAGAACTTTATAGTACCAACGTCCCCTAGATGAGGGAGAGAGCCTTGACACACGTCGCGAAAACGTCACACAGAGTTATAAAGGGTGAAAAGACCGGGTTTAATCCAGCGAATAAACGGAGTTTTTGGGAGGGGAATTAAAAACATTCCTGGAGTTTTCGGAAAGTTTGAGCCATGAAATATTTTCAGAGGCGTCGCTATGGAGAGTTATGGGGGGGGGGGGGATTCTCTCCCTCCAATATTTGTGAACTTGAGAAATTTGAGCTTAGAGATGGGAAATTCTAGATTTTTGAGACTTTTTTTCTTTAAAAAAAACCAGTTAAATAAATATGAATTTTTTGTTGTTTTGGTGTTTTATTTTCTGAGAGCTGTAACTGTAAACAAGTTAAATAATCAAAATTAATACCAAAAGAAAGCACCCAGACTCAATCTGTCATTTTTTTTCTCTGTCCTATGAAAATATCATACATCCACCAGACCTTAATTTCTCTACTCCTGTCCATCAATAGTTGACTCTAATCCATGTCGTTTATTTACTCCAAAACTTTGTTCCTTACTCAACAATTTCAAAATAACGTTATTTTTATATCAAGAGCGATTATGATTCGTACACAATTGAAGACAAAGAATTCACAAACCTTAAACTAATGCTAGTTGGCTAAAAATAAAAATAAAATGGTTATTTCACATTAGATCTCGAAAAATAAAATAAACGTTCCAATTAAAAAATATCCTACTATCACAAACGAAACTTCCTGGTCTCCTTGTCGCGGTAGCAATATGTCGTCGCCAGAGCGGTTATAAGGAAAAGGCATGTTTACAAACAAACACTTCCATCAACCAATCTACCACTATATTTTTATCATAGCGATCATTGCAGAAATCAACTTGACGACGTAGACCAATCATATCATAGATCTGTTAAGGGACCAAATTCCCGGAGTTCATATGGAGTCATAATGAATGAACAGGTTTTCTTACTGACCAACAGTGACGTCAGCTACCCTTTCCTTACACAAGGTTCTTAGTCGTTGCCGTCAATGCCAGACATAAATCTGCAAATGTCACAAATTTTCTTTTAAAATAGCATCCTATTCTAATAACTAGAAAATAAAAACACGATGTCTCTTTCCTCTTCATTTTGATCTCAAATAGCATTAAAATAAGTTGAAATGGAATAACTAATTTTAAGAAAAAAGAAACAAAAGTTTTTTTTTCTTTCTAAGCATGAATAAACAAAATTTTCAGTTTCAGAAAGAATGAGCCCGAGCTTCCTTAACTATTCATTTTCCAAATTTTTCATCTTTATTTTCATGCCGAATTATTCCAAGATAGGAATATAGAAAGTAATGTAGTTTTGATTTGAATTGTCTAAGTGATAGAGGTGTATTTAAACTTTTATTAAACGGCCTTAAGTTAGATAATAGTTAGATTTTTTATGTTTTTAGTTTCAGCATTTTTCTTTGGTAAAAGATTTTTTTTACATATAACTATCATTATCATACATACATTGCACATATCATTGAGTTGGAAATTAGAGTAGTTTGTTTCAAGTTGGGAAATTTTTGAATCCCCCCCCCCCTCTAATAAATATCTGTAGCTACGTCCCTGAATGTTTTAAATTATTATTTTTAATAACTTAATTTTTTTCAATGTAAACAACATAAATGTAGAAAAATAGCTTCGGTTTACATGAAAACTAATGAAATACGTGTTTAAATTGCAGAAATATTAAGTAAGAGAAAATATCATAAATAATTTGATATTTCAATCGTCGATAAATAAAGCGTGACAGATTCATTTTGCCTGACACGAATGTAAACATCACCCCTATTCTACGAATCAGCCAATATAAACAAAAAGAAAATAAACCAAAGTAAAAGAAATCAATGTAAAATATGCAATGCAACTCTCTAAAAAATTAATGTAGAGTATGCCTGAATAGTGGATATAACAGCTAACAAACTTTAATCGCCAAATCATAAGTTTAGTAAATTCATAATGATAAATCTATCAACTTTTCAGAACAGTGCTGAAATTCTGAAAAATAAAAATTTTAAATGGAAAAATGAATGATTCTGTTTACCTTAAAAACTCCTGCAATATTTCCTATATCCCCCAAAATTCCCTGGTTTACACCCATCCCTGATCTGCGGGGTTTTTTTTGCAACTCTACACCCAAAACAGGGAAACAAGGAAAAAAAATTCGAACAACTTGCATGTTTCGTTTCCTTTGGCTCGTGGAATTATTAATTACTATTAGAAAATAAGAGTTAATAATTCCACGAGCCATCGAATTTCTTTCTGTGTTTTGCCTGGTTTGTGTAACGTGTATCAAGGCTTCATTCCTTATCTAGGGGGTGTTGATAATACTCGCCTAGACGAGTGAGACAAGGGCGCCTCGATATGAGACTGTCGATAGACGGAATATAATATTTGATTGTTTTAGACAATTCTGGACTAAAGCTAATCGCCGAGCATCTTAGCGAGTCTGCCATTTTTGCCGCTTTTTAACTCATCTCATTCCCAAGCGGGTATCACGAAGTCTGGAATGTACACTGTTAAAAATATCGTGAAAAATTACCTCTGTTTTTAAAGGCTATCTATTTGTTGACCAATGAGAACGCTCCATAGGTGTTTCTGTAGCGTTGTCATTGGTCAGAAAATAGATAGCCTTTAAAAACAGAGGTACTTTTTCAGGATTATTTTTAACAGTGTAGGTTCGCTATAGTTTGGACAAAAACATCCGTATAAAGAAAGGGCATGTTTACAAACAAACACTTCCGTCAACCAATCTACCAACTACATTTTTGTCATAACGATCATTGCAGGAATAGTCTTGGCGACGTAGGCCAATCATATCAGAGACCTGTTAAACTTAGACCAAACAAATTTCCCTAGCTCATGTGTACAGTAGGAGTCATAAAGAATGGACAGGTTTTTCTTTCTAATCCACAGTAATTCGACCACGAGGCTAACGAAAAAGACAGGCTACCGCGGTGGGTCCGATTCTTCTTTTTTTACAGACCGCTGGAGTCACGTGATGCTCGAATGCACCAATGAAGGTATGCGAAAAGAGCATCACGTGACTCCAGCGGTCTGTAAAAAAAGAAGAATAGGACCTACCGCGGTAGCCTGTCTTTCTCGTTAGCCTCGGTTCGACCAACAGTGACGTCAGCTGCCCTTTCCTTATAAGCATGTCTGAGCATGCGCCCTGCGCGTGTAACGGAGCAATGCCGTCCGGAACAGCCAATGAATTACATGGTAAACTGTCGAAGGAGCAACCATGATCGTTATGTTGCAGAAATTTTTGTCTCTTCAAATTATCCCAACTAATAGGAAATTAAATACAGCGTCCAGAATACCTAGTGTGGAAATATGCTATCCGACCAGTGCACGAGCCATTAATTCCCAAATTGGCTCAACCGAGCCCAGCAATCTGATTGGCTAAAACTGATATTTATATAGTAGATAGTTATATTTATTTTCTTATGAAGTAGTGTAATGTAAAATAGAATGTAATTGTAATGACTTAAATTGATTTATTTTGTTAAATTTGATCAAAATCACAGTAAAGTAATCCAAAATATTAATATTAACAAAGGATCAGATTGCTGAGGTCGGATGAGCCAATTTGGGAATTAACGGCTCGTGAACAGTGCTAAAAATTTGTATCCCTTAAATGTGCGACGATGCTGCTAAAATTTCAAGTGTCCATCGCAGCGACATCTGCGGGATTTTCGTATTACTAGTATTACATTGTATAGATTAGCAATACATTGCAGTTGTAGAAAATATCCTGCAGATGTCGCTGCGATCTGCATATTGCAGCAGTATCATTGCACATTTAAGGGATACAATATTTTAGCACTTTTTTAAGTATTACAGGGATAGCCAATTTCCACACTATATATTCTAGGCACTATAACTTAAGGGTTCGTTGGAAGAATCGGAGATGATACCCAAATCAGCATGGTAACGCCTGTCCATGGTGTTGCTGTCGGAGTGACCAGGCATCCAGATTAATTTAAAATACATAGAAAACTAAAATTGAAATCATTAAATAAAATTAAAAATAAATCGATGCTCAAGAATTTTCGAAAGCGGACTCCCGGGAATAAATCAGGATTTAAAGCCGAGATTAAACCCGTTGTTTTTCACCTTTTGCACGTTTCTGCTGATATAGGCAAAAGTGTTGCGCCAAGTTCAGATTAATTCTAAAGGGTCTATTGGCAATCCTGTCTTTATCGTCAAGCTAAACGGTTATTGTATTTGCGCACTTATCTAATCCCACATGTTCAGGAAAATATTGCCACGTTCTAAAACTTCCAACATAAAGCTATGAAAAAAGAGGAGCAGACATATCAATATTTTACTGTGGAAAGCCTTGATTCGGAAAAACGAGTTCTTTCGCCCTCTTCTTGGTCCGCCATATTTGACTTTGACCGATAACAGTCCAATCTGCAGTGGGAAACGTGGCTAAATATGGCAAACGCAGGAGGGGGTAGGAATGCAACCAACGAAATATACTACCGGTTCACTGCTTTTAAAGCGTCACACGGAGTGGATCATCTTTACATGGCGATTGACATATAACGATGGGCATGCCACTATGTACCAATCGCCGTGTAAAGATGATCCACTCCGTGTGACATTTTAAAAGTCATAAACTGGCCTTGTATGCCGTTGGTCCATTGGTCACGAAGATGCTTGGCAATTTACTTTTGTCCAAAATCATCTCAATCAATGGAGGATATTCCAAATATGGGTTCGAGGCTGAAAAAAGTCACGTGATACCGGTAATTTACCCAAGGAACTTCTAACTGATAAGAAGGGAAGATGCTACTGCTTTGCCTGATGAACTGTTTCATTGGCTAGCGGGAATTTACATTACACGTCTACGGAGCCTTCCCTTCTTTACGCTAATGTTTTTACCTTGATCACGTGATCAAAATGCAGATGGAATATCCTCCATTCCGGTATCTCACCACTTTCATATCGAGGCACTCTATTGCTAGTGTCTCTGAATGAGAGTTAGCGCATACAAGAAATAAAATGGACTATATTCCAAATCTGGGTTCGAGACTTAAAAGAGTCACGTGGTAACGGTAATTTACCCAAAGAATTTCTAACTGATAAGAAGGAAGGTTACTACTGCTTTCCTCATGAACTGTTTCACTGGCTGGTGGGGATTTATATTACGTCTACGGAGCTTTCCCTTCTTTACACTAGAAGTTTTTACCTTGACCACGTGATCATAACGTAGATGGAATATCCTCCATTGACTTATTTGAGATAATTTTGGACAAAAACGCATATGTGGTTGGTTGTGTTTATGACGGCCAATTATCAACACGAGGGATATAGGATATAGGTCCAAAGGGGGGGGGGGTGCCCTTCGTGGGGGTCTTTCTAAGGGAAACTAACCCGCATTAACGCTTGGAAATCCAAGGTTCAAAGAAAACGGTATCTTTAATGTGTTACGTTTTTAGACCGTAACTCGATGGCTTGATAATACCGCCAAAATTAAGTTTTGGCGCCCCGCTTTTGACATCTCGAACCAAGATATCACGAGTAGACTGAAATATTCTTATTGTACTAATCGGTTGTCTTTATAGTGTTAAATTTTAAGGCCGTAAATCGATGACGTGATATCACCAAAATTAAGAATTGGCACCCCGCTCTGCTCATATCGTACCAAGATATGACGAGGCAAACTGAAATATTCTTATCGTATTAATCGATATCTATATTATGCCAAAATTTCATGCCGTAACTCGATGGCGTGATAATATCCTCAAAATTAAGAATTTGGCGCCCAGCTCTACTCATCTTGTACCAAGATATCACGAGGCAGACTGAAATATTCTTATTGTACTAATCAATATCTAAAAAAGACCAAAATTTCATGCAGTAACTCGATGGCGTGGTAATACTGCCGAAATTAGAATTGGCGCCCCCGCGCTACTCTTCTCGTACCAAGATATCACGAGGCAGACTGAAATATTCCTATTGTAGTAATCGATATCTATAATATGCCATGCCAAAATTTCATGCCGTTACTCAATGCCGTGATAATACCGCGAAAATTGAGAATTGGCGACCCCGCTCTACTCTTCTCGTACCAAGATATCACGAGGCAGACAGAAATATTCTTATTGTAGTAATCGGAATCTTTAATGTAGGAAATTTTCAGACCGTAACTCGAAGACATGATAATACCGCCAAAATTAAGAGTTGGCGCCCCGCTCTGCTCAGGTCGTACCAAGATATGACGAGACAAACTGAAATATTCTTATTGTATTAATAGATATCTATAATACGTCAAAATTTCATGCCTTAACTCGATACCGTGATAAATCCGCCAAAATTGAGAGTTGGCGCCCCGTTCTGCTAATCTCGTACCAGGATATGACGAGACTGGAATATTCTTATTGTACTAATCGATATCTATAATATGCCATGCCAAAATTTCATGCCGTTACTCGATGCCGTGATAATACTGCCAAAATTGAGAGTTGGCGCCCCGTTCTGCTAGTCTCGTACCAGGATATGACGAGGCAGACTAAAAATATTCTTATTGTATTAATCGATATCTATAATATGTCAGAATTTCATACCGCAACTCCATGACATGATAGTACCGACAAAATGGGGAATTGGCGCCCCAATCTTCTCAGATTGTACCAAGTTATGCCGAATCAGTTATTTTTTCGCGTACTGTTAATAAGCTTTTTCTAAATCACTAATTCGTCTTAAAATTTGATGCTGAAGTAATATATAGTGCAATGTAATGTAAAATATTATGTTTATTGGGTTTGAATTGTACATTATGACGCCTGTTTTGTTATAAATTTTAGTTTGCCGGCGGTTTCTACCAGGATATTCGCAGGCAGACCAAAATATTTTTTAAACGCTTTTTTTACCTTTAATTTGACACCAATTTCATCTCGTAACTCGATGACGTGATATCGACGCCAAAATGACGAGTTGGCGCCCGCTGCTGCTCATATCGTACCAAGAAATGCCGAGGCACACCAGTCATTCCTTCATCTACTCCTAATAATCTTGTCCCACACCATGATTTCATCTCGTAACCCGATGACGTAGTCATTTATGTTGCCGTCACCAGCTTGGGCTCTAATTAATGCAACATGGCCAAATTTTATACATAGTGATAAAAGTTCTAATCTTCCAACTGAGTGAAAAAGTAACCAGGCTTAGATGTGAACCCAGGGCCTAAGCTGCCAGTGTTCTACCAACTGAACTATCCTGGTCAAATCCGGTGGACACAATTCACTCAGATAAGTTTTTGATAATGGCATCTGGTCTTTATTGGAAAGAGTTCAACAAAATAAATCACAGGTAATGGGACTTCACATAAACATTGGATACATAATTACATTTCATTTAATTCAGCACAATTACACTAATTTGTAAATAAGTCATAATTTTCCGGCTGAGTGAAAAAATGTTCAGGTGATTTCAACCAGCTCATTCGCTCACAACGCTTTACAAACTTGAGCTACACTGGGCAAATCCGGTAGACACAATTCACTCAGACAAACTTTTGATAGTGATATCTGGTCTGTTGTCAGAAACAGTTCAAAAGAATAAATCGCTGGTAATATGGGACTCCAAATAAACGTTATTTTCGGACTATTATTCTATTTGATAAATAAATCATAAGAGTTGTAGCTTTATTTTGAATGAAAAAGTGTCTAGACCAGGATTTAAACTCAGGTCCTTGGCTTAAGTTGCCAATGCTATACCACATGGGCTATCTTGGACAAATACTTGGACACAATTCACTCCGACAACCTTTCAATAATAACATCTGGTATGTATCTGAGACAGTTAAACAGAATAAATAGCAGATAATGGAACCTCACATAAATGTTGGATATGTAATTACACTTTATTAATTCGATGCAATTTTTCTAATTGATAGAAATTTCTGCATAGACACTTTTCACTCAGTGGGAAAATTACAACTCCAGTGATTTATTTACCAATTTGAATAATTGCATTGAATTAATAAAGTGTAATCAAGTATCAAACATTTACTTGGAGTTTCATTACCTACAATTTATTCTGTTGCACCGTGTCAGATAACAGACCAGGTGTTACTATCAAAAGGTTGCCTGAGTGAATTGTGTCCACCGTATTTGTCCAGCATAACTCAGTTGGTAGAGCACTGGCAGCTTAAGTCAAGGTCTTGGGTTTACATTTCAGCCTGGACACTTTTCCATTAAGCTAGAAAATTACAATTCCTATTATTTATTTACCAATTAGAATAACTGTGCTGAATTAGTAAAATGTACCTACATATCCAATATTTACTTGGAATTCCATTATTTGAAATTTATTCTGTTGAACTGTTTCAAATAGCAGATCAAAAGTCATTATCAAAATATTGTCAACAAATTTGTCCAGAATAGCTCAGTTGGTAGAGTATTGGCAGCTTTAAGGGACTCTTCAGTTGCAAAGACACTCCCAATCGAATGTTAAATGTATGGATGGGTTCTTTTCAAATTTCTCGTTTGAATGTGAATATTTTGAACTTATTTTTTTTTTCATACAATAGTTGAAGTTGATCTTTAATAGGGTCCTTTTTACTTCTTTGATTTTGGTTGCAGAATTTTTTAACAAAGGTACTTTCTCTGTTGGAACTGGTTTTGAAAATAACTTTATTAAAAAATATCTGCTAAGGGTAAGGCTGCAGTTTTTTCGAATGAAAATGTAAACATGGAAGAAACTAATAATTTTTTGTCAGAATCTGGTATGCAAGGCAATTTTTAACATATTAGCATAAAAACAATGCAGAAATGTAGTAACACATATTAAAAATCTGAAAATAAACTTCTACTGGCTTTATTCAAAGAACTGAATTTTTTTTTATCATTCTTCCAAATCCCCAGTTTAAAGTTGCCTTTAAACATAAAAGCATGTAAAAGAAATCAAAGTTAAAAATTGTCTCACATGGGGATTGGGATAATGAAAAATCCTTATACTTTGTCCAGATGGTGCAACTCACCAAGAGAGTTCCTCAAACTTTCTCAGTGTGTTTGAACTTTCTATGGCTACATACAGCCACTACCATTAACTCTGATTGGATTTGGAGCTGTGTTTTAAATGATTGGCTATTCAAACTGATTTTAATGCATGTGCATGCACACACTTTTCATTTATTCAGATCTCAGGCACAGTGGCATTCAATGAGTTATCTTAGATGAATTTTGCGATCTGAACAGGTGCTCCAATTCCGGGGGTGTACCACCTTACTAGCTGATAAATAAAATTAGAATGATAGTTATCAAAACAACCCCCTTTGCTTGATGCAGCAAAGAACTGTTATCTCGACAAAGATAAAAGCAGTTTTGTCAACACCACAGCAATATTTTATAATGCATTATGAAAAAAGTTTTATTCAGTCCTTTACTGATCAATATGCATTACTCCAGATGCAGATTTATGTATGGCAATTTGCAGCAAAGAAAAATTTATTGGTGACCCCAACATTGCCAAAACTGCTTACTATCACAGTAAATAATAGAAATCTATAAAATAAGAAAATTTTGCATTTGCAATGAAAATACAATGTGTACAAAAATTTAGAAACAAAACAAATTTTAATAATTTTTTTATTTTTTATTATTTAAAAAAATTAATCTGAAAATTTTAATAATCTAAGTTGCAGTGTGTCTGTTACAGGGTGCATTGGTAAGTGATACTTGATGATGTTGACAGTGGCGGCAACCTATATGGGCCTGAGCCCACACAATAATTTGCTTTTCTAGCCCATCCAATTTTCATGCTTATTTGTTTTTCAATCACTGAAAAGAAATTCCTTCATCGACAAAATTATTTTGTTTGAAAATACAGTAAAGATAGCAAAAAGCAAACCCACAGGAGCCAAAAACACAACCTGCCCCCTGCGATCCTTTATCATAAAAGGCATATAATCAATTTTCTCTCAAAGTTATTCCCTGTGCATTCGGGAATTAATTTTTCTTCCTAAATTCATAGTTATTATTATTCAGCACTTTCCATTTATTGCTTTAAGGCAGTGGTTCCCAACGTGGGGCGTACACCCCACAGGGGGGCAATTTCAGATTTCTTATTAACAAATTTTCTGTCATTTTTTTCTAATGAAATAGTATCTTCGTCTAAAAATAGAAATAATAGACGAAAAAAATTTTAAATAACTGAATAAAAATAAATTTTCGAAATGATCACATTTAAAAGTTCAAAAACACACTGACACCGGAATAATTATGTGAGTTTTTTTGTATAATTTGACACCTTTTATATGTTCAAACATCATTTTAATTTCTCTGGTTTTAATATTATTTTAGTAAATTACACCTTTTTTTACTACTTATTTAAAAAAAAACTTGTACATCTATTCATAGTGTAATATACCCAGAGAGGAAAATTTTACATATGGAATTTTGTAGGATATATCTAAAATTGACTATTTGGACATGTTTAATCTAAAAAATATTTTGAATGATCTAAATGAGGTGCTACATTTATGAAATTAATAAAACCCTGTGTGCATCACGGAAGGAAAGGGTTCGAAGTAAACTTCTTATGGCTCTACTGCAGACCACATACAGAATATTACATATGCATTTTAAAATTTTAAATTGGAGGAAACATGGTGCCCAAATAATTATAATGCGGAAAAAAGCCCGCTATCAAAGGAGTATGTTATGAGAGGAAAGAAAAATAGTAACTTAAAATGGATAAAAGTGCGAATCTGGAAATGTTACTTGTGAATTGTGTTATCCATACAGTTGTGGCGATAATCAAATATCACTTAGTCTTAATGGAGTATTAAAATCCATTATAAAATGTACCAATTCTATCAGATGTAATACAAAATATGAAAGAGATTTCAAGAAATTTTACAAAACTAAAAATGTAGACTATTTTTCACTTTTAAATTTGAGGTAAGTTGCCAAAAAACAACAAAACTTTTGTAGACGTAAATGCGAAGACCCATGGCATCACTCCATTCATGAAGTTAGGTTAAAAGCATACTTGTAATATATATATATGGTTTTGATAAATTAAAGAATGTGAAATCACTTATCAGAGTTAATGCTATTTTCAGACCCATCTGGGAAAATGGAAGTTTATTTTTTATGTGACAATTTTTATATGACATGGAAGGGAGGGGGGACATTATGATTTTAGAGATGCTTTGGTGGGGCCCGGCCAAAAAAAGGTTGAGAACCACTGCTTTAAGGGATCTTTCAGAAAATGCTGCAAAAGCATTTTGAGACAATTTTCATCATGCTTCAGGTCAGGATCAGTTATAAGTGAAGATATAATATATACATAATATATATATATATATAATGTATATATTATATCTATATACATAATATATATATATTATTATTAATGAAAAATGCTATTCGATTCTAAATTACTTCAGAAGTCATGTCTACAAATTTCAGGATATTTACTTATACAAGTTAGTCTGCAAATGTGTCAGAGAGTTCGTGTTGGTGAGTGGAGAAACATATTTCTTTTAGGATAGCTTTAAGGGAAGAGTTTGACTTTTAAAGGTAGGGTTAGTGCAAGCATATGTCTGAACTCATTTACTTCAGTGAAACTTACACAGGAATTCAAGTGTGCACCATGATAGAAATATTTTTTCTCTGATATTAATAAAATAGCTAAGTGTATAAACGGTGAAATCCTCTCCCGCTGAAAAAATTTTCCCGCTATGTCAAAGAAAGAGCTTAATCAAATTACTATTTCAAACATGAATAAGGACAGTGGGGGAAATTCATTCTAGAGGATGTTGGAAAATGTGTAGTTAGGAGATCATACTTGCAATATGCCATGCTACATAAAAGATGGATTCATTTTATTAAAACATTCGTTAAGTACTTGTAAATAGGAAAGGCGCATTTTTAATGCCAGAAAACACTGAAAATTCATAAAATTTAAAAACTACGTTTGTCTGTCCATAAAAGAATTTCTTTTTATTGTCCTTAGGACTTTTTTATAATGTCATTATTTTTATAAATATATGTTATACAAAAAGGAGCCATATAAAAATTAAATTTCGTATTTTAATGTTCATGCAGCCCCCTTTTTAAATAAATGCCAAATCTGAAAGGTGTACTTGATTTGTATACTTTTTGTATGTGGAAGTATCCTTTTATTATCAGCGGTTTGAGAAATGTCATCTATTTTTAGTCACCCAGTATAGTTTAAGAAAATAGTAGTACTACTAATACAAGCATTTAAGCTAGGGTGTCAACGATTTTAATCAGTTGGTTTAAATCAACGATTAAATCGTGATTTTAATCAACTGATTTTCTAAAAAAAAAAATCATTGATTAAAATCAAAAATTTTTTTTAATGTTTAAAATGTCAAAAAAAGTTTTTAAATCTAAGATGAACATAATTTGAAAGTTTCTACAGGTATTTCGACTTTTATCCAATATAAAATAGTTTTATTTAAAAATGATATTTAAATCTAATATAATTTGCAACGACATAATTTCCTTTGGGTAATCAATTTATGCATTATTTTATGTAAAATAAATATAGCAAGTGTATTGAATTTCTGCTAATAAAAGAATAAATAGTGTCTTAGTTTCCCATTCTATTTTTATAATAATAAATTAATAGCAATCCCGAGTCAAAGAAGAATGGAAGAGTGACATCTGCTCAACAGCTAAATTGTAAATGAATGCATAGGAGAAAAAGAACTAATTGGTATAAAAATGTTAAGCACAGCAAGATCTTCTTTGGTATAGTTTGAATAAATGTTTTTTTACTTTGTAACTTATATATACTAAATAAAAAAATTAATTAGGAATTGAAAAGGCAGCAAAACTTTTCTTAAAAGAAAAAAAAAATGAACCATTGAAAGCTAATAATCCCCACTGAGATATAATAATGCTGCTATATAAATATTTTTAGGATTTCAGATATAACTGGCTATTCTTATATATATTCTGTATGCGTGTATGAATGAGTTTAACTCATTTTCATATATATATATATATATATATTGTCATCATACACATACAGGTGTGTAAGTTTAGATTTTGGTGATTAACCAGGGTTGCAAAAAAGCCGGCTAAAATTAAAAAAAGCCAGGCCGGTGGCTTTTATTGGTTTTAACCGGCTTTTTTTTGGCCATAATTGGCTTTTATACAATAAAGTATTGTAATTATAAACTACACATTTTAAAGTGTTTTTAGTTAGTTTTAATGACATTTAATTGATTTACAGTTTAATAAGTAACCCAATTTCTCACTAATGAGGACATAATAGTGGAATAAAACTTGGATGATTTTGCTAGTGATTTGTATTCAGAATTGCAAATATGTCTGCTAAATTTTAAAAGGGCCATACCAACTGCCAATTTTTATTTTTACTGCTTTATAAAATTAAAGAGGACAATGGTTACTTAGTTATGTTTTATTACTTAATTTTAAGAGCTATTAATATACAAGTCTTATTTTATTTCTAGCAAACATTTAAAATTATACATAGTCATATTAATAAACACCACCATTTCTCACTATTAAAAACATTATGAATAGCATATGCATGAATATGCGTAGCAACAAGCTTTTCAAAATTTTAATTTGAGAATTTTTTTTTTTTTTTTTTTTTTTTTTTTGTACACTTATGTACCACTCTCCTCAAATAAAACATCTTTTCTAATTTCTCGTTTCCATTTTGATGTTATATTTTGTCATTAAGGCTGTTAAATCCAAAATGGCAACTTTCTGACCTAAGTTTTAATTTATTTTTGTTCAGAAATGCATGAAACTAGCAGATGTTGTTCAGAAACTATGTAATTGCACTGTTTTTTTTTTTTTTTTTTGCAAATGCAATAGATTTTTCAGAAAATAGTGTCAAAGTGAGCGTTTTGAACTGAATTTCCACACGAAAGAAGAAACCACTCAGAAAAGGGTGAAAAAACGTGTTTGTCACGTGATCAAAATCTCTTTATAGCTCAATAGGTAATTGATGGATCAAAAAATGGAACACACAGTTCGATTTCAAATCGCTTTCATGTTTCATGGTCAGGCTTTCGAATTTTACATCTTTCCGTTAAAAAATGAATTTGTAAATGTGTCAAAACATTTTGCACTTGTTGAGCAGAGCAGTTAAGAACAGTTTTAATTAAATAGAATCTTTAAAATGTGTAGTATATGTGGAGCTATATAATATAGAATTTCAAAACAGCGATTTTTTTTCAGCGATAATGCATTCACAGTTGTCTTCTAGAAGTTATAAAGACATATTTATTTGATAAAATTTAATAGAAGTCTATTTTTTTTTTTTAGTAGAAAATATTTATAAATGTATTAAAAATTAATTGATCCAAATTTAAAACAAATTTACTGTAAACCAACTTTAAAAAATAAAAACTGGCTTCTTTCAATAATAGCCGGCTTTTTTTAAGTGGTTAAAACCAAAAAAAGCCGAATTTGTGCTACTAACTAATGAAATTACTTATTTGCAGTTTTTAATAATTCTGTAATTACTTTCTGTTTCTTCTAGGCCATTTTTTAAGGGTGAAAAAAAATGTTATATATTCACTGGTAGATGTAGTCAGAGATTTCTTGTAAAAAACTTCCCATTCAACAGTATTTCTAAATTCATGTGCCCAAGATCTTGCAAAAATAATAGAACTTTATTTCTTAAAAAAAAAAAAAAAAAAAAAAAAAAAAAAAAACTGGATATTAAAACATGTTATTTATTTGTATTTTTCAATTTGTGATTAATAAAATTATTAAAAATTAAGGACACTTTATTTATCATACTAAAAATTATCCTTTTTTTTTCTTATATCATTACTAATATATTTCCTCATGAAATAGTGCCTTTTTTTCTTTCTAAAATGAATACTACATTATTAATTATCATTTTAATAATTAAAGCTTAAAAATGTATAATATGTTCCTAATTAGAGAGATTGTTTAATAATTATTAATTTGAAGTAGTGTTAACTAAATATTAAATTCAGTTATTAATAATATGTTAAATATCACTAGCATTTAATAAAGTTTTACATAATTATTACAATATTAATGTATATAGCATTATTGTATATGATACTAACTAATGAAATTACTAATTTGCAGTTTTTATAATTTCTGTAATTACTAACTAATAATTTTATTAATTAAACATTAGTGTTAAAACATAGATTATGTTAGTAATTAGTGGTTTAGTTGTTTTGGAAATCTGAAACTCTTGGTAGCTATTTGGTATTTGAATGCTGGGAAAAAATATCATAAAAATCTGATTTAAATAAAAAAAATCCAATAATAAAAAAAAAAATCATGATTTTTTTACACCCTAATTTAAGTGTATTTGCATTAAATACCTGTTTTAATATTTTATAGTAAATAATTTTAAATTATACTAAAATTCATGGCACAGTAGTTAATATTAGAGTTCATAAAATGAAGACCTCATAAGACTATAATTAAATAAATCGCAACTTTATATTCTACTCTAAAACATTCAAATGTATCATAACCTGAAATATCAATCTTTCGTAAACTTTCAAAGAAAGCATAACAGCAGCATCATTTTACCCTAAAATGGTTTTGACCCCACTCAGTATTTTTCAAAAGTAGGCACCACTGGATGTTGATGTCAACATCAACAAACTATCAAGTACAATAATTATCTTGTCTAAAAAAAGCAGAATTTGCTTCGAATTAAAGTTTGATATTTTAAAAAATAACTTACCAGTTGTTATTGTTGGTGATTTAAACAAAATAATTTCTCAAACATTAAAGTTTTGCTTTAAAAAATCTAGACATGTTACGAGTTGGAACCCATCAAAATTTGACGAACTATAATGTTCAGAAAAGAATTATTAGATTGAATTTATAATAAATTTACAAAAATAATTATAATAAAAAATTCATCTTACATTGAATGTCTAACCTTTAAAACTAATAATATTTTAAACCTAAAATTACCAAAATACTATTTCTACAAACTTCAACTGTTTAAATTATTGAAAAATTAATATGTATTAGAATATGTAATCGAGATGAGTAAATATGATGAAAATATTCAATTAGGCTCTTATGTTTGGTAATACAGAATGAAAAATCAGCAACAAGAATTTCGTTTTGTGTTTTGTCACATCATAGAATTTTTTCCCCACAACATTTTAAGTCTTACATCATTTCCACATTCTCAAAATTTACATACACACCACTCAAATCTGTATTCACCATTTAATAACACATAATTATCAAAATTGGTTCAGTAGAAAGCCCAGGGCTGATGATAAAAAAAACAGCCAGGTCTTTTAAATATATAGATAATTACATAGTCTTTAACATTGGATGCCATTTTTATGGCACAATTTCATAAATTATCGATACAGCAATTTGCTCTTTAAATATGGAGATTTTTTATCTCTGACAGCAGGAAACATATACAATGCTATTTAAAAGCCTACTAAAATTCACCAGTGAATGTATCCTGCAAGAGAAAAATATAAATATATATATATTTATATATAAAGAAACAACAAACAATTATTTGTACAGTACAGCGTCTAAAGTTCGGACTTTCAAGTGGCAGTATTCAAGAAAGAAGTGAAAAAACAAAATTGTTGAAACAAAAAAAAAGGTCTAGAACAAAGAAGCTTTATTACTGAATCTTAACTCATGTCTATGCACAGAATAAAAGAAAAACATCTTAATGATATACTTAAGTTAATATAGCAGCCCACATTAACTAAAATGTTCCAATAGTTCAGAAAGTTGCAATTTCATCTCAGGGTTGCTGGCTTTTAGCCAGGCCAAAAAAAGCCGGCCGGCTTTTTTTGGTTTTAACCACTTAAAAAAAGCCGGCTTTTATTAAAAAAAGCCGGCTTTTATTGAATAAAGCCAGTTTTTATTTTTTAAAGTTGGTCTACAGTAAATTTGTTTTAAATTTGGATCAATTAATTTTTAATACACTTATAAATATTTTCTATTAAAAAAAATTAGATTTCTATTAAATTTTATCAAATAAATAAGTCTTTATAACTTCTAGAAGGCAACTGTGAACGCATTATGTCTGAAAAAGAAAATATATATATATAAACATTGAAAAGGATATAAGTTAGGCTCTAAACTGGTGTTTTGAAATTCTATATTACATATAGTGTTGACTCTAAGCCACTCTAGCAGGGGTGCAGCACCCGGCGGCCCTTTTTATTTCCTTTTTGTGCCCGGCGGCTCTTTTAAACCCTTCAGATGTGCCCGGCTGCCCTTTTTAACACTTCCTATGCACCCCATGGTAATTCAATTGATACCGGAAAAATATCGCAAATTCTAAGGACTCTAAACAAACCAGTTCAAAATAGGTTTTATGAACAAGGTACAAGTGTGCCCTTTTTGAAAAAAATGTGCCCTTATTTTATAATAGTGTTCCCTTTTTGAAAAAAATGCACCTTTTTTTAGAACAGAGTTTCCTTTTTGAAAAATGTACCCTTTTTTTGGAATAGTGTTCCCTTTTTGAAAAATTCACGCCCAGCGGTCCTTTTTTTCTAGAGTCAACACTAATATAGCTCCACATGTACTACACATTTTAAAGATTATATTTAATTAAAACTGTTCTTAACTGCTCTGCTCAACAAGCGCAAAATGTTTTGACACATTTAAAAATTCATTTTTTAACGGAAAGATGTAAAATTCGAAAGCCTGACCATGGAAGCGATTTGGAATCGAACTGTGTTTTCCATTTTTTGATCCATCAATTACCTATTGAGTTATAAGAGATTTTGATCACGTGACAAACATGTTTTTTCACCCTTTTCTGAGTGGTCTCTTCTTTCGTGCAGAAATTCAATTCAAAATGCTCACTTTGACACTATTTTCTGAAAAATGTATTGCATTTGCAAAAAAACAGAAAAAACAGCACAATTACATAGTTTCTGAACAACAACATCTGCTAGTTTCATGCATTTCTGAACAAAAATAAATTAAAACTTATGTCAGAAAGTTGCCCTTTTGGATTTAAAATCCTTAATGACAAAATGTAGCACATCAAAATGGAAACATTCTTATGTGTCCATATGGAGAGATTAAGTTATAAATGTTAAAAGAGAAATTAGAAAAGATGTTTCATTTGAGGAGAGTGGTGCATAAGTGTATAAAAAATAGAGTATTTAAAACAAGAAAAAAAAAAAATTCTCCAAATAAAATTTTTAAAAGCTTGTTGCTAAGCATATTCATGCATATGCATAGACGCCAACATTGTAAAGACTGTATCAGGAGTAAACCAGTTAAATTTCAGGAGTTTTGGACACTCTTCAGGAGTAAAATGTTCAGGTTTCAGGAGTCATTTCAGGAGTTGCACAAAGTTTTTTTACGAGCTATATTTTTTTACAAATATTTTCAGTCATCTTGCAGCTTTTGCATTTATCAACACAAACATAATTTAAATAAAGGTTACTTAATTTACTTTTACTATTAATGTATTAATAATTTTTATAATAAATTTATAAAAATGGAATTTTTTTTATCTCTACGGAGCAAAAAATCCGTGATTGATGTGAGTGTGAAATCCCGCGACCAATTAACAAAATTCGCAATTTTCCGGCGAGATTGACTGACGAAAATCGCGAATTTTTCGCCGCGACTGACGAACGAAAATCGCGATGTTTTGCAGCGACTACCAGACGAAAATCGCAATGTTTTGTCGCGACTTGCACACGAAAATCGCGATGTTTTGCCGCGACTTGCAGACGAAAATCGCAATATTTTGCCGCGACTTGCAGACGGAAATCGCGATGTTTTGCCGCGACATGAGGACGAAAATCGCGATGTTTTGCCGCGACATGAGGACGAAAATCGCGATGTTTTGCCGCGACATGAGGACGAAAATCGCGATGTTTTGCCGCGACACGAGGACGAAAATTACGATGTTTTGCCGCGACTTGCAGACAAAAATCGCGTTGTTTTGCCGCGACTGACGAACGCAAATCGCGATTTTTTGCCGAGAACTCACGATTTTTTGCCGCGACTGACTGACGAAAACAGCGATTTTTTGCCGCGACTGACTGACAAAAACAGCGATTTTTTGCCGCGACTCATTGATGAAAACAGCAATTTTTTACCACGAATGACTAACGGAATTCGAGATTTTTTTTTGCAGCGCAGCGAGTGATTGACAAAATTCACGATTTTTATCATTGGCCGATTACAGGATATCAGGATATTCCCCCCCACCCCCCAACTGATTAATGCAATTCGCGATATTTTGCCGCGGCTGCGATTTTTATTTTAAATTTGCGATTTTTATCAACGACCTATTGATGAATTTCACGATTATTTGCAGCGACTTATTGACAAAAATTGCAACTTTTTTCAACGATCGGTTGGTGAATTCTGCAGCGAGCGATTGTAGAAATTGGCGGTTTTATCGATTAATAGACGATTTTCGCGATATACTTCAACGACCGATTGACGAAATTCGTGATTTTTTGCCGCGATCGGTCGAAGAAATTCGGGAATTTTTTGCCTCAAATTTCCGTATTTTCTACCTTATTACCGTACTTCCGTATTTTATCCTACATTTCCGGAGAAACTCCGGAATTTCCGGAGATATTGGCATCTATGCATATGCTATTCATAATGTTTTTAATAGTGAGAAATGGTGGTGTTTTTATTAATATGACTATGTATAATTTCAAATGTTTGCTAGAAATAAAATAAGACTTGTATATTAATAGCTCTTAAAATTAAGTAATAAAACATATAACTAAGTAACCATTGTCCTCTTTAATTTTATAAAGCAGTAAAAATGAAAAAATTGGCAGTTGGTATGGCCCTTTTAAAATTTAGTTGACATATTTGCAATTCAGAATACAAACCACAAGCAAAATCATCTAAGTTTTATTCCAGTATTAATGTCCTCATTATTGAGAAATTGGGTTACTTATTAAACTGTAAATCAATTAAATGTCATTAAAACTAATTAAAAACACTTTAAAATGTGTAGTTTATAATTACAATGCTTTATTGTATAAGAGCCAATTATGGCCAAAAAAAGCCAATTTTGGCCAAAAAAAGCCGGTTAAAACCAATAAAAGCCACCGGCCTGGCTTTTTTTAATTTTAGCCGGCTTTTTTGCAACCCTGTTTCATCTTAATTGTTTGTTTCCTTAAGGCTGTTCTCAAGTGCTCTGCTCTCAACAAGCACAAAACATTTTGACACATTTACAAATTCATTTTTTAATGGAAAGTCATAAAATTGGAAAGCCTGACTATGGAAGCAATTTAGAATCGAACTGTTTTCCATTTTTTTGATAAATAAATTACTTATTGAGCTATAAGCGATTTTGATCACGTGACAAAGACGTTTTTCACCCTTTCTTGTGTGATTATTTTTCTTCTGCGCAGAAAATCAGTTCAAAACGTCCACTTTGACACTACTTTCTGAAAGATCTATTGCGTTTGCAAAAAAAACAACAGAAAACACAGTTCAATTACATAGTTTCTGAACAACACCTGCTAGTTTCATGCATCTCCGAACAAAAATAAATTAAAACTTATGTCATAAAGTTGACCTTTTGGATTTGAGAACAGCTTTAAATAAATGTTTTTGTTTTACTTTTTATTTTGTTATGATTTACTTAATGAAAATGTTTAATTTAGTATTGATAGTTGTTATATGCAATTTTTAATACATGAATATCATATTTTGCCTTTTTATGTAGTGAATTTTCTTTTCCTTATTGGAAAAGCAATATTTTTGATGACCAAAAGTTCGGACTTGGTAAAGTCCCGAGGATTCCGAACTTTAGACTTTGTACTGTACTTGCATATTATCTGTGCTATATCAGGTAAACATACAACTGATAACTGTCTCCAGCGATACTAATTACAGAATTTTTTTTTTCTTTCTACATGGTAAACAAGGCAACATTTTTATTTTATGCCATGTTAAAGGCTACTACAGAAATATTCTTGCCAGGAAAAAAAAAAAAAAAAAAGTCAGAATAAATGCTTTTTTTTATCACCTAGTAATTATGTTAAAATTTCATACTAATTTACTGTTTCACATTATAGATTTGTATTACATTGATATACTTTACTGTTATAAGCTGCCAACCTAATACTATGTACTTAGTAAATTAGTACTAAATTAATGTTTTAGAATAAATTTTATATTATTTCCCATTTCTTATATTTATTATACTATCTTATTATTTAGCATTTGTTAACTTTATGTTATTTACCATTGTTAACAATGATATGTAGTTCAATAAACATGTGTCAAATTACTGTTTTGAACATATGTGGCTATAATAAATAAAATTGGCAATTGTCAACCATGTCTTAGCCTGGATAATACGTAAGTACTCAGTTATTTAAAAACTAAATTCTGAACAGTTTGATGTCACAATATTTCTTATGTTTAGCTAAGTTTTAATTCTAATTTCTAAATCTGAATAATTGTTTATTATTCTTTATTAAGAATATTGAGATATAAGTAAGTATTACATTTAAAAATAGTCTGTATAAGCTTTTCATTTAAGAATAACTTGTTAATATTCATTATCCTTAAAAACTAAAGTTCATAAATCATAATAAAAGGAAAGCATGCTTTTGACAACTAACACATAAGTATTATCAAAAAGTCACAAGACATATATATATAAATTAGTTAATTAACAATATCACGAAACAAATAAAACTTATCTTACTTAAATGTAATTTAATTTTAGAAAAGCAATATGATTTTTGAATTGAATTCAGGTATCCATCTACAGTTTCCAGAATGTCGAATTTTCGAATCATTATCTCGTGCAGCATAATCGAAGAAATATTGCTAGTGTGTATGGTGTGAATTATAACACACACATCACAAGCAATATTCATTCATTTAAAGAGGACTCATCATTTCTTTAAAATCTTCAATTTTTAGTTTGGTATATATTCCAAGAGCATTGGTATGTTTCCTTTGCTTGATCGTCAGCTCTTAAGAACTTCATATATATACAAATTGTTTTCCTCAAGTCTTTTGCATACATTTATATTTAAAAATGCTACCGAACAAACATTGAAATATATTGTCCATTTGTTACGATGTATATGGACGTCGGACGTGATTCATTAAAATGGTGTCGAAGCGTGATCACCATCAAAAGAAAGGTAAACAAATATAAAATGAGCGGGACGCCGGACCTCATTGCAGTTACCAGCTGGGCTTTCGCTTTTACAGCTTATCGCTCTTGGCGAACTCTTGTTTGGCTACGAAATGAGAACTGTTCTCTGATTGGTAGTCTACCGTTGCATTTTTATCACGTCGTGTAAAAGAGGTGTTTTCGTTTTGTGTTTTGGTTTTCACTTCACTTCTTGATCTTGGAGTCTGATCGACCGATCATAAGGAGGTTAAGCATATGGAGTGACACTCACTCTGGTGGCGATTGGGAGCTGTGAAAAGTGACGTCACGAACAGGTTTTTGCTACTACTGTAGGACAGTACCTTTATCTACTGTCTGACCGAGATAAGAAAGACTCTGGAATCCATCTCGGCTTGGTTCCGTTGCCAGGGTAACTGGTCAGTCAACTTTATTTTAGGGAAGTCCGGAGTTTTCTTTTCTCGCCAATTCATCCCCTTTGAATCGGTCATTCTGAGAATTATCGCAGTCTTCCTTGTCCTGCCACAGAGACCGGTTCTATATTCATTCAGCGCTTTTGGATTTCCCTACTATTGTTATTTGTTTTTGTTTTTCTCATAGTATATATTTAATTTTATATATACTTCAGAATTTTTTTATAACACTGAAATTCTGATTAAGATTATGTCAAGCTTTAAAAAGGGAAAGGTACTTCATTCTCTAGCGCGGGAAATTATTCATAATGTTTCCCAATTTTTCACCGCTGAAACTGCTGCAAAATCATTGTCTTTGCCCATTGCACAGGCATCCAAAAGAACTGCTGCAGCGACTGGCGTTTCTGAGTCAACTGTCAAGAAAATAAAACGAGAATCTTTGGATGCAAATGGAGATAGGAGTTTTTCTTCTCCTGGTAAGCACCGTAAGAAACCATCTCATTTAAAATGTGAGATTGATAATTTTGACAAATATGTTATAAGGCAGACTGTCCAAGACTTTTATACCAAGCAGAAAAAAGTGCCTTCTATTTCGAAACTTCTTCCCTTATTGAGAGAAAGAATCAAATTTCCGTGGAAAAAAGAAACTTTACGGCGAATTCTACATTCGATGAATTTCCGTTGGAAAAAATGTATCAGTAAACGAAAAATTTTAGTTGAGAGACCGAATATTGTTTTCTGTAGAAATAGATATTTGCGAACAATGAAGCAACACAGATCGAATAACCGTTCCATTGTTTTCACTGATGAAACTTGGGTGGACAGCAACATAACATTTAAAAAATGTTGGCAAGACTATTCAACGACAGGAATCCATGTGGATAACAATTCAAAAAATCGTTTAATTGTTGTCCATGCCGGTTCTTCAGATGGTTTTATACCAGGAGCAGAATTGATATATAAAGCTTCAACCAAAACTGGAGATTATCACGGGCAAATGAACTCTATGAATTTTGAAAAATTCATCAAGGAGAAATTATTGCCAAATTTGAAACCCAATAGCGTTATTGTCATGGATAACGCTCCATATCATTCAAAAATGCTCAATCCTGTGCCTACAAAATAAGCTCGAAAAAATATGATAAAATGGTTGGACGAAAACAATGTACAACACAACATAACCCAGATAGCAATTTTAGTTTGTAGAAAATTTTCAGCAATCTTACTTTGCAGATTTGCAATGTTGCAGCAAGCTCAGCATGGCAAGTCTGAAAGTTCATATCAAGACTGCAACAAGATTATGCAAACTCCGAAGTCACCATACTTTGAACTTGCAGCCAAGTTGTCGTGCAAGTTGCAATCTTGTTGCATCAATCTTACTGCAAAATCATAGCAAACTAGTAATATTGCGATGTCAGACTATTTTCAAACTCATTGTAAATTTGCAATATTGTCATGTCAGAACATCTGCAAATGAATTGCAAACTCGGAATCTTGTCATGACAAGTATAGCTGCAAATATGTAGTAATTTCATTGAAATGTTGTCAATTCTCTGAATTTTGCGTGTAGGACACAGGTAAAATAGGATTTTTTGAGACAACAGATGGCCATTCACTCAAATTTGGGAAGAACTTCGTTTTGATACTAAAAATGAAGATCCAATGAGTACTAAAAAAATAAAGTTGTTTTATGTTTTGTGCGCAAAAGGGGGCATTGTTAGCTCAGGGAGGGGGTTAACTAAAAATAAATAAATAAGTAGGTGAAATGGGATATTGTTTATTATGTTTTTTATAATTCCGAATCAGGTGAAATCATCAGCAAGTCAATACGATCATTTCTTACAAAGTTACGGCAGGTTTTATTTATACAAAATCTTTTACAGGTAAAATAGATTTTACAGTAACAAGTGATTGCTATTCACGAAAACTTGAGACAAACCTCGTTTTGGCACTTACAAATTAAGATCCGATGAGTCTCCAAAATGTAAAGTTGTTTTACCGTGTTTTTTTTTTGGGGGGGGGGGGGGGAGGATGGGCATTTTAGCTCGAGGGATCAAAATTCAACTTTTTTTTTAAAATAGGTCAAGTGGGATATCGTTTCGTATGTATTTGAATATCATTATCGGCAAGTCGACACAAACATTTATAAGAAAGTTACAGAAAAGATTTTATCAATGCAAAGTGGAAAATTATATTTTATTTTTTAGCGTAGTTTTGTCACATTTATTTTACGTTTAAAAAGAGTTTTTTATATCATATTAAGTCATCTCAAAACTATTAAATGTCTTCAAAATAGCAATAATTAAAATCAGGATAATTTTGAGTTTATTTCAAAGTCATTAAATTTACCAAAATCCACTACTTATAACCTGGCCTAACTTTGTAAACAATGATCGTATCGGCTTGCGTGCAATATCATTTGATTCAGAATAAAAAAATTCATAACAAACGATACCCCATTTGACCATTTAAAAAATAAGTTCTGTTCGCCCATGCCGTGTTAAAGTCCCCCCCACCTCCTCAAAAAGAACCCCACGATGATACAACTTTATTTTGGGGGGACTCATCGTATCTTCATTTCTAGTGCCAAAATTACCAGATCTTACCAGATAAATTTTCTTGAATGGTTATCAGTTGCTGCTGTAAAAACCTACCGTACTTGCACCAAATTATAGTTTTCGACTTCGTATTCATAAAACTTGTCATAACTATGTAACAAATGATCGTATCAATTTGCAAATGGTAATCATTCGATTAAAAAAAAAGAACATAATAAACGATAGCTGTCTCTTAACATACTTAAAAAATTTTAGTTTGCCCCTCCCGCTCCCTGAGTTAAAAATGCCCCCAAAACATGATAAAAGAACTTTATTTTTTAAGGACTCATCGAATATTCATTTTTAGTATCAAAATGAAATTCTTCCCAAACTTTGGTGAGCCGCATTTCTGCTCAACTTTTGATTGTATATTTTTTATCTGTACGCCTTTACTAGTCGTACTTTTGAAGGTTGTGCGAATTTTGTGCAGATTCCATATAATCGGAGGTTTGTCAAATGCTTGACATTTTTATGCTATATAGACCGAGTAAACAAGTACTTATAGTTTAAAATAGATTCCAAATCACCACAAATACGCTACCACACCCGCAGGAATTAAACCCGACATAGTTGAATCGGAGGCCACAAGGCTAACCATTCAACTACCTGGTAAGCCCCAATAACTTCCAATAATATACCTTAATTTCACTAGATTAATATTAACACAATTATTCTAATTGGTAAACAAATCATATTAGATGTAAATTTCCAACTGGGCGAAAAATGTCCGGACCAGGATTCGAACCCGGGACCTCCTGGCTGAAGTCGCCAGTGTTCTGCCATCTGAGCTATCCCGAGCGATTCTGGCCCCACCAGTGGCCGAGAGGTTCTGCTCTCGAAGCTGGTAGACGGGAGGTGCTGGGTTCAATCCCAATCGCGCCCGTCGGCCTAATCGTTCGGAGTTTTCGTGGTTTTCTTCGAACCTTGGACTTCCAAGCGTTAATACGGGTTAGGTTCCCTTAGAAAGACCCCCACGAAGGGCACTCCCCTCCCCCCATAGGGCCTATATCCCTCGTGTTGATAATTGGCCTACATAAACACAACCAACCAACCAACCCGAGCGATTCTGCTGGTCTGAATTAGTAACCAATTATTCTAATTGGTAACCAATTAGAATAATTGTGTTAATATTAATCTAGTGTAATTTCGTATCCAGCGATTTCTGGAGTTCCATTACCTGAGATTTATTCTGAATAATTGTGTTAATATTAATCTAGTGTAATTTCGTATCCAGCGATTTCTGGAGTTCCATTACCTGAGATTTATTCTGTTGAGCTGAACCAGGTTTCAGACCAGATGCTGTAATCATCAAGGTTAGCTGGGTGAAATAGTTCGACCAGAATCGTTCGGGATAGCTCAGATGGCAGAGCACTGGCGGCTTCAGCCAGGAGGTCCCGGGTACGAATCCTGGTCCGGACATTTTTCGCCCAGTTGGAAATTTACATCTAATATGATTTGTTTACCAATTAGAATAATTGTGTTAATATTAATCTAGTGAAATTAAGGTATATTATTGGAAGTTATTGGGGCTTACCAGGTAGTTGAATGGTTAGCCTTGTGGCCTCCGATTCAACTATGTCGGGTTTAATTCCTGCGGGTGTGGTAGCGTATTTGTGATGATTTGGAATCTATTTTAAACTATAAGTACTTGTTTACTCGGTCTATATAGCATAAAAATGTCAAGCATTTGACAAACCTCCGATTATATGCAAAGCAAATCCAATGCAAAGCAAACCTAGATGAGTATAAACACACACCCTCAATCTTAATTTCATACATAATTTTATTAAAGAAAGTATAATTTATTTTCGTTTCTTTTTGGCCAGAGTGGAATATATTGCTAAAACTTATTAACTTCCAGAAGGGAAAAAAAAACTCATTTTAAAATTGAAATTTCCCTATTCTTAAATCTGAATAAATATAATTCCACAAAAACAACATATTTGAAAAGTTTCAAGAATTTAAAAAGAGCAAAGTTATAATAAAACAATACAGTCTATAAAATTACAAAGTTTATTTTCACACAGTTACAAATAATAGTTTCTAACACAAAGTATTAACATAATATTTACCAAATTAACATACAATTATTTAACATTCTTCTCTATATTATTTCCGTGTCTTTGCATCCTAAAAGAGAGAAACAATAGAGTGCATTTTAAAAGTTACAAGTTTAATTTTTACTGTTTTCAAGAATTCTCCTTAGAATTAATTCTAAAGGTGATCACAAATTATAACTCTTCAGGCAAAATGACCGAATCGCTAATGTTAATCCAACGAGATATATTTTTTAAAATATCTCGTTTGTATTTTTATATTTTAAAAAGACTTTTTTTTTTTTTTTTTTTTGCATTGGATAGCTGAGGTAAATTTCTGCAACTGTGGTTTTTTACTTTATTTTAAGTTCGTTGAAGTTTTTATTTTATTTTATTTCTTTCATTTTATTTTTGTTGTGCGGACACTTTCACTCTTTTCACTGCTTATACCGGCTCCAAAAGTGAAAGTACATAAAAAAAATCATTTAAAAATATTGAAATGCAACCGAGTTACCTTAAAAAAATTCTCTTATTGGATTAACATGGGCGAATGGGTGTTTCCGCTTGACTGAAGTAGCCTCTTAACCCTTTAAGCCCTGATTCACACAATTCTGCGGCGATACTAAAGTAAAAGAGAATGACTATTTCCTGTTTTTATGCGATTTAAAACCAAATCTGCACATTTATATGCTTTAGATGTTCTGATAAAACACAATTAGGGGGTACCAACTACAATACAGGGTTAGATTTTCTGCTTTTAAAAAGACTATATATCATCCAACAGCAATAGACAAAAAGTATGTACCTACTGTCGTAATGTCTTTTAAATATGATTTATAGTGTTTGCTTAGATTTAATATTTCTTTTCATATAGTTTATTCATGATTTTAATTGATTTTATCTTTGATAAATTTAATTAGGCTTCAGAAAAGTTGAAAAACAAATGAACCACACAATTGTGCGGGTCCGGCATTTACCATTTCCAAAATAGATACAATTCCTAATATATAAAATTTTCATTTTTAAGTGATTTTTTTAAACTTATGTTTTTAGCAATTTATTTTTTATTAATTAGATTTTTAAAGCTGACCAATTTTAAATTAATAGGTTTGTATTATTCATGATTTCTATTTAAAATGGATAGTATTAGATATATAATATGCACATGTAACGAATTGTATGTTTCTGCTCTGAGTTATAGATGCCATATATGATTTATAAGTTTTATATGAGTTATATGCATACCACGAGATTGATTTTTTAAGTTTGATAAATTCATTCCATTTTGTCGACACAGCAAGTAAACCACCAGGAATAAATAATAAATTATGGAAAGTTCAGCAAATGCTCGACAGATTCCGTAGTGTCTGCTTGAATTTACCAGGAGATCAAGGAAAATTTTCCATAGATGAGCAGACGATTCCTTTTTTTAGGACGTGCCCCAGTAAAGCAGTATATAAAAAACAAACCACACTCTGTTGTAACAGCATCATCTGGGATAGTTTTAAATTTTGTATTATACCAGTGGGAAAGTACAGACCTGGTCCACAAGGATCTAGGTTTAGGACCTGCTGTAGCCCTTACTCTGGTTCAGACCTAGTTTTATGTACTTCGATCGATATTTCAACAAAATACCGCTGCTGGAAAAACTAAAAAAAAAAAAAGAAATTTGAAGGATCAGGCACAATCCAAACGAAGTGAAGGGATTTCTATTTGTCAAAGTTGTATTTTTCATGTTCAGTTGTATTTGTCATGTTGTATATTTCAATCTATTTGTCAAAGGCTCTTAAGAGGGGTGCGAGCATTGAGCACGTCTCAGAAAATGAAATTGTAGTGGTCTGTCCAAAAACAAAAATTGTTTCAAATATTTTCATTGTGGCTTATGAAAGTTATCTCAATAAACAACAACTTTTTTTTGCTTAAACTTTTATTTTTAGATATTTACACACATAATCCTAAACTACACAATTGTGTAGATTTAGCCCGAAAACGGCTGCATTAAGGCCGAACCCACAAAATTGTGCGGGTTCTCTCTTGTGATAACCTGACATCAGGTATTTTTTTATATTTTTTTTTTCAATCAAATACGATCCTATCGATAAGGGGAAACCCAAACTTTCAATTTCTACCAAAAAAAACTCCCGGTCTTAAAGGGTTAAGTACCCATACTAGTCACTTGGAAAAAGTCGAACGCTAATGATAAGTCTATGGGAGCGTTATTTTCAAATTTCTCGCTAAAATTTTAATATTTTTGAATGTTTTTTTTTTTTTTTTTTTTTTTTTTTTTTTTTTTTTTTTTTTGCATAGAATAGCTGCGGATGATCTACAACCGGACTAGTTTTTACTTTTTCGATTTTGATTATTATTTTTTTTTCTATAATAGGATAGTTTCAATTTCGGAACCTGTTCCGAAAGTAATTGTATTTTTTTATAAAAGAATCTGAAACCGAAATCGAAAAAGTAAAAACTAGCCAGGTTGTAGATCGTCCTCAGCTATCCTATGCGAAAAAAAATCATTCAAAAATATTAAAATTTGAGCGAGATATTTGAAAATAACGCTACCATAGACTTAGCATCAGCGTTTTTAGGGTTTCGTTCATCTGACGAAACCCTATTCGTCTCGCTCCTCTGTCTGTCTGTCCGTCACAGAGCCCGTTCTCAGAAACTATATCTGTTGGAGACTTGAAATTTTGCATACTTATAGCTGTACACCTCACATCAAACGACAAATCCTACAATTTTGAAAAAGTCTTATATTTAATCCTCTGGGCTCCAACTTGTGTATTTTAATCTTTTTGTTCTAACTAAGCCCCTCATTAAGTTGAAGACTTAAAATTTTGCATACTTATAGCTGAACACATCATATCAAACAACAAATCATAAAATCTTGAAATTGTCTTATATTTAACCTTCTAAGCTCCCACTTGTGTATTTTAATCTCTTGGTTCTAACTGAGCCCCTAAATTAAGTTGAAAACTTAAAATTTTTCATACTTATAGCTGAACACATCATATCAAAAAACAAATCATAAAATCTTGAAAAAGTCTTATATTTAACCCTCTGGGTTCTAACTTGTGTGTTTTAATCTTTTTGTTCTAACTGAGCCCTTAATTAAGTTGAACACTTAAAATTTTGCATACTTATAGCTGAACACATCATATCAAACGCCAAATCATAAAATTTTGAAAAAGTCTTATATTTAACCCTCTGGGCTCTAACTTGTGTATTTTAAGCTTTTTTTTCTAACTGAGTCCCTATTAAGTTGAAGACTTGAAATTTTGCATACGTATAGCAGAACGTTTGCAATCACACGGAAAATCATAAAATTTTCAAAAAGTCTTGCATTCTTTACCCACCGTGCTAAGCAATTTTTCTAACCTCCCCCCATTGCAACCGGTGGGTACTTTTCTAACTTTTGCCGACACCACTTTGACCACTCTTTCATATTATGCACATAGCCTTAAATATTTCAGTTCTACTTTTTACCACCAGGGGGCACATACCTATATCGGGTGCTATAGACCCGATCCCCTCGACTAATATATCTACGGATAGGTTGTAAAATGGAGTTTCGTTCGGATAGAGGTTTGTGTAGAATAGAGGGCGTCCCCTGGTTGCGAAATGTGGAACTAACAGATTTCGCAAAAGTATAAATTGTTTTGAAAGGAATATTAAACGAAACCCTCTGTGCGATCTGTGATCACACTTACCCACTTGTTTCTTTTCCCCGTGACTGAAGAAAGTTCTTAAGAATCTACATTAGTCATGCGAAGAAACTCGAACCCTAATGCTAAGTATGTGGGAGAAATCTTCACAGTGATAAAGCTATACAGCTTAAATGAGAGAGAAATATATGCATAGAATACCTGAGGTCGATATATATAGTTATGCGTTTGTAATTTTTCGATTTTGTTCAGTTTTTTTTTTTTTTTTTTAAGCGGACATTTTCACTATTGGAACTGGTTCGAATGCGTTGTGAAAGTGAAACTTTCCTCATATAAAAAAACAAATGCAAACAAAATAGAAAAGTACAAACTCACAACAATAGATATCGACCTCAGGTATCCTGATTAACGAAAATTATTTAAAAATATTAAAATGCGAATGAGAAATCTGTAAAGATTTTTTTTCATAGATTTAACTTGAGTTTTTCCGCGTAAAGGGTCTACACAAGTCACGGGAAGAAATTTGATCACTAATGTTCAACCTATGGTTAAAATCTTTTCAAATTTATCGCTTGCGTTTTAATATTTTTACACGATTTTTTTTTTTTTCCAGGATACCTGAGATCGATATCTAATGTTAGCGTTTGTGTACTTTTTCGATTTTGGTTACAGTTTTTTTATACGAAAATAGTTTCACTTTCAGAACAGGTTCCAACCTCTTCCGAAAGTGAACGGTTGGTTGGTTGGTTGATTTTTGACGGCCGATTATCTACACTAGGGATATGGGCCCGGGGGGGAGTGCCCTTCGTGGGAGTCTTTCTAAGGGAACCTAACCCGTATTTACGCATGGAAATCCATGGCTCGAAGAAAACCACGAAAACTCCGAACGATTAGGCCGACGGGCGCGATTGGGATCGAACCCAGCACCTCCCGTCTACCAGCTTCGAGAGGTGAACCTCTCAGCCACTGGTGGTGCGCCGAAAGTGAACCGTTTTGTCTCATAGGTTTAACGTTAGAGTTCGAGTTTTTCCGCGTAAAGGGCTAAAACTAGTAACGCGAAGAAATTTTAACGCTAATTTTAAAATTTCTCGCTTGCATTTTAATATTTTTAAAAGATTTTTGGCATAGGGTACGTGAGGTCGATAACTTTTATCGTGCGTTTGTACTTTTTCGATTTTGGTTACAGTTTTTCCTATCAAGATAGTTTGACTTTTGAAACCGATTAGAATCGGTACTGAAAATGAAACTGTACTTATATAAAAAACTGCAACCAAAATCGAAAAAGTAGAAATTCACGATAAAAGTTATCGACATGGGGTACGCTATGCAAAAACTCTTCTAAAAATATTAAAATGCAAGCGAGAAATCTGTAAAGACTCCTCCCATAGGATTAACATTAGCGTTAGAATTTCTCCACATGACTAATGTAAGAGGCTATTTCAGTGACGTGAAAACACTTGTTCGATCAATGTTAATTATGTGGGAGAAATTCTTAAAAATATCTCGTTTTCATTTGATTATTTTTAAATGATTTTTAGGTGCGTTCGTAATTATATAAATGCGTAACACCTATAGTCGTCGTTCGGTCCGCCTGTCTGCCCGTCCGCATATAACAGAGAAAAAACTAAGCCAACCGAATGGTCTGAAATTTTAAATATATAATTGTTGCAAAATTTTGTCGAGTTATTTCAAATTTTGTGAAAATTGGATGTATAGTTTAATTACAGGGGCATTCAAAAGTTTTCCGTTACATTACGGCTAATGGGGAAAATTATTGCAAGTGCATTTTAATGATGTTACAGCCTTCCGAACGGTCTGAAATTTTAAATATATAATTGTTGTAAAATTTTGTTGAGTCATTTCCAATTTTATGAAAATCGGATGTATAGCTTAATTACACGGACAGTCAAAAGTTTTCCGTTACATTACAGCCAATGAGAAAAAAATATTGTAAGTGCATTTTAATGATGTACAGCCTTTCGAAGAGAATGAAACTGATATGCACTTATAAAGTGCACTAAAATATACATTCAGTAGAATATGTGGTTTAAAAAATATTTATAAAACTAGTTATAGTAAGAACGCACTTCATTTGCCACGTTTGACGAGCAATTTCCAACTTGTTTTTTCGCATATGACAGCTGAGGTCGTTCTCAAAAAAGACCTTTTTTTACTTTTTCGATTTTGTTTGCAGGATTTTTTTATGAGGATGCTTTCACTTTCGAAACCGATTCCGAAAGTGAAAGTGTTCTAATTAAAAATACTTGTAAACAAAATAAAAAAAATATGCAAAATGATCTTTGTACAGATCCAGCCCAGCTTTCAAATACAAAAAAAAAAAATTAAAATATTAAAATGCAAACGAAAATACCTTTAAAAAATTCCCCCATTGTATTAATATTAGCGAACGGCGTGTTGTCGCGTAACTGAATTAGTCTCATAACAGTACATATACATATACTTAACCCACTAAATAATTATACATAACCTACACTAGTCACGCGAAGAAACTCGAAGGCTAACGTTAGTATATGGGAGAAATCTTTACAGCTTAAATAATATATATATTTGCATAGGATACCTGAGGACTACGAGTATATATGGGGCATTCTCACAAACTTTTGACTTTCGGGAATAAAAATCTGGTGAAATTAAACATGCTAAAATCACATTTTAATCTGATAAGCAAATGCCTTAATGATTCAAAATAAAGAAAAAAGGGTCAGCAGCGAAATTTTTTTTATTTAACTGCGGTTTAAGTTAAACTTGCGAGTTTAATTTTCCTTACCATTTTACCACTATAACTTTTTATTTTCTTCTACATTTTTACTTATAATGAATTTGCATAGTACCCACAGGACATTCAAATAAGAAATAATAAAAATGTAGTACAATTAATACAGAATTTTTGTATAACATTGTCTTAAAGGGATATTAAAGACGGGACGGTATAGGAAAAAAGGGACGAAATGGGAAAAAAAGGGACTGTAAGGATGGAACGGTAAGGAAAATTATCACCTATTTTTAGGAAAATCATGTTAAGACTAAGTGATAGCCACAATGTTCATTGATTTCTAGAAACAGTTGTTAACATTGGATTAAATATTTTTTTTTCTTAATTTACCTTGAAAAGTGCAGAAATAAACCTTGGGGACGGTAAGACTACCAATAAAGCCACGATCTTGAAATTGATATTTAAATGCTGATTTAAATTCTGCAGTAAATTTCCTGTCAAAGAATTTTAGACATTCTTTCTTTAGCATACTTCTGCATGAGAAAAAAACTTGAAAAAAATTCTGTGGCTGCGTCTGAAGTGATTTTCTGTATAAGTTTAGCAAGAGGGACGGTAAGGATGAAAAACCCAGGGACAGAGTTCAAAAAATAATATCAACCGTAAAAATATGTGCAGGTTAATTTTTTGCACAACATTTATATTAAACAATTGAGAAATTTTTAAAGAATTAAATAAAACTGACGCCGGAAGGAAATACTGTTAATAACTTTAATAAAAATTAGAAAATAGCGATACAATAGAAGTCCATGATAAGAAGCATGGAGAATAGCACACTATGGAACTGTTTAAAATACTTAATATTTATATATAGAAAAGGGTTTAATGGCCATGAAAAGATAATTTAAATTTAAAAATACATTCGAATGCACTGCTGAATTCAAGAGGGGGGGGGGGCATTTCCCAAGGAAAGTTTGAGATTTTATGCTTTTTAATGAGTAATTTCCACACAGAATCTCTAAAATGTCCCCCCCCCCTCCAGAGCCACAGAAATTGCTTCCGGAGAAAAATATCTGAATTCAACACTGCTCGATCGGCGTTAGCAAGAAAAAAAGGAAATATTAATTAAAACGATATCTTAGAAATTCCCCTTAAAGTTGAGAAAAATTAATTTAAAAATTAAAATTTTCAATAATGCGTTAACACTGACCAAAACCAAACTATTTAAAAAAATGTAAGCATTCCTCAGTAAATAAACATAACTTTTTAATTTATTAGAATTTCTGTACGAAGTAAGTTGCAGTTTGTACAGAGAAAATACAAAAATATCTGAATCACATTTGAATAATTAAAATAATAAATACCTTTATACCTGGGTTCTTTACTTGAACGCTAATCCAATGGCGCTGCTTCATGGGATTCAATAAAGAAGTGTTGTAATTTTGTCTTTGTCAAATTTCCGCGCATGCGCATTTATATCTGTTCTCCTCCCAACAAAAGGAATTTTTCGCTTACGTCGTTATTTTATGGCAGTGTTGTATCAGGTTTAGAGCAAAGTTGCGTTGCAAGAAAGCGATTGATTATATTCCGTCTACCTAGTAGTGTCCTTGCAGCAATATTATTACTTCAAATTTGTCGTGACAAGAAAATATCAAGAAAAAATTAATCTTGCTGCAATTGTCCATGCTATCTGGGAAGTATGAGAAAAGCAGAATTATTTGGTCTAATATCAAATAATATGCCTAAAACAACCACCTACAAAATTGATTCGCTATTAAAAAATGAAGGCCCCGATGTTGTGAGACTGCCTCCTTATCACTGTGACTTAAATGCCATTGAATATGTATGGGCATCGGTAAAGTTGTATATAAAAGAGAGAAACGTGACAGGAGACCTCAGTCTTCAAAATCTGCAATCGCCCTTAAAAGATGCTCTTTCCAAAGAAGATAAGGATGAGTGGGCAGAGCACTGTAAACATGTAGAGGAGATTGAAGATGATTATTGGAAAAAAGATGGACTCGTAGAAGAATTGGTGGATGATTGCATCATTGAAGTTGCATCTAGTGACTCTGATTCAGATACCGACGATGAATGGAGTTACAGTGAGAGTAACTCAGATTCAGAATAAAAAGTTGTTATTAATAATAATTTTTTATTCTAAATCAAAGTTTTTTTAAAAAAACAAGAAAATTTAGTGACTTATTAATAAGTTCCATGTTTAAAAAAAAATAAAAATTTTAAACACGCCAGTGCTGTGAGTACACTGCCAGTCCTAAGCCTGGGTAAAGTGTGAAGGGAAGTTAAAAGTAAATACAAAACATTGCTGCTAGCATGAGCGGCAGTTTAGCTTATTTGTTTCAAGATTCCGTAAATGAGCACTTCTTCCATGCATAATTTATCGAAACAACAGTTTCGTACTCAGGATTTAATTTAGGGGAAGGGGGTGGGGGTGCAGGGGCGGACTGGCCCACTCCGCGATCGCGGGGTGTGCCAAAAAATAATAAATTGTTTGAGCTTTTTGTTTCTTTTCAATAAAACTAAAAAACTCCTTTTTTTTTTTTCGTGAAGCGTGTTTTTTTTTCCTTTGATCAGGTTAGTCTGATTTCTCTTTTCTCTCTCCCATCTGAAATCTTTGGAAGATCCTGTTCAAATTACTCATTTTGTATAGAAACCGAGAGATAGGGGATAAAGTAAAAAGCACATATCGCTCACCCACAAAAAAAGTGACACATCGCGCAAAAATTCATTTTGCGTTTTATTCCACAGATAGATCTGTCATAGGTGCGTCTTGATACAGAAAAAGTTTCATAAGTGTAGTTATGCGGAAAATCACTTTATTATGCTCTATGTCTATTCATGATCGTGACCACAGAAGGGGGCGCGGGTTGTGTGGGGAGGTAAAATTATTCAAACTTCCAAACTTCATTTATGCCTTTATTCTTAAGGCTTTTACACTTTTACTCCTGCATCCAGAGCTAAGTGCTATAATTTCTTTTTACAGTAAAATCATGTAAATTTTCTTTTGCCTCTCCTGTGAAATTTACTTTTGCCAAGATGTGTCACTTTTCTTGCGGGTGAGGAATATAGTGAGTGAAAGGTGGGAAGTTGTTCGATGGGATGGTTTGCCTGCGGACACTTGCGTAGTAACAAAAGATAGACAAGGATTAGCTTACATATATAGGGATGATCTACAGATTAATGATCTTGGAAAGCAAGGATTAGCTTATAGAGAAAAATGAGAGGAGGCCGCGGCAGACTTGAATAATAGTGACGTTAAGCACGGCAATTTTTTAGAATTGGTAACGCTGCTATGTAAATATATTGAAATTTTGCACGATTATTGTGGTTTAGCTCGTGGTATAGCAAGGCTATCAAGAGAAGCCAAGAAAGAAGATCTTCAGAGAGTATGAAGAAGACTAGAATAGAGCAGATAGAAGAACAAAATGAAAATCCTAATTGGCATGGAAGAAGTTCGTTGATTTCATTCCTATCCAAGTCATTTATAAGTAAATCAATTGCTCATCTCTCCATTCAGATCCAAATAAACATTGCCGATGAAGTAAAACAGTCAGTTTCATTCAATATTGAAGTAGATTTCACACAAGATATATCGGTAACGGCGCAGTTGACAATTTGTATTCGTTGTATTCATGCAGCATGGTAAAGGGAAGGTTAGCTTTAAAAATTGGCTGATGCTCCCAAAACAACAGGGAAACTCTCTATCCCCAAGTAAAAGAAGAACTTAAAAAGTTTAAACTCCCTTCTTCACAAATAATTGGCACTTCTTTCAATGGTACAGCAAATATGAGTGGGAGATATAAAGGTTTGCTGTCACAACCTAAAAAGGACAATCCAAATATACAGCATGTGCAGTGATATGCTAAATTTTGTCCTAAAAGATGCAAAAGAATGTTGCTAATTGACAATGGACTTCTTGAACTCAATGCAAGCTACAACCGTGTTTAGCTCAGAGGATATAAGCGAATGAAAGTATGGACTTTAGTGAATAATCAGCCTGTAGGTGGAAATAAACTTCTTCGCCGATTACAAAAAGACAACGCTACTAGGTGGTGGAGTAAGGATCGACTACTTAATAGCATGTTTGAGAAGTTTTCAAAACCTTTTAACGACCAACATAAGTTTTCAACATTACTTAAGTGACTACAAAGTATCACCGAAATGACAATTTTCCATCACATGTCACTAATTGATAATTGGTGCGAGTTTTAGTATATATTAACAGCAAACATTTTAAGCAACCTATCCAATATATTTACGCCCACATCGAATTATCTGCAGATAAGCGGCCTGGCTACGTAACTGCTACTAACAAAATCCAAACCCTGAAAACCAATCTGCTACACAAAATAGATCTCCAGAACCTTCAAAAACAACTAATAGAAAAGGAGTAACCATTGAAATTGAGTTTCCCACTGGAAAAGAGAATATCTATATCGAAACGTCTATGTGGTGAATATTATCACAAAAAGGCAAGAAGTATTATCAGATCACCATCAGAAATATTTAAGGTAAATGTTTATAATATCATCTTAGACACAGATATTCAGCAGTTGAGCACGCGATTTACTGGAAATGACTTGCTCATGAAAGACATTGCCTAGTTCGATCCTTGCCGCTTCAGTGAGGTTAAATTTTTAAATGAATTTGCTGAAGAAGCTCTTGGTACTCTGTTTGACTTGGCGAAAGTAAAAAAAGACTGTGTCAGGTTCAACCGAACAGGCCAGCCTGGCATAAACCTCTAAAAGTAAGACCCTCCCGACCAAAACTTCATGTGAAAAGAGTTGCTGTAATTTTCCCTGTACTATGGTGATTATAATCAATCACTATTGCAGCAACAATCTCGATGTAGCAAATTTTCAGCAGTGTAGAGAAAAGAAATGAGCAATTCAAAAGAACTCTTTAAAGATAATGAGAATCGCTGTAAAGTTACTAAAAAATGTAAAATATTCTTAGCTTGTGCATTAGAATTATTGTGCTAGTTGAATGCCTATGATCATATTTATCCACATTGTACATAGTCTACAAATACATATTAATTTTATCATACACTCAAGTGTCTTGTGAATGAGTGTTTTCAACGTTTAAAATTATAAAAAACTGCTTGTGTCTATCTCTAGGACAAGAACCGTTAGAAGATTTTATTCGACTCAGTGTTGAATGATCTTTTGATTATGATTGCTATAAAAATAATTGAGAGAGTTTCCTCAAATTCAAAAGAAATGTCCAGATATCTGACTCTGGCATTCTAATTAGTTAGTAGTGAGGGTATAAATCAAATGATTCAATTTTCAGGTACTTTACTGACATTTTAAATAAACATTAATCAATGTACAAAATGTATATATGTTGATAATTTCAAATAACAAAATAAAATGTACAAATGAATACAATGATATTTCAAATGACAAATTAATCAATGTATGCGTGTCAATTTTAATAGAACTAACTCTTTCTGGTCAATTCTGACACTTTCTAGTATAAAATTTACAATGTCGTGTACAGACAAGTCTAAGGTTTTATTGACGGCATAGTGGTTAGCATGTTAGCCTTCCATGCAAAGGGTCCTAGGTTCAAATTTCGGGTGAAGGATGGATGTTCCTAGGTGTTGTCAATGTGCATAGGTTAGGGTAAGCTGTGATCGGTTCGCGTTCGGAACCCCTTTATAAGAAGCCATCATTATTCTAACGATATCTTTGGCAGATGCTGAAAGCGATTGATCCACAATTGGACTAAACAATTTTTTCTAATACAAAGAATACAAATATCTGAACAGAATTCCCATGAGAAATTTAAAACGTTTTTATTTATTACGTGTATATTTTTTAATTGTTTAAAGTTTACATATTCAAAAAATAAATCAAAATTAAGCAAGTTAACACCCCCCCCCCCCCCCCGAGTTAGAGCAAAGGGCCATTGTAACAATGGGATTGTCGCTAAGTGAGCCAATGCCTAAGTCTAACGGGGTGGGCCAAACTACGCCAGTCCGCCCCTATGGGTGTGGGAACTTAAATTTCCTCTCAGTTTTGCGAAAACTTTTGGGTTGTGCTGACTCGGTTAGGTAGATTTCGTAAGAAAGACTACCTATTACATTCCCCCTATGTTAGAATTTCTGAAAATTTTTTGCAGATCTACGCCAAAAATTCATAACTTCGTCAATTCTCAAGATATCAAATCAACTTAAATTTATTATAAATTTTCTTAATATTATCTACAACTTTTATATTGACAATTTTTTGATAAGACCTCCTACCGGAAAAAAAAAAATAAAAACGAAAAAAAGGGGGGCAAGGTTGCAGAAGAAAAAAATTCATAACTTTGTCAATTCACAAGATATCAAATCCACTTAAATTTATTATAAATCTTCTTAATATTATATACAACTTTTATATTAACAAGTTGATAGGACCAAGTCTTATAGCAAAAATGAAAAAGAAAATAGAGGTTGAAGAAAAAAATTATCGTATTAACATGATTCTGATAAAAACCAGATCTTATAAAAATGAAATTAAAAACTCGTCAAAAGCCGCCAGATAAAATTGTTAAACTGAGTTTATCTCTAAACTTGATTTAGGTTTTGTTGGGGAAATTTACTTAACTTCGAAATCTACCTCCACCTGTAGGCCGAGCCGGCAAAGAATTTTTTTTTTTAACGTAAAGACATAAAATTGACAGGGCTGACTATTAAAGTAATTTGGAATAGAAATATGCTTTTAATTTTTTTGTTAAATAAATTAGTCATTGAGTCATAAGCGATTTTTGTCGCCTGACGACTGGTTCTTCTCCTTTCTCCCGCTATCACGTCCGGAAATTCGGTTCAGAAAACAAACTTTGATAGCATTTATTTTTTATGGAAGGGAGGAGGGGAATCCTGGCAAAAAGCTCTTCATTTAGTTTGATTCATAATTATAATCTCCATGTAAAAAAACATGTTTTAGGATTCGGACCACAGGCACATCTGTTCTAAATTGTTGTCTAAAATCTTCCTGTATTACGAACTGCTGACGCCTACGTCTGTAGGAGATGCTTTTAATTTTGATCTTTATATTCCCTTTTTGCTCTGTGGCAGAGTTGTATAACAATAATCTTGATTAAATATTTTAAAATATAAATTTGATTCTATTTTGTTAAAAAAAATAAAAAAATCTAGTTGATTTAATAATTGACAATGTGTTTCCAAAGATTGTAGTGGACACATGGCATGTGACAACCTGCGCAAAGAAAAGCACAAATAAAAATGCATACACTTATTTCAAAGATTTATAAAATGGTGGATACTTCATTGCAAAATTAAAGAAAAACTGAAAATAAATAACGCAGTTGAGTACGTATAATGAAAATAAAATATAAATCCTCTGTATTAGTTTGAAAAACAGATAAAAATGAATAAGAATTTTTATTTAAAAACTATAACTTGATATTGTGTTTGCGAGAAAAGTAAAATTTATAAGAAAAAAAAATCATTGCAATAGTTTGCATTTAATAATTTGAAATATTTTCCTTCATTTAAAAATCTCTAAATGAATCCGAAAATAGCATCTGCCCTTTCCCGGCTACATGAACTCTGATGAATCTTTATCCGATTCATTTTTTAATTTCACTCTTTTCCCCAAATTTCCAGTTAAGTTTATGCTTGAATTCTGGAAAAAAAATTTTTATCACCAAGTGAATGCACGAACTTTTTCAAAAGATAAGGTAAAGAAAAGAGAGAAAAATCTTTAATGACTCTGCCAATTGCGGCAACCCCGTTCCTACCAACGAAGTTCCCTACCTACAAGATTTGGAACCTCCGAAACCAGCAACCCCACTAAGAGTTTTTCTAATCGGAGCCAGACCGTAGGGCTACTATAAGGGCTACTATTATGGGAGCCTTACCTTTATCAATGTTTTTTCTGTTTGTGTATCCTACAGCTTTCTTCATTGTTTTCCTGTAAAAGTCACGTAAAGTGAATTGCTGTTAAGGAAGTACGTTTGATTACATGTAATTTTAATTTGTTCATAATGATTAACATTTTTTTGGTATATATAAAGTAACATATTTTTTATACCATTTTAGATATGTGACATTAGTGTTCTGTGTCATACGTAGAGATGCAAAAAACCCTCAGTTTTTGAGGGGCGGGAATAAACCCGAGAATTTTGGGGAATTAACCCGGAATTTTGAGGAATATTGAAATTTTGAAGGAGTTTTGAAGATAAACAAAACCAGTTATTTTCCAATTTGAAATTTTTATTTTAAAGAAATTTCAGAGAAGAATGTTCCAAAAAGATAGATTTTACTTTATGAATTCACAAAACTTATCATTTTAATGTCTAAGTCTTTATAATTTATTACCTTTACAACAATTGCGGCTGTAAATGGGTGAGGATTTGAATGTTTCTTTAAAAAATTATTTTTTTCAGTTTCTGATTGCTCGCACATCTCGTTTTCAGGGATACTTTATATTAATTTTCCAACGAGTTGCATTGTATTTTTGTATTGATTTCTTTTAATTTTCTTAATTTTTTTTTGTTTACATTCGTTGATTCGAAGAACAGAGGTGAAGTTTATATTCATGCCAGGGAAGATGAATCTCTCATCTGCATCTTTCACTTTTTACTTATCAACGATTAAAATACCAAATTTTTTCATTTCTCTTACTATTTCTGCAGATTAAGCCTGTATTTCGTTTGTTTTCATGTAAACCGTGCTATTTTTTCTCATATTTTATATTATTAGTTTTGTTTACATTGACAAAAGTTGCAATCATTAAAATAATTGAACATAATAAATTTAAAAAATTTCATGCTTAAAACTTTCTGAAAACTCCCGGGAATTTAAAAAAAATCCTTCCCAAAAAACCCGGTTTATTCCCGGGAATAAACCAGGTTTTTTGGGAAGGAATTTTTTCCATCCTTTGCAACTCTAGTCATACGGCAAGGTAAGAAGTTTCTGAATTTGAATATCTAAAACTTTCAAACATGTTTATTTGGGAACTTCAAACATGGGACTTAAAACGGCCTGTGGGGGCGCTGATCACAGCCTTCGCTACACGAAAATTGTTCCTTTAACTAATGTTAAAGTACCATTGATATCATTCTTTGTTGTAAATGCGTTTGAAAGCATTAAATATTTAAATTAGGATAAATACTAACTTGTCATATAGCACAGCACACAAATATCGTAAAAAATCTGAAATTGTGCAAAAAAAAAAAAAAAAAAAAAAAAAAAAGTCCTTCCGGCCAGTGCCGGGAGGAAGAGGTAGCTTTCATATTCCTTATTTTAAAAAAGCCAACTTATATCATTCAAACGCACGAAGCTCAATTTAGTGGAGACCGAATATAGGAGATTCAATACTAATTTTTATCAATATAATGAATGAGAATTTCGCGAAATTAGTCAGCTTTATCCAAGCTGCTTTTCTTTAAAGTAACTTATATTTGGCTGCCAAATTCGGCGATTTCTTAAACTGCCTGACATTTTAAGACAACATGGTGGATGAGGCTAACCAGTGAACTTGGTCGAGACCATAGTAATTGCTGAGCACATGCTCACTCACATCGGAATCGGTTGAGATATACGAGTGCTGTCGCATGCAAAAAATCAGATTTTTCAAAATGTCACCCACAATAGAAATTGAAACTGCTATATCTGAGCCATTTTTTAAGGTAAAGACAAACAAAAAATGCTCCTTTTCAAGGTCAAATACTTAAGAAAGAAACCTTTTTCAATTTCTAATTTTTTTGCACCTCACTTTAAATATATATTTTTTTCTTAATTTAATGGCCGCCAATTTGAAACAAGATGCCTGATGAATCTGGCCAGCGAACTTGGTCGAGGTATTGATGTATACTATCCACATGCCTTCTTACATCGAAATAGGCGAATACGTGTGTTATCGCGTGACAAATACAAGATCGTTTCAAAATGTTAGCCATGCTAGAAATTCAAAGTGCTATAATTCAACCATTTTTTAAGATATAAACAAAAGTACAAATTTTCAGAAACAAAACTGCTCCGGAATCTTTGTATCAAGGCCAAACACATTAAAAAAAATCTTTTTCATTTTCCAATTTTTTAATACCTCATTTTAAATTTAATTTTTTTTTAAATGGCAACCATTTTGAAACAAGATGGCGAATGAAGTTGGCCAACGAACTCGGTCGAAACATTGGTATGTACTATGTACAGGCCAAATTACATCCAAATCGGTTCATAAATACGCCTGTTATCGCGTGACAAAAATCAGGTCGTTTTAAAATGTCAGCCACAATAGAAATTCAAAATGCTATTACTCAGCCATTTTTTTAGATATAGACGAAACAAAAACTGTTCCGGAATCTTTGTATTAAGGTCAAACACATACGAAAAAAATCTTTTTCATTTTCCAATTTTTTGGTATCTCATTTTAATTTTTTTATTTTTTTTTTAAATAGCCGCCATTTTGAAACAACATGGCGGATGAAGCTGGCCAACTAACTCAGTCGAGACATTAGTATGTACTATGTATATACGAAGTTACATCCAAATCGGTTCATAAATACGCCTTTTATAGCGTGACAAAATTCAGGACGTTTCAAAATGTCAGCCACGCTAGAAATTCAAAATGCTGCAACTCAGCCATTTTTTAAGATATAGACGAAACAAAAACTGCTTCGAAATCTTTGTATAAAGGTCAAATACATAAGAAAAAAATATTTTCCATTTTCAATTTTTTGGTACCACATTTCAAATTTTAAATTAAAAAAAAAATTTAAATGGCCGCCATTTTGAAAGAAAATGGCGGATGAAGCTGGCCAACGAACTCGGTCGAGACATTGGTATGTACTATGTACACACTGAATTGTATCGAAATCGGTTCATAAATACGCCTTGTATCGCGTGACAAAATTCAGGACGTTTCAAAATGTCAGCCACGCTACAAATTCAAAATGCTATAACTCAGCCATTTTTTAAGATATAGACAAAACAAAAACTGCTCCGGAATCTTTGTATAAAGGTCAATTACATAACAAAATAATATTTTTCCATTTTTAATTTTTGGTACACCATTTCAAATTTTAAATTTTTAAAAAAATTTTAAATGGCCGCCATTTTGAAACCAAACGGCGGATGAAGCTGGCCAACGAACTCGGTCGAGACATTGGTATGTACTATGTACACACCGAATTATATCGAAATCGGTTCATAAATACGCCTTGTATCGCGTGACAAAATTCAGGACGTTTCAAAATGTCAGCCACGCTAGTAATTCAAAATGCTATAACTCAGCCATTTTTTAAGATATAGACGAAACAAAAACTGCTCCGGAATTACATAACGAAATAATATTTTTCCATTTTTAATTTTTTGGTACCACATTTCAGATTTAAAAATTTTTTAAAAATTTTAAATGGCCGCCATTTTGAAACCAAATGGCGGATGAAGCTGGCCAACGAACTCGGTCGAGACATTGATATGTACTATGTACACACCGAATTACATCGAAATCGGTTCATAATTACGAGAGTTACAGTGTGACATAGGTCAGATATATATATATATATATATGGATATATATATATATATCAGGGTTGGCAAGGTTTTGGACACAACGGTAAAAACCAAGGTAAAATCCATGGTTTAAACCGTACTGTCCAAAACCCTTCTGTCTAAAACTGTCTTAAACTGTCCAAAACTATATTTTGCAGTAAAATTGTATTTATCAGAACAATGCTAAAAGTTTAAAAAATTGGCAAAGAGATTACAATACAAAAATACCAATTTAGTATTAACAACCTAATTACCTTACGTTATACTACCTAACAATTTAGTAGTAACAACCTAATTGCCCTACATAACAAAGTAATTACATTAAGAAGATATTAAATTTAATTATGTATCATAATTTTAATGTTATTCATTTAAATAATAGTAGTTAATAGAAGTACTAATGATTTTTATGAAGAATACATTCTGATTCTGTTACTGAAAGTCCCGAGAGTTGTTACTAGAAATAATTGATAAATGGAGTTCAGGTTCAGCATACTGATTAAACCAGCTTACGGTTGCCAACTATGTATATGTGTATAATAAGAAATAGTATAAATAAAAATAATTGATTTTGTTTTTTTTATGAGATATTTAGATATTGACTATTATTATAACACTATATTATATGACTATTATTATAACAACACTATTTAACTCTTAAGAAATAGAATGTTCAATAGAATTAGATTAAATTCATAATAAAAATACATAATTTAAAAAATAACTTCTAGATTTTAAATTAAATATTTTGTGTTTTCTTTCATTATTCTATAATCTAGAAAAGATAATTTACAATGAAATATTATTTAAAAGAAATTTCTTTGTAACATTTTCTTGCACAAAAATTGAAACAAAAGCACTAGTGTTAAGCAAATCTCCCCTCCCTATACTACATGTGTGGTATTATAAAGAATTTCTTATTATTATAACTCAATTTTAACAGAAACAGAACATTTTATGTTACACAGATATAAGAAAAATTTGAAATTTTTTTTCATTTACCAAAGAATTAAAATGGAATGTTAGTAAAATATATTGTAAGATATTTATATTTATTCATATTTTTAATAAGTGTGCAGTGGTTACATGTGGAATGTTGCTTTTTTTAAGGTTTTGGACACTTTAGTACAGTTTTGACACTTTAGTACAGTTTTAGACAGTTTAGTACAGTTTTGGACAGTAAAACCCACATGTCCTGTCCAAAACTAGTTTTGGGCGTCTAAAACCCCAATCCTGATATATATATATATATATATATATACCAATTTTGAACGGAGGGTGGTTTCGGGGTCTGGGGGTCATGATCGATGAAAATATACCAAAATTTTTTGAAATCGCTTTCTTCCGAACGGCTGCAATAGGTAGCTTTTTGTAATGAAAGCTACCTAAAAAAAAAAAAATCTGAACAGGCCCGACTTAAGCTATGTGGAGCACAGTGGCAAGAATCATTCAAGGGGCCCCCTTCTATCTATCTACAGATTTTTTTTAATAATATGGAAGTGGCTAGTACTAAACTTCATACTTATTGTATTATATGCATAAATTTTGTACCCAGTACTGCTCACATCTGCATACAGGGTGTCATAAAAAGATGGTCACAACTTTAAGAAAAAATGCTTATAGGATAATAGTAGAGAAAAAAATCATAGATTGTTTGATACGAGTATTTCTTTGCAAACTTTTACTTTACTTGTCTACGTACGTTATAAGATGTCTAAAAGAAAATGCCCCAAATGGGTCATTATTAATGGTTTTTACTTGCCACATTACGAAGAAAACATTAATAAGGAACTTCTTTTGAAAACAATAGAATAGTAAGTTGTCACAATAAAATATTAATCATTAGTTTTCTAATGATATATTTTGTATTTTGCATGGGTGGAGAGGGTACTGGAAGCAGAGAGGGGAAGGGGGACCGCACTCCCTTTCTAAATGTTTGAAAATATGAATTTTGGTTACTTTTGGCTAATTTTAATCATTTGGCACCTTTTAATGAAAATCCTGACTACTCTCATGGCTCATGGGGGCCCCGTAAAAGGGGGGCCCTAGGCAGTTGCCCCGCATGCCCCAGCATAAGTCGGGCCCTGATTCTGAACAAATAAGAATTTATGTAATGCAATGATCTTGCATAGTATTTTCATGAAGGATGAAGTTATATCTTTCCTCCCCCAGATGGCGTATGTTATTGAACGTTAGTTAAAGAGGCAATTTTCCTGTACCAGTAGCTGCAATTAGTGCCCTCTATAGGCCTTTTTAAGTCTTTTAGAGCTACTATATACATACAGACTGGCTCGTCAGGCATTTTCCTTCCTACCTGACTGTCTAGCATATTGTATTTCAATGCCATTGAATTAGTTTCTATTTATTTTTAACTTTAAATAATTAATTCTCACACAACACGCTTTAATCCCTAGGACGTTATTGATGTCCGACTGATCGTCTCAAAGATGTTCTGACGAAGGCCAAATGTCCGTGGCGAGCGACGTCGCATTGTAACGTCTACAGTGCATCGCACAAAACATCTATGAGATCCTAGGTATACGTACCACAGCGATATTGGCCAATATCGGGAACAGCGACTTCGCAATATCGGTAAACGCTGCAATGACTTTACCCATGTGACGTCAGCCGCGGATAAACAGAAAAACACCAATAGGCATGAAGAACATTTTAACACTGCTCCCCCTTCGTTCAATACACAATCTTTTTAGGAGGGTTTTTCCCCCGCAGAGACGTGACTGTTGTCATTCGTGGGTAAAGTCCATTCATATTTACAAGTATCGTTTAATATGAAGCAGATCGAATAAGCAATCACGTACATCAATTCTTGTATTATTATTATTATTATTTAGAAAAAGAAAACTAATATTTTAACTGAAAAGGTGAATGAAAAAAATTCAAATTTGTATAATCTTTTGTAACTTTTTAAAGCAGCAGGGGGGGTATTTGTTTTGGATAATTTAGCGATGTATAACAAAACCTTACATTTCTTCTACCAATTTTGTTTATAAATTATTATACTCTTTAATATCTGTAAACAATTACTTCCGATTTTTAAATAAAATGTAAATATTTTTCTGTAGAAGCAACTCATATTTTTAATTTTATTTATTAATTGCAATTACCTGGAACTAAAGAATGAAACTTAAATCGATATATTAAACTAGTAATTCACCAGGATAATTAAATAAGCACAAAATAAATAAATGTTTATTGTATTGTCATAATTAAAATTGCAGTATTGTATTAATAACCTTGCTGTAATGTACATTTTCGCATGTTGATATTTCTGCATTACAAAATACATATACAGAATTTTTTTTTTAAATATTAGAAAATTTCAGCAATTTTTAATTTTTTTTCTTTTAATATTGAAAGCTATTGCTTAAATCGGGATTATAAATTCTTTAAATTGAATTATAAAAGGTAAAATTTGTCATGTAAATTTATTTTTTTTAATATATTTAAATTAATTTTTAATTTCAGAACAAAAATAACCCCCTTGCAAACGTCCCATGCATTCACAGAAAAAATTAAGTGAAATAAAACCTGAAATTATATAATTCAGTTGGCCAAATAAATTATTAAAACATTGCCTTGCATTAAAAAAATTACAAGGTACAAAATATAATTAAAGCTGGTTTAAAATGCAAAAGACCAACTTTTTGACATAAATTTTAATTTATTTTTGTTCGGAAATGCATGAAACTAGCAGGTGTTGTTGTTCTGAAACTATGTAATCAAAAACTGTTTTTTTTCCAAACGCAATAGATCTTTCGGAAAATATTGTCAAAGTGGGCGCTTTGAACCGAATTTCCGCGCAAAAGAAAATAACCACTCAAGGAAGGATGATAAAAGTCTTTGTTACGTGATCAAAACCGCTTATAACGCATTGGTAATTCATTTATAAAAAATGGAAAACACAGTTCGATTCCAAATCGCTTCCATAGTCAGGCCTCCCAATGTTTTATCTTTCCGTTAAAAAATTTGTAAATGTGTCAAAACATTTTGTGCTTGTTGAGCACAGCAGTGGAGAATAGCCTTAAAATTAGTTTTTGAAGTAATTTAAGTTTCTTAAGAAACTTATATCCATTATTAGCCATATATTATATATTAGCCACATTACATCCATATATTAGTCATATAACAATTGTTATATGGCTAGTCAAGTAAATCATTATTTAAATACTTTTCTGCATGTCAACGTATGTATTTTTTATTTTGTTTCAACAAATGCTGCTACGCAGTTTAAATATTTGCGGATGCTTGTTCAAAATATTTTCGACGCCGTCAAGTCAAGAAAACTTTTGTGCGCTCTTTTTTTTTTTTCCCTTCAATAGTTATTCATACCGTTTCAAATAATTTCGTCTTAAATTATCTATATTTATGTATCTTATTTTACAAACTCATTAAAATATCTAAAAACGCAGGTATTTTACTGACAATGGAATAGCTGGCATAGTGAAAAATATTTTGTAAAAAAAAAAAAAGAAAGAAAGAAAATGCATGAAATTAATGTATTTTCAGAAAGTAAAATTTAAGAGAGTGATGTGATTCTAACACAGTCATTGAACTCTGACATTTTGAGAAATGTTCGCAGGTTTTAAAATTAATAGTTTCAATTAATAGTCAGTTTGCCCTTTATAATTGAATACATTTATATGATTTCGTTAATATTTGCATTTTATAAAATACTTTTAACATTAACAGCATTTTTTATCAGTATATTTAAAATTATTATTCAGTTTTATTTATTATTAAAAAATATTATTCAATACTTTTAACCTCATAAATTTATTTATATGTTTAAATATATATATATATATATATATGTTAAAAGATGTTTATAAAGATATTTTAACATAAACAATTTTTTGGAAGAATGTATTTTAAGTTATTCATGTTTGCTTATTCTTATTAAATATTCTTTAATTGATATTTCGTTTTATTATACGTTACAATATGTAATATTTCTTTTATTTTCAAAAATATTTTTAACATCAACAACTTTTTAGACAGGTTTGTTTTTAAGTATAATTCTATTTTACTTATTATTTATTATTATTTAACATTTTTTATTTGATAGATATTTTATGATTGACTATATATTTACTTTTAAATTTTGAATTTTCACAAATATTTTAAATTGAATTAAAAGTTTTCAAACTACTTTTTATGTCTGTGTGCATAATAAGCATTAAAAAGTTGCATGCAGAAGTTGCTTGCAAGTTTTATTTAATTATTTTTATTTGTGAATAAATCAGCTTTTTAAAAATACTTGTTTTATTTACGGAATGTGTTAACAATTATTTAGAAACAAAACTATTATTTTTTTAAACAAAATTATCCTTTATTTCAGCAAAACATATCATATGTTGCTATATTAAAGGAACGTAAGTGTTTTGTAATCATATAATATTTTTTAACTGAAAAACGTGATTAAAAATGCATTATATTTGTTTAAAAAGTCATTTTTACATTAAAATATCCGAGAAAATATTTCAATTTTTTGCGTAAATATATATAATAACATATTTCATGTATGTGCATTTCAAAGGTTTACATAATAAAATGAATCTTTTATAATTTTTTGAAGAACTCTTTACAAGAGTTAGGCTTAGTTTTGCAAAATCCTTCGGCCCAGAAGATGAAATCAAATTTTCCCGCTCCGTCCTCAGATGCGCACTTCTGAATGCGCGCGCCGTCGCGAACAGGTGAAAAACACTTTATCCTTAAATTAATAAATCCAAAATGTTATGGATTTATAATGTAATGGATAATTTATAATGTAATGTAATGGATTTATAATTATTAAATCCTTACATAGATGATGCACCAATAGTTCCAATTTTCATGGGGCAGGGAACGCACTCTTCTAAACAAACCACCTTCCGAATGAAGTCATCAAAAACCAATTTGAATAAGCCAAATCCCGTTGTGTTGTTTGTTGTTTGACAAACAGCAGTCTCATGTCCCCTCCTTCCCCCCTTTTTCAAAAATTTTTGGACCAGTACCTAAGAATGGAACCGAAATAATTTTTTCTCTTCAGAAATTACGATAAAAAAATAGCATGCAGTACTCATAAATTTACTTTAATGTTATATAGGGTGATTATTAAGTTAATTATAACGTTTGGAATCTGTTCCATTGATGTCCGAAAGGTAGTTTCTGGGTTATGGAAGCTGGACACATAAGGCGCCATAGCGGGCGAAACCCGCTAGTGTCTATCATAATAATATCTGCCATGTGGACTGATTGAGATATTTAATCAAAATAGTCCCCCCCCCCTTCCTCATCCCCGGAAATATAACAAATACAAAATCTGTCTTTATAAACCTATCGTCAAATAGGTTTTTATTTCTTTTTCCCTAAAAAAAACATGATTTTTATATCCATAACGTAAATAGCGGACGAAGCCCGCTAGTTCCTATCATAATATATATTTTTAATAATTTTATATAGTCTATAATAAAAATTAGACTTAAAATAGCCTAATTCCATGAGTACTTGTAGTGTCAGTCACATGCTACGATTTTTGGATACCAGTATTTTAGAACGGGAAAATGTGACTTATTTTATCGGAGATATCTCATTAATTGAATAAGGTAAAGCAAACTTTTTGAAAAAAAGGAGCCAACAAGCATAGCAGTTATCAGCTATGTGACTTTGTGACTGTAATGGACTTTAGTCATTAATTTGATCTGCTTTAAAAAGATTTCGGAAGATTGAATTATAGTAGAATCTGGATTAACCGAGCTTCGATTAATCGAGGTTTCTGTTAACCGAGCCGATAATAAAGTCTGGTTTTTTTTCCTTTTGAATGAGCCTTAAAAATGACCACACTTTTTAGCTCACTGTCCGTGCTATACAGGCCCTTCTGCCCAGCACTCAACTCCAAAGAAACATTGGGCCCTGAGAAGTCAACAGCGAACAATGCTTTGTTTCCAGGAGCTGTGTGAACTTTCGTAAATTTTTCAATTTGCTTTTTAAAATTTACTACTGGTAGTTGATTTTCCTTTTAAATTTGTTAAGCTGTGAAACAGAACTTTACATATATTTATTTTTATTATTTTAAAAACGTTCTATATTTAAAAAAAAGGATGTTAAATTCGCAAGCACAGCGAGTTTTTACACACAGTTTCTATTAACCGAGATTTCCGATATCCGAGGTACTAACAGTCCCAATTAGCTCGAATAATCGAGGCTGCACTGTATAGTTAAAAAATCAATGGCGATCTTACTCTAAACGGATTTCTCTTTTACTGAGGGATTTCAAGGCCGAATCAGCTGCTGTTAGTTGCTGTTTCCGTGCTTGATTAAATAAGATTAGTTAAACATTTGAAAATTATCAAATATAAAAGGAACTAAGTCAACAGAGTCCTTGCTTTATGGTATTTTTTAACAACGCTATAAGAAAATGATTTTAAATAAGAGATTGTAAATGTAACGTTTTAAATCTGACATAATTTTCACCAAACTATCCTTTCTCTTTGTAACATTCAACTGAAAATATTTTTATTATTAGAAAGATAATATTATTATTTGCGCTACCTTAAAATTGGCAACTATAGTTAAAAATATCATCACGAAATTTGAAATAAATCTTTCATATAAATATATTTTTAAATTTACACTGTTTTGCAATATTATTATTTGGCCTCTTTGGCCAATATGACGTAATTTTCTCCATTTACGACTTTTAACACATATCAATGAATTTATTATTTAAACATTTTCTTTTTCTTTTAATATTCACGTGTAAATATAATTTTTATGACGTAATTTTCAATGTTTTCCTGCTTTTAATGCGTAATCATTTAATTCTAATTTGAAAATAATTGATTATTTTATAATTTTCTTTCATTTTAAATAGGCATGTGTAAAAATAATTTTTATGACGTAATGTTTAATATTTTCCTGCTTTTAACACGTTATCATTTAATTCTAATTTAAAAGGATTTTTTTCTGTTTATAATAGTCACGTGTGAATAATTTTTTAACTTAAAGGATATATTATTCTTTGCGCTGTTTTAACAATTGGCAACAATTTAAAATAACCTTTTCTAAAATATGTAAAAAAAAATCCCTGCCGGCTCGGGCCTACAGGCGGAGGTAGATTTCGAAGTTAAGTACTAAATTCACCAACAAAACTTAAATCAAGATTAAAGATAAACCCAGTTCCTTCGCTAAGAATGAGCTCTAGGGAGCTAAACATTTTGTGAAAATTCTAATATACACACACGCATGTATATGGAATAGGTTTAAAAATGGCTAAATCAAATTCAGAGAACCTCAAAGTGTTAAAATATGTTAATATTTCAATACTCGGGTTTTTATCATGTTTTAATACGTTTCTTCAAACTCAATGACGTTACATATTCACCTGCTGTGGTCCATTATATTTTCAATATGACGCAATATTTTGTTGTTTTTTTTAATTCGTCAAACTATTTATTTCATTTTGAATTTTCATGCAGAAATCTTGATCTAGAAAACTTATGACGTAATATTCAATTTGTTTTCAATTCGTCAAACTGTTTATCTAATTTAATTTTTCACGTGAAAACACTGCATTAGAAAAGCAATTCTTGTGGTGAGAATTTTATTGCTTTTTTTTTAATTGTTGGCAACAGCTATAACGAAAAAAAAAATATTTTTTCCTGCCATTGTTGTGTAAAAGCTGGTTTTATCAGAATCATGTTAAGACGGTATTCAAAATTTTAAACCTTCCCCATTCCCATTCCCTTGGACCGATTTTGCACATTTTCAATCCCCGCCGAGAAATTAGCTATCTTTAAGTTGTTGGCGAGTTTGAAGACGTTCCGTGCATAATTACGACTTTTATCGTGCGGACAAAATTTAGTACATACATACATACATATATATATATATATATATTTTATTCCAAAATTAATGATAAATTACTGCATGAATGGCGCTACAGCAGCACATATCAAATGCAATAAAGCATATTATATCATTTCAAAATGCTAAAACAACATAACTTCAAAAGGAAGGTGTATATCTGTAAAAATTTTTAAACAGTAAAATATTTATAAAAACAAAAACAAGAAAGACAGGTAAAAAAAACAAAAACAGTCTGTTCTTCATCAGTGGGAGGACAGACAGAAAACTAACTCCACCCCCCACTTTTTAAAATTTGCAGGTTTCTGAACACATGTTCACACCGCATTCAATACTGAAAACTATTGTCATTTTATTAATCTAATTACATAAAAAACTAAAACAACTCAAATTAAAAACAAACAAACATAATATTAACCATACAAAAACAAAAAACTTTAATAAAAAGGTCTTTTAGAGGAATGCTTAAATTATCATTAAACTGAAAACAAAAAGAAAAAATATAAGAAAATAACATGAATGCAGAATAAACATGCGCCCCCCCAAACCCGCAAAATGAAATTTCTCAAAACATGAATACCTGTATAATGTTTTCTACCCGTCAACTATAAACAAATAAATTTTTTCTTCCAAATCCATTATCAAAAGCCAGAAATTCCAGGTCTGCAACATTCTTTCGTTTCAATTCATCGATAGACACCCGTTCTTTTATCAAGACTTTAGGATGCCCATTTCATACAGAAAGATCCAGAAGGCTGCTATCACATGTTCACGCCGACAGTCCACATCGTTGCCATTCACTTGTAAGAACTGTCTTTAAATAATATTTCAAAAACTTAATAGGGTAATTGTTATTGTAAAATAAATTAGCCAATAACTTAAAAATCTGTTTATAAAAATTACTGTCTCTGCCACAAATTTTATTGAACCGTATCAATTGATTAATAATTATATTTATGTAAATTTTTTTATGCAAATTTGAAAACCAATGCGGCATGCTTCTAGTAAAAAAATTAAAACTATTTCTTTTATCGTACAAATCCAAAATCAAATTATATCACTAATTTTGAATAAAATATCTAAAAATTCTGCATTATAATCATCACTGTTTGCTCTGTTCAATTTTAAACAATTTGGATATATAATATCATATTCATTAGAAAAATCAAAATTAAAAATCAAAATATCATCAATATACCTAAAGACCTTTAAAGACATTATATTTCATAGTATATTTAAATTCATAATAAAATAAAAATAAATTTGCTGCTGTACTAGAATAGTTTGTTCCCATCCCTATACCACATATTTGATTAAAGGTATTATTGTTAAAAGTTACATAATTATTATAAAAACAGAAATGACATAAACTTGAAAATAAATCTCTATTTATATTTAATTCATCATTTATACAAAAAACATCAAAAATACTCATTAAAACTTCATAAAGTGAATCAATAGGTATATTGGTGAACAGATTTTCAAAATCGAATACCTGCATTGTCAGAGGAGTCAAAGGCAATTTGCTCAAAATTTCAACACTATTGTCAATTGACCAGAAATAACTATACTTCTTAAATTTATGCTTTAAAAAATCATAAATCTTTTTTAATAAATTCTGTAAACCAATATTAAAATTTTTGTTAATGCTTCTAGAAGTACTACAAATAAATCTAAATTTAATCGGATCTTTATGAAATTTAGGCGTTAAGAAAATAAATGGCAAACAGTGGTGATTAGAAACATCAAAATTATAAGAAAACATACTTTTAACTTTCTTCTTATATGCAAAAAATTTTTTAACTACAGGATTTTTGTCAATATTAATTTTTGAATAAAAATTTTCATTACCTAATTCACTCTCTATTTTATCAACAATAGTAAAATTAATAGTAATAAGGTAGTAAAAATTTTTAAGGATAATGTCAATAATTTTATAAAGAAATATAGTTATAAATTTAGTATGCCTTTGGAGGCATTTTTTGAATGGAAGTCTCAAATTTTGGGGCATTTCAATAATTTTTTAAAAGATTATTTACATTCTGATGAATATGAATATCAAAGTTTTAAAGATGAAGATATAAAATTTATTGAAAGTTTACAAAATAATTTTGTTATAGTCCCTGTGGACAAAGCAGCTAATAATTATGCAATAGTATGAAAAAAGTTTTATGTTGATAAAATAGAGAGTGAATTAGGTAATGAAAATTTTTATTCAAAAATTAATATTGACAAAAATCCTGTAGTTAAAAAATTTTTTGCATATAAGAAGAAAGTTAAAAGTATGTTTTCTTATAATTTTGATGTTTCTAATCTCCACTGCTTGCCATTTATTTTCTTAACGCCTAAATTTCATAAAGATCCGATTAAATTTAGATTTATTTGTAGTACTTCTAGAAGCATTAACAAAAATTTTAATATTGGTTTACAGAATTTATTAAAAAAGATTTATGATTTTTTAAAGCATAAATTTAAGAAGTATAGTTATTTCTGGTCAATTGATAATAGTGTTGAAATTCTGAGCAAATTGCCTTTGACTCCTCTGACAATGCAGGTATTCGATTTTGAAAATCTGTTCACCAATATACCTATTGATTCACTTTATGAAGTTTTAATGAGTATTTTTGATGTTTTTTGTATAAATGATGAATTAAATATAAATAGAGATTTATTTTCAAGTTTATGTCATTTCTGTTTTTATAATAATTATGTAACTTTTAACAATAATACCTTTAATCAAATATGTGGTATAGGGATGGGAACAAACTATTCTAGTACAGCAGCAAATTTATTTTTATTTTATTATGAATTTAAATATACTATGAAATATAATAAGTCTTTAAAGGTCTTTAGGTATATTGATGATATTTTGATTTTTAATTTTGATTTTTCTAATGAATATGATATTATATATCCAAATTGTTTAAAATTGAACAGAGCAAACAGTGATGATTATAATGCAGAATTTTTAGATATTTTATTCAAGATTAGTGATAATAATTTGATTTTGGATTTGTACGATAAAAGAAATAGTTTTAATTTTTTTTACTAGAAGCATGCCGCATTGGTTTTCAAATTTGCATAAAAAAATTTACATAAATATAATTATTAATCAATTGATACGGTTCAATAAAATTTGTGGCAGAGACAGTAATTTTTATAAACAGATTTTTAAGTTATTGGCTAATTTATTTTACAATAACAATTACCCTATTAAGTTTTTGAAATATTATTTAAAGACAGTTCTTACAAGTGAATGGCAACGATGTGGACTGTCGGCGTGAACATGTGATAGCAGCCTTCTGGATCTTTCTGTATGAAATGGGCATCCTAAAGTCTTGATAAAAGAACGGGTGTCTATCGATGAATTGAAACGAAAGAATGTTGCAGACCTGGAATTTCTGGCTTTTGATAATGGATTTGGAAGAAAAAATTTATTTGTTTATAGTTGACGGGTAGAAAACATTATACAGGTATTCATGTTTTGAGAAATTTCATTTTGCGGGTTTGGGGGGGCGCATGTTTATTCTGCATTCATGCTATTTTCTTATATTTTTTCTTTTTGTTTTCAGTTTAATGATAATTTAAGCATTCCTCTAAAAGACCTTTTTATTAAAGTTTTTTGTTTTTGTATGGTTAATATTATGTTTGTTTGTTTTTAATTTGAGTTGTTTTAGTTTTTTATGTAATTAGATTAATAAAATGACAATAGTTTTCAGTATTGAATGCGGGGTGAACATGTGTTCAGAAACCTGCAAATTTTAAAAAGTGGGGGGGGTGGAGTTAGTTTTCTGTCTGTCCTCCCACTGATGAAGAACAGACTGTTTTTGTTTTTTTACCTGTCTTTCTTGTTTTTGTTTTTATAAATATTTTACTGTTTAAAAATTTTTACAGATATACACCTTCCTTTTGAAGTTATGTTGTTTTAGCATTTTGAAATGATATATATATATATATATATATAACTTTTTAGGTGGGGGTGGTTTTGGGTTCCTGGGGTCATGTAATGAAAAGTTATGAAGGAATTTTTCAAAAGTCGCACCATGGTAACGACTGCAATAGGTAGTATTTCTTACGAAATCTACCTAATATGTCTGGAAATTCTGAAATTTTTAATTTAAAATTGAAATTAACCGCAAAAAGTTAGGCAAGTTAAAAATAATAAATGCACTCTGCAATCCTCGAGTTTCTATTGAATGATTAAATTGAATGAAAATGATTAAATTCCCATGTATAGTTTTTTTTTCCTATAAAACTTTTTTAATGAAACAATTTTATCCAGATTTAACATTAAACATCTCTTAAAATAATTCTTCGATTTAAAAACTGTTTACTTCAACGTGTTTATCAAACATTTCTCTATAATACTTCCCATTTTAATATTTTTGTATGCAGTAATTTTCTTAATATTTGCGAGATAGACCTCCAGTCACAAAAGATTCTTTCAAAGCGGCGATGATAGCGTTAGTTATTTTTTTTCCCGAATAAGAGACAAAATGTAGTACGCAATTGCGTCAAACGATGGCGACACCAGAATTCTGATATGGTCATTATGTAAACTGTAAATATTGCAAGGCTAAATAAAAACAATTGTCTCGGGATTATCAAACTTCATTGTTATTTATAAAATATATTTATATTTATAAAAATATTTATAAAGATTTATACAGATTTATAAAAAATATATTTATATATTTATAAAATATTTCAACTAAATTATTTATTATAAAAGAATTATTACATCACAATAGTTTTTATGCTAGGAAAATAATAATAATAATAAAAATATTATGGATGTCAGTGATTATATATTGATTATGCGTCATAATAATAAAAAATGATATTATAAAAAGGAGAGCTGAAATGAATTATTTTTTTGCGTTTCTGATCGTGTAATTTATATTCAAATAATAATTATTAATGTATATTTTTTGTAAAGTGATTGAAATTAAATATATTTATAAAATTTATGGTAATATTTTTTTTGTTGAAAAATTGCCAAGAAATAATCATCATCAAAATTGGCGTCATTGTAATTGTAATTTTATTTAACTTAATAACTATTAAAAAATTACAAAGGAACTGAGAATAATGGTCAACTAACAGACTTTATATATATATATAAAGCAGATTCACATGTGAAAACAAGTACCAGCGAGTATCGAACTGCCCATCATAAGAACAGTAGACGATGGCCCTTAACCACTCAGCCAGTGGGAGGACAAATTTTTCTCCCAAAAGTGCTTAAAAAGAAAGCATGTGTCTGAATACAGTGTCATGCATGTTCGGTGTAATTTCCATAGGATGGCGAAGAAATATAGTCCGATTTTTCATGCGCATTATAAAATGAACAACAGTCTTGCTGGAAACAAGTAAATCGATATTTGCTTCAGGGCGATTCCGTGGAGAGTGTCACACACGTATCGCAGGCTTTAATTTGCATTTATTCAATTATTTATTATATTTTAATGTTAATTCTGATTTTAGGTGGTATGGTAAATAAGTTATTAACATATTTTTAAATTTAAATGTGTGGCAATAAAACTCACAGAAGTATATCATTTAATTTCATTACTCAAAATGTGCTTTTTTTCTACTTCAGAAAAAAAGCACATTTTGAGTATGAAATTAAATGATATATTTCTGTGAGTTTTACTTACACACATTTAAACTAAAAAATATGTTAATAACTTATTTACCATACCACCTAAAATCAGAATTAACATTAAAATATAATAAATAATTGAATAAATGCAAATTAAAGCCTGCGTTACGTGTGTGACTCTCCGCATGGAATCGCCCTTCATCTGAAACATATTTATTTGATTTTTAAAAAATCGCCCGCGTCATTTTCGAGAGAAATAAAATCGAATTATTTAATGAACGAGAGTTTTCGCAAAAACAACCAATATGTTATTCCCTTCATATAAAACAAATTCATATTATATAACAATTTTAAAAAAATCGCCGGAACCATTTTCGAGATTTTGAAATTAGGAACTTCTTACATACCGTATCATCGCTTTCGCTTTAAAAATGGCTATTTAGATCTCAAAATTAACTGCACGTAGAAATGTAAACTTTACCCATGGGGAAATGTAAACTTTACAAATGGGACTTTACCCATGTGATGTCAGCCGCGGGTAAGCAGAACAGAAACACCAATAGGTGTGAAGAACATTTTACACTGATCCCTCCTTCGTCCAATAAACAGTCTTTTTCGGAGGGTTTTTCCCCGCAGAGGCGTGGCTGTTGCCATTCGTAGGTAAAGTTCATTCAACATTAACAATAAATGAAAAATCAAAAAATATGTATTACAATAAAACTATCTTTACAATGGACCATACTCTCCCCTTGGGTTTGAGGCTACAAAAATTCGTCTGCTTAGAAAATTTATGCTTACATTTTATTTTATACGGAGTTTTAGACAATTTAAGTGGCAGAAATAGGTTATACATGAATTCTTTTCTTTATTTTAAAGTAATTGCATGCACATTTTTCATTTTAATTATAAAATAAAACTTTCAAATTTTAGTTAATACGTATATATGGATTTTAATTTATACGTATATAAGTATCGGTCGAATTCGTACAAAATAAATCTGCAGTATTTTACGTATGCATTTACCTGTATTTCTGCTGCATCAAATGACGCAATAAGGTAAACAAACGCGCTAGCCGCTATTTTTACACCACGTGATTCCCAGTGTGACATCACGAGAATACTGTCCATACTGCGAGCAGTAATAATGTATTTTATGCATTTCATACAGACGTATCTAGTAAAATCTAATCCCCCCCCCCCCCCCCCCCCAAATACAAATAAAAATTGAACATACATTAAGAGAAAAAAACATGCTAATCTGGCTTTCAAGTTCAGATAAACTCCCAAGTATTTAATGCCTGAAGACAAAATTGTTAATGTACTTTTTAAACCATGCATAATTATGATTTATAATAAACCTATAAAGATGCAATTCAATGAAAGATCAAATTAGGTGATAATATGCAGTGATTAAATTCTTAATATTTCAGAACAGGACTTAATTTACAATTTTAAAAAATAGAGCTATAGTTTTGAACCAATGCTTTCATAAAACAGCTATTTTTTATAGCCATACACGAAATGAAATTCAGTCCATTTTTTACAGTTTTTAGTCTCGGTACCGTTTGAACATTTTTTTTTTAAATTTAAGCATTTTAGGGGACATTTTTGGCATAACAATAAAGGACTCAATGAAAGAAAATGATTCTATCATGAAATTGTTCGATTCCCTTGGATCAATTTGAAAAATTTAAATTAAAAGAAAATTAAGTAAATTTTAAAATGCATCTTCGCGTACAGTTTTGAACATTTTGAGCTAATTTTTTAAAACAATTCTTAGAAGTGTGCTGTATAATTTTAAGTATCGGAATTACCATAAGTTAATTAGTTTGGGAGAGAAAAAAATAAAATGTGCAAATACGTGTAAAATTACAGTAAAAAATGAATTTATTTTACATTTTTATCTATACTAATAATATAAAGAAGTAAAGTTTGTTTGTTTCTTTGCAGGAGGTAATTTCTGGAGCTATCGAACCGATTTAAAAAGTCATAATATCAAAATGACGGTGTTAGTTCCTGTTCCAATATAGGCCATAACTTATGTCCATGCCACTACTCCAAAGGGGGTGCAGGAGCAAAAAAACGTCCTAAAAATGCAATTTTTGTGTTACTGAAGGGCCTAGAAACAGGAAATTTCGAATGGTAGTTATAAGATATAAATGATCGTTAAGAATATTTCTTAAAAAATTCGAAATTTAAAAGGGGTGAGAATGCACAAAAAAGCGTTCTAAAAGGCGATTTCTAGAAAATCTCAGGCAGTACCGAACCAATTTTAAAAATAATAGTGTCAAAATGATGGTAAGAGCCCTTGTTCCAATATAGGTTATACTTTAAGTCGATGCCACTACCCCAAATTGGGTACAGGAACAAAAAACGTTCTAAAAATGCGATTTTTGTGTTACTGAAGGCCTTAAATACATGAAATTTGACACGGTAGTTATTTATTAGATATTAATGATCTCTAAGAAATTTCCTAAAAAATCGAAATTTAAAACGGGTGAAAATGCGCGAAAAGCGTTCTAAAAACGCTTTAAATTGCCATTTTTATGCAATCTCAGGAAGTACCGAACCGATTTCACAAATAACGGTGTGAAAATGATGGTGACAGCCCTTGCTCCAAGATAGGTTCTATTTTATGTCAGTGTCACTACCACCTGGTAGTTGCAAGAACATAAAACGTTCTAAATTGCGAATTTTGTGTTACTGAAGGGCCTAGATACATGAAATTTGGCATGGTAGTTACTTATTGGATATAAATGATAGCTGAGAACATTTCTTTAAAAAATTGAAAGGGTTTAGAATGCGCGAAAAGAGTTCTAGAAAACGTTCTAAATGGCAATTTCTACGCAATTTCAGGATGTATCAAACCAATTTCGGAAGTAATGTTTGGAAATTGATGGTGATAGTCCTTGCTCTAACATACGCTCTATTTCATTTCGGTGTCAATATCACCTGGGGATTGCAGGAGCAAAAAAGTTTTAAATTGCGATTTTTGTGCTACTGATGGGCCTAGAAACATGAAATTTGGAATGGTAGTTATAAGACATAAATGATCTTTAAGAATATTTCTTTAAAAAATCGAAATTTACGAAGGGTGAAAATGGGCGAAAAGCGTTTTAAAAAAGTTCTAAATTGCGATTTCTACGCAATTTCATGAAGAACCAAACCGATTTCAAAAGTAATGGTTGGAAATTGGTGGTGAAAGCCCTTGTTCCAACATAGGCTCTATTTCATGTCAGTGTCGCTGCCATCTGGGGGTTCCAGGAGCAAAAAATGTTCTAAATTACGATTTCTGTGATACTGAAGAGGCTAGAAACTATAAATATGGCATGGTTATTACTTAATACATAATAAACAATATCCCACTTCATCTATTTAAATTTTTTTGAGTTACCCCCACCCTGAGATAAAAATCCCCCCCCCCCCAACTTTGGCCCAAAAACATGATAAAACAACTTTATTTTTTTTAGGACTCATCGGATCTTCATTTCTAGTCTCAAAATGAAGTTCTTCTCCAATTTAGGTCAATGGCCATTAGTTGTCTCAAAAAAGTCAATAGGCGGCTTGCACATGTTCAGAACAATCTGGCATCGCTGCATATGGTTACCAAATATAAGGCGAATGTGGTGCTCTCCATTTGACTTATTAGCACTATAATAATAAAAACAAGTGGGTAAGTGTGATCATAGATCGCACAAAGTGTTTCGTTTAATATTCCTTTCAAAACGTCCAGTACATTTATCGCCATGGAACATCTACTAAATTTTGGCAAACCCTTCCTAAACTATCGTAAAAAGCTTCAAACAGATTCGCCTTGTTATATTTCTTAATTTTGTTCGTGCCACCCCCCCCCCCGAAATGCTACGATATATCCCATGACGGGTATCTGCCAAATTTAGAAAAGTGCCCCATTAGGGGGGGGGGGGTGAAGCGGGATAATGGTCACCGTGATTTTTTATGCGGCCTGATGCTTCAAATTTTTGTTATGTTTTATAAGCTATATTAAAGTTTCAAACAGATCATCCAGCTATATTTCCTAATTTTGTTCGCGCCCCTCCCTTGAAATGCGACACGCCATTCTTCTTTATACTTTTTTATCATGTGTTATAAAGTATCTTAAAGTTTAAAACAGATCGCATTGTTAGATTTCCTACTTTAAATGAAATCGCGGTCTGTTAGTTCCACATTCCACCACCGGGGAGCGCACTGTATTCTTAACAAAAGCGTATCCGAACGAAACTCCTTTACACAACCTATTAGTAGATATGTTACTCGAGAGGGTGGTGGTCTTCAGCAAGAATTTAAGATAATTGTTGAAATTACTATTCGGAAATAGTGGTAATTTAACTTTTGACATATTTATATTTGATAAGTAGCATGTATCTGAGGACTTTGTCAAAAAAACGCACCTGAAACGGTATGTAACAAAAGAGAAATATTTTGCCCCTCCCCCTCTCCCCACCTGCCCGAAATTTCACGTGCCATTTTTTATAAACTTTTTCTTATGTGTTATAAGCTATGTTAAAGTTTCAAACAGATCGCCTTGTTAGATTTCCTACTTTAAATGAAATCGCGGTCTGTTGGTTCCACATTCCACCACGAGGGAGCGCACTCTATTCTTAACAAAACTGTATCTGAACATAACTCCGTTAAACAACCTATCAGGAGATATGCTAGTCGAGGGCAGGCGCGGATCCACGGGGGGGTCGATCGGAGCGATCGCCCCCCCCCCAAAAATCCAACGATTGTCGCGAATTTCGACAAATGGTTGCCGAAAAAAATCAATTTTGTCAATCGTTCGCAGGCCAAAGAATCGCAAAAGAACGCAATTTCGTCAAAGGATCTCGCAAAAACGCCAATTTCGTCAAAGGATCGCGAAAAATCGTGAATTTCGTCAAAGAATTACGTAAAAAACACTAATTTCCCGAAAGAATCACGCAAAAAACGCTAATTTCGTCAACAGATCTCTAAAAAAATGCGAATATCTTCAAAGAATTGCGAAAAAAATGCGCGAATTTCGCGAAAGAATCGCTGAAAAAACGCGAATTTCGTTAAAGGGTCGCCAAAATTAATGCACAATTAGCATTGGGAGGAGATTCCTCTAGGCGCGAATCTACCGGGGCGGGGGGGTTAGATCGGGGCAAAGAAGGGAAGAACAAATTACCAAGTTGACAGCAAAACAGCACCGAAAACTGGCGATATGAAGCAATTAAAATAATAAAACTTTGTAATAAATCACCATAAAATAAAATCAAAACATAAGACGCTTTTCGAGCTAAAAATATAACAGCTCGTCATCAGCTACAATAAACACGTGTCCGTAAGCGGACAAGGTCAAAAATGAACTGAAAGGGAGAGAATGTTGCAAAAAATGCGACAGATGGCTCTAGCTGAAAGGAGAACATAAAGAAGAGAAAAGTGTTGCCAAAAAATAGAAGAGAAATTGATAGGAGAAAAATGGAAATAAAAGAAATAAACAAAATTAAAATAAAATAAAAGAAGTAAATTAAAAAATATAAATAATAATAATAAAGAAAGAAATATAAAAGAATAAAACAAGAAAAAACCAAAAGATACCCCTTTTTTTACAAAATAAAAAGAAAAGAAACAAGAGAAGAGGGAAAAGAATTACAAAAGTAATTTCCACGTTGGAGATAGGAAAGGAGATGATGGGAGATCATTGATAAGATTAGCAGAATTTTTAGAAATAAAATATGCTTCATGAAAATCAAAGTGAGAGGGAGAGGCAGGGGAAGAAATAATTTTGGCCATGGAGAAATTCAAACAATGACTGGAAGACCAACAGTGAGAAGTAATCGAAGATTTAGAGGTTTCTCGATTTGCAACATACCTCTGATGCTCGCTTAATCTGAATTTTAAAGCTCTCTTTGTTTGACCAATATAACCTAAATTGCATGAGCAAGGAATAAAATAAACACCCCACCGGTTCTCAATAGGAATAGGATCTTTTAGAGAAGAGAATTTTATTTTATTCATAGGTTTGAAGATAACTTTAAAATTAAAACTAGAAAGGATTTTAGCAATTTTAAAACAGAGAAGAAAATAAAAGGGCAGAACTATTATAGAGTTAAAATTAGGAGGATTATTTGAATCAGAAAAAGGACGTTTAGGCTTATTAAATTTATACAAAGCTTTATCAATCAAAGAGGGATTATAACCACGAGCAAGGGCAAGAGATTTGAGATAATTAATTTCATTATTCAGAGTAGAAGAGTCAGAACAAATGCGTAACGCCCTAAAAACAAAAGTATAAAAGGACGCCACTTTTTGTTGAGGAGGATGATTTGAAAAAGCATGAGGAACTTAATTCCGTTCCTAACCTTCTTATTACTAAGGCTGATAAAGGCGGTCAAACAGTTCTTCTCAATAAATCTGATTATATTTCCCACGTTGAATCTATGTTAAACTCTGGTCCATATTTCAAATTAAAGAAGGATCCTTCTACTAAGCATTTATCTGATATCAAGCATGTCATTAAAAATTTTGTCTTTCTTAATGATAACACCAAACGTTTGGTCACCCCTTCTATCGCTAATTGTGCTCGTTTCTATGCTCTTCCTAAGGTCCATAAACCTACTCTTTCCTTTCGCCCTATCGTTTCCAATATTGGTACTGCTTCTTATAAACTTGCCAAGTTCCTTTCTAAGTTACTCGCTCCTTTATCTTCCACTAACTTTCACACTGTGAAAAACTCTTTTGACTTTGTTGATAAAATTAAACGCCTTCCTCCTCGCAATTATATAATGGTTTCCTTAGATGTTAAATCCCTTTTCACTAACGTGCCTGTTCAAGGGGAAATTGATTGTTTGGAAAGAAGATTGCGCGAATTTCATTACTCTTCTATGGAGATTGATGAAATCCTGCATTTAGTTAGTGTTTGTGTCAGGCAAACTGCTTTTCAGTTTAATAATTCTTTCTATTCTCAAACTGAGGGTTTGGTCATGGGTAATCCACCGTCTCCTCTTTTATGTGATAATTTATATGCATTTTATTGAAGAAAAACTCTTCAGCGAAACAGCACCGAAAACTGGCGATATGAAGTAGTTAAAATAATAAAACTTTGTAAAAAATCACCATAAAATTAAAACAAAACACAGGACGCGTTTCGAGCTAAAAACATAACAGCTCGTCATCAGCTAAGCATACACGTTTTCGGACACGTGTATGCTTAGCTGATGACGAGCTGTTATGTTTTTAGCTCGAAACGCGTCCTGTGTTTTGTTTTAATTTTATGGTGATTTTTTACAAAGTTTTATTATTTTAACTACTTTAAAAACTCTTCAGTTTATATAAATTTCCTTTCTGGTTTAGGTATGTTGATGATCCTTGCATTTTAATTCCCTCTGACCTGGATCTTTCTAATCTCCTTTCTCTTGTTAATTCTGTTGATCCTTGTATTCAATTTACTCTCGAAGTCGAAGAGAACAATTCTCTTCCTTATCTTGACGTCTTGGTTTCGAAACACCCAGATCGGTTCTCTTCCTCCTCATGCTTTTTCAAATCATCCTCCTCAACAAAAGAGGCGTCCTTTTATACTTTTGTTTTTAGGGCGTTACGCATTTGTTCTGACTCTTCTACTTTGAATAATGAAATTAATTATCTCAAATCTCTTGCCCTTGCTCGTGGTTATAATCCCTCTTTGATTGATAAAGCTTTGTATAAATTTAATAAGCCTAAACGTCCTTATTCTGATTCAAATAATCCTCCTAATTTTAACTGTATAATAGTTCTGCCCTTTTATTCTCTTCTCTGTTTTAAAATTGATAAAATCCTTTTTCGTTTTAATTTTAAAGTTATCTTCAAACCTATGAATAAAATTAAATTCTCTTCTCTAAAAGATCCTATTCCTATTGAGAACCGGTGGGGTGTTTATTTTATTCCTTGCTCTTGCAATTTAGGTTATATTGATCAAACAAAGAGAGCTTTAAAATTCAGGTTAGGCGAGCATCAGAGGTATATTGCAAATCAAGAAATCTCTAAATATTCGATTGCTTCTCACTGTTGGTCTTCCAGTCATTGTTTGAATTTCTCCATGGCCAAAATTATTTCTTACCTGCCTCTCCCTCTCACTTGGATTTTCATGAAGCATATTTTATTTCTAAAAATTCTGCTAATCTTGTCAATGATCTCCCATCATCTCCTTTCCTGTCTCCAGCGTGGAAATTACTTTTGTAATTCTTTTCCCTCTTCTCTTGCTTCTTTTCTTTTTATTTTGTAAAGAAGAAAAAGGATCTTTTGGGTTTTTTCTTGTTTTATTCTTTTACATTTCTTTATTTATTATTATTATTTATATTTTTTAATTTACTTCTTTTATTTTATTTTAATTTTGTTTATTTCTTTTATTTCCATTTTTCCCTATCAATTTCTCTTCTATTTTTTTGGCAACACTTTTCTCTTCTGTATGTTTCCCTTTCAGCTAGCGCCATCTGTCGCATTCTTTGCAACATTCTCTCCCTTTCAGTTCATTTTTTACCTTGTCCGCTTACAGACACGTGTTTACTGTAGCTGATGACGAGCTGTTATATTTTTAGCTCGAAACGCGTCCTATGTTTTGCTTTTATTTTATGGTGATTTTTTACAAAGTTTTATTACTTTAATTTAAATTACCTAGTTGGTTTTTAAGAAATCAACACACCATACTCATTTTAACTTTTAACTGACTAGGATTAGGACATAATCCTTTTTTTTCATTCATGAAATACCCTTGAAATTCACCAATGTGGGTGGAAATAACAGTATATTTTTAACACATTATTGGTTTTCTTGAAAAAACATTAAGATGCTTTAATTTTTCAAAGGACCTTTCTTTTTCTTGTTTCTTTCTTTCTTTGGAAATTGCTATGAATCTCATTCTTTTCTCAAACAATAAAGCACTCCTCAAAAATATCGTTATACAGAAATTAGAATTGCAGCTTCTATGAAAGAACGAAAAGTTTCAACACTTTAAAGGGATCTGCATAACGTTGTCAATTTCTGTTATAGAGATTCAACAAAAGGTACACGGAATGGCATCGTCAACCCATTAGTGTCAAAAATTATGGCGCCATATGCCTTTTCACAGGATATAATCCTATTTTGTTCACTAACTGCCGAAACGTCAGTGAGGTTTACCATTGACACCTGAAAAGTATTTTCGTTTGCTTGTCTGTGTGTTCCGCGAAAACTGCCGATAAAAACATTGGATTTATATCTTGAGGGAGCGACCGCCCCTATCGGTCCCCCCCCCCCGTGGATGCGCGCCTAGGGAAATCTCTTACTGGTGCTACTTGTGCGTTTTTTCCGCGGACCTATGACGAAATTTGCGTATTTTTTTCGCGATTCCTTGACGAAATACGCATTTTTTGGGATTCTTTCGCGAAATTCGCGTTTTTTCTGCGATCCTTTGACGAAATTTGCGTTTTTTTCTGCGAACCTTTGACGAAATTCCCGGTTTTTTCGTGGTCCTTTACGAAATTCACGTTTTTTTGTGGTCCTTTGATGAAATGTCCGATTTTTGGGCGAAATTCACGTTTTTTTCTGCGCTTCTTTTTCTTGAAATTCACGTTTATGCTCGATCCTTTGACAAAATTCGCGTTTTTTTGCGTGATCCTTTGACGAAATTCGCGTTTTTTGAGCGATTTTTTGACTTGCGAACGATTGACGAAATTGATTTCTTTCGGCGACCATTTGTCGAAATTCGCGATAATCGGTGGATTTATATTTTTTTATCCAAGGGGGGGGGGCGATCTCCCCCCCTTTCTTTGGATCCGCGCCAGTGAAGAGGTATACACACCACTTAGATGACACATTTTGACCTTCTAGGATGTTAAAGGCCCGTCAGATTTCTGAAGGGGATCCTTTTTCAGAGATTGTCCTCTTTCAGAAATCTGATATTAAAAAAATGGATGTAATGGTTATGTTTTTCAGCTTTCGATAATTGGTTCTTATGTATTTTTTAGTGCTGAATCCAAAAATGATCTTCATTTTTTTACCATGTCATCACGTTAGGATTTTCCATATATCGCAAATTTTTAAAAAGTCTTACATCAGAATCAATTATCAAAAGTTAAAAAAGATAATCATCGCAGGCTTGTGTTATTAACGTTGTTCACCATAACTAAAAGAACAAAAAATAAGATAAATAATTACCATAGTATAAGAGTAAACAGAAAAAGAAAAAAAAAGACATTTAATAAATAAATTCTGTTATAACGTTTTTAATTTTACGACCTAATAAGCAACAATAAACGATATTTTGAGGAGAGGGCGGATTATAAAATAAAAGTGCTGGATAACCGAGTGTTTCGGTTAATCGGATGTCGGATAATCGAGAGTCTGTAATATTTTTAAATCGCATTAATTTTATATTCATTTAATAATTAACTGCAAGGAAGGATTTGAGCAACAGAAATTATAACTACGTTGATTATATGTCACTTGGTACCGCCCCCCCCCCCCAAAAACGATTCTCTGGATACGCCCCTGGTCGAGGGGGTGGCGGTCTTAACTAAGAATTTATTATATTTGCTGAAATTACTATTCGAAAATAGTGGTATCAATACTTCTGATATTTTTATCTGGCATAAGCAACAGTTATGCTGTATTTTTAAAAATCGGACACCGTTCAGAAGTATACTGCAATGAAACATCACGTGACTGCCTTGTAAAATAAGTATATAATAGAAATAAATCAATTAGTGAAATTAGCGCCCCTTCCCCTGCCCGAAATTTCACACGCCATTTTTATAAACTTTTTCTTATGTGTTATAAACTATCTTAAAGTTTCAAACAGATCGCCTTGTTATATTTCCTAATTTTAACAAAATCGCGTTATGTTAGTTCCACATTCCACCACCAGGGAGCGCCTCTATTCTTAACAAAACTGTATCGGAAGGAAACTTCGTTAAACAACCTATAAGTAGATATGTTACTCGAGGTGGTAACGGTCTTAATGAGAAATTATGATATTTGCTGAAATTACTATTCGGAAATAGTGGTAACTAAACTTTAGACAATTTTACATTAAATAAGTAGCATATATCTCAGGACTCCCTCAAAAAAGGCACCTAAAGCGGTCAGAAACGCTAATCTTTTTAAATAGAAATCTAGCGCCCCCCCCCCCCATCCCCGAAATTTCACTTATCATTCTTTTTTACACTTTATCTTATGTGTTATAAAATATCTTAAAGTTTTAAACAAATCGCCTTGTTATATTTCCTAATTTTAACAAAAACGCTTTATGTTAGTTCCACATTCCACCACCAGGGAATGCACTCTATTCTTAACAAATGCATATCTGAAAGAAACTCCTTTGCGCAATCTTTCCGTAGATACATGGGTCGGGATGGTGGCGGTCTTAAACAAGAATTTAAAACATTTGCTGCGGTAACAAACGCTAAGATTTAAAAAATAATTCTAGCTCCCCCCCAACCTCCTCGAAATATCACACTCCATTCTTTTTTTACACTTTTTCTTATGTGTTATAAACTATCTTAAAGTTTCAAACAGATCGAGTGGCGGTCTTAACCAATAATTCAAGATATTTCCTGAAATTACTATTCGAAAACAGTGGTATGAATACTTGTAAACTTTCTGATGATGAATGAGTTATACATACATATGCGTAGCGCCGGGGGAACATGGGGGGCGGGGCACGTGCCCCCCCAACCTTGTATACCCCGGGCGCCAGAACAGAAAGCGTAGGGGGCGCCGAATGAAGATTTTTTTTGTCTTTACATACAAAAATGTATATATATATGTATCGAATTTGCATAAAAATGTCTCGCAGCCGGAAAATCCAAAAGGAAAACTGAACCAAATGCATTAAAATTTACAAATATATAAAAAGATTCATCTATAATAGAAGACTGCAAATAGGAGAATCACTAACATTTTCCGAGGTCAATAGGTCAGTCTCTACTTCTCTCTTTTGTGTAAAACTGTTCCTCGCCGATAACCGATTTCCTATGGGGGGGGGGGGGGGGAGGGTGCAGAGTCATGTGCCCCGGACATCAGAACGAAAGGCGAAAAAGGCGCCAAATGAAGATTTTGTTTGAATGCGACTTTTCTGTTGAAAAAATTCCATGAAGGCTGTTCTATTCTTTTTGGAGCTTTCTTTTTTCCCGTCTTGCTGTGGGCGCGACGTCAAATGATTGTCCGGTACAATAAAAACAAACGGGACAAGGAGTCAGGGTTTGAAACTATGGGGGGGGGCAGAGGGGCATGTGTTCTGTTCGCCTCGCGCAGGGAACGTCAGATGAAAATTTGGTTTGCCGTTTTATACAATATATATATGTGCGTGCGAAATTTGTGTAAAAAATATTTTCTACCCGAAAAGTCAAAAAGAAAAACTTAGTACAGTGCATTAAAAATGTCAAATAGATAAAAAGATTCGCGTACAAGGCAGCAAATGAATAACCCCATTCTTTTTCTTATAATTACTTTTTTACATGCATATCACCATATCTGTCTTTAGAGGAGGCGAAGTCAGGTGACCGACTGGGACAATAAAAACCAAGCGGTCGAAAATTCACAAAATAAAAAGTAAAAACTTAATAATTTTGTTGTTGTTGTTTTGAGTCAGACATAAATTTGAAAATTAGCATTAAGTTCAGGAAAGTATCTAGACATATCAGTCTATAAATAAGAAGCGTGGTATAAGTGATAATTCCGGAAAACTGATGTAGATAGTACAGGAAGATATTTTACAAAACTGGAATTCATTTTTATACCTACAGTAAATCCTGGTTTTTTAATTCCTAAAACAATGTGACTCATATTACTATGACATTAAAGTGCCCCAATTGTAATAATTTGTAATGCTACAACAACAGTAAAATCTCGAAAAATGAAATCCGTCTATAATGGAAACGTGTCTTAAATGAAAAAACTACATGGTTCCAGCAGAAAGAATACCAACAGTTATACCTTCTAAGACGGAAACCTGTATAAAGCGGAATAATTTCCACTTCCTTTCGATTTTTTCATCAGGTTTTAATGAATAAATATTTGATAAAGCTGGTTATATATTTCAATATTATGTATTTTATTGTTACACATTTTAAATTTTAAAATAAGTCCGCTACTAGAAACTTTCGTAAATTTCTCTTTGTAAATTTACTTTGTAGAGGAAGGGGGGGCGCCAAAATCGACGTTTTCCCCGGGTGAAAATATAGCTAGTACCGGCCCTGGAAGGAGTGCATAAAGTAAAATGTTTTAGTAAAGCCTTTTAAAAGGAAAAAAAAAAGAGTATGGCATTTGCAGTGGTACAGTAAAAAAATCTCTCACAGGGCGCCATCATGGCTAATAAAGTCGCCCCTGCCTTTATCCCCCAAAATGATTTTTTCTCTTCTTTTTGCCATTTCTAGGCGTTTTGCCACCCTTGGCGGAAATTGTAAAATGCAGCTCTGTTCCTTTTGCTGCAATTATTTTTTGCATTACTTTTGGTGTATTACTTTTTACATTACTTTTAGGGCAATTGTTTTTTGCAACCAACCAAATCCAGTCTTAGAGAGAGGAGGTGAGCTTGGGCGGCTGCCCGTGATTAAAAAAAAAACTCACCCAGGGAGCCATCAGCCGCCCGTCTTTTACCTTCCCAAATTACATTTCTCGTCCTTTTGCCATTTCTAAGTAGGTGGCAACTGAAAAATGTCGCTCATGCCTTTTACTAAAATTACTTTTTTGCATGCAGATCCGCTCTCAAAAGGCGCGAGGTCGACCAACTGTCAACGAGTAAAAACTAAGGGTTGAAATATATGCAAGATAGAACAGTAACCCCACTTTTTAATGTTTTTTAAAGAATACAGCCCGGGCCGAAACTAGGGGGGGGGGTGCAGAGGGGGCATGTGCCCCAGGCGCCAGAACAAAGGTGAAGGGGGCGCCAAATGAATCGTTTGTCGATTCATACAAAAATGTGTATATATATATATGAAATGCAAAGAAACTCGCAAGCTAATGTTAAACTAAGGGAGCGTTCTTTTGAAATTTCTCGTTTGGATTTTAATATATTAAAATTATTCTTTTTTTCTTAGAATAGTTTAGATTGATCTTTAGCGTTGCCATGCTTTTAGGTTTTGAAACCGGTGCTGGAAGTGAAGGTAACTTTATAAAAATAATCTACAACCACAATCTAAAAAGTAAACACTAACCCGGTTAGAATTTAACCTCAGCTTTTCTAAGCAAAGGAAAAAAATCATTTAAAACTATTAATATGCAAGCGATAAAATTTAAAAAGATCGCTCCCATACGTTTAGCATTAGCGTTCCAATTTCTTCGCGTGACTTGTGTAGGCTCTTAACGCTCAGACTAATGTTAATCCTATGGAAGCGTCGTTTACATATTTCTTGCTCTAATTTTAATTATTTAATGACTTTTATTTTTTATGAATTTTATTATTTATTTATTTATTTTGCATAGGGTACCGGAGGTCAATAATATTTATTGTGCGTGAGGAGATGAAGGGAGGGGGTGGTCGCCAAAATCCATATTTTCCCCTGGAGCAAAAAAAGGCTAGTTTCAGCCTGAACGTACGATTGATATTAAGGTTGTACTTATTGTGCAAATTATTAAACACCTTCATTTGTCACTGTTTTAAAAGGATATGTGATTGTGTATTATACATGGGATTTTCAGATAAATTAATGTGAAATTTATATTCATATATTTTAGGATTGTGATTTATTGAGACTTTTGCAAAAACAATAAATGGCAGTGATTTTCAATTGCTTTTTTTTTTTTTTTCTTAAGATGCAATCAAATTTAAAACTTTTTAGTATGTAGCATTTCACCCACTCTCTCTTCCCCAAAAACAAAAACGCTTTAGTTCTCAACCATTAATACGGTACTGGCCAATCATAGATATTTGGTCAGTAGTTGTAATTTGATCGGTAGAAGGAAAATTTCCCCCAACTGCAAAGCTGGTGTCCAGTCACCCAAGTAGTTTAATTTCAGTGAGTAACACAGGGTGGTCACACAAAGAACTTCTTTGACCTCTGAACTTGTGTTTCTCTCTTGTGCAAAGTGAGATAATAGGAGCGTCTGTACCTCTCCACACTCCTACACACACTTGGCTTGGTATAATCTGGAGGTCATTTGTGGGAATGTACTCGTAGTTAAATGTTGTTATTACTATTTTTTAAACTGACCAGGATTGAATGAGCCACGCAAAAACAAACGCGATAAAAAAAAGGAAATTTTTACAGAAAACTCAATAACAAGCGATGTCATGAAGCACACCATGATTCTAAATTCATTCAAGTCTGTCTTCAAAAGGACGAAAATGGAATAGAAGGTATGAACATACAGAATTGTTTGTTTTATTAAATTAATAACGTTTTCAGAAAAAGCAAAAATCTCTACTCGAAACTGTGATTATTTTTGACACATTCATAAACTCATTTCTATTCCTATTTGCCTGAGAATTACAGATGTTAGCATTCAGGTGCTTAAGATTAGAATCGAGTAGCGTTCTCCCTTTTCTTAACGTTTTTTACTAATTCGAAGCAGCTTGATATAAAGCGGATTACTAAACTTGATCCGTCTTGTAATTGTCAGCCTTTGAATTTGGAAATCAAAAGTCCAACTTTGATGTTATTTTATAAAAAAAAAATCGGAGTTTTTTAGAAAAGAAAACCCTTTCTTCTACTTCATAAAAGCATCTCAATTGTAGGGCTACCACTGCCGAATGACACTGAAAATAGTAGCTTTAGTAGCCTCCAACGAAAAAAAATATTAGCATTTCTTCGATAATAGTAGCCAAAATACTCGCATACCCACTTAAAAAAGGAAGAAAAATTCTATCCATAACAATGAAACGACTTTATGAATGTCCACATTTTATTTCACAGTTTATGCTTCTGCTCAAATCAGTGAATAAAGAATAGAGTGATTTCTTCAAATGAGAAATCAAGTTATCCAGAAAATAAGGCGCTAATGTTTCAGTTACGAAGTAACTTGGTTCTTCCACAATAAAAATTATGTACAGCACCTGGAAACATAGCAATAAAAACTTCTTTCAGATCATCCCCGGAATTACTTTCTATCAGGCCTTTCATTTCAAGAGCTTCTTGGAGAGAAGGAAGAAAAGTTTTATTTGAGGAGCAGGGTTAGAAATAACGTGTGGGATATCGCAAATCCCGCATAATAAAAATATTTGTTTGGATGGAATCTTCCAAATTTATTTCTTGAACAGACATATGATTCGTATGCGATTTTTTTTTTTAATTTCGTGAAAGCCACGATTTTTTTTCTTCGAGAAATCCACAAAATCAATTCATCAAACAGTCGCGAATTTTGCCATTCGGTAACGGAAAAAAAATCGCCGATATCAACAATTGGCCTTAGAAAAAAAATAAGTTTTCCATCAGTCGCGAAAAAAAAATCTTGTAAATTTCGCCTAAAGATTACGGAAAGAAAATCGAAAATTTTGTCAAACTGTCGCGAACAGAAAAAAAAAAAATTACACCCGCGAATTTAGTCAAATAGTCGCGCAAAAAATCAAGAATTTCCTCAGTCAGTCGACAAAAGAAAAGATCGTTTAAAAGAATCGCGAATTTCGTCAAAAATCCCTGAAAAAAATACCGAATATCATTTTCGTCAACCGGTCGAAGAAAAATTCACGAAATTTGGCAAGGCATCGTGTAAAGAAAATCGTGAATTCCACGAAACAATTGGCGGAAAAAAATGCGAATTTTGGTAATTCGTCGGGGAAAAAAATCGCGAATCTCCTTAAAGGCCCGTGGAAAAATATCTTGAATTTTATCAAAGGTTGTGGAAACAATTGGCGATTTTCGTCCTTCGGTCACGGACAAATCATCACAAATTTCGTCAAAAGAATATACAAAATATTACGAATTTCGTCAAACGATGAAGAGGAAAAAAATGCAAATTTCGCCAAATGGTCGCAGACAAAAAGACGGCAGGTGTAATTCTGGGTTAAAAAAAAAAAAAAAACTGGAATTCACAGCAAATTTTCTAAAAAGTTACAGCAGAGTGAGGGAAAGGGGTGGAAATCGCCTCCCGGCGCAAATTATGCGTTTTTTTCCGCAATCCTTTGACGAAATTCGCATTTCCCGCAATCCTTTGATAAGATTTGCGATCCCTTTGTGAAATTTGTGTTTTTCTCGCGATCCCTACACGAAGTTTGCGTTTTTCGCGATCCCTTGAAAAAATTCGCAATTCTTTGACAAAATTTGTTTTTTCTGCGATCTTTTAAAGAAACTGGCGATTTTTTTCTGTGAATGTTTGTCGAAATTGATTTTTTCGGCGACCATTTACCGAAATTCGCGATATTATATTTTCCCGAAATCTTAAAATTTTCGGAACCGGATGCCTTAAATTTTCGGAAAATTCAGAACAGAATCATCCCTGAAAAGACACGAATTTGATCAAATAATCGCGTAAATAATCGAGAATTTAAACAAATGATTGCACAAAAAATCAAGAATTTCGTAAGTTGGTTTTGAAAAGAAAATCCCGAATTTCGATAAACTATCGTGGGAGAGAATAGGGAATTGCGTCAAATGATATCTGAAACAAACAGCGAATACCATCAATCGATAACGGAAAACATATATATCGCGAATTTCGACAAGTGGTGCGGAAATAAAATTTCGCCAATCTGTCGCAGAAAAATTCGCGAATTTTGGCAAAGGATCGCGGAAAAAAAATGGTGAGTTCCGTGAAACGATCGCCGGAAGTAAAATTTCGCCAATCTGTCGCAGAAAAATTCATGAATTTTGGCAAAGGATCGCGGAAAAAAATCGTGAGTTCCGTGAAACGATCGCCGGAAACAAAAACGCGAAATTTGGCAAAGGATCACGAAAAAAAGATTGTGAGTACCGTGAAACGATCGCCCCCCAAAAATCGGGAAATTTCCAATAGGTCATAGGAAAAATTGCGAAATCTCCTTCAACAATCGTAGCAAAAGATGGCGAAAAGAAATAACTATTTCCGTCAATCGATTGGGGAAAAAATAGCGAATTTTGCAATTCGTCGCTGAGAAAAATCGCGAATCTCCTCAAACAACTGTAAAAATATCTTGAATTTTACCTAAGGTCGCGGAAACAAATGGCGTCATTTGGTCGCGGAAAAATCATCGCAAATTTGCGTCTAAAGAATAGACAAAAAATTACGAATTTCGTTTAACGATCACAAGAAAAAAATCGCAAATTTTGTCAAATGGTCGCGGACAGAAAAAAACACAAATTTGGTTAAAAAAAAAAAATGGGAATTTAACCAAATGATAGCGCAAAAAATCACGAATTTTATAAATCGGTCATGAAAAGAAAATCCCAAATTTTGACAAACGATCTGGAAAAGAATCCGTAATTTTGTCAAAAGATCTCTGAAACAAATAGTAACTACCATCAATCGGTCGCAGAAAATATACATCGCGAATTTGGACAAGTGGTGGAGGAAAAAAAATCAATTTCGTCAACCTGCAGTAGAAAAATCTGCAAAATTTGGCAAAGGATCGCGGAAAAAATCGCAAAATCTCCTTCAATGATAGTATAAAAAGATCTCGGAAATAAAAAGTTATTTTCGTCAATGATTTAAGGGGGGGGGGGGGGATCCGGAATTTTGGAATTCGTCGCGGAAAAAATCGCGAATCTCCCCAAACAACCGTTGAAAAAGTGCGTTTGGGAAGATGACTTTACAGGCGCTTTGAAGAAAAAGACCAAATGTTTTCAGTAAAAATAGTGCTGTATCCGAAAAAAGTCGCCTACTGCTTTCTTGAAGTAGTCGCTTTTTAAAAGTTTTCACCCTAAAATAGTCGCCATAGCCGCCGGATGCTGAAAGTAGTCGCTAGGTATAGCATTTTAGTAGCAAGTGGCAGCCCTGCAATTGCATGTTAAGAAAAATCGGAATTTTTGAGAAATTGAGTCGGGGCGGACCAGGCCTGAATTAATTGATTTTTTTAAGGGCCGAGCTTGTTTTCACTGATTTTTTTACGAACCGAGCCTGGCCATAAACTGTGAAAATATAAACGGGCCGGGATAGGGTGGAACTTTTAATTTTCACGCCGGCCTGGAAACTGTGGCCCGTGCAGACCTCTAGTGTTCCCACCAGGGCCGTGCAAAGAGGGAGCTAAAGGAACGGTCGCCCCAGGCGCAAAATTTATGCTGCGAACCACGATTTTATTTGTCTATTTATTCAATTTTTGTTCGCAGATCATTTTCCGGGGAATTTCTTTTTTCTTTCTTGATCATTTTTTTTCCTGTCACAAAACATCATGAACTCTCTAACAAATAAGTGCAATTTTCTCTTATGTTATTTAGTTGTTTTGAATTTCTAAATTAAAATTAAACATTTTAAAGTTCCAAAATTTTATTCATATAAATATTATAGAATTTATTTATGTTTTTGAACTTTATCAGTTTTATTATACCCATTACAAAGAGAAAGATTTTTTTTGTAGGGGGGGGGGGGAAATTGAAAATTCGTTAAGGGCGCACTTCTCACGGCCATGGTACCCCCCCCAAAATTTCTGGTCACGCTACGCCTATGTATACATATCTCATAGCGCTGTTCAAAAACCCCACGCAAATTATTAGATTTCCTAATTTAAGTTAATTCGTGGTTAAAAAAGGCACGTGTCTCCTTTTTAATAGACGCATTTGACTGCAATAAACCGATTAATTAAATAATAATTAATATTTCAGCTTGTAATTAAGATAGGACTTGTATCAATGAAATCAGCGAGAAATTTGACATCGGGATGCCAAAAAATTTAATATTTAAAAAGTTAAAATTTCGTATTAAAATATGTTATTAAAGAAAACCGCAGCATCGTCATGTCTACCTGCTTTCCCGCCGAATTGAAATCTTTTTTCCTTGTCTTTCCAATTAAAGAAATTAAATTTCTATGGATCGATTTTTAGTGGATATTTTAACTTATACACATCGCAGAAATGTGAACTTTATACCAAATGAAAGTAGATTTTTTTTCCGCGTCAGTCTATTCCATTTACAAATTTCTCGGACCAATATTTTCTGATATGCGATATCGCTTTAAAATGTCCGCTTTATTTTTCGGCTTAATTTCCTCCGTGGTAACCGTGCATTGACTGATTTTACTGGTAACCCTTAGGAGAAACACGGATGATTTGGAGAAGGTCCGTTTGAACCTGCGTTAAAAAGGTGGATTGGTTAATTTTAGAAGTTAATTAGCCCGTAATTCGGTTAACTACCAACTTTTTCAAAATTTTATGATTTGTTGTTTAATGTGAGGTGTTCAGCTATAAGTACCCAAAATTTCAAGTCTCTAACATGTATAGTTTCTGTGAACGGGCTCTGTGACGGACAGACAGACAGAAAAAGGAGTGAGACGAATAGGGTTTCGTCAGATGAACGAAACCTTAATAATAAAAATCTGAATTAAACAAAAAGACAACGCGTGCTTTTAACGGCAAACGTGGAGTTCTGACGTTCCGTATGGGCTCCAGATTAGAGCACCAGTCATTGCTAATAGCAACGTGACGTCAATGCAAGCCGTCTATTTTACCTGTACTGCACGTAAAATTCACAGAATTGACAACATTGCTATGAAATTACCACATATTTGCAGAGAGCTTGATATGACAAGCAGAGGCGCCGCTATAGGGGGGGGGGGAGGGGGAGACTCTCCCCCTCTAATATTTGTGAACTTGGGAAATTTGAGCTTAGAAGTGGGAAATTCTAGATTTTTGAAAGACCTTTTTACTTTTAAAAAATTAACAGTAAAATAAATGTGATTTTTTTGTTGTTTTGTTGACTGCTTTTCTGAGAACTCTAACTGTAAACAAGTTAAATGATCAAAAGAAATACAAAAAGAAAGCCCCCAGACTCAATCTGTCATTTTTTTCTCTGTTCTATGAAAATATCATAAATCCACCAGACCTTAATTTCTCTACTCCTGTCCATCAATAGTTGACTCTAATCCATATCGTTTATTTCTCCAAAACTTTGTTCCTTACTCAGCAAATTTAAAATAACATTATTTTCATATCAGGAGGTATTATGATTCGTACACAATTGAAGGCAAAGAATTCACAAACCTTAAACTAATGCTAGTTGACAAAAAAGTATAAAAAATGTTCATCACACATTAGATCTCTAAAAATAACATAAGCGTTCCAATTAAAAAATATCCTACTGTCACAAGCAAAAATCGGACAACAAATTATTCGTGTGTCTTATGATTAGAACTATAGCAATAGGTAGCAGAGTGGTTATACAAGGTTCTTTAAGTCGTTGCTATCAATTCCAGACATAAATCTGCAAACGTCACAAATTTTCTTTTAAAATAGCATTCTATTCTAGAAATGAAAAACACGATGTCTCTTTCCCTTTCATTTTGATTTCAAACAGCATTAAAATAAGTTGAAATAGAATAACTGATTTTTTAGAAAAAAAGAATTCTTTTTTTCTTTCTAAGGATGAATCAACAAAATTTTCAGTTTCTGAAAGAATGACACCGAGCTTCCTTAACTATTAATTTTCTAATTTTTCATCTTATTTTTTTGTCTTTATTTTTATGTCGAATTATTCCAAGATAAGAACATAGAAACTAATCTAGTTTTGATTTGAATCATCTAATAGAGCTGAGACAGAGGTGTATTTAACCTTCCGTCTACCAGACGGGTCCATTGGACCCGACATGTACATTCAAAATATTTATTCAAACCAGAAATTTCTTCAAAACAAACTAAATGTATAAATCAGACAATAATAAGTTAAATAAACAAATTAAATAGTTTTAAGTAAAAATTCTGGTGTAGAATGTTTTTATAAAACTTGAGTAAAATTTCCGGTAGTTCTAGGGTTAAACTTTTATTGAACGGACCAATAGTTAGATTTTTTTATATTTTTAGTTTCAGCATTTATCTTTGGAAATGAAATTTTTTTACACATAGCTATCATTATCATACATACATTGCACCTATCATTTGAGTTGGAAATTAGAGTAGTTTGTTTCAAGTTGGGAAAATTTTGAATCCCTCCCCCCAAATAAATATGTGTAGCTACGCCCCTGACGACAAGATTCAGAGTTTGCAATGCATTTGAAGATATCCTGAAATGACAAGATTGCAAGTTTACAATGCATTTGCACATAGTGTTACATGGCAATTAGTTTGCAGTAAGTTTGATGCAACTTGCACGACAAATGAGCTGCAAGTTGAAAGTATGGTGACTTTAGAGTTTGCGTTATCTTGCAATAGTCTTGTTATGAAATTTCAGCCTTGTTATGCTGATAGCTTGCTGCAACTTTGCAGACTAAAATTGCTATGTGGGACAGCGTCCAGAATAGTGTGGAAATCAGCTATCCCAGTAATACTTAAAAAGTGCTAAAATATTGGATTCCTTAAATGTCAAACGACGCTGAAATCCAAAGAGTCGATCGCAGCGACATCTTGAAGATATTTTCTAAAACTCAAAGACGATTTAATTTTTATTGACATTTAAAAATATACCGCAGATGCCGCTGCGATCGGTTCTTTCGATTTGAACATCATTGTACATTTAAAGGATAGAATTTTTTAGCGCTTTTTGAATAGCAGTTTTTCAAACTATTTATTCTAGGTAAAGAATTATACAAGAACGAGAAGGAAGACAAGGAACCGGATTAGCTCTGGACCACGCAGGGGCTGACGGGATTTTACGAAGACGAACTGCTTGCAACCCTCCTAAGCGCTAACTTCACCTTTTTGCTACTATCACCCCTTTTCCCTCGAAAATATCCGGTGGCAAACAGCAGCCAGGGAAGATGCAATGCAATGATCTGCTTGCTTTCCTTCCGTTAGTTCTTGAAAAATGTAGAAGAATCGAGAAATAAGCATTTAAATGCAGCCTTAATCTCCTTAATGAGCGGTTAACCCGATTACTATTCGTGAAGAGAGCCCTCGGCTTTAAGGATTTAGCAGCGAGGATTGGCATTAGCACTTGGCCGTGGCGGCATTGTGAAATTCTGATGCTGTTTCGTCATAGATGTTTGAAATTTTTTATTAGTTACTTTTTTTTTTCTAATGCAATTTGCTCTCGAATTGGATGTTTTTTTTTGGGCCAAAATTCATTCTTTAATTGTTATGCATACAGTTTTAAGAGCAAGGTTCTCCATAGATATTTATTTTAAATCTGGTTAATAGCGCAGTAAAATATTTTGTGTGTGTGCGAGGAGATCGGATGTTGATGCAATGTCATGTGTAATTTTTATAAAGTATTGTTCGAAATATCAAAGCTTGTACTTTGGGGTAGAAATCTTACGCTTATAATCTATATCCTAAGAAAATTTATTTTATGGCGATGTTAATTTTTGTGTCCCATCGCGATTTATTCTCGTATCTCACTGTTTGTCCAGTCCCGAGAGCTAGCACCCTGTATAATTGAAAAATGACTCAATTAACTCAAAAATAATGGAGTATAGCTCTTAACCAAATACAGGTTTGAAAGATTAGAAACTATCGCACAAGGTATGCGTAACCAGAAACGAAAATCACAATCTATGCGTAACGAGAAATAAATACAATTTTGTTTTTATAAATAAGCGCTATAAAGTGTTTGTACACTACGAATTTTAATGAAATAGTGCTTTATCTATTGATTAAAAATAAAATTTCAGAATGGGCATTTAATAAGATCTATAACTTATTCTTAACAAAACAACAAATTATTTAAAAATCACAGTAAAACGTTATTTTGAAGAAATTAATAATCTAATAAGAACATAAAGTGACCTTGCAGAAGTCTGCAACACTTTACTGTATATTTACTAATAGGTAAACATTTTTTTAAACTCCCAACTATTCGGCCCTCCATACTATCCGGCCTAGTAAAAAAAAATGGGGAAAGTTGCAAGTGGCCGAGACAGGCACGTTCTTGTCTGTAGGAAAGTGCTAACACACAACAAGAATTAACAAGAAAGGATTGCAGAATGCAGTAGAACAGAAGGGGGGTGGAGTTAAGGCTTTATAACCTGTTTTTTCAGTTGTGCAACGGATGTTAATAAGTGCGGACATTATTTTCGTATATTCTTTTGGTGTGCTTAGTGTTTATTTATTAAAGGTTAGCGAAATAGGTGATAAACAAAAGAATGTTGTGACTATGGAGGAGAAAATACGAGTCAGCAGCAGGGAGCGACGCCAGCTGGTATTATCTGCTTGCGTAAATGGAGGGCCATTGCATCTCTGAAGAGGGCTAACAGGGAGAAGCAGTCATCTATCAACTACTTTTTCAAAAATTATAAGCTAATTTTTGACTCTTATGCGTAACATTTCATATTTGTGCAATCATTTAGTATTAAATAATAAAATAAGGTTTACTCATTTTGTTTACAAATTAGGCTTACGTTTTACGTTAGTGTTTTGCTTATTTTGAAACTGTATGTACTGTATATATAAAATTTATCTTAAAATGTGTTTAATATAATGGGGGTTGCTGTAGGTTGAGTAAATATTTATAGAACTCCAGCCTATCCACATACCCTTCCGCCACATTAGGCCGGATAGTCGGGAGTTTACTGTATTAACATTTTGTTAAATTAGTACTTAGTAGGATATTATGTATTTAGCAGCTGGGTCATTCTCCCAAAAGTGCACTATTCCAGTCCCACATCATTTTTCAGTATTTGACATGGATATTTTTGAATTAATTTATATTTTCTATTGATAATGAAAGAATACTAAATGTGTTGTTCATATACTTTTTATAGTTTCTTTATATTTTTAATTTCACACTTCACAGTATGTGAAATCTCACCTCCGTGTCATGTCCGAAACCCAGTGTTACTAAGGAAAATGTTTGATTACTTATTTAATTGGAGAAAAAAAAAGTAGTTAAATAGTTATTGTTCTAGCTACTACTATCTCAAAAGCTATTAACTTAGGATAGTTAATTGCTTTCTTTGTGTTTTGTTTGTTTTCTGAGTATGGAAAGCAGTGACCCACAATAAATTCTCATGTCCATGGTCCAAACATGAAGTTTCATTTTTTGGTTAACAAATTGAAAAATTGTCATCACATTTTGTTTCCCATGATGCTGAAGTTAACCATTATGTTTGCTGATGTTACATTATAAGTCGGAAACTTGTTTTTATATTCAGGTGTTAGATTTTGTTATAAAAAGCAACTATGGTTATTGGAGCTGGAGATTCTCACATCTGTGAATTATAATTCCAAGTGAGTAAATGAACACTAAGATGTATACTTATATATTGCTGATGTAATTATATCAGCAGATGTTGATTTAAAGAACAAAAATATTTTTTAATCAAAATAATAAATATACATATATATCGTTAATATTTGGAGCATGTTCGTTCATCACCTCTGTGAATCTCTCAATTTTAAAAATGCATATTTCAGAGAAAAATGTTTTGCAAGAATTTGAAATGACTAAATCAAAAAAGATACAATTTTTAAACTTTGAAAGAGAGAATTTATAATGTATAAAAGATGGGTGAAAAAAAGGAGCTCCAGGTGGGAGAGGAGTTTTTGGGTTTTTTATATTCCTTCCAAATAAATTTAATGTGCATTCTTATATAGAATTGCTCTTTAGTTATATTTCTAACAGAATAAATAGTTCTTTTAAGCTTTGTCGCACTACACAAACATAATTATAGCATAAAGCTCTGTGAAATGGTGTTAATAAAAAAAATGTGTTCCTGAGAAAAATATGCAGTAAGTAGTGAGTTTCTAAAAATATTAGTATTGAAAATGTACACTTTTGGGAGAATGACCCAGTCCACAATAGCTCTTAAACGTCTGTGAATAGTCTTCCCTATTTTTTTTTTTTTTTAATTTCTGCACAGTGTGTTTATCTGTTTGTTGATCATTACTGTTTTTCGTTCGTTTCTTATTTTAATGTAGTATCTTCATACTCTATCCTCTAGTTCTCTCCATATACACATACAGTGAACTTACATTTAACGAAGTCTGATCGTTCACTTAAACACTTCGTTATGAAGATATTTCGATATTAGAAATCAACTCAAATTTTTGAAATTTGTATAGTAAAATATACGTGCATAAAGGAAAATATGTATAGGAAATATTGGAAAAATGTATTTTCATTCGGGCAGTAACTTTTTTTATGCAGTTCACACATACATATGGCTACATTAAATTTTACTCATGAGTAAAATGTAATTAGAATAATGTCTAATAAAACACATAATAAAGAGAGTAAAACAAAAACTGAAGCAAAGCGTACAGTTTCTCGGGAATGGTCCCATATCCTGTGCCAGAGAATTTGGTGATAAATGTTTCGATCTGGTTTACGTTTGTTCGTCGGGTTCCTCGAATTTTGAACAGCTTTAGGGTTGTTTTTTTTTTTCGGAAAGTTCGTTTGATGACATTTGAAGAACGCTGATCTTGAAGCTTATTGGTCCACTGGTATCATGGGAACCGTTAGTCAGCAAAATTTTGAATTCGGTTAGATAGAATTTGTGACACACATTCGGATTACTCTCTGCTTGTGTCGTATTATGATTAAGTCTCGTTAATTTTTCCTAGATTGTGGAAAAATATTTTTAAATATTTATATTATTATAAATCAATGATTTTGCACCATTTTTAAAAATAGAAAATGATGTAAAAACATGGATTTATAAATAACATAAAGATTTAAAAATGATGTTTTTGCGCCACTTGAAAAATTTCTGCAGATGGAATTGCACAAATTTTAGCAGCATTCTACATAAATCTAAACAAATGTGCTTTTTCAGATGAATACTTGTTATTGGTTTCCCTTTTATTGTGTGTATTTATACACCCTGTTTCAGAAATTAACTGGGATCCCTTTTTGTAAACATTAATTCTTAACTTAAATTCTTGCTGATTGTTTTTTGTGTAAACATTTAAAAAAATTTTTTCATTTGTGGGCGAGATTTTACCTGCATTAAAAATAATAGTTTTTGAAATATTGTTAAAATTTATAAAAAGTTTCTGTCAGTTTTTTTTTTTTTTTTTTTTTTTTTACTGTCGAAAATGTTTTAAGAACGGGGAGTTCAGTAACAGGTATTCATCTCAAAAAGCACGTTTGTTTAGATTTATTTAGAAAGCTGGTAAAGTTTGTATAATTGTATCTGAAGAAAGTTTCCAAGATGGCATGAAAACTTTGCTTTTAAATCTTTGTTATTTATAAATCATTGTTTTTACATGTAATTTTCTATTTTTAAAAATGGTGCAAAATCATTGATTTATAAATAATATAAAGATTTAAAAATGATGTGTTTCTGCAATCTTGGAAAAATTTTCATGTCGCGAAAACGGTATTTTGGAGAAATTTTTTCGCCAAGCGGCACAGGATATGGAACTCTTCCCTGAAAAATACATTTTTCATGCATTTTTGCATTTTTGTAGGTACTTGAACAGTTCATGATTACAATTGCTCATTTACTAATACTGAACTTAAAACTGCTTACGTACTACTCATTTCTCTGCTCCCGTTCCTGATCAAATAACTTGCATTATGCTAAAACAACTTAGTCTATTTTCACTTACCAACCTCTTGAATTTTTATAACAGCATTTGGGAAGAACAAGTGGTGCAATCTAAGAACACTCTCCTTCTTTGCGCAATTTAAAAAAATTGCTAAATTGTGGCATGCTTTTGCGTTCTGTCTACTGCACAAAAATGCGCAATTTCAAAATGGTGGCAATGAAAATGCACAAAAAATACATACTTTTTATAGGAATACATTTTATCAATAACTAAAAGCAAAATTTTTACTTGCCCTAAGTGATAAAAAAAAGACTGCTTTTGGTTAAATTAGGTGGAAAAGAAGTGGTTTTATTCTAATCTGAAGGGGGGGGGGGGGGGCTCTCCCTCCTAAACTCCCTGTTTTTAAAAATTCTTCACCAATTTTTCTCCTCTTTTGGCTTGGAGAGGGGATGGGGGATCCCTTTCGTGTGGTGTAGACACTTTAATTACATCCTGTAAAAATTCCCGGAGCACCGTACCATGCATCGAGTGATCATGTTGCCTCTTCCACATATATTCAAACAGGTAAGAATCAAACATGTCAGCTTTATACAGAGTATTCCGCAACAGGGTCATTCCGTGTCAAATCAGCACAGCTCAAAACCCGACCCCCTCATAATTTTATGAAATTTGGCTCACTTGTTCTTTACTAAAATCACCCATTATATAGATTATATCAATCTGTACTAATTTATATATATGATCTTAAATGCAGACACATTACTGAATTTTACATAGAAAACATTTGTTTCCACAGTCATGTAGCAAAAGAAAATTATGTAATGTCATGAAATGTTTTTATATAGTCAAGTCAACGCGGTTCTTACGGAGTACCGACGTGGATCGTTTTACCGCCACGCGAAACCTCCAACGAAATTGTAAAAAAGCAACATAAATTAAATTTAGAAACAATGCGTACAAAAAAAAAAAAAAAAAAAAAAAAAAAAAGAAACCCTGGTGGAGGGCTTTGGGGCTCATTCCGGGGTTTGAAAGCACCTGAGGCACAAATCCGCCTCAAAAGCATAGGGCGCGTAGAGCATCCAAATTTAAAATTTGGTTGCCCTACACTTCGTTGACAGACGAATGTTTGACCTGGCAATAGTCGGAAAATGAAAAGGCAGGTGGCGCCAGGAGTCACATCAAGCCTGACATCCAGGAAAACCAGAGGCCTAAACTAAAACTATCTCTGAAACCTTATAAAAAAAAAAGGGGGGGGGCACATAGCTCACCAAATTTTGAAAGTCAAGCCTTGTGTCCCTCACAAGTCGCAGATCTCCCGGCTTTCGCACAAATGGGGAAGCCTTGAAAAAGGCTTTGTGGTACTAGACATCAAAATTTCCACGACTGCAATGACCAAGATCTAAAATATGGGATATTTTAAATTTAATAAAATTTAAAAATAAACTAACACTGAGTGTATCTGTGACCATGCCGGATAGCAATGATTCCCGTAATCCCCGATACAGCTCGGACCGTTTAACGAAAGTCTCAAATTGTCTGAAATGTGATTCTCTCTCTCTATCACCTCCGCTCTCTGACAACCACTCCCTCCCACACAGAATCATACACAATCTTCCGTGAGATTTTCTTTCTTTTCCCCTTTAAAGACGGACAACAGAGAATTGAAATGATACTGACGATGGGAGAGGGGACATTTTGCAGGGTGTGTTCTTTACTTTCCGACTATTCTAAATTTTACCAACTCTTAAAAATAAGTGTGGGGGGGCTCCCCCCCCCCCCAGCCCCCCGCTAGGCATGCCCCTGCTTTTACTTCCTAATCTAAAGTAGAATTTGAATAAATTTTACACCGAAGTTTGTTACTTGTGCTCAGTATGAAAGCATGTAACTTTTGGGTGCCAGAGACCACACGAGAAGACAGGAAATGCTGTTGCAAAAAAGACTTTCTTCCTCATACTGCAAGGAAGTAACATAAGCAAATTGAATACCTGTAATATTTGCTGTTGCCCATTCAAACAATTGGCAAGCTAATTATTTGGTGAGTGTATGGATGTTGCAAGCTAGCTCGGGCTGCTAATCTTTTTACAGTTCCACCAATGCCATCAGACATACCTTTTCCATGGGCTGTAGCAAAGAAATGCCATTCTGCTTGTACTCCAAAGTCTTTTACATGACAACACAGGCTCAAAATTTTTTTTCGGTTTTTGTAATGAGCACCTGCACCATTGGGGAAAATACATAATTTTTCTGGGGATTTCAATCTGAATCAACTTTTTCTGATACAAATGAACAGCTATTGTATCATGACAAAGGCAGTCTGATATTATAACAAAGCTAATATTGTCTATGCTTTGATTTCTGTCTCCTTTAATATAATACATGACAAAAGGATGAATTGTAGCCTGTGCATTGTTCCAATGGAATCCTTGAACCTCATCTTGAAGAAGAAAAGAATAGTTTTCAGAGAAATCACAAACTACCACATAATCGCCATATTTGAGATTTTTTTACAAGAATTAAAAAAATCTACTTGCTGTTTAGCTATAAATGAGTGCTGTATAAAGATGGTAAGTTTGTCTATAAATGCATTGATAAAATCTTCACAAGTAGTAGACAAAGTTTCCAGGTTTGCCCGATCGACATTCAACCACTGCTTATATGTTATGAGGGAAATGCCATTTTCAGTGAAAAGCGTCTCCATATATTCTTTTAAATCATCAAACTTTGGGCAATTGCTACGCTCTCCCAAGTAACAAATTGGTTGCGGGAGATTACAAATTAAAAAAAACTTATACATTTATTATAGGAATGTATTGGAATTTCTTCCTCTTTACTCAATTTTTTCAAATGGCATCCAATCAACATTAATTTTACATTTTCATGGATGTGACAAACACAGTGTGCATTCCACTTGCCCCAGCCAAAATGCAGTTTTTTGGTCGAAGTTCAGCAAAGGTGGAAAATCCAATCTTCAGGTCTGGATATTCATTCTTGAACTGCTTAAATGCTTCCTTTAAATTACACAAGATTAATCGTTTTTGTACATGTGCCTTTATGCCATCAACTTTCATTGACACAAAATACTTCTTACCAGGCATAATTCTACTTACATTGTCACTATTATAAAATGATTTTACATAATCAGTTGTTTCTTGACTTAAACTCTTCCCAGCCCTTGTATTAGGGATGCTAGGATAAGGTTAGTTGGGGCAACTGGGACATGATTTTACAATGCGACTCTGGAGCTTCTGACAATTCAGCTTCAAAAAGCTAATGTTCATTTCAATAACAGTCTGAACTTCTGTAAATGTGTTCTGTTAGGTTCCCTCTATCAGACAGAAATGTTCAAAATTACATTTTAATACAGTATCGGACCTCTTATCCGGCATTCCGAAAACCGGAATGCTCTGAAAACCGGCATTTTTTACAATCTCATAGTGGATTTAAAAAAAAAAAAAAAAAAAAAAAAAAAAAAAAGGTATAATTTAAAAAATATTTTTAGCTTAGAATTTGGTCTTTCTTCTATTTTTTGGCTCCATCTGATTATCAAGGGGAAAAAATAATGCTTTAGCCACATCTTACTGTTAAAGGACAAAAAGAAAGGAAAAAAAAATCCATAAATATCGAAACGTAAGCTCAAAGAAGTTTGTTTCTATTTTTCTAAGGCATTTAATGTTCGTTGAAAGAATGAACGAGATAAAAAGCATACTTTCTTGCTTCAAGGTCAAAGGGCAGAATGTTAGTAAGTCAAGAACGAAACGGTACTCTTTTCCTTACTAATTATTAAAAAAAAAAAAAATTCTATCTGTTGCTAATTGTCCCATTGAGTTCAAATTTTCAGCAAGTTCAAATAATAATAAATTAGACCACTTACCAAATTTATATTAAAATGCAATAAGTTTTCAGAAAATTAGAACACCCCCTACCTCCCTAAAAGCCTAATCTCTCAGCCACTTCAACAAAAACAAAACTGTGTAGCGTGTTTTTAATCGTAATCGGAGAAGTCTTACGTTATCAGTTTGAATCTGATAACATTCTTAGTTATGCAGAAAGGGTTCATTATTACAGTGCGATAACTGAGGCAACGCAAGTGAATCATACAGAAGTTAATTTTCCAAGCTTCCGTGTGCTTTTTCCGGAAATGAGAGATGTCTAAGAAATTGCATCCTTTGTGATTACTTTTATTTTTAATTCGGCAATAATTACTTTATGGAATACAAATTTAAGAATTATTTTGATCGACTTCCTGATGACAGGAAAATAGGCTATGAATCATTTTCCTGTTTCACTGTTACATCAATTACCCCCCCCCCCCTCTTCTTTCATGACAGATTTTGTAGCGATCAGGTATCCGGCAATCGGCGTTTCCGGAGCATGCTGGTTAGTTGCGCTTTTACCATACAGTAGAGAGGTGAATTTTGCTGATGCTACATTTATGTTTTTGGCATGGATCTGAAAACTGGAAAATTCCGGAATCGGATGGATTTCCATGATGCCGGATAATGGGTCCTATACTGTATATAAAAATATGCATATTTCATCTTTCTTTCCTCATGGGTCCAGTTGCCCCCAAAAATGGGGTAACTGGACCAGGGGGTCCTATGTTCCATACACGTTTATATTTTTTCATATCAACTTACTTGTAGCGTACTTGTAGCGTTCTTATAGCTCAACTTACTTGTAGCGTTTTCATATCAACGTACTAGTTGTAAACAACTTAAAAAAATTTAAACCAGGCAGATCATGTAAATTAACAGTGTTGTAAGGGAAACCTTTGCTGTCAGTGTGTCTAAAAAAAAGCACTAAAAGTGAAAATATTAGATTTATTTATACCAAAAATATAAAACTTACGTAAGTACTTATGAACTTTAGTATAGATAATAAGTCAAAGTCACATAGGTATTTAAAGGAAAAAATAGCAAGGTAAATCTCTGAACAAAAGGCTACGTAAGTTACTTAAATACTTTATCTTTATCCAGGGGTCGCATTATATAGGGAAAATTTTATTGTTCCTTAAAGAAAGGTGCGATGAAGATATTATTTTAAAAATACTGGTAGGGATGATAAAAGATTCCCTATAGCATAGCTGCCAACTTTTATGCTTTCCTCTTACCACTAAAATATTATAGTAAATGTTGTCTTATTTAATCGTCGAAATCTTATGATTAAACAAAACGAAAATCTCTATTAAATTTTAGTGGTAGCAAGAAAGCGTAAAAATTGGCAGCTATGTGTATAGTACAATTTCAAGGTCTGGCTTTCAGGGGCAAGGTACTTGCATTCGTAAAATGTGGAAATAATTTAATGACACCAGTATTTACAAGAGAATCTATCTGAAAACATGTAAAAGTATATTTTCGCGTACTTAATAAAGGTTAAATTTTAATTAGGTGCCAATGTGGCAATTAGGAATTAAAATTAAGTGATGCCATAACGGCATCATTGCCTCTCAAGGGGTCAAGAAATTTGGTTTGATACCACTCAATATGCTTTTTTTTTTATTTCATTACGTTATTTTAATAAGGTATTCTATCATTTTCTTTATTGGGAGCAAAAACCAATGGAAAAATTTACTTCCCGTAGTAAGAGAAACACAAAAAATTCATTTAACTATTGGGGTAACTGGATCCAGCATGGCCTAGTTACCCCTTTCTTGAAACATTTATGGTGTAACTGGGCCACCGCGCTTACATTTAAACATGAAGTAAATATGTATAGATACCTAATAATATTAATGTAGTTATATGTCTAATCTTTAAAAAAAAAGATTGTTTAATAAAAGTACTTACAGTATTTTAATAAAAATCAGAGGAAGTTCAACCATATTGACGTTGTTTATAAAAAAAGACACAAGAAAAGAATTTTTGAACGAGAAAATAATTTTTGACAACCTATCACAGCAAAGTGAGAGTTATGATTGAGTTGATACACATTGTTTTAAGAAGTAGAGATAAAGGGGCATTGCTTACAAATCTAAAACTTAAAAAACACCAACAGTTTTTTATAAAATAGCCTATGGCCCAGTTACCTCGTGGTTCGAGTTACCCCAACAAACCTTACCTTTCTCTTTCACAAGTAATTTGGCTTTTCTCACCATGTAATTGCTTGCCTCAAATTCTTCTATCTTTCTGATAGACCAGTTTTTAGGCAAAACAGTTAAAATTTGTACTTTTAAACTTGGATCTTCAGTGCTGTTGAATTTTTCCTTCAACTGAGTTATATCTGATTGAGTAGTGTCAGTAGGCAAATCACTGTCAGAAACATTCATCACCTTCTCTTTTATTGCTTTGGTAATTTTTTAAAATTTACTTTTTGGATATTTCTTTTCAGGAAGCCTTTTTCGTTTAATTGGTGATTCATTAATACTTTGCAAACTTTGATTTAAAGCAGAAATTGCTGTTTCTCTTTCACAATCAGAAATTTGGGGATCTTGCTCATTGGATTCTTGTATTTCATATTTTCCAGAAATTTCATATTTTCCTACAACTTGCTATAGCAACTTCAGATTCGTCTTCACTCTCAGAACTAGTTATTGACTTTTTACGACATTTATCACAAATTTTATTTCCTTCACTTAACTCAGGATAGAAAAACATATTTCACAATAGAATATTCACCAAAACAATGAGCCTGTGCTTGTTGTATAAATATGGCCAAAAATTGTATTTCCTATTTGTTTTTTGAAATGTTTTTGTTGAACAATTGTTTTATTAGCTGGGCTTTTTTTTAGTTCATCAGATACAATTGGTAAGCATGGCTTGGACGAAGTTGTTGCTAAAAACACTTCTAAATTTTTAACGTGTTCGGCCACACAGTCCAAGTCTTCTGGTGTCCCCAGTGTTTGTATCTGATCTCCGATATATTGCAATCTTAAACTTAATGAAGCTTTTGCAGCAACAAAATCTGTTCTTGGCTTTTTATGAACTTGACTGACTATTGCAGCCATTTCCAAAGACTGCTGTTCTTTGTATTTGTCTACATCAACGAAAAGTTTTCCCTCACAATCATTTTGAATTTGATTTGAAGATAGTTCATTACTGTTGCTGGAAAAACTATATTTTGGACAAAAGAAATGAATGTTTGCATATAACATACCCTATCTGGTATCGGAGACACGTATAATTTGATGTATGCAAACAAACGTCACAATCAACGCACATTACTTGACATTGGCAGGTTTTGTTGTTTATCTTGATGTTATAAGTTACTATGGATGGTCCTTTTATTTTACATACACTCCACTCTTTTTCTTCTTTCGTCTCTTGAATTGAGGAGATATTTTCATCTAATTTTTGACTGTTGAGATGCTCTTGACGAATTCGGCGAGTGACTTTGCCACGTTCAATGGCTAAAATTCTTCCAATAAGTTTTTTTTAAAACTGCCTTCAGAATAATTTAGATAGATTTGTCTAATCTCTTTATGATAGTCGCTCCAGCTTCTTCATACTTCACTTCAACTGCCTATGCCATCTTTCTAGCTTCATATTGGTATTTGCTCCAAGTTGATCTCGGTGGCAATATGCCCACTTTTGTATGTAGTTATAATAATGTTCTTCAAAGTAGTTAATGAAGGCAGTTTCTTCTTTATATTTAATCAGAAAATCATTCAGATATTTCTGAAATATAACAGTATCTTGTTCATGTAAAAACTGTTCCATATCTTTTTTCATTTCTAGTCTTACAGATTCATCTTTCACTTTAGATTTAAATTGGTATTCCACTACCCAAAACATGCCATGCACACGGTATATGTTTGGAATCGTATTAGAAAATATTTTCACAGGCATAACAAAATGAGTTTGTGTCATCAGTAACTTTGTTTTAAAATCTGGAAGCTTGTTTTTGATAGAATAGAAAAGTGATTCTAAAGTTTCACAGGCTACTCTGAAGGAAAAGAATGTAGCTATTGGCATACCTTCCAGGTTTTCATCATTAACCATTAGGATAGTCAGCTGAAACCCATATTGGTTCATTCCAATTCTGGAATACTCCCAGGGGAATACTGTAGGTATTCACGGCCTTCACAACCCCGGGCACCTGAGCAATCTTTCTCTTTTCCTCTCATTTCTTGTGTCTTTCTTTCCTCTTTGTTTCACACTTTTGTTGTGGTTTCCTTTTCGGAGGTGAGGGCAATTCGGCATAAGCCGATGTCACCCTGTTTATATCAACTTATGGAGAATTGTAAACCACCCACGTGTTTTATGTGCATGGCGACCCGTGTCCCTGGAAAGGGGGATCCTGCCAGTTGAGGGAAACCAACACACTGCTTTGGCCTCTGCTTCAGGTAAATGGGAGGTGCATATTGGTCTCATATGCATAAATAGTCTGGTCAGTTGACTTGTCACTGGCTGGGGATCAAGTGAGAACTTTCTCGTTAAGGGTGGAGACAAGTTTAGGAGTGTCTTGTGAATGTACGGCTCTACTTAGCACTGTTGCACGGATGTGCATCCCCTTGTTGGACGAAAGTGGATGGTGTGGCCGGGGTCTGAACTTTTTATTTTTGCAAATTATCTGCTGAAATTCTTTTAAGCAGAAGTTCATGTCAGATATCGAGTTCCGACCGGTAATAAAATAAAAATGTAAAGAACTATCACGCGATTGCCTGTTATCGAACACTCAGAGTTGCTTTTGATTGGCTTCATGTATGATGTTACGTGCTAGGAGTGGCTTCTGATTTTTATGTTACATTTATATTAGTCTTTTGGTAACATGCTTCTATGAAGAGCAAAGTGTTTCTGAAATCATCGTTTAGCTGAATGAAAATAAAGAACTTTGAAACATCGTGTATTGTTATCATAATCACATTGAAAGCTAAAATAATGTCTAAGAGAAAACGTGTTAGTTAACACTGCCGAATTTAAACTAAACATTATTATTATTAAAATTATTAAAAAAGCATTATTTTTAAAAAAGCTAAAGATGATTTAAAAACAGCAATTATTACTGAATTATCTGTATTCACAAGAAATGCTATGTTTTAGTTATAAGATTCACTGGAAAAGAAAGTATTCATATTTTTTAACTTTTAATTATATTTACTTTTTTGCAATTATTTTATTACAATTATTTAAATAGAGCAAGTAAATAAATTGGAGGTAGTTTATTAGTAGTACTTTGGAATGCCGAAAACAATGAGTAATCCTCCTATTTGTCTCGTATTGCACCAGTCTATAAACCATGGATTATACACCGGTGCGGATTATTTGCTGAAATTTTTATTCAAGGGCTAAAAATTGTGGATGCGGATTATATGCAGGAAAATACGGTATATATATATATATAATTATATTCTTTTAAAGACAAAGCGGATTAAGTTTAAAAAAATTGTAATAGGACAAATAAAAAGCGAAGACGCTGAGATATTTTTGCTAGCTTCAGTCCTTAATTTTTTATTACATAGACAACAATACTTGTCAAAAAATGGAAAACTCATTTTGGTTCCAAATCACTCGTTTCATGTTGTTGAACAGGCATATATGTGAACCACCTTAAGGCTGTTCTCAAAGGATCTGGTGAACAGCTCAAAATTTTCGAACATAATTTCTGAATCATTTTAATTGCAAATGCATAAAATTGATGGATCTGACTACGGAAGCGATTTGGAATAGAAATGAGTTTTTAAATTTTTGGTGAATGGATTACTTATTGAGTTATAAGTTATTCAGACAAAGATTAATTAATCATTTGTGCTTAACATAAATAAATGTAGATATCTTTGCAGCGACGAACATTACAAATTCTGGTCTTAATCAAATATTCTACAGTAAATTCTGCCTAAGGCAGACTCTGTGTAAGCCGGAAATCTGTCTACCGTGGAAAATTCTTCAAGTCCCGGCGAACCCATAGAAAATTACATTAACTCATGTTCCATAAGTCGGAATCTGTCTAACGCGGAAACGGAAAGGATTTTAAGGTCCCACCGAAACCAAAATTTTGCATAAGGTGGAAAAAAGGATATTTTAAAAATGAAAACAGTTTTAAAGTTTGATAAACGAAATGCCTAAGTCAAGTACTCAATGTCGAGGATGTCAGTTAAATTCCGTAACACTTTGAAAAAGTTAATTCAAAAGAGCAGAAACTGTTTAAATTTTAAGGAATTCTTGCATATGACATTTTTCCCTATACAAAATTGCATTTAGAAGTTATGTTTTCATAAATTTGCATTCTACTAGAAATAATATTTTCTAAAGTACAATATATTATATTTTAAGGTTGTACTGAAATTCAAAATTGTAGCATTCTGTCTCATTCTCGAAATTTATATGCACAAGGTGGAAAATGACCATTTTTTTTCTAGAAGTTTGCAAAGGCTGCTGGAGAGAGCAATAGGTATGGAATCCTTTTCTAATTAGGAAAGGGAGTTATAATAGCTTTAACCAGGCATGAGAAAAGATTTGTTTAATCCAAATTCTATTATAGAAAGCAAGTAAGTTATTGAGAGAGGTGGTGGAAAGATGTTTTATCATGATATAAGTGATGCCATCATAACCTGGAGCAGAGAGGTTGCCAATTAGCAAACAATTTAAGAGCTCTTAAATAGTAAATGGATATTATAGTCATAAGAATGGTGAGAATTGAAATTGATGCGGGTAGTTCCCATTTGGTTTTTTACGTGACTGCACCTGGATATGTTACCCCATCCAGATTTATTTTAGCTTTACTCTTTCTACTTTAATGACAATGTTTGATTCTAACTTCTTGTAAGCTTTTGTTTCTTTTTTTGGTGCAGCATACTCCTTAAGGGACTTTGTGCCATTAACCCTATACAACCAACCAACAAACCATTTCTTTTATATGATAAAAACGATTCCAGGTATGAGTCAGAGCTAGAATTAGATGCAAGTATTTGCTATTATTTAATAATCGGCCAAAAATTAAATTGACAAATTATATTTAAATAATGTTAACGAAACCTGTGTGCATCGTTCTTCAAAAAGTCGTTTTCCCGCATTCATAGTTCTAAAATTTTTCTCATCACCGAAATGAAATTGAAGGTCAAGCAGATCCAAACTTGAATTACTTCTTTTCTCTAAAATGACTCATTTGGGGTGTTTTAGGGGTGGTGGTGGGAGGGGGGGGGACAATGATTAGCTCTGATATTGCAACATGTATGTACGTTTAAATAATTGAATGCGTAACAGGTGTTCTTGTTTGGAGAATGGGTTATTCTATTCTGTGTAAAGGGGGGTCAGATACCCACTTCACCAGCTGCTTAATTCCTAGCTAATCTGTTGTGTGCATTGCAGGTGTTTAATTTGAAGAGTGTGAGCTTTCAATTTAATGCGTTCTGCCCCAAATTTTATGTGTTCTTTGAATTTTAAGAATGGCTAACAAATCCGAACATTAGAAGAGAGAACATTAGAAGAGACTTCAAATCATAGATGAGGTGGAAAAGAATCCTTTCAAGAAAAAAATTAGCATCGCTAAGCGTTTGTATATACCGCCGTCAACCCTGAATCCAATAATTTTGAAAAAGAAAGAAATTAGAGATCAGGCTGATAAGTATGGAACTTCTGCAAAAAAGAGAAAAACTAGCAAAATGTCTACTTACAGTGAGTGGAAAGATTTCTCTTCACTTGGTACGAGCAGGCTCGTGCGTCAAATATTCCTGTGGATGGGAATATTCTTCGATAGAAGGCACTTGAAATAGCTGCCTCATATGGCATGGATACTTTTTCTGCATTAAATGGGTGGATTTCACGTTTTAAAATTAGCCATGGATTGGTATCCAGGAAATTATGCGGCAAAAGTGCAGCAGTAGTAAATACTGATGAAATGGAAATGTGGTTTTGAAAACTTCCGAAGTTACTAGAAGGATACAAGGATTGTGACATCTACAATGCAGACGAAACAGGCCTGTTTTATAAATGCTTGCCAGAAAGAGCGCTAGCGTTCAAAGGAGAATCTAGTCATGGTGGTAAACATTCCAAAGAAGGACTTACAGTGCTACTATTCACAAATAAGGAGGGTTCTGATAACGAGTACCCATCGTTATTGGTAAATCTGCTAGACCTCGATGCTTCAAGAATGTAAAGAAACTGCCAGTAGTCTACCATTCGAATACCAAGGCATGGATGAAAAATGATATTTTTACAAAATTTCTTCATGACTTTGATAGATCAATCGGTGCTCAAAAAAGGAAAATCATTCTATTTATTGACAATTGTTCAGCTCATCCACCAGATACGTGGTTTGAAAGATATAGAAGTCAGATTTTTCCCAGCTAATTGTACATCTGTCGTACAACCTCCTGATGTCGGGATAATCAATTGTTTTAAGCAATTTTACAGGAGAAAGCTAGTGAAAAGATATTTATGTGTCATAGAACAAGCAAAAGAACCTACTCTAAAAACAGACCTTTTGCAGGCTATTCATTTTGTCCTTTCTGTATGGTATGAAGTAACCTCTTGTCCATTCAGAATTGTTTCGTGAAATGCGGTTTTGGGCGAAAAATTGATGATGAATGCTCAACAGAAGGGACAGAAAATAATGACCATGGTGACGATAATGCAGATGATGAATGGTTGCGTGTAGTAGAAGATGTATCTGGCGTGAAATTTAGCGATTATATTTCTATTGATCAAGATGTTGCAACATGTGGTGTCCTTAAGCATAGAAGAAATGTGTGAAGATGCAAAGAAGCAGAGGATAATGTTCATGCCGAAGAAGCTGAGTCTACACCAGTGCCAATTACGGCATTTGAAACTGTACGAACTTTTATATATGCACATGAAATTACAGGAAATGATCAGAAAAATGCTGTACATCTTGAAAATTTGTTTGGTTTTTCGTTCATTTTTTAAATTAAACAACATAAAATTACTGATTTTTTAAAATAAATATCAATTTTCTATAACTTCGATTTATTTCTTCTACAGTTTGGTAAGTAAAAATTTAGTATTTATTAGTATACTGTATACATTGCATGTATTAGTAATGCATAAACATTGTTTTTTTTTTTTGTATTTTGACCCGCATTCATTATTTTTTTTCACGCACCCCTTGAAAAACGATAGATCAGGGTTCTACTGTACATGTAAAGAAAATTAATGTAGTGTTAAAATTAAAATTTATGGTACATTTTTTTTTTTCATTTATGGTATTTTACAACTATATATATTACAAGTTTTTAAATTATATTAATAATATACTTCTACAATTTTGTATATTGGTTATACAACTATATTGATTTATACCTCAGTTTGAAGGGGTAATTCCTGAGATTATTTCATAGAATTTAAGGATTATTTTTACTTAGTAAAGCCATCATTATGCAACAAGTATTTCTTACATAAGTTTAAATTTATTTTAGACATTTATGAATGTACACACACACATATATATATATATATATATATATATATATATATATGCATTATTTATATTATTATTATCAATGAAAACAATTCCTGGAACAATTTTTAAATATTTCAACTGAAACCTTACCTACACAACAAAACATCTTAATTGAATAATGTTGTTTTAATGTTCATCAAAAAATCATTAAGTATGTATTTTGCTTAAAACCAAAACCAGTTATGTTATAGATTTCATATCAAAACCAAAACAATCCTTGAAACTTTTCCCAAAGCTTGTGCTTTTTTTAAAGATTTTTCCACTTCTTTACAAATTTTTATGTTATCATCTGAAGGGATTATCAGCCCCCATATATCAGAGGCCTGAATAACAGGTTGAGCATTTTAAAAATGATTTTAATTTTTTCACAACAAACCCAGCAATATGTTCAACAATTTCATTAAATTAACAGCTAATTGTATTAAAATTAACGTTGTTATTCACATAAGCATGATCATGATGAAGTGACTCAAAGTTATCCATATCCCCAGTACTTTCATTAATGACTCGAATGAATACATTTTTTGCTGAAGCAACATTCAAAATGCTAGTGTCATCTAACATTAAGCAATTTGCATTGCCTGAAATCATGATTTCATGATGTGCGATTAATAAAACTTATGTGGCTTTAAACTGCTTTGCATTTGGATTGTTATTATGTGTACCTTTTCACCTGATAGCATTGAAGAATGTCTCAAGATGTCTTTGGAAAATTTACGTGTTAATAAAAACTTAATACTGTCACTGTTTTCACGTAAGTTGGTGTAAAGAGACCTGAAACTTTTGATTCATACAATTAATCCCAAAAATCCAGTTTTTCTTGCTTTGTAAAATAGGAACTCAATTTCTGGCTGTCTTAAGACTTCTTAAGTAATCTTCAGCAAAATCCAATAAAGTCCATGAAAATGTATTTATTTTCAGACTTCAGAGGAGATTTGAAACCTTTACTCAGAAGATTTCGGCTGTTTAAAATGTTTAAGTCATTTATTATCTATAAGAAATTTGCAGCTCCTTCCCAATCTTCAAAGTTAGGCATATCCTTACCAACCAACTTTTAACAATTAGATTCAATTAGTTCTCCTTCTTTGTGCCTTTGATGTGAAATTATGTGGTTTTATGTTATCTTGCCTTTGTGTAACTTTGAAATTCTTTCAGATTGTTTATCATGCATGTATGTTTTCAGAGCTTCCAAGCATTTGAATTTTTTCCCTTTGAGATATGTGTTTAAATTCCAGATGAAAATGTTCACTTGTGCATGTTTGGTCTCCTTTTCTGTAGACCCCCCAGGGGGATACCTTCTTTAGGTATTCACGGGCTTCGCAACCCCGGGTTCCTGAGCGATCTGTCTTTTTTCCTTTTCCTCTTTTCTCTTGTCTTTCTTTCCTCTTTGTTTCACTCTCATTGTGGTTTCCTCTTCGGAGGTGAGGGCAATTCTGTATGAGCCGATATCATCCTGTATATCGACTCATGGAGAATTGTAAACCACCCACGTGTTTGCCGTACGTGGCGACCCGTGTCCCTGGAAAGGGGGATCCTGGCAGTTGAGGGAAACCAACACGCTGCTTTGGACCCTGCTTCAGGTAGACGGGAGGTGCGTATTGGTCCCGTATGCATCAATCGGCTGGTCAGCTGACTTGTCACTGGCTGGGGATCAAGTGAGCGAGTACTTACTAGCCATCTCGTTAAGGGTGGAGACTGACATAGGAGTGTCTTGTGACCGTATGGGCCCTGGTTAGCACTGGTGCACGAATGTGCATCCCCTTGTTGGGCTCGGTAGTGGGTGGTGCGGCCGGGGTCTGAACTATTTTTTTTTTTTTTCAAATATGGATGGAAATACTAAAGTTCCTTCTACTTCTCTTCCATGTGGAGAGCAACAAGGTGTACAGTCTTTATTTACTCGTTTTTTTGTTATTAAACACACTGATAGTCTCTCTGATAGTTCTTTCAAAAAAACTTCACCATTTCTTATAGCAAAAACTTTCCAGTCTCTCTTGGGGGATGGTCATTGTCTAAAAAAATTACAATCTGGGGATTTACTGGTAGAGGTTTCTTCAGCCAGGCAGTCTGAACTTTTGTCAAATTCCAATGATATGGGTACTTTTTCTGTTTCTGTTAAAGCACATCAAACTCTGAATACTTGCCGTGGTGTAATATCTGAACCAGATCTTTTATTTTCCACTAAAGAAGTACTTCTAATTTAAGTGATCAAAACATAATAGATGTTCGTCGTATCACTATCCGTCAAAATGGGCAAATTCTTCCTACAAAACACATTATTCTCACATTCAATAGCCACATTTTACCTACTAGAATCAAAGCTGGCTATCTAAACTGTCCAGTCAGACCTTATATACCTAATCCTCTTCGCTGTTTCAAATGCCAACGTTATGGCCATACTAATACAACCTGTCGTAGCAATGTTACCTGTGCACGCTGTGCTGAGGTCGGGCATGATGGTAAAACTTGTGAAAAACCCGAACGCTGTGCAAACTGCAAGGGTGATCACACATCATATTCTCGCTCTTGTCCTAATTGGATCCGTGAAAAGGAAATTCTTGCTGTTAAAATAACCCAAAATCTCTCTTACCCTGAAGCTCGTAAACGTGTTGAAATCAGGACCCCATCTGTTGGGGCATCAGACTCCAGTATACTCAAACAACAACCAAAATCTGTAAGGCACATCAGTACCCAGACCGACTGCTCTTTTCCACCAAATAATACATCTATGACACATTCAACCAATACTTCACCTAAAAAAACCCGGGACGTCTCTCTTGGTAGTAAATGCTATGGTACCCCATTATTGGAACGTTGGCTGCCATCCTCAGAACCAGTTACAATAGAATATCAACTTACTCAGTCACAGAAATCTCCAGTTGGATCCAAAAAGTCATCTAATCATCAGACTGAAACTAAGGTTGCTTCATCTCCAGTTCTATCATTACAGAAACCTAATTCTCCCCGAACAAAAATATCAACCGAACATAAGACAAAAAAAACGCCAGCTACAGATAAAAGCAAATTAGTGAAACCTATTGTTTGTCCAACTCCGAAAGCAAATGAAAAAACTTTCTCGCAAAAAGAAAGAAAGAAACCTCCCACTCTAATCTCTTCACAGTGGAAAACTGTGAAGAGATAAGGCAATAAATCATGTCTTAGCCCAGAAATCAGTAATATAAAAGATCACAAACAGCTCCTCAACTATGCAGAAGAGGCTATGGACTCTAGTAGCTATGACTCTGATAATGACGACAATAATACTGTTTTCGAAGTTATTAATCCTACGTGACTTTATATCATTTTTAAATTTTGAATTCTAACTTTGTTTTTAAAGCAGTATTATATAACATTTTATGCTTTAATTTTGTTTTTGACTAATTATAATTTTCATAACTTTAGAGATTTTAGAATTTTTTAATTTAAATATTCTAGTGTTTTAACTATTTTTTGTCTTTTAAAACCTTGTGTATTGCCGCTTTCATTGTGCATTATTTTTAATTACTTGTATCATCACATTGCTTTCTTCATTTTGTTTTGTTTTTTCACTTTTATATCTCTGACAATCTTTTAATGTAACTTATAATCTTTAACTATGTTTTACTCCTTAACTTTTTCTTGGCGCAGCATGTCCCTATGAGGACTTTGTGCCATAAACTCTAATCAACCAACTAACCAAACTTTTCTGTAGATATAAGACCATGTCTCGTCTCCCTTGAGATGATATGCTTATTGCAATATTTGTAAAAATTTACAGTATCTGGATCATTATTTGTTTGTGTTACGAATGGTGTCAACAGTTATTAAATTTACTTATGTCTAATTCATAGAGTATAACATTTAAGCTCTTTGCAAATTTGATCTTGTTTATCTTTTGGCATGTATGTTCCCACATGTCTTCTTCATGATCTATCTATATGCCAAATGCCTGGTTAAAAAAAGGTGCATCATCACTCATAAAAATATTTGAATAGGTACTTTAAAAGCAGATAATAAACTTTGGAAGAAATATTTCACAGAGCTAAAATCTACTGTAGATGTCAGACAAAATGCAACAGGAAAACATTCTTCATACCTATCAGTTATCATTACTGTTACGAATTTGAATCCATATCCTGTCATTCCATGAGTAGAATCGGTACATATCCTGTCCCCCTCCGTCCAACAACAACAAAATCAACTTTTTTAACACTAAAGTATAACTGTTCAACAGCAAGCCACTACTTCTTTTTAAAACTACACACACAATTTTTCACCTGTAGCCCTTGGCAAGAGATCTCTTAATGGGTGCTTACAGACAGTATCAGCTGCTCCCATGTTTTTTATAGAGGTATGCTCCTCAACAGACGAAAGAAGTCTTGCAAATGCTTTTTCTAAAACTTCAGGAAGAAGCACTCTGATAAATTTTGTAGCTGTCTCTTTCATAGAAAGCCATAAATCCTCATCTGAATTTATTCGCTGCACAAAGTAAGAATGGATACTGCATATCATGAAGTCACAATATTTATTTTCACGCATAAAAAGTTGAGCTTGAATTTGGTAGTAATATGCACTATCTTTCTTGAGATATGGGAGATTGTTGGAAATTGTTAGACATGTTGTTTTAGGTAGCAATTCGTCTTTTGTTGCATCTTTAAGACTGAAAGGACATTTTATTTCTAAAATACCCCTCTCCACAACAGCTACAAGAAATTAATACATCTGGAGATGCTCCAAAATGGGGAAAGTTGGTATTGATAATTAGTCCACTTTCTCTCACAAGAAAAGCTATGTGTTTTTGCATGTTGGGCAAAAACAGATTTTGCATTTATTTCATTCTCAATTCACCACTTCATTGCTTTATTTGTAAATTTAAATGAACCAGGATTGCAAGTTCTATTTATAAGTCATAATGAGGGTTTTCTCAAACTTATACCACAAATATCTTTAAATTTTGAGGCAATGACTCTCCCGATCCCATGCTTGTGCCATAAAACAGATTTTGACTGTCTTCTTGTATCTCTTTGTAATGCAAGTGGCCTGATCCTTACTAATAACTTTGCATTTATTTCGTTCTCAATTCCCCACTTCATTACTTTATTTGTAAATTTAAATGAACCAGGATTGCAAATTCCATTTATAAGTGATAACAAGGGTTTTTTCAAACTTGTACTACAAACAGCTTTAAATTTTGAAGCAATGACTCCCCCGATCCTATGTTTGTGTCATAAACAGATTTCGACTGTCTTCATGTATCTCTTTCTAATGCAGTGGCCTGTTTCTTACTAACACTTAATTGTTACATTGCTGCTTGTTCTTGTAATGCTTCCAAAGGTTCAAGGTCAAAATTACTTTGTGCAAATGATGTTAAAAGTGCTGGATATTGTCATATGGGTTTATGATAAAAAAATGATTTGACTACTTTAAGAATCACTGTATCCAGACAAGTTGATTGTAATCTACATAATGTTGCCATGAATTTCCAATCGTCCAATGCCCTGCAAGGGTGAAAAAGTTGTGTTCTGGGTGGATGTATAAATTTTCATCTTTTTGTGGGCCGAAAAATTTAATTCTTAAGGATGAAAATAAGCCAGAAATATTGCCAGTCGCTAATCTCTGTTTAAAAATATGGAAAGAACTAACTGGCAGGATTTTCTGATTTAGTCCTTCCCCATTCCTTTTTTTCCCCAGACACCTGAGGCATTTCCAATTTCATTTTGCACTTGCAATTCAACTTCCTTTCATTCTCACATCTACTAGTCAGTGGATAAACATACCTATCTTATTATTGTTAGATCTTAATTCTAGATAGATAAATATAAGAAAAAAAAGGTTATTTATGTTGCTAGCTACACAAGTACCTAAGCTTAGTGGAATTTATGCAATTAGCTACATTAACATGTTGCGTATAACTTTGCTGTTAAATTAGTATTTCAAGTTTATTCAAAACAATGCAAATTAAATTATATTCAGCACATAAATTACTTGTTTACTGTAAACTCATTTATATTTTTAAATTAAATATTCAGTGACGTAAATGTACTTATTGGCTACTAAAAACTTTATTCTCACTAGCCAGCAACTGGCTACTAAAAAAACCTACCGGGCAATGTCAACTATGCAAAATTCCTTATTTTTATCTTTATATCAGATACTGGTCGGCATGTTATTAGTATTTTGCAGGTGCTGTCCACTAAGCTAATCTATCAGTCACAGTCTTCCCCTGTTCATTGCTTACACAATCCTCAATGAAAATTAATAATGCTGCAATATGTGAACAATTTTCTGCTAGTCCTGCTTTGCAAGTACAGTGACCAGAACCTGTATCTCCTTCTTTTGGTAATATAACCCATGATGATAATGCCTTCTCTACCTTATGCTGAGAATGATAAACCTGAAAAAAAAGATTGTCAACTGTTAATTTTCTATAGTGTATCTTCCTCCTTTAAATATTTTTGAAAAATTATACAGTAACCCCTTGAGGCACAGTACTAATTTTAATCAAGATTTGCACTAGAAAGTTTTTAATTTTTATATCTTTGGTGTTAAAATTTTTTGAAAGTTCTGGTATGAATTTAAGATTACAGAAACATCTGCCCCTGAAAGGGATAAAATATTCTAACAAAGAAAGGTATAAGCAAATTAATATCAACATGTGTTTCTAACAACCAACCTGTTTGTTGATAAAATGCAAAAGTTTTTAGAGTTTATTTATAAAATTTACTTTTTATTGGTAATATATGGTACTAATTTATCAAAATAAAAATTAATAAAATTTTCATATTTGGTGCCCAAGACTTATCTTTCAAAATTGGAAAGATGACTGTCGTCTTGGGCATCCATAAGATCAAATAACAAATATCTTTTTGCAAATATACAGATTGCCTTGGATTTGCTCATATAATAGTCATGATTTTTATTAATGACACAATGATTGTTTTCATCCAAATGAATTATGTAGTTTTTGTTGCCTAAAATTTCATGATGACCAAATTCCTTGAATTTATAAGGACATTTTACTTCGTTAATGGCATTTTCATTTTCTAATCTTTCATCATTCATTCTCCCAAAACACCAGTTTCATGGAGCCACAGCCCTGTGGGCACAGCATTCTTTTTTATATTTTCTATGAAAGATGACACTGCAGATTTTTCATTCTCTCTTCCCCACATTATGCTTTTTTTCCCCATGTAGCTTATAATCACCACAAATTTGTTTAAACAAAGAAATTGGATATTTCTTTTTTAAAGATGCACTTAGCACTTTTCCAACCACTGTAATTCCATATCCTCTTTTCGTTGTGCATTTGCCCAACTGTTTCATAGAAAATTGATTTTATTTGAACTTCATTTGCTTTCAATTTTACTTCTAAAAAAACTCTCATTTTCCACACTCGAAAACTCTGCAGAAAATAAAATTCTTGAAATGTCTTGGCCGACACTGTCTTCAACAATTGGCTCGGGTGATAAAATCCAACTAACACCGGTTGACTTTGTTTTTAACTTTTTCATAGATAGAGGATTTTAGTTTCGGTGGGTCTTCTATTTTTATAGCAAATATATTCCTTTTGATTTGAAGGAACTGGATACATGCCATCAGTGGTGTTAACTGATGCGTCACTCCCTATTTTTGGGACTGACCATGGACATGCTGCATGTGTAACCGATATGTTATAATGGCAACATATAAAAGTGCAGCCATATGACGGCATTTTACATGTCGTCTTGGACATGTGCATTCTGCACAACATTTTATTCCACCATCTTGTAACACAATCTGTAATTAATAAAAAAAAATTGGTTACTGAATAATGTTTATTTAAGATAGGTTCCAGTTTTAAAATATGTTTTTAATAATCAGTAGGCTATGTTTCTATTCCTTTTTATAAGTTTGTATGTTATGTATTTCAAAGGATATGCCCTTATTTGGATTATTATATTACCCTTATTTGAATGTATGACTTTCTATTACAATAATGAAAACCCTCTTAAAATCTATGTATTTTAGAATTATTATACAAATATTTTTTTTATAGTTCAAAATGAGGAAAGTTGGGATTGATAATTAATTAGTCCACTTTCTCTCACAAGAAAAGCTATGTGTTTTTTTTTTTTTTTGCATGTTGGGTAAAAACAGACTTTACATTCCTTTCATTCTCAATTCCCCACTTCATTGCTTTATTTGTAAATTTAAATGAACCAGGGTTGCAAATTCCATTTATAAGTGATAATGAGGGTTTATTCAAACTTTTACGACAAACAGCTTTAAATTTTGAAACAATGACTCTTCCGGTCCTATGTTTGTACCATAAAACAGATTTCGACTGTCTTCTTGTGTCTCTTTCTAAAGTAGAGGCCTGTTCCTTACTAACACTTTATTTGTACAATTGCTTCTTGTTATGTTTCCAAAGGTACAAGGTCAAAATACTTTGTGCAAATGATGTTAAAAAGCGGTGGATCTTGTCGTATGGGTTTATGATCATAAAATAGTTTGAATACTTTAAGAATTACTGCATCTGGACAATTTGATTGTAATCTACGTCATCTTGCCATGAATTTGTGATCATCCAATGCCTGTAAAGGGAAGAAAGTTGTGGACTGTGTGGATGTATCAAATTTCAACTTTTTGGGGACTAAAATCTATATCAAATACTGGTTGGCATGTATTTTCATGTGCTGTTGTCTAATAAGTCAGTCTGTCGAACACATTTTCCCCTGTTCATTGCTTTCATAAATCCTCAATGAAAAATAATAATGCTGCAACATGTGAACAAGTTTCTCCTAGTCCTGCTTTGCGAGTACAGTGACCAGACTCTATATCTCCTTTTTTTGACCCATGACATAACTCATGATGACAATGTCTTCTCTACTATACGCTGAGAATGATAGATATTAAGAGAAAAAGAAAAGAGAAATTGTCAATAAATAATTTCTATAGTGTGTGTTCCTCCTTTAAATATTTTGAAAAATTATAGAATAACCTCATAAGACACGGTGCTAATTTTAATCAAGATATGCCCCAGAAACTTTAAATAAATAACTTTGGTGTCAAAAAGTTGTAAAATTGCTTGTCTGTACTTTGATACAGAATTTTTTGAAAATTCCGGTGTGAATTTAACATTATAGAAACATATATGCCCCTGAAAGGGATAAAATATTCTAACAAAGAAAGGTGTCAGCAAAAGAGTATTTTCTTAATATTTTTCTGCCATGCAAATTAATATCAAAATGTTTTTCTATGAATATATTCAGGATAAAGAATGATCAGACTAAAATTTAACCTTCAATAACCCTTTAATATACTGTTACTTTTAACACGAATATTGGACCTTTTATATAGGTGTTAAATAATTGTATCAGATGTTTAAGTAAATACTTACTTTGAAAAGAAACACAATTAAGAAATAACATTTCACCAAGTATCAGAAAATAGTCTCCAATTGCTTTACTGCGAACAATATGCACCCATTGCATTTAAATTGATTGTAGGATTCCAAACTCTTGCAGTTTTTTTTTTTTGTCAGATGAAACCCTATATAATTAGGTAATCTGTAATATCAACTTGGGATAATGGAATGTTAGTTGCGTATCATGCAGCATTACATAAGGGTACCGTCCTCCAATCGTCTTTATCTTGTCCAAATAAGGAAGTTTTGAATTTACATCTAATTCATTGATATACTGCATCTTTAAAAATGGGAAAAAACTTGTTTAATCGTATGTATTAGGTAATATCTAATATCAATTTGGGATAATGGAAAATTAGTTGCCTATCATACAGCATTTCTTAAAGGTAACATCATCCAATCTTCTTTATCTTGTCCAAATAATGCAGTTTTGAATTTACATCTAATTCATTGATGTACTGCATCTTCTCTAAGGGGGGAAAAGAACGGTTTAATCGTTTAAAAAGATAAATTTAATAAGAAGCAGGTTTGCAAAAAAGCTCTGTGTTGACCTCTATGTTTGGTCCAAGTAATGTTAGTTCATTGCAGAACTTTTCTGCATCTGCTGGCATGTTTTTTTAAGCTTTTTTTCAGGCTTTTATATTTTGATTTTAAGCATCTGTATTTCTCTTTTCTCATTTCGATATCCATTTTGAGTTCACCAAGCTTTTTTCCTTTTTGTATACTTTCTTCCATCATTCAACGTGGTAGGTCTACTATCGATAATTTAATCCATTTGGAAAATCACATACGACAGCTTTTTAAAATACAACCATTTGGTCTCAGTATTTTTTGACATGGCAAAAGCTTTATGACAGAACCTGGCGCTATGGGATCCTTCGTGACCTTTTTAACCTGGACTTGCGTGGGAACCTTCCAATTTTTATTAAAAAATCTCCTCAGATATCGACTTTTTCAAGTTCGAATTGGTGGAATTTTATTTACTTTTTATGTACAAGAAGAGGGTAGTGTGCTGAGTGTCACTCTCTTTGCAATCAAAATAAATGACATCCTGAATCAACAACCCTGCTCTGTGAAGGGAGATTTATACATTGACGACTTCCGAATTATGTGTATGGGACAGGATATGCGTTTTATTGAGAGACAACTGCAAATTGCAATCAAAAATATTCTAACAAAGAAGGTGTAAGCAAAAGAATATTTTCTTAATATTTTTTTGCCATGCAAATTAATATTAACATGTGTTTATGAATATATTAAAAATAAAAAGAATGATTATAATAAAGTCTAACACTTTAATTAACTGTTGTTTTTACGACGATCATTAGTCCTTTTATATAGGTGTTAAATAACTGCATTAGATGGTTAAGTACATACTTACGTAAAAATAGAACAAAAGTTAGAAAGCAAACGCAGAACTAAGAAATAACATACTTCACCAAGTATCACAATTTTCTCCTATTGCTTTACTGCGAACATTATGCACTCATTTGCATTTAAATTGATTGTAGGATTCTAAACACTCGTAGTTTTGAGTAAGATGAAACCCCATATATTTAATCTGTAATATCAGTTTGCAATAATGGAATGTTAGTTGTGTATCATTTAGCATTTCATAAGGAATACGTCCTCCAATTTTCTTTATCTTGTCCAAATAATGCAGTTTTGAATTTACATGTAGTTCTTTGATATGCTGCATCTTACCTAATTGGGGGGGGAAAAAACCCCCCTATATTCGGTAATTTGTAATATAAATTGGGATAATGGAATGTTAGTTCCGTGTCATACAGCATTTCATAAGGGCACCGTCCTCCAATCTTCTTTATCTTGTCCATTTAATGCAGTTTTGAATTTACATCTAATTCATTGATATACTGCATCTTTTCTAAGGGAAAAACAACAAGAACAACAGTTTAATCATATATTAGTAAATCTGTAATATCAACTTGGGATAATTAAATGTTAGTTGCATATAATATAGCATTTCATAAGGGCACCGTCCTCCAATCGTCTTTATCTCGTCTTAATAATGACTTTTTGATTTTACATCTAATTCGTTGATATACTGAATCTTATCTAAGGGGGAAAAAAAGTTTAATCATATATTAGGTAATCTGTAGTATCAACTTGGGATAATGGAATGTTAGTTGCATATCATACAGCATTTTATATATAAGGGCAGTGTCCTCCAATCTTCTTTTCTTCTGTGAAGAAAGATCTCTACATCGACGACTTCTGTATTATGTGTATGGGACAGGATATTTATTTTATTGAGAGACAACTGCAAATTGCAATCAAAAGTATTCTTAGCTTTACTAACAAAAATTGTTTTAATAAATTTAATTTTAATAAACGTTAGCTAAATGCAAACTTAAATCTGCTTCTTTTTTTGAGTTAACACTGGAACACCTGGAAATTTTACTCAAGTTTCATAAAAATATTTTACACCAGAATTTTTATTTGAAATTGACTGATTTATTTAATGTAAATCTGCGTTTTTAAAATTTAACTTATTTTGGGAAAGAATTTCTGGTTCCATTTGACAGTTAATCATATGGTCGCAGTCGAATCGAATCCTTCCAGACGTTCTAGTGTTAATCTACAAGTAATCTCTTGTACGTTACACACTTTTGTCACTACCTTGCCTAAGTTACTAGTTATGCTTTCACAGCTCTACTTCAATTTAAATATCTGTTTTAGACTGGTCCCAGTTTACGGGCCGGAACATCCTTAAGTGATTTTGTATTATAAAACTTCATACAATAAAATAACCAATCCACTTTGACAAATCTCATTGGGGGAAACACATCATGGGGCACTCTACTTTTTACAACATGCAGGCTTTTATTTTGAGATATAGTTTTTATATGCTTCATTGGTTTCACATTTATAATTTTGTTTTTGTACACTTTTACATTTTTTGAATTTTAATGACATCTGGATGGAAACCCCATCCAGTTAACATTTTAGAATTTAAATTTTTTTATATTTCAAAACTTGTCTTGACTACATCTGGATGGGATTCCCTATCCAGATTGCTTTTCTCATTGCTCCTTTATATTGATGTTTTTAGTCTACAAATTTTTGGCGCAGCATATCCCTTAAGGCATTTTGCATCATAAAAACTCATTCAACCAACCAATCTTAAAACCCCTTCATAACTTAATTGAGGTTTTCCTTTTGTGTGAGCAGGTGCTGTAATTTTTATTCCTTTTGACAGATATTCTAATGCCATGCTATTTCACGTAGGCTTTCCATAGAACTAGCACTCCAAAAAAAGTCGACCTGTATACCAAAACAGAAATTGGTAAATTTTCTCATTGAGTTTTTTATTAATATAAATTTACTTTTTTTTCTGCTGTGACTGTTGTTGGTAATAAACAAAAGTAATAAATGAAATATGTATCATAATAAATTAAATTCATACCTGTAATATTTTTCTATTTCTTCTTGGAAATTACAGCTTTCTTTTTTCTATCTTCATACTAAATACAAAATTTGTTTCTGGCAGCTTCTGTGAAGTTTAGGGTGGTAAAATTCTTTTGCTGGTAACTCGCCAACATTCCTCTCTATTGAACAAGTGTGAAAAATACTCTTTGGTAATTTCTTTCACAACAACCCAGCCAAACCCATGGGTAAAAATTTAAATGAGTGTATAATGTTTATATTTAAGGATTTAAGTTTCATTTTCAATATCTGACACATAGGGTATAACTGGGTTTCAGCCCTTATTTTAACAAATATGCTAATATAACACTATCATCACCAATCTTGACAAACCTCATTGGGGAAACACTTCACGGGGCGCTCTTTACTTTTTTAATACACACTGGTTTTTATTTTGTGATATAGTTTTTATATGCTTCATAAGTTTGACTTTCTTATTGACATCTGGAAGGAAACTCCATCCATATAACTTTGCTTCATCTTTGCTTAACATCCATTTACTTTGCTTTACTGGATTTCTATTTTACATTGTTTTCTACCCTTGTTTGACGACTACTTCTGGATGAGGTACCCAACCAGATGGCTTTTCTGTTTACATTTTAATTCATTTCATTATTTTTTCTTGACTCACTTTTCGTTTGGCGCAGCATGCCCCTAAAGGGATATTGTGCCATAAAACCCAATACAACTAACCAACTAATATAACACTATCCATCGAATCTGCACATATCACTTAGCCAATGGCTGTGAAACCTTTGTTTATCTGTATCGTAAAACAAAAATTCACAAAAGTTTCACATGCATTATATTCTTCAAATATAATTTTTTCACCATTACTGTACATTACCATATAGCAAAATTTAAAAAAATGTTTTCTTTGTCAGTTTCAATTTCAAAGAATAATCAATTTCATATTCTGTTTTGGGTGGTTTTCTTTTTACCATACATAAGTGTCCCCCCTCCCCCCCCCCCAAAAAAAAAAAAAATAGCGATTGCAACAATACATTTTCCACATCTATGCAAATTTGTTGGACTAATTTTAGACACTAAAAATTTGAGGCAACTTGGGCACTCATAAAATTGTTCAGAATTTTCTCTTTGTTTGTGAACCAAAAACACTCATGAGATCTGCAGGTATGGTAGCAGAATGGATATGTTTAATTTGATTCCACAGTCATCCTGAAAACACATGTAAGTTTTCTCATTACATTTTAATTTTTAATATAAATTACCTTTTAAACAGTACATAGAGTAACTTAAAAGTTTTTTCCTACTACCTTCGTATACTTCTACATGAGATCCTTTCGTTGCATGAAGAATATCAAGTCGATATTCCAATTCCATTTCAGCATGCTAACATCAACAATAGTTACAACTGTTTGGATCTTTTGTTTCAAATCCATGAGATTGTTCACTTTTGTTCGGTACACATCCTTTACAGAACCCCAAAAGAAAAAGTCCAGAGATAATTTCTTTGCATTTCAGTATCGGATTTCGTTTCAATGATCCACGCGACACATTGCGCTTTCTTCACAGGATCAGCCATTTTGAATGAATGACATTTTTGAAAATTCTTTTACCCTGTGCAGTGCCATCAGTGAACAGACAAAACAACTTTTTAAGTTACTCTATGTATTGTAATTATTTTGCTGTAGACCTTTTTTCTTTCTTTTGTAATAAATTTTTGAAGTTGTATGGAGACTTTTGGGACACACTGTATTTACATTAGAATACATGCACACATAATAAAGCTTGTAAAAACAGAACCTGTATATATCACAGAATATTGCCTTTATCAGAAACTTCTTCGTTCCCCAGTTAAGGTCATTCTCAAAAAATATTTATGGGTTAACAGATGCTGGGAAAATGTTTTCAGGATGTGTTGTCGGCTGTTTTGCTCTTTTTTCATATTGATAAGTCCTTTTGCAGATGAAGAATTGAGGACATTACATTTTTCATATCGTGGTACATATGCAGATAGAGATGCTAATTTGCCACAGAACCAATCTCAATCTATATTTAAATTGGCTTCGTTAATGGACAATCTTTGAAATGGTTCGAAATTTCATTTTTATATCTGACATGAATGGTTTTAATTTTTGGATATAAGAGAAATCCTCATTTTCTTTACTTTTCTTAGTGTCTATCATATACGTGAAAATGTTTATTTTTAACACATCTGTTTCTGGTCATTAATCTTTTTATTTGTTCATTGCCTAAGCTAGGGTTTTCTGACCAATAATCTGAAAGAAGGTACATGTTTGATACTCATTAACAAAACTGTAAAATATAATAATTCTTGTACAGCGATTAGAAAAAAAAAGCCTGTTCTGCTTCACCAGGAGCAGGGGGCGTGGCTGAATGATTGACAGGGGGTGGAATAGAGCGATTGACAGGTGGGGGAGATTAGAAATTGATGATGTGTGAGATAAGATTCCAGTCACAGTGGCGTCCACTGCCTGACTGCATGCTTATAGCAGAGGGGTTCTGGAGGTTAGAACAAAGAAAAACATTCAGAGTGATTAAGGAAGGAAATTAATGAAGAGTCTACTATAAGGAATGTTAATGAAGGTTATTAATGAAAAGTCTACTGTAAGAGGAGATAGAACAAAGGAAAGATAATGAATGATTAGGAAAAGTCTATTAGAAGAGAAGGGTTTTAATGAAGAAAAGATTGCATGCAACGAGTTAAAAAAAAACATATCTGGAGCAGCGCAGAGACACGTCTTAACTCTGCGAAGTCCGAAAGGCTAATAAGCGAAAGGGTATCCATAAACCGGTTTGATTAAGTTGGGGAGCTGGCTTCTGATTGGTCGAGAATCCAACCTTTGATAGTGTATAGTATAACTTACCTATTTTCCAGAATATATATATAAACATTTTGTTATTGCTCTTTATCTAATAATTTTTTAAAAATATATTTGATATTTTCAATACTTGACATAATAAATAAAGAGGAAAATCATATATACTATATGTAAAGAACCGTTAATGTTTATGAAATTTTGTGAAACCATTTTCAATGTGTCTTTGCATGCACAAAGGTACTTAACATGTTGAGCGCATCCACCGAGTATGTCTTTTTTTTTTTTTTTATTCTTTGCTACATAGTGTACAATGCCATAATGTTTATGGAATTGGATTATGCTCAGCGTGTTTTAGTCTATTCTCAGGGTGCACAAATGGTTTGTTTTCGTATAGGCACCAAAAGTCTTGCATGTTCTCTTTTTGGATTTTCTTCACTTAGACCAATTTTTATCAGACCTGAATTGATTTCGCTTCGGTAATTTTCAAGTTCATGTTATCCAAATCTTCATGACACATTTTAAGTAAAATAAATGAACTTATGACAGTCATATCTAAGAAATGAAAAAAAATCCTGTGCCACCATTTCATACTTTTCCTATCCATTTCGTATAAGCGCTTTAGCTGGTCTAAATGATTCTCAAATCCCATATTTTTGTTGTAGTCCACAACTGCTTTTGGACATGTAGCAGTGACAGTAGAATTGTCTTTTTGTTTCCTTTCCACTTGAAAAAAAGTATTTGTCTTACTTTGATTGGACAGGACAGTTACAAATCTTTTGTCTTTCCACTTAAGACACATAATGCTCTCATTACTTAGCACCCAGTCAATATCTCCTCTGTTCAGTTTTTTATCAAGGATTTTCCTCAACAAATTCTTCCACAAATTTTTTTTTGGAGTTTCCCAATATCTAAATAAATTGTAAGACGAAAAAACTATCCATGAATAATTTTGATTTTTTCCAAAAATTGGGGCGCATAAGTTCTTCACGACACCTTCAGCTAAGTATTTTTTTACCAGCTCACTTCTGTTCCCAGTATATATATATTTTGAACTGACAAGCATAATCCATCATGTCACATCACATCCAAATTTTTGTAGCCTCTTTTTATTGATGTTTTAGGCATCTGCTGTTTCATTGTACCATGTCCTTTGAATTTCACCATTGACTTGTCAATTGCCTGGTTCTCATGTGGATGTAAAAATGACAAAAAATTATCTGATAATTTGGAAATCAAAGACTGTAGTTTAAACAATTTGTGAAATCCTGGTTCACCTCTCTGTGGAACGTATTATGTTGAGATGGAAATGTGATAAAATCCAGGTAAAACTCTTTACAAATATTTGTTCTTATATGTGTGAACCGTGCATGTCAGGATCAGAAGACCAATAATCCCTATAACTAGGTGATTGTTTTATGCACATCAATAAATAATCAACAAGGAATTTTTAGAATTCTCCAAGTAAACAATGATTGAATGTCTAATGTCGTTGAGTGGCATATAAATTTGTTTGATAAACAATATTTTCCATCATTTGCATGCTGAAAAACAGAAGAAAAAGTGACAAAGGCATTTGATTTTCCATGTCAGGTATCTCATCACATTCACCAGTTCTTTCTGCAAATTCAAGAATTTCTCTTTTTCCCCGAACTATTTCTGCTACTTGTGATTGACCAGGTGCAGACTAAATAAATGGAATGTTACCTGTCTTCTACTGGAGGAAAATCGTCTAATTCATCTAAATTGTCCTGTATAATATCTGGGATATAGTCTTCATCGTTGCTATCCTCACTGAGAGGAGTTTCTGAATCATCATATAGAAGCTCTTTAAACAGAGCAAGGGTTTCTTCGATAGCTAGACCACTCTTGGGCATTCTTCCTGAATCAAGATTAATATTTAAAATAATATAAAAGCTTTATAAATCTCACTTTCTCTCTATATTAAAATAATTTTACATAAAAATTCTATGTATTTGCATAACAAATAGACAGGTTATTTAAACACAACTGAAATTTCGGATAAGAAAAATCTAAACTGAACTCATACTGAAATCACAAATCATATGGTAGAAGGTGACATAGACGATGCAGTTGATAATATCACCCAGTGTATTATCAATGTTGCAGATATTAGCATACCTAACTCATCATCTACAATGAGACACAGGAAGCCATGGTGGAACATTGACTGTCAAGCTGCAAAAAAAAAAAAAAAAATCAACAGAAAGCTTGGGGCATCTTTCCACGTTATCCCAATAATACTAACTATGTTGCCTACAAAAAAGCAAAGGCTGAAGCTAGAAGAGTGTGTCGTAAAAGCTAACGTGAATCCTGGATTCAATATGTATCTAATATTAACCCAAATACCTCTAGTAAAGTCCTCTGGAAAAAAGTAAAAAATTGTATGGGCCTTTATTCTGAAAACCACATCTCCCCCAGGGGGATACCTTCTTTAGGTATTCACGGGCTTCGCAACCCCGGGTTCCTGAGCGATCTGTCTCTTTTCCTTTTCCTCTTATTTCTCTCGTGTTTCTTTCCTCTTTGTTTCTCTCTCGTTGTGGTTTCCTCTTCGGAGGTGAGGGCAATTCTGTATGAGCCGATATCATCCTGTATATCGACTCATGGAGAATTGTAAACCACCCACGTGTTAGCCGTGCGTGGCGACCCGTGTCCCTGGAAAGGGGGATCCTGGCAGTTGAGGGAAACCAACACACTGCTTTGGCCTCTGCTTCAGGTAGACGGGAGGTGCATATTGGTCCCGTATGCATCAATCGGCTGGTCAGCTGACTTGTGTCACTGGCTGGGGATCAAGTGAGCGAGTACTTACTAGCCATCTCGTTAAGGGTAGAGACTGGCATAGGAGTGTCTTGTGACCGTATGGGCCCTGGTTAGCACTGGTGCACGAATGTGCATCCCCTTGTTGGGCTCGGTAGTGGGTGGTGCGGCCGGGGTCTGAATTCTATTTTTTTTCAATTATGGATGGACATACTAAAGTTCCTTCTACTTCTCTCCCATGTGGAGAGCAACAAGATGTACAGTCCTTATTTACTCGTTTTTTTGTTATTAAACGCACTGATAGTCTCTCTGATAGTTCTTTCAAAAAAACTTCACCATTTCTTATAGCAAAAACTTTCCAGTCTGTCTTGGGGGATGGTCATTCTCTAAAAAAATTACAATCTGGTGATTTACTGGTTGAGGTTTCTTCAGCCAGGCAGTCTGAACTTTTGTCAAATCCCAATAATATAAGTACTTTTTCTGTTTCTGTTAAAGCACATCATACTCTGAATACATGCCGTGGTGTAATATCTGAACCAGATCTTTTATTTTCCACAAAAGAAGAACTTCTATCTAATTTAAGCGATCAAAATATAATAGATGTTCGTCGTATCACTATCCGTTGAAATGGGCAAACTCTTCCTACAAAACACATTATTCTCACATTCAATACCCATAGTTTACCTACTAGAATTAAAGCCGGTTATCTAAACTGTCCAGTCAGGCCTTATATACCTAATCCTCTCCGCTGTTTTAAATGCCAACGTTATGGCCATACTAATACAACCTGTCGTAGCAATGTTACCTGTGCACGTTGTGCAGAGGTCGGACATGATGGTAAAACTTGTGAAAAACCCGAACGCTGTGCAAACTGTAAGAGTGATCACACATCATATTCTCGCTCTTGTCCGAATTGGATCCGTGAAAAGGAAATTCTTGCTGTTAAAATAACCCAAAAAATCTCCTACCCTGAAGCTCGTAAACTTGTTGACATCAGGACCCCATCTGTTGGGGCATCATACTCCAGTATACTCAAACAACAATCAAAATCCGTGAGGCACATAAGTACCCAGACCGACTGCTCTATTCCACCAAATAATTCAAGTATTATACAATCAACTAAAGAAACCCGTGATGTGTCTCTTGGTAGTAAATGCTATGGTACCCCATTATTGGAACGTTGGCTACCATCCTCAGAACCAGTTACAATAGAATATCAACTTACTCAGTCACAGAAATCTCCAGTTGGATCCAAAAAGTCATCTAATCATCAGACTGAAACTAAGGCTGCCTCATCTCCAATACCATTACAGAAACCTAATTCCCTCCGAACATCATCAGTTCAATCAAACATATCAACCGAACACAAGACTAAACAAACGCCAGCTCCAGATAAAAGCAAATTGGTGAAACCAATTCGCCCAACTCAGAAAGCTAATGAAAAAACTTGTGCGCAAAAAGAAAGGAAGAAACCTCCAACGCCAGTCTCTTCACAGTGGAAAACTGTGAAGAGGAAAGACAAGAAATCATGCCTGAGCCCAGCAATCACAAATGTAAAGGATACCAAACAGTTACTGAACTATGCAGAAGAGGCTATGGAATCTTACAGTTATGACTCTGATGACGATGAAAATGCTGTTTTCGAAAAATTTAATCCTACATGATTTTTTATTGAGTTTCTTAAATTTTGAATTATAACTTTTTTTTAGGCAGTATTACTATACTGTGTTATGCTTTGTTTTTTGGATTAATTTTAACTTTTCATAACCTTAGAGCTTTTAGAGATTTTTAATTTAAATATATGCTTTGTCTTTTAATTACATTTTGGATTTTTAAACCTTGTGTATTGTGACTTTCATTGTACATTATTTTAATTACATGTATCATCACATTTTTTTCTTCAGGTTACTTTGTTTATAACTTATATATCTCATACAGTCTTTTAATGTAACTTTTAAATTTTAACCATGTTTTACACCTTACTTTTTTCTTGGCGCAGCATGTCCCTGAAGGGACCTTGTGCCATAAAACTCCAAACAACCAACCAACCAACCTGAAAACCACATCTCAATTTTAAATCACAACGGACAAACAATAGCTTCTCCTAAGAACATTGCTGAAACCATAGCATACGCTTGCATCTAACTCTGCCTCTGACTCATACCCGGAACTTTTTTTATCATACAAAAGACAAACAGAAACTACCACCTCAATTTTAACTCCCGTTACTCTTATGACTATAATCTCCCTTTTACTCTCTGAGCTCTTAAAATGTTTGCAAAATAGCCATCTATCAGCTCCAGGTCATGACGTCATCACCTATACCATGCTTAAACATCTCTGCACACCCTCTCTCAATAATTTACTTGCATTTTATAACAGAATTTGGATGGAACAGGTCTTTCCTCACGAATGGTGTAACTCTATTAATCATTCCTTTCCCGAAACCAGGGAAAGATGCTAGTAATCCCAATAATTACAGGCCAATTGCACTCTCTATTTGCCTTTGCAAGTTACTTGAAAAAATGGTAAATTGCCTTTTTGTCCATGTTTTAGAAACTAACAATTGCCTTGCCACATTTCAAAATGGATTTCGACATGGTAGGTCTACTATCGATAACCTGATCCATCTTGAACATTACATTCGGACAGCTTTTCTTAAACGCAACCATTTGGTCTCAGTATTTTTTGAAATGGCGAAAACCTATGATAGAACATAACGTGACCTTTTAAAATTGGAGTTCCGTGGGAACTTCCGAATTTTTATTAAAAATTTCCTTGCCATTCGAACATTTCAAGTTAGAATTGGGGGGGGGGGGGGATTTTATCCAGTTTCTATGTACAAGAAGAGGGTGTATCTCAAGGCAGTGTCCTGAGTGTCACTCTCTTTGCTATTAAAATAAATGACATCCTTAATCAATTACCACCTTCTGTTACGGGAGATCTATACGTTGACGAGATCCACATTATGTGTATGGGACAGGATATTTGTTTTATTGAGAGACAACTGCAAATAGCGATAAATCAGGCATGAGATTCTTCCGCCTATCCGCGGTTTTCAGATTTTTTGTCATTTTTGAATGTCCGTCTTTTTTTCAATTTTCAGATTTTTTTCAAATTTTCGTTTTTTTTTTCTTTTGCCATTTTTTTCGATTTTTAATTTCTTATTTTTCAAGAATTTATTTCGTGCAGACATCCGTTTTTTATTCGTTTAAATAAAAAAAGAATCAAAATGATTTTAATCCGCATCAAAATATGGTTATATTTCAATACTGCAACTACGAGAAGTCATTTATCGCGTGCTGTGGTTATCCTATTTCATCGCGATCGCTGAACCAGGGATCATTCTGTTCCGAAAAGTCCGAAGAATTACAGCAGTCATTTCCGAAAATTAAAAAAATATCGGCCATCTGAAAATTCGGACATAAAAATGTATCGCGAATGACTAATGGTCACAAAAAAAAAAATCAATTTTGTCAATCGTTCAAAGAAAAATTGCCAATTTCGTCAAAGGATTAGGGAAAAAGCCAATTTTCGTCAAAAGATCACGAAAAACGGCAATTTTTCTCAAAAGATCGCGGAAAAACGGCAATTTCTGTCAAGATCGCGGAAAAACGGCACTTTGATAAAAAAAATCGCGAAAAAGCGGCAGTTTTCGTCAAAAGATCGCGAAAAAAACGGCAGTTTTCGTCAAAAGATCGCGAAAAAACGGTAATTTTCACCAAAAGGTTTTGAAAAAACGGCAAATTTACTCAAAAAATCACGAAAAAACGACAAATTTACTCAACAGAGCGCGAAAAATGGCAAATTTTGTCTAAAGATCGCGAAAAAACGCAAATTTCACATTAATGTTCTGTATCTTGGTAAAATAAACTTTTCACTAGAGTAAGTAAATAATTTCTGCCTAATTCGTGTTAATAATTTCTTTTTAATTTACGCAAAGCTAAATTGTATGTAAATTATATATATATTAATAGCAATTATATTTGTTGCACGTAAAATTCATGTGTCATTGTTCAAACGTCGTTCGCGCAGTTTTCAGCTTTTTTGCTTTTTGGTCAATCTGATCCCTGAATAAATAGTATTCTTAGCTGGACTAACAAAAATGGTTTTTTAATTTCTATTGACAAAACTTTTGTGGGCATTTCTGTAGACGAAGGGATCTGCATCCAGATCCTGAAATTTTTATCGGTTCATCTCAAATTCCTGTTGTTGACAACGTTCGTTAGCTAGGCCTATACTTCGACAAAAAACTTACTTTTTTTGCCACATGTTTTACAATTACGGACAAAATGTGAAAAATCGTTTAATTTACTAAAAGTACTTTCAAATACATCTTGGGAAGCAGACCGTACTTCTCTCCTTAAAATGTATATAGTTACTATAGTTTAGAGTTTATCTATAGTTATTGGTCCTTGGGACCAGTGAATTTTTTATATCAATTCTACCATTGTTATGGAAAAATTTGACATGAAATCATAGTCATGAGATGCTTCCTTGGTTTTATGTAGCAACTTGCTTAAATTTTGACAAGCTATTTTTAATAGTTTAAAATAAATGAGTGGACAATGGACAGTTTGATTTAACTCAATGACAGAAGATTAAATAAACATATTATTTTTTATTTATCAGTAAAAGATAAAGTTCAACTTTGAAAATAAAACAGAAAAAATATTTACATCAAAACTTATGCACACAAGCTATAAAGAAAATTTTCAACTTGAGATAGCTTTACAATTTTAACAAGTTTTGTTGTGTGATAAAATGGAAAAAATGTTAAAGGGCAATATCTATATACACCGGCACAAAATTAACGAAAATTTTCATCTTCAGGCAGGTTTTCATAATATACAGATACAATTTCAACAAGCTTAGTTGTGCGATAAATTTAAAACTTGAAAATAAAATGGAAAAAATATTTACAGCAAAATTTATGTACACAAGCTCTAAAGAAAATTTTCATCTTCAGGCAGGTTTTCATAATATACAGATGCCAGAATACGAAGAATTATTGATGATAGTGCTCTAATCAATATTGAAGTGAACCCATGTCCATTGTACCAGTTCCCTCCTTGGAAACCTCCTGATATTACCACCCTCCGTCCTTTTAAAGGTTACAGTAAAAAGAATCTAACTCCTTGCCTTTCAGCAACTCTATTTGCTGCACATCGTGCAAACTTTAATAATTACAGAGATATTTATACGGATGGTTCTAAGAGTGGGGATATTGTTGGCTGCAGGATTTTTTGTTATGACACTACCTTGAGTTATCGGTTGCACCTTTCAATTTCTGTATTTACATCCGAATAGATTGCAATAGAGAGAGCCATGTCGCACATCTCTCATCATCATATCTCATCCTTCATCATTTATACTGACTCAAATAGTTCTATTGACGCTATAAAATCACTTCAAAAGCATCCTTTTGTTTCATCCATCTTGGAGTTTTATAATAAATTGACAAGACGTGGTTATCATATTTTACTTTGCTGGGTACCTGGACACATGGGTATCCCTGGAAATGAAAAAGTAGATGAGGCGCCAAAGCTGGCTCTTAATCCATTACACCATAGAATATCATTCTCAGACGTTAAACTACTTATAAAACACTTTATTCATAATAAATGGCAAGAAAGTTGGGATTTGAATACAATAATAAATTGCACCATATATCAAACCAACAATCATAACCTGGCCTCCAAATTATCCAAGAAAAACAGATGTCCTTCTGACTCGTCTGAAAATTGGTCATTCTACGATCACTCATAAACATCTTTTACTTCAGGAGGTTGCACCCAGGTGTCCACTAGGGTGGTCACAAGCAACATGGGGAAAATTTTTTTGTAACGTTTTCTTCGGGGGGACCCTCCTAAAAGTTGCCGATTAGTTAGAAAATGAGATTGACAAAGTTTCAGCTCAAATAAATAATATTAACCCGTGCCTCATCGAGGTTGAATTCTTGAAAATTTGCAATTTTTGGAAAAAAAATGTAGTATTTCTTTCCTTACGTGAAAAATATTTGTCTTAGAAACCCGATTCTTGTTTTATTTCATAGAAACTGTTGTTGCCTTGAACTTTTACTCTCATGAAAACTTATATTTAATGAACATTTAGTATTTTTCAGGACATCTAGTGAACCATACCCTCAAACTCTGCATTTTTGAAACTTAGGTAAAAAGTGACAAATTAAAAATTTTATTACTTTTTGATAATTTTTTTGTATTTTTATTAATAGGCAAAAATAAGTGAACAATTTTTGTAACTTTAAAAATATTTGACGAATTATAATTGATTAATAGTTATCTAGTTCTGTGTCTAGTAAGAAAGAGCTTCTCGATTTGTGTTGCAGTTGAACCTCTGAATTTCTCTTTTTATTACAAGGCTGTTTTTGTTATCTGTTATGGTTATCTATTTTTAGAATTGACGAAACATTCCGTAAAATTCCTTCCCCCTCTTGATAGGATAGCAGAAATGTAAGTTTTTTTAAATTGGCCACATGTCTCATCAAATCATCAACAGTAAGCAGCCAAGTAATTGTCAAGTTTTATGTATTTTATTTTATAATATTCGCAAAATGAACTGAGCGCCAGAGAAGCTGCTAGACTTAGAATACATCCACTAGCTAACCACAGACATCGACTCTGCAAATAACTGTTTCGTAAACAAAAAACTGAGCTCATCAAAAACAGATTTTAAAATTCCCGTTTAGAGAGAACTGTTGTTCACTGGGGTGGAAAACTGCTTCACCATTTTTTAAATAAAGAAAAACAGTTACTACGAGTTCCTCAACTTGAAAATAGTATCGGAATAATTCAGGCGAAAGCTGTATTTTCAGCAGTTGAAGAGTGGGAGGAAGTTGGTAAAATCCAGGCAATATTTTTTGATACAACTGCAAACACAGGTCGCTTCAGAGTTAACCTGCATTTTTCTATAGCAATTCTTAAAGGAAAAGTCTTCTGTATTTACCATGCTGCCAGCATAATTTAGAAAGCTGTTCTTGATTGTAAAATGGGCACAATCACTGCCCCTCAGCCAGATATTTAAAAAAAAAAATAACCAATTCTGATTGGGTGGTCTAAATTAAACCAGAGTAAGTATACAAATGTTACTGAAGATGAAATACTAGGTATAAATAGTTAATTCAGAAGAAATTTCAAATTTTCTTACAGGAACTCTTAAAAATTAACAGCTCAGGGATGATTATAAAGAGTATATCCAACTTTGTTTAATTTTTATAGAACTCCTTCCTGCAAAAGACTTTTTTTCAAAGCACCTGGTACTTTTAATCATGTCAGATGGATGGAGGCACATGCCATTCATTCTCTCAAAATATATTGTTTCAGGGATCATCTTTCAATAACAAATTTAGAAAAAGAAGGTATCGGAGATCTTTTCTTATTTTTAATCAAAATTTATGCAAAAGCGTGCTTCAATACTTCAACTGCCACTTTAGCCCCCAATTCAAAGCCTGCAAATAATAAAATCACTTGTTCACTACAGAAAATTTGATAAATAGTTTACAGACAAAGCACTTGCTAAAATGACAAACCGCCTTTGGTATCTTAACTAGGATCAAGTTGCATTTTCATTTTTAGATAATACTTTGGTAAAAAAAGTCAACATAAGCCACCTTATCTAAACCATTATCACTTCAATCCTTTCCGGCGCAGTGTCCCACGCCAGGACCACCTAATTTTAATTCCAAACTTACAAACGGCACGAAGAATATTTTAATAAAATTTTGCTTTTACAATGAAAGGTTAAAGTAATGTGATTTTAATTTCTAAAAATGTCGTTTGTAAATTCCGGGGTAGACAATCATTTCATCCTTTTACGAACAGAATTTTTCTGTGCCGGAAAGGGTTAACGTGACAGTTGTAAGGGAAAATAATTTATTTTTTTTATTATACCTCCTTTCTTGTAACACAGCTTTAATAATAAAATGCAATTGAGCATTATTTGCTCTCATTTCTATACTTCCTTTGCCCTCCGTTTTTTTAAAAATTCTTTCAGTTTAAAATTCGATTTTTTTCCTTTTCTTTGGAATTTTTTTTAATCAAACACTTTATTGGACCTCACAAAACGAAAAAAAAGAAAAACAAAAGGTGAAAAGCAGATGAAATGGAATGTTACAAAAATTTTTTTCGCTTTTTCATAAAAAGTTAATTTTTAGGATTCAGGCAAAGTCTGGTCCTGAAAAATGTGCATATTTTTAAATCTATACATTTTTTGAAAAAAAAATGGTGTGTTGTTCTTCAAAGCAAAACTTTTTTTTTTTTATAAAATGAGACCTGCATTATGTTTCTAGGTTCAATTGTATTCATTTCATGAAGGAAAAACAGCATTTTTTTGCCAAAAATCACGTTTTTTTCAAACTTAAACCTCAATGAGGCACGGGTTAATATTATCCAAATGAGCTGAAACTTAGCCAATCTCATTTTCTAGTCAATTGGCAACTTTTTGGGGGGTCCCCCCGAAAAAATTCGAAAATTGATTTCTTGTGACCACCCTAGTGTCCACATTGTTATTTTGATTATCTGACCATTCATCATGTTTTAATTGACTGTCCAGGCCTCCAGCACTTATATAGAATTTATTTTAACTCTTCATTACCAACAATGACAAACACCTCATGGGGCACTCTTTACGTTTTTAAAACACGCAGGATTTTATTTTGATATCTAATCTTTTATTTATTTCGTTGGTTTTATGACTGAGTATTCTCTTTGCATTTTTGTATCATCTGGATGGGATACCCCATCCAGATAACTTTTCTACGTTTTTTATTTTCTCTCATATTTACCTATATTTCAGCTACTTTATTTAATTTCACCTTTTTTTAGGCTATATTTCTTTTTTTGGCGCAGCATGTCCCTCATGGGACTTAGTGCCATAAAACCATATACAACCAACCAACCATAATATACAGATACAATTTCAACAAGCTTAGTTGTGCGATTCAAACTTGAAAATAAATTTTGCTGTAAATATTTTTTCCATTTTATGTACACAAGATCTAAAGAAAATTTTCAGCTTGAGGCAGGTTTTCATAAATACAGATACGATTTTAACAAGCTTTGTTGTGCAATAAAATCCAACTTTGAAAATAAAATGGAAAAAATATTTACAGCAAAATTTATGTACACAAGCTATAAAGAAAATTTTCAGCTTGAGGCAGCTTTACAACTTTAACAAGCTTTGTTGTGTGATAAAAATCCATCGAAAAAATGTTAAAGGGCAATATCTATATACACCAGCACAGCAATAATGAAAATTTTCATCTTCAGGCAGGTTTTCATAATATACAGATACAATTTCTTCAAGCTTAGTTGTGCGATAAATTTAAAACTTGAAAATAAAATGGAAAAAATATTTACAGCAAAATTTATGTACACAAGCTATAAAGAAAATTTTCAGCTTGAGGCAGGTTTTAATAAATACAGATACGATTTTAACAAGCTTTGTTGTGCGATACAATTAAACTTTGAAAAAATATTTATACAGCAAAATTTATGTGCATAAGCTATAAAGCTATTTGAATGCGAAACAGTAGTAGCAAGAAAAAAGTGGAACAATTATTTAAAAGAACATATATACATGGTAGGGTAGATAACTCTTTGAATGCGAAACAGTAGTAGCAAGAAAAAAGAAAAACGTTGAAAGGTACACGATGCTGGAACAATTATGGTAGATAACCCTTTGAATGCGAAACAGTAGTAGCAAGAAAAAAGTGGAACAATTATTTAAAAGAACATATATACATGGTAGATAACTCTTTGAATGCCTAACAGTAGTAGCAAGAAACACATTGAATGGTACACGATGCTGGAACAGTTAATTACGTTTTTATTAGGTGATCTTGAAAATTGATCAGACCGCAAGCAATAATGATAACATAGTCCAAAAGTGAAGTATGTTGCCTGTCGACGCATGCATGTGGACTCAACATCTTAAATTCACGCACTCTACGAATAATGTGTTCCACATAATACGTAGAGTAGCAATCCTTTTTGATTGCTTTACTTCATCTTTTGTACTCTTGTTATCTGAGGAAACTGAAGGTGGCCGAATGAGGCAGCAACCTTTCTGCTGTAATATGTTTGAGATGTTTTTAAAGCCTCTATCAGCCATGACATCAACCCCTGGTATTAGATTATGTAAGTAACCACTGTTTTTAACAATCAGCACATCAAATGCTCGCCCCCCAAAACCATCTGAAATAACACTGATTAGTCCATCTGGTGTGCATGAAATCAAGAATTTCAGGGTATTACAGTTGTAAGCAGACCATGTAAGTGCTTGTAACACTGGATCACTTGGCTTTTCAATTTCTACCTCCAAGCAATCAATGATAGAAATCACATGCCCATACCTAGCACGAAAAGGAATTGGCAGATAAGCTTGGACATCTTTCTTGGCAGGCCACACTATCAACTCTTGCATAAATGATGCAATAAGTGGTAATGATTTAGAAAATATGCGGCATGCTGTGCTCTCTGTCAAACCGAAATCTATAGCCTAAATTGCAAATTTAGGCGTATCTTTTTAAGTACAAGGTAAATATGGTTAACAGGTAATCTTGTTCGATCAGTCAATAGTTTGATCAAAAAGAAGCTGTTCTTAGTTAAACCAAGATACAACTTTGATTCCTTTTCTATTGACATAATCGTATCTGTAACCATATGCTTTTTATACTTTGCCAGATCTTCATCTTCATTCTCACTACTAAAATCATCTGTGCTTTCTTCCTCTTCTATAGACGTGAAATCACTTGAATTTGAGTCATACTCAATTTCAACATCTTCACATTTTTGAGGTGAAGTCACAGTTCCGACACTCACACCCATGTTTATTGTTGAAGAACCAACAGAAGTCATCTGAACATAAGTGTTTATTCCTATGCTTCTTTATGGTTTTTTCAGATTCACCTGAATACATTTATCCATCTGAGGATAAAGACTTTCCTCTTGATCAAAGGAAGAAGTTTCAGCAAATCTGGTGTACCAGGGGGAGCATAATTTGACGTGCTATAGAGATTCCTGCAACTGATCAATGGCTTCCTGCACTAAGTGCATATTTTTCCTTTTCTTAGCTGCAGGTCTCTCTACTGAAACACGCTTACTTTTTTGGCAGTCAAAAATATGAGGGATAATATCAGACTTTAATTGAAGCCGTCGCACATCTTTCGTTAATTTCCACTGCCAATAATTTTCCATGTCTTGAGGTAACTGTAATTCACAAAGAGAAAAATGAATAAATGCTTTTGACACATCAATGTAAAGTTATAAGCAGAATGGAAAATCAAACCTGTGTTATAATAAGATTAAATATTATAGTTAACAGCTAATTGCTACACATAAAGATTTGATTCATCAGAAAATTCAAAATATGCAGATATAAAGGGGAAAACTAATTAATAGCTAGTAGCTAACAGCAGCAATTTCATGGGTACTCATAAGAAACTAATAAACATTGAACATGCTAAGAAAACAAAATTTTCTCTCAACCTACAAATACAGACCTATCAGAAATGAAACAATCTGATTTAAGATTTATCAGGCTTATTAAATAAGATAGTCAGATGTAAGATTTCTCAAAACTTTAATAAATTTTCTGAAGAACGTTAAATTTAATCTGCAGTAATTTTCAGCCTATATTTCAAAACTTTTACAGTTATTCTTATGAATATGTTTTACATTTATTGACATATATTCAGCTGTGGTACCGTATTTTATGGAAGAAACGGCGCACTCCTCAAATTGGCCTGAATAAGCTTTAAAATATCGTGATCGCCGCATCCGTTGTAAACCCCACATCCATCAGAATGCTTCTTTTGTCGGCAGCGTCACATTGACCTAGCTTTAATCAAAGTTTTCTGGGCAGTGTAGGATGGCTCATTTTTATAATATCTTAAGATGTCTGAAGTTTTATTTAAAATATTTAAATCCGATTTTATATATTTTTATGAATTTTTAAATTAAGGAAACTCAGTTGGTATTTTAAAAAAAATCGTAAATGCCGCACTTGGAAAAAAATTAACTTTCAAACTCGTAAACGCCGCGGCATTTCTTCCATAAAATACGGTATGTAGTGTTGACTCTAGAAAAAAAGAGCTGCCAGGGATCTAGATTTCAAACTGGGAATGTCAAAAATACAACGTAGGTAGGAAGAAGAAATATCATAAGAATGTATGTGATTACTCTTGAACAATAAATAATGTGTGAATTTAGACTGAACTTGCTCCAGAATTTTAATTTTATTATTATAGTAAGAATCCCAAATGAGACTTCAAGATTAGGACATACCAAAGCAAAATATAAAACTTTTAATGCATGTTGATTCGAGAAATCTTTAGTTTTACGCTTAAGGAACCTTAGTTTTCTATACGCGTTAGAAACAATATTATCAATATGGAGTGAAAAATCAAGTTTAGCATCAAAAACAATACCCAAGTCCTTTACTGTGCTTGGATGACATAAGGCCAGGTTATTAATTTGATAAGAATAATTTAAGATATCAGTTTTACGAGAATAACTTAAAATGCTACATTTATTAATATTAATGAATAACTTATTGTGAATGCACCAATTATATAAGCTATTAAAATCCCTTTGTAAAAGTGCAGCATCAGTAACAGAACGTATTTGCTTATATAACTTTAAATCATCAGCAAACAAAAGATAATAAGAAAATTTCAAATTAGAACACAGATCATTGATAAATAAAATGAAAAGCAAGGGTCTTAAATTAGAACCTTGCGGTACACCAGATGTATTGGTAAATTTATGAGACACAGCACCATTGAAATATAAACATAAAGAATTCTATTATTTAAATAAGAAAAAAGCCAGTCAGTAAGATTAATATGAAAATCTATACCTATTAACTTGTTCAAAAGAATACTAAAATCAATTGAGTCAAAAGCCATTGAAAAGTCAGTATATATGACATCAAGCTGATACCCATATTCAAACGATGACATAATGTTATTAGTTAAGCAAAATAAATTGGTAAGCGTAGATCGTTTGGGAATAAAACCATGTTGAGCTGATGAGATTAAATGTTTTACTTGCTGAAAAATCTTATAATTTCAAATACTTTTGAAAAAGGACTCAAGATAGCAATGGGACGATAATTTTTACAATCATTAGAATCACCCTTTTAAAAAACCGGAATTATTTTAGTTTGCTTCCAAACAGCAGGAAATACACCAGTGCTGACTTGAGATGCTGACTTTCACCAATAAACTGAATACATTACCATCATTAATGTATAATTTATCTTCATTTCGTGGCAAAAAATTATACAAATGAGTTTTTGGTAGCTTTCTTCGACCAATTACTGCATCAGCAAATTCACTAACATGCAAATATTCAGAAATTTCATGTGGAAAACTAAATCTACAAACTCTAATTGTTTTATTTTAAACTTTTTTAGCACACATACAGTATGAATTTATGCTTATGGACTTGATATATCATGAAGTAGTGGAAAATTACTTATATTGGGAATTCTGCAAGTTATATAATTATTTATGAATTCAGCAATTGAATCTATTGCTTTTCCTAATAATGGGGCATCCTTAATCCTAAGTAATAAATGAAAGTGTTGTAATCGATGGGACTGATACTCACAGCGGCAAGCATAACTATACCTAATGTACAATTACTATAAGTGATAAAATCTAACATAGCTAGAAATTTATTTTCAATAAAACGTGAAGTATTTACTGGTCCAAAGCTATTAAATGTGATAAAGGTTTATCTTTATATTTTGATTAGTTTGTCCTATATAAATATGTAAGTTTTCCCAATGATATTCACTTTGAATCAGTTAAAAAGAAAGTAGCAGGACCATAGTTCATCACCATACACTTTAATTCATTACATGGTTTTGACCAAAATTGTTCTGTATTTCACAATCTACTAAAAATTGTGGTTAAATTAGCCTCCAAATCCTTGCTCGGGATCGTATCTAAGCAGTTTTTTGCAGTAACATTTGATGTAGAATTTGTAATATTTAAATTGTGAAATATTCTGTCTTTTAATTGTCTGGTATTAGCATTGTTTAATAAATAAAACAAATATTGTAAATTAAGCCAAAATTGTGAATTTGAAGATTTTAATAAACACTTAATAAATTCAGATATAGGTAAATTAATTGGTCATGTTTGAGAATTGCCATTTTCACCATAACAAAATAAGTCTGGAAAGCATTTTAAAATGATCATCTAAACTTTTTCCATAATTTGTAAAAACTGATGTATTGTGCTAGAATCCATGTTAATCCTTTTTTCAAGTAATGGATGTATTGTCATGTTATTGTAATAACCATCTGTCAACTCTTTTTGATTCAACATAGAGCACCCCCCCCCCAAATTCTGGAATTATCACAATCGGACTCAATATCACAATTTTTTATATTTTCTAACAATTTGTCTTCTGAAGTTGGTATATTAATGTTGTGATACAAGGGATTGTTTTTTAAGGCGATGTAAAGCTTTAAAATTTTTATTTATTTTAATGATTGCCAAATATTTCTGTTTAGATGGTTCACTACGAGCTAACACATATAAAATTCCTGATCTGCAATTAGTGCATCCAATGGATTGTAGTCTATTCCAATTGCAATGGTAAATGGAAAACCCTTCCTATCGCTTTCTTAACAAGATCAAATTGTGTTTTTTTAAGGACCTCCTGAACTGTACTCATTCTAGTGATGACTTGAAACGCTTTTGCACATTGAATTAAAATTTTTTCAAAGTCATTTTAAGTAGAAATACATCCTAGTAGCTGTTTGAATATCAAATTGTTTAACATAAATCTTTTTGAGGCATTTGATTAATTTTAAATTTATTTACACAATACCAGACAAAATGTATTTGAAATCGCCAAATGTCTCCTTGTTATACTCTATTAATTTTTTTCACTCTGTATTAAGTGACATATTAGAAATTGGACGAACATTCAGTTTATAACAAAGTTAAAAGCAAGATACGCAAGTATATTATCTAGCCAATCTGTGTCTTTTGTCATGAAATTATGAAAAGCTTCATGAAAATGTTCGAAAATGTCTCCTCCTTCTTCAAATGGAAATGAATTAACAATAAAAGAGCAACTTTTAATGTTAATTTGGCTACAAATATCTGTTTAACGTAATAGATCAAAATTTAAGAGGCAGAATTCATAGTAATTTATAATCATTCATCATGTAAAATTTTATAGGTTAATCTTACAATCTGACGAATATGTGGAAAATGTGGGGCAATTGAACGCAAAAATAATAAAATTGAATCACAGTTATCATTGACCTAACAAAAAGATGCATGACCTAGCTTACATTTGTCATAATTAAAATGTTTTTCATTGAAGTCAATAGAAATATTTTCAGCAGCAAATGTTTTCCTAACTTAGGTCTATTTGTATTTTACCACATTTCACTATTTAAAGGTCACATTTTATGTTTACCTTTTCTGTATTTAAGTCTCTTTTTTGGCGTAGTATGTCCCTTAAGGGATTTTGTGCCATAAAACCCCATACAACCAACAGACCGACCGAATAACGTTTTCAGACAGTTTTACGGTTTTGTTATATTTGTGTGATGACTACACTCCCTTTTCTATTAACCTTTCAATCAATTGTAAGCGAAAATTTAGAAGGCTTAAAGCACCATTGTTCTTTTTATAAAGCACATATGAATTAAACACTTACTGATTGACCAGGTATCTGAAGATTTTTTTGTAATATTTTCTTTGTTGATTTCTGGCTACGGGATAACTACTAATGCACTGATCGGATCTGTCGACACCTCCCATGGAACCATTGTACCAAACCACAGCTTCAGGTTTAATAACCTATTTTGTAGATTCTTTTTTTGAGTCAGTCTGTAGCATATCTAACAAATGGAATGTGCTCCACAGAAACAGTTCCTTTTTCTTTCCATTTCATTGGACACATCTTGGCTTTTTGGAATCCAATTATCTCTCCTTTTTTTATAGATGTTTTTAAACGGTTAAGCAAAACTTTCCTGTTTTTATGTTTAACGTGCCGCAAATATCTGCCCTATTCTGGATTAATAATTCTGCCAATTCAGGAGAAGTGTAGTAAATGTCCGTCGCTAAACAGTAACCTTGGCCTTTGAGATTATGAATGAGTGTCATAACACTCTTTGTTTACAGTCCATATGTCTCATAATCTTTAACAACTGTCTGACTATTTCTGGATGAAATAACCCATCCGGGGCGCTTTTCTCATTCTCTTCACTTTTTGTGTATTTAGTCTATTTAGTTTGGCGCAGCATGTCCCTTAAGGGATTTTGCGCCATAAAACCTCATACAACCAACCAACAACCAGCCTTAACTTAGAATTTCGACAAATATGTAAGATTTGTGAACATTGTAAGCTTAGAACAACATTTATAATATCCAAAAGCCGATCAAATATTTCCTTTTGTTAAGCAAACATTTATCACAGTTGCAAATCCAAGTGTTCCATATATTACCCAATTTAAATGAGTTCATAATTTTGCTTTCACTGTTACATTCTAAATGTGTTCTATAATTTGTAGAAAGATTAGTGTAAGTAGAATCATAAAAAAAAATTCTCTGATATTGGAATATGAAGAGAATATACAACTAATGCATTAAAATTGTTCTAAATCAGAAAGCGGATTAACTTTTAATTCGCTACATTTTAATTTTATCCTTTAAGAAGATAAATGTTTTGCAAAATACATTTATTAAATTCTCCCGATAATTGCATATTTTACTCTCAATATTTTTGTTATTTCTCAAAATTCTTAGAATTAAACATCCTTTGTTTTATGATAATTTAAATAAATTTTTGACTGCAGTAAATTTATTATTTATATGGCCGTGATTTTTTTATGCTAAAGAAATTTTTCTGTGCCTTTTCATATCTGTCAATCTGTTTTGCTGTTGGATTGCTGTCTCTGAAGAAATATGTTGTTTTCTTTTATTTAAGAGATTTTGACGTTGGGCTTGTATTTTTTTTAATTCCGAATAATTTCGAGCAGATTTTCAATTTTCTTAACCTTTCTTTTCATTTGTCTGGTGTTTCTGAACTAACCATTTGCTGCTTTTTAATAATATTTTTATTGATATGTTTTTTTTTTACATTTGGTTTGTGTTAGTGAATTCTGATATAATTTCTGGTAGATTCTCAATTTTTTTAACCTTTTCGTTTCTGAACAAAGTTTCCTTTTTCATAATTTTTTAGTTTTTGTTACATTTTGTGGGTGTTTCGTTACTCTTATATGTTATTTTTGTACACTTGTATGATTCTGTGTTACATAAATAGACATTAAATTATATGGAGACACTTTGTTGACTGTATAATTATGATCGCTAGTATCAAGTAAAAACCAATTGCTTAGTAATTGTTGAGCTAAACATTTAAGTGTACTCATGCAACATAAGACGGCAGTACCTTTTCCATGGATATCCATTAAAGTTACGTTTATGTGAATAAAAAAAAATACTTAGATTTAAATTTCATAACAGCAAATGTATGTGAATGCATGTAAAAATTCCTGTTGTGCATTAATTAAAAAAAAGAATTTAATGATTCAATCAAATTATTGTAGAAAAACCCTGTTCTACATGTTTTATGTTCTCATCAGTGTTTAAAAAAAAAATTAAGTGTTTCACCATCTACAGTGGCGGTCAAAAGTTTCCGGCCAGCATAAAAACTGAAACTTATACACTTTATTGACATAACAGTTAAGAATTTATTTATGGAATAAAAGTGTTGTGAGAGTGTGAGAATTGGGATGAAACTGAGTGTGAAAATTAAGGACGAAACTAAGTGTGTGAATTATGACGACATTGTTGAGGGCCTTTACAATCCCTGTATTTCTCGAACTGCACCTTCATAACCCAGGATCTCAGTGACCTGGAAAACCTCTGCCAGGATCTGCTAATCTAGGAATTTAAAAAGGAAAAGAGGTAATGGAACCTTGTTCCTAGTATTACCCTAAAGAGCTATTATATAGAGATTATTTTTAAATCTTCCCAGTTGATATAGTCTTTGATTGTCTCAGTTTTGGGAAGACCCCCTGAGCACATAATTCTGGGTTTTTCCCTTTTCCAGCAGGAAGCTTCGACAGTAGTTTTTCCCCCTGAAAGAGATCTGTTGAACTCTCATTTATTCTATTATGCTAACTTTGATAAATTTATTTTTGATTTCTAACCTAACAATTGGGGCAGATCTCTTAAGCTGTATGAGTAAATTTGCCGAATGCTCGATTGCTTTGATGAAAAATGGTAGGATTTTTTCTTTTTTAAGGGGGCAAGGCTGGTCCCAGTGACAGAATCCGAACTCTTAACCTTTTTGTTAATTTTGTTTTTAAGAATGAAGAGTTGAAATTCTTGCTCAACATTTTCAGGATTGCGGTTACGTTATAATTTTGCTCTACATGCATTTCTTCAACAATTGAGTTACCTATAAGTCTTTATAATAAAAGAAGTTAGGCAGTCTTCTCTTCGATTTAGTTTTTCAAGTACAACATAAAAGTAATTTAAAATATAGTTTCTGAATGATTTTCGCCATCCAGATGTCAAACTTATGAAGAATATAAAACCCTATATCTCAAAATAAAAGCCTGCATTCTTTAAAAAAAATAAAAAGTGCTCCATGAGGTGTTTCCCCCAACAAGGTTTGTCGAAGTGGGATATGAGATATTAAAATACAATGGACAATATGAACTGTCATCTTCTGGTATTGGTTGTTGTAATGTGACTCTGGGATATGTAAATTGGAGTAAACATTCAATTGAAAAATTCAAATTGAACCAAAATAAATCCAATTCACACCTCCCAGAACCACATTACGGCCGTAAATTATAGTGGAAAAGTAATATGCGTCGTAACTAAATCGAATTGAAACTGAAAATTCTTTAAATATAAATAAGGAAAACTATTATTACTTACCCCATTTGATGCATATCGAGATAAAGACAATCTTACACTAAATAATCAGATTAAATTATATATTCATGTATTTTATTGTAATTTATTATATATGAAATTTATCCGGATTCAGAGCAATAAATTCAATGTTGAAAATGAGATATCAAATTATGGTAAAAAGACACATATTATTTATATTATTTCAGAAATTAATTCTGGACAGTTCTTTTTATACATGTTAAACAGTCTTCACGAATATCAATATTTCTTGAATTAAATATGGCTCATGAAAGTTTCTGAAGGAAAGTTTAGTTTTTCATTAAAGTTTGTAAAGGAAAGTTTTCATAGCACTACAGAGATCGATGAGGTTACATTTTCATATAAGTTTGTAGAGGAAAGTTTTCATAAAAATACGGAGATCAATGAGATTAGATGAACAAAAGCATGAGAAAAGTGAAGCAATACTGTGAATTACGGCAGGGAACAACGATAAGGCGAGAGATTGGAGTATTATATCCTTATTTTACTGATGAGTTAATGCTACGCTGGATTTCTGGCTTCAAACCTTTCAGCATCTAATGGCCGGCGGTACAAGCTTGACTTTGAGAGTAAATGAAAATCTGTATTTTCTTCTTCCATATTTGCAATAATAAAATTACTTTATTTATTGGTATATTTCGTAGTTATCATTTAATGTAGATATTTCCAAGTATGTGGCATTTCACGGCCTGCTCACCGGGGCTTACGCCCAACGGCGAAAAAGAGAAGAAGCGCGCACCTCCAAAGGAATGTGAAGTCTTCCGACTAAAATAACGAACTGACTCTTTTTTGAAACGCCTGCCGAAATCGGGAGAACGATCTCAGCAAAAGTAGCCAATCGGGATATTTAAAAGGATGGCTTGTCGGTAACACGGCCAGCGAAAAAGATTTTGTACTAGGATTATCACCGTGGAATGGCAACACACTTATGAAGCAGGAGGAAAGGAATGTTTTGCCTCCTGTGAGTTCTTGTGACGTAGGATGGAATTTCTGGTATTTTGAGATGATAAGAACATTTTCTGAGCTAAAAAGACTGCTTTTTTGAGACACTGAGTGAATAGAAAGCCATTAAAAATGAAGAGAAGTCTAGGAATTGTAATCTCGTTTCTCTGGCAGACTATTTTAGCAATTATTCTGAAATTTTACCAGAGGAATATTAAAAAATAATAGAATACAATAAATTTAATTTCAAATTAAAAATAATGAAGGATAAAGATTTAGAATTCAATATTTAAAAACTTAGTAAAGTTTTCTGTCAAATTGAAAGATGGTAATTTGAAGTAGTTTATTAAAATAAACAAATTTAAATTTATGTAAATAATGAGGAATGTTATCTAAAGCTTTTACAACATAACATTTTAAGCTTTACATAACAGTTGTTGAAGAGAGAAATTTATGTATATTGTCACCTTCTGATAACAATGTATTAGTTACTGAAGAAAGAAATTTATGTACAGTAGAACCCTCGTTTAATCGGAACTTTTTATAAACGTCTCTTTCCTGTCTTTTTTTTTTTTTTTACTTTCACATTCCTTGTGTATACGAGTAATTCTTTCTGAACTACGACTACAGATAAATATTTTGGTTCCCCTTCTTAAAATTCCTTTGAAATTAGCTTGAGCTCCCACAAGCTCCAATTCCACTGTAAGTGTACTCTTTACCCCCCCCCCCCCCCCCACTCCCTGTGTACATGCCCCTGTTCTAAACAAAAATACTCTCCATTTCAAAATTTGGAAGACCATACTGCCGATTGCTTCAACATTTGAATGTTATCACACTCTCTGACTGTAAGCAAGTGCAGGGAACAAAACACCTTTTGTCACCTTTTCACGAAGAGAAGTTTTCACAACTGTAGAATTTCAAAAGGGAGAGGAGAAATCAATGTCATAACTTTGTGAGAGAGCTGCCAGGCAAAGGATGGCCAATTTGCACCAGATGAGGATTTCATTTAAATCATTGTAAGATTTTGTTTCAAAATAAATTTTCATGTATAATTTGAATTTAGATATTTATTTAGCAGTTTAAATAGTCATAATAGCAATTTGATGACGATGTTACATATTAAACTTGATGATTGATAAATTCTTGATATGCAGAAATTTCGATTATCCAATGTAGATGTGGTCCCGATTACGACGGATAATCAATGTAGTACAACTACTTTATTTCTGAACCCAGAGGATTACATAGTTCAGAAACTCAAAATTTAAAACTTTTTTTAAACTTAGATTTGGGATGCTTCCAGCTGGTTCTCCAAATTCAGTTATTTAAAAAAAAAAAAAGGGATCCCCTACAGTATCAGCCGAATTACCAAAGGATTTAAAAAGGTCCTTTCTATTTTCAAAGTGTACTAATGGTGAAGAAATCTGTAGAAATTGGCTTGTATGGTGCAAAGTAAAAGAATCACTGATTGCTTCCCCTGTAGTGTACTTGGAAGAACATCAGATTTATTAAATCACGTTGTGTATTCCGGAGTGATGAAGGTTGGATAGGAAATTATATGACAAGCTACCACCTCATGAACAATGTCTTTTTCATAAGCACTGTTATGCTGATAGGGAAAATGGGAAAGACAAATAAAGATTCAGAAATCCATTGTCAGTCAGATGAAAATATAGCAAAAAATGTTAAATATTGGAGAGGGTTATTTATTACACACAATTTTAAAGGTTGTTTTATTCATTGGAGAAAGAGGATTAGCATTTTGTGGTAACTGAGAAAAAATTGGAGATCCTCACAACAGAAACTTTTTGGAGATAATGAAACTTGGGGCAAATTTCTATGCTTCTTTGCAGAAACATCTAACTAAAGTTCAGGAATCTCATGAAAATGGCACGGGATTGCAAGCACGTTTATTACCTCTCATATATTTAACAAAATGATTTCACTGAAGTATTTAGTAATCGCAGGATTGAAAAACAAAATTTCAAGATATTTCTCTATCTTAGTTAATGGTACTTCTAATGCATCCCGTTTTGACCAGATTACGTTTATTCTGAGGTATGTCTTAGATTGTGAGTCTGAATTTGATTGGAGAGATTTTTTTGTTTTGCGAGAAGTACTGATAAATCTGGACAAGATATAGCTAATTTGACTATGGAGGAATTACAAAAATGTAGGATTCTAATTAAAGACTTAAATAACAGGGATATGATAATGGAGCTAATTATTGTTGGCCTTCACAAAAATTGCTCAGTTCATATATTTTTAAAGTATTTCATGCCTTAATTTATTTGACAAGATTACTCTGCTAAATCGATAATATTGGGTTTAACCTGTCTTGTGAAAGAGTCAGAAAAAAGGGCACCATAAACCAACACAATGAAAAGAATAACCTCTTTTAAATCACTTAAAACTTTGGGGACTTGATCTGACACAGAAATGTATTTTTGACAATTTCCATGCTCCACTGGCACCTGTAGAGGCCTGTGTATTGTTAAAAGCAGCAATACCCATAAGTGCAGCTACAGCAACCAATTTATTTAAATGTTTTCTAACCTAACTTTTGACAGTATTAAATAGCTTTTCCCCATGCCCCCTGTTCCACTCACAAATAATCGCAAAATTTTCTTGTTATATTTGAATGTGTCACAAATCTGATGAAAAATGTTTTAGGTCTACAAGGTTTTTGATCATTTTTTCAAGTTCATCTTCCGACACCAACTCTTCTTCATTCCGGGCTTCAACTGGTATAAAATCTAATGGGTTTTCGATGCCGTCATCTTCATTATCATCTCTATCTCGGTTACTTTCAATCTCTGCTACTTTTTCTTCAATCATTTCGAAAGCTTTCTCTATATTATAAAGGAATTCTGTTTGTATTTCGCCTTAATTTAATCCATCTTTCATTTCGTTTGTAATAGGTTAAAGGCTTCTGTGTATGTACTTTGATCTGACTTAAGTACAGCAAGATCCCTCCATGTATAAAACATCAATAAGAGAGAGATAGTATTTTTCTGGATACTTAGTTACATCATAATTGTAGTGATTTATTAAATATGGGCACTGTCGTTTCTTTTAAAATTTATTTGATGATTTTTATGTATTTGTGCAGCTGTTGCCAGAGGGGGTGGGGTTGTAGTTAAATCATACCATCCAGCAAAGTCATATAAATTTACTTTTTCTAAGTCGTGAGGGCATTGGGGATAATAATTATCAACCCAAGTTTAGTTCGGTGGAATCGATTGTAGCTGGTTAATATCTGTTTTATTTTTTACTCAACGGTTACAGTGCATATTTACATTGAGCCATCTTATTGTGGTCTGCGGGTCGGTGCTGTAAAGAGATATGCCCAAGAGTATCACTTGCTTCAAGCGCACCACATTCTCTGTTGTTAGAGCTTGGAGACCTACATTAGACAGCCTACTACCTAAAGATTTTGTTGAATTAATGTTGTCAAAAGTATCAATTGTGGGACTTTTTTCACCTATTGCACATCCATATTGCTGTTTTCAAGTAAGATATCTCGGTTATAATCATTGATGTAGCAAGATTCTTTTTTTGCGAGGTATATTGTACAGCCTGATATTGGATGTTATTGTTTTCCTCGCTGCTATTGATATGGTCATATTTCTGATTGTTAGAGATTCAGTGACTAGGTGAGGAAAACCAAATCTACAAACAGTTATAAATCCTGATTTGGTGTTTTTCTTCCGTAAACAGTATGATTTATGTTTGAGTTTGATATTTGATTACACATTTGTACAATGTTGGTGAAATGTTTTTATCGGTGAGAGCATATGTAACATATTTACTGATAAAGCTTGCGACCTCATCAACTGTTGACTCTTGTAGTATTGCCACATTTTTTTACCCACAACATAAGATGACAGAGCTGCAAACCCCCTCCCTTGATATTCACGGTGCCAGATCTAGCGTATTATCTCACCCAAAGGGGCTGCAGGTGATGTAAGAAACTCGATCATTGATTTAAATTTAATATCTATAAATCATGATGCTGCAACAGGATCCATACCGACTAACTTGTTTACAGATTCTTGCATGTCAACTCTGAGGGACTGACCGCCAGGAACCACGTCACTGGCCCATAATGACGAGTCATACATACAACGTCGTTTCGGAGTTTTTTCCAGAATTGTTCGGTATTCTGTAATTGACCAAATATTGCTATTAAGTCTTTTTCAAGCTCATCCTTCAACTTCTCTAAATATTTTTGAGCTGTCAGTTTTTGATTTTGATTTGTTACATTTAATTTATAGTATATACCTCCGGTCAGCTGTCTTAGCTTTGCATCATTTAACAAATAAAAGAAATACTGCTGATTGCATCAGAATCTAGGATCTGGTGACATTAAACGTGAGTTTATGTACTCTGCACTGGTAATATTTTTTTCCCGTTGATAAAACTAACCAAATTTGCCTTCATTATATATGTCAGGAAAACAAAGTATCTATCTCCTTGTTGCGGTTATCAATTGTTGCTGCGTTAACTGATGAGTCATATTTAGAGTTAAATCAGTTGGACCAGAATATGTATAAGAGCTTGCAGCAATATAAAAAGAAATATAATTAATTTTCACCCACCTATACATAACACACAATTCTTTAAATATTCCTACCAAAGGATATGGCATTGGATGTATCCCAATTTCTCACTTCTTTCCATAAAGATCCTTGTTTCATATCTACAAAACCAGCATGATACAGTTCTTGATCCATAAATACAGTTTTTAAATACTCATTGCGAGGTGCTCTCCTGCGGCGCCTCATTTTCTTGATTTTGCGAACCTTCCGGAACCTCAGGCGTCCCAAACGCCGCTTCCTCCAAAGATAAAGTCGACGACCATGTCGGATACTCCAATCGAGTCCCTCGATGTCTCACTACGTTATCTGAAAGCGACATATTAAAATGTCAGTTTGGTTGTTACGACGTTTCATATCTTTTCATTTGAATATGTCTTATATGTATACTAGCGAAAAAAAGTTTTCAACTTGAAACAGATTTTCATAACATACAGATACAATTTTAACAAGCTTTGTTGTGCGATAAAAATCAAAGAAAAAAATGTTAAAGGGACATACATAAATGTTAAAGGGAATCTACATACACCAGCTATAAAGAAAAATTTCAGTTTGGGCATGTTTTTATGATATACAGATGCAATTTTTTCAAAAACTTTGTTGAGTGATAATAAATTTGAAAGTACAAAGAAAAATATTTTACATTTTATGCACAATCTGTACGGGAATAAAATTTTGATTAGGTGAGGTGATCTTGATGATTGATCAACCACAAGCAATAATGATAACATTCTCCACTTTTGGACTATGTTGTCTGTCGACACATGCATATGGACTCAACATCTTCAATTCTCGCACTCTACGAATAATATATTCCACATGAATACGTAGAGAGCAATCTTTTTTGATTGCTTCACTTCATCTTTTGTACTCATGATATCTGAGAAGACTGTAGGTGGCGGAATAAGACAGAAACCTTTCTGCTGCAATATGTTTGAGATATTTTTAAAACCATATCAGCCATGATACCAACCCCTGATATTACATTATTTATTATCACTGTTTTCTACAAACAACACATAAGATGCTCGTCCCCAAGACTATCTGAAATAAAACTGTGGAGTCCATCTGGTGTGCATAAAATTAAGAATTTGAGAAAAAATATTAAAAATTTTATGCACAATCTGTACGGAAATCAAATTTTGATTAGGTGATCTTGAATATTGATCAAACCACAAGCAATAATGATAACATATTCACTTTTGGACTATGTTGTTTAATGACACATGCATGTGGACTCAACATCTTAAATTCTCGCACTCTATGAATGATATGTTCCACAGGAATACGTAGAGAGCAATCCTTTTTGATTGTTTACTTCATCTTTTGTACTCATGATATCTGAGAAGACTGTAGTTGGCCGAATGAGACAGAAACCTTTCTGCTGCAATATGTTTGAGGTATTTTTAAAACCTCTATCAGCCATGATATCAACCCCGGATTTTAGATTATTTAAGTGTCACTGTTTTCAACAATCAGCACATAAGATGCTCGTCCCCAAGACTATCTGAAATAAAACTGACAAGTCCATCTGGTGTGCATGAAATTAAGAATTTGAGGGTGTTGCAGTTGTAGTAAGCAGACCACCATGTACAGGTGGGTATCAAAATAATGGAAACACCCTAGATTTTGAAGGAATTCTTTATTAATATGGCGTAGGACCGCCTTTGGCATGTAATACAGCTTGGATTCGCCTGGGAATCGAATCATACAAATTCTGAATAGTGTTTAGAGGAATATTGTATCATTCTTCATGGAGATATTGTGAAAGTTCCGTGAGTGATGCCAGTGGAGGATATCGATTCCGGATTGAAAGCTCTAAAATAGATCACAACGGTTCGATTATGTTGAGGTCTGGGGACTGTGCGGGCCAAGGTAGATGTTCCACCTCATCCTCATGTTCATCAAACAATGACTGGACAACTCTGGCTGCATGAATAGGGGCATTATCATCCTGGAAAATTCTATCTCCTGCAGGAAACAAAATTTGCATCATGGGATGGACCTGGTCAGCTAAAACTTCTCTATACTTCTCCCCTGTAATCCTTCCTTTCAGGGTTACGATTGGACCAGCAGAAAACCATGACACGGCTGCCCATACTATGACCAATCCACCTCCATGCTTGACAGTTGGACGGAGGCAATCAGGATCATACGCTTGTGCAGGTGTTCTCCAGACTAGTACCCATCCTGTTGTGGGGAACAATGTGAAAGATGATTCGTCTGACCATATAACAGTCTTCCACTTATCAATCGACCAGGTTTTGTGGTTGTGGCACCACTCTACACTACGTTTGGCATTAGCATGTGTGACAAGTGGCTTGGGAATTGCTGTTCTGCCGTAAATGTTCTCTTTATGAAGGTATCTCCGAACTGTAATTGTTGACACTGGAGAATCCAGATGCTGATTGAGCTCTGCGGTCACTTTGGCTGCAGTTGTTTTCTTTTTAGACATTGAAATCCGCTTCAATACCCTTCGGTCTCTTTCACTCAGCTTCTCCTTTCGTCCACTATTTTGCTTTGCTGAGCTTGTCTTTCCACGCTGTGTGTATGCTGTCATGACTTTAGACACCGTACCTCTAGAAACGCCTATAAGCTGGGATGTTTCGGTCACCGTTGCTCCAGCTAGTAGGGCTCCTACAATTTGGCCTCTTTGAAAATCTGTGAGGTTTGACATTTTACGCTTCTGACAAAAAAAAATCAAAACGTAGACAACTCTTCTAGATTTCTCTCATACTACCTAATAGATGTACTTTTTATATTAAAAAAAATCTGGTAGCTAAGATTATATTTTAATGCTTACGAAGGGAATTCTTAAATGTCCCTTTCATTCACAAGTGTTTCCATTATTTTGATAACTACCTTTAAGTGCTTGTTACATAGGATTACTGGCTTTTCAATTTCTACCTCTAAGCAATCAATGATAGAAATGACATGGCCATACATAGCACGAAAAGGGATTGGCAGATGGGCCTGGACATCTTACTTGTCAAGCCACACAATCAACTCTTGCATTAATGATGCAATAAGGGGTAATGATTTCGAAAATATGTGGCATGCTGTACTGGCTGTTAAACCAAAATCTATAAACAAAATTGCAAATTTAGCCGTATCTTTTTAAGAACAAGGTAAATATTGTTAACTGGTAATCTTGTTCTTAAATAGTTTGATCAAAAAGAAGCTGTTCTTAGTTAAACCAAGATACAACTTTGGTTTTTTTTCTATTGACATAATCGTATGTGTAACCATATGCTCCTTACATTTTGCCAGATCTGCAGCTTTATACTCACTACTAAAATCGTGTGTGCGATTTTAGTAGCGTTCTGCCTCTTCCACAGACTCGAAATCACTTGAATTTGAGTCATAATCAATTTCAACATCTTGTTCACATGTTTGAGATGAAATCACAGTTCCGACGTTCACACCATATTTGATGTTGAAGAATCAACAGAAATCATCTTAACATGTTTATTCCTATGCTTCTGTACAGTGTTTTCAGATTCACCAGAATGCATTTATGCATTTAGGGATCAAGACTTTAATCCTGATCAATGAAAGAAGTTTCTGCGTAATTTGATGTACAGGTGGTTATCAAAATAATGGAAACACTTGTGAATGAAAGGGACATTTAAGAATTCCCTTCGTAAGCATTAAAATATAATCTTAGCTACCACATTTTTTTAATATAAAAAGTACATGTATTAGGTAGTATGAGAGAGCTCTAGGAGAGTTGTCTACGTTTTGATTTTTTTTGTCAGAAGCGTAAAATGTTAGACCTCACAGATTTTCAAAGAGGCCAAATTGTAGGAGCCCGACTAGCTGTAGCAACGGTGACTGAAACATCCCAGCTTATAGGCGTTTCTAGAGGTACGGTGTCTAAAGTCATGACAGCATGCACACAGCGCGGAAAGACAAGCTCAGCAAAGCAAAATAGTGGACGGAAGGAGAAGCTGAGTGAAAGAGACCGACGGGTATTGAAGCGGATTGTAATGTCTAAAAAGAAAACAACTGCAGCCAAAGTGACCGCAGAGCTCAATCAGCATCTGGATTCTCCAGTGTCAACAATTACAGTTCGGAGATACCTTCATAAAGAGAACATTTACGGCAGAACAGCAATTCCCAAGCCACTTGTCACAGATGCTAATGCCAAACGTCGTGTAGAGTGGTGCCACAACCACAAAACCTGGTCGATTGATAAGTGGAAGACTGTTATATGTTCAGACGAATCATCTTTCACATTGTTCCCCACAACAGGACGGGTACATGTCTGGAGAACACCTGCACAAGCGTATGATCCTGATTGCCTCCGTCCAACTGTCAAGCATGGAGGTGGATCGGGTCATGATATGGGCAGCCGTGTCATGGTTTTCTGCTGGTCCAATCGTAACCCTGAAAGGAAGGATCACTGGGGAGAAGTATAGAGAAGTTTTAGCTGACCAGGTCCATCCCATGATGCAAATTTTGTTTCCTGCAGGAGATGGAATTTTCCAGGATGATAATGCCCCTATTCATGCAGCCAGAGTTGTCCAATCATGGTTTGATGAACATGAGGATGAGGTGGAACATCTACCTTGGCCCGCACAGTCCCCAGACCTCAACATAATCGAACCATTGTGGTCTATTTTAGAGTTTCAATCCGGAATCGATATCCTCCACCGGCATCTCTCACGGAACTTTCACAATATCTCCATGAAGAATGGTACAATACTCCTCTAAACACTATTCAGAATTTGTATGATTCGATTCCCAGGCGACCCCCAGGGGGATACCTTCTTTAGGTATTCACGGGCTTCGTAACCCCGGGTTCCTGAGCGATCTGTCTCTTTTCCTTTTCCTCTTATTTCTTTCGTGTTTCTTTCCTCTTTGTTTCTCTCTCGTTGTGGTTTCCTCTTCGGAGGTGAGGGCAATTCTGTATGAGCCGATATCATCCTGTATATCGACTCATAGAGAATTGTAAACCACCCACGTGTTAGCCGTGCGTGGTGACCCGTGTCCCTGGAAAGGGGGATCCTGGCAGTTGAGGGAAACCAACACACTGCTTTGGCCTCTGCTTCAAGTAGACGGGAGGTGCATATTGGTCCCGTATGCATCAATCGGCTGGTCAGCTGACTTCTGTCACTGGCTGGGGATCAAGTGAGCGAGTACTTACTAGCCATCTCGTTAAGGGTAGAGACTGGCATAGGAGTGTCTTGTGACCGTATGGGCCCTGGTTAGCACTGGTGCACGAATGTGCATCCCCTTGTTGGGCTCGGTAGTGGGTGGTGCGGCCGGGGTCTGAATTCTATTTTTTTTCAATTATGGATGGACATACTAAAGTTCCTTCTACTTCTCTCCCATGTGGAGAGCAACAAGATGTACAGTCCTTATTTACTCGTTTTTTTGTTATTAAACGCACTGATAGTCTCTCTGATAGTTCTTTCAAAAAAACTTCACCGTTTCTTATAGCAAAAACTTTCCAGTCTGTCTTGGGGGATGGTCATTCTCTAAAAAAATTACAATCTGGTGATTTACTGGTTGAGGTTTCTTCAGCCAGGCAGTCTGAACTTTTGTCAAATCTCAATAATATAAGTACTTTTTCTGTTTCTGTTAAAGCACATCATACTCTGAATAGACTGAATAGACATGCCGTGGTGTAATATCTGAACCAGATCTTTTATTTTCCACAAAAGAAGAACTTCTATCTAATTTAAGCGATCAAAATATAATAGATGTTCGTCGTATCACTATCCGTAGAAATGGGCAAATTCTTCCTACCAAACACATTATTCTCACATTCAATACCCATAGTTTACCTACTAGAATTAAAGCTGGTTATCTAAACTGCCCAGTCAGGCCTTATATACCTAATCCTCTCCGCTGTTTTAAATGCCAACGTTATGGCCATACTAATACAACCTGTCGTAGCAATGTTACTTGTGCACGTTGTGCAGAGGTGGGACATGATGGTAAAACTTGTGAAAAACCCGAACGCTGTGCAAACTGTAAGGGTGATCACACATCATATTCTCGCTCTTGTCCTAATTGGATCTGTGAAAAGGAAATTCTTGCTGTTAAAATAACCCAAAAAATCTCCTACCCTGAAGCTCGTAAACTTGTTGAAATCAGGACCCCATCTGTTGGGGCATCATACTCCAGTATACTCAAACAACAATCAAAATCCGTAAGGCACATAAGTACCCAGACCGACTGCTCTTTTCCACCAAATAATTCAAGTATTATACAATCAACTAAAGAAACCCGTGACGTGTCTCTTGGTAGTAAATGCTATGGTACCCCATTATTGGAACGTTGGCTACCATCCTCAGAACCAGTTACAATAGAATATCAACTTACTCAGTCACAGAAATCTCCAGTTGGATCCAAAAAGTCATCTAATCATCAGACTGAAACTAAGGCTGCCTCATCTCCAGTACCATTACAGAAACCTAATTCCCTCCAAACATCATCAGTTCAATCAAAAATATCAACCGAACACAAGACTAAACAAACGCCAGCTCCAGATAAAAGCAAATTGGTGAAACCAACTCGCCCAACTCTGAAAGCTAATGAAAAAACTTGTGCGCAAAAAGAAAGGAAGAAACCTCCAACGCAAGTCTCTTCACAGTGGAAAACTGTGAAGAGAAAAGACAAGAAATCATGCCTGAGCCCAGCAATCACAAATGTAAAGGATACCAAACAGTTACTGAACTATGCAGAAGAGGCTATGGAATCTTACAGTTATGACTCTGATGACGATGAAAATGTTGTTTTCGAAAAATTTAATCCTACATGATTTTTTATTGAGTTTTTTAAATTTTGAATTATAACTTTTTTTTTAGGCAGTATTACTATACTGTGTTATGCTTTGATTTTTGGATTAATTTTAACTTTTCATAACCTTAGAGCTTTTAGAGATTTTTAATTTAAATATATGCTTTGTCTTTTACTTACATTTTGGATTTTTAAACCTTGTGTATTGTGACTTTCATTGTACATTATTTTTATTACATGTATCATCACATTTCTTTCTTCAGTTTACTTTGTTTATAACTTATATATCTCATACAGTCTTTTAATGTAACTTTTAAATTTTAACCATGTTTTACACCTTACTTTTTTCTTGGCGCAGCATGTCCCTGAAGGGACCTTGTGCCATAAAACTCCAAACAACCAACCATCGATTCCCAGGCGAATCCAAGCTGTATTATATGCCAAAGGCGGTCCTACGCCATATTAATAAAGAATTCCTTCAAAATCTAGGGTGTTTCCATTATTTTGATAACCACCTGTATTAGCAATAGATTTCTGCAACTGATGAATTGGCTTCCTGCTCTAAGTGCTTAGTTTTCCCTTTCTTAGCTGCAGATCTCTCTACTGAAACATGCTTACTTTTTTGGCAGTCAAAAATGTGAGGGATAACATCAGAATTTAATTGAAGCTATTGCACATCTTTCATCAATTTCTTTTGCGAAAAATTTTACATGTGTTGAGGTAACTGGAATTCACAAAGAGAAAAATGAATAATAAATGCTTTTGACATAACTAATGTAAAGTTATAAGCAGAATGAGAAAATCAAACATTAAGATTAAATATTATAGTTAACAGCTAATTCTACACATAAAGATTTGTTTCATCAGAAAATTTAAAATATGCAGATATAAAGGGAAAAGCTGGGAAAACTAATTAGTAGCTAGTGGCCAACAGCAGCAATTTCATGGGTACTCATAAAAAACAAATATGCTAAGAAAACAAAATTTTCTGTCAACCCAGCAAATACAGAACTATCGGAAATGAAACAATCTGATTTAAGATTTATCAGGCTTGTTAAATAACATACAGTCGAAACCGGTAATAGTGTCCTCGGTTATAGTGTTGCAGAAAACTCCCACAGACACTAATATATTTGAAAATACTGACATAATTCAAATGGCAACCCTGGTTATTTCATAAAAAAAAATATACATATACTAATAAAAATGGGGCAGTATAATCTGTTTTCACAACAAGGAAATCCAATTCGTCACTGATGGAAGACATTGAAATCACAGCTGACTCAAGTTTACGCCTACACGCAATTTCACGGAATTGTCTTGTAGTTTTGGCCAGGAAATAACTCTGGGGGTGGGGGGGTGTGACGAAAATGGTCGCCACAAACATACGCAGTTGTACGTGTGAAAGTAGATAGTGGTTAGTACAAAAGTGTAGAAATATTACCTCATCATGCGTTGTGAAAATGACAAAATGAGGTAATATTAAAATTAATAAAATAGGAAGAGAATAATTTTTGGCAATGACCTCTCGTTTGCATTATTTAACATACTCTTAATCTTACTGAATTATTTCGAATACTTTATTAAATAAATGCATAAAATGTACCAAAAAGGTTAAACAAAGAGTAAACAAGAAAGAAAAGAAAAAGAAAGCATTTAAAAATTAACGTGGAAATTATGAGAGGTATAACATAATAAATAATTATATCTTAAGAGAAGACAAACATATATTCATTTAAGTAACAAAACGCACACATGAAATAAAATTTCCAACTTAATAGCGCTTATCTGTAAAATAAAATCTTTTAAAGATTGAAGAGCATACCAAAAATTTCCTAAAATAAAATAAATAAAAAAAGACACTTTTCATGTAAAATAAGACAGTCTAGAATCTCTTTTAAATCATATTTTAATCGTAAAAATTTGATCACATGTAACACTATAATTTTCATATTTTTTTTCAACAATTACTGCCGAATAATTTTCATTTTAGATTTTCAATCATTAATAAACATTATATTTTTTAATTACATAAGTAGATTAAATTAGATTCTGTTATCATTGGAAAATAGTGAGAACGTGCTATAAGCTAACATTTTCTTATTTTAAATTGCACATCGCTAATAAATCCATTTTCTAACAATCTATGATTAGATTAATTAATATAAGCATTGAATCAAAATATATATTTTAAGAGTAAACAAAATTTTGTTGTGGATTGTGCACGTGAATAGAATTTTTAGACTTTTAGATTAGAGTTAAAAAAAAAAAAAAAATGGAAAAATAATTTTGGTAACCAGCATTTTATATACGTAGATTAATATTTGTGAGTGGCTCACCCATTTACAGCTCGCATGGTTTTCCATCCAGGATAATTATTTACTGCATCACTACGGTATCTGCTTGGCCATTATTTTCTTCTGCCAGCGAGGGCACTCTTCTTAGATTCACATCCGACTCCATCACCTACAAGCAATCACTCCTGGTGTACTGTGTCGGGAGATACAGTCTCCGTCATGGGCCCTTGTTACTATGGGTCCTCTGACGTCGTTTATTTGCTGATCAGACACTCCCATATACTAGGCTTTTCTGGAATCTTCGCTTCTAGAACATTTCTTGTGACAATTAGGAGCCAAAGAGATAACATCCTGTCTCTTTTTTTTGTAAACAGGGTGACCAAATTAAGAAAAAAAAACTGGTTCCATTTTAACTTTTGCCTTTAATTACTTACCTATTAATTTTATTACATTTTAACTTTTGGATTTTAATGTGGATAATAGAAAGCTTTAAAATGATACTAAATATTATATTATTATTTTAATAGTTTTGAAAAGAATAAAATAATGAGTAATTCTTTATAGTTAGTATAATAAAAAAAATAATTAAATTATTTCTGCATAATTGTAAAATATAGAGTAAAAAGGTATGTTGTAAAAATATCATTACAACAGGGGTTAGGCAGTAAACAGGGAGAAACTTCTGCTCTTTATCTGTCTAAACAATTAGCATGGAAGACCACTTAGATTAGATAAGGTGAAGAAACAGGGAGGAATCGAATGACACATCGCGCTTGGCCGAAATTGAAAAAAAAAAAGAGTATAGCGTTTCTGACCTGACAGTAACATCATTCGTTTGGTTTTCAGTTCTCTTGTGTTTTGAACGAGAAACTTTCATCATTATGGCATCTGTAAAAAGAAAAGTTCTTTCTTTGGGAGATAAAGTTAACATTATTAATGCATTGGATAAAGGGAAAAAGAAAGCTGAAGTTTGTTGAAAATTTTGGTTAGCAAATTCAACTGTGTGCTCTATCCGGAAAAACAAAGAGAAAATTTTAAGTGCCTTAAGCAAGAATTTTACAAGATGGCAAGAATGTTAGCAAGAGCAGATAGCAAGAAACGAATGAGGAAGATCTTGATGGGGCATTGCTAAAGTGCTTCAAACAGTAAAGAACTATGAATGTACCAATCAGGGGTCCAATGCTAATGACAAAAGCAGAACAGCTTGCCAAGTAGTTTGGGCATGCAAATTTTGTTTGCTCCAACGGTTGGATAGATCGATTTAAGGCGCATCACAGCATAGCATTTCACAAGGTATGTGGTGATGAAAAAAGTGTCGACAATAAGTGTGTTCAGGATTGGCCTTGCAATATATGGCCAAAAGTTCAACAAGGCTGCGCAGACAATGACATTTTCAATGCAGATGAGACTGGCCTCTTTTTTAAGCTTACTCCTGACTTAACTCCTAAGCTTACTCTTTCATTAAGAATGAAATGTGTTCTGGTGAGTAGTTGTCGAAGGAAAGAATTACAGTTCTTGTGTGTGGAAACAATGACTGGAAGAGGGAAGGAAACATAGAGCGTGATTGGAAAGTCTTAAACGTCCAAGATGTTTTAAAAATGTTAAAACGATTCCAGTCAACTACCAACACAGTCGAAAGGTTTGGATGACATCAGAGTTGTTTGAAGCTGAATTAAGGAGATGGTATAAGGAACTCTGCAGACAAAAGCGAAAGGTTCTACAGTTCATATTCAAAATATTAGAATAATTGAGAAAAAGTAATAAGAAAAAAATATTTTTCATTTACTTTTTATACTAAGTAAATGCAATTAACTTTCTTATAAATTAAATCTGGAATGTTTACATAACATTTTAACATTTACAAAATATAAATACAGTACAATAAGTTAGGTATACAGCTTTCTGAAACACATCAAAATATTAGAATAAAATTTAGATTGGTTTAAAATATTAGAGTATTTTATTTTACACAACAATATTACCTTATGAATATGAAGTAAATAGTAGTTAATATTTTGTAGCATTCCCTTTAGCTTTCATAACAGAGTACAATCGATCTTGCAGCATACTATATACAAGGAGTTTACAAACATTTCTCTCATATTAGCCCAAATAGACTTTATATGTGCCACTAACTCAGTTATACTTGAAGGAGGATTTTCTCAGAGTTTTTTCTACATTATACACCATAAATTTTCGATGGGATTAAGGTCTGGTGAGTTTGGTGGCCAAGGAAGTACCTTAATTTTGCGTTGACGGTACCAATTCTTAGTTGACACCGAGGTATGCGGTGACGTTAAATCTTGTTGAAAGATGAAATCATTTTCAAATAAAACTTCTGATAATGGAATCATGTATGAATCACATTTTTATGAATACCAAATCACAGATAAAACTATCTTTAAATTTATCGGACACATTGAAGATGACATAGAATGAAAATTATTTTGCTCTAAAAATAAACAAAAGAAGATTGAACATTTTTTCTTTCAAAATATGCCCTCCTAGTTCCAATATTATGTTATGCAGGAATAAATTAAATTTTTTAGGTAAAATGTAGTAAGTGCCATTTATACTCATTTTATAATTTACTGTACAATTTTTTCTGCTATTCTTATTTTATAAGGTATGAAATAGGATAGTTTGCATGCTTCTGACCCAACCTTGGTTATAGCATCAAAATTATTGCAGTCCCTTGAATGACGTTATAACTGAATTCGGCTGTATTTCAGATAAGTTGATTTCTCAAAACTTTAATGCATTTTCTGAAGAACTTTGAATTTAATCTGCGAAAATTTTTAGTATTTCTAAACTTTTATAGATATTCTTATGAATATTTTTTACATTTATTGACTTATATTTAGTCATGGTATGTAGTGTTGAGTCTGGAAAAGAAAGGGGCTGCCAGGCATGATTTTTCAAAAAGAGCACACTTATTTAAAAAAAGGACACAATTTTTCATAAAGTGTGAAACTTGCAATTTCTGCTAAACACTGTATTGGAAATGTGAATCAGACAGCAGCAAAAAGTTTACAAAATGTTGTCATGACAGTAAAGTAATTTTGTCTCCCTTATCAGAAACTCCTGATTTGATAAAAATTTGTTGCATCAGAACTCACTTGAAGCCAAAAACTATAGAGATCATGTCCGGTAGTATAACTGTGCTTTATCTTTTGTCTCAATGGGAGGCAGAAATCAAATTGTCTTTTGAAGCAGGGCCACATGGCTTCCGTATTCACCGGTCAGACATACAGGATTTCTCCTTTGTATACTAATGATAACAGGAATCCCGGCTATGGACAGCTATACATATTCAACAGCAGTGAAGCTATTGATTATCGAATGGAAACTCACAGAGGCTGTATAAAAGAAGTGTTGTGGAAAAATTAGGTGCTCTTCTTCGAAACATTAATCATTTGCTGAATCATATTCACAAATGCATGAATTAGTAAATCAAAATTTAACTATGAATGCTAAAATGATGTTTATGGAACATCGTGATTTAGACTTGTGTAGGAACAATGTACCTGCTTCCTCAACAGACGCCCCCAGGGGGATACCTTCTTTAGGTATTCACAGGCTTCGCAACCCCGGGCACCTGAGCGATCTTTTTTTTTTTCCTTTTTCTCTTTTCTCTCCTGTCTTTCTTTCCTTGTTGTTTCACTCTCATTGTGGTTTCCTCTTCGGAGGTGAGAGCAATTCTGCATTAGCTGATATCATCCTGTTTATATCGACTTATGGAGAATCGTAAACCACCCACGTGTCTGCCGTGCATGGCGACCCGTGTCCATGGAAAGGGGGATACTGGCAGTTGAGGGAAACCAACACACTGCTTTGGCCTCTGCTTCAGGTAGACGGGAGGTGCGTATTGGTCCTGTATGCATCGATCGTGTGGTCAGCTGACTTGTGTCACTGGCTGGGGATCAAGTGATCATGCACTTACTAGCCATCTCGTTAAGGGTGGAGACTGGCATAGGAGTGTCTTGTGACCGTATAGGACCTGGTTAGCACTGGTGCACGAATGTGCATCCCCTTGTTGGGCTCGGTAGTGGGTGGTGCGGCCGGGGTCTGAATTGTTTTTTTTTTCTAACATGGATGGAGAAACTTCACTCTCTTCCATATCTCTCTCCTGTGGAGAGCAACAAACTGCACAGAGCAATTCATTCTCACATTTTTTCATTATTAAATGTACTGACAGTATTTCATATAATTCATTTAAAAGAACTTCACCGTTTCTTATTAGTAAAACACTCCAGTCAGTTTTTGGAGATGGCTATTCGCTAAAAAAAATGCAGTATGGAGATTTGTTGTTGGAGATCTCTTCAGCCAATCACTCGCAACATCTCTTGACCTGCACAGAAATTGGCCCCTTTTCTGTTTCTGTTTAAGCACATCAAACTTTAAATACAACCCGTGGAGTCATATCTGAACCAGAACTTCTTTTCTCTACAAAGGAAGAACTTGTAGAGAACTTAAAAGATCAAAATATCATAGATGCACGTCGTATCACAATCCGTTAAAATGGGCAAGTGCTTCCTACAAAGCATATTATTCTCACTTTCAATAGACCGAATTTACCAACCAGAATTAAAGCTGCCTACTTAAGCTGTCCTGTCCGTCCCTATATCCCTAATCCCCTCCGTTGCTTTAAATGCCAGCGTTATGGCCATACAAACACTACGTGTCGTGGCTCTGTTACCTGCGCACGTTGTGCAGAAATCCACCACGACAGTAATTCTTGCAGTAATTCTGAATGCTGTGTAAATTGTAAAGGTGACCATACAGCCTACTCTCGCTCTTGTCCAAATTGGATATGGGAAAAAGAAATCCTTGCAGTTAAAATTACCCAAAAACTTTCAGACCCAGAAGCTCACAAAGTTGTTGAATCAAGAACCCCTTCCGTCAGAGTTTCTTACTCCAGTTTACTCAAGCAGCAATTAAAACCCGTGAGGCACATAAGCACGCAAACTGATTGCACCTTTCTACCAAGTTGTCCACCTGGAACACCATCATCTAGCACTTTAAAGAAAAAAACCTGTGATGTATACTCTACCGCTTGTACAAGATCTATGCCAAAATTAGAACTTTGGAAGCCATCAACAGAACCTGTGAAAATAGAATACTTCACAGTCGGTTACAAAAATCACCAATTCAACCTAAAAAATCCACTGAGCAAACTTCAATTTTAGACAAAAGCAAGTCACTGAAACCTGGTGTTGGTCCACCTAAAAAATCAAACGAGAAATGTTTCACACAAAAAGAGAAAGTAAAACCTTCAGCTCAAGTCTCTTCACAGTGGAAAACCGTGAAAGAAAAAACCCCTCATAGCCCAGCAGTCACTAATATAAAGGATCCAAAACAGTTGCTCAACTATGCAGAGGAGGCTATGGACTCCTGCAGTTATGACCCGGATACCGATGGGAAAAATATTGTTTTCGAGGAATATCATTCTACTTGATTTTACACTGTTATACACAGTATTATAACATTTTATGCTATGGTTTTTAGACAATCATAACTTTAAAGTTTTTACAGTTTTTAAGTATTTTCTTTGTCTTTTAATTATATTTTAGTTTAATTAAACTATTAAAACTTTGCTGATTGCCACATCCCTGTTACATTCATTTGAGTGTCAAATTGTAATACCTTTGTCCTTTAACTAGGACGTTTTTACTCTTTTAAATGTTTTTAAGTATATATATCATTTTGAATCTATTTTTACATATCATTACTGAAATCATTTAATCAAATTTTTTTTCATATTAGGCATTTCTTTTTACAAGTTTTGTTCTCATTTCGACTTTGTTTTGGCGCAGCATGTCCCTGAAGGGACTTTGTGCCATAAAACACCAACCAACCAACCAACCATCCTCAACAGATGTTGCTGCAATATTTGTTGGAAATGATGGTTAACCTCCAGTTAACCGAGACACCTGCATCTATCCAGAGGATGATAATTTGAAATTATATCTCCAATGAATCAGTGTTGTGATCCCATGTATATCTATGCTTTTCCTCGCAGGGGAATGAGCTTGGCATTCTGGAATGGAGCATGTGGAAGAGGGTAGATCAGCAGAACGGGTACGGGTACACAGTTGCAATACTATGCATGACTTTCAGTACATACCATAATTTCAGAAGTAAGTGCCACACTCGCAATATTTATTCTAAAAAAAAAAAAAAGGTTGCCGTAGGCGCCGCACCTAGTGTCTGCACCACACTAAATGTAGATTAAAGGCTTAAGCTTAGACATTTTTTAAAAAGCACAATTAATAATGCAATTAAAATTAATTTCATGTTTTAAAGGATTTAAAAAAAATAATAAGATGACTTATTTATTTAGTTTTTTATTCCCAGGGACTTGAGGAGAGATCCGTTGGTTATTTATAATGTAACCATACAGGCTGCGGGACATAAAACCTTCTTCTCATGGCACTTTACGTTTTTTAAAGTAGTCGGCGCTACAAGGCATGCTTTTTATTAGTGGGTCGCATCCACTATATATGGAACAGCAAAATCAAAAACGATCGAATTCCCTTTTTCTCTGTCTGACCGGAACAGTTTTTGGATATCATCACTCAATTCGAGGCCAGTTTCCTCATCGTCCGATAGCGCAATATCCGTATCAGCATTCTGACTTGAAAGAATTATTTCTGCGTCTGAGAGTCCCGAAATGATGGCACTCGGCTCAACGGCATTCCACGCTGTTGATACCCATGTCGCCACTTCTGCATAAGACGCTTTCTTCCGATTGCCGCTTTCAGTATAAGAGTATAAACCACTTGCCATCCATGTCTCCCACTGTTGTCGCATGTAATGTTTAAAAATGTGATTTGGAGGCATCTAAGGGCTGCAATTTTTTAGTCATCCCGCCAGGAATGATGGCCAAAGATGCAGCACATTTCCTGGCCGCTTCCTTTACAGGTTCCATCAAATTATCGCCATGAAATCCGTTATTAGCATTCCACTTGGCTGGGAAAAAACACCTTTTCTTTTTTTCCATGCTTCAAATAACCAGTCTATCATTAAGTTTACATTGTTCCAACCTTTTTGTTGCACCTTATCACAACATCTGATGGAAAAGCCTTCTTATGTAAGGTTTTCCTTTTAAAAATTAACATAGGCACCATCTTTTCACCACTTGCGGTACACAATAAAATGCATGTGAAGTTTTTTCATGACCCATAGTTGAAAAGAAAACAGAATTTTCTCCAGTTGAATTCAGTTCTTGTTATGTATTGTAACATACTTTTATGCTACTGGAATGGCAACAGGTCGCACGAATTGAATATGTAAATATACTTGGTTGTGACTGCTTGATAGCTATGTTTCTGGCTAGTAATGTTATATAATAAATAGGTTTAAGCTGCATTGGTGTTAACTATTTATGTCTCGGTTAATACCTAATAATTGGCGACGAGGTAAAAGTATTCTGCTAAGCTAAAAGTATTCAGATAACTGCAAGAATTGCTGAAGATCGAAGCTTATGCTTACGCTTTAGGCCTAACTGCGGCAACGCTTACCGACGTTTCAGAACTGTGAGTATATCTACATTCTGCTAATTTCTAATAAAGAACCTTTTTTTTCTTTCTCAACATCGTTTTGTGATGAAAATGGCTACTTTCGGCAGCTTGGAGCCTTTCGACGTATCGGAACCGTCAACATGGGAACAACATGAACGCTTGGAATGCTTTTTTGAAGCAAACATAATCACCGAACCAACAAAAAAAGGGCCATATTTTTGAGTGTGTGCGGGGCGAAGATGTACGCAGCGATCCGTTCTCTCGTGTCCCCAGCAAACCCTACTACTAAGTCTTATGACGAGCTAATAAAACTTGTTAAGGCACATTTCTCGCCGAAACCTTCTGAGATCTTCCAGCGATTTTTATTTTATCGTAGGAATCAACAGTCGGGAGAAAGTGTAAGTGCATTCATTGCAGAATTACGGAAGCTATCCGAGCACTGTAATTTCGGTGCGTCGTTAGATGTCATGCTCCGAGATAGGTTGGTGTGCGGTATGAGAGATGAAGCTCTCCAACGTCGTTTACTCGACGATTCATCGTTACCGTTTGCTCAAGCACTAGATAAGGCGTTGGCGGCAGAAACAGCCAATTCTCATGTAAAAGAGATTAGAGGATCTGGAACTGTTTCAGTTATGCCTCTTGGCAAGAGACAAAATCGAAATCAAAGGCAATCTCAGAAAGAAAATTGTGCTAGTTGTGGACGCAACCATCCAAGAGCACAGTGCAAATTTAAAGATGTTGAATGCCATGCCTGCAAAAAGAAGGGCCACATACAAAGAGTCTGTCGGAATAAATCAAATTTCTCTAGGAAAACAGTACATTAGCAGAATTTACAATATAGTGACTCTGATTCCTCCGACACAGAGAGTTTAGACACAGTCCATTTGAAAAATGTGTGCCTCAACAGTGTGGAAACACCAAACATGAAAACAACCATCCTGATCAACGGTACACCATGCGTTATGGAAGTAGATTCAGGAGCTAAAATATCCATTATTGACAAAGGTACTTTTGACAGGTTATATCCTCACAACATTCCACTGTTGGAAAAGTCTCCTTTCGTTGTCAAAGACTACAATAAACAACCAGTAGAAATCTTGGGTCGGTGCCAAGTTAGAGTTAAATATGCTTCATATGAACAGGAACTCCCACTTCTGATTGCTAAAAAGAAATGTCAAGGACTTGTAGGTCTAAATTGGTTCGAAACATAAAGGTAACAGGCATCCATAGCATACAGCATTCTACTTTGGATGATGTCCTGAGTGAATTCTCTGATGTTTTCAAGGAAGAACGGGAAGGTTTACAGGTACACCTATCAAGTTACATTTGGATCCCTCAGTTCGTCCAATTCAACTGAAAGCTAGGAATGTACCATTTGCTCTAAGACCCAAGATTGAGAAGGAATTACAACGATTACAAGACCAAGGAGTTCTAGAACCAGTTAGTTACTCTGATTGGGCAACTCCTGTAGTTCCTGTCATGAAGTCTAATAGAGATATTAGGTTATGCGGTGACTATAAATGTACGGTCAACAAGGCTTTAGGCACCCATCCATATCCAGTACCGGCAGTAAATCAAATACTTACAGAATTAACAGGAGGCCGACATTTCATAAAGCTTGACTTGTCCCAAGCATATATGCAATTAGTTGTGGATGAATCCACGGCGCAAACAATTGTGACACATCGTGGAGCATTCAAGGTCAATGAACCCAACAGAGCATCGGTATGCCCAGATTGACAAAGAAGCCTTGGCCATCATTCAAGGGGTTAGGAAGTTTCACAACTACCTCTATGGGCAGAAATTCAAAATAAGAACTGACCGCAAGCCTTTACTGGTCTTTCTGGCCAGCGACAAACCCACACCAACAATGTTGTCTCCAAGAATGCAGCGGTGGTCCCTAGTTTTAAGCTCATATGATTATCATCTTGTATACCAACCTGGTAAATTGATTTCTAATGCAGATGGACTTAGTCGTCTACCTCACCCTCAGATGATTCATCATGGGACATCTCCTAACGAAGTATTGCTCCTAGAGGCTTTGGACAAGCCTCCCATTTTAGCCAAAAATATTGCACGGATGACTATGCAAGACCCTATCTTAGCCCGAGTGCTCAACTGTTTTTTGAAGGGGTGGCCAGCTGAAAATCCAGATGCAGGATTCATCCCTTATTTTCAACGGCGACTGGAAATCTCAACCCACAAAAGATGCACTTCGAAGAATTGTTTCGGGGAATTGGAATACTAGACTTGCATCATTCTTATTAGCACAACATGCTACGCCCAATTCTGTTACCAATGTTTCTCCAGCAGAGCTGCTTATGAACCGTCGTTTGAAAACCTGCCTCGACAGGATCCATCCAGATTTTTCAGACCCTAATCCTAAGGATCAGTCTAATTCAAGATTCCGGATTATTGCACCTCTAGACTTGGTATATGCTGAAGGATTCCACCCTCACGACAAATGGTAAAGCTACAATAATAGAAGTAATTAGCCCCACAATGTATGAAGTTTTATAGGATAAAGGTCTTGTGTGGAAAAGACACATTTACTAACTAAGACGATGCCTGGACAGTCCTCAACATATGACAGACTCTGACGGTTCTTCAACATATCCATCTAATGTCCCAACACCTTCATCATTGATGTCAGAATCAGTAGGAGACAGCGAGAACTCTGAGCCAGCAGGAGGCAACCAGAATCCAGTTCTGTCGGCAAAGAACGTGGTTTCAGTATCTGGAAGATGGACAGTTTAATTGGGACTGCACCCGCAGGGGTTGGAACGTTGCCCGATGTTGCAAGGCCAGCGGTCTTTCCATCGAGACCAGTCAGAGCTAAACATCCACCAAGCTGGCTAAAGGACTACGTTACATAGGGGGGAGGAATGTTATGTATTGTAACACACTTTTATGCTACCGGAATGGCAACAGGCCGCACGAATTGAATATGTAAATATACTTGGTTGTGACTGTTTGATAGCTATGTTTCTGGCTAGTAATGTTATATAATAAATAGGCTTAAGCTGCAATTGTGTTAACTATTTATGTCTCGGTTAATACCTAATAATTCTACTTGGGGGTGGCAATCAAACGTAACAGAACTTCGTCCATATTGATTAACTGGGAAGGCTTAAATTCTTTATCATTTGTTGGGTTTGGGGGGGGGGGGGTTACAGAAATCTTGGAGCTGCTTAAATCTCCCATTAAGAGATGTTATACTTTGATCTAGCATGCAGAAAAAGAAGTTTTTCTTAAATGAAAGTTTTGGATAAAGGATTTGTTTCATCAGCTGATTAATCTGAGAAGATTTTTTTTATTCTTCTCGGTCACAGTTGAATTTCTGGTGGAAATGTCGGATTATCATCAATAGTTTCAGCCATTTCCCTAGATTCTACAAGAATTTACTCCAATCCCTCGTCTGTTCGCAGCTCAAGGGCTTTAACAAAGTTTGTTTCTACTTCTTGAAGTTTCTTGCTTATGAGGTTTATCCCAAACAAAACTAAGTGTCTGAGGATTAGAGAGCAGATAATAAATTTATAATTTGTCTATTGTTTTACCAAACTTGCAGCGGTATTTTTTGTGTATGCATATAACCTTTCATCTTAACTACATTCATAAAGTGAAATAAATTTTGCCTAATTGGTACCTAAATGGAAGGACAGCTTCAATGCGGCTCCTCCACCTAGTTTAGCACAATGGCTTTAAGGTTAAATTTACCAGTTGCTTTTGTAGCACCTCCCAGCGATGGGTTGAAGCTGCGAAGAAATTGTATGTTTCTCAGATTATACCAAAAAATGATACTGCTTTTTTGCTGCACAAAGCAGCATTATTCACCACAAGATTGAGAGAATGTACTCCACAAGGCACAAAGAATGCACGGGGATTCATATCTAAGATTCTTTTTTGAACTCTCGATCCCCCCCCCCCCCCTTCATATTCAAGTTATTGTCATACCCCGAGATTGAAGGCAGACGAATCACTCCAGAGGGAGACTGGAGTTCGCCTTTCTACCATATCCCACCGGGAGAAAACTGGCTCCGTGGGCTGTCCCATTAGAGCGGGTCCAGTAGTGCGTGCGGACAGAGTCTTATTGCTTCTAACAAAGAGGCGAACTATCAAAAAGAAAAAAAAAAATATACATAAAAAAGGCGGGGGGAAGAGAGCTCCCCCGAGTGGCTAGCCAGGCTGGCTGCTCAGGGGGGCTGAGGGGTAGACTGAAAGAAATATTTATTAGACATGACGTATTATTTATTACAAAATATTAAAATAAACTGAACAATAAAACTTATTAATCAATTAACTGGGATAAACTTAGCCTCATTATTGACTCCTTGGCTTTAATCAAAACTGAATTACTTGTACAGCGATTTACTGAGTTAAACTGAACTAGAATACTTATTAATTGAATAACTGAGATGAACTTCATCTCATTATGGTCCCTTGTCTTTAACTGAAACTGAATTGCTTCTTATGGTTTTTACTAAATACAGATAGTCTGTGCTTTATAATAGAGGGTACTGATTGCACCTTGAGAGATTGTTGGAGTTGAAACACATATACTGCAAGACTTTTACTGAGCCCAGGCCAGAACCCACCACCCTCTCACACTGGGGTGTAAGACCAGCCTCTCACGCTGAGATATAAGGCCAAAAGCTCACATGGCCTGCACTAGTATTGATCTAATTGCTAACATATTTTCTTAAGCTTTAATTAATTATAATTATTAGTTAATTACAGTAATTAGAAAAAATGCACTCATTTTCATTAGTATGCAATAATTCAATAATATATTAATATTGTGTGATAAATATCTAAAACTATATTGAATACTACTTCTGATATTTACAGCTATTAAAAAAGGTGGGAGATTTTCAGAAAATCTTGTCAGCCAAGGATTTATTTTACCAGCAATTCAATCGTACAATTCAAAATTGTAATAACAAAATGTATGTGACTGCAAAAATAGTTAATTATAATTGGTATAATGCATTTTGATATTTTTTTCTGTAAAAATAAGAAGTAAAAACAGTAAAAGAAGCTAACTAATATAAAAAATATAAAATTTTCTTTGGCATATTTTCTATAGCTTGCAGTTTTCAAATTCTGATTAAAAATTCACTTGCCTTGTCAGAAAATCCACTTCCCAGGGGCTTATATGTTTTTTAATAACAGAATGAATAATTTGATTAGTTACAGGAAACTATGACATTGCAAATTATATAGATTTAAATACAAATTTTAAATGAAAAGCCTTATTATGAGAGATAAAAACTTGCTTTTTACAGACAAGCTTTATTGTTTATTTATAAGATAAAATACCTATAGAAACTTTCAAAATTATGTTCACCTTATAATTTAATACTTTGTTATGTAATATTAAACATTTATAAAATTGATTTTAATCAATGATTAAATATCTGATTTAAATCATTTGATTAAAATCGTTAACAGCAGCAATTTTAATACATTTAAATGCAGTTTTATGTATAATTTATTGGTTAAAATATAATTCTGCTAAATATCTCCTTTGATATTATTTTATTAAAATTAGGTTTTGAGATCACAGTGTTAACTATGGTTATTAATTAAATTTAGTCATTACCATTAAATTCATGCAGATCTATGCTTTGTTTTTATAGAAATAAAAAATAGAAAAAATGATTGTGTAGCTTGGAAAATTAAATTCTAATACCAAAGATTCAATTGAGTTTATTGATGTAGTTAATCCTTCATTTTGAATGACTAATTAGATGCAAAAAGTATATTAATAATTTTTTTTCTTTCTTTAGGTTTTAGATTTTAATGAAATAAATTTAACATAAGTGCTGAGATTCATGTTGTGGATGAAGAAAGATTAAGATGTTAAAAGCCTTAGAATAATTCAATGTGTGAAATAAATGTTACATTGTTTATTACCCAAAGATCATTATAATTAACGAAATATGAGATTCACATTTATTTTAATTTAAAGTTTTAAATGTTCATTAATGTTAAGATAAGTAAATTCAATGTAATAAAATGATAAGATGTATTAATTAGAGAGAAAATTAGAGAAAAATATTTATAGCACATACCATATTTCCGACAGTCTCAACAGTCCTCCTGTTAAGAGACTTACAAAGTCCTTCTACATCATTTTAGGGACCACATTTTCAACATATGCCTCCATGCGAGGAATATTACAGTTTCTCAATGGAATTATCGGCATTGCATAAAAATCTGCAAATGCACCATCATCAGACTCACTGTCAGACAATTCATTGTCAGATGAACTATCTGTAGAAGAATCTGATGACGAATCTTCAAATATAAAATCCATAGATCTAGAGATAATTTCGATTTCAGCAGCGTTTATAATGGTTTTTGGATAAATAAAAACAAAATAACCAGCTACCCTTCTCTCACCCCTAATCGTTCAGAAACTCAATCACCCTCTACCACCCTCACTTTAGCACGGGTAAAAGGGCTGTAGCACCTCACGTAACAGGGTAGGCCTCTGGTGTGGAAAGGGTGGTGTCGTTGAACGTGGCCAGACGGTATACGGTGTTCTTTAAAACAATTCAGAAGGTATATGGCATATACCACCGTATACCCTCCACTACATCCCTGGATACACATGTTTGTTACATCATCGGGTAACTTTTAATTTGACTTTTTATAAGGATTTTTATTAATGCTTTGCTCATTTATTTGTTGTTTAAAATGAAAATTATGTCAGTTTGTATAATTTGACGAACAGTTTGGCAATTTGTATAATTTGGCGAAATTGGTCTACGGGATAATGAAGTAGTACTGAAAATTGCAGTATCTTCTTGTAGGAAGGATGGTTGCATGCAGATATTTTTAGATAGCCACTCTTTTCCCCCAGTGGCCCTGTGTCAGGCACTAATTTTTCTTTTATCTATCAGACAGTTGAAAATAAAAGTATCAAAGGAGATGGGTAGATAAATGTTTAAGAATTTTTATATCAGATTACAGTTAATAAAAAATGGGTACTTGTTAGTTATCTCATCGACCAAATTACTGTCGCCAAATTGTAAGATTAAATGTCACATTCACTTGACAACACGTGTTTACGTCATCAAGTGGTTTTTATTTCGATGTTTTATTTATATTTTTATTAATGTTATACTAATTTATTTGTTCTTTCGTTATTTAAAATAAAAATTATGTCAATTTGTATAGTTTGGCGAAATTGGTCGACGGGATAACTAACAAGTACCAAAAAAGGTCATGCATCTGATTAATTCTTTTGTAATAGATAAAGTGATGATAATTGAGGTACATAAAGACCTGTTGGCAGATTGGAATAAAGTAAAAGAAAATAATAGCCAAACTGAAAATAGGGTTTGGTTATTAAAGATAATTTAAGATAAATTATGAACAAATAGATACCAGTATATGAATGTACGTAAGTAACACTTACAATAACAGTCAACTTATGAGTTTGATGGAAGCAGGATTGTCAAATATTCTGACAAAAGGCTCCATGCATTCATCAGTATTTTTCAATGTGATTATCTCTTTACCACATTGATGCATTACCATTTTGTTTTCAGGAAAGCTTTGATCGGCATTAAATGTGATGACGGCGTAGACTTTGTTAATTACAAGAATGTTAAATCTCCTGTAATCAATACCTTCGTGCAATGTAAATAGCAGACCAACATCCGGAGGTGCGGTTCCTTTTGTAGATGTGTGCTGGTTGGCTTCTTCCACTTCCCGCATCATCACGAAACCTTGTCCAAAATGATTTTCTGTTCGTATGATTCTCTCCAGCAATTCAATTAAGGTTCTGCTGATACCATGGTTTAGGGGATGATTGATTCTTTCTGTAACAGCATCATCGGAATACATTTGGCCATACTGCGGTCGTTCAAATTCACTTTTATATTTCTGAGACCTGTATTTATTTTTATATTTTTATAAAAATACATCAATGAAAAACAGTTGATAGAGCATTTCTCTTAGCAACACCTGCTATATGATGAGTTATTCCCTGTGAATCATTTGATTGATTATTATCTCCATTACATCCTCAATAGGCTCTATCAAGCAATCGTCAGTCATTTGAAATGCAATATTGTGCAATACAGCTGTTGCCACTATTATCGTCATAGATGTACTTAACTTGCATTGCATGTTTTGTCTTAAACATGGAAAGCGTCTTTTCCATACACCATACTGCCTCTCAACAGAATTTCAAGCTTTAATGTGAGCTCTATTATATCTGCAGAGGAATATATTAATGAAGGCAGACAATGTTTACAGAGCTTTACATAAAAATATGTAATTTTTAAATATTTACATATATTTCAGAATATAACTGTTTTTGGACCCAGCTAATTAGTTTTTCTTAATAAAAGGTTACCATTCATGAAAAAAAAAAAAAAAAAAAAAAAAAAAAAAACTATAATGTCTAGAAAGACTGTAGAAATGTTCATTAATGTTAAGATAAGCAAATTCAATGTAAAAATGGTATAAGCATGTATTTACCAGAGAGAAAGTAAGTGAAAAATATTTATAGCACATACCATGTTTCCAATAGCCTCGACTAATTTTTAACTATGTTTTACTCAACTTTTTATTGGCGCAGCATGTCCCTACTGGGACTTTGTGCCATAAAACTCCAATCAACCAATAGCCTCGACAGTCCTTCTATTAAGTCTAAAATTACTTACTAAGTCCTGCTCCATCATTTTTGGGATGACATTTTCAACATATGCCTCCATGCGAGGATTATCTCAGTTTCTTTATGGAATTACTGGCATTGTATAAAAATCTGCAAATGTACTATCATCATCAGATTCACTGACAGACAATTCGCTGTTAGATGATTGACTATCTGTAGAACAACCTGATGATGAATCTTCAACTATAAAATGCATAGCTTTAGCGATGATTTCGATTTCAGAAGCCTTCATAATTACTTTCAGACAAATAAAAACAAACAAAACAACCAGCTGCCCTTATCTCAGCCCTAATTGTTCAGAAACGCTACCACCCTCACTTTACCATGGGTCACCCATCTTCACATTTAGCACAGGTCTTTTCCATAATTTTTGGGATGACATTTTCAACATATGCCTTCATGCGAGGAATATCCCGGGAATGTCTTGATGGAAATACTGGCATTGCATAAAAATCTGCAAATGTACTATCATCATCAGATTCACTGACAGACCATTCTCTGTCAGATGATTTACTATCTGTAGAAGAATCTAATGATGAATCTTCAACTATAAAAAGCATAGCTTTAGTGATGATTTCGAATTCAGCAGCAATCATAATGGCTTTCAGACAATTTAAAACTGACAAAACAACTAGCTACCCTTCTCTCACCCCTAATCATTCAGAAATGCAATCACCCTCTAATGTTTACTTCAAATTAAAAATTTGTTTACACATGACTATTACAAACAGAAAAAAACTTTAAAATTTGAATTAAATGATTGCATGTTAAAAGCAGGAAAATTACGTCATAAGAACCATATTTACACTTGAATTTTAAAAGAGAAACAAAATCTTAAAATAAAAAAAATCATTATTATGCGTTAAAACTTGTAGATGGAGAAAATTACGTCATATTTAAAAGGGCCAAAAAATATGGCAAAACAATTTAAATTGAAAAATATATTTGCACGAGATATTTTGAGATAATCTTTTCAACTATTATCGTGAATTCGAAGACAGAGCAAATGGTATTTCCTTCTAACAACAAAAGTATTTTCACATGAATATTAATAAGAGAAATAAAACTTTGGTGTAAATTACGTCAGATTGAAACGATACATTTAAAATGAATTATTTAAAAGAACTATCTTATAGCGCTGTTAAAAAATACCGGGAGACAATGACACTGTTTACTTAATTCATTTTACATTAGCTTATTTTCAAATGTGTAACTAATTTTTTTAATTAAATACAAAAACAGCCATTGTATCTCTTAACAGCAACAGATTTAGTCTTAAAAATGCCCAATGCAAGGAAAACGAATGAAAACCCGTTTACATAGAGATTGCTACTGTTTTTTTTTTTTTTTTTTTTTGCATTCAATAGTTTTAAAGTTGATCAAATTAGCATTCTTTTTGGATTTTGGTGTGCCTGTACGGGGGTTGGCGAGAGTAGCTCGTAGGGGGCAGAGCCCCCTAGTAGTTGAAATAGAAAAACAATATTAGGCCCATTCCAGAGTTTAAAATCTTATTATGTAACTCTAATAATATCAGGTGCTTCTGATTATAAGAATTTGTTTTGTTGAGGGTGAAAGCTGAGATGGCAGGCACACAAAAAAGTTTCACATATTTGGAGTTATGAAGCATCATGAAGTTTTTGTATCTGCAGGGGAAGTCAGCAAAGGATGTTCACACTGAGATGTCACAAATTCTGCTACAGAGTGTCCTTCCTACAGCACTGTGAAAAATCAGATATCTCGTTTTAAGACTGTCCATTTCTCCGTTGAAGTTGAGGCCCGTAGTGGACGCCCTCACACTGAAACTGACACTGCAACATACAGTGCTTGCTGTACATGAGCTAATTTTTGAGGACCGACAAATATCCTCCAAAAAAGATAGCCGAGATACTGGACATCTCCCGGGAGCATGTAGTGTATATTTTTACCACGATCCTAAACATGCACAAGCTTTCAGCAAAGTGGTTGCCCAAATGTTTGAACAGTGATCAGCAGAAGGAACGACTTCAGATATCCAAAGCCATTTTGGCCCTATTTAAATCTGAAAAGGGATTTTTGGCTAGGTTAGTGACTGAGGATGAAACCTGGCTTACATCTACGATCCAGAAACTAAAGAACAGTAAAAAAAATGACGTCACAGGAGGTCCTCGCAGCCAAAGAAGTTTTGCACACAGAAATCTGCCAAAAAGGTCATGGCATCAGTTTTCTGGGACAAAGATGGCATTCTGTTGGTAAACTACCTTCCTCAGGAGTGTAGTATTAACTGAGAATATCAAACTAACTTGCTGGACAAGTTGAATGGGAGAATCAAGAGTAAACGTCGATGGAAGTTGACCATAGGGATTTTTTTGTTGCATAACAATGCACCTGTACACACGTTTAAGGTTGAGGCTGCCAAATTGAGGATCTTGTGCTTCCAACGGTTCATCCTCCCTATTCACCAGAACTAGCTCCTTAAGACTATTATCTGTTTCCAAACTTGAAGAAATACCTTAAGGGCCATCATTTTGAGGACATTGAAGATGTAAAGAGGCTGCTGAGAGATGTTTCCATGACCAATCAAAGGAATTTTATTTCAGAGGACTAAAAAAACTGCAACAATGATGTAACAAGTGCATCAGTCTCATGGGAGAATATGTTGGATAAATATGTAATTTCTTAACTCGAGCTATCTTCTTTCTAGTCCAAGCCAAGAACTTATCAGCATCCCCTCGTATACATGAATCAGAAAGTTCTCGCCTTGTGGCTTATTCTGATGCAGATTTCGGTTTGTGACCTGGACACCAGAAGATCCATGACTGGGTGTGTCTTCATGTTGTCAAGTGGTACCACTACATGGAGAACTCGTAGGCAATCTTCAGTGTACACATAAACTACTGAATCAGAATACATAGCGGCATCTACTGCAGTGAAAGAAGTTATGTGGCTTTGCCAGCTGTTATGTCCATAAAATTCATCAAAAACCCAATATACCATAAATTAGCACATTGATATTAGGTACCACTTTATCCGTGAATATTGATTATGTTAACAGTAATGAACAGTTGGCAGATATATTTACAAAGGAAACTTATGCATCTGGCTACATTTTCGGATTGTTGTTAGTTGGGTTTTTGTACTGTGTGTACAACATGGCGTTTCCACTGTGCTAAATGATAAATTATACTTTAAAGTTTAAATGTTGCGATCAATAAATTCAGATAAATCACTGCTGCTGCTCAAAGATGACACCTTGGATACATTTAATTTAATCTTGGTAGGGATTTGATGTAATTTTTCTGGAATATCAAGTTATTTTCATTGTTTGGTACTTTTTCTTTATTTATGCAAAATTCTTTGTGCCATAACAACTGCAAAATCCATGTCTACTTTGCACCACACAAACAACTGAGATCACCGTAGTGCAAAAATCCTCCTTCTTTTCAGTAATTAGGCAATGCAAGCACCTAGTTCTTTTCAGTGCAGGAATGTCTTGTCTATTTCTAAAAATCATCTTCAGTCCATTATATAAGTAATCTCTCTCCTCTCACAAATTCACATTTATATTACACATGCCAAGTCTTAAAAATTCAAAAACAAGATCTTCTACATGAAAGATTTAACATAACTGAAAAAAAATGTACCCCAAAAATAAACTTTATATTATATCTTAAATATTTACTATCAGATTTTTAACAATTTTAAAAACTTATATTTATAAAAACAATATTTATTGGTCTACACCCCCAGTTCCTCAACTTATCAACCAACAGTTAATTCAACCTGCTTAACTACAAATCAATTAAATACCTGAATACAATTTCCTCAGACAAATTCCAGCCAGGCAAATCCAAACAGTTAATGTGTTAATTTCTATTCTGACACAATAACACATTTCCACTTCTCACAATATTTCAAATCCATCAGGTATGACTCAGCAAGCTTAAAAAATAGTCCAGTGCAAGATATACAGCAATAACCGATTACCAAAAATGTAACCCCTAAAACTATATTTGGGTTACTTAACGATGGCGAGTATACTGTGCTCAACCAACCTAAATTATTCTACATATAACAGCTTCTTTAAACATAAGTAGGTTTAAACCACAACTTATCTAAGAATCCAGATGGAAACATTTATCAAAAATGGTACTTCACATTCATTCAATCTTTCGAGATCAGGTACTAGGTATCATACCTACATCCAAAAAAAAACAGTCGCCCACATACTCTCTAAAAAAAACAGATGTAGATAAATGTGGTGTCGGATATGAAATATCTTCAATTCAAAAACTAGATTCTCAATAACCAGAAATTAGGGGACTGGCCACATCGCCCCATATCAGCCTCAATAGTAAAAGAGCACAGACCATACTACCGCCAACAATCCAAGGAAAAACCTAGTCACTACTGTAATCATCAGCGTTACTCATTACCACAGCATGTAGACAATTAAAAACTACCCTGCTAATTAACTAACGAGCCATACCCCCCCCAAAAATATAATGTATTTAAACAATTTATCACAATTTCTGCCCTATCTAGAATCAGGCAAAAATTGAAATCAGAATTTCCCTTAAAAACTTCAAAGATTATGAACCTGCCTGCCAGAATTGTCTAATCAACTTCCATTTTCTGAACTCATTTGTCAACCTCCCCGGAAAAACCAGATACCAATCATGAAAAAGGACAACTTCAATCCTTCAAAAAAATTAGAGATCTTACAATATTAATATTCTCATGACGACACTCATGCGGAGAAGGTAACCCGGGATAAAAAGTAATTTTTACACTTCCCCCGCAATACATGCCATCAAGAATTTGCATTATCTTACACATCTAAAAGACTTCAATATCCTCTTTAAAAAAATTTTCAAGCTAGGCAGCGTCGACACTACAACTTAAACATCAGAATTAAGTAACTATATTATTTTATATGACTTTTTTTTTTTTTTTTTTTTTTGGTCATGCAGCCACAAACTGGTCTCAAAAACAAGTGCACTAGATATCAACAATGCTCTTTTCTCTCAGCTCAATCCCAATTCTTTCTATAATCTTTAACAAAAAAAAAAAAAAAAAAAAAAAAAATGAACTTAAAACTATATATTTGTATCACTGTCAAAAATGAGAATCAATCAAAATCATTAAGGGAAAATAAAGAAAACTAAATAACCATAGTAATAAAAATAAGAGCACCGATCCAGACACCATACCACAGCCATGACTGCAATCCATAAACATCATTCCAATTCCTTCAAAAATAATTCAGTCAAAAGTATCTATAATAACCTTAAAAACCGACTCCTAAAGGCAAAGGCAATATATATACAGTTTAATTATTCAATTATATGCCATATCAACGTCACCAGCCAAAGATCAACAAGAAGTCCACCCTTAACACTTTCCATCTCTTAGCTATTCATATCACAAGTCTTCCCAAAGTCCAGAATTCAAAATTTCCAAAGATCTATATTCCAATGCAGGTTTACACAGCTATTTACTATAAAATCTTTTAAATATTCGATCTTTTCAAATGATCTGGCTCTGATCCTCATAAATTTCCATTTCCATTACAAGACCTTCTCAAAAGTACACCAATTAACTTATGGTCATCCTGTATAATTCTTTACTGTAAATTAAACAACACAAATAAAAAAAAGTACAATAATAACTTCTCCATTTCTATTTTATAAAAAAAAACTACACATTCAGCACACTTCCCCTTTTAAACAGTAGACACAGAGCTTTAACTTGCTCATTTAAAATTACTGTAACAGGTGACAACCAATATTCTGATCAAAAGTTGACACCAAGGCAAGCCTAACTGAAACATGCAGTCAAAAATATATTAATAAACAAAAAAAACCACTTTTGGAGGAAAAATTAAATCTATATCTAAAAATTACTTACGAAAAAAAATATATATATATATATAAATCAAATTTATTTTCACAAAACAATTTTCAAAATAGAAAAATATACCATTTAATTCATACAATTAATACATATAAGTTAATGGTCACTTTGTACAAAGTAGAGATCCTAGGACTTAAACAGTCGTCTAAAATAATATGCATTTCATTCAGATATTCATTGAACTTACTGTGACCTTTTGTCAGGCAAAAACTGAAACATTAAAATTTAAGGCATGGAGAGGTTTGAGGTTTTAGCTAAATATACTTTATAAGACAAATAATCATTTTTACAATTACACTGCATATTCAATTGATGAACAAGTTCAAAACTATATCTAAAAAATAACCTGGATATAACTATCCTATGGTTCTCAAAAAGTATCCTGAACTTTAATTACACCAAATTCCATGATCCATTAAATCCAAAAATTTTAAACTTATATTCAAAGGTTAACTTACTCAATTCCCACACAATGATGGATTATTAACATGACTTCTTTAAAAACTGCTATTATAAAGTAAACTTTAAACTATACAAATAACCTTTATAATTTTTAAAGAAAAATCTTAATGAATTACAGTAGTCAAGATATTCAAATAACAGCTCAGCACTCCAGGATGTGCTCTTTAACAACCTTAAAAGAAAAGAAATACCCCCCCAATGCTAAGCATGACAAATAACATCTCAACCACCATAAATGTAATATTACAGCGAAACAGCACCGAAAACTGGCGATATGAAGCAATTAAAATAATAAAACTTTGTAAAAAATCACCATAAAATTAAAACAAAACACAGGACGCGTTTCGAGCTAAAAACATAACAGCTCGTCATCAGCTAAGCATACACGGAACATCAGGAATGACGGCTGTTGGTACACTGGCACCATTCAAAATGCTCAAATTCGAAAAAAAAAAAATTCTTTAGTCCACCGTTTGTTATACAAATTCTCTTCAAACAGAGACAAGGAATTCTTTCTACGATAAAAAAATATGTGCTTGCACGGCAAGCACATTGAAAACATGAATTTACAATTGCAAGTAAATTCAGTAATTTCATCGGTTATAATAATTTCATCTGAGAGGGTTTTGCTCCCTTTGAATTGCTTCTTAACTAAATTAAATGCATACAGGGTCAAAATATGAAAAAAAATTTATTTCAGGATTTTCTAGTGCTTTAGTGGGCATTTTCATTAACACTTTTGCAGACAAATTGTCTCTCTCCATTCTCAGTGAACTCAACACAACAAACAGGTTGTCGAAAAATTTGTCAAGGGATGAAAAATGAGAACAAACTGGTTTCAGCTTACTATTGAAACTTTCCAACCTGCTGAGTTTAAGTATGAACTTATATTATGAGCTGGAATGGCACTCCATTCTTTGAGCTGGAATGACACTCCATTCTTTTATATCATTCCAGTTTTTGTTAAAATAATCCCAGACAGGCTTTGCTGCCACATTTTTCAAGTTGGTACACTCTTCTGTATATTTTTCCAAACTTGTAGCATAACAAATTCTTTGGAATATTTCTCTTGCTACATCTCTTTGACTGGGTGTTATTCCCATTTTTTTACAACTTCTCTGCTGAAGGAACGTAATGCATGAAATAAGCATATTCTCATAAATGCATCAGGGAAGATTTCCCTGACAACAGCTTTTTCAGTCAGATCTTTGTCTGTCATTATGACTACTGTTTTGTTTGCAGATGATATATTTACTACTTTGAAAGTTTCAAAAAACCATTTTAAAGTCTGTTTATCTTCATGGACAAGCAATCCAATGGCAACAACCTCACTCTGTCCATTGCTGTCTTCAGCCATTAAAACAAACACTGGGGTTCGAATGTCTAATAGATTATATGTTGAATCAGCAAATATCAATTCTGGGAATGTTGAATAAAATAATGTCTTCATTCTAGCATCCTGAATAAAGTCCCAGAAAATTCTTTTCATTTATCATGAGTTGCACATTGCAATTATATTTTGTTTTTATTTTATTAATAACATTTTCTATGTCATTACAGTCACTAGCATTTTTGCCTAAAAAATAAAAAGGGTAGAAAAATTAGCAACATACATTGATATAACATATACAATTTGTTATCAGAAAAACACAACTTTACAAAATTATAAATGATGAATTTTGTATGGCTTTTTTAGATTTCAAATATAAGGTATTTATTGCTATTAAACTATTTAAAAACATTTTATGGAAAATATGTTGAATGAATTTTGTATTGAAGCAAAAAAAAAAAAATATTTAAATAAGTGTTGATTCTAGGGAGAAAAAATAATCCCTGCTGACCAGGGCCGAAACTAGCCTTATTTGCGTCCGAGCAAACATGGAATTTACCCCCCTCCCTTCCACAAAGTACATTTACAAAGAGAATTTTACTCATTTTCTAATAGCTGACTTATTTAAAAATTTAAAATATGTAATAGTGAGCTACATAATCTACAATGGCGGATCGAATAGAGAGGTCACAGGGGTCATGACCCCCCCCCCCCCCCCTCTGAACAAGAACAAAAATATTCTAAAGAACACTTTTAAAATAAAATATACAGTAGCGTCCCGATTATCGGAGTTTCTGCTTTAACAGAGTTATTTTTTTTCTGATGGACTGACGGCTTCCATTATTATGAAACAGCCATTATAACCTCTTCAGACCCCAGGGTTTATTTTCATATATTTTTTTACTTCAGTTATGAATTTATATTTGCAAATTGATAACTAAGAAAGATTGGAAAGAAAAAAAAATAAATTTATTTTTTGTTCACAAATTTGATATATCATATATGACACATGGGACACAATAAGTACATTTTTTGACAATTTGTTAGGATATTTTCTTTTGTTTTGCATGGAAAAAATAATGAAAATTATTAAATAATTATGCATTTAATACATTTTTATTTTTAACGGACCCATATGGTATTTTAATGTATAAATTTTTTTTTTAATTTTCGTTTTTGTAAATTTCCCTCATTTTTGCTGCAAGTCATTTTCAAATCCCATTTTGTGGCAGAAAAAAGCACTATAAGAAACAAATTGCTATTTTGCTTTAGTTTGGCTATCTTTTAAGATACCATTCACACCATTTTCATTTTTTTAATCATTATTTATATACAGGAAAAAAAATTGTAAAGATGTGTATCCTATAGGATACTCCAGGTCCAAAGAGAATGAATGAAGTGTTAGGTGAAGATGAAAGAGCAGCTGTAAAAAGTTAGAACTCTGATTTTCTGGTCAGAATGGGGGAAAACAATGGCCATAATTGAAAAAAATTATGGCCATTTTTTGACGGCTGTTCTTTCAATTCCCCTAACTTTTCATTTATAATGACTGTTTCATAATAATAGAAGCAATAAGTCCATCAAAAGAAAATGATCCATTCCAAAGGTATAATTCTTCATTTGGCGCTCCTTCATTCTGGTGCCCGGGTCACGTGCCCCCCCCCCCCCTATTTTTGACCTTGCTGCCGATTTTGCTTACAGGCACAGATAGATTTCAAAATTAAGTACTAAGTTAAGTGTAATACTAAGTTAATACTAAGTTAAGTGTAATCAATCCAGTATGTTTCCAGCAGTTAAAAATAGTTGCTGATAAAATTTCATCCCATGCTTTTTTTGTCATGCAAATAACATCACATAAAAGGATTGGAGAAAAATCATCTTTATTGATTTTTCCAACGATATGGCGGCAATGATACTTTCAATAATGAGTTTTGAATGAGTTTATTATACCCGCATCCAATGTTGTAAAAGTCAAGTACTGTCAGGAGGTAAAAATTCAATGTAGATGTTGCTCATTGGATATGCTATATGATAAGGCACATTATCCAAAATCATTAAAATATGGCGTTTGCTGCTTTTCATTTCTAAGTTGAAATTCACTAACCATTTATGAAATAATGTTGCTGTGATAAATTCACATAGTGTTTTTCCTTGATCCTGTAATTATTAATTGTAGTCAACAGACTACAACTCAACTCAACACATTCTTGTACTCATCAATATACTTGCACATTTTCCGTAATGCACGCTTAAATAAATATACTTAATTTCAGAGTATTCAGAGTAGCTTTTTAATTATTAATAAATATTAAAATGGCAATGAGAATGGGATACAAACCCATACGGGCAAATACGGAATTAAAAAGTTCCACCAGTATCTATATGCAGAAGTTTTGTATTAGTAACTAACCGTAAGCCATTGATCTCAATTTTTGCTCCAGATAAAGCTATACCTCCCATTGCAGCTGCACGTCTACAGAGGTGGTGTGTTCTTCTGTCTAGTTTTGACTATTCAATTGAATACAAAAAGGGAAGTGAGCACACAAATGCTGATGCACTGTCACGATCACCTGTTGAAAGTGAATGCGAAGAAAATCCTGAGATATATCCCATTGTGAAGACCTACCAGTAACAAGCTCTGATATTGGTGCTGAAACCAGAACTGATGCTGTTTTAGGACCAGTTCTTAAATTTGTGCAAATTGGCTGGCCTAATAAAATGGTCTGACAACATCAAACCATATTTTGATCGTAAAAGTCAATTATCAGTTGAGAACAAGGGGTATGAGAGTCGTGATACCTGAAAGATTTAGAAACCAATTGTTAGAAATGATCCATGACACTCATCCTGGCATGTGCAAAATGAAAACTGTGGCACATAGTCATATTTTGTGGCCTCATATCGATGAGCACATTGAAGAGATGGTACGCAAGTGTCTAGCATGTCAACAAAATGCTCGAACACCTCCTGCAGCCCCATTTCATCCTTGGACTTGCAAGGAAGGTCTCCATACGGGATATTCAGAAAAATCTGAAAAAATTACAGTGTTCTTCTCATGTGGGTATATATGGTTATAAAAATTTTTTTGGTGTAACCTCGATAGAACGTTCGTAAAAGAATAATGAAAATTTCGTTTATTTGGCGATTTATCATCGGTTGGCAATGAAATGAAATTTCGAAAAATCTTTTTTATGCCGATAACTCTTTAAGATAAAAATGTTTCATATTGAACTTGTTTAAATAAATTTAATGTAAATAACTTTAGTTTTGTCAGTTTTAGTTTGATTTAACTAGAATTTTGTCATATGTATATATATATATATATAATAAAAGTTAAATATCAAATTTTATGAATTAAAACAAAATTAAAATAAATTAATCGTTTCAATATTTCAAAATTAAGTCCAATTGATCCCCATTGATTCAATTTTGTTGCTATGGAAACGACAAATTCTTTGATATTGAAATGAATAACTGCTAAATGAATCTTGCCTTTATTTTGGAATACGCTTAAATATATGAAAGTATTTTTCATATATGAAATTGCTTGTAAAGTAATAAAATTAAATAACAAGCAACATAAATATGTAATACAAAAATATGTATTTATTAAACTCTGTTTAAATCCATTAAATACTTTTCACACGCATTATAAAAATCAATTAACAATTTTCAGGTGCATTAAAATCGTTTAATTTTGGCGAGGAAAAGAACTGCTCACCAAATCGCGTGACGCTTTCGTCTTTTCGCGCCAAAACTCCAAAGTATTTTATTTTTTTTTTTACAGATTTTCTATTGTAATTCCGCCGCTAAATTTGACTGATCATATTACTTACGTAAGTAGTTTAATTGGTATTTTTTTCAAAATATTCTGAGTATGCCCAGTAAGGAGACCTTCCTTGTTGGACAAAATCTCCCTGGGAGAGAGTCCACATTGACTTTGCACTGAAGGATGGCAAGAATTACTTAATAGTAGTAAATAGTCATTCTAAATGGCTAGAAGTAATGTTCATGCCGTACATTACAATAGATGCTCTACAACGCCTAAATTCAGGATATGGTTTACCATTGGAACTAGTCTCAGACAATGGGCCCCAGATGAGATCTGATGAATTTGAATCCTTTCTGAAAGTATATGCAGTGGAGCATACATTAACTCCAACATACAGATCTCAAGCGAATGGTCTGGTTGAGCAATCAGTGCAAACATTTAAAAATGCACTGAATAAAATGAAAGCTGACAAATCAAAATTAAGTCAGAAAATTGCTAGATTTTTGATGCAGTACAGGTCAACGCCACATGCAACCACAAATTGTACACCAACCGAGCTATTTTTAAAACGTCAAATATGCACACGTATTTCTTTCGTTCACCCTAGCACTATCATGACCGATCTCACAAAACAGTTCGTAACTTCTTCCCAAATCAGAAAGTGTTTGTGAGATCTCATTGGAACCAACAATGGTGTAAGAGTGCGTTGCTAAGTCTTAAAGGTAACGCAACATGGTATGTCAATGTAAATGGCAAAAAGTATCTTGCTCACATTGACCAGTTAAGACTTGACTACACAGATGATGCACATGTAAAAGTAGCCACCCATCTGGATGATCCTGATCCTGGCATAAGTAACAAATTCAAGCTGTGCACTAATGATCCTGAAACAGACCTGCAACCATCTTTTTCAGTGGACTTCGAACCATCCATTAGTCCTCAGCCGATAGAGTCCCCGACCCTGGCATACCCGAGCCTGTTATATCTTCAGATCCCAACAGTGCTCCTCTTGTGAACTCTGAAACTGTCTGTCGATACCCTTCACGCATTCATAAAAATCCTCTTCGGTATCGTGATTAACTTTTAAAAAAAGAGGGAATAATGTGATATATTCACATAGTTTTTCATTCATTCTGTAATTATTAATTGTAGTCAGAAGACTACAACTCAACTCAACAAAGTCCTGTACTCAACAACGTCGAAGCATGTTTGTCGTAATGCATGCTTAAATAAATATACTTACTTTCAGAGTATTCTGAGTAGTAAATATTAAACAAATGTCATTATGTAAAAAATAGAAATTTTATCTCCATTGATATAGTTAATATATGTAGTACTTAAAATAGTATTGTATTATTCCTTACATTTTAATTATATTTAATATGAAATATAAATGTATTTAAATACAAGTGAATTGCAAGTGGATATAAGCTAAGTTTTTAAAAACTGATACAATTAGATTAAAATTTTACGAAAGAAATAATGATAATTGGGAACTTGATTTTATTTATATCGAATGAAATTTTAAAGTGATATAGCTGAAGCTTTTAAAAATTTATCTTGTTTTAAATCAAAGCATCCTGCATATTTTCTATTAAAAAAAGCTACTATTTTAACAAAGTTCTTTTTTTATATTAATTGAAGATAAATGGCGTCAAATCCATATTTAGAAACGAAACGTAATGTAAAGCTTCATAGATGAGTAATCCCACAGAGTTGTAATACAACATCATTATGTCTTAACTCTATGCCTTGATCCACCCCTAATGGAAAGCAGTTTATTGAGTTATTCATTATTGAGATTCATTCATTTTTATAAAAGTAATATTTTTTTTAAATAATAATAAAAAAAAATTAATGCATTGGATGTTTAATTTTAATGTTTTGTGATATCTTCAGAAATTTTGTTTTACTTTGCTAATTATTATTGTTGTTGCAATAAATACTGCTGTTTGTTTTGTCCAATTGTTGAGAAATTTAATATTGAGTAAAAAATCATTCTAATCATTTGTATTTGTACAAATCATTTGTCATTTTTAAAATGCACTTTTCTACAATACAGACCCTTCAATAATAAAATCTTCATACTGTTTGTTTGTGTGAAGTCTTATAAAATTGAAACTCAGATCAACATTTCGTCATTTTTGACGGCGTTATATACTAGTTTAAGATATAATCTTATAAAACAAACATAAAAATAAACTTACCTCTACAATAAGAAGTCTCCCAATTTTAGAAACAATCAATGACTTTTTTTAAAGATATCTTGTTTAGTTCATAAAAAAATAAATTACTAAACAAAATATGTACAAGATATTAATTTCTATACAAAACAAATAGGTGTTGCTATCCAACGTACAATTTATACACAAGTTTAACATAAAACTCTACGTTTCGGTTTATTCTTTAAAACCTTCATCAGGAGAAAAATTTTCTAAAATATAAATCGACAACAAACTCTTTACATGCTACATTTTGAAATCAATTCAAAATTCAAAACATTCTAACGGAAACCTCTTACTCCCAAATAAAGAGTTCAGTGGCGCCATCTTTTAATCAAAGATGTAAACGAAGAAAGACTAGCTGAAAAAATGGAATTTTCATTGACTTTTCAAAATTGAAAGCCATATTGCTGGTATGTGAAAGGAAACATTATCATTACACACTTCATGGTTTCTTAGACGAATTTCTAAAGATTCACGAATAATAGCATTGCGCGGAAAAACTTGTTTGGAAATAACTTTAGCATGGTCAAAGTCTATAAATGAAATGAGTCCTTTATGGTAGCTTCTTGAGAGTGCAGTAGAAAGTTTACGAAACTTCAAATCGTTTTTATGTTCTTGCAATCTTTCGAAAAATCGACGTTTAGTCATACCAATATAGGACGAGGTGGTCCCATCAGAAAATTTAAAGGGAATTTCATACACCCCAGAAAAAGATGAAAAAGGAATTGGATCTATTTTTTTACACAGAAGATTAAACAAAGTCATAGAATTAGAGGCAACGAGTTGAATGTTGAATTTCATGAAAGACTTTTTTAACTTTTCAAATAGGATAGGAAAATAAGGAACCTTTCGGTAAACTTGATTAAATTTGGGGGAGGGGGGATTAACGGAAACTTTATACTTATCAACCAATTTATAGATAAGGCTTGAATTAAAACCATGACATAATCCAATGTTAACGATGAAATTGATTTCATCATCCAAAAAAGCATTTGCATTTTTTCTTAAAAGTATTCTCCCCTCTTCAACTTTTTCTATCTCTTCTACGTTGGAATTCATTAATCGAATTAAGGATTTTAATCTTCCTAATAATGCAATTTTGGCAAGTTTTGACATTGTGTCATTGTTTCCGTCCATCGATGTGGAAGAAGTTATTCTTTCCATAGGCTTATCCATTGATGGGTTACCTCATTTAAGTGATAATATGAAATTTTCTATTAAGTCGGGCTTAAACTTAATTAAGGAAAGTAATGTATTTATTTTTAAAGATAAATATTTTAAACAGCAGAAAGGAGCTCCTATGGGTTCACCTATTTCTAGTATTCTGGCAGAATTCAAATTGCGTCCTTTAGAAGAACTCATCTTTAAGAAACTTTTTCCTATACCTTCATTATGGTTACGGTATGTCGATGACATTTTTATTATCTGGGAAGATGGGAAACAATCCTTAGAAAATTTTTTTGACGAAATTAACCAACTTGATAACAATATTAAGTTCACGATGGAGTTAGAAAACAATAACTCGCTTCCTTTTCTTGATGTTCTCCTTATTAAAGAAAACAATTGTTTAAAACGGAAAATTTTCCGGAAATCTATGAAATTAAACAATGTTATTCCCGTCACTGCAGCTGCCCCATGGAATTATAAGATTGCCGCATTTAGGTCATTTATCCAGCGTGCATTACTTGTTTGTTCCGATGAATTTTTGGATGATGAAATCAATTTCATCGTTAACATTGGATTATGTCATGGTTTTAATTCAAGCCTTATCTATAAATTGGTTGATAAGTATAAAGTTTCCGTTAATCCCCCCTCCCCCAAATTTAATCAAGTTTACCGAAAGGTTCCTTATTTTCCTATCCTATTTGAAAAGTTAAAAAAGTCTTTCATGAAATTCAACATTCAACTCGTTGCCTCTAATTCTATGACTTTGTTTAATCTTCTGTGTAAAAAAATAGATCCAATTCCTTTTTCATCTTTTTCTGGGGTGTATGAAATTCCCTTTAAATTTTCTGATGGGACCACCTCGTCCTATATTGGTATGACTAAACGTCGATTTTTCGAAAGATTGCAAGAACATAAAAACGATTTGAAGTTTCGTAAACTTTCTACTGCACTCTCAAGAAGCTACCATAAAGGACTCATTTCATTTATAGACTTTGACCATGCTAAAGTTATTTCCAAACAAGTTTTTCCGCGCAATGCTATTATTCGTGAATCTTTAGAAATTCGTCTAAGAAACCATGAAGTGTGTAATGATAATGTTTCCTTTCACATACCAGCAATATGGCTTTCAATTTTGAAAAGTCAATGAAAATTCCATTTTTTCAGCTAGTCTTTCTTCGTTTACATCTTTGATTAAAAGATGGCGCCACTGAACTCTTTATTTGGGAGTAAGAGGTTTCCGTTAGAATGTTTTGAATTTTGAATTGATTTCAAAATGTAGCATGTAAAGAGTTTGTTGTCGATTTATATTTTAGAAAATTTTTCTCCTGATGAAGGTTTTAAAGAATAAACCGAAACGTAGAGTTTTATGTTAAACTTGTGTATAAATTGTACGTTGGATAGCAACACCTATTTGTTTTGTATCGATATTACAACGTAAAGTCCTTTATTATTATTATATTAATTTCTTTTTTCTATCTGAATATTTTTTTCACTATAAGTTACATCTCGAACGAAAAGCATTTTACACATGGAAGAAAACTGGAGACATTTAAAACACTGCTTGCTGAAAGCTGGGCATTCAGATTTTCTGTGTGTTCTGTTACACTTCTCGCATAAATAGTGTTCTGAGTATATTGTGATGCACTGTTCTGAGAAGCACTCTCAGCTCCAGAATTCTTGAAGGAAGATGACCGACTTTTTATATAAGAGAATGACTGTTTCTTGACAATGTCATCTACACTTTTAGTTTGTACTATAGCCTGGGCTTTTTTTCCCCCCAGTTCTGCAGCTCTAGCTAAGGACAAATCACCACCTTCACGTAACTATTCTATCTCTAACAACACTGTCAGTTTGTACTCCAAACTCACATGACCTCACTAATTTTAAGTCCATAAAATATGTTAAAACAAAGTTTTACATTTAAATATTTTTAATTTCTTAAATTTAATAAGAGTATGTACATATGCTTTGATTACTTATATAACATTGAATACATAAAACAAATTAATATTTTGAAATAATATATAAAGTTTCTAAATTGTAATGTATTTACTTTGGGATTATATATCAATTTGTAAAGCTATCAAATTTTAAAAATCCATAAACTTATACATTTCTATGGAACAAATTTAGTTTTTGAATTATATTTTTCATAAAGTTAAATAAATATCAAAATAATTTTTTGCAATATCTTGCTACTCTAAATCAAAAGAATACATTACATATATTACAAATGAAAAAAAATAACTGCATAAAATTCATATTACGGACTATATTAGGGTGTCCCAAAAAAATCAACTTTTAAAATTGTGAACTCTCACCCACTAAAAATGGTCTCCCTGTGAATATAAAACACCTTGAATTGTTTCAGAATTTAAAAAAAATATTTAGAGGTCCCCCAAGGTTATTGAACTTACATGAAAATGGCCAAAATAATGTGAAATGCAGCATTTTTTTATTAGCTACATTAAAAACCATTAATGTTCATATGACTTTTTTTTTTTTTCATTTATGAATGCTGCTTCTTATATATTGTTTCAAAGAAATTTTGTATAAATTATGTTTTTGCTCTGGTAGGAAGAGATATAATATATTATTGAAATCAAGAAAAATGTGATTTTGCAGACATTTCTACCTTCTGTATAATTATGCACAAAAAGTGAACTTAAGTAAACAATTATCTTACAATTGATAAATAAAACCTTTGAAGAAGAATATTTTAAAGTTATCACATACTTATTTACACATTTTTTTTACACATTCAAACATTTTTTATCAACTACATTTCAAATCGATTTTGGCGATTGCTCTTTACAAAATTTCTCTCTGTGCATCCCTATCTTTACGACTTGTATCAAATACTGTTCTTGTTCTTCATTTTTTGTTGAATAACTAAAGTCATGTATGAATATAACAATTTGTTCAGCAACATCATTTACACAAGGCAAGTTTTTAGGAAATATTGCAGCTTTTTTATAGGATGGCGTTTTGAGCCAATCTTTGACTGATACACCAAGGAAACAATCTTCAATTTTAGCCATTTCAAAGAAACTATTAGAAATACATAAATCATCCAATTTGATAAAAAGTATTTCTAATAGATGTGAATTAGAACGTCTTTCTTTTTCGTGTTCAAAACTATCTTTGATTTTTGCTTACCAGAAAGAAGATCTGAAAATAAGCTAAGTGTTGCAGTTCTCCACTCGCATACTATGAATGAGACGTAACATCGTTTTTAATCCAATATTGCGTATGTGTTTGACTTCATATTCTTTTTAACCTTTGAATCAGTGAAACGTCATTAGGAAGAGCATCAACAGCAGATTGGAAAGTAAAACAGGACAGCAACTATACACACACAACAAACCGTTTAAATTGTTGTATACCTTGAAACTCTTCAGCAGTTAATACCATTGTGCTTTCATTCCAATTAAACAATAACTTCATTTTCAAGGAATAAATTGCTTTCCAAGGAATAAATTGCCATCCAGCGCACCTGGAATGCACCTGGTTTTTGAATTCTAAATTGAATGTCTAATCCAATCATTAATGATGCAAGATTTAAAATTTCTTTGTAATCATCCCAAAGTAGTTTTATAGCAGTTTTTACCTGTTTAGAAGTAAAAGTTTTTAAACTGTATGATGCTGTTATGATGGGTACTGTTTGCTTTTTTTGGTTCATGGTGGTTGAGCTTAGACCAGTTTTCTCGGAATCTCACACACTAAATATATCAAAAAGTAGAACCTCAAACATGTGATGCCGACATGCTATCCACAAAAGGTTTCTGCCTATTTTTTGCACAAGAATTGTACATGCTCCTTTGAATTTTGCACTATTTATATGGGGTGTTTCGAAACACATGCCAGTTACTTAATATTCACATTTCCACGATTCTAAGAGCTCAAAAACAGCATCAGCTGCTTCTTTGCCAGTACCAGACAATAAATTAGAAACTTCAAGAATCTTAGTACGTTTATCTTGCAAAGAAAAAGCTAGTACCGCTAAATGATCAATATTTCCTGATGACAAATTGGCTAACAGTTTTCCACCTCAATGAAAAACTGACTTTGATGTTTAAAACTGTGTTTTTAATTGTTGAACGGTTTCTTGGCGAAGATATTGGCTTTACCGATGAAGAGTATTTTTTTTAAAGCAATGTGGATTTTTACAAGCAGGTCAGACATCCTGGTAGAGGAAGAGCAACCTTCTTTATTACAGATGCTATTATCATTGTGGATCTTTTATGCTGGTCTTAATTCAATCTAAAACACCAGCAATATTGGAGTAATAATGGATCTGCGACTTTTAAGCTTAGATTTATTTCCTTTGAGCTTTGTATTTTCATCTAAATGTATTTTTACTACAACTTCTTCCTCAGAGGTTTATGCAGAAGATTTATTGGCTTCATCAATATCCAAAACCGAAGACTTATAAATAATCAAGGAAACTTTCCTTTAACACCTGCTGGAGCTGCCATCTATTATTAATATTAGAAACATTGTAGTTCATGATATTAATTTAACGAAATCCATTAGATTAATAAAGATTGAAGAGCATTAGAAGAGTAATGATCAGAAAAATGAAATATGGTCCTCGGATAGTAATTTTATAAGTTTTTATAAAAAAATTTAATAAAAATATATCATCAAATTAAATCATTGTTAAACACGATAAAGTGTTCTTAAACAAATTTATGGATTAAAAAAATTGTAAGAGAAGTGTGGTAGAATTCTGCAATCCTGCATATTAATTAGAAATTAAAATTTCCCACAAATTCCTAATTTTCTATTAGCTTGGGGGACCTCTAAACCTTAGTGAAATGACTTGAATTTTTTTGTAATATCATATTATGACAGAAAGAACATTTTTAAATGGTGAGACTTGGCATTTTCAAACTTTTATTTTTTTTTTTGCCTCTCCTGGGACACCCTAGACTATATATACTTTTCTGTAATGTTTCTAAAACCACATGCTAAAATTTACAAAAATTACTCTTACCTGTATTTTGATTTGTCCTAATTTTATCTGATATACATTAATAGAACAAATGAAAATTTTAATTAAAAAAGCAATTTATTTACATCCTTTCACACTTTACTGCTTTTGAGGCAGAATTTAAATTATTCCTTATTGTCGCTCGTACAAGTGAGACATTGACATTGAACTTACATGAGACATATCCCGAAATATCAGTGACATAATTTGGATCCAAGAACTTTTTAGTCGATCCTTTAAACCCTTGAGAGACTCTCCCAAACACAACGTCTAATAAGTCACAAGTGTATTTGGAATAATCTATAACACGGCAATGTGCAAGCTTACACTTGTCAATATGCAAATGTTCCCCAATTCTAAGTAAATCAGGATTAGTTTCATTTAATTGTGCTTTATTCTCTTTAAACTGGCGATATTTTTGTTTCATTTGTTTATATTTCGTTTTGTAATGCTCAGCCCTCTCTGTTCTACACTGCACACTTCAGTAGCAAGTTCAGTCATTTGTTTTTTAAAAACAGAAAGTTCATTCTTTAATGTTCCACAAGACGAACATCCTGTTGACTTAGGTGGGGTCAGATTTTTCACAGTGTCATGAATGGTCTTCTCTTTTTTATTTCTTTTATGCTTAATAGCTGCCTGTTTCTGCCTAAAAAAGATACAATATAAATTATATAAAGAATATTACATAGTGAAAATTTACATTAAAACTGAACTATTATTCACTAGGACTGTAAGAAAAGGGCTGTCGGGTAGGAATAGGTTAGATTTTATATATTTTTACACGGACGTCAGGACAATGATTTTCATAGGGCTGGATTAAGACCGGGAGTGATAATGTCGACCCGTGGAAATCTAGGAAGAAGCAAGCTCCTGGCTCTGAACTGAGAGAATGAGTTAGTCCGGCTCGGTCCAACCCAACCCGGGTCTTCAGATAAAAGTAAGTCTCGGGCCCGGCCAGGTCTGAAAGAGAAAAGACCAGGCTCGGCCCAAGTGCCGTGAATGGAATTAGGCCCGAGCTCAGGCTTCTGGCTAATGAAAAAAGAGCACACTGTTCTCAAAACGGGCAGACTTGTCCTGTTCAAAAAACATTTTAAACTGATTTGTTCAAGAGTCACCTTTTATTAGTAGTATTTTACGATACTTATCCTAGTTATTTGTTTCAATATATTTCTTCTATGACTAATTTATGAAATTTCACATTATGTTCCTGCGACCAATCAGTGAATTTATTTTTTAGCGAAATTGGGATGAGGAGGGAAAAAGGTTCATATTAATGAAAAAGTGGTCTGAGGATTTTCCTATGATATATCACATGACGGGACCGGAAAAAAGTTTGAAATTTGCCCCCCCCCCCCTTTCCCAAAATCTAAGAACCCTACAAGTTTTTAGGTGTCATCCGTATAAAATATGTGAAATTTTAAAATTGATCAGTTCATTAGTTTTCCTGACTAATAAATTTGTTACATTTACACAGTTGAGTTGAAGAAAACTGGTCACCATGTACAGCATTATACTACACTAGCGGGGCCCCACCTTTAATCGGGGCAACTAATAATATGAAAACTTGAAGCGAACAAACTTCGAACTGGGTACCCGCTGCCTTTGGCACCGCATAGCAGCTATGCTGCGCACGCACTGCACAGCACAGCACAACCTTTAAACGAATCTCTAATGTATACATATACAGTGAAACCCCGATTTTACGTCCCCCGAATCTACGTTTTTCCTGCATTATACGTTTTTTTCATCAGGTCCCAGTTTTTCCGTATAATTGTAATGTTAATTTAACCCGGATCATAAGTTTCTTATTTATGGTATTTCCCGCATTTTATGTTTTTTCTGGAAAGTAAAAAAAGGAAAAAATGTTCTAAAATAAGCAATAGTTTTTCCTTTTGTGCTTTTTTAAAGTTAATCCACGTTTTTGAAAGTTATGCAATCTATGAAAACAGAAACACAATCTAAAGACTTCTGTCTTGTGAAACTGGTTCCCCCCCCACCTCCTTTGTTGAACACCTGCTGTCGCGGACTGCTCCCTTCCCTCCCCCGGACAGCTGGTGGGGGAGCAAAGTAAAGAAACAACAAACGTAATTGGTGTAGGAATGAGAAGGGCAGGGGAAGAGGCACTCCCTTTACCAATCAGATGGGGTGGCTCATTTCTTTCGTCGGGGAGGGAAAAGGGTTCTTACCCTTCTTTACGTTTTCAAATTCAGTTGCTGTTTAGCACGCGGTGGTTGCATTTCTAACCTTAAGTGCCACGGGTAAAAAACGCAAAAACTTTTCTGTTGCTGAGAAAGCCAAAATTGTTAAACAATTTGATGAATTCCACGGAACCAAAGTAGCGTTCGCTCAATTGCAAGGAGTTCCTGTGACAACCCTGCAATCCATACTACAGAAAAAAGTGCGTTGAAAAAAACATCGAGATAGTGGGAGAAAAAATGCCAAGAAACGGAGAACCTTTAAAAAATCGCCGTACGATGAGCAGGAAGGTATCTTATTAAAGTGGTTTATAGAAGCGCGTGCCGCGAATGTACCTGTAAATGACACGATACTAAGAGAAAAAGCTCTAGAAATCGCCGATAGGCTTGGTGGTTTGAAAGATTTCACAGCTTCAAATGGCTGGATTGACCGAATGAAAAAAAGACCTAATCTTGTGTATAGATCGCTTTCGGGAGAAGCTACAATAGAAGATTTGAAGAAAAATCTACCAAATTTGACCAAAGGATACAAGCCAAAGACATATTCAATGCGGATGAAACCAGGCTTTTCTTTAACCTCCTACCGGATAAAAGTTATGTTGCTAGACTCCTTCCATGGAGGAAAAATGTCTAAATTGCGTCTTACGGTTTTACTGTGCTGTAATTCTGATGGAAGTGAGAAGCTGACGCCTCTTGTTGTTGGAAAGTCGCGCAACCTACAATGCTTCAAAAACGTGAGAGGTTATCCGACAAAGTAGGAAGCAAACAAAAATGCGTAGATAACCAAACCCCTTTTCCAACACTTTTTGCGCAAACTAAACAATTAAAATTGAGTTGCAGAATCATAAAATAATTTTGTTCATTGATCAGTGCAGTGCATATCCCATTTTGCAGCTGTCTAATGTGCATGTCAAATTTTTTCTAGCAAATTGCACAAGCAAATTGCAGCCTTGTGATCGCGGCATTAATCAATCTTTCAAGGTTTTTTATAGAAAGCAACATGTCCGGAAAACTGTAGCTGAAATAGAAAATGGAAACCTAAATGACGCCTGCAAATTAAAGTTGAGTGTTCTAGAGGCTATGCATTTTATTTCTGCGTCGTGGAGAAACGTTACACAACAGTGCATTTCCCATTGTTTTGAAGAAAGCGGATATTTGCATCTAATGAACTGAGAACAGATGCGGAATCAGCTGCGGTAGACTCGGAGAATGACAACGAAACAGTTATCTATGATTTCGACGATTACATCCCGGAAAATTTAGCAACATATGAAGCTGAAACACCTACTGCTCCATCCGTAGCCGACAAGCCGACGTTATGGACATTTCGTCCACAGATGAAGATGAAGAAACAGAACCACAACCCGTCCCTTCTTTCAATATTGCATTGAAGAGCATACAAATAGTGAATGACTATTTTCTTTCTCATAAAGGCCAGGAAAAAAACTTGCAAAGTATTTCCATACTAGAAGATGCTGCATTCACTTTGAACACAATGACTAAAAAACAATCCACTATTACGGACTATTTTCAACCTAAAGGTCAGGATTCGCAACTAAATGTATTAGTAAAATTATCTTAAAATGGTATGTATAATAACGTTCTTTTCGTAAAATATACATTGTAATACCTTTTGAAAGAGTCATCTTTACTACCTTTAGTTTTGTTTCTACAATTTTTTGCTTTCTATGTATTTCCCGTATTTTACGTTTTTCCCGTATTTTACTCAGCCCCTTGAGAAACATAAAATCGGTGTTCCACTGTATCTCAAACTGAGTCCACTGTATAGCAGCCATGCTGTGCATGAACTGCAAAAATCTCTTTATTTATGCCCCCTAGGGGTGGGATACCTTCTTTGGTATTTACGAGCTTTGCAACCCCGGGCACCTGAGCGATCTTTCTCTTTTCCTTCTTCCTCTTATCTTTCTTTCCTCTTTGTTTCACTCTCATTGTGATTTCCTCTTTGGAGGTGAGGGCAATTCTGTATGAGCCGATATCATCCTGTTATGTCGACTCATGGAGAAATGTTTGCCATGGAAGGGGGATGCTAGCAGTTGAGGGAAACCAACACATTGCTTTGGCCTCTGCTTCAGGTAGACGGAAGGTGCACATTGGTCCTGTATGCATCAGTTGGTGGTCAGCTGACTTGTCACTGGCTAACGGATCAAGTGAGTGAGCAATTACTAGTCATCTTGTTAAAGGTGGAGGCTGACATAGGATTGTCTTGTGAACATATGGGCCCTGGTTAGCACTGGTGCACAAATGTGCATCCCCTTGTTGGGCTCAGTGATGGGTGGTGCGGCCAGGGTCTGAAATATTATTTTTTCTAATATGGATGGAAAAAATTCACTTCCTTCTATCTCTCTCCCTGTGGAGGGCAACAAACTGCACAGAATGAATTATTTACACATTTCTTTATAATAAAACACAACCTTTTCTAATTGCTAAAATTCCAATCTGTATTTGGAGATGATTGTAAACTTAAAAAGATGCAGTCTGGGGATTTGCTAGTGGAGGTCACTTCAGTTAAAAATTCAGAACCTCTCTTAAATTGCACAACTATAGGTTCCTTTTCAGTTCAAGTACATCAAACATTAAATACAATCTGTGGTGTAATATCAGAACCAGAACTTCTATTCACTACAAAGGAAGAACTTCTAACAAATTTAAAAGAACAAAATATCATAGATGTGTGCTATATCTGCTGAAATGGACAAGTGTTTCCGACAAAACACATTATTTTAACATTCAATAGCTCTATTTTACTAACTAGAATTAAAGCTGGCTATCTAAGCTGTCCAGTCCGACCTTATATCTCAAACCCTGTTAGTTGTTATAAATGCCAGCATTATGGCAGTACTAACACTAAATGTCGTGGATCTGTTACCTGTGCATGTTGTGCAGAAGTTGGCCATGACGATAAATACTGTGAAAAACCCGAACACTGTGCAAACTGTAAAGGTGATCATACAACATATTCTCGCACTTGTCCTAAATGGATCCATGAAAAAGAAATTCTTACTGTGAAAATTACTCAAAAACTTTCTTACCCTGATGCTCGGAAACTTGTTGAGATCAGAACCCCATCTGTTGGAGTTTCTTACTCTAGCTTATTCGAGCATAAATCATAATCCGTAAGACACATAAGCACCCAAACTGGATCCTCCTATCCACCAAGTTGTTCACCTGGCGAATCCGTCATCTAGCACTCTAAAAAGATAACCCGTGATGTACACTCTACCGCTAATACATGACTAATGCCAAAATTGGAACTCTGGCCACCATCATCAGAACCTGTGAAGATTGAACACTTTCATAGTCGATTATAGAAATCATCGGTTCAATCTGAAATATTAACCAAACATGAGATCAAACAAAGATCAGTTTCAGGTAAAACCAAATTTGTAAAACTTGTTTGTCCAATTCAAAAGCCAAGTGAACGGAAAATTGAACAAAAATTGAATTCTGCGGGTAAGATGAAATAACCTAATGTTTCCCCAACACAAAAAGCAAACCAAAAATCCTATGTACAAAATAAAATATCCAGAAATTCCTCAACACAAGCCTCTTCACAGTGGAAAACTGTGAAGTAAAAACAGAGAAAATCATGCAATAGCCAATCTGCTACTTATTTGAAAGATCACACAGAGGCCATGGAGTGAGCATCTTATGACTCGAGTACAGACTACAAGAATACTGTTTTTGAAGAGTTTGTGCCTAATAGATTTTAGGTTTTTAATTCTGTGATTTTTTAATTTGTTTTTATGTAGTATTTGTACTAATTTTTAATTGTTTATAAAATAAATTATTTTGATAATGGCATCGACGATTGTCATGTATATTATTGTTTTACACAGTAAGTTATTTTATGATTGTTTAATTTTATGTGTATTACTTTATATGAATCAAATTGTGACTTCTAAACTTGATAATCTCGCTTTTATTGTACTATAAAAGGAATGCGGCGTTTGAAATATTTTAATTGCTTATAAAATAAATTATATTAATAATGGCATCGACGATCGTCGTGTATATGATTTAATTACAAGGTAAGCTATTTTAAGATGTCTAATTTTATCTGTATTACTTTATATTACCAAAATTATGACCTCTAAACTTGATGATCTTGCTTTTATTGTACTTTAAAATGAATGGGGCATCAAACTAGATCTCTAAATGAAAAAAAAAAAAAAAAAAATTACCCGCGGCATTAATACTTGGTGCGGCATCATTATTGGAAAATACAATAATAAAAATCTGCCATCAAGACAAATTTTATTGAAGGCTGGAGCATAAATTTCAGGTGCTGTTTCTAAACCAGTCATGATTCTGCTTTTTACAGCATTAAATTTTTCCTCATTTTCTGCAGAAACAGGTGGAATATTACCTTGAGACACAGTTGCGATAATGCCTGGTTTATTTTCATCTGCCAACTCAGCTATATCCATATTTCCATTATTGAGAACAGTCAGTGAATTTTGATTAAAAGGCTTACATCTATTTGATGGAGCTTTTTTACCAGTGGCTACATACAACATTATTTCATTTGGCTAAATTGAAAGCGGTTTCTATATCATCATCACCTATGTTGGCTGTTACAAAAGAAGAATGTGTGCATACCTTTCCAGAAAGTTCCATTATACAAGAGAATGTCCCATATAAAATATCAACATTATACTCATCAGTGTTTGAAATGAATGTTTCAAAATGGCTCTAGGACATCTTCCATTGCTAAAATCGATGAGTCTTTTTCAAGGTTTATTTCATATCTCATTAATATATGATCAACAATTTGTGCAAAATTCAGTGCCATAATCATATCAAATATGCAATTTTTTAAAATACGAAAGACAACTTCACATAATTGGTTGTATTACTACCACAATGCAACAAATTTTGACAAAAGTAACTTGCCCATTCTTGCCACTAGTCCCATAAATGTAAACTTCAGATAATTTACTGAATTCTGATGACAATATTTTAAGGTGATATGTTTCTGCATTTTTTAAGATTTTGCATACAAAACATCTTTGACATTATTATATATTGCTCTTATTATATATACTCTTGCGTATGAGACGGGTCAATCTTATGTTTAATATCCCAAAGCCAAGTCCACAAAGATTTCAAAGTTAAAATGACACAATACAATGTGGAACTTGGAAAGTGTTCTTTTAAAGGTCGTTCATTTAAATCATTGTCTATTAAAAATATTGATGGTTCTTATTTACCATATAAAGTGTTAGCAGGAAAGCTCTCTTAAGATTCCAAGTGCCTCGTGAAAAACATTGTTTTTCACTGTCCAAGATAATAATCCCAATGACAAACACCATCAGCACCTGGAGTAACAAAAACATACATGCTATGCCATGGTTTATCCATTGCCCACACAAATATTGATCAATACTGATTTGCTGCCCTTGGTACCATATTATGCACCCTTCGCATAATTAGTGAGCATATAATGACAAAATAATGTTCCTTGTCTCATGTCTTGAAAAATTTCACACATTCCTGAAGTCCTGAATACCTTCTGAGGTCAATGTATATAAATCCAAATGCTTTTTAAGAATTCAAAATTTTCGTCCATGAAGGGTCCATATTTTGAAATTAATTATTTTTCAAATAATTTATGCACCTTAGGCTATTAAGGTACGTAATATCCATTAGCATTAATTTCATAATATTTGTCCCCGTGTTTGAACAAAAGTTGTCTTAATGCTGCATCAGCTTTAGAAACATTTATGTCCTTTTCAGAAAAGTTCTTTTAGTTATGAAAGAAAACTTTCAGACAACTTTTGTAAAGAAAGTATTTATACCTTTGAATGAACTCCAGGGTTAATGCTATAGACACATTGTATTCAATATTTAGTATAAATATGATGAAAATAGAACAGCTAATGCTGTTGAAAAGTAGAATTGGAGGGGTTTTCCGGAAAATTTTGAAGCAGAAATTTTTCCGAAAAATTTTCAAGGCACCAAATTAATAAGGTATTGTAAAAGAATTCTCGTTTACTGGAGGTTGCCATTAAACAAAACTGGAGTATTTTTGTCAACTCTGGATGGGATGCCCTTTTGAGTTTTCCCCTTTCAACAAAAGAACAATAAGCAAAATTAAATAATTAATAAAGCATAGAAATTGTGATTTATGTTTTTAATCATATGTATAAACTGAAAAATTCAAATATAATAATTCTTCAATAACTATTATGCATATATGATGTCTCAGCAATTAATTAAAAAATACCATATTAGACAAAATATTTTATTTACTAAATTGATCTATGAATAACTGAAATGAAATCAAAATATGTACTAAAAACTGCATATATCTCTACAAAAAATAAAATGAATTTTTTTTTATTAATGATGCTGGCACATTTCATGAAAAATCTGAATTACTATAAAAATGTGTTGAAAATCAAAACAAATGACCAAAGTTTTTACATTCTAAAATGTTTGGGAAAAAAAAATCAAATATAATATGATTTTGATTGCATTTTTTCATATAAATACTTTTTAACTGTGGAAAATCAAAGATTCCATGATGTTAATGTCCTAACTTTCTGGGCCATTCTCAGAACTGGAGAGCATAGGGCTAAATCAGAATTAGTGCTACAAATTGAAGATTTTGTTTCTGTGTGTGTTTTTTTAATAATCATGCTCAGAATCATAATTTGAAACCTGGACATTGCCATCGCTTATCAAATGAAAATTTGGTGAAACCTGATATCAGCTTCGTAGTGCTTTCATCTGTCAATCTTTTTCTCTTTTTTGTTTTTAGGTTGCTAATTGTCTTCCAATTTCATTCACATAAAGCAGCTTTTCGTGTAATATGTATTCAAAATTCTGACTGCAACCCTATTGTAGATAGTCCTCTAGTATTGCAATAACCTTTCCACAGAGTTGTTGGGGATATTTTACTGGCAGCTTTCCAAATAATGTCCCTACTCCAGAGCTTTTGTTTTGCCCGGCATTCCGCTATATCTGATATTACTGTAACTATTTATAGCAGGAGCGTTTATAGAAACTTCGATTACAGTTTCAATAGCTGTCATTAAATCATCTTCTGAAAAATGTGGTCCACAATACCATGGCATTATTTGCATATGTTTGATCACAATATTTGCATTTATCAGTAATTTTGTTGCCTCCATAGACTCAATAAAATGTTTCCACACACTTGTTTTTCTTCCTGATTACCCATTATTCTTGACAGGGAGCAGACTGATTTTTTTTTTTTTTTTTATCCCAATCTATTGGTGTTTACATGAGGGGGAGATCCCTCCGTAACTGCAGCAGCCAATACAGTGGTGAAGTCTTTTGGCCTCTGCCACTACCTCATTGCTTTGTTTATCAGATAACAAGAAAAATGGGATTCATTTTCTGTGAGTGCTCTTTTATTATGAAATCTGGTGAATTGACTTGTTATGAGTTGCAAATTAAACAACATGACAAATCTTAAGTAAAACAGAATCAAACAATTTTATTTATATGGATTAGAAAGTCGGAATTATAACCTGTAGTTTTCCCTTAAATGGTACAGAAATTGACTAATGAAAGAAGATATGGAAAGTTCAGATATGTCCAATGAAAAATGTACTAAAAAATTGACTGACATTTAAAATTTTTTTTGGAAAAATAGTGGAAAACTTTCTGGAAATTTTTCCATTTTGGTAAATTTTCCGTGGAAATTTTTCCTCCCCACATCACCATTGAAAAATCCTTGATATATGTAGTAATTTCACCATCAATCACTAAAGCATATTCTTTTACAGTAAAAAGGCTGCACCTTTTTGAAAAAAAAAAACAAAACAAAAGGGAAAGAAATAATTAATGAAATAATTTACATTAATACAGTAGAACATTGGTTTTACATTTTCAACATGTAACTCTGTTCCCTTAATATCCATATTTTGACAATGTTAATTTGTTTAGCTTCCAATGTTTCCTTAAACACAAGGTCTGGCTTAGATGATCTAGGGCCAGCATCATTCAGGAGGGAACCCCTTCAATCTATTTATATAAATTGCTCATGAATCATGCTGAAGTGAACTAATACTAAATTTCATACATACTGTACATATGTATAAATTTTGTATCGGGTACTATTCACATTTATATACAGAGTATCTCAAGAAAAACAGTAACAGTTTTAAGAAAAAATAGCAGTAAAAAAAATAGTAAAAGTTGAACTGGTTTGCTTATCTATGTATGTCATATGTTTAAAAGAAAAATGCCCCCAATTGGTCATCATTAATGATTACAACTCACCTAGGAATGAAAATGTCTTTTGATCACACAGTTTCTGAATAACAACACCACCCGATTTCATGAGTTTCTGAACCAAACTGAATTCAGAAATGTGTTAAAAGTAATGCCTGTGGATATGAGAATATTCTAAAATAAAAATCAATGACTTTTAAGGACTTTCAAGGAACAAAAGCAAAATCATAAAAATTGAATTAACTAATGAACATTTTTCAGTACAGTTTCAATTTTGTATGTACAATTCTTAAACATTCAAGTGGTCGAGGTGGAAGAAGGAATTTTGGCATGTGATAGTAGAAATTTAGAATACTGTCACTTATAGTCATTTCAAAATAACAATTATAGTAGACAAAAAAGGAAAGGAGGGGGGGGGGGGGAGATCAAATTTTGGAAAGAGAATTTAGATGATTATTTAACTATATTGCCTCTTCAAAGTGCAAGTAAAAAACAGAAAAACAAACTTTTTTTTTTTTTTTTTTTAATTTGAGGAGGGATATCAACTTCAATGTTTTTTAATTTTATGTACTTTCTACGGTCAGGGGGGAAACAGAAAAGAGGAGGAATTGAGATAAATGATAAAAAGGATAAAATAAAATAAAAAAAGAACAGAAAAGTTGGAGAGAAGGAAAATTTTAGGGGGGGGGTGGTGAAAGAAGGTATTAGGTGGTAATTATCAATAATTACAAAAAAAAAAAAAAAAAAAAAAAATATATATATATAGAACAGATAAAACTTAGGAATTAAACAGCTTTAAAAACTTTATTTTGTTTGCTAGGAAAATGACGTGGTTGATGTTGAAAGCTTTCTACACAAAAATGAGAAAATTACTTATCAAATGTTACCAAGTGAGGCATTAACAGTGTTTCTGCCTTAATATCATCTGGTCCCTAAAAAAAAAACGAAAATTATAAGAAAAAATTCTCATAATAAAACAAATTAACTTATACTCTCATATACAGGGGTTGTAAAATTTTCAGATAATCTTAACAGTGATATCTCAGACGTTAAACTACTTATAATTTTATTCAGAATAATTGGCATGAGAGTTGGGATTTGGAAAACAATAATAAACTGCATCATATTAAACCAATAATCATGACCTGGCTTCTGATTTATCCAAGAAAAACTGATGTTATTCTGATTCGTCGGAGAATTGGACATTCTAGAATCACTCATAAACATCTTTTACTTTGGGAGGATGCACCCATGAGTCCAGATTGTCATTTTGATTACCTGACCATTCATCATGTTTTAACTGACTGTTCGGGTCTCCAGCACTTATATAGAATTTATTTTAATTCATCATCACCAATCTTGACAAACCTCATTGGGGAAACACCTCATGGGGCACTCTTCACTTTTTTTAAGTAAGCTGCATTTTATTTTGAAATATAATTATATCTTTCTTTGGTTTAACAATCACTTGAAATGTTCTCTTACGCTTTTGTGACATCTGGATGGGTACCTTATCAAGACTGCTCATTTTATTTAAAATCTTTTTTACTCTGATTGTTTAGTTTTAAATTTTCTTATTCATCTACACTTGTCTACACACATCTACACTGCACCTGGATGGGATCCCCCATCCAGATTGCTTTTCTCATTGCTCTTTATTTTTTATGTTTTTGCAGGGGTGATTGGTTCCGGGTGTACCCCAGATTTCCGGGTTTTTCGATCGATTCTTCCGAGTTTATGAGATCGTTACGTTTAGTGGAAAATTCGGATATTAAAAAATATCACAAATTTCGACAAATGGTCGTCGAAAAAAATCAACTCTTGAATCGTTCGCTCAAAAAAATCGACAATATCGTCATAGGATTGAGGAAAAATGCTATTTGCGTCAAAAATATCTCAAAATAAAAACAAATTTCGTCAAATGATCGCGAAATATGCACAAATTTCGTCAAATGATCGTGAAAAAACACGAATTTCGTCAAAAGATCGCGGGAAAAACTGAAATATCGTCAAAGGATCGCTCGAAAAACGCAAATTTCACTAAAGGATCACGGAAAAAAACAAATTTCTTTAAGAGTCGCAGGAAAAACGGGAATTTTGTCAAAGGACCACAGAAAAAATACATAATTATAACTGGGAAGGATTTTCCCCATCCTGGAATCACGATTTTCGTCAAAAGATCGAGGGAAAAATGAAAATATCGCCAGAGGATCGCGGAAAAAGTGCAAATTTCATTAAAGAAACTTGAAAAAACACAAATTTCACCTAAGGATCTCGAATATAACAAATTTCGTCTAATGATCGTGAAAAAAGTGGAAATTTGCAAAAGATCGCGAAATAAACAAGATTTTCATCAAAAGATCGCAGGAAAAAATGCCATTTTCGTCCAAAGATAGCGAGGGAAACGCAAATTTCATTAAAAGATCACAAAAAAAAAACAAAAAAACAATTTCTTTAAAGAATCTAGGAAAAAACGGTAATTTCGTCAAATGAGTGCAGAAAAAACAGAAAAACTGCCAGGGAATACCCCCCCCCCCCCTTCTTCGGAATCGCGGGAAAAACTCAATTTTCGTCAAAAGATTGTGGGGAAACGCGATTTTCGCCAAAAGATCGCGGAAAAAAACGCTATTTTCGTCAAAGGATCGCTGGAAAAATGGAAATATGGTCAAAATTCGCAGAAAAAATGGAAATTTTGTTAAAGGATCACGGGAAAAAACATGAATTTCTTTAAAGAATCGCGTAAAAAGCCGCAAATTTCGCCGAAAGATCGCGGAAAAAAAACGTGAATTTCGTGAAAAGATCGCAGAAAAAACACATAATTAGAACCAGTAGTGATTTTCTCTCCCCCCCCCCCCCCCCCCCTCTGCTGTAACCTTTCAGAAAAGTTACTGTGAATTTCAGATACTTTTATTTTTTTTACTCTGAATCACCCCTGGTATTGTGTCATCCATCTCAATCTCTGTACAAAAATGGTCCAGAATTGCATATCTGTAATGTGTAATACCCAGGAAGAAAGCAGGAAAAAGAAATTTACCTTGTATAAGAGCAAAGCTAAAGAAACAATTTCTATTTTTATTTATATATATATTTTTCTTTTTTTCTCTAATACTTAGTCACTTAAAAGTAAAATTGGATTGGTTTTGACATTTATTTTACTGTTTTCAAATAACTTGGTGCCATATTATATGACTTGCATTAAATCTACTAAGAGATCCCACTCTTTACACATAATTTGTACTTGTTTCATGAGTACTTGGAATAAATTTATTTACTGATTAAAGAATTCGAATTTTGCATATTTAAGCAAGATAAATTGCACTTTCCATTTGATGAAGTCATTTAGCTTCCAGTGAAATTAATGTAAGTTTACCAAATTATGTTTTTCTGCAATTGTATATTTCAAACAATAGCTGAAATATATCATTTGATTGCCATGCTGTTGCAGCATCAGTTGTGATATAAATTGATATTGGTATAATTTGAGTCGATAATTTCAGGGTTTTTCACTTTGTATCAATTAATTTTCAGGGTTTTTCACTCTGATTCACAATCACCCTTGTTTTAGTCTATTCTTTTTTGGTGCAGCATGTCCCTTAAAGGATTTTGTGCCATTAAACATCATACAACCAACCAACCAATCCAGCACTTATGCTTAAAACGCGTTCTCTCCCCCACCCCTCCCCTGCATCCACCATGTTTGACTTTGACCGATAGCAATCCAATCAGCAGTCTCTAGTGCAAGACTGGGCTAAATATGGTGGACGCGGGAGGGCGGGCATAGGAACGGTATCAAGTGACGTAATTTATGACTGTTCCATCTTTCGGAACCTCCTTGGCTGCAACTCGCAATAACAGATCTTATTTGGCCAATGGTGTGCTGTGCCTCCTTTCGATCCAGCGTGTATGTGCACATTTAGTCATGTGGTATTCAATATTATCACAATTTCTGAGTTTAGACGTTTGTTTTGCCTTCTTTCAAAATGTGTCCAGGAAATGCTATTAACACCCATTCTTCTAACTGTTTGCAGTTATTCACAAAAGGATGGGGGAGATTCAGCATTGGAAAGACGATTAGATGGAATTGATGGAAAGATTTTCTTCCTTCAGTATGTCTGTCTGTTTTCTTATAAAGCTATTAAATATTAAAATCACCGTGTGACTACAAAAAAGTCACCAACAGTTGAAAATAGTTGAATGATATACCTATTCTAACCTTTACACACTTAAAAGAGAAACAAAAAAGCATAAAACTATAGGATTTTTTCAATAAAGGGGCGACAGAAAGTGACCATATATCAGATAGTAGCCATATAAATGGTGTATTTTAACACAATACCTATCCAGTCAGTACATACTAAGAAAAGTGACCTATAGCCGGTACTGACTGTATATATACATTAATCTTCTCGAATGTTTATTCATGGTACTGACTGTACATACATATTATGTGTATATATATACATTAATCTTCTCGAATGTTTACTCATAATGTTACATCATGATCAGTTCATCTATGGAGAAGTAAACTTGGGCTCTATAGGATAGAATAATAACAAATGCACCTAATTTGTGCTTTGAAAAATAATCTGAAAGGCAGATCTATAACCTAAACTGGAGAGTTTTATTTTCCCTTGCAGTTGGGACTTGATTATTTTTCTGTCTGCATTTTTTTCGTTTGTGTTTTTTTTATTTTGTAAATTGCATTGCAAACAGTTCCATCTTTTGTTCTTTATTTATTTCTTGACATTTCCAGTGATACCATTTATTGCAGGTGTTGCAGCATATCATATTAATTTTTGTATTTATTTCACAACATGTAGCACAGGCCCAATTTCATTTTTTTTTATATTTCTAAAATGTTTGATATTATTAGCCAAGAATCATTTGTGAGATATTCTTTTGCTTCCAGTAAAATATCAGCTACAGAATCTGGTACTTTATCTGGAATTGTTTCAATATATTCTTCTTCTACTTTTTGTTTAGTTAGGATGATACTCTGTACTAGGTTGTGAGAAATGAAACTTTCCAAAAATTTAGTTACTCTTTGCATTAGCAATTTATTTTTTCCTGTTTTCACCTGAGTGACATTTTGCACATCTTCATTTCGAACTGTTATATTGTATGTATGGTCATTATGATTATCTGGAATGCTGTTATTCATAATTTGATTTTCAGGATAAATTTTTTCTTGAAAATTTGGCTTAGAATATTGACTTCTTTTAGTGCTTCTTTTCTTTTTGATTGAAAAGAACCTGTGTTGCATTTCAGCATTTTTGTTGCTAGAAATGCCTGACCTAGTCATTTCTTGATCAGAATTCGAGGCAGCTGTTATCAAATCTAACGTGTTAACTGCATTATTTATGATTCCTTGCAGCAAGTAGTAATTTCTGTCTTCACAGTTATTGATTTTTTCTAATAGTAATGTGTATTATTGTAATAATTTTTTTTTAAAACTATTTCTGTATTATATTTCCTTTTAGGGTTTATTATATCCAAAATCGCCTAAGTTTCGCTCTTTTCATCTCTTACATGTGCTTCAGATGGAGACAGACAATGTATTTCTTCCATGCAGTTGGGACCCCCAGGGGGATACCTTCTTTAGGTATTCACGGACTTCGCAACCCAGGGCACCTGAGCGATCTTTCTCTTTTCCTTTTCCTCTTATTTCTCTTGTCTTTTTTTCGTCTTTGTTTCACTCTCGTTGTGGTTTCCTCTTCGGAGGTGAGGGCAATTCTGTATGAGCCGATGTCATCCTGTATATCGACTCATGGAGAATTGTAAACCACCGACGTGTTTGCCGTGCGTGGCGACCCGTGTCCCTGGAAAGGGGGATCCTGGCAGTTGAGGGTAACCAACACACTGCTTTGGCCTCTGCTTCAGGTAGACGGTAGGTGCATATTGGTCCCGTATGCATCAATTGGCTGGTCAGCTGACTTGTGTCACTGGCTGGGGATCAAGTGAGCGAGTACTTACTAGCCACCTCGTTAAGGATGGAGACTGGCATAGGAGTATCTTGTGACCGTATGGGCCATGGCTAGCACTGGTGCACGAATGTGCATCCCCTTGTTGGGCTCGGTAGTGGGTGGTGCGGCCGGGGTCTGAATTCTATTTCTTTTTTTCAATTATGGATGGACATTCTAATATTCCTTCTATTTCTGTCCCAAGTGGCAAGCAACAAACTGTACAGACTTTATTCACTCGTTTTTTTGTAATTAAACACACTGATAGTCTCTGAGATAGTTCTTTAAAAAAAACTTCACCTTTTCTTATAGCAAAAACATTTCAGTCTGTTTTCGGTGATGGTCACTCGCTCAAAAAATTGCAGTCTGGGGACTTACTGGTTGAGGTTTCTTCAGCCAGGCAGTCACAACTTCTGTCAAATTGCAATACTATAGGTACTTTTTCTGTCTCTGTTAAAGCACATCAAACTCTTAATACTTGCCGTGGTGTCATATCTGAACCAGATCTTTTATTTTCTACAAAAGAAGAACTTCTAGCTAATTTAAGTGATAAAATATCATAGATGTACGCCATATCACTATTCGTCGAAATGGGCAAATACTTCCTACTAAACACATTATTCTAACTTTCAATAGCCATATTATTCCTACTAGAATTAAAGCTGGTTATCTAAACTGTCCAGTTAGGCCTTATATCCTTAATCCTCTGCGTTGTTTTAAGTGCCAGCGGTATGGGCATACTAATACTACCTGTCGTGGATCTGTTACTTGTGCACATTGTGCAGAAGTCGGTCATGACGGCAAAACTTGCGAAAAACTAGAACGCTGCGCTAATAGTAAAGGTGACCATACATCGTACTCTCGCTCTTGTCCTAATTGGATCTGTGAAAAGGAAATTCTTGCAGTTAAGATTACTCAAAAACTTTCCTACCCTGAAGCCCATAAACTTGTTGAATCCAGGACCCCTTCTGTTGGGGTATCTTACTCCAGTATACTTAAAGAACAATCAAAACCTGTAAGGCACATAAGCACCCAGACTGACACCTCTTTTCCTCCAACTAACTCAGCTAAAACGCAATCAACAACCACTTCAAATAAAGAAACCCGTGATGTCAGTGGTTCTAAATGCTATGCTACCCCACTATTAGAACGTTGGCAACCATCCTCAAAACCTGTTAAAATAATATACGAAAGCAATCAGTCTCAAAACTCTTCGAATCTACCAAAAAAGTCATCCGATCATCAGACTGAACAAACTTTTATACCATCTGCATGCAATTTGCAGAAACCTAATATTTCCCAGACTGAGAAACCGGGCCAAAAATCCTGTATTCAGAAAGGCAGAAGTGATTCCAAAAAGGCTTTCGAACTCCAGTCTAAGACTAAGGCTGCTACATCTGTAAAAACACCACATAGACCTGATACTAGTCAAACTGACGATCCAAGCAAAAAAAATTGTATACAAAAAGATAATTTGGGGTTCTTCACAGTGGAAAACTGTGAAGAAAAAGGGCAACGAAAAATGTCAAAACAACCCTTCAGTTAATAATATAAAGGATCCAAAAAACCTTCAAAATTATGTAGATGAAGCAATGGATTCTGAATCATATGACTCAAGTGATGACGAAGATAATGTAGTTTTCGATGAATTTTTACCTAATTAAATTTACATTGTTTTTTACATTTGTGATTTTTAAACTTGTTTTTACGTGGTATTTGTACATATTCTTAAACTTTGTTTATATTTTAATGATATTACTTTTTAACTTCACAGTTTTTAATTATAATACTTTTGACACTTTTAAATGTTTTTAAACTACACATATTACTCTTTTCATTTAATACTTCTGGTTTTATTATCTTTTTGTTAGTGATTTTTTACTCAACTATTTGGTTATATGTTTTTCATGTTGACATTGTCTTGGCACAGCATGTCCCTAAAGGGACTTTGCACCATAAAACCCCAATCAATCAACCAACCAACCATACAGTTGGGGCCACTTTCATCATAAATGTTAAGATGTAATTGCTGTAAAAGAAAACTCAAATGGACAACTAAATGTACATGTTTACAAATCGTTGTACTAATAAGACCATCTGGGCAATTAGAGCTACAGTAGAACTCCAATTATCCGAATCAATTGGGACAGAATCATTAGTTTTCGAATCACAGTAAGTTTCCGTCTTAATTTTTATTCTGAAAGTGATTCGGATAGTCGGAGTACGGATAATTGGAGTTATACTGTATATGAATGGAGACATATGTTGCAATAGGTACATTGATTTGACAGCAGTTTTGACATGGTGTTTGTTTTTTTATTTTATGTATCATGTTGTCTGCTTCAGTAGTATCTGCATTAATAGTCTTTTCTGACTTAATTTTTTATGTTTCATCTGATGTTTTTTCTACCAAATTTCTTGATCATTTTAATGCGATTGTATGTTTTTTAAATATTTCCAATACCTTCCATGTTGTTTTGCCTTTTGTTAATTTTATTATTCTGTTCTTGACCATGTCTTTTGCTACTTGTATGAGAATCGCCAAACACTTGTCAATTCTTTTCCCTTGTTTCCCCTGAAGTAGCTGTCTTTCATATTTTAAGATTTTGTGGAAAGACTCCAGGAACATGTTTGTGTTTATTCCACTATTTTTTCTGTAACATTTTGCCCAATGCTCTTTTATCCATTGAACCACTCATTTTTGAAATATGTACCAAAATCTTCAGTTTTTGGGTTTTCTTCTAGCATTTCAACAGTTTGTGATAGCAAAAAGTTAAATTTATACTCATCATTTTCTTCTATCAGTAAGTTTAGACTGTGGTAGACACCTGAAGCAATTTTTTAGTCTATTTATTTTATTTTTTTTTTTTTTATTTTTTTTTTTTTCCAGCTGCGGTTGCCAGTTTTGGTGTACATGCCAATGACAGATGAGTTTTCTTATATTGCAACTGTCAAATTCTTCGACCCAACAGTTGAAAAACTGAGGTGCTTTATCGCTCATAAAAAATTTTGGTGAAATATTTTGGATTTGTTTGTGTATGACTTTAAAAAATAAACTTAAAACAACTGCAGTTTCCTTATTTGAAATGAGCTAGGCAACAAGTATACCTTCTCTAAATTCATCTACAACCAAAACAGTAATTAAGTCATAAAAATTTGTTCCATGAGTAGCATCAATGCATAATATATTGTTCCCAAATTTTTCAAATGGTTACATAAACTATGTTTGATGCATGATTTTTCTTTCTTGTTAATTGTGCTATGTGTTTCTAGCTATATTAAATATTTAGCTTAATATGTGTTGTGGATAACATACTGCACAAAAAGTTTCAAGTTACCTTCTATGGGCACTACTTGCGGAAAATAAATTTCTAAATGTGCTATGTGCTTTCTAGCTGAATTAGATTTAGGCAAATCATGTAGAGTGCATACAAATCCAAAAAATAATGTGCAGGAATGCTCAAAAGAATTCAAGTCTTACCAACTATCAGCGATAATTACTGAAATTAGTTGTTCAGATGTGTTATGCATTTTGTATTGTTTAATTAGATATATTAATTGAATCGTGAAGTTTTGTTACTGTATTCTGAAAGAGTTTCATAATCTATATGAGATGCATGATTTTTCTTTCTTGTTACTTATTTTTTGTTTTTTTCTTTCACATTTTGTAAAAAAATTAAAGATTTAGGATCTTCTGTCTATGAAATCATATACGGTCAAGTATTTTGTAGATTACAAGATTCTGCTATCCAAAAAAGTTTACATTAATGGATGGCACAATGATAAATGCAAATGTATAAATAATGGTGATGCAGTGTGAGAAACAGCCATAACAAGCAAATATGTATTTTTTTAAAGAAAGTGGTTTAGTGGGTCTAAAATTATATTTGTGATTGTATTACAATAGATTTAAAGGTGGTAAAATAAGGTATGCTGGTTTAAATTGCTCAGTTGGAAATATTCAATTTGTATGATAACTTTACCAATCAGTTTGTGTTAAAATAATAGTTTATCTATGTATCCATCATTTATATGGAGTTTCTTTACCTGTGGTTTATTCTGTTAAGCTGTCTACTTGATAGACCAGATGTTACTATCAATAAGGTTTTTTGAGCGAAATATGCTGGCTGGTTGTCTGCCCAGTTAGCTTAAATGGTAAAGCATTGGCTTTGTAAGCCAAGGATCCGGGTTTGATCCGTAGTCTGCAGACCTTCTCAAGAGTCTGTGACGTGCGTCGCACTAATTCTCCACCCGGGGTTTTGATAATTTTTTTTATTTTTTATAAAGAAATTTGTAACCAATTTGTAAAACAGTTTAAAAATGAGAGAGCGTTTATCAATATTTTTGAGGAATGCACTATGGATTGATAATATTTGTAATACAATTGCATTTATTTTCTTAAAAATAATACTATTTTGAATTTCTAAAAGTTTTATTTAATGTTATTAAAAGGTAATTTTTAATCTGAAATGAATGATGACTTTTCTTATAACATAAATGATAAATTTGATTCTTATTTAACCTGTAAATATCAATGTTAAAGAAAAAAAAAACAGATTTAAATCGCGATTTAAATCAAGCTGATTTAATTTATTTTAGGGTTTTATTTCAGGGTCATATATTTATTTCAGGGTTGTTTTAATCAAACAACCCTGAATGAAATAGTACAAAAAATTCAATTTAAATATAATAAGTATGAAATGGAAATAAATGCGTGATATTACTCATCCAAAATCTAGCTAACAGTTTAATATTATTAAGCTATAATAGCAATAACTCCATTAAACATCACTATTGTATTAGTGAAGGGCTTTCAAACTTCTCTTGTTACTTAATTGCATCAACAGACTAGTTGTAATTAAATTTAATTCAATATATAATTTATCCACTTTTAATATAAAAGTACCATGGGAACAGTGAGACACGAATTTATGATGTCTCACTGTTCCCTCATTGCAATATAAAATAAGTTGGCGCCATTTTCAGACAAAGAAAAATAACATCATTCTACTCCTAAAATGAACTTTAAATAATAGGCTATTGCAAGATCCATAACACCACTTTGTAAAGTTCATCAAACAGTTTAGAATCAATGCAACAAAAAATGGAGATATTTTAGTTGGTGGGGTGAAATTATGATGACATATTTTTCTTACCTCAGATCTGAAAGCAAGCTTCTTCCTGTGATACTGTTTACAATATATATGTCAACTTGGCCTTGCAAGTATACATAAAAAGTGTTGCCAGCCTGGAAATATCCAAAAAGAAAATAAATTGCTGTCGTCTCACTGTACCCACTTCTCCTTACTCAAAACAAAACAAAAAAAAAAAACTCTCTTTTGAAATGGTATCACTGTAAATAAGGATGGGAAATTCAGATGTAGATATTCATAACATTAATGGGTGCTACTTTATGACTTTTAAAAATAAATAAAACCTAATAATCATTAAATTGCAAACATTATAGTATTTTATTATTAACAACAACAACAACAAAAATTTTTTTTTAAAAGAACATAAAATCAGATGTAAACTTGATGAGGAAGATCAAGCTTTTGTTATGTACATGTTAGGCAAATTTTCACTAAAAGTCAATGACACTGCCGAATATCTTTTGCTGTAGCTCTTTTTATAAGGATTGATAAAATTACTTTATATATTACTTAATTACACATTCATCATACACAGTGTTACACTTTTCAGGAAGAAAAGGGGTAATGGGTTTTATACCTTTTTAAACTTAAGATTTGCAACCATATTATATCTTAAAGAAACACAATTTTGTTTAAATAAACACTCTCTGAGAAAAATAAGTTTTCAAGGTTATAAAATTAACTATATGTAAATGCTTACACTTGGGAAACAGAGTTTTCTTTATTCCCCTTCCCTCGTTGTTGTACCTTTTCCACACAGATTGCTTTATTTTGAGATTGATTAGGTCATCAATTATGGCATTCATCACCTTCTTGTTGTCTGAAATAATTATTTATAAACCATATTACAGTTCGTGAAAGATTTTTCAAATTTATATCAAAAGAGTATTTATTTTAACGAATAAAATTAATTTACATACCTCCAAACTGCAATATGCGAGCTGGATAGGAAAACCCATTATCCCATTTGATGGATACAACCAGACTGCTGTCCCATTTCACTAAATCGTATTCGTCCAATATTTCGATACCTTCAGGGATGACTTCTTTCAAGTGCATTATACTAAATTTCTTTTCCTGAAAAAAATGAACCAGCGTGAAAATATTTGCATATTTGTTTCCTATGCTCCTGATTTTGAATGATAATACAGCGTTTCTCCTCTAAGGTATGGATGTTTAGAATTCGCAATCACAATAACATGATGGAACGGGTGCATTCAGTTACGGTCAGTGTTGCCAGTAGAGAATTTGCTATTTTCCTCCGACTGTGAAAAAAATACCCGCAAAATACCCTCAAGCTTTGAGTTTAGAAGCGCCATCTAGTGATGTAAAACCCAACTAATTCATAGGGTAAGGGGATAATAACAAGGGCTAAGGGCATATCATTTTTTCATGAAATACATACATTATAAACAGATTATTACATGCATATTATTAAAATATAAATTTTCAATATCTATAATCACTATAAATTTCTTTCATATTACTTTTATGATTTTTACAATTTTCTTTTCTTCCTTACAGTTACTAGTTCTTTTACAAAATTCTCCATTTATGAAATTAAAAACATAACATTTCCAAATTTAAAGATAGGCTTTGTATTCAGAGGAGTGGACTGTTTAATTCTGCAGAAAGATTATTATGCAAATTACCGTTTTTAGAAGTATCCAGTGGCAGCGATTTAACTTTTGGTCTGGCCAGCCATCAAAACAAGCCATCCTTTGTTAACAAAAGATTTCAAGCTCAAAGGATCAATTTAAAGATCGAATACTTCAAGAAGGATCTTGAAATATTTATAACTGGATCATTTAGGGGGGGGGGGGGGGAGGATTAGAGGTCTGCACAGGCCAAAATTTCTACCTCCGGGCCTGGTCCGATACATAGAGAAAATGTTCAATCCGGCCCGACCCAATTTAAAAGTTTGATCCGAGCCCAGTCCGGCCCGACTGAATTTTTATGAGACATAGATTTTTACATTGATATGTCTAAAAAATTTCGAACGTGGTGTTCTAACGAAAAATGCTTATTTTACCTTTTTTTTTTCACAGTTATAATTTACATTTTAAAAGAAGTGCCTTAGACTGCAATATATATATATATTTAAAATAAATCTTTTGTTTGTATGTAAATGTTTTATCATTAATATTGTTAGTCCATATTCCAAGTATCGGTGACTTAAAAATCTGAAATACATTATACAGTAAAAACTTCTGAAACGGAATCACACAATAAGAAAATAGTGCGTTACAGACAAGTTTACTTTTTAGCAGGTGTAAAAGTATTATATTCTTTTCTCGTGTGTTATTATACTCATTTTGCTTGAATCAAAAATTTTTTTGTTTAAGACACGATTCCGTCAAAGGAAGGTTGTTTTCTACAGATTTTAGCGTATTTTAATCTTATTGCCAAGAAATCTACAATTCTTTAAAAAGAATAAATTAGTGCTCGCGGTTATACATTTAATATGTTTGAAACATGTTATACTGGGTTTCGATTTTGAATTAGTATAATATGGTATTAGCGCTTCACTATGTATATGTTTAAACATCTAGAAACATATAATCGCGAGCACTAAAATAAATTTTGACGTTTAATTGCAGAATAATTGCGATTTAAAAATATATGCATTCTTTGCACAAATCTTTGGACCGGGTTAGATTTTATATATTTTTACACAGATGTCAAGACAATGACTTTCATAGGGCTGGGTTAAGACCGGGAGTGAAAATGTCGACCCGTGGAAATCTAGGAAGAAGCAAGCTCCTGGCTCTGAACTGAGAGAATGAGTTTGTCCGGCTCGGCCCAACCTGATCCGAGTCTTCAGATAAAAGTAAGGCTCGGGCCCGGCCAGGTCTATAACGGCTTTACCGTTATATATTCATTATTCCCCCTTTCCCCTCAAAAAATCAACTTTTAACTTTACTGTTTTATTATAAATTGTCATTATTCTCCCCCCCCCCCGTTCAAATAAAATATTTAGTTTAAATTTGACATTTTAGAGTTAATTTCATATGTCTTTATTCATTCTCTTCCCCCCCCCCCCTCTCACTACTGTAAGTTTCGCTTTTACTTTTTAAAGTTCTTTTCAAATGCAGACATCATTTATCTCGGTTCCTTTTTCTGTCCTTCAAATTCACACGATAGAAAAAGATCTTAACCGCAATTATTTTCCATTGAAATAATGTAGAAGAATAAAATACAAATGAATCTCTTTTCGCTTTGCAGCCGACGTTATCTAATGCATATTTTCCCAGCCTCTGGGCTTGCATTAGTATTCAATTCTCACCCTTGTAATTTGTCGGATACAAACCATATGCCCATTACTGACTAATTTGCAGCTGTACTTAGATCTGTAACGTGCATCTAAAAATCACGTGTTCCTATTTCTCTAACCACTTTCCCTTACCGCAAGAATGTTAGGACACGTGTAACCATAAATAGCTCACCATGGTGTAAGTTTGAATTCTATGTAATACTTCGAGATGCCTCTGATTCCTTTGTTCACGCCACCAATATTCATCGCCAATACAGTACAGATGTTGCTATTCATCTCGCAATGAGTGAGTGATTGTAATGAATATTTTCCCACTACTGCCTCTGAACTTGAATGTGACAGACCTCAGCTCGCTGCCCTTCGGGGTCGCCCCCGTCGGGCAGCCTTCCGTTTGACTTCTCCCGTCCCATTGTACCATCATGGCCCTTCTCTTAAAAAGTTTCATAATAAAGAAGTAAGTCCTCGAAATCCTCGTGTTGGAGTTTTTTTCATTCATCCATGAACCTGGACTAATCTAATAATCTCCTCTATAAGGTCCAAAAGAGCAAAGACCAGGCTCGGCCCGAGTGCCGTGAATGGAATTAGGCCCGAGCTCAGGCTTCGGTCCAAGGCCCGGCCGGTGCAGATCTCTAGGAAAAATCTGAAATGAATTACTAATTTCATTAAACATTTATGTTTTATATTTTATTAATTTTCTTATCATTTGAATAAATACTTGCTGTTATATTGGTTAATTCTTAAAAACTGTATGATGAAATCGGATAATCATGGAGGTACATTGTCTTTTCTTCAATTCTACTTCGAAACGGAATGGAAATTTTCCAAGAAGAGAAGAAAAAAAAAAAAAAAAGAAGAAGAAGAAAACCCTTTCGATTAGAAGGTCTTCGATCTTCTTAGATCAGAAAATTAATCGTTTACCACTCCTCCCCAACCCGAGCGGAAAATCTTTTAAAGATCATAATGCATTCCATTCTGAGTTTAATAAAAGTATTACCATATGTGGGTGGTAAATGATTTTCCCCTTGTAGAGCACACCAGCGTTTGTTAATCATTAGCAAATCCGCATTTAATTACTTACAAAGAATGTGAGAAAAAATCATCGTGCATTACCCCTCAAAGTTTCCCTGACGCTGACAAAGACTCCTTCCCCTCTAAAAGCCATTCCCTTTTCCTCTCTTCATCTTCATTTATCATCCGCTGACTAACTGAAACACGTTTATGAACGATACGAAATTCTGGCTGCCAGTGAGAAAATACAAACTGCACAAGAGTAATACTAAAAAAGCCAAAACTTGTACGTCAAGTTAAAAAAAAATACCCTCAAATACTGCGTTCGAAAATACCCACAAAAATACCCGCAAGCGATCAAAATACCCGCAATTCGGGTAATTACCCACAGATTGGCAACACTGGACGGTTGTCACTATGCACGCTCCTTGAGTTGAATAGTATGTAAATGTAATAATCAATTAGGCTTCAGAATTTCTATAAAATGTCTTGTAAATTGCATTTTTTATTTATAAATAATGAAAATGTGCTAAAACCATGGTCGTCTGCGATTGAAATATAGTATTAGTTATTTTAAACAACTTAACTATTTGTTAGTTATTAATTACTTTAAATAATAAGAGGGATAAAATAATTTGTAAAGAGATACATTATAAAATGAAAATAGTCGGACAGTTTTTACAACAAAAATATATTTTATAAAAGAAAATCTTAAGGACCACTAGCATGAGCTTGTAACAGCCGATCAGAGCCAACCAACCATCCAACAGCAAAACAATCGCGGAGAATTGTGCTTATTTATTACTTCGTTTTATTGTTTATTTTTCAATAGATCGCTATCATTGTTTTGAAATAGAAGACGGCCGGGTACGAAAAAAAGAGGTACTTACAACAGGTTTATTAGAACAGAAAAACCAATTCCTAAAACATCTTTTTATTGCAAAAGAAAAAAATTACCAGAAAGTCGGCATTCTGGATACATTAAAATGATTCTCAGTTTTTATTACTAAAATAGGTGCTAAAAATACAATTAACAGGTTTTAAAACATTAAAACCAATAATCATATGGTAAAAAACTTCCCGAGCGCTTTCGACCAAGCCCTGGTCATCATCAATGGGGTGAAAAATGAGAATAAGACCTTCAGAATGCATACCGGTATAAATAACGCTGGGCGATTCCAAAAACTGTAAAAAAAAAGGGGGGGGGGAGGGGGACGGATGAGTTCATGCAGCTACATTGATCATTCCAATCCAAAGATTCCATTGACACAAAGTAGACGAAACCAAATGCTCGGTATATGACAGGACAATGAATCATTACAAGTGTTTCTACCTCTGGTTAAAATTTCAATAGACTCTCTCAAAATACATGTGTTAAATTGATTTGTATGTGTGATGATCTTTGCTTTACTAAAAAGGATGTCAATATCAGCTTCTAAATTAAACCGAGCTAAAGCTGTAGATGGTTTCCCCTTCCTATATCAGCCATATGTTCTTTCAGCCTTTCCTGTAGCCTTCTGGTTGTCATTCCAATGTATGTATAAGTTCTATTATTATTTTTATATCTGAATGGGATCATATAAATTCCTGCTTTTTCATATGAATTAACTGGATCAACTTTTCTGTGAACTAGATTTTGTAGTTTAGCTGGAGGTTTAGCTATTATTGCTATATCATATTTTTTTAATGCATACCCAATTCTCTCATAAAGTTGTGGAACGTAATCAACACTACAAAATTTTGAAAAATGCGTACTCTTTTTTATAGAATTCCTGCTTTTAAACTCATTAATTATTTTATTGATAAATTTTCTCGGGTAACCGTTTTCAGCTGCGATTGTTTTGATCTTAGTTAATTCCTCCTGTATATAGGCATCAGTACATACTTCGAATGCTCTCTTTATGTAAAATCTGTAGGCTACTTTTTTGTAATTAGCTGGAACTGTACTATTATAAGATATTGTATTGTTGGATCTACATGGTTTCCTATAAACCCTCCTATCTATGTTGTCTGTTAATTTATTCTTGATGAGTTCAACATCTAGGAAAGGCAAAGATTCATTTTTTTCTATTTCTAAGGTAAACTGTATTCTGTTGTCGATACTATTAGCATGCTTTAAGAAAATTTCCAGGTTCGAAATGCCATGATTCCACACTATAAGAATGTCGTCAACATAACGAACCCATAATTCAGGTTTTAACTCGGCGGTGGATAAAATCTGCTTCTCTAATGGCCTTAGTTTCAGTTCAGCTAATAAACCGGAGATGGGAGATCCCATAGGGACCCCATCCGTTTGTTTATAATAATTTCCGTTGAAAACAAAGCTGTTGTTATTGATAATTAAATTCAAAGCTGATATAAGTGTGGTTTTAATATTGTCGTCCTGTAATGAATTGCTATTGATATGGTTTTCAATGATATTCCTAATTTCTTGTACATTTATTGATGGATATAAAGATTTTATGTCAAAACTTGCAAGAATTGTATTATCCACAATCTTAATATCTGCGATCCTTTTAATTAAATCTGAAGTGGAATTGATTGCATGTTCAGTAGGGGGTAACATTGATTTGAGTAGAGGTATAAATACTTAAAGTATTAAGGTGAATGTGTTGTTTCTCTTACATATAGTTTTCTATATATATTTAATTAGTCGGCATTCTGATGATACTGCTGACAATATGATATCCATGTTGCCATTTTATGATATTGAGAAGGAAAGTTTCCTCTGAAAACAGCCCCCCTATTGATGAAGAATATTTAAATGATTTGGAATTTGATCATATAAGTGTGGAATCAACTGGTAATGAAGATAATCATGCTTTTCTTAATGATGATGTAAAAATTAATTTAGGAAATTTAAATGAGCCCCTTTATCCATCATCTTCTGTAAGATTGTTAGAAACATATATTAGTATACTTGCTTTCTCCCTGAGGCATAATATTACTAAAATTTGCATGTTAGACCTACTTCACCTATTAATTTTCTATTGCCTCCTTCTAACCTTCCCAGCACAAATCCTTTATTTTATTCAAAATTATCTTCATTGTTTGCTTGCTGTCAGATGAAAATAAACCAGATATTTGTAAAGAATGTACTAAGAGTTTCGATTTTCAAGACAGCATGAAACAAGGCTATTTTTTTTATGTATATGCCTTTAGAGCCGCAGTTGAAATTAAAATTTCAGCATCAAAATTTGATGCAAAGCAATGAAAACTATGAAAGCATTTTTGAACAACCATCAAATTTGTACAGAGACATTTTAGATGGAGAAGAATATTCAAAAATTAAAAATCTCAAGCATAGCTAGAACATTTTAATTCAATTTAATGTTGATGGGATTCACATGTATAAAAAATCCAATTACCAGATATGGCATATTCAATGTTTAATAAATTAATTGCCACCAAATGAAAGAAAGGATCATATCTTAATGTGTGGTTTATGGTTTGGACCACATAAACCTAATATGAATGCTTTTCTAACACCCTTTGTCAAAGAAATGTCAGATTTATTTCATTTTGGATTCAAATGGATTGACGTTGCAAATAATAAACAAATTACTAAACTTTTCCCCATTATCTGTAGTAGCGATGCACCTGCTGGGCAGCTATACAGAATTTTGTACAATACAATGGAAAGTATGACTATGGATTTTGCCAGCATACTGGAGAACGGGTGGAAAGAGGCAAAGGATTTTGCCGTGTTTATCCCTTACAAAGCCCACTCCCTGAAATTCGATCTTTTGCACAATGTGTTGATTTTGCTGAAGAAGCCTCTATAACTTGGAAAAAGCAGTACATGGTGTCAAACGGCCATCTGAATTGATGAAATTATACCCAAATTTTGATTTGGTTTAGGGCTTTGTGCCCGATTATATGCGTGCTGTTTTGTTGGGCGTAGTGAGACAAATTATGAGACTGTGGATCAAAACCTCATTAAATGAATTTTCCCTCAATAAAAAATCCTTAAGAGATCTCGATAACCATATTCATGATATAAAATTCTCCCAAGAAGTAACACGAAAACTGCACTCAACAAATGAGATTCTATTTTGGAAAGTGGCAGAATTTCGAATTTTCTTATTTGTATCACCAGTAATCTTAAAAAATTTTCTTAGCAAAAATGTATATGATCATTGGTTGTTACTTGTGCATGGCATATCATTGCTATTGGGCACTAACAACTAGTAACAACTAGTGATTTAGAAGAAGCAGACATTGTATTTCAAAAATTTGTCTATGGAGTTCAAAATATTTATATTCTGCAAGAACAAACATATAACATCTATTTACTTCTTCATTTACCACATGCAGTAAGATCTTGGGGTCCATTGTGGGCTGCCTCTTGTTTTATATATGAAGGTACTTTAAGGGAATTGAAACAACTCTTTATCATGGTACTAAAACGAGGCAAGTCAAATTTTGTCATCTTATGTCATGCAGTCTGTTTTGAAGTTATTATTTCAAGGAAATGTGAAAAATGGCAGAGTGGAATCCTTTATTCAAAACATGCAGAAACGTCATTCTACCATGAGAAATCCAAAAATAAGCAATTCTACATTACTTGGGTTACAAAAATCGGTTAAATTACTGAGAGTTCACAAGGTAGAAGTTTTGAAGATTTTACCTGTGAACTCCCAAAAAAGTTTAGCAAGTGTGGCATCTTATGAAAGAATGATATTTGGTAATAAACTATTTAGCATTAAAGGGTATTGTCAATAATTTGTTAGAGCGGATTACAAGTTGGGTGTGAAAAAAATATTTGTTTTGTTTTAAACTACATAATTGTACTCAATGAAGAAGTATTTTTAATTGGAGAGAAATTACGCACAAAAATATGAAGTCCGATAATGATGTTGGTTTGCTATGCAGGAACATTTTATTGTGTGAAGATCTAGAATCTGATGATGTTATGGTAATAAGACCTGTTGATATTCTTTTTAAGTATATCACTGTACCATATCAGCATTGAGAAAAAGAAATTAACTAGTTATTACCATTAAATAATATTGCTGAGCAGTAAGGGGCACACCAAATTCAATATCTGTGCCTTTTGTCTTTGCTGTTCTATTGCCATTTAAATTTTTAAACTAATCTTATGACAAAGCTATAATATAGCAGGGTTCAAAGTTGTCCTTAAATTCCTGAAAAAGAGAAAAGGACCTGAAATGTCCTTAATTTTTAAAAGTTTCAATAAATGACTTAAAATTTTTTGATTTTCCAGATTTTAAAATTTTTTGTTGAAGTTAACAGAAATAAAAAGTAAATATGGTACTTTTCGGTTAGCCGGGCACCAGTATTATATATACAATGCATGTATGTATATATATACATATGCATATATACATGTATGTATGTATGTGTAACATTGGTGCCCAGCTAACCGAAAAGTACCATAAATATTATTCAAGACTGAGAATCTTCCACTTTTAGTAGATTTTCGCTTTTTTAAAATTTTGCCAAAAATGCTCCCTTTTCCCCTTGACAGTGCTGTAGTTGGGTGGGAATGCCATTCCTAGACATTTGGTTTGTTACTGTAAAAAAAAAAATAATAATATTGCATACGAACAGAGCACAAACCCTTTTTTTTTTTTTTTTTTTTTTTTCCAAAAGCAAAATAAAGTCTGGAAATGAGCCTAGGGACTAAATCGTCTTCTCCAGACTGTTTAAACTATACCCATTTCAATGTCTGTATGCGAAAGAGCATTCAGCTGTATGAATAACATGACCAATGTGAGAAATTCACTCCATATAGAAAGAGTCAGTTCACTTACATTCATAAGCCGTGAAGGGATCTCCCTTAAAAGAATTTCGTCCTGAATCATATGTGAAATCATGGCTGCTATCAGACAGAAGATTAGCAGACGAGACAGCTTGTCTTAAATCAGAGAGCACAGAAAACACCTCTCAGTATAGTTCTTTATAGAAACTTCGAAAAAACCGGATTTACACATTTTATAAGTTTTGCTTATCCAAGATGAGCTTGGTCCCTATTAACTCGTATAAGTTGATTTTCGAATCTTGACTGTGTTGAGTGCTAGTTAATGGCATATTTATAGTAATCTTGACAGAAATTTTGGAGGGCGATCAAACCCTGGTGATCCCCCCATTGGCTACGGCCTTGAGTAAAATCAACATCTACCCTATGAAAAGGTGAGTTCCCACAAATATTTTTTTCCAACTACAGTACTGCCCCTCGACCTATTTTGCCCTTACCCTTGCCCCCAGAGTGTACACTTTTTAAATTTCGAAAAACTTAATTTCTTTTTTAAAAAAGATATAGATTTTGACCAAATTCATGTTTTAGTTTTCCACTCTACCTGTTCGCACTGCCCCCTCTCCCCTACTGTCTACATATAATACAAAGTTAACCTTAAAACATTTTGATTTGATTGATCACTGCTTTCTAGGAGTAGTTCTTGTGGAGCTAATGTTTCATTCTGTTTTAATTTGTAAAAATCTTCCGCCTCTTACAATTTTGTCAAAATTGTCTCCTACCACCCCCCTCCCCCCCCTTCCCCTGGATGACAATTTTACACACTTTTGAAAATTTAAAAAATATTTCTTTAAAAAAGATTTGTGGAATTTTCCCAAATTTAAGTTTTCTACTTTACCTTAAAATCCTCCTCCCCCCCCCCCCTCCCCCTGCCTTCACAGAATACAAAGTTAACCTTTAAAACATTCTAATTTGATTTGATGAATCGCTGTTCATAGGAAGTTTTTTTCTTGCGGCTGTTGTTTCATTCCGTTTTCTTTTGTTAGAGTGTTCCACCTTTGTAAAATTTGGTCAAAATTGCCCTCCCCTCCCATGGCCGAAAATTTTACTCATTATAAAAGTTTCACCAAATTTTTTCCTTGTTTTAATTTTTTACTCAATTCAAAATTTCTTTCCTCCTCCCTCCCATACAAATACAAAACAAATCTTTAAAACATTCTAATTGATTTGACTGATCTACATTCACTGTTGGAATTTTTTTTACATCATATTGTAATTCGAAATTTTATTATTTAGAAGCTGCAAAGATTTCTGAAATTATCGAGAATTTTATCATCCTTAAATTTGAAGACAATTTTGTCTCTAGCCCTGTATAGTTTAACATTATGGACTTCGTGTGATGGCGAAGCCACACCTTTTCTTTAATAATTTACTTTGTGTAATGAGAAAGCCATACTAATTTATCTTTATGGACTGTGTGTGATGACCAATCACTGTAGGACATCTTCAATAATAGACTGTGTGATGGCGAAGGCATACATTTTTATTGTTATGGAATTCATATGATGATGACACACTGAAATATGTGTGACGACAAAGCTGTACTCTCTTTCATATTTTTTTCCTTTTTTTTTCTGTGACTACATTTTTGACTTATTTTGTTGCATAGCCAAAAGTCTGAGAATTTTAAAAGAAAATTTAAAAAAGCTTTTTATTTTAATTTAATATTATTACTTTTATCCATATATTATGACTGTTTTGCAAAACCCTGTTTTATACTATATATGTGTGAAATAAATATATATAATAATAATATAATAAATTACAGCGCAACTTCGATAGCTCAAAGTGCCTTCAAAAGCTAAAAATATTGTTTGAGTTATGGAAAATTATTGAATTAGCTATATAGTTTCTGTCGCGAGAAACTAAAAACTATTACAATTATCGAAAATTCAAGTTGCGTCAAGTTTGACTAAGTGTCATTAAAAAAAAAAAAAAAAAAAAAAAAGGAATTTTTAATCCTGGTGTAATGGACATTTATATCATAGCTGAATTAAAAAAAATAGACGTGTATTACTCATGGATTTATTCACTTCATTTATGTAAATTTTTTATGCCTATTACAAAAGTAGTAAAATTCATATTAAATAACTTTTTTATTTCTATCTCTTTCAAAAAAAATATTCTAAGTTAGAGAAGGTAAATATTAAAAGTACTTTCTGAAAGAATCCTATACATAAAAATCTTCATTTTTCTTCAAAATACCTGAAGTATACTTACCATAAGTGACTAAAGGTAAATTGAAGGCCATTAACTTGCTGAGAAAAGCCTGTATTAAAACCTTTAAAAGTTCTGTACATTTTCTTGCATTTCTCATTTTCCTTCAAAATACCCGAGTAGTAATTTGGAGGTCAGATAAAAGCCTACATAAAATCTTTCAATAAACTGCCAATCTCCTCAAATAAACCTGCTTTTTAATTTACCTTCACAATCCCAGTAGAAATCTTCAAAATCACTGGAAAATATTATTTTTTTAAAAGGTTTTTCGCGGATTTTTTTACCTGGGCAGACATCTATAAAATATCAGTAATTAAGTTGGAGCAAACACTTTCTGTTGAGAAATTTTCAAAATACGCTAGTTTTTCAAAATTGAAATGGTTATTGACAAATTCGACTTTTTGAAAATGCATAATTATTCCACTTGAGATTAATTACATGTTTTTATAATGGATTAAAGTTTCAAGTTCTATAAAGTAATAATAAAACAATTGTCATAAAAAATTAAAAAAATTATTAATTTTAAATTTAATGGTGCGTTAGGGTCCCATTGACCGAATGCATGAAATTGCCAAATGCACTTTATTTCTCAAATGAAATATTATTTTTCATGCACAAAACTTTTTTTTGTCTTAATGAATGTAATATAAGCATATTTCAATGAAAATAATACCACATTTTATAAAATTTCTATGCTTGGTTTTGATAAGGTTTTGCCTAGAGATAAAAAAAAAAAAAATAACTTGTGCATCTGGCAACGTGTTCAGATTGTTGTCAGTTGGCTTTTTATATTGTGGGTACAATATGGCATTTCCACTATGCTAAACAATAAATTATACTTTATGTAAGTTTAAATGTTGAGATTTTAGAAATCTTCATCAATAAATTCGGATGAATCACTGCTGCTGCTCAAAGAAGACACCTTGGATACATTTAATTTTATCTTGGTATGGATTTGATGAAATTTTCCTGGAATTTCAAGTCATTTTCATTGTTTGGTACTTTTTCTTTATTTATGCAAAATTCTTTGTGCCATAACAACTGCAAAATCCATGTCTACTTTGCACCACACAAACAACTGAGATCACTGTAGTGCAAAAATCCTCCTTCTTTTCAGTAATTAGGCAATGCAAGCACCTAGTTCTTTTCAGTACAGGAATGTCTTGTGGAAGTGTTTGAGAAATTCATTCTAATTCCTCTTCGGTTATGCAGAATATCTCTATTTTACTTGACTTATGCAAAAAATGGATAAATTGATGGACATCTGATATATCTGTGCTACAAGTGACAATTCTGTCTGTTTTCACTTTGAAGTTCCACCGATTCCATCAGCAGTCCCTTTACCATGTCCTGACTTAAAAAATGACCATGCACCCTGTTTAAATCCATATTTTAAAATTCTGTGACTGAATAAATAAAAAGTATTTTCTGTATGCAGTGCATTAAAGGCCCATCAGAAAAAAAAAATGGCGTGTATCAATATTAGGATCGGTCTGTTTAATAATTTTCATAATAGGTGCTAAATGAGCCCATATTACACTAGGATCATGTTTGTTGCATGAAGATTAAGTACAGAACAAGGTTACTTGTCGATATACTAAACTCCAGTATGGAGTGCAATTTGATTCTGTGAAGCTCCAAAATGATGTGCTTGAATTTCTTCAGCCAACTTCAAATTATAATTTTCACTAAAATCTATATGTAAAAGCAGCTTCATTATTTTGCAGATTATCTATGCAACAGCTGAATGCTTCATGTTGCTTGCAAATGACATGCATGCTTCTTGAATACATCCATTTCCTCCTTGAACTTATATCCTAAGACATTTGGAGTAATCATCTTCTCTTTTGAAATCTTCTTCCTATTCTTTTCATAGGATTTGTTTTTTAATTCCATTCATTCCACTCAGCTAAAGCATCATAGTTCACTATATTGAGAGGAACACATATTTTGTTACAAGATGCACATACTTTTACATACAGTCTTTTGAATCTATTTATAATCTGTTATTTATATAATGTGCTAAGGTGACAATTCCGGCTCAGGCTCATCCTCAAGAAAAGCAACTCATCGCGGCCATGTTAGGCATAAGTATTCAAGAGGCTGTAAATTTGCCGATTGCTCAACTTATGGAAATATACACATAGTCTGCTTTGTATGATATCTATTCTTCTTTATTTTCTGTAAAACCTTAAAAAAATATCCAATTATAATTTAAATTATATATTATACATTATATAATTATATATTATACATATAAAATTATACATTAAAAATAACAAATAACCAGCTATTGGAAACAACGGATAACCAGATATAAACAAACAACTCTTACAGCGTTTCATAAAAAAAAAATATATATATATATATATATATATATATATATATACATAGGTTAAATTTAGAAAAATATCCCTTTGGGGGGGGGGGGGGGAGCAAAGTGACAGAGGGACATCGGATGAGAGGGGAAAAAGTTACTGGTCCTGCGGACTATTAAATTTTTCAAATTAGTGGTCCGATTGCATTTTTGGTGGTCTCGGACCAGCGGACCACCAAGGATTTCGAACGCTGCATTATGGAGTTTCTAAATAAGAGAATTTGCCAGTTTGATGCGTTTGAGAGCAAAAATGAATTTAAAAATAAATCGGAAAATAAGGAGTTTGGATCGGAATACACCCTTAACCAAAGAAGTTTTTAAATGTTTCCTACATCGGTGTCTGGAGTGGGCAATCATTTTCAGAGATTGTAAATGTTATTCTGAAAATCTTAGCCAGAAACGGATTATTTACTGGACAATGTTCAGGAACTTGCATTTGTACATAATTAATTCCTATGAAAATACTCGTGATTGGTTAATCTTCTTAAATAATACTTAACAAACAGCAAATAAATAATGTAAAAACATTATCTTTTATTTAAATATGATTATGTTTCTAATTAATTATTCTGAATATCTTTATAAGTTGACTCTTAAACTTAGAAATAGTATACAGTTTTTAAAAATGTTTAAAAAGTTCTTTTTAAGTATTTGGCTCGGCCAGAATATTTCAATATTCGACCAAACCGGATATTAGGTGACATCCCTAATTACAATCAAATGAAAATTGCTTGAACGCTTACCCTTTGGAACTGAAGTTTTCCTTTTCTTTTGTTTTTATCCTTTTTGATAAGACCTGAATTATTGGTAGGTCAGTTGTAATCATCTTCCCACAGGCCAAGTCGTCTATTGTAGAATCCACCAACTTCCGATCTTCTGAAATAATTATTGATATGCGTCAATTTTTGAAAAATTTTCCAAATTTATTTTTAAAATAAGGAACAGATATGTTTGTGGTCTGCAGAATAAACTTGGCTATTTTTTAAATTTATCACCAACTTGAGATATAAACCTTCAAGATTAACTTTCTTGAAATGCCAATAAAATCACTTTAATGTTTTAAAGTTATCACAAAATTTTCTCATGGTTTTATATGTATAAATTTTAATAATGAAATTCCCTTGTAGTTTTGCAATTACGATCAATTTAAATAACAGTATTTTCAGAACATTAACAAATACAATTGAAAATTAAAGGAATATTGAAATATTAAAAATTGCAAAAGTAAGCTTCGATTTTAATAAATTTAGTTAATAAGAAATGTTCCTTACATTATGCTGACCTATTTTTAAATGAATTAAGAGTACTACAAGATTTTTTTTTAAAGGAATAATTCTGATTTTAAAGAATCAAATGTAAACATATTTATATATAGAAAAAAAAGGTTAAAAAAAAAGAACAAATGCAAAACGAGATTGAATAATCTTATAATCCTTCTAAAACAATATAGCAAACTATGGTTACAAAAAATCTGGGTTGTCACACAAACACATCTGTTCCCAAAATAATATAGATCATTATGAATATACTTATTTTACATATCTCCAAACAGCAATAAGTTGGCTGGATAACAATTTTCCTGCCATTTTACTTCGACGACTTCGCTGGGTTTCCATGAACTAAAATTGAAGTCGGCACAAGACCACTTTTCGGCAAGCAATCTTTTATTCTCATAACCGATAATTTCTTCTCTTGAAAAAAGTGAACTAAAACATATGTAATGGTATTTTGCACCATGGTGACAAATATGGAAATCAAAATGAACTATAAGTAATTAATTAAAATGTGTTAATAATAACAATTCACAATAATCCCGACCATGTTAGACGTTAGACACAACTACGCTCTTCTCTTCACTTCAGTTGTTGTTCAGTATCATTGCATGTATTAATCGATTTTTATGTTACAAAATTTCAGAATTAAATAATTTCTGTGAAATACATTTCTAATTGAATTTTTAGTCTATAAATAATGATATGCGTTGAAATTTAAGGTTATAAATTTATAAGTCATTATAAAATCGGGAATCAAGATCCTGATAGATTTTTCGCTGTTAGCGAAATGAGATTGACCAATCAGAAGCCTCTATTTTTGGAAACAGTGAAAAATTCCCAAAACAGGAGAATTCTATTGGTTAATTTCGTTTCGCTAACAGCGCAAAAATCTATACGTGTTTCTGAGAAAAGAAAACAAAAATTGTAAACAGATGTGTTATGAAAAAATGATCATGAATTTTATTTAATTACAAGCGTGATGAACGGCTACCGTTCTATTGGTAATAATATTAATTCTAATGGTAATAATATTAAAATTCTTTGAAAAAAATTTTATTCAAAATCTGTTAAAAGACTTTTCCTGAAAAGATGATTTTTTCCTGAAAGAGAATTTTTCCCTGAAAGAGAATTTTTTTTTCCTGAAAAAGAATTTTTTTTTTCCTGAAAGAGAATTTTTTTTCCTCTGAAAAAAGAAAGCGATGAAAAGAAAAAAAAATGTATTCAATAAAAACAGACACAAAAATATAATAAAATTATATAATTAAAAAATTAATTGAGAATGTACAGTTGCATTAAATAAAATAAACATTAAAAGGGTATATAGGAAATATTAAATACAAAAAAAAAAAAAAAAAAAAAGAAACATTATAAGGATATATATAGGATATGATAAATACAATAAAAAGAAACTAAACATTAAAATAATATACAATTCACAAATTTAGGGGTATGTGGGCGCCTTCAGAGGACAATTTTCGCATATCGGCAATTTTTCACCGCTATCATAATCCCATTTAAATTTCCAGATTAAATCAGCATTTAATTTGTTTTGCTAAAATGTTGTAAAAACAAAAGTTTCCACTAGGGGACAGTGAATGTTTTTATTATTCACACTGTGTGCTCCGCAGGAGGAGCATAAGTTATATCCTTCTTCTATAAGTTTGTCGAACTTTGGACATCCAAATTGTTCGATATTAATGTGTGAAATATCCAGCTCCTCCAAAAGTTCCTTTTCCACATTACCACCTTTGTATCCCATTACCTTTCGTGTTAGACACTTGCTATTTTCATAGCAATCTTTGATGAAGGTCTTCAAATTTTCTATGCTCGTTGTTTTTTCCCCATCCTTCGGGAAAAAATTCAATCCGTGTATGTTTCTTGTAACATACTTTATTGTTCGATGTTCTTTTTTTGATGCTGAATTGCTATCCAATTTAATTAGAATATTTCGATGAATTTCTTTGTTTAACGAGCAAAACGCCGCTTCTCTTGTGTAGAATTTTCCACCTACGGTGAAACCATCCAAATCTAATACACCGACAATGTTGTTCATTTTTTTTTTTATATTCGAAAACACTGATAGAAAATGAAGAAATTATTGTAGTAAAGTAAAACTCCAGCAAGAAACTGTAGCAACTTTCAAAACTGAAAATGAATTTATGTCATACAACTAAATACTAAGATACACCTTTAAAATATTTTCAACGTATTAAAACGTTTTCAGAGTGTCGAAGGCGTAAACATATACATATTTTCAGCGTATTAAAATTTTTCGGCGGGGATGAAGGCGTAAACATATACATACATTTTCGTATTTTCATCATATTAAAATTTTTCGGTGGGGTTGAAGATGTAAACATATATTTTCTTTCTAACTTAAGGTTTTTAACCTATGAAAAATATTTTTTTTCTTTTTTCAGATGCAATAGATTAATACACAGACTGAATTCTATTCATATGAAATTATAAAGGATGTTACAACATTACGTAAATTCTCGAAAAATCTAACTACAATAGATATATTTTCTGTATAGTACACAATATTAGGTGGGTATGTTTGTATGGAGTTTTGAGTTGAAGCACAAACCATTCATTGTTTTTTTTAGATTTGTATACATTTAATGAAAAATATAGGAAAGAGTGAAAGATTTTATCACCCGTTTTTCTTAGAGTATTCTTAAAAGCATTTCATACAAATTGAATGTATGTGGTACCCCCTTCTCCTATTCTACGTTAAAAGTCATAAAATATAATCAGAGAAAGGTTTTACTGTAAGGAAGAAGCTTTGAATTTATTACATTTTTGCATCAACTTAAAGTGTTGAAGGGTTTTGAGATTCACTTTCAATAGCCATTTGTAATCCATTCATAAAACTTGAAACTTATTTCTTAGATTCATGTGGTGTTGAAGAAAAAGCATATTTCTTTAATTCAAATTCAACTTATTTATTAGGATATTGTTTCAAGATAAGGGAACATCTAAGAAAAGATATCGCTATCCCCAAATATGTAATCCTCCAAAAATATTTTTTCTTTTAGTATCTATTTCCAAGCAAATTCTTATCACCTGATAGTTGTTGCATTTGACAAAAGAAAGTCGTAAAAATTTCCCCAGAAAACTGCATGACTTCAGGTTAGCATCTTGAATTCATAGCGCTAAAGTGAGGGAAGTTGTGATATTTCCCCTTTGTTAACAATAAAGTTAGGAGAGTATTCCGCACCCTCAGCCTATTTCAAGGGCAGTTGTATTCAACATTCAACTCCAATACATGTCACTAAAATATGAGACGTGTGTGTGGTGAGGAATAAAGATTGTATAATAAATTCTAATCCCGTATTTGAAACCAGTGAAAATTGTACTAGTTATAAGAGGGAAAAAGAAAAAGGTCTTTGAAGAGATTTTGAATAAAAATTTTTTCAAAGAATTTTAATATTATTGCCATTAGAATAATGATAAATATTAAAGCGAAAATTTCAAATAGTTTGATTATGAAATAAAACTAATTGGCAACTGAAATGATTAGATATAAAGGGAATACCTTCTTTAGGTATTTATGGGTTTCGCGACCCCGGATTCCCGAGCGATCTTTCTCCTTTCCTGTCTTCTTCTCTTTTTGGTTGTCTATCCTTTTCTCTTTGTTTCACACTTTTTAATCTTCTCTTTTTAGTTTGTTATCCCTCTTTGTTCCAGTTCATGTTCTAGTTTTTTACTAACTTATTTGTTCAAATTGTTCTTTGTTCTACTAACATTTTTTTTTTTTTTTTTTTTTTTTTTAACAGAACGAGAACTAAGAGAAAAAAAAGTTTAAAAAGTTTTAAAAAAGACAAAAATACACATTTTTTGTAAGTTCTCTCTCACATTACTTTTTCTTTTTTACAATAGTGGATTTCTTTTATTTTCATGTGAGACACTCTGGGTGTTGAGGTTTTTTAATCTCATCGCCTCGTTTCTACCTTTTTAGGCTGATCTCGAGTCCCAGAGTGCAGGGCATCTCCGAATTCCGGTTCCGTGATCGGTGGACGCCATACTTGTATGGTGGTGGTTAGGAATCCACTGGGCGACTGGTGTCCTTTCGACGTAAGGGCGATGTAGGTTGGACAGAGCTGTGGCTTACCTACGACAACCGAGTTCCACTGTGAAAGAACTAGGGTTTGGAGATGCTATCGAGTTTAATCCAACGTTCGAAAAACGTGGAAGTTTGTTGATAGTTTTCACCCTTTTGAGACCTGCGCCTAAAGTAACGGTAAGAAGAAGGGTCGGTTGACCAGGCCCGATGCCTGTCGTTTCATATATTTAACTCTCATTATGGCTACAATTATAGGGAAAAAAACAAGCGATGTGGAAGCCCCACAAATAACTAATGTGATGAGTACCTCGTTAGCTTCTTGTTCAGAAGCTAATAATCAGAGCCAAACTAAACTGGTGCAAAATTCTTGGGCAGATAGAGCAGAAGCTGCCACTGCAAAAATAGAAGAATCAAATGTCTCCTGCAATGCTAATAAATCTTGCAAAGCAGATGAAAAGTTTTTTGTAGTTAAACGCCAAGAGGGGAGTTTTGATCACACATCTCCCTTCTTGATACATAAATCTATCCACGGTTTGGTTGGTGAACCAAAAAATATAAAAAAACTACGATCTGGTGAACTTCTTGTGGAGGTTAATTCTAGCCAACAAGCAGCCAATTTAAGAAAATGCACACATTTTGCAAATATTCCTGTCTCTCGATCCTGTCTCTGTATCTCCTCACAGAACGCTAAAGTAACTTTTAGAGATGATTTTAATTATAATAATTTTGTGTCTTTTAACTATTGTCTTTTGACCATTTATAAATGGTTTTAATTATATACACCATTGCTGTTTTTCTTCTAATCATTTTGTTTTTATGATCTTATTGTCAATTTTTTTATTCCAAGTTTTGTTTAGTTCTTGACTCTGTCTTGGCGCAGCATGTCCCAAAGGGAACTTTGTGCCATTAAAATTTACCCAACCAACCAACCAACCACAGAACGCTAAATACATCTCGCGGAGTGATATCAGAATCTGATCTCTTGCATGTTTCTGAAGATGAAATGCTGGAAAACTTAGGGGAACAAAGTGTCATAGAAGCTAGACGAATAAAAATTTATCGTAAAGACGAACAAATACCGGCTAACCAAGTACAAATACCTACCAAGCACATTATACTTACCTTCAACACGCCCAACTTACCAACATATATATAAGCCGGATTTTATTTTGTTCCGTCAGACCATATATACCAAATCCACCGCGTTGTTTTAATTGTCAACGCTTTGGTCGGTGCAGTACAGTTGGCCACGACAGTGCGCAATGTAATGCTCCACTGTGTTGTGTCAACTGCAAAAAAGATCATCCATCTTACGCTAAATCTTGTGAAATATGGAAAAAAGAAAAAGAGATACAGACGATACGCACAAAGCACAACATATCGTACCCTGAAGCCAGAAAAATTGTTGAATCAAGGACACCCAAAGTTGGTGTGTCATACGCTACTGCCTTGTCTAAAACTGTCCATAAAACTTATCAATCTATTGCAACTCAAACAGAACTCGTCACTAAACCTAATTGCCAATCTAATCAAAAAGATAATTACCTGTCTAATAATCCTGATAAGACGAATAGATCAACACAAGCTCCTCCTCCTAAGTCACTTAAATCTGATCCTCCTAAACCACCACAAAATGTCTCTGTAAAATCATCACAATCTGTTATTTCTAAACTTCCACTCCATAAAAGAGGTTCTCAAAATACAACTAAAACACCATCTGTGAAACCAAGCCGTAAATCTGATGCCGAAAAATTTAACCTACCAACGATTAAAGCCACCTTGTCATCTGAAAATTCAGCTAAAAAGAATAAAACATCCAAAAATGAAACTCAATCAAAACAAAATGATAAAATGGAGGATGATGATTCTCTAGCTCTTCACCCAGAACCGGATGAAGAATTTAATGATGGAGATAGTATGACTATCTCCGAATAAAATTACGCAGGTAGTAAAAAAAAAAAAAAACTCATTCTTGTCTAATATTATCTCTTGGAACTGCCGTGGTTATCATAATAAACATGACGAAATCCGTAATATTCTATCCGACCATCAACCTTTATGTTTAGCTCTGCAGGAAACCCATCTAAAACCCACTAACAAAGCAAAATTGCGCACCTATGCACCATACCGAAAAGATTTTACAGGTAATGATAGGGCCACTTGTGGAGTGGCACTTTTCATCTCTTGCAATTTACCCCATACTCATATTAACTTAAAAACAAACTTACAAGCTGTTGCAGTCCGTGTATATGTAAAACGTCTCATTACAATCTGTACTGTTTATTTACCACCCCACCAAATAATTCAGTCAGCACTACTTGATGATCTCCTTCTCCAACTCCCCACTCCTTTCATCATTGTTGGAGATTTTAATGCTCATAGCCAACAGTGAGGTAGTTCTGACACTAATCAACTTGGTGATATTATAGAGAAGTTAATTTCCGACAATGGCTTATGCCTCCTCAATAATGGTGACCATACGTATTTTCATGAACCGACGCGCACCTTTCATGCCATGGATCTCACTATCTGCTCTGCATCTATCTATCCTTATTGGAACTTCTGGGTCTCTAATGACCTCAGTGACCATTTCCCAACATTTATCTCACAGACTACTCCTCACAGGGATTCTAATAATTGCTTTAATCGCTATGTCTATGACAGAGCCAATGGGCCAACTTTTAAAGACCTTGCTAAAATCACTAGGGATATGATAGAAGGTGATATTGACAATGCGCTTGATAATATCACCCAATGTATTAACAATGCTGCAGATATTAGCATTCCAAAATCACTTTCTACCCCAAAACACAGGAAACCATGGTGGAATGATGATTGTCAAAAGGCAAAAAAAAAGTCAACAGAAGGCATGGGCATCTTCCGGAGGTATCCCAATAATGCTAATTATATTGCATACAAAAAAGTAAAGGCTGATGCTAGAAGAGTGCGCCGCATAGCCAACGTGAATCCTGGATGCAATACATCTCCACAATAAATTGTAATATCTCAAGTAAAGTTCTTTGGAAAAAAGTGAAAAATTGTATGGGTTTATATTCTGAAAACCACATCTCAATTTTAAAACACAATGGCCAAACCATAGCATCTCCAAAAAACATTCTGAAACAATAGCAAGTACCCTCGCATCTAATTCTAGTTCTCATTCTTACCCAGAACCTTTTTTATCATGCAAAAGGGAAATGGAAACTACCAACATCAATTTAAATTCATGCCACTCTTATGATTACAACCTTCCTTTCACTATTTCAGAACTCTTAAAATGTTTACAAAACAGTCATTTATCTACTCTAGGTCACGATGACATCACATATACCATGCTGAAACATCTCTGCAGGACTTCTCTAAATAACCTTCTGGCTTATTACAATAGAATCTGGATGGAACAAGCTTTTCCCAATGCCTGGCGTAAAGCCATTGTTATCCCTTTTCCAAAACCAGGAAAGGATTGCAGCAATTCAAATAATTACAGGCCAATCGCACTCTCTAGTTGCCTTTGCAAACTTTTAGAAAAAATCATTAATTGCCGTCTGGTCCATATTTTAGAATCAAATAATTACCTTGCAGCTTTCCAAAGCGGATTTCGACGAGGTAGGTCCACTATTGATAACCTCATTCTCTTAGAATCTCATATACGGACTGCTTTTTTAAAGAGAAACCATCTGGTCGCAGTGTTTTTTGACATGCTGAAAGCATATGACAAGACATGGAGGTACGGTATCCTTCGCGATCTTTTTAACTTGGACTTTCGTGGTAACCTCCCGATTTTTATTAAGAATTTCCTCGCCATTCGTATTTTTCAAGTTCGAATTGGCGGGATCCTCTCCAGTTTTTATATACAAGAGGGTGTACCTCAGGGTAGTGTTCTGAGTGTCACCCTCTTTGCTATCAAGATAAATGGCATCCTTGACCAGTTGCCCCCATGTGTTCAGGGAACTCTCTATGTTGATGATTTTAAAATTTTATGTAAAGGACAGGATATGCGTTTTATTGAGAGGCAATTACAGTTAGCTATCAACTGTATTATTCAATGGACAAATAAAAATGGTTTTATTATATCTCAGGACAAAACTTCTTGTGTACATTTCTGTAGACGTAGGGATCTGCATCCAGACCCTGAAATTTTTATTGGTTCTTATCAAATTTGTGTTGTTGACTGTACCGTTTTTTGGGCGTGTATTTTGATAAAAAACTTACTTTCTTACCACATATTTTACAGTTGCGGAAAAAATGTGAACAATCCCTTAATTTAATTAAGGTGCTTTCGAACACATCTTGGGGAGCAGACCGAGGTTCTCTCCTTAAAATTTATCGTTCTATTATACGTTCCAAAATTGACTATGCCTGCCAGGTCTATGGTTCGTCCTGCATTTCCACTCTTAAAAAACTTGACACTGTGCACCATAGCGCACTCCGTGTCTGCTCTGGTGCATTTCGTACATCGCCAGTTTTAAGTCTATATGTTGACTGTAATGAACCAGCATTGCATCATATTCGGGAAAAGCTTTCATTAGAATTGTACTATCGTATTCTTTCACACAATGATCATCCACTTCATCAGATATTTTAAATACAGACAATGATATGCTTTATCAGCACCGATCATCCTGCATACCATCTATTGGAGTCAGAGTGAGAAACGCTATTAACAATAGCAATCTAAGCAATATGGAGGTGAATCCATGCCCATTGCACAAGTTCCCTCCCTGGAAAACTCATAATATTACAACCCTCCATCCTTTTAAAGATTATGACAAAAAGAATTTAGCACCTACTGTCTTTCAACAGTTATTTGCTGCACACCGCTCTAATTACAATAACTATACTGATATTTATACTGATGGATCAAAGTGTAGAGATAATGCTGGTTGTGGTGTTTTCTTTGATAATACCACTTTCAGTTATCGGCTACACCCTTCTATTTCTGTGTTTATGGCCGAATTAATTGCAATTGAGAGAGCCATGTTGCACATTTCTCATCATCATAAGACTTTTTTCATCATTTATACTGACTCGAAAAGCTCTATTGATGCAATAAAATCATTTAATAAGCACCCCTTTGTCTCAGCCATCTTGGATCTTTATAATAAACTGATAAGACGTGGTTATAACATTTTATTTTGCTGGGTACCTGGGCACATGGGTATCCCTGGTAATGAGATGGCTGATGAGGCAGCAAAATGTGCTCTGAATCCGTTACAACATAAAATTCCATTCTCAGACGTTAAACTACTCATAAAACACTTTATTCATAATAATTGGCAAGAAAGTTGGGATTCAGAATATAATAATAAACTGCACCACATTAAACCAACAATCACGACCTGGCCTTCGAGTTATCCAAGGAAAGCAGATGTTCTTCTTACCCGTCTGAGAATTGGACATTCTAGGATCACTCATAAACATCTTTTACTTCGGGAGCATCCACCCATGTTTCCACATTGTAATTTTGATTACCTGACCATTCATCATGTTTTAACTGACTGTCCGGGCCTACGGCACCTGTATAGAATTTACTTTAATTCATCATCACCAATCTTGACAAACCTCATTGGGGAAACACCTCATGGGGCACTCTTTACCTTTTTAAAACATGCGAGATTTTATTTTGAAATATGATTTTTATTGTTTCATTGGTTACACGACCTAGTTTTATCTTTTACACTATTGTGACATCTGGATGGGAACCCCATCCAGGATGCTCTTGCGTTGAATCACTTTTAACTTTTTTACGCTACTATTTTTAATTAAAAATTTTTTTTACTCTTCTACACGTCTATGTCTACAATTGGATGGGTATCCCATCCAGATTGCTCTTCTGATTTCTGTCTTTTACTTACATTCTGTTTTTTTTAGTCTGTTTTTTGGCGCAGCATGTCCTCTAAGGGATTTTGCGCCATAAAACCCTATACAACCAACCAACCAGTCACTTACCGTGACGTCACGTAACCAATCTCACAGGTGACTTTGGTGAGGCCTGTTGGACTCGTCCAATGAAAGAACTTTTAACTGAAATTTGAGATTCTTAATTAAAAAAATGTAGGATTTAATGATGTAATTCAAGATAAATTTTTAAAAGATTCTTTTATATAATTGTAAAATTTCACTCAATATAAATAAAATGATTATTATTATTATGTTTCTTTAATAGAATTTTAATTCGGTTTTATTAATTTTGTTTGATTAAAAAGAGTTTTTTTTTTTACTTAGATGTGATTGAAACATAAGATGATATCAAGATTGCATTAGAATGTCCGAAAATTATTTTTTCACTTATTATTACAATTTTGTTTTCACTCCAAAGTTATGTTCAAATTGTAATATATTCATATAGTGTTTTTCCTTCATCCTGTAATTATTAATTGTAGTCAGCAGACTACAACTCAACTCAACACTGTCCTGTACTCAACAACGTCGAGGCACGTTTGTCGTAATTCACACTTAAATAAATATACTTAATTTCAGAGTATTCTGGGTAGCTTTTTAATTATTAGTAGTAAATATTAAAATGGCGACGAGGTTTTAAATATTACGAACTCATCGTACAGTAAGTTATATTTAGTTACATATTTGTTTTTAAAAAAGTAAGCGCATTATTAGCGTTATGAAACAGTTAGGCCTAGTGGGTCAACTCTCAGTGTTTGATGAATTGAATGAAGACTTTTCCCTATACATTGAAAGGTTAGAGCAATATTCTATTGCAAATAAGTGGATGATAAGAAAAAACTCCTGATTTTAATATCGGTTTTATGACCGAGAACATATAAACTATTACGTAATCTTTTGACTCCTAAATTGCCGAAGGACTGCACATACGCTGAAGTAAACAAATGCTTTGAAGATCATTTTTGCCCAGCCCTGATCTTGATTGCCTAGAGATTTCATTTCCATAGAAGAAATCAAGAAAGCAATGAAACTATTGCTGCATACATGATGGAGTTAAAACACTTATCTGCCACCTGTGAGTTTGGTTTATTTTTAGATGAAGTGCTGCGTGACCGTTTTGTATGTGGTTTGCATTGTGAAACACACAGAAGCGCCTACTGACTAAAACATAGTTGAAGCTTGCTGAGGCATATGATATAGCGTTAGCAATGGACCTGGCAAGTTTTGATGCATCAGTTTTGAAGATTCGAGCTCCTACTGTAAACAAAGTGCACTTCGCGACCAAAAACAATGTCAGTCATCAAAATGCAAACAAAAAACTCTATGCAAACAAGAAAAATGTTTTTGTTGTAGCAAGAAAATCAAATCTTATTTTTAAAGATTATAATCAGAAATGCATTGATGCTATTGGTGAAGCTAGCATTGTCCTTTTGTATGAAAATCAGACTGTAAATGTGCAAGCAATAATTGTTAAAGGAAATCAACCATCATTGTTTGGGCGAGACTGGATGTCACAAGTGAAATTAGATTGGAAGAGAATATTTGATGTGCATAAAATAAGTAAAGTTGAAAATTATGTAGTTGGTGAGTTAAAAACAAAATTCAGTAATTTATTTTCCAATAGCACTGAACCAATTAAACAGTTGAAAGCAACATTAAAATTTAAAGAAGGTTCAGTACCAAAATTTTATAAAGCACTTCCTGTGCCTTATTCACTAAAAGTTAAAGTTGAGGAGGAAATTTAAAAGCTAAAAGTAATGGGATTTTGTACAGCATTCAAGCTGGGCAACTCCCGTTGTCGTTGTTCCAACGAAAAATCGTGACATTTGACTGTGTGGGGATTTTAAAGTCACAGTTAACAGTTGTTTAGACAAAACACAGTATCCCCCTTCCTACACAACAAGACTTATTCTCTTATTCAAGACTTTAAGTGGTGGAAAATACTTACAAAGTTAGATTTGAGTCATGCATACCAGCAGGTGCGGCTAGATGAAAATTCACAGGAATATTTAACTTTGATCACTCGTCTAGGGTTAGTATGTCCACATAGGCTACTATATGGCATTAATAGTGCTTCTGCAATATTTCAGTCTGTAATAGAGCAAATATTGCAAGGTCTGCTGGGTGTAGTGTGCTTTCAAGATGACATATTGGTCACAGGTGCTCATGAAGCTGAACATTATCAAAACCTCAAAGAGTTTTCTAGACTTTCTGAATATAATGTGAAGCTAAACTTGCAAAAGTGCACATTTCTTCAACCCTGTGTAGAGTTTTTAAGTCATAGAATAGACGAACACGGAATTCACCAACAAATGAAAAAATTAAAAGTATAAAAGAAATAAAGGCTCCCACTAATATGACTGAACTCAAGTCTTTTCTGGGCATAATAAATTATGTGAAATTTATTCCAAATAGTTCTACCCCATCCAGATTCCCTTTCTCATTGCTTTCTTTATTTTTACTATCATTGTGTTTTTTTTTAAACCTTTTTTTGGCGCAGCATGTACCCTAAGGCATTTTGCGTCACAAAACCTTATACAACCAACCAACCGAATAGTTCTACACTTTTTGACCTCTTTATGGTTTACTGCACAAGGAAACACAATGGAAGTGGTCTCCCCCAGGTAAAAAAAGTCAGCAAAAAACCTTTAAAAAAAAATCTTCAGGAAAACTGGAGGTATTTCGGACAAAAAAAATCTGTAGGCTTCCTTTAGGTAAAAAACCTGAATTTTCCCTCAAACTTTTGTCCGAAATAACCTGCAGCTTTCCTTTAGATAAACAAACCTGCGCTTTCCCTTTACATGTTGTCCGAATTACATGAAGCTTTCCTTTAGTTACAAAAACCTGAATTTCCCCCTCACATTTGGTCCGAAATACCTATAATTTTCCTTTAGATATAAAACCTGTGTTTTCTCTTTACATAAAATCCTGTAGTATTATCACTGCGCTGCCTGATTTTACCTGAAATCGCAGCGATTTTCCTGAAAAATAAGCCTGTGAAGTGCTGAGAGGGACACTGGGTGTGCATAACATAAATAAGTGGTCACAGGCCTTTCCAACAATGTGTCACACAAGGGGTTTATGCAAAATTTAGAAAAATGTCCCATCGAGGGGGGGGGGGAGCAGAGTGAGAGAGGGACATCAGATGTGCATAACATGAATAAGTGGTCACAGGCCTTTCCAACAATATGTCACACAAGGGGTTTTCGCAAAATTTAGAAAAGTGCCCCCCAAAGAGGGGGGAGGGGGCAAAGTTGGGGGATGGACACCAAAGGTACATAACATGAATAAATGGTCACAGGCATTTCCAACAATATGTCACATCAGGGGTTTCAGCAAAATTTAGAAAAATATCCCTTGGGGGGGGGGGGGGAGCAAAATGGCAGAGGGACATCGGATGAGAGGGGAAAAAGTTACTGGTCCTGCGGACTACTAAATTTTTCAAATTAGTGGTCCGATTGCATTTTTGGTGGTCTCGGACCAGCGGACCACCAAGGATTTTGAACGCTGCATTATGGAGTTTCTAAATAAGAGAATTTGCCAGTTTGATGCGTTTGAGAGCAAAAATGAATTTAAAAATAAATCGGAAAATAAGGAGTTTGGATCGGAATACACCCTTAACCAAAGAAGTTTTTAAATGCATCCTACATCGGTGTCTGGAGTGGGCAATCATTTTCAGAGATTGTAAATGTTATTCTGAAAATCTTAGCCAGAAACGGATTATTTACTGGACAATGTTCAGGAACTTGCATTTGTACATAATTAATTCCTATGAAAATACTCGTGATTGGTTAATCTTCTTAAATAATACTTAACAAACAGCAAATAAATAATGTAAAAACATTATCTTTTATTTAAATATGATTATGTTTCTAATTAATTATTCTGAATATCTTTATAAGTTGACTCTTAAACTTAGAAATAGTATACAGTTTTTAAAAATGTTTAAAAAGTTCTTTTTAAGTATTTGGCTCGGCCAGAATATTTCAATATTCGACCAAACCGGATATTAGGTGACATCCCTAATTACAATCAAATGAAAATTGCTTGAACGCTTACCCTTTGGAACTGAAGTTTTCCTTTTCTTTTGTTTTTATCCTTTTTGATAAGACCTGAATTATTGGTAGGTCAGTTGTAATCATCTTCCCACAGGCCAAGTCGTCTATTGTAGAATCCACCAACTTCCGATCTTCTGAAATAATTATTGATATGCGTCAATTTTTGAAAAATTTTCCAAATTTATTTTTAAAATAAGGAACGGATATGTTTGTGGTCTGCAGAATAAACTTGGCTATTTTTAAAATTTATCACCAACTTGAGATATAAACCTTCAAGATTAACTTTCTTGAAATGCTAATAAAATCACTTTAATGTTTTAAAGTTATCACAAAATTTTCTCATGGTTTTGTATGTATAAATTTTAATAATGAAATTCCCTTGTAGTTTTGCAATTACGATCAATTTAAATAACAGTATTTTCAGAACATTAACAAATACAATTGAAAATTAAAGGAATATTGAAATATTAAAAATTGCAAAAGTAAGCTTCGATTTTAATAAATTTAGTTAATAAGAAATGTTCCTTACATTATGCTGACCTATTTTTAAATGAATTAAGAGTACTACAAGATTTTTTTTAAAGGAATAATTCTGATTTTAAAGAATCAAATGTAAACATATTTATATATAGAAAAAAAAGGTTAAAAAAAAAAGAACAAATGCAAAACGAGATTGAATAATCTTATAATCCTTCTAAAACAATATAGCAAACTATGGTTACAAAAAATCTGGGTTGTCACACAAACACATCTGTTCCCAAAATAATATAGATCATTATGAATATACTTATTTTACATATCTCCAAACTGCAATAAGTTGGCTGGATAACAATTTTCCTGCCATTTTACTTCGACGACTTCGCTGGGTTTCCATGAACTAAAATTGAAGTCGGCACAAGAACACTTTTCGGCAAGCAATCTTTTATTCTCATAACCGAGAATTTCTTCTATTGAAAAAAGTGAACTAAAGCATACGTAATGGCATTTTGCGCCATGATGACAAATATGGAAATCAAAATGAACTATAAGTAATTAATTAAAATGTGTTAATAATAACAATTCACAATAATCCCGACCATGTTAGACGTTAGACACAACTACGCTCTTCTCTTCACTTCAGTTGTTCAGTATCATTACACATATTAATCGATTTTTATGTTAAATAATTTCTGTGAAATACATTTCTAATTGAATTTTTAGTCTATAAATAATGATATGCGTTGAAATTTAAGGTTATAAATTTATAAGTCATTATAAAATCGTGAATCACGATCCTGATAGATCTTTCGCTGTTAGCGAAATGAGATTGACCAATCAGAAGCCTGTATTTTTGGAAACAGTGAAAAGTTCCCAAAAAAGGAGAATTGTGATTGGTTAATTTCGTTTCGCTAACAGCGCAAAAATCTATACGTGTTTCTGAAAAAAGAAATCAAAAATTGTAAACAGATGTGTTATGAGAAAATGATCATGAATTTTATTTAATTACAGGCGTGATGAACGACTACCGTTTTCTCCATTTATTAATAATTTATTAGAAATATAAACTTTTGATGTGAGATGAAGCATGGCTTGCTAGTAACGGCCAACCAACCATTCAATCAAACAAAGTTTGTTTCATCAGCGATTTTAAAAGTTACAGAAAAAGCATTGTTTAAAAGCATTTTGCATTTTATTTCGCAATTTTCAAGTAAAAAATTATTAGCGTTGGTTTGAATTGTCCATAGCACTATGGGAGACGATAAACCACGTTCAAAACGAGGTTCATACAATAGATATTTGAGAACGGATGAAAAAATTCCGAGGTCAACATTGTATGCAAAAAGAAAATTAGAAGCAACACAGTATGTTGATGATGGTATTACAGAAAATAATGGAACATCCATTTCATCACTCTATAACGATGATGAGGACAATTCTATTTCTGAATCCTCTTTACATTTTGATGGATAAACTAGCTTTAATGATTTTTTGCATGACAATATCAGTGAGGAATCAAGTGATGATGAAGATGATGATTCATTTGATAATGATAAAGTGAAAGTTGATTTAGAAAATATGGAAGAGCCATTGTATCCATCCTCATCTGTTACATTGTTAGATGTATATACATCACTATACTAGCATTCTCCATAAGGCACAACTTAACCAAAATATGCATGCAAGAATTGCTCCAAGTGTTAAATTTGTTGTTACCATCTTCGAATCTTCCAGGTACAAGGCATTTATTTTTTTCAAAATTAGCATCTTTGTTTGACAATTCAACGGAAGCATACATATATTGCAAATTTTATTTTGCAGATGTATGTTTGCTATCTGATGGTAACAAACCTGTTACATGCAAGGAATGTTCCAGAAATTTTGATGCACAAGAGAGCATGAAAGAGGGATATTTCTTTAATTTCAATTGTTCAAGAGGCATATACATAAAGTTCCAATTTCAAAATTTAATGCCTAAAATCAAACAGTATAAGAGCAATTTTGAAAAGCCCTCAGATTCTTATAGAGATATTCTCGATGGTGAGGCATATGCCAAAATAAAAAATCTAAAATACAGTGACAACATTTCATTGCAATTTAACATCGATGGAATACCCATGTACAGGAAATCAAACTATCAAATTTGGCCTATTCAGTGCATGATAAATGAATTATCACCAGATGAAAGAAAAAATGACATTTTAATGTGTGGCTTGTGGTTTGGACCTCGTAAGCCGCATATGGATGTTTTTTTAAAGCCTTTTGTTAAGGAACTATCACATTTATGTGAATCTGGATTTCGTTGGATTGATGCTGCAAATGGTAAAACAAACATTACCAAAGTTTTTCTCATCATCTGTAGCAGTGATGCACCAGCTCAAGCAGCTATACAGAACTTTGTTCAGTACAATGGGAAATATGGCTGCGGATTTTGTCAGCATTCAAGAAAGAATTGAGAAGGGCAAGGGGTTTTGCCACATTTATGCACTTGAAAATCCACTTCCTGAACTTCGTTCTTTTCAAGAGTGTGTGGATTTTGCAGAAGAGGCTTCCTTGAGAGGTAAAGCAGTTTGTGGTGTAAAAGGGCCAACGGAACTAATAAAATTGTATCCACATTTTCATTTAGTTCAGAGTTTTGTGCCTGATTACATGCATGCAGTCCTGTTAGAGGTTGTCCGGCAAATTTTAAACCTCTGGATCCAGACATCATCAAATGAATTTTCACTAAATAAAAAGGCCTTAAGGATGCTAGATGAACGAATTTCAAATACAAAATTTCCAAAAGAAGCAACAAGAAAATTGCGTTCTACTAACGACATTTTAGTTTGGAAAGCATCCAAATTCAGGATTTTCCTGTTACCCTAGTGAAAATGACCGACTTGTACCGACTTCAAAGGCGGTTTTTGGACAGGTGGCGAAAGCTGGTCAATACCGGCTTTGACCGTCTAAGCTGAAGACGGTCAATGCCGGCATTGACCGTCTATTACCACCTGCCCAAAAACCGCTATTGAAGTCAGTCGCAGCTTATTGCACTACTAGGGCTATGCCCGGCTTCGTTCGGGCCATTGGAGCTATGAATCCAGGTCCCTAAAGCGCTATGTGCCCGTTTTAGGGCGTTGCGCACCCAGATACACAGGCTTTGCCCAGGCAGTGGGTGCCTAGTGTCCAGGGACCCTGAATATTGAATATTCATTCGGGCTTCACCCTGAATATTCAACTGTTTGTAGCGTTTGAAGAAGATCTGTTGATAACTTTCGGAGATGATTGTTAAAAGTGCTTTAAATGATACAAAAACAATGTTAACTCGTGCAAAGTGTCCCTAAAACTGAATTTGTTAATTATGTCAGAACTAATTAAAGGATCTAAAAAATGTTTACATGGAATTAAAGGAGTGGTTATTTAAAAAGATACTGTTTTAAAATATCCCGTAGACTTAACATGCGAAATCGAAACACAATTTAAAACTAAAATCGTTAATTATGTCACAACTAATTAATGGATCTGAAAAATGTTGATGTTGAATTAACAATGAAAAAATAAGAGAATCTTACTTTAAAAATTCCGTAAACTTTCAGCGGTTATTTAAAAAGTTATAACATTTTCAATTTAAAAACATTTCCAGTAGACTTAACATGGGGACGCAAAAATATTGAGGAAAAAATGGATGAAATTGATATTTGAAAAATTCTAGTACAATGTGAAAAGTCTGTAGTTTCTAATGGGCCCAACCTTCCCTCTCATCAGCAGTTGAAATGTAAACCATAGCAAGTCAAAATAGGCTAAATACAGCTAATAGACAATGTATATTCAATATATATTTACATCAATGAAAATCACTACTAAAAAATAAAACTTCTAGTAAAATATAAACTGATAAAAAGGAAAAAAATAAATCAATTAGGTGAACATGATCTAAAATTATATATATGTTCCAATGGGAATTTCAATGCATTTTACACTTGAAGAAAAATCAGAAATTTTCAAGGGCAACAATTTTTTTTTTGCTTCGTGTATGATTAGTATATTCTAAGCAAAAAAATAAAAAAAAATAAATAAAATAAAAAAAAAAAGTAGCACTTGAAAATTTGCTTTTTCTTCAAATGTAAAATACATTGAAATTCCCATGGGAACATAATATATATGATAGTGCAAACAGACCACTAATGAATCCATTTGGCTGTCAACTGAAGAGATTTATAAAATGTCTATTTTGGTCACTTTAAAAATGCAGTTTCCTATGACAGTTGCATGAAGATCATTGACGTTAAGCACATGAAATAAGCAGAAAAATAAACAGGACTAACTTACATGATAAAATCATATATTTATAGACGGTCTCTTATTTCACCAACATTTTGCAGTCTGAGGACTGGAAAAGTGAAGTAAGTCATGATTTTTTACTCACTATAACTCTGTGACTTTTAAAAATATTGAATCGGGACTTGTTGCATATGAATAAGGATACAAGGATAGATATTTTTGTAATTGGGATTTTTTGTATACAGGGTGCCATTAAAAAAAATTTATTTTGCAGAAAAGACCCCTTTGGAGATGAATGAATCTATGACAGGATGATCTACCTTCCTAACATTTTTCTAATTTACATCATGCATCTATCTCTTATAGTTTCAGAAATAAATTGTGTAACCACCTTTTTGGGGCATCCTGTATATATTTTTAAATGATTAAAATATTTATAGTTAAAACAATTACAAGTCAATAATGGAAAGAAAAGCTTATCAAACTTTTTCTGGCATCATTATTTTTAAAATATGTCATCAAAACTAAACTGACATATTTTTATTTAATTTTCAGAATTTTATAATTGGTAAATAAAAATTGAGTATATGTAAGTGGAAAAGTAATATTGTAAAATTTTTTAAATGAATGTATTTTTTTTGTCACTTAATTAAATTTCACATTAATAATCCTAAATTTCATACCAAAAATCAATGATGTTTGTAGTTGACAAAAATCTTAACTTATATCATCCAATTTACAAATTTTTGCTATAAAATTTTACTTAAGAGTTTTAAAATCTATTTGTAACAAGCACAAATCAAGGTTATTTAAATCACACAGATCTTTGATTTATAGAATGCAGATAATAAAATGAATTTTATTGTAATAAAATATTTAAGATAGGGGAAAAAAACTGGAATAGGTAATGAATGGATGAACAAATGAAAAACTTTATAAATATTACCATAAAATGTGAGTGGGTCATTTCATGTCAAATCAACCATTGTTCCAACAGATTTCCTATTCTTAAAGCGAACAAATTCGTGGTAAATGGACATGATTCGTTTCAGGACAAGTCAGACAGTGTGCTCAATTAACCTCACTTTTCTCACCAGGAATTTTATAATAAAAATTTTCTTTAATTTAATCGAAGCATACCCCCAGGGGAATACCTTCTTTAGGTATTTACGGGTTTCGCGACCCCGGGTTCCCGAGCGATCTTTCTCCTTTCCTGTTTTCTTCTCTTTTTAGTTGTCTATCCTTTTTTCTTTGTTTCACACTTTTTAATCTTCTTTTTTCAGTTTCTTATCCCTCTTTGTTCTTGTTCATGTTTTTTACTGACCATTTTGTTCAAATTGTTATTTGTTCTACTAACATTGTTCTTGTTCTTTTGTTTAAAAAAAAAAAATTGAAAAAGACAAAAAATACACCTTGTTTCTAAGTTCTCACCCACATCACTTTTTCTTTTTTACAATAGTGGATTTTTTTTTATTTTCACGTGAGACACTCTGGGTGTTGAGGTTTTTTAATCTCATCGCCTCGTTTCTACCTCTTTAGGCTGATCTCGAGTCCCAGAGTGCAGGGCATCTCCGAATTCCGGTTCCGTGATCGGTGGGCGCCGTACTTGTATGGCGGTGGTTAGGAATGCACTGGGCGACTGGTGTCCTTTCGACGTAAGGGCGATGTAGGTTGGACAGAGCTGTAAAGGCTTACCTACGACAACCGAGTTCCACTGTGAAAGAACTAGAGTTTGGAGATGCTATCGAGTTTAATCCAAAGTTCGAAAAACGTGGAAGTTTGTTGATAGTTTTCACCCTTTTGAGACCTGCGCCTAAAGTAACGGTAAGAAGAAGGGTCGGTGACCAGGCCCGATGCCTGGCGTTTTAAACATTATCTCTCAAATATGGCTACAATATCAGACAATAAGACAAGCGATGTGGAGGCCCCACAAGCTAATAAAGAGAATTTTGATGCATCGAGCTCTAGCTCAAAGGCTACTGAAAATCAAGGCAATAAATTATCATGGAGTGAGAGAGTCGAGGATTATGTTTCCACAACGGAATCTAACAATCCCAACTCTCATGAAAATAAAACTGAAGAAAGATTCTTTGTCGTCAAACGCCAAGAAGGGAGTTTTGATAAAACATCACCCTTTCTAATTAATAAATCTATCCAAGGACTGGTTGGCGAACCCAAAACAATCAAAAAACTCCGTACAGGTGAACTCCTAATTGAAGTAAGCAATAACCAACAAGCATTAAACTTAAAAAAATGTACTCACTTTGCAAACATTGCTGTCATCATATCACCACATAGAACCTTAAACTCATCTCGCGGAGTGATATCAGAATATGACCTCTTGCATGTAACCGAAGATGAAATAGTGGAAAACTTAAGGGAACAAAATGTCATAGCAGCTAGACGTATAAAAATAAACCGCAAAGATGAACAAATTCCAGCTAACCAAGTACAAATACCTACCAAGCATATTATTCTGACGTTTAATACTCCCAACTTACCCAAATATATAAAAGCTGGATATCTATCATGCTCTGTCAGACCGTACATCCCAAACCCACTGCGTTGCTTTAACTGTCAGCGCTTTGGGCACTCAAAAACATCATGCCGAGGTAAAGAAACCTGTGGTCGGTGCAGTGCAATTGGCCACGAAAGTGGGCAATGCAATGCTCCACCTTGTTGCGTCAACTGCAAAAAAGATCATCCATCCTATGCCAAATCGTGTGAAATGTGGAAAATAGAAAAAGAAATACAGACAATACGCACAAGACAAAATATATCATACCCTGAAGCCAGAAAAATAGTCGAATCCAGAACGCCCAAAGTTGGTGTATCATATGCTGCTGCCTTAACAAAAGCAGTTCATAAAACTTATAAAACTATCGCAACTCAAACTGAATTCCCAACTAGACCTAATTGCCAACCTAATCAAAAAGAAAACAACCTGTCTAATAATTCAGGTAAGACAAATAGATCAACGCAATCTGCTCCTCTTAATTCACAAAACTCTGTTCCTCCTAAATCATCTACAAATGCTTCTTCAAAATTGTCACAATCTTTTATTTCGAAACCTCCACTCCATAATAGAGGCTCTCAAAATACAACTAAAACACATTCTGTGAAACCAAACCATAAATCTGATGCAGACAAATTTAACCTACCAACAATTAAAGCCACTAGTTCATCTGAAAATACAGCCAAAAGGAAAAAAAGTAAAACATCCAAATATAAAACTCAATCAATACAGAATGATAAAATGGAAGAAGATGATGCTTTAGCTCTTCACCCAGAACCGGGTGAAGAATTTAACGAGGGAGATAGTATGTCCACTACCTCCGAATAAAATACCGCAGCTAAACTTCTTAAAAAAACAATTTAATCATGTCTAATATTATCTCATGGAACTGCCGTGGCTATCATAATAAACATGACGAAATCCGTATTATTCTATCCGACCATCAGCCTTTATGTTTAGCTCTGCAGGAAACCCATCTAAAACCTACTGACAAAGCGACATTACGCAACTATGCTACCTACAGAAAAGATTTTACAGGCAATGAAAGAGCTACTGGTGGAGTGGCTCTTTTCATCTCTCGCAGTTTACCTCACTCTCATGTTTTGCTAAACACAAACTTACAAGCTGTTGCAGTCCGTGTTCATGTAAAACGTCTCATTACAATCTGTTCTATTTATTTACCATCCCATCAAATTATTCAGTCAGCACTACTTCAGGATCTAGTTCTCCAACTCCCCGCTCCTTTCATCATCATTGGGGATTTTAATGCTCATAGCCAACTCTGGGGGAATTCTGACTCTAATCAACGTGGTGACATAATAGAAAAATTTATTTCCGACAATGGCTTATGCCTACTCAATAATGGTGATCACACATATTTTCATGAACCGACTCGCACTTTTCATGCCATAGATCTCACTATTTGCTCCCCATCTATATATCCGTATTGGACCTTCTGGGTCTCTAATGACCTGTACGGCAGTGACCACTTTCCCACTTTTATCTCGCAGACAACTCCTCACACGGATTCTAATAATTGCTTTAAACGCTACGTCTATGACAGAGCCAATTGGCGAACTTTCACAGACCTTGCAAAAATTACAAGTGAAATGATAGAAGGTGATATCGACGATGCGCTTGATAATATCACCCAATGTATTATCAATGCTGCAGATATTAGCATTCCAAAATCACTTTCTACCCCAAAGCACAGGAAACCATGGTGGATTGATGACTGCAAAAAGGCAAAAAAAAATCAACAGAAGGCTTGGGGTATCTTCCGGAGGTATCCCAATAATACTAATTATATTATGTACAAAAAAGCAAAGGCTGATGCTAGAAGAGTGCGGCGTAAAAGCCAACGTGAATCCTGGATGCAATACGTCTCCAATATAAACAGTAACACCTCAAGTAAAGTTCTTTGGAAAAAAGTAAAAAATTGTATGGGATTATATTCTGAAAATCATATCTCAATTTTAAAACACAACGGCCAAACAATAGCATCTCCCAAAAATATAGCTGAGACAATAGCTAGTACCCTCGCTTCCAATTCTAGCTCTGACTCTTACCCAGAACCTTTTTTATCATACAAAAGACAAACGGAAAATACCAAAATCAATTTTAACTCTCGCCATTCTCATGATTACAATCTCCCATTTACTATTCCAGAACTCTTAAGTTGCTTGCAAAAGAGCCGGTTATCTGCCCCAGGACATGATGGAATCACATATACCATGCTAAAACATCTTTCTTCCACCTCTCTCAATAACTTACTTATTTTTTTCAATAGAATCTGGATTGAACAAACTTTCCCTAATGCCTGGTCTAAAGCCATTATCATTCCTTTTCCTAAGCCAGGGAAAGACTCCAGTGACCCAAACAATTACAGACCTATCGCACTCTCTAGCAGCCTCTGCAAACTTTTAGAAAAAATGGTTAATTGCCGCCTGGTGCATGTTCTTGAATCAAATAATTGCCTTGCAGCCTTCCAAAGCGGATTTCGGCGTGGTAGGTCCACTATCGATAACCTCATTCTTTTAGAAACCCATATACGGACTGCTTTTTTAAAACACAACCATCTGGTCACTTTTTTTTTTCGACATGATGAAAGCCTATGACAAGACATGGAGGTATGGTATCCTTCGCGACCTTTTTAACCTGGAGTTTCGTGGGAACCTCCCGATTTTTATTAAGAACTTCCTCGCCATTCGAATTTTTCAAGTTCGAATTGGGGGGATTCTCTCCAGTTTTTATGTACAAGAAGAGGGTGTACCACAGGGCAGTGTTCTGAGTGTCACCCTCTTTGCAATCAAGATAAATGATATACTGCAACAATTACCCCCTTGTGTGCAGGGTACACTATATGTTGACGATTTTAAAATTTTATGTAAAGGACAAGATATGCGTTTTATTGAGAGACAATTACAAATTGCTATCAACCGTATTATTCAATGGACAAATAAAAATGGTTTTATTATTTCCCAAGACAAAACTTCTTGTGTGCATTTCTGTAGACGAAGGGATCTGCATCCAGATCCTGAAATTTATATTGGAGCATCTCAAGTTGCTGTTACTGATTGCATTCGCTTTCTTGGCTTATATTTTGATAAAAAACTCACTTTCTTGCCACATGTTTTGCAGTTACGTAAAAAGTGCGAGCAATCACTTAATCTAATTAAGGTGCTTTCAAACACTTCTTGGGGAGCAGACCGTGGTTCTCTCTTGAAAATTTATCGCTCTATAATCCGCTCCAAAATTGATTATGCCTGCCAGGTCTATGGTTCTGCACGTAATTCTGTTCTTAAAAAACTTGACACAGTGCACCATAGCGCACTCCGTGTTTGCTCTGGTGCATTTCGTACCTCTCCAGTTTTAAGTCTTTATGTTGACTGCAATGAACCATCATTACACCACATTCGTGAAAAGCTTTCTTTAGAACTGTATTACCGTCTCCTTTCACATCCTGGCCATCCTCTTCATATATACATTTTAAACACCAACAATGATATTCTTTATCAGCATCGACCATCTTGCATCCCATCTTTTGGTGTCAGAATTAGAAAAATTACTGATAATAGCCCACTGAGTAATATCAGGGTAAGTCCATGTCCATTGCATGTACTTCCTCCTTGGAACCCTCCTGATATTACATCGCTCCATCCCTTTAAAGGATATGATAAAAACAACTTGGCCCCTGCAGTTTTTCAACAGTTATTTGCCGCACACCGAGCAAATTTTAATGGCTATACTGACATTTATACAGATGGATCTAAGAGTGGCAATACTGTTGGTTGTGGTGTATTTTGTGACAACACTTCATTAAGCTATCGTCTCCATCCTTCTATCTCTGTCTTTACATCTGATCTGATTGCAATAGAGAGAGCCATGGTGCACATATCTCATCATCATAGCTCATCCTTCATTATCTATACAGACTCAAATAGTTCTATTGACGCAATTAAATCTTTTAACAAGCATCCTCTTGTCTCATCCATCCTAGATATTTATAACAAATTGACAAGGCGTGGTCATAATATTTTATTCTGCTGGGTACCTGGACACATGGGTATTCCTGGCAATGAGAAAGCAGATGAGGCGGCAAAACGTGCTCTTAATCCGTTACACCATGATGTTCCTTTCTCAGACGTTAAACTACTTATAAATATTTTTATTCAGAATAAATGGCAAGAAAGTTGGGATCTGGAAAACAATAATAAACTGCACCATATCAAACCTCTAATAATGACCTGGCCTCCGAGTTATCCAAGAAAAACAGATGTTCTACTTACTCGTCTGAGAATTGGACATTCAAGGATCACTCATAAACATCTTTATATCGGAAGGATGCTCCCATGTGTCCACGTTGTCATTTTGATTACCTGACCATTCATCATGTTTTAACTGACTGTCCGGGTCTCCGGCACTTATATAGAATTTATTTTAAGTCATCATCACCACTCTTGACAAACCTTATTGGGGATAAACCTCATAGGGCACTATTTACTTTTTTAAAACATGCTGGATTTTACTTTGAAATTTAATTTGTATATCTTTGGTTTAACGATTAAATTTTCTGTTTACACCTTTGTGATATCTGGAAGGGAACCCCTTCCAGAATGCACTTTTTATTGACTTATTCTTTTGTTTTTACTCTACTGTTTTATAGTATTTAAAAGTTAGTCTTTTCTACTCTTGTTCGACTACATCTGGATGGGATACCCCATCCAGGTTGCTCTTCTCATTGTTCCTTTATTTTTTCATTTTTCTATCTCTCACTTTTTTGATGTTTTAGTCTACTTTTTTGGCGCAGCATGTCCTTTAAGGGATTTTGCGCCATAAAACCCCATACAACCAACCAACCTTAATCGAAGCATTTCGGCTAGTAATATTAGCTGAAAGTTTCTTTATAAAAAAACTGGTACTTAAAAGTTTTAAAAAAGCACTCATCGCGAAAGAGTTAAGAGAAAGAAACTTAACTGTCTCAAAGTAGAGCAATTTTAAAGAAATATTTAAACAATTCATAACTTTTTAATTAAATGCATGATTTTTTCTACAAATATCATTCATTATTATGCAAAGCCTCTAAATTCTTCAAGTTTCATCAAAAATTGAAAGCATGCATCATAAAACTTTTTCAAAATTATGTTGAATTAACATGAAGTGACCAAGTAAAAACTCATCAGATGTTTTAAAATGATTTATAGATGGCTTTATAATAATTGATTTATAGACCGGTTTATAAAGGCTTTTGTCATAAGGAGAAACATGCAGATCAAAATTGATATAGCTTTATTTGTTTATCTTTATACAAATATTTATTTATTTATTACTTCGTCTAAGAGAAGAAATTTTGTCACCAATTGCTTGAATAACAATAACAAAGGATGATCGCTGATCCACAATTAATTTTTTTTCATCCTCTGTCAAATCCTTTTTTTTGGTTAAGTTCACATAATACTCTTTGTTCTAAAAGATTTCTTATATATATACAATCCCTGCCTTGGGCAAAGCAGGCCTTGCAGATTGCCCTCCAGTCGGAGGTTTACGACCCGTTGCACTAGAGTTCATCAGAACATCTTTCCCAAACATGTTGACGGCTAAGTTCTTTACATATACTTTATCCCCATCTTTTCCATTTCGACACCCCATTGAGCTGCTCTGGATTATAGCATCACTTAAAAACAAGTTGACATCCTTTGATTTCAAACAATCTTCTGCAGGTTTCTCTATCTCAGCTGTTTCAAAAATTATATCTTGAGTCTCATCCAGATGTGACATGTCAGTGTAGTTAGTTGGTTTTGAATTTTCAGACTGCTGACACTGGTCAACAATACTGATATTTGGTTGTTTCATTTTACAGGAATTTGAAGAAATTAAAGATGGGCTTGATGGTTCTCTTTCACTTGTTGAACTATGTTGCTCATAATTAGATACATTTGAATTTGGAGACACAATAACATTGAATGAGCCAATAAGTTTCTTTTGCAACTCGTAGTTTAGCTGCCTTGCAGTTTTAAATTCTTCTTCTATAGCTCTGTATTTTCTTTTTTTTTTTGCATCAATTTTTCTGAAACCTTTTTAGTTTCATCTTCCGATTTTTTCAGCTGCTCTTTAGTTGTCAATAACTGTGATTTTAAGGTTTTCACATCATTTTCAAGCTTGAAATTTTGAGATTCCATATATTTCAGTTTCTCTTTATATTTTCTCACCGGTTCTACAGTTTCATCTGCATCTGTATCATCTTCATCATCAGTGAACTCCAAGCTATTTTCAATAATACTTGCCCGAATAAGAGATGATGCGGCAGAACTAATTAATTTATTTGTTGATGTCCTTGAAATACTTTCAACATTCTTTTTCTCTATTGGTAGACCCAGACCATTCAAAGATTCATTGGTCTCGTCAAATGTATCTGAAAAACAAAACAAAAACGTTAAAAAAAAAAAAAAAAATAATAATAAAAACTTAAAAATTGCAATACACTAAACGTTTATATGCCATTTTTCCCGATATTACTGTGACAAAAATTGCAACTTTTTCAATGATTTCCTGACAAAATTACTATTTTTCTTGTAATCCCCTTGAAAAATGAACTCATTTTTGTCTAAAAACAAAATATAGTATGCACTATATATGCACAATTCTTGTATATTTCACAATTAAAATGCATTATAATCTTTGTAACAATTATTTACATGCAATTTTTAATTTTTTAAAGCATTATTTTATTTTTAATAAAATATTCGGCAATGTTCATCTTGAGAATTGCTGCAATATAATTTGTACCTCCCCCCCCCCCCTCCATATATATAAATTGATAGATAGTTAATTTGGGTAAGACAGATACTTTAACCATATATTTATATTATATATTCTTTTTGCTATGTCAGTAGATTAAGAAGTGTATAGTGAATGTTTTCAAATTCAGAGGGACAAAATAATATGTAAGGAAAAGCAAAATAGATATAAATTTTAAAATATTAAATATGTAGTATTTTAAATACTATATTGTTACATTTCAATTGATAGTATATTGTAATTGTTACATTTTTTAAATAATCACAAAATTTAAAAGAACTAAAAAATATAGAAATTTCATGTTTTAGATGAAAGAAGAGATAAATTGTGAAAACTCAATGAAATGCACCAAAAAATGAGCTATGCAATTTATCTTAATACATATATACAATATTTAGAATCCTTTCCTTTTTCATTTTAACCTTCAATTTAATACAGATTAAGGAACAAGAACAGTGTTTTTTGGAATAGTGGTCGAAAAATTCCCAAACGATTCACACAATTAGCCAAGAAGTACTTTTCTACATCAGAAAATACAGTGGCGGTTATTTTCAGAAGCAGGTAACATTTATTTATAAAAAAGAAATAGACTATCACCATCACCTAAAAATGCTGAATCATTATTTCTACATCACAATCTATGTTTATTAAAAACATCTTAACTTTGCATTTTAAGACAATTTAAACATTAAATAATGTTCTTAAAAATTATGTAAAATATACATGTATATTGAATTTAGTATTTACATTTCTTTCATTATTTAGTAAGAAATAATAAAATACATAAAAAAACTACTTAAATTATAAACGTTTATTAATATTTACTCACAAAAAAATCTATATATATTGCAAGATATAAGACTTAATATCTGTTGGATACATAGCTATATGTATTTATTGTGTAATGTATATTTTATATGTATAAAATATACATATCTATTTTATATATGTATTGTATATATTTATGTTCATTATAAGGATAATTAAAAATATCATTGACAGAAATATTTTATAGAACAAAGACAAAAATTAAACTTATCATTAGGTTAAAAAAAATTAAGATATAATTAATTAATTTTAAATTAAACAGATTACGTTTGCTTATTACAGATTTTTTTTTTCTTTTCCTTTCTTTTGTATTTACACAAATTTACTTAAAACAGTGAATTTACTATAAAAGATCAAATTAAAAATGACAAATGACTGCCGTATTTAATTATTTCTTAGAAAGACAATTTTCTAGTTTTTTAAAAATTATTATTCGTATTTGCACAAATTTATTGAAAACTATAAAATATCAATTAAAGATGGCTGCCGATTTTGGCAAAAATCCTATGAAAAATACTTCAAAAGTATTTATTTTAGGAAAGGAAATTGGATGACACTCGCAGTAACTATTAATAAGTAATTAAACCAAGTAATTTTATTTTTAATTGTTCTTTGTGTTTTAAAATTATAGTATTTGATTATTTCTTAGAAACGCCATTTTCGGGAAGTGTAACAAACAGAAAAACACCTCGAAAATGGAGTTTCTAAAAAATAATCAAATTAAATTAGTAGTAAAACACTGTTTATTTCAGTTAAATAAATACACAATAAGTGTTTTACTATTAATTCTTTTTGATTATTTTTTTTTAAATGCCGTTTTTGGGATGTTTTTCTAGCAGATTTCTTCACAAAAACGTGTTTTTTGGCAAGGATTTGGTGAAAAATTAAAAAAAAAAAAAAAAAAAGGCCGCCAACCCGGTTTATACCATAGCTCTTCCATATTTTTTGTTTTTTAGGTAATATATAAGATGGTTTTGATTTGTGCTCATCAGGATTTAAGGTAGATTAAAAATTATTTTCACGCAAAAATTAAAATGTAGAAAAAAGCTTTAACAGAATGCAACAATGGAAATAAATTTAAAATATATAAAAGTATTTTTTCAAAAATGGTATTTCTTTCTCATTTAGCGAAATATTTAACCGTAGCTGAAGCCCTGATGCTCATGCTATTGGTATATATATATATTATATTAAGGAACCATCTCAAAATTTATTTCAAATAGACACATTAATATTGAAAAATTCTTTGTTCAGTACACAATGACTAAAACTAATCTGAACATAATGAAAATATTCATATTGTATTCTCTGCTCCAGCATAATTGAAATTGAAGGTGTATAAAGGCAGTCTTTATTTTAGTAGTGGTTACGGTTGTCATCACTATAGGGAAGTTTAAATATATACCCATCAATGGTTACCCACAACAAAATACTAAATGCAAATAAGTAAAACATGAAACTAAATCTGACTGCTTTAGTTTACAATTTTTGATATTTAAAAGAAAACTAATATTTTAACACATGTAAGAAGGTCAGTGGAGCACAATGTGAAACCTTCTAAAAAAAAAAAACTTCTAAAAAATAAAACTTTCGATGCCATTCTTTAAACAATATTAGAGATTACGGATAATAATAATTAATGAATTATTACCTGCAATGCATAAAATTTTGGCATTATAATAGCCGCTGGGAGGCAAACTTTCTTTTTTGTCCTTTTTACTGCCCAGACACTTGTATATTTTGTCGACATTTTTGTGCTTTGAATTGGGTTCTTCATTGGGATCTTTGCTCCAAAATACTTCATAACTCTTATTGACATCCACAGGCAACTTGAAATTTTTAACATAGTTGATGGGGACAACGCCTACCATATTGTCACTTTGAAATTTAACTCCAGCAAACATATTAATTCTAAATGAATAAAGCAGGAAAAAACAAGTTAAATTTTACGATTGCAATCAATAACAGAGCGGCGCGGAACGATAATATTTTGGTTAGAAGTAGAAGTAATTTGTTTATTCTGTGGAAGTAAGTAACAGTGAAATTAAATTGCAAAATGTCAGAGGTACAAAATAATGAAGTTTTGATTGGCTAAATATACACACGTGTATATATTCAGCTAATCAAATTATTTGTTACATCTGAAATTAAGAGACATTATTAATAACATTAAAAAAGATATCTTTACTTTCTCTTATTTTCTTTTCCTTCATCTTTTGCGAGAAGCATCCAACTCGATTTGAATGATTTGAAGTTGCTTGGCAAAATATGCAGAATTTTACATACTAGTAATAGTTCTGGTAATTTGTTCTCATTTTTCGTGATAAGCCCATTATTCAGTTCATTCCACAAACTGCTAAAAGTTTTGCAACATGAGTTGAAACATTGTCGCCAAAATTCCAACTGAAGGCAAAAATTCTGTACAAAATTTGAAAAGTTGATCTTTTGAAGTTGCTTCAAACATTTTCAGCACTTCCCACACTTCATAAGCCTTATCTTTGTCCATAATTTTTTGATGGCGAACTCTGATGGCGATCATACTCTTGGCATAACTACTGGCCTTCCGATACAGATCGGCGCTTGCTTTATGTTTCTTTACGGTTGCAACGTCTGATGTATCAGGTAACTCTTCTGGTTTCTTTAATTTGCCTTCTATTACATCTAATGCTCCTTCATGATAATCTAATAAATCTTTAATCTTCCGTCTCCACAGGAAAATCTGCTTCTCCAGTTAAACAGAGTTCCACTCATTGTTTGTTCTAAAATTTAAGGCCTTTTCAAGGACTTTTTAAGACCAATTTTAAGGATAATTAGTAGCCGTTATTGTACAACATAAATATTAATATATGACATGAATATAATTATAAATATATATATACACCGATTTCCAAAAATTAAGGAAATCATGAAAAAATAAAGAAAGGAAATCTTAAATAGCTCAAGAAATGTTTAAGCTACAAATATGAAATTTTGAGGACAGTTTTTATTTTTCAAAAGAAATATTAATACATTACTTTGGAAGGGCTAATATTAAAAAATTAAAGATTATAGCAATTTTTTTACAAAAGTCAGTTCGAAAATTCCACAAACAATACCTTTTAGAAAAAATTAAGTTTATGACTCCAAACTGATTCACAACTTAGCGAAGTGACTTTATTGTAAATGTACAAAATTTGATTGAATTCTGTTGAGATCCAAAGAAATGTATCACAATTTGTTCTTCCAAGAAATTCTGAAAATTTTTAATTTTTGGCAACGATAGCCCTGTAGAAGAATACTTGCAGTAAATCATTATGCTGAACTCAAAACTTCAAGAAAAAAGGCTATCTGTAATGATGACAGTGAAGAAAACAACAAAAAAGTGAAATATATTTAATTCTTTATACTCAAAACATATGCAGCCAATCTTCATTTTTTTCATTCCAGTTTCACCAAATTCATTTTAAAAACAAATGAATTGTGTAACTTATCAGCTGGATAAATTTGAAGCTGGGAGCTTTATTTCTTTTTAGGATTGTCTGTAAAATCTCACAACTGAATTTTGTTAAAAACCGTTGCCACATTTAATTTAATAATATTAGGTCTTCTAAAATGATTTAATACAACGTTTGTTATAAAGTAAAAACTGCCCAAAAAATTTTATATTTGTAGCTTAAATATCCCTTGAGCTAATTTAAGATTTTCTTTATTCGTTTTTTCATGATTTTTGGAAACGAGTGTATATATTAAACTTAAATTCAATTTTTTATCAATAAATGCAAATTTATAGAATTATGCCCAATCATTAAAATTAATTACTGCATTTTATGAATTAATTAAAATAATAAATTAAAAGCAAAACAACACATTACAGCATCATAAAACAATTTTATCAGAATGAATTAAATAAATGAGGAGAAAAATGCAATAGTATTTTCACATTTTCTTATGTTCTATTAGATTATTTAGAAAGATTTTTTTTTTTTTTTTTTTTTAAATAGCTCAAGTGAACAGCTTTGCGACCCCCAAATCAAGATGACCTCTCCCTCCATTTCTGTGATAAAGAATATAGATCATAGCTGTTTTTTCTAAGGCCAAAAGGGGGGGGGGGTAGTATTGAAAAGAATGTCTGTTAGTAGATGTAAATTGATATTTTCAGTGGGAATTACTAGAAGGTAAATTAAGTTATCTATGAAAAAAATGAAGAAAAAATAAGGCATATAATAAGGCGCATGATAAGTTTATCAGTTTTTGTCCTTCTATAAAAATTCTTCCATTTAATGAGCGGCTTTTATCTAATATAACAGTCTTTGCAGAAGATATTTTATCAATATTTTGATTAGGTTTATTGTGCATGAAGTATTCTCTAAATTCATCATCAATTTCTTCAGGCCATAAACCAATGGCCTTTGATGCAAGTAAGTAGTATTTCAGCATTTGTGTATCATCACATGATAAATCAAATGTTTCTTTATTTCTAATATTTTTACCTGCAGACATTTCTGTATTTTCAGATGGAGACATTTCGATATTTTCAGATGGAGACATTTCTATATTTTCAGATGTAGACATTTCTATATTTTCAGATGCAGACATTTCTATATTTTCAATTAGAGGTATTTCAGTATTTTCATCTGTAATTATTTTTTTATTTTCACCTGCAGATATTTCTGTATTTTCACTTGTGGGATTTTCTATTTTTTTATCTGTACATATGTCTTGATTTTCTTCCCAACAAATTTTCTTTTCCTTAGAAAAAAATTGCAAGTCAGCATCATTTTTTACATATTGTTCAATAGAGCTCTACAAGATTTTAAATTTTCTTCTCTTTTTCTTTTAAGTTCTCGTTTTTTGGCTCCAGAGAGCTGTTTATAATAATTTTTTGACATGGCAAATTCGGAAAAAGGATAGGACGTTTTATGTTTGAATTACTCAAACAACAAAAAGTACATTAAATAGGCACTTGTAATTCAGATTATGATAATTTCATGAATACCTTCGATGTTTTTCCGTTTTCAACAAATGGAACTCATCGCAAAATAAAAAACTTACGCTAGAGAATTAGGTAATTTAGGTAGGCATGTGTAATAAGGAACAGAATTGAACGAACTCCAAATGCAAAACAAGATGTTGATAACTTGATGTTGCCACACTTTGTAAAAAAGATAATCCACTAATCAGAAAGGCCGGAATCCAGATAGATTCTTCGCTGTTAGCGCAACGAGATTGACCAATCAGAAGCCTGCATTTTCGCGAAATGCAGGCTTCTAATTGGTCAATGATTTATCTTTAGAAGTCTACTGAAAAATTTATGTGGATCCTGGCAAAACCATAGAGCTAAGAAAAGAAGGAACGGGCAGTTTCATATGACGTCACAAATTGATCAAACAATCGTCGAACGGCCGCTGTGATTGGTAACTGAGAGGATTATGGATGCAACTGGAGGTCAAACGGGCAGTTTTAATTGGCTGATGATAAGTAAATCAGCTGAGATTTGTTGACCATAATTTTTCAGAAATAAAAACGTTAGCACAATTATGATTTTTTTAAAAACGGAAATTTAGATGAAATTAGGAAAAATTTTGTGCCCCTCAGAATTTTCGTGCCCAGGGCACAGGCCCCGGGTGCCCGTGCGATAATCAGGGCCTGCCCCCCCAACTACATGTACAGTGAAAACCCAAATCTCAAAACATAATACCAAAAGACTATCAAGCTCCAACAGCCAATGAAATTAATGCGGAAGTGAAGTGTCAAGACACAACAAATCCACCCAGAAAGTTGAGATGTATGGTGTACTAGACAAATCATTAACCAAGGTCTTTAAATTTATGGATATGAACAGCTTCCAAAAAGTTTAAATCCAGAGGAGTAATGCATTTCTTGATAATGGTAGCTGAGTCAAAATTGAAATTATATCCCTCCCCCCCCAGCAATGAGAGGCGATAGAGGATTTCTGGAATTCTTTTTTCTTTACATAGTTTCTGTGTTCATTGACTCTGTAACGGAGTTTTCGTTTATTTGTCCAATGTAGGACAAACCACATTGGCATTGAATGTTGTAAACGCCCCAATAATTTTGAGGAGGAATTTGATCCTTAACCTGCGAAAAAGTTAATTTATTAACTGATTTAAAAACCACATTAAAATCATAATGTCTTAAGATAGTAGCCATCTTAAATCTAATGCTATTATAAAATGGTAAAATGATAAGGTTAGAATTGGAAACCGCAGTAACAGGAGAATCAAGATTATTAACACATTTATTAAGACTATGAGAAATTAAATTATTGATATAAGATAAACCTAAACCTCGATCAATAGCCACAGATGTAAGGTAATTTAATTCTGTAATAAGTGAATTATTATCTGAACAAATTAAGCGAGCTCTATTAATCAAATAAAGAAAAACCGAAGCTTTTTGGGATGGGGGTTGACATGAATTGAAATGGGGGTGGGGGGGGGGGGGTGTGACAGCAAAAGGTTTACGGTAAACACAAGTGTCAAAGGTGTTAAGCTGACGTGTAACCAACACATCCAGAAATGGCAATCTATTATCTATTTCAACTTCATAAGTAAATTGAATGACTGAATCTATTGAGTTTAAAATCGTTAATATATTGTCAACAGAAAATAGAGAAAGGTCCAAGATTGCAAAAGAATCATCTACAATAAAATGGGAAGTTGATAAGGTTAAACATTTTAACTTCAAAGTAATGCATATATAAATCTGCTAAAAAAGGACTAATAGGCATTGCTAAACCATCTGTCATAGAATAATATTGATTAGAAACTTGAAATGAATTTGTTTTAAACAAGTACTGAATAACTCAATGTTATTGATTTCATAATCTGTGTAATGAAACTCTTTTAATCTAGCAGTGAGACTTTGTAGTGCACCTTGAACTGGAACATGGGTGAACAGAGAAGTAACATCAAATGAAACCATGTGTAAAGAGGGAGAGGGGGTGAAGTTTTTAATCCTATTTACAAAAGAACTATAATTCTTAATAGTGTAAATATTAGAACTTGAAAGGAATGAAAAGCGTTTCTCTAAATATTTAGCAAGAGTGTATGAAGCAGAACCAATATTGGATACGACAGGCTGGAGGGGAACACCAATTTTATGAACTTTAGGCAGAGCGTGAAAGCGACTACAGTTTGCAATAGAAGGAATTAATGACATTTTTATTCTGTCATCAATACAAGGAGAGGTTTTTATAAGTTTTCTGGTACTTATTAGATCGCTGTCAGAAGGATCCCTATTTAATTTAATGTATGGCCCGGATTGTAAAAGATTCTGCACTTTATCCAAATAAACTGTTTTATCCTGTACCACTATTTGACCTCCCTTATCAGCTTTAGAGTTAACAATGTCATCATTAGATTTTACAGAGAATAAAGCTTCTTTAAGATCCTTTGTTATGTTTGGTTTGAAATTCATAGAATTGTGATCAACTGTGTCTTTAATGAGAACCCTAATGGAATACTTTTGAGAACTAGATAGTTTGCTAAATTTGAAACTTCTTTCAACTGGAGCAATAAGATTAGGTAAGTTTGGACGTTTGCTAAAAGAAAAATTATAATTAAGTTTGAGAGCTTTCTTTGTGTGTTTAAACGTTGTTTTTAAATAATCTATGAGAATTGTGTCACGATTTGTATAAGTGCTGCATTTTCTATACCTTGTTGAAAATAAACCATTTGTTGATGTGGCAAACGGATGGCATGTCTTATTATACAATGTGATTTATATCATGAATTCCGGGAGACGCCACATTCCTCAGGTGCATTAATATATCTGGCATTCACATGATTTGAAATTTCATCAAATAGAAATTAATATTGATTGTTGTTTTCGTGTATGACAACATTGGCAGAATCATAAGCTTTATAAATATACTTGTAAATATATTTGACAGATTTGATAGTGGTGCAAGGCTTCTTGTTAATGTGAGAGTCATATTTAAGAAAGAGCGTAGGATTGTATGGCACAACCCAACAATTATCAACAGGTATTCCATTAATAATTAGGCTATTATCTTCATGGCATTGATAAATGGATAACCATCAACACTGACTCAAGTTTCAGGCTGGAATGTTTTAGGAAAATTCTTGATACAGTAACCATTTTCCATGCAAGGTGAATTTGTGTTAACAGTTCTACATGGGCCATGTATCATTCATTGTCCTCAAAACAATTTCATGTAATAGAGGGTGATGAACTTGAAAGCTCTGCCTCTATGACTAACAATCTGTGAAGTATCATGGAATTTGAATTCCAGCTCAAGGATCAAAAGAATATGAGCATGATGTAGTCAACGTTCTTGAAACTCTATTGTGTATACATACGCAACACATTTTCCAAAGAACTCTCCTTTCGTGATATCATTTAACAGTGCATGTAATTTGATATGAAGTACGTGAGCTACTAAATCTGATTTGTCAGATGATGTCTGTCCATCAGGCAAGTTATTCTAAATTTCAGTCCTCTTGGGATTGTATGTAAAAGTACAAAAAAAATGTCTGGTTTACCAAATTTTGTGACAATTGCATTGACATCATGATACCTTTCACATATGTTTCGTGAGGAGCCTTGAAAGTAGATGGCAGTATAACAGCTCTTCTAGCTGGTAAATTTGCATTTGCAGCTGCTTGACAAACATAATCCACAAGTCCAGCATACTCTTCACATCGTAAATTTGATTGTGGCTGCCTGACAAAATTTAGATTGTTTGCTTCAACTTGAAGGTATGAATCAATAACGGGGTGTCTACAGAATCTAGAAATCAGGGAAGTTTATTGATATGCGAAAATATTTCAATTTCTCCTTTACAACAAGACTGTTTCATCGCCGAACATGTGATATTTAGGTCAATAATAGGATGTGATGAAGAGAAATCAAGCTGTGCTATGTACCAAGTTGGCATTCATAGCAATTCTTTTGTAGAAGAAAAGGAAGGAGAAACTTTGTCCTTCAAGCGCATATCCATTTCAGTTGTGTTTTTTTTAAATATTATATATTAGTACGTCTTTTTGGAGATGGAAAAATAAGCTAAATACATCTTGCCTTAAGGATTGATTATCTACATAAAGCACAGAGTAATGCTTGCTGAGGAACATCTTTGATTTCAGGTAAGCCATCTTTGAGTTTTTTTAATAAGTTTTTCTATTTATTGGTTTGAATAATAAACGATCGACTCTATTTTACAGATTTTTAATATTATTTTAATTTTCATTCAAATTAATCGGGAGAAAGGTGCTTAAACATTCTTCCTAATATAAAAGTTTTCATTGATAAAGTGGAAAAGGATAGAAATGCTCCTACCAGTCAGAGTTACGTACTCGTAAAAAATCGTATCCATGATTCATTGTTACCTACTAAATTGGCATTTTGTCACTCAAATGCAAGTGAATTTGAAGCTTTTTTAAGAGAATATCAAACTGATGTTCCATTTATTAAATTTGTAAATCCTCAAACAGAAAGGGTATGTTAAGGGTAATGAAACAATTCATTTTAAAAGTCAATTTAAAGAAGAATCCTTTGCAGGTTGATGTTGAGAAAATATCTACCGTAATTTCGGGAGTAAGCGCCGCGGCGCTTATGACTTTAAAAGTTAATAAATTGCCGATGCGGTGTTTCTAACGTGTGCGGCGCTTACGATATTTTTTATTTTTTTTTTAAGTTTTTATAAAGAAGGTTGAAAAAAGTTAAAACTGATAGCAATATATACCTGTTCTTGTCACCGTACGTGTTTACCTCCAATGAGAAACCTATTTATCCTTATTCACTTTATTTCTTTTATTAAAGTACTTTTATTTACAGTAATACACAATGCATTATAATAAATTAACTTTATTTCCTTCTTCTTTATCTTCTTAAATAATTTTGCTTTATTTACTTTCCTAACGTACTTATCGTACTTCTTCCATGTTTACTTTCTTCTGTCATGTTTGAAAAACTCCATTAAGTACATGGTGACGTAATCCTAACAGCTATCACGTAATGATGTCATACAAATCATATCGTCATCTTTGCACACGTTTGAAGCTGTCAGTTGCATTGCGTAATGACTTAGTTTTGTTATCTCGCCTTCCTTTCTTTGACCTACTAACCTAGTGTGGTGTTTAACGAATGACATGAACATAGTAGAGTGAGTAATGAATTCCGTACAGTTAGTTTATCTTGTTTCTTTAAGTGGATTCTCGGGAGGAATGTTTTTATCCAGTGTTGAATTAGGGGATGTCCCCACAGAAAGATTTGAGATTTTGCGTTTACAATGGTCAAAAAATGCATTCCCCCGGAGCCACAGAAATCCCTCCCGGAGAAAAGTGTCTGAATTCAACACTGTTTTTTATCGTAAAGTGGATGCGATAACTTTAAGTGGTTGTAATCCTTTTAGAATGAAATACAAAATATTTGAGAAAAAATTAAGAATTAAATAAAATAAAAAGCAAAATCCGTGATATGAACAAATGAAAAGGTAAAAAAATGTGGTAATACCCACGGTAAGTAGAACACTCGGTAGGGTTCACGCGCAGGTTTCGTTTCTCCCTCTGACGTCACTGGCACCCAAGTCCAGCCTTGGGTAACGCACTTTTCGCATTGTATAAAGCTTTCCGTTTCATAAAAAGATATTCAACATTTGTTTATTATCCAGTGTATGATATTACTGAGGTGCGTGACACTTGGAACATCTAGTAATTAAACATTTTTCAAATTCAAAGTTTATATACGTACATGCCTTTATTTTAAGAGTTTTCTAAAGCCTAAATCTTCTGTTTTCATTTGGTTATTTGGAAGTATTAACTTTCGCCGCAATTATCATTATTTTATTTAAACACATATGTAAAAAAAGTAGTTTTCTTACCTGCTCTGTTGTATTTCAATATTTTAGACACCGTCTTTCATAACATTTTTGCAATTTCGCTTTAATCCAAAATACTTTGAGAAAACTCGGAAAATGTTTGCTTCAATTCATACAACTTTGGAAAAAATGCACTTATAATTATGTTGTATATTTTCAAATATATATATTATACACTCATAAAGTTATATACTATTAAAATTTATAATTTTATACATTTTTTAAATCCCTATTTAATGTTCTAAAAACATAAAACGGATCTAATAATGTTTTTAAAAGTTACGAGTATAACTCTGAAAAACTCTATAGTACTATGTACTTTAAAACGCAGGCATTGAAAAATATTAATAGCATTTTCAGGGCAATTTTAGATAAATGTAAGAAAAGCTTTTTTGAATTGATACTTGGGATTTTTTCGAATTTATAAATATTTTTAAAAAAATTGTGTAATAACAAAACGAGTAAACAAAGTAAACAAAAAACTTCTTAAATAGCCGTAATAGCTTAAATAACGTTTTATAGATAATTAAAAAAAGAAACTCTTGAAATTTTTTGTATACACTAATACAGGTATTTAAATTATAAAATTATTGAAAATATCGGAAGAACAGGCTTTCTAGATAGTCTTCTAGAGAACATATTGTTACGTCCACTCTTATGTGAGAAAGGGTAGCGCAATTTCTGAAAGAACAACTTTTTTTTTTAAATCAACAATTTACTTTATTTACAAATAATTAGAAAATAAGTTAAAATCGGTATCAAAATATTAATAAATATAGGTCCGTACAACTTTTAACTTTAGGAACAGAATAATCATCGCACACAAGATTCTGCGACTAACTAACACGATGTCAAGTCTAAGTTATAATCTAGGTATTGGGCTTCCGGTTCAGTAAATATCAACTGTCTAACTCTCAAAGCCAAACACAAACTAGGTTGTATAACATTCAAAATTTGAAAAAAAAAAAAAAAAAAAAAAGTGTCATATTACGATATTGCGATTAAAAATTTTTAATCAAATATTTTTTGTATGATTAATATATCTATATACATCCTTAAATTTTTAGTACGCACTAAAGTATTATCAGGAAAAATTTAAATTACAAATTGTGAGTGGAATATTATTTTATATGGATTATCTCAATACTTTAAAATAAATAAAAATTATGGGATATATTTTCAAATAAAAATTGAGTTTTTATTCTATTGCTATACCAAATATTTTTTTCTCACAATATGCATTTTTGAAAATTTTAGATCCATGCCTGTTTATTAATCTAAGTTTTTGATTTAAGGTCCCATATTGCTTACAAACCCTTACATTTCATCGAAAAAAAAAAAAAACTACAGTGTTTATTTTATTTTTCTTTAGTTTTGAGTACATTTAACTATATCAGTACTCAAAACTAAAGCTAATTTCTATACATTTCAGGAATTGTAACACAGCGATTTCACTAGGCGAAGAATATTTAAATTCACCTCTTACATACACCTCTTCTGAATATGCAACTTTATTTTTAAAATAGAATTTTGAGAAAACTGGAATTTATATTGTTTCATAATTTCTTTACAACGAGAATTTTCTGATTTTTTACGTACTACATCGCACAATTTCCCCCCCTAACCAGCTGATATACACATATTTTTTATTTAATTTAGTTTAATTTTCTTATTTAAATTCATCTAATATCTGAATGATTTATCAGCGATATATGAGTGACTGTATTGTTCTTATTAAGAGAGAAGAAATATATAGGATTGGATTTATCTTGCTGATCACATTCATTTTTATTTAAGAAAAAGTTTATTTTCTTTCATGTATCTCGACAACTCATTCTTCTCTCTTTAATTTTTCAGCAATATCATTAGTGAAAAGTAATACTAAAGTAGTAGTAGAGCTGAAAATTTTTATGTGGAAACTGATTTATATTTTACAATTTGGTTTGGTTTAAAATTAAGCTGTTTTGCTTTTAAATTCTTTTACAAATCTGTTTCTTTAAAGTAAATTGAAAATTCTCTTGAATAATAAATGCAAAAATTATCTAATCTCTTGCATGCGTGCAGCAAATGGTTTTCATGCTATAGTATTTGTTTAAAAAGACGAAATGAAATTCCTTTGGAATATCTAGAAGAATTAATGCGTTGCTAATTATTTTAATGTCAAATCCTTTTAAAAAACTAACAATAAAAATAAGACACAAAATGATTATATGAAAAAGAATAGTAATAATAACATTTATTGTCAGGAAAAGAGAAAGAGAGCAATGCGAATAAATGGAAAAACACAGGGAGAGCTTGAACGATGGGTGCCAGTGACGTCACGAACTGGATGATCTACTGCGCATCTCGCTCATGGACCCTACCGTGTATTCTAAGTACCGTGGTAATACCGATCTGTATTATTTTAGCGATTTAAGCATTCACAAAGTGTCAATATTATCTGATGTTTTGAAAATAGTTTTCTACTTAAATTAATCATTTACGTTCGTAAATTTAAATGACAGAATAATGTCTAACGAAACTCCAAAGAAAAGGGAAAGGGGTAGAAAGTAAAAATAAAAATCGTCGTTGGTTTGGATCGCTCCCCTGTAAAGTTGCGTATCACGCATTACACATCCGAACCGTTCTGTCTCACGGAGTAAAGTTCTTTGTCCTTTTGTTCTCTTAACTTTTCCATTCACCATCACCCCTTTTATAAAAGTGGGTTGCTCGTGGCAATACTTGTCTCTCCCCGTCCCCTCTCATCATTGCTATTCGTCGCACTTGTGTTGTTAGTTTTCAACGTGGTTTGCTATTTTTGAATCTTTTTGAATTTTTTGATTGTTGGAATATTTTACGATGTCTCCCAAGTGACTTCGAAATTATACTGCTGCATTTAAATTACAAGTAATTATGAAAGCAGAGAATATCGGAAATCGTCGTGCAGCATGTGAATTTGGCATAGACAAAAGATACATTCGCCGATAGCGATCAGAAAAATCAGTTATTGAAAAAATGCCGAAATTAAAAAAAGCAAGACGTTGCGGTACAGCTCATTGGCCGGAGTTGGAAAAGAATCTAAGAAAGTGGATTTTAGAACAGCATGAAGAAGGGCTTTCAATCTCAACTGTAAAAATTTGAATGCAAGCTAAAAATATTGCTGCTGATATGAGAATTTCAAAGGAAACGCAAATTTGTGTTTCCATTTTATGAAGAGACACAAGTTGTTCGTGAGGCAAAGAACAAGTGTGGGACAGAATCTTCCTGCTGACTGGATTGAAAAGAAAAAAAAATTCGTGGAATTTGTAATAAAATTGAAAAATGAAAAGAATTTTAAGCCTTCCCAGTTGATCAATATGGATGAAGTTCCGTTGACGTTCGATTGCCCCTTAAGTACAACTGTGAATTCAACTGGAGAAAATTCTGTTTTCATATCAACTAAGGGGCATAAAAAAACTTCATTCACATGCGTTTTATCGTGTACCGCAAGTGGAGAAAAGCTGACGCCTATGCTAATTTTTAAAAGGAAAACCTTACCTAAAGAGACTTTTCCGTCGGATGTTGTGATAAGGTGCAATGAAAAAGGATGGAACAATGAAAAATTAATGATAGACTGGTTTTCTGAAGTGTGGAAAAAAAGAAAAGGTACTTTTCTCCAGCCAACTGGAATGTTGATAATGGATTCCATGGTGGCACATTTGACGGAGCCTGTAAAGGAAGCGGCCAGAAAATGTGCTGCCTCTTTGGCTATCATTCCTGGTGGGCTTACTAAAAAATTGCAGCCCTTAGATTTGATTCCAAATCGCATTTTTAAGCATCACATGCGACAACAGTGGGAGACATGAATGTCAAGTGGAATACACTCATATACTAAAGGCGGCAATTTGAAGAAAGCATCTTACGCGGAAGTGGTGAAATGGGTATCAGCAGCATGGAATGCTGTTGAGCTGAGTGCTATTATTTCGGGATTCTCAGCGGCAGAAATAATTCCTTCGAGTCAGGATGCTGATACAGATATTGAGATATCGGACGATGAGGAAAATAGCCTCGAATTGAGTGATGACATCCGAAAATTGTCCCAGTCAGACAGCGAATTGAGCGAATTTAATGGTTTTTAATTTTGCTATTCCATATATAGTGGATGCGACCCACTAATAAAAAGTGTGCCTAGTGGCGCCGACTACTTTAAAAAACGTGAAGCGACACGCAGAGAAGGGTTCGCAAAATGGGTATCAGCAGCATGGAATGCCGTTGAGCTGAGTGCTATTATTTTGGGATTTTCGCGGCAGAAATAATTCCTTCGAGTCAGGATACGGATATTGTGATATCGGACAATGAGGAAAATAGCCTCGAATTGAGTGACGACATCCGAAAATTGTCCCAGTCAGACAGCGAATTGAGCGAATTTGATGGTTTTTAATTTTGCTTTCCATATATAGTGGATGCGACCCACTAATAAAAAGCGTGCCTAGTGGTGCCGACCACTTTAAAAAACTATGGAGCGCCACGAGGAGAAGGGTTCGCGTCCCGCACTCTGAATGGTTACATTATAATTAACCAACGGTCGTCTCCTTAACACCCTGGGAATAAAAAACTAAATAAGTAAGTCATTTTATTTTTTAAAAATTCTTTAAAACATTAATTTTAATTGCGCTATTAATTGTGCTTTTTTTTTAATGTCTAAGTTTAGGCTTTTAATCTACATTTAGGGCGGCGCTTACGCCAAATTTTTTTTTTTTTAGAATGAATATTGCGAGTGCGGCGCTTACTCCCGAAATTACGCTAATTACCTGCCATGCAATGAAGTTGATGAAGGAATTTCTGCTTTATGCCGAATAAAAAAAAGCTAAAGTTTCTGATGGACAGTTAAACATACATTATAAAGAGTGTAGAAAATCTTTTGTACATTGTGTTAAAAAGTTACAAGAATGTTCTCCCTTGATGTTTGAACACAGACAGCAATATCTTATTTCAATCCTGTGGTGACTTTGGATCAAACACTATTTGGAAAAAGTTTAATTACTACTTATTCTTTGTGAAAAGAATTGGTTGAATTCCATTCAAGTTGACAGAGCAAAAAATCTGTGTCATATTTGGTACAACATGTTATCATCTGCAACGAGACCTTGTAATGATGCAATACTTGTTAAAATGATGATATACCATTGGAACAGCAATGTTGAGAGAGGTTTCTCCATTAATACAGATTGCTTATGGGAGATCATGAAAGAAGAAACTGTGATTAAAAGAAGAGTTATTTATGATGCCATACAAGCACACAGTGGTCTTAATAACTTTGAAGTTTCAAAGCAAATGATTCTCAGTGTGAGAAATTTGAGAACAAAATATGAAGAAGCAAGCGAAATGAAAAAACAAGAGAAGGAGAAACAGCAATATTTAAAAAGGATAAAAAGTAACTGAAAATCAGCTTAAAGAATTGGAAGCAAAAAAATCAAAAATTTTAGGTGATGCTCAAAGAAAATTGCAACCACTTAAACTTCTCTAAAGAAAACTCTTGATTTATTATTCATTCATTAGATTTTTAATACAATGATGATCCTATTGAATTCAATGATGAATAATTATATATTTTTTAAATGTATAAATAATTTCATATAATTAAAGGAAAATATTCAAATAGTTATTTTTGTATTTAGCTAGTTTCTTTCAGATTTTAAACTATTTACATTTTTTTTTCTTTTTTTGTGGTAATAACATTCTTTCCCTTTTATTTTGTAAACTAAGAAAGTTATAGAGAAAAAAAAAATGACATTTATACTTATCAGTATTAGAGCCATACCGAGTACTCAGTACTCAGCCAATACCATTGTAAGAATTTCATTTTTTAAGCATAGGAATTTATAACTGATCTGTAAAAAGTTATTTGAATATCAATGTATAATATATGCAATAATTCATAAAACTATATACTCGGTATTTAACAATATGTCTACAAAATAAAGAAAAAGTTAAGAATAAAAACTCTCACAAAATAATTCCAGATTAAAATTTAGTTTCGCATTTATACAAATAAAAATAAGTACTTTTTAAATACAGTACAGAACAATTTATCCAGAATGGTTGGGGTCAGATGCATTCCAGATAATCAACATCTATTTGATCAGATTCAGAGCCTAATTAACTTTATTTTGGGCCCGGGGAACCGAGCCATGTTAGGGCCCCCTTAAGAAAAAATTCATGCATTATATAATCTTGACAAAGAGCTTTATGTGCAGTTTACAATTTAAAACATAGCTTTACAAAAAACAATATATTATAGACACTTGTAAAAAAAATACATTAAAAGATATAAAAATGTAAAATCTTTTGCACTGCATGGTCTTTAGAGTGAGGGGAAACTCTCAACCCATACTAATGAATGAAACATGTTAAATGTAATATCCGTTCTCAGATTTTCGAAGTTTACATCACAATTCGTTGTCTTTGGTCAAAAATACTTAGATAGTGTAGTTTACATGAATGGGAAAAATGCATTGTTTTTCTAGGAACTAACAAATTTGAAACTGAGGGCTCGGGGCATGTCCCCCTGATCAGATTTGTAGGATATATGTGGCTATGACAGTGTTTTTAGATCTCAAATTAATTATTAGACTACTCAGAAAAAATCAGGTCCAAATTAGATCAGACATAAACCAAAGTTTAAAAGAAGCCAATTTTATAGAAATACCTTGAAAATAAAAACTCCCCTGTTTCCTATGCATAAAAATCAAAATGCCGCCCGATAGACGACTAACCATGCTTCCATTTCAAATCTTTCATAAACATCTTTTACTTCGGGAGGATGCACCCATGTGTCCACAATGCCATTTTGATTACCCTTCATCATGTTTTAACTGACTGTCTGGGCCTTCGGAATCAAATAAGGGACTCATAAGAAACATCATTTTGGATAATTGGTTTTCTGATTAACTGGTTTCTGGATAAATGGTTCCATATTATATATAGGAAAACAGAAAATACTACAAATGCAATAAAAAAAATTAATAATTAAATGTATTATATTTAAAATTATGGTGCAAAAACACCAAACGTTCTACATTATCAGTAGACAGGGCATTTTCTTTTGATACTGTAAATTTGGCCTGCCTCTGAAAATATACGTTCACTATAAACAGTGGTTGAAGATGCACAAAAGAATTTTTTTGCAAGGTTGCACATAATCTGAAAAGTTTTTTTTTTTTTTTTTTTCCCCCACCATGCAAATGGAGTGTTTGTTTTACATAAGTTTTCTGTTAAGAAAGCCTGATCTCTTTTTGTACCAATTCTTCATGCAGAAAATTTCAAACTAGTACTAGTGCCACTATCTTTTTGCTCATTCACAATTTCCACAAAGCATTGCCAGAAAATAGATGAACTTTTTATTGGCATCTTCTGCTTCTGTTTTGGTTCATGTACATTAACATTCTCATGATGTATTTTTTGTTCCTTTGGTGGATTTTCAATTTCTTAATCATCTACACGCATCAATTCTAGAGCTTGTTTTTAAAGGCATTTTTTAATCACACGCTTATAATTTTAATTGAAAAAGGTTAGTTTATAGCAAGGATCAACAGTAGAAATAAAACAAAATTATCTTGGATTTCATATTAAATATCCTGGTTATTCTGTTTTTTTTTTTTTTTTTTTTTTTTTTTTTTTTACAAATTGGGACGCTATTATTCAGTTCACTTTTTAATGTATTTTTCATGGTGCCACAGCCAAAGTGATTTGATCATTCTTTTTCCAGGAATTGCTGCAGCGTTATGATTGAAGGTATAACTTCTGATAAATTTGATTCCTTTAAACTCATCATTTTGTTATCTCCTCAAATGATGTTAATAATTTCACTACACTTTCTATTAACTGTCACTGATCTGTGGTTAGATGTGCTATTTCATTTTCACTGGCATAAAGGTTAAGAGGCCTCATTAATTCCTGTAGTCTTTGCAACATATAATATGTAGAATCACACCTTGTAGAAACATCTTGAATTAACTTTTTAGGATTCATAGATAAATCAATTTGAATTTTTTCAAATTTAGTACATGCTGCTGCAGAATGATTAAAATGTCCCACAACATTTCTAGCTTCAACTAGCATATCTGAAATTGCTCGTTGAGATGCCAAGTCTGATTTTACTGTCAGCTGCATAGTGTAAATAGTGAAAGATACACTTTTAAGATCTGTATCATTACACCCTTTTGTAATATTAGCAGTTCCATCTCAAACTAATAAGTGTATGACTTCGTCTTTAATATTCCACAGTTCATTATGCTGCAAATCATGTTCATAATTTCTATTCAAGTATGATGACCTGGAAAGAATTTTACATCTACCATTGCATGCTGAAAATCTATATTTTCTGTCAGCCAATGTGCAGTCCAACTGATAAAACTTTGATTCGTATATGAACAAGTCCATATATCACATGTGAAAGCAAGATGAGCCATATCTTTTAAGCTAGATGCAATCATCAATTTGCATCGCTCATATGTCTGGAATGATTTTTTCTGAGAAGTATTTTCTAATTGGTAATGAATAATGGAGTTTCATTTTAGTCATCGGTCATTTGAATCTAATATCTTCAACCATAGATAGAGGTTCATCATCTGCAGCAATCATCTCACCAATACAATAATGAATTTCTTTGGCTCGAGAATCATTAATTTCTCACTTACTATATTTGCCTTCAAAGGATTGTTTTAAGGTTATGTGAGAACGAGTAGATTGAGTAGTTGAAGATGAAGAAGATGATGATCAAATCTGTTGCTGGTCTCCTGTATCTGTTTGTTTGGGACTGGGACATTGCTTTTGCATGGATGAAAATTCTGTATAATGTTTTGTTTTTACATGATTGCTCATATCTGTGTTACTTGCAATTTTTCCTTTTCCATTTCTTGATATTATACATTCACATAATGTGAATTTCACTTTTGTAACATCAGAAGGTAATTTTTCAAAGAAATTCCATACAAAACTTCTCTTAGTTCTATCAAAATGACTCTTAACAGCTGTAACATAAAAAAATAATTTGGTTGTTTGGTTGTAAGGGTTTTATGGCACAAAATCCCTTAAGGGACATGCTGCGCCAAAAAAGTAGACTAAAACATCAAAAAGGTGAGAAATAGAACAATGACAAAATAAAAGAACAATAAGAAGAGCAATCTGGATGGGGTATCCCATCCGGATGTAGTCAAACAAGTGTAGAAAATACTAAATTTTACATATTAAAAACAGTAGAGTAAAAACGTAAAAGTAAGTAAACAAAAAGTGCAGTCTGGAAGGGGTTCCCTTCCAGATATCACAAAGGTGTAACCAGAAAACTTAATCTTTAAACCAAAGAAAGATACAAAAAATTATATTTCAAAATAAAATCCTGTCTGTTTTAAAAAGGTAAAGAGTGCCCCATGAGGTATTTCCCCAATGAGGTTTGTCAATAGTGGTGATGATGACTTAAAATAAGTTCTATACAAATACTGGAGGCCCGGACAGTCAGTTAAAACATGATGAACGGTCAGGTAATTAAAATGACAATGTGGACACATAGGTGCATCTTCCCGAAGTAAAAGATACTTATGAGTGATCCTTGAATGTCCAATTCTCAGACGAGTAAGTAGAACATCTGTTTTTCTTAGATAACTCGGAGGCCAGGTCATTGTTAGAGGTTTGATATGGTGCAGTTTATTATTGTTTTCTAAATCTCAACTTTCTTGCCATTTATTCTGAATAAAAATATTTATAAGTAGTTTAACGTCTGAGAAAGGAACATTATGGTGTAACGGAATAAAAGCACGTTTTGCCGCCTCATCTGCTTTCTCATTGCCAGGAATACCCATGTGTCCAGGTACCCAGCAGAATAAAATATTATAACCACGTCTTGTCAATTTGTTATAAAAATCTAGGATGGATGAGACAAGACGATGCTTGTTAAAAGATTTCATTGCGTCAATAGAACTATTTGAGTCTGTATACATAATGAAGGATGAGCTATGACGATGAGATATGTGCAACATGGCTCTCTCTATTGCAATCAGTTCAGATGTAAAGACAGAGATAGAAGGATGAAGACGATAGCTTAATGAAGTGTTGTCACAAAATACACCACAACCAACAGTATTACCGCTCTTAGATCTATTTGTATAAATGTCACTATAGCCATTATATTTTGCTCGGTGTGCGGCAAATAACTGTTGAAAAACTGCAGGGGCCAAGTTGTTTTTATCATATCCTTTAAAAAGATAGAGCGCTGTAATATCAGGAGGTTTCCAAGGAGGGTGTACATGCAATGGACATGGACTCACCCTGATATTACTCAGTGGGCTATTATCAGTAGTATTTCTAATTCTGACACCAAAAGATGGGATGCAAGATGGTCGATGCTGATAAAGAATATCATTGTCTGTGTTTAAAATGTATGTAAGAAGAGGATGGCCAGGATGTGAAAGGAGACGGTAATAAAGTTCTAAAGAAAAAGCTATTCACGATAGTGGTGTAATGCTGGTTCATTGCAGTCAACATAAAGACTTAAAACTGGAGAGGTACGAAATGCACCAGAGCAAACACGGAGTGCGCTATGGTGCACAGTGTCAAGTTTTTTAAGAATAGAATTATGTGCGGAATTATAGATTGGCAGGCATAGTCAATTTTGGAACGGATTATAGAGTGATAAATTTTCAAGAGAGAACCACGGTCTGCTCCCCAAGAAGTGTTTGAAAGCACCTTAATTAAATTAAGTGATTGCTCGCACTTTTTACGTGCACTTTTTAATGCACACAAGAAGTTTTGTCTTGGGAAATAATAAAACCATTTTTATTTGTCCATTGAATAATACGGTTGATAGCAATTTGTAATTGTCTCTCAATAAAACGCATATCTTGTCCGTTAGATAAAATTTTAAAATTGTCAACATATAGTGTACTCTGCACACAAGGGGGTAATTGATGCAGTATATCATTTATCTTGATTGCAAAGAGGGTGACACTCAGAACACTGCCCTGTGGTACACCCTCTTCTTGTACATAAAAACTGGAGAGAATCCCCCCAATTCGAACTTCAAAATTCCAATGACGAGGAAGTTCTTAATAAAAATCGGGAGGTTCCCATGAAAGTCCAAGTTAAAAAGGTCGCGAAGGATACTATGCCTCCATGTCTTGTCATAGGCTTTCATCATGTCGAAAAAAACAGTGACGAGATGGTTGCGTTTTAAAAAAGCAGTCCGTATATGGGTTTCTAAAAGAATGAGGTTATTGTTGGTAAATTTCCTTAACATGGTCTTATTACTTATCCTTCTATAGTCTTATCACTCATTCAACCATTACTTTCAGTCATTCAGCCATTATTCTTTCAACTCTTTTAATCAGTTAAATACATTCATATCTAGTTCATTTAAACAATGTTAAATATAGTTATCAACCAAATATCTAGTTATATGCCTATTACATAATACTTTAACAGAAACTTTGGCTAAATTCAATAGTTTACTTTTCTATTCAAATATTCTAAGTTTTATAATAGCTCTTTATTTTTTGAAATAAACATCTCTCATTTTTTTACTTACCTTTATTAATACACTGTTGTCTAAAATATAACTTGGCTTTTTCCTATATTCACTCCTCTATCAATACTTTAGTTTTATCTATTTGCAAACCACGAAATGTTTACATTTCTATCGGCCATTCATAAATATTCATCATTACATTAGTCACTGTATCGAAAGGAGTTACGACAGCTGACAGAAGTGACGTAGGCAGTTTGTCTTCATTTGCATTTTTCTCCTTCAGTGTCGAACGAACGTCATGGACACACCCTCCAATCATTCCAGTGCCGGTAGTGACGTTTTGTATGCGGGATGAATGATTGCATAGTCAAAGAGGATGTTTCCTGACAGGTGATATTTATACAACAGTCTGCCGTGCATATGCTAGCTTGAAGCAGCTTCGTGGTTTTATAAGTCTTTGCTTATTGTTTTATTTTAATCTGTTTATTATCACAAGTGGTTTTTTAAAACTTAATGAGGCTGTTTTATTTAATGTTATTGCCGAAGTGGTCATTTGCCGTTGTACTTAATTAAAGATGAATTGGGATTTTACCGACGACATTGTGTAATTAAATGGCTGATATTTTACAGAGAAAAATAGACTGATTTTCTGTTTACAAGTTTTTCATCGAGGATTGTTGAAATGACTACATGCAGTCCAGACACATTTTTGATTTATAGTATGATTTCTTTATTATTCAATAGTTCTTTTAAATAGAATCAAGGATTTATTTAAAGTAACTTATAATTTTTCTGTCTTGTTATTTTCTTGGTTGGTTAAATTTCTCCTCGTTTGCCATAAGTTCTTTTACTGATGTTTCAACAGTGTTTTTCCTTCATGAAAGATTTATATGACACTATCATAATCTATTGAGACTCAGGGTCTGGTCCGATGTTTATGGTTGTTTTATGTCTATAATTCGTTTGTCATTGGGCTCGTTGCAACAGTCTGCATTAAGCACCCTGAGTGACATGTTTTGTCTTGGCTCCTATTTGTGTACTTTAATACGACGGTATCCACGACTAAGTGCCGATAGTGAGTTACCGGACAAGTTATGGAGGGTTGACTGAGTTTGAATATATTAGTGTGAACTTTAGGGCAATAATTATTATGAGGAAAATTAAGATCATTTTAATCAACTACAGTTTTATTTACAGAGTTAATAAAGTAATTCAATCCTTTTATTAAATTCATTTTTTTTTTTCTATAACTTATTTTTTAAATGTTTAAAAAGTTAATAGAAGCCTTTTTATATCTTTATTGAAAATTAAAATGAATTTAAAGTTAAATCAATTTGATAAAATGAAATACAACTACAATATGATTTCATGAGTTAACATATTTAAGTTAATAGACTTTCAAGAATTAACTAGTTTTTCCTTTTGAAGCTCCTTAACTAATTTCTTGATGTTATATGGTGATAGTATGAGGGTTATTTAAATGTGTAAGTATTATAACTATCTAATGGCATATTACTTCGATTGGATAAAGTTTGTGCAAAGCTATTTTGAGATGTTACCACATATGGTCAAGATTTATATTTTGTTTTTACTATTGCTTTTCGTTAATAAAGTTAAGTTTGGTGTTTTTAAATCTATTTGGTTATTCTTTACATACATAACATTTTTATTCATAGTTAACTGAATATTTTTCTCCTTTAAAATTACTTTTTACCTGGGCAATCTAAGTCAGCATATATGCTCCATTAGCGTTTTAACTCTCTTATTTATATATGTTCTCATATCTTGGAAATTACCTTTTGGTTATTTCCTCAAAGTTTGCAGAGGCTACTAGAGAGTGCGATAGGCCTGTAATTGTTTGGGTCACTGGAATCTTTTCCTGGTTTAGGAAAGGGAATGATAATACAGTGAAACCCTGATTTAACATCCCCCGAATCTACGTTTTTTTCGCATTATACGTTTTTTTCATCAGGTCCCAGTTTTTCTGTATAATTGTAATGTTAATTTAACCTGGATCGTAAGTTTCTTATTTATGAAATTTCCCGCATTTTACGTTTTCTCTGGAAAGTAAAAAAAGAACGAAATGTTCTAAATAAGCAATAATTTTTCCTTTTGTGTTTTTTTAAAGTTAATCTACGTTGATGAAAGTTATGCAATCTATGAAAGCAGAAACGCTTTCTAAAGACTCCTGTCTTCTGAAACTGGTTTCTGCCCCTTCTTTGTTGAATACCTGCTGTCGCGGACTGCTTCCTCCCCCACCCCCCCCTCAGATAGCTGGCGGTAGAGCAAAATAAAGAAACAACACACTTTATTGATGTAGGAATGAGATGGGCAGGGGAACAGACACTCTTGTTACCAATCAGATGGGGTGGCTCATTTCTTTCGTAGGGTTAGGGAAAGGTGTCCTTACCCTTCTTCACGTTTTCAAATTCAGTTGCTGTTTAGCACGCAGTGGTCGCATTTCTAACCTTTCTGTGCCAAAATGATGAGTAAAAAACACAAAAACTTTTCTGTTGCTGAGAAAGCCGAAATTGTTAAACAATTTGATGAATTCCACGGAACCCGAGTAGCGTTCGCTCAATTGCAAGAAATTCCCGTGACAACTCTGCAATCTATGCTACAGGAAAAAGAATGCATTGAAGAAAACATCGAGAAAGTGGGAGAACAAAATGCCAAGAAACGGAGAACATTGAAAAAATCGCCGTACGACAAGCTGGAATGTATCTTATTAAAGTTGTTTAAAGAAGCTCGTGCCGCGAATGTACCTGTAAATGGCACAATACTAAGAGGAAAAGCTCTAAAAATCGCCGATAGGCTTGGTGGTTTGAAAGATTTCTCAGCTTCAAATGGCTGGATTGACCGAATGAAAAAAAGACATAATCTTGTGTATAGATCGCTTTCGGGAGAATCATCAAGTGTAAATGAAGCTACAATAGAAGACTGGAAGAAAAATCTACCAAATTTGACCAAAGGACATATTCAATGCGGATGTAACCGGACTTTTCTTTAACCTCCTACCGGATAAAAGTTATGTTGCTAAAGGAGACACCTGCCATGGAGGGAAGATGTCTAAATTGCGTCTTACGGTTTTACTGTGCTGTAATTCTGATGGAAGTGAGAAGCTGACGCCTCTTGTTGTTGGAAAGTCGCGCAACCCACGATGCTTCATAAACATGAGAAGTTATCCGACAAAGTACGAAGCAAATAAAAATGCGTGGATAACCAAACCCCTTTTCGAAGACTTTTTGCGCAAATTATAAAAAAAAAATGGAGTTGCAAAATAGTAAAATAATTTTGTTCATTGATCAATGCAGTGCACATCCGGTTTTGCAGCTGTCTAATGTGCATGTCAAGTTTTTTCTGGCAATTTGCACAAGCAAATTGCAGCCTTGTGATCTCGGCATTATTCGATCTTTCAAGGTTTTTTTTATAGAAAGCAACTTGTCCGGAAAGCTGTAGCTGAAATAGAAAATGGAAACCTAAATGACGCCTGTTAGTTAAAGTTAAGTGTTCTAGAGGCCATGCATTTTACTTCTGCGTCGTGGAGAAATGTTACACATTTGTGCATTCCCACTGTTTTGAAGAAAGTGGAATCGTAGCATCTAAAGAACCAAGAACAGATGAGGAATCAGCTGCGGTAGATTCGGAGAATGATAACGAAACAGTTAGCTATGATTTCGGCGATTACATCCCGGAAAATTTAGCAACATATGAAGCTGAAAGAGCTACTGCTCCATCCGTAGCCGATGTTATGGACTTTTTGTCCACCGATAAAGATGAAGAAGAAGAAACAGAAGCACAGCCTGTCCCTTCTTTCAATTTTGCATTTAAGAGCTTACAAACAGTGAAAGACTAATTTTCTTTCTCAAAAAGACCAGGAAAAAACTTGCAAAGTATTTCAATACTAGAAGATGCTGCATTCACTTTGAACTCAATACTAAAAAACAATCCACTATTACACACTATTTTCAACCTAAACGCCAGGATTCGCAATTAAAGGTGTTATTAAAATTATCTTAAAATGGTATGTATAATAATGTTTTTTTCGTAAAATATAGATTGTAATACCTTTTGATAGTCATCTTTACTGCCTTTGTTTTTTTTCATACGATATTTTGCCTTCTATGTATTTCCCGTATTTTACGTTTTTCCCCGCATTTTACGTTTTTTTACTCTGTCCCTTGAGAAACGTAAAATCGGGGTTTCGCTGTAGCTTTAGACCAGGCATTAGGGAAAGTTTGTTCAATCCATATTCTATTGTAGAAAGTAAGTAAGTTATTGAGAGAGGTGGTGGAAAGATATTATACCATGGTATATGTGATACCATCGTGTCCTGGAGCAGTTAAATGGCTCTTTTGCAAACATCTTAATAGCTCTGGAATAGTAAATGGTAGATTATAACCATGAGAATTGCGAGAGTTAAAATTGATGCTGGTATTTTCCATTTGTCTATTGTATGATAAAAAAGGTTCTGGGTAAGAGTCAGAGCGAGAATGGGATGCGAGGGTACTGGCTATTGTCTCAGCTATATTTTTGGGAGATGCTATGATTTGGCCATTGTGTTTTAAAATTGAGATGTGATTTTCAGAATATAGTCCCATATTATTTTTCACCTTTTTCCAAAGAACTTTACTTGAGGTATTACAGTTTATATTGGAGATGTATTGCATTCAGGATTCTCGTTGACTTTTATGGCACACTCTTCTAGCATCAGCCTTTGCTTATTTGTATGCAATGTAATTAGTATTATTGGGATAACTCCAGAAGATGCCCAAGCCTTCTGTTGAAATTTTTTTGCCTTTTTGCATTCATCATTCCACCATGGTTTCCTGTGCTTTGGGGTAGAAAGTGATTTAGGAATGCTAATATCTGCTGCATTGATAATACATTGGGTAATATTATCAGGCACATCGTCAATATCACCTTCTATCATATATCGCTAGTAATTTTAGCAAGGTCTGTGAAAGTTGGCTAATTAGCTCTGTCATAGACATAGCAATTAAAACAGTTATTAGAATCTCTTTGAGGAGTAGTCTGCGAGATAAAAGTTGGAAAATGGTTACTGCCATGCAAGTCATTAGAGACCCAGAAGTTCCAATATGGATAGATAGATGGGGAGCAGAAAGTGAGATCTATTGCATGAAAGGTGTGGGTTGGTTCATGAAAAGAAGTATGATCGGTTGGTTGATTGAGGTTTTATGGCACAAAGTCCCGGACATGCTGCGCCAAGACAATGTCAACATGAAAACATATTTATAACCAAATAGTTGAGTAAAAAAAATCTATCAAAAATATAAGAAAACCAGAAGCATTAAATGAAAAGAGTAATATGTATAGTTTAAAAACATTTAAAAGAATCAAAAGTATTATAATTAAAAACTGTGAAGTTAAAAAGTAATATCATTAAAATATAAACAAAGTTTAAGATTATGTACAAATACCACGTAATAACAAGTTTAAAAATCACAAAAGTAAAAAACAATGTAAACTTAATTAGGTACAAATTCATCGAAAACTACATTATCTTCGTCATCACTCGAGTCATATGATTCAGATTCCATTGCTTCATCTACATACTTTTGAAGGTTTTTTGGATCCTTTATATTATTAACTGATGGGTTGTTTTGACATTTGTCCTTGCCCTTTTTCTTCACAGTTTTCCACTGTGAAGAACTCCGAATTATCTTTTTCTCTTTCTGTATGCAAGTTTTTTTTGCTTGGATTGTGAGTTTGACTAGTATCAGGTCTATGTGATGTTTTGAAAGATGTAGCAGCCTTAGTCTTAGACTGGAGTTCGGAAGACTTTTTGGATTCACTTCTGCTTTTCCGAATACAAGATTTTTGGCCTGGTTTCTCAGTCTGGGAAATATTAGGTTTCTGCAATTTGCATGCCAATGGTATAGAAGTTTGTTCAGTCTGATGATCGGATGACTTTTTTGGTAGATTCGAAGGACTTTGACACTAATTGATTTGGCATACTATTTTAACAGGTTTTGAGGATGGTAGCCAACGTTCTAATAGTGGGATAGCATAGCATTTAGAACCACAACTGACATCACAGGTTTCTTTATTTGAAGTGGTTCTTGATTGCGTTTTAGCAGAGTTAGTAGGAGGAAAGGAGGTGTCAGTTTGGGTGCTTATTTGCCTTACAAGTTTTGATTGTTTTCTAAGTATACTGGAGTAAGATACCCCAACAGATGGGGTCCTGGCTTCAACTAGTTTACGGGCTTCAGGGTCTGAATATTTTTGAGTAATCTTAACTGCAAGAATTGCCTTTTCACGTATCCAATTAGGACAAGAGCGAGAGTACGATGTATGGTCACCTTTACAATTAGCGCAGCTTTCTCGTTTTTTGCAAGTTTTACCGTCATGGCCGACTTCTGCACAACGTGCACAAGTAACAATCCACGACAGGTAGTATTAGTATGCCCATAACGCTGGCACTTAAAACAACGGAGAGGATTAGGGATATAAGGCCTAACTGGACAGTTTAGATAACCAGCTTTAATTGTACAAGGTAAAATATGGCTATTGAAAGTTAGAATAATGTGTTTAGTAGGAAGTATTTGCCCATTTCGACGGATAGTGATACGACGTACATCTATGCTATTTTGATCGCTTAAATTAGCAAGAAGTTCTTCTTTTGTAGAAAATAAAAAATCTGGTTCAGATATTACACCACGGCAAGTATTAAGAGTTTGATGTGCTTTAACAGAGACAGAAAAATTACCTATAGTATTGCAATTTGACAGAAGTTGTGACTACCTGGCTGAAGAAACCTTAACCAGTAAGTCCCCAGACTGCAATTTTTTGAGCGAGTGACCATCACCAAATACAGACTGAAATGTTTTTGTTATAAGAAAAGGTGAAGTTTTTCTGAAAGAACTATCTGAGAGACTATCAGTGCGTTTAATTAAAAAAAAAAACGAGTGAATAAAGTCTGTATACTTTGTTGCTCGCCACTTGGGAGAGAAATAGAAGGAATGTTAGTATTTCCATCCATAATTGAAAAAAAAAATAGAATTCAGACCCCGGCCGCACCACCCACTACCGAGCCCAACAAGGGGATGCACATTTGTGCACCAGCGCTAGCCAGTGCCCATACGGTCACAAGACACTCCTATGCCAGTCTCCACCCTTAACGAGATGGCTAGTAAGTACTCGCTCACTTGATCCCCAGCCAGTGACAAGTCAGCAGACCAGCTGAATGATGCATATGGGACCAATATGCACCTCTCGTCTACCTGAAGCAGAGGCCAAAGCAGTGTGTTGGTTTCCCTCAACTACCAGGATCCCCCTTTCCAGGGAAACGGGTCGCCATGCGCGGCAAGTTGTGGCTTGCCGTGTTGTGGTGACAACACGTGGGTGGTTTACAATTGTTGGTAGGTTAAGTTTTTTGCATAGGATTTATGGTTTGGTTTCACAGGGGTGTTTATTTGTATTTTGAGAACCTCTACTATGGAATGGAAGTTTAGAAACAAAAGATTGTGATGATTTTGAAGAAGCATTTGTAGATGATTTAGGAGGAACAGATTTTTGTGAATTAGGAGGAGCAGATTTAGGTGACTTAGGAGGAGCAGATTGCGTCGATCGATTTGTCTTACCAGAATTATTAGACAGGTCGTTTTCTTTTTGATTAGGTTGGCAATTAGGTCTAGTTGGGAATTCAGTTTGAGTTGCAATAGTTTTATAAGTTTTATGGACGGTTTTAGATAAGGCAGCAGCATATGATACACCAACTTTGGACGTTCTGGATTCGACTATTTTTCTGGCTTCAGGGTACGATATATTTTGTTTTGTGCGTATTGTCTGTATTTCTTTTTCTATTTTCCACATTTCACACGATTTAGCATAGGATGGATGATCTTTTTCGCAGTTGACACAACAAGGTCGAGCATTGCATTGCCCACTTTCGTGGCAAACTGCACTACACAGACTACAGGTTTCTTTACCTCGGCATGTTTTTGAGTGCCCAAAGTGCTGACAGTTAGAGCAACGCAGTGGGTTTGGGATGTATGGTCTGACTAAGCATGTTAGATATCCAGCTTTTATATATTTGGGTAAGTTGGGAGTGTTAAAGGTCAGAATAATATGCTTGGTAGGTATTTGTACTTGGTTAGCTGGAATTTGTTCATCTTAGCGGTTGATTTTTATATGTCTACCTGCTATGACATTTTGTTCCCTTAAGTTTTCCACTATTTCATCTTCGGTTACATGCAAGAGGTCATATTCTGATATCACTCCGCGGGATGAGTTTAAGGCTCTATGTGGCGATATGATGACAGCTATGTTTGGAAAGTGAGTACATTTTTTTAAGTTTAATTCTTGTTGGTTATTGCTTACTTCAATTAGGAGTTCATCTGTACGGAGTTTTTTTATTGTTTTGGGTTCGCCAACCATCCTTGGTTAGATTTATTAATTACAAAGGGTGATGTTTTATCAAAACCCCCTTCTTGTCGTTTGACGGCAAAGAATCTTTCTTCAGTTTTACTTTCATGAGAGTTGGGATTGTTAGATTCCGTTGTGGAAACATAATCCTTGACTCTCTCACTCCATGATTCTTTATTGCCTTGATTGACAATAGCATTTTAGCTAGAAATCAATGTATCAATATATTCTTTATTAGCTTGTGGGGCCTCCACATCGCATGTCTTATATTCTGATTTTGTAGCCATATTTGAGAGATATTGTTAAAAACGCCAGGCATCGGGCCTGGTCACCGACCCTCCTTCTTACCATTACTTTAGGCGCAGGTCTCAAATGGGTGAAAACTATCAATAAACTTCCACGTTTTTCGAACGTTGGATTAAACTCGATAGCATCTCCAAACTCTAGTTCTTTCACAGTGGAACTCGGTTGTCGTAGGTAAGCCTTTACAGCTCTGTCCAACCTACAATGCCCTTACGCCGAAAGGTACCAGTCGCTCAGTGAATTCCTAACCGCCACCATACAAGTATGGCGTCCACCGCTCATGGAACCAGAATTCGAAGATGCCCTGCACTCTGGGACTCAAGATCAGCCTAAAAAGGTAGAAACGAGGCGATGAGATTAAAAAACTTCAACATCCAGAGTGTCTCACGTGAAAATAAAAAAATTCGCTATTGTAAAAAAGAAAAAGTAATGTGAGAGAGAACTTAGAAAAAAGGTGTATTTTTTGTCTTTTTTAAACTTTTTTTTTTAACTAACAGAACGAGAACAATGTTAGTAGAACAAAGAACAATTTGAACAAATAAGTTAGTAAAAAACTAGAACATGAACTGGAACAAAGAGGGATAACAAACTAAAAAGAGAAGATTAAAAAGTGTGAAACAAAAAAAAAGGATAGACAACCAAAGAGAGAAGACAGGAAAGGAGAAAGATCGCTCGGGAATCCGGGGTCGCGAAACCCGTAAATACCTAAAGAAGGTATTCCCTGGGGGGATCAATCCTTGGAAAGATTTGTGAATCAAAAAGGGAGAGGTTTTGTCAAAATTGCCTTCTTTCCTTTTAACAATAAAGAATCTTTCAGCACATGGATCCTCCGTTCTATCAGCCCAAGATTTGGGTTGGCTCTGATTTATATCTGCTTGCACGCCAGAGCCTGATGTATTGAGTTTCTTCTTTGACTTACTCAGAGACATTACAGTCTCAGGCTGAATGTTGAGTGAAGCATAGGGTTGTGGGGCCTCCACATCACATGTCTTATTTTATTGAGTGGTAACCATATTTGAGAGAGATTATATGAAACGCCAGACATCGGGCTGGTACCGACCCTTCTTCTTACCGTTACTTTATTTAGGCGCAGGTCTCAAAAGGGTGAAAACTATTCACAACACTTTTCACGTTTTTCGAATGTTGGATTAAACTCGATAGCATCTCCAAAATCTAGTTCTTTCACAGTGGAACTCGGTAGTCGTAGGTAAGCCTTTACAGCTCTGTCCAACCTACAACTTCTTATGCCGAAAGGCACCAGTCGCCCAGTGGATTTCTAACCGCCGCCATACAAGTATGGCATCCACGGAACCGGAATTCGGAAATGCCATGTACTTTGGGATTCGAGATCAGCCTAAAAAGGTAGAAACGAGGCGATGAGATTAAAAAACCTCAACACCCAGAGTGTCTCACGCGAAAATAAAAAAATCCACTACCGTAATTTCGAGAGTAAGCGCCGCACCCGCAATATTCCTTCTAAAAAAAAAAAAAATTGCCGTACGCGCCGCACCTGGCGTAAGCGCCGCACCTGGCATAAGCGCCGCACTAAATGTAGATTAAAGGCCTAAACTTAGACATTTTAAAAAAAGAACAATTAATAACGCAATTAAAATTAATTTAATGTTTTAAAGGATTTTTAAAACATAAAATGACTTACTTATTTAGTTTTTTATTCCCAAGGACTTGAGGAGACATCCGTTGGTTATTTATAATATAACCATTCAGAGCGCGGGACGCGAACCCTTCTCCTCATGGCGCACCACGTTTTTTAAAGTGGTCGGCGCCACTAGGCACGCTTTTTATAGTGGGTCGCATCCACTATTCAGCAAAATCAAAAGCCATCAAATTCACTCAGTTCGCTGTCTGATTGGAACAACTTTCGAATATCGTCATTCAATTCGAGGCTATTTTCATCATCGTCCGACAGCTCAATATCCGTATCAGCATCCTGACTCGAGGGAATTATTTCTGCCGCTGCGAATCCCGAAATAATGGAACTCGGCTCAACGGCATTCCATGCTGCCGACACCCATTTCGCCACTTCGGCGTACGACGCTTTCTTCAAATTGCCGCCTTTAGTGTAGGAGTGTAAACCACTTGACATCCATGTCTCCCATTGCTGTCGCATGTGGTGTTTAAAAATGCGATTTGGTATCAAATCTAAGGGCTGCATTTTTTTAGTAAGCCCGCCAGGAATGATTGCCAGAGATGCAGCACATTTCCTGGCCGCTTCTTTTACAGGCTCCGTCAAGTGAGCCACCATGGAATCCATTATCAGCATTCCACTTGGTTGGAAAAAAGCGCCTTTTCTTTTTTTCCACACTTCAGAAAACCAGTCTATCATCAAGTTTTCATTATTCCATCCTTTTTCGTTGCATCTTATTACAACATCCGATGGAAAAGTCTCCTTTGGTAAGGTTTTCCTTTTGAAAATTAGCATAGGCTTCATCTTTTCGCCACTCGCGGTACAAAACGCATGTGAATGAAGTTTTTTCATGACCCGTAGTTGAAATGAAAACAGAATTTTCTCCAGTTGAATTCACAGTTCTACTTGGGGGGCAATCGAACGTCAACGGAACTTCGTCCATGTTGATTAACTGGGAAGGCTTAAAATTCTTTTCATTTTTCAATTTCATTACAAACTCCAGGAATTTTTTTTTCTTTTCGATCCAGTCAGCAGGGAGATTCTGTCCCACACTTGTCCTTTGCCTCACGGACAACTTGTGTCTCTTCATAAAACGGAAACACCAATTTACGTTTCCTTTGAAATTTGAAATTCCCATATCAGCAGCAATATTTTTAGCTTGCATTTGAATTTTCACAGTTGAGATTGAAAGCCCTTCTTCGCGCTGTTCTAAAATCCACTTCTTTAGATTTTTTTCCAACTCTGGCCAATGAGGTGTACCGCAACGTCTTGCTTTTTTCAATTTCGGCATTTCTTCAATAGCTGATTTTTCTGATCGCCATCGGCGAATGCATCTTTCGTCTATACCAAATTCACGTGCTGCAGGACGATTTCCAATACCTCTGCTTTCATAATCACTTGTAATTTAAATGCAGCAGTATAATTTCGAAGTCGCTTGGGAGCCATCTTAAAATAACCAACAATCAAAAGATTAAAAAAGATTGAAAAAATGGCAAACCACGCTGAAAACGAACGACACAAGTGCGAATGCGATGTATATTGTATATAGCAATAGCCACATGGCAATAGCAATGAGAGGGGACAGGCAAGTATCCAATCAAATCGACTGACCACTATGTTTCGAGCAAAGAGCAACCCACTTTTATAAAAGGGGTGAATGGATAAGTTAAGAGAACAATGAGGACAAAAAACTTTACTCCGTGAGACAGAACGGGCCAGATATGTAATGTGCGATAGACAACTTTACAAAGTAGTGATGCAAACCAACGACGATTTTTATTTTTACTTTCTACCCCTTTCCCTTTTTCTTTGGAGTTTCGTTAGACTTTATTCTATCATTTAAATTTACGAACGTAAATGATTAATTTAAATAGAAAACTATTTTCAAAACATCAGATAATATTGACACTTTGTGAATGCTTAAATCGCTAAAATAATAAAGATGGATATTACCGAATTTCTTTACCTTTTCCTTTGTTCTTATAATGGATTTTACTTTTTATTTTATTTAATTCTTAATTTCTTCTCTAATATTTTTTTTATTTAATTCTAAAAGGATTACAACCACTCAGTGTTGAATTCAGGGGGTGATCCGGGGAGGGGGGCACATCCCTCCCCAGAAGATTTGAGATTTTGTGTTTTCAGCAGTCAAAAATGGGCAATCCCCCCCCCCCCCCCCGGAGCCACACAAATCCCTCCCGGAGAAAAGGGTCTGAATTCAACACTGCAACCACTTAAAACTATCGCATCCACTTTACAATAAAAACATTCCTCCCGAGAATCCACTAAAAGAAACAAGATAAACTGTATGAATCTTCATTACTACTCATCTACCATCTTCCTGCCATTCGTTAAACGCACACTAGGTTAGTAGGTGAAAGAAGGGAAGGCGATATAACTATCTACTGACCGCACTTTATATCATCTGGAGAAACGAAAACAATACAACTGACAGCTTCAAACACGTGCAAAGATGACGACATCATTATGTGGTAGCTGTTAGGATTACGTCATCAGGTACTTAGTGGAGTTTTTCAAGAGACAGAAGAAAGTAAACATAGGAAAAGTATGATACGTACGTTAGGAAAGTAGATAAAGCAACGTTATTTAAGAAGAGAAAGAAGGAAATAAAGTTAATTTATTTTAATGCATTGTGTATTACTGTAAATAAAAGTACTTTAATAAAAGAAATAATGTGAATAAGGATAAATAGGTTTGTCATTAGAGGTAAACACGTACGGTGACAAGAACAAGTATATTGCTATCAGGTTTAACTTTTTTCGACATTCTTTATAAAAACTTTAAAAAAAAAAAAAAAAAAAAATCGTAAGCGCCGCACACGTTAGAAGCGCCGCATCGGCAATTTATTAACTTTTAAAGTCATAAGCGCCGCGGCGCTTACTCCCGAAATTACGGTATTGTAAAAAAGAAAAAGTAATGTGAGAGATAACTTAGCAAAAAGGTGTATTTTTTTTTTTTTAACCAACAAAATGAGAACAATGTTAGTAGAACAAAGAACAATTTGAACAAGTAAGTTAGTAAAAAACTAGAACATGAACAGAAGAAAGAGGGATAACAAACTAAAAAGGAGAAGATTAAAAAGTGTGAAACAAAGAAAAAGGATAGACAACCAAAAAGAGAAGAAAATAGAAAAGGAGAAAGATTGCTCAGGAATCCGGGGTCCTGAAACCCTTAAATACCTAAAGAAGGTATTCCCCTGGGGGGCATAAAAGAAAATGAATAAAATAAAATGACACAACTTGTTAACTATAAATTAAATACAATTGCTATTTTCAGAGTTTTTAATCCTTATTGAAATGGACTGAAGTTGATTATTTTTTATACTATTATAAATTACTAATAAATCTTATTTAAATAAAAGTTTATTTTTATTTTAAAACTAGTCTAGTTTTATATATAAAAGTTAGTACACTTATGCTTATTAATTTGCTTTATTATGTTTTGTATGGCATGTATATGTATGATGTTTATTAATTAACTAGAATGGTAGTCCGCCAAAAATGACGGAAAATAAGATATAAAGATACATACAACACATTTGCAAGAATGAGTTTTTCTCGCTTGTTCCGCAGTTATAGATAAAAATAATGCATTTTAAAAACGATACATATTTATGAAAAACTATGTACAGTAGAATACCACCAATCCGCAAAGCTTGGTTCCAAGTGTTGTGCGGATTTGAGGCTTTTTGCAGATCACAGGTCACATCTATTCAGCCTTTGTTTACATTTTTAAAAATTCATATTTTGGACAGATTAGATTGTTAATTCTTAAAAATAAATAAATTACACACTTTCTTAAATTTTTAGTCTTAGACTGCTTTATAGAAACTTTAATAGTTATTATTTGAACTTCTCGTCCTGCCCCTTTAAGTACAAACTATAGCGCAGATAGTGCAAAATAATGGAGAATGTGGTACTTTTCCACTAAGGGGTCTTGGCGTATTTTTTTTTTAAGTTTGTCGCAATTTGGTTCAAAGTGATATAAATAGCTGTGAAAACAAATTTGATGAGATTTTTTGTTAGTTTATATATTTTTTATAGGTATATTATTGTTGTTTTTTATGCACAAATTACTTCTGTTTCTGTATGAAATTAGATAAATGGCTTCTTTTTGTTAATTAAATTGTATAAATATTTTCAAAAAACTGCGTGTGTATAAAAAATGAAACTCTGAATAGGTTGCCAGGGAAAATGTTGCCAAATTTACTTCTTTGCCAAAGTCCCTAAACTGGAAAAGTACCGAAAATTTAATTTTGGTATACCATTTTATAAAGCACGGTACTTTTCCAGTACAGGGGCTTTGACGCACTTTTTTAATGTTTGGCATAATTTGGGCATTTGAGGTGAGATTTCTCGCAAAATGATATAAAGAGCTATGAAATCAAAATTTATGAAATTTTAAGTTTATTTATATAGATATATAAACATTTTATTTATATCTATTATTATTGTTGTTGTTTTATATACAGTTTTACTTCAGTCTGTATACAAAAATGTTTAAATAGCTTCTTTGTATTAAATAAATAGTATAAATATTGAAAAATTACTTGTGTATATGAAACAGACAGCAAGTTGCTAGAAAATATGTAGCCAAATTTCATTTTCTCGCCAAGGCCATTTTTTCTATTTCGCCAAAGCTCCTATACTGGAAACGTGTTTAAAGCACATTAAAATCGGCCAGTTCAATTAGTATAGCGCCATCTAGTAGTGGTTATGTTATTAGTAGCGTCGGGATGAAGATGTAAAGACGTACGTTTTCCAAATGTGTGTTTTCCAACACTCTAAATTCTGACCCACAGATCTTGGGAAAAAAATTTTAATTGCGCGGAGTTTCAATTAAATTGCGGTGAGTTCGATTATGCAAGATTAATGGGTTTCAATGGGAATTTCGCCAAATTAGTGAGCTATCGCCAATTTGGTTCATATATGACAACTTATTTTTCCCCCGCCAAATTTGGCAATATTTCGCCAAGTTGGTCGAAATTTGGCACTATTGCGACAACCCTGCTATTAGAATTTTTCAACAATTACTCATTACAATGAGGCAATCCAACCGGAATTGTGAGGGACACACAGAGATTTGGATTTTATATAAATAGATTCTTAGATTAGATTAAATAAAACACTTTTTCTGAAATTTCTTTATCTTGTATATATATGTATAAATTTAAGTAGGCTTACATTTATTTGAGATTTTCAGTTCATTAAAAGTAAGAAAAACTAATGCACACATTCCAAAACAATTAACTATTTCAGAAAATAATAATAAAACATAATAAAAAAATCTAAAATAAAACAATAACTTACCTTTTTTATTAGGAGTAATTGTTCTATATTGCAGAATCTTAAGGATTCAATCAGAGAGTATTACTAGTTGATTTAATTACTTGGAACACACTACTACTATGTAAAATGGCAAGTGGCTCCTAAAAAACAGCGTTAGGTAAGGCGTGCCACACACCAAGGAGACATACAACTCTGGCACATGTCGCACGTCTCATGAAACATTGAGTGACCACAAGAGGCTAGTTGCATTTCTACTTTTTTCATCCACACACCAAAGTGACATCAGACATATTCACGGTGCATGCACATAGCTTGCTTTTAATTCTTTGACAGTTGGTTAGTTGGTTGATTGGGGTTTTATGGCACAAAGTCCTTTAGGAACATGCTGCGCCAAGACACGGATGAAAAACAAAATACAAAAATATATTTTAAAAAGTTGAAAAATGGTCAAAACAATATTATAAGAAAAACAACAAAGAGTGAAAAACAGTGGTGATATGACTTAAAACCACATATTAAAAGAGTCATATTATCTTAGCTAAAAATACCAGAATGCATGTAAAAGTAGTAGGGTAAATATAATGAAAAGAAAGCAATGCGATGATTTAAATATAAAACCAATCAATGAGACAAAAAATGTATTAAGAGTTAAAATCCATATGGCCTATAAAAAAACATGTCAATAAAACGAAGTAGAAAATGTAAAAAATACAAGATAAAATCAAAAATAATTAAAGTACAGATTATTAAAAAATATAAAATTAATTAGTGACATATTCTTCAAACATAGTATTTTCCTCATCTACATCCGAGTCGTTGGATGTCATCTACATCCAACTCTGACTTTTCCATATACTGCTGCAATTGTTTGTGGTCCTTGACATTGGTGATACAAATTCTTTGACAGACAGAACAGAACCGTAGAGCCATCATGGCATCTGCAAACGAAGCGATTGTAAATACGGATATTTCATCCGAAGATGATGATTTATTTTTAATCACTCTGCTAAAAAATAAAAAGGAAACAAGAATTTTGGATCCATCCATTAAATATTCTTCATCCTGTATGCAGCAATTTCGTGAAATATAAACATTTGGATCGGTATCCCAGGAAATTTAAATATTTTTTTAAGAGGCATCCAGGTACACACAAAAACTTACTTACACTTATTGGTCCTCACCTAAGGAAAAAAAGATACAAAATAGAGAAATGCTGTTCCTGTTGAAGAGCGACTGATGATCACAATAAGGTAAGAAAAATTTTTTAATATATTAATATGCAACTGTGTAAAGGAATTTTATGAGAATTCAAACCATGTTTAGAGAAAATCTTAAGTACTATTCTATTTTTAAATGATATGATTTAAAAGCATTTATCATAAGTGTATATTTATCATTTTATGAATTCAAATTCTTCTAAATGTCTGTTACCGTTAAGTGTATAATCCGTTATTTCATAGAATACCTAGTTATTTTATGAAATAACTAACCAAGTCTGTTAAAGTGTATAATATTATTGAATTATACACTTTAACTAGTTATTTTATAGAATAACGATTGCCTAACCGTTAAAGTATTAAAGACGACAGGCGAAATCTGTTTCAACTGGTTATAGCTGGTTTTAGTCAGTTTTGAACCGGTTATAGCTGGTTTTAGTCAGTTTTGAATCGGTTATAGCTGGTTTGCAATCAGTGTGCATTTCTTCATTTGTTATTCACAGTTCATGTTTTGTTGAATGTGTATTGAACTTGCATAAATTTGTAAGCGGTGTATTTAAGTTAAGAGTTTTTCATTTGGGATTATTAACGAATATTTTTCCAATCTTTTTTTTAACGATGAGTTCTACAGAAATGAGAGATCAAATGGTAGATAAGAAAGACTTAATGCGAGAGCGGTTTGAATCTTTGTTAAATAAACGTGAAACAAAGGAAAACAGTGTTATACTTACTCAAGAAAAATTGTTAAATTTGATAGCAGAAGTAAAAAATGCTAAAACAGCACAGAAAAAAATACCACGTGACTATTGATTAATCCAGCATTATGATGTCCTTGAAGTTCAGGGTGTAGAAAAGTTAATTGTGCCAGTAACAGATGTGAAACCAGACGTCATATTTTATTGTTCAAGTGATATGCTTTTCGATATTTTATATGAAACTCATATATCTATGTTATAAAAAAATTTTACATTTACTATTCATTTAAATTATTTTAAATTACCGGCATATTCGTTATTTCCTTTTTTTTAAATACGCTCTATTATTTATTTCTAGTTAAATTCCTATAAATTTAAAATGCGTATCTTAATAATAGTTTCATTCCAAAACGTAATCTAAACTTTTAATCCCTTCACTAATTTTCATCGTCTACCAAACTGTAAAGTTCGGAACGCAGTTACTTATTTTCGAATGTTTATAAAAACCATTTTTACATTTTTATTATATTTCATCTCAGAGACTACTGACCAGGCCCCCTATCTACCGGGGTTAACCCAGTTGAACAGGTTTGTAATTGCCTGGAAAGCAGGGCGATGCATTGTGAGTACATATGCCAGATCGCTGAAGGCGGCGGACCACACTGCGGTGACCACACCAGCAAGCACCCGGGACGACTATACTAAGCCAAGTTGATGAGTCTAGGTTGTTTATTGCATTTTGCGAAACTATGATCGTTGCCGCACACCACGTACTTGCCATGCCAGTTGGAAAAGGGCTGGATTATTTTTTATGACTAAAAGGTGGTAAACTTCTTAGCTGTAGAAGGGGGCAATTTTGAGAGAAATTAAAAATTGAAATGACCGAAAAGCTAAGATTTACTACTGAAGGGATAATTTTGGGCCGAAATGCAAGGCAGACGAATCACTGCAGAGGGAGATGGTAATAAACCTGACATCGATGCCTCGATCGTCATCCTATCTGCAGTGCCTACAGCTCGTTTGTGTTTACTTTGTTTTGCTGGTTACTTAGCGCTATATCCTGTTGATTGGCACCTGCACATTGCTACTCAAGTTGATCTCGTAATTTAGAACCTTGATCAGATGATGAGACCTTCACCTGACAAGGCACCTCCAGAGGTATAATTCACAGGTAACTTGTAGGACTTTGCACCCACGACGGATTTTACATGCACCAGGCGCCATTAGCATACATGACGGAAATTTAGCCGGCAGTTAGCCTGGGTCCTGTGACCAATGGCTACGAGTATATTGTTCTACCAGCTTGGCCACCGCTGCCCGATCTAATTGGGATTGCTTGGAATTTTTGAAGCCTAATTGTTGATAATACTTGTCAAATGAAAATGATAATTTTTTTTAGTATGGTGGTGGGGGGTGTGGCAGTGCCCGATTAACCTCTGAAGCTATGGGAAGCACAGTGTCTTTTGGGGTCCCCCTTTCATTCGAGAAGAGTTTTCTGAATTCAACATACCCGAAAACTCACCAAAGCTATAAATATTATTCCAAAGAGTGGCTCAGTTGAGTTCACATATATTTCATTAAACAACTTTTTTTATTAAATTCATTAAAAAAAAAAAACTAATAAAATTTACTAAAATTACTTGCAGGTGCATATATATGATTTATGAAATTATTTAAAATACGTTAAAATATCATAAAATACAAAGAATAAGTGCAAAGAGAAATAACATTTGAATAACTACTGAAGATAGTCGTGTAATCTTACCAAAACATTTTAATATTTTTAAACTCCTTACACAAAAATTGGATTCAATCAAAATATGCAAAAATGATTTTGTATAACATTAGTACAAAATTGTAAGTTGGATAAAAAAAAAAGGGCTGAACTCAGTATATGCACAACATATAATATCAATATTTTGAAACACTCTCAATTTTAGCAATAGTTTAAATCATTAATATTTTATGCTGTGCATATGAGCAAAATTCAATAATATTCAATAATAATCAATATGTAAAATAATAATAATTTACTTTTTACTGGCTTTTTTTTTCTCTAAATGAGTGATTCTTTTTTTTCAAAATTAGGTAACTTGGAATAAACAGCATTTTAACTCATACATATTCACATAGCAAACAACCACCTGATCGCCACTGGTGACTAAAATGTATCAACTGGTGAAATGTGGTTATATTACTTTAATTAATTCACTTACTGAGTTGAAGAGTTTAAGTAATTCATAATACAGTAGAAGATCTTTATAACGCAATTCTATATAACGCAATTCTCCATATAACGCACAACTTCTCAGATGTAAACAATGAATTTTGCAGTTCAAAAGCACCTGCATTTCCACATTGTAAAAATATTGCTGCTCTCTAGAGGACTAAATTTGATTTAATAGTTCAACTTTATCTCCTAATTTAAGAACTTTTTAATGAAAAAAATGCTATTATTACAATAAACATTTTTGAAAATGTCTTATATAAGGGATGGTTTGGCCAGTTATATTTGGATCATGTTTATAAAGTAAATGTAACAATGTCTGACCTATATGCAAAAATTTATAATTTGGATAACTCTTGGTTTACTAGGTAGATTTTAATGATGTGATCCATATAATGCAAAATTCTATATAACGCACAACCTTGCGTTTTTAGGTTTGCGTTATAAAGATCTTCTACTGTATATTATTACTTATCACTAATAAGTTATTAGTGATTATACTTCCTCAGTCGATATATTGGTGTTTTGTGTTTTCAAACTCTCATTAAACAGTATTTTGTGTTTGTAAGGGGAGGGGTGGGGGGGGGGTAGTACAAATGTGTTTTACCCGCAACTAGAAATTTTACCAGATGACTACCACATTTTTTTCCACAGTTTCTCCAGGACAGTTTCAGGAGCAGAGTTTTCTGCACCCTGCCTGCCCTTAGGTTTACAAAGTGGTGCTCTTCTTGACTCTCATGCAAAAAATTTGTACTGTTCTTGGCCCAGTTAAAAAGAGTGTCTTTACTCTTTTATTTATTAAAAAATTTACTTGCATAATAAAAATTCATTCATTGATTTAAAAAAAAAATTAAATGTTGGAATACAATAATTGCAGAAGTTTTTAATAACTAATTTGGAGAAAAATTTATTACATCTCTGACATAGCAATAAGAAACAATATCCCCAATCTGATACAGAACCATTCAAAATAACTTTTTATAGTTATTAGCTGTAATTCATGAAATTATTCAATAAAATGGAAAATTCAAACTTCAAAATTGAAAATGTGAAATTATCTAGAATATTTGGAACATTAAAACAATTATAAAAGAAGAAAGTAAATTATTTCTCATTCATTATTAAAATAAATGATAAACTTTTTCCTTATACATTTAATTAAAATATTTTTGAATGATCAGCAATGAATCATTTTGAAATAGTAAGTTCTAGTAAGCCATTAGATCAAAACTAAATAGTTAAAAACTAAGTTATTATAAGTTTTTAAAAATAATTTTAAGAAATTAAATAATACAGTACGAAACAATACAAATCATAAGTGGAATCAGAAACTTAATTTTTTCTCTGATTAATAAAGTCTTTTTTCATACATTGCAATCTTTAAATATTTACTTCTGCAAATCTTGAATCAACTGTTTTAAACTGCTTTTAATGAAAATTTAATAATAAAACCAGTTTTAACATTGAATATAACTATTGCAAGTTAACAATTTGTTGCCTATTATATAGGGTAGATGTGCCAGTAATAAACAACCTTAGGTAATTTCTTTAAAAAAATATTTTTAAATTAATAGTTTTAATTATTACATTTGTTTTTTTCAATATTACATTAATCTGTAAACAACATTTAACCGTTCTCATACTCTCATTTCCCAATATGAACCAAAATTTAATTATAAATAACAAAAATATACCAAAACACCTAAAACTTCAGTAATTTACACTCCACAAAAAGTAATAGATATAATTGTTTTAAGTTTTAATGGCTGTATTTAAATCGGAATTTAATTTAAAAAAAAAATACTAATTGAACAAAATAGTTATTTTCAAACAAACTTAACAATTAGGATACCAATAATCAATAACATATTTTTGAGAATTATTCACCATTTGAAATAACTATCGTAATTATCACAAGATGAATTATTTTAAATAAAAAGTTTAAAATACAAAATGTCAGGGAATTGCAGTTATCAAATTATTGAGACAGTACAGGGTTTAGAGGGTAATAGTTGAAAAAAAAAAAAAAAAAAAAAAGGGGTAATAGTTGAAAAAAAAAAAAAAAAAAGATTGGAGTATTAGTGTATAGATTCGTATATTTCCCCACAATTTTTAATAGTTAAACTGCCCAAAACTACTAGCAGTAATTAGTATTACAAATATGAAAGAAATGATACTGCGGGTTGATTGTTTTAAATACTAAATAAAATAATTTCAAAATAAAACTGTAGAATTATGGCATTTGAGGCCACCGATCTGCAGATTTACTAGTTTCATTACTACCACAGATTTCATTAACATTACAATAATTTTTTTGTCAGAGGTGAGTCAATAAATGTTTAAGACAAAAAATAATTGATTTTTAACAACTTCTGTAACTTGTTTTTATTTAAATGGGGAGGGATTGAGACCTATCAGCTTTCTTTCCCCTATGCCCTTAAACAATATTCTCTGTTTCCTGATTGGGTTCATTAATTGTTAGATAAACTAAGGAAGGCAGAGTTAAATATATATATATATATATATATATAATGTAATTAAAATATTGAAAATTTTACTAACCACATGAAATTAATTAAAAGCAGCTATTTATAAAAATGTTTGTGTTATTACATTCCAATGTGCTATTTAAAAATTAAATTTGATTAATTAGGTTTTATTAAATCAAAAGATTTTATGCACTATAAACATCATTCAAATTGTCTTTTTAGCCATGTTCACATGGGGTGCCATTACTGGAAATTGACTAATTAAGCGTTGCAGTAATAGACACAATTCTTAAAACCTTAAAAATGAATGAAATTTTATAAATGGTCGTTAGAATATAAAATTCAATGTTTCCTAATGTTAGCAAAACAAAACATGCAAATTTTGCAAGAAAATAAAGAATATATAAATTTACTAAATGCAGCCAGCTCTTAGCATGTTCCTTAAGATTTTCAGTGAAAAACAACAGAAATTTGAAACATTATTTTTTTGCTTTCTAATCGGTTTGATTAATAGCTTCAACAATAACCCATATTATAAAACTTGCAAGGGGAAGTCATGAAAAAATAATAAAAGCAAAATTTATTGGTTATTATTATTTTTTTTTTATAAACCAAAAACATTGAGGGGTGTCCCATTACTGGCACATGTACCTTATATAATATTTGATTACAGTACAGAACCATTTATCCGGAATGTTTGGGGTCAGATGTATTCCGGATAACTGGTTTTTCCGGTTAACTGGTTGTACATTAAAGCAGCATCCATTTGATAAGCTTTGTGTAATATGTGTGGTTGTGGTATTATTTCTGATTTTAAATTATTAGACTACTTGGATTAAAAATCACATGCAAGAAAGATCAAAAGTTAACCAGAGTTTAAAGGAAGGTAATTTATGGGAATCCCTTAGGAACAAAAATTCTTCTGTTTCCTCTGCATAAAAATTAAAACATCTAAAATACAACTAAATATGTTTTCTGTTCAAATATGAGATGTTGTCATCAAATATACAATTGTTTCCAGCAAAACTTATGTCAAACTGGCAGTGTATGACACTTTTTTCTGTAAAGATTCTGAAATCAGTCTATCAGAAATATCATTCCGGATAACTGGTTTTCCGGTTAACTGGTTTCCGGATAAATGGTTCCATACTGTATATAATTTAACATGTACTTAAAAATAATCAGTTTATATAGCAAAACTGTTTTACCTGTTATAATATTTTATATTCTATTATTATATGGGCTTCTTACTTGACTTACGTTTAGCAAATTCATCGATTATATCATTAAAGTCTATTTTTTCAGTTATATCACTTTCTATCGCAAGTAAGGATAAACCACTTAGTTTATTTTGAGAGAGTGATGATCTCATGCGATTTTTTATCCTTTTTAGAACAGAAAATGACTGTTCACTTGAGCAGTTTGAAATGGGAATAGAGAGCATTATTTATTCTCAATGCTATCTCAACATTGGGAAAAGTCTGTTCTATGTTTAACGATTTAATAAGTTTCAATTTTTGTGTGGGTGTCAAGTCCTTTGTAACAAATTCATTAAATTGCAAAAATTCATCTGGAAATTCTTCTTCTATATCTTCAGAGTAAATTTCTTGAAATTTTTTAGCATATTCTTTAACATACATCTCTGACAGATTCTCATTGCAGATAAATCAAATATTGATTCTAGAGAAACATATGCACACTTTCGTTTTTCTAGTTCACTAATAAGTGAATCACATATTACATAATGACTTTGAAATAAAATAATTTCCCTGCTGGAAAGTTCAATACCCTTGCTAGATGTTTCATCAAGCATCCTACTTTTTGTAACTTTCTTTGGCCGAGATTCTGTATAAATTTTGTTACCGATTAAAGTCTCGGCTTCTTTTTCCCAATCATCAAAATTATTTCGCACATGCTGAACAAATTTAATCAAGAAATTGTACAATGGTACAATCGCAGACATCTTACAATTTTCAGATTGAATGCTTTTACTAGCATTATTCATTCTTTGCAGAATGCTATCCCAAATAACTGTCATCAATGCGAACTCAAATTTCGACATTTTGGAATGTAAACGTTTCGCATCATGTCTAGTTGTAGCTGTTTCATGTTCGTTGCTTGAAATAGTATCCAAAACTCTAAAAATAATCATATATTTTTTTTTCAAAACTTTCACTGCATCAGCATTAGCTGACCATCTGGTTCCTGATAATGACTTTAGAGTCAAATTATTTGCATCAAATAATGCCTCTTCATTCAATAACTCCCATCTGTGTGTTGACACTGAAAAAAAATTGTACAAACTTTGAACAACTCCAAAAAATGACACTGCTGAATGACAACATTCTGCAGCACTTGTACCAATAAGATTTAGGGAATGTGCCGAACACGGAACATAATGAATTATGGGAAAATCACTTTTCAATCTTGCTTGAAGGCCTGAGTACTTACCAGACATATTGCTGGCATTATCAAATGACTGGCCTCGGCAATATTTTAACTCGATTTTCAAACTTTGAAGAAAATTTATAATTACTTCTTGCAGATGTTGAGAAGCATGGCTATGAATTGGGATAAATTTTAAGAATTGCTCAACTGGTTCACCTTTATTAACATAACGTAATACAATAGCAAGCTGATCAATATGGCTAATATCGGGTGTGGAATCTACTATAAGCCCAAAATATTTCACCTCTTGTATTTGTAAAACTATTTCTTTTAGAACTCTGTCTCACATGATCTCTATAAATTCTGTCACAATTGTTGATGATAAATAGTTTACACTGCCTTTACCCTTATTACCATAAGAACGGATATGATCTAATAAAAATGAGTTGAATGAGGCTAATAATTCCAATATACCCAAAAAATTGCTGTTATGTACAGAGCCAAATGTTTCATCATCTCCAAAGCAAGCTAGCCCACGCTGTGATATATATTTTATGACGGCAACAACTCTCAATAAGATTTTCCACCAGGACTCGCATTCATTTTGGAATTGCTCTACAAGACTGTTGTCAATACGATTAGCAGAATTTGATCGTGATGAGAAAGAAAACATGCATCTTCGATGAAAATCTGAGTTTTCATGCGATTGGAGCCTTTTTACAATATTTCTCCAATCTGAAAATCCATCTTTACATAAAGCTTGATCATTTGAGGCACCATACAACTTGCATATATAGCAAAATACTGCCTTTGCATGGGAGAATAAATCAGCCATTCCCTATTGACTATTTCTCCATTTTTTTTGCATCTGAAAAAGTTGTTTTTTGAACATGTTCGCTCAATTCTTCCAATTACTTTTATGGAGTTGCTAAGGTAATTTATGTTTTGTTCAAGTTTGATATTATTAAAATATTCCCGAAAAGAATCAGTTACGGGAGGCCACAAAGCAGGATCATTATAATTAAAAACATTTTGGACAAGAACTGTTTCCAGTGTAGTCTCAACTTCTGTTTTACTTTCTTTCTCAGGTGGAACTGCTGGTTCTTCTTCTTGAGAAACAAAAGGGTCATCTTCCGAATTTGTATAAATATTTTCTGCAAAAGTTGACTGATTTTCACATTCAGCTTTGTTTTCTTGAAGTTCGTATTCTTCAGGATTAGGAACTGAAGTCAAAACTTCAAAATTTGAGTCAAAGTCATTATTTCGAATCTCTTTGTCAGGAACAGAAGCTAAGACTTTGAAATTTGAATTAAAATCATTTTGAATTCCAACTTCAGAAACCGGAAAAGATGACAAATTTTTTTCATGCTCGGATTTGGATTCAATTTCAATTTCCTCTTCTTTTGCAGGTGAAGGTATTTTTGCATCAGGTAAATCTTTTGAATCGCCTCCACTATCTTCTGTTCTTAAAATAAATTGGTTCATTGCAATGCTTAATCACTTGTTACAAGCAAGTCTTCGCTCTCCTTTTTCGTTTATTACTTCCTGAAGGACCTTGAGGCTTAGTTTTAGCCATACTGAATAATTAAGTTAAACAAAAGAAAAATCTGCGAAAATTTAACTATAAAACAGAAAATAAAATATGCATAAAACGCACATGTTGAAGCCAGCACGAGAGGTTTTGAATACAAATAGTTCACAGATCTAATAGTTGAGAGATTTCATTACTGCTTTATCAAACTCTACTCGCAAATCGCAAGGAAGGCGTCACGCTCTAGCAACTAGAGTAACAAGCTGGTGTACATTACGCTTGCCCGCTCGATTTTGATTGGTTGAACGATAATACTGTTTGATAAATTGACGGCTTTGGTTGGTTGGACAAACTATAGAATGGTGATAATGTGGTTATTTGCTATGAAACGTACTTTTTACGTAACATTTTATTTAAATCCATATACATCGAGTTAATTGAAAAGAAAATAGATAAAATTTTAGAATGGAATTACAGTAGAAGATCTTTATAACGCAAATCTATATAACGCAATTCTCCATATAACGCACAACTTCTCAGATGTAAACAATGATTTTTGCAGTTAAAAAGCACCTACATTTTCACATTGTAAAATATAGCTACTCTCTAGAGAACTAAATTTGATACATTAGTTCAACTTTATCTTCTAATTTAAGACCTTTTTAATGAAAAAAATGCTATTAATACAATAAACATTTTTAAAAATGTCTAATATAACGGATTGTTGTGTCAGTTATATTTGGATAATGTTTATAAAGTAAATTTAACAATTTCTGACCTATATTATGCAAAAATTTACAATTTGGATAACTCTTGGTAACAAGGAATGTAGTATAAACAAATTCTAATGTATTTTGATATGTTTTAGACTTATTTAGCCATGTTTACAAGGTGAATTTAATGCTGTGATCCATATAACGCAAAATTCTATATAACGCACAACCTTGTGTTTTTAGGTTTGCGTTATAAAGATCTTCTACTGTAATTCAATATAAGATTTGGGTTGGGGCCCCCTGTTTTTTCTATTTCGGGCCCCTTCAACATTTTTCTAGGGGAAGCACGTGCTTCACGTGCCTATTCGGTAATCAGGGCCTGGGGGGGGGGGGGCAAATTGTTAGGCAAACTTAACGTTGCAAGGGACATGAGACTACGCCTTTCTACCATACCCCACTGGGGGAAAAACTGGCTCTGTGGGCAGTCCCATTGGAGCGGGTCCGCCCGCCAGCTGGGCGATAACTTTTTACATCGAAATCCTTCCATTAACAGCACCGGGATTCTTTTCTGTGACGTTTCTCGATCGCTCTCCATTGGCTGAGTGGCGGATCGCAGTTTTCATTTCGAGTCTCGTTCATGAATTTGTTCGTTGGCCTGAAGTTTCCATTTCAATCGGATTTCCTCCACGCATTCTAATACATACCTAGAGCATGAGCTCAGAAGTAGATTTTTTGTGCTGTGTGATTGTTTACATAATCTGTTACCTGGTGTCCTAAGTCATGTAGAATATTCATTTCGATATTTAACATCTATTTCGCATGAATAACTAATTCATGCTCAAGCGGAATGCTCTGATTTCTCATCCTGTGGGAATTGTTTAATGTTGGTATATTCTGATGGAATAAACAGTTTCCTGTGACTGTGTTTCTATGTCTTATTGGGAAAACCCCAGATTCCTTCATAAGCCTTTACTTCTTTCACCACTCATGCTGCCTCATCTGCCTTGTATTCATCATGAATAAATGAGTTTTGATTGGATTCTACCAATCTTATCACCTCCACTAGCGATGCTTGTGCTAAGTGGTACGCCTGCTATACAACCTCACAAACGGCTGATTAAAAGGTGGTACGAATCCAGTAATATGTCATAAAAAGCACAACATGATTGTTCGACTTAACCCATTAAATTGTTTTGTAATATCTATTGGACATGGTGGTAGAGACCGTATGATAAAAGAACTGAATCGGCGATATAAAAACATCACTCAGAATGACATAAAGATTTTTTTTTTGAGTGTTTGTGAACCTTGTCAACAAAAAAGGAATACGGGAAAGAAAGGAATTGTGGTGAAACCCATGGTGTTTTCTCATCTCAATTCAAGATGTCAAGTAGATCTTACAGATTTCCAGTCTCAACCTGATGGAAGCTATAAATTTATTTTAGTTTACCAAGATCGTTTGACGAAGTTTGTGATTTTAAGACCTCTTCAAACAAAGAGAGCAGAAGAAGTCGCCACGCAGTTGCTCGATATATTTCTATTATTTGGTGCTCCATGTATTCTGCAATCTGACAACGGCAAAGAATTCTGCAACTAATAATTGAAGACTTGAAAATAACTTGGCCAGAATTTAAGATCGTACCCAGACATAGTGAGAGTCAAGGTAGCGTTGAGAGGGCCAACCAAGAAATCGAAAATATGTTGACAACTTGGATGCAAGACAACCAATCTACCTCATGGAGTCACGGGCTTAAATTTATCCAATTCATGAAAAACAGAGCACTTCATTCTTATAAAGAGAACACCTTACGAGGGTATGTTTGGCTGTGACCCTAGAGTTGGACTGTTAACAACTCCTATTCCAAGAGAAGTGTTTGATTCAATAGAGGATGAACAACAATTTGAAAATGCATTGAATGATCTAAGTGCATCTTTTGAACGTGGTCATGGCACCGTCAAGGAGACACCTTTGAATCAAACTGGCAAAGTGTCCTTCGAGCTTTATGATAATGTTGTTTCTGTCATGTACCATGTATTTATATTTAACTGTTTCCATAACCATATTTAATCGTAATCGATATTAGCTTTAACTGTAACCGTTCCCCTAACTGATTTGTTGTTGTCATTCCTTCGCCATCTCCCGCTCAACCATGCTGTTCTCTTGTTAATAAAGTTAATCTTTTTTAATCTAATAATTTCATCTATTACCATCTAAAAACATCTATGCAACAAATATATTATGGTGTCAGAAGTTAACATTACAGTAGTATTTAGTACATCTATCGTCTAATTAGTAATTTTTTTTTTTTTGCTAAATACTAAATACGTTGTCCAAGACAGCATGGCAACTTTTTGCAAATGGAACAATTCATTCCTGGTGATAATCCAGCAGAAGCCTGGATGGATTGGTGACAAAAATATGAACTTTCTGAAACTGCAGTTAAATATCACAAGGAAGAAGATGATACGCGAATCGCCTTGTTACTTAGCGTTATCGGCAAGGCTTCCTACAAAGATTACCTAACGTTCGAGTTTCCGGCTCTTACCAATGGTCAAACTAGAAAGGTAAAAGACGTTTTAGATAAATTTGATGAACATTACAAGCCTTATCGTAACACCACTCTAGCAACTTTTGTGTTTAATAATATGATCCAGAAACCTGGACAAAATTTTGACTCTTTCGTAACAGAAATTAAACTGCAAGTTGATCAATGTGAATTTGGTGCAGCTTATGAGCGTAACGTCAAAGACCGCATCATACAAGGCCTACGTGATGATGTTTTACCTGAACGGCTTTTAAGAGAGCCGGATCTTTCCTTAAAGAAAACCATGGAAATATGCAAGTCTGCTGAACTGTCGAAACTACATTCTCTCACCATGTCGCAGCCTACATCTACGCACATTGACGCGATCAATTGTCAAAAAAACAAAAAATATAATCCAGGAAATTCAGCAAAACATCAAAGTAGTAATTCGAAGCCTAGTTATAACAACAAGCATCCAGCAGCTCAACATAAACGTCCATGCTCGAGATGTGGATCGCATCATGTGCCCAGAAATTGCCCAGCTTATGGGAAAACATGTCATAATTGTCATATGTCAAACCATTTTGCCAGTGTCTGTAGACAACCTAAAAGGCAATTACCAAAGCAACAACACCATCAAGTTTCATCAATTGTTTGCAGTCCAGATATAGCTTATATCGGTGCTATTTCAACACTTGAGGAATGTGACTGGGTTCAGCTAATCCATATTGATAATCATCCCATCATGTTCAAGCTCGATACAGGTGCCCAAGTGAATGTGCTTCCCTTATCTGTGTTTCAGAAATTAAATAATTGTCCAGAAATTCATCCAAGTACCCTTAAAGTGTGTACTTACACTGGTGATGCTTTACCAGTTGTGGGTGAAACTACTCTTAAGTGTGTTGTGAATAATATGTCCTATGATTTAAAATTTATTATAGTAAATCTGAATGTACAACCAGTGTTAAATGCAGCTGCATGCGCAGCTTTAAATCTCATACAGCGAATGGGTTCCTCTGTACAAGTGGAAAAAGTAGTGTTAATTGTGTAAATACAAATTTTTGTTTGAATTCCAAATCTAATGTAAATAATGACTCAACAAGTGTCACTTCACATATCTTTCATCTACTAGTGCTCATTCTAACCCATCTAATAATGTAAATTCTCCTCCATCTAAATTATTACAAATTTTGAATGAATATAATAATATATTTGAAGGTGTAGGTCGTTTACCTGGTAAACACAAAATTATCTTGCATGAAAATGCAACACCTGTTATTGCAGCTTCTCGTAAAATACCATTGGCTTTAGAAAGTAAACTCAAAAATGAACTCTTAAGAATGGAACAAGATGGTATAATTGAAAGGGTCACTAAACCTACTGATTGGGTAAATCCAATTGTTATAGTTCCTAAAAAAGATGGATCAATAAGAGTTTGTCTTGATCCTCGTCCCCTTAACAAATATGTCAAAAGACAACATTTCCAAATTCCTTCACAAGACCAATTGTTGTCAAAGTTGAAAGGTTCCAAAATCTTTTCTCTCGTTCATTTTATCATATTCAGCTAGATGATGCGAGTTCTGATCTTTGCACTTTTATACCACCCCACACAACACAAGGACATCTTCAAGAAAGCCAGAAGATGTCACATGTAGGATGTTGTGACGTCTAGAGGACATCCTGAAATTTCTTATAGACGTCCTAAAAACTCCTTCGGGCAGTCAAAATGTCCCACTTGTTGACATCTTCTGGGTGTCCGTAATAAGACATTTTAAGGATTTTTCAGGACATTATAAGGCAATTTTAGGATACATTTTGAACTTTTTTGACATATGAGATACTAATAGGATATTTTCTGGAATAGGATAGTTTTAGGAACTTCTAGTATGTCTTTGATAACTACAACACTTTCAGTTGACAATTTATGACTTATAGAGGATGAAATACGATATTTTCTGGAATAAAAAGGATAGTTTTAGGAACTTCTAGTATGTCTTTAGGATAACTACAACACTTCATTTTGATATTTTATGACTTATAGAGGATAAAATAGGATCTTTTTAGGAACTTCTAGTATGCCTTTAGGATAACAACAACACTTCATTTTGACATTTTATGACTTATAGAGGATAAAATAGGATATTTTCTAGAATAAATAGGATAGCTTTAGGAACTTCTAGTATGTCTGTAGGATAACTACGAGATTTCCTTTTGACATTTTATGACTCATAAAGGAAAAAATAGGATATTTTCTGGAATAAATAGGATGCTTTTAGGAATTTCTAGTATGTCTTTAGGATAATCACAAGATTCTATTTAGACATTTTATGACTTATAAAGGATAAAAATAGGATATTTTCTGGAATATGTAGGATATATTTAGGAACTTTTATTATGTCTTTAGAACAATCTCAAGACTTTACTTAAACATTATTAATATAATTAATTAATCACAACATATGAACTGTTAGGCAGGTTTTAGATTTTCTTTGTGACAATTATCACAACTATTAATCTTTTTTAAATGTGTTTAAACTGATATTTTACTTTAAAAGATCTAAATATGCTTCCCAAGTGTGCAATATAAATTGCTCTATATGAAAACAATACCATAAAAATCCAATATGCTAAAACCGTAAAAAGGTGAATATATTAGGACTATTTATAAAACTGCTTCACATGTTTTGTGGTTTTCTTCAAGAAAGTAACAGCTTATAGTCAATAAAAGTAAAATTCATTTATCATATTTAAAATTGTACAGCTAATTATTTTATTTTTATATGCCATAGTGGTCTGGTTTTAACTAATAAAAAGAAATCTACAATTAATCATATGTGGATGAAACTAGATTGTTATATAAACAGTATCAATAATCATTCATTCAGCTCTACTGATATACATTTCATTATAGACATAAAGCATGTAAACTTACAGAAAAAATGTGAATCTGTGCAACTTACTGTAAAGTTGGCATAATGTCAAAATTTGCATTAATCTGTTTTCTTACAGAGGTGGAAAAAAATTAAATGACCATACTTTTTTGCATTTCTTAAGAAATTTTCAGTTCATTTAAATATTTTATACTAAAATTAGAGTATAGTGTTAGATTATATTTAAATCACTTTTCTTTCTAAATTGAAGTAGAAATTAGCAATGATATATTAGTATATTATTTTGCAAGATCTAATAACCAAATTATCCTGAAAAAAAAGGCTGTATATTTTTTATCAGAAAAGGCTTTTGTTTTCCATGGTACAAGTAAGAACATTGACTAGTCATTAAATTTCTTTAATGGAACATTGTTATGTGTAATATAGTAAGTATCAACATTTTGAAAAGTTAAATGAAAAATATCATTACTTATACCTGTAATTTCATGATACAGTAATGTAAATGTGCCTTAACATCCAGCCATGGCTAGGATAATTAACTTGACATTTTACAAATGAAGTCTTTATTAACAGAAAAACCTGGTAGGAAACAGTTGTTTGAAAGAGGCAAGTTAAAATTGTGGTAATCTTTCATTTATATAGACCCGTTTCAAATTTTGAATTTGAATATATAATTTGTAAGCATTTCATCATATTAAAACTTCTGTGAATTTTCATGCAATTGATTTTTGCCATTCAGATATTAAACCATTAACCTGCGATTTATGTTTCAACAGCCTGGGTCCAAAATATAAATAAGAGCCTTCAAGCCATTCCACTGTTCGGCAAATCAATAGCTACCAACTTTTACGCTATCACTAAAATTTGATAGAGATTTTCAGCTTATCTAATCATGAGATTTCCACAATTAAATAAGACAAAATTTACTATAAAATTTTAGTGGCAAGAAGAATTTACATTTGGCTCGATCATTGTCTCACACGTAGTTGTAGGGTAAGAATGAAACCACAGAAGATAAAGTAATTAATTGTGAAGTGATTTTTTAATTCAATTTTCACAATTGGAAACAAACCTGCTACATTAACAAGAAGAAATAGTCACTAAGTATGCTTTTTGTATCTATTCAATAAATATGAAAACTGAAATTTTCGTAGCTGAAAAGAGGAAATAATTGTATTGTGAAATAACAAACAGTTTTGTTATATGGAGATAATTTTTTTACATATATGAAGGTTTTCATTTATAACCATATTAAAATGTAGAAGTCAAATAAAAACAGTTTTACACTGAAAAATGTTTTTATTGTACAAAATATATATATAAATGATTGCAGCTAATTTTCAGCTGCAACAGCACTCTTCTTTTTATATTCTTTTATTTCTTTGGCATGTCGAAGCCAATTTTTTACAATCTCTTCGACTTGAGCTCTTGTTGCTCCGTTTGTTTGAACAACAGCATCTATAATAAAAATATAAATTTTGTGAATGTTAACTGTATATGTGATACAAACACTAAAGTGAACATAAAATTTTTACACATTATATACAAATGTATGGAAAAGGTATTTAATATTTATGCTATTTTTATATTATGTTCATATCTTGGTGATTTTTATCTAAATTCTAGGGTTTTGCACAGAAATTTCATCAAACCAGACAAACATAGCTTCTGAACATATACAAACAGAACCAGTTGCCTTTTTAACTAAAACAAATAAAATAACTGATGAGTTGTGGAAAAAAACACCAAAGATTGCCAAAATAGCTTTCAATGATTTTATACTCACTAACATTTGCTAAGAAATATGATTTTTTCCATCGCAAAATGCATATTATGACATGCTTTTGTCACTTACAAATTTTTTGAATGGTCGATAAGGTCCAATAAAAATTTAAACTTTTTCTCGATTCTAAAAAATAACTACCGCTGTCACCGCCGCCGCCGGTTTTGAGTTTTTTGCGACCAGAGGTCTTTCTCCGTTAATGGTTGGTTGGTTGGTTGTATGGAGTTTTATGGCGCAAAATCCCTTAAGGGACATGCTGCGCCAAAAGAGCAGACTAAAACATCAAAGATGAGAGTTAAACAGTGACAAAATGAAAGAACAATAAGAAGATCTATCTGGATGGGGGTATCCCATCCAGATGTAGTCAAACAAGTAGAAAAAAACTAAATTTTAAATACTCAAAGCAGTAAAGTAAAAAAAAAATAGTGTAAGTCACTAAAAAAGTGCAGTGTGGATGGGGTTCCCATCCAGATATCTCAAAAGTGTAAAACAGAAAACTGACTCGTTAAACCAAAAAAAATTATATTTCAAAATAAAATCCTGTATGTTTTAAAAAGGTAAAGAGTGCCCCATGAGGAATTTCCCCAATGAGGTTTGTCAATAGTGGTGACAATGACTTAAAATAAGTTCTATATAAATGCCGGAGGCCCGGACAGTCAGTTAAAACATGATGAATAGTCAGGTAGTTAAAATGACAATGTGGACACATGGGTGCATCCTCCCGAAGTAAAAGATGTTTATGAGTGATCCTAGAATGTCCAATTCTCAGACGAGTTAGGAGAACATCTGTTTTCCTTGGATAGTTCGGAGGCCAGGTCATGATTCTTGGTTTGATGAGGTGCAGTTTATTATCATATTCTAAATCCCAACTTTCTTGCCATTTATTATGAACAAAGAACTTGATACGTAGTTTAACGTCTGAGAATGGAATTTTATAGTATAAGGGATTAAGAGCTCGTTTTGCTGCCTCGTCTGCTTTCTCACTTCCAGGAATACCCATGTGTCCAGGTACCCAGCAAAATAAAATGTTATAGCCACGCCTTGTCAATTTATTATAAAAATCAAGGATGGATGAGACATAAGGATGCTTTTTAAATGATTTAATTGCGTCAATAGAGCTATTAGAGTCAGTGTAAATGATGAAGGATGAGTTATGAGGATGAGAGATGTGGAACATGGCTCTCTCTATTGCAATTAGTTCGACAGTAAAGACAGAACCACAAGAGTGAAGGCGATAGCTTAAAGATGTGTTCTCACAAAAAATCCCACAACCAACAATATCACCACTTTTAGAGCCATCTGTATAAATCTCAGTATAGTTATTAAAATTAGCCTGATGTGAAGCAAATAATTGTTGGAGAACTGCAGGAGCCAAGTTGTTTTTATCGTATCTTTAAAAGGATGAAGCAAAGTAATATTAGGAGGTTTCCAAGGAGGGAGTACATGCAATGGACATGGAGACACCTCAATATTACTCAGAGGGCCATTATCATCAATAATGTTCCTAATCCTGACTCCAAAAGATGGGATGCAAGAGGGTCGATGCTGATAAAGAATATCATTGTTGGTATTTAAAATATAAGGGTGAAGAGGGTGTTCAGGATGAGAAAGGACACGGTAATACAATTCTAATGAAAGTTTTTCACGAGTATGGTATAACGCTGGTTCATTACAGTCAACATAAAGGCTTAAAACTGGAGATGTACGAAATGCACCAGAGCAAACACGAAGTGCGCTATGGTGCACAGTGTCAAGTTTATTAAGAACAGAGTTACGGGCAGAACCGTAGACCTGGCAGGCATAGTCAAGTTTAGTACAAATTATAGCTCTATAGATTTTAAGGAGTGAAGTGCGGTCTGCTCCCCAAGATGTATTTGAAAGTACTGTAAGTAAATTAAGCGATTTTTCACATTTTGTCCATAATTGTAAATCATGTGGTAAAAAAGTAAGTTTTTTGTCAAAGTTTAGACCCAGATAACGAACGTTGTCCAAACAGGAATTTGAGATGAACCTATAAAAATTTCTGGATCTGGATGCAGATCCCTTCGTCTACAGAAATGCACACAAGAAGTTTTGTCAATAGAGATTAAAAAACCATTTTTGTTAGTCCAGCTAAGAATACTATTTATTGCAATTTGCAGTTGTCTCTCAATAAAACGAACATCCTGTCCCATACACATAATGCGGAAGTCGTCAACATATAGATCTCCCTTAACAGATGGTGGTATTTGATTAAGGATGTCATTTATTTTAATAGCAAAGAGAGTGACACTCAGGACACTGCCCTGAGGTACACCCTCTTCTTGTACATAGAAACTGGATAAAATGCCCCCTATTCGGACTTGAAAAATTCGAATTCCAAGGAAGTTTTTAATAAAAATTGGGAGGTTCTCACAAAAGTCAAGGTTAAAGAGGTCACGAAGAATCCCGTAACGCCAAATTCTGTCATAGGCTTTCGCCATGTCAAAGAAAACTGAGACCAAATGGTTGCGTTTAAGAAAAGCTGTCCGAATATAATGTTCAAGATGGATAAGGTTATCGATAGTGGATCTACCACGTCGAAATCCACTCTGAAATGCAGCAAGGCAACTGTTAGTTTCTAAGACATGGACGAGGCGGCAATTTACCATTTATTCAAGTAGTTTGCAAAGGCTGCTAGTAAGTGCGATCGGCCTGTAATTATTGGTATTGGTAGCGTCTTTTCCTAATTTAGGAAAAGGAATGACAATAGCTCTGCACCAAGCGTGAGGAAAGTCTATACTATCCAAATCCTGTTAAAAAAAGAAAGCAGATTGTTAAGGGACTGTGGAGATAGGTGATTGAGCATGATGTACGTGATGCCATCATGGCCTGGGGCGGATAAGTGACTGTCTTTCAAACACTTGATAAGCTCTGCTATAATGAATGGTTGGTTGTATGAAGATGAGTTATTTTTATTAAAATTAATCCTGGTCATTTCAGTTCATCTTTTGTATGTTAAAAAAGGTTCTGGATATGCGTCTGAATTGGAAATTGAGGCTAGGGTACTACCTATTGTCTCAGCAATGTTCTTCGGAGATGTGATTATTTGACCATTATGCTTTAAAATTGAAATATGATTTTCAGAGTAAAGACCCAAACATTTTTTTACTTTTACCCAGAGTTCTTTAGTTGAAGTGTTGGAGTTTATGCTTGATACATAGTTAATCCAGGACTCCCGTTGGCTTTTGCGTCGCATTTTTTTAGCCTCAGCCTTTGCTTTTTTATATCCAATGTAGTTAGTATTATTTGGGTATCTCCGAAATATACCCCGAGCCTTCTGTTTCTTTTTCTTTGCATTTTGGCAATCACTGTTCCCCATGGTTTTCTGTGCTTTTGGCTGGGTGATGTTTTTGGGATGCTGGAGACAGCAACATTGATAGTACACTGAGTGATATTATCAAGTGCCTTGTCAATATTATCCTCTATCATGCTATTTGTAATGTTTGCCAGTGCAGTAAAAGTTGGCCAATCGGCTCTGTCATATACATATTTTATTGGATAGTTATTAGAATTTCCACTAGGAGTAGTTAAGGAAATAAAAGTAGGAAAGTAGTCACTGCCATGTAAGTCATTTGAAACCCAAAAGTTCCAGAAGGGATAGAGTAATGGGGAGCAGATTATAAGATCTATTGCGTGAAAGGTGTGGGTGGTTCATGAAAGTAAGTGTGATCTCCATTATTAAGCAGGCATAAGCCATTGTCCGATGTTAATTTCTCAATAATATCTCCACGTTGATTAGAATCGGTATTTCCCCACAGTGTGCTGTTGCATTAAAGTCTCCAAGAATGATGTATGGAGTGGGGAGTTGGAGAAGGAGATTATCCAGATCTGCAGATTGAATATTTTTGTTTGGAGGTAAATAATTCATACACATTGTAATGAGTTGGTTAATATGTACACGGACTGCTACTGCTTGTAGGTTTGTATTTAAAGTGATATGAGTGTGTGGTAAACTGCGAGAGATGAAAAGAGCCACTCCACCAGTGGCTCTATCAGTACCTATAAAATCTTTGTGTAGGTTGAATAGCTGCGTAATTTGGCTTTGTCATTGGGTTTTAAATGGGTTTCCTGTAGAGCTAAGCATAATGGTTGATGGTCTGAGAGAATATTATGGATTTCGTCATGTTTATTGTGATAGCCACGGCAGTTCCACAAGATAATATTAGGCATGAATTTTTTTTTTTTTTTGTAATTTAACTAGGTTATTTTAGTCGGAGACAGTAGACATACTGTCTTCATCATTAAATTCTTCACCCGGTTCTAGGTGAAAAGCTACAGCATCATCCTCCTCCATTTTATCTCTCTGTTTTGGATAGATTTCTTTTTTGGATATTTTACTCTTTTTCCTTTTGGCTGCATTTTCAGATGGCACAGTGACTTTAACCGTTGGCAGGTTAAATTTCTCTGCATCAGATTTACAGTTTGGTTTCACAGATGGTGTTTTAGTTGTATTTTGAGAACCTCTTTTATGGAGTGGAAGTTTCGAAATTAAAGATTGTGACGATTTTTAATAGGTATTTTGTTGTGAATTATGAACAGATTTTGATAAGTTAGGATGACCAGATTTTGGTGACTTAGGAGGAGCAGATTGCGTTGATCTAGTTGTCTTACCTGAATTATTAAACAGGTTGTTTTCCTTTTTATTAAGTTGGCAATTATTTTCAGTGGAGAATTCGGTTTGGGTTGCAATAGTTTTATGAGTCTTTTGGACTGTTTTAGACAAGGCAGCAGCATATGATACACCAACTGTGGGTGTCCTGTATTCAACTATTTTTCTAGCCTCAGTGTATGATAAATTTTCTTTTGTTCCAACTGTTTGTATCTCCTTTTCTTTTCGCCACTGCTCGCAGGATTTTGAATAAGATGGGTGCTCTTTTTTGCAGTTTACACAAGAAGGTGGTGCACTGCATTGTACACTTTCGTGGCCAACTGACTAACCAACCAACTTTCTACACCGACCACATGTGGTTTTACCTCGGCATGAGGTTTTTGAGTGCCCAAAGCGTTGACAATTAAAACAACGCAGTGGGTTTGGGATATAAGGTCTAACAGAACATGAAAGATATCCGGCTATTATAGATTTGGGTAGGTTGGGTGAGTTAAATGTAAGTATTATGTGCTTGGTAGGTATCTGAATTTGATTCGCTGGTATTTGTTCGTCTTTACGGTAGATTTTGATTCGTCTAGCTTCAATGACATTTTGTTCTATTAGATTATCAACTATTTCACTTTTGTAACATGCAAGAGGTCAGATTCAGAGATCACCCCACGAGAAGTGTTGAGGGTTCTATGTGGACTTACGGAAATCGGGATATTTGCAAAATGTGTATTTCTTTAAACTTATGGCTTGTTTGCTATTGTTTACTTCAATAAGAAGTTCACCAGATTGTATTTTTTTTATTGTCTTTGGTTCACCAATCAATCCTTGGATAGATCTGTGAATCAGAAAGGGAGAGGTCTTGTCAAAACTGCCTTCTTGTCTTTGATAACAAAGAATCTTTCAGCACATGAATCGGTATTGGATGCAATATCATCATCTCTGTCAGCCCACAATTTATTTTGATTCTCATTGATATCTGCTTGCAGGCCTGAGCCCGACACAGTGAGTTTATCCTTCGATATTACTTGAGACGTTACAGTCTCAGACTGATTGTTGACTGAGTTTTGGGGTGGGGCTTCTACATCACTTGTCTTATTTCCTTCAGTTGTAACCAATATTTAAGAGAAATATAGAAAAACGCCAGGCATCGGGCCTTTTCACCTACCCTTCTTCTTACCGTTACTTTGGGCATAGGTCTCAAAAGAGTGAAAACTATCAACAAACTTCCACGTTTTTCGAACGTTGGATTAAACTCGATAGCATCTCGAAACTCTAGTTCTTTCACAGTGGAACTCGGTTGTCGTAGGTAAGCCTTTACACCTCTGTCCAACCTACAACGCCCTTACGCCGAAAGGTACCAGTCGCCCAGTGAATTCCTAACCGCCGCCATACAAGTATGGCATCTACCGATCACGGAACCGGAATTCGAAGATGCCCTGCACTCTGGGATTCGAGATCAGCCTAAAAAGGTAGAAACGAGGTGATGAGATTAAAAAAACCTCAACACCCAGAGTGTCTCACGTGAAAATAAAAAAATCCACTATTGTAAAAAAGAAAAAAGTAATGAGAGAGAGAACTTAGAAGAAAGGTGTATTTTTTGTCTTTTTAAAACTTTTTTTCTTTTTACCAACAGAACGAGAACAATGTTAGTAGAACAAAGAACAATTTGAACAAAAAAGGAAAACATGAACTAGAACAACGAGGGATAACAAACTGAAGAGAGAAGATTAAAAAGTGTGAAACAAAGAGGAAAGTATAGACAACAAAAAAAGAGAAGAATATAGAAAAGGAGAAAGTTCGCTCAGGAATCCGGGGTCGCGAAACCCGTAAATACCTAAAGAAGGTATTCCCCTGGGGGGCCATCTCCGTTAATAATAAGAAAAATATTGCATACAAAAATATGAAAATCAGCGGTATTATAGAGAAATGTTTGATAAACACGCTGATGCAGACAGTTTTCAAATCGAAGAATTATTTTAAGAGATATTTAAGGCTAAATTTGGACAAAGTCGTTCCATTAAAAAAGGAGCAAAAACTATACATCAGAATTTAATCATTTTTAGATCATTTTATACGTTATAATTTCCGGGTGTGCAGATTGCATTTAGTTTTTAAATTTTACTCATCTTTTGAGCTTTTATTTCTATTTTAAATTCAAATTTTGGCATTTCGAGAGATATTTTTTACTTATTTTAGAAAATTGTACTAATAACCTGTTGCCAACTTTATAAATAGCACAAATATAATGTTTGCTTCAAATTAAAAATTTATTTACACGTCACTATTATAAACAGAAAAAAACTTTCAAATTAGAATGAAATAATTACGTATAAAAAAGCAGGAACTTATTGAAAATTACTTCATCTATAATTGCACGTGAATTTTAACAGAGAAAGGATATTGTAAAATAATAAATTTATTACCTTGCGTTAGAAGTCTTAAATAGGAGAAATTACATCATATTTACATCACATTACACTTATTACATAAAATGAACAAAAAATAATATTGCAAAACAGTTTAAATTTAAAAACTGTGCGAGACATTTATTTGATATAACGAGATGATCTTTTCAACTATTTTTGTTGGGACAGCACAAATAATATTTCATTTCTAACAAAATTATTTTCACGTGAATATTAAAAAGAGAAAGAAAAGTTTGGTGCAAATTACGTGAGATTAAAACAATACATTTAAAATGTATTTTATTTATTTATTTACCAACAAACATATGGCTTGTGTGCTTGACATGAGAACCCGCTTAAAATGTCTTATTTAAAAGACCTTTCTTTTTGCTTTGTTAAAAAATACATAATGCATAAAGAATTTAGGATAATATTCAAAATAGATAAAAAGAACCATGCCAAAGCATAGGTAAACAATATTTTTTTTCATACTCCAGTTGCTGCAGCATGAATTTTGTTACTGAAAATCAAAATACAAAATGAAACAAAAATAAGTTTCATTACTTGAAGACATTTATAAATTTTAATATCCTACAAAACTCAATACCTAAGTAGAGTAACGAGTAACCCTAGAAAAATTGACCAACAAAGATTACCACTCATAATTACAGTTAAAAATAACTATAACAAAATTTTCATGATGTCTATTCCAACTGAGCTAATTTCTCTCACTTTTGCATACCAATAAAGAAAAGTTTCCAGGTATCGAGATTTTACGATGTAACATGCAAAAAAATTTTACAAGCTGTGAATTTGAGATTGGAACTTTTACAATTTAATTTTTTTTTTAGAAATTTGTAAATTTTGCAAAAAATCTGTTTAATTCCAAGATATTAACTTCATGATTAATGATTTGCTTGACATTCTATATTTCTCAATGTTTTGCAGATACACACTATTAGCATCAGGTTCCATCAATTTTTATCAGTCAGGATTAAATTCTTACCCACATGCATCATAATTAAATAGATTGCTTTGACATATATGAAAACAAAAAAGAACTTTTAATTTATACAAAATTAAGAGAGTTTTCAGATTTAGTCGATTACCTTCAGAACTACTGGACAGATTTTAATGAAATTTGATATGAACATAGGTCGATTTAATGTAAATAAAATAGCCATTCAACAGGTCTAATGATCATGCATGATCGTGTGTAAGACTCATCAGTGTTAGACTGTATAAAATATAGCTTATAAAATAATGAACCAAAAAATGTGTTAATAGGGGCTATGGTCCACTCTTACAGCTATACAACTCTCCCAATGTGGATTCAGACTGGAAATCAAGCAGTTTCTGAGTCCCTGTGGAAGTTATGTCTCACTCCTCCAGCAATGCTGTTTTTAGACCATGGGTAGTGGAAAGCAAACTCCCATTGTCCTCTTCAGAATATCTCAGATATGCTCTATACTGTTTAAGCCTAGAAATCCAACTAGCTAATCCATCAAGCAAATATTCTCACTTTCCAGAAATTCATTGACCAGATGAGTTCTTTCTGGGTGCGTGCAGTAGTCCATTAAAATGAAAACAGAGCCACTGAATCTCTGAAAATGTGAACACAAGGTAATAAGATATCATCCCTACACGTCACACCAGTCATACAGACTTTGCCAAACACAGGGAGGGATGTGGTCCCGGGAAATATGATGCCTGCGTAAACCATCAAACCTCTGCTGCCATAGTAGTCTCTTTCTAAGAAGTTAGAAGGTAGGTGGCAGATCCCTGGTTTTCTTCTGATAAGTCTGTCGAGAATTAATGTTTAGGCTGAACAGAGACTCATCAGTGAATAGGTCTTCAATTGATCTCTGGTCTAAAGTCAAAATCTGCACCATGTTAATGGATTCTCCTGCATGCAGATTCGAGCAGGAGACAAAGAATCCTGCCATGCAGCCTTCTGCAAACAGTAATCCTTAAAACTAGACTTCTGTGGCCACATAAAGGTCATGACAGAGCTGCAAAACTGTTGCACACCTGTTCTTCCCTCACCGCAATGGATAAATAATGATCTTCATTGGCTTGTGGCTATTTGACGATCTTGCCTAGGCTTTCTTTCTATAGATCCAATGTCCTTAACCCTAGATGCTCGTAATTATCATGACTACGATATTGTAATGTTAACATTATACTATGCCTAGTATTCTAGGGTTTCTATAAGTTGAACTTGACACTGGGCATTGCATTGTAATTTCGAGGAATCTGCACTTGACACTGTCCTGTTTCCAATCTCACTGCCACCTCATTTCATCATCCAGACGTTGATAGTTACTAGTTTTTACTGTTTTCTGTTAAATTTCACTTAAAAAAACCCTTCAAAGATATTCAGCGCGGCGTGCGAGCGAACAAAATGCCAAAATTATCACGCTCCCTTATAAAGCTTGTTCCTCTACCCACTCTACCCATACATACATGTACGCTTATATATTCCACATTCAAGACTTACCATCTTTGTTTCAAAGCATTAGTTTTACATTTCGTTTAGTACTTTTTATGAAATTTGACAAAAGATGCAAATTCTCTCAATTTTGTACATCAGTGTATATCTGCTCCGTAACTATCCCACTTTAAGGATTTCCTTTTTATTTCAGCAATTATAAACTTTTCTTTGTTAATTTACATTCCTCATGCTTTCTCCAAATTCCCATGTCCCTGGAAATCCTGTAATAACTTATATTATTCTAAGGATTAGATAAATTAATAAAAAAAAAAATTCCATACCAATTTGTTTTCACAAATGTTCAATTCCCAAACAAAGCTAAGAAACTGAATCACCTACTTTTAAGTTTCAGTGAAGCTGGAATTGATTAGAATTTTGTGGTCAGAAAGAAGGACTGAAACGGTGTAGACAAAAGAAATTGCATGAGAGATTGGAACTCTCTTTACAGTATTTATGAAGAGTAAAATTAGGCACTGCAATTTCAAAACTTTATTTTATAATCAAAAATTTTATCTGAATTTTTCGGGTTATCCAGGTAAATAAGCACCCTGTCTAAACACATATTTTCACCGTAAAACAGATTTTTATGTTACTGTACAAATATTTCACTTACCAACAATGAGTCGAGAAATTTTTAAAGTCGAGAAGCACTTCTTGTCTCTGCTTCCCAACCAGGTGAATTTTTCTGCCAGACTATCAGCGCAAAGATGGCGAAGAACTCGCCTGGTGTGGTCCCTAAGTTACTACCACCCAAAGACTTCTATTTTGTAAGCTATATTAATAAAAATATAAAAATTTGTTAGTTTACTTAAATTTAAGAATATCAGTTTTATTGTTCATCATACAGACATAAAAGTGTGAAATAGGAAAAAAGGTGAAAAATTTTTTCCATCTATACAATAAGGCCAAATTCGTATAATTTAGACTAGGGGTGCACAACCTTTTTAAGAGAAGGGCCAATAAAAAAAATTTCAGGGTTGTCAAGGACCACATCAGTAACACGGAGAGAATTCTATTTCGGGGAGGTCATCTGTGGCCTTATAATCAGATAAAAAATATGATTTCAGAGGAGGGGGTGGGAGTTTTGCCCCTCCAGGTCAACATATCCAATTCAGTTGGCAAGGGTAGATCAACAGTTTACGTTTGTATATATAACTTAGAGATACAGCAATAATTATTTAGGAGAAGTGATAATATTCTTTGACTTTATTTGGGGGACTAAATTTTGATTAAAAGTGCTAAAACACAAACATAGGCATAAAAGTGGCTAGTGCCGAAAAAAATGTGAATTTTATGAACGAAGGGGGGAGGAGGAGCCAATCAACAAAAATTTGTGATTTTTTTCGTTCCTGATCAATGAAATTCGCGATTTTTCTACCTCCGAACAACGAAAGTTTCGAATTTTCTACATCTGATCGACAAAATTAGCAATTTTTCAGAAGCTGGTCGAAAAAATTCTCGATTTTTCTGCGCCTGATCGACAAAATTCATGATTTTTCCGATCATCTTTCCATACCTCATCGACGAAATTCGCGATTTTTTTGAGCTCATGATAAAACTCGTGATTTTTTCGTGTCCGATTTTTCCGCGTCCGATCAAAGAAATTCGCGATTCAACTCTGACGAAATTTGCCATTTTCCCCGCTGCAAATTGATGAAAGTAGCGATTTTTTCTCACAATAAACTGACAAAACTCGCCATTTTTCCGCAGCCTATCAACGAAATTCTTAATTTTTAAGTGCATCTACGAGAAAATTCGCAATTTTGTCGTTCCTGATCAACAAAATTTGCGATTTTTCTGTGCCTGATCGACAACATTCGCGATTTTTTTGACCCGGCCGACGAAAATCGTGATTTTTCGGAGCCCGATCAACAACACTCAAGATTTTTCTGTGCCTGATCGACGAAATTTGCGATTTTGCCTTACCCGATCAACGAAATTAGCGATTCTTAACCGAGTTTGACGAAATTTGCAATTATCCGCAGCCGACCAACGAAATTTTCAATTTTTTTGCACATCAGCGAGAAAATTCATGATTTTTTCGTGCCCGGCCAACGAAATTCGCGGGGTTTTTCCATGCCCGATTGGAGACATTTCCAATTTTTTTTGCACCTCATCAAGAAATTTTGCGATTTTTCCATGCTTGATGATGAAATCTGCGATTTGTCGGCACCTGATCGACAAAATTCACAATTTTTCTGTGTCCGATCAACCAAATTCGCGATTTTTCCGAGCCTCATTGACAAAATTTGCTATTTTTCCACTCCCGATCAACGAAATTCGCGATTCTTAAATGATTGAATTTGCAATTTTTCCCACTGGAATTCACGAAATTCATGATTTTTTCTTGCGACCAATGGACAAAAATTGCAATTTTTTTTCAGTTAGAAATTGACGAATTCGTGGCCCACACGTTAACCCATCGCGGGCCACTTTTGGCCCACGGGCTTACAGGTTGTGCATCCCTAATTTAGACACATATTAACAGTTATTCATACAATAAAATGAATTATAACAGTATATATGATTGTTATTTTCTTTTTGTAACTTAGAAAGTATTAAAAGAAAAATATATCAATAATAACAATAAATGTATAAATTCATTAAATGAAAAAAAAAAAAAAAACAGTTTGCTAAAAGTATAAATCCATCCGAATGTATCTAATGAACTTATGTGAAGTACAGAGATTATTTTTTCAAAATAAAAGTTATTTTGAATGATTTGATTGTTTAAAACTTTACTAAAAAAAAAATATATACTATATATACTAGTATGCATGCCAAATTGATCTTTACTCCAGAAATACATTTGCAAAAATGCATCACTGAAATTAACCAAAAGTATTTTTTAAATAGAATAAAATATTCTATTCCAAAAAGAACCTTCTGGAAACTTCCTTTCCATAGTTAAAGAACTTTGATTTGAGTAGACAAAATGTCTAATTATTAAGTTTTCTAGATTCCCCTCCCCCTTCATATACTTCTTTCTTTGCAATTTTACACCAATCCTGAGAATGTCCCAATTTGCTTTTAAAAAGGTGGAATTCCTTCTTTAGGAGGAACTCTTTCATGCCTGATCATAGGAAATTCCATTTACAAACTTCATTTAATTCCCTGTTTCTATTAAATAAAAAAATTTATTCACAATTTCAAACATTTCCTTCGCCGTTTAACCCCTTGAGGGGAGGCGGGATAAAATATATCCCACCTAATTTAAACAAGATTCTCACCAGAAAATTTTAACTACATTTTATATTTTTAACTTTGGAGGAAAAACGTTGAAAAATTGCTTTTCCTTATTTAAAAATAAAATGTTTCGATTATTCCGGTGAGAATTAGATATTTAGAGACATTTTTGCTTGCTCCTCAAGGGTTAACAAATCATAATGGATTTTATTTGGCTAAAAAGTCCCAAAGAGCACTTTGTTCTGACATAGGACACATGTGAAGAGTAGATGCATATTAGAATTGTACAAACTCTCCCCCCTTCTAAGTGAAATTAATAGCATTTAAAAGGCCCAATAAAAACATGCCCATAAAACTAAGGATATAAATGTTCTTCCACGAATGACAAATCAAAAGTGAAATGAACATTCAACATGATTAAACTATTATTTTTCTAGTATTTATTTACTATTAAATAATTTCTTAGAAATACCAGCAACAAATATAATTTTTAGTAATTATTTTACACAACAAATGTAATAAACTTAGGGTTGATGGGAAATTATTTTAATGTATATAATAATTTTTTTTCACAGCAATTATAAATTTTCTTAATTTACATTTCTTATGGGTTGTCTAACCTCTTTGCCCATATATATCCCTAGAAATCCTGTAATAGCTGATATTAGTCTAAGGATTAGATAAATGAATAATAAAAAAAAAAATCATACCAATTCATTTTCACAAGTACAATCAGCAACAGCTGCTTCCAATGCATAAATTTCTTCTATAGTTTCTACTGGAAATTTTTGTACCAGTTTTGGTGGCTCCTGTGCTGCCTGCTGTGATGAAGCTGCAAAAAATGCAACATTTTAATCAATTATAAACATAAGAAATTACTAAGAAAATTAACCAGGCAATTCTCCATCAACCTCAATCACACATAAACATGCCTGTTTGTGTTACGGGGATTTGATAAAACGTGCCCCGGAAATTCCGGAGTTACACAGGCATGAGATTCTTCCGTGATTTTCCGCTTTTTGTCGTTTTCCGTTTTTTTACCGTTTCTCGCATTGATGATTTGTTCCAAAATTTAAAAAAAAATCGGTAATCAGTCCAAAAATTCGGGCACAAATTTCGACAAGTGATCGCCGAAAAAACAATTTCGTCAATCGTTCGCAGAAAAAAATAGCCAATTTCGAAAACTATCGCAGAAAAAACGCAATTTCGTCAAAGGATCGCAGAAAGCCCCTGCAAATTTCGTCATAGAATCGCGAAAAAATAGCTGATTTTGTCAGAGTTGCGAAAAAATGGCAACTTTCGTCAAAGGATCGCGGAAAAACACGAATTTCGTCGAAACATCGCGAAAAAACGCAGATTTCGTCTAAGGATCACGAAAAAACTCGGAATTTTGCCCAAAAATCGCTTAAAAAACACTAATTTCGACAAAAGATCGCATAAAAAAAAGTGAATTCTATGTCAAAGAATCGCGTAAAAAACGCGAATTCTGTCAAAGGATGGTGGGAAAACGTAAATTTCGTCAAAGGATCACGGAAAAAACGGGAAATCTGTCAAACAATCGCGAATTTTGTCAAGGGACCGCAAAAAAAGCGACTTTCGTCAAAAGATTTCGGAATAAACGCCTATTTTCAAACGAGATCGCGGAAACAACGGGAATTTTGTCAAAAGATCGCGAAAGAAACTGGAATTTCATAAAAAGATCGCAGAAAAAACCTGATTTGCGTCAAAAGATGGCAGAAAAAAACCCGGGAATTCCATCAAATCGCGGGAGAAACGCAAATTTTGTCAAAAGATCGCAGGAAAAACGCTAATTTTGTAAAAAAAAATCGCGAAAAAAACGGGAATTTTGTCAAAAGATCGCGGGAAAAACGGGAATTTCGTCAAAAGATTGCCGAAAAATGCGAATTTTGTAAAAAAGATCGTCGAAAAAACGCGAATTTTGTAAAAAGATCGCTGAAAAACGCGAATTTTGTAAATAAGATCGCCGAAATAACGCAAATTTTGTAAAAAAGATTGCGGTAAAACGCGAATTTTGTCAAAAGATCGCCGAAAAAACGTGAATTTCGCCTAAAGATAGCCGGAAAAAAAAAAAACGGTAATATTGTCTAAAGATTCTGGAAAAAACGGGAATTTCGTCAAAAGGTTGCGATTGTGCGACGCCGTGAAAGTTCAGCCTTTTTTTTTCAGGGGATTTTACCAAGTGTTACAAACAGCCATGCATAAAAGGCTGAACTATGGGTTAAATATGAAATTCAATTCACCATAGGCTCCTAACCTGTCAGACACTCATTAGCTAATCAGAAGGTTCCTTCCCAATATATTAGCATTTCGACATTTTGCATTGGATAGCTGAGGTCGATCTCTACATCTTCTTTTAAATTTTTTTAAATTTTGATAGCAGATTTTTTATTTTTTTTAAAATATATATAAAGTTACTATCACTTTCAGAACTGGTTCTGAAAACGAAACTGTCATAACATAAAAAAAAAAAAAAAAAACTGCAATCAAAATTGAAAAATTTAAAGAAGAGGGCAATTGTATAGGATCAACCTCAGCTATCAAATGAAAAAGAAAAATTAAAAAATGTCGAAATGCAAACGAGATATTGGCAAAGAACATACACTTCCCATAGGTTTAAAATTAGCTCATGAATGTCTTCACTTGATGGAACAGGAGTCTTTACTGGAAAACTGGGTATTCTTTTTGTTTTTCTATACTCCTGCAGGTAAATGGCAGTATTAAAATTTAAAAGAAACAGAAAATTGAAAAGCACTCCAGAAATCAAAATATATATTTTATAATAGAAAATATTAAAAAATTTAAGGAAGAAGCAATATTATTTTTAAATAGATACTGAGAACAAAAGGGAAGAAATTTTATGTCTTTTTTTATTCTTGCAACTCCATGCGGGACCTGGTAATCGCAAAAACGTAGAAAAAACTCTGAACACTTTGTTTTTGTCTTTGTGAATCACAGAAAATTCAGAGATAGACAGGATAGACAGGAACAACTGGCGAAAGGAAACTTACCATCTTGAAATGTCCAGTAAGTTTTTAACAAAAAATAAGAGCTTCTGGTGCAGCTGGAGCTGATTTTCTCTATCCTCAGATTTCCAAATTTCTGCATGTGGTAGAATTTATTAGACATTGCTAACAAACATCTTTCTTTTAGTAACATAGATAACCCCATTATTTTAATTATCTAAAAATTAAACATGACAAGTATGCATTTTGAAGACTTGTTTTAGTTTCATTATTGAAAAGGAACAGATAAAGGTGTCACTAAGCAAGAATGTGGCAAGAACCATACAATGTGATTAACACTAGAACGCCCGCGGGAGTCGCTTCGACTCCTGTCTGTTTCAAAAGAGAAAAAATAAACGAAACGCATAGAAATGAATAGAAGACTGCAAATATAATATTTATATTTGAATTTAAGATTCATATATATATTTTACAATTGAAAGAACAATATTTATATACGCATTTTTAAGAAATTGGAAAAATATTTTCAAAGGAAATACTCACAGAATCGTTTCGAATTTTCAATCTGAAATACAGTTTTTGCAAGTGTAGTCAGTTTTGGCCAAGCATTTTCCACAAACCATTTTCTTGCATGTTATGCAATCATTGAAAGTCATGTTGCCTTTACATAGTTTTACTTCGCATTTTCTTCTCTTTAGGGATTTTGTTTCAGATGATGTATCAGCGAGTCTTTTTCTTGTTGGTTTATTTTTAGCAGATGTATAATTTTGGCGCAATTCATCTGCTAATAACTGAATAAATGCTTGTCTGCTTATTTTTGTCCAGTAACTTCTTTATAAATGATCCAGGCATTTATTGCTGCTAAATCTAAGAGATTGTAAAAAGTATGCACACGCCATCTTCTGGAGGGCGCCTTCACTGAATATTTCCTAGCCATTTGATCAATAACGTCAACACCACACTTAGTTTCATTATAAAATCTAACAGTTTCTAGGGTTTTCTTTTCGTTGTTTTCAATATCAATGAATGGGTGGAGAGTGCTAAGAATAATAACATTTTTCTTTCTCTTTCCTTGATACACGGTTAGAGTAGTACCGGTTTCTTCGTGTTTTAGAAATTTTGTTTCGTATAATTTATCTTTTGAATCTTTCAAAATTTTTGGAATTTCTCTCCTAGTTTTTCTCATAGTGCCTACTAAACTAGTACCTTTCTTTTTCAGTTGTTCAGCCAAACGCAGTGACGTGAAATAATTATCAACCGTGACGTTAATGCCTTTGTTTAGAAATGGCTGCATCAATCGCATAACTACATATTCTGATAAAGTTTGATCTGAAGGCCGTTCTTCACATTTGCCTAAATAAGGGAACGCATTCAGTAAGTACTTTGTTCGAAGGTCTACCGCAAGCCAAAACTTTTATCCGTATTTATCCGGTTTTGAAGGTATGAATTGCGTGAAAGGACAACGCGTTTTGCTTGGAAATAACTGTTCATCTATTGTTATATTTTCACCAGGCTTGAAACAGGCAATACAGTTTTCAGTGAATCTATTCCATATATCAGATATCATTCCAAATTTGTCTGTTTTTAAGAGTATAGATCTGGTAGATTTCAAATCGAATCTCAAAAAGCGTAAAATTTCACAAAACCTATTTCTTCCCATAGTTTCAGTGCAAAAATTCAAACCCCATGAGTTTGACCACAAAGAATGAATATCAATTCCATTTGCACCACATGCACCTCGGGCATACAAAATTCCAATAATGGCATACAGCTCGTCTAACGTAACTGTCCAGTTATCGGTTTCAAGAACACGTCTTGCCTCTGTTTCTGTGCATCTTTGTATTTGTTCCAGTATTTTTTTATCTACAAATAACAGCCATGAACTCAAAACGCTTTCAGATTTCACGAATTTCTTGGCATAAATAGTTGGTCCAGTAGACTGACACATGATATTTTGCTTCGGATATCTTCCAGAAATTTTCTTATTTGCACAAATTTTCCATTGTGTGCCATCTGGAGCGACATGAATTCCATCTCTTTCAGATGCAATAATTAGCGCATCTTCGTTTGTATCGGAATCTGATGAAGAATTATTTCCAATACTAATTTCTTGAATTTCGTTTTCATTTTCTGATAACTCACCACCTTCAGATTCATTATCTGAAAGCTCTCGTAATAGAGCAGTTATTTCGTCCGGTGTTAGAAATTTTTTCCGTGACATTATGTTTTATTTCTAATAAAAAGGAAAAACGGAGTTGCTTAGCTATGATGAAACACAAGACTGATAAAAATTGAAACAAAAATTCAATTCGAATGATACAAAGAATTTCGCAAGCAGTACGCAATCATTTCAGCAGGTGCATGGAACTAACCATTTTTCTCAACAAAAGGGGTGTAGAGAAAAGAAGAGCAAAAACATTTACTTTCCTGATAACAGATAAAAATATTATGAATCCCAAGGTCATGTTACGCAAAAATAATGAAAGCATTTTACAAATCTTACTTTGGAGTCGATCCGACTCCTTTGGGCGTTCTAGGGGTAATGCCTCATTATCAATTTATTAAATGTGCAAATAATTTATAAATTTCAGAATAAATAGAGATTATAAAAATAATAAAAGTCAAGGAAGCGGGGGAAAAAAAAATCAAAATTTCTCAGAGATATGGGTGTTTTAGGAGCATTTGGAGTCGAAACGACTCCATCGGGCGTTCTAGTGTTAATGTTAAGATTCATTCACTAATGATTCATTCTATGTTAAAAGAAAATATTTATGTAAGTTTGTTTTTTCTCTTGTGGCAACAGTTGTTAGCCAGTTCAGTTTGTTGTCAACTTGCCGGTTGATGCGGCAGCATGCACTTAACTATTAAAGCATTTTTTTCTCTATTTTAAGACTATTAAATAAATTATTATGATAACTTCATAAAATAATAGGTTATGGGAACAATATCGCTTCCTCCTGCGCATTAAGTTTATTTAGCAAGCTTATGTTCATGCCGCATTAAGCCTTACTGCACAAGCCTAACCACGTTGTTTTGCCAGTTGAATTCTAAGAAGAAATGGATTAAGCAAAGGTCCAAATTAAACCTTTAGCTGGTGAAAGTGACTGGCAAGTATAGAAATACAGAATAAAGTTTATTTTGAACTGTCATACTGGTGCATTAGAAGTGGTTCAAGGAACTTTAGTTAAGCCTGATGACATCGCCACGGGAGCTACAGAAGCTGAGCGTACGAAATATGAGAAAGATCTCAAAAGTTATCAGAAAACCAACACAAGTGCTATGGTTGTCTTAACTAATTCCATGACAGAAGATACTCTTCAAAAGGTAATGCGTTTTGAAACTGCTCGACAAATTTGGATAGAATTGCAGAAGTTGTATGAAGCATCTTCTGAAAATCAACTGTATAATATTTGCATGCAGTTTTTTCAATTCAAGTGGAACGAAAATGAAAATATATCTGCTCATCTCTCGAAATTAAAAAATTTGTGGAACGAATTAAACTCGGGATTACAGAACAAGGATGAGCCCACTTTACCTGAATTGCTGCTAAATTGCAAAATTTTAAATATCTTACCGAAGGAATTTGTTTCGTTCAAGTCTAGTTGATTGCTGCTAGGTGAAGATAAAAGAACAGTTGATGAATTGACAACTCAGTTGTGTTCATATGAATAGGGAATTTAAAAATCATGAAAAAGGTACATCTGAACAAGAAGCTCTTTTTGTAAAAGATAAGAAAAATAGAAGTACTTTTTCCAACAGAAAGACAAGCCAGTGTAAATACTGTCACAAGAAAGGTCATTGGGTCAAATGTTGCCCAAAGTGGATTGCAGATGGGAAACCACCTCAGCCTGATTCAAGAAATGCTGGTACTTCCTGTACAGCCACTACCTTAGGTCTAATATCTGTTGAAGAAGAGGTATTTTCTACAGAAATCCATTCAGATAGTTGGTACATTGATAATGGTGCCTCCAAGCACATAACAATGGATAACAAGAACTTTATTAATTTTGAAAAATTCGAGTCACCTCATGGAATTACAACAGCAAATGGAAAAGTTCTTCCAGCTCTTGGTAAAGGTACACTTCAAATTGTCACCATAGTCAACAATAAGAAGCAATTAAAAGAACTGAAAGATGTGTGGTATGTACCTGAAATAAGTAAAAACCTATTTTCTGTCTTAGCCACCCATGATAGATATATTAACCCTTAAGTGGTGAGGGGATTTTTTATAACATAAGTGGTGAGGTGGGGTGTATGACACCCCAAAGTTTGACTTCTTACACACTCCACAAAATTTGGCGAATTAAAATAAGAAAATTTCCTGTGAATTTTGCATTATTTAATTATATAAAAACAACAAAAAAAGTTCTGTAAGTGTACATACATATACATATAAATTCATGTATCTAAATACCACAAAAATTTTGTGTGCAAATATAGAGCTCATGCACAATTGCTATATAAAAAAAAATAATATCAAAATTACAATCAAGCTACACCATATAGAAGATAACTGAATTAAATATAAAATGACAAAAAACATAAAAAAAAGTTTTTTAAAGTAAAAATTACAAGTCTTCATTTCTTTCATTTCTGCATTCATCGCAAATGGGTGCTGAACACGATGCACATACAGGCAGTTCACAAACTGCACAAATAGATTTAGTTTTTCGGTCATTTTGTCTTGGGCACTTTGCACACCTAGTTTGCTTGCTCAGGACTCTTTTCTTACCAGTTTCTGACTTTATTTTTAGAATATTGTGAATCATACTTTTCATAGCACGAGGAAGTCGAGTATTCATTAAACGTCTCTGCAGTTGCGATGCTATTAATTTTGTGCCAATGATTTTATGAAATCAAATCTGCTTTGTTTAGGATTATCTGGGAATGAAGAGAAGATCACATAGGAATTAACAAGAGAAATATTTAAAAGATTGAAGAAAATGGCCATGGGCCACCTTCGTGTTCGCCGGCTTGTTGAGTATTTTGTGCATTTCTCATCTAGTGCATCCACTCCTCCTTTGGTAATATTGTAGAATTCTATTATCTCAGGTTTTCCACTTTCAGTCTATTGATTTTATCGTGGTGCATAGATGAAACTAAAATCACAGCTTTATTTCGCTTTGGTACGAAGGAAACAAGTGTAACATCATTTGAAAATCCAAATAGGCAAGAATTAGTATCTCTTTTTTTTTGCAGGCAAAAAAGACGAAGGGATCTCTTTCTTATTTTTCTTAATTGTTCCTACATATGTGAGACCTCTTTTCTTCAGTTCAGATAATAGTTCTACAGAAGTATGTTGGCTTAAGTTCAAATATATGTTTTTGTAAAGTTAAGTTTATTAAAATAAAAATACATTTCTATATTTTCCCAATTAGTTTTCCCAGTTTCTCTGATCAACCAATAACAATGTTTTTTCAAAGAAACAGTAAAGTTTCAATTGCTTGTTTAAAAATGTTTAAGTTCATTTAAATGTCTGTAAGATATCAGTTTACTATTTTTGAATATTAATTACTTACTTGGAAGATGCTATGCTTTATTTTACAGTTGTACAAAGTGTGTACTTTCACTAGCCTACTTGCCACATCACAACCTTGTTTACATGTGACTATGGTTGGTTGGCTTCATGGTTGACTGGGTGTGTGGCAGGGAAACCATCTCATGTCAGTTAACCTGCAGTTAGTTGGTTTCACTGCTTCACACTTGCAGTTTAAATTTGCATATTAACTTTTAACTGTGTGCTTTAACCTCCTTTTCTTTTAGTATTTAAGCCAGTTGTTTTGCTTGGAGGTGGGCAGTGGCTGGTGCAGTGGCAGTTGCACATGGCTGTTTTTGAAGCTGTCTGGTACAGCAATACAAATTTGAATTTTAATACTTAGGCATGAGGCCAGCCAAGCCATGGAAAAGTTATATGGTGGTTGTTGCATTTTTTCTGTTATACTAACAAGTTTTTACTTCAAATTACACTAACCTCTGAAAAATAAAATATGTTACTTCTTTTAAAAACTGTTTTTACTGATGGCTTTTTACACCAATGAAGATAGATATAATTTTGATAACATAGTGATCCACGGCCCAACAGAATGGTAGCAGAGCGTGGTTAGTCCCGCTCTGCTCTATAAAGTAAAAATGGCTACTGTCAGTGAAATGAACTATTCGTCTTTTGCATTTCCAAAACTAAACAGAGAGAACTTTAAATCGTGGAAATTTAATGTAAATTTGTACTTAATTAGTCAAAATTTGGCTGAATTTACTTCTGATAAAGTAGAAAGTGAAGTTCCAAATGAATCTGCTACAAAAGATGATGTGGCAAAGGATGCTGCCACTGTGGTGAAGGAGAACAAGGCCTTAGCTATATTATGCCTCAGTGTAGAAGAAAATCTCAAAAATATAATATATGATGCGAAATCACCATCGGAAGTCTGGTTATTGCTAAAGAATACTTTTGAGCCTTGTAGTCGTGCCAGGATAGCAACATTAAGAAGAAATTTCATGAATATTAAGTATAAGGCAATGGAGTCTATGGCTACATATATCAACAGGGTACTAGAAAGTGCAAAGGATTTGCAAGCTGCTGGTAAAGAAGTCCCTCCTGATGAAGTTACCTACCAAATATTGGAACATTTACCTGAAAGCTATGAAAATTTAGTTATTCAGCTATATCGCCTGCCCGACAAGGAGTTTACGGTGGAAGAGGTGCGTAAGCAGCTACTAGCAGAATATGATCGTCAAAAATGTAAACTTACTGAGGCTCCAAGGAATCAAGTTTTCTTATCAGTGCATCGAAACAAGCAAAGACGCTGTTACTCATGTGGAAGGACGGGACACTTACGAAAGGACTGTAGAATGAATTCCAGACCCCAAAGTATTTCCCAATCTAGACAGAGAAACAGTCAAGCTCACTTTGCCGCAGCGATGATAAGTGAGAACTTGGACTTGGAGTTCGTACTCGACTCAGCAGCTACTGATCACTTTTGTAAGGAAAGGACGGTTTTCAAGACTTTCGAGAATTTAAGAGTCAAGCAGTCACTGCCAAGGGTACTGCCAAAATAGCTGGTATTGGTAACATTGTTTTAATGATTAATTCAGGTACTGTTCCATTTAATCTAGTTCTTAAGAATGTTTATTATGCTCCAGATATGTGTCGTAATTTAATCTCTGTTCGATGTCTATGTCTTCAAAACTTAAATGTTAATTTTAGTAGTAATCAAGCTATAATCAGTAATGAAACAAATGATCAAATTTTAACTGTACCTTTGCAAAATAAGTTTTATTCTATTTATGCTAATTGTAAAAGTGAATCAGCTGGTGCACACATGGTTAAAAATAATGTAACTAATTGGCACTTACGTTATGGGCACCAAAACTGTAAAGCTCTATTAGAATTTGCTAAATCGGGAAATGTTTTTGGTTTAGAAAAACTATCGGGCGAGGTAAAAGAATGTGAATCATGCAACTATTCAAAAAGTAAGCGGGCAAGTTTTCAGGAAAGGGAAATAAATACATCAGAAATTCTTGAACTTTGCCATTCAGACATATGGGGGCCTGCTCCAGTTCAATCCCTGGGTGGTGCTAGGTATTTCTTAACCATAATAGATGATTTCTCGAGGTATGCATTTGTGTATTTTTTGAGCCATAAAAGCCAAGCGTTTAGACAATTTAGAAATTTTAAGGTCTTTGTTGAAAAGCAAACGGGGAAAAGGATAAAAAGAATTAGAACTGGTCGTGGGGGTGAATTTAGCTCTAATGAGTTTGAGAATTTCCTGAGAGCAGAAGGTATTAAACGTGAATTCACAAGTGCATATTCTCCGGAAATGAACGGCGTTTCTGAACGCTACAATAGAAGCATTATGGAAGGGGTTAGGTCACAAATAGAACAAGGAAATTTACCTCCGGCATTGTGGGCAGAATTAGTGAATACGCAAAATTATCTAAAAAATAGATTCCCCCATAGTAAGTTGAAGGGGAGAGCCCCACTGAATGTTTGGAGAGGTAAACCTTTTTCAGTTACACTTTAGAACTGTTGGTAGCACAGCTTATGTCAATATACCTAGCAGATACAGAAATAAATTAGAAAGGAGGGCTAGGAAAGGAGTTATGGTGGGATATGCTTCAAGCACTTTAGGCTATAGAATATGGTATCCCGGGACTACATTAGTTGATGAAACCAAACATGTTAGAATTGATGAGGGAAGACCTTATTTTAAATTTGAGGATAAAGACAGTAAAAATTTGGTAAATGTTAAAATTTTGGGAAATTTTTCCGAGGGTATTGGAGAAAGTGAGAACCTATTCCCCTCATCTACTGCTGACTGGAAAAGGGAAGAGGTAACTAGAAAAACAGGGACATCTGCAGGTAGGATAGATGTTTATTATTATCCAAAAGTTGGAGTAAGGTTGCGAAGTAAAAATGATGTGGAAAGGTATTGTAAAGAAAAGAAATTGACCTGTAACTTAGATGAATTTGATTTTAAACCTTCTTCTAAAAATAAAAATGTAAATTTAACCCAAAGTCCAGGTAATAGTGAGGGGGAGGATTCTGAATTAGAAGCTTGTTGTGTGGAAGTAAAAATTCCATCTTCCTACAAGGAGTCCCAGAAATTGCCCGAAAGGGATAACTGGTTAGAAGCCATGAAAGATGAATTAAGTACCCTCCAAGAAAGAGAAGTGTATGATTTAGTACCCAAACCAAAAAAAGTAAAAGTGTTAGGTAGTAGATGGGTTTATGCCACTAAAAGGGATGAAAATGGAAAGATAAAAAGTTTTAAGGCCAGATTTGTGGCAAAGGGATTTAGGCAAGTAGAGGGTATAGATTATTTTGATACTTTTTCTCCAGTTATATCTTTTTCATTGGTAAGGTTTTTCTTTGTAATGTTAGTTATAATAAAGGGCTGGGAACATCAACACTTGGATATCAAATGTGCTTATTTATATGCTAAATTGAAGGAAGTAATCTATGTAGATCAACCAGAGGGTTTTGTTGAAATGGGAAAGGAAAATTATGTGATGAGATTAAGGAAAGCTTTATATGGCTTGCACCAAGCCGGGCGTGAGTGGTACTTTGAATTAGATAATACATTTATTAAATTGGGATTTGAGAAAATTGACTGTTGTAACTGTATTTATACCTACAAATCAGAAGTGATAATACTAGTATATGTTGATGATTTGGCCATATTTGCTAAAAATAAAAGTAGATTAAAAGAGGTAATAGAATTAGTGAAATCAAAATTTGAAATTAAAGTACTAGGCAAAATTAAAAACTTTTTAGGAGTTGAATTTGAAGAAATCAATAATGAAATTCATATGCATCAGAGAAAATATATTAAAACATTAAGTGAAACGTTTAAAGATATTCCTAGAATAAAATGTAAATTGCCACTCGCACCAGGCGTTATCTTAAATAAAACTTTTGAGGGGGAAGAAGCCAAGGATATCCCATATAGAGAATTAATTGGAAGTCTTTTATTTCTTGCATCCAGGACTAGACCTGACATTATGTTTTCAGTAATAGCCCTTTCTCAATTTTCAAGTAATCCCTCATGGTCACATTGGAAAAATTTATGTCAAATATTGCAGTATGTTTTCAATACAAATGACTTTTCAATAAACCTTTCTAGAAGCCTTGATAATAATTTAACTGTATATACTGATGCTAGCTGGGCATCAGATATAGTAGACAGAAAATCTGTAAGTGGTTTTGTCATGTTCATAGATCAGGTCCCGATAATATGGAATTCTGCTAAACAGAAGTGTACTGCCTTATCTAGTATGGAAGCAGAATATATTGCTTTGTCAGATTCTATAAAAGAACTGAATTGGATTTTGAAAATAAGAGAATGTTTTTCATTTCTCGGTTTAAATCTAAATAAACCTGATGTATTCTGTGACAACCAAAGTGCAATATGTTTTTCTAAGAATTGTATTGAAAATAATAGAACAAAATATATAGATACTAGGTTTTATTTTGTAAAAGATAATTTAAGTAAATTTAATCTCAAATTTGTATCAGGAAAAGCCAATGTGGCTGATATATTCACAAAGGCTTTGCCAAGTGAAAAGTTTGTGTTTTATTGTAACTTATTATTTGGCTGAGCTAGAGACTCTGGGAAAAGGGGGCATTTGTTGGCTTAAGTTCAAATATATGTTTTTGTAAAGTTAAGTTTATTAAAATAAAAATACATTTCTATATTTTCCCAATTAGTTTTCCCAGTTTCTCTGATCAACCAATAACAATGTTTTTTCAAAGAAACAGTAAAGTTTCAATTGCTTGTTTAAAAATGTTTAAGTTCATTTAAATGTCTGTAAGATATCAGTTTACTATTTTTGAATATTAATTACTTACTTGGAAGATGCTATGAACTTTATTTTACAGTTGTACAAAGTGTGTACTTTCACTAGCCTACTTGCCACATCACAACCTTGTTTACATGTGACTATGGTTGGTTGGCTTCATGGTTGACTGGGTGTGTGGCAGGGAAACCATCTCATGTCAGTTAACCTGCAGTTAGTTGGTTTCACTGCTTCACACTTGCAGTTTAAATTTGCATATTAACTTTTAACTGTGTACTTTAACCTCCTTTTCTTTTAGTATTTAAGCCAGTTGTTTTGCTTGGAGGTGGGCAGTGGCTGGTGCAGTGGCAGTTGAACATGGCTGTTTTTGAAGCTGTCTGGTACAGCAATACAAATTTGAATTTTAATACTTAGGCATGAGGCCAGCCAAGCCATGGAAAAGTTATATGGTGGTTGTTGCATTTTTCCTGTTGTTATACTAACAAGTTTTTACTTCAAATTACACTAACCTCTGAAAAATAAAATATGTTACTTCTTTTAAAAACTGTTTTTACTGATGGCTTTTTACACCAATGAAGATAGATATAATTTTGATAACATAGTGATCCACGGCCCAACAAAGTAAACCAATTGTCGGCAGTAATGTTTCTGTTGGTGCCTTCTAAGGGCTTCACCAGATTGATACAGCTTGAGTTGGCTTAGCAAATTTTTTTTTCTATCTCTGAAAGAGTATTTCCATCACTGCCCTTTCCAGTATAAATATATCGATTCCAAAAATAGTGAGTCTTAGCATCGCATAAAACAACAAGTTTTATTCCATACTTTCTAGGCTTACTTGGTATGTACATCCTAAATCTGCATCTGCCACGAAATCCAACTAGCATTTCATCTATACAAGCATATTCTCCTATCGAGTAATTTTTTTGAGTTTTCTACAAATTTGTGAAATACCCAAGAAATCGCCGCAGAAGGATCAGTTTCCTTCCTTACGTTTCTATTTTCTTCGTTGTCAAACCGAAGACATATTAATAACACATACATTCTTTTCAAGGGCATACAGCATCGAAATATTTCTCTTCCTGTTCCATCAGTCGAGAATAGTGATTTCAGATCCTCATCATTAGACTTGAAAATGGCTGTTAAAAACAGAAATCCCAAGAAAGCTTTCAATTCTGTCAAATCTAAATCTCTATAGTCCATTCTGTCAGCATCAGAAATTTTCTGCCTAATTTTAATTAACTTCTCGTTACTTCGAAGACTATCTCAGTCAAAATATCTTCTGTGAAAATTAAACTCCAAGCATCGGACTGAGAACAAGATTTACCGAACTTCCGAGCAAGTCCTATGTTTCCTGGTAAGTGAGATATAATATTATGTGCTCTTGTAAGTGTTCTACTAATTGAAGGTACATTTGACCACTTGTACCTATTTCGTCCGTAATAATTCGATGAGGATTTGGATTGCCCAGATGATGGATGATCAAAGTCTCCAGATTTATCATATGCACGAGCCTTTTTTATTGGTACAAAAAATTCTTCGTCACTTCCACATATTTCGGAATCGCTGCTATGATGACTTTCAAAATTTGCGTCATTTTCTGTGTTGTCACTTCCACATATTTCGGAATTACTGCTGTGGTCACTTAGAAAATTTGGATCATTTACTGTGTCATCATTTCCACTCAGCTCACTTTCTTCATTGAGGATTGTATTAACCCAGTCACTAAAACCAGGGTCATTAACATTCATTTTTTGCGGAAAAAAAGCCATAATTACTGCCAAAAGAAATTTCTGAAATACGTAAAAAACTTTCACTTTTGGTGAGGTGGGGTTGATTACACCCCGGAACGCAAAATACTGGACTGCACTCAGAGATAACTTGCTCTATTATGCCGAGTCATTTGCTACATAGCTTGAAAAAAAGGTACATGCACTCGTAGCGCCATCTAGTAATGTAAAATGGCAATATTTTAGAATTTAAATTTGTCTGGGGTGAAAAACACCCCACCTCACAAGTTAAGGGTTAACAGTGTTTTTGAATCTTATGCAACAGACTGTTGGCTGAAGATTGACAAGATTTGTGTTTTACATGGCACTAGAAATAAAGGAAGAGGACTCTTCAAAGCTGATATGAAAATCATTACTCCAAAAAGGTCTATTGAAGTAAATTTAGCCATGCCAGATGTTTCAATGCTTCAACTGTATCATGAACGTTTTGGTCATCAAGATAAATGGCATGTGGAATCTCTCTTAAACTCCGAACTGAACATCAAGGTTAATGTTAAAGATGAATTATGTGAAGCATGCATATATGGGAAAGCCCACAGATTAAGCTTTGGATCTAGAAATAATTGTTCCTCAGCTGGTGAATTAATTTCTGCAGATGTATGTGGTCCCTTCGACAAATCTTTTAGGGGTTTTCAGTATTTTGTTGTTTTCAAGGATCAATTTACAAAGTTTCGCTGTGTTTTCTTCCTTAAACAAAAATCTGATGTTGCTAATGCTCTTGAAGAATATTTAGCTTATACCAAAAATATGGGTCACACTGTGAAAGAATTAATCACTGATAATGGAGGTGAATTTGATAACAAAGAGGTTAAAATAATTCTGAAAAAGAAAGGTATTATTCCAAGACTCACAGCACCATATACTCCAGAGCAAAATGGCGGTAGTGAAAGAGAGAATAGAACTCTTGTGAAAATGGCCAGAACACTGAAAAATTCTAATCCTGATGTAGAATTTCCTTCAGCATTATGGGCTGAACTTACCAATACTTATGTACATACTCAACAGAACTGGAAAGCCATTAGTTAAAAATGTAAGTCCTTATGAATTATGGACAGGTAAGAAACCAAGAATAAAACACTTAAGAATTATTGGATCTGTTTGCTATGCCCACATACCCAGACAGAAAAGAAGAAAAATGGATAGTAAAGCTACCAAAGCTTTTCTGATAGGATATGATGGAGATAAAAGGTATCGTCTTTGGGTACAAGAATCAAATACAGTCATATGTTCAAGAGATGTAAAATTTAATGAGGAAATATTAAATTGTGGAAAGACTGTCTATTTTCCCATCGAAGATGAAAATGAAATGGCCTCCAAATCTAAAAATCAGGGAAAGTTAGAAGAAAAACCAGATGAAGAAGAGTTTGAAAATGAATCTGAGGAAGACTACAGTATTAACATTGACTCAAGCAATGAATCGGAGACCAGAAACCTCAGAAATAGGGAAGATTTAAGAAAACCAAAGCACTACAAGGACTATATCATGGTAGCTGAAGCTTTTATTGCAGATTTTGAAGAAGCCATTAACTGTCAATAAAACGAGAATTGGAAAGATGCTATGGACTTAGAGATGTCCTCATTAATTGAAAATGAAACATGGACTTTAGAAGAATTACCAAAGAATTCTAAAGCAATTCCATGCAAGTGGATCTACAAGATTAAGAAAAATCCTGATGGTTCAATTGATAAATACAAAGCCAGGTTAGTTGCCAAAGGATTCACCCAGCGTTATGGAGTGGACTATGAGCAAACTTACAGTCCTGTGACAAGGTTGGGTACTGTTCGCTCAATTCTCAGCATAGCAGCTAATGAAAAAATGCATCTTACACAATTTGATGTTTGTTCAACATTTTTGTATGGCAAACTTGATGAAGCTATTTACATGCAGCAGCCAGAGGGATACAGTGATGGTACTAATCAAGTATGTAGATTGAAACACAGTCTGTATGGACTCAAGCAAGCTTCTCGCTGTTGGAACAGGTACTTTGGAGAATTTTTATCAAAACTTTGATTCAGAATAAGTGAAGGTGATCCATGCTTGTACATAAGAGAAAAAAAAAATGGAACAAAACATATTGTTTGTTTGTATGTTGATGATGGTTTAGTAGCAGCAACTGATTAAAAAGAATCTGAAAAATTCATAAATGATTTGAGTTCAAGATTCAAAATCACAACCAAACAGGCAACCTTTTTTCTTGGTCTTGAAATTCATCATTTTGAGGATGGAAGTATCAAAATTAATCAGCAAGCTTATGCTAAAAGAGTTCTTCAAAAATTTCATATGGAAAATTGTAAAACAGTATTTACTCCCATGCTTAAAGAAAACACAAATGCAGAGCAGAGTTATGAGCATAGCAGTGAGGTCTTCCCTTATAGAGAAGCTGTAGGTACTTTAATGTATTTAATGATAGGCACAAGACCGGATATAGCTTATTCTGTTGGTGTTCTCTCTCGTCATTTAGAAAATCCTTCTAGAGAAGACTGGATGAAAGTAAAACGTGTATTTAGATACATTGCAGGTTCATATGATAAAGGTATTATATATAAACATAATTACAAACCAGGATTACTAGAATGTTTTAGTGATGCAGATTTCGGCAGATGTAAAACATCAGGAAGATCAACTAGTGGTGTTGTGATTTTGTATAGTGGTGGTGCTATATCATGGCTTAGCCAAAGGCAGTCAGTAGTTGCAACCTCTACAACTGAAGCAGAAGTAATTGCTGCGAATGAATGTGCCAGAGAAGTAATTTGGTTGAAATGTCTATTTTCTAGTGTTACAAAATTAGATGGAATACCAGTGCTTCAAATTGATAATACAGCTGCAATTAGATTAGCACAAAATCCAGAATTTCACCATCGTACCAAACATATCAGCATTAAACACTTTTTTATTAGGGAAAAAGTCCTAGAAAAACAATTAGTAGTACAACAGGTATCTACAGAATATCAAATTGCTGATATGATGACAAAACCTCTTTTTAAACCCAGGTTATTGACTCTTTGTTCCAAAGTAGGACTTTTGTAACAATTTTTTCTTAGAACTTTAACGAGTTTTTTATTATTATTATTATTATATATTTTTTTAACAAGGCAAAGTGTTAAGATTCATTCACTAATGATTCATTTTATGTTAAAAGAAAATATTTATGTAAGTTTGTTTTTTCTCTTGTGGCAACAGTTGTTAGCCAGTTCAGTTTGTTGTCAACTTGTCGGTTGATGCGGCAGCATGCACTTAACTATTAAAGCATTCTTTTCTCTATTTTAAGAGACTGGCATAGGAGTGTCTTGTGACCGTATGGGCCCTGGTTAGCACTGGTGCACGAATGTGCATCCCCTTGTTGGGCTCGGTAGTGGGTGGTGCGGCCGGGGTCTGAACTATTTTTTTTTTTCAAATATGGATGGAAATACTAATGTTCCTTCTACTTCTCTTCCATGTGGAGAGCAACAAAGTGTACAGTCTTTATTTACTCGTTTTTTTGTTATTAAACGCACTGATAGTCTCTCTGATAGTTCTTTCAAAAAAACTTCACCATTTCTTATAGCAAAAACTTTCCAGTCTCTCTTGGGGGATGGTCATTGTCTAAAAAAATTACAATCTGGGGATTTACTGGTTGAGGTTTCTTCAGCCAGGCAGTCTGAACTTTTGTCAAATTCCAATGATATGGGTACTTTTTCTGTTTCTGTTAAAGCACATCAAACTCTGAATACTTGCCGTGGTGTAATATCTGAACCAGATCTTTTATTTTCCACTAAAGAAGTACTTCTAATTTAAGTGATCAAAACATAATAGATGTTTGTCGTATCACTATCCGTCGAAATGGGCAAATTCTTCCTACAAAATACATTATTCTCACCTTCAACAGCCATATTTTACCTACTAGAATCAAAGCTGGCTATCTAAACTATCCAGTCAGACCTTATATACCTAATCCTCTCCACTATTTCGAATGCCAACGTTATGGCCATACTAATACAACCTGTCGTAGCAATGTTACCTGTGCACGCTGTGCTGAGGTCGGGCATGATGGTAAAACTTGTGAAAATCCCGAACGCTGTGCAAACTGCAAGGGTGATCACACATCATATTCTCGCTCTTGTCCTAATTGGATCCATGAAAAGGAAATTCTTGCTGTTAAAATAACCCAAAATCTTTCCTACCCTGAAGCTCGTAAACGTGTTGAAATCAGGACCCCATCTGTTGGGGCATCATACTCCAGTATACTCAAACAACAACCAAAATCCGTAAGGCACATCAGTACCCAGACCGACTGCTCTTTTCCACCTAATAATACATCTATGACACATTCAACCAATACTTCACCTAAAAAAACCCGGGACGTCTCTCTTGGTAGTAAATGCTATGGTACCCCAGTATTGGAACGTTGGCTACCATCCTCAGAACCAGTTACAATAGAATATCAACTTACTCATTCACTGAAATCTCCAGTTGGATAAAAAAAGTCATCTAATCATCAGACTGAAACTAAGGCTGCTTCATCTCCAGTTGTATCATTACAGAAACCTATTTCTCCCCAAACATCATCAGTTAAATCAAAAATATCAACCGAACATAAGACAAAAAAAACCGCCAGCTACAGATAAAAGCAAATTAGTGAAACCTATTGTTTGTCCAACTCCGAAAGCAAATGAAAAAACTTTCGCGCAAAAAGAAAGAAAGAAACCTCCAACTCAAATCTCTTCACAGTGGAAAACTGTGAAGAGAAAATAACAATAAATCATGTCTTAGCCCAGAAATCAGTAATATAAAAGATCACAAACAGCTCCTCAACTATGCAGAAGAGGCTATGGACTCTTGTAGCTATGACTCTGATAATGACGACAATAATACTGTTTTCGAAGTTATTAATCCTACGTGACTTTATATCATTTTTAAATTTTGAATTCTAACTTTGTTTTTAAAGCAGTATTATATAAAATTTTATGCTTTAATTTTGTTTTTGACTAATTATAATTTTCATAACTTTAGAGATTTTAGAATTTAGAATTTTTTAATTTAAATATTCTAGTGTTTTAACTATTTTTTGTCTTTTAAAACCTTGTGTATTGTCGCTTTTATTGTGCATTATTTTTAATTACTTGTATCATCACCTTGCTTTCTTCATTTTGTTTTGTTTTTTCACTTTTATTTCTCTGACAATCTTTTAATGTAACTTTTAATTTTTAACTATGTTTTACTCCTTAACTTTTTCTTGGCGCAGCATGTCCCTATGAGGACTTTGTGCCATAAAACTCTAATCAACCAACCAACCTCTATTTTAAGACTTTTAAATAAATTATTATGATAACTTCATAAAATAATAATTAATAGATTCTCAATTATAGGCTCACTAAGCTGAGAAATTAGCTCACAGGTCGATTTGCCAGTTAGAATTTCTGAATAAGGAGTTAAACTAAATTGGCCAATTGAGGTTAACAAAGAATTTCCTAGTGAAATTCATTTAACAACACGCAATGTGGCAATAACTGTAAAAAATATTTTATCTTTAAAAACATCTATATATACAGAGGTTGGACAAAAATATGGAAACACCTCGTGAAATGCATGCTTGAATGTAAATGTTGATTCGAGCCAATCCTGTAGGTGGTGCTTTTGTATTTCCCCCACTAACGCCACCTGTACAATGCTCCCAATATGTTGCAAGTGTCAGTCATTGTTAGAACAGTGCTCTGTGCAGTTGTGAATGCTTTGTGCCTGAGCTAAGTGAATTCAAACTTGGACATATTGTTGGTGTTCGTATGGTGGGTGCTGCCGTTATCAAGGTAACGGAGGTTTTTCATGTTTCAAAAGACACCATATCGAAGATTTATACTGCATATTACAGTGTCTAGAATACATAGTGTGGAAATATGCTATCCAAACAGTACTAAAAATTTTTATCCCTTAAATGTATGACGATACTGCTAAAATCCAAAGTGTCGATCTCAGCGACATCTGCAGGATTTTCGTATTACTTTGTATAGACTAGCAATATCTTGATGTTGTAGAAAATATCCTGCAGATGTCGCTGCGATCTTCATATTTCAGCAGCATCGTTGCACATTTAAGGGATACAATATTTTAGCACATCTTTTAAGTATTACAGGGATAGTCGATTTCCACACTATATATTCTAGGCGCTATACTGCATACAGGAAAAACAAAAAACATCTGTTAAGTCACAATGCAGACAAAAGTGTGTGTTGCTGAATGTGACAAAAAATAAGAAGACAACAGCTGCAAAAGTGTCTACTGAACTAAACGCCGAGCTCATACAGCCTGTCAGCACCAAAACAAAAAAAAAAAGGATTTTTAGGGCATATATTTTTTTAGGTGTTTCCATATTTTTGTCCGATCCCTGTATATCTTCAATTGATCAAAATGTAACATACCATTGGAATTTCTTTCCAATAAAAGGCCAAGCATATCCAATATTTTTTCTTGATTATGCCTCACAACATTTAATTCCCGTACTACATATTTCATAAGTTCTAAAAGAGAGAAAAAAACAAACAAAAAAAAACCAGTTAATAAAGTAATGATGTACATTTTTTTAATCCTTAAAAGAAAGAAAAAAGTATAAACTGGGTTAAACTAGGTATAAAAAAGGCTACACACATAAAATAACAGATGTAGCCTTATTTTTTGTCTTTCACCAAAGCAATATTTTGTAGTTTTTCATTTTGGAAGACAGTATCCCAATGAATATTAGTTTGGAAATTGAATACAGATCTAGCAATTATAAGGTTAAACAAATTTAAAAATCATAAAAATAATATAGAAAAATGATTGAAGTACCACCAATCTAATAAACATGGTAAAAAAATTTTCAATTACTTCACATACTTCTGGAATAGGGGAAAGTGAGGCACATTTGATCAACTTAAATTTTGAAAACATCTAAAATTCTAGTGGCAACATGTGTTACTCACCATTTTACTAACTGAACAACACCTGTGACACTGTTTTCTTTCATTTTGTTTATCTTTTTTCAACTGAAAAAGGTTAGTTTGTTTTTGCTCTTGATTTGCAAATTCCTTTTATTTTCTGCTGTCTGTAAGGGATATTGTATAAATAGGGAATAAGTTAAAATTCTGATAATTATAAATAGGGAATAACATAAAATTTTGATAATTATAAATGTTTTTAACAAACATCTGATAGGTTTTGCACATATCAATAGTACTGATTGAATTTTATCTTGATGTTTCAACTATTATATTTTGGTTGTTTTTCTCTCTGTAAAACAAGCTGATAAAATCTCATTTGAGAAAGATAATTTGTAACATGTTTAAAATTAATTTAAATTTATTTCTAATAGATTATCAAAAGTGCACAATACCAGATTATAGATAACCTATGATGCAGCACATTTGATAAGTTTGAACTGATTTACACCAATTTAATACACCACTTTCTCTACAAATAAATATTTACAATTTTTTTACATGCATTTACAGAGGTAGAACACTATACAAATATGTTTATACTTTTCAATTTCATTAAAATTTAGTATATAAAATTATAATTCTGAAAAGTGATCAGATGTGCCCTATTCTCTCTTAATGCGTATTAACCCTTAGATTGCCAAGAAGTGCGATTGTGCTCCTCAATACACTGGCCAAAAATGCCAGGAACGCAATCGCGCTCCTGGCTCATGTATGAACTAATACGACTTCTACTTCATAATTGTCGATTCTTGTTTATTGTTTTTTTTATTCCGCACATGTATGTATAAGTAATACAAAATACAGTCTCTATTCCATACTTGTCGATTCTTGTTTATTGTCACTTATGTTCAAATTATAATATTTATTGGAATTTTAACATTTATTTTTTGTTTTTGAAATACTTTTTGTAAATCAAATGTTCTGAATTTAACTAAGAAATATAGATGTAGTTTTAAATTTCTACTTTCCTCTAGCAGCGTGGTGGCACTTGTAGCCAATTCTCTAAAAATCATGTTGACACTCAAAGGGTTAAGTATTTTTAAAAAGTTACTATAAATGGTGAATGGTGATAGGTAAATAAAGCTGATAATTGTCAACATAGCAGCATAAAAAATAATACTATGACACTGCTACATTTTTTCTTCTTTTTTATTGTGACATTAAAAATGCTTAACTTATGCAAAAAATCTTAATTCAGCAAGTAAAGTTTTCACAATGAGAATAAAGAGAGCATTAGTTCTCAACATTTTTTTTTGAGTTGTTTGAAATAGTTTTAAATGTTCTGATCAAGTAGAGCTGCATAACAGAATGAACATTAGTAAAAATAATAAATTTTGATAAATACAACAAACAAAAGAAACAGCGAAATGTATTTCGTTGTTGACAATACAGCAGAAAGGTATGCTTTTCTGGCTCTCTGTCTCCCCCCCCCCCTTTTACTCAGAGTTTTAATTTTACTTTTTATTTTTTAGCACTGATGATGAAACCTTAGAGGTTTCGGAACAGCTGTATGCTTTTAAAACATATTTATGTCTTTATATGTGTTTCTCTTTCTTAGTATATCGGCACAAAGTACAATTCTTCCCCACTTTTTATGATTCTTCTGGTTTTTGACATGGATATATCTGAACACAGTTGAAATATCAGAACCTTTTCCAAAATTCGACTGCATGGAAAATGCAAAACATGATGAAAGCTTTCCTCTCATCCCGATTGTGTATATAAAAAGCCATCTTTATGGCAGAAATACATAAATTTATATTAGCACTAGCAGCCTTCGCCCGCTTAAAAAGGCTAATCTTTCATAATCGGGTTTACCTGATTCTAGAACTTTCAGCCAAAATACTATAAACAAACAACCTAGAACGATATTTTTTTTTCTACTAAAACATTTCCTGAAAAATTAACTAACCGAGCACGTTCCACTGAATTCCTTTTAGCAGAATCTTTTAGACTATCAAATGTACCACAACCTTTCCTAAAAATGATCTATTTAACGTAGACCGGGAGGGGGCAGCACAGGCAATCACCTCATCGAGTTCACGGCTGAAATTCCAGAATTAGTTAAAACTCGATCCGCATATTTAAACGCAATTGGTCTGCCAAGTCATATCTTGGTGGAAAACATCTGAAAATCTGATTTTAGAGGTTGACTTGTAGGTTTACCATTGTGATTTCCTGCTCCCGGTCCTCCATGTTTTCATTCCTTTGGGTGGAGGAAAACACATTGTTAAACCCATGAATCAACAGCTAAAATCGGGTTTTCAGGTGTTTCCCACCAAGATATGACTTGGCAGGCAGACCAATTGCGTTTTAATATTCGAATCGAATTTTAACTAATTCTGGAATTTCAGCCGTGAACTCGATGAGGTAATTGTCTGTTCTGTTGCCTCCCGGTCTAACAGTCTATCTGTTCCCATCAAAATCTATTCAGCAAAACTTTTAGAAAAGCCAATCTTTCATAATCCTGTTCATCTGATTTTGACTTGTCCCAATAATTATTTAACCAAGCCACATAGAATGATATGATATACTAAAGTATTTTCCGAAAAATTATCTAACAATGTAAGCCCCATGAAAAATCTATTCAGCAGAACTCAAGTTCTAAGCGGCCGGAACAAAATTTCTCTTTGCATTTCATATATATTATAGATAGTTAAATTTAAATACAGTAGAAGATCTTTATAACGCAAACCTAAAAACGCAAGGTTGTGCGTTATATAGAATTTTGCGTTATATGGATCACATCATTAAATTCACCTCGTAAACATGGCCAAATATGTCTGAAACATATCAAAATACATTAGAATATCTTTATACTGCATTCCTTGTTACCAAGAATTATCCAAATTATAAATTTTTGCATAATATAGGTCAGACATTGTTAAATTTACTTTATAAACATAATCCAAATATAACTGACACAACCATCCCTTATATTAGACATTTTCAAAAATGTTTATTGTAATAATAGCATTTTTTTCAGTAAAAATGTCTTAAATTAGAAGATAAAGCTGAACTAATGTATCAAATTGAGTCCTCTAGAGAGTAGCAATATTTTACAATGTGAAAATGCAGGTGCTTTTTAACTGCAAAAATCATTGTTTACATCTGAGGATTTGTGCGTTATATGGAGTATTGCGTTATATAGAATTGCGTTATAAAGATCTTCTACTGTATATCTTTCATCATCGTGTTAACCAGATTATAGAACTCTCAGGGATGTAACGGTAGGTCTACGTTATATACCCTCTGGATTTTTTAAGAAACTCTGCACACCTTCCATAGCAATAGCATATATATTCTTTAGTATATTACTGTCTGCATATAGCGTACATCCTCTAGTTTTTTTATACCACTGAGAACTTTTCCGCAAAGCATCAAAATTCATTCAGCACAACTTTAAATAGCAGGTAACCTTTCATAATCGAGTTCACCTAATTTAAAAACTCCCATAGCTATCACTAAGCAGCGTAGTTGGTATTTTTCCGTTATACCTACACTGTTGTCGCCAATTATAATAATTAGCGCAAAATGAAATGAAACAGTTGAAAAAAAAATTATTTTGTTGATACAAAAATGAGCATTTAAACTTTATAACATTTGAAAATTACAGACTTTCACAAACTATTTTTTAAAAATCAATTGAAATCAAGGTACTAATTAGTTATCCCGTCGACCAATTTCGCTAAATTGTATAAATCGCCACACCACATGCCAAATTATACAAATTGAAGTGTACAAATAAAAATGTTATTGACATTGACATTTTTATTTTCGAAAAACAACAATTTAAGATGTTTTTCTGCAATTAAATACTAATAAAAAATATTCACGTTTAATAGCAAATCTTAATGTTTGGCACGATTAGTGTTGAAATAAATGGCGCAATAGCATACATTTTGGCATGGTTTTGGTATCGCGAAAAAGTACCAATTTTTAAAAATTTTAGTTTTGAGGCTTTTGTAATTTTTTACCTAACTCATATAGCTGTTTTAATTATTCATCCAAAAGAATTGATTACCAAAATTGCTCAATTAAAATTTTTCCATTGCTATAGTAATGGACATATTTTTAGAAATTATCACTTGAAAATTTAAGGTTTTAGCTCCAAAGACATCGCCAAATTAGAATAATATGAAATATCTCGCGAACTATTAGACGTAAAAGAATTTGGTTAGTACCATTCGATTCAGCATACAAAAATACACTTAAATATGTTATCAGTTGAAAAATAAGTATAAAATCTGATTTTTCGGGAATTTTTTAAAAATTCGTTCTATTTTTTAATCCCCTTAGGGGTGGAATTTTAGAAAATCCTTTCTTAGCGACACTCGATGTTATAAGACGTATTTTTACCCCAATTTTCAAGATTTTAGGTTCAGTAGTTTGGGCTGCGCGTTGATTAATACAAAATCCAGACCTTCTTTTATATACATAGATAATATATAATCTTTATTTTTGATTTCTAATTATTTTTTAAATAAATTTCATTTAAAAATGGCTATAATGAAGATGAAATAATGAAAATATGATTTTAACAATAAAAACAATAGGAATTTTTTGATAATTATTTTCAATAATATTTAACAGGTATGTGGTTAATTGAAAAATATTCATAACAAGATTCGGCAGTCCTGGTTTTCAGTAAATATGTATAACAAAATTGGAATGTATAAAGTAATGTAACATACTATCATTTTTAGGTGCAGTTGGTGTTAACACCTGATTCTTGCTTTGATTTAATTCGGGTAGAGGCTGGCTGGAACTTTGAGGTTGGCTGGGACTTTGAGGCTGGCTTGTAGAGGTTAACTTGAACTTAAAGCCCTTTCTGTTCGGCTTTCATTTGGTTCAGGTGCTTGCAGATGCAGGCTGAAACTTGAGCTTGAAGCGCTTTGGTTTTGTTCAGGTGCTTGCAGAGGCAGGGTGACACTTGAACTTGAAGCGCTTTGGTTTTGTTCAGGTGCCTGCAGAGGCAGGGTGACACTTGAATTTTGTGCCCTTTCATGCTGGTATTTATGGCCAGTATATTTGCTGGAGTGGCCAAGATGAGGAGATGGTGCTGGTGGAAGGGCAGATAGAATTTTATGAACGGAGTTATCATCATAATAATTTTCCTCATCGGATTCTTTATCCTGATCCTTGGGCAATTTCCTTTTAAGTGAGCGTCTCCGCTTCCCCAGTCCATAATTATCAGGATCGGATCTTCAATCCGATCCTTCTTCTGCCCTTCTGCATTTTACGAGGGCCTCTCCATAAGTTGCTATTAAAAAAAAATAATAGCATTTGAAGGTAATATATTTACAACACACATGAAACATGACAGTTCAAATTGCAGGTTTCTTTATACAAAAATTATCAGTTTAATAAAACCATAAAAGTCAAACTAGAATGTATATCATAATATCTAAGCATGTTACATATTCTTAATGTTAAAAATAGGCTGGAATAGTCTTAAATACAGGCATACATTGACAATTAACGTAACTTTGAAAAATATAAAAAATTGTACAAACTAAAATAAGAATACAGACCTACAGCACCTAGAATCCTAATGTTGTACACTCCCCAGTCTTTCCCCGGATTCAACATGCGGCGAATAAAAACTTCCACCTCTTCTTTATTGATATTAAGTGGCCATAAACATTTATTACCAGGAAGAAGCCATGAATTCGGACAAACTTCGCAGGACATATCTGTTTGAAATTCAACTATAGAAAACATTCTGAAAATAAATTAAGTTTTCAGTTCAATTGCAATTCTATTTCAAAAATTAGTATGGAAAAAAAAAAACCTCAAGCTAATTAAAAATAAAAAAGTACTTTTTGGTTAACAGATCGATACTTCAAAACATGTACATGGGCTGGTACAAAATCAAAATTCAGAGAGAAAGGGTAAGCTTAATTTTAGATACAGCTTAACAAAAAGGTCTTAATATTTTACAATTTACTTTAACACCTATCTATCTATCTATCTATCTATCTATATATATATATATAAATTTATCTTACTAGTAACCTTTTTGTATAAAATAGAACAAAACTGTTGTTATAGAACTAATTTTTATATTTACATTAGTACAGCCAATGACCACAATGAAGCAATTTCAATTGTGGAAATATAAAAATGTTAAACAGTGGCATTTCATATGAATAGGCACTTTGTGGAGATGTAGTTGATTGTTTGATTAAGAACTCATGAATAATAATTCACTGTGCAAAGACGCATTATCACTGTTCCAAACCTTTGAGTTTTCTCATCACATTTCAGGCCATTTTCAAAGAAATGCTTCACGTAAATGCTGTAAAACTCAAATAATTTTTATTAACTGTCTGCCCAGTTGGTAGGAATTTTATTGCACAAACCATGAGAATCAAAGAAACAGTCTTACCTTGATTTTTGTGCAACTTTGATGTGGCCTTTTCAGGCTTGCTTCCTCTTTCAAGAAACATAAAACATGATTGTTCTGTATCAGAAGCATACGTCTAAGCTACATCACTGGTAATGAGACTTTTTAGAAAGGAATCAGCCTGAGAAAGCATCTCTGGTGCCACTTGAGCACTTTGTTGTTTTTGGAACCAATTCAAAATTCTTGGAACAACTGGAGAAGTGAGCATAGCAACCTTAATAGATCTTTTAAAAGAAGCCCAGTTGTGTAGTGGTCAGCACGCCTGTCTGCTACACCGCAGGTCGAGAGTTCGACTCCCGACTGGGCAAGGTTGACTCAGCCTTTCATCCCTTTGGGGTTGATAAAACAGGGTTGGCAAGTTTTTGCCATAGGCAGAAAAAACCGTCCCGGCAAAAATACGTTTCTGCCAAAGTGGTGGCAAAAATAGGCTGCCCATTTAATTTTTTTAGCAGAAAAAGAGAAAAAAATATTTCATGAAAGAAAAAGAAACTTAATACTCAGTTAAAAAATCAAAACTCTAAATTTATTTTTGAACTCTTTAATTTAAATAAGTATAATTATGCATTTTATGAACAAATACCAACTTTTATAACATAATTTATAAATGAAGAAAATATTAATTTTATATAAATGGATAGAAAACTTGATTGTTCATACAATTATTAATGATTATTCACATAATAGAACCGTAGAGGCTCTAAATGAGTAAAGCATTTATGTTTATGTGTGTTAGAAATTCAAATAAACAATTATATGCTAAATTCAATTTTTTAATATAAAATTATATTTAAAGCAGAAAACTATTCAATTTCAAATAATTCAGTGATATCTCCATCAGAACCTAACTTTTGCTGTTTTAGCATAGCATAACAATAAACTTGTTTAAAGTATTTGTTGACAGTTTATTTAGAATTTTAGTTTGCACAAATGAAAAATTTGAAAAAAATCTTTCAATAGCAGCACTACTTGTAATATTTGAAGGTGTGTGACTAACGAACAGAAGTCTTTTAAAATCTCACAAGCTTTTTCAATACTTCTCCACCAATTATGAGCACTGACACTACTAGTCACTTCTTCTGAAAAATATGAATTAGGGAAGGGTTTTTCTTTTAGCTCGAAATTAATAACATAAGATATAAAGTCGGGATTAATTTTACACAACCATGCTTTACAGTTTTCCTTTTGTTCATAATTTAAAAGTTCACCTCTGTACTTTGGATGTAACAAATATGCTACAAGATGACACAGCAAAACTGCTTGTTCAAATTGCTTTTTGAATTTCGAAAAATGTGGTAAGCAGGATGCAATACTCTGGTATTTTGTTATCTGTCTTGTGGTCATTTGACAATAGACTGCTGGATTTGAGAATTTCAAAAGAGTATTTGGGGGGGGGGGGGATATAATACAAAAAGATAAAATGGCTACAGGCTACTTACTGAAAGTAAAGAATGTAACTTTTTATCCCTTTCTTGGAGTGTAAGAAAGAGGTAAAAAAAAATCTAGCTTCCTAACAAGACATAACAGATAGTCTTTTCAATATATAATATTTAATTTAATTACTTTTTTATCTGTAACACACTATTTTCATCAGATAAATAATTATAAATTAGTACCAAAGACTTAAATATTTACATATTTTTTAGACTCATTACATAAAACAAAAGTAACAAAGTTATAACCTTTTGATAATTAAAAAAAATATTAATGCCTGACAAAATACTTTACTTAAGGAAAAAAAAAAAATAGATATCTGATTTTTAATTTGGTTCTCCTAAGCATTAGACTGAATCCTACCTATTTTATAAAGATTTAAAATATGTAAAAATATTTAATTATATTTATTAATTAGCAAATTAAATAAAAATATTAAATGATATGTTATTAAAATTAATTGTTTATACTAGGGGTGCACAACTTTTTTAAGTGAAGGGCCACTTACAAAAATATCTCTGTTGCCTTGGGCCACACCAGTAACACAGAGAAAATTCTATTTCAGAGAGGGGGGATCTATGGCCTATAATCAGATTAGAAACATGATTTTGGGGAGCAGTTTACTCCTTTAGGTTCTACTACCCAGTAAACATACCCAATCCAGTTGGCAAGGATATATCAACTGTACGTTTGTATATAAAACAGACATATAGCAAGGGTATTTTTCAAAGGGTGAAAATATTCCGACTTTATTCGGAGTAGTAAATTTAGCTTTATTAAAAGAAGTAAAAAACAAAGATATGCATGAAAGTAGCCAGTGCCAAAAAAAAAAAAAAAAATGTGTGTTGTATGAAAGAAGGGAGGAGGAGGAGAAACATATATTAATAATTAATTCTACTTTAAGTAAGTTAGTAAGTTAAATAACAGAAAATGACCAATTTTAAAATAAATATAACTTTTCATAATATAATATTTTAATCTCACAATATACACCAAAATATCACTCACCTTATAATCTTTTATGAGATCGAAGAATCTTCCTTAGTGGAAACCTTCATATGTAAGAAATTAAAACAAATTTCTAAAAAATATTGAAAGCTGACAAAGCATAAATGTTCACTTTTTCCTGACATTAATTCTTGTTGCTGATGAAAATGTACATAGTTTTCCTAACCATCTGAATATATGCATACATATATATATATATATTTTAATTATACAAAATTTTATTAAAAATAATTCTTCATTCCTGATTAATGGCAATTTTTGTAATCAAAAATAAATAACTATATGCTGGACTTCTAAATATCCATATGAATAACTATACCAAATTTTATGAAGATTAACTGCTCCTTTTTGATAAATACAGATTTGATGATGAAAACATTTTATGCAAAATTTCTAAAAACTATACATTATTGATAACTATACACTTTTTTTAATGAAGAATAACTTCATTTTCAAAAAATAGAGATTTATTTTTTTTTAATGAAAATACACATGATTAAATTTTTAAAGCACAATTTTGATTTTTAATTTTTTGTTTGCATCTTAGTAGCATCTTAGTTGTTTACCTTTGTCTAGGAATAATGTGACTTCAACAATTTTGTGAAAAACACTTGCAGAGGGAGGCATTGAAAATATTTGTGGTATATGCATATAAAATAAAAGATTACAGAAATGTATAAAAATTGTGCAGTTTTAGAAACATTAATGTGATGGTTGTGATTGAATTTTATCCACAATTTTTGATATATTTGGTTGAAAGCTAGATGTGGATACTTTCAAAATAGATTCCAAATGTTCATCTGTCAATTTATTTCTTAGCTTAGATTTATTTTGAGTCATAACTGAAAATGTCTGCTCACATATGTAAGTGCTCCCAAACATGGTAGCACATTTACTTGCATTATTTTTTAAGTGCAAAAATGCGTCAGGTAGAGTTTTATAAAAGTCCAGAATGTCTAAGTCTCTGAATCTAGACTTGCATAAGTCTGAAGTTTGCAAATCGATGAATTCCATTTGCATATGTTAAGGAGCTTCCTCAACTGGAACTGAAAATAGGTCGCCGAATAATTTAAAATCAAGCTTATGAGACTCAAAATCTGTAAATCTCTTTTCAAATGAGCTAAGCAACATTTTTATTTTTCCTGTATAATTCAGCTGTTTGTCTGGAAATTTTTCCTTGATAAGGAAAGTTGGTAAAGTTCTGAGAGCTTAACTGCTTTGAAAATAGTTGCAGTTTAATTTTAAAAGCAGATACTGCATTGGCCAGTTGATTAATAAATTGGTTTTTTCCCATCAATTTTTTGTTTAGCTCATTAAGATGCGCTGTCACATCAACTAAAAATGCTAGGTCACACTTGAAAGATTGTTCTTTTAGTATCTTAGTTGGTTTACCTTTGTCTTCAAGGAATGGTACGACTTCATCAATCAAATCAGCAAATCTTTTTAATGCCTCTCCACGGCTCAACCACCGTATTTCAGAATAATATATCAGATCACTATGTGGTGCATCTGTATGTTCTAATATTTCCTTAAATTGCCTGTGGTTTAAACCGTGGGAGCGAACAAAATTAATAGCATCACTCACTGATTTCATTAAGCGGTCAAATCCCAATTCCTTTGCACACAGCTGTTCCTGGTGGATAATGCAATGATATCCGAGAATATCTTTTCCACGGTCACCCAAGTGGTTTCTCAGCAAACTCACCATACATTCTGAATCCCAGTCATAGCTGGAGCACCATCAGTAGTGATACTTACAAGGTTATTGCTAAGCTCCAAATTATGTGCAGAACACATTCAAAATGGAGGATAAAATATCAGCTCCAGTTGTTCACCCCTTCATTGAACTCATTCCAACAAGCTCTTCAGTTACTTCAAAGTTATCAGAAATCCCTCTAACAAACAAAAGCAACTGAGCTGTTGAAGAAATGTCTGTTGATCCATCAGTTGCCAGGGAAAAGTACTTAAATTTAGCAACAGCAGTCGTTAGTTGTTCCTTAATATCTTCAGCTAAATTTTCAATTCTTCTTTGAATAGTCATTCTATTTAGGCTCACATTTTTTAATTTATTTTTTGCTTCTGGACACACTTTGTCAGCAGCTAACAAAAGGCATTCCTTGGCAAAATCACCATCGGTAAATGGGCAACCACTTTTAGCAATTAAGGCCGCAATTCCTAAACTAACCTCAATGCAATTCTTTATTTCTGAACTCCCCTTTGCAATCATATCTCTTTGTGAAGAAAGAGAACGATTAAGTAGCTCTATTTTGCACTCGCGTTCTTTTCCCCCAAATCTTGAAAATGTTGATTGTTTCGCCTCATAGTGCCGCTTAACATTATATTCTTTGCAAACAGCAACTGTAAAATTACATATTAAGCATGTCACTCGATTGTTTTTCTCTACAAAAAAGTATTTCGAAGTCCATGCTTCCGAAAACTTTCTATTAACAATTTCTTCCTTTCTTTTCCTTTTCAAATCGGACATTGTGACAAACAATTATCAAGACACGTTAAAGAACAATGCCGAAAATTCTAACCTTTGTCGCGTTCTAGAACTAATAATAAATAAATAACACAAACAACGGAATATTCAAAGCAAGAAACTTAATAATGGTCCTGAGAAGGACACTTTCAGAAGGTCACCAGCGGGGCACCGGAAGGCCATAAAATGATTAAGCGGTCACTGGCCTTTGCAAGGATATGTCACATGAGGGGTGACGGTAAAACTTAGAAAAAGGCCCTCCCACAAGGGCGGCGACAAGTGGGGAGAGGAATGCTGAAGGTGCATAACATGAATAAATGGTCACATGATGAGCGTCGGCAAAATTTAGGAAAGTGCCACCTTGGGGGGCAAGGTGGGCGGAGCACCGGAAATGCATAAAATGATCAAGCGGTCACAGGTCTTTGCAAGATATGTCACATAAGGGGCGGCGGCAAAATTTTAAAAAAGGCCCTCCACGGGTGGGGGGGGGGGGGATAGGGACACTGGAGGGGCATAACATGAATAAGCGGCAACAGGCCATTCCAACGATATGTCACATGAGGGGTCTTGGTAAAATTTAGAAAAGTGCCCCCCAGACGTGGAAGTGTGGTCACCGGAGGTGCATAACATGAATAAGTGGTCACAGGCCTTTCCAACGATATGCCACATGAGGGGTCTCGGCCAAAGTTAGAAAAGTGGCCCTGAGGACCCAGCTATATAATTATTATTTCATTTGTCTAATTAGTTCCACTGTTGCAAATAGAATGTTATATTTCATTTCTTTATCGTCCTGATTCACACTTTGTTCAATAACAAAGAGCAAATACTCATCAACATCGCTGAAATCTAAATACCATAATGAAATGAAAGACATGGTTTCTGTAGCATAAAACGCATATGCTCAGAGATTCAGCTTACACCGTCAATACCATAAATATATATATGTATCATCTGATGTCGGTGATCACACAGAAAACTGCATGTACGATATTTATCACCCACCAAAATGAAATCACATACCATTAGTATCATGAACACAGAGCCCGAGGAGTCGGTATTTAACATCACAATTTAGGCTGGCAGAAGTTGCACCATTAATATCAAGAATACTGAAACCGAGGAATTGGTATTTTTAATACCACGGTTTAGACTTGAGAGGAGACACTCCGTTAGTATCATAATAATCGGAACAGACAATTCAGTATTTAATACCACGTTTTAGACTGGGTCGAAGCTGAAGAAGCACTGCTTAATGTTGCGGTTTAATGAAGAACCACGATAATCACGGTTTACATCACGATTATGATATTCATGATATACCGTTTTGTAAGGTTTTTTTAATATCGTTATCACAATTACCATTTTATATCAATTTTATCAATATATCGCCCAGCTCTACTTTTAAGTTATTTGCATTGAAGTACATACAGATTTTTACCACAGAAAACAGCGAATGCTTACATGTGTAATAAAAAAAATTAGTGTATTTATACATTTATGCAACGTAAATCAAACGTCTTTATATTTATTGATTGGCCCAGAAGCAGAATTTTCTGCGTCAGACTGCAGCAAACAAAAATTTATCTGCGACCCAATAAGCCTACTATCGTAAGAAATAACAGAAGCACTTAAAGTAAGCAAAATTTCCATTTATAAAGAATATATATAATATAAGGATACAACAAATACCATAAATCTAGAGACTTAAAGCAAATTTCAGCTATTTTTTAAGCCCAGCTTTTATTTTTAAGTTGGTGGATTAATCTGCAAGGTTTAAAATAATCTGCAGCGCCCGCTTCCGTCTGCACTGTTTCTGCTACTGGGTTGATTGGAATAAATTGACTAGAGAATTAATATATGCTTTAGAGGAACAAGACTGTTTTTCCGAAAAAAACATCCTTCATTTGTATAAAATGCAAAAAATTGTTACAGAATGGCCAAAAAAATTGAAGCAAAAAAAGGTTGTATCGATGTTTCCGAAATTACAAGAAAAGAAATAATTTCACTGTTTATTAGATTTTTTTTCTGTAACATAAAACATATCAATTAAAGTAATTTTTTTTATTTAATTTTCTCCTTTTTTACGTAATTATCACTATTAATGAAGAATATAGTGCTACTTTTGATATGCCTTTAAAAACCCGGCAACGCCTCAGTCCCGATGATGCCGGATTTTTGAAGTTATACTGTAATTTTAAAAGCAATTTTTTTACACCCTTTATTAATGCATGAAGGAATGTTAAAATGAGAAAATAGCAATTTCAAATGTGTTTTGGAATAAAATCTTCCCAACATGAAAAATCTTATCAATTCCATAAAAGTTACAATGATTAATTTCGTAATCAAATAAATAAAATAAAATAAGCATATCTATTTAAATATACAAATGCACATTTACCAGTGATTATTTTAGATTTTCTGAAACATTGATGTAAATGTAACTTGTTGGTTGGTCGATTGGGGTTTTATGGTGCAAAGTCCCTTTAGGGACATGCTGCACCAAGACAATGTCACCATGAAAAACATATTTATAACCAAATAGTTGAGTAAAAAATCACTTACAAAAATATAAGAAAACTAGAAGCATTAAATGAAAAGAGTAATATGTATAGTTTAAAAACATTTAAAAGAATCAAAAGTATTATAATTAAAAACTGTGAAGTTAAAAAGTAATATCATTAAAATATAAACAAAGTTTAAGATTATGTACAAATACCACGTAATAACAAGTTTAAAAATCACAAAAGTAAAAAACAATGTAAACTTAATTAGGTACAAATTCATCGAAAACTACATTATCTTCGTCATCACTCGAGTCATATGATTCAGATTCCATTGCTTCATCTACATACTTTTGAAGGTTTTTTGGATCCTTTATATTATTAACTGATGGGTTGTTTTGACATTTGTCCTTGCCCTTTTTCTTCACAGTTTTCCACTGTGAAGAACCCCGAATTATCTTTTTCTCTTTCTGTATGCAAGCTTTTTTGCTTGGATTGTCAGTTTGACTAGCATCAGGTCTATGTGATGTTTTTACAGATGTAGCAGCCTTAGTCTTAGACTGGAGTTCGGAAGACTTTTTGGATTCACTTCTGCCTTTCTAAATACAAGATTTTTGGCCTGGTTTCTCAGTCTAGATTTCTGCAAATTGCATGCAGATGGTATAGAAGTTTGTTCAGTCTGATGATCGGATGACTTTTTTGGTAGATTCGAAAATTTTTGAGACTGACTGATTTGGTATACTATTTTAACTGGTTTTGAGGATGGTAGCCAACGTTCTAATAGTGGGGTAGCATAGCATTTAGAACCACAACTGACATCACAGTTTCTTTATTTGAAGTGGTTGTTGATTGCGTTTTAGCTGAGTTAGTTGGAGGAAAAGAGGTGTCAGTCTGGGTGCTTATGTGCCTTACAGGTTTTGATTGTTCTTTAAGTATACTGGAGTAAGATACCCCAACAGATGGGGTCCTGGATTCAACTAGTTTACGGGCTTCAGGGTAGGAAAGTTTTTGAGTAATCTTAACTGCAAGAATTTCCTTTTCACGGATCCAATTAAGACAAGACCGAGAGTACGATGTATGGTCACCTTTACAATTAGCGCAGCATTCTGGTTTTTCGAAAGTTTTACCGTCATGGCCGACTTCTGCACAACGTGCACAAGTAACAGATCCACGACAGGTAGTATTAGTATGCCCATAACGCTGGCACTTAAAACAAGGGAGAGGATTAGGGATATAAGGCCTAACTGGACAGTTAGGATAACCAGCTTTAATTGTATTAGGTAAAATATGGCTATTGAAAGTTAGAATAATGTGTTTAGTAGGAAGTATAACGTAACTTGTTAGTTTCAATATTTAAGATTTATTTTTGAAAATAAATTTTTATTTATTTAAATTAATTAAAAAATTATATTAACTTTTTTCTGTCTTATTTCTGAACAGGAAATTATATTTTTGTATATTTTGAAAGATCAAAATATGCAAAAATATAATTTCCTGTTCAGAAATAACACAGAAAAAAGTTAATTTTTTAATTAGTTTAATTATTGTTTAATTTATAGTTAAGAGCTAATTCAATAAAACTGATAATTCAATTAATAAAAAAACAGACAAAAATAAGTTGTTTTCCAAATTTCATTAAAATCTTAAAAGAGAAACAAGGATTAAACTGATAATGTGGTTAAAAAAAAAGGAAAAAAAAACTTGCTCCTTCCAAATTTTGTTAAAATAGTAACTAGAAATTTAATTTTTTTAAAGAGCTGGAATCTGAATATTGCAAATAAAAAATTTTGTAGATAAAAGGGAGGTGTACTGCATGGTATTCATATTTTTTTGCATTTTTATAAAAACAATCTTCTGCATTTAGCACCATTTTTCCACCGATTTACAGAATCTTTAAAATTGATATCAGGATTCATTTTAATCATTAAAATTTTATGTACACTATCTATTTGAGTCTGTTTCTTTTATCATTAAACCCAGGAGAACTCGCTAGTGAGAATGCCCAATTGCTTTTCTTTTACTTTACATTCATATAATATCAACTTTTTTTGGTTAGCTTAGTACTTTTATTCACAAAATAGGTAAAATAATTGAAAAACATTTTGAAATTTTAATTAAAATGAAAAATGATTTAAATAAGAGTCTTAAAAAAATACGACTGTGAGAGAAAATCTCATGCAGCGAGTTCTCCCGGGTTAAAATCAGTTCCACTTGAGAAAATATCTGCTCCACTTCAGCATTTGAAACTGCTAATGTACAGAAGATATGTAAAATTTTCTCAATTAATGGAAATTTGCATCCTATAATATTCTTCATGTCATGAAGAAGTGAATATAATTTTGGCATTGTTAGTTCATTCTTATCAATATTGGATTTTGATAAAAAGATATTTTTAAATTCATACCACTCTTCCAAAAGATCATCTTCATCCATGTCGAAAAATTTTGATATTTCTTTATTTCCATAAAGACTTATCAAATTTTCTGATCCAATGCGAGATAAATTTAAAACCTAACTGTGAAATTCCAGACTCATTTTCCATTTGCTTCTCCAGATTACTTATTAAATAATCAATAAATAATCTAACATCTTTATTGTACTCATTATCATCATCAAATGGAAATTCAATTCCAAGTTTCCCTGCTTCCTTATCTAAAAAGTTCCCCCAGGTTTATGCTTTAATTTCTTCAGTTGAGAGAGGGTATTCTCACAATTTGGCTCTATTGCTGATAGATCAACATCTTTCTTCTGGAAAATTAAGATCAAATTTGTAAGGACAGCTAACACGTCACACATAAAGTGAATTAATTTAAAAATTTTTAGAAGTCCATTAGCACTCGGACCAGAAATTCTGGACGATTCTCCCTCAGCCACAGTATTTTCTAGGTCTATTAAAATGGATTTGTAGTTTATTCTAAAGGAATTTATTGCATTAGAATGGAAAGCCATCGTGTGTACTCCACTTGTTTGAGTTTGGTGCCCTCACCTTTTCCGAAAACTGATTGGGTGTTGATCAATCTATTTGTTCTTGAAGAACTGTTTTTATAGTATTTATAAATACCAGTTAGAACTCATCGAACTTAACAAATCTTGATAACGATTCAAAATTGTCTTGAGTAGCTAACGCTATTTTGTGATTTAGGCAGTGGATGCCAATGAGACTCTTCTGTTTTTCTTTTAATTTTGTCGCAACTCCTTGATTTTTTTCCTATTATTGAATTAGCACCACCACTAGTAAAACCTGATAATTTTTTTAAACTCCCACATGTTTCTATGATGGGGACAAGCTGTGAGTGAATGGTTTCTGCTTTACCGTCTTGAATATGGTACTCTTTTAAAAAGGCAATATTTGGTGTTGCACCTTTCAAGTATTTTATAGCAACTGCCATGTGTTGTCTATTGTTGATGTCTGTGGTTTCTTCTGTCAAAACAGAAAAATAAGGACTTGCGTTGATTTCTTCTATTATTGCTTCTTCTTTATCTTTCACCATGGAATCAAGAAATTCGTTTATTGTTACATAATTTTTGTAACTAGCATTTTTTGCTTTGTTCAAAGGTGCCAAAACAGGGCTTTGCAATTCATTTATACAAAATTCGATTAAAGGTCCATATAGTGTGACATTTCATTGCAGCTTCAACAGCTGAAAAAACTTCGGAATTTTCTTCAAATTCTTATTTTTTTTCTTATTATTTAATTCATTTGTTTTTACATTTTGTTGCTACAGCTAAATTGTGCATATCTGACTTTTGGTGACCTTTAATTTTATCCCATCTTATAGTTTGAGCTCCTTTATTAATCCATGGCGAATTCTTAAAATTGCTGTATTTATGTATTTCTGTACATAAAGTACATAAAAGAGTATCCCTACCCTCATCTGTCTCATGTTTCATCCAGGGGAATTCTTCCAACAATTTTGGATCAAAACTTGTTTTATGTTTACCAAGCCGAAATAATTGACCAATCACAGAGTAAAATTAAGAAAATCGATCACATATCTGATGCTCTTGAAATCTGTCAGGAGGAAATCACATGTGCATGTTTTTCACATGTCACTTTATTTTAAAATGCTCATTTTTGCGAAATTATTGGAATTTCAAAGAAAAAATTTATAAAAAGTTAATGAGATAGAAGCCTTGCAAGCTGCACGGTCATCAAAAACGAAGCTTGAAGCATGGTTTGAAATAAACTTAACTGATCCTGATGCACAAGCATTGTTGTACATTAGATATTCATATCACTACGAGTATGTTCGTAATACTTGGCAAAAACGAAGCGAGGAGGAAAGAAGGTTCTCTCAAGGATGTACAATGTTAGTGTAAAAGATGAAGAGAGCTTCTGTCTATGCATACTGCTGCTTCACGTGCCTGGAGCTGTAAGCTATGAAGTTTTATGAACGGTTGACAATGTTGTTTTTAACACTTTCAAGCAAGCAGCTTTCCATTGTCACTTGCTGGAGTCAGATGACGAGTGGGATTCACATTTACAGGAGGCTTCAATCTTTCAAATGCCAAAGCAATTACGACAATCATTTGCATTTATTCTTTGCTTCTGTAATCCTACAAATGTATTAGACACTTTGGAATAAATACTCAATTAACATGGCTCTTGATTTTTTACATAACAATTCTGAAGAAGTAGCTCCTAACTTTGCATTACATGACATCAATGAAATTCTCATCCAACATGGATTGTCATGTGTATAGCTGGTCTACCTATTCTAACAGGAAGTCCAGTCATAATTCAGGAGTACAACCAGTTTGAGGAAAAGAAAGCAGCATAAAGATGTATCGCATCTCTCAATAATGAACAACTTGCTGCATTTCTTAAAATTACCACAGCTATAGACAACGTTAATGAAAATAAGATATTTTTTCTTGGATGGTCCAGGTTGGTTGGTTGGTTGTATATGGTTTCATGGCACAAAGTCCCATGAGGGACATGCTGCGCCAAAAAAATAATTATAGACTAAAAAGGATGAAATTAAATAAAGTAGCTAAAATATAGGTAAATATGAAAGAAAATAAATAACGTAGAAAAGGTATCTGGATGGGGTAACCCATTCAGATGTTAAAACCAAAAATCAGTCATAAAACCAACAAAATAAATAAAAGATTAGATATCAAAATAAAATCCTGCGTGTTTTAAAAACGTAAAGAGTGCCCCATGAGGTGTTTCACCGATGAGGTTTGTCATTGCTGGTAATGAAGTGTAAAAATAAATTCTATTTAAGTGCCGGAGGCCCAACCTTTAAAAGGATGGAGGGTGGTAATATCAGGAGGTTTCCAGGGAGGGAACTGGTACATTGGACAAGGGTTCACTTCAATATTGATTAGAGCACTATCATCAATAATTCTTCGTATTCTGGCTCCAAAAGATGGTATGCAAGATGGTCTATGCTGATAAAGGATATCATTGTCTGTATTTACAATGTGGGTATGAAGGGGATGGCTAGGATATGAAAGGATACGGTAATACAAGACTAATGAGAGTTTATCACGAATATGATGTAATGCTGGTTCGTTACAGTCAACATAAAGGCTTAAAATTGGAGAAGTACGGAATGCACCAGAGCAAACCCGGAGTGCGCTATGGTGCACAGTGTCAAGTTTTTTTAGAGCAGATTTACTGGCTGAACCATAGACTTGGCAGGCATAGTCAATTTTAGACCGAATCATGGCACGATAGATTTTAAGGAGAGAAGTACAATCTGCTCCCCAAGAGGTATTTGAAAGCACCTTTAAAAGATTAAGAGAATCTCACATTTTGTGCGTAACTGTAAGATATGTGGTAAAAAGGTTAACTTTTTATCAAAGTGAAGGCCCAGAAAACGGACACTGTCCACAACAGGAATCTGAGTTGAGTCGATAAAAATTTCAGGATCTGGATGTAGATCCCTACGTCTACAAAAGTGCACGCAAGAAGTTTTGTCTTTAGAAATGATAAAACCATTTTTATTTGTCCAATTAAGAATATGAGTGATGGCAGTTTGCAATTGTCTCTCAATAAAACGAATATCTTGTCCTATACACATAATGCGAAAGTCGTCAACATAGAGATCTCCCTTCACCAAGGGAGGTAATTGACCAAGAATATCATTTGTTTTGATAGCAAAGAGGGTGACACTCAGGACACTGCCGTGGGGTACACCCTCTTCTTGTACATAAAAACTTGATAGAGTTCCTCCAATCCTGACTTGAAAGAGTCGCATGGTGAGGAAGTTGTCAATAAAAATTGGGAGATTCCCACGAAAATCAAGATTAAACAGATCACGAAGGATCCCATATCGCCATGTTTTGTCATAGGCTTTCGCCATGTCAAAAAAGACTGACATCAAATGGCTGCGTTTTAGAAAAGCAGTCCGAATATGATTTTCAAGATGGATCAGGTTATCGATAGTAGACCTACCTCGTCTGAATCCACTTTGAAATGCAGCAAGCAGATTGTTAGATTCTAAAATATGCACAAGGCGGATATTTACCATTTTTTCTAGAAGTTTGCAAAGGCTGCTAGTGAGTGCAATAGGTCTGTAATTATTGGGGGTCACTGGAATCTTTACCTGGTTTAGGAAAGGGAATAATAACAGCTTTACGCCAGGCATAAGGAAAGGCATGTTCAACCCAAATTCTATTATAGAAGGCAAGTAAGTTATTAAGTGAGGCGGTGGAGAGATGTTTTAGCATGGTATAGGTGATGCCATCGTGACCTGGAGCAGAGAGGTGGCTCTTTTGCAAACAACTTAGGAGCTCTGAAATCGTTAGTTAAAAGAATGGCGAGAATGAAAATTGATGCGGGTAGTTTCCATTTGTCTTTTATATGATAAGAATGGTTCTGGGTATGAATCAGTGCTAGAGTTAGATGCAAGTGTATTTGCTATTGTTTCAGCAATATTTTTGGGTGAAGCTATTGTTTGACCGTTGTGATTTAGGATTGAGATATGGTTTTCGGAATATAGGCCCATACAATTTTTTACTTTTTTCCAGAGGACTTTGCTTGAGGTATTAGAGCTAATGTTAGATATGTATTGCGTCCAAGATTCACGCTGGCTATTACGACACACTCTTCTAGCTTCCGCCTTTGCTTTTTTGAAGGCAATATAGTTTGTATAATTGGGATACCTCCGGAGGAGACCCTAAGCCTTCTGTTGATTTTTTTTTGCAATCTGGCAATCACTGTTCCACCACGACTCTTTGTGCCTAGGTGTAGTAGTGGATTTAGGAATGCTAATATCTGCAGCATTGATAATACACTGGCTGATATTATCAAGTGCATCGTCAATATCACAGTCAATCATGTCATTTGTAATTGTAGCCTGATTTTTGAAAGATGGCCAATTTGCTCTGTCATAAATATAGTGCTTAAAATAAGTATTAGAGTCCCTGTTAGGAGTAGTCTGTGTGATAAATGTCGGAAAATGGTCACTGCCTTGCAGGTCATTTGAGACCCAAAAGTTCCAGAAAGGATAAACAGATGGGGAGCAGATTGTAAGGTCTATTGCATGAAAAGTGCGAGTTGGTTCATGAAAGAAAGTGTTATCTCCATTATTAAGCAGGCATAAGCCATTGTCAGATATTAATTTCTCAATAACATCACCACGCTGATTAGAATCGGTATTTCCCAAAGTTGACTATGTGCATTAAAGTCTCCAACATTGATGTAAGGAGTGGGGAGTTGGAGAAGGAGATTATCAAGAGTAGCTGACTGAATAGACTGATTTGGCGGTAAGTATAAGGTGCAAATTGTTATTAGTCGGTTAATATGTACACGGACTGCAACAGCTTGTAAATTTGGTTGGTTGGTTGGTGGTATATTGTTTAATGGCACAAAATCCCATAAGGGACATGCTGCGCCAAACAAGAATAGACTAAAATCATAAAAATAAAGAGCATCAGAAAAGCAATCTGGATAGGGGTCCCGTCCAGATGCAGTCAGAAAAGTGTATATAGGGAAGAAAATTAAAAACTAAACAAGCGGACTATAAAAGATTGAAGTGTAGTCTGGATGGGGCTCCCATCCAGATGTCAGAAAAAAGTCAAAGAACAATTCAAGTTGTTGTTAAACCAAAGAAAGATGCAAAAATCATATTTCAAAGTAAAATCCAGCATGTTTTAAAAAAGTAAATAGTGCCCCACAAGGTGTTTCCCCAATGAGGTTTGTCAAGATTGGTGAGGCTGTGTTAAAATACCTTCTATATAAGTGACGGAGACCCGGACAGTCAGTTAAAACATGATGAATGGTGAGATGATCAAAATGACAATGTGGACACATGGGTGCATCCTCCCAAAATAAAAGATGTTTATGAGTGATTCTAGAATGTCCAATTCTCAGACAAGTCAGAAGAACATCGGTTGGTTGGTTGGTTGTATTGGGTTTTATGGCGCAAAATCCCTGTAGGAACATGCTGCGCCAAACAAAAAGTGAGTCAAGAAAAAATAATGAAATGAGATAAAATGTAAACTGAAAGGCCATCTGGATGGGGTACCCATCCAATTGTAGTCGTCAAACAAGGGTAAAAAAACAAAGTAAAAATAGAAACCTAGTAAAGCAAAGTGAATGGAAGTTAAGTAAAAGTAAAGCAAAGCTATCTAGATGGGGTTTCCATCCAGATGTCAATAAAGTCAAACTTATGAAGCTTATAAAAACTAAATCTCAAAATAAAAACCAGCGTGTTTTAAAAAGGTAAAGAGTGCCCCATGAGGTGTTTCCCCAATGAGGTTTGTCAAGATTGGTGATGATGTGTTAAAATACATTCTATATAAATGCCGGAGGCTCGGACAATCAGTTAAAACATGATGAATGGTCAGGTAATCAAAATGACAATGTGGACACATGGGTGCATCCTCCCGAAGTAAAAGATGTTTATGAGTGATTCTTGAATGTCCAATTCTCAGACGAGTCAGAATAATATCAGTTTTTCTTGGATAAATCGGAAACCAGGTCATTATTGTTGGTTTGATATGGTGCAGTTTATTATTGTATTCCAAATCCCAACTGTCTTGCCATTTATTACGAATAAAGTGTTTTATAAGTAGTTTAATTTAACGTCTGAGGATGGAATTCTATGGTAAAAAGGATTAAGAGCCAGTTTTGCCGCCTCATCTGCCTTTTCATTTCTAGGAATACCGATGTGTCCAGGTACCCAGCAAAATAAAATATTATAGCCACATCTTGTCAATTTATTATAAAAATCAAGGATTGATGAGACATAGGGATGCTTTTTAAAAGATTTGATTGCATCAATAGAGCTAATTGAGTCGGTATAAATGATGAAGGAAGTGTTATGATGATGAGAAATGTGCAACAGGGCTCTCTCTATCGCGATAAGTTCAGCTGTAAACACAGAAGTAGATGAATGCAGCCGGTAGCTGAGAGAAGTATTTTCACAAAAAACACCGCAACCAACAACATCTCCAATTTTGGAACCGTCTGTATAAATGTCAGTGTAACTATTGAAATTTGATCTATGTGCAGCAAATAAGTGTTGGAAAATAATTGGAGCCAAGTTATTTTTATCATATCCTTTAAAAGGGTGGAGGAATGTAATATTAGGAGGTTTCCAAGGAGGGTGAGCATGATTTGGACATGGACTCACCTCGATACTACACAGAGGGCTATTATCAATAATGTTCCTAATTCTGACACCAAAAGATGGGATGCAAGATGGTCGATGCTGATAAAGCATATCATTGTCTGTATTTAGAATGTATGAATGAAGAGGATGGCCAGGATGTGAAAGGATACGGTAATAAAGTTCTAAAGAAAGCTTTTCACGAATGTGGTGTAATGCTGGTTCATTGCAGTCAACATAAAGACTTAAAACTGGAGAGGTACGAAATGCACCAGAGCAAACACGGAGTGCGCTATGATGCACAGTGTCAAGTTTTTTAAGAACAGAATTACGTGCGGAACCATAGACCTGGCAGGCACAGTCAATTTTGGAACGGATCACGGCTCGATAGATTTTAAGGAGAGAAGTACGGTCTGCTCCCCAGGAAGTATTTGAAAGCACCTTTAGTAAGTTAAGCGATTTTTCACATTTTGTCCGTAATTGTAAAATATGTGGTAAAAAGGTTAGCTTACTATCAAATTGGAGGCCGAGAAAACGGACACTGTCTACAACAGGAAATTTGAGTTGATCTAATAAAAATTTCAGGATCTGGATGCAGATCCCTACGTCTACAGAAGTGAACACAAGAAGTTTTGCCATGAGAAATTATAAATCCATTTTTATTAGTCCAAGTAAGAATATGGGTGATTGCAATTTGTAACTGTCTTTCAATAAAACGGATATCCTGTCCCATACACATGATGCGGAAATCGTCAACATATAAATCACCTTTCACAGAAGGGGGTAGTTGACTAAGAATGTCATTTATTTTTATAGCAAAGAGGGTGACACTCAGGACACTGCCCTGTGGTACACCCTCTTCTTGTACATAAAAACTAGAGAGTACCCCACCGATTCGGACTTGAAAAAGTCGAATGGAGAGGAAGTTCTTAATAAAAATAGGGAGATTCCCATGAAAGCCTAAGTTAAAAGATCACAAAGGATCCCGTATCGCCACGTTCTGTCATAGGCTTTCGCCATGTCAAAAAATACTGACACCAAATGGTTGCGTTTTAGAAAGGCTGTCTGTATGTGATTTTCAAGATTGATCAGGTTATCGATAGTTGACCTACCTCGTCGAAATCCATTTGAAATGCAGCAAGGCAATTGTTATTTACTAAAATATGCACAAGACGACTATTGATCATTTTTTCAAGTAATTTGCAAAGACTGCTAGAGAGTGCGATTGGCCTGTAATTATTGGGATTACTAGCATCTTTCCCTGGTTTAGGGAGAGGAATGATAATAGAATTACTCCAGGCATGAGGAAAGACCTGTTCTATCCAAATTCTGTTATAAAATGCAAGTAAATTATTGAGAGGTTGTGCAGAGATGTTTAAGCATGGTATAGGTGATGCCAGCGTGACCTGGAGCTGATAGATGACTATTTTGCAAACATTTTAAGAGCTCTGAGTGAGTAAAAGGGAGATTATAGTCATAAGAGTAACGGGAGTTAAAATTGGGGTGGCTAGTTTCTGCTTGTCTTTTGTATGATAAAAAAGGTTCCGGGTATGAGTCAGAGGCAGAGTAAGATGCAAGCATATTTGCTATGGTTTCAGCAATGTTCTTAGGAGAAGCTATTGTTTGTCCGTTGTGATTTAAAATTGAGATGTGGTTTTCAGAATAAAGACCCATACAATTTTTTACTTTTTTCCAGAGGACTTTACTAGAGGTATTTGGGTTAATATTAGATACATATTGAATCCAGGATTCACGTTGGCTTTTACGGCGCACTCTTCTAGCTTCAGCCTTTGCTTTTTTGTAGGCAATATAGTTAGTGTTATTGGGATAACGTCGAAAGATGCCCCAGGCTTTCTGTTGATTTTTTTTTTGCAGCTTGACAGTCACTGTTCCACCATGGCTTCCGGTGTCTCATTGTAGATGATGAGTTAGGTATGCTAATATCTGCAGCATTGATAATACAATGGGTGATATTATCAACTGCATCGTCTATGTCACCTTCTACCATATGATTTGTGATTTTAGCATGATTTGTGAAAGTCTGCCAATTGGCTCTGTCATAGTTATAGCGTTTAAAATAATGATTAGAATCCCTGTCAGGAGTGGTCTGTGAAATGAAAGTGAGAAAATGGTCACTGCCGTGCAGGTCACTTGAAATCCAGAAATTCCAATACGGATAGATAGATGGAGAGCAGATAGTGAGATCTATGGCATGAAAGGTGCGTGTCGGTTCATGAAAATATGTATGATCACCATTATTGAGTAGGCATAAGCCATTGTCAGAAATTAATTTTTCAATGATATCACAACGTTGATTAGTGTCAGAATTCCCCCACATTTGGCTATGAGCATTAAAATCCCCAACGATGATGAAAGGAGTGGGGAGTTGAAGAAGGAGATCATCAAGTAGTGCTGACTGAATAATTTGGTGGGGTGGTAAATTAATGGTACAGACTGTAATGAGACGTTTTATATGTACACGGACTGCAACGGCTTGTAAGTTTGTGTTTAGGTTAATATGAGTATGGGGTAAATTGCGAGAGATGAAAAGAGCCACTCCACCAGTGGCCCTATCACTACCTGTAAAATCTTTTCTGTATGTGGCGAAGGTGCGCAATTTAGCTTTGTCATTAATTTTAAGATGGGTTTCTTGTAAAGCTAAACATAGTGGTTGATGACCATGAAGAATACTTCGAATTTCGTCATATTTATTATGAAAGCCTCGACAGTTCCATGAAATAAAATTAGTCATGAGTGAGGTTTTTTTTTTTAAATAAATTTATCTGCGCCCTATTATCCGGAGATAGTAGACATACTATCTCCATCGTTAAATTCTTCATCCGGTTCCGGATGAAGAGCAATGGCATCATCCTCCTCCATTTTTTCTTTCATTTTTGGAGGGATTTCATTTTTGGATGTTTTATTCTTTATCTTTTTGGCTGGATTTTCAGATGACACAGTAGCTTTAATTGTTGGTAGATTAAATTTTTCTGAATCAGATCTATGGTTTGTTTTTTGAAGTCCTCTTTTGGTGGTATTTTGAGAGCCTCTCTTAGGAATATGAGATTGGGAAGATTTTGAAGACTGATTTTGTGATGGTTTAGGAGGAACAGAGTTTGGTGACCTTGGAGGAAGAGAGTTTGGTGACTTAGGAGGAATAGATTTCGGTGGCTTAGGAAAGTCAGAATGCGTTGAACTATTTGTTTTACCAGAATAAGTAGACAGGTTGATTTATTTTTGTTTTGGTTGGCAATTATTATCAGTGGGGAATTCGGTTTGGGTGGCAATGCTTTGATAAGTTTTATGGGCCGTTTTGGATAAAGCAGCAGCATATGAAACATCAACTTTAGGTGTCCTGGACTCAACTATTTTTCTGGGTACGAAATGTTATCTTTTGTGCGTATGGTCTGTATCTTCTTTTCTCTTTTCCACTGTTCACACGATTTGGCGTAAGATGGATGATCTTTTTTACAGTTGACACAACAAGGTGGAGCGTTGCATTGCGCACTTTCGTGGGCTACTGCACTGCACCGACCATATGTTTCCTTACCATGGCAATTTGTTTTTGAATGCCCAAAGCGTTGACAATTAAAGCAACGCAGTGGGTTTGGAATGTACGGTCTGACAGAACATGACAGATATCCAGCTTTTACATATTTGGGTAAGTTTGGTGAGTTAAAGGTGAGTATGATGTGCTTGGTAGGGATTTGTATTTGATTGGCTGGGATTTGTTCGTCTTTACGGTAGATTTTGATTCGTCTAGCTTCAATTACATTTTGTTCTTTTAGATTATCAACTATTTCAGTTTCTGTAACATGCAGCAGGTCAGATTCAGAAATCACCCCACGAGATGTGTTGAGGGTTCTATGTGGACTTACGGAGATCGGGATATTTGCAAAATTTGTACATTTTTTTAAACTAATGGCTTGTTTGCTATTGTTTACTTCAATAAGAAGTTCACCAGATCGAATTTTTTTAATGGTTTTTGGTTCACCTATCAATCCTTGGATGGATTTGTTAATCAAGAAGGGAGAGGTCTTGTCGAAGCTGCCTTCTACCATTTTAACAAGAAAGAATCTTTCAGCACATGTATCATCAGTTCTATGAGCCCAAGATTTGGTTTGGCTCTGATTTATATCTGCTTGAAGGCCTGAGGCCGATGCAGTCAGTTTCTCCTTAGATATATTCTGAGGCGTAGCAGTCTCCGGTTGAGCATTGGATGAAATATGGGGTTGTGGGGCCTCCATATCACTTGTCTTATTTTTCTGATATTGTAGCCATATTTGAGAGATAATGTTTAAAACGCCAGGCATCGGGCCTGGTCACCGACCCTTCTTCTTACCGTTACTTTAGGCGCAGGTCTCAAAAGGGTGAAAACTATCAACAAACTTGCACGTTTTTCGAACGTTGGATTAAACTCGATAGCATCTCCAAACTCTAGTTCTTTCACAGTGGAACTCGGTTGTCGTAGGTAAGCCTTTACAGGTCTGTCCAACCTACATCGCCCTTACGTCGAAAGGACACCAGTCGCCCAGTGCATTCCTAACCACCGCCATACATGTACGGCGCCCACCGATCACGGAACCGGAATTCGGAGATGCCCTGCACTCTGGGACTCGAGATCAGCCTAAAGAGGTAGAAACGAGGCAATGAGATTAAAAAACCTCAACACCCAGAGTGTCTCACATGAAAATTAAAAAATCCACTATTGTAAAAAAGAAAAAGTGATGTGGGTGAGAACTTAGAAACAAGGTGTATTTTTTGTCTTTTTCAATTTTTTTTTTTTAAACAAAAGAACAAGAACAATGTTAGTAGAACAAATAACAATTTGAACAAAATGGTCAGTAAAAAACATGAACAAGAACAAAGAGGGATAAGAAACTGAAAAAAGAAGATTAAAAAGTGTGAAACAAAGAAAAAAGAATAGACAACTAAAAAGAGAAGAAAACAGGAAAGGAGAAAGATCGCTCGGGAACCCGGGGTCGCGAAACCCGTAAATACCTAAAGAAGGTATTCCCCTGGGGGGGCTTGTAAATTTGTGTTTAGATTAATATGCATATGGGGTAGGTTGCGAGAGATGAAAAGAGCCACTCCTGGATGGTTCAGGAAGTTCTGGCAAAACTTACACTATTATTGCACTACGTTCGAGGTAAAGAGAAAATTGCTCTTCCATTTGCAGCAACATTGCTAAAAGGTGGACGCACTGTTCATAGCGGATTGAAGCTACCAGTTGCTCTCCTTGATACACCGGTTTCATCAATAAGAACATCTCTGGAAGCTGAAAATCTGCGACAGGCTTTGCTCATTATTATTGATGAAATTATGATGCTAACTAAAGATGGTCTTCGTTGTATAGATATGCTGCTTCACGAAATAATGAGAAATGATACCCCATTGGCAGAAAAGTTATAGTACTTGGAGGTAATTTCAGGCAGATACTTCCAGTAGTCCCTAGAGGTACTTCATTTGATATCATCGAAAGCTGCATAAAATCAAGCCCACTATGGAGCAAATTTACTAATCTTAGCCTTAAAATTAATATTGCATAGCATTGGCCAAAATGAACACAATACATGGCTGTTGAATATTGGATTAGCGAATCTCCCTTTAATTTCAGGCTTACCAGTTAATTCTGTTGAAATACCTGAGTAAATAAATGTACAGAACAATTTAATTGAAGCCATTTACAGGGAGCAATTGTGTAACATGCAAGTTGAAGAGTTGGCAAAAAGGGTTATGTTAGCTCCAACAAATAAGGACTCTTGAAATCAATAGTGCAATCATTCAAAAAATCCAAGGAGATGCTCAAATATATTATAGTGCAGATTCCATCATATCTGAAGATGCAAATGATTTTCTAAAATGGCTGCCTTACATGCTGTTTATAAACCTTTGAATACTGTAACGTCACATGGCTGGTACACAGACTTCTAATATAAGTAGACTTCCAATCGGCAACCTTTTCTTGTCTCCTACATGTCTGACCTCCATCATGTGATGGAAGGCAGATTTAGTGCGCCAAACCGGTTTTTCTTCCGCCAAAATCTCCTCGGAATCTCTCTCCAGATTCCCGCCGAACATCGTCTGTCTGCGTTTGTCTTGAGTTGACCATACTGTTGCTTTTCTTTTTAATTTACCCTTTAACAGTTCTTTTAAGAACTTTTTATTTTAGCTTTTAAAATGACAATTACGAGCTGCATATCTGGCTGCAAGGAAAGGGCTGCTCCAGGAAACCTTGTTGTATTTAGCAGGTGAGTTTTATTATTATTATTAGATTAGATTTTATTATTTAGAGGATTTTAAGTAATAGTTTCGATAGAATGCTTATACTAATTTTTTTATACTATAATTAGTAAAACAAATGAAAAAAAAAAAAAAAAAAGAAGAAGAAGCTATATATAATATTTAGCTACTACATGTTAGCAATTCTTAATTTTTGAAGTTGAAACATGTTTTTAAACATTATTGATATTTACGTTAATTAAAATATTTCTTATTGTTGATTCTATTAAAAATGCTGAAAAGCAGTAAAATAAAATGTTGAATGTAAAAAAAAATATTTGTATTGGTGATTAATTGTAATTCATGTTTCATATCAACTGTATGTGCACTATTTAGTATTTATTTTTATTATTATTATATAGTGTATTCATTATCGGGGTTCGTACTGTCCAAAGTTCTTAAATTTTATCTTTAAGGGTAATTATTTATCATTGAAAGCCCTTAGTTTTATGCAAAATTTGCAAGAAGTCACTAATTTGCTATTATTTCTTAATCAGGGATGAAACTCTTCTGTGTTTCAGTGAATTTCGGATTTAAAAAAAATTGATCATATATAAATTTTGTTAATATTTTATCGGGTCCCCCCCCCCCCCTCACACACACACAACACCCCTTCCAAATTTTTCTTTCTTCCTTTGCCTCCTCCACTGCCCATTGTACCCAAAGTTTAAGATTTTTTTTGCTCCATTTGTTTCTTTATTGTTTTAGTAATCTATCATATAAGTTCCGTTAAAATTTTATCTTAATTCCCTCTTCCCGAAATTTTGTTTCTTCCCTTTTGCCCCCAACCCCACACACATATATATATACTGTCTTGTGTATGCAAAGTTAAAATCTTTAAAACCAGTGTTGTAGTCATAAAAAAGTAAATTGTATATGCTAAAGGCAGAGGGCACATGCTAGAGTCATAAATTGTGCATGATTAGAGTTTATGCTATAACTTTATTTGATAAATAAAGCACATATGGAACTTTTTGATATAAAGCAGGAGGTATACGGTGTATACCTCCATATATTGTCCAATGCACGCCTCACCCTTGTTAAAAACTTGGTTATTTAATCACAATAATAAAAATTCTATCATAAAAATATCTCCACCATGCACCAAAAATTGGCGTTTCCCCTTGCTCCCCTCCCCTTCTCTCTTTACCAAGCAGTGAAAATTTAAAGTCTTCACAAAGTTAATGGTTTACAGACAGGTTACAAATAATTGTTTTCTCTTACTTTATTGTAACAATAAATAATTGATCTTATAATTTTTACCCCCTCCTCTCTCCACCAAAATTGATGTTTCTCCTCCTTACTGTTATTAAGCTTTCAAAATTTTTTTTTTTTTTTTTTTTTTTGTTATTGGTGTTTAAAAATCCTTGATTTTAATTTAAAGAAATTTGTACAAATCCTGAATATGTCTAATTAAAAAATTCAAATACTTCTTAACGCACTTAACAAATAGTATGTTTTGAATGTATTTGATTGTCTTAAAAATATATATAATTTCTTTTGCATATCACCATGTCTGAATAATACTCCACAAATATTTTATTGGAAATTTGCCCAATTTTTCAGAGGTCTGAAATCTTTAGCATTTTTGCTGATTTTGAACTCTGTTAAAAGCCTTGTGAAATTGTTGCTTGTTGCCGAAGTACATATATTTTAAAATATTATAAAAAACCTTTTTGGTAAAATATTCTTCCTGTTCTCATTCTCTAATAACAGTATATAAATTAATCATCTACTCCCTTCCTCTGCATCTCACCACTTCTGTCTCCAAAATTTCTGCAGCCTTCTTTTCTGACCTTAGCATTATAGACATTTAATTTTCTGTTCTTTTTATATTGATTATAATCTTCTACCCATTTTGTTGTTCTCTATGCTTAATTTATCATTTAAGTTATCTGTTTCCCATTAAAATTTGTGCTCTGTCTTCTGCCCTTCAGTTTCAAATTGTATTCAAAAATGTACATTATTCCATTTCATTATCATTACTTTTCCTCCCACTCTTTCTATGCCTACTCAAGTGACTGTGACATTAAAGGTTTTAAATTGAAATGCTAATATTAATTTTACTCTTAGGTTCCCAAAAGATAAAAAAAAGAGAAAGATGTGGGAATGCAAAATAAATGAAGAATATGGCAAAGCACAGATACATCAGAAGCAAAATTTCAGAGCTATGACTAATACAAGAATTTGCTCGAAGCATTTTTCTGTAAACTCATATAATAAAGACTCTTTCTGGAAAAGTTCGCTGAAATCAGAGGCTGTACCTTCTGTATTCTCTTTTCAAGTGCAACCCCCCTGAAGAACCACAGTTTAAATAAACATGGTAAGAATTTTTTTTTTTTTTTTGCATGTTATTCATGTAATTATAATGTTCTTCCTCGATAATGTTTCAATCGTTCAAGTCCATCCAATTTACATTCATTCATTTTTTTTATTTAAATGTTGAAATTGTTTTTATAGACGTTCTTAAAATTAATTTGTTTGAAAATTAAGAAAGACATTAATTAGACTTACAGAAGCACTGTCAGCCCCTTTAGTGGAAGTACAATTAAATTTCTCAAAAACAATCTGCATATTTTGCCATCTGTTTTGATGTCTTGAATCGATAAATCACTTAGGTGAATAAAATGTAGTTTTTTTGACATTTAGTTTTTTGCACTTTGAACAGTTAGCAATTTTTATGCTAATTATAATAAATATTAATGTATCTAAAGGAATCTGCAAAGCTTGGGACCAGAGGTTGTGCGGATTTTAGAACTTCGTAGATTTCTGGTCATTGCTTTGTTTACATTTTTTTTAATAGTAATTTGAATGTAATAATGCAATCACAATTATAGTGAATGCTTGCAGTATAGTAAAATATTAAAATAATTCACTAAAGTAATAAACTACAATGATTAAAAGTAAAATAATTTTAAAAATGATTAAATTATTAAAAGTAAAGGATGTATAATTTAATATGCATAATAAAGAAAAGATATATTTTCCTTAAATTATTCAATGAAATTTTCCTCATAAATGTAACCCATTAAATCACATCAAAATCATAAAGTAAAAAAGTTTTATTTTAGGTTTAGCCAGTCTTAATAATTAAAAATGCTTGATTAATAGATAAATATATTTGGTAAGACATCACAATATCTTGATGTTTTTCACAAATAAATTTATACTTTCTTTCATGAAAAAACATGAGTTCAGTCATATTGTCGAGAATTTCATATCAAAATTCATATGTAATTGTATAAAACTAAAAGATTCTGTAATTTTGCCCCTACATCTGAACTGAGAGTTTCATTGTTTACATCTGTGTAAATGTGCTGATTTTAGGATTGCGGATTTGAGGGAGTCTACTGTATAATTAAATTATAATAATTTTATACTTTACTTAGAAAATCGATAATTTAACTTTGATTTATCTTCTTTAGTCATTTGCTCCTCCCAAACCCCTCTCTTCACGCACTTGCACTAAGGGGTGTGTGTGTGGGGGGGGGGGTTATATGTGTTACTTTACTCAAAGTTTGAGCCCACCCAGTATTTTACAAAAGTTAGCACTGCTGTTTTATACGTATAATTCTTGTATATTTAACAAAATGTATATGGGATAAGCACCTGCAAAGGAGCACTATGTTACTTTAAATAGCAGATCTGGTAAGAGTTCTTTTGTGATCTTGATTTTAAATTCTTATCTAAATGAAAACATAGTACAATAAATTCTGTGTAAGACAGAAATCTGTCAAACTCAGAAAGATTTTCAAGTCCCTGCGACTCCATAGACATACAGTAAAATTTGTCTAAGGCGGAATATTGTCTACTATGGAAAACTTTCTCGATTCCAATCGATTCTGCTTAAGGCAGAGTTTACTGTATTTTATATTCTTGCAAGTTGTCCAAAAATAGAAATACAGTAGAAGATCTATATAATGCAATTCTCCATATAATGCACAACTTCTCAGATGCAAACAATGATTTTCACCTGCACTTTCACATTGTAAAATATTGCTACTCTCTAGAAAACTAAATTTGATACATTAGTTCAACTTTATCTTCTAATTTAAGACCTTTTTACTGAAAAAATGCTATTATTACAATAAACATTTTTGAAAATGTCTAATATAAGGGATGGTTGTGTCAGTTATATTTGGATCATGTTTATAAAGTAAATTTAACAATGTCTGGCCTATATTATGCAAAAATTTATAATTTGGATAACTCTTGGTAACAAGGAGTGCAGTATAAAGATATTCTAATGTATTTTGATGTGTTTCAGACATATTTGGCCATGTTTACAAGGTGAATTTAATGATGTGATCCATATAACACAAAATTCTATATAATGCACAACCTTGCATTTTTAGGTTTGCGTTATAAAGATCTACTGTATCACAAAAAAATTATTTAATAACTGTTAACCCGGTAGCAGAAAGTTCGAGATGGGAGACGACCGTCGCAGATTTTCTTTTCTCTTTTGCAGATACTTTTTCATCAAACCTTTATTTTGCTTCATATTATGTTTAGCTCTTTATTAGTTAATTCAAAAAGTTTAGATTATTATTAATAACAGTTTATAAATTACCTAAAAATGCTACAGGTAAGTGATTGTTTGATCAATTAATCCTTCAGTTGTAAAAATATTTTACTTGCAGATTATTTTTTGCCCCTGAAGTATCTGTCGCAGACACTTGGAGAAATTTCTGCTACCGGGACTGTTAATAATATCTTCTTAGTGCTTGCATAACATTAATTGTAACTTTTTTTTTTTTTTTTTTAATAGTACTATTGTACATTCCAGATCAAGAATCTGATGATGAAATTGTTACTTTAAGTAGTAAATCTGGTAAGTCTTTTATGATCTATGTTTTAAAGTCTTATCTTAATAAAAGCATGACCAGAAATTTTTAAAAACTTTACATTTTTAGTAAAATGTCTAAAATCAGAACTATCTCAAAAATTTATTTTAAAACTCTTAATATTAATGTTTAGTACTAGTTTGACATTAAATTATGGTCGTTTCATGGTAAAATATATGATTTTTAAAAATAACTGAATTTAAGTATATAGAAAACTTTTAAAGATTATTTTTCAAAGTTGTTTTTAAGAGCACAATAACTCGAGCTTTTTTGAAAAAACAATTACTGAGAATAACAAAAAATATTGTAAACAGGATGAAAAATATTTAAAATTTTAATATTAATATAATAAATGTCAGACAACTTAGAGTATACTTAAGATGTGTTAATTATTTAAAATATAACATTATAATAATATTATACCCCCTCCCCCCCTGCTAAAAAAAAAAAAAAAAAAAAAAAAAACCCTGTGAAAATTGGATATTTCCTATATATTTCCTATAGACTAACAATCTCATAAGAATTTTATACAGGTGCAGGTCACAAAGCTGCAGACATTGAAAAGTTAATTGATTATTAAATTTTACCTTATTACATGTATGTTAAGAAAAAATGTTAAATTAACATTAATTAAAGTAAATGTTCTTAAATGGCTGAAAAATTACAAAGTTAATAAAGAGTTGGCCATTTTTGCTTCATTATTTTGCTTCATTCGAAATATTTTGCTTCATTAAAAATGAATCTATTACTGTAATTCATACTTCTAGAGTAGTCATTTCAATACATTTTTTGTTTAAAAGGCACCATAACTCAGACTATTTTGTAAAGTAAATCACTGAGTTAGCAGTATTTCACAAGTTAATTACTCCAGCAGTTCTATTGTTAAAAACTTAAATTCATAGTATATTTTTTTAATTTTCAATATACCAAAAATAAGCAGTATGAATTACAGTAAAAGACTTTTCATTTTTAATGATGTAAAATGTTGTTTACTGCAGAATACCCAAACTCGTCATTAATAGCCTCATTGAGTCCACGCCTCAAAGGTGTTCAACGTTGCTGGCCGCTCGTGGAAACCATACCCCCTACTGAAAATGATTTTCTTTGAAGAAAACACCTTTTCTTATTCTTTTTTTCTCATATGCACAAATTGTGTTTTTTTCCTTTAGTACACAAATGCACAATAAAATGCATTTTTTTCTGCCAAACATGTGTAATTTATTCTCATATAACCTACTATGTCTGTCGACCATGTATCAATCAGCTAAACAGTTTACCAGATACAAAATCCACCTAAAACTGCAATATCCTTTAATTGTTTTGAGCAGTGTAGATTCCAAATAGGCAATTTAAAATTTTCTTCCCTTTCATCAGTGTTCCTAACCTTTATTGGTATGGTCATGTCATTTAGTAATGCACACAAACTAGATTCCAAATAGGTAATTTAAAATTTTCTTCCCTTTCATTGGTGGTTCCTAACCTTTATTGGTATGCGACCTATCTGTAAGTAGCAAACAATTTTCGCGAGCCATCTAATCTGAGGATGTATCTAATATCATTATGAAAATTATTGTATGACCTTGATAAGCTATTTTGCTATCCTATCTTACGAAAGAGGCAAATTTTCGTATGAAGGATGCACTATCAGCAAAATAAAGAATCAGTAATCCCAATGTGTGTAAATGGAATAAAAATTAAAACTCAAAATAGAATAATAATTGAAATTCATCACAAGTTTCAAAATAGAGTAAAAAGGCAGTGTCTTATGGAAGATTATAAGCACTCCTGTCTCAAAATCCTATCCCTCCCAGGATTTTGTTCAGCAGATGCCCAAGGTGTATACATAACTGTATTAAACAGAAGCTTGTTTTCACGATAAGAGTTATAAATTTCATTTTGAATTTTCTTTCTTTATAGGATGCCGCATGGTAAATTATAAAGATTTTGAAGAGTCTGTTCCTTCAACCAGTAAAGCTGGTAAGATTTTTTGTTTGATCTACATTTTTTACAATATGCACTTATTCTAGCTTTATTTAACAGGATTTCTGTATCTATATAAAAAAAAATAATGCTTCATAATATGCTGAAAATTTCTTTCATTTTAAAGTACTATAATTAATTCTTCTTCTTTTTTTATAGGATCTTTATATATTTCTGATCAAGAATGTGATGAAAATATTACTTTGAATAGCAAATCTGGTAGGAGTGTTTTATGATCTAGATTTGAAATTCTTATCTAAATGAAAACAGTATTTTACATTCTTGTAAGTTGTCCATAATAGAAATATCATGAAAAATTTATTTAATAACTATTACTAATAACTGTTTTATAACTATTAATATAATAATATATTAATATAATTTAATAGCTATTACTAATATTTTCTTGGTGCTTGTATAACATTAATTGTAACTAATTATCTTTATTATTATTATTATTTTTCAATAGGACCATTGCACATTCCAGAACAAGAATCTGATGATGAAATTGTTAATTTAAGTAGCAAATCAGGTATGTTTTTACTTATCTAGATTTTAAATTATTATCTAAATAAAATCATGACCAGAAAATTAAAAAAAAAATTTACTCTCTCTGTAAAGTGTCTAGAAACAGAACTACCTCAAATTTATCTTAAAACTCTTAATAATAATGTTTCGTGCTAGTTTGACATTATATTATAGTCGTTTCATGGTAAAATATGTGATTTTTAAAAATAACTGAATTTAAATATATAGAAAACTTTGCAGATTACCTTTCAATTTTTTTAAGAACACAATAACTCAGGCCTTTTTTGGAAAAACAATTACCGAGAGTAATACACAAATAGATTACTTCAGTATGTTATAACAAAGAAATAAATATTAACCCAATAATAATACACTAAGGTTTGTGATTCTTCCAGTGTATTGAGCTTCCCGTGTACTGGTCTTAAAAAAATAAAAAAAATTTATATGACCAGGTATAATTATTAAAATTACATCAAATGAAAATGTCAAACCTAATGATTTGGCTCAAAGTTTTAATTTATTTTTGTTTGAAAATGCATGAAGCTAGCTGGTGGTGTTGTTCAGAAACTATGTAATTGAGCTGGTTTTTTTTTTTTTTTTTTTTTTTGAAAACACAATAGATCTTTCCAAAAATAGTGACAAAGTGGCAGTTTTGAACCAAATTTCCGTGTGAAGGAAGGAGCACTCAAGAGCAGGCGAAAAACGTGTTTGTCACATGGTCGAAATTGCTTATAACTCGATGGGTAATTGAGTGATCAAAAAATGGAAAAAACAGTTCAATTCCAAATCACTTCCATGGCCAGGCTTTCCAATTTTATATCTTTCCGTTAAAAAATGAATTTGTAAATGTGTCAAAACATTCTGCGCTTGTTGAGCAGAGCAATTAAGAAATCCTTAAAAAAAAAATCTAACTTTTTTTCAGATGTGTCTGTGTGTTTTAACTGAATAACAATGTGTTTAAGATAAAGAATAATAACAATAGTATTTAATGTATAATATCTAATTTTTTTATATTTTCTGTGTAGGTCCATCTAATATTTCCAAAAACAATAAAAGAAAATCTTATCCCAGTGATTTCAATGAAAGCGATGTTTATTCTCCTAGAAAAATGAGAAGATTTATGCAGTTGGCACAGCAACAGTTACAAGGATACAAACATAAAATAAAGTCTTTGCAGAAAGAGAACAGTCGCTTGAAAAAAAAAGTTGGAAGCCTGCATGACCTCATAGAAGAGCTTAAAAACAAAACTCTAATCTCTGAATCAGCTTCTTCTGTCTTAAAGGTTTGTATCTGTACTCTTTGCTGACATGTTTTCTAAGTCTGCTCTTGTTATCTTTTAATGAAAAATAATTGAAATATTAGTTTTCAAAGTAAATGTTGAAAAAATAGATTTTTTATTTCAATGTGATTTATGCATAATTTTTGATATAGTTATATGAATACAGATATAAATTACTTGCTTCTTCCTCTCCCAATTGCACAAAATTTAAAATTATTAAGGAAGATGGTCTTTTTTTACTTTGAAAGCCAGAAAGGTTTAGCTGTTAATGAAATGAGTCTTAGAATGCCTACTATTTTCTGCTACTTTTTTTTTTTAAAACATAAATTTTAAAATGTATATATTAAGTATTCAAACTTATTAACATTTGTTTTATTTCTTTCTAGTGTTCAGCGACAAAAGCTGCAGAAGAACTTTTTTCCAGGATTATTCGTGGAAAAATAGAGAGCAGTATCCCAACGAATTGATGTCTTTTGCTTTAACTTTAAGTTTTTATTCTTCTAAGGCATATAATTATTTTGGGAGAAGGTAGGTAAAAATAATTTACCATGTGAAGAAACTTTAAGAAAACGGTACAAGCGTATTGATGGTTCGCCAGGCTTTACTTCTCAGGCTTTTTCAGCTCTTGAAATTAAAAGCCAAGAGGCTTCTGAAAAAAATTCTGCTGTGAAATGTGCTCTGATAATTGACGAGATGTCAATTAGGCAACAGGTAGAGTGGGATACCGGAGACAAAACTTTTTCAGGATATGTAGATCTTGGAACAGGTGTAGACAATGATCAGCTGCCTCCTGCTAAAGAATCATTCACATTTTTGATTAATGCTACAGTAGTTGGAAAGTTCCAATTGGGTATTTTTTAATTAATGGATTGTCTGCAGTAGAAAAGGCAAATCTGGTTAAAAAGGCTCTTTGTCTCGTTCATGAAACTGGTGTAGAGGTTGTTTCTGTCACATGTGACGGACATTCTACAAATATTGCAACTATGAACAGTTTAGAGCAAACATAAATGCTGAAAATTTAGTTCACTATTTTCCGCACCCAATAACTTTTCAAGCCAATTTTTGTAATTATGGATGCCTGTCATATACTCAAATTAGTGAGAAATGCTCTTGCATCAACAGGCTCTATGGTTGACGAAACTGGGAAGCTCATTAAGTGGGAACACATAACAGAATTGGAGAAAGTCCAAAAAGATGAAAAACTTTTCATTTGTAAAATAGGTACTCGTCATATCCAGTGGTACCGGGAGAAGATGAAGGTGAAGCTTGTTGCACAGACTCTCAGTAGGTGTGCAGCAGGTGCACTATTGTATCTGAAACATGATGCAAATCACGGTAAGGGTATGCCTGAATTTGAAGATTGCGAAGGAACTGCAAATTTTTACTAATAATAAATGACTTGTTTGACATTTTAAACAGTCGAAATCTTCTTAGTAAAGGTTTCAAATCTCCCATGAAGCCGGAGAATAAAGACAGATTCATGGAGTTCTTTGATTTTGCTGAAGATTACATAAGAGGTCTTAAGACTGCCGATAATGGAGTTCCCATTTTACAAAGCAGTAGAAAAACTGGATTCTTGGGATTAATCGTATGCATCAGAAGTATCAGGTCTTTATATTCCAGCCTGTGTGAAAACAGTGACAATATTATGAAGTTTTTATTAATGTATAAATTATCTCAAGACCATCTTGAGACACATTTCAGTGCTATTAGATCAAAAGGTGGCTATAATAATAATCCAAATGCAAAGCAATTTAAAGCTGCTTATGTTCGATTAATCGCACATCATGAAATCTTGACTTCAGGCAATGCAAAATGCTTAATGCTAGATAACACTAGCATTTTGAATGTTGCTTCATCAAAAAATGTATTCATTCGAATCATTAATGAAAGCACTGGTAATATGGATCTGATTGAAGAATTTGATAACATTGAGTCATTTTATCCTGATCATGCATATGTAAATAACAATGTTAATTTTAAAACACTTAGCAGTTATGTGAATGATGTTGTTGAACATATTGCTGGGTTTGTTGTTAAAAAATTAAAACAATCTTTAAAATGTACAACTTGTTATGCAGCCCTTCATGACAGTTCCTTAAATAATCAATGCAGGTTAATCAGAAGAAAAAATAGAGGGGGACTGATCATACCGTCAAATGATACAATTAAAATTTGTAAAGAGCGAAATTATCTGGAATTTCACCAGTCTAAGAAGGGATAATCAAATCTACCCATGTCTTTAAAATCACCAATGCCCAGCCAAGTTTCTGCATTTATCTTTCTGTCATAGGATAATGTGAATACCTGTTTTATAAATCATCATAAATTTATTTAAAAATTTTTTGTATACTGATATGTATTTTCCCATTTGGTGAAGTTTCCAAATTGAATTAGCTTGTAATGCGGGACCATTTCTTACAAATGACAGGAGTGTAAGAAAAGAAATTGCTTTGATAGTTGTGGTGCTTTTAAATAGTACTAAATTTAGCTATCCTCCTAATAAGTTCATAATTGCAATATTCAGATATTTCCATGAAATAAACAGGTTGCAATACAGGCTTTAAAGCCTCACCGAAAACTCTTCAGAACAGAACTCCTTAAATAAACAGAATACTGCTAAAAATGCCCTTAAATTTCCGTGAAACAAAATTCAGCAGCTTCGGTGATGAAATTGAAATATACAAGAATAGAAAATGGAATGTATGTTGCACGATAAATAACACTACTTGTATAATCAAACATCTTTAAGTATATTTGGCATGAAAGATATTTAAAAGAAGCAAAAGTTATGTTCGGGCAATTACCCATAAAATTTAGGAGCACTGTTTCACATTTATGTATGTTTTTTTTTCTATTAAAAATTTTCTTAAACAGGGTATCTACAGAATCTGGAAATCGGGGAATCATGGAAAAATCAGGGAGGTTTATTAATCTGGAAAAGTCAGGTAATTTTGTAAAAATACTCGAAAATCAGGAAAATTTGTCTATAGGAGAATATATTTGCATTTTTACCTTGCCAATGAGACTGATTTGTCTATTTTATATTCCATACTTTTTGATATGCCAATTAGTCTTTCCCAATATTAATTTTTAAAAAGATGTACATGTATGAGTTTTTTATGTTTAACACAAATTAAGGTGATCAGATATCCTCATTTTCTGTGGATGGCGCTTGTATTTATATATTGAATATGGGTGGGCAGGGGCAAAAAAAGACTCCTTGCTATTGTCCAACGGGATGATAATTTCATCCCGTGCTCAAAAACATCACGAAGGAACCCCTCCAGCGTCACTTAACTCATTCAATCTCCGAGTTAAAAACTCAGAATTCGCACTCTAAATTCTACTCTCCCCTAGGTTGAACAAATTGTTCACCTAGCTCTGGCACCCCGGTCATTGCAATTCTCTGAAAATTCATTTCAGCGCGATTGTGAGCATTCTACTATATTTAGAAAATATGTTCAAAAAAAAAAAATATATATCCTTTTAAATTTTTATAAAATAAATTGTTTCTTATGTATCAAACAATAAATTTCTTATTATTATAGCAATTTAAATTGTTACGATAGCTATCTTACCAAGTGTAACTTAATTTGACTGTCAACAATCCAAAAACTAACCATTTTTACTAACAAAATTTGGCTAAATCTATTTGTTTACATTTCTCAGGAAATGAGAAAAATGCCCACCCTTCCTCCGAAAGGAGAAAAGGTCCTTCACTCTGACATGACCCATTTTCCAACTAACAAGCTATACTCCTCCTCTTTGACTATACGTCATAGCTCTAGCCCCACCCCCTGCATATATAGCAGGAGTGGGTCACTTTTTTTTCTCTCACTCTCTGAGCTGCAGCCGAACTGGCTACCGAAATGTAAATCGTTGCTGCGGTGATCTAAATCCAGGGCTTTTTCAAGGCTTTTTGCATTGGTGCGAAAGCGTTTTGATCCACAGTATGTGGTGAACACTAGGCAGACAGGGAAACTGCTGTGAAGAGAGTAAAAAACTGATGTCTGTCAACGAAGTGATGATTTTCTAAAATTAAGAAAATCATTGCGCCACTGAGGGTTATATTTAACTCCGGTGCTCCCAACTCGAGAATGCAGCGATGGAACTAGTTTTCGTCATTTGCTCCACCCGAGTTTCCAAATTATTATTTTTTATCATGCTTTATTTAATCCTAACGTTATGTTTTTTGCACTTTCGATGGAGGTTTAACATGGGTTGCGACCACTGTAAGTACTCCTTAAGCACCTGCGTTGACTTGACTTGACTTACAGTTTGCACAAAGACTTAAATAGTTTACACCAATTTAACTATACAGCTAGTATATGGTCTTGTATTTTTACTGGATATAAATCTTATATAGGACATTTTTGTAAGACCTGCCAATTACTGGAGATGTTACCCTATTTCTATTGTATGATCTATGACAAGGAAAGAAAATTTTCTCCTTAAATTTGGCAAGAAGTAAACTTAATGCAGAAAAAAAAAAAGTCTCATCCATGACAATGACAAAGAATTCTGCTAGCGATACAGACGAAAAAGTCAGATTTTATACCAGACTGCCTAATTTTTCTGTATTATCAGTAGTTTTCAATTTTATATTGAATGAGCTTTCTATGACAGAAAGAAATACATTATCCTCATTTCAAGAATTCATGATTTCTTCTATGCGATTGAGGTTAAATCTTACGACACAAGATTTAGCATATTGTTTTAATATATGTCCAGCTACTATACCTAGAATACTTACGAAATGGCTAGATGCAGCTTTTTTATGCATGAAAAAAAACAATCATTTGGCCAAAAAGGAAAAATTTTAATAATACCAACGCCTCTCAGTTTTGAAACTTTTTGGAACTAGTGTTGTTGATATTTAGATTGCTTTGAAGTTCCAATTGACAAACCAACTTCTTTAATAACTAGGGCTGCAACATGATACGCTATAAACATTACAACACCATAAAAATTTTAATTGGGATTGTTCCATAAGGAGTTATACCTTTTATTTCTGATTCATTAGGAAGTAGAGTATCTGACAAGTCAATAACTGAACAGTGTGGACTTCTAGACAAATTATTATCTGGAGTTAAAATTATGGCAGACCATAGTTTTAATACAGGGTGCGCCATAAATTCGTGCAAACTTTAAAAATCCATAATTAAAGAAATAATGGTCGGAAAAATTTTTGGTTTGCGCGAGTATGATCAGACGGATTTTGGATTTTTTTCCCATGAATAATAAAAAATGATTCCAAGAATAACCAATAGAGGGCGCTCACATGCCATATTGAGACGTTTTATGCAAATCAGGCTAGCAATAAAACACCTGGATGGAAATGGATTCGTCATTCGATCTCGGCAGCATGCTATCGTTACCAGATCGAGCGCTGCTGGTCAAACTGTTCTACAAGAATGGGGAATCCACTACTATTGCATTGAGGAAGTTTCGCACGGAGAAAGGACTAAAGGCGCAAAAAAGCCCTATTTCGTTGAATGAAATACTCAATTTAGTACGATGTTTTGAGGAAACGGGGAGTTTGGAGGATCGTCCACGTAGTGGCAGACCATCCTTGAACGCGGATCGCGTCCATGCTGTAAAAAGTGCCATGGAAGAAATGGCAGCCGAGACATCAACGGGAAGTAGCAGTGCTCGTGAAGCTGGTAGAATAACGGGAATTCCGGAATCGTCGATTCGACATATTCTGCACGGAATCTTGGATCTGTATCCGTACAAGATACAGAGACTTCACCAGTTATTACCGGCAGATACAGATAAAAGACTAAAGTTTGCTACATGGGCACTGGCACAAATGGATCGTGACCCACAATGGTTGCTGAATGTCATGTGGACGGATGAAGCACATTTTTCACTCCATGGCGACGTCAATACGCAAAACAGTCGTATCTGGGCGACGTCAAACCCTCGGGAGTATCAGACCAAGCCAATGCATTCTCCTCGTGTGACTGTTTGGTTGGTTGGTTGGTTGTATTGGGTTTTATGGCGCAAAATCCCTGTAGGAACATGCTGCGCCAAACAAAAAGTGAGTCAAGAAAAAATGATGAAATGAGATAAAATATGTAAACTGAAAGGCCATCTGGATGGGGTACCCATCCAGATGTAGTCGTCAAACAAGGGTAAAAAAACAAAGTAAAAATAGAAACCCAGTAAAGCAAAGTGAATGGAAGTTAAGTAAAAGTAAAGCAAAGCTATCTGGATGGGGTTTCCATCCAGATGTCAATAAAGTCAAACTTATGAAGCTTATAAAAACTAAATCTCAAAATAAAAACCAGCGTGTTTTAAAAAGGTAAAGAGTGCCCCATGAGGTGTTTCCCCAATGAGGTTTGTCAAGATTGGTGATGATGTGTTAAAATACATTCTATATAAATGCCGGAGGCTCGGACAATCAGTTAATACATGATGAATGGTCAGGTAATCAAAATGACAATGTGGACACATGGGTGCATCCTCCCGAAGTAAAAGATGTTTATGAGTGATTCTTGAATATCCAATTCTCAGACGAGTCAGAATAACATCAGTTTTTCTTGGATAAATCGGAAACCAGGTCATTATTGTTGGTTTAACATGGTGCAGTTTATTATCATATTCTAAATCCCAATTTTCTTGCCATTTATTATGAATAAAGTGTTTTATAAGTAGTTTAACGTCTGAGAAAGGAATTCTATGGTAAAAAGGATTAAGAGCCAGTTTTGCCGCCTCATCTGCCTTTTCATTTCCAGGAATACCCATGTGTCCAGGTACCCAACAAAATAAAATTCGATAACCACGTCTTGTCAATTTATTGTAAAAATCCAGGATAGCTGAAACATAAGGATGCTTTTTAAAAGATCTAATTGCGTCAATAGAACTATTTGAGTCAGTATATATGATTAAGGATGTGTTATGGTGATGAGAAATGTGCAACATCGCTCTCTCTATCGCAATCAACTCAGCTGTAAAGACAGACATTGATGCGTGAAGCCGATAACTAAAACTAGTATTGTCGATAAAAACACCGCAGCCAACGATATTCCCACTCTTAGAACCATCTGTATAAATATCAGTGTAGGTATTAAAATTTGCACGATGTGCAGCAAATAATTGTTGAAAAACTGCTGGAGCCAAATTGTTTTTGTCGTATCCTTTAAAAGGATGAAGCGAAGTAATATTCGGAGGTTTCCAAGGAGGGATTGCATGCAATGGACATGGACTCACCTCAATATTACTCAGAGCGCCATTGTCAATAATATTCCTAATTCGGACTCCGAAAGATGGGATGCAAGAGGGTCGATGCTGATAAAGAATATCATTGTTGGTATTTAAAATATAGGTGTGAAGAGGATGGCCAGGATGAGAAAGGACACGGTAATACAAATCTAATGATAGTTTTTCACGTGTACGGTATAATGCTGGTTCATTACAGTCAACATAAAGACTTAAAATTGGAGATGTACGAAATGCACCAGAGCAAACACGGAGTGCGCTATGGTGCACAGTGTCAAGTTTTTTAAGAACAGAATTACGGGCAGAACCATAGACCTGGCAGGCATAGTCGATTTTAGTACGAATTACAGCTCTATAGATTTTAAGGAGAGAAGTGCGGTCTGCTCCCCAAGATGTATTTGAAAGTACTTTAAGTAAATTAAGCGATTTTTCACATTTTGTCCGTAATTGTAAAACATGTGGTAAAAAAGTAAGTTTTTTGTCGAAATATAGGCCGAGATAACGAACGTTCTCCACAACAGGAATTTGAGATGAACCGATAAAAATTTCAGGATCTGGATGAAGATCCCTCCTTCTACAGAAATGCACACAAGAAGTTTTGTCAATAGAAATTAAAAAACCATTTTTGTTGGTCCAACTAAGAATACTTTTTATTGCACTTTGCAGTTGTCTCTCAATAAAACGAATGTCTTGTCCCATACACATAATGCGGAAGTCATCAACATATAAATCACCCTTGACAGAAGGGGGTAATTGATTAAGAATGTCATTTATTTTAATAGCAAAGAGGGTGACACTCAGGACACTACCCTGAGGTACACCCTCTTCTTGTACATAGAAACTGGATAAAATCCTCCCAATTCGAACTTGAAATGTTCGAATGGCAAGGAAGTTTTTAATAAAAATTGGGAGGTTCCCACGAAAGTCCAGGTTAAAAAGATCACGAAGAATCCCATAACGCCATGTTCTGTCATAGGCTTTTGCCATGTCAAAAAATACTGACACCAAATGGTTGCGTTTAAGAAAAGCTGTCCGAATGTAATGTTCAAGGTGTATCAGGTTATCGATAGTTGACCTACCACGTCGAAACCCACTTTGAAATGCGGCAAGGCAATTGTTAGTCTCCAAAATATAAACAAGGCGGCGATTGACCATTTTTTCTAATAGTTTGCAAAGGCAGCTAGAAAGTGCGATCGGCCTGTAATTATTCGGATTGCTAGCATCTTTACCTGGTTTAGGAAAGGGAATAACAACCGCTCTGCTCCAAGATCGGGGGAAAGTATGTTCCACCCAAATCCTGTTGAAAAGGGAAAGGAGATTGTTAAGAGAGAGTGGAGAGAGGTGCTTGAGCATGATGTATGTGATGCCATCATGACCTGGGGCAGATAAGTTACTGTCTTGCAAACAATCTATCAGCTCTGATATAGTGAAAGGTTGATTATATGAAAATGAATTATGAGTATTAAAATTAATCCTGGACAATTCAGTTTGTCTTTTGTACGTTAAAAACGGTTCTGGATACGAGTCTGAGTTTGAAAAGGATGCTAGGGTATTCCCTATTGTCTCAGCTATGTTTTTAGGAGAAGTAATGGTATGACCGTTATGTTTTAAAATGGAAATATGACTTTCAGAGTACAGGCCCATGCATTTTTTTACTTTTTGCCACAGCTCTTTACTTGATGTGTTAGAATTTATGCTTGAGACGTATTTAACCCAGGATTCACGTTGGCTTTTACGTCGCACTCTTCTAGCTTCTGCCTTTGCCTTTTTATATGCTATATAGTTAATATTATTAGGGTACCTGCGAAATAGACCCCAAGCCTTCTGTTGTTGTTTTTTTGCTACTTGGCAATCACAATTCCACCATGGTTTTCTGTGTTTATGAGCAGATGAAGTTTTGGGAATGTTAGTGTCAGCAGCAGTGATAATACAGTGAGTTACGTTGTCAACTGCTTTGTCAATATTTCCCTCAATCATGCTAACTGTAATGTTTGCAAGTGCAGTAAAAGTTGGCCAATTGGCTCTGTCATATATATATCTTTTGGGAGAGTTATTACAATCTGTATCAGGAGAATTCATAGAAATAAAAGTTGGAAAGTGGTCACTGCCGTGTAAGTCATTTGAAACCCAGAAGTTCCAAAAGGGATAGAGTGATGGGGTGCAGATTATAAGATCTATTGCATGGAATGTACGTGTTGGCTCGTGAAAATAGGTATGATCACCGTTATTGAGCAGGCATAAGCCGTTGTCAGAAATCATTTTCTCTAAAATATTGCCACGGTGATTAGAATCACTGTTTCCCCAGAGTGGACTGTGTGCATTAAAATCTCCAACAATGATATATGGAGTGGGGAGTTGGAGGAGGAGATTATCCAGATCTGCTGATTGAGTTTTATGGTTCGGAGGTAAATAAATGGTACATATTGTTACGAGTTGTTTTATATGTACACGGACTGCAACAGCTTGTAAATTTGAGTTTAAATTAATGTGAGTATGAGGTAAATTGAGAGAGATGAAAAGAGCTACTCCACCAGTGGCCCTTTCATTACCAGTGAAATCTTTTCGGTAGCTAGCATAATGTCGTAATTTTGCTTTGTCATTGGGTTTTAAATGAGTTTCCTGTAGAGCTAAACATAATGGTTGATGGTCAGAGAGAAGATTACGGATTTCGTCATGTTTATTGTGATACCCACGGCAGTTCCACGAAATAATATTAGTCATGAATGAGTTTTTTTTTTTGATAAGTTTATCTGCGTCCTTTTATCCGGAGATAGTAGACATACTATCTCCATCATTAAATTCTTCATCCGGTTCTGGGTGAAGAGCAACAGCATCGTCCTCCTCCATTTTTTCTTTCATATTTGGATGGATTTCATTTTTGGATGTTTTATTCTTTATCCTTTTGGCTGGATTTTCAGATGAAACAGTGGCTTTAATTATTGGTAGATTGAAATTATCTGCATCAGATCTATGGTTGGTTTTTAGATGTCCTCTTTTGGTGGTATTTTGAGAGCCTCTTTTAGGAATATGAGAGTGTGATGATTTTGAAGAGGCATTTTGTGATGGTGTAGGAGGAACAGATTTTGGTGACTTAGGAGGAAGAGAGTTCGGAGAGTTAGAAGGAATAGATTTCGGCGGCTTAGGAAGTTTAGATTGCGTTGAACTATTTGTTTTACCAGAATTAGTAGACAGGTTGATTTCTTTTTGACTTGCTTGGCAATTATTTTCAATTGGGAATTCGGTTTGTGTTGCAATACTTTGATATGTTTTATGAACGGTTTTAGCTAAGGCAGCAGCATATGACACACCAACTTTGGGTGTTCTGGATTCAACGATTTTTCTGGCTTCTGGGTACGGTATGTTATCTTTTGTGCGTATGGACTGTATCTCTTTTTCTTTTTTCCACTGTTCACATGATTTAGCGTAAGATGGATGGTCTTTTTTGCAGTTGACACAACAAGGTGGAGCATTGCATTGCGCACTTTCGTGGCCAACTGCACTGCACCGACCACAGGTTTCCTTACCTCGGCAATTTGTTTTTGAATGCCCAAAGCATTGACAATTAAAGCAACGCAGTGGGTTTGGTATGTATGGTCTGACAGAACATGATAAATAACCAGCTTTTATATATTTTGGTAGCTTGGGTGTGTTAAAAGTAAGTATAATGTGCTTTGTAGGTATTTGAATTTGGTTAGAGGGTATCTGTTCATCCCGACGGTAGATTTTGATTCTTCTAGCTTCTGTGACATTTTGTTCTTTTAAGTTTTCCAGTAATTCATCTTCACTAACATACAAGAGGTCAGGCTCGGAGATCACCCCGCGAGATGAGTTTAAAGTACGATGTGGCGATATTGTGACAGCAATGTTAGCAAAGTGTGTACATTTTTTTAAGTTAGCTGCCTCTTGACTATTGTTAACTTCAATTAGCAGTTCACCTGTACGGAGTTTTTTTATTGTTTTGGGTTCGCCAACCAGTCCTTGAATAGATTTATTAATCAAAAAGGGTGATGTTCTATCAAAACTCCCATCTTTGCGTTTGACGATGAAGAATCTTTCTTCAGTTTTACTTTTGTGAGAGTCGGGATCTTTAGATTCCGTACTGGAAACAGACTCTTCAACTCTCTCACCCCATGAATCTTTTTTGATCTGATTAACAGTAGCTCCTGACCCAGAGCTCAATGCGTTATTTTTCTCTTTATTAGCTTGTGGGGCTTCCACATCGCATATTTGATTTCCTAAGATTGTAGCCATACTTAGAAAGGATTGAAAAAACGCCAGGCATCGGGCCTGGTCACCGACCCTTCTTCTTACCGTTACTTTAGGCGCAGGTCTCAAAAGGGTGAAAACTATCAACAAACTTCCACGTTTTTCGAACGTTGGATTAAACTCGATAGCATCTCCAAACTCTAGTTCTTTCACAGTGGAACTCGGTTGTCGTAGGTAAGCCTTTACAGCTCTGTCCAACCTACATCGCCCTTACGTCGAAAGGACACCAGTCGCCCAGTGGATTCCTAACCACCGCCATACAAGTATGGCGCCCACCGATCACGGAACCGGAATTCGGAGATGCCCTGCACTCTGGGACTCGAGATCAGCCTAAAAAGGTAGAAACGAGGCGATGAGATTAAAAAACCTCAACACCCAGAGTGTCTCACGTGAAAATAAAAAAAACCACTATTGAAAAAAAGAAAAAAGTAATGTGAGAGAGAACTTAGAAAAAAAGGTGTATTTTTGTCTTTTTTAAAACTTTTTAAACTTTTTTTTTCTTTTTTTTTTTTAACAGAACGAGAACAATGTTAGTAGAACAAAGAACAATTTGAACAAATAAGTTAGTAAAAAAACTAGAACATGAACTGGAACAAAGAGGGATAACAAACTAAAAAGAGAAGATTAAAAAGTGTGAAACAAAGAAAAAGGATAGACAACCAAAAAGAGAAGAAGACAGGAAAGGAGAAAGATCGCTCAGGAATCCGGGGTCGCGAAACCCGTAAATACCTAAAGAAGGTATTCCCCTGGGGGGTGACTGTTTGGTGTGGTTTCACCGCGGCTTTCATTCTGGGTCCTTTCTTTTTTGAAGAGTCTTGTCCTGAATCCGGCTGGAAAAACGTGTACAGTCACTGCAGAACGGTATCTTACGCTTTTGCGTAACCAAGTTGTGCCTGCATTGCAGGAAAGACATGCGTTACCTTCCGTCACCTTCATGCAGGATGGTGCCCCGCCCCACTTTGCACGTGAAGTCAAGGCGTTCCTGTTAGACACTTTCACTGAAGACCGAGTGATAAGCCGAGGTTGTAAGTTTGAATGGCCCCCACGATCTCCAGACTTGACCCCAGCAGATTTTTGGTTGTGGGGATACTTAAAGTCTCGTGTTTATCGGTGCTCCCCTGCCACATGGCGGAACTGAAAGATGCCATTCGACTGACCGTCGGTGGCATCGATGCCGACATGCTACACTCAGCTGTTACAGGCGTATTGACACGCCTCACTTGCCTAATACCTTGTGGTGGTGGTCATGTTGAGCATCTTTTAGTACCATAAAAGTTAATGCACAGTGTCATGTTATTGTGATTTCTTTCAATGTCTGTTTGTGTTTGTCTGATTTGCATAAAACGTCTCAATATGGCATGTGAGCGCCCTCTATTGGTTATTCTTGGAATCATTTTTTATTATTCATGGGAAAAAAAATCCAAAATCCGTCTGATCATACTCGCGCAAACCAAAAATTTTTTCGACCATTATTTCTTTAATTATGGATTTTTAAAGTTTGCACGAATTTATGGCGCACCCTGTATTAATGAAAGTGTAGGCTTGTCTTCTGTAGAGTTAATTGTACCTACTTTCACAAAAGGTAAAACACAGCTGTCTCTGTCTCCATTTGACATCCACAAAACCAGAAATATTGCTAGTTTACCAATAACTTGTTAACAGGTTATTGGTAATTTAAGGCTGAAATATAACATATTAAGAGATCAGATTCCAGTTGAACAGACTTGATCGTATATATTTTTTCTTTCAAATAATTTTTGTAGCTACATCCATAATTTTTAAATATAACTTGCAGTTATTGCACAAAGACTGAAATAGTTCACATCAATTTAACTATATAGCTGGTATATGGTCTTGTATTTTTAAGGCTGGATATAAATCTTATTTTAGGACATTTTTGTAGGATGTGCAAATCACTGGTGACCTGCCAATTACTGGAGATATTACCCTACTTCTATTGTATGATCTGTGGGCTTTGGCGAAAAAGAGAAATTGGTAAAGATTTTAAGGAAAGGAAATTTTCTTTGGCTAGATGGAAGCATTGATATATCCGATAAGAAACTGTATCCATTAGTTATCAGTTATTTTGTTGAAAACAAACAGCAAGTTAAAATAACTATTATCCCTTTTGGAAAGGGGTGACAATATAGTGGGAGGGATTTTTAATGTAATCAACGAAGCCTTGAGTAAACTGGATGTACCATGGGAAAACTGCATTTCTTTTAGCATAGGTAACTGTATGATTGGAAAAAATAAAGGAGTTAGCTAAGCAGCCAATTTAAAATGTCGGTTGCCCTTGTCATCTTTTTTTATATAGGAATGCAAAGTCTGCTGTTAAAGCCCTGCCAGTAGATGTTTATAGTGCAAGTATTCTACTTTTTAGAAAAAAGTAGCAAAAGAAAATGCTTATTTAAAATGTGTGTACTGGCTGGCTTTCTCTTGTAAAGGCCTTAAATAGGATTCTTGATAATAAAATCATAAGACGAAATGCAATTTTTCACCTTGATTCAAACATAAAATATATAATATGAACATTAAAAAGTTCACTGTTTTACTTAACAGGTGACTAAAATAATAAAAGATATATTTTATAAGTTAAAAATATAGATTTTATGAAAAAACTTCTTTGTACTTTCGGCTTTCTAAAGCCCTTCATCAGAAAATATTATAACTAATTGCTGTTTATACAAATATGTCACTTTGTTTTGAAAATGAGAGAGCCAATTATAAGAGTTGATAGTAGAAGTGGCAGTTTCTTAGATTTTACTTAGTAGAGAAAACATTATTAACTACAGTTCCATTTATTTTATTACATCACCCTGTTCTCATACGTCACTTTAATTTTAAATGTGTAGCTGGACAGTCTAAGTAGCAGTTTCAGTTTTAAGTAAACAGCGAACTTTTATGATTCGTCATCGTAATTCTGAATTGTGAAAGTTATTTTTTCAGTGTGTTGGTTCCCTCAACTGCCAGGATCTCCCTTTCCAGGGACATGGGTCGCCACACACGGCAAACACGTGGGCAGTTTACAATTCCCCATGAGTCGATATAGACAGTATCGGGGGCTTGTGCAAAATTGCCCTCACCTCCAAGCCCGTGAATACAAAGAAGGTATACCCCTGGGGAAGAATATTTAGTTTGTCTTATGGATTCTACAGAATCTGTAGAGAAATTAAAAGTGAAGTTCAGCAATATAAAGATGAGTGGGTGAAAGATGAATGCAAAATTGGTGAATCAACATTTTTTAATGTAAAACAAAGGTGCCAGAATGTAAAAATGCCCATATGTTACAATGTAAAAGAAAAAATAATAAGATATTATTTAATTGTTCGGTGTAAGGGAATTATCTGCCAAATGGATAATAAAAATAGTTACAAAGAATCATACTCTTCACCTTCTTTAGCAAAAAAAGAGAGAAAACATGATTAGTAGAACAAAGAACAATTTGAACAAAAAATATCAGTAAAAAATCAAAGATGAACAAGAACAGAGAGTGATAACTGAAGAGAGAAGATTCAAAAGTGAGAAACAAAGAAAGAAGTATAGAGAAGTAATAGCGAAACCCGTAAATAACTAAAGAAGGTATCCCCCTTGGGGATTTGTTAATCAAAATATGACAGCAATATCACATACGAAGTGTTATTGATAAGGTTGCATAGTTATAATTACAGCTTGTAGAATTATCTTATTCCATTAATACTGTTTTGTTAATATTTAAAACTTGTCTTTTACAGTCAATTTATAGAAAATATCAGAATATTATCAGAGAATAAGACTAAGTAGAGATCATGTGAAGAAATGAGATTGTAAAGAAGGCAGTGAATATGTAATGGCCTTAGCCCTAATGCCTTGCACAACCATGGTCCAGCAAAAGGATTTCAGTGGCTAGGGGAATGTGGGGAAAAAAGATGAAAGTCCAGTACCAGTAAAAAATATTTTGTTAAAATGGAAAAATCCAATTACATGTGGGATAGCTGAATGACTCAATGTCTTCGGGAAAAAAAAAAAAAGAACTAAAACAAATTTAGAAGCTCTTCCATAGTTAAGATACTGTTTTTACATATTGGTAAGCACTATAACAAAGTTTTATAAATCACATTGCATTTACAATGATATAAAAACCTGTACACTGTTACAAAAACAAAATTAAGACAGTGTTCTGTGTTTTAGCACCCTATTGAGAAAGCAAATTTAGTTTGATAAGGTCTATTACACAAAAGTAAATAAACATGTATGAAAATAGTGCATTATTGTACATTGAGTATCTGAAAAACAAAGTTACTTATATTTCTAATCTTGCCATTACTTTGTCTGCAGCCAAAACTCACTGGCCACAGTTGATTCGTATTTTTAAGCATGTAGTGGACTATGAAGAGTGATAGCGAGCTGATTCTATGTCTTATGATGTCAAGGCATGGCTGACACAGGCAGACCCATTCATTTGTTCAACATATTTCGAACTCTGTCTGCAGGAAGTTAGGCATCATCGCCTTAATTAATCTTGAAAATTTTTTACTTCGCTGTCTTATGTCTGAGCTCCTCAGCTGTGGGAATCATTTGGTATCAGAAGAATATTGTTGAGAGCATGGCATGGTAGCTAATACAGCCATTTGTTGACAAAATTTTTTGTGTTCCAGAAGGGCTTTTCCACGCTTATCCCGTTAGCTAAAGCTACCTGATGTCCCTCCAACTACATCAAGAGTACAGAGGCATTAGTCAGAATTAAAGATAAAGCTGTAGCAGACGTTATAGAATCATTAATTGGAGCTTTTCTGTTAGCTAAAGGCCATGATGCATCCATTGGAATAATGACTTGGCTAGGGCTGGAAGATTCAGGAAAATCCAACCCTAACATATTAAAAGAAGTTAACCTTACATATGAGGAAAAACTAAACAGTTTGAAAATTAAATATAAATTTCAAAATAAGAAGATTTTAGAAACCAGCTTAACACCTATGGGGGACACCAGGATAGCCAAATAAGTGTATCCTATGACAGTCTCAAATTTGTTGGCAAGGCTGTCCTGGAGTACTTAATAACAAAGTAATATTTTAGAACTACAGAGATGCAGGTCTTGGATCAATGGTGTACTTAAAGTGCCAAAATCTACAATCCACACCTGTACACTTGCCTAGCAGCCAGCACCATATTCTAGAAGATTTACAATCTAACATTAGCATGAATGCTGAAAATTTCCTCATAAGTTTATACATTAAAACCAATAGGTTAATTGTAAGAAAAGTGTATAAATAGAATTTCTTCTGTTTTTCAAACAATTGACATGTTTTCTGACAATCATAAAGCTGCACAATAATTTCATTTTATCATTTAATTTGCATAATTAAAATTAAATTAAACATAATGCATCTGTAATGGTAAGAAGAGATATTCTTGCTGAGAGTACTTTCTAGTTTTGTTCCAGTAGAAGTAGTTTTTCACAAGAGGAAGAAAAATTCAGCATTATTAATGTTGAATATATATAAAAAGAAAACCTGTGCAAAATGTTAAAAGGCTGTGGGGAATTTAGTTATTTTGTATACTAAACAGACAATGGAAAAATCACTGGACAAAGAAAAACCATTATGCAAAAGAAGAAGGGATAAGACTGGCTAGCACTACAATATATGCACTATTGTTGATGGTGCAAAAGATCATATGGGCGTGGCTACAACGCATCCAGTGGCATAGCAGTCATCATTGAAGCTGCTATGAAAAAAATAATTTTTTTAAGTAAGAAAAATAAAGTATGTATGACATGTAATGCTATTGAGGAAGGTGGAATTACATCTGAAGAACATGTTTCTTCTAAAAATTGGAGAGAACCTTCTACAGTTGTGGAAAGCGACATAATAGTAGAAGAAATAAATTATTTAGAGAAGGTCCAAAATATTTGATGCATTAAAATTGTAGGGATGGTGACACAAATTTGATGACAAAAATTCAAGGACAAGTCAGTTTTGGAAACCAGGTCCAAAAAATTGAATGTGCAAATCATGTTGCACGTAGATACTTCCGAGTTCTTGAGAGACTGGAAAATTTGCTGGATTGAAATGCAGACAAGATCTGAAATTTTTTAAACAAAAAAATCCAAAGTTAGTGATTGGGGCAAGAGAAGTCATTAAAAGACATTCTTCATCTATAATGTCTCAAGTTCACTTTGAAAAAGAGAAAACCTCGGCTTTAGAATTTTTAAATGGGCTTTTGGGTTCAGAAAGCATGTTTTATGTACGGATTTTTGCAATCTTAAAACAGAAGCTGACCTGCAAATGTACAAAATTGTGGAATACAAAGACATGTTATCATACATTTCTACAAGAGTAAGAAGGACTTTGATTTCCTGTGTACACTCATTGGTATATGGTAAATAATGTCACAAATTATCCTGCAGAGTGTTTATGAGCCAATTTTGCAAGACTTTGGTTGGGAAAAGAAGACTTTTTTAAAAGGCATTCCATCAAGAGGAGAGCAAATATCACTGTTCTAGCCTATCAAATGCCTGAGCAAAAATAGCAATACAACACATCGAAAGTTTTGACTGTCCCCATTCCCACGGAGAAATTTTTTACAAAGAGAGCTTTTCATTTCCTGGAATACCAATGTGTCCAGGTACCCAGCAAAATAAAAATATTATAACCACGTCTTGTGAGTTTATTATAAAAATCTAGGATTGATGAAACAAAAGGATGCTTTTAAAAAGATTTTATTGCGTCAATAAAACTATTTGAGTCTGTATAGATGATGAAGGATGAGATATGTGTAACATGACTCTCACTATTGCAATCAGAACAGCTGTAAAGACAGAAATAGAAGAATGAAGGCGATAACTTAAAGAATTGTTTTCACAAAAAATCCCGCAACCAACAGTATCTCCACTTTTAGAGTCATCTGTATAAATTCTTGGTCAAGGTGAGATAAATCTATGGTTTTCCTGATACAATGATTACAAAGCTTACTTACTGTTGAAGCAGCAGAAGTTCATACAGATTGCACTTTCAAATGCTTACCAGAAAAGCCACATTCCTCACAACTTTTAATAATAATAATAGCAATGCATTAGAATGACACAAGAATAATTTTTCAAATTATTTTCAATTGTTTTGTTACTTTTGTAATAGTGTTTTAAAAATGCAATTGTTTGTTGGTGAAGGTGAAGATAAAACAATGGTTTTTGTGATACAAGGATTACAAAGCTTACTTACTACTACGGCGGCAGAAGTTCATATAAATCTATTCAATTTTATACAAAAAGCCATATGAAAAGTTTATGTTAATTCTGAAAAATTAACTTTATCCATCCGAGTAATTGCAGAGCTATTCACAATTTTTGTTTTGTTTTGATTCTACATGAAAAAATTTTTCTTCATTCAATTTCTTAGCTTTTTCGCTGATAACCTTCGAAAAACCGAACATCGGATATTCTGCAAAGTGTAAGTCATAAAATGTGTTACTGCGATATGAGCATTTTTTTTTTTCAAATTGTCACATGAAATGGAAAAACTGTTTGAAAAGTATATTGCTTAATTTTAAAGAATCAATACAATAGCAATTCTCCGTATCCACAATGTCAATAAACAAATCTTTTACACAAAAAATGACATTTCTATAAACATATATATGTTGGCTTAAGATATCAGTTTATTATTTTTGAATGTTAATTACTTACTTAAATGATACTGTGAACTTTATTTGCAGTTGTACAAAGTATGTGTTTTCACTAACCATGTTTTTCTAAATCACTACTTGCTCTGTTTACATTGTAGATATGGTTGGTTGGATGAGTGTGTGACAGGAAAGCCCTTTCATGTCAGTTAACCTGCAGTTAATTGGTTTTGCAGCTTCACTCTTGCAGTTTCAATTTGGATATTAATCTTTATTAACTGTGTGCTTTTTAACCTCTTTTCCATTTAGTATTTAAGCCAGGTGTTTTTGCTTTTAGGTGTGGAGATGCAGTTAGCAGCTACTCTCCTGTTCTGACTGAAGTCATGCTTTTGCAGCTTAATGGTACAGTATAGCATCCATTATCCGGAATGCTTGGGACCTGAGATATTCTGGATAAGGGTTTTTTCCGTAATTTGGAACACTTTACAATAAATGTTAAGAGCGCAGTATAAAATAATGGTATGAAATGTATAAAATCCGAATAATATATGAAAACACGTAATTATAAATTAGTTAATTTAACCTTTAACTGATGTGACTAAAATTTGTCACACAACTAACTGATGTGATCCTGTCTCTCAGACCCCTCGAATAAAATGAATAAAAAAAAATAACTGAAATGGTTGAATTTACTTAAATTTTGTCCTAACAATATCGTTGTACTTCTCTTAGGAGCATGTGAATTAAATTGCATGAAAAAAGTATTTTATTCATATTATTTAACTTCAGTACAGAAAAGTAAAAAGCTGTAAAAGTGTTTACAGCTGGGAGTTGCGGGGTCTGGGAGACCGCGTGAAATCAGTTAAAGGTTAATAACTTATTTATTTAAAATAAAAAAAACCTTCTAAATTACCATTCAAATAAAAAAGAAAATTACATTAGCGTATAAGAAGAGAGCAGAATCCTTTAATTAGGTTTTTTAGAACTTTTTTATTAATATTGTTGTTTATATTGTGTCTTTTGCACTATTTGCTTCTATATACTAACACGATTTGCTGTTTGTGGGAGTAGCTTGTTTGTTGCATTCCACAAATCATCTGTCCAATTGAAAAATATTAATAGCCCATTTGAAATCTTTTTACCACCTTATTCTACTTGTCATCATCTTCTCTTCCATTAGTCATATCCCTTGGCATTATGTCACAAATCTCACTGCCAAGCTAGCAGATCTATAATTTCTTTCTCTTTTAAAATTTTAAAGGATTCAACTTCATGCTCATTTACACCGTAAAAAAAAATTGCTCAATTTTACGTTTTTGAAGTGAAGCAAATTATTTTTCAGTTATCATTCCGGATTTCGGAGCATTCTGGATACGGGTTTCCGGATAACGAGTCCCATACTGTATCAGGTTTGTGCTGATTTTTATGCTGTCTGATACAGCCATGAGGCTAGTCAAGCTATGGAAAGGTGGTTCTTGAGAAGCCATGATTATGTTGTTGTTATACTACTCAAGCTTTACCTGTTGTTACTACTAATATATTTTATTCAAGTTACACTAACATTGTCATGAAGAATAAATATATTATTCCTAGGGATTACAATCCCGGGATCCCGTATCCCAGGATCCCGCTTAATTTTTAATCCCGAAAATCCCGGGATTTGTCAGAAAAAACCCTGGGATTTTCGGGATTGTCTGGTTTTTTTTAATGGAACAATATCCAGCTGAAATTAAAAAATATATTTATAAACTTTCGCATTTGGGGAAAAAAAATCAATTTTTATGAAATTTATATATGATTGAAAAAGAATATATACCTCAAGTATTTTTTATATATATTTCTAATCGATTAAATCTTTCAAAGTGGAAATCTTTTTGTTGGCAAAAAAGCCACCTCTGCTCTGTGAGTAGTTACTAGGATGAATACTAGGATGAATAAATGATTGTTATTCTGGCCAATTTATGATATATCAAACAATTATAATAATAATATAGGTAATTTCTTACCTTTATCTTTCTTCAACAGCATTTTCCTCACTTCACTGCGTGGCACACATTTAAGTCCTATGCGATGTATCCGTTGAACAGGAACACCTGTTATGTTACTTTCCTATTGTGTTTAAAAAATATAAAAGTGGATGTTTAATATTTTATCTTATGTAAATGATTCCACTCGTGAGACTTTTTCTTTGCTGATTACTATTATATAATTAAATCTTTAAGTTTACATTTTTAAGTTAATTACACATTCATTTGCATTAGGCTGCTTTTTGCAGCAACAATATTTAAACATTACATCCTTTCTTATTGAAATCTACACAACAACTGAAAATTAATAATAAAAAAGTTTGAGTCACTTTAAGTTCTTTTTTTGATGATGATGATGTGGAAATCTTGCATCATACGTGGGCTGATATATAAACATATTTCACTTATTAATGTTATTGTTCATTTGTAATATCATAATTTAGGAAAATATAAAGTGAGTTGATTACGTAATGATTTATTGCTACTAAATCTGTTTATTTAAGTATCAAAATGTTCGTGTCCTTGAAGATTATTGCTTGTTTCCTGTTTCGAAAATAGTTTACAGTAGACTCCCTCAAATCCGCACAGCTTGGGACCAGAGGTTGTGCGGATTTTAGAATTTTGCGGATTTCTGGTCATTGATTTGTTTACACTTTTGAAACATTAATTCGATTGGTAGTTAAGCAAGGGAAATTATAATGAATGCTTACAATAAATTGAAACATTAAAATAAGTAAAATATAAAAATAATTTATTAGTTTAAACGTAAGTAATTATTAAAATAATTATGTAAAATAAAAATTTAGAAAAATATTAAATTATTACCGATGAAATCGATTCAATTTGATTCCAAAAGTCCTATGCTACCATCTAGTGGTAAAGCGATCGTACGATCGATATGTCATTATTCTTTCTTAGCTCTCTTAACTTTAGTAACTTTTTTCATTGTTATTTAGATTCTTGAATGCTTTTCTTATACTGCTTTGTATGTTTAGAAATAAATTTGTCTATAATTAAAAAAAAAAAAAAATTGTGGACAATGATTTAAAAATAGCGTTCCGGTTCGTGGATTTTCCCATTTCGAACCCTGGAATTTTTGATATAGATATGCTAATTTATATCAAAATCAAAAGTAATGTAAATTTATTTAGTAATAAATTAGCTGTAATAGCCAAAAGGGGCTGTTCAAATATTACGTAAGCATGTTTTTGACAATTTTTGACCCCCCCTACCCCCTTGTCAGCAAAAATAAGCAAATCGCAAACCCCCCCTTAATAATTACGTAAGAAAATTGCAAATCCCCCCCCTCCACTTAAAAAAAAAAAAAAATTAGGACACAATACAAATTTTAAAAAATCTCTACTAGACTTAAAAAAAAATAATAAATGCTTGTTTTATTTCCTTACAATTCTATTTAAGAAAATTTCTTAGATCACAATTTTAGAAGAACTTAGCCATTTGAAAAATTTAAATTTGAACATGCCTATATCTATTCCGATGCTCACCACGGCTGCTCAAGCCATTTTTCCATATCTGTTATGATATTGGTTTCCAGTTTTACTTGATTATCTTCATCGCATTCTTTTCGGATGCAATCTTGATCAACTTCATCTTCCTTGATATACTCAACATCTTCTGTATCTTTCACGAATTTTATGAAGCACATAAGTTCATTTGCTCGACGAGCAGCAATTTTCAATGGTCGTATAAGGCAGGCCCTTCTTGCTTTTTTCACTGTGCTGAATTTTTTTGTGTCTGCTTGCTGACTTCTAAGATGCATGATATTGCCCTAGTAGCAAATTGTGTCTGGCCCTTGAATGGCCTCTCATCGAAATCCGATTACACGATAAGTGGCCGATTATCGTATTCTCATCGGACAGGGATGATTTTCATCGGCAATTACTCAGAAATGTCTCATTGGCCTTAGATCAATGGATGATCGCAACCTGATGAATTTTAGAAAAATATATGATGAATCCCCGAGGAGTACGATTTCATGACGATGAATGTCCGATGACTTTGAGATGAGTTATCAAGCAAATTTTGATGAGAAAGCGATGAATTATAGATTGGTTGGTTGGGTGTATAAATGAAAGCGATTTCAGAATATTTATTTTCAGATTTTGCGAAATATACATACATTAAAATTTTAGGCGTTAGAAATTTAAATATGCTCACTTTTAATTTCTATTAGCTTTACTACAATCATTTGAAACAAAATATTTAAACAAAAATATCCAAATTTTGTTTTATTTTTTGAGGGGGGAGGGGGGCTGAATTAAAGTTCCATATTTTCTTAGTTTATTTCTGAACAAATACTACTCCTTCATTTAAATAATCCTATTAAATTCTATTATTTATCCTCTTCCTAGAGCCTTTTATTTTAAATAAAGTTTGCTTGCTGAACTCAAACTGATTTATTTTAAAAAAAAAGGCTCTAAAAAGGGGATTTTCCAATATTAATACTTAAAAAAGGGATTTTTTAAGTATTAATATTGGACTAACAATTACCACTGTTATTGTTTATCATTTTGTTTGATAGAAATATTTTAAAAGAATTTTGTTAATTCTAAATTATTGTTCTGCTTTGATAAGTTTTTGCCCTTTAAATTTTTCATTTTAAAATGTGAAAGGTTATTTCTTTCATTTTATTCGACTTTAAGAGATGAAAAATGCATTGGGCCTTTTTTCTACCACGGTACATATGAATAATTCAGTAAGTTATACTATTGTTTAAACAATCATAACTCACAAGAGTGCATATTTTTAAATAAGCATTTTTTGGAGGGGGGGAGGGTTAAGGTGGGATTCAGGTGTCTAATTAGGTACAATTTAGGTCTGTTCGGAGATCCTTGACAAGCGACATACAAAAGAAAAAGGCCCTCACACCCTCCTCGTTTAAATAAAGACCATTTTTTATCACACAAACTGTCCCAAACACATACCCATATTTGACAATAAGCCGTTTTCCCCAAAAATAATTACTTTGAACCAGAAAATTTATTTAATTAAATGTGTCTTGCCTCTATGTGGTAGAGATTTGAAATATACTTTATTTCATTAAATAAAATTTCTGGTTTAAAGTCTTTTTCTTCTTTCATTACATGGGAAGGTGGTAATAAGTATGCTTATATTTTTTTTTCTTAAATATTTCATAATTCATATCTGTAAAGTATAAAAAATAAAACTCTTGAAGAAGCACACCGTAATAACAGATTATATTTCTAAATCAAATGTATGAATTAGGTTCAGCTTTGCAAGTCCCATTTTTAATTCAAATCCATTTCATTTAACCCCTTGAGAAAGTGATTGTGTTCCTGTAATGTTAAATTCACACCGGATCTTTGAAAATTTTTGTTTCAAAATAAGGAAAAGCAATTTTACAAGTTTTTTCCATCAAAGTTACAAAAATAAAATTTATTTAAAAGTTTCCGGTGCAAATTTTGATTAAACTTAGGTGAGATAAAATATATCCCATCGCCTCTCAAGGGGTTAATATTCACAACTTTCACGTCTACGGTTAATTTCTTTTCTATTAGTACTACCTAGATGTTTAAGGAAAAATCTTATGTCACGCTGATACTTCAAGACTGCATTGTCTGTGAAAACTTCTGTAAAGTAGGTCTTTCCCCCTCTGAAATATTTGTATCTTTAATATGATTTAAGAAAAATAGATAGAAAAACTATTTTAATTAATATTTTAATAATTATTGATCAATCTAATTGTCCAATTTATTTGAAAATAACTTTTTGAGCCTTTCTGATAATTTTTTTCCCAAAACACTGCTGCGATGATTTTTTTCATTCAAAAAATTTACATAAATTTATATTCATTATGGAATTGGGCTTCATTAGCACAGGATCAACATTCTCTGGAAGTGTAGGAAAAAAATTTTCAACACCTAAACTTACGCATCCAGATGCATAGGTCACAATAGTTGAATGCGAACAAATCCACACAACGTGGAATAAGGAAAGGCTTTAATGCTCGTGATATTATTTAAAATGTTTAACTGTTTTTGTTTATTAATCCATAAATTTCATGACTGAAACAAAATTTAAAATACTACTGTAGTAGTTATACAGTCAAACCTCGTTAACATAAATTTCAAGGCAAATTAAAAGTTTTTCCCTCATGTTATCATCAATAGTTTATATTATTAGTAACAAAATTGTTGTATTAATTTTGACAGGCATTGTAGGAACAATTCATATTAAAAGTATACCAGGTTAATTCTGTACATGTTAATGAGGTTTGAATGTACTTTTTGTTGTTTAATAGCAACATCCATCTCCTGTTAGTTTCTGTTTCATAGCTGCCAACTTGTACGTATTTTTCTTACCACTAAAATTTTATAGAATTTTTTTATTTATTTAAACGTTAAAATTGCTTGAATTGTGGTGATTAAATTAACTAAAATTTTCTGTTACATTTTAGTGGTATGAAAAATCCGTACAAGTTGGCAGCTATGCTGTTTAGATATTAGGGCAGATGACTGAAAAAATACACTATCTTAATTCATTTTTTTTTTTCAGTTTTATATCTCTATGCCTACATAAAACATCACATTAATGTTAGCTATTTTATCTTATTGTTTCTAAACTTGAAGTGTTGTTTTAAGAATCTACATATACTATCTGCATTTTTTAATTACTACATTAATAAAATACCCAAATTTCTAGTGCATACTCTGCTGATCAAACAAACATGTTTAGATCCAGGAATGTTAATAAATAAGATTTATCTTATTTCTATTTTCTACATATTATGCAACATATTTAAAGAAACTTACTTGATGTAAAATTTATTGGATCGGCTGCAAACTATGTACATCTGAAATTAGAGTACACAAAAAGTACTTAAATTCTGTTCAATTAACTTGCTCATTTCATATAAATGTACTATTTGAAAGTTTTATTAAGGTTAAACAATGGCAGAAAAAAAAAATTGTTGCTTCTTCCCGTAACTCTTCATAGAAATCTAAACACAAATCTTCTAAGTTAAATAAGTTTCTGAAGCAATTTATTGTCACAGAATGATTCAAACGTGGCTGTGTGTATTCACATCCCATAAAAAAGTAGAAGTAATAAAATATTTATTGAATATTCATGCATAAGAATTAAATGAGGACGTCAGTTTCAAAACTTGTCTTATCTGAAAGTTAAAAAATCGAGTTTTCTCTGTCATTCTATTCTACTGGTACTGGTGGACATGAATTGAGAAAACAATACAATCTGCAAAACACTAGCTTTACTGTGTATTTCTGGCATTGTAAAATCTTGGTTTAGAATGAAGACCAACGTGATCAGAGGTTTTTCACGATTTCTGAAAATTTGATTTTCTGGATAAGGCGAATTTTGAAACTCATGTCCTCAAATATAGCTAATAATTTCAAAAGCAAACTTTAACTCTGATATAAATTTAAGATTTATTTATTTTTAAATAACACATAATATAACATACACATCAAAATAAATTCAAGGTAAGTTTAAATATATAAGTGCATCAATTACACTGTTTATAATTAATGAACAGTGTAACCAGGAGTATACCAGGAGTGTACCAGTGTTGTATACCAGGAACAAACAAAAACTAATGCATTTAAAATAACTTCGGAAAAAAAAATCGCAAGGGAAGGTTGATCTGTATTTTTCATTTGAAGTCTGTCATCTGGGTAATTACATGAAGTATCTTGTTTTAGAAGTGTTCTAGCCAAATTATCAGGACGGAATGCCATCTTTTCTTAAATGTAGCTAACAAAACTGCTGACAATATTTCATTTTCTGCAGTGTAGAGAGGGGATATCATGAATGTCATCAGATGTAAAATGCAGTTCACAAAGCTAGACAAAAAGAGAAAAAAATAGTAAATTTTTGTGCATAATCATGTGTTGTGTATATACATATAAAACTGTGGTTTATTTCAGTAAGCTTTATTTAGTACCCTTGTATTTTATTTCAATGAGAGATATATGGGGTCATTCAAAAAAGTCCATTTTGAAATTTTTAAGAAAGAAAAAATATCTTTTGAAAAGGATTGAATACTTATTCAAAAAAGAAACTGAAGGTGAATTTGGGATTTTGGCCCCAGCTTAGTATTTTTTTTTAAAAATCTTGGATTTTTTGGGTCTGCACAATTTGAAATAACAGCAAAATTGTAAAAATTTTAAGCCAAGATAGAATTTGTTAAGGCCAAACCTGAAAATTTTAGTCTGTGCAGACCTTTAATGTCTACTGTTATTTCAGTTAATTTTTCTATATACAAGTTAAAATTAACAAACATAAAACTTTCCAAATAGGAACCGGCAAATTTGCAAAGAAAAAAAAAATAAGACTTCATATACAAAATTACACTTTGTTTCTATAAACAGTTTCAGTGTTTAAATAACCATTTTACAAAGAGCCAATTTTGGAGATTTTCTTCAGATTGAAACCTGGTACTTATCAAGTATACCCTACAGATTTCACCCAAAATCTTATTTCAAACAACAAAAACCAGCTTTTTGCTATGAAGAAAAGGTGGTTTTATGATTTCATGGAATCCTCTATAATTTTCTTTAAAGGCAGGATACCATTCATTGAGCCGAAAAAGTAGGTCAATTTCATCCTCCCCCCATAGAAAGAATAAAGTACCACAAAAACTGAATTTAACCAGTTATTATTCATAGTTTGTAGTATAACAGATATTTTTTATTATACAACAACCCCAGTAGCAGAAAATTCTCCATGTGCCTGTGAGAGATACTTCAGGGACAAAAAATAATCTGCAGGTAAAATATTTTTACAATTGAAGCGTTAATTAATCAAACAATCACTTACATGTAACGTTTTTAGACATTTTAAAATATTTTATTAATAACAATATTAACTTTTTGTATTAAGTAATAAAGAAAGAGCTAAACATAATACTATGAAGCAAAATAAAGGTCTGACGAAGAAGAATCTGCAAAAGAGAAAAGAAAATCTGCGAAGCTCGTCTCCTGTTTCGAACATTCTGCTACCGGGACAACAACTATTAAAACTGATGGCAATATTGTCAGTTGCATATACAACATTTTTAGCATGACATGTAAAATACAGTTTAAATGGATCACCCAATCATGTTTTTCTTTTTGGAAATAGCAGAATATTTTGCGGGCCCATCAGCCTTTTACATATGTAATTATAATATATTCTTTGAGCTACACCGAAATTAAGAGATAAAAGTTTTCAGAAAAAAGATGACACTTTTTTCTGAAAACAATTTCGCCCCCCCCCCCCCCCAAAAAAAAAAAAAAAAATTAAATTTCAATGAACTGCTGTAAAATTTGTAAAAAGTTTACACCACCATCGTTATTTTATGTCACACAGACCTTTCGATTTGAGACAGACTGCACGCAGATTGAAGAGAAAATTTACTATTTTTGGCTTTATTTTCAGTCACACAGATAATTTTACAACATCTGTTTTATTTCAGGTCCAAGGTGCATAAAACCAAGCAAAAAAAAAAAAATACAATTTTGTATAATTTTTGTTCTTGGAAACCTGAGGAGAAAAAAAAAAAAGCCAAATTTTCACAATTGGGGGGGGGGGGGGGGGGGTTCCAATTTCGAAATTATTTATGTTTCCACAGACATGAGGGAGAAGAGGGGAAAAAAGGGAGGGGTGAAAAAAAATAACAACAATTTAAAAAACAACTCAAAAGCATTCAACGTTTATCTTTAAAAATCACACCTCTCAAAACTGCAAGTTTATGTAGTTCAAAAAATTTTTCATTACAACACGTTAATTTGGCGTGGGCCCGATTATTGAAAATTCATCCTTTTGATTGACACTTGGATAAAAAACATGAAAGGGTCCTTAAAAATAGACTTCTACACGGTTTTCTTGATGTGTAATCATAATTATATTTATTAAACCATTTGAAAATTTTAAATGATAAAAAGAGTAGGCATATAAATTTTTAAATACATTATTTTTTTTATCTTTTCTACTTTTTAGTGTTTAAATATTTTGTTGTTGCAGATTCACAGTCAGTTGGCATATTTTCGAAGAAATGATTTGACACATTATCTTCATTGTTTTTGTACTCATAAACAATTATAACTACACTTCTTCTAAACTGTTTACTCAATGTGTAATCATAATTATATTAATATTAAACTATTTGAAAATTTGAAATGATAAAAAAGTAATATTTTTAAATACATTTTTTATTTATTTATATTTTCTACTTTTTAGTGCTTAAAATATTTTGTTACTGCAGATTCACAGTCAGTTGGCATATTTTGGCAGAAATCATTTGACACATTATCTTCGTTGTTTTTGTACTCATAAATAATTACAACTGCAAAAATTATTTGGCAATTTATCAACATTTTCAAAATCACTTCGTGGCAACCTTTATTTACATTTTAAAAACATTCACAGATTGAAATATCTTTATAAAATAGTTATCAATGTATCAAACGCACAAACAATTATTTGTTTTATATTGATACCATTTAATATACACATTAAAAAACTATTAGTTTAATTTATGCATAAATAAAACATAACAATTAATACAATATATATATATATATATATATATATAATAAGAAATAAGCCATATATAGTTAGACATTTTTTATTGGTCGCAATTTCAGTTTCACGACAGTTTATAATATTTGCCAAGAAATCACACTTTCTTAATCTTAACTCGGTCATGACTGAGTTATGTCATAGCCCCTATAATAAAGAAGTATTTGTTACGTTAGTGTATAACTTAACATACTCTTTGAAGTAGCAAGAGACGTCAAGTTACGTCTGGTAACTCAAAAACATTAACGTTTAACATGGATCAGTTTATACCAACCAAAACACGAATTTTCTGCTTAAAATCAATACGAATCGAACAACAAAAAAATTCTACAAACTGAAGAGAAAGGAAAGTAATACATATTTTAATACAATTATGGAAAAAAGTCTATAATTAAATGTTTCATATAAATACTGTCTTTTTTGCTTTGAACAGTTTGAACACATACAAATTTATTAATATTTAAATACAGTAGAACCTCGATCCATCATTTTTCAAGGTGTGTGTGGAAAAAACGATAAATGCAGGAAAACGATGAATGTGGTTTAACGTCAAAACACGAAAAAAAAAAAAAAAAAACAACAAAGTTTAAGCATTACTTACTAATACATGCAATGTATACAGTATATTAATAAATACTAATTTGTTACAGACCAAACTGTAAAATAAATAAATCAAAGTTGTAGAAAATGGATATTTATTCTAAAAATGAGTAATTTTATATTCAGTTTTTCGTTCATTTTTTAAATTAAACAACAAATTTTCAGGTCATTTTCTGTAATTTCATGTACATATAAAAAAGTTCGTATAGTTTCAAATGCCGTAATTAAATCAGACAGACTTTGCGCTGGTGTAGGCTTAGCATCATTGGCATGAACATTATCCTCTGCTTCTTCGCCATTATTTTCATTTTTTGCATCATCACACATTTCTTCTATGCTTAAGACACCACATGTCACAACATCTCGATCAATAGAAATATATCGTTAAATTTTGTAACAGAGACATCCTCTTTTACACGCAACCACTCTTCATTTGCAATATTTGCATTATCGTCAGCATATTCATTATTTTCTTTCCCTTCTGTTGAGCATTCTTCATGAGTTTTTTGCAAAAAAACTGCATTTCACGAAACACTTCTGGATGGAATGAAGAAGTTACTCCATGCCAAGCTGAAAGTACAAAATGAATAGCCTGCAGAAGCTCTATTTTTGGAGTACGTTCTTTTGCTTATTCCATGAAACAAAGATATTTCACTAGCTTTCTCCTGTAAAATTGCTTAAAACAATTGATTATTCTGGCATCAAGAAGATGTACGACCTCTTGATAATCTCTGCCCCCCCCCCCCGCCCTCCCGAAACAGCTCAAATGAGTTATTTTAGGATAAAAGAAGTAATTCCAGTTTGTATGTCATATGGATCCGCTTGACCTTCAATTTCATTTCGGTGGGGAGAAAAATTTTACAACGATGAATGCGGGAAAAAGATTTCTTGACGAACGATGAATGCGGGTTTCGTTAACATTATTTAAGTATAATTTGTGCAGGGACCATAGAAGTAAAACGATCAATGTGGGAAAACGATGGATGCTGGAACGATAGATCGGGGGTTTCACTGTATAGTATAGATGCTGCTTAATGTGATTACTTCGGGACCACAAGTTTTTGATAACAATATACAGGGTTTTAAAACACCCAGCACACTGTCTAAAACTCGGGGTTTTCTTTAAAAAAAAAAAGTGTGTGTGTGTGTGGGGGGGGGGGGGTTGGGACTTTATTGAGTTTTTTTGCAGAACACTTTAAACTTCTACATAATACATATACATTTATCAGTGAAACCTGGGTATAATTTTGCATTAATTAAGTATGATTTAGCAAAATATATATATAAAAAATTAAGTTAATTTAAAAAGTACATTTGTATCTCATGGGACCGGTTTGCTGCATTAAGAATATATTGAACCAACTACAACTGAATTTTTTTATATAATTCTTAATATAATTCAAAATATTTTTCACACAAAGCGATGCTTTTAGCATGATGCGTTAGGTCGAGACATGATGATTTTGAAAACACTAACAGGCTGATATTACACATAATCACATTAAGCAGCATCTACTGCAAAAAGTAGTTTCTTTAGCATAAACATAATTATAATTACCGTTAAACAGATTTCTCTAAAAAGTCACGCTGCAAGGGGAACACTGTTTGCATTCTCAGAGTGGACTCTCAGGAATTCTAGGTATATCCTAAGGATTAAAAAAAAAAAAAAAGTAATTGAAATGTAAAAAAAATATTGGATTTCATTAAAGTACTGATACACAAAAACAAGTTGGAAATTGCACGTCAAACGTAGCTAATGAGGTGCGTTCGTACTATAGCTAGTTTTATAAATATTTTTTGCACTGCATATTGTACTCACTGAATGTATATTTTAGTACGGTTCAATAAGTGCATATCCATTTCATTCTGTTGGCTGTAACATCATTAAAATGCACTTGAATTTTTTTTTTTCCCATTGGCCGTAATGTAATGGAAAACTTTAGACTATCCCTGTCATTAAACTATAGATCTGATTTTCATAAAATTTGAAATGACTCAACAAAATATTGCAATAATTATATATTTAAAATTTCAGAACATTCGGTTGGGTAGTTTTTCCTCAGTTATATGCAGAGTGACAGACAGACAGACGTACTGACTGAATGACAACTATAGCTACATATTTATATAATTACGAATGCACCTAAAAAGGAATTTTGGTAATGTAAAAATAGTATTGACTATGGGCTTATTTGTCAGGGCATAAAGCCCGGCGGCCCTACTACTAACTACTTTATGCACCCAGGGGTCCTTACTGCTTTTTTTGATTCACCCTTTTATTTAATTTAATCGAAAAATACATCAATCAGCTGCAAAAAAAAATCTGAATTTCACTAATTGGCCGAAGGAGAAAAAAACCCAGCTAAATTCATCGAATAGGCAAGGGAAATGCAAAATTTGTTAATTGATTGTAAAGAGGGGGGAAAAAATCAAGAAATATGTCAACTCCACACAAGAAAAAAACTGTGAAATCTTTTAATTGTGATCGATTAATGGGAAAAAATATCAAATTGTCTACTCATCTCAGAAAAAAAACATGAAATTTTTCAATTCAACAGAGGAAAAACAGAGTAAATTTTGTCAATCAATCGTAAAATGAAATGGCGGGATTTATCAATCGTCGCAAAAATTTTATAACCGCTGAAGACAGGGCTTGAAATTCAATTTTTAGGGTTTCGTTCATCTGATGAAACCCTATTCGTCTCGCTCCTCTGTCAGTCTGTCACAGAGCCCGTTCTAGTCTTTTCTGCGAACCATTCACAAAATTTGAACTTTTCCGTGCCCTATGATGAAATTTGCATCCCCCCCCATGATCCTTCGATGAAATTCACGATTTTTCAGCAGCCATTCGACGAAATTTGAGTTTTCGTGATCCTTCGAAGAAATTGGAGTTTTCGTGATCCTTCGAAGAAATTGGAGTTTTCGCGATCCTTCGAAGAAATTGGAGTTTTCGCGATCCTTCGAAAAAATTGGAGTTTTCGCGAACCTTCGAAGAAATTGAGTTTTCGCAATCCTTCCAAGAAATTGGAGTTTTTGTGATCCTACGAAGAAATTGAGTTTTCGTGATCCTACGAAGAAATTGAGTTTTCGTGATCCTTCAAAGAAATTGAGTTTTCGCGATCCTTCGAAGAAATTGGAGTCTTCACGATCCTTCGAAGAAATTGGAGTCTTCACGATCCTTCGAAGAAATTGGAGTCTTCACGATCCTTCGAAGAAATTGGAGTCTTCACGATCCTTCGAAGAAATTGGAGTCTTCACGATCCTTCGAAGAAATTGGAGTCTTCACGATCCTTCGAAGAAATTGGAGTCTTCACGATCCTTCGAAGAAATTGGAGTCTTCACGATCCTTCGAAGAAATTGGAGTCTTCACGATCCTTCGAAGAAATTGGAGTCTTCACGATCCTTCGAAGAAATTGGAGTCTTCACGATCCTTCGAAGAAATTGGAGTCTTCACGATCCTTCGAAGAAATTGGAGTCTTCACGATCCTTCGAAGAAATTGGAGTCTTCACGATCCTTCGAAGAAATTGGAGTCTTCACGATCCTTCGAAGAAATTGGAGTCTTCACGATCCTTCGAAGAAATTGGAGTTTTCACGATCCTTCGAAGAAACGAGAGTTTTCACGATCCTTCGAAGAAATGAGAGTTTTCACGATCTTTCGAAGAAATTGGAGTTTTCACGATCCTTCGAAGAAATTGGAGTTTTCACGATCCTTCGAAGAAATTGGAGTTTTCACGATCCTTCGAAGAAATGAGAGTTTTCACGATCCTTCAAAGAAATGAGAGTTTTCACGATCCTTCGAAGAAATGCGAGTTTTCACAATTCTTCGAAGAAATGCGAGTTTTCACGATCCTTCGAAGAAATGCGAGTTTTCACGATCCTTCGAAGAAATGCGAGTTTTCACGATCCTTCGAAGAAATGCGAGTTTTCACGATCCTTCGAAGAAATGCGAGTTTTCACGATCCTTCGAAGAAATGCGAGTTTTCACGATCCTTCGAAGAAATGCGAGTTTTCACGATCCTTCGAAGAAATGCGAGTTTTCACGATCCTTCGAAGAAATGAGAGTTTTCACGATCCTTCGAAGAAATGAGAGTTTTCACGATCCTTCGAAGAAATGCGAGTTTTCACGATCCTTCGAAGAAATGCGAGTTTTCACGATCCTTCGAAGAAATGCGAGTTTTCACGATTCTTCGAAGAAATGCGAGTTTTCACGATCCTTCGAAGAAATGCGAGTTTTCACGATCCTTCGAAGAAATGCGAGTTTTCACGATCCTTCGAAGAAATGAGAGTTTTCACGATCCTTCGAAGAAATGCGAGTTTTCACGATCCTTCGAAGAAATGCGAGTTTTCACGATCCTTCGAAGAAATGCGAGTTTTCACGATCCTTCGAAGAAATCCGAGTTTTCACGATCCTTCGAAGAAATCCGAGTTTTCACGATCCTTCGAAGAAATGAGAGTTTTCACGATCCTTGGAAGAAATGAGAGTTTTCATGATGCTTCGAAGAAATGAGAGTTTTCACGATGCTTCGAAGAAATTGGAGTTTTTGCGAACCTTCGAAGAAATTGAGTTTTCGCAATCCTTCCAAGAAATTGGAGTTTTCGTGATCCTACGAAGAAATTGAGTTTTCACAATCCTTCAAAGAAATTGAGTTTTTGTGATCCTTCGAAGAAATTTGAGTTCTCGCGATCCTTTGACGAAATTCGAGTTTTTAGCGATCCTTTGACGAAATTTACGCTTCTTTCACGATCTCTTGACAAAATTAGCGGCATTTTTCATGATTTTTTGATGAAATTTGAGTTTTTTTTTTTTTTTTTTTACAAAATCCTGCACCGGTTCCTTCCATATTTTTAGTCGCCAGTCTTTCAAGTTTAATCGCCGGGTGGCGAGTGCTTATTTTCATCTTTACGACAAAACCCTTTTGATTTTCATAAAATAAAAATAAAATTATATACAGTCGACTGGGCCAAACCACAGTATTTGGTCCCAAGCCATCTTAATTTTTTTTATTTTGAAACTGATAAAACTTTATATTTTTAAAATCTGCAGATATTGAAGTTTCTGAAAAATGTAAACAAAAGTAATTATAACATTTTTCAATAAAAGTAATTTATAGTTAAAATTGGATTTAGAAGAAAAATGTGTTGCGGAGGGGACAAACTAAAAAATGCTATTTAAAGGATAAGTATTTTAAATACATTTCTTTTTTTTAAATAATGCTTTAAACCCACATTTTTGTGTCACATTGAAACATTTTAAGCCTTTAATTGATTAAAAAGTATAAATTTAATAAATTTAGACAAATAGAAAATTTTGGTTGACCCCTCCAAAACATTTTTAAATATTAATTTTTATTTTTTTCAGTGTCAGTACATTTTGAAAAACATCTGACTTTAAACTTATCAAGTATTAGCAGAATGCAATAAATAAATTCCAAATTTGTATCAAATTCAACAATTTAAATATATATATAAAGCAAAAGAAAAATGTTTTGGAGGGGACATTTTTGTGATGGAGGGGACAATTTTTTTTTTATTTTTATTAAATTTAATTCATTGTTTACACTGAAACATCAACAAAATTCTCCTACAGCTTCTATTTTATAATGTTGCTACTAGATGGTACTACTGAAGCGTATATTTTCCCTTTCTTTACATTTGCTAACACATATATACTAGGTTGTGCAACACAGTATTTTGACCATGTGCTTCTTAGTTTGTTGGCATTCTCAGTCTAGTGCCTAATTGAATGTAATTCTAAAATATGTCTTAATTGGTAGGAAAATTTAAAAAATATATTTTATTTTATCAAAGTTTCTAGAAAATATGGCAAAAACAGCCACACAAAGATCAAGAGAATACAGGGAGAGGATAAAGTTAGATTCAGCTTTGAATGAAACAGAGAAGAAAGAAAGATAGAAATGGAAAGTAAAGGCTGCTAAAATGGAAAAAGCAGTAAGGACATAGCAGAAGAAAAAAAATAATAAAGAGAAAGAAAGAAAAAGAAAAGCAAACTCGAGGGCAAACAAAAAAAGTAACAATATTACTCCAGAAAATCAATCAACCCCTGGTTATAAGAATTCTTCAGCTTTAGGAAAAGCACTTTCCAAGGCAAATAAGAGTTTAACAAAGGAATCTCCTAAGAAGGTATCGGTACTGGCAAAAATTGTTCAAAATTTAACTCCACACAGGAAAATAGATCTAATTTCACAATGTTCTGTTATAAGGTGCAATTTATTTCAAGAAAGAAAGCGACGAGCTGATGCCATACCTGAAAAAACTGTTGAGAATATTACAGCTTTTTTTTTAACGTGATGACATTAGTCGAATGTTACCTGGCATCAAAGGTTCCATCCTTATACGTAAAGGTAAACTTAAAGAAAGAAAGCAAAAAAGAGTTTTAGAAATGTCTTTAAATGAAGCATATTCTTTGTATTGTACTTCTTATGCTAAGCAAAGTATTGGAATTACTAAATTCTGAATGTTAAGACCTAAGCATGTATTGTTTGCTTCACAAAAGCACCAAGAAGTATGCTATTGCATTTACCATGAAAAGATTAACTTAAATCTTCATGGTTTCCAAAACAAGTGTAGTGTGCTGCAAGTTAAAGAAGTGAAAGAGTTATGCAATTAACTTTATGTGAAGAAGATAAACATACAGAACTCTTGTGTTGATCGTCAGTGTACGGACTGCGGTGTTGAAGTTATTGAAGCACATTTTAATCTGACTTTGACGATAGTTAGTTATCATCAATGGATCAACTTTGAAGGCAGTACAAAGAAACTTCCTGTAACATGCTCAGTTGCTGAAGCATTGTACGGTTCATACAGAATAATAGATTGTTTTAGTAATTATAGCATTGATTGCTGAAAATTAATTGATTATACATAAATGACTATCATGAACTTACCTTAAAAGCTTAATTTTTTTTCTAAGAAGTGTATACAATTGCTAAAAAATACCCAATAATGAATAGGTTTCTAATTTTAACTAAATTTCAAAATGTCCCCTCCGCAACATGGTGCTAATTTTTAAAAAAATGATTGACAGTGAATTTTTTATAATTCAGGTGTAATATTTTATGACTATAATGCTAAACAGTATAATTTAGTATAAAAAATTACTTTTAGTGCTATACTTTATTATACATAGGAAAAATAACGATGCAAACTGAAGATTTTAAAAATGTAATATTTTCCTGTCCCCTCCGCAACAATAAGAAAAAAAATTTGTTCTCTTTCACTTTTAATATTTGTTTCATTTTTTATGTCAGAATGTTTTCAACATGTCTTATGCACTCATAAAAAAATTCAAACTTGGAGAAAAAAAAATTATTTTGATGTATTTAGTTGAAATAAATGATTAAATGTCCCCTCCGCAACAAAACAACTTACTGTGATTTGGCCCCTCTGTGAAATCTGCACACTTAGGGACAGAGGGTTTTGCGGATTACACATCTTTGCAGATTATAGATCATCCATTTGTTTACATTTTACTTTTTAGAGTCTGGCAATAAATTAGAAACAACTGCACACAAATAATAATTACAATGTAAAAGAAAAACATAATGCACTATTATTTTACTAATTGTATTAATTTTTTTAAAGTTGACACAACATAATGGTAATTTCAGTTTTGCTTTGTTGTCAATAATTTTTTTCTATAGTCTATGAACAATCATTACTTTTTGCTCTGAGATAAAATTTTGTTGCCCTGGAAAATTTAAACATTTATGTCCAATTTATATTTAAATATTTATTCATTGGAGAATTGATAACTTATGAAAAAAAAATACCAAATTTAACTTTATCTAAGAGTTTAACTGTTAATGGAATTTTCATTGTTTACATTCCAACATGTAGTCCGGATAATAGACATTGGCGGATTATACATCAGCGGATTTCACAGAGTTGACTGTATTTAATAGTTCACTTATATATTATATTAAAAAAAAAGAAAAAAAAAAGAAAAAAAAGTCGCCAAACAATGTGATTTAAGACCATAAAGTTTATAAGTGTAATATGGTCACATTTGTTACATGTTTATCATTTTTGGACCACAGTCAAATATCTTGTCTGTGCATTCTAATTATAGACGATTGCTAAGAAAGTATGGCAACAACCAATCAAGACTGCAGTGAAGATAACCAAACTATGGCTGTCAGAATGATTGGTACAAAATTGCATTTTTTTTTTTTTTGCTTATTTCTACTATTATATATATATCCCCCAATCTTTATGTTTCGAGCTAAATTTGCTGTGTCAGAACTGATTAATAAAAAGTCACTGGTCTCAAGGACTCAAACATTAGAATTTACTGGTCCACAACATAAAATTCTATTAAGCACCTTTAACCCTTTGAGCCCTCTCCCCTCCCCAGAATATAAACCAAACTCACTTTTCAGTTATCCAAAATTTTCAGCATTAATAAAATGTGATATTTTAATTTGTTAAAAATAAAATAAAATTGTGATTTGCGATCGGGAGGGCAGAAAAGTTACTGGTTCTGCGGACAACTAAATTTTTCAAATTAGGGGCTGCCCACAACTAATGTCATGCTTGGAGTAGGGTTTGTGAAATTGTGACAAGGGGATGGGAGGAGGTAAGAAGAAATGTGACATCACACATTTTGGTTAAAATAAAAGCATTAAAAATCAGCAGATTAAATTTTGAAGTTATTTTGAAATTAAAATCAGGGGTCGATCCATGCAAAATTTGGGGCCTATTTAGGGCCCTTTCACAAAAATCTATTTAATAAAATAGGCCCCTTCACAAAATTCCTTTTAATAAACAGGCCCCTTTCATAACATTCTTTTTCATAAAAACTGTTTTAAAATGTGTAATTTGTAAATAAAACCAGATCACGAAAAACAAAAAATTTAGCAAGGGGATTTAAAGAAGTTTTTGTTTATAAATTCTTGGTTCGAATGAGTAACTGGATTTCCACTTTCGTTACAAAATGCTATTTTTCACAAAAATATTATAAAATTCACAAAAATAACTTACTTTTCACAAAATGGGCCCCAAGAATAAAAACCTGCATCGATCCTTGAAAGTATTTTATACTCATAAAGTAAGGATAGTATTGAGTTGACTCTAAGCCGCTTTTTAGCAGGGCGCAGCGCTAGGCGGCCCTTTTTATTTCTTTTTTGCGCCCAGCAGCTCTTTTAAACCCTCCCGATACGCCCAGCTGCCCTTTTCAACATTTCCTATGTGCCTCGTGGCAATCCAATTGATCCCGAAAAAATATCACAAATTCTAGGCTCTCTAAACAAACCAGTTCAAAATATTTTTGTGAACAAGGTTTAAGTGTCCCTTTTTTGAAAAAAAAAAAAAAATGTGCCTTTTTTTAGAACAATGTTTCCTTTTTGAAGAAATGTACCCTTTTTTAGATAGTGTTCCCTTTTTTTAGAATAGTGTTCCCTTTTTAAAAAATTACCGCCCGGCGGCCCTTTTTTTCTAGAGTCAACACTAAAGGATAAGATTTAAAGCACAAATATATTAAATTCCATTTCAAATTCCAAAATACTACTGTTTTCAAATGCTCTTTCATATTAATATTTTATGACTATTGCATATTAATTTATGTTTTTTGTCGTAAACCTTAATATTATTTCATACAAAATAAATACACAAATCATATTTTATAGTTATGCTCACAAATGTCGTGAAAACAAATAGTTGAAGTTAATATGAAAGTTTAATTATAAAGTTAAAATTTTAAATATGATCTATAAAGCAGTGCTTTGTTTCTGAACTGCAAGTATATGTTATGTAATATAGCATGACATGCGACAAGAGGGGAGGGCAAGAGGTAAGGTGAAGTGTGACAAAGGTGGGGGGGGAAGGGGCCAAAAAGTGTGACATCATTTATGGACTGTCCCTTAGTGGTCAGGTTGAATTTTCAGTGGTCGCGGACCAGCAGAACACCAAGGATTCTGAATGTTGATTTGTAAATGTAGAACGAATATTTATGTGGAGCAATATTAATTTATAAACTGCCTAATTTAGAAGACAATGAGTTACTTATAGTTTCATTAGAAAGAATATTTTCTGGTTTTCATTTAATTTAGTTTAAAAAGGTTAGGCAATAAAAATACAGGCATGCTAACATTTGCATTCAAATTCTTCAGTAAAAAATATATTTTGTTCTGTGTATAAAAATTCCCTTGATAGTGAATGTTTGTTTTTTGTGAAAAGCAAATTGTTTCTGTTTTCAATTAGTTGACTGTCAATTTTGGTGTAAATAGAAAGAAAAAGATTGTGTTCTTTTTAGGTGCAATATATTTTAGTTTCCAATTTATATTAAATCTCAAAATATTTATAATCAGCAATAAGTATTTGACTATTTTGCAGCATTCGAAATCCTTGGTGGTTCGCTGGTCCGAGACCACTAAAAATTCAATTGGACCACTAATTTAAAAAATTTAGTGGTCCGAAGGACCAGTAACTAACAGTAACTTTTTCCCCTTTCTGACAGGTAAACGTAAATTTTCCCATCCCTGAGAAAACTGCAACCAAACATTACAATAAGCATAAAATTTGCATAAAAACTTAGTTAAAATAAATAGACGGAAATAAAAAACATAATAATTTCAGTTTTTGTTTATGTACTATTTAATTTTTAGCAAAATATAATTTTACATTTTATTATGCCGAAAATTTTGGGTAACTGAAAGGAAGTTTAATTTATATTCTCGGAGGAGGAGAGGGGGGGGGGGTCACTCAAAGGGTTAAGGTACTTATATAATTTTATGTAGCGGGCCAGTGACGATGTCTGCGGACCAGTAAACTCTGATGTTTACTGTTCCTTGTGATCAGTGATTTTTTTTTAAATCAATTCTACCGCTGAAAATAGTCAGGGTTGCAAAATCGCTAAAAAAATGTCGGTCATAACAAAAAAGATGACAGACGATCAAGGGAGAATATGCAAGGGATATACAAAAACTCATTCAATTTCATTATAAAAATTAACATAAGGTTAACAGATGATAAGATTAAAAATTCAAAACAATATTCTTGTATTTAATAACATTTGTTATAATACTTGTCCCCAAGCAGCATTAGCGATAAATACAAAATATTATTTTGTCTTCAAAAACATCGGTAAATTAGAAAAATTTTGGTTAAAAAAAAAAAAAGATCTATTCAATCTATCTTTTAACATGCTTTTACAAACAAAATATCAAAGTTCTCCAAATGTTATTTATGAAAAAGGAGAGAAAGAGAGATGGGGGGGGGGGGGGGGAGAGAGAAATTTGTAAAAAGCAAATAGTATAAAATTTTGTAATGATAATGATTCTGAGATTCATATAAATATTAAAATTGATCTAAGCCCAATAAAAAACAATGATGTTTTCAAAACAAAATACCAAAATTTTCCAAACGTTATTTCTAAAAAAAGGGAGGGGAAAGGGAATTTGTAAAAAGCAAATAGTAATAAAATAAACAAAAAATTTTGTGCATGCATGTGCAGTAAGTAAAAAATACTGCATGTATGAGCACTGCATGCCCATAAAGCAAAAATTCAAAACAATATTCTTGTATTTAATAACATTTATTAATGCTTGTCCCGACGCAGCATTAGCGATAAATACAAAATATTATTTTGTCTTCAAAAACATTGGTAAATTAGAAAAATTTTGGTTAAAAAAAAAAAAAAATCTATTCAATATGTCTTTTAACATTCCGATGAAGCAAGTAACTTTTTTCCCTCTCTGACAGGTAAACTTAAATTACCCCATCCCTGACAAAAACCGCAACCAAACATTACAATAAGCATAAAAACTTAGTTAAAATAAGTAAACAAAAATAAAATACATAATTAATAATTTCAGGTTTTGTTAATGTACTACTTATTTAATTTTTAGCAAATTATAATTTTACATTTTATTATGCCGAAAATTTTGGGTAACTGAAAGGAAGTTTGGTTTATATTCTCGGAGGAGGAGAGGGGGGGTCACTCAAAGGGTTAAAAGTACTTAATATAATTTTATGTAGAGGGCCAGTGACGATGTCTGCGGACCAGTAAACTCTGATGTTTACTAGTCCTTGGGACCAGTGACTTTTTTTTAATCATTTCTACCGCTGTTTTGATATTTGCGAACCCTGCAAAAATTTATTTTTTATCATAAGCGATAAAAATAAGAGTATTTTATGAACTTTTTTGTATTTTAATATCACCCCCCCCCCCCTCTGCCTGTTTTTTTTTTCTTTTTAAATATCCCAGCAGTAGGGGTTGTTTTGTGTGTTAATAAACGAAAGCGTTAAAAGATGTTTTTTGTTTAGTATCCTTAAATCTTGACTGAATGATACTAAAGCATTTTGGATTTTGGCTGCCAGACTGTTTGGTTACAGAAACAAAATACTACTACATACTAGGGTGTAAAAAAATCATAATTTTTTGGAACACATGTCATATTCGCCCCAGATTGGCGCGATTTTTTTCTGTCGCCAATATCATATAGGCAACAGGTACTTAACTTGCGCCAAAGTGCTTGATGTGGTAACCCGGATTATGTTGTTTATGCTGTTGATGTTTTCGCCAAATTGGCAAGCGAAAAAAATCGCGCCAATATGGGGCGAATATGACATCTGTACCGATTTTTTTTTTTAAAAAATCAGATTTTTTTAATTTAAATCAGATTTTTTTTATTTTTTTCCCTGTGTTAAAATATTAAACATTTACCAAGAATTAAGCATTTCAAAAATGAACAACCCTTCAGTTACTAACATAATCTATGTTTTTTTGCTTTAATTAATAAAATTTTAATTATGCAATTATAGAATTTACAAAAAACTGCAAATTAAAAATTTCTTTAGTAACATACAACATTATGTGCATTAATATTTTGTAATAATTATGTAAACCAATATTAAATACTGCTTACATTTTAAAGTTATTGATAAATTGCATTTAATTTTAAATTGATGATACAGATTAAATTTTGTAATTATTAAACAATTAACTTTTTAAGTACACAATCTACATTTTTGAAAAAGTGATTGAAAAAAGGTGATAAATAATAGTTTGATAAATACATAAAGCAGCCAGTAATTTTACACAGGTTCTAAAGCGTATGTATATCAAATCGATCAAAAATTGTAGCAATGTATACAGCAAATTCACACATAATTTAAAAATAGATTACAAAAATTGTATTTTTGAAACTTAAATCGGATTTTTTCCCCATAACATTAAAATATTTGAATAGCTACTAAATATTATAATGTTTTGAAGTTATTTAACATTTAGTTAGATGTTTTTTTTTTTAAATGTATAATACTTCTTTTTACACAGTTTAATATTTTTATAATTAACAATAACAAATATTACATTTTTTACAAGTGATTTAGTGATCATTTTCATTACTGATTATAATGCTTTTTCACACTATTTTAAAAAATCAGAAAATATGTGATTTTATCATCTGATTCAAATCAATTGATTAAAATCATTGACACTCTATTGCTATGTTTATTGTATAGTATAAAAGAATGAATAACTTGATTATTAAAAGGAAATTATGGCATTGTAAATTATATTAGATTGAAATATCATTTTTAAATTAAATGCTTTTTATGTTTGTTAGACCATGCTTTTTACAAACTTACTGTACTTAAAATTTCACAATACTCAGGAATTATGCTTAGAAACAATTATTTAAAGCTTTGTTTTGTGTATTCATAAGTCACAATACCTGTAGAAACTTTCCAAATTATGTTCATCTTAGATTTGAATACTTTTTACGTCATTTTAAACATTTAGAATTTTTTTGATTTTAATCAATGATTTTTTTAAAAAAATCACTTGATTAAAATCATGATTTAAATCGCTGATTTAAATCAACTGATTTAAATCGTTGACACCCTACTACATACAGACTTGCCAAGCTCCGAAATCCAAAAATCAGAAATGAAATCAATTTTTTTTTTCAGTTTTAAATTGCGCTTTGTTGTCATATAAGATTAAATATAAAGAATTACACAGACTATTAAAAAAGGTGCATTACAATCAAGAGCACGGGAAAACGTGTGTAAATCAGAAGCATTGTCAAATGAAAAAGGTAATAACATCAGAAAGAATGAAATAGGTACTTACATATTTCCGGAAAAAATGTATTTATTCCACGGATAATGCAGTGTAGCAATGGCGACCGCTTCCTTCTTCCTCGCGAACGGCCGTTGACAACAACATCGTCTTCATCCGGGATCTTCGTAGCTCTCGTGTTTCAACCAATCAGATTCACGTTTCCAGAAAAACTGCTTTTTCTAGCATTTTTCACCGTGATTTGATATCAGGCCGTTATCTGTTGCACATGACTATGCGATTAGCACATTTTCCTCGGTAATTATGCTCATAATGATACCTTTCAACCGAGGAAATTGTGCCCATCGAAAACCGGTTCTCAGGTACTGCTCGCAAGGATATACCTGTGTTATTACTCGAGCACATTTCGAGGAATTGATGAAAGGCCGAGAAAAATACGATCTGTCGATGCTACTAGGGTGGCCACAACTTCCATAAGTTCTTGGGGATAATTGCAATTTTATGGAAGGGCAAAAATAATCGTACAGCATCTTTAAAAATCTCTTTGCTGTAATATTGAGATTTAAGGCCAGATGGAGACTTAAATCTATAAATTCCCTTTCCTCACTTGTAATGATGTCATTTGACGATTGTATCATTGTAATTGGAGGAGGAATGAATCGTCCTTTTAATATACGAAATAATCCACTACGTGCAGGAGAGCAACAATTCTTTTCTTCGCATTTTATAATTTGCAAAAAGTATTGATTTTCTTGTAAGTGCTTCGAATACCAATCCAAATCATAACCAAGAGAGTCTGGTTCGCCTGAATCAAAATATGTGGCAGTAACAGGATAACCGTCAATGTTTAATGAGTTCCAGATATCTGCGAGAGTTTTACCAGCATATGCAAAGATATTTTGCTCTATTTCTTCATCAATAGTGCTACCGTTCTCATCGAGATGGGAACCATAATGGTCATAAGGGTGTATAAGACCACACTGTTCTCGACTGAGTGGTGCCATTCGTCTTTCTACTCAGTTATATGCACTTCTTCCAGGAGCATTGCACGCAATGAAATTTCCATCCAAATAATGCTTTTTGAAATGGTTAATAGCAAACGATATAACTTTCTGGTAGCGGGTATTCTCGTCTGGAGCAATAAACGTTGGACCAGAATAACCTATGGCTTTACTTCAACCTGCCATGCCAGGAGCAATCACAATACCAGCGTAAATAGATGGGATAAGTTTGTGGCGTTCAGCGATGACCCACTCGTGGTCGGGTAAGGATACACGATACTCCATATTCATCAGTATCGGGGACTGTTTATTGGCTGCTGTAATTCCCAAAGGTACACACACTATGTCATCCTGTGAAAGAAGAAACACTTGCATGGGTCCAAGAATTGAAGCTAAAGTTTCTAAATAGCGGATGGATGTTACTGCAAATTGGGTATTAAAATCAATGTGAGATCGGTAATAGTCTGAACCCAAGAAAGTTTTATCGGCACTGTGGTGACATGTCTTCGACCCTCGATAATTGAGGAATTTTTTGGAAGCAAACGAAAATATGTTCCACTCATGCTTATTGCAAAACCAACCTTTTTCAGTTCTACAGTCAAGTTATCGAGAGTTTTGACACTTCGTATTGACTCGCTTCTTCTTTTTGCATCTGCAGCGCTTCCAATAATAGCTATGTCTGCTATTGCCTTAAGCAATAATGGTTGATCTACATTTAAACTTGGTCTTCCTACTGATTCCCTCAAAGCTAATTTTTTTTAAATGTCTGGATTTATCATGGAGGATTTCTTCAAGCTTTGTTCGTTTGGTGGTTCGATGTTTTCTTTGGTATTCATCATTTTGTTGTTTCCTTTTAAAGGATTGTTTTTCTTTTTTTAGATCACTGGAAACCTTATTTATCTGTTTTTGAATTTGAGATACACTGGTTTCAATTCAATTGGATTACATTTCATTTTTAGTAACGTTTACAAAATTTGAAAACAGTTAGAAGATTATCTGCTACAAAACTTACATATTTTTTAATTTTTTCCCCCATGGATACATTATTTTTCAAGTTATTTGAAAAGAAAAAATAAGGTTTAGCTAGGCTACGCCATATTTAAAAAGTAATAACTCATTTTTTGACATTTCTTTGGTCTTTATTTATTCCCATTCTGACCATGTTTTGCCAAGGCTACACGGTCATTTTATCTTATCTATCTTTTTTTCAATTTTTACAAGTAATCATGTAAACTAAAAGTTATCATAAAATATATTTAAAATTTTAAGACTAAATTGATTATAATTACCTTTATAGAATAATCAAGAAAGACTGATTTCTTTTTGGTTGCCTTGGCAGTTCGCCCTCAATTATTTTTAGCACCAATACCTCTAACTCTGTCAGTTTTAGAAGACATTTTGTACTGCCGCCACACATCATTAGTTTTACATTGGATATCCTTCAAAGGTTTATCTGATGCAGACTTTTTGAAACTTTCAAAAAGTTTTTTACACAAGATTTCTCGAAATGAAGGCATATTTCTGATTTTATTTATTTTAAACACCACTACACTACAGTACTGAGAGGTTTTCAAAACTCAAGAGACACCAGACAGTAGAGCAGTCGGTCATTATGGTTATGGGGTTCAACCACTTGACAGAGGAGGGGTGGAAACAAAAAGATCGAATTTTATTTACGTTTTCGAAGCTTTCCCGGAAGACTCATATTGTCACAATACAACATATCGCATCCGTCTATTCAATTCTATTCTCACAATTGGAAATAGTTGTAAGTTCTCAGAGATAATAAGCCCTCATGCACAGGGCTTAATTTGCACCGTTGCCGACCGGAGCTCAGCACCGGTACTTCTCCGTTCTTAGTAAATATTTAAATATTGGTCGGAATTCAGCGGAGCTCATAAATACAGTGCTCCGGAGCCCAGTGTAGCAATGCTTCCGAAAAAACGAAGCCTAAATTACCCTTTCATTCCTTCCCATCTCCAAGTTTTGAATTCTTTTTTACCAAAACAATTATATGTGACGTAATGTGTCACACACGTAGGAGATGGAGATGAAACTGATTAAATTTTTATATCAGTTTGTGGTCTTGGCTAGAAAGCAGTCGAGCAGGGTTTCCCCCCTTTTCTATAAAAGCATCGAATCTTTCCAATAACGGTGTTAAATTTTTAATTTAATCTGATTTTCAGGGCTCACCACGAAAGATCGTTATACGGAAGGAATCGATTGTAGTTTAAGATATGCACCTTTTATAGAAAATTGAAAAACGTTGTTCCATTCTTCAGCATATAAATATAAACCTCTGTACATTTGATTCATTTTTTCATAAAAATGCATAGCTGCGAACTATTCCTTTTTGGTGTTAACACTATTTCCGAATCATAATCCTTACCACATTTAATCGCAGAATTCTGCACTTAACAACATTAAAATTAGACAAAGAATTCTATTCGGAAGAAGTGATAGCTAAAAAGTGGAATAGTTCACAACTAAGTACATGCTGATAGATACATTTAATTTTTTTATTTTTCTATAGAAAAAAATACTTTACATTTTGGCAAATAATGTATGAAATATAAATATGCAGTGGCAGGAGGGGAGGGGGACGGTATGGCTGTTAGTACCGGTACCGCAGAATAGTAGGGCTCGGCTCCGGTACTTTTTTTGTTAGAAATTAAGGCCTACTCATGCATCAAACATGAACAGTCACCTCTAGATAAAAGAGATTGTTTATGTTTTCCTTGTGCGGTGAAAATAGCTGACATCAGAACTTCAAGTTAAGTATTCTTTTGATATTTCTTTTTTTCAATTTGAAATTTTTAATTTTTTTTTTTTTTTTTTTTTTTTTTACAAGTTAAGAGATTTTGAAAATGTCTTACGTAAGCATCATTCAAACTGTCAGCAAAAATAAGCAAATCGCTAACCCCCTCCCCCCATTAGGTGCTTACGTAATATTTGAACGGCCCCAAAGAGAATGATTAACAAAAAATTTAGTAAAAAAAAAAAGTAGTCGCTGATTTCGGCGCCATCTTGAATTTTGTTCCTGCAACTAAACTGTAGATTTCATTGTTTACATCTGAAAAAATATGCAGATTTTTGGCGTTCGTGGATTTAAGGGAGTCTACTGTATTATCAATATCTGAGAGGGTTATAAGTTCAACACTTTTGAGTTACAAACAGATGTAACCCGCAGAGCTATTAATCAGAAAAAATAAAATCGTTTGTTTATTTTGATTTCGCTGCTTGTGTAGAAAAAATCTTTCACTTTGTAAGTCATTTTTTAATTATGCTTTACTGATAAGTGTTGCATTTGAGTATGATAGTCATTATGTACTAACTTCTTTGCTTTTCATGCGTTTATATTTACTTAAAAGATGTCTAATGAAAAGGATTTTGTAGCTCATAGGAAAGATAAGGATACATCTTCAGTATGGTACTACTATTTAATGTCTAAAGATGGAAAAAGCGCAAAATGTAAAAAATGGAGCGCAGTGCTTAAAACATTAGGTGGATCGACTAAGGGCTTGCATGCACATTTATCTACGAAACATGGTAACTAAAGTTTTGAAAGAATTTAGTACAACCTCTCTTCCTTCCTCAAGTCAAGATTGCACAGAAGATAAATTGCTTTCTAAAAAGCGGAAAATAGAGGATTATTTTAATAGTGATAAGGAATCACTGGATTTAATTTTATCGCGAATGACAGCTAAAGATGGTTTTTCATTTAACGTTTTCATTACTTCGATTGATTTAAGAAACTTACTGATAGCTAAAGGCTATAATGATTTGCTAAAATCTGCAGTATCAGTTCGAAATCGTGTAGTGAGCTATAGTTCCATAATAAAGGAGTTAATTACAAAAGAAATCCAAACTTTTAAAAATTCAGGAAAAAAAATTAGTTTGACTTTTGACGAATGGACATCTACTGCAAACAAGCGATTTATGAATATTAATGTCCATTCAAGAAATTTAAATTTGAACAAATTCTGGAATTTAGGTCTTATGCGCATACATGGATCTTTTACAGCAGAAAAGTGTATTGAAATGCTAACAGAATGTCTAAACCAGTATGACATTTCACTAATAAAAGATGTTGTTGCTATAATAACTGATGGACCAAATGTAATGCTTAAAGTCGGAAAAGAAATTGAAGCCGATCATCAGCTTTGTTTCGCTCATGGCATTCACTTAGCAATTTGTGATACTTTATATTATAATAAACGAAATACAGAGCCAGAAACTTCCTCCAGTAAAACAGTAGCTGAACCATGCTGCAGAAGTGAAAATTTAGACTTAAAAGAAGATGATAATGATGAAGATATTGAATCTTTCGAAAGTTTAGAATCGGGGTTTGTGTTAATTTCTGAAGACAAACAGGACTTTGCATACTCTGATGAATGTGTCAATGAACTTGTTAAAAAAGTTCGGAAATTAGTAGTTTATTTTAAACGATCTCCATTAAGGAATGAAGTTCTTCAAACGTATGTTAAATCTGAAAAGAGAAAGAATTGTCCCTTCTATTAGATTGCAAGACTAGGTGGAACAGCCTAGTAACTATGCTTGAACGATTTTATTGTTTGAAAAAGAGCATACAGAAAGCTTTAATCAATTTAAAGCCTCAGATCTGTATAGAAGATTCCGATTTTCTACTTATGAATGAAATTGTTGAAGTCCTCAAACCGATACATCTCACAGCAGAAGCACTCTGTCGCAGGGATTCTAATTTGTTAACCGCAGACGCAGCCTTAAAAATTCTTTTAAATGAATTGTCGAAGAAAAAATCTAAATTTGCTTATAAAATGATAGACGCGCTAAAACTATGCATTAGAGAATGAGGACCTATGGAATTATCTGGTGTTTTAAGTTATTTGCATAATCCTAAACGAGATGACCTGAGTGCAGAAACTAGCAGTATATTTTCTATTCCTAACAAAACTGTTATTAAGAAGCAGGTAAAAGCAATAATTGAAAGGCTGAACAGTCTTGACAATGAAAATTCTGAAGATACAGAAATAACGCACAGTGAGCCTACTGCGAAACGGCAATCGGATAACCGAACATATCAGGAAAAATTGCAAGAAGAAACAGAAAAAGCATGCTAACTGTAGAACCTGAAACACCAAAGCAAATGGATTTATCAATAAAAATTAGAAATGAGATCTCTCTTTTTGAAAGAGGAGGAGTCCGCGGCCATCATTTAGAATTAGCTTATCAATATTTGCTGACAATTCCTCCCGCGGGCGTAGAAGCAGAACGAGCATTTTCGGCAGCAGGATTTATTGCAAACAAAATTAGAAGTCGACTTGGAGATGGTACTTTAGATGCCTTGATATTTCTTAGATCATATTTTCAAAGGAAAACCGATTAGTTAAGAAACAGTGAACTATTCAAACTAATCTTTTTTTTTTCTCTTGGTATGTACATTTTTTTTTTTATATATTATGCAACTTTTTCAAATTTTAACTATCACTAATTAGAAATTTAAACTATACATCTATGTAATTTTGTATTGTATGTGTGTATGTGTTAAGTTCTTTTATTTCAAAAAAAAAAAAAGCTTCATGTTGGGGAAAATCTTGCGTTTGCGATATTCTAAAATTGTAATCTTTAATTACGTGATTATGAGAATAATTCAAAATTTAATTAGTGATATTAATTATTTTTTAATATTGTAAATATTAAGCCAATCAAAAATTTTTTAATAGGAAATAAAAGAAATTATCTAGAATATTAAGCATAGACATTTCCTTTTCTTTTGTTACATTGTCAAGCATCAACAGCATATTTGTTTTAATTTACAATTGTTGTAATTTATCCTATACTTTTTGATAATTAAAGTCATAAATTTTGAACTTGGTATATTTTCATATGTAAGTTAGGCTGTATTTTCGTATAATTACCTTTTTTATAATATTATAATATTTAGCTATTGTAAAAATTGGTGATATTAGAGAAATTCTAATTTTCGTAATCCCGGGATTGGAAATTAGTCTCGGGATTGTAATCCCTAATTATTCCTTTTTAAAACTTTTGTTTTAACTTGTGGCTTTATACACCCAGTGTAGAAAGATATGATGGTAAATTTGATTATTCTTATATGCACGGGACCTACAATACTATGCTATTTCAGGCTTTTCCAGCTGTGTTTGCCTTGATGAAAAAAAAAACCTGCAAATTCCTATAAGGCAGTTTTCCAGCATCTTAAAATGATAATGCTAAATTTCGAACTGCGCACAGTAATAAGCGACTACGAGAGAGCCATAAAATTTGCCGTACCTGATGATTTCCCTTTAGCAGACCACCATGGATGCTGGTTTCATTATTGCTTAAGACAATTCACTGTAGCATCTTAAAACGATACAGCCAAACTTCGAACTGCACACGGGGATAAGCGACTATGAGAGAGCCATAAAATTTTCCGTTAGCTGATGATTTCCCTTTAGCAGACCACCATGGATGCTGGTTTCATTATTGCTTAAGACAATTCACTGTAGCATCTTAAAACGATACAGCCAAATTTCGAACTGCACACGGGGATAAGCGACTACCGGAGAGCCATAAAATTTTCCGTTAGCTGATGATTTCCCTTTAGCAGACCACCATGGATGCTGGTTTCATTATTGCTTAAGACAATTCACTGTAGCATCTTAAAACGATACAGCCAAATTTCGAACTGCACACGGGGATAAGCGACTACGAGAGAGCCATAAAATTTGCCGTACCTGATGATTTCCCTTTAGCAGACCACCATGGATGCTGGTTTCATTATTGCTTAAGACAATTCACTGTAGCATCTTAAAACGATACAGCCAAATTTCGAACTGCACACGGGGATAGCGACTACGAGAGAGCCATAAAATTTTCCGTTAGCTGATGATTTCCCTTTAGCAGACCACTATGGATGCTGGTTTCATTATTGCCAGGTACGTAAGTAAAGGACAATTCTCTGTATCCACAATGTCAATGAACAAATCTTTTACACAAAAACTAATATTTCTGTGAACATATATTATCCTATTTCAGGCTTTTCCAGTTGTGTTTGCCTTGATGAAAAAAAAACTCCTGCAAATTCCTATAAGACAGTTTTCCAGCATCTTAAAACGATACAGCCAAATTTTGAACAACGTACAGTGATAAGCAACTATGTGAGCCTTAAAATTTGCCGTAGCTAATGATTTCCCTTTAGCAGACCGCCATGGATGCGGGTTTCATTATTGCCAGGTATGTAAGTAATGGACAAAATTTATTGATTCTTCATTGCCAAATTATTTTTTTGTTAATTTAGTAATTTTTAACCGAAGTGAATTATAAGTCTTATGTTCTATTTCATATCTAGTTAAATATTCAGTAAGTTTGACAGCCTAATTAGTAAAGACCACAATAGGTGTATAGCAGTCATACACAGCCTGCAGGCTGAATGTGGCCGACGACCTTCTGAATGCGGCCCAAGACACGCAATCAATATTTATACAGATTTCAGATGTACATAAGATACTTATGACCTTCACCTTTTTAATTATTTTTTTGTGAAGACAAAATCTGCCATGTTATTTATAATTAATTTCAAAATTTGTTAAAACTCCCTAAATGTTATTTACAGAGACAAGAATTCTATTTTCACGTAGCCCTGTTTTTGTTAAAGTGATGTGTATATGCTTTAATTTTCAACACAGATAAACAGTTTTTAAAATTAAATAAACTTGCACTGTATATTTTTCATTTGAAAAACTGAAAAGATTGTGTATTCAGCAAAATGATTTATTAAAGAAAAGTTTTATTTTTTATTGTTACATCTTAGAATTTCTGCATTACTATATCATTAAGTTTCATACTTATTGTACAGGTAATTACTGATGTAGTACATAAACAGTAGTGCTGTCATTAAAGAAGGAGGCGGGTCAAGAGCGATTCACTAATTGTAAGACAACTTGCGTTCCTTCCTTCATGAACTTTGCACATATCACTGAGTAAAATGAACTGAAACCATACTTGTGTTTCATAGTGGTTGTTTTTTCATCTGTACTTGATTCCTCATGATTATATCCACGTGTTGCTTTGCTATTTTTTATATTTTCTAAAAGTTAATTTTCATTTAATATGCTGTTTTAGCATAAATATAAATTGTATGGTAAAATAATAATGGAAAAGAAATGCCAATACAGATGAGATTGTAAAGAAAACAGTGAATATGCTATTCAGCCCTATTGCCTTGCACAACCATGGTCCAGCAAAAGGATTTCATTAGCAAAGGTAATGTGGGAAATAAAGATACTGCTGGAAACACTATCTAGCAATAGTCAGTTCCCGCAACATTTAGATCAAGAAAAAGAACATGTGCGTAATTTCATGATATTGATGTACAAATATATTTTTATAAAATATAGTTATCAAATGTCAATTGTAATAATTATATATATGGGTAAAATAGGAATGGAGGTTCCTATAAAAATTATTAATTTAATTATAAAAATTAAATATGTATCTTTAAAAATGGTTTTATATTAAAATACATGTCAGATTTCGAGTATATGCAAGTTTGAATCCCAGTGAATAACAAAAGGTGGTCCTGACTAGACGCAATGGCGTCGTGGCATGGCTGCTAAAAGAAAGGGATGTTTTATGACAGGATATCGTAAATGCATAATGTGTCAGAATAAGTTTATGGCTAGAGACCACCTAGATTTTTATGGGTATGAATTTTGACACAGGGAGGATACTTAAATAAACATATGCGTGGGACAGTGCAGACTCGATTTTATAGGTCGAGCCAAGCACCATACAATTTATCCCACAGCCAATAAAATAGGGGATCTTTAAAATGAATACGCCTTCCAGCAAGATATGATTTGGTAACAGAAATTTTTATAGAGGGCAGTCTTAAAAAGTTTCTCGAAGATGTAAGTCCCTAGTGCATCAGCGGAGCTACGAAATGAAGAAGGATGGAACCAGTGATGAAGATGTCTCGATAGCACCAATCTGAACGAGAGGATGCCACCCGATACCTATCCGGGGTTTATGCTAAAGGCCCTTCCTATTGCCGCAAAATTGAGCTGAATCTTCATCTAATTTTGGAAAATAGTCCCATGCCCCTCGACAGCTCTGGAGTCCGATGTGTTAAAGCAGCTGAGTCTACTAATACAAGATACTTCTCTAAATTTTTCTTTTACCACAAAATCTCTACCCATAATCGGTAATTTTGATCCTTAAAAATATATGGTAATTGTGGTTAAGTGGGATCCAAATGAATTAAAATAAGGTTTATGAATAAGGTAATAAAAAAAATGTGAAATTTGAATTCTTACTATTTAAATGAGAAAATAAGTTAAACAATTTTTGTTAAGAGTTTGAAAAATTCAGGTTTAAACCTAAATTATGAAAAGCAGTCTAATATCCTGCTTGTATTATTCAGCAAATTAATGTATTAAAGTGCGTTTGTAAATATTTATGTTTTCTTAATGTAAATAAAATTATTTAATCAAGAGTAAAATTTCTGGTAATCTTTTAGTGTTAAAATTTAATGTGTGTCATTTTCTTTTCAGCTTAATTTGAGCATAATTCAGAGGTGGAAGATCCCTCGTAAACATCCACAATGCAAGCTTTTAACTTAGATTTTGTAATTAATGAATTTGATAATTAAAATTTGTACGTGATTATTTATTTAATTTTAAGATAATTCGCGTTGCTCTTCCACTAGAATTAATATTAATTTACGATCACTTGTTTTTTATCAATTATTATGGTATATAAAATTTATACCAATTACTATGTGGTAGTGTGGTTGGATGAGTTGGAATAATAAATTATACAGTGAAAACTAGACAAGTTATAAATAAGTAGGTGTAATTATCTGTCCAGCAGATACAAATACAAATCTTGCAAGTGCAAGCAGCTATCTAAAATTGAGAGATGTTGAAAAAACTTAAGGGCTCCATGCAGAATTTTCTTTTTGGAAAAACAGCAGAAACCCTCTCCGTGTGCGCCAATGTCAGGCGATCATCAGAATAAGGATAATGTGTGACATATTATGAATCTCAAGAGAACAATCAACTGTGGATACTCCATTGTGTAATATTGGAGAAATTCAAGCTAATATTTCCAATGTTAATAATGACTATGTATATGGCATTTCAGTCTCAGCTGAAACCGATTGGTTGGTTGTATTGGGTTTTATGAGGCAAAATCCCTTTAGGGACACGCTGCGCCAAACAAAGAATAAAACACAAAAAAGTGAATTAAGCAACTGACATTAAGAAAAAAATAATTAGGTGAGATAAAATGAAAAGAGGAAAAACTATCTGGATGGGTGTAGTCGTCAAACAAGGCTATAATACAATGAAAATTAGAAATACAGAAAAGCAAGGTAAAAAAGTTATCTGGATGGGTTTTCCATCCAAATGTCAAAAAGAAAGTCAGACATATGAAGTATATAAAACCTGTATCTCAAAATAAAATCCAGCGTGTTTTAAAAAAGCAAAAAGTCCCCCATGAGGTGTTTCCCCAATCAGGTTTGTCAAGATTGGTGATGATGAATTAAAACAAGTTCTATACAATTGCCGGAGGCCCGGACAGTCAGTTAAAACATGGCGAATAATCAGGTAATCAAAATGACAATGTGGACACATGGGTGCGTTTTCCCCGAAGTAAAGGGTGTTTATGAGTGATTCTAGAATGTCCAATTCTCAGACCAGTCAGAATAACATCAGTTTTTCTTGGATAAATAGGAGGCCAGGTCATGATGGTAGGTTTGATGTGGTGCAGTTTGTTATTGCTTTCTAAATCCCAACTCTCTTGCCAATTATTCTGAATAAATTTATTTATAAGTAATCTAACATCTGAGAAAGGAACTTTGCTTTTACAAATTTGGTATGCCAGAACCAAAAATTGGCCATTCCTGCTCGTTAACATTTATCGTAATTGTATTCTAGAGAACTGAATGAGTGAAGCTCAATTTAAATGTTAACTTTTATTCTTTCACTTATAGGGGCTTGATGAAAATTCCGCCAGATTCTTCAAGTAACAAAAAAGCGATGACTAAAAGCTGGAAACTTGTAAAAGATCTTTCCAGCTACAATAACAAGTGGATTGTGTCACACAGTGATTTTCAGTTGCATACATTGCATATTTAAACTTGTATTAATGGATATAGTGTTGCTCTGAGGCGACAATGGATTGTATATATATTCATTCAGTTATACATTCATTCATCTACATATTTATTCCTTTATTTCACTGAGATGAAGAAAGTTTTTTATGCATTTTATTTTCTGTGTTTATTATTTTATCTTTAAGCTTATCGTATCTTATAAGCTTATTTTATCTTATTGAAATTCATCTATTGTTTTGTAAAATGTTTCAAAGAGGGAATATTTTTTTTAAATCTTTGTTTTCTTTGTACTCAATTTTATTTTATCATCATACTTAAAGTTAGACGATATATATGCAGGGATTACATTCGCCCTATAATTTCCAATGCAGAGAAGATGCATTTTTCTCCTATTAATAAACATCAGATGTTTTAAAATTAACTGTGTTTTTAATTTTCCTATAAGTGTATTTATATCTTGATCTTGAGTGTAATCTATCATTTCGTAACGAATGTTTTCCTAACAATAGTGTCTCTAAGTTTTACATGTATCATATTATCACTTAGGGGGGTGGGGGATGGAAGAGGAGAATCTGGCACTAGATATCATAAGATATTTCTAGAGGGAGGAGATATTAGCCTTTTGATATCATTATCATTTTAGATCCAACCATTTTTTTTTTTTTTTTTCCAGAGATTTCAGTGCTAATTTTTATTTCAGATTTTAGTGCTAATTTTTATTTATTTGCTTATTTCAGGGTATTTCCTGTCAGCAGCACTGCCATCACAGGCAATATGCACCAGATACACTGCCATCACAGACAGTAACACCAGCATCACAGCCGTCACAGACAATAACATCAGCATCACAGCCGTCACAGACAATAACATCAGCATCACAGCTGTCACAGACAATAACATCAGCATCACAGCCGTCACAGACAGTAATGCAGGATGTTGTATTTTCTGACTCAAATTCCGAACTCTTTGGTGCGAAGTAAAAAAGCAAGCTGTGTGAACTAAAGTGACCCATTTTTGTTTACGATTTAATTTTTTTATGTCATTTGTTATTCCATGAATTTACTGCAGACGAGATGTACGAATCTAAAAATTGAAGATGTTAAAAGATAGTATATGTACCGTTTTTAGTGTTAGCTTCTGTCTATTAAATGTTTTGTTTCGTACAGCAGTGCTTATATTCTTCGAAGTAAATACCTTAACGAGATCAGCCACAATAAAGGCGTAGAATTCACGACTCAGGTGAGAAAGTTCTAGATTTATAAGTTGGTTGGTTGGGATTTTATGGTGCAAAGTCCCTTTAGGGACATGCTGCGCCAAGACAAAGTCAAAATGTAAAAATTATATATTACCCAAAATTGAGCAGCAAAAAAAAAAAACTAACAAGAAAAATGAGAAAAGCAGTAAATGAGAAAACTAATATGTATATTTAAAACCATTTAAAGGAGGAAAGGTTGATAGTTAAAAGACCAAAGTATTCTGATTAAAAACTGTGAAGTTAAAAAGCAATAACCGTTAAAATACCAACAAAGTCCAAGATGACGTACAAATACTACCTAAAAACAAATTTAGACTCTCAGAAATAAATAACAAACATAAAATTAATTAGGTGTAAATTGATCAAAAACTGATGTTTCCTAATCAGCATTTGATTCATATGAGTCAGATTCCATTTCTTCATCTAAGTTTTTCAGTTGTTTCCGATCCTTTAAATTACTAACTGATGGGTTTAGGCTTTTGTTATTGTTCTTTTTCTTGACAGTGGAAAACTGTGAAGAACCCCGGACTGTCTTTTTCTGTATACAAGATTTTTTGCTTGGTTTGTCAGTTTTATTAGTATCGGGTCTATGTGATGTTTTTGCAGATGTAACAGCCTTAGTCTGGAGTTCAGGTGACTTTTTGGATTGACATGGAGATTTTTGAGACTGATTGACTTGGTATACTATTTTAACAGGTTCTGAGGAAGGTTGCCAGCGTTCTAATAGTGGGGTTGCATAGCATTTACTACCACAACTAACATCTCGGGTTTCTCTAATTGAAGTGGTTGTTGATTGTGCTTTAGCTGAGTTACTTAGTGAAAAGGAAGTGTCGGTCTGGGTGCTGATGTGCCTTACAGAATTTTGTTGTTGCTTGAGTACACTAGAGTAGGAGACTCCGACTGACGGAGTCCTGGATTCAACAACTTTGCGGGCTTCAGGGTAGGAGAGATTTTGATTTACTTTAATTGCAAGGATTTCCTTCTCACGTATCCAGTTTGGACAGGAGCGGGAATATGCTGTATGATCACACTTGCAGTTTATGCAGCGTTCAGAGTTTTGACATGAATTACCGTCGTGGCCAACTTCTGCGCAGCGTGCACAGGTAACGGAACCACGACAGGTAGTTGTGGTGTGACCATAACGCTGGCATTTAAAGCAACGGAGAGGATTTGGGATATAAGGACGGACAGGACAGTTCAAGTAAGCAGCTTTAATTCTTGATGGTAAATTAGGGCTATTAAAAGTCAGAATGATGTGCTTCGTAGGAAGCACCTGCCCATTCCGACGGATAGTTATACGACGTACATCTATGATATCTTGGTCTTTTAAATTTTGTAAAAGTTCGTCTTTAGTAGAGAATAAAAGATCTGGCTCGGATATTACACCACGGCTTGTATTTAGAGTTTTATGTACTTGAACAGAAACTGAGAAAGAGCCTATTGTAGAGCAATTTGAGAGAAGATGTGATTGTTTGGCTGAAGAAACCTCAACAAACAAATCCCCAGATTGTAATTTTTTGAGAGAATGACCATCCCCCAAGACAGACTGGAATGTTTTTGCAATGAGAAATGGTGAAGTTTTTTTGAAAGAGCTATCAGAGAGACTATCAGTACGTTTAATGACAAAGAAACGAGTGTATGTGGAATTCTGTGCAATTTGTTGCTCTCCACGTGGGAGAGAAATGGAAGTAAGTGAATTATTTGCATCCATATTTGATAAAAAATAAGAATTCAGACCCCGGCCGCACCACCCACTACCGAGCCCAACAAGGGGATGCACATTCGTGCACCAGTGCTAGCCAGGGCCCATACGGTCACAAGAAACTCCTATGCCAGTCTCCACCCTTAGTGAGATGGCTAGTAAGTACTCGCTCACTTGATCCCCAGCCAGTGACACAAGTCAGCTGACCAGCCGATTGATGCATACGGGACCAATATGCACCTCCCGTCTACCTGAAGCAGAGGCCAAAGCAGTGTGTTGGTTACCCTCAACTACCAGGATCCCCCTTTCCAGGGACACGGGTCGCCACGCGCGGCAAACACGTGGGTGGTTTACAATTCTCCACAAGTCGATATACAGGATGATATCGGCTCATACAGAATTGCCCTCACCTCCGAAGAGGAAACCACAATGAGAGTGAAACAAAGAGGAAAGAAAGGCAAGAGAAATAAGAGGAAAAAGAAAAGAGAAAGATCGCTCAGGAACCCGGGGTTGCGAAGCCCGTGAATACCTAAAGAAGGTATCCCCTGGGGGGCTAGATTTATGATACTTTTATATTTTTTAATAACATTTTGGCGCCCATACGTCGCGCTTTTATTTGGTTGAAATATTATTTGATAAGTATTTATTTCCTTTGAGAATATTTAAAATGGAAAATTTAGATGCACTGAAGTCGAAACGTAAAGTTATTAAATCTAGCGCAACGAAACTCATGAATAATATCAATGATATGTTTGAAAAATCCGATAGTACAATTGATATGCTTTGGTTAGAAGAATCGTTTGCACAAATTAATGATAAAGAAAATCAATTTCTTGAATTATGTAAGAATATTGAGGGAGAAATAAAAGATTTAAAAAGCTTGGAGTCAGATTTTGAATCCAACCAAGAGTATAGGGAAAAGTTTATTTCCGTTAAAACTAAATTAAATCGTAAAATGAAGGATTTACAGAAAGAAGAAAATATCGCTTCAAATTCGGCGGTTGCCCCTAGTGATATGAACGCCTATTTGCCTTTTATGGCCAAACATGGGATTTGCGTTAACCTGCCTAAGTTGAATATTGAGAAATTTGATGGTAATTTAGAGAACTGGCAAGAATTTTACAGTCAGTTTAAATCAGCTATTCATGACAATGATGAAATAAGCAAAATAGATAAATTTACATATTTGAAAAGTCTCTTAAATTAGAGGCGCAAACTGCCATTCAAGGATTATTAGTTTCCGAAGAAAATTATGATATGGCTCTGAATATTTTAGAGAGTCGCTATGGGAAAAAAGAAATGTTGATCAGGTCACATATTAATAAGTTATTAAATTTGCCACCCGTCCGTAATTCTTCTAATTTGAAAGAATTGCGCAATTTGTACGATACTTGCGAAATACATATACGCAGTTTGAAATCATTAGTAATCGAGTTAGAAAGTTATGGAAGTTTATTATTTCCTACAATAACAAAGTTAATACCGAATAGTTTAATGTTGAATTATAACAGAGAAAATAAAGATGAAGCAGAATCGTGGAATGTTTCGAAGCTATTAGATTATTTGGGAGCGGAAATCGAAACAAGAAATCGCACATTTTCGTTTGGCAAGAAAGAATCAGATGACGATACAAGATTTGGGAACAAAGTAGTTGTAAAAAAAGAATTTTCAGATAGGGATTTTGTTAATAGTAAATCATTTAAGCACAAAATGCCTACGGCAGCTACTTTGAATACGAATGTTGAAAATAAATGCGTATTCTGTTCAGAAAGCCATGATATAGAAACTTGTTCTAAAACAATAGAAGAGAAGAAAAATGCTATAAAGAGTCAAGCAAGATGTTTTCTATGTTTGAAGCGATTTCACCTAGTTAAAAATTGTAAGTCTAAAAATAGATGTAAATTTTGTTTTCGGAGGCATAATTCAGTGATTTGTGAAGAAAGCGAGAATAAAGGGGAAATAACAGATACATTAGTTTCATCAATTCAAAATGGGAACGTAACACGAGATATTTATTTGCAAACCGCTACTGCATTCGCTATCGGAAAAGAACATAAATCAAAATTACGTCTATTATATGACTTAGGGTCGCAGAGATCATTTATATTGAGTAACGTTGCAGAAAAATTAGGTTTACAAGTAGTAGGAGAAGAAGATGTTACAATTCACGCTTTTGGCTCTAAAGCCGCGATAAATCAGAAACGTAAGCAATACAGAATTCTTTTGAAAAATCCCGAAATGCTGAATAAAAGTATTACGATTGAAGTGTTAGAGACACCTGAAATTAGTGAAGCTTTACTTGCCGTACCCGAGAAGAGAATACGAGATTTTGTCTATAGAAATAAATTGCAATTAGCTGATAAAACCTATGGAGATTCAAAATATTTTCGATTATCTATTTTGATAGGAAGTGATTATTATTGGAAAATGGTTACAGGGAAGCTTCGTAGACTTTCAGATGATCTCGTACTTTCTGAAACAATTTTAGGATGGACTGTTAATGGTTCTATTGCGTCTAAAGATGCTAATATTTTACAAACTTCAATTAGTGTCATGAAAGCTGTTTCGGAGCATGTTGAGTTGGATAGGAATACCGATGTAAATAATACTTTAAAGGCTTTCTGGGAGTTAGAAACTATGGGAATAAAACCAGAAAAGGAACAATCTGATATAGAGAATACAGTTTTGGAAAATTATAATAAAACTGTTGAATTTAAGAATAATAAGTATCAAGTGCAGCTGCCCTGGAATGAAAGAGTTGTTGAATCAACGGATAATTATGAGTTAGCGAGAAAAAGGCTATATAGTTTAAATAAGAAATTTGAAAAATGTCCAGAATTTTATGAAAAATATGCCAATGTTATAGATAATTATTTAGAGAAAGGAATGGTAGAAGTTGTTAATTCGGAGCCAAACTCAGTATCTTACTATATGCCTCACCAAGCAGTTATACGTGAAGACAAAGCAACTACCAAACTTAAGAGTCGTTTTCGATGCGTCCTCTCATTCTTCCGAATCTATTTCGTTGAATCACTGTTTACATGTGGGTCCAAATTTAAATCCAGATATACTCGATGTTTTACTTCGATTTCGATTACATAAAATTGCAATCACTGGGGATATTGAACAGGCATATTTGCAAATTAGTTTAGATCCTGCAGATAGAGATGCTGTTAGATTTTTATGGATTGAAAATTCTCCTAATCCAGGGTCAAATTTGAAGTTGAAAACATTACGAATGACCAGAGTTTTATTCGGAGCGAAGCCTAGTTCATTTCTGTTATCTGCAACTATAAAACATCATATCAAGAAATACAAATCCACATTTCCAGATACGGTTGATCTGCTCAATGATTGTCTGTACGTTGATGATTTACTCGCTGGTGTAAATGAAGAATCACAAAGTTTGAGGGTATATGCTGAGGTTAAGACCATTTTGAAAGAGGCTAATTTCAATATGCGCAAGTAGACTACAAATTCCGAAAGTCTTCAATCGCAATTTGACTTAAAAGAAGAAACTAGCCATGAAAAATCTACTCATACAAAGGTTCTAGGTTATAAATGGAATACCCAAGAAGATTATTTCAAAGTCGAATTACAGAATCTTTTGAAATTTGACGATAAGAATAACGGTGTAACCAAAAGAGAAGTTTTAAAGATGATAGGAAGAATATATGATCCCATAGGAATTTTGAACCCTTTTACGGTAACTGCAAGAATTCTTATGCAAGAAATTTGGAAAGAAGGTCTGAATTGGGAAGATAAATTGAATGAAGATATGCACAATAAATGGATTAAGTGGTGCAAGCAACTAAGTTCTGTTGAAGCTGCAAAGATTGCAAGATATTATTTTGGTGACTATTCAAAAGATGTGATTCAAGATCTACAATTGCACTGTTTTAACGACGCAAGTTCCAAAGCTTATGGATCTGTTGTTTATCTAAGATATCGTGTTAACGAACAAATATTTACTAGTTTTGTCATTTCCAAAGTCAGAGTTGCTCCAGTCAAGAAATTATCTCTGCCAAGATTGGAACTAATGAGCGCACTAGTAGGGACTAGACTAACAGCCTATGTTAATCAACGTCTTTTCAAAGAAATGAAAATCAGTCTACATTTCTGGACAGATTCAATGATTGTTCTGCATTGGATCAGAGGCAATGTTGAAGAATGGAAGCCATTTGTTCAGAATAGGATTCGAGAAATACAGCAAAAAACAAATCTAAAACTTAATAATTAGGATTCAACATGATTATTCTCAGTTACCTCACGCTTGTTTTTATGTCTAATTATATCCACCGCATTGCCTCTAGTAAAAATATATTTCTTTACCCTAACATTATATCCTCATGGAAAAAGATTACCCCCTCTTCAGTTAATATGTCCATTGAATAGATTAATCCCAAAGATCGACGAATATAATATAAGTAACATTCCTGTCCTCCATATTCCAGAACACACGAGTTATAATTCTATCAAAGGTTACCTCTGTTCCAACTTCATTTATGAAGTAACTTGTGTTGAGACGTTTTTTGGAACTCAAAGCATTATTAAAACTATCAAAACTGGGAAGCCAAATCCTAGAGATTGTTTAGATTCAGTAGATGATTTTAAGAAAGGACGTCTTGTAGAAGGATACTTCCCGGACCCTTACTGTTCATGGATGAAAACTGAAATAGTTCAAAAAAGTCACAATCTCATTACTGTACATGATGTTCACTTTGACCCTTATGATGAGGTTTACAGGGATAAACTGTTTTTGGATGACAAGTGTAGACAATCACCTTGCCTTACAGTTTTTGATCAAACTATATGGTTCACTGACGAGTCCAAGATAACTCCTTGCTTAAACTTTGTTCAATCTCAAACAGTGCTCCTAAGTCACAAGAAAAGAAAAGAATTACAAATTAGATTACCTAATCATGAATATGTCTCTTTAAAGGGGTCATGTAAATTACATTACTGTGGTGAGATGGGGATCAGATTGGTTAATGGATTCTTCCTTGTTTTAAAGAATGTTACTGTTGATGCTCCAATATGTCAAAAAAGTGTAACTGTACATTTAGAAACAGCGGAGTCACAATATTTAGATGTTCTATCCTTGATTGAGCTTGAACAAGAGAGATTAAACTGCTTAGAGGCCATTAATTCAATAAGACTAAATAGAGTTGTGACATTCTCTCTTTTAAATCATTTTGAACCTCATACCCCCGGACGACATATGACATACAGATTACACAACGGCCAACTAGAACAGGCTTTGGGAATTTGGTCTCCTCTAAACATTCTAGCTCCTATGTTTCCTGATACTCTTGGTCTAGGACAAGGGAAAAGATCTATAAAATGGACCCAATGGGTTCCAAGTGGTCAACCTAATCTAGAATCTGCGTTCATGGGAGTCCATAGATCTACAAAATCTGAACAAGTAATTATTCCACATGTCGAAATGTTAAAAGCAGATTATTCTGACTCTTTATTGGCTCAACACTTAGTACAAACGGTTCCTCATTTTATAGAGACACAAATGAGAAAATTGAATGAGAGCACCACTCTGGACATTCTCCAATCTAAAAGAGGACCCATGTCTCTAGATTTTATTAGAGATTTCTTTTTAAATTTTAAATATCAACTGATTTATGGTTCCTTAATTTTATTAGCTACAATAGTTTCTTTGGTAGTTTTGATTAAAACCTTGTTCAAATTAAAGAAGACAATCAGCCAAGGCTTTTATGGAAATTAGGCATTGTCACAGATATTCATCCTGGTAGAGACGGAAAGGTTCGTGCATGCACTTTAAGACTGGCAACGGGCAATTTCATTCGGCGAGCAGTCCAACACCTATATCCATTGGAACTTGACTATGATAAAGAATAACTTATCTTTCTGGGCCGGAGGATGTTGTATTTTCTGACTCAAATTCCGAACTCTTTGGTGCGAAGTAAAAAAGCAAGCTGTGTGAACTAAAGTGACCCATTTTTGTTTACGATTTAATTTTTTTATGTCATTTGTTATTCCATGAATTTACTGCAGACGAGATGTACGAATCTAAAAATTGAAGATGTTAAAAGATAGTATATGTACCGTTTTTAGTGTTAGTTTTTGTCTATTAAATGCTTTGTTTCGTACAGCAGTGCTTATATTCTTTGAAGTAAATACCTTAACGAGATCAGCCACAATAAAGGCATAGAATTCACGACTCAGGTGAGAAAGTTCTAGATTTATAAGATACTTTTATATTTTTTAATAACACAGATGATTCAGCAATAGAAATGTTACCTGAAGAAGCATTGAGTGAGTGTACCATTAATGGATAAAGGGAGCCAGACAATCTTACATGTCACTGATCAAGCCGATCAAACTTATCCAAAAAGTAAACAAGCAGAAGCCGAAATGAATTTTTTGAAAAAAGTAGTAGAAGAGTTAAAGGCCGAAATCTCAAAACTAAAACAACAGCCATTTCAATATGATTTAGTTAAAGGTGATGACAAGCTGATAAATTTTCTACACTACTGGAATTCCTAATGCAGAGGTTATGGAAACTTTCCTAGATACATTCAAGGACTCGGAAGTTAATTATGTACATGGCTGGCATGTTAAGATTAACAGAACTGTTCAAATTTTTATGATCCTTATCAATCTCCACTTAGATTTGAAGCATATAGATTTAAGTGTTCGGTTGAACTATAGCATGGGCATGGTCTCAAATATAATATTGACTTGGATCCATGCATTCCAAAAAATTGTATATGAAGTTATGATGGACAAAGTACCAACATTGGACAAAAAGAAGTTAAGTTTGCCTGAAGCTTTTTCCCAGTTTCCCAATTGTCGAGTGGTAATTGATTGTACAGAAATATCTGTTGAAATACCAACCCTAATGGACGAGCAGAAAGATACACACACACATTAAAGGATCTAGTGGGAGTTGCTCCAAATGATGTAATAACATTTTGTTCAGAATTATATCCAGGATCACTGTCAGACAAAAAAATTGTCAGGCATTCTAAACTATTGAACAAAATCAATGTGGGGATGATATTAGATGACAAGGGCTTTTTAATTCGATTTATTACCATCAAATGTCAATATGAATATCTCTCAATTTCTTGCAATTCCACATTCACACCTGCACAGGTTGAAAAAACAATGAATATTGCACAAGCACGTATACTCATGTAAAGGGCAATAGGCAAAGTTAAAAACTTTGAAATTTTAAGGATCATACCAAAAAGTCTCTTTGCATATGTATCTAAAGTTTGGCAGGTATGTTGTGCACTAACTCTTTGGCAATCACTTGTTTTCTTTCTTTTAGGAGTAATAATTGATTTCTTGGGTAATTTGCATATTTTTCTTCTTATCATATGTTTTACTGCTGATTGGGTAATATACATGCCTTTTGAACATAGAGCTATGTGATCTAGGGCTTCTGCACCTAGGCATAAAAAGATCTAGGTGTTCTATCTTTATATCAGTTATAATCTGTTTTTTCTTCAGACGATCTTCTATGTCAATAATCAGGGGTGCATGATCATTATTTAGGACTAGATAAGTAACCTCATCAACTTTCTGTGTACCTAGAAGGCCATACTTCGACCCAGAACTTGAAGACTTATGACTTGAATGGTGATTCATGATTCCTTTTCGAAGATTTAGATTTGTCACTTGGAGATGAAGATCTATTGGGTGAATGATGCCTTGATGGAGAAAAACTACCGTAATTTCAGGTTGGTTGGTTGGAAAGTGGTTTTATGAGTTTTTATAGTGGCGCAAAATCCCTTAAGAGACATGCTGCGCCAACATAACGACTAAAAAACACCAAAAGGTGAGAATGGCAAAGAAGCAGTTCTTTTAAACCGGATACTCTTACAACTGATATGTCATTAGCGCTTTTATCAGCTAGTACCAAAGCATTTACTCAATATTCCTCCTTAAATGATTACTTAACGCAATATCACCAGTTATTGTTTAATGAAGGAGGAAAGAAAATTTCCAAAACATTCATTTGATGTAATGTTGCTCATTTTATTAAACTGGTGTCTAGATGGGAGTCTTTGCGGGACCAAATAAAAAGAAAGACAATTTTATTTGAGAGTGATGACACAAGTCATACAAGCTGATTCATTACCACTCCTCCAACAAATTATACATGTTACTGTTACAGTCGCCTTGAGTGAAACAGAAGGCAATGATGAACAAGAAAGACCTGTTCCAAGTGAAATCTGCAAGTCCTTTTTAAAGAACTTAAGTGGAGGTGGAATTATTGAAAATGGAGGCTTTGATCAATTACTAAATGAAATTGGAAAAGAAAATAATCAAATATTGTTCAAAAACAAACAGTCAAGAATTGGGTCTACTGTATTATAAGGAAATGTAAAAATCAAAGTTCCAAACATGATGGGCACAGAGTAATCAACAGTATTTTCCGAAAATTGTCGAAGATTTTCTTAAAATTGCAAAATACATTCCCTCATGGACAGCAGTTACGTTACCATTTTTTTAAAAAGGGGAAAAGACAGCGAGTAGTACGTCAGTAGAAAGTTCGTTCAATAACTTAAAATATAGAATATTTTCAAGCAATGGAACTTCCTGATAGAGTGGATGATTTTATATAAAAGTGACAGATGGAAGCTTAAAATTGACATCTTCCAAACTAGGTACTCAACGATTTCAAGAAACTGTCCACAAGATACCAGCAAAGACAGATGAAGAGCTTCATGATAGCAATCAAATTTAAATTGCCCCGCTTGTTCTTTTAACTTCATACCGTCTTTTACCTATAAGAGTCTTTTACTTCATGTTCAGCATGCAGAACACCTACTAGAAGCCATATCCAAAGAGGAAAAAAAGATATTGCTGATGCCAAGGAAATTAAGCAACCTCCACAGATTTCAACGTTTAATCTCTAAATCTTCAAAGGTGTGTTTAAAAATCTAGAGATATGCCACACCCTGTCTCTGTTTTGTGGTTAGTTGAATGTGCGAGCATTGAGTGCATGATTGAGCTATTGCACTTGAATGGAAATATGGCAGAAACAATCATGAATGCTAGTAGGTGACGAATATAACCACACATATGAGAAAGTAGAGAGATACAGGAAATATAGGACAAGTTACAGAAACATAGCACATTTTTTAAGGTCATTTTATAAATATAGGAAATATACGATAAAATTATAACTATAGGAAAATATAAGACGACTTTGATCCCAGCTTCTCTGAAAAGGGGACAGCTTGAATACCTATTAATATCAAAGAATTAATTTTCAATATTTATGATTATTTAGAAAAAAGTTTCAAAAGAAAAGAAAAACTGAAGAAATTCCAGTTGATACACGATATGGAAGTCCGGAAAATTTTAAAGCATGTTTCAACAGGCTCATTTTCATTAGGTCTTGCCTAAAAGGTTGATTGAGTGATGGAAAACATTGGCATAATTTTTTACAAGAGAACTGGCTTCCTGTACTACAGATAATGGTGATGTCTGCAGAGCTGAATGCATTGTCCTCAACATTTCACATATTTCTGGCCCTAACATAAATATTCGTGTAAATAGAAAACTGGAACAACTACAGCCATAGCACATGCAAAGAAGCTTAAGAGTTTTTAAAAATGGAAGTACGAGAGCATTTCGAAAAGTAAAGATACAATGGCTCGCATTCCTTAAAAAAAAAACGTTTATTTAGAAAACATAAGTTACATCTTATTAATTGGATTATTTATTATTTTTCGACATAATCACCCCCGTTATCCAAACATTTGTTAAGTCAGGGTGCAAACTTTTGTATCCCAAAGTCATAGAAAGTTTCCGCCTGTTGTCGGAACCACATTTCAACTTCATCTTTGATCTCATCATCGTCATGGAATGATTTTCCTCCAAGAGGTGACTTCAGGTAACAGGAGTTGTCTATTCGCACGAATTGCTTCCTCCGTTCTCTGAAGAAGGGCATCGGAGATCACAGATGGCCGACCTGTTCTTTGTTCGTCATGAACATCAGTCCTACCTTCAACGACACCATTTCATTACATTTTGTCGATTCATAATGTTCCCATAAACAGAAACAATTTCTTTGTGAATATCCGCTGGTCGCTGACCTCTTGCATGAAGAAAACGTATGAGGGAGCACACTTCGCATTTGGTGGAATTCTGAATCGGCAGAACCATTTTAAACACGACCTACTCCAACCAGAATCAACGTTGAAATGCATAACGACCGCGAGGAGAAAGTTAATGGTTCAAGGTTAACACCTGTGTTGCCAACTTGCTTGCCAAAGCTTTTCTTTTCCTCCGGCGTACGGTGTATCTTTACTTTTCGAAATGCCCTCGTAATAACACATCCTAGTCCAAGGTAGTGGATCACTAAAACTTTGCAGTAAGTTATTAGAGAACTAATTACCTATTTGTAAAATGCTTCAAGATTATTCAAATAAAAGATATCTGATGCCTGAAGGGTAAGAATTTCAGCAATGGAAGATTTCATAAAATCTACAAACTGTTTAAAAGAAACAGCTCTTTCTGGTGAAAACTACACTACTGCATCATCCATCTTAGCATTGTACAGAAGAAAAAAAAACTCTTAACTGAACAAGACAGCGAACTTGCAAAGAAAATAAAGATTGAGATACTAACACCATTATCTGAGAGGTATGAAAAACAGCTTTTACTGCCCTTATTAATAATGTCTTCATTCTACGTTTCAAAGTTTTGATTAAGTTTCACTGATTCTGCTTCAGAGATTAAGGAAAGTAATCCATATTTAAATTGTACTTCTTGCTACTCAGAATCAGAGCCTGACCAACTTGGGCCCAGGGCACACTTCAATGTAGGGCCCCCTTCTCACAAGTCTTCTTGTCACGAAATAATCATGGAAGACGGTAGTATAACGAGTAACGCAGCCTTAAGCCTAAAATTGTATCGTATCGTATCGTAGAATTCGTAGATGGCAGAACTCATATATACAGCTAACTCGACATCAAAGAAAATGCGAAAAGCCGCCTTTTAATAACTCAGCAGATATAGGTTCTATTGTTCTGATTTTTCTAGAACAGTCTTATTTCTGCAGTCTAATCGTATTCTGAAATTTTTACGTTTTTACGTGCAGTATATTTTGAGATCTAAATAGCCATTTTTAAAGCGAAAGCGTTGGTATGGTATGTAAGAAGTTCCTAATTTAAAAATCTCGAAAACGGTGCTAACGATTTTCTTTATATTGATATATAATATGTATTTGATTAAGATGAGGTGAATAAGACTTATCTTTTATCTGGGAAAACTCGTTTTATTTTAAAAATCGTTATTTTAAAAAATCGCTTTTTTTTACTTTTCTCGTCTGTGATTGGTGAATAGGTTTGACGTCACTTCGTATGTGGGAGGAGTCTTAATCCATCTGCTGTGGGCAAAATTTGCAAAGTCATTTTAGGTATTCTAAGTTGAGTTAACAATCTGAATATAGTCAGTAAATCTTTTTTTTTTAAATATTAAAATTTTAAATGTTAATTATTATGTGTTTTAAAATATTAAATATATTAAATGAAATTTCGATTGATATTATCTTTCTCTTTTGTTATGAAGAAATTATTATTTCATATTTCTGCTTTTTGTCGAAAAAATATTTAGATTCATTTTTAAAAAAGGAGAAATTTTTTTTTAATTATATGTATTCAATATAATTGTTATTTATCATTCTTTTTCAATTTTCAAAAAGAATTATTTTTAATTTCTTGTTTATGATCGTGGCTCGAGGTTTTCGACTTGTGACTCAACTCAACCATTGCTATTGCTTTGCATAATTATGAACATGGTATTCTTTGGATTACACCTTATTAGGTATTTTGTTAATTTATTGTTTGTTTGTTTAATCTGATTTACGATTCCATTTTTAACTTTTCTTTTGATTTACTTAGATTTAATGTGTCCTTTTTTATTTTCTGCCGATTTAACCTAACCAGTAACCACGCTATCGTTATGTAGATATTACAAACTGTTTATTTTCTCTTGAAATATCTTTTCATGTTTTAATATCCAGCATCAATAATTATTTTTACAGTACCTTATGGCTTCATAGTTGAATACCTTCTTCTGAAAAGGGCAACAGAAATTTCTGAAAACTTTTCTTTACATATCGATTACGATAGGAATATTTTAATATCCAGCAGTAACTGAAAAGGGTAACAGAAATGATTTCTGAAAACTTTTGTTTTGATTACACATCGAGTAACAAAAGATATGTTCTTGACTCTTTAGAAAATTCAACTAAAATGATAATTTTAACTATTGAATCATTAATAAAAAATTATATGTTAAATTAAGCCTGAAAATTTTAATACGTGGAAAGGCTGAGACAAATTTAAATTTTTAAAGCAGATTATTTTACAATGAATGTTTAATCACAATGTTTTAACTAAAATATCTTTAAATATTAACAAATTTAAACAAAATGAAGTTCTTAAATTTGCTGATTGATTTTTCGCGAAAAAAGGTACTAAAAAAACTTAAAACTATTTAGCTAGAAAAGACTACAATGTTTCTGATGGGAACAAATAAATGGATTTTTCAATGCTTACATTAAAAGTAAATTTAAAATTCAACGTCAGAATTACAAATTAATTAAATTGTTTATTGTGGGATCCCCATAACTCAAAAAATATTTGAAACTATTGCTATATCATCGTTTTTTCAATGTTTGTTGGCAGACGGTTGCGATTTGTGTTAAAAACCACCAAAGTGACATTCTCTATGCTTTATCATATGATACATACCAGTAGATTTCTAAACAGTTTCCACTTGAAAATCTGAAGACCATTAAGATTACTAAATCAAAAGAAAAGTTCACGATTAATTCCCAATAAGTCAGAATGAATAAATTTCAAAATACATAATATGTGTAATCCTATTTTAAAAAGCTTTTTCCAAAGTAAGAATTCATTCACATACACTGACAATAAAATTATCAGTGTTTCGGTTGGTGGGAAAACATTTAATGTATTTTATCAGCGCTGTCCAACATGGCATGATTTGGGAGGGAGGGGGGAATTATTTTTTTGCCAATGATTTTCTGAGAACACCACATTTATTTTCAAGAGCAAGGGCTTGATTCTGTTCTGAAATTTCAGCCATTCAGTTCTGAAAAAGAAAAAAAATCATTCCTTCTTAACCTATAAACCTCATAATGGATATTAATTATGAATGAATCGTATGTTTTCTCCTACTGATTGGCAATTTTTGTGTGTTTTTATTGTGACCAACTGACAAATTTTATGATTTTTCCCCTAACAACCGACAGTCGATTTTTGTTTTTCCTCTGCGACTGATTGATGACTTTTGTGATTTTTTAAGCAGTAGATGAACAAATTTTGCGATTTTATTTATTTATTTTTTTTTTTCATAACTAACTGAAGAATTTCTTGTAACCAACTGGTGAATTTTTTGATTTTCTTTTCCTTCACAAGAGCGATTTAGAAATTTCTCTACGTACATTTATAATCTACAGTGATTATAGACAAAATTCATGCATTAATAAGATTCCTGTTTGCTGAGGATTCTGTTTCCATTATTTTTTTTTTCATTCCATTAATGCAGAATTATATAATACAGAGAACCCAACTTGAACCTGCAAAATCCATTTTACAGACATGTTAATTTTCCATGGAATTGCGCTTTTTTTGCACTAAATTTTATTATCCCTTCGATCTATGCAAATATGCATTAAAATTTGTTGGCATTTTTATGGGAGGGGGGGGGGGGGGAGAGGGATAATGGAAGAAATACAAGAAAAACGCGAGTACCAATCATGCCAAATTGAGCAAATTTCTTCAAAGGATCGCAGGAAAAATGCAAATTTTTTAAAGGATTGCAAAAATTGTTGGTCGCGGAAAAAACGCGATTAACGTGAAAGGATCGTAAAAAAAAAAAGTGTGCTTTTCTTTAAAGGATTGCGAGAAATTAATTACATTTCCATCAAAGGATCGAGGGAAAAAATATGATTCCCATCAAAGGAATTGCACTTTTTGACCATTGAAAACACAAAATCTCAAATCTTCCGGGGGTTATGTCCCCCCCCCCCCCCCCCTGAAATCAACACTGGTTTATATTTTAAAAATTTATACTTTAATATGTGAGTGCACTTATGTGTGCACAAGTTTTTTTTTTTTTAAATTCGGTATTTGCACAGTTCATGACACCTGGCTGAAACAGCACTCAGTACAATATTACTCAGAAATAAATTAAGAAATATTTTAACTCTCTGAGCGGTTTGAGCATATTTTTCAGTTTCCCAAAAACAACTTTAATCTGTTGTAGACAAAAATATTTTCAGCAGAATTGTATTTCAAGATGTCTATCAAATAAAGGAGTATGAAGTGTATTTTAGAAACAAACAGGAAAAGAAAATTTTAATTAAAATTTTTTTTATAAGCATTTTTATGAAAATGCCGGAATGCCTTCAAGATGCTCGGAGGGTTTAATATATATATATATATATATATATTGCAATCAATAAATATAAAGACGTTTGATTTACGTTGTGTGATAAAAAAAAATTAGTGTATTTATATATTTATGCATGTAAGCATTCACTGTTTTCTGTGGTAAAAATCTGTATGTACTTCAATGCAAATGAATTAAAAGTAGGGCTGGGCGATATATTGATAAAATTGATATAAAATGCAAATTGTGATAACGATATTAAAAAACCATACAAAACGGTATATCATGAATATCATAATCGTGATGTAAACCGTGATTATCGTGGTTCTTCATTAAACCGCAACATTAAGCAGCGCTTCTTCAGCTTCGACCCAGTCTAAACCGTGGTATTAAATACTGAATCGTCTGTTCCGATTACTATGATATTAACGGAGTGTCTCCCCTCAAGTCCAAACCGTGGTATTAAAAATACCAATTCCTGGGTTTCAGTATTCTTGATATTAATGGTGCGACTTCTGCCAGCTTAAATTGTGATATTAAATACCGACTCCTCGGGTTCGGTGTTCATGATGCGAATGGTATGTGATTTCATTTCGGTGGGTGATAAATATCATACATGCAGTTTTCTGTGTGATCGCTGACATCAGATGATATATATATATATATATTTTTTTATGGTATTGACGGTGTAAGCAGAATCTCTGAGCGTATGCGTTTTATGCTACAGACACCATGTCTTTCATTTCATTATGGTATTTAGATTTCAGCGATGTTGATGAGTATTTGCTCTTTGTTATTGAACAATGTGTGAATCAGGACGATAAAGAAATGAAATATAACATTTTATTTGGAACAGTGGATTTAATTAGACAAATGAAATAATAATTATATAATTATATAGCTGGGTCCTCAGGGCCACTATTCTAACTTTGGCCGAGACCCCTCATGTGGCATATCATTGGAAAGGCCTGTGACCACTTATTCATGTTATGCACCTCTGGTGACCACCCCCCCACTTCCACGTCTGGGGGGGGGGCACTTTTCTAAATTTTACCGAGACCCCCCTTATGTGACGTATCTTGCAAAGACCTGTGACCGCTTGATCATTTTATGCATTTCCGGTGCTCCGCCCACCACTTTGCCCCCCCAAGGTAGCACTTTCCTAAATTTTGCCGACACTCGTCATGTGACATATCATTGGAAAGGTCTGTGACCGTTTATTCATGTTATGCACCTTCAGTATTCCTCTCCCCACTTCCCCACCCCCCTTGCAGGAGGGCCTTTTTCTAAGTTTTACAGTCACCCATCATGTGACATATCGTTGGAAAGGCCCGTGACCACTTAATCATTTTATGTTCTTCCGGTGCCCCGCCCACCACTTTGGCCCCCCCTGGGGGGCCCTTTCCTAAATTTTGCTGACACTCATCATGTGACATATCATTCGAAAGGCCTGTGACTGCTTATTCATGCTATGCACCATCAGGGTCCCTCACCCCACTTGCCCCCCTCCGATGGAGAGTCTTTTTGTATATTTTGCCATCACCCCTCATGAGACATATCGTTGCAAAGGCCTATGACCGCTTAATCATTTTATGGCCCTCCGGTGCACCGCTCACCACTTTTCCCCCGTGGAGGCATTTCCTAAACTTTGCCGACACCCGTCATGTGACATTGTTGGAGAAGCCTGTGACCGCTCGCTTAATCATTTTAAGCACTTCTGGTGCTTCACTCATCACTTTGTCCCCAAAAGGGGCACTTTCCTAAATTTTGCTGACACCTGTTATGTGACATATCATAGGAAAGGCCTGTGACTGCTTAATCATTTTATGCACTTCCGGTGTTCCGCCCACCACTTTGCTCCCCCCCCCCCTCCCGGGGGGCACTTTCCTAAATCGAGATATCGGAATGTGATATAAAGATGCTGATTTATCATGATATTTAATTCTAGACATTGCCCATCCCTACTTAAAAGTGCTTTACCATCGATTATCATGATACCGATATATATTGTACAATACATTTTCGTCATTATCTAACATTAGTGCACACAAAATGCATTTGTATGCACTACATACTAGTTTATTATCTACCAATTCTAATAGGGATTTTATGATCACAGTAGATATGAATGTATTTTATATGAAATTAGTACCAAATAATGAGAGATTTATTGATGTTGTTATGTCAGTAAATAACATTTTAAAGAGTTAGACTTTTTTGTTTGGTGCCATCAAGTTTTGACGGGTTCCATCTAGTGAATCTTTAAGACTTTTTTACTGTTGCTATAGAAATATTTTAGATTATTAACAATTTGTCTCGAATGAGTCAAAAGGCCAACCCTGCCACATGGCAATTAAAGTTTTTAAAGTGGCAATTAAAAAATCTATCATCTATCGCCAAATAAAATACAGCTTTTTCATCTTTAGTTACGCTTAGCTTTTTTTTTTTTTTTTTTTAAATAGTGCAAGGACACAGTATCTAAAATGTCACTAATAATATGTGCATCCATTGTCTGCAATTTTCTATAATCTACGTTGCTTAGCAAAAGTAAATATCACAAATTTTACCTATCTGTTTCTGAAAATTATTGTGAACTTCAACCATTGATGGCCAATTTGTGCCGAAGTGGAAAAGACCATCACATCAAAAATACCTTTTGCCACAATTTTTGTTGCTGGCAAAAATTATACTAATATTTTAAAACAGGGTTTTAAGGATTTTATTTTAACTACACGAGGCAAGAATGAAGAGATACTGATAAACTTAAAGCATATGGTTGCTCTACTCATTGGTTAAATCTTCTAGGTGACAATATAACTCCACAAACAATTACAAAACATGTCATTGAAATACAAAAGTACTTTCACAATTACCATGCTGTATATGCTTGGTTAAAAGAATGCAATGATCATTTTACACTACTCTTACCTTTCAACTTTCACTAGAACAGTCAGATAACTTGTTTTGAAACTTTTATCAAAAACCACAGCCATTATACTAAAATTATTAATGATAACACTAATAAAATTTCTTTGAAATTATCAGAAACTATAATCTTCATAGTATAATGTTAAAGATCTTCTCTTGTAATTAAAACCAGTTGAAAACACTTTAAATAGTCAGGAATGGGAAATACATCATTTTACTTGCCACTGGTGAGTACCTTTCCTCGCAGGGCGAGTGGATTTTTAGGCAATCTTTGAAAATACTGCAGGCTATATAAGGTCTGGCAAAAACATTTTTTTAATAGTTGGTTATATTTTTCAAATTTACTTCGATAGTGCTAAGTTCTATCTTATACTAAACTTTCCTCTGTTGTATATATTTTTTAATAACAATTAATAATTTCTTAGTAACAGTGACTACTATAGTAACAGTGTAAACTATTTTTGCTGTGTGTTTTCTCATTGTTTTTGAACTGTACGTTGTATCTTGCTGGCTCATAAAATAAATCTTTGTTTGGTAAGATTTTCTGAAAATTCCCCATCCCTGTAAGTAGTATCAATACAAAAACTATTAATGGGTTAAAAGTTTGTGACGCAGCACTTATCTTATGCTCTAAAAATTTTAAATATGGAACTTAAAAATAATGATATCAAATTTTGAGTGACGCTATGCTATTAATTATAATCTCTATATATATTTGATCATTTTATTTTTTTTATAATCGCATGTGCAAAAATTATTTTCAATTTAAAAAGATGTATAAAAGTTTAATCATTGATGCTTTATCATTCATATCTCTCATAAATTCAAAGTATGAGTTTTAAAAGATATGGGAACTACTTGTGAATTCACCCAGAGTCCGCCATCTTGTTTCTTTGTTGGCCATTTATAATCACTTTATGCTTAATTTAATAACATAACAAACATAATATAAACAACAACAAACATAACATAAACAACAAATATAAATAACAAAATAAATAAATTCAAATAAATAAATTTAACATCGGCGATGATCAACAAAGAAACAAGGTGGACTCTGGGCGAATCCGCAAGTAGTACCAAGATATGAATTAAAAGTATTTTATTTTTCATGCACTTTTTGTAAAATTTTGGTATTTCATTAAGTTTATTTTGTTTCTAGGATAATTTAATCCAATTTTATCTATGAAGGTGTACTTTTTTAATCTTTTGATCCTAAACCTCAAAAAAGTAATGATATCAATACAAAAACCCTTAACGAATTAAAGTTTGACGCAGCACTTTACTTTATGGCTATATGAATCTGAAATATGGGTCTAAAAAATTCTGATATCAAATTTTAAGTGATGCTGTGCTATTAAAATGAATTTATATATATTTAATTTTTCTTTTTTGTTGTATTTATTTTTAATCAGTGATACTTTTTCATTCAAAATATGAGTTTTAAAAGATATGATATCAAAATTAAAGTGACGCTGTGATCTGACTTAGATTAGTTAAAAAATTACTTTACACATACTTATGTTTTGTCTTCTGAAATATATTTAGAAATTGAAACATTTTTTTTTTTTTCAATACACTATCAAATATGTCATACATTTTTTCAGCTGATGTTATGTATTAAATGTATTTAATTCAATAAATTCATTTATCTTTTGCGTCACGATATACAGAACCATCGGTAAAATTTGTATAAATGTTTTCTTTGCATCACACTATCTATTTGCATACTATTTACTTAGTTTAGATACTATGACATTTCCTTATGGACATTTATTTCTTCTGTTTGGGGAGGAAGAAGCTCTGACAAGCATACTACAAGGAAATGTGGAATCCTGGTTAAGTTACTTCCAGGAGATATACTTTAGTATGATAGGGGATTCAATATCAAAACAGACATTTCTCAAATTGAAATTGAAGACAGGAGAAGTATATCTAATGTTTGGATACATATTCAAAGAGTTATTATAAAATTTTACATGATACTACGCCAATTTCAACAGTGTCAAAAAATATGCAAAATTGTGCCTCACAAATATTTGACCGTCTGTAGTTCCATTTGATTCAATTGTGTAATTACACCTTTACTCACAGTGACAAAGAAAAAAATATCAGCTTTCACAAATTTCCACTGAAGGAAATTGACCGACTGAAACAGTGGAATATCTGATTGACATTGGCCAATGTTGTAAAACTGATATTGGTTTTACAACATTCAGCGGTATCCAGCGGCATTCATAAGAACTATCGGACATCCGTATCCGGCAAAGTTTGTAAATGTGAACTGAAGTGAACAAACGGCCCTACAATATCGCTTTTGCGGTAATCCCCAATCATTTTCTGTGTGCTTGCTTTGACTATTGTTCGGTGCCCTCGCCTTTTGTTGAGTAACTCTTTTTTTTTTTTTTTATATATACAATAAGAGCTGTCTGTAACTTTTTTTTTTGTTTGACAGCCCTTTAAACATAAATATCAGAAGCCTTTTAACAAGGATCGTAAATGGTAAGTAATGTCATTTTTTCTTCTTTCTTTTAAAAATAAAATGCATGTATAAAGGTATGTTCTTTACAACTTGCATGTTCTGTAACGTGTATGTTTTAATATACAATTATAAGTATCAGATATCAGTGGTCGATGTAGAGTTTTTCTCTTGGAATGCGTTTTGTGAAATGTAAAATTATTTTTATGATATTCATTATACTTTTATGAAAACTAGTATTTTGTAACGAAAAATGAAAATAAAGTTATTCAAGTTCTTATCGAAACTTTAATGTCTTGTATAAGTTTTCTTTTCTAGTGAACTTGTTTCAGACCTAGCAAAATAAAAGTAATTAATGAAGAGTATATTTTTTTGTGAAGGGACTTGCTTAATTTTGTGAATGTCCTAAAATCCCCTAAATTTTGCCTGGATTAGCGTGATGTAATAATGTATATAATTAAATTACAAACAATTTCAAATATCTCTCTTGTAATACATGTAGCATGACCGGATTAATATATATATATATATATATGTAGGAAGTTTATATGTAAAATGTTAACTAATTGAACACTTGAATAAGTAGATGTTGAAATAACAACACATACACTTTAATACAATTCTATGAAGATCATTTTACACCACTTCGTTGATAGCTTTTTCAGATACAGTACATTTCTCACTTAAAACCTATAATATACTTTCTTTCGAACAATCTCATTAGGCCTAACAGTGCCTTCCTTGGCATCTCATAAGCTGATGCTTCATGAATAATATAATTTTATGGACTGACTCTTTTCTAATTTTGAATATCTCCAAACCTTGATCTCGTGATCGTGAATTTTCATAACTCATGCTTCTAAATCACGGATAATAAAAATACCAGAGCGTCAGTTAATTTGCTGATCATGCATGTTATAAAGAAAATACGGTATGTTTAAATTTAAATCCTACAAATATATAGGAGTCCAATTATTTTCATTGATATACCGATATTACTTTGTATATAAAACTCAATGTTTCTGATCATTGTGATCTTACTCTTAACAAATAATTTTTAAAAGGAAAAGAAAAAAGATACTTAATATTTTTTTCTTTTTAAAGTCAAAACTTATATAATTTAAATTAACTAACAATGCTGAGATTATAATTTCCAAAATCCACATTAAAGTAAACATACATGGCAATGTGCCAATAATGGATACCCTTAAGTAATTTCTTAAATTATTTTTTAATTAATAATAATTATTATATTCCAGTTTTTTTCAATACTGTATTACTCCATCAACAATATTTAACCATTCTCATAGTCTCATTTCCCAATATGGATCAAAATTTAATTGTAAATAACAGAAATACTTCAAAACACCTAAAATTTAAATGGACACACCACAAAAAGTAATAGATATACTTGTTTTTTGCTGTATTTAGAACTAGAATTTAATGAAAGCATACTAAAACAAAATAGTTATTTTCAATTAAATTTAACAAAATTAGGATATCAATAATTAAATATTTGTGAGAATTTAAACTGTTTAAAGTTTAAATTATGATTATCACAAGATAATATTTTGATTATTTGATCAATATTTAATTATTTTCAGTTTTAAAATAATAATTGACAGGGAATTACAGTTATCAAATTATTGAAACTGTGTGGGGTTTAGAAGGGTAATAAAAAACAACATAGAAAAAATAGATTTGAAGTATTAATGCATATATTTGTATATTTAGCACTGTTTTTAACAGTTAAAACCCCCGAAACTACTTGATGTATTACTTGTAGTAATTCGAACTTTTGTAACTTAATTTTTTAAATTTAAATGGGTAGGAATTGAGCCCTATGACCCCCTCTTTTCCCTATGTCCATAAACAATATTCTCGGCTCCCTTATTTGTTTTATTAATTGCCTGATTATAAAATATGCAAGGCAGAGATGATTTTTTTTTAAATTAAATTATTGAAAATTTTATCGACGACATGAAATTAAAAGCAGCTTTTTATAAAAATTTTGGTATTGTTATATTCTGGTAAGTGCAATTTTTTAAAAGATAAAATTTGATTACTTAGGTTGTTAGTTAAGTGAACAGATTTTATGCACTTTACTGAAATTGCTTTTTTAGCAATGTCTACACAGTGTGTCCATTACTAAAAATTGGCTAATTAAGCATTCAGTAATGGACGCAGGTGTTAACCTTAAAATTGAATGAGATTTTGTAAATAGCCAATGAATTTATTAAACTATTAGCGTGTTCTTTAGGTTTGTCGTTGAAAAACAGTGGAACTTAGACATTTTCTGCTTCCTGATTGGTTTGATTAAAAAAGTGTCAACAATAATCCAGATTATAAAATATGCAAGAGAAGGGGGTTGGGGGTTTATGAAAAAAAATAAAAGCTAAATTTTTATTGGTTATTTTTTATAAAACAAAAGCACTGAAGGGTGTCCATTACTGGCACATCTATCCTAGCTTCTTGAAAGCCATTGATTTTTTACAAAACAATTTTGAATATGAAATAATCCTGAATTACTTTTCTAGTTCATATTTAACATTACATGGCATAAAATTTCAAATGTTTTGTAAAAATATGCTCAATATTGAATCTATCTGCAGAATTTTTTCTATTCGGCTACTTAGCTGATTAGCTGGTTTAGCTTAATATTAGTAAATTTTGCTTTTGAAAAATGTCATTTTTTAAAAACTGAATATATGATTATTATTTTGCATAGCTGAATGATTATTTAATAATTGGTTACTCTATGAATGGCTCTCTCATTCTGTTTTAGCACTTCACCATCATACTTGATCCAGTTTATTCACCTGTATCTGTGGGTTCTTGAATTTTCCTCTGAATTGAAAATGCCAAGTATGAAAAATATTAAACGTAAAGCTAAGAAGCAAATTGAAAGTGCATTACTTCAAGAACAAGTAAATGATATGGTAAAATCTGCAAAACTGCCTCGTTGTGAAACTGATGCTGTAGAAAGTGCAAATCCTATTAGGTAACTTAAATTGGGTTTTTTAATATATGATTTTATTTATTTTCATATGTAATGTACATTGATTTATTATATTAAAATGCATCATTTTCTTTTGACTAATTTATATTTTTTTAATAGTTCTGATTCTGAGTCTCTCTAAAAAGAGTTTTTCATCTGAGGAATCGGCAAATGATTTTTCATCTCATGAATCTGAGAGTGATTTTTCATCTGAGGAATCAGTGAGTGATTTTTTTTGCTCATCTGATACACAGGACGATGCACTTTCTAGTATAAATGAATTTAGTTTAGCATCAGCTTTATCAAATGAATCTTTAAGAAATAAACTGAGGTATTGGTCAGTAAAATATAAGGTGAAAAATAATGCTGTAAGTAGTTTATTAAAAATACTAAAAGACTATCATCCAGATCTTCCAACTGACAGTAGAACCTTAAAGCAAACATGCAGAAAAAGTGACATTAAAAAACTAGTCGGATGTACCAATCCCAAAACTTTCTTCTATCTCATACATGTTAAGGCTTCAAAATCTGCTATCACACTGCCAAAATTAAATGGCAATCTATGCATCTCATGAGGATTCTAACGATATGAAATTCCGTGCATTAGTTCTTGAGATATGACTATCGCTGAAATCGTCTAAATTCAGCAAAATGCTGCCTAGCAGCGCCACCTATTGGGTGATTTATACCAAATCCTAATCAGCAACAATTTATGTCAACGTCTGACTGAATCTGAAGTTTGGAAAAAATCCGTACATTAGTTTTTGAGATAGAGCAATAGCAAAAATCGTGAAAATTTCTGCATAGCAGCGCCACCTATTGGGTGATTAACACCAAAACCTAATTAACAGCAACTTGTGTCAACATACAACTAAATCTGAAGTTAGATGAAAATTGGTCCATTAGTTCTATTGATAGAGCTATTGAGGCAATCGTGGAAAAGGCAGCAGAGAAGTGCCACCTGTTGGGCGATTTACACCAACACCTAATCAGTAGCAAGTCATATCAAGGACTAACTTAATCTGAAGTTTGATGAAAATCCGTGCGTTAGTTCTTAAGATAGAGCTATTGGGGAAATCGTGTAAATCCTGCAAAATTCATCATAACAACGCCACCTGTTGGGCGATTTACACCAAAACGTAATCATCATCAATTCATATCAAGGACTAACTAAATCTGAAGTTTGCTCAAAATCCGTGCATTAGTTCTTGAGATAAAGCTATTGCGAAAATCGTGAAAAATGCAGCATTGCAGCGCCACCTGTTGAGCGATTTACACCAAAAACTAATCAGCATCACTTTGTATTAGGCACTAACTGAATATCAATTTTTATTAAATTCCGTGCATTAGTTCTTGAGATAGAGCGCCCACAAAATTTGTGTCACAGACAGACAGACTCACAGAGTCACAGACAGACATTTTGTAAAAACATGTTTTTTGGAATCTCTGACCCCTAAAACATGTAAATCCGTCGAAAACCGGAATTCAAAAATTTTCATGAATCCAATACTTTCTTCTTGTAAAGATAGAAGAAAGTAAAAATGGAAAAGAAGAATACTGCTATTTTGGCATTAAGTCCTATCTTAGCAAACTGAATTTAAAAGAAATTTGCCCTGATGAAAAAATTATGCTGAGAATAAATGTTGGTGGATTGCCATTATGTAAAAGTACTAGGGCACAGTTTTGGCCTATATTAGATATAGTGGTTTCTAACTTGAAATTGTTGCCATTTGTTATTGCTTGCCATTATGGTGAATATAATTCAACATCCTTGGACATCTTTTTAACAGATTTTATTTCTGAGGCTAGGGATTTGAAAGAAATTGGGTTCATGCATAACTCTACATTCTATCACTTTGATATTTTAAATTTTAATTGTGATGCACCTGCAAGAGTATTTGTTAAATGCATTAAAAATCATAATTCATATTATGGTTGTGAAAAGTGTCTGCAAAAAGGAGTTGCAGTTAATGGACATGTAAATTTTTTAGAAATAGACAGCCATCTACGATCGAACAGTGATTTTTTTTCTTTGGCCCAACCGAACCGCAACACCATGTTAGTAAAACTCCACTTCTAAACATAGATTTCCCGAATTCAGGATTAGTATCAACATTTCCACTGGATTGTATGCATTTAGTTGATTTGGGAGTAATGCGTAAATTGCTTTTTTATTGGATGCGTAATGGAGAAAAGAAAAACGAAGGTAGTCTTTGAATTAGCAAGAAGAATGTGAAACAAATTTCTGAAAAACTTTCTGTTCTTAGAGATTTAATGCCCGATGAGTTAAGTAGAAAACCAAGATCTTTAAAATTTATTGATACATGGAAAGCTACTGAATTTCACCAGTTTATTTTATATTTGGGCCATACTGTTTTGAAAGATATTTTACCAACAAGATTATATGTTCACTTTTATGTTTGCATGTTGAAATTGGTATTTTATCTAATCCTATTTATTCCAAACAAGAAGCATATATTGATTTTGTGAGAAAACTTCTTAAATCATTTGTTGAAGACATGAAAATGATATATGGTGAAAGATCCCAAGTGTATAATGTACATAATCTTATCCATATAGCAAATGATGTTAGATTCTACGGACATATTCCATCCAGCATAATTCGTGGAGTTCAGCTTTTCGATTGTGTTGCCGGCCATTTTTCATCAACTTTAACAAAAAAAAAATAATGAAGATGAATGATAAAAATAGAATTTAAAAATATAAAACTTTCTTCATAATCTTCTTCAAAAAAAATTTTTTTTTTTTTTTTTTTTTCAGACATGTACTAAATTTTTGCCCCCCCCCCCCTCTTTTTAATCACGCTGCGTCATTCTTTTAACTTAAATTTTTCTCATAGACCTCTATAAAGGGTAACTTTATTGCACTACTTTATTGCAACAATAAAGTAGTGCCATCCAACCTCGGGGCCCTGGCAAAGCAATTAGTGGGACCCAACATATACTGCAATACTAGACTAATAAAATTTATTTTTTAATTGTATATTATATATATATAGATAATAAAATGTTTAAAAAATACCACTACTTTTACATTTAATGTGCATAGTTATTTTTAATTTTGTAAACTTCTAAGCCGCTTTAGCAGGGCGCATCGCCCGGTGGCTCTTTTTTTGCACCCGGCGGCTCTTTTAAACCCTTCCGAATTCCGATGCGCCCGGCTGCCCTTTTAAGCACTTCATATGCGCCCCGTGGCAATTCAATTGATACCGGGAAAATATCGCAAATTCTAGGGACTCTAAACAAACCAGTTCAAAATATGTTTTATGAACAAGGTACAAGTGTGCCCTTATTTTAGAATAGTGTTCTCTTTAAAAAAAAAAAAAATGTACCTTTTTTCAGAACAGCGTTTCCGTTTTGAAAAATCTACTCTTTTTTTAGAATAGTGTTCCCTTTTTGAAAAATTTCCGCCTGGCGGTCCTTTTTTTCTAGCGTAAACTTTACTTTTACAATATTTAATTTATTTATTTTATGTTCACCATTGTTGAATTCAGGGGGTGGCCTGTGGGGGGACATTTTCCCCTTCCCAGAGCAATGCAAATCCCCCCCCCCCCAAGAATTCTATAATGTCCCCTCTGAGTTACAGAAATCTCTGAATGACACAATACAGAAGAAAAATGTCTGAATTCAACACTGGTTCAACACTGAATTCAACATGCCCCAACCTGAAAAAAGTGCCTTTACTCCTTTGTTTATTAAGAAAATTACTTGCATAGTAAAAATAAACTCATTGCTGTCTTTAAAATAGTGTTCTGTCTATTAAATATTAAAAAGTAGTTTTAATTATCAAACGAATGCCTTTTCAAGAAATGCGCTTAAAAATCCAAAAGTGCCCTTTTCCCACAAGCAGCACCCTGCCCTTTTTTAAACCTGGGGGAAACTCTGTATAAAACCTTTTATACTATTTTTATAGTTTTTATTTAGCACCTTTAGGTAATTATTGAAATAATTAACTATGGGTATTGTGATTTGTTATATGTTAGCATCCATGCTAAAAATTCTATACCAGCCCTTGATTTCTCAGTACTGAATATTTTAAAACTTTTGTTTTTACATTAAAAATATTTATTGCAGATGTATTGCATTCACCTACTGATCCTCCACGAGCAGAATCTGTTAGTAAAGACATTAGTAGTAATCTATTAGCAGTAGAGCAGTATCAAAGTGCAAGCACATCCAGTCAACATGAAACACAGGTGAGAATGGAAATTGATACAAATGCAAAAAAAATTCATAAATGTGGTCCTTGTGCATTTGAAACGCACAACTTTAATACATTCAATTGGCATATCAATAAGTTTCACAATGGAAAATATTTTCTTCAATGTGTAAATTGTAGTCAGAATTTATATTCTAAAGGTGCGTATAGGATACACATAAACAAATGTCAGACGAAACCTATGCTAGCTCTTCCACATATGGAACCAGTGCCAATAGTTTTTTCGCCCACAAAAAACAAATCTGAACCGAATAAAGACAAATCCCTTGGTATAATAACAGAACTTTGTATAGAGTTGGAAGGCAAACACAGAGCTTCAAAGGTATTAATTGATACCGTAGTGTCAAAAGTCCAAAATGTTCTAGAGGAGTGTGGGTCAGATTTATCCCTCAATGAAATGGCCTCGAATTATTCTCGAAAAAAACACTACTCTAAGTTAGGCCTGTATATACAGCCGGAAGAATGTCTGTTAGGAAGTGACAATGCTGCCAAAGGTTATTATATTCCTCTCAAATCACTACTTACAAATTTATTACAGAGCCCTGATTATAGCAAATACTTCTGTAATCCATATAAAGGAGACAGTGAAGTAGAAAATGGGGTTTTGTTAGATTTTTTTAATGGCTTGAGATATTCGACTCATCCTGTGATACAAAAGCATCCGAACAATGTCATAATTATGATGCTGTATCATGATGACATTGAAATAGCTAATCCATTGGGGATGAAACGTTCCCGAAAAGGAAAACAAACAATGTTTTACATTGTATTTTTGAACATCCCAACCCACCTTTGTTTACAATTAGCACATATCCACCTTTTGGCAGTAGCACAAGCCAGTTTTGTAAAAACACCAGAAGCCAAATCAATTCTGCTGAAGGATTTTTTTCAAACGTTAAATGTTCTGGCAAATGAGGGGTTGCTTTTAAATGCATTTGATGGTACTCACAAATTTTATGGTTGTCTGTTGGCATATACTGGGGATTTACTAGCTTGTCACAACATTGGAGGCTTCAAGGAAGGATTTTCTGCCGTTGTGAAACAACCATGTCGTACGTGCAAAGTTTCCCAGCAAGAGTACAAGACTTGTTCATACCATTCAATGTGCAACTTAAGAACAGACTTGGAAATTAGCAAACAATTACAGCAGTTGGGGAATGCACAAAATAATGCTGAACGAGAAAGCTTATTCAAAGAATTTGGGTTAAATTCACGTTCAATTCTTTGTGATTTGCCATACTTTTCCTTAACAAAAGACTTGCTGTATGATCCCATGCACATTTTCCTGGAAGGGGTTGCACCAAAGGAAACAACATTGTTTCTAAAGTCATGCATCGATGAAGGTTATTTTACCAGAAAAAAACTAAATGATTTACTTTCCAAATTCAAATTCCATAGTTCAGTGAGTAAATCTTTATATCCAAGAGTTTTTGAAAGTAATCTGCAACTCAATGCTTCAAGCAGTGCTTGTTACAATTTGATTATCCACCTTCCATTCATTCTAAAAGACTGCTTCAAAGATGAATCTCCAGATATTTTGATTTGTTTCATAAAACTAATTCAGATTATCCAGTTTATTTTATCTCCCATTATTCACATTGAAATGCTGGATAAATTAGAAAACCTTATTGCCACGCACCAACAGCTCTTTATTAGATGTTATGGTTTTGAGAATATCATTCCCAAAATGCACATGATGATTCACCTGCCAGAACAAATCAAACAACATGGTCCCACAAGGCATCACTGGACTATGCGTATGGAAGCAAAAAATGCCATAGCCAAAAACAAAAAATATTTTAATTTCAAGAATCTTTCATTGTCAGTGAGTGAATATTTTCAAATGCATTTTGCTGCAATTTTTTGGGATAGAGATGCAAAAGTAAAAAGGGAAATATTCACACCACATTTTCAGTTTTTTGATATAGGAAAAGAAAGCATTATTATAGAGAAGTGTTATATAAATAGTGATATTACTGAAAGTGATTTGGGTAAGAATTGTATATCATTGCATAAAGTAATGATCAATTCTGTGCCTTTTTCAGTTGGTGACATTGTATTTTCTGGCAATATGGTTGCTGATAAGAATACTTTTTCAAAGATTGTTAGAATTCTGTTGTTTAATGAAAAACTCTATTTTTATTGTAATGTTCTTTTCATTAAGCAATTTCACAGAAATATTAATGTATTTGAAATGAAAGCTTCAAAAATATCCAATACTTTTATAGCAGCAAATCTTTTACATCCATGGCCTCTGTTAAGTTACTTAATTAACGAAAATATATATGTAATACTTCCTTGTATATATCATTGTAATACTTTATTTGATTAATATATGTAAATTTGTAAGCATTGATTTTCTCCTCCCCAGCAGAGTAAAAAAAATTTCATAGATGTTTTGACAATTTAAAGTCAATTGAAGATCTCTATTTTTTGCCTGTGCAATTTATTTTTATCTCAAAATTGTTTAAATGTATTTTTAAATAATCACAAACATAGGTTGATGTAGCAAATCTTAATGTATTTCAATTATATCAATTTGCTTTTTCTTTGTTATCAAGAATTTCTTAAAATAGCTTTAGATTTTTCAAAAAAGAAAAAAAACCTACCATAATTTCTGACCTATAATCCGTGGATCAAACAATCATATTCAGACCCCAAAATTTTATTTAATAATTCAAATTCAAGTCAAGTATTTACAGTGATTTAGCAAGTTACATTTTATAAAATAAAATTTCTGGATTGAAATATAATTTTTTGGTCTGCGAATTATAGTCTGGAAATTATGGTATGTTTCTGGTCATCTATAACCCATTTGAGCTATCTACAAACAAAAATCAATTACAGAGGAAGTAATTATAAATTATGTTAAAGGAATTGAAGTATAACAAAAAAATTTTTGATTCTGTGTGGGGGGCAAAAATCAATACTTATCTACCCATCTTCATAGTTTTGAATTCAAACTGTAAATATTTTTCATATGTGTATTTGTATATATTTAATGTTTTTAATTATCTGCTAATTATAAATCTGAAATATATTAAAGCAATTGAAGTGTCTGAAAAATTGAAAAAAAATGTTGATCCTACTGGCAAAAATTTATTCTTATCTACCCATCTTCTTTATTTATTATTGAAAGTGTATATATTTTTAATATGCATATTTTAGTGTATTTTTAGTGAACTATCCAAAAGTTTATTGAAAGTGTATATATTTTTAATATGCATATTTTAGTGTATTTTTAGTGAACTATCCAAAAGTCATCTTTATCAAATTTTTGCAAATTTTTTTCATGCATCATAAAGAACATGGCACAGTTAAACATTGCTATCCCATATTTCAAATAAACATTCTTTTTTTTTTTCCTTCATGTTTATTCAAAGCAGGAGTTCCTTTGCGAGGAACAAATTTTGCACACAGATGAAGAATTGGTTGACAGTCCAACATCTGTTGTAAAACCTCCAATAAAAAAGGGTCCAAACCTTCTGCAGACATTCCATTGCCAGAATTTTCGCATGTTTTGAAGCCTCTACTGGATGGAGAGATATTGACTAAAAAAGATCATTCGACTCTGAGTTCGATATTGAAAGAAGAGCTGATCTCATATCTAAAATAAGTTTCTTATTTTTCCTTTTCAAATTGCATTTCATTATTATTTTAAATATTGCTTATTTTTTGCATTTCTTCTTTCAGTCGTGAAAATCTTATATGCAATGAGAACAGCAGTACGTTGCGATGGCAGTATAGAAATTTAGGCGAAACACTGGCTTCAAGATATCCTAAAATGCTGTTTGATTTGCCAAGCAGCAGGCAAAAAAAAACTCGAAAGGAAAAAGCTCCTATTTATGTAAGTTTCAGCTATATAGTACACATATTTCTTTCAGTCATACCAATAAACATTATGCATCTGTCGTAAGACTAAATTTTTCTACCCAATTCTCTATTTCAGACAGTCTTTATGCGCCGACTAAGCCAAAGAAGGAAAATGCAGCGTTTGCGCCAAAAAGCAAAAGATAAAATATCTGATATTCAACATGATGTGGCTGTAGTTGAAATAATTGAAGTCTCTCCTGAAGATGCTGTATCTGAATTAAAGGTAACTTACTGTAAACAGTAAATATTTAAGCATTATAAAAGTTGTTTTACAAAAGACATATATGATTTTTAGTAATTACTGTTTCAAGTATCAGTATCTTTGTACTCAAGGGTTTTTAATTCATGCATTTCAGTCAGTTACATCAGATGCAGCAAAAAATAGCAGTAATATAGAAAGAATAAATGACCTTTTAAAGATATCATATGAAATTCGGCAAAAAGAGGAATTAGCAGAATTGCCCCCATTTCTGATGTCCCAAACATATGTAAGTTAATCTTAGCTCTTTTTTCTTTCAACCTTTGCATTATATAATTATAAAATGTTGCGAATAACTTATTGACTAAAATTTAATTGATTTCAATCAGGAAGGTTGTTGTTTTTAATACTGAGAATAAAGAACAGAGAGCTGTATTGATGGTAGGTGAAATACTCGCCTTAGGCATAGACATAAAAGGACATAGCATTACATTTTTTACATTGCTGCATTATTTCAGATTTATACACACAAGTTAACTTTTATTAAGCTTTAAAATAGAACACGAGTCATTTAGTATGTGTTAGTAATATTTTAACATTTTGAAGTTCAGGCATGTGGAAAAAAGTAAATGTGGCCCTTGATTATTTCTCAGTTATATTTTATTCTTCTTTCCTGTTTTAGAAGTCGTATTATTAGTGAAGTTTTACTTTCTTTGGTGTATTAAAGATTTATTAATCAGTTTCTAGATGTTATATCAATAAAGGAATGAATGTTGCAAGAACAGTAGCAAACTGTTAAAATAAGTTAGTAAAATAAGCTGTTAAAATTGTAATCAAATAATTGCCTGTACTGCATAAAACAATTTAAGCACACTCATCTATGTGCATATTATTAAAGTTTTTTTACTAGATTCATAATTATCCACATATTTTACATTTTATTTTATACAGTTAAGCAAACTGCCAAAAAAAAAAAAAAAAAAAAAAAAAGTTCTTCATTGAGAAGAGTATAAAAATTTTTATACCTTTCTAAAATAATTTTAAACCTATTTTAATGCAGTTAGATTTATCAGCTTTACATGACCATTTTCACATCCATGGCAAAGGGAGACTGGTTTTTATGCCTTTATTTGTGTGTGTTTCTATGTCTTTATAGCTAATAAGTGTGTGATTTTACTATTAAAGACTGGTGATAAACTGTTCACTTTCAGCTTGAAACAGAAGTTGAACTTAGGCTTGCTTCATCAATGGCTGAGATGGAGGCAAAAATTCAAAAGGCATTGATGAAAATGTCCACCATATACTCAGTTTCTGGAACAATCCTGGAAATGGAAAAACTCATGGAGCCAAAAAGAGCTACATGGAATGCAATTACGATGGTATTTTTAAATTTATCTGCATATGTGTTAAAAATTTCTGTTATAATATTAAAAATTTGCTAAGATTGTAGGATTGGCTACCACCATGTGCCAAAAGAGGTAAGCAGTATAATTTTAAAACTGTAAGATAATGATTAATGAAGAGAGTTCAGATTTTTCAAATACATTAATCCCTATTTTAGCCAATGAGGCAACATATAGCAGAACATAGCAAAAATATAAGAAATTGTTATTATTAAAATTTAACTCTGGAGGGAAAAAAATCATTAAAATTCCTTAAACAAAACAAATATTGATTAATCTTGCAAAACTAAAGAATTAGAGTACTTGAATAAAAAAATTTATAAGTCATTGTTCTAGAGATAAAGTTTATTTATACACCCATGAAAGTAATAGAAATGGATTCATGAATAAATATTAAGTTTTTTGGGCATGATAAGAGTTCCTTAAACTTATAATCTTGCAGCATCAGAAACATGAACAATTTATGAGTATTTATACATGATAAATATAAAGTAGACTGTAAACTTCAATCCATTTTCATAACAAGAATGGTGATCATTACTGTAAGCATTACTTGAAAATAATTCAAGGAATAAACCCACTTATTTCGCAACATCAGAACCAAGTCTAGAGCTCATACATCATGGTATATATCTAAAGTTAAACACCATAAATAAATTGCACATGCAATCCTTACAAAGGAATAGTGCACTGCCAACATACATATACAAATGTAATAACAATTCTGTAAACAAATGTGCACATCATGCACTTTTATGTGTCAGAACAATTTAATCAAAGTTTTTAACTGCTTAAAATAAAGTTTTAATTAAATTTTAGATTTTAGAACACACTTGTTTTTAGATACTCATCTTTACCTTTTCAATAATAATTTTATTCTTATGGGCTACCACTTGAGTACACTTGTGATCACTAAAGTAGAATGAACTTCCATAAACCATCATTTAATGCACATTAAAATATTTTAGTGAATTAAAAGGAGGTTGTATCAGACTTAACCATGAATACACATTAAAAGATATTCTCCTATAGGTGCATTTTTCATTATTAAATATAAATAGATTGAACAAGTACTTAGACTTAATTTAAATTCAGTATTTTCCTTTTTCTACTTGCAACTGCACCAGTAAAATTTTCATATTATAATTTCACTTTTTCAGATATATAATTCATATGCAGAAATATTCGAAATTTTCATGTAACCCTGTAGTGAGCTCTTAAGAAATCTTACTGAATTATCAGCTTACATGACCTACATAATTGACAATTTAGTTAGGTTTCCTATCCGCATCATAATATTTATACTCATTGAAGATTGTTTATTTTAGATATTGAGAAAACAGTAAACTGTTTACTACATCAACTTTTCAAAGTAGAAAATTTCACAGGACGTTAAATTTTCAACACTGATCTTTGTTTACATTAGCATTAGAAAGTAAAAAAAAAAATTATTTTATGCATATGCATGCACACAATTTTTTTAGATTGTTTTAATCAAAAGTAAAAATATTAAATTCATTTTATTTTTAAATAAATGATTTAATTTAATAATACCTTGATTTAAAGAAAAGGTAATATTTACAATTAACGTACTAAAGTGTTCTTATATATAAGTGAAACTTTTGAAAATGTCTCTTTAAAAACTTGTCTCATGACATAGCTGCCAATCTTCCCTTTTAGGTAGATTTCGTATGAAATGCTACCTATTACATTCTCCCCAATCTCGGAATTTTAGAAAAGTCTTTGCAGATCTACGTACATCATGACCCATAGAACCCAAAACAACCCCCAGTTCAAAACTTTCTATCTATCTATCTATCATTTTTTATGGACACCATAACTTCCATAATTCTGCACAAATCTTTTCCAAACTGATACATAAAATCAAGGGGCAGAAAATCCCTGTGAAGTTCGTTAATGGGCAAAATCGGACCAAGGAGATGGAAATAGGGAGGGTTTTTGTGAAAACAGAAAAAACATCATAACTTCTTAAATATTGTACATATTGAATCAGTTTAAAATTATTATCACTTCTAGAAAAAGGGCCAAAAATTTATGTGCGATAAATGTTTTATATAATTAAAAATGGCTTCAAGGAGCGAAAAAAATAGGGTTTTAGTAAGAAAAAATTCATAACTTCATCAATTCACAAGCTATCATATCCACTTAAATTTATTATAAATCTTCTTAAAATTATCTACAACTTTTATATTGACAAGTTTTTGATAGGACCAACACTTGCAGAAAAAATAATCACATCCCTGTCAATCCGGCACTAAGGCAATAAAGTATGATTGACGTGATGAAAAGTTTTGACAACCCTCAAAAATGCTGTATATATGGTTGTGTATACACACACATGTCACAATAAAAAGACCATCAGAATTTAAATCGTTGGTGAAATTAGTACCTAACTTCGAAATCTATCTGTGCCTGGTAGGCCGAGCTGGGAGGGATTTTTTTTTTCTTTTTAAACAAAAAAATGTTTTGATCCAGACATTTTACATTATGAATGTAATTAAATAATTAGCACCTAAAATCAAAACATAATATTAAATAAATTATTTGGGTTCATTCAGATTAAAAAAAAAAAAACTCCTGAAGATTTGTAGTTATGTAATACAATGTAAGGTGTGAGATGTTAATATTTCCAGTTACAGTGATTTCTAGAATGCAAGAGGAGGCAAGATAGTTATACAATTTTTTTTAAAACCTGTATTAGAATTTGTTTATGAATAAATGTTAAATATTTAAACTATATTTCTGATTAATTTCTTCCTAGGGTGACTATACTTCTGAACAGGAAAGACCTGGTCCAAGCATTTTTTTTTTGGAAGTGATAAGTTTCTACTCTGCAAGAAACATCAAATTGTGCATTTAGAAAATGATTGTACATTGGAACATGCTGCTATTTTATTATTAGGATTGTATTATATTTTTAATTTAACTTTTCCTGCAGCATATGGACAATTCTTGGGTTTGCTGCAAAATATTGTTGTTGAAGGGAAGAAATTTCCCAGGCAGTTTTCAACAAATCATCTTATTCAAGTAACCAAGAATTTGTGTTAACGTTGTTAAAAATACAGCTTAAGGTCCCTCATCAGTAAAATCTCAAATTCCCCTCGCTAATGCTAAACCAATGGGCTTAAGCATGTGAAGAATTCATATTTTTAAAATATCTCCTTGGGAAATTAATATTTTTAACTTCTGTTTTTTGTGTCTTTCTTTCTTAGTTGTCAAATTATTTCTAAAATACATATTTAATTTATAATTTTATGTGTTAAAATCTTAATGATCACACTTCAAATAAAATTAAGCTTATATTTAAAAAAATTTTGACAACTAAGAAAGAAAGACACACATCCTTAAGAATAGTACACAGAAAACAGAAGTTAAAAATATTAATTTCCTAAGGAGACATTTTAAAAATATGAATGCATCACATGTTCATTGGTTTAACATTAGCGATGGAAATTTGAGATTTTACTAGTGAGGAGCCTTAACCTTTCAGCGGGCGCGCCTGCGCAAATTTTACGACAAACGGAATATTCCTTACGCTGCTTTCACAAACTGTATCGAAAGTGCTTCAAGGTCATTCCTATTCCTTTATGGGTCCCCTCCCTTCGCGATGAAATGGGTGTGATCCAATTCCAAGGTTAAATTTCAGCTTCGCAGTAGGTTTTATGCAGAGCTGTGCTATATTCGTAAAGTTTACGACACGCGTCCGCTCTTGCGAGTTGAAATAATAATTTTTTTCTTGTTTTTAAAGCTTTATTTCGGCAGCTCTATATTTAATGTTTATTACACTGTCTTATCAGTTGATTTCATGTAGTCTAAAAATATATTTTTAGTAGAATTTTCAAAATATGGCTTCAAGATGGGTAAAGTATGAAGATATTCCACGCCTCCTTCAGGAACTATCTGATGAGGAAAAAGAAGATAATAATGAGGAAGCAGATCTGGAAAGTGACAGTGATCTTAGTGATGAAAATATCGAAGTAAATTGCATCAGCAGTGAATCCGAGCAAAGTATTTCTGAGGACGAACAAGAAAATGCATTTGAAGATGAAGAATTTTACATTGGTAAAGACACAACTCCAAATGGCGTAAAATAAAATACACGAAGTGCTCGAAGACAAAAAAGCTGAACATTGTCAAAGTTCTTCCTGGCATCAAAACTTTTGCGAAAAATATAGAAGACGAAGTTGGATCATTTATGAAAATAATAGATCTAATTATGATTGATGAAATTTTGAAATGTACAAACCAACATATAAATCAGTTAAGATCAAAACATAACTACTCCAGAGAAAGAGACTGTCAAGATGTAACAAGATGTGAAATGATGGCGTATTTTGGACTATTGTATTTGATAGGAATAAAAAAGGGACATCATGCCAATGTGAAAGAATTATTTTCAAATGATGGTACAGGAATAGAAATAGCAAGGAGCGTCATGAGCTATAAGAGATTTTTATTTCTAACGAGATGTCTTCGATTTGATGACAGAACAACAAGAATTTCCAGACGTAAGGAGGATAAGCTGGCAGCTTTACGAACAATTTTTGATTGTTTTCTAAGAAATTGCAATAACTGTTATAGTATGAGTGAATTTGCTACGATAGATGAAATGTTGCATCCCTTTCGTGGTCGTTGCCAATGGTTTCAGTATATTCCAAGTAAACCTGCAAAATACGGAATAAAAATGTACGCTCTATGTGATTCAAAAACTTTTTATACATACAATCTCGAAATTTATTGTGGATTGCAACCTAATGGTCCATATGCAGTTTCAAACTCTCCACTAGATGTTGTGAAAAGGTTGGTTACTCCAATTGAAAATTCGCGCAAAAATATAACTACAGATAATTACTATACTGGTATTCCTCTGGCAGATTTTTTGCTGCAAAAGAAGCTGACACTTGTGGGTACCCTAAAGAAAAATAAGAAGGAAATTCCACCAGAGTTTTTGCCATGCAAGGAAAAGGTGGTTAAATCGACAATATTCGGTTTTCAAAAAGATAAAGCTCTTGTTTCTTATGTCCCTCGAAAGAACAAAGCTGTCATACTCCTGTCTACAATGCATGACACATCAAATATTGACAAAGATACAGGTAAACCGGAAATTATCTTGGATTACAACTCTACAAAAGGTGGAGTAGACACTGTCGACAAAATGTGCGCTACATACTCTGTTTCGCGGATTACAAGGAGATGGCCATGTGCAGTCTTTTACAGCCTTATGAATATTGCCGGAATAAATGCACAAATTTTATATATGCTATCAAAACCTGCAGAAAATCCTCCAATTCGAAGAATTTTCTTGAAAAACTTAACACTGGGACTTATGAAAGAACACCTTACAGCTCGAGCCAAAATTCGTTCTTTACCACGTGATATTACAACATTTCTAAGTCTTAATTATGCCTTACCTTCTGAAGCAAGTACTGAAGAAGAGAGAACGCAAGAACAAAGAGTACAGAAACGCGGAACTTGCGGTGTGTGTGTAAAAGAAAGAAGAAGATCATCAGCATCAATGAAATGCTATATATGCAACAGATATACCTGCAAGCAACATTCTCTTACAAAAATTCGATGCCTTGAATGTCAGGAGAGTGATGCTAGTGACTAAAAACTTATAAAATATAATTATTTCTCTTATAATCTATATCCTTTTTTGATTTTCACATCCTTTTTATGCGGTATTATTGTTTATCTCATTGTTTCTCATGTTAAAATTTTGTCAATATTTCCTTTTATCTTAAAAAAGTGTATTGTTTTATATTTCCAACTATAATAAAAGTTTAATTTGATCCATTGATATGCAAAAATTGTTTTTTAATTTAACTTATATTATAATTGTGAAATGTCTTGGATTTATAACAGCGCAAATATGGGAAAACTTTTTGTCGTAAAAAATACGACACGCGCCTGCTCATGCAAAAAAATATAGCGCGCTCGCTGGAAGGTTAAACATAAAATTTTTCCACTGTTATTTTTCTTATTTTATGTTTTCTTGATGAATGGAGTATATTATTTAATAAAATATACTTGTATTTATATGTCTTGTATTTTTATTTCCGCACATCTGTTGTATTATATTTTAGTTTACAGCACATGCTAAGTTCTTAAGTATCAATATAGTGACAATGATAATAATAATTTTTTTGACAATATTATTTTTGAGGGTTAAAAAATTTTGGGGAAAAATTGGGTTGGTTGGTTGGTTGGTTGGTTGGAGTTTTATGGCACAAAGTCCCTGTAGGGACATGCTGCGCCAAGAAAAAGTTGAGTGAAACATACTTAAAAATTAAAAGTTACAGCAAAATACTGTCAGAAATATAAAAGTGAAAAAACAAAGTAAAATGAAGAAAGCAATGTGATGATACATGTAATTAAAATAATGCACAAGGAAAGCGACAATACACAAGGTTTTAAAAGTTAAAACATAGTTAAAAGACAAGAATATTTAAATTAAAAAATTCTAAAAGCTCTAAAGTTATGAAAAGTTATATGTTCAAGAAAATAAGCATAAAATGCTATATAATACTGCTTTAAGAACGAAGTTATAATTCAAAATTTTAAAACGATATAAAGCTACGTAGGATGAATAACTTCAAAAACTGTATTATTGTCATCGTTATCAGAGTCATAACTACAAGAGTCCATAGCCTCTTCTGCATAGTTGAGCAGCTGTTTGTGATCTTTAATATTAGTTATTGCTGGGCTAAGACATGATTTATTGCCTTTTCTCTTCACAGTTTTCCACTGTGAAGAGATTCGAGTTGGAGGTTTCTTTCTTTCTTTTTGCGCGAAAGTTTTTTCATTTGCTTTCGGAGTTGGACAAACAATAGGTTTCACTAATTTGCTTTTATCTGGAGCTGGCATTTGTTTAGTCTTATGTTCGGCGGATATTTTTGATTTAACTGATGATGTTCGGGGAGAATTAGGTTTCTGTAATGATAGAACTGGAGATGAAGCAGCCTTAGTTTCAGTCTGTTGATTAGATGACTTTTTGGATCCAACTGGAGATTTCTGTGACTGAGTAAGTTGATATTCTATTGTAACTGGTTCTGAGGATGGTAGCCAACGTTCCAATAATGGGGTACCATAGCATTTACTACCAAGAGAGACGTCCCGGGTTTTTTTAGGTGAAGTATTGGTTGAATGTGTCATAGATGTATTATTTGGTGGAAAAGAGCACTCGGTCTGGGTACTGATGTGCCTTACGGATTTTGGTTGTTGTTTGAGTATACTAGAGTAAGAAACCCCGATAGTCGGGGTTCTAGACTCAACAAGTTTACGAGCTTCGGGGTAGGAAATTTTTTCAGTTATTTTAATAGCAATTATTTCTTTTTCACGGATCCAGTTAGGACAAGAACGGGAGTATGCTGGATGATCACCCTTACAATTTATGCAGCGTTCGGACTTTTTACAAGATTTACCGTCGTGGCCTACTTCTGCACAACGAGGGCAGGTAACAGTACCACGACAAGTAGTGTTGGTATGACCATATCGTTGACATTTGAAACAACGGAGAGGATTTGGAATATAAGGCTGGACAGGACAGCTTAGGCAGGCTGCTTTAATTCTAGTAGGTAAATTAGGACTATTGAAAGTCAGAATGATGTGCTTTGTGGGAAGCACTTTCTCATTCCGACGAATTGTTATACGGCGTACATCGATGACATTTTGGTCTTTTAAATTTTCTAAAAGTTCTTCTTTTGTAGACAGTAAAAGGTCAGGTTCCGATATTACACCACGGCAAGTATTCAGAGTTTGATACACTGTAACAGAAACATAGATAGGTCCTATTGTATTAGCATTTGAAAGAAGCTGAGATTGGCTAGCTGAAGAGACCTCAACAAGCAAATCTCCAGAATGCAGTTTTTTAAGTGAACAGTTGTCACCAAATACAGAATGAAATGTTTTTGCAATAAGAAAAGGTGAAGTTCTCTTAAAAGAACTACCAGAGAGGCTATCAGTGCGTTTAATTACAAAAAAACGAGTGAATGAAGAATTTGGTTCATTTTGCTGCTCTCCACATGGGAGAGAGTTAGAAGAAAATGAGTTTTTTCCATCCATGTTAGAAAAAAATAATGATTCAGACCCCGGCCGCACCACCTACTACCGAGCCCAACAAGGGGATACACAATCGTGCACCAGTGCTAACCAGGGCCCATACGGTCACAAGACATTCCTATGCCAGTCTCCACCCTTAACAAGATGGCTAGTAAATGCTCGCTCACTTGATCCCCAGCCAGTGATCAAGTCAGCTGACCAGCCGATTGATGCATACGGGACCAATATGCACCTCCCGTCTACCTGAAGCAGAGGCCAAAGCAGTGTGTTGGTTTCCCTCAACTGCCAGGATCCCCCTTTCCAGGGACACGGGACACCACGCACGGCAAACACGTGGGTGGTTTACAATTCTCCATGAGTCGATATACAGGATGATATCGGCTCATGCAGAATTGCCCTCACCTCCTAAGAGGAAACCACAATGAGAGTGAAACAAAGAGGAAAGAAAGGCAAGAGAAAAAAGAGGAAAAAGAAAAGACAAAGATCGCTCAGGAACCCGGGGTTGCGAAGCCCGTGAATACCTAAAGAAGGTATCCCCCTGGGGGAGGGAAAAATTGGGAGTAAAAGAAAGGGATATTGAACATCTATCATAAATTGAGGGCATTCTAAAATTGAGATATTACAATGAAAGCTAAGACAGGGGGGGGGGGAAGGGGGCTTGATGCTTTACTTTTATAGCAAAAAAAAAAAAAAAAAAAGCAATTTGACTATCTGAAACTGTGAATCGGAAACCAAATTAAATTTTTCTCCTTAATTATTTGTTTTATTTGCACAGATAATTTATTAATTTAATTTAGTATGAAAATGAATATTTCTTGGAGACAAAATATTTAAAATAAAATTATTTGTATGAAATAGAAAGATTGTTATGGAATGTTTGGTTACAAATTTAATTTAATATTTAGTATTTTCAAAATGTTAGAATTAATTGTACAGCAATGTAAAAGTTAGTAATGTTTGGCTAGGTAAATAAATGCTGGTACAACAAATTATACATTAGGAATAGTTTATAGTGGAAATACTATTCTTTATTTCTGGCATTTTTCAATTAAATGGTTGAAAACAGGTATCCATTTAACCCTTAACTGAAAACAAGAAACATTTCAAACAAAAGTAACTTCCTGTCTGTGAGACTGCTAATTTCTAGAAATTGCTATAAAACATAAAATACAACGAAATATTTTTTTTTTTTTGGGGGGGGGGGGGGGGGATATTTTTTTTTATTTTAGCTTTTATTTACAAAGTTTTAAACTAAATTTTGATTTATGCCATTTGATTTTATTCAAAGAGTTCTTCTGTTTTTTTTTGTTTTTTTTTAAATTGCTGTCAGAACATAAGTTTCTGTATTTGATTTTAACCCATAATTAAATAACACTATTATTTCTACCCGTATCAAATGACACCTTTTAAAAGATTTTGATTTTTTATTATTATTATTATTTTCAGATTAATACAACCACAAATTATTTTTACTGTTTCTATTACTTATTAAACTTTAAAAGTTACTGGTAAAATAATCGTACATAAAATTTTTTAAAGGTATCATCTGACATCGCTAGAAAGAATGTTAAATATCACAAGCTCAAAGGCGAAATGAATTGGAAACAAGATAATTTACCATCAGAAAGTATTCTGCCTTAGACAAAGTTCACTCTAATTGGTGGATATGCCAAGGCTTGAAAATCTTTCTTCAGAGTTTAGACTTTAGTTTTTGTACATCTAATTTCCTTTTTTCTAATGTCCCTCTAATTGTCAATTAGCCAAATCCTAAACGGAGCTTTAGGATAACATAAGTTCCAATTTAAAAATGTTTTAAATATTCTCCATCATATTTAAAAGCTTTAAGTTACTAAATGTAAATTTTTATATGTTCCCTAATGTGGATCATAAAGCTATATTAGAAAAACTTATTTCATTCCATAATAAGCAAAACAAGAAAAAAATCATTTTTTATCCCAAAACTTACAAAGTTATGGTATTTTGAATTTTCAGCCTTTTCTGACGCAGCAAATTTTGTTTTTAAAGCCAGAAAAAGCTGAAAATTCAAAGTCTAACACTGAATATATTTTTGTTATTAAAAAAAATATATATTAGAGAATGGAGAATGTTTTTCTAAATATAGCTTATTAGGACAGGGCTATATAAAATTTTTAGTTTCATGTATTTGCATAAATAATTAATTTTGGCATAAAGTCCTTGATGATGCATGAGGACAATGATGCTTGAAACATTTTTGCTATTGGAACTATACCTTTAAAACTAATGATTAATAAATTGTCTATTGCTCAGCGACAAGCGAAGGCACCCTGTATAAACTTTATAGAGTATTTGACTTGAGTTATTTACTGGAAGTAAAAGATGAAGAATAAAATATGTGCCACCTTTAATATAAGAGGCACAGAATATAAATTCAAAGGCACACTGTGCCTCTTAATTTCAAAGGCACTGTGTACTTCTTAATTTCAAAGGCAACGTGTGCCTCTTATTTTCAAAGTCACTGTGTGCCTCTTAATATTCAGAGGCACAAAAATTCCGAATGTACCTCTTATATCAGAGGCACAGTTTTAAGAGTGTATGTTTACTTCTCTCTGAGGTAACACGGTTTTTCACTATAAACATAGCAGCTTGGTTATTGACAAATACTGTTTGGGGGTATGGATTCAAAAACTTCACAAATTTCATTCAGTAAATTGTTAATCCAAGTCCAAGCAAGGAATCAATTGCTGCATGACACATTGCCACATACTTGGCCTCAGTCGAAGATAAAGCTGTGATGGTGTGTTTTTTACTTGACCACAAGACAGGTGAATTTGCCAATAAAATTATGTATCTACTAAAGGATTTTTGATCAGTTCTGTCGCCTCCCTAGTCGGCGTCTGAAAAAACTTGTAATCCTTTTCCAGTCTTGATAAATTTCAACTTCTTGTGCTTAGTCCCTTTAATATATCTTAGTATGTGCTTAATTCCCTCCAGTGTTCTTCACTTGGTCTTTCGTTGAATTGACTCATGTAGCCTGATGCATAGGCTAAATCAGGACGAGTCCCACATGCTAGATAAAGGAGACTACCAACTGCCTATCTGTATGGTATCTTGTTACTCTCTTCTTTTATGTTTTCCCACTGATGGTCTTCAAGCTTTTTGTACTTTATGTTTGGATCTAGTGGTGTAGCAGCAGGCTTGGCTTCAGACATTTTGAATGTTTCAAGAACTTCTGTTACATAAGCAAACTGATCTAATGTGATGGATCCATCATCATTCTTGCTTATTTTCATTGATAAAATTTGACTAGCTGGGCCTAGATCCTTTGCATTAAATTGCCTTTTGATTTCTTGCTTAAACTTCTTGATATCTGGTAGTTTTCCAATGATGAGGAGATCGTCTACATATATTCCAATAATGAGGCTTCTTTCACAATTGTAATATATACAGTAAAACCTGTGTAAGTTGACCACTTGCGTTGCCACACTTCAGTGGTCAACTTATAAAGGGTGATGATCAATTTTTTTTTTTTTTTTTTTTTTTTTAGCATAATATTCATTCCATGTCATTTTTTCCCACAAATTTTATTTATTGACAGGGCTTTAAAATAATATTGTATTACCACGCATATTTCTAACACCTTATAAAAGAAAAGATTAATTACAAGAATGAATTAATCGTTTTGTATCAATTTTTAAATCAACAACTATTTATTTAAAAAAAAAAAACAATCAATATACAGCCAATTAATGATTCTTCAAACTATACTAGTTATTACACATAATTTATAAAAATCATAAAAAACACTTGTTTTTTCTCATGTTAAGACACATACACATTCTAAAATTAAGTTTGTCATTTACATTACCTATTTGTCCAAGAAGAAATTTGAAAGTTCAACTAATTTTCTTTTTAGAGCCATTATATGTTAACAAAATCTTCCTTGTTAAAAAGCAATTACAAAACATAAATGTCTTGAATACTACCTCTACACAAAGTTTACTAGATGAAAATAATAATCAAATCCTTCTGTATTACAACACAGTTCTAGTGTAACTCATCACTTGTTGTTACAATTGCCACAAACCATTGAAACTGGTGGAAAGTGGAAATAATTCTGCTCACCAACTAGCACTTGTGGTTATTGAAAGAAGGGAAGGAATAATAAGAGATTGGGAAATAGAAGAAAGAACTCTATAATCAAAGAATGGAGGGGGAGGGTTGGAAAGCCAAATCCACAAGATCAACAGTGTAAGAATAGATAAGCCTTGAATAATTTATCTACACCTATCACTACTAAAAGCATTCCCCAGGATAATAACTATTTCACCCTTTTAGAAATTCTAGTTTAAAAAAAAAAAAAAAAAAAAAAAAAAGGAGAGAGAAAATTTTGGAGAGTTACTTTTTTTTTATTCATGATTTTGGTGGTCAAGTTATGGGCTATTTATGGGTTATTTGATGGGCATTTTATAATAGTTCTAGTCAAATTTGAATAATTTCAGTGGTCAAGATACAAGATAGACAGGTGGTCAGGTTACAAAGATTTTGTCTTATAGTTTTGAATAGGATAAATTTGGTTCCTGCCAAAAGAGGTCAACATAGACAGGTGGTCAACTTTACAGGTTTTACTGTATATGGGTCCGCATCTGATCTCTGAAGTCCATCATATTGAACCAAAAGGTCATTTAAGCAGGAGTTCCATATTCGGCCAGACTGTCGCAGACCATACAGACGTCTTTCTTTTAAGATGGCAAACGAGGTGCTCTCTTCCTTTTTATACAGATCCTTCTTGTTGAGCCATATAAATATCTTCATCTTAAGTACCATTCTGATACAGAGCTTTTATGTCCATTTGATGGATATCAAGGTTCATTTCTGCAGCAATGGCCAACAATATACGAATTGATTTCAACTTTATAACTGGTGAAAAGGTTTCTTGAAAGTCAATACCATGAGTCTGTAAATATCCTCTGGCTACTAGGCGAGCCTTGAACTTTATGCAGTTTCCAACCATATCCTTCTTCTTGCGAAATATCTATCTTGATGTAATGATCTTTGTGTCTGGTGGTTTTGGTACAAGTTCCCAAGTTTGAGCTCTTTGGAGATTTTCAATCTCAGACTTCATTGCTTCTTGCCACATTTTTGCTTCATCTGATGACAGAGCTTCTGCAACTGTTATTGGAACTTTATCTTGTACTTTCATTTCTTTTGCATTGTACAAGATATAATTGTCTAAATATTTTGGAGGTCTTGTCACACTGGACATTCTTCTGACTTGTTGGTCACAAGAAGATATACTTTGCTCTTCAGCTGTAGTGTCATTTGCGTAGTCAATTTCTTCCTCTTCCATTGCACTTTCATCTTGATCTGTGTTTTGAATTGGGGATTCTTCATTGTATTTATTGGAATATCTTGCTTGTGTGTCTGAATATTCTACATGATCATCTCAATTGGTAATTCATTTAAGTTGTTGGTATCTAAAATTTGTTCTTAATTTATATGCAATTCTTGGACTTCTGGTTGACAGGTGTCTTCTAACGCTTCTTCGTTTTCAATGTGAAGTGTAACAAAATTTTTGCCACTAACATTTGTGTCAGTGTGTTTGGTCTTGAAAGGAAAAACATTTTCCTCAAATATTACATCTCTGCTAATAAAGAATTTTCTACTCTTCAGATCATATAATTTGTAGCCTTTAATTCCATCAGGATATCCCACAAATACACATTCTTTGGCTTTAGGATCTAATTTGCTATGTCGCGAGTGGTAGCGTACAAAAAAGATCATGCTTTCTGATTACAAATCATTTAAATAGTCATACTTGCAAATTTAATTTCTTTAACTGTAAAAAGGATTCCGTGAATTTCATCAAAGTTTTGCGTTATTGGAAAAAAAAAAAATCTTGAGAGCAAACAGAAATAATCTTTAAAAGAAAAAGAACTTAAAGCAAAACCCTTCTTTTCCTTCCTAATAAAATTATATTTCTGTTGTTAATTGAATGATTTCATTCAAATTTTCAGCAAGTTGAAATAATAATAAATTAGACTGTGTACCAAATTTTTATTAAAATATAATAAGTTTTAAGAAAATTATTCCCAACGACAAAAAAGCCCACTTACTTGACTTGCTAGAGAAAAAAAGCTGATGGTTTGTTTGTGGTTTGTTTATTTAGATCAAAGAACTCGGACGCTAATGAGATAAACTTTCCATTGATAATGTTTAGTATGAAAAAAGATAGTTTCAACAAAAATATTTCATGAATATATTTACATTATTTCTATTTAAATATACTCTACTTGACTTCCAACTTAAATGCTTGAATAAACAAAACAAACGGCAGATAGATATCTCATTTTTTTTTTGCTATTACTCTGTGATGAGTTTTTTATGGATGCCCTAATTTTCAAATAAATTATGTCTCGTACTGTATACTAACAATAAGTAAATATAAATTATGTAACACTTGCTTTTTACTGCTTGTAGAACAGCAGTTAGAGTTGCAGACTTTTCATCGTCATATCTTGCTCGTTTCACAGCTCGATCATCAAAGCAATCTTTCGGCGATATATCTTCATTGTTTCTTTCAGCAATATTCTGGTTTCCATTGTTCTTATTATTTTCCAAGATATTTTCCTGATCATGATACTCATCAACTTCAGAGCTAGTTTTTTCTTTCTTGGAAATAGGATCTTCTGCTTTTTTAAATATATTTCCTAAATTTTTAGCCCAAGGTAATTTCCAGTCAATACTTTGACCAGGATGGCCTCTTTCAAAATGTGTGCTCAAGTTTGTTTTTTTTAACCATTTCAGAATCGCACACAGCACATAAAACTTTATCCCGGGATGCCATTCTAAGCACGTGTTCTTCACAATGACAGTTGATCTTAGCGGCTGCAGAATGCAGAGCTCGTATTGTTTCGTGCGCTCTCAGAATGTGCAGAAGAAAACAGGAATGAATTTAGAGGCAGGAATTTGGCGTCCGGATCAGGAGAACAGGTGCGTAAGGCTGCGTACTGCCGAGGGAAAAAATTGTCCGAAAGTTTTGGACAATTTTTTAAAAATTTTCGTTAGTGCAGACAAAAAGTGTCTGACAATTGCAGGCCAAAAGTGTCCAAAAGTTGTGGACAAATATTTTTAACTGATTTCATTAGTACAGACAAAAACTGTCCGCAAGAGATTTTCTGTGTCCGCGACTATGTTGCCATGTTTCTACCACGAGGGCGTAAAAGTATTAATATCTCAAAATTTATGCCTCTAGACCAGAATATCCCCTTAATAAGTCAAGGAGTTTGTATGACTGGGCAAAAAAAAAACTATGAAGTATCAAAATAATCAGCATAATGTATATATTTTTCCCTTGCATATAGCCTTCAGATGATTTCATAAAACTTTTTCTATAAATTACTTTTGTATTTTCTTAGAAAAGTTATTTGATCATTATACAGTACAGAACCATTTATACGGAATGTTTGGGGTCAGATGTATTCCGGATAACTGGTTTTTTCTGGTTAACTGGATGTGTATTAAAGCAGCATCTATTTCATAAGTTTTGTGGAATATGTGTGGTTGTGACTATTTCTGATTTTAAATTATTAGATTACTTGTATGAAAAATACATGCAAGAAAGATCAAAAGTTAACCAGAGTTTAAAAAAAGGTAATTTATGGGAATACTTTAGGAACAAGAATTCTCCTGTTTCCTCTGCATACAAATTAAAACATCTAAAATACAAAATCTAGTACTTGAAATGAAAACATATTTAGTTGTCATCAAATTATAAAATTGTTTCAAGCAAAGCCTATGTTAAACTGGCAGTGTGTGACACCTTTTTCTGCAAAGATTCTGAAATCAGTCTATCAGAAATATCATTCCGGATAACTGGTTTTCCAGTTAATTGGTTTCCGGATAAATGGTTCCATACTGTATTATAGTAGAGTTTAATGCATTTAACTTTTTCTTTAAGGTACCCAATGTTGATTAACCCTGTATGTGGAACTACAACAAATGAGTCGGCATAGTTAATTATATTTGTAACATGACCAAGCCAATGCAAATTTTTACAAAAAATAAAATTCATTCCAGTGTAAAAGCAATTTGTATGTATAAATATAACCATGCATTATAATACACTGCTCAAAACAATTAAAGGATATTTGAAGTTTTATGTAAAATAAAGATATAAACGAAATTTTTTTTGCCGAAAATAGAAGAAGAGAATCACAAATGCAAATTTTTCTGGTTTTCAAACTGTGGAGTATGCAAATTTTGAGTTCGACGTCAAAAACGTCGCTTCAGCGGCAGCGAATGAAATTTGACTTTCAACTGGATAAAAGAGAATGAAGACAAGGATGATTGGAATTCAGTGATCGCTTTGTTTCGATGAGTACGATGTCTCAGCGAAGTCATTTGACAGATTTAGAAGCTTTGAGAATTGTTGGTAGGTTAGAAGGGGGCCAAACTCAAGCCGAAGTAGCGCAACCCATTGGAGTGTCACAAAGTGTCATTTCCAGGATCTGGAACCGTTTTTTGGAGAGTGGATGTGCAGGCCGAAGACCAGGGCAAGGTCGTAGACGGGCAACAACACCCAATGAAGATCGGTATTTAGCGTTAACAGCTCGGAGACACCGAACCATGAACGCTACTCTTCTCCAACAACACCTTCGCTCGGCTTCAGGCACCACGATTTCAACTCAGACTGTCCGAAACCGGCTCCATGCTGTAGGTCTGTATGCTCGCCGACCGATGGTATGTGTTAGATTAACATCAAGGCATCGTCGCGACCACAGGGAGTGGGCAACCGAGCATGTCAACTGGAGGAGAAATGAATGGAGCAATATTCTGTTTTCTGACGAGTCCCGTTTTTCTGTGCATCCGGATAATAGGCGTATTTTCATCTGGAGGGACCGTGGCAGTAGGAATAATCCTGCGTTCGTGCACGAAAGTGTCAAATTTGGTGGTGGAGGAGTGTTGGTGTATGGTGGCATCTCCATTGACAGGCACACTGACCTCTACATCATTCGAGATGGAGCTCTGACTGGTCGCCGATATAGGGATGAGATCCTCAGACCTATTGTAGTCCCTTACGCTGCAGCAATCGGAGATAACTTCATTTTAATGGACGATAACTGCAGGCCACATCGTGCAAACCTGGTGGAGGATTTCCTTTTCGAGGAAGGAATCGTTCGAATGGAATGGCCAGCGTGTTCTCCAGACATGAATCCAATCGAGCACGTTTGGGACGCTCTAGGAAGACGAGTTTCTGGCCGCCAACAACCCCCACAAACTCTCCAAGAACTGGAAAGAGCTCTTCTGGAAGAGTGGGGCAGAATACCCCAACTCGTCATTATTAGCCTCATTGAGTCCATGCCTGAAAGGTGTTCAACGTTGCTGGCCGCCCATGGAAACCATACCCCCTACTGAAAATGATTTTCTTTGAAGAAAACACCTTTTCTTATTCTTTCTTTCTCATAGGCACAAATTGTGTTTTTTTCCTTTAGTACACAGTGCGCAATAAAATGCATTTTTTTCTGCCAAACATGTGTAATTTAATCTCATATAACCTACTATGTCTGTCGACCATGTATCAATCAGCTAAACAGTTTACCAGATACAAAATCCACCTATAACTGCAATATCCTTTAATTGTTTTGAGCAGTGTATAATGTAATTTATTTATTTTAATAAATATGTTTCTGTATTTTAATTGATTGTTTTGATTATTTGAAATTCACAATGATGTTTATTTTTTTTAATATACTAAAAGCAATTATCTTGATTTTTAAGTATTTTTTTTTTCTAAATACATGTGCAGCAATATTTTTATTGCATTTTTGACTGATTTAATAAAGCCAGTATTTAATTATTATGTAGAAATTTTATTAAATAGTAAAAATTCATAAATTATTGGATTCATTTTAATTTATCAATCTTTTTTGTTTTGGTGTAGAAAATGACATTTCATTTAATGATTTTGTAACTTACAAATGTTTTTATAGTTTGCTAAACTTCTACATATTCATTTGAGAAGACCCATTAAGTAAACATATATTCCACTTAAATACTAAATGTAAATAAGTCTCAATAAGTTGTGAATATTTAGATATTGTCTTAAGCAAGTCACATTTTAGATATTTTCGTATTAGAATATTTAGATATTTTCATAAGTTTTTTGCATTTGTATTAAGTTTGTTAAAAAAAAAAAAAAAAAATTGTATGGTAAGTTTTCAAATATGTAGATATTAAAAAATATTTATATTTTTTATCTATAGAATTTATGTTTAAAAAACACAAATATAGTAATTTGTATATCCTTTCTACATCAACTCGAAATCTAAATATTCATAACTTATTCTGCAATCTAATTATTCATAACTGATTTCATTAACTCTTTATAGGCCTTTGACGATACTTTAAAGTACCATTAAAACAACTTGTTATAATATTAATTTAATACATCGATTAGTAGTAATACAATTTAAAATGAGTTACATATTTTACTTTATCATGTTCCAAAAGCATTATTAGTTGCAAAAAACAAAAATATTCTTAAAAGGATGATTTCTTTTCATTTGCATCGTTTCAGCTTTCTTGAGGTTGAAAACTATTTTTCTTCAAGAAAAAAAAAAAAAGTTTCATTAGCTGGACAGTGTCAGTCCAGGCATAGTTGGATAAAGTTTATAAAGTAAATTTAACAATGTGGTATGATCTATATAATGCAAAAATTTATAATTTGGTTGGTTGGTGGTTAAATTTATTATTGAATTCTTATACTTATGTAACAAAGTCTTTAAAATACATATTTCAACATGATTTACAATTTATAACTTTTCTCCTACAGGAAACATAAACTGGATTTGACTTCATTTATTAAGGGGACGGAGGACCTTAAAAATAAATTTTTTATTTTTTGTAAATTTCACCTTAAATATTACTCAAAGGTGCATTATGTCATGCATTTATTACAAAAAAAATTTTTTTTAATGTCATTTTTGAGAAAAAAATGGAATTTTACGCGTCCTTTTAAAAATCTCTGAAATTTCCCATGCGCATTCCATATCAATGAAAATCCCCAATATTTTTTATAAAAGTTTGGTTTATATATATAAAAAAAAACTGTGCATCGAATTTTATATATTTGAATATAAAGGTTAAAAAAAGAAAAAATTCGAAATTTTTTGAAAAAATTTCAAAATTTCAGAATTTTTAAATTTTTTTTTTGTAAATTTCACTTTAAATATTACTCAATGGTACATTATATGCATTATGGCATGCATTTATTACAAAAAAAAAAATTTAGTATATATTTTATTATATTATTTTTATAAAATTAAACGCAAGCATAAGATGAGCAAAAAATATGCAATGACTATATTAGATTCAACACAATCAGCCGTTTTATGAAGAAAAAGAAAAAGAGCAATCTGTTATAAAATGTCAAGCAGATAGAATTATGCACCTTGAAAGCAAGGTTGCAAAATTAAAATGCAAAGAAAAAAAATCGTCTATCATCCAAACTGAAGAAAATCTGACTTCCATCGGATCATTAAGAATACCAACAAACAAATTGAATATGCGACGCACATCCGGCTATGCAAGATTTGTATGTGATTTGTTAGAAGTTATATTTGGCCGCAATGTTTTGGGAATAGTGTTATAAAAGGAATTAAAGGTGGGTGTACTAAAACAAAGTCTTTAAAGTTCATATTTCAACATGATTTACAATTTATAACTCTTCTCCTACAGGAAACAAACTGGATTTGACTTCATTTATTAAGGGGACGAAGGACCTTAAAAATAATTTTTTTTTTTTTTTTTTTTTTGTAAATTTCACTTTAAATATTACTCAAAGGTACATTATATGCATTATGTCATGCATTTATTACAAAAAAAAAAATTTTTTTATGTCATTTTTGAGAAAAAAATGGAGTTTTACGCGTCCTTTTAAAAATCCCCCGAAATGCCACATGCGCATTCCATATCAATGAAAATCCCCAATATTTTTTATAAAAGTTTGGTTTATATATATAAAAAAAAAAAACTGTGCATCGAATTTTATATATTTGAATATAAAGGTTAAAAAAAGAAAAATTTCAGAATTTTTCAATTTTTTTTTTTTATAAATTTCACTTTAAATATTACTCAAAGGTACATTATATGCATTATGTCATGCATTTATTACAAAAAAATTTTTTTTTAATGTCATTTTTGAGAAAAAAATGGAATTTTACGCGTCCTTTTAAAAATCTCCGAAATGCCCCATGCGCATTCCATATCAATGAAAATCCCCCAATATTTTTTATAAAAGTTTGGTTTATATATATAAAAAAAACTGTATATTCAAATTTATAAAATTCGATGCAAAGGTTAAAAAAAAAAAAAAATTTTTGGAAATTTTTTGAAAAAATTTCAAAATTTCAGAATTTTTCAATTTTTGTAAATTTCACTTTAAATATTACTCAAGGGTACATTATATGCATTATAGCATGCATTTATACCAAAAAAATTTTTAAAAAAAAATTATTTTTGAGAAAAAAATGGCATTTTACGCGTTGTCATAGAAATCTTCGAAATGCCCCCTACGCATTCCATATCAATGAAGTAATTATATATTTTATTATATTATTTTTATAAAATTAAACGCAAGCATAAGATGAGCAAAAAATATGCAATGACTATATTAGATTCAACACAATCAGCCGTTTTATGAAGAAAAAGCAAAAGAGCAATCTGCTATAAAATGTCAAGCAGATAGAATTATGCACCTTGAAAGCAAGGTTGCAAAATTAAAGGTCAAATATACAAAAGGCAAAGAAAAAAAATCGTCTATCATCCAAACTGAAGAAAATCTGACTTCCATCGGATCATTAAGGATACCAACAAACAAATTGAATATGTGACGCACATCTGGCTATGTAAGATTTGTATGTGATTTGTTAGAAGTTATATTTGGCTGCAATGTTTTGAGGAATAGTGTTATAAAAGGAATTAAATGTGGGTGTACTAAAACAAAGTCTCTAAAGTTCATATTTTAACATGATTTACAATTTATAACTTTTCTCCTACAGGAAACATAAACTGGATTTGACTTAATTTATTAAGTCAATTGCAGCATTATTTTTTGAAGTAAGATCAAAAGTATCTGCAGTTGAAGATGAGCAAAAATATGCAATGACTATATTAGATTCAAAACAATCAGCCATTTTATGAAGAAAAAGCAAAAGAGCAATCTGCTATAAAATGTCAAGCAGATAGAATTATGCACCTTGAAAGCAAGGTTGCAAAATTAAAGGTCAAATATACAAAAGGCAAAGGAAAAAAATCGTCTATCATCCAAACTGAAGAAAATCTGAATTCCATCGGATCATTAAGAATACCAACAAACAAATTGAATATGTGACGCACATCTGGCTATGCAAGATTTGTATGTGATTTGTTAGAAGTTATATTTGGCCGCAATGTTTTGGGAATAGTGTTATAAAAGGAATTAAAGGTGGGTGTACTAAAACAAAGTCTTTAAAGTTCATATTTCAACATGATTTACAATTTATAACTTCTTCTCCTACAGGAAACAAACGGGATTTGACTTCATTTATTAAGAGGACGAAGGACCTAAAATTTTTTTTTTTTTTTGTAAATTTCACCTTAAATATTACTCAAAGGTACATTATATGCATTATGTCATGCATTTATTACAAAAAAAAATTTTTTTTAATGTCATTCTTGAGAAAAAAATGGAATTTTACGCGTCCTTTTAAAAATCCCCCGAAATGCCCCATGCGCATTCCATATCAATGAAAATCCCCAATATTTTTTATAAAAGTTTGGTTTATATATATAAAAAAAAACTGTGCATCGAATTTTATATATTTGAATATAAAGGTTAAAAAAAGAAAAAATTCGAAATTTTTTGAAAAAATTTCAAAATTTCAGAATTTTTCAATTTTTTTTTTGTAAATTTCACTTTAAATATTACTCAATGGTACATTAGATGCATTATGGCATGCATTTATCACAAAAAAAAATTATTTTTGAGAAAAAATTGGCATTTTACACGTCGTCTTAGAAATCTTCGAAATGCCCCCTGCGCATTCCATATCAATGAAGTAATTACAGTAGAAGATCTTTATAACGCAATTCTCCATATAACGCACAACTTCTCAGATGTAAACAATGATTTTTTCAGTTAAAAGCACCTATATTTTCACATTGTAAAACATTGTTACTCTCTAGAGGACTAAATTTGATACATTAGTTCAACCTTATCTTCTAATAAGACCTTTTTACTGAAAAAAAGTACTATTATTACAATAAGCATTTTTGAAAATGTCTAATATAAGGGATGGTTGTGTCAGTTATATTTGGATTATGTTTATAAAGTAAATTTAACAATGTCTGACCTATATCATGCAAAAATTTATAATTTGGATAATTCTTGGTAACAAGGAATGCAGTATAAAGATATTCTAATGTATTTTGATATGTTTCAGACATATTTGGCCATGTTTACAAGGTGAATTTAATGATGTGATCCATATAATGCAAAATTCTATATAACGCACAACCTTGTGTTTTTAGGTTTGCATTATAAAGATCTTCTACTGTATATATTTTATTATGTTATTTTTATAAAATTAAACGCAAGCATAAGATGAGCAAAAAATATGCAATGACTATATTAGATTCAACACAATCAGCCATTTTATGAAGAAAAAGCAAAAGAGCCATCTGCTATAAAATGTCAAGCAGATAGAATTATGCACCTTGAAAGCAAGGTTGCAAAATTAAAGGTCAAATATACAAAAGGCAAAGGAAAAAAATCGTCTATCATTCAAACTGAAGAAAATCTGAATTCCATCGGATCATTAAGAATACCAACAAACAAATTGAATATGTGATGCACATCTGGCTATGTAAGATTTGTATGTGATTTGTTAGAAGTTATATTTGGCTGCAATGTTTTGAGGAATAGTGTTATAAAAGGAATTAAAGGTGGGTGTACTAAAACAAAGTCTTTAAAGTTCATATTTTAACATGATTTACAATTTATAACTTTTCTCCTACAGGAAACATAAACTGGATTTGACTTAATTTATTAAGTCAATTGCAGCATTATTTTTTGAAGTAATATCAAAAGTATCTGCAGTTGAAGATGAGCAAAAATATGCAATGACTATATTAGATTCAAAACAATCAGCCATTTTATGAATAAAAAGCAAAAGAGCAATCTGTTATAAAATGTCAAGCAGATAGAATTATGCACCTTTAAAGCAAGTTTGCAAAATTAAAGGTCAAATATACAAAATGCAAAGAAAAAAATTCGTCTATCATCCAAACTGAAGAAAATCTGAATATGTGATGCACATCCGGCTATGCAAGATTTGTATGTGATTTGTTAGAAGTTATATTTGGCCTCAATGTTTTGGGGAATAGTGTTATAAAGTTTTTAGTATAAGTTATTTAGTATTATTATTTTTTTTTTTTTGCAATATGTATTTTTAAAAAGTTCATCACAAATACCATTTTTTCACAATAATTTTTGAATTATTATTTAAAAAAATATTTTTTTTTTTTAGGTTCCTGAAGACAAAAGTAATAAAGTTGATAAAGAACTGTAAAAATATTTGAAGCATATTTATCATCAAGTATTCAATTATAAAATTAGAAGTTACAATTTTTTTTAAATCTCATACAGAAAATGTGTCAAGTTTAAAATGTAGTTTCATCAGTTTCTGATAGAAACCTTTTTTTTTATTTCAATATTATTTAGAATTTGTAAAAATATATCGTTATTTGTTCAATCGTTGTTCTTTGTTTTTCAACTTGCGAATAATACATTTTATAGCGCTGTCTATGATGATTATAATTATGTAGGCAATGCATAGTAACTTTAAAAAAAAAAAAAAAAAAAAAAATCTTAAAAGGACTGTATCACCTTTATTTATCATAATGTGGTGTGTGCCCTCATGTCAAGACAAGAAAAACTAAACTGGCAGAAAAGAATAACATTTCTATGGTTACATATATTAGCAGAACAAAACATGTAAAAAGTACAGATTTTTGCAAAGACCTAGTGGAAGTGGTAGGCCCAAAAAGATTTCCTCGTCTAAACAGAAAGACAGATTGTGAGATTTGTGAAAGAGAATCCTAGAATTTCTGCTGTAAAGATAGCCAGAGAGTTGAAGGAAGCATCTATAGTGGATGTGCATCCACAGACTATAAGAAACTTTTTACATTCCAAAGACTATAGAGCACACACACCACGAAAAAAGCCATATTTGTCTCTCCGAAATGTTAGAAAATATCTTGAATATGCTAAACAATATGTTAGAAAGCCACGAGAATTCTGGAAGTCTGTTATTTTTACAGATGAGTCGAAATTTAATTTGTTTGGATCTGATGGTCGGCGTTTTGTGTGGCGAAGGGAAGGAACAGCACTAAAATCAGCGAATATAAAAGCGACTGTAAACATGGTAGCGGATGCATTATGGTATGGGGCTCAATGGCAGCTAGTGGTGTTGGAAATCTAGTGTTCATTGAAGGTACAATGAACAAAATGATGTATTTGAACATTCTAAAAGAAAATTTACCAGAAACTGCTTCAAAATTAAATTTAAATGGAAATTATTATTTTGTCCAAGACAATGATCCTAAGCATAGCGCTCGGATTGTACAGGAATGGTTATTATACAAAGTGAAAAAAGTGCTACCCCATCCTCCCCAAAGTCCGGATCTAAATCCTATAGAACATTTGTGGTCTTATATTTAGAAACAATTACTAGAAAAGGAGATTAAGAATAAAAATGAACTAAAAACTGCTATTCTCAATGTATGGCAAAATGTTCCATCAGATTTAACCGAAAAACTGACCCTTTCGATGAATAAGAGGCTACAAGCTGTAATAGCAGCAAAAGGACATCACACGAAATATTAGTTGTTTTTTATTTAAAAGTGTTTTTTTTTTTTTTTTTTTTGGAACATTGTGTAAGTGTCCAACTTTTTATTTGGTGCTGGAGTTATATCATCACCACGTTTTATTAATTTATAATTTAGATATAAGTTTTATTAAAGTAAAATAAAACTGTGTAAATCATCTTAATAACTGTTATTTTAAATAAACTTTTACTTTTAAAGAACAACATAGAGCAAAATAATTAAACAGCGAAATCAATAGAAGCTGTTGTCCAACTTTTTTTTTGGTTCACTGTATATACAGTCCTTGTATTCGATACATTCTTAAACATTCAAAATTGACGTCATAAAAGTAAGTCTGCTGCCTGGTTCGGCAGGATTAGACTTGGTAGACTGGTATATTCTTAATGTACACCTTCAAACCTACATTGGGATATATGTTCGATTCTTGTATTCTATACATACGCAAACACTCAAAACTGATACCGGAAGTGACACAAAAATTCCATGGCCTGGCAGGAATAAATAATTTTAAAATGTAGCTTCCTATAGGTCTTTGTTAGGGCTTACTTATGCTGGCCAAATTTCTCTTGTATCCCATATATAGGAAAATAGATGGCCGGCTCTTGGACTATATCAAAAATCTTTTTGCTTTAATTTCCAAATGATGCAATTTGTCGTACAATTTTTATTTTTCGGTATTTTTACATAATTTAATAATATTTTTTAAATTATTTACATTTTTATTTTTTATTTTAGGATTTGCTTTATCCTGGTGCTAATATTACAGAAAAAAGTTATTTTAAGACATGGAATAAGTGATAAAGGCTTGGAAGATATGCTTATTTTGATTAACTGTCACACACCCACACCTGTGTAAATCAAATACTGTATTTTGAAGAAGTTTCCTTTATTTTTGACAAACAATGAAGCATCATTACTGCTTTGAGTGTAGTGGCAGCATGAATTTTTCAAGTGAAAATGGAGCAACAGCAAAATGTGATGTGTGCCAATTTTTAACTAGTAAAAAATATTTAGAAGATTAACAAATGTATTTTTATACGATGCCACTGGAAGATCAAATTAAACATTTATTACAAGATCCTGAAGTCAAGGTACTGATCACAAATTGGCAAACATGGAAACATAAGTGGCATTGTTCACGGAAAAATGTACAAGAACTTGTTTCAAGCGAAGTGATTTCCAATAAGGATTTAACTATTCAATTTAATACTGATGGAGTGAGAGTATTTAAATCAGCCCAAAAGTCTTTTATGCCTGATCAGGTTGTAATAAATGAGCTTCCCTTCAGTATTAGAAACGACAAACCCATTCTTACTGGTGTTTGGTTTGGAAAGGGCCCCCCACGAATGGACACATTTTTAGAAAATTGTTAATGAACTGCAAAAGTTACACACAGAAGGTTTCACAATTATCACAATTATCGGTAAAGAGGAAACCCACAATGTAAAAGTTCACTGATTTTGGCTTCAGTTGACAGAGTTGCTAGGCCAAAATTGCAAAATACAATTCAATTTAATGGCAAATATGGTTGTCCTTTCTGTTATAATAAAGGAAAACTGTAGACAAAAGGGAAAAAAAATGCGAGATTTATCTCCCTTATAGGAGACAAGAGAACAGGAAAAGAAGTTATCAAAGATGCTATGAAAGCAACCAAATGTCAAAAAATTGTAAGGTGTGTGAAAGGCCCTTCAATATTAGCCTTATTACACGTATTTAATATCGTGTTGTCTATGGCCCCTGAGTACATTCACAGTGTTTTTTACTCAGTGAAAATGTTCACTTTTGCAAGATTAGATTCGGTTAATCATGAAAAACCATGATACCTTCGACACAAAGTAGCTGAAAGTGATAAAAAGATGCTTAATATTAAACCTCCTTGTGAAGTTCATGAATTCTAGGAGCAATTCTAAGATGAATTCTACAGAGCAAAGATGCTCATGGAAAGCATCTCAGTGGCTTGCATTTTTGCTCTATTATTCATTACCGGTTAAAAGGCTTGTTACCTGAAAAATATTTACAGCATTGGTTATTATTAGTTTATATACTTTGTTACAGGAGTCTCTAATATTTCAGAATGCAAATGCAGTCAAACCTCGTTATATCGCCATAACCCGTTCGAGAAATTTTTGGCGCTACATCGAGTTTGACGGTATATCGAATTAGAATACAATAAAAATGAATTTTTATGCTATTATACTATTATTATTATTATTATTATTATGAAAATAAAAATCATAATGCCTTTTTTATTAAATTATCCAATAGTATATAGCATATATAATTCATATAATTAATATAAATAATATAATTAATGCTGCATGATTCAAAATTATCCAATTAATGTATAAAATTAACATGCACTTACCACTTTATATAATCAATTTTAGATAAAGTAGATAATTATCCTCATAACAAACACACACATACATTAAATCTCACTCTGAATTTAGTTTACTTTATTTATCTTTTACAGGGAAATATTTTAAAATGCTAGTTTATTTTTTTTTACCAGCTGCATGTTTTTCTAAAAATATTCTTATTTTCACAATGCAATTTTTAACTTCATCAGATGTAATATGTGGCGTTTCAGCTCCGTCAGATTTGCTGTTAGTCGAATTTGAATTTTGATTCGCAACAATTTCTTCGATTGTCAAATCTTCAAATGTTAAAACACTTTTGTCTATATTAATGTTTTCCAATGTCTTTTTCTACACTAAAAGATTGTTCATCATTTTTTTATCAGCTGCATGTTTTTCTAAAACTTCTTATTTTCACAATGCAATTTTTAACTTCATCAATGTAATATGTGGTGTTTCATCTCCTTCAGATTCGTTGTTAGATGAATTTGAATTTGAATTTTGATTGGCAACAATTTCTTCGATTGTCAAATCTTCAATTAAAACACTTTTGTCTGTATTAATGTATTCAATTGCCGATAGAAGATGCTCAATATCTGTTAATTTGTGTATTCTTATAGTTCTTGAAGTGCTGTATTGATTTTTTTTAGTAGATCCTGCAGATTTAATTAATCCAATATGTTTCCAGCAGTTAACAATAGTTTCTGATGAAATTTCATCCCATACTTTTTAGCATCAAGAATAGCATCATGTAAAAGGATTGGAGAAAAATCATCTTTACTGATGTTTTCAATGATATGGCAGACGTGATACTTTCGATAACAAATTTTGAATGAGTTTATTATACCTGTATCCAAAGGCTGTAAAAATCCAGTACAGTCAGGAGGTAAAAAATCAATGCGGATATTGCTCTTTGGATATGCTATGTGACAAGGGGCATTATCCAAAATCATTAAAATATAGCGTTTGCTTCTTTTCATATCTAAGTTGAAATTCACTAACCCTTTTTGAAATAATGCTGCAGTCATCCAAGCTTTCTTGTTATTCTCATTATCTACATAAAAGAGCAGGATTAAAAATTTTAAAACATCTTGGCTTAGCTGCTTTTCCAATCACTGTCATAGTTCTTTGTCAGATCCATCACTATTCGAACAGAACACAAGAAACTCATTATCTTTTTTTTTTTTTTTTAACGTTGAGTAGGCTCACTCGAAATTGTTTTATCTATATCTGCAAGCAGTAAAAAAAGCCACTTTCATCCATATTGTAAACGGTCTCTGGTTTATACTCTAAAATCAGCGCACTCAGTTTTTTACGACCATTTAACACAATATCTTCATCAACAACTACAGTCTCCCACTTCGTTATGTACTGAGAGAATCCTCGTCACTTTTTAAATCTATTCAACCAGCCACTACTGTATTCGAAATCTGTGATATTCATTTGCTGGCCAAGGACTTTTGCCTACTACTGATGATGTTTCTGTTTATGGTAACATTTTTAGCACTCATATGCTGTAACCCTGTGCAAAGGCATCCTCTAAGTCTTCATGTTCCGCTGTTTTCAACCTTTTCACATTTGATTGCAGATCGTTGGTGTTAATCCATTTTTCTGTATTCATCAAAATGTCTCCTATGTAGCACCTGCTAACAGGATTTTTCCAGCGTGTAGAAAATTGGTTGGAGATGTGTTGCTGCGATGCATTCTCATTTCTTTCTTTATATTCACAAATTTCCCGCTTTCCAAAATTGATAAAACTGCTATTTTTGCCATAAGTTAAAATAAAAAGACAGGAAATTTTACAGATTTAGTTGGTGAATTCTTTGATGTTGCAATCAACGTCCGACCGAAACCTCGAATGAGAGATTTTTCAATGTACGCCGTTTTTTTTTTTCTAGAAATCGACATAAAGTGGAGAGAAGCTCTTCTCTGCATTGTTGAGAGAGGAGAGACCTTTTGGCATGCTTTGTTCCCCTCCCGCTCCAGAAGCGCATCTGGTCACATGACTCGCCAGTCGGAATCGGAGCTTTCACTTGCTCGGCCGCTCAGCGCGGGTATTTTTCTTCTCCCAGTGACAGGCAGAATGGGTGGCAGGTTCATTTTGGCAGATGTTGAGAACAATACAATTTCTTTGCTATTTAATAAAATTTGAACTGAGCTTGAAAACATCAAGACGCAGGAAAACGAGGTGACCTTTGAAATTCTAACAAAAAATTGTAAAAGAAAGAAAAAATACAGTAATTTCTAGATTTTTTGGCACTATATCGAGTTGGTGCTTTAACGGACGCATTACATTGAAATTCCTATTTGGCAGATTTGTTCATAGACTCAATTGGCGGTTAAACGGAACTGGCGCTATTTCGAGATGGCACTAAATCGGGGTTTGACTGTATACATTTGATAAGTTTGTTAGGAGTGTAAAAGATTTATATGGTGTTGAATTTTTAACCTTTACCGGCGCGGAGTAATTCTATTTATAAACTGATGAAATAATGGACTGACACCGTAATTTATAAACGACGTTATTAGAAAATAAGAACTTGCTTATTTTCATATATATTATAATAGGAAAACTTTAATTAAATATTCTTGGTGAAGTTTGTCAGTTTTGGAATTAAAATTAGGTGTCCTTTTTTAAGGACACCGCCCTCGAAAGGGTTAATGTTCATTTGTTATTACATTTTACAAAGTATGGTAATTACTTCGGTGCACCTTAGGGCTCTTCAGCATTAACATATGAAACTGGAAATGGGTGTTTAGTTAAGACTGGTGAGAGGTACTAAGTCAGTGCCAGCTCAAGTTTGCAAATAGTATAATTGCATGCGATATCTGCAACGTATTGGTCCAGGTGTATTTGAAAATTCTACCTCATTGTTACAAAATAGCTTCAAATCATGGATGGGGGATTTTATAATGTAAAAAGGTTTTTTCAAACTGGAAATTTAACAGTTTCCCAACAGATTGCTATTAAAAAAAATTACTTAAATAGTAATATCTGTACAGTTGTTAAAGGTTATAAACGCTTTGTTTGGAAAGGTGTACTTATATCATAGTATTCTGTACAATAGATTTGAAAAAAAGTAAAAATAGTATTGTCGTTTTATCTGAATGCACTTTCATGAAATTCAGCATTTGTTGCAAATTGACTTATTAAATTGTATACTGAATTTGTTGTTATTGGAATTGCATTTTTAGAAAGTAATTATATTCTTTGTAAAGAGCAAAAAATTTAATCTTCATTTATTAAAAAGGTTTATAAAGGACAAACTGTTATGTCATATATTAAACGGTTTGCATAAGAAATGCGTCAAAATTGTAATTGACAAGGACCCCCTTATAGGGGAGAAGAGAAAACAGAAAAGAGGTTATCAAAGATGCTATGAAAAGCCCTTCAATATTAGCCTTATTACCCGTATTTAATATTGTGTGGTCTATTGTTCCTGAGTACATGCGCACAGTGTTTTACTCGAGATAGTGAAAATGTTCACTTGTGCATGGTTAGATCTGTTCACCATGAAAAAACATGGTACCTTCGACACAAAATAGCTGAAAGTGATAAAAAGATGCTTAAAATTAAACCTCCTTGTGAAGTTCACGAATTACAGCATCTATAGAGCAAAGATGCTTGTGGAAAGCATCTCAGCGGCATGCATTTTTGCTCTATTATTCATTGCTGGTTTTAAAAGTTTTATTACCTGAAAAATATTGGCGCCATTGGTTATTATTAGTTTATAGTTTTTATACTTTGGTACAGGATAAGATCTCTAATATTTCAGAAGGCAAATATGCATTAGATAAGTTTGTTAGGAGTGTAAAAGATTTATATGGTGTTGAATTTTTAACCTTTACATTTTCCAATGTATGGTAATGACTCCGGTGCACTTTGGGCCTCTTTAGCATTAACATATGAAACTGGAAATGGGTGTCCAGTTAGATTGATGAGAGGAGGTACCAAAGTCAGTGACATCGGTCCAGGTGTATTTGAAAATTCTACCTCATTGTTACAAAATAGCTTCAAATCATGGATGGGGGATTTTATAATGTAAAAAGGTTTTTTCATACTGAAAATTCAACAGTTTTTGGTAATTTTTATGAAATTATATATATAATGGTGCAAAGTGTATAATGCTTCCGGAGTGAACTCATCCGGATCTTGATAATCTTTCGTTAAAATCAGCCATTTTATTTCGGCCATGTTAGGCTTAAGCATTCCGATATCGTATTATAAGTTGAACAATTGCCTTATTTAATCTACGTTGTATAACAGGGTGTCTACAGAAATTCTAAAAAAAAGTTCCCTGATTTTTCCATGATTTCCCTGACTATCTTTATCAGACTTCCCTGATTTCCACTATTAACAACACACATACAGTATTTTTTCATGTATGCCGATTCCTCGTATAATATAGCACAAAATTAGCACTCGCCAATCGAGTAACACTTAAAACGTGGCGATTAACTTTATTGTTACCACTTGCCAAACTCAATGGGCACCACTCGCCAAACGCGATGATTGAAAGATCGATGTCAGAGAGGAAAGGAGTGAAATTCATTCGGAATTTACGGCGTCCAGATCAGTGACTCTCCTGAACATAAACGAAAGTAGCAGGGGTGATTGTCCCAAATTTTCTAAAAATTAAAAAAAAAAAAATGGTCATCAGTCCAAAAATTCAGACATAAAAATATCGCTAATTTCGGTATGGTCACTGGGAAAAATTAATTTTGTCAATCGTTCGCAGAAAAAAATTACTAATTCCGTCACAGAATCGTGAAAAAATGTGAATTTCGCCTAAGTACCACGTAAAAAACACGAATTTTGTAAAAAAAAAAATCGTAAATTTCGTCAAAAGAATCGCAAAAAAGAATCACAAAATTCTTCTAAGTATCGTGGAAAAAAAACTCAAATTTTGTGAAATGATCGTGGAGAAAACGCAAATTTCGCAAAAAGATTGCAGAACACAAATTTTATCAAAAAATCGCGGGAAAAACGAGAATTGCGTTAAAAAATCTTGAAAAAAATGCGAATATTTTCAAAGAATGGCGAAAAACCCTCCACAAATTTTGTTATAAGATTACGAAAAACGCAGATTTCGTCAAAAGATTGCAGAAAAACACAGATTCTGCCAAAAGATCGCAAAAAACGTGAATTTCGTAAAAAGATTGCGAAATTCGCCAAATGGTCACAGAAAAATGCATAGTTATTGCCAGGAGGGGGGGGGGTTCCCCCCTCTGCTGTAGCCTTTCTGAAAATTTGCTGTAAATTTATTTCATTGCAATTAATAGTAAAAATAAAATATTCAAGATTTTATTAAAAAATTTTTAAAATATATTTCAATTTTCTTGTCTCTTTTATACATTGTATATGTCTAAATATCTTCAAATATGTGTTTGGCTTTTGTTTTGAAAGCAGTAATTAATTTCTTGGTTATATTCTTCTGTTAGATGTTAATGCCAGTTTTTATTTTCAGTTGAGTGTAATCATATCGAATGGTAAGTAAAATATATTAGTAAATTAAAATTTTGATAGTTAGAAAAAACACAATTTTGTATGGAGCGTACATAACTTTGTTACTGGCCAGTGGTTAAAAAACTGGCCAGTGAAAAAAATCAGTGTACTGGCCAGTGGCAGTGGGTAAAAATGTTAATTTTGACCTATATCATATAACCACTTATCCAGCTTGCTAATATCTCATTTGGTAGAAAAAACATAAAATTTGCCTGATATTCATTAAGTATTGGTTGACAGTTTTATAAATCCAAACTCAAAATTTAGTCCAACAACTTCCATACCTGCCAACATGTCAATTTTGAAATCCTTACAATTTTTATGACGTATTCTTGGGTGCTTAAAAATGCATAACATATGAACATGCAATAAAAAAAGTAATACTTCATAACATTTTCTGTGCTATATTCATGTATATTCTTTTTTTTCCAAAATAAAAACGTGAGATAATTTTTTTGCATGGGAAATTATAAAAAAAAAAATTCTGAAATTCACAGCAAATCTTCTGAAAGGTTACACAGCCAAAGGATTAGGTAGGAAGGGGGGGGGGGATTCCCTTCTGGTCTAATTATGAGTTTTTTCTAACGGGCTACTAGGGCAAATTAGGCCTAGAAGCCACAACAACTTAAAGCAGAGTTTAAGATTAAGTGTCCACTGACATGCAGAAATAAGTTAGGATATAATTCAAACATAACTTTATTAAAACCAATTAAAAACATGATTAAATGTATTAAATATAACAATATATGGCCATAACTTCGGCCAAGAACTTAAACAGCTCATATATTGAGCCTTTACTAATATCAGTTACATTACTGAAATATAACATGCAAAACGAGCCATCTGAACATGAAGTCGCTCCAATATATACCAAACAGAAATCAACTTCGTAACTAACAGTGAAACATGCAGTTATAGAAATCAGCCAATTAGAAACCAGCGTACGTCATCGGCACGATGACGCAATACCTAAGTTGGAATTCAGTCATTCATCTCCAGATGCGTGGAATTCGTAAATGTATGACGTCATATCTTGTGAAAAACGAAACGCTCGTAAGTTAAAAGCTGAAAAGATTTCGTAGCTAAAACTAGGAAACAAACATCGATACCGAGCAGTCTCAGAATTGGGCCGCAAAGCAAAACGACTTTAAACGTTGATATCTATGCCGTATTTCGATATCGGCAAGAAATGCCACGATATGACATCAATGGCCCGCCTTCCACACATCTGGACGATGTTACAAACCTGTACAAAAAAAAAACATAAAACCAATTCAAAACTTCATATGCAGTTTCATTAAAAAGGTATTTAAATATTTTCCAAAAGAATGCTAGTTTTCTTTATTACCAGTACAGCAAGATCCCAGTTCAATATGAAATAAGTACAACTAGAAAAAGTAAAGCATTTTAAATTAACTTTTATTTTCAAAAATTCTCTTTCTAAATTTTTCCAGTGAAATTTTTGTAGGTGGTTTTGTAAAATAATCAGCCAAGTTCTCATTACTAGATACATACTTTAAATTAAACAACTTTTCATATACTAAATTTCTTAAAAAATGGTATCTTACGTGTATGTGCTTAGTTTTACTATTCTCTATAGGAGAGTTAGAAAAATCTATAGCAGCTCTGTTATCACAATATAAGTTAAACTCTGTAAAATGAGATGGAAAAATTTGCAGTTCTTTACCCTCTTTTATTATGTTAATTATCCAAATGAGTTCTTTAGCAGCATCGGTTAATCAACTGTACTCCAATTCCATTGTGGAAAGAGCTACACAACGTTGTTTAGAAGTTCACCAAGATATTACAGCATCATTTAGAAATAAAATAAACCCCCAAATCTATACTCGATCGTCTCGGTTAGATGCATACTCGGCGTCACTAAAACAATTTATTGAAATGTTACCATTACAAGAAAGACTTAATTTTTCATATCTTGTGTGATATACATAACCAAGTACTTTTAATAAAGCTAACCAATGTATTTTACCAGGATTGCCTTGAAACTGTGAAAGAAGATTAATCACATAGCTGATATCGGGACGTGTCCTACTGGCCAAAAAGGACAAACATCCAATTAAGTTACGATATGGAATTTCTTCCATTTCAGCAATTTCATCATTAGTTTGAAGGCAATCCTTTTTGGAAAATACAACCCCCTTTGAAATGGGTAAAGAAACAATAGGAGGATAATATTCTTTAAATTGTTCATAAATATTTTCAATGTAATCCGTTTGTTGAATAGAAATACCATTTTTAGTTTGTTCAAAGTTAACCCCAAGCAGTTTAACGGTCTCCCCCAAAACTTTAATGTCAAACTTTCGTTTTAATACATCTATAACTTTAAACATTTGATCTTTATCCTTTCCCAACAGAATCATGTCATCAACATAGAACAGCAAGACAATTTCGGAATTAAGAGAATAAACACAGTTGGTCCACTTGAACTTCTTAAAATTTAAACTTTCTAAGACGGAATGAAGTTCGTAAAACCATTCACGCCCGCTCTGATGGAGTCCATACAGAGCTTTCTTTAATAAACAAACGTGATCTGGTGTTTCCGATTCTACGAAACCAACTGGTTGTCTCATATATATAACTTCCGACAAAGGGGCATATAAATATGCACAGCGAACGTCCATTTGAATGCGATACCATTTCAATTCACAAACTAAAATAGAGAAAAATAAACGTATTATAGTGAAATTAACCACAGGACTAAAAACCTGGTCATATTGAATGCCTTTCTCTTGTCGGAAGCCTTGTGCAACGAGACGAGCCTTAAATCTAATTATTTCGTTCTCTTTATTGCATTTAATAGTATAAACCCATCTGCTTCCCAAGATCCTAGCATTCAAAGGTTTTTCAACTAAAGTCCAAACTTCTCGATCTTTAATAATTTGAATTTCCTCCTCCATCGCACGCTTCCATGATTCAGCTTGAGGGGAATGCATTGCTTCATGAAATGTATTTGGAACGTTCACCTGATCCTTCTTTGTCATTCATTTAAACTATTTGCTTCTAGTTCCTGATTTACGATACCCGTAAAGTTATTTTTACCACTGAAGTCAAATATTTTTTGGATCGAAAGGTATATTTTTAGATTCACAATAAGTTTTAGCATCGTTTTGGGATCTTAAACTAGAGGTCTGCACGGGCCCGGGCTTGGCCCGCGGAATGAAGGCGAATTTTCAAACGGGCCGGGCCGGCAGAATTAGGACAATTTTTTCAACGGGCCGGGCCGACAGACAAAATAAACGGGCCGGGCCGGCAAAAAAATTAATCGGGCCTATCGGCCCGATATCAGAATTTAAGCGAAGCAGATAAAATACGAGCCATTTTCAGTTAATATGATTTTCTCGAGAAGTATAAATGTGCGTCATGAGCAGATGCCAGTTTAACAACATCATTACAGAAATGTAACATGTCCATCGTAGAGATCGACATCGTACAGTTACAAGATGTCTGATTCAGTTTAATTTTTTTTTCAGGAGAATCTTGCCGGGACGGAACTGATCTTAATCGATCTCAGGATGTGTAGAACAGTCATTGTGTTTTGTAGTATTAATAGTGATAATGAACTTCTCTTAACAGTATCTTTGGAAATATACCTTAAGGTGGTTCTCATAGTCACTGCTCAACAATGAGAAGCTTTCAGACACATTTTCTGACAAAATTTTTAACTATAAAGGCATAAAATTGACAGGCCTGCCTATTGAAGGCATTTGGAAACGAATAGCTTTTTCCATATTTGATAAATTACTTACAGAGATAACAGAGATTCCTGTCACGTGACTGTACGTTTTTCTCCTTTCCTGTGCTATCGCTTCCGGAAATTCGATTCAAAACGCTAACTTTGACAGTATTTTCAGAAAGATATATTGCTTTTATCTATGAAAAAAAAAGACATTTACATAGCTTCTGAATAAGAATACCTGCCAATCTTACGCGTTTCTGAAAAGAAAAGAATTCATAAATGTGTCGAAATGTAGCTCCTTTGGATTTCAGAAGAGCCTTAAAAATGAGAGAAATATTTCACAAATCTACTTTTTATTATACAGCTTCAAAAATTATCATGTTTTTAATCATTTATTCTGAACTACATTAATCTTTTAATGAATCCTTATTTCCATTTTGAAATGTCTGTAGACACGATGACTAAAACACTGTAAGTAATCGTTAATGTTTACTATTGTGTGCTCTCTGTTTTGCGAACATCATAGTAATGTAAAATATACTGTAAAATGTTCCCATAAATATGTATGTAGTATTCATTAAAAGAATCTTAATTGTATGTTGAGCAAAAACGGATTTTTTTTTTTTTGTAGGAATTGTGTCGGGTCGGGCCGGGCCTGTTTTCACTGATTTTTGTACGGGCCGGGCCGAACTTCCAATTTTTACATCGGGCCGGGCCGGGCCAAGATAGCTTTCGTTCGGGCCGGGCCGGGCCTGGAAATTCCGGCCCATGCAGACCTCTATCTTAAACGCATATTGGTCCCCAATATACTATAATAAATATCGGTATGCGATCCATCTGAACGAGGAACAGCCTTTCGAAACCACTCGATATTTGGTTTAGTTAACGTAGGAGATTTAGATACCGTTTGTATCGGTTTAGTACTCTCCGACTCCCCCTCAATTAATTTAACTTGTTCATCGGGTTCAACGCACGATTTTTCAGCATCAGAAACCTCCGAATCGTTTAAATCCAATGCATCCAAATGGAATAAACTTCGGTCAGAAACCTGTTTATTTTTAACTGGTTCCTCTATTCTAACATTGATGGTCTCGATAACTTTGTCTTTTTCGGGGATCCATACACGATAGCCTTTTGTGTGAAGAGCATAACCTACAAGTACCCCCTTTTCAGCACGCATATCAAGTTTACCATGATTATATTTAGGAATCCCAACATATACAGTGGAACCGAAAATTCTTAGATGTTTAACAGACGGCACTTTTCCTCCAAATAATTCGAACGGCGTTTTAGTGAAATTCTTATGGCAAGTACGATTGAAGGTATAGACAAAAAATAGCAAAGCCTCCCCCCAAAATCTTTCATGCAGTTTAGACTCATTAAGTAACGTTCTTACTGCATCTAGGGCCGTTAAATTGAATCTCTCAACAAATCTGTTCATTTCAGGAGAAAATGGGTTCGTCCTCTCAGGTTTAATACCTCTATCATCTAAATATTCTTCAAATTCCTTTGAACAAAACTCACCACCGTTGTCAGTTCGAATATTAATGATTTTGTTCCCAGTAAACGTTTTAGCACGCTTTTGAAATTTTACAAAACAGTTAAAAACCTCGGATTTTTCCTTCATCAAGTAAACGTAAACTTTTCTGGAAAAATCGTCGATTATAGTTAGAAAATACCTATTACTGCCTCTACTTTTTGTTTTAAACGGGCCTGCTACATCGAGGTGCAACAGCTCTAACGGCTTTACAGACCTAATTTTACCAATTGGTCTAAAGGAAACTCGCCTAGCTTTACCAATTTTGCAAGGCTCACAATTTAAATCTTCATTTTTGAGTGAAGGCATTCCTCTAACTGTATCAACGGTTTTTAGTATGTAATCTTTATTTATGTGGGAAAACCTACGGTGCCACATTTCTAAGCTGTTTTCCATATTAATCTGGTTAACCTCTGGACTATAAAAATTTTTGTCATTACGTTTAATATACTGAGGAAAAACATGGTAAAGGCCATTTTTTCGAATAGCTGAAAATAATTTACCACCATTTAAAAATACATCTATTCGCCCATTTTTACCAACAAACTTCCTTTCTCTTCAAAGAGATGGCCCGCCATCAAATTATGTCGTAGTTTAGGTGAATATAATACATTGTTCAATACAACAACCTGATTCCTGCCCTTAATTTTACAATTAAACTTTATAGTTCCTCTACCTAGAACTTCACAAGCTACCCCATTAATTGCTGCTTTCATTTCCATCCCAGAGATTGGCTCAAAATCCCAAAATAAATCTTTACGCGAGCAAAAATGGGAACTAGCTGCAGTATCAAACAGCCAGGCAGTATTATCAGTATTTGAATTATAATATACTTCGGCTATAAAACCCACTTCACCATGTTTATCACTAACCCTATGTTTGAACCTTCTACAATTTTTAGCAAGGTGGCCACTTAAACCACATTTAAAACAATTTCTAGATTCATTACGTTTAAAATTAACACTGGGATCTGCTGCACATACCTGCTTATTAAAAGATCTAGACCTCTGCTTTGTAGATTTCCTCAACTTTACATCATTATATTTATTTTCACTATTATGTAAAGCAACTTCATTAAAAATACTTAAATTAGAATTTTTGTTAAAAGAACAATTAAACAACTTTAATCTTGCTTCCTCAGATAAAAGTTCGTTCAGAACATTTTCAAAGGTAAAGTCCTTATCCGAAAAACGGTAAATAAGCTGGACAATACTTCTGTACTCATCAGGCAAATGTCTAATCAGCTGAAACGGCTTTAACCACTCTGAAATTGGACGACCGGCGTCTTTTAGCTGCATGATGATATCCCTCAATCTAGCACCATAAAGATTCAATTCCTCACCAGGCTGCAATTTGCATTCGAAGAAAGAGTCCATCAATTCCACAATACGAGCACGGCTACTGGGACGAAAGTGTTTCTCTAATGCTTGCCATGCCACATATGGATCCTCTATACCAGTTAATAAAGGCCTCAAATCTTTACCCACATTCAAATAGAGAATGGAATAGGCGCGTATTCTCTTTGCCAACTCAGCTGCGGTAGGAGCCTTCGCTGGATCTTCGCTTTCCGGTAGTTTTGTAGACACGCATTCCCATAGAGACTTCTCCATCATAAGAAAACGAACATCCTCTCTCCATGTACTGTAATTATATGACGTTAATTTATCGATGGGAAGAAACTCTTCGCCCGATGAAGACATCATGACTTTGAACTATTCAACTGAGGTACACAAGAACAAATTTATAAATACCTAACCCCTCTGCATATCGTGGGCTTCAATCCAGGCTGGGCCCATAACCCTTAACGGGCTGCTAGGGCAAATTAGGCCTAGAAGCCACAACAACTTAAAGCAGAGTTTAAGATTAAGTGTCCACTGACATGCAGAAATAAGTTAGGATATAATTCAAACATAACTTTATTAAAACCAATTAAAAACATGATTAAATGTATTAAATATAACAATATATGGCCATAACTTCGGCCAAGAACTTAAACAGCTCATTTATAGAACCTTTACTTATATTAGTTACATTACTGAAAAACATAACATACAAAACGAGCAATCTGAACATGAAGTCACTCCAATATATACCTACAAACAGAAATCCACTTCGTAACTAACAGTGAAACATGCAGTTATAGAAATCAGCCAATTAGAAACCAGCATACGTCATCGGCACGATGACGCAATACCTAAGTTGGAATTCAGTCATTCATCTCCAGATGCGTGGAATTCATAATTGTACGACGTCATATCTTGTGAAAAACGAAACGCTCGTAAGTTAAAAGCTGAAAAGATTTCGTAGCTAAAACTAGGAAACAAACATCGATACCGAGCAGTCTCAGAATTGGGCCGCAAAGCAAAACGACTTTAAACGTTGATATCTATGCCGTATTTCGATATCGGCAAGAAATGCCGCGATATGACATCATTTTCGAGGCCCTTTGATGAATTTCCATGATCCTGTGAAAAATTCACGTTTTTTTCACGATCCTTTGACGAAATTACTGTTTTTTTTTTTCGCGATCTTTTGACGAAATTTGTGTTATTTTCGTGATCTTTTAACGAAATTTGCGTTTTTCCGCGATCTTTTGACGAAATTTGCGTTATTTTCGTGATCTTTTAACGAAATGTGCGTTTTTTCGCGATCTTTTGACGAAATTTGCGTTTTTCGCGATCTTTTGACGAAATTTGCGTTTTTTCCGCGATCTTTTGATAAAATTAGTGTTTTTTTTCGCAATTTTTTGATAAAAGCGTTTTTTCTGCTATCTTTGACGAAATAAACATTTTTCTCGCAATTTTTTGACGAAATTCGCATTTTCTCGCGATCTTTTGACGAAATTCGCGTCTTTTTACGAGATCTTTGACAAAATTCGCGTGTTTTTTACTTGAACCTTGACAATATTCGCGTTTTTTTACGAGATCTTTGACGAAATTCACGTTATTTCCCGCGAAATTAGCTTTGTTTCAAAGATTTTTGATCGAAATTAGCGTTTTTACGTGTTTTCTGACAAAATTCGCGTTCTTTTCACGATCCCTTGACGAAATTAGTGTTCTTTCCCCGCGATCTTTGACGAAATTCGCGTTCTTTTCACGATTCTTTGCCGAAATTAGTGTTTCTCCTGTGATTTTTGACAAAAATTCACGTTCTTTTCACGATCTTTCGACAAAAATATTGTTTTTCTGCGCGATTTTTAACGAAATACGCATTTTTTTTTCGCGATTCTTTGACAAAATTTGCTTTTTTCAAATATCTTTGATAAAATTCTTTTTTTCCCTGCGATCTTTGACGATATTCGCACTTTTTCTCGCGATATTGACGAAATTAGCGGTTTTTTTTCCCGAAAATTAGGGCTTTTTTCAAGATTCTTTGAGAAAATTGGCGTTTTTTCGCGATCCTTTGACAAAAGTAGTGTTTTTGAACGGATCTTTGATGAAATTAGCGTTTTTTCAAGCAATCTTTGACAAAAGTAGTGTTTTTTTCACGCGATCTTTGACAAAATTCGCATTTTTCAGCGATTGTTTTTCCCGCGTGCAAAACCGTACAAACGTACTGTTCATCCGTACAACCGTACAATTAGAACAAAATCCGTACATTGTACGGCCAATCCGTACAAGTTGGCAGCTATGACTTCATATAGTGACCAATGGATATAGGGTGACCAGAAAAATTTCCTTTTTTTCTGAAAAATATTCAATTCTAAGACTTATCTACATCTGACAGGATAGCTAATTGGATTAAGCTAACCACATGGTCAGGTTACGCTAATGTATCATTTAAAATTTTTAAAAATGGGTAAATTGCATTCAATATTATAAGCACTACCTACAGAAAATGAGGACTTCGGATCACCTTAATTAGCGTTAATCAAAAACTCATACCATGCGCATCTTTTAAAAAATATTGAGAAAGACTAATCAGCATGTGAAAAAATATGGTACATAAAATAGACGAATCAGTCTCATTGGCAAGCTGAAAATGCAAATATTTTTGCATATAGACAAATTTCCCTGATTTTCTAGTATTTTTACAAAGTTCCCTGACATTTCCCTGATTTTTCCAGATTGAAAAACCTCCCTGATTTTTCCATGATTCCCTGATTTCCAGATTCTGTAGACACCCTGTATAACATCTAACAACCATCTTCAGTTTTTTAAAACCTCAAAAAACTATAATATCATCATGCATATTAAAACGCAAAGGTAAAATTTTAAGTAGACCCATTTCGGGACATCGACACATGCATCAACCCTGTTCAATTTAGAGGGATTGAGAACGAGTTCTCGGTGGCTGAGCGGTCTAAAGCAGCAGTTTAAAGCGCCGATATTTTGTAGTGGATAGCAGGTTCGAACCAAATGCGCGGCTAAATGATTTCTGTAATATTTTTCGCGATAAGTTATTTCAATAATGACATATTTTATTAGGAGGAGAAGTTATATGTTTTTAACTTTATTATTATTTGAATGCTTTATAATTAAATAAAATTTAACGCTGAACAATATTTAAAATAATAAAAATTTTATATTTAAAATATTTAAGCTAAAATATTTTTAATGTAATTATCAATTAAATAAATTGAGCTTATCTACAATTTTTTTTATATCTTTTGACGATTATCAAGAGTATGTGTGTGTGTGTGTGTGTGTGTGTGTGTCAGAAAAAAAAGTTTCCCTTTCTTTTCCTTAAAAAAAGAAACCTGAAAGAAAAAAAGATATTCATATATTATTAAAAAAATACCTTGATATCATTGTTTAATATTTAAAAAAATGTAAAATAAAATTCAAGTAATAAAAATTATATGCTGCACCAAGTTTCAAATTTGGGCTTTTAGAGAATGAGACTGATAAAAATAAAATTCGTAGCAGCTTTTAATGGTCATGTAGTTAAAAAATCATAATAAATAAATAAAAATAAATACTGTTATTTTTTCGAAAAAATGAGACCATAGTAGATAAAAAATAAATGCTCTACCCACTATTTTTAGTTAAATTTCTGGTAAAAAGAAGCATAATTGGTTGTAAATTATAAAGTTAAAATTCTGTCTTTATTGAATAGGTTTGGCTGACTGTACCAATCTGTCGCTTTAAAGAAATATGAATCACTTACGCAATATAGAAATTTGTCACAATTTCAATAATTAATTTAAAAGCAACTCATTAAAAATTCAAGAATTTTTCTAATGAAATATTAAAGTTATTTACCGTCAAATCTTGACGGGTACCATCTAGTTCATTTAATAGTTTCCCAACAGACAGCTAAAAAAAATTACTTAAATAGTAATATCTGTACAGTTGCTAAAGGTTATAAATGCTTTGTTTGGAAAGGTGTACTATATCATAGTATTCTGTATGATAGATTGAAAAAACGTGATAATACTATTGGCGTTTTATCTGGTCGTATTGTCGTTATTCATGCAAATTCAGCATTTGTTGCAAATTGACTTATTAAATTGTAAAACTGAATTTGTTGTCATTGGAATTGCATTTTTAGAAAGTAATTATATTCTTTGTAAAGAGCAAAAAATTTCATCTTCATTTATTAAAAAGGTTTATAAAGGACAAACTGTATGGCATCTATTAAACGGTTCGAATAAGAAATGCATCAAAATTGTACATGAACATGACAATGAAATTTATCTCTGTCCTTTGGTAAATTTGTTAGAAAGGGATTGATGTCATGAAAAACTTTCAGGAGGTGCAAAAAGAAGCCTTTCTAAAATTAATATAATGAATAAATGGGGTTTGATTCAATTAAAATATGAAAAACTCAAGCATTAAGTCTTAAAACTTTTAACAGTCCATCATTTTTTTAGAACAAAATAATAACAATATGTTGTTTTATTTTTAAACGTTTACTTTTATATTGCTAGCTGTTTAATTATATAGTTATGTTTACTACTACTTTAATGTTATGTTTAATATTTATGTGACATACTTTAAGCTGCTAATATTGTGTTTGGTATTCATTAGTCTCTAAAAATGAAGTTCCAATAACAATAAATTCAGTTTTACTATTTGATAAATGAATTTATTTTTAAAAAATGCTCTTCCAAACATTGTGTTTTAGCATTCAGCAACTATGCATATTTTTAATTTTTTAAAACAATTGGCAAAATATCTATTTTATACTTGTTTATTTTTTTATTTCTATTTACCATTTCTGAAGCATTCATTACTTCAATTTATCTGGTCATTCATGCTTCAGTTGGCAAAAAAGATGTGTTATTAAAATAAGCTACAGCATGTTTCCCATGAAAAATGATGTAGTAACTTTCACAAACGCTTTACAGAAACAGATTTAAAAAAATTAATAACAATATTGCCCATGGATGGAAATTCTATCTATTGTTGTCAACTCTTTGAAATGTGCACTAAGACAAAGTTTTGTAGATTGTAGAATTTTGTGGCTTATTGATCACTGTTTTGTTTATATTGTATTTTCTGCTCTAAATTTGACTAAAAATTATCAATGTTTGTAATAGTAAAAAATGAAGTTTAAATAAAGTAACCATTCATCCCCATTTTCTAAGGCGTCCTTGATTTAAGCTTACGTCCCCAAATACATTTTTTTATGTCATTTCATAACCTTTGATAATTTATTTTAAAATTTGTGTGGATTTTTAGTAAAATAATACATATATTGTGACATATTACCTGATTAATACTTAATCTGTGAATTGTACTTTTTTTTTTTTTTGCTCTTCTTGGTTTTTTCATGTGTAAAAATGTTTTCTTATCCAATGTGTTGCTACCCATTGTATCACATCTACAATTTTTAGACACTTTAAAACTTTGCTTTAATCTAAAATGGACTTTTATATTGTACCTTTTAATACATTGCTTTCTGTTTATTACACTTTATAGCTACGATCAAGTACTTGAAACCAACATTTCAAATGGTGTGTACCACATTTTGGGTCTGTAGACTGCTTGGTTAAACGTCTTGAAAAAAATCTCTGTACTTAAATTTAAAAAAAAAAAAAATAAATTTATTTTCTGTCTTTTAGGAAATTTTTGCATTAGCTAAAATGTGACACTTTTTGTAGCATTGAAAAAATATTTATGCAAATGATGAGTTCTAAATTTATTAGAAATTTTGCGATGGAAAGAATTAGTTTTACTTGTGCTTTTTCCTGTTTTTTGGATCAATATACATGTTTTATGAACAACAAGAATTGTTAAACACATAGTTAGTGAAAATTCCCCTTGTTAAAAGCTTAAAAAGTAATATTTAGAATAAAAGGTATTATCAGCTATGTACGTACAAGTTTATAATTATCAATGAATTTTTTGGATTATACATTTCTTTAACCAATTCACATCCATTCGTTTATAAATTTTCTGATTGCTGTTACTCCTGAATTTTTAAAAAACAAATTAAAATTATTTAAGTTAAAATTGAGTAAAATACTGATGTTATGTCATATATAGTAAATAAATTTTGTAATTAGGATAAGAAACATAATACTTTTTGCACTATATTTTAATTATTGACCAAATTTAATAGTGTTAAAAATATGACTATTCCAAAAATCAAAACAATCTCCAATTATTCTCAAAGATGATGTTATGTCCTAGAAAAGTTGTTTAGAATTAAAATAAATGTTTTATTTATTTTATTTTTTTTACTGTTGATTGCTGAATATTTACTAATTTTCCTTTTCTAATTGCAGGAAAATTATTGTACTACTGGAAGGAATCCTAACTGCAACATGTGCAACAAAGAATTCTCCAGTTTTAAAGAAGTACTGGAACATTTGAAAAATAATCATTATACATGATACAGCGCTCCGCAAGAATTTGTATGTGATATCTGTAATAAAAAGTGTACAAGAAAGGAGACATTAAAAACACACAGGCAGAAAATTCTCAAATTAATAATAGAAAAACAAAAAAATCATAGTTCTGACTGTCGATATGAGAAAAACCCAATATGTGCTGACGGCAAGCTATCGTTTAAATCCACACAACAAATTGTTTCTCACATTGAAAATGTACATAAAGTACCCATTAAGATTGAAAACATGCAGTTTGACAGCAATGAAACTTTTCAAAATTGGAAATCTCAAATAGAAGGATGTTCGTTAACTAAATTTGTCAAATTAAATTCGAAAACCTTTCCATCAGGTAAGAAGAGTAACTTTCATCTGCCATCGTGCTGGCAAATCAAAACAGAATTCCGAAGGAAAACGACATACGAAAGAGAAAGGGTCATATAAAAGTGGATATTTTTATACTGCATTCACCGAATTAAAAGCAATAAATGATGTGGAACTTTTTCCGATGGAAATAAAGTATTGTCTAAGACATTTTGGACATGATGATGATGTGGGAAAATTTCTTTTATCAAGAATAGAAAAAGACAACTTAGCTGGGCAAATTATGGTCGGTAGTCTCCACAAAATATATTGTGCAGTATTGTAGAAAATGAATCCCCTGATAAAACATTAGGATATACAAACATGCAAGACTTAAGGAATATTTCCTCAAGTTATGGACCTGAAAGCTATGCAAATCGCTATGAGAATGATTTAATATCCATAGATGCATGGGTTAAGGAATTTTCTGAAAGCGAAGAAAACCCAATTTTGCTGTATGAACTTCAAGAGGAAGACAAGGATGAATTTTCGGGCCTGGAAAGAGGTGATTTCATCCTGGGATACATGAACGAAGATCAAGCTACCATTTTAAAATCTTTCAGATCCGATGTCATATGCATCGATTCAACTCATGGTACTTACAAATGGAATTCAGTTAAACACTACTCTGGTAAGAGACGAAAATTTTGAAGGGTTTCCTGTTGCTTTCTTATGGAGCAACAGGCAAACAGAAGATATCTGTAAACATTTCTTTGAAGCCATAAAAAAAAGAATGGGGACTATAAATGCGAAGACATTTATGCCCGATGATTACCCGGCCTTTCATAATGTATGGGCCAATGTATTTGGCGAAACGACTTACCATTTACTGTGTGAGTGACACTTTAAAAGAGCGTGGGGCAGGAATTTATTGAAAGTTAAGGATTTAATAAAAAGAGAAAAAATTTCAAGCTATTTATATTCATTTGCAGAGTAGACAAATGAAGAAAAATTTAAAGAAATTTTAGAAAAAATATAACACAGATATCGTCGGTACCATGTCAAACTATCCAATGTGAAAATAGTGGGATACTTTTTAAAATTCAGATTTCTTGATCAGCACCACTTTTTTGAAATAGTAAAATTCTCCTTATTTAATCTTATTTAATGACATATTAATTAAAGCGGAACAAGGGGAATTTTACTATTTCAGAAAAGTGGTGCCAATCAAGAAATTGAATTTTAAAATATAAGCCCACTATTTTCACATTGAATAGTTTGACATGGTGCCGACGATATGTCAAATGACATCGATATAAAATAAATTTGCTGATTATTTTGTAGCCCATAATGCTAATAGGCCAAGACAATAGGCAGCATGCTACAGAAAAAATGCCCAAATTAACACAAACATGGCCATTGAGCGGTGGCATAAAGAATTAAAGTACAATAGCGATTTGGATGGTAAATGTGGAGGGAGACTAGACAGAAAGCTATCCACAGCCTCATGAAATCATTAAAAATGAAATTAATGAACTGGAAAGTAACATTAACCAAGGAAAAAGTTACGAAAAAGTTTCGTTATTACGCCAGTATCATAAAGTGTCATAAGAGAGAATTGATTCAGTAAACATTTTTCATGAAGATACCAGCCCGTGGATCATGCCATCGTTTATGTGTGAAAATAACATGTATGAAATTAACCAAAAAAAATGAGAACCATGAGTGCAATAATTACATGTATTTATTGTGACATGTGTATGCAGCTGCCCCGAATATTTGAAAAAAAATAAACAATTTTTGCAAACATATTTATTTGGCCTGAATGAAACCAAAAAATGGGAAAAATAATAAACAAAGTGCAGAAAATGGACAAACAACACCCAATTTCATTTCTGGGAATGAATTAATCTCCCAGAAGAAAGTCATTGAAAGAGAACTAAGACCAAATTATTCTATCTCAGAGGAAGACATACAAGGTTGCATTCAAGCATATTTAGAGAAACTTCAGAGTTCTAACAGAAAACAGAAAAGAAATATTAAGAACAAAAAAGAACTGCCCTATAGATGTGAAGCAATTTCAAAAATAGAAAAAACTAAATTGCCAAGGACTACAAAATCAACAATTGTGCAGTGCGCTCATGCAGAAGAAGATTTTGTAGTAGATGACCCAGAGCACCAGCAAGTGCTGTTTGCCACTATTGCAAATTTTCGGCACCTAGTACATTTCTCGAGAATTTGCACGTAGGCACTGCATGCATTTACAATGCGCGTGGACTAACCAAACAATACCAAAGGCAACATGTCCAAATTGTAGACAAGGGCTTCTCCGATTAAACTTTTTATAAATTAAAACTGTTTCAGTCATTTTTATTCTTTCTTTTTTTGTAAAAAAAAAAATGATTTTTCAGAATATTGCATCCAAGTAAAAATTTTATTTTTCATTCATCGAAATATCTCTTTTATACTCAATAATATTATTACTCAATAATATTATTTCACTATTATATTTGAATTTGCATTACTGAATCTATTTTTTCAAGAGTGTTTTGGATAAATGAAATGAATGTTTTTATTTGCAGATGTATTCTCGAGAATAACTAAAATGTTTACTTCTTTCATTAGCACTACTCTGCGCGAAATCTCGTACATTATGATAAATTACAATTCTATTTTCAGGATGTTACCACCACATCTCTCAGATACTTTTCAGGATATTACTACCCTATCTCTCAGATATTCGCTAATTCAAATTAAAAAATTCTAATACCAGTTTTAAGATCTGCGGATCAATGCTGATTTTTTATGTTAATTTCATCGCAAAGTATTCCAAATTTTAGGAGAAATCGCTTGAAACATAATCAGTTGCTTAATCAGTCGATTCATATATCTGTTTAATAAATTCGTTTCCTCAGGATTTTATATGTATATGACTATATAGATATATATGACTCCTTTGAAATATCTTAAATTTTATTATGTTGAATCCTCTGAAGGTTATTTTTATTCTGCTAAAAGTTTTAGGTGATTGCTAAAAATTTCTAAATATTTATGATATATATATGTTATATAAAAAATTTTACTTTTACAATTCATTTAAATTATTCTAAATTGCCGGCATATTCATTATTTCCTTTTTTTTAATACGCTCTATTATTTATTTCTAATTAAATTCCTATAATTTTAAAACGCGTATCTTAATAATAGATTTATTCCAAAACGTAATCTAAACTTTTAATCCCTTCATTAATTTTTATCGTCTACCAAACTGTAAAGTTCTGAACGCAATTACAGTCGAACCTCTATTTTGCGAATTTCTCTATTTTGCAAATTTTCCTTGGAACCAAGAATATTTTACGAATTTCTTTGTAAAATAACCTCCAAATAGTGAAGTACATTCTCTATTTAACGAACTTTTTCTTGTGATCAAAAAATTTTTTCTCCCCATTTCTCAAAATATTTCTGAACATTTCAAACTTACTCTTTCTTTAAAGACACTTTATGATGTTCAATGGCCTTGAACTGGTTTTACCAGGCGCCTTTGTCAGCAGTGAGAATTCGGTAAGTACGGAGGACTAAGACGATAATCCCTTAGAGTAATTTTTTAAAATGTGGATACAGCGAGAAAAAAAGAAGAAATTAATCATGTGCTGATCGATGATTCTATTTCACTTAATTCTGAAATTGAGACCTCGGGAACACTATCTGAATTGGATATTTTCGACAGTGTGAAAAATAAAAACAATATAGCAATGAATTGCGATGAAGACTAATATGATGGTGATGGAAATGGTCATTATGCAGGAATTAACAAAACTTCGTATGATGAAATGCTAAAATCATTTGAAACAATCCGATGCGAATTATAGTTAGAAGAAAAAACACATGAAGGGGTTTTTGGTGCATTGCAAAGATGTGAGATGTATTATGAGAGAAAGCACCTTTAAATAAAAAACTCAAGCAAAATTAACAGAGTTTTTCAGAAATTAAATTTAAGGACGCATATGTTAATGTATGGTTAAAATTATTTGTTATAATAATAATAAATACGATAATGTCATTAAAATTCGTTAATTTTAATGTAAAACTATTTACTTTAAACAGAAAATACAGTGTATTCTCGGACAATGTTTTGTTTTCCTTGCAGATTTTAAAGATTTAAACACACAGAAAAAATGAATTGATGATGGATATTGGTGGGTAAAATAAATAACACAAATCGGTATAATTTATTAAAAAAAATGTGATTAATTACTTTTAGTAAAAATATTTAGTGTTTATGAATAAAAATCTGTTTTATGTAGTTTAAAGTACTTTAAAATGTAAATCTCTATTTAACGAACTTTCCATATAACGAACTTTTTCCCGGGATTTAGCGACTTCGTTGAATAGAGGTTCGACTGTACTTATTTTTCGAATGCTTATCAAAGCCATTTTTACATTTTAATTCTATTTCATCTCATTTTCCCGCCAGCTGGGCGATAACTTTTTACATCGAAATCCTTCCATTTACCAGCGCCGGGATTCTTTTCTGTGACGTTTCTCGATCGCTCTCCATTGGCCGAGTGACGGATCGCAGTTTCACTTCGAGTCTCGTTCATAATTCTGTTTGGCTAGCCTGGAGTTTTCATTTCAATCGGATTTCCTCCGCGCATCCTAATAAATAGCTAGAGCATGAGCTCAGGAGTAGATTTTTTGTGCAGTTTGATTGTTTACATAACCTGTTACCTGATGTCCTAAGCCATGTAGAATATTCATTTCGTTAATTAACATCTATTTCGCATGAAACTAGTTCATGCTCGGATTTCTCATCCTGTGGGAATTGTTTAATGTTGGTATATTCTGATGGAATAAACGGTTTCCTATGACTACGTTTCCATGTTTTTAATTGGGAAAACCCCAGATTAATATAGTAATATTATTCCACTACTATATTTGAATTTGCATTACTGAATCTATTTTTTCAAGAATGTTTTAGATAAACGAAATGAATGTTTTTATTTGCGGATGTATTCTCGAGAATAACTAAAATGGTTACTTCTTTCATTAGCACTACTCTGCGCGAAATCTCGTAGATTATGATAAATTACAATTCCTTTTTCAGGATATTACCACCACATCTCTCAGATATTTTTCAGGATATTACTACCCTCTATCTCAGACACATGCTTAAAGTATGCCTATTCATTTGTGCATGTTACTTTCATTTACACCATCAATGGACAAAATCTATCTTCTCATCATGAAAATCAAGTAAGCTTTCATTTCATATTATTTTATAAACATAATAAATCAAATAATTTTGCATTTCCAAAATAAAATATCAGTCTATTCTAAGACATATCCTCCTAATTTTCTAACACACATCTATTATATATGAAAAATAATACATAAAAGTTCTCAAAATAAGAAAACATTTCTCTGAAAAATGCATTAAGTTCGAAAACAAAAATATTTCCTCTTAATTAAGATCGTGAAATAAAATAAGTTTGAAAAAGAAAAAGAAATTTTCTAAGACTTGAAAATAAAAATTCCTAAAATAAAATTTCGTTAAAATAAATTAAGATTTCAAAATAAAAATTAAGTACTCTAAAATAAAATTCGAAAAATAATTTCTAACATCTGAAAATAAAATTCTCAAAATAAAATTTCTAACTAGTCAAAATTAAAAATATTCTCTCAAATATCTTCTAAGACAAAAATAAAATTTGTAAAATAAAAATAAAGTTCCGCTAAAATAAAATTCAGTTTGCAAAAATTTTCTATCTCCTGTAAATAAATTTAGTTAGCAAAAATATTTTCTAACACCTGAAAATGAAAAATCATAAAATAATTCTAACATCTAAAATTTAAATCGTAAAATAAATTTTTTAACACCTAAAATAAAATTAAGTTCGAAAAATAAAATTCGAAAAATAATTCTAACACCTAAAAACAAAATAAATAAAATACCCTCGTACTATAATACGCTATCTCCCAAAAAACAATTCCGTCCAATATTTTCGAAGTCTCGCTAATTCATTCCTTTCCCAAAATAAAATACCCTCGTACTATAATACGATCTCTCTCAAAAATCAAATATTTTCTAAGTCTCACTAATTCATTCATTTCCCAAAATAAATACAACTCCTTATCAGTTCCAGACAGCGTACTCTAGCACACCTCCCTCTTATCTCCTCTACCACCGACTCTTATCAGCACGCGTCTCCACAGGCCTCCACTTCACTCCACACACACCACAACGCAGAAACACAGACGCCGTCAAACTCTCATAATCACACTACTATTGCTGATAGATTCATATCTTTTCAAAAATAAAATATAATAATTTTAACCATTCATTAAAAATAGTTGTGTAAGAAATTCCTTAAGAGTGTCCATTACTGGCACATGTACTCCATATCACTCACCAGGTGGTGATTGCTGCTATGATTCCTTTTATAATTTAAAAACTTTTATTTTTATTAATTTATTTTTTCATTTATAAAGCTGAACTTTGCTAATTTTTTTTTTTTTTTTAAAGGCTTAAAAACTACAAAAAATAGCCATACCTGGCAACCAAACTTTATTTAATATGGATTGGATGGATCCAGATATTTGTCCAAAATGGTCTAAATGGGTTTTACCCGTGAAAAATTCCTCTAATAGTGTAGTAAACAAAATGTTCCAAATATTCTCATTATGTAATATGGGAACGCGGGCACTGAAAAGCCATGAGGGAAAAGTTCATCAAAAGCGGTTGAGAAGTAAAAATTTCTAGACAAATGTAGCTAGTTTGTTAAATCAAAATTTGAATGAAGTCTCACAAATAAAAGTGAAAAATCTTCTATAAGTATCAATAGTTCTTTAATTGCCACAAAGGCTGAATCACTTTCTGATTTTCTCATCAAAAAAGAAAATACTGTTGCTGAAATCATATGACCTTTAAGAATCATAATGAAACGAGAATCTTTAAACTTTTGTAAAGATGATGGATATCTTTTTGAAAAGATGTTTGCAGACAGTAATTTTGCATAACAGTACTATCACCAGTAATTTTGCATTGGGTCCATATAAGGTAAGATACAAGATTAATTATGGATTAGTTCCATATTTTAATAGTCTATTAAACAATAAGTTACTTGGATGCAGGGAGTATGTTGTGCGCTTAGATGAAGCACTCAACAAAATAGCACAGAAAGGACAGATGGATTTCTGAATGTCTGTTTTTAGTGTGATTTAAATCAGCAAGTATGTACTCACTACTTACACTCAGCATTTTTAACAACCTCTTCAGCTGAAAACCTCCTTGAAAGCTACAAACCAGGCTCTTAACCAGGGTACTCGCTGCCACTCGCCATTATGCCTGATCGCGACAAAATTCCTCATTTGGCGAGTAAACCATAGTCAAATTTGCCAAATTGCGGGTGCTCAATTTGTGTGTTTATGAGTGGTGTGAAAATACTGTCGAGATTGTTAGCCACGTTACTGAACGATTGATGTAGCTTTACATATTCAAACGCACTGTGTCATTTACATTGCTCTATTTATAGAGATACTGCTCAACACCAATTGAGATTAGCAACAGCCAAAGACACAGAAAGGGTTATGCAATAGGTTTTTCTCTATTGTCAGTTAATCACTATCTATGCGTCTGCATTACGTCAATAAAAATGCAAACAAAATTACTCGCACCAAACGCCAAATAGAGAAAATTTTTGCTGGAATGCAGTGTTGAAATTAGTCATTTACCATACTATTTATTAGTTGTATACAAAGTACACTGCTCAAAAAAATTAGGGGAGCAAGCAAAAAAGTGGAGAGAACAGTGCAAGGCAGCCATGTATGGGCATAAAATGGATAGTACACGTGTATCAATGCGCAATACAGAAAAAAAGACGCAAAGAAATTGTAAGGGAGCTTTTATTCTTTGAAAAGATAAAAAGAATATGAAAAGATGGTCAGGACAACAATTTGTTTTCATGTAAATGATAAAAAAAAAAAGTATTAGAAATGATGCAAGATTTTTAATATGGCATGTGGTCTCCTCGAACAGCTCAGACTGCTGCACACCGTTTCCATGGATGCTATGAGGTTATCGATAAGACTTTGGGGAATATTGTTCCACTGCTCAAGAATTGCAATCTCCAAGTCCTGGACAGAAAAAAGAGGCCTCGGTCTCGCAAGGGGAGCATGGAGAGCATGCTGGTCATTCCATACGCTGTATTGTTTTAGCTTCAAGCATGTTTTCCACAAGACGAATTGTATGAAGTCTGGCATTATCATGCATTGAAAAAAAGGTCATGCAGGTCCGTACGTCCACCTACGCCGATTCCAGCCAATAGCATCAACCCACCTCGTCTGTAATGTAATCTTTCACGAACGAATGTGGGTTTATTTTGAGTGCCTCTTTCTCTCCATGCCAAAACGCATCAGATGTCACATCCAGACTGATTCGGGACTCGTCTGTAAACAGAATTTGACTCCAACAACAATGCCTCCAAACTGGATGTTCAGTTCCCCCCCAACTTCTTTGGGCCGCACAGTGGCATGAGGTCAACAGAATACAGACCAATGGCTTACGTGCATAGAGACCACCCTGATGAAACCTATTTCGGACTGTTTGACTGGACACCCTTCGCCCTGTGGCCAAGAACAACTGTGTTTGCAGCTGAGTAGCATTGTCCATTCCGTCTCGACGAGGTGTTAACAGGATACATTGGTCATCAGTTTTTGTGTTAACAGATTTTCGACCTTGCACTTGTCGATGACTACCATTCCATGTGTCTTGGAATCGATTCAAGCCTTTCATGGATACTTCTTGTGACTCCAACAGCGTCCACTACACTTTGTTGTGTTTCTCCAAATTCAACTGTCCCGATAACACGCCAAGTCATGGATTGCGGTAAATCATGTTATTGTGACATTTTCAAGCCATCTTTTCTCAAAACACAAGCTGAGCAATTAAATTTAACAACTGAGGCAGTAAAACAGACGTTTCCACAAAATACCGATTTCTGCACTTATCTCCTTTTTCTAGTTTTTGACGTCATAGACTTTAATTTACATGTGAAGTTTTCTTTATCTGTTTTCTACAAGACTTTAAATCATGGATGTTTTATTTTATGTTACATATCGGTGTAAATATTTAAGTAATTTCGTTAAAACCATGTGCTCCCCTAATTGTTTTGAGCAGTTATTATTGGCCGGTTAAGCTTTTTCTATCATCGATATTCTATATCGATTCTATATCGATAATCAAACAAGTTCTGTCGTTTTTATAAAACGACAAATTTTAAAGAATGCTAACCGCAATGGATAATAGATGGCACTAGAATTACCAAATTATATTAATCAAGATGCAATCCAGAGTCATCGTATATATAAAGAGATATGGAAAAGTTATCTCGTAACAGTGAAAAATGGAAGTGAACATGAGTACTCCAAACTGTATAATTCGTGCTTGCATGTTGTATGAGTTTACACTTGGAACAAGTGCTGCGCATATGGCTCAAAAGATATACCAAGTTTTTGGAATTGTGTCGGCACTCGCACCACCTAAATGTGGTTTAGGAAATTTGCTGCCGGCGATGAGTCGCTGACAGATGCCCCACGAGCCAGGCGGCCATATGACATTAATTATGAGGAATTAAAGGTTGCAATTGAAGAAGATTTCGCTCAAACGTGCGAGATGTTAGGTTCACCATCAGTGATGAATCTATCCGTTTAAATTTGCATCGCCTGGGGAAAGTATGCAAGCTAAGCAAATGGATACCTCATCAATTGACACCTTCCAAAGATATAATTTCGGAACTCTACTGTATCTATATTTATATACATATATTTCCTTTTCAACGGGGGCGACACTAAATTCTGAAAAAGCAGAATTCCTGTTCTCTAGAATTAAATTAAGATAATTAAGTTGCTTTTTTAAAGGTTAATCCACATATAAGTGTTAATATTTATTTATTTTTTCTCTTTTTCCTAAATAAATAATGTATGTTATCTTTAAATGTATTGTCTAATGATAGAGGGCAGCACTATACCTGATCCAATTGTAATAGAAATACTGTATTTAATATATTTCAATATTATTACACTGTTTTTCCAACCTCCATAGTTGTATTATACTTATAATATTTCTAGCAACAAGTGCAAATCATTTTTTAACACTTTTTAAACTTGTTGAATCATTGGCGGCTTACTTGGTTCTTCAACTGATAAAGGCATTCTTTAATCCAACTTCTAATGCAAATGTTAATAAAATTTCTACTTGTTCTTTTGATTCTGTATTACATGAATTCCGTAACGTTTTCAATGAATCTGGGTAAATTTAAGGGATCTCCTGTATCGATGAAAATTATTCATTGAAATTTCTGAAGGTTAGAAATGTGCCTTTCGAAATACGAAATGAAGTAACAAGTGAAATAAAAGAAATGGTTAAAAAAGGAATTTTAGATCCTGTTTCTTATTCTGATTGGGCAACACCCGTAGTTCCTGTAGTAAAAAAAATTGTATTAGACTGTGTGGTGATTACCGCAGCATGGTAAATCAGGAAGTAAAACAGTTTACTTATCCTCTTGTCACGGTAAATGAAGTTCTAGCTACTATGACAGGCAGTACAATATTTTCAAACCCAAGCCTCAGCAAAACACTTAGACGACTATATCCTTTATTCCTAGGGGGAAAGAGTGTTATGTATTTACCATGCCGTAAGGGGCCGTTACAAAGTCAGAAAAGAATGACTTTAACTTTGACTCATGTTATGGCTTGAACTTCCACTTTCATTCTGTGTTCAATGATTCTGATGTGTGTTGTTCGAGTATTGTTCAGTGCCGTAATACATGTTCGTCTATTCTAGTGCTTCTTTCTGAAGACCCAAACACAAAATATGATAGATCAAAAGCTGCATACTTATATGAGATTTCAAAAAGTATTTTTTATGGCAAATTAAAAATTGCATTATGATTGATCACTTTGAAAATTATCTAAAACAAAGGTTAAAGTTAAGGCACCCATTGTTCACAAGATCATTCACAGCTAGTACTGTTTGCATTCCCATGGAATTCATTTCTATATTGTCAGTTTGACTATAAATGGATAAAACATATACTTCATTTACTATTTTGTCCAGATCCTCTTCAGCAATATCTTGACTGTGCTGGCACAGAAGTGATATATTTCTTTGAAGGAAATCACTAGTTTGAGCTGTTGATTCTAGGTTTAAATGATCACAACACACCATATCATGTTAAATTGCCATATCACAAAACAGTGTAATGATGCAAGTGTAATTTGCAATATTCACACTTTACAACTCATAGTAAAATCAGCTTTATCGTCCCAATATGCTATAGCCGACATGATCGCCATGGCTAAAATTATTGTAGGACATTTTAACCATTCTGCAGCTGCATACTCTAAATTTAAAAAGGTTCAACTGGATTTATCCATAAATCCTAAAAAATTAATGCAAGACGTTTCTGCAAGATGGAACTACACTTATTATATGTTGCAAAGACTGCTGGAATTAAAGCGGCCTCTATGCTACAGACAATGAAATAGCAAACTTAACCACAGTGCAGTCAGTGGTAGTTACTAGAAAGCGTAGTTCAGTTGTTATCACCATTCAAAGAAATAACAACAATGATGAGTTCCGATCAAACAAGCATATCTGAAGTTGGCGTCCTCCAATCACGGAACCGAATTTCAGAAATGCCCTGCACTATGGGACTCGAGATTAGCCTAAAAAGGTAGACCCAAAGTGATGAGATTAAAAAACCACAACACCCGGGGTATCTCATGTGAAAATTAAAAAATCCACTATTGTAAAAAAGAAAAAAATAATGCAAGTGAAAACTAAGAAACAAGGTGTATATTTTGTCTTTTTAAGATATTTTACTTTTTTTTTTTTATTAAACAAAAGAACAAAGTTGGTAGAAAAAGGAACAATTTGAACAAAAGCATTTATTTTTTTTACTAACAGAAACAAAAAGTGTAACAAAATGAAAAGTGTGAAATAAAGAAAAAAGGATAGAATACCAAAAAGCGATGAAAACAGGAAGGGAGAAAGATCGCTCGGGAATCCAGGGTCGCAAGAGCCGTAAATACCTAGAAAAGGTATTCCCCTGGGGTAAAGAAGTCACATAGAATTGTGTCATTCTTTAGAAATAGAAAGATAGGATTTCATCTTTCCAGATACAATAGGTAAGTCGATATCTTATATTTGAAAAATACAATTATTGCAAACTATAAAATTGCATTGTTCTTCTGCTTGTTCATTTGTGCTACATTAACTTATGATGCACTAGTGTTGCATTTAACATCTTTTAGTGCAACGTATTATACAGTTAACATAAGTTATCCAAAGGAAATTGCATGCACCCTCTTTTTTTTACAGAAATATCCTAAAATTGATTGTGGTACAGGACCACACAAAGTAATTACACTTCCCCATAGACTGTCATTAAAATAGAAAATTTACTGACATTTAATGCTATAATTAGTTAATTTAGCAATAATCATAATAACCATATTTTTATTCTAATTGCCCTGTTTCGTTGCACACACTCTGGTTAAAAAAAAAAAATGTATACATGAATGTTCTATGGACTGTTTGCATTTAATGATTATACTTATTGGAATTTAAAATGTTTAGACATAATTTTTTTTATTACTCTCTCTCAACCTATGAGCAATTAATTTCCTGCTGGAATGTGGTTCAAACCCCATGATAGTTCATCCTCCGGGGTTCGAACGGCCCCAAGAAGCGCCTCGCAGGGGTGAAATGTAAACTGTCAGAGTGGCCTGCAGGGGGTAGTGGCTATCGTGGGTGTTCCGGCCACAGGAAGGCCTGTCACAGGCATGTTATTTTTTATTTTTGGAAGTCCCTCCTTTTCATGAAATGGAAATGCCACATAGGTCCCACTCATGTGGGAGAGTTGGTTGGTTGATTAAATTTTAATGGCAGTCCCTTTTGGGACATGCTGCGCCAAGACAGAGTCAAGAACTAAACAAAACTTTGAATAAAAAAACTGACAATAAGATCATAAAAACAAATTGATTAAAAGAAAAACAGTACTGGTGTATATAATTAAAACCATTTATAAAAGGTGAAAAGGCAATCGTTAAAAGAAACAAAATTATTATAATTAAAATCATCTCTAAAAGTTATGAAGTAATACATGTTAAAAAAAAAAATGGACAAAGTATAAGATGCTATGTAAAAGACAAATTTTAAGAAGTCACAAAGAATTTTAAAACAATGTAAAATTATTTTGGTAAAAACTCTTTTAAAACAGCATCATCGTTATCTGTGCTCGAGTCAAAGGAATCGGACTCCATAGCCTCTTCAACATAACTTTGCAGCTGCTTGGGATCCTTGAAATTCGTGTAAGTTGGGCTATGACATGATTTCCTCTGTTTTTTCTTCACAGTTTTCCACTGTGAAGAACCCCGAATTATCTTTTTCCCTTTCTGTATGCAAGTTTTATCACTCGGTTTCACAGTTCGATTAGTATCAGAGTTCGGAGAATTAAATGCAGATGATAGCGGGATTTCTTCAGTCTCATGCTGGGTTGGCTTTTTTTATTTACTTGCAGATTTCTGCGACTGACTAGTTGGGTACTCTATTTTAACAGGTTCGGATTATGGCGACCAAGTTCTAGTTTTAGTGTAAGTTTTCCAGTAGTAGCAGAGGAGACATTACGAGTTTTTTTCTTTGAAGTGCTGGAAGATGGTGTCACAAGTGAATTACTTAGGAGAAATGAGGTTTCAGTCTGGGTGCAAATGTGTCTTACTGATTTTGATTGTTGCTTCAATAAACTGGAGTAGGAAACTCCGACGGATGAAGTTCTGGATTCAACAAGTTTGCGAGCTTCTGGGTAGGAAAGTTTTTTGGTAATTTTAACCGCAAGGATTTCTTTTTCACGAATCCAATTTGGACGAGCGAGAGTAGGCTGTATGGTCACCCTTACAGTTTACACAACGTTCAGAATTACTGCAAGATTTACTATCGTGGCCGACTTCTGCACAACATGCACAAGTAACAGAGCCACGAGAGGTAGTGTTTGTATGGCCATAGCGCTGGCATTTAAAGCAACAGAGAGGGTTAGGGATATAAGGTCGGACAGGACAACTTAAGAAGGCAGCTTTAATTCTAGTTGGTAAATTCGGGCTATTGAAAGTGAGAATAACGTGCTTTGTAGGAAGCACTTGCCCATTTCGACGGATTGTGATACGACGTACATCTATGATATTTTGATCTTTTAAGTTCTCTAGAAGTTCTTCCTTTATAGAGAATAGATGGATGGATGGATGGTTGGTTGGTTGGTTGGTTGGGGTTTTATGGCGCAAAGTCCCTATAGGGACATGCTGCGCCAAGACAAAGTCAAAATGGAAGGACATAAACAACCCAAAAATTTGAGTAAGAAAAGAATAACAAAAAAAAAAAAAAAAAAAAAATGAGAAAAATAGAAAAATTAATGAAAACAGTAAGATGTATAATTAAATCATTTAAAAGATTCAAATGTTCATAGTTAAAATGCAAGCATATTATAATTAAAAACTGCTGAGTTATAAAGTAATAACTGTTAAAAAATACAAAGTTTAAAATGATGTACAAATACTATATAAACACAAGTTTTAAAAACACATGAGTAAAAAACAATGTAAAATCAATTAGGTAAAAATTCCTCAAAAACTGTATTTTCTTTGTCAGCACTTGACTCATACGACTCCAAGTCCATTTCTTCATCCACATATTTCTGCAGCTGCTTCGAATCTTTTAAGTTAGAGACAGATGGATTTAGCCAGTTCTTGTTCTTTTTCTTCACAGTGTTCCGCTGTGAAGAGCCCGTGATTGTTTTTCTCTCTTTCTGAATGCAAAGTTTTTTGCTTGGTTTCACTGTTTGATTAGTATCAGGTTTCTGCGATGTTTTTTCAGATTTAACAACTTTAGTATCAGTCTGGGGTTCAGATGACTTTTTGGGTTGAACTGTGTCGGATGACTTTTTGGATTGAACTGTGTCGGATGACTTTTTGGATTGAACTGGGTCGGATGACTTTTTGGATTGAACTGGAGATTTTTGAGGCTGTTTCATTTGGTATACTATTTTAACTGGTTCTGAGGAAGGTTGCCAGCGTTCCAAGAGTGGGGTTGCATAGCATTTACTACCACAACTAACATCACGGGTTTCTCTAATTGAAGTGGTTGTTGATTCTACTTTAGCTGAGTTACTTGGTGCAAAGGAGGTGTCGGTCTGGGTGCTTAATAGTCTTACAGAATTTTGTGGTTTCATGAGTAGACTAGAGTAGGAGACTCCGACTGACGGAGTCCTGGATTCAACAACTTTGCGGGCTTCAGGGTAGGAGAGATTTTGAGTTACTTTAACAGCAAGGATTTCCTTCTCACGTATCCAGTTAGGACAGGAACGGGAATATGCTGTATGATCACCCTTGCAGTTTATGCAGCGTTCAGAGTTTTTACATGAATTACCGTCGTGGCCAACTTCTGCGCAGCGTAAACAGGTAACGGAACCTCGACAGGTAGTTGTGGTGTGACCATAACGCTGGCATTTAAAGCAACGGAAGGGATTAGGAATGTAAGGACGGACAGGACAGTTCAAGTAAGCAGCTTTAATTCTCGATCGTAAATTAGGGCTATTAAAAGTCAAAATGATGTGCTTCGTAGGAAGCACCTGCCCATTCCGACGGATGGTTATACGACGTACATCTATGATATTTTGGTCTTTTAAATTTTGTAAAAGTTCGTCTTTAGTAGAGAATAAAAGATCTGGCTCAGATATTACACCACGGCTTGTATTTAGAGTTTTATGTACTTGAACAGAAACTGAGAAAGAGCCTATTGTGGAGCAATTTGAGAGAAGATGTGATTGTTTGGCTGAAGAAACCTCAACAAGCAAATCCCCAGATTGTAATTTTTTGAGGGAATGACCATTCCCCAAGACAGACTGGAATGTTTTTGCAATGAGAAATGGTGAAGTGTTTTTGAAAGAGCTATCAGAGAGGCTATCAGTACGTTTAATGACAAAAAAACGTGTGTAGGGGGAATTCTGTGCAGTTTGTTGCTCTCCACATCGGAGAGAAATGGAAGTAAGTGAATTATTTCCATCCATATTAGAAAAAAAAATAAGAATTCAGACCCCGGCCGCACCACCCACTACCGAGCCCAACAAGGGGATGCACAGTCGTGCACCAGTGCTAACCAGGGCCTATACGGTCACAAGACACTCCTATGCCAGTCTCCACCCTTAACGAGATGGCTAGTAAGTACTCGCTCGCTTGATCCCCAGCCAGTGACAAGTCAGCTGACCAGCCGATTGATGCATACGGGACCAATATGCACCTCCCGTCTACCTGAAGCAGAGGCCAAAGCAGTGTGTTGGTTTCCCTCAACTGCCAGGATCCCCCTTTCCAGGGACACGGGTCGCCACGCACGGCAAACACGTGGGTGGTTTATAATTCCCCATGAGTCGATGTGCAGGATGATATCGGCTCATGCAGAATTGCCCTCACCTCCAAAGAGGAAACCACAACGAGAGTGAAACAAAGAGGAAAGAAAGACAAGAGAAATAAGAGGAAAAAGAAAAGAGAAAGATCGCTCAGGAACCCGGGGTTGCGAAGCCCGTGAATACCTAAAGAAGGTATCCCCCTGGGGGGTGTAGAGAATAGAAGTTCTGGTTCAGATATGACACCACGGGTTGTATTTAAAGTTTGATGAGATTGGACAGAACAGAAAAAGAGCCTACTGTTGTACAATTGAAGAGAAGTTGCGATTGCTTGGATGAAGAAACCTCCAACAACAAATCTCCAGACTGCATTTTTTTCAGCAAATAGCCATCTCCAAAAACTGACTGAAATGTTTTACCAAAGAGAAATGGTGAAGTTCTTTTAAATGAACTATCTGAAATACTGTCAGTACATTTAATTATGAAAAAACGTGTGAATGAATTGTTCTGTACAGCTTGTTGCTCTCCACATTGGAGAGAAATAGAAGGAAGTGAAGATTTTCCATCCATAATAGAAAATATATACAATTCAGACCCTGGCCGCACCACCCACTACCGAGCCCAACAAGGGGATACACATTCGTGCACCAGTGCTAACCAGGGCCTATACGGTCACAAGACAATTCTATGTCAGTCTCCACCCTTAACAAGATGACTAGTAATTGCTCGATCACTTGATCCCCAGCAGGTGACAGGAGTCAGCTGCCCAGCCGATTGATGCATACGGGACCAATATGCACCTCCCGTCTACCTGAAGCAGAGGCCAAAGCAGTGTGTTGGTTTCCCTCAACTGCCAGGATCCCCCTTTCCAGGGACACGGGTTGCCACCCACGGCAAACACGTGGGTGGTTTAAAATTCTCTGTGAGTCGATATAGACAGGATGATATCGGCTCATGCAGAATTGCCCTCACCTCCGAAGAGGAAACTACAACGAGAGCGAAACAAAGAGGAAAGAAAGAAAAGAAAAATAAGAGGAAAAGGAAATGAGAAAGATCGCTCAGGTACCCAGAGTTGCGAAGCCCTTGAATACCTAAAGAAGGTATCCCCTGGTGGGCATGTGGGAGAGTAGAGGTAATAAAATTCTGTTAAATTTAATGTTAAGTTTGATTGTTAAATATTGTTGAATTTTTGAATTGGCATGCATGTTTATGCATCTGTTATCATATGGTTTTCAATAAAAATAACGATCGTCTAGAATATGTAGATTAATATGCACTGAGTTAATTCAAGTTTAACCTAATCTTCTATTTCTATATCATATTATTGAAAGAATGGTACGTTAAAATGTGGACCCACATATGAAAGCTGAAAGAATTGTATGAATGTAGAAATATGATATATTCTAATTTTTGTTACTATTTCTTTTTAATGGCCATTAATTAATTAAATTGTTTAATCTATTGTTTTTTTGGTTTTTTTTTTGCATATATTATCCTGTTACCTGCAACTTATATATTTAGAACTTTAAATTATTTTCAATCATCTATGAGAATGTTTGAACTTTAAGGGGGGAAAAGTTTTTTTTTTAAGAACTTGTTATACAAAGCTTATAAGAAATGAGTTGTATGTAAAAGTTAAAGATGTTATGTAAAGAAAAAAAAATTGTCTTTACTTATTGTAAATTATTGTTATTGTTATAAATTGTTATTGCTATATATAGTATATTAGAATTATTGTTGAAAGTTGAAATTATTATTGAAATTGAGTAAGGTAGAAAGTAAGGTAGATATGATTAACTAGTTTAGGTAGAAGTAACTGGTATGTATATAGGAATTGAGGGAGAACTTAGAGTATTCGGAATTTTTTTTTTCTCTTCAAACTTTTGATTTTCCAGTTTGACTTCTTTTCAATTGTTAGCCTAAAATAAACCTTCCTTGTTCACTTATACGCTATTTAATTACTTTATTATTCATATCTTTAATTTAATCTTCCTTTTTCAACTTCATCTCAAAGCAGTTATTTTTATTTCATTAATCTCTTTTCAATAACACACCATCTAGCTTGAGTTTATTTTTCAAACTCCTTTTCATGTCTATGACGTCATTACGTTTTCATTACATCACTTCAATCGAGTTACGAAACTTGCCGTGACAACTGTATTAAAACTTTGTGAGTTCAGCAGATAAGAAAGAATCTTCGAACGCCAGATGACTTTTTCTGTTATATGTAAATGATAGAATGACGTATCGCACCAGCAGTTAAGCATTTTAGCTTTGACACATGTTCATTCTTCTCTGCGGTTTTCCGATAGATGTTGCTTGGGGAAAAGTTTTTGAAACGGCTGGTCATGTGTTTTATTTAATGCGAAAAACCACCTGTCTTTTAAGAAGCAGGATGGTAAAGAGTTTTTCATTATTATTTTAAGTCCAGCCTATTTTCATTTTTAGCTACTCACATAAAATAAAGTTACGAAGCTCTTCTTTAAATAGCGTTTGAATGTTATATTACAAATTGCATTTTAATGTATAGGCGATACAATGAGAAGTACAGAATGTTAAAAAATGACAATGTAAAATAACGCCTGTTTTACTCTGCCATTGTGTGAGTGCTGCCATACGCAATTTAAATTAACTGTAAGTTTGTTTTTCATTTAATATCTTTTAAGTCTATTTTTAATTTAAGTTCATTTATTTATTTAATTATGTTTGTGAAACTAAACTTTTAGTTATTTTCAACTTAACTATGTTTTATTGTCATTTATTTAACACTCTGCCATTCTGCCACAGTTATTTCTTTTTCAGCCTACTTTGCGTACTTTGCTTATAATTTAATAGTTTTTGTTTAAGAAGGCCGATGTGTTAGGATATTTTATGGCCGGCCCGATATACCGGGCCATCAAATACTAACCTGCAAAAATTTTACTCACACATCCAGGAAATGTGCGTGTCAGAATGCGATGAACATTAACAGAAATTCTGTTTCACTTGTGTTGATATGCTATAAAAGAGTTATTTTTTTAAATATGCCTCAAATGTATTTTAAATAGGGTTGGTTGTTTGGTTGAATTTTATGGCACAAAGTCCCTTAAGGACATGCTATTTTAAATATGGAGCGAGTAAATTTTACGCATGGTTAGTATTTAAGTACTAAATATAAAATTTGGTATTCTAGGGTTAAGTGATGCTGGTACAGTTGTAAAAGAACATTATTGGGAAAATTTTGAGTTTTATATTTATTCTTACACTGAGTGTATAGTAAACTCAGCGACCCTCAATTTGGCATACTAAATCACACTGTTCCCACAACAAGCTTCCTGGGATCGAATAAATTAGAAAAATTTAATAACATTTCAATCAACCAAAAAATCTATAATTCACACTACTTACTGTAAATATTAGAACGTGTTGGTTCCTCCTGGATATTTCCCTGATGATAAACAAGTTTTTTATTGTTCGAAACTGTTGGAATATATTTGTATTTTATTACTGTGAGTAGTATGTTATTTTAATTGAAGTTTTTTTAATATATTGTATACACTGATTAGCCGTTCTTATCTTATTTACTTTCTTCAAACTCATCTTTTTTCAAGTGATGTTACGTCACGGTAACGAAAGCATGTCCTTCTTTTCTTCAGGTTTTACTAATGCTATTTGCACTCACACCTTTCCATCTTCATATTGTGGTGAAAGCTATTTTTCTAATGTGTCAACTTGTGTGTTTTTATGAAAGTAAATCTACAAATACTACTTGATGCTCAAACCATGCAAGTTAAATTTTCTACTTCTATTACTGAACTGTCACTGCTACGCAGAAGTAATATATATCTGTATGAAATGTATTTCAGTGTCTATAGCCACCGAATAGTCTTGCCAACTAAATAATATTTTGTTTTAAATATATTTGAACTTTTGTTTTTGTAAACTTGTTTTTACATTTCAACTATGCTTTATGTTTAAATCATATTTCATTTTTTGTTTAAAAATAAATGTTTAGTTATTCATACAGGTTAAATCTGTTTCTTTACTGTTCTCTATCTACCCTCAACACTATAGGTCGCTATATCGCCAATGCTACCATTATTTCCACTAAGTCTGCTACAATTTGACACCAGTTTCAGGGACCAGACTGGACAAAAACCAATCTCATCGCCTTCTCTGGAGTGAATGGGGTCGTCCACTATGAGTTTGTCCCGCCCGAAGTGACCATGAATTCTGCTTACTACTTGGAAAGTCCTGAAAAGGCTCAAAATAAGCATCACACGTAAATGAAGGGACATCAAGAACAGCTGGAAGATTCACCACAATAACGCTACAGATGATCTGAAAGATGTTTTATACCAATTTCATATAATTAGATTTTGGTCATGTTATATAGAATAAATAAGGTCGGGCAATGTACAAACTGAATACATATATGAATCATACCCATGTGCACGTTACAGTAATTAATACCAAGCCTTTCATTGCGAGTGCCTACCTGGCCCAAGTGAATGTTCCGGTGGTCCCCATCCTCCCCAAAGTCAGGACTTGTCTCCTCCTGACTTCTTGTTTCTGCACTTAAAATCAGCGCTGAAAGGATAACGCTTCCCCTTGACCGAAGACATCCAAGCAAATGTCAAGGCAGCCCTTGCAGCTATCCCGAAACAGGCGTACGTGGATGCCTTCGAGTCATGGAAATGCCACCTACAAAAGTGTATTGATGCAGGAGGTGCCTATTTTGAATACTATTTCAGTTGTACCGATTTGCTCAATAAATCTGTCCTTTTCAACAAAGGCTCATTACTTTTTAATCTCACCCTGTATATTAGATCCTCAAGTGTGCAAACAGTTACAAAGACATCAAATGGACGGGAAGAGCAATAGTATGAGAAAGGAAAGATACACAACATTAGGAAAAATGAGGGTGCAATTTGTCAAAACAGATGCCCCATAAATTGCAATAAATGTAATATATATCTTCACCAATAAGTAGGCTCATGGCATTATAATTTTCTTCAATTTAATATTTGAAACACATTCATTCACAAATGTGCAAAACTGTCAACGTCTCAAAATATTTCAGAAAAAACTACCAATGATTATTTGAAGAAAAAACAACAGGATAAAGAAATACTGGATATGAAATCCCTTGTCTCTAGCAGTAAACACATGCATCTGACTTCTGAAACAGAAAAGAACAATTTAATATCAAAATGGTATGCAATTAAAAACAATGTTAGAGAAGAATGACTTTGATTCGGAAGAATACTTTGATATGAGCTTTAAAATATGACAATATTCTAAGTATTTGTAATAAAAATAAAAGTAACTCTTCAGAAAGAGATGGTTTTAAACAAAATATAATAATTCAAATATAATACCACATTTTTTTTTGTTTTTACAACAAGAAAAAGGAACACAGACAAACATGCATAATGCAGCAATAAATGATGAAACCACAATTGAGGCAATCTTGTCCACAAAAGGCGAAACTGAGATAATTAGCAAGAATCCAAATTTTGATCATAATTATTTTTACCCACCATAGAATGTAATAGACTTCACCTCTGTAGATTTGGAAACAGGGGCGCCATTTCAGAACTTTCTTTGGGGAGGGGGGAGGGGGGGGGGTATTCTCTTCCCTCCGAAAACCGATTCAAAATTTCGTTTTAAGCAGGTTTTCATCTTAGCAGGTATACTTTCAAGATACTGAGTAAGGTTTTCCGTTTAAGACAGTTTCCATTTAACAAGTATATCTAAGACTGTTACAACATCCATTATATAGTAAACATCTGAAGAGCATAGGTACATTTACTGTAAAACTTGTGAAAATGAAACCTGTCAGAAAAAGAATTATTTCGGAAACGGAAAAAAAAGTCGTGTTTCTTTGAAAAAAAACACCATATAATTACACTTGCTAATAAGGAAGCCTGTGTAAAATGGAGTTTTTTTCCCTGACCTTTCAACTTTATTCTTTGCAGGTTTTGCTGCAGGGGTGGGGAGCCATTTCAAGTGGTTCTTGGAGTGGGGAACAAAGTTTTCTTTGAGGTGAAGGGCTTGAAACAGCGTACGAGATTTTGCCCTCTTAACATCTTTTAAAACCATGGGATTCTTCCAGAAACATTTTTTTAATTTTTGTGGAAGACCACAGTAATTTTTTCTTTTTTTTTTTTTTTTTTTTTTTTTTGCGGAGCTATGCGAAGTCAACTTTTTTTTTTTTTTTTGCGGAGCTATGCGAAGTCAACTCGCCAATTGACTGCGGAAAAAAATCTTAAATTTTGCAAATTGGACTTGGAAAAAATAGTCAATTTGGCAAATTAGTCACGGAAAAATATTACTTCCTGAAAGGACCGTGAAAAAATATTGCAAAGATCGTGGAAACAAACAGTGATTATTGCCAATCGGTTGCAGGAAAAAAATGCAGATTTCAACATTCGGTCGCAAAAAAAAAAAAAAAAAAAAAAAAAAAAAAAAAAAAAAAAAAAGATAAAAAGAAATCAAATTTGCTCATAAGTCGTGCAAAAAAAAATTGTGAATTTCGAATATCTATTAAGGAAAAAAACGAGAATTTTGTCAAAGGTTTCGGATAAAGATCGGATAAATTTAGTAAAAGAATCGCGCAAAGCTATCACAAATTTTGTCAGTCGGCTGCGAGAGAAGAAAGAAAAAAAAAAAAAAAAAAAAAACGAATTTCAACAAATGATTGTAGAAAAGAATCGCGAGTTTCGTCAAAATATCTCTGACAGAAATAGCAAATTTCATTAATCATCGCAAAAAATATCGTGAATTTTGACAAATGGTCACAGAAAAAAATTGTGAATTTCGTGAATTGATCATGGAAAAAAAAAAATCGCGAATTTCGTCAAATCGTCGGGGGAAAAATCGTGAAATTCAATCGGTCACAAGATAATAAACCTATAAACATAGTCAACACCTCAAGAAGTTTGCAAATTTTGTGATACATAGGAATACGAAATTTTCTCCAATGATTTTCTGTGAGTAAAAAATTTCCTTAATCATTTTCTGCATTATTTTTCAGACTATGATCTAAATTCCACACTATACCTGATACCAAATGTTTTGCAAATTTCTGAATAGAGTCTGCATTAGAGATGAGTTTGTGCTCTTTTTTCAGAGCCTGGGCCTACCCCAGCCCAGCAATATTAAATCTGAGGCCGTCCGAGCCCGAAAATATGCAATAGTAAAAAATTACATAATATTTTAAAAAAATGTTTCAAATGTAATTATCATTTGTAAACTACTTTTTACATAGAAAATTTAACTTTAACATTATCAAGAGAAAAGTTTGGTATCAAATAAAAATGTACTTCATACTTAAAAGGATTCTCATACTTTTTCTCTTTTAATAAGAAAATCTTACGGGTATGTTAATGAAGTGTGTTTCATGAATAAATGCATGAAATTTGTAGAAATTACTATTTATCTAGCGAATAATGGAAGAACATTTATAAATTTTCAGGTGCACATTTTTAACTATAACCAATTCCTTCCTCATAACAATCTTTCGGGATTGGCGTGACCCTGAAAATAATCTTAAATTAAAAATTTTAATGTCCTGGTGCTTTTACAGGAAAAGAGGAAACACTGCTCGATTGCTTTCTATAGGAATAATATGGTAATTATATTTACTTACGACTGAAAGTGACTTCGTAAATTGCAGCGTACAGCTTCAGCAGAGTTCATAATAGATATAATAATCACTAAAGTTATTTCCATATGAAGAGCGATTATGACTTGTGTACGTTGAGTACAATAGAAATCTAAATTATTCGCAAACCGCAAACTATAAACAGAAGAAAATATTCTCTAAATAATAATAATAATAAAAATAAATCCAATTGCAAAATAAGCTCTGTCACAACCGAAAATCGAACTAAAAACAAATTAATTATTCCAGTCTCATTCGTGGTGCCATATTGTAGGACCGTTGTCGGCAATGCCAAACATAAATCTGTATATATGACTAATCATTTTCTTTTAAAATAGCATTCTACTCTAATAACTAAAATAGAAAAACACATTTTCTGTTTCCACTTCATTCTGATCAAAAAAGCAATAAAATGATTTGAAAAGGAATAAGTAATTTTTCAGAGGAAAAAAAGTTCTTTTAATTTTTTCTATTCATGGATAAATAAAATTTCCAGGTCTCAGAAAGAATGAGTCCGAGCCCGCCGGAACCCGTATCGGGCTCGGGCTGAGCCAGTCGCATCTCTACTAGATTGGGTCGCGCAACCAGATTTTTTTTTAAAAACCGAGACAACCCCAGGCACATATCGAGGCGGGTTGACATTTCTTTTTTTCATTTCGGGTCAGGTTGACAGTCTTGCATCGGGTCGGGAAACCTGACTTTACCCAAACTCTAGTTGCGGATCAAGTCAGGTTTATACCTTTTTTTTTTTTTTTTTTGCTAGGTGTAAGGTTAACTTTAAGCATTTCTGATTATGCTTTGTCTCTCTTTGGATGAACCAATTTTTCAAAAGGAAGATTTGAATATTTTTAAAATGAAAAAGCTATACATTGGAGTATTAATGGGTGCATATGTGTTCATTTTTGTATATAAGCTATAAAATTGTACACTACTTTTCTATAAATGTAATTAAACAGATTCATTTTCTTCCCCTTTGAGTTTGGATATGAATATTTCAGGTTTATTTTGCAGTTTGTCAGGCTAGAGTTGTGTTTTGCGTTAACGACTTTTGTCAGGTTCGGATAGGGAGATCCTTCAGGATCCTTGCAGAACTCTAGTATCAGGCTGAGAAGATTATTAAGAACATACTGTATATAATATGATTTAATAAAGCAAATGATTTGACAGCGTTGTAATGACTGCAGTAAATATAATGTGACACTAATAATGCAAAATAAAAAATTCAAATAATTAAGAATTTGAATTAACCACCTTTCTTAAAAAAAGAAAAATCCTCTCTAAATTTCCGACTAAAGGGGAAATTCACCTCGAAAATTTTAGCTCTGAGGTGGACGAGTTTTCTTTGATCATTTTGCACATGACTGGGAAGCAATTAATAGAATTTTCTCTCAATTATTCTTAATTCAATTTGCTCCGTTGTGTGTGGAATCTCAAATGTGCCATCTATTAATATGTTTGAAGAATCAGATTTATTTTGTGTTGAGAGGCTGTTCAATTCCTTGTCATTTTCTTAACATGTTTTCTCCTCAATGAAAGATCCAAGGTTTGCATTATTTATTTTATTTTCTTTGTCTTCTTATTTTCAATGTTTTTTGTAAGTGTAAGTCCTTTTTCTTTTTTCTTTTTTGTTAAAGCATACCTCAATGCGGGTTGTAACAAACAATTCAATTTGCCTCAGTAATGTCAAAAGACAGCGATCGGATTTGTGCTAAAGTTTCTCTTACTGTGGCCCCTTCATTAGGTACAGACTTGAGTGGCTCTACTGACTCCTCTTCCATTCTTTCATTTGCTGTGGTTTCATATCGATCATCAGATACTACTTCATTTAAATTTGAAGTAGGTAATTCTGTAAGATTTGTTTTTAAACAGACGCCTTTGACTAATATTGACATAACACTTCTAGTAAAGAACTCAGGCAAAAAGTGAAAAAAAATATGGCCCTGTACTCTGAGAATCATATTTCCATTTTAAATCATAACGGTCAAACCATCACTTTCCCAAAAAACATAGCTGAGACAATAGGTAGTATCCTAGCAATAATTTCAAAATCAGATGCATATCCAGTACCATTTTTAACTTAGACAAACTGAAGTGGCTAGGATTGATTTTTATTCTTATAATACATTTTCATACAATCAACCATTTATCATCTCAGAGCTAATTAAGTGTTTGAATGATAGTCATTTATCAGCCCCAGGTCATGATGGTGTCACTTACATCATGGTCATGCATCTCACACCACTCTCTCTTAAAAATCTCCTTACATTTTTCAATAGGATTTGGACAGAACAGATTTTTCCCCATGCTTGGTGTAGGACTATTGTCATTTCTTTTCTTAAAAAAGGAAAAGATGCTACCAATCCAAATAATTACAGGCCGATCGCACTTACTAGCAGCCTTTGCAAACTCCTGAAAAAAGGCCAACTGTCGCCTCGTGTATGTTTTGGAAATTAACAATATGTGCTTGCCACTTTTCAGAGTGGATTTCGACGTGGTAGGTCTACTATCGATAATTTGATCCATTTGGAAATTCATAAACGGACAGCCTTTCTAAAACGCAACCATTTGGTGTCAGGATTTGTTGACATGGCGAAAGCTTATGACAGAACCTGGCCTTATGGTCTCCTTCAGGACCTTTTTAACCTGGTCTTTCGAGGGAAACTTCCAATTTTTATCAAAAACTTCCTCACAATTCGACTCTTTCAAGTTCGAATTGGTGGAATTTCATCTACTTTGTATGTACAAGAAGAGGGTGTACCTCAGGGTAGCATCCTGAGTGTAACTCTCTTTGCAATCTAAAAATCGCTTTAAAAAATCGGAAAAGATTAAAAAATCCTTGAGAACGAAATTAACTTAATTTGGTAAAAGATTGAAACTGGAATCCTTTTAGGAATGTCAAAAAATCGCAGCGAAACGCGAAAGAAAACTCTAAAAATCACATTAAACTACTGCTGAGCCAAGCATTAAAGACCGGTCACGTGAGTAACAGGTCTGGGTAAGACGAGTCTATACTTGATAATAGGACTGGGGGCAATGAAAAGGGGAGTTACCCTTGGTATTGCTTTTGTGGTGAATGGAAAGGAGAATAAAATATAACAACTTTTTCCACGTATGTGTATTTCAAAAGATTACATGGAAAAGGGAATCTTTCATAATCTGTAAGAGAACCCTTTTCAAGAGTTAGCTTCGCAAAATCCTTCCGCCCAGAAAGTGGAGTCAAATTTTCTCACTCCGTCTTCTGATGGGCACTTTTGAATAGCGCGCCGTCGCGAACAGGTTAAGAGAAACCTAAATTTTGTCTCGACCTAATGCTTCCCTTCCTCCAGAAAGGTCCATTATTTTGGCAGTATACCAAGGCCGGTCTTTCAAAACTGGTCAAGCAGTAGTTGGATGTGCCAATCAAAAACTTTTTTCTATCTCATATATTTTAATATTTCAAAATGTTACAGATGTCATATTTCATACTATATCAACTATACTAATCTATTCAATACTATATCAACTTTGACTTTCATCTTAAATTTCTGCTTCAGTCAATTAATTGGAGTAAAAATGAGTTAATCTTGATCATGCTATTTATTAAAATCACGAATAGTCGCAAATAGTCGGCTTATCAGGACGGAAAGTTCCCGTCGATTCACGAGCCACTGGTGTACAATAGAACTACCAGAAAATTAAGATGATTACAAAAAAATCACTATTACAGCGCCCCCTTTCGGCGGAATTTTTCCGCACTCGGGGAGGACCTTCTTGTCATGGTCAAAAGCATAAATAAATTATTTGGTTCATTTTTATGCATAACTTCATCATGGTGTCTACAGAAATTGTAAAAAAAAGTTCCCTGATTTTTCCATGATTTCCCTGACTATCATTATGAGACTTCCCTGATTTCCATTATTAACAATGCACATACGGTATTTTTTCATGTATGTTGATTCCTCGTATAACGCACTTATCCAGCTTGCTAATATCTTATTTGAGAGAAAAAAACACGAGAAAAACAAAAACTGGCTAACATTCATAAAGTATTGGTTGGCAGTTTTATAAATCTGAACTCAAAATTTAGTCCAACAACTTCATATAGTGGCCAATGGATATAGGGTGACTAGAAAATTTCCTCATTTTCTGAAAAATATTCAATTCTAAGACTTATCTACATTTGACGGGATGGCTAATTGGTTGAAGCTGGCCACCTGGTCAGGTTATGCTAATGTATCATTTAATATTTTTAAGAATGGGTAAATTGCATTCAATATAAGTGCTATCCACAGAAAATGAGGACATCTGATCACCTTAATTTGTGTCAAATATAAAAAACTCATACCACGTGCATATTTTTTAAAATATTGGGAAAGACTAATCAGCATGTGAAGAAATAGGGTACATAAAATAGACGAATCAGTCTCTTTGACAAGGTGAAAATGCAAATATTTTCACATATAGGTAAACTTCCCTGATTTTCAATTATTTTTACAAAGTTCCCTGACATTTCCCTGATTTTTCCAGATTGATAAACATCCCTGATTTTTCCATGATTCCCTGATTTCCAGATTCTGTAGACACCCTGTTCATACACTTTTTGATCATACAATGGCGACAGACACACGGACAGACAGACATTTTCTATAAACATGTTTTTTGAGATCTCTGGCCCCTAAAATGTGTAAATTCGTCGAAAACCGGAAGTTGAAAAAAATTTCGATTACAATACTTTCTTCTTTTGAAGATAGAATGTAAAAATCATGAAAAATGGAAAAATTGCTGTAAGAATCTTAAAGAAACTTTATTGAAAAGAGGAAAAAGGTAACTGGATAAAATATTGAAGTCGTATTCTTTTTTTACTAATTTGGTAAAATTTCTGCAAAATGCGAAAAAATTCACATAAAAAATTAAATGAAAAAATCCAAAAGTTGTTTCTGATATTCATTTCAGGCATACAGGTACTTTCCTGCAAAATCTTGTTGTTGTGCGGACTGCATTGTCTTTTCAGAGCACAGCACGTACACATACACACAGACAGACAAACACCTATCTTTATTACTACGGACGCACCAAGATAGTATGATTTTTATCATTCTGATAAAATTTAGTGTATGTTATCATGACCTGCTTTACCTTAATATATTCGAGACATTCTTAGGTAAAAATATGAATTATTAATGAAAGAATACTCTTTATAATTATTCATAGTGAAATTTATTGTATTACCAATTATTATATTGTTTATCTGAATAGCCCAATGTTCAAATTTGTGTCTCAAATATAAAGCAATGACTGAAAACATCCTTCACCCAACTATCGTAGACTTGCCTCCAAAATTTCTTGGGTCCCTCCAGTAGTCTTGGATCCTCTACGAAGATATGGGAGTAAAATTTTGAAATACTTTCGTGCATATGTACTGGTGTACCGCATGAGATTTATATTCCGGCAAAATTGCATCGGCAGATCTCATGCAGCTTTCCCTTGCGCCTATAAAAAAGGATTTTAATCATACTGGAAACTTATAATCTTTATAAGAAGTTAGGGTGCCAAAAGGTTTTACATTTATGTTCACACTTAGTCACTGTCAACCATGAAACCAGTCGATTTCCGTTTTAGACAGGTTTCCATTGTAGGAGCAATAATCATTCTAAATTGCGATACTGAAGGAACTAGTACCTTCAAATTGGGCATGGTAGTTACTTGTAAGAAGTAAATTCTCTCTAAGAACAGTAGAGAAAAATTTTGAAATTTAAAAAAGGTGGAAAAGCATGCTAAAAAACGTTCCAAATTACCATTTCTTTGCAATCTCAGGAAATACCAAACTCATTTTAAAAATAATGGTTGCAAGTTGATGGCGACAGTCTCTGCTCCAACATAGGCTGTATTTTATTGGCGACAGTCTCTGCTCCAACATAGGCTGTATTTTATGTTAGTGCCACTACCACTTCGGGGTTGCAAAAGCAAAAAAAAAGAAAAAAAAGTTCTAAATTGCTATTTTTGTAATATTGAAGGGGCTAACAGCTAAAACTTTTTTTTTTTTTCTGAATTTTGCTTGATGTTGGGAAAAAAAGTCGTCCGGTTAAAGCGGAGTTCCGGTTAAGAGGAAGGCTACTGTACTTTTAATATTTAACTAGGGGATTGTACCCAGAATTGTTAAAGAATATGGGTGAAAACATTTTTTTAAATTGAAAACTAATATTTTTTTATATGCAATAAATTTTTTACGGAACTACCCATTAGAATTAAAAATATATACATTTAAATAAAAATAGCATCTCACAAAATATCAATAGACTTCAATGTGTGCACCTTTTGGTAACGACAAGCGTCTAAACGGTAATCCAGTTCTCCCCATATGTTTCATAGCATATCAGGAGTTATTAGACAATTTGCTTCAATGATACGCTTTTTCCACTCATCCACAGTTTCAGTTTTTTGTTTTGATCAATGTTTCAAAAATTTGGAGGGGTTTTTGGCCGAATACCAAATATTCAGCCTACGGATAAACAGAATACCGAATATTCGGCCTACAGATAAACAGAATACCGAATATTCATCCTACAGGTAAACTGAATACCGAATATTCGGGTAGCCGAATACCGAGATTCGGCTGGCCGAATTCAAAGTTTAAAATTATTAAAAAATTAAATTTTAAAACAATTTTTCATAATACTTAACACAGATACTTCCATTTTGATAAATAAGACTTTTTACAACTAAGCCTTATACACACCCCCAATTTCCGGCACTTCTTCTCATGATATCATATGTCACAGAAATCAAAGTAACTCTTTTGAAAATATAGTTACGATATCTTCATTATTGTTAAAGTAACAAATGAAAATCTTAAGTTTGACCTGAAATGAGATGAGATACGCTGTATTTTTGATTTTGACTGATTAAGCGGATTGCGATACTGGTTTCTAGGGCAAAAATGGTCTGTCTCGATATCTATTATCACATCTGCAAGTTTTCCCATTTTCTTTAGAAACACTCTTTTTGCGAAAAAGCAATTTATTTACAAGACATTGTTCAGAAACTTCCATTTGTGCATCATTTATTTCTATGCAGGTCATCATTGATGATTAATTTTTTTTAGTGACACTTATCAAACAGCAAATAAATAATGTAACAGCATTCTCTTTGATTTAAATATGATTCTGTTTCCAATTATTCTGAATATCTTTACAAATTGACAGTTAAAAGTAGAAGTTGTGTAAGGATTTAAAAAATATTTTACAAAAGATATTTTTAAGTATTCGGTTTGGCCGAATAGTTTGATATTCGCAGACCGAATATTAGGTAGCATGTCCGAATACCGAATAGATACCAAATATTCGATGCATCCCTTTCTGTCATGAGAGGTCAGACTCAACATTTTTTTTTCCATAAATACCTCGAAGCTAAAGTAACTTGTCAGATTTTATTACAATAAAAACACATGCAATAAATAAGCATTTATGCACAGAAACTGATAATCATCAAAAATATTTTCTAAAGACTTTTACTATTCGAACACTCTCAAGGTGAGACATTTCTCATTAATGGGTATTTTGGCTAATTTTAAAAATTTCAATGCGGAAGGAAATGTGGATGATTTGTTATTTATGTATCAGTATTTGAAAGGGGAAAATAATTTTATACATCAAATATAGTTATTGGTGTAGCTAAAACCAAATTGAAATAAAATTATTATCTGAATACTTACTTGAGTAATGAACTGGTACAGCATTGAATGTTCCCCATTCATGTGTGGGGAGAACTCTTATTTTTTTATGCTTTTCTAACGGACACACCAACAGGAGGCCACCTACAGGAAGTTCCAGAAGAAGTACTTTGTATCCAAGTAAGTGGCACCACAAAGAGGCTCTCATTTTCTTCTGGGAACTGTACAACCACAAACAAGATATTCCTAGATCTATACATATACATAGATGTAAAATAAAATAATTTTTACTCATAATCCCTCACATCGGTACTTTGAAATCTAAATTCTGATCAATCATCTACCTCCGTCGAAAATTTCAGTTTTCCTCTCTGTGCTCCCTATCTGTCTTTCTCTCTTGCATTAACCCGCATTTAATTAGTGCCAGGAGGGGGATCCTATTCTGGTGAGGTTTTAACCCTACCTGAATGCAAAAATTCCATTAGAAGTCAACCTAAAATCTGACAAAGTAAATTTTATCAACACAAACTTGACAAAATAATTTTAGACTCCCAATCTGAAATATTTCAACCAAAATCTGATACACAACCTGAAATGTAAGGAAGTCAATTCATCTTTTTACGCAATTATAAAAAGTATTCTTCAATTACATATCTTACTAATACCAATTTTATCTTTTGTACAGACCATAATTAAGAAAGTTGTGATTTGGGGTGGGAAAAAGGACAAACTTGAAAAATACAATTTAATAAATTAGTAATGTAAATAACTAGGCTCTAAACTATAAAGGTAACAGTTTAACCTGGAAACAAAAAGACCCTTATATGATATTTGACAGCAGCTATGCTGCTAAATTAGTAAAATTGAAAAAATATTATATTGCTATGAAATGAGCACCAGAAATATCAATCTGTTGTCTAGTCTAATACCCATTATCACAATTCATGATCAAATTTCCTGCCATTTGATTGATAAGTTTAAAAGTTGCTCGTTTTAAGCTATCTGTTTGAGAATTTATTCTAGAATATAATATGAGAATATTCTTACTGTGATCAAAGGTATTTTATACAATGTCTATGTATATATAGGCCCTTAATTTTTTTTTTTTTTCCAGAATCACCCATTACTAGTTCTGTTACTAGTTTTTTAAAAGTAATTTTCAATTTTATTTATGATACTTTAGCATATTTCTTTTAAGTGTAATTTCATTTTTTACAGGATCTTATAAAAGTGCTAATAAATATTTGAATAAGTCCAAGTATTCGAGTGAGGTGGAGGTTTTTTCTTCTGATGCCGAAATCCCTCCGAAAAAGCGCTGTGCATCATCATCGTCGTCATGGAAAACATCAAACATGGAAACAATTTTTGAAGAGGGTTCTGCAAATGCAGGACCATCAAAGCAGGATTTTAACAGATTAGAAGGTTTAATTTTCGTAATCGATCTAATCTAATTTTTTTTATACCAGTTTATAGATTAACAGATCAGTTTACAGTTAACAAATTTTCTATTTGCTAGAAAAATTAGATCAATATTTTGAGAAAAGAATTTTTTCCTTTCGTGACATGCCAACCTGTGCATTGTATTTTTAAATTTGTGTGTAGGTAAAGCACATATTAAGAATGTGGTATTTACCGGGTGTCCCAAAAAGGACTGACTGATTTTAAAATTCAGTAACTTCCAAACGGTGACAGATATTTAAAAAATTCTTGCAGGAGGATTATGCATAAGGTCAAAAGTTTTTTTTACAGTGATTTTCAATTTTAGTTCGAATTACAAACAATAGATGGCGCTGCGATCAATAGACGCTGAATTCAGGCTCGATTTTTGGTACTTCGTGGCCCGGATAATACATTTCCATCTCCTTTTTCAGCATGGAACAAGAGAAAGGACCAGAAATCGAGCCTGTATTTAGCGACTATTGCTTACAGCGCCATCTATTGTTTGTAATTCGAACTAAAATCGAAAATCACTGTAATAAAACTTTTGACCTTATGCATAACCCTCCTGCAAGAATTTTTTAAATATCTGTCACCGTTTGCAAGTTATTGAATTTTAAAATCAGTCAGTCCTTTTTGGGACACCCGGTATATGCCTCCATTTTTAAGGAAGTGTGCATAAATTCCAAGTTCTAATTATAATTATTATGAACCATATTTTAAAATAAATATATACGGTCCATATCCTCTAATCCACAAACACTAGAGATTAAATCTGTTTGAAAAAACACTTGTGACTGTCAAGATAAAATTGTGGAACATAAAATTTTTAAAGCAAACCACTATCACTGCAATGTTTGGTAGAAAAAATAAGTAAGTAAACTTCAGCATTCACTCTAATTTTTAAATCTATCGAACATTGCATTAATTGTGGTTCTTTAATTGAGGGATTATGCTAGAAATTTAGCAAAAATGTAATTTTGTATGCCGTTCAAATGTATTTCTTTCTAATACTGAAAAGTTTATACAAAAAACATTTTCTTTCATTTGTACATTATTTATTTACAGTGTGATTTCTATATTTGTAGATAAATTCCAAATATTAAAATGTAAACTAAGAAATGACCTATAATCTGCAAAAACATTGGTCCTGACCTGTGTGAATTAGAGGGAGTGTACTGTATAATATATAGTAATTATAATGAATGCTATTAAAAAATTCTTTTGATGAAATATTGAAATTTAATTTTGGATATGGACTAAAATGTGGAGTGTGATATTATTATTATTAAAAATATTCTTATGAACAGGGGGTTGAGAGTTAGAAAATCTTATTAGCGAGCAAGAAGCAACATACAGTTGAAAATTGTTATGTCAAAATTTACGCGACTGAAAATAATTCAATGTTAAATGTATTTTTAAAGAAAATTTCTGTAATATTTAGAAATTTATCCAACAGAGGGAAAATTAATGTAGCAGTATCTCCCAGAAGAGCAGATTTTGTGGCTGGTAGAAAAGAATATAACTGGTGTTGTTGTTCAGAAACTATGTAATTGAGCTGTTTTTTCCCTTTTTTTTTTTTTTGCAAATGCAATAGAACTTTAAGAAAATATTGTCAAAGTGGGTGTTTTGAACTGAATTTCTGCGTGAAGGAAGAAAGAGCACTCCAGAGCGGGTGAAAAATGAGTGTCACGTAATCAAATTCGCTTATATTTCAATAGGTAATTGATTAATCAAAAAATGGAAAAAAACAGTTCAATTCCAAATCGCTTCCTTGGGCAGGCTTTCCAATTTTATAAGTTTTCGTTAAAAAATGAATTTGTAAATATGTGAAAACGTTTTGCACTGGTTGAGCAGAGCAGTTAAGAACAGCCTTAATCAGTCATTAGGATGTCCAAAATCAAAGACATGTTTCTGTTATGAAAAATAAATTCTTTTAAAGCTGTTTTGGCTTGAAATTAAAAGCTTGATATCTTGGGTTTTCCTGGACCGATTTATCGAAATTTAATTTTTTGAAATTGTAATTTTTTTTCCCCCTGTATCCCTAATTAAAAATCAATCGGGTATTTTTTTTTTTTTTTTCCACGATCTGTTTGAAAAATGGGTTAAGGTGATAATTAAGGTTTCGTGGCTGACCTGATCTTTATGGCAAACTCTCAAGCCTCTCCCGATTGTGTGATTTTCACATTTATTTTGCACTATTTTCAGAAAAAGGTGGCAATTTTAAAGTGATGTTTAATGAGTATTAATATCTTGGGTTATTATTAAACTTCTGATTCTTAGGTGCATCAGGACCTACCTTCAACTAACTTCACCTAAATTTTCAGGCTTTTAGGTGTGCTAGATTCCACTAGCCATCAACCACAGATAAACAGAGCAATTTTGTCTTTTATTAGTATAGATTTTTCTGTAACTGCTTTCAAGATTGTAATGTAAAAATGTAAGGATTTTTCTTAGTAAAAAAAAATCATTGTGCAATTAGTATACTTTTATTTTATTAAAAGCTGAGTAGTTACAGAATCATTTTGTAAGATTAACAGAGTTGATCTCTAATCATGTTTGAGACATTCTTGCATTCAGTGCACCTGTAATAAAATTCAATTAGAAAAAAAAAAAAAAAAATGGTCATATCCCTCGAGTTGATAATCGGCCGTCAAAAATCAACCCAACCCAACTCAATTAGAATATTTTCTACAATTTTAATTTAGCAAAAAAAAAAAAAAATTAATCCATTATTAAGGTGTATCTTTATATTTAGAACGATGTACTAGATTATTTATTTAATATATATATATTTTTTTTTCAGTTGCTCTACATTCCAACAAGGAATATAAAGAAATTCCTGCAATGCAGATTGAAGATGTCATAAAGCGTTGGTTCCGATATGCCCCAGACAGGAATGGGGGAAGAATGGAGAGATTAAAAAAAAAAATGTGTCTGCATAACATATGTTACATTACATTCTGTTTATAATTTAAATAAATTTATTTTAATTTATTGTTGTGTTTAGTTATGCTCTTTATTTATTTTATGATTTCAGGATCACAAGCTTAGACATAGTTCATTTCCAAGCATTAAAAATTATTTCTGCATTTTAATGAAATGAAATAAAATAAGATTTCATATTTTAACAAGTGCAGAAGTATGTGCCTAATGCTGTCCAAGATTAAATGCACCATTTTTGATTCAGAGTGTATAAACTCTTTTGAAATGAAAAAGTTCTAAGGAATGCTTAGAGAATTAAGGAACCTAGATATGAGAGCGGCAACATATGAAGTATTAATTGATTGGTTGAGATAATTCTGGGCAAATGTGAATAGCCGAGCTTGTTACTATCGCCAAGCTAATGCTTCTTAACTTGTCTCACTTGTATAATCAAACTTGTCCAGAACTATTGCCAAGTTCTGAAACAAATACCCTTTTTTTTCTTACCATATGGTATCTCTCTCATATCTAGGCTCCTTAGATAAATTAGACTACTTAGATAAATTTCTTTTTCTGTATTTTCTTCTTTCTTTGATACTTTTGGCAAAAGAAAGGATTAATATAGATGATAGCAAATGTTAATCTAGGGAAGGCTGGGTAATATATAAAGTTCTTCATGTGTATGTTTCCACTGATCTCTAATTGGTAATGATATATATATTATCAAAAGCTTGGGAGTGTAAAAAATCATTGCCACAGATTAATCTTGGATAATAAAACATTTGAAGTTATTGAAAAAATTAATAGCTAAAAAAGTATTTGTCAGAAAATTGTTAAACTGCATTAGAAAGGTAAAAAGTTGTATTTTTCCATGATTATGAATTTCAAATGTAATGATTATGAAGTTTTTCAAATTTTACAATGGACTTGCATAGCGAAACTTTCACACATATAAAGATAATGATAAATGGAAATATGAAATAATTGTCCAACTGCATGCAAAAGGGTTATGTTCCTTCCTTGATTTTCAATTTTAATAAGAAATCAACATCAATAAATGGAAAATGACATTTACATTTTTGTTTTTTCTAACATCCACAGCAAGGAAAAAATTTGTTCCTGCTATTATAGAAATACCATTAAAATTTAAAACAAATTAATATTTCATTATTACTTCACCTTTTTAAAGTAAAAATATCATGTAGTAGGGCTTTATATAAGTTGGTAGATATTGTAAAGATACACCAACAAATGTTTTAATTCTTTTACATTAAAATTATCAAACATAAAGTATAGGTACTCTAAAAACCTATTTCTTCATATTCAACCAGACTCAGTCGGAGAATATAGATAGTTCAAATGCCATTCGTAAAATAATTTATTTGCAGAATTCATAGTTGCTGACCTAGCTTTTTCCAAATCTAATAAAGTCGGAAATTATATAAATAGAAGAAATTAATTAGTAGTAACATAGAAACAAACATTCAATGAAATAATTTTTCAGACTCAAATTGTTAGATTTGAAGCTAAGAAAAGAGTTTATGTAACCAAAGTTTATCCCTGTACCCCTGCTCTCCTTTCATTTATTTGAATGAACTATTGAGGAAGCTAATTAATAGGCATTTTAATGAAAAGTAGGTGAGAATTTTGTCTCCTCTTATATTTGTCTAGAGGTTAATAAGTAAAATTCAATTATATTGGATTTACTATTATTTTAACACAAACTGATTGGTAAAATTATCATACGAATTGAATATTTCCAACAGAGCGAAAAAATGCCCAGGCCGGGAATCGAACCCAGATCCTTGGCTTACAAGGCCAATGCTTTTCCATTTAAGCTAACTGGGCCGACAACCAGCCAGCATATTACCAGCTCACCGTAATACAGTAGACTTCATCAAATCTGCACAGCTTGGGACCAGAGATTGTGTGGATTTTAAAATTTTGCGGATTTCTGGTCATTGTATTGTTTATATTTATTAATCAGGATTTTGAATCTAATAATGCAATCAAAATTATAATGAATGCTTGCAATATAAAAATAATTGACTAAAGTAATAAACTAAAAAGATAATTTCAAAATTTATTAAAAATAAAGGTCAAGTAAATATAATTAATAATGTATAACTAAATATGCATAGTAAAAATGAGATACATTTTTCTTTACTTATTCAATGAAATTTTCCACATAAAGGTACTCTATAAATCACATAAAAATCATAAAATAAGGAAGTTCTATTTCAGGTGTAGCCATTCTAAATAACAAAAAAAAGCTTCATTAATACATAAATATATTTAGTAAAAAGATTGAATACCAGTGATATCAGCAAATCTTGATTTTTTTTTTCCCCCAGAAATAAAATTATACTTCCTACATGAAAAACCATGCGTTCAGTTGCATTAACGAGAATTGCATACTAAAATACTACATGCAGAATGATGTAAAACTAAAAAATTCTGAAATTTATTCCTTACATCTGAACTGAAAGTTTAATTGTTTACATCTGTGATGATGTGCAGATTTTAGAGAGTCTACTGTATAATGCTTAGAATTCAGATTCTGTTACTGCAATGTTTTGCATTTTATGATTTTACTACATTGTATTTTAATAGAAAGCTCAAGAAGCTTCTTAGAATGGTGGTTTTTGAGGTAAAATGAAGTTAATCATATAGTATTTTGTTTGAGACAATTAATATATTACTATTATATGTTTGATTTTTCTCTTTTTATCTTTACATATATTTTGCAGCCTTAATAGGAATAAGTTCTGAAACCACCCCAACAAAAGTTTGCAGTTCTGTCCCACTTCCAGGAAACCCTATTGACCATCCGGAAGAAAAACACTCCATTGAAGCTGTATACTGATGTTGCTGATTTCACCACACAAGCAGATCCACCTACAAATGTAGCATCAGATTCATCTCTTTTGGTGAGATTAACTAGCTACATAATCTATAAATAGTACTATTCTTTTTAAGTTTGTATTTTCTTTGTACTGATGGCTGAATATTTATTACAGATTAATGACCTGCCAAAATTTTCAGTAGCTGTTGAAGCAGCCTTAAAGGAAAACAGGCTCATCGGGCCCTTGTGGTCTAACTTCATTATGCAAGCTGCAGCTTATTATTTGAAATTTCCTGAAATGAAGAGCAAAACCAGTTACGATTTGGTTGGACAACTGATGTTTGATAAATATCCAGCAATCGAAGTCATTGGATGCAAACCTTGGGTATGTATGATTAGTTTAGTATGAAATTATAATTTATTTTAAGATTTAAATACAGCAGAATAATAGATAAAAGATGCTGTAATGATAATTATATTTTGAATTGCAATAATTTTTTTGTGAATAAACGAAAAAAATTAATTACATTTTCAGCCACAATTTTATTTTTGAGCTCTGCTTTTAGCTTATATAACCAGGGCACAACAAGCGCAGTCACCAGCAGAGGTGCACTTTTAATTTTTCCAGTATTGGAACATTTTGTTTTTATAATAGCAACCTGTCGAAAAATGATCCTCAACCATATGTGGTTGGCTACATAATAATTGAAGAGCTGAGTGGATAAACATGTTATGCTACATTTAAGACATCATTCATTAATATTTGATAATGTCAGTAATATTAATAATTTTTAATATTTTGATATATAATTTGAAAATTAAATATGAATAAGTTTTTCTGAGAGAGTTTAGTACCATATCTGTTAATATTTTAAACACATGGTATCAAACAGCAAATAAATCATTAAAATTTACAGCAAAAACTTTCACTTCAAATTTCTTCAAATGTAATTTTTGTTACTTAACACATCCTTTCATTTAGCTCTTCAATTATGATAAATTCATTTTCATTTTAATGTTTACATGGATAAGAAGCAAAAGTTATCTTTTGCATGACAAAACATTTTTTTCCTTTGAATTAGATTTTCAAGGACTTATTTTGTCAATTTATCTATTGATATGAAAAGGTAAAGAAATGTTTTAATACACCCTTGAGGAGCGGTATACACTGTTTCCCACCTAATTTTAATCTAGATTTGAACTACAAACTTTTAATTAAATTTTGCTTTTCTAACATTGCTGTAAAAAGTTGTAAAATTGCTTTTCCTTATTTTGAAACAATTTTTTTCAAAAATTACAGTGTGAATTCAACATTACAGATACACAATTACTTGCCCCTGAAATGTTGAAATGCATATTTATTTATTTTAATAAAAATAAAAATTGCAATTAAGTATTAATTATTGAATTTTACTATAACAAAATTAAATAATAAAATTCTGTTTAAATCACCCTAAATATATAAAAACACACAAGATGCATTTTGCGCTGGAAATTTTAACAGCCCGTCAACACCCGAAGTAAACATGTGTCTGTAAGTTGACCTATGGAGACGTGTTTACTTCGACCTGTTAAAATTTCCAGCACAAAATGCATCCTGTGTGTTTTTATATATTTAGGGTGATTTATACTAAGTTTTATTATTTAACTGTGGTTTATTGCCAGTTTTTCAATGCTTTTTCATCTAGTATAATAAAATTACCGTATATACTCACATATTAGTCGACCCCCTAATTTTCGAATGCAAATTTTGTAAAAAATCAAAAACCCACGTATAAGTCGACCCCCTAACCTTTTTACTTCAATTTTGCACAAAATCAAACCAAAGATTTCACTTGCCAGTGCGAAAAGGTAAAAAAGTAAACAAAAACAAATCATTGAATTATTTTTAAATGATAAATTATTATCATTTGTACATTTTATATATTATTTTTTTTTAATTCATACACATAAAAAGCCATAATTTTGCAGTATTCGAAGTTTATGTTTTTGCTTTTTTTAACTGACTCGCGTATAAGTCGACCCTCCAAATTTGCTTACCGAAAATTGTCAGAAATTCCTCGACTTATACGCGAGTATATACGGTAGTTAAAATTTTCATCAAGCAGAGTTTCTTGATTATGAATTTGAAACATTCATAACAAACAAATTTAGATCTTAAAAAGTATTTCATTACTGTGTATTTAAGATGACGTTGTACATTAGAGCTTTATATTTTAAGATCTGATGCTCTTGCATAGAAAAATATGTGTTAAGGTATAGCTTTTGTATCTTGTTTATCATAAATGTTTTTATAATTAAGAAACTGTGAATGATATGTTTGATAAATATGTCCTTCACAAATAATGTTTTTATGGAAATTTCAAACTGATATAATTTTCTTTGTTTTTATTGATACTCTTACAGAAAAGTTTGTCAATTTTACTATATAAAATACTATGTAAATATACTATGTAAAATTCTAGATTTAGTCCTGCATGATTGCAATTTTGATGCAAATTTACTTGTGATATGTATAAATTGTATTTACTTTTAAACACCGACTTTTAACCTAATTGAAAAAATCCATTATTAGTAACAACATTAACAAAAGTAGTTAAATTTTATAAATTATGGGCAATTTAATTAAAAATCAAAGTCGGGAAAGATTTAATACCATTTGTAATCTGAATATCTTAACAGTTTGATGTTATAGCAAGCAATTGCTAAGAATAATAACATTGAATTAAACATAACACAATAATTTCCTATTTCTTATATACAGCAGAGAGGACACTTTTTTTTTTTTTTTTTTTTTTTTTTTTTATTAAAAGCAGCAATTAAAAATTTTTTGCTGACTATTAGATACTTTTATTTGTGGAGACTCTTTTATATTACAATACAAAAGAACAAAACCTTTTATTTTTGAAACATGTTATTTTCTTCTCCCACCCCACCCCCTCTAAAAAAATTGTCTTTACTATTACTTTTTCAGTGCATCCAAAATGTTTTAGAAAAGAGGAAAATTTTAATTTTGGTTCAGAATTATAGTGTAATTGTTTTTCAGACTTCAGAAAGAAAAAAAATTAAATTTTTGTTTAAATTAATGAAAGATTTCTGGAATGCTTTAATCAGTTTTTATGTAAAATCTAAAAAATTCTATTCTATTCTTATCACATGTAACATAAAAAAAATTCTTTTTACCTAATTTATTATTCAAAACACTTTTTAGAGTCATTTTACCAGATGCTTGAGCCAAAAAATCAGGAGTAAACGCATGAAAAAAAGGTCATTCATCAAAAAAACATTATCCTGCTTTGGTTTCTGAAGCAGGGAGCAATACAAAAGCCAAATCAGCAACGCATCAGTTTGCTAAAGCAAAAGTGTATGTAATTTTTTTTCTCTCTTCATGCATGTTATTATGTTTGTACAAGTTCATATGTTTAAGATAATTTGAATTTTAGAAAAAGTATCATTTTGCTAAAGCTAAATGGTTTTACTTTAGCAGAGGTGATTGTGAATTCATGAAAAAATACCTGAAACTTTAGCGACAAGAAGTTTTGGTATGGAGAGGTAACTTAATTTATTGCAGGGAGGTCCATTTCTCTCATTATGAAATATTTTTAATTATGTTCAAACAATCAAATGAAATTGATATTTTAGTGTTACTTTATGAATTTAACTATCAGAAAAACTGGAATTCCAGTATTGAAAATGAAATAAATACCTGAATTCAGGTATAATACCTGAACACAATTACACCTGCTTTAGTGACAGAATGAAAAGTCATTTTCTTTCTAGGAATATTTGAACTTTTTTCTCAGTCCTAGCGAGTTTGAGGTAATGAATGTTGATAGATAATATAAAATGAATCAAAATATAAATAAATGAAAAATTATATGAATCCATAATTCTTCCTTTAAACCATGGCAAAATTTAAATAATACTTAAACATTTCTACTAATGGATGACCTATGATCAAGATGTAATACAAATTAATCATTTTAATGACAATAAAAAAAAAAAAAAAAAAAAAAAAAAAAAAAGTCAATTCCTACTTAGGAAATAAGAGAAATTTTTTTTCTCCCATTCTTCAATGACTGCTTGAGTGGCACTTGATCAAGAAGAGGGCTCTCTCGGTCAACAATCGAGTACGGAATTGATTATTGAAAATTAAATTAATTTAATTAATGAATTAATATTTGAAAAAAACTATTAACATCAAGTGTCATCCACTACAAGTTAAAAAAAATTATTTGAACTTGATTGGATGAATAAGTATTTTATTAACAACTGAAAATTTGAACAAGATATATATAGGGAGAGTGTGAACTAATAGTAGGAATGAAAAAATCAAAATAAATGTTTAGATGAGCATATCCTCTTAGAATTTTAGCATAAATTTATTTTGAATAATAATTATAAAAATATAGTTTTTTTTTTTTTTTTTTGGTGTCTGTTAATATATACATAATTGCTAATTATTTTTTATTTCTTTTTTAATTTCGAAAGCATCTAAAAATGATGTTTCCATATTTTAAATAGATACTCATAATAAATATAGTAAGACAAGGTGAATATTTTTTAAATTTCCTCCGATGATATAGTAAAATAAAATCTATTGTAAGCTATATCCCTTGAAATTTTAATATTAATAATAGTAGAATAGCAAATAGAATTATTAATATAAGGGAAAATATACACAGAAATGATTTTATTAATCTTGTATTAAAAAGCTCAGTGTATAAAGTTGTCCCATTTCAAATATGGCTTACAAAATATTTATTATTTTTTCTTTATTATTATTATTCCAGTTACTTAAGATCCAAAGTAAACTGCCATATACACAGTACAGAAGAGTATGAGGAAAAAAATTAAAACTGCATTTTATAAAAAAACGCAGAACAAAACAACGGTAAAAAACCATAATTAGAGATACCTTCAATGACAGAACTCTTCTTTTAAATGACAAAGGAAATTTTATGGATGAATACCCATGTTTTACAGAAGTTGAATAAGTAAGTGCCTTGTTTATGTTATATTATTTTAATGTTTGACTTTAGATTATTATTCAAAGTATTTTTATAAGTGTATTTATAGGGATGGTCAGAACTGTAGTAGACTATAACATATAAAGACAAAATATTTTTGTGTAGAAAATCAGGGTCACAATTCTAAATGAAATAAAAAATACAGGGCATCTCACACTAGAGGTCTGCACGGGCCAACATTACCAGGCCCGGGCCCGGCCCGGCTGCAAATTCACAAACACTCAACGTCCCAGCGCCCTTAACGCCAACGTCTGCAGCCAAGCGCTTTGGCGAGAAAATGAACTTTGACGTGCATGCATGCATGCTACAGTCTGTTTTTAGTATCGTAGTTTGAAGTTTGCATGTGCGAATATTGATATCTGCTTTATATGAATATTTTAGATACGCTTACAAAGTTCAAAGAGATTTTTTTTTCCTTCGCAGATTAATTCAGTCTACGTAAGTTGTATTATTGATTATACTAAGTCGAATATTGATGCTGTTAGAATAAGATTATCGCTACAAAGTAAGGATGCACATTCTAAATTAATAATACAGCACTGCAATAATCCCACAAATTCAATAATAAAGTAATGAGCATGTTTAGGTTTTTACTTTTTGAAATTCATCCTAATTAAGTAAAATTTTTTATTTGTTTTAAGAAAATTTGATAGTTGCTCAGAGAAGAAAACTAATTAATTGAGCGTTCCATTAATGGATAAATATGGAAAAAAATAATAAAAAGCAGGAATGGATAAAATATCCTAAAATCTTTGAAATAAATGCAATTTTGTAAATGGCTGTTAGTATATTAAATTCAAAGTTTTCCATTACTAAGAAAAAAAAATGCAAATTTTCTGCTTCCTAAGTGGTTTGATTATGAAGCATGCATGGAAAAGTTTAAAAATAAAATGAAAACTAAATTATTATTTGCTATTTATTTATGAATCAAAAACTTAGTGCGTGTGGGAGAAGGTCCGTTATTGTCCAGAAGTCTATGCAGGATTATTTTTTTTTGGAGGGGCATGGCATTTTGTGAAAAGCAAAAGTTATTTGTGAGAATTATTTATACTTTTGTAAAAAATAAATTTTATAACGAAAAATGAAATCCAGTTACTAAAATTTGAACCAAGTATTAATTAATAATAACGTCTTTAAGTCATCCTGCTATAGTTTTGCTTTCTGGTGAATTTGTTTTGTTTACAAAATGCATATTTTACAATTTAACAAAATAAAAATAATTAATGAAGGATATTTTTTTATGAAATGAACGTTGTGAAGGGGCCTATTTTATTAAATTGATTTTTTCGAAGGTACCCAAAATAGGCCCCAAATTTTGTCTGGATCACCTCCTGCTAGCTATTTTTAAATTATTATCAGTCAGCAACAAAGTACTTAAATTTGAGCATAGCCTCAACAATAACTAAGATAATTATAGTAAATTTCCATTTGTTTATGGTGATCATTTAAAATGAGCGAATTACATATTATTTATAGAGCATATTTATAAGATTAAATATTTCATTTATTCACAATATATATATTTATATACATTATACATATACATAATTATTCAGAGGATGAAATAAGGACTTATTGTTGTAATGTACTTGCGTTGATACTAGATGGCAGCACAAGCTACGTACAACTACATAAATACTTTAGCTTGGGAGGGAAAAAAAGACGAAGTTATAGAGCAAGCTGATCTATAAAATTAAATATTTGACTCGTTCACAATATATATATGCATGCATATATTACAATTATTCAGAAAGTAACATAATAATTTAGTATTTCGCACTCGTATTCATTCAAGTATCCACAAACAAGAAATAGGGAGTTGAATGGACAAAATGTCAAAGTCGCTTCTGATTTTTGCAAATTTATTTGTATGAGAAGACACGCATGCACGTTGAGTTCATTTTCTTGCCAAAGTGCTTGGCTGCGGAGGAGGTTGGCGTTAAGGGCGCTGCGAAGTTGAGTGTTTGTGAATTTGTGGCCCGGCCTGATACAAAAATTAAAAGTTCAACCCGGGCCCGGCCCGTAGAGAAAATAATATTGGCCCAGTCCGATAAAAAAATTTAAAGTTCAGCCCGGCCCGAGTGAACTTCTGCAAAACATTGATTTTTATGTCGAATTGGTTAAAAATTTGTCTCGTACGAGGAATTCTGACCAAATATATTTATCTTAACTCATTTTTCATGCTTATAATCTTTATTTTTATAGAAGTGCAACAGGCTGCGATATTTATTTTTTTAATGAATCTCTATTTCTTGTATGTCAATGTTTCAGTTACATTAATATTGTTAATCTATATTCCATGTATTGAAAATCGGAAAACTATACAGTAAAATCTTCTAAGATGGAATTGCATAGAAAAGATAAAAAATGCGTTATAGACAAGTTCCCTTCATAGCAAGTGTAAATATATTACATATTTTTTTCTTACTTATTAGTATATTAATTTTGCATGGATCAGCACGTTTTTCAGTTTAAAACAGGATTCCGTCATAGGCAGGTTCCTTTTCACACATTTTACTGTTTTTTAATTTAGTTATATTTTAATATGCATAGAAATCTACTATTCTTTAAAAATAATAAATTTTAATGTTTAAGTGTAGAATAATGGTGATTCAAAAATGTATGCATTTTTTGCAAAAACTTTTGGACCAGGCTTAATTTAACTGACCTTTAAATGGACCAGGCTATGCTGAGACAATGATTTTCATACGGGCTGGCTCAAAACTAGGACTGAAAATTTTGGGCCGTGAAGACCAGGAATGAAGCCAGGCCCGGCTCTGTACAGAAAACTTAAGATAGGCCCGGCCCGGCCCGAGCCTTCAGAAAAAAGTATGGCCCGGCCCGAACAGAGTGGAGCCCCGGCCCGGCCTGTGCAGATCTCTATCTCACACTAAGCCAAATTGAATTTGAATTTGTAACTGTTACAATATGAAGATATTGTAGAAAAATCTTTCGCAGACATATCACACCTGCATTCTTGATTGATTCAGTAGACTCAAACCCTGGTTTCCTGTATGGAAATGTTTGTCTTGACATGCACCATTCTCCTTACAATACTGACCAACAGTTCATATTTACTCTGTATATAGTCTTACGAACAGTCTTATAGTCTTAGTTGCCTATTATTATAACATCTAAATAACAACAAGTAAGAAGTATGCTTTAGATAGTTTTATGTAAATTTAAGGTTATTATCTTCAGCAAGGGCAAGTCTGCTAGTTATAAATAATAGCAGGTAAGAACTATCTTGCTATTTTCTTGATATAATTTAAATATACCTTAATGTTGGTTCTCCAAACAAAGTTCTTTCTATGCCAAAAAAAAATAAAAAAAAAATCCCCAATTATAAGGTCACATGCACTGTAATAACAATGGTTTTTTACAATAAAAAGGTTACGTAGGAAACCTAATCTATAACTTGCAGGAGATGGGCGCTGATAGGGATCGAACCGGAGAACTCACGGTCAGAAAGCGAGATCTTACGTGCCGAGCAAAAGGCTAGCTCAATCGTTTCCTGCGAGAAACTCGTTTTACTGACCGTGCAAGATGGCGTCGCCACAGTACTCCACCCCCAGTGAGAAGAGCATCTCGTTGATGCTGTACGAGCGATGTGCACTCGTGTTGCGTTGGCTCGTTGCCAGGTGATGCTGTCGTGCTGCCGTGCGCATGTGTGTGCCCCAGAAGATGCGCGGCGTGACAGGCTTTGTGCTATGAGAGTTGTCATAGGCTTTGCGTGCTGTGAGCGTTTCACAGGCTTTGCTTGCGTGCTGTGATAGTTTCACAGGCTTTTGATTGCTGGTTGCGTGCTGTGAGCGTTTCACAGGCTTTGCTGCTGGGGGTGTTTTCAGTGCTGCCATCTGTTGGTCTCGAAAGGAGATGATGATGTTTGTGAAGGTGCGTGTTCGTTTGTCCAAGGTCACCAATGCAGGAGATGGGTGCCGATAGGGATCGAACCGGAGAACTCACGGTCAGAAAGCGAGATCTTACGTGCCGAGCAAAAGGCTAGCTCAATCGCTTCCTGCGAGAAACTCGTTTTACTAACCGCGCAAGATGGCGTCGCCACAGTGTCTTTCTTGGGCTACCTCATTAACGAGCAGGGTATAAGGCCAATGCCTGAGCGAGTAACACCTATCTTGAATTACGATAAGCCGAAAACTGTTGATGATCTGAGGCGATATCTTGGGTTACTTAATTATTATCGGCGTAATATCCCACAGGCTGCTCATGTCCAATCAGTTTTAAGTGACTATTTAAAAGGTTCCCGAAAGTCAGACAAAAGTGAGATTGTGTGGAACGAGGAGAGCAGTAAAGCATTTGAGGATTCAAAACGTCAGCTCGCAAATGCAGCTTTGCTTTTTCACCCTTCGCCAAATGCTCAACTTGCCTTATTTGTAGATGCTAGCGATTTCGCTATAGGTGCGGCATTGCATCAGGTGGATGGGCAGGACCTTCAGCCGTTAGGTTTCTTTTCGCGCAAATTGTCCGATACTGAAAAAAAGTATTCCGCGTATGATAGAGAGTTGTTGGCAGCTTATTCTGCTATTAAACATTTTCGTTTTATGCTGGAAGGTCGTAATTTCACCTTATATACTGATCACAAACCACTTACTTATGCTTTTTCCCAAAAAAGTGACAAGTGTTCCCCTCGTCAATTGCGGCAGCTGGATTTCATTAGCCAGTTCACCACCGATATTAGACACGTTAAGGGGGTAGATAACATACCAGCCGATGCACTCTCGCGAACCGAAGCCATAACTTGCCCTACTCCAATTAACTATGAGCAAATAGCTGCGGATCAGACCACTGATAATGATTTACGAACTTGCTTAGCAGATAATTCATCATCGCTTAAGCTCAGTAAATTTGTTATGCCCGGCAGCTCTGTGGAACTTTACTGTGACACATCTACTGGAAAAATCAGACCTTTTATCCCGTTAACTCACCGAAAGATAGTTTTCGACGCTCTGCATAACATTTCTCATCCTGGTCGTAAATCTTCCATTAAACTCATCACTGACCGTTTTGTTTGGCCTAATATTAAAGCTGATTGTGATAAGTGGGCCAAGACGTGCATTCCATGCCAGCGAGTTAAAATTCGGACTCACACTAAAGCCCCGATCAGTAATATTCCTGTCGAAAATCAGCGTTTTTCTCGTATCCATTTGGATTTAATCGACCCTCTTCCAATATCTCAAAATTTCGTGTATTGTCTCACAATTATTGATAGATTTACTCGTTGGGTGGAGGCAGAACCTCTTAAAAATATCGAAGCGGAGACCGTTGCTAGTGCATTTTTTAAAGTTTGGATTGCACGTTTTGGCGTACCCAAAATCATAACAACTGACCAGGGCCGTCAATTTGAATCGCGTCTTTTTCGTTCCCTGGCCAACTTACTTGGTTCCAAGCATATTCATACATGTTCCTTCCACCCTCAGGCTAACGGTATGATTGAAAATTGGCATCGTACTTTAAAATCTGCCCTTAAAGCATACCTGACAGATCGGTGGACGGAGATACTCCCGACAGTTTTGTTGGGGTTAAGAGCCACATTCCGGCAAGACTTAAAATGCACACCTTCAGATCTGGTGTATGGACAAATGATTCGGCTACCAGGGGAATTTTTTTCATCCTCTACCGAAAATATTCATACTCCAGACTTTGTTAAATCACTCAAGCAGTTTATGATGCAGCTACGTCCAACACCAACTCGAGTGCAAAAGCAGACTCGCTTCTTCCTGCCAATAGACTTAATGAAATGCACCCATGTTTTCGTCCGCCACGACGCTGTGCAGGCACCTCTGCGACCACCATATGACGGGCCGTTTTTGGTCATTGACAGAACAGATAAATTTTTCAGAGTCCAGAAAGATGAAAAAGAGGTAGTAGTCTCAGTTGATAGGCTAAAGCCTACCTTCACACTAATAGAGGACGTACCAGCCCCATCTACAGATATCCAAGAAGAGGTTGACATTCCAATTGCCGAACCTGACATTCCAATAGCCGAACCTACACATCAGGCTCCTGTCTCCAGGTCTGGACGTTCCATTCGTCGCCCTGTGCGTTTTTCTTAGCACATTGCTAGGAGGGGGGTACTGCAGCATCTGCAAGAGTTAGTGGAATTCGCAGTTTTCTGTTATTTAACGAACATTAAGCTCAAAGTGAAACGATAGATGGCAGCACACATCAGTGCACTGATTCTCTGTCCAGACTCTCTCAGAACTCTCGTGTGAACTCAGTTGATTGCCGGCTGCCGTCTAGTACGGACGTTAAAAGACTGTCTCGCGAAGCCTTTGTAGACGCACTTCAATCAATGTTTTAATAATGTAACATATAATTTAATTTGTAAATATAGTTGTCAAAATATAATTTAGTTACTACTAAACGCATCTTTATTGAATTGAAGTACATCTAGCTATTTATTGAACTGATGGAGTTGGATTCCATAAAACGTGGAAGTGACGCGTAGTAGACACTTCAAACTTTTCCCTCATTGGAATTTTGTTGTTTTTCAAGAAAAAGTCAATGATCTTTATTTAATTATTAATTAAAAAATGTATTATTATTATTATTATGATATATGAAAGTTTGCTCTGTAAAGGGACATAAAATATAAGATTGATAGTTAAGGTATACAGAAATTTTTCAATACAAGAAAAAAAAGAATATTCTCATTTCTAGCAAAATGTCTTTAAAAACAATTCATGAAAAATTAATAAATCATTGCACAAAATTTACTATATAAGTTTAAAAGACTGAATTTGGATTTCTTTTATGAATGAATAAAAATTTTGGTTAACTTTGAAATTCATGGAGATGCACAAATTGTTCCATTTACTATGAAATAATAATAAAACCAAAGTCTAAGCTTCAGGTACATTCAGACCGGTCTTTAGACACCCCCCCCCCCCCCCTCAAAAAATAAGCCAGACAGATGTACATAGACAAAAACTTTTATAAGAATTGTTCTTATTCTTTGCATGCATATAGTAGCTATTCAGTAAAATTAAATGCCTAAAATTTGTTTAGACAAATAATATAATATATATTTCAGATTGTATATGAATTAGGAATGCTCATTGGAAGAACAGAATTAAATAAAGCCTAGAAAGAATCAAAGAATTCTTCCAGTTAATTGGAAAATCAGAATCTGATTCAGTATGTTTATATTTTATTTCATTAATTACAAATCTTATTTTTTTAATATGGGCAATCAAGATGCAAGGGAAAAAATGTGAAAAGATGTTAAAGTAGATTGTGACTATGACTAGAAAGTTTTAGTTAAAGTAGAAGCTATGTCAAGTTATGACAAATCATAATTTGAAAATATGTTTTTTTATGAAGTATAACTTATGATGAAATTGAGTAGTGTAAACACTTTGATTAAGGCTGCTCGTCACTCAGTTTCCGAATTCCCCTTGGTAATGTTAAATCTACAGGCATTTGATGCATTCTTATAATTAAAATATATGTATTCAGAAAATTAATATTTTTAACTTCTTTTTTCTGTGTATTCTTCTTATAGGATGTCTCTTTTTTTTTTCCTTTTTTTTGTCAAAATATTTCTAAAATATACGTTTAATTTTATATGAAGTGTTAAAATTTTACTCCCAGTTCACCTGATTTTAACGCATAAAATATTAAATTAAGCATAGATTTTAGAAATTTTGACAACTAAGAAAAAAAAGGCATCCTTTAAGAATAGTAGGGGAGAGTGGGAATACTTGAACCACCCCTATTTTCTCTACAGTAGGTTAATTTTTCTTTCTAAAATTAGCAACATGATAATATATTTGTAGTTCTGCACATGTAAAATAAAAATCACATATCTTGAAACCATTCTGAAAGTATAGTGATTAATAGTTGCTTTTTCCCTATCTGAAGTAAATATTTAGGTGAGTGTTTTTTATATTATTTTGTGATGAAAGTTTTAATTTAAGCTGCAACAATATAGATAGATTTAATAAGTATAATTTCAGTTGCATTTTGAATCTAAAATAATTCAAATAGCTGCATGCATTATTTAGTAAAAGTCTGATAAACAAAAATGGTAGTAGTAGGGATACTTGAGCCACCGAGATTGGGGATACATGACCCATGCTCAACCATCCCTACTATGAAATAAGACATATGGGTGAAACAAAAAAATTTGGGGGGGATTTTTTTTTCTGGGTAAAATGAGGAAGAACTTTTTTTTATTTTTTTTTCATTAAAAAATAATCAATAAGGATTTAATTTGAAAACATATGTTTAAAAATGTATATTTTGTTAATGAAAATATCCTTTTTTTTTCATTTTGACTAACAAAATAGTCTGTCTAGATAAATGTAGGCATAGTTTTCAATTTAACTTTTTGACTAATATTAAAATAACTTTTTTAAACTGATTTTACTGGTCAAAATCTCTAATATTTTAACTCGTTAGGCCCAAAATATTAAAATATTTATTTCGTTAATGTAATATTTTAAGATTAAATATTGTATACTGAAATTGTAACCTCTGTTACTGTAATTTTTAATTTTTTTTTTAAATAACTTAACCAGCATCTAAGGATGTTGCCATCATCGATGAAACCCAAGTTGAAATGATCCTTCGACTACCAATTATCAGTAAAAAATGACATATATGCCTCTAAAACACATATGCCTCTGCTAAAAGGAAGTACTAATTCTTATTGGTATGTTGAGTTTATCTTATTTCAGCATGATTTAAAGATTTATGAATTACAATTTTTCCTTTAGTTCTGAAAACACATGGATTCCTGTGCTTAACTCTCCAGATACAATAAAAGAGCTCGAGGAATTTTCGAAAAGACAGAAAAATAACAAGAGGAGGAAAAACCTGGATAATGACAGTGATGTTCCTGCTAAGAAAAAGATCATGGTAAGTGCATTCCTAGTCATTTTCTCTTTTATCTAAGGTAATAAAGAGGAATTGTATCTGAAACTCAGTGCTCTAGAGGATAACAATATCTGTGCTATTCTGTCCATTGCTGCTGATGTGTACACTTGCTCCATGAGGGACCTGATTTAACAAAGGGCTCTTTTCACAGCAGTACAATCTGTGTTATCTCAGGGACCCATGTGCTACAGGGGCAGTCCACTTAAGCTCGTTCTCTGTGTCAGAATTTTTTTTAATTAAAAAAAAAAATTATATTCTTTATTTAAAGCTAATATTTTTCTACTACCGCTGAAATACTTGCTTTCATGTGTTTGTGGTCTGCACGTACCTTGGAAAACTTCAGTTGTTGGAGGATACTACGCAAAGGCTTTTTTCATTTTTTATAAAATATTCTCTTTATATAATAATTTTAAGTTACTGATTTTTTATTTTTTGTATAATCAAGAAAATTTTAGTCCCCCCCATTATTTTTCACTGCTAATGCCAAGGACAGGATTCGCACCTCTGTCAATCTATTCACTCTGCTATGTGATGGGGATGTGGAGCATAGGTCCCAGGCTCCTTGTGAAATCATCTAGAAGTAAGATATACAACTGCACAGAGCCATAGAAAAACTTACTTTGGGTCATAGATACTAGGTAAAAAGAAGGTTCTTTTAATATTATTATTTAATTCAGGTTAGTTGTTCCAGGAGTATAGCGTTTCCTGTATATGTTTTGTAATGTATGTCAGCTTCTACTATGCCAGACATAGAAACCTTACAGGATAATGCAGGAAATTTGATGCATTCTTATAATTAAAATATATGTATTCAGAAAATTAATATTTTTAACTTCTTTTTTCTGTGTATTCTTCTTACAGGATGTCTCTCTTTTTTTTTTTTTTTTTTTTGTCAAAATATTTCTAAAATATATGTTTAATTTTATATGAAGTGTTAAAATTTTACTCCCAGTTCGTCTGCTTTTAACGCATAAAATATTAAATTAAGCATAGGTTTTAGAAATATTTTGACAACTAAGAAAAAAAAAGGCATCCTTTAAGAAAAGTAGGGGAGAGTGGGGATACTTGAACCACCCCTATTTTCTCTACAGTAGGTTAATTTTTCTTTCTAAAATTAGCAACATAATAATATATTTGTAGTTCTGCACGTGTAAAATAAAAATCACATATCTTGGAACCATTTTGAAAGTATAGTGATTAATAGTTGCTTTTTCCCTATCTGTAGTAAATATTTAGGTGAGTGTTTTTTATATTATTTTGTGATGAAAGTTTTAATTTAAGCTGCAACAATATAGATAGATTTAATAAGTATAATTTCAGTTGCATTTTGAATCTAAAATAATTCAAATAGCTGCATGCATTATTTAGTAAAAGTCTGATAAACAAAAATGGTAGTAGTAGGGATACTTGAGACACCGAGATTGGGGATACATGACCCATGCTCAACCATCCCTACTATGAAATAAGACATATGGGTGAAACAAAAAAATTTGGGGGGGATTTTTTTTTCTGGGTAAAATGAGGAAGAACTTTTTTTTATTTTTTTTTTCATTAAAAAATAATCAATAAGGATTTAATTTGAAAACATATGTTTAAAAATGTATATTTTGTTAATGAAAATATCCTTTTTTTTTCATTTTGACTAACAAAATAGTCTGTCTAGATAAATGTAGGCATAGTTTTCAATTTAACTTTTTGACTAATATTAAAATAACTTTTTTAAACTGATTTTACTGCTCAAAATCTCTAATATTTTAACTCGGTAGGCCCAAAATATTAAAATATTTATTTCGTTAATGTAATATTTTAAGATTAAATATTGTATACTGAAATTGTAACCTCTGTTACTGTAATTTTTAATTTTTTTTTTAAATAACTTAACCAGCATCTAAGGATGTTGCCATCATCGATGAAACCCAAGTTGAAATGATCCTTCGACTACCAATTATCAGTAAAAAATGACATATATGCCTCTAAAACACATATGCCTCTGCTAAAAGGAAGTACTAATTCTTATTGGTATGTTGAGTTTATCTTATTTCAGCATGATTTAAAGATTTATGAATTACAATTTTTCCTTTAGTTCTGAAAACACATGGATTCCTGTGCTTAACTCTCCAGATACAATAAAAGAGCTCGAGGAATTTTGGAAAAGACAGAAAAATAACAAGAGGAGGAAAAACCTGGATAATGACAGTGATGTTCCTGCTAAGAAAAAGATCATGGTAAGTGCATTCCTAGTCATTTTCTCTTTTATCTAAGGTAATAAAGAGGAATTGTATCTGAATCTCAGTGCTCTAGAGGATAACAATATCTGTGCTATTCTGCCCATTGCTGCTGATGTGTACACTTGCTCCATGAGGGACCTGATTTAACAAAGGGCTCTTTTCACAGCAGTACAATCTGTGTTATCTCAGGGACCCATGTGCTACAGGGGCAGTCCACTTAAGCTCGTTCTCTGTGTCAGAATTGTTTTTAATTTAAAAAAAAATTATATTCTTTATTTAAAGCTAATATTTTTCTACCACCGCTGAAATACTTGCTTTCATGTGTTTGTGGTCTGCACGTACCTTGGAAAACTTCAGTTGTTGGAGGATACTACGCAAAGGCTTTTTTCATTTTTTATAAAATATTCTCTTTATAAAATAATTTTAAGTTACTGATTTTTTATTTTTTGTATAATCAAGAAAATTTTAGTCCCCCCCATTATTTTTCACTGCTAATGCCAAGGACAGGATTCGCACCTCTGTCAATCTATTCACTCTGCTATGTGATGGGAATGTGGAGCATAGGTCCCAGGCTCCTTGTGAAATCATCTAGAAGTAAGATATACAACTGCACAGAGCCATAGAAAAACTTACTTTGGGTCATAGATACTAGGTAAAAAGAAGATTCTTTTAATATTATTATTTAATTCAGGTTAGTTGTTCCAGGAGTATAGTGTTTCCTGTATATGTTTTGTAATGTATGTCAGTTTCTACTATGCCAGACATAGAAACCTTACAGGATAATGCAGGAAATTTGATGCATTCTTATAATTAAAATATATGTATTCAGAAAATTAATATTTTTAACTTCTTTTTTCTGTGTATTCTTCTTACAGGATGTCTCTTTTTTTTTTTTTTTTTTTTTGTCAAAATATTTCTAAAATATATGTTTAATTTTATATGAAGTGTTAAAATTTTACTCCCAGTTCGTCTGCTTTTAACGCATAAAATATTAAATTAAGCATAGGTTTTAGAAATATTTTGACAACTAAGAAAAAAAAGGCATCCTTTAAGAATAGTAGGGGAGAGTGGGGATACTTGAACCACCCCTATTTTCTCTACAGTAGGTTAATTTTTCTTTCTAAAATTAGCAACATAATAATATATTTGTAGTTCTGCACATGTAAAATAAAAATCACATATCTTGGAACCATTTTGAAAGTATAGTGATTAATAGTTGCTTTTTCCCTATCTGTAGTAAATATTTAGGTGAGTGTTTTTTATATTATTTTGTGATGAAAGTTTTAATTTAAGCTGCAACAATATAGATAGATTTAATAAGTATAATTTCAGTTGCATTTTGAATCTAAAATAATTCAAATAGCTGCATGCATTATTTAGTAAAAGTCTGATAAACAAAAATGGTAGTACAGTACAGGACCCATTATCCGGAATTCCAAAATCCGGAAGGACCCGAAATCCGGAAATCTTTTTTTGAAAATTTTCTAAATTTGTAAAATTTTACTAAAATTTTGCAATTCCTGAAATTTTCAGAAAATTTTAGATTCCTTATTTTTTTTTTTGGCCTATTGTGTTGCAATGTGTAACCACTAAAATATGTTACATCAGTGATGGAGGAACACGATGCCCCCTTCCCCGAAATTAGAAAAAAGTAATTTTTCTGTCAAATTTTAGTTTAAAATTAATTTATACAGTAGACTCCCTCAAATCCGCACAGCTTGGGACCAGAGGTTGTGCGGATTAGAATTTTGCGGATTTCTGGTCATTTATTTGTTTACATTTTTGAACGTTAATTTGATTGGTAGTTGAGCAATGGAAATTATAATGAATGGTTACAATAAAGTGAAACATTAAAATAATTAAGTAAAATATTAAAATAATTTATTAGTTTAAAAGTAAGTAATTATTAAATAAAATAATTATGCAAAATAAAAAATTTAGAAAAATATTAAAAATTAAGTCATGTAAATAATAATTAAGATACAATACTAAATGCACATATAAATATACAATATAATATAAATATAAAATAATATATAAATATACATATAAATAACACTAAATACAAACATACAATACTAAATATACATAATAATGAGGAAAAATAAATTTTTCTTATTTTTTTTTTTTACAAACTTTACTTATTTTTTTATTTATATTTTTGAAACATGGATAAAATGGTTGTTTGTTTAATTTTTTGTTTCGTTCTTTTGTTATTGCATCCTGAAGCTGCTGATGATTCATTATCTGTTGCTCAGATATAAAGCTCTGCTGCTTCAGGAAGCTCAAATATTTTTCTCCTATGGTTAGACCTTCTTCAAGATTAATTTTTTCATGTTCTTCATCAGATTCAGTTTCTGATGAAGAATCTGCATCAATAACGAAATTTTATGCCATGTGTATCCAGATTTAATAAACGAAAAAGCTTGATTAATTAAAAAATATTTTGGAAAACGATCGCGATCGCTGATGATATTAGCGCCATCTTTATTTATTTCGGAAATAAATGCATATTTTCTTTATGAAAAAACTTGAGTTCAGTCATATTAATCAGAATTACATATTAATCAGAATTACATATTAAAATACGTACGTAAAATTAAAAATAAATAAATAAAAATCATTAGATTAAAACCAGTGTTGAATTCAGGAGGTGGCCTGGGGGGACATTCCTCCCCGGAGCAATAAGATGCTCCCCCTTGGAAGATTTGAGATTGTGTTTTCAATGGTCAAAAAGTGCAATCCCCCCCCCCCCCCATCCCCGGAGCCACAGAAATCCCGCCCGGAAAAAAGTGTCTGAATTCAACATTGATGATAACTGACGTCGATACCTCTTTCACGCTGCGATCTCAAAACGAAACTTATATCTTATTTGCCATGTTCTGTTGCTTCGCGCATTCGCTCTGTGCATTTCCTCTTTCTCAAGATTTTTCTCAGTTGTCTATACGCACAGATAAGAGATAAGCGCTTTACTGTATATACAAAACAGGGCCATTAGATTTTTTTCGGAAGTAAATTCATATTTTTCTTCATAAAAAAGCTTGCATTTAGTCGTATTAATCAGAATTACATATTAAAATGCGTACGTAATATTGAAAAAATAATAAATATTGAAACACGAGGAAACGAACGGAAGAAAAGTAAACAATTCCACTACAGTTTACACTTGCTAATATTCTATAGAAAATACAATAAAGGGGAATTTTTCAAGGCTCGAAATGTACTGGAACAAATCGGAGCGATATTCCGGTTCTTGAAATTATGATAAAGTTCCGATTCGTAAAATTATGGTAAATATCGTTCCGTTTCATACTTTTATTGAAACATTGTTACTGTTTAATATAGCTTATTGCGCTCTCTGTTACTGTTTTCATTGTTATTTAGAGCCTTGAATGGTTTTTTTTTTGTTTTTTGTTTTTTTTATTGCTTTGTATGTTTAGAAATAAATTTGTCTATACTTAAAAAAAAAAAAAAAAAAAAATCGGCAAAAATAATTTTTAAATATCGTTCTGTTTCGTAGATTTTTCCATTTTGAGCCCTGGAATTTTTGATATGATATGCTAATTTATATAAAAATCAAAAGTAATATAAACTTATTTAGTAATAAATCAGCTGTAATAGCCAAAAGAGAATAATTAACAAAAAATAGAGTAAAAAAAACATGGCGGTAGTCGCTGATTTCGACGCCATCTTGAATTTTGTGTCTGCACCTTAACTGTAAATTTCACTGTTTACATCTGAAAAAATACGCGGATTTTAGGGTCGCGGACTGGAGGGAGTCTACTGTATTACGATTTGTTTTTTAAAAAATTCGTCAGATGTTTCATACCCTCTCTCACTTCGACAAAATATTATGGCTACACAATTGTGTTAGTTGAATTAGGGATCATTCTGAGTTTAAAAAAAACAAACAAATTCACAGCAAATTTTTTGAACGTTTACAGAAGAGGGGGAGACCCCCTCGGCACTAATTATGCGTTTTTTCCGCGATCCTTTAACGAAATTCACGTTTTTACACGATCTTTTGATGAAAAGGCTTTTTTTTTTTTTTTTTAGATTCTTTGAAGAAATTTTTTTTTTGCTATCTTTTGACGAAATTTGCGTTTTTTTTCGCGAGATTTTGACGTCATTTGCGTTTTTTCCTGCGATCCTTTAAAACAGGAAAATTTAAAACAGAAAAAGTGATTACCCAACATATTTTTCAAAATTTGCACTATAAAAAAAAATCTAATTCAAAGGTCTTCTTAATTTTTGAGTTAACCTTAAAACCAAGAAAAATTATAAATTATAATTAAATAAAATTTGTTGCTTTCTTAAAATTTACATAAATGTTATAGAATATTTAACAATATTCTTATTTTGACAAATTCAGGTGTTATTAGAAATCCCCCCCCCCTTATTTTTATAACATTGTATGCTTTCATTTTAAAATTATTAATTTTCTTCAACTATATCCCCCCCTTTTCAAAAAAATGTATTTATTATATTTTAAGAATATTACTTAATGCCAGAGCATTCCTTTTTCTCAGTTTAAAATCTAGAAAAATACACATTTTCTTGCCAGCAACTCCTAAGGTACGTGTAGTTTTTATCTGTGGACGTAAGCACAATACAAGAATGTGCCGACCCTCTTCCAGGAAAAAGAACATTCCTTAAGTTAACCTTGTAGGTGGTCAGTTGTATGCGAACCATCAAAATCTCCCAATATAGAGTTGTATCACCATAGCAACAACTGAGTCACTCTTTCCCCTCTTCAGTTTCCCACATTGGACAGTGAGAATTGGGAATGTTGTTTTGTACTGCGCTCAACAGGTGCCTGGAGGGATTAGGGTAGAAGTTTCTGGAAGCTTCCCGTTGGACTCCTATGCTTTTCATAGCAACGAAAAGAGGAATCCTGCCACCTGTTTTTTGAAATGGTTTAGCCCAGTACAGGGAATACTTGCGTATAACCCTTGTATGGGCGTTTTTTTTTTCTTAGTGTGGTGAACGTCTTGCGACCACGTAGAAGGTTAGAAAACGACCGTTGGGGCCCGGGGGGCGAAGGGCAAACTGCCCCTTTTCCTAGAACTTCAATATAGCTTTTTGAAGTCATGTTTATGAAAGAAAAGAGTGAAGAAGAAGAGACTCGGACTAAGGAGGTCATCTTTTTGTCTTGTGGATCAAGCACGAACTGTCTCTGAGAGTCGAGGGGTACGCCGGGCAATCTAACGTTGATGGAGCTGTTTATGCCTGATAGGAGCTATGATACAGAGAGCCCATCCAGTGGAAAATGACAGTCTATAGAATTTTATATGAGTTGGGAACACTCGTCAATACTGTTTTGTAACAGTTCCTTCAAGTCATCGTTTTTTCTTTATGAAAGACTGGACGAGTGTGTGTCTTATGCAGAGAGACTGTCGATGAGATTCTAAAGATGCAACGAAACTGTCGATAAGATTCTAAACATGCAGTGGGACCTCCGGTAAAACAACAAAAAGAATAGTTGAACAATCGTTAGCATGCACAAAGATTGAAGATGTGAGTCATTCGCTAGATTATATTCGGAACTCTTTAAAAGGTGAAACAAACTAGGAATAACCTACCTCCCCATAAAGATTCTAAGTATCGTGTATTGAGCTTGCACAGCTTCCAATACTAATGTATTATGTTTCTCCAATTTCAAGTTTCGATATATATACATTTGAAGAGACTGCCAACAAAAAGATAATAGAGTGTAAGATCATGGTTTCAGCATTTACCCTGCTCAATGATGTGTAATGTAAGTAACTTTTGCATTATTGTTTTGATATGTTAAAAATATATGTTAAAAAAAAAAAAAGAGTCATGCTAAATTAAGCCCTACTAAGTATCTGTTTGTAATGTTTATTGAATTGAATACTCTTTGCAAGATAATAGTAATTTCTCGAAGCTTTTGAAAGTTATTTTGAAGTGAATTCAGCTATGTATATATAAATTTGATATTTCTATACTAAAATTTCTTTGCAACAAATTGTTTAAAAATAATAGAAAATTCTTAAAAAAATAAGACTTAAAACTTAATAAAATGATATTAAATATATTGCTCTACTTTGTTTTGTTTTTTTATTTAACCAATTTAATCTTTAAAAATGAAGAAATCTTAATATTATTGATAAATAAGATTAGTACAAAAAAATCTTAAAGTTTTATAACCAGGAATAATTATTTCTATCAGATTTTAAGTGAGGAATATTGTGTGAGGAATATTGCTTAATAATTGTCATTAGCTCTATTTGTGTGATCTTTTGGAAAAAAACTTAGGTAGCCGGTATTTAGACCACATTTTAAAACCCAAAATTTGAAGACTTTCGGAATTTGCTTTTTATAAACAGAAAAATCCTTTTAAACTGAGTTTTTTCCCCTAAAGAGCTGTAAAACATGTCAATGTACCCTGCTGTCACTTTGTATTTTATTAATTTTGAAAATTGTATGATCTAGATTAAAAACAAAGTGGTAGCTGGTATTTGGACCTTTTTCTCTATTATGAAACAGACATTATAAATGAAGTGTTAGGTGAAGATGAAAGAGCAGTCGTAAAAAGTTAGAACTCTGATTTACTGGTCAGAATAGGAAGAATAAAAAAATGGCTATAAAACCATTTTTTTTCTTCCCATTCTGACCAGGAAATCAGAGTTCTAACTTCTTACAACTGCTCTTTTATCTTCACCTAACACTTCATTATAATGTCTAATTCATAATAATAGAAGCCACCAGTCCATCAGAAGAAAATGATCCATTCCAAAGGTATAATCCTTCATTTGGCGCCCCTTCGTTCTGGCGCCCGGGGCACATGCCCCTTCTGCCCCCCTTATTTTTGGCCCTGGCCCCATCCTTCAACCCAGGCTGAAAAGAGTGAAGACCAGGCCCGATCTCAGCATCATGAATGAAAATATGCCTGAGCCCGGGCCGCTTCGGGCCAGGATAAAAACCCAATGGCGTTCAACAACGCCACAATGCATATGCATCACATTTTCTGCTCTGAATGCATAACCATACGTTTTAAAGTGTATGTAAACCTGTGGTTCTAATGTGTTTAAAAAAGCGATGCGTGAAAAATGTGTTTAAAAAAATGGCACACGAACACATTATTTAACACCATTAATTAGCAAAACGCATTTCAGTATGCTAGAAACATTAGAAAACACATTATGGACACATTTTTCGCATTCAAAAGTAGGACCTTTTATGTGTTAGTTTGGCGTTTTGTAATGTGTTGCCAGGATTTGCAGTGTACCTTCAACACGAATACCTCTTCTCTCTAAAAAGTGTTTCATATTTTGGGGATACAGTCATTCATGCCACAGCTGTAATGTATCTTTTGAAGCAATGTAAACATCAGCAGATTTATCAGGCATTCTCACTCTCATTTCTACATTTATTATACCTTCACCATATTCTAGAATAACTTCATTATTTCCTATTCTTACTTCTTTGGGGAGTGAATAAGGCTTTTATGATAAGAAATATTTCTCATTGCTAGTCATGTGTGCTGAAGCACCCAAGTCAGCTAGCCATAGGTCTGTTTCTAGAACACCAGCATTACACACAAAGGCATCTCCATCAGGTTGCTTATTGCCACCACTTTTCTTGTAGCAATATTTTGCAACATGTCCAGGCTTGGACAAGGAAAAACACTTATTTGGACTTTCGTTAGTTGCCTGCATATGACCTAAATCTTCATACTCAGTTAAGAATTTGCTATATAATTTTAGATACTCAGGTTCTCTTAACAGCAATGTCTTTTGACATTCCTAAACATGAAAGGTCTTCTTTTAATGGAATTCTAATGACATAACGCCCATCTTCATTTCTGAAATGTGTTTATGAAATTATCTTGACATATTAAACTCTCATCGTTTGCACTCTTTCTGCCTCTACATTTTCTCAAAGTTATGTTTAAATTTTCCATAATTAACCTACAACAAACAGAAGCATAATTTTTGCAAAATTACATTTATCTCGGGGATCCTCATTTGAGCGGATTTTAAAATTTCATAAAATAGTTGTGTACCCAAAAAAATGTCCACAACATCTGGCCTATTGAAACTCATCTGCTAATGTTAAATTATCTAAATCTAGCATATCATGTTAAATTGCTTAGCGTGTGTGTAATCTGTTATATTCGAGACTATAAAAGCTCTACTCTTTTTTCGAAAGTTCTACTAAGATTCACAATTTTCGTTTTCACTACTGAATTTACCAGTGGTGATGATTTATTCAAACCAGAAACCACAAGATTTATTTTTTCCTTCTTCAAATTAAATCTGTCAGGACACTATTTCGATATGAAGCATGACTGACTTCCATTGTCTCATAATGCACGCATTTTATGGAATATTCCAAAATTATCTGCAATCATTATTTTAGCTGTGCTCAGCAAAACAATACGAGATTTTAAAAATAGAGCTCATATCAAGATAATGATTTCCATTAGACTTACAAAGAGTACATTCTGGAGTTTTAAATTCTGACACAAACACTTTAGAATTCTTTTGGCTACTGTATACATTACAATATTTTTGTGAATTTTTCTACACGTGAAGATGGATTTACATTTATTCTTAGATGATAAATAAGTATCACAACACCTAGATATTCTTGCAGTAAATACCGAGATCCTCCTTGATTTACACCTATCTGAATTTGAGTTCATGATCTAACAAGTTAAATATTTTGTCAGAAATCCTTAGTTCACATAATCCCTTAAAGTCATTCACCTCTTTTAATTGACAGTAATAATCAAATGTTGCAGTCAATCGCAATGCAAATTGAACATAACTTTTGTTTTGAAATTTTTTCACCCTTCGAAAATTGTTTAACACTTCTTGCGGAGTGGATTGAAATTCTCTAACACAACTTTTTTTTAAGTTTATCATATTCACATAGATCATTCTCACTAAAATATACCATTAAAATAGTGGCCTTTTCGCCTAAGATATTTAAAAGAATTTCTGCTCTAAACTCTTCTGGAACATACTTTGTTTTAAACGCTCTTTCCAGTGATTGAAAAAAGAGATTATATATGATTCTGCAAGCGAAGATACTGGAATAGTTAATGTTTTAACACATTAAACGAATTTTCCAAACTACAATTTGATCTTCAGAATCGCTTTTTAGTACTGCTTCACTGAAATTATGTGGTGAATCTTTCTGAATACAGTATGGAACCACTTATCCGGAATATTTGGGGTCAGATGTAATTCAGGACAGGTTTTTCTGGATAACTGGTTGGGCATTAAAGCAACACCCATTTGATCAGATTGGTAGAATATACGGGGCTGTGGCATTGATTCTGATTTCAAATTGACTATTATACACAGATTAAGATTCTGTCCAAACAAGATCCAAAAGTTAATTGGAGTTTGAAAGAAGACAATTTATGGGAATACCTTGGAAACAAAAATTCTTATGATTCCCTTGCATAAAAATCAAACTGTCAAGTATCTAACTAAATATGCCTCTATTTCAACATTTCAAGCACTAGATGTTGGTAACAAGTTATAGGGGAGACCGGGGGAATGGCAACACCTTATGGGAATTTAAATTTTTTCACATCTAAAAAGTTTATTTTTAAACAGTAAAAATTCTAAAGCTGAATCATGAGCTTTAGTATCTGTATAAATTTAATCGTAATCATAACTGTAAAGTAAGTACACATAAAAAAACTTTCTTTCAACCTCTGTACAGTGCCGGGATTACCCAGGATGCTGGGGTAATTCCGCCACTGTATCGGGGTAATGACGCCTCTTTAATGACCCAGTATATACATAAAATGGACACTAGGAAACACATAACCTACTGAAAATATTTAGAAAGCAATAATTTATCAAAATAATGTATAATTACAATGTTCCTTAAGCTAGATTTATTAATGTGTTAAGCTTACAATTTAACTCAAATTGGAAAAGCTGTTAAGCAAATTATAACAGTAACATAAGTACCCATAAATAAAACTTCTTTCAACCTAAGCACAGTGGCTGGATTATCCAGGATAATGGGGTAATTCCGCCACTGTATCGGACAATGATGCCACTCTTTTAATGACCTAGTAAATGCATCAAATAAATGGATACTAGGAAACACATAACCTACAGAAAATATTTAGAAAGCCAAAGTAATTTATCAGTTACAATTTAACTCAAATTGAAAAAGTCATAAATATAAATTTCTTCTGCATTGGCTCCACTACTCCAGGCCATTTCTCAAATGATTTGCATGGTGGTGGCATTATCCCGAGAGGAAAACATGGCGAAATCTCCAAGCAAAGCCAAAAGAAATATTTGGGGTGAAATATGGAAAGGAAAGAGATTCACCCATTGTTTTACAAGTGCTTTTTGATGGAAACCATCAAACTTTGTGGTTCTTATCTATTTATATCATCATTTCATTCCACTTACATCATTTTTATTTCTAAGTTCATATTCCATAAAGTTAGAAATATTTGGGGTGAAATATGGAAAGGAAAGAGATTCACCCATTGTTTTACAAGTGCTTTTTGATGGAAACCATCAAACTTTGTGGTTCTTATCTATTTATATCATCATTTCATTCCACTTACATCATTTTTATTTCTAAGTTCATATTCCATAAAGTTTCTTATTTACTTTTATTTATTTCATTATAATAACAATAATATACGTTAATTAACTTAAACTTACCTTTCCATATTGTTTTCTGTTAATATCCAGTTGATTTAAGTTCCTCTTTAATCTTTTGGTGGTCGTATTAACTTCCGCCATTTTCCGTTTCATTACATCCATATCTTGTCATCCTACACCGGCAAAATCCGTCTTCAGACTAAGTTTAATTTTCCGTAGTTATATTTTCTCCGCTAGATGGCGACATTGCATATCGCTTCTTTAATAGATCTTTTCATCGAATCTCTGCTTGCATCGATTCGATGCCGCTTTCTGATTGGTCCGTTTGGCGTGCGTCGCTTCCAAACGATGTTTTCAATCCGAGCCATTTTAGATAAATACGCGATGCAAACACAGAAATGTTGCACTTTTTAGTTTTCCAAATGGAAGCTAGTTTTCATGTACTGGATAGGGGCTGGGACTCTATCCTGGAAGTATGATTAGAATACTTTTTATTATATTTATGTTTCATAAGAATTTAAATGTTTTTAAATAGTTTTCATATGTAAATTAATTATGCTTATTCCTGTATCCAAACGAAATCTCCATTCTTCATGACTGTTGTTTACAAGAGATGTTATTATGTGAATTATTATGCTGTCTACCTTTCAAGATGTTTATAAATAAACTGCATTCTGTTTTTAAGTGAATACGACTCTGTGTTACTAAAGCTTTCTTCAAGTTACATTTATTACATTCAAGACACGTCCATTCTTCCGTGAAACTTCATATCCAGCCTATGCTTTCATGGCGCATTTCTGCTCATGTTAATTTACCATTTTAACGTATATAATTAGTCAAATTATATATCGCATGAGATGTGGTTATGGGCCCAGTTGTTAATTTTGGCATTATCCAATTCTTTTTCTCCCTTCTCGTTTCGTGTAGCGGGTGGTCGCACACTCAGTGTGACGTGACCTGCGCCTACCTGTACGCACCACTGAGTGAGGATGTGTACATGCTACAACCTCCCAGTTTCGTTGAGCCCGGGAAAGAGCACCTTTATTGCAAACCGGGCGTTGTATGGATTACATCAAAGTGGAAGAGAATGGTTTTTCGAAATCCATAAAGCATTAATTGAAATAGGTTGGTTGGTTGGTTGTATATTGTTTAATGGCACAAAATCCCATAAGGGACATGCTGCGCCAAACAAGAATAGATTAAAAACATAAAAATAAAGAGCATCAGAAAAGCAATCTAGATGCAGTCAGAAAAGTGTAGATAGGGAAGAAAATTAAAAACTAAACAAACGGACTATAAAAGATTTTAGGTAAAAAGTGCAGAAGTGCAGTCTGGATGGGGCTCCCATCCAGATGTAAGAAAAAATTAAAAGAACAATTCAAGTTGTTGTTAAACCAAAGAAAGGTGTAAAAATCATATTTCAAAGTAAAATCCAGCATGTTTTAAAAAAGTGAAGAGTGCCCCATGAGGTGTTTCCCCAATGAGGTTTGTCAAGATTGGGGATGATGAGTTAAAATAGATTCTGTATAAGTGCCGGAGACCCGGACAGTCAGTTAAAACATGATGAATGGTCAGGTAATCAAAATGGCAATGTGGACACATGGGAGCATCCTCCCGAAGTAAAAGATGTTTATGAGTGATCCTAGAATGTCCAATTCTCAGATGGGTCAGAAGAACATCGGTTTTCCTTGGATAACACGGAGGCCAGGTCATGATGGTAGGTTTGATGTGGTGCAGTTTATTATTGCATTCTAAATTCCAACTTTCTTGCCATTTATAATGAATAAAGCGTTTGATAAGTAGTTTTACGTCTGAGAATGGAACTTTATGGCACAACGGATTAAGGGCACGTTTCGCCGCCTCATCCGCTTTCTCATTACCAGGAATACCCATGTGTCCAACTACCCCGCAAAATAAAATATTATAGCCACGTTTTTTCAATTTATTATAAAAATCAAGGATCAATGAAACATAAGGATGCTTTTTAAATGATTTAATTGCGTCAATAGAGCTATTTGAGTCGGTATAAATGATGAAGGATGAGCTATGATGATGAAAGATGTAGAACATGGCTCTCTCTATTGCAATCAGTTCGGCTGTAAAGACAGAAGTAGATGAATGAAGGCATAGCTTAAAGAGTTGTTTTCACAAAATATCTCACACCCAACATTATCTCCACTCTTAGAGCCATCTGTGTAAATGTCAGTGTAATCATTAAACTTTGATCTGTGTGCAGCAAATAACTGTTGAAAAACAACAGGAGCAAAGGTGTTTCTATCGTATCCTTTAAAAGGATGGAGCGATGTAATACTAGGTTTCCAAGGAGGGAGTACATGCAATGGACATGGACTCACCTCGATACTACTCAGTGGGCTAGTATCAGTAATGTTCCTTATTCTGACACCAAAAGGTGGGATGCAAGATGGCCGATGCTGATAAAGCATATCGTTGTCTGTATTTAGAATGTATGAATGAAGAGGATGGCCTGGATGTGAAAGGATACGGTAATAAAGTTCTAAAGAAAGTTTTTCACGAATGTGGTGTAATGCTGGTTCTTTGCAGTCAACATAAAGGCTTAAAACTGGAGAGGTACGAAATGCACCAGAGCAAACACGGAGTGCGCTATGGTGCACAGTGTCAAGTTTTTTAAGAACAGAATTACGTGCGGAACCATAGACCTGGCAGGCATAGTCAATTTTGGAACGGATGACGGCTCGATAGATTTTAAGGAGAGAAGTACGGTCTGCTCCCCAGGAAGTATTTGAAAGCACCTTTAGTAGGTTAAGCGATTTTTCACATTTTGTCCGTAACTGTAAAATATGTGGTAAAAAGGTTAGCTTACTATCAAATTGGAGGCCGAGAAAACGGACATTGTCCACAACAAGAATTTGAGTTGGTCCAATAAAAATTTCAGGATCTGGATGCAGATCCCTATGTCTACAGAAGTGAACACAAGAAGTTTTGTCATGAGAAATTATAAATCCATTCTTATTAGTCCAATTAAGAATATGGGTGATTGCAATTTTCAACTGTCTTTCAATAAAACGAATATCCTGTCCCATACACATAATTCGGAAGTCGTCAACATATAAATCGCCTTTCACAGAAGGGGGCAGTTGACTAAGAATGTCATTTATTTTTATAGCAAAGAGGGTGACACTCAGGACACTGCCCTGGGGGACACCCTCTTCTTGTACATAAAAACTAGAGAGTACCCCACCGATTCAGACTTGAAAAAGTCGAATGGCGAGGAAGTTCTTAATAAAAATAGGGAGATTACCGCGAAAGCCTAGGTTAAAAAGATCACGAAGGATCTCGTATCGCCATGTTCTGTCGTAGGCTTTTGCCATGTCAAAAAATACTGTCACCAAATGGTTGCGTTTTAGAAAGGCTGTCCGTATGTGATTTTCAAGATTGATCAGGTTATCGATAGTTGACCTACCTCGTCGAAACCCACTTTGAAACGCAGCAAGGCAATTGTTATTTTCTAAAATATGCACAAGACGACAATTGATCATTTTTTCAAGTAATTTGCAAAGACTGCTAGAGAGTGCTGATTGGCCTGTAATTATTGGGATTGCTAGCATCTTTCCCTGGTTTAGGAAAAGGAATGATAATAGAGTTACACCAGGCTTGAGGAAAGACCTGTTCTATCCAAATTCTGTTATAAAATGCAAGTAAATTATTGAGAGAGGTTGTGCAGAGATGTTTAAGCATGGTATAGGTGATACTACCTGTAAAATCTTTTCTGTATGTGGCGAAGGTGCGCAATTTAGCTTTGTCATTATTTTTAAGATGGGTTTCTTGTAAAGCTAAACATAGTGGTTGATGGTCATGAAGAATACTTCGAATTTCGTCATATTTATTATGAAAGCCTCGACAGTTCCATGAAATAATATTAGTCATGATCGATTTTACTATTTTTTCCTAGATGAAAGTTATCTGCGTTATATTAATCAGAGATAGTAGACATACTATCTCCATCGTTAAATTGTTCATCCGGTTCTGGGTGAAGAGCAAGGGCATCATCCTCTTCCATTTTATCGTTCTGTTTTGATTGTGTTTCATTTTTAGATCTTTTACTCTTTTTCTTCTTGGGTGTATTTTCAGATGAGACTGTGGCTTTAATTATTGGTAGGTTAAATTTTTTTACATCAGATTTATGGTTTGGATTCACGGATGGTGTTTTAGTTGTATTTTGAGAACCTCTTTTATGGAGTGGAAGTTTAGAAATAAGAGACTGATGATTTTAAAGTAGGATTTGTTGATGATTTAGGAGGAACAGATCTAGGCAAGTTAGGAGGAACAGATTTAGGTGACTTAGGAGCAGCAGGACTGCGTTGATCTGCTTGTCTTATCAGAATTATTAGACAGGTTGTTTTGTTGTTGATTAGGTTGGCAATTAGTTTCAGTGGGGAATTCGGTTTGTGTTGCAATAGTTTTATGAGTTTTTTGGGCGGTTTTTGATAGGGCTGCAGCATATGATACACCAACTTTGGGTGTCCTGGATTCTACTATTTTTCTGGCTTCAGGGTATGATATATTTTCTTTAGTGCGTATTGTTTGTATTTCTTTTTCTATTTTCCATTGTTCACATGATTTAGCATAAGATGGGTGGTTTTTTTTACAATTTACACAATATGGTTGGGCTTTGCAGTGTTCACTTTCTGGCCTACTACACTGCACCGACCACAGGTGATTTTACCACGGCATGAGGTTTTTGAATGCCCAAAGCGTTGACATTTAAAACAACGCAGTGGGTTTGGGATGTAAGGCCTTACAGAACATGACAAATATCCGGCTTTTATTGATTAGGGTAGGTTCGGTGAGTTGAATGTGAGAATAATGTGCTTGGTAGGAATTTGTATTTGAATAGATGGTATTTGCTCGTCTCGACGGTAGATTTTTATTCTTCTAGCTTCAATGACATTTTGTTCTTTTAAATTCTCTACAACTTCATCTTCAGTGGCATGCAAGAGGTCAGATTCAGAGATCACACCTCGAGTTGTGTTTAAAGTTCTATGTTTAGATATGGAGACTGCAATGTTTGCAAACTGAGTACATTTTTTTAAGTTGGCTGCTTGTTGACTATTGCTTACTTCAATTAATAGTTCACCTGTCCGGAGTTTTTTTTATTGTTTTTGGTTCACCAAACAAACCTTGGATAGATTTATTAATTAGGAAGGGGGATGTTTTGTCAAAACTCCCTTCTACTCGTTTCACTACAAAAAATCTCTCTTCAACATTACATGAATTAGAGTTGACATTCTTACATTCCGTATTGGAAGAAGAATCCTCAACTCTATCACCCCACGAATTTTTTTGGCCCTGGTCAGAAGCAGCTTTTGAGCAAGAACTCAACGCATTAGTACTCTCTTTGGGTTGTGGGGCTTCCACTTCGCATGTACTCTCTTTTGGGTGTGGGGCTTCCACTTCGCATGATTTATTTCCTGAGATTGTAGCCATATTTAGAAAGGATTGAAAAAACGCCAGGCATCGGGCCTGGTCACCGACCCTTCTTCTTACCGTTACTTTAGGCGCAGGTCTCAAAAGGGTGAAAACTATCAACAAACTTCCACGTTTTTCGAACGTTGGATTAAACTCGATAGCATCTCCAAACTCTAGTTCTTTCACAGTGGAACTCGGTTGTCGTAGGTAAGCCTTTACAGCTCTGTCTAACCTACATCGCCCTTACGTCGAAAGGACACCAGTCGCCCAGTGCATTCCTAACCACCGCCATACAAGTACGGCGCCCACCAATCACGGAACCGGAATTCGGAGATGCCCTGCACTCTGGAACTCGAGATCAGCCTAAAGAGGTAGAAACGAGGCGATGAGATTAAAAAACCTCAACACCCAGTGTGTCTCACGTGAAAATAAAAAAATCCACTATTGTAAAAAAGAAAAAGTGATGTGGGTGAGATCTTAGAAACAAGGTGTATATTTTGTCTTTTTTCAATATTTTAAACATTTTTTCCTTTTTTTTTTTTTTTAAACAAAAGAACAAGAACAATGTTAGTAGAACAAATAACAATTTGAACAAAATGGTCAATAAAAAACATGAACAAGAACAAAGAGGGATAAGAAACTAAAAAACGAAGATTAAAAAGTGTGAAACAAAGAAAAAAGGATAGACAACTAAAAAGAGAAGAAAACGGGAAAGGAGAAAGATCGCTCGGGAACCCGGGGTCGCGAAACCCGTAAATACCTAAAGAAGGTATTCCCCTGGGGGATAATTGAAATATGTTTTAGAAAATTGGATTCATGCAACTGTGTTTATATTTTAAAATCTGGAATTGTACTTTTATTATATGTTGATGACATCGTGGTTTTTGGAAAAACACAGAAGTTGATTGACTGCATTTTGACCTGCATTAAATTGAAATTTGATGTTAAAGAGCTTGGTAGAACTAGGAAGTTATTGGGTGTTGAGTTCGAGGATACTCCATCCGGAATTGTCATACATCAGTCAAATTACATTGAAGAAGTATGCAACAGATTTGATAAGTTCAAAATACCTTTTTCTACCTTGCCTATTAGCAAAGGGGTTTTCAAGGTCTAATTGTCCTGTTTCCATCACGATGTTGAACAAATATCACATTTTCCATATCGTAGTGTTCTGGGATGTCTTTCATTTACTGCCAATCGTACCCGTCCTGATATCTGCTATGCCGTGAATGTATTGAGTCAATTTCAATCTAACCCTGGTATCGTTCACTGGGATGGTCTCTTGAGGCTGCTGGGATATGTTAGATCTACAAAGAATTAAAAGCTTAGACTCTCGTGCTGTTCTAATAATTTAGTGGTTTATTCCGACACAGACTTCGCGGCTAACTGCAACGACCGGACCTCGATCGGCGGCCAAATAGTCGTCCCAAAATCCTGTCGACTGGCGCACTTTTAAAGAAAAGTGCGTCAGCTTATCGACTATGGAATCTGAATTCGTCACAATGACTGAGGCCGTCAAGAACCTGGTCTGGTTTGACCGGATACGCCGCGAATGTGTGCATGAAGGAATTATTTCTGTACTTGGGGGGAAAGCTGTAATGAAGGCTGAAAATCAGGCAGAGATTGATTTTATTAAGTCTCCAGTGGAGAATTATAAGTCAAAACATATTGATGTCAAGTTGTTCTTTATCAGAGATCTTTATTATAAGGATGAATTTTTATTGGTTGGTTGGTTGTATACTGTTTAATGGCACAAAATCCCATAAGGGACATGCTGCGCCAAACAAGAATAGACTAAAAACATAAAAATAAAGAGCATAAGAAAAGCAACCTGGATGGGGTCCCATCCAGATGCAGTGAAAAGTGTAGATAGGGAAGAAAATTAAAAACTAAACAATCGGACTATAAAAGATTTTAGGTAAAAAGTGCAGAAGTGCAGTCTGGATGGGGCTCCCATCCAGATGTCAGAAAAAATTAAAAGAACAATTCAAGTTGTTGTTAAACCAAAGAAAGATGTAAAAATCATATTTCAAAGTAAAATCCAGCATGTTTTAAAAAAGTGAAGAGTGCCCCATGAGGTGTTTCCCCAATGAGGTTTGTCAAGATTGGTGATGATGAATTAAAATAGATTCTGTATAAGTGCCGGAGACTCGGTCAGTCAGTTAAAACATGATGAATGGTCAGGTAATCAAAATGGCAATGTGGACACATGGGAGCATCCTCCCGAAGTAAAAGATGTTTATGAGTGATTCTAGAATGTCCAATTCTCAGACGGGTCAGAAGAACATCGGTTTTCCTTGGATAACACGGAGGCCAGGTCATGATGGTAGGTTTGATGTGGTGCAGTTTATTATTGCATTCTAAATTCCAACTTTCTTGCCATTTACAGTGAATAAAGCGTTTGATAAGTAGTTTTACGTCTGAGAATGGAACTTTATGGCACAACGGATTAAGGGCACGTTTCGCCGCCTCATCCGCTTTCTCATTACCAGGAATACCCATGTGTCCAGGTACCCAGCAAAATAAAATATTATAGCCACGTTTTTTCAATTTATTATAAAAATCAAGGATCAATGAAACATAAGGATGCTTTTTAAATGATTTAATTGCGTCAATAGAGCTATTTGAGTCGGTATAAATGATGAAGGATGAGCTATGATGATGAGAGATGTAGAACATGGCTCTCTCTATTGCAATCAGTTCGGCTGTAAAGACAGAAGTAGATGAATGAAGGCGATAGCTTAAAGAGTTGTTTTCACAAAATATCCCACACCCAACAGTATCTCCACTCTTAGAGCCATCTGTGTAAATGTCAGTGTAATCATTAAAGTTTGATCTGTGTGCAGCAAATATCTGTTTAAAACAACAGGAGCTAAGGTGTTTCTATCGTATCCTTTAAAAGGATGGAGCGATATAATACTAGGAGGTTTCCAAGGAGGGAGTACATGCAATGGACATGGACTCACGTCGATACTACTCAGTGGGCTATTATCAGTAATGTTCCTAATTCTGACACCAAAAGGTGGGATGCAAGATGGCCGATGCTGATAAAGCATATCGTTGTCTGTATTTAGAATGTATGAATGAAGAGGATGGCCTGGATGTGAAAGGATACGGTAATAAAGTTCTAAAGAAAGTTTTTCACGAATGTGGTGTAATGCTGGTTCATTGCAGTCAACATAAAGGCTTAAAACAGGAGAGGTACGAAATGCACCAGAGCAAACACGGAGTGCGCTATGGTGCACAGTGTCAAGTTTTTTAAGAACAGAATTACGTGCGGAACCATAGACCTGGCAGGCATAGTCAATTTTGGAACGGATGACGGCTCGATAGATTTTAAGGAGAGAAGTACGGTCTGCTCCCCAGGAAGTATTTGAAAGCACCTTTAGTAGGTTAAGCGATTTTTCACATTTTGTCCGTAATTGTAAAATATGTGGTAAAAAGGTTAGCTTACTATCAAATTGGATGCCGAGAAAACGAACACTGTCCACAACAGGAATTTGAGTTGGTCCAATAAAAATTTCAGGATCTGGATGCAGATCCCTACGTCTACAGAAGTGAACACAAGAAGTTTTGTCATGAGAAATTATAAATCCATTCTTATTAGTCCAATTAAGAATACGGGTGATTGCAATTTGCAACTGTCTTTCAATAAAACGAATATCCTGTCCCATACACATAATTCGGAAGTCGTCAACATATAAATCACCTTTCACAGAAGGGGGCAGTTGACTAAGAATGTCATTTATTTTTATAGCAAAGAGGGTGACACTCAGGACACTGCCCTGGGGTACACCCTCTTCTTGTACATAAAAACTAGAGAGTACCCCACCGATTCGGACTTGAAAAAGTCGAATGGCGAGGAAGTTCTTAATAAAAATAGGGAGATTCCCGCGAAAGCCTAGGTTAAAAAGATCACGAAGGATCCCGTATCGCCATGTTCTGTCGTAGGCTTTTGCCATGTCAAAAAATACTGACACCAAATGGTTGCGTTTTAGAAAGGCTGCCCGTATGTGATTTTCAAGATTGATCAGGTTATCGATAGTTGACCTACCTCGTCGAAACCCACTTTGAAACGCAGCAAGGCAATTGTTATTTTCTAAAATATGCACAAGACGACAATTGATCATTTTTTCAAGTAATTTGCAAAGACTGCTAGAGAGTGCGATTGGCCTGTAATTATTGGGATTGCTAGCATCTTTCCCTATTTAGGAAAAGGAATGATAATAGAGTTACACCAGGCTTGAGGAAAGACCTGTTCTATACAAATTCTATTATAAAATGCAAGTAAATTATTGAGAGAGGTTGTGCAGAGATGTTTAAGCATGGTATAGGTGATGCCATCGTGACCTGGAGCTGATAGATGGCTATTTTGCAAACACTTTATGAGCTCTGAGAGAGTAAAAGGGAGATTATAGTCATAAAAGTTACGGGAATTAAAATTGAGGTGGGTAGTTTCTGTTTGTCTTTTGTATGATAAAAAAGGTTCTGGGTATGAGTCAGAGGCAGAGTTAGATGCAAATGTATTTGCTATGGTTTCAGCAATATTCTTAGGAGAAGCTATTGTTTGTCCGTTATGATTTAAGATTGTGATGTGGTTTTCAGAATAAAGACCCATACAATTTTTTACTTTTTTCCAGAGGACTTTACTAGAGGTATTTGGGTTAATATTAGATACATATTGAATCCAGGATTCACGTTGGCTTTTACGGCGCACTCTTCTAGCTTCAGCTTTTGCTTTTTTGTAGGCAAAATAGTTAGTGTCATTGGGATAACGCCGAAAGATGCCCCAGGCATTCTGTTGATTTTTTTTTTGCAGCTTGACAGTCACTGTTCCACCATGGCTTCCGGTGTCTCATTGTAGATGATGAGTTAGGTATGCTAATATCTGCAGCATTGATAATACACTGGGTGATATTATCAACTGCATCGTCTATGTCACCTTCTACCATATGATTTGTGATTTTAGCATGATTTGTGAATGTTGGCCAATTGGCTCTGTCATAGTTATAGCGTTTAAAATAATGATTAGAATCCCTGTCAGGAGTGGTCTGTGAAATGAAAGTGGGAAAATGGTCACTGCCGTGCAGGTCACTTGAAATCCAGAAATTCCAATACGGATAGATAGATGGAGAGCAGATAGTGAGATCTATGGCATGAAAGGTGCGTGTCGGTCCATGAAAATATGTATGATCACCATTATTGAGTAGGCATAAGCCATTGTCAGAAATTAATTTTTCAATGATATCACCACGTTGATTAGTGTCAGAATTCCCCCACAGTTGGCTATGAGCATTAAAATCCCCAACGATGATGAAAGGAGTTGGGAGTTGAAGAAGGAGATCATCAAGTAGTGCTGACTGAATAATTTGGTGGGGTGGTAAATAAATGGTACAGACTGTAATAAGACGTTTTATATGTACACGGACTGCAACAGCTTGTAAGTTTGTGTTTAGGTTAATATGAGTATGGGGTAAATTGCGAGAGATGAAAAGAGCCACTCCACCAGTGGCCCTATCACAACCAGTAAAATCTTTTCTGTATGTAGCATAGGTGTGCAGTTTTGCTTTGTCATTGGGTTTAAGATGGGTTTCTTGTAAAGCTAAACATAGTGGTTGATGGTCATGAAGAATACTTCGGATTTCGTCATATTTATTATGGTAGCCTCGACAGTTCCATGAAATAATATTAGTCATGAGTGAGTTTTTTTTAATAAATTTATCTGCCCCCTATTATCCGGAGATAGTAGACATACTATCTCCATCGTTAAGTTCTTCACCCAGTTCTGGATGAAGAGCAACGGGATCATCCTCCTCCATTTTTTCTTTCATTTTTGGATGGATTTCATTTTTGGATGTTTTATTTTTTATCTTTTTGGCTGGATTTTCAGATGACACAGTGGTTTTAATTGTTGGTAGATTAAATTTTTCTGAATCAGATCTATGTTTTGTTTTTTGAAGTCCTCTTTTGGTGGTATTTTGAGAGCCTCTCTTAGGAATATGAGATTGGGAAGATTTTGTAGAGGAATTTTGTGATGGTTTAGGAGGAACAGAGTTTGGTGAACTAGGAGGGAGAGAGTTTGGTGACTTAGGAGGAATAGATTTCAGTGGCTTGGGAAAGTCAGACTGCGTTGAACTATTTGTTTTACCAGAATAAGTAGGCAGGTTCATTTCTTTAGTTTTGGTTGGCAATTATTATAAGTGGGGAATTCGGTTTGGGTGGCAATGCTTTGATAAGTTTTATGGGCCGTTTTGGATAAAGCAGCAGCATATGAAACACCAACTCTAGGTGTCCTGGACTCAACTATTTTTCTGGCTTCTGGGTACGAAATGTTATCTTTTGTGCGTATGGTCTGTATCTCCCTTTCTCTTTCCCACTGTTCACACGATTTGGCGTAAGATGGATGATCTTTTTTACAGTTGACACAACAAGGTGGAGCATTGCATTGCGCACTTTCGTGGCCAACTGCACTGCACCGACCACACGTTTCCTTACCACGGCAATTTGTTTTTGAATGCCCAAAGCGTTGACAATTAAAGCAACGCAGTGAGTTTGGAATGTACGGTCTGACAGAACATGACAGATATCCAGCTTTTACATATTTGGGTAAGTTTGGTGAGTTAAAGGTGAGTATGATGTGCTTGGTAGGGATTTGTATTTGATTGGCTGGTATTTGTTCGTCTTTACGGTAAATTTTGATCCATCTAGCTTCAATTACATTTTGTTCTTTTAGATTATCAACTATTTCAGTTTCTGTAACATACAGCAGGTCAAATTCAGATATCACCCCATGAGATGTGTTGAGGGTTCTATGTGGACTTACGGAGATTGGGATATTTGCAAAATTTGTACCTTTTTTTAAACTAATGGCTTGTTTGCCATTGTTTACTTCAATAAGAAGTTCACCAGATCGAATTTTTTTAATGGTTTTTGGTTCACCTATCAATCCTTGGACAGATTTGTTAATCAAGAAGGGAGAGGTCTTGTCGAAGCTGCCTTCTACCCTTTTAACAAGAAAGAATCTTTCAGCACATGTATCATCAGTTCTATCAGCCCAAGATTTGGTTTGGCTCTGATTTATATCTGCTTGAAGGCCTGAGGCCGATGCAGTCAGTTTCTCCTTAGATATATTCTGAGGCGTAGCAGTCTTAAGTTGAGCATTTGATGAAATATGGGGTTGTGGGGCCTCCACATCGCTTGTCTTATTGTCTGAGATTGTAGCCATATTTGAGAGATAATGTTTAAAACGCCAGGCATCGGGCCTGGTCACCGACCCTTCTTCTTACCGTTACTTTAGGCGCAGGTCTCAAAAGGGTGAAAACTATCAACAAACTTCCATGTTTTTCGAACGTTGGATTAAACTCGATAGCATCTCCAAACTCTAGTTCTTTCACAGTGGAACTCGGTTGTCGTAGGTAAGCCTTTACAGCTCTGTCCAACCTACAACGCCCTTACGTCGAAAGGACACCAGTCGCCCAGTGCATTCCTAACCACCGCCATACAAGTACGGCGCCCACCGATCACGGAACCGGAATTCGGAGATGCCCTGCACTCTGGGACTCGAGATCAGCCTAAAAAGGTAGAAACGAGGCGATGAGATTAAAAAACCTCAACACCCAGAGTGTCTCACGTGAAAATAAAAAAAACCCACTATTGTAAAAAAGAAAAGGTAATGTGAGAGAGAACATAGAAAACAGGTGTATTTTTTGTCTTTTTTAAAACTTTTAAAACTTTTTTTTTCTTTTTTTTTTTTTTTTTTAAACAAAAGAACAAGAACAATGTTAGTAGAACAAATAACACTTTGAACAAAATGGTCAGTAAAAAACATGAACAAGAACAAAGAGGGATAAGAAACTAAAAAAAGAAGATTAAAAAGTGTGAAACAAAGAAAAAAGGATAGACAACTAAAAAGAGAAGAAAACAGGAAAGGAGAAAGATCGCTCGGGAACCCGGGGTCGCGAAACCCGTAAATACCTAAAGAAGGTATTCCCCTGGGGGGGTTACATATTTATGATCAAATATCATATTTTCAACTTAGTAATCAAACAATTAAATAAAACTGTAGTTTTCCACTCTATTTTCATAATAAACGAACTAGCTTTCAAATAGAGATTCAGATGGATCAATCCATTAGAAGAAAGATTCAGCAAATATAGGTATTTAGCAGGTAGTGAATGTAATGTATCCCTTTGCCAAATTTTTGAATGTGTTGCAAATTTAAGATTTCAAAAGATATTTACATTATTTTTACATTCCCAAAAGTTTGGGGAAATTTCAATAGAAAAAAATTGAGTTTCCATTTTCATGAGATGAAAAGGAGGAAATAGCTATACAAGATGATTCAAATTTTAACTATATAGATTTAGATGTTGATAATGACAAATGAGTAATGCCAATTACTACATTTATTTCTGATTATGGTGTAAATGTTTGTAAGTAAGCATTTATTGTATGGACTGTCATGGTCTGTTCTCTTTAGATAAAGATTTGGTTTGTCTTGTCATGGTGATCTGTACAAGTTAATTGCTTTTGCTGATAGGAGTGCTTTAAAATATCAAATACTAGAAATTGTAATAGTTGGTTGGTTGGTTGAATGGAGTTTTATGGCACAAAGTCCCCCTAGGGACATGCTGCGCCAAGAAAAAGGTAAAGAATAAAACATAATTCTTTCCCCTTAAGTTAACACTTTATACTCTGACGGGACTTTGAAGTCAAATTAAAGAAATTATAATTTATTTTTTTTTTTATTCGTCTACTAATTAATAGGATCTCATTTAGTAAACACAGTGAAACAGTTGAAGCTAAATGTTTTTTTTTGTTGTTGTTGTTTTTTTATGATTATTTTCTCAACCATTTACATGGATTTAGCTTTCCTCTTATTAAAAAATATGTTATGAAAAATTTAACTACAAAACACTTCTCAAATGCAGTAGATAGGATCACAATGCATTCATTCGTTCTTGTAAGAATTGAGGTTTCTGTAACAGTATTTGTTTGTTAATTAATGTAATTATTCTTGCAAGAATTTTCAAAAAACTCAAACTACGGATTTATTAAATCAGTTTTATTTTAAAATCTATTTAAAAATCAAATTGTTATTATATAAGTTGTTTTGAATATCTTCAGAGATTAACAAAAATAATTATTGAAGAGAAGCAAATTTCTGATTTATAAATCGGACATAAAGGGTTAAATGAGTGTTTTTGTAACTAGCTTTATGCTCAAATATTTTGGTTATGTCACCATTTTTCTTTATTTTTTAGGATCTAATCGAATATCCTGGTTTGGAAGTTGTGTATGGAAATTATTCAGAGGCTTCTAATCTGGCACGGGAACTAAGCGCATAAGTGGAAGAAAAAGAGGGGATGGGAAAGCCTGCAGTTGTAAGAAAAATATAACTGTGTTACTTTTAAAATATGTACAGTAAACTCTCAAAAGATTTCAAACCCCTAAAAAATCCACATATCATATAAAATGTTTGGGAGTTAGTTACAGAATATCACGATGGCATACTTTTTCAGCAAACATTGACAAAGTAATTTGCACTGTTTATAGTTAGTACACAATTTCCGATCACAGCAATAATTGTTAATTATATACATTTATAATTAAAAAATAATATCAAATTATGTAGTTATTTTTGGAAACATTGAATGCCAAGGTGAAATCATTAAAATGACACAGGTTTTTTTTAAATGAAATACACGATAAATTATCAATAGTCCCATTTCAGAGTAATAAATTGTTTTCAAGGAAAATACACATACATATAGCACCCTGGGAAATATTGCTGGCACATGTATACACATGCTATGCAGTCATATGATCTTAAAATTAATGATAAATATGTTGGTTATATAGAATCAACAGGTAAGGATCCATTCAATGTATCTGTGATTCACCTATACAACTCAGTGTCTATATGAAATTAATAGGAGGAGAAATTCAAATAGATGCTACTGGATCACTTGTAAAATCGATATCAAACAGTATTAATAGGAGTATATGTAATAAAAAAAAACATGTCAAATGATCATTAAAGGGGAATTTTTAGTACTCGGACTGCATTCCAAATGCTTAGCGAAAGAAATGATGTTAACCAAATAAATTTTGTTACCTACATTACCAAAGATCTCTAAAGAAAGGTTAGTTAATTCAACTGGGTCACAAACTTCAAATCACATTAAAATCGCAAGAAATGTCACTACTCAAACAGAAAATGAAGGCGATAACAATGTTCACATCATTTGTAGTGTTAATACGCATTCTCCATCACTCCCTCTTGTAAAGGCCACGATTGCAAACCATAAAATCACCCTATTGGCTGACTCTGGAAGTAGCATTTCGTTACTTTCGCAAAATTTATTTAATGAACTTAAACCTGTATTAAAATACAAGAGACTATCAACAGCCATAAATATTAAAACCGTCAATTCAGATGTTTCTTTTTCTTCATGTATTAGAGTATCCATTAAGTTAGAAAAAAAATCCTTCTCGCACCACTTTTATATAGTGGATATTCCTGAATCCTCCAGTTTTGAAGGCATTCTTGGTTTTGATTTCATTAGTAAATTTAACATTATCATTGATACTTTCAATAAATGCATTCACATTAACAACAACTTGACTATTCCACTAGAAACATCACACACTAAGTCTAAAGTCAGTGAAAGTAATCAATGTAACACCTTATGTGATGTAGTGAAATATCAAAAAGTTTTCTTAACCCGTAAAGTCATTCTAGAACCCCAAGAGCAAACATGGTGCTCAGTTTACACAAACAATAATATCAAACATGACATAAATTATCTATTTGAATATGTGGCAGATAAAAAAGAAGTAATAAGTCATGATGCCATTATTCAAATGAATAAGAAAACTAAACGCAAAAAGAAGCCTGTACAATTAAATCATTTCTTTTCTATTTCACTTAAAAATAATTTTGACACTACCATCCATCTCCCTAAACACACAAAAATTGGACATTTATCTGAAGTTGAGGAAATTCTTGAGTACCCCTCTGATAATTTGGACAAGCATCATAACTCAGAACAACACTTCCTAAATTTTATCCAGGCATCTAATGAAACATTAAAAAAGAGGAAAGAGGATTTGGCAGCTACCGATTTTGATCTTACACATTTAAGTTCTAATGAAGCAAATACAATGACTAAACTGTTAATTATTATCCTGCCTTTTCAAAATCATTAAATACACTTGGACATACTGATAAGATTGTACCTGATTTGAAATTTATTAATGACTACCCTATAAAAACTCTTCCATTCCCCCTTCCTCAATCTTTGCAAAAAGGTACTTTAGAACAAATTAAAGATCTGCTTGATGCCAAAATTATTGAACGCCACTGTTCAGAATGGGCTTGCCCCATGCTTTTAGTCAAAAAGAAACCAGACGGAACTGGTAAACAAAAATTCCGTCTCGCGTTAGATCTTCGAATGATCAATACTGTAATTCAAGGATCATCTTACCCTCTACCTAAAATTCAAACTATCATTTCAAATCTTTCTCAGTATCGATATTTTTCTTCTCTTGACTTTCATCAGGAATATCATCAAATTGATTTGCCAGCAAAATTCCAAAATCAGTTGACATTTACTACTATGTTTGGTTCTTTTAGATACAAGAGATTAGTGTTCGGATTAAAAAACAGCGCTTCTATTTTCCAAGCTTTAATGGACTCTTTGCTTGATGAATTACAATTAGATGGTGTATATACATATCAGGATGATTTCATTGTAGGTGAAAACTCTTTTGATGAAATGTGTAATAAATTTAAAAAAAATTCTCTCTATCCTAACCAAATATAACTTGACCCTGTCTCCTAGCAAGTGTACTTTTCATAAATCTAGTATTGACTATTTGGGATTTCATGTAGAAAATCAGTCTGTTTCCCCAATTCAGTCAAAAATCATAAAAATAACATCTTTTCCCACACCTACAACTAAACGTCAACTAAAAAGACTCATTGGTGTCATTACATTTTATAAGAGTCTAATTCCATCCTTTTCTGAGTTAGTACAACCACTGATAAACCTAACTACTCCAAAAGTTAAATTTAAATGGACAGTTAAACATCAAGAAATCATGGACACAATACAGAAAATTTTCTTTAATTCTCCCATAGATTATCTGATTGGAACAAGACATTTTATTTAAATACAGATGCGTCAAATGTTGCTATTTCTGGTGTGTTATTACAAGAGCATGATCAACAACTTTTACCAGTAGCATATTTTTCTAAATCTCTTAAGCCATCAGAAAAAAAATACCCTGCACTTAAATTAGAACTCATGGCAATTTATAAATCTGTTACCGCTTTCAAATATTATTTATATAACAGACAATTTGTAATTCTTTCTGACAGTAAACCCTTAGAAAAATATAACAAGACTACTAATCCAGCTGATATTATCTCTCGTTGGCTCATGGAGCTTTCAGAGTACTCATACACTTTTAAACATATCCCTGGTAAGGAAAATGTTCTTGCTGACTATTTATCTCGCTGTACTTTTGAAAACAATCAACAAACTCTGGATACTAACCCTGAACTTATCCATGACCCTCAACCATTACCTATTGTTGACTATGATACATCAGACAGTAATAATTCATGTTCAAGTGCCACTAAGAAATATGTAAACTATCTTGTATCTGGTAAACAAACAAATCCGGATCCTTTATTGGAAATTTCAAATGAAACTTTCTGCACTGAACAAAAAAATGACACCACCTTGTCCACTGTTTACAAGGATATTCTAAAGAAAGGACCTTCTCAAAAATATCCTAATTACTTCATACACCCTGATTCGAAAGTTTTAATGTTAAAGAAAGAAAATAATCTTAATAACACTTTTTCATATCACATTGTTGTTCCTAACTCTCTTAAAAGCAAAGTTTTAACAATCTCTCATTTATCTCACTTTGGTTTTAATAAAACCTATGAGTTCCTATCATCAAGATACTTTTGGAAAGGCATGTATGTTGACATCTTAAACTTTGTAGCTTCATGTGTCAAATGTCTTCAATGTAAACATCATCAAACCCCGCCTGCACCCTTACAACCCACCTACACGCCCAGATATCCTGGCCATACCATTAGTACAGATCTCGTTGGACCTTTTTCTAATAGTAAACATATTTTAACTATTACAGATCACTTTTCAAGACATGTTGAACTTTTTCCACTTAATGATACATCTGCAGCTAAACTTGTTAAATGTTTATTCTCTTATATAACCACCTTTGGGAGACCTTCTGTTGTCTTATCAGACTTAGGACCCCAATATACATCTCAAATATACAACATTTTTAATGATACTCTAGGTATTAAGGTACTTCACAGCTCTGTTTCGAGTTCGGAAAGAATAAATAAATCTATCAAATACTCTGTTAATATACTTTCACAAGAAGGTCACTCATTTGAAAATGCAATATTTATACACAAGTCGCTCTATAATGGTTCAAAACATTCAACTACATTATTCACTCCTAATCTGCTGCACTTTGGACGTGAACTTTCATTAATTTTTGACACTTTTGATCAGAATAGCAATCAACCTTTTCTAGATAAACATACTGAAATACATAAACTACTTGAAGATTTACACAAAATATATGACAAGGCTTACAATAACATTAAAACAGCACAGGATAAAAGATATAAACATTATGGTCAGAAAGCTAAATTAAGAACCATTTGTCTCAAAGATATTGTGTACTTAAAATCTGTTGATAAATTCAAACCTAAATACACTGGACCATACATTGTAACTTTCAAACATTCACCTGTGTCATTCTCGATCAAGAGGTTATATGCTGCTGATAATACAGCATTTCGTGTACACATTGATAGGTTACTTCTTGCACCACCTCGATATGGACATTTATTCGATGCTACAAGTCACTTAAACAATCATAACTTCCCTAATTTTTATCAACCACATACATATAATTTAAGAAACAGAAAATAATATACTTTTGTTTACATTTTTATTATGACATATATTGTGAAGCTAAGTGTACAACCAGAATGTATGTTGCTTGCAACAGATCTTTGACAACATTATGGCTGGCCCATGACTGTATGCTTCGAAGATCCCTTGTGAACAATATTTTGAATCACTTTACACTCTTTTCATTTTACTGTACACTTTTATGTTATTTACATACACTTAACTATTATTTACAGTTTAACATTTATTTTACATTTCATTCTTTTACGATTACATTTCAGGTAACAGTGATAACTAACACATTTAATAATTGCAGTTATTTAAAAAAAAAATTTTTTTTCACATGTAATTTGATAACATTTTCTTTAAGTCAACCAGGTAGTTACCTTCTAATTATAATCAGGTTAAATAATGCACAAGTCATATGACTTTTTCATTTTTTTTATGTCTCTCTTCACTCTAGGATTGTCTACCCCTTTTTGATTTGATATATATGTGACATATATCTATTTTTTTATTTTTAATTCTCCCTTTCGAATGTTTTGTTCCCGTTCAAAATTATTGCCCTTAGGGTCCAAAACTTCATTGTGTTCAGAGACAACCCCTTGGAATTGGTGTTCTAATTCACAAAAAAATCAATTTTTGCTTGTAAACCGACGTGTGCTCCTTTAGAGGACCGCTAGAGTCTTCGGAGGAGCAGGGACTCATATAAGCGGGCGCTGTATGAGTCTCAAAACTCCCTCCTCATATAAGGCTGAAGCCCTAAGCCGACGCCATAATACTTGTGGTCTACACAAGATTCAGGGTGACACCTTTTTCATGGGCGTGCTTCAGGCACCTCTTTTTTTTGTCATCCTATGCTGCATGCATAAACATTAAATTTTTTTAATCATGTCCAATTTCTTGTAAATCATATTACAATTGCTTATTAGTTTACAATTACACATTTCACTTATTATTATTCACTCTATACTTCTAGTGTTGCATTTGTGTTTATATATTATGTTTTTATTGTTAGTACTTGTGTTTTTCATAAAAATGATCCGAATCAGGATCAATATTTTGATGATGTGCAGTCAATGGTTTAGTTATATGTTGCTTAAATATTTGCTGTCAAAGTCGACTCAGTTAAAAAAAAAAATATACCATGGTATGCAATTTTGAAGAAAATTTTACTGAAGGTGGAGATCCATAAACTTAATTTAGAAAATATTAATTCATAAAATCTCTTAGAACTGTTGAACTATTGATGAAAGAGATTTTTTGTGTTCATGACAGCAACTTGTTTAAAAAAAAAACTTTTGTTTTGAAAATATATTTATATGTGTAACTATTTGTCTTGATGTTTTGCCCATGCACACGGGTCAACAAAAAGTTTTTTTTTTTTTTTGCGGTGTCCCAGGTGATATATATAACGACTACCTCGTTATATATGTTTGCATTCCACTCCCCCCCCCCCCCCCCACACACCAGTTTCAATTAAATTCGGTTTAATAACTTATTTATTTTAGTGCGCTATAGTCAAACAGTGCAGCCCCTAAATTAAATTCAACATTTAAAAACTAAATCGATTGAATTAACAGCCCTTCATATTTAAATTAAATTATTCTAGTTACGCATCTCTTTAATAAAATAAAATCAGTGATTCAGTCTTCCATTTTTACTTTATGATTTTTCACACATACGATTTAACCTTGTAGAAAATTCGTTACGGCTGACTGTTAGTTTCAAAAGCATTTTAACTTCGGTCATTTCCTTATTTGGGCATGAATATAACTCATCATTTAAAATCGCCTTACATGCAATCTATTCATTAGAATTATCTTCGCTTCACACCCTTTTGTTCAGATGTATGGCAATTCTGCATTTTTGTGGTAAAGCGGTTTATCTTTGATCTAACATCTGCTCTAGAAAAATACATTCTCATGCCCTTCGCCTAACGATTTCGATCTGTTACTAGGCCTTTTCCAGAAACACTTTTTATTTTTTTACATTTAACCGCAGCTGTATCAATGTACAGATTAGTCTGCGCCTATCATGAGTCAAGAATGTTTGCAGCCCACAATCTGCCCCCCCCCCCTACACAATTAATATGGTAGAAGCCTACCGTATGTTTTTGGCGAACATACCAGCCAATGTTTCCATTAGCCTCTTGTGCATGGCGCAAAAATACTTTTAGATTGGCAATATTGTAGTCCGCCAAGCAAGAAAGTTGTAACTGTATATTCAACACATTCCTGCTCTGTCTCTAGCCTTGTGATGACGTCTTAAAAGAGGCTCCTTATTGCTTTCCCCCTGTACCTCTCCCTTGGACTTTCATCATGAAAATAAACTAAGTCTTTGTTTACCCGAATTGGAGTTTTTTTTTAATAGGACCTGGTGTTAAAAAATTTCACCACCTTGTCAACACAAAAACGGCCATCTCTTCACTAGCAAAAAAACGTCTCCATACTTCCCTCCGGCGTTGTTGTTTTGAAATGTTTGGCGATTTTTGGTTGGCATGTTGGCAGTATTTATAGACGTGGCAACCTAGTTCTGGTAACCCCGTTTTTCGGGAGAGCGTGTTTTCCGGAGGCGCATTTATTTGATTTAATATGGCTGGAGTGTTAGGTGCATGTAATGTCAGCGATGTTGTTAAGAAGTATCAAGAAATTGTCTTTGAAAAAGGGAGGTTTTTTAAAGTTTCGGGTAATAGGAAGATTTTGGGAAATGAAGGTGACGGTAGCAGGTATTTTGTTTTTCGACTTTCAGAAGATAGAGAGTTGTTTATTAGTTTTTTGAAAGAAGTTGGTTTAGTGAAATCGAGTATGGTTTGTAGTGAATGTGGTGGGGATATGAAAGTGAGAAACAGATGTAATACTTCGGATGGTTGTAGTTGGGTTTGTCATAATAAGAGAGTAATGGCGGATGGTAAGGGGAAAGTTTGCGGTGGTTTTGACGACATTTTTTTTCAAAGAAACAAGAAGTGTTTGTTTTTCGATATGTTTTTGTAGAAAGTTTTGAAAAAAAAAAAAAAAAGTGTTTGTTTTGAGATATTTCATGTGTATTTTTACATTTTTTTAAGAAAAGGACTCTTTTTATGGACTGTATATTTGTGTTAAAGTGTTCAAAGTTGGATATATATTTTGAAAGAAGCTAAATATTTTTGAATTTGTCAAGTTACCATTTTGAAAGTTTGTGTAAAGGAAGGAGATGTCTGTTAACGTATGTGGATAATTTTATGTATATTTTGTTATATTTTATTGTAATGTTTCCTGTTATGTGTTTATTGTATATGTTTTGTGCTAGCCACTTTAACGAGTTTCGTGCATTACTGTTATCGCGACAGAGGGAGTTTGCCGGATCCAGTGATGTTTTTTTTCGGTTAATGAGTGTGTAGCGCTCATACAACGATTACTGATTGCCTGTTTAGCGAGTTTTGTGTATATTTTGCTTTATGAGTTTTGTACATTTTGAGATTGCAACAAAGCGAGAATTGCTGAATTTTGAGATTGCTATATAGCGAGAACTGCTGAATTCGGTGATTTTTTTCGGTTAATGAGCGCGTAGCGCTCATACAACGATTACTGGTTGCTATTTTAGCGAGTTTTGTTTGTTTACATTTTATTTTCGTTAAGCCTAACATGCGTAGAAATCGGTGCTTGGAGGCATTTTCTACTTGGCGGAAAAGGGGTTTTCACGCCAAAAAAAAATTCCAAGATGGCGGCCGGGGAACTTATGACATCTGTTCCAAATTCGTAATTGTGAACTGAGAGTTATCAAAAAGGCCTAAATGGTTCATCGGGATATGAAAGAGATTTTTAAGTGAAGTAATCACACTTGTAAACTTAATTAAGAATAAAATTCTTTCCTTGTAATTTTAATTATCTTTATTTCAACTGCAGTGTACGTTCTTGTTTGGATAAGCTATATTTTTTTTAGGTAATGCAATGCAAGTGAGCTTGTCACATTCGGATGGAGTTTTTTAGGAATAACTTGGCAGAAATAATTTTATTCTTGAAGTTAGTTAAGGTTGTTTTTGGAGTTAAGATAGGGTTTTGGAGTTAAGTATTGTGTTTTTTTGGATTATCATTGTTAATTTTTGTAAAGCGTTTAGGTAAATCAATAAGTTTGTAGTTTTCATTATTTTCTTGAATTTAATTGTTTCTGCTGGGTTCTTGAATTAATTTGATGTGTATTTGTCTTTTGAAGAAGTCATGTGTAGTACATGATTTGGGTATAATTTTATTAGTCTTAAGGAGTTATGCGAAGTGCATGGCTTGGGAAGATTTAAATGTAATTAATTAATAGTGATCTCTAGACTAGGATCTTAGTTATTGCAGATTATAGTATTTTAGTGTTGAATGTTTCACAACGCCATTCAACTTTATATTTGTTAATTATTGAATTTTAATTTATTTGTTTACTTAATAAAGGAAGTTTCAATTTAAGATAATTAAGAGGATTGTAATTATGATTTTAATGGGATTAATGTTTAATTAACAAGTGTTACATGAGGGATTGTGTTTTAATGGGATAAGTTAATTGTTTAAATAATATTTTCGGTAAGTTAATGATTAAAGTACATTTTATGGGAATTAAGTTTCATATCCGTAAAAAGGGTAATAATTTAGAATTAATATTTTGTGTTGTCTTTTATCACAACATTACTCTTTCTTACAATTTTATTTTCTCAATTTGAATTGTGGGATTGATTTTGTTGTGGTAAGACACAACACAGATTTTCGGTGCCGTGCTGTTAGTCTAGTGGATCATTATATCTTAATAACTTTGCACTGCAGTTATGTAAATTTTTGGTATGGTGTTTAATTTGTTAAAGTATTCTGTACGAGATGGAGGACAGTGTGAAAAGCCCATTTGTGTATTATTCTAATATTTTATTTTTTTTTATTATTTTGGGGAAACAGTGTGAACAGTGACATAGTGGAAATGAGTTATTTAATTTAAAATGAACTTTGTGGACAGTGTAAATTCATCCTAATAGTTTAATAAAATTCTGTGCCAATACTTTAACAATAATACACTATAACACTTAACTGACTTTATTTAACCAAAACAAAGATCGTCACTTTGTAAACAAACAGACCAAGACTGACAAAACAAAATTTAAGTAAAAACATTATTGAATAAAGTTAAAATGAAACAAATGATCCATAAATGATTAATATAGTAATTTTACACTTTTAATTATCATGCTGTGCTTCGACATAACACAGTTAAAACATGATGAACAGTCAGGTAATCAAAATGACAATGTGGACACATGGGGGCATCCTCCCAAAGTAAAAGATGTTTATGAGTGATTCTAGAGTGTCCAATCCAACAAGCAAGGATGTGGCACCATCTGCTAATGCAGATAAGAGCCAAAATCTCACACAGATGAAGAGACTGTTGGAGGCGGAGCCTAGTAGCGAAGAAGAAAATTCAGATTGGCAGACAGTCCAATAAACAAAAAAAAGTACATAAAAAAGCTAAAATTCATAATTCTGATGGGGTTAGGTTAGTTGGTTATATTTATGTCGGCCAATTATCTGCACGTGGGATATAGGCCCTAAGGGGGGGGTGCCTTCCGTGGAGGTCTTTCTAAGGGAACCTAACCTGTATTAACGCTTGGAGAACCAAGGTTCGAAGAAAACCACGAAAACTCCGAACGATTAGGCCGACGGGCGCGATTGGGATCGAACCCAGCACTTCCCGTCTACCAGCTTCGAGAGCAGAACCTCTCGGCCACTGGTGGGGCAATTCTGATGGGGAGGGTGAAAAAATGGATGAATCCTCCGATATTGAAGCTCCTAAAGCTGTTAAGAAACCCAAAATCCCACCCTTCTTTATTATTCCTCCCCCGGGCTGGCATACTTTACTGTCCCAGGTTAGGAATATTGTTCCAAGCTTTCTTCCAGAAATGAAAGGAAGATTTTTAAGTTATCAACGCAGACAGTAGACAAGTATAGAATTGTACAAAGATTTTTAGAGCGTACAAAATCCAATTTAAATCATATCTCCTCAATGAGGAAAAATCTATTCGGCAGTTCTTAGGGGCTACCTTTAAATACCGAAATTTCATTCGTCAAGACTGCAGTTGAAATAGAAGGATATAATAATATAACTGTAACGCAATTATATAGGGGATCTATTACAAATAAGAAATTCATGCCCCTCTTCTTAGTGATTATTCCTAAAATGCAAGACAAACCAATTGATGAAATTTTCGAACCAGGGTTAGTTTCGAAATTTACAAAGAAAAAAGGGCCTTGCACAATGTCACAGCTTATTTCACAGCACCTACGCGTGCAATCTTCTGCCCAAATGCCTTAAATGAGCAGGGGAACACATAACGAAAGATTACGTAAAATCTTTTGATCAGCCCTGTCTATGTGTGAATTTTTCAGGTCCCTACCCAGTGAACTTCCGAAAACCAATGATAAAAATTCCAGCAAACCAGGAAAAAAAAAAAGTAATAAAAAAAATTATCCCGTCAAAAAAGCATCAGTGCACAGCCAGCCCAAAGCTTTTAACAGTAAAATAAACAATCTTATGCGAGCATTGCTAACGAGCATAGCGTTGCTCCCTCCTCCCCAAAACCACCTCAAAATTCGTTGGCCCCCCAGCCAAAATTGTGCAGATTCGGCCACCGACTTCCTATTTCATACTTGCTTTTGCGAAAAATAATTCTCCTTCGATTATTTATAAAGCTTTAGAAAAAGCTTTACCGGCACTCCGAATTGCACAAACGGATGTTGACTGCATTACTATTTTATACCGCTACATTCTTGAAAGTGCAAACATTAATCTGAGTTACGGTGGAGACATCTAGGTGTCGTCCTTGGAACCACAAGTTATGACATTTTCTTTTTTTTCACCATGTTCCCTCCCATCAGGAGTTTGAACTCTTTCTCAATTTGCTTTTGGAATGCAAACAGATTACGTTCTAGGGCAGCAGAATTTAGAGAATTCATTCATAATAACAGCTTAGACATCATCTGGGTCTCAGGACAAGAAGTTAAGATTATAAACTACGAGAATTTCTATGTACACAGGCCTCGTAGTGGCAATCAAAGATTGGGTGGCGGCACAGCTGTTTACGTCAAAAGAGGGTTCAACGCAATATTCATTAACATTCTCCAAGTAAATTATGTTGAAACTACCCCAGTGGTTTTAAGTTTTTCCAAAATTACTTATAGCAGCCATGTATATCTCTCCTACAAGAGGCACTAATAGACGCCTGCTAGAGCAAGATTTTTCCCGTATCACTAATAATTTTCCAAATTTTATTATTGCGGTGATTTAAATGCTCATCATCCTTCTTGGAATAGCCAGTACACCAATTGTTCTGGCACTATCATCCATAGGTAAGTGGTCAAGGTCAAAATCGAGCAAATTATCACCCCCCACCCCCCGATTTCACTTACTCCAGAAGTAATAATTATTTAGATATTGCCATCACCCGCAATTTCCCTTATCCCGACACCATTCAAACGGTGAACGATTTATCCTCAGATCATTCACCGGTTATTTTGCGATATTCTGTACAGTCATACAGCCTGTCAAGTTCTCAATACAAAGTGACAGGACTACACCTATGCGCTTGCGCAGAAGGTAACTCCGCCCATCATCCCGGAGTCCAAGCGCGAAGCTGAGTAGTATAGCTATCAGTATGATTGGTTGGTTGGTTGGTTGTATATTGTTTAATGGCACAAAATCCCATAAGGGACATGCTGCGCCAAACAAGAATAGACGAAAAACATAAAAATAAAGAGCATCAGAAAAGCAATCTGGATGGGGGTCCCATCCAGATGCAGTCAGAAAAGTGTAGATAGGGAAGAAAATTAAAAACTAAACAAACGGACTATAAAAGATTTTAGGTAAAAAGAGCAGAAGTGCAATCTGGATGGGGCTCCCATCCAGATGTCAAAAAAAAATTAAAAGAATAATTCAAGTTGTTTTTAAACCAAAGAAAGATGCAAAAATCATATTTCAAAGTAAAATCCAGCATGTTTTAAAAAAGTGAAGAGTGCCCCATGAGGTGTTTCCCCAATGAGGTTTGTCAAGGTTGGGGATGATGAGTTAAAATAGATTCTGTATAAGTGCCGGAGACCCGGACAGTCAGTTAAAACATGATGAATGGTCAGGTAATCAAAATGGCAATGTGGACACATGGGAGCATCCTCCCGAAGTAAAAGATGTTTATGAGTAATTCTAGAATGTCCAATCCTCAGACGGGTCAGAAGAACATCGGTTTTCCTAGGATAACACGGAGGCCAGGTCATGATGGTAGGTTTGATGTGGTGCAGTTTATTATTGCATTCTAAATTCCAACTTTCTTGCCATTTACAATGAATAAAGCGTTTGATAAGTAGTTTTACGTCTGAGAATGGAACTTTATGGCACAATGGATTAAGGGCACGTTTCGTCACCTCATCCGCTTTCTCATTACCAGGAATACCCATGTGTCCAGGTACCCAGCAAAATAAAATATTATAGCCACGTCTTTTCAATTTATTATAAAAATCAAGGATCAATGAAACATAAGGATGCTTTTTAAATGATTTAATTGCGTCAATAGAGCTATTTGAGTCAGTATAAATGATGAAGGATGAGCTATGATGGTGAGAGATGTAGGACATGGCTCTCTCTATTGCAATCAGTTCGGCTGTAAACACAGAAGTAGACGAATGCAGCCGGTAGCTGAGACAAGTGTTTTCACAAAAAACACCGCAACCAACAATATCTCCCATTTTGGAACCGTCTGTATAAATGTCAGTGTAACTATTGAAATTTGATCTATGTGCAGCAAATAGTTGTTGGGAAATAATTGGAGCCAAATTATTTTTATCATATCCTTTAAAAGGGTGGAGAGAAGTAATATTAAGAGGTTTCCAAGGAGGTAGCACATGTGAATGACATGAGCTCACCTCGATATTACTCAGAGGGCTATTATCAATAATGTTTCTTATTCTTAAACCAAAAGATGGGATGCAAGATGGGCGATGCTGATAAAGCATGGCATTGTCAGTATTTAACAAGTGGGAATGAAGTGGATGACCATGATGCGAAAGGAGACGGTAATACAGAATCAATGAGAGTTTTTCACGAATCTGATAGAGTGACGGTTCATTACAATCTACATACAAGCTTAAAACTGGTGATGTACGAAATGCACCAGAGCAAACACGAAGTGCACTATGGTGCACAGTGTCCAGTTTATTAAGAACAGAATTACGTGCTGAACCGTAGACCTGGCAGGCATAGTCAATTTTTGAACGGATTACAGAACGATAAATTTTGAGGAGAGATGTACGGTCTGCTCCCCATGAAGTATTTAAAGCACTTTAAGTAAATTAAGCGATTTTTCACATTTTGTCCTTAGTTGTAAAACATGTGGTAAAAAAGTCAGTTTGTTATCAAAATAAACGCCTAAATAACGAACGTTGTCTACAACGGGGATTTGAGAAGAGCCAATAAAGATTTCGGGATCTGGATGCAGACCCCTACATCTGCAGAAATGCACACAGGAAGTTTTGTCATAGGAAATAATAAAACCATTTTTATTTGTCCAGTTAAGAATATTTTTGATTGCAATTTGCAGTTGTCTCTCAATAAAACGCATGTCTTGTCCCATACACATAATTCTGAAGTCATCAACGTATAAATCTCCCTTCACAGAAGGGGGTAGTTGATTCAGGATGTTATTTATTTTTATTGCAAAGAGGGTGACACTCAGGACACTGCCCTGAGGTACACCCTCTTCTTGTTCATAAAAACTAGATAAAATTCCACCAATCCGAACTTGAAAAAGTCGAATTGTGAGGAAGTTTTTGATAAAAATTGGAAGGTTCCCACGAAAGAGCAAGTTTAAAAGGTCACGAAGGATTCCATAACGCCAGGTTCTGTCATAAGCTTTCGCCATATCAAAAAATATGGACACCAAATGGTTGCGTGTTAAAAAGGCAGTCCGGATGTGATCTTCCAAATGAATCAAATTATCGATAGTAGACCTACCACGTCGAAATCCACTTTGAAAAGCGGCAAAAATTGTTGGTTTCTAAAACATGTACAAGGCGGCAGTTGACCATTTTTTCAAGCAATTTGCAAAGACTGCTAGTAAGTGCGATCGGCCTGTAATTATTTGGATTGGTAGCATCTTTTCCTGGCTTAGGAAAAGGAATAACGATAGCCCTGCACCAAGCATTGGGAAAAAGCTGTTCTGTCCAAATCCTGTTATAAAAAGAAAGCAGATTGTTAAGTGAAGATTGTGAGAGATGTTTGAGCATGATGTAAGTGATGCCATCGTGACCTGGAGCAGATAAGTGACTGTCTTGTAAACAATTTAAAAGCTCTGAAATAATAAATGGCTGATTGTATGAAAATGAGTTATGACTATTAAAATTAATTCTGGTCATTTCAGTCTGTCTTTTGTAAGATAAAAAAGGCTCCGGATATGCGTCTGATTTAGAAATAGATGCTAGGGTACTACCTATTGTCTCAGCAATGTTCTTAGGAGAAGTGATGGTGTGACCGTTATGTTTTAAAATAGAAACATGATTATCAGAGTAAAGGCCCATACGTTTTTTTACTTTTACCCAGAGTTCTTTGCTTGAAGTATTGGAGTTTATGCTTGATACATAATTAATCCAGGACTCCCGTTGGCTTTTGCGTCGCACTCGTCTAGCTTCTGCCTTTGCTTTTTTAAATGCTATATAGTTATTATTATTTGGGTATCTCCGAAAGAGACCCCAAGCCCTCTGTTGTTTTTTCTTTGCGCTTTGGCAATCGCTATTCCACCATGGTTTTCTGTTTTTATGGTTAGATGATGTTTTTGGAATGCTGGAATCAGCAGCATTGATAATACATTGAGTTATATTATCAAGTGCATTGTCAATATTCCCCGCAATCATGTTAGTGGTGATGTTTGCCAGTGATGTAAAAAATGGCCAGTTGGCTCTGTCATATATGTAATGTTTTGTATAGTTATTACAATCCGTAACAGGAGTAGTCAGTGTAATAAAAGTGGGAAAGTGGTCACTGCCATGTAGGTCACTTGAGACCCAGAAGTTCCAGAAAGGATAAAGATATGGTGAGCAAATTGCAAGATCTATTGCATGGAAAGTACGAGTCGGCTCGTGAAAATAAGTGTGATCACCATTATTGAGCAGACATAAGCCGTTGTCAGATATAAGTTTTTCAATAGTATCACCACGTAGATTAGAATCACGGTTGCCCCAGAGTTGGCTGTGTGCATTAAAATCTCCAACAATGACATATGGAGCAGGGAGTTGGAGAAGGAGATTATCAAGATGTGATGACTGAATAGTTTGGTTAGGAGGTAAATAAATTGTACATATTGTTATGAGTTGTTTTATATGTACACGGACTGCAACAGCTTGTAAGTTTGTGTTTAAATTAATATGAGTATGGGGTAAATTGCGAAGGATGAAAAGAGCCACTCCACCAGTGGCCCTTTCATTTCCACTAAAATCTTTACGGTAGCTAGCAAAATTACGTAATTTTGCATTGTCATTGGGTTTTAAATGGGTTTCCTGAAGTGCTAAACATAATGGATTATGGTCAGAGAGAATATTACGGATCTCATCATGTTTATTATGATATCCACGGCAGTTCCACGAAATAATATTAGTCATGTTTTTTCCTTATATAAAATTAACTGCGATATATTACTCGGAGACAGTGGACATACTATCCCCATCGTTAAAGTTTTCATCCGGTTCTGGGTGAAGAGCTAAAGCATCATCCTCTTCCATTTTATCATGTTTTGTATGGGTTTGATTTTGGGAAGTTTTACTTTTTTTCTTTTTGGTAGTATTATCAGATGAGACACTGGATTTAACTATTGGTAGTTTATGTTTTTCTGCATAAGTTCTATGGCCCGGTTTTAAAGGTGTTGGTTTAGTGATATTTTGAGAGCCTCTTTTATGGAGTAGGAGTTTCGAAAAATTAGGTTGTGCTGACTTAGAACGGACAGTTTCTGGTTGCGGTGATTTAAGAGGAACACTATTCGATGGCTTAGAAGAAACTGATTTCGGTGGCTTAGGAAGAACAGATTGTGTTGAACTATTTACCTTACCAGTATTATTAGACGGGTTAACTCCCTTTTGTTTTGGTTGGCAATTATTTTCAGTAGGGAAATCTGTTTGGGTTCCAATACTTTGATAAGTTTTATTCACAGTTTTAGTTAAGGCAGCAGCATATGAAAGACCGACTTTAGGTGCCCTGGATTCGACTATTTTCCTTGCTTCAGGGTACGACATATTTTCTTTTGTGCGTATTGTCTGTATTTCTTTTTCCATTTTCCATTGTTCACAGGATTTAGAATAGGATGGGTGTTCTTTTTTACAATTTACGCAATGAGGCGGTGCCTTACAGTCAGTACTTTCATGGCCAACTGTACTGCACCGGCCACATGTGATTTTACCACGGCAATTTGTTTTGGAATGCCCAAAACGTTGACATTGAAAGCAGCGTAGAGGATTTGGGATGTACGGTCTAACAGAACATGATAGATATCCTGCTTTTATTGACTTGGGTAAGTTGGGTGAGTTAAACGTGAGTATAATGTGCTTGGTGGGTATTTGTACTTGATTTGCTGGTATTTGTTCGTCTCGGCGGAAGAATTTTATTCGTCTGGCTGCAATAACATTTTGTTCTTTTAAATTCTCTACTATTTCTGATTCTGTAACATGCAAGAGGTCGGGTTCAGAAATAACTCCACGAGATGTATTGAGTGTTCTATGCAGGCTTACAGAGATGGGGATATTTGCAAAATGTGTACATTTCATTAAGTTTGTGGCTTGTTTGCTATTGATTACTTCAATAAGAAGTTCACCAGATCTTATTTTTTTTATTGTCTTAGGTTCACCCATCAGTCCTTGGATAGATTTGTGGATCAAAAAGGGAGAGGTCTTATCAAAACTGCCTTCTTGTCTTTTGATAACAAAGAATCTTTCAGTTAATGAATTGGTATTTGAGGCAATATCATCATCTTTATCATCACACAATTTATTTTGGTTTGCATTCTCTCCACATGGGAGAGGATTTAAAGGAAGTAATGTTTTTCCATCCATAATGAAATAAAAAAATCAATTCAGACCCCGGTCGCACCACCCACCACCGAGCCCAACAAGGGGATGCACATTCGTGCACCAGTGCTAACCAGGGCCCATACGGTCACAAGACACTCCTATGCCAGTCTCCACCCTTAACGAGATGGCTAGTAAGTGCTCGCTCGCTTGATCCCAAGCCAGTGACAAGTCAGCTGACCAGCCGATTGATGCATACGGGACCAATATGCACCTCCCGTCTACCTGAAGCAGGGGCCAAAGCAGCGTGTTGGTTTCCCTCAACTGCCAGGATCCCCCTTTCCAGGGACACGGGTCGCCACGTACGGCAAACACATACGTGGGTGGTTTACAATTCTCCATGAGTCGATATACAGGATGATATCGGCTCATACAGAATTGCCCTCACCTCCGAAGAGGAAACCACAATGAGAGTGAAACAAAGAGGAAAGAAAGACAAGAGAAAAGAGGAAAAGGAAAAAAGAAAGATCGCTCAGGATCCCGGGGTTGCGAAGCCCGTGAATACCTAAAGAAGGTATCCCCCTGGGGGGCAGTATGATTGGAGACTCCATGAGAGAAGCTCACACGAGCTGCTCTCAACCAAAGGCGAGAACTACCAACATGTACAGTTTACTGCATAGCATAAATGATCAGAGAAAGAAATCGTGTTCACAGCGATTGGCATGCAAATAGGTTACCATCGATTTAATCGATAAAATAGGAGAGTTAGAGCTGCTATTCTGGAGTTTAGTAAATCCTGATTCAACGACAATGTTGAATCACTCACTACACAAAACAACACCATTTGGAAGGCAGCTTCCCATATTCGTAGGACACAAACACACATGTCACCTGAGGAAATTAGCATATTATACATCACATCAGAATTATTATAAAACGTGAGCATTTGTATATCGTAAAAGTATTCCTGAGAAGCAAAGGTGCACGATTAAACAGTGTTATTTACAATATATTTGAAGATGCTGCGGGAAGAGTTGTCTGCAACCGAAGTAAGAAAAATTTGGTTTTATAAGGGTACTGGTAAATCTGAACGAGAAATAGTTGGGTTAATGAAGCGTTCTAAAACTGCCATTCACAGTGAAATAATTAGAAAAAAATGATCTGGAAGAAAAGGATTTTAACAGCACAGGATGATTGACAGATATTTCGATTATGAACTCAAAAAGTTCTTTCGACTCGGGAAATTTCGAACCGTTTCAGCCAAAGAACCTCACATGTAACAGTTTGGAAGAAAACTGTTGAAAAATAAACGAGGTTAATGAAACATTATAAAAAAGAAAGACTGAAATGGGCTAAAAAACTCATGTCATGGTACAAGAAATGGAAACAAGTGATATTTTCAGACAAAAAAAAATTTAATCTTGATGGTTATAAATGCTATTGGCATGATTTGAGGAAGGAACTGAAACAATGCTTCAGTCGACAAATGAGAGAAGGATTAGTAATGGTTTGGGAAGCTTTAGTAATGATGGATTATGCGATTTATCCCGAATTACTGGACGTACGAACTCTGTGCAATATCAGGCTATGTTATATGATAATTTGATACCATTTGGACCATTCTTAGGTGTGCTAATTGAATGTTTCAGCAGGACAATGCTTCTTGTCATGTGTCTAAATCCACCCAGTAATGGTTTAAAAAAGAAAAAAAAAATCATGTTTTGTCATGGTGTTATGTCGTAACACAACGCAGCAATTAAAAGTATAAAATTACTAATCATTTATGGATTATTTAATTGTTACATTTTAACTTATTTCAATGATGTTTTTATTAAATTTTGTTTTGTTGTCAGTCGCGGTCGATTTGTTTACAAAGTAACGATCTTTGTTTTGGGTAAATTAAAGTCAGTTAAAAGTAAATAATTAAGTGTTATAATGTATTATTGTTAAAGTATTGGCACAGAATTTTATGAAACTATTGGATAAATTCACACTGTTCACCAAATCTTAATTCAGCTTAATAGGAAATAACATGCTTTGTATTTATGTACCATAGCAATTGGTTGGTTGGAACGATGGTTGATTTATTGACACTTGTCAAATGGTTGGTTGGTTGATTGGGATTTTATGGCGCAAAGTCCCTTTAGGGACATGCTGCGCCAAGACAAAGTCAAAATGTAAAAGTTATATATTACCCAAAATTGAGCAGCAAAAAAAAAAAAACTAACAAAAAAAATGAGAAAAGCAGTAAATGAGAAAACTAATATGTATATTTAAAACCACTGAAAAGAGGAAAGGTTGATAATTAAAAGACCATAGTATTCTGATTAAAAACTGTGAAGTTAAAAAGCAATAACCGTTAAAATACCAACAAAGTCCAAGATGACGTACAAATACTACCTAAAAACAAATTTAGACTCGCAGAAATAAATAACAAACATAAAATTAATTACGTGTAGATTGATCAAAAACTGATGTTTCCTAATCAGCATTTGATTCATATGATTCAGATTCCATTTCTTCATCTAAGTTTTTCAGTTGTTTCTGATCCTTTAAATTACTAGCTGATGGGTTTAGGCTTTTGTTATTGTTCTTTTTCTTCACAGTGGAAAACTGTGAAGAACCCCGGATTGTCTTTTTCTCTTTCTGTATACAAGATTTTTTGCTTGGTTTGTCAGTTTTATTAGTATCAGGTCTATGTGATGTTTTTGCAGATGTAACAGCCTTAGTCTGGAGTTCAGGTGACTTTTTGGATTGACATGGAGATTTTTGAGACTGATTGACTTGGTATACTATTTTAACAGGTTCTGAAGAAGGTTGCCAGCGTTCTAATAGTGGGGTTGCATAGCATTTACTACCACAACTAACATCTCGGGTTTCTCTATTTGAAGTGGTTGTTTATTGTGCTTTAGCTGAGTTACTTAGTGGAAAGGAGGTGTCGGTCTGGGTGCTTATGTGCCTTACAGAATTTTGTTGTTGCTTGAGAACACTAGAGTAGGAAACTCCGACTGACGGAGTCCTGGATTCAACAACTTTGCGAGTTTCAGGGTAGGAGAGATTTTGAGTTACTTTAACTGCAAGGATTTCCTTCTCACGTATCCAGTTTGGACAGGAGCGGAAATATGCTGTATGATCACCCTTGCAGTTTATGCAGCGTTCAGAGTTTTGACATGAATTACCGTCGTGGCCAACTTCTGCGCAGCGTGCACAGGTTTCAGAACCACGACAGGTAGTTGTGGTGTGACCATAACGCTGGCATTTAAAGCAACGGAGAGGATTTGAGATATAAGGACGGACAGGACAGTTCAAGTAAGCAGCTTTAATTCTTGATGGTAAATTAGGGCTATTAAAAGTCAGAATGATGTGCTTCGTAGGAAGCACCTGCCCATTCCGACGGATAGTTATACGACGTACATCTATGATATCTTGGTCTTTTAAATTTTGTAAAAGTTCGTCTTTAGTAGAGAATAAAAGATCAGGCTCGGATATTACACCACGGCTTGTATTTAGAGTTTTATGTACATGAGTAGAAACTGAGAAAGAGCCTATTGTAGAGCAATTTGAGAGAAGATGTGATTGTTTGGCTGAAGAAACCTCAACAAGCAAATCCCCAGATTGTAATTTTTTGAGAGAATGACCATCCCCCAAGACAGACTGGAATGTTTTTGCAATGAGAAATGGTGAAGTTTTTTTGAAAGAGCTATCAGAGAGACTATCAGTACGTTTAATGACAAAGAAACGAGTGTATGTGGAATTCTGTGCAGTTTGTTGCTCTCCACGTGGGAGAGAAATGGAAGTAAGTGAATTATTTGCATCCATATTTGAAAAAAAATAAGAATTCAGACCCCGGCCGCACCACCCACTAACGAGCCCAACAAGGGGATGCACAGTCGTGCACCAGTGCTAACCAGGGCCTATACGGTCACAAAACACTCCTATGCCAGTCTCCACCCTAAACAAGATGGCTAGTAAGTGTCCGATCACTTGATCCCCAGCCAGTGACAGAAGTCAGCTGACCAGCCGATTGATGCATACGGGACCAATATGCACCTCCCGTCTACCTGAAGCAGAGGCCAAAGCAGTGTGTTGGTTTCCCTCAACTGCCAGGATCCCCCTTTCCAGGGACACGGGTCGCCACGCACGGCTAACACGTGGGTGGTTTACAATTCTCCATGAGTCGATATACAGGATGATATCGGCCCATACAGAATTGCCCTCACCTCCGAAGAGGAAACCACAACGAGAGTGAAACATAGAGGAAAGAAATAGAAGAGAAATAAGAGGAAAAGGAAAAAAGAAAGATCGCTCAGGAACCCGGGGTTGCGAAGCCCGTGAATACCTAAAGAAGGTATCCCCCTGGGGGACACTTGTCAAATGGAAATTGCGCACTTTCCTCTTGTCAATTGTGATATTTATTATTTTCAATTGGTTGTATTGTGTGTAATAAATGGTTATTTTAAAATGTGTTTAAGTAATAATTACAGCTACTAAAGTACAAATATTTTTTGGAGTGTAAACAATAATTGGAGCTACTGGTGTTAAATTTTTGGAAGCTACTGGAGAATTAATTAAATAAGATAATTTCTTTGATTAACGTTTTTTTTTTTTTTTTTTACTTTTCTATTTTTGTATAAACTCTTTCCATTTTTCACCCTTTTCTATTTTCTTGAATTCTGTTAGCAACAATGACAACTTGATTGTTACCGCCAAAAGTATAGCGTCATCACGTGACAGAAGTTTGTTGGATGAAGTGTGACATCACAGCCCCATGTATGAACATCTGAAATTTTAAAAATATAAGTAAATATCTTCAAATTCTGAAATCTTGTGCCTTGCTGTAATGGTCTTGGCATTTTACTAGTTATCAATAGATTTTTAATATGCACTACTTTGTTAGCGCATAGTGTCAACTGGAAATTGGGGTGAGATGTGATGTCATGGGTTTTTTGGCGGTAGGATTTTTTCTCTTGGGAGACCTGAAGTGGAGAGCATTGTTTTCTAGAGTCGTCTGAGAAGAACTCAGAATGCCATGGAGGCCCCCTTTTCTTTTATCAAGATGAGTAATTTCCATCTTCCTTTCTTAATTTTCTTTTAATTACTAATTTTCCAGCATGCTTATTAACTTTGCATTCCTTTTTTGTATATTCTAAACACATTGGTCTTGTGTCTGCATTTTTCGATCGCTCCCGTAACTCATAGTAAAATAAATTTTTTAGGGGTGATAGACATGGTAATAATAAGTGAATTAAACAATATTATGTTCTAATGTGTAACAAATTTTTATAGTGACAATAGTTATTGGTAAATGAAGTACAAATAGAATTTTTAATTTGAATGTTGTGATTAAGGTGGAATTGATATTGTATTAAGTCTGGACAGAATACATGAATTTCAATGTGAAGCCTTGTTATCAATCGAACTTATGTAAAAGAAAAAGAGAGTATTTACTTATAGTAATTGATGAATTAAAAATAAATTATGTCATCCCTAAATTTGGTTGTTATTTCAGCAGTGTACAGTCATGGAAAAAAAAAGTAAACACCCCCCACTAACTCCTCAACAAATTATCGTAGAAGAAAGTTACTGGTACCGAACGATTGGAAGTAAAGTCTACTTTTAAATGATGTATATAAAATTTGCTTAGGTGCCATATACATATTAAAACAAACCATAACTTTGTTATTTTCAATAGCAGTACACAATTCTGACAGCATAAATGAACTCTACACCCTTCAATTAGTCTAAAAACAAATTTTTATGCAATTCATACCATAAGTTTCCGAGAAATTAATTATTTTAAGGGCTGTATCCAAATTGAAGTTCGGTACTCAATTCCTAACTGAGAGAACTCCCTTCTTGATCAAGGCACCTTAAGCAGTCAATTAAGCCTGTTAGATTACTGGATAGCATAAGAAATTTCAAAATATTTAGTCACTCTATCATAGACGGGCCCTTAAACCATCATTTTGCCATTTTTTAAGCATAATTTGAAAACTACTTGGAAGAAAAATGTGAAATTTTGGATTTCCATAAAGCAGGACTTAATAAATCTGAATCCTAAAAAAAACTGTAGGTTGCAATTCATAATTTTTTTTAATATTAATTTCATAATTCATATCGGAAAATTATAAAAATTGCAAATTCAACGTATTTATGTTTGGGTATATTAGTATTATTGCTACACAAAAAATTAGAACATTAGGATCATAATTTCAGAAGTTAGAAATACAAATATGAAAATGTAATTTAACATTAGAAGCACTAAATTTTGAATGTTTATAATTCAAAAATTTATCATTCAAATGACTTAAAAATCAATGTCTAGGCATAGTTTGAACCAAAGATTTGAAATATCTCGTTAAAATTGGGTATTGCCATTGAAAAAAATGAAGTTTGGATTTGTTTTAATATGTAGATGGCCCCCTAAGCAAATTTTATATATGTCATTTAAAAGTAGACTTTATTTCCAATTTATTACCAGTAACTTTCGTCTACGATAATTTGTTGTGGAGTTAGTAGGGGGTGTTTACTTTTTTTTTTCCACGACTGTACATCTTTAATTTGTAAAATCCTTTTTTTTTAGGGAATGCAGATGAGTTTACTCGCATTTCGGTGGGGATTTTCAATGAATAACTTAGCAGAAATTAATTTTATTCTTGAAGTTAGATTATGTTGTTTTTGAAATTTTAAAGACGAGGTCTTATATAATGTGATTTTGGATTTTTGTTGTTAATTTTTTGTGAGGTGTTTTAGATAATTTAATAAGTTTTGAATTAATCATTAATTTCTAGATTTTAATTATTTCTGCCGAGTTCTTGGAATTATAACTTGAAGTAAATTTATCTTTTGTAGAAATCATGTAAGTACATGAATCGGATGTAATTTTGTTACTCTTAAGGAGTCATATTAAGTAACATGATTCGGGAACATTTAATTAATCTAATTGATAAGGGAAATTAAGGAATCATGTGGAGTATACGGTTCGGGAACATTTTTTATAGTTAAATTTATCTTTGATTCACTTGAGTCTGGGTTATTGCTTAATTAATTTTTTACTTAAAAGGGGGCCAGAACACAACACACCTCTAAATTAATTTAATTGGTTATAATTATCATTCAGAATTAAGTGTGAATTATAATGTCTTATATAAATTTTAATTGATAATTCTTAATTCATATACTACTCGCACTAGTGGGAGTTCACTGCACATAAAAAATTCCTTTCATGTGGGAAGATTCAAGATAGATATATCATACTTTAAGTTAATGGACAATCTATCAATTTAATTGCCAAAATGAAGCAGTGGTGGTCCATCGGTGAAAAATTGGGTGATGTGAAACAAATCGGAGTTAATATGTCATAAAAATTTAATGTCTTATTAATAGCTCAGATATCTTCATCTGAAAGGCTTCCACTGAAATAAAATGTTATGTATATATTAGTAGTTGGAGTGGGGTAAAATTAATAGAGAATGTAGAAATATCAGTACTGTAAAGTCTATTTTTTTTTTCTTTTGTAGATTCGTCTAGATGAAGATCAGACGATAAAAGAATGGATTTGCAAGTGCCCTAAGGGCAATGGCAAATGCCATCACATGGCTGCTGTCCTTATTTATACTTCGAAACATGCGAGCTCCACAGATCAGCCATGCAAATGGAATATAGTAAAAGAGCCTCAGGAGCTAAAAAGTTGTGAGAAGTCGTTTAACATACAAAGAAAAAATTGCCTTAAAAGAAAGCTCACTGAGTAGGATAAAAACTATATTTTTTTTTTATGCTAAAAAAACATGCTCCTGAATATGGATTAACTTGGTTCATGCCCCCTGAACCAGAAACTGATGTAAGGGCTTGCTCAAAACCAAGTGTTAATGAAATTTTGAATTCATCATCATTTAGAAGGACAGAAAATAAAATTAAATATTTTTTAAGTGAAATGTCCTTAAATACAGAAGAAATTGCTGAAACAGGTGTCGATGCAGGTTTTTATTCTTGAGGTCCATTTTGTGAAAATTAAGTTATTTTTGTGAATTTTATTACATTTTTGTGAAAAGTAACATTTTGTAACGAAAGTTGAAATCCAGTTACTCAAATTCGAACCAAGAATTTATTAGCAAAAACTTCTTTAAATCCCTTTGCTGAAGTTTTTTTTTTTTTCGTGGCCTGCTTTGATTTATAAATTACATATTCTAAAACAGTTTTTATGAAATAGAATGTTACACAGAGGGCCTATTTTACTAAAAGGAATTTTGTGAAGGGTCCCATTTTATTAAATTTTTGTGAAGAGGCCCATTTTATTAAATTTATTTTTATGAAGGGACCTGTTTTATTAAATAGATTTTTGTGAAAGGGGCCTAAATAGGCCCCAAATTTTGCCTGGATCGACCCCTGTGAAATATTTTCAGCAACAGAAGGACAAAAAGACAATCCTCTATGGGGAATGTATTGTAAAGGAAGGATAACTTCTTACAACTTCAGAAGTGTATTAAAAGCACAGAACAAAAATAATATTCCCCCAAGCCTGCTAAAATCTTTAAATGAAGAATATTCATTGGATAACGTAAGTGCCAACCAATGGGGGATATGCCACAAGGCTTCAGCTGTAAGACTTTTTACAGAAATAAAAGAAAAAATGTTGGTTTTGGTGTTTTCTTACACACCTTGGGCCTCTTAGGATGCTCTCCGGATGGACTTGTTGGAGAAACCAAAATCTTGGAGGTTAGATGTCCATTTTCCAAATGTGATGTGGACATTTTGAAAGAAATAAAATCCAAGAAGTGGTACTTGAAGTCTACGTCAGCAGCATTCAATGCCACTTTGTATCAGTCTGGAGACACATCTGTTTACGAGTTTAAACTCGGAGACATGATATTCAATTTGCAATATTCTCTTGGTTGGAAGTATCACCACCAAATTCAAGGAATGCTGCATATCATGGACAAAAATATTTGTCATGTTTTAATTTGAACCCCTAAAACGTCATTGTTGTTCCCAGTCGCAAAAGAAAGTGGTTGTGAAAGAAATTTAGAAAGCTTGTTAAATTTTTATAAAAATGTTTATATTTATAATTTTATAAAATAAATTTTAATTGCATGATATATAGACTGGGAAGCGGCTACACAGACCGTCAAATCACTGAAATTCCAGGATTAGACAGAACTCAATTAACATATTAAAATGCAACTGGTCTGGCAAGTTGTATTTTGGTGGAAAGCATCAGCAGACCCGATTTTAGTTGTTGATCAGTAGGTTTGATCATTGTGTTTTCCTGCACTCAAAGGTATGAAAACATTGAGGACTGGGAGCAAGAAAACACAGTGTTAAATCTACAAATCAACCAGTAAAATCAGGTTTGAGAGATGTTTTCTACCAAGATATGACTTAGCAGAACAGTTGCATTTTTATATGCAAATTGAGCTTTAACTAATCCTAGAATTTCAGCCGCCAAAGTGAAGTGATGGTTTGTGCAGCTGCCTCGCAGTCTAATATTTAGGTTTTTACTAATGTTGTCTGTGTGTTTAATTTTATCTTTTATTTAAACTTGCATTAAAGGCAGACCTTTAAAAAAAACAAAACCTTATATCCATCCTTAACCTTTTATATCCCAAAGTATGAATTTTTAAAAATATCTCATTGAAACTTTTTTCCTTACATTACTGCAATATTTTAGAAGATATGCACTAAAAATAAAATTAAAACGGGATTCCATTATAGACAGATTTTATTTTCACATCTTTTGCGATATTGCAAATGAAATGTCTAAACTCATAGAGATACGAATCACTGTCTTAAGAGACGACGTAACTCGCAAACTACTTTTAAACCTATGGTAACATTCTTTCAAATTTCTCAGTTGCATTTTAATATTTTAAAATGATCTAGCTTTAATCGATCTTTATTTCTTTAATCTTTAATTCTCTTTTTTTAATCTAGCTTTTTGTATGACTATCAACAAAGCACAGGGACAAACTTTACATTATTTTGGTCTGTTTTTAGCCACATGTAGCAATGTCTCGGGTGTGTTCATTTGAAACTTGAAGGTTGAAATACTACCAAAAAGTAACAGAACACTGAATGTAGTGTAGTATACAAGGAGGTTGTATAATAAGCAACTATAAATGGAACCTGACATTGAAGCATATCTCTCTGTATTTCATTTTGTAGAAATGACCTTTTATATTGTGATGATAAGGCCATTATTTAAAGGTGTAGCACCTTGCCCTTTTTAAAATCAGTAAAATGTACCTTTTTATTAAAAGTGAAATGAACACTTACCAATCGAAATGTCCTGGAAGCTCATAAAATGGTTCTCAGAGATATCGAAAAGGACATTGTAATGTACTTCAATGAGATGAAAATGAAAACTGATCTATGCTAAGTCTTTGTAAAAGACAAAATTTTAGGACCTTATTGCACTGTGCAAGTTATGATGGTACGAGGAAAATGGAAACAACCCATATATTATGCATTTGACAAGCCTATTGACACTCATATATTTTTTTAATATCTTGGAAAATGCTGAACTAACAGGATTTAAAGCATGGGTGTTTTTAAGTTATGTGGGACACTTAATGAAAAACTGACATCAGATTTAGGAATCAAACCAGGCTGTACACATTTAAAAAACTCTTCTGGTGAGGGTAGAAATATCTGGGCATTTTGTGATGTTCCTCATACACTAAACTTCTGAGGATTAGCTGGTTGTATATAGTGTCATGATGCAAAATCCCTGTAGGTACATGATCTGCCAAAAACAGAAACAAAAAAGACTAATAAAATCCTGCATTTTTTTTTAAATGTAGAGAGTGCCCTATGAGGTGTTTCCCCAATGAGGTTTGTCAAGATTGGTGAAGAAGGTTGGTTGTATGAGGTTTATGGCACAAAATCCCTTAAGGGACATGCTGCGGCAACATAAAGACTAAAAATACCAAAAATTGACACAGAAAAAATTAAACCAGATGCAGTCAGACAAGTGTAGAAAATTTTTTAAACATTAAATCCTAAAAGCAGCAGAATAAAAAAGTAAAATATATTTATAAAATGTGCAGTCTGGATGGGGCTCCCCATCCAGATGTCATAAAAGTGTAAAGCGAATTCTGAGATGTCAAACCAATGAGAGAGAAAAATTTCAAAATAGAATCCTGCATGTTTTAAAAAAGTAAAGAGTGCCCCATGACAAGATTGGTGGTGAATTAAAATAAATTCTATAAAAGTGCCTGTGGCCCGGACAATCAGTTAAAACATGATGATTGGTCAGGTAGGTAATCAAAATGACAATGTGGACACATGGGTGCATCCTCCCAAAGCAAAAGATGTTTATGAGAGATCCTTGAATGTCCAATTCTCGGAGGAGTCAGGACATTCACTTACTTTGGATAACTCTGAGGTCAGATCATGATCGTTGGTTTTTATATGGTGCAGTTAACAAACTTCTGAGGAATCATTTGATAGATAAAGGCTACCAACTAAAATTTTTGAGAAGAAAAAAAAAAAAAAACAGTGATCTTAAATTTAACATAAAAAATTAACAATAACCATATTTTACTAATACAAAGAAACAGAATGTAAGAAAAGCTGCTGAATTGCTTTCAGGCACTGTTGCATCTGCCAATGAATATGTTCTGCCAGAAAACAGTTTTGTGACAGAATTTACAAAAACAGTGAATGATGGATTTGATGTCCTAAATTCTAGAGTACCTCACCACTGTAGTAAAATTCAATAAGTTAATATTGGTTAAGAACCGATGGGTTACGAACCACGGATCTCATTATCAGGAGGCGAGAACGTTAGTGTCGAGCAAAAGGCCAAGCCAGTTAAGCTAGTAACTCGCTTTATACTGATCATGCAAGATGAAATCGTTACACACTCTCTCTCCATTGAGGAAGACATCTAGCCGATGTCTGTCGAGCGATATGTGCTCGTGAGTGATGTGCAGTATGCCAGGCTTACGTGCTGTGAGCGTTTCACAGGCTTATTGCTGGAGATGTTTCATTTTGTGCTGCCATCTATTGGTTATGAGGGGAGATGATTGTTGTTGAAGGTTGCGATTTTACGTGCATCCAGGTCACCACTTTGGAGAGAGTGATGCTGATGGGATATGAACCACGGATCTCATGATGAAGAGGCAAGAATGTTAGCATCGAGGAAAAGGCCAAGTCAGTGACTCTAAGCTAGTATCTCACTTTATACTGATCATGCAAGATGAGATCGCTACAGTTAAATTTAAATGAGCAGAATATAGTTTTAAAAAGGTTACATCTTTTTGTGTCAAATAACTTGCTATCATTCATAGGTTTTTAAATTTAAATTTGTAGCTTGCAAGGGCTCTATGCTGAATTACAAACTAGAGGTTATTTATAGCTCAAGGCTTCCAGATGCAATAAAGATGTTCAGGTCTCCTTTTTTTCTTTTCATACAACATATCATGAGAAGATTTATTATTAGATGTTTAAGAATCGAAAACTAGCAAGTAACTCGAATGAGTATTTTTTTTCGAGTGGTTCTGAAGCAAGGTTGGTTCGTTGTATGGGGTTTTGTGGTGCAAAATCCCTTAAGGGACCTGCTGTATCAAAAAGGTGAGAAAAAAACAATGACAAAATAAAAGAACAATGAGACGAGCAACAATGAGTATCCCATCCAGATGTAGTAAACAAGTGTAGAAAAAACTAAATTTTAAATCCTAAAAACAGTAGAGTAAAAAAAATAGTCAATAAAAAGTTCAGTCTGGATGGGATCACAAAAGTGTAAAAATTAAAAACAGAGTCGTTAAACCAAAGAAAGACACAAAAAATTAATTTCAAAATAAAATCCTGCATGTTTTAAAAAAGTAAAGAGTGCCCCATGATGTATTTCCCCAATGAGGTTTGTCAAATACAAATACCGGAGGTCTGGAAAGTCACTTAAAATATGATGGAATGTCAGGATATCAAAATGACAGTGAGGACACATGGGTGCATCCTGCTGTAGTAAAAGATGCTTGTGAGTGATTCTAAAATGTCCAATTCTCAGACAAGTCAGAATATAATCGGTTTTTCTTGGATAAATCAGAAGCCAAGTCATGATTGTTGGTTTAATACGATGCAGTTTGTTATTGTTTTTTAAATCCCAACTTTCTTGCCATTTATTCTGAATAAAATTATTTATACATAGTTTAAATGTCTGAAAAAGGAACTTTATGGTGTAACGGATTAAGAGCATGTTCCGCCACTTCATCAGCTTTCTCATTGCCAGGAATACCCATGTGTCCAGGTACTCAACAGAATAAAATAGTATAGCCACGTTTTGTCAATTTACTATAAAAATCTAGGATGGATGAAACAGGATGCTTTTTAAATTGATTTAATTGCGTCAACAGAACTATTTGAGTCAGTATAAATGATGAAGAATGAGCTATGATGGATGAGAAATATGAAACGTGGCTCTCTCTATTGCAATCAGTTCGGGTGTAAAGACCGGGCGTTCCAAAGCAAGGGTTGGTTGTATAGGATTTTATGGCACAATACCTAAGGAGATATGCTGTGCCAAAAGAAAACCAAAATCTTACAAAAAGCGAGGGTAAAGCATTGCCATTAAACATAAATCATAAAACATATAACGATAAAGAAATCTGGATGGTGTACCCCATCCAGATTTAGTCAGGTAAGTGTAGACAACTAAGAGTAAGTCCCTAAAACAGTAAAAAATAAAAGTAAAACTGTATTAATATAAAGTGATCGCCGAATGGATTTCCCATCCAGATATCAAACAACTGTTAAGAATAACCTAGAGTGTTAAAACAATTAAGCAAACAAACAGTTAAATGTCAAAATAAAGCCTGCATGTTTTAAAGTAAAGGTGCCCCATGAAGTGTTTCCCCAATAACGTTTGTCAGTGTGGGTAAAGATGAATTAAAGTATGTTCTGTACAAGTGCAGGAAGGCCGAGCAGGCAGTTAAAAGATGTGGAAGGTTAGGAAGTCAAAATAACAATGTGGGCACATGGGTGCATTCTCCCAAAGTAAGAGATGTCTATGAGTGATTCTGGAGTGACCGATTCTTAGTTGGTTGGTTGGTTGATTGGGATTTTATGGCACAAAGTCCCTTTAGGGACATGCTGCGCCAAGACAAAGTCAAAATGTAAAAATTATATATTACCCAAAATTGAGCAGCAAAAAAAAACTAACAAAAAAAATGAGAAAAGCAGTAAATGAGAAAACTAATATGTATATTTAAAACCATTTAAAAGAGGAAAGGTTGATAGTTAAAAGACCAAAGTATTCTGATTAAAAACTGTGAAGTTAAAAAGCAATAACCGTTAAAATACTAACAAAGTCCAAGATGATGTACAAATACTACCTAAAAACAAATTTAGACTCGCAGAAATAAATAACAAACATAAAATTAATTGGGTGTAAATTGATCAAAAACTGATGTTTCCTAATCAGCATTTGATTCATATGAGTCAGATTCCATTTCTTCATCTAAGTTTTTCAGTTGTTTCCGATCCTTTAAATTACTAACTGATGGGTTTAGGCTTTTGTTATTTTTCTTTTTCTTCACAGTGGAAAACTGTGAAGAACCCCAGATTGTCTTTTTCTCTTTCTGTATACAAGATTTTTTGCTTGGTTTGTCAGTTTTATTAGTATCAGGTCTATGTGATGTTTTTGCAGATGTAACAGCCTTAGTCTGGAGTTCAGGTGACTTTTTGGATTGACATGGAGATTTTTGAGACTGATTGACTTGGTATACTATTTTAACAGGTTCTGAGGAAGGTTGCCAGCATTCTAACAGTGGGGTTGCATAGCATTTACTACCACAACTAACATCTCGGGTTTCTCTATTTGAAGTGGTTGTTGATTGTGCTTTAGCTGAGTTACTTAATGGAAAGGAGCTGTCGGTCTGGGTGCTTATGTGCCTTACAGAATTTTGTTGTTGCTTGAGTACACTAGAGTAGGAAACTCCGACTGACGGAGTCCTGGATTCAACAACTTTGCGAGCTTCAGGGTAGGAGAGATTTTGAGTTACTTTAACTGCAAGGATTTCCTTCTCACGTATCCAGTTTGGACAGGAGCGGGAATATGCTGTATGATCACACTTGCAGTTTATGCAGCGTTCAGAGTTTTGACATGAATTACCGTCGTGGCCAACTTCTGCACAGCGTGCACAGGTAACGGAACCACGACAGGTAGTTGTATTGTGACCATAACGCTGGCATTTAAAGCAACGGAGAGGATTTGGGATATAAGGACGGACAGGACAGTTCAAGTAAGCAGCTTTAATTCTTGATGGTAAATTAGGGCTATTAAATGTCAGAATGATGTGCTTCGTAGGAAGCACCTGCCCATTCCGACGGATAGTTATACGACGTACATCTATGATATCTTGGTCTTTTAAATTTTGTAAAAGTTCGTCTTTAGTAGAGAATAAAAGATCTGGCTCGGATATTACACCACGGCTTGTATTTAGAGTTTTATGTACATGAGTAGAAACTGAGAAAGAGCCTATTGTAGAGCAATTTGAGAGAAGATGTGATTGTTTGGCTGAAGAAACCTCAACAAGCAAATCACCAGATTGTAATTTTTTGAGAGAATGACCATCCCCCAAGACAGACTGGAATGTTTTTGCAATGAGAAATGGTGAAGTTTTTTTGAAAGAGCTATCAGAGAGACCATCAGTACATTTAATGACAAAGAAACGAGTGTATGTGGAATTCTGTGCAATTTGTTGCTCTCCACGTGGGAGAGAAATGGAAGTAAGTGAATTTTTTGCATCCATATTCGAAAAAAAATAAGAATTCAGACCCCGGCCGCACCACCCACTACCGAGCCCAACAAGGGGATGCACAGTCGTGCACCAGTACTAACCAGGGCCTATACGGTCACAAAACACTCCTATGCCAGTCTCCACCCTAAACAAGATGGCTAGTAAGTGTCCGATCACTTGATCCCCAGCCAGTGACAGAAGTCAGCTGACCAGCCGATTGATGCATACGGGACCAATATGCACCTCCCGTCTACCTGAAGCAGAGGCCAAAGCAGTGTGTTGGTTTCCCTCAACTGCCAGGATCCCCCTTTCCAGGGACACAGGTCGCCACGTACGGCAAACACGTGGGTGGTTTACAATTCTCCATGAGTCGATATACAGGATGATATCGGCCCATACAGAATTGCCCTCACCTCTGAAGAGGAAACCACAATGAGAGTGAAACATAGAGGAAAGAAAGAGAAGAGAAATAAGAGGAAAAGGAAAAAAGAAAGATCGCTCAGGAACCCGGGGTTGCGAAGCCCGTGAATACCTAAAGAAGGTATCTCCCTGGGGGGTACCGATTCTTAGACAAGTTAGTAGTACATCAGTTTTCCTTGGGTAATTGGTGGGCCAAATAGTTAATGTAGGTTAAATATGACATAATTTGTTGTTTAATTCAGTGTCCTAACTTTCTTGCCATTTATTATAAATATAACTTTTGATAATATGTTTAACATCTGCAAAAGGAATCTGATGGTATAATGTATTGAAAGTTTGTTTTGCCGCTTTGTCTGTTTTCTCATTCCCTGGAATACCCATGTGCCCGGGCACCCAACAAAAGAGGATATTGGGCCTTTCCATTGTGACGGGTGTGACATCCAGACACAATTTTAAGAGGTTATATCTTTATTTTGGGCAATAAATTAGCTAATAAATCCCTGAAAAGTATGTAAAATATGTTTTTCCATGCATTTGCTTGAATAATTGTGCAAACACAAAACTTCAATTGCTTTCAATTTTTTTTAAAAAAAATTTTAAATCTTGTGACGGGTGTGACTCTCTCCAGACATGAGTTTTCACTAGCATACACATTTGTTAAAATTCCTGTGAATATTTAAATGTTTCATTATTAAAACAATTTTTTTCTAATAAAAGAGATTCAGATTAAACTTAATGCATAATTTTCATAATAAATTTTAATTATTTTAAATATAAGAAATTTTTTTCTACTGTGACGGGAGTGACATCATGCAAAGTATACAATTTTAAAGTTATTTACAAAAGAAAACAGCGAACGGTATGGACAGAAAACTTTACAATAGCTAATATACAAACAAAATTTAATAAAATTAACATCTTTATGCAGTTAGTTTAAAATTTGTAGTGCCCCCTACTTGTTATAAGTGATAGGGTAGCTATTTTTTTTACAATAGCAAAAAAGTTTTCAATTGAGATATCATCTTTCTCTGGCCAAATCCAGTATGGTCCATTGGCTTGCATGTATTTCAAGCTTATTTCTTCCTTATGGTAGTTGATATTCAAGACATTACTGCAGTACAAGGAACACTATTGTGCTTTTTATTACTGGCCAGGGAAACCACAACATAGTCTCAGATATTTAAATCTGATGTTTTCAAAATCGTTCTGGGGAGGGATTCACAATTAGCAGTGACTTACCTCCCTTAGTGTTGATTTCATAGTTTTTCCAATCAAAAAGTTGGTACTATCAGCACTTACCTTAAAGTGGTGATAAGACTTGATGCCTTCTCATCCTTCTGTCAGCATTTGTTTACTTTCCAGTATTTTCTCTGCTGACACATACAATGTCTTTATTGCACCAATCTCCTGTGCACATTTAAACAAAAGCCAAAGCAGAATTAACTATTGCTTTTCTGGACAAGCAAAACCAAAACTCTTGAATTTATCAATCCCCCAATTCCGTCAACTGCTCCTTTACCATGAGAAGTGGCCGAAAAGTTCCATTCACATGTTGGCTTAAAATCTTTCATAAAGAAGCACAAGTTTGAAATGTTTTTAAACAGGGCTGCACAGCCATCAGAAAATTTTTTCACAGTTTTGAGTTGGGGAAATTCTGTTTTCAGACTATTAGTAATGGCATTTAAAAATTCCCATACAGAATACTTATTTAAGATGCTGCAATTCGTTATTGATTACTATATTAGTACTGATTACTATATTATTACATAAGAGCAAATCACATTACCTTTCAATGATGCAAAGTATGTAAAAATGCTGATTTGAGGATGAGTCCAGTGAGCACTCTGGATCTCATTTTGAGAGACAGCACTATTGTTCTCGGCAAAGACCACTTGCATTATTGCTTCACTGTCTCCCACATTATTTTTCGCGTCTTCAAAGTAACTGGATTGAGTTACAGTTATGTAAAGAATAATTAATAATAGACTTTCATTTTTTTGAAAATCTATCAAAAGTTAAAGTAAATTGCCACCAACTAACAATTTGCTAAAATAATTCAAATTTATATTTTTTATGATTTTTTTTTTTTTTTAAGCCACATTTGTCTTAATATGTTTAGAAACAATAATGATTCAACCTTACACTTCATTTAAGAAACATTTAAATATATTTCTAAACAATTTAAAATAGTGCCATAACCTGTCACAAGGATTTTGTCACACCCGTCATGCTAAAATTCCACACAAAATAAAAATTTAAAGAATTTTTAATATTTCATATTTATTCAGACTTATAATAATTAGACTTTCAAGTAGTTTCATGTATTTTTGAGAAAAAATGAATTTTGTATAATAACTTGAGCATCTTTTTTGTGATGGGTGTGACAGAGAGACAGTATAAATGTATTTCCATTAAAAATTGGGTCTTTTAAATTATTTTGAAAAATTAAGTGTTTCAAAAGGTAAACAAAGGTCACAAATAGTAATATATGCACATAGAGTGAAAATGCTGCTGTTTTAAATATTGCATCTGGTGGAATGAAGATACCTTATTTTACAGTCTAGAAATTTTTTGAAATTTTTCTAACTTTGACCCTAGATAAACCATAAAAGAATAAGTTTTACAGCTTAGTCCTCTGTAATTTCATATGTGTCATATTTTTACCTTTAATTTGATATATTACTTGTAATAATAAAAGAAGTTTGAAATTTCAACCCTCATGTCCACTTTTTCATGGAAATGCCCTATTATAACTGCACCTGGTAAGTTCCTTAGAGAGATTCAAAGAGATAAGTGGATGGTGTATAGCTGATTTGATAGCATTTATGGAACTTTTAGAATCTGTATAGATGATAAAAGATGTATAATGATGATGTGAAATGAATAGCATAGCCTTTTCTATTGCGATTATTTCTGCAGTAAACACCGAGATAGAGGAGTGAAAGCGATAACTAATAGTTATATTTTCACAAATGATGCCGCAGCCAATATATCTCCACTTTTTGCCCATCTAATATATATATATATATATATATATATATATATATATATATATATATATGCAAGAATATTATGAAGATTAAACCTATTAATTAGTTTTGTAATGAATCGTCCCTCAATTTGGATATGGGCCCAATGACTAATAATCACGAGTTTGGCAGGGTAGCCAATTAATCCATTTTATCGTTAAATTAATAGCAACACATGGCCCTTTTTAACTGGTAACCCTAGGAGATGAGCAATTTTAGAGAGATACCTCTAAGTCACTTGCCGTCTGAAGTCTATCCTGTAAGCAGCTATGAAATATAATGGCTATATGTTAAATTATTTAAATGAAACTTAGTAAAGTAAATAACAAGGAATTCTGTCATCTCTTTAAAATGCCACATATATAGTTGTTGAAATGTGACCTGTGAGCAGCAAATAGTTGTTGAAATGCAGCAGGAGGCAAACTATTTCTGTCAAAAGTGTTAAAAGGATGAATTGAAATAATATTTTGAGATTCCCAAGGGAGAAATAAGCGCTGATGACATGGGCTAATCTCAATACTGCTAAGAAGGCTGTTTTCAATGAGAAGCCTGATTCTAGTTCCAAAATGTGGGATAGTCAACAACAGAGATTTGAGATGCTCCAATGAAGATTTCAGGATCTGGATGCCGATTCCTATATCTACAGAAATGCACACAAGAAGTTTTGTCCTAAGAGATAATAAAACCATTTTTATTTGTCATTTAATAATACGGTTGATAGCAATTTGTAATTGTCTCTCAATAAAATGCATATCTTGTCCTTTACATAAAATTTTAAAATCATCAACATATAGTGTACCTGCACATACGGAGGTCCGAAGCAAGGGAAAGAGCATTTGCTACCTGTGATTAAAGATTGGATGTTGTTGGGAAATAATTATTAATAATGTTTGTGGCAACACCAAGTTTGTCTTGCCAGATTGGCAACAGTATGTTATGTTGTTACTTAGAACTTAGAATGTAAAAACGAATGTAGTTGCTGTGCTGGTGTTTCGGTTTGATGCAAGATATTCTGAAGTCCGGAAAGTTTTACTTAAATGTTTTCTTCTATTGTAAATAAACTATTCTTCTTTTTCTTACCTAGTCATTTAGCTGATATTTAAAAACTCAACATGGTAGCAGAGCGCGGTTACGAATCGAGCTAGTGACTAAGAACAATAGAAGTAACGTAAAAACGAAAGTTCAGTAAAATTCGAATCGCTTTAAAACAAAAAAAAAATGATGAATATGCATGAAGATATCTCTCATGTTGAAAAGCTTCGTGACTCAAATTCATTTGCGCTATGGAAATTTCAAGTAAATATAACATTAAAATCCAATTCCCTGTTGGACTTTGTAAATGGAACTGAAAAGAAAGAAGGCTTAACGGCAGATGCTTAGTTGTCGTGGGAAAAGAAAGACGCTAAAGCTCAACAGGTAATTGTAACAACTATAAACAAGAAAGTAATGATGCACATTTTAAATTGCAAAAATTTTCATGAGATGTACAAGAAATTATGTGGTATTTTTGAAAGAGATTCAGAACAACAAAAATGTAACTTATTACAAGAGTTCTTCAACTACAGTTTTAGTGCAGAAACAGATATCGCTATGCATATAAGCAGATTAGAAAACATCGCTTTTAAACTGGAGGCCCTTAATAAACAAATTGATAATGAAATGGTCATATCTAAAATTTTATCCACACTTCCAGAAAATTATAAACATTTTAGAACTACATGGGACTCTACAAACACAGAAGAAAAAACGTTAGAAAATTTAACAGCAAGATTATTTTATGAAGAGTCATGTACAAGAAGTGTAAATAGAATGAAGAACCAGTTGCTTTCAAAATATTGGAGAAAAGATGTTTCAAGTGTAATAGTGCTGATCATTTAGCAAGATCGTGTAACAAAAGTTAAAATCCAGTAAAAAGTGCTGAACAGAGATGTTTTAAATGTGACAGCAAATTTCATTTGGCTAAAGATTGTAATAGAAGTAAAAATGATCGTACTCGGTGCAGCATTTGTGAAAGATAATCATTCTGAAAAAGACTTATTTTCATAAAAATGGTAAACCAGCAGTTTCCTTTCTTGCTCAAGAATCTAGTAGTACAAATAAATTTGTGGTAGATTCAGGATCCTCTTCCCATATGGTAAATAATAAAATAATGCTGAAAAATCCTGTGAAGATCTCTACTGAAATTGGATTAGCAAAGAAAGCTGAAGTAATGACAGCTGAGTGTTTTGAAAAAATAGAAGCTTATAGTTGCACATTACAAAATGTACTCTATGTTCCACAACTGAGTAAAAACCTGTTATCTGTTAATGCAATTACAGATAATAATGGAGAAGTAAAATTTATTGAAGATAAAGTAGAAATTTCAAAAGATGGAAAAATTGTTTTAGAAGGCTATAAAAACAATAAAAGACTGTATGAAATAGATTTAAATCAACAAAATGAAGCTTTGATTTGTAAACAGAAAAATCCGACATTGTGGCATCGAAAACTTGGACACATAAGTAGTAAATAATATAAAAATATTATTGAAAAATTCAAATGGCATAGATCTAAAAGATGATGACATTAAATGATAGAAGATCCGTGTGATATTTGTCTCAGAGCCAAACAGACACTGATATTTAAAAACTCAACAGATGTTGCCAGGGACTACAATAATTTCAGATTGTCGGAAGGCCTATGATTGTCTGGGAGTTGAAGGATTTCAACATTCAAAGGTCAACCACAGTGTGCATTATATAAACCACGAGAATTGCGCCCACACAAACTCCATAGAGGGCACCTTTTCGGCGATCAAACGAATGTTGCAGAATATTCTGCATAAAACTGACTTGTTTGATTCTTACCTGTTTGAATATATGAGGAGGAGGCAACATGGTCACTTAATGCATGAGACGGTATTCCGGGAATTTTTATAGGATGTAATTCCTCTCCCAAGCCAAAAAAAAAGAGAGGAAAATTCAAGATTTCTTTAAAAACTGGGGGCTCTGTCCCTCTGATTAAAATAAAACATCAGATTCTGCCCCCCTAATTTAACCAAAAACAGTTTTTTTCATCACTTGGGTAAGTGAAAATTTTGCTTTGTTATTTTTGATAAAATGTTCCTTTAAAAGTATACTTTGAAACAATCAGAATTTTTATTTTACGTATTTTTTCTATATTTCCTTGCTTGCTGCCATTTTGAAATTGTGTGCTGTTGCGTAGTGTCTTCTGGAGACAGCAGCTCCGAGAAACAAGGCAAAAAATGCCAATTAGGTGATTTTTTTAAATTGCACTAAGGTGAGTGTTCTCAGATCGCACCACTGTTGAAAGGCCTATGTCTCATAGATGAAAATTATGCGCATTTGCAGATGAACCACAGTCTGATATGTGTCCAGATATGGAGCCTGCACTGACACCATAGAGGTTATCAGGAATCAAGCGTGCCTTGCAGAACACTCTGCACAAGTCTGAAAAGCAATGTGATTCTTACATTTTATGAATATGTGTGGAAAAAGAGCCCTGATCACTTGATGGATGATTCAGTATTTAAACAGTACCTCCAGGATATTGTGAATGTGTTATCTTTTCTCGTCAGATAACCCTGTCTAACCAGTTCAGCATGTGAAATTTAATAAGCGCGTGAGAAAGTTACACAACAGATATGCAGCATAAAGTACAATGAGCTACCTGCTGTAAGGTTTGTGAATTGTGAGTGTTTTCATTGTTATTGCAACCCATGTATTAAGTATCTTTTCTCGCCAGATAACCCTGTCAAACCAGTTCAGTGTGTTAAATGTAATAAGCGCATGAGAAAGTTACACAACAGTTATACAGCATAAAGTACAATGAGCTACCTGCTGTAAGTAGGTAATGTGAATTGATGTGTGAGTTGGTACTGTGAATTGTGAGTGTTTTCATTGTTATTGCGGCTCATGTATTAAGTATCTTTTCTTGTCAGATAACCCTGCCGGACCCATTCAATGTGTGAAATGTAATAAGCACATGAGAAAGTTACACAAGAGATATGCAGCATAAAGTACAATGAGCTACCTGCTGTAAGGTTTGTGAATAATGAGTGTTTTCATTGTTATTGCGACCCATGTATTAAGTATCTTTTCTTGTCAGATAACCAACGCATCAAAGATCCAACAGAATCTGCTAGTGGAAAAAACCCAACAAAATCTTATTTTAAAAAGAAAAAATTGGAAGTTCTGGGGACAGATACTCTGCCAGGACAAAAAGTCCCAATCTTTTACAGACCCTCAAATTGCATAAAAACACCATTTTTTTTTAGGTAAGTGAGATAATTGCTTATTTTTGCAATTTTTTCTTTTTATGAAATTTTTCCATATTCTATGTTTTGAAATATGTGTTTTTGATTATTTTGATAGTCGCCATCATAATTTTTTGTGTTTTTGCGGCAAATTGGAGATTTTATTGTGCTAAGGAAATTACTGCACCCAATAATTTTTCAGTTCATGCAATTATTCAAAAGTGTTAATATTTATATAATAAAATTAAGCTTATGGGTTATTTTCATTGAATTTACCATTTGCAGGAATTTAATGAGAAACATGAAACAATTGTGAGATAAACAGGACCAAAATATTTAAAACAGCCTCATAAGTCTTGAACTCCCTTTTTTTCCCTAAGTAAAGTGCATACAAGTTTTTTCTCAAAAAACAAAACTTCGCAATAATCTTAGAGCCGCCGTTTGAATAACAGAATTTGTATAAAGAGCAAACAGAACAATTATTTCTATTTTCTGTTGTTATGAGTCGCCAAAATCATATATTTAAATCACAAGTAGTTTACTGTTTGTGTTTACAGTCGATAATGTTATTTTTTCCCCCATGTGTTAGGATATTGTTTACAAAATTTATTACACCTGCATGATGATTTGGAGGCCTATTTAACTTGGAAAAACTGTGCTAACCTTTTAGAATGTGTTTAAGTTGCGACTTTTACTTGTAAATATTGTATATATTAGCAACATGGAATATTCAGGGAATAAACACCCTGCTATACGTTTAGCAATTTTGTACGACAATATCAACGTAGACAGAAAGACAGCAATTAAAATGCTGTAAACATGCATGGAAAACAGTTAAAAGGTGCAAAGGGCAACCATTTTCTAATGCAGCCAGAGTGGTAAAAGCCACAGAGTAAGGAGATTTAAACAGAGCCTCAACTTTGCCTGAAAGGAGCAGCTGCAGTGGATAATTTAAAAACTAAATCATCGCATTGGCGATTTTTATCATCGTGATTTCTGTTTACTGTAACCCTATTCTACTTGCTATCTGTTGCTGCTGTCATTTGCACATGTGCAAATTTTTAGCGTTTCCTTTTTCAAACCATGCTTGATATTTACTATTATTAAAATTATTTTTTGAAGATCATTTGGTAATTGGAATTCTAGAAAAAGTTAAGAAGAGACACTGGAATTGTTTGCAAGAACAAGACGTTAAAGTTCGGTAAGTTGCGATTTATTTTCATGTGTTATATTTTTGTTCTTTTTTTTCAAGTTCCATAAAGTATGAAATATTTTTATATATTCAGTGTTGGCAGATTTTTAACAAATTTTGCTTTTATATTATCGTTAAAATGACTGTCATACCATAAATATCAACTTAAAAAAATTTTCTGTATGTAAAATTTTATTGATTTGTATTTTCTATTGCAATGTCAACATGGTTCTAATACAGGGTTAGAAATTAGCAGTCATTAATTGTCAAATGCAACTTAATTATTGGATTTCACGACCACAAAATTATGCATAGTTGAAAAATTTGACGCCTAGCTTTCCTTCACTTTAATTTTTGTTTACAAACACTATTGTTGGTACCTTATTGGTATAATAATTTTACTATATGGAAATGTCAGTCAAGGGTGTAAGTTTAAAACCAACTCTTACAGAATTGCCTTCTTCAAATTCAAATGAAATACCTGATGATCGATATTATGAAACCGTAGCAAATAAAAAAAAAAATTGAAGAGGAATCAGTACAGCCACCTAGGTCTCTAGCTATTAAAGGGGCCAAAGTGAGAGAAACTTAGGCACAAATTCAATCAATGTCTTTTGACATAAATGATCTGATAGTAATGGACGAATTGAATGGTTTGTTAGAGCCAGCATTGAGGTATGTTTCAACAAAAACTGAAAAAGAAAAGGGACTTAGTTACTAAAAACATTGAAGTTAACAGGACAAATAAAAGAAAAATAAATAATGCAACCTTGATCTTCCAATGAGGAAAAAACGTGTGATGAAAAATGATAAGGAATTGTACAGCCTAATCTCAACACAAAATAAATGCGACTCATCAAACATATTAATAGATGGCACATTTGAGATTCCACACACAACGGATCAGTTTTGAATTCAGCATGATTTTTAATTTTGTTATAATTAATGTGGAATCCTTATACAGTAGAGTCCTTCAAATCCACATATCATCGCAGATGTAAACAATGAAACTTTCAGTTCAGATGTAAAAGCAAAATTACAGATTTTTTTTATTATTATTTATATCATTCCGTATGTATTTTAACATGTAATTCTCAAAAATATGACAGATTTTTCATGAAGGAAGTATAAATTTCTTTCTGAAAAAACCCAAGATATTGCTGATATCACTGGTAATCTTTTTACCAAATATATTTATGTATTTATCAAACTTTTCTGGTTATTAAGACTGGCTAAATCTGAAATAAAACTTCCTTATTTTATCATTTGATCTGAATTAATAGGATATCTTTATGAAGCAAGTTTCATTCAATAATTCATGAAAAACGTACCTCATCTTTTTTATGCATATTTAATTATACATTATTATTTACTTGACCTTTACTTTAATAATTCATTTTTAAATTATCTTACTTTTTATCATTTTAGTTTATTACTTTACTTTATTATTTTAATATTTTACTATACTGTAAGCATTCACTATAATTTTGATTGCATTATTACATTCAAATTACGGGTCATTCCATGTCAAATCAACACACCTATTTTACCTCACCATCTCAGATTTTAATGAACTGTGGCACATAGTTAGTACTTATATAGACTAAGAAAAATACCAATTTTTTTCAAAATATATCTATCCGTTTTAAAAATATGGTTATGTAAACTTTTCAAAAATTGTCAAAAAATGGCAGTTTGACAAATTTTCAAATCATCACAGGGTCTCTCCTAATTAAGATAGGAAGGTGAAAAAAGTGTAATATTGCAGCATTTTGTATGGACTTTAATATGATATGCAACATGATACAGGTTTCAGAAAAAAAAATTTCAAAATTTAAATTTAAATTTTAAAATTTAAATTGTGAAAAAAACGTTTTTTTTAAAAATTTCAAAAAATTAGAGAAAGTAAGTTATATTATTGCAAAACATTACAGAAAGTTTCAAAATGGGACAACAATGGGTTCATAGAAAAAATAATTTTTTAAAAATGGGCTTTTTCATCAATTTCAAGTATGATGCGAAAAATCCATGAAAATTTTACTTTTAATGTATGTCACAGGACAGAATTTGAAAAAAAAAAAAAAAAAGAAAAAAAAAAAAAGAATGTAAATTCAAAATTTTGATTTTATTTTAAAATTTCAAATGTGAAAAAAATTTTTGATTTTATTTTTTTTCTTCAAAAAAATATAGAAAATAAGTTGTAAAATGAGACAACAATGTATTCATAGGGGGAAAAAAAATTAAGTGTGATTTTTTTTAAAATACAAACAATCATAGAAAATATGTTGTATTATTGTAAAATAGTATACAATGTTTGAAAATGGGAGAACAGATCCATATTAAAAATAACTTTAAATGAGCATATTTTACTAAATTGGGGTTATATAGAATAAAAGAAAAAGAAAAAACTCATAAAACAAGAAACTCAAAATTAATATTTAATCTGCTATAAATGATGATATAGGAAAGCAGAAAACAATGTTTTTATTAAATAAAATTGTTCAGTTGCTAGGTAATCCTAATGTATAATTTATGTTTTCATATAAAATTCTGCAAAATAATACTTTCACACCTTCCTATCTTAATTAGAAGGGATTTTTTGGTAACCACTCTCTGTCTGTAGGTCTGGCCTGTCTCAAACTGTCAAGGGTTTGTTATCTATTGACTACTTGAGATAAGACAGATCAAAGGTCAGCCATGGGTATCACCAGTCAACAGCACTGCAATCAGTATAATCTTGGAATCAGTTCTGTTTGGATGTAGAATGAAGAATATTAGTATATTGATCAGTTTTGGTTTCAGAATATAGGAATATTCTTTTTCATTTAAAATAGTGTTCTTTCTTTTTTATGTGAATGAGTTTTCACAAAGTTTCTAAAGTTTTTCAGGATATTTTATGCAAGAACTTTTTAAAACTTTGTGTTTCTTAGTTTAAAGATTAAATTCTGTTTTGTAATGTGGATTCTTTTAAAAGTACATTTTCAACTGCAGTTTATTTGATTCTGTGAGAAGAATTTAATAGAGGTCCGATTGAAATAAGAAATGGCACAATGTCAGTTTTCAAATGTTACTTGTTTCAATCCATTTAAGAAAAGTAATCACACCATAAGGGATAAGAAAAAGTTAAGAAAGGTTACAAATTGGATATGTGATTTGTATCCTGATTTGCCCAAACATGCAAAAGTTTGTGATTACTGCCGGAAAGAATTAGCAAAGTTAAAAGATCAGAGCACTTCTACTCATCAAGAAGAAGAAATTTCAGATTCAGAAGATCCTAGCTTTTCTGCTGAATCACATGTGATCGCAACATTAAATTCTTCACTATATGAATTAGGAGAGTCCCCTATCGATAGGAAAAAAATTAAATCAAAACAATATGCAAGTAAAAAAGTTAAAACAATAGACTCAGCCCTAAAAAGAAATTTGTTTGTATCAGCAAAAGAGTCTTCAGAAAGTGATAATGCTGAAGATTTAGATAAAACAGTTTTGCAAAATCTTATAGAGAATTTTTCAAATACAACAAGTAGGACAAAAAAACTTATGATATTGACTTGCCTACCGGAAAGTTGGGGTATCAGAAAAATCATGCGTGAGTTTAACGCACCTAACTATATGGTACGTCAATCAAAAAAACTGTTGAAAGAAAAAGGAATATTGGAAACCCCAAATTCTAAGCCAGGTAAAAATCTTTCTACTGAGATAGTTAACACGGTCACTTTATTTTATGAAAGTGATGAGATAAGCAGATCAATGCCCGGAATTAAAGATTGTATCAGTATCACTGACCAAAGTGGAAACAAAGTAAAAGTTTATAAAAGGCTCATTTTATGCAATCTAAAAGAGGCTCATGTACTATTCAAAGAAAAGTTTCCAGACTTAAAAATTAGTTTTTCTAAGTTTGCAGAGCTCCGTCCAAAGCGTTGCATTTTGGCTGGGTCAAAAGGTACACACACAGTTTGTGTTTGCACGACTCACCAAAATGTCAAGTTAATGATAGAAAACGTTAAAATGGGTGCAATTACCAATGCCGAATTGCCAACTTACAAACATTGCATATCAAAAATGTTGTGCAATCCACCGTCAATAGACTGCAACATGTCTGAATGCTCATCTTGCCCTGGTGATTTTGAAATACGGAATATTTTAGAGAAATCATTCGAGGATAATTTAACACTAGAACGGCGGCAAGGGGTCATTTTGACCCCTGCCAAACGAATACATGTCGATTCGAACCAGAAAACTTTTTATAATTTAAAATTAATATATGCTGCACAAAAATAACTTAAATTAATAAGTTAAATAGTTTTAAGTAAAAATTCTGATGTGAAATATTTTTATAAAACTTGAGTAAAATTTCCCGCCGTTCTAGTGTTAATAGAAAAAGTCACATTTAGACAGTGGGTTTCTGTAGATCGCTGCAATTTAGAGACTCTGCAGAAATCATCAGCAGAATTTATTGAATATTTTTGTGACAAACTGTCAACCTTGGTTAGACACGATTTCATTGCAAGACAGCAATCATCTTTTATGAATCAAGTAAAAGAAAATTTGAAAGAATCAGAATTTGCTGTTGTGCTTGATTTTTCTGAAAATTACAGCATGGTTATTCAAGATGAAGCTCAAAGTTACCACTGGGCTAATGAACAAGCCACAATTCATCCGTTTGTAGTGTACTACAAAAGGGAAAATACAGTTGAGCACTTAAACTATGTTGTAATTTCAGACTGTTTGGAGCATAATACTGTTGCTGTGTACACCTTCCAAAAGAAATTCATTAAATTTCTCGAAAATAAATTTCAAAAAGCCCCAACAAAGATTTTCTATTTTTCAGATGGATGTGCTGCCCAGTATAAAAATAAGAAAAATTTCTCCAACCTATGTTTTCATAAAGAAGATTTTAATATTGAAGCTGAATGGCACTTTTCAGCCACAGCTCATGGGAAAGGGCCTTGTGATGGACTGGGTGGCACAATTAAGAGACAGGCAGCAAGAGCTAGCTTACAGCGACCTTATGAAAATCAAATAGTAACACCTCTTCAATTACATAAATGGGCCGAATCCAATTTTTCTTCAAAAATAACCTTTGCATTTTCAACACAGGAAGATTACATTAATTCAGAAATATTTTTAAAAGATAGGTTCAACAAAGCAGTTACCATTAAAGGAACACAGCAATATCATGCTTTCATTCCGGATAAATTAAATACATCAGACATATTTGTTAAATCATTTTCTGATTCTTCAAAATCATTTAAAGTAATAGTTTCAAAATCTGATGATAAACTATCATTATCAGATTGCAATGGATATATCACCGCTGCATATGACAAGCATTGGTGGCTTGCATATATCCTGGATAAAGATGAAGAACTTGATGAGCTTAAGGTCACATTTTTACATCCACATGGGCCATCTTCATCATTTTCTTATCCTAGCAAGCCAGATGTTCTATGGGTGCCACTTATGGATGTTTTATGTTCTGTTGAGCCTCTAACACCAACTGGGAGAACTTATGTTTTAACTAAAAAAGACATTTTGAAATCCAACAATTCATTGTCCAAAGTAATTCAATAACAAGAATTGTTAAAGGATTTGCATTGGTAAGGTTTTGTGTTATTTAACAATTTGACAATTTTGTACACCGTTATTTGAACTGACTGTAGTGTATCATATTGTATTATACATTTATCATATTACATTATGCATCATACTTTTTTTTATATTATATACTATTATACTTAAAATTGATGAAACTTTTTAAACACTATTTTTCCTATGAACCCATTGTTGTCCTATTTTCAAATTTCAAAATTATTGTAAAACTGTATATACTGTTTTACAATAATATTACTCATTTTTTAAATTATTTGAAACAAAAAAAAAGTTTTTAAGTCTTTATATTTGAACTATTTTAGTATATAATTGTATTATATTGTATCATATTACATTGCATCATATTGTATTGTACTGTATCACTTGAAATTGATGAAAAATCCAATTTTTAAAAAATTATTTTTTCTATGAACCCATTGTTGTCCCATTTTGAAACTTTCTGTAATGTTTTACAATAATATAATTTACTTTTCCTAATTTTTTTAAATTTTTTAAAAAAACGTTTTTTTTACAATTTAAATTTTAAAATTTAAATTGAAATTTTTTTTTTCTAAAACCTGTATTATGTTGCATATCATATTAAAGTCCATACAAAATGCTGCAATATGACACTTCTTTCACCTTCCTATCTTAATTAGGAGGGACCCTATGATGATTTGAAAATTTGTCAAACTGCCATTTTTTGACAATTTTTGAAAAGTTTACATAGCCATATTTTCAAAACGGATAGATATATTTTGAAAAAATTTGGTATTTTTCTTAGTCTATATATGTACTAACTATGTGCCATCGTTCATTAAAATCTGAGATGGTGAGGTAAAATTTTTTCAAAAAGTGTGTTGATTTGACATGGAATGACCCTTACCGTGTAAAAAATGTAAACAAACAATGACCAGAAATCCACAAAATTCTAAAATCCAGCTATCTCTGGTCCCAAGCTGTGCAAATTTAAGGGAGTCTGTACAATCATATGTAAAATTTATAATCTGTACTATTTATTATACTTTTTATAGGTATCTTGTAATTATTATTATTATAATAATTCAAATTTTTGAAAAAAAAAAAAAAAAACGCTGTTGTAATTAGATAGAAAACTGCAATGCATTTAAAAACTCAAAACATTGTTTGCAGATATGCACTTACACCTCTCCCCTCCTGACACCACCACAAACAATTTACTGTTAAAATGCAAAAGCATTTGCAGATCAACTACAGTCCGACGTATGTCCAGATATTGGAACCCACACTAATACCATAGAGGTGATCAAGAAAGAATCAAGCGTGCCTTTCAAAACACTCTGCACAAGGCTGAAAAGCAATTTGATTCTTACATCTTATGAATATGTGTGGAAAAAGAGCAATGATCACTCGATAGATGATTCAGTATTTAAACAGTAGGGGAGACCGGGGGAATGGCGACACCTTAAGGGAATTTAAATTTTTTCTCCTCGAAAAAATGTTTATTTTTTAATAGTAAAAATTCTAAAGCTGAATCATGATCTTTAGTATCTGTATAAATTTACCCGTAATCATAACTGTAAAGTAAGCATACATAAAAAAATATTTTTTAAACCTCTGCACAGTGGCGGGATTACCCAGGACACTGGGGTAATTCCGCCACTGTACCGGGGTAATGCCGCCACTCTTTAATGACCTAGTACATGCATCAAATGGATACTAGAAAACACACAACCTACTGAAAATAGTTAGAAAGCAATGTAATTGAGCAGAATAATGGTTATGCTTACAATTTACTTCATATTGGAAAAGTCACTCTGCTGAATCAGCTCCACTACATTAAAATGAGGCCATTTCTCACCCGATTTGCATGGCCGTGGCATTACCCCAAGAGGACAATATGCCGGAAATCCCCAAGCAAAGCCGAAAGAAGAACCGAACTTGTTCAACACACTGCATCAAAATGTCGGCGAATGCATGTAGATTACGGGTCATATTATCTTAAATACCTAATGTTACAATAAAAGGTGCTTAACTCTACTCATTTGAAGCTCCAAAATAACAAGCAACTAGATGAAAACTACATTTTTCACTAGAACAAACAAACAACGTACAGCAAAGTCACTCTCACTTTAGGCACTGTTTATATTGTTAGCCACTATAGTGCAGGCACATTCACTATCTCAAACTGCCCTTAGTTTTTAAACTAGGTGGGGTGGCGGCATAACCTGGGTTGGTGGCATTCCCCCGGTCTCCCCTACCTCCAGGATATTGTGAATGTGCAACTCCATACATCAAAGTTCCAACAGAGTCTGCTAGTGGAAAAAACCCAACAAAACCTTATAAAAAAAAAAAAAACAGAAGTTCTGGGGACAGAGACTCCACCAGGACAAAAAAGGCCCTAATCTTTTACAGACCCTCAAACTGCATAAACACACCATTTGTTTAAGTTTTTAGGTAAGTGAGATAATTCCTTATTTTTGCGATTTTTCCTTTTATGCAATTTTTTCATATTCTATGTTTTAAAATACATGTTTTTGCGTTATTTTGATAGTGGCCACCTTAATTTTTTTGCTTTTGTGTCAACTGCACCCAATAATTTTTCAGTTCATGAAATTATTCATAAGTGTTAATATTTATATAATAAAATTATGTTTATGGTTTATTTTCATTGAATATACCGGGATGAGTTCCATATCCTGTGCCGGAAGATTGATCCTGTGCCGTACCATTTGCAGGAATTAACAAGAAACATATGAAACAATTGTGAGATAAACAGGACAAAAATACTTAAAACAGCCTCATCAGTCTATAACTCACTTTTTTTTTTTCCTCAAGTAAAATACATATAAGCTTTTTCTCCAAAAACAAAACTTCGCAATAATCTTAGTGCCGCCAATTTGAATAACAGAATTCGTATTTCAATTTTCTGTTGTTATGAGTCGCCAAAATCATATATTTAAATCACAAATAGTTTACTGTTTGTGTTTACAATCGATAATGTTATTTTTTCCCGTGTGTTTCGATATTGTTTACAAAATTTATTATACCTGTCTGATGATTTGGAGACCTATTTAACTTGAAAAAACTGTGCTCACCTTTTAGAATGTGTTTAGGTTGCGACTTTTATTTGTAAATATTATATGTATTAGAAACACGGAATATTAGGGTAATAACATCCTGCTATACGTGTAGCGATTTTTTACGACAATATCATGGTCGTTGACAGAAAAACAGCTATTAAAATGTTGTAAACATGCACGGGAAAACAGTTAAAAGGTGCACAGGACAACCATTTTGTTTTGCAGCCAGAGCGGCAAAAACAAAATAGAACAGAAAGAGATAATGTTGCCACATGAGCAAAAAAGTGAATTTTTCAAATCCGTGGTAAATAGTTCTGGAATTTTCCCCAAAACTGTGTTTACGAAGGACCATCGGTTCGCCCACTCATAGAGGAGATTTTAACATGTGGAGTGGCTATCAAAATCGTATATAAAAAAAAAAGTTATATTTTCACCAGACGGCGCTATGAAAGAGTTTATTTTGCTATTTTTAGATTGACACTGCTAACATTATTTTGAAAGATAAATTTTACGAAAAACAGAATTAAAAAGATTTATGTTGGTACGCGATATATTAGGAATGAATTAAAATTCAGACATATATTATTAAGCCATTTAAGTATGAAACGTCCGATTTGAAAGCGGTTTTTTTTTATTTAGAAACTCTGAATTCACACCAGAAATTTTTAAATAGTAATTTTATGTTATTTTATTTGTGGAATATCTATCGACTTATAAAGCAAAAATAACTATTGAAACTTTTTGGTGAGAATTCTGAATTTCTAAAAACCCGCTTTCAAATCGAACGTTCCAACGTTCGATTTCGATTCGAACGGTTCAACCGAGTTCAACGATCGAACGTTGATTTTAAATGCATTTCGAACCGCATATTTCTAGACGCTGTAACTAACGGTTGGTTTTACACTTTCAAGCAATAAATTCGATGGTAGCTTAAGAAAATTAATTTTTTCGATGCATTTCTAAAACAATAACGGTATTCGCGATTTCCACACTATATTTCTAAACACTGTAGCCAGACTTTCGTATCTATGACTTTGATTAGATATATGGTTTCGTATATGGCATAAAAATCTTTGTTTCCGCGAAAAGGCTGCGAAATATTTGGCCGGTTCTGAAATTATCTGTATTTCAAAAATCTAGTTTTGGACAAAGAGCTTGCAAATAAGTAGAAGGAAAATGACAAGCCACTTTAACACAAAATCAAGCTGAGACTCAGCGCCAAAACTAGGGGGGGGGGGGCAGAGGGGGCTTGTGCACCGGGCGCCTGAACGAAGGGGTGCCAAATGAAGGAATATACCTTTGGAATGTATTATTTTCTTCTGATGGACTGATGGCTTCCATTATTATGAAACAGCCATTATAAATGAAGTGTTAGTAGAAGATGGAAGAGCAGCCGTAAAAAAATGGCCATAATTTTTTTTTTTTTTTTTGAACAAAAAAAATTTTTTTTTTAAATGTGTTTTTTTTTTTTTTAAGAAAAAAAATTTCAAAAAAATTTATTTTGAAAAAAAATATGGCCATTTTTTTTCCATTCTGACCAGAAAATCAGAGTTTAACTTTTTACGGTTGTTCTTTATTAGTAGTTAGGTCCTGCAGCATATGAAGTGCATAGCATTTACAGGGACACACGAGATTTCGGATACAGTACTGTATCCGAAGTATTTATTGTATATTAATGACATGGAAGTGCGTTTGCATTATGGTAGGTTTTTTTTAAGTTTAACAAAATTTTCGTGTACTACGGAGTGAGTATAAATGCTATAGATCATATACAGGGCTACACAAAAGAATTGAGTACATATATGACTATGGACGGTAATTGCGGAAATCGGTTTTTAAAATGTGTTATGCGTTTTCAAAAGTGTTTACACTGTAAAAATGACAGATTTTTCTTAAACTGCGGAAATTTGCTATAATCATGAACGAAAATATTGGATAACCACTTCCAAGTCACCCAATATTCCGAAGAGCGTTCCTTTATCTTTAGAAACCTCAGAAAACAATTTGCTTTCGAAATTTAAAGATGAATTTATAAAAAAATAAATTTTTATTAGCTGTCCGTAATTTTCGGAAATGTTTTCGAGTAGCTTTTCCAATGCATTAATCAGTTCTCTTTACCCGGAAAATCGGTTTTTCGTATGCTATCAGACCTCAACTAAACATTTTCATCTGCATAACTGAAATTATATGTGCAATTGTAACAGAAAAAATGTTAATGATAATGCTGTTAATTCTATATGTTTTTCAGTTAAACATGTTTGCTGAACATAAAAATATTTACTTGAGACCTCATAGCATCGGAAAACCGGTTTTCTGAACTGAGTAATGCACTGCAACGTTTGCGAAAACTACGAGCAGCTAATAAAAAATTATTTCTATAAATTCTTCTTCAACTTTCAAAGATAAATTATTTTGTGAGGTTTCTAAAGATAAAAGATTGCTATTCGGAATCTTGGGTGGTTCGGAAGAGGTTATTGCATATTTTCGTTCGTGATTATAGTGCATTTTTGTAAATTAAGAAGCATTTCTCTTTTGGGGGGTTTCGTTCATGTGACGAATCCCTATTCGTTTCACTCCTCTGTCTGTCTGTCACAGAGCCCGTTTTCAGAAACTATATAAGTTGGAGACTTGAAATTTTGCATACTTATAGCTAACACCTCACATCAAACGACAAATCATAAAATTTTGAAAAAGTCATATTTACCACTCTGGGCTCTAACTTATGTATTTTAAGCATTTTTTTTTTTTAATGGAGCCCCTAATTAAGTTGGAGACTTGAAATTTTGCATACTTATAGCTGAACACTTGCAATCACTCGACAAATCATAAAAAATTCAAAAAGTCTTACATTTACCTCTCCGGTCTCTAACTTGTGTATTTTAAGCAATTTTTCTAAACCTGCCCCTAATTAAGTTGGAGACTTGACATTTTGCATACTTATAGCAGAACACTTGTGATCACTCGAAAAATAATAAAATTTTCAAAAAGTCGTATATTATTTACCCCTCCAGGCTCTTGGAAACTTGTGTATTTTAAGCACTTTTTCTCCCCCCTTTTCATCCGGGGGCACTTTTCTAACTTTTGCCGACACCCCTCACGTGATATATCATTGCACAGCCCTTTGACCACTCTTTCATATTATGCACCATAGCCTCCACTTTTTACTGCCAGGTGGCGCTTACCTATCTCGGGTGCTACGGGCCCGATCCTCGACTAATATATCTACGCATAGGTTGTAAAGCGGAGTTTCGTTCGGATACATGTTTGTTTAGAGTAGAGTGCGCCCCTGGTTTTGAAATGTTGAACTAACAAGTTGTGCAAAAGGATAAAGTATTTTGAAAGGAATATTAAACGAAACCCTCTGTGCGATCTGTGATCCTACTTACCCACTTGTTTGCAGTCCGTCATAACATACATGGTCACAGTGACGTCACTGTAAGTCACTGTGGTCACGTTACAACTGTGACCAAAAGGCCACCACACAGCGATGTCACATTGTGACTGATGTGAACTTCTTAGAAAATTTTAAACAATTACAAAAATTCTTCAAAACATGTTATTTACAGTAAAAAGTATTTTTCTGACAATTAAAAAAAATTGTGACGTCACTATTATGTCACTACATGTAACGTACGTCTTATTATGTGACAAAAAACCCTACCATATTGTAAACTCACAGTGTGTCAAAACATACGTTAAGATTAAAACGTTTGCACGTCAAACAATAAAAATTATTCAGTGTTTGTTTCCGGCAAATATTTCACAACGAAATTAAAAACTTCATCAAAAAATATACATAAATAAAACACAAATTTAATAGACATGTAATCGAACTGCTCGCTTAGACTACTAAAACTATCTGAATTAAAAAAACTGCTGTAGGTAGTAAAATATTTGTCGATTTTTTCGACTATTAATTCTTGGAATGTTGCTAATATGAAAGTATCGCTATTGAATTTTAAAATTTTATTTGAATACATAATTGATATTTTTCGTATAAAAATGTTTTTTGGTGTTATTAGTGGTCAATCTAGAAGAATGTATTAACTGTAAATATATATTAGAGATTTCAATACTAAGAAAATGTTTTCCTCCTGTATTCTATAATCCGAGAAGTTAGTTTGTTATTTATAAATTATTCTTATCAGCGGAAATGGCAGAAAATAATATACAGGTGGAGAAAGCAAAGATTTGTTTGTGTGTGGGCATGGGAAGGGACGGAGTTTTGTAATAAAGTTATTATAATAAATAAAAACGCTTGCATATTTTCAGTAATAAATTTTTATGCTAGTGTTTAATTATTTTAAGTAATTCTTAAAAAATAAATTTTGCTACTTGTGTCACACTTTTTAAGTAAATTTAACTTTTTCCGAATATAAAATAAAATATAAAACTCATGGCGTAATTAATTACTCATATTTATTTCTTTTTGTTTCTAGAAATTTATTTTGAAAAATACTGTTATTTTACAAGCTGTTTTGCTCTACAGGAAATTAAAATAGAAAAAAAAAAGAGAATTGCCTGATCCCCCCCCCCCTTCCCTACTAAAAACATTATTTCGTCAGTTATTTTATTTCTTTTTTATGAACATATTTTGCAATTATTACGTATAATATATAATATAAACTTTACTTTTCTATTTTCAAAAGATCTTGCATTATTGCATACTAAAATGAATTTCAAATACTCTAAAAATTTAAGCATTGTTTAATTTGTTATACTCCCTGTATTAGTATAATTATTGTCATATTTGACAAAAAAGTAGCTTTACAAAACTTAAAACTTGAACTATTTTGAAACATATCGAAAAAAAGTTAAATGCATCAAAAAAATTTTGAAACAAGAAATTTTAATTGGATCTATGCTTATAAAAATATTACGTCATATAAATGTATAAGAACGGAAAAGACATCTGTTCTGTGCCTTGATAAAAAAAAAGAGCGCGAAAAACCGCTGACGATAAAAACTATTAAAGACAACATATTGCGTTTAATCTTTGGAACAGGCGGAGGGAGTTTTTTGCTGGACAATAGTTAGTGTTGTGAACGCAGTCTGTCAGATATAAATATTTAACCTAAAAAATTCATATATATAATCATTCCAAGATAATACTTTAGACAAAAATATCAGTCCGAGATAATTACACTAGCTTTGGTGTGGTTTAAAATGATTCTGATCATTGCTATTGTACTTATTATTGGACATATTTTCTACTTCCAAAATTTTTTCTTTCTAAAACATGGATTACATCGGAATTTAAAGAACAAGGTTAAGGGAAAAAAAGGTATAAAAAATATTTTATTCCAGAGTTTGCTTTTCTTTAAATTATAACGATTTTAGTATTTTCTTATAAACATTTCATTAACCTAATAAAGTTTAGTAGATTTATTATTTAATTTATTGAAATAAATAACTGTCTATCAACAATTTTAATCAGATGATTAAAATCAATTATATAAATTTATTTTAATCAGATTTGTTTTCTTTTAAAATTTTATAGGTTAAAATCACACGTTTTCTCAAACTTTAAAATGACGTAAAAAAAATATTCTAATCAAAGTTTAACATAATTAGCAAATATTTAAATGTAATTTAAATGCGTAATTAAATTTTAACATACTAAATAAAAAGACCTTTTTATAGAATAAAATTTTTTGATGGTCTGAAGCAATTTACGTTGCACATTTTTATTTAAAAATTAATATATGTTCAGAATATATATTCAGAAGAAATAAGAATTTTTTTACATAATGGAGAAGTACTATTTAAAGGAAATCATGCATATGTAGTATTAAGGGGGAAAAATCAGTGTCAATGAGTATTATTCGATGTGAGAAAAGTTATAAAAATTTATAAAGAGATATCCTTAGCTGGTAAGAACTTTTCAGTTAAACATTATGAACGAAAAGTTTTCAAAGTAAACCGTTGTCTCAATTTGTTGAGAAATATAGAAATTATGCAACCCAGTGAGAATTTAAATATGGTTTTATTGAAAGATTTTAATTGTTAAATAACATACCCATGTACTTGAATGAATGAAGCTAAAATGTAAAATATATTTCATTATATATTTTTTAAATTCTGGATACTTTTAATATTTTATTTCCTGATTGATTTTATACACATAAACTTCAAAATATCTATACTATGCACTCTATTAGAAAACAGACTGATTAAAGGGGGCTTGTTATTATAATTATCATCTAATCCTGTAAATAACATAATAATAATGAACCAATGTGTGTTTCTATTTTGTGCTTATGATTTGAATTTTTATACTTTATTCGCATAAAAATGGCTAACTATTTTATATTATTTTCATTATATTTTATTTTTCTGTGTCATATAAAAGTAAATATGGTTACCTGCATTTGTAACAGACTGTATATATAAAATTTTCATCACACGTTATTCTAAAACCTTTACAGTAAATTAAAAACTTCATCAAAAAATGTACATAAATAAAACACAAATTTAATAAACATATAATCGAACGGCTCGCTTAAACTACTAAAATTATTAGAATTAAAAAAAAAAAACTGGTGTAGGTAGTAAAATCTTTGGCGATTTCTTCGACTATTAACTCTTGGAATGTTGCTAATATGAAAGTATCGCTGTTGAATTTCAAAACTTTATTTGAATACATAATTGATATTTTTCATATAAAAATGCTTTTTGGTGTTATTAGTCAAATATATTAATTTTAAATATGTAATAGAGATTTCAATAATAATAAAAAATGTTTTTCTCCTGTATTCTATAATCCGGGAAGTTGTACTATTCTTTATAATATCAGAGCTATAGTGGCCTTGGCAACAGACATACAGCCTGATAGATCCTCGGCAAATTGTATAAAAAGTTTCACATTAGACTCCGAATAGAGTAGCTGTGGTGCATAAACATTTAATGATCGTTGTTTCCTAAAAATCATAGACAGTAAGAGTTGTTATTATTGTTACTATATAATTTCATAAATTTTTAAAGTTATTTTTTTATAACCAAAAGATGTTTTTAAATATGTGTTTTACTGCAGGCAGACTTTGATATAAAATGGATTAACTTTTTGTATCACCTCACCGTGCTGCATATTTGCAACATACCCCAAAGTCAAGGTGACTTAAACTTAATGGGGAAAAAAATCATGATTTTTTTTTTAAATCGGATTTTGTTTACTTAAATTAGATTTTTTTAAATTTAAATCGGATTTTTATGATTTTTTTCCCTGCATTAAAACACGGACTAGCTTTTAGTACTTGTAGGTTTCTAAAACAATTAAACCTGTAATTGCTAAGATAATCTATGTTTTAAGCTTTAATTATAATTATTAATTAGTGTACTTAGAGTGATTATAAAACACCATTCATTTTCATTAGTAGTATGCAATAATGTTACATACATTGATATTTTGTAATAATTATCTAAAACTGTATTAAATACTATTGATATTTACAGTTATTAAAATTATTAATCTCTGCACTTAATATCAAATAGTTGACAATGTTTGAAATTAATCATTTTTCCAACAATTAACTCTCTAATTAGGAAAAAAAGTTATGTTTTAATTCCTAAAATGATAATTTAATATTCATTATAGAAAAAAGAGGTGCTAGTTCAGTAAATACAGAGCATTACTTCATGAGTAAATGTATTAGTAATGTGTTTAGTAATGCTATAAGAAAAAAGTATATAATTTGTTAATATGATAAATAAAGTGACATTAATTTTTAAAGATTTTATTAATTTCAAATTGAAAAATACAATTAAATAACGACATGATTTAACCATCTCTTGTATTTTCTAAAAAAATAAAGTTCTATAATTTTTGCAAGGTCTTGGGCACACTGATTTAGAAATATTGTGGTATGGGGAAGTTTTTTACACGAAATCTCCGATTGCAACTAAAGGTGAATTTCACCTTTAAAAAAAAAAAAAAAAAAAAAAAAAAAGGGTGTATTTCGCCAATTTTGAAAAAAAGCAGGGTGCTGGAACTTTAAAAAATGGCCTAGAGGGAACAGTAAGTAATTACAGAATTAATAAAAACTGCAAATAAATATAATTTAGTTAGTGGCACAAATAACAAAACAAGCAAGTGTGGTTTGCAGCTCATCTTGCATTTGTACAAAGGAATATTACTATTAAGTACCAACATCTAAACTTACACACATGTATATATGTTAACTAAATATATATTATATATATATTTGTATTATATATGTATTTTGTAAGGTATATAACTGTGTTTATTGTTTAAAATGTAACCTGTGCAGTCAAATGTATATAGGAGAGACCTCTACTCCTTTAAATAAGAGATTCAACAATCACAAATCAGACATTAGAAATCTTAATTAAAAAAAAGAGGATCAAGAAATAGAAATTTCACATTTTTCAGAACATGGCATAGATAACATAAGGATTTCTATATTATGTATTATACCTAATAAAATGGAAAGAAAGATTCGTGAAAAGGATATGATGATAAAGTTTGGTACGGTATATCCATATGGACTTAATGTTATGTTTAACCATAGTAATAAGGAAAGGGCATGTTTACAAACAAACACTTCCGTCAACCAATCTACCAACTACATTTTTGTCATAACGATCATTGCAGAAATAGTCTTGGCGAAGTAGGCCAATCATATCAGAGACCTGTTAAACGTAGACCAATCAAATTTCCCTAGCTCATCTGTACAGGTAGGAGTCATAATGAATGAACAGGTTTTTCTTGCTAACCAACAGTAATATGACCAACAGTGACGTCAGCTGCCCTTTCCTTATATAATTAAAAACTTTAAAACTAAAAATTTAGATGATACAATTTACGACAAAATTAATCATGACTTTGGAAATGTGTTGATTAGAAATAGTAATCACTGTACTAAGATGAATCATTTGAAAAAATTAAATACTTGTACAGACATAATAAATGCAATAATTAATTATAAAGGTGAGCGAAAAGTTAATGCTATTAAAGGCTTGATTTTCAACATTAAAAAGAAATTAATTCCCGTAACTCTAAGAACTTTACAGGGTAGGGTAGAAAATGGGAATGTTGACTTAGGTTTGGATTTATTGAGGTATAGAATCAAGACACAAAAATTACAAATGTATTGTAACATTGATTATGGCCAAGTAAGTGCAGTAAATAAAATCTATTTTATAATGGATTATTTGGATGATAGCCATAGGGAAGTAAATTACAATAAAATGTTGAACAAATATAATGAATTACTACCTGTCGGAAAACTAAAAATAGTTAAGGCTTTTAAATATGATAAGCGTTTGGGGAGAACTATTTTTAATTATAATGCTTTTGCTAAAGTTCTTAAGAGAAGTATGGCAGGGAGTATCTGCCATTGCAATGATTCTGAATTTGTTAATTATATAGACAAGTATCATGGACATGTTATTACTGGAGATCTAAAGATAGTAAAGGATGAGGAGTTGAGGAGGTTAATGGAGTACGGTACAAAATATCGTGTGAAACGTACTGTAACTAAAAGTGTTGCAATTAAACGTTTTACAATTAACATAGATATATTTATAAATAAACTAATGTATAGATATAATTTGCCTTCCAGTGTTTTTACGAGTGGAAGTACTATATATTAAGAGATTTTAAACGAGAATTTCCAGAGATCTTGACGGAGTTAATAGGTAGAAATACAACAAACTTACACATTCAATTAAAGAAATTCAGGAAAATTTTATAATCACCTACGTGGATAAAGCAAATACAAGCTACGCTCTGATATGTAAGGTACTTTATGGTAATTTTGAGTGATTGCTACAATAATAAAAATAACTATTTACCTTTAAATTCGAAAGCTGCAGTAATAGAAAATAGGATTAAAGCCTTCTACAAAAAAGTTAAGCTGAAACAAATGAGTCAAAGTTTCCCTTATCTCATATTAGTGCCTAAATTCCATAAAACCCCTATCAAATTCAGAAGTGTGACTTGTGGTTTTGGATCATATATTGGTGTTGCTAGCAAGGCATTTCTGGGGGTATTGGAAGGAGTGTTTGACGGAGTGATGGGGGGGAGAAACGTCTTTTATTATCAAAAATAGCTATACACTATTAGATAATCTGAATAAATTAAAAAATATTACTAGTTTATACGCTTATGATTTTACAGACCTCTATAACACAATTGATTTGACAGATTTAAAAGAAAAAATAGCAGATTTTTATAATACAAATAGTACTTTGGATGTTCATAGTGATTTTTTAATGAATTTACTTCAGTTGGTAGTACAAGAAAACTACCTCTACGAAGGTAATACAATATTTAAACAGATTCGAGGTATTCCAATGGGAGGGAGTTGCAGTTCCATTTTGGCAGACATCTATTTAGATATATATGAAAAAAATACAATTTAAACAGTAATACATTAGCCTATAGATATATAGATGATGTTTTGATAGTCAAATTAAATAATGATATTGAAAAAATTGATTTTACATATTATCCTACGTCTCTGAGTCTGGAACCCTCCTCCCAGAATTGTAAAAATGTTAATTTTCTAGATGTGAACTTAAACATAGAAAGTGAAAATTTGATATCTAAGCTATTTGACAAGCGAAATGATTTTGATTTTAATACCTTAAAGTTGATATATTTTGATTCAAATGTTCATGTATCGGTTAAAAGAAATGTCCTAAGAAACAGCTTAATACGAATCCAAAGACTGAGTACTAGAGTTAAAGATATGATTAATGGCATTTTGGATTGGTGTCGTCAAGGATTCAAACAGGGTTATCCTCGCAATTTCATCAGGAGAATAACTAGTGAATTTATTAAGAGTAGCAGTTACGGAACTGAACTGAATTCAGTGATGGATGAGAATGGTGGTTTTGATGCGTTGATTGATCTAATGAGATAGAAAGATATTTTGTTGGATTTGGTAGATCAGTTTGGTTTTTCATGGTTTTTCATTTTTGGTCTTGGCGAGTGAAGGGGGACGTAGCATGCGTAAAGTCTGACTTAACCCTGCAAAGCATGTCGTTAACCATGCCGCTCGCCTTCTGTTCTGTTTTGCTGTTATAAATATTTTCCTTAGTTTGGTTTTAAGTATTAATGTTTATGTTGGTTGTTTTAATATTTTTGATGTAGAGTTTCAGTTTAAATATGGTGAGTGATGAAGTTTGATATTTGTTTGTGGTTTTAAATATATAATATATATATATATTATATATATGTTTATTTATATGAAAATTAGTTACACATACAGAGTAAATATAAGAATAACCAATTATATCGAAAATCCTCAAAATATCAAAGAGCAGCATTGTTACAATTCAGTGGGGGTTATTAGTATACGGTGCTTATAAAAAAACTGCCTTTTTAATTTTTAACTAATTTCTTTATTTTATGTATACGAGTTCAAAATTAAAAACTTTTATTCAGCCTCTACCGAAGAAGCTCTTTCTCAGCTTAACATTTTTATACCAATTAGTTCTCTTTCTATGCTTTATAATAGTGTGTTTACTCGCGTAATAGCCTCACACCTCGATTTGAAGCAGAAAAAAATCATCAAAATATTTCTTCGCATAAATTGAATGGATGAAAGATTGGGTTCGCAATATTTGGAAGAAAAGGTCTAGAATAATGCTAAAAAAGCCAGCCATGCTGGCACTCGATAATTTCCGCGGACATCTTGTTGATGATGTAAAGAAGGAGCATTCAGAAGGCAAAACAGATCTTGTGATAATTTCTGGAAGACTCACATCGATTTTGCAACCTTTCGTCGTATCGGTTAACAAACCGTTTAAAGACAATATAAGACGAGTATATGGATATAGAGAACAAAGAAAAAACTCGGAATGAAAAAGTAACGCGTCAATCCCTGGGACTAATATGTAGTTGGATATTACAAAGCTTGACTTTAATAACAAGCGATATAATTTCAAAAAGTTTTAAGAAGACGAGTATCTCCGACGCTTTGGACGGAAGCGAAGATGACATTTTATGGAATGACGGAGATTCTTCAGACACCGATCACATTACAATAGGGATACTAATACCTTCAGTGAAAGTGATTTATTATGAGAATTTTTTGTCAAAAATTTCACAAAGATTATTTGTAAATTTTACGTCTATAAAAATATTACCATAAAAAGATAAATGGTATTTAATAAATGGCACATAATTTGGAAAAACGTGAAATTTTGTCAATAAATCGTGCAAATAAGACGAATTTCGCCGAAGGATCGTGAAAAAAAAGCAAATTTCGACAAAGTATCGGGGTAAAAACATTCTGAAATTTTTCTGTGAACTTCAGAATTTTCTTTTACTCATAATCACTCCTGCCTCCATTGCCTAGGTTCATTGATTGGACTCGAATAGCGATTTCATTTTTCAATAAATGTCTTGCAACTTAACGCTGTCACAACATTGTCATTGTAGTCACAAAATCGTCCCAAATCACACAATTTCCACAAAATTGTCGCAGTGTGACTTCACAACATTGTCAGTGTCGTCACAGAATCATCACAGTGTTAATGACAATTTCGTCACAAATGTGACATATTTCACAAATTGGTCTCACCGTGACTTCACAAATTGTCACAATATGACGCCACAAATGAGCTCTAAAACGGCCATAACGGCTTCACGTTCTAGTCACTATGACTTCACATCGACATCGCGTGACGTAACATTCACGGTCACAAAGTCACAGTAGGACTTCACAACGACGTCACCATGCCTTACGGGGTGTACCCAGGTATATTGTTTACTTTATTTACCTAAATATCGAAGTTTTGTTAAAGTATTCTGGAAGTGATGTAAAGTGTTTCATAATCTATATTAAAGTATGATATTTATTTCTTGTTTTAAAACTATTTTTACTATTATACTTACTTTTTAAAGCACATAATGAAAATGTTGTTGCATATTTTGACAAAATATAAAGATAAAAAACAAAATACAATAACAGTACAATTCACCGTCCCTTACTATCCAAAAAGAATAAATATAAATGTAAAAAATTCTTTTCTAAGACACACGATTTCATTAAAATTTACACAAATGTAGAAGATATATATGTTAATTTAAATGCACTAAAAAGTAGAAATGTCTTGAAAAAAATCCTTAAATGCACGGAGTTTAAATTAAATTGCGTTCTACTCGATTATGGAAGATTATCATTATGGCGAATATCGATATGGAAGTGAAGTGTCTGCTACGCGTCACTTCCACGTTTTAGGGAATCTAACTCCATCAGTTTACTAAATAGCTCGATGTACTTCAATTCATTAAAGATGCGTTTAGTAGTAACTAAATTATATTTTAACACCTATATTTACAAATAAAATTACAGATTACATTATTAAAACATTAATTGAACTGCGTCTAAAACGCTTCGCGAGACAGTCTTTTATCGTCCTTACGAGACGAGAGCCGGCAACCAACAGAGTCCACATGAGAGTTCTAAGAGAGTCTGGGGAGAGAATCAGTGCGCTGATGTGTGCTGCCATCTATTGTTTTAGTTCGGAGTTAATATTCATTAAATAACACAAAACTGCGAATGTCCACTAACTCTTGCAGATGCTGCAGTACCCACCTCCTAGCAATGTGCTAAGAAAAACGCACAGGGCGACGAATGGAACGTCCAGACCTGGAGACAGGAGCCTGATCTGTAGGTTCGGCTATTGGAATGTCTATCTCTTCTTCGACATCTGTAGGTGTGGCTGGTACGTCCTCTATTAATGTGAAGCGATATAATTTCGATGTAATAGCGATAATAATAGCGAATGTAATAGCGATATAACCATCTTTTAGCCTATCAACTGAGACTACTGCCTCTTTTCCATCTTTTTGGACTCTTATCTGTTCTGTCGATGACAAAAAACGGCCCGTCATATGGTGGTCGCAAAGGTGCCCGCACAGCATCGTGGCGGATGAAAACAAGGGTGCATTTCATCAAGTCCATTGGCAGGAAGAAGCGCTTTTGCACCCGAGTTGGTGTAAGCCGTAGCTGCATCATAAACTGCTTGAATGATTTAACAAAGTCTGGAGTATGAATATTTTCAGCAGAAGATGAAAAAAATTTACCTGGTAGCCGAATCGTTTGTCCATACATCAGATCTGAAGGTGTGCATTTTAAGTCTTGCCGAAATGTGGCTCTTAACCCCAACAAAACTGTCGGGAGTATCTCCGTCCACCAATCTGTCAGGTATGCTTTAAGGGCGGATTTTAAAGTAAGATGTCAATTTTCAATCATACCGTTAGCCTGAGGGTGGAAAGAACATGTATGAATATCCTTGGAACCAAGTAAGTTGGCCAGGGAACAAAAAAGACGAGATTCAAATTGATGGCCCTGGTCAGTTGTTATGATTTTGGGTACGCCAAAACGTGCAATCCAGATTTTATAAAATGCATTAGCAACTGTCTCAGCTTCGATATTTTTAAGAGGCTCGGCCTCAACCCAACCAGTAAATCTATCAAAAATTGTGAGGCAATACATAAAATTTTGAGATATTGGAAGAGGGCCGATTAAATTCAAATGGATATGAGAAAAACGCTGATTTTCGACAGGAATATTACTGATCGGGGCTTTAGTGTGAGTCAGAATTTTAACTCGCTGGCATGAAATGCACGTCTTGGCCCACTTATCACAATCAGCTTTAATATTAGGCCAAACAAAACGGTCAATGATGAGTTTAATGGTAGATTTACGACCAGGATGAGAAATGTTATGCAGAGCGTCGATAACTATCTTTCGTTGAGTTAACGGGATAAAAGGTCTGGTTTTTCCAGTAGATGTGTCACAATAAAGTTCCACAGAGCTGCCGGGCATAACGAATTTACTGAGCTTAAGCGATGATGAATTATCTGCCAAGCAAGTTCGTAACTCATTATCAGTGGTCTGATCCTCAGCTATTTGCTCATAGTTAATTGGAATAGGACAAGTTATGGCTTCGGTTCGCGAGAGTGCATTGGCTGGTATGTTATCAACCTTCTTAACGTGCCTAATATTGGTGGTGAACTGGCTAATGAAATCCAGTAGTCGCAATTGACGTGGGGAACACTTGTCGCTTTTTTGGGAAAAAGCATAAGTAAGTGGTTTGTGATCAGTGTATAAGGTGAAATTACGACCTTCCAGCATAAAACGAAAATGTTTAATAACAAAATAAGCAGTCAACAACTCTCTATCATACGCGGAATACTTTTTTTCAGTATCGGACAATTTGCGCGAAAAGAAACCTAACGGCTGAAGGTCATGCTCCTCCACTTGATGCAATGCCGCGCCTATAGTGAAATCGCTAGCATCTACAAAATAAGGCAAGTTGAGCATTTGGCGAAGTGCTAAAAAGCAAAGCTGCATTTGCGAGCTGACGTTTCGAATTCTCAAATGCTTTACTGCTCTCTTCGCTTCACACGATCTCACTTTTGTCCGACTTCCGGGAACCTTTTAAGTAATCACTTAAAAATGATTGGACATGGGCAGCCTGCGGGATATTACGCCGATAATAATTAAGTAACCCAAGATATCGCCTCAGATCTTCAACAGTTTTCGGCTTATCGTAATTCAAGATAGGTGTTACTCTCTCAGGCATTGACCTTATACTCTGCTCGTTAATGAGGTATCCCAAGAAAGACAATTCCTGAACACCCAGAACACATTTATCTACATTAATTCGAATGCTCTATTCAGAAAGGGGACTGAAAAACATATCTAAGTGCTTAGCATGCTCCTGCTCAGATGAACTACTAATTAATATGTCATCGATGTAGTCAAAAGCAAAATCAAAACCGTGTAGCACTTCGTTCATAAAACGTTGGAATGTTTGAGCCGCGCACTTTAAACCGAATGGCATAAATACAAATTCAAAAAGTCCAAACGGTGTGGTAATTGCCGTTTTGGCACATCATCGGGATGCACCGGAATTTGGTGATATGCTCTTGTAAGATGAATTTTCGAAAAATATTTTTTTATGCAAATTTTGAGCAAAATCATGCAAGTGTGGTAAAGGATATCTATCCATCTGAGTTTGTTTATTTAGGGCGCGATAATCACCGGTGGGGCGAAATTCACCGTTAGCTTTCGGAACCATATGCAGGAAATTTGACCAATTCGATTTGCTAGGCCCACAGATACCTGTTCCATCATGGTCTGGAATTCCTGCTTTGCGATTGCCAATTGCTTTGGATTCAACCGCCGCGGACGACTGAAGACTGGCTGTCCATTTGTAATTATTCTATGCACGGTATTGTGCTTTGGCTTGAGCGATGCAGGGTAAGGGCAAATGATATCCTTGTATTTATTTAAAATGTCATGAAATTTTTCGCTACTAGAAACAAGTGTAACACTTTTGTTGTGGCTGTTAATGGTAGTGTCTTTGGAAGAAAACTTTGTGAGTGGGTCGTGTAAACAAGAATTTTTCAAATCAATTAATAATCCATAATGTTTTAAAAAATCGGCGCCGATAATTGGTTTACTAACATTAGCGATTATGAATGGCCATATTAATTCGCGTCGTAAATTTAGGCTTAGTGTTACCGTTTTTGTACCATATGTTTTGATTGGAGAATTGCTGACTGAATACAGTGTTAAATTAGAAGGGGCAACAAAAGACATCTTGGCCGTATATGGCAAAACACAAACATCGCTACCGCTATCGATTAAATAATGGCGTCGAGAGGTAGGATCGTGAATGAAAAGGCGACTGGATGTGTTGACATTGAAATCACATTTCGCCACATGCGATTTCCTCTCTAGTTTTCTGATTTTGTAAAATTACATGGAGGGCGGCATTGTCTTGCTTTGTCGGCGAAAATTGCTGGATACCAACATAAGCCTCCTTTCATGCGCTTAGGAGTCTGTGATCTATGCCTTCTATGTATAGAACGGTCCCGAGATCTATTTTTTCGCCGCTGGCTAAAGCGTGATAAATGCTTCACTTGTTCGCTCAACTTCGCGATCTGCGCCTGCAACTCTAAAACTGACGCGTTTCCTTTATTTTGTTCGAAGCGCCGTTGTGTTTCCGCGACCTGTGGAATTGCCACCTCGATAATTTTGTCAGCCATTTGATCAAGTTTATCTAAATTGCCCTCCGAAACAGATAAAATGGCTTGAGTTTCTTTCGGTAAGCGTTGTATCCATAGCGTTTTTAAAAATTCTTCGCCAACATTTTCCTGGTCGAGCTGTCGCATTTTCCGTAAAAGGTGTGATGGCTTTTCATCCTCCAAAACCGTATGCATTAGCAGATCTTTCACTCGCTTTTGCTCAGAATCCGCAAACTCAGCGATCAAGCGATTTTTAAGAGTTAAATACAAATCAGCATTCGTGGGATTTTACACAATATTGCTCACATAAGAAAGTACTTCAGAATTGAGAGCCGAAACCACGGTGTAATACTTCGTAGTATCTTGGATAATATTATTTAAAATAAACTGCGTTTCAATATTTATAAAACATAAGTCTGCTTCTTTGTCCCAAAAAGGGGGAAATTTAACTGCGACTTTCTCAATCTGTTGCGGGAGATCGTTTGGCGGCATCGTAAATACAAAAAATAAAACAATGAGCACTCCTGACAGAAACCGTGAACGGAAATAAATTAGCCACTTACCTTCCGTAATGTCACATGGGGAATGCGGAAACTTCCATCTGTAACCAGAACTGGCAAAAAGAAATAATTAGTCCCCAATCAAATCTGGTAAAACGGAATGCTGAGGAATTGAAGGAACAGTGTTGTTTGTGTGCCCATTAGTCCTTAATGCAAGGTCACCACTTGAAGTGTCTGCTACGCGTCACTTCCACGTTTTAGGGAATCTAACCCCATCAGTTTACTAAATAGCTCGATGTACTTCAATTCATTAAAGATGCGTTTAGTAGTAACTAAATTATATTTTATCACCTATATTTACAAATAAAATTACAGATTACATTATTAAAACATTAGTTGAACTGCGTCTACAAACGCTTCGCGAGACAGTCTTTTATCGTCCTTGCGAGACGAGAGCCGGCAACCAACTGAGTCCACATGAGAGTTCTAAGAGAGTCTGGGGAGAGAATCAGTGCGCTGATGTGAGCTGCCATCTATCGTTTTAGTACGGAGTTAATGTTCATTAAATAACACATAACTGCGAATGTCCACTAACTCTTGCAGATGCTGCAGAAGATATTAAATGGGAATTTTACAAAATTAGCCAGTTATCGCCAAGTTGGCTTCATATATGGCAACTTATTTTTGTCGCCAAATTTGGCAATATTTCGCCAAGTTGACTAAAATCTGACGCTGTTGTGGTAACCCTGTCATTAGTGTTTTCAACAAATACTCATTAAAAGTGATAAAATATACCTTTACGTAGATTAACGTACGTTTTATCGCACAAACAGCGACATTTTCAAAATCCTTCTTGATTGAAATATTTACGCAAAAAAAATTTAAAAAGGATAACTTGGTAAATAATGTCACGAGACTTCATGCATAATGGAAATCAGTGCAAATATAAAATAAAAGGAAATTGGATATTTGTGAGCTTGGATTAATTTTTACTATTGTTACTAAAACTGCATAGCATCTCCTTCCAAATTTTAGGTAACTCAAGAGTCAAGAGACACTGAATCAAAGCAAATATTCTCGTTGCTTAAAAATATCTCTATTGATTCCCGGATAATGGATGGTAAATAAAATTTGACGGATAAATTTTCCCGCTATTTTTTAAATCGATCTGTAAAGGTTTTTTGATACATAATCTGGCGAAAGCTGTGGTTCTGCTGTTGCATTGTAGAGACATTTTGTTCACCAAAGAAGATGGAACAATGCAGATTTAAAGCAAATAAGTTGATATTTGCTTTAAAATAAGGCAATTTTATATAGGTATTACAAGCACAAAACTTAAAACTAGAATGAAAGAACATATAGCAGACATCAAATACAACAGGATAACGGTAGTAGCAAAGAACCTTTACAGACCGATTTTTAAAATAGCAGAATAATTTATCCGTTAAAATTTCATTTACCATCCATTATCCGGGAATCAATAGAGATATTTTTACGTAACGAGAATATTTGCAATGATTCAGTGTCCCTTGAGTTACCTAAAATTTGGAAATAGATGCTATGCAGTCTTAGTAACAACGGTAAAAATTAATCTACGCTCACAAATATCCAATTTAACTTCATTTTATGTTTACACTGATTTTCAATATGCTTGAAATCTAGTGACATTATTAGCCCAAGTGTTTAGGGAGTTGAATTCGGAATTAATTAGGGGAAAGCTGGAAATTGTTTTAATCCCTTATGTTTAGGTCTAGAATGAATATTCTATGTTTCCCCCTCGTACTAGGTGAGCCTTAGGAAATATGTATAGATTTATAGTCAAAGAACATGTTTTTTTGCATACCATAACAATATCTCAAAACAGATACCTCTGTCAAAATATTGTCAATATAAATGTTGTAGAGCTTAAAATTCTGAGTAAAATGAGTACCTACACTTAATATTTTTGTTGAACATTTAGGTCACAATTCTACTTTAAAGTTTTAGACCCATGCTCAGGGGGTTGAATTCTGAATTAATTTGGAGAAAACTGAAAATTGTTTTAATACGTTCAGTTTAGGTCTAAAATTAACGTACTATGTTTTCTTCCTTGTACTTGAGTGAATGTTAGAAAATAAGTACATATTTATTTTCGAAAAACACGTTTTTTTAATTACCAACTAACTCTATAAAAACCATTGTCAATACAAATGTTGTAGAGCTTAAAATTCTGAATAAAATGAGTACCATCATTAATATTTTTGTTCAACATTAAGGTCGCAATTCTATTTTAAAATTTTGCCTTAATGGCTAATCAAGATATTGAAGCCAGGAGAGACCAAATTAACTTGACAATACAGTAAAACCTCCCTAAAGCGACCGCGTTCTGCTCCAATAAAAATTGGTCGCTCCGAGAGGTGGTCTCATAATGGAGGTCATGTTTAAATCTAGATTTTAATTGTTGAAAAAATATAACAATGTTACTAAATTTTATTTTTCACATTAGAAAAAATATGAAAATTTAAGTATCAAAACAAAAGTTAATTACATAAGTAACTTACTTCAGAGTTTAAAAAATGAATACATTGACATTTGCTTTGATTCTATGGTTTTTTCTTTTATAACTTTTATTTCCAAGTCCTTTCGAAATTCAGTAAATAAATGCAGTTTTTTTGGACGGGAACAAATAATGACGATTTCATTAATTTGTCTATTTCTTTGAGAATTTTCTGACAGAATAGGGCAGGGGAGTTTATTGACTGCCATTCTTAATTTGTCAGAGTTAAATTCATTGCCTAAAAAGGCACAAAGGGGTTTAGACACTTAAAAGTTACAGAAATAAAAAAAATCTAAACTTAGTTTAGAAGTTTGATGAATAATGCGCTCTCCGGAATTATTTTTCTAATAAAACCTTCTTCAAGCGACCTGGAAAAAGCGAAAATGGTTTCATTTTCTTCAAAGAAATTGGTCGCTCAAGGAGGGAGTTCAAATGGGATGGTCTCTGAATGGAGGTAAAATTAGTATTGAGCCTATGGGAATAAATTTCGTTCCACGAAAAAATGGTCGTTCAGGGAGGTGGTCGCTTAATGGAGGTGGTCCCACAGGGAGGTTTCACTGTATCTCAAAACAGCTAACTCTATCAAAACATTGTCAATACAAAAGTTGTACAGCCTTGAATTCTGAATAAAATGAGTACCTACACTTAATATTTTTATTCAATATTAAGACCGCAATTTTGAGATATTGTTAAGTTAACTTGGTCTCTCCTGGCTTCAAGCTCTTGATTTGAAAAATTTTGAAATAGAATTGCGACCTTAATGTTGAACAAAAATATTAATGATGGTACTCATTTTATTCAGAATTCTAAGCTCTACCACATTTGTATTGCCAATGTTTTTTATAGAGTTAGTTGTTTTGAGATATTGTTAAGGTAATTAAAAAAAAAACGTTTTTTTTTTCGAAAATAAATATGTACATATTTTCTAACATTCACCCAACTACGAGGAAGAAAACATAGTACGTTCATTTTAGACCTAAAATGAAGGAATTAAAACAATTTTCAGTTTTCTCCTAATTAATTCTGAGTTCAAACCCCTGATCACGGGTCTAAACATTTAAAGTAGAATTGTGGCCTTAATGTTCAACAAAAATATTAAGTGTAGAAACTCATTTTACTCAGAATTTTAAGCTCTACAACATTTGTATTGACAATGTTTTTGACAAAGTTAGCTGTTTCGAGATATTGTTATGGTATTTAAAAAAAAGTGTTTTTTGACTTAAATCGGTACATATTTTCTAACGCTCACCTACTACGAGGGGGAAAACTTAGCATATTCACTCTAGACCTAAACAGAAGGATTAAAACAATTTCCAGCTTTCCCTAATTAATTCCGAATTCCGTCTTTTTTTCCTCCCCTACCATTGGGATATTTACCAAGTTCTTGTTTTTAAAATTGTTTGCGAAAATATTTCTATCAAGAATAATTTTGAAAATGTCACCGTATGTGCCATGAAATATACGAAATAAAAGTATTTTATCATTTTTATAGTATTTTTTAGCTTAGTCTGTTTCATTATAAGTGATTATCATACATATTTTTACAAATACTCATTGTTGAAGCTGGTGCTGATTTCTCCATAGGAAATCAAACGTAACCATTAAGTAAATTTGCCTTTTGTTGCTCCCCTTAGGGATCGAATTTTAAAACAAGTAATATAAAAAATTTGTTTTTAAAGTCAATTCCTACTTAGGTCATCAAAGAAAAATTTAATATAATCCCTTAAGCTAATATTAGTTTTTGTTGCATTAAAATATCTCAATTTGTTGATTTTCTATAAGCAAGTAGGTTTACGATGGAAGTCTATGGGAATTTGGCGAAATATTAGAGATATCGCCAAGTTGGCGTCACTTTTAGCTACTCATTTTGGCCGCCAAATTTGGCGATATATTGCCAATTTGGCGACAGAACAGTGTCCCTCCTATGGTAAACCCTTATTGAAAATATTTTCATTGATCTTCAATAACTAATGGCCGCCATTTTGTTACCCATGGAAAAAAAATTAATTAATTAAAATTTAATTAATTAATTAATATTTGAAAAACTGTATTAACATCAATTGTCATCCAGTACAAGTTTTAAAAAATTTATTTCAACTTGATAGGATGAATAATGAGTATTTTATTAACGATTGAAAATTTGAACAAGATATATAAATCTATACTCCTATTATAAAGAGGAAAAAATTGTTTATTTGTCGGAGGTAAGCTCTGAAACTACCGAACCGATTCCAAAAGTAATGGTATCAAAATGATGGTGTTAGTCCAACTTAGAACATAGGCTATATCTTATGTCGGTGCCACTATCCCAAAAGGGGTGTAGGAGCAAAAAACGTTCTAAAAATGCGATTTTAGAGTTACTGAAGGCCTAGAAATATGAAATTTGGAATATTAGTTACTTATAAGATATAAATGATGTCTAAGAACAGTTCTTAAACAATTCGAAATTTAAAAGGGGTGAAAATGCGCAAAAAGCGTTCTAAGAAACGTTCTAAATGGTAGTTTCTACACAATCTCAGGAAATAACAAACCGATTTAAAAAATATTGGTGTCATAATGATGGTGACAAAGCTTGCTCCAAGATAGGCTATGTTTTATGTCGGTGTCTCTACCCCCAAAGGGGGTGTAGGAGCAAAAAACGTTATAAAAATGCGATTTTAGCGTTACTGAAGGGCCTAGAAATATGAAATTTTGAATATTAGTTACTTATAAGATATAAATGATGTCTAAGAACAGTTCTTAAACAATTCGAAATTTGAAAAGGGTGAAAATGCGCAAAAAGCGTTCTAAAAACTTTCTAAATGGTAGTTTCTACACAATGTCAGGAAATAACAAACCAATTAAAAAAATATTGGTGTCAAAATGATGGTGACAATGCTTGCTCCAAGATAGGCTACGTTTTATGCCGGTGTCACTACCCCAAAGGGGGTGCAGGAGCAAAAAACTTTCTAAAAATGCGATTTTACCGCTACTGAAGGGCCCAGAAATATGAAATTTTGAATATTAGTTACTTATAAGATATAAATGATGTCTAAGAACAGTTCTTAAACAATTCGAAATTTGAAAAAGGTGAAAATGCGCAAAAAGCGTTCTAAAAACTTTCTAAATGGTAGTTTCTACACAGTCTCAGGAAATAACAAACCGATTTAAAAAATATTGGTGTCATAATGATGTTGACAACGCTTTCTCCAAGATAGGCTACGTTTTATGTCGGTGTCACTACCCCAATGGGGGTGTAGGAGCAAAAAACGTTCTAAAAATGCGATTTTAGCGTTACTGAAGGGCCTAGAAATATGAAATTTTGAATATTAGATACTTATAAGATATAAATTATGTCTAAGAACAGTTCTTAAACAATTCGAAATTTAAAAGGGGTGAAAGTGCACAAAAAGCGTTCTAAAAAACGTTCTAAATGGTAGTTTCTACACAATCTCAGGAAATACCAAACCGATCTAAAAAATAATGGCGTCAAAATGATGGTGACAACGCTTGCTCCAACATAGGCGATGTCGGTGACACTACCCCAAAGGGAGTGCAGGAGAAAAACGTTCTAAATTGCGGTTTTAGCGTTACGGAACGGCCTAGAATCGTGAAATTTGGAATGGTAGTTATTTATAAGATATCAATGATCTCTAAGGACATTTCCTAAAAAAAAATCGAAATTTAAAAGCGGGTCAAAATGCGCAAAAAACGTTGTAAAAAATTCTAAATTGCGATTTCTATGCAATCTCAGGAAGTACAGAACCGATTTCAAATATAATGGTGTATAAGTGATGGTGACAGATCTTGCTCCAAGATATGCTATATTTTATATCTCTTTCCACTACCCCAGAAGAGATGAAGGAGCAAAATGCGCGAAAAGCGTTCTAAAAACTTTTTAAATGCCGATTTGTCGGCAATATCTGAGGAATGCTGACAGCCTCTGCTCTAATATAGACGCTATTTTGTGTCGGTATCACTATCACCAAGACGTTGCAGGAGCTAAAAAGCGTTCTAAATTTCGATTTTTGTGATCGGTAGAGGCTAGCAACTTAAAATTAGGCAAGGTGCATATTTATTAGGTATAAATGATTTTTAAGGACCGTTTCGAAAAAATTGGCAATTTAAAAAGGGGTGAAAATGCGCGAAAAGCGGCCTAAAAACGTTCTAAATTGCGATTTCTACTCAATCTAAGGAAATACCAAAGCTATTTCAAAAGTAATGGTTGCAAATCAATGGTGACAGTCCCTGCTATAACATAGATTATATTTTATGTTGCTGTCACTACCACCTGAGGGTTGCAAAAGCAAAACATGTTCTAATTTGCGTTTTTTGCACAACTGAGGGGTCTAACATTTTGAAGTATGGCATGGTATTTACTTACAAGATGCAACTGCTTTCTAAGAACAGTCAAAAGAAAATTCCAAATTTAAAAAAATGAAGTGAGGGAAAAGCGTTATAAATTACAATTTTTAAGCAAACTTATAAATTACCAAACCGATAAAAAAAAATAATGATGACAAATTTTGGTGATAGAACCTGCTCAAACATAAGCTATATTTTATGTCTGTTCCACTACCACCAGAGGGCTGCAGGAGCTAAAAATTTTCTAAATTGCTATTTCTGTGATACTGAAAAGGCTAGAAACTTTAATTATGACATGGTAGTTACTTATGAAATATAAATGCCCTTGAAGGAACGTCGAATATAATTTCGAATTAAAAGGGTTGAAGCGGAGGGGAGGTGCGAAAAGCATTCTAAAAAAGTTGTAAATTACGATTCTATGAAATTTCAGGTAATATAAACCGATTATAAAAGTAATAGTTGCGAATCAGTGGTAACAGTCTCTGATCCTACACAGGCTATATTTTATGCCGGTGATTCTACCACCTGGGGTTCACATTAACAACAAACTTTCTAAAAAAGGGCTTTAAAAGCTTTTTAAATTACGTTTCTGTGGAATATTAGGAAATAACAAACAGATTTCAAAATTAATTTTGGCAAATTAATGGTGACAGTTCCTGTTTCAACATAGCCCTTTATGTCGAGAGAGGTGGTAGGACTTGGAATTTGACATGATGGTTAATTTTAAGATGTAAGAAGATGGTTCTAAAAAATTCAAAACTTCAAATGAATACTGAAATGAGCGTATTAATTGAGCATAAAAGTTTCAAAATATTTTCTAAATTATCATTTATTTAGTTTTATTTCATTTTATTAATTTAAGTCTCATTTCTACCTAATGCAGTGTAATAATGATGTTTAATCAAACTGTGTTTTAAATAGTAATTTTTGAATTATTCCTAAAAGTAATAAGTAACTTTTAATAGAAAAAACTTAATAAAGTAAAATATTACCTTTTAATAAAATAAAAATTTAGTTAGTACCTTTTAATAAAAATTAGACATATAAATATAACTTGGCATATTTCAAATATTACGCGAGCAAAGCCGCGGGGTTTGCTAGTATATATATAAATAAATATAGGGAGAGTGTGCACTAATAGTAGGAATTGAAAAAAATCAATGTGCAATTCATGTATTACCCTCAGGAATACTTATATATTCCAAATTTTAAAGCTCTATGTCAGCACGAAGTGGGTGAAGAAGTCACAAGATTTGACTGTCACACACAAACATAATTAAGTTAAAAAAAAAAGCATGTAAAAACACGCCAAATTAAAACACCAGATTACTTATAAATATAGATAGAAACATCTTGACAGGCATGAATGTAAACATCATCCTTGATCTCCGATTCAGCCGATGAAAACATGATAACTAGAATAATTGTATTTTTAGATTTTATTGATTATTTGATGTATACACCGATACATAAACGCCGAAACGGAAATGGTTTGGCTGCATTTGAATTTTGAAATTTAAGAAACTGCTCTTTATTTATCTCTGATTTTGAAAAAACAAATAAAAATTATTCTTTCTTTTTGGCTTAAAATATTTAAACACTAAGAAGAAGAAGAAGCACAAAGATTTTTTTCGTCAGGGGTTTCTTTGTAATTCTTTGCCAATGTGGAATACAATTTTTAATTTTGTTTTTGTTTCATGTTCGTGAAATCTTATTTTATCATTAATAGCAGGAAAAAAAATAATGGGAATTCGAATTGTTTCAATTTTCCATTTTGAAAATAATGGTAGAAACTTATTTTGAATATTTAATCACGATGAGCGAAGCGAATTCTCTACCAGGCTACTCAAATTACATTTTGTCGTACACTTTACAAAAAACTATTCTGTATTTTGACTTGAAATTAAATATAAAAATAAATTATGATCTGTAAATTTGCAGAATGTTTTTTTTTTTTTTTTTTTTTTTTTTTTTTTTTTTTTTTTTACAGAATAACCTTAAAAAAATTATTATTGCCGAAACGTCAGTGAAGGCTTACTTTGGAGACCCGAAAAGTTTTGGTTTCCGTCTGTCTGTTTGTTAGTCTGTCTGTCCCGCGATAACTGCCGTAAAAAGCGTCCGATTAGCTTGAAATTAAGGATGCATGTTGGTGAGGTCACCGGATTTAGCTGTATAGTTTTTGGTTAAATTTGGTTCATTCGTTCGGAATATATAGAACATTTTATTTTCCGCCTTAATGCTTTCCTGTAGCAATTCAGACGATTTTTCCATTTTTATTTGTTGAAAGGAAATGGCTCATATGATTGAAAGATTTAAATGATAAATTATGGATGATGGAATTTCCTAATTAGAACCATACATTATTCATATTAGTTTGAAATTTTGTGTATACATTTGTCAGAGTTTTTAAATTCGGTGTATATCTTATGGAGGGATTTTATATATGTGTTCCAATAATATAAAATATTTTCTTTTTTTAATTTACTTTTTTTCAATCACATATTTCATTGTCTTAATTTTCTTTTAGCTGTTTCCTAGCAACGGAAAGGTGAATTTGATCTCATATATCAAAAATAAAACAAATACGCTTTGAGGTTGAAATAAAAGGGGCTTGTGTTATGATATTAATTCTTATTATTAAAAAAAAAGTTACTAATATCTCACGGTTTATCGTCTGGACGCAGCTAACAGAAATATTTAATTTTTAATCGAAAATTTCAATGAGAAAAAAAAAAAACTTTTGAAAAGCAAATTGATAGTAAATGTCAAAATTATGCACCGCAAAATTATCGCTGTCGAAAAGGACGCCATTGTATCGGAAAATAAATATTTTTATTCTTAAAAAACAAACATTAACTAGATTGCCTGAAAAAAAAAAAAATTGTGACGAGTGTTAGTTCTTAATGCCGCCTCATTTCAGAAAATATGAATGAAAATTTTTTTTATCTTTAAAAGGAAATTACATTTTCCTTCGTAAAACCTAAACTTTTAATATAATTGCTTCAATGTAAATCCTTTTCTGCCCACCAGTATTGAAGAATAAGGCTCGGAAGTGTAAAAAGATTTACCATAATCATTAGCGCAATCAATAAAAAGTTACATATGTAAATTAATGAGACCACGGGGGGTTCAGGGGGGCGGAGCCCCCTGAATACTTTATTATTTACAAAAAATACGGGAATTAGTAGCTCATGAAAATTCAAAATATCCTTCCATAACAACGTTTCTAATTTAACGCTTCTAATGTCTGAAAACTTCGTATTTTTTATTTTTATAATTAATTATGTAATTTGAAAACTTTAAATTGCGGTTTGCAGGAAATTGAATATTACTAGAGTGTGTCTAAAAACAATGAATTGCAGATCTGACGTTGAGGCTCCTGATCTGCAGATTTACTAGTTTTAATTAATTGCCGAAACGTCAGTGAAGGCTTACCGTGGAGACCCGAAATCTTTTGGTTTCCATCTGTTAGTTTGTTAGTTAGTCTGCCTGTCCCGCGATAACTGCCGTAAAAAGCATCCGATTAGCTTGAAATTAAGGTCGTATATTGGTGAGCTCCCCGGATTTATCTGTATAGTTTTGGGTTGAATTTGGTTCATTCCTTCGGAATATATAGAACATTTTATTTTGTGACATAATGCTTTTCTATGGGAAGTCAGGCGATTTTCAAATTTTTATTTGTTGAAAGAAATCGCTCATATGAATAATAGATTTAAATGGTAAATTTTGGATGCTGAAATTTTTAAATAAGAGTATTAAATTATTCCTTTTAGTTTGCAATTTTGTCAAAACATTTGTCAGAGCTTTTAAATTAGGGGTATAACTTATGATGGAATTTTATACATGTGTTCGAATAATATAAAACATTTTATTTTATGAATTTACTTATATTTCATTTTTTTTCTTTTAACCGTTGTGTAGCAACTATATCTCATCTAAAAATATCATAAATGTGAAAGTATGTATGGTTTTTTTTTAAAGTCAAATCAAAGTTAAAAGGAATGGATTAATGAATGCCTTTGTATAGATATTTGCATATAGATTGATTTAAACGCAGAAAGGAAAATAGTATTTATACACTATATAGAATAATATTTTTATTTATGTATTCAAATATTTTAATTATAAATGAAAATGTTCGTTATTTTCATACAGAATAAACTGACATTATTCTATTAAACTTTATAAACTTTATTGTTGCCAAAAAAAAAAAAAAAAGGAATAATAATTTCTCCCAAAGAGTTAATTTTAATTTGTAAGATTTTCACGTGCGAAAGGAAAATGGAATAAGCAAATTACAAATAATAAAAAAGATAAATAGGACATGAATGAATACATATAAACATTTCACACCAAATACCACCTAAAATAATTTTTGTAGTGGTATTTTCCCAACACTACTAAGAAAGATGCCTCGATTTACACGATTTTACTTGGCCTTCCTTTGCTCATTGGTTGCGATTTCATTTTCGCAATTGTGTATATTAATTGGCACAAAATTTTACATTTTTATGACTGAGGTATATGTAAGGCCATACAAATAAGAAATTCCGTATTGTCTTTTATAAAATGTGATAAAGTGTTGGTTAACTATATATGTTTCTATAAAGAGGAGCAGAGCTGCCAAGCCTCCGGCGTTCTGGATACCAGTATTTTAATACAAAAAATGTTACTTTATTTAATTGAAACATTTGCGCGATTTAAAAGAACATTTTCTGTAAGATAATACTGTTGTGCAAAAAGCCTGAGACTTGCCATGTCTGGTGGGGAGTGAAATGCTTTATTTAATGCATTTATCTCTATTTTAATGCTACGTCAACAACGTCCCGTGTAACAGCTTGTAGAGTGTAAAATAAATTAAATTATTAAAATAATCCCTATTACAAAAAATGAAACAAAATGCCCGGCTAATGGAAATAAAAGGTTAGTTAACCTTTCGTAATTTGACCTGAACATAGGTTTGCGTCAAATTTCAACGGTGTGTGTAACATCACGATTTTAAATTAAATGTGGATACTATTAAAAGTCTATCACAAAAAAAAAAAAAAACTTAACGGCGCCAAATCACGTTTATCTATTTAGTCAATTGGAAGTGGACACGATGATGAATTATTAACCGTTATGTTTAGAAGTCCCCCTACTTTAGGGTGATTTTAGTAAGTTAATGCTATCGAGTACATTTTTAGATATTTAGATTAGATCTTAGATGTAAATATTGCATAATGGTAATCAAAATCATTTTTTGAAACAAAAATTATAAAGGTATTAGATTTCTAAATTACATATCTCAGTTTACATTTCCAAAAGTTCTTTATCCATTAGATACAGGTGTTTGTGGTTAGCAGGCAAGTAAATACTGCTGTATGGATATTAGGATAACGTAAAATGCTTGAACAAATTGTTGCTTATCCTTATAAATCGCAGTCTAAAAAGGAATCTAAGATATAGGATAATCATTAACTCAATCAATAGAAAATTACAAATGCAAAGTAAATTACACAACGGGGCGTTCAGCGGGGCGCCCCCCTGAAGAAATTTGCTTTATTATATAAAAATTACTAGAATAAGTAGCTCGTGAGAATTTCAGAATATCATTACATAACAACGTGTTTAATTTAACACTTCTAATGTCTGAAACCATCGAAATATTTTTTTTTTTCCCTTTTATAAATGTTTGTGTAATTTAAAAAGTTTAAATTTTGTTTTTGTAGAAAGATTAATATTACGCAAAGTTTGCTAAAAACAATAAGTTGCAGAGATGACGTTGAGGCTCTTGATCTGCAGATTTACTAGTTTATTTTACATTTTTTTTCGATTACGGACGCATTTTTTTCAAATAAAAAATGAAACACGTATATTTTCAGAAGAAAAAATTAATCATGGAGTCAGCAATTGCCGAAACGCAGTGAAGGCTTACTGTGGAGACACAAAAAATTTTGGTTTCCGTTTGTTAGTTTGTTGCCTGTCTGTCCCGCAATAACTGCTGCAAAAAGCATCCGATTAGCTTGAAATTAATTGGGTATGTTCATGAGGTATCCGGACTTAGCTGTATAGTTTTTGGTTAAATTTGGTTCATTCGTTCGGAAAATATGGAACATTTCATATTGCTTCATAATACTTTTCTGTGGCAAGTCAGAAGATTTTCAAATTTCCATTTGTTAAAACAAAATGGCACATTTAATTAATTAATGGATTTAAATGTTAATTTATGGATACTGAAACTTCTAAATATGGATTTTAAATTATTTCTATTATTTTGAATTTTTGTCAATAAATTTGTCAGATTTTTTTTTTTTTAATTACGTGCATAATTTTTAACGAAACTTTATACATGATTTCCAATAATATAAAACATTTTGTTTCATCAATTTACATGTTTGACATCATACATATTTGATTTTTTTTTTCTTTTTCTTTTTTCCGATGCCTAGCGACTGCATTTCGTAGCCAATAAAAAAAATTATTCAAATAATCCCAAGTACGAAATATTAAGAAAAAAATCTGGCTGAGGTAAATGAAAGATTAGTTAATCTTTAATACTAATACGTATGGTCTTAAATCTAGCTTTGCTTCAAATATGATTTAAGTTAATAAATTACGGTTTTAATTTTAATGTAGATACTATTAAAAAGCTATCAGAAAAATATTTTACAGCGCCAAATGGATGCGATTTATGCAATTAATAGTGTATACGATAAGGAATGATTACCCAATAGATTTAAAGGTCTCGAAATGTGCTTATTTTAGGTAAGTTTTGTAAGTTGTTGCTAGCGAGTACATTAGGATGTAATTAAACTAATGTTTCAATATGCTAAAAGTAATAAAAAGTACGTTTAATCGCATATAAATGCTTTTTAACACTTTTCAACATAGATGAATAGTGTTTATGATTTCGCTTTGTCTGTCTGGCCGTGTCTGTCCGTCTAACTTGCGTAAATATAATCTGAATTACACGTAATTAATATACGTTACTGTTGTTTGCATATTAAGACCGGTATTGAAAATAAAGTGTGTAGCATACATAGCTCAATTACAGGGATACTCTAAAGTATTCCGTTACATTATGGTCTATGTGAAAAACCATTTGCGGTGTATTTCAATATTGTTGCACAATTTTAAACGTAATGAAACTTATATACATTATTAAGGTGCACTAGAACATGGCTACCATAAAATATCTTATGTGTATCCAGGGCCCGCTTAACACTTAGGAATAGGGGAAGCCCGACGTCACACAGGGGGGGGGGGGGGGTATTACTCTACAAACTGCTTTTTTATTTACTGAATCTCTTTTTCGTCTGCTTAAATAGTTTGAAATTTTACCATCAAAGTTTAGAGTAAATAACATTTTTAATAATAAACTAAAACTACCTATATAAAAGTATTTTATTATATGTTTAATTGTAAATAACCAATTTATTTTGTAAATGACAAATATGGAACTATAGTTGAGAATATGTGAACTTCAAAATATTTTTTGTGATTTACGAATTGCCATATAGTATGAAAAAAAAGTTTCATAAGAAAAAAAATGTATTTTTTTTACAGTGATTGAGCTTCATTTTTCTAAAAATTAGTTTTGAAAAGTAAAATTGGGGGCCCTTTTGTATTTCAGTGGGTAAGCACGGGCTTCACGGGCCTATTCCATATACAGGCCCCGTGTGTATCATTTACGGCACGCGTACAAGGAACTCAAAAATATTCATTATATTACAGTTTATGAAGAAAATTATTTTGTGGCGTATTTTAATGATGGTACTTTATTTAAAACATAATAAAATTGATATGGATTTCTGACATGCATTAAAACAGCCGTTCTGAAGTATAAGGGTGCAAAGCATATATAATTTTTTACAGGGTCAAACAAAAGAAGTCGGTTATATAATGCAGGTCTACGGAGAAAAACTGTTCGCAATGTATGTTAATTATATTGCGCCATTTCAACATGAAATTGTATACATTGCTGAGATTTATTACAATAAGCTTACAATTGAATATGATTTGCACCGCATTTATCATTCATTTACTTACAGGGTCACATAAAAGAATTTGGATACAATACTGTATCCGAAGTATTGTCTATTAGGGATGACTGCTGAAGTGCGTTTTCGATTATGGTACATGTTTCAAGGTTAATTAATTTTTACTTACTATTTGGTTTAAATAAATTATATAGACCATATACAGGACTGCACAAAAGAATTCGTAAGCATTACTGAGAATGAGCGTGAATTGCTTCAGAGTATTTTTTTTTAAAATTTAAGTTATGCATTTTCAAGCTCTGCTACATTTAGTACATAATAACTGTTGTTTCTAAAATTTAAATGGAATCATTAAGTTAATATGTGGCGCGTATAAAAATCTTCACGTAATATACAGCTCTGTAGAAAAGAATTCATGTATGTTTCCGTCTATAGGTAGAAAATAGTAAAGCTGAATTTTAATCACCGATATGCTTTTTCTAAATAAAGTAAATGTTAGAATACTATGTAGAATATTACAAACATATAGATCATATACAGAGATGCACAAAAGTATGTTACGGCGAATTTTTCTTTGAGTATTCAAGAAGTGTTGATAAATGCTTCATAATCTTTGCTTGACACATGATTTTCTTTCTTGTTAATAAACTGATCTGTGAATATCGAAGGATATGCCTTTTAAAATTAAAAAGTCACAGATGACCCTTCTTATTAGAGCACCTCATTTCACTAAATCTGTGATCTAATGATTTTTGTTTTTTTTTAAGTTCATTTTTTTTTAAATTCTACAAGAATTTTTTTTATCAATATTGATCTTGATACAGTCGGTGATTTTGCGTATGTAACATGCACATCAATTTATTAACTCTTTAATCGTCGTGCCCGATATTTTCACGGTCAAAATGCGCATGAGTGTATCGAACACGAGAATTAAGGCTAATGTCAGATGGACGTCTATTTGCAAGTTTTTTGTTTGAACATGAAAAAGAAACCGCTGTTAGCTAAGGTGTTTCTTCTTCATGTTGAAACAAAAAGCGTGCAAATAGACTTTCGTCTGACATTAGCCTAAGGGATAAAAGGTGTTTATATACATTAAAATATACTCTTTTTTCCCTTTTATCATGCTAAAATTTTAGTTAAATGATAATAAGTTATTTTTCTTATGTAATTTTACAGAATTTATTTAGATAAGATTTTACATCTATGACCATGAAAAAGTTTTCCTGAATCAAAAACTTTTTAAATATTAGATTTTTAAATTCGATATAATAGATTCAGTTTAATTAAATATTTCTGTATGGATATTAAGATAACATAAAATCCTTGTTCAATTTCTTGCTTATCCTAAAATACTCACAGTGTAAAACGAAATCCGAGCTATACTATAACCATTCGCACAATCATTAGGAAATTACTAATTTAAATTTAATAAGAAAATGAGGGTAAACGTACTTTTTCATCTAAAAAAATACCAGACTGAGCCGTTCGTCAGCATTTCAGAATTCATTATCACACTGTGTATAATTTATCGCTTCCGATATCCGAAACCTTCCAAGAATTTTATATTCTTATAAATATTTATGTAATAATAATAGGGTGAATAATAATAGAATGCGTATTGAAATATGTTGAATTTTATGCAAAGCCAGATTAAAAACACAAGGACTTCCAGAGCTGATATTGAGGCTCCTGATCTACAAATTTACTATTTATAGATAGAATCATGATTAATTAAATAAATAAATATATTTTCATTATTCCGCCAAAATATCTCAAAAATATTTTTTAAATTTAATTAAGGAAAGAAATAGTTTTTGGACTTGATAGAAATAAAATATGATCTGTAGATACTGACAATATTATTTTCTTATCGAAGGATTTAACAACAAATATTTTTTATAATTTTGCTGAATATATTTTTCCATTATACGGCTTTATTTTTGTAAACGATAATGGAACCTGCATTTTTCTCGCAGTAAATAAAAATCATCGAGTCAGTAAAAATAAATAAAGTCATGAATGATGAAGTACGTGAAATATAATCGTTGCATCAAAATTTCTCATTTTTTAAAGAATTATTTAAATAAGGGAAGGAACCTATATATCTACATTTTGAGAAGACGATATATTTTAAATATTGAAAATAACTGCAGAATTTATACTTCAAACCGTAAAACAACATTAAACTTTTTTTATATTAAAAGTGTATGTTATTTATGAGGATAATATACATTTCAATAGAATACCTTATTAAGATTGTTTGGAAATGGTGCATATTTTGGTGCTCATTCCTTTTAAACATATAATAGTTTCACGATTTCTTTTATCAAATTTTTAAAATACCTTTTTTATAAAAATTATAACGTATTTTTAATGAATTAAAATTTGCGAAAATTCAGTTATTTACATTCAATTACTCAAAGTATTTTTGCGTGTTAAGAATTCAAATACACAATTTATTCTTATTATGTGAAATCATTTACGCAGACAATACTTACGCATTTTAAAAGAATTATAGTATGATATTTTTTTTGTAAAGTGGCAACAAAAGAATTGGTAAACAAATAAAATTAATTGTTAAATTCGTTATATAAAGTGTTATTCGAATTCGAAGGTTCAATAATAACAATATTATAATAAGTTAATTATTCTTAGTATCAACCATAGCAGATTTCAAATATTTTCCCAGAAAATGTGATTTTGAAAAAGTAACTTTCTTCTAGCTCTCTTCGAATATATTATTCTAAGATTGCTATCAAAGATTATTTGATGTGAATTACAAAGATCGGAAACATGCCTACATTTTCAAACCATTTGAGAAAACATCAGAGGCTATTGGGAGATGTACAAACATCTTTAAAAGAAACTTTAGTTGAAAATTTAAAAATATTTTGTAAAATTTTGCTTCGAAAATATTTTTATTTATACCAGTCTTATATCATAAATAAAAAATTCCGAGGAAATTCTTAGTTAATTGGCCGAATTTACATTTCTAAAATTAAAATACGCCAAAACATAAAATAACGTTTTTGCTTAATAAAGATGCAAAAATAATATAAAACAATACTGTTACTTTCAAATATTTATCTTATCAAATAATGCTTCGCGAATCCAAACAAAACATGGCTTTTGCTAATATTTCTTAATTGTTAAAATTTCTGAATTGCTTTTTAACACTTTCCACCACAGTTGAAAAATGTTTTACTGTAACGTTTTACTGTATATCAGATACAATATTAAAGTACTCTCATTAATTGCTATAAGTGACAAACAAAAATTTTAAAACGGCAAAATACCTTTATTTATTTACATGTCGACTTGTTTCATTACATCAGGCGGCTATATTCTCAAGAAAACAAAATGATAAAAATATTTTCGGAAAAATTCAAATTGAAAAACTAGTAAACAAAAACAAAAAATCACGCGAACACAAGCATAATGAAATTAACTGCAATATTAAAAAGGAAATTTGTGAAAGTGAATTATTTTATATTATTAGCCCTCGGTACGATATGCTATTTCTTTCTCCCAGCTTATTTTGCCGTAAAACAAAGCAGCACGATTAAATACTCTATAGCAATTTTTTTAAACTTCTAAGCATCGCACATTTTTAATGTTTATATCGTCGTATTGGAAAAAAAAAAGTTCTTTTAAGTGCAAATTGTTTGAAAGCTGCTTCTCCATTTATTTTTTAAATATTAATTTTTTTGTAGTTTTTAGAGCCATTTGTTTAATTTTGGCAACTCAAGTACTCCATTTCTGTGGAAGTAAATAAAAAATAGTTGGAAAATAGCAATTATATCTTTTTGTTGCCATTTTCTCATAAAAAGTGAAAAAGAAATGTAATTAAACTACGTGCTATTTTGAAAAAATATAAATGAAGGATTTCTGATAAAAAACGAAGCTATTATAAACTAAATTTAATTTTAAGTATCTATATTAATACTACAAACAAATTAAGGCATATTAATCATGAGATAGGTGATTTTTTTGGGGGGGGGGGGGGCGGAGTTTCTTGAATGACGAAATCTCTTTTTTTTGGATTTGTGTATTATTCAGCGATAGTTTTGTGTATTATTCAGCGATAGTGACGTCCTATGCGTACTTTACTGTAGGTGTTGTTTAATACTGGATCGCAAATGAGGAATTCTTCTGCGGATGCGGATGACGTCATTTTATATAAAATAAAATCGCGTGTTTTAAATGTTAAAACTGAACTAGAGTCCCGATTATCCGAGTCCCGCTTAACCGAGTTGCCGCTTTAATCGAGTTATTTTCTTCTGATGGACTGATTGCTATCATTATTATGAAACAGCCATTATAAATATATAAATGAAGTGTTAGGTGAAGATGAAAGAGCAATCGTAAAAAGTTAGAACTCTGATTTTCTGGTAAGAAAAGGGAAAAAAATTCGTCTTTTTTTTTTTTTTTTTTTTTTTTTTTTTTTTTTTTTTTTTAAATTATGGCCATTTTTTCCCCCATTCTGGCCAGAAAATCAGAGTTCTAACTTTTTACGACTGCTCTTTCATCTTCACCTAACACTTCATTTATACATTTATAATGGCTGTTTCATAATAATGGAAACCACCAGCCCATCAGAAGAAAAGTATCCATTCCAAAGGTATGAGTTCGATTAACTCGGATAATCGGGACTCTATCTATATTTATATACATTTTCTTTTTTTCATCGGGAGCGACACTAAATTTTGAAAAAGTAGAATTCCTGTTTTCTAGTTATTTCATTATCCTGAATAGCATTTCTTTCCAAATTTTATGGACCTCGATGGAGGTTGAATCGTTGCAAATATTTCCATTGCTTAAGAAGATCTCTATTGATTCTCTGATGATAGATGGCAAATAAGATATTGATGGATAAATTATTCTACTATTTTTAAAATCTATTTTCAAAACTTCTCTGTTATATAGTCTGGCCAGAGCTGTAGTTTTCTTGCAGTGTTTGATGTCTGCTATACGTTCTTTGATCTTAGTTTTGAACTTTCTGTTTGTCATTCCTATATAAAATTGCACTGTTCCATCTTCTTTGGTGAAATGTATTTCACATACCCCTGATAATTGATTTGCATCTATTGGGTCTATTTTCTTACACTATTACTATTTTTATATGTATTTTAGATACAACATTGTTAAATATTAGCAGTAAAGTTTCAACACAATTTATTTTTGCATTAATAGCGTTCCTGAGTGGGAAATACAGTAACGAAATTTAAGTGAAATTATTTTTTTATGTTTATATTATAGATGTTTTATGTTCAAATTGAAGTTTTGGTCCAAACTACAGCAACCTGCATTACTGCACTGTTGAAACATTTTGAATTATACCATAGTAAATTGCATAACAAATTGTGATGTGATACCGCATAAATTAAAGCCTGATGATGGTACCCTCCATTAATTTTCAAATGTGTTCATCTGAATGCAGTAGTTTAAAAAAAAAACTTGATTACTAAACAAAAACTTAATTTGCAGAACAAATTAAAAAAACAAAATGTATTTCCTACATAGTTTAAGCTCGAGAAGGGACAGCTAATAATATATTTCATCCAGTTAGTTCTACATTTAATGTTAAATTTTTGTAACAAATAAGTTAAAGAATTTGAACGTTAAAAAATAAAAATAAAATTCAAACAACGTGATTTTTAAAATACTCTAAAAACTTAGATTGTGTTCAAATTTAAAACGAAATTAATTTTAGAATTTTCTAAAGATTTGTGTATTGCATATATTTTATCTTTTTGTATACACCCACCATAAACATAACACAAAATCTGCCGTACAAATATTTGCAACTTAAAAATGGAAAAAAATCCAAGATTTATTTCGATTTCATTTGAACGGAATCTATAGGGTGTCTTAAGTGTCATATTGTTTGAATTTTATTTTTATTTTTCAATTACTACTATTAGTTCACACTCTCCCTATATTTATTTATTTATTTATTTATATATTTATACATCTTGTTCAAATTTTCAATCGTTAATAAAATACTTATTATTCATCCTATCAAGTTGAAATAATTTTTTTAAAACTTGCACTGGATGACAATTGATGTTAATACAGTTTTTTAAAATATTAATTCATTAATTAAATTTTAATTAATTAATTTTGGTTTTACATGGGAGACAAAATGGCGGCCATTGGTTATTGAAGCATTTAATGCATCTTCATATTTATAAGGGGGGGGTATCAGAGGGGGGACCCTGTTCTGTCGCCAAATGCCGCCAAGTTTGTCGCCAACATGGCGATATATCGCCCAAATTTGGCAACCAAAATGAGTCGCCAAAAGTGACGCCAACTTGGCGATATCTCTAACATTTCACCAAATTCCCATAGACTTCCATTGTAAACCTACTTGCTTATAGATAATCAACAAATTGAGATATTTTAATGCAACAAAAACTAATATTAGCTTAAGGGATTATATTAAATTTTTCTTTGATGACCTAAGTAGGAATTTACTTTAAAAACAAAATTTTTATATTACTTGTTTCATGTTCAAATTGTTTAACTTATTTGTCACAAAAATTTAATATTAAATGCAGAACTAACTGAATGAAATATCTTAATATCTGTCCCTTCTCGGGCTTAAGAAATGCCAGAAATAAGTTTTGTTTTTGTAATTTGTTCTGCAAATACGTTTTTGTTTAATTTAATAGTTCTTTATTCTTGAAATTTCTGAATTGCTTTTTAACACTTTCAATAAAAAAGAGACAAGTTGAATAGTGGCATTGTTGAAAAGTGTTTATAGATTGGGTTTGTCCGTCCGTTCGTCTGTCCGGCCATCTGGTCATGCTCTAATTCGAGTAAATATAGTCGGATTGCCCTAAAATTTATATATATTATTGAGACTTGCTATGGTATGCTCGGTATTGAAAATGAAATGTATAGCATTTATAGTTCTTTTACAGGGGTATTTAAAAGAATTTCGTTACTTTACGGCCGATGGGGAAAATCATTTGTGGTGGCTTTTAATGCTGTTTCATAATTTCAAACACATTAAAGTTTATGTATATATCTCTGAAGTGCACTACAAGATGTTTACTATACAAGATGGTATGCATAGCATTTGTCGTTCATTTACAGGGACACTCAAAAGAATTCTGTTAAACTACGGTCTCTGGGGAAAAATCGTTTGCGGTGTATTTTATTCATGTTACAGTATTTCAAACATATTGAAATTGATCTAGACACACGGCAGTGTGTTAGCCAAGTTCGCCTGACATAGCCGTGTGTTATTTACACGAAACATTTCGAGCTGTTTTCGTCAAATTTCAATGCTCTACTACTGAAAATCTATGAGACCTACGTACTTGTTATACGAAATGGGTAGTAAGGCCACCCTAATTACTTAAAATCCAAAATTTTATAAATAACGCATGATTAGTTTCCGAGATAATGACATTTGAAAATGTCTGATAATCGATAATTTAACCACTGACTGATTGACTGACTGACTCACTCATCAAAAAGATCTCGTATATCTACTGCAGCTAGTGACTTCAAATTTGGTGGGAAGTTTGTTTACACTATAAAACTAAGGAAAAAAAATGAAAAAATTGTGAAAATCGATGAATTACCCACATGGGGGTGCCCATTTTTACTTTAAAATTACGTCTATTAGGCGAAATTTTAATTTGCCGTAGGAGGGGACTCTGTTCTGTCGCCAAATACCGCCAAGTTTCGCGCCAACATGGCGATATATCGCCAAATTTGGCGACCAAAATTAGTCGCCAAAAGTGACGCCACCTTGGCGATATCTCTAATATTTCGCCAAATTCCATAGACTTCTATTGTAAACCTATCTACTTACTGGGGGTTTATCTGGGTTTACTTGCTCACAGAAAATCAACAAATTGAGATATTCTGTCCGTCACAGAGACCGTTCTCAGAAACTATGCATGTTGGATGCTTGAAATTTTGCATACTTATAGCTGAACACCACACATCATATGACAAATCATAAAATTTTGATAAAGTCGTACATTTAACCCTTTGGCTCCCACATGTGTATTTTAAACAATTCTTTCTAAGTGAGCCCCTAATTAGGTTGGAGGCGTGAAATTTTACAGGCTTATAGCTGAACACCTCACATCAAACGACAAATCATAAAATTTTGAAAAAGTCGTACATTTAACCCTTTGGGCTCCCACATGTGTATTTAAAAAAAATACTTTCTAAGTATGAGCCCTAATTGGGTTGGAGGCATGAAATGTTGCATACTTATAGCTGAACACCTCACATCGAATGACAAACCATAACAGTTGACATAAAAGTCGTACATTTAACCCTTTGGGCTCCCATATGTGTATTTTAAACTCGAAACTTTCTATGTGAGCCTCTAACAAGGTTGGAGGCGTGAAATTTTGCATACTTATAGCTGAACACCTCACATCAAATGACAAATCATAAAATTTTGAAAAAGTTGTAAATTTAACTCTTTTGGTGTCTCACGTGTTTATTTTAAACAATCCTTTCTAAGTGAGCCCCTAATTAGGTTGGAGGCGCAAAATTGTACATACTTATAGCTGAACACCTCACATCAAACGAAAATCTATAAAATTTTGAAAAAGTCGAACATTTAACCCTTTGGGCTCCCACATGTGTATTTTAAACAATTCTTTCTAAGTGAGCTACTATTTAGGTTGGAGGAGTGAAATTTTGCATACTTATAGCTGAACATCTCACATCAAACAACAAATCATACAATTTTGAAAAAGTCGTACATTTAACCCTTTGGCCTCCCACGTGTGTATTTTAAACAATTCTTTCTAAGTGAGCGCCTAATTAGGTTGGAGGCGTGAAATTTTGCATACTTATAGCTGAACACACATCAAATGACAAATCATAAAATTTTGAAAAAGTCGTACATTTAACCCTTTGGGCTTCCACATGCGTATTTTAAGCAATTCTCTCTAACTGAGCCCCTTATTAAATTGCATATTTGAAATTTTGCATACTTATACCAGAACACCTGAGGCCAGGTGACAAATCATAAAATCTTGAAAAAGTCTTACGCTTAACCCTTTGAGCTACCACATATGTATTTTAAGCAATTCTTTCTAAGGGAGCCCCTAATTAAGTTGGAGACATGACTTTTTGCATACGTATAGCTGAATACCTCAGACCACACGACAAACCTTAAAATTTTCAAAAAGTCTTATATTATTTACTCCTCCGGGCTCTAACTTGTGTATTTTAAGCAATTTTTGTAACCTCCGCCCTTTTCATCCGGGGAGCACTTTTCCAACTTTTGCCGACACCCCTTTGACCATTCTTTCATATTATGCACCATAGCCTTACATATTTTAGTTTCACTTCTTACCGCCAGGGGCGCCTACTTATCTCGGGTGCTATGGGCTCAATCACCTCGACTAATATATCTACGGATAGTATGTAAAACGGTGTTTCGTTCGGATAGAGGTTTTTTTAGGATAGAGTGCGCCCCTGGTTGCGAAATGTGGAACTAACAGATTTTTCAAAAGGATAAAGTGTTTTGAAAGGAATATTAAACGAAACCCTCTGTGCGATCTGTGATCACACTTACCCACTTGTTATTTTCAAAATCATCAGAGAAAAGGATATTTAATTAGTTAAATTTGAAAATCCAGTGAGAGGCAATGTACTTCCTCTGCACTGCCTCTTTCCTGGCACCCATGGATGAATGATACATAGTGTGGCATAAGCACTTTATTTTTCACTTTCAGTATAAAAAAGCAGGCCCAACTATAGGATATTTAATTGGAAAATTTAATATAGGAATTTTATAGGAATTGTTGTTTCAGAAACAATAAAAATTTCGAATCAATACATTTCGTTTCAAAACATGCATTCAATGTAGCAGTATTAAAATATAGATTTCAGCCGCAAATTGACAGTCAAATAGTTCGTTGTAGGAAATTTAAATTAAAATTGAATGTTGCTTGGTGGATAAAATAGTCACATGTAAACACATTTAAAGCATTAAGTAAAGTGTCTAAATATATTGTAACTTTACAAAAAGTAATGATATCTAACAAAAACATAGCTGTGAAAAAAGGCAGCCAAGTTCTGTAAAGACAATGGCAAGAAAAGAAGTGATATCTAAGTGGGTGCCAAGTTCAAATAAAATTCACTCAAACTTACCTACAGAAGTATTAGAGCATTTTCTAAATTGTTTAGAAATAAAAATTATTGATAGCATATTAATAATAAATCTAGAACTTGGCAAGTTTTTGATAAATGTTATGCCTATCAATTTCATGTCTTAATAAAATGATGATGTTAATATTAACAACAATGTCATTATAAAAAAATTAATATAGTTACTATTATAAACAAATGACTCATGTTAAAGGTTTGATAAACCAATAAATACACAGATACACTCCCGCTCGTCTTTGGTTATCACTCTAGCACCCACCCTCCAGAAACCTCAATGCAAACAGACTAAAAGGCCTGAGAAAGAGACAGATACCCTTACGCTTGTTCTTGGTCATCCCTCTAGAGACTGCACCCCTTTAACCCTTCAGGGGCAAAGAGCTTTTATTCGTGACATGCTGAAATCATTGAATCACACCAGAATTTAAAAACAAATTTATTTCAAAATGGGTAAATGCTTCTTTTCACGTATTTAATAAAATTAAACTTTTTAGTCCTGAATTCTAGTGTCAATGTGGCATTTTGCAGTTAAAATTAGGTGGGATATATTTTATCCCACCACCCTTCAAGGGAAAGGAGCTCACTCAAATGAAGGCTTCCAAACATGAAATAACAAGTTTTGATATAATAATGTCATTAATAAAAATAAATGACTCGTAGGTAAAAACTTGCCAAGTTCTAGATTTATTATTAATATGCTATCAATAATTTTTATTTCTAAACAATTTAAAAAATGCTATAATACTTCTGTAGGTAAGTTTGAGTTAATTTTATTTGAACTTGGCACCCACTTAGATATCACTTCTTTTCTTGCCATTGTCTTTACAGAACTTGGCTCCCTTTTTCACAGCTATGTTTTTGTTAGATATATATCTCTGAGGTGCACTGCAAGATACTTACTATTGAATATGGTGTACATAGAATTCATCATTCATATACAGGAGCACACAAAATACTTCGGTTATAATAATATCTATGAAAAATAATTACTGGAAGCGCGTTTTCCGCTGTGGTGTGCGTTTTATTATTAAAAACAAGAAAGAAAAATCATGCGTCAAGCATAGATTATAAAACACTTTCCAACACTTCCTCAAATCTTTAACAAAATTTCGTTATTTAGATAAATAAGTTAAATAATATAAGTAAGTAAATATTTTAGAAAACAGATAAAATATTTGAAAAACTGATTTCAGCAGTTACCGTCCATAGACAATATGTATTGCAATTATTTTGAACAGCCCTGTATTTCATCTGTAGATTGATACATATACTATATAAAGCGAAAATTTAGTTTAGCAACAAAACGCATAACAGGTTGAAATTTCTCTTTCAGAAATTTATGCTAATAGATGGAGACATACTTGAATATTTTTGTTCAGCTCTGTAATTTACCTAGCACCTTTATTACAGGCTACTATTTAGCTAAAATTTAATTCAAACTAAAACACTCTTAAAACTACTAAAATCACATTTTCAGAAGTTATCATCCATAGATGGCCATGTGTCCAATTCTGTGCATGGCCCTGTATATCATTTTATGTATATTCTACGAACATTTCTAATTCTTTTGTGCAGCCCTGTATATCAACTATAGCATTTATACACTCCATATAGTTTGCACAAATATAGTGAAACTTAAAAGTGCATATCATAATTAAAAATGCATTTCCTGCCATTATCACTATAATATACAGTACTTCGGATAGAATATACTATCTGAAATCTTTTGTGTGTCCCTGTAAATGCTATGAACTTCGTATTATACATGAAATAACTTATAGTAAGCCTCAGTGACATATATCAATTTCATTATATATGAAATAGTTTAACTTATTTAAAGCACGCCGCAAACAACCCCCCCCCCCCCCACACACACACACACATTATTATGTAAGGGAATTCTTTCGTGTGGCCCTGTAAATAAATAATAATTATTCTTTGCACCATATTCTACAAAATGCATATTTTATTTCACTTCGCAAATGCATATCAATTTTTTTTAATGTTTGAAAAGGTCTAACATCTTTAAAATTCATTTGAAACGATTTTTTGCCAATCGTCGTAATGTAACAGAATACTTTTGACTGTCCCTGTAAATAAACTAAACATGTTACAAACTTCATTTGTAATAGGGATTGTGCTAGGGCAAGCATAAACAATATCCAAAAAATACAGGACATTTCGAGTATATTTACGAGAGTTAGAGCACGGCCATACGGACAGACGGATAGACAAACCGAAATCATAAACACTTTTCGACTTTGTTGGAAAGTGTTAAAACAAGTTGGAAATTGCTCGTCAAACGTGGCAAATGTGATGCGTTCGTACTATAACTAGTTTTATAAATATTTTTTGCACCCCATATTGTACTGAATGTATATATTTTTTGCACTTCATAAGTGAATAGTCTGTAACATCATTAAAATGCACTTGCAATAATTTTTTCCCATCGGCCGTAATGTAACGGAAAACTTTTGACTGTCCCTGTAATTAAACTATACATCCAATTTTCATAAAATTTGAAATGGCTCGACAAAATTTTACAACAATTATATACACTGCTCAAAACAATTAAAGGATATTGCAGTTTTAGGTGGATTTTGTATCTGGTAAACTGTTTAGCTGATTGATACATGGTCGACAGACATAGTAGGTTATATGAGAATAAATTACACAGAAGAAAAAAATGCATTTTATTGCGCATTTGTGTGCTAAAGGAAAAAAACACAATTTGTGCATATGAGAAAAAAAGAATAAGAAAAGGTGTTTTCTTCAAAGAAAATCATTTTCAGTAGGGGGTATGGTTTCCATGGGCGGCCAGCAACGTTGAACACCTTTGAGGCATGGACTCAATGAGGCTATTAATGACGAGTTGGGGTATTCTGCCTCACTCTTCCAGAAGAGCTCTTTCCAGTTCTTGGAGAGTTTGTGGGGGTTGTTGGCGGCCAGAAACTCGTCTTCCTAGAGCGTCCCAAACGTGCTCGATTGGATTCATGTCTGGAGAACACGCTGGCCATTCCATTCGAACGATTCCTTCCTCGAAAAGGAAATCCTCCACCAGGTTTGCACGATGTGGCCTGCAGTTATCGTCCATTAAAATGAAGTTATCTCCGATTGCTGCAGCGTAAGGGACTACAATAGGTCTGAGGATCTCATCCCTATATCGGCGACCAGTCAGAGCTCAATCTCGAATGATGTAGAGGTCAGTGCGCCCGTCAATGGAGATGCCACCATACACCAACACTCCTCCACCGCCAAATCTGACACTTTCGTGCACGAATGCAGGATTATTACTACTGCCACGGTCCCTCCAGATGAAAATACGCCTATTATCCGGATGCACAGAAAAACGGGACTCTTCAGAAAACAGAATATTGCTCCATTCATTTCTCCTCCAGTTGACATGCTCGGTTGCCCACTCCCTGAGGTCGCGACGATGCCTTGATGTTAATCTAACACATACCATCGGTCGGCGAGCATACAGACCAACAGCATGGAGCCGGTTTCGGACAGTCTGAGTTGAAATCGTGGTGCCTGTAGCCGAGCGAAGGTGTTGTTGGAGAAGAGTAGCGTTCATGGTTCGGTGTCTCCGAGCTGTTAACGCTAAATACCGATCTTCATTGGGCGTTGTTGCCCGTCTACGACCTTGCCCTGGTCTTCGGCCTGCACATCCACTCTCCAAAAAGCGGTTCCAGATCCTGGAAATGACACTTTGTGACACTCCAATGGCTTGCGCTACTTCGGCTTGAGTTTGGCCCCCTTCTAACCTACCAACAATTCTCAAAGCTTCTGAATCTGTCAAATGACTTCGCTGAGACATCGTACTCATCGAAACAAAGCAATCACTGAATGCCGATCATCCTTGTCTTCATTCTCTTTTATCCAGTTGAAAGTCAAATTTCATTCGCTGCCGCTGAAGCGACGTTTTTGACGTCGAACTCAAAATTTGCATACTCCACAGTTTGAAAACCAGAAAAATTTGCATTTGTGATTCTCTTCTTCTATTTTCGGCAAAAAAAATTTCGTTTATATCTTTATTTTATATAAAACTTCAAATATCCTTTAATTGTTTTGAGCAGTGTATATAAAATTTCAGACCATTCGATTTTTGCTCTGTTATATGCGGACGGACAGACAGACGGATTGAACGACGAGTATAGGTGCTTCGTATTTATATAATTACGAACACACCTAAAAATCGAGATATTACTTAGTGTGTATAAATTCTAATGGTCATATACAGGGCTGTACAAAACATCTAAAGTACATTTTCGTTTTATGATGGAAATTGATGAAGGGGCATTTTGAACTGTTCTATGCGTTTCCTAACTGAACTGAAACTTAGCATACTATGTATATGACAGATCTATAGATCATATACAGGGTTGCACAAAAATTCGGATATTACTCCAGCTATTGGTTGTAAGTGCTGAAATTGCGTTTTCACATGTGTTGTGCATTCTACAAATTGTGTATTTAGACATCATTTTTTATAGACAGGGTAAAAATCCGGATATTATTCCGGCTATTGATTGTAATTGCTGAAATTGCGTTTTCACATGTGTGAATTTTACAAATTGTGTATTTAGACATCCTTTTTTATAGACAGGGTTGCACAAAAAAATCCGGATATTATTCCGGCTATTGATTGTGATTGGTGAAATTGCGTTTTCAAATGTGTTGTGCATTTTACAAATTGTGTATTTAGACATCATTTTTTATAGACAGGGTTGCACAAAAAAAAAAAAAAAAAAAACGATATTATTCCGGCTATTGATTGTAATTGGTGAAATTGCGTTTTCACATGTGTGAATTTTACAAATTGTGTATTTAGACATCCTTTTTTATAAACAGGGTTGCACAAAAAAATCCTGATATTATTGCGGCTATTGATTGTAATTGGTGAAATTGCGTTTTCAAATGTGTTGTGCATTTTACAAATTGTGTATTTAGACATCATTTTTTATAGACAGGGTTGCACAAAAAAACTAGTATGTTGTGGCCATCACAAAACTTTCTTCTATATAAATCACGTCAATTAAATCATTTAAATAGTACAAGAAATAACGATTTAGCACCAATTCATATCAAAGTATATCTGAATTTGAAGTTGGATAAAAATTCGCGCATTAGTTCTTGAGATAGAGCTATAGCGGAAATTCTGAAAAAATGTAGCATAGCAGCGCCACCTGTTGAGCGATTTACACCAAAAGTAAACAGCACTAAACGATATCAAGGTATACCTGAATCTGAAGTTTGTTGAAAATCCAAGCATTAGTTCTTGAGATAAAGCTATTGCGGAAATCGCAAAAAATACAGCATAGCAGCGCCACCTGTTGAGCGATTTACACCAAAAATTAAACAGCACTAATTAATACATCAATTCATGTCAAGGACTAACTAAATCTGAAGTTTGATGAAAATCCGTGCAATAGTTCTTGAGATACAGCTCTTGTGGAAATCGTGAAAAATGCAGCACAGAAGCGCCACCTGTTGAGCGATTTAGACTAAAAATTAAACAGCACTAATTTATACATCAATTCATGTCAAGGACTAACTAAATCTGAAGTTTGATGAAAATCCGTGCAATAGTTCTTGAGATACAACTCTTGTGAAAATCGTGAAAAATGCAGCACAGCAGCGCCACCTGTTGCGAGATTTGCACCAAAAATTAAGAAGCACTAATTTATATCAGGGACTAACTGAATCTGAAGTTTGATGAAAATTCGTGCATTTTTTCTTGAGTTAGAGCTATTGCGATAATCATGAACAATGCAGCATACCAGCGCCACCTGTTGGGCGATTTTCACAAAAAAGTAATCAGCACCAAACTATATCCTGGACTAACTGAATCTGAAGTTTTATGAAAATCCGTGCAGTAGTTCTTGAGATACAGCTATTGCAGAAATCGTTAAAAATGCCGCATAGCAGCGCCACCTGTTGGGCGATTTTCACCAAAAACTAATCAGTTCCAGTTTATATCAATGTCTAACTAAATATGAAGTTTTGTGAAATTTCGTCCATTAGTTCTTGAGATAGAGCGCCCACAAAATTTGTGTCACATACAGACAGACAGACGGACGGACAGACAGACAGACGGACGGACAGACAGACAGACGGACAGACAGACAGACAGACAGACTCACAGACAGACATTTTGTAAAAACATGTTTTTTGGAATCTCTGACTCATAAAAAGTGTAAATCCGTCGAAAACTGGAATTCGAATATTTTCATGAAACCAATACTTTCTTCTTGTAAAGATAGAAGAAAGTAAAAAAAAAAAACAACGAAAAAAAAAATCCGGATATTATTCCGGCTATTGATTGTAATTGCTGAAATTGCGTTTTCAAATGTGTTGTGCATTTTACAAATTGTGTATTTATACATCATTTTTTATAGACAGGGTTGCACGAAAAAAAAAAAAAAAAAAAAAAAAATCCGGATATTATTCCGGCTATTGATTGTAATTGGTGAAATTGCGTTTTCAAATGTGTTGTGCATTTTACAAATTGTGTATTTAGACATCATTTTTTATAGACAAGGTTGCACAAAAAAAAAAAAAAAAAAAAAAAACGATATTATTCCGGCTATTGATTGTAATTGGTGAAATTGCGTTTTCACATGTGTGAATTTTACAAATTGTGTATTTAGACATCCTTTTTTATAAACAGGGTTGCACAAAAAAATCCTGATATTATTGCGGCTATTGATTGTAATTGGTGAAATTGCGTTTTCAAATGTGTTGTGCATTTTACAAATTGTGTATTTAGACATCATTTTTTATAGGCAGGGTTGCACCAAAAAAAAAAAAAAAAAAAAAAATCCGGATATTATTCCGGCTATTGATTGTAATTGCTGAAATTGCGTTTTCAAATGTGTTGTGCATTTTACAAATTGTGTATTTAGACATAACTTTTTATAGACAGGGTTGCACAAAAAATCCGGATATTATTCCGGCTATTGATTGTAATTGCTGAAATTGCGTTTTCAAATGTGTTATGAATTTTACAAATTGTGTATTTAGACATCATTTTTACCTTATTAAACTGTGAAGTTTTATTATAGTATTCTGAATGCGTTAGAAAGGTTTTCGTAATCTATGCTTGACTCATGATTTTAAGTGCTTGTTGTAAGTGATGTTTACATCATTTTGTGATCGTAAAAAGATTTTATCTCTTATCTGCTTTCTTTTCCCAGTAACATTAATTATGCAACTAGGATGATATTAGCAAATGATAATAATCGGGCTTTCCCTCGAGATTCAGCACTTGATGATTTATTTGGTAACATTCTATGCAGTATTCGTAAATAAAACAGGGTTAACAGCGCTAATTGCGTATAAAATAGGAAAATCCCACATAATGAAAAATTATTTGCGGGGTTTCCCCATTAAAATTTCCCCCAGGAATGTGAATATTCTGCGAATTAGCGGAATTCTACGAATACATATCGCTCATCTACAAGAAAAGGGACACATCTCGACGAAAGTAATTTTACAGGAGAGGTAAAAGGAAAATTTGCATGATTTTACTGTAACATGAAAGGATAGTACTTATCTCTGCATGCAGGAATAATGACCTGCATAAAAGCATAAAACCCTTGAGAATGAAGATGTAGGATGAGGTTTGGAGGATTGGGTAAATTTTACTTTCCCACATAATCCACCCTTCTTTTGTGGTCACAAATGGACATATAGCGTAATAAACTTATTTGCCATATAATTACGCATATGAAACTCTTTGTGTAGTAAGACGCACATAAGATAGACCTATTAGTGAAATAAAACGCAAATTGAATTTTGCCAGATGTGTCAGTTTTTTTTTTGCGGGTGAGCGATATATATTTAATTTATGGGAATTATTTGTTTCTTTAATTCCCTCAAATGAATTCATGAATCCGCCGCGAAAAAATCATCCTGAAATTCGTTAGTCGGTCGCGGAGGAAATTTGAAATTTCATCAATCTTACAAAAAAAGTTGTGAATTTCGTCAAATAATCGCAGAAAAAAATCAATACCGTTAATCGATCGTGGAAAAGAATCGCGAATTTCGGCAAACGATCGCGTAAAATAATCGCAAATTTCATCAAGCGATTGTGGAAGAAAATCACAGTTTTCATAATACGATCACACATAAAAATCGCAAATTTGGAATATGATCACGCAAAAAATCGTGAATCTTACAAAATGGTTGCGGAAAAAATTCGCGAAATTCAATCAGTGCCGAAATTTGCAGCTTTATTGCTCTATTACGGAATTGAAGATTTCATTAATGCTTTTCTGTCAACAAAATATTTCATTAATGATTTTCTGCCTTCCTCTTTACTAGTGATCTAAAATTCGTACAATTTAGATATCTACAATGTCATTGGTCCCGTTCGCTGTGCAAATTTTTGTGAGTGTTAATGTATATCACATATTTTAAGCAAGCAAGCCACTTTCCTAATTATAGATGATATAGAGAATGGCCAGAACGTTTTTCACGAAACTTGCCTTCCATACTAAATCGAGCGCGAAAAAATGGTCTAGATAGATTTCAAATTAAAGAAAATTCGATTTGACAAATTAAATCAAACCTAGCGCTGAAAATGCTGCTTTGCTTTCTATAAAGATTTAAACGAAACGTGTCTTCTATACCAATTCGAGAAAGAAAACGGTCAAGTGCGAGTATTACTCGCGCTCGGAGGGTTCCGTACAATAAATATATGAATTATTAAATGTATTATTAAAAAAAAAAATCGTTACTAAAAGAAAAATAAGACTTTGTAAAAAACTATACAACGTAGGGTTGGGTATAACTGTATATATACTAGAAAAGTATGAATGGGTATACCGTAAAAGTTCAAAGAGATATGAAGCCTAAATAATATCAATTACTGCTATTCTGTATAACTCTTATTTAAATCTTATCCTAATCTGTTTATGGTGAACTTAATTCGGCACTGACAATAAAAGTAGCGCATATTTGAACTTCATTTGGCATTTCATAAAACTAAATTCAGCATCGTAATAAACTTTTGTTTTTAAGGTGCAGCTAAAACAAAACCCTTGTTCAAAGTTTAAACTTGGCATTTGGCTAAGCGCGCTTCGAGTGAAGGTCACAAGCAACACCAAGTTGGTCCGTGCCGCGTTTTTCCAGATAGGTTTTTAATCTATATATATATATAAGCCGTTCTCTGTATATATGTCCTTTATACAAATCTTCAATTTTTGACCGATATACACGAAACTTGCTGTGCATACGTTTTAACGTGAAAAGATCACTGTCTACTTTAAAAAGTCATCAGACCCGTATTTATCCCTTTTTTCTACAACCTTCCATAATTAATTTAATATTATAGAAATATCTCTTTTTTAATTTTTCTAATTCAACCGTTTCTTTCCTGTTGCCACACCCTAAAAAACGGCAGAGTAATTTAAAGAAAATGATAAGGCGTGTATTTGATAATAAAAATTCGGATTGTTCGCTATATTTTTGAATTTTTGAAATCGACGTCATTCTAATCAGGAAACGAAAATTTTCCCTATGTATATGTAAAAATTTTAACTAAGCGTGTGTTAAAATGACGTAGTATCTTCTTTGAATGATTTTAAAGATAAAAAATCTATTTTAATACAAGCGTTTGAATTTCAAGAAAACAATTCAAGAAAAAGATAATAAAAAAAATCGTTTGCTTTGCTAGGTATGACGTCCATTTTGTCAATATTATTTCAAACTGGTTCTAAAAACCGGCGGCTACAATTTATTTCCTATTTCTTTGTAATGCTGAATCTTTAATTATATCATTTAGATAACTATTTTAATACTTGAAATGCAGTGATAACAGTCTACGATTTATATCGAATACGGTTATAAAACACGATTTTTCTACGATTTATATTAAATAGAAATTATAACATAGCTACTATTTTTTAGAGTAAATTTTTTTCTTTTTAAACAAAATTTCATGACATGGAAATTGATGTCATTTTCATTTTTACGACTGTGGATTTGGATTTTATGAATGGAAATATGAGTTTCCATTTAAAAATGATCGGCAATGAATCTTTGTATACATGTGTTAAAGATGCCTGATATACTGCCCGTTAATAGAACATAAATAAAAATCGTTTTTAATTTGAAGCTGGAATATATTTTAAACTTAAGTATATTTGTTAGATTTCTCAACAAATACAGGAAAAAGTATGTTTTGTATTTTTGTTTTAGTGATCAGTTTCGTTTAAGCGATCACTTATTTATCTGAGTAGCACATTTCGCCCGCTGTGGTGATCAGTTTCTCCGAACAAATCTTGAATTAAAGGAAATATATCGATGAATTTGATCTGCCATTTTAAAGCAATATGTATCTTTATCTCAAATGTATTTCCATATTGATGGATACGATACAATCATCACTGCGCTATTATATTTTATAATGTGTAAGACAAAATGTCGGCTGTTAGGGACAAATTTTTTTAGTTGATCATTAATAGTAGGATTTGGTCTAAGAATGATAGAAGGATATGCAATATACTAAAACTATTTCTCAAAAATTATCTAACTTTTTTAAAAGGCTAATCATTCAGAATTGGTTTCGCCTGATTATAGAACATTTCAGCTAATTCTAAAACAAAGCATGTAAAACAAAATGTTATATACTAAAACTATTCCAAAAATTTGGGTGCAAAGTAACAGTGCAAATGTCATCAAACTCTGCCCAGTAGAACTTTTAAAAAATTCTAATCTTTTAGGATCAGGCTCACCTGACTATTGAACTTTCTTCCATAATTTTATAACAAAGCGACGTGAAACTATATGCAATATTTTAAAACCATCCGTGTAAAATTATCTAAAAAACAATGCAAGTTCCAATGAAATTCACTCAGAATTAAAAAAAAAATCCTTTCATAATCGGGTTCCAGATGATTATGGAATTTTCCTCTACAATTGTATGACTAATCAGCGAATAACAATGTTATGCACCAAAAGCTTAATTGAAAAACTAATAGTGCAAGTTGAATTAAATTTTTTTAGAAGAATCAAGTTATAAGCAGCCGGAATAAGATTCCCACACGAAAACAAATACTGAAATTTGTGAATTTAGTTATGTAAAAGTACACGAAAACAAACAAATACTGAATTATTTACAATGTTTTTGAGCAATTAAGTTAATCTTTTGTAACTGGGTTGCAGCCATATTTTTAAAAAATCAAGCTTGAAAATTACTTTAAAAAACATAAAAAATCTGTAAATTGAGATAAGCTTTTCAAACAAATATTACTGAAAGTACTTTTTGTATTCTATTAGGCGTTGGAACAGTCAAATGTGCGATGTTTAAAGGTCAAATTGCAGTAAAAGTTAAATTTATGGTTGCGTTAGGTTGTTGCCACCAACAATATGATACTAGAGTTACTCATAGCAATGTCTTTTCTCTATAACATTGCATTAAGAGCAGACAGGTATATCTTTCGTAATTGGGCTGCATGCAAATTTATAAACATCCATGATTGAAAATTACTTTAAAATCCATTCAAATGAGAAAATTGAGATACAATTTTCAAATAAATTTCATTTGAAAGAACTTTTTTCTATTCGACAGTGTGAAAAACGAAATTGTATGGTGTTCATAAGTTAAGAAAAATTTCAGTAAAGGCACAATTTATGAATTAGGTCGTTGCCATCATCAGTATAATTTCACAATTGGCATTGTATTTGTTGTTTTTTGTATATTCTGAAGATGACTGAAAGAAAGAGTCGAAACCTTTACATTTATAGTATTTTTAATGTGTTTTTTATTGAAATGACCTCTTTTAAGCAAATAATTGCATTTTAATATATGTTTTGACATTTGTTTGAATGTATATTATTATGGTATAGTTAACAGTTGACGTAATTAAGACTATTTTACTTATATTTACATTTCTGATTGATCTTTTTAACGATCCGTGAACGGGAATGCACCAATCTCAGTTATTGTCATTGCCGTATTATTTCTTTTTAATGTATTTTATCCTGGAACACCCTTATTATTGACACGAGCGAAGCCGGGTAGATCTGCTAGTTAACTTATAAAGACACCGGAGGCGTATTGAGAGATCTACCCAATGCAATCTAGTCGCGAATCCCATACTATTAATGTGATTACTTCTAATTATATTAGCCTGTCTTTAACAATTTGACGTTTATTGCTTTTATACTGCTCCTGGGCATTGTATTACACAAGTGTATCCTTAAAAGTTGTTATCTAGGCTTTCAAAGCCGATGGTACGTAGAGTACGTCGCCCATGTCATTATGTATGGCCAAACCGTCCGTGTCTTTAAGTGTTAATATATTTGCTTAAATTAAGGCCTTTTTTTTGGTATTTATAGATTTTTCAAGATAGCGGAATTTAAAAAGTAAGTTTATTTGTATTTTTTACTCTCTTCTATCTTCAATAGAAGAAAGTATTGTAATCGAAATTTTTTTCGACATCCGGTTTTCGGTGGATTTACACGTTTTAGGGGCAGAGAACCCAAAAAACGTGTTTATAGAAAATGTCTGTATGCTCGTATGTAGGTATGTTTGTCGTCATTGTACCATCAAAAAAGTGTATGAAGTTATGCATAGAATTCAACGAAATGCTTAAGTTTTTGGCTATGGCAAGCAGGGCCTTCCTTAATTTGGAAAAAATCCGCCGGAAGGGGTCGTTGTAATAGCGATTTTTGTGCCATTTTGAATATTGTGCCATCGAAAAGTTTATGAAGTTATGCATAGAATTGAACTACATTTTTTATGTATGTTTTTGGCCATAGCAAGAAGGTCCTCCTTGAATTTGGAAAAATTTCAACGGAAGGGGTCGCTGTAATAGCGATTTTTGTGCCATTTTCGATATTGTACTATAGAAAAGTGTATGAAGTTATGCATAGAATTGAATCGAGTTTTTTGTGTATGCTTTTGGCCATGGCAAGAAGGTTCTCCCCGAACTTGGAAACTTTCCACCGAAAGTTTCTCCAACGACCGAAAGTTCCACCGACCGGTTGTGTAATTTTCTTGATTTTTCGTAGTTCTATTGTACACCGGCGAGTCTTGAAGCAAAGGGAACTTCCCATCCTGATAAGCTGACTATTCGCGAACAGCTGATATACAACAGAAATAACGGAAAACTATTGATTTTAACAAATATCACGATCGAGATTAACTCGTTTTTATTCCGATTAATTGACTGAAGCAGAAATTTAAGATGAAAGTCAAAGTTGATATAGTATTGAACTAATATAACTGAAATATTGAGATTTGTAACAACGTTTTGAAATATTAAAATACATGAGATAGAAGAAAGTTTTGGGATTGGCACATCCAATTAGTTTGTATCAAGGATCCAAATAAATAGGTCATAATCTTAGTTTGTAGACTTCTTTGAAATGCGTATATTTTTCAATTCCTACTGTTAGCTCACAGTCTCCCTATATTTATTTATATATTTATTTATCTTGTTCAAATTTTCAATCGTTAATAAAATGCTCCTTATTCATCCTATCAAGTTGAAATAATTTTTTTTAAACTTGTACTGGATGACAATTGATGTTAATACAGTTTTTTCAAATATTAATTAAATTTTAATTAATTAATTTTAGTTTTGCATGGGAAATAAAATGGCGGCCATTGGTTATTGAAGACCAATGAAAGTATTTTCAATAAGGGGTTACCATAGGGGGGGGGGACCCTGTTCTGTCGCCAAATACCGCCAATTTTGTCGCCAACTTGGCGATATATCTCCAAATTTGGCGGCCAAAATGAGTCGCCAAAAGTGACGCCAACTTGGCGATATCTCTAATATTTCGCCAAATTCCGATAGAGTTCCATTGTAAACCTACTTGCTTATAGAAAATCAACAAATTGAGATATTTTAATGCAACAAAAACTAATATTAGCTTAAGGGATTATATAATTTTTTCTTTGATGGCCTAAGTAGGAATTGACTTTAAAAACAAAACTTTTATATTACTTGTTAAATTGGGAAAGTATATGTTCAAGCCTATTTTTATGCATGTTTGTAACGTACAAAATATAGGACGGTAGGCGTAAATGGGTACATATTTCTATTAGCCATTTAGGGGAGAGTTATTGATGTAAAGTCCTTTTCAAGATGGCTTTCAAATAAATTGTTGTTATTTTTTAGCCTCAAATACGATTATTCTTAATTTATTATTAATCATACATTTTGCAACATTTTAAAGTGATTTTACCAACAAGTTTGAAGAAACAAAAATTCAGGCATAAATGGGTTGGTTGGTTGAGGTTTTATGTTGCAAAATTCCTTAAGGGACATGCTGCGCCAAGAAAGTAGACTAAAACATCAAAAAGTGAAAAAGAAACAATATCAAAATAAAAGAGCAATGAGAAGAAGAACAATCTGAATTTTTGACTACATCCCATCCAGATGTAGTCAAACAAGTGTAGAAGAATACAAAATCAAAATCCCAAAAATAGAGTTAAAAAATGAAAGTAATGCAATAAAATGTGCAATCTGGATGGGGTCCCATCCAGATGTCACAAAAGTGTAAAATATAAATCTGAGACTTTAAATCAAAGAAATAAACGAAAAATTATATTTCAAAGTAAAGTCCTGCATGTTTTAAAAAAGTAAAGGGAGCCCCATGAGGTATTTCCCCAATGATGTTTCTCAACAGGCATAAATGGGTTAAAGAAATTATCACCAAGTTAAAGCGTTGGGAGTGGCCAGGACTCTATTAGACATCTAATATAAATATAATTACGAATTTACAATTTCCAAGTTGGGGATAATGTGCCTCCTTTCCGCCGGAAAAATTCTGGAGCCGTTCCTGTAAGTATTATCAGGTGTCCGGATTTCCAGGGGCTTCAAGACCTGTCCCGCGTAACCACACCAAAGTCCCGATTTTTCATGATGCATAAATTCTTTTAAATTTCTTTTTGCTACCATGCCATTCGTCACACTGCATCGAGTGGCTCTTAATAGAGTAAAGCTTGCGAAAGCAGAACATTTCTGTCACAGAATGTTTTATAGTTTTTTAGAAATACAAGGTGGAACCCGTCGAATTCCGAGGAAAGAAAATGTTTAAGAAGGAACTGTTTATTTATATTATAATAAACCTACAAAATTGGTTACAATAAAAAATGCATCTTATACTGGCTAGTAGTCTAACTCTCAAACAAATATTATTTTAACCTAAAGTTAACAAATTACTCTTTCTATAAAACTTCGTTGTCCACATTATTAAAATTAAACTTTAATTGTATATGCAATCAGTAAAATATAATAAAGGTAAGTTATTGTGATGAAGTTATCAACTGAGGCTCTTATGCTTGGTATTCCGGAATGAAAAACATCAGAATGTATTCCATTATGACGCGATCATAGAATTTTTTCCCCGTGAAATCTACACCCGCCATCATTTTCACCTTCTCAAAATTTAAATGCACACCTCTCATATTCGTATTCACCATTCCAAAAAAATAAGTACTTTAATTGAATCATTTCAAAATCATTTTAACTCAAAACTTGAAGTTACTATTGTCAGCAACATCTTTGCATATGGATAGTCGTACTCGTAACAGATTCTGATCTCAAAACCGGAGAGTAAAAATTACCTTAGTTTATGCTTTTTAGACGCATTTGTGTTAAAATGTTTAGTTTTATCTAAGAAAATTATCATTTTCTTTTAAATATGACGTCGTATTTACTTACTTCGAGGCTAACGAGAAAGACAGGCTACCGCGGTGCGTCCGATTCTTCTTTTTTTACAGACCGCTGGAGTCACGTGATGCTCTTTTCACACACATTCATTGGTGCATTCGAGCATCACGTGACTCCAGCAGTCTGTAAAAAAAGAAGAATCGGACCCACTGCGCATAGGCGTAACCAGGGGGGTTGCCCTGGGTGCCCGGGCACCCCCCCGCTTGCGCAGACTCAAGCACGATTATTAAAAAAAAAAAATCAATCTACAAAAGAAGAAAAAACAAGAAGTGAAAGCAGAGTTCAACTAGCAAATTAGTTTAGTTCAGAAAACTAAAAGCCTAAGTTTTGAACCGTGCTAAAAGAAGAAACCCATGATCTTTTTTAAAAATTATGTTTATCTTTTTTAAAACTTAAATATTTACAAGAATCTGTATTAGTCATAAATCAAAAAGGTAGTTTTATAATCCCACTTTGACATCTTTTGTTTGTAGGAGATTTTTGTTAACACCGTTCTTTCTATTACATGTTTCTGCAATTTCATGAGAAATTAATGCAAGTTCTTGACGAAAGAAGAAACATAAACTATTTGTTACTTTACTTTCGTAGTCTAAAGTCTAGAAAGAAAAACAATTTGAAAGGGAATGCAGATGTGAAACAATAATTCCAAAATGCGATTAGCCGGGGGAAGGGGGGGGGGTGCACAGACATTGCCTCCTTCAAAAATGAGAAATAATAGCATATACAATTCAAATTAATCTGGAGGTTGATTGGTTGGTTGAATTTCGTGTTTCGCGACCATTTTTTGACATTCGTAAAAGGAATATGGTTGCAGTCTTTCAAGTCAATATAGTAATTTCTTCCCTCTGAAAATTTTTATACGATTTTTGGAGTTTATTCTCGTTTTGCGGCGTTCTTTTGAAACTAGGAAAAGGACCCGGTTTCAATCTTTTATCTCAGTGCAGTAAATTTTGACGAAATTCGCGATTTTACTCGGCGATCATTTCATGATATTTACAATTTTTACCCAAAATCGTTTGACGAGATTCACGTCTTTCTACGCGATTTTTTGTAGAAATCCGCACATTTCATCACTAACCTTTGACAAAATTCGTGTTTTCTACCGCGATCCTTTGACGAAATTCGCATTTTTTACTGCGATATTTTGACTAAATAGGCATTTCTTTAGCACGATCCTTCGATGAAATTCGCGTTTTCTTTCCACGATCTTTTGGCGAAATTTGGTCTTTCTTTCCGAAAACTTTTGACGAAATTTGCGTTTTCTTTTCTGCGATCCTTTGACGAAATTCTCGTTTTTACCGGGATCCTTTGACGAAATTTGTTTTTTTTTTTTTTGCGACAAATTTTTTTTACAGGGGTCATTTGTCGAAATTCGCGATAGTTTTGCTCGGCCGATCGGGAAAATTCTCGCTATCTTTCCGTACCAATTAACAAAATTCTCTACTGTTTTCCGCGATCTTTTGACGAAATTTGCAACATTTTTTCGTCAATCGTTTATCGAAATTCGTGATTTCTTTTGTGCAATCTTTTGCGAAATTCGCGATTTCTTTCTGGGCTTTTTCATCGAAATTCACGATATTTTTCCACGATCATTTGAAGAAATTCTCAAATTTTTCCGGGACCGAGTCACGATTTGATTTTAAGAAATTCCATAAAAGAAATAAAAATCGGAAAAAAGAAAAAAAAATTAAAATACTCACTGAAGAATCACAGGTATGCGAAAGAATTTGGGGGGGGGGGGGATATTCCATAGCATTTTTTATTATGTGGGACCTTTTTCTTTTCTGTGCACAAATCCGCGATCCCGCACGTTATTTAAAACCCTGCCTGCCAAAGAAAACTTCGTTACTAGTGGGGTTTCGCTGGTTTTTTTTTTTTTTTTTTTTTTTTTTTTTTTTTTAACGAACATAGAATTAAACAAATCCAGGATTGTGAGGGAGGGGGGACAACGTACTCCCGATCAAGCTACGAGCACTTCTCTCTCGAAACAAACGAATCTCGAATTATTGCGATTTTTTATTTCGAGCCAAATTTAACTTTTAGCTTTCTTATAAGAAAGACATTCTTATAAGATTTGACATTCTTCCAATTTGAATTTAATCACGGCAATTGCAGAAATTACAAAAATGTTTTTTCTGTTTCAAAAAAGTCAAAAAGTCGCCTCAAAGCACGAAAAACACCGCTAAAAATCGCATTACAAATTTGGAAATGCTTAAAAAAACCTAACGGAGCGAAATTAACTAATTGGGTTAAAGATTTAAACCAGATTCCTTTTAGGAATGTCAAAAAAAAATCACCCCGAAATGCGAAAAACCCCTCTAAAAATAACATTAAAAATTGTTACAAATTGAAAAATTGCTGTAAGAATCTCATAAAAACTTCATTGAAAAGAAGACAAGTTTACTCGATAACATATTGAAATCGGATTCTTTTTTACTAATTTGAAAAAAAATGCCGCTAAATGCGAAAAAATTCGCATAAAAAATTAATTGAAAAATTCCAGAAATTGTCTTCGATATGCATGACTTCAGGCATACAGGTATTTTCCTGTCAAATCTTGCGGCTGTGAGGGCTCAGTGTTGAATTCAGACCCTTTTCTTCGGGAGGGATTTCTGTGGCTCCGAGGGTGACATTATAGAGTTCCGGGGGGGGGGGGGGGGGGGATGGCACTTTTTGACCATTGAAAGCACAAAATCTCAAGTCTTTCGGGGGGTGGGAATGTCCCCCCGGGCCACTCCCTGAGTGGCAGTCATTGTGCACCCACTGTGAGGGCTGCACTGTTTTTTCAGAGTTCAGCGCACGCGCACACACAGAGACAGACAAGCACCTATCTTTATTATTACAGTCGCATCATAATATAATTTTTATCATCTTGATAAAATTTAGTGTTTATTATCATGACCTGCTTTACCTAATATATTCGACTCATTCTGAGGTAAAAACATGAATTATTAATGAATGTTAAAATTATTTATAATATTATAATAATTATTTATATAGACGGTCCTCCAAAATTTCTTGGGTTCCTTCGGTGATCCCTAAGAAGTCATGGAGTGACATTCTGAAAAACTTTCGTGGATATGTACTGGTATACCACATGTATTATCTGAGATTTATCATCCTGCAAAATTTGATCTACAAGACTTTGACTGAGATAATTTTAGATCTCATGTAGTGTCCCTGTGCCTTTAAAAGTTTCCAGCATGATTAAAGGCACTTTAAAAAAAAAAATCTTTATAAGAAGTTAGGGTGCCAAAAGATTTTACACTTGTGATCACACTTAGTTAGTGTCTCATGTCATTGCTGCAAAGAGATTTACATAGCTTTTTTTTTACCATTAGTTTTAGTTTTGATGTTTCGAACCCTTTTTCATTCCCCCTCACGCAAACAAAAGTCGCGTTTGAGCCATTTTTGAGAGAAATACCATACAATTATACCTTCTAAGATGAAAACCTGTCTAAAACGAAAATTCGACCGGTTTCATGGGTTCTGTTTTAGCAGGTTTTACTATATAAGATATTGTTTGTATTCAACATGTTCAGGTTGAAAAGTCCGGGCACCCCCCCCGTTCGAAAGGCTGGTTACGCCTATGCTGCGGTAGCCTGTCTTTTTCGTTAGCCTCGTACTTACTTAAGCATTTCTTCTAGTGTCTCAAACTTAGTGTCAGTACACATGCAGAAGAAAAAAAAAATGGAAACTTATGAGGAAAAATGCGTGTTTTCAAAAGCAGTACGTAATTTTCAGATCAAAATATTTTGGCACAGCATCTCACTAATAGAATTTTGCGCCACTAAACCCTCCTACAACAAAATTTAAACCATACAATTTTTTTTAAAAAATGTTTGAAAATGACGCACTTCTACAAAACATATTTCAATTTTAAGAATTAAATCCTACGCTTTTTAATATATAAAATGGCGTCATTTGCACCCGCGAAAGCATTCCAGTTTTACGATCGATTCTTAAACAACATCTATAGAAAAGTATGCATGACGTCATTATCGTGAATAATACACAAACCCAGCATAAAGCATAATGTTGTCATTCAAGAAGCAAATCGGATATCTAATGATTCATATGCCTTCATTTGTTTGTTCATAATAGCTTCGCCCCACCAGTGGCCGAGAGGTTCTGCTCTCGAAGCTGGTAGACGGGAGGTGCTGGGTTCGATCCCAATTGCGCCCGTCGGCCTAATCGTTCGGAGTTTTCGTGGTTTTCTTCGAACCTTGGTTCTCCAAGCGTTAATATGGGTTAGATTCCCTTAGAAAGACCTCCACGGAAGGCACTCCCCCCCCCCCCCCCCCCCTTAGGGCCTATATCTCGCGTGCTGATAATTGGCCGAGATAAATACAACCAACCAACTAATCATAATAGCTTCATGTTTTATCGGAAATCATTCATTTGTATTTTTTCAAAATTCGGAAAATGTTATTACACACGGATTAATAAAATTGCATTCTTTCAGCTATTTGATACGAATTGAGTAAAACCAGAGAAAATAAGTGACACAAATAAAAAGAAAGTATTGTATCGTGTGTAAGCAAGTTTGTAATGAACTAAAAATCATTTAATTGATAAATAAAAACGAAATAAAATCAAAATTCTTCGAGTTTATAACAGACGATATCCTTGACATAGCACATATTTTAATTTCAATTTTTTTTTCAGTTTTTATGAGAAAATGGCAACAAAAAGATACAATAATCTAATTGACTATTTTTCCTTTACTTTTAATAGAAATGGAGTACTACAGTTGCCACGATTACAAAAAGATATTAAAAACTACAAAAAAATTAATATCTCAAAAATTAATTGAGATACAGCTTTCAAACAAATTGCATTTAAAAGTAATTTTTTTTCCCTATACGACGCTGTAAAAATTGAAAATATGCGATGTTTAGAAGTTTAAAAATTTGCAGTGGTGAAAATTGCAAAAAAGAAATCTAAATTTAAATTTCAAAATGTTGCCATTCACAAAATGACGTATGCGTTACGCACAGATATGTTTGTCCTTTATAATATAGATATCTGCCTACCTGAAAACTGGTTTCAAACGGAATTGCTTGCGGTTCCTAGCAATTTTGTTTTCAGAAGTTTTATTGTATAGTCGTGGAAAAAAGAAGTAAACACCCCCTAGTAACTCCTCAACAAATTATCGTAGAAGACATTTACTTGTATCGGACGATTGGAAATAAAGTCTACTTTTAAATGATGTATATAAACTTTCTTTAGGGGGCCATCTACATATTAAAACGAACCCAAACTTTGTTTTTTCAATAGCAGTATCCAATTTTAACAAGATATTTGAAATCTTCGGTTCAAACTATACCTAGACACCAAATTTAAAGTCATTTGAGTGATAAGTTTTTAAATTATAAACATTCAGAATTTAGTGCTTCTAATATTAAATTACGTTTTCATATTTTTATTAATATCTCCTGAAATTGTACTCCTAATGTGCTAGTTTTTTGTGTAGCAATAATCGTAAAATACTCAAACAAAAATACGTTGAATTTGTAATTTTTATAATTTTATGATATGAATTATGAAATTCGAAAAAAATTAAGAATTGCAACCTATAATTTTTTTGATGGATTTAGATTTATTAAGTCCTGCTTTATGGAAATCCAAAATTTCACATTTTTCTTCCAAGTAGTTTTCAAATTATGCTTAAAAAACGGCAAAATGGTGGTGTAAGGGACCGTCTATGATAGAAGTGACTAGATATTTTGAAATTTCTAATAGTCCAGTCAATAGAGACCGTATAGGGGCTCTACCTAGCAAAATTCATGGTAGTTCTGGAAAAAGGCTTACTATATGTTTTTTGGATCGCTGAATCCGAATTTTTAACTTCCCACCAAAATTTCCCCCAGCAACCCCCCTAAATTTTGGTAATATGTTCCCCAAAAAAGGTTTTTATTAAAAAAATCAATTTTTTACTGTTTTAGGGAAAAACTATCTAGAAATTCAGAAAGTAGACAAAATTTGCAACAAATTAGATACATGACATTATGACTTAGTATGAAGGGGAAGGGGGGATCTGCCTCGGAATATGCGTGAACTAAGTTGCGCAATTCCACTAAACCACTCATACGTTTACATTAGCTCTTCCATCTCCCCTCCGAACATTCTCTATAAGGTTTACTTTAAGTTTTTTGGGTCGCTGTATCCGAATTTTTAACTTCCCCCCCAAATTCCCCCCCCCGAACCCCCTCCCCCAAATAGTTGTTTTTAACTTAAATTTCTTATTGTTTTAGGGAAAAAGCATTACGAAATTCAGAAACTAGACAAAATTTGCAACAAATAGGATATATGACATTATGACGTAGGATGAACGGGGAGGGGGAGGGCTGGCCTCTGAACATGCACTGCGGCGCTACGTGCACTAAGTTATGAAGTCCAGGCAATATGGGATTTTATCTGGAAAAATTAATACTAGTTCTGGATTTTGACTCACTTTGTTTTTTGGGTCGCTGAATCCGAATTTGTAACTTCCCACCAAAATTTCACTCGGCAACCCCCAAAAAATTTATTTTTTGAAAAAATTTGGTTTTGAGAAAAGCGCGCGGAGAATGTTCCGAGGCAGCCCCCTCTCTCCCCGTTTATCCTGCGTCATAATGTCATATATCTATTTGTTGCAAATTTTGTCTAGTTTCTGAATTTCGTAATGCTTTTCCCTAAAACAATAAGAAATTTAAGTTAATAACAACTATTTTGGGGATTTATCGAGGGAGGGGGGATTTTTGGGGTAAGTTAAAAATTCGGATTCAGCGACCCAAATAACTTAAAGTAAACCTTATAAGGAAAGTTCGGAGGGGAGATGGGAGGGAGAGTGTAAACGTGTGAGTGGTTAAGTGGAATTGCGCAACTTAGTCCACGCAGCACCGCGCGCATGTTCCGAGGCAGATCCCCCTTCCCCTTCATCCTAAAGTCATAATGTCATATATCTAATTTGTTGCAAATTTTGTCTACTTTCTGAATTTCTAGATACTTTTCCCCTAAAACAATAAAAAAGATTAATTTTTTTAATAAAACCTTTTTTGGGGGCATTTTACCAAAATTTGGGGGGGGGGTTGCCGGGGGAAATTTTGGTGGGAAGTTACAAATTCGGATTCAGCGACCCAAAAAACATAAAGTAAGCCGATTTCCGGAACTACCATTAATTTTGCTAGGTAAAATTCCCTATTGCCTGGACTATTATGCTATCCTGTAATTTAACAGTCTTCAATGACTGCTTGAATGGCGCTTAAGATGCCTTGATCAAGAAGGGGGCTCTCTCGGTCAACAATCGAGTACCGAACTTCAATTTGGATACAAGCCCTTAAAATACGTTCGTTTTAAAAATAATTAATTTCTCGGAAACTTATCGCACGAATTGCATAAAAATTTGTTTTTAGGCTAATTGAAGGGTATAGAGTTCATTTATGCTGTCAGAATTGTGTAATGCTATTGAAAAAAAAAAAAGTTATGGTTCGTTTTAATATGTAGATGGCCCCCTAAGCAAATTTTATATACATCCTTTAAAAATAGACTTGATTACCAATCGAGTGGTACCAGTAACTTTTTCCTACGATAATTTTTTGCAGAGTTAGGAAGGGTTGTTTACTTTTTTTTTTCCACGATTGTAACTTTGTTCAATAAACCCTGCGTAAACGGGGCCTGTTTATCCCTGTATGTACTGAATTATGAATTCATGAAAGTTTTATCTTCTAAAGCATTTTTCGTGACTTGTCTAAACTACATTAGAAGATTTACATAATCATTTAATAAATTTTAGAAGGATTAATTTAATTCGAATTTATAGGGATTTTGTGCAATATTTATAACACCACTCAAATTTTTTATTTTAAATATTTTTCTTAGTATTTTGTAGAATTAGGAAATGTACAAATATAATGTTCTTACTATAGAAACATTTCCGAATTGAAAAATCCCCCCCTTCCCAACGCCAAGAAAGCTGAAAAGATGAAAAGGCAAAATAAATCATCGTTTTAAAAATATTTTTGTTTTGTGTAACCAATAATACTTTTGGAACAAGATAAAGTAATGTATCTATAACTCATTCTAAACTGTATTACAATTAATCAATGTATTAAATGGATTTTATAACAAGTTATTTTAATGGTACTTACACAGTAGATAAAGGGTTAAAATGGAATTATGTAAAAAACAAAAACAAAAAAACCCTGTTCTTACGATACACTGAAAGAAAAAAATGTACCGACTTCATCTAGAATGAATAGATAGTCATTTTCTAAATCCCTAAACTAGAAATATAGAATATTAAAGGCGTGAATTATCACTTTGCTAACTAAGCGTAAACCTTACAAACCGCCCCACAATCACCCTTGAAAGTTAATTCTAGCGCAAACCTACCATAGAATTTTCTGTTAAAATTTATTGGTTTTCAGTTGGCGGACCATTTGGGAACCCTGCGATAAAACATTTAAAGACAAATTTAGAGCAATAATATCATTATTGTACACAGGGTGACGTTATTTCGAATGGTATAGAGAAACTCGGGGAGCCTAACAAGTCTCCAACTGGCAAAGGGCCGTGGGCAACAGCCCCGTTTGCCCGACTGCGCCGGACCTGCCTGTAGCTGAGAATGCTTAGAAAGCCGCGAATTCTGGACCCCCCCCCCCTCTTTATAAAGCAACCCTGTTACTAATAGATTATCCTTCAGCTACTTTAACCTCTTCACACCCGAAGGTAAAATTACACTGTAAAAACATATTCATTGATTTTGTACAAACAAAAAGACACCATAGATCACAGAAGGAGCACTTTTACTGAACTTGATACTTTAGGGGGCTGGTAATTTAGGTTCGCAAATACAGATCTAAAATTACTAACACCCTGAAAATATCAATTTTATTATTAATAACCTAAATTGCGCAACATCAAATTGAAGGCCTTTAATTAACTGAATGCAGGGATGAGAATTGCAAAAAAGCAAAAAGACTGAAACTACGCGCAAACAAAAAATTGTACCACATTTTATCCGTGAAAGATACTTTAAGAAATAAAACCAGGGTCTGATTTCTGGGCAAATGGAGACAAGCGCACAAACCTGTATGCTACATTACAGGAGTGAAAGTAGCCAAATTACACACAGCTCTTAAAACATTGAGTGTAGGTCATATGAAATGCTCGACTTATCAGAATCATGACCGCTCCTGAAAATAAAATAATTTAATTAAGAATAAAGTTTTTGTGTGTCATAATTTTAATAATTTTTTTAGCAAAAAATATGAAAAACTTAGTGAAAATCACAACGGTTAGTTATTTTTGGTCACACGGGCTAATTGGGCCAGGACCTACAGCCAGCTTAATGTGAATTCTGAATCAGGAGCGATTCTGAGTAAAAAAAAAAAAAAAAAATAATTCACAACAAATTTTCTGAAAGGTTACAAAACAGGGGAGAAGGGGAGGATACACTAAAAGCACTAAATACATGTATTTTTCGCGCCATTTTGACGAAATTTGCCGCTTTTTCGCGATCTTTTGACAAAATTTGCAGCTTTTTCGCGATCTTTTGTCGAAATGTGCCGCTTTTTCGCGATCTTTTGTCGAAATGTGCCGCTTTTTCGCGATCTATTGACGAAATCTACCGTTTTTTCGCGATCTTCTGATGATATTTGTAGTTTTTTTCGCTATCTTTTGACAAATTTCGCTGCTTTTTCGCGATCTTTTGACAAAATTTTGCTTTTTCGCGATCTTTTGACAAAATTTTCTGCTTTTTCGCGATTTTTTGACGAAATTTTCTGCTTTTCGCGATCTTTTGACGAAATTTGCCGCTTTTTTCCCGATCTTGTGACGACATTTGCCGCTTTTTCGCGATCTTTTGACGAAATTTGCCATTTTATCGCGATCTTTGGAAGAAATTTGCCGTTTATTTGCGATCTTCTGACGATATTTGTAGTTTTTTGCTATCTTTTGGTGACATTTACCGCTTTTTCGCGATCTTTTGACAAAATTTGCACTTTTTCGCGATCTTTTGACGAAATTTGCCGTTTTTTCATCACTTTTGAATGTTCTTTCGAAATCGGGAGAAAAACGGAATCGATAGGAAAGGGAAAATTTCGGAAAATAACAAAATTTTGCAGGAGAAAAAATACGGAATCCTCGGAAAAAAAGGCGGAATTTCGAGAAAAAAAAAAGCGGAAATTCCTTGAAATAACAAAAAAGCGGAAATCCGCCAAAAGATGGAAAATTCTCATCTCTGTGAATGGTTTACAAATCCTCAAATTTTTACTTACTTCTATCTTTAGGGGAGACCGGGGCTAGTTGGCTACAGGGGTAAGTAGGCGCAGTCCTCATAAATCGCCTGTTTGTGGATGGATTGAGCAACCAGTCACAGAGTTCCTTTTTTATTGCTTTTTACAATCCTCGTTGTAGTTTTGCAGCGTTACCTACGTGCAGTGGAAATTTATTACGATTTTTCTGTTTTTTTGCACTCATAAGTATTTTTTTGTTGCTTCTTTATTTTTCTAATTTCTAATACTTATCTTAATAATTGCGATTTAACTTGTGCAGTTTTTCTTAGTGCATGATTAACTGTACCTACCCCATATGTGATTTACTTGGATTATTTTTGCTTAGAGGATTACGTGTCCGTTTTGTGAAGAAATTTATTATGGGGCTACTAGGCGCATTGAACATGGGGCAAGTTAGTTCGGTGTTTGGTGTGTGATGGTAGCTTGAAAAACAGCAAACAACGAGAAAAGTGGTTGCAATGCAAGATTTTGGGCACACGAGGCTTGCCCAAACGGAGACACTCGATTTTTTATTTGTGACAACTGTAACTCTGATGATGATATCGAGTAGGATAGAAGTTACTCAGCGTTAACGTTTTATTCATTATTTTTATGTCTGTATAATTTAGAATTTACAATGTACGGCTATAACGCCTTTGTTTAAACTTACTGATAATAATATTATTGACTTAGCCTAACTGCGTGTCTTATTTGATCTTCATTTAAATTTTTATAAAGCGTGTGCCAACTTACCTCATAGGTATTGGCAACTAGCCCCGCGACGGGGTAGGTTGGCGCAGAATTTTCCTTTTATTTTAGGCTTCCGTTAAATATAAACTACAAAAGCTACAAACTCAAAACTCCGGATATTTATAGCCCAATGCCTGTTCTTTAAAAGTACGGTTAAAGTTTCATAAAAAATTTAAACAAAAAATTAATAAAAATCAATAACTAAAAACTGCGGCTACTAGCCTCGGTCTCCCTTAACATGAGACGCAAATGAACCCAGCATCGGTGAATATACATTTTTTTAAAATTAATTTTTCAACTACTTTTCAGCAGTGAAATTACGCTTGAAATTATGGAATATTAAAGGCGTGAATTATCACGTTGCTAACTAAGCGCAAACCTTACAAACCGCCCCGGAATCACCTTTGAAAGTTAATTCTAGCGCAAACCTACCATAAAATTTTCTGTTAAATTTATTGGTATTCAGTTGGCGGACCATTTGGGAGCTCTGCGATAAAACATTTAAAGACAAATTTAGAGCAATAATATCATTATTGTACACAGGTTAACGTTATTTCGAACGGTATAGAGAGACTCGGGGAGCCTAACAAGCCTCCAAATGGCAAAGGGCCGTGGGCAGCCGCCCCGTTTGCCCGACTGCGCCGGACCTACCTGTAGCTGAGAATGCTTAGAAAGCCGCGAATTCTGGATCCCCCCCTTTTTTACTTTCTTCTATCTTTACAAGAAGAAAGTATTGGATTCATGAAAATTTTCGAATTCCGGTTTTCGACGGATTTACACGTTTTAGGGGTCAGAGATTCCAAAAAACATGTTTTTACAAAATGTCTGTCTGTGACTCTGTGAGTCTGTCTGTCTGTGTGTATGTGACACAAATTTTGTGGGCGCTCTATCTCAAGAACTAATGCACGGAATTTAATAAAAATTGATATTCAGTTAGTGCCTAATACAAATTGATGCTGATTAGTTTTTGGTCTAAATCGCTCAACAGGTGGCGCTGCAATGCTGCATTTTTCACGATTTTTGCAATAGCTCTATCTCAAGAACTAATGCACGGATTTTGATCAAACTTCAGATTTAGTTAGTCCTTGATATGAATTGATGATGATTACGTTTTGGTGTAAATCGCCCAACAGGAGGCGCTGTTATGATGAATTTTGCAGGATTTACACGATTTCCCCAATAGCTCTATCTTAAGAACTAACGCACGGATTTTCATCAAACTTCAGATTAAGTTAGTCCTTGATATGACTTGCTACTGATTAGGTGTTGGTGTAAATCTCCCAACAGGTGGCGCATCTCTGCTGCCTTTTCCACGATTGCCTCAATAGCTCTATCAATAAAACTAATGGACAAATTTTCATCTAACTTCAGATTTAGTTGTATGTTGACACAAGTTGTTTTTAATTAGGTTTTGGTGTTAATCACCCAATAGGTGGCGCTGCTATGCAGAAATTTTCACGATTTTTGCTATTGCTCTATCTCAAAAACTAATGTACGGATTTTCTCCAAACTTCAGATTCAGTCAGACGTTGACATAAATTGTTGCTGATTAGGATTTGGTATAAATCACCCAATAGGTGGCACTGCTAGGCAGCATTTTGCTGAATTTAGACGATTTCAGCGATAGTCATATCTCAAGAACTAATGCACGGAATTTCATATCGTTAGAATCCTCATGAGATGCATAGATTGCCATTTAATTTTGGCAGTGTGATAGCGAATTTTGAAGTATTAACATGTATGAAATAGAAGAAAGTTTTGGGATTGGTACATCCGACTAGTTTATAAAGCAATCCTGTTACTAATAGATTATCCTTCAGCTACATTAACCTCTTCACACCCGAAGGTAAAATTACACTGCAAATACACATTCATTGATTTTGTACAAACAAAATACACCATAGATGACAGAAGGAGCACTTTGAATTGATACTTTAGGGGGCTGGTAATTTAGGTTCGCAAATACAGATCTAAAATTACTAACACCCTGAAAATATCAATTTTATTATCAATAACCTAAATTGCGCAGCATCAAATTGAAGGCCTTTAATTAACTGAATGGTTTACAAATGCTCAAGTTTTTACTTTCTTCTATCTTTACAAGAAGAAAGTATTGGATTCATGAAAATTTTCGAATTCCGGTTTTCGACGGATTTACATGTTTTAAGGGTCAGAGAACCCGAAAAACATGTTTTTACAAAATGTCTGTCTGTGAGTCTATGAGTCTGTCTGTCTGTATATGACACAAATTTTGTGAGCGCCCTATCTCAAGAACTAATGAACGGAATTTAATAAAAAATTATATTCAGTTAGTCCCTGATATAAATTGGTGCTGATTAGTTTTTTGTGTAAATCGCTCAACAGGTGGCGCTGCTATGCAGCATTTTTCACGATTTCCACAATAGGTCAATCTCTAGAACTAATGCACGGATTAACATCAAACTTCAGATTCAGTTAGTCCTTGACAGGAATTGACGTTTTATACATTTTGGGGGTAAATCGCTTAACAGGTGGCGCTGCTATGCTGCATTTATTGCGATTTCCGCAATAGCTCTATCTCAAGAACTAATGCCTGGATTTTCAACAAACTTCAGATTCAGGTATACCGTGAAATGAATTACTGCTGATTATGTTCTGGTTCAAATCGCTCGACAGGTGGCGCTGCTATGCTGTATTTTTCAGAATTTCCATTATAGCTCTTTCTCAATAACTAATCCACGAATTTTCATCAAACTTCAGATTCAGGTATATCTTGATATCAATTAGTGCTGTTTATGTTTTGGTGCAAATCGCTCAACAGATGGCGCTGCTATGCTGAATTTTTTTAGATTTCCTCAATAACTCTATCTCAAGAACTAATGCTTGGATTTTCATCAAACTTCAAATTCAGATATACTTTGATATGAACTGGTGCTAAATTGATGTAATTTCTTGTATTATTTAATCGCCGTGATTTATATAGAAGAAAGTTTTGTGATGGCCACAACTTACTAGTTATTTTTATTGTAAAGCGTCGAAGTTATTTACGAAAATTTCGTACTTTCTTGGACACACTCTCTAGAATGCATTTTGCAAACACTGATGGAAATAACACTTATTTAATAAGGAAATGAGCATCAGTGCAGGGCTTCCAGTTAATGATTTTGATCCAAAGTCAAAAACATTCAGCTATTTAAATATAAAATAAAAATGTAAAAAAATCAAATAATTTAATTTATATCCTCCTCGGTTTGGAAGTATAACATGTGATACTCCAGAATCGAGGAGGATAAATATTTTCTGTTGCAATTCGGATAACATTTATTTATCGGCTGCTTTACGTATCGTAGCGAAAGCCGAAGGGGACAAACGTTTGAAATATTTTACAGTGACCCTTGCTATCAAAGCATATGTACGTCATTTAATCCAGATTCTCCTGAACAGTTATTAGTAAATTGCTTTTTGATAAGGCAGCTTTATAAGAAATTTCTCGAAGAAGAGACGAAGGACGATTTTGAAACGCTACGGTTTCGGCAAAAAGGTTAAATAATGCATTTAAATTAAAATGTATAAAAATATGTAAGTGATTAACCTTTGATAAATGAATTTATTTTGCCTAAGTAATTAAACGTGTTATCTTGACTTACCTCTCATGTGATTGATTTATGTTCTCACTTACAATGGATAATTTTCATAAAAAAAAAAAAATGAATAATCTGCAATATATGCATATATTACATTGTTTAATATTTTAAATTTCTAATATAATGATTTCGGCAATAATTGTGTTTTAAAAATTTTTAATGCAGTAAAGAATAGGAAAGTCGGATACATCCGTCTTAAGAATTTAAAGAATTAATAGAGGACATTCGTAATAAATCTTTAGTAAATGGCTTCTGGTAAAGTTACTTAAAAATAAATAAAACTTTTGAGGAATATTTAAAATTACTACAGAACTGAAAAAAAATGATTCAACAAAATAAAGCATTTAAACTACAATATTGTTTATGAAGATTCCTAAATTATGTTACCATTAATGTCAGAAATATTTTCATTTTTAACAAGAAAACTACTAAGGATGTAACATCGCAACAATTTATGGAAAACTGGGAAATATATTCCACCTTAAACTTTAAAATGTTGCAATTCAAATTTCACATTATTTGTATTTTTATGCTTTATGGGTTTATTCAAGTAAACTATGGCGAAACGCAGAAGAATAAAACGAATGTTATTGTGTACTTTGAAGAAGCAACATGTGTATATAAAGATTGTTGTGACGATTTCAAAAAATTGCCCGGTGGTGCTGTGTTCAAAAAAGTGCATCATTTCGGATTAAAATATACTTGTGAATTCCCTGATACCAAGCATTTACCTGCAAGAGTATTTCAGGAAAAACATATCCACAAAATAGTCATAAAAGATCCTGATGTGACTGTTGACAGTGATTTTCTAGAAGGGATCGGTGATTTAAAATACTTTATCGTCGAACAAAGTAGCATAAAGGTAATTAATTTATTTACTTATTTTATACATATGCGATTATATTTGTGTATGCAAGTAAAGTTTCTTCTCTTTTTCTCAAAATATTTTTTTAATTACTGTTAAATGCAAATAAAAACAATTCTAAGTAACTTCTATTTATAGCTTTTTACCACTTTCCAATATAGTTGAAAAGTGTTCATGAATTATGTTTATCAGTCTGTCCGTCTATCTGCCGTCTGTCTGTGCTATAACTTACATTTATAAACTCTGATTTCTATACTATTTATGTATGATATTGAAGTTTACTATGGCATGTTTGGAATTGGAAATGAATATTGAAAATATAATTTATAGTTCATTTACAGGGAAGAGGTAGGACACTAAAGAAATTGCGTTAGATTTCGGTTTATGGGAAAAATCATTTGCTGTCTATTTTAGAGATGTTACATTATTTCAAACAGATTGAAATTGGTGTATGTCACTGAGCTGCAATACAGGATACTAATTATAGTACAGGTTGTGTATAGCATTCATAGTTCATTTACAGGGACACACAAAATAATTATTGTCTATGAACAATAATTGCTGGAAGTGCATTTTCAGCTGTGGTACGAGTTTTAAATGTAACTAACTTTTTGGATATCATTCGTTGTGTTTAATTTCTATCGGTTATATTCAGAACTATACAAGATATATCGTGTACTTTTCTATTTATTGAGAGAAATTGTGGAAGGGAAATTTTCAGTTGTGCTATATGTTTCCTAACTAAACTAAATTTTAGCATATTACAGAATATATATACACATACAGTGACGCATACAGGTCTGCACAAAAGTGGATATTTTGTCGACTATTGGTGGTAATTGATAAATTCGGATTTCAAATGTGCTATGCGTTTTCCAAATTGTTTACTTTGGTATCCTCTTTAACCTCATTGAAGTTTCGTTGCAGTATGCTCAATGTGTTAGAAATTATTTCATAATCTGTGCTTGATGCATGATTTTTGTTCTTGTTCGGTTTTAAAACGCCACTTATGTATTATACTGTTTTAATGATGAAATTATAAAATAACAAATTTTACACGAGATAGCACTATTAAGAAGAACAATTTAAAACATTTATTGTCAGAACATAACAAATCACAAACTTAAACATAAACAAAACATTCGAAGACTTTTTACATCGACATAAAAGTATTTCTCTTACATGAGAGCATATGAAAACGTGTGATGCTGCTGACATCTACATACTTTTTGCCAAAACAAAAACCCTATATCCCCCCCCCCCCCACCGCTTAAAATTTCAGACAGGTAGGGGCTTTTATGATCGTTTAAGATTGTCTAAGTTCTTTTGGAGAAAAAGAATTAGTTTTTATAGATTCATTCAGCAGCAGCATCAATTGAACTACATGGAACAGCAGGTTTCGTAGCCGGAGGTATGAAATAAGAGCCAGGTGGTTAGAACTTGGAATATTTGGATGTATCAGAGGAGTATCAGCTAGGATGTACTTGTTGAAAATCACCTTGCTTAATAACTATATTTTCACTTCTATAATTTCCTGTATCACTTTTTTCGGAAATTGTATTATTAACTAAAGAAATATTTAATCATATGTTAGTTATTTGATCAACATGTCTTTCAAAAATATTCGAACAAACATGAATTCTAATAATGTAACTTGTTCTGTCTTGCTATAATGCGGCCAATTTTTCACTTGGCTTCTGGAATATAGTTTCTTACAGCCACTTTCTGGTTATTTCGATATTCTTTTGCTGTAATCTTGGTCTTTTTTGCATTTTGTTTACCGTGAACATAACTTGTAACGCCTGGAACTATCAAATCTATTTTCGTTCTTATTTTTTCTTTTGGTCTTCTTTCTTTCTCTTTAGAAATAGAGCTGCAGGACTCCCCCCCCCCCCCTTTGTGACATGAGGTATCTTTCTATCATTCTATTCTAAAAAAAAGTAACTACCGCTGTCACCGCCGCCGGTTTTGAATTTTTTGTGACCGGAAGTCTTTCTTCGTTAATATTAAGAAAAATAATGCATACAAAAATATGAAAATCGGTAGTATTATACAGAAATGTTTGATAAACACGCTGATGCAGACAGTTTTCAAATCGAAGAATTATTTTAAGAGATATTTAATGCTAAAGTTGGACAAAATCGTTCCACTAAAAAAGTTTTATAGGAGCAAAAACTATACATCGGAATTTAATAATTTTTAGATCATTTTATACATTATAATTTCCCGGTGTGCAGAATTCGTTTATTTTTTTAATTTGACTCATTTTTCGAGGTTTGATTTCTATTTTAAATTCAAATTTTCAGCATTTCGAGAGATATTTTTTATTTATTTTAGAAAATTGTACTAATTTAACCTGTTGCCAACTGTATAAACAACGGAAACAATAATGTTTGCTTCAAATTAAAAATTTATTTACACGTGACTATTATAAACAGAAAATATACTTTCAAATTAAAATTAAATAATTGCGTATAAAACGCAGGAACTTATTGAAAATTACTTCATAAGAACTATATTTACACGTGAAGTTTCACAGAGAAAGGATATAGTAAAATCATAAATTCATTAACATGCGTTAGAAGTATTAAATAGGAGAAATTGCGTCACATTTACGCCACATTACACTTATTATGTAAAATGAACAAAAAATAATATTGCAAAACAGTTTAAATTTAAAAATTGCGCGAGAGATTTATTTGATATTTCGAGATGATCTTTTCCACTATTTTTGCTGGGACAGCGCAAATAATATTTCATTTCTAACAAAATTATTTTCACGTGATTATTAAAAAAAGAAAGAGAAGTTTGGTGAAAATTACGTCAGAAAGAACTTTCTTTTCACTTTGTTAAAAAATACCGGGACACAAAGACTCTGTTTACTTAATTCATTTTATATTAGCTTATTTTGAAATGTTTAATGATTTTATTTAATCAAAGACGAAAACAGCCATTGTATATTTTAACAGCACCTGATTTTTCCTTAAAACTCCCCAATCAAAGAGAAATGAATAGAAACCCGTTTATAGGGAGATCGCCACAGTTTTTTAATTTATAATTCAATCTTTTAAAATCTTATTAAAGTCAATCAAATTAGCGTGCTTTTAGAAAATGAGGTGTCTGAACGGGGGTTGGCCAGCGTAGCTCGTAGGGGGCCGAGCCCCCTAGTATTGCAAAAGGAAGTTATTTAATTTCATTTGCAAAGTTCTAGATTCTGAAGCTAAGGATTTTTACATCCACGTTTGAGAGTTTCGCTCATCTCACAAGGAGAGGGCCAACCTTGTTCATCACAGATTTTGATTATATTAATATATGTTGTAGGGTAGAGACCCCTTAGTCTCAGGTTGAACAGCCCCACCAGTGGCCGAGAGGTTCTGCTCTCGAAGCTGGTAGACGGGAGGTGCTGAGTTCGATCCCAATCGCGCCCGTCGGCCTAATCGTTCGGAGTTTTCGTGGTTTTCTTCGAGCCGTGGATCTTCCATGCGTTAATACGGATCAGGTTCCCTTAGAAAGACCCCCACGGAGGGCACTCCCTCCGGGCCTATATCCCTCGTGTAGATAATTGGCCGTCAAAAAATCAACCCAACTCAGGTTGAACGGATTTTATCCAACGCTCCTTAGTTCTTGAGAAACCAGGGGGTCTAATGGTAGTACACAACTTAAATAATTACTTTGTAACAAAACGGATAGGTTGGTCGTAGCTCAGTTGGTACGACGTTTGCTTGCTGATCTGCGGGCCTGGGTTCGAAACCCGAATGCGCAACATTTGTTTTTCTCATTTTTTGTTTTAGAAATATACTTGTAATTATAACTTAATAATTTTAATTAAAAATTTTAATATCATACATTAATTATAACGTTAACAAACTTAAATTTATCATTTTTTATTTTTAAACTATTATTTCTCATCCTTTAAAGAGGTTTAAAAGAAATTGGATCTATTATTGAATGATAAAAATTACAAAATCGTGACAAAACTTGTTGTGGCAGCATCTAGTTATGATAAAATAAAAGAATATTCAAATAAAATAAAATAAAAGCAGAAATAAGATAAAGGGGAAAGCAAAATAATTGAAAACGCAAGCATACGTATTACAAATTTAAAAATGTTTAATATGCAAAAAATCCGTTGTAATTTAATTCTGATGCTAATTTTTAATATAATTATGCTTGTTATTTTAAAAACACAATAATAGTATTATTGCATTGACTTCCTTTGTTAAAGCAATGCGTAAATGATGTTTCTTTAAAATCACGAATTAACACAATTGCCCAATATCATTGCATCGATAAAGAATATATGAAATACATTTTAAAAGTGATTTAAAATAAAAAAAATAACAGTTTTAAGATGTTTTATACAACTATTTAGTTTAAAGTAAAAAATTAAATAGGTTAAAATTATAATTGGTATACAATATTATAAATTTTAATGGACAATGAGATTATTAAGTTATACTTACAAGTATATTTCTAAAACAAAAAATGAGAAAAACAAATGTTGCGCGTTCGGGTTCCGAACCCGGGTCCACAGATCAGCAAGCAAGCGCCGTACCAACTGAGCTACGACCAACCTAGCCTTTTGATTACAAAGTAATTATGTAAGCTGTGTACTACTATTAGACCCCCCGGTTTCTCAAGAACTAAGGAGCGTTGGATAAAATCCGTTGAACCTGAGACTAAGAGGTCTCTACCCTACAACATATATTAAAATAATCAAAATCTGTGATGAACAAGGTTGGCCCTCTCCTTGTCAGTCTGATCATTTGTGGCTGGATGGTATGGAGAATTCAACATATGTTTTACACCATGATTAGTTAAGAATGTTTTAAATTCTATAGCTGTAAATTAAGTAGCATCATCTGATAACAAAGATATAGGATACCAATATCTGAAAAAAAAAAAAAAAAGACAAAAGAAAGGCAAGTAACTGTATTTTCTGTTGTTGTACTGGGAACAATAAAAACTTCTGGCCATTTTCTAATGCAAGACCTGTTGACTGTGCAGCTACTTTTATAGTCATCATTAATTCCCCTACACTTCATGACCGAGACTGAACAAGTTCTAGCACTAGGCGATTTTTTCTCATAAATGACGAATTTTGAAATTCCTCTTACAGTCTTCCTACACATGTAGCATAGTTAGAAGAAGAATGTGGTTGTTTTGAATTACATACACGAAATTGTGTGTTTTCGTAATCTAAGTAATTTCTATTTTTAATTATGAACCGTTCTCTTGATTTTACAATAGCCATCCATCTGTCATGTAATTTTGAAGAGTAATTGGCATATTCCAAACTTCATTTCTTTTAGTGACTTATTAGTAACATCACATAGATAAACAACACTTGAAATAAAGTGGGAAAATTTCAGGCTTCTTCCAATTTTTGGATACGTCAGCCATTCTTCTAAAAACTCAATTTTCGAAATAGAGAACACATTTTCTGAGATAAATAAATACAATAAGGTTGTACTCCAGTTTGTTGGCTAAAATATATATTACGATAATTAAAAATGTTTTATTTTATTTTATTTTTTAAGGACGATCACTTGGTTCTAAGACCACTACAAGGCCGAAATTGATAACCATTTGTAATTCTAAATGCTATAACATAAGACATTTAAAAAAATTAGAGTGATACACATAAATACATAAAGCTACAAAAGATCGAATTTTAAAAAATAAAATAAATAAAATAAATAAATAACCATTAATTTTTACTTTTTTTAGAACCTTATTTCACTTTAAAATCCACCATTGAAAACTAACTTTATGGGCAGTGATTCGAAATGACGACTAGTTAATATGAATACACTCAACTTATTACTTACCTTTCAATACCTTGGTAATCACTGTGTATAGACACAAAACAAATCATGGAATCGTGACTTTTGCAGGAATGTTTACGCTGACTAATAATTAATTCTTGAAAATCTAAAGACTTTTGTCCACCTAGCTTGTATTATACGAAAGGAATCTACCTAAAAAAGACACTTTTAGATTTAAAATGCTTTTTATGAAAAAAACATGTAAATGCATAAATCACAAATTAATTTATAAAAATTCATAGTGTTTTTTAAAAGTGCTTTTTACTTATAATTTCTGGTGTCAGTTTCTTCATGTGTATTAGAGGAGACCGGGGGAATAGCGACACCTTAAGGGAATTTAAATTTTTTCACTTCAAAAAAATGTTTATTTTTTAATAATAAACATTCTTAAGCTGAATCATGATTTTTAGTATCTGAACAAATTTAACCGTAATCATAACTGTAAAGTAAGCACACATAAAAACAATTTCTTTCAACCTCTGTACAGTGGCGGGATTACCCTGGATACTGGGGTAATTCCGCCACTGTATCGGGGTAATGACGACACTCTTTAATGATCTAGTAAATACATAAAATGGATGCTAGGAAACACATAACCTACTGAAAATAAATAAGCAATATAAATATTAAATTCACAATATATACCTTTACTAAATAGGTGCTAATGTACATAAATGTTAAAACATTTTAAAAACAATCAAGATGTTAAAACATTGGGGTCAGATGATGTTAAAATCCGAGCACTTTCTATTAAATCATTAGTTGACATCAAGGAAAACTACTCCTGAAAATATTTAGAAAGCAATATAATTTAGCAGAATAATGGATAATTACAATGTTCCTTAAGCTAGATTTATTGATGTGCTAAGCTTACAATTTAACTCAAATTGCAAAAGTCACCCTTTGCCATAGTGGCGGCATTATCCCGAGAGGACAATATAGAGGAAATCCCTCAGCAAAGCCGAAAGCAGAACCGAACTTGTTAAACAAATTGCATCAAAATGTCGGCGAATGCATGTAGATTACGGGTAATATTATCTTAAGTACCTAATGTTTCAATGAAATCTGTTTACCTCTACTCATTTGAAGCTCCAAAATAAGAAGCAACTAGATGAAAACTGAATTTTTCACTAGAACAAGCGAACGACGTACAACAAAACCATTCTCACTCTAGGCACTGTTTCTATTGTTGGCTACTATAGTGCAGGCGCATTCACTATCTCAAACTGCCATTAGTTTTTAAACTAGACGGGGTGGCGGTATAACCCCGAGAGGTGCCATTCCCCTGGTCTCCCCTACGTCAAGAAAAACTTTTCATTGAAAAAATGTTTTACGCTAAGGTAGTTATAACGGATTTTGATAGTAAAATATTGAATTTCTTTTATATTAAATATAAGTTATAGTAAAAGCGATGTGTACTATCACATATCATCTTGCTAATCTGTAAATTGCCTTTTCTCTTCCTTTTTAGGTGCGTTCGTAATTATATAAATATGTATCACCTATAGTCGTCGTTCAGTCCGTCTGTCTGTCTGTCCGCATATAACAGAGCAAAAACTACCCAACCGAATGGTCTGAAATTTTAAATATATGAGTGTTGCAAAATTTTGTCGAGCCATTTCAAATTTTATGAAAATCGGGTGTATACTTTAATTACAGGGACAGTCAAAAGTTTTTCTTTACATTACGGCCATAGGGAAAAATTATTGTAAGTGAATTTCAATGATGTTAGAGCCTTCTGAATGGTCTGAAATTTTAAATATATAATTGTTGCAAAATTTAGTCGAGTCATTTCCAATTTTATGAAAAACGGGTGTATAGTTTAATTACAGGGACAGTCAAAATTTTTCCGTTACATTACGGGGAATGGGAAAAAAATGATTGCAAGTGCATTTTAATGATGTTACAGACTATGCACTTATGAAGCGCAAAAAAATATACAGTCAGTACAATATGGGGTGCAAACAATATGTATAAAACTAGTTATATTACGAACGCACCTCATTTTCTACGTTTGGCGAGCAATTTCCAACTTGTTCTAAATTAACGGGGGCGGGGGTTAGCCCCCGTTTCCTCCTTTATACTTAACCAATGAATCTCCAAATCTAATCAAGGAAGCTTCTTAACAGAATAAACCTGTACATCAAATTTGAAGCAAATCGAATAATTCTGCATGAAAAACCCATTTATCTAACTTAAGGAGGGATTAGCCCTCCGTTCCTTATTTTATACTTAACCAATGAATCCCAAAACTAATCAGAGAAGCTCCTTATCAGAATGATTCTAGAAAATAAAATTGAAGCAAATCTGATATTTCTATCAAGAGTTTTCGCGTTACGTATATACATACATGCATACAGAACCTTCGGGCACATTAGCTCCCCTGGCTTTGATAGCCTGTGAGTTAAAAACGCAACAATATGACAGTCACAATAACGGAGGTCCATACACACGCGCACATAAATCGTTCACAATCAGCAAAAACATGAAGTTATTTTGACACAATCTAAGAAAAAGGCTCGGCTTTATAAATGAGAATGTGAAATTTCTTTGGTGCATGTAACAGAAAAACATACAATTTCCCTAGACAATACAAAAAAAAAAAAAAAATCAACCAAATTCACATAGCATTTATGGAAACTCCATTTCGTATGGCAACTATATCCTTCTATATATAAAATAAAGTTTTGATTTGGAAATGGACCAATGAAAATCTGCGTAGATATTCCGGGAAGATCGGCATCCAATTTGAATGCTTAAGCATGGCCTTTCTTCGTTAATATTAAAAAAACTGTTGCATACAAAAATATGAAAATTGGTAGTATTATAGAGAAATGTTTGATAAACACGCTGATGCAGACAGTTTTCAAATCGAAGAATTATTTTAAGAGATATTTAATGCCAAAGTTAGACAAAATCGTTCCATTAAAAAAGTTTTATAGGAGCAAAAACTGTGCGTAGGAATTTAACCCTCTAATGCATGATTTTTTATTTTTTCTTAAAAAAATATATATTTGCTTCCTTGACGGCCATAAATTACGGGAAAAATATTGAAAAAAATTTCACTCTTTTATTTTTTAGTATTATGAAGTTTTTTAAATTGTTGCCAAATGCATGATTTTTTATTTTTTCTTAAAAAATATATATTTGCTTCCTTGACGGCCATAAATTACGGGAAAAATATTGAAAAAAATTTCACTCTTATATTTTTTAGTATTTTGAAGTTTTTTAAATTGTTGCCAAATGCATGATTTTTTATTTTTTCTTAAAAAATATGTATTTGCTTCCTTGACGGCCATAAATTACGGGAAAAATATTGAAAAAAATTTCACTCTTATATTTTTTAGTATTTTCAAGTTTTTTAAATTGTTGCCAAATGCATGATTTTTTATTTTTTCTTAAAAAATATGTATTTGCTTCCTTGACGGCCATAAATTACGGGAAAAATATTGAAAAAAATTTCACTCTTATATTTTTTAGTATTCTGAAGTTTTTTAAATTGTTGCCAAATGCATGATTTTTTATTTTTTCTTAAAAAATATGTATTTGCTTATGTAATATGTATTTACGACATTGCAGCAGAATACTATAGATTTTTTTATCAATAATATTTATCAAAGATATAAATTGTAACCAATCGAACATTTATTGTTTTTGTATTTTGTTAGAGGTACCAAACACTTATTGCATTTTACTCTAGTGTAACCTATACAGCCCAGAACTTTACACCGTTGTTTTTTATCTAAGTATTGTGGCCAGTGATCAGTTTTATCCTTCCTGACATTTTTAGAAGTTTCATAAAGCTGAAAACAATGACTAGTAAGTTGATACTATAAAATTTTAATCATTGGCTTTTTTGATGATGTAGCTGGTACCTTCAGGGGGACATGGACACGGAAGCACAAGGGAAGGAGAATAGAGCCTCTTTAAATCTGAAAAAGAAATATTTTGGCCATTTTTATCATCTGGCTCCCGTTTAACAAAAAACCTATATCTGCCATTAGGGGGGACCCTCAAATCGGGAGTCCCGAGGCAGCTGCCCGCACCGCATGCTTCTGCATTAGCCAGGCCCTGGTTTTATAGTAAACTGAGAAGATTTTGTATTTAATAAGAGTCGTTTATCGAGTTAGGGTGACATATAGTGATAAAAGTGAAAAAAAATTAAATATGCGAACCAGTTGTGAAACAAACAATGCTCAAAATGTTTACAAAAGCGGAACTCAATTCATGGTGTTGCCAAATGGCAACAAATGTATATTCATGTGCATGCAATTTTTGTTCCAATAAACATTACTGAAAATTATTTAAAATAAATTTTAAAAGTATATTATTTTCAGAAATATTATTTTCAAATGGAATTTTGCATGTTAAATATTTTTTATATGAGTTAGAAAATTAACTATGGCTAAGAAAGTGGAAAGTATCAAAAGTTGCTGTTTATTTGTAATTTATAAAGAACTAATGCCAACTATGATACTTTTTATGAACTAAACCTAAATATAGGACCAACATGAATACGTAAAGCATAAAGTTGTCAAGAGACAACGGTAAATAAACAATAAAGAGGGAAAATTTAATATGTTGCCAATTGGCAACAGTATGCGCTAGAGGGTTAATCATTTTTAGATCATTTTATGCGTCAGAATTTCCCGGTGTGCAGACTGCATTTAGTTTTTTAATTTGACTCATTTTTTGAGGTTTTATTTCTATTTTAAATTCAAAATTTCAGCATTTCGAGAGAGATTTTTTGCGTATGTTAGAAAATTGGATTAATTTAAACTGTTGCCAACTGTATAAACAGCACAAACAATAATGTTTGCTTCAAATTAAAAATTTATTTTACACGTGACTATTATAAACAGAAAATATTAAAAGCAGGAACTCATTGAAAATTACGTCATAAAAACTATACTTACACGTGAATTTTAAAAGAGAAAGAATATCGTAAAATAATAAATTCATTAATATGCGTTAGAAGTCTTAAATAGGAGAATTTACGTGACAGTTACGTCACATTACACTTATTACGTAAGATGAACAAAAAATAATATTGCAAAACAGTTTAAATTTAAAAATTGCGCGAGACATTTATTTGATATTTCAAGATGATCATAATATTTCATTTCTAACAAAAGTATTTTTACGTGAATATTAAAAAGAGAAAGAAAAGTTTGGTGAAAGTTACGTCAGATTATAATTGTCAGATTCAAATTATAATTCAATCTTCCGAAATCTTTTTAAAGCCGATCGAATTAGCGTACTGTTAGAGTCTGCGGTGTCTGAATGGGGGTTGACGAGCGTAGCTCGTAGGGGGCAGATCCCCCTAGTATATTATGATAAAAACACTCTTCCTTGGTAGAATTGCTTACATAATATATCCAATTGAAAATCAGCTACAGTTGTCTTATTCATGTCATCTTCAACAATTGGTTTCATAGCCGATGTTTGTGATGAAATCTCAAAAATAACTATAATTTCTGAAATACATGCTTAGCTATTTTTTAACAGATAAATTCATATATAATTGTAATTAATTTTTCAATTAATTTTCGGCAGTGAAATTACGCTTGAAATTATTGAATATAAAATACGTGATTTATCACATTGCTAACTAAGCGTAGAACCAACAGAGTGTAAAATGTCCAAGACGGGAATCGAACCCAGAACTCTTGGAATAGTGCTACAAGTGCTCTACCATTTAAGCTCGCAGAACTTTTAATATTTTTATGAGATTAAAAAAGGGTGAAAATCTGTGTTGGAAAATTTTGATAGAACTGTTCGTACACTGAAGCATCATGTATTTTTCCCCCCTGCGAATCATCTTTTTACCCTAAATTTTCCAGTTCCCGATCATGTACGTATACTGCGATATAATCTGGCGTCTTATTTAATCGAAGGTATAACTATTAAAATAAAATACGGCAACTTTTAATCCATAAAATCACTAAGTAGATTTTCAGAAACAATTAAGCAATGATTTTTAGGTGCGTTCGTAATTATATAAATACGTAGCACCTACAGTCGTCGTTCAGTCCATCTGTCCGTCTGTCTGTCCGCATATAACAGAGCAAAAACTACCCAACCAAATGATATGAAATTTTAAATATATGATTATTGCAAAATTTTATCGAGCCATTTAAAATTTTATGAAAATCGGATGTATAGTTTAATTACAGGGACAGTCAAAAGTTTTTCTTTACATTTCGGCCAATGGGAAAAATTATTGCAAGTGCATTTTAATGATGTTACAGCCTTCCGAATGGTCTGAAATTTTAAATAGATAATTATTGCAATATTTTGTCGAGCCATTTCAAATTTTATGAAAGTCAGATGTATAGTTTAATTACAGGGACAGTCAAAAGTTTTTCTTTACATTACGGCCAATGGGTTGATTGTTTGATTTTTGACGGCCAATTATCTGCTCGAGGGATATAGGCCCAGGGGGGGGTGCCCTTCGTGGGGGTCTTTCTAAGGGAACCTAACCCGTATTTAAGCTTGGAAATCCAAGACTCGAAGAAAACCACGAAAACTCCGAACGATTAGGTCAACGGGCGCGATTGGGATCGAACCCAGCACCTCCCGTCTACCAGGTTCGAAAGCAGAACCTCTCGGCCACTGGTGGAACTACGGCCAATGGGAAAAAATTATTTCAAGTGCATTTTAATGATGTTAAAGCCTTCCGAATGGTCTGAAATTTTAAATATATAATTGTTACAAAACTTTGTCTAGCCATTTCAAATTTTATGAAATTCGGATGTATAGTTTAATTACAGGGACAGTCAAAAGTGTTCCGTTACATTACGGGGAATGGGAAAAAAAATTATTACAAGTACATTTTAATGATGTTACAGACTATGCACTTATGAAGTGCAAAAAAATATACATTCAGTACAATATGGGGTGCAAAAAATAATTATAAAACTAGTTATAGTACGAACGCATCTCATTTGCCACGTTTGACAAGCAATTTCCAACTTGTTTTAATTTTATCAGTGCTTCTGTTTTTATACTAGCTAAATGATTTTTATCTAAAGAATTCTTTAATGTTGGACAGTTCTTTAGATGGTTTAGGGGATCAATTTACGTTTTCCAAAACAATGACTTTTTCTTTCTTTTCTTTCTTTCTTTTTTTTTTTAGGCTATTCCTGACTTCAAGTTCGTAAAAGATTCCATCAGGGTGATACGCATTGAGTCAAGCCTCCTCACATCATTGGCAGGAGGAAATCTTCAAAACTTAACGAGGCTACACATCTTATATTTTTCAAACAACTCTATCCATTCCATAGATCCGAATGTTTTTAAGGTAAATAAACAACAAATTAAAATTTAAAACTCTGCTACGATGTATCTGTGGCAAAAAGTCCCAATGTAAAGTAAATATTCAAACAAGTATTATAAAAATTTTGTTTTTAAAGTCAATTCCTACTTAGGTCATCAAAGAAAAAATTAATATAATCCCTTAAGCTAATATTAGATTTTGTTGTATTAAAATATCTCAATTTGTTGATTTTCTCTAAGCAAGTAAATCCTATTAGTTTACAATGGAAGTCTATGGGAATTTGGCGAAATATTAGAGATATCGCCAAGTTGGCGTCACTTTTGGTGACTCATTTTGGTCGCCAAATTTGGTGATATATCGCCAAGTTGGCGACAAACTTGGCAGTATTTGGCGACAGAACAGGGTCTTCCCTATGGTAACACCCATTATAGATATGAAAATACTTTAAATACTATTCAGTAACCATTGGCCGCCATTTTGTCTCCCATATAAAACTAAAATTAATTAATTAAAATTTAATTAATGAATTAATATTTGAAAAAACTGTATTAACATCAATTTTCATCCAGTACAAGATTAAAAAAATTTATTTCAACTTGATAGGATGAATAATAAGTATTTTATTAACGATTGGAAATTTGAACAAGATATATATATATATAGGGAGAGTGTGAACTAATAGTAGGAATTGAAAAACCAGAATAAAAATAGCAAATTGTTATTTCAAGGCTTAAGAAAATAACATGTCCTCTTCTAAAATAAAGCAAGTAATCTTGCTGCTGATTTTTTCCCACTTAAAAATATTTTTCTTTGACCAAGGGGACAACCGTTTTCTATCTTTATTCTGATTATTTATGTTAGGTAAATTTCGTAAGAAATACTACCTATTACATTCTCCCCTATGTTGGAATTTCTGAAAATTGTTTGCAGATCTAAGCCGATCATGACACCTAGAACCCAAAACCACCCCCAGTTCAAACCTTTATCTACATATCTATCTATCTATCTCTCTAGTCACTTTTTTATGGACACGATAGCTTCCATAATTCTGCACAAATCTCTTCTAAACTGATACATAATATCAAGGGGCAAATAATGTCGGTCGTGTTCGTTAATGGGCGAAATCGGATCAAGGGGGCCGGAAAAGAAGAGGTTTTGTGAAAACAGAAAAAAACCCCCATAACTTCTTAATTATAATACACATCAAATTTACATATAACAGATTTTTGATATCATTAAAATTGGACTGAAGGGGCCAAAAAATTAGGGTTTTAAGAATAATAATAAAAAAAATTCATAACTTCGTCAATTCACAAGATATCAAATTTACTTACATCTATCTATCTATATTATAAAGGACAAACATATCTGTGCGTAACGCATACGTCATTCTGCGAATGGCAACACTTTCAAATTTAAAATGAAATTTCGGTTTTGCAATTTTCGCTACTGCAAATTTTTAAACTTCTAAACATCGCACAGCTTCAATTTTTACACCGTCGTATAGGGAAAAAAATGTACTTTTAAATGCAATTTGTTTGAAAGCTCTATCTCAATTTATTCTTGAGATATTAATTTTTTCCTAGTTTTTAGTACCAATTTTGTAATTGTGGCAACTGAAGTACTCCATTTCTATTAAAAGTAAAGGGAAAATAATCATGGTTTATTTATTTTTATTGATTATATCCTTATTGATGCCATTTTTACATTACAAATAAAAGTAATTTTTTTCTAATTTTTGAACAGAAAATGACTTCAGCCATTAAAAAAACACGCATTCTTCTTCATAAATCAAAAGATTGAAGAAGATATTTCAATATTTTTACATTTTGCTGATACTGAGTTTGAGACCCTAGGCAAAATGATTCAATGAGTAAAAAGGATGTCATATTTAAAACAAAACGATCATTTTCTTTGATAAAACTAAATATTTGACCAATACTAAATTGTCAATAGCATGGCAACTAAAGGCAAATTTCTGAATGGTAAATTTTCGCGGGTACTGAGATTAGAACTTAAATTTTATGCTAATGTTCACATGAAAAGTTGTATCGGACAAACGTGACTTTAAGCTTCGAAATACATTCATTAATAATGTATTGCGCGTTAAAATACTTTTAAATTGTGAATTTGAGTGGTGCGTATGTAAATTTTGAGAATGTGAAAATAACGTACAGTTTAGATTTTATGTGGGAAATATTTATGATGTGACAAAGCAATATCCTTTTAAGAGCCTCAATCGAAAACTTCAACATAATTACTCATCTTGATTACGTATTCTAATACAGTTTAATTTTTCAATAATTTAAGCAGTTGAAGTTTTTGGAAATAATATTTTGGTAATTTTAGGTTAAAAACATTATTTGTTTTAAGAGTTGCATAACCAATGCAAGAAGAATTTTTTATTGTAATTATTTTTGTAGGTTTAATATAAATTCGATCTAACAGTTCCATTCTAAACATTTTAATTCGTCGAATTTCGACGGGTTCCAACTCGTATATATAAAAGCCGTTCTCTGTGTGTATGTCCTTTATAGAAATCTTTAATTTTTGACCGATTTGCACGAAACTCGATGTACATACGTTTTAGAACGTGGAAAAGATCACTGTCTACTTAAAAAAAATATCAGACCACTATTTATCCCCTTTTTCTACCACTTCCATAATTTAACATTATAGAAATATCTCTTTTTAAATCATTTTTAATTCAAACGTTTCTTTCCTGTTGCCAAACCCTAAAAAATGACACAATACTGTGAAAAAAAAAAAAAAGGATAAAGTGTGTATTTTGTTTCTATTTGCCAATAAAAATTCAGATTTTCTTGCTATATTTTTGCGTGTTTGATACTGACGTCATTCTAAACAGAAAATTTACATTTTTTTGTATATAAAGTAAAAACTTTAACTATAAGAGCGAGAAAATAACCTAGCACCTCAATTTGAATGTTTTTTTTTAAATTAAAACATCTATTTTAATACAAACAGTCAAATTTCATGAAAACATTTTCAGAAAAAGAAAAAAAAGGCTAGATATGACGTCACATTCTATCAAATCTTTTCAACGCATAATCAAACTCATTGTAAACATATGGCTCCTATATTTTGCTTACTACTTCGATTGTATACTACAGCCATATCTTATAGCGATACGTTATCGCTAATTGTTGTATTGTTTAGATTCAGTGCTAACATTTTCTGTGATTTATAGCAAAAAGAGAGCGGTTATTTACATTTTCAAAAAAAATCTTGACAGATGTCTGGATTTAAAATTTATGGAAGTTCATTGTCAATGAACTTCCACGTGTGCCCCCTTCGTCGCACGGAGAATATCAAGTCGATAGTCAATTTCACGCTAGGTAGCGGCAAGCATGTCGGCATCCACGGAGGCTATTGCGGTTGTAAAACTGGCTTTTAAGTCATCAATGTTCGACACTCTCCTCCTGTAAACATTGTCCTTTACAAATCCCCAAAGGAAAAAGTCCAGCGGTGTTATATCAGGTGATCTGGGTGGCCAAGGAATTGGACCTCCTCGCCCAATACATCTTCCTGGAAAATGGTCATTCAAAGAAGTACGAACGATGGTACACCAATGAGGTGGTACACCATCTTGTTGCAAAGTGACAGTGGCTGAAGCTCTTCCAGTTGTGGAAATATGTACCTAATTACAACCGCAATTACATTACATTTAAATTACATTTAAATTACAATCGCAATAGTCTCTGTGGATGCCGACATGCTTGCCGCTACCTGGCGTGAAATTGACTATCGAATTGATATTCTCCGTGTGACGAAGGGAGCACACGTGGAAGTTCATTGACAAGGGTCATGAAACTTTTTGAGTCTATCTAACCATTTATGTTATTAATTTTAATCTACCTTTATTATTTCACGAGTTATTAAACATCAAAATGGGTCCGGGACTTTATAAACACCCTGTATAATCCTAATAAAACGAATTTATCTACCCTATATATATAAAATCCTAATGAAACGAATATTATGAAACGACTGAATTGAAACGAATTTATGAAACGATTCTAGGAAACGATTGATTCAACAACTGATAATGTTTCACGGCGATTTCTCCTAAAATATGGAATACTTTGCGATAAAATTAACACCAAAAATCAGTATTGATTCGCAGATTTCAAAACTGGTATTAGATTTTTTAAATTCGGCTTAGTTTTCGAGATATTAATTTTTTTTCTAATTTTAAATACATTTCTCTGATGATGGCAACTCAAATTTTAACCATAACACATATTTTCTTTCATACTTTAGAAAAGGTTATTATTTTAAACTAACTTGACGGCCAGTTTGGCCTCCCTTCAATGTACGCTAAGAAATGTATCATGTTACTTTTATTCATAATTCAATTTACTTGAACAATCTTTCGCCAAATCGAAAGATTCTGATAGAGAAATCAAGAACTCGGCATTTTTATGTTAGCGGGGCGCAGGTGATAAATCGCCAAACATTTTTCCCGTTGCATTTTTTGTATTTCATTAATTTCATTTAAAATATAATCCTTTCATTCATTTTATTTAAAATACAAAACTTTCATTTAAAATTGAAACATTTAAAATTGATGGCTTTCACTTCTTCCCTTTTTTCTTTTTTAACAAAACGAAAGACAAATATTAAGCACAGATGTCATATACGCACCGAGGTACCTAATTGGCGCCAAAATGGCATTATTTTGATTGACATGATAACCCGGCCATTGTTGTTTATTTAATAATAAATGTTTATTTACTTTACTTTTCTTTTTTTAAATTATATAAATTGTTTTGTTCTATAGTTAATCCCTTTTTTTTGGTTATTTTCTTTTAAAAATAGAAAACAATTATAAAATACGGTACTACTTAGTTATTCCGTCGACCAATTTCGCCAAATTATATAAATCGACAAATCAAATTTTAATCATAACAATTATTTTTTTTTCATACTTTAGAAAAGGTTATTATTTTAAACTAACTTGCCGACCGGTTTATGCAAATTGACATAATTTTTATTTTAAATAACGAAAGAACAAATAAAATAGTATAACATTAATAAATATACAAATATAACGTCGAAATAAAAATCACTTGATGACGTAAACACGTGTAATTTGCTTAAAGTCAAGTGAATGTGACATTTACGATCAACCATTATTGGCATTTAATCTTATAGTTTGGTGGTAGATTTTTGGTCGACGGGATAACTAAGTAGTACCAAATATACATATGTAACTGGTATTCGAAAACGAGGTTTTCGCCAAATTTTCGTAAAAAAAATCACGCCAAACCCGGTGCGTGTATAAGATTTGGCCAAATATTAAATAATGCAACAAACCATGACATTTAATTTCAACTTCAAAGCAATGTTTTAATTTACCACCCGAAAAATAAAAAAAATGCTAACTTGCGAGTTGAAAAAAAGTTATTGGCGAGATTTGCACGCGGGTAGCGTAACAGTACCAAGAATTCTTTGCGACCATGGCAACTTTTATGTAGTTTTATTCGAAAAATAAAACTGATTTTTTAATCAAAATGGAAAACTTTCGACACAGATGTCATATACGGACCCATATTGGCGCGATTTTTTTTTCTGATGCCAATGTCATATAAGCAACGGGTACTTAACTGGCGCTAAAGTATCGTTATTTTGCTTGATATGGTAAGCCGGATGTTGTTGTTTATGCTGTTGATGTTTCCCCCAAATTGGCGTCGGAAAAAAAATCTCGCCAACATGGGGCCGTATATGATATCTGGGCCAAACTTTCATATGGCAAGCGAAGGGATCAGGCAGTATTTATTTATGGCAGTTACATGACTTAGACTATTATAATATTGATGAAATGATGGCGATAGAATAATATTTGGCGACTTATCAGCTGTACCTGGCTAACATTAAAGTACCAAAATGGCACCTGGAATATAAAAAGCGAAGTGGTCCGCCCGAACTGTTGATGATAGTCGCTTGACTTAGGCTATTGTTATAAATATTGTTTTAAAATACCAGGAGACAAAGACTCTGTACACTTAATTCGTTTTATTTTATCTTCTTTTCAAATGTTTAACTGATCCTCTTTAATCAAACACGAAAACAACCATTGGATGTCTTAACAGCAACTGATTCGGCCTTAAATTTTTGCAATCAAAGGGGACTGATTGGAAACCCGTTTACAGGGAGACCTGCACAGCCTTTTTTTCCCAGTAGAATCCAATCTTCTCTAATATTTTAAAAACCAATCAGATTAGCGTGTTTTTAGATTCTGCGGTGCCTGGACGGGAGGTTTCCAAGCGTAGCTTGCAGGGGGCGGAGCCCCCTATTTTAAATATAAAACTCTACTTCCAAATGTGCTCATACACTTAAAAAACACTATTATTGTGAGCATTGCTTGGGTTTATGTCACTCTTCTGCCTTTTTGGCTTAAAATAGCATTGTTTGGCGCCAGGGTAATAAACGAATAGAATGCAATGCACAAGTATATTCATTTTTACAATTCTGCCAGTTCTCTTAACTTGTAAGACATATATATATATATATATATATATATATATATAACATTTTATTTATATATTTATATTATTATGATTGTTATTATTATATTATATAAAAATTAGGTACTACTTGATTATCCCGTCGACCAATCTCGCCAAATTATACAAAATTCGAATTAAAAATCACTTGATGATGTAAAAAACTAGTGTAAAGTGTTTAATGTCAAGTAAATTTGACATTTACGATCACCCATTATTGGCATTTAATTTTATAGTTTGGTGATTTTTTTTTTATTTTTATTTTATCAAGGGGATATTCCAGTAGAACCACAAATTATTTCTGTTTGTATTTAAAAGTAGATAAATAGCTCTTTTTTATATTAAATAAATACCATAAATATTTTTAAAAATGCTTATATGTATATGAAAAGTAAATAGGTTGCCAGTAAATATACATAAAATTCACTTCACTCGCCGAGGCCAATATCTCTATCTCGATATAATATATGGCCCATATAATAAAAATATACCAAATATTCTTCAATCTGTTTTCTGATACTAATTAATCACAATAATGTAAATGACTGTTAGGCACAGATATCATATACGTACCGGGTTTGGCGCATTTTTTTCACGCCAATTTGGCGAAAACATCGTTTTCGAATACCAGTTACATATATATATATATATATATGTTTAAATTATTTTCTATTATTTTAAAAGGAAATAACAATAAATCAAAAAAAGTTTAATTAATAACTATAGAACAAAACATTTTATATAATTGTAAAAAAGAAAATGAAAGTAAGTAAAGAATTTATTAATAAATAAACAACAATAGCCGGGTTACTATGGCAGACAAAATAACGCCATGTTGGAGCCCATTAGGTACCAAGAAGCGTATCTGTGCCACCAAAACTTCCAATAATGTAGTAAATATGCTATTTAGCGGTGACTTGATTATCGAAGATGATAAAATAAATAATAATGATAAAGTAATAATTAATAAATAATAATAACAATATAAAATTAGAATTCAGACGTTAATTTATGTGCTTTTAAATATCTAAGATTAGTCCAATATGTTTTAAAATATTACCTAACAGAGGAGAAAATATGAAGAAATAACGAATTAAAAAAGATTTGCAATTTTTTTTCAGCAAGCAATTTTTATTTCAAAATGTTAAATCTTTTTTATAGTAATAACACATGATTGCATAAATTTCCTTAAGAATATTTTTCAGCTCCCAAATTTTGAAACTGTGGATTTTCCTGTACGTGAAATTGGCGTTATGGCCAAAGTAATATTAAATATACAATAATATAAAAAAAATTATAATTTAATAGATTACAACGATAATTTGGATTTTTTTTCTTTGACTTAATATTTACTTAGTTTTAATTTTGGGGCATTTCGACAAGAGAACCCGAGAAAGGTAAGAGGTTAAAAATCGAAAGCAGTTCCACCGAATCATCCATAGATCGTGACAAATCACCTTCGTAACAAAATTTAACCGAAAAATCTAAATTTAGTCCACCAAATTCCTTCGCATCCTCTTGAACAACAGATCGCAAAGATCAAACTTCAGATGACCTAAACTTTCATCGATAAACTCTCCAAGTCCCGTTTCGAGAAGAAAAACAGTTTACAAATCGAAAGCAGTTCCACCGAATCATCCACAGATTGCAACAAATTACCTACGTTGAGCTCAATTTTCCCCGTTAGAATCGACCGATTGTAAAACGACGTGGCCAGTGGATTGGAGCCCCTCGAGACATGGCCTTTTACTATCAATCGATTAAACCTTAGATTGTTTCCTTTTTCGCGTTCGTCTTTTATTCTGTAATCGATTTTCATGGGCTACATAATCAGTTGAAGACCTCGATTTTTGCTATTGTTGTCAATTAGATGAGAAGAACATAAACACTTTATTCTATATAACTGATTGAGGATCATATTACGATATACAAAATTATGAAGACAAGATTTAAAATTAGTAAATGTATTAACATTGAATTTAAATTCTTTACGTTTGTCATATAGATCAGTTATTGTTTTGTTTTCTATATATATATAAAATAAAATAAAATAAATTAAAATTCTTACCACTTGCCCTAGCGAAGAACGTATTGTATTTTTTATACTGATCTAATCTGTACATTCTTTATAGCCTGGGAACAATCTTCGGGAATAAAAATAATGTTTAAACTGTATTTTGATTATGTTTTCTTTTATGAGTATGTCTCTTTTGGAATTTTCCCTTTTACAGGTGCGCGATGTTATTTATTTTTTAAAAAATTTTAATTTTAGAAAATATCCCTGAAAAAAGGGAAATTCTAAAATTCTCTTCTTAATTACTAATTAAACAATTACTTTGTATAATTAAGTTTAATTTTCTAAAATTGCATTTCTTATCTTGGCCTATTTTAATTGATTCTCTTTTCAGCTTTCACCCCCCCCCTCCCCTTTATTCTTTTTAATCTTAATTTAAATTGAATTGTGGGTAATATGGTTGGTTTGGAGGACAGTAATGACACCCGAAGCGGTGTCCTTTTCTCATACCCGTGTTCACGAAGTAGCGGGAAATCATATTAAATACATACTTATACATAATTATATGTCACTATTTGTACTAGCCGCTTTCTCGATTATTGATCTTCTGTAATGGGCCAAAATCGTCGCAACACTGCAATTGCTGAAAATGGATTTTTACCGAGTTACGTTTTTTTTATTGTTTATATAGATTGCATTATATATATTGTTTATATCATTGCATTCCACGAAAAAAAAAATGAAATTTCTTAATAATATCCTGTGAGTGTTGGAAAGTATCTCATAATCTTTACCTGACGCATGATTTTTCGTTCTTGTTATTCTTGATGTAGAGAAATCATAACCGTTATGAGTTGTTAGAGTAACATAATTCCGAACTCTTAATGGGCACGTTGCTTTTGCAGGGCACTGTGAATGTCGAACATCTTGATCTCTCTCACAATCTATTGACGTTTATTCCGGAAACTATCTTGGGTACCATGAAGAAACTGGAGGAGTTCAATGCCGGGTGCAATAATTTGAAACATGTAAACAACATGTTCACTACTACACGTCCATATGTAAGTTCCATTCCCCTGTCTCCTTGATTTGATCTTATTTTACTGTGAATTATACAAGAATAAAAGGGCAGTTTAAGAAGAAAGTGTAATATAACAAATTAGGTTAGTGGTTCCCAATTCAGGGGTGATTCTATTACAAATTTTCCAAAAATTTAAGGCATTTGGTTGCGAAAATTTAAAAAAAATCTGTCATCAGTCCGGAAATTCGGACATGAAAAATATCACGGAAAAATATCGCTAATTTCGAGAAGTGGTCGCCAAAAAAATTGCCAATTTCGTTAAAGGATAGCGAAAAAAACGAAAATTTCGTCAAAGAATCGCGAAAAAAAAACCCCGCAAATTTTGTCAAAGGACCGCGGAAGAAACGCGAATTTCGTTAAAGGATAGCGGAAATTTTTTTTTGTTAAGTGATCGTGGAAAAAATGCGAATTTCGTTAAATGATCGCGCAAAAAACGCGAATTTCGTTAAAGGGCTGCGGAAAACACGCATAGTTAGTGCCTAGTGGGCATTTACAATTTACACCCCCTTACCCCCTCTGCTGCAACATTTCAGAAAATTTGCTGTGAATGTCAGATTTTTTTTTTACTGAGAATCAGGGGCGGACTGGCCCACCCCGCTACCCCGCGATCACGGGGTGGGCCAAACGGGTGTAGTGGGCCAAAAAAATACATTTTTTTTTACTTTTCTTTCTTTTCAATAAAACTAAAAAAATAATTATGAAACTCAATTTTTCTTGGTAGCGAGGTGGGCCAGACGGGTGTAGAGGGCCAAAAAAGAAAAAAAAATACTTTTTTTAAGTTTTTTTTTCTTTTCAATAAAGCTAAAAAAACCCCCCTAAAAATATAAGAAATTTAATTTTTCTTGGTAGCAGGGTGGGCCAAACGGTTGTAGTGGACCAAAAAAATTTTTCTTTTTAATAAAACAAAACAACAAATTATGAAACTTAATTTTTCTTTTCCTTTTTTTCCGTGAAGCACCCCCCCCCCCTTTTTTTTGATCGGGTGTAAGTCTTAATTTCTACCTTCCCTCTCCCATCAGCAATTTTTGCCAGATCTGTGCAAATTATTCATTTTGTATAGAAACCGAGAGATAGCGGATAAAGTAAAAAGCACATATGGTCAGTGAAGGTTGGGAAGTTGTTCGGTGGGATCAGTCTACCTGTGGACACTTGCGTAGTAACAAAAGGTAGGCAAGGATTAGCTTACCTATCTAGGAATAATCTACAGATCAAGGATCTCGGGAGGCACGGATTAGCTTAAAGAGAAAAACGAGAGGAGGCAGCGGCAGACTTGAATAATAGAGACGTTAAACACGGCAATTTTCTACAATTGGTAAAGCTGTTATGTAAATATAATACAATTTTGCTCGGTTATGTAACACAGACTATGGAGATAAATTCAAGAAATAGGATCTTTAGAAAGTATGATGAAGGCTAGAATAGATCTGAAAGAACAAAATGGAAATTCCAACCGGTATGGAAGAGGTTCGTTGATCACATTCCTGTCCAAGTAATTTATAAATCAGTTAAGTGCTTATCTCTCCACTCAGATCCAAATAAACATTGCCGATGATGCAAGACAGTCAAGTCCATTCAGTATGGAAGCAAATTTCACAAAAGATATATCGGTAATGGAGCAGTTGGCTCTTTGTGTTCGTTATGAGTAGCGTGGTAAAGTGAAGGTTAGTTTTTAAAATTGGTTGATGCCCCCAAAACAACAGGGAAAGCCTTCTATCTCCAAGTAAAAGAAGAATTTAAACTCCCTTCATCACAAATAGTTGGGACTTTTTTTGATGGTACAGCAAATATGAGTGGGAGATATAAAAGTCTGCAGACACAACTGAAACTGGAGTCACGTGATGCTCTTTTCGCACACCTTCATTGGTGCATTCGAGCATCACGTGACTCCAGCGGTCTGTAAAAAAAGAAGAATCGGACCCACCGTGGTAGCCTGTCTTTTTCGTTAGCCTCGCACGAAAAGAGCATCACGTCACTCTAGTGGTCTGTAAAAAAAGACATGTGGGATGCACCGCGGTAGCTTGTCTTTTCCGTTAGCCTCGAGCTACAACCATGTTTAGCTCAGAGTGATATGAGTGTATGAAAGCATGGACTTCACTGAATAAGGGGCCTGTATGTGGAAATAAACTTCTTCGCGATTACAAAAAGTAAGCGCTGCTGAGTGGTGGATTAAGGATCGAGCACTTAATAGCATGTTTGGCGAGTCTTCGAAATCTTTTAAAGATCAATATAAATTTTTAACATTGCTTAAGTGTCTACAAGGTATCACTGAAATGGACGATTTTCCGTCACATGTATCTTTTTCGGCAAGATCACCGATTGATAATTAGTGCAAGCTTCAGCATGCATTAATAGCAACCATTTTAAGCGACCTATTCAATATATCTATGCCGACATCGAAGTATCTGCATAAATAAGCAGCCTGGGATACTTAACTCCTGCTAACTAAATCGAAACCCTGAAATGCAGTGTCTTACAGAAACGACATAATTTTGATATGGCTATGAAAAATACTTCTGAATTTGCGGAACATCCTCGGAAACAACTAATAGAAAAGGAGTAAACCATTGAAATTGAGAGTTTCCTACCAAAAAAAAAGAATATATAGCGAAACGTCGATGTGGTGAATATTTTCACGATGAGGCAAGAAGTATTATCGGATTCTCATCTGACTTATTTAAGGGAAACGTTTATAAAGTCATTTTATACACAGCTATTCAGTAGTTGAATACAGGATTTACTGGAAATGACTTGCCCATGAAAGACATTGCGTGGTTCGATCCTCGCTGCTTCAAAGAGGTTAAATTTTTAAATGAACTTGCTGAAGAAGCTCGGCATATTGCAGCAACAATCTCGACGTAGCGAGCTCTACGCCGCTTACAGAAAAAAAACGAGCGATTCAGAAGAACTCATTAAAGATGATGAGGATCGCTGTAAAGTTAATAAGAAATGTAAAAAATGCCTAGCTTGTGCATTAGAATTATTGTGCGAGTGGATTGCCTATGGTTGTATTTATCCAAAACAAAGACGTGTCGAACATTTATTTATTGAACATTTATTCAATGTCGAACACGTAAGCGTACATGTGTGTATGGGTGGAGCGAGTTGCGAGTAGAACAGGATTTGTAAGTGAGCGTGGCAATTTTCACGTTTTGTTCGCTCGCACACCTCGCCGAATATCTTAGTGTTTTTTTGCTACATACGGTAAAATTAAAAAGCAAACAGTAAAAATGAGTAACAACCAACGTTTGAATGCTGTAATGAGGTGGAGAATAGCAGGGAGACTGGAAAGAAGGCAGTCTCAAGTGCAGATACCTGGAGACTTCAATGTAAGGCCCAACGTCGAACTTATGGAAACAGTTTAAGGATATCCATAGAGAGAAAGCCTGGACAAGGTCGTCCAAGAGCCACGACGGCCAGTGAAGATCGCTATTTATCTATTACAGCGAGGGGTAACAGGAGTGCAGCATCTTCCCAGACCTCTCGTGAATTTTATGCGACTACAGGAAGCCGAGTTTCAAGGGTTACAGTTTGCAGACTTCTGCGCACAGGAAAACCCGTTTATCATGATACAGAGATAATCGACTTTGGACGAGGGGTCACTAAGGTACTGTTCTATTCACTGATGAGTCTCGGTTCAGCCTAAACTCTAATTCTCGACGTACTTTCATCTGGAGAAAACCAGGGATCCAATACATGCCTCCCAACGTCCGAGAAAGAGACCACTATGACAGCGGAGGTTTGATGGTCTGGGCAGCCATCATGTTGGATGAGCACACACCCCTCCCTATGTTTGGCAAAGGCTCTGTCACTGGTCTGAAGTGTAATGATGATATCTTTGTACATTATGTTTGCCTTTTTAGGGATGCAGTTGACCCTGATTTCATTTTAAGGGACTACAACACGCGCCCAGATAGAACTCATCGGGTCGACGAATTTCTGCAAAGTGAGGATATTCACATGATGGGTCGGTCCGTCAGATCTCCAGACCTAAACCCTATAGAGCATGCCTAGGACGCTTTAAGGAGGACAATTGGAACTCACTTTCCACCTTCCAGAACCACTGAGTGCTTGAAAACAGCGTTGCTGGAGGAGTGAGGCTAACTGCCACAGGGATTCATAAACTGCCTGAATTCCATTATGAATTCACGTTGTGGGAGCTGTATAACTGTAAGAGGGGAACATACCCCTATTAACCCATTTTTAGTTCAATATTGTAAGCTCTGTTTTATACCTTCTGACGCTGATGAGTTTTATCCGAGAACTGTTGAATGGTTATTTTTTTGCATTTCATCAACCTACTTACATACCTAATTTCGTTAAAATCTACCCAGTAGTTCTGGAGATAATCAACCAAATTACGATTATTATAAGATAATAGATGGAGTTGCCTCAAGTTCAAAAGAATTGTCCAAATATCTGACATTCTAATTAGTTAGTAGTGAGGATATTAAACAAACTAATCAATTTTAAGGTACTATATTCATATTATAAACAAACATTATTCAATGTACAAAGGGAGGGAAGTCAGTATTCAAACATTTTAACAATGGGGTTGTTGATTGGTGGGCCAACGCTTAAATATAGCGGGGTGGGCCAAACTGTGCCAGTCCGCCCCTGCTGAGAATCATCCCTGTTCTTATCCTGCTACGCTTTTTCAAACATATTATGTACTCCGCGGTTAATATATGCAATGTGCGAAAGTTCTTTTTTAATTATTTTTTTAATGAATCTGAAAACTGAATAACTCACGACGTAGCTTATTGTTTACGTTAAGTTTGTTTTAAACATGATTTCTGAAATGGTTTGTTGATTGGGCAAATCATCGTTGCAATTTCTGTAGTGTTGAATGTTTTATGGAAAAATATATTGAACAGAGGTCGTTTGAATTAGGTGACATTCGTATTTAGTCAGATAAGTTTTCTCATGCACGTCTCAAATCGAAATCAAACCTAACATGACTCAATCTTATCGCCGACTGGTAAGATGTATGGGCTCGCCACGGAATGGCTACCTACACTTTTCCACACTAGGATTTTATTATAAGTAAGATGCTTTCTTTCGACTTACAATTATGTTTGTGTGTGGCAGTCAAATCTTTTGACTCATTTTTTACCCACTTCGACATAGAGCTTTGAAATTTGGAATATACAGATACATATTCCTGAGGGCAAAACTGGAATTAGACATTGATTTTTTTAAAATTCGACCCCTAAGAGAGGCAATGAGCAGGGGACAATGGTTGATTTGGCGAAATATCGCCAAATTTGACGGAACCCCACCAAATTTGGCGACGAAAATAAGTTGTCATATGGGGTGACCCAGACAGTAAGTCGATCAAATAAAGTCAGTGTTACGGGGCTTTTATTATATTTCCTTCTTTTTAGGTGCGTTCGTAATTATATAAATACGTAGCACCTATAGTTGTCGTTCAGTCCGTTCGTCTGTCCATCCGTCTGTCTGTCCGCATATAACAGAGCAAAAACTACCCAACCGAATGGTCTGAAATTTGAAATATAAGATTGTTGCAAAATTTTGTCGAGCCATTTCAAATTTTATGAAAATCGGATGTATACTTTAATTACAGGGACAGTCAAAAGTTTTTCTTTACATTACGGCCAATGGGAAAAATTATTGCAAGTGCATTTTAATGATGTTACAGCCTTCTGAATGGTCTGAAATTTTAAAGATATAATTGTTGCAAAATTTTGCCGAGCCATTTCAAATTTTAGTAAAATCGGATGTATAGTTTAATTACAGGGACAGTCAAAACTGTTCGGGGAATGGGAAAAAAATATTGGGAGTGCATTTTAATGATGTTAAAGATTATGCACTTTCTGAAGTGCAAAAAATTATACATTCAGTACAATATGGGGTGCAAAAAATAATTATAAAACGTACGAACGCACGTCATTTGCCACGTTTGACGAACAATTTCCAACTTGTTAAGTTTTAGAAGTAACTAACATGATTGCTACACCCCTTAATGAATGTTTTATAATGGACAAAAATGAAATCTGCTGAAATCAGTGTTACCAGATTGGGGACTTTTTTAATTCAGATTATTTGACTGTCACCACTTTTTTAAAATAGTATGATTCGCCTTATTTTTCAGAATTTTTAATCTATTTCTAAATAGGCCGAATATTTCTATTTGAAAAAAGCGGTGAAATCAACAATCTGGAGACAAAAAAGACCCCAATCTGGCAACACTGGCTGAAATTAAATAGCAAAAAATTATAAATAAACAGTTTTTTAATTGCCATTTTCCCAGTAGTTGATCATTCAAAAGAAGTCAATCAAAAATCTAAAAATTAATCTTTAAAATATTTTCCTTGGGCTGTGATTAACAATACTTCTTATTATACTATTATTGAAATAGGCAAGACGGAAGTGGATTATTTTAACGTACCGTAATTGTCTCCAACTAATCAAAAATTAAATTTTTACACTTTCTAATAAAAAAATTTCACAAAATGGTTTCTCTTACAGCATGTAGCTGACAACAATGCGACAACAGGTGCTCTAACATTCAAACAAAAATATCATGTCTAGTGCCAGGTATAAAACTCATTTCTCCCAGAAATGGCACAATATTTCAAAAATTTGATCAACTAATGGAAGGGTATCAACTACTGGCGGGGTCACCCTATGAAGCTAATTTAGCCATTGCTGACTAATTTTTTCAAAATTTCCATTTAAACCCGCATTAATCCTTCATAATCGAGCTCACCACAATTTAATTTAATGAATGCATGTCTTTAAAAAAAAAACATTCCCAGATAGAATTTTTAATTAGCAGAAAATTTGCAGCAGTCTTGCTTTAAAAACCTACACATTTGTAGCAAGCTCAGCATGACAAGACTGAAAGTTCATAACAAGACTAGAGCAAGATAACGCAAACACCGAAGTCACCACACTTTGAACTTGCAGCTAACTTGTCGTGCAAGTTAAATTCATGCTGTATCAAATTTATTGCAAATTTAGCGGTAAACAAGTAATCAAAAATACTGCAAAATAGTAATATTTCCATGTCCCACTATCTGTTTATAACTGTTACACTATAAGTTTAACCCCTTCGGAGGGGTCCAGGACTATTGATGCGAACACATCGTTAGAAAGTGCATGCATCGTTTTCATCACCATAAAGAAGTTAAGGTAATATTTGTTCTTTTTAATACGAGCCTTTTTTGGTATTTGATAAGTATAGCGTTTAGAAAAAAGCGCTGCCAACCAAATAAAATTTCTGCAATTTCTCCGTATGTGCTGATTATCTATTCTCTCAACAGAGGGATTTTTTGCTTTCGTCACTTTCGTGAATTAAAAACAGTCTTGCCATCAGTTTCAAAACAAACTACTCATGTAAGTAGGAGATGGTATACCTTGCGGGAAATTTGCTGCGAATTTCTCAATTCAAATTTGTCACGGCAAAATAACGCCAGAAAAAATCAAACTTGCTGCTAATGTTCATGCTATCTGGGTTTCTTTACAATTTATTTTAAAACTATTTTTATTTTTATACTTATTTAAATTTCAGTTTATTCATCTGAAGCATAACAACATCACAGACATCAGCTCTGCTCTTCAATTTAACTTCGAGCAAGAGGAGGTAAAGGAACCAGGGATGATAACTAAGTGTCGGGATGATGAAAAAGACAGACTTAACTTTCGCTCACTGTTTTTTATTGAAACATTGGATTTGGAAAACAATTCAATTAAAGAAACGTCGCAGTCGATTTTCTCATGCTTAAGTCGTTTTCCCTTTATAAGTAGTAAGTATTTAACTATGTTTTATGGCTGATATGTTTTGTTTTTAACACTTTCCAGCATAGTTGAAAAGTGTTTATGATTTCAGTTTGTCTGTCCTAGCTCTAACTCTCGTAAATATACTCGTATTGCCATGATTTTGTTGTATGTTGTTGTTTACTATAGTAGGATCGTTACTGAAAATGAAGTGTGTAGCAATTTTAGTTCATTTACAGGGACTGTCAAACATTTTCCGTTACATTACGGTCTATGGGAAAATATCGTTTCAATTTCATTTTAATGATGTTAGACAATCTCAAACATAATGAAATTGAAAAGCATTTATGCAGTGCACTGATTAATGCGTTTTGAAAAATATGGGTGACAAAGCATTTACTATTCATTTACAGGACCACTCAAAAAAATTCCGCTACATAACGGTCTACAGGGAAGTAATGCAGCGTATGTTAGTTATGTTACACTATTTCAAGTAGAATGAAAATGATACACATTACTGAACCTTACTACAAGATACTTTTCGTATAACATGATGTGCATAGCATTTATCATTCATTTACAGGGACACGCAAAAGATGCGGATAAAGTATCTGAAATATACTGTCTATTAGCAATAGGTACTGGAAATGCGATTTCATACATGGCATGCGCATTTAAGTAATTTTTGCTTAGTATGCGGTGTGCGTAAATGCTACATATCATTATACAGGGCTTCACAAAAGAATTCTCAAGCATTGCGGATTATCAGTGTGAATGGCTTAAAGGCAGCTTTTAAATGAGTTATGCACTTTCAAGTTGAATTATATTTAGTATACTAAGAAATGATTGGATAAAATAAATAAAATCATATATGCAGTGCCACGCAAAGAACTAGATACATGACCTGCTAAGGATGATAATGTTTGAAAGTGTCATTTGCATAGTTTTAATTATGTTTTAACCTAAATTAAATTTTAACTTAATACGTAGCGCATATAAAAATCTGTTGGTAATTAATTACAGGGATGTACAAAGGAATTCAACTATGTTTCCGTATATTGATAGAAACTGCTGAACGCGACTTTTCAACCTGTTATGAATTTTCTTACTAAACTAAATTTTAGCGTATGTTCTGGAATATGTACAAATTGTAGACTAAATACAGAACTGCACAAAAAAATGGTCTTTTCCGTTATGGATGGTAATTGCTGAAATCCAGTTTTCAAATGTGTTATGAGTTTTCTACAATGTTTATTTAATTTTGTTTTACCTTATTAAGCAGCAAAGTTTTGGTTAAAGAATTCAGGAAGTGTTGGAAAGTGTTTCATAATCTATGCTTGACACATGCTTTTTCTTTCTTGTTTTAAATGTACAAGGAGTTCCATCCGGTCTTCCCGGGTTACAGAATATAGGTGAAAACAATAATATATGTCTTTGTTTAGTTGAAAACTGTAATAGATATCTTACATTTAATATATACTAGCTGTTTAACCCGTTCTATGCACGGGAGTTCATGAATTTAATTCTAAAACCAAAATTAAAAGTGCCATTTTTTAACGAAATTTAATTTATTATATTACTATGTTAGCACACGATAAAACGATATCTTTGGAATAAGGGGATAAATAGAATAAAAGTTTTGTGGTAAAATGTGTTTCTTTATTTTGAAGATTTTGTAATAGTTAAGCGCAATTAAATAATCTCTAATAAGTTGCATGTGAGATAAAAGATTTATCGTAATACCCACTAAAGCTTCTTAGAATTGCAGCGTGGCGTGCGTAATATGTATATCCCTAATTATTTGCACGTGATGTAAAAGAATTATCGTAATATCCGCTACAGCTTTTTAGTATTGCAGCGTGGCGTGCGTAATATGCAATGCGTCTTGCAATGGAAAGGTAATTGTTGTGGTAAGAATTTTATTGCAAATTTTTTAATTGTTGGCAGCTGCTATAACGAAAAATGTTTACATTTGATAGGAAATTGTTGAAAAATTGGTGGTTTTATTAATTAAAAGTTAACTATAAATTATTTCGATTCCGAATTGCTTTAGTTGCCTCTGCCGTGTTTTAATACACATGTACATAACATTTCACAATTCTGATTTCCAAACTGTGGCTTTGTATAACATTACAGACAGACAGACAAATTTTCATTTTTATATATTAGATTTGTTTAGATTTTTCACCAACAATCAATCATTTTTATACGAAAAATATCTATTATGTATTCAAATAAAATTTTGAAATTTATTAAAAGCGATTATTTCGTATTACAGTCGAAAAAAATCGCAAAAGGTCGTTAGCCTTTTTCAGTGGTTTAAGCGTGGTTCATTTACCTGCCTTAAATTCTTGTTTTATTGACATTTTATTATTTTATTTATGGATTGATGATAAAGTTTTAATTCTGTTATGGAATATAAGCCGGAAACAAATGCTAAACTATTTTATTTATATTAATTTTAGTGTAAACAGGTTTATCTTTTGTAATCGTCTGTCTGCAAATGACAGAGATATAGCTTTTTAAAAATAATACTTAAAAATTATTTTTAAAACAATAAAACTTTAGTAAATTGCGATACAGTTTTCAAACAAATTGCATTTGAAAGTACATTTTTTTCCTACTCGACAGGTATAAAAATTGAAAATGTGCGGTATTTAGAAATAAAAAAAATCGAATAAAAGATAATAAAAGTTAAATTTATTCGTCTGCTGTTGCCATTCGCAAAATGACGTCAGCGTTACGCACAGACACGTTTATCCTTTAAAATATAGGTAGTATTGGGTGGAATTATCCTTAGAAAATTAAAGCATAGTAGCCTTGTCGTTTTTCTATAAAACTTGGCGCAATTCGGAATTCAGAAAGTGAGATTCCTTGCCAAACGATAGAAACAGCTATGAAGATAATCCCGATGAACTTTCAAACTTTCATGTTTGTTTACAAATGTATTTATTCTTACTATAAAGACACCTACTTAATATATTAATAAAAAACATAATTTGCAGAAAAAAAAAATCCTACATCGTTTAAGCCCGAGAAAGGACAGATATTAAGATACTTAATTCAGTTAGTTCTACATTTAATGCTAAATTTTTGTAACAAACAAGTCAAGCCAATTGAACAACGCGTGTTTTCAGATGGGTTCTAATTAACCTTTAAAGACACGGATGGCATATTAAGAGAGCCACTCAATGTAAACTATTTAGCGAATCCGATATTAATTATGTAGTTAATTCTGAATAAATTAGTCTGTGTTTAACAGTTTGACTTTTATTGCTTTTATACCACTACACATTTCATTACACAAATATATCATTAAAATTTTTTATCTAGGACTTAAAAGCCGATGGCGCATAGAGTACGCCGCTCAAATCTTTATCAACATTCTTTTTATACTTCTGCGACGATAGGTACCTCCAGCGCTACTCAACTCTTTGCTGAACGACCGCAAATCGTAATTTGTGTGTAACGGAAAAATACGATTTTCTCAAAAACTATGTGACCTACGGTAATCTCTACAATTTTCTGCAAGGTTTAAATTAATTTCTACAACCCCTAATTTTTTCATAATTTTAGTTTCCCTAGATTCGGAAATAGATGCGCGGGGGGGGGGGGGGGGGGAGGGGGAGCATATTTTTGCATTACATTTTCAACGATATCTCTGAAAATCACTACAAAAGTTTTTTTTTGTAATTTTGTTTACGCGTGTGTTAATTTGTTTTTTTAAAAAGATCATGCAAGTACTAATTGTATATTAAAGAATATAAGAATTTCTTGGGAAAACCTTGATTTAATGCATCATAAATTAGTTTTTTAATATTATTATTAATTAGATGAGAAGAACATAAACATTTTATTCTATACTACCAAACCTCGCGGCTTTGCTCGCGTAATAGTTGAAAGATACCAAGTGCTATTTGCATGACTATTTTTTATTAGAAAAACCCTTTTTGAAATAATTCAAAAATTACAAATTAAGCCACAGTTTGACTAAACTTCATTAAAAAGTGCAATAGACAGAAATGAGATATTAATTAATAAGAAGAACTAAAACTAATTCCAATTAAATGATAATTCAGAAAATATTTTGAGACATTTGTGCTCATTTCATATGCTCATTTCAGTATTCATTTGAAGTTTTGAATTTTTTAGAAACCATCTTAACACATTTACATCTTAAATTTAACTATCATATCAAATTCCAAGCTTCTTGTCTGACAGTCTACGACCTCTCTGGTGTTAGGGGAACCAACATAAAATGCCGAAACAGGGTTGAAATAGAATGTCTCGAAAAATGTTGAAACAGAGACTGTCACCATTAATTTGCCAACATTTACCTTGAAATCGGTTGGTATTTCCTAATATTCTACAGAAAACGGAATTTAGATGTTTTTAAAGGCTTTCTTCGTGTTCCTGCCAACCAGATGGTAGTGGCACCGGCATAAAATATAGCCCGTATAGTATCAGGGACTATCACTCTTGATTCACAACCAATAACTTCTAAAATCGGTTTATTATTTCCTGAGATTCCTTAGAAATCATAATTTAGGACTCTTAGAATGCTTTTCGCTTCTTCACTTCGCTTCACCCCTTTTTAATTTCGAATGTTCTCAGAGGACATTTATATTTTATAAGTAACTACCGTACTATATTTAAAGTTTCTAGCCTCTTCAGTACCGCAGAAATCGCAATTTAGAAAGTTTTTTGCTCCTGCAACCCTGGAAATAAAATATAGCTTATGTTTGAGGAGGTTCTATCACCATTAATTTGCAACCATTATGTTTGAAATCGGTTTCGTATTTCATACGATTGCATAAAAATCGTAATTTAGAACGCTTATAGAATGCTTTTCGTTCACTTCATCCTTTTAAATTTGGAATTTTCTTTCGACAATTCTTAGAAAGCATTTGCGTCTTTGAAGTAATTACCATTCCAAATTTAAAATGTTAGACCCCTTCTAAAACACACAAAAAAAAACGCAATTTAGAACATTTTTTGCTCATGTAACACCAAGGTGGTAGTGACAACAACGTAAAACATAGGCTATATTGGAGAGGGGACTGTCACCATCAATTTGAAACCTTCTGAATCGGCTTATATTTCCAGAGATTGTGTAAAAATCGCTATTTAGAAAGTTTTTAGAACGCTTTTCGTTCATTTTCACACCTTTTAAATTAAAAAATTTTAAGGTACTCTTCTCAGAGAGTATTTACATCTCATAAGTAATTACCATGCCAAATTTCAAGTTGCTAGCCCCTTCAGTATCACAAAAATAACAATTTAGAAAGTTCTTTTAAATGCAACCGCAAGGTGGTAGTGACGCCGACATGAAATAGATCCTAAATTGGAGCAAAGGCTGCCATCATAAATTTCCAAATTTTACTTTTATAATCGGTTGGATACGGTCTGCGGCTGCGTAGAAATCGATATTTAGAACGCTTTTAAGAACGTTTTTCGTCCATATCCACCCTTTTTAAATTTGGAATTATTTAGGAAAAGTTCTTAGATCATTTATATCTTATAAGTAACTACCATGCCTAGTTTCAAGTTGCGAGCCCCTGCAGTATTACAAAAAACGCAATTTAGAACGTTTTTTGCTCCTTCACCCGCTTTGGGATTGTGGCACTGACATGAAATACAGCCTATGTTGGAGCGAGGGCTGTCACCATCGTTTTCACACCATTATTTTTTAATCGGTTCGGTACTTCCTGAGATTGCGTAGAAATCGCAATTTAGAAAGTTTTTTATCACGCTTTTCGCTCATTTTTACCCCTTTTAAATTTCGATTTTTCAGGAAATGTTCTTAGAGATCATTTATATCTTATAAATAACTGCCCTGCCTAATTTCAGGATTCTAGGCCTTTCATCAGTAACTAAAAAATCGCAATATCGAACGTTTTTTGCTTCTGCAACCCCTAGGTGGTAGTGACACCGACATGAAATAGAGCCTATGTTGGAGCAAGGGCGGTCATCATCAATTTCCAACTATTACTTTTGAAATAGGTTGGGTACTCTCTGAGACTGCGTAGAAATCACCATTTAGAACGTTTTTTAGAATTCTTTACGCGCATTTTCACCAGGGCTGAAAAAAAACCCGGTTTTTTTTAAAAAAAAGCCCAACCCGTGTGGGGTTTTTTTGGGTTTTATTGGGCTTTTTTGGGTTTTATTGGGTTTTTCGGGTTTTATTGGGTTTTTTTGGTTTCTTTCGGGTTTTTGGAGTTTTTTGCTGCACATTTCTTTGAACAGTGCCAACTATGTTTAATTACTTACTTGTTATGATTCTATTATATATGTAAGGTAAAATTTGAATTAAATTTAGATTTTCAGACATCTTTGCATAAAAATTAAAAATGATTTGAAAGAACTGCAAGACCCAACCCTCACCAAATTAATATAATCCAAAGAACTTGTATTTTTAATTTTTTATGACTACATTGGAAAAATGACTATAGTATATAGGTTATAATTCATTTTTACTTTCTTCTATCTTGACAAGAAGAAAGTATTGGTTTCATGAAAATTTTCGAATTCCAGTTTTCGACGGATTTACACGTTTTATGGGTCAGAGGTTCCAAAAAACATGTTTTTAGAAAATGTCTGTCTGTGAGTCTGTCTGTCTGTCTGTCTGTCCGTCTGTCTGTCTGTCTGTCTGTCTGTATGTGACACAAATTTTGTGGGCACTCTATCTCAAGAACTAATGCACGGAATTTAATAAAAATTTATATTCAGGTAGTCCCTGATATAGATTGGTGCTGATTAGTTTTTGGTGTAAATCTCCCTGCAGGTGGCGCTGCTATGTAGCATTTTGCAGGATTTCCGCAAAAGCTCTATCTCAAGAACTAATGCACGGATTTTTATAAAACTTCAGATTCCGTTAATCCTTGATATGAATTGGTGCTGGTAACGTTTTGGTGCAAATCTCCCAACAGATGGCGCTGCTATGCTGCATTTTGCAGCATTTACACGATATTCGTAATAGCTCAATCTCAAGAAATAATGCACGGATTTTCATCAAACTTCAGATTCAGTTAATGCTTGACATGAGTTGACGTTTTGCTCCTTGTGGTGTAAATCGCTCAACAGGTGGCGCTGCTAATTGCATTTTTTGAGATTTCTGCAATAGCTCTATCTCAAGAACTAATGCTTGGGTCTTCAACAAACTTCAGATTCAGGTATACCTGGATATGAGTTGTGCTGTTTATGTTTTGGTGTACATCGCTCAACAGGTGGCGCTGCTATGCAGCATTTTTCACGATTTCCACAATAGCTCAATGTCCAGAACTAATGCACGGATTTTCATCAAACTTCAGATTCAGTTAGTCCTTGACATGAATTGATGTTTTGTACCTTTTCGTGTAAATCGCTCAACAGGTGGCGCTGCTGTGCTGCATTTTTTGTGATTTCCACAATAGCTCTAGCTCCAGAACTAATGCGCCGATTTTCATCAAACCTCAGATTCCGGTACACCTTAATATGAATTAGTGCTGTTTGTGTTTGGGTGCAAATCGCTCAACAGGTGGAGCTGCTATGCTGCATTTTTCAGAATTTCCCCTACAGCTCTATCTCAATAAGTAATGCACGAATTTTCATCAAACTTCAAATTCAGGTATACTTTGATACGAATTGGTTCTAAATTGATGTAATTTCTTTTACTATTTAAATGATTTAATTGAAGTGATTTATATAGAAGAAAGTTTTGTGATGGCCACAACATACTAGTTTTAATAGTACATAGAAAATGTGTTCATAATATATTATGTATGATTGCAGTTGTGGCTGTATTTAATATTTCAATTTTACTTATATGCAGAGTGTCTAAAGAAGAAAAGTTTTTTTATTCAGGCAGGTACAGACTACAAATGCCTCCTTTATCATTTTCTGATTTTCATCGTATCTGTTATTTTATGTGGTACCTTTTAATAACAAAAATGGGGATTTTTGAGTGTAAAACAAAATGAAACATTAAATGCAGCTCAACTTAAAAATACTTAATACAATATCAACATATTTTTAAGCAACTGTTATAATTTTTTTTAAAATAAATTATATGGACTTTAATGAATGATATGTGATAGTATATATATATATAATGCTAGCTAAAGTAACCGGCGTTGCGCGGAATTTTAAGAATGTTTGTTTTGAAAAATCAAGGATTGTGTGTTAATTTACGTAATTTTCACTCTTTTTTTATTCATTTAATCCGGACGACAGATTACCTACTTGCTTAGTAAATATAATCTGTGATCTGGATTGAGACCGAGGTTAAAACCTTTTGATGAAAAGTTGTTTCCGAGTATTTTGTTATTTAAGTAATTTTTTCATGATTAAAGAAAAATGGCAAATACAAAAATTCTATGAATTTTATTTTAAAAAAATTTGTCATCTTTATTTCAGTCCTTCACTAAGAATGAGCTCTAGGGACCCAAACCTTTGTGGAAATTCTAATATACACGTACTAGCCGCCTTCGCCCGCTACGCTGGTCGGTTTTACTAAAGAAATCTTGAATGAAACAAAATATATCTGTGAATTTAATCATGCGTTTTAAAGCAATATGGACTTTTACCTGATGTATCCAACCGAATTGCTGAAAGCAATATGAATGTCATTACGCTATTATATCTTTTATTGAGTCATACAAAATTTAGACTGTTAAGGACCAATTTCTTTAGTTGATCTGTTAGTGTATAGGATTCGGTAAAGAACAATAGAATAATATGTAATATACTAAAAGCGTTCATGAAAAATTACCAATGCAAGTCTCATCAGAATCTGTTAATTGGACTTATTGAAAAGGCTGATCGTTCATAATAATTGGGATCGCCTGATTCTAGAACTTTCATCTATAATTCTACAATCAAGCAACCAAGCAACAGCAAATGATGTGTGATTTATACTAAAACATTCACTGGAACATTAACTAACCGATCAAGTTGCATCAAAATCCACTTAGCAGAATCTTTTAAACTGGAAAACATACCGAAACCTTCCCTAAAAATGATCTAATTAATAGTTTAAATCCCATAAAAATTCATTCAGTGGAACCTTTAAAAAAAGCAAATCTTTCAAAATTGCGTTCATCTGATTTAGAACTTTCCCCAAAATTATTTAACTAAGCAACGTAGAACGTTATGTTTTATACTAACATCTTTTCTGAAAAATTATCTAACTAACAATGTAAGTCCCGTCAAAATCTATTCAACAGAACTCAATATATAAGCGGCCGGAATGAAATTTCTCTTTGCATTATATATATATATTGAGATAGTTAAATATAACTTTCATAATCGCGTTAACTTGATTATAGAACTCTCTGGGAGGTAGGGGTAGGTATATACTGCATAACTTCTGAATTTTTTAAGGAACTCAGCTCAACTTCCATAACTATAGTATATATACTCTCTAGTATACGCTATCTCTGTAGCGTATATCTTCCAATTTTTTTACTGTACCACTGAGAACTTTTTCCGCATAGCTCCGTAACTAAACAACACAGAATGATATGATAAATATTGAAAAAATACCTGAAATATTATCTAACTTACTATGCATTTAATTAGTTGACTTGAAATCTTTCATAATCGAGTTCACCTAATTTTAGAACTCCCGTAGCAACTTAGAATGATGATTTTTACATTAAACCATTTATAAGCCAAATTTACTATTTAACAGTGTAAGTTCTACAAAATTCTGTTCAGTAGAATCTGAGTTATAGTCATATTTACAATATTTATTGCTCATTAAACCTTTTTCTTTACATTTGAAATAAAATCAGTAACTGTTTTGGTATTTCCCTGTTATGCCAACACCATTGTCACCAAGCGTATTAGTTGGCACAAAAATGAAATGATACATTTGAAAAAAAATAATTAATTTTGTTGATAAAAAAATGAGCATTTAAAAAATATAACTTTTGAAAATTACAGACTTTGACCTACCATTTTTTAAAATCAATAAAAATAATGGTACTACTTGGTTATCCCGTCGACCAAAAATCTATTGCCAAACTATAAGATTAAATGCCAATAATGGTTAATCGTAAATGTCACGTTCACTTGACTTTAAGCAAGTTACACGTATTTACGCCATCAAGTGATTTTTATTTCGACGTTTTAAATGTATTTTAATTAATGTTATACTAATTTATTTGTTCTTTCGTTATTTAAAATAAAAATTATGTCAATTTGTATAATTTGGCGAGTGGTTTGGCGATTTATATAATTTGGCGAAATTGGTCGACTGGTACCAAAATAAATACTTAAAATATAAGAATAAATAAATATTTTGCAAGTAATAAAATATAGTCAATTTAAACTGCAGTCTTGAATTTGTAAATGTCTTTTACTACTGAAGCATGGCGTACGTAATACGTATGTCTCACATTGCAGTAAACATTTCATCCTTTCAATGAAGACATTCATGGTTTTGGGGCTCTGCGGCTGAGTGGTCAAAGCACCAGTCAGCTAATCTCTTGTGCGCAAGAGTTTATGGGTTCGATTCCCGCTGGTTCCATTGCACACACACTTTGTGTGGAACTCCCAGGGTGTATTTCTCTTGTAATATTTCCTTGTGCTATCTTGTCTCCGACTTATAAGCGGGCTTTATGTCAAGCTCACAAGTCGTATGTTTGTTATTCAGTTAAATAAATAAATAAATTCATGGTTTTCTGAACAAAACATTTTTATATGTATAATTTCTAACTTCTGAAATAATTTTATTGTAGCTTCCTCATCATCAGATAACTGCGAAATGGTAAAATCTATATCAGTATCAGTAATAAATATTTTCTATTCAAAAAATAACAAATTAAAAAGTTTTGCGAGATTATGATGAAAGAAAATAAATTCCATCATTAAAAATTCCTGCATAAAAATATTCACGTTCAACAATTAGCAAATGTTAATGTGTGGCACGGTCTGCAATAAAAATCGTTTGCACGATTAGGGTTGAAATAAATAGCGGGATACTATACATTTTGGCATGGTATCGCCACGAAAATTAGAACGAAAAAGTACCACAGTTTTTTTTTTTTTTTTTTTTTTTTTTTAGTTTTAGTTTTTGAGGCGTTTGAATTTTTTTTTTTTTGTAATTGACGAAGTTGTTTTTATTTAACCAAAAGGATTGGTTAAAAAATTATTCAATTTGAATTTTTTCCCTTGCTACAGTAACAGAATGAAAAGAATGAGTTTTTAGAAATTATCACTTGAAAAATTCAGGTTTTGGCGCCGAAGATAGGGCCAAATTAGAAAAATATGAAATATCTCTCGAACTATTGGGCTTAAAAGAATTTAGTTAGTACCATTCGATTCAACATACAAAAATACACCAAAATATGTTATCAGTTGAAAAATAACTATAAAATCAGATTTTTAACGAATTTTTTTTAAAGTTCTTTCCCTTTTTTACCCCCTTAGGGGTGGAATTTTGGAAAATCCTTTCTTAGCGGCAGTCTATATCATAAGAAGTATTTTTACCCCGATTTTCAAAATTTTAGGTTCAGTAGTTTTGGCTGCGCGTTGATTAATACAAAATCCAGACTTTCTTTTATATATACACGTATACACAAGAGTATGTATATGGAATAGATTTAAAAATGGCGAAAACAAATTCAGAGAACTTCAAAATGTTAAAATGCCAATTGTCATATCGAGCTTATGCTCAGGTTTTTATCATGTTTCAATGCGTTTTTTCAAACTCATATGACATTATGTATTCACCTGCTGACGTCCATTACATTTCCAATGTGACGTAATATTAACTTATTTTTTAAATTTGTCAAACTATTTATTACATTTTTCATGTGGAAATCTTGCAATAGAAAAGTTATGACGTAATATTACATTTTTTTTTTATATTCGTCAAACTATTTATTTCATTTTCATTTTTCACATAGAAATCTTACAATAGAAAAGGAATTTTTGTGATAAGAATTTTATTGTGGATTTTTAATTCTTAGCAACTGCTATAACGTAAAATGTTTAAATTTGATAGGAACTTGCTGTTAAATTGGTGATGTTTTATTAATTAAAAATTAACTATAAATTATTTAGATCCGGATTAATTTAGTTGCCTCGCCCGTGTTTTAATACACATATATGTAACATTTCACAATCCTGTCTTCCAAACTGTCGATTTGTATAGAATTACAGACGGACAAATTTTCATTTTTACATATTAGATAATGAATGATTAAAAAAATAGTCATTTTTCCTTTTGGATAATTTTAATTTGCTGAGGTTTGGGTTTTGCAGTTCTTTCAAATCATTTTTATCTTTTTATACAAATATGTCTGAAAACCTAAATTTAATTAAATTTTTATCTTACATGTATAACAGAATCATAACAAATAAGTAGTAATTAAAAATAAATGATACTGTGCAGCAAAAAACTCGTATAAACCAAAAAACCCCAATAAAACCCACTTTTATGTGGGTTTTTTTGGGTTTTATTAAGTGGGTTTTAAAAAAAAAGTCCACCCGGGTTTTTTTGAGCGGGTAGGTGGGCAGACAGCCCTGATTTTCACCCCGTTAAAATTTAGAATTTTTTAAGAAATGTTCTTAGAGATCATATATATCTTATAAGTAACTACCATTCCAAATTCCATGTACCTGGATCCTTCAGTAACACAAAAATCGCAATTTCGAACGATTTTTGCTCCTGCACCCCCTTTAGGTGTAGTGGCACCGACATAAAATGTAGCCTATATTGGAGCAAGGGTTGTCACCATCATTTTTACACCATTACTTTTTAAATTGGTTTGGTACTTCTTGAGATTGCGTAAAAAGCGCCATTTAGAACGTTTTTTAGAACGCTTTTTGTGCATTTTCACACCTTTTAAATTTTGAATTTTTTAAGAAATGTTCTTAGAGATAATTTATATCTAATAAGTAACTACCATACTAAATTCCATGTACCTGGACCCTTCAGTAACACAAAAATCGCAATTTCGAACGTTTTTTTTGCTGCTGCACCCCCTTTAGGGGGTAGTAGGACCGACATAAAATGTAGCCTATGTTGCAGCAAGGGTTGTCACCATCATTTTGACACCATTAATTTTGAAATCGGTTTGGTACTTCCTGCAATTGAGTAAAAATCGCCATTTAGAACATTTTTAGAACGCTTTTCGCACATTTTCACCCCTTTTTAATTTCGATTTTTTACTTTCTTCTATCTTTACAAGAAGAAAGTATTGGATTCGTGAAAATTTTCGACTCCCGGTTTTCGACGGATTTACACGTTTTAGAATGCCCAGAATACGATTTGATGGTTTTTAGAAAATGTCTGCCTGTGAGTCTGTCTGTCACTCTGTCACTCTGTCACTCTGTCTGTGAGTCTGTACGTGACAAAAATTTTGTGGGCGCTCTATCTCAAGAACTAATACACAGAATTGCACAAAACTTATTATTTAGTTATACTTTGATATAAACTAGACCTGATTAGTTTTTGGTGAAAATCGCCCAACAGGTGGCGCTGCTATGCGGCATTTTTCACGATTTCTGCAATAGCTATATCTCAAGAACCACTGCACGGATTTTCATAAAACTTCAGATTCAGTTAGTCCAGGATATAGTTTGGTGCTGATTACTTTTTTGTGAAAATCGCCCAACAGGTGGCGCTGCTATGCTACATGATTCATGATTATCGCAATAGCTCTAACTCAAGAAAAAATGCACGAATTTTCATCAAACTTCAGATTTCGTTAGTCCTTGATATAAATTAGTGCTGTTTAATTTTTGGTGTAAATCGCCCAACAGGTGGCGTTGCTGTGCTGCATTTTCACGATTTTCGCAAGAGCTGTATCTCAAGAACTATTGCACGGATTTTCATCAAACTTCAGATTTAGTTAGTCCTTGACATGAATTGACGTGTAAATTAGTGCTGTTTAATTTTTGGTGTAAATCGCTCAACAGGTGGCGCTGCTATGCTGTATTTTTTGCGATTTCCGCAATAGCTTTATCTCAAGAACTAACGCTTAGATTTTCAACAAACTTCAGATTCAGGTATACCTTGATATCATTTAGTGCTGTTTATTTTTAGTGTAAATTGCTCAACAGGTGGCGCTGCTATGCTACATTTTTCAAAATTCCCGCTGTAGCTCTATCTCAAGAACTAATGCACAAATTTTCATCAAACTTCAAATTCAGATATACTTTGATATGAATTGGTGCTAAATTCATGTCATTTCTTGTACTATTTAAATGATTTAATTGACGTGATTTATATAGAAGAAAGTTTTGTGATGGCCACAACATACTAGTTTAAGAAATGTCCTTAGAGATCATTAATATCTTCTAAGTAACTACCATTCAAAATTTCATTTTTCTAGGCCCTTCAGTAACACAAAAATCGCCTTTTTAGAACGTTTTTTGCTCCTGTATCCCTTTTTAGCCAGTGGCACGGACATAAGATATAGCCTATGTTCTTAGTTGGAGCAATACCATCATTTTGATACCATTACTTTTGGAATCGGATCGGTAGTTCCAGAGATTACCTCCTACAAATAAACAATTTTTACCTCTTTATAATATTAAGTATAGATAAGTAACTACCATTCCAAATTCCATGTACCTGGACCCTTCAGTAACACAAAAATCGCAATTTCGAACGTTTTTTTGCTCCTGCACCCCCTTTAGGGGGTAGTGGCACCGACATAAAATGTAGCCTGTATTGGAGCAAGGGTTGTCACCATCATTTTTACACAATTACTTTTTAAATCGGTTTAGTACTTCTTGAGATTGCGTAAAAATCGCCATTTTGAACGTTTTTTAGAACGCTTTTTGTGCATTTTCACTTCTTTTAAATTTCGAATTTTTAAAGAAATGTTCTTAGAGATCATTTATATCTAATAAGTAACTACCATACCAAATTCCATGTATCTAGACCCTTCAGTAACACAAAAAATCGCAATTTCGAACGTTTTTTTTTCCTGCACCCCCTTTAGGAGTAGTGGCACCGACATAAAAATATAGCCTGTATTGGAGCAAGGGTTGTCACCATCATTTTTACACCATTATTTTTTTTAATTGGTTTGGTACTTCTCGAGATTGCGTAAAAAGCGCCATTTAGAACGTTTTTTAGAACGCTTTTTGTGCATTTTCACACCTTTTAAATTTTGAATTTTTTAAGAAATGTTCTTAAAGACCATTTATATCTAATAAGTAACTACCATACTAAATTCCATGTATCTGGACCCTTCAGTAACACAAAAATTGCAATTTCGAACGTTTTTTGCTCCTGCACCCCCTTTAGGGGGTAGTAGCACCGACATAAAATGTATCTTATGTTGCAGCAAGGGTTGTCACCATCATTTTGACACCATTAATTTTGAAATCGGTTTGGTACTTCCTGAAGTTGAGTAAAAATCGCCATTTAGAACGTTTTTTAGAACGCTTTTCGCACATTTTCACCCCTTTTTAATTTCGATTTTTTTAAGAAATGTCCTTAGAGATCATTAGTATCTTATAATTAACTACCATTCAAAATTTCATGTTTCTAGGCCCTTCAGTAACACAAAAATCGCCTTTTTAGAACGTCTTTTGCTCCTGCACCCCTTTTTAGCCAGTGGCACGGACATAAGATATAGCCTATGTTCTAAGTTGGAGTAATACCATCATTTTGATACCATTACTTTTGGAATCGGTTTTGTAGTTTCAGAGATTACCTCCCACAAATAAACAATTTTTACCTCTTTATAATATTAGTATAGATAGATAAATGGTTAAGTATTATATTTCGATATACTGAATTATGAAGACAAGATTTAAAATTTGTAAATGTATTAACTTTGAATTTAAATTCTTTATGTTTATCATATAGATCTGTTATTGTTTTGTTGTCGTTTATTGTAATTTTAAAGTCTAAGAAGTTGATTGTATCATTAGATAAGAGGTTTTCCGTTAATTCCAAATTAGTGGGAAAATCTACTGGAAATTGAGAAATTTTAGTTTGATCAGTGGCAATTTAAATTTTGTCATCAATATCTATATACTAGAAAGGTAGCCCGTCAAAAATGACGGAAATTTAGATATAAAGATATATACAACTCATGTGCAAGAATATGAGTTTTCTCGCTTGTTCCACAGTGATAGATGAAAATAACTCATTTTAAGAACGAAACACACTACGGAAAAACTGTGTACAGTAGAAAATACTAATCTGCACAGTTTGGTTCCAAGTGTCATGTAGATTTGAGGCTCTTTGCGGCCATGTCTATTCAATCTTTGTTTACATTTTTTTAAATTCACATATTGGACAATTTAGATTGTTAAGCCTTAAAAATAAATAAATTACACACTTGAAGTAAGGTAAAAACTATTAAATTATCGCATACGATTTCATAAATGGTATTATATGGTATTATATGTGTGTGTTTCACGATCTTGGTTACGACGTTGGCAAAATTGGCTGCAACTTGTCATAATCCTAATAGTGTGGGCCGCTATAACAAAAAAATAACCAGTTTTTAGTAAAATTTCTGATATAAAGTAGTTTTCAAAAACTTGTGTAAAATTGCAGGCCGTTCTCGTGTTATGTCAGTCCTAGGAATAATATTTCTAACACTGAAGATTTTCCATGTATATATGGAATTTAGAAAAGCTTCTCCAAAAGAAAGGTCCTGAAATGACATTGTAATTCCTCCAACTTCAAAGTTTAATCGGGCCCTGATGTTGTTTACTAAAATCTAATAAATATAGTTATTTTGAACATTACAACAGAGTTAAACAGTTAAACTTATTTAACTTAAACCCGCTGTTATTTCCCCAGGTTATTTTTTAGTATTAAGAAAGAAAATTATTTAAATTTTTCAAATCATGCATTTATATATTTTTTTTTCGTCCTTAGTAACTAAATAATGAAAAAATATGCTTTTGTTCTGAGCTCATAAATATGACAATAAAATAATGTAACTAAGAGACATTGCAAAATTAAATCTTTGTGATTTCAAACCTTAAACATATGATACCGGCACCATTTTACCTACTATGATGTCATTAAAGTCCATTGATTGTTGGAGAACTTACTTTGTGAATGGTTACCTCAATTATTTAATATTTTTTAGGGTTCACGATGAATGAATCACTTTTGTTTGTTTAGGTTTATGGCATGAGATATTAAGCTGTGAACCTTATTTCAACTAAAGTTATCCAAGGATATATGTATTTCTAATCGAAATTAAAAACAATGCTTTGATCTCGAAATAAAAAGCTTTAGTTTGTATAATTGGTTATTGCTGTTAATTATTTATTTAGGTACTTTTCAATTATAGCTCATTTTTAAAAAAAGCTTGGCGCAATTCGGACATCAGAAAGTGAGATATGGGCACAGGGTACAGATGTCATATTCGCCCCATATTGGCGCGATTTTTTTCGGTTGCCAATTTGGCGAAAACATCAACAGCATAAATAACATAATCCGGGTTACCACATCAAGCAAAATAACGATACTTTGGCGCAAGTTAAGTACCTGTTGCCTATATGATATTGGCGACAGAAAAAAATCGCGCCAATATGGGGCGAATATGACATCTGTTCCGGGCACAGATACAGATGTCATATTCGCCCCATATTGGCGCGATTTTTTTCTGACGCCAATGTCATATACGCGATGCATACTTAACCGGCGCCAAAGTGTCGTTATTTTGCTTGATATGGTAATCCAGATGTTGTTGTTTATGCTGTTGATGTTTTCGCCAAGTCGGCGTCGGAAAAAAATCGCGCCAAATATGGGCGAATATGACATCTGTACCGAGATATGTTGCCAAATTAAATAAACAGCTATGAAAAAAAATCTAATGAACTTTTATTTTTGGCACAGATGTCATATTCGCCCCATATTAGCGCGATTTTTTTTCCGACGCCGATTTGGCGAAAACATCAACAGCATAAACAACAACATCCGGGTTACCATATCAAGCAAAATAACGATGCTTTGACGCCTGTTAAGTATACATTGCGTATGTGACATTGGCGTCAGAAAAAACTTGAACCAATATGGAGCGAATATGACATCTGTGCCTTATTTTTGTTTATATATGCACTTATATACATAAAAAAATGGTTTCTAAATATATATATATATTTGGTACTTAGTTATCTCGCCGACCAAATTACTGTCGCCAAATTGTAAGATTAAAAGCCAATTATGGTTGCCATTAATTAATTAATTGTAAGATTAAATGCCAATAATGGCCAATAAAACCATTAATTCGACGTTTTATTTGTATTTTTAATAATGTTTTACTAATTTATTTGTTCTTTCGTTATTTAAAATAAAAGTTATGTCAATGTGTATAATTCGGCAAGTGGTTTGGCGATTTATATAATTTGGCGAAATCGGTCGACGGGATAACAAAGAAGTACCTTTATATATATATATATATATACAAATTATGGCACAGATTTCAGATATGAACCGGGATACCTAACTGGCGCTAAAATGGTGTTATTTTGCCTGCTATGGTAACCCGGCTATTGTTTTTTATTTATTAATAAATTGTTTATTTATTTTTATTTTCTGTTTTTTAATTATATAAACTGTTTTTTTCTATAGTTATTATTCAAACTTTTATTTATTTATAGTTATTTCCTTTTCAAAATGATAGCAAATAATTAAAAATATATAAGTAACTGGTATTCGAAAGCGAGATTTCTGCCGAATTGGCGTCAGAGAAAAATCACGCCAACCCCGATGCGTAAATGACATCTGTGCAAAAATTACTTCTGTTTCTTTATAAAATTGGGTAAATAGCTTTTGGCACAAATGTCATATTCGCCCGATATTGGCGCGATTTTTTTTCGGTTGCCAATTTGGCGAAAACATCAACAGCATAAACAACATAATCCGGTTTGCCACATCAAGCAAAATAACAACACTTTGGCGCCAGTTAAGTAACCGTTGTGTATATGACATTGGCGTCAGAAAAAAATTGCGCCAATATGACATCTGTGCCAAAAGCTATTTACCCATTTTTATAAAGAAACAGAAGTAATTTTTTCACAGATGTCATATACGCATCGGGGTTGGCGCGATTTTTCTCTGACGCCAATTCTGCAGAAATCTCGCTTTCGAATTCCTGTTACTTATATATTTTTAAATTATTTGCTATCATTTTGAAAAGGAAATAACTATAAATAAATAAAAGTTTGAATAATAACTATTGAACAAAACAGTTTATATAATTAAAAAACAGAAAATAAAAAGAAATAAACAATTTATTAATAAATAAAAAACAATAGCCGGGTTACCATAGCAGGCAAAATAACACCATTTTAGGCTCCAGTTAGGTATCCCGGTTCATATCTGAAATCTGTGCCGTAATTTGTATATATATAAAAAAAATGGTACTTCTTAGTTATCCGGTCGACCAATTTCGCCAAATTATATAAATGCCAAACCACTCGCCAAATTATACACATTGACATAATTTTTATTTTAAATAACGAAAGAACAAATAAATTAGTAAAACATTATTAAAAATACAAATAAAACGTCTAATTAATGGTTTTATTGGCCATTATTGGCATTTAATCGGCACAGTTGTCATATATGCCCCATATTGGCGCGATTTTTTCCGACGTCAATTTGGAGAAAACATCAACAGCATGAACAACAACATCCGAGTTACCATATCAAGTAAAATAACGACACTTTGGCGACAGTTAAGTACCTGTTGTGTATATGACATTGGCGTCAGAAAAAAAATCGCGCCAATATAATGTATATGACATGTGTGCCGAAACTTTAATATTTAATGTTTAAGCTCTTCGCTCCACCCACCTTGCATATAGTATAAACTATAACACAGATAGCGCAAAATAATAGACAGTTTGGTACTTTTCCACTGTAGGGGCTTTGTCGTTTTTTAAAAAAACTTGGTGTAATTTGGGCATCAGAAAGTTAGATTTGGGTATATCCGTTATACGGATACCATTGTCGCCAAGCGTAATAGTTGGCGCAAAATGAAAATCACGTGAATTGAAGAATTTGAAAAATAAAAGAAAAAACATTGTCGATACTGAAGTGAGCATTTAAAAAATATAACATTTGAATATTCCAGACTTTTAAGAACTATTTCATTAAATCACAAATATATACTTAAAATAATTGAACAAATAACTGTTATAAAATAAAGTAATAAAATAAAAACTCATATTAAATTGTTGGCATAAAATTACAAATATCTTTTAGCATTTTGAAATAATTGGCGCATTAGCATACATTTTGGCATGCTGTCCGTATAACGGAAAGATATCGAGATTTGTTGTCAAATCATATAAATAGCTATGAAAACAAACTTGATGAGCGTTTTTGTTTGTTTTATATGTTTATTTTATGTGTATATTATTCATGTTTTTATGTACAAATTACATCTGTTTCTGTATAAAATTAGAGAAACGGCTTTTTAAGGTTAAATAAATCGTATAAATATTGAAAAAAAAAAAATGCGTGTGTATATAAAATGAAACAATGGATAAGTTCCCGGAAAATATGTTGCCAAATTTCCTTTTTCGCCAAGGCACCTATACTGGAAAAGTACCTAAAGCACATTAAAATCGCGCAGTTAGGAGCTCACACAGTTAAGCGTCGTCTATTGCCGGTTATTTTATTAGTAGCATCGGGAGGAAGATGTAAAGATGTACTTTAAATTCTCACCCATAGATTTTGAAAAAATATCTTAAAAGAGCGGAGTTTATCTTAAATTTTGATGACCTCCTTTATGAAAGATTAATGGTTTTAAATGGGAATTTCGCCAAATTAGCCAGCTGTCGCCAAGTTGGCTAACATTTGGCACTACTGTGGTAACCCTGCATTAGTATTTTTCAACAATTACTCATTTCAATGAGGCGGTCCTACCGGAATTGTGAGGGACACACAGAGACTTGGATTTTATATAAATAGATATAAATTGATATAAAAGCCGTTCTCTGTGTGTCCTCTTAGTCATGTCCGGTATACAAATCTTCAATTCTTGACCTTGCACGAAACTTCATGTACATACGTTTTAGAATGTAGAAAAGATCACTGTCAACTTTAAAAAATCATCAGACCACTATTTATCCCTTTTTTCTACCAACTTACATAATTTAACATTATAGAAATATCTCTTTTTAAAATTTCTAATTAAATCGTTTCTTTCCTGTTGCCATACCCATGACACAAAAATGTGAAAAAATTAACGATAATGCGTGTAATTTTTTTTATTTGCCAATAAAAATTCAGTTTTTCTTGCTATATTTTTGCCTTTTTGAAATTGACGTCGTTCTTAACAGGAAATGCAATTTCTTTTTAAATATAAAATAAAAATCTATATATACAGGGTGTCCGGTCTCAACTGTGTCCAATGGCTAATTTCTAAACCGTTAGTCATAGACATATAGTTCCAATTGCAAAAATGTTTTAAATGAGGTAAAGAAGTATTTTTAAAGCGATTTGGGTCAAGAAAAACATTTATTAAAAAATTACGAAGTTTAAATTTTTATATTGTCCCAGGTCCTATAAGTGATATTTAGGAAATATATCCTATTGTACTGACAAGTAATACAAAAAAGTCCCATTCTCTGCGATTAAAACTGACCGAGTAATAAATGTTTAAAATTGGAGTATCTTTTTTGCTGCAAAATAGGGGTCAGTCACAAATTTACTAGAAATAAAAATAATCGTCAGATATAAAATTTAACATTAAACATTGAGAGTAAATTAACATTACAATTATATTTTGAGATTTTTGTTCCTTCTGACATATTAAAACAAAATATACAACTTGTACTAAAAATATAAGTTAAAAAAAAAATTGTTAAATTATTATAAAAGCAACAGTCACAACTCTTTAGAAAATGATACATAGTTAGATTACCTAATCTAAAACTTTTTTTTGTTGTTTTTTTTATGCGTATATTTTTATACATAACTTTTGAATGGCTGCTCTGAATATGTTAAGGAAATTAAAATGTCTCTTTTTGAAAATGATCCTCATATCACTTTTATTTTCTTTTACATTAAACATCAATTATGTGAATTATATGATTCTACCTGTGCGATTACTTCGATGATTTAAATAAACATAACAAAATTGTTACAATATTTTAATATTTTGTTCTAATAGAGCACAGATTTATCCATTAAAGGTCGGACATCATATAACCGCCCACATTCTCTCTTTTTAATTAACTTTTCTTTTTTTAAGATCTTGTTCCATTTGTCATTTTATTGCAATGATAAAAAAATAGTAATTATTTTTATTTTTACATTACCTCTTCTGAAAATTCCACTGTCTCTCCCTCAGCAAATATTCATTAGAGCAGTTATTATTTTTTATTTTTTTTTATTAAAAAATAGGGGGAAAATACTGTTAAATCAAAACATATGTTAAATTATTAAATTTTAACATTTAACAATTTATATATATATACATATATATATATATATATTTTTTTTTTTTTTTGCCGTACTTCTCGCTAAGCAAGTTTCAAAAGCATATAAATCACTTTTGCCATCAAACACTTGCCTCTGCACTTGCCAAGCACGAGTACCGCCAAGATGAGTCACTTTGCAGGGCCGTAACCAGCTAGTAATGCCAGGGGGAGCTCTGAAAATTTTTTTGTGAGGCTAGGCTAACATCTTTTAACAATCCATATGTCTTATGCAATCTAAATACAACTAAACCTGTTAAAAAGGATCTCTCTATAAGCAGTGTTTATTTGCTTTTTTTTTCTAAAACCTCATACGAAAGCCATAAAAATGTCAACTGACCTTTCTTTTCCAACTGTTCTGCGGTCAACAAAAGAAAGGGGAGTCTCAACAATGGAAAGAGGTGGAGATGGATTTTGTCGGACTGATTTCCGGATCGTACTACATATTACGAAAGTAATAAAACATGAAAAGCACTGCCTGACCGCTTAAAAGCTTCCGCTGTTAACGAACACTGCCTACAAATGGCGATGTCTTTGTCGCGGTTAAGTAGTGCTTTTCATGTTTTATTACCTTTGTGGGACCTGAATCGGATCCGAAATCTTTCCGACGAATGCGTCTCTGTCTCTATCCATTGCTGAGACTCCTTTTTTTGGTGATGACCACAGAATGGTTGGAACAGAAAGGCCAGTTGACATTTTTATTGCTTATGTAGAATAAGGAGCACTTTTTCTTTTAGCACTGACCTTAAAAGAACTTATCTGTAATGTAACTTGTTTATAACGGAATATTTGCATAACGAAATTCTTAAACTGGAAAAAAATTCGTAATCCGAGGAAAGAAGTACAAAACAATTAGGGGTGTGTGCCTACTAAGACGAAAACCTATCTAAAATAGAATTTTTTCTCATTCCGTTGGATTTTATCTTAGCAGGGTTTTACTGTATTTAAAATGCAAAACGTAAATTGAAATCGACATTTCATAAAAAAGTAACTTCATTCAGATTTTAATAAAGGAAAACCATGCATTGCAGACTGGTTAGCATATATTTTCAAATTCTCATAACGTGACAAGTTTTCTCCTTTCTCGCGCTTTCGCTTCGAAAATTCGGTTAAAAATGACCATTTTTACAGTATTTTCTGAAAGGTCGTCTGTCTTTAGCAAGAAATGGAAAACTCCATTCGATGACATAGTTTAGGAATAAGAATATCCGATAATTTTATGCATTTACGAACAAAAATAAATTCAGAAATGCGTCTGAAAATAGCTCTTTTGGATCTGAGAGTAGTGTAGTCTTTGTTTTGAACACGACCAGTTTTTTCATTGGGTGACCACTTAGGTGTGTCAAAACAATACTTGATTAACGAATTCATCCAAGATACTAGCAAGATCAATACACTGTTCCAATTAGGTTTGAATTTGGTACGGTATTTCGGCCATTATTGTGTTGACAAGCTTTGCATGTTTGCTTTTGTGTTTTTCTGTAAACAAACAATAACAAGTACATACTTGATTAACGAACTCATCCAAGATACTTGCAAGAGTTATAGCCAATTGCTACCAGATTGACCACTATTCCGTGGTTGTCATGTCATGAAAATCAGTCTAAAGCTTCGAATTTACCGTCATTTTTAGATAGATTGTTTATTGCTATACAAAAACGTAAAACGCTGTTCGATTCCTTACATCCCGATTACATGCAAATATTATGTCTTTATCAATAAAAAATTTTCAGAAAGTAGCTGGCTTACACATGAAAACAGCCTGGTAAAATGTAAAGCGCAGTTAAATTCTTAGAGTCTGAATAACCATAGCTGCAGTGTTGCCAGTGGGCTACTTTTTTTTAAATTCAGATTTCTTGATCGCCACCACTTTTTTGAAACGGTAAAATTACCTTTGCTTTCGCCTTAATTGATATGTCATTAAATATGGCGCATTTTATCGTTTCAAAAAAGTGGTGCTAATCAAGAATCTGAATTTAAAAAAAGTAGCCCATCTGGCAACACAAATTTTATTCCATTGTCCAAAAAAAAAAAAAAAAAAAAAAAAGAAAAGAAAGAAAGAAAGAAAAAGAAAAATAATTGCAAACATTTAAAAAAAAAAATAGCTAAATAAAAAACTTAAACTAAGACAAACTGAAAAAAGTTGTTTTTCAAAGTCATGAAACACAAGGAGAAAAAACAGATAAAAATTCAAAAAATATGCTCCAACCACGTTTCATTTAAATCTCTGCCGACACCCATGACATGAAACAATTAATGTCGTTCAAACAAAGATTTTTCTTATTTGATTTGTATAAATTGACAATCTTTTTTAGCTTTCTCCTTTCTTTGCTAAACACATGTTGTATACAGGCTCGCCGGTGAAATTTAGAAACATGCTTTTATTGATTATCTTGAAGACGTTTAGCCATTGCTCACTAATTACCTATTAGGATGAATAACACATGCCTATTTCCATTCCACCCTGCGGAGATTATCGAGTATAGATTGTCCTCGACCATTTACTATGTACCAAAACATATGATGTACAGTCGTGGAAAAAAAAAGTAAACACCCCCTACTAACTTCACAACAAATTATTGTAGAAGAAAGTTACTGGTACCGAACGATTGGAAATAAAGTCTACTTTTAAATGATGTATATAAAATTTGCTTAAGGGGCCATCTACATATTAAAACGAACCATAACTTTGTTTTTTTCAATAGAAGTACACAATTCTTACAGAATAAATGAACTCTACACCTTTCAATTAGCCTATAAACAAATTTTTATGCAATTCGTGCCATAAGTTTCCGAGAAATTAATTATTTTAAAACGAGTGTATTTTAAGGGTTGTATCCAAAATTGAAGTTCTGAACTTGATTGTTAACCGAGAGAGCCACCTTCTTGATCAAGGCACGTTTAAGCCTCAATGAAACCTGTTTGATTACAGGATAGCAGAATAACTTTCAAAAATTTACTCACTGCTATCATAGACGGCCCCTTAAACCATCATTTTGCCGTTTTTTAAGCATAATTTGAAAACTACTTGGAAGAAAAATGTGAAATTTGAGATTTCCATAAAGCAGGACTTAATAAATCTAAATCCATCAAAAAAAATTGTAGGTTGCAATTCATAATTTTTTTTAATATTAATTTCATAATTCATATCATAAAATTATAAAAATTGCAAATTCAACGTATTTATGTTTGGGTATATTAGTATTATTGCTACACAAAAAATTAGCTCATTAGGAACATAATTTCAGGAGATATAAATAAAATTATGAAAATCTAATTTAACATTAGAAGTACTAAATTTTGAATGTCTATAACTCAAAAACTTATCATATGAATGACTTGAAATTTGGTTTCTAAGCATATTTTGAACCGAAGATTTGAAATATATCGTTAAATTTGGGTACTGCCATTGAAAAAAAAGAAGTTTGGAATCGTTTTAATATGTATATGGCCCCCTAAGCAAATTTTATACACACCATTTAAAAGTAGACTTTATTTCCAATCGTCCGGTACCAGTAACTTTCGTCTACGATAATTTGTTGAGGAGTTAGTAGGGGGTGTTTACTTTTTTTTTTCCACGACTGTACATCTGGAGTTAATTTTTTGAGAAGAAGGAAATGTTCCTACTATCGCATTTCGCTTGCATATTGAGAATTGTACCGTAATATGCTTCTGACTGTAAAATAATTGGCATTTTCCGTTCCATTTCAGGCAACTGAAAGATCTAAATGGTTTTCTTGCAGATATAGTTCTTTCCTTCATATTAGTATTAGTTAAAATGTACATTTTATTGAAAAAAGGTGAAATGTCTAGAGGGGGCTCAGGAAGGAGCTAGGGGGGGGGTCAGCCCCCTCTGCCCCCATCTGGTTACGGGCCTGTTACTTTGACGCCGAAACCTCTAGCCAATCAGATTACAAATTGGTAAAACATGGTTGGGAAAAAATATGAATTTTAAACCTTAGAAAGTATTTGTATGCGCATGATTTGAGGCCGCAAGTGTTTTGATACATCTATTGTACAAATAAAGTTATTTACCTCATTTTCTTTGCCCAATAGGGAAAATTTTCACTCCATTTAGTATTTATTTTTTGTTTAGCAAGTATAAATTGCATTTTGATTTTGGTCTCTAAAATATTTTTTCAAACAAGTTTTTATAAAGAACTAAAAAGTTGAATTTGAAAAAAGCATAATATCATAAAAATGTATAATAAGCAATCCCTGCTCATACATCGCAATGTATCTGACATCTTTTGTGCGGCACTATATAAAAAATGTAAACGCAATGCACTTTCATTTGAAAAAATTACATTGTGAATCTTAGTGCCTTACATAAATGTTATTGATTTTAATTTTAAAATTTCTGTTTGTAGGTAATAATGTGTACGAAATTGAAGTGGTCCTGTAAAATAAATATAAATGGTACGTACCCAAAATCATATTAATATTACATTGTCATTGGATTTACATAATTATGCAAAATTTAATCTTGATCGGATATCTGGAAGTGATTTAAAATTGGAATACAAATTTTGAATTAGGAAGACATACATACGAACGTCGAAGTTAAAAGCTTATTAAAAGCAGTTTCGAAACTCGCCTTATCCGAAATTTAAAAAATCGTGTTTCTCTATCAATCTATTCTATTGGTATAAATGTCAAGCACTACACAATCAAGCACTACAATCTCCAAATTTTCAATGAATACCAATGGACGCATTTAAAGGTTTTACGCGATTTCCCAAAATTTGATTTTCTCGATAAGGCGAGATTTGAAACTCACTTCTTCAATTATTTTAACCAATCTGAAAGTTAATTACTAAAAATTAACACTACCGTAATATTTATACGGGGGCAGCACCTTCAGTTAAATCGCTTTAAAAATACTTCTTTACATTATTTAAAACCTTTTTGTAATTTTAACTATATGTCTTTGACTAACGGTTTAGGAATTAGCCACTGAATATCGTTTGGAGTGGACGTACTTTATAAAACTTTAAGCACTTCGTGTACGACCCCTGAAAGCTTGGTCCAACTCATCTGTTTTCAGCTACAAAAAAGTGGTTTAAGTCATAAAATTGAAAATGTCATAACTCGGTCAATTTTAGAGCTAGATGAATGGGACTTTTTTTGCCGTAGTTGTTACAGAAATAGGAAAAGTTTACTAAATATCACTTATAGGACCGGGGGACCGTTAAAAATTTAAATTTCGTAATTTTTAAATAAATGTTTTTCTTGACCTAAATCGCTTTAAAAATAATTCTTTACCTCATTTAAAACATGTTTGTAATTGGAACTATATGTCTATGACTAATGGTTTAGGAATTAGCCATTGGACACCGTTGAAACCGGACACCCTGTATATAAAAGACGTTCTCTGTGTGTATGTCCGGTATACAAATCTTCAATTCTTGACCAATTTGCACGAAACTTCATGTACATACGTTTTAGAATGTAGAAAAGATCACTGTCAACTTTAAGAAATCATCAGACCACTATTTATCCCTTTTTTCTACCAACTTACATAATTTAACATTATAGAAATATCTCTTTTTAAAATTTCTAATTAAATCGTTTCTTTCCTGTTGCCATACCCATGACACAAAAATGTGAAAAAATTAACGGTAATGCGTGTAATTTTTTTTATTTGCCAATAAAAATTCAGTTTTTCTTGCTATATTTTTGCCTTTTTGAAATTGACGTCGTTTAACAGGAAATGCAATTTCTTTTTATATATAAAATAAAAACTTTAACTATAAGAGCGGTAAAATAACGTAGCATCTTAATTTGAATGTTTTTTAGATTAAAACATCTATTTTTAATACAGACAGTAAAATTTCATGAAAACAATTAAGGAAAAAGAAAATAAAGGCTAGATATGACGTCACATTCTATCAAATCTTTTCAACGTGTAGTCAAAATCACTGTAAAAATAAATGGCTCCTACATTTTGTTTACTGCTTCGATTGTATACTACAGCTATATCTTATAGCTATACGTTATAGCTAAGTGTTGTATTGATTTAGATTCAGTAGTTACCTTTTCTGTGATTTATAATAATCTATATATGTAAATGCCGTTCTCTGTGTGTATGTCCGGTATACAAATCTTCAATTCTTGACCAATTTGCACAAGACTTCATGTACATACGTTTTAGAATGTGGAAAAGATCACTGTCAACTTTAAAAAGGCACAGATGTCATATTCGCCCCATATTGCCGCGATTTTATCTGACGCCAATGTCATATACACAACGGGTACTTAACTGGCTCCAAAGTGTCGTTATTTTGCTTGATGTGGTAACCCAAATTATGTTGTTTATGCTGTTGATGTTTTCGCCAAATTGGCAACCGAAAAAAATCGCGCCAATATGGGGCGAATATGACATCTGTGCCTTTAAAAAATCATCAGACCGCTATTTATCCCTTTTTTCTACCAACTTACATAATTTAACATTATAGAAATATCTCTTTTTAAAATTTCTAATTAAATCGTTTCTTTCCTGTTGCCATACCCATGACACAAAAATGTGAAAAAATTAACGATAATGCGTGTAATTTTTTTTATTTGCCAATAAAAATTCAGTTTTTCTTGCTATATTTTTGCCTTTTTGAAACTGACGTCGTTCTTAACAGGAAATGCAATTTCTTTTTATATATAAAATAAAAACTTTAACTATAAGAGCGGTAAAATAACGTAGCATCTTAATTTGAATGTTTTTTAGATTAAAACATCTATTTTTAATACAGACAGTAAAATTTCATGAAAACAATTAAGGAAAATGAAAATAAAGGCTAGATATGACGTCACATTCTATCAAATCTTTTCAACGTGTAGTCAAAATCACTGTAAAAATAAATGGCTCCTACATTTTGTTTTCTGCTTCGATTGTATACTACAGCTATATCTTATAGCTATACGTTATAGCTAAGTGTTGTATTGATTTAGATTCAGTAGTTACCTTTTCTGTGATTTATAGTAATCTATATATGTAAATGCCGTTCTCTGTGTGTATGTCCGGTATACAAATCTTCAATTCTTGACCAATTTGCACGAAACTTCATGTACATACGTTTTAGAATGTGGAAAAGATCACTGTCAACTTTAAAAAGGCACAGATGTCATATTCGCCCCATATTGCCGCGATTTTTTTCTGACGCCAATGTCATATACACAACGGGTACTTAACTGGCTCCAAAGTGTCGTTATTTTGCTTGATGTGGTAACCCAAGTTATGTTGTTTATGCTGTTGATGTTTTCGCCAAATTGGCAACCGAAAAAAATCGCGCCAATATGGGGCGAATATGACATCTGTGCCTTTAAAAAATCATCAGACCGCTATTTATCCCTTTTTTCTACCAACTTACATAATTTAACATTATAGAAATATCTCTTTTTAAAATTTCTAATTAAATCGTTTCTTTCCTGTTGCCATACCCATGACACAAAAATGTGAAAAAATTAACGGTAATGCGTGTAATTTTTTTTATTTGCCAATAAAAATTCTGTTTTTCTTGCTATATTTTTGCCTTTTTGAAATTGACGTCGTTTAACAGGAAATGCAATTTCTTTTTATATATAAAATAAAAACTTTAACTATAAGAGCGGTAAAATAACGTAGCATCTTAATTTGAATGTTTTTTAGATTAAAACATCTATTTTTAATACAGACAGTAAAATTTCATGAAAACAATTAAGGAAAAAGAAAATAAAGGCTAGATATGACGTCACATTCTATCAAATCTTTTCAACGTGTAGTCAAAATCACTGTAAAAATAAATCGCTCCTACATTTTGTTTACTGCTTCGATTGTATACTACAGCTATATCTTATAGCTATACGTTATAGCTAAGTGTTGTATTGATTTAGATTCAGTAGTTACCTTTTCTGTGATTTATAATAATCTATATATGTAAATGCCGTTCTCTGTGTGTATGTCCGGTATACAAATCTTCAATTCTTGACCAATTTGCACAAGACTTCATGTACATACGTTTTAGAATGTGGAAAAGATCACTGTCAACTTTAAAAAGGCACAGATGTCATATTCGCCCCATATTGCCGCGATTTTATCTGACGCCAATGTCATATATACAACGGGTACTTAACTGGCTCCAAAGTGTCGTTATTTTGCTTGATGTGGTAACCCAAATTATGTTGTTTATGCTGTTGATGTTTTCGCCAAATTGGCAACCGAAAAAAATCGCGCCAATATGGGGCGAATATGACATCTGTGCCTTTAAAAAATCATCAGACCGCTATTTATCCCTTTTTTCTACCAACTTACATAATTTAACATTATAGAAATATCTCTTTTTAAAATTTCTAATTAAATCGTTTCTTTCCTGTTGCCATACCCATGACACAAAAATGTGAAAAAATTAACGATAATGCGTGTAATTTTTTTTATTTGCCAATAAAAATTCAGTTTTTCTTGCTATATTTTTGCCTTTTTGAAACTGACGTCGTTCTTAACAGGAAATGCAATTTCTTTTTATATATAAAATAAAAACTTTAACTATAAGAGCGGTAAAATAACGTAGCATCTTAATTTGAATGTTTTTTAGATTAAAACATCTATTTTTAATACAGACAGTAAAATTTCATGAAAACAATTAAGGAAAATGAAAATAAAGGCTAGATATGACGTCACATTCTATCAAATCTTTTCAACGTGTAGTCAAAATCACTGTAAAAATAAATGGCTCCTACATTTTGTTTTCTGCTTCGATTGTATACTACAGCTATATCTTATAGCTATACGTTATAGCTAAGTGTTGTATTGATTTAGATTCAGTAGTTACCTTTTCTGTGATTTATAGTAATCTATATATGTAAATGCCGTTCTCTGTGTGTATGTCCGGTATACAAATCTTCAATTCTTGACCAATTTGCACGAAACTTCATGTACATACGTTTTAGAATGTGGAAAAGATCACTGTCAACTTTAAAAAGGCACAGATGTCATATTCGCCCCATATTGCCGCGATTTTTTTCTGACGCCAATGTCATATACACAACGGGTACTTAACTGGCTCCAAAGTGTCGTTATTTTGCTTGATGTGGTAACCCAAATTATGTTGTTTATGCTGTTGATGTTTTCGCCAAATTGGCAACCGAAAAAAATCGCGCCAATATGGAGCGAATATGACATCTGTGCCTTTAAAAAATCATCAGACCGCTATTTATCCCTTTTTTCTACCAATTTACATAATTTAACATTATAGAAATATCTCTTTTTAAAATTTCTAATTAAATCGTTTCTTTCCTGTTGCCATACCCATGACACAAAAATGTGAAAAAATTAACGATAATGCGTGTAATTTTTTTTATTTGCCAATAAAAATTCTGTTTTTCTTGCTATATTTTTGCCTTTTTGAAATTGACGTCGTTCTTAACAGGAAATGCAATTTCTTTTTATATATAAAATAAAAACTTTAACTATAAGAGCGGTAAAATAACGTAGCATCTTAATTTGAATGTTTTTTAGATTAAAACATCTATTTTTAATACAGACAGTAAAATTTCATGAAAACAATTAAGGAAAAAGAAAATAAAGGCTGGATATGACGTCACATTCTATCAAATCTTTTCAACGTGTAGTCAAAATCACTGTAAAAATAAATGGCTCCTACATTTTGTTTACTGCTTCGATTGTATACTACAGCTATATCTTATAGCTATACGTTATAGCTAAGTGTTGTATTGATTTAGATTCAGTAGTTACCTTTTCTGTGATTTATAGTAATCTATATATGTAAATGCCGTTCTCTGTGTGTATGTCCGGTATACAAATCTTCAATTCTTGACCAATTTGCACGAAACTTCATGTACATACGTTTTAGAATGTGGAAAAGATCACTGTCAACTTTAAAAAGGCACAGATGTCATATTCGCCCCATATTGCCGCGATTTTTTTCTGACGCCAATGTCATATACACAACGGGTACTTAACTGGCTCCAAAGTGTCGTTATTTTGCTTGATGTGGTAACCCAAATTATGTTGTTTATGCTGTTGATGTTTTCGCCAAATTGGCAACCGAAAAAAATCGCGCCAATATGGAGCGAATATGACATCTGTGCCTTTAAAAAATCATCAGACCGCTATTTATCCCTTTTTTCTACCAATTTACATAATTTAACATTATAGAAATATCTCTTTTTAAATTTTCTAATTAAATCGTTTCTTTCCTGTTGCCATACCCATGACACAAAAATGTGAAAAAATTAACGATAATGCGTGTAATTTTTTTTATTTGCCAATAAAAATTCAGTTTTTCTTGCTATATTTTTGCCTTTTTGAAACTGACGTCGTTCTTAACAGGAAATGCAATTTCTTTTTATATATAAAATAAAAACTTTAACTATAAGAGCGGTAAAATAACGTAGCATCTTAATTTGAATGTTTTTTAGATTAAAACATCTATTTTTAATACAGACAGTAAAATTTCATGAAAACAATTAAGGAAAATGAAAATAAAGGCTAGATATGACGTCACATTCTATCAAATCTTTTCAACGTGTAGTCAAAATCACTGTAAAAATAAATGGCTCCTACATTTTGTTTTCTGCTTCGATTGTATACTACAGCTATATCTTATAGCTATACGTTATAGCTAAGTGTTGTATTGATTTAGATTCAGTAGTTACCTTTTCTGTGATTTATAGTAATCTATATATGTAAATGCCGTTCTCTGTGTGTATGTCCGGTATACAAATCTTCAATTCTTGACCAATTTGCACAAGACTTCATGTACATACGTTTTAGAATGTGGAAAAGATCACTGTCAACTTTAAAAAGGCACAGATGTCATATTCGCCCCATATTGCCGCAATTTTATCTGACGCCAATGTCATATACACAACGGGTACTTAACTGGCTCCAAAGTGTCGTTATTTTGCTTGATGTGGTAACCCAAATTATGTTGTTTATGCTGTTGATGTTTTCGCCAAATTGGCAACCGAAAAAAATCGCGCCAATATGGGGCGAATATGACATCTGTGCCTTTAAAAAATCATCAGACCGCTATTTATCCCTTTTTTCTACCAACTTACATAATTTAACATTATAGAAATATCTCTTTTTAAAATTTCTAATTAAATCGTTTCTTTCCTGTTGCCATACCCATGACACAAAAATGTGAAAAAATTAACGATAATGCGTGTAATTTTTTTTATTTGCCAATAAAAATTCAGTTTTTCTTGCTATATTTTTGCCTTTTTGAAACTGACGTCGTTCTTAGCAGGAAATGCAATTTCTTTTTATATATAAAATAAAAACTTTAACTATAAGAGCGGTAAAATAACGTAGCATCTTAATTTGAATGTTTTTTAGATTAAAACATCTATTTTTAATACAGACAGTAAAATTTCATGAAAACAATTAAGGAAAATGAAAATAAAGGCTAGATATGACGTCACATTCTATCAAATCTTTTCAACGTGTAGTCAAAATCACTGTAAAAATAAATGGCTCCTACATTTTGTTTTCTGCTTCGATTGTATACTACAGCTATATCTTATAGCTATACGTTATAGCTAAGTGTTGTATTGATTTAGATTCAGTAGTTACCTTTTCTGTGATTTATAGTAATCTATATATGTAAATGCCGTTCTCTGTGTGTATGTCCGGTATACAAATCTTCAATTCTTGACCAATTTGCACGAAACTTCATGTACATACGTTTTAGAATGTGGAAAAGATCACTGTCAACTTTAAAAAGGCACAGATGTCATATTCGCCCCATATTGCCGCGATTTTTTTCTGACGCCAATGTCATATACACAACGGGTACTTAACTGGCTCCAAAGTGTCGTTATTTTGCTTGATGTGGTAACCCAAATTATGTTGTTTATGCTGTTGATGTTTTCGCCAAATTGGCAACCGAAAAAAATCGCGCCAATATGGAGCGAATATGACATCTGTGCCTTTAAAAAATCATCAGACCGCTATTTATCCCTTTTTTCTACCAATTTACATAATTTAACATTATAGAAATATCTCTTTTTAAAATTTCTAATTAAATCGTTTCTTTCCTGTTGCCATACCCATGACACAAAAATGTGAAAAAATTAACGATAATGCGTGTAATTTTTTTTATTTGCCAATAAAAATTCTGTTTTTCTTGCTATATTTTTGCCTTTTTGAAATTGACGTCGTTCTTAACAGGAAATGCAATTTCTTTTTATATATAAAATAAAAACTTTAACTATAAGAGCGGTAAAATAACGTAGCATCTTAATTTGAATGTTTTTTAGATTAAAACATCTATTTTTAATACAGACAGTAAAATTTCATGAAAACAATTAAGGAAAAAGAAAATAAAGGCTGGATATGACGTCACATTCTATCAAATCTTTTCAACGTGTAGTCAAAATCACTGTAAAAATAAATGGCTCCTACATTTTGTTTACTGCTTCGATTGTATACTACAGCTATATCTTATAGCTATACGTTATAGCTAAGTGTTGTATTGATTTAGATTCAGTAGTTACCTTTTCTGTGATTTATAGTAATCTATATATGTAAATGCCGTTCTCTGTGTGTATGTCCGGTATACAAATCTTCAATTCTTGACCAATTTGCACGAAACTTCATGTACATACGTTTTAGAATGTGGAAAAGATCACTGTCAACTTTAAAAAGGCACAGATGTCATATTCGCCCCATATTGCCGCGATTTTTTTCTGACGCCAATGTCATATACACAACGGGTACTTAACTGGCTCCAAAGTGTCGTTATTTTGCTTGATGTGGTAACCCAAATTATGTTGTTTATGCTGTTGATGTTTTCGCCAAATTGGCAACCGAAAAAAATCGCGCCAATATGGAGCGAATATGACATCTGTGCCTTTAAAAAATCATCAGACCGCTATTTATCCCTTTTTTCTACCAATTTACATAATTTAACATTATAGAAATATCTCTTTTTAAAATTTCTAATTAAATCGTTTCTTTCCTGTTGCCATACCCATGACACAAAAATGTGAAAAAATTAACGATAATGCGTGTAATTTTTTTTATTTGCCAATAAAAATTCTGTTTTTCTTGCTATATTTTTGCCTTTTTGAAATTGACGTCGTTCTTAACAGGAAATGCAATTTCTTTTTATATATAAAATAAAAACTTTAACTATAAGAGCGGTAAAATAACGTAGCATCTTAATTTGAATGTTTTTTAGATTAAAACATCTATTTTTAATACAGACAGTAAAATTTCATGAAAACAATTAAGGAAAAAGAAAATAAAGGCTGGATATGACGTCACATTCTATCAAATCTTTTCAACGTGTAGTCAAAATCACTGTAAAAATAAATGGCTCCTACATTTTGTTTACTGCTTCGATTGTATACTACAGCTATATCTTATAGCTATACGTTATAGCTAAGTGTTGTATTGATTTAGATTCAGTAGTTACCTTTTCTGTGATTTATAGTAATCTATATATGTAAATGCCGTTCTCTGTGTGTATGTCCGGTATACAAATCTTCAATTCTTGACCAATTTGCACGAAACTTCATGTACATACGTTTTAGAATGTGGAAAAGATCACTGTCAACTTTAAAAAGGCACAGATGTCATATTCGCCCCATATTGCCGCGATTTTTTTCTGACGCCAATGTCATATACACAACGGGTACTTAACTGGCTCCAAAGTGTCGTTATTTTGCTTGATGTGGTAACCCAAATTATGTTGTTTATGCTGTTGATGTTTTCGCCAAATTGGCAACCGAAAAAAATCGCGCCAATATGGAGCGAATATGACATCTGTGCCTTTAAAAAATCATCAGACCGCTATTTATCCCTTTTTTCTACCAATTTACATAATTTAACATTATAGAAATATCTCTTTTTAAATTTTCTAATTAAATCGTTTCTTTCCTGTTGCCATACCCATGACACAAAAATGTGAAAAAATTAACGATAATGCGTGTAATTTTTTTTATTTGCCAATAAAAATTCAGTTTTTCTTGCTATATTTTTGCCTTTTTGAAACTGACGTCGTTCTTAACAGGAAATGCAATTTCTTTTTATATATAAAATAAAAACTTTAACTATAAGAGCGGTAAAATAACGTAGCATCTTAATTTGAATGTTTTTTAGATTAAAACATCTATTTTTAATACAGACAGTAAAATTTCATGAAAACAATTAAGGAAAATGAAAATAAAGGCTAGATATGACGTCACATTCTATCAAATCTTTTCAACGTGTAGTCAAAATCACTGTAAAAATAAATGGCTCCTACATTTTGTTTTCTGCTTCGATTGTATACTACAGCTATATCTTATAGCTATACGTTATAGCTAAGTGTTGTATTGATTTAGATTCAGTAGTTACCTTTTCTGTGATTTATAGTAATCTATATATGTAAATGCCGTTCTCTGTGTGTATGTCCGGTATACAAATCTTCAATTCTTGACCAATTTGCACAAGACTTCATGTACATACGTTTTAGAATGTGGAAAAGATCACTGTCAACTTTAAAAAGGCACAGATGTCATATTCGCCCCATATTGCCGCGATTTTATCTGACGCCAATGTCATATACACAACGGGTACTTAACTGGCTCCAAAGTGTCGTTATTTTGCTTGATGTGGTAACCCAAATTATGTTGTTTATGCTGTTGATGTTTTCGCCAAATTGGCAACCGAAAAAAATCGCGCCAATATGGGGCGAATATGACATCTGTGCCTTTAAAAAATCATCAGACCGCTATTTATCCCTTTTTTCTACCAACTTACATAATTTAACATTATAGAAATATCTCTTTTTAAAATTTCTAATTAAATCGTTTCTTTCCTGTTGCCATACCCATGACACAAAAATGTGAAAAAATTAACGATAATGCGTGTAATTTTTTTTATTTGCCAATAAAAATTCAGTTTTTCTTGCTATATTTTTGCCTTTTTGAAACTGACGTCGTTCTTAGCAGGAAATGCAATTTCTTTTTATATATAAAATAAAAACTTTAACTATAAGAGCGGTAAAATAACGTAGCATCTTAATTTGAATGTTTTTTAGATTAAAACATCTATTTTTAATACAGACAGTAAAATTTCATGAAAACAATTAAGGAAAATGAAAATAAAGGCTAGATATGACGTCACATTCTATCAAATCTTTTCAACGTGTAGTCAAAATCACTGTAAAAATAAATGGCTCCTACATTTTGTTTTCTGCTTCGATTGTATACTACAGCTATATCTTATAGCTATACGTTATAGCTAAGTGTTGTATTGATTTAGATTCAGTAGTTACCTTTTCTGTGATTTATAGTAATCTATATATGTAAATGCCGTTCTCTGTGTGTATGTCCGGTATACAAATCTTCAATTCTTGACCAATTTGCACGAAACTTCATGTACATACGTTTTAGAATGTGGAAAAGATCACTGTCAACTTTAAAAAGGCACAGATGTCATATTCGCCCCATATTGCCGCGATTTTTTTCTGACGCCAATGTCATATACACAACGGGTACTTAACTGGCTCCAAAGTGTCGTTATTTTGCTTGATGTGGTAACCCAAATTATGTTGTTTATGCTGTTGATGTTTTCGCCAAATTGGCAACCGAAAAAAATCGCGCCAATATGGAGCGAATATGACATCTGTGCCTTTAAAAAATCATCAGACCGCTATTTATCCCTTTTTTCTACCAATTTACATAATTTAACATTATAGAAATATCTCTTTTTAAAATTTCTAATTAAATCGTTTCTTTCCTGTTGCCATACCCATGACACAAAAATGTGAAAAAATTAACGATAATGCGTGTAATTTTTTTTATTTGCCAATAAAAATTCTGTTTTTCTTGCTATATTTTTGCCTTTTTGAAATTGACGTCGTTCTTAACAGGAAATGCAATTTCTTTTTATATATAAAATAAAAACTTTAACTATAAGAGCGGTAAAATAACGTAGCATCTTAATTTGAATGTTTTTTAGATTAAAACATCTATTTTTAATACAGACAGTAAAATTTCATGAAAACAATTAAGGAAAAAGAAAATAAAGGCTGGATATGACGTCACATTCTATCAAATCTTTTCAACGTGTAGTCAAAATCACTGTAAAAATAAATGGCTCCTACATTTTGTTTACTTATTCGATTGTATACTACAGCTATATCTTATAGCTATACGTTATAGCTAAGTGTTGTATTGATTTAGATTCAGTAGTTACCTTTTCTGTGATTTATAGTAATCTATATATGTAAATGCCGTTCTCTGTGTGTATGTCCGGTATACAAATCTTCAATTCTTGACCAATTTGCACGAAACTTCATGTACATACGTTTTAGAATGTGGAAAAGATCACTGTCAACTTTAAAAAGGCACAGATGTCATATTCGCCCCATATTGCCGCGATTTTTTTCTGACGCCAATGTCATATACACAACGGGTACTTAACTGGCTCCAAAGTGTCGTTATTTTGCTTGATGTGGTAACCCAAATTATGTTGTTTATGCTGTTGATGTTTTCGCCAAATTGGCAACCGAAAAAAATCGCGCCAATATGGAGCGAATATGACATCTGTGCCTTTAAAAAATCATCAGACCGCTATTTATCCCTTTTTTCTACCAATTTACATAATTTAACATTATAGAAATATCTCTTTTTAAAATTTCTAATTAAATCGTTTCTTTCCTGTTGCCATACCCATGACACAAAAATGTGAAAAAATTAACGATAATGCGTGTAATTTTTTTTATTTGCCAATAAAAATTCTGTTTTTCTTGCTATATTTTTGCCTTTTTGAAATTGACGTCGTTCTTAACAGGAAATGCAATTTCTTTTTATATATAAAATAAAAACTTTAACTATAAGAGCGGTAAAGTAACGTAGCATCTTAATTTGAATGTTTTTTAGATTAAAACATCTATTTTTAATACAGACAGTAAAATTTCATGAAAACAATTAAGGAAAAAGAAAATAAAGGCTGGATATGACGTCACATTCTATCAAATCTTTTCAACGTGTAGTCAAAATCACTGTAAAAATAAATGGCTCCTACATTTTGTTTACTGCTTCGATTGTATACTACAGCTATATCTTATAGCTATACGTTATAGCTAAGTGTTGTATTGATTTAGATTCAGTAGTTACCTTTTCTGTGATTTATAGTAATCTATATATGTAAATGCCGTTCTCTGTGTGTATGTCCGGTATACAAATCTTCAATTCTTGACCAATTTGCACGAAACTTCATGTACATACGTTTTAGAATGTGGAAAAGATCACTGTCAACTTTAAAAAGGCACAGATGTCATATTCGCCCCATATTGCCGCGATTTTTTTCTGACGCCAATGTCATATACACAACGGGTACTTAACTGGCTCCAAAGTGTCGTTATTTTGCTTGATGCGGTAACCCAAATTATGTTGTTTATGCTGTTGATGTTTTCGCCAAATTGGCAACCGAAAAAAATCGCGCCAATATGGGGCGAATATGACATCTGTGCCTTTAAAAAATCATCAGACCGCTATTTATCCCTTTTTTCTACCAACTTACATAATTTAACATTATAGAAATATCTCTTTTTAAAATTTCTAATTAAATCGTTTCTTTCCTGTTGCCATACCCATGACACAAAAATGTGAAAAATTAACGATAATGCGTGTAATTTTCTTTATTTGCCAATAAAAATTCAATTTTTCTTGCTATATTTTTGCCTTTTTGAAACTGACGTCGTTCTTAACAGGAAATGCAATTTCTTTTTATATATAAAATAAAAACTTTAACTATAAGAGCGGTAAAATAACGCAGCACCTTAATTTGAATGTTTTTTAGATTAAAACATCATTTTTAATACAGACAGTAAAATTTCATGAAAACAATTAAGGAAAAAGAAAATAAAGGCTAGATATGACGTCACATTCTATCAAATCTTTTCAACGTGTAGTCGAAATCACTGTAAAAATAAATGGCTCCTACATTTTGTTTACTGCTTCGATTGTATACTACAGCTATATCTTATAGCTATACGTTATAACTAAGTGTTGTATTGATTTAGATTCAGTAGTTACCTTTTCTGTGATTTATAGTAAAAAGATAAAAGTTAGTTCCCTTTTCAAAAAAATTCTTGGCTGATGTCACGATTTAAAATTTATGGAAAATGACATCGTTTCATCTAATCATTGTAGATTTAATTTCTATTAATGAAAAATTTAAGTTTACGTTTAAGAGTGATGTTTTATTTAGAGTGGAAACCCTCTTGATCTAATACTTTAATCAAAGCTTATAATTGATGCATGTATTGTATTTTCCCCCGAATTGTGAGAAATAGTATATTTCTGTTACGCGTGACAAAGAAAACATGTATTTTAATTTTAAAAGTTAAAGAAATATACTTATTAGATTATTCCGAGTAGTTTGATTTGATGTCTGTTAAATTCGTGTTTTATTTTATTTTACATTTGGTGTTTTATATTCGTTTGCCAAATCGGTGATTGAATATTACACGAAAACAAACAACTTCTGAATTATTTACAATGTTTTTGAATAACTGAGTAAATAATTTGTAATTGGGTTTCAAGCATATTTAAAAAATAATCATGCTTGGAAATTACTTTAAAATCCATAAAAAATCTGTTAATCCATAAAAAATTTAGATAAATATTACTGAAAATACTTTTATTTTCTATAAGATGGGTGGAACAATCGAATGTGCGATGTTTAGAGGTTAAATTGCAGTAAAAAAGAAATTCATTGTTGTGTTAGGGTGTAGTCACCGAAAATATGATACCAGCGTCACTCATAGACATGTCTTTTTTTTATACTATTGCATTAAGAGTAAATGGGTTCATCTTTCGTAATCAGGTTGCACGCACCTTTAAAAATATTCATGCTTGAAAATTACTTTAAAATCCATTAAAATCAGAAAATTGAGATACGATTTTCAAACAAATTTTATTTGAAAGAACTCTTTTCAATTCGACACTGTAAAAAATGAAATTGTGTTGTGTTTAGAAGTCAGTAAAGGCACAATTTATGGGTTACAATTTATGGGGCAAAATTTATGGGCACTGACATAGTGTTTTTACTTTATAATGTGCATATGTAATTTACAAACCAGAATTTCACTATATGCTGCGCGATTTGGTGGATTTTTTTTTTTTTAATCATATTTTTCTCTTGCACTCACCAAAGAAAACGCGTATACTGTTATTAAAGCTCGGGGGTTTTACTATGGTTGCGAGACAATAATGTCATGTTTTCTGATTGCCTTTTTAATGATTTGTGAATGGGAATGTACAAATTCCAGTTATTGTGAATGCCGTATTATTTCGTTTTAATTTATTTTACCTGGAGGGCTCCTTAAAAATGACACGGGCGAAGCCGGGTAGATCTGCTAGTAACGATATAAATGTAGATTATTATTAGTAAAAGTACGTTCATAGTGATATAAATATAAGTCTGATAATAAACTGGATGTACATCCACCTTGTGTTATACCGATGTGTTGTAAGTACATAATATAATATGTTATCTTGCAAGATATAATTATTATAGATAATGAAGTTAGTTAAACATTTAAAATAAGCTATATCAATATTAGATGGTAAATCAAGCTTTTGATGATACTGTTTAAATAATGCATTTATAATATTATGTAAGTCTAATAAATCTATATTATTAAAAAGATCATTGAAGTCATATGTCGTTATATTATGTACACAATTAAGATTTTTCATAATACTGACCAGTTGATAGCTGTTTTTATACAATGTGTATTATCATTGTTTGTAGTCAGTATATATAATTGATTAAGAATTTTTAATAGTAGTTTATTGGCTTTATTATTATATGTATTGCATCCAATAGTTACAGTCCTAAATTTAATAGAAGTCTTATGAAATTAGGGAATAAGCACTAAATAAGGATAATTGAAGTTAGTAGAGAGAATATTTAATAGTTTATAATAACTTTGAATTTTACGATTATTTACAATTACATTTTCATTAGTTTTTTGAAAAGATTTATTAGAAGAAATAGAGTTAGAAAGAAGTTGGTGATAATAAGATTTACATATGATTGCATAATTATTAGGAGAATTGTCTACATATGTAATAACTTAGTATTTTTGTAATTTATTAATTTGTTGGAAAAAATGCCTTGTGTTAATAGTAACTAAATCAGAAATATTATATTTTAAAGCCATAGTTAATCTTTCAATTACTAATGATTTCCATGGAAAAATATTCAATTACTAATAATTTCCATAAAATATTCAATCGGTTTATTATAAGAGATTGAAATTTTATATATAAAAACATCTATATCATATGTAAACTGCTGCCACAGTTGACTACTTTTTAATTATACCTCGCACCACTTTTTCAAAACAAAAATATTTTACGTATACTTTGCCAAGATGTGCAACAGAAATATACTACAGAATTTATATTTAAAAAATAGTCATGCGAATAGAATATAAAAATAGTCGCTGTGGCAGCCCTGAAAATTGCTCTCGGGTGCATTTGTGGGCGAAAGTTATTATTTTAGGGTTCAAAGTTATATTTGTTTCTTCCTAAATAGTATACAGGGTGTCCACTCTCAACGGTGTCCAATGGCAAATTCCCAAACCGTTAGTCATAGACATATAGTTCCGAAGACAAAAATGTTTTAAATGAGGTAAAGAAGTATTTAAAAAGCGATTTGGGTCAATAAAAACATTTCTTAAAAAATTACGAAATTTAAATTTTTATACGGGCCCCCGCCCTATAAGTTATATTTAGTAAAATTTTCCTGTTACACTGACAAGTAAAATAAAAAAAAAGTCCCGTTATTCTACGATTAAAATTGACCGAGTAATAACTGTTTAAAGTAGGAGCATATTTTTTTCAGCAAATTAAGGGTCATTCACAAATTTAGTAGAAATATAATTTCGTCAGATATAGTAAAAAATGGTTGAGAGCAAAATTAACATTGCAATATAAATTTGAAACCTTTAATCATTTTGACAATTAATAGAAAATATACATTTTGTAATAAACATATAATAGAAAATAAAAACAGAATTTTTGTTAAATAAAATGATGAAAATTAACAGCCTCAAATCTTTACAAAATGATACATATTTTAAAATGTTATTAGGTTACACTAGCCTGAAAAATTTGGGTTATGTCATGCTTTTTAGCTTTTGACAATTGATTCTTATGTATTCTGTACCGCTGAATCCGAAATTGACCATTTTTACCATTGCGTAAAGTTTTTTTGAAAATCGTAAATTTTACAGTTTTAAAAACAAAATAACGAAAATTTCATACCATAAAATAGATGTAATTGTTATGTTTTAACTTTTGATAAGGTGTGTCCCACCGAAATAAAGCCACCGTAATTGTGTGCCGTAACTGAGCACGAAACAAACAAATAAGAACGAAACATATTAAGAAAGTCTATATAGAAATACATATTTACAAGGAGTAACTCATTCCCTGTACCACCTGGGCAGGAGAAAAAGATGAATGCGTAAAAAAAGAGGAGGAAAAGTGTCCTGACAAAATAAAGCACTGCCAATATTAGTATTTATTGGTAACCACCGACATTCGAGCTGCTGAGTTCAACATGTTTATGACATCAGGAAGGTGTCAAATACTTGTTCTGTGCCAGTCGAACTTTGTGCAGACTTTAGAATGTTGTATTTTCTATTTCTCCTGCAGTATTGCAATAGGAAGGAAAACCCAGCTATCAAAGTTCGAAAAAGAACAGATAACAGCTTTTAAGGAACAAGCTCTTTCACATAGACCAATATCTAAGCAAATCAAACGATCTAAAACCATAATAGACAATTCGGTAAATCAGTGCAATGCGTACGGTTATATAAAAAAGGAGGTGTAGCTTCAGAAAAATGACTTCCAGGTAGTCAAGAGAAGTTTTCTGTCGTCTTTCACGAGGTGGTATTTCTCTAAAACAGTTGGTCAAAGAGGATAACATCCCTGTGACAAAATCAACCCTGTCACAAATTGAAAAACGTACAAGCAACTTGCGATATAAGAAATGGAAACGGCAGCCCATGTTGAAAGCTATCCACATGCAAAGGAGAATCAACTGGGCCAAATATAATCAATCCTGGACGGACCAGTGGCATCGTGTTATATTCTCAGATGAAAAAAAAATAATTTGGATTTGACAGACGGCCTTGCTTTTTATTGGTATGACATGAGGACAGAAGAGGAAATTTTCTCCAAAAGACAGTAAGGTGGAGGCTCATTAATGGTGTGGGGAGGCTCCGGCTATGGAGGTAAACATGATCTGGCTGTTCTTTCAGGCCACATAAAGGCTACTGATTACCAAGAAATGCTAGAAAACGATTTACTGCCATTTTCAAAGAGAATTGGTTGATTAAGTTGGATTTTCCAGGTTGGGTTAACCTCTATTCACGAGGCAAAATCGTCCTGGGAATGGTTTTTGGATAATCAGGTGCATGTCATGGAATAGCCTGCCCTTTTCTCTGATCTCAATGCGCAAGAAAATGTGTGAGATATCCTCACTAGGGCTGTATATGCCAATGGCAGACAATTTCAATCTGTAGCAAAATTGAAGGTCGTCATCATTGAAGCGTGGGAGAATATTGATGTTACTGTCCTCCAAGGATTGGCAAGTGGTATGCCACATCGTATATTCCAAGTCATATATAACCATGGGGGATACATTGTATATTAACAGTAGTGGCTTTATTTCGGCGGGACACCTTTCCCCCCTCTTTTCTTACAATTTTTTTTCCTGCCCAGGTAAGGCAGGGAGTGAGTTGCTCCTTGTAAATATGTATTTGTATATAGACTTTTTGAATATATTTGTTTCGTTCTTATTGGTTTGTTTCGTGTCCAATTATAGCACATAATCACCATGGCTTTATTTCGATGGGACACACCTTAATTGATTTTTATGTATTTTTTTTACCTCTGATCCGAAATTGACCTTCATTTTTAACCATCTAGTCAGGATTTTTAACAAATTGTAAATTTCAAAGTTAAAAAGTTCAAAGTTAAAATTGAACCTCCTCCCCACCTCATCGGACCCCTCAGCTGTTTAGCTGTAAAAATCTCAGTATAAACCAAAAAATTGAATAAATTATTGAATTAATTCAAATTAAATTATATAAAAAAAGTTTTACATCTGTTTTATAGTTTCAGAATTTCGCTACATATTAACTTTGACATTTACGATTTGCAAAAAAATTCTAACGTGATGGTTAAAATTGAATGTCATTTTCAGATTCAGTGCTAAAAAATACAGTCGACGCTCGTTATAACGACCGCTCATTATAGAGACCGTTCCATAATAACGACCTATGCAAAATGTCCCGAAATATATTCCCATTATGATATGTTATTTTTACATCCAATATAACGTCTGGCCAGTAGCTTATTTCCCAATACAGCGACCGAACTGACCTTTCCTCCAGATGTTTTTACCAGTAAAAGATTACCATTTTCTTTCCCCAAGAACTCATTGCTTACTGCGCGGTAAATGCCTGTTGTAAATTGTCTTAAAATGACACTTTAAAACATTTTTTTAAAGACAAGAAAACACATAAAATTACTTTATCTCTAACCGAGATGGAAAACTTTGTTTAAGGAAAATATCGAATGCAGGAAAAATAAACCGCTATTTCAAATTACTTTTGTAGAAAATAAATGTTAATACGTAAGTAACTTTTTTTGTATGTGTGGTTTAACATTTACTTTAAATTTTGTTTGAGAAATATGTAATCATTCTCATAAATTAATTTTTATAATTATTCATTGTCAATGTTTATTTGATACGAAAGTGAACAGAACTTAGCAATAACAGTAATAATGTTCTATTGTAAAATTTCCTTTGAAACCTTAATTTTCATGCACATGATTAGAGATTTTTTTAGAGTTTATTTTCGTTCACTTTCGTTACAGCGACCTTCCATTATAACGACCCTTATTTTTGGCTCGCGAGGGATCGTTATAACGAGCGTCGACTGCATATAAAAGTCGATTATCAAAAGTTAAAAAACACAACTACCTCCTCTATTTTAAAGAATCCGATTTTTGTATTTTTTAACTTTGAGAAGTTATGATTTGCGAAAAATCCTGACATGATGGTTAAAAATTAAGGTAATTTTCATATTCAATGCTAAAAAATACATAAAAGTTAAAAAATACAACCATAGTAATCTTGTGATATATAATCTAAAACTTTTTCTTAAAGTTCTTGGCGGTAATCTATCCGAAATTTTTTGCGTTATCCTGTAAAATAAGTATAAATGGTAACCTCCGAAAATCATAAGTATTAGATTGACATCGGACTTACGTCAGTATGTGTATGTGAATACTGTGTGTAACTTTAAGATTGAAGACAAATAGTTTTCTTTTTCACATTTTTATATCACACAGCACACAAATGTTACAAACAATCACAAACACTGAAAAACATGTAGAATGATGAGGTGACTTTGGGGTGATAACCCGCTGTTAAACAAGTGACGTTCATAAAACATCTTTTGGGGAATACTCCCGCTATAAGCAACAGAATAATTGGGGATAAGACCCGCTATAGCATAATGTGCCACAATGGCAGCTCAAGAACAACATACTATACTTGGGGATAATACCCGCTCGAATACACAATGTGCCGAAATGGCAGCTAAAGAACAACTATATACTTGGGGATAAGACCCGCTCGAATACACAACGTGCCGCAATGGCAGCTAAGCAACAACTGAACTGGGTCACATGACCGCAAAGCTACGGAGCTCGTTCGGCATGCGCACAAGGTCCGAACATGCCGCCCCGCGTTGCAATGTGCGTAGCACATTCAAAATATTAAAATACACTATAAATACAAGAACTAAATAAAATACCAATACCATAAAATAATATTACAATACAAATACAATAATAATAAGTTGCAATAACAAGGACTATACAATACAATAAAATTAAATTCTTTGTTACAAAATTTAAGCTCTTTTCTAAAAATAGTTCTATATTGTTCTTAAGAAAAGTTGAATGTAAAATAACATGTAAATCTTAGGTGCACCTTAAAATAAGTAGACAATGAGAAAAGGTATGTACATTAGGTTTCATTAATGGGCAAGACACACAATCTAGATATGGATCTAAGAAAGATATTTGAGGCTGTTTTAACCTTTGCAACCCTAACATTACCATCCTTTCCTGGTATAACCTCTAAGATTCGTCCTAGCATCCACTTACAGGGAGGTAAATTGTCCTCCTTTATGACTACCATCGCCCCTGGTTTGATGTTTTCCCCTTTTACCTGCCATTTTGAACGATTTTGGAGATGACTCAAGTAATTTAATTGCCAATTTCTCCAAATTAATTGGACGAATTTAGTGATTCTCTGCCACCTAGATAATCTCAATTCTGTGATATCAATCAATTGAGGTTCTGGAATGGCATCGATAGGCCGACCAATTAGGAAATGGCCTGGTGTCAATGCATTAAAATCATTTATATCGGTCGATAACGGAGTTAAGGGACGCGAATTTAGTACCCCTTCGATTTGGGTGGTGACTGTTTGGAATTCTTCCATAGTCAATCTAGCACCTTTTAATGTTCGTTTAAGATAATACTTGAAAGATTTTACACCAGCCTCCCATAAACCACCGAAGTTGGGCGATCTAGGAGGAATGAACTTCCATTCAATAGCTTCTGAAGTAAGGTAATTAGCTAATTTTTCATCCGGTCTACGAACTAACTCATGAAGTTTTTGCAATTCTGATTTAGCACCCCTAAAATTCGTAGCATTGTCTGTCATAATAGAAGCGCATTTTCCTCGCCTTGAAACAAAGCGTTTAAGTGCGGCGATAAACGCATCAGAAGTTAGATCCGTTACTATTTCTAAATGAATAGCCTTTGTTACTAAGCAAACGAAAATCGCGACATAAACCTTATGAAAAATCCCTTTTCTTTGATTTTTATATTTAATCTCAAAAGGGCCGCAAAAATCGGCTCCTGTATGGTTAAACGTAAAATTTGGAGTTACTCTTTCCGATGGGAGGTCACCCATGATTTGTTTAGCAGTAACTGGGTTGTTCCTAAAACAGACAATGCAATCATGCACTACTTTTCGCGCTAAATTTTTTCCACTTACGGGCCAAAACCGCATTCGTACGTAATGGATTAAAGTTTGGGGACCAATATGAAAATACTTCCTGTGAAAATGCTCAAATATGAGTTTTGTGAGCTTATGGCCTTTCGGCAAAATGATTTGATGCTTCTTATCAAAGTTTAAATCTGAATTTTCCAACCTACCGCCAACTCTTAAGATATTATCTTGATCCAAAAAGGGGGATAAACATTTAATTTTACTGGAAGGGGGAACCCTTGATTCCCGTTTTAAACCCTTAATCTCTTCCTGAAATTCTGCATTTTGTACTAATCTAATTAGAGAAACTTCTGAATTTTTTATTTCTGGGGTTGTGAGGCTGCCTCTGCGCCGGTCTGCTAACTTGCATTTGCAATTGTGAAAAACCCTATAAACATATGCCAGTATGCGAAGAATACTATAGTATTTACCACTTATGTTGAGAAAAAAATTTATTTCTTCAGGATTCCTGAAAAGAGAAAGAGAAATATTAGAATTGAAATCATTACAGTTATTTTTATATTTTGATTTAGTCTCTGGAATGTAATCTGTTTCTGGCACAGAAATAGTTTTTTGCTCAGTCACTAAGTCATCAGCTGCTAGGAATTTTGGTCCCCTAAACCACATTGGATTCTCTACAAGAGAATTAACACTCGCACCTCTGGTCAAGAGATCGGCAGGATTGTCCTTGCTAGAGCAGTGATACCAAGAGTTCGAATCTGAAAGTGCATTAATCTCTATGACACGGTTTGCCACAAACTGCTTCCATCGCTTTGATGATCCTTTGATCCAGAATAAGGTTATTTTGGAATCTGTCCAATAGTACACCTTCGATGTGATTTTTTGATCTAGGATGGGTTTTACTTTATTGGTCAGTCTTGCACTTAGTAAGGCTCCGAGAAGTTCTAGCCGAGGCAGAGTTATCTCCTTTATCGGTGCAACACGACTCTTTGAAGTCACGAGATTGACTTCCACACCACTCTCTCTTTTTATTCTCAGATAAATTGCAGATCCATACGCTATTTTACTAGCATCAGAAAAGGCGTGTATTTCTACAGCTATTACTTGATTCAAGCAACCAAGAATTTTCCTCGGAATTTTTAATTCTGCTAAATTTGGAAGTTCTTCGAGCCACTTTAACCATTTTTCGTGCACATTAGTTGGTAACTGTTCATCCCATGCTGTCTTCTTTAGCCATAGTTCTTGGAACAGGCATTTTATTCTAATGGTGAATGGCGTCAGCATGCCTAACGGATCGAAGATTTTACCAACTGCTTGCAATAGTAGACGTTTTGAGCTTTTTTGCGATGACAAGAATTCTATTAAACTTTTGACTTCGAATGTCAGACAATCTTCTTCTGTTTTCCAGGACATTCCTAATACCTTGCTTAGATTGCTTCCTAGGCTTATTGCAGCATGTTCTGCTTGAATATTTAAACCTTCCTTTTGCCAGCACTGCAGTAACGCTTCATCATTTGTTATCCATTTTCGAAGAATCATTCCTGCTTCAGACATTATTTTGTTAGCATTCAGGGAAACATCAAGAGCTTCTTGCAGCGTATCTTCGCCAGATATAAAATCGTCCACATAAATATATTTATCGAGTAGGTGAACAGTTCTTGGGTGTAGGTTCGTAAACCGCTTGATGTGCTCCTTTATGGTAGCAGATAGGAGGAATGGAGAGGCATTGACTCCAAAAATAACACGTTTGAATCTGAAGACCTTGAAAGATTTTAAACCATCATCATACCACAGAAAACGGACAGAATCCCGATCTTTTTCAGCTAGTGAGATTTGAAAGAACGCCTTCTCGATATCAGAAGAAAAGGCAATTTCGTATAATCTGAAGTGGATTAAAATATCAAATAGAAGTGGATTAAGTTGGTGCCGGGCCATAAACAATCATTAAGGGACAAATCATTGTTATCATGAGAGCTGGCATCGAAGACGATTCGGACCTTTGTAGTAAGTTTATCTTCTTTACAGACCGCATGATGGGGCAAATAATAAACTGCCCTGTCTAAAACAGGTTCATTTTCTTGCACCTGCTCTATAATTCCTTGCTTTAAATATTCCGTGATTATTTCAGAATATTGTCGAAAAAGCTCTGGGTTTCGATAAAATTTTCTTTTTAGACCTTCCAAACGCTGTTTCGCAACATTAAAATTATCATTTAAATCCTTCCAGTCTCTTTTCCAGGGTAACTGAACTTCATAACGATCGCCTACAAATTTGACAGTTTTATCGAATATTTGTTGTGCTTGGTCAGTTTCCGATATTTTCGGATCATCATGTTTTATGCCTATAGACTCAAGCTCCCAGAATTGTTTTAAATTATCATTTATTTCATCGAAATCTCTAACGAAATTGCACATAGTAATATTGTTTGTTTGCGTGTTCTCCTCTAGCGCCCCAGTTGGGATCCATCCAAAAACAGTGTCTTGCAGAAAAAGTTTATCATTTATCTTAATTGAATTATGCTTTAAAATTCTATAAAATAATTCAGCGCCAACCAATGCGTGAACTTTTCCCGGTTTGAAAAATGTGGGGTCTGCCAATTCCACAATATTCGGTAAATTAATGTCCGATACATTTAATTGCTTTGATGGAATTACATCCGTGATTTTGGGAACAATTAAGAAATCTATATTCTCCCTGAAAGAGCCATCTTCGTTTGTAATTACACTCGAAATTTTATTTTTTACATTATAAGTATAACCGTTTAATCCTGTAACGGGTACATTAATTATCCTTCTTTTAAATTTCAGCATGTCAGCGCAATCCTTAGTTAAAATATTGACATTGCTAGCATTATCCAAAATGACTCTAAACCTTCGTTTATTTCCGAAATTATCTTCTATAAAAACAAAGCATGTACTCAATAAAATTGATTTTCTTTCTTTACTTATATTATTCAAGGTCTTTAAAGATTCGTCATTATTTATCGAAATCTTTTCCTGTCTATTTACCGCACCTGCAAGAGGGGAGGAAATTTGGGGGGAAGCCAATTCATTTTTGGATTTATTTTCTTTTTCTCGATGAAGCGATGAGCTGTGTCGCAATCCACAGGTATTACAATTATATTTTGAAATGCAAGAATTTACGCAATGAGAATTATTCAAACAATTAATACACAGCTTATTTTTCTTCACAAAATCGTATCGTTCAGAAACATTCATTTTTCGAAACTGAGAACATTTGTTCAAATTATGAAAAGCCAATTTACACAGAATACAAGTTTTTCCATTCGATTTATCATTCGAATTTAGCATGAAATTTTTTTGTTTGTTCGAAAGAGGAATGTTTTTGTTTAAGGGTTTTGAAGCAGAGTATCTATTTACGCTTTCTAACGTAGAACTGCGGTTTTCCAAAAATGACATTAATTCATTAAATTGCGGGTATTCTGATTTTTTAATCGAATATTCAAATAATTTTCGAGATTCCTTATCTACCTTTTGCAATATAATATTGATAAGGATAGCATCAGACAGATTGTTTTGTTCATATTGTAATACTTTTAAGGCCCTCAAATTTTTATTTACACAATCAATAAAGGATCTCAATTCTTTAGAAGACTCGTAATGTATTTTTTCATAATTAATTATGGCCGATAAATGAGTGTCAATGAGCAAACGTTGATTTTCGAATCTTTCAGTAAGTGCTGTAAACAATGACTCTAAGGAATCGTCTGGGCTCTCTAGTTGTTTTGCTTCATTTTTTAGCGATGCTCGCAAATAAAACAGCTTCTGAGCGTCATTTAACTGAGCATTATTTATAATTAAATTTGTAACTTGTACTTTAAAGATTGACCACTCTTCATATTTACCATTGAATGTTGGTAGTGGGATTTCAGGTAACTTAACTTTAATATTATTCGAACTTATAGATTCAATACTATCAGCATGCACATTTATTTCAGAAACTTTAAGATTTTTAAGAAATATGTTGAGACTTATCTCAAGTTTCTCGAGACGATCTTCGAGTTCATCTAACTCGTTTTCGATTTCTGGTAAGTCCTTAATCTCAGGGATATCATAATATTTATCCCGTATTTCCGATACTTTTGCTTGAAGCTCGGGTAATTTTCGAATCTTTATTTCGAGCTCGGTACTCGAGTAATTAATTTCGTCTGTATTATCTTTTACGAAATTTTCTAATTTCGTTATAGCACCTTTTAGAGCACCTTTTGTTCTATTTAATTTTTCCATAGCAGCTATTTCGCTGCGAAATCGACGGACCACAACAATGTATGTGAATACTGTGTGTAACTTTAAGATTGAAGACAAATAGTTTTCTTTTTCACATTTTTATATCACACAGCACACAAATGTTACAAACAATCACAAACACTGAAAAACATGTAGAATGATGAGGTGACTTTGGGGTGATAACCCGCTGTTAAACAAGTGACGTTCATAAAACATCTTTTGGGGAATACTCCCGCTATAAGCAACAGAATAATTGGGGATAAGACCCGCTATAGCATAATGTGCCACAATGGCAGCTCAAGAACAACATACTATACTTGGGGATAATACCCGCTCGAATACACAATGTGCCGAAATGGCAGCTAAAGAACAACTATATACTTGGGGATAAGACCCGCTCGAATACACAACGTGCCGCAATGGCAGCTAAGCAACAACTGAACTGGGTCACATGACCGCAAAGCTACGGAGCTTGTTCGGCATGCGCACAAGGTCCGAACAGTATGTAAAATTTAATCTCGATCGGAAATTTAAAAGTGATTTAAAGTTCGAGCACAAATTTTAAACTGGAAAATCATGTATACGATCGTTGACATTAAATAAAAACTTATAAAAATAACATAATTTTTGTTAAAAGAAATCATGAAAAGAAACAGTCTCAAATCCTTACAAAATAAAACATATGTAAAAGTACAATTATTTTAGCCAATCTGAAACTTCATAAAAGTTAACTCAATCTTAATTGTACGATTTTTTTCAAAGTGCAGATATACATGAAATTCTTCGAATACTTTAAGCACTTGGTATATGATCCCTCAAAGCATGGTCGAACTCATTTCTGTTCAGATGCAGTAAAGTGGTGTAAGTCATGCATTTTTAGAATTTCATAACTCGGTCAATTTTAGTGTTATATGAATGGGACTTATTTTGTCTTACTTGTCAGCGCAATTGGAAAATTTTACTAAATATAACTTATAGGACCGGGGGACCGTATAAATATTTAAATTTCGTAATTCTTTAAGAAATATTTTTATTGGCCCAAATCGCTTTTAAAATATTTGTTTACCTCATTTAAGACATTTGTATAATTGGAACTTTATGCCTATGACTAACGGTTTAGTAATTAGCTGATGGACACCGTTGAAAGTGAACACCCTGTATAAAGGTATGGGAAGTTTTATTTAAAATTTTATTTGAGATTTTAAAGAAGTGATTTTTTTCTTCTAGGGCCTGTTCTTGAAATACATCATTTTAACTTGCATGAAAATAATATAAAAAGTTTGAATTTCTTACTGAGATACTTAATAATTGAAACACTGGATGTTTCTAAGAACCAAATCGAGTATCTCACAGACGAAGATTTCAATTACACTTCCGGTATATCTGCTTTAAGTCTTTCGGAAAACAAAATAAAGAGGATAGACACAGAAACTTTCAGACCTCTGAGACCATACCTCCAGTATTTGCACATGGATAGGAACTTAATCACGTCGCTTAATGGAAGCTTGAAATATCTTATTAATCTAAGATCCCTTAGACTTGGGCGTAATTCTATAAAGGTAAAAACTTTTGTATTATGATAATTAATAATTAATGACATTACGTTGTGTAATCGACACTAAACTAGAGGTTGTTATCCAACATATTTTTTATTTATAAATTTAAAGACGATGTAAAAATAAAAACATATGACTAAAATAAAAAACAACGATGCGGTTTAACCTTCAAAACCATCTTCAGGAGTAAAATTTTCCAAAAACACAAATCGGCAGAACAATCTACATGCTACATCACCTAAAATTATATTCAAACTGGAAGAAGCAACGGAGATTTCGAAATCCTTTAAAAACAACTCCGATGGCGCCACCTGCTATTCAAAATAAATAAAAGAAAAGATGGCCGGAGAAACATGGAAATATCTCAGTTTTTTCAAAATTCTGATCCAGGTTTCCGGAATAAGAAATGAAATACTATCGTTACATATTTCATGGTTACTTAAACGAATTTCCTTAGATTCACGAATAACTGCTTTATACGCAACATCTTGTTTCGAAATAATCTGAGCCTTCTCGAAGTCAATAAATGAAACACGTCCCTTAAGGATGCTCGTCATTCCGCTTCCAAATTCCACTCAGTAATATTAAGTCTATGGGCGTTTGATGCATTCTTATATTTAAAATATTTCCTCGGAAAATCAAAATTTTTAACTTTTCTTTTCTGTGTATTCTTACAGGATGTCTCTTTTTTTTTCGTAGTTCTCAAAATATTTCTAAAATCGATGCTAAATTTCGCGGCGAAAATTAACGAAAAAATTCAAACTTTGAATTGGTCTATCTTCAAAACCACTTTATGTATAAAAGTGAAAATTTGAATATTGATTAAACAGATTGTGCTTTGTAATATGTTACCATTAGAAACTGATTAGCCTTTCACGGAATTTGAGTATTGTTGAAATTAAAATAGTCCTTTTTTTTAACTCCTTAAGTCATTGTGCGCATGATATGTTGAGAACGTGTGTACGGATGGTTATGAAATTTGGTGTAGATACTAAAGAAATGTGTGTGTTTAAAATGATCTACTTTTAAGTATTTACAGTGGTAATATTTTAGTTATGATTATTTGTATTCATTAAAAAATGTAAATTTTTGATTTTTTTTTGCAAAAATAATTTTTTTACATAGTTAATGAAATAATTTTGACCTAAGAGTAGATCATTTTAAAGACACATATTTGCTTAATATCTACACCAAATTTCATAACAATCCATACACACGTTCTCAAGATATCATGCGCGCAATGTCTAACGGAGTGAAAAAAAGAGCTATTTTAATTTCAACAATACACAAATTCCGTAATAGGCTCATCAGTTTCTAATGGTAGCATATTACAAAGCACAATCTATTAATCAAAAGTCAAAATTTCACTTTTATACACTGCTCAAAACAATTAGAGGAGCACATGGTTTTAACAAAATTACACAAATATTTACACCCATAAGTAATGTAATATAAAACATCCGGAATTTAAAACGTAGTAGAAAACAGATAAGGAAAATTTCACATGCAAATTAATGTTTATGACGTAAAAACTAGAAAAAGGAGATAAGTGCAGAAATCGAAATTTTGCAGAAACGTCTGTTTCACTGTCTCAGTTGCAAAATTCAATCGCTTAGCTTGTGTTTTGAAAAAAAAGGTGACTTGCAAATGTCACAACAATGTGATTTATCGGAATCCACGGCTTGGCGAGTTATCGAGACAGTCGAATCTGGGGAAACACAACGAAGTATAGCGAACGCTGTTGGAGTCATAATAAGTGTCAATGCAAATCTGTGGAATCGATTCCAAGACACATGGAATGCAAGACATCGACAAAGGTAAGGTCGGCCATATGCTACCACAGAAACTGGTGACCGATATATCCTGTTAATAGCTCATCAAGACGACACGGGCAATGCTACTCAGCTGCAAATACAGTTGTTCTTAGTCACAGGACGAAGAATGTCCAGACAAACCGCCAAAATAGGCTTCACAAAGGTGGCCTTTATGCACGTAAGCCAATGGTCTGTATTCTGTTGGCCTCAAGCAACTGTGTGGCCCAAAGAAAGTGGGAAACTGAACATCGAGTTTGGAGGCAAGGTTGTTGGAGTCAAATTCTGTTTACAGTCGAGTCCCGATTCAGTCTGGATGTGACATCCGATCTGTTTTGGCATGAAGTGAAAGAGGTACTCAAAATAATCCCATATTCGTTCGTCAAAGATCACATAACAGACGAGGTGTGTTAATGCTATGGTCTGGAATCAGCATAGGTGGACGTACGGACCTGCATATCATTCGGAATGGCACTTTGACGGTCTGAAATTATACAGACGAGATACTGAGACCTCATGTCGTATTTTATGTTGCAGCAATTTGTGATTTCTTTTTTTCCAAGCCTGATAATGCCAGACCGCACACAGCTCGTCTTGTGCAGAACATTCTTAAAGTTGAAACAATACAAAATATGGAACAGCCAACATGCTCTCCTGACCTGAAGCTGATCGAGCATGTGTGAGACACACTCGGACGACGCATTGCAGCGAGACTGAGGCCTCCTATTATTTTCCTTGACTTGGACATTGCAATTCTTGAGGAGTGGCACAGTATTCCTCGAAACCTTATCGATAAAGTCATCGGATCTGTGGAAAACATGTATGTGACAATTTTATCTATTCGAAGGGACCACGCGCCATATTAAATACCTTGCATCATTCCTAAACAGTACTTTTTTTTGTCATTTACTTGCAACCAATACTTTAAACCCTCTTTTCACGTTCTACCCATCGTTTCGAAGAATTAAAGATCTCTTGCAAATTATTTTGCGTCTTTTTTTCGGTATTACGTATTGACACACATGTTATTTTCTATTTTATACCCATGTATGGCTGTCTCGTACTGTTCTCTTCACTTTTTTGCTTGCTCCCCTATTTTTTTTTAGCAGTGTACGTAAAAAAGTTTTGAAGGTAGACTAATTCAAACTTTCAAAGTTTTCGTTAATTTTCGCCGCGTTTAAAAGGTTTAAAAGGACCCCTTAATATTAATTGTTAAAAGCGGAAGAACTGTAAGTAAGATTTTAACACTTCCTATAAAATTAAGTATATATTTTAGAAATATTTTGAAAACAAAGAAAAAAAAGTGACATCTTTTAAGAAGAGTACATAGAAAAGAGACGTTTATAATATTAATTTCCTATGGAGATATTTTAAATATACGAATGCATAAAACGCTCATAGACTTAACATTACCGAGCGCAATTTGGAGTGACGAGCAGCCTTAAGGAAATTCCTTAACAGTGGTGTTGAAAATGTATTAAACTACAAATCATTTTTATATTCTTTTAATCTTGAAAAAATAGATTTTCAACAGCACTGTCAAGGAAGTTCCTTAAGGGACGTATTCAGTTTATCGACTTCGACAAGGCTCAGATTATTTCAAAAAAAGTTGTCGCGTATAAAGCAGTTTTTCGTGAATCTATGGAAATTCGTTTAAGGAATCATGAAATATGTAACGAAAGTGTTCCATTTCTTATTCTAAAAATCTGGGTAAGCATTTTGAAAGCAAATTATTATTTTCATGTTTTTCTAAACCTCCCTTCTTTTATTTATTTTGTATAACAGATGGCGCCACTGCAGGTGTTTTTGAAGGATTTTGAAGTTTCCGTTCCTTCTTCTAGTTTGAATATAATTTTAGACAACGCAACATGTATATTGTTCTGCCTATTTGTGTTTTTGCAAAAATTTACTCCTGAAGATGGTTTTGAAGATTAAACCGAAACGTTGAGTTTTATTTAAATTTATGATTAAAGTATACGTTGGACAGCAACCTCTATTTTGTTTTGTATTTCCTAATCTATCTATATATATATATTCAAAACTGGTATGATTACATAACATTTTCTCTGTCTATTTTTAATCTTTTAAGCATTATATAGATTACATCTTGTAGTTTAGCATCTATTTCTTGTTAATACACCAATATTGGATTAATGATTTATTGATTTTTACTTCTTTATTCTAACAAAAATCTCAAGTGATTCCACTCCACTTTCTGAACACTTTGTAGAATACTTTGCATTTAGATACCAGGTAATGCAAGTTTGTGTCAAACCAAGTTCCCTAGATTGGAGACAACCGTGACACGCTTTTTTGCGACGTCACGAAACGTCACACCGAGCAGGGAAAACAAAGAAGAACATTCTAAGAACTTGCATGTTTCGATTTCGTTGGCTCGTGGAATTATTGATTATCATTAGAAAACAATAATTAATAATTCCACGAGCCAACAAATTCGAAGCAAGCAAGTTGTTCGAATTTCTTTTCTTTGTTTCTTCTGCTTTATGTGATATTTCGTGACGTCACAACAAAGCGCTCACGGCGTTGATCCAACATGGGGAAATCCTCGCAGCAATTAGATTTGATCTTATGAAAATTACGACAATAGTTACAATAGTTTAACTAATTTTGCTATAAACCACGTTTGTTACTATACGCCTATTTTTTGCGGACTTGAATCCGGAAGTACAATAGTTACAGGCTAGTATCTGTAGACAAAAGAAAACTTATTGTAATAACCGCTATTATTGTATGGGATTTTCCAAAAATTCTTGTATTAGTGCCGTTTTATTTTTCGTGAGTTACATTTATTGTGAAGCTTATTGAAAATTTTGGCGCGGACGTGTACGTTTTTGTCCATATACAGTTCAATCGAAAGCACCGTTCGTATGTTATCCTGTTCTCTTATACGCATCCATACATCACTATTGCAATACTTTCATTACACTACTTGTGTCCGGAAATACTAAATACTGAAAATGAAAATACATAGCTTTACTAATGCAGTCCGCCTCGGAACTGTCTCTTTTTTGTTTGCTAACAATTTTCTAAAATTATTTCGTGGTAGTTTACTTCAACAATTCTAGGAAAAGGCGAATTTCTACGACATTTGCAAGGTAAATTTTAAACAAAAAATTTCGTATGGAAATGGTAGTGGTCAAAATTTTAATTTTGTCTCTTTTAAAAGAGACCGCACGGAAGCCTGCAATGGGATCTTTGAGTAGTTTTAATATAATATATGTAATAAATTAAAAAAAAATTAAATAAAAATTTTCGCCCTTTTTTCTTAGTAAAACTATTCTACAAATTCTTAATATTTTTCCTTTTTTACCTATCTTTAATAATATCTTAATATCTTTTATTTCCTGCATTTAAATTTGCGTATTCTTTTATTATTCTAAAAACCTTAATCCATTCGTCTAATCTTATAAAACCAATTAAATTACTTTTTCATTTTCTTCTAAAACTAAATTCTTTTTCTTTCGAATGTTTTAATAGCATTTGTTCGATCATGTTCTTTACCCACAATTCCATTCGCCCGCCAGCATTTAATGGCGCTTTAATTCTGACGCCGTAACAAGAGTTCATTATCGACGTCATCCCCTTCCCATCGAATCGTAGCCTGTTTTCTGTCCCATTCCTCCCCATCTCTCTGCTGCCGTTGGTTCTCCACTTTTTCTGTATCCTTCCGCGCCCTGTTGCTTGGAGTACATATATCGTTACATCGGCGAGGAGCGAGAGAATTTACGTTTTCCCGGATGTTTAAATAATCTACGTCGCTTGGAGTGAATGATTCTAATGTGTAGATCCTAATCTTGTAACATGTGAATCTTGTAACATGTAAGTGGATGATCGATTATTGAGAGTTGATGAACAAGCTACTGGGAATGTTCGATATGTTTTTGTCAAATAAACCAGTTTAAAGTTACGATGACTCTATTCATTATGTGATGGGAAATTTCTCAATGTTTATGAAGCCTGTCTTACTCGCCACTCTGACTGCAATCTGATATTTTCATGATAACGGATGGTTGGCCTTGAATACTCTACTACGTTTTACTTCGAAATATACTAGTGTCGCCGGAATGTCTCAGGTGTCGATAGCAAAAATGTCTCAATAAAATGCAAATTTTCACACGCTTTTATCGAGCAAATAAGACTTACGTAATTATTTCTACTGTGGTTTTTAACACTTTCCAACTACGTTGGAAAGTGTTTATTGATAGGGTTTGCCTGTCTGTCTTTCTGCGCTCTAACTAGCGTAAATAAACACGGATAGACATGCAACTGATATATGTTAATCAGAAGGGGTGTAGTGGAGGGTATACTGAGGTAGGGGAAAGTAGGATAATGACGCTCAGAAGGGTAATCCCGCTCACCAAATATATCTAAACAGAATAGAATTGAAAACGTGCGAACGGTACCGGCACTTAGCGAACTTCATCCTAAGTTCCTAGTAAGGATTTAAAGTTTATTACGTTAAGCTATTAAGTTAAGCTAAGTTAGCTAATTACTCAAGTTATTAGTTTGAAGTTATTTTATTATAAAATTCTGCAACATCTAACTTGAAGGTAAGTATACACTCTTATTTTCAAATATTAATTTACTCATTATGTCTACAAAATATATACATCTAGCTGTACTTTCATGCTTTTATTTATATTTGTAGTGTGTTGTTATGCCAATTATAATCCAATAAATCCCAACATGGCGATGACGGGTAATGACGCTCGCGTGGGATTCCAGAAGAAGTGTTGCCAGTGGTCAACTTTTTTTTAATTCAAATTTGTTGATTGACACTACTTTTTTGAAATGGTAAAATTTCCCTGTTTTCGCCTTTATTAATATGTCATTAAACTAGTCGTTGGGGACTACCGTAATACTTACCCATCATGGATATAGATAATATAAAATATGAAAATAAAGCATGTGATAGTTGCTAAGCATTGTACCATGTTACTTTTATTCATAATTTAATTTATTTGGACTCCCTTAAATATAATTAATATAACCGCTTAAGCTAATATTACTTTTTGTTGCATTAAAATATCTCAATTTGTTGATTTTCTGTAAGCAAGTAATCCCGATAGGTTTACAATGGAAGTCTATGGGAATTTGGCGAAATATTAGAGATATCGCCAAGTTAGCGTCACTTTTGGCGACTTATTTTGCCGCCAAATTTGGCGACAAACTTGGCGGTATTTGGCGACAAAGTTGTGTCCCCCCCCCTTACGGTAACTCCCTTATAGGTATAGAGAGGCATTAAATGCTTGACATTTACGACAAGCCATTATTGGCATTTAATCTTATAGTTTGGCGATAGTTTTTTGGTCGGCGGGATAATCGAGTAGTACCGAATTGCGTAAAAGAAACATCCTTATAAGTCGAAAAATTATAATCCTATTAACTAACAGTTTACTGCGTCGGATGAAGCGTCTCATTTCCAATTAAAATATATCTTTGAATTGAAATTTGAATGAAATGCAGGGCCATGAAAAATCGAACAGTATGAAAAATAGAATTACAAATATCTCGGCAACTAATTATCCGATCGAGTTCATTCATGATGCAAAATTTATGTTTTTTATTGTCTTTTATATTCACTATTTCAAATAAACAATTTCGAAAATTTTTGTATACTTTTTATCAGAACGAATATTTCCAGAGTCCGAAAAAAATAGTTCCGGTTAATCGAAATTACTGATATTCAATAGGCTTCTTTCCATTATTACTCCCTAAGTACACACAAAATTTCAAGTCTCTATCTCAATTTGTTCGTGAGCTAGAGTGATTACAGACATACAGATGGACGGAAATTTTTTTTTTCTAAAAATATGTTTTTCGGAATCTCTAGTGTCTGAAACGTGTAAATCCGTCAAAAATTTTTTTTCGATTTTTAAAACGATTACAAAACTTACCCTATACTACGTATGATGGGTAAGTAAAAAGGAGAATTTTACGATTTCAAAAAAGTAGTGAAAATCAAAAAACCTAAATACACTGTTGGCCATTAATATTGAAACACCAGGAAGGAATGATCTGACGAACGCCAAAATCACATGAAAGGAAGAAGAGATTTCAATATGCAAATGATTAGTAATTCTGCGCATTTAGAGGAGGCAGGCGGGAGAAACGACATCTGAAGCATTGCATAAAAGAAAAGTTGCGTAGTGGATTTCTCATTCGGAACGCGCTTTGTAAGGTCGGTCTTTGTTCAGAATATCGTGTTATGCCTCGAATAATAATAAGAAACGCTTACCACCAAGTGTCGGTATTTGATAGAGGCAGTATCGTTGCCTATCAAGAGTATGGATTATCTTTCCGTGATATCGCCCATTGTATTCGTCGAAATCCAACCACTGTCATGCAAATATGGAATCAATGGATTGCTGAGGGTCATACTGAACGGCATGCAGGATCTCGACGCCCTCCCATGACTAACGCCGGGGAGGACAGACATATTGTGAGGTCGACCCTGCAAAACCGTACAACCACATCTCGAACCATTAGTGAGGAAATGGGCATGTTTGAAGAGCACCCAGTATCCGCTCGTACGGTTCGACGACGTTTGCAGCAGTGTGGACTGTCAGAACGGCGACCAGTACAGCGGCTTCCCTTGACAATGCAACATACAGAGAGTCGGCGACTCTGGTGCACCGAACGACAAAGCTGGATGCATGACTGGCAACGTCTTTTCAGACGAGTCCCGGTTGTACGTGCTGTATTCTGATGGCCATATACTTGTCTGGAGATTCCGAGGAAAACGCCTGTCGCCTGATTGCATTTGATATCGGCACAGGGGCCCTGCACCTGGTGTGATGGTTTGGGTAGCCATTGGGTACATGACATGCACATCTCTAGTTCGGATCGATGGTAATTTGAACGCAGATCGGTACATTTTTGACATCGTACGTCCAGTGGTTGTGCCCTGTCTTCGAGGCCTGCCAAACGCCATCTTCCAGCAAGATAACTCAAGACCACATGTTGCACGTCATGTCCTAACTTTCCTCGATACACAGGGTATTCGATTGCTGCCCTGGCCTGCACAGTCTCCAGATCTGTCATCCATTGAAAATTTCTGGTCAGGAAATGCCTAGAGACTAGCCCGCCACCCATCTCTAGCTAATACGGTTGATGAAGTGTAGCATAGACTTTAAGCAGCATGGAATGAGTAGCCCGTTTCTGTCCTCCAAGCCCAGTTCGGCTCTATGCCTAACCGGATAAGGTCCATTTTAGCTGACAGGGGGAGCAGCTCTTTCTACCAATTTTGCACCCTTGTAAACCCCAAACTGTTTACAAATTTAATCATTTTGTTTTCATGCCATACTGTTTACGTACAATAAATATCTTTTTTGTATTTTCAATCTTTCATGGTGTTGCAATTTTAATGGCCAGCAGTGTATAAAATAAGTAGCCTACTATATGTCTAACACAATATTTATAAAGTGGTTGCAAAACGTCTGCAGTGGTGTGAACCGTCCACACAACTACATATGTGACTTTTGTCTTACTTAAACGTTGTTCTCAAACTCTGAGCGCAATTACCCTACCATGTGGGACATTACCGCTCAATCGGTGGTCATTTAAATAAAACGATAAAAAAAAACCTAAAACTTTTATGAAAATAAGTTGATTGCAAACTGTTCCTTATGCTTTGGAGTTATACTTCGTTAATAAAATATTCATTTTTTTTTGTCCAAATTTGAATAGCTATTCATGTTTCCCTTACGTGAGCACCATTCCCCTACTTTCCCCTACACGCCGTATAACTTCTGGATATTTAAGAAGCTCCGTTTACCCTCTGTTTCTCAAATAAAGCTATAGCATATACTCGAGGCATGACGTTAATGACTTTAGCGTATATACCCTCCACCTCTAGCGTCCTTTGGTCTTTTTACGACCACAACGACCAATTAGGTTTACCATAGCGTGTTCGGAACTGAAAATAAAGTGTGTAGCCATTATAATTCATTTAGAGGGGCGTTCAAAGGGATTCCATTACATTATGGTCTATGGGGGATAAGTCTTTGCAGAGTATTGTAATAATGTTACACAATTTGAAATATATTGGAGGGGTCAGGGACACAAAACACTACATTTTTTTTTGTTTATAGATATTTCGAATTAAAATTTTTTGTGAAACTTGTGTTAATATAATGAACATATTGCATGTGAAAAAATACTGAAAACTTAAAAACATTAAACACAATTAAAAATTTAAACATATTTAACTTTTGATATAAATCTTGGACCACTTGACTGATTTGCATAATTTTTGCGCTGTTGTGGTACGAAAAATGTGTAATTTTAATTTGTCTTCAGGATTTAAAGAATATATTTATTATAAATAGAGATGTGTCATTTGTTGAGGAACGACTCCAAAGGAACGATTCCGGCAGTGAAACTGAAGGAACGATTCTATTCTGTAAAAAGGAATCGGTCCTTTTTGGAACGAGTCCGAAAAGGAACGACTCCTCGGATTCGGTCCTTTTTGGAACGGTTCCTCGTATTCGGTCCTTTTTGGAACGGTTCCTCGGAATCGGTCCTTTTTGGAACGATTCCGAAAAGGAACGACTCCTCGGAATCGGTCCTTTTTGGAACGATTCCGAAAAGGACCGATTCCTCGGGAATCGGTTCTTTTCTTGTAGACTGGCCAGTTTTAATAAATTAAAATACGCTATTTTATTTCAAAATAACAGATTTTGATTCTATTAAAGCTGACTTTATTTCCAAAATATCCTTCTAATGTGTGTGCCCCTCCCCCCCCCCCTCCTCAAAAAAAAAGAAAAAAAAAGAAAAGTAAAGAAAGAAAGAAAAAAGAAATTGAAGTGCGGGGCGGAGTAGGGCGTTTAATAAACATTACTATTTCATCTTCTTGTGCTAAATTAATCTGAAAGAAATAATTAAAAAAAATATTTTATACGAATTGGATTTTTTACACCTGAGAGAAAAAGTGCCCGAGATGGGATTCGAACCCAGAAACTTTACGTGCTTTACCGATTGAGTATCTGGACCCCGAGGGTAATGGAACACCATGTGTACTTTAATACACTAATACATTTTCTAATTGGTAAATGTATCATACGAAATGATTTTTTTCTAAATGAATTCTTAAGGCTGTTCTCAAATCCAAAAGGATAAATTTGTGACAAAAGTTTTAATTTATTTTTATTCGGAAATGCATGAAACGAACAGGTGTTGTTGTTCAGAAACTATGTAATCGAGCTGTTTTTTCCGTTTTTTTGCAAGCGCAATAGGCCTTTCAGAAAATAGTGTCAAAGTGGGCGTTTTGAGCCGAATTTCCGCGCGAAAGAGGCCTAATTTCTCAAAAATGGGTGAAAAACATGTTTGTCACGTGATTAAAATCGATTATAACTCAATAGGTAATTTACTGATCAAAAGATGGAAAACACAGTTCGATTCCAAATCGCTTCCATGGTCAAACATTCCAATTTTATATCTTTCCGTTAAAAAATGAATTTGTAAATGTGTCAAAACGTTTTACGCTTGTTGAGCAGATCACTTAAGAACAGCCTTAAGAAAAACAAAGAAAATGCTTGTTTAATTACTAGTGAAAAATATTTTTTTAAATCTGACTAGAAACAGTTTTGAATAATGTAAGAAATATATCACTAGGCCATAAAAATTGCATTTTAATAGGATAATAATAACTGATTTTCAATTATTTTAATAATTGTAGAGTTACGCACTTTCATGCATATTTCACTATTTCATGTTTTTTCCTCAAACATAATTTCAATTTGAGAATCCTCTTTGTCAAAATAAATATATGACCAGCTACGAGCGCTCGAGTACCACTTTATTTCCACAGTTTGACGTCTTGTTTTTCTCTCCTGAAGAAGATGATTAAAAAAATCTCGAAACTCCCTAAGATTGTTGTTTTAATCAACTTACATTGAGGTTTATTACATAGAGTAAAATCTGTTAGAACAAGGAATTTTTGTAAAACGTTTCTTTCTTTCTTAAGATAATGAATATTTCAAAAAGCATAATGTCTAATAATAATAATAAGATAACAGTAACAGTGGTGGGTGGGATTGAAATAATTTAACCGCGGTTCGCTCTCTTAATGGCCGTTTTGAGTATAACAAGTTGGAAATTGCTCGTCAAACGTGGCAAATGAGGTGCGTTCGTACTATAACTAGTTTTAAAATTATTTTTTGCACCCCATATTGTACTGAATGTATAATTTTTTGCACTTCATAACGTGCATAGTCTGATACATCATTAAAATGCACTTCCAATAATTTTTTCGGAACACTTTTGACTGTCCCTGTAATTAAACTATACATCCGATTTTCCTAAAATTTGAAATAGCTCAACAATATTTTGCAACAATTATATCTTTAAAATTTCAGACCATTCGGAAGGCTGTAATATCATTAAAATGCACTTGCAATAATTTTTCCCATTGGCCGTAATGTAAAGAAAAACTTTTGGCTGTCCCTGTCATTAAACTATACATCCGATTTTCCTAAAATTTGAAATGGCTCGACAAAATTTTGCAACAATTATATCTTTAAAATTTCAGATCATTCGGAAGGCTCTAATACCATTAAAATCCACTTGCAATAATTTTTCCCATTGGCCGTAATGTAAAGAAAAATTTTTGACTGTCCCTGTAATTAAACTATACATCCGATTTTCACAAAATTTGAAATGGCTCGACAAAATTTTGCAACAATCACATATTTGAAATTTCAGACTATTCGGTTGGGTAGTTTTTGCTCTGTTACATGCGGACAGACGGACGGACAGACGGACAGACGGACGGACAGACGGACGGACTGAACGACGACTATAGGTGCTACGTATTTATATAATTACGAACGCACCTAAAAACGGGAAAGAAAAATCACGTGCTACATATAGATTATCGGACTTTCTCAAACACTGCGACATATATATATAAGCATAAAGCTGCATATTTTATGCTTGTTTCGGTTTAATAGATTTATGTTAACCCTCCGCCTACCAGAGGGATTCAATGGCCCCGACAGGTACATTTATAATGATATTTCTAATTTATTTTAAAAACTGAAATTTCTGTAAATAGGTGTTTTTTCTGGGATGTTCTATTCTTTTGAGTAGAACATTCCAGAAAAAGTCACATATTTACAAAATTTTCATTTTTTTAAATGTGAAAAATCAATTTGAATGTATCTATTGGGTCTGTTGCACCGGTCTGGTATGCGGAAGGTTAATATTGCATTTAAAAAGTTTTACACTATACGAATTTAATTATTGGTTTCCAAAGAATGCACGTTGTGATTTTGTACAGTTTTTTCAATTGTTATTTTACTTCTATTTCTTGCTAAATAATTAGAATTTAAATAACTGTGACTTTGTTTTAATTCAACGTAAAATAAAAGCAAAAAAAATCGTTTATCGTAATAATTTCTTATAATAATTCAGATTTCTTGATCGTTATTGATACTCGTAAATCCCGAAATCAATGCCACGATTAATGCCTGTTACTGTGGTGATGGATAATACATATCTGAGTTTAATTTCGATCAAATCGAGGCTCCCTTCATGCTAAACTAAATTTAATGTTTCAAGCCTAATACCAAATTTCCGTTTTTATTGAGGTAAAACTTACTGCAAATACGATACTAAATTTTATGTATTTTCCTTTCTTATTGTTATTCTTTTCACTTAGAAGATTTATTTATTTATTTATTTTTTTCTTAAATTACATAAAGTTTTCTGAAAAGTTCGAATTTAACAAAATGTTTTATCTATTTTAAATAGTTTTGACAATAAAAAGTTTAACTCCGAATAAAAAATAGTCAAATTCTCAAAAAATTAAGGTTGGTATTATCTATAACACGTTTGCAACTTATATCTTTCATTCAACGGCCGAAACATCGTCAAAAGGATAGTTCTTTATATAGTACTACACTCTGTAATAATAATGGACATACTTTTAATTTGTTTAATTTAATTAAACCAATAAACCGTTTTTCAGTTAAAATGTTAGCAAATTTCAAATTTAAAGAAATAGAACTTTGAAGTTTAGTGAATCACTATATCTTTTGGCGGAGATAATATGTACTATATATGAATAAAATCATATATATTACTATATATATATATATATTATAATATTAATGCATATAATATTATCTTATAACTATCACTAGCCATAGCCCTGCTAATGAATCTGTTTACAAATCATTTGAAGGAACTTCTACCCTTTCGTGTAACACAAGTGTTCCATGACTTCATGAGTTATGAAGCCCCAAAGATCCCAATCCAAACAAACATATTAGCATTGCAATTTACTCACACCGAACTGAGGTTCTGTATGATATAAGTGGAGAGAGGGTGACGGCGGATGAGGGTGTGAAATTAGAGAAATTCCTGTAGGTTCTCGTGAAATTGGAGATTCAACAAGAGTTGTAAATTTATTGAAACTAGCTGACCCGCCCGGCGTTGCCCGGGCCTTAATAATATTCTTAAATGAATCTGAAATTTTTATCACAGGTGCATACAGAGGGGAGTGGGAGTGGAGACTGCAAATTACCAGGGCGCGACTCTTGGTCAGTTCCAAAATTGTGTAAATTCACAGGTTAAGTTTTTTCATTTTTATATGTCTCATGCTCTTTTTATTCCAAATTAATTGATGAATTCAATTAAAATTTAATTATATTTTCAATAATTTAATTTTTTATTTAAAATCTTTAGATGAAAAAGCAATTACAAATACAACATAAACTGTAATAATTGAAAAAGAAATAATAAAATTGTAAGCAAATATTACTATATAGAATGTTTTAAAAAAGTACCATCCAGCAAATTTATTTTCTAATAGAGTAAAGCCTGTTTCTAATGGAATCCTGCAATAAACACAAAAAAAAAGTTACAGCTTCCCTCTCTCCCCAAAAATGTTATTATGCTTTGTTCAATTTAAATAACCTGCATAAAACGGTATTTATCACTGGTCGTTTCCGTCTAAGCAGGTTTTATTGTATCTTACTTCTGGTGGGCCCATAATAATATTCTTAAATGAACCTGAAATTCGAATCGCAGATCCGTACAGAGGGAAGTAAACAAAATCACTTGACGTCATGACAACATTTTTAAACTTCTTGCTGCTGATTAATTCGCATTTCCAATATAGTGCTTTGCAGAAATTGCACGTTTTACTCAAAGTTCCACAGTTGTGCCCCCCGAAACGTTTAAATCAATAATTTGGATTTCAGAAGCAACGCGTGCACTCTGCGGTTATTAAGCCTATTTTTGCACTTTAGCGATCGCTTATGCTCTGTGTTTAACTTTATTTCCGATTCAGTCTATTTCAATTTTCTGTTCTTAATTCGGCTTCTTCACTTTCAAGTATTCACCGAGATCTTTTACAGGCATTTCAAATGATATTTTGAAGCTCTATAATTGCAGCGAAAGAGGGAAACATCATGGAGCTCTTTCCTCTATGGCGAAATGTAAATAAACCCGATCGCCCTAAATCCTGCCAAAGGACTTTTCGCAATAACCAATGAGATGCGTTTCTCAGGCGTTGCCATTAGACAATAACAAATAATCGCGATTTCTGTGCCACGTACGTTAGCGTAATATATATATAGATTCTACGTATAGTCCAGGCAATAGAGACCGTATAGGGACTCTACCTAGCAAAATTAATGGTAGTACTGGAAATCGGCTTTCTAGATGTTTTTTGGGTCGCTGAATCCGAATTTGTAACTTCCCACCAAAATTTCTCCCGACAACCCCCCCAAATTTTGGTAAAATCCCCCCCCCCCAAAAAAAAAGGTTTTTATTAAATTGTTTTAGGGGAAAAGTATCTAGAAATTCAGAAAGTAGACAAAATTTCCAACAAATTAGATATATGACATTATGACTTACGATGAAGTGGAAGGGGGGATCTGCCTTCGGAACATGCGCCGCAGTGCTGCGTGGACTAAGTTGCACAATTCCACTTAACCACTCACACGTTTACATTAGCACTCCCATCTACCCTCCGAACTTTCTCTATAAGGTTTACTTTAAGTTTTCTGGGTCGCTGAATCCGAATTTTTAACTTACCCCCAAAATTTTCTCCCCCCAAAACCCCCCAAATAGTTGTTTTTTACTTAAATTTCTTATTGTTTTAGGGGAAAAGCATTACAAAATTCAAAAACTAGACAAAATTTGCAACAAATAGGATGTATGACATTGAGACGTAGGATAAACGGGGAGAGAGGGGGCTGCCTCGGAACATTCCCCGCGCGCTTTTCTCAAAAACCAAACTTTTTCAAAAAATCAATTTTTTGAGGGTTGCCGGGTGAAATTTTGGTGGGAAGTTACAAATTCGGATTCAGCGACCCAAAAAACATCTAGAAAGCCGATTTCCAGTACTACCATTAATTTTGCCAGATAAAATCCCCTATTGCCTGGACTTCATCATTTAGTGCACGTAGTGCCGCAGTGCATGTTCCGAGGCAGCCCTCACCCTCCCCGTTCATCCTAATTCATAATGTCATATATCCTATTTGTTGCAAATTTTATCTAGTTTCTGAATTTCGTAATGCTTTTCCCCTAAAACAATAAGAAATTTAATTTAAAAACAACTATTTGGGGGGCGTTTCGGATGGAAAATTTTTGGGGAAAAGTTAAAAATTCGGATTCAGCGACCCAAAAATCTTAAAGTAAACCTTATAGAGAAAGTTCGGAGGGGAGATGGGAGTGCGAATGTAAACGTGTAGGTGGTTAAGTGGAATTGCACAACTTAGTTTACGCAGCACCGCGCGCATGTTCCGAAGCAGATCCCCCCTTCCCCTTCATCGTAAGTCATAATGTCATATATCTAATTTGTTGGAAATTTTGTCTACTTTCTGAATTTCAAGATACTTTTTCTCTAAAACAATAAAACAATTTATTTTTTTAATAAAAACCTTTTTTGGGGAGCTTTTTACCAAAATTTGGGGAGGTTGCCGGGGGAAATTATGGTGGGAAGTTACAAATTCGGATTCAGCGACCCAAAAAACATCTAGAAAGCCGATTTTCAGTACTACCATTAATTTTGCTAGGTAAAATTCCCTATTGCGTGGCCTAGTAGTTAACAGCAGTTCACAAATAGCGATGTTAGGGTAAAAGACAAGACATACATCAGTCACTCAGGAAAGACAGTGTGCAAAAACGTGTTTTACTTTTTAACTCTTTCCAATAAAGTTAGTGTTTATGAATGCGGTTTGTCTGTCCGTCAGACCGTCTGTTCACACTCTAAGGCAAGTCACACACTAAGGCGACACATAAGACATGTCGCTTGAATTCGCTAGAAAAACTGGTTTAAAACAAGTTTGCAACAACTTCGTTCTTTGTTTCGACCGGTTTTTTCACTTCATGTTGCGCTTTGTGTCGTTCTGTGGTCTCAGTGTGTAATATACCTAACTCGCGTAAATATACTCGGATTCCCATGCAATTGATATATGTTAATGATGTTTACCATGGGATGTTTGGTATTCAATATGAAGAGTGTAGCATTAATAGTTTATTTACAGGGGCACTCAAAAGTATTTCGTTACATTATGGTCAACGGGAAAAAAATCGTTTGCAGCGCATTTTAATGACATTAAGCTATTTCAAATGCATTAAAATTGATATATATCACTGAATTGCACTACAAGATGATTGCTATAGAATAGGGTGTTTCACTTCTGAACCAGATCCTGAAGGCGGTGATAACAATGTTGATGAATTATGCGAAATATCCTGTGTGCGTAAAGTTAGGGAGCTGAGGAGAAAGACGATAAAGGGCATAAAGTTATTGAAAGTACGGACACTGGAACAAAAATGTAATCTACTTTAACTAGTTACATATCCAAACCAGTAGGGCCATCCAAATGAAAAATGAGATTCAGAATGAAAAATGAAATTAAGATTACCTAGAGGTAGATTTTGAAGAGGAATCTATGAGACTAAAAATTCCTAGACCCTGGTGACAAATATCAGAGCAATAATAAAATTTCCTATACAGGATGTCCACTCTCAACGATGTCCAATAGCTAATTCCTAAACCGTTAGTCATAGCCATATAGTTCTGATTACAAAAATGTTTTAAATGGGGGAAAAGAAGTATTTAAAAAGTGATTTGGGTCAATAGAATCATTTCTTGAAAAATTATGAAATTTAATTTTTTATACGATCCCCCGGTCCTTCAAGTTATAGTTAGTAAAACTTTCCTATTACACTTACAAGTAAGACGAATAAAAGTCCTATTATTCTACGACTAAAAATGACCGAAGTAATGGCTGTTTCAACTTGGAGCATATTTTTTGCTGCGAAATAGGGGTCATTTACAAATTTACTAGAAATATAAATAATCTTCAGATATATAAAAAATATAGTTGATAGTAAAATTAACATTGCATTATAAATTTGAAATCTATAATCATTCTGAAATATTAATGCAAAATATACAGCTTGTACTAAACATATAACAGGAAAAAAATAATAGAATTTTCGTTAAATAAAATGTTGAAAAGCAACAGCCTCGATTCTTTACACACTGAATCCAAAAATGGCCTTCATTTTTTATCACAAAGTACAGATTTTTTGCAAATCGTAAATTTGAAAGCTAAAAAGTGAAAAATTTTCGGAAATCTGATTCTGATAGTATAAAATAGATGTGATTGTTATTTCTTTAACTTTTGATAATTGATTTTTATGTATTTTTTACTATTGAATCCGAAAATGACCTTCATTTTTAACCATCACGTCAGGATTTTTCGCAAATCGTCAATTTCAAAGTTTAAAAGTTAAAAGTTTTAATTGAACCTCTTCCCTTCCCACATCATTGGATCCCCGAGCTGTTTAGCTGTAAGAATCCAAGTATAAGCCAAAAATTGAGTAAATTCTTGAATTAAATAAAATTAAATTGAATAAAAGAAGTTTTACATCCACTTTTTAGTATCAGATTTTCACTATTTTTTAACTTTGAAATTTACCATTTACAAAAAAGTCTAACATGATGGTTAAATATGAAGGTAATTTTTACATGCAGTGCTAAAAAGCACATACAAATCAGTCGTAAAAGTTAAAAAATACAACCATCGACTCTATTTTATAGTATTAGCTATTTTTTCAATTTTGAAATTTACTATTTTGAAATTTACTATTTGCGAAAAATTCTGACATGATGGTTAAAAAGGAAGATAATTTTCGGATTCAGCGCTAAAAAATACATAAAAATCATAATTTTAAAAACACATAATTTTAAAAATACATAATTTTAAAAATACATAATTTTAAAAATAAAAAAAACACAACCATCGCTGTCTTGTATTATCTAATCTAAAACTTTTTAGAAAACTTGTTGGCAGTAATCTATCCGAAATTTTTTGTGTTACCCTGTAAAATAAGTACATAATGGTAAGCACTGAAAATCATAATAATATTACATTGTCATCTGATTTACGTCAATATGTAAAATTTAACCTCGATCGCATATTTTAAAGTGAGTTGAATTTCGAGTACAAATTTTGAACTGGAAAGACATACATATGATCGTTTCAAGTTAACCCGTTACCCGCTGGTGTTGCGTTCACGCAACGGTCAAAATAATTGCTCATGCTTACATTAATTACTTTGCCACCACTATTTTACAATTAAAAAAATTGCCTTACTTATTGACAGAAATTTTGATATTTTAATAAAGCGGAAATTACCTTTCTGAATTTGTGGTGACAAGCGACTTTCAACAAGAAATTTGAAAATTCCTACTTATAGTTTTGGCGGTTAATAGGTTAAATAAAAGCTTATAAAAGTAGCATAGTTTTTGTTAAAAAAATCATGAAAAGAAACAGCTTCAAATCCTTACAAAAATCTGTCGTAATACGATTTCTTTCAAAACGCAGCTACACATGAAATAAATCCTTCAAATACTTTAAGCACTTTGTTTACGACCCCTAGAAGCATGGCTAAACTCATGTGTATTCGGATGCAGAAAAGTGGCATAAGTCTTGCATTTCAAAGTTTCGTATAACTTCATGAATTTTAGTGTTAGATGAATGGGACTTTTTTTGTCTTTCTTTTAAGAGAACAGGAAATTTTTACTAAATATTTCTTATAGGGCGGAGGACCGTATAAAAAATTAAATTTCGTAACTTTTTTAGAAATATTTTTATTGATCCAAACGACTTTCAGAATAATTTTTTACCTTATTTAAAACATTTTTGTAATTGGAACTATAGGTCTATGACTAACGGTTTAGGACTTAGCCACTGAACATCGTTGAGAGTAAAGACACACTGTATAAAATAATAATATAAATGGACGGTCATTTGACGATATATTTTCAAGAGAAACCAATGATTACACTGAAAATCGAATAGACCTTGCACCGCCCTTAAATTTCCAAGAGGAATTATGCTTTATACCATAAATCATAAAGTTAGAAATAACTGCAAATTAATTGCACACACTGATCAATGAAATGAACTCTTAAAAACAAAATCATCTGTCCAAAACATTACAAAATTAAAGCGACTGGATGCCTAAGAAAATGGATGGGTACATAAGAAAATAAATTAGTAAAAAATATTATGGATTGCATGTGGTTCTCTTTATCTCGGAAGTGTTTTTTTCCCCTTGGAATCCTTTATTTTTCAAAATCGTTCTTTTTTTCTCGGAATCGTTCCTTTTTCTCGGAATCGTTCCTTTTTCTCGGATTCGTTCCTTTTTTCGGAACGATTCCGAAAAGAACGACTCCAATGAACTCGTTCATTTCGGTGAACGATTCCGGCTGGAACGATTCCTTAAAAGGAACGATGTTGCCCATCTCTAATTATAAAGTTCATAATAAATTTTTGAATGAAAATATCTAGTGTTTTCATGAATGATTTTGTATTAAGTAGCATATTTTTAGAATTCTCACTCAAAATCAAAAATCCTGTAGTCAATTTATTAGAAATATAAAACAGAAACTCTGTTGAAAATTTCATATATATGCCTTATAAAGAATTTTAGCTATCCTATCAAAGTTGGCAAATCGTGAGAAAATTCGTTCTGAGATAAAAGAAGTTCAAATTACCGCCAGAGAATAACGCGTGGCATAACAAGACAAACAAGTTGGAAATTGCACGTCAAACGTGGCAAATGAGGTGCGTTCATACTATAACTAGTTTTATAAATATTTTTTTGCACCGCATATTGTACTGAATGTATATTTTAGTGCACTTCATAAGTGCATATCAATTTCATTCTGTTCGGAAGGCTGCAACATCATTAAAATGCACTTAAAATAATTTTTTCCCATTGGCCGTAATGTAACAAAAAACTTTTGATTGTCCCTGTAATTAAACTATACATCCGATTTTCATAAAATTGGAAATGACTCGACAAATGTTTGAAACAATTATATATTTAAAATTTCAGACCATTCGGTTGGGTAGTATTTTTTCTGTTATATGCGGACCGGCGGACAGACAGACAGACGGTCGGGCTGAACTACCACCATAGGTGCTTCGTATTTATATAATTACGAACGCACCTAAAAATGTTATATCTCCAGATCTGATCATGATAAAAGCATGCGGTCTGAGGTATTTAACTCTAAAAACCCTTTAAATTTTTGTAAGCAAAAAGAAAATAAAAATAAATAAATAAATATAAATAAATAAATTACATTATTTTGAGAATATTCTGCCCTGGATCCCACTGAAATTGATATACAGGGTGGTCATAAAATAAACTTTGCCGATACATGGAACTCTAGCGGCCGGTCCGTTTAACCGATCGAGATGAGATTTCAGATGTAGTTATGCAGAGGTATGAGCTCGGGATTCTGTGAACGGCAATAAATTGGTGGTTACGGTTATAGGTACAGAAACTTGAAATTTTCGAATGGCAATGCCCATTTTTTTTTTCGTCGCAAAATGCTCAGCGCAATGCGAAAACCCTAAACAGCGCTGGAATGGTACGTGTATTGCAATAAACGGACGCGTTATGCACGCACAAAAAAACAGCTCTGCTAACGGCCAAAAAAAAAAAAAAAAAAAAGTACAGGATCGGGACGCACGGAGGGAGTTTGCATATGACAGAGGCAAGAATCCGTTTTCTACGCTGACTATCTGGCGAACGGCGTTCTGTGATTGGTGTCTTGCATCTATCATATGCAAATTTCCTCCGTGCGCCTGGATAGTGTTTTTTTGGCTGTTCGCAGAGCTGTTTTTTGTGCGTGACCCCCTGTATATCACTGATATGTACTACAGCATTAAAAAAGTTAGAAATTGCGCGTCAAATATGGAAAATGAGGTGCGTTTATACTATAACTAGTTTATAAATATTTTTTGCACTGCATATTGTTACTGAATGTATATTTTAGTGCATTTAAGAAGTGCATATCAATTTCATTCTCTTCGAAAGGCTGTAACATCATTATAATGCACTTGAAATCATTTTTTTCCATTGGTGGTAATGTAACGGAAAACTTTTGACTCTCCCTGTAATTAAACTATCCATCCGATTTTCATAAAATTTGAAACGAGTTGACAAAATTTTGCAACAATTATATATTTAAAATTTCAGACCATTCGGTTGGATAGTTTTTGCTCTGTTATATGCGGACGGATAGACGGATGGACTGAACGATGACTATAGGGGCTACATATTTATATAATTACGAACGCACCTAAAAAGTGTATTTTTAAAGCTGAATTGTTTAAGTAAGATTAAAATGACGCCATTTTCACTACCTTTTCTTTTCATAAACCAGTTGCAATTATGTAACTGTTTACATAAAAAAAGACCCTCGATGTCTTATTTTTGTGGATCAATAAATCTCAACTTGCATCTAAAATAACCTTCCTAGTCTTCCTTAATGGTTCCAACCAAGATTGACGTCAAACATCAGAAGTATTTGCAACGATATGGTTACAAATGTACCAGAGTTAATTACTAAACAAAGTTAATCACGCGCTAAGCTAAGTTTCAGTAAATAATGTCAAATCGCTGTTGACTAATTTATATATCTTTAAAACTTCATACCTTAAATAGAGCTGACAATGATAAATAAAGTTAGTTATGCAAAATTTTTAGTAATATACTTTTTGGTGAATACTTGAACCGAAAATTTTCTTAGTATTTCTTTAATGAGCAGAATAATACGGACAAATAAGTAAGCTTGCTATTTCTTTTATATTCAAGACTAGGGGGCTCTGCCTCCTGCAAGCTACGCTCACCAACCCCCGTTCAGACACCGCAGAATCTAAAAACACGCTAATCTGATCGGTTTAAAAAATATTATAGAAGATTGAATTATACTGAAAAAAGCTGTGCAGATCTCCCTGTAAACGGGTTTCCATTCAATTTCCTTTGATTGTAAAAATTTAAGGCCGAATCAGTTGCTGTTAAGACATCCAATGGTTGTTTTCGTTTTTGATTAAAGAGGATCAGTTAAACATTTGAAAAGAAGCTAAAATAAAATAAATTAAGTATAAGAGTCTTTGTCTCCCGGTATTTTAAAACAATCTCTGTAACAATAGCCTAAGTCATGTGACTATCATCAACAGTTCCAGGCGGACCACTTCGCTTTTTATACTCTAGGGGCCATTTTGGTACTTTAATGTTAGCCAGGCACAGGTGATAAGTCGCCAAATATTATTCTATCGCCATCATTTAATCTATATTATAATAGTTCAAGTCATCAACTGCCATAAACAAATACGGTCTGATCCCTTCGCCGTTCGCCCCACCAGTGGCTGAGAGGTTCTGCTCTCGAAGCTGGTAGACGGGAGATGCTGGGTTCAAACCCAATCGCGCCCGTTGGCCTAACCGTTTCGGAGTTTTCGTGGTATTCTTCGAAACCTTGGATTTTCCATGCGTAAATACGGGTTAGGTTCCCTTAGAAAGACACCCACGGAGGGCACTCCCCCCAGATCCTATATCTTTCGAGTAGATAATCGGCCGTCAAAAATCAACCAATCCTTCGCCGTTCATATGAAAGTTTGGCAAAGATGTCATACACGTCCCATATTGGCAGGATTTTTTAACGACGCCAATTTGGGGAACGCATCAACAGCATAAACAGCAACATCCGGCTTACCATACGAAACAAAATAATGATACTTTGGCGCCAGTTATGTGCCCGTTCCGTATATGACATTGGCGTCAGAAAAAAATCGCGCCAATATGCGACCGTAAGTTTTCCATTTTGATTAAAAAATCAAAAAGTTTTTCGAATAAAACTACATAAAAGTTGCCATGGTCGCAAAGAATTCTAGGTACTGTTACGCTAACAGGATGCAAATCTCGCCAATAGCTTTTTTTCAACTCGCCAGTTAGCATTTTTTTTTCGAGTGGTAATATTTGACCAGATACGGTTATACAGCTTACAGTATACACGGTTACAGATATACAGGTTTGGCGTGATTTTTATTATTTTACGAAAATTTGGCGAAAACCTCGTTTTCAAATACCAGTTTCATATGCATTTTTGGTATTCGTTAGATATCCCGACGACCAAAAATCTATCGTTAAACTATAAGATTAATTGCCAATAATGGTTGATCGTAAATGTCATATTCACTTGACTTTAAGCAAGTTACACGTGTTTACGTCATCAAGTGATTTTTATTTCGACGTTTTATTCGTATATTTATTAATGTTATGCTGATTTATTTGTTCTTTCGTTATTTAAAATAAAAATTATGTCAATTTGTATAATTTGGCGAGTGTTTTGGCGATTTATATAATTTGGCGAAATTGGTCGACGGAATAACTAAGTAGTACTGTATTTCTTAATTATTTTCTATTATTTTCTAAAGGAAATATCAAAAAATAATTAATATTTATAGAACAAAATAATTTATATAATTTGTAAAAAGAAATAAAAGTAAATAAACATTTATTATCAAATAAACAACAGTAGCCGGGTTACCATGTCAACCTTTTCTGAAATATATAAAAAAAATATCTGTTTGATTAAAATTTGAGTTACCATCATTAGAAAAATGTATATAAAATTAGAAAAAACGTAATATTTCGAAAACTAATTCGAATTTAAAAATTCTAATACCAGTGTTGAAATCTGCAGATCAATATTGATTTTTGGTGTTAATTTCATCGCAAAGTATTCCATGTTTTAGGAGAAATCGCCTTGAAACATAATCAGTTGTTTAATCAGTCAATTCATACTTCCGTTTCATAAATTCGTTTCATTAGTATTTTATATATGTAGGGTAGATTAAACCATTCTTCAGTCTGTTAACCTCGAAAATAAAAATATCTGTTATTTTATCGCTAAGTTTAGCTGCTAGTGTATTCGTCGATAAAATTTGTTTTATAATGATCGAATTTTCACCTAATCAGAATTTCAGGTCCTTTTCTTATTCCCAAATAATAAATCGACAAATACTGTTCCATTCGCCACCGTTGGCTTCACAAAGTATTTCCCTACACTGAAAGAATTGCTTTTTTGGTTATAGTAAAATAATCGGAGGTGAAAAGTATATAATAATAAATATTCTTTTGTTCGTTTGCTTCATAATGAAAAAACAAACAAACATAAATTTAGTAATTGCTAATTTCAATAATAATCTCCTGTAACCGGATTCCCCATCCAGAGTCCCTTTAAAACATAAATAAAGCTTTCAACAATATAGTAAGTATGTTAACTGGAGGGTGACTCGATTACGGAAGAGCAGTCCATATCTTTAGTAAAAACTTCTTAATAGAATGGAAGTAATTCAGAAAATAAACGGTCAAGTGAGTATTACTCGCGCACAGAGGGTTCCGTAGAATAAATATATGAATTTGTAATTGTATAATAAAAAAAACCGTTGTTAAAATAATACTAAGATTTTTTTAAAAAACTATACAGCGTAGTGTTATGTATAACAGTATATATTAGAAAGTGTAAATGGATATATCATGAAAGTTCAAAGAGATATGGAACCTAAATAATATCAAATATAGCTATTCTGTATAACTCATTTTTTAATGTTATCCTGATCTGTTTATGATGAACTCAATTCGGTACTGACAATAAAAGCAGTGCATATTCCAACTTCATTTGGTATTTCATAAAACTAAATTCAGCCTAGAAATAACCTACATTTCTACAGTGTAGCTAAAGCAAAACCTTTGTTCAAAGTTTAAATTTGGCATTGTGCTGAACGCGCTTCGAAAGAAAGTCGCAAAGTTGCAACGCCGATTTGGTCATTAAAGCTTTTTTCCAGATAGGTTTTTAATTAACTTTTAAAGTCACTCGAGGCGTATTGAGAGATACACTCAATGCAAACTAGTCGCGAATCCCACAATATTTATGTGATTCATTCTAATTAAAGCTTTCGAAGGCAGTGTCCTTAAAAAAAGCACACCTAATTTTAATTCCAAAACAGACAAACGGCACGAAAATATTTAATTAAAATGTTCCTTTTATCATGTACGTGAAAGTAAGCAAGTTCGTATTTTCTAATAAATTCGTTTATAAATTCTGGTGTCAGTCCATTATTTCATAAGTTTATAAACAGAATTACTCCGCGCCAGAAAGGATTAAGTAGTCGCAGGACTCTTAAAGCTTCAAAATTTTAGAAATTTTGATTTTTTTAGATGTTAAACTCCTATCTTTTCTGAATACTTTGATATAATTGTTTCCTTGAAATTCCCATTAGAACAGAAGTTATGGTTTTTAGAATTATACTCGCTCAACAGCTGAAGCGGCGTTTCCGAAACTTCGAAGTAGTTTTTCTCCAAATGTCGTTTTTTGGGCATAACGCACAGAATACCTCAAAAATTTCTGAATATTTTTTCATGAAATTTTCAAAACATATATTTCATGTTAGTCTGTATAAACTGAACCGAAAACTTCCTTTTTATTGTTCAAAAAAATATTTTTTTATGTGATTATACTGTTGAAATTTTCAAAATTTTGTATTAGCTAAATGCAACATTGCATTAAAAATATAAATATGCTTTAAATGCAAATTTACTTAAGTTCACAGTAATTATTATAATCTGAAGTATAAGTAAGCACTAAAATTTTCATTCTAGTTGCAATATTTATTTTCTAATCCTGCAAACTGTTATGCCAATTTTCTGTTCGACGAATGTCAAACAGTTTCGAGCTCCCTGTAAATACTAATTTTGCATCTTGCAATTTTTTAAATACATTAAATGAAAGAACATACTTATATCTTTCATCCCAATTAAAATTGTCTTTTAAAGTCATATACATTTTAAGACATTTAATGTTGAAAATGGTCTTTTTTCCCCACATTTTTTGTCCTGTGACCCCTGAAATTAGTATGTTTTTAACAATTTGACATTTATTGCTTTTATACTGTTACTGGACATTACATTACACATATATATCATTAAAACTTGTTAACTAGGCATAGAGTATGCCTCCCCTGTCATTGTGTATGTCCAAACTGACCGTATCTTTAAGGGTTAATATCTCGGCTAATTACCAATGATTTTTTTCGAAATTCATTATCAACAAGGCTTTTATACTTCTGCTACGATAGATACATCCAGCGATGCTCAACAATTTTTCCAAATGCCCGTAAATCGAAATTTGTGTGTAACAGAAAAATGCGATTTCCTCAAAAACTATGTGACCTATGGTGATCGCTATAATTTTCCGGCAAGGTTTAAATTAACGTCTACTACCTCTAATTTTTTCATAATTTTAGTCTCAGTAGATTCGCGATTAGATGGGGGGGGGGGGCATATTTTTGCGCTACATTTTCGACAATATTTTTGAAAATATAATACCTAAAATTAAAAGGAATGTATTTTTGAGTTCAGCGTTCCGAATGCTTTCACACAATACCCCACACGATTTACAAAGAAAATAATTTCTTTTTCAAGTACCATAATTAGCCCCAGTAAATTTTTACTAAATATACATATGAATGTTTATTAATCTGAAAATATGTGGGTCAATGGTCTTTATTACTTCCCCGAATTTGAACTTTCCATGTTCCATAGTTTACGAGTAAAATGGCTGTGACAGACAGACAGACACAGGAGTGATCTTATAATGGTTCCGTTTTTACTTTTTAAGTACGGAACCCTAAAAACTAAAAAGAAATTACGAATTAAAAAGAACATCGAAAATTTCATGCAGCAAGCAATTTTTATTGCAAAATTTGCTTTTGAAGTATAGTTGCAGCATTAACGTAAAATTGCACAAATCTCATTAAGAATAATCTTTAGATCCTAACTTTTGAAGCAGTGAATTTTCTATAAACGGAATTGTCAAATGTTAAAAGAAAAAAATAGAATGAACACTATTCGCTGATCTTAGTTCGAAGCTATAAAATCAAAAACTTGGGAAAATAAGCCGTTTATATTCCCGTAGTAAAATATGTCGAAAAATAATTTAAATGCCTAAAATTAAATTATTTTACCATATGTGACTGTACACTAAAATTTAAATATGACTGAAATTTTAAAATATTGACTATTACTATCTAGTAATATATTGAAACGTTAAGGTAATTCTGTAAAATCAGTCCAGTTCAAAATTTACACATTTGCGCATGCGTGAAATTAAATTTAGAATCTCTTCAACTTAGAGAACGGTATAGGACAAGATCCGATTAGAGCAGTGGTCGAAAGCATCAGTCTAAAGCTTTGAAGTTTTGTAGAGGAAGCGGGTTCGACCCCAACGACCGGAAAAATGATTTCTGTAATAGTTTTGACAAAAATTAATTTCAATAATGGCATATTTTATTAAGAGGAAAACTTATACGATTTGTATCTTTATTATTATTCTTATTTGAATGCTTTATAATTTTAAAAAATTAACACTCAACAATATTTTTTTAAATAACTAGGGGGCTCCGACCTCTGCAAGCTACGCTTACCAACCCCCGTTCAGACACCGCAGAATCTAAAAACACGCTAATCTGATCGGTTTAAAAAATATTATAGAAGATTGAATTATACTGAAAAAAGCTGTGCAGATCTCCCTGTAAACGGGTTTCCATTCAATTTCCTTTGATTTCAAAAATTTAAGGCCGAATCAGTTGCTGCTAAGACATCTAATGGTTGTTTTCGTGTTTGATTAAAGAGGATCGGTTAAACGTTTGAAAAGAAGCTAAAAATAAAATGAATTAAGTGTACAGAGTCTTTGTCTTCCGGTATTTTAAAACAATTTCTATAACAATAGCCTAAGTCATGTGACTATCATCAAGAGTTCCGGGCGAACCACTTCGCTTTATATATTCCTGGTGCCATTTTGGTAATTTAATATTAGCCAGGTACAGGTGATAAGTCGCCAAATATTATTCTATCGCCATCATTTCATCTATATCATAGTAGTCCAAGTCATGTAACTGCCATGAATAAATACGCTCTGATCCCTTCGCTTTTCATATGAAAGTTTGGCCCAGATATCATATACGGCCCCATATTGGCGCGATTTTTTTCCGATGCTAATTTGGGGAAAAGATCAACAGCATAAACAACAACATCCGGCTTATCAAATCAAGAAAAATAACGATACTATGGCGCCAGTTAAGTACCCGTTGCGTATATGACATTGGCGTCAGAAAAAAATAGCGCCAATATGGGACCGTATGTATGGCATCTGTGCCAAAAGTTTTCCATTTCGATTAAAAAATCAATTTTTTTTCGAATAATACTACATAAAAGCATTGTCGCAAAGAATTCTTGGTACTGTTACGCTAGCCGGGTGCAAATCTCGCCAATAACTATTTGTCAACTCCCAGTTAGCATTTTTTTTTCCAAGTGGTAAATTAAAACATTGCTTTGAAGTTGAAATTAAATGTCATCGTTTGTTACATCATTTAATATTTGGCCAGATGCCATATACGCACCCGGTTTGGCGTGATTTTTTTTACGAAAATTTGGCGAAATCCTCGTTTTCGAATACCAGTTACATATGTATGTTTGGTACTACTTAGTTATCCCGTCGAACAAAAATCTATCACCAAACTATAAGATTAAATGCCAATAATAGTTGATAAATGTCACATTCACTTGACTTTAAGCAAGTTACACGTCTTTACGTCATCAAGTGATATTTATTAAGACGTTTTATTTGTATATTTATTAATGTTATACTACTTTCTTTGTTCTTTCGTTATTTAAAATAAAAATTATGTCAATGTGTATCATTTGGCGAGTGGTTTGGCGATTTATATAATTTGGCGAAATGGGTCGATGGAATAACTAAGTCGTGCCGCATTTTTTAATTATGTTCTATTATTTTTTTATTTTTAAAGGAAAATAACAAAAAAAAAAAAATTAACTATAGAACAAAACAATTTATGTAATTTAAAAAAAGAAAATAAAGTAAATAAGCACTTATTATTAAATAAACAACAATAGCCGGGTTACCATGTCAACCAAAATAATGCCATTTTGGCGCCAATTAGGTACCCCGGTGCGTATATGACATCTGTGCCTAATATTTTTATTTTCATTTCGTTTAAAAAGAAATAAAGAAGTGAAAGCCATTTATTTTAAATGTTTCTGTTTGTATTAAATAAAATGATAATGAAATACAAATTGAATTATGAATAAAAGTAACATGATACATTTCTTAGCATACATTTCAGGGAGGCCAAACTTCTCGCCAAATTAGTTTAAAATAGTAACCTTTTCTAAAATCTGAAAAAAAAAAATATATCTGTTTGATTAAAATTTGAGTTGCGTTCATTAGAAAAATGTATATAAAATTAGAAAAAAATTAATATTTCGAAAACTAATTCGAATTTAAAAATTCTAATACCAGTTTTGAAATCTGCGGATCAATATTGATTTTTGGTGTTAATTTCATCGCAAAGTATTCCGTATTTTAGGAGAAATCGCGGTGAAACATAATCAGTTGTTTAACCAGTCGATTCAAAGAATCGTTACATTTCAGCCGTTTCATATATTCGTTTCATAAATTCGTTTCATTAGGATTTTATATATACGAGGTGGAAACCGCCGAATTTCGACGAAAGAAAATGTTTGCAAAGGAACTGTTGCATCAAATTTATAATACATCAGCAACAATAATTAGAATAAAAAATCCATATTACACTTGTTAATTTAACTCTCCAAAGACTGACCTAAGATTAACAAAATACTTTTTTTATAAACTTCAACTGTTAAAATTATTGAAAATTTAAATTTAATTCATATACGTCATCAGTAAAATATAATCAAGATAAGTAATTTTGATTAAGTTATTAATTCATGCTTGGTATTACGGAATGAAAAATCCGCAAAAATGATTTCACCTTGACATAATCATAGAATTTTTCTACATTTACATCTAAACCAAATCAAGTCATTTTCCACGTTTCACATCCATATTAACCATTTAAAAACATTTTAATGCGCAATAGGTTATTAATAAATATATTTTCAAGCTTGAAGTCACGTTTGTCAACTATTACAACTTTTCGTGTTAAAATTCCCACTCGTGATTTGAGGTCTTAGTATAATCTCTGTACCTGCGCGTAAAAATTCCAGAATTTTATAACTTTTAGACGTATTCAAGGGGAAATATCTCGTTTTATCAAATAAAATTATCGTTTACTTTTAAATATGACGTCATTTTCAGTCGCTGAAATATTTTGCCTATTGACTCAAACTCAATATCAGCGAAATGAAAAAATAGTGAAATATAACAGCATCATCAGAGAAATTGTGTATTTTTTTAAGCGTAACGTCATTTTCTGTTCAAATTTTTAAAAATATATTTTTAATTGTAATGAGAAAATGGCATCAGTAAGAATATAATCAATAAATAAACTAATCCACTTTTAATAGAAATGAAGCACTTCAGTTGCCACGATTAGAAAATTGGTATTAAAAACTATAAAAAAATTAATATCTCAAAAATAAATTGAGATACAGCTTTCAAACAAATTGCATTTAAAAGTGCATTTTTTTTCTGCATACGACGGTGTAAACATTTAAAATGTGGGATGTTTAGAAGTTTAAAAATTTGCAGTAGCGAAAATTGCAAAAGCGAAATTTCATTTCAAATTTCAAAGTGTTGCCATTCGCAGAATGACGTATGCGTTACGCACAGATATGTTTGTCCTTTATAATATAGATAGGGTAGATATTATAATTATAAACATAAAAAAATTATAATTATTTTTAAAATACTAAATGGCTCAGCACCCTACGAGCTACGCTCGCCAAACCCCGTTCAGGCACACCAAAATTCAAAAAGCACGCTAATTTGATAGGCTTTACAAAATTGAATTAAAATTTAAAAAAACAGTAGCGATCTCTCTGTAAACGGGTTTCCATTCGTTTTCCTTGGATTGGGGATTTTTAAGGCCAAATCTGCTGCTATTAAGAGATACAGTGGCTGTTTTCGTATTTAATTAAAAAAATTAGTTAAACATTTGAAAATAAGCTCATGTAAAATGAATTATGTAAACAGTGTCATTGTCTCCCGGTATTTTTTAACAGCGCTATAAGATAGTTCTTTTAAATAATTCATTTTAAATGTATCGTTTCAAATCTGACGTAATTTACACCAAAGTTTTATTTCTCTTATTAATATTCACGTAAAAATACTCTTGTTGTTAGAAGGAAATATTATTTGCGCTGTCTTCGAATTCGCGATAATAGTTGAAAAGATTATCTCAAAATATCTCGTGCAAATATATTTTTTAATTTAAATTGTTTTGCTATATTTTTTGCCATTTTAAATATGACGTAATTTCCTTAAATTACAAGTTTTAACGCATAATAATGATTTTTTTTATTTTAAGATTTTGTTTCTCTTTTAAAATTCAAGTGCAAATATGGTTCGGCACAGATGTCATATCCATATTGGCGCAATTTTTTTCTGACGCCAACTTCATATACGCAACGGGTACTTTGCTGGTGCTAAAGTATCGTTATTTTGCTTGATATGGTAACCCGGATGTTGCTGTTTATGCTATTAATGTTTCGCCAAATTGGCGTCGGAAAAACATTGAGCCAATATGCGCGTATATGACATCTGTGCCTATGGTTCTTATGACGTAATTTTCTTGCTTTTAACATGTAATTATTTAATTCTAATTTTAAAGTTTTTTTTTCTGTTTGTAATAGTCACGTGTAAATAAATTTTTAATTTGAAGTAAACATTATCGTTTGCGCTGTTCATACAACTGGCAACAGTTTAAATTAATAACATTTTCTAAAATTTGTAAAAAATATCTCTCGAAATGCTGAAAATTTGAATTTAAAATTGAAATAAAACCTCAAAAAATGAGTCAAATAAGAAAAATAAATGCAATCTGCACACCAGGAACTTATAACGTATTAAATGATCTAAAAATGATTAAATTCTCATGTATAGTTTCTGCTCCAATAAAACTTTTTTAATGGAACGATTTTGTCCAACTTTAGCAATAAATATCTCATAAAATAATTCTTCGGTTTGAAAACTGCCTGCATCAGCGAGTTTATCAAACATTTCTCTATAATACCACCGATTTTCATATTTTTTAATGCAACAGTTTTTTTAATATTAACGATCAAAGGCCGTGCTTAAGCATTGAAATTGGATGCGATCTACCCGGAATATCTACGCAGATTTTCATTGGTCCATTTCCAAATCAAAACTTTTTTTTTATATATAGAAGGATAATTTTATACTTAAAATAATTAAGCTAAAATACTTTACATGCAATTATCAACTAAATAAATTGAGCTGATCTACAATTTTTGCTATATTTTCTAACCATTATCAAGAATATATGCGTATGTGGGTCAGACAGAAAAGTTTGCCATTCTTTTCCTTAAAAAATGTAAAAGAAAATGGAAAGAAAGAAAAATATTCACATAATAACTATAAGAGAAATTACCTTATATTCATGGTTTCATATCTAAAAAATGTATAAAAATGTAAAATAATATTCAAGTAATAAAACAATATGTATTAGAAATCCTTAGCTGTATCAAGTTTCAAATTTAGGCTTTTGGAGAATAAGGCTTAATAAAATTCATGACAGCTTTTAATGGCCGTGTAATTAAAAAAAAAAAAAAAAAAAAAAAAAAAAAAAAAAATGCTAAATAAAGTTGTTTAAAAAAAAATTAGATCGTAGTAAGTAAAAATAAATGCTCTATCCAATATTTGTAGTTAAACTGCTGATAAAAATCAGGCATAATTGGTTACACATTATAAACTAAAAGTTCTTTCACTACATTGAATAGGTTTCACTGACAGCACGATCTATCGTCTGAACCCTTTATCTACTGCATCATCATGTACTGCAATTTTTTTTTCATGTACTAGGGGGCTCTGCCCCCTACGAGCTACGCTCGCCAACCCCCGTTCAGGGACACCAAAATCAAAAAAGCACGCTAATTTGATTGGCTTTAAAAATATTGAATTAAAATTAAAAAAAAAAAAAACAGTAGCGATCTTTCTGTAAACGGGTTTCCATTCGTTTTTCTTGGATTGGGGATTTTTAAGACCATATCTGCTGCTGTTAAAAGATACAATGGCTGTTTTCGTATTTAATTAAAAAAATTAGTTAAACATTCGAAAATAAGCTAATGTAAAATGAATTAAGTAAACAGTGTCATTGTCTCCCGGTATTTTTTAACAGCGCTATAAGATAGTTCTTTTAAATAATTCATTTTAAATGTATCGTTTTAAATCTGACGTAATTTACACCAAAATTTTATTTCTCTTATTAATAATCACGTGAAAATACTTTTGTTGTTAGAAGGAAATATTATTTGCGCTGTCTTCGAATTCACGATAATAGTTGAAAATATTATCTCAAAATATCAAGTAAATGTCTCGCGCAGATATATTTTTTAATTTAAATTGTTTTGCCATATTTTTTGGCCATTTTAAATATGACGTAATTTCCCCCATTTACAGATTTTAACGCATAGTAATGATTTTTTTATTTTAACATTTTGTTTCTCTTTTAAAATTCCAGTGTAAATATGGTTCTTATGACGCAATTTTCCTGCTTTTAACATGTAATCATTTAATTCTAATTTTAATTTTTTTTTCTGTTTACAATAGTCCCGTGTAAATAAATTTTTAATTTGAAGTAAACATTATTGTTTGCGCTGTTTATACAGTTGGCAACAGTTTAAATTAATAACATTTTTTAAATTTGTAAAAAATATCTCTCGAAATACTGAAAATTTGAATTTAAAATAGAACTAAAACCTCAAAAAATAGTCAAATAAAAAAATAAATAAATGCAATCTGCACACCGGGAACTTATAACCTATAAAATGATTTAAAAATGATTAAATTCTCATGTATAGTTTTTGCTCCAATAAAACTTTTTTAATGGAACGATTTTGTCCAACTTTAGCATTAAATATTTCTGAAAGTAATTCTTCGATTTGAAAACTGTCTGCATCAGCGTGTTTATCAAATCTTTCTTTATAATACCACCGATTTCCATATTTTTGTATACGACAGTTTTTTTTTAATATTAACAAAGAAAGGCCATGCTCAAGGCATACTTAGATACTACTACAGGCAGACTGATTTGCGTTTAATGTATGAAGTCGCTCGCCAGAGGACTCTGATACCTGCCTAAAATTGAAATTTGACTCTGACCGTAACTGAAACAACCTGGGAAGGGTATATATGTAAACAAACACCAAAATTACGTCATGTCGCCATGGTTACGTTTACAATTCTGCTGACATTCCAATCAAGTTTAGAAATGACAGCTAATTCGAATACAGCTGTTAAGAGTTATTATAAACTGTCCATATCAATGTAAATGTAAAGTTCTATTTATTTAAGTGACTAATATAATGTGTTTCTCTTTAAAACTGTTAAACCAACACACATGAAAATATATAAATAAAAAAACACATGCTTAGTCTAAAACATGAATGTCACAAATTTATTTGGTACAACTTAGTTATCCCGCCGACCAATTTCGCCAAATTATATAAATCGCTAAAACACTCGCTAAATTTTACAAATTGACATAATTTTTATTTTAAATAACGAAAGAACAAATAAATTAGCATAACATTAATAAATATACAAATAAAACGTCGAAATAAAAATCACTTGATGACATAAACACGTGTAACTTGCTTACAGTCAAGTGAATGTGACATTTACGATCAAGCATTATTGGCATTTAATCTTATAGTTTGGCGATAGATTTTTGGTCGACGGGATAACTAAGTACCATTTATTTACTATTTTCGCTGCTGAAACAGTAAAACTGATGGAAATTTTTTTTAATATATTAAAATACTCATAAAATTCCTTGTAATAATTAATAAATGTAATTTATTAAGTAACAAATACCTTTACATGATTTAATCAAAATTACTTGGATAACATAGAATATTGCAACGATATTTAAATCCGTGATCACCATTTCTTTCTCTGATTAAAAATAAGAATATTTAATGTTTAAAGAAGATCGGCCTTTTTTTCTTCTTCTTCTTCTTCTTGTTCTTGGTTCGGGCGATATTAAAAACAAATATTTTACCGCTAACATTAAATTAATCAAAAATAGCTGCTTCAAGTCAGTTATGAGAACTGTAGTTTGATAAAAATCAAATTTTAATTTTAAAACGTGTATATGAAACCAAGCTATTTTTATATAAATACGGGACATTCAAAAAAGAATAACAGAACCGGCATTTTTCATGAATGAACCAAACGATCAAGGTAAACAATAAATAATTTTGCTAATCTTAAAAGTATGTGTAACACTAAAATGCTACAATTTGTGTAAAATAGCCTTTTAAATCGAAGGAAATTGAAGAATATAAATATTTAAGGCACAGATGTCATATTCACCCCACATTGGCGCGATTTGTTTTCGGTTGCCGATTTGGCGAAAACATCAACAGCATAAACAATATAATCCGGGTTACCACATCAAGCAAAATAACGACACTTTGGCGTCAGTTAAGTACCCGTTGCGTATATGACATTGGCGTCAGAAAAAAATCGCGCCAATATGGGGCGAATATGACATCTGTGCCATATTTAATTTATTACATGAAAATACGATCAATGATTCTGAAATCTCGACGATGAGAAACAAGCTTCTATCTGGGCAGGGTATAAATGTAAACAAAGAGCACGTTGTGATGTTTTGGTTCGGGGTTTGAAGTTGGATCCGACTTCACTTTTTCGGCGAAATGCGCGGGCCGTTATGTATCACAGTAGGCTATGGCCATGCTTAAGCCAAGACTCCCTTATCATAAAACAGACTTGACGATCCGGAGAAAGTCTATGGGTGAAAATGTCCCTGATAATTGCCAACTTATTAGCTGACTTTGTCCCGTAAGTTACGCCACCTGGTGTATACTCCTGGTAATACTCCATAAACAAATGCATAGTAAAAAATTGAAAATGTTGTGTTATTGGCAAAATTGTATAAAATATTTTTCGAATTCCAGTAAAATAAAGGCGTAGAAAAAAGATTTCGCACAACTATGTTCTGGCTTTAAAAAATGAAACATATCAAAAATGAAGATTTAAATATAAGATTTATTGATATTTTTTCAGGGTACTTGTTAATTATCCCGTCGACCAATTTCGCCAAATTATATAAATCGCCAAACTACTCACCAAGTTCTACAAATTGACACAATTTTTTATTTTAAATAACGAAAAAACAAATAAATTAGTATAACATTAATAAAAATACAAATAAAACGTCGAAATATTGGTTTTATTGGCCATTATTGGCATTTAATCTTAAAATTAATTAATTTATGGCAAACCATTATTGGCATTTAATCTTACAAATTAGCGACAGTAATTTGGTCGACGGGATAACTAACAAGTACCATTTTCAGTATATAGGACTTTGCGGGTTATTTTTTTTTTTAATCTTGGCACAATTTGGGCTTCGAAAAGAGCGATTTGTTGCCGATTGATATAAACAGTTATGAAAACAAAACTTATGAACTGTCAGCTTGTTTTATAAGAATTTACGGCACAGATGTCATATACGGCCCCATATTGGCACGATTTTTTTTCGACGCCAATTTTGCGAAAACCTCGTTACCATATCATCTATATCCGGATAACCATATCAAGCAAAATAACGACACTTTGGTGCCAGTTATCCGGTGCGTATATGACATTGGCGCCAGAAAAAAAATCGCGCCAATATAACATCTGTGCCGAATTTACATGTATAAATTTAGTTTCTAGATATTATTATTGTTTTTTATATACGATTTGTTTATATTTGTATATAAAATAGGTACATGCCTTTTTTATATTAAATAAATTGTACAAATATTGGAAAAATATTGCTTCTTTATGTGAAACAGTGAATATGCTTCCAGAAATTACGTTGCCAAATTTTCTTCTCTCGCCAAGGGCCCTATACTTGAAAAATACCGATTTATTATTATATAATGTAGTATTAGCTAATGTTCTGTAATCTGTTCCACAGTCAAAGTTGACTGCAAAAACGCGATGCTGGAATAATGTGGTATCAAGTATACGGTTTAAAAATAAAATTAATTTTGTGCCAAACTACACTTACGCCAATTGGCTCTAGGTCTGATTAAGGAAGAATACTCAAATTAAGATTTACAAACACCAAAATCGTAGCATGACAAGAATACGGTATTTGCGGAAAGTTGAGGGACATGTATAAATTTAAGTGATTATTAAACTTTATTTTTCCAATTTTTTTAGTGTTTATGACTTCAGTCTCTTTTTATGTGTATCTATGCGTGTTTTAACTTTCCTAAAATACTTTGATACATTTTAGGAAAACTTACATAATATATGTGAGTTAAAACAAGGAAATTAATTACGCACCAAACTGTGCCCGCCAAGATATGCCAATTGGCTGTGGAGCCAATTATGAAACTTTCCATAGATTAATACATACAAACTTTATATGAAAAAACAGTGAAGCTTTCATCTAAAGTATGTTAAACTGAAATGATCCCCCATACCTTCAAAAATAAAACAAATGATAGGCCAATAAATAAATAAATGAGACTGTGCATTGAAACAAATTGAAGGAGCGATGTTAAATTAATACTGTAAGGTGAAATTAATTGTGAAAAGAAAAGAAATAGCAGAAATAAAATAAATCACATATTTGAAAATATAAAAGAGAAAATGAAATATTTTACATTTTCCGGATCTAGATGCTATCCATTTATTTCAATAACTAATATCTCTGAGAAATTCATGGTAAAATAATTTTCTTTCCTGATTATTATTACTATTATTATCATCATTTATTTACATAACGGAATACAGCAGTAAACATTTTTTGTTTAACAGTAAAATAAGTTCATTTTTTAAATAAAATGTCTAGAACATATGAAAATTTTAAGATTAACAACTATCATTTGCAAACTACAAAGCACATCGTAAAGAAAATGGTAAAAGACAAATGGAAAACAAATTAAAAAATATTTCTGTTTCTCACGTTAGATGGCGCTAGTCACGGAAAACTATGTGGTTTCTAACCACGTGTACAGCGGACAAAGGAAACTTAGTGATTGCGAGGCCTGTTATTTCGATAAGGAGGCCTTGGCTTAAGCATTGAAATTGGATGAGTTCTACCCGGAATATCTACGCAGATTTTCATTGGTCCATTTCCAAATCAAAACTTTTTTTATATATAGAAGGATTTTTTTTCAGTTACTACAATGAAAATTAAAGGATATTCATAAAAAGATACTCACCCATGAGAAATTTAATTAGTTAGAGGTAATTAATTAAAGTGTTATTTGAAAGTAACGTCAGTACACTATGCCTAAAATATTCTCGTAACAGAAAATCTACGTGGTATGTCAAATAAAGTTTAAACTCTTAAAAATGCTTAATAACAAGAAGACATTCGCAAGCTGACAATAAAAATATATTAAATTGACATAGTTTTATTTTACACATGAAAAATGAGTAAAAATTGAAATTTGATGGCATTAATCCTTTCCGGCGCGGAATAATTCTGTTTAGTAACTGACGCATTGATAGATTGACGCCGGAATTTATAAACGAATTTATTAGAAAATACGAACTTGCTTATTTTCAAGTACGTTATAAAAGGAAAATTTTAGTTAAATATTCTGGGTGCCAGTAAAATAAAAATTAGGTGTCCTTTTTTAAGGACACCGCATGTGAAAGTGTTAAAAAAATTATTTTTCTTTTTTAGATTTCGATCTTTTTAGCAGTCCTTTAATTATGCTACGCCTATATTCCAGGGACATGTTCTCCCGTATCTCCCCTAATGCAATATATGAATTTACAAATGTCATTTCTAGCATAGCAAAAAAGAATAGGTGCCACAACTTTCTCGAGTTTCTATAAAAATAATAATGAAACAGGAAAGAAATACCAGGAAAATCATTACTACACTACAATTTAGTAATTACATTATAAAGCAGATAACAACGATGGATAATTACACAGACTAAAAGTAAACAAGAAGTTTTTCTCCAACACCCAATGTACTGGCGGTACTAAGTACCACTGTGAAATTCAACTGTTAAATCAAATACATACACCGCTCACCTAAAATAGCTAGTCAAATTGTATTTTAAGATTATGATGAACACGTAAAGAAAGTCTAACACTTATCTTATATCATTTACTGTGTTTGCAGCAATAAAAAGAGACGAGCGTGACAATCTATACAAAATGTCGGCACAAAACACATCGATTGTATCAAAGATAGCCTCCTTCCTTGCTAAAATAACAAACTTAGAACTACTGCTGCCATGTATCCTGATAAAGTGAACTTAAAAGAGAGTTTTTGCAAAGCGCCATTAGAATATTAGTAGTATTCACCATGGGATGAAAGTTTAAAGTGAGGATTAGTTATAAGTATCGTCAGTAAATAAAGGGTTAAACCAATAGGAATCATGCAATATAGAAATTTTACACGATTTCAATAATTAATTTAAAAGCAACTAATTAAAAATTCAAGAGTTTTTCTAATGAAAAATTTAAGTTATTTATCGTCAAATCTTGACGGGTGATAATCTTGACGAGTTGTTTAAATCGACAGTGAATAATGCGCTTTGGTATATGGTTTAGGGAAGCATGTTATAATTCATATTAGAAATATAGCCTTAAAAAATGACGGAAAATGTAATATATAGATCTGTTATATACAGTTTTTTTCGCTTGTTCCGCAGTGATAGATGAAAATAACACATTTTATAAAAGAAACACATTTATGAAAAACTATGTATAATGCATACATAAAAAATGCAATATCAGTGTAAATTAACATTTGGTCCGAAAAATTCAGGATATACGACGTTTTTTTGTAAGAACTTTTTTATTATTTAAAAGCTGACCTTGCTTTTCAGTATCTTCGACATATATTTTTAACTATCCTTCCTCTTTACATCTTGAAATAATTACGTATAGTTGTCCATGAGAAAAAAACCAGTTCTTTTAAATACAGTCCGACTGTAGAAAATGTTTATCCTTCTAACTTATTCATCCTATTTGTAAATGACAGTATAAATGAAAATTTCATTCATATCAATTCATTTCCTTCATTACTCATTCATTTCAAATGAAAAATACTATAACTTATTGAAAAAAGGTATTTCTTTGTTAAAAAACATATTCTATATTACATCTCTACTTCATTATTATTTTTCCAATCAAAGAACAGAACAAACCTAACAAAAAAACCGTTGCCGCTTTGAGTTGCCATTATCGTCTGCATGAGAAAAAATAATAAACAGTATAAAAACCATAGAGGTAATTCAGTGTTGGATGAATGCCAACATCAGTTCCTTTTCCTCATGTAGACTTTTTCATGGTGCTGCGACCGGCGGTGACGTCATTAACATTGTATTAAAAGAGAGGCGAAATAGTAACTCAATGAGCAATTTTTTTTATGTGGAGCGAAATTTTTTATGTGAACGATTCTCAAATGTGAATGACTCACCATAACAGCTCTATGCTTGTTTACATTAGGAAAATTAAACACGGTTTCTGAAATGGTTTAACGATAGCGCAAAACATTAAACTTTCTCTCTATTCTAAAAAAAAGTAACTACCGCTGTCACCGCCGCCGCCGGTTTTGAATTTTTTGTGACCGGAGGTCTTTCTTCGTTAATATTGAGAAAAATAATGCATACAAAAATATGAAAATTAGTGGTTTTATACAGAAATGTTTGATAAACACGCTGATGCAGACAGTTTTCAAATTGAAGAATTATTTTAAGAGATATTTAATGCTAAAGTTGGACAAAATCGTTCCACTAAAAAAGTTTTATAGCAGCAAAAACTATACATGGCAGTGTAATCATTTTTAGATCATTTTATTCGTTAGAATTTGCCGGAGTGCAGATTGCATTAATTTTTTTATTTTGACTCATTTTTTCAGGTTTTATTTCTATTTTAAATTCAAATTTTCAGCATTTCTTGAGATATTTTTTACAGATTTCAGAAATTTGTACTAATTTAAACTGTTGCCAACTGTATAAAAAGCGCAAGCAATAATGTTTGCTTCAAATTAAAAATTTATTTACACGTGACTATTATAAACAGGAAAAAACTTTCAAATTAGAATTAAATAATTACGTATAAAAAGCAGGAACTTATTAAAAATTACGTCATAAAAGGTATACACGTGAATTTTAAAAGAGAAAGGATATTGTAAAATAATAAATTCATTAACATGCGTTAGAAGTCTTAGGAGAAATTAAGTCATATTTACGTCACATTATAGTTATTACATAAAATGAACACAAAATAATGTTGCAAAAAAGTTTAAATTTAGAAATTGCGCTAGACATTTATTTGATATTTTGAGAATTAATTTAAAATGTCTCATTTAAAAGAACTTTCTTTTCTCTTTGTTAAAAAATACCAGGAGACAAACTCTCTTTACTTAATTACTTTTATATTAGCTTATTTTGAAATGTTGTTACACGTGTATACGTCATCAAGTTATTTTTATTTCGACGTTTTATTTGTGTTTTTATTAATGTTGTACGAATTTATTTGTTCTTTCGTTATTTAAAATAAAAATTATATCAATTTGTATAATTTGGCGAGTGGTTTCGCGATTTATATAATTTGGCGAAATTGGTCGACAGGATAATCAAGTAGTACCGCAGCGGATTTCGCGTTAAAATTCCCCAATCAAAGAGAAATGAATAGAAATTCGTTTATAGGGAGATCGCCACGGTTTTTTAAATTATAATTCAATCTTTCGAAATCTTTTTAAAGCCGATCAAATTAGCGTGCATTTAGAGTCTGCGGTGTCTGGGCGGGGGTTGGCGAGCGTAGCTCGTAGGGGGCCGAGCCCCCTAGTTCTAATAGAAAAATATGCTGAACATATGCTGTTTTTATAGAAAAATGTGCTGAACAGACGGGATTAAAGATAGAAGAAATAAATGTAAAAAAAAAAAAAATTGAAAGACATACTTTCATTAATATTCACAAAAATGTATTTTTTTAATGCTCTAAAAAGTGGGAAATTTTTGGGATTGAAATGAAATTGTTTTATTTTCTCATGCCCAAGAAAAAAAATGAAAAATTGGGCGCCAATTCAATTTAACTTTTAAGTTTTTTTAATGATATTATATTATGTACGTTACCTATGTATATATATATATATATATGTATATAAAGTTGACGCCCACGCTTTCATTTTTTTCTCCTCAGCATAGGAAAATAAAACAATTTCTTTTCAAGCCCAAATATTATTTGCTACTTTTTAGTGTATTTAAAAAAAATATATATATTTTTTAACATTTTTATACAATTTTAATGAACGTATGTCTTTCAAAAAATAAAAATAAATAAAAAAATAAATAAAAATTTAGAAAAATACATATATTTAGTTTTTAATTTTTTTTTAGTCAAACAACTCTTTTTTAGTCTTATTTTACATTTATTAACCATTTGGAAATGGTTGTTGTTTTCGGTCGAGGATGGGGCCAAATGATGCTCGCATTTTATTTTTTTTAACGAAATTCAACGATGATCTTTACTTTTAGAAGAATTTTTATTTGAATAGGTAATAGAAAGGCATAAAATCGTTAAAAATTGTTTGAATAGGTAATCGAAAGGCATAAAATCGTTAAAAATTGAAAAAGTTACAAAATGGGTAGTCGCAAATTATCAGATATGGAAAAATCCAAAGCCAAAGAGCGACGCCGAAATGAAAATCGTCTCTCAAAGCAAAAATCGAGGTCTTCAACTCATTATGTAGGCCATGAAAATCGAGGTCTTCAACTGATTATTTAGCCCATGAAAATCGAGGTTGGCGTTTTTTTAAAAAGCTTGTTGTAATTCGGGTATCAGAAAGTGAGATTTGTGGTCAAATCATATAAACAGCTATGAAAATCAAATAAACAAACTTTTAAGTTTATTTATTGTCTGAGCGAAGCGAAGGCTAATACTCAACGCAATATTACAGCTACGATTGATATTAAGGCCATGTCCTACTAAAAAAAAAAAGCCCCAATAAAAAATTTCGTCAAGCATAACTCAAAAAATATTTGCCGGATTTCGTTTCTGGTTGCACCAGAAGGTACCTATGAGGGTCGCCTACTGAATGCACCTACTATGAAAAATAAGTTCCAAACCGCTTAAAAATTATACAAAAAAAACCGATAAAAAAGCAAAATTTATCTGCATACGTCACAGATATTTGTTGTGCGTCACTTTCACTGGTAGATGTTTTCGTAGACAACTGGTTTGAACACATGGAGTAAATAATAATAAAAAAAAACGCACGCAGTAATAATGAAGTGCCATAAAAAATTTAAATTTAATCAAACAGGAAAAGAAATCTGTTTGTTATTCCATTAAAAAGAAAAAAGGCATAACAACTTTGATTTGAGATTTTGCGATAATCTTTCAATAGCATTTTTTAATCGCCAAAAGTATATTTTATATTTCGCGTGTGAAAATTAGAAACAATTATATGATGCTTAATAAAATATTTTGCTTTATAGCATCATTTTTTCTTATTTTCTTTATTTTTTAGGGTTTCGTACATCTGACAAAACCCTATTCGTCTCGCTCCTCTGTCTGTCTGTCCGTCTGTCACAAAGCCCGTTCTCAGAAACTATACATGTTGGAGACTTGAAATTTTGCATACTTATAGCTGAAAACCACATATACGACAAATCATAAAATTTTGAAAAACTCATACATTTAATCCTTTGGGCTCCCGCATGTGTATTTTAAACAATTCTTTCCAATTGAGCCTTAATTAGGTTGGAGGCGTGAAATTTTGCATACTTATACCTGAACACCTCACATCAAATGACAAACTATAAAATTTTGAAAAAGTCGTTCATTTAACCCTTTGAGCTCCCACATATATATTTTAAACAATTCTTTCTAAGTGAACCCTAATTAGGTTCAAGGTTATTAGACATATAAGGTTGGCTCGTAACTTTTCACCCAATCGGAGGGATCTTGCTCTGCTACGTCAGGCTACGTCACAAGAATCCACACTCAGAATCCATCCTGTGCTAATAGCGTTATATACAGTTGAATTGTTATGTAGTTTTAAGTGGAAAAAATTATTAATACTTTTTTTACACGTGTAAAGAAATAATAGACCTTAGTTTCAAACTACATAGAAGAAAATTAATGTTTTAAAATCTTTACAGTGACACGAGGAAAAAAAAAAAAAAAGAGAGAAAATACAGTTATAGCTGAACTATAATTCTTATTCTCTCTCTCACTCTCTCTCTTATTTTGTTATTAATGTATATATTTTTTACTTATCAGTTGTTTATTTCTTTTATATATATATATATTTATTTATTAAATTAGTAAAATAATGGGTTGCAACTTGAATTCATTTTATTAAAATGTACGTTTTAATATGGAATTTCTACAAATTAGAAAAACAAAATAATAGCTTCTCAGAATTACGTTTATAAAAACTAATAAGTTTAAAAATATTTTTTAGTTGTAAAAACATTAAAAATACTTACAACGTATGCAATTATTATTCTTTTAAAGCATATTAGTAAAGTGCAAAGTCAAAAATTCGGAATCCTTCGGAACTCGTCGATTGGACTTTTCCGAATTTTGGATCATTTGCATAATTAAAAAAAAAAAAAATAAAAAAAAAAAATAAAAAAAAAAAAAATGAAAATTTTATCTAACTTTACCGGCGAATTATTTAAGTATTAGAAAGCATTTGAATACTAAAAAGAAAACAATTAATTAATAATTAAAATAATTAATAATTAAAAGAAAATAAATTAAAGTAATCCTAAAGCGGATATTTTAATTGGGGAATATATCTTTTTAAAAAGGTAAAAAAAACTTCATCACAATTATAGATTTTTTTTATGTAGTTTTTATGAATTTTGCCAAACATTTTTTACATTACTAATAGGAATCTGATTACAATATTTCTAATTCAGTATAATAAATGTTGACCTCTTTTCAGGGAAGTTTATTTTGAAATCATACATCGACTTTTCAATGTTTCGCATTTTTTAAAGCGATTTTAAGAGGTTTTTTTTTACGTTTCACAGCGATTTTTTTTACTTTCGTAAAACTAATTCGATTTCAAAGTTTTAGCCTAATTAATATATGGTAAACTTCTTACCCCCATGATTAGTGATTTTTTAGGGATTTTCAATGCGATATTTTGCGATGAAAGCATTCTGGTTGCAATGTTTTAGACAATACATTTAGCTACAATAAATTTTGTTATTTGCTATTTTTAAATTTTTAGCTTTTTTTTTTTTTTCCCTCGTGCGGCACTTTCCCCACATCATTAAAAGGAATCCCGTTTTAGTCTTTCCGCTTAATATGGTAAATGCTGTTCTCTTTTTAATAATGTTTATTCGAAATTCGTACAGCGTTTCTTGAAAGTTTCGCGAATTTTTTATGCGGATTTTAGATTTTTGCGGCAATTTTTTGACATTCGTAAAATGAATTAATTTTCAATCTTTTAGTCCAATATCATACATTTTGTCTTATGCATTTTTTGAAATTTGGGAAATTTGCAATGCGATTTTTGGCGTTTCGAGGCAATTCTTTTGGCATTCGTGAAAGAATTCCAGTTACAATATTGTCCCACTATAGTAAATTATGTTCTCTTCAAACTTTAGACGCTTAAAGTTTTTTCCTTTTTTATTTCTTCACGTTTCGAGGCCATTTTTTCCCATTAATAAAAGGAATCCGGTTTTAATTGTTTAGCTCCGTATTATAAATGGCCTCTTTTTAATACAGTTTATTCAGAATTCATACAGCGATTTTTAATTTTTTAAGATTCTTTTTGTCGTGTTAGAGATTTTTTTGACATTCGTAAAAGAAATTCCGTTTCAAACTTTTAGCTTAATATAATAAATTTTAACCTCTGCGATTTTCGAAGTTTTAGCAATTGTTTTATGCGATTATTTAGTGGTTTATTTTACGTTTCGCTAAAATAAAAACGCCAGTTACGAAAACGTCCAAATTTTGGAGAATTCGGGATTTCGGAAGTCCGGATTTGAGACTTTGTACTGTATATAAAACACTACCTTCCTACAGGTCCCCCCCCCCCCCCAATATTGGCTATTTCCAGAGGCTGTTACAAAGGAGGGGGGCGGGGGATAGAGGAGAAATGAGCCTCTCACAATAGTTATTAACACCATCAATTTCTTGTTAAACATTTAATATATTAATAATTAAAAAATAATAATATTTACAACATTTCAACTGTTCACAGATTATTTACAATAATTTAAAGCATTTGATTTTATATAATAAAGAAAATACTATTGAAAAAGGGAACAACTATTAAATAGTTTTCCTTTTTTTTTTTTTTTTTTTTTTTTTGCTACACAATCTCTATTGCTAAATTTTAATTTTCTTTTTAATGATTTCATCTCTTTTGACTTAGCATTTAAATATTTTACTCGGACAAAAATTCGTAATTTAGAAAAAGAAGTTAACTTATTGTCGATATTTAGGTTGCATGTTTTTGATGATATACATTCAGCAGTTTTCTTTAAAATATCTTTCTTTTCATTGAATGTATCTTCATGAAATGAAATAAAATAATTTTCCATAATAGAAATGTTTAGCTGATATTGTTGAAGACCACATCATTTACGTTAAAACAGAGCTTCAAATTCAAGTCTTTGTGTATTTGTCTTCAAATCTAGAAAAAAAAAAAAAAAAAAAAAAAAAATGTTTCGTACGAACAAACAAAAACAAAGCAAACATGGATTACGGCACGGGTTCCTGGATTCTTGTGACGTATGATCCTACATAGCAACGACAGTGGGCGGAACGGCGTCCTTAGTGACGAGCCAACCTTATATGTCTAATAACCTTGAATTAGGTTGGAGGCGTGAAATTTTGCATACTTATAGCTGATCACATCACATCAAACTACAAATCATAAAATTTTGAAAAAGTCGTACATTTAACCCTTTGAGCTCCCACATGTGTATTTTAAACAATTCTTTCTAAGTGAGCCCTAATTAGGTTGGAGGCGTGAAATTTTGCATACTTATAGCTGAACACCTCACATCAAATGACAAACCATAAAATTTTGAAAAAGTCGTACGTTTAACCCTTCGGGCTCCCACATGGGTACTTTAAGCAATTCTTTCTAAGTGAATACCTAATTAGGTTGGAGGCGTGAAATTTTGCATACGTATAGCTGAACACCTCGCTTCAAATGACAAACCATAAAATTTTGAAAAAGCCGTACATTTAACCATTTGAGCTCCCACATGTGTATTTTAAACAATTCTTTCTAAGTGTGTCCCTACTTGGGTTGGAGAGAGTGAAATTTTGCATACTTATAGCTGAACACCACATATCATACAACAAATAATAAAATTTTCAAAAAAATCGTACATTTAACCCTTTGTGCTCCCACATGCGCAATTTAAGCAATTCTTTCTAACTGAGAAATTGGAGAATTGAAATTTTGCATACTTATAGCAGAACATCTGAGACCAGGCGACAAATCATAAAATCTTGAAAAAGTCTTACGTTTAACCCTTTGAGCTACCACATATGTATTTTAAGCAATTCTTTCTAAGAGAGCCCCTAATTAAGTTGGAGACATGAATTTTTGCATACGTATAGCTGAATACCTCAGACCACAGGGTAAATCATAAAATTTTCAAAACGTCTTATATTATTTACTCCTCCGGGCTCTAACTTGGGTATTTTAAGCAATTTTTCTAACCTCCGCCCTTTTCACCGGGCAGCCCTTTTCCAACTTTTGCCGACACCCCTTTGACCATTCTTTCATATTATGCACCGTAGTCTTACATATTTTAGTCCCACTTTTTCCGCCAGGGGCGCTTTCTTATCTCGGGAGCTATCGGCCCAATCCCCTCTACTAATATATCTACGGATAGTCTATAAAACGGAGTTTTGTTCGGATAGAGGTTTGTTTAGAATAGAGTGCGCCCCTGGTTGCGAAATGTGGAACTAAGAGATTTTTCAAAAGGATAAAGTGTTTTGAAAGAAATATTAAATGAAACTCTGTGTGCGATCTGTGATCACACTTACCTACTTGTTCACTATATTTATGCATACTAAAAAGTGCGTATAAATGCTATAGTTCATATACAGGGCTACAAAAATGAATTCGTAAAGGTTACTGAGTATGAGCATAAATTGCTTAAAGGTGGTTTTTAAAGGAGTTATGCATTTTTACGCTGAACTAAATTTAGTGTATTTAGAAATATTTGTAGAATATAGATAAAATGATATACAGGGCCACGCAAAGAGTTGGATACGTGGCCGTCTATGGGTGATAATTTCTGGAAATGTAATTTCAGTAGTTTTAAGCGTGTTTTAGTTTGAATTAAATTTTAGGTAAATAGTGGCATGTAATAAAGGTACTAGGTAAACTACAGGGCTGTGCAAAAGTATTCAAGTATGTTTCCATCTATTAGTATAAATTGCTGAAAGATGAATTTCAACCTGTTATGCATTTTCTTGCTAAACTAAATTTTCCCATTATATAGTGTATATATCAACATACAGATCGAATACAGAGCTGTTCAAAAGAACTGGAATACATATTTGGCTATGGGCGGTAACTACTGAAACCAGATTTTTAAATGTTTACTTAGTTATCTTATTTACCTTATTTCCCTCAGTAACGAAGTTTCGTTAAAGTTTTCGGGGAATGTTGGAAAGTGTTTCATAATCTATGCTCTACGCTTGATTTTTCTTACTTGTTTTAATGTTTGTTTTATGTTGTATGTTAAATTTTGAAATTAATTTTTCAGAACAAACATTCTTGAAATTCTGGGCAACGCCGGAAACTTTAGTTTGTAACAGATAAATGGCTTCTGTATTTGTACATCTTATGCTAATATTATAAAGCGATATAATATTATAAAGTGTATAATATTAATAATGTTTGCGCGTTTGTGAGGTGTTAAGTCTGAAACTACATAGCCAACTTAAAAAAAATGTTGGTGGCCATTTCTGCTCCGAAGAAAAGACTATGTTTTATGTCAGTGCAACAACCTACATCACTGCAGGAGCAAAAAAATTCTAAAATTGCGATTTCTGTGATAGTGATTGGGTTAGAAACTTTAAATTCGGTGTGATGGTTACTTTTAAGATGTAAATACTCCTTATGAACGCTCTCTAGAAGGTTCAAAAATTCAATTTGACAGATAAACATAAAAACTTCTAGAAAGGTTCTAAATTATGATTTATGTGGAATACGGAAATTTCTGGGATACTGTTGGGGTTAGAAACTAGAACTTTGGAATGGCAGTAATTTATATGATGTAAATGCTCGTTGTAGAATGAATTCTAAAAAATCGAAAGACTAAACAAAGCGAAAATAAAGATCTAAAGATGATTTAAGTAACTAAGCACATGGAATTGTTAGGAATATAAACATGAAAATTGACATGGCTGTATTTATCATGACGTAAATTCTCGCAATAGAACAGTTTCTAAAAATGTCGCTATATAAAACACTGCAGAAACAAAAAACGTTCGGAAATTTTCTATTTCTGTGCTTCTGCTGAGCCCAAAACCTTGAAATTTTGCTTCGGGTTAGTTTTAAAATTTAAAATTGTCTCTGTGAGTGCTTTCTAAAAAACTTTAAATCTAAAAAGATGAAATGAACGGAAAGCGTCCTCAATTAACATTAATTTGGAATTATTAGGTATAGAAACTTTAAATATTTCATAATGCCGCATTTCCTCCACAAAACATGCAATTTAAATGCAACAAAACAGATAGATACCCACCTAGCATTAAATAAATTGTGTAAATATTAAATAAAGACCTGTATGAAACAGTGAGTAGGTTGCCCGAAAGTACTTGTTAAAGTGTTCCTTCTCAAGGCTTTTCTCTCTCTCGCCAAGGCCACTAACAGCGGGAAGTGCCGTTTTAAATTTGATATGAATTTTTTTTCTGATTCATTTTTCTAGAGATTTTATCATAAGGTCATATTCTCAATTGTCATTAGTAGATTTTTTTATATATTAACTTATTCTGGTGAAATTTCGAAATCGGGTTCATATGGGCGTATTTTAGCTTGCATGATTTGCTGAAAAAATATGTATGGATTTCTAAATTACTTCAAATGACACTTTGACAGCTCAAAGGTTATGCAGACGATATCTTCAGATTTTGTGTCATACTTTATGCTGCAATCATTGCCGATTTCTTTTATTTAATATATGCTAAATACAGCTCGACTTGTGCAGAATATGTTTGAAAACAAAACAATACAGCACATGTAGTGGCCAGCAAGCATTCATCATTTAAATCCGATCGAGCATATCTAAAACAGACTCTAACGATGCATTGCATGCCACTATTGATGTGTTCGGTACTTTGATACTACATCAGATTTAGAAGATAGAATTCCTTAATTCTTATCCACAACCTCATTGCATGCGTGGAAAACATATTGTACAATATTAACTTTTCCGGGGAGCACACACTATATAAAGTATAATCCATTCTTTTCAAACATCATATATTTGTCATTTAAAGTTACTCAAATTGGTGCGGAGCGTCTGATTGTGCTTTTGACATCATTTTATGCAGTTACAATTACGATATAAAATAATTTAGAGTTTCATTTTCTATTTTGTTTTTAATATATTGCGTACTTACAATTTTATATCCATGCATGTCTGTCTTGCATGGTTTGCTTTCCCATTTTTTTTAAACAGTGAATACGAATTTATATATAAGATTTTGTAATTCTACGACTCGTTTATTTTCATCATCTCAATTTATCGCAGTATATGGACAATTAAAGATAACATCCCACTTTCTTTGCTTCCACATGTTATTATTAAACCTATGTTCTCAGCAATATCGCTCAGACTAATCCCTCAAAGGGAAGTCCTAGTATAATCTATAAATATACTACTTATATCTATATTATTGTTGTTTTTTATATACAATTTACTTCTGTTTGTATACAAAAATAGGTAATATAGTTGCTTTTGCATATTAAATAAATTGTGTAAATATTTAAAAATTGTGTAGTATATGAAACAGTTAATAACTTGCTAGAAAATATGTTGCCAAATTTCATTTTCTGGTACTTTTCCGTTATACGGACACCATTATCGCCAAGCGTAATAGTTGGCGCAAAATGAAAATCATGTGCATTGAAATATTTGAAAAATAAAAGAAAAAACATGAAGATAAAGTGGGCATTTAAAAAATAGGTACTTCTTAGTTATCCCGTCGACCAATTTCGCCAAATTATAGAAATTGCCAATGTTACAGTAGAAATGTTTAATTTTTAATCACTTTGCATATTTATATTAAATTTATTCATAATTAAAATTGTGTACACAGTCAGTGTTGGTATTTTTCCATTCGTATCTCAATTATTTTATTTTGATGCAAGAGAATTCTGATATTAAAGTGTCACGTTTATTTTATGACTTGCATCGGCCCACCCTGAGTGCAATTAAAGTGGGGACAGTCTCTGTTCAGTAATGCTTCTTTGGTGCGCCGACCGTGACACAGGGATATATTTATGACCATGTTTTGAACGAATTCGGTAAAGTGCAGCTCTGTGCTATGTATTTAAGGGCCCACACACAGGCACCAGTCTGGGAAACACATCTCTGTTTTTGCTCAATAAAAGGCCATCATAAAACTGCGAGACTCATTCTTACATTTTGAGATAAACATCGTTTTTTCTTTGTACGGCAGGGACAGGAGTCTACAACGGCGTAAAGCGAGGCTCATTTATTGTTTCTTTGTGATGCTTGCTTTGGTCATCTTCGTTTTGAGATGAGCATTTTTTTTTCACCTGGTCGAGGCAATAAAGTTTTAGGGTGTTTTTCGATGTACAGTTGCGTAATGTGAAGCTCATAAGTGGGTACAAGAGGATGCGTCTCATATCTTGTAAACAAGAGACCACGTGTTTTTGATAAGGAAATGTCTAAGGGGATTCTTTTACACTTTAACCAATTATGAGTGAGCACCGTCGTTTGGTGGTGAGAGGCGTGAAGGGTTGAGATTACAAGAGTTTTTATTGGTCAAGGAGGGGGTTGTTTGATTTTATGTTGTCAAGGGGCGTGTGTTAGGTATGGAAATTGACTTGGAGTTAAAAAAAATATATAATAAGTAAGAATCATTCTGGCTCTAATCTCTGATCCTGGTTGACGAAAAATCGAGTTGAAATGAAAACAAGAAGAGAACGACAGTCTGGTCCTGGATTTGATCGGCAGTAGTTAAGAGATGCAGTTAAGGGAGTTCCCGAGAGCGATGCAAAATTCCGTGAGGAGGTGTGAGCGACTTCAGTAATCCAAGTCCGATTTACCCAGCGGCTCAGCTGCAGCTAAGGGATGCCCTTACTTTTATTCGGAGGAGAAATCCGTTTGTCGCTTATTCTGAAGTCACCAATTATCCGAGTCCGGCAAAGATTTAGAGGAGCAGAAATAGAGAGGCCGCGATACATCGTGCAGGAGTGAGCGCAGTCTGAGATATGCATACCGCCCGACTCCTGTGACGACTTACTGACGTGAAGAGATTTCGATTTACAGTGCCACGTTTTTCCAGCCCTGAATACTCCAGTATTCGTAACTGCCGAGTATGTGTGCCAATATGAGGAATACCTTTCATGGAAGCCAAACGGAGGATTGTGGTGAGTTGCCAGAGTTTCTTTAAAAAAGTAAAATTATGAAGTCATATAGGATGCTAAATGTTGAGTATATACATAATTTCTGTTTGTCTTACATTATAAAGTGAAGAATGCTAACTTTTGAGTAAATGAGTTGTCTGATTAAGGGAGTTATTTCACTTATTTAACAGTATATTTATCAGTATAAGAAAAGTAACTTGTATTTATGTGATAACCAAAAATGCTAATGATTGTACACCTATAATTTTATAAAAGTAAGATATAGTAAATTTTAGCGGAATGCACAACTCCAAATACACTTTAATGCTTATCTTAGTGAAATTTTACTTAATTGATCAAGACTTGATCTAGCTTAGCTTGTGGTAAATAATTCTAAAACTAAAATCAATCTTATGTCCCTTTACAAATAAAATTTGTTAAGTTTTTTTGTTCTGAGGTTCTCTTTATTTTCAAAGTGTCCTCTTATTTCGTTCATCTAACTTACAACGTTATATTCCAGGAAATTAATACTTAGTTTGTTTTTATTAATTTAATTTGTAAAATGCTTAAGATCATATCGGAATGGTAAGTTCATTTCAGAAGTGTAAAGTTAATTTAAAACACAACGCAATTCTTTTATTTTTTATGAGCATTCAGTATATCTAATAATTTTATACGAGTACCGATTGGTTGTTTCAAGGGGAATTTGGCATCCTTATTCGTTACTATCATTTTCGGTTCCCTTTAGCCCAAAATTCACTGAAGAACTTTGAAGAAGGATGTCAAGTGCTCATTGAGACATAGCGAGTTCTTCCTGTAATCTTTTCTAATGTTGTTTTTGAGCTTATGATCATGGTATGCATTTATTATTATTTCTACATCTAAAATTGCGTTCAAAATTTATGGTGGGTGTAGTTTTTGTTGGTTTCGGTTTGCAGTTTACACACCTGATAGTAGAGGTATGATCATAAGTTCATTTGTTAAAATGGGGACGCATTGTGCATTTTAAAAACAGGAGAAACCCGCAACACCAAAACCACTCGCCAAATTATACACATTGACTTAATTTTTATTTTAAATAACGAAAGAACAAATAAATTAGTAAAACATTAATAAAAATACGAATAAAACGTCGAATTAATGGTTTTATTGGCCATTATTGGCATTTAATCTTACAATTAATTAATTAATGGCAACCACTATTGGCATTTAATCTTACAATTTGGCGACAGTAATTTGGTCGACGGGATAAATAAGAAGTACCAAAAAATATAACATCTAAAAATTACAGATTTTTACGAACTATTTTATTAAATCACAAATATATACTTAAAATAAAGATACTTCTTAGTTATCCCGTCGACCAATTTCGCCAAATTATGTAAATTGCCAAACCACTCGCCAAATTATACATATTGACATAATTTTTTATTTTAAATAACCAAAGAACAAATAAATTAGTAAAACATTAATAAAAATACAAATAAAGCATCGAACTAATGGTTTTATTGGCCATTATTGGCATTTAATCTTACAATTAATTAATTAATGGCAACCATTGTTGGCAATTAATCTTACAATTTCGCGGCAGTAGTTTGGTCGACGGGATAACTAAGAAGTACCAAAATAAATGAACAAATAACTGTTATACAATAGAATAATAAATTAAAACTCATATTAAACGGAACAGATGTCATATATTCCATCGGCTGCCATCTTGGATTTTTTTCTTGGCATGAAAACCCCTTTTCCGCCAAGTAGTAAATGTCGCCACGCAGCAATTTATGCGTTTGTTAGGATTAACGAAAATAAAATGTAAAACATCTCCAAGAAATCTCAAAATATGGAAGATGGCGGCCGCGGGAATATACAGCATCTGGCACAGATGCCATATCATATTGGCGCGATTTTTTCTGACGTCAATGTCATATACGCACCGGGTACTTAACTTGCGCCAAAGTGTCGTTATTTTGCTTGATATGGTAACACGGATATATATGATATAGTAAAGATGTTTTCGCCAAAATGGCGTCGGTAAAAAGTCGCGCAATATATGACATATGTGTCCAGCATCTAAGCCTTGTTTTCTATTGCTGCCATTAAAGTTTCAGCTGTACGATTGGGAATAGGAGTAAGGAAACATCCCCGCGTTTCACGACATAAACCACCTAACACCCACTGAGGAGGAAGAAAACGTCCTACGTTGCTTTTTTCTGGTAAAAAGACTTTCATCTATTTCTATAATTTTATTAGGTCCACCGTTTGGCACAGATGTCATATACTCCCCTATATTGGCGCGATTTCTTTCTGACGCTAATGTCATATATGCAACGGGTTCTTAACTGGCGCCAAAGTATCATTATTTTGATTGATATGGTAACCGGATGATGTTGTTTATGCTGCTGATGTTTACGCCAAATTGGCATCGAAAAAAAATCGCGTCAATATGGGGCGCGTATCGCGTATATGACATCTGTGCCCACCATTTTTTCTGTTTGGTCGTGAACATAAAGCATTTGCACAAACTTCTCTCAAATAACTATTCCAGTCCACTGTTGTGTTGTTGTTCATATCAAGTTGCAGCCCACAAAACTCAATCGATGTCAACTCTAAATTCGCAATATACTCTCCTTCGCCAATCTCCTTCGATAACTGCGCCAATGTGGCAATCGGGCTGCTCCTTGGACGTCACAAAATATGGCAACCCTAAGATTTCTCCGGAGAGAGTTGATGGTTAAACTCCTTGTTTTCTAAGCTGCTTTCTAATTGGACCGAATTGGAAGCTTGTTTTTTTTGTAAAAGGCTTTCTTATTGGACAAAGAGGAGAATCAAGGAACATTTTGAATTTGTTTGGAAAAACGTTGATATTGCTGCAGTGGATTTTCCGTTGAAGAGTTGTCACTCAGTGTCGCAGTCGCGTGTTTTTATTATTTGTTTTCTCAATCTTGTATATTTTGAAACAAGTACTTATCTGGATAAATGCTTGATAGGTGAGAATAAATATTCGATCAGTTATTTTTCTTTTATTTTTACCTGTATTTTTGAGCATTGATTGAATTATGTACGAAAGAAAGGTTGATTGTTCCAAGCTATGAATGACTAAAAGTGACAGATTGAGTGATGCTTTTGAATGACATCCTAGAGCACAAGGTAAAATTATGAATAAAAAAAGGGGGGTTCAGGGGGGCGGTAGCCCCCCTGATTAAAAAAAAGGGCCCCTCTGATAAAAAAAAAACAACAACATTGTTTTGCTCCCATTACTGTTAACAAACGCTCTTTTTTAATAATTTGGGTAAGTGAAAGTTTTGTTTTTAGGTATATTTTATAAAATGTATTTTTAAAAATATGAAATGTATCTTTTTTTAAATGTATTTCGAAAAAAATTGAAATTTTATGTATTATTTTTACTCAAAAATACAGGTTAAAATAAGAGAAAAATGACTGATCGAATATCTATTTTCACATTTTAAGCATTTGTCTAGATAGGTACTTGTTTCAAAACATACGAGATACGAGAAGAGAAAACAAATAATAATTTTGCGTACTCTCTACTGGATGTTGCAGCGCTCCGGGAGTTAGTACGCGAAAATGCGCCAATTTGGCGATTTTTGAAAATTGCGCCAAGAAGGGGAGTAAACTGCGATCGCACCTTTCTTTCTGACGCTAATGTCATATATGCAACGGGTTCTTAACTGTCGCCAAAGTATCATTATTTTGATTGATATGGTAACCGGATGATGTTGTTTATGCTGTTGATGTTTACACCAAATTGGCATCGAAAAAAAATCGCGTCAATATGGGGCGTATATGACATCTGTGCCCACCATTTTTTCTGTTTGGTCGTGAACATAAAGCATTTGCACAAACTTCTCTCAAATAACTATTCCAGTCCACTGTTGTGTTGTGGTTCATATCAAGTTGCAGCCCACAAAACTCAATCGATGTCAACTCTTGGCACCATAAATATATAAACCTTAAAGCATTAAGAAAAGACAACCGCTATCCTTCAAACCATGTTTTCTGTCGTATTCCTACGGTTTCTAGGCATGATCGTAAGCTTCATCTCCATTTCGGATTTCCAGAACTAATCCATAATTTCATTTCATGGTTTTCTGAACACAACCTTTTATTATGCAGAATTCCAAATTCCTGAAACAGTTTTATCACAATTTTCTCATCATCTGGTAATTGCCAAATGATAAAATCCATCTCAGCGTCAGCAGTAAAAGTAAATTATAACTTTGTATAAAAAAATATTTTTAATTCGAATAGTAAATTAAATAGCTTTTAACGTTAAATAATAATTAATCACGCGATCCACGTTTCATAAATAGCAAATCACAATGTTCCGCATGGTTTACAATAAGAATCCTTTTCACGATCAGGGTTGAAATAATTGGCACATTAGCATACATTTTGGCATGGTGTCCGTATAACGGAAAAGTACTCATTTTTTCTATCTCGCCAAGGTCCTATACTGGAAAAGTACCTAGCACATTAAAATCGAGCAGTTAGGAACTCGGACAGTAGGGACCGTCTATTGGCGGTTATGTTATTAGTAGCATCGGGATGAAGATGTAAAGACGTACATTTTCGTATATTACAGTTTTAAGTTCTCATCCATAGATTCTGAAAAAAAAAAAAAACCTTTAAAGTACGGAGTTTAAATTATATCGCAGTGACCTCGATTATGAAAGATTAATGGTTTTAAATGGGAATTTCGCTAAAATAGCCAGCTATCGCCAAGTTGGCTTCATGTATGACAACTTATTTTTGTCGACAAACTTGGCGATATTTTGTCAAATTTGGTGATATTTCGCCAAGTTGGTCCACCTTTGGAGCTTATGTGGTAACACTGCATGAGTATTTTTCGACAATTACTCATTACGTCATTACAATGAGGCGGTTCTACCGGAATTGTGAGGGACACACAGAGAGGTTTTTATATAAATAGATGTCTTTATGAAATAACACGAATTATTTGAATAAAAATTGAATGGAATTAAAATGTGTTAAATATATGGTCTGGTAAACTAAACATGTTGTATTTTTCAATCTTTAGCCGAAAATATGGTGTAAAAGTATTCATAGTTAACTCTAAATGCTGTTTTACAGTACTGGGTTTTAGGGAAAATTAAGAAATTAGATTTTATTTCTATTTCAGAAAATTAACTCTGAAATTTCTTTCCGACAGTTTTTTGCAATAGATGAATTTTTAGGGCTTGAAGGGCTCACCGAACTCTATATTCAACACAACCAGATTAAAAATATTGGATTGTTACAGCAGATACCTCGTCTACAATTTCTAGTCATCAATGACAATGATATCGAATCAGTAAGACCAGACCTAGTGAGCGAGACCATACGACAAATGGTTTTAGAAGGTAAGTTCTTATTAATTAAAAAAATTTTCACTAAAATTAATAATGTATAATACAATAATTAAATCAAGTAAGTTGGAACTGGTGTAAATCAATAAGTATAAAAAATACAGTAATTAATCTAAAGCTGAAAATCGAATTATTTATTGCATGCTAAAATTGAAATATTGTGTGATTGCAAAAGTTCGTGCCCAATTTCATAGATGACAGAAACTTGTAATTTTGACTGTGCTGAATTTTCTTTTATAACACTAGGGGGCTCGGCCCCCTACGAGCTACGCTCGCCAACCCCCGTCCAGACACCGCAGACTCCAAATGCACGCTAATTTGATCGGCTTTAAAAAGATTTCGAAATATTGAAATATAATTTAAAAAACAGTGGCGATCTCCTTATAAACGAATTTCTATTCATTTCTCTTTGATTGGGGAATTTTAACGCCAAATCCGCTGCGGTACTACCTGATTATCCCATCGACCAATTTCGCCAAATTATATAAATCGCCAAACCACTCGCCAAATTATACAAATCGGCATAATTTTTATTTTAAATAGCGAAAGAACAAATAAATTAGTACAACATTAATAAAAATACAAATAAAAAACGTCGAAATAAAAATAACTTGATGACGTAGACACGTGTATCAACATTTCAAAATAAGTTAATATAAAATGAATTAAGTAAACAGTCTTTGTCTCCTGGTATTTTTTAACAAAGCGAAAAGAAAGTTCTTTTAAATGAGACATTTTAAATTAATCGTTTTTAATCTGACGTAATTTTTACCAAGCTATTCTTTCTCTTTTAAATATTCACGTGAATATACTTTTGTTAGAAATGACATATTATTTGCGCTTTCCTGACAAAAATAGTTTAAAAGTATCCTCTCAAAATATCAAATAAATGCCTAGCGCAATTTCTAAATTTAAACCGTTTTGCAATATTATTTTGTGTTCATTTTATGTAATAACTGTAATGTGACGTAAATATGACGTAATTTATCCTATTTAAGACTTCTAACGCATGTTAATAAATTTATTATTTTACAAATTCCTTTCTCTCTTAAAATTCACGTGTAATTATAGTTTTTATGACGTAATTTTTAATAAGTTCCTGCTTTTTGTACATAATTATTTAATTCTAATTCCAAATGTTTTTTTCTGTTTATAATAGTCACGTGTAAATAAATTTTTAATTTATTTACACGTATAAATATTTTTTTTTCTTTTTGAAGCAAACATTATTGTTTCCGCTGTTTATACAGTTGGCAACAGTTTAAATTAATATCACTTTCTAAAATCTGTAAAAAATATCTCTAGAAATGCTGAAAATTTGAATTTAAAATAGAAATAAAACCTCAAAAAATGAGTCAAAATAAAAAAATTAATGCAATCTGCACTCCGGCAAATTCTAACGCATAAAATGATCTAAAAATGATTACACTGCCATGTATAGTTTTTGCTGCTATAAAACTTTTTTAGTGGAACAATTTTGTCCAACTTTAGTATTAAATATCTCTTAAAATAATTCTTCGATTTGAAAACTGTCTGCATCAGCGTGTTTATCAAACATTTCTGTATAAAACCACTGATTTTCATATTTTTGTATGCATTATTTTTCTTAGTATTAACGAAGAAAGACCTCCGGTCACAAAAAATTCAAAACCGGCGGCGGCGGCGGTGACAGCGGTAGTTACTTTTTTTTAGAATAGAGAGATATTATTAACTGACAGCTATCTACATGTGTCGTGAGTGAACATAGCGTTAAAAAAAAAGCTTTTAAAATTAATTTGTCTGTCAGCATCAAGTTCCTAACATTACTTTTGAAATCTGTTTGATTTTTCCTGAGATTGCTCACAAATCGGCATTTAGAACGTTCTTAGAACGCTTTTCGCGCATTTTCACCCTTTTTAATTTCAAAATTTTAAAAATATATTCTTAGAGATCATTTATATCTTATAAATATATACCATGCCAAATTTCATAAATGTAGGTCCTTCCATAACACAAAAATCGCATTTTTAGAACGTTTTTTGCTCCTACGACCCCTTTGGGATAGTGGAAACAGAAATAAAATATAGCCTATCTTGGAGCAAGAACAGTCACCATCATTTTTACACCATTATGATTGAAATCGATTCAGTACTTCCAGAGATTGCATAGAAATCGCAATTTAGAACATTTTTTACAACGCTTTTCGCGCATTTTCACCCCTTTTAAATTTCGATTTGTTTAGGAAATTTCTTAGAGATCATTGATATCATATAAGTAACTACCATTCCAAATTTCATGATTCTAGGCACTTCAATAACACAAAAACCGCAATTTAGAATTTTTTTGTTCTTGCAACACCCACGTGGTAGTGACGAAAACATAAAATAGAGTCTATGTTAGAGCAAGGAAGACATCGTCAATTTACAACCATTACTATTGAAATCAATTTGATACTTTCTAAAATTCGTACAAATCTCCATTTAGAAAATCTTTTAGAATGCTCTTCGCGCATTATTACTCCTTTTAAATTTCGAATTTTTTAAGAAGTGTTCTTAGAAATCCTTTATATCTAATAAGTAACTAATATTCAAATTTTCATATTTCTAGGCCCTTCAGTAACACGAAAATCGCATTTTTGAACGTTTTTTGCTCCTGCATCTTCTTTGGGGTAGTGGCACCGACATAAAATATAGCCTATCTTGGAGCTAGGGTTGTCACCATCATTTTGACACCATTATTTTTTAAATCGATTTCGTATTTACTGAGATTTCGCAGAAACCACCATTTAGAGCGTTTTCTAGAACGGTTTTTTCGCATTTTCACCCTTTTTAAATTTTGAATTGTTTAGGAAATGTTCTTAGAGATAATTTATATCTTATAAGTAACTAATATTCCAAATATCATATTTCTAGGCCCTTCAGCAACACAAAAATCGCATTTTTAGAACATTTTTTGCTACTACAAATGCCCTTGGGGTATTTGCATTGACTTGAGATATAACCTATGTTCGAATGTGGACTAACACAATAATTTTGATACCATTACTTTCGAAATCGGTTCGGTAGTACCAGAGATTACCTCCTACAAACAAACAAAATTTACTTCTTTATAATATTAGTACAGAATAGATATATACCTACATAAAGTTAATTAAAATCCTTAAAAAGCACTTAAAGGGTTAATAACCCGTAAATAGTAGTAACTCATAATACTTTTACCGGCCTGACTACAATGCTATAGAGATTAGAATCCCATTATTTATAATAAAATTTACTTAAAGGAAATAGAAGATAGAAAGATGGATAGATAAACTGAAAGATTTGCCTTATCAAAATTTTTGTAAAAGCATATAAAATTTCATTCAGCTTGAAATCATATAACAGCTTCAAATCTCAGACTAATTTTCTGTAATCGGGTTTTGGCGATCAACATTGGCGTCGAATATGACGAGTAAATGATCGTCTACAGAACCATTATTGAAATGTTTATCACACATCAAAAAACATACATGCTTGCATTTGCAACAGTGTAAGTATTAGTTTTTTTTTTTTTTTTTTTGCCAATTGAATGTGTTAGTTTTGTTTGCCAACTAGCTGTACCCGGCCTCGCGTTGCTGTGGATCAGTCTGGTTAAATGGAAAAGAAAGACAAGAGAAATCTCGCGTTTCTAACATGTTTAATTTCACAGTGCTTGTGGACAAACAATATTTTGTGTTGTTCCATTTTCAAAGCAGATATAGACATTGTCTGGTCTGCCGATTCTAGAACACGCAACATATACTTGTCCATGTGAGAAGCAATCCGAGTCTAAATCTAAACCGCAGCATTTTAAAGATTGGCCCTAAGCTTTGTTGATGGTGATTGCAAACGCCAATCAACTTGGGAATTGTAATCTCTTAAATTGAAGTGGCATATCTGTTGGAATCACGTGAATGCAGGGAATGAGGACATCTTCACCTTTGAAAGGGCCTGTCAAGATTGTTGTTTCTATGACGTTACTCATTAATTTTTTTACTGCAAGCCGCGTTCCGTTGCATAGGTTTAGGTGGTGGATATTTTGCAACATGATAACTGACACGCCAAGTTTCAATTGCAATACGCATCTCTGACAGATCGAGTGAATTAAAAAATTCTGTTGGATAATTAACTGCTTCATCTGCTTCCACAATAGTGTCGACGGAATTGTAATGTGACTGCCTCGCTTTGAATGTTAGACTGAATAATGCTGTTAAGTTCGTTGACGTCTTTGTTCTTGGCCACAAGAATGGCTTAGTCACTCAGCCTATCGTGATTCTTACAATTGGTTTTAAAGTTGGGAAATATTTTTTCAACCAGTTCTTCTGTTAAAGTCGCTAAATTGTAGAAGTTATGAGGCAATGAAAATCGTCCTGAGGTCAGATCAACCGACACCTTACCGTTCCCAAATTACAGAAATTGACGTGAGAATATCTCAGCTGATCGATCGTTTTGCAGCTGGACACGCATATTTCTAGGAAATTTTAACGTCTTTATGCATAGCCACAAAGTAGCATATTTCAGCAAGCACTTATTTCGTCCGCTGGTGTCGATCGAGGAATTACGGGTTATGTTTGCCTGAAATCTCATGCATAAAATATTAATGCGTTCCCAAATGGTCTGATTTTTCCACGCAAATCTTGTCATGGTCGATCAAGAGCCACGAATGATTTTTTGTGCGCCATTGCGTATTCATCCCAAACAAAAATGTGGTATTTCTGCAATAATTTTCCCATGTCGGATGCTTTGAAAGTGTTGCACGTGAAAGTTTCAATGAATTGCAGGTTCAATGGCAGTCTGAAAGCAGAATGAGCAGTTCTTCCACCTGGTAGCAATGTCGCAGTTATTCTGGACGACACAAGATCTAAGGCTATGTCATTTTGGGATCAAATTGCTGTCAGAATCAATCTAATTGGGAACTTTTTACCCCATTTTTACCCGTTCCTCCCCTTGCATCTAAGAAGAATATTTTTCGAACCCCGTTATTGATACTTTGCATTATTTGATCGTAAATGCCTTTATACTCAAGACTTAGCTTAGGAATACTTGATTGCACATACGATAAAAGATCACCTGTGTTACAATTCTGTTCATGATGCAATTCTGCATCGAACGAAAAAGCTGCATATCGATTCAGTGATAGCATTCCCAGTTGATTGAAAACTTTGTTCGTGATATCTAAGCACAAATTTCTAATCATTATGAACGCTTCGTAGTGGATTTCGACTGTGAAATCCGTATTCATATTTCCGTGTCCATATTTCGACGGATAATATATTCAACCATGTGAGATTTTGTATTTCTGCCATAACTTTGTTGTAGATGAATGAGAGAAGGCGGTCAATATGATTGCAACCAATCCACGAAATTTGGATGTGATGTGTTGCACACGTGATTAATGCATACATCCAAGTATCTGTCGTTCTCCAATAAGGAAAGGGCATGTTTACAAACAAACACTTCCGTCAACCAATCTACCAACTACATTTTTGCCATAAACATCATTGCAGGAATAGTCTTGGCGACGTAGGCCAACCATATCAGATACGAGTTAAACGTAGACCAATCAAATTTCCCTAGGTCATGCGTACAGGTAGGAGTCATAAAGAACGGACAGGTTTTCTTGCTGAACCAACAGTAATTCAACCAACAGTGGCGTCAGCTGCCCTTTCCTTATAAATTCAGAGCTTGACATGCACTGCGAAAAGTGACATATGTAACGCCGTTGACAATTCTCAATTGCTGGAAAGATGTTGGACTGGGAACATTTACTAACAGCATGCAAAGAAAGAAGCATTCACCTTGATTGGGATGCACAGTATACAGTTTGCCTATCATTGTTTCTTTGAATACTACAGGTTACCCTCTCCTCGTTTGCGTAGTTCAAATGATTCTCTACTCGCTTTCCATGTGTAATACTTAGGCACTTCCGAATACAGCAGTTTCTTCGCAAACATGTGCAAAGAAAGCAGTTAAACTTAGTTGGACTTCATTCATGTATGGGAAACGAAAGAATTCGCCATACAGCTTCATTGATACTTATGTATCTTTCACCCGGATACTGTGCGATTTCATTGATATGTATGACCGCATGACTATCACTTCTTTCTAATTGCACGCCAAAAACTGGCTATGTCGCTGCCTTTATTCACGTACTTACAAAAGTACTTGATCGATTTAGCGGAGTTACAGTGTTCCACGTTTATTTGCGCTTTCTATGTTATTGATAGTTAAGGCGACTATAGAACAACCCAAGGGTTATCTACTTCGATGTCACCATTTCACATTTGTATGGTTACTAATTTACCACCATCTACGCCGACCTTCTTCTGCATAAAGTATATCCAGCGTGCAAGCAATTCTTCATTGCCAATACCGATGAAATACATTTGTAGGAATTTATGTTGAACACCTGTGAACGGAATCAGGAAGCCGTCTTTATGAACATTTTGTCTTTTCACTTTGAAAGTTGGCATGATTTGAGCTGTTACGATTTCTGCGCCAAACGACATCATTTGGAAGCATGAATTATATTTCCTGATGTTAGATAGGAAAATCTTTGATTCGGCGACACATCCTGCAAGCAAAGTTTTTAATGACTCTGGCGGTTCTCCAAGTTGCAATCGTGAATCTTCACGTCTAGCTGCACGTCACTCTGATGCTTCCTGGGTTTGTATTTGAGCCATTCTTTGTCTATTCTGCTCGTTTGCTGATGTACGTTATTCCTCAGTTTGATTTGCAATTGCTCGTCCCACTGCTTCTGTTCCGTGCGTACGACAACCTAATTTTGATCTTCTGCGAGGTATTATTTGGATGAACTAAAGCACATTGATTGCACTGAAAAGAGAAAAAAAATTGTTATAACAAAACCATATAAAGTTGCGAAAAATACGAACTAAAATATAAAGATAAAACAAAAAACAAAAAATACTAGCGAAATATTTAAGTAATGTACCCCGGGCAAAGTGACGGGAGTGGGGATGGGAGGTTCATAAAATGGAAGAGCGGTTCAAGGGCTTTCTAACAATGTACCATATTATGAGTGCCGAAAAAAATTCAAAAAGTCCCCCGGGGGGAATAGGAGAGGAAGAGGGATGCGAGGTTCATAATATGCATATAGCGTATTCGAATGCAATGCAAACAATGAATTTCAAAATAATCGGTCAAGAACATACAGAGATTTAAGATTTTGTACAAACGAACATTTACATATTTATTTATATAGAAATGTGCCCCCGGTGGAGAAAATGGGATGAGGGGAAGGGGAGTTACATAATATGAAAGAGTAGTTAAAGGTCTTTCTCATGGCATATTACATGATGGGTGTCAGAAAAAAATTAAAAAGCACCCCCTGGTGGAGAGGATGGAAGATTAAAGGAGGGGGGGACGAGGTTCATAATAGGTATATAACAACACGTTCGTATTCGAATGCATCTCAATCCACGAATTTCAAAGCAATCGGTGAAGACTTTCTGAGATTAGCGATTTTGTACAAACGAACATTTACATATTTATTTATAATGAAATGTTCCCCCCGGGGGAAGTAGGGTGAGTGAAAGGGGAGGTGCATAATATGAAAGAGTAGTCAAACGGCTTTCTAATGACATATTACATGATGTGTGTCGGAAAAAATTTCAAAAAGCGCGTGGGGGTGCAAAATTGGGGGGAGGGGGTAACGAGGTTCATAATAGGTATATAACAACACGATCGTATTCGAATGCAACTGAATCCGGGAATTTCAAAGCAATCGGGGAAGAACTTTCCGAGATTAACTATTTTGTACAAAAGAACATTTAAATATTTATTTATACAGGATGAATCTAAACTCTTGGGCCAAAGTTAAGGGGTCATAGTACTCATCAAGACAACCAATATTAAATAGGAAACTTAGGGTCCCAAACGTCTTCCGAAGGAGATAGGAGCCATTAAAGTTTAGTGTCCAAAATTTCAAATGATCATAAAAAACGGAAAAATTGGTCAATTCATTTACGGTTTTCACTAAAACTATTCTTTATGTCAGTATTTTTCTTGAAAATAAATTTTAAAGATAAAGTTTTAAAAAGGCCGATAGGGGGCGCTTTAGACTTTGGAGTAACGCACAACTATTTTTTACCGTTATTTTTTGTATCTCATTAAATGCTTTCAAAAGCTTAGACTTAAACTTACATTTTGAGCTGAAAATCTGAATCGTTGGGAGTGGTTAAGTAGCGCAAACTGAACTGTGTTCAGGGGGGAGGGAGTTTCAAATTTCAACTCCTGAACACAGTTCAGTTTGGCTACTTAACCACTCCCAACGATTAAGATTTTGAACTCAAAATGTAAGTTTAAGCATAAGCTTTTGGAAGCATTTAATGAGATACTAAAATAACGGTAAAAAATAGTTGTTCGTTACTCCAAAGTCTAAAGCGCCCTCTATTGGCATTTTTTGAACTTCACCTTTAAAATTTATTTTAAAGAAAATACTGATCTAAAGAATAGTTTTAGCAAAAATCGCAAACGAATCGCCTAATTTTTCCGTTTTTTATAATAATTTGAAATTTTGGACCCTAAACTTTAATGACGCCTATCTCTTTCGGAAGACGTTTAGGACCCTTAATTTCCTATTTAAAATTGTTTGCATTGATATGTACTATCATTCCTTAAAGTTTTGTCCAAGAGTTTAGACTCACCCTGTATGGATTGAATGTGCTACATTGAATATACAGGGTGTCCAGCGAATAAGACCCTGATTTCAAAATTAAATATCTCAAAAACAAAGATCAATAGAATTATGCGGTAAACGGTTCGTTTAATATATAAGCTGTAAAAATGTTATACAGAAGTTTCAAAATTTAGTTGCGAAAATCGTTAACAGATGGCGCTGTAATCGCAATGCCTATAAATTGCACTTCGAAGTGCAGAGCAGTAGCGTCTCGTTCCTAGGTGGCTCCTTATCGAAGAACGGAAATTGGGAAAGTCCGCTTTTTCGTTGGGATGATGTGCAGAAATGGAGACATCTGGTCACAGAATTATTGCATCATCTTTAATTTTGAAGAAATTCAATTAATAGAATTTTCAATAAAAAGTTTAGAAATCATTATATAAGAACTTATTAAAATATTTTATTTGGGTAATGTGCAGAAGCGGATCCATGTGCTGACAGAATTGAGATTGGTTGCAAATTTTATTATAAGCTATTTTGGTCTGGATACCAGTATCTCTGTGGTATGTCTTTTGTCTCTTAATTGGTAGAACGTGGAATCGAATCCAAGCGGAGGAGGATTTGAAAAAATTGGAAATATTTATTTTCTAATATTTATTTAAATTGTGAAAAAAAAAATTGAATAAAAAAAAATCCAAAGTTTCTAGTTTTAACATTTAATTAAGCTTGAAACCCCCTTTTTTAAAAAATCATTCAGCATTTATAATAATGATTCATAAATCATTTTTTTAAATTGTAGAAAATAGTTTGAATGAAAAATTACGAAGTTTTGTTTTTAAAAACTTAAGTTAAAAAAATCATTTTAATTTTAAAAACTCATTTTAATTTTTTTTATCATTGAGCACAGAAGTATAGTGCAGCTTCTAGCGATATGATCCAAAGTATTGGAAAGGAGTGCAGCCTCCAAAATATTTTTGCTTTGACGTTGATGATATGACTTATCATCAATTTCTTTTAAAAATGAAATAATTTAATGCATAATTTCTGTCCCTAAAACTTTGTTTCAAAGAAAAGATATATATGTCTGGTGGTAAAACCAAAATGTTATGCCGTGATTTAAAAATAAATGACAAGTGCAAAATTACTTTTTTATTTATAACTAGCAGGCTATGCCCGCTACGCTGGTCTGTTTATCCAAATGAACTTTGAATCAAACAAAATGTATCAGTGAATTTGACATTGTGATTTAAAGCAATATGGAACCTTACCTGGAATGTCCTTTCGCACTGCAGTAAAAGATAGGAACGCCATTGTGCTGTTATATTTTCTAATGAGCTGACAAATTTTCAGCTATTAAGGTCTTAACCCTTTTAGTTGGTCAATCACAGTAAGATTTGGTAAAGAATGATAGTACAATATGCAATATAATAAAATAAACCCTGAAAAATTGTTTAACTATAATGCAAAGAAACAAACTGACAAAATCCATCCAGTAAAACTTTTTTAAAAGACTTATCTTTCATATTGGGTCCATCTGATTATAGAACTTTCCCCCATAATTCTATTACTAAGCAACGTAGAATGATAGGCGATAAACTAAAACCTCCCCAAACATTGTCTAATCAACAAAGAAAGTATTATCAATATCCGCCATTTAGAACTGTTTTAAAAGTCTAATCTTTCATAATCGGTTTCACATGATTATGGAACTTTCCGCCTATACTTAATGACTAAGCAACATAAAACAAAATACTAAATAAAATACTAAATTTTATTTAGTACATTATTTAGTATTTTCTTTATTTACAAAAAAAGCAAAATACTAAAACCATATCTGAATAGGTATGTAACTAACAATGGAATTCCTATCAAAATCCGTTCTGTAGAACTGTCATATACGCCCCATATTGGCGCGATTTTTTTCAAACGCCAATTTGGGGAGCGCATTAACAGCATAAACAACAACATCCGGCTTACCATATCAAGCAAAATAACGATATTTTGGCGCCAGTTAAGTACCCGTTGAGTATATGACATTGTCGTCAGAAAAAAATAGCGCCAATATGGGGCCGTATGTGACATCTGTGCCGAAAGAAAAAAAAGCCGGGTGCAAGTCTCGCCAATATTTTTTTTTCAATTCGCCAGTTAGCATTTTTTTTATTGTTCGAGTGGTAAATTAAAACATTGATTTGAAGTTGAAATTAAATGTCATGGTTTGTTACATAATTTAATATTTCGCCAGATGTCATATGCATGTTTGGCATGATTTTTTTTTTTACGAAAATTTGACGAAAACCTCGTTTTAGAATACCAGTTACATATGTATTTTTGGTACTACTTAGTTATCCCGTCAACAAAAAGTCTATCGCGAACTTTAAGATTAAATGTCAATAATGGTTGATGGTAAATGTCACATTCACTTGACTTTTAGCAAGTTACACGTGTTTACGTCATCAAGTGATTTTTATTTCGACGTTTTATTTTTATATTTATTAATGTTATACTAATTTATTTGTTCTTTCGTTATTTAAAATAAAAATTTTGTCAATCTGTATAATTTGCGAAATTGGGTGACGGAATAACTACTACATTGTACCGTATTTTTTAATTTTTTCTATTATTTCCAAAAGGAAACAGCAAAAAAAAAAATAATTAATTACTACAGAACAAAATAATTTATATAAATTTAAAAAAGAAATAAAAGTAAATATACATTTATTATTAAATAAACAACAATAGCCGGGTTACCATGTCTATCAAAATAATGCCATTTGTGCGCCAATTAGGTACCCCGGTGCCAGTGGCGTGGCGTCCGGTCATCGCTGGATGCGGCGATGACCAAGCAATATTTTAAAACTCTTAATAAGCTTTTAAAACTCTACGATCCAGTTTTAGCAGAACATTTGGAGTTCATGTATAAGTGAAGGTAAGATTTAAAGTTTCTTTTTTGAACATTCAACCATTGAATTTTAGAGTTAATAATTTTTCACCACAAACTTAAATAATTGCGATGACCACCGAAAATTTTCATGCCACGCCACTGCCCGGTGCGTATATGACATCTGTGCCTAATATTTTTCTTTTCGTTTTTTTTTTTTTTTTTTTTTTTAAAGAAGTGAAAGCCATCAATTTAAATGTTTCATTTTTAAATGAAAGTTTTGTATTTAATAAAATGATAACGAAATAACAAAAAAGCATTGTTCTTAGCATAGATTTAAAGGAGGCCAAACTGTCGCCAAATTAATTTAAAATAGTAACCTTTTCTGAATTATGAAATAAAAATTTCTGTTATGATTAAAATTTGAGTTGCCATCATTAGAAAAAATGTATTTAAAATTAGAAAAAAATCAATATTTCGAAAACTAATTCGAATTTAAAAATTCTAATACCAGTTTTGAGATCTGTGGATCAATCAACACGGATTTTTGGTGTTAATTTCATCACAAAGTATTCCATATTTTAGGAGAAATCGCCGTGAAACAAAGTCAGTTGTTTAATCAGTCGATTCAAAGAATCGATACATTTCAGGCGTTTCATATATTCGTTTCATAAATTCGTTTCATTGGGATTTTATATATATAGGGTAGATTATATTTGTAATATATGATTTTACAGCACGAATCGATATGTTTTTTTTTTTTCAATAACTTCTTTTATTGCAGTTTTAACTTTTAATACGGACTTCGGCTATCAACCTGTTCTTTTTTTCCACTTATGAGGCATTTTAGATTTGAAATGAAAGTGCAAAATGTCTTTTAAATATAGCATAGCTAATAATTTTCAATCATAACTTATTAATTAATATTAATTAAATGTATCGTAGAAACATGCAGAACGGAAATTATTATGTCGATCGGAAAGTCATATCGTGTTGGGAAAATCAATTCGTACCGGAAAATTCTGCCCGATAATTATTAGACATTAGATATCGGAATCAATGTCTAATAATTAAATGATTGAATTTTCCGGTACGAATTGATTTTCCCAACACGACCCGGCTTTCCGATTGACCCAATATGTTAGGGGTGGGGATTTATTTGTGCAACATTTCAAAATTCAATATAATTTCCCCCACTTGATCAATACACATATACTATTTTTATCAATTTTATCTATTTTGATTAAGTTTTAGTACCAATTTTTTGATAATTCATTAATAATTATTACAATACAATAAATAACACTCAGAAATCAATATAATAAAAGCCTAAGTCATGTGACTGTCATCAATAATTCCGGGATGACCGCTTCACATTTTATATGCCAAACAGCCATTTCGGTACTTTTATGTTAGTCGGGCGCAGGTAATAAATCGCCAAATATTCTACCATCGCTATCATTTCATTAAAAATTTAAACCTATCACTCATTTCATTGAAAACACATAAATTTAATTTAAAATACACATCTTTCATTTACCCCATTTAAAATATACAATAAAGGAATAAATAGATATTTTTCCGGTATAGGTTCTTGGCAAGAAAAAAAAAAATTGGCATCTTATTTTCCGGGCAATCTATATATATCCTATTTCACATACATAAGCAATTTTTTCCATATGTATACAATTTTTTTTATCTAAAGAAGCCAATAATATTTTTTTATTTAGAAACAGATGTAATTTGTATCTAAACATATATCATATATATGTATGTGTGTAAATAAAATGTTTATATGCAAAAAAATACATATAAATAAAAATAAAAGTTCACCAGGTTTATTTTCATAGCTATTTATACATTTTATCAACGTATTTCACATTGTGAAGCCCGAATTGTCCCAATCTAAAAAAAAAAAAAAAAAAAAATACCAAGTGCGTTGTTATGAAGATATGTTAATAATGTAGCGAACCGTCGAAGGCTCCAATGGATGTATACAGCGAAATTACTTGCATAGATTTATTCACACATAACTTATTCTATTTAGGTTACAGATACAAGCACGACACAATATCACATAAACACAAGTATAAATATGAGCTCTTGTTCTAGGTTAATTTCGGTTACAGTTAATGTCCTAATATCACATCTCCCTTTCTTCAAAGATTCAATTTCTGCGGAGGGCGAACAACTATTCCACTTCTGGTGATATACTGATCTTGATATTTTCGTGGAGACATAGAGTTACGTTTATCATTGTTACAGGATGGATGAAGATTCTGAGAGCTTTGTTTCGTTGGACTAGAAACTTTCTGTGGTATTGGAAACTCATTACTGGAAACGTCTGGTTGAATATCATCCACATCATCAGTTTCCGGCTGGAAATGAGTTGATGGAACAAGATGCATTCTGTTTCGACGATATACCCTTTTTCCAGATTTGACTATGTACGAACGTGGATAATCTAATCTCTGCTGAACCGTACCAGTAGCTCTCTTGTCTGTGATCCATACTCCATCTCCAACATCAAGATTACTGAGGTCTCGTACACCGTGACTTTTGTTATAGTTATCTCTTTACCGTTCTATTCTCTTCTCTTCCTTCCTTTGAAGTTCAGCCCTGTTTTCAATTTTTGGCTCCAATTGAGATCTTGCAATTGGCAGAGTTGTCTTAATACGACGATTCATGAGAAGCTCCGCCGGACTGAGGCCATTCTCTAATGGTGATGCTCTATATGCCCTTAAAGAAAGGTAATGTCTTCAGCTTTTTTTTGAGTCGCATCTTGATGGTTTTTACTGCAGATTCAATGAAACCATTACTTTGAGGATACCTAGGACTTGATGTGATATGACGAAATCCATAAAGCTTTGAGAATTTAGAAAATTCAGATGAGTTAATTGGCTCAAATTGAGGACCATTATCAGATCTGACGACATTAGAAATCCCATGTCTGGCAAAGATTGATTTGCAGTGTCAATTACTTCCTCAGAAGTTAATCTTTCCAGCTTGGCGATTTCTGGATATCTTGAGAAGTAAACGGTCACGATTAAGTACCAAAATCCATAAAGATTAAAAAGATCCATGCCCACAGTTTCCCATGGTCATTCAGGAAATTCGGTAGGGATAAGTGGTTGATGGCGATAAGTGGTCACCTTGATACATGATGTGCAATTCTTTATCATTTCTTCAATTTCTCTATTTATTCCAGGCCAATAGACAGATGATCTTGCTCTTGCACGACATTTCGTAATTCCCAAATGTCCCTCATGAATTTGTTCTAGAACCTTTTTCGCTGACAGGCAGGAATGATGATTCGACAGCCCTTCATTATGAGTCCATCTTGGATCGATATTTCATATTGATGATTCCAGTTAGGTAGACAACTTGGTTCTATATTTTTCCTTGATGGCCAACCATTCAGGATTAAATTTTCTAGTTCTTTGCATGTTGCATCCATGGAACTATTAATAAAGAGGAACTGACATATCCTTAAAACAGTGAAGCTTCAACTGTAACCGCTAGCAAAGGGGTTGTTCATCGACGGTGAAAACTCCCACCAGTAGGTTTATATAGATATTTTGAACTTATTTAAATGCCTTATTTTTACAAAATTTCAGTCATAAATAGTGGAAGAAACAATTTTTCATTTTTACTGGTAGGAGTTTTCTTTGGTGGTAGTTAGGCCCTGAGTTTGCGCCATATTGTGACAACCATGGATACAAACCGACAGTTTTATAAGGCATACTGACACCGGTAAAAACAAATAGAAATTTTTATGACATTTTTGAAAAAAAATTCCATGAATAAGACGCTTCTTTAAGACGAAATCTTCTATTCAATTTTACTGGTGGGATGCTTGACCTATCGGTAGTCAGAAACTGAAGAACCGTTTTCAAAAAAGCAGCCGCCATCTTGTGACAACCTCCTCAGTTACTTCACTCGCAACTGGTAGACAATACACTATATGTCTCCTCCTTTTTATTCATAACTCCATTGTTGCATCAGACTTTTGGGATTGTCGTAATTCTTCTAATCTGTTGCATGAAGCGGGTAATGAGGAAATTACCATACGAATATACGCATCAATTTCTTTCTCCAATTCTTCAACATTTTCTCTAGTTTCTTGAGGTTGTCTTGACAAGGTATCAGCTGCATAAAGTTTCTTTCCTGGTATGTGGAATATAGAATAAGAATATCGCATCATCCTCATCTTCAACCTTTGCAACCGTGGAGAAAAATCTTCGAGGTTTTTCTTTGAGAAGATTGGAATTAGAGGTTTATGATCGGTTTCTAACCTAAAGTGAGTTCCAGTTAGGTAATCTCGAAATTTCTCACAACTCCAAGCTAGAGCAAATGCTTCTTTTTCTATTTGAGCATATCTCTTTTCAGTAGGTGTGAGTGTTCTGGATGCATATGCCACGACAGAAATTTCTCCATTTTCTTATTCTTGCCTCAAGGTGGCTCCTATTCCATAAGAAGAAGCGTCTGTTGTGACAATTGAAGTTTTCTGTGGATTATAAACCTTTAAAACAGGTTGAGATGTCAGGACATTCTTCCAATTTTGAAATGCTTGTTTTTGAGGTTCATCCCAGACAAACTCATTCTTTTGACTTAACATAGATGTTAACGGTGAAAACATTTCTGCAAAATTTGGAACAAATCTAGCGAGAAAATTTGCCATGCCTAGCATTTGCTTTAATTCCTTTTTGTTCTTTGGTGGTGGATATTCTTTCACTACTCTAATTTTATCTTCATCAGGATGGATGCCTTTGTCATCAATAATATGTCCCAAGAATTTGATTCTCTTGACTAAAAACTTACATTTATTGTCATTTAGAGTAATACCAGCTTTTTTAAGTTTATTCAGTATAATCTTCAGTCTTTGGTCATGCTCAGTCTGATTTCTTCCCCACACTAAGATGTCGTCCATGTGACAAATAGCACCTGGGACATTTTCTAGCTGCTGTGACATTCTACGTTGGAAATGTTCTGGTGCAGATGAGATTCCAAAAGGTAATCTTAAGAATCTGTATCTTCCAAAAGAGTGATGAAAGTCGTGAGATATGACGAAGATTCATCAAGTGGAATTTGCCAAAAACCTGAATTAGCATCCAACTTTGAAAAAATTTTAGCACTTGTCAGTAGATTCAATGAATATTCCACTGAAGGCAATGGATGAAATTCTCTTTCCACAGATTTGTTTAACTGGACTAAGTCGACACATAAGCGAACAGTACCATCACTTTTAGGAACGATAACGACCGGTGAACACCATTCTGTCGGTTTGGTTACAGGAACAATAACTTTTTGTGCAATCATCTTCTTGATTTCCATTTCAGTTTTCTTCAGCAGTGGAATTGGTATCCTTGTTGGAGCTGAAATAGCAAACGGGACAGAATTCGGCTTAAGCTTAATCGTATAACAACCTTTCAGTAACCCCAGGCCTGTGAACAGTTCAGGAAAATCTTGCTTAGGACTTATTGTGATTTCTGAAATATTCGGTCCCAATCCAAAAGCTAGTATCGCAGGTTTTTTCAATAAGTAGCTCTGCAGTCCTTCAATTACATGGATTTCTTCGGTTATTTTCTTTTCCTTGTATTGGATCTCCTCAATAAGTTTTCCTGTGTGTTTTAATATTTTCCCATCCGGGCCGCAAAGCTTTTTGTCTGGTTTTAAGATTTTCGAATCCTTTAAAATCGATGAAGTAGCAGAAATAACAGTGTGATCTGCTCCGCTATCTATTTTGAAGCGAATGGTTTTACCTTATATTTGAATAGGTAATGACCATAACAAATCATTATTATTATTACAGCGTGTTTCCCTAATTGTTCATAAGAATGAAATTTCAGATTTACTTTCATTTTTCCTACAAACTCGTGTATAGTGCCCTAATTTGGAGCATTTCAGACATTTAGCATCTTTTGCTGGACATACTTTTCTGTTATGTGTAGATTTACCACACCATTTGCAAAGATCAAAGGGTTTTGGATACTCTTTTTTCCCATTATTCCTTTTATCAGTTTCTTTAAACCGTGGATTTTGACTGAATACCCCTCTCTTAAAATTCACCTTTGTTTTGTTTACACTAGAAACTCTATGGACAGAAGCATTACTAGAAGTAAGAATCTCTTGTTGCTTTTTAATTGATTCCGATAACCGAACTTTTTCTATAGCTTTGCTCAAAGAAAGGTCTGGATCCAATTGTAATTTCTCACTTAATTATTTATCTGTAATACCGACAACTATTCTATCTCGTATCAGTTCATCATGAAGAACTCCGTAATCAAAATGCTCAGCTAGTGAATAAAGTGAAGTTATAAAATCATTAACAGATTCTCCTTCATTTTGAATGCGTTGATTGAACTGCGCACGCTCGAAAATTGTCTTTTTCTTTACTATAAAATGATCATCAAAATGTTTCAGAACAATGTTATATTTCTGCTGGTCATCTTCCGACAAGTTAAAAGACGTAAAAATATCTTCTGCTTTATCACCCATGAGATAAATAAGAGAATTTACCTGTTCTACCTCTGTTTGATTTTTTAAACCCGAAGCGAATCGATACCTTTCGAAACGTTGCTTCCATTTTAACCAAAGTGCCGGTGATGAAAAAGTAAATGATTCTGGCGGTGTAACCTGATATGAATTTCTATACTCTATATCTTTAGACATTTTAATTCTTAATAAATGAACACATATGTGTCGAATTATTATGCAAGAAAAGGAAACTTCTTACTTTAAGATATGAATCCGTTTTCAGTATTCAACTGTAGTAAACATCGTTCTAATCGACTGCCACCATGCGTTGTTATGAAGATATGTTAATAATGTAGCGAATCGTCGAAGGCTCCAATGGATGTATACAGCGAAATTACTTGCATAGATTTATTCACACATAACTTATTCTATTTAGGTTACAGATACAAGCACGACACAATATCACATAAACACAAGTATAAATATGAGCTCTTTTTCTAGGTTAATTTCGGTTACAGTTAATGTCCTAATATCACACCAAGGTCCCTGTAATGGAAAAGTACCTACATAAACAATTAATCGTAAGAATAATAACATAAACTAAAATATTTCATTTCAACATCAAAGTATTGTTTATAATTTACAGTCAAATATATATTCCAAAATAATTTCTATTGAAATTATGTTGACAGCTTTCTATTTCACTTCATGAAGTAAACAAACACAAGAGATTCATTCATCATAAAATGTAGAAAATATTAGACCATGGAAGTAATCATTCGCAAAGCAGATTCTCCAACAATGAATGGATAATATGATGTCATCTGGTGGTGTCAGTGGACAATATGATCTTATGATGTCATAGTAGATAAATTGGCGGCGCTAACGTTTGTTAGCGGCTTGCATTGACGAGGGTTTTATTTGGCTATTTCTCTTATTACGTTATTTTATTGTCATATTTATGAACTCAGAAATCAAATCTATAAAACAAAGTATATATATTCATTATTTAGTTATTAAGTAGTGAAAAAAAAATTATAAATGTATGATTTGTAAAATTTAAATAAATTTATTAATACTAAAAAATAACATTGAACTAACAGCATGTTTAAGTAAAATAAGTTTCATTTAGATAATTTATGAACAAATCTCAGTTTAAACACTTGAAATTTCACTCTTTTTTACAGCTACTGAAATCAAGTGGTATTTGTCAAAAAAGATTAAATACGCATAACAACAAAAAATGTATGAAATGTTATCAAGTTCGCAAAGAATTCTTGATTTTTTTATCAGAATCTTTGGACTCTGAGAAGGATTGAGCAAGTAAATTAGTTTAAGAATTAAACTTACATGATGCAATGCTTAGCATACATTTAAGGGAGACCAAACTGGTCGCCAGAGGCGGCTAGTTTTAAACAATAACAACTCATATAATACTATTTAATACTATTAATTGACATAAATTATTGATTTATCATCCTGTATAATACTATTTAATTAATAAATAAAATTTTCAACATCTCTAGGGAGGAGTGAGAATGTCCCATTCATCACCATTTGAAATGTCCCAATCATCCCCATGATGCTTAATATCTCTTCTCAGCCATTTTACCTCAAAAATTATTTTGTCACAATGGTTACTATTCATTCATTTTAATTATTGATATTGAACCTTAAAATAAATAACTACAACATAGCTTAATTTTTTATATTGTATAAGATATTTCACATCTTCAAATGTAAAAAAAACTTACTTTTAAGCAGAAATTTCAGAAATGCGACTTTGAAGGAAAATGAAAACAGCAATGTGGTCCTACTTTTAGTTCTGAAGCACACTGTGGTAGAGGTATATGGGGTTAGGAAGGAATTTAAAATAAATGTTTATTGACTGAAATATTGAGAATGTTCCATCCATCCCTTGTCCTATACATCCCTAGCTCCCCTACAATCAAAACAGTATTTAACTTTTATATTTTAAAATATGTGAATCATGTAAAAGTGGATATTTAAAGCGGAATTGTGTGAATAAAATTAAAATAATGTCATTTTAACTGCCGTTTCTTTTTACATACCAGTCTTAATCATGCACCTATTAACCTAGGAAAATAACCTCGATAACTAATTCAAATTGAAAACTAAACCTCTAGTTTTCATTCAATAAAATCTTCCCAATCATCCGTAATCGGATCCAAAACCAAGTTTGATGTGAAACGTTCGAAATGATCGTAACGGTATGGCTAAAAATGTACCAGAGTTAGCTACAAAACAGGGTTAATTACGCTCCAAACTACATTCCATTAAATAATGTCAAATTGCTGTTGATTGAATTTTAGAGCTTTCACTATCAAAACTCTTTGCAAATGATAAATAAAATTAGTTATGCAAAATTTTTAGTTGTGATCTATTTTGGCAAACCGAAGATTTTTTTCGCATTTCTCTAATGAGCGTAATAAGACGGAGAAATAAACATGCTTTTATTTTCAAGACGTCATTATTCATGAGTTTGTTGCCTAAATAAAACTAAAAACGCTAATTTGTGACTATGATCTGCTGCTCGGGCTGTGCATCAGCCAAAATTTCTTTATAATGATTGAAATTTTATTTGAATCTGAGGTACTTTTTTTTAAACCTAGGCTAAATGAACAAATATTCTTCCATTGGCCTCCTTTGGCATTTGAAAAACTTTTTTTGTACATTCAAATTAATGCTTTTTTAATGATAGTAAAATAACTGCACATGAAAAATATCTATTAGTAAATCTTCATTAGTCCGTTCGCTCCATACTAAAAAAATGTATATTTACTAATCGCTAATTACTAAAAGTACAAATTTCGCGTAATCTTCTGAAATCGGATTTACCGTCCACGGTTTCTTTCAAATATAAACGAATCTTCCAACACTATACAGTAAATTCGCCAATTGTAAGGTGGCTAATTATGGAAGATTCATCCAATATCTTTTTATAACATTTCTAAAAGAAGGAAAGATATGAAAAAAAATGACGAATGGAATGGAATATCGAAAAGTGATTTCAGAAAGCAATTTTTATTGCAAAATGTCTTTTTTTCGTGATAGAAATAACGCATAATTGGTTACATTTTCTTAAGAATAATCTTTACTACCTAACATTGCAAACATTGAATGTTTGTATAAGGGAAATTGGCGATATGTTTTTTTATTAAAAAAAGAATAGACAATTAATCTGGCTTCGAGGTTATAAAAGTCACACATTTGGGGAAAACAAACCGACATGCTTTCGCAGTAAAGTATGATGAGAAATTTTTAAATGCCTAAAATTAAATTATTTTATAGTATGTATGTGCGTGTGTGGGAGACATTTATACTAAAATTAAAATATCTGACAGTAGGGGAAGAAGGAGAGTTCAGACTTAGCTTGCGGATTGCTGATTGAGGAGTAGGGAGTAATCCACCTTGTGGATGGAGGATGAGGATGGAATCCACTTGGGAGTGGTAAGAGAGACTTATCCTGTTGTAGGAAGGGCTAAATGTTGGAGGGGGCTTAATTTTTGAGAGGTGATTAATTTTTTTTTTTTGAGTAGAGAATCGACTTAGAGTAGAAATGTGAATGTCATACTATAACATAGTGAGTTAGATCTTTTCGAAAGGGAGTTTGAGGGGCCTATTTTTAGGGAGGCTTAATTTTAGGAGGGCTTAATTTTTTTTGAGTAGAGAATCGTTCCCTTGAGAATGAAAATTAGGAAAACGGTTAGAGGGTCCCCCCCCCTCCCCCCACCCAGAAATTTTTAAAATTTTCTTACCATTCTGGATTTTCAAAGACTGGATTCAAGGAATCTGAAATAATAAAAATAACAATTAAAAGAGTATCAATACTTGTGGACATTAGCTAAGAACTTTGCATTTGGTCAAAATGAATTTATTCTGAGTGATGAAAGCTGGATTTTCAAAGACTGGATTCAAGGAGTCTGAAATAATAAAAATAACAGTTAAAAAAGCATTAATATTTGTGGTCATTAGCTAAGAACTTTGCATTTTGTCAAAATGAATTTAGTCTGAATGATGAAAGTCAAATTGGTAAAATGCATAGCTCTCATTGCCCGGACTTAACTGCGAGGAGGTTGACCACTCTAAGTCCACACACACACATTTACACACATTCGCACATACACTCACACATTTTTTTTCTTTTTTCCCTAAATGATAATAGGGGGTCTCATCCTTCATTAATTTACTTTGCAGAATTGGCTCCCTACATAGTGGACAGCTTATATTTTTCATAACTTGTTCATTCCAAACACAATTTAGATGAAATCTATGTCCACAATCAAACAACCGCAGTAAATACCACGGTTGGGAATAATTGCAATGGTCGCAATAGACTTGTCCGGGTTCAAAAGATGCGTTTTGATGTTCATCTGCATTCGAGTTTAAATTTCCCCCGCACCGATTGAAGGTGCAATGAATACACTTTTTTAACCCTCAAGGGATTATGCAGTGTTTGTGGAAAAGTGTCCACAAGGTGTCTCCCAGTCTGGTGGACTATCTTGATCTCGACAGATAGTAGAATTCTGGAAAAAAAAAAGAAAAGAAAAAAGAGATTTTTTTTATTCGTTTCGTTTACAAGTTAAAAAATGATTTTTTTTACGATTTTTAATGTAGAAGTGTATTATTTTCAAAAAAATTAACATACCTCTGTTGGAGGGTCGTGAATTAGGCCACCATTTTCTATCATATTTGTAACTCCCTCTTCTAATACCGGATCTGGTTGTAAAGAACTCGGCATCGGTTTCGGTGTGAATTCGATATCTTCACCGAACCGCTGTGCATTCTGGCCCCACCAGTGGCCGAGAGGTTCTGCTCTCGAAGCTGGTAGACGGGAAGTGCTGGGTTCGATCCCAATCGCGCCCGTCGGCCTAATCGTTCGGAGTTTTCGTGGTTTTCTTCGAGCCGTGGATCTTCCATGCGTTAATACGGATTAGGTTCCCTTAGAAAGACCCCCACGGAGGGCACTCCCCTCGGACCTATATCCCTCGTGTAGATAATTGGCCGTCAAAAATCAACCCAACCCAACCCGCTGTGCATTCTCAATTGAGGAAACCTGTGAAAAAGAAATAAGTAATGTGATTTTTTTTTTAATACGCCACCAACTAGTCTTTTTTTTTAATTTTTTTTTTAGTTACCTCCTCCTCCTCTTAATCATTCGAGCTTGTTATGTCGATGACTTCGAATGGGGGTTTTTCCTGTTAAAAAGATTTTTTTTAACAACCTTTTTATTTTATTTTATTTTATTTTTGAAGTAGTTATATTTTATTTATACATCATTTTCTTTCGTTAAAGGTAAATCTCTAAATAAATCATCATCCTGACTGTGGAGAAATAGCTTAGGAGAGGATGGGGAGACTGAAAAAAGTTTTTATATGAAAACAAGAGGTTTTTTTTTTTATAGTTTGCAAAGGAAAAAAAAATATATATATTTACCCTAGATCTTTTCCATGTTTCCACTCCTGCTTTTTTCTGTGAGGGTCGTGGCGGTGTAAAAATGGATGGACCTTCATATGAACGTCTGTTAGACGGACCTGCGGTTTGATCATTAGCATAGGTTGAAGGGACATTCTCCTGTGTTAGAGGTAATTCATCATCGTCTTCAATAAGTAACTCAGGCGATGATGAAGGGGACTGTAAAAGATAAAAACTTGAATTTTAAGTTTTTGTTTAAAAACAAAAGTTTTTAATTTTTGGTTTTGTTTTTTGAAGCGAAAAGAAATACTTTTGATCTTTTTCTTTTTCTCGTTTCCGCTTCATCTTTTTCCTGTGAATGACGTGGTGGGGTTAAAATGGATGAACCCTCATTTGAAGATCGATTTGGTGATCCCGCGGTTTCGTTTTCACACCCAGTTAATACAGCTGAATCACTTAAGAAAAGGTTCTCCGGTAACTCTCTAAGAATTTCGTCAAACTCAATATTTTCCAAAATATCCTTTAAATTTTTTTTTTTTTTTTTTTTTTTTTTTACCAATGGAATTGAAATGTTTTAAAATATCATTTCAAATGTTTATTATTTTTAATTAATAATTAAAATATAATCTTTCCTAGATATCTTTTCTATTTTTAAATAAAAATTCAGTCTTATTTTGAAATTTGAAATATTGAAAATGTTTAATTTTCAATAACATATTTAATTTTTTCAAATAAAAATGCAATCTCATTTTGTTTTTTCAAATATTGAAAATGTTTGATTTTTAAAATGTTTGATATTTAAAATATTACAATAAAATATAATCTATCTTAGATACTTAAAATGTTACAAAAATAACTTTTAATTCAAAACAATATCCTAATTGAAAAAGTCATTTAAAAGAATTAAAATTTAAACGAGAAATTTGAAAAGAACACTGCTAGTGATTTTCCCGTTATACTAAGAGGTTAAACATATTTCTTTTTAATTTATATCTAAATTCAAAACAATGATAATCATTTTTTTTTCTTTAAACACCTTTTTAGTAAAACACAGTACTTAGTTTTTGATATAAAATCATGATTAGAAAATCATAGTATTAAGTTTTCGATGAAAAGCGAAGGGATGAAAATTCAATCTTATCTAAATATTAAAAGCTTTAATTGAAAAATATTAATATATTTTAATTTGTATAATCATAATAATTTAACCACTTCACCGGCGACGGGTATAGGGAAATAGTGCTTTTACCCCCAACTTATCTCGGGGCAGCCGTTGAAGTGGTTAAAAGAAAAAGCTAAACTTACTTCCAAATCCTCGATTGATGCACAATATTCTTGGTAACTATCTTTTGCAGTATTCAATTTGCAAATGATTTCGATCTATTCAAAACCTCCTATTTTTAAAGTTTTCTACAGCATTTTATCAGTATTGGTCATTGAAGACAACTAGTAATTCCTTTTGTGATAATGAATACGCAAACACGAAGCTGCGAAGAGTAGTAATATCAATTAACCTGACTTAATCAAACTTATTCAACGTTTCTAGATATTTGATATTAGGATAATAGATACGAAGAGTAGTTTAACCGATTTAGTTTCACACACACGAATAGTTATTCACGCAACAGTTTGTGAATGTACTCTTTTTGGGATAATTATTTATCACGTATTGAGTAAACATAATTCAGCTACTTGCTATTGACTGTAGAACAATTCATTGCTTCTTTATCGAACAACAAAATTTCTACTGATTAGATGACTAATTTGCTCAAGAAACATTTATCCTATTGTGTATATTCGTTAATCAGTATATTTCACTTATGCTTATAATCAATCAACTTGTTTGTTAAACAAATTGCTGTTTCTAGAAGTTCAAATGATAAATATCTTTAGGAAAACCTTTGGCTATCCTAAAACACATGAATAATGAGTTAACTATATTTTATTAATTTCATATTGAAAGTCTGAAATTATACATTAAATTAGTTATTTTTCAATATTTCTAATTTATTATAATTATTTTTAAAGTTTAATATATCACTTGTCGTTTGTATAAGCAACTGTTATTTGCGTATTAATAATAATAATATTATCGTTTGTAACCATACAATTTTCAAAAAAGCATAGAATCATTAACATTAAATATCATACACCACTTTTATAAAAATTGTTACCCTGTGTTGCCATACAATTCTTCAAAAAAGAATAAAGCTAAAACCATAAACATTAAATATTATACACTGTATATATAAAAATTGTTACCTTGTGTTGGTATTCTTCAAAAAAAAAGGATAAAACCATTGACATAACATATCATTCACCACTTATATAAACTGTTTATATATATCTATATATTAAGACTTAAACTAAAATTAATGATATTACTAATTCTTTTAAGTGTTTATCTGTAACCGACAATGATTTTTAACGCATATTAGGGGATGTGCTGTTTCTAAACACTCAGTTCCCAACTGATTTTTGTTCTAACTTTATCTAATGTTACCTTTATTTTTTGAAAATGGGTTCTGTAGTAAATATGATTAAAAGACCTTCCTATAAAGTGACTTCTTCTTCAAAGTACCAACGTTTAGAAGAAGCCAATGAACCCACTTCCGCGAGTGAATTAAATATACCAAGATTGGAAGTTCCTAATTTATTAAACACTGACTGTGAGACAATATCACGTGATTTTCCCACTACTGATTACTCACCGAATATGAAATCTGAAATCGATATGAATTTTTTTATCCCTACCTTTGGTGATGATACGACATCTTTCGAGAATTCATGTCAAGAATCAATTTCTGACAAGGACAATTTGAATATATTTTTCAAAGACATGGATTTTGAATCTGCTTTAACCTCGACCCCAGCTAGTAACTTAATTGCCCAAGACGAATCCTTTCAATTACCTACTATTAGCCGAGAGGTTTCTGGCTCCCAAGCAAGCAACCCCCCCCCCCAGGGGAATACCTTCTTTAGGTATTTACGGGTTTCGCGACCCCGGGTTCCCGAGCGATCTTTCTCCTTTCCTGTTTTCTTCTTTTTTTAGTTGTCTATCCTTTTTCTTTGTTTCACACTTTTTAATCTTCTTTTTTCAGTTTCTTATCCCTCTTTGTTCTTGTTCATGTTTTTTACTGACCATTTTGTTCAACTTGTTATTTGTTCTACTAACATTGTTCTTGTTCTTTTGTTTAAAAAAAAAAAGTTTAAAAAATTGAAAAAAAGACAAAAAATACACCTTGTTTCTAAGTTCTCACCCACATCACTTTTTCTTTTTTACAATAGTGGATTTTTTTATTTTCACGTGAGACACTCTGGGTGTTGAGGTTTTTTAATCTCATCGCCTCGTTTCTACCTTTTTAGGCTGATCTCGAGTCCCAGAGTGCAGGGCATCTCCGAATTCCGGTTCCGTGATCGGTGGGCGCCGTACTTGTATGGCGGTGGTTAGGAATCCACTGGGCGACTGGTGTCCGTTCGACGTAAGGGCGATGTAGGTTGGACAGAGCTGTAAAGGCTTACCTACGACAACCGAGTTCCACTGTGAAAGAACTAGAGTTTGGAGATGCTATCGAGTTTAATCCAACGTTCGAAAAACGTGGAAGTTTGTTGATAGTTTTCACCCTTTTGAGACCTGCGCCTAAAGTAACGGTAAGAAGAAGGGTCGGTGACCAGGCCCGATGCCTGGCGTTTTTTCAATTCTATCTTTAATATGGCTACAATATCAGGAAATCAAATATGCGATGTGGAAGCCCCACAAGCTAATAATGACAATAATAATGCATTGAGCTCTGCCTCAAACGCAACTGTTAATCAGGGCAAAAAAGAATCATGGGGTGAGAGAGTAGAGGCTTCTGTTTCCAATACGGAACCTAAAAATCCCAAATCTGATGAAAGTAAAACTGAAGAAAGATTTTTCGTCGTCAAACGTCAAGAAGGGAGTTTTGATAAAACATCCCCCTTTCTGATTAATAAATCTATCCAAGGACTGGTTGGCGAACCCAAAACAATAAAAAAACTCCGTACAGGTGAACTGCTAATTGAAGTAATCAATAACCAACAAGCACTGAACTTAAAAAAATGTACTCACTTTGCAAACATTGCTGTCACCATATCGCCACATAGAACCTTAAACTCATCTCGCGGAGTGATCTCAGAATCTGACCTCTTGCAGGTAACTGAAGATGAAATAGTGGAAAACTTAAGGGAACAAAATGTCATAGGAGCTAGACGTATAAAAATCACCCGTAAAGATGAACAAATACCAGCGAACCAAGTACAAATACCTACTAAGCATATTATACTGACTTTTAACACACCTAACCTACCCAAATATATAAAAGCTGGATATTTATCATGTTCTGTCAGACCGTACATCCCAAACCCACTGCGTTGCTTTAACTGCAACGCTTTGGGCATTCAAAGACATCATGCCGAGGTAAGGAAACCTGTGGTCGGTGCAGTGCAGTTGGCCACGAAAGTGGGCAATGCAATGCTCCACCTTGTTGTGTCAACATAAAAAAGATCATCCATCCTATGCTAAATCGTGTGAACAGTGGAAAATAGAAAAAGAAATACAGACAATTCGCACAAGACAAACTATATCATACCCTGAAGCCAGAAAAATAGTTGAATCCAGAACTCCCAAAGTTGGTGTATCATATGCTGCTGCGGTATCTAAAACTGTCCAAAAAACTTATCAAACTATTGCAACTCAAACCGAATTCCCCGCTAAAACTAATTGCCAGCCTAATCAAAAAGAAAATATGTCAAATAATTCTGGTAAGACAAATAATTCAACGCAATTTGTTCCTCCTAAGCCATCACAATCTGTTTCTCCTAAGTCACCGAAATCTGCTCCTCCTACATCCTCAACAAATGCTTATTCAATATCATCACAATCTTTTAGCTCAAAACTCCCACTCCATAATAGAGGTTCTCAAAATTCAACTAAAACACCATCTGTAAAACCAAACCGTAAATCTGATGCAGGAAGTTTTAACCTACCAACAATGAAAGTATCAAATGATAATACAGCCAAAAAGAAAAAGAATAAAATATCTAAAAGTATAACCCAATCAAAACAGAAAAATAAAATGGAGGAAGATGATGCTTTAGCTCTTCACCCAGAACCGGATGAAGAATTCAATGATGGAGATAGTATGTCCATTACCTCCGAATAAAATATCGCAGATAACTTTATAAATAAATAAAATTCATGTCTAATATTATCTCTTGGAACTGCCGTGGTTATCACAATAAACTTGACGAAATCCGTAATATTCTATCCGACCATCAACCTTTATGTTTAGCTCTGCAGGAAACCCATCTAAAACCTACCGACAAAGCGAAATTACGCAACTATGCTACCTACAGAAAAGATTTTATAGGCAATGAAAGAGCTACTGGTGGAGTGGCTCTTTTCATCTCTCGCAGTTTACCTCATTCTCATCTTTTACTAAACACAAACTTACAAGCTGTTGCAGTCCGTACTCATGTAAAACGTCTCATTACAATATGTTCTATTTATTTACCATCCCATCAAATTATTCAGTCAGCACTACTTCAGGACCTAGTTCTCCAACTCCCCACTCCTTTCATCATCATTGGGGATTTTAATGCTCATAGCCAACTTTGGGGGAATTCTGACTCTAATCAACGTGGTGACATAATAGAAAATTTAATTTCCGACAATGGCTTATGCCTACTCAGTAATGGTGATCACACATATTTTCATGAACCGACTCGCACCTTTCATGCCATAGATCTCACTATCTGCTCCCCATCTATATATCCGTATTGGACCTTCTGGGTCTCCAATGACCTGTACGGCAGTGACCACTTTCCAACTTTTATCTCACAGACAACTCCTCACACGGATTCTAATAATTGCTTTAAACGCTACATCTATGACAGAGCCAATTGGCGAACTTTCACAGACCTTGCACAAATTACAAGTGAAATGATAGAAGGTGATATCGACGATGCGCTTGATAATATCGCCCAATGTATTATCAATGCTGCAGATATTAGCATTCCAAAATCACTTTCTACCCCAAAGCACAGAAAACCATGGTGGAATGATGACTGCAAAAAGGCAAAAAAAAATCAACAGAAGGCTTGGGGTATCTTCCGGAGGTATCCCAATAATACTAATTATATTATGTACAAAAAAGCAAAGGCTGATGCTAGAAGAGTGCGGCGAAAAAGCCAACGTGAATCCTGGATGCAATACGTCTCCAATATAAACAGTAACACCTCAAGTAAAGTTCTTTGGAAAAAAGTAAAAAATTGTATGGGATTATATTCTGAAAATCATATCTCAATCTTAAAACACAACGGCCAAACAATAGCGTCTCCCAAAAATATAGCTGAGACAATAGCTAGTACCCTCGCTTCCAATTCTAGCTCTGACTCTTACCCAGAACCTTTTTTATCATACAAAAGACAAACTGAAAATACCAGCATCAATTTTAACTCTCGCCATTCTCATGATTACAATCTCCCATTTACTATTCCAGAACTCTTAAGCTGCTTACAAAAGAGCCGGTTATCTGCCCCAGGACATGATGGCATCACATATACCATGCTAAAACATCTTTCTTCCACCTCTCTCAATAACTTACTTATTTTTTTCAATAGAATCTGGATTGAACAAACTTTCCCTAATGCCTGGTCTAAAGCAATTATCCTTCCTTTTCCTAAGCCAGGGAAAGACTCCAGTGACCCAAACAATTACAGGCCTATCGCACTCTCTAGCAGCCTCTGCAAACTTTTAGAAAAAATGGTCAATTGCCGCCTGGTGCATGTTCTTGAATCAAATAATTGCCTTGCAGCCTTCCAAAGCGGTTTTCGGCGTGGTAGGTCCACTATCGATAACCTCATTCTTTTAGAAACCCATATACGGACTGCTTTTTTAAAACGCAACCATCTGGTCACTGTTTTTTTCGACATGATGAAAGCCTATGACAAGACATGGAGGTATGGTATCCTTCGCGACCTTTTTAACCTGGACTTTCGTGGGAACCTCCCGATTTTTATTAAGAACTTTCTCGCCATTCGAATTTTTCAAGTTCGAATTGGGGGGATTCTCTCCAGTTTTTATGTACAAGAAGAAGGTGTACCGCAGGGCAGTGTTCTGAGTGTCACCCTCTTTGCAATCAAGATAAATGATATACTGCAACAATTACCCCCTTGTGTGCAGGGTACACTATATGTTGACGATTTTAAAATTTTATGTAAAGGACAAGATATGCGTTTTATTGAGAGACAATTACAAATTGCTATCAATCGTATTATTCAATAGACAAATAAACATGGTTTTATTATTTCCCAAGACAAAACTTCTTGTGTGCATTTCTGTAGACGTAGGGATCTGCATCCAGATCCTGAAATTTATATTGGAGCATCTCTAATTGCTGTTACTGACTGCGTTCGCTTTCTCGGCTTATATTTTGATAAAAAACCCACTTTCTTGCCAAATGTTTTGCAGTTACGTAAAAAGTGCGAGCAATCACTTAATTTAATTAAGGTGCTTTCAAACACTTCTTGGGGAGCAGACCGTGGTTCTCTCTTGAAAATTTATCGCTCTATAATCCGTTCAAAATTGATTATGCCTGCCAGGTCTATGGTTCCGCACGTAATTCTGTTCTTAAAAAACTTGACACAGTGCACCATAGCGCACTCCGTGGTTGCTCTGGTGCATTTCGTACCTCTCCAGTTTTAAGTCTTTATGTTGACTACAATGAACCAGCATTACACCACATTCGTGAAAAGCTTTCTTTAGAACTGTATTACCGTGTCCTTTCACATCCTGGCCATCCTATTCATACATATATTTTAAACACAGATAATGATATTCTTTATCAGCATCGACCATCTTGCATCCCATCTTTTGGTGTCAGAATTAGGAAAATTACTGATAATAGCCCACTGAGTAATATCAGGGTAAGTCCATGTCCATTGCATGTACTCCCTCCTTGGAATCCTCCTGATATACATCGCTCCATCCCTTTAAAGGATATGATAAAAACAATTTGGCCCCTGCAGTTTTTCAACAGTTATTTGCCGCACACCGAGCAAATTTTAATGGCTATACTGACATTTATACAGATGGATCTAAGAGTGGTATTACTGTTGGTTGTGGTGTATTTTGTGACAACACTTCATTAAGCTATCGTCTTCATCCTTCTATCTCTGTCTTTACATCTGAACTGATTGCAATAGAGAGAGCCATGGTGCACATATCGCATCATCATAGCTCATCCTTCATTATATATACGGACTCAAATAGTTCTATTGACGCAATTAAATCTTTTAACAAGCATCCTCTTGTCTCATCTATCCTAGATTTTTATAACAAATTGACAAGACGTGGTCATAACATTTTATTCTATGGGTACCTGGACACATGGGTATTCCTGGCAATGAGAAAGCAGATGAGGCGGCAAAACGTGCTCTTAATCCGTTACACCATAATGTTCCTTTCTCAGACGTTAAACTACTTATAAATATTTTTATTCAGAATAAATGGCAAGAAAGTTGGGATTTAGAAAACAATAACAAACTGCACCTGATCAAACCTATGATAATGACCTGGCCTCCGAGTTATCCAAGAAAAACAGTTGTTCTACTTACTCGTCTGAGAATTGGACATTCAAGGATCACTCAACAACATCTTTTACTTCGGGAGGATGCTCCCATGTGTCCACATTGTGATTTTGATTACCTGACCATTCATCATGTTTTAACTGACTGTCCGGGTCTCCGGCACTTATATAGAATTTATTTTAAGTCATCATCACCACTCTTGACAAACCTTATTGGTGATACACCTCATGGGGCACTCTTCACTTTTTTAAAACATGCTGGATTTTATTTTGAAATATAATTTTTATATCTTTGGTTTAACGATTAAGTTTTCTGTTTACACCTTTGTGATATCTGGAAGGGAACCCCTTCCAGACTGCACTTTTTATTGACTTACTCTTATGTTTTTACTCTACTGGTTTTTAGTATTTAAAAGTTAGTCTTTTCTACACTTGTTTGACTACATCTGGATGGGATACCCCATCCAGATTGCTCTTCCTATTGTTCCTTTATTTTGTCTTTTTTCTATCTCTCACTTTTTTGATGTTTTAGTCTACTTTTTTGGCGCAGCATGTCCCTTAAGGGATTTTGCGCCATAAAACCCCATACAACCAACCAACCAACCAACCCAAGCAAGCAACCTTTCTAAAACAAGTGATGAAACAAAGCACGACCCCACCTACGAATGTCATTCTATAGTATAAAACTAACAAATCTAATCATCCTATTGTATTTCTAGAAGAACTCAGTGACTGTATCTTTTTAATTTTAAAATTACATAATAGACAATTTCATATTCATATTAGAGAGTTTAAGCGCAGTGGGCTTACTAGTGAAGAAATTCTAACGAAAAATGGAATTATTATGGATGTTAACAGCTGTTTCGAATTTTACAAGAAAATTTTTTCATTTAATAACATGATATTAGTGTTAAATTTTAATAATTCTATCATGCGAATTAAAAATTTAAAGAATTATTCTCACATTGACTTAAACAAGTATCAATTGGTGAAATTAAAAGAAAAAATACATGATTTGAATAAGGAACTTCTTCAGCATATATATGTAAACCATATACCAAGCTTAATTAGGCAGAAATGTATCATTGGTCATATATCTACAGAAAATGAACTCATGTTGCAGTCTAAACTTATATCATGTATTGAGAATAATGTATTGACTATACTAAACCGCACATTCGAATGTGATGGGTGTATTTTTAATCAGAAATCTCAAAACCCTCATTCCTGTTATATATTAAATAATCGACAAAAATTTGAAAAACTAGGAGACATGTTATTAACACTTATAGATTTAAATTTTGTTATTTCCTCATTTTTAAACGGAGTGGATTGTGTTAGTGAAAACTTTTTATCAAACATTCATGTAGAAACAATTCAAAACGAATTGTTTAAAATAATAAAATAAAATGTATTGCTATCCTTTTAAATACGCATGTTTTTATTTTTCCAATGTGTATGTTTATTTTGTTGTGTATTTTAGAACTTTTAATAGAGTGTTAGACTTAAACTTGCATATATATAACTGAAGAAATCAACAATTCTTTAGTAATTAAAAAAATTAGCACAAGTTTAAAATATTAAACTAATAATCTTAATACTAAAATTTCTACTTTATATATATATATATAAAAAATACATATATATGAAACTAAATTACATATAAAAAAGTTTTCAATAATAATAATAATGATAATCAGTTTACATAATTAAAAAGTTAAAAAAAAAATAAGAAACTGAATTAAAAAAAATATTTGAAAAGTTAAAAAAAAGTTTTAAAAAATAAAAAAAATCTTTATAAAAAAATTTAAAAAAAATTAAAAAGTTTACAAAATTAAAAAGTTTAAAAAAAAACTTGAAAAAAAACTCGAAAAAAATAAGTTATCAAAATTAAAAAAAAAAATTAAAAAAACTTAATAAATTAAGTTTTCAAAAGTGAGTTTACCTATCCGTATATGTATACATGTATGTGACTTTCATTATGTTTTAGTTTAATACTTCTTTTTATCCTATAAATGTGTTAGTGCTTAGTCATAGAATTATAGGGGAAAGTTATATAATCATGTGAACCCAATTATGAAGGATTAGTCTTATTAGCTGACTGAAAAATGCAGAACTATTTTTATCTCTAAGTATATTGACGGGTTTATCTTCGGTAATGTGGCTGTGCGCTAGGGTATTCCTATTTTAATGAGTGTGCCTGACACCTATTATAGCATGCACCTTTGTTTAAAACAATATAGAAGGACTTATGTTTTAAGCGACTATCTGCCATGCAACTTGATTACAAAATACTAACCTGCAAATGCTTAAGGTGATTCTGCAGTTTCCTGCTCAACAACGCGAAACTTTCTGACACATTTTCTGACTCATTAAACGTAAAGGATTAAAATTTGTAGGCCTCACTATTAAAGCGATTTGGAATTGAAATGAGTTTTTCCTTTTTTCATAAATAAATTACTTATCGAGTTATGAGCAATTGTGGTTGCGTGACGGCCGGTTTTTATCCTTTACTGCACTGTTGCGTCCGAAATTCAGTTCAAAACACCAACTGAAAGATCTTATACCTTTGCCAACATATGGAAACTATCTTTCGATTACATAGTTTCTAAATAAGAACTCCTGTCAATTTTATGCGTTTCCGAACAAAAATTAATTAAAAAATATGTCAGAAAATAGCTTCTTTGGATTTGAGAACCGCCTTAACTTTATGAGCAGCCTTAACTTGACGTTTATGAAAAAACTCACATTTTTAGTTTTAATTTTGGAACTCGCGAAATTTAAATTCAGAAAAAGGATGTTCTTTTGACACATTGTGGCAATTTTTTAACTTTTAAAATTAAAATACATGTTTTCTTTGGCACGCGTAACAGAAGTATACAATATCTTCACAATACGGGAGAAAATTCAAAAAAATATATCCAAATGAGGTAGTAGTTACTAAAATTTTATTTGGAAAATTTTAAATTTTATTGAAATTAAATCTACAATGATTAGATGAAATGATGTCATTTTCTATAAATTTTAAATCAAGACATCTGTCAAGACTTTTTTGGAAAATAAAAATAACCGCTCTCTTTTTGCTATAAATCTCAGAAAATGTTAGCACTGAATCTAAACCAATACAACACTTAGCGATAACGTATAGCTATAAGATATGGCTGTAGTATACAATCGAAGTAGTAAGCAAAATATACACTATGACGCAAAAGTTTAGACAATGACGTCATTCAGCTTTAAAATGTAGAATTATGACGTCAGAATTACAAAAACCTGTAAATATATTCAAAAACTGATTTAAAATGCTATGTACAAAAGACAGTCGTTTTATTTGCTATAATACTAATTTTTTTCATAAAAATTCAAATGTGCTTGTCGCAAAAGTTTAGACACTATTCTAAATTTCTTTGAATATTCGCTGGCATATGCAAATTTAGAATCGATGATGTCACAAATTTGGAGTACTTAAGTTCTGCAAACGATTGCGCTTCATAGTCGATATGCCGAGAGCTAAAGAAATTCAAGTGAATGAGGTTTCAAGGATTTGGCAGTTGAAAGGTGAAGGGAAGAGCGTTTCTGAAATTTCTGCTATTATTAATAGATCAAAAAAATCTATTTATCGAGTTTTATCGAGTGGTTCCGAATATAAAGCAAAATGTCGGTCTGGGAGGCCCACGTGTGACAAATGTACGAGAGGATCGCCTGATACAAAGACTAGCGAGTACTCAACAAATGAGCGTACGTGGAGTTCAAAGCTCATCGGGACTCTCTGTATCAAAGGATACGATTCGTAGACGAATTTTGGAAAAAGGAACAATCGTTTATAGCAAAATGCAGAAGAAACCAGCTCTGAAACCACATCATAAGTTACAAAGACTTATGTGGGCTCGAAAGCATATGTCATATGGAGAGAAATGGCAGTCAGTCATATTTAGCGATGAAAAAAAGTGGAATCTGGATGGTCCAGATGGTTGTTTATCGTATTGGCATGACTTGCGGAAGGAACCTCGAAGTTTTTTTAGTCGCAGACAAGGAGGGGGCTCGGTGATGGTTTGGGCAGCCTTTTGCTATAATGGACAAGTATCTCTGACCTTCACCAGTGGTCGTCAAACTTCACAGCATTATACACAGACATTAGAAGAAAACCTACTGCCATTTGCTGAGCTTCTAGGGGGTCCACAGTGGGAATTTCAGCAAGACAATGCTTCAATTCACACTGCAAAACATTCAAAATCTTGGTTTAATTCCCATAATATAAGAGTTCTCGACTGGCCAGCATGTAGCCCAGATCTTAACCCTATAGAAAACCTTTGGAGCATCATGTGTCGCAAAGTTTATAGCAACGCTAGACAATACTCTTCTGAAAAGGAACTTAAGACATCTATTGAGAATGCATGGTACGATATCGATCCACAAACTATGCAAGATTTAGTTTCTTCCATGCAGTCTCGTGTATATGACGTAATACATAAGCATGGATGCGCAACCAGGTTTTAAAAATTGTTTATTTCGATTTTATTTAATTTGTGTCTAAACTTTTGAGACAGCAGTTTATTTTTGTTACCATTTAATTTATTGCAATATGCACAATTCCACTTTTCTTTGTTATAAATATTGTTTATATGTACAGCACATTAATTTCAAGCAGTGATTTGAAAATTGAATAAATATTTTTCAAAGTATGTAAGAATTTCTTCATTGTCTAAACTTTTGCGTCATAGTGTAGGAGCCATATGTTTACAATGATTTTGATTACTGGTTGAAAAGATTTTATAGAATGTGACGTCATATCTAGCCTTTTTTTTCTTTTTGTTAAATTGTTTTCACGAAATTTGACTGTTTGTATTAAAGTAGATGTTTTAATTAAAAAAAAACATTCAAATTGAGGTGCTAAATTATTTTGCCGCTCTTATAGTTAAAGTTTTTATTTTATATAAAATAAATGTAAATTTTCTGTTTAGAATGACGTCAATATCAAACACGCAAAAATATAGCAAGAAAATCTGAATTTTTATTGGCAAATAGAAACAAAATACACGCTTTATCCTTATTTTTTTCACATTATTGTGTCATTTTTTAGGGTTTGGGAACAGGAAAGGAACGTTTGAATTAAAAAAAGATTTAAAAAAGAGATATTTCTATAATGTTAAATTACGGAAGTGGTAGAAAAAAGGGATAAATAGTGGTCTGATAATTTTTTAAAGTAGACAGTGATCTTTTCCACGTTCTAAAACGTATGTACAGTCGTGGAAAAAAAAAGTAAACACCCCCTACTAACTCTTCAACAAATTATCGTAGACGGAAGTTACTGGTACCGAACGATTTGAAATAGAGTCTACTTTTAAATGACGTATATAAAATTTGCTTAGGGGGTCATCTACATATTAATAGGAACCCAAACCTCATTTTTTTCAATGGCAATACCCAATTGTAACGAGATATTTCAAATCTTCAGTTCAAAATATGCCTAGACACCAAATTTCAAGTCATTTGAATGAAAAGATTTTGAATTATAAACATTCAAAATTTAGTGCTTCTAATGTTAAATTACATTTTCATATTTTTATTTATATCTTCTGAAATTATGCTCCTAATGTGCTAATTTTTTGTTTAGAAATAAAACTAATGTGCCCAAACATAAATACGCTGAATTTGCAATTTTTATAATTTTATGATATGAATTATGAATTATGAAATTAATATTCGAAAAAATTATGAATTGCAACCTACAGTTTTTTTTGATGGATTTAGATTTATTAAGTCCTGCTTTATGAAAATCCCAAATTTCACATTTTTCTTCAAAGTAGTTTTCAAATTATGCTTAAAAAACGGCAAAATGATGGTTTAAGGGGCCGTCTATGATTGAAGTGAGTAGATATTTTGAAATTTCTTCTGCTGCCTTGTTATCGAACAGACTTCATTGACTGCTTAAGGTGCCTTGATCAAGAAGGCGGCTCTCTCGGTTAGCAATCGAGAACCCAACTTCAATTTGGATACAGCCCTTAAAATACGCTCGTTTTAAAATAATTAATTTCTCGGAAACTTATGGTACGAATTGCATAAAAATTTGTTTTTAGGCTATTTGAAGGGTGTAGAGTTCATTTATGGTGTCAGAATTGGGTATTGCCATTAAAAAAATGAAGTTATGGTTCGTTTTAATATGTAGATGGCCCCCTAAGCAAATTTTATATACATCATTTAAAAGTAGGCTTTATTTAAAATCGTTCGGTACCAGTAACTTTCTTCTACGATAATTTGTTGCGGAGTTAGTAGGGGGTGTTTACTTTTTTTTTTTCCACGACTGTACATCGAGTTCCGTGCAAATCGGTCAAAAATTAAAGATTTGTATAAAGGACATACACACAGAGAACGGCTTTTATATATATAGATAGATAATAGATTTTAGATAATTCAGGTATAAGCAATAATACGAAATATGCCTCGATTTAAAAATATAAACTAGAAAACAGGAATTCTGCTTTTTCAGAATTTAGTGTCGCCCCCGATGAAAAAAATATATGTATATATAAATAGTACAAAACGTATTTCAATTTTAACCCTTTAACCGGCTGGCCCGGATTTTCCCGTTTCTAGAAATCATGTTAAAATGGCTGTAGACAAAAATATTTTAAACATAATTCTATTTTGAACCATATATAGAAAGAAGTGATATTAAAGATATTATAGCCTCAAACTGCGATTAAAAAATATATATATCCTTCGGTTTACAAGCATTTTTATAGAAATATGTAAAAATCCTTGGACGGTGAAAGGAGACTTAAAGCACACACTTTTATTTTATGTAAAATGACGTAATTCGCATCCGCTTAAGAATTCCGCATTTACGATCCACTCTTAAACATCTACAGTAAAGTATGCATAGTATGTCACTATCACAAATTAATGCACAAGTTCAGCAAAAAGATGCCGTCATTAAAGAAACTCGACTAAAAAACGGCTATCTAATGATTCATATGCCTTCATTTGCTTGTAACATTAAATTAGATAACTTAAAATTAAATAGTTTATGATAGCTCAATGTTTCAACAGAAATTATTCGTTTATATTTTTCAAAATAGCACGTATTTTAATTACATTTTCTTTCGGTTGTTATGAGAAAATGGCAACAAAAAGATATAATTGCTATTTTTCAACTATTTTCCCTTTACTTTCTACATAAATGGAGTACTTGAGTTGCCAAAATTAAACAAATGGTGCTAAAAACTACAAAAAAAAAATTTAATATTTCAAAAATAAATGGAGATACAGTTTTCAAACAAATTGCATTTAAAAGTACTTTTTTTTTCCAATACGACGGTATAAAATTCGAAAATGTGCGATGCTTAGAAATTAAAAAAAATGCTCTAGAGTATTTAAATGTACAATGATACATCTGCTAGCTTCCGTAAGGTAACGTTATTTTTTGGACACAAAATAAGCTGGGAGAAAGAAATAGCATACATACCGGGGCTAAAAAATAAATAAAAAGTAAAAAATTATTTTTCTAAATATATGTATTTTGATTTAAATACTTATATGGCATTAAAAATTGAATTTAATAAAATATTTTAATAAGTTCCTACATAATGATTTCTAAAATTATATTGAAAATTCTATTAATTGAAATTCTCTAAAATGAAAGCTGATGCAATAATTCTGTGACCAGATGTCTCCACTTCTGTACATCACCAGAACGAAAAAGTGGACTTTCCCAATTTTCGTTCTTCCATAGGAACGAGACGCTAGTGCTCTGGACTTCGAAGTACAATCTGTAGGCATTGCGATTACAGCGCCATTGTTTAACGGTTTTCGCAACTAAATTTTGAAACTCCTGAATAACATTTTTACAACCTAGCTAATAAACAAACCGTTTACCGCATAATTCTATTGATCTTTGTTTTTGAGATATTTAATTTTGAAAACAGGGTCTTATTCGCTGGGCACTCTGTATTAAGGAACTGCATACGGTTAAATCAGCACCCCATGTTTCAACGGTTTAAAGACGGAAATTCTATGTTTTTAGATTTTTTTGCTTAATTACGCTACAAAACCTACTTAATTGTCAAATATCATGATTCTACGACTTTTAAAATACCTTACATATTTGATGATCACCAGTGAGTGAGTCAGTAACAAAAAAGCCCTTTTTCGGAATCTAATGTCTCGAAAACTACTGAATACAGAAACATGAAATCATGGAACCTAGTTAAGTTTTATCATACGAATATGTGCATATAAGAAAAAATTCTATATCTGTCCTGAAAACGAGGTCATGAGGGGTGAAAAGTATGTCGAAATGGTTCAAGAAAAGGAAGCTTACGGCTTGTGCGAACTTGGCGGACGCACTGCCGTGCTCCCACCTTATTTCCTTTCTAACAATAAATTATTTCCACGTGAATATTAAAAACAGAAAAAAAAAACTTTGGTGAAAATTACGTCAGATTTAAAACGATACATTTGAAACGTCTTATTAAAAAAAATGATACGTAATATGTATTAATTATATGTAATTATATGTAAGTGCTATAGCTTTGTTAAAAGGCAAAGACTTTGTTGACTTAGTTTATTTTACATTAGCTGATTTTTAAATGTTTAACTACTGATTGTATTTAATCAAACACGAAATCAACCATTAGATCTTAACAGCAGCTGATTTGGTCTTAAAATCTCCCAATAAAATGGAAATGAATGGAAACCCGTTTACAGGGAGATCGTCATTTTTAAAAAAATTATAATTCAATTTTCCGTAATCTTTTTAAATTCGATCAAATAAGCGTGTTTTTGGAGTCTGTGATGTCTGAATGTATGGTTGGCGAGCATAGATTGTAGGGGATTGAGCCTACTAGATTCGGAAAAAATCATGGCACCTCACATACATGAATGCAAGATTTACGAGAAAAGTATCACAGCGGATATTATTGCCTTGAAAGATGTGAAGCTGGAAAGGACTTGTTAGATTACGCTACTATTGTTTCTGCTATTGTACTTGAATATAGCATCGAAAAAGTAAATTTCGTCTCTCTCCCAGTCTCTCAGGCCGAGAGGTTTCATAATGTGGAGACGATATTAAAATTGGCATGTTCTGTCTGTCAGGCTACGGTGGTAATCCAGTAAAGTTTTAGGATGATCTTTTCTCTTATATGAGGATAAAAGTGATAAATATGTTTATGTAGTGATCCGTAGTGTCATGTAGCGTAATGCATAATCTCATTTGCAATTTGACTGAAGCATTCAATGTTTGTTCCAATTAAGTTTTAAGTTTGATGTAAAGTAATAAGATGTTACACTTCATCTTTGTGACAATTTTGTGATTACTAATCTGTAGTGCTGTGTAATGTTAGTCGCATTATCTGACTACATAAATGCAAAAATTTGTTAAAAATATTTTTGTAGTTTAATGTTAATGTTTCTGTTAGTCATAATTATGTAAGTAAAGTGATGTGTAATGCAATTTTATGTTAGGTGTAATGTTAGTCTCATTATATAATTTAGAATTTGACACATTCATGATTTTTTCTTCATTTATAAAACTGCACGATGATAATTATAAAATTATTGAAAGAAAATGTAGTTTTAGCTCTTAACTGGCGAGGTGGGGTATTTTGAACCCAGAGAAATTTAAATTCTGAAATATTGCCATTTTACATTACCAGAATGACTGTTCACTTATGTATGTACGGGGTGTCCCAAAAATGACTGATGGATTTTAAAATTTAATAACTTTCAAACGGTGACAGATATTAAAAAAATTCTTGCAGAAGGGTTATGTATGATATCAGGAGTTTTTGTGCTGACATTCTTGATTTTAGTTCGAATTTCAAACAATAGATGGCGCTGATGGCAATAAGCGCTCAGTCCAGACCCGATATTTGGTACTTCGGGATCCATTCAATACATGTTAATCTCCCTTTTTTCGCATGGAAGAAGAGAGAGGGCGAAAAATGGAGCCTGGATTTAGCGGCTATTGCTTGCAGCGCCATCTATCAATGCTATTTGTAACTAAAACTGCGAATCGCAGCTTAAAAACTCCTGACATCTTACATGACACTCCTGCAAGAATTTTTTTAATATCTGTCGCCATTTGCAAGTTATTGAATTTTAAAATCGATCAGTCATTTTTGGGACACCCGGTATGTACACTAACAGTATTTTTTTTAGATGTTTTCATACACGTAAATAACGCAAAATTCATTGGAAATTTTCTTATTTTAATTCGCTAAATTTTGTTGAGTGCGCAAGAAATCAAATTTTGGGATTACATGCACACCACCTCACCACTTACGTTACAAAAAAAAATCACCTCACCACTTAAGGATTAAATGAATAGCAATTAATTGAATTTCTCTTTCAACAGGTAACCCTATCAAATGCAACTGCCTCCTTGATCTGTTTATACGTCGACTCAAGGCAAACTCTGTTCGAACTGATATTCATACTATATCTTCAAAACCTGTTTTTGCTGTTGGCATTCAGAAAAAATTTAACTCGCAGCACGTTTGCACATATAGATGTACCCGATATAAAAAGGGTTCTTATATATTTGTTGATTGCAGCTCAAAGGATTTAGCTGTTGTTCCACAGTTTCCAGAAAATGGCTTTGCGGACGTTGAAGTAAGTATCGCAACATGTTTTTTATACTTTACCTAAGTATTCATGGTGTGCCAAGAGTGATGATGAAAAATTACGAAGTGTGTAGTAGGTGAAACTGACCTAAAATGACATACCCTAAGGAACAAATGCTTCTATTCATGCAAATTGTTTCTCGTGACCTTTATTTTTTGCAAATTAACTTTGAGAAGTACACGAAAGGCAATGGTGCCTTTTAAAAAGTAGCAAATAAAGTCACAACATCATAATAACGATTTATATAAAATGCTGCACTATGTAATTTTATCTACAGTTCTGTCCTAAAACGACACGCCGATAAGTTGCTATTAATTTTACTTGCATATATCACAAATAATTTTATTTTGCACACTAAGAAACACCGGCACATTCACTATGTTCCCAATCTGAACACTTAACACATTTTTTCCATTTCTCCTTTCAGTGTCTGATTAAATCATTGCAATAAAGAGAAGCTTCATCATCATCATCGGCAGAGAGATCCGCATCTTTGTCGTCATCATAGGATCTAACTAATAGTCTAGTCAAATTAGGCAGATTTTTCGCCATTTTGGGACATAATTACGAAAGTTTTGAAACTTGGTAATATTGTTTGGAAGGCTCTACTAATAAACATACTAAAAGTCCTGATAAATGGGAGGGGGGGGGGGTGAGCGCTTGGGACGAGAGGCAAAAGAAGGTACCTTTTTTCGGTTTTTTGTTAATATCTCGTAACCTAAGTCCTATTGAAAAATTGCTAATACTAAAAATAAAGAAAATTAAATTCTCTACAAAAAAGGTTATAAACATTTTTCGCTAGAGGCCATAGTTAACGAGATAATCGCATTCGAAAATGAAGAAGTTTGCAAAAGTCACTCCAGTGCCAGAGAGCGGGTGAACGGCACTTACATTGTATCCACTTAATTCTAAGCTTCCTTAAACGAGCGTTACTAAAAGTTGTGGTAAGGAGAATGGAACCCTAAACAATAACTTCAAAAAATTACATTTTTTGTTAACATAAAATATACAAAAATGAAAAATGCCTAAAATACAATGATATAAGAAAAAACAATATACTCAAGTCCGTGATCATTTTAATTAACCCAGATTCAATGAAAATTTCAAAATATGTTGATTTATGTTCCATTTCCATTAGGACATCCTCCTCAGCAGGTGGTGGACTGTTTGAGCTGTCTCCATGGCAGTAGTAGCAGGCGGCAGTGCATGTCATTCCTGTCTTTCTACATCCACATTTTTGCCTACAACCAGTTGTACACTGGATGAGGTTTAGTGCTGCCTCAGGGGCAACAGGATCGGTGGTTGTGATAGGCACTAACGTATGAAGGAGCTTACGTTTCGAACCCCAAATCTTAAAAGACAGTTCATTTCTCTGCCACAACTGTATCTGTAAGTATATATTTTTTCTGAAGAGGTTAAACTGTGAGAAGAACAAGTATATCCACATCCTGTCCAACAACAGTAACGCTGTCACTTTCACTCAGTGCATCTATAGAAATCTGAACGGTCAGAGTGTCGGCATAATTAGGACATTGCTGACCTGAGTCTCCTTTGTCATTTAAAGTAGACGATAGAATGGGAATCAACATTGTCTTACTGTTCTTATTTGAGAGAAACTGATTTCGGGAACACTTATGACAATATGTTCTTCATAATGTCTACTGACCTTTCACTGAGCACCTTCTATTTTATACAGCTACTTTGGTACTATTTACAAGGTCAGTGTATTCATCGAAAACAATTCTGCGTACCTTTCCACAATAGTGTTTCTTAACGTACTTTATTTAGGTATTGCAAATATCCTGTATTGTTGACTCCTTCTTCCACACCACTCATGTAACAGGAAGCCACCATCCACAGCTATTGTTTGTTGTTTGTCTATTATCTTATCTGATTGTTCAATTATTTGACACAAAGCACTTTTCTTTATCTTGCGCATTCCACAGTCATTGAAAAGAGAGAGAGGATAAGGAGCCAATTCATATTGTAGGTAATTTGCTAAATCATCATTACTACGTTTGCACAAGGAAATCCGTTGGAATATAACTAGAGGATACACAGTTTTAGTAGTATCATGAAATTTTATTGAATTGTGCATACGGTTGAGTGATTGTACTATACCTTTCCGAGTTAGTTTCACATCTCAGTAACATTTGCTAGACACCTGAATCATCTTTTTACTACCGATTTCCAAAGTTTTGAAGCAGGTGATAGTTTCATCTCCAATAACCCCAGAATGTATTGATATAATTATAGCTATCTGAGGAAAGGGCGGTTGATTTTCAAACCAAGTTGAATGTTTGGAGATATCCGATCTTCACGAAAATCCTTATGTTGTTCACCAGAAGAAAGAGTTAAATCACAGAATTCTTCCAGGGTGATTCAAATATGATAGGTAGTTGTGGCGCCCAGAATCCGCTGACTCAAAACGCTCTCACTTATTCCTCGTCTATGTGTGAGCCCTCCAGAGCATTTCATAGATAGCATTAGTGTATGATCAATGGTTATGTCAGACCAAACTCCTGTCCAAAACTTGTCGCTGCGTCCAATCGTGAAATAGCTCTGTCAAACAGACTAATCGTATTCCTCTTTTGTCACGACGGATTAAAGGCTCAACATATCTATAATCTATGTAAAAAAAAAGTATATCAAACAAAAGTTACAGAAGGAAATTAAATTGGCGTTATAGTCCAGGCAATAGAGACCGTATAAGGACTCTACCTAGCAAAATTAATGGTAGTACTGGAAATCGACTTTCTAGATGTTTTTTGGGTCGCTGAATCCGAATTTGTAACTTCCCACCAAAATTTCCCCCGGCAACCCCCCAAAATTTGGTAAAAAGCCCCCCCTCCAAAAAAAGGTTTTTATTAAAAAAATCATTTTTTTAAATTGTTTTAGGGGAAAAGTATCTAGAACTTCAAAAAGTAGACAAACTTTGCAAGAAATAAGATATATGACATTATGACTTAGGATGAAGGGGAAGGGGGGATCTGCCTCGGAACATGTGCCGCAGTGCTGCGTGGACTAAGTTGCGCAATTCCACTTAACCATTCACACGTTTACATTAGCCCTCCCATCTTCCCTCTGAACTTTCTCTATAAGGATTTCTTTAAGTTTTTTTGGTCGCTGAATCAGAATTATTAACTTACCCACAAAATCCCCCCCCCCGAAACACCCACCCAAATAGTTGTTTTTAACTTAAATTTCTTATTGTTTTAGGGAAAAAGCATTACGAAATTCAGAAACTAGACAAAATTTGCAAAAAATGGATATATGACATTATGACGTAGGATAAACGGGGAGAGAGGGGGCTGCCTCGGAACATTCACCGCGCGCTTTTCTCAAAAACCAAATTTTTTCAAAAAATCAATTTTTTTTTTTTTGGGGGGGGGGGTTGCCGGGTGAAATTTTGTTGGAAAGTTACAAATTCGGATTCAGCGACCCAAAAAACATAAAGTGATTCGAAATCCAGAACTAGTATTAATTTTTCCAGGTAAAATCCCCTATTGCCTAGACTTCATAACTTAGTGTACGTAGCACCGCAGTGCATGTTCAGAGGCAGCCCTCCCCCTCCCCGTTCATCCTACGTCATAATGTCATATATCCTATTTGTTGCAAATTTTGTCTAGTTTCTGAATTTCGTAATGCCTTTCCCCTAAAACAATAAGAAATTTAACTTAAAAATAACTATTTGCGGGGGGTTTCGGGGGGGGGGGAATTAAAAATTCGGATTCAGCGACCCAAAAATCTTAAAGTAAACCTTATAGAGAAAGTTCGGAGGGGAGATGGGAGGCGAATGTAAACGTGTGAGTGGTTAAGTGGAATTGCGCAACTTAGTTTACTCAGTACCACGCGCATGTTCCGAGGCAGATCCCCTCTTCCCCTTCATCCTAAGTCATAATGTCATATATCTAATTTGTTGCAAATTTTGTCTACTTTCTGAATTTCTAGCTACTTTTCCCCTAAAACAATAAAAAAATGGATTTTTTTAATAAAAACCTTTTTGGGGGCTTTTTACCAAAATTTGGGGAGGTTGCCGGGGAAAATTTTGGTAGGAAATTACAAATTCGGATTCAGCGACCCAAAAAACATCTAGAAAGCCGATTTCCAGTACTACCATTAATTTTGCTAGGTAAAATTCCCTATTGCCTGGACTATTAAGCCACGCTTTCTAAAATGACTCCAAACCCGATTACGGAACATACGATCTATATAACATAATCTATAGTTAAGAAAAATGTCATTTGTTGAAGTTATTGTTCAGGCTTCCATTCACCTGACCACAACATTTATTCACGCTTGTTTAAATTTAAGTTAAGAAGATGGATTGTAAGTGCCATTGACCCGCTCTCTGGTACTGGTGTGACTTTTGGTAAACTTATTCATTTTCGAATGTGATTATCTCGTTAACTATGGCCTCTAGAGAAAAATGTTTATAACCTTTTTTGTAGAAATTTAAATTTTCTTTATTTTTTGTATTAGCAATTTTTCAGTAGGACTTATAGATTACGAGATATTAACAAAAAACCGAAAAAGGGTACCTTCTTTTGTCTCTAGCCCCTTGCGCTCACCCTCCATTCATCAGGATTGTATCTATACTATAAAGGACAAATATATCTGTGCGTAACACATACGTCATTTTGCGAATGGTCACACTTTGAAATTTGAAATAAAATTTTGGTTTTACAATTTCCTCTACTGCAAATTTTTAAACTTCTAAACATCGCACATTTTAAATTTTTACACCGTCGTATAAGGAAAAAAATGCTCTTTTAAATGCAATTTGTTTGAAAGCTGTATCTCAATTTATGTTTGAAATATTAATTTTTTTGTAGTTTTTAATACCATTTTTCTAATCGTGGCAACAAAAGTACCCCATTTCTATTGAAAGTAAACAGAAAATGGTCGAAAATAGGAGATACTGTATCTTTTTGTTACCATTTTCTCTTAAAACCTGAAAAAAAAAGTTAAAATTAAAATACGGGCTACGTCAAGAATATTGTCTGTTATTCCGTGATAATGACGTCATATGCATACTGTTCTACAGACGAAGTTTAAGACTGGATTGTTAAAGTGCATTGCTTTAGCAGATGCAAATGACGCCATTTTATAAAAAAGCGTGTATTTTAATTCTTAAACTTGAATTATGTTTTGTAGAAGTGCGTCATTTCCACAGCCCAGCTGCTGTGAAATTCATCACAGTTGAAAAGGCTTCACTTTTGAAAATAATGTAATCGAAACCACACTGATAAAACGCAATGTTTTACAAAAATTTAGAGTGTCTTTATAAAAGGGAGGTGACATGCAAATAACAGCGATTTATATTACAGATATTGGTGATTCTCACCTGGGTGGATTTGCTTCGCCGAGTTAGACAAGCAAACAAATAATTCGTGGTTTAAAATAATATCATGTTCCTGAAGTTTTTGTCCAAAATTCTCTCTTATAATAAAATTTTAATGGTATTCTTTAGGACATTCTACTATATATTTATCAAAATAACATAATTTGCTTAATTTAATTTTTCATAATTTTATATAATCTATATATTTAAAGCACAAGTGTGTTTTTTATTCATCTGCTCTGATCTTTCTGCTAAACCAATTTTATATATAATTAATATATATAATATATATAATATATATAATATATATAATATATATAATTAATATATATAATTTTTTTTAACTGAAAGCTGTTCATTTGTAGATGTGATCGCACTATCTGTTTTTTTTAAATATCCCCTCTTTTATATTTTAATTTTAAAAGCATTTTACGAAATTTCTTCGAAATGGTGAAAATTAGAAAGCTTTCATTATTGCAGACAAGAGAGAAATAATGAGGTATTTTTATCTTTATTCAGGCCATTTTCTAATAAAAATTCAAAATTTTTTGTAAAAATTGTTGCATAGGGTTTAGTGGCGCAAAAGCCCATTAGGAGCATCAATATTATATTAGGGGCATAATAACAGAAAATTGCATACTGATTTTGAAAACACGCATTTTTCCTCATAAATTTTCTATATTGTTTGTCATTCTGCATGTGTACTGATACTAAGTTTCAGACAGTAGACGAAATGTTTATTTAAATGAAAATGAAGTCATATTTAAAAGAAAACTATCATTTTCTTAGATAAAACTAAACATTTTAACAGAAACCGTCTAAAAAACATAAATTACGGAAATTTTTACTCTCCGGAATTGAGATTAGAATCTCAAGTAAAGAGTGCGCCTGTTCACATAAAAGATGTTTCTGGCAATCGTGACTTCAAGTTTTGGTTTAAAATGATTTTAAAATGATGAAACAAAATACTATTTTTTTTAATGATGAATATGGATATGAGAAGTCCGTATGCAAATTTTGAGAAGGTGAAAATTGCTGTTTTTCATTCCGGAATACCAAGCATAAGAGCCTCTATTGATAACCACATCCTAATAACTGATCTTTATTATATTTTACTGATTAAGTATCTATATTATAAAGAACAAACGTTTCTGTGCGTAACGATGACGTCATTTGGCGAATGACAACACTTCACGATGAAATTTCGGTCTTGAAATTTTTGCTACTGCACTTTTTTAATCTTCTGACCATCGTACATTTTCAATTTTTGTCGCATGGGGAAAAAAGTTATTATCAAATGCAATTTGTTTAAAAACTGTATCTTAATTGACTGTTGTATTATGTTTTCTAAAATATTTTTTAAACATGATTTTTTTTTAAGTTTATCTTATCACGAGCCGGTTTCAATACATAATAATAACAAACATTTTTACATAAAGCAACAAACATTGTTCAGCATTTAGTTCTGACTTTTTTTGCATAACGAAATTAATACTTCCTTCATAAACAAATAGAAGAATAATGTTAAAAAAAAAACCAATCTAACATATTTGTGAAAGACAAATTAACGAATTAATGCTTCTTTTATAAACAAATAAAAGCGTAATATTAAAAAAACACAAATCTAACATATTTGTAATCGTACAGTTTAAATTTTTAGATCACCAAATAGGATTTTTCTTTTCAAATGGAATTTGTTCGCAAAGTTCATCTCAGTTTACTGATTGTCTATGGTTTTAAAAACAATTTTAAAGCATGAAATATTTTAAAATTTATCTATATCGCACGGAGCTCGATTAAGAAAGATTAATCCGTTTTCCTTAAAACAAAATAAAGAGTTCATCATTTTCTTACGGCTAATATCCATTAAAAAAACCCTTCCCAATGAATAAATAAATAAAATAATATAAATAAAACACAATTTAACAGACATGTATAAGCTCTGAAATTATCAGAATATAAAAGGATGCCGTAAGTAGCAAAATCTCGGTCAAATAACTCTTAGCATGCGGCTAATAATAAAACGTCGCTTTTGATAAATTTCAAAAATTTATTTGATTGTATAATTCGTATTTTTCATATGAAAAAACTTTTTTAATGTAAGTGGGCAATCTAAAAAAATTATTGCAGATAAAAAAAAAAAAAACATTAGTTTCACCTATATTCTGTAATCCGGGAAGCCCGAGTACGATCCCCTAGTGTTTATTAGTAGAGCCTTCCAAACAATATTACCAAGTTTCGAAACTTTCTTAATTTTAACCAGATAAAACCTCATTTGACTGGACTAAATACGAATTTTCTTCTTTGTCTGTAGAGCTGCACGTCTTGACTGTGAATTATGTTTCTCAGCAGCTTTTGCCTTCACTTCGACGATATTAGGACTGCTAATCAGAACTTTTTGCACCTTCATGCTTCCTTTTTTTAGAAGATGGTCTAACATGAGGTGCAGAAGGAAGTGGAGCTACATCAAGTCGTCTGATAAATGAAGATGATGAACTTGAAGATACTGTCTGTTGAAAAGATACATGCGTCTTCGGAATATAGGAAACAGATGCTGTCGGCGATGAAATTGGATGAGGTGACATTGAAGCATACAGAGACAGTATTCGAGAACACATGCATTTATTAATCTTTACATATACAGAAAATAATCTAAAAATAAATAAGTACTCAGCTTATACTACAGATATGTAATCACTAAAATGATACAGACATGAATTATCACCAAAAAACAGTCCCATGAAATTTCTTCGAAGGTGTAAACAGTTTCTTTGTAAACAATGAAAAATACAACCTTCGCCACTAAATGCTTATCGTTGCCGATCGATTCTACTACATAACTGCATATCGTTAAGTGCTGGCCTATAGCGACAATATTAAGAAACATACGGTATGTCAATTTATCTAAGTATGTCACTTTGGGACAGTTTCCCCTATATACAGTGGGCAAAAAAAGTATTTGCACACTAGGTAAATTAGTTGTAGCATATGTATAAATAAATAAAAAGCAACTAAGAATTAAAAATACCAACACTTTTACAAAACAAATAAACATATTTAATATCTGACTTAATAATTATATTTAAAATATGAAAACATAAAAAGTAGCATTTGTACTGCCAAAAAAGTATTCGCACACTAACAATAAAAATAGAACTAGAGGAATTATTTATAAGTTAAAAACAGTGCTGATATTTAGTATGCATGCCCTTTGCTTCAATTACAGCTTGTAATCGTCTGGGCATTGATTCTATTAATTTGTGACATGTTTCAGTGCTGATTTGTAGCCATTCTTCCCCAAGAGCTTGCTTAAGTTCTGATTTGTTAGAAATTTTCTTTTCCCTTATTTTCACATCCAAAATATGTCATAAATTTTCAATCGGATTGAGGTCTGGTGATTGTGGCGGCGTTTTCAATTGATTTTTTACATTATAAAGCAACCATAACTTCGTAATATATGCAGTGTGTTTCGGATCGTTATCCTGTTGGAAATAATATGAATTAGGAATTCCTAATTTCAGAGCACTATTAGATAAATGATCTCGCAATATATTAATATATTGTTTAGCATTCATATTGACTTCAGTTAAAGTCATTTCGCCAACTCCGTTAAAAAGACATGCATCCCCAAATCATTACATGACCATCGCCATGTTTTACAGTTGGTTTCAAGTTTTTAATTTGAAGAGAAGTATTTGGCTTTCGCTATACAGTTTTCTTACCATCTGAGCCAAAAATTTTGAACTTGCTTTCATCGGAAAAAATAACAGCTTTCCAAAACTCTAGTGGTTTGCTGACATAAGCATTTGCAAATTAAAGTCTTTTCACCCTATTTGTTTCACTAATAAATGTTTTTTTTTTCAAGAAGCTCTTCCTCGAATATTTGCATCATGAAGAATACTTCTAATTGGTTGTGGTGTAACTATTGTTCCCGACGTTGAAGGGACATCAGCTCTCCTTTGCCTGGTATTTAGCTTTCTTGGACGCTCAGTTCGCGTCTTATTTATTGTCGAATCAGTTTCTTTTTTCTTCTTATTTACATAACGAACACTAGAAAAGTTTAGATTTAACCCCGGTAACTTAATCTAGAATTGTGAAGAAATATAATCTTCTCACGGGTAGCAACAGACAGTTCACACGTTTTTGGCGCCCTTAGAACAAAAACTCCCCAGAATCCCTGCTCCAGTTAATATATTACGTAACTTTAAAATGCGGGGCTAATGTACTCCGGGACGATATGCTAAACATTTGCATAATGTTCACATTTAATGCCTTTTTTAATAGTCAGTGCTTCTTGTGCAAATACTTTTTAGGTATGAGAAAATATTAATTTATTTTTTAAAATGTGTAATATTACTGTTTAAGGAAAATGGGTAGTTATTTTTATTTTCTTCTTATTTAAATAAATGAATAATTAAGAGAATAGTATCAAATTTGTTTGCTATGGTTACTTATGCAAAAAATCGTTTGCGTGCAAATACTTTTTTTGCTTACTGTAGTTATATATAAGATAAATAAGTTGAAAAAGTTACAGGAACAACCTATTCCAGATTGACTCTGTGTACACCATAATTTTCATAACTAAGAATTATGCACCTCCATGTACGGTTTGGTTGGTTGGTTGGTTGGTTGTATTGAGTTTTATGGCGCAAAATCCCTTTAGGGACATGCTGCGCCAAACAAAAAGCGAGTCAAGAAGAACTAATGAAATGAGATACAATGGAAATAAAAAAGCCATCTGGATGGGGTACCCATCCAGATGCAGTCGTCAAACTAGGGTAAAAAACAATGTAAAATAGAAATCCAGTAAAGCAAAGTAAATGGACGTTAAGCAAAAATATCTGGATGGGGTTTCCATCCAGATGTCAAAAAGAGAGTCAAACTTATGAAGCATATAAAAACTAAATCTCAAAAACCAGCGTGTTTTAAAAAAGTAAAGAGTGCCCCATGAGGTGTTTCCCCAATGAGGTTTGTCAAGATTGGTGATGTTGTGTTAAAATACCTTCTATATAAATGCCGGAGGCCCGGACAGTCAGTTAAAACATGATGAATGGTCAGGTTGGTTGGTTGGATGATTGAGTTTTTATGGAACAACGTCCCTTTAGGGACATGCTGCGCCAAGACATGGTTAAAACACAAAAACAATATTTTAAAAAGTTAAAATATGGTTATAAAAATATAATAAGAAAAACAGCAAAGCGTGAAACACTAGTGATATAATATGATATGATTAAAATCACATATTAAAAGAGTCAAAATATCTTGACTAAAAATACAAGTAAAATCTGTAAAAGTAGCAAGGTTAATATAATGAAAAGAAAGCAATGCGGTAATAAATATAAAACCAGTCAATAAGACAAAGAAAGTATTAACAGTTAAAATCTGCATGGTCTATAAGAAATAAGTCAATAAAAAGAAGTAGAAAATAGCCAAATAAAAGATGAAATCAAGAATAATTAAGCACAGATTATTAAAAAATGTAAAATCACTTAGGAACATATTCCTCGAACACAGTATTTTTGTCGTCTACATCAGAGTCATTGTATGACTCGGATTCCATACATTCTTCCACGTACTGCTGCAATTGCTTGCGGTCCTTCACATTGGTGATAGATGAACTGACAGATGATTTTTTCCCCTTTTCTTCACAGTCTTCCACTGTGAAGAGGTTGTGGTTGATGATGGCCTTTTCCCTGTCTGTGCACAAGATTTTTTGTTTACTTTCCCAGTTTGAGGAGAATCAGGTTTCTGTAATAGAATTGGAGTTGAAGCAGCCTTAGTTGATGGTTTCCTCCCTTCTGTCTGTGCACAAGATTTTTGCTTTACTTTCTGAGAATTAGGTTTCTGTAACGGTACTGGAGATGAAGCAATCTTAGTATGAGTCTGGTGCTCAGATGACTTATTGGATGCAACTGGAGATTTCTGTGACTGAGTAAGTTTGTATTCTATTATAACTGGTTCTGAGGATAGTAGCCAACGTTCTAATAATGGGGTCGCATAGTATTTACTACCACATGAGACATCACGGGTTTCTTTATTTAAAGTGCTGGTTGATTGTGTAATACCTGAATTAATTGGCAGAAAAGAAGAGTCTGTCTGGGTACTTATGTGTCTTATAGATTTGGATTGTTGTCTGAGTAAACTAGAGTAAGAAACTCGAACAGACGGGGTTCTAGACTCAACAAGTTTGCGAGCTTCAGGATATTAAATTTTTTGGGTTATTTTAATAGCAAGTATTTCTTTTTCACGGATCCAGTTTGGACAAGAACGGGAGAATGCTGGATGATCACCTTTACTATTTATGCAGCGTTCAGATTTTTCACAGGATTTACCGTCGTGGCCGACTTCTGCACAACGAGGGCAGGTAACAGAACCACGACAAGTAGTATTGGTATGTCCATATCGTTGACATTTGAAGCAGCGGAGAGGATTTGGCATATAAGGCCGGACAGGACAGCTTAGGTAGGCTGTTTTAATTCTAGTAGGTAGAGTAGAACTATTGAAAGTCAGAATGATGTGCTTTGTGGGAAGCACTTTCTCATTGTTATACGGCGTACATCGATGACATTTTGATCTTTTAAATTTTCTAAAAGTTCTTCTTTTGTAGACAGTAAGAGGTCAGGTTCCGATATTACACCACGGCAAGTATTCAGAGTTTGATGTGCTTTAACAGAAACATAGAAAGGTCCTATTGTATTAGAGTTTGAAAGAAGTTGAGTTTTGCTTGTCGAGGTCTCTTCAGCCAGCCAATCTCCAGAATGCAGTTTTTTAAGTGAACAATTGTCACCAATAACAGAATGAAATGTTTTTGCAATAAGAAAAGGTGAAGTTCTTGTAAAAAAGCTATCAGAGAGGCTGTCAGTACGCTTAATAATAAAAAGTCGATTGAATGAAATATTCTGTACATTTTGTTGCTCTCCACATGGGAGAGAGTCAGAAGGAAATAAATTTTTTCCATCCATGTTAGAAAAGATAATAATTCAGACCCCGGCCGCACCACCCACTACCAAGCCCAACAAGGGGATGCGCAATTGTGCACCAGTGCTAACCAGGGCCCATACGGTCACAAGACATTCCTATGTCAGCCTCCACCCTTAACAAGATGGCTAGTAAATGCTCGTTCACTTGATCCCCAGCCAGTGACAAAAGTCTGCTGACCAGCCGATTGATGCATACGGGACCAGTATGCACCTCCCGTCTACCTGAAGCAGAGGCCAAAGCAGTGCGTTGGTTTCCCTCAACTGCCAGGATTCCCCTTTCCAGGGACACGGGTCGCCACGCACGGCAAACACGTGGGTGGTTTACGATTCTCCAATTGTCGATATACAGGATGATATCGGCTCATACAAAATTGCCCTCACCTCCGAAGAGGAAACCACAAGGAGAGTGAAACATAGAGGAAAGAAAGATAAGAGAAATAAGAGGAAAAGAAAAAAAAAGAAAGATCGCTCAGGTACCCAGGGTTGCGAAGCCCGTGAATACCTAAAGACGGTATCCCCCTGGGAGAGCATGGTTTGGAAGTTTACGCAGCACTGGACGAATTGCCATACCAAATGTATTATAAACGGCTTTTTTAAGTCAGGTAATTGTGTGGTAATGCACATTTAGGTTTTCTATTTAATATACCCCAACAATGTATTATTAAATGTGAAAGATTCGGATATCTTCCTTTTACGATGACAGTTAAACGAAAGTGGGGATACAAAGGACATTTCAAAGCACATTCTCTGAACTAACACTTAAAGAATGATAAAACGAGTAATATTCCACTTCACCCTATATCCATGTTTTATTTCCCCAATGTTTTCCGGATCTAAAAATTGACTTCCACTTTCACTCCTTTCGACACCATCTACGTGAATTTTGAAAATAAGCCGTTAACCCATTTGTGCCTGAATTTTTGTTTTCTCAAATTTTTTGGTAAAATCACTTTAAAATGTTGCAAAATGAACTGGAAAATTACTAAAAAAAATTAAGCTTAATTTTTTTTGTATTTATTTGATAAAATGTAAAAGAACTAAATATGAGTATTTCTAGTAGAATAATATGCATAATTATATATTTTGCCTATATTTATATTTAAAATGTTTTTAAATTGTTTATTATGTACTATAATTAGTATTTTAATGAACTACAAAAAAATATATTTATTTCTTTGCAGAGACTAATAACGTTATAACTATTATTAATAATAAAATAAGAATAACCGTATTGCAGACTTAATAACAATTTATTTCATAAATATCTTCGAAAGGAGATTGCATAAATAACTGTCTCCTAAATTTCTAACAAAAGTATGTGCCCATTTGTGCCTAGAACCCTATATTTTGTACATTACAAAAATGCATAAAAAATAGGCTTGAACATTTAATTTCGCAATTTAAAAAAATACGTATTTCAAAAAAGTCCACAAGCTAAGATTATAACTTGCGATTTTGGGTCCATGATAGAAAAAATACAAATAAACTTACTTTTTACATTTCGCCCTCTTGAAAAATTAAATGTCTATAAACACCAAAAAAAGCCTTAATTTAAGCAAATAAATATCCACCTTGTGCTGTCATCTCTCGGTTATAGATAAAGACATTTATAAATAATGATTTCATGCAATTTTCATGTTATAAAGAAGAAGAAAATTATACAAATGCATTAAAATTTGAAACGCCCCAAAAATGGGACGCTAGGCATAAATGGGTTAATAAAAGTAGTATATTGTATTCCTCTGACGAAGGCTGTTTTTATAGTTGAAAGTACTAAGGATATTAAAGTAATTTAACATATTTTTAAATATTGTCTCATCTTTTAAATAGTTTGCACATAGTGTAATTTTAATTTTAACTTTTTAAAGATGAATTAAGCATTTCTATTTATTTATTTACTTTCCATAGCTATCATAAGAACTAGGGAATCGTACCCGGGCTTCCCAGGTTACAAAATATAGGCGAAAACATTTTTTTTAATGGAAAACTAATATATTTTTATATGCAATATTTTTTTTAGATTGTCCATTTACATTTAAAAAGTATTTTTCATATGAAAAATATGAATTATACAATCAAAGTTTTGAAATTTATCAAAAGCGATATTTTCTTATTAGCCGCATGCTAAGAGTTTTTTGACCGAGATTTTTCTACTTACGGCATCCTTATATATTCTAATAATTTCAGAGCTTACATTTCTGTTAAATTTGTGTTTTCTTTATATTATTTTATTTATTCATAGGGAAATTTTTTTAAATGAATATTAGCCGTAAGAAAATAAAAAACACTTTATGTTGTTTTAAAGGCAAACGGATTAATATTTTGTAATCGAGCTCTGCTCGATATAGATAAATAAAAAAAATATTTCATGCTTTAAAATTGTTTTTAAAACCGTAGATAATCAGTAAATTGAGATGCACTTCGCAAACAAATTCCATTTGAATTTTTTTTCCTATTTGGTGATCTAAAAATTTAAATTGTACGATTACAGGTATGTTAGATTTATGTTTTTTTAATATTATTCTTTTATTTGTTGATAAAGGAAGTATTAATTTCGTTAACTCCTCTTTCACAAATATGTTAGATTTTTGTTTTGTTTTTTTAATATTATTTTTTTATTTGTTTATAAAGGAAGTATTAATTTCATTATGCAAAAATAGTCAGAAACTAATGCTGAACAATGTTGCTTTATGTGCAAAATGTTTTTTTATTATTATGTATTGAAGCCGGCACGTGATAAGATAAAATTTAAAAAATCATGCTTAAAAATTATTTAAAAAACATAATAAATCAGTCAATTAAGATACAGTTTTTAAACAAATTGCATTTGAAAGTTGATTGTTTCCCTATGCGACGAAAATTGAAAATGTACAATGGTCAGAAGATTAAAAAATTGCAGTAGCGAAAATTTCAAGACCGAAATTTGATCATGAAGTGTTGCTATTCGCAAAATGACGTCAGCATTATGCACAGATACATTTGTCCTTTAAAATATAGACGCGTAATCAGTAAAATATAATAAAGATCAGTTATTAGGATGAGGTTATCTATTGAGGCTTGGTATTCCGGAATGAAAAACAGCAATTTTTACTCCACTCTGACACGATCACAGAATTTTTCCGCATGAAATCTAAACCCGACATCCTTTTCACCTCCTAAAATTTACATATACACTTTTCATATCCGTATTCATCATTTTTAAAAATTTTGTAATTTGGTTGATCATTTTAAAATCCTTTTAACTCAAAATTTGAAGTCACGATTGCCAGCAACATCTTTTATGTGAACAGACGCACTCTTAACTTGAGATTCTAATCTCAGTACCGGAGAGTAAAAATTTTCTCGTAATTTATGTTTTTTAGACACATTTGTGTTAAAATGTTTAGTTTTATCTAAGAAAATGATCGTTTTCTGTTAAATATGACATTATTTTCACTTAAATTGGCATTTCGCCTAGTGTCTTAAACTTAGTGTTAGTACACATGCAGAAGGAAAAATAATATGGAAAATTTATGAGGAAAAATGGTTGTTTTCAAAAGCAATATGTCATTTTCCGTTCAAAATATTATGCCCCTAATGGGATCTTTCACCACTAAACCCTATACAACAATTTTATCAACAATTTTGAATTTCTATCAGAAAATGGCATGAATAAAGATAAATAAACCTCATTATTTCTCTCTTGTGTGCAATAATGAAAGCTACATAATTTTCCCCATTTTGAAGAAATTTCGTAAATCACTTTTAAAAATAAAATATAAAACTGGGGATATTAAAAAAAAAATACAGCCAGTGCGATCACATCTACAAATGAACAGATTTCAGTTAAAAATATTATTAGTAAAATTGGTTCAGCAGAAAGATCAGGGCAGATGACTGAAAAACACACTTGTGTTTTAAATACAGTGTAATCTCTGAATAACGGTTGCCAGTGGGACCGGTGAAAAGTGACCGCTCTTCAGAGGTGGGTATTATTCAGAGGTTTCCCTTTTAAAAAGTCAAAATTACGTAAATTTAAATAGGAATACACAGTCATTTTAATTAATCCTTATTTTTTATACATTAAAAAATTCAGTGATTTACAGTTGTTTTGTTTTTTGTTGCAAATATCTTTCTTCAAAGAAATAACAGTATGGGTTCTTTTTCTATTCAACTCATCATCATTGTGATGTAATGCAAAATATTGGATTTCACTAAGAGTCGTCAAAACTTCCTTATATGTGTTAATACTGGAAATTTTGTGTGATTCTATAATCTCTCCCGTTTCTTCTTCCTCATCACTTTTTTTTTCTTCTCTCCTATCTTCCACCATTTGCTGTATGGAATGAAATGTGGCAGTAATTGCCAAATCTTTGTCCAGATATACAAACTCGCTGGCCTTCATATTGGTTATTCTGCCATTCTAAGAATATATCTACATTTTTTCAATTATTATTATTGTCTTCATTTTCTATATCTAGTTTTGGATAAAGGATTAAGTATTTAAGAAATTAAGTGACTTTTTGTTGACATGTCAAGTAAATTTTGTTTGATCTGCTTCACATTTCGGTTTGAAAATAAATATCAAATTCTACCACGATCTGTTAAAAAAAAAAAAAAAAAAAATTCTAACGACATTTGAGCAGCCTTTGTTCAGAATTCCTTATTTAGAGGTTCGTACTAATATTAATGCTATGGAACGTGTTTGGCTTCATCAACATGTGGCCGGTATTCGGAGGTGGCCGCTCAAGGAGATTTCACTGTATACAGATTATATAAAATTATGAAAAATTTAATTAAGTAAATTATGTTATTTTGATAAAATTATAGTAGAATGTCCTAAAGAATAGCATTAAAATTTTATTAGTTGAGAGAATTTGACAAAAACTTCAGGAACATGGTATTATTTTAAACCTCGAATTATTGCGAAAATCTTCTTTGTTTGCTTGTTTAACTCGGCGAAGCAAATCCATCCGTGCGAGAATCATCAAGTTCTGTAATATAAATTGCTATTATTTTCATGTCTCCTCTTTTTTATAAAGACTCTCTAAATTTCTGTAAAACATTACGTTTTATCAGTGTGTGATTTCGGTTACATTGTTTTCAAAAGTGAAGCATTTTCACCTGTGAAGAATTTCAAAGCAGCTGGGCTGTGAAAATAACGCACTTCTACAAAACATGTTTCAGTTTTAAGAATTAAAATACCCGCTTTTTTTATAAAAGGACGTCATTTGCATCTGATAAAGCAATCCACTTTTACAATCCAGTCTTAAACTTCATCTATAGAAAAGTATGCATATGACGTCATTATCGCTGTATAACAAACGATATTGTTGACATAGCACGTATTTTAATTTTGAACTTTTTTTCAGGTTTTATGAGCAAATGGCAACAAAAAGATACAGAATTTTCGACTCTTTTCCATTTACTTTCAATAGAAATGGAGTACTTTTGTTGCTACGATTAGAAAAATGATATTAAAAACTACAAAAAAATTAATATCTCAAAGATAAATTGAGGTACAGCTTTCAAACAAATCGCTTTTAAAAGTACATTTTTCCACTATACGACAGTGTAAAAATTGAAAAGGCACGATGTTTAAAAATTTAAAAATTTGCTGTTGCGAAAATTGCAAAACCGAAATTTCCTTTCAAATTTCAAAGTGTTGCCCTTCGCAGAATGACGTATGCGTTATGCGCAGGTATGTTTGACCTTTATAATATAAACAAGAAATTCCAACACAGGATTCCCGGGTTACAGAATATAGGTGAAAACTATCATATTTGTCTTTGTTTAGTTGAAACCTCTAATAGATATTTTACATTTAATCTATATGTATAATTTTTAGATTTTTCGCTAACAATACGAACAATCAATATCAAAAATAGCAATAAAATACTAAAATAAAATTTTGAAATTTATTAAAAGCAATAATTTCGTGGTGGCCCGGTGACAGGATTTAACAGTCGAAGAAATCGCTAAAGAACGCTAGCCTTTTTTATTCTGATAATTTTCGTGGTTTAAGCGTTGTTCGATAATCTGTCTTAAATTTGTGATTTATTTGTATTTTATTAATTTATTTATGGATTGATAAAGTTTTAATTTCGTTATGGAATATAAACCGGAAATAAATGCTGAACTATTTTATTTATATTAATTTTAGTGTAAACAGATTTATCGTTTACAATCATTTGTCTGGAATTGACAGAAATAGATTTAAAAAAAATCATGCTTAAAAGTTATTTTAAAAAGAATAAAAATTGAGTAAATTGCTGTACAGTTTTTAAACAAATTGCGATACAGTTTTCAAAGAAATTGCATTTGAAAGTACATTTTCTGATTTATTCGACGGTGTAGAAATTGAAAATGCGCGATATTTAGAAATTTAAAAAATCGCGATAAATTTAATAAACCTAACGAGTGCCTAGATCGTATCGGCAGTGCCTATTGCTTAGTTGTGAACGTTGTTATGCAGTACATTTATATCTTGTTGTTTGGCATCTGCACATTGCTACTCAAATTGATCTCATAATTTAGAGCCTTGGTCAGGTAACAAGATTTTCACCTGGCAAGGCACCTCCAGAGGTATAATTCATAGGTAAGTTAGAGGACTTTGCACCCACGACGGATTTTACATGCAAAAGGCGCCATTAGTGTACATGACAATTGGGGTGGGTTGATTTTTGACGGCCTATTATCTACTCGAGGGATATAGGACCAAGTGGGAGTGCCATCCGTGAGGGTCTTACTAAGGGAACCTAACACGTATTTACGCAAGGTTTCCCAAGGTTCGAAGAAAACCACGAAAACTCAGAACGGTTAGGCCGACAGGCGCAATTGGGCTCGAACCAAGCACCTCCCGTCTACACGCTTCGAGAGCAGAACCTCTCAGCCACTTGTGGGGCCATAGCAATTTGAAAACATGGCATAAGGAACACTTTCTTTCTTTCTAACCGATGACCAGGGTTCTACTTGTGGGGTCGCCCTAGCTGAATGGGTTTGATGCCTGGTATCGGGACGGTGACCGCCTAATCGCAGAGTAACGGCATTAAATCTGACAAGCGCCTAGATCTTCATCCTATCGGCTGTGCCTACTGCTTAGTTGTGAACTTACTTAGTCGGGTTACTTAATATTTTGATCTTGTCGTTTAGTACCTGCATTTTGCTATTCAAGTTGATCTCGTATTTTAGAACCTTGATCAGGCGACGAGACCTTCACCTGGCAGAGGCACCTCCGGAGGTATAATTTACAGGTAACTTGGAGGACTTTGCACCGACGACGGATTTTACACGCACCAGGCGCCATTACGGTAGCATAGCGGACATCGGCTGTCTCCAAACCGATGACCAGGCCCCTAGCTGCCAGATTTCCCTAGCCGCATGAATATTCCTGTCTGGCATCGGGGAGGTTGTCAGCTTGATCGTCGCATGGCGGCCATCCAGTAGACAAACGCCCCAGACGACCTAATCACAGAGCCTGTTATTTTTCTGATGCCTCTGTTATACCGCTTGCTTAACTAATTGACTTTGTTGATTTGGCTCCGGCACATTACACACACAAATCCTGCTTGGGGAGTAGGGAAATCTGGATTTTAGATGCCTAATCGGTGGTAGGTACTTGTCGTGAAAAGTGGTTCATGAACCAATTTAGAGGAAGGGAAAAAGAAAACATTGGGTGCCGCTGAAAGAAAAGTATCACCATAGGAAATTCTGGGGCCGAAATGCAAAGCAAGCTCCGTGTAAGGATTGCGATATTTACCTTAAATCAGTAGTAATTTGGTCAAGAGTACTAACAGACATTAACTTAATTTGATGAGTACTTTGGCTATTTACTATGAGACTGAAGCTATAGCTTAATAGAAGGAATCGGGTGTTGTTTTTATCTGACCTAGTTGATCAGAAATAGTTTACTATTTAAGATTAAGCGTTAATTGTTGCATAAAGAACACTTAAAAAATGACAAAGAGTAAATCAAAATTAACCACGATAAAATTTTAGGGTTAGTATTTTAATTTTTCTTTCTTTCATTGGCAGTTTATGTATTTTTTTTTGCTTGTATTGTATTAGTCATTTCAGAAATACTTAGAAAAAAAACAGCGAGTTTTTTCTTTTTTGTAGGTCCCCGTCGAAGATCTTCTTAATACTTACATTGGATTCAAAGTTTATGTGGGGTTTATCGATAAGATCAAATATTCTACATTTTATATAGAAGATAAAATCTTGGGAATCAGCTTGGAGAATAATAGCTTGGAATCTCTTCATACAGCTCAGCTTCCTTCGAATCTTATCCGACTTTATTTGTCTGAAAACAAGTTAAGGAGGTTACCTGACTCTATATTGGAAAACCAGCGGAATCTCAAACAAGTGACACTATCTGGAAATCCATGGAAATGCGATTGTGATGCAATAAAGTTTAAGAAATGGTTAACCTCTAAAATGGAAAAGGTAAGAGTTTTCAATATATGTGCATATTTTTTATAAGCAGCATGAAGTTATAATTTAAGTGAAATAGCAGCATATCTCTTTTACATTTCCCAGCGAACACTGTTTAATATTTTGCAGAAGCAAGCACGTGTCTATTTTTGCCTTTGCACAGTAGATTGTATCTGGCATTTTACAAATGCGAGATACAATAGATAGAGGTGCCAAGCTTCCACTAATCTCCAGTAATACACGGATTAATTTGACCCAGTTCAACAACGTTTAAAATCAAAAAAGGGCTTAGATGCCGTATATTCCCACGGCCGCCATCTTGGATGTTTTGAAATTTCTTGGCGATTTTATGTTGGCGATCTTTATCGATATGGCACCCGTGTGACGTGTGTGTTCTGGCGTGACGTGTTCTAGCAACCCCGTTTTTCAGCAAGATTGTGTTGTGAGTACGTGACAAGCCCGTTTTCGCTTGAAATTTTGTGCATGTGGTTTGATACCGTGTTGTATCTTTCTGTCTTTTAATTTTTATGTTAAATTTAGTGGATGTATTTGATTGACTATGGGTTCTCTAGTCCGTTTAAACGCTCTTGCTGATGTAATTAAGAAATATGAGGAAATTTTGAAGGATAAAGGAAGTTTTATTTACATTGCGTAGTCATAAGCCTATTTTGGAAAATGAAGGTGATGCTAGCAGGTATTTCGTGCTCGAAGAGAAAGGAGATGTTTCAAGGATCGTTTCAAGAAAGGAGATGTCTGTTAAGGTATGTTGATAATTTTTGCATACTTTGTTGTGTTTTATACTGATGTTTTCCATTAGTCGTTTATTGTATATTTCTCATGCATTTTTGAGATTGGTGCACAGCAACTTACGTGTATTTACTAACTTCTGCTTTAACGAGTTTTGTGAGTTTTTGTTATTGCTGCAGAAGGAGTTTGCTGAATGCAGTTATGTTTTTTTCGGTTAATGAACGCGTAGCGTTCATACGGCTTTTACTGATTGCCGCTTTAACGAGTTTTGTGCATTTTCCAGATTGCTGCAAAAGTAGTTTTGCTGAATTCATTGATTTTTTTTCAGTTTATGAACGCTACGCGTTCATACGTTCGTTTAATGATTGCCGCTTTAATGAGTTTTATTTGTTATTTACATTTTATTTTCGTTAAGCCAAACATGCGTATAAATCGATGCTTGGCGACATTTACTACTTTGCGGAAAACGGGTTTTTCACGCCAAGAAAAATTCCAAGATTGCGGTTGCGGGAATTTATGACATCTGTTCCCAAAAAAAGTCATTTGATGAATCTTTATCCTTTCAATTTCAGGTTTCCACGTGGAATTTATTTAATTTATCAATAGAACGACCATTCATTTTGACCGTTACCAAATAAAACTATTTCCATTCGAACCAGAAATTTCTTTATAAAATAGGTTAAATATGTTCCACGGGGAAATTAGTTAAATAAATAAGTGATATAGTGTTAAATAAAAATTCTGGTGTAGAAAATTTTTATAAAACTTAGTAACATTTCCGGTCGTTCTAGTGTAATTTCTTTAATCCCTTAATTCTCGCTCCCGTGAATATCACGGGCTAAGGTGTCGTTCGTTATTTATCGTCATATTTCTGGGTTAAAGATTTAATTACTGGAAAAAAACTTCTGAAACCAGAAAAATTTAAGTGGCATTTCCGCCTGAAGTCTTCGAATATTACCGCTTGGGATTGGTTTTTGGCGCTGATTGTGATGTTGGACTTTGCATTGCATGTTTCGAAATATATCACACTAAAAAAAAATGATTAATAATCAAAATTTAACGTATATATATTATTTCAAATATTATTTGTAAGAATTTGTGTGATGATGATAAATAAAGATCTAAGATTCTTATTCGCATTAATTTGTATGGTGTAAAAGAAACATTAAGACACAGAATTCTTGCATGGTGGCTTTTCTACAAATGTGAATTTGTTCTATAACATCTTTTTTTTTCGCCTTAAAAAAAAAAAAAAAAATAATAAAAAAAAAAAAACTAAGTGCATATTTTATTTAGAAACCTTATAATTATTCAATTTCAGTAATAAAAAAAAAATCCCTGCCGGCCCGGCCTACAGGCGGAGGTAGATTTCGAAGTTAAGTATATTAATTGCACCAACAAAAACTAAATCATGATTAGGCCACTTTTGACGAGTTTTTATTTCATTATTATATAGTAGCTGGTTTTATCGGAATCATGTTAAGGCGGTATTAAAAAACATACTTTTCCATGCTCAACAACTCGAAAATTTCAGATTCATTTTTAATAGAAACTAGTATGTTGTGGCCATCACAAAACTTTCTTCTATATAAATCACGTCAATTAAATCTTTTGAATAGTACAAGAAATAACAACGATTTAGCACCAATTCATATCAAGGTATATATGAATTTGAAATTTGATGAAAATTCGTGCATTAGTTCTTGAGATAGAGCTACAGCGGAAATTCTGAAAAATGTAGCATAGCAGTGCCATCTGTTGAGCGATTTACACCAAAATTATGCAGCACTAAATGATAGCAAGGTATACCTGAATCTGAAGTTTGTTGAAAATTCAAGCATTAGTTCTTGAGATAAAGATATTGCGGAAATCGCAAAAATACAGCATAGCAGCGCCACATTTTGAGCGATTTACACCAAAAATTAAACAGCACTAATTTATACGTCAATTCATGTCAAGGACTAACTAAATCTGAAGTTTGATGAAAATCCGTGCAATAGTTCTTGAGATACAGCTCTTGCGGGAATCGTGAAAAATGCAGCACAGTAGCGCCACCTGTTGGGCGATTTACACCGAAAATTAAACAGCACTAATTTATATCAGGGACTAACTGAATCTGAAGTTTGATGAAAATTCGCGAATTTTTTCTTGATTAGAGCTATTGCGATAATCATGAATAATGCAGCATAGCAGCGCCATCTGTTGGGCGATTTTCACAAACAAGTAATCAGCACCAAGCCATATCCTGGACAAACTGAATCTGAAGTTTGATAAAAATCCGTGCAGTAGTTCTTGAGATATAGCTATTGCAGAAATCGTGAAAAATGCCGCATTGTAGAGCCACCTGTTGGGCGATTTTCACCAAAAACTAATCAGGTGCAATTTATATCAAGGTGTAACTAAATATAAAGTTTTGTGAAATTCTGTGCATTAGTTCTTGAGATAGAGCATCCACAAAATTTTTGTCACATACAGACTCACAGAGTGACAGACAGAGTTAAAGGCTGACAGACAGACTCACAGACAGACATTTTCTAAAAACCATCAAATCGTGTTCTGGGCATTCTAAAACGTATAAATCCATCGAAAACCGGAAGTAGAAATTTTTCACGAATCCAATACTTTTTTCTTGTAAAGATAGAAGAAAGTAAAAATACAAAACTTGCTGACGTGATTTTTGAAAAGATTTATAAGCGACATGTGTTTTCTATGTCTTTCAGTTAATTGAAACTTGATTAATAAACAATTATCTTCTCAGTAGGGCAATATTTTTCGTTTCTAACACAATAGATTCGAGAAATTCTGTTCAAAATGCCCACTTTAACAACATTTTTTTAAATATATTCTGCCTCTATCGAAAAATCGATCATTACGGTACATTATATAGTTTCTGAAGAAGAGAATCTATCAATGGGATGCGTTTGAGAGCAAAAATGAATTTAAAAATGAGTCAGAAAATAAGCAGTTTGGATTTGAATACACCCTTAATCAGATGATTTTTTTCTTCAACCGCTATGTATTTTTAATTTGTTTTTGCTGTAAGAATGGGTCCTATCAAAAACTTGTATATATAAATGTTGAAGACAGTATTAAGCAGATATATGATAAATTCATGGGGATTTTATATCTTGTGATTTGACGGAGTTATGGAAATTTTTCTTCTTCACCTCCCTTTTTTTGTTTTCGTTTTTAATTTTTTTTGCGGTACGAATTGGTCCTATCAAAAACTTGTGAATATAAAAGTTGTAGATGATATTAAGGAGATGTATAATAAAATTAATTGGATTTGATATCTTGAGAATTGACGAAGTTGGGAATTTTTTTCTTATAAAAATCCTATTTTTTGCGCCCCTTGAGCCCATTTTTAATTTTATCAAAAATCTGTGATACATAAATTTTTGTCCCTATTTTTAGAAGTAATAAAAATTTTAAACTGATTTGATATGCATAAAAATTAAGAAGTTATGGGGTTTTTTCGGTTTTCACAAAACCCCTCCCTATTTCCATCCCCTCGGTCCGGTTTTGCCCATCAACGAACTTGACCGAGATTTTATGCCCGTGTCCAGAAGACAGTGATATAGATAGATAGGTAGACAGATACACACACACACACACACACACACACACACACACATATATATATAAGTATATGTGTATAAAGTTTTTTACTGAGGATGGTTTTGGGTTCTAGGCGTCATGATCGGTGTAGATCTGCAAAACTTTTTCAGAAATTCCAACATAGGAACGACGTCAATAGGTAGTATTTCATACAAAATCTACCTAAAAAAAAAAAGCAATTTAACAAATTACAACGACCATTTGGAAAATGATTTTTTCGAAGACTAAAATTTAAGACATAAAAAATCGCACGGAGTTGATCATACATTACGTACGCCATGAATTAAACATTAACATTCCTGGACCCATCATGAACAAATTTTAAAAGAAATTTCAGTTTACATTTTTTGGTACTGTAAATTTTTAAACTTCTACGGAGCTGGTCATACATTACGTACGCCATGGATTAAAAATTAAATTCCTGGACCGATTTTAAATGAAATTTCATTCTTAAACTTCTAAAGATCCCACAATATTACTTTTTACACCGTCGTATAGAGAAAAAAATGTACTTTTAAATGCAATTTGTTTGAAAGCTGTATCTCAATTTGTTTCTGAGTTATTAACTTTTTTTTTTGTAGTTTTTATTACTTTTTTTGTCATAGTGGCAACAGAAGTATCCATCTCTGTTGAAAGTAAAGTGAAAATACAAATTACTGTATAGACCAGTCAGAAAAAGAATAAAATGCGGATTCAACCAATAAAACGCTTCAGATACGTTTTTGATTTCCTACCCTTACAGAGGACAATAACCATTTTTCCAAATGGTTAAAAAATAGGTAATTTTTTTATGCTTTTTCCAAACATTAAGCGATCCTTAAGGGGTTAAAAAAATTCTGGTGCGAAACGTATTAAACCTGACTCAAATGTACCGTATATTACGGAAGACTAGTTGGATCTTGGCACCTATAGGGTACAAATTGAAGGGAATTTAATAGTAAAAAATGAATTTTAGTTTCGAAGCCCTATTTACAGAAAAAGTGTATAAAAATATCCGTTTACCATAATCCGTTTACCTATTACGCCCAGCTGATAGGTTAACATAAGTCATACTACACCTTGCAGATATATTTCCTCATAAAATTAATTCACACGAGAAATGAATTATCACTTTCAATAGCAATTTCCTCCGACATAGTATTTAAGACGATTCTCAAATCCCCTATTTAACCCCTTCGGAATCAGCAACTCTTGCACAAATTTTATTTGGTTGGCACCACTTTAAAAAAAAGTTTCCTTTAATTACATAATTTCAAAAATACTCTAATTAAATAAAGGAAATATTACTTTTCGTTATTACTAGTAGCAAAAACAAATTTTGTATGCAAGTTTTAAAGGCGCATATATGAACCCATGTTCCCGAATAGGTTAACAACGCGAAACTTTCAGACACATTTTCAAACGTAGAGCCATAAAACTGTCAACCCTGACTTTGGAAGCGATTTGGAATAGAAATGAGTTTTTCATTTATTTTATAAATAAATTACTTATCGAGTTATAAGCGATTGTGTTGCGTGATGAACAATTTTTCTCTTGTGTCGTGGAGTCGCATGAGGAAATTCTGTTCAAAATGTCCACTGTGACAGTATTTTCTGCAAGAACTTTCGCGTTTACCAAAAAATGGAAAATGTCTTCCAATTACATAGTCTCTGAATAAAAATAGATGTCGATTTCATGCGTTGAGAGTAGTTTTTTAAGCATAATTATAGAACTACTTTACGAAATAAGTTGTAATTTTATAATTCGCATATTCGAAGCCTATAGAAGCCCCACCAGTGGCTGAGAGGTTCTGCTCTCGAAGCTGGAAGATGGGAGGTGCTGGGCTCGAACCCAATCGCGCCCGTCGGCCTAACCGTTTCGGAGTTTTCGTGGTTTCCTTCGAAACCTTGGATTTTCCATGCGTAAATACGGGTTAGGTTTCCTTAGAAAGACCTCCCACGGAGGGCACTCCCCCTAGGGCCTATATCCCTCGAGTAGATAATCGGCCGTCAAAAATCAACCCAACCCAACCCAACTCGAAGCCTATAGAAATCTATTTTTGTATAATAAATTCATTTGTTACAAATCATATTTTTTTTTTCGAGAATGTGTATATTTTTTAAATTAATTTACGAAAAAATAATGAAATGTAACTTATGATTTTTTTTGGCAGAAATCAATTTCTAGAAGCTTCAATTTCTTTAACCCATTTAGGACTGAATTTCTGTTTGCTCAAATTAGTTGGTAAAATCCCTTTAAAATGTTGCAAAATAAACTGGAAAAAATACTAAAAAAATTACACTACAATATTTTTGTATTTACTTGATAAAATGTAAACGTACTAAATATGGGAATATCCATATAGAAAAATGCATAATTACATGCTTTGTCTAAATTTATGTAAATTAAGCTTTTAAATTGTATATTATATACTATAATTAATATTTTTAGGAACTATTAAAAATATATTTATTTCTTGACAGAGACTAATAACATTATAAGTATTATTAATAATAAAGTAAGAATAATCGTATTTGAGACTAAAAAAGAATTTATTTCAAAATCATCATGAAAAAGACTTTACATAAATAACTGTCCCCTAAATGGCTAACAGAAATAGGTACCCATTTGCGCCTAGAGCCCTACATTTCGTACGTTACAAACACTAGGGGATCGTACCCGGGCTTCCCGGGTTAAAGAATATAGGGGAAAACTTTTTTTTTAAATTGAAAACTAATAATTTTAAATATTTTATACTGCCTACTTACATGAAAAAAGCATTTTTCATATGGGAAATACGAATTATAGAATCAAATAAATTTTTGAAATTTATGAAAAGCGACATTTTCTTATTAGCCGCATGCTAAGAGTTATTTGACCAAGATTTTGCTACTTATGGCATCCTTTTATATTCTGATAATTCCAGAGCTTATACATGTCTGTTAAATTTATGTTTTATTTATATTATTTTATTTATTTATTCATAGGGAAGTTTTTTTAATGGATATTAGCCGTAAGAAAATGATGGACTCTTTATTTTGTTTTAAGGGCAAACGGATTAATCTTTCGTAATCGAGCTCCGCGCGATGTAAATAAATTAAAAAATATTTCATGCGTTAAAATTGTTTTTAAAACCACAGACAATCAATAAGCTGAGATGAACTTTGCAAACAAATTCCATTAAAAAAAAAAAAAAAAAAAAAAAAGAAAAGAAAATCCTATTTGGTGATCTAAAAATTTAAATTGTGCGATAACAAATATGTTAGATTTGTGTTTTTACAATATTATTCTTTTATTTGTTTATAAAAGAAGTATTAATTTCGTTAATTTGTCTTTCACAAATATGTTAGATTGGTGGTTTTTTTTAATATTATTCTTTTCTTTGTTTATAAAGGTATTAATTTCGTTATGCAAAAAAAAGTCAGAAACAAATGCTTAAAAATGTTTGTTGCTTTATGTGCAAAATGTTTATTATTATTATGTATTGAAAACGGCACGTGATAAGATACACTTAAAAAAAATCATGCTTAAAAATTATTTTAGAAAATATAATACATCCAGTCAATTAAGATACAGTTTTTAAACAAACTGCATTTGAAAGTAAATTTTTTTTCCCTATGCGACGAAAATTGAAAATGTACGATGGTCAGGAGATTAAAAAAATTGCAGTAGCGAAAATGTCAAGACCGAAATTTGACCATGGAGTGTTGCCATTCGCAAAATGACGTCACGCGTTACGCATAGATACGTTTGTTCTTTATAATATAGATACTTAATCAGTATTATAATAAAGAGCAATTATTAGGATGTGGTTATAAATTGAGACTCTTATGCTTGGTATTCCGGAATGAAAAACAGCAATTTTCACCTTCGCAAAAGTTGCATACGCACTTCTGATATCCATATTCATATTTTTTTTAAATTTGTATTTTGTTTGATCATTTAAAAACCATTTTAACTCAAACCTTGAAGTCACGATTATAAGCAACATCTTTTATGCGAACAGACGCACCCTTTACTTGGGATTCTAATCTAAATTCCGGAGAGTAAAAATTTCCGTATTTTATGTTTTTTAGGCGCATTTGTGTTAAAATGTTTAGTTTTATCTAAGAAAATGATCGTTTTAGTTTAAATATGACTTCATTTCCCCTTAAATAAGTATTTCGCCTAGTGTCTGAAACTTAGTATGGAACACATGCAGAAAGAACAACAATATAGAAAATTTATGAGGAAAAATGCGTGTTTTAAAAAGCAGTATGTTATTTTCCGTTATTATGCCCCTAATATAATATTCTGCTCCTAATGGGATTTTGCGACACTAAACCCTACACAACAATTTTTATCAAAAATTTTTCATTTTTATCAGAAAATAGCATGAATAAAGATAAAAATACCTCATTATTTCTCTCTTGTCTGCAATAATAAAAGCTATCTAATTTTAACTATTTTAAAGAAATTTCACAAAATCTTTTAAAATTAAAATATAAAAGTGGGAATATTAAAAAAAAAAAAAACAGATAGTGCGATCACATCTACAAATGAAGAGTTTTCAGTAAAAAAAAAAAAAAAAAAAAAATAGCAAAATTGGTTCAGCGTAAAGATCAGGGCAGATGACTAAAAAACACACTTTTGTTTTAAATATATAGATTATATAAAATTAGGAAAAATTATATTAAATAAATTATGTTATTTTGATAAAATTGTAGTAGAATGCCCTAAAGAATAGCATTAAAATTTTATTATTCGAGAGATTTTTGGACAAAACCTTCAGGAACATGATATTATTTTGAACCACGAATTATTTGTTTGCTTGTCTAACTCGGCGAAGCAAATCCATCCAGGTGAGAATCATCAATTTCTGTAATATAAATCGCTATTATTTACATGTCACCTCTCTTCTATAAAGATACTCTAAATTTTCGTAAAACATTGCGTTTTATTAGTGTGTGATTTCAATTACATTATTTTCAAAAGTGAACCATTTTCACCTGTGAAGAATTTCAAAGCAGCTGGGCTGAGAAAATGACGCACTTCTACAAAACATAATTCAGGTTTATGAATTAAAATACACGCTTTTTTATAAAATGACGTCATTTACATCCACTAACGCAATCTCCTTTTACAATCCACTCTTAAACTTCGTCAATAGAAAAGTATGCATATGACGTCATTATCACGGAATAACAGACAATGTTCTTGACATAGCCCCTATTTTAATTTCAACTTTTTTTCAGGTTTTATGAGAAATGGCAACAAAAAGATACAGTATCTCCTATTTTCCACTATTTTCCGTTTACTTTCAATGACTTTCAATAGAAATGGGCACTTTTGCTGCCACGATAAGAAAAATGGCATTAAAAACTACAAAAAAAAAATTAATATCTCAAAAATAAATTGAGATACAACTTTCAAACAAATTGCATTTAAAAGAACAATTTTTTCCTTATACGACGGTGTAAAAATTTAAAATGTGCGATGTTTAGAAATTTAAAAATTTAAAAATTTGCAGTAGAGAAAATTGCAAAACCAAAATTTTATTTCAAATTTCAAAGTGTTGTCATTCGCAAAATGACGTATGCGTTACGCACAGATACGTTTGTCCTTTATAATATAGATACATAAAACATAGGCTTGAACATATAATTTCACAATTAAAAAAATAAGTATTTCAAAGAAATCTGCAAGTTCAGATTATGACTTATTTATAAGGCTCTTTGATACAAAAAATACAAATAAACTTACTTTTTATATTTCGCTATCTTGAAAAATGAAATATCCATAAACACCGAAAAGAGATCTTCATTTAAGCAAATAAATATCCACCTTATGCTGTCATCTCTCGATAACAGATAAAAACATTTATAGACAATTACTTCATACAATTATCAAGTTGTAAAGAAGAAAAAATTATAAAAATTTATTAAAATTCGAAACGTCCTAAAAAATGGGACGCTACGCATAAACGGGTTAATATGAAATTACAGCTCAGCTAGTTCTTTCCTTACGATTAAAAAAAAAAAACTATCTGCATTGCAGTCTGTTTTGGAACAATGACAAATTAATTTAAAATTAGGAGTTAAAAATTTTAAACATAGCAGTTGTACATTTCCAAGTATGAGATAAAAGTCCGGGCGTCAGGATTCGAACCACTGATCTGCTGGCTGAAGCCGCCAATGCTCTGAAAATAGCATTGACGGCTTCACACAAGAGATCTACTGGTTCGAATCCTGGCGCGGACTTTTTTCACACACTTGGAAATTTATAGCTGTTAATATGTTAGGGTGGTGAGTTTTTCGTATTCTAAATGAACCTGATGTTCACTTTAGTGAAAAGATTCAATTAGTTCTGTAACTGGTTTAAAAATGGAGACCAGGTCGTTTTTAAAAAATACAAATACCAAACATATCATTTACAAGTTTTTTTTTAGTTCACTAGTTTCTATACTAACTGACGTAATATGTAGTAAAAACTTATTTTTTTATGCTTTTAACCACTTATGGTTGTTATGGGTTAATAGTTTCCCACTATAGGTTAATTTTTCCATTATTGCTTTCTAAAAGATTAATGCGTCTTATTGGTTCTTGTGCGCACGTTAATGTATCCCAGCATTTCAATTAATTTCTCAAACGGTTGGTTACTGACAGCTTCTTTTTATAGTGTATTTTAAAAATGCCTTTTTTTTTTGGTATTATGAGAAGTTGGTGTATAAGTCCTTAATTTTTTATGTTAAAAATATTCACAAAAAACATTTCGATTAAAAACAAATTTTAAAATTACTTGAACGTAAGTTTAATGTCAATGAAAACAACTTCTCCATTTAGTTTTTCCAAGAAATTTCAAGGAATCATTTTTTTTTCTTTAAAACCTTTTTCATTCTAGAAATCGACTGAACATTGCATGTAAATGATTTCTTCATTTGATGATCCTCACTATGTTCTTCACATTTACCTAAAAAAGAAAAAAAAAAAGCCTTATTGATTGGGATCTTAAAATATCAGAACATAGTAAACGGAAAAGGTTTGCAAGGCCACTCAATTCGATATCATGCCGGTATTTTTCTTTAACTAAACTTAACACTGCTGGCTGATTTTGAGGTATAAATATTACATTTTACTTTAAAATAGCGTGAGCGTTCAAGGTTTAAGGTAGCTCAAATAACTTTCCCAGTTAGTTTTTCATGAAAATTTCAAGAAATCAATTTTTTTTTTTTTTTTACTTTATCATCTAGAATTCGACTTGACATGTAGATGGTTAATTCGTTTGTTGTTCCTCCCTATATCAATTACATTTTTTAAAAATAAGCATAAATGACGGGCATATTATAATATCAGAATGTAGCAAATGGAAAAGATTTGTAAGGCCATTCAATCAGACAACATACAGGTATTTTTCTTTAATTAAACTGAAAGCTGCTATATCGTATCTGAAACATACTAACCTATGATTTCAAGAATTTTTTCAAGATTATGATTTTTTACAGAGAAATATCAAAATACCAAATTTTGGGGTATTACCCCAAATATAAATACGTACTCGCTGGGTATTTACCCTTCCCACATCACTGCGTAAAACCATGTATACCAGAGGCTAAATGTGTAGATTAAGCCCATAAAAATTAAGTAATGTCTCATTAGATTGCTGGTTGTAATACACGGTGAACAAATTCGTATTTTTTACTTTCTTCTATCTTTACAAGAAGAAAGTATTGGATTCCTGAAAATTTTCGACTTTCTGTTTTCGATGGATTTATCCAGTTTTAGTGGTCAGAGATTCAGAAAAACATGTTTTCGGATGAAAATGAAATTTCGGAAAATATCCGTCTGTGACACAAATTTTGTGGGCGCTCTATCTCAAGAACTAAAGCACGGAATTTAATAAAAATTTATATTCAGTTAGCCCCTGATATAATTTGGTGCTGATTAGGTTTTGGTGTAAATCGCTCAACAGGTGGCGCTGCAATGCAACATTTTTCACGATTTCCACAATAGCCCAATGTCCAGAACTAATGCACGGATTTTCATCAAACTTCAGATTATGTTAGTCCTTGACATAAATTGACGTTTTATTGTTTTATTTATCTTGGTGTAAATCACTCAACAGATGGCGCTGCTATGTTGCATTTTTTGTAATTTCCGCAATAGCTCTATCTCAAGAACTAATGCTTAGTTTTTCAACAAACATCAGATTCAGGTATACCTGGATATGAATTAGTGCTGTTTAGTTTTTTGTGAAAATCGTTTAACAGGTGGCGCTGCTATGCAGCATTTTCACGACTTCCACACTAGCTCAATCTCCAGAACTAATGCATGGATTTTCATCAAACTTCAGAATCAGTTAGTCTTTGACATGAATTGACGTTCTAATGATTTTGGTGTAAATCGCTCAACAGGTGGCACTGCTAGGCTGCATTTTTTTCAATTTTTGCATTAGCTCTATCTCAAGACCTAATGCTTGGATTTTCAACAAACTTCAGGTATACCTTGATATGAGTTAGTGTTGTTTATGTTTGGTGCAAATCGCTCAATAGGTGGCGCTGCTATGCTGCATTTTTTGGAATTTCTACCATAGCTCTATCTCAATAACTAATGCACGAATTTTCATCAAACTTCAGATTCAGGTATACCTTGATATCAATTAGTGCTGTTTATGTTTTGGTGTAAATCGCTCAACAGGCGGCGCTGCTATGCTGCATTTTTCAGAATTTCCGCTATAGTTCTATTTTGAGAACTAATGCACGAATTTTCAAATTCAGATATACTCTGATATGATTTGGTGCTAAATTGATGCAATTTCTTGTACTATTTAAATGATTTAATTGACGTGATTTATATAGCAGAAAGTTTTGTGATGGCCACAACATACTAGTTTACAATGATTTTGTTCAAGGTTCTATTGATATATATAACTAAATTCGGTGTGCAATCAACAAGAAGATTCATACAAGGATGGAATTTTTTCAGTTGATCATATGAGCAGGTTAAAAATCGCCGTAGGTAAAATATCCTTCGCTATACCAAACGTGGTTTAAAGCACCGTTGAAAGTGATCAGTCCATAGAAAGGGGCTATACAAATATAACGTTATCAACCTTTTGCTAATTTTGGACTCCCTCCTTCCCTTACGATATCATAGTTATCATCCGCAAACCGACCCCCCACCCGATGATATCGATATCAATGTCTAAAAATTCTTTTATTTTTAAATTCTTTTTTTTTCTTTTTATACTCTTGCAGTGATATGCACATATGATTATACATTTATTAGTCGCATACTTTATAATTCAAGAAGTAAATAAAATATCCATACATGAAATAAATTTATATCAAATAACATCTGAAAGAGTTACTATTTAAAAGTATTTAGTAATAGCTTTTTGTTACATAATGCATTCAAAAGTAATATTGCCTTTTTGCGCTTGCCCCCTGCCCGGATAGGTTAAAAGCAGAACTTATCAACAAAACAAGGGACAACATTCTTCGTCCTTCTTTACTGGTAAACACAAATATCATTTCCTACATATTATACTCCCGATTTCTCTAAGAGTGATTTATGTGCGCATACGGCGGAAGAACAGGAATGTCAAACTTTGGGGTATTCCAAATTTTGGAATGAAATGATTTTATAAACATTTAATGGCTTTAATAGTAGCTTTGTATTTTCATAAAAACATATAAAAATAATAATAATAATAAAATAACAAGCTATGTGGTTGTAAAGAAAAAGTTACAGAAAAAAGAAAAGTTTGGTTTGATGAAAAATGATAACCATATCAAAAAGCATACAAAAATTAAGCCTGATGCGGAATGCCACAGTGTTGCCGCATCTGGGTGGTTTTTTATTGGTGGATTCCAAATTCTCACCAGTAAGTTTAAGTAGTTTTTATTGTTTTTTAAGATGATAGATATTCCACAAATAAAATAAAAGAAAATTGCTATTCAAAAATTTACGGTGTGAACTCCAACACTAGTGAGAAGTCGGTCGATTAGTGATGACGTCACACTCGTGTTCTCTGGCCTTGAGTATTTTGATAGCAGCGAATGGACGCATCGTGCGACAAGCACAGGAAATAGGCATGAAAGGAATGTTTATTGATAGCGTGATTGACAAGTGTCATGTTTTCAAAAAGTGTTCAAGCGTCAAAGAAGTGACTTGGCGTACAGATTCAAAGATGGCAGGTGTATTGGCAAGGGATATTGCAGCAGCAACGAATATTCAAGCGACGAGATCGTCACCAGAGTCAATTGTCAGTCGCACAAATAAGATTCTTCAGATCTCCTGATATGAAGTAGTCTAGGGGGGTGGCTAAATCTGGAGATCGGGGTCACCAAGGGACTGGTCTGTTGCATCATAAAAAATATAATGCATCATTTCCCATTCAAATTAATTTAAATAATATAATTTATTTCAATTTTACAACTTAAATTAACATTTTCAAACACCTAATTTCTAATCACAAGTTTTAAACTTATAATGTAAATTTTAATGATAAATAATTCAATATTTCCTTATTTTTCAATGTAAACATTATCTCTTATTAAGATTATTTAAGTGCAATTAGTATTTTATTATATTTCAGTAATTTAACTTTCAAATTTCTTTCAACATACATCGCGAATGTGTAAACACATCAGAATTTTCTAAGTCTAAAATATAAAAAATGGAAATCTTTTATTTATCAATATTTCCCTTTTAAATCATATTATGTGGATAGAAATATTTATTTCTAGCCGATTGCAAAATTTTCAGTGACTTGTGGTAAATACTTTGGCAGAAATACGCAAAAATGTATTTTCTATCTTTTCTCATTTTTAATTTCGGCGCGCGACGCCATGAGATCATTCTTTCCGACATTTTGAAAGTTCCAGCAAGAAGGGTATTCCCCTTTGCCAAACAGACGCTTAGCTCAAAACCGGACGTCTGCTAAATCGTTTAACATTCCTTTTGGTACACGCACGTTCTGTGTGACGTCAGGCGCGGGGAGGATAGGCGTTTTTAATTGGCTGGCGCGCTCTGTAATGGCTTTTCATGTTTGAAACTCTTCTGGAAAAGTCATCATTCTTCACCAGGGAGCCGTTGGAGCAAGTAATTTGTGGGGGCTGCGACGCCGTGCTTTTTTAGCCGGTTGTTGCGGCAGAGGAGTTCGGCGAGCGAGTGAGAAGAGATAGACGTTTTTGTTAGGCCTTGGCGGCCGTATATCATCTAAAGGAAATATAATATTTTACTCTTCAAGAAACATTTCTAAGTAAATTTCATGGAACATTAATTGAAAGCCCTGAATGGTTCTTCTGCTCATCGACATTTTATTGTTCTTCGATCAACAAATATGAATTGAACATCTGTTTTTTTTGTCGATGCAATAAATAGTAAATTGCCTATGTAAAGAACCGAAATCGTCAAAATCTGCATTTCTGAAAGAAGTTCTTAAACTTCCTATTTCCAATTTTCCAAATCCGTAACTTCTCATTCGCTTCAGATTCGCATTGAATAAAAAGAAATAGAATCTACATTCCCGAAGGAGGATTGTCGACAGCATGTATCCAGTTTTCCAAATACAAGAGTCCTTCTACGTCCCTAGTTGATCTTGACTTTACACTCCTGAACTTTAAGCCCTAGTTTAACTTTACATTCCTGAACTTAAATCCCTAATTTAACTTTACATTCCTGAACTTTAATCCCTAATTTGCAAAAAGAAATATTACGTAAACTTCTGCTTTTTCTTAGATGATAATATGTCTCTAATTGTCTAAAATTATAGTAAATTTCACATTCACTTTGATAATCTTTACATAATTCATAATGTAAGAATGCATTCAAATCAGCAAATTTTATATATGTTTAAATAAACGTCATTTGTGAATTATCTTTCTGTGTTCAAGTACTTGGGTGAGTGTTTACTTTTCTTTATTTTTTTTCAGCTACGATAACTAGTAAATATAATTTTATTTGATCTTATATAATTTAAAATAATTCTAAAAAAACCACATTTGGCAATGTCAACCACTTACGTCATCGGCTGTAGTGTAATTTTGAGCTTATGAATCGGAATTAATTTTGTTCAATTCAAACTTTGGATTGAATTTCACTCTCCAATTCATTAAGCCCAACTTTGCAGTACATTAATGGTGCCGTTAACTTAGTGATTTCATTCTTGGAGTTATTGTTTTAAGCCTTTTTAATATTAATTTTTTCTTTTCACTCATAGGCATTAATTGATGCCATAACTTTAAAGATCGGAGATCGGGTTTCATTACTTTTTCATGATAATAGATAAAGTATATTTATTAATTAACTTATTAATTATTTAATCATTTATTTTAAAAATAATACTCACTAAACTTATATATATATTTTTTTTCTCTCTATTTCATGTGCGGACCCCATATTGGTGCAATATATTTTTTAAAATATACATGATTTATATTTTTATTTATTTTCCTTTTAAGATTTGATTCTATAAATATATGTAAAGAAAAGAAATTTGATTTTTCAAAGATTTATTTGCTATTTTTTCATAAATTGAAAAAACGAAAACTTTATATATTACACTTTGAATTTATAATGATTTATTGTTGCATGTTTTGATATTTGTAGTTATTGTGTTCCTTTTTTTTCTATTTTGGGGGATTTGTACATTTTTGCGTATATTTATTTACTTTAACTGTATTGCACATTAATATGCATTTTTAGAAAATTTTTAAAAAAGTAATCTTCCATTTTTTTTATAATTTTTTTTTTCTTTCCTTCATCATTTTAACAAATTTTTCCATTATTATTTTTTTATTTTGCTTTGCTTTAAGATAATTTATTTGTCATACATCAGTGATTTAGTATACCTTTTGATTTTTCACGTGTATACAAATTATTACGATATGGCAAATGATTTGCAATTAAACGCGCTTATGGCAGCGATTCCCACTTTCCATGGAAAAGAAGGGGAAAATGTACATTTTTTCATTAAAAACATTAGTGATGTCTGTAACATACAGAATTGGAACGACGAGAATCGTATTCTACTCTTCCGCCTGTATTGTAGAGACAAGGCGCAGGAATATGTTGCGAGCGATCCAGAAATTAACAATATTGATAATTTTGAAAATTTTGTGCGTTTATTTAGAGCAAAATTTAGCAGAGAAGAGAATTTCCAGGAAACCTCTTATCAGTTCTCAAATATAAGACAAAAACCTAAACAGACAGTGAAGGAGTTGGCTGAGGTAGTAAAAAAATTAGTCAATCGATTGGTTCCGAACGCTGAGGATATCCCTCAAATGGTCATTCTAAAGCAAAAATTGATGTTTAATAAATTGCTCGAAGCTCTTAGACCGGATATTAAAACAGAGGTACTTAAACTTGGAAAGGAAAATTTTGATGATCTGGTTTCTAGTGCTATGGATTGCGAAAAAGCTTTGGAACAGCAATGCTCTTTCTCAGTCAACACCATCAACGCGACGCAGGTTTCAAACAACAGCAGTCAGGACTCGTTGATTACAATTTTGTTGAAACAACAAGAAAATTCAAATAAATTATTGCAGAGTATGGCGGAGCAGTTAAAAGGATTAAAAGAAGAGCGGACTGTTTGCCATATCTGTAACAAACAGCATAATACGCGCGATTGCTGGTTTTTTCCGTCTTTGCATAATAGGGGATTTTTTTCGCCGCAGCAAAATTTTTCTGGTCAGGGTAACAGTGCTGCTAATCAAGCAAGTAATTTTTTAAGTCCTAACAGTAATTCTCCAAGTAATGATAGATATTTTGAGAATCAGGGCAGAAACTTTGCTGGAGATTTTAGAAGAGGTAGCGATAACAATGTGCAGAGATTCAATAGGGGCAGAGGTAGAAATAATTATCGACCATATCGTGGCAGAGGCAGAAGAAATAATTTAAACTTCTAGAGGGTTCTGATGATATTTTGCACAATTTTTCCCCTCAATCTCACAGAGCCCTAGATGATAAATTTTTGCACGAGGGTATGAATTATTCTGATACTGCTGTTAACATTCCCAAATCACTTATGTCATGTTTTTCTGATGATTCTCCACTTCCTTTAATTAAATTAACATTTGGAAAACATAACTTTATTGGTCTTCTGGATTCTGGTGCAAATCTTTCTCTTATACAACCTAAAACTATTAACTTACTTAAACAAAACAATAAACTTAACTTTTTATCTAGATCTGTAAACATCAAGACCATCAATAATTCCAGTGTTCCTTATTTTTCTGCTGTACAATTAAACTTTAAAATTCGTAATAAATGGTTCAGCAATGTGTTTTTCGTTACCCATGATAATTGGCACTCTAACTACCAAATTATTCTCGGTTACGATTTTTTAAACCGAAATAAAGTTTTGTTAGACTCTGCCAACTCTCAACTTATCATGGGAAACCTCACATTTCCTTTCGAAAATAAAAATCCTGATTCTACTCAAACTTCTAATTTTAACAATGAAAATCTAAGTTCCAATGACAATAATACTATTCATGATATTTCAAATTCCAATGCTGAATCACATGAAAATATTAATTCTCTCTCTAACGATATTAATCATGAAGATTCCAAAAACTTTGTCACACCAGCTAACCGTGTCATTATTCGGCCAAATCATGGCAGGATTATAAGACTTAAAGCATTACATAAAATTAACAATTCATTTAACTATTTATTTGTTCCATTAACTACCAAATTGCCACTAAACTTAGATCTTAGCCTTCATGAAGCAAATGTTAACAATTCTATTCTTCTGTATGTATTCAACAACAATAGTCAAAAAATTGTCCTCAACAAAAATACTAAATTAGGTTACTTAAAACAAATTTCTAAAGATCAAATTTCTACGCATGACAACAGTAAAACATACCAGGTAAATTCGCTAATTTGTGATGATATTTTAGAACTTCGTAAAAATGAACTAAAAGCTAATAATTTTCAAGTTGATCACTTACCTGAATCAGATAGGAAGAGAGTTCTCAAACTTCTTATGAATAATTCAGCTGTTTTTTCTTCTTCATACAGTACACTGGGATGTACAGATAAAGTTGTTCCTCAGTTTAACTTACTGCATGATTTTGCTTTACAAACAAAACCATATCCCATTCCTAGAATTGCCAAGGAGTTTGCTAGAAATGAAATCGCTGATCTTCTGAAGGCTGGCATTATAGAAAATTCAACCTCAAACTACTGTTTTCCAGTCATTTTTGTTAAAAAGAAGACGTTACCTACTGATGACCCTAACAAACTTAAATTTCGTATGGTTATCGACTATCGATTACTTAATGCAATTACTGAACCTTATAAAATTTGTTTACCAAAAATCAACGACATTATGCAAAATATATCGGGCAAAAAATTCTATACTGTTTTGGATTTAAAAGCCGCATTTTTTCAAATTCTTCTTCAACAGAAGGATAGGGCCAAACTGGCATTTGCAACGGAGTATGGGAATTATCAACCTAAACGCCTGCCATTTGGATGTGTGAACTCAACTTCTTATTTTCATACTTTAATAAATAACTGCCTTAGCTCATTAAGAGGTAAAAATGTTCAATATTTTCTAGATGACATAATTGTTGCTGCTGATTCGTTGGAGGAAATGTTAATATGGTTGCAGAAAGTTTTTGACAAATTGAGAGAATTTAACCTCACTTTAGACCCTAAAAAGCTTCAAATATGTAAAGAACAAATAACATACCTAGGTTTTAAATTACACAAAAACGGTCACTCTCCTTCTACTGATAATGTAAACAAAATCAATAGATTTCCCATTCCTACAAACCTGAAACAAGTTCAAAGTTATCTGGGTATGATAAATTATTTCCGTCATTTAATTTTCGATTTTGCAAAAATAGTACAACCTATTGTAAATTTAACGAGAAAAAAGGTAAAATTCTTCTGGAGCAATGACTGTCAAAATGCTTTTCTCAAGATTCAGGAAATTTTGCTTACTAATCCAACAGTTAAAAATTTTGATGATAGTAAGGATGTTTATTTGGTTACTGATGCATCTATGGTTGCAATTTGCGGAATTCTTATGCAAAAACACAATGACAAATTCTACCCCATTGAATTTTATTCCAAGCAATTAAATCAGGCAGAATCTAAATACCCTTCAATCAAACGTGAATTTTATGCTATCTATTCCTCTGTTAAACATTTTTCTGAATTCTTGTACGGTAGACAATTCAAAATTCTAACAGATGCTAAAGCTTTAACCTACCATTTAAACCTAGAAAAACAGGCTGAAATTATAACTAGATGGCTTTTATATTTGCAGAGTTTTAATTTTAAGGTTGAGCACATTCCTGGGCTTGTTAATCCAGCCGATTTTCTTTCTCGTGTCGTGGACCTTCCTAATAATCCTAATTTATATGTAAATGCATTAAATATTTTTATACCTACTAACGACTCACTAACTACCGAAAATATACTAAAAGAGCAGCAAAATGATGAAAAACTTAAAGAAATCCGGGAAAAAATAATTGCCAAAACATGTTCTAACACTAATTACTCAATCAATCCTAATAACGATCTTTTAATGTTTGCTAAAAAGAAATCTGGTAATGTCAATAGAGTAAAGAAAATCGTTATTCCTAAAACATTAATCAATAGTTGCATTGCCCTTGCTCACCAAGCTCATTTTGGAATGATAAAAACGGTTGAGACAATTTCCAGGAATTATTTCTGGCACGGAATGGTTCAGGATGTTCAAAATTTTGTAAATAACTGTGAAAAATGTCTTCCCTACAAAAGTAAACAAACCAACACAAAACCTTCCTTCATTTCCAAGTGTGAATTAGCTCCCGGAGAGATGCTTGCAATAGATATTGTGGGTAAACTCCCCAGGTCACATGACGGTAAATTTTTTATTCTCACCATCGTTGACCACTATTCACGCTTTCTGGAAGCTATTCCGCTTAGAGATGCTACTTCTCCATCTATAATTAAAGCTTTAAACGACTACTTTTCGAGGTTTGGTATACCAAAAATTATATTATCTGATAACGCCAAAAACTTTACCTCTGATGTCTTTCTAACCTTTCTTAAATCTCTCAATATCAAACGTAGAAATTCGTCCATTTACTTCCCGAGGTCGAACGGTGTTATCGAACGTATTCATCGATCCCTGAAAGAATCAGTTGCTTCACTATCTGATCAAATAATTGAATGGTCTGATAGATTGAAATTTTTTGTGCTTCACTACAATAATTCTAAACATTCTGTAACTAATTTTAGTCCTGCAAACTTATTTTTTGGCAGAGATTTAAACTTACCTATTGATACTTTCTTACCACCTAAAGATGCTGAAGAACCCTCCCAATACTTTAAACAACAACAAGAACATATCAAAACAACCAGAGAATTAGTTAAACTTAATGAACAAAAATATTTTAAAATGAATGCAAAATTTCTTAAAGGTCGTTCTCCTCCAAAGTTGAAAATTGGCGACAAAGTTTATTTAAAGAATTTCAATCATACTAATACCTTCCATGCAAAAAATTCAGGTCCTTTTAAAATTATCCAGATATGCAATAACGATAACTATCAAATTCAACATATGACTGATCCAACAATCAGAATTATGACGGTGAATGTATCAAAACTCATCTCAACAGGATGTTAGTTTTATTTGTTTTCTACTCACTTAATTTTCTTTTGTTATGGACATTTAAATTTTTTTGGGGCACTACAATCTTCCTACAAATGTAAATCCCATTTTTTCTAATTTCCATTTTAGTGTCTTCATATGTATATATATCTCTCTGAATTACAATTTTTTTTTTAAACAATACAGTGGTAACATCTGTATCAATTCTATGAGTTTTCAATATTTTGCTGGCGAAATACTAGTGGTCACGGAATGTAAGCGCTTACGTACTGTCCATTACTGTTCACTCATACAATTGATTAAGCATACTGATTTATTGATTTCATTATTTTACAATTCTATATTTTATAATAGGTACTATCCTTCATCTAAATTTTTTTTTCTACCTTAATTTAAATGATGGGAATGCAATATTATGTTGCCACAGATTTTTTTTGTATGTTCATCTTTGTTAATTTTTGAACAATATATATCCATATCATATTGAAATTGAGGGGTGATCTCAACATATAAACTTTTACTGCTTATCCATGTGATGTTTTATTTTAAATTTAATTATAGGATCCTATATAACTATTATTAAAAATTATGAGAAAATATATATAAAAAAATTAATATATTTTTGAGACAACTTTAATAAATTACAAATAAAAAAAAATACAAATGAAAATTTATATATGTTCCAGAAATTATATGAAAAATTATCAATGCTCAAATCTCCTAGCTGCAGCTCTTTGAATACTAGTGGAGATATTTTATGAGAATACGATGGAGCAACTGCTCTAAGTTATTTCTCTTTTTCTTTCAGTTCCCAACAAATTTATAGCGAGCACACACAGAAGGTAAATTCGGCATAGCTTGGGGCAAAAAATAATCACAAAATTAGTACCCTTCCGATAAATCCTTCAAGGTGCAACTATTCATAATTTAAAGGGAATAACATTCTATATTGTAAATTTCAGTGTCCAAGATCACATATGATCTATTTTAAAATTCACAGCTTAATGTCTTAAATTTTTTTAATTTAATGGGCACAACTATCATTCTGAACAATGTACATTTGTTTTTTGTTCAAGAAATTGATGGTATTTTACAATGTAAACAAAATAAATACTACAAATAATGATATACAGTTGTCTCAGCTACATCACAATTGCAGTATTATCCTGTTTTAATTTTATTGGTTTGATTTTGCAATACTTGAAAACTTTATGCAGCATTTTGTTTGTTTTTTTAAATATGATTACACATATAGTTTTATTTTTATCATAGTTGCAATATGTCTACTGTTAGGGGTTTGCACATGAAAAGATTACATTTTTATAGGCCAATTAGAACCTCACCCATGCAGTGTTTTGTTTATATATAAATTTTAGTGGTTTGTTTCTACCTGTACCATGTTTGTTATTGTTTGATATTGTGTTACAATTCTATTTCTACTTGTACTGTGTATTCTTGTTTGGTATTGTGTTTATATATTTGTTTTGTTGTATTGTGTTTATTGTTGTTTAATATTGTGTAGTTTACCTTTAAATTTGCATAGAATTATCTGCAGATGGTTCATCTTTTCGAACCTGTCAGCTAAAATTTTTTTTTTATCCTTTTTTTTTCTGCTACCGGGAGATAAAATGTTGCATCATAAAAAATATAATGCATCATTTCCCATTCAAATTAATTTAAATAATATAATTTATTTCAATTTTACAACTTAAATTAACATTTTCAAACACCTAATTTCTAATCACAAGTTTTAAACTTATAATGTAAATTTTAATGATAAATAATTCAATATTTCCTTATTTTTCAATGTAAACATTATCTCTTATTAAGATTATTTAAGTGCAATTAGTATTTTATTATATTTCAGTAATTTAACTTTCAAATTTCTTTCAACATACATCGCGAATGTGTAAACACATCAGAATTTTCTAAGTCTAAAATATAAAAAATGGAAATCTTTTATTTATCAATATTTCCCTTTTAAATCATATTATGTGGATAGAAATATTTATTTCTAGCCGATTGCAAAATTTTCAGTGACTTGTGGTAAATACTTTGGCAGAAATACGCAAAAATGTATTTTCTATCTTTTCTCATTTTTAATTTCGGCGCGCGACGCCATGAGATCATTCTTTCCGACATTTTGAAAGTTCCAGCAAGAAGGGTATTCCCCTTTGCCAAACAGACGCTTAGCTCAAAACCGGACGTCTGCTAAATCGTTTAACATTCCTTTTGGTACACGCACGTTCTGTGTGACGTCAGGCGCGGGGAGGATAGGCGTTTTTAATTGGCTGGCGCGCTCTGTAATGGCTTTTCATGTTTGAAACTCTTCTGGAAAAGTCATCATTCTTCACCAGGGAGCCGTTGGAGCAAGTAATTTGTGGGGGCTGCGACGCCGTGCTTTTTTAGCCGGTTGTTGCGGCAGAGGAGTTCGGCGAGCGAGTGAGAAGAGATAGACGTTTTTGTTAGGCCTTGGCGGCCGTATATCATCTAAAGGAAATATAATATTTTACTCTTCAAGAAACATTTCTAAGTAAATTTCATGGAACATTAATTGAAAGCCCTGAATGGTTCTTCTGCTCATCGACATTTTATTGTTCTTCGATCAACAAATATGAATTGAACATCTGTTTTTTTTGTCGATGCAATAAATAGTAAATTGCCTATGTAAAGAACCGAAATCGTCAAAATCTGCATTTCTGAAAGAAGTTCTTAAACTTCCTATTTCCAATTTTCCAAATCCGTAACTTCTCATTCGCTTCAGATTCGCATTGAATAAAAAGAAATAGAATCTACATTCCCGAAGGAGGATTGTCGACAGCATGTATCCAGTTTTCCAAATACAAGAGTCCTTCTACGTCCCTAGTTGATCTTGACTTTACACTCCTGAACTTTAAGCCCTAGTTTAACTTTACATTCCTGAACTTAAATCCCTAATTTAACTTTACATTCCTGAACTTTAATCCCTAATTTGCAAAAAGAAATATTACGTAAACTTCTGCTTTTTCTTAGATGATAATATGTCTCTAATTGTCTAAAATTATAGTAAATTTCACATTCACTTTGATAATCTTTACATAATTCATAATGTAAGAATGCATTCAAATCAGCAAATTTTATATATGTTTAAATAAACGTCATTTGTGAATTATCTTTCTGTGTTCAAGTACTTGGGTGAGTGTTTACTTTTCTTTATTTTTTTTCAGCTACGATAACTAGTAAATATAATTTTATTTGATCTTATATAATTTAAAATAATTCTAAAAAAACCACATTTGGCAATGTCAACCACTTACGTCATCGGCTGTAGTGTAATTTTGAGCTTATGAATCGGAATTAATTTTGTTCAATTCAAACTTTGGATTGAATTTCACTCTCCAATTCATTAAGCCCAACTTTGCAGTACATGGTCCATCACTGCAAGGCGATAATTTTTATTGATTTTTCTGGAAGAGGTTTAACTACTTCAAGATGTTCTGATCGCTATTCTTAAGCGACTGAATTTCAGCATGACGGGTTACGAAATTTGACTTTCCATAAGACTTTTAGCATTGGTGTGAAATCCTGCAATTTCATTGCCTATCGAATCACCGATAGCCAATGAAATTAAACCGAATTTCTTTCCCGAAAGGGCAAGTATGAGAATAAAATATTGTGTAAAGCCGGCACATGGTATTTTGGTAAAAACAGCGTATGAATGATGTAGCCCAGTGTTTAAGACTAGGGCCGAGGTTTTGCAGTTGTAATCCTAAAATTGTGTGTTCTATCTTCTCTGGCGTTTTCACATTTTCAGAATTTTGTTTTTATTTTTATTAAATCACTTAGAAACAATCAGTCGATCTTTATTACCAGTTCCTTTGTAATTTTTTTTTTTTTGTCAATTATATATATTTTTAAATAAATTTAAATAATTAAATTAAAAAAATCATTAAATGTATTTTTTAATAATTTAAGTAAACATTTATTAAAATGCAATAAGAAATCTCCTAGAATTACATTAAAAGTATTTTCATGTTAGAACTTTATAAAGTTCTGATAATTTTAAATTTATCTGTTGCTATAGTAACAGATAAATGTAAAATTATCGGAATTAATATATTAAAGCCTTTTTATTTTAAAATTATCCTTGAGGCATAAAAATATTTTTTAATTTATGATAGGTTACCTTATAATTTTTTTTTTATTGTAATGATAATATAGATAATTAAAATTTTAAACAGATAAGATATTACAGATAATTAAAATTTTAAAATTCACATAACTTAGAGGGTATTTTTCTTATGAATAAATTTGTTTAATAATTAAAGTGTAATAATAACATTTTCTTAACTTACATTAAAAACCTTTTAACACTTTCCAACAAAGTTGAAAAGTGTTTATGACTTCGGTTTGTCTGTCCGTCTGTCCGCGCTCTAACTCTCGTAAATATTGTCGGATCGTTCTGAAATTTTTGGATGTTAGTGACCTCTACCATAGCACGATCCCTGTTTCAAATAAATTTTAGTTCATTTACAGGGACAGTCAGAAGTTTTCCGTTACATTACGGCCTATGGGAAAAAATCATTTAAAATGGTTTCTAATGATGTTATTTGCTTTCAAACATAATAAAATTCATATGCATTTATCAAGGGCACTAAAATATGCATTCTGTAGAATATACGATGCAAAGAATAGTTATTAATCATTTACAGGGCCACACAAAATAATTCCGTTACAGAACGATATAGGGGTGGAGGGAATTGTTTGCGGCGTACATTAATTATGTTAAATTATTTCATGTATAATGAAATTGATATAAGTCGCAAAGGTTTATTATAACTTATTTCATGTATAATACGAAGTGTATAGCATTTACAGGGACACACAAACGATTTCAGATACTATATTGTGTCCGAAGTACTGTACAGTAACGATGATTGCTGAAAATGCATTTTTATATATGTTATGTCTTTTTATAGTCCAGTAAAATTAGACCAAAAAAGGCATCTGCCCAGAAAGTTTTGGAGAAGTTTTTTTCTCTTTCTTACTTTATGTTTTTTGCGGTGCTGAACACGATTTTAAACTTTGTCACCTCAAATCTGGTCTGCTTTAAAAGTCATAAGCGAAAAACCATGAAAAAATTAGGGTTTTTTTCGGTTTTTCGATTGTGGTCGCTAAAGGGTTAAACGTTTTTGAAAAAACTGCTGCACCAAATTAAACTAGAGAAAATTTTCTACATTTCTCATACACTACGTTTTTTTTCTAAGATGAATACTTTTGGCAATACGAGCAAAAGGAATTTTAGCGATATATTCAAATTCCATCATCGGAGGACGAAAACGCAATGCAATCACTATGCATCCATTTTAATCACCAATTTGAAGCTTTTTAGTAAATTGTAGTTGCATTTAGAATATGTTAACATTTGCTTACCAAGTTTTAAGCCTTTTAGACATTTATTAACAAAATAAATTGAAATCGGGTAATTAAGAAAAATATAAAACACAAATACTCCGAACTGAAGAGAGCACCAATTTTTATTTTCCTACTAATCTGATTATAACTGTACAATTATATATATTATAAGTTTAATATAATAACATAAGTGTAAGATTGTAAACAGAAAAAAAAAAAGAGAAATGCAGAGTTGTTCTCCCATTAATGTCGTTTTGGTAGCTTTGAAAGGCCTGGTTGATGTTCTTCGAAAGGAGGCTCATCTTTATCTTGATTGCTCACGTTGGGACTTCACTTGGCTTAACACTAGAACGCCCGGAAGGAGTCGATCCGACTCGGACCATATGCTTAACCCCTTGGAAACGAGCGACCGGTATTCGTGCCGCATCAGGTGCTCAGAATCCGTGATTATTCTCACCAGAAAAATTTAATTGTAAATTTTGCCCTATTTAATCCGAGCATTTTCCCGATTCAATTAGGCAAAAATTTCTGTCTTTAAAAACCGGTGATAAAAGATTAAAAATTCTGTAAATGACGCTCGTCCCGAAGGGGTTAAGTGTCAACTGGAACCAGAAATTCTTTCATAAAAAACTTAAATTTAAACCACACAGATTTACGTTTAATAAATCAGTCAAATAATTTGGAATAAAAATTCTGGTGTCAAATATTTTTATGAAGCTTGAGAAAAATTTCCGGGCGTTCTAGTGTTAAAATAGCCTAGAGAATTGACTTGTTAACCTCTATTTCCAAGTCATTTTCGGTAATGAAGGAGCTGAGATTGTCACAATGCCCATCGCAGTTCAAACGAAGGAGCGAACAAAACAAACCTGCATTTCTACAGCCACACTTTCCACTGCAGTTTGTTTTGGATTTGCAGGATTGTTTTCACAGAACAGCTTCTGGTCAGTGAGTTTGACAGTTGTTATTGGTGCGATGCTTCTCTTGGTTTTATTCCAGACACATTCCTTAGATTTTTTTACAGTTACCTAACCATAGCTGTACTGGTGGTAAACTCTTCGACATGTGTCTCGAGTTTGTTGTTTGTTTATTGCACAATATTTCTTTCTAAGATGAATAGTTTTGGTAATACGAGTAAAAAGGATTTTAGCGATACATTCAAATTCCATAATCAGATGTCGAAAACGCTTAATGTAATATTTTTGTGAATGTAAAACGAGTGGGTGGGTGTCCTTAAAACACTTCCATGGCGCCACGAACATGATATTACAAGAAACGTATCACATTTCTCCTTCTTCCTCTCTCCATCAGGGCTTTTTTGGCTCATGTTAAAATTGAAAGCTCAGCTCTCAGTTTGTTTCTAGTCGTCTCGATGGTAGGTTATGCATTTGCTTTAATCTATGTGCAGTGTGCATTTAATTAAAAATTATGTGTTTTAAAACGATTCTGTGAGACATGAAGTGATATTCATGATGGCAGAGAAGCATTTGGTGTGGAGTTCTTCAGATTAGAAAGTAAAAAATGAAAAGATGGGAAACGGAATTATTTATTGAACAAGGAGTCTCTAAGGATCCATAAAAAAGACCGTAAACTGTACACAAACGGAAAACACATTGCTGCAACTTAAAGAGGATTTCTGAAGACGTAGAAAACGTATGTCATACGATTTTGAGTGATGTTTGATATCAACAACGATGGTCATCTCCCCAGGAAAAATGACGGCGTATTGTTCAGATCACGGCGAGGATAGTGGCTGAAGATATTCGGTCTAAGGTTTACAAATCTACTCAATATCCTCCTCCAGACGGGTTTTGAAAGAGAATGAGTCTCTCATTACAAAAACCATAAAGATTTTCATAGAAACACTATTTTTAAGAAAAAGAAAAGGAGACCTTAAAAAATGCTAGAACAGGAGTACTGCACTAGCTTACAGCATTATTACTGCAGTAAGAGTAAAAATTCTTTTAAGACCGCTGCAAATATAGCGTCGCTTCCTACAACAGAAGATGTAACTTGATACACATGTTTAAGAGTTTACCACCAGTACAGCTATGGCTAGGCAACTGTAAAAAAGCTAAGGAATGGGGCTGGAATAAGACCAAGAGAAGCACAAGAGAACACAAATATCAACTGTCAAACTCACGCACCAGAAGCCGTTCTGCGAAAAAAATCCTACAAATTCAAAACAAACTGCAGTGGGAAAAATGGCTATAGCAATGCAGGTTTGTTTTGTTCGCTGTTTCGTTTGAACTGCGGATGGACATTGTGGCAATCTCAGCTACTTCATCGCCGAAAATGACTTGGAAATAGAGGTTGACAAGCCAATTCTGTTCAAATTCTATTAAAAATTAGGATATTTAAGCCAAGTGGAGACCCAAACTGAGTAATGAAGATAATGATGAGCCTCCTTTCGAAGAACATCAACCAGGCCCTTTAAAGCTACCAAAATGATATTAATGGGAGAACAATCTGCATTTCTCTTTTTTTCCTGTTTACAATCTTCCACTTATGTTATTATATTAAACTTATAATAGTTATAATTGTACAATTATAACCATGTAATAGTCACAATCAGATTTTTAGGAAAATAAAAATTTGTGCTCTGGTCTGTTCGGAGTGTTTGTGATTTATATTTTTCTTAATTTCCTTATTTCAATTTATTTTGTTAATAAATATATAAAAGGCTTAAAACTTGGTAAGCAAATGTTAACATATTCTAAATGCAACTACAATTTTCTAAAAAGCTTCAAATTGGTGATTGAAATGGATGCATTGTGATTGTATTGCGTTTTCGTCTTCAGATGATGGAATTTGAATGTATCGCTAAAATTCTTTTTGCTCGTACTGCCAAAAGTATTCATCTTAGAAAAAAACATAGCATATGAAAAATGTAGGAAATTGTCTCTAGTTTAATTTGGTGCAGCAGTTTTTTCAAAAAAGTTTAACCCTTAAGTGACCACGATCGAAAAACCGAAAAAAAAAACAATTTTTTATGGTTTTTCGCTTTTAACTTTTTAAGCAGACCAGATACGAGGTGACAAAGTTTAAAATCGTGTTCAGCACCCCAAAAAACATAAAGGAAGAAAGAGAAAAAACTTCTCCAAACTTTCCAGGCAGAATCCCAGATTGAGTGGACCATTATGTTTCACTATATTTATGCATAGTATATGGTGTGTATATATGTTGTAATTCATATACAGGGTTACACAAATTAATTCGTAATGGTTACTGGGTATGATTGTAAATTGCTTAAAGGTGGTTTTTAAATGAGTTATGCATTTTTACTCGGAACTGCATTTGGTTTACTAAGAAATGTTTGTAGAACCAGGGCCGGCCCAATGCGTGTGCGGAGTGTGCCACCGCACGGGGCGCCGAGTCGAAGGGGCGCCAAACAGATGAAAGAGTGCCTATAAGAGCACCGATAAAAATTATTTTATATTCTGCGTTTTTTTTTTTTTTTTTAATTTTACATTTTCTATAGCTAGGCTGGGGCCAGCTTGAGAAAAAATTCTTCGTTCTGTTTAAAAAGGACTTCAAGTGTGTAGGATTTTCGCATGCAGACATCGGTTTCTGTTCTTTATTTTAATGGAATTACCTTTAAGCTACTGAGAAAAGAAACAGAATCCCAAACCCCAGGAACCACCTGATTAAAATCTGCTTCCCTTGCGGGATGCTAATTAATTTCGACTTTGACAGATTCATGGTGAATTCTATTATTTAAGCACATTATTCCAGAGCTTTCTTAACCCACAGGGAATCTGAGACTGCACTCCAGATGACTGGAAAAAAGAAAACGTTAGGAGCTTAAAGGGGCAGAAATTTTAAAATAAAAACCAGACGTCTTTGAAAAAGTTTTTCTTCTAGCAGTGTCTTCTGGATGTGAGATCATCTTCTTCTGCAAATGGTCAATAAATAGCGTTAGTGTCAGAAATTTTGTCGAAAATGAAAAATGTAAAAAGGGCATGTAACCAAAAATATATAGGTAAATAATTCTTATTAAAATAACCCCAGTATCGATACAATACAATTCGGTCGTTCACTAATTATTTTATTAAACTGCTGTAAATTGAATATTTAATTGGTAAAAATGTATCAAACAAAACATTTAACAAGTAGCTTGATTCATTTATTTATTTCGCTTAAATGAGTAATTTTGATGCAAATGTGAAACATAGGAGAATATTTAAATTTACAAAGCATGCTCGTAGTATTTCAAAGTTGTCAGTTCTTGAAATTACGAAGTACGTTGCGCCCTAAACCGAGAGCGGCGGATCAAGGGTCTATATGGCGCCCTGGTGCATGAGACAAAGATTCAGATGGGACCGTCTGTAACATGCTTTTAACCACAATTTCTACTTATTAAAAAAACGATTTTGGGGTTGTATTTTAGAGTTGAGAGCCTGGGCAGCTGCCTCCTTTGCCCTTGCGATAATCAGGCTCTGATCAAAACCAGTGTTTTTTTTTTCAGGCACATATCGTGGAATATAGTGCCTCTCCAGTGCAAGCCCCCCCCCCCCCCTTTTCCCTGCTTGGGAAAATTTTCGAGAAACAGTATAATTTTTTTAGTGTTTAATTATTCAATTATTTATCATCTTAAACGGGGAGGAGGAGGGTGGTCGGAGCTCAGTTGACGGAAAGAGATTAAACTACTTCTATTTTTGCTACAGGCACACATTTGTTCCAAAATCTTCTCACTTCAGAGATTTCGTTCAGCCGGTGCCCATGCCATATTCTTTGAATTTATGTATTGCTCCAGTTTTCCGAAACGTGGTCTGAAAGGAACACTGAGCTTAAAGTTACTAAAAAATAACGACATAAAAATATACGTAATGATGCACTATTACATTCATCATTAGGAATTATTTATTAGTGGAATATAGTCTTTGACCCATTACTCAATAAATATTTCGCAATACTAAAAGTAAAATAACTGAAATTTTTAGCAAATATTGTTAATTTAAAAATAAAAATTGCTGGAACTTTAACTAAAATGAAAAAAAAAAGCCTTTTTGGAATCAGATTATGTATTTGATACTGAGTCAAAGTTTGTCTAAACCGAAAGGGAATTCTATTCAATATTACGGACATTTTTCACTATTTTGTGAAATAATTTGCACCTTAAGTACTGGAAAAATGAAATCTGCTTAGGGTTAAGGTTTCTTTGGAATAATATTGTTCTAAGCCTTTTTATTATACATACAGATTTATGACCAAGTGCAATTTTTCTCTTAGTGATTTATTATTTACAATTAAGCGAAAAAAGTAAGTTTTACCCCCCTCTTCTTTTAAATTATCTACGATGACGAATTTTTTTCAAAAGGGTGGAGCAAAGGCCCTTCCTTTCCCCTCCCCCCTCCCCCAGGGCCCATGACATGCACTTTATTATTTGTAAATCTACTAAAGAGAAGTTGATAGTAATATTACTTTATCTTGATTTCTCATTAACAGTAGCAAAGAGCTCGATGAATAAATCAACATAAGCTTGACAATGCAGAATTGTGAAACTGGATCCTATTTTTTTTAAAAAATAATTTATCTGCATATAAATTTTATTTTGTAATCATCTTGAAAAAATCTTTCATTCAATACATTTATCGTTAAATAACTTTTTTTCTTTTAGTGCCCGATATGTTGATTTTTTTTTTATGATGTCCTACGCGTATGATTTTATAATGACACTTTATCCAATTTTCATGAAGTGAATTCCAATTTCCATTAAAGTGAGCCCTTTACAAAAATAAATATTTAAATATGAAATTTATTGGTACTTTTTATGTACTAAGTAACGAGACAAGATTACAGTTTTCATCTTTCATAGTTGCTATTTACTAGTAGTTCTGTTTCTTAATTTTGTAGTATTCCAAATGCTATTCTTCTAAAACAGTTCTTTATTTTAATTAACTTATTATTTTTATTTTTGCCCAGTACCATGTGATGTGACCTTTGCGTTTTACTCTTGTATCGTAATGTTAAGACTGATAATTTCTGTAAAATTGAAATTTCCCTGATTTTACAATTTACCAAATACAAACTCGAAGATGGTATTAAATTTAAAATCTTTTATCTGTTTTTGAAACACTTTAAATTAATATCTTAAATAATTAGTAATAGAATGTATGAAAATTATGAATATTTAAAAAAATTAAGACCGGTGGGCACCCCGATGGGTGCTTGCACGGGCGCCAAAATGTCCTTGGGCCGGCCCTGTGTAGAACATAGATAAAAGGATATACAGGGTCACACAAAGAATTGGATACGTGGCCTTCTATGAATGATAATTTCTGGAAATGTGATTTCAGTAGTTTTAAGAGTGTTTTACTTTGAATTCAACTTTAGCTAAAAAGTGGCGTGTAATAAAGGTACTAGGTTAACTACACGGGTGTACAAATGTGTACAAGTATGTTTGGATCTATTAGCATAAATTCTGAAAGAGAAATTTCAACCTGTTATGTGTTTTCTTGCTAAACTAAATTTTCCCATTATATAGTATATATATCAACCTACAGATCAAATACAGGACTGTTCAAAAGAATTGGAATACATATTTGGCTATATACGGTAACTGCAGAAATAACTTTTTCAAATATTTTATGCATTTTCTAAAATGTTTACTTAGTTCTCTTATGTGCCTTATTTCTCCAAATAACGAAGTTTTGTTAAAGTATTCAGAAAGTGTTGGAAAGTGTTTCATATCATATGCTAAACGCATGATTTTTTTTACTTGTTTGTTGTTGTTGTTGTTGCTGGAACTTTAATAACAGATAAAAAATTTTAAATTGCAGAATTAATTTAATATTTTTATCAGAATTAATGTATAAAAGTTTTTATCTTTTAAAATTAACCTTGATATATAAAAATGCTTGTAAATTTATTATCGGTTGCTTTGTAATTTTTTATTGTAAATACAATACTGTTAATTAAATTACTTTTTAATTCACATGACTTATAAGATATTTTTGGTACTTTTCGGTTAGCTGGGCACCAGTGTTATATATACATATATATTGTAATATATACATACATATATATTTATGTTACATGATTAGATCTAATTCCGCGATTTCCTTATCTTATTCTAAATTACTACTTTATATTCACTAAATCCTTATCCTTAAATAATCTCTATCGTTAACTCTGTTAAATTCCCTTTAATTTAATGTGTCACTTGTCTAAATCGCTTAAATATTACGCTTTTAGTATTCTTAAATTAAATGTTCCATTTCCGCGCTTTTTTCTTTCGAGAATATTCTTTTAGCTTCCATTTTTACTTTCCCGCGCATTTCTGGGGTTATCCTATTTTCCTTCAAATTCATCCGCTTGCTCTGTCCGCACTCTTTATATGACGTGACATTCTTAATTATTCATTGGTTGAGACCGCGATCTACGTCATATTTGTATCCTTACATTGGAGGAACAAAAAGTCGATACTCGCTGTGCTTCAGCATAATTTGTCGTATTTCTACTTTGATAACTTCCCCTGGTCGCAGTCTGATATTTTCTATTATCTATAATTGCTTACCCATGATTAAATACTACGTAGCGATGGCTTGATTTAAATTGAATTGGTGGAAACTGCACCGCCGAAAGCTCTTTAAATAAAACCCTGAGTTAAATTACGCATTGTCTCAATTATTCCGGAGAAACCTACACTGGATAAATGTGTTACCTGGCCTACCAATCGATGACTGCAACTACCTTCCAATATCCATGTTGATTTACTACGAAACATTCTATTTCAGCTTAATCTAATGTACGGCTTCCAGATTGATTATTCATCTACTATGACATCGAAGCAAACCACACTTTCGAATCACCATATAACGTAATATCGTTATATTAGTCGACGAGGACCTGTGATTCTATTAATTTCAACATTGCACTACTGGTGACATAACAACCAGTTATTCCGTTCACAAGAAAAACCTTCCAATGTTAGAATAATCTAACATATATATAAATGCATATATATGTATATATACACATATATGTATATATATATGTATAATACATATATATGTATATATATGTATGTATATATAACACTGGCGCTCGACTAACCGAAAAGTACCTACTTTTTAATAAGTAAATTTATTTAACAATTATAATATAATAATAATATATTCTTAATTTACATTAAAAATATTTTATATATACATAATTTGCAGAAGTAATTTATTAAAGTGTCCATTTTTAAAAATTAACTATTATCTTTCATATATAAAAATATTTATCAATTTATCAGTTGCTTTCTAATTTGTTATTGTATATTCAATACTACTAAATTCTTATCACTTAAAAACTGTATTTTTAAATGTTTAAAATGAATATTTATTAAAATTTAATTGTAATATCCTTTAAACGTTCATGAAAAGTACTTTTATGTTAGAACTCTAGTAACATATAAATAGTAATTAGTAGAATTAATTTATTAAAATATTCATCTTTAAAAGATTTTATTAGAAAGAATTATTTATACTTTACATATAAATTACATTAGAAATATATGTTTCAATGATAATTTAACCATTGAAGACAATAAATTACTACACTTTAAGTAATTGAATGCATGGTAAATATGCAACAAAAACATATATATATGTGTGTGTGTGTGATTTAATAGTTATTATTCTCAAAAGTTTTATTATATAGGTGTATGTTGCAATAAAAATGTAATATACATTAAACATGAACAATGAAGAATATTATTATATTAATTGCAGTACATATCGCTCACCCGCAATAAAAGTGACACATCTCGACAAAAGCAAATTTCGCAGGAGGTAGTCCAGGCAATAGAGACCGTATAGGGGCTCTACCTAGCAAAATTCATGGTAGTTCTGAAAAAAAGGCTTACTATATGTTTTTTGGGTCGCTGAATCCGAATTTATAACTTGCCACCAAAATTTCCCCCGGCAACCCCCCCCCCCCCAAATTTTGGTAAAATGCCCCCCAAAAAGGGTTTTATTAAAAAAATCAATTTTTTTATTGTTTTAGGGAAAAAGTATCTAGAAATTCAGAAAGTAGACAAAAATTTGCAACAAATGAGATATATGACATTATGACTTAGGATGAAGGGGAAGGGGGGATCTGCCTCGGAACATGCGCGCGGTGCTGCGTGAACTAAGTTGCGCAATTCCACTTAACCACTCACACGTTTACATTCGCCCTCCCATCTCCCCTCCAAACTTTCTCTATAAGGTTTACTTTAAGTTTTTTGGGTCGCTGAATCCGAATTTTTAATTTCCCACCAAAATCCCCCCCCCCCCCGAAACCCCCCGCAAATAGTTGTTTTTAAGTTAAATTTCTTATTGTTTTAGGGGAAAAGCATTACGAAATTCAGAAACTAGACAAAATTTGCAACAAATAGGATATATGACATTATGACGTAGGATGAACGGGGAGGGGGAGGGCTGCCTCTGAACATGCACTGCCGCGCTACGTACACTAAGTTATGAAGTCTAGGCAATAGGGGATTTTACCTGGAAAAATTAATACTAGTTCTGGATTTCGACTCACTTTATGTTTTTTGGGTCGCTGAATCCGAATTTGTAACTTCCCAACAAAATTTCACCCGGCAACCCCCCCCCCCCCCCCCAAAAAAAAAAAATTGATTTTTTGAAAAAATTTGGTTTTTGAGAAAAGCGCGCGGTGAATGTTCCGAGGCAGCTCCCCTCTGCCCCCGTTTATCCTACGTCATAATGTCATATATCCTATTTGTTGCAAATTTTGTCTAGTTTCTGAATTTCGTAATGCTTTTCCCCTAAAACAATAAGAAATTTAAGTTAATAACAACTATTTTGGGGGGTTTTCGGGGGAAGGGGATTTTGGGGGTAAGTTAAAAATTTGGATTCAGCGACCCAAATAACTTAAAGTAAACCTTATAAGGAAAGTTCGGAGGGGAGGTGGGAGGGCGAATGTAAACGTGTGAGTGGTTAAGTGGAATTGAGCAACTTAATCCACGCAGCACCGCGCGCATGTTCCGAGGCAGATCCGCCCTTCCCCTTCATCCTAAGTCATAATGTCATATATCTAATTTATTCCAAATTTTGCTATTTTCTGAATTTCTAGATACTTTTCCCCTAAAACAATGAAAATTTTTTTAAAAATAAAAACCTTTTTGGGGGGGGCTTTTTACCTTTTTTTGGGGGGGGGGTGCCAGGGGAAATTTTGGTGGGAAGTTACAAATTCGGATTCAGCGACCCAAAAAATATAAAGTAAGCTGATTTCCAGAACTACCATTAATTTTACTAGGTAAAATTCCCTATTGCCTTTGACTAAGAGCAAAATAAAATTTGCATAACTTTACTATAAGATGAAATTGCAGCACTTAGCTCTGCATGCAGGACTAAAAACATGCACGAAAGCATAAATCCCTTAGGAATGAAGACGTAGGATGAGGTTTGGGTAATTTACCTCCCCACACAATCCACCCCTCTTCTGTGATCATAAATGGACATATAGCGTAATAAATGGATTTTCTGTGTAACTACACTTATGAAACTGTTTGTGTAGCAAGACACACCTATGACAGACCTATTAGTGTAATAAAAAGTAAAATTAATTTTTGCGAGATGCGTCACTTTTCTTGCGGGTGAACGATATATTTATTATTATTATGGAGATTTTTGTTTTTGTTTTTATCTTTATTTATTAATTTATTATCAGTTGCTTTACAATTTTTATTCGAAATCTAATATTGTGATTAAAATTTTACGACATAATACCACTTGGGAGATAATGTTATATAATTAAAATAAAATATCTACTTAAATGCAATAATAGTATCTCTTAAATTGACATAGAAAAATATTTTATACATGTGGAACATCAGTCACTTATTTTTAGCTCACAGGCTATCAAAGCCTGAGAGCTAATGTGCCCGCCAGTTCTGTACGTATGTGCATACGTATGTATGTATGTACGTAACGCGATAACTCTTGGTAGAAACACCCGATTTGCTTCAAAATTTTTTCCTAGGTTCACTGTGATAAGGTGCTTCCCTGATTAGTTTTGGGAGTTCATTGGTTAAGGATAAAGGGGGAAAAACGGGGTTAGTCCACCCCCCCCCTTAATTCAGATAAATGTGTTTTTCATGCAGAATGATTCGATTTGCTCCGAATTTGGTATACCGGTTTATTATGTTAAGGAACTTCCCTGATTAGTTTTGGGAGTTCATTGGTTAAGGATAAAGGGGAAAAAACGGGGTTAGTCCACCCCCCTTAATTCAGATAAATGTGTTTTTCATGGCGATTCATTGGTTAAGGATAAAGGGGGGTTAGTCCACCCCCTTAATTTAGATAAATGTTTTTTTTTTTTGCAAGATTATTCGATTTGCTCCAAATTTGGTATACCGGTTTATTATGATAAGGAGCTTCCCTGATTAGATTTGGAGGTTCACTGGTTAAGTATAAAGGGGGAAACGGGGGCTAATACCCCTTCACTTATTTTTTTGAGTGGCATTATTCTTTAAAATAAGAGTATAAATATACAATTAGTGTGAATAGTCTGTGAGGTCAATGCCATCAGTTTAGCTGGGCACTTTTCTTTTTTATTAGTTAAGCTGCTAGAACTTTAATATTGATTGCAAACATCTGAGTAAACAAAAAAAAGTTATAAGCAACTTATTATAGTAATCTCATTATTTTATCATAATTTAACTAAATCAATGTTGTTTTAGAGTTGTTGATAATTTTTTTACTAGAAAATTAAATCAATTTTAATTTTTAATTATATATTATGTTATTAACTCTATAACAATTGACTTTGTGTTAAGTAGGAGAAATTTGTACGCTTTTTTTTTAATGCATCAAGTTATTATTATCAAGAAATACAATTGATGAAATGTGTAGCAGCTCTGTTACTCGTAAAACAGATATTTTCCTTTGAGGGAAAGAAGTTCGGTTCATCGATAGCCAATGAAATTGCCGGATTTTGCACTAATGATAAAAGTCTTATGGAAAGTCAAATTTCGCTGACGGCGAGTGCCAGCCTATTTCAGCAGTGTTGTGCGCAATTACCTTGATGCCACTTTTGGCGGCGCGATGGATTCGGGGTACGCGTTTATTTGACTCCAGGAGGTTCTCCTCGCTCGAATATCCGTTGCACGTGTGCGTGGAATACCTAGGCATCATTGAATCTGTAGACCATTAGCAGCACCGTGCGAAGAGAAAACTGCGCCCGGTGCAAAGTTTCAATTTGGCGCCCACACTCCCCACTTTTTCTTTGTTACATGTATCTCAAAATTGAAAGGTGCAGAAATAGAAATAAATTCTATGGAATACATATTTCGTGTTTATTTTGAAACTTTATGTTTAATTTTAATTCAGAAGCTCCAAACAACTAAATAAGATAAGAGAAAATTGCACGTATATTTTGTCAAAGGAAATCTGGGAAATGGGTGTAGAAAAATGCATCTCACAGTACAGTATAGCAGTTTATAACCCTTTTGTAAACCCCATTCTATTTTGAGGGTATATGTTTTTGTCACAAACACAGAAAAATTACAGATTCAGAAAAGAGAGTATTAACGACAGAGACTAAGACAAAGACCTAAAACAAATTTTGAAGAGAAAGAAGTCTGTTTTCATAAATTTATATTTGAGTGTAGGGTAAGAGACATTGAAATAACTTTGACACAAAAATGAACGTGCTTTTGTTGGGAAAAAGTTCCCATTATGTAAATATATAATGTTTTTAACAAAAAAAAAAAAAAAAAAAAAAAAAAAAGAAGAAAAAAGTTATTTTTGTAATATAAATTTGGCGCAACCTCAATTTCAGCGCCCGGAGCGAGTGCCCCCTTCGCCCCCCGCTTCGCACGGCCTGACCATTAGCTTCATGGACGCTGCCAGGCATGTATTACTGATGTTTGATGCAATTTTGAACACTCGTTGTAAACATGGCACTTGCCGATGACGCTCTCAATAAACATTCCTTTTGTCACCGTTCGTTGCCCATACGGTGATAACTATCACTCAAATTTTAGTCCACCACACGTAAAGATGCAAATAAACACTCCTAAGTAGATATGCCGCCTCCACCGGTATAGGCACATGATACCGAAAATGATGTGAGAAGGTTGGGAATTAATAACTAGGGTACTCCAAATAATATTAAAATAAAGATTTAGTTGGAAAATACTTACACTAAAACACACTTCTTTCATTTATAGGCACGGATATAGCAGATGCTGCTCCCACATTAAATTGCACGTTAAGATTGTCTAACCACTACTAAGGTATCTCACTACAAATACATTCTTCATGTCGCTATTGATTACACAGATAGGCTTTTCAACGGGATAACCACACAGGTCACTCCCGAACTCACGTACATGCGTACTCTTCACCAGAAAAATACTCCGTACCCACAGCACGAGTAGCTACTTTCTCCAAGCTATACGTTTTCCGTCCACACTCTCAGAAATGGATACTCAGATTTCACGAAATTTTCTTTGTTTTTGACGAAACCATTTCCTGGGATATGCTCCGAGCGAATATTTCGTCAAATTGAGAAAATTACTTTCTTCGCTTGTTTGGGGATGGCAATTTCGTCAAAAGTGCTTGTTTGAAAAGTGCAATCAGAGGGCTGGTGGTGCCACCTATTGAACGGTTTGGAAGCTCTTGTATCGACAGAAGAAAAAATAATAGCTTTGGGGTGATTCGAACTCACGACCTCCGGTGTTAGACGGTCGCTCTAGCTATTACGCTATTGAGTCCTCGAATGGATATGATTTTAGATGCATGTAATGTATTCTACTGTATATTTATATTTTTATAAGGTTGGTTGTAATTTTATCGATGTAGTTATACTTATAATTCTTGCAAGTTTTAATTAGTAACGCTAATTTATTATTATTATTTCCTATGGTTAATATGAATAATTATAATATGGCTTGATTAATATAATTTATTAGGGAAATTTTCTTTGCTCGATGAATGATTAAAATATGATCTGGTTAATTTGTTGCTCAGAAATAACGAATTTTAAAGTGCATATAGGGGAGATTTTATTAATTTGAGTAGGTGGTTAAGATTTTAACACTTTACTGTTTACAGAAGAGAAGGGAGAGGGATCAATTATGCATATTTAATTTGATAGTTATATGAATATATTTCTTAAATGAAAAAGAGATCTTGGAATTTTGAAACTTTATTGACCAAACTTTTTTTTGAACGATTTTGTAAAACACAGGAAATTTATTCTTTTCGAATTAAACCATAGCGAGCAAAGTAAAATAATAATAATAATAATAATAATAATATAAATAATAATAAACATTCTTAAAAACTTTAACAGCTAAAAAAATAACTAATGCAGAAACAATAACTACCTGTATTTCAGCATTTTCTGAAAAACGCTAAAAAGTGCAATTTTTTAAATAAATTATGACAGGAATAACATAAACAAGCAAATATCTGCTTGCTAAAGTCGCAGGATTGCAGGAGGTACGGTTTCCTTAAAATGCATTGAGTCTGGTCGTGAGTGAAGAAACACCTTCGTCAAATATTTGAGAGTTTACGTGTCGTTAAAAGTCACGTGATTTTGATACGAAATGATTGTCAAAAACAACGAAATATAGCTCGAAGATTGCTAAATCGTCAAAATTGAGAGTTTTATTTTTGAGAGTGCAACCTAAGATTTATTATCTTACTCTCTCTCTCCTTCTATTCCAAATTCTACGCGGTCTCCATCTGCAAAATCAAGGACAGTCCACCTGTCTCTTTCAACCTCTCGTTCACTGACAAGTCTTCACAGGAGATTATCTTTTGTTCACCATCCTTTCTTCGCACTGTCTAGTTTTCTATTTTTATCCCCATTCCAATATATAAAAAACTCTCTTATGGTAGTCCTTTTATACAATAGAGCCTTTTCTACAACACAAATACTAATACAATGATACTCATTTTAATACAATAGATAAGAAAAGTATCCATGACTCAAGTACGTAGATAATTCTTTATGTATAAACACAATACATGAAGAAAATAAAATTAATTAACTGTAATATTCATTGAGCATTAGACGTCTGCACGGGGAAAAGCAAACGGAAAATTTGGTCCGGGAAGGAGATTAAAGACACTTTTGTAACGGGGCGGGACAAAAAAAAAATAAATAAACGGTCCGGCCCGGACCGAACCGATAAAAAAATTCGGCCAGATATAAAATTTAAAAGGATCAAACAAAACCAATAAAATATGAAAAGTTTTCAGTGCACGTTACTGAGGTGAGGATAGTATAAATATGCTGCACGAACCGATGCTAGATTGACAACATCAGTATAGAAATATAACATGTCCAGCGTAGAGATCTACATAACATGTCCAGCGTAGAGCATTGCCAGTTGCATAATGTTTGAACCAAGGTTTAACCCTTTGAAGGGCGGTGATCATGCGGCGTCTACTATTAATTCCAAAACTGACAATCCGCATCAATAATATTTTAATAAAATTTTGCTTTTACAATGAAAGTGTGAAAAAGCAGATTTGTATTTTTAAAGAAATTCGTTTTTAAAATCTGGTGTCAGTCAATTATTTCAACATTTAATGAACAGAATTTCTCTGCCCTTCAAAGGGTTAATTACTTCAGCAGATTCGGGCTGGGCCAGGATCAGGCTTACTTTTTACATACTGTGTCTACATGGAAGGCCAGCACTGATGCTATTCTGCATTCTCTGGCTTGCGAACAGTAATCTAAAACATATAGTAATCTATAATGTTAAAATTTTCCCATAATTATGTATGCAATAGTCTAGAAAAAAAAATCCTAATTGAATGTTTAGAAAAATCGCTATTTTCTTTTGAAATTGAGTCGGGTCTAATTTCATTAATTTGTGTACGGGGCGGCACGAGCCGGGCTTATTTTCACTGATTTTAGCACGGGTCGGACCGGGCGTGGGAATTCCGGCCAGTGCAGTCCTCTATTGAGCGTACGTTTCTACAGTGTATATACTCTATACGTGTCATTAACGCCAGAGACCTGACAGCCTGACACATTTCATATCTCTTTCCTGTGTTTGTGCCTCAACGTGTCACTTGTGCCCATACATTACTATATAGATTAAATGATTGTTACAGTATCCTCTATCAATCTTTAAAAGTTTGCACCATGAGTTTTAAATCGCCCTATAAAGCAAGAAAAAAGCATTGGAATACAGATAACTTCATTGAACATTTAACAATATCTGAAATTTGACAATCCAACAGTCCAGTTCCGAGACGGATTGCTGAGAATAGGCTGTAACTGACCCCTTGCTAATGAAATTGTACTAAAAAAATTAACTGTATTGAAATGAAAGATTTAAGTATACATTCATTTTAATTTTAGATAGGCTTAAAAAGTTATCTTTATTTAAAAAACATTAACCGTCATATAACTTCGTTTCTTGTTCTTACAGGTCAAAGATATTGACAACGTTCGTTGTGGAATAATTGGTAATGAAGACTCACGTCTAGACGGGAGAGTCATAATAGATCTTACTGATCTCGAACTCTGCCCGCCAGACACAGCGTTGATTGATTTAGCGCCATCTGGAGCACTAAGTAAGAACAATTTAGTTTTTTTTTTTTGTCCTTCTGTTTCTTTTTGAATTTTTTATGCAACATAAAACAATTAAATAGTAATTGTTTACGCCTTTTGATGCCTTTTTAATACTAAACTAGGTGCGTGGCAACCCGATGTGTTGCATTTAAATTGCATCTTTCGACTCTTTGGGATAAAAAAAAAAATCTTGTTTTAAGGTATAAATTTAGTGTGAAAATCTATTTATTTTATTAGTCACAACATTTCAAACAATAAATCTTGTTTACAATGTAAGTTTTCTCAATAAAAATGCACATTGTCAATGACTTCATTTGACAAAAAAATTTCCATTTTTCAAGATATGAATTCTGATTTTTGACCAGGTGGAATAAAAATGACACCATTTGTATAAACTAATTCAAAAATATTTTAGACACAATTAAAATAAATGGCATTTCCTCCCGCTAAATTATCACGACGTTTAGCGTGTTTTTATTCTAAAAAGAATTTTTAATCGCCAGCTTTAACAAATAATTTGCGGAAAATCTGTATACATCTTTAAATTCATTTATTTTAAATTAGGGGCAATAATTATCTAGTTAAATACAATGAGTTAATTTTTGTTTTGCTTAACCTCCTTTGGCGCTTTCCCTTGTAAACTCAATAAAGCTATGATGGAATGATTTCTTGATGGTGTTTTTTCTTTTAATAAACTTATTCTGGAACGTGAAATAAGTGAAAATCGCTATTCATTTCTTCAATTTTTCTTTGAAAATGCAATTTGGGCATGATATTGTTCACGCCATCTATTTACATAGAAAAAAAATAATTTTCCTTTTCAAATTTAATAAGAAATTGACTAATAACCCCTATTATTTCTCCCTTTCCCTTTTTCATCCACCTTAAAAAAAAAAAAAAAGGTTTTGGACTAGTATCATTTTAGAGAAAATTTAGGCGAAGTATAGGTGTCCAAGTGGTCTAAGGCACTACGCCAGAAATAGAAATTATAGACTAATAGAAATAGAAACTAAAGGGAACATGCGTTCTAGCCCCACTCCTGGTATTTTTATACGCATCACACAGTGAAGTAAATTTTATTAAAATAATATGAAATATTATTCAGCAGGAAAACGTGTAAAACAACTAAAACTTTTTTTCTGGCAATTAATGTAATTTGGCGGCTATGAATAAATATGCTTTTGTTGAATTTATTTAATACTCACACAACATAAGTACTGTAGAATTAAGTTAATTTAAAAAGCGAATAACACACTTAATGCATTTCGTCCATACAAATTAATTAGTTCGAATACTTTTAGGAATTGCTTTACATGTTCTAAAGAGTTTATATACACTGTTATTAGCTACTAAGATTTAAGTAAGCTTGGTGTGTTAGTGTTATTTATGGCGGCCTATTATCTGCACGAAGGATATAGGCTCGAAGTGGTGTGCCCTCCGTGGGGGGTCTTTCTAAGGGAACCTAACCCATATTTACGCATGGAAATCCAAAGTTCGAAGAAAACCACGGAAAACTCCGAACGATTACGCCGACGGGCACGATTGGGTTCGAATCCAGAACCTCCCGTCTACCAGCTTCCAGAGCAAAACCTCTCGGTCACTGGTGGGGTCTTAAGTAAGCTTGAAAAAGCATAATGAGACTGAAAACGCACTTTTTGAAATTATTTCTCATAGAAAATTGTATTTGGGAATTATTTGAGCGGTCGAATTAAATAACCTTAAATATTACATCTCTTATTTCCCACGTGGTAGATATCATCGCGTTCCAGAATATCTGTTTCAAAACATAAACTTCAAATATTTAATTACTATTTACTGAGGATAAACAAAGGAGTTCTGTTGTGTGTCCCTGCAAATGAACAACAAATGGTAAAATTTTCTGTATATAATATGTTGTAGTGTGCATCAACACTGCATATTTATATATGAGCCGCATGAAAAACGGACAAAATATACGGCACGTGACGGTTACATAAAGACCTATAGATATTAACTTATAAGTTGTTAAAATATAAACTATGCATTAAACGTAACAAATAGCCCTATATTTTCCTATTAGCATAGTTGTTTTAATTCGAGACTACAATAGCATTTTTAAAACAGCAGTAATAGGTAGAAAAGCTATTCTACAGGTGATATGGAATGGCCCTACAGTAGGTTTAAAAATCTCCACATTTTAACCCTAGACCTAAGTAGTCTGCTCGTTTTTAATAGGTTTAAAAATCTTCAAAGTTTAAACCCAAGACCGAAGTAATCTGCCCGTTCTGTGCCATTCCATGGAAAACGGAAAGAATACCCTGCACGTGGCACTTAAATAAATACCTGTGTCTATATATTTATAAGTTGTTAAAATTTAAACTGATCATGAAAAATAAGAAAGAAACATAGATTTTTTATAAGAATAGTTGTTGTAATGTGAAAATATAGTAGCATAGTTATAAAAGCATTAATATGTAGAAAAGCTATCCTACACGTGACGTGGAATGGCCCATATTACAAATTATAAAGTCTTGTAATAATATACTTCTTTCAATTGCTAAAAGATGTAGGATAAAAATATTTAAAACATTTAAATAGTTTTTTAGACTCATTCCATGTAACGTTGCAATATAATTTAACTTGCCGAAATTGCGGTTTGAGGTTCCTTGGTTAGAATATGGAAATCAAAGTAAAAATGAATAATAACGTGCGTAATATGAAAGAGTACGTCCTAAATTGAATGAATGCGTTTCAAATCACTACATCATAGATCATACAATTTTAGAGTATTCGTATTCGTTTTGATAGCGGCTCGGATAGGAACCGAAATATGCAAACAGTCTAATAAAACTTTTTTAATGTTTTTATCTTGCACCTTTTAGCGATTGAAAGATGTTTATTGCATATCAATTTTGTATTTTTTTAAACAATAAGTTCAGTGAAATTCATTTCAAACAATTATTTCACATCGATTATAAAGTTTCCAAATTTTTTAGTGTTCATGTAACGAGTTATAAATACAACACACTTAATTTTTAATAGGGGAATTGTCATGATACCCATAAAAAAGGAAATGAATTACTTTAAAATTGAAGTATATTTAGGAAAGTCAGAGCTGGGAGTGGCTACGGTTGTAGGCGCTTGGGAATATGACGCGCAAAATATAGCCTCTCGCAGTTCAAGTCCTGCATGCGAAGTCCTCCAGCGAAGTCCCAGCGAACACTACGTTGGTTTACCTTCACGGAGTAAAAGAGGTGGAGGGGAAACTTAATAGGTATTACTCGCCGAAAACGCAAGTTGCATTTTGGTAAATAATGAGGGCGCTACAATCCGCATGTTGGCCATTCTTTTAGTTAAATATCATATGATTGTATGTATAAGAGCCGTACGTTAGAATTAAAAAATATTTTATGTTATTCGTTTATTTTTTATTATTGTTATTACAAAGCATAAATTAAGATGGGGTATAAGTGCTTTGTTCCTACATTGAAAACAGGTTACACCAGTGACATAAAAAAAAAGAAAAAAACGAAGGGAAAATAAAATTGAGCTTGTTCCGTGCTTTAAAGGTGAAAGATTTTTTTAGGCTTTAATATAAAGCTATTTGCTTGTAATTATGTTTAAATTGAGAAATTTTTATCTTAAATCGATCTTAGTGTATATGTTTTTTAAATGTTATACTTAATGAACACTAAAAATTGCTGTGGGTAATTGATATGTACCTATCTGTCAAATACCATTTAAATTGAGATTAAACCATTTAAATTGCAGAATTTTGTCAGGTTAAATCCTATGAAAATGGAATCAAAACTTCAAAAGAAATTAATTAAAGTTTCCTTCATTTTATTAAATCCTATCACGCGTAATTAATTCAATGATAGCCCATGATAGGTAATGATTCTAGGTTGCCATGGTGATTATTCTATTAAATCCTATCACACGTAATTAATTCAATGATATCCCATGATAGGTAATGATTCTAGGTTGCATGGTGATTATTCTATTAAATCCTATCATGCGTAATTAATTCAATGATATCCCATGGTAGGTAATGATTCTAGGTTGCCATGGTGATTATTCTATTAAATACTATCACACGTAATTAATTGAAAGATATCCCATGATAGGTAATGATTTTAGGTTGCCATAATGATTGCGTTCTATTTAAGATGGAGTCCTATTATTTTCGTATTACTGAGTTTAATGTATATAATCGTAATAAATTCTGTATTCATGCATTTTTGCACAAGAGTGAGTCTAAAGGGTTTTTTTAAATTTGATATTTTGTATGCTCTGACTTGAAAACATATAGTAATCTAAAATATACTGTTACATTTTCCATAAATATTTATGAAGTATTCTGGAAAATAATCTTAATTGTATGTAAGAAAAATCGGAATTTTTTGTAGAAATTGAGTCGGGTCTGATTTTTTTTGCAAGGGACGGGCCGGGCCTGTTTTCATTGATTTTTCCATGGGGCGGGCCAGGGCGTGAACTGCGAAAATACAAACGGACCAGGCCGGGTGGAGCTTTTAGTTTTTCCACCCGCCCGGTCCAGGCCAAGCCTAATTATTTCTCTTTCGGGGCGGATCGGGCCCGGGTCTGGAAATTCCGGTCCTCTACCCCCCCCCCCCTTTCCTCCTTATAAGTAATATTATATTGAAATCAAACCTTACGACGTTTGAAAGAATTAGTTCCTGAACAATGACCTATAATTTACACGTTTTCTTTCCCAAATAATTAAGATAAAAATTTGTTTTAATTCTACATTTATTAACTGCATATATATCAAAAGTTATGAATTATTAAATTATTCAAAGGTTATAAAATATACGAGAGATTAAAATTTACTCCAAAAAATATTGAATAATACTTTTAATTTTTAAAAGTCGTAAGTCCATTTATTTTTTCGTGGCAGAATAATCCGTGATATTCAATGTTTATAAATGGCCTGCCTTAGCTTTTTTTTTGTCAGAATGATCCCTGGTTTTAAGTGTCTTAAGAAGCAATCAAAAAGCCAAATGCCTTTAAAAAAATATGTATCTTATGAAAAAAACTGTAATTAATCAGATTTCTACTTGTACGACTTTCTTAAAATTTAAATTTTCTATTAATTTTTTTTAAAAAATCAGTGCTTTTCCCATTGAAAAGCATTGTAGAACAATCGACCGATAGCCTACATTCTACGGTATCGCCACCTAACGGGGGAAAAACTGCATAGCAAAATTTTAACATTAGTTTCGCCTCCACCTCTTTTACTCCGTGTTTACCTTCATAGGCCGAAGTATGAACGTCGCGGCTCCCTCCTGGTGGTCTCCAACCAACCCCTTTGGTGTGTGTGTGTGTGTGGGAGGGGGTGACGCAGGGCCGAAACTAAGGGGGGGGGGCAAAGGGAGCATGTGCCCCGGGCGCCAAATGAAGGATTATACCTTTGGAATGGATCATTTTCTTCTGATGGGCTGATGGCTTCCCTAATTATGAAACAGCCATTATAAATTAAGTGTTAGGGGAAGATGAAAGAGCAGTCGTAAAAAGTTAGAACTCTGATTTTCTGGTCAGAATGGGAAGAAAAAAAATGGCCATAATTTCTTTTGACAAAAAAAAATTATGGCCATTTTTTTTCTAACTTTTTACGACTGCTCTTTCATCTTCCCCTAACACTTAATTTATAATGTCTGTTTCATAATAATGGAAGCCATCAGCCCATCAGAAGAAAATAACTCGGTGAAAGCGGAAACTCGGATAATCGGGACTCTACTGTATATTTCATTTTAAAAATGATCGTTAGAATATTTTTGTTGATGTTCAGAGGAGAGTCATGACCCCCGTGACCTCCCCCTTGGATCCGCCATTGTAGATTACGTAGTTCAGTATTACATATTTTATGATTACATATTTTAAATTTTAAAATAAGTCGGCTATTGGAAAATTAGTAAAATTCTCTTTGCAAATGTACTTTGCAGAAGAGGGGGGGGGGGGGTAAAATCCATGCTTGCCCCGGGGGCAAAAAAGGCTAGTTTCGGCCCTGGGGTGACGGAGATCCAGGCTGTGGACGCTGTGGTTTCGACCCGGCCCCCACATGGTGGAAGGTGACAGAAAGCAGGGTCCCCGTCGGGGGCGATGGCGGCAGTCTAGTTGATCCTCTAAGCAGGGTACTCAGCAATGACCATCCTGGGTACTGTCGCGTCCCTCGAGCTTGCTAGTGACAATTGCAGGACCCCTTCTAAATGCACGGCCCTGTCCTTTCGTAGTCAGGTCTAATATACTCCGTTGTGGTGATGGGTTGTCAACTTGACGGTGTCGTTGTCAGTGGCAGGCTTCGTTGCGCTAATTTCGCCTTCACTGGCCACTTGCCGGTTAGTTTTAGGCTTTGTCGCAAGGGTGCGGCATCGCCCCGGGAGCAGGCGTTTTCTTGTCTCAAACTCGCCACAACAGTCCGTGGGGCGAACAAAATTAGGCCCCAGAACAGACTTTGCGAAGTTCTAGGCTGTGGTTTGTCCTTGTGTGTTCCATGTGCAGCTGTTCTGACTGGCAGGATTACGGTCGTAGCGGTTTGGCGTCACTTGTTGCCTTGGAGGACTGGGGGTGGCTACGCGACGTCCTTTGTAGGACAGCATGTATCCATTCGTATCTGGAACGGCAAATTTTGTTTACGAAAGTAGCACTGACACACAGACTGATAGACGACCAGACAGGTCAGGTCAGGCGGGGAGGCTTGCCATATGGCTTAAGCTCTGAAAGCCCCGCACAACAGGGATACCCCTATTTATTTGAAAACCAATGATCATACAATTATTCACAAGTAGCAGCGCGATCTGTTCTGACCTGCCAAGAAAGTTTTACAAACGTTATTTGTGATATGCCTCTTAATATTAATATAATAGATAGGGGAAGGAGAGGGAAAAAAAAGTGAAGTCCTAGTAATGCTCCAGATACAAGAGTGACTGAATTTCTTGGCTGAACTGAGTCGGCTAATTTTATTAGTGAAATTTCACCTAAGAGAGAAGTCTTAATTTTAGAACCCCTAGGAACCCTCAATTAACATTACTCATAATTTTACAGTACCTGAGTGATAATGAAAAATATATACAAGAACACAATGCTGGAACAAGAGCACAGTGCTGGTAAAAATATATACATATATGAAATACGAGTATATACTACAACACTATTCTATTTGATGCGAACAATTTCACTGGTCTTCGACCACTACTGTTCCACAAACAAATGCATAGCACTAATACTACGAAGAAAAGAAAATTTTGTTTTATAAAAACAAAAATAATAGGGATAATAATTAAAAAAAATGTGAAAGAAACAGCTCTAATTTGAATAAAACGTTATTTGTACAGATGGAAATTTGGTATAGTTAAACTAATTATCTAAATCTTTTCCCTAGTTCTTTTTTAAATATAAATGTCAATGAGATAGAGTTAATAAAGTCCAAAACAGGGTAAGATTAAGCGTCCGGACCCAGTGGAGGAAGATGTAAGAGATGTTGATTGTTTTCAAATAGTTTTATACAGTCAATTATTTTTTGTTGCGATGATGGGTTTTGGAACACAATGCTGAACCACTGGTGTTTCAAAAATGAACTAGGTTTGCGAATGTGGTAGAAGGATGTCAAAGTACACTCGGAGATATAATGTAGAGAATTGCCGCGTTACTCACATGTGCATCTGTCAAAGTCCGCTCTTCCAAACTTAAATAAATAGACAGGAAAAGGACCATGGTTTGTTGCGAAAAGATATAAGTTCCTATGAGGAAGCAATTTATAAGGGACACTTTTGGTAAGAGGGAGTATGTGTATCTACCAGTATGGGAATAGCCCCACTCTTGTTGCCATGAAGTAAGGGAGAACGACTTTAGGAGGAGTTTCAAGTTAGATGCCGGATATGGGTAAAAATTGAAGTTTACTGATGTAGAGTCTAATGTTGCGTCGACTGTTTCATTAGCTAATTTGTCTGCTGTTTCGTTTCCTTGTATACTAGAATGGCCTTTTACATATTTGAAAAATATTATTTGTGATGTTTGTTGCAGGATGTTTATTATTTCTATTACTAAAATGTTAGTTGTGATTATGTCTTCCAATGCTTGTATACATGAGTAACTATCTGTGTTAATGGTTACAATATTATATGGGATTTATCGAATCATTCTAGTACCTTTTTGATCGCTAGCAGTTCTGCCTGAAAGATGCTATTGTGAGGGTGAAGTTGAGTTTTTGTGGTGTATATTAATACCTGTTTATTGTAGGTGCACACTGCATGGCCGGTTCCTTTTTCTGACTTAGATCTGTCAGTGTAGATTTGAAGATCCGTTTCCACATCATGATCACTTTACCTGTTCAAATAGTGTACGAATGGTATTATTTGACTTGGACTTGATTTTGTTTGATACATAAATGGAAGGTGTCCATATACCGGTGAATCAAGACGAAGTCTCGAGCTATTGTTGAGATTTGGTGAAGGCGAATTCCAAGAGGTAGAATGCCTGTTAACACACAGAGTGCTGCGTTTGAGGTTTTTCGATATGCACGGGAAATTACAAGGAGCATCTAATACTGCATTGTTGATAGAAGTTTTAGTCCATGACCCTTCTGGAGTTTAGGAAACCATACGGAAGATGCGTATGCTATCTTCTTTTCTATTATGTTATTATACCAGATTTTGAGTATTGATTTTGACTCTTGAGACTGATGCAAACTTTAAAAGATTTGAGAGATTGCTGCAACTTCCTGCCTTTTGACGTGCAGGTGCAGTAAGAAAGTCAGAGTTGAGTCGAGCATGACACTTAAGTATCTCATTGCTGGGAATGGTTTTAAAGAATTCCATGAATTCCAAACACTGGGGAGCCTTTTAAGTACCTATGGCGACGTAGGTTAAATACTGAGAATTTGTTGTACGAAATGGCTATGTTATATGAAGAAGTCCATCTGCTTACCAGATCTAAAGCTAAATTACCCAGTTATTTTAAGAGTTTCCGTGTTAATAATCCACTTATGACCAGGGGACTTCATTCGCGTATGCTACTGCTGTAATTCCGTATTCTTGAAGCAACCTCAGTTGCGTGTTCATGAAAATTCTCCACAAGAATGGGCCAAAGCACGATCCCTGCGGACATCCTCGTAGAAACTAGTGAAATGCCTCTGACAGCCAATGAGCAAACGCTCCTCTTTTTGACAGAAAGGAACGAACTGTCTATTGTATGTTGCATCTATCTTCAGATCTTCAAGTTCTTCGATTGTGCCGTCCCATGATAGGCTGTAAAATGCGCTTTTAAATTCTAGTGAGATTAAGGCAATATATTTTCCTTCTTGTGTGTACTGATCTATATAAGACATTACTTCTTGAATGGCTGTTTATGTCGAAGCATCTGTGAAGAAGTAACTTTTCGTAAACTTTGCTGAACGCTGGGCAGTGAAATTGGTCCATTTGAGATAGTATCTTCTGACGGTTTGTGTCTTTTTAAAAAGTAAACCAATTCTCCTATGTACCATATTTTTGGAAAAATTTTCAACCTGAGTAATGTATTATACATTTCTATTATTAATGTACTATGGTCATTGAAGATATTTATTAGTATTCTGTGGTCTATCTTGTCCATGCCCGGTGCTTTATTTTTATCAAAAGAGAAAATTGCTACTTTAAGTTCTTGGAAATGAGAGGCGGAGCCTTTGTGTCTGGATCTGTGTGTATGTCTTCTGATTCTTCTGATGGGCCGAAAATGTTATCCGTTAATTCTTCGTAGAAGTCCAGCTTTGATTGTGTCAATGATGTTGATTCCTTCAGGGCATATATTTCTGATTTGTAAAAATCTTGAAATGCTACATTTTTTATCTTTCTATATGGTTCCTTTGATTTGGAGCACAAGTCTTGCCAGGTTTTTCTTTCTGCTTCGATGATTGATTTTTATATAGAACCTGAAACTCTCTGTCTTATATTTTATACAATCTTCTTCTGTCGCTCTTAATAACTTTGTTTTCCTGTATGGAGCTTTAACAAAATTTCTCTTTTTCCGGAGATCATTGGTCCACCATCTAATTTTTGGGGTGTGAGTGCTTAGACTTTTCTTAAAGTTCTTCTCAAATGTTTGGGTTATAATTTGCAAAAATTCTTCTTATCGTTTGTCAAAATCTATGTAGGTATTTATGTCTTGGAAGTTAAACTTACTTTCTTTCAGTGATTTTGAAAGGCCTTTATTAAATTTCTCTAACGATGCATCTATTGTTCTATACGTTAATTTTGATAGTTGTAGTAATTGTGAATCTATTTCTATTGTTATTAAACGATTGTCGCCATATTGCAGATCATCCTGAATTGATCAAGATTTTATTAGGGGGAAGAAATTAAAGGATGAAAGAATCCGGCCAGCTTTCTTAGGTTTGGAGTCGAATGTTGGGTCACTATTCGAATCTTTAACTGAGATGAGATGATGACATCCCATTTGAGTCAGAAGATGGTGACCTCAGCTAAGATCTCTAGGATAGCCGCATAGAGAGCTGTGAGCATTGAAATCTCCCAGCAAAAGAAAATTGTTGCTTTTGCCTTGTAAAATCGACCATTCTTGAAAATCTGCATCTAAGTTCGCAGAAGTTGGAGACTATTGTGTTCCTAGGGTTACATGACCTTTTGTTGTTAGTATATTTACGAAGACAGAGTGATTATATGCTTTTATCTGTATGTGTCCAATGTTTTGGTCTAATATTATAATAAAACAGGTTTTTGTGTTTGAGATGTAATATGGGAGCGTTGACGGGAGACCACGTGGACGACCCTCCGAGTGGTTGCAGTCCTGGAAGCAAGCTATTCTGTATTTATTTTTTAGTTGAAAACGGAAAAGTGAGGTAGTCGCTGACTTAATCCTCTGAAGATTTATTTGAGCTACTATGAATGTGATGAAAGTGAACGAGTATCGGCAAGTTTTATTCTGTAGCTTTAGCAGCGACAGCTGGAGTTAGTATGTGTTATTTTGAATTTTTTACCATCTGATTGGTTTGCTCTTATGCAATTGATGCAACTGTGTTTTGATTTCCTTGTCTTTCAGGGTGCATGCTTTTGAGTCATGTTATCCGCACAGAACTCGCAGCGTCGATGAAAGTTCCTTTTATTGCACATTGTGGCAATAAACCCTAGTCTTTGGCATATTTATCAACGTGGTAAGGAGATGTAATTTCTAATTGGGCAGTTGTGAAAGTTTACTAGCAAACTCTTATTATTTAGTAACTGTTGGGCTGAGTTCATGTCGAGTTCAATCGTTTGGGGGATATGAGCCTTTGCTTCAATACTTTTTATTAGGTTTACGTCTATGGCAAAGGGGATTCTTGGTTTTATGACCTCTGACAATTCCGTGCCTCAGCATGATTAGAAATGGAAAAATTATCACTCTCTGTCTTTTTGGGATCACTTGCAGACGGTGTTTTAGCTCTGAACTGAGTATTCTTTTTTGTATGCATTTAGCATCTTCTGGTTTCCTACACTGCAGCTGCAGGTTGCCCCCTTTCACTCTTCGGCAATCAGGGATACCCATTTTATCTAGACCCAAATCATGCATCTCTTTTTCCACTAGTTGTGTTTGAAGCGTTTGATCTTTCCTTATTATAATGAGTGTTTCCATTGGAGGTTTCTGGAGTTTTTTAGAATAGGACATTTCATCTGAAGGTGGATCAATGTCCTTTGATGTATTACTTTGCTGTTGTATTAGACCGGACAAGTGATGCCTTTGATCGTCAAAGAGTATCTCCAATTGGTTCTTGAAGGATATTTTAAGACTCTTTTTCATGTTGTCTTTTTGTGTGTACTTGTTGCTTATTATAATCTTCCTGTATTCTTGTTAATTTCACGGATTTATCATCTGTTATTTTTAATAGATTATTTATATTAGATTTTAGGTCATTTACCGTTTTCTTCATTGGGTCATCGGCATTCATTGAAAATTGCAGAAGAGCTTGAAGGTTGGTTATTATTTTCCCCCTTAAATAACAAGGGCTTATGCTCTGTGTCTGTTGTAATTTCTCTGTTTGAAACTTTATTAGTTTTTCTTTTTCCTTGAGTTTTAACTTTAATTATTCAATCTCCTGTTTAAGTACCTGTATTTCTTGTGTTCTTATTTCTGCTGCCTTCTTTGGATCAACATTCTGTGTATGTTGTGTTTGCTGTTTTTCTGTTTATTTTTCTTCGGCTTTGTCTTTGTTTGTTGAGTGCAGAATAGCTTACTCGTCTTTTTCTTGATCTAAATGCTGTTTACCTACTGCTTCTGTGGTTTTATTTTTTTAACTTTGTTTGTCTTGCGGGGATTCTAATAAGGTTCGTCTACGTATTAAGTAGTTCAATATGTATTATTTATATTTTTTGTCATCTTTAGACGAACAGACAGACAAACGGAAGTCATAACCACTTTTCAACTATGTTCGAAAGCGCTAATGAGTACGTCGCAATAGGCCCAATGCCATACAAATCGCCTTTCAGGATAATGTGATTATTGTGTTCATACAGCTGATAATATCAAAATATTTTGCCAATTAATCTTGATTAGACAATTTTTCCATAACTTTTCTTTCTGCTTAATGATTAGAATGCGTAAACTTTGTTTATGTCAAATATTTACTTAGTATTATTTTTTCATTATCCATACTAATTTCTAAACTTATACTAGTACATATTTATTTTTTCCTTTTCAGCTGTTATAATATTTAGTTTAGTTTTAACAATTTTATATACAAGATATAAACTGAACATTAAAGTGTTTTTGTACTCACATGGCATTACTTTCGTCAGAGAAGAGGATCTCGATTACAACAAAGTATTTGACGCCTTTATTTCCTTCAGTGACAACGATGGCGAATTTGTGACTAATGATATCATTTCAGGTTAGTTGATTACATTCTGTATTCAACCATGACACATTTTTCCCAGGCCTAATTTTCTTTGATAAAAGATCATGTAATTTTTGTTTTGTTTATCTGTAGTTTAAAAATCTTTGAGTACCGGGTGAACCAAAAGTTCGTTCCAAATTGTAAAACTCATAAAAAAGGAAGAAATTATGATAAAGGAGTGCGCTTTGCAAGAAAAGGCTCACAAGGTTTTCGGATTTTTTTTAGCAGCAAAAAAAATTTAGTTAAAAAATCCCATGTAGAGGGCTCTGACGACCCGAAACACGATGAACAGGACAACAATGCACTCCATTAATTTGTTCTTCCAATAACAAATGTTCAACATGACCTCCAGAACATTCTACGACACAACTATTGTCCTGTTCATTGAGTTTCGGGTCGTTAGCGCCCTCTACATGTGATTTTTTAACTAAATTTTTTTTGCTGCTAAAAAAATCCGACTACCTTGTGAGCCTTTTCTTGGTACCGCATTTCTTTATCATAATTTCTTCCTTTTTTATAAGTTTTTTAAGTTGTAACGAACTTTTCACTCAGCCATTGGAAAAATATATCACTTGGATGTCAAAGACATAACAATATGATTTTTTTAAATGTGCTATTAATTTTACGAAAGATGCCCGGAAAAAAATAAGTCTGTTATTTCTTTTCCCTAAGGAATTATAACAATTTAAACTAGTCGGATTCGCCAATACTAAAACTTTCTTCTATCTCATACATGTTAATATTTCAAAAATCGCTAGCACAGTGCCAAAAGTAAATAGAAATCTCTGCTCATCATGAGGATTCTAAAGATATAAAATTCCGTGCATTATTTCTTGTGATATGACTATCTCTAAAATAGTGTAAATCATGCAAAATGCAACATAGCAGCGTCACCTGCTAGGAGAAGCAGGCCAAAACCTAATAAGCAACAATTTATCTCAACGTCTAACTGAATTCGAAGTTTGATGAAAATCCGTGCGTAAGTTTTTCAGATAGAGCTATTCCGGTAATCGTGAACAATGCAGCATAGAAGAGCCACCTATTGAAGGATTGACACGAAAACCTAGTTAGCAAACACTTGTGTCAATTTCTAACTGAATCCGAAGTTTGATGAAAATCCGTGCGTAAGTTTTTCAGATAGAGCTATTCCAGTAATCGTGAACAATGCAGCATAGAAGAGCCACCTATTGGGAGACTGACACGAAAACCTAGTTAGCAAACACTTGTGTCAATTTCTAACTGAATCCGAAGTTTGATGAAAATCCGTGCGTAAGATATTTAGATAGAGCTATTCCGGTAATCGTGAACAATGCAGCATAGAAGAGCCACCTATTGGGAGATTGACACGAAAACCTATTTGCAAACACTTGTGACAATTTCTAACTGAATCCGAAGTTTGATGAAAATCCGTGCGTAAGTTTTTCAGATAGAGCTATTCCGGTAATCGTGAACAATGCAGCATAGAAGAGCCACCTATTGGGAGATTGACACGAAAACCTAGTTAGCAAACACTTGTGTCAATTTCTAACTGAATCCGAAGTTTGATGAAAATCCGTGCGTAAGTTTTTCAGATAGAGCTATTCCGGTAATCGTGAACAATGCAGCATAGAAGGGCCACCTATTGGGAGATTGACACGAAAACCTAGTTAGCAAACACTTGTGTCAATTTCTAACTGAATCCGAAGTTTGATGAAAATCCGTGCGTAAGTTTTTCAGATAGAGCTATTCCGGTAATCGTGAACAATGCAGCATAGAAGAGCCATCTATTGGGAGATTGACACGAAAACCTAGTTAGCAAACACTTGTGTCAATTTCTAACTGAATCCGAAGTTTGATGAAAATCCGTGCGTAAGTTTTTCAGATAGAGCTATTCCGGTAATCGTGAACAATGCAGCATAGAAGGGCCACCTATTGGGAGATTGACACGAAAACCTAGTTAGCAAACACTTGTGTCAATTTCTAACTGAATCCGAAGTTTGATGAAAATCCGTGCGTAAGTTTTTCAGATAGAGCTATTCCGGTAATCGTGAACAATGCAGCATAGAAGAGCCACCTATTGGGAGATTGACACGAAAACCTAGTTAGCAAACACTTGTGTCAATTTCTAACTGAATCCGAAGTTTGATGAAAATCCGTGCGTAAGTTTTTCAGATAGAGCTATTCCGGTAATCGTGAACAATGCAGCATAGAAGGGCCACCTATTGGGAGATTGACACGAAAACCTAGTTAGCAAACACTTGTGTCAATTTCTAACTGAATCAGAAGTTTGATGAAAATCCGTGCGTAAGTTTTTCAGATAGAGCTATTCCGGTAATCGTGAACAATGCAGCATAGAAGAGCCACCTATTGGGAGATTGACACGAAAACCTAGTTAGCAAACACTTGTGTCAATTTCTAACTGAATCCGAAGTTACATGAAAATTCGTGCATTTGTTTCCGAGATAGACCTTTTGCAGAAATCTGGAAAAATTCAGTGTCACCTGTTGGGCGATTGACACCAAAACATAATCAGCTCCAGTTCATATCAAGGACTAACTGAATCTGAAGGTTGATGAAAATCCGTGCATTACTTCTTGAGATAGAGCTATTGAGGAAATCGTGAAGAATGCAGCACAGCAGCGCCACCTATTGGGCGATAAACACCAAAAGCTATTCAGAACCAGTTTATATCAAGGTCTAACTGAATCTATAGTTTTGTGAAATTCCGTGCCTTAGTTCTTGAGATAGAGCGCCCACAAAATATTTGTCACAGACAGACACACTCACAGACAGACATTTTCTAAAAACCATCAAATCGTGTTCAGGACCTTTTAAAACATATAAATCCATCGAAAACCCTAAGTCGAAATTTTTCACGAATCCTATGCTTTCTTCTTGTAAAGATACAAGAAATTAATAATAAAAAAACTATCGAATTTTTAACATCTTATTGCAATCAGTAAGTCTTATTCTATTACTGCACAAAGTCTGTAAGAAGAAGTGTCTCAAAATATTGAAATGACAGCGTGAAATGAGTCGTAGGCTTCGCTCGCTACGCAAGTCTGTTTCACCAACCGAAGCTTGAACAAAACGAAATATATTAGTCAATTTGAGTTTGTGTTTTCAAGAAAGTCTTCGATTCGTGAAAAAATTCGGATTCAGGTTTTAGATTGATTTATACGTTTTAGAAGTACCTGAACACGATTTGATGGTTTTTAGATTTGTCTGTCTGTGAGTCTGTCTGTCACTCTGTGAGTCTTTTTGTCACTCTGTCACTGTGTCTGTCACTCTGTGAGTCTGTATGTGACAATATTTTGTGGGCGCTCCATCTCAAGAACTAATGCACGGATTTTCATAAAACTTCATATTAAGTTAACTCTTGATATAATTTAGTGCTGATTACTTTTAGTTGAAAATCCCCTAATAGGTGGCGCTGCTATGCTGCTTTATTTATGATTATCGCATTAGCTCTATCTCAAGAAGTAATACGTGAATTTTCATCAAACTTGAGATTAAGTTAGTAACTGGCATAAATTAGTGATTTTTACTTTTTGGTGTAAATCGCTCAACAGGTGGCGCTGCTATGCTGCATTTTTTTCAATTTCCACAATAGCTGAATCTGAAGAAGTAATGGATGAACTTTCGTCAAGCTTCAGATGCAGTTAGTCCCTGGTATAAATTCGTTCTAATTAGTTTTTAGTGTAAATCGCCCAACAGGTGACTCTGCTACGCAGATTATTTACGATTTCTGCAATAGCTGTAACTCAAAAACTAATGCACGGATTTTCATCAAACTTCAGATTCAGTTGGAAGTTGACATAAGTTGTTGATGACTAGATTTTGGTGTAAATCACCTAACCGGAGGTGGTGATATGCTGCATTTTTCGGGAAGTATTAACATGTATGAGATAAAAGAACATTTTGATATTGCCACAACCGACTAGTGTAATGTGTCAGACGAAATTTGCCCTTTAAGGACCAACTTATTTAGTTGATCATTTACAGTATAAGTAAAGAACTGTAGTAAAGTATTTAGTGAAGAACTGTAGAACTATATGCAGTGTTCTAAAACAATCATTCAAAAAATTATATCTTACTAATCATGCAAGTCTCAACAAAATTCGTCGAGTAGAACTTTATAAAAAGGCTTTTATAATTGGGTAAAAAACTTTATAAAAACTTTTATAATTGGATTTACTTGATTATAGAACTTTCTTGCCGAATTCTATAGCTAAGCGACGTAGAACGATATGCAATATGCTTAAACCATCCCTGAAAAAATATTTATCTAACAGTGGAAATTCCATCGAAATCCATTCAGCAGTATTTTATAAACAGGCTAATCATTCATAAGAGGGTTAATCTAATTTATACAACTTTCCACCTTAAGTCTATCATTATGTAATGTAGAATGATATACAGTCGAACCCGGTTAAAACGCTCACGGTTAAGACGCGATCCCGCTTAATACGCGGAATTTTTCTGCTCCCTTGAACATCGCCCATAAGACTAATGCAAAAATATCACGTTTAATACGCGAATGGTTATTACGTGATCCCACTTAATACGCGCTAAATTTTCGGTCCATTTAGGGAAAAATCACGTTTAAGTCGAGAATTCATTGATTAAGATGCGAATTCCACCTCTCTTCACGAGTGTTGCCAATTTAGTGGATTATTTTTATTCAGATAAAAAACACTGTTTCTGAATATTATTAAAAACGAAAATTACTAATCGGGAATAGTGGCAGATATATGAATAAAACAAAACCCCGCTAAATTAGCTAATCTGCAATTCTTCTTTGATCTCGCCTCCTTACATTCTTTTTCTCTCTCTTCGAGTATGTTTTTACTGTAATAGAGAGATACAGACGAATTCAGGAAACTCAGATACGTCATAAAAATTATTATGATCAGAGATGATCATACCCGTTGTTAGATAGCTTTAAATGAACGTTATAGCACTATGAATGCATATTATAGGCAACAGAAAATGAAACAAATACGACTGCGGTTGGAGAATTCTTTTATGTTTTCTTTACTTTTTGCTATAATAAGAATACATAAAGATTTTTAGGGTTTTTTACAAAAAGTTTAATAAAGATAGTTTTTTCTTAGATTGGAAAGAAGGAGAGATTATAATGGTACTCATTATTACAAGTATTAAATATGATTTTAAAACTGTGTTGGGTTTCAAAGATTTAATTTTTTTTTTCTGTTAAAAAAAAAAAAAAAAATCTCTAGTAGGAAAATTATTTTTATTGTTCTATTTTGTGTTGCAACGTATTCGACAATAAAGCTATGTTGGAATCCATGTTTATTTCCCGTTATTATTCCAGGCGGTCTTATAAAAAGAAACAATGAGTTAAAGTGGAATACAATTAAATTTTAACCTAAATTTACGTAAAAGACACAATTTTCGACCGTAAACACATAAATAAAAGTTCATATAGACGATTAAATGTGTAAATAAGCCTAATTCCTGCAACATTAATACAAATCACGTTTAATACGCGACTTTTGTCCACTCCCTTGAAACGCGTCTTAACCGGGTTCGACTGTACAATATATTAAAACCTTCAATGAAAATTTATCTATCAGTACAAGTCCTATCAAAATCGATTTAGTAGAACTCAAATTATAAGCAGCTGGAGCGAAATTTCCTTTTGCATTTTATATATAGTGGTAGCACAAATGAATGATTGGTTTTTGAAAATTTATATTTTTAAAAGTATTACACATATTATAGTAAGGGATATATGAAAATGAGGTAAATAGAGTTTTTTTTTTTCAGTTACAGATATTGGATGTACGAACCTTTCGTAACGCGACAAACACCTAATCTAATCCTTCTATATATAAAAAAAAGTTTTGATTTGGAAATGGACAAATGAAAATCTGCGTAGATATTCCCGGCAGATCGGCATCCGCAATTTGAATGTTTAATCATGGCCTTTCTTCGTTAATATTAAAAAAACTGTTGCATACAAAAATATGAAAATCGGTAGTACTATAGAGAAATGTTTGATAAACACGCTAATGCAGACAGTTTTAAAATCGAAGAATTATTTTAAGAGATATTTAATGCTAAAGTTGAACAAAATCGTTCCATTAGAAAAGTTTTATAGGATCAAAAACTGTACATAGGAATTTAATCATTTTTAGATCATTTTATGCGTCAAAATTTCCCGATGTGCATACTGCATTTAGTATTTTAATTTGACTCATTTTTTGAGGTTTTATTTTCATTTTAAATTCAAATTTTCAGCATTTCGAGAGATATTTTTTAGCTATTTTAGAAATTTGTATTAATTTAAACTGTTGCCAACTGTATAAACAGCGCAAACAATAATGTTTACTTCAAATTAAAAATTTATTTTACACGTAACTATTATAAACAAAAAATATAAAAAGCAGGAACTCATTGAAAATTACGTCATAAAAGCTATACTTACACGTGAATTTTAAAAGAGAAAGAATATTGTAAAATAATAAATTCATCAACATGCGTTAGAAGTCTTAAATAGGAGAATTTACGTCACAATTACGTCACATTATACTCATTAGGTAAAATGAACAAAAAATAATATTGCAAAACTGTTTAAATTTAAAAATTGCGCGAGACATTTATTTGATATTTTAAGATGATCATAATATTTCATTTCTAACAAAAATATTTTTACGTGAATATAAAAAGAGAAAAAAAATGTTTGGTAAAAATTACGTCAGATTATGATTGTCAGATTCAAATTATAATTCAATCTTCCGAAATCTTTTTTAAACCCGATCGAATTAGCGTGCTGTTAGAGTCTGCGGTGTCTGAACGGGGGTTAATGAGCGTAGCTCGTAGGGGGCAGAGCCTCCTAGTATATAAAAATGAAAATTTATCTGTCTGTAATGCTATACAAATCCGCAGTTTGGAAGCCAGAATTGTGAAATGCTACGTACATGTGTATTAAAACACGGCCGAGGCAACTAAAGTAATCCGGAATCGAAATAACTTATAGTTCATTTTTAATTAATAAAAAACCACAAATTTAACAGCAATTTCCAATCAAATTGAAACATTTTTCGTTATAGCTGTTGCCAACACTTAAAAATCCACAATAAAATTCTTACCACAACAATTACTTTTGTATTGCAAGATTTCCACGTGAAAAAAAAAATGAAATAAATGGTTTGACGAATTTAAAAAAAGTAAAAATGACATCATAACTGTTCTACAGCAAAATTTCCACGTGCAAAAGGAACATAAAATAAATAGTTTGACGAATTAAAAACAAAAGTCAATGTTACGTCATAATTTTTATGTTTTATGAATGCCGTGTGAAAAATTATAGTTATTTAATTAATTTAACGAATAAAAAAGATGGAATATTACGTCATATTGGAAATATAAAGGACGTGGTGAATATATAACGTCCTACAAGTGTGAAAAAATTTATTGAAGCATGATAAAAACTCAATTATGGAAATATTGGCGTATTTTAACATTATTGCTCTAATGATGAATGGAAATAAGTTCATTTATAGCTGTATTAATTTACGTCTGTTATATAAATTTATACATTTTTAGGGTTTTGTTCATCTGACGAAACCCTATTTGTCTCGATCCTCTGTCTGTCCGTCTGTCCATCTGTCACAGAGCCCGTTCTCAGAAACTATACATGTCGGAGACTTGACATTTTGCATACTTATAGCTGAACCCCACACATCCTACGACAAATCATAAAATTTTGAAAAAGTCGTACATTTAACCATTTGGGCTCCCACATGCGTATGTTAAACAATTCTTTCTAAGTGAGCCCCTAATTAGGTTGGAAGCGTGAAATTTTACACTCTTATAGCTGAACAGCTCACATCAAACGACAAACCATACAATTTTAAAAAAGTCGTACATTTAATCCTTTGGGCTCCCACATGTGTATTTTAAACAATTCTTTCTAAGTGAGCCCCTAATTAGGTTGGAAGCGTGAAATTTTACATACTTATAGCTGAACACCTCACATCAAACGACAAACCATAAAATTTTGAATAAGTCATACATTTAACCCTTTGAGCTTCCACATGTGTATTTTAAACAATTCTTTCTAAGTGAGCCCTAATTAGGTTGGAGGCGTGAAATTTTCCATACTTTTAGCTGAACACCTCACATCAAATGACAAACCATAAAATATTGAAAAAGTCGTACATTTAACCCTTTGGGCTTCCACATGTGTATTTTAAACAATTCTTTCTATGTAAGCCCCTATTCAGGTTAGAGGCGTGGAATTTTGCATACTTATAGCTGAATCCTTCACATCAAATGACAAACCATATAATTTTGAAAAAGTTGTACATTTATTCCTTTGGGCTCCCACATGTGTATTTTAATCAATTCTTTCTAAGTGTGACCTTAAGTAGGTTGGAGGCGTGAAATTTTGCATACTTATAGCTGAACACCTCACATCAAATGACAAACCATAAAATTTTGAAAAGTCGTACATTTAACCTAATGTGCTCCCACATGTGTAGTTTAAACAATTCTTTCTAAGTTAGTCCCTATTTAGGTTGGAGGCGTGAAATTTTGAATACTTATAGCTGAACACCACACATCATACGACAAATCATAAATTTTTGAAAAAATCGTACATTTAACCCTTTGGGCTGCCACATGCGTATTTTAAGCAATTCTTTCTAACTGACCCCTTATTAAATTAGAGATTTGAAATTTTGCATACTTATAGCAGAACACCTGAGGCTAGACGACAAATCATAAAATTTTCAAAAAGTCTTATATTATTTACTCTTCCAGGCTCTAACTTGCGTATTTTAGGCAATTTTTCTAACCTCCGCCCTTTTCACCCAGGGAACACTTTTCCAACTTTTGCCGACACCCCTTTAACCGTTCTTTCATATTATGCACCATAGCCTTACATATTATAGATCCACTTTCTACCGCCAGGGGCGCCTATTTATCTCGGGTGCTATCGGTCCAATCTCCTCGACTAATCTATCTACGAATAGTATATAAAACGGAGTTTTGTTCGGATGGAGGTTTGTTTAGAATAGAGTTATGACTTTATTTACCTGGTTGCGAAATGTGGAACTATCAGATTTTTCAAAAGGATAAACTGTTTTGAAAGGACTATTAAACGAAACTCTCTGTGCGATCTGTGATCGCACTTACCCACTTGTTATATTGGATTTTTGTTTGATTCCTGTGTACAACACTTCGAATGGTTTTTTGTTATTTTATTTTTTATATTGCATGTTAAATTTTGAAATTGATTTTTCAAAAGAAACATTTTTAAAATTCCGGGCAACGCCGGGTACTTTAGCTAGTCTGTAATGAAATTAGTTCCTGGAAGTTTTGAACAGTCAATGATTCTGAATGCAGCACTGTTGCATTACAACACTAAATAATTCAGAACTGATGCACCGTATGCATTAAAACACTAAATAATGCAGCACTGATGCACCGTATACAGTAAAACACTAAATAATTCAGTACTGATGCACTGTAAAATGTAAACGGTGCATCAGTGCTGCATAATTTAGTGTTTGAAATGCATCAGTGTTATATTAAGAATCGTTGACTGTGCAAAACTGCCAAATGTGTGGAACAAAAAGGATTACAGATTATTATATTTATTTGTACGAAAGGTTCGTACAACGAACATTTGTAACTGAAAAAAAAAAATTGAAATGTATTTTCATAATATCAAATATTTTAATATGTATAATAGATTTGAAAATATGAATTTTTAAAATCCGGTTTTTATTTGTGCCAGCCTCATATACAGGGTGTCCACTCTCAACGGTGTCCGATGACTAATTCCTAAACCGTTTGTCATAGACATATAGTTCCAATTACAAAAATGTTTTAAATGAGGTAAAGAAAAATTTTAAAAGTGATTTGGGTCAATAAAAACATTTCTTAAAAAATTACGAAATTTAAATTTTTATACGGTCTCCCGGTCCTATAAGTTACATTTAGTAAAATAATCCTGTACACTGACAAGTAAGTCTTCTACGATTAAAATTGACCAATTAATAGCTGTTTAAAGTTGGGGCATATTTTTTGCTGCAAATTAGGGGTCATTCACAAATTTAGTAGAAAAATAATTTCGTCAGATATATTAAATAATGGTTGAGAGTAAAATTAACATTGCATTATAAATTTGAAATCTTTAATTATTCTGACATATTATTGCAAAATATACAATTTGTTATAAACATGTAAGAATTAAAGAAAAAAAAAACACAGATTTTTTGTTAAATAAAATGATGAAAATTAACAGCCTCAATTCTTTACAAAAATAATACATGTTTGAAAATGCTATTAGATTACACTAGCCTGCAAAAGTTGGGTTATGTTTTTTAGCTTTTGGTAATTGATTCTTACGTATTCTGTACCACTGAATTCGAAAGTGATCTTCATACGTTACCGTCATGTAAAGATTTTTTGGAAATCGTAAATTTTAAAGTTAAAAAAAGAAAAAAATAGATATGATTGTTGTGTTTTTAACTTTGTATAATTGATTTTTATGTATTTTTTACCGCTGAATGCGAAAATGACCTTCATTTTGAATCATCACGCCAAGCTTTTGCGTAAATTGTACATTTCAAAGTTAAAATTGAATCTTCTCTCTCACCTCATCGGACCCCTCAGCTGTTTAGCTGTAAGAATCCTAGTCTAAACCAAAAAATTTAATAAATTACTGAATAAAATAAAATAAAATAAAAAATTTCATTTTCGTAGGTGGGGTAGCATAGTTGAGGTTTAATAAAAAACTTTTACATCTATTTTACAGTATCAGATTTTCGCTATTATTTTAACTTTGACATTTACGATTTGCAAACAAATTCTAACGTGATGGTTAAAAATGAAGGTCATTTTCAGATTCAGCGCTAAAATTTACATAAAAATCAATTATCAAAAGTTAAGAAACACAGCCATCTCCTCTATTTCAAAGTATCCGATTTTTGTTATTTTTAAACTTTGACAATTTATGATTTGCGGAAAAACCTGACAATATGATTAAAAATTAAGATAATTTTCGAATTCAGTGCTAAAAAATACATAAAAGTTAAAAATACACAACCATCGTAGCCTTGTGTTATCTAATCTAAAACTTTTTCTTAAACTTCTTGGCGGTAATCTATCCGAAAATTTTTGTGTTATCCTGTGAAATAAGTATAAGTGGTAACCACCGAAATTCATAATAATATTAGATTGTCATCGGATTTACGTCGGTCGATTTACGTCATCGGTATGTAAAAATTAATCTGGATCGGATATTTGAAAGTGAGTTACAGTTGGAGTACAAATTTTGAACTGGAAAAACATACATACGATCGTTGAAGTAAAAAAAAAACTTGTAAAACTAACATAATTTTTGTTAAAAGAAATCATGAAAAGAAACTGTCTCAAATCCTTTGAAAATAAAACATATGTTAAAATACAATTATTTTAGCCAATCTGAAACTTAATCAAAGTTAACTCAATCGTAATACTTGTACGATTTTTTTTCAAAGCGCAGATACACATGAAATAAGTTCTTCGAATACTTTAAACACTTGGTATATGACCCCTCTAACATGGCTGAGCTGATTTGTGTTCAGATGTGGTAAAGTGGTATAAGTCATGCATTTTTAAAGTTTCATAACTCGGTCAATTTTAGTGTTAATGAACGAGATTTTTTTTGTCTTACTTCTCAGTGCAATAGGAAATTTTACTAAATATAACTTATACGACCGGGGACCATATAAAAATTTAAATTTTGTTATTTTTTTAAAAAATGTTTTCATTGATCCAAATCGCTTTTAAAATGTTTCTTTACCTCATTTAAAACATTTTTGCAAGTGGAACTATATGTCTATGACTAACGGTTTAGGAATTAGCCATTGGACACCGTTGACAGTGGACACCCTGTATAATAGATTTTGTGAGTTTATTTATAGAAATATTCCTGCAATTCCGAGTACTTTTATGGTACAATTAAATATTTAGCAGGCAGAAGAATTTCTTGACAACAGAATTGATTACTGTATTAGGATAGGATATTGAAATCATTTCTTCATTCATAACTTCAAATAGTTCGTGAAATCTCAATTCCTGAACATTTTATTGACACAAAAATCACTAAAGAAAAACACAAGAAAACATTTGATTTCATGATTTCAAATACACATATAAAACTAGTCGGATGTACCAATCCCAAAACTTTCTTCTATTTCATACATATTAATACTTCAAAATTTGCTATCACACTGCCAAAATTAAATGGCTATGCCCATCATGAAGTTTCTAAAGATATGAAATTCCGTGCATTAATTCTTCAGTAATGACTACCCACTGAAATCGTGTAATTCTAGCAAAATGCAGCCTAGCAGTGCCACCTATTGGGTGTTTTACACCAAAACATATGTTACACCAAAACCAGCAAGCAACAACTTATGTCAACGTCTAACTGAATCTGAAGTTTTGGGAAAATCCGTGCATTAGTTTTTGAGATAGAGCTATTGTAAAAATCGTGAAAAATCCGGCATATCAGCGCCACCTATTGGGCGATTAACACCAAAACCTCATCAGCAACAACTTGTGTCAACGTCTAACTACATCTGAATTTAGATGAAAACGTGCATTAGTTCTTGAGATAGAGCTATTGCGGGAACCGTGTAAATCCTTTAAAAGGCAGCATAGCAGCGCCACCTGTCGAGAGATTTACAGCAAAATGTATTAAACGTTAGTTCATGTCAAGAACTAACTGAATATGAAGTTTGATGAAAATCCGTGTATTAGTTCTGGAGATTGAGCTATTGTGGAAATCGTGAAAAATGCTACATAGCAGCGCCTCCTGTTGAGTGATTTACACCAAAAACTAATCAGCACCAATGTATATCAGGGACTAACTGAATCTAAATGTTTATTCAATTCCGTTCATTAGTTCTTGAGATAGAGCGCCCACAAAATTTGTGTCACATACATATAGACAGACAGAGTCACGGACTCACAGACATACATTTTGTAAAAACATGTTTTTTTGGGATCTCTGACCCCTAAAATGCGTAAATCCGTCGAAAACCAGAAGTCGAAAATTTTGACGAATCCAATACTTTCTTCTTGTAAAGATAGAAGAAAGTAAAAATCCACAGATTTATTTATCTATTTTCATTCATGATATATATATTTTCCAAAAGTGCCATTGACAACAATATTTAAATATTTTTAAATACTCAATTTAAAAGAAAAAGTTATATTCAAGGATTTTTGTAATTTAAATTAAAAGGTGTATAAAGTTCAAATTTGTATAAAAATAAAAAAACGCAAATGATCCACTTCCAAAAAGATAATACAGTTTAAGGATAATCAACAACTTTTGGCTATGTACTTAGCCATCACAAAGATTTAAAATTTAAACAGGCGTTACGAACAAAACTTGTCCATATCTACTCATAAAATCCTGTCTTCAAAACCTTTGATCCGAATCCATTTTGGTCATTTTAGGTCAAACTCTATATAAAATAGGTTTATTATGAAATAGCGAAAAAAAAATTATTTTTTATGTTTATAATTTTTCTAGAACAGTAGGTTATATTTGTATGAACAATATTGATATCAGACATGAACATTTGTAAAAACATTTTCAATTATTTCGGTAAAATTTATCCACGCGCATCTTTTTCTTTAAGTGGATCCGGTACCCTTTGTATTATATTTTTTGGGATATTTTGTAATATTTTTAACAAATTATTAAACGCTTTGATAGAGGAAAAGGATTTAATCAAAAGGAAAAAAAAAAATGGAGTTCTTATACAAATATCCATTTTTTTATATTTTTTTATTAAGAGTTTTTTTACACTACAACTCTGAAAATTTTCCAACAATTTTTTTTTTTACACATAATTTTCATACAAGTGTTTATAACTGTAAAGAACATATTTTAAAAGAAATAATTAGTTAAAAAAATACATAAAATTTCATGACATATCTAAACTAGCATGTTATGGCCATCACAAAACTTTCTTCTATATAAATCACGTCAATTAAATCATTTAAATACTACAAGAAATTACTTCAAATTAGCACCAATTCATATCAAAGTATATCTGAATTTGAAGTTTGATGAAAATTCATGCATTAGTTATTGAGATAGAGCTATAGGGGAAATTCTGAAAAATGTAGCATAGCAGCACTACCTGTTGAGCGATTTGCACCAAAATATAAAGAGCACTAATTCATATCCAGGTATACCTGAATCTTAAGTTTGTTGAAAATCCAAGCATTAGTTCTTGAGATAGAGCTATTGCGGAAATCGCAAAAATGCAGCATAACTGCGCCACCTGATGAGCGATTTAGACCAAAACATAAATAGCACTAATTCATATCCATGTATATCTGAATCTGAAGTTTGCTGAAAACCGAAGCATTAGTTCTTGAGATAGATTGCGGAAATCGCAAAAAATGCAGCGTAGCAGCGCAACCTGTTGAGCGATTTACACCAAAATGTGCAAAACGTCAAATCATGTCAAGGACTAACCGAATCTGAAGTTTGATGAAAATCCGTACATTATTTCTTGAGATAGAGCTATTGCAAAAAACGTGTAAATCCTGTAAAATGTAGCAGAGCAGCGCCATCTGTTGGGCGATTTACACCAAAACGGTACCAGCACTAATTCATATTACGGAATAACAAAATCTGAAGTTTGATGAAAATCCGTGCATTATTTCTTGAGATTGCAAAAATCGTGTAAATCCTGCAAAATGCAGCGAAACAGCGCCATCTCTTGGGAGATTTACACCAAAACATTACCTGCACCAATTCTTATCAAGGAGTAACTAAATCTGAAGTTTGTTGAAAATCCGTGCATTAGTTCTTGAGATAGAGCTACTACAGAAATCGCAAAAGATGCAGCATAGCAGCGCCACCTGTAGGGCGATTTACACCAAAAACTAATTAGCACCAATTTATACAAGGGACTACTATAATACTAATTTTTATTAAATTCCGTGCATTAGTTCTTGAGATAGAGTGCCCACAAAATTTGTGTCACATACAGACAGACACAGAGACAGACATTTTGTAAAAACATATTTTTCGGAATCTCTGAAACCTAAAATGGCAGTCGAAAATTTTCATGAATCCAATATTTTCTTCCTGTAATGAAGAAGAAAGTAAAAATCACTAAAAATGACTATTTACGTAACATTTTTATTTATATAAAAAAACTAATTTTGTTACTCGGAAATCCTATCCTTAGTTACCATTTAAAATTCAGCGTAAAGATCATCCATTAAAAAATCGAAAGACTTAAATATGTTAAAATTTTAGGATTTTGATCACACATAATGAAAGATTGCTGAACAAAGATTGCTGATTAAGAACTCTGAATCATTTAAAGGGAAATATATGCTGTGAAGAACTTTTTTTACCCATATTTATTGCTATCGGATTTTTACGAAACTTTGCCAGAATATACTACGGATGCCTAATTTAATTTTAAGCAAAAAATTACAAAATTGAAAGTTTTATCCTTTTTCACAAAATGAATGGTACGGAGTTACATTTAGCTTATTCGGTCTAAATCGATTTCGCTGAGCATCCCAAACTGTACAGTTGGATAGAACGTGAAATGCAAAATTCACGTATTTAAAGTCTTCTTGGAAATTCTATTGAAATTTCCCATGTGCGTTTATATATTGTTATAAGAAAATATATACGATTTTATGAAAGGAAAATGATGTTGTTCAAACTGTATTTCATAACATGTTTTATTTACGTATCTTCTTTTTTATTCACAGTGATTGAAAAGAGGAACCCAAATATTCATTTGTGTTTCCATATTCGTGATTTTATACCCGGAGAATTAATCACTACAAACATCACCCGAGCAGTTCAGAATTCCAAGAAGACAGTCCTTATCCTTTCGAAGTATGCATACCAAACTTATAATAGATATTCAACGTTGCTTTAATATGTTATTTTTTGCAACTGTAATATTATACTTTTCACAAAAAACTTTTGTACAAACAAACCCTCCTCACTTCGCACCAGAAAAAAAAGACAAATTACTTTCCTCTCTCTTTAGCGTGTGAAGATGAATATGCAGATAGCATTACTCCTGTAAGACGCAGACTCTTGTTAAATTCGGATGACGTCAAAGTGACTATTGGCGTGGATCAAGTAGGAAACATTTGCAGTTAATGTTGCAACAGAATACGTTTATTTTCATCGCAACATTTCATGTGGTTAGGTGCTCCCTTTCATGATTTTTTTTTATTAATGTAGATGTCTAGAAGTCGGATGTCAGTGGTGGACGTTGTTGGCTTGTTCATATATACACTTTCTTTTGTTGAGACTTCGCTTCCGTTTGTTGATGACCACAGAACGCTTGGAAAAGAAACACCAAGGGAGGAATTTAAGACTTTCGTCAAGGATTTTTCGAACAAAGCATATAAACGCACCTTCAGTGTTGTAAGGTACAGACTCTTGTAAAATCAGGACGACGACAAAGCGACAACTTGCATGGATCAAGTAGGAAACTTTCGCAGTTTGTGTTGCAAGGTCAACTACCGCATAGCGTGAAGAGATAGGTAAAAAAAGAGAGAGAAAGTTGGACAGAGCCTTTAAATCGGTTCTTAAAATTTCAAAGGTTCAGTGGACCATCAAAAACAACTTTTTTATTTACCAACTAGCCGCTTTTGGCGACCAGTTTGGTCTCCCTTAAATGTATGCTAAGCATTGTATCATGTTACTTCTATACATAATTTAATTTACTTTTTCAATCCTTCGCCAAATCCTTAGATTCTGATACAGTAATCATGAACTCGGTATTTTCATTTTAGCCGGTCGCAGGTATTTCATTAATTTCGTTTAAAATATAGTGCTTTCACTAATTTTATTTAAAATTCATAACTTCATTTTAAAACTGAAATATTTAAAACGTATGACTCTCAATTGTTGCTTTTAAAAAAAGAAAGGTAAAGTAATAAACTAGAAAACAGGAATTCTGCTTTTCAGAATTTAGTGTCGCCCCGATGAAAAAAAAAAATATATGCATATATAAATAGTACAAAACATATTTCAATTTTAAGACTTAAAGCACACGCTTTTATATTATGTAAAATGACGTCATTCGCATCCGCTTAAGAATTCGACATTTACGATCCACTCTTAAACATCTACAGTAAAGCATGCAAGGATGTCACTGTCGCAAAATAATACACAAATGCAGCAAAAAGATGCCGTCATTCAAGAAACTCGACAAAAAAGGCTATCTAGTGATTCATAGGCATTCATTTGTTTGTAACATTAATATAGACGACTTCAGTCGTGACGCCAGTCATGGCATTTTGGTTGGAAACTGACTCTAAACAAACGGTTGCTATGTTGTATTTTCTATTTTGTTTGTGTTTTGCAGCTATATCTTATATCTATATCTCACATCTAAGTGTTTTAATACTTGATATGTACTGGTAACATTTTTCACGATTTATATTTAAAAAGAAATGACGCATAGCAACCGTTTGTTTGGAGTCAGTTTCCAGCCAAAACGCCATGACTGACGTCACACTGAAAGCATCTATAGATATTCAAAATTAAATATAGTTTATAATACCTCCATGTTTTAACAGGAATTATTCGTTTATATTTTTTCAAAATAGCACGTATTTTAATTATATTTTCTTTCGGTTGTTATGAGAAAATGGCCACAAAAAGATATGATTGCTATTTTTCAACTATTTTCCCTTTACTTTCTATATAAGTAGAGTACTTCAGTTGCCAAAATTAAACAAATGGTGCTAAAAACTACTAAAAAATTAATATTTCAAAAATAAATGGAGATACAGTTTTCAAATAAATTGGATTTAAAAGTACTTTTTTTTTCCCCAATACGACGGTATAAAAATTGTAAAAGTGTGATGCTTAGAAAGTAAAAAAAAAAATGCTATAGAACATTTAATCGTTAAATGATACATCTGCTTTGTTTATTGCTGCCTCCCGTAAGGTAACGTTATTTTTTGGAGACAAATAAGCTGAGAGAAAGAAATAGCATACCGTATCGGGGGCTAATAATACCTTAAACCATGCCATTCAATTTCAATTTCAAAGCTTTGTTTTAATTTACCACGCGAACAATTGTTTATGACAGCCGCATGATATGGACTGTTAACAATGGAACAATAATTGGTGATTTTTCACCTACTCCCGGCTAACATTAAATTACCAAATTGGCCGCCTGGCATACGAAAAGCGAAGCGGTCAACCCGGAACTGTTGATGACAGTCACATGACTTGGGTTTTTATTATATAGATGATTGTTTTTAAACTATTGTTTTAACAAAAACTTTTCAACAAAACATCCTCGGAATACCACCAGAAATGAAAACAAATTATTTTCCTCTCCCTCTCTGTGGAGACGAATATCTAGAAAAATTTACTTCTTTAGGACGGAAAGTGTTGCAATTAGTGTTTCAAGGTTAACTGTAGCACAGCTGAACAGAGATAGATAGAGACAGAATGTTGGACAGCGCCTTTAAATCGGCTCTTAAAATTTCAAAGGTTCAGTGGACCATCAAAATCAGCTTTTCTTATTTACAAATGATTTTTTTTAACTATTGTTTTCACAAAACTTTTCATGAACCCTTCCTCAGAATGCCACCAGAAATGAAAACAAATTATTTTCCTCTAAGAGGAATATGTAGACTGTTGCAATTAATATTGAAAGACTATGTATGAAAATCGGAAAATGTTGCAATTAATATTGCAAAATCAACTGTCTAACAGCTGAATAGAGATACATAGATAGAGAGAGAAATTAGGACAGCGTCTCTAAATAGATACATAAAATTTTAAATGCACAGTGGAATAATATATATATACATATATATATATATATATATATATAGAAATAGAAAGTTGGACAGCTACTTTTAAAATGGTAATTAAAATTTTAAAGGTACAGTGGACCATCAAATTCAACATCTTAACTCTCAATGATTTTTACTTTTACCTATCTTCAATAGGAGAAAGTATCGTAATTGAAATTTTTTTTCGACTTCCGTTTTTCGACGGATTTATTCGTTTTAGGGGCCAGAGATCCCCAGAAAAATGTTTATACAAAATGTCAGTCTGTTCGTGTGTCGTCATTGTACCATCGAAAAGTGTATGAAGTTATGCATATAATTGAACCAAATTTTTTGGGTATGATTTTGGCTGTGGAAAATGCAATGTGGCCAAAAAAAAAAAAAAAAAAAAAAAAAAAAAAGCTAATTTTGTTCCCATTCTGACCAGAAAATCAGAGTTCTAACTTTTTACGGCTGCTCTTTCATCTTTACCTAACACTTCATTTATAATGTCTGTTTCATAATAATAGAAGCCATCAGTCCACCAAAAGAAAATGCTCCATTCCAAATGTATAATCCTTCATTTGGCGTCCCTTCGTTCTGGCGCCCGGGGAACATGACCCCTCTGCCTCTCATTACCCCTTAGTTTTCAGCCCTGTATCTTAAATGCCAACTTGGCACCAGAATATTGGAATGAAAATTTTCCTTTTATTAAGTAAGTGAACAAAGGCATTTTCGCATTTTGAAATAAATTTGTTTCTAAATTCTGGTGCCATTGACTGATTTCTATATTTTACGAATAGAAGTACCTTGCCCTTAAAGGGTTAAACGCATATTAATGTATATATTATTTTAAAGTTTCCTTTCTTTTTTAATATTCACGTGTAAATACTAATTTTCAAGATGTTCCTGCTTTTAACACGTACTCATTTAAAAGTAATTTTAAAGGTTTTTTTTCTGTTTTTAATAGTCACATGTAAATAAATTTTTAGTGATAAGGAAATATTATACTTTGCGCTGTTTTTATAATTGAAAACAATCTCTATAATAATAGCGTAAGTCATGTAACTATCATCAACAGTTACGGGCGATCCCTTTGCTTTTTATATTCCTGGCGGCCATTTTGGTACTTTAATGTTAGACAGCCGCAGGTGATAAATCGCCAAATATTATTCTATCGCCATCATTTCACCTATATTATAATAGTCCAAATCATGTAACTGCCACAAACAATTACGGGCTGATCCCATTGCTTTGAAATTCCAGGCGGTCATTTTAATACTTTAATGTTAGCCAGCCACAGGTGATAAGTCGCCAAATATTATTCTATCGCCATCATTTCGCTTATATTATAATATAATATTCCAAGTCATGTAACTTTTATAAACAATTATGGGCTGATCCTTCCGCTTTTCATATGAAAGGTTTCCATTTTGATTAAAAAATCTAAATTATTTTTTTCGAATAAAACTACATAAAAGCTGCCATGATCGCAAAGAATTCTTGGTACTTTTATGTTAGCCGGGTGCAAATCTCGCCAATAGCTTTTTTTTTTTTTTAACTCGCCAGTTAGCATTTTTTTATTTTTCGAGTGGTAAATTAAAACGGTGCTACTTGGTTATCCCGTCGACCAGAAATCTATCGCCAAACTATAAGATTAAATGCCAATATTGATTGATGGTAAATGTGTCATTGACTTGACCTTAAACAAGTTACACGTATCTACGCCATTACGTGATTTTTATTTCGACGTTTTATTTGTATTTGTATTAATGTTACACTGATTTATTTGTTCTTTCGTTATTTAAAATAAAAATTATGTGAATTTGTATAATTTTGCGAGAGGTTTGGCGATTTCTATAATTATATATATGATATATATATATATATTGGTCGACGGGATAACTAAGTAGTACCAATAAAACATTGCTTTGAAGTTGAAATTAAATGGCATGATTTGCTGCATTATTTAATATTTCACACCGCGTTTGGCGTGATTTTTCTTTTTTACGACAATTTGGCAAAAACCTCGTTTCGAATACCAATTACATATGTATTTTTAAATTATTTTCTATTATTTTAAAAATGAAATAACAATAAATAAAAAAAATGTTTAATTAATAACTATAGAACATACCAATTTATAGCATTTCTTTAAATAAAAAAGAAAATAAATGTAAATAAACATTTATTAATAAATAAGCAACAATAGCCGGGTTACCATGTCCGGTAAAATAACGCCATTTTGGCACCAATTAGGTACCCCGGTGCATATATGACATCTGTGCGTAATATTTTTCTTTTCGTTTCATTTTTAAAAAAAGGAAAGTAGTGAAAGCCATTAATTTTAAATGTTTCAGTTTTAAATGAAAATTTTGTATTTTAAATAAAATGATAATTAAATTTTTAAAAAAAAAAGTGACGGGAGAAATGGTTGGCGATTTATCATCTGCGACGCGCTAACATAAAAATACCGATTTCTTGATATCTCTATCCGAATATTGTTCTGATGCGAAAGATTGTTCAAGTAAATTGAATTATGAATAAAAGTAATATGATACATTTCTTTGCATACATTTAAGGAAGGCCAAACTGATCGCTAAATTAGTTTAAAATAATAACCTTTTCTAAAAAATGAAAAAAAAAAAAATGTCAGTTATGATTAAAATTTCAGTTGCATCAATAGAGAAAATTGTTTAAAATTAGAAGAAAAATAATATTTCGAAACTTAATTCGAATTTAAAAATTCTAATACCAGTTTTGAGATCTGCGGATCAATACGGATTTTTGTTGTTAATTTTATTGCGTAATATTCAATATTTTAGGCGAAATCGCCGTGAAACATAATCAGTTGCTTAATCAGTCGTTTCATAAAATCGTTTCATAGTGTCATTTCATTCAGTCGTTGCACAAAATCCTTTCATAAAGTCGTTTCACAAATTCGTTTCAATAGGTTTTTATATATACTAGGGGATCATACTCGGGCTTCCCGGGTTACAGTATATAGGTGAAAACCATTTTTTTTAAATAATATTTTTTATACATGCAATATATATATATATATATTTTGCTCACTAAAAATTAAAAAGCATTTTTCGTGTGAAAAATATAAATTATACAATCAAATAAACTTTTGAAATTTATCGAAAGTGATTTTTTTCGTATTAGCCGCATGCTAAGTGTTATTAGCCCAAGATTTTGCTGCTTACGGCATCCTTTAATTTTCTGATAATTTCAGAGCTTTAAGCGCATAGTTCAATTACATGTCTGTTAAATTTTCGTTTTATTTACATTATTTTATTTATTTAATCATACAGGAAGTTTTATTTTTATTTATGGAGTATTAGTCGTAAGAAAATAATGAACTCTTTATGTTGTTTTAAGGGCAAACGGATTAATCTTCCTTTTCGAGCTCCACGCAATAGAGATAAATTAAAAAATTAACCTCTCATACCCGCAATCACCCTTTTTAAAAAACTGGTATCTTAATTTGATCATTTAAAAATCATTTTAACTCAAAACGTGGTCACGATTGACAGCAAAATCTTTAGATGTGAACAGTCGCACTTTTATCTCGAGATTCTAATCTTAGTACCGGAGAGTAAAAATTGCCGTAATTTATGTTTTTGTTGTTTTTTTTTTTTTTTTTGACGCATTTGTGTTAAAATGTTTAGTTTTATATAAGAAAATCATCTTTTTCTTTTAAATATGACGTCATTTTCACTTACTTAAGCAATTCACCTAGTGTCTGAAACTTAGTATAAAAATACAGAAGGAAAAAAAATGGAAACTTTATGAGGGAAATGCATGCTTTCAAAAGCAGTACGTAATTCTCCGTTCAAAATATTATGTCCCTAATGGGATTTTGCGCCATTAAACCCTATACAATAATTTTTATTAACAATTTTGAATTTTTATCAGATAATTACATGAATAAAGATAAATAAACCTTATTATTTTTCTCTTCTCTGCAATAATAAAAGCTATCTCATTACCATAATTTTAAAGAAGTTTCATAGAATACTTTTAAAATTAAAATATAAAAATGGGATATTAAAAAAAAAAACAGCGATGAGTGCGGACACATCTACAATAGAGCAGCTTTCAGTTAAAAAAATTACTAGTAAATTTGATTCAGCAGAAAGCTCAGGGCAGATGACTAAAAAACATTCTTCTCTTTTAAATATGTCTCTCTATTCTAAAAAAAAGTAACTACCGCTGTCACCGCCGCCGCCGCCGCCGCCGGTTTTGATTTTTTTGTGACCGGTGGCCTTTCTTCGTTAATATTAAGAAAAATAATGCATACAAAAATATGAAAATCGGTGGTTTTATACAGAAATGTGTGGTAAACACGCTGAAGCAGACAGTTTTCAAATCGAAGAATTATTTTAAGAGATATTTAATGCTAAATTTGGACAAAATCGTTCCACCAAAAAAGTTTTATAGCAGCAAAAACTATACATGGCAGTGTAATCATTTTTAGACCATTTTATGCGTTAGAATTTACCGGAGTGCAGATTGCATTATATTTTTTATTTTGACTCATTTTTTGAGGTTTTATTTCTATTTTAAATTCAAATTTTCAGCATTTCTAGAGATATTTTTTACAGATTTTAGAAAGTGATATTAATTTAAACTGCTGCCAACTGTATAAACAGCGGAAGCAATAATGTTTGCTTCAAAAAAAAATATTTATACGTGTAAATAAATTAAAAATTTATTTACACGTGACTGTTATAAACAGAAAAAAAACATTTGGAATTAGAATTAAATAATTATGTACAAAAAGCAGGAACTTATTAAAAATTACGTCATAAAATCTATAATTACACGTGAATTTTAAGAGAGAAAGGAATTTGTAAAATAATAAATTTATTAACATGCGTTAGAAGTCTTAAATAGGAGAAATTACGTCACATTACAGTTATTACATAAAATGAACACAAAATAATATTGCAAAACGGTTTAAATTTAAAAAATGCGCTAGACATTTATTTGACATTTTGAGAGGATACTTTTCAACTATTTTTGTTAGGAAAGCGCAAATAATATTTCATTTCTAACAAAAGTATTTTGACGTGAATATTTAAAAGAGAAAGAATAGCTTGGTAAGAATTACGTCAGATTAAAAACGATTAATTTAAAATGTCTCATTTAAAAGAACTTTCTTTTCGCTTTGTTAAAAAATACCAAGAGACAAAGACTCTGTTTACTTAATTCCTTTTATATTAGCTTATTTTTAAATGTTGTTACACGTGTCTACGTCATCAAGTTTTTTTTATTTCGACGTTTTATTTGTATTTTTATTAATGTTGTACTAATTTATTTGTTCTTTCGTTATTTAAAATAAAAATGATGTCAATTTGTATAATTTGGCAAGTGGTTTGGCGATTTATATAATTTGGCGAAATGGGTCGACGGGATAATCAAGTAGTACCGCAGCGGATTTTGCGTTAAAATTCCCCAATCAAAGATAAATGAATAGAAATTCGTTTACAGGGAGATCGCCACTGTTTTTTAAATTATAATTCAATCTTTCGAAATCTTTTTTAAAGCCGATCAAATTAGCGTGCATTTAGAGTCTGCGGTGTCTAGACGGGGGTTGGCGAGCGTAGCTCGTAGGGGCCGAGCCCCCTAGTAGATTATATAAAATTATGAAAAATTAAATTACGCAAATTGCGTTATTTTGATTAAATTACAGTAACATGTCTTAAAGAATAGCAATAAAATTTTATTGCTATAGAGAATTCTGAACAAATAACGGGGGTTTGGGGGAACCTGATATTATTTTAAACCTCGAATTATTGCCAAGATCTTCTTTGATTGCTTGTCTAACTCGGCGAAACAAATTCATCCAAGAGAGAATCATAAAATTCTGTATCATAAATGGCTATTTTTCGGACAAAGAGCATGCTCACTGTATGTTACTGCTCTTCCATAAAAGCACTCTAAATGTTTGTAAAACATTGCGTTTTATCGGCGTGGGATTTCGATTACGTTATTTTCAAAAATAAAGCATTTTCACCTGTGAAGAATTTCAAAGCAGCTGGGGTGAAAATGACGCTCTCCTACCAAACATATTTCAGTTTTAAGAATTAAAATACGCGCTTTTCTTTTTAATAACGCCAACTGCATCAGCTAAAACATCCCTCTTTTACGATCCCGTCTTAAACAACATCTGTAGAACGGTATGCAATGACATCATTATCGCAGAATAATACACAATATCAGCAGAAAGCAATAACGTCAATCAAGAAACTCGGCAAAACAATCTCGGGTGTCTAATGATTTATATATGTCGTAGGCTAATTGAGAAATCCGGCTCTTTGCAAACAGCCTAGGCTCTTTGCAAAGAGCCGGGCTAATTGAAGAATCCATCTCCCTTTTTCCAATTAGCTTGATATTTTTCAGGCTTATTGCAAAGAGCCTAGAAAGCGTTAGGCTAATTGAAAAATGACTACTTATTATCCGATCAGGGTGATGTTTTTAGCTCACAGGCTATCAAAGCCTGAGAGCTTATGTGCCCGCCGATTCTGTATGTACGTGTGTACGTACGTACGTACGTACGTATGTACGTAACACGATAACTCTCAGAAATATCTCTTTTGCTTCAATTTTTTTTCTAAGTTCATTCTGATAAGGTGCTTCCCTGATTAGTTTTTGGGGTTCATTGGTTAAGGATAAAGGGGGAAACGGGGGGCTAGTCCCCCCCCCCCCTTAATTTATATAAATGGGTTTTTCATGCAGAAATATTCGATTTGCTCCAAATTTGGTATACCGGTTTATTTTGTTAAGGAGCTTCCCCGATTAGATTTGGAAGCTCATTATTTAAGTATAAAGGGGGGGGAAGGGGGGGGCTAGCCCCCTTAATTTAGATAATTGCGTTTTTCATGTAGAATTATTCGATTAGCTCAAATTTGGTATACTGGTTTATTATGTTAAGGAGATGGCTGGATTAGATTTGGAGGTTCATTAGTTAAATATAAAGGAAAAAAGGGGGGGGGCTACCCCCCCTAATTTAGGTAAATGGGTTTTTAATGCAAAATTATTCGATTTGCTCCAAATTTGGTATACCGGTTTATTATGTTAAGGAGCTTCCCTGATTAGATTTGGAAGTTCATTATTTAAGTATAAATGGAGGAAAGGGGTGTTAGACCTCCGCCCCCCTTAATTTAGATAAATGGGTTTTTCATGCAGAGTTATTCGATTTGCTCCAAATTTCGTATACCGGTTTATTATGTTAAGGAGCTTCCCTGATTAGATTTGGAGGTTTATTAGTTAAGTAAAAAGGGAGGGACAGGGTCTAGTGTCACCTATTTAGATAAATGGGTTTTTCATACAGAATTATTCGACTTGCTTCAAATTTGATACACCAGTTTATTACGATATGGCTTCCTTCATTTGATTTGGAGGTTCATTGGTTAAGTATAAAAGGGGGGAAAGGGGGCAATTGCCCCTCCCCTTAATTTAGATAAATGGGTTTTCATGCAGAATTATCTGATTTAGTTTAGTTTTTTTTCAACCGGATCCGAAATTGAAGGTTCCATTTGAAGTCAGCCCGAAAACCGACCACAACCAGGTTTCGGATTGAGTTCAATTAGAACTTTCAGGTTCGGACCGGGTTGCCATTGGACGGAGATTATTTTGTCTGGCTTGCATCGGGTTATAGTTCTTTGGAATATTTTTGTCGGTTAAGATTTGTTTCGGGACGGGTTTCAGGTTGACTTCGAATGGAATTTTTAGGTTCTGGTAGCGCTGCGTGTCCACGGAAACTAATTTGGTTTGTTCGGATCCGATTATGGATCTTTGGAATATTTTTGTCGGTTATAAGATTTGGTTCGGGATTTCGGGATTTTTCAAATTGAACTCTCAGGTTCGGGTCGGGTTGCATGTAGACTGAAATTATTTTGTCTTGCTCGGATCGGTCTGTTGTAATTTATTTTTTGTGTTTGGGTAGGATTATGCGTTAATAAACGTAATAAAAAGAAAATTGCCCAGTTAAACTGATGGCATTGAACTCACAGGCTATTCACACTAATTGTATATTATACTCTTATTTCAAAGAATAATGCCCCTCGAAAAATAAATGAAGGTATTAGTCCCCGTTGCCCCCCTTTCTACTTAACCAAAGAACCTCCAAATCTAACCTGGGAATATACTTAACATAATAAACTGGTATACCAAATTTGAAGCAAATCAGATAATTCTGCATCAAAAAACCACTTCACTAAATTAAGGGGTGGGGGGGGGGTATTAGCTACCCCATTTCTCCCTTTATGCTGAACCAACGAACTTTCAAATCTAATCAGAAAAGCTCCTTATTAGAATGAACCTAGAAAAATATTAAACTAAATTAGATAATTCTGCATGAAAGCACATTTATCTAAATTAAGGGGAGGGGCAATTGCCCCCCTTTCCCCCCTTTTATACTTAACCAATGAACCTCAAAATCAAATGAAGGAAACCATATCGTAATAAACTGGTATATCAAATTTGAAGCAAATCAAATAATTCTGTATGAAAAACCAATTTATCTAAATTAAGGGGACACTAGCCCCTGTCCCTCCTTTATACTTAACCAAAAAATCTCCAAATCTAATCAAGGCAGGTCCTTAGCATAACAAACCGGTATACGAAATTTGGAGCAAATCGAATAACTCTGCATGAAAAACCCATTTATCTAAATTAGGGGGGGGGGGTCTAGCCCCCTTTTCCTCCCTTTATACTTAACTAATGAACCTCAAAATCTAATCAGGGAAGCTCCTTAACATAATAAACCGGTATACGAAATCTGGAGCAAATCGAATAACTCTGCATGAAAAACCCATTTATCTAAATTAAGGGGGGGGAGGGGTCTAGCCCCCTTTCCTCCCTTTATACTTAACTAATGAACCTCCAAATCTAATCAAGCTATCTCCTTAACATAATAAACCAGTATACCAAATATGAGCTAATTGAATAATTATACATGAAAAACGTATTTATCTAAATTAAGGGGAGAGGCAATTGCCCACCTTGCCCCCTTTATGCATAATAATGATCTTCCAAATGTAATCAGGGAAGCTGCTTAACATAATTAACCGGTGTACCAAATTTATAGCAAATCGCATATTTCTGCATGAAAAACCCATTTATCTAAATTACGGGGGGGGGATGGATAGCACCCCCTTTCTTCCCTTTATATGTAACTAATGAACCTCCAAATCTAATCAAGGTAGCTCCTCAACTTAATAAACCGGTATACCAAATTTGGAGCAAATCGAATAATTCATCATGAAAAACCGATTTATCTAAATTAAGGAGTAGCCCCTTTTCCCCCCTTTATACTTAAATAATGAGCTTCCAAATCTAATCAGGGAAGCTCCTTAACACAATAAACCGGTATACCAAATTTGGAGCAAATCGAATATTTCTGCATGAAAAACCCATTTATATAAATTAAGGGGGACGGACTAGCCCCCTTTTCCCCCCTTTATCCTTAACCAATGAACCCCAAAAATAATCAAGGAAGCACCTTATCACTTATCAAAATGAACCTAAAAAAAAAAAATGAAGCAAATCGAATATTTCTATCAAGAGTTATCGCGTTACGTACATACGTACGTACGTACACACGTACATACAGAATCGGCGGGCACATAAGCTCTCAGGCTTTGATAGCCTGTGAGCTAAAAATATCACCGTGATCGGATAATAAGTGGTCATTTTTCAATTAGCCTAACGCTTTCTAGGCTCTTTGCAATAAGCCTGAATAATATCAGGCTGATTGGAAAAAGGGAGATGGATTCTCCAATTAGCCCGGCTCTTTGCAAAGAGCCGGATTTCCCAACTAGCCTACGACATATATAACTTCATAGTTTTGTTTATAATAGCTCCATGTTTTATCAAAAGTCATTCATTTATATTTTTTTCAAAATTCGGAAAATGTAATTACACACGGATTAACAAAATTTCATTATTTCATATTTTTGATACGAATTAAGTAAATGCGAAGAAAATAAGTCACACAAATATTCTTTAAAGTACATTTTTATAAAGAGAAAGTGTTGTGTCGTTTGTTAAGTTAAATGGACAGTATTTCTGTGACGTAACATACGGTAAAATGGCAATTTTTATAGCCTCGAACCGAAAGGAAGAACAGCCTCCATTTCTTTATGTATGTTTAGCTGGAAAATTATAGTAAACTTTTTATTTTCTTTTAAGTGTGAACGAAATTTTCTGTAATCATCTGCACACAATAAGTACGATGGGCAATATTTCTGTGACGTCACATAAGGTAAAATGGCGATTTTTATAGTATTGAATCGAAAAGAAGAATAAGGTCCATTGCAATAAACTAAAAATTACTTAACTGATTATTTAAAACGACATAAAGCCAAAACTTACTGGGTTTTATAACAATAGATATTCTTGACATAGCACGTATTTAATTTTTTTTTTTTTTTTTTTTTTAGTTTTTATGAAAAAATGGCAACAAAAAGATACAGCAATCTACTATTTTCCTTTTTTTCCCTTTACTTTCAACAGAAATGGAATACTTCAGTTGCCACAATTACAAAAAAAGTAATAAAAACTACAAAAAATTAATATCTTAAAATTAAATTGAGATACAGCTTTCAAACAAATTGCATTTAAAAGAGCATTTTTTTCCTTATACGACGGTGTAAAAATTTTAAAATGTGCGATGTTTAGAAGTAATTGTAGAAGAAAAAATTGTAAAATCAAAATTTTTATTTCAAATTTCAGAGTGTTGCCATTCGCAAAATGACGTATGCGTTACGCACAGATATGTTTGTCCTTTATAATATAGATAGATAGGGTAGATTTAATCCTTTATCTACTAACGGTACTTATAAGTACCATTAAAATAACTTGTTATAAAATTCATTTAATGCATCGATTAGTTGTAATACAGTTTAGAATGAGTTATGGATACACTACTTTATCTTGTTCCAAAAGCATTATTGGTTACACAAAACAAAAATATTTTAAATAAGGATTTAATAAGTATGATTTAGTTTGCCTTTGCATCTTTTCAGCTTTCTTGGCGTTGGGGGGGGGGGGGGGGATTTTTCAATTTGGAAATATTTCTATATTTCTATTGTAAGAACGTTATATTTGTACATTTCCTAACTCTACAAAACACTAAGAAAAAATTTTAAAATAAAAGATTTGAGTGGGGTTATAAATATTGCACAAAATCCCTATAAATTGAAATTTCATTAATCCTTCTAAATCCTTCAATCCTTCTAAAACCCTTCTAAAATTTATTAAATGATTATGTAAATCTTCTAATATAGTTTAAACAATTCATGAAAAAAGCTTTAGAAGATAAAATTTTCCTGAATTCATAATTCAGTACATAAAGGATTAACACATTTTTGAAATTAATGAAGTACAATCATTTTAAATGATTTTCCATATTCCTTTTCAGAAACTTCCTCGAAAGTGAATGGTGTCTGTTGGAAGCTCGAACTGCCCATTCTCAAGCTATGGAGGATAAGGTACATCGAATAATTGTGATTAAAGTTGGTGATTTACCGAAGGAAATGGACCCTTTAATTAAAGCATATCTTGTTAGTACAACATACATTACTTGGGGAGAAAGTAATTTCTGGAACAAGTTGCTTTATGTTCTTCCTAGTCACGTCAGCGCCAGAGGAAACGTTCCAGACAACATGGGAGATAACGAAACTGTGCTTTAATTGTCTGTTTGTTGATCTACGTGTTAATCATGGATACTTTGCCAAATTTGTATATGAAGAATAAACTAGTCGGATGTACCAATCCCAAAACTTTCTTCTATCTCATACATGTTAATACTTTAAATTCGCTATCACACTGCCAAAATTAAGTGGCAATCTATACATCTCATGATGATTCTAACGATATGAAATTCCGTGCATTAGTTCTTGAGATATGACTACCGCTGAAATCGTCTAAATTCAGCAAAATGCTGCCTAGCAGCGCCACCTATTGGGTGATTTATACCAAATCCTAATCAGCAACAATTTATGTCAACGTCTGACTGAATCTGAAGTTTGGAGAAAATCCGTATATTAGTTTTTGAGATAGAGCAATAGCGAAAATCGTAAAAATTTCTGCATAGCAGCGCCACCTATTGGGTGATTAACACCAAAACCTAATTAACAACAACTTGTGTCAACATACAACTAAATCTGAAGTTAGATGAAAATTGGTCCATTAGTTCTATTGATAGAGCTATTGAGGCAATCGTGGAAAAGGCAGCAGAGAAGCGCCACCTGTTGGGCGATTTACACCAACACCTAATCAGTAGCAAGTCATATAAAGGACTAACTTAATCTGAAGTTTGATGAAAATCCGTGCGTTAGTTGTTAAGATAGAGCTATTGAGGAAATCGTGAACAATGCAGCATAGCAGCGCCACCTATTGGGCGGTTTACACCAAAAACTAATCAGCATCAATTTGTATTAGGGACTCACTGAATATAAATTTTTATTAAATTCCGTGCATTAGTTCTTGAGATAGAGCGCCCACAAAATTTGTGTCACATACACACAGACAGACAGACAGACAGACTCACAGAGTCACAGACAGACATTTTCTAAAAACATGTTTTTTGGAATCTCTGAACCCTAAAACGTGTAAATCCGTCGAAAACCGGAATTCGAAAATTTTCATGAATCCAATACTTTCTTCTTGTAAAGATAGAAGAAAGTAAAAATTTATCTTGCTAGTAAGGAGTCTAATGTTTTAATACAAAGGCTTGAAATGTAACTGTGTATGAGATAACTATAGGATCTCAAGCAGTTCGACACGATAGTATAGATATAAAAACATATGAAATTAACATAATCGTGTTAAGGGAGTTCGGTTTTCAAAATTATCATATCAATGCTTTATTTTATTTTTATTTTTATTAATTAAATTCTACATAGTTTAATAGATTAAATAAACCCAACCGCGTTTTTCTATGATGATTACATCAGGACATATTATAAAAGTTGTTGGACTGTACTATAAGTCCTGCCCGCCCACTGTTTTGATTTAAATGTCCTTAGCGGAATGGAGAATGTAAACGAACAGCCCGTAATTGCCGCCATTTGTTGAGATTTAAATGTTCATATCAGAGCGGAATTTGAAAAAAAAAAACAGTTTATTACTGTTTTTGTTTTATATAATCTTTTATTCTGCTGTCTTTTCCGAAGTGTAATGATTAAAGAGCTTTTTACTAGAGTATTCGGTCGTTTGAAAGTTTGTCAACACTTTATTTATTGTACTATTTTCATAATTAGTTGAATTTGAACATATAACATTAATTTTTAATGGAAATAAGGGCCGCAAAAGGAAACAAACTATGAGGCTAATTTCAGACGAACGTCTATTTGCACGCTTTTTGTTTCAACATGAAAATGAAACACCTTCGCTAACAGGAATTTCTTTTTCGTGTTGAAACAAAAAGCGCTCAAATAGACGTTCGTCTGACATTAGCCTTACGAAGGCGAATCTGAATCGAAATATTCAATTTCAAGTGAAGAGAAAACGCTTTCGAGTAGTTTTTATAATGATCAGTTTTCTTAATCAGGAAAATGGGCTTTTCGGATGCTATCAGTTCTCAAGTAAACATTTTCACGTTCAACACGTTTCGCATGCAATCATGATAAATTAACTGTGGTAGAATTGACATAAAAATTAATATTATTTTGTTACTCTTGAATGCATAAGTTCAATTATGCAGCTGCAAATTATTTTAATTGAGAATCGTTAGCATCCTAAAAACCTAATTTTAGGTTTGAGAAAACGGATTAATAAACTATAAAAAGTATTCGGAAAGTTTCCGAAAGTCAGTAGCAGCAAAAGAAAATTTGCAATGATTATAAATTAACTGTATTATAATGGACTTTGTTACTCTTGTATGAATACTCTTGTATGCTATTTAAGCATACTAAAACCAAAATATTCGGTTTGAAAAAACTAATTAACCTATACTAATATAATTAAAAAAATAGCGTTTGTTTGTTTGTAGGGTATAGTCTCTGGAACTACCGAACCAATTTCAAAAACTAATGATGGCAAAATGCTGGTGAATATATCTGCTCCGATACAGGCTATATTTTATGTCCGTACAACAATCCCTGACGGGGAACAGGAACAAATAACTTTCTAAAATTGCGATTTCTACGATATGTTTGGCTAGAAATTTTAAATTTGGTATGATGGTAATCTTAAGATGTAAATATTTGCTATTAGTGGTTTCTAAAAAATTCTAAATTTAACAGGGTCAAATGTGCAGAAAATGTTCTAAAATCATTCTAAATCTCGATTTATTTGGAAAGGCTAGTTAATTTGAATTTTGGCATTGCTGTCACCTTAAAGACATAAATGCTCGCCCAGAACAGTTTTCTAAAAATTCAAATTTAAAAGGTAGCAGGGTAAAAAACGTTCTAAAACTGTGATTTATACAGTAGCGCTCAGAAGTATTTTGACAACCTTATATTCTCTCTTATTTTATTTAATATAAAAATGTAAAAGAAAATATATTCCCTATAATTGAGAACACTATGACTGCAGTTATTCAAATGCATCAAGTTTCAACTTGTTTGTTTACATTCGGCGCCACCGAAGAAATACGACTCCCCCTTAGCTCAAAAGTATTTTGACAATTAGTTTGCATTTAACTGTTGAAGGTGTCAGTGGCGTTATAGCTTCGATTATTTTTTATATTGACTTTTTGTAATTACCTTTAAATGCCGAAATGTAAAAAATATTGAAGTGATTCTAGAAAAGCCGCTGTAAATGCACTTAAGAAAGGTAGACTGCAAGCAGAATTAGCTCGTTCTTTTAATGGGTCTCGGCAACTTGTTATTACATGGAATAAAGTTTTTAATAAACAGAAATACATCGAAAATAAGCCTCAAAGTAGCCATCCGAAAAAATAACTTGCAATGTCGACTGTATTATAAAAATGATATCTACAAGTGATTGTCGTAAGTCCACTGTAATTATAAAAAATGAATTGAAAGAAAATTACGGCATAGACATACACGTTTCATCAGTCAAACGACGCCTAAACCTCTATGGTTTACATGGCAGAAGACCAGCAAAAACACGTTTGTTATCTACTAAGAATAGGAAGGCTAGAGTCGGAGTTGTAAAACGGCATAACCCTTTCAGGGGCAAAGCAATTCCATTGCTAAAGTGTTGAATTTAATGACTGACACCGGAATTTGAAAGCAAATTTATTTGTAAATATGAAAAAGCTATATTTCACACACATAATAAATCGAATTTTTTTTAACCAAAATTTCGGTGTCAATCATTAATTTCAACACTTTAGCAGTGGAATTGCTTTGCCCCTGAAAGTGTTATGCCGTTTTACAAATGCGACTCTAGCCTCCCTATTCTTAGTAGATAACAAACGTGTTTTTGCTGGTCTTCTACCATGTAAACCATAGAGGTTTAGGCGTCGTTTGACTGATGAAACGTGTATTTCTATGCCGTAATTTTCTTTCAATTCATTTTTTATTACTACAGCGGACTTACGACAATCACTTGTAGATATCATTTTTATAATACAGTCAACATTGTAAGTTGTTTTTTTCAGATGGCCACTTTGAGGCTTATTTTCGGTGTATTTCTGTTTATTAAAAACTTTATTCCATGTAATAACAAGTTGCCGCGACACGTTAAAAGTCTGCTTGCAGTCTACCTTTCTTAAGTGCATTTACAGCGGCTTTTCTAGAATCACTTCAATATTTTTTACATTTCGGTATTCCTGATCCTTAAAATTAATCACAATAAGTCAATATAAACACTAATCGAAGCTATAGCGCCATTGTCACCTTCAATAATTAAATGCAAACTAATTGTCAAAATACTTTTGAGCTAAGGAGGAGTCATTTTTCTTCGGTGGCGCCGAATGTAAACAAACAGCTTGAAACTTGATACATTTGAATAACTGCAGTCATAGTGTTCTCTATTATAGGGACTATATTTTCTTTTACATTTTTATATTAAATAAAATAAGAGAGAATATAAGGTTGTCAAAATATTTTTGAGTGCTACTGTATGATACAGTTGGCATAGAAACTTGGATTTTGGTATGGGCTGCTTTTGAGATGTAAATGCTCACAAAGAACGGTTTCTAAAAATTCGAAATTTAAAAAAAAAGAAATGCTCGGAAAATGTTCTAAAAATATTCTAAATTACGATTTAGGTAGAATTATTCGTATTAGAAAATTGAAATTTACTATAGTGGTTACTTTTAAGAAGCAGATGTAGTCAGTTGGTTAAAAATTCGAAATATAAAGATCTGAAATGAGCGGAAAACTTTCTAAATTACGGTTTATTTAAAATTGTTTGGGATAAAAACTTAAAATTTGGCATGGCTGCTATTTTTAAGACGTTACTCGCACAAAACAGTTTTTAAAAAATTCGAAATTAACCCTCTAATGCCTATGGTAGCATTTCTGCTACAATAAGTTGAACTTTAATTTTTTCACGAAATTTCATAAATAATGTGTATTTTAGTCATTACAGCAATAATTGCACCTTTGGGTAATATTAGTTATGAATTTTGATACGATTAGAGCACTAAATTAAAAATAAAAAAAACATTTGAAGCAACATGTCTACAAAAAATTCAAATCGGCATTTACAGTGGTAAGTTTTTGCTCGATTTTTCAAATGTTTTATTGAAATAAAACTAAATACATATGATATAGATGTTTAAAAAGAGTTACTTCTATTCTCTGCACAAACAGTTCAATGCAAATTTGTTTTTTAATTGAAAAATAAGTAATTAAAATCAAGGTAGCAGATCTGCTACCTTGTTATAAATAGAGAAAATTATGAAGTAAATCCGAATTAATATTTTGAACTTTATATTTCTAAGTATAAATATAAATATAAATTCTAAATATAAAATGATTTTTGTTGAGCCGTATCATTCAAGTATATTATATTTAGTATTTTTCTTCTGTGTGATATATATTACACTAGCCTGTTCACACACAGATCAACTGCACTTTAGTCTAATATATTTTAAATTAATTTCGGTGTTTAATGTGTGTGAATATTTATTGTGCGTTTTGAATTTTTTGCAACAAAAAATATGAAATCTTACAGGAAATGGCTGTTATGTTGTTGTCTTTTTAAAATAAAAAATGAACGATAAATTATTTAGAATCCAGATTGCATTTTTTTTGCCTCCACTATATTTTAATACGCCTGCATGTAAAATTTCACGATTCTAGCTTCTTAATTGTGTATATTTTTAGAAAGATAGACAGAGTTACAAAATTTTATTTTTATATGTATTAGAGAAACAAACCACAAGTTACCATCGGCAAAAATATAATAATTTATTTTTTTCTGCTACGGGCTACATTAGTGCTACATATATAATTGCAGACAAATTCAGACAGTAGAATAAGGTTTTATTATTACTATTATTATTATTATTGTGTAGAATGAATAAATGGTGAAAAAAGTAAAATTATATGAAAAAATTGGATATTATAATACTTTATAAGTGTTATATATATATATATATATATATATATATGTATATAACATATATATATACAGTGAAACCTCCTTGAACGTCCACCTTTAAACAACGAAAACCTCCGAATACCGGCCACATGCTGGTGGAACCAAACACGTTCCATAGCATTAACATTAGTAAGAACCTCTAAATAAGGAATTCTGAACAACGGCCACTCAAAGGTCACGATAAAAAATTTTTACAGCTCCTGGTATAATTTCATATTTATTTGCAGACCGAAATGTGAAGCAGATCAAACGAAATTTACTTGATATGAGAAAAAACAGAAAATGAAGACATTAATAATAATGGGGGAATTTTATATAATATTCTTAGAATGGCAGGCATAACTAACGTAAAGGCCAGCTTGTTTGTATGCCTGGTCAAATATTTGTCAGTTACTGCCACATTTGATTCCATTCAGCAAATGGTGGAAGATAGGAGATAGGAGAGAGGGAGAGGAAATAGATAATAGAATCATCCAAAATTTCTAGTATTACCACATATACCGAAGATTTGATGAACCTTCGTGAAATCCAAAATTTCTCATTAAATAAATCATAATGATGACGAGTTGTATAGCAAATCAAGTCTTTTTTTTTCTTTTCTTTGAAGAAAGACTTTTGCAGCAAGAAAAAAAAAGCAACTGTAAATCACTGATTTTTTTTATTATATTAAAACAATGAGGTTGAATTAAAATGACTGTGTGTATTTCTATTTAAATTTATGCAATCAATTCACTTGATTTTAATGGTTGTTTGGTCACAGGGGAAAATAACTTTTAGCTTTAGCTTATTTTTCTCACAGAAAACAACCATTTAGCTTATATCATTGAATTCTGTGCCCTTGACAACGTAATTCAATATATAAGCATTTCCATTATTTGTCGGTGTCCACTTTCCTATTTTTCTTCCATAATAATTCTTATAATAAATTTTAAAAAAAAAATTATACTTTCAGCTTTAATACATAATATTACGGTTTTTGATGGTGGTAGGTTATGTTTAATTAATGGTTATATATATATATATATATATATATATATATATATATATATATATATATATAATAATAATAATAATAATAAATTTGAAATCACAAATATATGAAGAAATGGATAAAGTTTTAAAGATGATCCAGAAATCAACATATGAAACCAGTATGCAATATAAGAAACTATGAATGACTCACAGAATCATCAGAGGAGCTTGTGAGTTCATTCATAGAAGATGCGTTATTTCATCCAATTTTGTCGGCATTAAGCCAAAAATGACAAAATTTAGCTCCTAATAACGCAAACATTACAAAAAACAGATAATAGAAAGCCAAGAGATCTAAAGAAAGATACACCGCACACAGGACATTAAAAATTATAAAATTAAAAAATAAAAATTATAAAATTAAAAAATAAAAAAATAATAAAAGGGCAATTGATTAATTTAACGTTTTAAAGACAAAAAATTGTAATATAAAAAAAAAAAATATTATAGCTTGGTTTTAGCTGTTCAATTTCACTTTGTTCATTTTAATTATATATATATATATATATATATATATATATATATGACCTATGTCACACTGTAACTCTCGTAATTATGAACCGATTTCGATGTAATTCGGTGTGTACATAGTACATACCAATGTCTCGACCGAGTTCGTTGGCCAGCTTCATCCGCCGTTTTGTTTCAAAATGGCGGCCATTTAAAAATTTTTAAAAAATTTAAAATTTTAAATGTGGTACAAAAAATTAAAAATGGAAAAATATTTTTTTCTTATGTATTTGACCTTGATAAAAAGATTCGAGAGCAGTTTTTGTTTCGTCTATATCTTAAGAAATGGCTGAGTTATAGCATTTTGAATTTCTAGCGTGGCTGACATTTTGAAACGTCCTGATTTTTGTCACGGAATAACAGGCGTATTTATGAACCGATTTGGATGTACCTTGGTGTGTACATAGTACATACAAATATCACGACAGAGTTCGTTGGCCAGCTTCATCCGCCATCTTGTTTCAAAATGGCGGCCATTTAAAAAAATTTAAAAAATAAAAAAATTAAAATGAGATACCAAAAAATTGGAAAATGAAAAAGATATTTTTCGTATGTGTTTGACCTTAATACAAAGATTCCGGAACAGTTTTTGTTTCGTCTATATCTAAAAAAATGGCTGAGTAATAGCATTTTGAATTTCTATTGTGGCTGACATTTTAAAACGACCTGATTTTTGTCATGCGATAACAGGCGTATTTATGAACCGATTTGGATGTAACTTGGTCTGTACATAGTACATACTAATGTCTCGACCGAGTTCGTTGGCCAGTTTCATTCGCTATCTTGTTTCAAAAGCGTTGCCATTAAAAAAAAAATTAAATTTAAAATTTAAAACGAGGTATTAAAAAATTGGAAAATGAAAAAGATTTTTTTTTATGTGTTTGGCCTTGATACAAAGATTCCGGAGCAGTTTTTGTTCCTGAAAATTTGTTCTTTTGTTTATATCTTAAAAAATGATTGAATTATAGCACTTTAAATTTCTAGCATGGCTAACATTTTGAAACGATCTCGTATTTGTCACGCGATAACACACGTATTCGCCCATTTCAATGTAAGAAGGCATGTGGATAGTATACATCAATACCTCGACTAAGTTCGCTGGCCAGATTCATCAGCCATCTTGTTTCAAAATGGTGGCCATTAAATTAAATAAGTATATATATATTTAAAGTGAGGTGCAAAAAAATTAGAAATTGAAAAAGGTTTCTTTCTTAAGTATTTGCCCTTAATATAAGGGTTCAGGAGCATTTTTTGTTTGTCTTTACCTTAAAAAATGGCTCAGATATAGCAGTTTCAATTTCTATTATGGGTGACATTTTGAAAAATCTGATTTTTGCATGCGACAGCACTCGTATATATCAACCGATTCCGATGTGAGTGAGCATGTGAACAGCAATTACTAAAGTCTCGACCAAGTTCACTGGTTAGCCTCATCCACCATGTTGTCTTAAAATGGTAGGCACTTTAAGAAATCGCCGAATTTGGCAGCCAAATATGAGTTACTTTAAAGAAAAGCAGCTTGGATAAAGCTGACTAATTTCGCGAAATTCTCATTCATTATATTGATAAAAATTAGTATTGAATCTCCTATATTCAGTTTCCACTATATTGAGCTTAGTGTGTTTGAATGATATAAGTTGGCTTTTTTAAAATAAGGAATATGAAAGCTACCTCTTCTTCCCGGCACTGGACTTTTTAAGCTTATTTCTGCATAAGCGCTGAAAAATATCTGACCAAGGGCGCCATGATTAGAAAATCACGATATAGTTTTTTGAAATTTTATTTTAGAGAGGCGCTGAAAAAAATCTGTCCAATGGCGCCAAGATTAGAAAAACACAATATTAGTTTTTCGAAATTTATTTTTACAAAGGCGCTGAAAAAAAATCTGACTAAGGGCGCCATGATTAGAAAAATACGATAATTAGCTTTTTGAAAGGCATTTTTACAGAGGCGCTGAAAAAATCTGACGAAGGGCGCCATGATTACAAAAACACAATATAGTTTATTTTTTTAATTTACTAGGGGGCTCGGCCCCCTACGAGCTACGCTCGCCAACCCACGTCCAGACACCACAGACTCTAAATGCACGCTAATTTGATCGGCTTTAAGAAGATTTCGAAAGAATGATCTCCCTATAAACGGATTTCTATTCATTTCTCTTTGATTGGGGAATTTTAACGCCAAATCCGCTGCGGTACTACTTGATTATCCCGTCGACCCATTTCGCCAAATTATATAAATCGCCAAACTACTCGCCAAATTATACAAATTGACATAATTTTTATTTTAAATAACCAAAGAACAAATAAATTAGTACAACATTAATAAAAATACAAATAAAACTTCGAAATAAAAATAACCTGATGACGTAGACACGTGTAACAACATTTCAAAATAAGCTAATATACAAGGAATTAAGTAAACAGAGTCTTTGTCTCCTGGTATTTTTTAACAAAGTGAAAAGAAAGTTCTTTTAAATGAGACATTTTAAATTAATCGTTTTTAATCTGACGTAATTTTGACCAAGCTATTCTCTCTCTTTTAAATATTCACGTGAAAATACTTTTGTTAGAAATGAAATATGATTTGTGCTTTCCTAACAAAAATAGTTGAAAAGATCCTCTCAAAATATCAAATAAATGGCTAGCGCAATTTCTAAATTTAAACTGTTTTGCAATATTATTTTGTGTTCATTTTATGTAATAACTGTAATGTGACGTAAATATGACGTAATTTCTCCTATTTAAGACTTCTAACGCATGTTAATGAATTTATTATTTTACAATATCCTTTCTCTTTTAAAATGCACGTGTATACTTTTTATGACGTAATTTTTAATAAGTTCCTGCTTTTTGTACATAATTATTTAATTCTAATTCCAAAGGATTTTTTCTGTTTATAATAGTCAGGTGTAAATAAATTTTTAATTTGAAGCAAACATTATTGTTTGCGCTATTTATAAAGTTGGCAACAGTTTAAATTAGTACAATTTTCTAAAATAAGTAAAAAATATCTCTCGAAATGCCGAAAATTTGAATTTAAAATAGAAATAAAAGCTCAAAAGATGAGTAAATTTTAAAAACTAAATGCAATCTGCACACCGGGAAATTATAACGTATAAAATGATCTAAAAATGATTAAATTCCGATGTATAGTTTTTGCTCCTATAAAGCTTTTTTAATGGAACGACTTTGTCCAAATTTAGCCTTAAATATCTCTTAAAATAATTCTTCGATTTGAAAACTGTCTGCATCAGCGTGTTTATCAAACATTTCTCTATTATTAACGGAGAAAGACCTCCCGGTCACAAAAAACTCAAAACCGGCGGCGGCGGTGACAGCTGTAGTTACTTTTTTTTAGAATAGAGAGATTTTTACACAGGCGCTGAAAAAAATCTGTCCAAGGGCGCCATTATTAGAAAAACGGGATAATAGTTTTTTGAAAGGCATTTGTACAGAGGCACTGAAAAAATATTTGACCAAGGACGCCATGATTAAAAAAACACGATATTAGTTTTTTGAAAGTTATTTTTACAGAGGTGCTGAAAAAAATCTGATTAATGGCGCCATGATTACAAAAACACAGTATTAGTTTTTTTTTTAATTTATTTTTACAGAGGCGCAAAAAAAATCTGTCCAAGGGCACCATGATTAGAGAAACACGATAATAGTTTTTTGAAAGGTATTTTTAGAGGTGCTGAAAAAAAATCTGACTAAGGTGCCGTGGTTAAAAAACAGGATATTGATTTTTTGAAAGTTATTTTTACAGAGGCGCTGAAAATATCTGACCAAGAGCTCCATGATTACAAAAACACGATATTAAGTTATTTCTACAGAGACGCTGAAAAAAATCTGACCAAAGGCGTCATGATTACAAAAACATGATATTAGTGTTTTGAAAGTTATCTTTACAGAAACTCTTGAAAAAATCTGACCAAGGATGCTTTGATTACAAAAACACGATATTAGTTTTTTTTAAGTTATTTTAACAGAAACGCTTAAAAATATCTGACCAAGGGCGCCATGATTACCAAAGCCGCTTATGACAATGGGACCAAATGAAATTAAAATGAAAATTCCCTGTCTTAAATTGGCATACCTATTTTTTTTTTACAAAAAGCAGAAATGTCAAATTACCGGGCAGCCACCCAGGGCGATACAGCATTCTTAGAGCAGAACTTATTTAGGCGTATATATAAATAAGTGAATACTTAATATTATTTTTCTTAGAATTTATCATTAGTACAGGCTTTGAAACAAAGTCTGGTCCAGCATACCATGTGTAACAATGGCATATTTGATAACTTAGGTTATCTCAAAATTGGGTTATCTAATTGTCTTTGATCACACATAGTTATGTTTATGCTATACTTTAAAAAATAAGAAGCATTACTTTTTAATTTTTCAAATGAAAATATTTGAAAATTTTATGCCTTTTAGAATGCACAACTTTAAGCGTGCTTAAAGGGAAAAAATAAAAAAGTGACGATGGGCGCACCGGGCATTTGCCTCGTTGCCCGGTGGGCCAGTACGACCCTGCTGCGATCTGTATATTGCAGCAGCATCGTTACATATTTAAGGGATACAATATTTTAGCTCTTTTTTAAGTATTACAGAGATAGCTGATTTCCACACTATGTATTCTAGTCGCTATAGTTATAGTGTCTAGAAATATAGGCCGGGATCCAGGTACATTTTTGCAAACAGTGAAAAGTTAGCAAAAATTCTGGCTTCTGATTGGTCAATCTCGTTACGATAACAGAGAAAAATCTACCTAGATCAAGGTCATAGCGTGGAAACCGGCTATCCCAGTAAAGCTTTAAAAAGTGCTAAAAATTTAATCCCATAAATATTGAAAAATACTGAATGACAAATGTCGATAGCAGTAACATTTTCTAGATCTTCTCTCAGCGAAACGTTTTCTAAATTGATTTCTTTTGAAATAGTTACGTTGGAATTACCATATGTCGCTGTAATCGACATTCGTCGTTCAGCCTCGTTCAACATTTATGGGATACAATTTTTTAGCGCCTTTTTAATAAGCCGATTTTTAAACTATATCTTCTAGAAACTATAGCTCCGTTATAGCATCTAGATTATATGTTGTAGAAATCGACTATCCCAGCAATACTTAAAAAAGCGTGGAAATATTGAATCACTTAAATGTACAATGATGTTGAATTCCAAACAGCCATTTGCATCGACATCTGCAGGGTATTTTTTAAAGAAGAAAGAGAGAAGTGTAATGCCCGCTACAGCGTCTAGAATGCATAATGTGGAAATTTGCTATCCAAGAACCGCTAAAAAGATGTATCCCTTAAATGTGCACTGACGCTGAAATCCAGGGAGCTGATCGCAACGACATCTGCGAAATATTTCCAAATTTCAAAGTAAACATCGTATTATTACAGCGGGTTTGACGCCAAGCACACAGGTCAGATGTATGTTAATAAAATGTAAAAAAAAAAAAAAAAAAAAAAAAGTTACAGCGGCTAGACCAAATTGTCTTGGAGTTTTGGGAAATATCCTGCAGATATCGCTGTGATCGACTCATTATTTCAGCATCGTTTGAAATTTAAGAGATCCAATATTTTAGCACTTTTTTAAGTATTACTGGGATAGCCGATTTCCACATTATATATTCTAGACGCTGTAGCACCGTAGTATAGCGACTAGAATACATAGTGTGGAAATCAGCTATCTCTGTAATATTTAAAAAAGCGCTAAAATATTGTATCCCTTAAATATGCAACGATGCTGCTGCAATATACAGATCGCAGCGACATCTGCAGAATATTTCTACAATTGCAAAGCACTGCTAGCCTATACAATGTAATACTAATAATACGAAAATCCCGCAGATGTCGCTGAGATTGACACTTGGAATTTTAGCAGTATCGTCTCACATTTAAGGGATAAAATTTTTTTGCACTGTTTGGATAGTATATATCCACACTAGGTATTCTAGACGCTGTAACCGCAGAAGCCTGTCTTTTTCGTTTGCCTCGGAGTAGATACGAGGCTAACGAGAAAGACAGGTTACCGCGGTGGGTCCGATTCTTCGTTTTTTACAGGCCGCTGGAGTCACGTGATGCCCTTTTCGCACACCTTCATTGGTGCATTCAAGAATCACGTCACTCTAGCGGTCTGTAAAAAAACAAGAATCGGACCCACCGCGGTAGCCTGCCTTTTTCGTCAGCCTCGGAGTAGATATAGATGACGTCATTTGAAGCTGCTCCTAAACTGGGGCCAGCTCATCACCTTACACGGAGCTGATTATCTGTACACGGCAATGGACACAAAAAAATCGGCGCGCCGCTTTGTACTAATCATCGTGTAAAGATGATCCAACTCCGTGTGACTTTTAAGCTACGTTCTGACTTGTATTTTGCCTCCTTCTCTAGTATTCTTGGAAAATCTTTTATTCTGAAATCATCTGCGGTTTATTCACAAAAGAATGAGGGGAATCAACAATGGGTCAGGAGATAAGGAGCTCGACTCTACTTGAAGGAAAGGTTCCTCTTTTGCGGGACATCAGTCCCTTTCCTGCTAAAGTCGTTAAAAATCAAAGACACCGAAAAGCCACAAAAAACGAAGCCGACACTGAAATCAGTTAGAAGGATAGTGGGTACGCAGCCTTAAACGTCATGAACTGGCCTATTATGTCATTGGACGCGCTAACACCTACCCTCCTGGGTCCGCCATATATAGCGGCATCTTGCACTGGAGACTGCTAAATGGGCTGCTATCGGTCAAAATCAAGAGAGAAAATGGCAGAAGAGGGGGAAAGAACTCGTTTTTTGGTATCTAGTTTTTCTCACGGGAAGATGGACATGTCTGCTCCTTTCCTTTCATAGCTTCATGGTGGTGAAAAAAGCCAACGCCCCATAGATATTTGAGAAAGCCTTGACACGGGTCAGGAAAACGTCCTACAAAGCAGGCAAAACAAAGAAGAAAAATCATTCATTGGCTCGTTCATATCCACGAGTCAATGAATGATTTTTCTTCTTTGTTTTGCCTGCTTTGTAGGACGTTTTCCTGACGCGTGTCAAGGCTTTCTCGAATATTTAAAGGGCGCTGAATAAGCCGGGATCAAGATCGATTTTTCGCTATTAGCGAGATGAGATTGATCAGCCAGAAGCCTGCATTTTTGCGAACTTTGTGATGTTTTCAGTAAACACCGAAAAGCCTGCAAGGATGGAGGCTACTGATTGGTCAATCTAATTTTACTAACAGAGAAAAATTTATCTGGATCCCGGACATTAACTTTGGTTGGTTAAGACGATTATGGATAAAATAGCCAATGTTTGTTAACTTTTCTGGTTAGTTTAATCGAAATCTTCCACGTCTATTACTTAAAACTGAGTTACTGTACTTTGGACAAAAACTTGAATATGAATACACGACTTGTGCATATGTCACCACTCGTACATATAAATTTTCTCTCTTATGAGCATGATTCTAAGCACAACTTGTTAAATTGAGTATCTGGGTATTAGAGAAAGCAATATTGGCCCACCGTGGCTGAGTGGATAAGACACCACGCCGCTAATCGCTTGAGGCGGGTTCGAAACCCGCCGTGATCCCCACGTGATCTGATATATGTGTTCAATAAAACAAACAAACAAACAAACAAGCAAGCAATAGTGAAAGGTACAGTGTCCATGGAAACAACGACTTCTTTAATTCGTATAGAAAATTAATGAATAGTTGTAAATGACTTGAGTTTAAAATGTAGGCAAATACTCTGGAAATATCAATGGCTCCCATCTAGTATTTTACAAAAGTAATTTAATAGATTCACATGATGTATAAGTTGATGCAACTCTTAACTAATGAAAATTCTGCAACAAGTCTTATGTGGGAAGATCTTTTCGATGATTAATCCCGAATTCTAAGAACAAAACGAAGTTTTTAAGCGCTCTTCCTCCCCCCTCCCCCCTCAAAAAAGGAAATACAATAGAAAGATATAAGTATTTGGATAACTTCAGTGTGTCAGTGATCTTCTGTCAGAGTTTAGAAAAGGTGTCTGGGTATTAAAAAAAACATAAAACAAATTTGACAAACGATAAGACTATAGATTTCAAGCAATTTTTAACCGGAAAAAATTTAATTCTAATGTATATGCGGCTTTAATAATAGACTATTAAAGATAATCAATTTAGGGGAATTTTTATACGAAATTATATTCTCACATTTATGCAAATAAGTATGGATAAACAGACTTGAGTAAAATTACATATTTATTTTTTCTTCTCTATAACACGATCTAAATGAAGATGAAGTTATATGTACAGTTTATATATTTAAACTTTTAGATTTATTTTATCAAAAATGTTTCATCATCATGTCTAGAATTGCTAGATTTACAAATCTTTAAACAGATCTTCGATTCTTTAGATGCCTACGGGGCTTCATTCTCGGATTATCCGTAGGTATTTGTAAAGGTAAATTTATTTTGCAAAACCGCCAGCAAAAAAAAGTTAGAACAAACAATTAACTGTATATATATTTTTTATTTCGACTCTATCTGTTTTTTACTAAATTTTCATCCTTCATAGAAAATTTTAAGGAGATATAAATTGAGATAGACTGACACTTTGCAAGAAGAAATTGACTTTCCTTACTTTTAAATTATTAATTACTCTAAAAAATGAATGATAGGTAAACAAAATGTATAATATTGTGTTTGCTCCCTGCTTATAAAGGCTATACAAGGACTAATTTTAATTTGAGCTAGTAGAATTATTTCAATTATATATCATTTGTTTTAAAAAAAGAACTGATATCTACTAAAAAACAACTTTTCAAAAGTAAAAAAAAAAAAGAAAAGAAAAGAAAAGAAAAAAGGTGAAAGTTGTGGCTAAAAAATAGTGTGATATCAAATTTCCAAGCTTATATTATGGTACTTATTTAACATGCTTTATTAAAAATTTACCATATGTAAGTCAAGTACCTAAGCATGCGTTGATAGAAAGCCTTTTCTCCTTTACTAAATACATCATAACGTGTTTCAGAAAATTATTTTTTTTTTAATTATGCATGATGGGCTTGGCGGCTATCTTTCCATATTTTACACAAATTTCTAAGCAGACAAGCTCGTAATATGTTTGCATTATTAAGAATTTTGAACTTCGAGTTTTATCTACAGACAGATAAATTAAGAAAGTCTTTTATTTTGAAAAAAAAATTGATTTTTACTGCTTTAACTAATTAATTAACCCCTCCGAAAAAAAAGAATCATAAGATGAAACCTGAAGGTACTTCAGCTTTATTTTAAGACACAAATTTCTAGGCACTCATTTCCATAAATTAAAAGCATAAAATGTTTGTCTTAGCAACAATTTCGAACTTCCGATCTTAACAACGTACTTGTGTGCTTAGAAATTTGTGTAAAATATGGAAAGATGGCCGCCAAGCCCATCATGCATAATTTAAAAAAATTTAATTTTCAGAAACACGTTATGATGTATTTAGTAAAGGAGAAAAGGCATTCTATCAACGCATACTTAGGTACTCGACTTACATATGGTAAATTTTTAATAAAAAATGTTACACACTATTTTTTAGCCACAACTTTCATCTTTTTTCTTTTCTCTTTTCTTTCTTTTTTTTTTTTTTTTTTTTTTTTTGGTTGGCTTTTTTTTCTACTTTTGAAAAGTTGTTTTTGAGTAGATAATATATACAATTTTTTAAAAAGGATTTTTATTAGTCGAAAATTGCTGTCATGACGTCGGACCCCGCTAAGTAATTTGTCAGGGCCCCACGCGACCTTGCGCCGACCCTGCTTTCAGGTAGTGTTGTTAGGTCCAGTCTCACAAAAGCGGGACAGGTACACAAAATAATCGGAACAACGTCTTCTAACTCAGGATATACAAATATAATTTTCCCTACGAAAACGGAACCTGTGGATAATGGAATCTAGTCTTAAATGTAAAAATTTCACTGTCCCTAAAGTAGGAGCATATACCTTCTAAAACGAAAACTTCTTTAAAACGGAAGCAAGTTTTAATACGCTTAAAAAAACAAAGAAACATACAGTAAAGCCTGTGAAAACGAAATCGCTAGCGATTGAAACAAAATTCCGACTTGGCAATTGTAAATTGTATAGTATTCCTACTTAAACCATATTAGCAAAGTAATAATATCAATATTTCTTCTATATTTTTGCTATTTTTCGAGCAGTGTTTAAATATTGGTATGAAATTCAAATTCAACATTGGAGTTCTTACATTTTGCAACAATTGTGCTATTATCGGCAAACGGTATTTAGCTAACTTAAAGCTTTTAAAATATGGGCATTTCATGACGAACATCTGCAGCATAAAGCCATTATTTCACAACTGGCATATCATTGTAAATCTACCCTATATATATAAAATCCTAATGAAACGAATTTATGAAACGAATATATGAAACGGCTGAAATGTGTATCGATTCTTTGAATCGACTGATTAAACAACTGATTATGTTTCACGGCGATTTTCCTAAAATATGGAATACTTTGCGATGAAATTAACACCAAAAATCCGTATTGATCCACAGATCTCAAAACTGGTATTAGAATTTTTAAATTCGAATTAGTTTTCGAAATATAAATTATTTTCTAATTTTAAATACATTTTTCTAATGATGGCAACTCAAATTTTAATCATAACAGATATTTTTTTTTTCATAATTCAGAAAAGGTTACTATTTTAAATTAATTTGGCGACCAATTTGGCCTCCTTTAAATATATGCTAAGAACAATGCTTTTTTTTTTTTTGTATTTCGTTATCATTTTATTTAATACAAAACTTTCATTTAAAAATGAAACTTTTAAATTGATGGCTTTCACTTCTTTCTTTAAAAAAAAAAAAAAAAAAAAAAAAAAAAAAAAAAACGAAAAGAAAAATATTAGGCACAGATGTCACATATGCACTGGGGTACCTAATTGTCGCAAAAATAGCATTATTTTGATTGACATGGCTATTGTCGTTTATTTAATAGTAAATGTTTATTTGTTTTTATTCCTTTTTTTTATTTATATAAATTCTTTTGTTCTATAGTTATTAATTATTTTTTTGCTATTTCCTTTTGAAATAATAGAAAATAATTAAAAAATACGGTACAACGTAGTTATTCCGTCAACCAATTTCGCAAATTATATAAATCGCCAAACCACTCGCCAAATTGTACAGATTGACAAAATTTTTATTTTAAATAACGAAAGAACAAATAAATTAGTATAACATTAATAAATATAAAAATAAAACGTCGAAATAAAAATCACTTGATGACGTAAACATGTGTAACTTGCTAAAAGTCAAGAGAATGTGAAATTTTCGATCAACCGTTATTGGCATTTAATCGTATAGTTCGCGATAGATTTTGGTCGAACGGATAACTAAGTAGTACCAAAAATACATATGTAACTGGTATTCGAAAACGAGGTTTTCGCCGAATTTTTGTAAAAAAAAAAAAATCATGCCAAACATGCAGTGCGTTTATGACATCTGGCGAAATATTAAATTATGTAACAAACCATGACATTTAATTTCAACTTCAAATCAATGTTTTATCACTCGAAAAATAAAAAAAATTCTAACTGGCGAGTTGCAAAAAAGATATTGGCGAGATTTGCACCCGGCTTTTTTTTTTCTTTCGGCACAGATGTCGTATGCGGCCCCACATTGGCGCGATTTTTTTCTGACGACAATGTCATATACGCAACGGGTACTTAACTGGCGCCAAAGTATTGTTATTTTGCTTGATATGGTAAGCCGGATGTTGTTGTTTATGCTGTTGATGCGTTCCCCAAATTGGCGGTGGAAAAAAATCGCGCCAATATGGGGCGTATATGACATTTGTGCCAAACCTTCATATGAAAGGCGAAGGGATCAGACCGTATTTGTTTATGGCATTTGATGACTTGAACTATTATAATATAGATGAAATGATGGGGATAGAATAATATTTGGCGACTTATCACCTGTGCCTAGATAACATTAAAATATCAAAATGGCACCTAGAGTATGAAAACGAAGTCTTCCGACGGGAACTGTTGATGATAGTCATATGATTTAGGCTATTGTTATAGAGATTGTTTTAAAATATCGGGAAACAAAGACTCTGAATACTTAAATCATTTTATTTTAGATTCTTTTCAAATGTTTAGCTGATCCTCTTTAATCAAAAACGAAAACAACCATTGGATGTCTTAACAGCAACTGATTCGCCCTTAAATTTTTACAATCAAAGGGAATTGAATGGAAACCCGTTTACAGGGAGATCTGCACAGCTGTTTTCAGTATAATTTAATCTTCTCTAATATTTTTAAAACCCATCAGATTAGCATGTTTTTTTATTTTTAAATTCTGCGGTGTCTGAACGGGGGTTGGCGAGCGTAGCTTGCAGGGGGGAGGCCCCCCTAGTATTAACTATATAAAGACAATATTTTTGCAATGTTTCCATTTCATAGTAAGATATTAACTACATAAATCTAATATTGAATCAAAATAGGATTCCATTATATTGTTATTATTTACCATGAGTGCAAAATTGTATAATACTGGGCAAATATTCATTGCTACTAGAGAGTAAATGATCTTCTTTCGAAAGATCAAAATAAATGCGGAGAATGTACAGAAATTCATTGGGGCCTACTGTATTAAGTTTCAAAACAATCTTCCTTTTAATGGGGTAACATATTGAGGCGTTATACATGCTAACTAAATGTACCTTTTCTGCAAAACCAATCATCCGATCACCTCAAATTTTTAGCCCCCCGGTACGGTATGCTATTTCTTTCTCCCAGCTTATTTTGTCTCCAAAAAATAACTTTACCTTACAGAAGCCAACCTTAAACAAAGCAGATGCATCATTGAACGATTAAATGCTCTATAGCAATTTTTTAAATTTCTAAGAATCGCACATTTTCAATTTTTATACCGTCGTATATAAAAAAAAAAAGTACTTTTAAATGCAATTTGTTTGAAAACTGTATCTCCATTTATTTTTGAAATATTAATTTTTGTAGTTTTTAGCACAATTTGTTTAATTTTGGCAACTCAAGTACTCCTTTATATAGAAGGTAAAGAGAAAATAGTTGAAAAATAGCAATTATATCTTTTTATTGCCCTTTTCTCATAACAACCGAAAGGAAATATAATTAAAATACGTGCTATTTTGGAAAAATATAAACGAATAATTTATGTTAAAACATGGAGCTATTATAAACTATATTTAATTTTAAGTATCTGTAGACGCTTTCAGTGTGACGTCAGTCATGACGTTTTGGTTGGAAACTGACTCCAAACAATCGGTTGCTGTGCGTCATTTCTTTTTAAATATAAATCGTGGAAAATGTTACCAGTACATATCAAGTATTAAAACACTTGGATGTGAGATATAGATATAAGATATAGCTGCAACACACAAACAAAATAGAAAATACAACGTAGGAATCGTTTGTTTGGAGTCAGTTTCCAACCAAAACGTCATGAATGAAATCGTCTATATTAGTGTTACAAACAAATGAATGCCTATGAATCATGAGATAGCCTTTTTTTTGTCGAGTTTCTGTAATGACGGCATCTTTTTGCTGCATTTGTGTATTATCTTGCGATAGTGACATCCTATGCATGCTTCACTGTAGATGTTTAAAAGTGGATCGTAAATGTGGAATTCTTAAGAGGATGCGAATGACGTCATTTTACATAAAATAAAAGTGTGTGCTTTAAGTCTTAAAATTGAAATATGTTTTATATTATTTATATATACATATATTTTTTTTTCGTCGGGGGAGACACTAAATTTTGAAAAAACAGAATTCCTGTTTTCTAGTCCCTATAACTTTATTGAATCTATATTTATTAATGAATTAAGTATTTTTAAAAAGAATAAATACACTAGAACCTCTTTTATCCGAAACATTTTAACTGAATTTCTCGGTTAACCAAAATCCATTTTAAAACTTCTTTTTTTATTATCACATTCTTTGTGTGCAAAATCCATTTTGAAAGCTTTTTTTTTTTTTTTTTTTTTTTTTTTCCTATTATATTCTCTGTGTGCAAGCTATCCTTTCCATACACCCTTTCAAACATAATAAAATTGATATGCATATATGAGGGCACTAAAATATGCATTCGGTAGAATATGCGGTACAAAGAGTCTATATATATTACGCTATTGTACGTGGCACAGAAATCGCGATTATTTGTTAATTGTTTAATGGCAATGCCCGAATGAAACGCATCTCATTGGTTATTGAACAGCATTTAAAGCATTGTCATACTTATAAGGGGGGGGGGTACCATAGGGGGACTATGTTCTGTCGCCAAATACTGCCAGGTTTATCGCCAATTTAGCGATGTGTCGCCAAATATGGTGGCCAAAATTAGTCGCCAAAAGTGACGCCAACTTTGCGATATCTCTAATATTTCGCCAAATTCCCATAGTCTTCCATTGTAAACCAACAAGGTTTATTTGCTTACAGAAAATAAACAAATTGAGACATTTTAATGCAACAAAAACTAATATTAGCTTAAGGAATAATATTAATTATATTTAAGGGAGTCCAAGTAAATTAAATTATGAATAAAAGTAACATGATACAATGCTTTCCCAAACATAAATTTTAAGGGAGATCAAACTGGCCGCCAAGGGCGTCTAGTAGTTATTATGCATTTACCTGGCCACACAAAAGAATTCCGTTACATAAGGTTATAGATGGAGCGGGGGAAATTGTTTGCGCATTGTTGTGTATTTCAATTATTTTAAACTATTTCATATATACTGAAATTAATATATGTCACTGAGGTTTACTATAAGTTATTTCATGTGTAATACGAACTGCATAGCATTTACAGGGACACACAAAAGATTTCAGATACTATATTGTATCCGAATTACTGTATATTAGCAACGATTGCTGGAAATGCATTTTTAATTGTGATATGCGCTTTTAAGTTTCACTATATTTATGCATACTATATGGTGTGTTTAAATGCTATATACAGAAAAGAATTCGTAAGTGTTACTTATAGTATGAGCGTAAATTACTTAAAGTGTGGCTTTTAAATGAGTTATGCATTTTTACGCTGAACTGCATTTAGTTTACTAAGAAATGTTTATAGAATATAGATAGAATGATATACAGGGTCACGCAAAGTATGGGATACAAGGCCGTCTATGGATGATAATTTCTGGAAATGTGATTTCAGTAGTTTTAAGAGTGTTTTAGTTTCAATTCAATTTTAGCTAAATTGTGCCGTGTAATAAAGGTACTAGGTAGACTACAGAGCTATAAAAAAGTATTTAAGCATATTTCCATCTATTAGTATAAATTGCTGAAAGAGAAATTTCAACCTGATATACGTTTTCTTGCTAAACTAAATTTTCCCATTATATTATATACTAGGGGGCTCGGCCCCCTACGAGCTACGCTCGTCAACCCCCGTCCAGACACCGCATACTCTAAATGCACGCTAATTAGATCGGCTTTAAAAAGATTTCGAGAGACTGAATTATAATTTAAAAAACAGTGGCGATCTCCCTATAAACGAATTTCTATTCATTTCTCTTTGATTGGGGAATTTTAACGCCAAATCCGCTGCGGTACTACTTGATTATCCTGTCTACCAATTTCGCCAAATTATATAAATCGCCAAACCACTCGCCAAATTATACAAATTGATATAATTTTTATTTTAAATAACGAAAGAACAAATAAATTCGTACAACATTAATAAAAACACAAATAAAACGTCGAAATAAAAATAACTTGATGACGTATACACGTGTAACATTTCAAAATACGCTAATATAAAAGGAATTAAGTAAAGAGAGTCTTTTTCTCCTGGTATTTTTTAACAAAGCGAAAAGAAAGTTCTTTTAAATGAGACATTTTAAATTAATTCTCAAAATATCAAATAAATGTCTAGCGCAATTTCTAAATTTAAACTTTTTTGCAATATTATTTGGTGTTCATTTTATGTAATAACTATAATGTGACGTAAATATGATGTAATTTCTCCTAAGACTTCTAACGCATGTTAATGAATTTATTATTTTACAATATCCTTTCCCTTTTAAAATTCACGTGTATACTTTTTATGACGTAATTTTTAATAAGTTCCTGCTTTTTATACGTAATTATTTAATTCTAATTTGAAAGTTTTTTTCCTGTTTATAATAGTCACGTGTAAATAAATTTTTAATTTGAAACAAACATTATTGCTTGCGCTTTTTATACAGTTGGCAACAGTTTAAATTAGTACAATTTTCTGAAATCTGTAAAAAATATCTCTAGAAATGTTGAAAATTTGAATTAAAAATAGAAATAAAACCTGAAAAAATGAGTCAAAATAAAAAAATTAATGCAATCTGCACTCCGGAAAATTCTAACGCATAAAATGATCTAAAAATGATTACACTGCCATGTATAGTTTTTGCTGCTATAAAACTTTTTTAGTGGAACGATTTTGTCCAACTTTAGCATTAAATAACTCTTAAAATTATTCTTCGATTTGAAAACTGTCTGCATCAGCGTGTTTATCAAACATTTCTGTATAAAACCACCGATTTTCATATTTTTGTATGCATTATTTTTGTTAATATTAACGAAGAAAGGCCTCCGGTCACAAAAAAATCAAAACCGGCGGCGGCGGCGGCGGCGGCGGCGGCGGCGGTAGTTACTTTTTTTTAGAATAGAGAGATATATCAACCTAAAGATCAAATACAGGGCTGTTCAAAAGAATTGAAATACATAATTGGCTTTGGACGGTAACTGCTAAAATCAGTTTTTCAAATGTTTTATTTGTTTTCTAAAATGTTTACTTAATTATCTTATTTACCTGATTTCCCTGAATAACGAAGTTTTGTTAAAGCATTCAGAAAGTGTTTCATAATCTATGCTTAACGCATGCTTTTTCTTTCTTATCTTTTAATTGCATTTATTAAACAGGAGGTGAAATGCATTGGTTAATCACGTGAAATGTTCTTTAATAAAGTGCTGTAAAAGACTGATTTTTTTTTAATCTTAAAAAATTCAAATCTTATCGAGGGATTTCAGTAAAATCTTGGACATTTATATAGATCAGTTTGCAAACTTTAATTTTGTAGATAAACGAGGCTTGTTTTTTTTTTTTTTTTTTTTCACTACCCGATTACGTTCGAATTGGCTCACCATTTCGGACGTGTTATAACAGATTTTGAATGTTTTTTGCTTTTGTGTGTCCCAGTAACACATTAAATACTTAATAAACTATAAAAGTTACATACGTGATTAAGGAACTCATTCCAGATACTTTCAAGATCAATATACTGCCCTGCTTGGTTCAATATTTTGGACGTTATCGTATAACAATTTTTGAATTATATGTAGATAGAGATATAAACGGTGTAATTGCAAAATGTTGATATTCTAAAAAAAGGTAACTTACGCTGTCACTGCCGCCGCCGCCGGTTTTGAATTTTTTGTGACCGGAGGTCTTTCTCCGTTAATATTAAGAAAAGTACTGCATACAAAAATATGAAAATCGGTGGTATTATAGGGAAATGTTTGATAAACACGCTGATGCAGACAGTTTTCAAATCGATGAATGATTTTAAGAGATATTTGATGCTAAAGTTGGACAAAATCGTTCCATTAAAAAAGTTTTATAGTAGCAAAAACTATACATGGGAATTAATTCATTTTTAGATCATTTTATACGTTAGAATTTTCGGTGTGCAGACTGCATTCACTTTTTTAATTTGACTCATTTTTTAAGGTTTTATTTCTATTTTAAATTGAAATTTTCAGCATTTCGAGAGATATTTTTTACTTATTTTAGGAAATGGTATTAATTTAAACTGTTTCCAACTGTATTAACAGCGTAAATAATAATGTTTGCTTCAAATTAAAATTTTATTTACACGTGACTATTATTAACAGAAAAAAAACAACATTCAAATTAGAATTAAATAATTACATGTGAAAAGCAGGAACTTATTGAAAACTACTTCATAAAAACTATATTTACATGTGAATTTTATAAGGATATTGTAAAATAATAAATTCATTAACATGCGTTAGAAGTCTTAAATAGGAGAAATTACGTCACATTTACGTCACATTACACTTATTACGTAAAATGAACAAAAAGTAATATTAATATTGCAAAACAATTTAAATTTAAAAATTGCACGAGACATTAATTTGATATTTTAATATCATATTAATAAGATTAATATTACTTTTATTGAACGCGTTTAGACTGCTTTCGAGCGATTATTTAGTAATGTAATAAAAATAAAAAAGATTACTAGCTGAAAATGAAGTGTCATCAACAAAAAATATGATTTGAAAGAGAAAAATCTGTGCAGCAGAAAATAAAGAAATTGCTTAAATGGTTTAGTTAGGATTCGTTAACCTTCTGTGTCGTTTCCGTCAAAAGAAGGCATTGGTATTTGTAAAATATATTTGCATTTTGATGCAGATTTGCTTATTATATTAGCTTATTTTGAGATGTTTAACTGGTTTTATTTAATCAAAGACGAAAACAGCCATTTTACCTTTTAACAGCAGCTGATTTTTCCTTAAAATTCTCCAATCGAAGAAAATGAATAGAAACCAATTTATAGGGAGATCGCCACTGTTTTTTAAATTATAATTCAATATTTCAAAATCTTTTTAAAGCCAATCAAATTAGCCTGCTTTTAGAGACTGCGGTGTTTGAACGGGGATTGGCGAGCGTAGCTCGTAGGGGGGCGAGCCCCCTAGTTAATAAAAAAATATCAATTTGAAACATTTTATCTTTAACCACTAGAACAAATGCAATCAGAAAAGTGGGAATTTCGGAACGGAGAGAAATTTATATGATTATTTATTTAATGTGACAACGAAGTTTTTTTCTTTTATAAGTAAACTGTTTTAAATATTTTAATGTTTTTTGACTTTGTGGAGCGGGGAGCAATAGGGAGTGAAGCAGAAAGTTTGGTGTGAAAGGATAATTTAAATGATTATTTATTTATTAGTGTGAACGCCCGTCCTAGAGCGGTGGTTAGAAATCGTGGATTTCCCTTAAAATATTAAATAATTGATAAAAAATATTTATGTACTCATATTTCGTAATAGAGCAATTTGGTTTTAAAATCATATAAAGTCATTAAATTGAAATACAGTTTTCAAACAATTTACATTTAAAAGTACGTCCTCCCTATTCCATGGTGTAAAATTTAAAATTATGTAATGTTGAGACGTAATTAAGTTTTGACAAAAAAAAAAAGAAAAAGAAAAAAAAGAAAAAGAAAATGGATTAATGATTCATCAAATTAATTTTTCCAAAATAAATTAAACATACAATCCTGAAGCAAACAAACTAAAGACTATGTTTATCACATTGATACTCAGAAATGTGATAAATTGCCAAATATTTTTCCCATTGACATCATTTATATTGCATTACATCACATAAAATACAAACCTTTAACTCAATTCATTTAAAAAGCATACTTTTATTTAAAATAGAAACATTCAAAATACATATATTGCATACAATTAAAATTGCCTTTCGCTCATTTCCTTTAAAATCTCTCAATTCTTTAAAATAGTAACTAACCCTGTCACCACCGCCGCCACCGGTTTTGAATTTTTTGTGACCGGAAGTGTTTCTTCGTCAATATCTCTCTATTCTAAAAAAAAGTAACTACCGCTGTCACCGCCGCCGCCGCCGGTTTTGAATTTTTTGTGACTGGAGGTCTTTCTTCGTTAATATTAAGAAAAATAATGCATACAAAAATATAAAAATCGGTGGTTTTATACAGAAATGTTTGATAAACACGCTGAAGCAGACAGTTTTCAAATCGAAGAATTATTTTAAGAGATATTTAATACCAAAGTTGGACAAAATCGTTCCACTAAAAAAGTTTTATAGCAGCAAAAACTATACATGGCAGTGTAATCATTTTTAGATCATCAGGGGCGCGCCAGAAGTATCCGGCGCCTGTGTGCAGAACTTCACTTAGCGCCCCATATACCCAAACCCCTCCTCCCTACACCCCCCCCAAAAAAAAAAAAAATTTCAATAACTATAAATACATACCTGCCAAGCCAACCTTCCGGGGTTTTCTCCAGGTCAAATAAACAAATTTTGAACCTGAAATTTTGTTTAATAAAATGTGCCTTGTTTCTATGGGGTTCTTTTTTATTTTATTTAATAAATTAAATTTCTTGTTCAAAATATTTTTGTTTGACTTTAAAAATAAGGAATGTTGACAGATATGTAAATAACGGACATCCCTAAAAAATGGGTGCTTCAGCTGCTTGCTACCTCCCACCACAATGACGTACCTCCTAAGAAATTAACTTTTACCATCTCTCCCCGAATTTTTAAGCGTTCGTCTTTATTTATATTTGTACTTAAAGCAGTTCAAACAAACTTTAATTAAGAAATATAAATGTGTTCAAATAATTAATGGTAGCCCCATGACACAAGGAAAGGGGTGCTCGTAATACGGTAAATATACATAAAGGTAGAAAAATATTTTCTCTAATTACGGAGCGAATTATAATTTTTTTATTGTAAGATACGATTTAAACAATTACCACACGTAAATCATAATTAGGGGTGCATTTTTAAATGTTTCCCCCGTCCTAGAACGATTGGTTTTATATTAGCAAATATAGAACCGCTATGCTGCTTATATAATAATTGTCAAAACGTATCTTTATCTTGTCACATGCTTAACCCTTCCTTCTTTTTCGGATTTTTTTATCTTTTTGATTTCAATTATAATTTTTTTTTTTTTGTTGCTGAAAATTAATACAGTGAAACTTCTTTTAAAGGCCACCCCTATTCAAAGGCCACCTCTATTAAGGGCCAATATTTTTAGGAACGAAAATTTTTCCCATAGACATAATGCTAAATTTACTTCTATTAGGGGCCGCACCTACCCCTCATAAAGGCCATTTTTTTCACATGTGCCTTAAACAGGTGTATTGAATTTCTGAACCAAAAGATAAGAGTTCAGCAGACAACTGCACTTGCAACAAAGAAGGCAGGGGGAGATGGGGAGGATTTAGAAACACAATGAAGGACGACAAACATGTGTTCCTCACACTTTGTTAGACCTTTCAACCTGTAGGGGTTGGGTTGGAGTTAAAACTTGACGCTTTGTTGTGGGCCCACAAAGGATAACAGGTTATCTAGAAAAACTGATTCCACATTTACTAAAACTGTGAATGCATATTGAAGCACAATTTTTGCACTTGTGTGTAAAAACGCTAGCATAAATAAATGAACTAATATCTCATTCTAAGGCATTAATAAATTATGCAAATTTAAGTAATTTGTTCCATAAAGTAAAAAAATCATGAGAAACCAAAATTGTCTGTGAAAAAATTATGAAAAGTAAACAAAATTCAATAGAAAATGTTTTCAATCATATATATAGAGTTTGAAAATGTTAATAAACAGTTTTTTCACCTACATAGGTTGTGATTTCCTTATTTTAGTTGTTGTTTTTTTAGTTGTTGTTGGCCCTATTCAAGGGCCACCCCTCATAAGGGCCAATTTTCGATGGAATGGTATGTAGCCCTTACAGAGAGGTTTCACTGTATTATGTTCTATCCCGAATACGCAAACGCAAAATAATTTTGTCATTAAGCAAGTAAGCAGCATTATCCCCTAGGTCATATAGTTTTTCAGAAAATCGCACTTTTCCGTTATACATAAACTTTACTTTGCGGGCGCTCAGTGAGGAAATTAGGGGGAGTTCGAGGTACTCATCGTCACGAAATCATCCAAGGATTGCTGATAATAATTTTCAAAGAGGATATTGGATAATTAGTAGATATTAATTAATAACCTTTCTAGATAAAGGCAGCACAGATCAAGGCGGCGATGCAACTTTGCAACATCCTTTCAAGGCGCATTTGTCACAATGTCAACTTTAAACTTTGTACAAGGTCTTTGTTTTAGGTAAAGCGAATCATAACGATAAATAGTCACCCTTTTTCATTCCAATTGAATTCAATTATTGATAAATATTAATAGAACAATGGCAAGTTTTTTACAAAGTCAACGCTTAAATTTATTGTACGGAACTTTTTGTACGCGAGTGAAACTCGCACTTGACCGATTATTCTTTGTTCAAAGCAAATCTAATAAATACAATTGAAATTTCCATGAAACGTAATTCAGTTTGAAGTTGTTCTAAAAAATATTTTTACCTCCTGAACAACATGAAACTTTCTTACATATTCATGGGCTCGTTTTTATGCGTAAAAGCATAAAATGATAGGTGTGACTATTAAATTGGTTTGGAATCGAATGGCGCTTTTAATTTTTTTTTAAGCATTGCATTTTAAATTATATCCTGTTTTATTTATTTATTGTTTCAGTTATATGTAGCCGATTAATTTGTGCTTTTTTCGGTAATTTACATGGGAACCGTGCATAACCTGGGGCTTATGTTGCTTTATCATTGTGCAATACAATTACATTCAAAATTGCATTTATTCATGCATAGGGGGGGGGGGGAACCTTTCCTCCTTCAAAATTACGTGTTATATTCTATTTCAAATCATTTTAATGCTATTTTGATCAAAATGAAGGGAAAACAGAAATCATGTTTTTCTATTTCAAATTAATTACATTCATATTTATGTCGGCGACGTGTTGATACGGCGCCACTCAAGAGACTGAACGATGAATTTGCTTTCAGTTCGATTTTCTTTTGCGACAGTAGGGTAATTTTTTATTGGCTTTTTTTTTCTAATATTTAGATATCATATCTAACCTGAAAAGAATATTTTCTGTTTTTAGCCAACGAGCATCAGTTTGAGGTTTTTTGTCTTCTATTGCGTACGAGTATAAAAGACCCGTTAGTGGTTTTTCTATTTATTTTGTATCATGAACATTGCCCATGCTAAGGTTCTGCTCTGCAGATTTACGAAGTCAATTTCATTTGTAAGTAGATATAATTGCCATGTATAGTTATTCTGATAGAAAGCAATCAAGCAGTGTTTCCCCTTTTTTGTATAAAAGCACCGAATCTTTCCGATAACTGTGTCAAATTTTTAATCTAATCTGATTTTCAGGGACTCACTACAAAAGATTGCTACTGCTAATCAGAAGAAATCGATTATAGTTTAAGATATGCACCTTTTATAGAAATTGAAAAACATTAGTCCATTTTTCAGCAAATAAATATTAATTTCGGTAAATTTCATTTTATTTTTTTTCTTAAAAATGCGTATCTGCAAACTATCCTTTTTTGTGTTAACACTATTTCCGAATCATAATCCTTACCATATTTAATCGAAGAATTCTGCAATTAATTAACATTAAAATTAGGCAAAGATTACTATTTAAAAGGAGTGATAACTAGAAAGTGGAATAGTTGACAGCTAAGTATATGCTGATAGATATTATTTAATTTTTACTTTCTTCTATCTTTACAAGAGGAAAGTATTGGATTCATGAAAATTTTCGAATTCCGGTTTTCGACGGATTTACACGTTTTAGGGGTCAGAGAACCCGAAAAACATGTTTTTACAAAATGTCTGTCTGTGAGTCTGTCTGTGTGTGACACAAATTTTGTGGGCGCTCTAGCTCAAGAACTAAAGCACGGAATTTAATAAAAATTTATATTCAGGTAGTCCCTGATCAGAGTTGGGCAAAATACATCGAAAAGTCATTTTCGATACAAAATACAAAATACATTAGTTTTAGAACCTAAAATACAAAATACAAAATACTTTTCGAATTTTAAAATATCCAAATACAAAATACATGTATTTTCAAAATACATTGAAAATACAAAATACATTTAAAATTTTAAAAGTTTGGGCATAAGGTTACAGGTCTGCACCGGCCGTGCCTGGCAGGTCAATTTTCATTCAGAACACTCTGATCGAGCCGGACCTGGATTTCACTCTTTCCGGGTCAGGCACAGGTTTTATGTTTTTCTGAAAGCTTGGGCCGGTCAGGACCTCGACATCATTCTTTCCGGAACGGGCCTGACTTCTTTTTTTACGGGCTGAATCGAGGCTTAGTCCCTTGGGGATGAGCATCTTATACATAATTTTTAATCTTTTATCATCGGTTTTTCATAACAGAAAATTTGGCCTAATTGGATCAAGAAAACGTCCTGATAAAATATGGCAAAATTTACAATAAAAAAGAACTGGTGGGGATAATCAAGATTCTGAACTTCATTCTTCATAGAGGTCTGCACTGTCCAAAATTTTCAAGCTCGGTCCCGACCCAACACGTATGAAAATGTTTGGCCCGTCCCTGCCCGGTCTGGCCTATGCAAAAATCAGTAAAATCTGGCACGGCCCAACAGTTTTTGCACAAAATGTATATTTTTAAAAATCGCCATTATTCTACAATTAAATTGCTAAATTTATTATTTTTAAAGAATAGTACATATAGTATCTCTAGGCAATGAAGTTAAAGCACAGGAAAAGAAACTGTGAAAAAGAACCTGCCTAAGACGAATCATGTGTAAAACTGAAAAATGTGTTGATCCATGCAAAATGAATATAATAACACGCGCGAAAAGAATACATTTACAACAAACTATGTACCTGCTAAGAACGAAACCTATCTATAACGGATATTCTCCTTTCCTGTCGATTCCGTCTTGGAAGATTTTATGCTATAGCATTTTTCATATATTTAAGTCTCCACACCATGGAATGTGGATTAGAATGTGGGTTAGATTTTAAATGATAACTAAGATTTTTCCATACAAATACAGATACATTTAAAAGATAAATATCGCAGTCCAGCATGTTTTCTTAAAAATGAAAAGTATAAACATGAAAAAAAGCTAAAATAAGTATTTTTTGTCAGAATTCCTCATACGAGACGATTTTTAACCATATTGGCGTAAAAATCAATATTTTGTTGAAATTCAGTTGGACCGGGTTAATCAAGGTTTTGTACGAGCTGGGATCGGGCCGAACTTTTAGCTTTTATACCAGGCTGTGCCAATATTTATTTATTTATTTATTTATTTATTTATTTTTGTACAGGACGGGACGGGCTAAAAAGATTTTTCTACGGGTTGGGCTCGGGCCGAGACTTGTTATTTCGGGCCGTGTATGTTTGCGTAATAACAGTTAGACAAAATAATAGTTTTTTTCATTTTAAACAATATAGTGAAGTTTATTTTTAAAATAGGTTAACAAACCAGCGATGTAGTGGAGGATATACGGAGATATACTCCGTATGCCACCTGGATTATTTTTAAGAAGCTTTGTACACTCTCTTTTTAATCAATAAAGTTACAGCGCCTACCTCTGTTTTCACAGCCTAAGAGAGACTGCTCAGATGAGGATATTAAGAACATAGATTCCCCCCCCCCCTCCCGACTGCTCTTATTAAGGATTTTAAAAGTGCAGTTTTTTCAGCTGGAACTGAATCCGCAGGAAACCGTGACTTTTTTCTTACGATTTCAGCACTGTTTCCAACCCATCCCGCAAGTGTCAACTAGAACAGACCAGAACTCGAATTAGGGTCAAACCAACTCGAACCCGACCCACAATGAAAGAATGAGCTTCCACCTGACCCATCTCTGATCGATGTGCGTTCGGGTAAAATCTGGTTACTTACTTGGTGCAGAACAGTAATTCACGCTCATTTTACTTCATTCCCTTAGCTATTTAATATCCCTCATTTTGACGTGCAGTACACGATGGATGATATATTAAAATTTCGTGATGATAGCTTCATTTTTACGAAAGTTAATGCTTATAAAACCAAAAAAAGGTTTATAGTATTGTCCTGTTGAAATCGAAACGTTGTCACCTTCAAACTAAACCCTTTCTTTAAAAAAAAAAAAAAAAGTAGAAGAAGAGTGAGCGAGATTGAAAATCGTAGCATCAGTTCAAGAGTTATGCATGGATATACACGAATTGCATAACCCCCCTTGTTGGAAGTCTGTATATATATATATATATAGATAGATAGATAGATAGATAGATAATTCATTAATGCCTCGATCACTGCAACTCAAATATGAGTGCTTCACATGAATAAAAAATAAGAAATAATTTAAAGAGAAATATAAAATAAACAACATGCTAAATGTTTTTGTTTAAGACCTAGGAATATCATTAAACAAAAACATAATTTGAAGAACAAATTAAAAAAACCAAATTTATTTCCTACATTGTTTAAGCCTGAGAAGGGACAGATATTAAGTTATTTCATTCAATTAGTTCTACATTTAATGTTAAATTTTTGTAACAAATTAGTTAACCCAATTGAAGATTAAAAAATAAAAATAAAATTCATACAATATGATACTTAAAACATCCTAAAAACTTAGATTCCGTTCAAATGAAATCGAAATAAATCTTAGACTTTTTCCATTTTTAATTGAAAATATTTGTATTGCAGATTTTGTATTATGTTTATGAAAATTGTGCATAAAATTATAAGATGCATGCAAAATACAAAACTTTAAAAAAAGTCTAAGATTTATTTCGATTTCATTTGAACGGAATCTAAGTTTTTAGGATGTTTTAAGTATCATATTGTATGAATTTTATTTTTATTTTTTAATCTTCAATTGGCTTAACTAATTTGTTACAAAAATTTAACATTAAATGTAGAACTAATTGAATGAAATAACTTAATATCTGTCCCTTCTCAGGCTTAAACAATGTAGGAAATAAATTTTGTTGTTTTTTTTAATTTGTTCTTCAAATTATGTTTTTGTTTAATATGTCAAGTTTTTCAATGACTACAGCACTCAGACGAACGCATTTCAAAATTAATACGGAGTATCATCATCAGGCTTTGATGTATGCGGTATTGCATCACAATGTGAGATGCAGTTTACCAATGTGTGATTCAAAATGTTTCACCACTGTAGTAATGCAGGTTGCGGTAGTTTGGACAAAAACTTCCAATCTGAAGGTAAAAAATCTATAATCAACACATAAAAAATTAACTTCACTTAAATTTAGATACCCTATTTCCCACTCAGGAACGCTATGAATGTAAATGTAAATTCTGTTGAATCCTTACTGCTAATATTTAACAATATTATAGCTATGATACAGTAAAAAATAAAAAAATGAAAGTTTTACTTGAATTTTTAAACCTTATTCTCTCCCAAAGGGTGATGCAAACACATCAGAAAATTATTACCTAAGTTTAACTTGGGGTATAAATAGTTCTCATCTCGGAAAAAAAATACATTTTAAAATTTAAGTTATGTAATTCCCCACTAAGTTCGCTACCTGCGTAAAAATAGCTATCCATTAGAAACATTTTACTAAAATATAAACTTGACCAAAGCAAAAACGTATTCTGAAAATATCCTTTTTATTTCCACTATGACGCCATATTCACCTTTTTAATTTTTGAAAAAAAAAAAAAAAAAACTATTTCAATTAAATTTTTTTACGCGGGAATCTTTCTACTAAAACCAAATAAATTATTATTACGGCTTTTGAAATTTTTGCAACAATGAAGAAAAAATATAACATTTTCTATTAAAAATGTCCGTTGATTCTCAATGAAAAAAGTGAAATTTGGAATTATTAAGAAAAATATTTGAATAATATACAAAAAAATTGGCCCTTGTTTCTCTCTGGGTTATAATTCACCCATATGCAAAAGTATTTTGTCATTCGTTTTGACCCTGACGTCAGGCAAACGTTTTTAAACTTTAAATTTATAATATTATTAGAATTAGTAAAGAAAAAAAAATGAGTGGCATCAGGGACAAAAAGGTGGGAAGAAAAAATGAAAAAGTTATCATCTCCATAGGCTTTTCTATGTTAAATTAACATTGAGAAGTGACACTGGAAATAAATAAGTATTGCGCTGCCGCGCAATACTTAAATAATATGCGGGAATGACACCAAATAATGTTTTTTCTTATTTTTTTCTTTTAGTAGTGAGCTTTAGTAATGATCTTTTAGAGTTTAATAAATTAAAAGTGCCTGTAATCAATGCATCGCTCTTCGTCATGGTCTGTCTTAAAGTTTCATCAATCTTCAATAAGTGATTTTATTAAAATGACTTTAAATTTTCATAACGCATTGACTATCTCATTCATTTATATTGTAAAACTGTATTTAAACATATACATACTGTATTTGTAATAATAAATATATCAATAAATAGAACTATATTTATAAATAATAAAATTCATTCTCCATTTAATAAATATCACGAGTGGGGTAAATTATACCTGAACATTAATACAATGAATACAAAGGAGCTATAAAAAATAATGTTTCAATCAATGCATAACCGTTATAAAACCAAAAATCTTACCTTTAAATGAGTTTTAAAGTTAGTTGTGGCTTGAAAAGTTCCACTTATAAAAGTAGACCTTGTTTTACACATGCATAATGCGTTAACTTTTTAACAACATTATCAACAGAAATTATTTTTTAAAAAATTCCCGCCTAATACAGCACAACTGTATTATCCCAAATAATTAATTCACTTGATACATTACCAGCGGGGACTGAGTCATTCTTTCATGAGTCTCCTAAATAACTAACTGCAGTATATTTCTATCGTATTTAAAAAATAGAATACACAGCAAAACTCTAAATGATTCTTCCTGTTTATCACACAGTAGTTTTTCATTCTCATAGCAACGTTAGAACTATAAAAACTAGAACGTTTTGTAATCATTCAGCAAAAATACTTCAGCAGAGCAGATGCATTCATTATAATCCTAAGACGAAACAAAACAGTCAGGCACGTATTTTGCTTTTGTGAATCTTAGATTTTGCGGTTTTAAAAAAGCAGCTTGAAATCGACAGAAATGTATTTTGAGTATTTTTAAAATACAAAATACTTGGAAAAATCATTTCAAAATACATTACCAAAATACTTTCCTTTAGTCCGTTTAAAATACAAAATACAAATGTATTTTGAAAATGTATTTCAAATACATGTATTTTCGATACTGCCCAACTCTGTCCCTGATGAAAATTGGTGCTGATTAGTTTTTGGTGTAAATCGCTCAACAGGTGGCGCTGCTATGCTGCATTTTTTTCCGATTTCCGCAATAGCAGTATCTCAAGAACTAATGCACGGATTTTCATAAAACTTCAGGTTCCGTTAGTCCTTGACATAAATGGATGCTGTTTAAGTTTTGGTATAAATCGCCCAACAGGTGGCGCTGCTAGGCTGCATTTTGCAGGATTTACACGATTTCTGCAATAGCTCTATCCTCGGCTCTATCTCAAGAACGAATGGACACATTTTCATCAAACTTCAGATTCAGTTACTCTTTGATATGAAATGATGCTGACTACGTGTTGGTGTAAATCGCCCAATAGGTGGCGCTGCTGTGCTGCGTTTTGCACTATTTCTTCAATAGCTCTATCTCAAAAACTAATGAACGAATTTTCATCAAACGTCAGATTTAAGTATAACTTGATTAATATTGCTGCTGATTATGTGTTGGTGTAAATCGCTCAACAGGTGGCGCTGCTATGCTGCATTTTTCATGATTTGTGCAATAGCTCTATTTCAAGAACTAATGCACGAATTTTCCTCAAACTTCATATTCAGTTAGACGTTGACATAAGTTGATGATAATTAGGTTCGGGTGTAAATAACCCAATAGGTGGCGCTGCATTGCTGTATTTTGCTGGATTTACACGATTTCAACGACACCTCGAGAACTAATGCACGGAATTTCATCTTTTTAGAATTCTCATGATGAGCACAGATTGCCATTTAATTTGGCACTGTGATAGCGAATTTTGAAGCATTGACATGTATGAGATAGAAGAAAATTTTGTGATGGCCACAACATACTAGTTTTATTTTGCTAAATAAAAAAAATGCTTTAAATTTTGCAAATAATGTACGATATATAAATATGCAGATTGGAGTGACAGGGGGGGGGGGGGGGGAGGAGAAACGGTACGGTTGTTAGTAGCGGTACCGCAAAATACTAGGGCTCCGGTACTTTTTTATTAGAAATTAAGCCCTGATCGTCAGTGTGTCTATCGCTACCAATACTACAATAAGATACAAGTGTTACATATTTTCAATCATTTGAATAATGGAGTCCATCCATATTTGCCACCAGCTGCAATGCGCATCCTGTTTTCGGAAAGGTTGGAAAAGCCTGATCTAGAGCAGGGATGCCAAACACGGCATTCGCGGTTTCTTTCCGAATTTGTAAAGTTTCTAGCTTCTTTTTTTCAATGTATTTCAGTCGCGTGAAGGCGCCGTTAAAACTTATGTGGCGCCCTTCGGCCGTTAACATTCAACTTATCTTTCGACACCTTGGCGCATTTCGGCTTGAGACCCCCCCCCCCCCCATCCCTCCTAAAGCTACGCCGCTGAAAAACATCTGCAAATTTTATATATTTTTAAAATAAAAATAAATTCATAAATGTATCATAAATAAACCACATTCGAGTTTAATAAATTTAAATTAAATAAAAAAAAATTCAAATATTTCAGCTTCGCCTAAAATATTTGGCGCCTTTAGTATTCTGGCGCCTGTGTGCGGTGCACACTTTGCACACTGGGTCGGCGCGCCCCTGTAGATCATTTTATGCGTTAGAATTTGCCGGAGTGCAGATTGCATTAATTTTTTTATTTTGACTCATTTTTTGAGGTTTTATTTCTATTTTAAATTCAAATTTTCAGCATTTCTAGAGATATTTTTTACAGATTTCAGAAAGTGATATTAATTTAAACTGTTGCCAACTGTATAAACAGAGGAAACAATAATGTTTGCTTCAAAAAAAATATTTATACGTGTAAATAAATTAAAAATTTATTTACACGTGACTATTATAAAGAGAAAAAAACATTTGGAATTAGAATTAAATAATTATGTGCAAAAAGCAGGAACTTATTAAAAATTACGTCATAAAAACTATAGTTACACGTGAATTTTAAGTGAGAAAGGAGTTTGTAAAATAATAAATTTATTAACATGCGTTAGAAGTATTAAATAGGAGAAATTACGTCATATTTACGTCACATTACAGTTGTTACATAAAATGAACGCAAAATAATATTGCAAAACGGTTTAAATTTAAATATTGCGCTAGACATTTATTTGATATTTTGAGAGGATACTTTTCAACTGGTATTTTCAAGTGAATATTTAACAGAGAAAGAATAGCTGGTAAAAATTACGTCAGATTAAAAACGATTAATTTAAAATGTCTCATTTAAAAGAACTTTCTTTTCGCTTTGTTAAAAAATACCAGGATAGAAAGACTCTGTTTACTTAATTCCTTTTACATTAGCTTATTTTGAAATGTTGTTACATGTGTCTACGTCATCAAGTTATTTTTATTTCGACGTTTTATTTGTATTTTTATTAATGCTGTACTAATTTATTTGTTCTTTCGTTATTTAAAATAAAAAATTATGTCAATTTGTATAATTTGGCGAGTGGTTTGGCGATTTATATAATTTGGCGAAATGGGTCGACGGGATAATCAAGTAGTACCGAAGCGGATTTGGCGTTAAAATCCCCCAATCAAAGAGAAATGAATAGAAATCCGTTTATAGGGAGATCGCCACTGTTTTTTAAATTATAATTCAATCTTTGGAAATCTTTTTAAAGCCGATCAAATTAGCGTGCATTTAGAGTCTGCGGTGTCTGGACGGGGGTTGGCGAGCGTAGCTCGTAGGGGGCCGAGCCCCCTAGTTAAGGAAAATATTGCATACAAATATATGAAAATCAGTGGTATTATAGAGAAATGTTTGATAAACACGCTGATGCAGACAGTTTTCAAATCGAAGAATTATTTTAAGAGATGTTTAATGCTAAAGTTTGACAAAATCGTTCCATTAAAAAAGTTTTATAGGAGCAAAAACTATACATGTGAATATAATCATTTTTATATCATTTTATGCATTAGAATTTCCCGGTGTGCATACTGCATTTATTTCTTTAATTTGACTAATTTTTTGAGGTTTTATTTCTGGTTTTAATTCAAATTAGCGGCATTTCGAGAGATATTTTTTTACATATTTTGGAAAATGGTATTAATTTAAACTGTTGCCATCTGTATAAACAGCGCAAACAATAATGTTTGCTTCAAATTAAAAATTTATTTACATGTGACTATTATAAACAGAAAATATAAAAAGCAGGAACTCATTGAAAATGACGTCATAAAAACTATATTTACTCGTGAATTTTAAAAGAGAAAGAATATTGTAAAATAATAAATTCATTAACATGCGTTAGAAGTTTTAAATATAATAAATTATATCACATTACATTTATTACGTAAAATGAACAAAAAAAAATTATTGCAAAACAGTTAAAATTTAAAAATTGCGTGAGACATTTATTTGATATTTTGAGATGATATTTTCGACTATTTTTGTTAGGACAGCGCAAATAATATTCCATTTCTAACAAAAGTATTTTCACGTGAATATTAAAAAGAGAAAACAAATGATGAAAATTACGTCATATTGAAAACGATACATTTAAAATGTCTTATTTAAAAAAACTTTCTTTTCGCATTGTGAAAAAATACCGGGAGACAAAGACTCTGTTTACTTAATTCATTTTATATTAGATTATTTTGAAATGTTTAATTGATTTTATTTAACCAAAGACGGAAACAGCTATTGTATCTTTTAATACCAGCTGATTTGGCCTTAAAATTCCCCAATCAAAGAGAAATGAATAAAAACCCGTTTATAGGAAGATCGCCACTGTTTTCTAAATCATAATTCAATCTTCCGAAATCTTTTTAAAGCCAGTCAAATTAGTATGCTTTTAGAGTATGCGGTGTCTGAAATTGTCTGTTTTAGAGTATGCGGTTGGCGAGCGTAGCTCGTAGGGGGCAGAGCCACTTAGTATATAACAATAAAAATAAATACCACAGCATTTCATTTCAACTTTAAAGCATTGTTTCTAAATCACACACGCAAAAAAATAACTACTATTTGCGAAAAAAACCGTGTTATTGACGAGATTTGCCCCCTGATAACATAAAAGTACCAAAAATAGATTTGAGTTTTCTAAGACTTTGCTTTTAAATTAAAAACATTTTCTCTGGTTCATAGGCGAATGACGTCAAAGGTATATTAATACTACAGGAGTTAAAATATTCAATGCGCGAAAGTTTTGCAATTTTTATCAATGAATTTTCAAAAATGAATGATTCACTACACATTGCTTACATTTGTAAAATTAATCACAATTTCTGAAATATTCTTTTGTTTATATCGGTAATCTGTTGTTGGTAGAAAAATACATTTTTTTTTTTTACTTTCTAATGCAGTTTGTCTAACAATTTTCTGACAAATATTTTTCGAGCTATTAATTTTTTTAGAAACTTGAAATGTTTCGGCAACGATTAGCGAAAAAGCCAGTCGTCAGCAACGCGTAGCTTTTTAGAAAGAGGGTTGTCACTACAGGTTATGAAATAAGGCTGAAACAAACTTAAAAATGAGAGTTTTAAAGGTTTCAAAACTTTGCGTGCCCAGGACAATTGTCGGCCAAAGGAAAATGTTAATTTCAAGGAGAGGGAGGACGATTAGATGATTGAATAATTATTGTTATGAGAAAATAACAAACGAAGCAGATAAAATTTAAAAATTAGATAATTTGAAATATCTTATACTTTGCGTACTTAGATTAGGCGAAGGAGGGCGGTAAGAAATTTTCTGGGGGTGGAGGAACGTTGGATTTATGTAAAAAAAATTTTAAGAAGCATAAATCGAGCGAAACCCATAAGATTATAACCCCTGATTTGTTAGATTATGATATTTTTAAAATTACATTGTTTTCTTATTCTACTTTTATATGTAACTAGGAAATACAACCGGGACTTCGCTTAATATATATATTTTTAGACTGTCTATTAATAAAACCTAAAAGTATTTTTTATCAAAAACATCAATAATGTATTCCAATAAAGTTTTGAAAATTATTAATAAAAGCGATACTTTCGTATTAACCATGATAACGGTTTAAACGCGTACATGTCTTACATGTTATATGTCTGTTAAATTTGTGCTTTATTTATAATACATTATTTTTCGATTTGTTTATTGATGAAGTTTTAGTTTCATTCTGGAACATTAGCTGAAACAAATGCTGAACTATTTGTACTGTTTTAAGTCCAAAGAGATTTACGACGTAGACAAATTTATCTATCGTAATCGAGCTGCACGCGGTAGAGATAGATTTAAAAGCAATTCATGCTTGAAAATGATTTTGAAAAGCATAAACAATCAGTAAGCTGAGATACAGTTTTAAAACAAATTATATTTGAAAGTACATTTTCCTTCTATACTGAAATGTAAAAATTAAAATTGTTTCCTTACATATATGTTAAATTTGTGTTTTATTTTATTTTATTGTATTTATTTATTTGCTGATGAAGGTTTAATTTCTAAATCGAAAAATAACCGATGCAAATGCTGAACTATTTATATTTTTTTAAATGAAGTGGGTTATTATTCTTTCGTAATGGGGCCTGCTCGGTTTTTCTTGCTCGAATTAGTGTAGGAGACACATTTCGTGTACATCATTATAGAAAGCAGCATTTTCAGCACTGGTTTTGTTTGAATCAGACAAAACGAATTTTCTTCAATTTGGAATCTATCTAGATCGTTTCCTTGAGCTCGATTTAGTATGGAAGGCGAATTTCGTTAAAAACGTTCTAGCCGTTTTCGATATCGTCCATAATCAGGGAAACGGTTTACTTGTTTTCTATTTCCAATATATATTAACACTCACAAAAGTATGCACAGCGAAATGGGAAAATGGCTTTGTAGATTTCTAATTTGTACTGATTTTAGATCATTAGTAAAGAGAAAGACAGAAAATCAATAATGAAATATTTTGTTGAGATAAAAGCCTTAATAAAACTTCCGGTTACGTAATGGAGCAGTAAAATTGCAAATTTCGGCGCCGATTGAATATCACGAATATTTTCCGCAACCATTTGGTAGCATTTGCGACATTTTGCGAGATCATATTGCGAAGTAACCTTCATCCATGGTGGCTAGTTGAACTTTAGTTACTCTTGCAATGGAAGTAATTCTGCCAGCGCCACCTAGTATCTGTTAAACTAAATGTGTGTTTAGAGGGACTGAGAAGACGGTCATCCTCAGGGACAAACATCTTTATTACAATAATTTACTATACAATCTATACTAATGAAGGAGAATTATATTTTTCCTATACTGTATATATATAGGTATGAATATACATTGCAAAAGTTAATAAATTTATAGAAATTTTTACAGCACACATTTAATACTGGATATGGGTACCTGGGGACAGGGACTGAAATGATGATTTCGTTTGTTTAAAGCTTAAAATTAATTATTTAGACATCATTATATGTCCATTTATCACTGGTGATTGTTATAACAAATATTACAATATATTACATTTTGTCATACTGTCTTTTGGGCATTTTTAGGCATTTTGCAAACTCAGATGAAAATAACATTTATTTTATGTGGAAATCAGCTTAGATGCTGCCCTTTATTCGTTTGCTTTGAGCGCAGAAAACCTTCAGCTATTAAAAAGTGCTGGGAAAATGTAAAAAAATCCGACATTTTAGTTTTTATGAGGAAAAGAACAGAGGTCCCGACCCAGGGACCGAAGAGGTTAAAGGGGAAAACCGGCAAATAACTATTCATTTTACAGGATTTCCCTATTTTATACGCAATTCGTGCAATCCCCCAAGCTATGTTAAACACTGTTTAATTTACCAATACTGCGTTGAGTATTACCAAAGAAATCAAGTGCTGAATCTCACGGAAAAGCCCGATTATTATCGTTTGTTTGTATTATCATAGTTGCATAATTAATGTTATTGACAAAAGAAAGAAGATAAGAGATGAAATCTTTTTTATGATGACAAAATGATCTAAACATCCTTTTAAAAAGAACATTATCGCGTTATCTTTGATGTACAGTCAAAAACGTTCTTCATGGGACCATAAAATTTGTCCCTCACCATGAAATTTCGTTGTAGTAAAGTTTTTAATTTTTCACTTTAAAAAATTGTACGGGAATCGACTAAATGTACCTTGCTTCTAATTAGAATAAAATATATTTCAGTTCTCTAAAATAATTTAATTTGATAGCTTTAACTTAATTTATGCCGTTTTAATTTCATTCATAAAGGCATAAAATTTGCATTTATTCTCCTCAATTACAAATAAATCGAATGAGTGGAAATTTTTTATTCAGAATGTGGTAGCATCCTGGACGAAAAAAGAAACCTCGTTTTTTTGACAACACTGATGTATGTAAGCGGATATAACTCAATTTTAAATTTTAACTCCAAGAAATTACAGATACAAAGATAATCAATCGGAACTTAGCAGAGCGCGAAATCTTGAATTAAAGTTATTTGATAGTATTGGCGTTTTTAAATAGAACTTATTATTTTGAGAAAACAATTTTTACTAAGAAATTGTATTTTATTTTCAATGCTGCCAGGTATTAAGGGGCTACATCACTCACGCGAAAACATTCGTTCGCTAATGTTAATTCTATGGCAGAATTTTTTTAAAGATCTCGCTTGCGTTTCCATATTTTTAATTTTTTTCTTTTTTTTACATTGAGTAGCTGAGGTAGATCTGTACAGAAGCGGTTTTTTTATTTTCGATTTTCTTTGCTTTTTTTTTTTTTTTTTTTTTTTTTTTTTTTCATGATAATACTTTCATTTTCGAAACCGGTTCTGAAAGTAAAATTATTCTAATTAAAAAAAAAAAAAAGCCTGTAAACAAAATCGCAAAGGCAAAAACGGACTTTGTACAGATCGATCTCAGCTAGCCAATGCCAATATATATATATATATATATATCTTTGAAAAATGTCGAAATGCAAACGAGCTATCTTAAAAAAAATCTTCCATAGGATTAACATTAAAGAACGGGTCTTTTTGTGTGATTGAAATAGCCTCATCAGAGGTAAAATCATCGGCCATCCTCGCCTATAAAAATCATCGAATAAGTACGAATTCTTCCATAGGATTAACATTAAAGAACGGATCTTTTCGCGTGATTAAAGTAGCCTCATAAGAAGTAAAATCATCGGCCATCCTTGTCGATAAAAATCATCGAATAAGTACGAATTGTTTCATAGGATTAACATTAAAAAACGGGTCTTTTCGTGTGATTGAAGTTTCCTCATAAGAGGTAAAATCATCGGCCATCCTCGTCGATAAAAACATCGAGTAAGTATGAATTCTTCCATATGATTAACATTAAAGAAAGGGTCTTTTCACGTGATTGAAGTAGCCTCATAAGAGGTAAAACCATCGGCCATCCTCGTCGATAAAAATCAACGAATAAGTATGAATTCTTCCATAGGATTAACATTAAAGAACGGGTCTTTTCGCGTGATTAAAGTAGCCTCATAAGAGGTAACATCATCGGCCTATCAATTACAGAACAATCCAACTACCAATAGATGGAAGCATACTTGAATACTTTTGTACAGCCCTGTATCTTACCTTATGTACACATCACGATTTAGCTAAAATTTAATTCAAACTAAAACACGCTTAAAACTACTGAAATAACACTTTCAGAGATTATCATCTATGGACGGCCACGTATCCAATTCTTTGCGTGGCCCTGTATATCATTTTATCTATATTCTACAAACATATCTTAGTATACTAAATATAGTTCAGCGTAAAAATGCACAACTCATTTGAAATATCTTTAAACTGTTAAACTACGCCTCAAACAATGTTTTCCCCTATACTATTATGAAACGGAATACTTATGTGTGGCCCTGTAAATTAATAATAAATATTCTTTGCAAGGCATATTCTACAAAATGTATAGATTAGTGCACTTCATAAATGCATACCAATTCCATTATGTTCGAAAGGTGTAACATCATTAAAATGCACTTGGAGCTATTTTTTCCCATCGGCCGTAATATAACGGAATAATTTTTACTCTCCCTGTAATTGAACTATACATCCGATTTTCATAAAATTTGTAATGACTCGACAAAATTATACAACAATTATATATTTTAAATTTCAAACGATTCAGTTGGGTAGTTTTTGTGCTGTTATATGCGGCAGGCAGACAGACCGACGGACAGACAGACGGACGGGCGGACCAGACGACGACTATAGGTGCTACGCTACGTATATTTTTTTTTTTTTTTTTTTTTTTTTTTTTATAATAACGAACGCATCTAATAAAAGGATAGAAATAGAAATGAAAAGGAATGTCTTTATCTCAGAGAGATAGATGATGAAGCTATTAAGCGTATAGAAAAAATCGAAAAATTCAGATTAGCTAATCCGAAAAAAGGAGACGGTATTCCTTTGGAATGACGAATAGTACGAATAATATAAAGTGCGTAATAGTAGAAGTACGAATAGTATAACAAATTGAGATTTAATGACGGAATAAATAAGTCAAACATCACTATTCAAAAATAATGGTGTCATTCTGAGTAAAAAAAAAAAAAAAAAAAAAAAGTCCGTCTAGCTGTCGAAACTGATGTACAGTAGATCCTCGATTATCTGATGTAATTTGGACCGACCCTCTTGCGGAAAATCAAAATTTTCGGATCATCAAGAATGCTTTAATTTTAAGAATAAGGACAAGTATATGCGCTGTTTCTTATTATGGTAACAATTACTTAATACAAATAAAACAATTACAAAATATAAACAATAGTAAATTACATGAATATTAATTGTGAAATTACGTACCTTTTAGATATTTCAAAAGGGTTTAAAACAATGTTCTGTTTGGCGCAGTTTCGATTACCTGTGCTTTTTAGCTCTATCACGAAATTAACATAGTACGAAGTTATAAACATAGTATTCATATAACAAAAAAATGACGAACAATTGGACTTCAAATGTCTATCCCCCCCCCCCCCCCATAATTAACAAAGCTGTTATGTAGTATTTATCTTCTTTATCTACCCTATATATATAAAATCCTAATGAAACGAATTTATGAAACGAATATATGAAACGCCTGAAATGTAACGATTCTTTGAATCGACTGATTAAACAACTGATTATGTTTCATGGTGATTTCTCCTAAAAAGGGAATACTTTGCGACGAAATTAACACCAAAAATCAATATTGATCCGCAGATTTCAAAACTGATATTAGAATTTTTAAATTCGAATTAGTTTTTGAAATATTAATTTTTTTCTAATTTTATATACTTTTTTCTAATGATAGCAACTCAAATTTTAATCAAACAGATATTTTTTTTTCAGATTTTAGAAAAGGTTACTATTTTAAACTAATTTGACGAGAAGTTTGGCCTCCCTTAAATGTATGCTAAGAAATGTATCATGTTACTTTTATTCATAATTCAATTTGTATTTCATTATCATTTTATTTAATACAAACAGAAACATTTAAAATAAATGGCTTTCACTTCTTTATTTTTTTTAAACGAAATGAAAATAAAAATATTAGGCACAGATGTCATATACGCACCGGGGTACCTAATTGGCGCCAAAATGGCATTATTTTGGTTGACATGGTAACCCGGCTATTGTTATTTATTTAATAATAAGTGTTTATTTACTTTATTTTCTGTTTTTAAATTACATAAATTGTTTTGTTCTATAGTTAATTATTTTTTTGCTATTTTACTTTAAAAATAAAAAATAATAGAAAATAATTAAAAAATGCAGTACTACTTAGTTATTCCATCGACCCATATCGCCAAATTATATAAATCGCCAAACCATTCGCCAAATTACACAAATTGACATAATTTTTATTTTAAATAACGAAATAACAAAGAAAATAGTATAACATTAATAAATATACAAATAAAACGTCGAAATAAAAATCCCTGGATGACGTAAAGACGTGTAACTTGCTTAAAGTCAAGTGAATGTGACATTTATCAACCATTATTGGCATTTAATCTTATAGTTTGGTGATAGATTTTTGGTGGACGGGATAACTAAGTAGTACCAAAAATACGTATGTAACTGGTATTCAAAAACGAGGATTTCGCCAAATTTTCGTAAAAAAAATCACGCCAAACCGGGTGCGTATATGGCATCTGGCCAAATATTAAATGATGTAACAAACGATGACATTTAATTTCAACTTCAAAGCAATGTTTTGAAAAATAAAAAAAATGCTAACTGGCAAGTTGAAAAATAGTTATTGGCGAGATTTGCACCCGGCTAGCGTAACAGTACCAAGAATTCTTTGCGACAATGCTTTTATGTAGTATTATTTGAAAAAAAAATTGATTTTTTAAAATCGAAATGGAAAACTTTTGGCACAGATGCCACATACGGTCCCATATTGGCGCTATTTTTTTCAGACGCCATTGTCATATACGCAATGGGTACTTAACTGGTGCCATAGTATCGTTATTTTACTTGATTTGATAAGCCGGGTGTTGTTGTTTATGCTGTTGATCTTTTCCCCAAATTAGCGTCGGAAAAAAATCGCGCCAATATGGGGCCGTATATGATATCTGGGCCAAACTTTCATATGAAAAGCGAAGGGATCAGAGCGTATTTATTTATGGCAGTTACATGATTTGGACTATTATAATATAGATGAAATGATGGCGATATAATAATATTTGGCGACTTATCACCTGTACCTGGCTAATATTAAAGTACCAAAATGGCACCAGGAATATAAAAAGCGAAGTGGTTCGCCCGGAACTCTTGATGATAGTCACATGACTTAGGCTATTGTTATAGAAATTGTTTTTAAATACCGGGAGACAAAGACTCTGTACAATTAATTCCTTTTATTTTTAGCTTCTTTTCAAACGTTTAACTGATCCTCTTTAATCAAACACGAAAACAACCATTGGATGTCTTAACAGCAACTGATTCGGCCTTAAATTTTTGAAATCAAAGGAAATTGAATGGAAACCCGTTTACAGAGTAATCTGCACAGCTTTTTTCAGTACAATTCAATCTTCTATAATATTTTTTAAACCGATCAGATTAGCGTGTTTTTAGATTCTGCGGTGTCTGAACGGGGGTTGGCGAGCGTAGCTTGCAGGGGCAGAGACCCCTAGTTTAAATATAACTTTAAAAATGGATTTTGCACACAAGGAATATGATAATTTAAAAAAGAAAAGTTTTAAAAATTGATTTCGGTTAACCGAGAGTTTCGGTTAATAGGGTTTCGGATGAAAGAAGTTCTACTGTACATAGCTTTCCAATGTTTGACATCTCTAAGCCCAAGGTTGGTGCAAATGTGCTCCTGCAATGTATATTTTCAACGTTCGTGTTTGAACTATTGAAGAAAATACAGGTGAAAATGCCAAAGGCTTGGAGGGGGGGGGGGGGGGGGGGGGAGGGCACAGATAAGTTGTCGACGGGCCACGTGCTTAACATGCCTCTTTTATAGGGACATATTTCAAAATTGTTCTTTTTTCATTGGACTTTTTTTGGGGGTGGGGGGAAGGGGGGGGGGGTTCCACGTTTTTTATTCCAAATTGCATTATTACATTTAGACCGGGAAATGGCTTCACAAACAATCACCTCATCGAGTTGACGGCTGAAATTCCAGGATTAGACAAAACTCGATTCGCATATTAAAGTGCAATTGGTCTGCCAAGTCATATCTTGTGGAAAATACTTGTAAACTCGATTGTAGTGGTTTCTGGTAGCTTTACCATTGTATTTTTCTGCTCCCAACCCTCCATGTTTTCGTACCTTTGGTTGCAGGAAAACACAATGATAAACCTACCGATCAACCACTAAAATCGGGTCTGCAGGTGGTTTCCACCAAGACATGACTTGGCAGACCAGTTGCATTTTAATATGCTAATCAAGTTCTGTCTAATTCTGGATTTTCCTTTGGAATAAACCTTGAACTCGATGAGGTGAAGGTCTGTGAGCCACCTCTCGGTCTAAATACAGATTTATTTCATATTTAGATGAGGTCATTTTTTTAGATTGATGCCAAATTGTAAAACAAAAAATATTTCCCTTCAATTAAAAAATTTATTTAAACTTTACCATTTAAAACAGAAATAAAACTTTGACATAATACATAAAATTAATCACGTGTTAAAAGCAGTAAATGAGAAAAATTACATCATAAAAATGTATTTATACATGGATATTAAAAAAAGAAACAAAACTTTAATTTAACAAAGATTTAAACAAAGATTTAAACAAAGATTTAAAATGATAAATAAATTATGTCGCTTAAAAAGCAGTAAATGGGGAAAATAACTAAAAAATTAAAATGCTCAAATAATAAAATTGTCAAACCATTTCAGTTTAAAAATTTACTGACACTTTAATTAAAAACGCATTTTCATGTAAATATTAAAGAGAGAAAGAAAACTTTGGTGAAAATTACGTCACTCGGTTTATTTAAAACAATTTTCTTATAGCGTCGTTATAAAATTCCGGCAGAAAGGGACAATGTTTACTCAACCATTTTATATAAACTGGTTCTCAAATGTGTAGTTGCTCTTATTTAATCAATCACAAAAACAACTGAAGTAACAGCAGTTGATACCACCTTAAAATACCCCAATCAAAGGGAAATGAATGGAAACCCTATTACAGATATAAACCCTATTACGCCACTAGTCGCTCAATTTTAAAGTAGTCTTCCACAATATTTTTAAAACAGAGCAAATTAGCTGTTCTTAGAGCCTGCGATGTCTCAACGGGAGAGTTGGAGCGCGTAAATCGCAGGGGGCAGACCCCCTATAGTTGATTATAAAAGAGTGGCTATTGAGGGGTTATCTGAAAATGATTGATTAAAAATATTTTACTCATGCAATTCATGTTCAACAATAAAAAAAAAAAAAAAAAAAAAAAAAAAAAAAAAAAGCAATTTATTAAATTACAACGACCAACGACCATTTGGATAATTATTTTTTCGAAGACTAAAATTTAAGACATAAAAAATCGCACGGAGTTGATCATACATTACGTACGCTATGAATTAAACATTAATAGTGTTATTACACGTAAAAATTCCAAGCGACAAAAATCGCCTGCGACTCCTACGTATTATCCACCTGAAACTTAAGTATTATCCAAGCATTTCATTGGCTGTTTGGGAAAAGGCTTTTCCAGCGTCAGATTTCTTGGAAATCTGACGACACATTTTAAATGAAATTTCATTCTTAAACTTCTAAACATCCCACAATATTACTTTTTACACAGTCGTATAGAGAAAAAAATGTACTTTTAAATGCAATTTGTTTGAAAGCTGTATCTCAATTTGTTTCTGAGTTATTAATTTTTTTTTGTAGTTTTTATTACTTTTTTGTCATAGTGGCAACAGAAGGTATCCATCTCTGTTGAAAGAAAAGGGAAAATACAGATTACTGTATAGACCAATCAGAAAACGAATAAAATGCGGATTAAACCAATAAAAACCTTCAGATATGCTTTTGATTTCCCATCCTGACGAGAACAATAACCATTTTTCCAAATGGTTAAAAAAAAATAAATAAATAAATAAATAAATAAAATAGCAAGATATGCTCATTTCATTAAATATGTAGAATCCAGTAACGTAAAATAAAAAATTAAAATATTCTGCATCCATAGATGCGGAAAAAAGTATTCTAATGAGAGGTAAGATTTTGGAAGAAATAAGTGTGCTGTCCGCAGCCCAGGCCTTGTTTTGAAAGATACAGAACTTAAGCAATACATAAACTAAACTAAGAGGTTTTTTCTTAGAACTACGCGTGTGTAAGATCATTTTTAAACATATCAAGACAAATAAGAACGGAAAATCATGCGCTCAGCAAGGATTATGAAATACTTTCCAATACATTCAGAATATACAGTACATTTACATTAACGTCTGAATTTAAAAACCATTAAAACACCAAATAAAATAAACTAAGACAGACTTGAGCACAGTTAAAAAATAAAATTTATAAAGAATATACTTAAAAACAATTAAAAATACAATATGTAAACGTTTCGCCAAGCGACACGCAAGGCATCATCAGTACAAAAAAATATCCATTGCATTTCAAACGACAGAACAAATTAAGAACAGTTACAGTTAGTTATTTTAAAAACAAACAATGTTCACTAGGGACAGAACGAGCATCATTCAATGCCTGTCACCGCAATTCAGTGAACCAAGCCTCAAGGAGCAATCTACCATGATAGTTGTTGCAACCCGATTTCAAAATCCCAATTTTCCCAATATCCTTTTTCAATAAGCATAAATTTCAATAAGATAAGTCTAAATTACCCGGTGTTGTTTATTTTATTCCTTGTAAAGATTGCAATAGTGTTTATATTGGTGAAACTGGTAGATCATTGGAAATTCGCCTAAAAGAACATACTGGTGCTTTAAAAAAGGGTAATTCAAAAATTGTCCAGCATTCACTTCAAACGAATCACATTCCGCTCATTGCGAACGCCAGTATTTTGAAATCGGGTTGCAACAACTACCATGGTAGATTGCTCCTTGAGGCTTGGTTCACTGAATTGCGGTCGCAGGCTTTGAATGATGCTCGTTCTGTCCCTAGTGAATATTGTTTGTTTTTAAAATAACTAACTGTAACTGTTCTTGATTTGTTCTGTCGTTTGAAATGCAATGGATATATATATATATATATATATATATATATTTATTTATTTATTTATTTATTTTTTTTGTACTGGTGATGCCTTGCGTGTCACTTGGCGAAACGTTTACATATTGTATTTTTAATTGTTTTTAAGTATATTCTTTATAAATTTTATTTTGTAACTGTGCTCAAGTCTGTCTTAGTTTATTTTATTTGGTTTTTTAACATTCAGAATACTCCAACAAAACTTTACCGTTTATTGATGTGAAAGATGGTGTCTAAATAACGAATTTAGAAAATGCATAATACATTTAAGAAGCTAAGTTCTGTAATTACCACCAATAATCTGAAAAATATCCAAATTGCTTTGTGCAGTCTTGACTATAATGAATAAACTTGTACGCATGTTACATAGTTTGCTAAAAGTACAATTAAAAGCATAGCACAGTTGTAAATTCCCTTTTTGCAATTTCCGTCAATAAATGGAAATGTACTCGAAATATTTTGTGTAGACCTGTATATTATATATAGAATTTATACACACCAAATCTTTCTATATATAAAAAAAAGTAACGCTTTGGAAATGGACCAATGAAAATCTGCGTAGATATTGCGAAACGTATCTGATTGGTCAGAGCTTTCTGACGCTATAAAGGGGTTACCAAAGGGGGGGACCCGGCTCTGTCGCCAATCGTCGCCATATTTGTCGCCAACTTGGCGATATATCGACAATTTGGCGACCAAAATTAGTCGCCAAAAATGTCGCTAACTCGGCGCTATTTCCAGTATTTCGCCAAATTTCCATAGACTCCCATTAAAATCCAATGGGGTTTACTTGCTTGCAGAAAATCAACAAATTGAGGTATTTCAATGCAACAAAATCTAATATTAGCTTATGAATAGAGCTTAATTGAACTATTTACATTATTTTTAAGCACAAACACTAACTATTTACAATATTCGTAACACTATATATATAATTTTATGTTTAATAATTATTATAATTATGAAACTCTGTAAGCTCTAATGATTATGTGCTTGGATATAAGGAAATAAAATTGTCAGGAGTTGGGAAGGAGCGCATTTTTACCAAATGGAATCTAAAAATTAAATGCATAGAAAATAAGGGATCGCGAATGGAAACTCGAAACAATTACGTCTGGGTTTGGCTAGAAAATAGGGATTGCTTGGCGATACCGAATGGAATCGCGAAGCGATTACGCGGGGGGTTGGTGAGCGTAGCGAGCAGGGGGGCAGAGTCCCCCTAGTAATATTAAAAAAATTCTATCTTTTAAAACGCGTACCGCAATTGAAAACGCATTTCCAGCAATTATTGTTTTGATAGTACTGTAGTACTGTGGCAGTATTGTAGCCAAGTACTTTTGTGTTTTCATGTAAATGAACTATAAAATAGATGCACATCAATTTCTACAGTAAGCACCTTGTAACGCACCACAGTGACATATATAAACTTCAATATGTTTAAAATACTAGTTTAACATAATTCAAATACACCGCAAACGATTTTCTCCCATAGAACGTAATATAATGGATTTTTTTTCTTTTTTTTTTGTGTGTGTGTGTTCTTGTAAACGAACCGTAAATGCTATGCACTTCATTTTCAATATCGAACATGTCGTTGTAAACCATAATAACATAATTAATTTAATGGCAATCTGAACGTAGAGAACCGACTGACAGACAGACAAACTGAATTCGTAAACACTTTTCAACTTATGTTGGAAAGTGTTAAAAAGCAATTCAGAAATTGTAATAATAAAGAAATACTAAATATTCAAAAACAAGTTTCTACCATTATTTTTCAAAATGGTAAATTGAAAATGTTCAAATTCCCATTATTTTTTAATTCATTATTTTTTTTTCCGCTGTTAAGATAAATTTGAAATTCATGAACATAAAACAAGAAAGATTTAAAAATTGTATTCCACGATGTTTAAAAGGGACAATTAAATGTTTGTTCTTTTTTCTCTTATAAATGTAGTGTTTAAATATTTTAAGCCACTAAGAAATAATCATTTTTACTATTTTTCTTTTTCAAAAATCATCAGAGGTAAATCAAATGTAATCCATTAAATTTCAAAATACAGGCGGCAGCCAAACGCTTCCCGATTCCATATCTTTATGTATCAATGTATCAATAAAAATCAAAAAATATATTTATTCTAATTATCATGCTTTCATATAAATTTTAAAAAATACATATAATTACTTAAAAAGGTGTTACAAATATATAACGATATTATTTAATGTAACCCTGACGAAAAGGTGATGCCATTTTTTCCCCCTTTGAAAATGAACGCGTGGAATTTTATAAAAGATCTTAGAGTTATATTAAATAATATCTTTATATATTTGTAACACCTTTTTAAGGGGATACGGGGCTAAAAAGTCTTAAAAAAAATGCAATTTTTTTATTGGCTTAAAAAAAAATACTGAGTTTTTAGCGTTAAACGAGTTGGAACTCGTCGAAACTCGACGAACTAAAATGTTTAGAAAGAAATTGTTAGATCAAAATATGATAAACCTACAAAAATAATTACAATAAAAAAATCATCCTCCATTGGTTGTCTAACTCTTAAAACAAATAATATTTTTAACCTAAAATTACCAAAATGTTATTTCCACAAACTGCAACTGCTTAAATTATTGAAAAATTAAACTGTATTAGAATACGTAATCAAGATAAATAATTATGATGAAATTATCGATAGAGGCTCTTACGTTTGTTTTTACGGGATGAAATATCAGTAAAGTGGATTTTGTTTTGTCACATCATAAAAATTCCCCCGTAAAATCTCAACTGTACGTTATTTTCACATTCTCAAAATTTACATACGCACCACTCAAGTTCACAATACAATTGTATTTTAACTCGCAATAGATTATTAATGAATGTATTTCCAAACTTACAGCCACATTTGTCCGATACAATTTTGCATATGAACATTCTCACAAACTTTAAGTTCTAATCTCAGTACCCGCGAATAAAAATTTCAGAAATTTGTCTTTAGTTGTCATAGTATTGGCCATTTATTATTGGTTAAATATTTAGTTTTATCAAAGAAAATTATCGTTTTGTTTTAAGTATGACATCATTTTTACTCACTGAATCATTTTGCCTAGCGTCTCAAACTCAATTTCAGCTTAATGTATAAATATTGAAATGTAACTGATTTATGAAGAAGAATGGGTGTTTTTTTGAATGGCTGACGTCATTTTCTGTTCAAAAATTAAAAAAAAAAAAAAATACTTTTATTTGTAATGTGAAAATGGCATCAATAAGGATATAATCAATAAAAATAAATAAGCAATGACTATTTTCACTTTACTTTTAATAGAAATGGTATACTTCAGTTGCCACAATTACAAAATTGATACTAAAAACTATAAAAAAATTAATATCTCAACAATAAATTGAGATAGAGCTTTCAAACAAATTGCATTTAAATGTAAATTTTTTCCCTATATTACGGCGTAAAAATTGAAACTGTGCGATGTTTAGAAGTTTAAAAATTTGCAGTAGCGAAAATTGCAAGATCGAAATTTCATTTCAAATTTCAGAGTGTTGCCATTCGCAGAATGACGTATGCGTTACGCACAGATATGTTTGTCCTTTATAATAGAGATACTGCAAACCGCATGCTTTTATCTTCGTTAGATCCAGAGACATAAAACTTTTTGCCTTGAGAAGCGATGCATCAGCTGGCCCGCTGACGAGAACTTTAGCTTCATTTATCTCAGAATGAATTTTTTCACGATTTGTCAACTTTAAAAGAATATATCTAAAGTTCCTTGCAAGATATATGTATGAAATTTCCAAAAGAGCTTTTATGCTATATTTCCAAAAAATTGACTTCAGGATTTTTAGTTTTGAGGAATAATTGTGAAAATATGCTAATAAATGCAAAACTCACTCATTAAAAAACTTCATTTTTTACTTAAAATTTCTTTACAAAATTCCTGATCAATATTTTAAGAAATCCTGAAGAAAAATTAAAATGACACATTTTCTGTATACAAGAATGTAAAGATTTTGTAAATCGAGTAAGTACTTCATCAAAAATTAAATATGTTTAAAATTTTACAAGTTAAATTAAAAAAAATATATTTAAAATATTTCAAATTTTTTTACATGCAATATTCTTATTATATTAAAAGACATTTCAGAAAAAAATTTCATAACAAAAATTAAAAAAAATAGAATTTTGAGCCCCGGACCCCCTTAAGCAATTATGTACGTTTTAAAGTTTATATTAATAACAAAGTATAAATTCCTTCACGACACTAGTTTTTTAAATGCAGTGTTTTGACGCTATCATGTTTCGATCAGATGAACCGGGATCAAGTATGTTTACATTCATTCTTGTCAAGATATTTTTATCTGTATTTATAAGAAATCTGTTGTTTTAGCTGCGCATACTTCATATATCTGTGCCATTTGTGTGTTTTTGGATAGTGAGCTGTGCTGCTTTTCTATTCTTTTGTTTTATGTTTACACCTGGTTACCGTGAACAGATGGAAATGTGCAAGTACATTTTCATTATGTACTTTAAAAAATAACTATAAAAGTAAAAATAGTTTTAATAAAACTTTCTTCTATAAGCATTCAGTTTGCATCCAGGGCTATAACCAGATTGGGGCTGGGTAGACTAACCCCGCGGCAATCGAAATACTCAAGGCCAGGATTCACGAGTGTGACGTCATCACTAATCGACCTATTCCTCTCTACTGTAGGAAATCACACCGGAAATTTTTGAATAGTAATTTTATTTTATTTTATTTGTGAATATCTATCATCTTATAAAACAATAATAACTATTTAAACTTACTGTGAGAATTTGGAATCCCCCAATAATCCGAATTCTCACCAGTAAGTTTAAATAGTTGTTATTATTTTATAAAATGATAGATATTCCATAAATAAAATAAAATAAAATTGCTATTGAAAATTTTCCGGTTTGAATTCCAACACTAGTGAGAAATCGGTCAATTAATGATGACGTCACACTCGTGTCCTCTGGCCTTGAGTATTCCGATGGCAGCGCTAAGTCCCTACTAACTTCCTCTAGACTCTAGAGGCTCCCCCCCCTATCTATATCATATTTTTTTATTTTTTCAACAATAGAAATATATGTATATTTCAACTAATCTAAAAAAAAAAATTATATTTGCAAAAAAAAAAAAAAAAAAAAAAAAATATTATTAAATATTATTAATTATTATTAACCGTTATTTGTTATTAATTATTAAATATTATTAAACATTTATTACTGAACATTAAATATTTTTTGAAATACAGTAAACCTTTAACATTCGTGAGGGTTGGGTTCGCGGAAACTTCCGCGTTGAGACTATCTTCGCGAGCATAAAAGGGCATTAGGTTTTATGATTTTTTTTTCCTTAATGAAAAAAAAGCAACTGAAGCGTAAAAAGTGTATTTATTAGGCATTAAAAAGTACATGCTGTAAATAAATTTGAATAATTATAAATATATTGTACGAAGTTTATTTGCTAGTTGGTAGCTGAAAAAATTTAGTGATATTCGATTATTTAACAGAACAGAACTTTTGTTTACATATAATTTTATAATATTTGTTTCCATATAAGGAAAAGTTGCTACCTCAATTTCTCTTTTAAATCTAAGATTAATCACCAGTGTAGGATCGCATTCTATTGCTTTCTCAACAAGATGTTGTTGAAGTTTTAAAATTTCACCGACAATTTTTGCAGAAAATGTTTCACCGGTAAAGGAAACATTTAATTTTAGAAAATTTATGAAATAAAAGATTTTTTACATAAAACAGAAAGAAAAACGTTAACCTCCCGTTTCAGAATTCTAGGGTTGAAATTCTCCGATGTTATACTATACAGTACAATGCAAGTGTCCAGTGTCAGTGTCCCGTAGTTTATGGAGTTGGTAAAACAAAGTGAGTTTACAAAAAAATATTCTTTATAAAACAAAATTCGCGAATAACCAAGTTAAGTATTCACGAATATTGAAATGATCTTCATTGTTTATTCACGAATAACTAAAACTCGCGAATGTTAAATCCATGAATTTCAAGGGATTACTGTATATATATTTCAAGAAATCTGAAAAAAAAAAAAAAAAAAAAAAAAAAAAAAAAACTATATTTGCAAGAAAAACATTTAGAATGTTTCAATTGCCTTTTATGCGACGGAATATGCCAAAAATTTTCTATTCAGAAGCATATTAGTCATAGGAGTATCATTATGTAGTATCATAAGATCCTATTGAGATATCGAATTCCTGGGGTATCTATAGTATTAATTGTCATTGTGGTCTTTCCTATATTAGACAAACCAAGCGCGGTTTAAAATTTCTAATTAAAAAGTATACAAGTAACATGTTCAAAACGAAGAAATTAACAAATCGGCCATTGCTAAACATTTCTGGAAAATGACTCACACCTTTGGCTTTAGCTCATCGAAAATTTTCTCTAAACCTACTCCCATTGATAAACTTGACTCTCGTGAAGCATTTCATACCTATGAAATCTTTAAAATATTATTAATTGTAACTTCGCTATTCATCCGTTGTCAGATTGTTGGGAAAAGTATATAAAAATCTCATGTTCATACATTCCACTTGCAATTTTTCACATTACCAATTTTTTTTCTCCATAAAATTTCCTATTGGTTGTTCCCTAAAATTTGCTGTAATTCTATTCATCAATAAACCTACTACTTCAATCCGCTTCTTCTACATTTATATGAGCCAATTCCATCATTTTCTGCGCTGATAATGGTACGCTGTGACTACCGAAACTAGTTTGCAACAAGTAAAAGCATTGTGGTACAATAAACTTTGTTTTCTTCCTGTTTATAAGGAAAAGACATTGCTTGGACGACATTAATTACTTCATGCCATGGGTGTCAGCACATGGCTATATTAGGAAACCGGAGGAGGTGTGCCTTCCCGTTTGGTTTTTGAATTTTTTTAATATATTTTTTTCTTTAGTTCATAACTTTGAAAACATTTTTTCCCCAGTTGGTCTTATAACAATTAAATATTAAGCGAAGAAGTATGATTTAGGTAAAAATTATTATAAGGTTTGTTGACAAAAATCCTTTCATTTAAACAGTGGATATTGTATGAAAGTCGAGTAAGTTTTCAAGTTTAAATCCATTACTTTCTGACGCATTTGTGTTATTGATAAAGGTATATAAAATGTGCAGATATGGTTATTCACGCTCAAAGAATCGAACTGCGTTTTAGGGTTTTTAAAGCTGTTTTCAAATCTAGGCCATCTACTTTCTGACATATTCGCAAAATTTTTTATCGATAAAAGTATAAATTTTGTAGTTAATCAGCTTCTAGAGAAGCGAACAGTGTGCTGCATTTTTCTATGACAGTGAACACTCTATCAGAAAATAATGCAAATTTAATGGACAAACTTTGCTGGTTTTTATGACATGACAACGACGAAATTGTAGTCATCCGGTAGCAATTGGCTGTAACCCTTGATGTAGGGAGTTTATACGAAAGCAGCGAACGTTATCCGATTCTTAGTGCATTGTGAGATCTTGAAATTTTTAGACAAATAGGAAGGAAAGTTAATTGTCGAATGTGTCAGGAAAAATCGTTTTTTGAGGGAGGAAATTTTTTTGAGACCTTTAAATACAGAGTAAATGCGTGTAATATAATAGTTGCCTATATTTAATGAATACTGTCCACTTGTTTCGAAAATGGATGGAGTTCACATTAAATTAAGAAAGGTGCTTCTTTTTCGAAATTAGATTGGACCACCGAATTTCAAGAAACACATGTAAGCCTTCTGAAACATTTTATTGTTCTTTCCTTTCTTTCTTTCGCGAATTAAATCCGAGTCGTTTTCTCAGATAAAAATATTGAAGAATATGGACATTAGTTTTCGAAATAGTTCGTTTTTGAATAATCATTAAATCCATGTATGTTTAAAAAATATGAAATTAATACATATTTAAAACTAGCTAAAATATAGCATACGAAACGTGAGAAAAATTGTAATTAAATTAAATTCGAGAATAATATAAAAATCGCTGTATGAATTAAAACAAGTTGGATATAGCTCGTCAAACGTGGCAAATGAGGTGCGTTCGTACTATAACTAGTTTTATAAATAATTTTTGCAACGCATATTGTACTGAATCTATATTTTAGTACACTTCATAAGTGCATATCAATTTCATTCGGTTCGAAAGGTTCAATTTCATTCGGTTCGAATACATCATTAAAATGCACTTGCAATATTTTTTTCCTATTGGCCGTAATGTAAAGGAAAATTTTTGACTGTCCCTGTAATTAAACTATACATCCGATTTTCATAAAATTTGAAATGAGTCGACAAAATTTTGCAACAATATATTTAAAATTTCAAACCATTCGGAGGGCTGTAATATCATTAAAATGCACTTGCAATAATTTTTTTTTCCACTGGCCGTAATGTAAAGGAAAATTTTTGACTGTCCCTGTAATTAAACTATACATGCGATTTTCATGAAATTTGAAATGAGTCGACAAAATTTTGCAACAATTATATATTTAAAATTTCAAACCATTCGGAAGGCTGTAATATCATTAAAATGCACTTGCAATAATTTTTTTCCATTGGCCGTAATGTAACGGAAAACTTTTGACTGTCCCTGTAATTAAGCTATACATGCGATTTTCATGAAATTTGAAATGATTCGATAAAATTTTGCATTAATTATATATTTATAAATTTCAGACCATTCGGTTGGGTAGTTTTTGCTCTGTTATATGCGGACGGACAGACAGACGGACTGAACGACAACTATAGGTGCTACGTATTTATATAATTACGAACGCACCTAAAAAGAGACTTTTTTGAGAATATAATAAAATTTGTGCGTTAATTTCTCACTATTACATATTGTATTAGTGAGAATGTAGTACCTGTAATAGGGAGAAATTTTCCAGGCTAGGTATTGTTCCATGTGGTTTAGTCGGTAGAACGTCAGTGCGCTATACTGATGCCCCGGGTTCGAGTCCTGGCATGGAAACTTTTTCACTATGTAGGCCTTTGCGCCTTTAAACAATTAATTTAATAAAATGAGTTTTTATTTTTTAAATATTGAACGTAGAATAGTTTTATATATAATTTCATTCGTTATACAATCAATTATCAAAATAAAATTGCTACATAAGTGTAACATACTAGGGGGCTCGGCCACCTACGAGCTACGCTCGCCAACCCCCGTCCAGACACCGCAGACTCTAAATGCACGCTAATTTGATCGGCTTTAAAAAGATTTCGAAAGATTGAATTATAATTTAAAAAACAGTGGCGATCTCCCTATAAACGAATTTCTATTCATTTCTCTTTGATTGGGGAATTTTAACGCCAAATCCGCTGCGGTACTACTTGATTATCCTGTCGACCAATTTCGCCAAATTATATAAATCGCCAAACCACTCGCCAAATTATACAAATTGATATAATTTTTATTTTAAATAACGAAAGAACAAATAAATTCGTACAACATTAATAAAAACACAAATAAAACAACGAAATAAAAATAACTTGATGACGTATACACGTGTAACAACATTTCAAAATAAGCTAATATAAAAGGAATTAAGTAAAGAGAGTCTTTGTCTCCTGGTATTTTTTAACAAAGCGAAAAGAAAGTTCTTTTAAATTAGACATTTTAAATTAATTCTCAAAATATCAAATAAATGTCTAGCGCAATTTCTAAATTTAAACTTTTTTGCAATATTATTTTGTGTTCATTTTATGTAATAACTATAATGTGACGTAAATATGACTTAATTTCTCCTAAGACTTCTAACGCATGTTAATGAATTTATTATTTTACAATATCCTTTATCTTTTAAAATTCACGTGTATACTTTTTATGACGTAATTTTTAATAAGTTCCTGCTTTTTATACGTAATTATTTAATTCTAATTCAAATGATTTTTCCTGTTTATAATAGTCACGTGTAAATAAATTTTTAATTTGAAGCAAACATTATTGCTTGCGCTTTTTATACAGTTGGCAACAGTTTAAATTAGTACAATTTTCTGAAATCTGTAAAAAATATCTCTAGAAATGCTGAAAATTTGAATTTGAAATAGAAATAAAACCTGAAAAAATGAGTCAAAATAAAAAAATTAATGCAATCTGCACTCCGGCAAATTCTAACGCATAAAATGATCTAAAAATGATTACACTGCCATGTATAGTTTTTGCTGCTATAAAACTTTTTTAGTGGAACGATTTTGTTCAACTTTAGCATTAAATAACTCTTAAAATAATTCTTCGATTTGAAAACTGTCTTTATCAGCGTATTTATCAAACATTTCTGCATAAAACCACCGATTTTCATATTTTTGTATGCATTATTTTTGTTAATATTAACGAAGAAATGCCTCCGGTCACAAAAAAATCAAAACCGGCGGTGGCGGTGACAGCGGTAGTTACTTTTTTTTTAGAATAGAGAGATAAGAAATTTGAAAAATGATTGATTTTAATCATGAAAAAATAATGGGTCAAGGCTCCTCACATATGGGAGGGTTGACCCACTTTCTTTTATATTGCAGTATTTGTAAAGAGAAATAAAATCCGTTTAAATAAAGCAAAATAACTTTATTCTACATGCTTTAATTATTATAAAAAAATATTTTTGAAAATATGAGGCTTAAACAAACCTGTTAAGACGCAATCGGAAATCAGAGGAGAAAAATTTTGTTTTAAACAGGATTTTGTCTGAGCAGGTAAAATTGTACAGCAGGGAAAATGAAATTTTAACATTTAAGGCAGTATTCTGTTAGAGACAGGTTCCGTTTTCATAGTGTTTCATGATATTATATCCGAATTTAGGAGCCACTGTCCCGCTTTTTTTATCTCCTTGTTCTATTTTTATGACACTCGATCTGACAACTCTAGTTGTCTCATAGTTTGGCTTCATCTCACTGTATTCAACATGGTGAAGTTTTTCTAGATACCTTCCTAAAGTTTTTCGATCGATGCTGTGTTCTTTTGCAACCGCATGAGCACTTAGCTTATCATTAACATGATTTAAACTTTAAGGAGCAAAGTATTTTCAGTACTAAAATGCAGAAATAAATGACTGGCATCGAAATTTAAGAACAAATTTATTTGGAAATAAGAAAAAGACTATATTTCACATACATATTAAAGATTTTTGCAAAGGACATTACATGGAAATGATTTTAGCAAAATTCTGGTGCCATTGTGATGTTTCGGAATTACAATTAAGTGGTTTTATAAACATACCACTGCCCCTCAAAGCGTTAAGGCTGCTGCTCTCACCCTTTCTAGTTCTTTCTAGTCTTTCCCACTGTTTCTTTTTACCTATTGTAGGCAATATTTAAATGTAAAAATTTCCTATCAACTTTCCCATTTTCTAGCAATTTTTCACATTTTTCTATAGTCAGTTTTAAACATTTTCTTTTCCATCACACCATTTTACTGAAGCTTCAAAGAATAAATTTACATTCTTTTATGTATATACCATTAACTTTTCATTATGCACAGTGTATAATAAAAATATTTCCAAAACCACTTAATTAAGGGAGCCTTGAGTATCTGGTCAACCCTCCCTTACATTGACTGGGTCAAGCCTCCCTACATAGACCTTTTCTAAATAATACCGCATTGTTATGTTAAGCCCAACTTACTGTACAGTCTTTATGCCTGGAATGAAAGCTCGATATTTCTGGATTACTTTAAACCTACTTATTTAAATTTCTATGATATAAATTATTTGACAAAAGCTTACAAAATAATTCTAAAAAACACAACTTTTAGGTTGAAAAAGCCTCACAATTGATTTTTTTCCACACCTATTTCGATTATCTCTATGAAACGAAGACTGTTGTTTGAGCATTGCAGTAGCTTTGGTTGACACCTATTAATAAAACTCTGAAATTCTTTCAAATATGAAAATTGATAGGTGGGTCAAGCCTCCCGTATGGTCAACGGTCCTTAGGCTCCCTAACTCATGTTTTATTGATGGTACAATAAAAATAAGCACAGATTTGGAAAGGCAAAGAATTGGGCTTCAATAAAATCTAATAAAAAGACAAGTAAATTTTGTTTGAAAATTACTTTTTAAACATAGTCAGATATTTTGACTACTGTGTTGTGCAGATAGCAGCAATAAATAAAATCGTAAAGTCCACCGCATAAATAACACTGACTTTTGGGTATGTTGCAAATATGGAAAAAGGTGACACAAAGGGTTAAAGGAAAGTTTCGTTATCGTCCATATTGTTTGGATTCTGGGTACTATTTTGACTTGGGAGAACATAGAACAATTTGTTCCAAAAGTTATTTTCTTCCCATGTCAAATATGTTGTGCTGTTAAGGTAAAATTTAATTGCAGGGTCAATGTCCTTCGGCAGATCACCCACTTTGATCAGAATTATCCGGTGTACTTTATCCTCCATAGCTTGAGCATGGGCAGTTTTGAATTCCAATAGGCACCATTCGCTTTCGACGAAACTCCTGAAATAAAATAAGTAAAATTATTTAAAATGATTATATCCGTATATGTAACAAATTAACACTTTGTAATAATATACTAATTTCAAATGCTAAAAGGTGTAAATTAAAACTTTGAAACCAGTAAAAATACGTTTATTAACCATTTGGAAAAATGGTTATTGTTTTCTGTCAGGGTAGGAAATCAAAAACATATCTGAAGAGTTTTATTGGTTGAATCCGCATTTTATTCGTTTTCTGATTGGTCTATACAGTAATCTATATTTCCCTTTACTTTCAACACAGATGGATACTTCCGTTTCCACTATGACAAAAAAGTAATAAAAACTACAAAAAAAAAAAAAAATTACTAACACAGAAACAAATTGAGATACAGCTTTCAAACAAATTGCATTTAAAAGTACATTTTTTTCTCTATACGACGGTGTAAAAAGTAAAATTGTGGGATGTTTAGAAGTTTAAGAATGAAATTTCATTTTAAATGGGTCGTCAGATTTCTTGGAAATCTGACGATGGAAAAGCCTTTTTCCGAACAGCCAATGAAATGCTTGGATAATACGTAATTTCAGGAAATCTGACGAGTCGCAGACGATTTTTGTTGCTTGCAATTTTTACGTGTAATAACACTATTAATGTTTAATTCATGGCGTATGTAATGTAGGATCAACTCCGTGCGATTTTTTATGTCTTAAATTTTAGTCTTTAAAAAACTCATTTTCCAAATGGTCGTTGTAATTTGTTAAATTGCTTTTTTTTTTTTTTTTAATTGTTGACATATTTGACTCACCCAGAGTCATTTTCAAAACAAATGAATAAAACTATTCCAAATTTTCACGGTCTATGAACCGCCATCATTCAGTTTTCCACGTATTTTTTCATATTATGTACAGTCGTGAAAAAAAAATAAACATCCCTTACTAACTCTGCAAAAAATTATCGTAAAAGAAAGTTACTGGTACCACACGATTGGTAATAAAGTCTACTTTTAAATGATGTACATAAAATTTGCTTTGGAGGCCATCTACATATTAAAAGGAACCATAACTTCGTTTTTTTCAATAGCAGTACACAATTCTGACAGCATAAATGAACTCTACATCCTTCAATTAGCCTAAAAACAAATTTATATGCAATTCGTACGATAAGTTTCCGAGAAATTAATTATTTTCACACGACCGTATTTTAGGGGCTGTATCCAAATTGAAGTTAGGTACTCGATTGTTGACCGAAAGAGCCCTCTACTTGATCAAGGGCATCTTAAGTGTCACTTAAGCAGTTATTGAAGACTGCTAGATTACAGGATAGTATAAGAAATTTCAAAATATCTAGTCACTTCTATCATAGACCGCCCCTTAAACCATCATTTTGGCGTTTTTAAAGCATAATTTGAAAACCACTTGGAAGAAAAATGTAAAATTTTGGATTTCGATGCAGCAGGACTTAATAAATCTAAATCCATAAAAAAAAATTGTAGATTGCAATTCATAATTTTTTTTAATATTAATTTCATAATTCATAATTCATATCATAAAATTATAAAAATTGCAAATTCAACATATTTATGTTTGAGTATTTTAGTATTATTGCTACACAAAAAAATAGCACATTATAAGTATAATTTCAGGAGATATTAATGAAAATATGCAAATGTAATTTAACATTAGAAGCACTAGATTTTGAATGTTTATAATTCAAAAACTTATCATTCAAATGACTTGAAATTTGGTGACTAGAAATAGTTTGTAATGAAGATTTGAAATATCTTGTTAAAATTGGGTATTGCCATTGAAAAAAATGAAGTCTGGGTTCGTTTTAACATGTAGATGATCCCCTAAGCAAATTTTATATACATCATTTAAAAGTAGGCTTTATTTCCAATCGTTCGGTACCATTAACTTTTTTCTGCGATAATTTGTTGAAGAGTTAGTAGGGGGTGTTTACTTTTTTTTCCACGACTGTACCTCATATTATGCACTCATATTATGTATATGTTATACGGCCTCCGTCCAACGTCCTTGCCAGCGTCCCTTTAGCCAAGATTCTTGCGGAAGCCAGGTTGAAAAGAAAAGAAAAATCAAAATTTGACACCCGACAAATTTAAATGGAAAATTGATTAAATCAAAGACATTGAAAAGCGGGCGGGCGGGCTCGGGGCTCTGGAGCTATCGCACGACCGCTGCTGCTTCGAGCTCATTAGACTGCCGCAGAATTTGCAGAGAGCGGCGTTCTGGGTGCCTCTAACTACATCCCATTAGCCCAGACTCTCTAGCGGAAGACAGATTGAAAAGTAAAACAAAAAAAATTAAATTTTTATAATTTCACTGTAAAAAAAAACGACATTTTTACTGTACAAAGTACTGTTCATCTCGCGCACAAACTCGATCACAGTGAATGTGCTCTATCTTTCTTTGATTTCCTGACTATATTAACATGGAAAATACAGTAGTTGCGTAAAATTAACAGCACAATGTGCTGGCAATTTGGACGCCAGCAGTTTGTGCTATAAAAATAATGTGTCCAAATTGCCAACACATTGTGCTGTTAATTTTACGCAACTACTGTATTTTCCATGTTAATACGTATAGTCAGGAAACCAAAGAAAGATACAGCACATTCACTGTGATCGAGTTTGTTCTGGCAAATCTACAGTGGTTTTTTTACAGTGTTTGTAACGTGCATAATATGCAGGAATACGTGGAAAACTGAATGATGGCATTTCATAGTCCGTACAAATTTGGAATAGTTTCATTTATTTGTTTTAAAAACTAGGGGGCTCGGCCCCCTACGAGCTACGCTCGCCAACCCCCGTCCAGACACCGCAGACTCTAAATGCACGCTAATTTGATCGGCTTTAAAAAGATTTCGAAAGATTAAATTATAATTTAAAAAACAGTGGCGATCTCCCTATAAACGAATTTCTATTCATTTCTCTTTGATTGGAGAATTTTAACGCCAAATCCGCTGCGGTACTACTTGATTATCCTGTCGACTCATTTCGCCAAATTATACAAATTGATATAATTTTTATTTTAAATAACGAAAGAACAAATAAATTCGTACAACATTAATAAAAACACAAATAAAACGTCGAAATAAAAATAACTTGATGACGTATACACGTGTAACAACATTTCAAAATAAGCTAATATAAAAGGAATTAAGTAAAGAGAGTCTTTGTCTCCTGGTATTTTTTAACAAAGCGAAAAGAAAGTTCTTTTAAATGAGACATTTTAAATTAATTCTCAAAATATAAGAAAGTTCTTTTAAATGAGACATTTTAAATTAATTCTCAAAATATCAAATAAATATCTAGCGCAATATATAAATTTAAACTTTTTTGCAATATTATTTTGTGTTCATTTTATGTAATAACTATAATGTGACGTAAATATGACGTAATTTCTCCTAAGACTTCTAACGCATGTTAATGAATTTATTATTTTACAATATCCTTTCTCTTTTAAAATTCACGTGTATACTTTTTATGACGTAATTTTTAATAAGTTCCTGCTTTTTATACGTAATTATTTAATTCTAATTTGAAAGTTTTTTTCCTGTTTATAATAGTCACGTGTAAATAAATTTTTAATTTGAAGCAAACATTATTGCTTGCGCTTTTTATACAGCTGGCAACAGTTTAAATTAGTACAATTTTCTGAAATCTGTAAAAAATATCTCTAGAAATGCTGAAAATTTGAATTTAAAATAGAAATAAAACCTGAAAAAATGAGTCAAAATAAAAAAATTAATGCAATCTGCACTCCGGCAAATTCTAACGCATAAAATGATCTAAAAATGATTACACTGCCATGTATAGTTTTTGCTGCTATAAAACTTTTTTAGTGGAACGATTTTGTCCAACTTTAGCATTAAATAACTCTTAAAATAATTCTTCGATTTGAAAACTGTCTGCATCAGCGTGTCTATCAAACATTTTTGTATAAAACCACCGATTTTCATATTTTTGTATGCATTATTTTTGTTAATATTAACGAAGAAAGGCCTCCGGTCACAAAAAAATCAAAACCGGCGGCGGCGGCGGCGGCGGCGGCGGTGACAGCGGCAGTTACTTTTTTTTAGAATAGAGAGATGACCCGGAGTGAGTCGAAACTAGTCAACAGTCAAAATAAACGTATTTTTAATGGTTTTAGAGATTTAATTTACACCTTTTAGCATTTTTAATTAGTATGATTATGCCAGTTTTACACATGATTATTGGGATCTGATTTTACTTTAATTTTCGTTGGCTGCTCTACACAGTAATAAGAGATAAATGAAGAGCTAAGTGGAAGAATATGTTAAGTAACAAAAATTACATTTCAAGAAATTTGAGGTGAAAGTTTTTGCTGTAAATTTTAAGGATTTATTTTCTGTTTGATACCATGTGTTTAAAATATTAAAAGGTATGGTAATAAACTCTCTCAGAAAAACTTATTCATATTTAATTTTCAAATATTAAAAATTATTAATATTATTGACATTATTAAATATTAAAATATTAAATATTAATCAATAATGTCTTAAATCTTCAAGACTAAATAGAATCTTAGTATTTTAGCTTCACCATGTGATAGGATACCTCATAACGCTTTCATCCAAACGACAAAAAAAAAAAAAAAAATTAGAAAATGTAGCATAACATGTTCATCCACTCAGCTCTTCAAATGTTTCTTAACCTCTTGAACTGCAATTTATTTTCAGACAGTAATTTAATTTTCTTAGTTTTAAGAGGAGAGATTGGTACAGAAATTTACGGTTTTGTTGCTCAAATATTTGTGACTTACATTATATATAATCGTAATAAACTTTGTATTTTTTGCATGTAAATATTTGCATATAAGAGTGCAACAGCTATTGGACTAGGATCGGAATATTTATAAAACTAATTATAGTACGATTGTACCTCTCAATATCTCACGTTTGACGAACAATTTCTGACTTGTTGGATATTACTGAAAGTTCGTTTTTGGAAGAAAAAAAATTGTGAAAAGAATAATTTCATACTTAGCAAAAGTAACATATTACAGTATTGTTTAATAAAGTTTACGAAAGATACACATTTCTAACGTCTGAATTAAAATATTTAAACTAATATTGATACACTAGACAGACTTGACTACATTAAAACAGAGAAATCGAACTTTAAATATACATAAAAACATTTAATTAAAACAAAAATATACAAAAGAGACGTTTCGCTGTGCAACGCACAACCTCATCTGCACAAACATCAGCAATAACAGAATATCGACTCACACGCTCAATGAATCTGGTTCAATTCCGAAGGAATAATTTGTGTTTTTGAAAGAATAAATTTGACTGTGTCCAGAACATGTTCGATATTCTGTTACTGCTGATATTTGTACTGATGAGTCTGTGCGTTGCACAACGAAACGTCTGTTTTTGTATATTTTTGTTTTTAATTAAACTAGCCGCCCTTGGCGACTAGTTTAGTAACCCTTAAAATTGATGTTTGGGAAAGCATACTAAGTATTGCATCATGTTACTTTTATTCATAATTTAATTTACTTGTACTCCCTTAAATATAATTAATGTAATCCCTTAAGCTAATATTAGTTTTTGTTGCAATAAAATATCTCAATGTGTTGATTTTCTGTAAGCAAGTAAACCCTATTGGTTTACAATGGAAATCTATGGAAATGTGGCGAAATATTATAGATATCGCCAAGATGGCGTCACTTTTAGCGACTACTTTTGGTCGCCAAATTTAGAGATATATCGCTAAGTTGGAGGCAAAGTTGGCGGCATTTGGCGACAGAACAGTGTCCACCCTATGGTAACCTCCCTTATAGGTATGGAGATGCATTACATGCTGTTCAATAACCAATGATATGCGTTTCATTGGGGCGTTGCCATTAAACAATTAACAAATAATCGCGATTTCTGTGCCATGTACGATAGAGTAATATATATATATATATATATATATATATATATAACGAAACAAATTAATGGGTTAAGTCGGGTAATCAATGGGTAATCACGTCGTGCTTTTTACGACATGTTACTGGATTAGTACCACATTTTAATCAGCCATTCGTGAGGTTGTATAGCAGTCGTACCACTTAGCGCAAGCATCGCTATTGGAGGTGTCAACTATGTGGAAATTTAGCAGCTGTGGACCGATGATAAGATTGGTAGAGTCCAATCAAACATTCATTTATTCATGATAAAGACAAGGCAGATTAGGCGGCATGATTGGTGAAAAAAGGCTTATGAAGAAATCTAGGGTTTTCCCAATAAGAACATAGAAACTTAGCCATCGAAAACTGTTTATTCCATCAGAACATACAAACAAAAAACAATTCCCACAGGATGAGAAATCAGAGCCATCCGCTTGAGCACGAACTAGTTATTCAAACGAAAGAGATGTTAAATAACGAATTAATATTCTATGCGACTTAGGACACCAGGTAACAGATTAAGTAAACAATCAAACAGCACAAAAAATCTATTTCTGAGCTCATGTTCGAGCTATTTATTAGAATGCGCGGAGGAAATCCGATTGAAATGGAAACTTCAGGCCAACGAAACAAATTCATGAACGAGACTCGAAATGAAAACTGCGATCCGTCACTCAGCCAATGGAGAGTGATCAAGAAACGTCACAGAAAAGAATCCCGGCGCTGCTAATTTAAGGATTTCGAAGTGAATAAGCTGTCTCCCAGCTGGCGGGAAAATGAGATGAAATAAAATAAAAATGTAAAAATGGCTTTTATAAACATTCGAAAAATAATGTAATTGCGTTCAGAACTTTACAGTTTGGTAGACGATAAAAATTAATGAAGGGATTAAAAGTTTAGATTACGTTTTTGAATAAAACTATTATTAAGATACGCGTTTTAAACTTATAGGAATTTAACTAGAAATAAATAATAGAGCGTTTTTTTTTTTTAAAGGAAATAATGAATATGCCGGCAATTTAGAATAATTTAAATGAATAGTAAAAGTAAAATTTTTTATAACATATTTATATATATATATATTTAAGTAATTTTAATAAATAGTAATTCTCTATTAGTGAATTGCGGGTACTACTTGATTATCCCGTCGACGCATTTCGACGAATTATACAAATCGCCAAACTACTCGCAAAATTATACAAAGTGGCATAATTTTTATTTTAAATAACGAAAGAACAATTAGTAAAATATTAATAAAAATACAAATAAAACGTCGAATTATTATTAAAATATCTCAATTTGTTGATTTTCTGTAAGCAAGTAAACCCTATTAGTTTACAATGAAAGTCTATGAGAATTTCGCGAAATATTAGAGATATTGCCAAGTTGGCGGCATTTGGCGACTGAGCAGAGTCCCCCTATGGTAAACCCCCTTATAGGTATGGGATGAATTAAATACTGTTCAATAACCAATGAGATGCGTTTTATTCGGGCGTTGCCATTAAACAATTAACAAATAATCGCGATTTCTGTGCCATGTACGATAGCGTAATATATAGTGAAACGTGCATGTGTGAACACCTCCATTAAGCGACCACCTCTCTGAACGATCATTTTTTCATGGAACGAATTTTATTCCCATAGGGTCAATACTAATTTTACCTCCATTCAGCGGCCATCCCAGTTGAACTCCCTCCACGAGGGACCCATTTCTTTGAAGAAAATGAAACAAATTCCGTTTTTTCCTGGTCGCTTGAAGAAGGTTTTATTAGAAAAATAATTCCGGAGGGCGCATTATTCATCAAACTTCAAAACTAAGTTTAGATATTTTTTTTTAATTCCGGTAACTTTTAAGTGTTTGATCCCCTTTGTGCCTTTTTAGACAATGAATTTAACTCTTATGACACATTAAGAATGACGGTCAATAAACTCCCCTGCCCTATACTGTCAGGAAACTCTCAAAGAAATAGATAAATTAATGAAATCGTTATTATTTGTTCCCCTCCAAAAACAAATTGCATTCATTTACTGAACTTCGAAAAGACTTGGAAATAAAAATTATAAAAGATAAACCGTAAAATTAAGGCAAAACACAATGTATTAATTTTTTTAACTCCCTAGTAATTAACTTATGTAATTAACTTTTGTTTTGATACTTAATTTTTTATATTTTTTTCCTAATGTGAAAAATAAATTTTAGTAACATTAATTGTTACCTTTTTTCAACAATTAAAATCTAGATTTAAACATGACCTCCATTAAGAGACCAACTCTCGGAGCGACCCATTTTTATTGCAACGGAACGTGGTCGCTTTAGAGAGGTTTTACTGTATATATATATATATATATATATATATATAGATTTTTGTTTTCAATTAAATGTTTTTATGTATATTTTTAATTTAATTTAGTTCAGTCTGTCTAGTGTATCAAAATTAGTTTAAAGTTTACGTAAGTTTGAGATGCGTACCTTGTGAGGATCACGAGTGTCTTCTTAGAGTTCTGTACTGCTCGGAGGATGTTTTGATAAATGAAATCTCCAGCCAGGAAATGACGATAATGGAGACACAAACGAATAGTTGGGTCTTTATCTTCAATCACTGTACAATAAAATACAAAGAAAATACTCTGTAGAATGCACTTAGAATAACATTCAATTTTTTTCATGGAACGGATACTATTTAATTATATGGTACTACTTAGTTATCCCGTCGACCAATTTCGCTAAATTATATAAATCGCCAAACCACGCGCCAAATTATACAAATTGGCATAATTTTTATTTTAAATAACGAAATAAATTAGTATAACAGTAATACAAATACAAATAAAACGTCAAAATAAAAATCACTTGGTGACATAAACACGTGTAACTTGTTTAAAGTCAAGTGGATGTGACATTTACGATCAACCATTATTGGCGTTTAATCTTATAGTTTAGCGATAGATTTCTGGCCGACGGGATAACTAAGTAGTACTAATTATGTATTACAATTTGACCGGGAGGTGGATGCACAAACCATCACCTCATCGAATTGTTGGCTGAAATTTCAGTATTAGATAAAACTCGATAAGCATATATTAAAATTCAACTGGTCTGCCAAGTCATATCTGGGTGGAAAACACCTGCAAACTCGATTTTAGTGGCTGACTGGTAGGATTACCATTGTGTTTTCCTGCTCCCAGTCATCCATGTTTTCATACCTTTAGCTGCAGGAAAACGCAATGATAAACCTATCGATCAACCAATAAAATTGTGTCTACAGGTGGTTTCCACCAAGATATGACCTGGCAGAACAGTTGCATTTTAATCCTTTAGTGCGCAGCTTTACATATATGCAAACAACAGTGTTTTGAATTTAATACATTATTTTTTATTCGTATATACCAAATTCACACCAGAAAATTAAAATAGGAATATCTGCTTTAATTAATAAGACATTCCGTATTTAAATAAAGCGAAATTAACCATTGAAACTTTCTGGTGTAAAGTCAGATTCCTGAACTACGTAATTTCTTGAACGTATTGCATAATGAGAATTAAAGGGTTAAAGGTTAAGTTTTATAAAATAAATAATTGTATAAAATAAGGCACTTGGAGGCATACTTCTTAAAATAATTACTAATTTGCAATATTTTAACGTAAAACAGCCACACGACAGTAGTTTTTAGTTGTATTGCAGATCATCAACAGCAGAAAAGTTTGACGTTTTATATGAAAAATATATCTGTGATTTTTTTTTCTTTATTTTTCCTGTGTAAAAAACGTTTCAGAAAAGAATTCAGAGAATCATACATAATTTTTTCGAACCAAAATAAAAAATCGCGCATTTAAGGGTTAACATAGTAATCGAGTTATTTCTAATCCTGGAATTTTAGCCGCCATCTGGATGAGCGCCTTCCAGTCTAAATGGAAAATTTTAAAGGAATATTCCTGGAGATTGAAAAAACTTTATTATTATTTTAACACAGTCATATTGATTGGTAAAAAAAAAAAATCATGCGAGTTATAATCTTTTCAAGTGAGTGAAAAAGTGCCTCGACCAGGAGTCGAACAGAGAACCCCTGTCTTAAAATGACAATGCTCTACCACTTTTACTACCTAGAAGACATCAGGCCATCGCAATTCTCCCAGAAAACCTCTTGGCAATAACATCTGTTATCTGAAATATTCTACAAAAACTTCCAAAAGTATATAATATGTTCATTTAATTTCATCAATGTCGAATTTTTTTTTCGTTTCGTAAGGGTGACCGCTCCAGTAGTTGATCAAAATTTGAGTTGAATAAATGAGTTTTACACGTGGACCAAGACATAATATTTTTGTTTGAATGTTGGAGCACCTGTTGTCACATTGTTGTCAGCTGCCTACTGTCATAGAAGCCATTTTATGAATTTTTTTATTTAAAAATGTAAAAATTTAGTTTTTGATTTGTTGGAGACAATTACGATAAATAAAAATAATTCACTTTCATATTCCTTATTTCAAATAATAGTTTTATATGAATTATTGTTAATCATAGCTTAAGCATGATATTTTAAAGATTAGTTTTTAAATTTTCGACTGATCTCTTCGGTTCATCAACTACTGAGAAAATGGCAATTAAAGAAACTATTTACTTATAATATTGTTGCTATTTAATTTCAGCAGATTTCATTTTTGCCCATGATAGGACATTCATTAAGGGATGTAGCAATTATGTTTGTTTACTTCTAAAAGTTAAAAGGAAGGAAATATAATAAAAAACCCGCAGTACCGACCTTATTTGATCAACTACTAACTCGGTCACCCTATTTACCCCAGAGTTAGTGACTCACGAAAAATATTCCATCATGTGCTGCGGCCTTTCCAACAGATAAGAGTGAGGAGTACAGCGCCTAGAATACCTAGTGTGGAAATATGCTATCCAAACAGTGCTAAAAATTTGTATCCCTTAAATGTGCGACGATACTGCTAAAATCCCAAGTGTCGATCGAAGCGACATCTGCGGGATTTTCGTATTACTAGTATTACACTGTATAGACTAGCAATTTCTTGCAGTTGTAGAAAATATCCTGCAGATGTCGCTGCGATCTGCATATTGCAGCAGTATCATTGCACATTTAAGGGATACAATATTTTAGCGCTTTTTTAAGTATTACAGGGATAGCCGATTCCCACACTATATATTCTAGGCGCTATAGTGAGGAGTGCTAGGCTTGGTATCGTCGAGGTATGTCAGTGTTAGAGCTTTGGCGCGTAATGTCAATGGCCGATTCCGGGCTTGCACACTTTTCATTCTGTTAGCTGTACGCCTTTTAACCCCTTCGCAACAAGCGTCTTTTACAGAACCTTTAATCTTTTGTTACCGGTTTTATGTAGATTTCGTAAGAAATACTACCTATTGCAGTCGTTACCATGGTGCGACTTTTGAAAAATTCCTTTATAAATTTTCATTGTATGACCCCAGAAACGCAAAACAACCCCCACTTAAAAAGTTTATACACTATATGACCAAAGGTGACCAGCCACATGCGATTTTTGACGTTTTCTTAAATATCTAGAAAAATGCATGAGGAATTATCCTGAAATTTCAGGTGTAAACAGAATAGTACAGGTCATATATTTCCGTAAAGATTTTTTCCCGAAACCCCATAGGGGACCGTCAACAAATTGAAAAAGAACGAATATCTTTTGGACAACCCTGTTAATACTAATGTAGCAAAAGCTTTCAAACTGTAGATTATGATTAAGTGCCTTATTGTAATAAATTGTGTTCATTTTTATCAGAATAGCATGTATAGTCGTAGAGAAATTAAAGTTTTTAGAAAAGAGTCCCAAATTTTGCCAAGTTTTTTACTTATAATTTGTAGAGTTCTTAATATAAAAAAAAGTTCTTTTCAGAAAATATGAAAATTATATTGTACACAATACCTTGCAATCAGAATGAAAAAATAATAAAAATTATATGAAAAAGGAACAGTTTTACTAAATAATGATTCACTACGCATGCCCGAATGTAAACAAAATATAATTTACATAATATGTTAGCTAAATGCATAGAGCAACTTTTGTAAAAGTCTCAAAAACATAGCTTGAAAATTCTGAAAATTATCGTTGATAGAATAAGCTCAAAATCCGTTGTTCCCAAAATGAAGCAAAAAGATGAGGGGTTGTATCCATATATCCATTGATTAATGCCAGTATAACATACACAATATTGCACGTGCTATTGTTTTTGTATACAGCCCTTCATCTTTTTGCTTCCTTTTTGGAATAACGGATTTTTAGCTTATTCTATAAACGATAATTTTCAGACTTTTCAAACTATATTTTGAGATTTTCACAAAAGTTTCTGCATACTTTAGCTAACACATTATGCACATTATATTTTATTTACATTCGGGCATGCGCAGTGAATCATTATTTAGTAAAACTGCTCATTTTTCATACAATTTTTATTATTTTTTCAATCTGATTGCACGGTATTCTGTACAATGTCTTTTGTCATATTTTCTGAAAAGAACTTTTTTTTAATATTAAGAACTCTACAAATTATAAGCAAACTAGTTGGATGTGCCAATCCCAAAACTTTCTTCTATCTTATACATATTAATATTTTTAAAAGTAGTTGCACGTGTTAATACTTCAATATTATTAGTTCAATGCTATACCAACTTTCCTTTTCTTCTTAAATTTCTGCTTCAGTCAATTAAACGGACTAAAAACGAGTTAATCTATATCATGATATTTGTTAAAATTAATAGGTTTTCTTCATTCTGTTGTTATCAGCTATTTGCGAATAGCCGGCTTAGCAGGAAGCGAGTTCCTGCCGCTGCGCGAGCTACCGATGGACAATAGAACTACGAAAAATCCAGAAATGTATACAAAAATCGCTATCACAGAGCCCCTTTACCGCGCAATATTTCCAAATTCAAGGAGGAACTGTTGGCCATATCCAAAATTATGCACAAAAAATTTGGTTCAACTGTATGCATAATTTTATACACTTTTCAATGGTACAATAAAGAAAATGGCACAAACATGGCTATTACAGCGCCCCCTTCCGGCAGATTTTTTTCAAATTCAGGGAGAACTTGCTTGCCACAGCCAGAAACATGCACAAAAAATTTGGTTCAATTCTATGCATAACTTTATACACTTTTCGATGGTACAATAATGAAAATCGTACAGACATCGCAATTAAAGCGCCCCCTTCCGGCGGAATTTTTCCAAATTCAAGGAGGACCTTCGTGCCATGACCAAAAACAAACGCAAAAAATTTGGTTCAGTTCTATGCATAACTTCATACACTTTTCGATGGTACAATATTAAAAATGGAACAAAAATCGCTATTACAGCGCCCTCTACCGGCGATTTTTTTCCAAATTAAGGAAGGACCTGCTTGTGATAGCAAAGAACTTTAAAAAAATTTTTGGTTCAATTCTATGCATAACTTCATACACTTTTCGATGATACAATATTCAAAATCGCACAAAAATCGCTATTACAGCGCACCCTACCTTCGAATTTTTTCAAAATTCATGGAGGACCTACTTGCTATAACCAAATACTTAAAAAAAATTTTGGTTCTATTCTATGCATAACTTCATACACTTTTCGATGGTACAATATTCAAAATCGCACAATAATCGCTATTACAGCGCCCCCTACCGGCGAATTTTTTCCAAATCCAGGGAGGATCTGCTTGCCATAGCCAAAAACTTAAAATAAAAATTTGGTGGAATTCTATGCATAACTCCATACACTTTTTGATGGTACAATGGCGACAGACAGACACACGGACACACGGACAGACAGACATTTTCTATAAGCATGTTTTTTGGGATCTCTGACCCCTAAAACGTGTAAATCCGTCGAAAACCGGAATTCGAAAAAAATTTCGATTACAATACTTTCTTCTATTGAAGATAGAAGAAAGTAAAAACGTGGCAAAATTTGGGACTCTTTTTATAAAAACTTTAATTTCTCTACGAATGTACATACTATTCTCATAAAAATGAACACAATTTATTACAATAAGCCACTTGATCATAATCTACAGTTTGAACGCTTTTGCTACATTAGTTTTTACAGGGTCGTCCAAAGAATATTCGTTCTTTTTCAATTTGTTGACGGTTCCCTATGAGGATAAGTATATAAATTATATATATATGTGTGTGTGTGTGTGTGTGTATTTAATTTTGTCCGCACGATAAAACTCGCAATTATGCACGGATCTTCTTCAAACTCGCCAAAAACATTGAGATGGCCAGTATCTCGGCGAGGATTGCAAATGGGCGAAATCGGAACAAAGGGGTGAAAATGGAAAGGGTTAGAAATTTTAAATACCGCCTTAACATAATTCTGATAAAAAAAAGCTCTTACAGAAAAATGACAGGAAAAAATAAACATTTTTCGTTACAGCAGTTGCCAACAATTAAAAAAAAGGAAATTCTCACCACAACAATTACTTTTCTATTGCAAGATTTCCACGTGAAAACTGAAAATGAAATAGTTTGACGAATTAAAAAAAAAAAGTATTACGTCAAATTGGAAATATAATGCATGTCAGCAGGCGAATATGTAACGTCCTCTGAGTTTGATAAAACGTATTAAAACATGATAAAAACCCGACTATGGAAATATTAGCATATTTTAACATTTTCAGGTTGTCTGAATTTATTTTCGCCATTTTTAAACCTATTCCAAAAATATGCGTGTGTGTATTCGTGTATATTACAATTTTCACAAAAAGTTTAGGTTCCTAGAGCTCAATCTTAGAGAAAAAACTGGGTTTATCCCTAATCTTGATTTAGGTTTGGTTGGTGAAATTAGTATTTAACTTCGAAATCTACCTCCGCCTGTAGGCCGAGCCGGCAGGGATTTTTTCAAAACAGAAATTTTGCCCAATTGAATCGGGAAATTGCCCTGATTAAAGAAGGCAAAACTTACAATAAAAAGTAACTGGTGGGAATAATCAAGGATTCTGTGCACCTGATGCGGCACGCATACGTGACGCTCGTCCCCAAGAGGTTAAGCAAGATGAATATAAATTCAGCAATTTCAAATTACTAAAACCAATGTGTAATCATCAACTAACCTGAAACGAGTTCTTTTATTACAAACTCGTCATCATTGTGACTGAAAGAAACAAAAGCATCAAACATTTTTTCGTGATCGAGGTCCTCATCTTTGACAAAAGTAAATCCACGAGTGTAAAGAAATACTTTGATGTTGAGCTCATACTTTGCATATAACACTTTTGCAGTTAAACAAATAATTACAAAAGCTGAAAAAAAACAAACAAACTTGTATAAATTTTTAAATTTACATATTTTAATGGAACATAATAAAGAATACTAACAAGGAAGGTCTCCATACGGGCATAATCCGAAAAATCTGAAAAAATTATAGAATGTTCTACTCATGAGGATAAATATGTTTATAAAAAAAATTTCGGCGGAAACTCGACAGAGCGTCTGTAAAAAAGTAATGAAAAATTCGATATTTGGGGAGTTATCACCGGTTGGCGATGGAATAAAATTAAAAAAAAAATACTTTTTTATGTCAAATACTCGTTAAGATAAAAATGTTTTATACTGAACTTTTCAAAATAAATTTAATGTAAATAACTTTAGTTTTGCCAGTTTTAGTTTGATTTAACTATAGTTTTATCACATTATATATATTTATTATGAAAGTTACCTATCAAATTTTATGAATTAAAACAAATTTTAAATTAATTAAAATTGTTTCAATCTCAAAATTAAGCCCAATTGAGCACTGTCGATTCAATTTTGTTGCTATGGAAACAACGACTACTTTGATATTGAAATGAAATAACAGAAAATTAAATCCTGCCTTTATTACTTTCTTCTATCTTTACAAGAAGAAATTATTGGATTCGTGAAAATTTTCGACTTCCGGTTTTCGACGAATTTATACGTTTTAGAATACCCAGAACACGATTTGATGGGTTTTAGAAAATGTCTGTCTGTGAGTCTGTCTGTCACTCTGTCTCGCTGTGAGTCTGTATGTGACAAAAAATTTGTGGGCACTCTATCTCAAGAACTAATGCACGGAATTTCACAAAACTTCATATTTAGTTAGACCTTGATATAAACTGGACCTGATTAGTTTTTGGTGAAAATCGCCCAACAGGTGGCGCTGCTATGCGGCATTTTCCACGATTTCTGCAATGGCTATATCTCAAGAACTACTTCACGGATTTTTATAAAACTTCAGATTTACTTAGTCCAGGACATAGTTTGGTGCTGATTACTTTTTTGTGAAAATCGCCCAACAGGTGGCGCTGCTATGCTGCATTATTCATGATTATCGCAATAGCTCTAACTCAAGAAAAAATGCACGAATTTTCATCAAACATCAGATTCAGTTAGTCCCTGATATAAATTAGTGCTGTTTAATTTTTGGTGTAAATCGCCCAACCGGTGGCGCAGCTGTGCTGCATTTTTCCCGATTCCCGCAAGAGCTGTATCTCAAGAACTATTGCACGGATTTTCATCAAACTTCAGATTTAGTTAGTCCTTGACATGAATTGACGTATAAATTAGTGCTGTTTAATTTTTGGTGTAAATCGCTCAACAGGTGGCGCTGCTATACTGTATTTTTTGCGATTTCCTCAATAGCTTTATCTCAAGAACTAATGCTTGGATTTTCAACAAACTTCAGATTCAGATATACCTTGATATCATTTAGTGCTGCTTATTTTTGGTGTAAATCGCTCAACAGGTTGCGCTGCTATGCTATATTTTTCAGAATTTCCGCTATAGCTCTATCTCAAGAACTAATGCACGAATTTTCATCCAACTTCAAATTCAGATATACTTTGATATGAATTGGTGCTAAATCGTTGTTATTTCATGTATATATTTAAATGATTTAATTGACGTGATTTATATAGAAGAAAGTTTTGTGATGGCCACAACATACTAGTTTTAGAATACGATTAAAAATATGAAAATATTTTTAACCATTTGGAAATGGTTGTTGTTTTCGGTCGAGGATGAGGCCAAATGATGCTCGCATTTTAATTTTTTTAACAAAATTCAACGATGTTCTTTACTTTTAGAAGAATTTTTATTTGAATAGGTAATAGAAAGGCATAAAATCGTTAAAAATTGTTTGAATAGGTAATCGAAAGGCTTAAAATCGTTAAAAATTGAAAAAGTTACAAAATGGGTAGGCGCAAATTATCAGATATGGAAAAAATCCAAAGCTAAAGAGCGACGCCGAAATGAAAATAGTCTTCCAAAGCAAAAATCGAAGTCTTCAACTCATTATGTAGGCCATGAAAATCGAGGTCTTCAACTGATTATGTAGCCCCTGAAAATCGAGGTCTTCACCTGATTATGTAGCCCATGAAAATCGATTACAGAATAAAAGACGAACGCAAAAAAGGGAAACAATCTAATGTTTAATCGAATGATTTCCATGTCTAGAGGGGCTCCAATCCACTAGCCACGGCGCTTTATAATCGGTCGATTCTAACCGGGAAAAATGGAGCTCAACGTAGGTAATATGTCACAATCTGTGGATGATTCAGTGGAACTGCTTTCGATTTGTAAACTGTTTTTCTTCTCGGAACGGCAGTTGGAGAGTTTATCGATGAAGGTTTTGGTCGTCTGAAGTTTGATCTTTGCGATCTGTTGTTGAAGAGGATGCCACGAAATTTGGTGGACGAAATAAATTCCAAATGGTCGTTGTAATCTATTAAATTACAATTTTTTTATACATGAAATTGTTTTTAAAGTAACAAAATTAAACAGCAAGCAACATAAATATGTAATCCAAAAAATGCATTTATTAAACTCTCGCATTGGCTAAGTTTAAATTCTTTAAATACTATTTATATGCATTGTAAAAGTCAATTAATAAGCAATTTTCAGGTGCATGAAAATCGTTTGCTTTTGGCGAGGAAAAGTATTGCTCTTCAAATCGCGCGACTCTTTTGTTTTTTCGTGCCAAATACTCCAAAGTATTTTTTTTTTTTTTTACAGACTTTCTACTATAATTCCGCCGCTAAATTTGACTGATCATTTATTAACATAAATAGTTTAATTAGTATTTTTTTTTCAAAATATTCTGAGTAAGCACGGTAAGAAGACCTTCCTTGCAAGTAAATGTTTGACATAAATGAAGTTTGTGCAATATAATCATGAAAAACAGACAAAAAAGTATAAATTTGAGTTTATAAACTGCATTTGCTGATAAACTCGAAAACAAAATTGTCATTAAACAGGATTAGTACGAAACTGATTACACTTTGTAATTCTGCAATGGAGACTGTCGTACATTGATATATTTGTAATTGAGGCGTTCAGAAGTCAATCCGACTAACCTCTTTTTAAGTGGCGTTTTTTTAAACAAAGGAACATTGAAAATTTTCTGTATATTTATACAGTTATAAAAAATTACCCTTGATTAAAAAAATTAATGAGTTCAATCAAAATATCCCGAGAAAAACTATTATATAGATACAATATTTTTATATGAAAAAATATTAATACAATTGGTAAAAGTCTTCGCCAGTGCATCTTTAGTATCCCTTGAAAAAGACCAAGTGTTTTGGTTAAAACTGTTGGGAAGGTTTTTTTTTTTTTTTTTTTTTTTTTTTTTTTTTTTTTTTTTTTACATCATTTTAATGTTTAAACTTCCTGCATTTTAAATGTCATGTAGATTTTAAATGTCTTGTATAGTTCCCATTGTACACTGTTTAGCAATTGTATTAATATTTTTTCATATAGTTATCACGCAGTGTAAAGTCCAATCTTAAATATCGATATTTTTATAGTTACAATAACTTTATCTGTTTATACTGAACATTTTCATTTGATGGAGTTAATCGATTTGTGCACTGAACGGCTCAATTGATGGTTTCAACTATTCTCAAGCTGAATGAATAGCCCTTGGAGATAGCTGGCAGAATTATGTTGTTATTCTATAATGTTTCACACCCAGAACAACCCTTAGGGGTTTGCCTCTGTCCTATAAATGGCCTTTCTTCCGAATTATTTTATTTAATAAAATATATATAAATGTTTAGTACACGTTACATTATCAATTATTTACCAAAAATATTATATATTTTAAAATTATTATTTATAAATGTGTACGTTTGGCATTTTTCAGGAATAGAATAAAGATTAGTTGATGCCAATATACAGAAAATAATTCAAATGAGCTATTGAGACAGCCAAACTGAGCTCTTAATGCAAAACTGATCCTACTTACTTAAATCTAACTAAAGCTATACACATATCATTAATTTTTTAGAGTTCCGTACTTAAAAAGTGAAAACGGAACCATTATAAGATCACTCCTGTGTCTGTCTGTCACAGCCATTTTACTTGTAAACTATGGAACGCGGAAATTTCAAATTGGGAAAAGTGATAAAGACTGTTGACCCACATATTTACAGAATATTATACATTCACAAATGTATTTAATGAAAATGTAGAGGGGCTAATTAAGTTACTCGAGAAAAAAAATTCTTTGTATATCATGTAGGGTATCGTTTGAAAGCTTTCGTAACACTGAACTCAAAACTACATTTCTTTAAATTTTAGGTGTATTATTTTCAGAGATATCATCGAAAATGTAGTACAAAAATATGCCCACCTCCCCCCACTCCATCTATTTCAGATTTCTGAAACTAAATTTATGAAAAAAATTAGAGGTAGTAGACATTAATTTAAACCTTGCAGGAAAGTTATCATAGAAACTCTGAGATAGCGCAAATAACAATATTACCTTTCTAACACTAAAATATTTCAGTTGAATGTTGCAAAGAGAAAGAAAAGTTTGTTGAAAATTACGTCAAACTTAAAACGTTACATTTAAAATCTCTTATTCAAAATCATTTTCTTATAGTGTTGTTAAAAAATTCCAGGAAGCAAAGACTCTGTTGACTTAGTTCATTTTATATTGGCTAATTTTCAGAAGTTTAACTAATCTTATTTCATCAAACACGAAAACATCAATTAACAGCAGCTGATTCGACCTTAAAATTCCTCAGTAAAAGGGAAATACAAGGAAACCCGTTTACATGGAGCTATCCACTGGTTTTTTTAATTGTAATTCAATCTTCCGCAATCTTTTTAAAGCTGAACAAATTAACGGATTTTTAGGGTCTGAAAGGGGTTGTCGAGAGTAGCTCGTAGGGGCAGAGCCTCCTACTTTAATTAAAAATACCGTTTAAAATTAAAATTAAATTATAAAAATAGGAACATTAAAAAAATAGCTAGTGCGGGCACATCCTCAAGAGGACAGCTTTCATTTTAACCCTTTGTAACTCAACAACCCCGATTTGAAAAATTCTTACACAGATATTAAAATGCATCATTTTAAGCATGGAAAAAATAATAAAAAAAATTCAGAACAGAAAAATAAAATTTTATTTGGAAAAATGGGTTTGTTGCATATCTGCAACATCTTGCCAAATGGCACAAAAACTGAAAATATTTAAAATTTTAATTTGCACGAAAATTGTTGAAACAGTTGTTAATTTTGTTGTAGCAAAGTCCCACACCACATTTCTCACAAACAGTTTGATTAAAGTTTTTACAATCGGGGTATTTACAACGTATTCTTTTTTTTGCCCAGTATGGCCAGTACCCAATTTCGTCTAGGCGCACTTGCTTTGGTGGAATATGTTGAGTAGGCGCTCTATGCTTTTTCTGTTGAATTCTTTTATCCACTACGAGACCTTTGCCTTTTTTGCTAGCTTTGGACTTGGTGTTAATTTTACAGAGGGGGGGTGAGGGGGGGGGAGATCTCTAACTTACCCTATAGCAATTAAATATAAAAACAGACTAATGTTTCCCGTTTTCAATAATTTTGCTCTTCTGAAAGAAATGCAATTTAAATAACCATTAGAAGATATTTTAGACGCTCTTTCGATATTTTAAAAAATCCATTACAAGAGAAGATATGGCGCGTTGTTGCAGATCTGCAGCAAACAAAAGTTTACGTTTATCTTATACATATTATAAATTTCCTAGCTCGAAAATGGTCTTTAAATAAAGAATTTAAACTCACCTTTGAAAACAATATATTTGTAGACGTCTGCAGACTTTTTTAACCCCTGTATTTCAAAGCTTAATTCAGCAAAAATCACGTGTAGCTGATCGAGCGATAAATCAAACTTTGGAGCGAAAAAAAAATCAGTAAAGACATTTGTTGCGGATTTAATGAAATAATTATGTTAATAGTAGTATAATAGAATAACAACAATCAACAAAATCGTCTTTTAAAATTTACTGTTGAAATAACAACGACGTTTTGGGTATGTTGCAGATCTGCAACACGGTGATACAGAGGGTTAAACAATAATTAGTAAAATTAGTTCAGTAGAAAGGTCAGGGCAGATGACTAAAAAACAGCCTTGTCTTTTAAATACTATATGGATTACTATGTTTATATAAGCAGCAAGTAACTTTCAATTTACAAATCATCTCATTTTCATCCATGATGTTGCTTGTGACTAACAGTTGTAGTTAATCAATTTTTATTTTCTTCTATCTTTACAAGAAGAAGGCATTGGATTCGTGAAAATTTTCGACTTCCGGTTTTCGACGAATTTACACATTTTAGGGGCCAGAGATCCTAAAAACACGTTTTTATAAAATGTCTGTCTGAATCTGTGACTCTGTCTGTCTGTATGTATGTGACACAAATTTTGTGGGCGCTCTACCTCGAGAACTAATGCCCGGAATTTAATAAAAATTTATATTCAGGTAGTCCCTGATATAAATTGGTGCTGTTTAATTTTTGATGTAAATCGCCCAACAGGTGGCGCTGCTATGCTGCATTGTTCACGATTTCCGCAATTGCTATATCTAAAGAACTAATGCACGGATTTTCATCAATTTTCAGATTCAGTTAGTCCTTGATGTGAGTTGGTGGTGTTTACGTTTTGGTGTAGATCACCCTACAGGTGGCGCTGCTATGCTGTAATTTGCAGGATTTACACGATTTCCGCAATAGCTCTATCTCAAGAACTGATGCACACATTCTCATAAAAATTCATATTCAGTTAGTCCTTGAAATGAATCGATGCTGATTACGTGTTGGTGTAAAAGCCCAATAGGTGGCGCAATTGTGCTGCATTTTCCGCGATTTCTTCAATAGCTCTATCTAAAGAACTAATGAACGAATTTTCTTCTAACTTCAGATTCAGTTACACGTTGACACAAGTTGTTGCTGATTAGGTATTGGTGTCAATCGCCCAATAGGTGGCGCTGTTATGCTGGATTTTTATCGATTTTTTCAATAGCTCTATCTGAAAAACTAATGAATGGATTGTCCCCAAACTTCATATTCAGTTAGACGTAGATATAAGTTGTTGCAGATTAGGTTCTGGTGTAAACAGTACCTGATTTACGGCAGGGCATTCGGGGCACGGGCCCAGGGCCCCAAATGCTGCTGAAGGTTTTTCAAGTATTGTCCAAAATCTGATTGTATTTTTATAAAATCGTATATTTTGTGGAAAACAACCATATTTAATTACTTTATTATAGTGAATATTTTCTTTATCCTTATCACTTAAAAAATATATTGTACTTTTAATTCATATTTAATCCTGTTCCTGTTCTCGTCAGGTTATTTGGAGGTTGGTGAACGTAGCTCGTAGGCGGCATTTGTTCCTAATATTTTAAATAATGGTAACTCGGTATTGTGGAAAATTTATTATTAGTTGTTGCATACTTTATCATTCGAATATATATAGAGAGAGATACTTGTATAGGAAAAGATAATCCCACCACACAATTTATTATAAAGCGTCTACTCATTTAACCCTTAAATGCCGGATGTTGCTTTTTGGCAACATACCCAATTTAGGCTCTAAAATACCATTAGAATAATATTGAAGCTATAATGCCTAATGTTTCCAATAAAATACATTCTGAAAATGTTATTAAATCGATTTTCAGCATGTAGATGGCAACACTTGTGCTGTTTAAGAATAAGGATAGATTTATTTTTTTAATTGTTGCTATTTGTTCTTTTTATTTTGTTTGGAAGCTTGCGAAATACTCTATTTTGTTCTGCAGTGAGCAAGTAAAATTTATTTCTTATTATAGTTCCTAAAATTCTTGTGTGTTTAATATTATAGAATTTTACCAAGGAAAATTATTTTTTCAAATAAAGACCAGTATTGCCGATTAGTAATAAACTGTTTCTTAGCCTTAAAACAAAATATGATTTTTTTAAGTATTTTTCCCATCATTTATTTAAAAAATAAAAGCCGAAAAACATTATTACAATGATTTTTGAAAAATCAGGCATTTAAGGGTTAAATTTCCTAATTATGAAATAATTATTTGAAAGTAAATTATTGATTATCAAATGTAATTTTTCAATTTATATTTTAAAGTAATTATTAAAATCAATAGTAGTTATCTTAGTAATACTGATTTGTACTCAAGCGCCCTGTAAGCATTGGTGCAAGGGGGCCCCAAATTTGTAAATCGGTCCCTGGGTGTAAATCACCCAATAGGTAGCGTTTCTGTGCTGCATTTTGCTGGATTTACACGATTTCAACGTTAGTTACATCTCAAGAACTAATGCACAGAATTTCATCTTTTTAGAATCCTCATGATGAGCATAGATTGCCATTTAATTTTGGCACTATGATAGTGAATTTTGAAGTATTAACATGCATGAGACAGAAGAAAGTTTTGGGATTGATACATCCGACTAGTTTTGAATAAATTAAAACAATTTTACTTGAAAGTGTCTCTGTTATAAGATAAAAATATGATACGAAATTGCAAAAGGGAGGAAAAAAAAACACATAAATTAAATTGTGATTACGTAGTACTCCAGAAGACACTGCAGTAATCAATGTCTGATCTTTTTCTTTCGAACAGAGATCAAGATCAGTAAGATTCCATATAACCCTTCCGTTTAGATGTGATGCTCCTTTGCCATTCATTCCGCAACGAACGTTGTCAATATCTTTGATCTGTAAGAATCATAAATAAAATTAAACCTTAATTGCTACATTTTAGGTAAGCATACAATTTTTAAACATAACGTAAAAATTTAAATTAGCGAGTGCCACAGTTATTGCTGTAACTAAATTTCATTTAAAATTTATAAATTGCAGCTGAATGTCAGGATGACACATAAATGCACTATAATTTGTCGGATTTCAAATATTTTTGAATGAACAATATAACATACTTATAACTACTTAAAAGGTGACTCAAATATATATAAATATTGTTTAATGCAACCCTGAGATCTTTTGAACACACACGCGTTCATTTTCAACGGGAAAAAATGACTGACTGAATAGAAATACATTTTAAAAACAAAAACAAAAACAAAAACTAGAAAACAGGAATTCTGCTTTTTCAGAATTTAGTGTCGCCCCCGATGAAAAAAAAAAAAAAATGTATATATAAATAGTACGAAACCTATTTCAATTTTAAGACTTAAAGCACACACTTTTATTTTATCTAAAATGACGTCATTCGCATCCGCTTAAGATTTCCACACTTACGATCCGCTCTTAAACATCTATAGTAAACCATGCATAAGAATGTCGCTATCGCAAAATAATACACAAATGCAGCAAAAAGATGCCGTCATTAAACAAACTCGACAAAAAACAGCTATCTAATGATTCATAGGCATTCATTTGTTTGTAACATTAATATAAACGATTTCAGTCGTGACGTCAGTCATGACGTTTTGGTTGGAAACTGACTCCAAACAAACGGTTGCTATGCTGTATTTTCTATTTTGTTTGTGTGTTGCAGCTATATCTTACATCTATATCTCACATCTAAGTGTTTTAATACTTGATATGTACTGGTAACATTTTACACAATTAATATTTAAAAAGAAATGACGCATAGCAACCGTTTGTTTCCAGTCAGTTTCCAACCAAAACGTCATGACTGGGGTCACACTGAAAGCGTCTACATATACTTAAAATTAAATATAATTTATAACAGCTCCATGTTTTAACGAAATTATTTGTTTATGTTTTTCCAAAATAGCACGTATTTTAATTACATTTTCTTTCGGTTGTTATGAGAAAATGGCAACAAAAAGATATAATTGCTATTTTTAAACTATTTTCCTTTTACTTTCTATATAAATGGAATACTTGAGTTGCAAAAATTAAACAAATGGTGCTAACAACTACAAAAAAATTAATATTTCAAAAATAAATTGAGATACAGTTTCAAACAAATTGCATTTAAAAGTACTTTTTTTCCCCAATACGACGGTTAAAAATTTAAAATGTGCGATGCTTAGAAATTTAAAAAAATTACTATAGAGCATTTAATCGCACAATGATACATCTGCTTTGTTTATAGCTGCCTTCTGTAAGCTAACGTTATTTTTTGGAGACAAAATAAGCTGGGAGAAAGAAATAGCATACCTTCCCGGGGGCTAATAAAATAGTACGCATGCGCAAGCGGAGTTCAGTCCATTTCTCTGCAGAGGGGTGAAAAGATCAGTTCGTATTATCAGGAGGTCTTGAAATATTTAGGATATTGTACCAAATTGCGGGAATATTATAGGAAAGGGCATCGTTACAAACATTATCACTTCTAAGTAAAATTTCAATGGATTCACGGATTATTGAAGGGAAATAGTTAGACGTTGAAATGATCATTTTAGCCTTTTCGAAATTTATCTTGATATTTTCTTTTTGATGCAATCTGGATAAGTCTGTACTTGCTTTGTTAAACTTAATATCAGAAATGTGCTCTTTTAATCTTTCCTTAAATTTTCGAGATGTCATACCAATATAAGACAAAACAAGTAAGAAAAATCATGCGTTAAGCATAGATTATGAAACACTTTCCAATACTTCTGTATGCTTTAACAAAACTTCGTTATATAGGGAAATAATGTATATAAAAGAACTTAGTAAACATTTTAGAAACAGCATAAAACATTTGAAAACTGATTTCAGCAGTTACCATCCATATCAAATATGTATCCCAATTCTTTTGAACAGCTCTGTATTTGATCTGTAGGTTGATATATATGCTATATAATGGGGAAATTTAATTTAGCAAGAAAATGAATAGCAGCTTGAAATTTCACTTTGAGCAATTTATACTAATAGATGGAAACATACTTGTATACTTTCGTACAACCCTGTAGTTAACCTAGTACTTTTATTACACGCCACTATTTAGCTAAAGTTTAATTCAAAGTAAAACACTCTTAAAACTACTGGAATCACATTTTCAGAAATTATCATTTATAGATGGCCATGAATCCAATTCTTTGCGTGACGCTGTACATAATTTTATCTATGTTTTATAATTTTATCTACAAACATTTCTTAGTAAACAAAATGCAGTTAGGCGTAAAAATGCATAACTCATTTAAAAACCACCTTTAAGCAATTTACAATCATACCCAGTAACCATTACGATTTCTTTTGTGTAGCCCTGTATATGAATTACAGCATTTATACACATCATATACAATGCACAAATATAGTGAAACATAAAAGCGCATAACATAATTAAAAATGCATTTCCAGCAATCATCGTTACAGTACAATACTTCGGATACAATATAGTATCTGAAATCTTTTGTGTGTCTTTGTAAATGCTATGTACTTCGTATTATACAGGAAATAAGTTATAGTAAACCTCAGCGATGTATATCAATTCCATTATACATGAAATAATTTAACATAATTAAAATACACCGGAAAAAATTCCCTCCATCCCGTATATCATTATGTAACGGAATTCTTTTGTGTGGCCCTGTAAATGAATAATATTTATTCTTTACAGCACATATTCTACGGAATGCATATTTTAGTGCACTTGATAAATGCATATTACTTTTATTGTGTTTGAAAGCGTGTAATATCATTAAAAATCATTTGAAACGATTCTTTCCCATAGGCCGTAATGTAACGGAAAACTTTTGACTGTCCCTGTAAATGAACTAAACATGCTACAAACTTCATTTGAAATAGGGTTCGTGCTATGGTAGAGGTCACTAACATACATAAATTTCAGAACGATCCGAGTATATTTACTGGAGTTAGAGCGCGTACAGACGGACAGACAAACCGAATGCATAAACACTTTTCAACTTTGTTGGAAAGTGTTAAAAAAGCAATTTAACAAATTACAACGAATGGATTACAACGAATTGGAAAATGATTTTTTCAAAGACTAAAATTTAAGACATAAAAAATAGCACAGAGTTGATCATACATTACGTACGCCATGAATTAAACATTAATAATGTTATTACACGTAAAAATTGCAAGCGACAAAAGTCACCTGCGACTCGTCAGATTTCCTGAAACTTGCGTATTATCCACCTGAAACTTACGTATTATCCAAGCATTTCATTCGCTGTTCGGGAAAAGGCTTTTCTATCGTCAGATTTCCAAGAAATCTGATGACCCATTTTAAATGAAATTTCATTCTTAAACTTCTAAACATCCCACAATATTACTTTTTACACCGTCGTATACAGAAAAAAATATACTTTTAAACGCAATTTGTTTGAAATCTGTATCTCAATTTGTTTCTGAGTTATTAATTTTTTTGTAGTTTTTATTAATTTTTTGTCATAGTGGCAACAGAAGTATCCATCTCTGTTGAAAGTAAAGGGAAAATACAGATTACTGTATAGACGAATCAGAAAACGAATAAAATGCGGATTAAACCAATAAAACGCTTCAAATATGGTTTTGATTTCCTACCCTGACAGAGGATAATAACCATTTTTCCAAATGGTTAATAAATTACTATGTTGTTCTCGATAGAGTGTTTTGACTCTATTTTTGAATGTTCACTAAAGTTTTTTGCGTATTAATGTTATTTTGGATAACTTTAATATCCTCTTGACAAATCACTTGAAACAAAAACCTTAAACCTTTATTTACGCAATTATTTATCAAGAAACTGGCAGTCTAAGCCCGCTGCTCTGATTTTGTCAAGTGAACCTTGAAACAAACGAAATGGTGCATTTGAACTTGTGATTTAAAGCAATATGGTCCTTTGACTGAATGTCCTTCCGCAGTGCTGAATGAATCGATATGAACGCAATTGTGCTATTATATTTTGTAATGTGCAGGCAAAATTTCAGCTGTTAAGGTCTATCTCTTTTAGTTTTTCACTCAGAGTAGGATTTGGTAAAGTCCTACTACAAAGTCCTAATAGTACAATATACGTACATTATTTCATTTTGTATTCGAGCATTCTCCTTAAAATGAGCCTATATGGTGAGAGTTCCGATCACAGAATTTTCCTCATCTCTTTTTTTTTAATCATTTAAAGAAAATGTAGTCTCAGTGTCAACTTGAAGCTATAAAGCAGTTTTTTTATAGTGTATTGTCCCATGTTATATATTATAGCCTCCATGCTGCAATCTAAAAGTTTAGTACTTTTCGGGTATTTCAACAACATTGTCGCTAAGCGTAATATTTGGCACCAAACGAAGCATTTGAAAAAAATAATACTGTTGGCGCGGAAGTTATCTTTTAAAAAATATAACATTTCAAAATTACAGAGTTTCAAGAACTATTTTATTAAATTAATACAAAGGTACCTTTCCGTTATATGGACACCATTGTCTCCAAGCGTAATAGCTGGGGCAAAATAAAAATCACGTTAATTGAAACATTTGAAAAATAAAAGAAAAAACATTGTAAATAGTAAAGCGAGCATTTAAAAAATATAACATTTGAAAATTACAGGCTTTTATGAACTATTTCATTAAATCACAAATATATACTTAAAATAAGTGAACAAATAACAGTTATACAATAAAGTACATTAACGATAAGGGTTAAAATAATTGACGCATTAGCATACATTTTCGCATGGTGCCTGTATAACGGAAAGTTACCAATACAAATATATACTGAAAATATTGTGTCTCTTAGCAATGCTATTAACATTTCCAGATACTTTTCGGTTAGCCGCGCGCCAGTGTTATATATACATATATGTGTATGTATGCATATATGTCTACACATACCCATATATATATGTATACACATATAACGGGTGTTCTAAAAAGGACTGACTGATTTTAAAATTCAATAACTTGCAAACGGTGACGGATATTTAAAAAATTCCTGCAGGAAGGTGATGTATAAAGTCAAAAGTTTTTTTACTGTGAATCTAGATTTTAGTTCAAATTACAACAATAGATGGCGCTGAGAGCGGTAGGCACTCAGTCGAGGCTGAAACTGACGTCACTCAGCATTGATGCGAAATAAGGAGATTAAGGCTGTGGAGTGGGTCTCGTTTGACAATGCAATCTTGCTCTTAGAGCCCGATTCTGAACCCAGTCGATATGATTTCAATGAAATGTGTTGTTGTCATGGAAATGTCGTAGGCTAATTGAGAAATCAGACTCTTTGCAAAGAGCCGGGCTAATTGGAGAGTCATCTCTCTTTTTCCAATTACCCTCATATTTTTCAGGCTTATTGCAAAGAGCCTAGACAGCGTTAGGCTAATTGAAAAATTATCACTTATTTCCCAATCAGGGTGATTATTTTAAGCCATAACCAGACCCGAACACGAAAAATAAATTACAACAGACCGTACCCCGATCCGAGCAAGACAAGATAATTTCAGCCGACACGCAACCCGAGCAGAACCAGATAAAAAAAAAAAAACGAAATCTGACCCGAACCAAATATGATAACCGGCAGAAATATTCTAAAGCACCATAACCCGATCCGAGTAAGACAAAATAATTTAGATGAAAACGCAACCTAACTCGAACCTAAAAATTCCATTAAAAACCCGAAATCTGACACGAACCAAATCTGAACCTGACAAAAATATTCCTAAGAACCATAACCCGATCCGAGAAAGACAAAATAATTTCCGTGCACATGCAACGAGACACGAACTAAAAATTTTGTTTGAAAAAGAAAACCTGAAATATGACCCGAACCAAATATGATAACCGACAAAATTATTCTAAAGAACCATAATCCGATCTGAGCAAGACAAAATAATTTCCTTGGACACGCAACCCGAACCGAATCTAAAAATTTCATTTGAAAAAAACCTGAAATCTGACCCGAACCAAATCTGAATCCGACAAAAATATCCCCAAAACCATAAACCGATATGAACAAGACAAAATAATTTCCGTGGACACTCAACACGACCCGAACCTAAAAATTCCATTAGGAAAAACCCGAAATTTGACACGAACCGAATCTGAACCCGATAAAAATATTCCAAAGAACCCTAACGCGATTCGAGCAAGACAAAATAATTTCTGTGGACACGCAACTCGATCCGAACCTAAAAATTTTGTTTGAAAAAAAACCCGAAATATGACCCGAACCAAATATGATAACCGACAAAAATATTCTAAGGAACCATAATCCGATGCGAGCTAGACAAAATAATTCCGTCGACAGGCAACCCGATCCGAACCTGAAAGTTCTAATTGAACTCAATCCAAAACTCGATCTGAAATCGGGTTTTGGTCGGTTTTCGGGCTGACTTCAAATGGAATCATTAAGTTCGGATCCGGTTGCGTCTCGTCGGAAATAATTTTGTCTTGCTTGGATCGAGTTACGGTTCTTTAAAATATTTTTATCATTTTCAGATAGGGTTCGTGTCGGGTTTCAGGTTGACTTCAAATGGAATTTTCAGATTCTGGTCGTATTGCGTGTACACGGTAATTAATTTAATCGGGGTACGACCTGATGTATTTTTATTTCCGGTACTGTTCGTCTTTCAGGTTAACTTCAAGTAGAACTTTAAGGTTTGGGTCGGGTTGCATGCCGACGGAAATTATTTTGTCTTGCTATGATCCGGTTTTGGTTCTTTGGAATATTTTTGTTGGATTCAGATTTGGTTCGGGTCAGATTTCAGGTTTTTTTAAACAAAATTTTTAGGTTCGGATCGGGTTGCGTGTCCACGGAAATAATTTTGTCTTGCTCGGATCGGGTTATGGTTCTTTGGAATATTTTTATCATGGTCAGATTTCGGGGTTTTTTAATGGAATTTTTAGGTTCGAGTTAGGTTGCATGTTCATCTAAATTATTTTGTCTTACTCAGATCGGGTTATGGTGCTTTAGAATATTTCTGCCGGTTGTCATATTTGGTTCGGGTCAGATTTCGGTTTTTTTTCATCAGGTTCTGCTCGGGTTGCTAGTCGGCGGAAATTATTTTGTCTTGCTCGGAACGGGGTACGGTCTATTGTAATTTATTTTTTGGGTTCGGGTCTGGTTATGGGTTAATAAGCTTAAAATAATCACCCTGATTGGGAAATAAGTGGTAATTTTTCAATTAGCCTAACGCTTCCTGGGCTCTTTGCAATAAGCTGAAAAATATGTGAGTAATTGGAAAAAAGGAGATGATTCTCCAATTAGCCCGGCTCTTTGCAAACAGCCTGAATTCTCAATTAGCCTACGACATTTCTATGACAACAACACATTTCACTGAAATCATATCGACTGGGTTCAGAATCGGGCTCTACGAACAAGATTGCACTGTCAAACGACACCCACTCCACACCCTTAATCTCCTTATTTCGCATCAATGCTGAGTGACGTCAGTTTCGGCCTCGACTGAGTGCTTACCGCTCTCAGCGCCATCTATTGTTTGTAATTTGAACTAAAATCCAGAATCACAGTAAAAAAACTTTTGACTTTATACATTACCCTCCTGCAGGAATTTTTTAAATATCCGTCACCGTTTGCAAGTTATTGAATTTTAAAATCAGTCAGTCCTTTTTAGAACACCCGGTATATGTGTGTGTATATACCGGGTGTCTTAAAAAGGACTGACTGATTTTAAAATTCAATAACTTGCAAACGGTGACAGATATTTAAAAATTTCTTGCAGGAGGTTTATGCATAAGGTCAAAAGTTTTATTACAGTGATTTTCGATTTTAGTTCGAATTACAAACAATAGATGGCGCTGTAAGCAATAGTCGCTAAATACAAACTCGATTTTTGGTGCTTTCTCTTGTTTCATGCGGAAAAAGCAGATGGAAATGTATTATCCGGGCCACGAAGTACCAAAAATCGAGCTTGAATTTAGCGTCTATTGATCGCAGCGCCATCTATTGTTTGTAATTCGAACTAAAATTGAAAATCACTGTAAAAAAACTTTTGACCTTATGCATAACCCTCCTGCAAGAATTTTTTAAATGTCTGTCACCGTTTACAAGTTATTGAATTTTAAAATCAGTCAGTCCTTTTTGGGACACCCGGTATATGTATATACGTATATATATATGTGTGTGTGTGTGTGCGTTTATATAACAGAGGCGCCCGGCTAACCGAAAAGTACCCAATTTCATTTTTGAATCAGCGAAAACTGAAGTTATAACTTAATTTTACTTAACTAGGGGGCTCTGCCCCCTACGAGCTGCGCTCGTCAACCCCGTTCAGACACCGCAGACTCTAACAGCACGCTAATTTAATCGGCTTTAAAAAGATTTCGGAAGATTGAATTATAATTTGAATCTGACAATTATAATCTGACGTAATTTTCAACAAACTTTTCTTTCTCTTTTTAATATTCACGTACGAATACTTTAGTTAGAAATGGAATATTACGATCATCTTAAAATATCAAATAAATGTCTCACGCAAATTTAAATTTAAACTGTTTTGCAATATTATTTTTTGTACATTTTACGTAATAAGTGTAATGTGACGGAAATTCTCCTATTTAAGACTTCTAACGCATGTTAATGAATTTATTATTTTACAATATTTTTTCTCTTTTAAAACTCACGTGTAAATATGGTTTTTATGACGTAATTTTCAATGAGTTCCTGCTTTTTATATTTTCTGTTTATAATAGTCATGTGTAAAATAAATTTTTAATTCGAAGCAAACATTATTGTTTGCGCTGTTTGTACAGTTGGCAACAGTTTAAATTAATACAATTTTCTAAAATATGTAAAAAATATCTTTCGAAATGCTGAAAATTTGAATTTAAGGGGACGAGGGACCTTAAAAATAATTTTTTTTATTTTTGTAAATTTCACCTTAAATATTACTCAAAGGTACATTATATGCATTATGGCATGCATTTATTACAAAAAAAAAAATTCTTTTAAGTCATTTTTGAGAAGAAAGTTGAATTTTACGCGTTGTTTTAGAAATCTCCGAAATGCCCCATGCGTGTTCCATATGAATGAAAATCCCCAATATTTTTTATAAAAGTTTGGTTTATATATATAAAAAAATCTGTGCATCGAATTTTATATATTTGAATATAAAGGTTAAAAAAAATTTTTTTTGAAAAATTTTGAAAATTTTCGAAAAAATTTCAAAATTGCAGAATTTTTTTTTTCTTTTTTTTTTTTTTTTTTTGCAAATTTAACTTTAAATATTACTAAAGGGTACATTATATGCATTACGGCATGCATTTATCACAAAAAAAATTAAAAAAAAAATTTATTTTTGAGAAAAAAATGGCATTTTACGTGACGTCGTAGAAATCTTCGAAATGCCCCCTGCGCATTCCATATGAATGAAAATCCCCAATATTTTTTATAAAAGTTTGGTTTATATATATAAATAAAACTGTGCATCGAATTTTATATATTTGAATATAAAGGTAAAAAAAAAAAAAAAATTGAAAAATTTTGAAAAAATTTCAAAATTTTAAATTTTTTTAATTTTTTTTGTAAATTTCAATTTAAATATTACTCAAGTGTACATTATATGCATTGTGGCATGCATTTATCACAAAAAAAAAAATTAAAAAAATTTATTTTTGAGAAAAAAATGGCATTTTACGCTTTGTTGTAGAAATCTTCGAAATGCCCCCTGCGTATTCCATATCAATGAAAATCCCCAGTATTTTTTATAAAGTTTGGATTATATATATAAATAATTCTGTGCATCGAATTTTATATATTTGAATATAAAGGTGTAAAAAAAAAAAAACCAAAATTTTTGAAATTTTTTCAAAAAAATTTTGAAATTTTTTATTTTTATTTTTATTTTTTACCTTTATATTCAAATGTATGAAATTCGATGCACAGTTTTATTTATATATATAAACCAAACTTTTATAAAAAATATTGGGGATTTTCATTGATTTGGAATGCGCATGAGGCATTTCGAAGATTTCTAAGACGACGCGTAAAACTCCATTTTTTTCTCAAAAATAATTTTTTTTTTTTTATAAATGCTTGTCATAATGCATATAATGTACCCCTGAATAATATTTAAAGTGAAAATTTCAAAAAATAAAGAATTGATTTTTAAGGTTTTTTAGATTAAAAGATGATTTTTGATTCTTAAAATTATGATTTTTAAGATTTTTAAGGTCCCTCGTCCCCTTAAAATAGAAATAAAACCTCAAAAAATGAGTCAAATTAAAAAACTAAATCCAGTCTGCACACCGGGAAATTCTGACGCATAAAATGATCTAAAAATGATTAAATTCCTATGTACAGCTTTTGCTCCTATAAAACTTTTTTAATGGAACAATTTTGACCAGCTTTGGCATTAAATATCTCTTAAAATAATTCTTCGATTTTTAGTCAAAAATTCAAACCCGGCGGCGGCGGTGACAGCGTAAGTTACTTTTTTTAATAGAGAGAAAAGTAAATAAATGTAAATAAACATTTATTAATATATAAGTCACAATGACTGAGTTACCATGTCAGGCAAAATAAAGCCATTTTGGCGCCAATTAGTTACCCCGTTGCGTATATGGCATCTGCGCCTAATATTTTTCTTTTCGTTTCTCTCTATTCTAAATAAATAAATAAATAAATAAATAAATAAATAACGCTGTCACCGCCGCCACCGGTTTTGAATTTTTTTGACCAGAGGTCTTTCTTCGTTAATATCTCTCTATTCTAAAAAAAAGTAACTACCGCTGTCACCGCCGCCGCCGCCGGTTTTGAGTTTTTTGTGACCGGATGTCTTTCTCCGTTAATAATAAGAAAAATATTGCATACAAAAATATGAAAATCGGCGGTATTATAGAGAAATGTTTGAAAAGCTGATGCGACATTTTTCAAATCAAAGAATTATTTTAAGAGATATTTAAAGCCGAAGTTGGACAAAATCGTTCCATTAAAAAAGTTTTATAGGAGCAAAAACTATACATCGCAATTTAATCATTTTTAGATCATTTTATGCGTTATAATTTCCCGGTGTGCAGATGGCATTTATTTTTTAAATTTGACTGATTTGTTGAGGTCTTATTTCTATTTTAAATACAATCTTTCAGCATTTCGAGAGATATTTTTTACTTATTTTAGAAAATTGTACTAATTTAACCTGTTGCCAACTTTATAAATAGCGCAAACAATAATGTTTGCTTCAAATTAAAAATTTATTTACACGTGACTATTATAAACAGAAAAAAAAACTTTCAAATTAGAATTAAATAATCACGTATAAAAATCAGGAACTTATTGAAAATTACTTCATCTATAATTACACGTGAATTTTAACAGAGAAAGGATATTGTAAAATAATAAATTCATTAACATGCGTTAGAAGTCTTAAATAGGAGAAATTACGTCATATTTACGTCACATTACAGTTGTTACATAAAATGAACACAAAATAATATTGGAAAACAGTTTAAATTTAGAAATTGCGCTAGACATTTATTTGATATTTTGAGAGGAATTTTTCAACTGTTTTTGTTAGGAAAGCGCAAATAATATTTCATTTCTAACAAAAGTATTTTCACGTGAATATCTAAAAGAGAAAGAATAGCTTCGTCAAAATTACGTCAGATTAAAAACGATTAATTTAAAATGTCGCATTTAAAACAACTTTCTTTTCGCTTTGTTAAAAAATCCAGGAGACAAAGGCTCTGTTTACTTAATTCCTTTTATATTAGCTTATTTTGAAATGTTGTTACACGTGTCTACGTCATCAAGTTATTTTTATTTCGTCGTTTTATTTGTATTTTTGTTAATGTTTTACTAATTTATTTGTTCTTTCGTTATTTAAAATAAAAATTATGCCAATTTGTATAATTTGGCAAGTGGTTTGGCGATTTATATAATTTGGCGAAATTGGTCGACCGGATAATCAAGTAGTATCGCAGCGGGTTTGGCGTTAAAATTCCCCAATCAAAGAGAAATGAATAGAAATCCGTTTATAGGGAGATCACCACTGTTTTTTAAATTATAATTCAATCTTTCGAAATCTTTTTAAAGCCGATCACATTAGCGTGCATTTAGAGTCTGCGGTGTCTGGACGGGGGTTGGCGAGCGTAGCTCGTAGGGGGCCGAGCCCCCTAGTTAAGAAAAATATTGCATACAAAAATATGAAAATCGGTGGTGTTATAGACAAATGTTTGATAAATTCGCTGATGTAGACAGTTTTCAAATCGAAGAATTATTTAAACAGACTAGGGGGCTCTGCCCCCTACGAGCTACGCTCGTCAACCCCCGTTCAGACACCGCAGACTCTAAAAGTACGCTAATTTGATCGGCTTTAAAAAGATTTCGGAAGATTGAATTATAATTTAAAAAACAGTGGCGATCTCCCTATAAGCGGATTTCTATTCATTTCTCATTGAATGGGGAATTTTAAGGCCAAATCCGCTGCGGTACTACTTGATGAACCCGTCGACCAATTTCGCCAAATTATATAAATCGCCAAAGTACTCGCCAATTATACAAACTGACATAATTTTTATTTTAAATAACGAAAGAACAAATAAATTAATGCAACATTAATAAAAATACAAATAAAACGTCGAAATAAAAATAACTTGATGACGTAGACACGTGTAACTTGCTTAAAGTCAAGTTAATGTGACATTTACGATCAACCATTATTGGCATTTAATCTTATAGTTTGGCGAATGATAGATTTTTGGTCGACGGGATAACTAAGTAGTACCAAAAATACATATGTCAATCGCTGTTTTCGTCTTTGACGTAGACACGTGCAACAACATTTCAAAATAAGCTAATGTAAAAGGAATTAAGTAAACAGAGTGTTTGTCTCCCGGTATTTTTAAACAAAGAGAAAAGAAAGTTCTTTTAAATAAGACTTTTTAAATTAATCGTTTTTAATCTGACGTAATTTTGACCAAACTATTCTTTCTCTTTTTAATATTCACGTGAAAATACTTGTGTTAGAAATGAAATATTATTTGCGCTTTCCTAACAAAAATAGTTGAAAAGTATCCGCTGAAAATATCAAATAAATGTCTGCCGCAATTTCTGAATTTAAACCTTTTTGCAATATTATTTTGTATTCATTTTATGTAATAACTGTAATGTGACGTAAATATGACGTAATTTCTCCTATTTAAGACTTCTAACGCATGTTAATAAATTTATTATTTTACAAATTCCTTTCTCTCTTAAAATTCACGTGTAATTATAGTTTTTATGACGTAATTCTTAATAAGTTCCTGCTTTTTGTGCATAATTATTTAATTCTAATTCCAAATGTTTTTTTCTGTTTATAATAGTCACTTGTAAATAATTTTTTAATTTATTTACAAGTATAAATATTTTTTTTTGAAGCAAACTTTATTGTTTCCACTGTTTATACAGTTGGCAACAGTTTAAATTAATATCACTTTCTAAAATCTGTAAAAAATATCTCTAGAAATGCTCAAAATTTGAATTTAAAATAGAAATAAAACCTCAAAAAATTAGTCAAATTAAAAAAAGAAAAATACTCTGCACACCGGGAACTTCAAACGTATAAAATGATCTAAAAATGATTAAATTCCTATGAATAGTTTTTGCTCCTATAAAACTTTTTTAGTGGAACGTGTTTGTCCAACTTTAGCATGAAATATCTCTTAAAATAATTCTTCGATTTGAAAACTGTCTGCATCAGCGTGTTTATCAAACATTTCTGTATCATACTATCGATTTTCATATTTTTGTATGCATTATTTTTCTTAATAGTAACGAAGAAAAAACTCCTGTCACAAAAAATTCAAAACTGGCGGCGGCGGCGGCAGCGGTGACAGCGGTAGTTACTTTTTTTTAGAATAGAGAGATATTTAATCCTAAAGTTGGACAAAATCTTTCCATTAAAAAAGTTTTATAAGAGCAAAAGCTATACATGTAAATTTAATCATTTTTAGATCATTTTATTCGATAGAAGTTCCCGGTGTGCAGATTGTATTTATTTTTGTTATTTGACTCATTTTTAAGGTTTTATTTCTATTTTAAATTCAAATTTTCAGCATTTCGAGAGACATTTTTAACATAGTTTAGCAAATGGTATTAATTTAAACTGTTGCCAACTATACAAATAGCGCAAACAATAATGTTTGTTTCATATAAAAAAATTATTTGCACGTGACTGTTATAAACAAAAAACACCCCTTCAAATTAGAATTAAATAATTACGTATAAAAAGCAGGAACATATTGAAAATTACGTCATAAAAACGATATTTACACGTGAAGTTTTAAAGAGAAAGGATGTTGTAAAGTAATAAATTCAGTAACATGCGTTAGAGTCGTAAATAGGATAAATTGCGCCACATTTAGTTCACAATACACTTATTACGTAAAATGAACAAAAATAATATTGAAAAACAGTTTAAATTTAAAAATTGCGCGAGACATTTATTTTATATTTTGATATTGTCTTTTCAACTATTTTGGTTAGGACAGCCAAATAATTTTTCATTTCTAACAAAAGTATTTTCACGTGAATATTAAAAAGAGAAAGAAAAGTTTGTTGAAAATTACGTCAAATTAAAAACGATACATTTAAAATGCCTTATTAAAAAGAACTTTCTTTTCACTTTGTTAAAAAAATATCGGGAGACAAAGACTCTGTTGACTTAATTCATTTTATATTAGCTTATTTTGAAATGTTTAACTGATTTTATCTAATCAAAGAAGAAAACAGCCACTGTATCTTTTAACAGGAGCTGATTTTTCCTTAAAATTTCCCAATCAAAGAGAAATGAATAGAAACCCGTTTATAGGTAGATCGCCACTGTTTTTTAAATTACTAGGGGGCTCGGCCCCCTACGAGCTACGCTCGCCAACCCCCGTCCAGACACCGCAGGCTCTAATGCACGCTAATTTGATCGGCTTTAAAAAGATTTCGAAAGATTGAATTATAATTTAAAAAACAGTGGCGATCTCCCTATAAACGAATTTCTATTCATTTCTCTTTGATTGGGGAATTTTAACGCCAAATCCGCTGCGGTCCTACTTGATTATCCTGTCGACCAATTTCGCCAAATTATATAAATAGCCAAACCACTCGCCAAATTATACAAAATGATATAATTTTTATTTTAAATAACGAAAGAACAAATAAATTCGTACAACATTAATAAAAACACAAATAAAACGTCGAAATAAAAATAACTTGATGACGTATACAAGTGTAACAACATTTCAAAATAAGCTAATATAAAAGGAATTAAGTAAAGAGAGTCTTTGTCTCCTGGTATTTTTTAACAAAGCGAAAAGAAAGTTCTTTTAAATGAGACATTTTAAATTAATTCTCAAAATATCAAATAAATGTCTTGCGCAATTTCTAAATTTAAACTTTTTTGCAATATTATTTTGTGTTCATTTTATGTAATAACTATAATGTGACGTAAATATGACGTAATTTCTCCTAAGACTTCTAACGCATGTTAATGAATTTATTATTTTACAATATCCTTTCTCTTTTAAAATTCACGTGTATACTTTTTATGACGTAATTTTTAATAAGTTCCTGCTTTTTATACGTAATTATTTAATTCTAATTTGAAAGTTTTTTCCTGTTTATAATAGTCACGTGTAAATAAATTTTTAATTTGAAGCAAACATTATTGCTTGCGCTTTTTATACAGTTGGCAACAGTTTAAATTAGTACAATTTTCTGAAATCTGTAAAAAATATCTCTAGAAATGCTGAAAATTTGAATTTAAAATAGAAATAAAACCTGAAAAAATGAGTCAAAATAAAAAAATTAATGCAATCTGCACTCCGGCAAATTCTAACGCATAAAATGATCTAAAAATGATTACACTGGCATGTATAGTTTTTGCTGCTATAAAACTTTTTTAGTGGAACGAATTTGTCCAACTTTAGCATTAAATAACTCTTAAAATAATTCTTCGATTTGAAAACTGTCTGCATCAGCGTGTTTATAAAACATTTCTGTATAAAACCACCGATTTTCATATTTTTGTATGCATTATTTTTGTTAATATTAACGAAGAAAGACCTCCGGTCACAAAAAAATCAAAACCGGCGGCGGCGGTGACAGCGGTAGTTACTTTTTTTTAGAATAGAGAGATAATTCAATCTTCCGAAATATTTTTAAAGCCGATCAAATTAGCGTGCTTTTAGAGTCTGCGGTGTTTGAATGGGGTTTGGCGAGCGTTGCTCGTAGGGGGCAGAGCACCTAGTAGTTAAAAAAAACAGAAAGAAGTGAAAGCCATTGATTTAAAATGCTTTAGTTTTAAATGAGAGTTTTGTACTAAATAAAATGATAATTTCTCTATTCTAAAAAAAAAGTAATTCATTTTTCATTAGAATTTCCCGGTGTGCAGATTGCATTTATTTTTTTAATTTGACTCATTTTTTTTGAGGTTTTATTTCTCTTTTAAATTCAAATTTTCAGCATTTCGAGATATATTTTTTACTTATTCTAGAAAATGGTATTAATTTAAACTGTTGCCAACTGTATAGACAGCACAAACAATAATGTTTGCTTCAAATTAAAAATTTATTTACATGTGACTATTATAAACAGAAAAAAAAAGATTTCAAATTAGAATTAAGTAATTACGTATTAAAAGCAGGAACTTATTGAAAATTACTTCGTAAAAACTATATTACACGTGAATTTTAAAAGAGAAAGGATATTGTAAAATAATAAATTGATTAACATGCGTAAGAAGTCTTATATAGGAGAAATAAAGTCACGTTTACGTCACATTACACTTATTGCGTAAAATGAACAAAAAATAATATTGCAAAACTGTTTAAATTTAAAAATTGCGCGAGACATTTATTTGATATTTTGAGATGATCTTTTCAACTATTTTTGTTAGGACAGCGCAAATAATTTTTCACTTCTAACAAAAGTATTTTCACGTGAATATTAAAAAGAGAAAGAAAAGTTTGTTGAAAATTACGTCAGATTAAAAAAGATACATTTAGATGTCTTATTTAAAAGAACTCTCTTTTCGCTTTGTTAAAAAATACCGGGAGACAAAGACTCTGTTTACTTAGTTCATATTATATTAGCTTATTTTGAAATGTTTAACTGATTTTATTTAATCAAAGACGAAAACAGCCATTGTATCTTTTAACAGCAGCTGATTTTCCTTAAAATTCCCTAATCAAAGAGAAATGATTAGAAACCCGTTTATAGGGAGATCGCCACTGTTTTTAAAATTTTAATTTAATCTTCCAAAATATTTTTAAAGCCGATCAAATTAGCGTGCTTTTAGAGACTGCAGCGTGTGAACGGGGTTTGACGAGCTTAGCTCGTAAGGGGCCGAGCCCCCTAGTGAAAAAAAAAAAAAAAAAAAAAAACATTGTTCTTAGCATACATTTAAGGGAGGCCAAACTGATTGCCAAATTAGTTTAAAATAATAACCTTTTCTAAAATATGAAAAAAAAATAACTATTATAATTAAAATTTGAGTTGCCATCATTAGAGAAAAGTATTTAAAATTAGAAAAAAAATTAATATTTCGGAAACTTATTCGAATTTTAAAATTTTAATACCAGTTTTGAGATCTGCGGATCAATACGGATTTTTGGTGTTAATTTCATCGAAAAGTATTCCATATTTTTGGAGAAATCGCCGTGAAACAGAATCAGTTGTTTAATATGTTGTTTCATAGAATCGTTTCATAAATTCGTTTAATTTCAGCTGTTTCATAAATTCGTTTCATTAGGATTTTACATATATAGGGTAGATAGTGTAGATATATTCAAAACACTTACGTTTGCCTTTTTGGACGTTAACCACTTCTTAAAAGTCAATGTATCACAATCACATGCCCATGGATTTCCGGACAGGGTCACTTGTTTGAGATTCTGCTGGTTTTCAAATATGGACACAGGTAACTTTCTTAACTTGTTATTACACAAATAAAGCTGGATAAGATTTGGAGGAAACTGAGCTGTTTCAAGAGATTCCAAGCTGTTATTTTCCAAATTGATTCCTGAAAGTTTATCTTCGATGTGAAACTTAGAATATATGCTCTCATGCATAAGGTTATAATTTTCTATCTGATCAAGCGGAGGAGAATATGAATTGACGATGCCAAGTTGATTATATCTATGCTTTGCAAGAAGACGCCAGTGACCAAAAGTGATCTAAAAAGTTCAAAATTCACTTTTTATTTTAAATTTTTGAAATGTCTTACACATTTCATTATTACAAGCAAGAAACTACCTACAGTATAAATAGAAAAAAAATGGGGCAAGTGGAAATTTTACTCACACAAAGAGTTCCGTACAAGAAAGACCTCGTACAAAATTTAAACTTGAGATTGTGCCATGAGCGTTTCGAAAAGAAGTTGTGAGGTTGTGCCACCTTTGTCCGTTTACTTTTTTCTAGATAGATTTTTAAGTAATATCGCGACTATTTACGAATAATTTTTTTTCGAAAATCGTTATCAACAATCCTTGGATAATTCTTCGTCAATATGTACCTTGAACCCCTCCAACTTTCCCGCTGAGTGCCGGTAAAGTAAAATTTGTGTGTAACGGGAAAGTGGGATTTTCTCAAAAACTATTTGACCTAGAATATTCACTATTGTTTTCCAGCAAGGAAATTATTGTTTTCCTTCTACTACCCCTAAATTTTTCATAATTTTAGTTTCAGTAGATTCGGAAATAAGGGGTTTGGAGACATTTTTTGCAGTATAATTTCGACGATTTTTCTGAAAATATAATACCTAAAATTATATTAAACATGTTTTTAAGTTCGGTGTTACGAGATCTTTCGAACGAAGTGGCAAAATATCATTTAGTAGATCATGCAGTAGATAGATCTTGTAGCAGATCATCTTTATGATCTATGGATTTTTATATAGGGTCAGGTGGGGTAAAATGGTTATAAAATTCACTATTTTTAGATGTTCACTTAAAATTTTCTGGTAAATGTCAAATAATTAAAACATTTTTTGGTATTTTCTTTACATTACACATTCTTAGAATGAAAATACACAATTTTTATCTATTAGACTACAAAAGTATGTCTACAACAAAACATTTAATAGATATATGTTTGCTATACCATTTTACCCCATGCAGGTGAAAATGGGTATAGTGTGGGGTAAAATGGGTATATAAAAGTTTGACAATAAATACTGTATAGATAGATTTATCAGAGATTATTTAATGAAGTAATGTAGAAAACAATGTTATATGTCTTAAAAAATATCAACATTTTTTTATATGAAATTTTAAGTTAATAGATATAAATGAGAAACTATGAATCAAGCTTAGGTGGAAATGAAAACATTTTCTGTCTACATTTTTTTCAACTCGTATTCTCACTGTGTTACATTATAAGTGTTAAAAGTTTATCAAAAGCATAATGACCCAGATTATTAAATGTTGGTTCATTTAATGTTTCTATTATCTGCCAGAACGTTCATTGTTACTCTTGTGACCATTACACCACAGTTTTGAAAAAAAAAACAACTCCTAATTATTTTACTCTAAAACATAATTGGGATAAAATTGATATAACCAGTTAAATACCGTCGTGTTCCACTCCCGTAGAATATTTCTAATTTATAACAAAATTTTGATTTATTATGTATAGACAAGTAAAATTCTTTTGGTTTCAAGTTAAATATATTTTATGTGAGTGAAACACAATGGCATTTGACTAATCATATCTATTTTTATCTTAATAATAAAATAATTGGAAATATTTCTGAAAATTTGTTCTAATGGTCACAAGAGTAACGAATGGATGTACCCCTGAGTCTTCAGCATCAAGGAAAACATAAAATGCAACCAATCTTAGACTTTTTCAAGAATTTTACTTCATATTACTATTTCATTTTCTTCAACTAGGGGGCTCTGCCCCCTACGAGCTACGCTCGTCAACCCCCGTTCAGACACCGCAGACTCTAACAGCACGCTAATTTGATCGCCTTTAAAAAGATTTCGGAAGATTGAATTATAATTTGAATCTTACAATTATAATCTGACGTAATTTTCACCAAACTTTTCTTTCTCTTTTTAATATTCACGTCAAATTACTTTTGTTAGAAATGAAATATTATGATCATCTTAAAATGTCAAGTAAATGTCTCGCGCAATTTTTAAATTAAAACTGTTTTGCAATATTATTTTTTGTTCATTTTATGTTATAAGTGTAATATGACGTAAATTCTCCTATTTAGGACTTCTAACGCATATTACTGAATTTATTATTTTACAATATTCTTTCTCATTTAAAATTCACGTGTAACTATAGTTTTTATGACGTAATTTTCAATGAGTTCCTGCTTTTTATATTTTTTGTTTATAATAGTCACGTGTAAAATAAATTTTTAATTTGAACCAAACATTACTGTTTGCGCTGTTTAAATTAATATAAGTTGGCAACAGTTTAAATTAATACAATTTTCTAAAATTTGTAAAATATATCTCTCGAAATGCTGAAAATTTGAATTTAAAATAGAAATAAAACCTCGAAAAATTATTCAAATTAAAAAACTAACTGCAATCTGCACACCGGGAAATTCTCACGCATAAAATGATCTAAAAATGATTAAATTCCTATGTACAGTTTTTGCTCCTATAAAACTTTTTTAATGGAACGATTTTGTCCAACTTTGGCATTAAATATCTCTTAAAATAATTCTTCGATTTGAAAACTGCCTGCATCAGCATGTTTATCAAACATTTTTCTATAATACTAGGGGGCTCGGCCCCCTACGAGCTACGCTCGCCAACCCCCGTCCAGACACTGCAGGCTCTAAATGCACGCTAATTTGATCGGCTTTAAAAAGATTTCGAAAGATTGAATTATAATTTAAAAAACAGTGGCGATCTCCCTATAAACGAATTTCTATTCATTTCTCTTTGATTGGGGAATTTTAACGCCAAATCCGCTGCGGTACTACTTGATTATCCCGTCGACCAATTTCGCCAAATTATATAAATCGCCGAACCACTCGCGAAATTATACAAATTGACATAATTTTTATTTTAAATAACGAAAGAACAAATAAATTAGTACAACATTAATAAATATACAAATAAAACGTCGAAATAAAAATAACTTGATGACGTAGACACGGGTAACAACATTTCAAAATAAGCTAATATAAAAGGAATTAAGTAAACAGAGTCTTTGTCTCCTGGTATTTTTTAACAAAGCGAAAAGAAAGTTCTTTTAAATGAGACATTTTAAATTAATCGTTTTTAATCTGACGTAATTTTTACCAAGCTATTCTTTCTCTTTTAAATAATCGCGTGAAAGTACTTTTGTTAGCAATGAAATATTATTTGCGCTTTCCTAACAAAAATAGTTGAAAATATCCTCTCAAAATATTAAATAAATGTCTAGCGCAATTTCTAAATTTAAACTTTTTTGATATATTATTTTGTGTTCATTTTATGTAATAACTATAATGTGACGTAAATATGACGTAATTTCTCCTAAGACTTCTAACGCATGTTAATGAATTTATTATTTTACAATATTCTTTCTCTTTTAAAATTCACGTGTATACTTTTTATGACGTAATTTTTAATAAGTTCCTGCTTTTTATACATAATTATTTAATTCTAGTTTGAAAGTTTTTTTCCTGTTTATAATAGTCACGTGTAAATAAATTTTTAATTTGAAGCAAACATTATTGCTTGCTCTTTTTATACAGTTGGCAACAGTTTAAATTAGTACAATTTTCTGAAATCTGTAAAAAATATGTCTAGGAATGCTGAAAATTTGAATTTAAAATAGAAATAAAACCTGAAAAAATGAGTCAAAATAAAAAAAATTAATGCAATCTGCACTCCGGCAAATTCTAACGCATAAAATGATCTAAAAATGATTACACTGCCATGTATAGTTTTTGCTGCTATAAAACTTTTTTAGTGGAACGATTTTGTCCAACTTTACCATTAAATATCTCTTAAAATAATTCTTCGATTTGAAAACTGTCTGCATCAGCGTGTTTATCAAACATTTCTGTATAAAACCACTGATTTTCATATTTTTGTATGCATTATTTTTCTCAATATTAACGAAGAAAGACCTCCGGTCACAAAAAATTCAAAACCGGCGGCGGCGGCGGCGGTGACAGCGGTAGTAACTTTTTTTTAGAATAGAGAGACTACACTTTTTTTTGTCTTGTCCATTTTAACTTTTTTGGTGTTCCAGTTATCAGAGTCATTTTTTAACTTTCATAATGTCTTCATTTGTTATCTGCTTCTGCTTGGACATGCTTATGTTTCAGTTTTGAACTTTACTAAAATTATTTGGAAATGTGACAGATTGATACATGTCGAGAAAGCAAGGATATGTCAAAGCCAAACTGATCTTATTTTCGTCAATTCTGGTTTTTTTAGTTTCCAACTCTTTCGACTACCTCTTCTTAAAATTTCAAATCCAATCAGCACCTGATATACTATCTAGAAATGAGCTATGATTTGACTAAGTTATGTACAATGAATTTTCAAGTCTTTCCGATCTTGAGAAAAACGCATTGTGCATTATATAAACATTTTAAAGTATTTTTAAAACTTATTATATTCTAATTCTAGTTAAATAAAGAATTTTATTCAGAAAAGCTCTATACAACACTCTAATAATACAAAAAACGCTAAGCCTAACACTATACCCACTTTACACCATTTATAAGTTTTAAGATAAAACAACAAAAACAAAAGACAATTGTTTGTTTGGAATTTGGAAAAGTATTAGAACTGCTTAATGAACAAAATGACATAAAACAAATGAGTTTATGTCAAATATTATGAGCTGCAGGAAGAAGTTTAATCAGACCACATGTGGCATGAAATTGTCGCCAAACGATTTTACAGTTGCCACTCAAATAGAACAAACTATAAAAATAAAAATAAAAATAAAGTAGGAGAAAAAAGCTTAAACATCAAGCAATCATATATAATTTTGAAAACTATAAATCTCTCTATTCTAAAAAAAAGTAACTACCGCTGTCACCGCCACCGGTTTTGAATTATTTGTGACCGGAAGTCTTTCTTCGTTAATATTAAGAAAAATAATGCATACAAAAATATGAAAATCGGTGGTTTTATACAGAAATGTTTGATAAACATGCTGATGCAGACAGTTTTCAAATCGAAGAATTATTTTAAGAGATATTTAATGCTAAAGTTGGACAAAATCGTTCCACTAAAAAAGTTTTATAGGAGCAAAAACTATACATCGGAATTTAATAGTTTTGAGATCATTTTATACGTTTGAAGTTCCCGGTGTGCAGAGTCTATTTCTTTTTTTATTTTGACTCATTTTTTGAGGTTTTATGTCTATTTTAAATTCAAATTTTCAGCATTTCTAGAGATATTTTTTACATTACGAGGGCTTTTCGAAAAGTAAAGATAAAACGCAGACAGTAGGGGTGGTGGTGGGGGGGGGGGGGGGGGGGTTAATGAGCGCGTTGGCAACACAGATTGTGACCTTGAACTTTTGACTTTTCCCTCGTAGTTATTGATTAATTCTATGGTGAACCTGCTTCGTATAGCAAATGCTTAGAATGGCTGCGTCAATTAAAAATCCCGCCAAACGTGAAGTTCGATCCATCATACGTTTTCTTCATGCAAAAGGGAAGCGGAAATTCACAAAGAAATTGTTTCTGTGTATAGGAACATTATGAATCGACAAAATGTAACGAAATTGTGTTGTGCTTTCTCTACTGGTATGACCAATGTTCATGAAGAACCCAGAACAGGTAGACCATCTGTAATCTCTGATGCCCTTCTTCAAACAACGGAGGAAGCGATTCGAGCAAAGAAGCATATCACAATGAAAGAGTTGCATAAAATCATACCTGAAGTGTCTATGACAACTCGTTATGAAGCTGTGACTTTTAGGGTACAGTAAATTGTGTGCATGCTGGGCTCCGAAAATGTTAACGGAAGAACACAAAAAGACGAGGATGGGCTACGCACTCGACTTCCTCACGCGCTATGCAAAAGCTATGCAAAAAATTCAAGTGGGAACTTTTAATCCATCTGCCATACAGTCCGGACTTTGCACCCAGCGTTTTCCACTTATTCCTTTACCTGAAGAGAGACCTTGCAGGACAAAATTTCCACGACGATGAAGAGATCAAAATTGAAGTTGTAATGTGGTTTCGACAACAGGTGGCAAACTTATATGTCAATGGGATACAGAAGCTTGTATCCAGGCTAAACAAATGCTTGGAGAACGGCGGCAATTATGTTGAAAAACAAGGTATATAGCTGTAAATAATTTGTAATAAACATTTTATCTAATTAGATATTTTTGAGTGTGTATGTGGCATTGTATCGTTACTTTTCGAAAAGCCCTCCTATTTTAGAAAATGGTATTAATTTATGCTGTTGCCAAATGTATGAACAGCGCAAACAATACTGTTTGCTTCAAATTAAAAATTTATTTACACGTGGCTATTATAAGCAGAAAAAATCATTTGGAATTAGAATTAAATAATTATGTACAAAAAGCAGGAACTTATTAAAAATTACGTCATAAAAAATATACACGTGAATTTTAAAAGAGAAGGAATATTGTAAAATAATAAATTCATCGTTAGAAGTCTTAAATAGGAGAAATTACGTCATATTTACGTCACATTACAGTTATTACATAAAATGAACACAAAATAATATTGCAAAAATGTTATGTATTGTAAAACACTTTTATGCTACCAGAATGGCAACAGGCCGCACGAATAAAATATGTAAACATACTTGGAGGTCACTGCTTGATAGCTATGTTTCTGGCTAGTAATGTCATATAATAAATAGGTTTAAGTTGCATTTGTGTTAACTATTTATGTCTCGGTTAATACCTAATAATTGGCGACGAGGTAAAAGTATTCTGCTAAGCTAAAAGTATTCAGATAACTGAGAGAATTGCTGAAGATCGAAGCTTATGCTTACGTTTCAGGCCTAACTGCGGCAACGCTTACCGACGTTTTAGAACTGTGAGTAAAATCTACATTTTGCTAATTTCTAATAAATAACCTCTTTTTTTTCTCAACATCGTTTTGTGATGAAAATGGCTACTTTCGGCAACTTGGAGCCTTTCGACGTATCGGAACCGTCAACATGGGATGCTTACCATGAACGCTTTGATTGCTTTTTAGAAGCGAACAATATCACCGAACCAACGAATAAACGGGCCATATTTTTGAGTGTGTGCGGGGCGAAGATGTCCGCGACGATCCGTTCTCTCGTGTCCCCAGCAAACCCTACTACTAAGCCTTATGAAGAGCTAATAAAACTTGTTAAAGCACATTTCTCGCCGAAACATTCCAAGATCTTCCAGCGATTTTTATTTTATCGTAGGAATCAACAGTCGTTAGAAAGTGTAAGTGCATTCATTGCAGAATTACGGAAGCTATCCGAGCACTGTAATTTCGGTACGTCGTTAGATGTCATGCTCCGAGATAGGTTGGTGTGCGGTATGAGAGATGAAGCTCTCCAACGTCGTTTACTCGCCGATTCATCGTTACCGTTTGCTCAAGCACTAGATAAGGCCTTGGTGGCAGAAATGGCCTATTCTCATGTAAAAGAGATTAGAGGATCTCGAAATGTTTCAGTTATGCCTCTTGGCAAGAGACAAAATCGAAATAAAAGGCAATCTGAGAAAGAAAATTGTGCTAGTTGTAGACGCAACCATCCAAGAGCACAGTGCAAATTTAAAGATGTTGAATGCCATGCCTGTTAAAAGAAGGGTCACATACAAAGAGTCTGTCGGAACAAATCAAATTTCTCTAGGAAAACAGTACATGAGCAGAATTTACAAAATAGTGACTCTGATTCCTCCGACACAGAGAGTTTAGACACCGTCCATTTGAAAAATGTGTGCCTCAACAGTGTGGAAACACTAAACATGAAAACAACCGTCCTGATCAATGGTACACCATGCGTTATGGAAGTAGATTCAGGAGCTAAAATATCCATCATTGACAAAGGTAATTTTGACCGGTTATATCCTCACAACGTTCCACTGTTGGAAAAGTCTCCTTTCGTTGTCAAAGACTATAATAAACAACTAGTAGAAATCTTGGGTCGGTGCCAAGTTAGAGTTAAATATGCTTCATATGAACGAGAACTTCCACTTCTGATTGCTAAAAAGAAACGTCAAGGACCTCTAGGTCTAAATTGGTTCGAACCATTGTGAATAAAGGTAACAGGCATCCATAGCATGCAGCATTCTACTTTGGATGATGTCCTGAGTGAATTCTTGTTTCCAAGGAAGAACTGGGAAGGTTTACAGGTACACCCATCAAGTTAGATTTTGATCCTTCAGTTCGTCCAATTCAGCTGAAGGCTAGGAATGTACCATTTGCTCTAAGACCAAAGTCTGAGAAGAAATTGCAACGATTACAAGACCAGGGAGTTCTGGAACCAGTTAGTTACTCTGATTGGGCAACTCCTGTAGTTCCTGTCATGAAATCTAATGGAGATATTAGGTTATGTGGTGACTATAAATGTACGGTCAACAAGGCTTTAGGCACCCATCCATATCCAGTACCGGCAGTAAATCAAATACTTGCAGAATTAACAGGAGGCCGACATTTCATAAAGCTTGACTTGTCCCAAGCATATCCGCAATTAGTCGTAGATGAATCTTCTGACATGGCAGAAACAATTGTCACACATCGTGGCGCATTCAAGTGCAATCGCCTCCAGTTTGGCATTTCCACAGCTCCTGGAATATTCCAACGGTTCATTGAGACATTGCTCGCAAACATACCAGGAGTGTTTCCATACTATGAAGATGTCTTGATCAAAGGTTCTACAGAAGAAGAAGTAGCGAAGCGATTTCGTGAAGTTTTTGATCGATTCTCTAAAGTTGGGTTACGCTTAAACAAAAATAAATGTATTATTGGAACTCCAAAACTTGAATTCTTAGGTTATGAAATCAACAAGAGAGGTATTAAACCCACAAAGGACAAAGTAAAAGCTATTCAAGAAGCCCCTACGCCAACAAAGAGAGAAGAACTCCAAGCATTTTTGGGTCTACAAAACTTTTATCATGTGTTTTTACAAGATAAAGCAACAGTGGCAGAGCCTCTTCATCGCTTGCTAGACAAGGGAGCAGTGTGGAAATGGAAGAAAAGTCCCGATGAAGCTTTTAATAAGGTTAAAAAACTCTTATCAAGTGATTCCCTCCTCATACATTTCGATGAAAAGAAACCAATCATCTTAGCATGTGATGCTTTTCAGTATGGTGTTGGCGCTGTCCTCAGCCACAAATTGTCAGAGGGAGTTGAAGCTCCAGTGGCATTCTATTCAAGAACAATGAACCCAACAGAGCGTCGGTATGCCCAGATTGACAAAGAAGCCTTGGCCGCCATTCAAGGGGTTAAGAAGTTTCACAACTACCTCTATGGGCAGAAATTCGAAATAAGAACTGACCACAAGCCTTTACTGGGCTTTCTGGCCAGCGACAAACCCACACCAACAATGTTGTCTCCAAGAATGCAGCGGTGGTTCCTAGCTTTAAACTCATATGATTATCATCTTATATACCAACCTGGTAAATTGATTTCTAATGCAGATGGGCTTAGTCGTCTACCTCACCCTCAGATGATTCATCATGGGACATCTCCTAACGAAGTATTGCTCCTGGAGGCTTTGGACAAGCCTCCCATTTCAGCCAAAGATATTGCACGGATGACTATGCAAGACCCTATCTTAGCTCGAGTGCTCAACTGGGTTTTGAAGGGGTGGCCAGCTGAAAATCCAGATGCAGAATTCATCCCTTATTTCCAACGGCGACTGGAAATCTCAACCCACAAAGGATGCCTCCTTTGGGGATGCAGGGTCATAATACCCAGAAAGACACAAGAACACCTATTGCCCACTGTCCACAGTTCACATCAAGACATCGTACGTACAAAGGGCCTTGCAAGAAGTTACATGTGGTGGCCAAATATAGATAGTCAAATTGAAGACACAGTAAATAGGTGCAACATTTGTCAACAAACACGAGATGCACCTCCTAAGACACTGGGAACATGGGAATGCATTAAAAAACCATGGTCAAGACTCCACATCGATCATGCTGGGCCTTTTCATAGATCCCCTTTTCTCATTGTTGTTGATGCATACTCAAAATGGCTAGAGGTTATTAAGGTATCGTCAACAGACTCACCTTGTGCTATTGAATCTTTGAGGAAGCTTTTTAGCTCACATGGTATTTCTGACACCATAGTCTCAGATAATGGACCTGGCTTCACATCGTCTGAATTTGAACGTTTCCTTATGAGAAACGGAATCCATCATACATTCACAGCTCCTGGACATCCTTCATCAAACGGACAAGCAGGACGAATGGTGCAGACAACAAAAGATGCACTTCGAAGAATTTTTCGGGGAATTGGAATACTAGACTTGCATCATTCTTATTAACACAACATGCTACGCCCAATTCTGTTACCAATGTTTCTATAGCAGGGCTGCTTATGAACCGCCGCACAGTGTAAGATTTTGCGAATTTAGCGGGTCAAAATTCAATTTATAAAAATTATCGATATTAAAGTAATAAAATTGATCTTACTAGAGATAAAATGGTTATGTATTATGAAAAATACAGCAAAACCTCCCTGTGCGACCACCACCTGAACAATATTTTTTTCATGGAACGATATTTATTCCCATACGCTCAATACTAATTTTACCTCCATTCAGAGACCATCCTAGCTGGACTCCCTCCATAAGCGACCAATTTATTTGAAGAAAATGAAACAAATTCCTTTTATTCCTGGTCGCTTGAAGAAGGTTTTATTACAAAAATAATTCCGGGAAGCGCATTATTCATTAAACGTCGAAACTAAGTTTAGAATTTTTTTTTATTCCGGTAACTTTTATGTGTTTAAACCGCTTTGTGCCTTTTTAGCCAATGAATTTAACTCTGATGACAAATTAATAATGACGGTCAATAAACTCCTCTGCCCTATTCTGTCAGGAAACTCTCAAAGAAATAGAGAAATGAATGAAATCGTCATTATTTGTTCGCGTCCAAAAAAAAAAAAACTGCTTTTATTTACTGAACTTTGAAAGGACTTGGAAATAAAAGTTATAAAAGATAAAACCGTAAAATCAAAGCAAACGTTAATGTATTCATTTTTTAAAGTCTGCAGTGACTAACTTATGTAATTAACTTTTGTTTTGATACTTAAATTTTCAATTTTTTTCTTAATGTGAAAAATACATTTTAGTAACATTAATTGTTACCTTTTTCCAACAATTAAAATCTACATTTAAACTTGACCTCCATTAAGAGACCACCTCTCTCTGAGTGATCAATTTTTATTGTAACGGAACGTGGTCGCTTTAGGGAGATTTTACTGTATATATTTACGCATTACATTCTAAAATTTACGTCATCATAATCATAATAAAAAGATGTTTTGTCCTTTTCATACGTTGACATTTGCCTAGTGTTGTGGTATTCAGTGCAGATTTTTTTTAAATGTAGTACATGTTTATTTTCAACAAGAAGAGTTTTCTTGTATTTAAAAAATAGTAATTAATTACATACTGCTATAGTTACCAGTGTTATAAAGTGAATAACTGTCATTTTCTGTTGTTTGCTATTCTTTTATTACTTGTATATTCGGTGACCGTATAAATGTTAAAACTTCAGGGTGCTTCAGCCGCTCTATAGTTTTATTGAGATGTTAATGTCATGATTTGTAATGCTTAAAGGAAGATATATTTATCTTGCATCCACATGTCATGTAAAATTACATCAAATCGCTCAAGAAGAGCTTATCAACACCTTACGGCCACATGCTTGCGGCCACTGCAGCATCCTTAAAAAATCTTCTTTTTTCTATTTCCTACATTAATATTATCGTGCCCTTGTTTTGGAGTTTTTAATAATAATTCTCTTTTAAGTCTAAATCTATCAATTATATATTTTTCTTTTTGCGATACTTTATTTTTCTTCAGGTTTTCGGAACTGCTATTTCTTTATACCAAATCTATAACTAATATGTAAGAGGATTCCATAAATCTTAATTGTGCATGTTGTGCCGATAAGCCCTAAGATTTCAGATATATTTTTTAACACATACATAGCATCCTTTTTTTACAGATTGTCTCAGTTTTAAACACGTGGCGCGTGGTTATTCATTTGTATTCCGGGAATAACGAATGCACCTTTTGTCTTTTGATTTCGGTCCACTTAAATAAAAAAATTTCTTTGGTTGTCCAACCTTTTTTTAGTAGTAATTATTACTTCTGCCCTGTAAATATATTTATTGTTAATATTCGAATCTGACCATCTCTTATTTTACGTCAAAAAACGTTCCTTAAGCGATGTCAGTTTCTCCATCTTTGGTTACTGCCAATTATAAATGAATGGATCAGCCGCTTAATCTGGTCTAACATAACAGATAAGCAATGTTGAAGATTATATTTGCGTAATACATAGTCTATCAGGATATTTTTTCAATTAACAGGGAATTATTCATCTCTAGTAACACATTTTTTTTTAAATCTCATATAATTCTCTTTTTGAAATTTACACTTCCGTACCTGATAAAAAATTACTTATATTCAAGAGTTGCAAATAGTGGCAGCTGAAATTGATTTATTCTATATCTATATTAATCTATATGCATACATAATTACAAAAAAAATTACATTACAATGTACAAGCGTGTACAAAATTTTTGGCTGCTTTTTAAAGTTTATCATATGCTATTAAATTTTCAAATAATTTTTATATTGACTTAAAAAATTCTTTTTAAAATATAATGTTTCTAAATAACTATTGTAACTGTAAAATACAAAATATCTACCTTATTGTAAAGATTCCATGCTATCATTAAAAAATATTTACAAAATAAGTAAGTTTTTAGCCCAAAAATATTAATGGCAGTTACAACTACAAAATCGCCATTCTAAAAAGGTTAAAAGAAAATTTGGTTTTTAAGCCGATTTTTGATGGTGTTGTTGTGGAGTTAGGCTGCTCTCACTTTACATTTTTTTTCTCCAATATGTTAGATGTTATTTGAAATATCTAAAAGTGAAATTACTGCAAGTCGATTTTTGGACTTTTTTCCCGCTAGATTTGCAAAATCTTACACTGTGCGCCGTTTGAAAACCTGCCTGGACAGGATCCATCCAGATTTTTCAGAGCCTAATCCTAAGTATCTATCTAATTCAAGATTCCGGATGTTTCCACCTCTAGACTTGGTATATGCTCGAGGATTCCACCCTCACGGCAAATGGGTACCAGCTACAATAGAAGTAATTAGCCCCACAATGCATGAGGTTTTATCGGATAAAGGTCTTGTGTGGAAAAGACACATTTACCAACTAAGACGACGCCTGGGCAGTCCTCAACATATGACAGACTCTGATAGTTCTTCAACATATCCATCTAATGTCCCAACACCTTCATCGTTGATGTCAGAATAAGTAGGAGACAGCGAGAACTCTGGGCCAGCAGGAGGCAACCAGGATCCAGTTCTGTCGACAAAGGACGTGGTTTCAGAACCTAGGAAGATGGGCAGTTTAATTGGGTCTGCACGCGCAGGGGTTGGAACGTTGCCCGATGTTGCAAGTCCAGCGGTCCTCCCATCGAGACCTGTCAGAGCTAAACATCCACCAACCTGGCTAAAGGACTACGTTACATAGGGGGGGAGGAATGTTATGTATTGTAACACACTTTTATGCTACCAGAATGGCAACAGGCCGCACGAATAAAATATGTAAATATACTTGGAGGTCACTGCTTGATAGCTATGTTTCTGGCTAGTAATGTCATATAATAAATAGATTTAAGTTGCATTTGTGTTAACTATTTATGTCTCGGTTAATACCTAATAAAAACAGTTTAAATTTAGAAATTGCGCTAGACATTTATTTGACATTTTGAGAGGATCTTTTCAACTATTTTTGTTAGGAAAGCGCAAATAATATTTCATTTCTAACAAAAGTATTTTCACCTGAATATTTAAAAGAGAAAGAATAGCTTGGTCAAAATTACGTCAGATTAAAAACGATTAATTTAAAATGTCTCATTTAAAAGAACTTTCTTTTCGCTTTGTTAAAAAGTACCAGGAGACAAAGACTCTTTTTACTTAATTCCTTTTATATTAGCTTATTTTGAAATGTTGTTACACGTGTCTACGTCATCAAGTTACTTTTATTTTTGACGTTTTATTTGTATTTTTATTAATGTTCTACTAATTTATTTGTTCTTTCGTTATTGAAAATAAAAATTATGTCAATTTGTATAATTTGGCGATTTATATAATTTGGCGAAATTGGTCGACGGGATAATCAAGTAGTACCGCAGCGGATTTGGCGTTAAAATTCCGCAATCAAAGAGAAATGAATAGAAATCCGTTTATAGGGAGATCGCCACTGTTTTTTAAATTATAATTCAATCTTTCGAAATCTTTTTAGAGCCAGCTAATTAGCGTGCATTTAGAGTCTGCGGTGTCTGGACGGGGGTTGGCGAGCGTAGTCGTAGGCGCCGAACTCCCTAGTATGTTAAGAAAATTTAAAAAAAAAATAAAGAATATTTTTTAACTGCCCATTTTACCCCACCTGACCCTATACAGCATAATCTATATATATATATATTACCCTATCAAACGTGGCACAGAAATCGCGATTACTTGTTAATTGTTTAATGGCAACGTCCGAATGAAAGGCATCTCATTGGTTATTGAACAGCATTTAATGCATCCCCATACCTATAAGGGGGTTACCATAGGATCACCCACCAAATTTGGCATAGGTTCAACGCTCCGGCGGAAAACCCCCACCACCACCAACGAAAACTACATTCAAGGTAACAGTCCCAGAAAAAACAGAAATACAGCATTAATTGAAACAAACTATAGTAAAATTCTCACTAGAACGAAAAATATCTAAATACAACAAGTACATAGATTATAGCTACCAAAATGAAATGAAACAATAGAGCAAGAACACTTCTTGTAAAATACCGACAGTGTACTAAAAAATAACTTAAATTTACAAACGATCAAGCTCAAACACTTGATAACTCCAACAGTAGAAAAAGTCATACACAGTATGAACAAAAATTGATCAAACCATACTTGAATATCATGTTATCAGTCACTGGAAAATTATGATTACCACGTTGGTCATACGTAACAAGTCAGTGCTACGAAGTAAAAATGTCCAGATAAAATGTCCTTAAAAACTGCCTTTGGAATTTGTAAAATGGTCCATTTGCAGTAACTCAGCACCCTGTGCATAACTCAAGAATTACCCAATAACTTCAAAAATAGCTCTGGACAAAAGAAACCATTTCGGCAAAGCTTGAAGAATCACAGACTTGTTACATCATCGTCACAGGTGGGACAGATGAACTTAATGTCAAAGACATGTTTAATTCATCACTTGATCGTAAATGTGTCAAAGATAAAAGTCCAAGAATAACTGTTTATAAAAGCCGTAAAATAATCCAAAAATAATAACACTACAACTTATAGAAAAACTGAAGAACCACCTGATGGCACTGTGAATAAAACTGTCCAGAAGAAATGTTTTTTTAAAGGAGTCTTAAAATATCCGCAAAGGGGGCAGGGGGATATTGTGAAAAAGAAAAATATACAAATTCGATCAAGATGTATATTTATAATATCCCAAGGTGGGTCATATGAACTTAATATCGAAGACACAATTGATACTTCACTTGAACTTGAGAATATCAAAATAAAAATGTTCAGGAGTAACTGTTTTTAAAAGCCTTTAAAATAGTCCGAGAATAGTGACCTACATTGTACAGTACCAAGAACCACCTGAATAGACTGAGAATAAAATTGTTTAGAAGAATTGTCAAAAAAAAAAAAAAAAAATCTTAAAAACAAACACTGAAAGGCAGAAGAATAATCACTAATTTGTGAAGAAAAATATATTATACAAATATTAGAATGTATATTTGATAAACGAAAGGGTTACCATAGGGGGAACCCTGTTCTATCGCCAAATTATGCCAAGTTTGTCACCAAAATTAGCCGCCAAAAGTGACACCAACTTGGCGATATCCCTAATATTTCGTTAAATTCCCGGGAAGCCAGGTTTTTTTACGGAAGCCAGGTTGAAGTACCAGGTACGGAAGCCAGGTCCGCATTTACGGAAGCCAGGTTGAAAGGTCCCGACCCACGTCCCAGATAGACAAGACTCTAGCGGAAGCAATGTTGAAAAAAAAAATTTTTTTTCAAAAAATGAAACCAGACAAATTTAAAAGGGAAATTACACAAATTAAAAACATCGAAAAGAGGAAAGAGTGGGCTCGGGGCTCTGAAGCTACCGACCGACCGCTCCTGCGTCGAGCTTATTAGCCACATTAACGGTATGCTATTTCTTTCTCCCAGCTTATTTTGTGTATTCCAAAAAATAACATTACCTTAAAGAAGGCAGCCGTAAAACAAAGCACTACGATTAAATACTCTATAGCAATTTTTTTTAACTTCTAAGCATTACACATTTTCAATTTTTATACCGTCGTGTTGGAAAAAAAAATGTTCTTTTAAATGCATTTTGTTTAAAATCTGCATCTCCATTTATTTTGTATTAATTTTTTTTGTAGTTTTTAGAGCCATTTGCTTAATATTGGCAACGGAAGTACTCACTTCTGTAGAAAGTAACGGTAAAATAGTTCTAAAATAGTAATTATATATTTTCGTTGCCATTTTTTCATAACAACCAAAAGAAAATGTAATTAAAATGCGTGCTATTTTGAAAAGAATATAAACCAATGATTTCTCTTAAAACAAAGGAGCTATTATAAACTATATTTAATTTTAAGTATCTATAAATCATTAGATAGCCGGGTTTTTTTTTTTTTTTTTTTGGTTTTTTTTTTTGTGTCGATTTTCTTGAATGACGGCATTTTTTTTGCTACATTTGTGCATTATTTCACTATAGTGATAGATCGTAAGAGTAGATCGTAGAGTAGATCGTAAATGTGGAATTCTTAAGCGGATGCGAATGACGTCATTTTACATAAAATAAAACGTGTGCTTTAAGTTCTTAAAATTGAAATATGTTTTGTACTGCAGTAGAGTCCCGCTTAACCGAGTCATTTTCTTCTGATGGACCGATGGCTTCTATTGTTATGAAACAGCCATTATAAATTAAGCGTAAGGTGAAGATGAAAGAGCAGCCGTAAAAAGTTAAAACTCTGATTTTTTGTTCAGAATGGGGGAAAAAACGGCCATAATTTTTTTTTTTGTCATTTTTTTCCCCATTCTGACAAAAAAATCAGAGTTCTAACTTTTTACGGCTGCTCTTTCATCTTCACCTTACGCTTAATTTATAATGGCTGTTTCATAATAATAGAAGCCATCAGTCCATCAGAATAAAACGAAGTAATGGAATTGCCAGGGGCGACACTAAATTCTGAAAAAGCAGAATTCCTGTTCTCTAGTTATTAAAATCTAATTTTATATCACTTATTTTTCAAACTCAACCTATAAAAGTAGATTTTAGCAAGTAAAAATGGAACAGATGTCATATTCGCCCCACATTGGCGCGATTTTTTTCTGTCGCCAATATCATATAGGCAACAGGTACTTAACTTGCGCCAAAGTGCTTGATGTGGTAACCCGGATTATGTTGTTTATGCTGTTGATGTTTTCGCCAAATTGGCAACCGAAAAAAATCGCGCCAATATGGGGCGAATATGACATCTGCACCGTAAAAATTAAATTTAAAAAAATCAAAAACCCGACTGCATAAAAAGCAAACTAATTAATTATTTCTCATCAATCTGAAACTACTTTTTATATTACTTATCTATTTTTTTTTATTTACTTGTATTGATGACTTTTAAGTTGTGTTTAATTGTTGGTTCCTATCTATAAACACTATTTTGATGAGACCTATAGATGTCTATGAAGGTTAGAGTTGCCGTAAAGTTAGAGATCCTACCTACGCAACTTGCAGTTTGTGTAATATTTAAACAGAGCTTATGACTGTAAAATAGCCAATGAAACATCGTCTTCATGTTGAAAGACCTATCCAATGATTTGCCACTCAATAGGATGGGTAAAAAATGTTTTCGTCTCTACCGCCATTTTGTAATTTACGACCTCCATTTTGAATTTATCAAAACAAAACCTCGCCTATAACCATCAGACGGTTAAAACGAATCGATAGAGATCTCATTCATTGAAATCCATCCAGCCGTTAGGATATTTCAATGGTATAAAGAAATCCACATACCCAGATACGCGTGGAACACATAACCCTTCTTGGCAGTCAGGTAAATAAATCCAAGATTATCTTTATAGAGATCACTATGTTGGAAAGTGTTAACAATAACTTTTCATCATCACAAAATACTTTTGGAATTATAAAGCTTTTGACATATCCTGAATAATAAGAGAGAGAATAAGAATGCGATACATACTTCAACTTCGGTTAAGTTATTCTCCAGAAACTGTGGAACAACAGCTAACTTTTTGGAGCTGCAGTCAACAAATATGAAAGAAACATTTTCATTGTTGGTACATCTGTATGAGCACACGTCTTGCGAGTTTGACTTTTTCTGTTCGCTAACACCAAAATCAGTTTTTGAACATGTGTCGATATCAGTTGCAATAGAGCTGGAATTAAGTCGACGTAAAAACAGATGAAAGAGGCAGTTGCATCTGATAGGATTTTCTGTTAAAAGAGAACTGCACTTAATTGTTGTTCACTTAAGTCTAAATTTTCAATTTTATAATAATTTTTGAGAAATTATATGAATTAAACAAAAGTTATACATTTACCAAATTCTAAAATAAATAATATTATATGGTTAATTCTTAGGAAAAGGCATATTTTACTGACTCGAAGTAATAAATATTTGAAAATGTAGTAAATTTCCTAATATTTTCATTCATCTGCATATATTTAAGTTTTAAGAAAGCTATTCAACACATTTTTGACAAAATAATTTTAATATTTAACCCCTTCGCGACGAGCGTCTTCTACAAATTTTTTATCTTTTATCACTGGTTTTTCAAAACAAAATTTTTTGTCCAATTGACTCGGGGAAATTGCCCTGATTAAATAAGGCAAAATTTACCTTAAAAAATTACTGGTGGGAATAATCAAGGATTCTGAGCACCTTATGCGTCACATATACGTGACGCTCGTCCCCAAGGGTTTAACTATAATCTTTTAATGAATGTATGTCGAAAAAACCCTCTGTTGACGTCCCTACATCTAAAACACAACGTTCATTTAACTGACGTTTAAGCAATTTAATTTTTTTTCCAATAATAAATTAAAATCTTTAGTTAAGTTCTAACTTAATATTTTTATGTGCAATGCCGTACACAATGATCCATTAATAAAAATTGTGTCGAAAATACAATTACATTGGAGTAACATTACAGGCCAATATTTCCAATATTAATTTAATATAAATACATTGACAGATAGTCTTTTACTATTAGGTTACACAAAAAATAAAATAAATGAAAAATTCGGTGTGTATTTGGGTAAATATCACAAAATGTGAAATTTTGAAAACAAAAATTTTGAAAATTTATATCGTTTCAAAGCTTCTGATTTTTTTTCTTTTTTTTTTAATGTTGGTTGAACAGCTGAATAAAGGAATTTATATGTAAAATTGTTACATTTTGAAGAGCTTTGGTTCATTTTTATGTAATTATAATTATGTGTCATTTTATTGGCATATGTATGCCAGGATAATGACAATTTCATTCTAAAACTTTTTTCACATTCTTGTTTTTTTTTTATTTTTAGATCAAACATTTTAATTTTGTTTAAAGGAACATGTTTCCTCTATGGTTCCTCAAATTCAGTGTAATTTTCAGTTTTTTTTTTTAACTTATAGAAGCCAGGAAAATGACATAATAAAAGTCTACTCAATTTTTACAAAGCCTTTAAACACATTATTTTCAAAGAAATTCAGCAAAGAAATATCTAAAAGATTTTGCTGGTAGCAGTGATTTTACTACTTCTGTCTTGAACTATGTCAAGAACAAGAGTTACTCTGCAGCGCCATCTTTATGTCTCATAAAGAACTAAAATGAGCAGGCCAGGACAATGACATTCATTTTCAGTGACAAGCACATATTAATTATGGAAAATTATTTGTAAAATACAGAACTTTTTACCTTCCACATATATGTGTTATATAAGGTATAATTATTAATTAGAAATTAAAAAAACTAAAAAAAGATATTTGTACATGATAGTAGAAAGTCTTTTACTTTGCACACATCACAGTGTGACATGCCAGAAAAATGACAATCTGAAAATTTAAGTTTTTCAATTGCTTTATTTTTGTGTTATTATGAATATAATATCTCTTGAAAATACTTCTAAGAATATTTTTTATTAGAATGTAAAAAATAAAATTCATTATATAACATTAAATAGAAATTTTATTGTGCGGACTGCAATTTCCGTATTTTGTTGATATTGATCCATATGGTTTTTATTGTTTTTGAGCATGTATTTGTAGTTAACGCAGAATAAACGAATAGATTCAGTTAATTACTTTAATCTTTGTGCTGAACTTCAAATAAATTATCAATATTTATATTACTTCATTGATGCAATTGAATCATAGCCTTGAAGCGACTAATATAGTATTTTGTGTAAGAACAAACCTATATCCACAATTTTAGTATACACCATCATCAATTTTATTAAACATTTTTTTTATTAATAAGAACTTACCGGCTAAATGCATCCATTTTAAGGTCTTGGGCATTACGTCTGGACTTATGGATTCGATATCATTATGTTTGATATTTAGATATCGCAGATGAGGCAATTGCTGCAACTGTTCAATAGTCTTAATATGGTTGTGTTCAAGATTAAAAAACAAAAGCTCCTCAAGTCCTGAAAATTCTTCGGTTGCAAAGTACTGACGAGGGAAAAAAAATTACAGATTAGTTTTCTGAAGAGAAAATGCAAATAAAATCTAATTTTTTAATTTTCTCTAAACTCTATCAATGGAAAATAGCATTTTCCAGTCAAGTACGAATCCTTTTACACTGTAACTTTGATTAAAATTGAAAAGTAAAGGGTAATTTTTTAAGGTGTGGTTTTAAAATAGGCAACATTGTTTTAAATCACAGTCAATTTGACAGCTGATAGATGATTTGTGCTCAGTATTTTTTGCCATTTCACCATGAATAGGCTCACGCCAGAACAATGCTTGCAAATTGTGCAAAACACCATCAGTTTATTGCGAGAGATGCGCGCATAATTTCGCGTAATGGACCTGTGAACTTCCACCATGGCCATGTGGTCTCACACCAATAGATTATTTTCTGTATGGATATGTGAAGTCACTGGTCTACGCCGATAAACCACAGACATTGGTCCACTCATTTATCTTACATTATATTTAGAAAAATGGGCAACTCCTTTAAGGATTTATCAAGTTTAACCTAAGATCGATCCCTTAGACCATGAAATGTTCGAAGGTGAAGACTCTGAAAGATATCTAAATCTTAAGGAGTCAGGTACCCTTTAAAACGTCCAAAAATCGATTTTTTATAAAATAGCTTACAATTAAATTCGATTTTATAAGAACATTTAAAAATAAACCCCATACAAAAATTCGCATTAGATGAGAAGTTATGTCTAAAACACTTTGAGCTTTTTCTATATAATGAAGGGGTGGTTTAGTCTTTGATGTCAATTTTCTCAAAACAGCGATTGTGATCATTGCGCGCACTATTTCTGAAAAATGGTTGCATAGAATTTCACGAAATTTTCGGTGAATGTAGTAAACATATAGAAGCACAAAATTACTTATTATTATGTTTCTCAAGTAAGAAGTTTAGAATCCACGACTACTTTTGTATTAAAAAATCTATATATTTCGAGTTTCTTTACAAAAATATTTCTTTCTTTAGATCTACAAGTTTTATTTTTTCATTGTAGGTCATTTTGAAAACACATTATGTCTGTACTTATTAAAAAATTATTGGTTTGTTTTAGCCATTCAAATGTGAAAAATTCATTCGCGCAATGCATGCAAGAATATTTTTTCGTAAAAGTTGTATCATCTATAAAAATAAATAAAAAAATCTATATATGTGTATACTTATTTTAACAACTTTAATTTGTAAAATAAATCTTTCATAATATGTATTTTTAGTTTTATAATTGAAAGTCAATTAGTTATAGAGTGACAGCAATTGACACTTGTTCATGTATTTTATTAGTTCACACTGAGAAAAAAAATATACCGCCTTCACCTAGAATGAATAGATAGTCATTTTCTGTATCCCTAAACTAGAAATATTGATTTCTGAGCTATGCGAATAGGGTAAAGAACTAAGCTGAATGGACGAAATGATCTAGAATTTCTAATCTCTCGTTTTCTAGGTGACGAAACGATAAAGAATTGTTTCAATAGCGAGAAATTAACGCTTAATTTCTGGAAGGGTTTAATAGACAAGAATTATAGTTACTAAAACTAACCTCTTGTGTTCGCATTTATTTGCAGGTATTTTTAAATAAGTTTGACCACGAGAATATAGGAAAACGCCCTTGAATTCTAGTAGGAGACTCTAGAACTTTCTATAAAAGGGAACTAGAATTTATAAGGATGACATAGTACTATTTTTTCTAGAGCTTCAGTTTAGATTCTATATATCAGAACTACATTTTTTTCTCAGTGCAAACGATATGTGACCCCTTAAGGGCAGTTGGAATCAAATTCGTGAAAAAAGTAGTATTTATTTATTTTTATAATATTTTGAATCCTTTATTTTCCCCCTTTTGAATGGTATATTACTTTTGTTTCCACGACAACAAGAAGTAAAAAAAAATTAAGTAATTCACTTTGTTTACATCATACATAAAAATTACATACATAAATTTTAAACTCAATTTTCTCAAAACGTTGTTTTTTTAATTTCAACGTAGCCTTTTATAGAAACTACGACATATTATTGTTTGCAATTTTGCCAGAATATTCCACACATATCCCTGATCAATCTGAAATAAACTTTTGTTATAAACATGTGTACTGTTAAGCTCTGGTATCTTGGCAGATGACATTGGGAGAATCTATTTCTGACCAGGGGTTTCAGGGCCAAAGGTTGCCAAGTACAAGTGCGTAATTGGCGAACGGACAAATCCCGGAAATAGGGATTTGCTTTACCACCATTACAAGTTTACTCTTTTATCTGTGATTTTCTGTGAGTTGGAAATAACTGTAAAATGTATATTCCTTGTTCCGTGGTGATTTTACTATATCAGATCGTAGCTTGTATTTGAGGTTGATCTTGCTCTTTGTCTTTTAAATTATTATTATCGATCTTTGTCAACTATATTCGCCTTGACAATATGCCACGGAAAAAGAAAATTATTCATTTCAAATCCAAGGAGCGAAATGGGATTTTAAAAGCGTTGAAATTTTTTGAAGAAGAAAGGAACATTCTTTTAAAATTTCTCGCTTGTATTTTAACCTTTTAAAAAGATTTTTCCCTAGAATAGCTGAGGTCAATCTATAAACGGGTTACTTTTCGATATTCATAAAGTTTTAGTATAAAGATTTTTAGATTTCTTTTGTAATACATAAAGTTACTTTCACTTTCGGAGTCGGTTCTGAAAGTGAAAGTGTACTCATTATTTAAAAAAGCACCCTAAATCGAAAAAGTAAAAACTAGCCCGGTTAGAGATCAACCTCAGCTATTCTACGAAAAAAAAAAAAAAAAAAAAGAAAGAAAGAAACAGAAAAGAAAAAAGAAAAAAAATCATTTAAAAATATAAGTGATACATTTGAAGTGAAGCCTCTCATAGGTTTAACATTAACATCCCTAGTGCACATTCTTAAAATATAATAAGGTTTTATTATAAATTAATTTAACACTGCAACCATGCAGAGTCACATCAAGTGTAGTTCAGATGGTCACTCAGCACTAGGCGTAAAATCTGATAGATGCGCAAGTTATTCCTATAAATGCACCATCGATTGATTAAATAAACAAATAATTCAAAAAGCCAATGCCATTAATTAAACATAAAATCCCCTCCCCCCCCCCTCCTCCCTATTTTTTAAAGGTACTATGGAAAAGACAATAAAAAATATCGGAATTAATCAGTTATCCGTTTCTGATGTAATATATAATTTTTTTTTTTTAAATATCGAAATCTATAGTTAAAAATATCTCAATATGCATGAATGGAATAAATGTAAAATAGAATAAATGGAGATAATAAAATAAAATTAGAAGGAAATGAATTCCTTCTCTAATTAATCTTATGGAAAGTGTATGAAATTTCGAGCTCTTGAAAGGCATTTATATGATCGTATATGTAAAAATGAAAATATGCAAACTGGGAGCATAACAAATTTTATCTACTTTAAAATGAGATAAAGAGTTGGTTAATTGTACATGTGTTTAATTATCGTAAGTGAATTTTTCCCTTAATTAATGCATTTATTCTTCTTTAAATGTTACGTGATTAAAGTCAAGTGTAATAGCTATTAATTTATATAAATGTCTAACATTTTAAATTTAATTAGAAAAAAAAGAGAGATTTATATACACAATGAAACATCCTAACATAATGTAGGCATTTTTTAAAAAAATTCAGAAGCATCTTTTTAATTATAAAATCATTAATAAATTCATATCCAAAATATTATGAAATGATCCGCATTAATTCTTATATATAAAGAATTGCCATTGTTGAAAATATGTCTAGGTGCTTTTACAGTTCATTCCGATAATTAGTATCATCATTTTTATTATCAGAAGCATAGTTTAAGTTTTTAAATATCATAATTATTAATAAAATTATTGCTATTAGAAACGACCACAGTTAAACATTACATTTATAAAAAATATATTAAAAAAAAATAAATAAAAGAATCCGCTTATGGTTGTCACTACTTTAGGCCAACGCGCCAATTATGAATGCCATTCTCTCCAGTACGTTACAACCTTTTGCTGATTACCCAGAATAGAATCGTCCGAATCTCCGTGCGTGAAATGCCAAGATACCGGAGCTTATCAGTACAAAATTTTTATAGAAAAGTTTTTCATCGGTAAAATGCAAGTTTTTTGTTACTTAAAAGTGGGTTTTATTCCAGATCCTTTTTAAATAACTAAAGAATATCTATTTATAAAGTTGACTTATCTTTATTAGGAATTATTTATATCGCTCGTGGGCTGCAATAGTGGCACAACTCAAAAAATTAGGTTCTGAGATTAATGGGTTTGAAGTTTCGCCTTGTAATTGCAACTTGCGAAATTTACACGATTCATTGTTGTCATAAGTGTTAAGCGGTGCTAAATGACTCCGTAAGGATTCAATTAATAATAATGCAAAAAAAAAGTACCCTCACACAAGTGTTATATTGATGATAAATATGATTATATGATGATGCATTCAGATTATATCATATATAAGGCAACAGCGGAACGTCTGCCATCTGTTGGTGAAATACTGAATTACAAGATATCCCGCTGTTGCTGCTGGAAAGAATACCAATCTGCAATGCTGGAGAGCGCATTAACTCAAAATTCGTATTTTTTTAGTTGTGCCACTATTGCAGTCCACGAGCGATATTATGTGCATAAAAAAATTCAAGTTAATATCTTTTGTAGTTTCCGAGAAAAGGTGCATTAATTTTCATGGCAGGTATAGGGCATTCCAGCTGCTCTTAAGACTCTAAAAGATCTTTAAATCTTAATATTTTGATGCATCATATGACAATGCAATTAATATGGATGGTGTGTATTCGGTTGTTCAGACTTAAATACTTAAAGTCAGGGCCAACGCAACTGCGTCACACGAAGCCCTGGGAAAGCAGTTAATGGGGATTGCAAAACTGGACTACTGAAATTTATTTTTAAATTGTATATATCATAGAATAATACATAAAATAAATAATAAAATGTAATAAAATGTATAAAATGAAAAAAAAGTCCCGCCGGATTTGAAACCGGGTAGAAAAATCTCAAATCCAGCATGCAACCGATCGGGTTACGGCACCGCATGCCAAAGAAGGAAATTTATCTGAATATAAACTGTAGCTTAAACTTTGCGACTTATTTTCTCAAGACTCCCTGGGGGTTGCGCTTTATGACGGTCATATATTTATATACTAACTATACTCTTTTCAAACGAAAATCAAATTTCAAATTTCTCTCTGGAATAATTTCCATGTATTAATAACTATACTCTATCGATACAAAAATGTTCACCGCATTCGGTGGCACCAACCTCGGACCCACTCCTTGTAAGTGTTTTAATATATTTAAATTTTCATACCAGAAAAATATACTGAGAAATGCCTGTGTCGAATCTGAACCGAGTAGGTATTGTGAATATGCGCGCCGCATAGTTGGACGAAATTCACAAAATTCCTCGACAATGGCCGAAATTTAAATCATAGCAAACGCGGCAGCGTTAAGCTATAATATGATTAAGAAATAGAAAATGCAAATGACTTTCTTAAATTTTTGGCGAACCAGTTGACATACGACAATGTTTTTTCTTTTGAAAGATAGAACTCGACGAGACGAATAAACTGATAGCATTTAAAAAATTACTGTAGCTTTCAGTAGTTTTTTATTTAATCTTAAACGAAAAAATGAAGGCAAAAAATTCAACAAAGCGTAGCTAACGTTCCAGTGGGTGGATTAACTTCGTTTTTGTTTTATTTTGATCCTCTTGTTAAAACTTAGAATAGGTTTTTTTTTCATCTTTGTATGTTTGACGGTCGATGAGAAAATCGAAATTGTCTTTTATAATGTCCCCATAAAATTATAGAAATCTCTCCTTTTCATTTTCTAATTTTCTAATTCAATAATTTATTTCGTGTTGCCACTCCCTAAAAAGCAGTACAATAATTTAAAAAAAAGGATAACACGTGTACTTTTGTTTTTATAAGTCAATAAAAATTGAAATTCAACTGACAGATTTTTGTATTTGTGAAATCGACGTCAACCTAAGCAGATAATGCATAATTGTCATAAATATATATATAAACTTTCTTGATTAATATTTTGAACTGGAGTAATACTAATAGACTAATAGACACAATGGAGTACAAACGAGTTGATAGGAAAAAGAAAAACAGGGTAAATCCCAAGCTTCTGTTCAGGAGCTAAATGTAAGGTTTATTTTAATTATCATCATAACATCCTGACTTACACAAGCGATAGTTATGCAGTAATATAAATACTTCACATACTAAGCATACCTTAAAAAATACCATTCCATCTATTATTAATAAGGAAGAGATGATTATTAGGCTCAATTACAATACGCTCAATATTGGCGTGATTTTTTCCGACGCCAATTTGGCGAAAACCTCATGGCACAGATGTCATATACGCTCAGTTATACGCACCAGGGTACATAACTGGCGCGATAATGGCGTTATTTTGCCTGATACGGTAACTGAGCTATTGTTGTTTATTTATCAATTATTTTTTTTATTTACTTTTATTTTATTTTTTAAAATTATATAAATTGTTTTGTTCTATAGTTATTAATAATTAAACTTTTCATTATTTATTGTTATTTCCTTTTTAAAATAATAGAAAGTAATGTAAAAATAGATATGTAACTGCTATTCGAAAACGAGGTTTTCGTCAAATTTGCGTCAGAAAAAAAAAACGCACCAAACCCGTTGTTTTATATGACATCTGTGCCTTAAATAATTAGGGTTACGTTTAACTTTAGGTACTTTTGCTTGAGATATTGTCGAAAATGTACAGCAAAAATATATGGTACTACTTGATTATCCCGTCGACCAATTTCGCCAAACTATTCTCCAAATGATACAAACTGACATAATTTTTATTTTAAGCAACGGAAGAATAAATAAATTAGTAAAACATTGGCACAGATGTCATATTCGCCCCATATTGGCGCGATTTTTTTCTGACGCCAATGTTATATACGCAACGGGTACTTAACTGGCGCCAAAGTGTCGTTATTTTGCTTGATGTGGTAACCCGGATTATGTTGTTTATGCTGTTGATGTTTTCGCCAAATTGGCAACCGAAAAAAATCGCGCCAATATGGGGCGAATATGACATCTGTGCCAAAACATTAATAAAAATACTAATAAAAACTTTTGCACAGATGTGATATACGCTCAATATTGGCGTGATTTTTTCCGACGCCAATTTGGCGAAAACCTCGTGGCACAGATGTCATATACGCTCAATATTGGCGCGATTTTTTTCTGACGCCAATTTTCGAAAACATCAGCAGCATAAACAACAATATCCGGGTTACCATATCAAGCAAAATAACGATACTTTGGCGTCAGTTAAGTACCTGTTGCGTATATGACATTGGCGTCAGAAACAAATTGCTCCAATATGGGGCGTATATGACATCTGTGCCAACCTCCTTAATATATCATCTGTATCCGGGTTACCATATCAAGCAAAATAACGACACTCTGACGCCAGTTAAGTACCCGGTGCGTATATGACATTGGCGTCAAAAAAATCGCGCCAATATGCGGCGTATATGACACCTTTGCCAAAACTTGAATTAAAAATCACTTGATGACGTAACAAACATGTGTATCGTGTTAAATGTCAAATGAATGTAACATTTACTACCATCCATTATTGTCATTTAATCTTATAGTTTGGCGATAATTTTTTTTTCGACAGGATAATCAAGTTGTACCAAGTATGGTACAGATGTCATATACGCACCACGTTGGCGCGATATTTTTTCTGACGCTAATTTGGCGAAAAACTCGTTTTCGAATACCAGTTTCATATATATTTTAAAAAAGAGATTAACAATAAAATTTAAAAAGTTTAATTAATAACAATAGAACAAAACAATTTATATAATTTTAAAAAAGAAAATAAAAGAAAATAAACAATTTATTAATAAATAAACAACAACATTCGGGTTACCATATCAAGCAAAATAAGAAAACTTTGGCGCCAGTTAAGTACCCCGGTGCGTATATGACATTGGCGTCAGAAAAAAATCGCGTCAACGTGAAGCGTATATGACATCTGTGGCGGTTCAAGTACACTTCGGAACGTTACTTTGAAATCGATGAGTTTCATCGCCAAAATCGCCAAGATGCGTAATGCTCATCGCCATTGAATATATAAATAATGCCATATTTGCAAACTTATAGGTCAAAATATAAGAGGAACCTCGGTTCACGACCGCTTCTGTTTATAACCAGTTCGGTTTATGTCCAACTTCGGTGATCAAAATTTGACTCGTTTGGCGTGCAATATCTCGGTTCTCGACCAAGGATGCCGAATAGTTCAGTTGGCAACTCTCACATAACTCTTGTTATTAGTCAAGTTTTGAGTAAGGTGTGCATATCAGAGTGCTTTGTGTACCTTTATTACTGTAAAAAAATTAACTTTTTGTTTTACTTTTACTCAGGTTTGCGCTAATTTTAGCTCTCATTATGGCTTCTAAGAATGAAAAAGTGCTTAGTGATAGCAGTAGTAAGAAGCTTAAGCGAATTACTGTTCAATAAAAGGAATTGCAGCAAAGCATGAGAACGATGTTAGTATAACCGGTCTAACTAAACAATACGATGTGGCCTAAACCTTCGATTTCCACGATAATCTACTATATATGTTACGCTATCGTATGTGTCACAGAAATCGCGATGATTTGTTAATTGTTTAATGGCAACGCTCGAATGAAACGCATCTCATTGGTTATAGAACAGCATTTAATGCATCACCATACCTATAAGAAGGGTTACCATATACGAGACCCCACTCTCAGAAATGAATACTCAGATTTCACGAAATTTTCTTTGTTTTTGACGAAATAGTTTCCTGGAAAATGCTCCGAGCGAACATTTCGTCAAATTGATGAAATTAGTTTCTTCACTTGCTTGACGATATAAATTTCGTCAATAGTTTCGTCAAAAGAGGGCTAGTGGCGCCATCTCTCAATCAATTTGGAAGCTCCATTATTCGACACGGGGCAAGAAAAAGAAACCACCTCTCTCTTTCCCCGGCGTGATTTGAACTCACAACCTTTCGTATGGGAGGTCGCTGTTCTTCCAACCTGGCTGCTGGGGACTTGTTAGTGCCTGCTTTTAGACTGGTATAATGAATTCTACTTCGTGTTTTATTTTTATAAGGTAGATTGCAATTTTATCGGGCTGCTATATTTTCTGAAAGTTTTAAGGAAAGCTAATTTATTTTTATGGTTTTCTCGTATCAATGAATATTTATAATATGGCTTGATTAAATAATTTACAACTGAAATTTTCTTTGATCAATGGAGGATTAGAATATGGTCTGATTAATTTGTTGCTCACAAATAATGAATTGTGAAGTGCATATTGCGTGAGATTCTATCACTTTGAGTAGGAGGATAAGATTTTAACACTTTACTGTTTATAAAGAGGAGAGGGATCAATTATGTTTATTTTTAATTTGATTGAAAACATAATATACTTCTTAAAAAAAAAAAGATATCCTAGAAGTTTGAAATTTTAGACTGTGTTTTATTTTTATAACGTAGATTGCAGTTTTATCGGGCTGCTATATTTTCTGAAAGTTTTAAGGAAAGCTAATTTATTTTTATGGTTTTCTCGTATCAATGAATATTTATAATATGGCTTGATTAAATAATTTACAACTGAAATTTTCTTTGATCAATGGATGATTAGAACATGGTCTGGTTAATTTGTTGCTCACAAATAATGAATTGTGAAGTGCATATTGCGTGAGATTCTATCACTTTGAGTAGGAGAAGATTTTAACACTTTACTGTTTATAAAGAGGAGAGGGATCAACTATGTTTATTTTTAATTTGATTGAAAACATAATATACTTCTTTAAAAAAAAAAGATATCCTAGAAGTTTGAAATTTTATTGACCTAATTTTCTTATTGAATGGTTTTGAAAAACACAGGAAATTTATTCTTTTCAAATTAAAACATAACGAACGACAACATATAAATAAAATAATAATAATATTAATAAGCATTCCTAAAAATTCTAACAGCTAAAAAAATAACTAATGAAGAAACAATAACTACCTATATTTCAGTATTTTCTGAAAAGCACTAAGTGCTGTTTTAAAATAAATTATTACAGGACTAACATAAACACGCAAATATCTGTTTGCTAAAATCGTAGGATTTGAGAAGGATTTGAGGAAATGTTTCCTTAAAATGCATTGAGTCTGACCGTGATTGAGGCAAAACTTTCGTCAAATATTTGAGGGTTTACGTTTCGTTAAAAGTCACGTGATGTTAATAGGAAATGATTGTCAAAAACGACGAAATACAGCTCGAGGATTTCTGAATCGTCAAAAGGGAGAGTTTTATTTCTGAGAGCGTGTTCTGTCGCAAAATACCGCTAAGTTTGTCACCAACTTCGTGATATATCGCCAAATTCCTATAGACTTCCATTGTAAACTAATAGGGTTTACTTGTTTAGGGAGAATCAACAAACTAAGATATTTTAATGCAACAAAAACTAACATCAGTTTAAGGAATTATATTAGTTATATTTAAGGGATCTCAAGTAAATTAAATTATGAATAAAAATAACGCGAATGTGATTAAAAAACCTGGAACCTCTTAAAACAATATGCATAACTTGGTTAAATAGTGCATTATTGTGCGAAATAAGAAAAAAAGTATTGGGAATATTTAAAGCAACTCAAGTTTATTTATATTCAATATATAATTATCAAAAAATTTAAATGACTAGTATTAAAAAATGCTCTGACGAGCACCAAAAAAGGCTAATATGTTTAAGTATGAAAAAGGGTTTGACAAGTGCTTCTAATAGAGCATGAAAAAGGACAAGGGGTCCCTTCTTGGCTGCAGCTCACTGTCAATGCCAACTTTGAAAAAATCATATTTGCGCTTTTTTCATATAAAAAAAAATCAGCCACAGTTACGATAAAAATGTGTAGTGTAAAGACACAACCAGTAAAGACGCAGCCTGATTAAACATGAATGCAAGGCGACATAGTACCAAAAACCTTAGTTCCTACAGCGTATCACACTCATGTAGGGCCACCAAGCACGCCCGCAATGTAGAACTGTACAGAAAACTGATTTGTAGTGCAGTGCAGACTGTTGCAGCACTCTGCACAGGAACAATTCCACATGTGCACGCATAACATTATATTTATTAATTCATTGATTGTTGAAATTAAAAGCAAGTGGCTGTGGCTGTACAATGTACTATACAGTACAGCAATGCATGTAAATTATAAACGAACATTAGACGCATACACCTTTAATACGGAAGTACAAAAGCACAGTGTGAATGTGCGCTGAGGTTTAAAAATCAAAAGCATAATAGGAATGTACAGTGTAGTACAATTTATAGAGAAATAATGGTACACAGTGCACTGTACAAAGTTGCATTGCAGACGCATGCGCAGTACAACAGTGCAGTTAACATGTAAAGCGCGACGGAAAGTTTTACTAAAGTACCGCGAATTTATTTTATATGGAAAAAGCGCAAATATGATTTTTTCAAAGTTGGCATTGACAGTCAGCTGCAGCCAAGAAGGGACACCTTGTCCTTTTTCATGCTCTATTAGAAGCACTTGTAAAATGTATGACTCAAAAAAAATGAACGTGTGGTATACATTTTAGAGTTTATGAGAAGTCAAAGAACGAGATAAAAATACAGCATTTACCTTCAAATAACTTATCTATTTTATGGAATTTCGAATAAATTTGAGGTTTTGAAAATTTGCTTGGTGCTGACAGTTTACATTTCTCTTTCAAAAAATGTCAAGTTTTTTTTTGTTGTTGTTCTATGTCATTTAGTCAAATGTAATTTATTTCTGAATCGTGCTTCTTTGCAGCGTTTTTTATCTTTTGTTTATAAAAACATTAATTGTTATTTAAAGGGTCTCAGGACTCTTAAAACTTCAAAATTTCCGAAATTTTAATTTTTTTTTTAATTCGTTAAACTCCTATTTTTCTGAACATTTTGATATAATTATTTCCTTAAAATTTCCATTAGAACAGAAGTTATCGATTTTAGAATTATACCCGCTAATAATTAAAGTGGCTTTTTCCGAAACTTTGAAGTCATTTTTCTCAAAATGACGTTTTTCTGTATAACGCGCAGAATATCTAAAACATTTCGCAATATTTTTTTCGTGAAATTTAAAACATATGTTTCATGTTAGTCTGTATAAACTAAACTTAAAATTTCCTTTTTATTGTTAAAAAAAATTTTTTTAGGTGATTACACTGTTGAAATTTTCAAAGTTTTGTATTATCTAAATACAACAGTAGTAGGAAAAGGACAGTACGGGTTCAGCCGGATGCGGGACTGCGGGAACGTCCCGCATCCGGTGCCGCACCCTCGTCCCGCACCCCTCCTGTGCACCCTCTGACAGTCCCTCTGGTGCCTCCTCCGTCACCACAGCACCGCCCCCTGGTGAGAAAAAATAATATTCTGCTCTAACATGAGGGGTGAACGACCCTCTATTCAATTATCTCCAATCACGTCTCAACACAGTCAATACCTCTCTTTAACAGACATTACCTCCCCAAAACGGACATTCTCTCCCTAAAACGGACATTACCTCTCTAAACGACCATTTTTAGAACTATATAAAACGATGCTTTTCGAAATTATTTTTTTAAATGATTTTAAACAGTGACGTGATCAGTGCTTGTGTAATTTGAATTTTGAACAATCTATACCTTAATGAGTATTATTAATTAACCAAAACAATGAAAAATATCAATTTTTAATGGGAAAAGCTATTTCTGTAGATTTTTTTTTTCCAACTACAAGATCAGAATATCAACTTAAATGAGGAAAGTTAAACATATATTTCAATTTTAGATGATTAATATCTTAATGAGCATTATTAATTAAGCAAAATAACAATTTTTAATGGAAAAAGCAGATTTTTTAGGATTTTTTTCTACTATAAGATAAGAATAACAACTTAAAAGATAAAAGAGAATCATATATATTTGAATTTTGAACAGCCAACACCGTAATGAGTATTATTAATTAAGTAAAATAATGAAAAATAACAATTTTTAATGGAAAAAAGAAAAGATTTCTTTAGATTTTTTTCAACTATAAGATGGGAATATCATCTTAAAAGGGAAATTTAAAAATATATTTTAGTTTTGAACAACCATTACCTTAATTTTGATAACTGAACAAATAACAAAGGATAATATCAAATTCTTAAAGAAAAAAGATGAATTTTATTAACTTTTACACTAGTTTGAGGTTTTAACATACTTTTAAACACTAGTTACGTAAGATTTAAAAACCTTGGAAAGTATACGTCCCGAGACATATATTAATTAACTAAACAAAATAAATTCAATTTTTAGTTTAATCAATAACTGGAAATTTCGCATTTTAAAAATATTTTCATGATTGTACACATAAAATAATAGTTTACAAACAAATTTCCTTAATTTTTAGAAGATTCAACAGAATATTTCAACAAGCCTGGTAAAGAAAATAATAGCAAATAACAACTTCCATTCCCTTCCAACCGCTCACATTTCTAAGTTTGAGGGAACGCAACAATAGAGTTTTGACGTCACAAAAGCATATCGGAAAAATGTTTACATCCAAGAAAAATATCAATTTTTATGCATCTTTTCAACTGTTACATGAAAGATATAAACTTATATTTTAGTTTTGAACAATCATTACCTTAATGATTATTAATAATTAAGCAGAACAATGGAAAATATTGCTTTTTTTAATGAAAAAGACGCATTTAAACGAATTCGGTTAACTTTTACACTACTTTGAGATTTTATCGTTCTATTTAGACATTAGTTATGTAATATTTAATTTGTTAGATGACTATACTCCAAGATATATTCAATCCAATTTCCTTAATTTTAGCAGATTCAACAGAAGTTTTTCGATAGGTCTATTATAAGAATATAATTCCAGATTCCGTTCACTGCACGCTACCTTTAGCATTCTTCAAACTTGGGAAGGGATCACAAACATTCTCTGACGTCATATTCGAACCAATTTTTAGTTCGTGTTTACTGCACCTGGTAAACTACAAAGCATAATAGTCGTTGAGCCAGAAGCCAAAATTAGTGATTTTGGTTTCATCTCTGAGGACTTGATGATATATACTTTTTTGGATTCACAATGGTCCAAGGAGTTTATTTTATGATGATACTATGAAATTTGTGGTAGCTTATTGACGCCATATTGAAAAAATGAGCGCCATCTATCGCACATAGATACATATGATATTTTTGCCAGTATCACATAATTAAATGGATTTCAATGAAAAAATGGAAAGAACAAATATTGGTAAGCATAAAACGTTATACTAATTATATACTTATTAAGATTTTATTTTAATATGATGCTTATCTTTACAATTACCTTTATGTTTATTAACATTTTCGATGAGATAAACATCTTGTTTTGCATTTTAATGCATATTATTTTCATGTGGTAAGACACAGCAATTCAAGGAAAAAATTAATACTGGTGAAACTGTTGTACTTAGTCTGTTAAGAATTAACCCCTTCGGGACCACGGGTGCATATATGCACCTTCGGAAACGTGTTTCCATCGCTTGCCTTTGATACCACTAAAAAAGAAAAGTAAAATTTTCCTTATTTAATTAAGAATTTTCTTGATGGGTAAGCTAAATTTAATTGTTTGACAAAAAGTGGTGTCAACCGAATAAAATTCATGTAAAAGCATCATCATCGGCTGACATTCCTGTGTCCAAATAACTTCCATCGTCATAGAACAGTTCTACATTCTGCATATGCTTGTATATCTGAGGTTATTAAAAAAACACGCATATGATGGTGATACACATGTTCTTGAACAAGAACATGCCATCAGTTCTAAAATAGCTTCAGGAGCAGGAGGACTGCCATTCCACTGGACCTTTAGATAGCCTTTTCCTTCACTATCTGTTCTAAAAATCCAACCATATTTATCTAGAGATGGAAGATCAGGATCAGCCTGTAGGCACTTCATCCAAACAAGACCGCGGTAATTAGCTCGCATTACCTATAGATAAAGTATATTACTACATGTCAGAAGGCGATGCGACTGCACAGACTCCTTTTTTTACAGAAAAAATATGTAGAATATAGCTCAATTCTTTGATGTCTGAGTATTTGTGCGTTCCATAATAGAGATGGCAAACTTACGACTCAGGCTGTTTATTTGTTTCCTCTGCTATATCAGCGTCAGTATCAAGCGCCTTAAGCGCATTTCGAAATTCAGTGTTCTGAATCATCATTTTCCCTTGTAAAAGCACTTACTGTATCGCACCTGACAGGGAATGCATTTTAGGTAATGCATTACATACCACTTTACCTAGAAGTCCATGCATCTCACTCAAGTTGTAGTACTTTACTTTACTCTGTCATTGGATCCACATTTTACAAATATTAACCCTTTCTAGTTTTTTAAATCGTTTTCTGAAGAAAAAAAAAAACAGTGTGATAACTGCTACATCAGTATCTATAGTGATGATAATAATATTTCTAAATCCAGACGCTAAAGCAGGGTGTGAGCGAAATAAAAGTCGCATATAACCTCTTCTTAGAAGCAGGTCAATTTAGTGTATTCTTCAACTAGTTATATCGTGAATTTATAGCATTTTTCTCCGTATATAAATATAGTACATCATTCGTATATTCAACTATTTCAGATAATGTTCATTTTCTCATTCTTGAGAAAAGAAATGTATAAGTCCTTTCTTGTTCTCCTTATCAGATAGAAACTGCTTCCATTTTCGTACTGGGTGTCCAGGAGTATATAACTTTTATCGCATTACCAACAGTTCATATTTTTCGTTCATTTCGTTTTATTGACACCTGCCTGTATGTATCAAATACAACATCTATTCTTTGAGAGGATGTAGAATCTTTTATTATTTTAGTAAACAGATTCTTTGCTAGTTGTCCAAATGATTGTAGCTCCTGCGGTAGCTTTGAACAAAACACATTTCATCAATGATATTAACATTACTATCATTTGAATTCTTTCAGCAATCGCAATTTTGTCATAACATCCATCAGTTTGATTTTTCAGTTTTTCACATTAAACCATCAAGTGTTGCTAAAGACTATGGAAGAGGCCCTATGTGGTAGAAAAATATAGTTCTCATAGCAAAATTTCTTCGCTCTGCAATGATTGTCATCTGACATAACATATTTCTTTCTGCCTAGGCAACAAACTCTGATTTATTAAATTTTACACACCGTTTCTTCTTAAAGTCGGAAAATGTCTTTAGCTTTTGAACAAAACACATTTCATCAATGATATTAACATTACTATCATTTGAATTCTTTCAGCAATCGCAATTTTGTCATAACATCCATCAGTTTGATTTTTCAGTTTTTCACATTAAACCATCAAGTGTTGCTAAAGACTATGGAAGAGGCCCTATGTGGTAGAAAAATACAGTTCTCATAGCAAAATTTCTTCGCTCTGCAATGATTGTCATCTGACATAACATATTTCTTTCTGCCTAGGCAACAAACTCTGATTTATTAAATTTTACACACCGTTTCTTCTTAAAGTCGGAAAATGTCTTTAGCTTATTTATTTTTAGAGGTTTGGAAAACCCGTCTGGCTTTGAGTCTTCAGACAGATATTCTCTTTTGAAAGTTTGGTAAGCTTCTTCACCCATCTCATGAGCTTTGACCACGTCTTCGACAATTTCTAGATTTGTCATTGCTCCAGTTGATTCTATTACCGTGTTTAGATTTATCCATTCATTGGTAATCATGTTCTGTAAGTATGAGATATCACGTTCGTCTTTCTGGATCCTGCTCAAAGACAGATCTGGATGTAGAACTAATTTTGGTTCTTTCACGAATCATGTGAAGAAATACTGATATCAAAAGTATCTCTCGACTGCGGCAGTCCTTTGACTGTACCTTTTGACCCCTGCATTTCTTTACTTATTGTCTCTTCAATCGCCCAATTAATTTAATAGCATGCAAAACCAAGAAAATCTTTCAATCATCCTGTTTATCGGTGGCCATTTTCCAATATGGCGTCCATTAGCTACTCTGTTTTTGAATGTATCACGGATAAATGTCATTCTGATGTTGTGGTGAATTCAAAAATGTGTGGTTTACCAAGTCAGCTGACATGAAACTACACGAGCCCCTGGCTCAACGACGGCGGCCATTTTCCAATATGGCGCCCATAAGCTACCCTGGTTTTGAATGTATCATGGATAAATGACATGTTGTTGTTGTGGTGAATTAGAAAATGCATGGTTTACCTAGTCCACTGACATGAAACTACTCGAACCCCTGACTCAACGACGGCGGCCATTTTTCAACATGGCGCCCATAAGCTACCCTGGTTTCGGAAGTATCATGGATAAATGAGGTGCTGTTGTTGTGGTGAATCCAAAAATATATAGTTTACCAAGTCCGCTGACATGAAACCACACGAGCCCCTGGCTCAACGACTATAACAAAAAGTGTTCCCATTCAAGAAAAATATCAATTTTTAACTAAAAAGAGACTGAATTCTTTACAACTGTTGCATGAAAGATATAAACATTTATTTTAGTTTTGAACAATCATAGCCTTAATGAATTTTAATAAGTGAAAAAATAACAAAGGACAATATTATATTTTAATGAAAAAAGACAAATTTAAACGAATTTGATTAACTTTTACACTAGTTGGAAACTGGAAATGAATAAAACTGTTTTATGGGTTCATTTGATCATTGACACATTCGAGATTTCGAACATATATCCGAATTTTGAATGAACAACATCTTAATGAAAATTAATAATTAAGTAAAGCAATGGAAAATATCAATTTTTAAGGAAAAACATCAGAATATCAACATAAAAGAGGAAAGATACGAGGATTTCAACTTAAAAAGGAAATTTAAACATTTATTTCAGTTTTTCAAAAACCATTACCTTAATAAATTTTAATAATTGAACAAATAACAAAGGAAAATATTATTTTTTAATGAAAAAAGACAAATTTAAACGAATTTGATTAACTTTTACACTAGTTTGAGATTTTATCATACTTTTAGATGCTAGCTATGTAGATTTTTAACCTTGAACGAGGTACACTTCAAGAAATAATCATTACTAAACAAAAATAAATTAATTTTAATCTAATCAATAACTGGAAATTTCACATTTAAAAAAATATATTTTTCGTGATTGTACATATAAAAATAAGAGTTTACAATCCAATTTCCATAATTTCGTCACATTCGAACTTAATTTTTATACACAAAACATTATTTAATCAAATTCTATACTTTATGATTCAGTGAAATTCGGACTAGTCTAGGTTATTCTGCTCATATTATTAATCAAATTGTCTTATGTTTCACCTTGCCTTTCGGAGATTTCTGAATTATCATCCATCATGGTATGTAAAATATAAATACTGTCTTTATAGTTTAATTTACATAGTATACATGACTAGTCTGAGTTATTCTATCCATATTATTAATCAAATTGTTATACGTTTCATCTTACACATAGAATATTTCTGAATTTTCATCCATCAAGTTGCTTAAAATATTAATACTACGTTTATAGTTCTAATGATGCATAGCATACATGAATGCAATCTTTAATTTTAACGTTTCATATTTCAGATAACCTATTTCAAAACCAAACTACATGAATTTTTACTACAGCGCTTATCAACACCACAGAACGATTTATGCTTCACTCTTTTCTAGTAATTATCAGATATGTATTCCTCAGAAATGTTACTACCATATGAATAAGTAAAGAAAATGTAATATATATACACATATATATATATATGTTAAATAACCTCACACTCGAAAAGTATCACAGAGGGAAAATACTAATAATCGATTAAAATAATTAACTATTGCATAAAATTCCATCTATTACATATAAAACCTCAACTGATGAATGATAAATATGTAAATTAGCAAAATAAAATTTACAAAAGTAAGAAAAAAAAATACAAGTTATTGAAAATTTAATTAAAAAAAAAGCTTTTAAAAATTGCAAGTTTAACTCCTACCTTAAATGTCATTACCACTATCTCTTCGCAGAATATAATAATCTATGGTTTGCTATAACAGAATTTCTTGATAACATTTATTATACTACTGATTTGTACGCATGCGTGAGTTGTCACGTGATCAAAACGTTTGAGGATAATATACATTTTCGAATAGCAGCGCAGCATTTCTCATTTCAACTGTTAGACTTGAGGGAGAAGGTAATTTTAGTGCAATACTCTGATAAATTTTCAGATTTTAATTCAAGTGGGGAATCGATTTCTTTGTTAGTGAATAAAGTAAGTTTTACTATATCATTGCAATATATAATAATAAAAATAAACAATGAATAAATGATTATTTATGTATTAAACCTTTCCTAAGTATATAAATGTATTTCTTTTATTCTACAGATGTTGCAACAAGATGAATCAAAACAGCAGCAATCCTCTTTATCAGAAATGAATGATCTGAATGATTCGCCCTTAGCACATGAACAGTTACAGAATAATAAATATGTGAGTACTTATATATGAAATACTATAATTCATATATGAAATGTAATTAGAGTAAATTTAAAATCAAATATTTTGTTGTTTATACTTTAACAAATTTTTTTTTATCTATATCGATGAAGAAAATTCTAATTGTTTACATTTATTTCTCTTACAGATGTGTTCTATTTGCCACAAACAATTGTTAAGTAAATGGAATTTAAAAGAACATATACAGATCCATACAGATGAAAAAGCCTATACCTGCGATGATTGCCAAAAACCGTTTTCAAGAAAACATGAATCTGAAATGCCTACTACATCATATAGTGTATCACCAGTTGTATGTAAACATTGTGAAGATATTCAAAATATAACCAGACGTTTGAAGAATTTAACAATCAAGGAAGAGATTTAGACTATGTACCAAACCTAATTGCATAAGATTTACTACAATATCCCAAAATTAAAATTTGAAAGGCATACACACTGTATGTAAAGAAATTTTTGTTATCCGTGATTCTTCTAACATGAATGTAGATATTATTCACGTGTATTCCTTACATAGTCATAATAAATATTCTTTTATCTACACATGTCAACGTGTTTATTTTTCTACAGTCCATTTCATTATTGGAATATATCTCCTAACATTTTAAACGAAAAAACGCTTTCTCATCTTAAAAAATTTCATAAGAAGAGACAAAAATTAATAGATGAACGAAAAATACACAAGTTTACAAAATAATTTCAAAGTTTTCTAGATTTATTTACACCGGATACCACAGGAATAAATCAATAAAAGATATAAAATAAAATAATGTTAGAAAACGCATTTAAATTCATATTCAGCTATACTTTTTTTTTCTATTTATTTTAATTCTCTCAGAGCTTCTGTCCAGAATTTAAGTTAATGATTTATTTATGTTCTTATGATTATACGCGGTAAGTTATTTCTAACACTTAAATTATTTCTATAAGTGCAGTATCTGATCTATTTTCGTGGATGAAATAAACATTGCTCGATTATTGCGTCCACTCGGACACAGCAATGATAGGGTTTATAATTATTTTAATACAGATAATTTGGTGAGAATACGCCCCCTACTTCTAGGTCATGTGAGTTTAAATTATCTCATTGACTTTACATATAACAGATTTTAAATCCTTGTTTTATTTGGCATTTTTATGAACTCGCCATGGCAATTACATTTCATTTCGTTTATAACTGTTTTTCTGTTTGTCGACACTTTGGCTGTAGACGTTTGCTCTAAAAGGTGCTAAATTACGGGGCCATCCCACTGCTATGCTGGAGTTATGCTCTGTCTCTGTATTACATAAAATTCATTTCGTCTTAATTAAAGTTTTATGCAAAGAATTTGAGTCCAGTGGTTTATCAGCGATTTTGTATCAGTTATTTCTGGTTTACGAATAACTGAGGTATTGTGGAGTAAGGAGTATGGAGTGTAGTGTGTGTCTTTAGCAATGTACTTCAAGGAAATATTATTTTAGGTCACGTTGCCATATGTCATTTTTCATAACATTATTCAGCCTACTTTATACCAGTACACCAATAGCAGTACAATTATCTGCACCATACATTGGTGTCTTAAATATTTAACTGGTATTGATACATAGATGGATTTCGCGGGATGGCCCCCGCTCGTAAAAATAGTGACACTTGTTGTCGGATGATAGCATTTATAAAATCGTTTCTTCACCCGCAGCCCCATGTTGATCGCCAAACTTACGGACACTGAAATTTTGGAATTTGTCACAATCATGTGCTTTTTCCCGATCCAACGAGTGATTTTTCCGCTTCATACTGTTTTCGTCTTACAAGGAGAGGATCAACCTTGGTAATCACAAATTTTGATTATTTTAATATATGTTGTAGGGTAGCGACCCTTTAGTCTCAGGTTCAACGGATTTTATACAACGCTCCTTAGTTTTCGAGAAACAGGGGGGTCTAATATTATAACACAAATTAAATACTTACTTTCGAAAACGATAACTACATTGGTCGTAGCTCAGTTGGTACGGCGTTTGCTCGTTGATTCGCGGGCTCGAATTCGATACCCGAACACGCTAAATAAAAATAAATTCTCATTTTTTTGTTTTATAAATATACTTGCAATTAGAATGTAATAGTCTGATTGTCAATTAAAAATTATAATATTGTGTATCGTAATTTTAGGCTATTTATTTTTTTATTTGCAACTAAATAATTTTATAAAACATCATAAAACTGTTATTTTTTTAAATCACTTTTCAAATGTATTTCATATATTTTTTTATTAATGCAATGATAGTGAACAATTGAAGAGCTAAGTGGAAGAACATGTTAAGTAACAAAAATTACATTTCAAGAAATTTGAGGTGAAAGTTTTTGCTGCAAATTTTAATGATTTATTTTCTGTTTGATATCATGTGTTTAAAATATTAACAGGTATGGTACTAAACTCTCTCAGAAAAACTTATTCCTATTTAATTTTCAAATATTGAAAATTATTAATATTATTGACATTATTAAATATTAAATATTAAATATTAATGAATAATGTCTTAAATCTTCAAGACTAAATAGAATCTTAGTATTTTAGCTTCACCGTGTGATAGGATACCTCATAATTCTTTCACCCAAAAGATTTAAAAAAAATTACAAAATGTAGCATAACATGTTCATCCACTCAGCTCTTCAATTGTGATAATTTGTAATTTTAAAGAAACATCATTTAGGTACTGCCTTAACAAAGGAAGTCAATACGCTGATAATATTACTCTGTTTTTAAAGTAAGAAACTTTGTTTTATTAAAAACTAGCAAACCCCGCGGCTTTGCTCGCGTAATAGTTGAAATATGCCAAGTGATATTTGCATGACTATTTTTTATTAGAAGAACACTTTTTGGAATAATTCAAAAATTACAAATTAAGCCACAGTTTGACTAAACTTCATTATAAAACTGCAATAGACAGAAATGAGATTTTAATTAATAAGAACTAATTCCATATAAATGATAATTTAGAAAGTATTTTAAGACGTTTATGCTCATTTCATATGCTCATTTCTGTATTCATTTGAAGTTTTGAATTTTTTAGAAACCATCTTAACACATTAACATCTTAAAATTAACTATCATCTCAAATTACAAGCTTCTTGTCTAACAGTCTACCACCTCTCTGGTGTTAGTGGCACCAACATAAAATGCCGAAACAGAGTTGAAATAGAATGTCTCGAAAAATGTTGAAACTGAGACTGTCACCATTAATTTGCCAACGAATGCTTGAAATCGATTGGTATTTCTTAATATTCTACAGAAAGCGGAATTTAGATGTTTTTAAAGGCTTTCTTGTTGTTCCTGCCAACCAGGTGGTAGTGACACCGGCATAAAATGTAGCCCGTATACGATTAGGGACTATCACTCTTGATTCGCAACCAAGAACTTCTGTAATAGGTTTATTATGTCCTGAGATTCCATAGAAATCGTAATTTAGGACTCTTTTAGAATGCTTTTCGCTCCTTCTCTTCGCTTCACCCCTTTTTAATTTCGAATTTATTTTCGACTGTTCTTAGAGGACATTTATATTTTATAAGTAACCACCGTGCTATATTTAAAGTTTCTAGCCTCTTCAGTACCGCAGAAATTGCAATTTAGAAAGTTTTTTGCTTCTGCAACCCTCTAGGGGTTGTGGCACCGACCTAAAATATCCTTCTGTTTGAGCAGGGTCTATCACCATCAGTTTGCAACCATTATGTTTGAAATCGGTTTCGTTTTTCATGATTGCATAAAAATCGTAATTTAGAACGGTTATAGGACGCTTTTCGCTCACTTGATCCTTTTAAATTTGAAATTAATTTTTCGACAATTCTTAGAAAGCATTTGCATCTTTGAAGTAATTACCATTCCAAATTTAAAATGTTAGACCCCCTCTTTAACACACACACACACACAAAAAAAAAAAAATTAGAAGATTTTTTCTCTTATAACACCCAGGTGGTAGCAACAACAACGTAAAATATAGGCTATGTTGAAGCTGTGACTGTCACCATCAAGTTGAAACCATTACTTCTGAAATCGGTTTATATTTCCTGAGATTACGTAGAAATTGCTATTTAAAATGTTTTTAGAACGCTTTTCGTTTATTTTCACCCCATTTAAATTTCAAATTTTTAAGGAACGCTTCTCAGAGAGCATTTACATTTCATAAGTAATTACCATGCCAAATTTCATGTTGCTTTCCCCTTCAGTATCATAAAAATCACAATTTAGAACGTTTTCTAAAATGCAATCGCAAGGTGGTAGTGACTCCGACATGAAGTAGATCCTATATTGGAGCAAGAGCTGTCATCATCAATTTCCAACCATTACTTTTGAAATTGATTGGGTGCTTTCTGAAGTGGCGTAGAAATCGCCATTTAGAACGTTTTTTAGAACTCTTTCCGCGCAATTTCACCACTTTTAAATTTCGAATTTTTTAAGAAATGTTCTTAGAGATCATTTATATTTTACAAGTAACTACTATTCCAAATTTCATGTTTCTAGGCCCTTCAGTAACACAAAACTCGCATTTTCGAACGTTTTTTTTGCTCCTGCACCCCCTTTGCGGGTAATGGCACCGACATAAAATGTAAGCTATGTTGGAGCAAGCGTTGTCACCATTATTTTTGAAATCGGTTTGGTACTTCTTGAGATTGCGTAAAATTCGCCATTTAGAAGTTTTTTTAGAACGCTTTTTGCGCATTTTCACCCCTTTTAAATTTCGAATTTTTTTAAGAAATGTTCTGAGCGATCCTTTATATCTAATAAGTAATTACCATGCCGAATTCTATGTATCTGGCCCCTCCAGTAACACAAAAATTGCAATTCCGAACTTTTTTTTTTGTACCTGCACCTCTTTTAGGGGTAGTGGCACCGACATAAAATGTTGCCTATGTTGGAGCAAGGGTTGTCACCATCATTTTGACACCATTATTTTTAAAATCAGTTTAGTACTTCCTGAAATTGCGTAAAAGTCGCCATTTAGAATGTTTTTTAGAACGCTTTTCGCGCATTTACACCCCTTTTTAATTTCGATTTTTTAATGAAATGTCCATAGAGATCATTAGTATCTTATAAGTAACTACCATTCCAAATTTCATGTTTCTAGGCCCTTCAGTAACACAAAAATCGCATTTTTAGAACGTTTTTTGCTGTGCACCCCCTTTTGGCCAGTGGCACGGACATAAGATATAGCCTATGTTCTAAGTTGGACTAACACCATCATTTTGATACCTCTTGGATTCGGTTCGGTAGTTCCAGATCTCACTTCCTACAAATAAACAATTTTTACCTCTTTATAAGATTATAAGTATAGCTAGATTAGCATAAGAATTAAATTTCAACCTATTTTGTTTGCATGTTAAAGGTTTTTAAATTTGCAAAACGTATGCTTGCGCTTTGAATTATTTTGCTTTCCCATTTATCTTCTTTCTGGATTTATTTTTTATTAAATTTGAATATTTTTTTTATTTCATCAGCATTAGAGGGCGACACAGCAGATTTTATAATGATTTTGGAATTTTTATTAGTCAATAATAGATCCACATTTTTTAAATCCCTTTAAATGATGAGAAATGTTTAATAATGGTTTAAAAATCAAAAATGCTAAATTAAAATTTAAATATGTTTCATTATAGATAATGTACCACATTAAAATTTTTTATTCAGGGTATTAAATTATAATTACAAGTACATTTATAGAACAAAAAGGAGGAAAAACAAATGTAGCGCGGTTTATGTGTCGAACCCGAGCCCGCGGGATAATGAGCAAACGTCGTACCAACTGCGCTACGACCAACGTAGCCGTCTCCTTACAAAGTAAGTATTTAACTTATTACGTTATAATATTAGAACCCCTTGTTTCTCGTAAAGGAATTGAGGAGAGTTGTATAAAATCAGTTGAACCTGAGGCTAAGGGGACATGAGACTAAGATTCTTCAACATGACATGCATTAAAATAATCAAAATCTGTGATTACCAGGGTTGGCCCTCTCCTTGTTAGACAAAGAAGTGTTAATTCTCTTGCTTTTCCGCTCTCCTGACCTCTCACCCAGCAAGTGAATCTGTTTTCTCGCCGCTGCCTCTCCATGTTGACCGCATAGAAGATGTAATGCCGCAGATGTGTGTCCTCAGACCTGTCATCTGATGAGAGTTCAAGGTTCTCTCCTCATCGAAGTGTCGGATTTTCTCTCCGTTCTGCGTTTTATATCGATGGTGAAGCTGCGAGGTTTTTCGTAGGCCTCATCGGTGTACAAGGTTTTTTGTGTGGTGCAAAATGTCGACGTTATGTTATTGTGTACAGTTCTCCGAACCATGTGAGGTGTAATTATAAACTTCTATACAGTAGCCTTAGTAAAAATGAATCCGAAAATTTTAATTCTTAGGGATTTTTTTATTTTATTATTTTTTTTTAATTTTTTAATTTTTGCTTCGGTACAAGTATGATCGAGTACAAATGTGCCATAAAAATATATAGTAGTGCCATTACAATGTTGCAGAAAATATGCATCTATCTTCATAAAAATACATAGAATAATACCGTAGTGCGGTTGCGGTACTAGAATCATATATATATATATATTTTTTTTTTAAGTGAAAACTTCTTTAGGCGCGTTGAGCTTTTTTTGAGATGGGGAAAAACCACTGATTTCGAGACACTGTAACGTAACCGACATGCTAGCATTTTGACACATAGACACTAGCACGCCAAGTGGTGAATGACAGGAACTTTTCCCTCTTCAGCTCAATCCACAAAAGAAGAAGGAAGCTAAAACTCACTTTTTCTCCCGGCGTATTGCTAAAACAAATTATTATTTTGTTTTTCGTCAGTTAAAATGAATTATACCGTATTCGTGACCTACCTATTTCGTGTAACTAAAAACCGATAACGCTGTATTTTATCGTGTTGATGGTCTGGTCAATGACCAACAGTATTGGCGGGAATTTCGATTACGGAAGATAAAATACGGGGCACAGGTGTCAGATATGCACTTGGGTACCTAATTGACAGCAAAATGGCGTTACTTTATTTTACAAGGTAACCCGGCTACTGTTGCTTATTTATTAATAAATTGTTCATTTACTTTTATTTTATTTTTTTTAATTGTACAATTATTTTGTTCTATAGTTATTAATGAAATTACCGTTTATTTATTGTTGTTTACTTTTTAAAACAATAGAAAATAATTAAAAAATATATATTGTAACTGGTATTGAAAAACGGGCTTTCGCCAAATTGACGTTAAAAAATCGCGCCAAACCTGGTTCGTATATCACATCTGTGCCAAATTCTCGGTTTTTTGATTTTTCGACTTTTTATCCAAATTTTCCGGATTTTTTTAAATTTTACCTTTCATTGTATCCAAAGCACTACCTTCATACGAAATTTCAAGATTCTAGGGATACAGGACGTACCTCTGAGTTTTGATGATCGGTGAATCAGTGTCGAAAAGGCGAAAGTTTAAGTTCATATATCTTCTGAAATAAAAAAGATAGAAACGTGAAATTTCAGCATTTAGTTCCATTTCCACATTACTTTAGATTTACGAAGTTTCAAGTTTCTGGGAATCACCAATACAAAGATATTGGGGGGTCAAAAGTACCCTGAGTTGCTTCCAGAAAAAGATGCTCACGGCTGTGCTTTCAAGACTTGGCAGGGGCACTGCCGTGTCCCCAGATGCTTTCATTAGTGCTGCTACACAATTCAACGCATAAAACATTTCCTGACGATTAAAAAAACACACACGTAATTGTTGAAGTTTTCACTTCTATTGGCACTCCCGGAGTGCCACTGTTTTTTTTTTTTAACCATAATATTGTACACAAACATCTCCTCCAAAATGAGTTTCTGAAAGATGTGACTTAACCCAATGGTCATCTCATGCCCAGAAGCTGTATATTACAAAATTTGGTCAAAATGTTTTGAGCCTTTTTTAGATTCAATTAGCTTGACCCTGACCCATTGTGACTCAAAATGACCCGCTAATCGAATTTTCTGGAACATATGACTTAGCCCAATGGTCTTCTCGAAATCCAAAACTGTAAAATATAGAGTTTAGTGAAAATCGTTAGAGTCGGTTTTTAGATAAAAATAGCTTGGCCCACAGTGACCCAAAAATGACCCACAAATCAAAATTTCTCGAAAATGTGACCTAGCCCAATAGTCTTCTCGTACCCGAAAATGGTAGGATACAAAATTTAGTCAAAATCGATTGAGCCGTTCTTTAGATATAATTAGCTTGATCCTGACCCATAATGACCCACTAATCGAATTTTCTCTAACACGTAATCCGAAGGTCAAATTTACAGGAAAGTCTAAATATGATGTCAAAATTAGATTCTAGCATGTGAATTTTGAAGTTTAATGCGATTTCAATAAGTTGATGATCACTGAAGAAAATTTCAGTATAACAAGGTTAGAGAAAATGTTTAACAAAGATTGTTGGTGCAAACAGATTTACTCTACGATTTTTAGAATGGGAATAATGACTACAGATCGAATTTTATTGAAGGGGAAGGGGAGGGTGCATACGTTACTTATAATACAATGTCGATATTTACGAGTTGCACTAATAATTATAATTGTAACTAGGAGGCTCTGCCCCCTAAAAGCTACGCTCGCCAACCCCCGTTCAGACACCGCAAAATCTAAAAACACGCTAATTTGATCGACTTTTAAAAGATTAGAGATGATTGAATTATAATTAAAAAAAAAAAACCTGTGGTTATCTCCCTGTAAACGGGTTTCCATTCAATTCCCAATGATTGCGAAAAATTAAGGCAGAATCAGTTGCTGTTAAGACATCCAATGGTTATTTTCGTGTTTGATTTAAGAAGATCAGTTAAACATTTGAAAAGAACCTAAAATAAAATGAATTAAGTAAACAGGGTTTATCCTTTCCGGTATTTTTAACAGCGTTATAAAACGACTAACATAATACAATACATACATTTTAAATGTATCGTTTTAAAACTGACCTAAGTTTCACTAAAGTTTTCTTTCTCTTTTTAGCATTCACGTGAAAATACTTTTGTTTTTAGAAAGGAAATATTATTATTCGCGGTATCTTAGAATTGGGAACATTAATTAAAAAGATCATCTCCAAATATGAAATTAATGTCCCGCATAAATATATTTAAATTGTTGGTCAGTATTATTATTTGGCTATTTTAAATGTGACGTAATTACTAAAATTTACTGCTTTAAACGCATATTAATGTATTTATTATTTTAAAGTTTCCTTTCGCTTTTAATATTCACGTGTAAATACAATTTTCATGACATAATATTCAATGTTTTCCTGCTTTTAACATGTACTCATTTAATAGTAATTTAAAAGTTTTTTCCGTTTATAATAGTCATATGTAAATAAATTTTTAATCGTAAGGATATATTATTTTTGCGCTGTTTTTACAATTAAAAACAATATCTATAATAATAGCCTAAGTCATGTGACTATCATCAATAGATCCAGGCGGACAACTTCACTTTTTATATTCCAGGCGCCATTTTGGTACTTTAATGTTAGCCAGGCACAGGTGATAAGTCGCCAAATACTATTCCATTGCCATCATTTCATCTATATTATAATAGTCCAAGTCATGTAACTGCCATAAACAATTACGGGCTGATCCCTTCGATTTTCGTATGAAAGATTTCTATTTGATTAAAAAATCAAAAATTTTTTTCGAATAAAACTACATAAAAGTTGCCATGATCGCAAAGAATACTTGGTGTTTTTATGTTAGCCGGGTGCAAATCTCGCCAATAGCTTTTTTTAACTCGCCAGTTAGCATTTTTTTTTCGAGTGGTAAATTAAAACATTGCTTTGAAGTTGAAATTAAATGTCATGGTTTGTTGCATTATTTAATATTTGGCACAGATGTCATATACACACCGGGTTTGGCGTGATTTTTTTACGACAATTTGGCGAAAACCTAGTTTTCGAATACTAGTTACATATGTATTTTTAAATTATTTTCTATTATTTTTAAAATGAAATAACAATAAAAAAATTAATTAATAACTATAGAACAAAACAATTTATATAATTTAAAAAAAGAAAATAAAAGTAAATAAGCATTTATTAATAAATAAACAACAAATAGCCGGGTTACCATATCAAGCAAAATAACGCCATTTTGGCGCCAATTAAATACCCCGGTGCGTATATGACATCTGTGTCTAATATTTTTCTCTTCGTTTCGTTAAAAAAAACGGAAAGAAGTGAAAGCCATTAATTTTAAATGTTTCAGTTTAAATGAAATTTTTGTATTTTAAATAGAATGAATGAAAAGATTATATTTTAAATGAAATTAATGAAATAGAGAAAAAAAATGAGACGGGAAAATTTTTGGCGATTTATCACCTGCGTCCCACTAACATAAAAATACCGAGTTCTTGATTTTTTTTTATCAGAATCTTCCGATTTGGCGAAATATTGTTCAAGTAAATTGAGTTATGAATAAAAGTAACATGACACATTTCTTAGCATACATTTAAAGGAAGCCAAACTGGTTACCAAATTAGTTTAAAATAATACCCTTTACTAAAATGAAAAATATATATATATGTTATGCTTAAAATTTGAGTTGCCATCATTAGAGAAAAGTGTTTTAAATTAGAAATAAATTAATATCTCGAAAACTAACTTAAATTTTGAAAATCTAAAGCCAGTTTTGAAATCTGCAGATTAATACGGATTTTTGTTATTAATTTCACCGCATAATAATCTATATTTTAGGAGAAATCGCCATTAAATAAAACCAGTCCTTTAATCAGTCGTTTCATAAAATCGTTTCAAAAATTCGTTTCATTAGGATTTTATATATATAGGGTAGATATAAAGATGAAATTGGAATTAATTATGCGTTATTTCTTTAATACTTTAATGTAACATAAAAGTTAACAATGAAAGATGAAAGATTTGGCACTTTTATAAATATTTACTAAATAAAAATCAATGAATAATGCATTAAACCAATATTTGTGGACTATTGATATTACTACAAAGCTATATTATATATGCATAATATCACATTGTTCAAAAAATGAGCACTACACAGGAAGAATATTACGCAAATAGAATAGTTTTGAACTAAAAAATGTGTAAAAAAATTTTTCTTACCTCTATAGAGTTATGAGTCAAGTTTAAGTGTCTCAGATGAATAAGGTATCTTATGCTTCCATTAAGCGACATGATGAAATTCGAACTCAAGTCCAAATAGACCAGGTGGAATCTGATAGGTTTGAAGGTGTCTGTATCTATCCTCCTTATTTTGTTTTGTCGAAAGTCTAGAGAAGCTATACCGCTGCTTAGTTTGAAGTCTTCATCAGTGAGATACTGGATTTGGTTTTCGGCAATCCACAGATTAATAACTCGGAGGAATCCCAGTAAGACATTTAAATTTTTTAGTTGATTTCCATTCAAATTAAGAATATGTATTGAAAGGACATGACCTAGGATATAAAAACTACTTCAAGATAGAAAAATAATATTTGAAATAAAAAATGCTTTATCTATACTAGGGGATCGAACCCGAGCTCCTCGGGTTACAGAATATAGGTGAAAACCAATTTTTTTTAATCTAATTATTTTTTTACATGCAATATATATTTTAGATTGCCCACTAACATCAAAAAGAATTTTTATATGAAAAATATCAATTATGCAATCAAATAAAGTTTTGAAATTTATTAAAAGCAATACTTTCACATGGCACCGCATGCCAGGAGTTATTAACACAAGATTTTGCGACTTACGTCAGTCTTTCCGATCATTTCGGTGCATAAGCGCGAGGTTCAATCACATGTCTGTTAAATTTGTTTCTTATTTACATTAAATTATTTATTTTTCTGTAGAGGAAGTTTTAACTTTGTTATGGAACATTAGATGAAAACATATGCCGAACTTTTTACATTGTTTTAAGGGCAAGCGGATTAACCTTCCGTAATCGAGCTACACGTGATAGAGATAAATTAAAAAATAATTTATGCTTGAAAATCTATATATATATTACGCTATCGTACGTGACACAGAAATCGCGATTAATTGTTGGTTAATTGTTCAATTGGTTAATTGTAAACAATTGGCGGTTAATTGTTTAATGGCAACGCCCGAATTAAACGCATCTCATTGGTTATTGTGTAATATTTTTAAAAAATGAAAAACAATAAATAAATAAAACGTTTAATTAATAACTATAGAACAAAATAATTTATATAATTTTAAAAAATAAAATAAAAGTAAATAAACAATTTGTTAATAAATAAACAACTACATCCGGGTTACCATATCAAGCAAAATAATGACACTTTGGCGCCAGTTATGTACCCCGGTGCGTATATGACATTGGCGTCAGAAAAAAGTCGTGCCAACGTAGTGCGTATATGACACCTGTGCCGTCTTTTATTTATCTAATTTAAACTACAATAAATAAAAAAATAAATGAAGGTGCTTTTCCAGTATAGGTACGTGGCGAAATAGAGAAAAGGTCCATGGCGAGAAAAGAAATTTTTTTCTGGCAACCGATTTAATCCAAATATTTTTTTCAAATAAAACTACATAAAAGTGTCTATGACCGCAAAGAGTTCGTACTTTTATGTTAGCTAGGTGCAATTCTCGCCAATAGCATTTTTTAACTCGCCATCAGCATTTTTTATTTCTCGAGGGGTAAATTAAAACAATCTTTGATGTTGAAATTAAATGGTTTATGGTATTATTTATTCTTTTTCTTTCCTTTTGTAAGGATTTTTTTTTTTTTTTTTTTTTTTTTTTTTTAAAGTGAAAGTCATGAATTTTAAAAGTTCTATTTTTAAATTAAAGTCATCCATTCTAAATAAAATGAGTGAAAGGATTATATTTTAATCAGAATTAATGAAATATGAAAAAAAAATGCGACGGGTACAATGTTTGGCGATTTATCACCTGTGCCCGACTAACATAACTGTAGCGAGTTCTCGATTTCTCTATCAGAATCTTCAAATTTGGCAAAGGATTGAGCAAGTAAATTAAATTATAAATAAAAGTAACACGATACAATGCCTAGCATACATTTAAGGGAGACCAAATTGGTCGCCACGGGCGGCTAGTTATTTAAAAAATATAATAACTCAGTCAATTAAGATACAATTTTCAAACAAATTGCATTTTAAAGTAGATTTTTTTCTTTATTTGACGGTTTAAAAATTGAAAATGTGCGATATTTAGACATTCAAAAAATCGCTGACATAGCACGTATTTTAATTTCAATTTATTTTTTCAGTTTTTATGAGGAAATGGCAAAAAAAGGTACAGTAATATATTATTTTCTTTCTTCCGTGATTAGTGTCCCTTTACTTTCAACCGTCCACGACTTTCAACAGAAATGGAGTTCTTCATTTGCCACAATTACAAAAAATATATTAAAAACTACAAAAAAATTAATATCTCAAAATTAAATTGAGATACAGCTTTCAAACAAATTACACTTAAAAGAGCATTTTTTTCCTCATACGACGGTGTAAAAATTTAAAATGTGCGATGTTTAGAAGTTTAAAAATTTGCAGTAGAGAAAATTGCAAAACCAAACTTTCATTTCAAATTTCAAAGTGTTGCCATTCGCAGAATGACGTATGCGTTACGCACAGATATGTTTGTCCTTTATAATATAGATAGATAGCTATACTAATATTATAAAGAAGTAAAGTTTGTTTGTTTATTTGTAGGAGATAATCTCTGCAACTACCGAACAGATTTCAAAAGTAATGGTATAAATTATTGTGTTAATCCCCGTTAGAGCATAGGCTATATCGTATGTACGTGCTACTAACCAAAAGAGGGTGCAAGAGCAAAAATCGTTCTAAAAATGCGATTTTTGTGTTATTGAAGGGCCTAGAAACATGAAATTTAACATGGTAGTTACTTATAAGAAATAAATGGTCTCTAAGAGCATTTCTTAAAACATTTGAAATTTAAAAGGGGTGAAAATGCGCGAAAAGCATTCTGAAAAACGTTCTAAATTCCGGTTTTTACGCAATCTCAGGAAGTGCCGAAGCAATTTAAAAAATAATGGCGTCAAAATGATGGTGATAGGCCTTGCTCCAACATAGGCTATATTTTATGTCCGTGCCACTACCCCAAAAAAGGAGCAAAAAACGTTCTAAAAATGCGATTTTTGTGTTGCTGAAGGGACTAGAGACATAAAATTTGGCATGGTAGTTATGTATTACATGTAAATAATCTCTAAGAAAATTTCTTAAAAAATTCGAATAATGTGCGAAAAGCGTTCTAAAAAACGTTTTAAATGGCATTTCTACGAAATCTCAGGAAATATCAGAACGATTTTAAAAGTAATGGTTGGAAATTGATGGTGACAACCCTTGCTCTAACATAGGCTCTATTTTATATCGGTGTCACTACCACCTTGGGGTTGCAGGAACAAAAAACATTCTAAATTGCACTTTTTATGACATTGAGGGGCCTAGAAATATGTAATCTGGCATGATAGTAACTTATAACATATAAATGATCTCTAAAAACGTTTCTTAAAAAAATCGAAATTTAAAAGGAGGGAAGATGTTGAAAAGCGTTCTAAAAAACGTTCTAAATTGACATTGCTACGCAATCACAGGAAGTTTCAAACCGATTTCAAAAGTAATGGTTGGAAATTGATGATGACAGTCCTTGATCCAAGATAGGTTGTATTTTATGTCGGTGTCACTACCCCAACGGGGTGCAGGGGCAAAAAAGTTATAAAAATACGATTTTTGTGTTATTGAAGAACCCAGATGCATTAAATTTGCCATGTTAGTTACTTATTAGATATAAATTATATCTAAGAACATTTCCTAAAAAAATTCGAAATTTAAAAAATGTGAAAATGCGCAAAAAGCGTTCTAAATGGCGATTTCTACACAATCTCAGGACGTATCAAACCGATTTCAAAAGTAATGATAGGAAATTGATGGTAACAGCCTACTGGTAACTGTATCTATCTAACATACGCTCTATTACATGTCGGTGTCGCTACAATCTGGGGATTGCAGGATCAAAAGACGTTCTAAATTTCGATTTCTGTGATGGTGCCAGCGGCTAGCAACAGGAAATTAGGCATGGTTCTTTTAAGATGTAAATGCTCTCTAAAAACAGTTTCTAAAGAATTCAATATTTAAAAGGTGTGAAAATGTGCGAAAAATCATCTAAAAACGTTCTAAATTGCGATTTCTATGCAATCTCAGGACATATCAAAGCGATTTCAAAAGTAATGGTCGCAAATTGAACGTGAAAGTACCTACTACAACATTGTCTATATTTTATGTTGTTGTCACTACCACCTGGGGATTGCAGGAGCAAAAAATATTCTAAATTGTATTTTTGTAATACTGAGGGATCTTACATTTTGAAATTTGGCATGGTAATTACTTAAAAGATGCAAATGCTGTCTAAGAACCGTCGAAAGAAAATTCTAAATTCAAAAGGATTAAGTGAGCGAAAAGCGTTCTAAAAACGTTCTAATTTACGATTTTTACGCAATCTTATGAAATACCAGACCGATTTAAAAAGTAATGGTTGCAAATTATTGGTGAAAGAACTTGCTCAGAGATAAGCTATTTTATGTCGGTGCCACTACCACCAGAGGGTTGCAGGAGCAAAAAACGTTCTAAATTGCGATTTCTGTGATACTGAAGAGGCTAGAAACTTGGCATGGTGGTTACTTATAAAATATAAATGCCCTCTAAGAACAGCCGAAAATAAATTCGAAATGTAAAACGGGTGAAGCGAAAGGAAGGAGTGAAAGGCGTTCTAAAGAAGTCCTAAATTACGATTTCTATGCAATCTCAGTGAAATAATAAACCGAGTACAAAAATAATGGTTGCGAATTATTGGTGAAAGAACTTGCTCAGAGAAAAGCTATTTTATGTCGGTGCCACTACCACCAGAGTGTTACAGGAGCAAAAAACGTTCTAAATTGCGATTTCTGTGATACTAAAGAGGCTAGAAACTTGGCATGGTTGTTACTTATAAAATATAAATGCCCTCTAAGAACAGCCGAAAATAAATTCGAAATGTAAAACGGGTGAAGCGAAAAGAAGGAGTGAAAAACATTCTAAGAAAATTCTAAATTACGATTTCTATGCAATCTCAGTGAAATAATAAACCGAGTACAAAAGTAATGGTTGCGAATGAATGGTGACAGTCTTTGATCCTACACGGGCTATATTTTATGCCAGTGCCACTACCACCTGGGGGTTGGCAGGTGCAAAAAACGTTCTAAAACAGCCCTTAAAAACTTTCTAAGTTATGTTTTCTATGGAATATTAGGAAATACCAAACCGATTTCAAAATTAATTTTGGCTAATTAAAGATGACAGTCTTCTTTTCAACATAGGCATTTTATGTTAGTGCAATTTTATGTTAGAGAGTTGGTACACCGTCAGACAAGAAGCTTGGAATTTGACTTAAGATGTAAATGCATACTAAGAACGGTTTCTAAAAAATTCAAAACTTCAAATGAATACTGAAATGAGCGAATGAAGTGAGCGTAAAAGTTTCAAAATACTTTCTAAATTATCATTTATTTAGAATTAGTTTTAGTTCTGTTTATTAATTTAAGTCTTTTTTCTGCCTAATACAGTGTAATAATGAAGTTTAGTCAAACTGTGTCTTAATTAGTAATTTTTGAATTATTCCTAAAAGTATAATATCGTCTAATAAAAATTAGACATACAAATATCACTTAGCATATTTTAACTATTACGCGAGCAAAGCCGCGGGTTTTGCTGTTATGTTATAAAATAGGTTTTCGAGTCGTGGATCACATCATTGTTACTTAAAATACACGCACAGTTCATTCATACATTGCTTTATTGGGCGTAGAGGACATATTAGACGGAGATCAGAGTTATCCAGTGCGGTACCCCGCCGGGATCAGTTCCTAGCAGTCACTATCTCGTGTATGTTCACAAGGTTCGCTCTTAGGAGTCTGTCTGAATTTAAAGTTCTAAGTGAAGAGCAGCCCCAACAGTCGATTCTAAATTGTACGTTAAGTAATATTTATGATTATGATTTAATAATAAATGCGAGGTAGAAAAAGTCTAATTATTATCTACTAATTGAAAACTAAACGAACTAAATGAAAATTTAATGACTAAATGAAAATTTGTCTGTCTGCCTGTCTGTATTGCTATAAAAATCCACAGTTTGGAAGCCAGAATTGTGAAATGTTATGGACATGTGTATTAAAATACAGCCGAGGCAACTAAAACAATCCGGAATCGAAATAATTTATAGTTAAATTTTAATTAATAAAAAATCATCAATTTAACAGCAATTTCCTATCAAATTTACACAATTTTCGTTATAGCAGCTGCCAACAATTAAAAATTCAAATAAAATCTCTTTTTTTTATGTTCAACCCGTAATCGCGCGCGTTCTTTAATACCTTGGGGACGAGCGACCGGTATACGTAACGCATAAGGTGCTCAGAATCCTTGATTATTCTCACCGGTAAATATTTATTGCAAATTTTGCCTTATTTAATCCGAGCATTTTCCGGATTCAATTAGGTAAAATTTTAGTTTTGAAAAACCGGTGATAAAAGATTAAAAATTCTGTAAAAGACGCTCGTCCCGAATGGGTTAACCAATGTGAGATATACACTATATGACCATTAATGACCGTCAACTTTCAATGTTAGACATTTTGTCGACTATTTAGACATATACTTGACAGATTCTTCTGGAATTTCAGGATTAAAAAGAACAGGTATGACCTCATATTTAGCAATGTCGATTTGATAAGGGGGGCAATTAGGGGGCCAACAAAAAATCAAAGAAAAAAATAATACTTGGGATCACCCTGTAAAATAAAATGGACGAAATGATCTATCGCTACCGAATATAAATAAACAGACATTGTGCAATATGTGTATTCTTTTGTGTAAGAATAGCACGTATATTAATAGAGATATAGCGATTTATTTAAAAAAATTAAAAAATTCTTGCATGTCTTTTGCTTATAACATGTAGGGTTTTCAACCAAATTTAACGCCGGTTTCAGAAAAATTAACAAAATATAATAGAAACAATATAGTGCAATTGGAATATAAATATATTAAATATTTTAGGAAATATGAGCAATTGTATGGAATAATTTTTATATGCGAATGCGCGATCGATAACAAGGATTATTTTGCATTTAATAGTCAACTCTATTGAGAAACTTATTAAAAAACAAGTAAGAAAAAGTCATGCGTCAAGCATAGATTATGAAACACTTTCCAACACATTCAGAATAATGTAACAAAACTGCACTGTTTAAAAAATTAAAATATTACGTCTAATTCAACCATATGGAAACGCATAATACATTTCAAAACGCTGTTCCCATCCAAATCAGCTGTTCCCATCCAAAATCGGAAAATTATGCAGATTTTTTCAGCAACCCTGTATATGATTTATAGATTTGAATCTATTTTCTACATGCAAGTCAAAATTTAGTTTACTTAAGAGATACATATACTTCAATTGAAAATTTACCTTCAGCAATTTCCTCTAACAAGGTGAACGGTACGTGAATACTTTTGTGCAGCTCTGAATTTGAGGTATGGAATTTATATGTAACGAGTAAGATGTAAAAAATTAATTAAATTTAAAAGCGTAAATGAACGATTAATCCTACATACTTCAAATAAAATACCAAGCATGCTTTGGTGACCCTAAATAACCTTTATCAATTTCATGACAATCCGAGTATATTTACGGGAGGTATTCCCCATATACCATAATGTAATGGAATACATTTGAGTGCCCCAGTAAATGAACGATTAATCATACATACTTCATATACAATACCAAACATGCTTTGGTGACCCTAAATAATCTTTATCAATTTCATGAAATTCCCAGTATATTTACGGGAGTTAGAGCGTGGACAGACGGCCAGGCGAACAGACAAACCGAATGCATAAACACTTTTCGACTTTGTTGGAGAGTGTTAAAAATTAGTCAAATATCGTAAAAATTCAGAAAGATATCGGCGTTAGAGTCAGCAAATTTTTAGTTGTTCTCTAAAAGTAGCAGAATGATAAGGGATTTTCCACAAATTGTCATTTTTAATGTTTTTAAATTTTCATTTTTAACACTTTCCAACAAAGTTTAAAAGTGTTTATGATTTCGGTTTGTCTGTCCGTATGGCCGTCTGTCCGTCTGTCCGCGCTCTAACTCCCGTAGATATACTCGGATTGTCCTGAAAATTTCTGTGGTTATTGACGTTTACCATAGCACGATCCCTATTTCAAATGAAGCTAGTAGCATTATCAGTTGATTTACAGGGACAGTCAAAAGTTTTCCGTTACATTAGGGCATATGGGAAAAAATCGTTTAAAAGGATTTTTAATGATCTTACACGCATCCAATCATACCAAAATTGATATGCATTTATGAAGTGCACTAAAACATGCATTCTCTATAATATGCGGTGCAAAGAATAGTTATTATTCTTTTACAGAGCCACACAAAAGAATTACGTTGCATAATGATATTGGGAGGGACGGGGGAATTGTTTGCGGCGTATTTTAATTATGTTAAACTATTTCACATATAATGAAATTGATATACAACGCTGAGATTTACTATAAATTATTTCATGTATATTACGTAGTGAATATACATAGCATTTGCAGGGACACACAAAAGTTTTCAGATAGTATATTGTATCAGGAGTACTGTACATTAGCGGTAATTGCTGGAAATGCATTTTTAATTATGATATGCGCATTTATGTTCCACTATATTTATGCATACGTGCATTGTGTGTAAATTCAATAATTCATATACAGAGCTAAACAAAATAATTCGTAGGTGTTACTGGGCATTATCGCAAATTGGTTAAAGGTGGTTTTTTAATGAGTTATGCATTTTTACGCTGAACTGCATTTAGTTGATTTAAAAAAGTTTGTCGAATATAGATAAAATGATATACAAGGTCACGCAAAGAATTGGATACCTATCATCAATGGATGATAATTTCTGTGGCTTCAGTAGTTTTGAGAGGTGTTTTAGTTTGAATTAAATTTTAGCTAAATAGTGGCGTGTAATAAAGGGACTAGATAAATTACAGGGCTGTACAAAAGTTTTCAAGTATTTTTTCAATTAATTGTATAAATTGCTGAAAGAGAAATTTCAACCAGTTATGCGTTTTCTTGATAAATTAAATTTTCTCATTATATGGAATATATATCGACATACAGATCAGATACAGGGCTGTTCAAAAGAATTGGAATACATATTTGGCAATGCATGAGGAATTATCCTGAAACTTCAGGTATGTAAACAGAATAGTACAGGTCATATATTTCCGTAAAGATTTTTTTTTCCGAAACCCCATAGGGGACCGTCAACAAATTGAAAAAGAACGAATATCTTTTGGACAACCCTGTAAAAACTAATGTAGCAAAAGCTTTCAAACTGTAGATTATGATTAAGTGCCTTATTGTAATAAATTGTGTTCATTTTCATGAGAATAGCATGTATAGTCGTAGAGAAATTAAAGTTTTTAGAAAAGAGTCTCAAATTTTGCCAAGTTTTTTTCTTATAATTTGCAGAGTTCTTAATATAAAAAAAGTTCTTTTCAGAAAATTTGGCGAACAACATTGTACACAATACTTTGCAATCAGAATTAAAAAATAATAAAAATTGGATGAAAAATGAGCAGATTTACTAAAACATGTTTAACGCGCATGCGCGAATTCAATCAAAATATAATGTACGTAATGTGTTAGTTAAATGCACGGTATCTAGATTATACGGTAGGGATCACGCGCAGCTAGACGCGCAGCCTCCTTCTCTGTGATGACGTCACCTGGACACCAACTCTTCTCTTCCGAGCTCCTAAACACTGCTGTTTATGCTGTCCTTTTTTTATTAAGAGCGATTCTTTTAAATAAAGCGCTCCAATATTTCGTTTCTGATGACAGATATATTTTTTCCATTATGTGTATTTTTAAGGAACTGAATATTTATATTATTATATGCATATATGTATTAATATAAACCGATTTAATACCTTTAATTTATAATATATCATGAAATTTATCAACTAAAGCAGTACAATTTCAGTTTTAAATAGTAAAATATTGCGATAAGGAAAAAAAGAATGACAACTTGAATACGTTCAAAGGTTTTTTCTGTTTCTTCGCGAATATGTTAGAAGCATATTGACAGATAGTTAAGGATCGACCGAAACAGGTTTTTAAGACCGAAACCAAAACCGAATTTCCGTAATCTTCCTATTTTCGGCCGAAAACGAAAATGTCTGAAGTTTTTTTTAAAGTAATTAATACGTACATAATTATGCATAATTATTAATTAATTACATGTGTAGCCCAAGTTTACTCGCTGTGGCTCTGACCAAAACTTTTTATTTTCATATAAAAGAAAATTTAATGAATTCATCAAAAGGATTTTTCTAATTATACGAATTTCATCTAATTAAAAAATGTTTTTTGTATTCGTACCCCGATTTATCTTTTATAATGATTTTTGTAAATGGTCATCTGTTATACAAAAACTTTCTCGAAGATTATTCGAAACACTTCAGCGGTTTCAAACTAAAAATTTTCTATTACTGTTAAGACTTCAGCTTTTAACGAGCACGTGAAAAGCGTCTTCAAAGTTTAGTAATATAGGCTAATATAGGCATTTCTTGCTTTATAATTTGCACTCGTGTCTTCAGTTAGTCATGACTAATAATTATAAACAGTGAATCTCATAACAATAAATAAAGAATGTCTCATTTGAGCCAATACAGCTCAAATCAATGAGTAATATTGAAAATTTCCGAAGAAAGAAAAGAATACAGGTATTTTTGGAATACAGGTAGTTGCGGTCGAGTTTCGGTCCGTCCGAATTTTCGACAGCATTTTTGCCGAAATTCAGATTTTGGACTGAAAACATAATCGAATTTTCGATCGATCTCTATCATGTTTTTAAAAAAAGTTTGTGTGGTTTATTGGGTAAATATATTGCTTGGCAGGCGATTTTGGGGTGGACGTTTCAAGGCGAAGGGATCTGAATATTTCCGTTTTTATTACTCAAATATGCTAACTTCTAAATCGAGTAAGCAAACAAAAGGAAGAAAAAGAATCATACACATTTTCACATTTGTATTACCATATTTTGATTTTCTTTATTTAATTGCCAGTGGAATGCTAGAAGAAAGCCTACGAAGGAACGTCAACCTCTTCTACCATTTCGCAGGTCACTTTTTTTTAAAAAAGGGGAATAGTCTTCACAGGCTTAGACCAGACAGACCTGTGATACGCAGAAACAAAAATTCGTCAATCCGGAACAAATGAGAATTATTGTATGTTTTACACGTATTCGACACAACTTGATATTTTTCAAAGATTATATACATGCTAAATAATAATCTTTGGAATTAATTCTGGATTAATTTTCAGAGATTAATTTTAATTAATCTGTGGAAAAATTTCCAAGTATTAATGATTATATGTACATATTTTACAAATTGACTTGGTTTATACATTATTGAATATATTTCATATACATATATATATTTCTTAAGAACAGAATTTTCATTAACCATGTTGCTAAAAACTACTGTACAATTTTCTTCATTTTCTTCACATTTTTCTTTCTTTGTTCGTGTTACGCTTATTTTTTTTAATTTTATGTTTATTCAGGGCTTTCACTTTCATTCTGTAATGAAAGTCCGGATTCTTTCAAATGTCATGACTAACAAGGCCATCAAATGCCAGATATTAACTTTTTATTATATCTTTTAACATTGTAACGGAGCCGATGTCGTAAGGTGGTGTGGTAGCGGGCAACTTCAACGGCCAAGGCTTATTTAAAGTCGAAGAAATATTTTATTGCATTACAAACAATTAAATAATATTTTCTGGATTATATAAGTCTTATTTACAACGTTTTTCATAAAAGGGTTCGAGTTCAGCTGACAATAATATATTTATAGAATCAAGTCTAGTCCTCGAATAATAGATCGCTTTCAGTGTAGTCAGTCTCTTATTATTTCAATGTCCACTATTTTCGAAGATAGAGTTCGCGATGCTCGACAGGAATGTCGCACTTTTGTAGGTGTTTAACCGAGGTTTAGGAACCTCCGATCTTCAACTCCGTGATGGCGATATCTTAACAGCCACACCTGGCTTTCGCTTTTCTGTGCTTCGGAGTATGCCCCGAAGCCGTCGACCCGTGAGAGATTTCCACTCTGCACGGCCAGAAACACTTTGAAGTCTCAACTTCAACAGAAGGGAAAAATTAAGCTCCCGAGAATGCTCTTGCATCCTCTTTTATCAGTTTCGTTTTTCCGTCTAGGACCAAAGCCACTCCCATTAGCCACTCACCATCCGTGGTCCATGATCTCACAGACCAGCCCATTCTCTATAGGCTGCAGTCAGGAACCTTCGCGTCCGGTTTCATCTCTGTTTTCACTTTCTACTTTCCCACAGGAACGAGACCTTCGTGAACATCAAAAGAATATTTCTCTCGCTAGATAAAAGAGTTCCTTTCACCCTAGTGTCATCTGCGAAAATTGATTGAAATTGAGGTATTTGTTTCATCTCTAGCGACATTTTCTAGGACTTTGAAGAAATTTGGAGGCTAGGTGAAAATACATTAGCTTCCCTATGCTGGCTTTTGCTTTGTAAATTGAGAGTTCCAATGTGAGATATCGTCGAATTCTCACAACACCCCTCCCTCAAATCATATTTCGGCTACCAGACGTGATATGCTGTAAGGGAAGTGGTTAGCTCATACATTTCAAGTGGCCCATATTTAATTATATCAATTCCTAAAAAAAAACCTTTTCCTGCATTTTATACTTAGCTTGCAAATGCTGGACACATTTGGTTACGAAATTTCTCTTTAACAGACAAAACACATTTATATTTTACACGATTACATTTACACATAATAAAATGAATATTAATATATACATATATTTAAGTTGAGTTTGAGTCACACAATCCTCTACTAAATCCTTAACAGCTAAAACATGTCACTTGAAAGCTTATCTCTGAATTTAGCATAGTGTTTGGGCCGCGAAGCTTTAGGTGTCAAAACGTTTCTATTCTCCACGCCTTTTTCATTAGGTTTTGGTATGTTTACTCTATAGACTTGAGACTTTTCGCGTCTACTTGGGACGTTTGTAAAAAGGTTAGTCGCGGAACTTTTATAATCGATTCTCCCCCGATTCATTCTTCTCGTACCCCTTTCATACGACTTATGTCTGGTGGAACCTAATCCTGCATCTCCTGACACTGCATTTCTTTTTAACGTATCTTTATCGCGCCTGGATTTCTTGTTGTTCCTGGTCCGCCCAATTCTTACCGTCTTATCTCTTTGATCGCCCGTTAAAGCTATACCTATACGGGAGTCATTTGACTTCTCGAAATCCCCACAAATACAATGCGTCTTCTTTATTTTTGACCTTGTTCTAGCTTCGCTTAACGAGTCGTCCGCATCTAGTTCTCTTTTACACCTTTCTCTCCCAACCTTGCTTAATCCAACGCTTAAATTCCCCTCTCGATCGGGTAACAAAAGGTCCCCTCCGTCTACTTTAAAATTCCCATTCATCTTCCTTAACCAACGTTCATCCTCACTAGATTTTCCTCCCGTATTCACGTCAATCATTTTTGCGCGGGGGTTTCTCTTTTTTGACTCGTTCTCTTGCGTCGGATCGGACCGCTGTTGTTTCAGTTTCAGATTGGCCCCACTTGCGGTTCTCCCGGCGTCTAGAGTCTCTGCCTTTCCCTTCTTAATTTTATCGATTAATTTTTGAGTTTCGTTTCCTAATATATAATACGACAAGTCTGATTTATTCTCTGCTACTATGGCCCCCGTTTTTATATTCCCCACTCCTTCAATTTCTAAGACAACGTGTGCGGTCGGTAAACGAAGCGTATTGTTCATCAACGGTTGCCTAACTCGTACAGCACCACCGTCTAACTGATTGGGCTTAATTAATTGACTAGGGGTCACATCATAGCGCGTTCCGGAATCCCTTAAAGTCGTGCATTCCTTTCCGTTAATTAGAGCACGGCTAAGATAAGGTTTGAAACTGTCCTCAAAATTCGTACCTACGCAAATGTGATGAACGCTAGTAATAGGTTCTAAGTTCCTTTTGTTTTCCGGACAATTGGCTTTTAAATGCCCAATTTTGGAGCAAATAAAACACTTATTCCAATTTTTACGTTCGAAGATCCTTTCTCTTTCGCTTTCCGTGTTTTTCTTTCTCCAATTAGTTTCTGTTTCCGAATGCCAATCTCTCATTTCGTCTTCCTTTTCCGTTTTTTCCATTCTCCTATCCCGCGAATTTCCTTCAAGTTTTGGTTTCGTATTCCACGATTTTTTTGACACTCCTTTTATCGCCTCATATTCGGCTAGTGCCGTAGCGAGCACCAAACGGTCTTTATAATTCGCTTACGAATCAATAAAATGCTCTTTCAAATCGACCGACGCGCGTCGTTTGATCTGATCAGTGATCAACAAGTCTTTTAATTCAGAAAATTGCGTGATCCCCAAACCGTTAATCCATCCTTCAAGAATACTATTCAATTCGAATATGAGATCTCTCCACGGGTTTCCTGGATTACGTGCATGTTTATTCAATTTTTGACGGTACGCTTCCGCACTCAGCCTGTACCGGGCTAATAAAAGCGATTTAACATGTTCGAAATTGTCAATTTTTTGAGCTGGTTCGCGTAAGATTAATTCTGCAATTTCCACCGGCAATAATGCTAACAAGTGTGTGACGTATTCATCTTGCTCTATTCCGGACCTATTCGCCTGTCGCTCGAACAAATTCAGGAATAATGTTATGTCGGATCGTTCAGGATCAAAACGATGCATAATAGTTTTAAGAGGTAATTTAACGGATCTTTCGAAACCGCTGCTAGCCGTAGAATTTAGCCTTTCTGAACTTTGCGTTAATTTTAGCTGTTCTAAAGTAAACACCCTTTCTTTTTCTTTCTCTCTCTCTTCTCTCTCCTCTCTCTTTTTTTCCCTCTCTTTCTCTTTTTCTGCCGCGATTCGGTCTTCCCTATCTTTCACGATAAACCCTGCCTGCACTAAAGTTAGTTCCTCGTCGTATTTTTCTGCTGCTTCAATTTTTTCGATTATCGTTGCATATTGTCTTCTTCATCTATTTCCACATCTAAAACTTCCGCGAGATTCTGTAAATCCGCTTTCCTGCAGTACTTCAGTGAATTTAACTTCGACATGACTACGGTATGTTGAAATCTCTCTATTCTAAAAAAAAGTAACTACCGCTGTCACCGCCGCCGGTTTTGAATTTTTTGTGACCGGAGGTCTTTCTTCGTTAATATTAAGAAAAATAATGCATACAAAAATATGAAAATCGGTGGTTTTATACAGAAATGTTTGATAAACACGCTGATGCAGACAGTTTTCAAATAGAAGAATTATTTTAAGAGATATTTAATGCTAAAGTTGGACAAAATCGTTCCACTAAAAAAGTTTTATAGCAGCAAAAACTATACATGACAGTGTAATCATTTTTACATCATTTTATGCGTTAGAATTTGCCGGAGTGCAGATTGTATTTCTTTTTTTAATTTGGCTAATTTTTTGAGGTTTTATTTCTATTTTAAATTCAAATTTTCAGCATTTCTAGAGATATTTTTTACAGATTTTAGAAAGTCATATTAATTTAAACTGTTGCCAACTGTATAAACAGCGAAAACAATAGTGTTTGCTTCAAAAAGAAAAAAAAATATTTATACGTGTAATAAATTAAAAATTTATTTACTCGTGGCTATTATAAACAGAAAAAAACGTTTGGAATTAGAATTAAATAATCTCTCTATTCTAAAAAAAAGTAACTACCGCTGTCACCGCCGCCGCCGCCGCCGCCGCCGCCGCCGGTTTTGATTATTTTGTGACCGGAGGTCTTTCTTCGTTAATATTAAGAAAAATAATGCATACAAAAATATGAAAATCGGTGGTTTTATACAGAAATGTTAGATAAACACGCGGATGCAGACAGTTTTCAAATCGAAGAATTATTTTAAGGGTTATTTAATGCTAAAGTTGGACAAAATCGTTCCACTAAAAAAGTTTTATAGCAGCAAAAACTATACATGGCAGTGTAATCATATTTAGATCATTTTATGCGTTAGAATTTGCCGGAGTGCAGATTGCATTAATTTTTTTATTTTGACTCATTTTTTCAGGTTTTATTTCTATTTTAAATTCAAATTTTCAGCATTTCTAGAGATATTTTTTACAGATTTCAGAAAATTGTATTAATTTAAACTGTTGCCAACTGTATAAAAAGCGCAAGCAATAACGTTTGCTTCAAATAAAAATTTATTTACACGTGACTATTATAAATAGGAAAAAAACTTTCAAATTAGAATTAAATAATTACGTATAAAAAGCAGGAACTTATTAAAAATTACGTCATAAAAAGTATACACGTGAATTTTAAAAGAGAAAGGATATTGTAAAATAATAAATTCATTAACATGCGTTAGAAGTCTTAGGAGAAATGACGTCATATTTACGTCACATTATAGTTATTACATAAAATGAACACAAAATAATATTGCAAAAAAGTTTAAATTTAGAAATTGCGCTAGACATTTATTTGATATTTTGAGAATTAATTTAAAATATCTCATTTAAAAGAACTTTCTTTTCGCTTTGTTAAAAAACACCAGGAGACAAAGACTCTCTTTACTTAATTCCTTTTATATTAGCTTATTTTGAAATGTTGTTACACGTGTATACGTCATCAAGTTATTTTTATTTCGACGTTTTATTTGTATTTTTATTAATGTTGTACGAATTTGTTTGTTCTTTCGTTATTTAAAATAAAAATTATATCAATTTGTATAATTTGGCGAGTGGTTTGGCGATTTATATAATTTGGCGAAATTGGCCGACAGGATAATCAAGTAGTACCGCAGCTGATTTGGCGTTAAAATTCCCCAATCAAAGAGAAATGAATAGAAATTCGTTTATAGGGAGATCGCCACTGTTTTTTAAATTATAATTCAATCTTTCGAAATCTTTTTAAAGCCGATCAAATTAGCGTGCATTTAGAGTCTGCGGTGTCAGGACGGGGGTTGGCGAGCGTAGCTCGTAGGGGGCCCAGCCCCCTAGTTATGTACAAAAAGCAGGAACTTATTAAAAATTACGTCATAAAAACTATAATTGCACGTGAATTTTAAGAGAGAAAGGAATTTGTAAAATAATAAATTTATTAACATGCGTTAGAAGTCTGAAATAGGAGAAATTACGTCATATTTACGTCACATTACAGTTATTACATAAAATGAACACAAAATAATATTGCAATACGGTTTAAATTTAAAAATTGCACTAGACATTTATTTGATATTTTGAGAGGATACTTTTCAACTATTTTTGTTAGGAAAGCGCAAATAATATTTCTTTTCTAACGCAAGCATTTTCACGTGAATATTAAAAAGAGAAAGAATAGTTTGGTCAAAATTACGTCAGATTAAAAACGATTAATTTAAAATGTCTCATTTAAAAGAACTTTCTTTTCGCTTTTTAAAAAAATACCAGGAGACAAAGACTCTGTTTACTTAATTCCTTTTATATTAGCTTATTTTGAAATGTTGTTACACGTGTCTACGTCATCAAGTTATTTTTATTTCGACGTTTTATTTGTATTTTTATTAATGTTGTACTAATTTATTTGTTCTTTCGTTATTTAAAATGAAAATTATGTCAATTTGTATAATTGGCGAGTGGTTTGGCGATTTATATAATTTGGCGAAATTGGTCGACGGGATAATCAAGTAGTACCGCAGCGGATTTGGCGTTAAAATTTTCCAATCAAAGAGAAATGAATAGAAATTCGTTTATAGGGAGATCTCCACTGTTTTTTAAATTATAACTCAATCTTTCGAAGTTTTTTTTAAAGCCAATCAAATTAGCGTGCATTTAGAGTCTGCGGTGTCTGGACGGGGGTTGGCGAGCGTAGCTCGTAGGGGGCCGAGCCCCCTAGTAATACAAACGGAAACTATTCGTTTATCAATTTAAAAGTATATGAACCTTACACCTCACAAGAAATATTTTACCCCTAAGCAAACAATATAGATAAACATTTCAAATGCATAACCAATATGTAAAAATAATTTTATGATTTTTCAAAAGATTTTCAGAATTTCTATATTTTTGTGCCAAACGTAAAGCAAAAAATAAAATTCAAAATTTTAAAGCTTTAGAGTCCCTATACACACAATAAGAAAACAATAAGTAATTTTTCAAATACTATAGGCAAACTACATTCCCAGTATTTCTCAAGAACTGAACACTTTCTGCAACCTTTATCAAAATGCATCTATACTATTTAGGGTAAAAGTTTAATTTACTCTGTTTGTCATTTAGCAATCCAGCATGCATCAAAATTTCTCTTTATAGAATCACTCATCAAACTATATTTCTTACACAAGTTATATAAGAAAAAAAAAATACTGGGCATTTTTTTTTTTTTTTTGAGTAGTTATGAATTTAGCCTATCTAATCCTTTCTGCATTCCAAACATTAAAAATAATGATAAAGATAGCATAACATATAAATTTGCATTAATCGTTAGATTTCCATTAACTACACATTATCGATTTATCATAATCTTAATATTTTCATTTACCTCAAAAAGTTTCTCATATTTTTATTTAAACAACATTTTAACATCCTATCAGTATGATAAATAATAGTTTAAGAGCCACTCAAAATGAAATGAGCTTACCTGTTGCAGTTGTTGCTTGAAGTATCTTGTCTGGGGAATGGTCCGTTATGGCACTCCGCGGGTGTCGTCCACTGTAGCTCAAGGGCTCGTATCGGGCGTGTTGCGTCCCACTGTTTGTCGTCCAAGGTCCGCCTTGCACTGTCTAGTTGATCTGGATGAACTGTCTCATTGCCGTTGTTCTGGATGAACTGTCTTTCGTTCTGGACGAACTGTCTTTTGTTCTGGGTGAACTGTCTTTTGCTCCCGAAGGGCTGTCCTTCTGTCTTCCTCGGAACTGTAGTTTCGATTCTTTCGGCTGCCTCTCGAGTTGTCGTCAGAAACTCCGGGTGTTCGCCGTCTGTTTCCTCCTGGGCTTTCCTCTAACAACAATTATTCTTGCTGAAAATCTTCTAGCTGCCACCAAGTTGTAACGGAGCCGATGTCGTAAGGTGGTGTGGTAGCGGGCAACTTCAACGGCCAAGGCTTATTTAAAAGTCGAAGAAATATTTTATTGCATTACAAACAATTAAATAATATTTTCTGGATTATATAAGTCTTATTTACAACGTTTTTCATAAAAGGGTTCGAGTTCAGCTGACAATAATATATTTATAGAATCAAGTCCAGTCCTCGAATAATAGATCGCTTTCAGTGTAGTCAGTCTCTTATTATTTCAATGTCCACTATTTTCGAAGATAGAGTTCGCGATGCTCGACAGGAATGTCGCACTTTTGTAGGTGTTTAACCGAGGTTTAGGAACCTCCGATCTTCAACTCCGTGATGGAGATATCTTAACAGCCACACCTGGCTTTCGCTTTTCTGTGCTTCGGAGTATGCCCCGAAGCCGTCGACCCGTGAGAGATTTCCACTCTGCACGGCCAGAAACACTTTGAAGTCTCAACTTCAACAGAAGGGAAAAATTAAGCTCCCGAGAATGCTCTTGCATCCTCTTTTATCAGTTTCGTTTTTCCGTCTAGGACCAAAGCCACTCCCATTAGCCACTCACCATCCGTGGTCCATGATCTCATAGACCAGCCCTTTCTCTATAGGCTGCAGTCAGGAACCTTCGCGTCCGGTTTCATCTCTGTTTTCACTTTCTACTTTCCCACAGGAACGAGACCTTCGTGAACATCAAAAGAATATTTCTCTCGCTAGATAAAAGAGTTCCTTTCACCCTAGTGTCATCTGCGAAGATTGATTGAAATTGAGGTATTTGTTTCATCTCTAGCGACATTTTCTAGGACTTTGAAGAAATTTGGAGGCTAGGTGAAAATACATTAGCTTCCCTATGCTGGCTTTTGCTTTGTAAATTGAGAGTTCCAATGTGAGATATCGTCGAATTCTCACAACATCTAAAAAACATTCTGTCGTTGGTACATTAAAGTTACATGAAACTGGTTAAATTATTTTTCAATTTTTATAACAGTATCAAAACATTCATCTGTTGATTTCATTAATGAACCTCTATAAGTTGTCTGCAGCCATTTTTTTTTCAAAAAAGTGGGCATCTTTAATGACACTACCATATTTTTGTGCTTTTTCTGAATTTTTCTCCTCAACTCGGTATGCTATATACCCTGAAATCATTTCTAATGACACTTTTTCTTTTCTTTTTTTTTCTTTTTTTTTTTAATCTCCTGATTTTCTTTAAAATGATTGAAAAGTCCACCAATTGCATATGCATTTACGAATTCTTCGTCATTCTTAATATTTATTTGATTAGAATGAGACACATCAGTTTTATCCTTTACATGATGCAAAGTAACTTCATCTGTGTTTTGATCAGGGTTTTCAGATTTGCTGCCCAGGTAGGTACCATTTTAAACTGGGCTGAAGTTTTTTAGCTTAAAAAAACAAAAAAAAACATGTTTTTTGAGAAAAATGGGTTTTATCAACTAAAACAACATTTTGTAAAAAGGATTTTTTAAACGAAAAAAATGTAACAGCAAAATATTTCTTTACATACATACATGCACAAAGTCTTCTTGGCTATCATACAATATTTATTAGATTTATTATTTTTATATACAGTGAGTATATTTAACTTAAAATTGGTGGACCAAGGAAAAAATTAGTCATATAATTGTAAAAAGAAAATAACTGTACAAAATAATAAAGAAAATATATTTAGCATCTACGAAAACATATTTCCTATAATTAAATATAAAAAAATCCTTTAGATTCATTTAGATCTGATTTCTCTGTCTTTCATAAATCTGTGGAATTTAATACTTGATTTATTACGTTGTCTATCATGATGACTTGAAATAGCTATTGCACAGCAAACCATGATTAGCAATTAAATAATTAAATCACAAAGAAAAATATAACAACACACATTGATCTTGAAGATAACTAACTCAACTGACCAATATTTCGAAGAACGATAGAGTGAAAGCGCTCTGGTGTCCAGATGACGTCAGAGGAGGGAAAATGCTACTGCGCACATTTTGGTGATCCCTACCGCTTATTCTAGATACCGTGGTTAAATGTATAGAGCAACTTTTGTAAAAGTCTCAAAAACATAGTTTGAAAAGTCTGACAATAATCGTTTATAGAATAAGCTCAAAATCCGTTGTTCCCAAAATGAAGCAAAAAGATGAGGGATTGTATCCATATAACCATTGATTAGTGCCAATATAGCATATACAATATTGCACGTACTACTGTATTTGGATACAGCCCCTCATCTTTTTGCTTCCTTTTAGGAATAACGGATTTTGAGATAATTCTATAAACGATTATTATCAGACTTTTCAAACTATGGTTTTGAGACTTTCACAAAAGTTGCTCAATGCATTTAGCTAACACATTATGCAAATTAGATTTTGATTGCATTCGCGCATGCGCAGTGAAACATTTTTTAGTAACCTGCTCATTTTTCATCCATTTCCAATGTAAATTTAATTTTAGAATCAAGGCTATTAATCTGGTTTAAAAAATTATTGAGCAAGTTATCTGCATGTTGCCATATGATAAAAATATCATCCACGTATCTTATCCATGTATGAGGGGTATAATCCAATTTGTATATATCCGTTTCAAGAGGTCATAATATGATTCAGCTAATAATCCAGATACAAGAAAACCCATTGGAGCCCCATTATTTTGTTTGTAGATTTTGTTGTCAAAAGTGAAGGAATTATTATCTAATATATATAAATGAAAATTTGTCTGTCTGTCTATCTGTAATGTTATAAAAATCCGCACTTTGGAAGCCAGAATTATGAAATGTTATGTACATGTGTATTAAAACACGGCCGAGGAAACTAAAGAAATCCGGAATCGAAATAATTTATAGATAACTTTTACTTAATAAAAAACCACCAATTTAACAGCAATTTCCTATCAAATTTACACAATTTTCATCATAGCAGCTGCCAACAATTAAAAATTCACAATAAAATCCTTTTTTTTTATGTTCAACCCGTAATCGCGCGCGTTCTTTAATCCCTTGGGGACGAGCGACCGGTATACGTAACGTATAAGGTGCTCAGAATCCTTGATTATTCTCACCGGTAAATTTTTATTGAAAATTTTGCCTTATTTAATCCGAGCATTTTCCCGATTCAATTAAGTAAAAATTTCTGTTTTGAAAAACCGGTGATAAAAGATTAAAAATTCTGTAAAACACGCTCTTCCCGAAGGGGTTAACCAATGTGAGATATACATATTACGAACGCCACACTGCAATACTAAAAAGCTGTAGCGGATATTACGATAATTCTTTTACCTCGCATGCAAATAATTAGAGATATACATATTACGTACGTCACGCTGCAATACTGAAAATCCCCAGCGGGTATTACGATAATTCTTTTACCTCACATGCAAATAATTAGAGATTATTTAATTGCGCTTAGTTATTACATTTAAAAAAAATAAAGACAAACATTTTATTACAAAAAAAAATAAAAAAAAATGCGCAGTAGTAGAAAAATATTTTACTAAATGGAATAGTTATTTTTAATTTTGGTTTTAGAATTAAATTCATGAATTCCCGTGCATAAAACGGGTTAAACAGCTAGTTAACTATAAGATTAAGCGCGCTCTTTAATGTAGTTTTCATATTTTCGTTAACATTCTCCATGCGGGCAATGCAGTACTACCATAATAATACTGCAATAACCATTTGGAAAAATGGTTATTGTCCTCGTCAGGGTAGGAAATCAAAAGTATATCTGAGGCTTTTGATTGGTTTAATCCGCATTTTATTCGTTTTCTAATTGGTCTATACAGTAATCTGTATTTCCCTTTACTTTCAACAGAGATGGATACTTCTGTTGCCACTATGACAAAAAAGTAATAAAAACTACAAAAAAAATTAATAACTCAGAAACAAATTGAGATACAGCTTTCAAACAAATTGCATTTAAAAGTAAATTTTTTTCTCTATACGACGATGTAAAAAGTAATATTGTGGGATGTTTAAAAGTTTAAAAATGAAATTTCATTTAAAATGGGTTCGTCAGATTTCTTGGACGATAGAAAAGCTTTTTCCCGAACAGCCAATGAAATGCTTGGATAATACGTAAGTTTTAAGAAATCTGACGGGTTGCAGGCGATTTTTGTCGCTTGCAATTTTTACGTGTAATAACACTATTAATGTTTAATTCATGGTGTACGTAATGTATGATCAACTCCGTGCGATTTTTTATGTCTTAAATTTTAGTCTTTGAAAAAATCATTTTCCAAATGGTCGTTGTAATTTGTTAAATTGTTTTTTTTTTATTATTCTTGTAACGACTTTTTGGGTGTCAATAGACGCGTAAGCGACTACATCAAGACTTAATGCAACTGTTGTCGGAAACAATATAATGTAAATATTTCTTAAATATTATGAGTTTGCTAAGAAATGAAACATTCAGTGAAGTGTAAGATGTATGCTTTCATCAAAACAGTTTAATTTGTAAGTTTTATGAGGTAAAAAAACAAAATCACCATTTTCTTACATATTATGAGTTTCATAAGAAAGTAAAACATTAAGTAAATGTTAATGATTTGCGAGAGCTGTTTCTGTCTAAGAAGTCAATAATATCCCCCCCCCCCCCCCAACAAAAAAATAATTACAAAGAATAAGTAATCGTCTTTAGAAATACAAAAACCATACCGAATGTTTTCATTTCATATGAAACTCTCCATCGACTTCCACAGTGAACTAAGTCTGTTTTTACATATTTTCTCATACACTATATGGCCATTAAGGGGGTAGGATACCTTAGAATACGTCGAAAAAGCAAAAAATATCACAATTTTCCAAACTTTAAAACTTGTGTAATAAGTCAAAAATAAAAGTCAAACTTCATTTAAATATAAAGCGCATATTTAAATTTAAATTAAAAAATATAACTTGTAAATTCATAAATAAATATTAAAATGATAAGTTTAAAAATATATGGTAATAAGAGAAAAAAAATCTTGCGCCCATGATAAAATCTGAAAGTATGCATATAAAGAGGAAGTTTTGGTACAAATAAATACATAATAGTGTTATCTTTATACTAAAACCAGAATATTTGTCAAAAATATTGACTAAATTAAAAAAATTAACAAAAAATTAAAAATTTTCACTTTAAAAATATATTTTCAAAGTACAAAAACAGAAATAAAATAAATTTTTACCCTTTTCTGGTTTTAATTTGTAGTTAATACAGAAATGAATATGTGGTGTAAATTTCTTTTGATTGCCATGCTTAGTTTTTTAGTAATGCTGCGCACAGTATCAAAATTCATCGTTTTGACAAAACGCAACGCAAAATTTAATTTTCCTATGGAGTCTTAATACATAGTCTTCATAAAACTGCCATAATTAGTAAGTTAATGGGAATTTTTTAATGCGGGTTTTTTTTTTTTTTTTTTTGCATATTGTTCAGAAATGTTTACGGAATCAAAATATATATTTGAAAAAATTCGAAAATTTTGAAAATTTAAAGGTATCTTACCCCCTTAATGATCGAACACTTTCAATTTTAGATATTTTGTCAAATATTTAAAGATATATTTGTCGGATTTTCTGGAACTCCAGGATTATGAAGAATATGTTCGACTTCATATTTATCAACAGCGATTTGATCAGAAGGACAATTAAGGAGCCAACAAAAAATCAAAGAAAAAGAATAATTTTTGGGATCACCCTGTAAAATAAAATGCAAGAAATGATCTATCGCTGTAGATTGCGAATATATGGATATTGTACAATATATGTATTCATTTGTGGAAGAATAGAACGTATATTCAGGGAGATATATCGATTTTTTTTTTTTAAGTTTAAAACATTTTTGCATATTTTTTGTTTAGATCATGCAGGGTTTTTTACCAAACTTAACGCCAGTTTCAGAACATTTGTCAAAATGTAGTAGAAATAATATAGTGTAATTGGAATGTAAATATATTAAATATTTGATGAAATATGAGCAGTTGAATGAAATATTTTTTATCAGCGCATGCGCGCAGGATATTTTTTTTTTTCTTTCATGATTTGATAGCCAACTCTATAGAGCAGAGGTTCCCAAAGTGTGCTCCGCGGAGCCCTTAGGGCTCCGCCTATACTTTTCAGGGGCTCCGCGGCGTTCCAGGAAAATAAACGAAACATGAAAGAAATTAGGATATTGCAAGGGAAACATTTTCGAAAGTAAGTAAGAATTTGTGTGTGTGTCAAAAATAAATACATCTATCACTGGGTTGAAAAATACTATAATATAATTTTATACATCATATAAAAATTTACGTTATACATCTATCCATTTTCTATATAATATTTTTGGTTTGAACTAACTTTAGTTTATGTTTCTGCATTTAATGTGTCTTAAAAATTGAAATATTCTATTTTATAAATAAGCTACAAGAAATGGTATTCTGAATCGAATACATAACGTGAATCGAAAGAGCAAATGTATACATTGTATATATATTTATTTTTTATATAACTTTAATTTCTTTCATCTGTTTATGTTATTTATATATTTAAATTTTCTATACTGTTTTTCATAGTAAAACAATGGGTGTCGATTAACCCCTTGAGGGGTACGTTTAATAAAGATTTGCACGAGAAAAATTTTATTAAATTTTACTTTTCTAACTTTGATGGAAAAAAAATCGTAAAATGACTTTTCTTTATTTTGCAATAAAATTTTTGGAAGATTCCGGTGTGAATTCGACATTACAGGAACGCAATTACTTGCCCCTGAAATGGTTTTAAACACCTCTTGTTTGTAACATCTTGTATCATTTAATCCCCTCATTAGATTCATTTAATATTTGTATACGTTGTGTATATATTCTTTTTTCTTTTTTAACTTTAATTCCTTTAATATGTTTATTTTATTTTTTAATAATTCTTAGTTATTTAAATTTTCTATGCTGTTTTACATAATTGTACTTAATTTTTAACCTTTTCAGGGGCAAAACAATCCCATTGATAAAGTGTTGAAATTAACCCCTTCGCGACGGGGCCTTTTACGAAATGTTTATTACTTTGCTACCGGTTTTAAAAAACAGAAGTTTGTGCCTATTCAAATCGGGAAAATGCTCGGATTAAATAAGGCAAATTTTACAGTAAAATTTTACTGGTGAGGATAAACGAGGATCCTTAGGCCTATTTCCGGCACGTATACGTGTTGCTCGTCCCCAAGGGGTTAATGGGTGACACCGGAATTTGAAAACAAATTTATTTATAAATAAAAAGAAGCTATATATCGCATATATAATAAACCGAAAATTTTCTTATCAAAATTCTGGTACCATTATGCGGCATTTTGGAATTAAAATTAAAAGGATTCATACCACCGCCCCTTAAAGAGTTAAAGCAATATATCTTGCTGAAAACGCATTCTTTTAACATCTTGTATCACTTCACAACACCTCTTTAAAATTTTGTTTTAATTGGTCTCGGTATTGGCTAAGATTCTTATGTTATGATGCTACATTTTCTTATCAAAAATACGGCTGTAGCAATTAACACTAGAACGCCCTGAAGGAATTAATCCGACATAGACCATATTATTAAATGTCAACTGGAACCAGAAATCCTTTTATAAAATAAGTTAAACTTAAACCACGCAGTTTTACGTTAAAAAAATCAGTTAAATAATTTTAAATAAAAATTTTGGTGTCAAATATTTTTATGAAACTTGAGTAAAATTTCCGGGCGTTCTAGTGTTAAAAAATATATATTGGTTCTTTACATTTGTCATCACGCTAACAATCTAAACTTTTGCTCAGCTCAACCATTTGCTAGGATTTTTCGTCGATGAGTACCCGCCTTGATATAAATTTAACCACACCCATATATCCCGTTTTGTTAGTAAGATTTTCTACTAGTTGCACTTTTTTTAGCATGTGTAGTTTTTAAACGTATACCTATTTTGAGGCAAAAACAATGATTACAGAAAGTTTCTTTCAAAACTAGAATTAATATCTAAATATTTCAAATGACACATCCAAAAAAAGGGAACGACGCTACAATACAGACTATAGATTTTGGCCCGCCCACTAAAACACTAAAACGATATGATCTGCTTCTAAATGTATTTAAAAAAATGGTTCAAAAGAAGAAGCTCAGAGGCGATTCGTTTTCGTTGCATGTTTCGAAGTACTAGAAATGTAAAGAAGAACGAAAAAAGAATCCGTAATCGCATGATTCTATTACGTGGGGGGGGGGGAGGGGGGGAGAGACTAGAATAAACGTGTTAAATAATTAGTCATGGACGACTGGGCCTAATCATTTTCTTTCTTTTCGCTTTCGCGAGTAGCCTATTGAGATTATACAGACGTCTCTCTTTGTAAACCAAAACTGTACAACTTTTTATTTCTGTGTGTGTGTTGTTTTTGCCATAAATAATAATAGTTTCACGTAAGCCCCTATGCAATGCATCGCCCATACAGGGTTGCCATTTTGATCTTTGAGTCGGTGTTCATACTGGAAACCCCGAAAGAATATTTTTCATTTTAAAAATGGATGCCATTAGATGACCCCCTTAATGCTGCGTTTACACTATGGCTTATCAGGTCTACAAGGTCTGCGAGGTCTGCCAGGCGTGGGTTTAGCCTGGTTTAGGAGGGTCTGCATGGTCTGCGAGGCTTGGTCTCTGTGGTCTAGGCCTTGGCTTTAAAATACTAGACCCAACCAATCAGCGTGCTTCATTTTTCTGTATTCCGCCATTTTAAAAGATTGAAGAAGCATACGACAGCTTATGATTTTAAAGATTATTTGAAATTAATAAGGGATTTACAAATTAAAGGTACGTAATGGTTTTTCAGATGTTTTTTAACATTTCTTTACATTGTTTCATAACTGTAGAAGTTTCTTTTATAAAGCTATACAATCGTAAGTTACTATTTTCATGTATTTACATACTACGCTACTAAAATTAATTTGTTAACTATGTTACTTTTTAATATTACCAAACTCTATAAAACGATGTATTCGTAAATTCTTTAATTTGCATCTTCCTGTATTTACATACAACGCTGCCTATGCATTTGTTAATAGATAATTATGTTCCTCATTTCCAAATTCTTTAAAATTAACCTGGTTTCATATGCATGAATTTAAAACAAATTTGATAGTATATGAATACAAATTAGTATAATACGGTCGCCATTCTATTATAATGTACGGTAATCCCTTTTTTGTGAATAAATAGTTTCATTTCCTTCAGGAATTTATTTGTTATTCTATTTCAATGCATTTTTAGTACTGACAATTTTTTAATTTATCCTAAAACTAGCAACAAATTTTTAACCATAGAATTAATTTTGAATTAACTCCAAAGTTTTCTCTATTATTTTTATATAATTGACTGATGATAGCAAACTCTGCATACATGATTTACATTATTATTAATCAGTTTTAAATGTGTTAATTTTTACAATGATACGGTACTATCTAAAAAGTAATATGAAGACTTTGAATTATATTTAGCTTCTTATCCTCCCCCTAAAAAAATTCTAATGACATATATAAAATTTAACTTTTTTTAAATTGAACAAACTTGTTTTTAAATAAAGTTTTTACTTGTAATTATTATTAATAATTTATAAACCATCCCTTATTCTTTTTAAAATTTTATCTTATATGTTTATCTTTCTGTAGTTTTCTTTAATAATTAATCAGTAGTAGTATATTAAAACTGTAAAATCTAGAACATGAATTTTTTCTCTCCACTTCCCCACAAGAGATGATTTACGACTGAAAAGTTCGTAAATTATTATTATTTTTTTTTTTCAGAAAGAGTTTGAAAAACTTTCAAACCTATAAAAGTTATACTTGAAGTACAGATTAGAATCTGCTGGTGCCAAGATAAATACATATTTTACCAAGTTTGCTCTCAGGATATCGCAGGTGTGTAGTCTTCTATAATAAGTGACTACCATTTGTGATCTTCTGCAAGAAAGTGGATTGTCTGATGCTCTTGGACTATGTGCTGTTTTGTACTTAAAATTTATCAATCAGGAACTCTCGTATAAATAAAGTATTACTAACTTGTATGACTGACTGTAAGTATGTAGATTTTTTAGATATTTATTTTCTGTTGCTTACAACGAGAGATTTTGAAATGCATTCTACATTGTTTTTGTTGTTTTTATTAGTTTATTATACTCTTTTTTTTTCTATTCATTTACATTGCAGGATGTTTTCAATGGGACATTTTCAACAGTTATGCGAATGTTTGTCGATTGCCTGTTGACCCGACTTTTACATGAGATTTGCATGCTTTTTTTGAAGGTATGAATCTTCAATAATATTTGTGTATGATGATTGTAAGTAAGTCATTTTTCTCAAAAGTACATGTTCTGTATTTTATTTATCATTGTTTTATCTTTTATATATAACGTCATTTTTCTCACAAAATCAATCTGTATCTAAGAAAACTTTATTCTCAATACAATATTTATTATTTAATTCCTTTTATTCTTTAATCAATGTTTTCTTCGCATTAGTTTTTTTAATTTATAAAATGGCATTAAATGATCAGTTAAAAAAATGTAGTTTATGTAAATATGTAAACTATGTTTTATATAAACATCGAGTATATGAGTATTCTGTTAGTGGGAAGCAGTTAACCTCTACCTCCCTCCCTATACACACTTTTCAAGGATTTGATATTGCAAAAAATGTGTCGCTCAGACTTAAAAAAATTCTGAAATTACACGAAAGCTAGAATAACTTATCAGATTTGTCTAAAATAAGATCACAGTGTTAAATAAGCAATTTAAGCACAGTAATTAATTAGTAATAATGTATATATTTGAGAATATGGTTATGTATATTGCTTCGTAGCTGTGAACTATGATCAAATGATATCTCTTCCATTTCTAATTCCTTTTTTTTCCATTTGGTACACCTGGATAATTTTAATTTAATATCAGCTTATTAATTATTAATATATTTTATTTAATATTGAAATAATATAAAATGTATTATCTGTGATAGTATCATGGTTTTTATTTGTTTAATAATTATTAAGCTGCATATGTAATAATCTAATGTATTTGATTTAATATTTGTTAATGTTGAACTAATCTAAAATGTATTATTATTAATGTTGTTGTTTTTTTTTTGTTGTTGTTGTTGTGATTTGGGTTGTTTATTTACAGTTCTTTGAAGTGATATGAATTATTTATTTCATTAGTATAAGTTATTGCAATTATCAGGAGCATATGGCGTATTTTAGAATTTAATTAAAATGTGTCAACATTGTAATTAATTTTTATAAAGCTCTGAGCTTCAAAATAAAATAAGTGATATTGTTTGTTTCGCTCAATCAATGTTTATAATTCACTGGGTCATTCGATGGTAACTTACGTTACATTTAAAACTGTTTACTTCAGTAATTTTAGTAATAAAAGACAAAAGAAAAAAAAATATTAACAATGCAAAGTTGACATGATTTGTTAATTAAACCTATTCAAAGATAAATTTAGATGGTAATGGCCTAATTTTAGTGTTAGGTAGCTTTCTTTACAAAAAAGCTACCTATTGCAGCCGGTCGGAGGAAAGCGATTTCAAAAAATTTTGGTATATTTTCATCGATCATGACCCCCAGACCCCGAAACCACCCTCCGTTCAAAATTGATATATATATATATATATATATCTGACCTATGTCACACTGTAACTCCCGTAATTCTGAACCGATTTCGATGTAATTCGGTGTGTACATAGTACATACCAATGTCTCGACCGAGTTCGTTGGCCAGCTTCATCCGCCGTTTTGTTTCAAAATGGCGGCCATTTAAAATTTTTTAAAAAATTTAAAACTTGAAATGTGGTACCAAAAAATTAAAAATGGAAAAATATTGTTTTCTTATGTATTTGACCTTTATACAAAGATTCCGGAACAGTTTTTGTTTCGTCTATATCTTAAAAAATGGCTGAGTTATAGCATTTTGAATTTCTAGCGTGGCTGACATTTTGAAACGTCCTCAAATTTGTCACGCGATAAAAGGCGTATTTATGAACCGATTTGGATGTAATTCGGTGTGTACATAGTACATACTAATCTCTCGACCGAGTTCGTTGGCCAGCTTCATCCGCCACTTTGTTTCAAAATGGCGGCCATTTAAAATTTTTTTAAAAATTTAAAATTTGAAATGTGGTACCAAAAAATTGAAAATGGAAAAATATTTTTTTCTTATGTATTTGACCTTTATACAAAGATTTCGGAGCAGTTTTTGTTTCGTCTATATCTTAAAAAATGGCTGAGTTATAGCATTTTGAATTTCTAGCGTGGCTGACATTTTGAAACGTCCTGATATTTTGTCACGCGATAAAAGGCGTATTTATGAACCGATTTGGATGTAACTTCGTTTATACATAGTACATACCAATGTCTCGACCGGGTTCGTTGGCCAGCTTCACCCGCCATCTTGTTTAAAAATGGCGGCCATTTAAATTTTTAAGAAAAATTTAAATTTGAAATGTGGTACCAAAAATTGAAAATTGAAAAAATATTTTCTTCTTATGTGTTTGACCTTGATAAAAAGATTCGGGAGCAGTTTTTGTTTCGTCTATATCTTAAGAAATGGCTGAGTTAAGGCATTTTGAATTTCTAGCGTGGCTGACATTTTGAAACGTCCTGATTCTTCTCACGTAATAACAGGCGTATTTGTGAACCGACTTGGATGTACCTTGGTGTGTACATAGGGAATACAAATATCTCGACCAAGTTCGTTGGCCAGCTTCATCCGCCATCTTGTTTCAAAATGGCGGCCATTTAAAAAAATAAAAAAATAAAAAAATTTAAATGAGATACCAAAAAATTGGAAAATGAAAAAGATTTTTTTTTGTATGTGTTTGACCTTAATACAAAGATTCCGGAACAGTTTTTCTTTCGTCTATATCTAAAAAAAATGGCTGAGTAATAGCATTTTGAATTTCTCTTGTGGCTGACATTTTAAAACGACCTGATTTTTGTCACGCGATAACAGGCGTATTTATGAACCTATTTGGATGTAACTTGGTCTGTACATAGTACATACTATTGTCTCGACCGAGTTCGTTGGCCAGCTTCATTCGCCATCTTGTTTCAAAAGGTTTGCCATTTAAAAAAAATTAAATTTAAAATTCAAAATGAGGTATTAAAAAATTGGAAAATGAAAAAGATTTTTTTTATGTGTTTGGCCTTGATACAAAGATTCCGTAGCAGTTTTTGTTTCTGAAAATTTGTTCTTTTGTTGATATCTTAAAAAATGGTTGATTTATAGCACTTTGAATTTCTAGCATGGCTAACATTTTGAAACGATCTTGTATTTGTCACGCGATAACACACGTATTCGCCTATTTCGATGTAAGAAGGCATGTGGATAGTATACATCAACACCTCGACCAAGTTCGCTGGCCAGATTCATCAGCCATCTTGTTTCAAAATGGCGGCCATTAAATTAAAAAATATATATATATTTAAAGTGAGGTGCAAAAAAATTAGAAATTGAAAAAGTTTTCTTTCTTAAGTATTTGATCTTGATATAAGGATTCAGGAGCATTTTTTGTTTGTCTTTACCTTAAAAAATGGCTCAGATATAGCAGTTTCAATTTGTATTGTGGGTGACATTTTGAAAAATCTGATTTTTTGCATGCGACAGCACTCCTATATATTAACCGATTCCGATGTGAGTGAGCATGTGCACAGCAATTACTAAGGTCTCGACCAAGTTCACTGCTTAGCCTCATCCACCATGTTGTCTTAAAATGACAGGCACTTTAAGAAATTGCCGAATTTGGCAGCCAAATATAAGTTACTTTAAAGAAAAGCAGCTTGGATAAAGCTGACTAATTTCGCGAAATTCTCATTCATTATATTGATAAAAATTAGTATTGAATCTCCTATATTCGGTTTCCACTAAACTGAGCTTCGTGTGTTTGCATGATATAAGTTGGCTTTTTTTAAATAAGGATTATGAAAGCTACCTCTTCCTCCCGGCACTGGCCGGAAGGACTTTTTTTTCTTGAACTCTGCCAGTTATATTTATTATGGTAACTGACATTACTGAAAAAGTAACGTAAGTTGCCATAAAAAATGTAATTTTCATTTTCTAGTTAATTTTTATCCAAATTGGCCTTTGGATAGGTTTAATTAACAAATCATGTCAACTTAACATTTGAAAATTTTTTGGTGTTATATTACTGAAATTACTGCTGTAAATTGTTTTAAATTATAACGTAAGTTACCATGGAATGACCTTAGTATTCAACGACAATCAAAATTGGAATTAATACGTATCCGGTGTCATAAAATGCTATAATTTGAAATAAGTCTTCTAAATTTTTGGGTCAAAATTCATTAAACAAAATATATATATATATATATATATATATATGAAGCCATGCTTTTATGATTTTTACGCTTTTAGATTTCGCTCACAAAATTTACATTTTTCCTATAATATATTTTGTAAGTAAGCTGCAGCTTCATACTTTATTTTAAATATGAATTAACTAAGAAATTGTGGGCATAGCAAGTAAAAGTTTTTTAAATGTTTTTTTTTTTTAGCTCAAAAGATTAGTTTTGAGATGTTAATGATAATATTCATAGCTGCTGAATCATAATTTAGTTCAAAAGCGTTTTGAGAAATTTAAATGACCATAGGTATAAAATTTATCACTTGTATGGTTTGGTTATTTTATTTAGTTGTAATTAATGCAGTTTATAAACATAACATATGGAAAGTAATGATGGTTATTAGTAAAACATATTGTGCATTAGCTGCGTTTGGTTGCCCCCCCCCCCCCCCCAGCTTTTTTTGGAAAAATAACCTTTATGTATAGTGCGTAATATAAATAAGTGTGTTTTATTGAATTCTTCTACGTGTGGAAAGCATATTCTCTTATTTTTTCTATTTAAATTATTCTACACTGACTATTACTCATGCTGGTTAAGCTATTTAATACTTATATTTAACTTCTGAGTATTTTTGGTACTTTTATGTCACTCGTGTACAAATCTTTCCAATAACACTTTTTTTTTTACACACATGAAAATTAGAAACAATATTTTGATGATATATTTTTTTTCTGCAATTGAATCAAAATGAGTGAAAGGCATGTATTTAAATGTGACATATGTATTAGAATGAAATGAGTGAATAGTTTATATTTAAAATTAAGTGAATGCAATGCAAATGATGACAAAGGAAAAATATTTGTTGATTTATCGCCTGTGCCGACTAAAGTACCATATTTTTAAATTATTTTTTATATTACATATGCAAATCGTGAAATGAAGAGTTTTAATGTTATTAATAATTAATGTTATTTTGATTCTGGGTTCGAAATTTTAAGTTTATTTATTAATTGTACTATGTTAACTCTCATGGAAAGATGCTTGCAAACTAATATTAAACCAATGGTAACTTTACAAATTTATCATTTGCTTTTGAATATTTTTAAATAATTTTTTCTGTTTTGCGTGGGACATGTCTAATTGGGTATCTTTTTGTCCTTGATTTCAGGTGCAGTTTTTCAGAGGAAAATTTCAGTTTCAGAACTTGTTTCAAAATTAAAAGTGCCCTCAGAAGAAAAAAAAACTGCAACCAAAGAAATAAAAAGTAAACATATTTCGTTAGACATCAGGTTCAGGTTGCCCAGGCAAAAAAAAAAAAAAAAAAAAAAAAAAAAAAAAAAAACCAAAGTATTGAAATGCAAATAAGAATTTTGAAAAGAACATTGCCGTTGGTTTAACATTTAGTTTCAGTGTTCTTGTGTTACTACTAGAGATGAGAGATATGGCCTTGGGCTCGATTTTTGTACCATTCTTCGAGCTTGGGTGGACCCGAACTCATTCATTCTGAAATTAACAATTTTATTTATTCTCATACAGAAAAAAATAAAACAACTTTTTTCCCTTAAAAATTACTTATTCCATTTCAAGTCATTTTAATGTTATTTTTATCAGAATGAAAGGGAAACAGAAATAGTGTTTTTTAAGCTCTTTTTAGATGTGTTTATAACTATATAAATACGAAGCACTTATAGTCTTCATCTGGTTTGTCCATCTGTCCGCATATAACAGCGCAAAAAATACCCAACCAAATGGTTTGAAATTTAATATATATATATAATTGTTGCAGAATTTTGTCACGTCATTTCAAATTTTAAGAAAATCAAATCAAAACTTAAAAAGATATTAATAACAGCTTTCTTCATTCTATTAAATCCTATCGTACATAATTAATTCAGTGATATCCCATGACATGTAATGATTCTAGGTTGCCATGTTGATTACGTCCTATTTAAGATGGAATCCTATTATTTCCATATTACCTCCTTTTTTTAGGTATGTCAAGAACATGCTTTTTGGTTTTGATGCACTATTTATTACTTCTTAATTATTATACCAACTGAAAGTTATTAAATGATTATCTCGCTTCTTTCCAAAAAACTGTCTTAATAGTTCACAATTTAGCTAGTTACACAGTTTATTTTTACTCAATTTTTACTAATGCATTATCTTCCTTTCAGATTGAAATATAAATACCTTTTTCTTCAGATCAATAAAGTTTTCTGCAAAACATTGTCATCATCATAGACCATTATGATACATATTAATATTGTTTCATTTATTATACGTAGTAATCATTATATTCAATAATATTTATAATATAAAGAAATTTTATTTTGTTTCTGTAACTTGTACTTTCAAATAAAAGAAATTTATTAAAGATTTGTTGTCTTTTATTTGACTATATATTTTTATTATAAATGGTATTTCAGGTATTTGCTTGTTTTGTCTATCATGTAAACCTTGATTTAAGAATTGTTTTTAATTATCTATTTATTTTTATAAAAAAAAAAAATGGCTAAAATATAAAATGAGAAAAACACTTTCAACATGGTTGAAAAGTATTTATGAATTCAGCTTGTCACACTTGTAAATATACTGTGATTGCATTGTAATTATTAAATGCTAATGATGTTCGCTATAGAGGGTGCTATTTAAATGCGAAATTCAATAAATATAATGCATCAAAAAGTGTTATGGGGACAACAAGTGCTGAAAATGCATTTTTACTGAGTTACGTGTTTTTAAATGGCACATTTAGATATTTCATTTCATTGTATGAAAATATTAAATTTCTTAATAGCTACTGTTGGAGAGTATTTCATAATCTAAGCCTAATTTTTCATAATTTGTGTATATTCCTTATACCAGTGGTGCAGCCAGTATCCTTATTTGTAAGGGGTTTTAGAGAATTATTACTCCTTGTGGGATACAATATGTGACAAATAAAAACCAATGTAATGAAAAGCAAACATAATAAGTTTAGCATTTATGTGTTTAAAGGTTTCATAGAAAAGCTTCTTTATAATATAAGGTATTTTCAATACAACTTATTAGTTTTTTAAATACTGTGGGAGGAATTTTGAAATGTCACTTTCTTTTGCTGCTGCAGTGTTTATACAAATTAAGGGCTGTGCATATATAAAATTATCATTTTAATGTGTGTGGGAGGGGGGGGGGGACCTGACGTTTGATTGTCATAAGATATTTTTGGGGAAAGTTTTTTTTTTTTAATCCAAACGATATTTTTTGTTTTAGTGCTTTAATTTTTTCTTTACATCAAAATAGTCTTATACCTTTTTAAATAGTAAGTGTAGTTAGATGTTAATTGATATACAGTTGTTTAAATGTAAAATCATATCTTTATGCAAACACAAACATATAAAAATAAAAAGGATTTTTAAACATTGATGATGATTTCATTAAGGTGGGTGTGTGTGTATGGGGGGGGGGGGTGTCGAGGAATGATAACGTATGATATTGTAAATGATGGGGTGGGGACTAAAATTACCTAAATGTTGATAACAATATATATGTACAACACCATACAATAGTTTTAGAACGGGAGTAAAATTATTGCAAATTTAAAACAATTATCAGATTTCTCAGCCCTATTTTCAACCATCTGCTATAGTTTATAATTTTTTAAAAATGTTATTTAATTTTCTAATGCAACTTTTTCTTTTATATTGCCACAAAAAGAAAATGGGTATGAGCATTATTTTTATAAATCAATTAAAAATCAGACTCACTGTATTTTTACATGCAAAAATGGCATCATTTTGAACAGATAATGCATATTTTTCATATATAAATTTTTAAGCCTTTACTATAAGTGTTACCATAGTACTTTTATTTAAATGTAACATCACGACTAAAAGTATATAGAAAATGGCGTCATTTTCATGTAATCATTGTAGATTTAATTTTCACAAGCGATAATGTAAGTTTCCATTTAAAAATATTGTTTATCATCAGGTGAGGACAATAATTTCTCTTCTGAAATTAATGTCCATTATCTATAAAGTAAAAGCTTTATTTTCAAACTGTCCAAAAGTAAAATTTCATGAAATGTTACATTTAGTTCCTTTTTTTTCCAGTTACATGTGCCAAAGAAATTCTGTATTCTCCCTTATAAAACAGCGGGAATTTACTATTATTGTGTCAAAGTAATTAATTTTTTCCTCATTTTCGTTTTAAAGATTTATTGCTCAGAAGGTAGTGTCACAGATGATAATAATATAAATAATGAGACAGGCAGTTAACTGTTGCACCAGAGAGTGGTGTTGCCGTAGCAACATCATACGCTCTGCTGCAATGTGAAATGAGTGGTAACCTGATTACTGGTGATGTCTTCGATTAGGTTTTCGATCAGTGTTGGTATTCATTTCACATTGTAGCAACATAATGTCAACATTAAAGCCAAACCATACATATAACAATTAAGAAAACAAAAGTAAGCTCCTACTGTCATTTTTTAAATGAAGAATTGAAGCAGTTATCTCTTTTGTCAGGGGGTCGTCCCTGCCCTCCTGGACCCCTGTTTAAGGTAATTTCTGAACACTTAAGGGACAGTTTCCCTTTTCAACAATTTTCTTTATTTTAAATATGATTCAAATGGTGAACTCACTGAATTTCAATGTTCAACTAAAAGTACATTTTGAAAAAATTTTATAAAAATTTGAATTTTTTTAAATCTCTGCTACTTTTTAAAAAAATTGATATTTTTGCCCCCCTTTTTTTTTTTAGATTTTCAAATGTGTACTACACAAACTTGCACATGGATATTTAGACATATCTAATATTACATTTATTATGATTTTTTTTACTGATATATATATAGTGCAAAACGATGAAATCTAACATATCTTCATATACTTTTTTTTTTTTTTTAAATAACAAAAAACCTAAATGCTAATTCCATGCGCAGATTTATCACATATGTAATAAAGAACATGCACCAAAAAAAAAAAGCTTAAAAATCTCTATCTCAAATACAGAAAAAGCCTTAAAACATGAAAGTGAAGAAAATATGAAAATGGAGAAAAAGCATTTAAAGTTTTAATTTGTGTGGTAATTGCGCTGAGTGTTTTAACAAAATTTACAATACCTCGCGATATATTTACGGTATGGATAAAAATGAGGTATCAAAATATTCACAATTAAACAGGCTTTCATTTAATATTAAAAGAGAAAAATCAATTTTTTGACCAATTTTAAGGTAAACTGCCCCTTAAATCAAAGGGAAAAATAAATGTAAATTTTATTTTGTGGAAAGGAGGGATCGTACCCTGTTCCGTACCTGTAACAAACATTGTAATTCGCCTTTGGCGACGGAACACCACCCCCGCATCTATGCCAATTGGCAATCAATCCTTTTAATGTAACCCTTTCGTTGAACCCGGATCACGAGTTGAGTACGCATGAGTGTAAGAGGAACAACCTCTGCGGCAACAAGTCGCCATTAGTCTTCATTAAAACATTTATGTTAACAGTCCGCTAATTTCTCTTTTAATTTAGAACACCTCCGTACATTTTGGTCCTAGCGACCCGGAGGTAAGACCAGCGCAAACTAATTTAATTTAATTTATGTCAGTTTCGTCAACAAGACGAAAGGATGGCAGACTCGGACATTACAGCACTGAATCGGCGGCGTGGCAACATCAAGGCCCAGCTAACGAAGATCGTAAACGCCACCGAGGGTAAAAGTTTCTCAATTGCGGAAACCAAGGGTCCTTCACAAAATCGAAGAAAAATTCGAAGTGATCAAACATGAATACTACAAAATTATGGACGAAGAAAAGATTGAGGAAGCGGAAGAACAACTCTCGCAATTGGATGAGGAGATACAGAAATTAGAGGTAAGCCTTAAATCATCTTTTCACAAACAAAATGAAGAAAAAAATAGTAAAATAGACAGCACGTCTGAATCAAAATCCCATGATCAAGTTATTGCCAGAGGGGTCAGCATAAAGCTCCCTAAAATTCCACTTCCGATTTTTAGTGGCAAATTTGAAGAATGGTCTACATTTAAGACCACCTTCAACGAATTGATCAATAGCAATCCTCATTTAACAGACAACGAAAAACTGTTTTATCTCAGAGGGGCATTAACGGGTGAACCGAAAGGTTTACAAACCTCAGATGACACCTTTAGCTCACTCTTCAGAGAGCTGGAAGAGCGCTATGAAAACAAAAGAATTATTGTGGATTGCCATATTAAAAATATATTAAATCTTTATGTAATCAAACAAGAGTCAGCAAAAGAACTGAGAAACCTTGTAGATCAGGTAAAAAAGAATTTGAGAGCGTTAAAGGTCTTGGAATTCGATAGAGACACCTTTTCAAACGCTATTTTGTTGAACATAATATTAGGAAAAATTGATCGAGAAACTCGTAAGCAATTTGAATTAACACTAAAGGATAAGGAAGTGCCTAATTTCGATGAATTTTTAGAATTTTTAGAGCGCAGATGCCAAATTTTAAGTAGTATTACTTCTGCGAATGCTTCAAAAACCACCAATAAATCTTTATTTATCCGTACCACCAAATCACAAAATAAAATGTGCATTTTATGTAAAACAGAAAGTCACCCGATATATCATTGCGAGAAGTATAAAAGTATGAAACTAAGCGATCGTCTAAACATTGTAAAGAAAAATAAGCTTTGTTTTAATTGCCTTAGTTTTTTTCATATAATTCATCAATGTACTTCAAAGAGCAGATGTCTTGTTTGCAGCTCCAAACATCATACTTCGTTGCATAATTACTCATCACCAGATGTTCGAATTTATGAGCCGTCAAAATCTATAAACAATCTGGCTGCTGAAGAGGCAATTAATAAAAATTTAGCTCCCGAAGATTCAGCGCAAAATGAAAATGTAGTTCATTCATTTTTTTCACATGAAAAGAGCCATAAATCTGTCTTAATAAATACTGCGATTGTTTATATAGCAGACATTAATGGTATAAATAAGCCTTTTCGTACAATACTGGATAGTGCCTCACAGAATAATTTTATAAGTTTAAGAGCAGCTGAAACTTTAGGTTTGAAAAAACAATCAATTAACATTCCCGTTGCAGGTCTTAATAATTCACCGATGTCCTTGAAATCTAAAGTGAAGGCGTGTGTCTCTAATAATAAGAGAGGCGATTTGCGATGGAATCTGGACTTGTTGATCATCCCGAGAATCACAGATTTCACTCCTGGAAAGGAAATAAACATAAATAAATTAAACATTCCTTCGAACATCTGTTTAGCTGACCCACAGTTTTTTATTCCAAATAAGGTTGAAATTTTATTAGGTGCGGAACTGTTCTTTGAATTATTAAAGGTAGACAAAATAAAGTTAGGAAAGCACTTATATTTACAGGAAAGTGTGTTTGGTTATCTAATTTCTGGTTGTGTGTATAACAATGTAGTAAACAATACGAAAAAATATTGTTTCTTAACGAAAAATTTAGAAGCTTTAGATAACACATTGAAATCTTTTTGGGAGATAGAAGAGGTGGGAAATTTAAAACCTTGTGATAGCAAAGAGTTAGAATATTGCAATAGGCACTTCGATAAAACGCATTTTAGAAATCCGGATGGCAGATATGTCGTAGAAATGCCTTTCAAACCGGAAATTTCTGAGCCCAATTTAGGAAATTCAAAAATCGTTGCATTGAAAAGATTAAATTATCTATGGCAACGTCTAGATCGTGACCCTATAATGCGGAATTTATATACACAATTTCTTAATGAATATCAGTTTCTTAATCACATGCATGAAATAGAGGAAACTAATGAATTTGAGGACGGCTATTATTTACCCCATCACGGAATTTTACGACCATCTAGCGCGACAACTAAATTGCGCGTCGTATATGACGCAAGCGCAAAAAGTAGTAATGGATACTCATTGAATGATTTATTGTGCAAGGGTGGTGTGCTACAGGACGATCTCTTTTCGATATTGGTTCGATTTAGAAAGCATATTTATGCATTTACCGCCGACATCAAACAAATGTTTCGAATGATAGAGATAAATCCGTCCCAATACAAATTCCTAAAAATTCTGTGGAAAGACAGTGCATCATACCCGGTTAAGGTCTTTCAATTATCAACGGTCACGTATGGAACAGCTTGCGCCCCATTTTTGGCCACCAAGGTCTTACAACAACTCGCCTTAGATGAGCAAAAGGCTTTTTCATTAGCTTCCAATATTGTACTGAAAGATTTCTATATGGATGATTGCTTGTCGGGGTCATCCAATTTAGAGGAATTTAATTTAATGCAAGCAGAATTAACACAACTCCTTCAGAGGGGGGGAATGATTTTGCATAAATGGTGTACTAATAAGGTCCAATCTACTGACAATCAGATATTTCCCTTGGATAGAAATTCAGAAGAAATAATGGTTAAAACTTTAGGCATTCTTTGGAACAGTTCTAGCGATACATTTACATACAAAGTCAACGTTAAAATAACAAGTACTTTCACCAAACGAGAGGTGCTATCGCAAATTGCCCGGCTTTATGACCCTCTTGGTCTCTTAGGGCCAGTGATCGCAAAGGCAAAGATATTCATGCAACAATTGTGGTTGCTTAAATTACAATGGAATGATACTTTACCTTCGCAAATTTCCAAAAAATGGGAAACCTTTATCGCAACATTACCAGAACTCGAGTCCATCAACGTACCGAGATGCTTCTTAAAGGTGCACGTCCAATCAGTGGTACTTAATGGCTTCGCCAATGCTTCTTCAAAGGCATACGGTGCAGTTATTTATGTGCAAACTATATCTAACTCCAACGAAACGGTTAGTCACCTTCTTTGCAGCAAGTCACGAGTGGCCCCTACAAAGGTGATAACCGTACCCCGCTTGGAACTATCAGCGTGTCTTCTTCTTGCAAAATTAACCTGTAAGGTCTTAGTTGCTTTAAACCAACAGGTGAATGCTGTGCGACTATTTTCAGACTCGACCATTGCCTTAGCTTGGATGGACACTGCTCCACATTTACTTAAAACATTTGTCGGCAATCGTGTAGTGCAAATAAAGGACATTTCAAGGAACATTCCATGGCACCATATACCATCGGAGCATAACCCCGCAGACCTGATATCCAGAGGAATGGATGCAGGGTCGTACTGGCATAACTGAGAGGGCGGTGGCAAAATGGATAAAAAGGGCGCCGATTGCCTTACAAAAGGGCGCAAATGCTTATATATATATACATACACATACACACGCACATACTATATAAATTATGTATAAAAAATTACTTTAAAAATATATACGAGTATATTGCTATAGCGAAAACTTTATTTCTAAAATAATTATGTCACCCAAATTAGTATTTTACACTATAGAAATGTAATATGCACAAAAATAGTTCCCCGCAAGACATTGCACTTAAAAAAAATCTGATGTTAGACCAGTGTTGCCAATTTAGAGGTATTTTTTTCCACCCACACTTTTCTAAGAAAGCTATTTCTATTTTCGAATTTCGCTTACCTTATCTAATGAGTTAATTCAAACTTTACCCCGAATATTTGAATAACAATCTCCACACAATTATCTCCAAATGGAAAATAAAATATTTAAATAAAACAAACAAAAACAATGTCGTTGGGTCAAAACTCAAAAGTGCAAAACATTATTTAATACAATTCAATAATATTTTATATAATACAATCTCTAGAATACAAATACTAATTATGGTGTATAAAATTTCAGGAAAGTTATTTTTGTTTAGGGCAAGAGTGACGCCTATTTTACGTGAATTATTTTAAAAATATGTTTTATTTCTTTATTTTTTCACCATCCAAAAGATATCATAGATTTTTTTTTTTATTATTATGGCCATTTTTTTTTTCCATTCTGATCAGAAACAAAATTATGGCCATTTTTTTTTTTTCATCCTGACCAGGGAAAAAAAAAAAAAAAAAAAAAAAAAAAATATGGCCATTTTTTTTTTCCTTTTCTGACCAGAAAATCAGAGTTCTAACTTTTTTCGACAGCTCTTTCATCTTCACCTAACACTTCATTTATAACGGTTGTTTCATAATAATGGATGGCACCAGCCCATCAGAAGAAAATGATCCATTCCAAAGGTATAAGTTCGATTGAAAAAAACTATTTCATACTTTGAGCAGAAAGAAGAGGCTACACCTGCAATTTTTATGACACTAATAGAATCCCATAGCTACCAATGTGTACGGTTTAGTTACCTCTAAAATTTAACACAAATTTTTGCCATATTTAATCGTTGACAATTATTAGACTTTTTAAACTGAAATTCCGGAAGTGACAGCCAATTGTTCCCTTGCGACGACATTTCTGTGGTTTCAACTCGTAAAACTTGGCTAAAAGTGCTATCCTTGACAACATTTTCGGAATGAATCTTTGCTTTTATAGGAAAATGGGAAACTCTAGTTTCCTGGTATCTGAACAAAATCGGCAAATTTTATATTTTTACGAATATTAATGCAAATTTTTTGTATTTACGAATGAAAATGACTTCGCGAAAGTATCAGAAAAGTAGTTAGTTTGGATTTGGGAATAGCTTTCAATATAAAAAATTCTCATAACGAGGATGTGATCACCTCCCACCCCAAAAAAAGTAAATCCATGACCCCCTCTAAATGATGAGCTGAATCCGTCCTTGGCTTTATCGAATATTGATTGATTAAAATCTCGGAAACGGAATCGAAAAAAATTCCGCTTTATACAGGATCCTTATGCCATATCATCTTTAGATTCTTCTATGTTTTGTCATAAGCCAGACAGAATGATTTTAACAATACCGTGCAAAACGCAGATGCGAGAAAAATCGACAAACAAAATCTTCATTTGGCGCCCGGGGCAGATGCTCCCTCTGCCCCCCTTAATTTTGGCTCTGCTTTCAAATGAGCAAACTTACAAAGGCTGTGTCCAATAATGAAGTTGTTTCTGTTTTTCAAAGATCTTGTCCTTTTTTACCGCAACTCATGTGTGTACGCAGGGTGGGGGGGGGGGGGGGGGGCAGAAAATCTTTGGAAAAGTAATACATTCTTTAAAAGTATTACATTGAATGTATTATTTTGAAAAGTAGTATTACTTGAATTTTATTGCATAATAGTTTTGTTTTAAAGGTTTTCATTAAATTTCATTATAACTGTTGACTGCTTTACTTGGCTGAAAATACCAATTATTTTGTATTGCCCACCAGAAACTTTTTAATCGAACTGTCTTTTATATTTTTTTGAGAAAAGCAAAAGATCTTTCAGAAAAGGCTGCCAAATGTGGCGTTTTGAACCGAATTTCCGGACGCGACAGTGGAGGAAGAGAAAGAAAACTGTTGTGATGAGACAACAATCAATTTTAACTCAAGGTGTAATTAATTTAAAGAACAGAATCTATTGTATTACAAATCACTTCAATAACCAAGCCTGCAAGTCTCATTCTTTTATGTGGAGTTTGGCCGAATATTCGGTTTCATTTTCGTTTTCAGCCCAAAATCCTAGTTTCGGCGAAAATACTGCCCTATATTCGGTATTACTATAACTGCCCCTCCCTAGCCTCCCCCAAACGGCACTCCCATCCAAAGAGCCGTACATACTATATATTCACATACAAGGGGATAAATCTAGAAGGTATTACTAATATTGATTAAATTCGTTATTTTTAAATTAAATTATTTTTTAATATATTTTTTATGTTTATAGCACCTTATATTTAATTAATTTTATTTCAATCAAATTATTTTGTTAATTATGTACTGCCGTTTCTACGCAAAACATTATTCAGATAACATGCGTATATGTATGTTTGTGTTACTTACTTTGAATTTATTTTTAAAACAATTTCGCTTTCGTTTTCAGTCGATACTAGGAAGGTAACCGAAATTCAGTTTCTTTCGAACACTATTTGTATGTTTGTAAATGAGCAGAAATTTTCGCATTATTGAACGTTAAAAAATTTTTTTTGTTGAGAACCACTTTAAGGATTTACACGTAATCATAACTTATAAATTTCGGAAAATCGAGTTTTTATTTTAGCGGCTTTATCAACGGAATTGAGACTTCTTAATGTGGCCAGAATCTGGAATAGACAATTCTATGTAAGTAAAAAAAATAAAAAAAATACAATACGCATTCTATTATAATTATAACATAAAATTGAAACTAGTTTTTTTTTTCTCAAAATTGCATTTTTTAATAGATGACCACGGCACGATTACTTTAATAATACTGAATTGTTTTTCACTTCTAATTTGGTCAGCTTTTTTCTTATATAATTATGCAGTGCATTAAGGATTTTTTTTTTTGTCAATCATCAAAAATCAGCATTTTTCTACGATAAAAGTAGAATACCCTCTTCTAATAATCAGCATTAAAGAAAAAAAAAAAAAAGAGAGAGAGATCTTTTCATAATTTCCACCCTTTGTCTCATCTAGTCACTAAAATAAGTCATATTTAATTAAAAATTACTGTTTATTTTAATTTCAGATGAGCCAAATTTAAACTACAATGGTCGTCGCAACTCACACGCACAAAAAAAAAAACAAAAAAAAACACCAACAGCGCGTCGTGTCGCGCATGTGTCGTTTGTTAATTAGTATTTCATGGGAAAATACCTCCACATCCTATTTCTATTTTCTCCAGAAAGATACAGAGCTCCAGAATACGGTATAATAATAATAATAATAATAAAAAGTGTCACATCTGGTATTACTACAGAAACCACTGGGTATCTATAGAACTGATTTGAAACCCCGCCGAAATGGTAATTTGTCTTCTTAGGAACTCCCACGTTACTGACTAACAGCATTGAAAACTGAACCCAAACACATCTGCACTTCTCTTTACTTATATTTATCCATTCTTTTATAAAAGGACTTTTACAATTTTAGTGGTTTATCTATTTATTTTAATTACATATATATTTTTCAATTTATATATCGGGGTGGTGTTTGAAGTTTAAAGAGGTTAAGCAGATCCGGTTTAAAAAAAAAAAAAAAGCTTTTAGATATTGGCTTTTTCGGATGCTAAAAATATTATTGAATTTTTAAATAGATATGAAAAATTAACATTTTCTTCTTTCAAAAGCAAAATTTACATAAGTTTCCATTGCAAAATCTTGTGAAGAATTAGTCTTGGCGCCCTTGGCGGTCTAACACTTGTATTATCATTAAGAAATTATGGAATGCTCCACTTTAGTAGAACTAAGGGCATCAATTTATGTGTGTATTTGTGGGGAGTGTGCGTGTGTGTGCAGGGCCCGACTAATGCAGGGGCATGAGGGGCAGCTGTCCCGGGCCCCCCGATTTGAGGGGGCCCCCAAGGGCAGATATAAGTTTTAGTTAAAGAAGAGTCAAATGATAAAAAATATCCAAAAGTCACCAGATTCTAATTTAAAGTGTTTTTCATTTTGTGCTATTTAATTTCTTCCTTACTGATTTCATAATTTTTTTAAAATACATAATTTTAATTAAAATATTACAGTTACAGTAATATCACACATCTGCTATCTGTTTTCATATTATGAAACTTCATACCAAAGTACTTTAAGGCATCATGGGGAATGCAGTAACAACATAACAAGTATTGAAATTTGTTGCTATTATTATTAAAAGCATGCCACCACTTGCCTTTCTATATGATAGAATCACTCAAATGCATGTTGATGGAATACAAAGATTAAGTTAAATAGCAAAGTATTAACACAAACAACCAATAATACCTGAGAGAACTGTATTTACATTTTAACGGCTCACATTTATCCTTATATTCCTATTACCAAAAAAAAAAAAAAAATGTATGCTATAACTTCTTAAAGTTATCTTTCTTGTACTATACTGTATACAGATGTGAATACTACTTGGTATGAAATTTAAGTCTACATACAATAGGTATGAAATTCAGTTTTAGTCATTTCAAAATATTCAAAATTCGCTGAAAAAAATCTCTCTAAGGGCGCCATGATTAAAAAAACACGATAAGAGTTTTTCAAAATTATTTTTACAGAAGCGCTGAAAAAATCTGACCAAGGGCGCCATGATTACAAAAGCATGATATTAGTTTTCTGAAAGTTATTTTTACAGGGTGCTGAAAAAAATCTCACCAAGAGCGCATTAATTACGAAAACACGACATTAGTTTTTTGAAAGTTATTTTTACAGAGAGGCGCTGAAAATAAATCTGACCAAGGGCGCCATGATTACAAAATTACGATATTAGTTTTTTGAAAGTTATTTTTACAGAGAGGCGCTGGGAAAAAAAATCTGCCCAAGGGCGCCATGAGTACAAAAACGCGATACTAGCTTTTTGAAAGGCATTTTTACAGAGGCGCTGAAAAATATCTGACCAAGGGCGCCATGATTACAAAAACACGATATTAGTTTTTTAATACTTATTTTTACAGATTCGCTGAAAAAATCTGACCAAGGGCGCCATCATTACAAAAACACGATATTAGTTTTTTGAAATTTATTTTTATAGTGGCTCTGAAATAATCTGACCAAGGGCGCGCCATTATTACGTAAACACGATATTAGTTTTTTTTTCAGGGCCGTAACCAGCGAGTCCAGTCAGAGGAAGCTCTGAATTTTTTTGGTGGGGCTAACATCTTTCAACAATTTATATCTTAAGCAAACTAAATATAGTAAAACTGATAAAATGGACATGTCTATAAAGGAACCCGTCTAAAGCGTAATATCTCTATAACGGAACTTTCTATAATGAAATTCTTAAACGGAAAATACTTCATGGTAATCGAAAAATGAATATAAAACAATTAGGGGCGGTGTACCTCTTAAGAAAACCTACCTAAAATAGAACTTTTCTCCATCCCGTGTGATTTAGTCTTGGGTCTTATTGTATTTAATGGAAAACAAATAGATAGCATCCGACACCCCCATAAAAAAATAACTTACTTTAAATTTTAATAAGGAAAACTAATGGATTGTACACTGTATTCTATTTCCATTGCAATTTTTGCATTATTAAGCATATTGCTTCTTACAGAAGCGGATTAATTACCTTCCGGGCCCCTAGGCTAAACTTCTTTGTGAACCTCCTCTCTTCCCTCCCCCCCCTTCCCCAAAAAAGCAATACATTTCAGTGTTTTCTGGCACTAAAACTGGAAAAGAGTACTTTTAGTGCAGGAAAACATTGAAATTTCATAAAATTCAAAATGCAAGTTTTGGTCATAAAAATGGATTTTTTTTAAATTTTGTTCTTAGTCCTTGAACAATATTTTTTCAAATATAAATTATTAGGAACTAGCGACCTAAAGTAAAACATGTACTTAATTTGTATGCTTCTTTTTTTTTGTAATTGGTTGGTTGGTTGGTTGTATTTATGTCGGCCAATTATCTGCACGTGGGATATAGGCCCAAGGGGGGAGTGCCTTCCGTGGAGGTCTTTCTAAGGGAACCTAACCCGTATTAATGCTTGGAGAACCAAGGTTCGAAGAAAACCACGAAAACTCCGAACGATTAGGCCGACGGGCGCGATTGGGATCGAACCCAGCACTTCCCGTCTACCAGCTTCGAGAGCAGAACCTCTCGGCCACTGGTGGGGCTTTTGTAATTGTCTGAGCGAAGCGAAGGCTAATACTCAGCGCAATATTACTCTCTGGTCACATAACAACTACGATGGATATTAACGCCATGTCCTACTAAAAAAAAAAGCCTAATAAAAACCTTTCGTCAAGCATAACTCAAAAAATATTTGTTGGATTTCGTTTCTGATTGCACCAAAAGGTACCTACAAGAGTCACCTACTGAATGCACCTACTATGAAAAATTAGTTCCAAATCGTTTAAAAATTATATTAAAAAACTGATAAAAAAGCACATTTTATCAGCATACGTCACAGATATTTGGTGTGCGTCACTTTCACCGATAGATGTTTTCGTAAACAACTGGTTTGAACACAGGGAGCAAATAATAATAATAATAAAAAAAAACGCAAGCTGTAATAATGAAGTTCCATAAAACATATTTAAATTCAATCAAACAGGAAAAGAAATCTGTTTGTTTTTCCATTTAAAAGAAAAAAAAAGCATAAAAACTTTGATTTGAGATTTTGCGATATTTAATCAATAGCATTTTTTAATCGTCAAAAGCATATTTTATATTTCGCATGTGAAAATTAGAAACAATTATATGATGTCTAATAAAATATTTTGCTTTATAGCATCATTTCTTCTTATTTTCTTTATTTTTTTAGGGTTTCGGTCATCTGACAAAACCCTATTCGTCTCGCCATTCTGTCCGTCTGTCACAGAGCCCGTTCTCAGAAAATATACATGTTGGAGACTTGAAATTTTGCATACTTATAGCTGAACACCACATATCATACGACAAATCATAAAACTTTGAAAAAGTCGTACATTTAACCCTTTCGGCTCCACATGTGTATTTTAAACAATTCTTTCCAATTGAGTCCTAATTAGGTTAGAGGCGTGAAATTTTGCATACTTATAGCTGAACACCTCACATCAAATGACAGAATATAAAATTTTGATAAAGTCGTTCATTTAACCCTTTGAGCTCCCACATGTGTATTTTAAACAATTTTTCTAAGTGAGCCCTAATTAGGTTGCAGGCGTGAAAATTTGCATGCTTATAGCTGAACACCTCACATCAAATTACAAACTATAAAATTTTTAAAAAGTCGTTCATTTAACTCTTTGGGCTCCCACATGTGTATTTTAAACAATTCTTTCTAAGTGAGTCCCTAAGTAGGTTGGAAGCGTGAAATTTGTCATACTTATAGCTGAACACCTCACATCAAATGACAAACCATAAAATTTTGAAATAGCCGTACATTTAACCCTTTGGTCTCCCAGATGTGTATTTTAAACAATTCTTTCTAAATGAACCCCTAATTAGGTTGGAGGCATGAAATTCTGCATACTTATAGCTGAACACCACACATCACATGACAAATCATAATTTCTTTCAAAAATCGTTCATTTAACCTTTTGGGCTCCCACATGTTTAGTTCCCACGTATTTTGAGAAATTCTTTCTAAGTGAGTCCCTTATTAAATTGGAGATTTGAAATTTTGAATACTTATAGGAGAACACCTGAGGCCAGGCGAGAAATCATAAAATCTTGAAAAAGTCTTACGTTTAACCCTTTGAGCGACCACATATGTATTTTAAGCAATTCTTTCTAAGGGAGCCCCTAATTAAGTTGGAGACATGAATTTTTGAATACGTATAGCTGAATACCTAAAACCACACGGCAACTCATAAAATTTTCAAAAAGTGTTATATTATTTACTCCTCCGAGCTCTAACTTGTGTATTTTAAGCAATTTTTCTAACCTCCGCCCTTTTAACCAGGGGAGCACTTTTCCAACTTTTGCCGACACCCATTTGACCATTCTTTCATATTATAAATCATAGCCTTACATATTTTATTTCCACTTTTTACCGCCAGGCCTACTTATCACGGGTGCTATCGGGCCAATCCCCTCGACTAATATATCTACGGATGGTATATAAAATGGAGTTTCGTTCGGATAGAGGTTTATTTAGAATAGAGTGCGCCCCTGGTTGCGAAATGTGGAACTAAGAGATTTTTCAAAAGGATAAAGTGTTTTGAAAGGAATATTAAACGAAACCCTCTGTGCGATCTGTGATCACACTTATTCACTCTTTTTTTACATGCTTTCTTTTAACTCACAATTATATTTGTCTGTGGCACTCAAATCTTGTGATTCATTTTTCACCCACTTCCTGTTGACATAGAGTTTTGAAATTTGGAATATCTATGCATTCCTGAGGGCAATACATAAATTGGACATTGATTTTTTAAAATTCGATCCCTAAGTGGGACAACGTTGGGGGGGGGGGTGGGGGGGTGAATTAATGGTTACGTTTGATTTTCTATAGAGAAATGGGCATTAGCTTCAACAATGAGTGTTTGATGAAAAGTACTAATGATAGGGTTACCATAACATCGCAAACTTTAGCCAACGTGGCGAAATATCGCGAAATTTGGCAACAAGACAGTTTTTATGTATGAATCCAACTTGGAGATAACTGGCTAATTTGGCAAAATTCCCATTTAAATCCTTTTATCTTCCATAATTGAACTTACCGAATTAAATTTAAACTCCGTGAATTTAAGTTTTTTTTTTCAAGTATTTTCTACTATTTAGTGCATTTAAAAACATATATATTTTCTAAATGTTTGTGAATTTTAATGAAAGTATGATTTCAAAAAACAATTTCCATTTATATTAATTTCTTTTTAGTCTTTAAAAATGAAATTGGTACTTTTCCTGTATAAGGGTCTTTGCGAGGTAGAGAAAATGGGTTTGGAGAGTCAAATAATCTCTTTATGCGTATTTTCGTGCAACTTATTCATATTTTCATATACTCAAGAAGCAATTTTGTAAAGATTTATAAAATTTATTTTGTGTAAACAAGCCACTTAACTATTTTTATATACAAGCAGAAGTAAATTGTATACAAAAAACAATTATATTATATACATAAATAAAATGTTTATATTTATGTCACAGATGCCATATAAGCACCGGGTTTGGCGTGATTTTTTATGCCAGTTTGGCGAAAACGTCGTTTTCGAATACCAGTTACATATGACGTGTTTTAATTGCACGTTATTTTTTATTTCAATATGAAAACAAAATAAAGTGATAAACAAGACATTTTCTATTATTTTTAAAAGGAAATAACAATCAATAAATGATATAATCATAGAAAAAAAATTATAATAACGTTATATATGGTTACGTCAGTGGTGGCTCGTGACTGGCATTTTGGCGGGCACTAAATCTATAGTTGCCAAATTTATTCTTCTCTTACCACTATTACTTTAAAAGAAATCTTTGCCATATTTGTCGGCGGAATATTCGACCATTAAACAACATAATGATTTGTTTAAAAAAATAATGGTAAGAAAAGAATAATACTGCCCGCCATGCATTTAATGCCCCAAAATATGACAGTTACGAGCCGCCCCTGGTTACCATGTCAGGCAAAGTAATGCCACTTTGACGCCAATTAGATACATCTGTACGTTTATGACATCTGTGCCATATTTACTTGTAAAAATAAGCATAAACGTTCATCAAGTTTGTTTTCATAGATATTTATATCTTTTTGCAACAAATCTCACTTTTTGAGGCCGAAATTGCACAAAATTTGAAAAAAACTAGAAAACGGGAAGTCTGTTTTTTCGGAATTTAGTGTCACCTCCGATGACAAACAAAATATATAAATATAGATAGTACAAAACACATTTCAGTTTTAAGACTTAAAGCACACGCTTTTATTTTGTACAGAATGACGTCATCCGTATCCGCTGAAGAATTCTTCATTTACGATCCAATCTTAAAGAACTTCTACAGTAAAGTACGCATAGGACTATCGCTGAGGATATCGCTGAATAATACACAAATCCAAAAAAAGAGATGCCGTCTATAATAGCTTCACATTTTATCAGAAATCATTTATTTATATTTTTTCAAAATAGCACGTATTTTAATTATATATTTTTAAAAATGTTAAGGGGAAAAGGCAACAGAAAGGTATAATTACTTTTTTCCAACTATTTTACCCCTATGGAGTACTTGAGTTGCTAAAATTAAACAAATGGCGCTAAAAACTACAAAAAATTAATGTTTCAAAAATAGAGATGCAGTTTTCAATCAAATTGCATTTAAAAGTACCTTTTCTCCCCAATACGACGGTATAAAAATTGAATATGTGCGATGTTTAGATTTAAAAATCTTAAAATAGTAGAATAGAGAAGGTTAAGTTAAATTGCAGTACAGTATTTGGCATTACATAGTTATCCCGTCGACCAAAAATCTATCTCCAAATTATAAGATTGAATGCCAACAATGGTTGATCGTAAATGTCGCATTCTAAATACCTTATTACCATGCATTTAATGCTTTTCATGGTACTTTGCTGTTATATGGACTTTGGCATTTTTGTAAAAACGCACGACATTCGTAGTTAAGGAAGTGAGATTTTTTGTCAAATCATATAAATGACTATGAAAATAAAACAGAATAAGTATTATACTGGTTTATATATATATATATATATATATATATATATATATATATTTAAAAATGCATCTGCTAACACGCATTAGATAAGTTATTTATGTTTGTATATAATCTAATATATAAAAATGAAAATTTGTCTATCTGTCTGTTTGAAATTCTATACAAATCCACAGTTTGGAAGCCAGAATTGTGAAAAGATACGTACATGTGTATTAAAACACGGCCGAGGCAACTAAAGTAATCCGGAATCGAAATAATTTTTAGTTAATTTTTAATTAATAAAAAAACACCATTTTAACAGCAATTTCTTATCAAATTTAAACATTTTTCGTTATAGTAGTTGCCAACAATTAAAATACACAAAAAAAATTCTTACTACAACAATTAATTTTCTACAGCAAGATTTCCACGTGAAAAATGAAAATGAAATAAATAGTTTGTCGAATTAAAAAAAAAGGGTTAATATTAATGTCATAACTTTTCTATTGCAAGATATTCGTGTGAAAAATGAAAATGAAATAAATAGTTTGACGAATTTAAATGAAAGTGAATATAACTTCATAACTTTTCTATTTCAAGGTTTCCACGTGAAAAAGGAAAATATTACGTCGTATTGGAAATATAAAGTACGTGGTGGATATAGTATAACGTCATATGAGTGTGAAAAAACGTATTGAAGCATAATAAAAACCGGATTATGGAAATATTGGCGTATCTTAACATTATTGCTACAATGATATATTGAAATAAGTTCATTTATAGCTGCATTATTTTGCGTCTGTTATATACATTTATAGATTTTTATATTGTGTTTCCATTTGATTCATGTGTACAACACTTCGACTGCTTTTTTTATGTTTGTTTTATGTTGTATGTTAAATTTTAAAATTGATTTTTCAAAAAAAACATTCTTCAAATTCTAGGCAACGTCGGGCAATTTAGTTTGTAACAAATAAATGCCTTCTATATCTGTACATCTATGCTAATAATATAAAGCGTTATGATATTATAAAATGTATAATATTGTTAATGTTTGCGCGTTTGTGAGGTGTTATCTCTCAAACTACATAGCCAACTTAAAAAAAATGTTCGTGGCCATATCTGCTCCGAAATAAGACTATATTTTATCTCAGTGCAACAACCCGCATCGCTGCAGGAGCAAAAAAGTTCTAAAATTGCGATTTCTGTGATATTGATTGGGGTTAGAAATTTAAATTCGGTGTGGTGGTTACTTTTAAGATGTAATACACGTTATGAAAAGGTTCGAAAATTAAATTTGACAGATAAACGTGAAAATTTCTAGAATGGTTCGAAATTATGACTTATTTGGAATACTGAAAATTCTGGGAAACTGTTGGGATTAGAAACTACAACTTTGGCACGGCAGTAATTTCTAAGATGTAAATGCTCGTTGTAGAAAGAATTCTAAAAAATTGAAAGACTAAACAAAACGGAAAAAGATCTAAAGATGATCTAAGTAACGAAGTACATGGAATTGTTAGGAATATAAATATGAAAATTGATATGGCTGTATTTATCATAACGTAAATTCTCGCAATAGAACAATTTCTAAAAATGTCGCTACATAAAACACTGCAGAAACAAAAAAAAATTCGAACTTTTTCTATTCCTGTGTTACTGCTGAGCCCAAAAACTTGAAATTTTGCTTCAGGTTAGTTCTAATATATAATTCTTTTTTATGAATGGTTTCTAAAAAATTTAAAATTTAAAAAGATAAAATGAACGGAAAGCGTTCTCAATTACCATTAATTTGGAATTATTAGGTATAGAAACTTTAAATATTTCATAATGCTGCAGTTTTATATTTGATATGAATTTTTTTTCTGATTCATTTTTTTAGGCATTTTATCATAAGGTCATATTCTCAATTGTCATTAGTAGATTTTTTATATTAACTTATTCTGGTAAAATTTCATAATCGGATTCATATTGACGTATTTTAGCTTGCATGATTTGCTGAAAAAATATGTATGGATTTGTAAATTTCTTCAAATGACACTTAGACAGCTCAAAGTTTATGCAGACGATATATTGAGATCTTGTGTCATACTTTATGCTGCAATCATTGCCGATTTCTTTTATTTAATACGTACTAAATACAGCTCAACTTGTGCAGAATATGTTTGAAAACAAAACAATACAGCTTATGTAGTGGACAGAATACACTCATCATTTAAATCCAATCGAGCATATCTAAAACACACTCTATCGACGTATTGCATGCCACTGTTGATGTGTTCGGTACTTTGATACTATATCAGATTTTGAAGAGAGAATTCCTTAATTCTTATAGACAACCTCATTGTATCCGTGGAAAACAGATATTGTACAATATTAACTATGCCGGGGGAGCACACACCATATAAAGTATAGTCCATTCTTTTCAAACTTCATATATTTGTCATTTAAAGTTACTCAAATTGGTGCGAAGCGTCTGATTATGCTCTTGATATCATTTTATACAGTTAAAATTCCGATATAAGGTAATTTAGTGTTTCATTTTCAATTTTACTTTTAATATATTGCATGGTTCCAATTTTATATCCATGCATGGCTGTCTTGCATGGTTTGCTTTCCCACTTTTTTAAACAGTGTATACGAATTTATATATAAGATTTTGTAATTCTACGATTCGTTTATTTTCATCATTTCAATTTATCGCAGCATATGGACAATTAAAGATAACATCACATTTTCATTTCTTCTACACGTAATTATTAAATCTATGTTCTTTGCAATATCGCTCAGACTAATCCCTCTGAGGGAAGTCCTAGTTGGAAGAAGGTTTCTATCATCAGCTGTTTCTATCATTAAGCGTTTACTGACGCGAAAGCATCCGATCTCTAATGTTAATCCTATGGAAGAAATTTTTTTAAACATCTCATTTGTATTTCAATATTTTTAAACGATTTTTGCATTGGATAGCTTAGGTCGTTCTCTTCCAATGCCGTTTTTTTACTTTTTCGAATTAGTGGAACTTTTTTTGGGAACAGATGTCATAAGTTCCCACGGCCGCTATCTTGGAATTTTACTTGGCGTGAAAACCCTTTTTCCGCCAAGTAGCAAATGTCGCTAACACCGGTTTATACGTATGTTTCGCTTAACGAAAATTAAATGTAAATAATAAACAAAATTCGTTAAAGTGGCAATCAGTAATCTTGTATGAGCGCTTCGCGCACATTAACCGAAAAAAAAAATCACTGCATTCAGCAGTTCTCCCGGTTTAGCATTCTCAAAATTCAGCGGTTCTCGCTTTCCAGCAATCTCAAAATGTAAAAAAACTCTTAAAGCAGCAAAATATACATAAAAAACGAAACTCGCTAAAGTGGCAATCAGTAATCTTGTATGAGCGCTTCGCGCACATTTACCGAAAAAAAAAACATCACTGCATTCAGAAGTTCTCCCGTTTTAGCATTCTCAAAATTCAGCAATTCCCGCTTTCTAGCAAACTCAAACTGTAAAAAACTCTTAAAGCAGCAAAATATATATATAATTAACATACCTTAACAGATATCTGCTTTCTTGAGAGCTTCAGCAGGAAATCTCTCTCATAACACTACCGTCATTTTCCAAAATAGGCTTATGAGTATGCATTGAGACACAATAAACAAACCTACTTTTCTTCTCAAAATTTCCTCATATTTCTTAATTACTTCAGCAAAAGCGTTCAAACGGATTACAGAAACCATAGTCAGTCAAATACATCCAATAAATTTAACAAAAATAAAAAGACAGAACTATACAACACGATAACAAAATACATCCACAAAATCCACCACTTCTCAGGGGTTGCCAGAACACAACACGTCAGAATACCCACGTCACACGGGGTTCCACATATCGAGGTTGCCATAGCTATAAACACCTCCAACACGCCAAAAAAATCGCCAAACAATTCAAAACAACGGCTGAGGGAACATAAGGCATCTAAGCCTTTTTTTGTTAGGATACATCCACTAAATAAAAGTATCTTCAATTAAAAAACCTCCAAAAAAGAAAAGAAGATTGAAAAAAATTAAAAATAGCCTTTTGGAAGCCGATATGAAGAAAAAAACCTAAAGAAAATCTTAGCACCGGGGCCCTTTTCCTTCCGGGCCCCTAGGTTTGAGACTACTCAGCCAAATGGGTAATCCGCCTCTGGCTTCTTATGTCCCTTGGTGTCTTCGGGAAAGGGAACACCCCCCCCCCCCCCTCTCTCAGCTCGCGTTTGTTCGTACAGTGTACGCAATAATTTCTATGCGTACTTCGATGTATAACTTTTTACCAATTTTGTGGAAAATAAAATTTTAAAAAAGTTAAAAAAATAATTTCTAAACAGGCCATTTGTAATATGCTAAAATGTGCACCACTACAATTGCCAGTCCTAAGCCTGGAAAAAGTGTGAAGGGAAGTTATCTGACAAACACTGCCATAGCCGTTTTTTAAAGCTGTCCAATTATCCGGAGTTTTCATTAACCGGATCGGCATCGGCTCCGATTGGTCCGGATTATCAGCGCTCTACTCTATTGAACATTGATTATATATACGCATATTTGAACCGCTGATTAATCGAATCAGTCTTTCTGTTGAATAAATTAGTGTAATTTATCATGCTAGCATTCTGACAGAAAAGTACATCTTTATTTACAAAAACACCGATTCATACAACAAACATAGAAATCTTCAACCGCCCAGCATGACAATTTTTTTAAAGATGCGTTTTGTAAAAACTGAGAAAAAGGAACCTGTTGGTATAGAGGTCTGCACGGGCCGGAATTTCCAGGTGCCGGCCCGGCCCGAACGAAAGCTATCTTGACCCGGCCCGTTCATATTTTCACAGTTCACGGCCGTACAAAAATCAGTAAAAACAGACCCGGTCAGTGGAAAAATCAATTAAATCTGGCCCGATCCGACCCGGCTCAATTTCTACAAAAAATTCAGATTTTTTTAACATACAATTAAGATTCTTTTAAAGAATACTGCAGATAATTTTACAGCATATTTTAAATTTACGATGTGTTCGCAAGACAGAAAATACACAATAGCAACATTAATGATTTACTTAGAGTCTTAGACGTTTCAACATTCAAATAAGGATTCATTAAAAAATTCATATTGTTTAGAATAAAAGAAAAACGGGAACGTTAAAAACATGATGATAACTTTTGAGGGTATATTATAAAAAGTAGGTTTGCGAAAATATTTGTTATTCCTTCAGATTTTTCTCAAATCCAAAGAAGCTACTTTCTGACACATTTCTAAATTCATTTCTTTTCGAAAACGTCAATATATTTTTGAGAAAATACTGTCCAAGTTAGCGTTTTGAATCGAATATCCGGAGACTATAGCACGGAAAAGGAGAAAAACCTGCAGTCACGTGACAAGAATCTCTTATATCTCTATATGGAATTCATTTATTAAAAATGGGAAACGCTATTCAATTCTAAATCCCTTCAATAGACAGGCTTGTCAATTTTATGCCTTTACAGTTAAAAATGTGTCAGAAAGTTTTTCGTTTTTGAGCAGTGAATTTGAGAACCACCTTCAAGTATATTTCCAAAAATTCCGTTAACAGAAGTTCAGTATCGTTATATTAATAATTTATTATTAATATTTTTACAAAACAATTGTCTGGCCTGGACTCAATGGTTCTCATCCTGAGAACAATTAAGTCCATTTCTGGCTATGTTGAAAAAAAAAAAAAATGTAAGCCTGATCTCGGTCCGGCACGAGTCTGCTGGAAGAATTAAAAGCCCGGGCTCAAACGCCATGTAACTGTCCGATGCCGATCTGTACGCTGGAAAATGTTATATTTCGATATTGATGCTGGCAAACTAGCATCGGCTCGTAACGCACATTTATACTTATTCTCGTGAAACTCATATTCATTGAAAATGATTCATATTTTCTCGTCTGCGTTTAAATATTTATATCGGGCAGACAGACCCGCTTAATTTCTTTTATTGGCCCGGTCCAGCCCGGCAGGCACGTTCAAATTTTGTCGGCCCGGCCCGTTTGAAACTTCACCTTCATTTCGCCGTCCCGGACTAGTACAAGCTTCTAGCCAAGCCCGGGATCGTGCAGACCTCTACTGTAGGATACAGTTCTTTACACATATTTTTTCTTTAAATTGAAGACATTACATAGATTTAAATATCATATTCTGTTAAATTTTTTAATATATAGAAAAAAGAACGAAAATTTGAGATTTTGCAAATGTTTTTGCGTTATGCATAGATGCCAACAACACTTATACGGAGTCTGTTACAAGACGAAAATATTTTCAACAGGAAATTTCATTGAATCAAAAATTTCAAACTGAAATCTAAAATGTACCTTATCGAAAAAAGACACAATTCCTTATATATTTTTTCCAGTTTAAAACATGCTTGTTTTGGATCAGACTCCGAAATAATTAAGAGATGTTGGCATCTATGTTTATGTGTGCCATATTTATTAATTTTAATAATTCACAAACTTACTATTATCATTTAAAAAATATTTTAATATTTTAATTCCATACGTTTAATATTTATAATTAATAGCTATTTGTAATTTATTTAATTTTATTAATATTTTGGTTTCTGCTGAATTATTAGGTCATTTTTAAAATCACGGTTGTTTGTATACGATTTAATTTAGTGATGATATTGTTTCTCTTTAAAACGAGCGTTACCTAACCTTATTTTATTAATAATATGATTTATAAATTTAACCATTTAACAATTCACAATAATAATTAAATTCTGCATATGATTATATCATTTTAAATATGAATCAGTTATTACAAATATATATTAATTACATATTTTTTAAACATATCTGGGCTTAATAATAAAAAAAGAGATTGTAATTTTAATATTATATACAATACATTTCTTTTTTCAAAGAAAACAACTTAGATTTAATTCATTTAAATAGCGATAACATAGATTATTTTTGCATACGTTTTACACATGTTTCATGAAATTTGTTCAATTTCATTTAGAAAAAAAAAAAAAAAAAAAGCACAAGGGCATGCTCTTTTCGATCAGTTTTCATTAAATGTAGGCGACTATTTATTATTATACGTTTCCCCCATTTCTAAAGATCTTTAAAAATATTCTTCTTTCACTCAATAACGAAATTTTTTCTGATGCAGTTAAGAAGTAATTTTCTTTCCCTTTGCCTAAAATTTTCAGCTTCTCACATTCATGCGCCTAAGAATTGAATACCGTTTCTCATTTTCTTATAAATAACATGACTTATAGTCATTTGCTACTCGATGACTAGCATTTCGTCGTTAAATGCCAAGAAAATCAGCCTACAAAGTCAAATTTGCCGTCATTTTTTGACAGATTTTTTAAATTTTCTGTATAGTTTGAATATTTGCAAATATCTTTATAAACAAAAGAAATTCGCGAACATGTCAGAAAGTAGCTGGTTTAGATTGGAAAACAGCCTTATAAAACACAGAACACAGTTTAATTCCTTGAGCTTGAATATTATCTGCAAATTTTATGCCTTTATCATTAAAATTATTTCGAAAATGTGTCAGAAAGATATACTATGATATATATACTTGAAAATAGATTTAAATGAAGCATACGACAAATAAGTCCCTGCCGGCGAAGGCACTCACGAGCTAATGCTACTCCTATGGGGAGGGATTTTTCTAATGTCTCGTTTGCATTTCGGCATTTTTTAATAATTTTTTTTTTTTTTTTTTTTTTTTGCATTGGATAGCCGAGGTCCGTTTCTACATGGCATCTTTTTTACTTTGTCGATTTTGGTTGGAGATATTTTTTAGAATGACATTTTCATTTTCAGAACCGGTTTTGAAAGTGAAAGTAACTCTATAAAAATATCTGCGACCAAAATCGAAAAAGTAAGAAAGGTGCGCTGTAGAGACGGACCTCGGCCAATGCTTATCCAATGCAAAAAAAAAAAAAAAAAACTTAAAAATGTCAAAATGGGAGCGAGATATTAGAAAAATCCCTCCCCATAGGATTAGCATTAGCTGATGAGTGCCTTCGCAGGCAGGGACAGGAGCTTTAATGTTTTTTATTGTTATATGACAAATAGAAAAAAAAATGTTTAGCAAATTCATGGAACATAAGAAAAAAAAAATTAGACGAAAGTTCAAAAAGCAAACAAAAAAATGCCCTACCTCTGCTTTTCTACTGCCTACATCCATAGCATGAAACAATTTTTGACTTTCAAGCAATTATTTTTCTTATTCCATTTGTATAAAATGACATTTTGTTATCTTTCTAATTTCCTTCTACAAACATTCTAGTTAGTTTCCAAGTGGTATTTCATCATTAACTATATCTGCTGTCATATACATAATGTCAACAGGCAAATCATTAACATTTAGAAACATGTCTTTTTTGTGACTACGTTTTAGTGAAGACGTTTAACCATTGCTTAACTAATTATCGATTAACTTGAGCAGCATATGTCTATTTCAATTCATCCCGTATACGATCATTGCTTTTAAAATGTCAAGATGTACGAAAACATGTGGTGGCTAGTTAGTGCATCTGGACTTAATTTTTTCGGGAGAAAGAAATGTTCCTACTTAGAACGTGTTTTGAGAATTGTATCGCAAGCAAGATAATAAAAAACAACTAATCTAATAGGGTTCTGAACGCAAAATGTTTGGCATATTCCATTGCATTCAAGCAGTTAAAAGATCCAAATGTTTTTTTGTTTTTTATTAAGAAAGTTAAAACGTACATTTTGTTGAAAAAATAAAAAGTAGGGAAATCGTTAGAGGGGGGCTCTAGAGGAAGCTAGGGTGGGGGGGGGAGGGGCTCAGCCCCCATGGCCCCCATCTGGTTACGGGCCTGGCTTTTTTTAACTTATTTTTACAGAATCGCTAAAAAAATCTGTCCAAAGGCGCCATGATTAGAGAAACACGATGATAGTTTTTTGAAAGGGATTTTTACAGAGGCGCTGCAAAAATATCTGACCAAGGGCGCCATCATTACAAAAACACGATATTAGTTTTTTAAAACTTATTTTTACAGAGGCGCTGAAAAAATCTGACCAAGGGCGCCATGATTACAAAAGCATGATATTAGTTTTTTGAAAGTTGTTTTTACAGGGCGCTGAAAAAAATTTCACCAAGAGCGCATTGATTACGAAAACACGACATTAGTTTTTTTAAAGTTATTTTTACAGAGGGGCTGAAAATAAATCTGACCAAGGGCGCCATGATTACAAAATTACGATATTAGTTTTTTGAAAGTTATTTTTACAGAGAGGCGCTGAAAAAAAAATCTGTCCAAAGGCGCCATGATTACAAAAACACGATGTAGTTTTTGGAATTTATTTTTACAGAGGCGCTGAAAAAAATCCCTCCAAGGGCGCCGTGATTACAAAAACACGATATTAGTTTTTTGAAATTTATTTTTACAGAGGCGCTGAAAAAGACCAAGGGCGCCATTATTAAGAAAACACGATATTGGTTTTTTTAAACTTATTTTTACAGAGGTGCTAAAAAAATCTGTCCAAGGGCACCCTGATTAGAGAAACACGATGATAGTTTTTTGAAAGGGATTTTTACAGAGGCGCTGGGGAAAAAATCTGATTAAGGGCGCCGTGATTAAAAAATACGATATTAAGTTTTTTAAATTTATTTTTACAGAGGCGCTGAAAAAATTCTCTCCAAGGGCGCCATGATTAGAAAAACACGATAATAGTTTTTTTGAAAAGCATTTTTACAGAGGTACTGAAAAAAATCTGACCAAGGGCGCCATGATTACGAAAACACGATATTAGTTTTTTGAAATTTATTTTTACAGAGGCGTTGTAAAAAAATCTGACCAAGGGCGCCATTATTACGAAAACACAATATTAGTTTTTTTTTAACTTATTTTTACAGAGGCGGTAAAATAATTGTCCAAGGGCTCCATGATTACCAAACCCGCCTCTGACAAAGGGACCAAATGAAATTAAAATGAAAATCTCCTGTCTTAAATTGGCATTTTTTTTTTTTTTTTTTACTTTCACAAAAAAAAAAACAGAAATACCAAACTACCGGGCAGCCACCCAGGGCGTTGAATATTTGACAGAAAATATACTAAATACATCATTAATACCAATATTAATTTATGTAGAAGTTACTATTCTTCGGGGTACTGAATAAAATCTGAACCAGGGCGCCATGACTATCAAAGTCTCTGTGAATGAATCCATTTAAAATGAGAATATGTTTCTTATACAGTGTTTCGTCCTTTATACTTGCACAAAAGGCAGAAATACAAAAATACCTCACAACACCAGGGGCGCTAAATACTTAGACGCAGAAAATATGCAAACGTATTAGACGCAGACTTATTAGACACTTATTAGAAGCATTCTTAGAACAGAAATTATTTAGGCGTATATCTAAATAAGTGAGCACTTAATATTATTTTTCTTAGAATTTATCATTAGTACAGGCTTTGAAACAAAGTCTGGTCCTGGATACAATGTGTAACAATGGCATATCTGATTGTCGATAACTTATGTTATCTCCAAATTGGTTTATCTAATTGTCTTTGATCACACATAGTTTGCTTATGCTATACTGTAAAAAATAAAAAGCATTCCTTTTTAATTTTCCAAATGAAAATCTTTGAAAATTTTATGCCTTTCAAAATGCGTGCTTAAAAAAAAAAAAAAAAAAAAAAAAAGAAAGAAAGAAAGAAAAAGAAAAGAAAAAAAAAGAAAAAAAGTGACGATGGGCGCACCGGGCATTTGCCTCGTTGCCCGGTGGGCCAGTACGACCCTGAATGGATGTGAAAAACCTTGCCTCCAGTGAACTATGGTGGAATGGGCCGCCACTTCAAATTCTTAAAGAAGCAATAGAGAAACCTATTTCTAGTCTTACTGACTGCTCGAACAGTTATTATTCCAATGAACTCAAAGCCAGTAGACAAGTGACTTTAATCAACAATATGGACATTAATTTTTTTGATAATTTGTTGACTTTAACAAATAATTTTCTTAAAGTAATTAGAATTGTAGCATATATTTTTAGGTTTTTTTAAAGTGTAAGAGGGTAGCAACTGCAACAGGCCCTCTGTTACTGGAGGAATTAATGGGGGCAGAAGTGTGCTTGATTAAGCATGTGCAGGTAATGTATTTTTCCAAGGAAATCTCCGCCCTGAAAGGGGGATCTTCGGTGCATGGTTCAAGTAAGTTAAAATTTTTGAACCCCTTTATTGATTCGAATGGCTTGATAAGGGTGGGAGGTAGATTGGCTAAATCTAACTTACCATTTGATCACAAATTTCCTATAGTGCTACCAGCGAGCTGTCGCTTAACGAGAATCATATTCCAGTATTATCATGTACGAGATTTTCATGTCGGGCCCCAGGCTCTTTTGAACACTGTGCGCCAAAAATATTGGCCTCTTAGCGGTAGAAACACAGCTCGCAAGGTAGTACATGAATGTGTGCAATGTTTTAAAATTAAGCCTATGCTGGCTAATCAAGTAATGGGAGATCTCCCTCCTGAAAGAATAACGCCCAGTTCACCATTTTCCAGAGTAGGATTAGATCTGTGTGGCCCCTTTGAAATAAAATATAAGGGTCAGAGAAAGGGTACCTTCCAAAAAATATACGTTGCCATTTTCGTGTGTATGGCCTCTAAAGCTGTACACTTGGATTTTGTCTCCGACTTGACATCCGAGGCGATAATAGCAACGCTAAAGAGATTCTTCGCTCGTCGTGGGAGGAGTTCGGTAATTTTTAGCGATAACGCTACTAATTTTGTTGGGGCTTCAGCAGAACTGAAGCGTTTACGTAAACTTGTAGCCAGTGATGAAGTTTGTAACTTTTTAGCTTCAGAAGGCATTAACTGGAAATTATCCCCTCCTAGAGCACCCAACTTTGGTGGACTTTGGGAGGCAGGAGTAAAGGCCTTCAAATACCATTTAAAAAGAGCAGTAGGTTCCGCTCATCTCACGATCGAAGAATTTCTAATCGTAATAACACAGATCGAAGCGATTTTAAATTCGCGACCGCTTTGTCCCTTGTCCACAGATGCTGACGATCTTCAGGTGTTAACTCCAGGCCACTTTCTCATAGGCAGGCCCCTTAATTTAATTCCTGAACCTAATTTGGTGGAGGTAAAGGATAACTTGCTTAACAAGTGGCAAAGGACTCAAAAATTAACCCAAACGATTTGGAAACGCTGGCAAAACAATTATCTCAGTAATTTACAGGAGAGAAACAAATGGATGTTTAAAAAACAAAATATTTTGCCAGGCATGTTGGTCCTATTAAAGGACACTCAACTCCCACTTTGCACCTGGTCTCTAGGTTGCATTAGTAAGGTAATCCCAGGTACTGACGGAATGGTCAGAGTAGTAGAACTACGCACCGCTAAGGGCAATTTTAAACGTTCTGTTAACCAAATAAGCATATTACCCATAAATGACAATGATTAACAAAAATCTGGACTGTAATTGTGTTTCATTGTGTATTAATTGTGTTTATTTTATTTCTTTGCTTATAATCTGTACTATGTTGTGTTTTTTTTTTTTTTTTTTTTTTTTTTTTTTTTTTTTTTTTAATCTGTATTGCATTTTATACATATTGAAATATAATATTTCAACGCCGGGCGGGATGTTCCGTACCTGTAACAAACATTGTAATTCGCCTTTGGCGACGGAACACCACCCCCGCATCTATGCCAATTGGCAATCAATCCTTTTAATGTAACCCTTTCGTTGAACCCGGATCACGGGTTGAGTACGCATGAGTGTAAGAGGAACAACCTCTGCGGCAACAAGTCGCCATTAGTCTTCATTAAAACATTTATGTTAACAGTCCGCTAATTTCTCTTTTAATTTAGAACACCTCCGTACAGTACCCCTTTCCCAGACAACAACAAAAAAAAAAGATTCATTTTCTCTCTGTGTTTCATTATTTTAAACTGTTTGAAAAGAATAAATTTTATTTTTTTCAGAGTCAGAGAAAAAGAAAATTAGGGGGCAATTGCATTTTCTTGCTTCCCTTGTGGGCAATGAGCTTAGAAAAATGCGTAATTTTTATTAATTTACACGTAATTGTCTGTGCAAAAGAAATTACGGCGCAAACAATTCTGACACGTTCATTTCGATACGAATACGAGCGTAAACAAACAAACACGACTGTCCCTCCCTTCCCCCAACCTGCAAATATACGCATGCGCAAGCCAAGTTCTTATGCCGTAGTGTGGACGCAATTTTTTCGATTCTTGGACCTGAAAGACCCAACAGACCTGACAGGCCACATAGTGTAAACGCAGCATTACAGTATTGCTCGAACGTCACTCGGGTAAGACGAATTTGTTTCTTCGTTACTAAAAGCTTGCAGAAACCACACATTTCTAACTATAACTTTTGCTGTATTTAGCGGACATATCACAATTATACAAGGTAGATATTTTAATACAAAATGAGTGGTTTTAGAAAATATTTTTAATTTATTGTGTCCAATAATAGTAATAATATTAAATAAAATTGTCAAGGGGTTCAATAATAGAAAATTTGATTTTCAAAATTTCTAGTATGAATTCAGAATTTCTGTATCAAAAAAAGGACCAAAATGAGAACCGTGACACCATGTTGGAAACTACTGGTTCGGACTCTTATCTAGCAGATCTGTCTCTGCTCCATTGGCATAAAAATACATTAATTTGTAAACCATAGAGTACCATGGGGTTAAGGGCTCCGCCTTAGAAGTTCTTCCCAAAAAGGGCTCCGCGAGCCCAAAAGTTTGGGAACCACTGCTATAGAGCAACTCATAAAAAAAAAAAGTCAGTCAAATACCGTGAAAATTCAGAAAGATTTCGGCAATATAGTGAGCGAATTTTTAGTTGATCTCTAAAAGCTGCTGAATGATAAGGGATTTTCCACAAATAGTCATTTTTACTTTCTTCTATCTTTACAAGAAGAAAGTATTGGATTCATGAAAATTTTCGAATTCCGGTTTTCGACGGATTTACACGTTTTAGGGGTCAGAGATTCCAAAAAACATGTTTTTACAAAATGTCTGTCTGTGACTCTGTGAGTCTGTCTGTCTGTCTGTGACACAAATTTTGTGGGCGCTCTATCTCAAGAACCAATGCACGGAATTTAATAAAAATTGATATTCAGTTAGTCCCTAATACAAATTGATGCTGATTAGTTTTTGGTGTAAATCGCTCAACAGGTGGCGCTGCTATGCTGCATTTTTCACGATTTTTGCAATAGCTCTATCTCAAGAACTAATGCACGGATTTCAATCAAACTTCAGATTTAGTTAGTCCTTGATATGAATTGATGATGATTACGTTTTGGTGTAAATCGCCCAACAGGTGGCGCTGTTATGATGAATTTTGCAGGATTTACACGATTTCCCCAATAGCTCTATCTCAAGAACTAATGCACGGATTTCGATCAAACTTCAGATTTAGTTAGTCCTTGATATGAATTGATGATGATTACGTTTTGGTGTAAATCGCCCAACAGGTGGCGCTGTTATGATGAATTTTGCAGGATTTACATGATTTCCCCAATAGCTCTATCTTAAGAACTAACGCACGGATTTTCATCAAACTTCAGATTCAGTTAGTCCTTGATATGACTTGCTACTGATTATGTGTTGGCGTAAATCGCCCAACAGGTGGCGCTTCTCTGCTGCCTTTTTCACGATTGCCTCAATAGCTCTATCAATAGAACTAATGGACGAATTTTCATCTAACTTCAGATTTAGTTGTATGTTGACACAAGTTGTTGTTAATTAGATTTTGGTGTTAATCACCCAATAGGTGGCGCTGCTATGCAGGAATTTTCACGATTTTCGTTATTGCTCTATCTCAAAAACTAATGTACGGATTTTCTCCAAACTTCAGATTCAGTCAGACGTTGACATAAATTGTTGCTGATTAGGATTTGGTATAAATCACACAATAGGTGGCGCTGCTACGCAGCATTTTTCTGAATTTAGACGATTTCAGCGATAGTCATATCTCAAGAACTAACGCACGGAATTTCATATCGTTAGAATCCTCATGAGATGCATAGATTGCCATTTAATTTTGGCAGTGTGATAGCGGATTTTGAAGTATTAACATGTATGAGATAGAAGAAAGTTTTGGGATTGGTACATCCGACTAGTTTATTATCTGTCTTTCAGCAAAGGAGTTTGTACTTAATGAATGTCAACGAGTAGATTTAGAAGAAATTCTTAGATTTTGATACTTCTTTTTTTCTTGAAATAGGCTCGCTCTGGCGATTTTCCAAGAAGAACTAAAGCATCCATAAACAAGGAAAAGTAAAAAATAAAAACGGCAATTTATGGAAAAGCCCTTATCATTTAGCTGTTTTTAGAAAACAACTAAAAATCAGCTCAGTCTATTGCCGATATCTTTCTAAATTTTCACGATATTTGATTGGCTTTTTTTTTTATGAGTTGCTCCATAGAGTTGATTATCAAATCATGAAAAAAAGAAAATTATCCTGCGCGCATGCGCAGATAAATATTATTCAACCAACTGCTCATATTTCATCAGATGTTTACTATATTTACATTCAAGTTACACCATATTATTTCAACTACATTTTGTCCAATTTTTTGAAACTGGCATTAAATTTGATTTAAAAAAAAACTCAACATGATATAAACAAAAAACCTGCAAAAATGTTTTGAACTTTAAAAAAAATCGATATATCTCCAAAATATACGTTTTATTCTTCCATAAATGAATACATATATTGTACAATATCCATATATTCGTAAGCTAACAGCGATAGCTTATTTCGTGCATTTTATTTTACAGGGTGATCCTAGACATTCATCTTCTTCTTTGATTTTTTGTTGGTCCCCTAATTGTCCTTCTGATCAAACCGCCGTTGATAAATATGAAGTCGAACATATTCTTCATAATCCTGAAGTTTCAGAAAAATCCCACAAATATACAGTAGAACCTCGATTATCCGAAGTAATTAGGACCGACGATCTTTCGGAAAATCGAAATTTTGGGATAATCGAGAATGCTTCAATTTTAAGATTAAGGACAAATATATGCGGTATTTCTTATTATGATAACAAGTGCTTAATAAAAATAAAGCAATAGCAAAATAGAAACGAGAATAAATTACCCGAATTTTAATTTTGAAATTAAGTACCTTTTACATATTTCACAAGGGTTTGAAACAAAGTTTTGTTTTTCGCTATGCTTTACAGCTCTATCACGAAGTTTACTTTTAATACTATTAATTCACCAGTATCACAGTCTTTCTGCTGCTCCAGCAATGCCAAACTTTTTGCAAAAGATTCAGAATTGCTAATTTGTTCGTTTTATTCGCCTGATAGACCTCATTCGTACATTCCGGTTGTCCCTCCTCTTACTGTGTTCCAGTTCACTCCGCAGTTTACTGGAGCTCAAGTTAAATTCAAAAGAAATCTAAAAAACGGGATCTGAAATATTTATCTGTTGTCGTGGTTTGTAAAGGACCGCTTGCACACAAGAAATGGGATAGTAAAAAAAAAAAGGTTTTTAAATGGATTTGGTTAACCGAGAGTTTCGGTTAAAAGAGTTTCGGATAAAAGAGATTCTACTGTACCTTTAAATATTCGACAAAATGTCTAAAATTGAAAGTGTCCGATCATTAATGGCCATATAGTGTATATGGCATCTGTTTGCAGGCTTGGTTCATTGCAGGAATGAGTAAAACAGATTTCATGCACCTTCTAAATGGATTAACTCATTTTTTACTTTCTTCTATCTTTACAAGAAGAAAGTATTGGATTCGGGAAAATTTTCGAATCCCGGTTTTCGACGGATTTACACGTTTTAGGGGTCAGATATTCCGAAAAACATGTTTTTACAAAATGTCTGTCTGTGAACCTGTATGTGACGCAAATTTTGTGGGCGCTCTATCCCAAGAACTAAAGCACGGAATTTAATAAAAATTTATATTCAGGTAGTCCCTGATATAGGTTGGTGCTGAATAGTTTTTGGTGTAAATCGCTCAACAGGTGCCGCTGCTATGCAACATTTTTCCCGATTTCCACAATAGCGCAATCTCCAGAACTAATGCACGGATTTTCACCAAACTTCAGATTCAGTTAGTCCTTGACAGGAATTCACATTTTATACCTTTTGGTGTAAATCGATCAACAGGTGGCGCTGCTATGCAGCATTATTTGTAATTTCCGCAATAGCTCTATCTCAAGAACTAATGCTTGGATTTTCAACAAACTTCAGATTCAGGTATGCCTGGGTATGAATTAGTACTGTTTAGTTTTTTCTGTAAATCGCTCAATAGGTGACGCTGCTATGCAACATATTTCACGATTTCCACAATAGCTCAATCTCCAGAACTAATGCACGGATTTTCATCAAACTTCAGATTCAGTTAGTCCTTGACATGAGTTGACGTTTTATAGATTTTGGTGTAAATCGCTCCACAGGTGGCGCTGCTATGCTGAATTTTTTGCAATTTCCGTTATAGCTCTATCTCGAGAACTAATGCACGAATTTTCATCAAACTTCAAATTCAGATATACTTTGATATCAATTGGTGCTAAATTGATTTAATTTCTTGTACTATTTAAATGATTTAATTGACGTGATTTATATAGAAGAAAGTTTTGTGATGGCCCCAACATACTAGTTTCAAAGTGGACTTGGTTTAATAAGGTTGTGAGCCCTCATACACTATAGTTTTGTGATGGTCCCAATATAGTAATTTTAATGTTCAAAGGCTGGCTCTATGTAATACTACAATTCAATAATAACAAAAAAAAAAAAAAAAAATGCAATTTAACAAATTACAACGACCATTTAGAAAATGATTTTTTCAAAGACTAAAATTTAAGACATAAAAAATCGCACGGAGTTGATCATACATTACGTACGCCATGAATTAAACATTAATAGTGTTATTACACGTAAAAATTGCAAGCGACAAAAATCGCCAGCGACCCGTGAGATTTCTTAAAACTTACATATTATCCACCTGAAACTTACGTATTATCCAAGCATTTCATTGGCTATTCAGGAAAATTGCAAGCGACAAAAATCGCCTGCCACCCGTCAGATTTCTTAAAACTTACGTATTATCCACCTGAAACTTGTGTATTATCCAAGCATTTCTTTGGCTGTTCGGGAAAAGGCTTTCCTATCGACCAATTTTAAAGGAAATTTCATTCTTAAACTTCTAAACATCCCACAATATTACTTTTTACACCGTCGTATAGAGAAAAAAATGTACTTTTAAATGCAATTTGTTTAAAAGCTGTATCTCAATTTGTTTCTGAGTTATTAATTTTTTTTTTTTTTTTTTTTGTAGTTTTTAGTATTTTTTTGTCATAGTGGTAACAGAAGTATCCATCTCTGTTGAAAGTAAAGGGAAATACAGATTACTGTATAGACCAATAAGAAAACGAACAAAATGCAGATTAAACCAATAAAAAGCTTCAGATATGCTTTTGATTTCCTACCCTGACGAGGACAATAACCATTTTTCCAAATGGTAGAAAAAAAAAATCTATCATAAAGCATATATAACTACATACCATAACCATAACCCTTTTTATAACATAGGAAAATTGACTGCGATGTTTCTTTAATTGAGTTATGACTTAAATCCAATTCTTGTATGTTAGCGAAAGACTGAAAGTGATCCATAGAAAATCCAATTCCATCTGCTTTACAGCGAAAATAATTGGGACTTGCCATGTCTTGCACATTCTCTAATCTAAGTTGCAGAGCAGAACCAATATGTGAGATGTTGTTATGGTACAGGAAAATAAACTGAAATAAAAAACATATTTTGTTATTAGATAGTTTGGTGGTTATTAGAAAAAAAATCTTTGTTAAATATTTCTCTGTTTAAAAACTAGTTCGATGTGACAATCCCAAAATTTCATTCTATCTCAAACATATTAATACTTCAAAAAGTAGTTATAAATGTTAATACTTCGATATTATTAGTTGAATACTGTACCAGCTTTGATTTTCATCTTAAATTTCCGCTTCAGTCAATGAAAAGGATTAAAATCGTGTTGATCTCGATCATGATCTTTATTAAAATCAATAGTTTTTCGTTATTATGTTGTACATTATCTCTTTTCGAATAGCCGGCTCAGCAGGACGCGAGTTCCCGTAGCCGCATGAGCCGCCGATGGACAATACAGCTATGAAAAATCCAGAAAATTATACAAAAATCGCTATCAAATTATATAAAAATCGCACCTTTTCCGGTCGAATATTTCCAAATTCGAGGAGGACCTGCTGGCAGTAGCCAAAAACGCACAAAAAAAATTTGGTTCAATTCTATAGAAAGCTTCATACGTTTTTTGATGGTACAATAAAGAAAATGGAACGAAACCCCTTCCAACAGAATTTTTTCAAATTCAGGAAGGACCTGCTTGGAGACACATGGACATGCGAACACACGGGCAGACAGACATTTTATATAAACATGTTTTTGGTTATCTCTGACACCTAAAACGTGTAAATCAGTCGAAAAAAATTTGATTACAATGCTTTCTTCTATTGAAGATGGAAGAAAGTAATAGAGAAAACAAACTTGAATGTTAGGATCTCAGTCATTGTGATTGATGTCTTTTTACATGCTTTCTTTTAGCTTACAATTATGTTTGTAAGTAGTCAGTGAAATCTTGTGACTCATTTTTCACCCACTCCCTGTTGACATAGAGCTTTAAAATTTGTAATATATATGTATTCCTGAGAGCAATTCATGGATTGGACATTGATTTTTTTTTCAATTTGATCCCTAAGGAGGACAACGGGTAGGAGTAACGATTGATTTCCAATGAGAAATCACCCTCATAGCATGCAATGTCACAGTGAGTCACTATGGTCACGTCACATCTGTGACCAAAATGCCACCACTCAGTGATGTCACATTGTGACTGAGATGTGAACTTCTTAGAAAACTTTAAACAATTACAAAAAATCTTCAAAACATGTTACTTATTGTAAAATTTAATTTTTCTGGCAATTAAAAAAAATTGCAACGTCACTGTTATGTCACTGCATGTAACGTACGTCACGTCACATATGTGACAAAAAAACCACCATATTGTAAATCACAGTGTGACAAAAATATTAACTTCAAAAAATTTTTTTAATGAAGAGAAATATTTAAAACATGCCCTTAGTTACAGCGGCATAAGGAATGAATATATATTAGTGGACAGCAAATAGTAAATTCGGACACAAAAAGAAGGGGGAGGGGAGAAAAAGAAAAATGCACGGTACAAGTATCAACAAACTAGATTTCCATGCTGTATTTTATCAATTTGATATCTAAGACAGTGACAGTATACTTTTTCATGATTTCAATTTTATCTAGCATTGCAATTTAATATATTAATACTTCACGGATTGTTATTATTATAAAAGTATTTCTCAGAAAAATGCTACGTGCTGGAGCAATTTGGATAACATATTTAGAATTAGAAATATTAAATATATACACTTTACATATTTAGTTTGCAGGGAGGAAATTTTTTAATTTTTTTGCCGACCACTGGTCGAAACACTTCTGTGGTTTCAAACTAAAAATTTTCTACTACAGTTAAGTCTGGAGATTTTAATGAGCACGCAGAAAGAATCTTCAGAGTTTAGTCATATATGCATTTATTGCTTTATAATTTGCATTCAAGTCATATTATTTCCTGTTAATCTATTTTTAGTAACTGTTTTTTTTTTTTAATTTTACATCTTTCAGCCTTTTTAAATAAAATTAGCATTTTCCGAAAAAAAAAACATATATACAAAATTTATGCAAAACACATGATATAATTAATTTTTCGCATTTCCAATTTGTGTTTTAGAGATATGACTTTTAAAAAAGTTATTTTACAAATTGTTTTATTCTGCAGAAAATTAACATGAAAAGATTGACAGATTGACAAAGAAAAATTTTTTATCCTCGAAAACATTTTTTTTATTTATTAAGAAGATATTTTTTATTTATTACGTGTGAAACAAACTTTACTTTAAAAAAAGGGGGGGTGGTGGTATTATTACCCTTCAATTTATTTTTACACATTTTAAAAATTTAAGCAATGTTTTATCTAATAAACTTCCATTTTCAAATGAATTTTTTTGAAACTGATAAAAAAGAAATGGTAAAATGCATTGGAAAATTCTTCAAATAGAAAATTTTAATTACAGACTGACTCATAAAACTATCGCGCATGAAAGTTAGGACTGCAAATAAACAGTAAAATCACCTGCTGAAGATCGTCTGCGTCGGATATGACCGCAACCGCAGGGTAAACAGAGAACTTTTTGTAATACACGCGGGAAAAGAACATCACGAAGTCTACACTGTCAGATTTTGTTTATGCTTTTTTAAATGTAAGAGAAAGACGTCTGCCATTTTCGGGTAAAAATACTCGGATATTATTAATTTATAGCATAAAAGGTGTCTTATTTAATTTAAATTTTTTATTTCTGTTTTGTATATTATGATTATGAATTAAATAGTTTTATGTTATACATATAGAAAGAGACTGATCTGGTATTGTTTTGAAGCGAAATTTTCCTATTCGATTCTATTTCGTAAAATGTGTTAATCTGCCATCGCTCAAAAAAAAAAAAAAAAAAAAAGCTGACGCAGAAATTCATGCCTACATTCATAGTGGGATCAATATAAACATTAATTTGTAGTTACTTGAGATTGAGACAGTGATGTGGCATTTTTTTCGGCTTCTTACTTTTTTTCTGATTACTAACACTCATATAACAGTATTTATCGTCATTATTGTTTTGGAGTTAAATATTATATTCGAATATTATTATATTACGAAACTGTTTCAGTTTAGAAATTAACATTATAGTGGGAAAATGTCATTTTACATATTATAGTAGTGAAACTTTTGAAAGACTTTTTTTTTTTCATTGCTAATAATATTTTAAATTATTATTTAAAATCCTAAATCTTCATACCAATGTTTTCAGATTTAACATTTGCCAAAATTACAAAATAATAGGAATTCCTTATAACATATGGAAAGATTTTTGAGAAATTGTTAAATCTAATAATGCATTTAATTCATCTATTGTAGTTTGTTGTTGTTTAATAGTACAATTAAAAATACTAATTATTATTTTTAGTGTTTTTCAAATTGGTATATTTATTTATTTATTTTTAATTGTAGGTAAGCATTTTTTTTTTTGTTTTTCTATCTGTGATTTTAATCAAACATTTGCAGGAGATGGGCGCCGGTAAGGATCGAACCGGAGAAACCACGGTCAGAAAGCGAGATCTTATGTGCCGAGCAAAAGGCTAGCTTGATCGCTTCCTGCGAGAAACTCGTTTTACTGACCGCGCAAGATGGCGTCGCCACAGTACTCCACCCCCAGTGAGAAGAGCATCTCGTTGATGCTGTACGAGCGATGTGCACTCGTGTTGCGTTGGCAGTTGCCAGGTGATGCTGTCGTGCTGCCGTGCGCATGTGTGTGCCCCCGAAGATGCGCGGCGTGACAGGCTTTGTGCTATGAGAGTTGTCATAGGCTTTGCGTGCTGTGAGCGTTTCACAGGCTTTGCTTGTGTGCTATGATAGTTTCAGAGGCTTTTGATTGCTGGGGTTGTTTTCAGTGCTGCCATCTGTTGGTCTCGAAAAGAGATGATGATGTTTGTGAAGGTGCGTGTTCGTTTGTCCAAGGTCACCAATACAGGTGATGAGCGCCGAGAAGGATCGAACCGGAGAACCCACGGTCAGAAAGCGAGATCTTGCGTACCGAGCAAAAGGCTAGCTCGATCGCTTCCTGCGAGAAACTCGTTTTACTGACCGCGCAAGATGGCGTCGCCACACATTTAATTATAGACATTCAGAATCAGTTATTAAATTTTCTTTAAAATGTTTTTCAAACAATAAAAATAGTTCATATGCAGTCATTTATTTTACTTTTATATTTCCTTTTTATATATTTTATATAGTTCAGATACTATATTGTATCCGAAATACAATTCATTAGTGATGATTGCTGGAAATGCATTTTTAATTATGATATGCGCTTTTATGATTCACTATATTTATGCATAGTATATGGTGTATATAAATGCTATAATTCATATACAGGGCTACACAAAAGTATTCGCAAGGGTTACTGGGTATGAGCGCAAGTTACTTAAAGGCGGTTTTTAAATGAATTGTGCATTTTTACGCTGAACTGAATTTAATTTACTGTTTGTAGAATATAGATAAAATGATATACAGGGTCATGCAAAGAATTGGATACATGGCCGTCTATAAATTATAATTTCTGGAAATGTGATTTCAGCTGTTTTAAGTGTGTTTTAGTTTGAATTAAATTTTAACTAAACGGTGGCGTGTAATGAAGGTTCTAGGTCAACTACAGGGTTGTACAAAAGTATTAAAGTATGTTTTCATATATTAGTATAAATTGCTGAAAGAGAGTTTCAACATGTTATGCGTTTTCTTGCTAAACTAAATTATCCCATTATATAATATATATCAACCTACAGATCAAATACAGAGCTGTTCAAAAGAATTGGAAAACCTATTTAGCTATGGACAGAAACTGCGGAAATCAGCTTTTCAAATGTTTTATGCGTTTTCTAAAATGTTTACTTAGTTATCTTATTTACCTTATTTCCCTAAATAACGAAGTTTTGTTAAAGCATTCGGGAAGTGTTGGAAAGTGTTTTATAATCTATGCTTAAAGCATGATTTTTCTTACTTGTTTTTTCTATTTCCCAGATCAGTCTTTTCCTATAGAATATACCAAATCTATTTAGCTCATATTCACAAAATACAATATACTCGGAAATAAAAAATTTAAATAAATATGGCTTACGTCGTATTTAAGAAAGCAAAGATTAATCACAACCACAACACCTTAAAATCTTACACATTCTTAATATCAAGCTTGAACTCAAGATCAAGCTTAGAACTTAATAAAAAAAGATGTCAGTTGAAAAACATTGTTTTTTAAGTGGAAAATTAAAACTATTTTAGAAGAACAGGACTCCAAAATAGCTATATTTTGCTAAAAAGTACGGTAAAAAGATACGATTTTATATCTCAAACAAAACTTTATTTTAAAATTGTGCATTTTAAAATTCATCAGAGTATTAATACTTGGAAATTGTTCCACAGAGAAATATTCGGTTTGCATACAATTTTCAAGTGAAAATCAAATTTTAAATTAATTGCTTAAAAGGCACAAAGGCCAACCTAGTGAAAAGATTCCAGGCCGGGACTCGAACCCGTGCCATCAGTATAGCGCACTGATATTCTACCGACTAAACCACATGGAACGACACTCAGCCTGGAAAATTTCTCGCTATTACATGTTGGCAAGGCTACAAAAGCAGCATAAGATGGAATATTTATCGTGAGCCACCGACATGAAACAAACAGGAAACTTAATTCAATCCAGCATCGATTGAATCTATATTAATACTTGGACATTTTTCCAGAGAGAAACATTCGCCTTGCATACAATATTTCAAATGAAAATCAAATTTCAAATTAAAATTGCCTTTTAAGCATGTAAAGCGAATGGTTCTCTCTGGAAAAATTTCCAAGTATTAATATAGATTCAATCGATGCTGGATTTAATAAAGTTTCGTGTTCGCTCCATTTCGGTGGCTCACGATAAATATTCCATCTTATGCTGCTTTTGTAGCCTTGCCAACATGTAATTGTGTGAAATTTTCCAGGCTGGGTATCGTTCCATGTGGTTTAGTCGGTAGAATGTCAGTGCGCTATACTGATGGCCCGGGTTCGAGTCCCGGCATGGAATCTTTTTCCCTAGGTTGGCCTTTGCGCTTTTTAAGAAATTAATGTGAAATTTGATTTTCATTTGAAATCATCACAGTGTTTATGACAAGTTCGTCACAAATGACACATATTTTACAAATTGGTCACAATGTGACTTCAAAGCATTGTCGCTTTCGTCACATGTTCGTCACAAAATTAATGCCAAAGTAGTCACAAATGTCACACTTTTCACAAATTTGTCACAATGTGACGTCACAAACGACCTCTAAAACGGCCATAACGACTTCGCATTCTAGTCACTATGACGTCACATCGACGGTCACAAAGTCACAGTGTGAATTCAGAACGACGTCGCCGTGACGTGACCATGCCTTACGGGCAGTGTCAGCTTCAACAATGCGTATTTGTTGAAAAGTATAATACTAATGGCAGGGTTACTGCAATAGCTTCAAATTTAGGCGAACTTGCTGAAGTACCGCTAAATTTCGCGACAAAAATAAGTTGCCATATATCCATACATGAAGCTAATTTGGCCTTATCTCTCCCCCGCCACAATATGTGTATACTATATATGCATAATTCATAGTTTTATTTCATTTAAAGTTTACATATTGTGGTAATGATTGAGATTACTTTAGGAATTTTTTTAACTATATATATACATATATATATATATATATATATACTAGGAGGCTTTGGCCCCTGCAAGCTACGCTCGCCAACCCCCGTTCAGACACCGCAGAATCTAAAAACACGCTAATCTGATGGGTTTTAAAAACATTAGAGAAGGTTGAATTATACTGAAAAAAGCTGTGCAGCCGTATTCTCTAGCATGCATTTTTATGCTCCGCACAAATGACGCAATCCGATTGGAGCGCCTCTAACATTTTGTAATTTTAATCAGCATCTTTTCGTTAACAACATATCCAAATTTCATACGGATAGGTTAATTTTTGAACGAGTTATCGCTCTTTTTAACACTTTCCAACAAAGTTGAAAAGTGTTTGTCTGGCCGTCTGGCCGTCTGTACGCGCTCTAACTCCCGTAAATATACTCGAATCGTTCTGAAATTTTTGAATGTTAGTGACCTCTACCATAGCACGAACCCTATTGCAAATGAACTTTGTACCATGTTTAGTTAATTTACAGGGGCAGTCAAAAGTTTTCCGTTACATTACGGCCTATGGGAAAAGTTCGTTTAAAATTATTTTTAATGATGTTACATGCTTTCAAACTAATAAAATTTATATTCATTTATCAAGTGCATTAAAATATGCATTCCGTAGAATATGCGCTGCAAAGAATAAATATTGTTCATTTACAGGACCGCACAAAAGAATTCCGTTACATAATGATATACGGGTGGAGGGAATTTTTTCCGGCGTATTTTAATTATGTTAAATTATTTCATGTATAACGGAATGGATATACGTCACTGAGGTTTACTATAACTTATTTCATGTATAATACGAAGTACACAGCATTTACAGGGACACATCAAAGATTTCAGGTACTATATTGTATCCGAAGTATTGTACGGTAGCGATGATGGCTGGAAATGCATTTTTAATTATGTTATGCGCTTTTATGTTTCACTATATTTATGCATTGTATATGATGTGTATAAATGCCTGTAATTCATATACAGGGCTACACAAAAGAATTCGTAATGGTTACTGGGTATGATTGTAAATTGCTTAAAGGTGGTTTTTAAATGAGTTATGCATTTTTACGCTGAACTGCATTTTGTTTACTAAGAAATATTTGTAGATAAAATTATAAAACATAGATAAAATTATATACAGGGTCACGCAAAGAATTGGATACATTGCCGTCTATAAATGATAATTTCTGAAAATGTGATCCCAGTAGTTTTAAGAGTGTTTTACTTTGAATTAAACTTTAGCTAAATAGTGGCGTGTAATAAAGGTACTAAGTTAACTACAGGGTTGTACAAAAGTATACAAGTATATTTCCATCTATTAGTATACATTGCTGAAAGAGGAATTTCAACCTGTTATTCCTTTTCTTGTTAAACTAAATTTCCCCATTATATAGCATATATATCAACCTACAGATCAAATACAGAGATGTTCAAAAGAATTGGAATACATATTTGATATGGATGGTAACTGCTGAAATCAGTTTTTCAAATGTTTTATACGTTTTCTAAAATGTTTACTTAGTTTTTCTATATAGTACATTATTTCCCTAAATAACGAAGTTTTGTTAAAGCATACAGGAAGTGTTTCATAATCTATGCTTAACGCATGATTTTTCTTACTTGTTGTGATTTTTCCTTAATTTTTGGAAACCAGTGTTTTTCTAAAATATACTCTTTTATAAGTTTTAAATGGTTATCTTAAAAATAACGCATAATTTATTGATGGCTATTCATATGTTTTCCCAAAAATTTCCGTTACAATACATAATTATCGCGTGGGCGCCGACCCGATTATGAAAAATGCAACGTTTTTGTTACGCTTTACAGAAAGCTCAAGCAAATGAATTTATTAAAAATATATATAATTTTTTGCTCTGTTTATTTTTGAAAAAGGGAACAGGAAAGAAAAATGAAACATTATTTATGTTATCTTTTTAGGACTTCTAAATGGATTTCTCAACGTATAATCGTAAATTAATTAATATTTAACTATTAATTGATAAAAGTGTATTTATTTTTAATAACATGCTTCATTTTTTATTTATAAATTATTCTCTTCTTTATAACCCTAAAATGTTTCATTGCTGCAGTTTCAGAGCACTTTGACATATTTTGGCTAGCATTTATTGGCGTATCATTAAATCAATTGTTGTTTGATCTCGCATACAATTGTGCAGTCGTGCAAAAAAAAAAAAAAAAAAAAAAAAAAGTAGACTCCCCTTACTAACTCTGCAAAAAATTATCGTAGAAGAAAGTTACTGGTGCCACACGATTGGTAATAAAGTATACTTTTAAATGATGTATATAAAATTTGCTTAGGGGGGCATCTACATATTGAAACGAACCATAACTTTGTTTTTTTTTCAATAGCAGCACACAATTCTGACAGCATAAATGAACTCTACACCCTTTAATTACCCTAAAAACAAATTTTTATGCAAGTCGTACGATAAGTTTCCGAGAAATTAATTATTTTAAAACGAGCGTATTTTAGGAGCTGTATCCAAATTGAAGTTCGGTACTCGGTTGTTGACCGAGAGAGCCTCCTTCTTGATCAATGCATCTTAAGTGCTACTCAAGCAGACATTGAAGATTGCCAGATTACAGGATATCACAAGAAATTTCAAAATATCTACTCACTTCTATCATAGACTGCCCCTTAAACCATCATTTTGCCGTTTTTAAAGCATAATTTGAAAATTACTTGGAAGAAAAATGTGAAATTTGGGATTTCCATAAAACAGGACTTAATAAATCTAAATCCATCAAAAAAATGGTAGGTTTCAATTCATAATTTTTTCCAATATTAATTTCATAATTCATGACTCATATCATAAAATTACAAAAATTGCAAATTCAGCGTATTTATGTTTGGGTATTTTAGTATTATTGCTACACAAAAAATTAGCACAATAGGAGTATAATTTCAGGAGATATTAAAAAATATATGAAAATGTAATTTAACATTAGAAACACTCAAATTTGAATGTTTATCATTCAAAAACTTATCATTCAAATGACTTGAAATTTGGTGTCTAGGTATAGCTTGAACCGAAGATTTGAAATATCTTGCTAAAATTGGGTATTGCCTTTGAAAAAAAATGAAGTTTGGTTTCGTTTTAATATGTAGATGCTCCCCCACCCCCCCTAAGCAAATGTTATATACATCCTTTAGAAGTAGACTTTATTTCCAATCGTTCGGTATCAGTAACTTTTTTATACGATAATTTGTAGAGGAGTTAGTAGGGGGTGTTTACTTTTTTTTTTTACACGACTGTACAAGTTACAGCGAGTTTTTAGAGATTCATTACCTGTGACGAGGTAATGGAAAATGCATGAAAATGAATGTATAAATTCGTAGTTAAGTTTTAAAAAAATGTAAAATGTTGTATTTTCATCAGAAACACATCTATGAACAAAATTCTTATAATTCTAGCATATAAAAAAGTGGTTTAAAAATCGATTAAAAAATTCGATCTTTACGCACAAAAACAAAATTGAGTTAAATAAGAGTGTGAAGCTAGAAAACGGGAATTCAGTTTTAAGACTTAAAATACACGCTTTTATTTTATATAAAAGGACGTCATTCGCATCAGATTCCACAATTACGATCCAATCCAAAACAACATTTACAGAAAAGTATGCACATGACGTCACTATCGCAAAATAATATCAAACCCAACAAAAAGCGATAGCGTCATTCAAGAAATCGACAAAAATATTGGCTATCTAATGATTCATATGCCTTCATTTGTTTGTAACATTTATATGGATACTTAAAATTAAATATAGTTTATAATATCTCCATGTTTTATCAGAAATCATTCCTTTACATTTTTCAAAATAGCACGCATTTTAATTACATTTTTTTTTCAGTTCTTATGGAAAAATGCCAACAAAAAGATACAATAATCTACTATTTTCCAACTATTCTTGTTTTAAATTCTAATGAAATGGAGTACTTCAGTTGCCAACATTACAGAAATGGTGTTAAAAACTACAAAATAATAATAATAATAATAATATCTCCAAAATAAATTGAGATGCAGTTTTCAAACAAATTGCATTTAAAAGTATTTTTTTCCCAATACGACGGTGTAAAAATTGAAAATATCTGATGCTTAGAAGTTAAAAGAATTGCAGCAGATTTTATCAGCATTTAACTGTACAATGATGCATCTGCTTTGTTTTACGGCTAGCTTATATAACGGAACGTTATTTTTTAGGGACGACATTGTAATTGTTGCCCAAAATAAATAGCATATCGGGGGCTAAAAAGAATGAAACTTACCGGTGGACGAGTAACAGAGAACAGGTTGTTTACATGTATCAAACTATTGTTGTAGGCGTGGAACCAAACAAGATTCTTCATGGGATCCAAGAGATTTTCAGGAATAAACGTCAATAGATTTTGAGAGAGATCAAGCATTTTGACATTCACCGTGCCCTGCAAAAGTAATGTATCCGTTGAGAGTTGACAAGTATAGGTTTTTCAAACAACTCATTAATGATTCTTATTAAAAGCTTAAATCAAACACTTTGTGCGAATTTTAATAAAAAAGCTAAAATCTTTAACAACGATTTTACGCAAAAATACGTACAGACACGACAAAAAAAAAAATTCCTATACGATCGTTTCGAGGATTCCCGGATCCCCTTCCTCAGTGAGGAAAAAAAAAGAAATAAAGAAATAAAAGAGAATTAAAATGGGTTCGAAGAACCCCTCGATTATAGCCCCGAGTGCTGGCTTATGGACTGATTGAAAAAGTGAAAACAAGAATTTATATATCTTACAGAAATGAAGTAATGGACCAGAACCAACTGAAAAAAAGGAGTCACTGCGCAGGATCCCTCCACATTGGCGAAAGAAAAGGGATGCTGGTCATATCATTCAATAAGGAGGAAGTATGCTTATGAATATAGTGAGCTTCGTAAATTTAGACTTTTACGAATTTTTTTATCGTGTCTGTCCGTATTTGTGCGTAAAATCGTTGTTAAAGGTTTTAGCTTTTTTATTAATGATTCTTATTACCTTATATAAAGAATACGAATTTTTAAATGGAGGTAGTTTAAGTGGGATGTTTTGTTGTCTGCAGTCTGTCTTCATGATATCTGAAACTGTACTATAGTAGTCTACCAACACGCTGCAGTAAAAAATGATTCTTATTACCTTATATCAAGAATATGAATTAAATGGAGGTAGTTTAGGTAGGATGTTTTGTTGTCTGCAGTCTGTCTTCATGATTTTTGAAACTGTACTATAATAGTTTACCAACACGCTGCAGTACAAAATGATTCTTATTACATTATATCAAGAATATGAATTAAATGGAGGTAGTTTAAGTAGGATGTTTTGTTGTCTGCAGTCTGTCTTCATGATTTCTGAAACTGTACTATAGTAGTCTACCAACACGCTGCAGTACAAAATGATTCTTATTACCTTATATCAAGAATATGAATTAAATGGAGGTAGTTTAAGTAGGATGATTTGTTGTCTGCAGTCCGTCTTCATGATTTCTGAAGCTTTACTGCAGTAGTTTAGCATCATGCAGCAGTACATTCTAAGATTAAATTAGCTGCAAAGTTGGTAATACGTAGATAAAGCAAAAAGTAAACAACATTTGTGTGTAACTAAACAAAAAATAACAACTTTACAGAGCAAACATTATTTGCAACAAAACTATATCTAATTGTAATTTTTAGCTCACAGTCTATCAAAGTTTGAGAGCTAATGTGCTCGCAGGCTCTGTATGTATGTACGTCACGCTATAACTCTTGATATAAATATCGGATTTGCTTCAAATTTTTTTCCTAGCTTCATTCTGATAAGGCGTTTCCTTCATTAGATTTGGAGGTACATTTGTTAAGTATAGAGGGGGGGGGGGGACGGGGGGCTAATCCCTTTTTAATTTAGATAAATTGGTTTTTCATGCAGGATTATCCGATTTGCTTCAATTTGGTATATGTTAACTCTAGGATAGATGACCATAGAGGAGAGATGGCCATTCTAAATATTTCCAAAACTTGATAATAGATTGCAACATAAACTTTATTAGTATGAAATAGTTCAACGAGTTTATTTATTGCGACGTGCAGTTGTGTTTTTCGATTATAAAAAGTAAGTGTAATTTTAATGTTTATTTAATTTAGTGGTTGGATATTTTTTTGACTTAGTTATCTGAATGTTTTGCAGTACGTACGTTAAGGTTAGTTGGGGCAACTGGGCCATGATTTTACAATGTGACTCTGGAGCTTCTGACAATTCAGCTTCAAATAACTAATGTTCATTTGAATTAAAGTCTGAACTTCTGTAAATGTGTTCAGTTAGGTTCCCTCTATCAGACAGAAATGCTCAAAATTACATTTTAATATTTAAAAATATAAAAATATCCATATTTCATCTTTCTTTCCTCATGGGTCCAGTTGCCCCAAAAAATGGGGTAACTGGACCAGGGGGTTCTATGTTCCACACGCGTTTATATTTTTTCATATCGGATATCAGGTCCTGTTTGGAAAAATGTAAACAACTTAAAAAAATTTAAACCAGGCAGATCATGTAAATTATATGTCAATAAACAGCGTTGTAAGGGAAACCTTTGAGGTCAATGTGTCTAAAAAAAGCACTAAAAGTAAAATATTAGATTTATTTTTACCAAAATCATAAAACTTAAGTAATTACTTATGTACTTTAGTATAGATAATAAGTATAAAAGTCACATGGGTATTTTAAGGAAAAAAATAGCAAGGTAAATCTATGAACAAACGGCTACGTAAGTACTTAAGTACTTTATCTTTATTCAGGGGTCGCATTATATAGGGAAAATTTTATTGATCCTACCAGAACCCATATAGTAAGGTGCGGTGAAGATATTATTTTCAAAATAGTGGTAGGAACGATAAAAGATTCTCTATAGAATGCGACTAGCCCTCTGTATAGTACAATTTCAAGGTCTGGCTATCTCGCTTTCAGGGGCAAGGTACTTGCATTCGTAAAATGTTGAAATAATTTAATGACACCATTATTTACAAGAGAATCTATCTGAAAACAAGTAAAAGTATATTTTCGCGTACTTAATAAAAGTAAAATTTTAATTATAAAATTCGGGTGCCAATGTGGCATATAGGAATTAAAATTAAGTGATGCCATAACGGCATCACCGCCTCTTAAGGGGTCAAGAAATTTGGTTTGATACCACTCAATATGCTTTTTATTAATTTCATTACGTTATTTTAATAAGGTATTCAAACATTTTTCTTTATTGTGAGCAAAAACATTGGAGAAATTTACTTTCCGTAGTAAGAGAAACTAAAAAAATTATTTATAACTATTGGGGTAACTGGATCCAGCATGGTCCAGTTACCCCGCATACATGTCCCAGTTACCCCATTCTTGAAAAATTTATGGGGTAACTGGGACACCGGGCTTACATTTGAAACATGAAGTAAATATGTATAGATACCTAATAATATTAATATAGTTATATGTCTAATCTTTAAAAAAAAAGATTGTTTAATAAAAGTACTTACAGTATTTTAATAAAAATCCGAGGAAGTTCAACCATATTGACGTTGTTTTTAAAAAAAGAAACGTAAATTTTTGACAACCTATCACAGCAAAGTGAGAGTTATGATTGAGTTGATACACGTTGTTTTAGGAAGTAGAGATAAAGGGGCATTGTTCACAAAAGCCAAAACTTAAAAAACACCAACAGTTTTTCATAAAATAGCCTATGGCCCAGTTACCCCAACAAACCTTATATATATTTTTTACTATATGGACTTTTAAGGCACGCATATAATCTAATATATACTTCTAAGCCTAAAAAAAAGACGTACAATGGCTATTGATGCTTTAAATTAGGCGACCATCAGTCCTTCAATTACAGGAGAGATGGCTACATGAAATCGAGGAGAGATGGTCACTTTTAATCAATATTTCAAAATTATACGGAGTGCTGATTTTAACTAAATATAATTAAATTTAAAATAAATATATAACGTTTATGTTTATAAATATATTAATTGATATAATTGTTTAAATTTTAACTAATATAAATATTTTAATAATAATAATAATAATATACTAAGACCTAACGATTTATTTGTTTCAGAACATACTGAAAAACGTCAGAAACTTTCATAACAGAAACTGATAAAGTTGATAAATAAACTAAATTAACGTAATAAATCTAAAATTAACGCAAGAAAAAAAAAATACGACACTTCCAATAGCAAAGAAAACGAAATACATTTAAAACCATCAGATTCTAGAGAATCCGAGTAAATAGAATTGGATTAAGATCACTGTGTTGGCTGTGCAAAACAATATAATGTCACATCCAAAAAGAATGTCTAGATACAATGCATAAGGTAACCTGAAGTGGTTCCCTGAAACCTGTACAAATTACCAAGACCTTTGCCAAACATGTGGTAAGATTTTGCGAAAAATGAAGTATTGAAATTATACTTCAAATTTTGTTTATTCGAGTTTTATTCACTCATTTTCCATCATATAACTGCATCTTTACAAATTGCTATATGTTTTTCGTGATTAACCATATGAAATGTGTTATTTTTTTGCTATTTAACTTCACTTTTTCTTTTTTGTATAGGATGGCCATCTCTCCTCGGCTTGAAGGAGAGATGGCCATCTGCCATTTTAATTTCAATTTTGTTAAACACTTTTTGTTTTCAATATTTAATTATTTTTTGCATAAAATATGATGAGTATATGTATAAGAATTTCAAATAGGCATAAATATTTCTTGTATTTGCATTCTAAGAATTTTTATTTCAATCTTTAAAAACTATGGCCATCTATCCTAGAGTTATCCTACCGATTTATTCTGATAAGGCGCTTCCCTGATTAGATTTGAAGGCTCATTGTTTAAGTATAAAGGGGTGGGGGGGCTAATACTCGTTAATTTATTTTTCAATGAGCATTATTCTTTGAAATAAGAGTATAATATACAATTAGTGTGAATAGCCTGTGAGCTCAATGCCGTCAGTTTAACTGGGCACTTTTCATTTTATTGATATAGTTGTCATTATTATTCAAACCTTAATAAATAGAAAGCAAACACTTCTGAATGTTATTGTTATGCAGGTAAAAAAGATAAAAACAAAAAAAAATCTATACTATTTTATCACCAAATTATCTCTGAGGGGTGCAAGAGGTACCATTCTATAGGAATAGTATCTTCTTTCCAAATATACATGCTGGGCTGCCACTGGCAACAATTTTTATATTCTATTCGCATCACTTTTTTTTTTTTTTTTTTTTTTTACTATATTTCTTTTGCACATGTTGTCGAAGTGTATGACAAGATTTTTGTTTTGATAAAAAGAGACAAGATAGAATTAAAATATAGCCACCAGTGCCAACCCTGTAGATGCAGTTTTTGGAAGGTTGCTTATAATTCGAGTTATTCCCAAGATCCTCCTTTCTTGAATGCTTTTAATATATACCACAGTCTACACATTTGTTCTCTTTCTCTTTCGGTAACTTCGGTTCTAATAACAGATCAACACTGAATGTCAAGGGGCCAACATCCCGTATTAAAAAAGATCAGATCACTGTTTTAAGGCTGGAATAGCCTTTAATGTTGCATTCCTTGAAATATGCTTGGAGCTCTTTGAGTGTTTTTTAAATTTTATTTTCTGGTTAGAACGAGGTGAAATTTGCTTAATTTCAATTTATTCTATTTAGTCAGAATACTCACTGTTCGCCCACTGCCTGATTTTCTTTAGACTCTTCAATTTTTAATTAATAAAAAACAGTTCATTTTTATAGTTTTAGCGAAATCGAAAATTGCATGCTTTTATTAGCATGCAATTTTCGATTTTTATTGCTCTTTTCATAGAAATGTACAATACAAATATGCAGCGTATTTTCTTTTCGAGCAATTTTTATTCGTTTAAATCATTATTTTCAGATTCGTTGGCATATACATATAATATATAAAGTTTTTTTCACCCATTTAATTTGCTTTTTTCCACCTTCAAATGCTCTTTCTTTACATTACCATCTCAAAATTCAACTATTTTATACGCCTGATATGTTAGCTTTTCCGTATCAAATTTCATTCCATTTTAGAATATTCTTTTTCTGTCATAAATTTCTTTTTTAATTTATAGGAAACGCTTTTCAGGTTTTTTTAGAGCCAAATGTAATAGCGATTTTTTTTCATACCCAAATAAAGAGTGCGGTCAAATGCGCTATAATTAGCTAGTGCCCGCTGCTGCATTGAGATTCTTCTGTATCTGCGTGTTCTCGCACTCAGCGATATAAGAGAACGCACGTTCTTAAAGGTTCAACTTTTGCTGTTTTCCTTGCTTTCAAAATCTGTGCAATCATCAGCAATTCTGAAATCTATCTGAGTAAAATTACATAAAAATAATAAGAACTGGATGAAAAATGAGCACGTTTACTAAAAAATGCTTCACTGAGAATGCGCGAATGCAATCAATATATAATGTACAGTCGTGGAAAAAAAAAAAGTAAACACCCCCTACTAACTCCTCAACAAATTATCGTAAAAGAAAGTTACTGGTACCTAACGATTGGGAATAAAGTCTACTTTTAAATGATGTATATAAAATTTGCTTAGGGGTGCATCTACATATTAAAACGAACCATAACTTTATTTTTTCAATGGCAATACCCAATTCTGACAGCATAAATGAACTCTACATCCTTCAGTTAGCCTAAAAACAGATTTTTATGCAATTCGTACCGTAAGTTTCCGAGAAATTAATTATTTTAAAACGAGCGTATTTTAAGGGCTGTACCCAAATTGAAGTTCGTACTCGACTGTTAACCGAGAGAGCCCCCTTCTTGATCAAGGCACCTTATGAATCCTGTTAGATAACGGGACAGCAGAATAAATTTCAAAATATCTACTCACTTCTATCATAGACGGCCCCTTAAAGCATCATTTTTGCCGTTTTAGGTAGCTTTCATTACAAAAAGCTACCTATTGCAGCCGTTCGGAGGAAAGCGATTTCGAAAAATTTTGGAATATTTTCATCGATCATGACCCCCAAACCCCGAAACCACCCTCCGTTCAAAATTGATATATATATATATATCTGACCTATGTCACACTGTAACTCTCGTAATTATGAACCGATTTCAATGTAAATCGGTGTGTACATAGTATTTACCAATGTTTCGACCGAGTTCGTTGGCCAGCTTCATCCGTCGTTTTGTTTCAAAATGGCGGCATTTAAAAGGTTTAAAAAAATTTTAAATTTGAAATAAGGTACCAAAAAATTAAAAATGGAAAAATATTTTTTTCTTATGTATTTGATCTTTATACAAAGATTCCGGAGCAGTTTTTGTTTCGACTATTTCTTAAAAAATGGCTGAGTTATAGCATTTTGAATTTCTAGCGTGGCTGACATTTTGAAACGTCCTGAATTTTGTCACACGATAAAAGACGTATTTACGAACCGATTTCGATGAAATTCGCTGTGTACATAGTACATACCAATGTCTCGACCGAGTTCGTTGGCCAGCTTCATCCGCCATTTTGTTTCAAAATGGCGGCCATTGAAAATTTTTAAAAAAATTTAAAATTTGAAATGTGGTAACAAAAAATTGAAAATGGAAAACTATTTTTTTCTTATGTATTTGACTTTTATACAAAGATTTTGGAGTAGTTTTTGTTTCGTCTATATCTTAAAAAATGGCTGAGTTGCAGTATTTTGAATTTCTAGCGTGGCTGACATTTTGAGACGTCCTGAATTTTGTCACGTGATAAAAGGCGTATTTATGAACCGATTTGAATGTAACTTCGTTTATACATAGTACATACAAATGTCTTGACCGGGTTCGTTGGCCAGCTTCATCCGCCATTTTCTTTAAAAATGGCGGCCATTTAAATTTTTAAGAAAAAATTAAATTTGAAATGCGGTACCAAAAAATTGAAAATTGAAAAAATATTTTCTTATGTGTTTGACCTTGATAAAAAGATTCGGGAGCAGTTTTTGTTTCTGAAAATTTGTTCTTTTGTTTATATCTTAAAAAAATGGTTGAATTATAGCACTTTGAATTTCTAGCATGGCTAACATTTTAAAACTATCTTGTATATGTCACGCGATAACACACGTATTCGCCTATTTCGATGTAAGAAGGCATGTGGATAGTATACACCAATACCTCGACCACGTTCGCTGGCCAGATTCATCAGCCATCTTGTTTCAAAATGGCGGCCATTAAATTAAAAAATGTATATATATTTAAAATGAGGTGACAAAAAATTAGAAATTGAAAAAGGTTTCTTTCTTAAGTATTTGACCTTGATATAAGGATTCAGGAGCATTTTTTGTTTGTCGTTACCTTAAAAAATGGCTCAGATATAGCAGTTTCAATTTCTATTGTGGGTGACATTTTGAAAAATCTGATTTTTTGCATGCGACAGCACTCGTATATATCAACCGATTCCGATGTGAGTGAGCATGTGCACAGCAATTACTAAGTTCTCGACGAAGTTCACTGGTTAGCCTCATCCACCATGTTGTCTTAAAATGGCAGGCACTTTAATAAATCGCCGAATTTGGCAGCCAAATATAAGTTACTTTAAAGAAAAGCAGCTTGGCTAAAGCTGACTAATTTCGCGAAATTCTCATTCATTATATTGTTAAAAATTAGTATTGAATCTCCTATATTCAGTTTCCACTAAATTGAGCTTCGCGTGTTTGAATGATATAAGTTAGCTTTTTTAAAATAAGGAATATGAAAACTACCTCTTCCTCCCGGCACTGGCCGGAAGGACTTTTTTAAGCATATTTTGAAAACTATTTCGAAAAAAAATGTGAAATTTCGGATTTTCATAAAGCAGGACTTAATAAATCTAAATCCATCAAAAAAATTGTATGTTGCAATTCATAATTTTTTCGAATGTTAATTTCATAATTCATAATTCATATCATAAAATTATAAAAATTGCAAATTTCGCATATTTATGTTTGGGCACATTAGCATTATTGCTACACAAAAAATTAGCACATTAGGAGCATAATTTTAGGAGATATAAATAAAAATATGAAAATGTAATTTAACATTGGAAGCACTCAATTTTGAATGTTTACAATTCAAAAACTTATCATTCAAATAACTTGAAATTTGGTGTCTAGGCATAGTTTGAACCGAAGATTTGAAATATTTCGTTAAAATTGGGTATTACCATTGAAAAAATTGAGGTTTGGGTTCGTTTTAATATGTAGATGGCCTCCTAAGCAAACTTTATAGACATCATTTAAAAGTAGACTTTATTTCCAATCGTTTGGTACCAGTAACTTCCGTCTACAATAATTTGTTGAAGAGTTAGTAGGGGTGTTTACTTTTTTTTTTCCACGACTGTACATAATGTATTAGCTAAGTGTATAGCGCAGCTATTGTGAAAGTCTCAAAAACATAGCTTGAAAATTCTGAAAATTATCGTCAATAGAATAAGTTCGAAATCCGTTGTTCCCAAAAGGAAGCAAAAAGATGAGGAGATGTATCCAAATATCTATAAATTAGTGCCAAGATAGCGTACACAATATTGCACGTACTACTATATTTGTATACAACTCCTCAAGTTGCTTCCTTTTGGAAACAACGGATTTCGAGCTTATTCTATAGACGGTAATTTTCAGAATTTTCAAGTTTTGTTTTTGAGACTTTCACAAAAGTTGCTCTATACACTTAGCTAATACGTTATGTACATCATATTTTGATTGCATTCGCGCTTGCACAGTGAAGCATTTTTTAGTAAACCTGCTCACTTTTCATCCAACTTTTAATATTTTTTAAATTCTGATTGCAGGATATTGAGTACAATGTTGTTTGTCATATTTCCTGAAAAGAAAATTTTTTATATACCCTACTATACTTTTATATATTGTACTATTTTATATATATGTGCTATTATTTTTGTGTACTCTCTATAATATACTCTACTATATATGTTATAATACTGCAAATTATAAGCAAAAAACTTGGCAAAATTTGAGACTGTTTTTTAAAAAACCTTATTTCTTTACTAGTATACATGCTATCCCCATAAAAATGAACACAGTTTATTACAATAAGCCTCTTAATCATTTTCTACAGTGTGAACGCTTTTGCTACATTAATCTTTACAGGGTTATCCAAAAGATATTTGTTCTTTTTCAATTTGTTGACGGTCCCCTATGGTGTTTCGGGGAAAAAATTATCGCGGAAATATATGACCTATACTATACTGTTTACACACCTGAAGTTTCAGGATAATTCCTCAGGTATTTTTCTAGCTATTTAACAAAACGTCTAAAATCGCAAGTGACCAATCATCATTGGCCATATGGTGTAGAAGGAAAATTATCTTTTTGTTGCCATTTCCTCATAACAACTGAAAAAAAAATTGTAATTGAAATACGTGTTATTTTGAAAAAGTATAAATGAATGATTTCTGATTAAACATGGAGCTATTATAAATTATATTTAATTATAAGCATCCATATTAATCTCTCTATTCTAAAAAAAAAGTAACTACCGCTGTCACCGCCGCCGGTTTTGATTTTTTTGTGACCGGAGGCCTTTCTTCATTAATATTAACAAAAATAATGCATACAAAAATATGAAAATCGGTGGTTTTATACAGAAATGTTTGATAACACGCTGATGCAGACAGTTTTCAAATCGAAGAATTATTTTAAGAGTTATTTAATGCTAAAGTTGGACAAAATCGTTCCACTAAAAAAGTTTTATAGCAGCAAAAACTATACATGGCAGTGTAATCATTTTTAGATCATTTTATGCGTTAGAATTTGCCGGAGTGCAGATTGCATTAATTTTTTTATTTTGACTCATTTTTTCAGCTTTTATTTCTATTTTAAATTCAAATTTTCAGCATTTCTAGAGATATTTTTTACAGATTTCAGAAAATTGTACTAATTTAAACTGTTGCCAACTGTATAAAAAGCGCAAGCAATAATGTTTGCTTCAAATTAAAAATTTATTTACACGTGACTATTATAAACAGGAAAAAAACTTTCAAATTAGAATTAAATAATTACGTATAAAAAGCAGGAACTTATAAAAAATTACGTCATAAAAAATATACACGTGAATTTTAAAAGAGAAAGGATATTGTAAAATAATAAATTCATTAACATGCGTTAGAAGTCTTAGGAGAAATTACGTCATATTTACGTCACATTATAGTTATTACATAAAATGAACACAAAATAATATTGCAAAAAAGTTTAAATTTAGAAATTGCGCTAGACATTTATTTGATATTTTCAGAATTAATTTAAAATGCCTCATTTAAAAGAACTTTCTTTTCGCTTTGTTAAAAAATACCAGGAGACAAAGACTCTCTTTACTTAATTCCTTTTATATTAGCTTATTTTGAAATGTTGTTACACGTGTATACGTCATCAAGTTATTTTTATTTCGATGTTTTATTTGTGTTTTTATTAATGTTGTACGAATTTATTTGTTCTTTCGTTATTTAAAATAAAAATTATATCAATTTGTATAATTTGGCGAGTGGTTTGGCGATTTATATAATTTGGCGAAATTGGTCGACAGGATAATCAAGTAGTACCGCAGCGGATTTGGTGTTAAAATTTCCCAATCAAAGAAAAATGAACAGAAATTCGTTTATAGGGAGATCGCCACTGTTTTTTAAATTATAATTCAATCTTTCGAAATCTTTTTTAAAGCCGATCAAATTAGCATGCATTTAGAATCTGCGGTGTCTGGACGGGGGTTGGCGAGCGTAGCTCGTAGGGGGCCGAGCCCCCTAGTGTTACAAACAAATGAAGGCACATCAATCATTATACAGTGTGTCCATGTATTATAACCTGACCGACCTTTATTTTCGGAACTGTTGGTCCTAGTTGCATACTTCCAGTTACAAAAATGGCCAAAATTAGGTGGCAGGGTTAAGATAAAAAAAGTTTGAAGCGAAAAAACAATTTAGTGAAGAATTACAGAATCTAAATTTTTATACGGTCCGATAAGTTGTATTTAGTAAAATTTGCCTGTTACACTGGCAAGTAAGGCAAAAAAAGTCCCGTTATTCTACGATTAAAATTGACCGAGTAATAGCTGTTTAAAGTTGGAGTATATTTTTTGCTGCATATTAGGTGTCATTCACAAATTTGGTAGTAATATAATTTCGTCAGATATATTAAAGAAATGGTTGAAAGTAAAATTAGCATTGCAATATAAATTTGAAATCTTTAATCATTCTGACATATTACTGCAAAATGTAAAATTTGTACTGAACATTATAAGAGGATAAAAATAACAGTTTTTTTGTTAAATAAAAGGATGAAAAACAACAGCCTCAATTCTTTCCAAAATGATACATATTTTAAAAGGAGACCGGCTAACTGCGCCGATGCCGACCCTTCTTTGCCTCCCCCTGTATGAACTGCGGTCGGCGTCACGTTGGACCGGATATCATTGTCAACCCCCTCTCTTATACTTATGGGCACGAAGTGACAGCTTTTTTTTGTTAGAAAGACTCTTTTCTGTTGGCCTTGATTCGCTAAATTGGGCGCTTTATCGATAATTTCGGCTATCAATAATGCTTTTTTTAAACTCGCAAAAAGCTTATACACATATATTTTATATATGAGTATAATTTTTTTTTCTTTTTTTTTTTTGTTAATAATAACTATTAAATCACAGAAAAATCGACACTATAAAAATGTATATTCCGCTAATACAATATGCACAAATTGAAAAAAAAAAAAAAAAAAAGGGAAATAAATAGAAGTATGATGATAAAAAAATCCATATATATAACCATGATAGAACATTACAAATCATCATCAAATATTTACACAAGAAATTTAAACGTTGAAGAATTTTTTTTAAATTACTTTAGAAGAGAAAATTTTATGAAGAAATAAAACTTGTTACCTAATAATGCCATTTTTTTCTCCAAGCATATTATTTTTCGTTCAATAATATAATATTTGACATGGGCCAATTATGTATGGAATCAAATATTTTCGTAAGGTTTAAACTAATATCTCATTTACTCTGTCTTTAGATGTTTCATTCTAAGATTCTTCAAGAACCTTAAACATTATTAACATTTATATACAGATATTTAAAGATATTTAATAATTCAATTAATATGCTAGAAATAAATTTCACTTTAATATTATTCTCTGTAGTATTTTGAAAGAAAGATGCTGAGGAAAAACAACAACATTCTAAATGGAAGAATATTCTTGCTGCTGAAATGAGGGTTATGATTATCTGTTACAGGTTATCTCGCGATTTATTTCGGACGCCAATATTTTGCCAAAAATTTTCTCACCAGAGAATAAACATTTATTTTATATTACTACCTATAGTTCTTGCAAAAATGAATACATTTTTAATCTTTTTTTTTATTATTTAATCATTCAATAGATTTTCCATTAAAATAAATAAAATATTCCGTTTTAAACATCATTAGCGCAAAATAAGGTAAGGGAGGAGGGGATTCTACGTCAAATTCCTCCAAGATTATAAACTAATAACATGCATACAGAACTCATTGTGTTAAATAAATACATTATGTGTAAAACCAACGTAAAGAAAAGTATAAACAGCCAAAATTTTTAGCATACAACTGTTTCGTGGCTCCATAATGAGAGCCTTTATTAGAAAAGAAAATTTTTTTTAAAGAAAGAAAAAGAATGCAGCAATAGCAGCAAAGTTGTAATGTTACTGCTACTACTGTTTCTCTGTCTGTCTTTTCTGAAGATTAAGCTTTTAAGCACATAAATGCTCAATTTATATAATGGATGTTTGTGCTTTTCGTTAGTCTTTGGAATGGATCATTTTCTTCTGATGGACTGATGGTTTCCATTATTATGAAACAACCATTATAAATGAAGTGTTAGGTGAAGATGAAAGAGCAGTCGTAAAAAGTTAGAAGTCCGATTTTCTGGACAGAATGGGAAAGAAAAATGGCCATAATTTAAAAAAAAAAAAAAAAAAAAAAAAATGTATATGGGCATTTCCCCCCCACATTCTGACCAGAAAATCAGAGTTCTAACTTTTTACGGCTGCTCTTTCATCTTCACCTAACACTTTCTTTATAAGGGCTGTTTCATAAAAATGGAAGCCATCAGCCCATCAGAAGAAAATAACTCGGTTAAGGCGGAAACTTGGTTAAGCGGGACTCGGATAATCGGGACTCTACTGAGTATTTCATTTAAAAAATGGTCCTTAGAATATTTTTGTTGGTGTTCAGAGGGGGGTCATGATCCCCGTGACCTCCCCCTTGGACGCGTCATTGTAGATTGCATAGTTCAGTATTACATATATTATGATTACATATTTTAAATTTAAAAATAAGTCGGCTATTCGAAAATTAGTAAAATTCTCTTTGTAAATATACTTTCCGGAAGAGAGGGGGGGGGGGGGGGGGCAAAAACCATGTTTGCCCCGGGTGCATAAAAGGCTAGTTTCGGTCCTGTTTAAAAGGTGGCTTGATAAAGCAGCATTGAAACGATGCAAAGTTAAAAAACAAAAGAAAATCACAACATATTTTGTAAAAAAGATGAAGTGTCGTACGTGTCTATCTAATAAAGTGCCCGAAATTACGCAATTGACAAAATAAGTAAGTTGACTCTGTTTATTATTTTCATAAAGAACATGCTTTTTTAACACTATTTCTACCCACATCCAATAACACCTTTCAAAGTTTTGATTTTTATTTATTTTCCTTTTAATTTTTAAAAATAATAAATATTAAAACAACTCTTCAATGTACTAAAAATAATTCGGAATTGTTTGATCTAAAACTTACAAATAAAATATTAATCATAAATCAAAATATGTTAAAAGTTGTCATTTGACATCGGTCAAAATAGTGTTGGCAATAAAATTTTCCACATTTAAAAAGGACTTTGAGGAATTTTAAGGGCTTTCGGTTAAGCCGATTTTCGGATAACCGGGTTTCTACTGCATATATATATATAATGTTATTTTTAAAAGTTACAGAAATTTAATTTTTTTACGGGATTTAAATACTATATATTTAGTAAAATTTTCTTCGTGTACTAATAATTAAACAATAAAAGTTTCATTTTTGTACAAATAAAAGTTACCGGGTTATGATAACTTGAATTTTATGTATTTTCAGCATTTTTTGTCATTGAAAAAGGAAAAACAATTTTTATCCAAATGTTACAAGTCAAAATAAAAATTTTCTTAACAATGGTGTGTTTTTTTTAAATTAACATTAGATATTTCTTGAAATACCTTGAAAGAGCTAACAAAATTTGGGGCGGCAGTTTGCACCGCGCTATTTAAATGAGAAGTCCCCTTCTTTCGTAGTAAATATTAGTAAGTATCCTGTAGTAATATTTTATTTGTATTCATTACGTTGAATATCTCATAAGATATAATGCAATGCTAGATGAATACAGACCTTAAGTATTGTGATTATTGTCGCCAAGATTTACCATGGCCGAATTTGCATCCAGAAGACTTTTTTGGGAAAAATAACTCTTTAAGGCAACCCTCAATAAAATGATGGATTGCTTATCTCACCCCCTTTGAGCGCAGTTCATACAGAAGGGGCCGAAGCTGTAGGCGCAATTTATGATCTCCTCCCACCGTAGGCGCAATTGATGTACACCCTTTTAAAATGCTGTTAGTTTACACTGTCTTTCAAATTTTGGGTTTAGGCATGTTTTTTAGCTTTTCCAAATTGATTCTTTTTTAGCACTAAATCTGAAAATGACCTTCATTTAAAACCATCACGTCAGAAATTTTCTCAAATCGCAAATTTCAAAGTTAAAAACCTAAAAGTTAAAATTGATCCCCCCCCTCTCCTCCGAACCTCATCGGACCCTCGAGCTGTTTAGCTATAAGAAACCCAGTATAAGCCAAAAATCTAGTAAATTATTGAATTAAATAAAATTAAATTGAATAAAAAATCTTACATCTTCTTGAGAATCAGATTTTACGCTATTTTTTAACCTTGAAATTTACGATTTGCAAAAAATTTTGACATGATGGTTAAAAGTGAAGGTAATTTTTTGATTCAGCGTTAAAAATACATAAAATGTAATTATAAAAGTTAAAAAACACAACCATCGCAGGTTTATATTATCTAATCTAAAACTCTTTGTTACACTTCATGACGGTAATCTATCCGAATTTTTTTGTGTTATCCTCTAATATAAGTATGTATAAAGTGGTAAGAGTCGAAAATCATAATAATATTGCATTGTCATCGGATTTAAGTCAGCATGTAAAATTTAATTTCGATCGGACATTTAAAAGTAAGTTAAAGTTCGAGTACAAATTTTAAACTGGAAAGACGATCATTGCAAGTTAAATAAAACCTAGTGAAAATAACATAATTTTAGTTAAAAGAAATCATAATCTCCAATCCTTACAAAATAAAACATATGTTAAAATACAATTATTTTAACTAATCTGAAACTTAACTAATAAAAGTTAATCGTAATATTTGTACGATTTCTTTCAAAGCGCAGATACCTTGAAATAAGTTTAAGTACTTTATACACGACCCCTGAAAACATCGTCGAAATCGTCTGTTTTGATATGGTATAAGTGGTATAAGTCATGAATTTCAAAGTTTCATAACTCGGTCAATATTAATGTTAGATGAATGGGACATTTTTTGTCTTACTTGTTAGTGTCACAGTAAATATTTAGTAAATATCACTTATAGGACCGGGGGGGGGGGGGCGTATAAAAATTTAAATTTCGTAATTTTTAATAAATGTTTTTCTTGACCCAAATCGCATTAAAAATAATTCTTTACCTTATTTAAACCATTTTTGTAATTGGAAGTATGCATCTAGGACCAACGGTTACGAAAATAAAGGTCGGTCAGGTTATACGTGGATACACTGTATAGCCAATTTTTTTGCCTGGGTTACGACATTTCTTTTTACTGGGAATGTGTATTATTCTCAATAGTGACGTCCTATGCATACTTTTCTACAGATGTTCTTTAAGACTGGATCGTAAAAGTGGAATTCTTCAGCAGATGCAAATGACGTCATTTTATATAAAATAGAGGCGTGTATTCCAAATCTTAAACTGAAATATGTTATGTACATTATTTTCACTCCAGCGGCTTTGAAGTTCTTCACAGGTGGAAATGCTTCACTTTTGAAAATAACGGAATTGAAATCACACACGGATAAAAAGCAAAGTTTTTAAAAATTTAGAGTGTCTTTACAGAAGAGCAGTGACCTTAAAGTTAAAATAATATTTGTTTAAGAGTAAGACATTTATTTTACATCACAGTATAAGATGCATTTTTAAATGTAACTAATTTTGTAGGTTTATTATAAATTAATGAAATAGTTCCTTCTTAAACATTTTCTTTCGTCAAAATCAACGGGATACACCTCCTAATAATAATAATATTGTTTTTTTTTTCTCATCAGGGGCGAAACTAAATTCTGAAAAAGAAGAATTCCTGATTCCTACTTATTTTTGTTGTTGTTGTTGTTGTTTTGTATAATTTTGCTATGAAATATTAAACGGGGGAAAAAAAATGATGAATTTTTTTTTTTTTATCTTTGTAAGTGAAAATAGGTTAATCTTTGATAATCAGGCCGTACGTTGTTTGGCATACTTTAACAAATGTGACTTAAACCTTTTATGGCATAAACTATTGCTGAAAAATGTAAAGCATCATTCATGCTTTCAGCGAATACTTGACATGTAATTCGATTACGCATTATTAAGATGCAATAATGCTTTACCTGGCGTTTGTGAAAAGTCTCAAATTGTTTTAACTTAAATTTAAAACTCGTGAAATTGAATTTCAGGATAAAAGACGTCATTTTGACGTAATTATAGTCAAGTGTTTCGGCTTTTAAAATCAGAATACTTGTTTTCTTTAGAAAGTGTAACAGAATATTACGATTCACTTGATAATACGCGGAAAATGCAATAAATAGAAGCAAATGACCTAGAATTTACTGACATTTTATTTCGCGTGGCTTAAAATGATAATAATAATATGGATTAATTTCAGAAGATCAAGAGTTTCCCCTCAGAATAAAACAGCATTAGATAGTGATGTCAATTTATTAGAAATTGCCGTCATATCTTCTAAACGATTATTATTATTATTATATTTTCCCTAAATTATTTTCTTGAAATTGAAACGTCTATAGATTTTTTAACTTCAAAAACATTCAAATGAAGATGCTACATCATTTGAACACACCTTTAGTTAAAGCTTTTTTATATATATATGAAAAATGTGCATTTTCGGATTAGAATGACATCAATTTCGAAAATGCAAAAATATAGCAATTGAGTCTGAATTTTTATTAGCTTATAAAAAGAAAGTACATGTGATATAATTTCTTTTAAATTATTGTACGATTTTTGTTAGTGCGGGCAACACGAAAGAAATGATTGAACTTGAAAATTAAACAAAAGAGATATTTCAATAATGTTAAATTGTGAAAGGTGGTTGAAAAAAGCGGAAAAGAGTGATCTGATATTTTTTTTTAAAGGTGACAGCAACCTTTTCTACGTTCTAAAACTTATGTACAGCAAGTTTCATGCAAATCGGTCAAAAATTAAAGATTTATAAAAGGAACATACACAGAGAGAACGGCTTTTATATATATAGATTTATTTACCTTAAAAACATCCGGATCTATGAAACGGATATGGTTATTCGAAAGGGCTAAGAAAAATATCTCCGTCAAGTTTTGGAGATGTTTTCCTTCCAATGACGTGAGGAGACTTGAGACGATACTTATCCTCTCTATGGAATCCTTTACGAAGCTGAAGTCAGGGATAGCCTTAAAAAAATTAAATTAAAATTCAATGTTTTGTCGTAAAAACACTAATTGGTACTTCAATTATAGCAATACTATGACATTTATTTCAACCCTGATCCTACAAAGGATTTTTACTGCAAACCGTGCCAAACAATGTGATTTGCTATATATTGAACGTGAATAGTTTTACTATTATTATTTATTCGTAACATCGTAAACCATATTAACTTACTATTTTTCTAATTGAAAATATTTATTATTAACCTTTAAGTGGTGAGTTGATTTTTTTATAACGTAACCCCACCTCACCACTTACGTTATAAAAAAATCACCTCACCACTTAAAGGTTTATAACAAATATTTTCAATTCAAAAAATAGTAAGTTAAGATGCTTTACGATGTTACGAGTATAACCTCAAAATTAGATTTCTTGTGCACTCCTTAAAACTTAACGAATGATAACAAAAAAATTTCCTGTGAATTTTGTATTATTTATTTGCATAAAAACAACCGAAAAAGTATTGTAAGTGTACATACATACACAATTAATGTATCTAAATAATACAAAAATTTTGTTTGCTCATATACAATTTCTCTGGGGTGCAAAACACCCCACCTCACATATTAAGGATTAAGCTATAACTTGGCCATATGAGGCATTCTCACCTAATTTTGACTTTTAAGCCCCTGAATAATAATTTTTATTTTAGTACATAGTCTCGTTTTTTGTTCTTCTTACGTTGGTAAACATCCCACTGCATGACTGTGTAACAATATTAACGAGATAAATAAGTTTTCGACGATGTTGGAGGTCCAAATATACCACGAAATTCCTTACCGTCCCGTGCCCCTGATATTGATTTTTAATTTGGAGCTGCCTGTATAAAATTGTTTCAATAAAAGTAATTCGATGTAATTTTTTTCCTAAACTGAGACTATTGTTTTATATAAACTAGGGGGCTCGTCCCCCTACGAGCTACGCTCGCCAACCCCCGTCCAGACACCGCAGACTCTAAATGCACGCTTATTTGATCGGCTTTAAAAAGATTTCGAAAGATTGAATTATAATTTAAACAAGTAATATAAAAATTTTGTTTTTAAAGTCAATTCCTACTTAGGCCATCAAAGAAATATTTAATATAATTAAGCTAATATGAGCTTTTGTTGCATTAAAATATCTCAATTTGTTGATTTTCTATAAGCAAGTAGGTTTACAATGGAACTTTATGGGAATTTGGCGAAATATTACAGATATCGCCAAATTGGCGTCACTTTTGGCGACTCATTTTGGCAGCCAAATTTGGCGATATATCGCCAAGTTGGCGACAAACTTGGCGGTATTTGGCGACAGAACAGGTCCCCCTCTACGGTAACCCTTATTGAAAATACTTTCATTGAAATTCAATAACCAATGGCGGCCATTTTGTTTCCCATGCAAAACTAAAATTAATTAATTAAAATGTAATTAATTAATTAATATTTGAAAAAACTTTATTAACATCAATTGTCATCCAGTACAAGTTTAAAAAAATTTATTTCAACCTGATAGGATGAATAATGAGTATTTTATTAACGATTGAAAATTTGTACAAGATAAATATATAAATATATAAATAAATATAGGGAGAGTGTGAGCTAATAGTAGGAATTGAAAAAATGATTTTCATTTCTCTTTGATTGGGGAATTTTAACGCCAAATCCGCTGCGGTACTACTTGATTATCCTGTCGACCAATTTCGCCAAATTATATACATCGCCAAACCACTCGCCAAATTATACAAATTGATATAATTTTTATTTTAAATAACGAAAGAACAAATAAATTCGTACAACATTAATAAAAATACAAATAAAACGTCGAAAAAAAAAATAACTTGATGACGTAGACACGTGTAACAACATTTCAAAATAAACTAATATAAAAGGAATTAAGTAAAGAGAGTCTTTGTCTCCTGGTATTTTTTAACAAAGCGAAAAGAAAGTTCTTTTAAATGAGACATTTTAAATTAATTCTCAAAATATCAAATAAATGTCTAGCGCAATTTCTAAATTTAAACTTTTTTGCAATATTATTTTGTGTTCATTTTATGTAATAACTATAATGTGACGTAAATATGACGTAATTTCTCCTAAGACTTCTAACGCATGTTAATGAATTTATTATTTTACAATATCCTTTCTCTTTTAAAATTCACGTGTATACTTTTTATGACGTAATTTTTAATAAGTTCCTGCTTTTTATACGTAATTATTTAATTCTAATTTGAAAGTTTTTTCCCTGTTTATAATAGTCACGTGTAAATAAATTTTTAATTTGAAGCAAACATTATTGCTTGCGCTTTTTATACAGTTGGCAACAGTTTAAATTAGTACAATTTTCTGAAATCTGTAAAAAATATCTCTCGAAATGCTGAAAATTTGAATTTAAAATAGATATTAAACCTCGAAAAATGAGTCAAATTAAAAAAATAAATCAATTCAGCACACCGGGAAATTATTACGTATAAAATGAACTAAAAATTATTAAATTCCGATGTATAGTTTTTCCTACTATAAAACTTTTTTAGTGGAACGATTTCGTCCAACTTTAGCATTAAATATCTCTTAAAATAATTCTTCGATTTGAAAACTGTCTGCATCAGCGTGTTTATCAAACATTTCTGTATAATACTACCGATTTTCATATTTTTGCATGCATTATTTTTCTTAATATTAACGAAGAAAGACCTCCGGTCACAAAAAATTCAAAACCGGCGGCGGCGGCGGCGGCGGTGACAGCGGTAGTTACTTTTTTTTAGAATAGAGAGATACTAGCAGATATGCCCGGCTTCGCTCGTGTCAATAATAAGGTCCTCCCGGGTAAAATACATTAAAATGAAATAATACGGCAATGACCATAACTGAGATTGGTGCATTCCCGTCCACGAATCATTAAAAAGACCAATAAGAAATATAAATATAAGGAAAATTGTTTTAATTATACCATATTCAAAGCTGGAGTAGCACATTTGATGTCTTAATTACGTCTACTATTAACTATACCATAATAATATATATTCCAAACAAAAGTCAAAACATATATTAAAATACAATTATTTGCTTAAAAGACGTCATTTCAATAAAAAACACACTAAAAAAACTAAAAATTTACATGTTTCGACTCTTTCATTGATTCATCTTCAAAATATACAAAAAACTACAAACACAATGCCAATTGTGACATTATACTGATGATGGCAACGAACTAACCCGTAAATTGTACCTCTACTGAAATTTTTCGTAACTTATGAACATCATACAATTTCGTTTTTCACACTGTCACATAGAAAAAAGTTCTTTCAAATGAAATTTATTTGAAAATTGTATCTCAATTTTCTCCTTTGAATAGATTTCAAAGTAATTTTCAATCATGGATATTTTTTAATTTGCATGTAGCCTAATTACGAAAGATATATCTGTTTGCTCTTAATGCAGTGTTATAAAGAAAAGACATTGTTATGAGTAATTATAGCATCATATATTGTCGGTGGCAAAACCTAACCCAACCATAAATTTAACTTTTACTGCAATTTGACCTTTAAACATCGCACATTAGAGTTTTCCAACGCCTAATAGAATACATAAAGTACTTTCAGTAATATTTGTTTGAAAAGCTTATTTCAATTTACAGATTGTTTATCCATTTTAAATTAATTTTCAATCACGGAGATATTTTTAAATATACCTGCAATCCAATTAAGAAAGATATATCCGTTTGCTATTAATGCAATATTATGAAGAAAAGATATATCTAACAAAAACATAGCTGTGAAAAAAGGGAGCCAAGTTCTGTAAAGACAATGGCAAGAAAAGAAGTGATATCTAAGTGGGTGCCAAGTTCAAATAAAATTCACTCAAACTTACCTACTGAAGTATTATAGCATTTTTTAAATTGTTTAGAAATAAAAATTATTGATAGCATATTAATAATAAATCTAGAACTTGGCAAGTTTTTACTTACGAGTCATTTATTTTTAATAATGACATTATCATATCAAATCTTGTTATTTCATGATTGGAAGCCTTAATTTGAGTGAGCTCCTTCACCTTGAAGGGCGGTGGGATAAAATATATCCCACCTAATTTAACTGCAAAATTCCACATTGATACTAGAATTCAGGACTAAAAAGTTTAATTTTATTAAATACGTGAAAAGAAGCTTTTACCCATTTTGAAATAAATTTATTTTGTAAATTCTGGTGTGATTAAATCATTTCAGCATTTCACGAATAAAAGTTATTTGCCCCTGAAAGGGTTAAAGGGGTGCAGTCTCTAGAGGGATGACCAAGAACAAGCGTAAGTATATCTGTCTCTTTGTCAGGCATCTTAGTCTGTTTGCATTGAGGTTTCTGGAGGTAGGTGCTAGAGTGATAACCAAAGACGAGCGGGAGTGTATCTGTGTATTTATTGGTTTATCAAATCTTTAACATGAGTCATTTTATTATAATAATATCTATATTAATTTTTTTTGTAATGTCATTGAAATTAATATTAACATCACCATTTTATTAAGACATGAAATTGATAGGCATAACATTTATCAAAAACTTGCCAAGTTCTAGATTTATTATTAATATGCTATCAATAATTTTTATTTCTAAACAATTTAAAAAATGCTATAATACTTCAGTAGGTAAGTTTGAGTGAATTTTATTTGAACTTGGCACCCACTTAGATATCACTTCTTTTCTTGCCATTGTCTTTACAGAACTTGGCTCCCTTTTTTCACAGCTATGTTTTTGTTAGATATCATTACTTTTTGTAAAGTTACAATGTATTTAGACACTTTAATTAATGCTTTTTAATGTGTTTACATGTGACTATTTTATTCACCAAGCAACATTCAATTATAAATTAAATTTCCTGCAACAAACTATTTAGCTGTCAGTTTGCGGCAGAAATCTATATTTTAATACTGCTACATTGAATGCATGTTTTGAGACGAAATGTATTGATTCGAAACTTTTATTGTTTCTGAAACAACAATTCCTATTAAATTCCTATATTAAATTTTCCTATTAAATTTTCCAATTAAATATCCTATAGCTGGGCCTGCTTTTTTGTACTGAAAGGGAAAAATAAAGTTATGTACTTATGCCACACTATGTATCATTCATCCATGGGTGCCGGCAAAGAGGCAGTGCAGAGGAAGGATATTGCCCCTCCCTGGATTTTCAAATTTAATTAACTAAATATCCTTTTCTCTGATGATTTTGAAAATAACAAGTGGGTAAGTGTGATCGCAGATCGCACAGAGGTTTTCGTTTAATATTCCTTTCAAAACACTTTATCCTTTTGAAAAATCTTAGTTCCACATTTCGCAACCAGGGGCGCACTCTATTCTAAACAAACCTTTATCCGAACGAAACTCTGTTTTACATACTATCCGTAGATATATTAGTCGAGGGCATTGAGGCCATAGCACCGAGATAAGTAGGTGCACCTGGTGGTAAAAAGTGAAACTAAAATATGTAAGGCTATGGTGCATAATATGAAAGAATGGTCAAAGGGGTGTCGGCAAAAGTTAGAAAAGTGCTCCCCGGGTGAAAAGGGTGGAGGTTAGAAAAATTGCTTAAAATACACAAGTTAGAGCCCGGAGGAGTAAATAATATAAGACTTTTTGAAAATTTTATGATTTGTCGTGTGGTCCGAGTTATTCAGCTATACGTATGCAAAAAGTCATGTCTCCAACTTAATTAGGGGCTCCCTTAGATAGAATTGCTTAAAATACATATGTGGTAGCTCAAAGGGTTAAGCGTAAGACTTTTTCAAGATTTTATGATTTGTCGCCTGGCCTCAAGTGTTCTGCTAAAAGTATGCAAAATTTCAAGTCTGCAGTTAAATAAGGGGCTCAGTTAGAAAGAATTGCTTAAAATACGCATGTGGAAGCCCAAAGGGTTAAATGTACGACTTTTTCAAAATTTTATGATTTGTCGCATGATGGTGTCCAGCTCTGGTTTCACGCCTCCAACCTAATTAGGGGCTCACTTAGAAAATATTGTTTAAAATACACATGTGAGAGCCCGAAGGGCTAAATGTACGACTTTTTGAAAATTTTATGGTTTGTCATTTCATGTGAGGTGTTCAGCTATAAGTATGCAAAATTCCACGCCTCCAACCTAAATAGGGGCTCACTTAGAAAGAATTGTTTAAAATACACATGTGGGAGCCCAAAGGGTTAAATGTACGACTTTTTGAAAATTTTATGATTTGTTGTTTGATGTGAGGTGTTCAGCTATAAGTATACAAAATTTCACGTCTCCAACCTAATTAGAGGCTCACTTTGAAAGAATTGTTTAAAATGCACATGGGGAGCCCAAAGGGTTAAATGCTCGAATTTTTCAAAATTTTATGATTTCTCGTTTATTGTGAGGTGTTCAGCTATAAGAATGCAAAATTTCACCCCTCCAACCTAATTAGGGCTCACTTAGAAAGAATTGTTTAAAATACACATGTGGGAGCGCAAAGGGTTAAATGTACGACTTTTTCAAAATTTTATGATTTGTCATTTGATGTGAGGTGTTCAGCTTTAAGTATGCCAAATTTCACGCCTCCAACCTAGTTAGAGGCTCATACAGAAAGAATTGTTTAAAATACACATGTGGGCGTCCAAAGGGTTAAATGCACGACTTGTTCAAAATTTTATAATTTGTCGTATGATGTGTGGTGTTCAGCTATAAGTATGCAAAATTTCAAGTCTCCAACGAGTATAGTTTCTGAGAATAGGCTCTGTAACAGACAGAATATCTCAATTTGTTGATTTTCTCTAAGCAAGTAAACCTAGATAAACCCCCAGTAAGTAGATAGGTTTACAATGGAAGTCTATGGGAATTTGGCGAAATATTAGAGATATCGCCAAGGTGGCGTCACTTTTGGCGACTAATTTTGGTCGCCAAATTTGGCGATATATCGCCATGTTGGCGAGAAACTTGGCGGTATTTGGCGACAGAACAGCGTCCCCTCCTATGGCAAATTAAAATTTCGCCTAATAGACGTAATGTTAAAGTAAAAATGGGCACCCCCAGGTGGGTAATTCATCGATTTTCACATTTTTTTTATTTTTTTCCTTAGTTTTATAGTGTAAACGAACTTCGCACCAAATTTGAAGTATGTCGCTGCAGTAGATATACGAGATCTTTTTGATGAGTGAGTCAGTCAGTCAGTCAGTCAGTGGTAAAATTATCAATTATCAGACATTTTCAAATGTCATTATCTCGGAAACTATTTATGCGTTATTTATAAAATTTTGGATTTTAGGTAATTAGGGTGGCCTTACTACACATTTCGCATAACAAGTATGTAGGTCTCGTAGATTTTCAGTAGTAGAGCATTGAAATTTGACGAAAACAGCTTGAAATGGTTCATGTAAATAACACACGGCTATGTCAGGCGAACTTGGCTGACACACTGCCGTGTGTCTAGATCTATGAGTAACGCCTAGTATCATATTGTTGATGGCAACAACCTAACCATAGCATAAATTACGCTTTTACTGCAATTTGATCTCTAAACATCATACATCCGATTATTTCAACGTCTAACAGAAAACAAAAATCACTTTAAGTAATTTGTTTGAAAAGTTTATCTCAATTTACAGATTTTTTATGTTTTTTAAAGTAATTTTCAAGCTTGAATTTTTTTAAATATGCCTGCAACCCAGTTACAAAAGATTAACATAATTGCTCAAAAACATTGTAAATAATTCAGTATTTGTTTGTTTTCGTGTGGGAATCTCATTCCAGCTGCTTATAACTTGGGTTCTTCTGAAATAATTTTAATTCAACTTGCACTATTAGTTTTCAATTAAGGTTGATTAGTCATAGATTTATAAAGGATAATTTCATAGACATGTGGAACCCGATTATGAACGATTAGTCTTTTTAAAAATCCTGAATGGATTTCATTGGAACTTGCATTGTTTGTTAGATAATTTTACACGGATGGTTTTAAAATATTGCGAATAGTTTTACGTCGCTTTCTTATAAAATTATGGAAAAAAGTTCAATATTCATGTGAGCCCGATTATAAAACATTAGCCTTTTTTAAAAGTTCTACTGGACAGGTTTTGATGAAATTTGCACTATTACTTTGTAGCCAGATTTCTGGAATAGTTTTAGTATATAACATTTTGTTGTACATGCTTTGTTATAGAATTAGCTGAAATGTTCTATAATCAGGCGAAATCCATTCTGAATGATTAGCCTTTTGAAAAAGTTAGATAATTTTTGAGGAATTATTTTATTATATTGCATATCCGTCTATCATTCTTAGACCAAATCCTACTGTAAATGATCATCTAAATATTTGGTGTTTAACGGCCGAAATTTTGTCTTACACATTAGAAAATATAATAGCGCAGTGATGATAATATCGTTTTCAGTCATACTGGAGGACATTTGAGATACAGATACATATTTCTTAAAAATGAAAGATCAAATTCACCCATATATTTCCTTTAATTCAAGATTTGTTCGGAGAAACCGATCGCCGTCGTGGGCGAAATGTGCTACTCAGATAAATAAGTGATCGCTAAAACGAAAATACCAAAAATACTTTTCCCAGTAGTTGTGGAGAAATCTAACAAATATACTAAAGGTTAAAAATATATTCGTGCTTCAAATTAAAAACGATTTTTATTTATGTTCTATTAACGGGCAGTATATCAGGCATCTTTAACACATGTATACAAAGATTCATTGCCGATCATTTTTAAATGGAAACTCATATTTCCATTCATAAAATCCAAATCCACAGCCAATAAATTAAAATGAGATAAATTTCCAAAAGCGTTCAATCGTAATATCAGTCATAAAATTTTGTTTAAAAAGAAAAAAGCTTACTCTAAAAAATAGTAGCTATGTTATCATTTCTATTTAATATAAATCGTAGAAGATACAGCATTACAAAGAAATAGGAAATAAATTGTTGCAGCCGGTTTTTAGAACCAGTTCGAAATCATATTGACGAAACTGACGTCATATCTAGCAAATGATTTTTTTTTTAATTATTATTATCTTTTTCCTAAATTGATTTCTTGATATTTAAACGACCTCAGTAAAATAGATTTTTTAACTTCAGAAACATTCAATTAAGGTACTACGTGAAACACATGCTTAGTTAAAGTTTTATTGAGCAGTTTTTTAGATGTGTGGCAACAGGAAAGAAACTATTGAATTAGAAAATTTACAAAAAGATATTTCTATAATGTTAAAATATGGAAGGTTGTAGGAAAAAAGGGATAAATAGTGGCCTGATAACTTTTTAAAGTAGACAGCGATCTTTTTCACGTGCTAAAACGTATGTACATCAAGTTTCCTGCAAATCGATCAAAAATTGAAGATTTGTATAAAGGGCATACATACAGAGAACGGCTTATATATATATAGATGTAGCAAAAAATTAACTTGCACACATTTTTACGGTTGTTATTATTTGTTGTTATTATTTAACTCTGTCCCTGGATTTTAGATTCCTTACCGTCCCTCTTGCTAAAATTATACAGAAAATCACATCAGATGCAGCCACAGAATGTTTTTCGGCTTTTTTCTCATGCAGAGGTATGCTAGAGAAAGAATCGCAAAAATTCTTTGACAGGAAATTTACTGTAGAATTTCAATCAGCATTTAAATACCAATTTCAAGCATCGTGGCTTTATTGGTAGTCGTACCGTCCCCAAGGTTTATTCCTGCACTTTTCGAGGTAAATTATTTTTTTTTAAATTTAATCCAATGTAAATAACTGTTTCTAAAAATCAATGAACACTGTGGCTATCACTTAGTCTTAACATGATTTTCCTAAAAATAGGTGATAATTTTCCTTGCCGCCTCATCCTCACCGTCCCCTTTTCTTCCTTACCAACCATTTTTTTTCCTTACCGTCCCCTTTTTTCCCTTACCGTCCCTTCCTTAAAATCCCTTTAAGACAATGTTATGCTAAAATGTTGTACTAAAAATACTGCATTATTATTATTTCTTATTTGAATGTTCTGTGGGTACTATGTAAATTCATTATAAGTAAAAATTTAGAAGAAAATAAAAAGTTAGAGATGTAAAATAGTAAGGAAAATTAAACTCACAAGTTTAACTTAAACCTCAGTTAAATAAAAATATCGTCACTGCTGATAATTTTTTTCTTTATTTTGAATCATTAAGGCATTCGTCTTTGTTTAAAATGTTATTTTATTAAGTTTAATTTGACCAGATTTTTATTCCTGAAACCTGTTGATGAGGAAGCTGCAATAAAACGGTTTAATGATTTTGGAATTATACATAAATGAGTTTCTATTCAAAAAATCATGAACCTCTTTATTCAAAAAATGAAATGTTTACTGCCATGCTAGGATCATTTTTCAATTCTATGCCTTTATTTTAAATTAAGCTTTATTTTATTAATTTATTGTACAATATTTATTTTTTCTTTTAAGTATATATTTGTATGGATTTAATAAAATAATTCTCGAAGGACTGTAATTTTCAAATGTTTCATTTTTTAAATTCACACTTTCATACCAACAATGTTATTTTCTTTATATTTAGCGTCAGTTATTACGATTGGCGAAAATGGTGTTGGTATAGTCATTCAAAAATAACCCACAAACAACTTTTACTTCGGAAGGATGCACCCATGTGTCCCCGCTGTCACTTTCATATGCTGAACATCCATCATATTTTAACTGACTGTCCGGGCCTCCGGCAGTTGTATAGAATGTATTTTAAATTCTCATTACCCACTTTGACAAACCTGATTGGAGAAACACCTCATGGGGAACTCTTTACTTTTTAAAAACACTCAGTCTTTTATTTTGAGCTGTAAGTTTTTTATGCTTCTTAAGTTTGACATTCTTGTTCGACATCTGGATGGAAACCCCATCCAGATAACATTTTGAATTTTTTTTTACTTTTATACTATACTGCATTTCTAATTTACAATATTGTTTTCTACAATTATATGACTACATCTGGATGCTGTATCCCATCCAGATAGCTTTTCCATTTCTATTTTTAACTCATTTAATTATTTTAATATCAACACTTTAAATTCACGTTTTTTGTGTTTTATTCTTTGATTGGCGCAGCATGTCCCCAAAGGGATTTTGCGCCATAAAATACCATACAACCAACCAACCAACCTTGAGGAATAATAATTAGTTCAAATAACCACAAACTTAGCGTTAAAAGATTTAATTGAAGTCCACGCGCGCGATTTCTATCATAATTGATGGGCACTTTTGAGGTGCTCAAAGTCAAAGTTTCTTACGACAACTAAATAACCTGATGGTTGTTTAAACATTAGCAATTATTAATGTCTGCTTCACAACATCAAATAAATGTTGGAAAATTAACTTGTTTAATTTCGAGCAATCCCCACATGCAGTAATTTAAATTTCATTTATTTTTTTAATCAAATTATGTTTTATGTAATATTTATGTGCTACTTGCATTTTTTATGTATAATACTAATAGAAAATAACATGTAACTGCATGTTTTGTGTTACAGAATTTAAAACCAAAAATGATGCAATATGAAGCACACCAACCTGAGCGGTATTGCATACGACGGCTTACTTTTTATTTTTCAAAAAGGCTTTTCCCGCGTGACCTATACAAATTATGAGACTTAATAAATGGTTTTAAATTAAAACAAATTTACAAATCTGTGGTTTTGATTATGTTTTTCTTAGCTTCAGGTTTTGTAAATTGAAGAATAACTTCATTGAAATAAACATATTTTACATATCGGGTTTAGTTGTTAAAATTTCCAAATTTCACCTTTGCCGTAAGCATTTTTCAATGTTTGAAACTACACAAAACGATATTTCAGCTTCTGCTATTGTTCAAAATAAAGTACAAAAATATTTTTAGTGCAACAAAACAATTGGGGGGAAAAATGAGTTATACAATTTATGAGTAACGATTTAACTCTGCTAATTTATTTGGTACTTTTTGGTTAGATGAACACCAGTCGTATCTTTGCACCAAAGCAGAAAATGCGGTAAGCTTACTAACTTTGGCTAACAAATGTAGTAATCTGATTATAAATGGTTAATTATTTCTTGCTTTCAAATTTTCCTTTTTAGAAGTAATAGTTGCAAAATATTTTACATGGCTTATACTGTTTGACACTTGTGAAATGAGGAACATTCTTCAAATCGATTCTTCCGAGCTAAAGTATAATTCCTATTGTAAAATTTGTTCATGTAAGTAGAAGGCAAAATGATTTCGAAGCCTTATAATGGCGCTGTGACCAAAGAACAAACATATACGTACAAAAACTTGATATCTAGATTGCTGCATTACATTTCTTTGTTCTGCTGTCTGCTGAATTTATATGCACCACTGCGATGAAAAAAAATTCAGCATTTTATCAGCAATGCTGGTTGAAATAATCAACTTTATGCATGATGTGCAATTTTGACATTTACGAATTTCTTCTACATATGGTATTCAATGAAATACTTTTACTTTTCATTAAGCTATAGGGGAAGTTCAGGCGTTATGGAATACTAATTACATTTTGATCTGTATCTCAACATAACAATCTTGAGATACATTAAAGTTAGCAAAGTACAAACTTTGAATATTTCTTAACACATTTTTAATGCGTTTAAAGAGGAAGAAAAAAAAATGCATATCATTATTTAGATTTAAAAAAAGAATTACGCTTTTCGGGAAATATGAACCAGTCCGGTAATGTAGGATACAATTATAAGGAATATTAAAATTACAAGAAAAGCTTTGATTTACAAGAATAATTAAGATTATTTAATGAGTAAACAGTGGTAATCATCTACAAATCATCAGATTAGTTGAATTATTATTTTTTTTTCAAAAATCACAAATGTACTCTGTTATTTTGGCCCCACAGCAGTCCACACGGGCCCACATCATACAAATGAAGTATTTTATCCACTCCTCTCCTCTCCCACCATCTGAATAGGTTCCAGTACAAAACAAACTCACTGCTTTTTCCTCCTCTCGTGCACAACCTGTAAAAAAACCCATCTCAGATTATACGTCGGTTAAAATGATTGTTCATCTTAACTAAACCCGTCTTGAAACAGTTGTCTAGGGCAGGGCTGTCAAACGCAGCGCCCGCAGACGCCATGGCGCCATTGAAGGTTTTCTTGGCAAGGCTTTTTTTTTAAATTAACTTCCTTTTTAAATGCGTGCTTTCTTTAAAATCATTAATAAGTGCAACAGAGATGTTTTTAAAACGTTTGAAAGTGTATTTCTTGCATTAAAAACGAGAAATTTACTTTAACGACTTGACGATAAATGCTCTCCGCAAAACATTTTATCTTTTATCACCAATTTTTTCAAATAAAAATTATTTTCCTAATTTAATGGCAAAAATGCTCTTATTAAATTAGGTAAAATGTATAATTATAAATTACCGTAGGAATAATCAAGTATTCCAAGCACCTTCTGTGTCAGAAATATGCGACGGGGATAAAATTGTAGTCACGCGTCTTTATAAAATTTTGTATAGTGTAATTATGATGGTTGAATTACGTAATAATTATCAATAATCTTTTCAATACGTTTAGAAGTAAAATTTAGAATATAAAGTGTTAATTCCCCGACTTTAAAGTAACATGTGCATGAAAGTTCGGGTTTTTTTCGTTGTTATACTTCCTCATCAGCTGTTTTATAGGAGGGATAAAGAGGAGAACATTTCCTTCCCAATCTTTGAAAGTCCCAATTTTTCTCAATTTGTTCAGAAAAATCAATAAAACAGCGCGAAATGATTTTCATCATTGAAAGCTCTTCCATGCTATCTCTCTGGAACCACACATGGATTGTTCACTATCATACCTGCCTTTGTTTTTGTATTTTTTATAAAGCTAAAGTCACGGTTTCAAAATAAGTTAAAGTGTATTTTCATGTATGAAAAAAAATTAACACACTCTCTAATTTCCCAATTTTTTTTAATTATTATATGTGGTATTATAGTTTCTGGCAGCTTCCCCTACAAACATTTATGAGGTAGACCTCTTGCAGGAAAATGCATAATTCGAAATTTACTATTATAGGAGCCTTATGTCTAACACTCTGGCATGCCTTTGCATCGTATAAGACTAATCGTATGTCGTAACTAATACTGTGAGATAATATTGTTACAAGATTTGAATCATGTGAATAATAGCGCCCTTCATTGATTGCTCAGAGCTGATGTGCGCCCCTGCTTACTGAAAGGTTAGACATGCCTGCTCTAGTGTGTATTCCACATTATTGAACACGCCATCTTGAGAAAAGTAACCTCTTTACTTAGCCACAAGCTAGAATAGAGGTAAACTGACTAACACAGTCATAAATATAAACATTCAACTTAATGTTGAACTTCTTTAACATCACTGAGGAATAGGTCTTATAATTAAAACTTACCTGTAAAAAACTGCAAAGATTGAGAAAAAGATTTGATGTCACTCCTATAACAGTTCTCCAAGCATAACTCATCGCAGTGCATCATGGGAGTACTCGGAAGTCATTTAGCCGTTTTACGCTTGGCTGTAGCACCGCACGGGCCAGATATTGAAATACAGTAAACTCTGTCTAAGGCGGAATCGATCGAAACCGAGAAAATTTTCCGTAGTAGCCAATATTCCGCCTTAGACAAATTTTACTCTATGTCTATGGATTCGCAGGGACTTGAAAATCTTTACGAGTTAGACAGATTTCCGTCTTACACAGAGTCCGCCTTACAGAGAGTTTACTGTATTCCATATTGCCAAACCATTCCATAATACACGAACGTCCTCTACATATGTCATTAGGATTAAGAGGCTACTTCACGCGAAAACACCCGCTCGCTAATGTTAATCCTACGGGAGAAATGTTTAAAAATATCTCTCTTGCATTTAGCTATGTATATTCATCGGATAGCTGAGGTTTATCTCTACAAAGACAGTTTTTTCTTTTTTCTATTCAAGTTGCCGGGTTTTTTTTTTTTTTTTATGAGGATACTTTCACTTTCGAAACCAGATGCGTTTTATATAAAATTCGTTAACCGCAGATAGAAATAAAGAGAGAACTACGTGTTACATATTAAAACTACTTTTTCAAATAACTGTTGATTTAATTAACCGTTGATTGGTGTAAAAGGCTTATTTAGTTAACCCTAGTTAAGCATTTTTCATATAAAATTCTATCTCCATCAAAAGCTGATTCAAATAAATGGTAAATCATCTAATACATTTAAACGTTTTTTAAAATAAATGCTGATTTACTTAACCAGCGATTCATATAAACGACTTTTAATACAAAACGACGATTCCATTAACCGATGATCAAGTAAGCCTTAATTCAACAAGTGAATCAATGAGCCAGTGATCCCTATAAACGGCTATAATATATGACGATGATTAACGATAAACGATCCAGATAAACGATAATTCCAGGTGTGGTTACGTTAGCAGTATATTTAGAAAAACCTCTGACTCAAATAATCGTTGATTCATAGATATGTCATTTTCTATAAAACGCTTCTGCTAATAACAGCTTAATCAAATGAACGCTAATTCAAGAGGTGATTTAATTAACCGTAGATTCAAATAACTGTTGGGTCAATATCGTTGATTCATATAAAAGGCTTTTAATAAAAAACACTTCAATTAACATTGATTTTAATAAATTGTAAATTACGGGATATAATGACATCTTTATTCCAAAAACTGTTGATTGTAATCGCCACTGATTCAAATAAATGCACATTTAACAAATGATTTAATTAACCGTCGATTCAATTAACTCCGACCCGATATCTTCGCTTCATATAAACGGTTTTCGGTAAAACACACTGATTTCATTAACTATTGATTTTAATAAACGATAAATTACGCGATATATTGATCTCTTTATTCAATAAACTGCTGATTCTATAAGGCACTGAATCAAATAATTCCTAGTTTAACAAATGATTTAGTTAACCATGGATTCAAATAACTACTGACTGAATACGTTGTTTCATATAAACGGCTTTTGATGAACCACACTGATTCCATTAAATATTGATTTTAATAAATGTTAAATCATGGGAAATAATGATCTCTTTATTTAAACAAGTGGGTAAGTGTGATCACAGATCACACAGAGGGTTTCGTTTAATATTCCTTTCAAAACACTTTATCCTTTTGAAAAATCTGTTAGTTCCACATTTCGCAACCAGGGGCGCACTCTATTCTAAACAAACCTCTATCCGAACGAAACTCCGTTTTACATACTATCCGTATATGTATTAGTCAAAGGGATTGGGCCCATAGCAGCCGAGATAAGTAGGCGCCCCTGGCAGTAAAAAGTGGAACTAAAATAAGTAAGGCTATGGTGCATAATATGAAAGAATGGTCCAAGGGGTGTCGGCAAAAGTTGGAAAAGTGCTCCCCGGGCGAAAAGGGCAGAAGTTAGAAAAATTGCTTAAAATATACAAGTTTGAGCACGGAAGAGTAAATAATATAAGACTTTTTGAAAATTTTATGATTTGTCGTGTGGTCTGAGGTATTCACCTATACGTATGCACAAATTCCTGTCTCTAACTTAATTAGGGGCTCTCTTAGAAAGAATTGCTTAAAATACATATGTGGTAGCTCAAAGGGTTAAACGTAAGACTTTTTCAAGATTTTATGGTTTGTCGCCTGGCCTCAGGTGTTCAGCTATAAGTATGCAAAATATCAAATCTCCAATTTAATAAGGGGCTCAGTTAGAAAGAATTGCTTAAAATACGCATGTGAGAGCCCAAAGGGTTAAATATATGACTTTTTCAAATTTCTATGATCTGTCGCATGATGGTGTTCAGCTATAACTATGCAAAATATCACGCCTCCCACCTAATTAGGGGCTCACATAGAAAGAATTGTTTAAAATACCCATGTGGGATCCCAAAGGGTTAAATTTACGACTTTTTCAAAATTTTACGGTTTGTCATTTGGTGTGAGGTGTGCAGCTATAAGTATGCAAAATTTCACACTTCCATCCTAAATAGAGGCTCACTTAGAAAGAATTGTTTAAAATACATATGTGGCAGCCCAAAGGGTTAAATATACGACTTTTTGAAAATTTTATGATTTGTCATTTGATGTGAGGTTTTCTGCTATAAGCATGCAAAATTTCACGCCTCCAACCTAAGTAGGGTTCACTTAGAAAGAATTGTTTAAAATACACATGTGGGAGCCCAAAGTGTTAAATGTACGACTTTTTCAAAAATTTATGATTTTTCGTTTGATGTGTGGTATTCAGCTAGAAGTATGCAAAATTTCACTCCTCCAACCTTTTAGGGGCTCACATAGAAAGAATTGTTTAAAATACCCATGTGGGAGCCAAAAGGGTTAAATGTACGACTTTTTCAAAATATTTATAGTTTGTCGTTTGATGTGAGGTATTCACTATAAGTATGCAAAATTTCACTCATCCAACCTAATTAGGGTTCACTTAGAAAGAATTCTTTAAAATATACATGTGGGAGCCCAAAGTGTTAAATGTACGACTTTTTCAAAACTTTATGATTTTTCGTTTGATGTGAGGTGTCCATCTATAAGTACGCAAAATTTCACGCCTCCAACCTAATTAGAGACTCACATAGAAAGAATTGTTTAAAATACACATGTGGGAGCCCAGAGGGTTAAATGCACGACTTTTTCAAAATTTTATGATTTGTCGTTTGATGTGAGGTGCTCAGCTATTAGTATGCAAAATTTCACTCCTCCAACCTAATTAGGGACTCACTTACAAAGAATTGTTTAAAAGACAGATGTGGGAGCCCAAAGGGTTAAATGTACGACTTTTCAAAATTTAGGATTTGTCGTATGATGTATGGTGTTCATCTATAAGTATGCAAAATTTCAAGTCTCCAACATGTATAGTTTCTGAGAACAGGGTCTGTGACGGACAGGCAGACAGAGGAGCGAGACGAATAGGGTTTCGTCAGATGAAGGAAACCCTAAAAACTGCTGGTTCGATTAAGCACTGATTCAAATAAATGCTACTTTATCAAATTAATTAATTAACAGTCCATTGAAATAACTTTGACTCCATATTGGTATTTCAATATAAACGACTTTTGCTAAAACACAGTGATTCCATTAAACATTGATTTTAATAAACAGTAAATTATGGGAAATAATGATCTCTCTATTAAAAAATACTGAGACATTTAACCAATTAACTGTTGGTTTATGTAACAGTTATTATTTAATTGACCATAGGTCCTATAATTTATAACAAGCTGTATTCCATTAACTGCTACTTCAAAGGAACATGTGATTCAATAAGCTGTTACTAACTGCCACTCCATCTCCAGAGGATAAATAAAAATTGAAAGAAACTCTTGATTCAATTATCTGCTGATTCATATTAGTGCAGTCATTTTAGCAGCTTTTTTTACAAATAGCGGAAAAAATTAGAACAAAGCTGGATTTTTGCACAGATGCTAGATGGGGTATGTAGTTTAACATACTAAAAGTCCCCATCGATCCGATGTAAGCTTTCGCCTCCAGGGGGCGCTAATTAGCCTGAAAATCGGTTTTATGTGAATATTTCATGAACGATAGAATCTAGAAAAAAAAGGTCAATTACAAAGATGTAGATAATTTAATTTTCTACAAAAAGTGTTATTAGCATTTTTTTATCACACCAACCCTTCCCTGTCAAAAATTGAAATAAAATAAACATTATTGGAAAAAATGCGGAAACAGTCATATTTTACACGCTTAAGAAGCAGAACAAATCTTATTTACTTTCAATCCCCCCCCCCACCTCTCCTCCATTGTCTGTATGCCGTTTTCGCACGCTTGTGCAATAGTCATTGCCCAATACCCTATCACCATGTCGAAATACACCACGTACAAGTATCTTTTCAGTGTTTTATTTTCAACTGATGAGCATTTCCCTAGCATTAAATTAAATCACCTTAATTTACTGAACGAAGTATTATTTGTGAGTTTTCAGAGAGCGAATAATTTTATTTTCAACGCGTGCTGTAGTTGTAGAAAGTTTTAAATAGTTTTGACAATGTAAAAAGATTTTTTCTTGATTGCTGATTGAGAGCGGAAAAATGGAGATTGACGAAGTAGTTTGTCTTGTATGCGGTGAAGGAAAGTCAGGAAATTTTTTTATCTAATCATTAAAATAAGACAATCTTATATCTATGCACAAGGAGAATGGTTTCGAAACGAAACAGGCAGAAGATGATGCTGACACACTAATTGTTAACACAGCTATTGAAGTAGCAAAGTCTGGTGCGCTTGCTGCTGTTGTTGGCGGTGATGGTGACTTGCTCGTATTACTGACTGTTTTAGTGCCTCCAGAGACAGAGATATTTTTTTATTAAGCCTGAAATAGGAAGAATAGCAACAACCTTGTATTATCGCACACTCTCAACAATGATGTAGTTCTGAAAGATCCTATATTGTTCCTTCACGCCTTTTCCGGTTGTGACTCTACATCAGCAATGTTTGGGAAAGGCAAAATGTCGTCAGCAAAAAATTTGAAAAAGGAAGGAGACTGTAACATACAAGCTGCCAGCACATTTAAAAGTGGTCGAGTATCCCAATTTGAAACATCCAAGGCAGGAAAAACTATTTTTCATGCTTTATACGGTGGTAAAGCAGAAATTTCTCTGAACAAGCACCGTTATGTATGTTTCAAGAAAGGAGTTGCTGATGGCAAAAAAAGTCTTCAGTCGTTGCTGCTAACCGAGGATGCAGCTAGATTGCACAGTTTACGTGTTTATCATCAAATACAATACTGGTTGGGCAATAAACTACTTCCTGAGAACTGGGGCTGGCAAAATGCACCTAATTTGTCTCTAATTCCAGCTACCTTACCGCCAGCTCCAAAAAATATTATTGAATCCACTTTTTGTGCTTGCTCCAAAGGATGTGGAAAAGTGTGTGGATGCCGAAAAATTGGATTGAAATGTTCTGATATTTGCGTATATTGTTGCGGAGTTTCATGTCACAATGCAAGTAAAGTTGAATTCGAAGACGAGGAGGATATTGACAGTAACTTGCCAACTGCAAGGGAGGAGGGAATCGCTGCTCCGGAATTTAGTGATGATATCGAAAGCCGACCAGAAAATACTGAAGGCAATACAACAATGAAAGAAACAAATACAGATAATGACGAAACTGAATCAACTGAAGAAACTGGAGCTGTGCAAATGACTACTAAAGCAGTCAAACGATTAAAATGGTATTAGGCCAGTCACTATAAGTGGAATATGCCTAAAGAGAAACCACAATTAAAAAACGCGCTAAAGGCTTTACCTCAAGGTGGTGTGGAAATAAGCATATATGTATATTATATATTCACCTTCTCTATTCAAAAGTAACAATTTTAGGCCTGTTTATATCATTCCTTTAAAAGTAGCAGCAGGTTTTTGATATTTTTATAACTTTTCTTCCAAATATGTTCACATTTTTAAATTTTTGACAGGGAAGGGTTGGTGTGACAAACAAATGTTAATGGGGCACTTTTTGTAGTAAATTAAATTATCTACATCTTTGTCATTGAACTTTTTTTTTCTAGATGCCATTGTTCATGAGATATTCTCAGAAAACCGATTTTCAAGTTCATTAGCGCCCCCTCGAGGCGAAAGCTCACATCAGATAGATGGGGACTTTTAGTATGTTAAACTACATACCGTAACTAGCATCTGTGCAAAAATCCAGCTTTGTTCTAATTTTTTCCGCTATTTTTCCTAAAATGACTGGACTATATAAAAACTGTAAAAAACAGCTCTCTTTCTTCTAATCTGTATCCCTGTGCTAATTTTGGGTAATGAAAAGCAAGAAAATTTTTTATAGGTTTATCTTTAGGGAAAAGTGAAATAAAATCTTTTTTATAGGGAGTTTCTTTTTCTAAAAAAAAGGTCATCGCCTCTAGCTTTTCCCTTCGATAGTAATGATTTTCCCTATCTCGCAGTAGAATTTTTTTATGGTCCCTTTGTTTCTGTGAACCTTGAATTCAGTTACCGTATATTTGAATCAAAATCAAAAGTTGTTTCGAATTCCCGGTTAATTGAATCATATGTTTCTAGATTCCTCCTCGATTTGTATGGATTCGAATCTTATACGAATTCCCAATTAATTGAATCAATGGCTTATGGATTCGTCGTCGATTTGTATGGATTCCTATCTTATATGAATTTACGGTTAATTGAATCAGTGGTTTATGGAGTCGAATCTTATATAAATTCACGGTTAATTGGATCAGTGGTTAATTATTCTTCGTCAATTTGTGTGGATTCGAATCTTATATGAATTATGGTTAATTGAATCAATTTTTATAGGTTCGTCGTCGATATGTGTGGATTCGAATCTCATACGAATTCACGGTTAATTGAATGAACGGCTTATGCATTCGTCGTCGATTTGTATGGATTCCAATCTTACATGAATTCACGGTTAATTGGATGAACGGCTTATGCATTCGTCGTCGATTTGTATGGATTCCAATCTTACATGAATTCATGGTTAATTGAATCAGTTGTTTATGGATTCGAATCTTATATCAATTAACAGTTCATTGGATCAATGGTTTATGATTCGTCGTCGATTTGTATGGATTCGAATCTTATACGAATTCACGGTTTATGGATTCGTTGTCGATTTGTATGGATTCCAATCTTATATGAATTCACGGTTAATTGAATCAGTGATTTATGGATTCCAATCGTATATCAATTAACGGTTAATTGGATCAATGGTTTATGATTCTTCGTTGATTTGTGTGGATTCGAATCTTATATGACTCTATGGTTAATTGAATCAACGGTTTATGGCTCCGTCGTCGATTTGTATGGATTCGAATCTTATAAGAATTCCCGGTTAATTGAATCAATAGTTTATGGATTCGTCGTCGACTTCTATGGATTCGAATCTTCTACGAATTCATTGTTAATTGAATCAACGGTTCATGGATTCTTCGACGATTTGTATGGATTCGAATCTTATTAGAATTCACAGTTGTGAGAATCACTGTTTATTTGAATCATCGCTTTATGGATTAGTTGTTTTTACAATTTTACAACGTGGTTGGAAAGTCTTTATGAATCGGATTTGTCTGTCTGTCTGTTCGTCTGTTTGGCCATCTGTTTGTTCCTGCTTTAACTCGCGTAAATACAGGGTGATCAATTTGAAAGAGTACCCGTTGGTTTTTCGTATTGCCCTTAAATCTGACGGATGTATAGTACACTAAAGTATAATTGTTTGAAGGCAATTTATATCACTGTTGCTTGTTGCTGCAGTTATTTAATATTATCACTGTAAAAATAATTTCATATATAAAAAATATTTCCATATTGAAAAATATATTTTCATATATTTAAGCGTATTACAAAATAAAGGCCAGATGAAGAATGCTGCAGTTATATATTTCAATATCGGAGACGTTTTTGTTTCCATAGAAACAAAACTGAATCGACAGTGCTCAATTGGACTTAATTTTGAGATTAAAACAATTTTAATTAATTTAAATTTTGTTTTAATTCATAAAATAGCATGGTTAACTTTCATTACAAGTATATATATGATAAAACTATAGTTAAAACAACTAAAACGGACAAAACTAAAGTAATTTAAATTAAATTTATTTAAACAAGTTCAAAATGAAACATTTGTACCTTAAAGTGTATTTGACATAAAAAGGTATTTTTTGAAATTTTCTTCCATCTCCAACTGGTGATAAATCGCCAAATAATGAAATTTTTATTATTTGTTTACGGACACTCTATCGAATTTCCACCGATTATATATATATATATATATATATATATATCCTCGTGAGAAGAACATTCTATTTTTTTTTCAGATTTTTCCGAGTATGCCCGTATGGAGACCTTCCTCGTAAGAGATGTTTCTAGAATATAAATAAAATTATATACATACAGGGCAAAGCAAAGAGCTGTATGCATGGCCAACTATATGATAATTTTTGCAACTATGATTTCAGTTGTTTTAAGCGTGTTTTGACTGAATTAAATTTCAACTTAACGTGTGACATGTATAAAAATCAATAGATAATATACAGGGCCGTACAAAATAATTCATAAGTTTTCAAAAGTTTTTCATATGTTATTTACTTTAATATCGACAACAGTAGAATGAGAGGCTTCTAAAATGATGTCAATATGATGCAATTATAGTAAACTGTTTGTTATATAAAAAAAAAACAATTTCTGTTAACGCTTCCCAACATAGTGGAAAAGAATTATGTTTGTCTCTCTGTCTGCAGTCGGTCTGTTTGTCTCTGCTCTAACTTGCGTAAATATACTCAGATTGACCTGCAATTGATATATGTTAATTATATTTAATATCAGAGGCGCCAACTTATATGGGCCCGTGGGGCGCAAGCCCACCCAATAATTTTATCTGCCCGTCCATCCAATTTCCATTCACTTATTTATTTGTTTAATCGCTGAAATAAAATGTGGTTTTATTGGTGTTTTCAAAATAATTTCGTTTGAAAAATAGTAAGGACATCCATTAGACCAACAGGACATCTGTAAACCCCGTCAGTGGATGTATAGTTAAATTTCTCACGAAAACAAATTTCCTATATATTTTGCCATCTGTTTTAACACATTGAGGGGCACGGTGACTGACACTGAAGCTGAAAAATTTACAATGTTTTAAGGGGTCTTGTACCTTTTAAATGCGTCGAATATTAACGAAAATCTTCAAAGTTCGAATTCGTCTATTTTCAAAACTTTCTTATGTATAAACATGAAATTTTGGATATTGATTAAATAGATTGTGCTTTGTAATGTGCTACCATTACAAACTGATTAGACCTTTACAGAATTTGTGTATTCTTGAAATCAAAATAGCTCTTTTTTTCACTCCAGAAGTCACTGCGTGCACGAAATCTTGAGAAAGTATGTATGGATTGTCATGATATTTGGTAAAGATACTAAACAAATATTTGTGTTTAAAATGAACTACTTTTAAGTATTTACATTGGTAATATTTTTAGTTATGACTACTTTTATTCATTAAATTTATATATATGTGACCTGTGGCAACAGTCTGTAAGAGACGACGGCAGCGCCACGAGTCGGCGTAGAAGAATACCTTTTTAGAACATTCGACAGACGCGGGAAAAGAAGGTAAAAGAGGTGGTTGCAAACACCGAGCTCTCAACGACGTTTCATTAAGACACATTAAGACGAATGAGTGTTTAATTTCATTAATGTTCTACTTATTTGTAATTGTATATAGTGTAAATAGTTCATTTAATATATTTAATTCTTAAAGTTACAAGTGTTATTATTCGAGTATGAGTCTCCTTTTCCCCGTCACATGAGGGCTTGAGCCGGGATTGGATTATTTTTGTTTTCAATTCTCTACCCTAGGCAAGACAAGTATCATTTTTATAACGACGCCAAAATTCTTTCAGAAAGTAAGCCGGAGCTGTAAATTTATAAAGATCTTGTCATGTGTGAAGAATACAATTTTTTTTCTACAGCCTTGGCGACTGGCCAACTCTTCAGTTATTTTGAAATAACTGCAGCAGTATATTATTCCAAACTGGAAATAAATTGATTCATCTTTTTTCAACGACAGAAATTAGTGGGTGAGTACTGTTTACTGTTTTTTTTTCTTTTCATCATGATTTTAAATGACATTCCAGTCATCGCTTTTGCATTGAAAAACGAAAAGGCGAATCGAATAAAATTATTGCATAAACTTTTGTTTTCATCTGAAGGCGATCGTTTAAATCGATCGCGAATAAGAGCATTTACGGGATTTCCATTCTGTGAAACCGATGATGAATTTACGAGCAAAGTAGAGGAAACCGCTAAAAATTTTTCTTTACTTGAACTTATAACTATTGCCACTATTTTACGCATCGAAATAGATGGCACAGAAACTGAGTTATCTAAACGCATAATTTCATTTTTAACTAATTTGGAATCCCTCCAAAAACATATTGAAACTAATGTCGATACAGATGGCGAATCGGAAGAAATTTTCAACAATTCGCCAGTGCCAAACGATAAGTCGAATATTAAAATTTCTGAATTTACCAATAAATGTGCTATTAATGCTTCAAACATTGCTCAGGATTCTATGTTTATGCCATCAGTAAATTTTCGCGATGTTGAATCGCTGGTACCTACATTCAATGGAGAGAAGTATGAAAATGTTCATTTATGGTTGCAAAAATTCGAATCCTTTTCTTCCTTTTTTAATTTAGGCGAAATGCAAAAATTCATTTTTGCGCAAAGAGCGCTCGGAGGCATTGCTTCTTTATTCGCTAAGAGTGAAAGCAACATTCGTTCTTTTCCTGAATTGAAACATGCCTTAGTTACCGAACTTGGTTCGCAGATTAATTCGGCTGAAATACATGAAATGCTTAGTCATCGGCATATTATACAAAAGGAATCTTTTTTTGAGTATTTCTTAATTATGAAAGAAATGGCTGGACGGGCCAATATTGATGATCAGTCACTTATACGTTACATAATCAATGGCATTCCTGATTCTCCTCAAAATAAGTGCATACTTTACGATTGTTCTGATTTGCATGAATTTAAACAAAAATTGAAAATTTACGAAGAGATTACACACCACTCAAAATATGATTATGGTAAAAATATAAGTCATTGTCAAAATATGAAATCGAAACAGAACTTTGAGAAATTTGTTCACAAGAATGTTCCTAAATTTAAACCAAAACATGCGGATGCTGAAAAGCCAGCATTTCATGAAGTGGAAAAGGTTGGACACCATGAGGGTCCAAACAGAGCATCCACTGCAGTCGATATGATGAAGCTGTGGTCAACCACGTAAAATTTGACATTCGAAGTGTTTTTCTTCTTCTTTTCTTCCTTTCCGTTATTGTACATATTGTGTGGTGCTTCAAGAATATGAGAAAAAAAAATTCAAGAATTCGTCTTTCTACAAAATATTTTCTTTTGTGTGTTTCTTCTTTTTTTTTTCATCACCTGTGTTTACATCAAGAATAATTTTAACAAAAAGTTAAAATTTTGTTTGTGAAATATGTGTTTGTGAAATATTGTGATTCAACTATCCCCGAGATGTCATTTTTTTGTTTTCTTCAATGCTGCTGCTGAAAAGTGTGTTCCGTAAAGTAATGTGGTTTTTTTTTTCTGTGAACTACAAAGACATTTTTTTTTACTTTTTTGTGCTTTGCATAAAGAACTTTAGAACTGTGGACAACTCCATTTTTTTTTTGGTATATGAACATTCTGTGACTTTATTTGATTACAGACTCTAATTTTTTTTTTCTGCATGAAGTTTCAATTTTTTTTAAAAAGGAAGAAGACGATTAGAAGATGCCGATTTGTGTTTTTTTTTCTTTCTGTTTTTCAGACGTACCACTTTAAGACGTATATAGGTGGGTATATATATATTTTTTTTTCTTTAAGACGAGTACAAAGTAAAGACGAGTACGAAGTAAAGACGGGTACGATTTAAGACGAGTACCATTTAAGACGGGTACGATTTAAGACGAGTACCATTTAAGACGGGTACGATTTAAGACGAGTACCATTTAAGACGGGTACGATTTAAGACGAGTACCATTTAAGACGAGATGGAAGACGAAATGCCAACCGGCATTGACGACGATTTTCATTTTTTCTCTCTTTATTTTTTTTTCTGTTTTATTCCGCGTAATTTTTTTTTTAAAGATATGGTATTTTTTTTTTAATTTTGTGTTTAAGTGTATGGTGCGCACGAGGTCGTGCGTATCAGGATGGACGAGTGTGACCTGTGGCAACAGTCTGTAAGAGACGACGGCAGCGCCACGAGTTGGCGTAGAAGAATACCTTTTTAGAACATTCGACAGACGCGGGAAAAGAAGGTAAAAGAGGTGGTTGCAAACACCGAGCTCTCAACGACGTTTCATTAAGACGCATTAAGACGAATGAGTGTTTAATTTCATTAATGTTCTACTTAATTGTAATTGCATATAGTGTAAATTGTTCATTTAATATATTTAATTCTTAAAGTTAGCAAGTGTTATTATTCGAGTATGAGTCTCCTTTTCCCCGTCACATATATATATATTTTACAAAAATATTTTTTTTATATAGTTAATAAAATAATTTTGGCCTAGGAGTATTTCATTTTAAACACACATATATGTTTAATATCTTTACCAAATTTAATGACAATCCATATATACTTTCTAAGATATCATGCGCGCAATGACTTATGGAGTAAAAAAAAAAAGAGCTATTTTGATTTCAACAATACACAAATTCTGTAAAAGACTAATAAATTTCTAATAACAGCATATTACAAAGCACAATCTGTTTAATCAATATCCAAAATTTCATGTTTATACATATAAAGATTTTGAAGATAGACTAATTCAAACTTTGAAGATTTCCGTTAAATTTTTTCGCGTTTAAAAGGTACAAGACCCCTTAAGTAATTTTCAAGAAAGTATAATCCTGTAATAAATAAAAGGTTGGTAAATGTTTAATAAATGTTTAGTAATTACTTAAAACAATATACAAGTATAGTTTTATATCATATTTTAGACCGTCAGTCATCGGTGAATGACGTCTTCTAAACGGAAAGTTCAGTGTCAGTCACAGGTGGCTGACGTGGCACTTAACGTGTTAATGTCTTGAATCTATAAAGCAAAGGTGACTAAAATATAATGTTTTTCTTAATTTAGATTTCTGCATTTTCAATAGTTCGCAAATTTTATGCTATTTATAACAATTGTTAATTTAAGTATTGGGGGGCAGCGCAATACTTATTTATTTCCAGTGTCACTTCTCAATGTTAATTTAACATAGAAAAGCCTATGGAGATCACAACTTTTTCGCCGAATTTGGCAGCCAAATATAAGTTACTTTAAATAAAAGCAGCTTGGATAAAGCTGACTAATTTCTCATTCATAATGATTTAGTATTGATAAAAATTAGTATTGAATCTCCTATATTCGGTTTCCACTAAATTGAACTTCGTGTGTTTGAATAATACTAGCAGGAATGACCGAGCTAAGCTCGGTCAAAATTAGCTTTGTGTTTATCTCGATATATTATTCCCACTGAATCATTTTTGCTGTTTTAATTGTCTTGACCCTGAGACGTAGTGACCCAAAATGACCCACTAATCGAATTTTTTACTTTCTTCTATCTTCAATAGAAGAAAGTATTGTAATCGAAATTTTTTTCGACTTCCGGTTTTCGACGGATTTGCATGTTTTAGGGGTCAGAGATTCCAAAAAACATGTTTATAGAAAATGTCTGTCTGTCTGTGTGTCCGTCTGTCCGTCCGTCCGTCTGTCCGTCTGTCCGTCTGTCTGTCGCCATTGTACCATCAAAAAGTGTATGAAGTTATGTATAGAATTAAACCAAAATTTTATTATAAGTTTTTGGCTATGGCAAGCAGGTCCTCCCGGAATTTGGAAAAAATTCGCCGGTAGGGGGCGCTGATATAACAATTTTTGTGCGATTTTGAATATTGTACCATCCAAAAGTGTATGGAGTTATGCATAGAATTGAACCAAATTTTTATTTTAAGTTTTTGGCTATGGCAAGCAGGTCCTCCCTGAATTTGGAAAACATTTGCCGGTAGGGGGCGCTGTAATAGCGATTTTTGTGCGATTTTGAATATTGTACCGTCCAAAACTGTATGAAGTTATGCATAGAATTAAACCAAATTTTTATTTTAAGTTTTTGGCTATGGCAAGCAGGTCCTCCCTGAATTTGGAAAAAATCCCCAGGTAGGGGGCGCTGTAATAGCGATTTTTGTGCGATTTTGAATATTGTACCGTCCAAAAGTGTATGAAGTTATGCATAGAATTAAACCAAATTTTTATTTTAAGCTTTTGGATATGACAAGCAGGTCCTCCATGAATTTGCAAAAAATTCGCCGTTAGGGGGCGCTGTAATACCGATTTTTGTACGATTTTGAATATTGCACCATCGAAAAGTGTATGAAGTTATGCATAGAATTGAACCCAAAAAAAATTTTAAGTTCTTGGCTATGGCAAGGAGGTCCTCCCTTAATTTGTAAAAAAATCGCTCGTAGAGGGCGCTGTAATAGCGATTTTTGTACAATTTTTGTGCCATTTTGAATATTGTACCGCCGAAAAGTGTATGAAGTTATGCATAGAATTGAACCAAAAAAAAAAAATTAAGTTCTTGGCTATGGCAAGGAGGTCCTCCATTAATTTGTAAAAATAATCGCTCGTAGAGGGCGCTGTAATAGCGATTTTTGTACAATTTTTGTGCCATTTTGAATATTGTACCGCCGAAAAGTGTATGAAGTTATGCATAGAATTGAACCAAATTTTATGTGTTTATTTTTGGTCATGTCACGAAGGTCCTCCCTGAATTTGGAAAAATTCTGCCGGAAGGGGGCACTATAATTGCGATGTCTGTACCATTTTCATTATTGTACCATCGAAAAGTGTATGAAGTTATCCATATAATTGAACCAAATTTTTTGTGCATGTTTCTGGCTATGGCAAACAAGTCCTCCCTGAACTTGTAAAAATTCCGAAAGAAGGGGGTGCTATAATTCCGATCTCTCTGTGCCATTTTCATTATTGTACCATCGAACAGCGTATAAAAGTATGCATAAAATTGAATCAAAATGTTTGTGCTTGTTTTTGGCTTTGGCCAACAGGTTCTCCTTGAATTTGGAAATATTGCGCGGTAAAGGGGCTCCGTGCTAGCGATTTTTGTATACTTTTCTTGATTTTTCGTAGTTCTATTGTGCATCGGCGGCTCATGCAGCGGCGGGAACTCGCTTCCTGCTATGCCGGCTATTCGCAAACAGCTGATCACGACAGAATAAGGAAAAATTAATAATTTTAACAAATATCAGGATATAGATTAATTCGTTTTTAGTCCGTTTAATTGACTTGAGCAGAAATTTAAGATGAAAATCAAAGTTGGTATAGTATTGAACTAATAATATTGAAGTATTAACATGTGTAACTAGGTTTTGAAATATTAAGATGTATAAGATAGAAGAAAGTTTTGGGATTGGCACATCCAACTAGTTCAAACATGCGACCTAACACAATGCTCTTCTCGAGCCTGAAAACGATGGAATACAAAATTTAATGAAAATCGTTAGTCGTTTTCTAGATAAAATAAGGTTGACCCACGTTGATTCAAAAACCCACTAACTGAAATTTATCGAATATGTGAGCTATTTCAATGGTCTTTTTGTACCGTGAAGCAGTATAACAAAAAAAAATTGTCAAAATTGTTTGAACCTTTCTGAGATGCCATTAGCTTGACCCCGACCCATTATCACAAAAATGACAAATTAATAGAATTTTCTTGAGCATGCGACTCAGCCCAATGGTTTTATCTTGTCCAGAAACGGTGTAGTATAAAGTTTTGTCAAAATCTTTTGAGCCGTTTTTTAGATACAGTTAGCTAGATCCTGATCCTTTTGGACCCAAAATGACCCATTGATTAAATTTTCTTGAACATGCGACCCTGCCCAATGGTCTTGTCATGCACGGAAACGGTATTATACAAAATTTTGTCAAAATGTTTTGAAGTGCTTTTTAAATACAATTAGCTTGACCCTGACCCACTCTCACCCAAAATGACCCACTAATCGAATTTTCTTGAATATGCGATCTAGCCCAATGATCTTCTCGAGCCCAAAACCGATAGAATACAAAATTTAGTCAAAATCGTTTTATCCGTTTTTTAGATACAATTAACTGGACCCTGACCCATTGTGACACAAAATGACCCACTAATCGAATTTTCTCGAACATGTGACTTAGCCCAATTCTCTTCTCATGCCTAGAAGCGGTATAATATAAAATTTGGTCACAATGTTTTGAGCATGTTTTTAGATTCAATTAGCTTGACCCTGGCCCATTCTGACCCAAAATGACCCACTAATAGGATTTTTTCGAACATGTGACTTAGCCCAATGGTCATCTCATGACCAGAAACGGCCGAATATTAAACAATTTTGTGAAAACATCTTCAGCCGTTTTTTTTATATAATTAGCTTGACCCTGACCCATAATGACCCACTAATCGAATTTTCTCGAACACGTGACCCATCCCAATGGTCTTTTCTTGTCCGAAAACGATAGAATACAGAATTTCGTCAAAATCGTAGAGCCGTTATTTAGATAAACTTAGCTGGACCCACGATGACCCAAAAATGACCCACTAATCGAATTTTCTTGAACACGTTACCCATCCCAATGGTCTTTTCGTGTCCGAATATGGTTAGATACAAAATTGAGTCAAAATCGATTGAGCCGTTCTCTAGATATAATTAGATTGATCCTGACCAATTATGGCCCAAAATGACTCACTAATCGAATTTTCTCGAACACGAGACCCATCCAATGGTCTTTTCGTGATCGAAACTGGTTAGGTACAAAATTTAGTTAAAATCGATTGAGCCGTTCTCTAGATATAATTATCTTGACCCTGACCCATTATGACCCACTAATAGAATTTTCTCGAACACGAGACCCATTCCAATGGTCTTTTCGTGCCCGAAAACAGTAGGGTGCAAAATTTCGTCAAAATCGTTAGAGCCGTTATCTAGATAAACTTAGCTTGACCCACGGTGACCCAAAAATGACCCACTAATCCAATTTTCTCGAACATGTGACTTAGCCTAATGGTCTTCTCGTAATCCAAAACTGTAGAATATAGAGTTTAGTGAAAATCGTTAGAGCCGTTTTTTAGACAAAAATTGCTTGACCCACAGTAACCCAAAAATGACCCACAAATCAAATTTTCTCGAACACGTGGCCCATCCCAATGGTCTTTTCGTGCCCGAAATTATTTAGATATAAAATTTAGTCAAAATTGATTGAGCCGTTCTTTTAGCTTGACACTGACCCATTATGACCCAAAATGACGCACTAATCGAATTTTCTCGAACACGAGGCCCATTCCAATTGTATTTTCGTGCCCGAAAATGGTTAGATACAAAATTTAGTCAAAATCGACTGAGCCGTTCTCTAGATATATATAGCTTCACGTTGACCAATTATGACCCAAAATGACCCACTAATCGAATTTTCTCGAACACGAAACCCATCCCAATGGTCTTTTCGTGCCCGAAAACAGTAGGGTGCAAAATTTCGTCAAAATCGTTAGAGCCGTTATCTAGATAAACTTAGCTTGACCCACGGTGACCCAAAAATGACCCACTAATAGAATTTTCTCGAATATGTGGCTTAGCCCAATGGTCTTCACGTAATCCAAAACTGTAGAATATAGAGTTTAGTGAAAATCGTTAGAGCCGTTTTTTAGATAAAAATAGCTTGACCCACAGTGACCCAAAAATGACCCACTAATCTAATTTTCTCAAACACGTGACCACTCCCAATGGTCTTTTCGTTCCCGAAAATGGTTAGATACAAAATTTAGTCAAAATCGATTGAGCCGTTCTTTAGATATAATTAGCTTGACCCCGACTCATTATGACCCAAAATGACCCACTAATCCAATTTTATCGAACACGAGACCCATCCCAATGGTCTTTTCGCGCCCGAAAGCGGTAGGGTGCAAAATTTAATCAAAATCGTTAGAGCCGTTTTCAAGATAAAATTTACATACACACACACACACACAATTTTTGCTCGCATTATAGTATAAGATATATACATATAAAGAAAAGAAAATTAACCATCAGGCTTAGTAAATGTTTTAACATTTTTATATAATACACGCAAGCGCTTTGGAACCCAGAAAAATCAACGTTCATGCTCGAGAAAATAAATGCACCACCAAAAGTTGTGTTATGCACCATTTGAAGCAGAAGAAAAAAGAAACGTTCTAATCGATGATGGGGAATATTGGCTACTTTTATTTAATTCATGCAATTATGTTTGTTAGAAAGCTATAAATATATCAAAATGAAAACAAACATTACACTTTCAGTTAATATTTACCGAATTTTACACGATAAGATAAAATCAGCATCCTTTATTTAGTTTGTATACAAATTCGTTCGCCGTTTCTAAGATTAGTTTAAGATATGTTATAATAAATGTTATCTTTTAATGAGCCGATTTCAACGGTTCTCTTGTAACTAAAGTTTGATATTTAAATCGACTAAAGGAATAAATAACTCGGAAATAGTACGTAAAATGTGGCAAATGAGGTGCGTTCGTAATATAACTAGTTTTATAAATATTCAGATCTTGATGCAAAAGCAGTTGTACTCTTATGCAAAAACTCATGAATACAAAATTTATTACGATTATATATATTAAATTCAGCAGTACGGAAATAATAGAACACCATCTTAAATAGGAAGTCATTACCATGGCAACCTAGAATCATTACCTATCATGGGATATCATTTAATTCATTACTAGAATAGAATTTAATTGAAAGAAGAAAACTTTTATTAATATTTTTTAAAGTTTCGATTCAATTTTCAAAAAAATTGAAATGATTCGACAAAATTCTTCAACTTTTGTATATATTAAATTTCAAACCATTCTGTTTGGTAGTTTTTGTGCTGTTATATACGGACAGACGAAGACTATAGGTGCTACGTATTTATATAATTACGATCACACCTAAAAAAGATATCACGTACGTCATGACCTCAGCTCATATCTTCAAAGTTTTTTAAGAGAAACTAAAAAAAAAAATAAATAAATAAAACTTCCAAGGAGAAAAAAACTAAAATTTTATATAAGCTTTATAGAAAGCATTTATCAATCGAATGCAATACATTTTTTTTTTTTTTTCCTCAGAATTCAGTATCCTTCTATATATAAAAATAAGTAACGATTTGGAAATTGACCAATGAAAATCTGAGTAGATACCGCGAAACGCATCTGATTGATCAGAGCTTACCAAGGCTTACCAAGGGGGGAGGGGGGGGGGCTCTGTCGCCAAATTTGGCGACCAAAATTAGTCGCTAAAAGTGACGCCAACTTGGCACTATTTCCAGTATTTCACCAAATTTCCATAGACTCTCATTCAAATCCAATAGGGTTTACTTGCTTGTAGAAAATCAAGAAATTGAGATATTTCAATGCAACAAAAACCATTATTAGCTTATAAATAGAGTTTAATTGAACTATTTACATTATTTTTAAGCACAAACACTAACTATTTACAATATTCGTAACGCTATATATATAATTTTATATTTGATAATTCTTATAAATGTGAAACTTAAGCTCTAATGATTACGTGCTTGGAGATACGGAAATAAAACTGTCCGGAGTTGCGGAGGAGCGCGTTTTTACCAAGTGGAATCTAAAAATTGAATGCATAGAAAATAATGGATCGCGATGCAATCCAAAATGGAAACGCGAAACAATTACGTCTGGGGTTAGCAAGAAAATAGGAATTGCTTCGCGATTCCATTCGGTATCGCTAAGCGATTATGCGAGGAGTTGGTGAGCGTAGCGAGCAGGGGGGAGGAGACCCCCTAGTTGTTTACAAAATAATTTAATAATCTATACATTTAAAAGACCAGGCTGTTTTTTTTAGTTATCAGCCCTGAGCTTTCTACTGAACCAATTTTGATAATTATTTTTTTAAATGAAAGCTGTTCAATTGTAGAAGCGCCCGTTCTAGCTATTTTTTAATTTATTTCCATTTTTATATTTTATTTTTAATTTTAAAAGCTTTTAATGACATTTCTTTAAAATGGTGGCAATCGTGTTACTTCCATTGTTGAAGAAAGAGAGAAAGAAAGGAAACAATGGGAAATACCATATCATTACGGATGCCATTTTCATATTACAATTAAAAGTAACTTTTTTATACCTTTTTAACAGAAAATGACGTCACGTTTTAAAATAACACGTTTTTACTCATAAAAGCTGTTACATTTCAATATTTTTATAATTCCTCTAATACTCAGATTGAGACGCTAATCTCAGAGCGCTTCGGTGGGTGAAAATGATGTCATTGTAAAAATGAAATGAGTATTTTCTTTGATAAAGCCTCAAATCAAGATTAGAACTTCAAGTCAAGGGTGTGAATTTTTTATGCAAAAGTGTAACTGGCAAACGTGACATCAAGTTTGGCAATATATTTATTAATGATCTATTGCACGTTAAAATATTTTTAAAGAAGTGACTATGAGTAAATTTTGCGTCTGTGAAAAATATGTTATTAGCCCCCGGAACGATATGCTATTTCTTTCTCCCAGCTTATTTTGTCTCCAAACAAGTAGCATAAAAAATTTTGGTTTTAAAGTCAATTCCTACTTAGGGCATCAAAGAAAAATTTAATATAATCCCTTAAGCTAATATTAGTTTTTGTTGCATTAAAATATCTCAATTTGTTGATTTTCTATAAGCAAGTAGTTTTACAATGGAAGTCTATGGGAATTTGGCGAAATATTAGAGATATCGCCAGGTTGGCGTCACTTTTGGCGACTCATTTTGTTCGCCAAATTTGGCGATATATCGCAGGGTTGGCGACAAACTTGGCGGTATTTGGCGACAGAACAGGGTCACCCCCTATGGTAACACCCCCCTTATAGATATGAAGATGCATTAAATACTTCAGTAACCAATGGCCACCATTTTGTCTCCCATGTAAAACTAAAATTAATTAATAAAAATTTAATTAATGAATTAATATTTGAAAAAAACTATATTAACATCGATTGTTATCCAGTACAAGTTTAAAAAAAATTATTTCAACTTGATAGGATGAATAATAAGTATTTTATTAACGATTGAAAATTTTAACAAGATATATATATATATATAAATAAACAAGTAATATAAAAATTTTGTTTTTAAAGTCAATTCCTACTTAGGTCATCAAAGAAAAATTTAATATAATCCCTTAAGCTAATATTAGTTTTTGTTGCATTAAAATGTCTCAATTTGTTGATTTTCTAAAAGCAAGTAGGTTTACAATGAGACTCTATGGGAATTTGGCGAAATATTACAGATATCGCCAAGTTGGCGACTCATTTTGGCCGCCAAATTTGGTGATATATCGCCAAGTGGGCGACAAACTTGGCGGTATTTGGCGACAGAACAGGGTCCCCCTCCTCCTATGGTAACCCCTTATTGAAAATACTTTCATTGATCTTCAACAATCAATGGTCGCCATTTTGTTTCCCATGCAAAACTAAAATTAAATAATTAAAATTTAATTAATTAATTAATATTTGAAAAAACTGTATTAACATCAATTGTCATCCAGTACAAGTTTTAAAAAATTTATTTCAACTTGATAGGATGAATAATGAGTATTTTATTAACGATTGAAAATTTGAACAAGATAAATATATAAATAAATAAATATAGGGAGAGTGTGAGCTAATAGTAGGAATTGAATAAATAAATAAATATAGGGAGAGTGTGAACTAATAGTAGGAATTGAATAACCAATGGCCGCCATTTTGTCTCCCATGTAAAACTAAAATTAATTAATTAAAATTTAATTAATGAATTAATATTTGAAAAAACTGTATTAACATCAATTGTCATCCAGTACAAGTTTAAAAAATTTATTTCAACTTGATAGGATGAATAATAAGTATTTTATTAACGATTGAAAATTTGAACAAGATATATATATATATATATATATATATATAAATAAATAAATATAGGGAGAGTGTGAACTAATAGTAGGAATTGAAAAATAACGTTACCTCACAGAAGCTAGCAAAACAAAGCAGATGTATCATTGTACAATTAAATGCTCTATAGCAATTTTTTTAATTTCTAAGCGTCGCACATTTTCAATGTTTATACCGTCGTATTGGGAAAAAAAGTACTTTTAAATGCAATTTGTTTGAAACTGTATCTCCATTTATTTTTGAAATATTAATTTTTTTGTAGTTTTTAGCACCATTTGTTTAATTTTTGCAACTCAAGCACTCCATTTATATAGAAAGTAAAGGGAAAATAGTTGAAAAATAGCAATTATATCTTTTTGTTGCCATTTTCTCATAACAACCGAAAGAAAATGTAATTAAAATATGTGCTATTTTGAAAAAAATATAAACGAATAATTTCTACGAATAATAAAACATGGAGCTATTATAAACTATATTTAACTTTAAGTATCTGTAGACCCTTTCAGTGTGACGTCAGTCATGACATTTTGGTTGGAAACTGACTCCAAACAAACGGTTGGTATGCTTTCATTTCTTTTTAAATATAAATCGTGGAAAATGTTACCAGTACATATCAAGTATTAAAACACTTAGATGTGAGATATAGATACAAGATATAGCTGCAACACACAAACAAAATAGAAAATACAACATTTCAACCATTTGTTTGGAGTCAGTTTCCAACGAAAACGTCATGACTGACGTCACGACTGAAATCGTCTATATCAGCGTTTCTTAAACTTTGAGATCTCGCGGACCCCCTTTGATATGATATGTATTTCGGGGACCCCCAACAAATATTTTTTTTTTAATGTAAGATAAAAAAAAAAAAATAATGGTATACACCTTATTTATTTTTCATTACAGATATTCCGTGTTTAGATGTTGAAAAAATCAGTTGTACTAACAAGAAAAATGGCACACATTTTAAGATAATTAAAATATACATACTACTAATTCCTATGAGAAGGATGCTGCTGTTTTATACAATATTACAATGTCTGGTTCAATTCTTGAAACATGTATTCCCATGTCTGGTTCGACATTCAATCGATTTCTATATTTATTTTTCATGTGCACAAGGCTGGAGAAAGTCTTTTCACACAAATATGTTGTACAGAAGGGAAGTAGATGTTTGATAGCTTTATCTGCTTTACGTATTTCTCAGGCACGACCAAAAATTAGGAAAGCTATTCACATGGAAAGCAATTTTCACGGAAGTATCGGATGATCATTCCTCAAGTTGTTCCTGCTCTAAGAAATGAAGGATTCCATTTCACCAAAGTCTTGGAAGTGAAATGCATCCCTCATCCACTCATTTTCTGAGTTTGAAGGAGGAAAATAAAGCCGGAAAGCTTCTTTCAAGTTCTTCAGATATGCAACAAAATTTCTCAACAATATCAAGGGAAATCGTATCGCCAGAGGTTTGTTAGAAATCGAATAATATTGAGAATGGTTAAAAATTATTATTTTCAAGTCGATTTGCCGCACAAAATATTTTTTTATTTTTGCTTCTACTTTGTTTCGGACTTAAAATATGTACCGACGTTTCTTGAAAGCTTTAATTCAGCTTATTCAGAAAACTAAAAATAACTGTCAGGTATTTCCCCTTGACAAGTCAGGAGAAATCAGGTGTTCTTTCAGATGACATTTAAAGCCAATAAAAATAGCCTTACTTCATCACGCCGGGCAGAAATACGATTTAAAACTTTTCCTCCTGACAGCCACCTAATTTCTGTATGCAAAAGTAAATGTTTATGTTGACTCATAATTTCTTCGTACATAATTTTTAAAAAATTTAGAATATTCAATGGACGAGCCTTGATATAATTTACTACTGAAACAATTTCGTGGAATGCAGACTTCAAATCTGACATTTTTTTCGCGATCAGTGATTCACGGTGAATACAACAGTGCCCAAATTGCATGTGGTGTTTTACCTTTAACCAAGCTGATCAAACTATTAATAGGTCCCCTCATAGCTCGAGCCCAATATGTACTTTTTCGGATACATTTTGGCCAGTTTATTTCTTTTTCTTGTATGAAACGGAAACCACCTCAACAGGTGAATAGCGCTGCACTTGCAGTGTATGAAATGGCATGGAGTTCCAAAATTAAAAATCTACACATAGCTTACCACCAAATTATAACGAACGAAAGCTAACAAATTCACATTATTGGAAACGTATCCACCTATAATGCGACATAAGGACTTACTTTTACACGTGTAAATTATTGGCTCTCAATATTTTAACATAAGTCGGTGATTCTGTTCTTAATAGTAATCATTAGATAATGAAATTAAATTTACATGCTTTGCTGCTTTTTCTCCTAGCATTGTTGTGACAATTGCTTTAGCAGCAGGTGGAAATTAATTCTATGCAATCGTACGAGATTTTGCAGACTTTGCTAACATCAAACATACCTGATACGAGGCAAAAACGGCTTTTTTATTATTGGAACCAGTTGCGGTCTTTTCAATTAATATCTGACTTGTTTTCAATTCTTTTAACTTGCTTTTAAAAAGCTAGTTGGTTTGTTTAAATGCTCTTTAAGTTTAGTTTGTAAATGTCTACGCAGTTTTGCTGGTTTCACACATTCATGTGGCAGTATATCGTGATAAATAACGCAAACAGGCTATTCTTGATTATTAATACAGGTGCTCGCAAATCCCAGTGTTAAATATTCTTCAAAGTACTTTCGTTTTTTCTTAGCTGTAATTTCTTATCTATTAAATTGTGATTAAATTGGTATTTAATCATCATCATCATCTGTATCTGACTCCATCTCTTTTTTACGTTTTACTTTACCGGTCTTTAAACACTCATTCATATCTTGAATTTAAAAAAATTGCAACTATGTAACAAGAGAAACTAAAATACGAGCAGTGCACTTAAAAATGACAATGGCTGGGATTCACTCACTACCGTTTTCACTTTGTATTTGCGTTTCTTGATAAGATGATGTTCCCATTCCCAGCATTAAAATGTCTCCCTCGACAGATTTATATGTTTACTTTATGCTTATTAATATAGTACTAGATTAGAAATTCTAGTCCCGAAATTATCCACAACTACAGCTACAGAAATTCCTGTCGAAGAAAAAAGGTCTGAATTCAACACTGGGCTTGAGGACCCCCGTCTGTAAGCTCGCGGACCCCCAGGGGTCCGCGGACCACAGTTTAAGAAACGCTGGTCTATATTAATGTTACAAACAAATGTATGCCTATGAATCATTAGATAGCCGTTTTTTTTGTCCAGTTTCTTTAATGACGGCATCTTTTTGCTGCATTTGTGTATTATTTTGAGATAGTGACATCCTATGCATGCTTTACTGTAGATGTTTAAGAGTGGATCGTAAATGTGGAATTCTTAAGCGTATGCGAATGACGTCATTTAACATAAAATAAAAGTTTGTGTTTTAAGTCTTAAAATTGAAATATGTTTTGTACCATTTATATATACATACATTTTTTTTTCATCGGGGGCGACACTAAATTCTGAAAAAGCAGAATTCCTGTTTTCTAGTTTTTAGATTTCGTTGAAAACAAAAAATTGTAATTGTGTCATAGTGGCGCAATTTTTGATTATTTTTCATTGCAAAATTCCAAAGCCTCAATTAATAACTTCATAATTTCATTATCTTAATCGCATGTTACTGATTACGTATATGAATGCAGTTTAATTGAAAATTTGAAATTAAACTTTATTAAAACATAATATTTGTTTTAAGTGTTAGGCTAGCCAGTATAATATTGATTAATTATTGTGACTATTTTTGTTTTTTTTTTTTTTTTTAATTCAGTCAGTCAGTTCTTTTAAACATTTTTAGGCGTCGAATTCGACTCGATACTTTCTTCAATAGAAGAAAGTATTGTAATCGAAATTATTTTCGACTTCTGGTTTTCGACGGATTTACACGTTTTAGGGGTCAGAGATCCCCAAAAACGTGTTTATAGAAAATGTCTGTCTTTCCGTGTGTCCACCTGTAAGTCTGTCCCTGTGTCCGTCTGTAAGTCTGTCCGTGTGTCCGTCTACCCGTGTGTCTGACGCCATTGCACCATCAAAAAGTGTATGAAGTTATGCGTAGAATTTAACCAGCTATAGCAAGCAGGTCCTCCCTTAATTTGGAAAAAATCCGCCGGAAGGGAGCGCTGTAATAACGATTTTTGTGCGATTTTGAATATTGTACCATCGAAAAGTGTATGAAGTTATGCATAGAATTGAACCAAATTTTTTGTGTATGTTTTTGGCCATGGCAAGAAGGTCCTCCTTGAATGTGGAAAAATGCCGCCGGAAAGGGGTGCTGTAATTCCGATTTTTGTGTAATCGTCTTAATTTTCCGTAGTTCTATTGTACACCAGTGGCTCGAGAATCGATGGGAACTTCCCATCCTGATAAGCCGACTATTCGCAACTATTCGTGATTTTAATAAATATCATGACCGAAATTAACTCGTTTTCACTTCTATTGGACTGAAGCAGAAATTTAAGATGAAAGTCAAAGTTGATATAATATATGAAATATTGACATCTGTAACAACATTTTGAAATATTAAAATACATGAGATAGAAGAAAGTTTTGGGATTGACACATTCAACTAGTTTATATTTAATCTTATAAAATCATACGAATTTCAAAATTAGGATGTTTAAGCCTGGGATTTTAAATAGTGTGTTTGTGAATAAATTGTGATGAGACTTTAGCTTTCTGAAATACTGAAAAGTACACCTTGAAGTACTTTAACATTAGAAAGTAAAAACTTTAAAAAATTGTAATTCTGAAACTATTCCTCTAATCGACTTGAAATTTTGTGTCTGTGCATCAAATTCAACATAATATAAAATTATTTTAAAGTTGAATGTTGCTACTGAAAATCTGAAAGTTAATTAACCTTTATGTCCCGACGGTAGAGATCTGGGCCCGGGCCTATTTTCATTCAAGGCCCGGGCCATACTTTTCTCTGAAGGCTCGGGCAGGGCCGGGACGCGCCTAATAATTACCCCTTACGGGCCGGGTTCGGGCCTTAGTTTTTTCCCGAGGGATATTCCGTGTCTTAACTTATTTTTTCCATACAGAGCCGGGACTGGTTTCATTCTTCCTAGTCTTCACGCTCCAAAATTTCCAGTCCTGTTTTTGACCCGGCCCGTATGCAAATCATTGTCTTGGCGCGGCCCGGTCCGTTCAAAGGTCATGAAAATTAAATCTGGCCCGAAAATCTTTGCAAAAAATGCATACGTTTTTGAATCGCCATTCTGCAATTAAACATTAAAATTAATTCTTTTTAAAGAATAGTAGATTTGTAAGCTTATTAAAATATGGATAAATTAAAATATAGTGAAACGTGTGAAAAAGAACCTGCCTATGACGGAATACTCTCTTAAACTGAAAAATGTGTTGATCCATGCAATATGAATATGCTAATAGGTAATAAAATAATATATAATACATTTACACCTGCTAAGAAGGAAATTGACTATTACTCATTTTTTTTTTCTTTCCCATGCAATTTCGTCTTAGAGGATTTTAATGTATAGCATTTTTCTGATTTTTATCGCTTCAATACATGGAATATGGATTAACAATATTAGTGATAACTGAAACACTTAACATGCAACAAATGTTGATTTATTAAAAAAATAAATATCGCAGGTTGCGGCACTTCTATAAAAATGAAGATTATAAATGTGAAAAAAAGGTTAAAATAAGAATTTTTGGTTAGATCTACCCGTACGAGGAAAATTTTTAACCAAATCGGCATAAAAATCAATGATTTGTAGAAATTCACCCGGGCCGGGCCGGTCTCGGGACGAGATTTTAACTTTTTTCTAGGATGGGCCGGGCTCGGACCGAACTTTTAGCTTTTATACCGGACCGGCCCTTGACCCGGAAATTTCGGCCCGATGGTACTTTAAAGTACCATTAAAATAACTTTTTATAAAATTCATTTAATACATTAATTAGTAGTAATATAGTTTGAATGAGTTATAGGTACTTTACTTTATCTTGTTCCAAAAGCATTATTGGTTGCACAAAGCAAAAATAATTTTAAAAGGATGATTTCTTTTGCCTTTGCATCTTTTTAGCTTTCTTGACGTTGAAAGGGTGAGGAGGGGGGGGGGGGGGTCAGTTCGGAAATATTTCAGTATTTCTATTGTAAAATTTTCTGTATTTCTTAATTCTACAAAATACTAAAAAATGTATATAAAATATTTTAGTGGAGTTATAAATATTGACAAAATCCCTATAAATTCAAATTTAATTAATTAATTTTAATTGGCAAAATCCTTATAAAACTTATTAAATGATTGTGTAAATCTTCTAGTGTAGTTTCAAAAATTCGCGAAATGAAATTTTTTTGAATTCAAAATTTGGGACATAAAACTACGTTAGTATGCAAACATCCCTAATGTTTAATTCATGCATATTCGCCAATAATAGGCATTTTTCTTTTATCGATTCGTACCTTTCGTTTTCCTCCGACATACTCTATGCTCAAAATACTATAAGGTAGACTTTTTTTTGTTTATATATTTGTTTGTAATCTCCACAACAGTTCTTAGATAGTAAGATACAAAAAGAGAAAATATTAACCCTTTATCAATTCATAAACATTTTATCTTCTAAAACATTTATTGTGAATTTTTGAAACTACATTAGAAGATTTACATAATCATTTAATAAATTTTAGAAGGATTTTAAAAGTATTGAAGGATTTAGAAGGAATATTTAAATTTGAATTTATAAGGATTTTGTGCAATATTTATAACCCCACTCAAATCTTTTATTTTATATACTTTTCTTTGTATTTTGTAGAATTAGGAAATGTACAAATATAATGTTCTTACGATAGAAATATAGAAATATTTCCTAATCTAAAAATCGCCCCCCCCCCCTACCCAACGCCAAGAAAGCTGAAAAGATGCAAAGGCAAAAGAAATCATCATTTTAAAAATATTTTGTTTTGTGTAACCAATAATGCTTTTGGAACAAGATAAAGTAATGCATCTATAACTCATTCTAAACTGTATTACAACTAATCGATGTATTAAATGAACTTTATAACAAGTTATTTTAATGGTACTTATAAGTATAGTGAGTAGATAAAGGCTTAAAGACACTTTACTGTACTTTCAAAAAATAAAACTGCAAATAATTTAATAAGAATTACCTTTATGCTACTTCGTTTCACAATAAAATCATCTAAAGCAACAATTCCTTCTAAAACATTGCTATCAACTGTCACATCAGGATCATCCACAACTATATCTCGAACGAGTTTTCCCTGAAATACGCTTCCAGGTAGGTACTTGGTATCAGTGAATTCTATTTCATAAATATTATCTATTAGAGGAAAGTCGTTAGGAAAATACATGTAACTGGTATCGGTCGCATTTTTGCATACAACATCAGCAGGCAATTTTCGGAAATCGTCACAGCAGCTTTTATTCATACACTTTTCTTCTCTAAAATACACTTTATTTGTTGTGCTGCTTGCTTGTGAAATTCCATAGTTTACATCAACAATTATACAAAGTGCAAAGATAAAATTAATTTGTAAATCGTACTGCCACATTTTACTATTTAAAATAGAGAATGTATTTCAAGTTTGCATAAATATTTACATTCTTAATCATTCTTTTGGAGAGATAAAAATATCTATGATATCTGTATCATTATTTCGGAATTTTCAAAATCAATATTTTACTTTAGGTGTTTTATATTTTTTTTATTATTTGTCAATTCAATAGTACTTTTGAATCTTCCGTTTCAAACTTGTTATTATTTTAAATTTACTTTAAAAGGGTAATTTATTCATCATTATTTCCAATTTCCTTAATTGATCCTTTAAGTTATTTATAGGGATCTATCTATCTATATATATATATATATATATTATTATTATTATTATTGTACAAGAAAAATATTTTAATGAAACAGTTACCGGAAAAGTTATATTAAAATGTACAATTTAAAACAATAATAATATTTTTTAGGAAAGTTTCGGTTATTTTCAAACGGAAGTTATCCATCATAAGTAAGGTCCGCCGCGGAAATCAGTGGTTAAATTGAGAATGCGTGTTTAATTACTCAGTCAAAGTTACCAAAATTAATTCATTTATCAGTTTTCATTTATAAAAAAATTAAAAAACTGAATACGTTTCAGTCTAAATACTTCATTAATAATATTTTCGCCAATTCCACGACGTTTTTAAATCTTCCTCTATTAAAAAAAATTTCTGATATGCCTACTCCACCACAGGCAATTTACTAATAACTATTGAAAAGATCCTAGATTAATTTTTATAATTAATTCATTAGCAACCTTCCATTTATAAAAAAATAAATAACTTAATACATTTTAGTCTAAATATTTTATTTATTATATTTTAGCTAATTCCATGACGTTTTTTAATCCTCCTCTGTTAAAGATATTTTTGATAGGTCTACTTCATCACAAGCAATTTACTAATAACTATTCAAAAGATCCTTGATTAATTTTCATAATTAATACATTTATAAGCTTCCATTTGTATAAAAAAATAAATAACTTAATACATTTCAGTCTAAATATTTTATTTATAATATTTTCGCAATCTTCCTCTATTAAAGATATTTTTGATAGGTCTACTTCATCACAGACAATTTACTAATAACTATTCAAAAGATCCTTGATTAATTTTCATAATTAATACATTTATAAGCTTCCATTTATATATAAAAAAAATAAATAACTTAATACACTTCTGTCTAAATACTTTATTTATAATATTTTTGCCAATTCCATGACGTTTTTAAATTTTCCTCTATTAAGGATATATTTTATAGGTCTACTCCATCACAGGCAATTTACTAATAACTATTCAAAAGATCCTTGATTGATTTTCATAATTAATTCATTTATAAGCTTCCATTTATATATTAAAAGAATAAACAACTTAATACATTTCAGTCTAAATACTTTATAATATTTTTTGCCAATTCCATAACGTTTTTAAATATTTCTCTAATTACAAAAATTTCTTATAGGTCTACTCCATCACAAGCAATTTACTAAGAACTATTCAAAAGATCCTTGATTAATTTTCATGATGTATATGTTTGGCTAGCATTGGTATATGCATACATGCGTCTTCATAGAATGATGATTTTATTTCTATAGATAAACATTTATAGTATAAAAACTAAATGCATAAAATAAAATGTTTCATCAAAACGGTCTACAAATACATTTCTAACTTAAAACTGGTTTTTACAACTTTCTCACTGAGTTTGCTCATATAAACTGAATTTTAGATTGATCGCAGATACCGGGATGTAAATTATGTGAAAATAAATCGGAAACTCTTGCACCGTGGACAGTTATAAATAACTTCACAATTTTTTTAAGGCAACTGGCAACGGTATAGAGGTATATATAGATTTTTACACTCCACCATCTTGCACTGAGACGGAAAAACGGTCCTGAAACATGAAATTGCGCGTATAAAACTTTCAAACTATTACTGTTACTTTAATAACATCAACACATATAAGTCACATAACACAACTAATTTATGAAATTTAATGAGTGTTGATCAACGAGTAACTCTCTCGCTTAGATGTTACAAGAATTAAACTCATTGGTTGACAAGCGGAAGTCGCTTTCTTTCGCTTTCAGCATTTCAGAGTGAAAGTGATGTTACAATATCAGATTTCCTGATATGTTTCATTTGAAATCTATCAATTGACGAATGCAGAAAGGAAGACGACGACGCAGAGATGTAAAAATAAATGAGAGACACAAGACAAAACTAATACTTGGGCGATGGGAGGCTGCCGTAGGTCCTGATTATAACTATTACCCAGTAAGCGTGTGACTAGGCCCCTACATTTTGGGTGGAGACGGAGCCTTGAAGAAATTTAAGGGTTTTAATCTAAAATTTTTCATCGCTTTCTTTACATTATATGCAAGGCATAATCACCTAAATTGTTTTAAAATATTAGGCTTGGCCGATAAATTTTGAAAATTATACTTTAAAGTACTTTCCAATTAGAATTTTGCTTATTTGATGGGTTAGTAAAAAATTCATCTTCTTTTTAAGTGCGCTCGTAGTTATATAAATACGTAGCCCCTATGGTCGTCATCTGGTCCGTCCATCTGACCGCGTATAACAGCGTAAAATCAACCCAAACGAATGGTCTGAAATTTAATATATATAATCATTGCAGAATTTTGTCATTTCAAATTTTATGAAGATCGAATCAAAACTTAAAAAGATATTAATAAAAGTTTTCTTCATTCTATTAAATCCTATCATAAGCAATTCATTCAACGATATCCCATTATAAGTCATGATTTTAGGTTGCCATGGTGATGAAGTCCTATTTAAGACGGAGTCCTATTATTTCCGTATTACTGAATTTGATATATATAATCGTAATACTTTTTTTATTCATGCATTTTTGCATAAGAGTGAAACATCTATTGCACCAAGATCTGCATATTTATAAAACTAGTTATAGAACGAACGCACCTCATTTGCGACGTTTGACGTACAATTTCCGGTTTGTTTCCCAAAAGCTAGTATGTGTCTGCCTGCATGCCCGGAGAAGTGTGTGTATGTGTGTGAATGCGAGCATATTTGACGCATAATAAATTCCTCGTTAGAACTCCCATACATTTGGAACCACAATGTTGTCAATGACATTGTGGCACCAGTATCACTGACACACACATTTGGATTTCGAATGTAATTTTTTTTTCTTTTTTTTTTTTTTTCAGTCTTTCTCTTTAAAACAATACGAATTGCGGAGCTAAATCTCGTTTGCACCTTGTTTTACACAAGATGCATTCAAGTAAAATCTAGTTACCGGAGTTCTATATGATAATGCATAATGATAAAAAATAAATATAAATGTAATTTTTTTTTTTTTTTTGGAAAACATGCTTTAAGAGGTCCGGGACACAAAAATCTTCAAATTTTTTTTTATTGAATTAAAAAATTTTCTGCCGTTTTCTCCTTAAAATGATGTTTAAACCATGTTTCTATCTTAATTAGAACAGGAAATATTAATTTTTTCGTTTTGGTTTGTTTTCAAAATCTGCCTTTCAAGCTATGGTTGTCAAGGAGACAAGTTCTTGTGAAATTGCGTTTTTCTTCATGATATGTTTTTTCACCATTTCTCATATTTAAATTCTTATAACTCGAGAACCGTTAAAGATACAGGGTTGAAACTCGGAACATATCTTTTTCAATTATTTTACTTTACTTTTGAGCCAGCATATTTGAAAAAAATGTTTACTTTTGGAAATATGATTTTTTTTTTTAAGTTGCACCACTTTTTTTGTAATTTTTTGGTTAAATATTTTTAATTTTTTTTAATTAATATTTTTTTAACTGCTGGCTCTAAATTAAAATTTATATATTTCTGTTCATTTAAATGGAAAAAAATTGAAATTCTATAAATAATATTATGAGTTATAACGATTTTAAACTATCCCACTTTTTTAACAAAATTTAAAATTTAATTTTTTTTTTAAATATGAGAAGTTTTATCATGCGATTTTGTTTACAAATGATATGGTTAACCATCACAAAAAATTTCAAAATTTTAACTCAATAAATAAAAATTTTTTGAAAATGTGTCCCGGACCCCCTTAATTAAAATTCACAAAAATGTAGAACATATCTCTGTTTTTTGAAATGCACTAAAAAGTGGAAAAGTCTTGAAAAAAACCCTTTAAATGCGCGGAGTTTAAATTAAATTGCGGTGAGCTTGATTATGGAAGATTAATGGATTTAAATGGAAATTTTGCTAAATTAGCCAGCTATCGCCAATTTGGCTTCATATATGGCAACTTATTTTTGTCGCCAAATTTGGTGATATTTCGCCAAGTTGGGTAAAATTTCGCGATATAGTGGCAACCCTGCCATTAGTACTTTCCAACAAATATTCAACGTTGAAGCTGATACTGATTTCTCCAAAGGAAATCAAACATAACCATTAAGTAAATTTGCCCCCCGTTGCCCCCTTCGGGTACACGACATTTCGGTCCCGACACTTCGGTCCCGCCATTTCGGTCCCGCCGTTTCGGTCCCGAGACATTTCGGTCCCTGGCCATTTCGGTCCCCAGACATTTCGGTCCCTGGCCATTTCGGTCCCGAGACATTTCGGTCCCTGGCCATTTCGGTCCCGAGACATTTCGGTCCCTGGCCATTTCGGTCCCGAGACATTTCGGTCCCTGGCCATTTCGGTCCGAGACATTTCGGTCCCTGGCTAATTCGGTCCCGAGACATTTCGGTCCCTGGCCATTTCGGTCCCCAGCCATTTCGGTCCCTGGCCATTTCGGTCCTTAGCCATTTCGGTCCCTTGTCATTTCGGTGCCCACCACCTTATAACTCGTATTCTAATTGTTGTGGGCCGCCAAACGCTGTAATTTAAACATTATTTGGGACCTTTTTAACACCCCCCACCCCCCAAATTAAAAAAAAAGCTGAATATAACAGTCCGATAAATTTAAACTTTTATAACTCGTGATAATGAAATCACAGCGAGCTGAAAATTTGATTGAACAATGTGATATAATTTTACAGGGGACATTGTTTTTTATTATTATTATTATTTAACAAAATGGATTTTTTAAGCTTTATTATTTGTTATTAATATTAGGTATTTTATATATACTATAAACTGCCATAGATGATTTTTTGGTTGTTTTCATACGTTTTTTAGAACCTTTAAATTATCATCATTAATTAAATAATTTAAAAAACTGTTCTTATTTTTTCTCCTTCTTACAATTAGATTAATAATAAATGTCTTCAATAATTCAATTGGACACTTATAAGCTATTGTAGGTAAATATTTCCTCAAATCATTCTTCTACATCCTCTCCTTTAATAATTCAGAAATGAGATATATTTATTGAAGCAAAAATATTTAATTTTTCTTATTACTTTTATAATACAAAGTTTTAATTTTGTTTTCATAAGTTACTTTACCATTATAAACATTGGAAAACAATAGTGATTTGGTAATTAGGTATGCCAGGAAAAATATTTTGTTGTCAGAAAACTCCACCCACCGCTTCATTTTTTTAAAAATAATTATTGGTTGCATTTTTAACAGTCTTCTCACCCATTGCAGACGATTTTTGTGAACTAATTTTATTGAAACTGGGCCTATTTCTTAGTAATAAGATGATTATTTTTATTTTATGTAATAGTGTAAGTATTATTTTAATTAATTTTATTTTCAATTTTTAACTGACAAAACTAAGGTTTTTAGGTGCGTTCGTAATTATATAAATACGTAGCACCTATAGTCGTCGTTCAGTCCGTCCGTCTGCCCGTCTGTCTGTCCGCATATAACAGAGCAAAAACAACCCAACCGAATGGTCTGAATTTTTAAATATATGATTGCTGCATAATTTTGTCGAGACATTTCAAATTTTATGGATATCGGATGCATAGTTTAATTACAGGGACTGTCAAAAGTTTTTCTTTACATTCCGGCCAATGTGAAAAATTATTGCAAGTGCATTTTAATGATGTTACAGCCTTCCGAATGGTCTGAAATTTTAAATGTATAATTGTTGCAAAATTTTGTCGAGCCATTTCAAATTTTATAAAAATCGGATGTATAATTTAATTACAGGGACAGTAAAAAAAATTCCGTTACATTACGGCCAATGGGAAAAAATTATTGCAAGTGCATTTTAATGATGTTACAGCCTTCCGAGTGGTCTGAAATTTTAAATATATAATTGTTACAAAATTTTGTAGAGCCATTTGAAATTTTATGAAAATCGGTCTATAGTTTAATTACAGAGACAGTCAAAAGTTTTGCGTTACATTACGGGGAATGGGAAAAAATTATTGCAAGTGCATTTTAAAAATGTCACAGGCTATGCACTCATGAAGTGCAAAAAAAAATATACATTCAGTACAATATGGGGTGCAAAAAATAATTATAAAACTAGTTATAGTACGAACGCACCTCATTTGCTACGTTTGACGAGCAATTTCCAACTTGTTTGTATTTGTCGTTTATTTATTGATTTTTAATATTACCCTCTTCCTCCCACTTTCCCAGAAAAAAAATTTATAATTTTTTATTTTAGTTTTATTATTAATTATATTAATAGTTTTAAATTTCGGTGACTTTAAATATAAAATAAATAAACATGTAAAAGATAAATTTCAGTTTATAACTACTATATAATAAATTGAATATAAAATGTATTATGTATTGAGTTTATTTTAAAGTAAAAAAATGTAATGTATATTAATAATGTTATTAATTTAATAAATTAAGGATACATTAAATAAAAAATATATTTAATAAAATATTAATTTAATTTTTATACTAAAATTCCTAACTTTTTTGAGAATTAATTAATAGCAATTATTAGTAGCAATTATTAACAGCACTTAAAGTTTTTATTCAAAAGTTTTAATTTATAATTTCCAAAAAATAATATAGGAATTTTTTGAAAAATCAGCCAAAAACATAAAGTCTAAGTAATAATTAATTAATTAATTAAACATAATAATAATAATAATAATAATAATAATAATAATAATAATAATGCAACATTGTACAAATACGTAAAAATACCTCTTAACAGTGTTAGGTGATATTATGCAGATTTTAATTTTTTAAGTACAGTTATAATTTACAATTCGCAAAAAGTAAGAAATTATTAATTAATTATAATTAAAGAGAAAAAATAATATTATAAGCTAACTAATAAATGAATAAACAACATGTTTATCTTCAGAACCCTTATCACTTTTATACATCCTAATGAAGTTTATAACGTTATAATAACCGAAAATTAAAGAAATATATATTTGCATTTACCCTATAAAAACTATTATATAGTTCATGTAATAGTTTTTAAACAAGCAATTGATAAATTAGTTATCTAAACAATTAATAATTAAAATAATTTTGAATTGATAAATATGTTTAATAAAAACAATTTAATTTTTGAATTTTTTTTTTACTTAACAATATAACTATGAGTGTTTTCAACTTGTCGTGCAAGTTAAATTCATGCTGTATCAAATTTATTGCAAACTAACGGCAAACAAGTAATCAAAAATACTGCAAACTTACTGCAAAGTAGTAATCTTTCCATATCACACTATAAGTTTAACCCCTTCGAAGGGGTCAATAGACCTGATCAGGTCTATTGATGCGAAAGCGCCGTCAGAAGGCGCATGCATAGGTTTTATCACCATAAACAAGTTTAGGTAATATTTGTACTTTTCATTTCGAGCATTTTTTGGTATTTAATAAGTATAGCGTTTAGAAAAAACGGTGCCTACCGAATAAAATTTCTGCAATTTCTGCGTATGTGCTGATTCTCATTGTTGTTGAGTCTCTCAACAGAGAGATTTTTTGCTTTCGTCACTTTCGTGAATTAAAGACAGTCTTGCCATCAGTTTCACAACAAACTACTCATGCAAGTGGGTGATAATATACCTTGCGGGAGATTTGCTGCGAATCTCTCAATTCAAATTTGTCACGGCAAGATAATATCAGAAAAAATCAAAATTTCTGCTAATGTTCATGCTATCTGGGTTACCTCAAAAATTTCCATGGGGAGCGCGGCGGATCGCATGAACGGCTCATGCGATTGACACTTATGTGAAATCATTATCCAATATGTATTACAGCACAAATTCTTAATTCAATGGCAAGAAATTGAACATGAAAATTGCTGTTTTATACTTAACCACTTGGCCCTAACTTTATTGTAGGCAAATGTTATGCAATATGAAACTTGATTTAATCCATTCGCTGCCAAAGCTAAGAATTCTCAATTTTTTTTGTTGAAGGTCGTTTGCCAGCACAAATTCAGAAAGATAAATTTCGCTTTACTAATACAGCGAAATTTCTGCCAATAAATGAGGCTTTTTTTTTTTTAATTCTAAAATAGTGGTGACAAAGTAATCAATAAATTAAAGCCACGAGTATACTCGTGAATGACAGCGAATGGGTTAATTAAATTTAACTCTTCAGTATGCGCTCAGCTTTTTACATCATAAGTGAATCTTTTTCACTGGTAAATATTAATGTAACTTGAATGTATTATTAGTTGCAGTTATAGAGATTGGCCTTATATTTTTTATCCATGCTTTTTTTTAAAATTAAGAAATTAAATAAGGATATACCTAAATTCTTAAAGTTACTCGAAATACTTCTATCATATATACACAGTCAAGACAAGATTCCAAGCACTGGTAAAAAGCTCCATTTTAGACAGGCTTCCATGTAAAGAAGTGTAATTAATTATACTTCTAAGATACACTGCCTCAATAAGATCTATTGTTCGTTTCGCAGGGATTCTGAAACTCTTCCGTTTGAGACAGGATTCCGTTATAGAAAGATTCCGCTTTCACAGGTTTCACTATGCTTCACTAAAGAAGGGTGAAAATCCCCTTTTCAGACAGGTTTTCAGCAAATTTAATTGTATCGCAATTCATATTAAGACCATGTAACGCTTACGTTAAAGACAGGATTCTGTTATAGACAATTACTATTTTGACAAGTTTTATTCTATTCATATGATATAAATAAGTATATTTATATAAATACACAAAACTTTTAAAAATGGAACCTGCCTTGTCTTAAACATAAATGTTCCATAGTGCTACGGAAAAGAATACTATACAAATACACAACACGGAAACCTGTGTAAAACGGAATTTTTCACCAATATTTACAATTTTATCTTGACAGGTTTTACTATATATATAACATGAAGGGAAAATTCTGGACACCCCCCCCCCCCCCGAAACGAAATCCTGGCTACGCCACTGCATGTCGTCCCGGTTTTTTTAAGCCATTAAAGTTGAAAAATGCCGTGTGGCCACAAAAAAGCGCCAGCTGACTAGAACAAAGAAAGCGCGAGTAGAATAATTCTTCTATCCGGATCTTTATTTAGCATAATCAAATGGGGGAAGCCAGGACATCTACACTTGACATATATATATACATGTATAATATTCTTTTGAATGAATAACATATAGATATCAAGAAAAGCCAAATATGTTTTCTAAATTTCCAAATTTCTTCATTGTGATATATTTATAAAATTTCTTAATTTAAAATGAAATTTTACGTAAAAGTGATTCACTATACATTACTATTTTGATATTTTATGTTATTTTTTTGTATTTTCATTTTTATTCTTTATTTGTCATATTAAAACATGTAGGCTGCTTTAATTCTAAGTATATAAGTCAAAGAAATAACAAAGAAATATTTGAAATACAGAATTAATTTTAAATACGAAAAGAATATTTTATGACAATAGAAATTTTAAAATTTTGATTTATGTTTATTGTGCTTGTAGTTTTTGAATGTAATAAGCATATAAAAGTCTTAAATATATTTAAAAGGATTTGTAATTGTTGCAAACCACTTCACCGTCGACAGGTATGGGGAAAAAGTGCTTTTATCCCCGAGTTATCTCGGGGCAAACGGTGAAGTGGTTCAAAATTAAAAATATTTTTAAACTTGTCATTTGACACCGGTAGAAATAGCGGTAATATTATTGTGACATGTAAAAAGATTAATGCAAACTTTTAAATAGTTTTTCAAAAAATAGTACATTAAAATAATTATTAAAATAAAATAGAAAGTTCTAGTCTGTTCCGGTGCAGAATTTAAACAATAATGTGTCTTTATCACAATTCCATGTTAAGAATCCCCTTTTTAAAAAATATGTAAAATGCAATACATTTAAAATTGATGCGCCGTTAAATAATAGGATAAAATAAAGATTTGTAAAAATATTTGCAGATTTTTTCATTATTAATCACATAGAGTGCAAATTATATACAATTGAATATGTGCATTTTGACATGGGCATTTGCATATGAAAATTAAAGTTCGACTTATAAATATTTTTAAATTGTCTGGACTTTATATTTATGATAGACTAAAATATGAGGAGCTTCTATAAAGAATCCACAGAACTCTCTTTTCCCCACTCCTGAAAACGATTACTTCTACCATATAAAATTTGCATGGGGTGCTACAATTTGATTGCGAGTTATAAGTGTTTGCGGTTTTCGGGCCCTTATATTCGGTTATACTAAAATTTCAAGGGTTCAGTTAAAAAATCTTATAATGTACCTCCTTTTTTAAAGATTACGTTTACCGTACAAAATATGAGTGTGATTACGATAATTACAGAGAGAGTTATAAATGTTTTAATTTATCAGGACCTTATACTTAAGATACACTAAAATATATAAAAAGTCAACAGAGCCCCCCCCCCCCTGCCTTATAAAACGATTATGATTATCATAGGAAATTTGTGTGGGCTGCGACAATTTTGATCTGTGTTATAAGTGTTCGAGTTTTCGAGTCCTTATATTCGAGTTATACTAAAATTTAGGGAGTTCAGTTAAAAAATTTGATAATGTCCCTCCTTTTATAAAGATTACGTTTACCATACAAAATATGAGTGTTTTGCGATAATTATAGATCGAGTTATAAATGTCTTAATTTATCAGACCCTTATACTTATGATACACTAAAATATAGAAAATGTCAATCCCCCCCTCTTGTTTTTTAAAATGATTACCATACAAAATTTGTGTGTGCTTACTAAAATTTTAAGGCCTTTATTTAAAAAACTCTACAATGTCCCCTATAAAATTGTCACCTATTTCAAGTGCACAAAATTTCAGCTTGCTGGAGAAGGGACCGAAATATCTCGAGACCGAAATGCCTTGGGACTGAATTGTCTCGGGATCGAAATGTCTTGGGACTGAATTGTCTCGGGACCGAAATGTCTTGGGACCGAAATGTCTCGGGACCGAAATGTCTTGGGATCGAAATGTCTCGGGACCGAAATGTCTCGGGACCGAATTGTCTCGGGACCGAAATGTCTTGGGACCGAAATGTCTCGGGACCGAATTGTCTCGGGACCGAAATTTCTCGGGACCGAATTGTCTCGGGACCGAAATGTCTTGGGACCAAAATGTCTCGGGACCGAAATGTCTTGGGACCGAATTGTCTCGGGACCGAAATGTCTTGGGACCGAAATGTCTCGGGACCGAAATGTCTTGGGACCGAAACGGCGAGACCGAAATGGCGGGACCGAAGTGTCGGGACCGAAACGTCCTGCTTCCGCCCCCTTCCCTTAGGGATCAAATCCTAATAAAACAATGTCCAATTCATGAATTGCTCTCGGGAATACATATGTATTCCAAATTTTAAAGCTCTATGTCAACAGGGAGTGGTGAAAAATGAGTCACAAGATTTGACTGCCACGTACAAACATAATTGAAGAGCTAAGTGGAAGAACATGTTAAGTAACAAAAACTACATTTCAAGAAATTTGACGTGAAAGTTTTAGCTGTAAATTTTAATGATTTATTTTCTGTTTGATACCATGTGTTTAAAATATTAACAGGTATGGTACTAAACTCTCTCAGAAAAACTTATTCATATTTAATTTTCAAATATTAAAAATTATTAATATTATTGACAATATTAAATATTAAAATATTAAATATTAATGAATAATGTCTTAAATCTTCAAGACTAAATAGAATCTTAGTATTTTAGCTTCACCATGTGATAGGATACCTCATAACGCTTTCATCCAAACGATAAAAAAAAAAAAAAAAAAAAAAAAATAGAAAATGTAGCATAACATTTTTATCCACTCACCTCTTCAATTGTAAGTTTAAAGAAAGCATGTAATAAAAATACTTAATAGTAAAAATGAAAGATATTCTGGGAGTATTTTTAGCTCCTGATACTTTATCGCGTCATTTATCCAATTTTTCCTGTGTATTCCCAGAATCTCCCTTCTTTCCACCCGTTGCGAGCATGCATTTTAAAATGCCACAGAATTTGAAAGAAACAAGAACGTAAAATCATGCGTCCAACATAGATTATGATGAACTTTCCAACACATTCAGAATATTGTATATCTATAGTTGGAAAAACATAAGAATTTTTTGTTCATCCCTGTATATGATCTATAGATTAGTATTTATACTACACCGTATGCTAAAAGTTAGATCAATTAAGTGCATAGCACAGTTTAAAATTCCCGTTGAGCAAATTCCGTCAACAAACGTAAACGTACTCTATAATCTTTGTGTATCCCTGTATATGATCTATAAAATTTATACGCACCAAGTAATATGCAAAAAAAAAAAAAAAGGTTAAATTTAAAACGCGCACCACAACTGAAAAGCACTGCTCGCAGTCATTCCTCATAGGCAATAGGGTAAAGTGTCCATATTTCGTCCCCCAGTCACTTTTAGGCCCTAAATGTTCTAATTTTCAGTGGAAATCTGCCAAATTTGGATTTTAGGGTAACTACCCACGCACATAGAAACATAGGCAAATATCGTACAAAAAAATTTTAACAATGCAAACAATTTGTTTTTTCAAAAGTAAAAATGCAAAAGGAAAAAAATGGTCCCAAATTCGCCCCCTTCCCCCCACCCAAAAAAAAGTCCAATACGCCGGGGCTTAATTTATAACTAAATTAAAATTTATTTCTAAATGAGTAAGTAATTTAATTTACATTAAAGTAAGGAACAAAAAAATGTATTAATTATCAGTGGAAGAATAACATAACGAAACATTAGCCATCCAAACATGAGGGAAAAATTGAAAAAATTGTCATGAAAAAGCATTCCAAATTTGGTTCCCGGGACGAAAATAAGAATTGCAAGGGGGACGAAATTGGGACCACGCTACTTCCTAATATGGCGGAGCTTCAGTTCCCGCAATATGAACTGAACGTCATAAAACGCACTGTATGCTACTGTCAGCATCTTACCTACGTAAAATACATGCAATAAATAAGAAATCATGGAAGACGGTAGTATTCCGAGTGACGCAGCCTTAAGCCTAAAATTGTATCGTATCGTATCGTTAAAATCGTATCGTATCGTATCGTAGAATTCGTAGATGGCGGAACTCATATATACAGCTAACTCGACATCAAAGAAAACGCGAAAAGCCGCCTTTTAATAACTCAGCAGATATAGGTCCTATTGTTCTGAATTTTCTAGAACAATCTTATATCTGCAGTCTAATCGTATACTGAAATTTTTACATTTCTACGTGCAGTATATTTTGAGATCTAAATAGCCATTTTTAAAGTGAAAACGTTGGTATAATATCGAGGAAGTTCCTAATTTGAAAATCTCGAAAACGGTTCTTACGATTATCTTTAAATTGATACATAATACAAATGTGATTAAGGCGAGGTGAATAAGATATATCTTTTATCTGGTAAAACTCATTTTATTTTTGACATTTTCGTTTCCGTTAATGCCCAGTCAACCATTAATCTCTGGTAATTTTCTCGTCTGTGATTAGTGAGTGCGAGGCTAACATTAGCCTCGTAATGAGTAGGTTTGACGTCATCACATCGCGCCAATGAGCGCGAAGGGCTGTGACTTTCAGAAGATAGATAAAGATAATCCATGTTTATTTGTGTACCGAGCAGAAATTACAAATTACGCTATAACGATGGATTTAGTGTTTTAAGTCGTTGTTTCCTCTCGGATTTGAAGTTAATTATTTTATATTTCCTTATTTACATTTAGTTATTCGCGTTTGTAACAAAAAACTCGCCCTCTAGCGATCTAAAGGGTACCACTGCTTCTTTCATTGCGTTAGCATTACCGGCATTACTTACCGTGAGTCAAATACCATTTGGGATTTTTAATTCTTAATAAATATGAATAAAACCGCAAAAAAAAAGATAATACATGCTGCTATGTGCCCCAATGCAACTCTAGATAATCGAAAAATCCCGATTTAAGCTTTCATTTATTTCCAAATGAAAAAAATAAAATACCTGTCGTCTCTAAAAACGGCAACAAAACTTTGATCAGCAGAAAATCCGATGTCTCGTTGAGGCTGACAGTTTGTTCAAATTTAATCGTGATTTAAATCAGATTATTAAAAAAAATAATGGATTAAAATATTTTTTTAATGATGTGAAAGTATATTAAAATAGATGTTACCAGGTTTAAAAAGCATTTCATTTAAAGCTTTAATTAAATCTGGTCATCGTCATAAAGACTTTCTTTGAATAATCAAATTATTCACTCTTTTATAGAAAATAAGCACAACAAATAAAATAATTTTTTCTAGATTAAATAAAATAAATAAATAAAAGATTCTTATTTGTTTTTTATAAATAAATACATAATAAATTTCAGGTAAAAGAAAATTTCAGAATGATAACATCTGTTATACAGTTATAGTAAGAGAATGGAAAAAAGTAAAAAAAAAATCTAATTAGTATAAAAATGTTTAGGAAGAACTACTTCAGTAAAAGGTTATAAAATATTTTCTACTTTTGGATTAGCACAACATATCAAAGAAAGCAATTGATAAAAGATGAAAAGTAACAAAATTTTTTTGCTTTTTAATTGGAAGAGCTACGTTCCAATCAAAGTTAATAAATATCACAATAATTTCAAAATGGTCAACATATCGATGATTATAAATATTTTCGGAGTCCATACAAATTAGAAATTGAAACATAATGCACTTAGCATGAAAACTAATATATTCTGTCTTTCTTCTTCTTTTTTTCTTTAATATTTTGGGTAGTTAATGTTGATAGAATGTATGACTAACCATTAATATGATTATATTTAGTCTCTGTATATGTATGAATTAACAGATATTATTATTATTTTTGTTGTTAATGCACATATATCTGCATCAGCTTAGAATTATGCAACTGCAATAATTTTACAAATACATAAAGAACTGCCATGAAATTTCTTTTATTTGTTATATTCTAAGAATTCTATTAATTTCATGCATTAAATTACCTAATGAAATTATTTATTTATCGTTTTTATTATTTATCCAATTACCATCTATTATTTTAATAATTAACGATAAAAATATTCTTTAATATCCTAATTACCGGTTTGGTTGTTTTAAAAACCTACAATTTTGACGGTGATTAACCCTTTATGTCCCAAATTATGAATTCATGAAAATTTCATCTTCTAAAGCATTTTTCGTGAATTTTTTAAACTATATTAGAAGATTTACATAATCATTTAATAAATTTTAAAAGGATTTTGCCAAATAAAATTAATTAAATTTGAATTTATTGAGATTTTGTGCAATATTTATAACTCCATTCAAATCTTTTATTTAAAAAATATTTTTTAGTATTTTGTAGAATTAGGAAATGTACAAATATAATGTTCTTACAATAGAAATATTTCCGAAGTGAATCTCCCTAATCTTTTAACGTCAAGAAAACTGAAAAGATGCAAAGGCAAAAGAAATCATTTTTTTAAAAAATATTTTTGATTTGTGCAACCAATAATGATTTTGAAACAAGATAAAATAATGTATCTATAGCTGATTCTAAACTGTATTACTACTAATCGATGTATTAAATGAATTTTATGAAAAGTAATTTCAGTGGTACTTTAAAATATCGTCGGCACAAAAAAGGTTAACACAGAAAAACAATCATAAAAATCCATTTTTAATAATTATAATAAAAATACTTGTTTTTTTACACACTACATTACAAACATACTAAAGTAAGCTGATTTTCCATTAAGAGACTTTAAAAAGCTAAAAATTTATTCCACAAGTAACCAATTCACATGAGGCAAACACAAGACACAAGCGAAAGCCAGCAGTGATAACCGCGTTCACGTAAACTGTTTACAAACATTAGCAGGTCTAAAAGCGCCACCTATCTTTGATTACAAACGTGAATTCCTGAGTGCGAAGTGCTGTCACTTTCAAGTGATAGATAATCTATATTTATTTGTGTACTTCTTGCGAGGAGATGGATTTGAAATTAATTATTTACATTTCCTTATTTACATTTGGTTATTCCTAATACTCAGAAATTTTGTCAGTCTTCGCTTGGATGAACTTCTTGCATCATGATAATATATTAGCATAACTTGACCAGGTTGAAAGCTTAATCCAATTTGCTATGCTGTCAGATTTACATATGTCTCAGCAGGGCTGTACGAATGGTGCAGGCACGGAGGAGGCGCCAAATTTATACTACAAACCTCGTCTTTTTCTTCCTTAAAAAAAAAAAAAAAAATGCAGGGGTGCAGAATATGTCTGATCCGGCGATCTAGGATCGGGGGAAATTTTGCAGAAACATATACAATTGATTTCGGTTTTAACAACAAATTCCATAATTTCCTGAGATAGAAAAATTTCACTATAAATAAAAAGATCCGTATGGTGACCTTCACAAAATCAATCTCAGAATAATATGTACCGTATATCGGGTGATTCTGTTCCCAATTTTCCAAAAAATTAAGGCATTCGGTTCCGAAAATTTAAAAAATCTTTCATCAATCTGAAAATTCGGACATAAAAATACCGCGAATTTTGTCCAAGAATTACGGAAAAAACACAAATTTTGTCATAAGATCGCAAAATAACCGCAAATTTTGTCAAAAGATCGCGAAATAACCACAAATTTCGTCAAACGATCGCAAAACAACCGAGTTTCGTCAAAAGAGCGTGAAACAACCACAAATTTCGTCTAAAGGGGAGAAATGACCACGATTTTCGTCAAAACGTGGCGAAATAACAGCGAATTTCGTCAAAAGATCGCGAAAGAGCAAATTTCGCCAAACAATCGCAAAACAACCGCGAATTTCGTCAAAAGAGCGCGAAGGGAACGGAAATTTCGTCAAACGATCACAAAACAATTGAGTTTCGTCAAAAGATCGTGAAACAACCGCGAATTTCGTCTAAAAGGACAAAATCACCACGATTTTCGTCAAAGGAACGTGAAAAAACTAGGAAATTTCGTCAAATGTTCGGAAAATGAACGCAAATTTCATCAAAAGATTGCCAAAAAAACCGCATATTTGGTCAAAAGATCGCGAAAGAAGAGCAAATTTCGTCAAACAATCACAAAACAACTGCGAATTTCGTCAAAGTGCACAAAATGAACGCAAATTTCGTCAAAAGATCGCGAAACAACCACGTATTTCGTAGCAGGACGAAATAAGCGCAAATTTTGTCAGAAGAGGGCGAAATAACTGCTAAACTCGTTAAAAAGAAGGCGAAATAAACGCATATTTCGTCAAAAGATCGCAAAAAAACTGCAAATTTTGTCAAAAGGGACAAAATAACCATGATTTTCGTCAAAACATAGCTAAATAATCACGAATTTCGTCAAAAGAACGTGAAAAAACTCGCATATTTCATCAAAAGATCGCGAAACAACCATTTATTTCGTCAAAAGGGGTAAAATAACCACAAAACTCGTCGAAAAAAAACACAGATTTTGTCAAAAGATCGTGGAAAAACCGCAAATTTTGTCGAAAGATCGCGAAACAACCGCAATTTTGTCAAAAGATCGTGAAACAACCGCAATTTTGTCAAACGATTGCAAAACAACCGCGAATTTCGTCAAAAGAAAGGCGAAATAACCGCAAATTTTGTCAAAAGATCGCTACAAAACGCAAATTTCGTCAAAGGGCCGCGAAAAAAACATAGTGCTGGGAGTGGATCCCCCCCCCCCCATTTTCCTCCACTGTGCTGTAACTTTTCAGAAAATTTGCTGTTAATTTCAGAATTTTTGCTTTTCACTCAAAATCACCTCTGCTATATATACTCGCGCATAAGTTGAGAAATATTGGAACCTACGATAATAACAGCATTTACCTACAACATACTGTAAAATTTTCGGGAAATTTTCATGTAGATTGGGGGAAATGTTGGGAGTAGAAACATTTTCTGCACCCCTGAAAAAATGTATATTTACATGTTGTTAATTTTTTTTTTCAGTGAAAGTACAAACATCTTTCGTTTCAAAGTTATTGCATTCTCCTTTACCTCATACCGACAGAGGCGTCCCTACAAGTGTGCGACAGGTGCAGCCGCAAAGGGCCTCGCACCCGAAAAACCGTCAACCAATATTTTATGAATATTAGGCAGTTTTTGTTTTTCTCTTGAAAAAAAATATTTTGTCCTTGTAGGAAGGTAGCCGCTGACAATTTCTTAATAGTCACTTTTTACCATTTAGTGTCCATATGGCAGGTGCGAATCCAGCAGGTCCCTATGGTAGGTGCAGGGGGGGGGATAATCACGCTGATCCCCCCCTCCAAAAAAAATATAAATCCAATTTTTTTATGGCAGTTTTTGCGGAAAATACAAACAAACGGAAACCCGGGGGGGGGGGGGGAAACGGCCCCGATCATCCTGCCGACCAAATAAATATATATATTGGAAAAACGTGAATTTCAACGAAGGATAACGAAAAAATGCGAAGTTCGTCAAAGGACTCAGAAAAAAACATGAATTTAGTCACTGCATCGTGGAAAACACGCGAATTTCATCAAAGAATCGCAGAAAAAAATGAATTTCGTTAAAGGATCGTGAAAAACGCGAATTTCGCCAAAAGATACAAAAGAAAACATGAATTTCGTCAAATGATCAAGAAAAAACGTAAATTTCGTCAGATTATTGCGAAAAAATGCGAATTTTGTCACAAGATCAAGGAAAAAGCGCGAATTTCACCACAGAATCGAGGATAAAACACTAATGTCGTTAAAAATGCAAAATTCGCCAAAGGATGACGAAATAAACACTAATTTCATCAAAGGATCGCGAAAAAACGCTTGTCACAGGATGGCGGAAAAAACACTTTTTGTCACACTATTGCAGAAAAAGTGCGTATTTTAGCCTCAAGATCGTGGATAAAACAATAATTTCACCAAAGGATCATAAAAAAATGCGAATTTCGCCAAAGGATCACGAAATAAATGCAAATTTCATCACAGGATCGCTGAAAAACACAAATGTTGTCAAAGGAATGCTGAAAAACAGGAATTTTGTCAATGCATTGGTTAAAAACGTGAATTTCGCCAAAGGATTGATTAAAAACACGGAAAAAAATGCAAATTTAGCCAAAGGCCGCAAAAAACTGGAATTTCGTCAATAGATTGCGGAAATAACACAAATTTTGTCAGATAATTGCGAAAAAACACAAATTTTGTCACAGCATGTTGAAAAAAGCACAAATTTTGACACAAGATCGCAGATAAAACACTAAATTCGTTAAAGGATTGTAAAAAAACACGAATTTCATCAAAGAATCACGAGATAAATGTGAATTTCGTCAAAGGACCGCATTGTAGTAAAAGCATTGTTGCAGTAAAAGATCTTTTTAATGCAATTCTCTGTATAACAGACAGCTTCTTTAATGTAAACAATGAATTTTACTCTTAAAAAGAGCCTGCAATCCATTTTGTAGAAATATTGCTACCCTCTAGAGCAGGGGTTCCCAAACTTTTAGGTCGACGTACCACTGCATAGAAGTTCATACTTCCGCATACCACCAAGTTACAAACTCCATGCTTATTACAGAAAAACCTGTGTAAATGGAATATGTCTAAAACAAGGCATTTGTGCAGTCTTTTGTGCTCCGTCTAAGCAGATTTTACTGTATTTAATTGGATATTACTTTATTAAATTGGTATACTTAGATTGACTGCTTTATATTAACATTCAAGTAAAAAGTACTAGTATCATTATTACTATATTATTAATATGTACATTATCAAAATATAGTGTTTTGATTTAAAAAAAGCTACAATACTTAATGGCATATTGGTGTAGATTGATACATATGCACAAGGATGACTATTAATTCTGTTGTATTGCTAATGATAAGGGTGATGCTTGCTTTACCAAACACATCTTCCTCATATCTGATTCAATCTTAGTTTTAGGCATAAATCAGATTCGATGTTTATGTTTATTCCTGTATTTGTTTTTCATATAAAGAAGTGACGAGAAAGCATTTAAAACAAATATATGTTGTGTTAAAAACAAGCAATAATTTTCAGGGTTGTAGTGGGTATCTGCCCGGGTACCCAACCAGCTACCAGCGTTAAATCTGCACATCATCACAGATGTAAACAATGAAACTTTCAGTTCAGATGTAAGGGCAAAATTTCAGATTTTTTTAATTTTATATCATTCCGTTTGTATTTCAGTATGTAATTAATTCTCTATAATATGACTGAACTCATGATTTTTTAGGAAGGAAGTACAATTTATTTCTGATAAAAAAAAAAAAAAAAAATTGGTAATCACAATCTTTTTATCAAATCTTTTTATGTATTTTAATCCAGATTTTTTGACTATTAAGACTGGCTAAACCTGAAATAAAACTTCCTTACTTTATAATTTTGATGCAAATTAATAGGTACCATTAGAAAGGAGGTAAGTTTCCTTCAATAATTCAAGGAAAATGATTCTTATCTTTATAATGCAGATTTAATTATACATTATTATTTACTTGATCTTTATCTTTAATAATTTAATCATTTTTTAAATTATCTTACTTCTTATCATTTTAGTTTATTACTGTAATTAATTATTTTAATATTTTACTATATTGCAAGGATATTTTATAACTTTGATTGCATAAATACATTCAAATGACTGTTTAAAAACTGTAAACAAAGCAAGGACCAGAAATCTGCGAAATTCTAAAATCTGCACAACCTCTGGTCCGAAGTTGAGTGGATTTGAGGGCGTCTACTGTATAATGATTTTGTTCAGAGGTACTGTTTGTTTTCGTAAAGCGAAACCTTCTGTGCTTTTGTGCATGCATCAGATCTGTTTTGATTTTATCAAAATAAGGATGATCGGAGGCTGTTTAGCTGAGTGACAACATACAACTGGAACTTCGGCAAATACCCATCTCAGCATTACCCCTTTGGATCTTAAAATTGTCTCAGAGTGTCAGGCACAGCTTTCGAAAACGAACTGTATTTTTGATGTGTTTATAAGGCATCATTTTGTTTACATTTTAAAACTTCACCTAAATAGTTGTAATTTTTCTAATAAATATGTTACATATAATGTATGGTAGTAATAATCAGTATATCTGATGAAAATTCAATTAATTTTTTAAAAATAAACTATATTTATTTAATGATTTTTTTTTCCTCCCTATTACTGTATTTCATCAATAGTAGTTCGAGAGCCATAATTTTATATTGTAAAATTATTAAAGTATTCTGCAAGCAGTCCTTGTTCAATCACAAAAGCCTGCCACTAAAAAATTTTAATACAGAAGATGCATATAATGTTTTTCTCAGATGTAAACAATAAATTTTGCAGTTAAGAAGCACATGTGTTTCACAAATATTGCTAATTTCTTGAAACACTAAATTTGATACATTGTCTTCTTTTAACGCATTATTTTGGAGCAATGAAAACAATATATTAAATTTTTTTGTAAATGAGTGTTATAATCGGTGGCAGCTCTTAACGGGGTCTTTTTTTTTTTTAGGCACTAAATTCATGCCTTCCAAAAGTAATATTTTTTTTTAAAAGAAATTTTTGCCTTATTTAATATAAGAAACTTCTGCCAAAAATAAGGCAAAGATTTCATTATTAAAAATAGTGAAAAAGGAATAAATTTGCCAGCCATGCATTTAGTGCACCCAAACTGTCAGTCACGAGCTAAAGGTAATTTAATAATGTGTGACATGATCAATCAGGGCCAAAACTAAGGGGGCATGTGCCCCGGCGCCAAATGAAGGATTATACTTTTGGAATGGATCATTTTCTTCTGATGGATTGATGGCTTCCATTATTATGAAACAGTCATTATAAATGAAGTGTTAGGTGAAGATGAAAGAGCAGTCATAAAAAGTTAGAACTCTGATTTTCTGGTCAGAATGGGGGGGGGGGGCAAGGGAAATAGCTTTTTTTTTTATGGCTGCTTTTTCATCTTTACCTAACACTTCATTTATAATGGCTGTTTCATAAAAATGGAAGCCATCAATCCATCAGAAGAAAATAACTCAGTTAAGCAGGACTTCGATAATCGGGACTCAACTGTATATTTCATTTTAAAAATGCTCTTTAGAAAATTTTTGTTGGTGTTCAGAGGAGAATCATGACCCCCGTGACCTCCCCTTTGGACCCGCCATTGTAGATTACGTAGTTCAGAATAACATGTCTTATGATTACATACTTTAAATTTTAAAATAAGTCGGCTATTAGAAAATTAATAAAATTATCTTTGTAAATATACTTTACAGAAGAGGGGGGGGGGGGGAGCGCCAAAATCCATGTTTGCCCCGGGTACAAAAAAGGCTAGTTTTGGCCCTGTGATCCTATTATGTATAGGTGCAGATTCACAGTCGCCATGTGACGACTAAATTTTTTGCTTCGGCTGCTAACTTTCATTGTCTCAGTCGCCATACGCTATACAGGGATGCTCCTTTTCTGCTAATGGTGGATTTCTACCTTTTTAAAAAAATGAAATCAGTGTATTTTCCTTCCTACAATCCTGAATGATCTGTTTAACACAGAAAACTATTGTATTACATAGAAAAACAAACGTCTGAAGTGTGTTTTGATTTTTATAGCGCTAAATAATTTTTCACATTCACAAATTTTTTAATGTAATGTTATACGATAAAATCAAAATTAGAAATATTGTTATCCTAATATTTCCCACTACCATGATTGCTTAGCTTTACATTTTTTTAAAATGTATCTTGTCCAACTATATCTTCTGAATGAACATAGTTTAAGATTTGTATTAGACTTAATAATTAAAGAATTTTGTGATTAAATTAAACAAACCCATTTGATGTAATTAGTCTGTGTTTTCTTGTACATAGACATATGTATATATAAAATAAATTATTTTCCACTTTGAATTCAGTCCCTTACAAACACTAAATTCTTTTTATGTGTTTGTTTCATAATGAGGCCACTGGACTTTTTGGGTTTAGGAGTCACTTTCTCCTTCCAGATATTGGGAATCTGCACCTATACTATTATGTAAAATTTTATAATTTTCACTATTTCTAGTTCCAAGGAATGTAATTTAAAGCACGTTTACAAGGTAAATTTAATGATGAATGAAATATGATCTATATAATGCAAAATTCTGTAATATGCAGAACTTCTCATCCCAAGGTGTGTTATAAAGATCTATCGTATTTATCTTCATATGTAATTCACTCACCAAAAACCCTAAAGATTTAATATCTGCGAGTGCTTTTTTTTTTTTTTTTTTTTTATGCTGTGCAGTAGGGGGGGAGAGGAGAGGAGAAATGTACATTTGGGGAGTTAGGGCTTTATTTATTTATGTTAGTGAGCAACAAATATTGCAGATTTTTTTTTTTTTTTCAAACTAAAGTTTGAAAGGTTTCAATTATTTAGGTAAGCTGGAGAGATGGGTGAGAAGGGAGAAGTGAAATTTTTGGGGCTCAGGAGATTATTTTATATGATTTACTATTATTCCAAAAATCAAAAGTAAAATTTATGTAAATAGTTTTTGCGTCATTGTATCCAAACTAAGTTAAATGTATGCAAATGGATAATATGACGAAAAAAACTATTTACATAAATTTTACTTTTGATTTTTGGATAGCGTGGCACAAAAGATAAATCAATTTATTCAAATGAATACATTTCAGTGCATTATATAGATTCAGTGAAAGTAATATATTCAACAGTGCATTGGAAAATGAAAAGTATTGTTTAGATGTGTAAATGTATTTAGCCAAAAGAAAATTTAAATTGAATTTTAAAACTAATCGTTTTAAGCAACATCAAGGCGTCACTTAAATTTTGATATCATATCTTTTAAAACTCATATTTTGAATTTATGAGAGATACGGATGATAATGCATCAATGAATAAACTTTTATACATCTTTTTAAAATGAACATAATTTTTGCACATGCAATTATAAAAAAATAAAATGATGAAATAAATGTATATAGATATTATAATTAATAGCATAGTGTCACTCAAAATTTGATATCATTATTTTTAAGTTCCATATTTAAAATTCTTAGAGCATAAGATAAAGCGCTGCGTCACAAACTTTTAACCCGTTAAGGGTTTTTGTATTGATAAATACTTACAGTAAAGTAAATAACGTTCTACGAACGACGTAATAAGAACTCAGGTCTTCTAAAAATAGGAAATCCAGCGTCTTTAATTTGTATGCGTCTTGGCGAACGAAACTTTCACTACTGACCCCTTTTACCTTCCGTCCCCTGTGCCTTGCGTCATAAGTGGCGCCACTTTCGCAGAAGCGGAGAAGTTAAGGGGGACGAAATATGGGCCCTTGACTGTACACTGTCAGAAAAACTCGTCAATATGCACTAAATTATTCCTCATTTTTTTAATAAATAATTTCCGTACTCCTAGAAAACATGTTTTATCCGTGAATGCTTCCACAAAGTCTGAAAAAGAGGGAGAAATTCCGTTCATTCCTAATCCGATTTTATTTTAAAAATGAAAAACCAAAAATTCTATAAATTAAGATTTCTAACTGAATTATAAAAGACAAAAAAGTTTTCGAATTAAAAAATAAATAACAATTACTTTTCTCATTCGTTCAAAAGTACTCACAATTTTTTTAAAAGTCGAATAAGATGAAAAAAGTTTTAAAAATTTAATTAAAAAAGTTGCTTAGAAAAAAATATTCGCATTTAAAATATATTTTAAATGAACACATTTAATTTAAATATTAAATGGGAAAAAATCGATTTTACTCATAAAAAAAATTTATTAAATAAAAAAAAAATCCTATCGAATAAAAATATAATATTCATATTTTACATTTAGCAATCTACTTAAAAATATTTTTTATTCATATTTTTATCATATACTAATACCAAAGTATTAAAACCATATACACAATCTCATTAAAGACGAAATCTTCCCGAAATTAACTTAAAAATGCAAAGCTTTTTAAAGAAATTAATCAAACCATACCCATATGAGGCAAACATATTTACTTCAAAACATTTCACTTCTGCCCAACTGTAGCGCGATCGTTAGCGTATACGTCGCGTAACGCTGGGAAGGCTGGTTCGATTCCAACGTCGGCAAATTTATTTTTTCCAGATTTTCTGCAATTGAAGGACATTTTACATCCTGTAACGGAGGAAAAAATACTGGATATTCGTCAATTAACGTCAAAATCATGGCAGTAGTGCTGCCAGTATAATTTCCGTGAATTGGAGAAAGTAATTCTGAGAGTGTACATGAACAATAAATTATATGCACACCAGATTCTACAATCTACAGTAAATGTTTGTAATACATATGATACAGTGTACATATACAGTGTAATACAGTGATACATATAATTTTCAATATGTTTAAGATAGAGTAATACCTTCAAAATACTCCGCAAACGATTCCCCCCCCCCCCCCAGCACCATAGGCTGTAAAATAATGGAATTCTTTTGAGTCTCCCTGTAAATGAAACGTAAGTACTACACAGTTCATTTTCCATACCGAACATACTCGAGTAAACCCAACTAACATATATCAATTTCATGGTAATCGCAGTATATTTACACGAGTTAGAGCACTGGCAGACAGACGGACAGACCAGAGATCTGCACGGGTCGGGTGATGGCCCGAAGTCCAAGCCCGGGCCGGACTCGGGCCTATTTTCATTCACGGTACTCGGGACGGGCCAAGGCCTTACTTTTTTCAGAAGGCTCGGGCTTTGCTTTTTCCTGGAGGATCTGGGCGGACCGGGTCTAACTCATTTTTTACGCACCGAGCCGGGACTGATTTTATTCTTCCTAGTCTTCACGGACCAAAATTTTCAGTCCCGGTTTTCACCCAGTCTGTATGAAAAACATTCGGCGTCGCCTGGTTCGTTCAAGGATCAGTAAAATTTGACCTCTCCCAAAAATTTTTGCAAAAAGTGTATACATTTTTAAATCGCCATTATTCTACAGCTGAACATTAAAATTTATTATTTTTAAAGAAGATTTATAGGCTTATTAAAATGTAGCTAAATTAAAATATTGTAAAAGGTGTGACAAAGAACTTGCCTATGACGGAATCCTGTCTTAAACTGAAAAATGTGTTAATCCATGCAAAATGATTATACTAATACGTGAGAAAAAAAATAAAAAATACTTTTACACCTGCTAAGAAATTGAACTTGTCTATAACGCATTTTTTCCCTATGCAATTCCGCCTTAGAAGAAATTACTGTATAGCATTTTTCTGCTTTTTAAGTCTTTAATACATGGAATATGGATTAACAATATCAATGATAACTGAAACATTTCCTTCTATATATAAAAAAAAGTTTTGTTTTGGAAATGGACCAATGAACATCTGCGTAGATATTCCGGGTTGATCCGCATCCAATTTGAATCTTAAGCATGGCCTTTCATCGTTAATATTAAGAAAACTGTTGCATACAAAAATATGAAAATCGGTGGTATTATAGAAAAATGTTTGATAAACACGCTGATTCAGACAGTTTTCAAATCGAAGAATTATTTTAAGAGATATTTAATGCTAAAGTTGGACAAAGTCGTTCCATTAAAAAAGTTTTATTTGAGCAAATGAGAATTTAATCATTTTTAGATCATTTTATACGTTATAAGTTCCCAATGCCCAGATTGTATTTATTTTTCTTATTTGACGCATTTTTTGAGGTTTTATTTCTATTTTTAATTCAAATTTTCAGCATTTCAAGAGATGTTTTTTACAAATTTTAGAAAATGTCATTAATTTAAACTGTTGCCAATTGTATAAACAGCGAAACAAATTATCATATCAAATATTTCTTCAAATTAAAAATTTATTTACACGTGACTATTACAAACAGAAAAAAAAACTTTAAAATTAGAATTAAATTATTACATGTTAAAAGCAGGAAAATTACGTCATAAGAACCATATTTACACTTGAATTTTACGTCATATTTAAAATGCCCCAAAAATATGGTAAAACAATTTAAATTGAAAAATATATTTGCGCGAGATATTTTGAGATAATCTTTTCAACTATTATCGTGAATTCGAAGACAGCGCAAATAATATTTCCTTCTAACAACAAAAGTATTTTTACTTGAATATTAATAAGAGAAATAAAAGTTTGGTGTAAATTACGTCAGATTTGAAACGATACATTTAAAATGAATTATTTAAAAGAACTATCTTATAGCGCTGCTAAAAAGTACCGGGAGACAATGACACTGTTTACTTAATTCATTTTACATTAGCTTATTTTCAAATAACTAATGTGTTTAATTAAATACGAAAACAGCCATTGTATCTCTTAACAGCAACAGATTTGGTCTTAAAAATCCCCAATCCAAGAAAAACGAATGGAAACCAGTTTACAGAGAGATCGCTACTGTTTTTTTTTTTTTTTAATTTTAATTCAATATTTTTAAAGCCGATCAAATGCGTGCAATTAGCGTGCTTTTTAGATTTTGGTGTGCCTGAACGGGGGTTGGCGAGCGTAGCTCGTAGGGGGCAGAACCCCCTAGTATTTTTAATTTAAAGAGTAAAATATAGATTTAAAATAAAGAATCGCAACGATGTTTAAGAGAAAATTAAGCAATCCCCGATATGCTATTTCTTCCAGACAAAAATTAAAATGTCGTCACTAAAAATAACGTTACACCTAACCCCGTAAAACGAAGCAGATGAATCATTGAACGGGTAAATATTGATAATCTACTGCAATTTTTTTAACTTCTGAACATCGCACATTTTCAAATATTACACCGTCGTATAGGGCGGGAAATGCATTTTTAAGTGCAATGTGTTTGAAAAATGCATCTCATTTTATTTTTGAGATATTAATTTTTTTGTAGTTTTTAATGCCATTTATGTAACGATGGCAACTGAAGTATTCCATTTCTGTAGAAAGTAAAGGGAAAATAGTTGATTACTATATCTTTTGTTGCCATTTTCTCATAACAACTGAAAAAAAATTGTAATTAAAATACGTGCTATGCGAAGAATATCGTCTGCTATAAAAATGTATTTTAAAGAATATTTGTGTGACTTATTTTTTCCGCATTTACTTAATTCCCATCAAAAAGTTAAAAGAATGCAATTTTACTAATCGTGTGTAACAGCATTTATCGAACTTTGAAAAGATATAAATGAATGATTTCTGATAAAACACGGAGCTGTTATAAACTATATTTAATTTTCAGTATCCATATTAAGGTTACAAACAAATGAAGGCATATGAATCATTAGATGCCCTACTTTTTTGTAGAGTTTCTTGAATGATGATATCGCTTTTTTCTGTGTTTGTGTATTATTCTGAGATAGTGATGTCCTATATGCATACTTTTCTATAGATGTTGTTTAAGACTGGATCGTAAATGTAGAATTCTTCAGCGGATGCAAATGACGTCCTTTTATATAAAATAAAAGCGTGTATTTTAAGTCTCAAAACTGAAATATGTTTCGTACTATCTATATATAATACATATATTTTTTTTTCATCGGTGGCGACATTAAATTCTGAAAAACCGGAATTCTTGTTACCTGCTTGTATTATTATTACTAAATAACTCCAAAACATAAATGAAGTCATAATAAGAAATTCATAGACATATACTTACTATTACTACATGTAGATAGTAACAAAAGTAATTGTTATAAATAAATACACCCAATGAAAAGACATGTACTTTTAAAATACGCCAGAGCCGAACGGGTTATGTTAAAGATAAAATCAAGGTCAATTGATTGAAAAGGAAGTTTGAGTTCACTTTGAACATTTCAGTATAAACGATGATGTTACAATGTTATATATTCTAACTTTTTTCAGATGAAATGCATCTAGTAACGGATGCAGGAAGGAAGTATCGGGAATATGTTTACATGTATTTCAATATATCTAGTTGTGTGATAGTATTAAACTTAACCAGCTTTTAGTGTTTACGTGATATGTAATCACGAAGACTAGAAAAAAAGTGACACGCCTGAATAAAAGGAATGTTCATCTTTTTATGACATAAAATTAAGTTTGATCAACAGACTGAGTTCATCGGTCTGCTCAATATTCCTGCAATCAGAAATATGCTAGGGGCTATGCATATATAACGTTATCATTTTAGGGGGGAGGGGGGGTCTGGCACATGATATCGTAAGCTATCTCTAGGGGGAGGGGGGGTTTGACTTTTGATATCGTTACCATTTCTGATCCAACGAAGATTTTCTCTTTTTATTTGTAACTTGGTCTTTACAACAAAATAGTATGTTCATTACGATTATCTTTTACAATTGTCATAAACACATGTTACAATTATCTTTTTTTAGTCTATTATCTACTTATGAAAATACAAAATTCTTACTTAAATTATTAAAGGATTATAAAATTATTATATTCCAAAATATGGAAAACCCCAACTTTTGGAATTCCTATTTTTCTGTATGCATATATAATCCGCTGTTCGACAAATCATATGCGATGTATGTTTGAAATATTACTTGCGTTTAATACGTTGAATGCATTGGGTAACAAAAAGATATTATTGAATACTTTTTTAAATAGTAACTATTTCTCTTAAGTGTTATTTGATATAAAGTTATTTCATACATAAAGCGACATTTTATGGACTTCTATTCATTTGAATCAATAAAGTATGCAAAAAATAAATGCAACCATATTTCTGTATTACTCGAAGCAAAAGAGAAAAAAAATCCAAAAATCTAAAGAATTTTTATATATTGATAACGATATCATTACTGGGGGGGGGGGGGGTCAAAGAATGATAACGTATGATATCGTAAGGGGTGGAGGGGGTCTAAAATTTCCAAAAAGTTGATAACGTTATATATGCACAGCCCCCTATTACCAAAAACAATGACGTCATACTTAATTAAAAAAAATGTAACGACATTCATAAAGTTCAAATCTTTTAAAACGGTTTGGGCTGTGCATTAACGTTATCACATTAGGGGAGAGGGGGGGGGGAGGTCTGGCACACTATATCGTAAGGTATCTCTAGGAGGAGAGGGGAATTGTCATTTGATATCGTTATCATTTTTTGTGTAACCAAAATTTTCTGTTATTATTTGTAACTTGTGCTTTACATCAAAATAGTCTATCTTTTTTTAATCTGTTATATATTTTTATAAAAATATAAAGTTGCTATTAAAAATATTAAATGATATGAAAGTATTTATTTCTAAAATATGGCGTACCTTTCCAAAGTTTGGCATTGATATTCTTCTGTCATATGTGTATGCATTGCATATATAATCCGCTGTTCAAGAAATCAGGTACGAAGTATAATACGTTTGAAATGATAATTGTCGTGTTTAATAGTAAAGAAAAGAGAACGAATGTTGTCTACCTGTTTTCTTGATAAGAAGTTTTCTGCCTGTCTCACCCCCCCCCCCCCCCCCCCACCGCACCACCACCACCACCACCCGCGCTGATAAATGCAAGAGATATTATTACTTTAGAATGCATTACGAAGCAAAAAGTTATTTTAAATATTTTAAAAAAGTATTTTTTTAAAGTGTTATTTCATATATAATGCTGATATTTTATTCATTTCTCTACATTTGAATCAATAAAATGCGAATAATAAATATATAACCATATCTGTATATCACTGCAAACAAAAGAATAAACTGTAAAAATCAAAATATTTTTTAGACCTTGATAACGATATCATTGTGGAGGGGGACGGCGTTCAAGGGATGGAAACATATGATATCGTAAGGGTGAGCGATACAAAATAACCAAAAAGTTGATAACGTTATATATGTACAGTCCCTTATATGTTAATGCTTCCCCTCAGAGCCGGATTTAGCCTTTAAACCACTCCGTGCAAAAGTGAAAAATTACGCCCCTACGGAATAACCACACATAGTAAGCATTAAAAAAATATATATGATCTTTTTTACATTTTTTAGCGAACGCCCAAGAAACAGTAACTCAAACTCAGTAACTGACAAAAATACTTATTATTACTTTTCACTTAAAATATTTCGCTTCATTTAAAAAAAAATAGTTAACAGGAATAATATAGAGACGGATTTATTTTTTTTATGAACTTTCAGTTCAGACAATTCTTTAATTAATTCAGAAACATCTGAACTGTTACGGAGTTCACACTCAATTCCTAAAATAGCAAAGTTTGACAATCCTGCTTGAGATGGTTGTTATTCAAAAATAGTTCTTGATTATTTTTAGTTTGGAAGAACTACGTTCCCCGGATGCAACAATTATTGGAAGAGTCAGTCAAACTCTTAGAGCAAATACTCAAGTGTGGGGGGAAATTCATTTTTGTTATCAATTTTAAAACTTCCAAAGGAGGTAAATCTTTTTCCGATAGAGAACACACCACTGTAATTTCATCACTAAGCTCCAGGCTGTTTATACCCGATGATTCTCCATCTGTTAAAACAGTTTCCAAATCTTTGCAAATGGCCAAAATTACAGAAACACAAACATCTTTTAGTTCATATATATGATGTAAAAATCAGAAATAATTGTTGCGATGTCGCAGCTGAAAAAATCTTTGTTCTAAAGAATTGATTGCAGTGTCAACAAACTGCTAAAAGAATTAAATTTTGCATTTTTCCTGTGCATCGATTATGTGCTCATCCTGATTTTCATAATCAAAGTTTCTTTTCCCTGGACAAACTCTACGTCTCGGTATTGATTGAAAATTTTTATCTGCATCTCTTTCGAATGCCATTTCGCCAGCATCGACAAGGATGGCATTAAAGTGATTGTCCGATCTCAAATTTCCAAATCTTTCTCCAAAAGTTTTATTGCCAATGCAAGGTCGTAATTTTCACCCTGCATAACTTCACCGAGAGTTAGTTTCAACGTGCTTCAAATGAATGCCCCATCTGAAAGGCGATGAGGAAAAAAATAAGTACATTTTTTTTTTACAATATTAGAGAAGTTTACTCCGAATGATGCTTTGGCCACATCATTTATCACTAGGTTATGGGAGTGTCAATCATATGGCATTAAAGAGCACGAGGGTTGATGTTTCTAATCATTGCTTGCACCCCCGTACGTTCTCATTTCATATTTGCTCCATTATTATATCCTTTACCTGTCATGTAACAGATTTGGTAGCTCTCAAAGTAAGACATCGAAAAGTTGTTGGCTTGTTGATCTTTCAGTCGGAAAAAAACCCCAAAAAATGTTCCCCAATGAACGTGGATATCTTCTTGTTCAATCGGCTTATTCTTTATAAAAAAAAAGATCGTTTGTTCTGCTTTATTCAAATCAAGTGTGCAGACCAATATCATTGAGTGATATTTTGATGTTTTTCACTTCATATAATATGTACCTTTTGACATTATGTCCATTTGGACGAATGGCCTCATTTTGAATGGTTTTACTCAAGTATGCGGTTATTTTATGTTGTTTGTTCAAAGTTCTCCTTATATGCTCCTATATGGAAAGATCAAATTCATTAATAGTTGGGCTAGCTTTAAAAAAATTCCATTATCATGTTCACACAAATTTTCGTTGCAACCTCTAAAGGCCTAGCAACTTTCTCTTAAAAATTTGGCGATCGAAGTACATGTCGTAAAACGGCGTTCCAACGCTAGGTTTTTGCATTCGAAAATCTTTGAGAAATTTCATTTCTTGTTTGCTCAGTTTTTAAACGAATACTCAATTTAAGCCAAGCCTTTTTGGGCTTCAAAATGTTTATTTGTCGTCTCATAATTTTCGAGCGTTTGTACTATATACCACCAATCTCTATAGCCATTTTTTGCTAAAGAAGAAGCTGTAGCCGCTGCAAAAATTTTGCAGTAGAAGCAGAAAACAGTCTTTGGCTACAGAATACACCAACCAATTTCTGTGAATTTTTTCTCCGTTGTTGTGATCTCTTGTATAATGTTGTTTGAGGGGAACCTACGTCTGCTGGTTTCAGTAAGGAAATCAAAGTTGTTCATTGGGGACACTGGACCTGCTTTCGAAAGCAAATTATTTCTGAATCGGAAATATATTCAGGTCCTGGATCAGAACTCAAAACCAAACCGGCAGTGCAATCTTAATCTGTCTCTATCTCCAACCGCAAGTGCGATGCATTTTCTACCTCTTTCGCTTCATCCTCTTCGTCAGTGTTGCCAGTGAGCTCCTTTTTTCATTCAGATTTCTTGATTGGCACACTTTTTTGAAATGTTAAAATTCGCTTTATTGAATGACATATTAATTAAAGCGAAAATAATGGGCCTTTTAGTATTTCAAAAAAGTGGTGCCAATCAAGAAATCGGAATTTAAAAAAGTAGCCCACTGGCAACACTGCTCTTCATCTTCTTGAGCAGTCTTCAGAATACAGCTTTTTTCTCTCATTTTGTTTTGGCAATTTTGCGCCCCTCGATTTTTTTTTACTCCGTGCCGGGGCACGGACTGACGGAGTGTTCGTCCGGCCCTGTATCCCCTTATTTCAGAAGGTCGGAACGATTCCGGTGGTAAAAATGACGTCATTTTTAAATAAATAAATAAATAATCAATTTATCTATGAAAATAAAATGATGTCGAACTGCGTATATATTTTACCAGGATTGTGTCAATATAATGTCATATTCACAAGCTTTTATTTCTGCTCGTAAAGTGACAAAAGCCTGTGATTTGTTTTAATATTACTTTCTCATCATACGTAGTATAGGGCAAGTCTTGTAATCGTTTTGAAAATCTAAAAAAAAAATTTGACAGATTTACACGTTTCAGAAACTGGAGATTCCGAAAAATATATTTTTAGGAAAAACTAGTTGGATATGCCAATCCCAAATTTTCTTCAATCTCATACATGTTAGAGTTTGAAAAAATAGTTACAGATGTTAGTTCAATACTATACCAACTTTGATTTTCAACTTAAATTTCTGCTTCAATCAATTAATCGGAGTAAAAACGAGTTAATCTCGATCATGATATTTATTAAAATCAATAGTTTTTCGTTATTGAAGGGAGACTACACTGGTAGCCAAGGGTAGCTAGTATGTGATAGATTAGCTGTTACAGCCAATAAAATCACCAGTCAGTTAATGCACCAACAGGAGGTGTTGCCATAGCAGCATCATACGTCTCACGACAATGGGAATTGCATGGAATCCCGGTGACTGATGTCTTCGAGTCCGAGTAATATTGATAATCGATTTGCCATTCATTGCACATTGAATCGTGGTTTGCAACGTTGCCACGACAACACTTCCGCTGGTGCGCCAAATAAGCGGCAATTCAGATTTATTTTCACCATTCTATTCTAACCCATTAGTATTCTAAAGAATACTAGCCGCCCTTGGCGAGGAGTTTGGTCTCCCTTAAAATATATGTTTGGGAGCGCATGCTAAGCATTGTATCATGTTACTTTTATTCATAACTAGCGAACTTGCCCGGCGTTGCCAGGGTACGTCAAAAAACAGCAGGAATTACGAAAAAGCTCTGACAATCACAATAAGATATCGCGAAAAATTTTTAAATCGCTTCTCAAATTTTGAAAAGAGAAAAAAAAAAAATTATATATTGTGTTCGAAGATTGCAAGTTGATTCCTTTCACTAATGTGGAAAAATAGTAGCAAATCGCTAAAATACACTAAAAATAATATACAAAATTCCCGAAAAATTCGAAAATTGCTATACGAAATCCGAATAAACTTTATTGAAATGAGGGCAGAATGTAATTTAGGTCAAAAATGGAATGTCAAAAAAATTGCAGCAGATCGCGAAGAAACTTAAAAATCGCATTAAAAATCACAAAGAGTTCAAAAATCACGAAAGTCAAAATTTACTATAATTGGATAAAAGTTTCAAATCTGATCCCTTTGACCTGTGGGCTCTCTTAAAATTTATGTTTTGGGAATCATGCTAAGCTTTAGATAATGTTACTTTTATTCGTAATTAATTTACTTGGACTCCCTTAAATATAATTAATATAATCCCTTAAGTTAATATTAGTTTTTGTTGCATTAAAATATCTCAGTTTGTTGATTTTCTGTAAGCAAGTAAACCCAATTGCTTTACATTGGAAGTCGATGGGAATTTGGCGAAATATTAGAGATATCGCCAAGTTGGCGTCCCTTTTGGCGGCTAATTTTGGTCGCCAAATTTGACGATATATCGCCAAGTTGGCGACAAACTTGGCGTTATTTGGCGGCAGAACTGGATCCCCCCCCCCTAGGTAACACCCCCTTATAGATATGGAGATGCATTACATGCTGTTCAATAATCGCATAAAAAATTCGTTAAAAATTCAAAAATCGCCGTACGAATTCCGGATAAACTTTTTTGAAAAGAGAACAAAATTTACTATATTGGGTTAAAAGAAAGAAACCGTATTCATTTTCCTAATGTGGAAAAATCGAATTAATATAATCCCTTAAGTTAATATTAGTTTTTGTTGCATTAAAATATCCCAATTTGTTGATTTTCTGTAAGCAAGTAATCCATATTGGTTTACAATGGAAGTCTATGGGAATTTGGCGAAGTATTAGAGATATCGCCAAGTTGGCGTCACTTTTGGCGACTCATTTTGGTCGCCAAATTTGGCGATATACCGCCAAGTTGGCGACAAACTTAGCGGAATTTGACGACAGAACTGTGTCCCTCTACGGTAACCTCCTTATAGGTATGGAAATGCATTAAATGCTGTTCAATAGTTGCATAAAAAATTCGCTAAAAATTCAAAAATCGCTGCACGAATTCCGAATAAACTTTTTTGAAAAGAGAACAAAATTTACTATATTGGGTTAATAGAAAGAAGCCGTATTCTTCTCACTTATATGGAAAAATCGCCTCGAAACTTAAAAAAGTGCTAACAATCGCATAAAAAATTAAATTAAAAAAATCGAATCAAAAAATCGAAAATCGGGCTTCTGGGTGCAAAACTTTATATATAGACCTACCTTTTCCCCAAATTTTGTAGCTCTACGTGCAGTGGTCTCTTTAGAACACCGTCGACACACTCACTCACACACAAACTTCTTTCCTTATTGTTATAGTTTTAATTTACTTGTACTTCTTTAAATATAATTAATGTAATCCTTGAGTTAATATTAGTTTTTGTTGCAGTAAACTATCTCAATTTGTTAATTTTCTGTAAGCAAGTAAACCCTATTGGTTTAAAATGGCAGTCTATGGGAATTTGGCGCAATATTAGCGATAACGCCAAGTTATCTCTAATTCTCTCTCCAAGTTATCAAAGTAAAGGCGACAAAATTGGCAGCATTTGGCGACAGAACATTGTCCCCCCAACGGAACCCTCCCCCCCCCTTATAGGTATATAAATGCATTAAATGCTGTTCAATAACCAATGTGGTGCATTTTATTCGGGGGTTGCCATTAAACAATTAACAAATAATCGCGATTTCTGTGCCACATAAGATATATATAGACATCATATATATATAGATTCTAACGTCAGCTGTTTGCGAAAAGCCGGCTTAGCAGGATGCGAGTTCCCGTCGCTGCACGAGCCGCCAATGCCCAACAGGACTGCGAAAAACCAAGAAAATTATACGAAATCGCTATCACAGCGCCCCTTTCCAGCGGAATATTTCCAAATTCAAGGAGGACCTGCTGGCCATAACCAAAAACATACACAAAAAATTTGGTTCAATTCTATTCATAACTTCATGCACTTTTCGATGGTAAAATAAATAAAATGGCACAAAAATCGCTATTATAGCAACCCCTTCCGGCAGAATATTTTAAATTCAAGGGAAAACTGCTGGCACAGCCAAATACGTACACAAAAAATTTGGTTCAATTCTATGGATAACTTCATACACTTTGATGGAACAATAATGAAAATGGCACAGACATCGCTATTAGAGCTCCCTCTTTCAGCAGAATTTTTTAAAATTCAGGGAGGACCTGCTGGCCATACCCAAAAACATACACAACAAATTTGGTACAATTCTATGCATAATTTCATACACTTTTCGATGGTAAAATAATGAAAATGGCACAGACATCGCTAATAGAGCGCCCCCTTTCAGCAGAATTTTTTTTTAATTCAGGGAGGACCTGCTGGCCATAGCCAAAATCATACACAACAAATTTGGTACAATTCTATGCATAATTTCATACACTTTTCGAAGGTAAAATAATGAAAATGGCACAGACATCGCTATTAGAGCGCCCCCTTTCAGCAGAATTTTTTTTAATTCTGGGAGGACCTGCTGGCCATAGCCAAAAACATACACAACAAATTTGGTACAATTCTATGCATAATTTCATACACTTTTCGATGGTAAAATAATGAAAATGGCACAGACATCGCTATTAGAGCGCCCCCTTTCAGCAGAATTTTTTTAAATTCAGGGAGGACCTGCTGGCCATAGCCAAAATCATACACAACAAATTTGGTACAATTCTATGCATAACATCATACACTTTTCGATGGTAAAATAATGAAAATGGCACAGACATCGCTATTACAGCGCCCTCTTACGGTGGATTTTTTCATATGCAGAGAGGACCAAAGCTACCCATAGCCACACATATACACAAAAAATTTGGTTCAATTCTATGCATACTTCATACACTTTTCGATGGTACAATAATGAAAATGGCGCAAAAATTGCTATTACAGCGCAACCTTCCGGGCAGAATATTTCTAAATTGAAAGAGGATCTGCTTGCCACAGCCAAATACATACACAAAAAATTTTATTCAATTCTAAACACAACTTCATACACGTTTAGATGGTACAATGGCGACACACGGACAGACGGGCGGACAGACAGACATTTTGTGTAAACATGTTTTGGGGGGGTCTCTGACCCCTAAAACGTGTAAATCCATCGAAAATCGTAAGTCGGAGAAAATTTCGATTACAATACTTTCTTCTATTGAAGATAGAAGAAAGTAAAAAATTGCCGTCCTTCTGGGTCTATGTGTGTGTGTTTGTAAACGCTCTATCTCCCGAACAAGTTGGGATAGACACTTGAAATTTGGTGTGTACTTAATATGTAATAATGGGAAGAAGCCTATTGAATATCAGTAACCTCGATTATCCGGAACTATTTTTTTCGGACTCTCGAAATAGTCGTTCTGATAAAAGTTATACAAAAATTTTCGAACATGTTTATTTGAAGGAGTGAATATAAAAGACAATAACAAAAACATAAATTTTGCATAAAGAATGAAGTCTATCGGATAATGAGTTACCGAGATATTTGTAATCATATTTTTCACACTCTTCAACTTTTCATGACCCTGCATTTCAATCAAATTTCAATTCAAAGTTATATTTTAATTGGAAATAAAACGCTTAATCCGATGCAGTAAACTATTAGTTAATATGATTATCATTTTTGGAGTTATAAGGATGTTTCTTTTATGCAATTCGGTACTACTCGATTATCCCACCGACCAAAAAACTATCGCCAAACTATAAGATTAAATGCCAATAATGGCTTATCGTAAATTTCAAGCATTTAATGAATCGCCATACCTATAAGGGGGACCCTGTTCTGTCGCCAAATGTCGCCAACTTGGCGATATATCGCCAAATTTGGCGACCAAAATTTGTCGCCGAAAGTGACGCCAATTTGGCGATATCTCTAATATTTCGCCAAATTCCCATAGACTTCCATAGTAAACAAATAGTGTTTACTTGCTTACAGAAAGTCAACAAATTGAGATATTTTAATTCAACAAAAAGTAATATTAGCTTAAGAGATTATATTAATTACTAGCTAACTTGCCCGGCGTTGCCCGGGTGCGTCAAAAAACAGCACGAATTGCGAAAAAGCTCTGAAAATCACAATAAGATATGGCGAAAAAATTTTAAATCGCTGCACAAATTTCGATAAGAGAAAAAAAATTATACATTGTGTTCGAAGATTGAAAGTTGATTCCTTTCACTAATGTGGAAAAATGGTAGGAAATCGCTAAAATACCCTAAAATTGCATACAAAATCCCGAAAAATTCGAAAATTGCTATACGAAATCCGAATAAACTTTATTGAAATGAGGGCTGGAATGTCAAAAAATTGCAGCAGATCGCGAAGAAACGTAAAAATCGAATTAAAAATCACAAAAAGTTCAAAAATGACGAAAGTCAAAATTTACTAAAATCGGATAAAAGTTTCAAATCTAATTCCTTTGACCTGCGGGCTCTCTTAAAATTTATGTTTGGGAAAGAATGCTAAGCATTGTATCATGTTACTTTTATTCATAATTTAATTTACTTGGATTCCCTTAAATATAATTAATTATAATCCCTTAAGTTAATATTAGTTTTTGTTGCATTAAAATATCTCAATTTGTTGATTTTCTGTAAGAAAGTAATCCCTATTGGTTTACAATGGAAGTCTATGGGAATTTGGCGAAATATTAGAGATATTGTCAAGTTAGTATCCCTTTTGGCGACTAATTTTTGTCGCCAAATTTGGCGATATATCGCCAAGTTGGCGACAAACTTGGCGGTATTTGGCGACAGAACTGTGTCCCCCGTACGGTAACTCCCTTATATGTATGGAGATGCATTAAATGCTGCTCAATAATCGCATAAAAAAATTCTCTAAAAATTCAAAAATCGCTGTACGAATTCCGAATAATTTTTTTTGAAAACAGAACAAAATGTACTATATTGTGTTAAAAGAAAGAAACCATATTCGTTTCACTAATGAGGAAAAATTGCCTTGAAACTTAAAAAAGCGCTAAAGTCGCATGAAAATTAAAAAAAAAATCTAATCGAAAATCCGGCTTCGAGGCGCAAAACTTCATATATAGACGTACCTTTTCCCCAAATTTTGTAGCTCTACGTGCAGCGGTCTCTTCAGAACACCGTCGACACACTCGCACAGAAATTTCTTTCCTTATTATTATAGATATTTAAGGGTGTCCAAGTAAATTAAATTATGAATAAAAGTAACATGATACAATGCTTAACATGTATCACATGTTTTATTTTCATATTTCATATTACGTATACGCACGATGGGTAAGCATTACGGTGGCCCCCAAAGACTAGTTTTTATATGCATGGAATAAAATATTTCTGGCAGTTACATCAGTTCGGAAAATTGTGCAATAATAATTATTCCTCTTCTGAATGATTTTCATTTATATATATAGGGTGTTGCCGAATTCGACCGAGTACAGAGGTAGGATAGTAGCATCAAGAGGAACAAAAATTGCAATGCAACATTGTGTGGCAAACCAGCTATTTAATCAAAAATACAGGGTGTTCTATCCTAACTCAACTTGGATTGCCGGTCATAACTTTCAGAAGACTGAAGTATATTATAATGAAACTTTTAATAGACATGCTCACTTCTGTTGTAAATGTGATATCTTCAAAAAAGTGGTATCAAAACAGTTTATTATTTATTTATTTATTTGCAGTAGAAACTCTTTTATCCGAACCTCTTTGCCAAAACTCTTGGTTAACCGAAATCCATTTTTAAAGCGTTTTTTTTTTTTTTTTTTTTTTACTATCACATTCCTTGTATGAAAAATCCATTTTGAAAGCATTTTTTTGTTATATAAACTATCATATTCCTTATCTGCAAGTGGTCCTTTCCGAACTATGAGTACATATAAATATTTCCGATCCCCTTTTTTAGAGTAACTTTGAATTTAACTTGAGCTCCCGTAAGCTGCGGAGTGGAAAGAACAAAACGAACAAATTAGCAATTCTGAAATTTTTGTATGTTTTGCAAAATGTTTCGCATGGCTGGAGCAGCAAAAAGACTGTGATACTGGTGAACTAATAATATTAAAAAAACTCCGTGATAGAGCTTCAAAGCAAAGGCAATCGAAACTGCGACAAACAAAACATTTTTTAAAACCCTTTTGATATACGTAAAAGGTACTTAATTTCAAAATTAAAATTCAGGTCATTCATTTTTTTTTCTACTTTGCTATTGCTTTATTTTTATTAAGCACTTGTTACCATTAAAAGAATTATTGCATACTAGGGGGCTCAACCCCCTGCTCGCTAACGCTCACCAACCCCCACGAATTGCTACGCAATTCATATTGGGATCGCTACGCGATCCCAGCTCGCTCGCCACTATTTATATCAACTCTAGCCAGAATGAGTGCTATCATAAATCATTACAACGTATTAAATTTACAAATATTTTTAGTTGGGCCGCTATGAGATCCGAGCAAGCAACATATGAAATTTAAAAATATTTTAATTCATAAAAAAGTAATTGAAAATATAAATAAAAATGTATTTATCAAAAGTTTGGCGCTATGACTTGTTGATCATCATGGAGAAAGCTAAGCGAACAGGAAATTGACGCCGTTTAAATTTAAATGGCATGTTAGTGTCAGTTGGGGTCCTTCTCCTTTCATTTTGCCTATAGTATTGAAAACCACGGCTTAAATTAATTTAAAACTATAATAAGACGCTATAAAACATGCTACGTATCACGCTATCCAAATGTAAACAAAACGTTTTCGCCTGTGTCTAAATACAACCTTGGATAAAAAAGCTACGTCACCGTAAAACGGACCAATAGCAATTGTCATTCATGTATTGCACAAACCGTTTGCGTTAAAAGAGAGATCCTGTCTGGATTTTGATTTGTTGAGTGTTTTGGGACATGTGACCGTAACTACCACTGAGAAACGTCGCTTTGGCTGTTGCCAAATAGACTACAAATACAGCCCTTTTTTAGCGCTACGTAAGAGAAATATATATATATAGATATTTCTCATTAATCTTAAAATAAAAGTATTCTTGTTTATCCAAAAATTTCAATTTTCCGAAAGATGGCCGGTGCCAATTGCTTCGAATAATCAAGGTTCTAATGTATTTATTTAGCCTTTTCTGTCTATCAAAACATGGTGCATGAGTCAATGCTGTATATAAAGTCGTGACGTTATCAAACTAATCCTAACGACATTCATAGAAATTGTGATGGTCGGTTCACATTACGTTTATGAGCCCATTATACCGGGTGCTCCTGAACTCATAGGCCAAATTGTAAAAGATGGTAAAGCAGTAAAGCACACACAAAAAAGCAATTTTTTATAGCAATGTGGGGTCGGAAATGAAAAGTATTGGCGATAATAACAAGAAATGCGGAGAAAAGCAAAAAAGTATTTTATTGACATAACAATTACAGTAAGTGTGTAACGACCCAGACACGGCCACTACCTAGTATTTCAATCATATTTGGATATAAGTTTTAAAAACACCTTTATTTAAAACTAATCGGGCAGGGGATGATAGAGTAACTTCCAAATTTAGTCTAGAATACGAGGCGAACAAGCAAGGCAAATCACTAACTCGGTAGCTAAAGAAATATTGAAACTTCAACTTACGTAAACTCTGCGATACTCCTAGACCGGAAGCTGGCAGCACAGACCTCATCGAGTTCACAGACGAGATTCTAGGATTAGTTAAATCTTGATTCGCATATTAAAACCCAATCGATCTGCCAAATCCTATCTTGGTAGAATACACCGGAAAACCCGATTTTAGCGGCTGACTCGTAGGCGTAGGTTTACCATTGTGTATTTCTGCACCCAAAGGTATGAAAACATGGAGGACTAGGAGCAGGAAAACACAATGGTAAACCTACGAATCAGCCGCTAAAATCGGGTTGTCGGGTGTTTTCCTCCAAGATAGGACTTGGCAGACTGATTGCGTTTTAATATGCGAATCAAGATTTAACTAATCCTAGAATTTCATCCGTGAACTCGATGAGGTGATTGTCTGCGCTGCTGACTGCCGGTCTATCCTAAATTTGCATAAAACCACAGCAAAAACAAGCAACTGTAGACTTCAAGAGATTCAAACACACCTTGGAAAATTAGAGTAAAATAGAATAGAGAGGTCTATGTTGAGCCACGGAGGTTAAATGTTTGACCTCACGCTCAAAGCATTAGAGACCCTTTATAAGCGAGTCTCTAGTCCATTAGAAGTGCTCCAATGTGCCACCACCAGCATCTATACAGGCCTGGCAGTGTCTAGCAAGTGATTGGCGTATTCTTTCGAAGATCCGAGATGTTTACACGAACAGTTGTAGCAGCGACTGAAAGTCTTGCAATGAGATCCTCATAAGAGTTAAATGGTGTCTCCTTGATAAATGCCTTCAGATTTCGCCACAAGAAAAAATCGATATTTGATAAATCGGTTGAAAATAGTGGCCAAGCGACTGGTCGATTTCTTGTTTTTCGCAACACGTTTCATTTCCGACCCCACATTGCTTCTTTATGTGTACTTTACCTTCCCTTAAAGTTTGGCCATGAGTTCGGGGATACCCTGTAGACAGGATAACAGTTGTATTTTGTGTCCTTATTTCTTTTCAAACGATCAGTTTATCGTTTAACTACTATCAAATCTCAATTAGAAAAAATAAAACTTTGTTAAAATCACCATAAAATACAAAATAACACACAGGACGCATTTCGGGTGGAAATTTTAGCAGCCCGTCATCAGCCAAAGTAAACACGTGTCCGAAAGAGGGCAAGGTAACAAATGAACAGAAAGAGCAGAGAGGAGAACTTATAAAAGGAACCTTTTTCTATCCTTTTAATTTTTTTTTTTTTTTTGGCGTGTTTTTTTTATTTATTTATTTACTTTTATTTTATTTATATACTTAGTTTATTTTTATTTATTTATTTTAATTTCCGTTACTCTTTTCTTTTCTGGTAATTTTTTCTTTCCTTTTGGCAACACTTTCTTTTTTTTTCTTTGCATGTGCTCCTCTGCCATTGGTGTTTTATTTTCAGCTGGCGCCACCTGTCGCATTCTTTGTAAGTTTTCCTCTCTGCCCTTTCTGTTAATTTGTGACTTGTCCATTCTCGGACACGTGTTTACTTTGGCTGATGACGGGCTGGTAAAATTTCCCTTCCGAAACGCGTCCTGTGTGTTATTTTGTATTTTATGGTGATTTTAGTTTATTTTTCTAGCTGTGATTTATCGCCAGTTTTTCAGTGCTGTTTCGTCTACAATCAAATGTCTAGTTTCTGAGTGCTTCAATTTCAGATGTTTTTCATAATATTTCGCAAGCGTTGTTGTCACCTTAAGAAAGATAGAATATTACTTGAAAACGCATAGTAACTAAAATAGGGATAGCTAAAAATTTTAAACTTTTTTTGTATCACCGAAATTTAGAAACATTTAAAAATGCATTCGCGTAATCGGTGTGAGGAAGTTGGGTTCTGAGACTACCGTTGTTTATACTATGACCAAGGAATACTTCGAGAAAATTTTTCACTTTTACAATTGGGTATTTTTATTAGGGTAATATTGCGCCATTTCAGGCGGAAATGAGTTTTATACGTGGCACTAGACATAATATTTTTGTTTGAATGTTGGAGCACCTGTTGTCACATTTTTGTCAGCTGCTTGCTGTAAAAGCCATTTGGGGCCATCCAGAAATGATGTCACGCTTGGAGGGTGGAAGGGGGGGAGGGGGTTCGTGAAATGGTGACAATTTGTGACATGGGGGTGGGAGGGGGTAAGAAAATGTGTGACATCACACATTTAGTTAAACATTAGAGGGCTTACTATCCCCGAGGATGACAGTGATGTCAAAATGCCTGTGAACTCTGTGGCATATATCTTCTCCAAGGGAGGAAGAGTAATTTCTAGTTTATGATTTAATATATAATTTTATAAGTGTTCATATCAATGTGTCAAATGAAATGTGATGGCAATTCCATTTAAGTAAATCTAATATTGAGGCTTCTTCTTCAAAATCAATCTATTTTAAAGTATTTTGTGCTCATAAAGTAAATATAAGATTTAAAAACCAAATATATTAAATTCCATTTCAAATTCTAAAATACTACTGTTTTCAATTGCTCTTTCATATTAATATTTTATTACTATTGCATATTAATTATGTTTTTTGTTGTAAACCTTAATCTTGTTTCATACAAAATAAGTTCATGAATCATTTTTATTGTTATGCTCACCAATGTCATTAAAACACATAAAGTTCAAAAATAAAATTTGAAATATGATCTATAACGTAGTGCTTTGTTTCTGAATGGCAAGTGTATGTTTACGTAATATAGTGTGACATGTGACAAGGGGAGGGGAGGGGGTATGGTGAAGTGTGACATTTTGTGACAAAGGGGAGGAGGGGGCTAAAAAAATATTGAAAAAAAGTGTGACATCATTTATGGATCGCCCCTTTGATGATTTTTTTTAAATTAGAAAGCGTAAAAATTTTGTTTTTTAGGTAGATTTCGTATGAAATACTACCTATTGGGATCGTTCCTATGTTGGAATTTCTGAAATTTTTTTGCAGATCTACACCGATCATGATCCCTAGAACCCAAAACCACCCTCAGTAAAAACCTTTATCTATCTATCTATATATATATATATCACTTTCTTCTGGACACGATAACTTCCACAATTCTGCACAAATCTCTTCCAAACTGATACATAAAATCAATGGGCATAAAATCTCGGTCAAGTTCGTTAATGGGCAAAATCGGGCCAAGGGAATGGAAACAGGGAGGGGTTTTGTGAAAACTGAAAAAACCCCATAACTCCTTAATTTTTATACATATCAAATCAGTTTAAAGTTTTTATAACTTCTAAAAATAGGGCCGAAAATTTATGCATCACAGAATTTTCATAAAATTAAAAATGGGCTCAAAGGGCGCAAAAAATAGGGTTTTTGGGAGAAAAAAATTCATAACTTCATCAATTCTCAAGATATCAAATCCAATTAATTTTATTATAAATCTCCTTAATATTATCTACAACTTTTATATTCACAAGTTTTTGATAGGACCAATTCGTACCGCAAAATAAAATTAAAAATGAAAACAAACTCCGTCAATTCACAAGATATAAAATCTTCATGAATTTATCATATATCTTCTTAATATTGTCTATAACATTTATACAGACAAGTTTTAATAGGACCAATTCTTACAGCAAAAATAAATTAAAAAATACATAGCGGTTGAAGAAAAAAATCATCTTATTAAGGGTGTATTCAAATCCAAACTGCTTATTTTCTGACTCATTTTTAAATTCATCTTTGCTCTCAAACGCATCCAATTGGTAGAATCTCTTATTCAAAGACTATATAATGTACCTTAATGATCGATTTCTTGATAGAGGCAGAATATATATCAAAAAAGGATGTCAAAGTGGGCATTTTGAACAGAATTTTCCGAAGCGATTATTTTAGGAACGAAAAATATTATCCAAACTGCTTATTTTCTGACTCATTTTTAAATTCATTTTTGCTCTCAAACGCATCCAATTGGTAGATTCTCTTATTCAGAAACTATATAATGCACCGTATGATCAATTTTTTGATAGAGGTAGAATATATTTCAAAAAATGATGTCAAAGTGGGCATTTTGAACAGAATTTCCCGAAGCGATTGAGTTAGAAACGAAAAATATTGTCAAAACTGCTTATTTTCTGACTCATTTTTAAATTCATTTTTGCTCTCAAACGCATCCAATTTGTAGATTTTCTTATTCAGAAACTATATAATGTACCGTAATGATCGATTTTTAGATAGAGGCAGAATATATTTCAAAAAATGATGTCAAAGTGACATTTTGAACAGAATTTACCGAAGCGATTGTGTTAGAAACCAAAAATACTGTTCTACTGAGAAAATAATTGTTTATAAATCAAGTTTTAGTTAATTGAACGAAAAATAAAAACACAGGTCGCTTATAAATCTCTTCAAAAATCACGTCAGCGAGTTTCATATTTTTCTATTAAAAAGGAAAATTTCAAGTTGTTCAGCATGGAAATGTATTTTTTTAAAATACCGCCTTAACATGATTCTGATAAAACTAGCTATTATATAAAAATGAAATAAAAACTCGTCAAAAGCGGTAAGATAAAATTATTAAAGTGGGTTTATCTCTATTCATGATTTAGTTTTTGTTGGTGAAAGTAGTATTCTTAACTTCGAAATCTACCTCTGCCTGTAGGCCGGGCCGGCACGGATTTTTTATTAGTTGGAGACGATTGCGCTAAGTTAAAATAATCCACTTCCATCTTGCTTATTTCAAATAATAGTTTTATATGAATTATTGTTAATCACAGCCCAAGAATGATATTTTAAAGATAAATTTTTATATTTTCGATTGACTTCTTTCGAATGATCAACTACTGGGAAAATAGCAATTAAAAAAATTATTTATTTATATATATTTTTTTTTCTATTTCATTTCAGCAGATTTCATTGTTGTCCATTATAAGACATTCATTAAGGGTTGTAACAATCATAATAGTTTACTTCTAAAACATAAAAGAAAGGAAATAGAATAAAAAACCCCGTAGCACTGACTTTATTTGATCAACTACTGGCGCGGTCACCCTCTTATTATATATTTTTTAGTACCGGGGGGCGGGGGGAGCTACGCTCGCCAATCCCCGTTTAAACACCGCACACTTCAAAATCACGGTAATTTGATCGACCATAAAAAGATTACAGAAGAGTGAATTATGTGAAACCAGTGGCGATCTCCCAGCAAACGAGTTTCCATTCATTTAACTTCAATTAGGAAATTTAAAGGCGGAATCGGCTGCTGTTAAGACATCTAATGACTGTTTTCATGTCTGATTAAATAAGATCTGTTAAACATTTGGAAATAAGCTAATATAAAATGAATTAAGTAAACAGAGTCTTCGCCTTCCGGCATTTTTAACAACGTTATAAGAAAATTGTTTTAAATAAGACACTTTAAATGTATCGTTTTAAATCTGACGTAATTTTCACCAAAAGTTTTCTTCCTCTCTTTTTATTATTCACATAAAAATACTTCTGTTGTTAAAAAAGAAATATTATTATTGGCGCTGCCTTAGAATTGGCAACAACAGTTAAAAATAACATTTCGAAATAAGAAATAAATGTTTCGAGTAAATATATTTTTTAATTTAAACGCTTCGGCAATATTATTATTTGACCATTTTAAATAGGACTTAATTTCTTCCATTTACACCTTTTGACGAATATTAATGAATTTATTATTTTAAAGCTTCCTATCTCCTTTCAATATTCACGTGAAAATACTTTTGTTGTTAGAAATGAAATATTATTTGGGCTGTCTTAGAATTGATAACAATAGTTAAAAAGATCATCTCGAAATAAGAAATAAAAGTCTGGTGTAAACATACTTTTAAATTTAAACTGTTTGGCAGTATTATTATTTGGCCATTTTAAATAGCACTTAATTTCTGCTTTTAACGCACATTAATGAATTTATTATTTTAAAGTTTCCTATCTCCTTTTAATATTCGCGTGAAAATTATTTTGTTGTTAGAAAGGAAATACTATTTGCGCTATCTTAGAAATGGCAACAACAGTTAAAAAGATCATCTCGAAATAGGAAATTAATGTCTCGTGTAAATATATTTTTTAATTTAAACTGTCTGACAATAGTATTATTTTGCCCTTTTCAGTATGACGTAATTTCCCCCATTTACTGCTTTTAACGCATATATATTTATTTTTTAAGTTGTCTTCCTCTTTTAATATTCATGTGTAAATATAATTTTTATACGTAATTTTTAATATTTTCCTGCTTTTAGCTCATAATCGTTTAATTTTAATGGGTTTTTTTCTGTTTGTAATAGTCACGAGTAAATAAATTTTTTATTGAAAGGTAATATTATTCTTTGCGCTGTTTTTACAATTGGCAACAATCTATTTATGTAATAGGCTAAGGTGACGATACCGAGTTGCGCTCATCCTCGAAAAAAAAAAAGAAACTAGAAAACAGGAATTCTGCTTTTTCAGAATTTAGTGTCGCCCCCGATGAAAAAAAATATATGTATATATAAATAGTACAAAACATATTTCAACTTTAAGACTTAAAGCACAAACTTTTATTTTATGTAAAATGACGGCATTCGCATCCGCTTAAGAATTCCACCTTTACGATCCACTCTTAAACATCTACAGTAAAGAATGCATACGATGTCACTATCTCAAAATAATACACAAATGCAGCAAAAAGATGCCGTCATTAAAGAAACTGGACAAAAAAAAAGGCTATCTAATGATTCATAGGCATTCATTTGTTTGTAACATTAATATAGACGATTTCAGTCGTGACGTCAGTCATGACGTTTTCGTGGGAAACTGACTCCAAGCAAACGGTTGCTATGTTGTATTTTCTATTTTGTTTGTGTGTTGAGCTATATCTTATATCCATATCTTACATCTAAGTGTTTTAATACTTGATATGTACTGGTAACATTTTCCACGATTTATATTTAAAAAGAAATGACGCATAGCAATCGTTTGTTTGGAGTCAGTTTCCAACCAAAACGTCATGACTGACGTCACGCTGAAAGGGTCTACAGATACTTAAAATAAAATATAGTTTATTATAGCTCCATGTTTTATTATTCGTAGAAATTATTCATTTATATATTTTTCAAAATAGCACGTATTTTAATTACATTTTCTTTCGGTTGTTATGAGAAAATGGCAACAAAAAGATATAATTGCTATTTTTCAACTATTTTCCCTTCACTTTCTATATAAATGGAGTACTTGAGTTGCCAAAATTAAACAAATTTTGCTAAAAACTGCAAAAAAATTAATATTTCAAAAATAAATGGAGATACAGTTTTCAAACAAATTGCATTTAAAACTACTTTTTTTTCCAATACGACGGTATAAACATTGAAAATGTGCGATGCTTAGAAATTAAAAAAATTGCTATTAGAGCATATAATTGTGCAATGATACATCTGCTTTGTTTATTGCTAGCGTCTGTAAGGTAACGTTATTTTTTGGAGACAAAATAAGCTGGGAGAAAGAAATAGCATACCGTCCCGGGGGGTAAAAACATATCGCAGCCATCATTCCGATGTCGTAAATAAGGCAATTATTCGACTTATGGAAATAATCTACGCTGTATCACACCTATTCTTCTTCATTTTATCCAAAACCTTTCGTTTCAATACACCAATGGATTTTTTAATTTTTTCTCAAAAAGATGTGTAATTTTAATGTAGCACATGACTAAACCGGAAACAGTGAATTACAGTCGAGTTTAAGAAATGAACATAATTTGAATTCTGGTGCTTATTAATGCACACATTCAAAAATAAGTTGGACTGCCATATTTCTGAATTATTTCGAATATGCGGCTCGGCACAGATTGAACAAGTTTTTCATCTGCTCCATTGACAACTGGTTCCATGCTGAAAGAAAATCTATTTTTAAATAATTTATGTTTCATATTGACGTCCATCATGACAGACTATTCGAACCATTGCACCGCAAAATTTTTCAATGGGATTTAGATCAGGGCTTCGGGCTGGCCATTTCATGACATTCACATGGCAGCGCCCAAGCCACTCTTTTGTACTTTTTGCAGAGGGTATTTCTGCATTATCTTGCTGAAAACCCAGTTTACTCCAACAATCAACGTTGCATAAGGCAATAGATTATCTTCCAGCATTAACTGGTTGTCTTCAGCTTTTCGTTTTCCATTAAGGAAAGCCCGAAAAGTTTTGCCATTCTGAGAAAAACTATCCCACACCATTACGGATCTTCCACCAAAGTTTCGACTAAAAATATCCCATTCTTCATGCGTAATATCGTGCCAGTAGTATCTTGAGCTATCTGGGCCGCCTAAATTAAACTTATTTTCATCTGACCACATGAATTTGTACCTGTGCAAATTGAAGTCTGACTTTCATGTGATGTGGCTCAAGTTTTGGCTTAACTTTAATTTTCTTCCATTTCATGTTTGGGGCTCGTTGAAAAATTCATCTAACAGTTCGAGAGCTTAGATTTAGCTTTAAATTATTTACAACTTGGCTAGAAGAAGCTACAGTACTAGATGCTGTTCGTAAGATAGATCTTCGATTTATTTCTGCTATCTTTGGATGACGACCACTGCGTTTTTTCTTTCCATAACCTGGCGGAATCTTTAAGACTTTTTTACTGCTCCTTAAGAACATTTAACTAACAAAGCGATTTGGCGTTGAGTTTTTCCAGAAGCTCTAAAAGCCAAAATTTCACCAACTTGTATCTGTGTGAAAACCTTTCTTCGAGGCATTTGAAAATTTGTTTATTTTCACTGTTTTAAGAATAACATGTCACGACACGAAAAGATAAACAAGATGCTTTAAAAGAGACTCAAAATTTTCAAAGGCATATGATAAAAGGTTTTTCATAAAACCATCCAGAAAAATGAAAATATGGATAAATATCGTTTGCATTACTACCAATGCTAAAAATTATTTACTGAATTAGTTTCTTATCATAAAATTCATTTATTCAGATCAAAAATACCAGACTATAGAAATTCATAACTTTGAGTTTATAATTTTCTTGTCCGAGTCTCACATAATGTTATTTTTTGAGAGAAATTAAAAAATGCTTTGATGTATTGAAATGTATTGATCCCTAATTACTCCATTTATTAGCTTCTTATCATAAAATGTATTTATTCAGATCAAAAATACCAGAATATAAAAATTCATAACTTTGAGTTTATAATATTGCAAGATAGGCCAGGTCTCACATAATGTTTTTTTTTTTTTTTTTTTTTTTAGTTATGTATTTCTTATTTAAATTATGTGCTCAATTTTATTTATGAGTTATATTAAATGTAGATGTATTCATCTTTATTTTATTAATGTAAAGCTAAGCTTACTTATATTACTAGGGGGTTCTGCCCCCTACGAGCTACGCTCGCCAACCCCCGTTCAGACACCGCAGACTCTAAAAGCACGCTAATTTGATCGGCTTTAAAAAGATTTCGGAAAATTAAATTATAATTTAAAAAACAGTGGCGATCTCCCTATACACGAGTTTCTATTCCTTTCTCTTTGATTGGGGAATTTTAAGCCCAAAACCAGCTGCTGTTAAAAGATACAATGTCTGTTTTCGTCTTTGATTAAATAAAATCAGTTAAACGTTTCAAAATCAGCTAATATAAAATGAATTAAGTAAACAGAGTCTTTGTCTCCCGGTATTTTTTAACAAAGAGAAAAGAAAGTTCTTTTAAATAAGACATTTTAAATGTATCGTTTTCAACCTGACGTAATTTTGACCACTCTATTCTTTCTGTTTCTAATATTCACGTGAAAATACTTTTGTTAGAAATGAAATATTATTTGCGCTGTCCTAAGGAAAATAGTTGAATAGATCATCTCAAAATATCAAATAAATATCAAATACATCACGGGGTCTCTGTGGCCGAGTGGTCAAAGCACCACGCTGCTAATCACTTGCGAGCGTAGGAGATTGTGGGTTCGAATCCCGCTGGTTCCATTGCACACACTCTTTGTGTGGAACTCCCAGGATGTATTTCTCTTGTGTTGTAATATTTCCTAGTGCTATCTCGTCTCTGACTTATAAGCGGGCTCTCATGTCAAGCCCACAAGTCATATGTTTGTTGTTCTATAAATAAAAAAATCAAATAAATGTCTCGCGCAATTTCTAAATTTAAACTGTTTTGCAATATTATTTTTTGTTAATTTTATGCAATAACTGTAATGTGACGTAAATGTGAAGTAATTTCTCCTATTTAAGACTTCTAACGTATGTTAATGAATTTATTATTTTACAATATCCTTTCTCTTTTAAAATTAACGTGTAAATATAGTTTTTATGACGTAATTTTTAATAAGTTCCTGCTTTTTATACGTAATAATTTAATTCTAATTTGAAAGGTTTTTTTCTGTTATAATAGTCACGTCTATATAAATTTTTAATTTGAAGCAAACATTATTGTTTGCGCTGTTTATACAGTTGGCAACAGTTTAAATTAATACAATTTTCTAAAATATGTAAAAAATATCTCTCGAAATGCTAAAAATTCGAATTTAAAATAGAAATAAAATGAGTCAAATAAAAAAAAATAAATACAGTCTGCACACCTGGAACTTCAAACGTATAAAATGATCTAAAAATGATTAAATTCCCATGTATAGTTTTTGCTCCTATAAAACTTTTTTAACCCGGGAGAACTCGCTAATGAGAATGCTCAATTGCTTTTCTTTTACTTTACATTCATATAATATCAACTTTTTTTGGTTGGCTTAGTACTTTTATTCACAAAATAGGTGAAATAATTGATTTGAAATTTTAATTTTTGAAATTTTAATTAAAATGAAAAATGATTTAAATAAGAGTCTTAAAAAAGTACGACTGTGAGAGAAAATCTCATGCAGCGAGTTCTCCCGGGTTAATGGAACGATTTTGTCCAACTTTAGCATTAAATATCTCTTAAAATATTTCTTCGATTTGAAAACTGTCTGCATCAACGTATTTATCAAACAATTCTCCATTATACCAACGATTTTCATATTTATGTATGCAATATTTTTCTTAATATTAACGAAGAAAAACTTCCGGTCACAAAAAATTCAAAACCGGCGGCGGTGACAGCGGTAGTTACTTTTTTTTAGAATAGAGAAATGATTTAAACAAATCGGAAAATTTCTGAGTTTATAATTTTGTCCAGGGGTGTACACTCCAGGGATAAAGCGGGCGCGAAATTTGTTGCGCCATATTTGGCTACTCAACTCACTTTTGGCGTGAAATAAACAAATAAAAATAAAATAATAAAAAATTAAAAGTATAAAGAAATATGTAAAATATTATTTTAACAGAGAAATTTTTTCTGTTCCCTAACTTTCATGTACAGGGCTACAAAATGCAGCAGGTCTCGATGCTAGGTGCTACCAACACCAAAAGTGGTTCCCTTGTAAGTTATTATGCAACAAAAATTACATTCCTTATAGGCAACCTATGTTTTTTCATTCTTTATTTACAAAACTAGCAGAACTACCCGGCTTCGCCCGTGTCAATTATAAGGAATCCCTTCCAGGTAAAATAAATTAAAACGAAGTAACACGGCAATCACAATAACTGTAACTTGTGCATTCACATCCACAAATCGTTAAAAAGGCAATCAGAAAACATGACGTTATTGTCTCGCAACCGCAGTAAAATCCCTGAGCTTTAATAAGAGAATGCGCGTTATGTAAGAGAAAAATATGTGATTTTCCTCACAATACGAAAAAAAAAAATCCACCAAATCGCGAGGCATTTAGTGAAATTTTCGTTTGTATGGTACATATATAAACACTTTGTCAGTGCCCATAAATTGTCACCCATAAATTGTGCCTTTACTGCAATTTTTCTAACTTCTAAACATCACACAATTTCATTTTTTACAATGTCGAACAGAAAAAAGTTCTTTCAAATGATTTTTTTTTTTTTAATTTTATCTCAATTTTCTGATTTTAATGGATTTTAAAGTAATTTTCAAGCATGGATATTTTTAAAGGTGCGTGCAACCCGATTACGAAAAATGAACCCGTTTACTCTTAATGCAATAGTATAAAGAAAAGACATGTCTATGAGTGACGCTGGTATCATATTTTCGGTGGCAACAACCTAACACAACAATTATTTTCCCTTTTACTGCAATTTAACCTCTAAACCGCGCACATTCGATTGTTTCAACGTCTTATAGGAAACAAAGTACTTTCAGTAAGATTTGTTTATAATGTTTATGTCAGTTTACAGATTTTAAAGTAATTTTCAAGCATGCATATTTTTTAAATATGCTTGCAACCCAATTACAAAATATTAACTTAATTGCTCAAAAACATTGTAAATAATTTAGGATTTGCTTGTTTTTGTGTAATATTTGATAACTAAATTGGCAAATGAAATTAAAACGCCAAAAATAAAATAAAATAAAACACGAAATTAACAGATTATAGCTGTTGAAAAGATTTGATAGAATGTGATGTCATATCTAACCTTTTTTTTTTTTTTGTTTGTTCTTGTTCCTAAATTATTTTCATGAAATTTGACTGTTTGTAATTAAAGCAGATATTTTAATTAAAAGAAAAACATTCAAATTAAGGGGCTACGTCATTTTATCGCTCTTGTAGTTAAAGTTTTTATTTTATATATGAAAAATGTGCATTTTCTGTTTAAAATGACGTCTATTTCAAAAATTCAAAAATATAGCAACGCGTTATCGTTATTCTTTTCATATTATTGTGTCATTTTTTAGAGTGTGGCAACAGGAAAGAAATTATTTAATTAGAAAATTTAAAAAGATATATTTCTATAATGTTAAATTATGAAAGATGGTAGAAAAAAGGGATAAATAGTGTTCTAATGATTTTTTAAAGTAGACAGTGATCTTTTCCATGTTCTAAAACGTATGTACATGAAGTTTCGTGTAAATCGGTCTAAAATTTCAGATTTGTATAAAGGACATACACATAGAGAACGGCTTATATATATATAGATTTTTTAGAGTGTGGCAACAGGAAAGAAACGATTTAATTAGAAAATTTAAAAAGATATATTCCTATAATGTTAAATTATGAAAGATGGTAGAAAAAAAGGATAAATAGTGTTCTGATGATTTTTTTAAAGTAGACAGTGATCTTTTCCATGTTCTAAAACGTATGTACATGAAGTTTCGTGCAAATCGGTGTAAAATTGAAGATTTGTATAAAGGACATACATACAGAGAACGTCTTTTATATATATAGATTTTTACAATGCCTCATGGATATTTCATACATCCGAAACTGGGCAATTAAGGACAGTTTCGTTGTCACCCATATTTTCGGTGGCGGTATTTGTGGGGCTGTTTTGACTAGGAAGAACATAAAATAATTTGTTCCAAAAGTTTTTCTCTCCCCAAGTCAAGTACGTTGTGCTGTCCAGATAAACATTAATTGAAGAATCTATCTTCTTCGGCAGATCACCAACCTTGATCACGATAACTCGATGTACTTTATCCTCCATAGCTTGCTTATTAGCGGTTCGAAACTCCAAGAGACACCATTCACTTTCGACGAAGTTTCTAAAAAAAATAAGGAAGAATTAATTAGAATGATTTATATATAATTGATCTACTGTGATTTACTTTAATTTTTGTTGTATAAAACTATAATATGTAAGGTTTGTCCTAGTTTTATTTTCAACGAATCAAGTTTAATTTTTTGCATCTGTGACGCTCGATTCCCGCTAATCGTCAGAGGTGTATTTCTTGGTTAATAGATCACTAATTCTTTTAACACAGAATATGTAGTTTATTTACACAGTACATAAAGACGTTATAGATGACACCACATTTGAAGAAACACTATATACAATTAATTATAGGTTTCACATGGATGCACAACACCTTCACTATATTATTAAATTTCTTATTTTCCCGATGCCCGTAACACCTACCAAACACTTTCTATAACAATCTTTCAGTTTCTCATTAAAAAAAAAAAAAAAAACCGCCGCGCTCACAGGCCGGCATAAACAATACCTCTACCTTCCACACTGAAAAACAGTGTCCCTCCTTCCTCTCCGAGCCCACGTATCACGTGACAATGGCGCTAGCAGAAGCTTAAAGAAAAGTTCTCCAGATACCACAGCATCTTTTTGTCTTATCTTGAAACTAAATATAACATAGATACATCCCACAACACGCCCCTGACCAACTGCCTGGAGGCAACTAGATTGTGCCGTGGGAGTGGGCATATACCGGGTGTCCTAAAAAGGACTGACTGATTTTAAAATTCAATAACTTGCAAACGGTGACAGATATTAAAAAAATTCTTGCAGGAGGGTTATGCATAAGGTCAAAAGTTTTATTACAGTGATTTTCGATTTTAGTACGAATTACAAACAATAGATGGCGCTGTAAGCAATAGTCGCTAAATACAGGCTCGATTTTTTGTCCTTTTTCTTGTTCCATGCAGAAAAAGGAGATGGAAATGCATTGAGCGGGCCACGAACTACCAAAAATCGAGCCTGATTTAGCGTCTATTGATTGCAGCGCCATCTATTGTTTGTAATTCAAACTAAAATCGAAAATCACTGTAAAAAAACTTTTGACCTTATGCATAACCCTCCTGCAAGAATTTTTTAAACATCTGTCACCGTTTACAAGTTATTGAATTTTAAAATCAATCAGTCCTTTTTAGGACATCCGGTATATATCCAATGCTATATTCAAACCTATACATACACTATATAGCCATTAATCATCGGACACTTTCAATTTTAGACATTTTGTCAAATATTTAAAGATATGCTTGTCAGAATTTTCTAAAACTTCAGGATTATGAAGAATATGTTTGACTTCATATTTATCAATGAAGGACAGTTATTGGGGGGGGGGGGAGGGGGGCAAGGAAAAATCAAAGAAAATTAAAACTATTTAGAATAACCCTGTAAACTGCTAAAATGCTAACTTTGCTAAAATGCACGAAATGATCTATCGCTATAGTATACGAATATGTGGATATTGTACAATATGTATCCATTCATTTGCTTAAGAATAACACGTACATTCATGGAGATATGTCGATTTTTTTTAAAGTTCAAAAAATTCTTCATGTTTTTATTTATATGATTAGGGTTTTCAACCAAATTTAACGTCAGTTTCAGAAAATTTGACAAAATGTAGTAGAAATAATATAGTGCCATTGGAATGTAAATATATAAATCATTTGATGAAATATGAGCAAATGTAAATAAGTTCGAGTAATAAACCAAAATTACGTCCACTACTAACCATATCACAATACTAAAATATTTTTTTCTTAAAAGACGTAATAAAAACACATTAAAAGTAAATTAAATGTAATGTGAGCAGTTGTATGAAATATTTTTGTCTGCGCATGCGCGAACGATAAAAAATGGGCTTTTTTTCATGATTTAATAGTCAACTCTATGGAGCAACTCGTATAAAAAATCCAGTCAAATATCGTAAAATTTCATAGAGATATTGGCAATAGAGTGAGTTGATTTTTAGTTGTTCTCTGAAAACAGCTAAATGATAAGGGGTTTTCCATAAGATTAAATTAAATCATGAAAAAAAAAACTTTGTTATCATGCGCGCATGCGCAGATAATAAATATTTCATACAACTGCTCATATTTCATCAAATGTTTAATATATTTATAATGGAATTGCACTATATTATTTCTTAATACATTTTGTCAAATTTTCTGAAACTGGCGTTAAATTTGGTTGAAAATACAGCATGATATAAACAAAAACATGCAAAGATTTTTTGAAAAAAGAAAAATCCATATATCTCCATGAATATATGTGCTATTCTTACAAACATGAATACACATATTGCACGATATTCAAATATTCGTATTCTAGAGCGATAGATCAGTTGGTGCATTTTATTTTACAGGGTGATCCCAAATATCATTTTTCTTTGATTTTTTGTTGGCCTCCTAATTCTCCTTCTGATCAAATCGCCGTTGATAAAGATGAAGTCAAACATATTCTTTATAATACTGAAATTCCAGAAAAATCCGACAAGTATACCTTTAAATATTCGACAAAATGTCTAAAATTGAAAGTGTCCGGTGATTAATGGCTATATAATGCATAATACATATATACAAGTTTACATAATACATATTCAGTTTATAATATATATATATATGTGTTACATTATTAGATCTAATTCCGCGATTTCCTTATCTTATTTTAAATTACTACCTTATATTCACTAAATCCTTATTCTTAAATAATCTCTATCGTTAATTCTGTTAAATTCCCTTTAATTTAATGTCTCACTTGTCTAAATTATCTAAATATTACGCTTTTAGTATTCTTAAATTAAATGTTCCATTTCCGCTCTTTTCTCTTTTAGAATGTTCTTTTAAGAAACCATTTTATTTTCCCTTCCATTTAATTTTCTCGCGCATATTCCGGGTTATCCTTTTTACCTTCAAATTTATCAACTTGCCACTCTTTCAATGGCTTGATATTCTTAATTATTAATTGGTTGAGAGCGCGACCTACGTCATATTTGTATTGCTACATCTGAAGCACAAAAAGCTGATGCTCGCTGTGTTCAGATTTTAGTCGTATTTCCATTTTTCATACAATCCCCTGCTCACCGTCCACGTATTCGATTATCGACAACTTTGTTCATCCCTAAATTACTACTATGAAACGATGGCTAATATTTTTGGTGGAAACTGCGCCGCCGAAAGACGTTTAAATAAAATGCTGAGCTTATTTTACGTTTTGTCTTAATTATTTCTGACGAAACTTTCACGGAAAAATGTATTCCATGACCTTCACTCGTCGACTGATACAATTCCTAAATCATCCTATAACGTCATTGTCGTAGTCTTCAACACGACAGGATTCCAGTCTTTGTTATACTAGTACAACAGGATTGAATTTACCTGTTCTGACAACTTATACTAATCTATTACTGCTGGACGTGATCCACTACTGATATCGTGACAGCCAGTTACTTCATTTCAACTAGATAAATCTTCCAATGTCGCCATAATGCAACATATATACAGTTATGAAAATACGCATCGCACATGGTAAAAAAAAAAAAAACAGAATATAGACAGCTTAATAAAATACACAACAAAATCCCATTAAAAACATTTTAAAACCTGTAGACGTTTCGGACAAACATTACTCCCTTATCAGTACAGTAAAAAACGTTCAAATCATGGAAGAGGAAATTAAAAACAACTTACAGAAGGAGCCATGCCAAAACAAATAAATTGAAGATAAAGTCATAGCAAAACCGTGTGCTCTTAAAGAACACGGCTTGTTTCATTTAAGAGTGAACTAACTAATCTTGTATACCATTCCTCACGAAAAATGCGGATTACGTATGTATTGCAATCTAGTTTAATTATAGTAGAGTTCGCAAAATCCTACTATAATTAAACTGAATGAAGAACTAATGTTTGTGCGAAACTTATAAAGGATTTTTAATGTTTTTAATGTGATTTTAATCTGCATTTTATTAAATTATCTGAATTTAAAGTGTTAGTTTTCGTATAATTAATTTGATCAGACGTGGTATGTTCACCTATCTTAACCCACATGTATGTGAAGGTCCCTAATCGGCAGTAGAGTCATCAGTATCCATTGGAACAGTGCTGCCAAGTAGGCTACTTTTTTTAAAATTCAGATTTCTTGATTGGCACCACTTTTTTGAAATGGTGAAATTCTCCCTGTTTCAACATAATTAATATGTCATTAAATAAGGCGAATTTTAACTTTTTTTAAAAGCGGTGCCAATCAAGAAATCTGAATTTTAAAAAAGTAGCCCACTGGCAATACTGCATCGGAATGGGAAAGGAGTTTTGCGATGAGAACTAGGTTGTTTTCAAAAAGGTGTTGATTCACATCTAGTAGGTCGATATATGTTATGTATGATTTTCCTTAAACAGGACAATTTTGAAAAAAAAAATATGTTACACTCGCTTTCCTTCTAGGAGGAAAAGATGAGTTCATTAGCGATTAATTCAAATTACTCATATAAAAAAATAACAAAGGGGCCTATTGAAGCGACTGCGGAAAACGGGAGTTTTGGGTTAAGACTTATGTTATTTTACACAAGTTTTCCCCTTAAGAGGATCATTTCAGGCCACTTTCCCCTAAATATGTGTTTAGTATGCATACCTAGAAAGAATTACCACTGTCCTCTTTGAGTTTTCAACTGCTCGGGCAATGTTTGCATTAATCAATTCTCCTGGCATAAAATGACGATAATGGAGACACAAACAAATATCTGGATCTTTTTCTTCAATTACTGTAAATAATAATAATAATAACCATAATAATATAAGAGATGTAAGTAAAATATGTTACAAAATTCATTTTGAACAATGTTCTACCCATTTCATACAATTAGTTTTTTGTAACTACGTATAAACGCACAGGGTGTAACCCCCAGTAACTGACACCTTATAGTCTCGGAGCCGGCGAAATCGAAAACCCCATGATCGCGGAATTAAAAAAAAAAATTATGTAAATCGATAGTAAAAAACTCATACGAACAAAATGAGTTAGGTATGACTAGGTTTGACAAGCCGAAAATATGTTTATCCTTTATGTACTGAATAATGAATTCATGAAAATTTTATCTTCTAAAGTATTGTTCGGAATTGTTTAAACTACATAAGAAAATTTACATAATCATTTATTAAATTTTAGAAGGATTGAGTGATTTAGAAGGATTAATTAAATTTGAATTTATAGGGATTGGTGAATTGAAATTATTGGAGCCAATAACAGTCAGCCCCATTAAGCTCAATTAAATAACTATAAACTTGAGATCATGGTCCTAATGTATCATAGCGATCTTTTAACTACAGGGTGGTTACTAAATACTGTTACAAATATTCAGTCATTTTATTTTACAAATATAAAATGATAACTAGACTAATACCATGAACATCAGAGATGAAAGTTTACCGGAAAATAATTTTACTCGAATTGACCGCCATCTTTATGGATTACTAAAGATAATCTCTTATGCCATGGTCCGACTGCGGCACGATTCATTTTAAGAGGTAATCGGTACCATTCACGCAATATGGAAGCTTTCAGAGAGTCCAAACTTCTGTGTTTGTTGCTATCTACTTTAGCCTCTAAAATCCCCCAGATGCAATATTCTACAGGATTTAGATCCGGTGAAGAAGGTGACCAAACTTCTTGCATGATAAAGTTCGGACAATTGACAGGGAGCCAAGCCTGTGTTGATTTAGCTTGGTGCGAAGGTGTAAAATCTTGCTGAAATATCCAATTCTTTTTGGGATACAACCTTTCAGCTTGTGGCAATAAATGTGTAGCCAATATATCCTGTTTGTAATATTCGCATTGATTTTTATCCCTTTATCGATGAACTTCAAATGCAATTTTCCATTGTTTGACACTGCAGCCCAAACCATAACAGAATTCTTGTTATGAAAGCGTTTAATAGTTCGAAAGGTTTCAGGTATATCCTCGAGGGTTGCTGAATATATGACATCATTTTTAGCATTATAACACTGTTCAGTGCAAAATAGCTTCTCATCAGAAAATATTAGTCTGTCAACACTTTTCCTACCATTCCGCTTCATCAATTTCTTCCTTCTTTGTAATATTTTTATTCTTCAGCACTCAAACCTTGAATTTTTCTTTTGCGATAAGGGACATAACCCAGATCTTCATTTATAATAACTTGCATAGTTCTGCGACTCGCGTTCTCTTCTGCAGCCATTTTATTTGCAGAACGTTGTGGATTTCTTCACACCTTTTCACGAATTCTTTTGATGCGCTCTATTGTGCGAACTGAGCGTGGACATCCAGGCCTAGATCAATCTTTACATAGCTATTAGTATTCAATAATCGATTTATAGTTCTATATATAAATGTTACATTAAAATCAAGGCATTTTAATTGCTTAAAGTTTCCACCAGCGGAAAATCTGCGATCAAAGAGCTGTTTAATCATCATTCTTTTGGCTTCCCTCTTCAAAATAATTTTAAATATTTGCTTTTTAACAAAATTCGTCTGCACTAATAGAAGATTGACAAACGTTAAAATAGAGAAATAAATTGTTTTGCCAAACGATTAAAATTAATTCGTATTTTTGGGAGTGTAACAGTAGTAGCCACCCTGTAATTTCTACAAGTATATTTCTTAAGAAAAGTTTAGGATGGTTGCATTGCATTTCATTGTCTTTAACTGTTAGAAAACTGATACTCATGTATAAGAATGGAACAAAGTTCACTCAGATTTTACCCTTCATTCAGTTTAAGGTGACTCGATACCCTTCGAAGAATTTTTTTTTTTTTTTACTGATGTACATTTACTTATCATATACACATATTATAGGTAATACTTGGAAAAACTGATTTTGACAAAAAAAATCACTTTGTGGGTAAAATTTGAGATTTTCTTTTATTATTATTTAAAGAATTTTAAAGTTTGCTATTTTTTTTTATACATTACTGTGTTTAAAACCCTAAAACTTCTACAAATATGTGCCGAATCACTCCATTATTTTATTTTTTTTTTTTTTTTTTGCATCCTCAATATAGTGTACTTAATAAAACTAGTAAATCTGCAGATCAAGAGCCTCAACGTCATCTCTGCAACTTATTGTTTTTAGCAAATTTTGCTTAATATTAATCTTTCTACAAAAACAAAATTTAAACTTTTAAATTACACAAACATTTATAGAAGGAGAAAAAAATATTTCGATGGTTTCAGACATTAGAAGCGTTAAATTAAACACGTTGTTATGTAATGATATTCTGAAATTCTCACGAGCTACTTATTCTAGTAATTTTTATATAATAAAGCAAATTTCTTCAGGGGGGTGCCCCCCCCTGAACCCCCCGTTGTGTAATTTATTTTGCATTTGTAATTTTCTATTGATTGAGTTAATGATTATCCTATCTCTTAGATTCATTTTTACACTGCGATTTATAAGGATAAGCAACAATTTGGTCAAGCATTTTACGTTATCCTAATATCAATACAGAAGTATTTACTTGCCTGCTAACCACAAACATCTGTGTATAATGGATAAAGAACTTTTGGAAATGTAAACTGAGACATCTAATTTAGAAATCTAATAATAATTTTGATTACCATTCTGCAATATTTATATCTAAGATCTAATCTAAATATCTAAAAATGTACTTGATAGCATTAACTTACTAAAATCACCCTAAAGTAGGGGGAGTTCTAAATCTAACGGTTAATAATTCATCATCATGTCCACTTCCAATTGACTAAATAGATAAACGTGATATGGCGCCGTTAAGTATTTTTTGTGATAGCCTTTTAATAGTATCCACATTTAATTTAAAATCGTGATGTTACAAACACCGTTGAAATTTGATGCACACCTGTGTTCAGGTCAAATTACGAAAGGTTAACTAACCTTTTATTTCCCTTAGCCGGGCATTTTGTTTCATTTTTCGTAATAGGGATTATTTTAATAATTTATTTTACACTCTACAAGCTGTTACACGGGACGTTGTTCACGTAGCATTAAAATAGAGATAAATGCATTAAATAAAACATTTCACTCACCACCAGACATGGCAAGTCTCAGGCTTTTTGCACAACACTATTACCTTACAGAAAATGTTGTTCTTTTAAATCGCGCAAATGTTTCAATTAAATAAAGTAACATTTTTTGTTTTAAAATACTGGTATCCAGAACGCCGGAGGCTTGGCAGCCCTGCTCCTCTTAATAGAAACATATATAGTTAACCAACACTTTATCACATTTTATAGGAAACAATACGGAATTTCTTATTTGTATGGCCTTACATATACCTCAGTCATAAAAATGTAAAATTTTGTGCCAATTAATATACGCAATTGCGAAAATGAAATCGCAACCAATGAGAAAAGAAAGGCCAAGTAAAATCGTGTAAATCGAGGAATCTTTCTTCGTAGTGTGGGAAAATACCACTACAAAAATTAATTTAGGTGGTATTTGGTGTGAAATGTTTATATGTATTCATTCCTGTCCTATTTATCTTTTTTATTATTTGTAATTTGCTGCATTTTCCCTTTGCACGTGAAAATCTTACAAATTAAAATGAACTCTTTGGGAGAAATTGTTATTCCTTTTTTTTTTTTTTTTTTTTTTTTTTTTGGCAACAATAAAGTTTATAAAGTTTAATAGAATAATGTCAGTTTATTCTGCATGAAAATAACGAACTTTTTCCTTTATAATCAAAATAGTTGAATACATAAATAAAGATATTATTCTATATAGTATATAAATACTATTTTCATTTCTGCGTTTAAATCAATCTATATGCAAATATCTATACAAAGGCATTCATTAATTCATTCCTTTTAACTTTGATTTTACTTTAAAAACCATACATACTTTCACATTTATGATATTTTTAGATGAGATATAGTTGCTACGCAACGGTTAAAAGAAAAAAAATGATATATAAGTAAATTCATAAAATAAAATGTTTTATATTATTCGAACACATGTATAAAATTCCATCATAAGTTATACACCTAATTTAAAAGCTCTGACAAATGTTTTGACAAAATTGCAAACAATAGGAATAATTTACTACTCTTATTTAAAAATTTCAGCATCAAAAATTTACCATTTAAATCCATTTTTTATATGAGCCATTTCTTTCAACAAATGAAAATTTGAAAATCGTCTGACTTGCCATTGAAAAGCATTACAGAGCAAAATAAAATGTTCTATATTTCCCGAACGAATGAACCAAATTTAACCAAAAATCATACAGCTAAGTCCGAGTACCTCATCAACATGCCACATTAATTTCAAGCCGATCGGATGCTTTTTGCGGCAGTTATCGCGGAACAGACGGACAGACAGACAGACAGACAGACAGACAAACGGAAATCAAAACTTTTCGTGTCTCCACAGTAAGCCTTCACTGACGTTTCGGCAATTAGGGATCGATTTTACAATTAATGAATTAGTTTATTTAATATATAAATATATATATATACAAACATAGGCAAAAATCAGCAAAAAAACATGATTTCTTCAACGTTTCGATTTTTTTAAAAATATTGTTATATTGTAAAATGCATCCCTAATTTTATTAATTACACTATATTGAGAATTCAAAAAAACAATGGAGTGATTTGACAAATATTTGCAGAAGTTTTAGTCTTTTAAACATACAGCAATGTATCAAAAAACAGCAAACTTTAATCCTTTGCACTCGTATGTCCAGTCCGACTAGACATCATCTTTTTTTGCAAAATTTATTTATGGCACCAGTAACAAAGGAAAATAAAATTTGCCCTATTTAATTAGAGCATTTTTGAAATTATGTACGTGTAGGAAACTTCTTTTAACTAGTAAATCTGCAGATCAGGGGCCTCAACGTCAGCTCTGCAAGTCATTGTTTTTAGACTCACTTTGGTAATATTCAGTTTCCTGCAAACCGCAATTTAAAGTTTTCAAATTATGTAATTATTTATAAGAATAAAAAATACGAAGTTTTCAGACATTAGAAGCATTAAATTAAAAACGTTATGGAAGGATATTTCGAAATTTTCATGAGCTGTTAATTCTGGTATATTTTTTAAATAATAAAGTTAGATTTCTTCAGGGGGGCGGAGCCCCCTGAACCCCCCGTGGTCTTATTAATTTACATACGTAACTTTTTATTGATTGCGTTAATGGTTAGCGCAAATCTTAGATTTCTTTTTACACTTCCGAGCCTTATTTTTCAATACTGGTAACACAGAAAATGATTTACATTGACGCAATTATATTAAACGTTTAGGTTTTATGAATGAAAATGTAATTTCCTTTAAAAATAAAATAATTTTCATTCATATTTTCTGAAATGAGGCGGCATTAAGAAGTAACACCCGTCAAAAAACATTTTTTCAGGCAATCTAATTAATGCTTGGTTTTTAAGGATGAAAATATTTATTTCCCGATACAATGACGTCATTTTCGACAGCGATAATTTTGCGGTGCATAATTTTGATATTTACTATATATTTGCTCTTCAAAAGTTTTTTTTTTTTCCTCATTGGAATTTTCGATTAAGAATTAACATTTCTGTTAGCTGTGTGCAGACGATAAACGATGAGATATTAGTAACATTTTTTTTAATAATAAGAATTAATATCATAACACAAGCCCTTTTATTTCAACCTCAAAGCGTATTCGTTTTATTTTTGATATATGAGATCAAATTCACCTTCTTTTCGTATTTTCAGTTTATTTCTAATATGAAGGCGTATTCATGTCTATTTTTTATTTCATTTTCCTCTCGCACATAAAAATTTTTCAAATCAAAATTAACTGTTTAGGATAAATTTTTATTCCGGGATTGAATTTCCGTGGCAACGGCAAAAAAAAAGAAAAATGATTGTTAAATTTCATAGCAAAATGTCGATTTATTCCTTAAGAAAATAATGAACTTTTTAATTTAAAAGGAAAATATTTGAACAAAATAAATAGAACATAGTCTTATTTATTTCTGTGGTAAATTCCATCTATATGTAAAGACACAAAGGCATTAATTCGTCCCTTTTGGCTTTGATTTAACTTCAAACAATTACACATACTTTCACATTTACGATATTTTTAGGTGTAGTTCGCTGCTAGGTAACAGTTAAAAGATAATAAAAACAATTAAATATGTGCTTAAAAAGAAAATTTATATTTAAAGAAATATTTTATATTATTGAAACACATATATAAAATCCCTCCATAAAAGTTATACACCGAATTTAAAAACTCTGACAAATGTATACACAAAATTTCAAACTACTATGAATAATGTATTGTTCTAATTAGGAAATTTCATCATCCTTAATTTAGCATTTAAATCCTTTAATCATATGAGCCATTTCTTTTCAACAAATAAAAATGGAAAAATCGTCTGAATTGCTATAGGAAAGCATTAAGTCGCAAAATAAAATGTTCCATATATTCCGAACGAATGAACCAAATTTAACCAAAAACTATACAGCTAAATCCGGGGATTTCACCAACATATATCCTTAATTTTAAGATAATCGGATGCTTTTTACGGCAGTTATCGCGGAACAGACAGACAGACTAACGGAAACCAAAACTTTCCGTGTCTCCACAGTAAGCCTTCACTGACGTTTCGGCAATTAAATTTAAAAAATCAAAAAACCCGACTGCGTAAAAAGCGAACTAATTATTTCTCATCAATGTGAAAGTATTTTTTTTATATTACTTACCTATTTTTTTTTATTTACTTACATTGATGACTTTTAAGTTGTGTTTAATTGTTAATTCTTATCTATAAACACTGTTCTGATGAGGACTATAGATGTCTATGAAGGTTAGAGTTGCAGTAAAGCTAGAGATCCTACCTAAACAACTTCCAAGTTGTATAATATTTAAACGGAGCTTCTGACTGTAAAATAGCCAATGAAACATCATCTTCATTTTGAAAGACCTATCCAATGATATGCCACTCAGTACGGTGCGAAATTTTTTTTGTCTCTATCGCCATTTTATATTTTACGGCCGCCATTTTGAATTTACAAAAACAAAACCTACCCTATAACCATCGGACGGTTAAGACGAATCGATAGAAACCTCATTCATTAAAATCCATCCAGGCGTTGGGATGTTTCGAGGATATAAAGAAATCCACATACCCAGATACGCGTGAAACACATAACCCTTCTTGGCAGTCGGGTAAAAAATGGTGTCAACCGAAGAAAACGTGTGTAAGAGACGCTCTTGGTCAGATTTTTTTCAGCGCCTCTGTAAAAATGCTTTTCAAAAAACTATTATCGTGTTTTTCTAATCATGACGCCCTTGGACAAATTTTTTCAGCGCCTCTGTAAAAATAAATTTCAAAAAACTATATCGTGTTTTTGTAATCATGGTGCCCTTGGTCAGATTTTTTCAGCACCTCTTTAAAAATAAGTTAAAAAAAACTAATATCCCGTTTTTGTAATTATGGCGCCCTTGGTCAGATATTTTTCAGCTCCTCTGTAAAAATGCCTTTCAAAAAGCCATTATCGTGTTTTTCTAATCATGGCGCCCTTGATCAGATTTTTTTTCAGAGCCTCTGTAAAAATAAATTTCAAAAAACAAAATCGTGTTTTTATAATCATGGTGCCCTTTGTAAATTTTTTTCAGCGCCTCTATAAAAATGCTTTTCAAAAAACTACTATTGTGTTTTTCTAATCATGGTGCCCTTGGTCAGATTTCTTCAGCGCCTCTGTAAAAATAACTTTGAAAAAACTAATATCGTGTTTTTGTAATCATGGAGCCCTTGGTCACTTGATCAGACTTTTTCAGTGCCTCTGTAAAAATAACTTTCAAAAAACTACTATAGTGTTTTTGTAATAGCAATCTCCCCTCCCCCCACACACAAGCACACACATACATGCACGCTCACTCTTCACAAACACACACATAAATTGATGCTTAATTCTACTAAAGTGGAGCATTTCATAATTTCTTAATGATAATATAAGTTAGATCGCCAAGACTAATTCTTCACAAGATTTTGCAAAGGAAATTTATGTAAAGTTTGCTTTTGAAAGAAGAAAATGTTAATTTTTCATATCTATTTAAAAATTCGATTATATTTTTAACATCCGAAAAGGCCAATATCTAAAACTGTTTTTTTTTTTAAACCGGATCTATTTAATCGCTTTAAACTTCAAACACTACCCCGTTTTATAAATGGAAAAATACACATGTAATTAAACTAAATAGATAAACCACTAAAATTGTAAAAGTCGTTTTACAAAAGAATGGGTGAATATAAGTAAAGAGAAGTGCAGTTTGTGTTTAGTTTTCAATGCAGTTTGTGAATAACGTGGGAGTTCCTAAGAAGACAAATTACCATTTCGGCGGGGTTTCAAGTTAACTAGATATGGGTTCTATAGATACCCAGTAGTTTCTGTAGTAATACCAGATGTGACACTTTTTATTGATTATACCGTATTCTGAGATTTCTGGAGCTCAATATCTTTCTGGAGAAAATAGAAATCGGATGTGGAGGTATTTTCCCATGAAATACTAATTAACACACGACACACGCTCGGCGTACAGGCATCTGCGAAAAAAGAATCGTTAAAAACGAAAAAATAAAATATTGAATTAAGCAACAGTTATAGCAGTATTATAATGTTTTGTGTAATAACACAAGTGGTGTATTACACAAAATTCCTCTTCAATCGAGAATTCTTAATTGTTTTACAATTAAATATCTCTTAAAATAACTATTTAATTTAAAAAGTGTCTGCATCAGCGTGTTCATCAAACATTTCTATATAATACCACCGATTTTCATATTTTTGTATGCAGTAGTTTTCTTAATATTAACAAAGAAAGACCCCGGTCACAAAAAAATCATAAACGGCGGCGGTGACAGCGTTAGTTACCTTTTTTTTTAGAATAGAGATACTTTTACTATCACTACCGGTTCCGAAAGTGAAACTATTCCCATTAAAAAAACCTACAAAAAACTCGAAAAAGTAAAAAACAGCCTTTGTACAGATTTAACTCAGCTACTCTATGATTCTTCAAATTTTGTTTTTTAAATATTGAAAGGCAAGCGAGCTATCTTAAGAAACTTCTTCCATAGGATTAACATTAGAGAACGGGTGTTTTCACGTGAGTAAAATCCCTTAAGAATGATTAAGACTATGAAAAATGACTAAACACAAAATGTTCAAAACTAACCTGAAACGATTTCCTTTATTACAAACTCGTCATCATCGTGACTGAAGGCAACAAAGGCGTCAAATATTTTTTCGCAATCGAGGTCTTCTTCCTTGACAAAAGTAAAGCCACGAGAGTAAAGGTAAACTTTGATGTCGAGTTTGTATTTTAAATATAGAGCTTTTGCAACTAAACAAAATAATACAAAAGCTAAAAATGAAAAAGAAACAAGTGTAAATTGTAAATAGTAATATACTCTAACTGAAAATGAAAAATAAAAAAATAAGTTAATATTTGACCTAAAGCAAAATTTGCATAATAATCTTATTACACAGAGAAAAAAAGTGTGGTAAAAATTTGCAAATCAAAATAAAACGGCAAAATAAATGAATTTATAAGCAAATTCAGTTGATAAACAGGAGAATTGCATTGCCATACAACAAGGTTAAAAGGAGTGAAACCACATATGCACTATGATACAATCTGAAATTGCGGCACGCATACTTTAATAATAATTGATATAATTTTTAAGATACACAATACCAAGTGTCATCAAACATAAATCGAGGATAGCTGTTCGCGACCGCTGAGAACTGTTATTGTCCTGAACTGTTATTGCGGAAACGTCAGTGAAGGCTTACTCTGGAGACCCGAAATTTTTTGGTTTCCATCTGTTTGTTTGTTTGTTAGTTAGTTAGTTAGTTAGTCTGTCTGTCCCGCGATAACTGATGTAAAAAGCATCCGATTAGCCTGAAATTAAGGATGTATATTGGTGTACAGTTTTGGGTTGAATTCGGTTCAGTCGTTCGGAATATATAGAACATTTTATTTTGTGACATAATGCTTTTCTATGGGAAGTCAGACGATTTTCAAATTTTCATTTGTTGAAAGAAATCGCTCATATGAATAATAGATTTAAATGGTAAATTTTGGATGCTGAAATTTTTAAATAAGAGTATTAAATTATTCCTTTTAGTTTGCAATTTTGTCAAAACATTTGTCAGAGCTTTTAAATTAGGTGTATAACTTATGATGGAATTTTATACATGTGTTCGAATAATATAAAACATTTTATTTTATGAATTTACTTATATTTCATTTTTTTCTTTTAATCGTTGCGTAGCAACTATATCTCATCCAAAAATATCATAAATGTGAAAGTATGTATGGTTTTTTAAGTCAAATAAAAGTTAAAAGAAATGAATTAATGAATGCCTTTGTATAGATATTTGCATATAGATTGATTTAAACGCAGAAATGAAAAAAGTATTTATATACTATACTAGGGGGCTCTGCCCCCTACGAGCTATGCTCGTCAACCCCGTTCAGACACCTCAGACACTAACAGCACGATAATTTGATCGGCTTTAAGATTTCGGAAAATTGAATTATAATTTGAATCTGAGAATTATAATCTGACGTAATTTTCACCAAAGTTTTTTTTTCTTTTTAATATTCACGTAAAAATAATTTTGTTAGAAATGAAATATTATGATCATCTTAAAATATCAAATAAATGTCTCGAGCAATTTTTAAATTTAAACTGTTTTGCAATATTATTTTTTGTTCATTTTATATAATAAGTGTAATGTGAAGTAAATGTGACGTAAATTCTCCTATTTAAGACTTCTGACGCATGTTTATGAATTTATTATTTTACAATATTCTGTTTCTTTTAAAATTCACGTGTAATTATAGTTTTTATGATGTAATCTTCAATGAGTTCCTGCTTTTTGTATTTTCTGTTTATAATAGTCACGTGTAAAATAAATTTTTAATTTGAAGTAAACATTATTGTTTGCGCTGTTTATGCAACTGGCAACAGTTTAAATTAATAACATTTTCTAAAATTTGTAAAAAATATCTCTCGAAATGCTGAAAATTTGAATTTAAAATTGAAACAAAACATCAAAAAATGAGTCAAATAAGAAAAATAAATGCAATCTACACACCGGGAACTTATAACGTATAAAATGATCTAAAAATGATTAAATTCTCATGTATAGTTTTGCTCCAATAAAGCTTTTTTAATGGAACGATTTTATCCAACTTTAGAATTAAATATCTCTTAAAATAATTCTTCGATTTGAAAACTGTCTACATCAGCGTGTTTATCAAACATTTCTCTATAATACCACCGATTTTCATATTTTTGTATGCAACAGTTTTTTTTTAATATTAACGATGAAAGGCCATGCTTAAGCATTCAAATTGGATGTGGATCGACCCGGAATATCTACGCAGATTTTCATTTGTCCATTTTCAAATCAAAACTTTTTTTTATATATAGAAGGATAGAATAATATTTTTATTTATGTATTCAACTATTTTGATTATAAATGAAAAAGTTCGTTATTTTCATACACAATAAACTGACATTATTCTATTAAACTTTATAAACTTTATTGTTGCAAAAAAAAAAAAAAAAAAAAAAAAAAAAAAGGAATAACAATTCTCCCAAAGAGTTAATTTTAATTTGTAAGATTTTCACGTGCAAAAGGAAAATTGAATCCCAACAAAAAGTTTTCGGTAAAAAAAAAAAAAAAGCGCCAAGTTCTCCTTAATGTTTCGGCCAGAAAAAGTAATGATATCTGATGTTCGCACAAGTTAAAAGCCAAACATCCCAAATCTTTCATTGAAAATGGCTTCATGCGACTTCGCCGTTAAAGCCTTCTACAGCATTTCAAAATTAATGATTGGAAATTACGCATTTATGAATTATTTAAGTATTAAAAGTAATATTAGAATGCAAAGAGGCAAATTCACATAAAAACATTAAATAAAAGATTTCTGATAAATAGAATTCAATTTCAACAAACAATAGTTTTGATTACAGATCATTTAGTCCACTTGCGGTTTAATTGTACGGTCTAAAGCTAAAGTCATTAACGTAAAACCCAAGAAATAAAACAAAATTTACTTACTTCATATCTCACAATATGTTACATTATATTGTATTGTATAATATTGAAATCTTGTGTATTGACGAAAGAAATTTTTTTCGTTTGAACATTTATTATAGTTTGTTTGCAAACATTAAGAGGTATTCGATTTATAAAATGTTAAAAGTTGATATTAATTATGTTTTAGCAATTAGGGATATTATCTCCTGAATACAAGTATTTTGTTATTTTTAACTTCTAAGCATTTAAATAGACTGAAGTTGTTTAAATGCTTTTTTCAAATGTGTATTTTATTTCTGTATTCTGTGTCACAAAATGCCTAAAATAATCAAAAAATGTAGTTGGCATGTAGCTCATTTGTACATATTTTAAAATTTGAAAATCTCTCTCGAAGGCATTAACGGCCAAGTCGCGGGAAGCCATTTTCAATGAAAGATTTGGGATGTTTGGCTTTTACCTCGTGCGAACATCAGATATCACTACTTTTTCTGGCCGAAACATTAAGGAGAACTTGGCGCTTTTTTTTTTTTTTTTTTTTTTTTTTTTTTTTTTTTTTTTTACCGAAAACTTTTTGTTGGGATATCACTACTTTTTGTATGTTTTTTCAAGTTTGGTATTCTAAACTATATTAATATGAAAAAACTTAAATTTCGGTACTTTTATGTTAGCTGGGAGCAAATCTCCTCATTAGACTTTTGTTTTTTTCGCCAATAGCAGTTTTCATTTTTCACATGTGTAAATTAGAAACAATGCTTTGATTTTCAAATAAAATATTTTGGTTTATGTTATTATTTCTTATTTATTTATTTATTTAATCTATGTTAAATATTCTATTAAATAAAATGAGGGAAATACATCTATTTTAAATGAGATGACTGAAAAGTATATATCTATAAATGAAATGAATGCAATATGAACAATGGAGTTGGGAAAAGTATTTGGCGATTTGCCACTTGCGCCCGGCTAACATAAAAATACCTAAATTTATTTTATTGAGCTTTACAAATTTATACTTCATTTCTTTTTATATTAAAGTACTAGCCGCCTCTAGCAAGCAGTATTTACCGTATTACTTCCATGTTAAACGTTGCATCATGTTACTGGGATTAATAATTTAATTTACTTGCCCATTCTTTCGCCAATTCGGAAGCTTTTGATAGAGAAATCAAGAACTCTTTACGATCATGGAAGCACATCATATATTTTGTGTTGTTATGTATTTCATCTTTCGTGACAAATATCTCTTAACTCACTTATGCATGCTTCCTTAGCAGTTACGATTCGTTCTCTAATGCGGACATTTTTAATCCTATTAAGTAATCGTTTCTAATTGGGCTCACTGCCAATTGTTGTATTTTAACTGATACGACTGGGTACAAGTGAAATGGTTCTTATGAAATCCTTTGACAATATCTGTATTTGCATTAAACCATATTGATGCTAATATATTTTTGTTTCACGTTAACCTTTTCAATAGACTCGATTACGGAAGAATAGAAGGTCTACCGGCTCACTGCCATGATCCATTTGAAAATCTATCATTCTTCTCATCTGATCATGGTGAATAATTAGTCAATGTGCCATTGTTTTAAGATTTTAGCTAATTTTACTCGAAACCCGAAAACTAAAATGCGAGGAACCGGATTATAGAAGATTCATTCTAACGTACATATTGATTAACAGGTTACATATTATAGAATTATAATAATCATAAGGAGAACTGGCAGTTTCAATGCTTTAATAGTTTCCGTAAATTCTCTTTATATAATACAGAAGTTTTAGCGGTGTAAAGGAAAAGGTTAACAACATAGTCACAGTAAGTATAATAACAGTACAATATAATAACAATAGCAGAGGTTTTGGGCAGTGACGAAACTATTAGCACTTTGGAAATATTAGTACGTTATATCATTTAACTATTCAGATGATATGCGGAAAAATAAAAATAGATGGCTCGCATTAATAATTAATTCATTGAGAAATAGCCACTAGCGTCAAATATTCGCCAAGCTTGGCGACATTTAGCAAAGTTTCGCCAAATTTGGTAATACATCATGTCAATTCTCAAATTTGGCGACAAAAAAATGTTTTGTTTATTCTGACGTCATAATGATGCATATGTATTATGTATTATACATATACCTATAATATGTATGATGCAAACGTATTACGTATTATATGCATATGTATAATATGTATGATGCATATGCATAAGTTCATTAACATCACTAAAACGCACTTAAAGGAATAGTGTTTCATAAATAGTAGGGATAATTGCCAGATTGACCAGAGTGCTATTGGGATTAGAATACCGACATTTATAATAGACGTCTGTACACACCAACACCTCATCGAGTTTACAGCTGAAATTTTAGGATTAGTTAAAACTAGATTAGCATATTTAAATGCAACTGGTCTGTTAACACATATCTTGGTAGAAACCACCTGAAGACCTAATTTTAGTGGTTAACTGATAGGTTTACTATTGTATTTTCCTGCATCCAAAAGTTTGGAAATATGGAGGAATGGGTGCAGGAAAACACAATGGAAAATCCACCAATTAACCCGTAAAATCGGGTTTGTAGGTGGTTTCCACAAAGATATGACTTGGCAGACCAGTTACATTTCAATACGCTAATTGATATTTAACTAATCCTAAAATTTCAGCCGTCAACTCGATGAGGTGATGATCTGTGCAGACGCCTCCCGGTCTTTAATAAAATTTGTTTTAAGGAAGTAAAAGATAGAAAGATGGACAGATAAACTGAAAGATTTGCCTTATTAAGATTTTTGTAAAAGCATATAAAAATTCATTCAACTTGAAATCATGTAACACCTTTATAACTCAGGCTAATTTTCTGTAATCGGGTTTTGGCGACCAACATATCTTATCTATAACTATAATCTTTCTTTTACAGATTTAAAATTAACAATAAATTAACAGTAAGTAGGCTAATAATACAATATAATAACATTAGCAGCGGACTTCGGAAGTCGCATCTGTCGCACATCGTTAAAGATAGTTTATTAGTTACAAATTTCATTTAATTAAAAAGAGATTTTAAAACTTTCATATGGAATTAGGATATTTTTTCCACTATAGGGACCTTGGCATTTTTTAAAAATCTTGGCGCAATTCGGACTTCAGAAACTGAGATATGTTGCCAAATGATATAAACAACTACGAAAACAAACCTGATGAACTTTTATGTTATTTAATACATATAAACATTTTATTTATGCATGTATAAAATATTATTTTTTATATACAGATTATTTATGTTGGTATATAAAACTAAATAAACGGGTTCCTTCCATTAAATAAACGAGTTGGAACACGTCGAAATTCGATGAACTAAAATGTTAGAAAGGAACTGTCAGATCGAATTTATAATAAACCTACAAAAATAATTACAATAAAAAATTCATCTAACATTGGTTCTCTCACTCTTAAAACAAATAATATTTTTAACCTAAATTACTAAAATATTATTTCCACAAACTTCAACTGCTTAAAGTATTGAAAAATTAAACTCTATTAGAATACGTAATCAAGATGAGTAATTATGATGAATTTATCGATTGAGACTTTTAGGTTTGTTTTTATTGGATGAAAAATCAGTAAAAAGGATTTGGCTTTGTCACACATAAAATTTTCCCCAATGAAATCTAAATTGTACGTTATTTTAAATTCCCATAATTTACATACGCACCACTCAAATTCACAATTTGAAAGTATTTTAACGCGCAATAGATTATTAATGAATGTATTTCTAAACTTAAAGTCACGTTTGTCCGATACAACTTTCCATGTGAACATTCGCACAAACTTTAAGTTCTAATCTTAATAACTGCGAAAAAAAAATTTCAGAAATTTGCCTTTAGTTGTCATAGTATTGCCCATTTAGTTTTGGTCAAATATTTAGTTTTATCAAAATAAATGATCGTTTTATTTTAAATATGACATAATTTTTACCCACTGAATCATTTTGCCTAGCGTCTCAAACTCAGTATCAGCGTAATGTAAAAATATTGAAATGTAACTGATTTATGAAGAAGAATGCGTGTTTTTTTTTTTTTTCTTTTTTTAATGTCTGACATCATTTTCTGTTCAAAAATTATAAAAAAGTTACTTTAATTTGTATTGTGAAAATGGCATCAATAAGGATAATCAATAAAAATAATAAACCATGACTATTTTCCCTTTACTTTCAATATAAATGGAGTCCTTCAGTTGCCACAATTACAAAATTTGTATTAAAAACTACAAAAAAATTAATATCTCAAAAATAAAATGAGATACAGCTTTCAAACAAATTGCATTTAAAAGAGCATTCTTTTCCTTATACGATGGTGTTAAAATTTAAAATGTGCGATGTTTAGAAGTTTAAAAATTTGCCGTAGATATAATTACAAAACCGAAATTTTAGTTCAAATTTCAAAGTGTTGCCATTCGCAAAATGACGTATGCGTTACGCACAGATATGTTTGTCCTTTATAATATAGATTGTATACATATGGAAAAAATTGCTTGTGTATATGACACAGTAAATAGGTTGCCAGAAAATGCGTTATTATCAAATTTCTTTTCTCGTCAAGGCTATTTTCTGTATTTCGCCAAGGCTACTATATCGGAAACGTACCGAATTGCGGTTATATTTTGTTAAATGTTTTATTGTTTTAATATCGTAAATATATCATAACCTATACTGATTAAAATTTTTAGGTATATTCATTTTTTCTATTTAAAAAACATCTTTGGAAAAGCATATATATAAATGTTATTCTGCTTGAAATCACGTGACCGCCTTCAAAGCTCTGTAATCGAGTTTTGGCGACCAACATTGGCACAATTGAATGCGTAGGAACTGTTTACGGCCAAATGAACACCTTCTGTATGAAGGGTTTAGACGCGGAAATTCTGTGTTTTCAGATTTTTCTGGTTAATTGTGCTACAAACCCGACTTACTTGTGATATTTTATGATTCTACGACTTTTAGAAGTACCTTAGTTATTTGATAATGCGAAGTGAGTCAGCGACCAAAAAGCGCTTTTTCGGAATTTAATATTTCGAAAACTACTAACTATAGAAACATGAAATCGAGGAACCTTAGTTCAGTTTGACCATACGAACATGTGTATAAAAGAAAAAATTCTATATCTCTCCCTAAAACGACGTTATGAGGGGGTGAAAAGTTTGCCGAAATGGTTCAAGAAAAGGTAGCTTACGGCTTGTGCGAACTTGGCGGACGCACTGCCGTGCTCCCAGATAAGCAAATTACAAATAATAAAAAAGATAAATAGGACAGGAATGAATACATATAAACATTTTACACCAAATACCACCTAAAATAATTTTTGTAGTGGTATTTTCCCAACACTACGAAGAAAGATTCCTCGATTTACACGATTTTACTTGGCCTTCCTTTTCTCATTGGTTGCGATTTCATTTTCGCAATTGTGTATATTAATTGGCACAAAATTTTACATTTTTATGACTGAGGTATATGTAAGGCCATACAAATAAGAAATTCCGTATTGTCTTCTATAAAATGCGATAAAGTGTTGGTTAACTATATATGTTTCTATTAAGAGGAGCAGAGCTGCCAAGCCTCCGGCGTTCTGGATACCAGAATTTTAATACAAAAAATGTTACTTTATTTAATTGAAACATTTGCGCGATCTAAAAGAACAACATTTTCTGTAAGATAATAGTGTTGTGCAAAAAGCCGAAGACTTGCCATGTCTGGTGGGGAGTGAAATGTTTTATTTAATGCATTTATCTCTATTTTAATGCTACGTGAACAACGTCCCGTGTAACAGCTTGTAGAGTGTAAAATAAATTAAATTATTAAAATAATCCTTATTACGAAAAATGAAACAAAATGACCGGCTAAGGGAAATAAAAGGTTAGTTAACCTTTCGTAATTTGACCTGAACACAGGTATGCGTCAAATTTCAACGGTGTTTGTAACATCACGATTTTAAATTAAATGTGAATACTATTAAAAGGCTATCACAAAAAATACTTAACGGCGCCAAATCACGTTTATCTATTTAGTCAATTGGATGTGGACACGATGATGAATTATTCACCGTTAGGTTTAGAAGTCCCCCTACTTTAGGGTGATTTTAGTAAGTTAATGCTATCGAGTACATTTTTAGATATTTAGATTAGATCTTAGATATAAATATTGCAGAATGGTAACCAAAATTATTTTTTGGAAACAAAAATTATAAAGGTATTAGATTTCTAAATGAGATGTCTCAGTTTACATTTCCAAAAGTTCTTTATCCATTAGATACAGGTGTTTGTGGTTAGCAGGCAAGTAAATACTGCTGTATGGATATTAGGATAACGTAAAATGCTTGACCAAATTGTTGCTTATCCTTATAAATCGCAGTGTAAAAAGGAATCTAAGATATAGGATAATCATTAACTCAATCAATAGAAAATTACAAATGCAAAATAAATTACACAACGGGGGGTTCAGGGGGCGCACCAATGAAGAAATTTGCTTTATTATATAAAAATTACTAGAATAAGTAGCTCGTGAGAATTTCAGAATATCATTACATAACAACGTGTTTAATTTAACGCTTCTAATGTCTGAAACCATCGAAATATTTTTTTTTCCTTTTATAAGTGTTTGTGTAATTTAAAAAGTTTAAATTTTGTTTTTGTAGAAAGATTAATATTACGCAAAGTTTGCCAAAAACAATAAGTTGCAGACATGACGTTGAGGCTCTTGATCTGCAGATTTACTAGTTATAAAGAATTGTTATTGTCCTCCTATAAAGTACCACACGTGCTTAATGGGAGGCTATTCAAGCAACAGTGTAGTCCATGGAAATTGTTTTACAATCTGAATTTCATTTACATTTGTGCATCCGGGAGTAGGCGTGCCTAGGTACATAAATATGTATTGGTACATAAAGATGTTTATCTTTATGTACCAATCTTGCAAATGGTACAACTGGATGATTGATATTGGTGATAAACACAAGTGCTGGCTAACATATTCATTGAACAAATATTTTACCTTTTTTACTTTCTTCTACCTTTACAAGAAGAAAGTATTGGATTCATGAAAATTTTCGAATTCCGGTTTTCGACGGATTTAGACGTTTTAGAGGTCAGAGATTCCAAAAAACATGTTTTTACAAAATGTCTGTCTGTGACTCTGTGAGTCTGTCTGTCTGTGTGTATGTGACACAAATTTTGTGGGCGCTCTATCTCAAGAACGAATGCACGGAATTTAATAAAAATTTATATTTAGTGAGTCCCTAATACAAATTGATGCTGATTAGTTTTTGGTGTAAATCGCTCAACAGGTGGCGCTGCTATGCTGCATTTTTCACGATTTTCGCAATAGCTCTATCTCACGAACTAATGCACGGATTTTGATCAAACTTCAGATTTAGTTAGTCCTTTATATGAATTGATGCTGATTACGTTTTGGTGTAAATCGCTCAAAAGGTGGCGCTGCTATACTGCATTTTTTAAAATTTCCGCAATAGCTCTATCTCAACAACTAATGCTTGGAAAATCAACAAACTTCAGATTCAAGTATACTTTGATATAAATTAGTGCTGTTTGTGTTTTGGTGTAAATCGCTCAACAGGTGGCGCTGCTATACTGCACTTTTCAGAATTTCCATTATAGGTGTATCTCAAGAACTAATGCAACAATTTTCACCAAACTTCAGAATCAGTTAATCCTTGATATGAATTGACATTTTGGTATAAATCGCTCAACAGGTGGCGCTGCTATACAGCATTTTCCCCGATTTCTGCAATAGCTCTAACTCAAGAACTAATGGGCACATTTTCATCAAACTTCAGATTCAGTTACTCTTTGATATGAAATGATGCTGACTACGTGTTGGTGAATATCGTCCAATAGGTGGCGCTGCTGTGCTGCATTTTGCACTATTTCTTCAATAGCTCTATCTCAAGAACCAATGCACGAATATTCATCAAACTTCAGATTCAAGTACACCTTGATAAATGTTGATGCTGATTATGTGGTTGTCTAAATCGCTCAACAGGTGGCGCTGTTATGCTGCATTTGTCATCATTTGCGCAATCACTCTATCTCAAGAACTAATGCACGGATTTCCCCCAAACTTCATATTCAGTTAGACATTGACATAAGTTGATGATAATTAGCTTCTGGTGTAAATCACCCAATAGGTGGCGCTGCTATGCTGAATTTAGATGGATTTATACGATTTTAGGGACACTAATATCTCAAGAACTAATGCACGGAATTTCATCTTTTAAGAATCCTCATGATGAGCATAGATTCACTGTGATAATGAATTTTGAAGTATTGACAAGTATGATATAGAAGAAAGTTTTGTGATGACCACAACATACTAGTTTAGCAATAATAATAAAAAAAAAGAAATACAAACCTCAATCAATGTATAGTCACCATAATGCCATTTGCCAACATTCCGGCAGGTGATAGATTCTGTGAGGCAAAAGGCTTGATCTTTCGACGTAATGAATCTACCAGCTTAGGTATAGGTCAAATCATCAATTAGGTATTGTTCATATTCTGAGACTTGTTCGTAAAAGTGTATGATAAAATAATGCAGGGGTTGGCTACAGGGTTAAGTAGGTGCAGTCTTCATAATTTGTCTGTTTATGGATAGATGACGCACCCAATCACAGAGTAACTGTCTTCTTGCTTTCTACAAGCCCCATTGTAGTTTTGCAGAACTACCCACATGCAGTGGACATTTATTACGATTTTTCTTCTTTTTGCATTCATGAATAATTTTTCTTGCTTCATTATTTTTTTAATTTCTAATAGGGGAAAAGAGGGTAAGAGTACGCACCTAGTGGATTTTTCGGTATAAAAATGAGAATTGAAAATAGAGAACCTCGAAAATAGACTGAATCATAGTTTATTAACTTAGAAAGAAGGGTACACAAAATGAAAGTTTTATCTTAAATATATATATATATATATTAAAGAATGCAAGGGAAAAAAATGGCAAATGCGTTCTCTTACCCGACATGGCGGGCAAGAGTACGCAGGGCGTGAGTCCAAGAGTACGCACCCAGAAAATTTAGCAGTAGTCACATACAAATGCTCCAGTGCCTTCGTAACTTGAACAGTCCTCATGCCACCACTCCTTACATAATCCACACTGTATCCAATCTTCTTGATATGATTGTTCGCAGCTTGGGCATATTGTCGCCTCATTGTTTGCTGAACTTGTTGAGGGAACTGGGTTGTCGATACAATTCCGAATAAGTTTTTTCTTTGCTTTCAGAGTTTGTCCTTTTTTAGTTTTGGCTCCATTTTTATTTTTCATAGCAGCTCAATTAGCCTTTGCTTCTTCTAATTCTCTCTCTCTGTCTACCGTTTCCTTTAACACATTTTTGACTGGAGACGAAGTCATGGTTTCCGATTTTTGAGATTTTCTTTTCCTTTTAGTTCCTCGTTGCTCATGTCTAGGAAGTGGCACGATTGACTGAATACTGATATCTAAGTGAGAAGTGGAAGGTGAGACTTCGTTCTCTTCAGGTGCTACTGCAACTGTACAATCGTTATCCAAAGTAGCTAAAGTTACTAGTGAAGGAGAATAGCAATCTTCACTTATAATGTCAGGGTTGTATGACTCAATACATGTAACACGGAACGATTTACGCATATCTGGTCTGTGCGTACTCTTACCCGCCGATGTATTGCTTCTCTAAATCGTCCATAGGTGGCAGTAGCATTCACTACAGTTAAATTCTAACGTGCCCACGTTGTTCGGAAGGGAACAAACCTCATAATGATATTTACTCAGAAAGCAAGCATCAGTCCTTTATTTACAAAAACATTAAGATTTCTTCACAGAAAAATTACATGCTAACATAACGAAACCATATCTTACCTGATAAATAAATGATAGCAAGGGTGAAAATAATAATGGCGGTCTCTTGAGCGAGCTGAAAACAAACGTGTTGATATGATCACACTCGCTTCTGCTTGCAGTGTTGCCAACAGGGAAAAAATCCCTGCATACTCTTAACCGACTGCGTACTCTTACCCTCCTTTCCCTTACTTATCTTAATAATTGCGATTGAACTTGTGTAGTTTTTCATAATGTTCGATTAGCTCTACCTACTCCATATGTGATTTACTTAGATTTTTTATGTTTAGAGCGTTACATCTCCCATTTTGTGAAGAAATTTGTTATGGGGCAAGTAGGCGCATTGAACACGGGGCAAGTTGGCTCGATGCGCCAACTAACCCCATTACATTTTTAGGTAGATTTCGTAAGAAATACTACCTATTGCAGTCGTTACCATGGTGCGACTTTTGAAAAATTCCTTCATAACTTTTCATTATAGGACCCCAGGAACCCAAAACCATCCCCACCTAAAAAGTTTATATATATATATATATATATATATATATGTATGTATGTATGTATGAACTAAATTTTGTCCGCACGATAAAAGTCGCAATTATGCACGGATCGTCTTCAAACTCGCCAACAACTTTGAGATGGCTAATATCTCGGCGGGGATTGAAAATGGGTAAAATCGGACCAAGGGAATGGAAATGGGGAGGGTTCAAAATTTTGAATACCGTCTTAACACGATTCCGATAAAATCAGCTCTTGGACAACAATGACAGAAAAAAATAAATATTTTTCGTTATTGCAGTTGCCAACAATTAAAAAAAAAGAAATAAAATTCTCACCACAACAATTGCTTTTCTTTTGCGAGAATTTCACGTGAAAAATTAAATAAAATAAATAGTTTGACGAATTGAAAACAAATTGAATATTACGTCATAAGTTTCCTAGAGCAAGATTTCCGCATGAAAACTCAAAATGAAATAAATAGTTTGACGAATTAAAAAACAACAAAATATTGCGTCCTATTGGAAATAAAATGGACCTCAGCAGGTGAATATGTAACGTCATGTGAGTTTGAAGAAACATATTAAAACATGATAAAAACCCGACTATGGAAATATTAACTTATTTATCACTTTGAGGTTCTCTGAATTTGCTTTAGCTATTTTTTAAACCTATTCCATATGCATGCGGTTATGTGTTCGTGTATATTAGAATTTTCACAAAATGTTTAGCTCCCTAGAGCTCATTCTTAGTGGAGGAACTGGGTTTATCTCTAATCTTGATTTAAATTTTGTTGGTTAATTTAGTACTTAACTTCGAAATCTACCTCCGCCTGTAGGCCCGAGCCGGCAGGGATTTTTTCTTAATATTTTCTGCTATTTTATTCCGTTTGATAAATTAATTACTTTTTTACAGAAAACAACCAAAAAATTTAACAGGTTAATACATAGAAGAATGTTATAAGAAATGATGTGGAAGCCGTATTAATTATAACGGATTATCTATTAGACAAACTGTTAAAGCTTTTAATATTCCTTCGAGAAGTCTGACCTGATATTTCCAAATTATCAAAAATGAAGTTTAAACGAGTGATGATGTTCGTAACGCACCTATGACAGGCTAGAATCCTGATGTCGAAAAGATTCTGTATCAAAATGTTTGATTTATCTCCAGCAATCACTGGAGCTCCTCTAATTTCAACTTAGGTTGTTTGATAATTATATCCTGAGGATGTTAGACCAATAAAAAAGACAGAATCAAGAAAGAAAATAGGAAAAAATAGCCGTAGGTAAAAGGGACCCACGTGAATATTGACAGATTCACCAAATCTGAAGGCATTGAAAGAGGAAAAGTAAGCTTTAGACAGGAAAAAAATTGAAGTACAAAAAAGAAGAAAACTAGAAAACAGAAATTCTGCTTTTTCCGAATTTAGCGTCTCCCCGAGGAAAAATAATATGTATATAAATATAAATAGTACAAAACATATTTAAGTTTTAAGACTTAAAACACATGCTTTTATTTTATATAAAATGATGTCATTTGCATCCGCTGAAGTATTCTACATTTATGATTCTGTCTTAAACAACATGTATAAAAAAGTATCCAGATGGCGTCACTATCGCAGAATAATACTCAAATCCAGCAAAAAGCGATGTCGTCATTCAAGAAACTTGACAAATAAAATCCTCTATCTAATGATTTATATGCCTTCATTTGTTTGAACATTAATATAGAAAATTTTAAATATAGTTAATAATAGCTCCATGTTTTATGAGAAATCATTCATTTATATATTTTCAAAATAGCACGTATTTTAATTACATTTGTTTTCAGTTATGGGAAAATGACAACAAAATACATAATAATGTACTATTTTCCAACTATTTTTCCTTTATTTTCTGCAGAAATGGAGTACTTTAGTTGCCACCACTACAGAAAAAGGTTTAAAACTACAAATAATAATAATAATAATATCTCAAAAATGAATTGAGATGCAGTTTTCAAACAAATTGCATTTAAAAGTACTTTTTCCCCCGATATAAAAATTGAAAATGGTAGATGCTTAAAAGTTAAAAAATTTGCAATAGAGATTATCCGTATTTAATCGTAGAAGGGTACATCTGCTTTTTTTTTTTTTTTTACGGCTGGTTTATATAACGTAAAGTTATTTTTTAGAGACGCCATTTTTAATAGCATATCGTGGGCTAATAAAGACAACAGAAAAAGTTGGCCAAAGCTAAACAAATTATAAAGAAAACGTTGTTTCCACCTATAATAAAAGGAAACTTGTTACTGAGAAAACAATGAATCTTGACAATAGCTCAGATGACAAGGAATGTTAATATCTGGTGTGTATTGGTACTTTAGAAACAGCAAAAACACCGATAAAAGTGCATACTATGCAATGTTCGGGCACCTGTGGCCTGCACAAACGGAGACACTCGATTTTACATTTGTGATCTGTAACTCTGATGATGATATCGAGTATACGATAAAAGTTACTCAATGTTAATGTTTTATTCATTATTTTTATGCATGTATAATTTAGAATCTACATTGTACAGGGATAATTCCTTTGTTTGAACTTGATGGTAATAATAAAATTGATTTCTCTTAACTACGTGTCTTATTTAAAATTCAATAAACTTTTTATGAAGCGTGAGCCAACTTACCCTATAGGTATGGGCAACTTGCCCCGCGACGGGGTATGTTGGTACAATTTTTTTCTCTTATTTCAGGCTTCCTCTAAACATAAACTACAAAAGGTACAAATATAGAACTCCGGGTATTTATAGCCAATTGTCTGTGCTTTAAAAGTGCAGTGAAATTTTGTTTAAAAACTTAAATAAAAATTAATAAAAATCAATAACTAAAAAATAACTAAAGAAAGGAAGAATATGAGAAAGGGGGACTTCACATGAACGTCAGCAAGACCAAATACCTATGTATAGGAGGAAATGAGACAGACCTAAATCTAAATAATAACATAAAAATAGAAAGCTGTAAGCATCTCTATATAATAAAAGGCAGTGTAACGCATCCGAGGCGAACCCACCAATCTTACCAGTCTCCGATAAGATTGAGCCACGTTAGGCTTAATTTTGATTTGAGATGTATATGGGAAAACTTATCTGCCTAAATACAAATCTTTTCTACCTGAAATCCCTTCTGTTCAAAATAATTTTCTATAAAAGATTCAAAACTAACAAAATTTCAATGATTTACGCAGCCATTTCAGAAAACAAACATAGCGCACTTCGTGCGTAAAACGTATATAAGAAGCTGTGGTAGAGATTCATTCCTTTTGTGATTCATTGAAAAAAAATTTAAACCATGGAACTATGAAGATTAAAGGAGACTACATAAATGACATCACTTGAAGCTGTCCCACCCCTGCTGCGTGACGTCAGCCACGGGTGAAGTGAAGAAAAACACCAATAGGCGTGAAGAACACTTTAACAATGCTCCCCCTTCGTTCTTTCGGATGGGGTTCAACTCGAGATACCTATTTATTAATCAATATATATATAAGAAAAAAATTGGAGGGGGGGGGAGGAAGGGGGGGGGGGTAAACGATAAAAATACAATTTCAAAGTGTTATTAAAAAATAGTATTATTTCAATAGTTTCAGCAGACTGTTTTAATTACGCACTTTTATTGCATATTTGTTAAATTTTTGTTTTATTAAGAAATTTTAATTTTGGTATAGTATATTAGCCGAAAAACCTGGTTTACCCAGAAATATTGTAAATGCTAATTGTGTGTTTATTAGAACATAAACTAGCCGAACTATGCTCATCTAAACGCTTCCATATTGTCAAATATTTTTTATCAGTTTTTCAAATTTTAAGTGAAAAACACAATTTTCACCCACCGTCCTAGGACGGGCAATTTACACTAGTTATGGATATTTAGGTGTAGACATTAATAGAGAAGGAAAATACTCACGGGAAATTAAATACAGAATTTGTCAGGGGTAAAAGGCTGTAAAAACTATTAAATTCTATTTGGTGGAGTAAGGAGATCTCTAGGAAAAGAAAGTATAATACATACAACTTTATTGTAAAGAGCATATTGTTATATGGAGCAGAAGGATGGAGAAGAAAAGAAAGGAATTAGCAGCAGTAGAAATGGACGTACTAAAAATATCATGCAGGATATCAAGAATAGAAAGAATAAGAAATGACAGATCAAGGAAATGACGAAAATATAGGGAACCATATTAGATGATATTAAAAAAAAAAGCAATTAATCTGGTATGGTCATGTCAAAAGAATGAATGATGAAAGACTACCCAAAATCACATTCAATTATGAAACAAACAAAAAAAGGAAACGGGGAAGACCACGAAAGAACTGGATGGATGATATTTCAAAGGCAATGAGGGATAGAGGTCTGGAAGAGGAATGAACGCTTGACCTGAAAAAATGGAAAAAGACTCTTTTAGATTCTTCGGATGGCGGCATCTGATGCCATAAACCGAGTTTATATAATAACTAAAAACTTCGCCTACTAGCCCCGGTCTTCCCTATTCTTGATTTCGGTGCACCAAAGTCACGCTCAAAGAATGAAGGTATACACAACTAAAATTTGATTTGAAGATTCCTCCATTTCTTTAACCACTTTTGTGATTTCTATACACTTGCGGTGAGCATCCATAGACTTCTGCAAATTACGCTTAATTGAACTGAGGTAACACCAATCTTATGAAAGGAAAATATCAGGTCTTTTCAGCAGTGTTAAAAGAAATCAGCAATTTTCTAACAACCGTGCAGCGAGATTATTAATTATTATTATTATTATTTGCAAATTTTATATTTATTTTGTACTTAATAAAATTGTTATATTTTTAATTAAACTACACTTATTAATTAGAATTACCAGTCCTAACTTCTGTCTAAGTTACCTTCCGCATACGCTTTTCATAATTATTTTCAAATTTATAAAAATTCAAATTTATAATTATTCTTTTGCGCCAATATTTGCGCTTGGCGTGAATTGATGTTCGTATACCAGAAAAGCAACATAACATATACAATCGTGAATATATATATATAACCCTCCCTCTACTAACGCTGCAACAAATTATCATAGAATAAAATTACTGATGCCAAACGATAGGAAATAAAGCCTACTTTTAACCCCTTCGGGACCGGCGGCTTTTACACAAATTTTATTCGGTTGCCACCACTTTTTTAAAAAAGTTTTTTTTTACTTAAATAATCACGAAAATGCTCTAATTAAACAAACCAAATATTACTTTTATTTTTTACTGGCACCAAAAACAAATTTTGTAAGCTCTTTTTGAAGGTGGATATATGCACCCATGGTCCCGAATGGGTTAAATGATGTATGTAACATTTGCTTTGGGGGCCTTTTACATATCAAAACAAACCCAAACGTTGATTTTTTTTTTTTTTAATATGTCGAAGTTTAACACCATAAATAAATTCTACACCCTTCAACTAGCCTAAATACAAATTTTAATGAAATTCGTGCGGTAAGTTTCAGAGAAATTATTTTAAAGTAAGCCTATTTTAGGGGCTGTATCTAAATTGAAGTTCGGTACTCGATTGTTGAAATGGTACAAAATGACTATATCACTTCCATTGATGTGTTATTTCTTGCCAATATGACCACTTCACTCACTTAATATGTTTCCACTATTGCCAGCACAAATGTTTCAAGAAATGAGTAATATATATACCGGGTGTCCCAAAAAGGACTGACTGATTTTAAAATTCAATAACTTCCAAACGGTGACAGATATTAAAAAAATTCTTGCAGGAGGGTTATGCATAAGGTCAAAAGTTTTATTACAGTGATTTTCAATTTTAGTTCGATTTACAAACAATAGATGGCGCTGTAAGCAATAGTCGCTAAATACAGGCTCGATTTTTGGTCCTTTATCTTGTTCCATGCAGAAAAAGGAGATGGAAATGTATTATCCGGGCCATGAAGTACCAAAAATCGAGCCTGAATTTAGCGACTATTGCTTACAGCGCCATCTATTTTTTGTAAATCAAACTAAAATTGAAAATCACTGTAATAAAACTTTTGACCTTATGCATAACCCTCCTGCAAGAATTTTTTTAATATCTGTCACCGTTTGCAAGTTATTGAATTTTAAAATCAGTCAGTCCTTTTTGGGACACCCGGTATATATATATTTTAACCATTTGGAAAAATGGTTATTGTTCTCGTCAGGGTAGGAAAGTAAAAGCATATCTGAAGGTTTTTATTGGTTTAATCTGCAATTTATTCGTTTTCTGATTAGTCTATACAGTAAATGTATTTCCCTTTACTTTCAACAGAGATGGACAACTGAGTGTTGCCACTATGACAAAAAAGTAATAAAAACTACAAAAAAAAAAATTAATAACTCAGAAACAAATTGAGATACAGCTTTCAAACAAATTGCATTTAAAAGTACATTTTTTCCCCTATACGACGATATAAAAAGTAATATTGTGGGATGTTTAGAAGTTTAAGAAATAAATTTGATTTAAAATGGGCCGTCAGATTTCTTGGAAATCTGACGATGGAAAAGCCTTTTCCCGAACAGCCAATGAAATGCTTGGATAATACTTAAGTTTAAGGTGGATAATACTTAAGTTTAAGGTGGATAATATGTACGAGTCGCAGGCGATTTCTGTCGCTTACAACTTTTACGTGTAATAACACTATTAAGGTATGATCAACTCCCCCATTAAACCATCATTTTGACGTTTTACAAGTATAGTTTGAAAACTATTTTGTAGAAAAATTGGAAATTTTGAATTTGTATAAAGAAGGACATAATAAATATAAATCTATCAAAAAAAAAAAAATCAATGTATTTATGTTTGGGTTTTTTAGTATTATAACCAAACAAAAAATTATCTCATTAGGATTATAATTTCAGGAGATATTAATGAAAATAGGAAAATGTAATTTAACATTAGAGGCTCTAAATTTTGAATGTTTATAATTCAATAACTTATCATCCAAATGATTTGAAATTTCTAATCTTGGCGTAATTTCAACCGAAGATTTAAATATGTTGTCAAAATTGTGTGTTGCCATTGAAAAAAAAACAAAAGTTTGGTCTGGTTCTCATTTGTTGATGGCCTCTTAAGCTAAATTTGTACATATCATTTAAAAGTAGACTTTATTTCCAATCGTTCGGTAACTTTCTTCTTCTATAATTTGTTGCAGAGTCAGTAGAGGGTGCTTACCTTTTTTTTTTCCACGACTGTACATGGAAAAAAAAAATCCTTTTAAATATAGCTTAAATTATGTTCTTTTTTTCCTGTTGCTCGTCCTGTTTATCGTTATGCCATATCGTTAAAAAAAAATGAAGAACAAATTATATATTTTTAAATAAATTTACTAGTTCACGCTTTCAACCAAGCGTAAATTATTGTTGCGATTTTTAGAAAATTGAGACCTAAGCCGAATTAGCATATTGCAACGAAACTTTTTCAGAACGTGAATTTTAGGCATGATTTAAAATTAGGCATGTAAAATTAGGCATGATTTATAGGATAAACATTGGATGCTTATAAAAAAAATAGTTAAAAAAAAAAAAAACTAGTTTTAGTTTTATACTAGTGGCTAACGGCAGGCATTACGTGACCATACTTAGAATCTCGCCCTTTTACATAATTAAATATGTTTTACTTTAAGAGGGTCCGGGACACAAAAATCTTCAAATTTTCAATTCTTTTTTTATTGGATTAAAAATTTCTCTGCCGTTTTCTGCTTAAAATCATGTTTAAATCATGTTTCTATCTTAATTAGAACAGGAAATATTAATTTTTTCGTTTTGGTAAGTTTTCAAAATCTGCCTTTTAATCTATGGTTGTCAAGGAAACGAGTTCTTGTGAAATTGCGTTTTTCTTTATGATAGGTTTTTTCACCATTTCTCATATTTAAATTCTTATAACTCGAGAACCGTTAAAGATACAGAGTTGAAACTCGGAACATATCTTTTTCAATTATTTTACTTTACTTTTGAGTTAGCATATTTGAAAAAAATATTTACTTTTGAAAATATGATTTTTTTTTTAAAAAAAAGTTGCACCACTTTTTTTGTAATTTTTTTCGTTAAATATTTTTAATTTTTTTAAACATTAATATTTTTTTAAATGCTGGCTCTAAATTAAAATATATATATATATATTTCTGTTTATTTAAATAAAAAACAATTTAAATTCTACAAATAATATTTCGAGTTATAACGATTTTAAGCTATGCCACTTTTTTCATAAATTTTAAATTTTTTTAAAAAAGCTATGAGAAGTTTTATCATTTGATTTTGTTTACAAATGATATGGTTAATCATCACAAAAAAATTCAAAATTTTAACTCAATAAATAAAATTTTTTTGAAAATGTGTCCCGGACCCCCTTAAAAGAAAAAAAAAACAAGTTGGAAATTGTGCGTCAAACGTGGCAAATGAGGTGCATTCCTACTATAATTAGTTTTATAAATATTCAGATCTTGGTCGAATAGCTGCTGTAGTCTTATGCAAAAAGGCGTGAATACAAAATTTGTTACGACTCAAAATAACATTCAGTTATTCAGTAATACGGAAATTCAGTAATACGGGTTAAATTCAGTAATACGGAAGTAATAGGACGTCATCACCATGGCAACCTGGAATCGTCACCTAGATAGGCAAATCACTGAATTAATTACGTATGACAGGTTTGATGAAAACTTTTATTAATAGCTTTTTAAGTTATGATTCGGTTTTCATAAAATTTGAAAGGACTCGACAAAATTATGCAACGGTTTTATATATTTAATTTCAAACCAAAAATTTTCAAACCTTTCGATTGTGTAGTTTTCGCTCTGTTATATGAGGACAGACAGACGGGCAAGACGATGACTATAGGTGCTACGTATTTATAAAATTATGAACAAACCTAAAAAGTATATGATAATATTACACAGAAATGAAACTTTAAAAATTAAAAAGCGATTTAATCTAAAATTGCACATTTTATCGTATTTAAAGAAGTATTTTATTTTATTAATAGAAATAAATCTGTTATTAATATAAAAAGTAACTTTTATTAAAACATTCATGCACAACATCTTAAAATCAAAAAGTAGCAAATAAATTCTGAAATAGAATATTTAAGTAAGTATCTGTATTATAAAGGACAAACATATCTGTGCGTAACGCATACGTCATTTTGCGAGGACAAACATATCTGTGCGTAACGCATACGTCATTTTGCGAATGGCAACACTTTGAAATTTGAAATAAAATTTTTTTTTCTACTGCAAATTTTTAAACTTCTAAACATCGTACATTTTAAATTTTTACACCGTCGTATAAGGAAAAAAATACTCTTTTAAATGCAATTTGTTTGAAAACTGTATCTCAATTTATTTTTCAGATATTAATTTTTTTGTAGTTTTTAATAACATTTTTCTTATCGTGGCAACAAAAGTACCTCATTTCATTGAAAGTCATTGAAAGTAAACGGAAAACAGTCGAAAATACGAGATATCTTTCTGTTGCCATTTTCTCATAAAACCTAAAAAAAAAGGTTGAAATTAAAATATGGGCTATGTTATGGGCAAGAATATTGTCTGTTATTCTGTGATAATGACGTCATATGCACACTTTTCTATAGACGAAGTTTAAAACTGGATTGTAAAAGTGGATTGCTTTAGCGGATGCAAATGACGTCATTTTATAAAAAAACGTGTATTTTTTTTTTCTTAAACCTGAATTATGTTTTGTAGAAGTGCGTCATTTTTACAGCCCAGCTGCTTTGAAATTCTTCACAGGTGAAAATACTTCACATTTAAAAATAATGTAATCGAAATCACACACTGATAAAACGCAATGTTTTACAAAAATTTAGAGTACCTTTATAAAGTATATTTTTCAATCTTCTGACCATCGTTACATTTTCAATTTTCGTCGCATAGAGAAAAAATTTACTTTCAAATGCAATTTGTTTAAAAACTTTATCTTAATTGACTGATGTATTATATTTTCTAAAATAATTTTTAAGTATGATTTTTTTTTAAGTTTATCTTATCACGTGCCGGTTTCAATACATAATAATAGTAAACACTTTTCACATAAAGCAACAAACATTTTTCAGCATTTGTTTCTGACTATTTTTGCATAACGAAATTACTACTTCCTTTATAAACAAATAAAAGAATAATATTAAAAAAACCACCGATCTAACATATTTGTGAAAGACAAATTAACGAAATTAATACTTCTTTTATAAACAAATAAAAGAATAATATTGAAAAAACAACAAATCTAACATATTTATAATCGTATAATTTGAATTTTTAGATCACCAAATAGGATTTTTTTTTTAATGGAATAACTTTGCAAAGTCCATCTTAGTTTACTGATTGTCTATAGTTTTAAAAACAATTTTTAAGCATGAAATATTTTTTAATTTATCTATATCGCGCGGAGCTCGATTACGAAAGATTAATCCGTTTGCACTTAAAACAAAATACAGACTTCATCATTTTCTTACGGCTAATATCCATTAAAAAAATTCCCTATGAATAAATAAATAAAATAATATAAATAAAACACAAATTTACCAGACATGTATAAGCTCTGAAATTATCAGAATACAAAAGGATGCCATAAGTAGCAAAATCTTTGCAAATAACTCTTAGCATGCGGCTAATAAGAAAATATCGCTTTTGATAAATTAAAAAAATTTATTTGATTGTATAATTCGTATTTTCCATATGAAAAATGCTTTTTTAATGTAAGTTGTCAATCTAAAAATATTATGGAATATAAAAAAATTATTAGTTTTCAATTTAAAAAAATGATTTCACCTATATTCTTTAACCCGGGAAGCCCGGGTACGATCCCCTAGTTTTATTAAAAAATAAACTAGTATGTTGTGGCCATCACAAAACTTTCTTCTATATAAATCACGCCAATTAAATCATCTTCAATTTAGCAACAATTCATATCAAAGTATATCTGAATTAAAGTTTGAGGAAAATTCGTGCATTAGTTCTTGAGATAGAGCTATAGCGGAAATTCTGAAACATGTAGCATAACAGCGCCACCTGTTGAGCGATTTATACAAAAACAAAAACGCCAGTAATTGATATCAAGGTACATCTGAATCTGAAGTTTGATGAAAATTCGTGCATTAGTTATTGATATAGAGCTATAGTGGACATTCAGAAAAATGTAGTATAGCAGCGCCACCTGTTGAGCGATTTGCATCAAAACATAAACAGCACTAACTCATATCAAAGTATACCTGAATCTGAAGATTTTGAAAACCTAAGCATTAGTTCTTGAGATAAAGCTACTGCGGAAATCGCAGAAAATGCAGCATAGCAGCGCCAGCTGTTGAGCAATTTACACCAAAATGTATTAAACGTCAATTCATGTCAAGGACTAACTGAATCTGAAGTTTGATGAAAATCCGTGCATTAGTTCTGGAGATAGAGCTATTGTGAAAATCGTGAAAAATGCTGCATAGCAGCGTCACCTGTTGAGCGATTTACACCAAAAACTAATCAGCAACAATTTATATCAGGGACTAACTGAATATAAATTTTATTAAATTCCGTGCATTAATACTTGAGATAGAGCGCCCACAAAATTTGTGTCACAGACGGACAGGCAGACAGGCGGACAGACTCACAGACAGACAGAGTCACAGACTCACAGACAGACATTTTGTAAAAACATGTTTTTCGGGATCTCTGACCCCTAAAACATGTAAATCCGTCAAAAACCGGAAGCCGAAAATTTTCACGAATACAATACTTTCTTCTTGTAAAGATAGAAGAAAGTAAAAAAAATCTTCAATTGTTATTAACATCAAAATTAACTTTTATTATAAGTATTCCATTTATCATGAAAAATATGAAGCGACCGATAAAATATTTTTAAATAAAAAAGTTGAAAATAAAACTGAAATAGAATATTTCATCGATAAAACATTTTTAAATAAAAAAGTAAAATAGAAACCTGCAATAGAATATTTTAACCAGAAAAACATTTTAAAATAAAGATCTAGAAGAAAAGTCGATAATTGTGCACAGAAATGAAACTTTAAATATTAAAAGTTGCTTTAATGTAAAATTTTAAGCACATTTTATCGTATTTAAATAAGTATTTTATCTTATTTATAGAAATAAATATTACTGTTATTATAATGGTCATTACGTTATTATTATGGTTATTACGTCTTATTTGAATACGACGTGGGATTCGAACGCACGCTATCCAGACTCAAATGGTTTGCTCTAACCATTCAACCACAAAGCACATAGCCTTTCAGCAAGAAAACGTTAAAATAAGTAGGCAAATCTGTGATGTGAAGGCAGAAATCTAAGTATGGTCACGTGATATCTGCGGCGAGACACTAATATAAAAGAGTGGGGTTTTTTTTAACTAATTTTATTTCTATACTTACTAATATTTTTAACTCTTTTTGTTATGGACTTGTACTTACGATGCCGTAAGAGGGCGTTACAAAGTCAGAAAAGATTGACTTTAACTTTGACTCATACAATGACTACAACTTTCACTTTCATGCTGTGTTCGATCATTCGGATGTATGTTGTTCTATGTGAAGTATTGTTCTGTGCAGCAATAAATATTCGTCTATTATTCTTATGTTTTTTTTTTTTTTTTTTTTTTTTTTTTTTTACGGACTCAAACGCAAAATATGATACTTGTAAAAGTATCATTACATTTTTAAAAGTCTATCATTATATTTACATAAACAGTAAGTTTGAATTTACGAATCAGCTAATTTTTATCCAAAATACCGTTTGGGGACGAAATTTAATGTTAACTATACTTTTTGAATAAAGTAGAACGATTTTACATTAAAGTGACACTTTGTAAGAGAAATATATAGATAGGAATTTCCAAAAAGAAAGATAAAAGACACAAAAACTGAACTGTGCTTACTTAGTAGTGCTCCAAAAGACGCTGAAATAATCAATGTCTGATCTTTATCTTTGGAGCAGAGATCGAGGTCGGTAAGGTTCCATATAACTCTTCCATTTAGGTGTGAGTCTTCTTCACCACTTATTCCACAGCGAACGTTGTCAATATCTTTGATCTGTAAGAATCACAAAGGAAACTATATGTTGATTCTGTTTTTTTTTTCAATGAAAATATAAACATATGAAAATTTCAAATCAGCGTACACTCAGCTGATGATTAACTGGGATAACACATATCAAAATAATTAAACAAAAACATAATTTGAAGAACAAATTAAAAAAACAAAATTTATTTCCTACATTGTTTAAGCCCGAGAAGGGACAGATATTAAGTTATTTCATTCAATTAGTTCTACATTTAATGTTACATTTTTGTAACAAATTAGTTAAGCCAATTGAAGATTAAAAAATAAAAATAAAATTCATACAATATGATACTTAAAACACCCTAAAAAAATAGATTCCGTTCAAATGAAATTGAAATAAATCTTAGACATTTTTTTAAGTTTTGTATTTTGCATGCATCTTGTCATTTTATGCACAATTGTCATAAACATAATACAAAATCTACAATACAAATATTTTCAATTAAAAATGGAAGAAGTCTAAGATTTATTTCGATTTCATTTGAACGGAATCTATTTTTTTAGGGTGTTTTAAGTATCATATTGTCTGAATTTTATTTTTATTTTTTAATCTTCAATTGGCTTAACTAATTTGTTACAAAAATTTAACATTAAATGTAGAACTAATTGAATGAAATAACTTAATATCTGTCCCTTCTCGGGCTTAAACAATGTAGGAAATAAATTTTGTTTTTTTTTAATTTGTTCTTCAAATTATGTTTTTGTTTAATATGGTCAAGTTTTTCAATAACTACTGCACTCAGACGAACGCATTTCAAAATTAATAGAGAATATCATCATCAGGCTTTGATGTATGCGGTGTTGCATCACAATGTGGGATGCAGTTTACCAATGTGTAATTCAAAATGTTTCACCACTGTAGTAAAGCAGGTTGCGGTAGTTTGGACAAAAACTTCCAATCTGATCATAAAAAATCTATAATCAAATAAAAAAAAATTAATTTCACTTAAATTTAGATACCCTATTTCCCACTCAGGAACGCTATGAATGTAAATTTAAATTGTGTTGAATCCTTACTGCTAATATTTAACAATATTATAGCTGTGATACAGTAAAATATAAAAAATAAAAGTTTTACTTAATTTTTTAAACCTTAATCTCTCCCAAGGGGTGATGTAAACACATCAGAAAATTATTACCGAAGTTTAACTTGGGGTATAAATAGTTCTCATCTCGGAAAAAAAAAATACATTTTAAAATTTAAGTTATGTAATTCCCCACTAAGTTCGCTACCTGCGTAAAAATACCTATCCATTAGAAACTTTTTACTAAAATATAAACGTGACCAAAGCAAAAACTTATTCTGAAAATATCCTTTTTATTTCCACTATGACGCCATATTCACCTTTTTAATTTTTGAAAAAAAAAAAAAAACTAGCTCAATTTAATATTTCACGTGAAAATCTTTCACCTAAAAAGAAATAAATTATTATTACGGCTTTTGAAATTTTGCAACAATGATAATTAGCTTCTGGTGTAAATCACCCAATAGGTGGCGCTGCTATGCTGAATTTAGATGGATTTATACGATTTTAGGGACACTAATATCTCAAGAACTAATGCACGGAATTTCATCTTTTAAGAATCCTCATGATGAGCATAGATTCACTGTGATAATGAATTTTGAAGTATTGACAAGTATGATATAGAAGAAAGTTTTGTGATGACCACAACATACTAGTTTAGCAATAATAATAAAAAAAAAGAAATACAAACCTCAATCAATGTATAGTCACCATAATGCCATTTGCCAACATTCCGGCAGGTGATAGATTCTGTGAGGCAAAAGGCTTGATCTTTCGACGTAATGAATCTACCAGCTTAGGTATAGGTCAAATCATCAATTAGGTATTGTTCATATTCTGAGACTTGTTCGTAAAAGTGTATGATAAAATAATGCAGGGGTTGGCTACAGGGTTAAGTAGGTGCAGTCTTCATAATTTGTCTGTTTATGGATAGATGACGCACCCAATCACAGAGTAACTGTCTTCTTGCTTTCTACAAGCCCCATTGTAGTTTTGCAGAACTACCCACATGCAGTGGACATTTATTACGATTTTTCTTCTTTTTGCATTCATGAATAATTTTTCTTGCTTCATTATTTTTTTAATTTCTAATAGGGGAAAAGAGGGTAAGAGTACGCACCTAGTGGATTTTTCGGTATAAAAATGAGAATTGAAAATAGAGAACCTCGAAAATAGACTGAATCATAGTTTATTAACTTAGAAAGAAGGGTACACAAAATGAAAGTTTTATCTTAAATATATATATATATATATTAAAGAATGCAAGGGAAAAAAATGGCAAATGCGTTCTCTTACCCGACATGGCGGGCAAGAGTACGCAGGGCGTGAGTCCAAGAGTACGCACCCAGAAAATTTAGCAGTAGTCACATACAAATGCTCCAGTGCCTTCGTAACTTGAACAGTCCTCATGCCACCACTCCTTACATAATCCACACTGTATCCAATCTTCTTGATATGATTGTTCGCAGCTTGGGCATATTGTCGCCTCATTGTTTGCTGAACTTGTTGAGGGAACTGGGTTGTCGATACAATTCCGAATAAGTTTTTTCTTTGCTTTCAGAGTTTGTCCTTTTTTAGTTTTGGCTCCATTTTTATTTTTCATAGCAGCTCAATTAGCCTTTGCTTCTTCTAATTCTCTCTCTCTGTCTACCGTTTCCTTTAACACATTTTTGACTGGAGACGAAGTCATGGTTTCCGATTTTTGAGATTTTCTTTTCCTTTTAGTTCCTCGTTGCTCATGTCTAGGAAGTGGCACGATTGACTGAATACTGATATCTAAGTGAGAAGTGGAAGGTGAGACTTCGTTCTCTTCAGGTGCTACTGCAACTGTACAATCGTTATCCAAAGTAGCTAAAGTTACTAGTGAAGGAGAATAGCAATCTTCACTTATAATGTCAGGGTTGTATGACTCAATACATGTAACACGGAACGATTTACGCATATCTGGTCTGTGCGTACTCTTACCCGCCGATGTATTGCTTCTCTAAATCGTCCATAGGTGGCAGTAGCATTCACTACAGTTAAATTCTAACGTGCCCACGTTGTTCGGAAGGGAACAAACCTCATAATGATATTTACTCAGAAAGCAAGCATCAGTCCTTTATTTACAAAAACATTAAGATTTCTTCACAGAAAAATTACATGCTAACATAACGAAACCATATCTTACCTGATAAATAAATGATAGCAAGGGTGAAAATAATAATGGCGGTCTCTTGAGCGAGCTGAAAACAAACGTGTTGATATGATCACACTCGCTTCTGCTTGCAGTGTTGCCAACAGGGAAAAAATCCCTGCATACTCTTAACCGACTGCGTACTCTTACCCTCCTTTCCCTTACTTATCTTAATAATTGCGATTGAACTTGTGTAGTTTTTCATAATGTTCGATTAGCTCTACCTACTCCATATGTGATTTACTTAGATTTTTTATGTTTAGAGCGTTACATCTCCCATTTTGTGAAGAAATTTGTTATGGGGCAAGTAGGCGCATTGAACACGGGGCAAGTTGGCTCGATGCGCCAACTAACCCCATTACATTTTTAGGTAGATTTCGTAAGAAATACTACCTATTGCAGTCGTTACCATGGTGCGACTTTTGAAAAATTCCTTCATAACTTTTCATTATAGGACCCCAGGAACCCAAAACCATCCCCACCTAAAAAGTTTATATATATATATATATATATATATATATGTATGTATGTATGTATGAACTAAATTTTGTCCGCACGATAAAAGTCGCAATTATGCACGGATCGTCTTCAAACTCGCCAACAACTTTGAGATGGCTAATATCTCGGCGGGGATTGAAAATGGGTAAAATCGGACCAAGGGAATGGAAATGGGGAGGGTTCAAAATTTTGAATACCGTCTTAACACGATTCCGATAAAATCAGCTCTTGGACAACAATGACAGAAAAAAATAAATATTTTTCGTTATTGCAGTTGCCAACAATTAAAAAAAAAGAAATAAAATTCTCACCACAACAATTGCTTTTCTTTTGCGAGAATTTCACGTGAAAAATTAAATAAAATAAATAGTTTGACGAATTGAAAACAAATTGAATATTACGTCATAAGTTTCCTAGAGCAAGATTTCCGCATGAAAACTCAAAATGAAATAAATAGTTTGACGAATTAAAAAACAACAAAATATTGCGTCCTATTGGAAATAAAATGGACCTCAGCAGGTGAATATGTAACGTCATGTGAGTTTGAAGAAACATATTAAAACATGATAAAAACCCGACTATGGAAATATTAACTTATTTATCACTTTGAGGTTCTCTGAATTTGCTTTAGCTATTTTTTAAACCTATTCCATATGCATGCGGTTATGTGTTCGTGTATATTAGAATTTTCACAAAATGTTTAGCTCCCTAGAGCTCATTCTTAGTGGAGGAACTGGGTTTATCTCTAATCTTGATTTAAATTTTGTTGGTTAATTTAGTACTTAACTTCGAAATCTACCTCCGCCTGTAGGCCCGAGCCGGCAGGGATTTTTTCTTAATATTTTCTGCTATTTTATTCCGTTTGATAAATTAATTACTTTTTTACAGAAAACAACCAAAAAATTTAACAGGTTAATACATAGAAGAATGTTATAAGAAATGATGTGGAAGCCGTATTAATTATAACGGATTATCTATTAGACAAACTGTTAAAGCTTTTAATATTCCTTCGAGAAGTCTGACCTGATATTTCCAAATTATCAAAAATGAAGTTTAAACGAGTGATGATGTTCGTAACGCACCTATGACAGGCTAGAATCCTGATGTCGAAAAGATTCTGTATCAAAATGTTTGATTTATCTCCAGCAATCACTGGAGCTCCTCTAATTTCAACTTAGGTTGTTTGATAATTATATCCTGAGGATGTTAGACCAATAAAAAAGACAGAATCAAGAAAGAAAATAGGAAAAAATAGCCGTAGGTAAAAGGGACCCACGTGAATATTGACAGATTCACCAAATCTGAAGGCATTGAAAGAGGAAAAGTAAGCTTTAGACAGGAAAAAAATTGAAGTACAAAAAAGAAGAAAACTAGAAAACAGAAATTCTGCTTTTTCCGAATTTAGCGTCTCCCCGAGGAAAAATAATATGTATATAAATATAAATAGTACAAAACATATTTAAGTTTTAAGACTTAAAACACATGCTTTTATTTTATATAAAATGACGTCATTTGCATCCGCTGAAGTATTCTACATTTATGATTCTGTCTTAAACAACATGTATAAAAAAGTATCCAGATGGCGTCACTATCGCAGAATAATACTCAAATCCAGCAAAAAGCGATGTCGTCATTCAAGAAACTTGACAAATAAAATCCTCTATCTAATGATTTATATGCCTTCATTTGTTTGAACATTAATATAGAAAATTTTAAATATAGTTAATAATAGCTCCATGTTTTATGAGAAATCATTCATTTATATATTTTCAAAATAGCACGTATTTTAATTACATTTGTTTTCAGTTATGGGAAAATGACAACAAAATACATAATAATGTACTATTTTCCAACTATTTTTCCTTTATTTTCTGCAGAAATGGAGTACTTTAGTTGCCACCACTACAGAAAAAGGTTTAAAACTACAAATAATAATAATAATAATAATAATAATAATAATATCTCAAAAATGAATTGAGATGCAGTTTTCAAACAAATTGCATTTAAAAGTACTTTTTCCCCCGATATAAAAATTGAAAATGGTAGATGCTTAAAAGTTAAAAAATTTGCAATAGAGATTATCCGTATTTAATCGTAGAAGGGTACATCTGCTTTTTTTTTTTTTTTTACGGCTGGTTTATATAACGTAAAGTTATTTTTTAGAGACGCCATTTTTAATAGCATATCGTGGGCTAATAAAGACAACAGAAAAAGTTGGCCAAAGCTAAACAAATTATAAAGAAAACGTTGTTTCCACCTATAATAAAAGGAAACTTGTTACTGAGAAAACAATGAATCTTGACAATAGCTCAGATGACAAGGAATGTTAATATCTGGTGTGTATTGGTACTTTAGAAACAGCAAAAACACCGATAAAAGTGCATACTATGCAATGTTCGGGCACCTGTGGCCTGCACAAACGGAGACACTCGATTTTACATTTGTGATCTGTAACTCTGATGATGATATCGAGTATACGATAAAAGTTACTCAGTGTTAATGTTTTATTCATTATTTTTATGCATGTATAATTTAGAATCTACATTGTACAGGGATAATTCCTTTGTTTGAACTTGATGGTAATAATAAAATTGATTTCTCTTAACTACGTGTCTTATTTAAAATTCAATAAACTTTTTATGAAGCGTGAGCCAACTTACCCTATAGGTATGGGCAACTTGCCCCGCGACGGGGTATGTTGGTACAATTTTTTTCTCTTATTTCAGGCTTCCTCTAAACATAAACTACAAAAGGTACAAATATAGAACTCCGGGTATTTATAGCCAATTGTCTGTGCTTTAAAAGTGCAGTGAAATTTTGTTTAAAAACTTAAATAAAAATTAATAAAAATCAATAACTAAAAAATAACTAAAGAAAGGAAGAATATGAGAAAGGGGGACTTCACATGAACGTCAGCAAGACCAAATACCTATGTATAGGAGGAAATGAGACAGACCTAAATCTAAATAATAACATAAAAATAGAAAGCTGTAAGCATCTCTATATAATAAAAGGCAGTGTAACGCATCCGAGGCGAACCCACCAATCTTACCAGTCTCCGATAAGATTGAGCCACGTTAGGCTTAATTTTGATTTGAGATGTATATGGGAAAACTTATCTGCCTAAATACAAATCTTTTCTACCTGAAATCCCTTCTGTTCAAAATAATTTTCTATAAAAGATTCAAAACTAACAAAATTTCAATGATTTACGCAGCCATTTCAGAAAACAAACATAGCGCACTTCGTGCGTAAAACGTATATAAGAAGCTGTGGTAGAGATTCATTCCTTTTGTGATTCATTGAAAAAAAATTTAAACCATGGAACTATGAAGATTAAAGGAGACTACATAAATGACATCACTTGAAGCTGTCCCACCCCTGCTGCGTGACGTCAGCCACGGGTGAAGTGAAGAAAAACACCAATAGGCGTGAAGAACACTTTAACAATGCTCCCCCTTCGTTCTTTCGGATGGGGTTCAACTCGAGATACCTATTTATTAATCAATATATATATAAGAAAAAAATTGGAGGGGGGGGGAGGAAGGGGGGGGGGGGGTAAACGATAAAAATACAATTTCAAAGTGTTATTAAAAAATAGTATTATTTCAATAGTTTCAGCAGACTGTTTTAATTACGCACTTTTATTGCATATTTGTTAAATTTTTGTTTTATTAAGAAATTTTAATTTTGGTATAGTATATTAGCCGAAAAACCTGGTTTACCCAGAAATATTGTAAATGCTAATTGTGTGTTTATTAGAACATAAACTAGCCGAACTATGCTCATCTAAACGCTTCCATATTGTCAAATATTTTTTATCAGTTTTTCAAATTTTAAGTGAAAAACACAATTTTCACCCACCGTCCTAGGACGGGCAATTTACACTAGTTATGGATATTTAGGTGTAGACATTAATAGAGAAGGAAAATACTCACGGGAAATTAAATACAGAATTTGTCAGGGGTAAAAGGCTGTAAAAACTATTAAATTCTATTTGGTGGAGTAAGGAGATCTCTAGGAAAAGAAAGTATAATACATACAACTTTATTGTAAAGAGCATATTGTTATATGGAGCAGAAGGATGGAGAAGAAAAGAAAGGAATTAGCAGCAGTAGAAATGGACGTACTAAAAATATCATGCAGGATATCAAGAATAGAAAGAATAAGAAATGACAGATCAAGGAAATGACGAAAATATAGGGAACCATATTAGATGATATTAAAAAAAAAAGCAATTAATCTGGTATGGTCATGTCAAAAGAATGAATGATGAAAGACTACCCAAAATCACATTCAATTATGAAACAAACAAAAAAAGGAAACGGGGAAGACCACGAAAGAACTGGATGGATGATATTTCAAAGGCAATGAGGGATAGAGGTCTGGAAGAGGAATGAACGCTTGACCTGAAAAAATGGAAAAAGACTCTTTTAGATTCTTCGGATGGCGGCATCTGATGCCATAAACCGAGTTTATATAATAACTAAAAACTTCGCCTACTAGCCCCGGTCTTCCCTATTCTTGATTTCGGTGCACCAAAGTCACGCTCAAAGAATGAAGGTATACACAACTAAAATTTGATTTGAAGATTCCTCCATTTCTTTAACCACTTTTGTGATTTCTATACACTTGCGGTGAGCATCCATAGACTTCTGCAAATTACGCTTAATTGAACTGAGGTAACACCAATCTTATGAAAGGAAAATATCAGGTCTTTTCAGCAGTGTTAAAAGAAATCAGCAATTTTCTAACAACCGTGCAGCGAGATTATTAATTATTATTATTATTATTTGCAAATTTTATATTTATTTTGTACTTAATAAAATTGTTATATTTTTAATTAAACTACACTTATTAATTAGAATTACCAGTCCTAACTTCTGTCTAAGTTACCTTCCGCATACGCTTTTCATAATTATTTTCAAATTTATAAAAATTCAAATTTATAATTATTCTTTTGCGCCAATATTTGCGCTTGGCGTGAATTGATGTTCGTATACCAGAAAAGCAACATAACATATACAATCGTGAATATATATATATAACCCTCCCTCTACTAACGCTGCAACAAATTATCATAGAATAAAATTACTGATGCCAAACGATAGGAAATAAAGCCTACTTTTAACCCCTTCGGGACCGGCGGCTTTTACACAAATTTTATTCGGTTGCCACCACTTTTTTAAAAAAGTTTTTTTTTACTTAAATAATCACGAAAATGCTCTAATTAAACAAACCAAATATTACTTTTATTTTTTACTGGCACCAAAAACAAATTTTGTAAGCTCTTTTTGAAGGTGGATATATGCACCCATGGTCCCGAATGGGTTAAATGATGTATGTAACATTTGCTTTGGGGGCCTTTTACATATCAAAACAAACCCAAACGTTGATTTTTTTTTTTTTTAATATGTCGAAGTTTAACACCATAAATAAATTCTACACCCTTCAACTAGCCTAAATACAAATTTTAATGAAATTCGTGCGGTAAGTTTCAGAGAAATTATTTTAAAGTAAGCCTATTTTAGGGGCTGTATCTAAATTGAAGTTCGGTACTCGATTGTTGAAATGGTACAAAATGACTATATCACTTCCATTGATGTGTTATTTCTTGCCAATATGACCACTTCACTCACTTAATATGTTTCCACTATTGCCAGCACAAATGTTTCAAGAAATGAGTAATATATATACCGGGTGTCCCAAAAAGGACTGACTGATTTTAAAATTCAATAACTTCCAAACGGTGACAGATATTAAAAAAATTCTTGCAGGAGGGTTATGCATAAGGTCAAAAGTTTTATTACAGTGATTTTCAATTTTAGTTCGATTTACAAACAATAGATGGCGCTGTAAGCAATAGTCGCTAAATACAGGCTCGATTTTTGGTCCTTTATCTTGTTCCATGCAGAAAAAGGAGATGGAAATGTATTATCCGGGCCATGAAGTACCAAAAATCGAGCCTGAATTTAGCGACTATTGCTTACAGCGCCATCTATTTTTTGTAAATCAAACTAAAATTGAAAATCACTGTAATAAAACTTTTGACCTTATGCATAACCCTCCTGCAAGAATTTTTTTAATATCTGTCACCGTTTGCAAGTTATTGAATTTTAAAATCAGTCAGTCCTTTTTGGGACACCCGGTATATATATATTTTAACCATTTGGAAAAATGGTTATTGTTCTCGTCAGGGTAGGAAAGTAAAAGCATATCTGAAGGTTTTTATTGGTTTAATCTGCAATTTATTCGTTTTCTGATTAGTCTATACAGTAAATGTATTTCCCTTTACTTTCAACAGAGATGGACAACTGAGTGTTGCCACTATGACAAAAAAGTAATAAAAACTACAAAAAAAAAATTAATAACTCAGAAACAAATTGAGATACAGCTTTCAAACAAATTGCATTTAAAAGTACATTTTTTCCCCTATACGACGATATAAAAAGTAATATTGTGGGATGTTTAGAAGTTTAAGAAATAAATTTGATTTAAAATGGGCCGTCAGATTTCTTGGAAATCTGACGATGGAAAAGCCTTTTCCCGAACAGCCAATGAAATGCTTGGATAATACTTAAGTTTAAGGTGGATAATACTTAAGTTTAAGGTGGATAATATGTACGAGTCGCAGGCGATTTCTGTCGCTTACAACTTTTACGTGTAATAACACTATTAAGGTATGATCAACTCCCCCATTAAACCATCATTTTGACGTTTTACAAGTATAGTTTGAAAACTATTTTGTAGAAAAATTGGAAATTTTGAATTTGTATAAAGAAGGACATAATAAATATAAATCTATCAAAAAAAAAAAAATCAATGTATTTATGTTTGGGTTTTTTAGTATTATAACCAAACAAAAAATTATCTCATTAGGATTATAATTTCAGGAGATATTAATGAAAATAGGAAAATGTAATTTAACATTAGAGGCTCTAAATTTTGAATGTTTATAATTCAATAACTTATCATCCAAATGATTTGAAATTTCTAATCTTGGCGTAATTTCAACCGAAGATTTAAATATGTTGTCAAAATTGTGTGTTGCCATTGAAAAAAAAACAAAAGTTTGGTCTGGTTCTCATTTGTTGATGGCCTCTTAAGCTAAATTTGTACATATCATTTAAAAGTAGACTTTATTTCCAATCGTTCGGTAACTTTCTTCTTCTATAATTTGTTGCAGAGTCAGTAGAGGGTGCTTACCTTTTTTTTTTCCACGACTGTACATGGAAAAAAAAAATCCTTTTAAATATAGCTTAAATTATGTTCTTTTTTTCCTGTTGCTCGTCCTGTTTATCGTTATGCCATATCGTTAAAAAAAAATGAAGAACAAATTATATATTTTTAAATAAATTTACTAGTTCACGCTTTCAACCAAGCGTAAATTATTGTTGCGATTTTTAGAAAATTGAGACCTAAGCCGAATTAGCATATTGCAACGAAACTTTTTCAGAACGTGAATTTTAGGCATGATTTAAAATTAGGCATGTAAAATTAGGCATGATTTATAGGATAAACATTGGATGCTTATAAAAAAAATAGTTAAAAAAAAAAAAAACTAGTTTTAGTTTTATACTAGTGGCTAACGGCAGGCATTACGTGACCATACTTAGAATCTCGCCCTTTTACATAATTAAATATGTTTTACTTTAAGAGGGTCCGGGACACAAAAATCTTCAAATTTTCAATTCTTTTTTTATTGGATTAAAAATTTCTCTGCCGTTTTCTGCTTAAAATCATGTTTAAATCATGTTTCTATCTTAATTAGAACAGGAAATATTAATTTTTTCGTTTTGGTAAGTTTTCAAAATCTGCCTTTTAATCTATGGTTGTCAAGGAAACGAGTTCTTGTGAAATTGCGTTTTTCTTTATGATAGGTTTTTTCACCATTTCTCATATTTAAATTCTTATAACTCGAGAACCGTTAAAGATACAGAGTTGAAACTCGGAACATATCTTTTTCAATTATTTTACTTTACTTTTGAGTTAGCATATTTGAAAAAAATATTTACTTTTGAAAATATGATTTTTTTTTTTAAAAAAAGTTGCACCACTTTTTTTGTAATTTTTTTCGTTAAATATTTTTAATTTTTTTAAACATTAATATTTTTTTAAATGCTGGCTCTAAATTAAAATATATATATATATATTTCTGTTTATTTAAATAAAAAACAATTTAAATTCTACAAATAATATTTCGAGTTATAACGATTTTAAGCTATGCCACTTTTTTCATAAATTTTAAATTTTTTTAAAAAAGCTATGAGAAGTTTTATCATTTGATTTTGTTTACAAATGATATGGTTAATCATCACAAAAAAATTCAAAATTTTAACTCAATAAATAAAATTTTTTTGAAAATGTGTCCCGGACCCCCTTAAAAGAAAAAAAAAACAAGTTGGAAATTGTGCGTCAAACGTGGCAAATGAGGTGCATTCCTACTATAATTAGTTTTATAAATATTCAGATCTTGGTCGAATAGCTGCTGTAGTCTTATGCAAAAAGGCGTGAATACAAAATTTGTTACGACTCAAAATAACATTCAGTTATTCAGTAATACGGAAATTCAGTAATACGGGTTAAATTCAGTAATACGGAAGTAATAGGACGTCATCACCATGGCAACCTGGAATCGTCACCTAGATAGGCAAATCACTGAATTAATTACGTATGACAGGTTTGATGAAAACTTTTATTAATAGCTTTTTAAGTTATGATTCGGTTTTCATAAAATTTGAAAGGACTCGACAAAATTATGCAACGGTTTTATATATTTAATTTCAAACCAAAAATTTTCAAACCTTTCGATTGTGTAGTTTTCGCTCTGTTATATGAGGACAGACAGACGGGCAAGACGATGACTATAGGTGCTACGTATTTATAAAATTATGAACAAACCTAAAAAGTATATGATAATATTACACAGAAATGAAACTTTAAAAATTAAAAAGCGATTTAATCTAAAATTGCACATTTTATCGTATTTAAAGAAGTATTTTATTTTATTAATAGAAATAAATCTGTTATTAATATAAAAAGTAACTTTTATTAAAACATTCATGCACAACATCTTAAAATCAAAAAGTAGCAAATAAATTCTGAAATAGAATATTTAAGTAAGTATCTGTATTATAAAGGACAAACATATCTGTGCGTAACGCATACGTCATTTTGCGAGGACAAACATATCTGTGCGTAACGCATACGTCATTTTGCGAATGGCAACACTTTGAAATTTGAAATAAAATTTTTTTTTCTACTGCAAATTTTTAAACTTCTAAACATCGTACATTTTAAATTTTTACACCGTCGTATAAGGAAAAAAATACTCTTTTAAATGCAATTTGTTTGAAAACTGTATCTCAATTTATTTTTCAGATATTAATTTTTTTGTAGTTTTTAATAACATTTTTCTTATCGTGGCAACAAAAGTACCTCATTTCATTGAAAGTCATTGAAAGTAAACGGAAAACAGTCGAAAATACGAGATATCTTTCTGTTGCCATTTTCTCATAAAACCTAAAAAAAAAGGTTGAAATTAAAATATGGGCTATGTTATGGGCAAGAATATTGTCTGTTATTCTGTGATAATGACGTCATATGCACACTTTTCTATAGACGAAGTTTAAAACTGGATTGTAAAAGTGGATTGCTTTAGCGGATGCAAATGACGTCATTTTATAAAAAAACGTGTATTTTTTTTTTCTTAAACCTGAATTATGTTTTGTAGAAGTGCGTCATTTTTACAGCCCAGCTGCTTTGAAATTCTTCACAGGTGAAAATACTTCACATTTAAAAATAATGTAATCGAAATCACACACTGATAAAACGCAATGTTTTACAAAAATTTAGAGTACCTTTATAAAGTATATTTTTCAATCTTCTGACCATCGTTACATTTTCAATTTTCGTCGCATAGAGAAAAAATTTACTTTCAAATGCAATTTGTTTAAAAACTTTATCTTAATTGACTGATGTATTATATTTTCTAAAATAATTTTTAAGTATGATTTTTTTTTAAGTTTATCTTATCACGTGCCGGTTTCAATACATAATAATAGTAAACACTTTTCACATAAAGCAACAAACATTTTTCAGCATTTGTTTCTGACTATTTTTGCATAACGAAATTACTACTTCCTTTATAAACAAATAAAAGAATAATATTAAAAAAACCACCGATCTAACATATTTGTGAAAGACAAATTAACGAAATTAATACTTCTTTTATAAACAAATAAAAGAATAATATTGAAAAAACAACAAATCTAACATATTTATAATCGTATAATTTGAATTTTTAGATCACCAAATAGGATTTTTTTTTTTAATGGAATAACTTTGCAAAGTCCATCTTAGTTTACTGATTGTCTATAGTTTTAAAAACAATTTTTAAGCATGAAATATTTTTTAATTTATCTATATCGCGCGGAGCTCGATTACGAAAGATTAATCCGTTTGCACTTAAAACAAAATACAGACTTCATCATTTTCTTACGGCTAATATCCATTAAAAAAATTCCCTATGAATAAATAAATAAAATAATATAAATAAAACACAAATTTACCAGACATGTATAAGCTCTGAAATTATCAGAATACAAAAGGATGCCATAAGTAGCAAAATCTTTGCAAATAACTCTTAGCATGCGGCTAATAAGAAAATATCGCTTTTGATAAATTAAAAAAATTTATTTGATTGTATAATTCGTATTTTCCATATGAAAAATGCTTTTTTAATGTAAGTTGTCAATCTAAAAATATTATGGAATATAAAAAAATTATTAGTTTTCAATTTAAAAAAATGATTTCACCTATATTCTTTAACCCGGGAAGCCCGGGTACGATCCCCTAGTTTTATTAAAAAATAAACTAGTATGTTGTGGCCATCACAAAACTTTCTTCTATATAAATCACGCCAATTAAATCATCTTCAATTTAGCAACAATTCATATCAAAGTATATCTGAATTAAAGTTTGAGGAAAATTCGTGCATTAGTTCTTGAGATAGAGCTATAGCGGAAATTCTGAAACATGTAGCATAACAGCGCCACCTGTTGAGCGATTTATACAAAAACAAAAACGCCAGTAATTGATATCAAGGTACATCTGAATCTGAAGTTTGATGAAAATTCGTGCATTAGTTATTGATATAGAGCTATAGTGGACATTCAGAAAAATGTAGTATAGCAGCGCCACCTGTTGAGCGATTTGCATCAAAACATAAACAGCACTAACTCATATCAAAGTATACCTGAATCTGAAGATTTTGAAAACCTAAGCATTAGTTCTTGAGATAAAGCTACTGCGGAAATCGCAGAAAATGCAGCATAGCAGCGCCAGCTGTTGAGCAATTTACACCAAAATGTATTAAACGTCAATTCATGTCAAGGACTAACTGAATCTGAAGTTTGATGAAAATCCGTGCATTAGTTCTGGAGATAGAGCTATTGTGAAAATCGTGAAAAATGCTGCATAGCAGCGTCACCTGTTGAGCGATTTACACCAAAAACTAATCAGCAACAATTTATATCAGGGACTAACTGAATATAAATTTTATTAAATTCCGTGCATTAATACTTGAGATAGAGCGCCCACAAAATTTGTGTCACAGACGGACAGGCAGACAGGCGGACAGACTCACAGACAGACAGAGTCACAGACTCACAGACAGACATTTTGTAAAAACATGTTTTTCGGGATCTCTGACCCCTAAAACATGTAAATCCGTCAAAAACCGGAAGCCGAAAATTTTCACGAATACAATACTTTCTTCTTGTAAAGATAGAAGAAAGTAAAAAAAATCTTCAATTGTTATTAACATCAAAATTAACTTTTATTATAAGTATTCCATTTATCATGAAAAATATGAAGCGACCGATAAAATATTTTTAAATAAAAAAGTTGAAAATAAAACTGAAATAGAATATTTCATCGATAAAACATTTTTAAATAAAAAAGTAAAATAGAAACCTGCAATAGAATATTTTAACCAGAAAAACATTTTAAAATAAAGATCTAGAAGAAAAGTCGATAATTGTGCACAGAAATGAAACTTTAAATATTAAAAGTTGCTTTAATGTAAAATTTTAAGCACATTTTATCGTATTTAAATAAGTATTTTATCTTATTTATAGAAATAAATATTACTGTTATTATAATGGTCATTACGTTATTATTATGGTTATTACGTCTTATTTGAATACGACGTGGGATTCGAACGCACGCTATCCAGACTCAAATGGTTTGCTCTAACCATTCAACCACAAAGCACATAGCCTTTCAGCAAGAAAACGTTAAAATAAGTAGGCAAATCTGTGATGTGAAGGCAGAAATCTAAGTATGGTCACGTGATATCTGCGGCGAGACACTAATATAAAAGAGTGGGGTTTTTTTTAACTAATTTTATTTCTATACTTACTAATATTTTTAACTCTTTTTGTTATGGACTTGTACTTACGATGCCGTAAGAGGGCGTTACAAAGTCAGAAAAGATTGACTTTAACTTTGACTCATACAATGACTACAACTTTCACTTTCATGCTGTGTTCGATCATTCGGATGTATGTTGTTCTATGTGAAGTATTGTTCTGTGCAGCAATAAATATTCGTCTATTATTCTTATGTTTTTTTTTTTTTTTTTTTTTTTTTTTTTTACGGACTCAAACGCAAAATATGATACTTGTAAAAGTATCATTACATTTTTAAAAGTCTATCATTATATTTACATAAACAGTAAGTTTGAATTTACGAATCAGCTAATTTTTATCCAAAATACCGTTTGGGGACGAAATTTAATGTTAACTATACTTTTTGAATAAAGTAGAACGATTTTACATTAAAGTGACACTTTGTAAGAGAAATATATAGATAGGAATTTCCAAAAAGAAAGATAAAAGACACAAAAACTGAACTGTGCTTACTTAGTAGTGCTCCAAAAGACGCTGAAATAATCAATGTCTGATCTTTATCTTTGGAGCAGAGATCGAGGTCGGTAAGGTTCCATATAACTCTTCCATTTAGGTGTGAGTCTTCTTCACCACTTATTCCACAGCGAACGTTGTCAATATCTTTGATCTGTAAGAATCACAAAGGAAACTATATGTTGATTCTGTTTTTTTTTTCAATGAAAATATAAACATATGAAAATTTCAAATCAGCGTACACTCAGCTGATGATTAACTGGGATAACACATATCAAAATAATTAAACAAAAACATAATTTGAAGAACAAATTAAAAAAACAAAATTTATTTCCTACATTGTTTAAGCCCGAGAAGGGACAGATATTAAGTTATTTCATTCAATTAGTTCTACATTTAATGTTACATTTTTGTAACAAATTAGTTAAGCCAATTGAAGATTAAAAAATAAAAATAAAATTCATACAATATGATACTTAAAACACCCTAAAAAAATAGATTCCGTTCAAATGAAATTGAAATAAATCTTAGACATTTTTTTAAGTTTTGTATTTTGCATGCATCTTGTCATTTTATGCACAATTGTCATAAACATAATACAAAATCTACAATACAAATATTTTCAATTAAAAATGGAAGAAGTCTAAGATTTATTTCGATTTCATTTGAACGGAATCTATTTTTTTAGGGTGTTTTAAGTATCATATTGTCTGAATTTTATTTTTATTTTTTAATCTTCAATTGGCTTAACTAATTTGTTACAAAAATTTAACATTAAATGTAGAACTAATTGAATGAAATAACTTAATATCTGTCCCTTCTCGGGCTTAAACAATGTAGGAAATAAATTTTGTTTTTTTTTAATTTGTTCTTCAAATTATGTTTTTGTTTAATATGGTCAAGTTTTTCAATAACTACTGCACTCAGACGAACGCATTTCAAAATTAATAGAGAATATCATCATCAGGCTTTGATGTATGCGGTGTTGCATCACAATGTGGGATGCAGTTTACCAATGTGTAATTCAAAATGTTTCACCACTGTAGTAAAGCAGGTTGCGGTAGTTTGGACAAAAACTTCCAATCTGATCATAAAAAATCTATAATCAAATAAAAAAAAATTAATTTCACTTAAATTTAGATACCCTATTTCCCACTCAGGAACGCTATGAATGTAAATTTAAATTGTGTTGAATCCTTACTGCTAATATTTAACAATATTATAGCTGTGATACAGTAAAATATAAAAAATAAAAGTTTTACTTAATTTTTTAAACCTTAATCTCTCCCAAGGGGTGATGTAAACACATCAGAAAATTATTACCGAAGTTTAACTTGGGGTATAAATAGTTCTCATCTCGGAAAAAAAAAATACATTTTAAAATTTAAGTTATGTAATTCCCCACTAAGTTCGCTACCTGCGTAAAAATACCTATCCATTAGAAACTTTTTACTAAAATATAAACGTGACCAAAGCAAAAACTTATTCTGAAAATATCCTTTTTATTTCCACTATGACGCCATATTCACCTTTTTAATTTTTGAAAAAAAAAAAAAAACTAGCTCAATTTAATATTTCACGTGAAAATCTTTCACCTAAAAAGAAATAAATTATTATTACGGCTTTTGAAATTTTGCAACAATGAAGTAAAAATGTTACATTTTCTATGAAAAAATGTCCGTTGATTTTCAAAGAAAAAAGCGAAAATTGGAATTATTAAGAAAAATATTTGAAAAATGTAAACAAAAATTGGCCCATGTTTCTCTCTGGGTTATAATTCACCCATATGCAAAGGAATTTTACCATTCGTTTTGACCCTGACGTCAGGCAAACGTTTTTACACTTTAAATTTATAATATCATTAGAATTAGTAAAGAATAAAAAATGAATGGCATCAGGGACAAAAAGGTGGGAAGTAAAAATGAAAAAGTTATGATCTCCATAGGCTTTTCCATGTTAAATTAACACTGAGAAGTGACACTGGAAATAAATAAGTGTGGATATATCTTGAGTTCCATATACGTAAAATTCTAATACAAATAGAAAAAAAAAATCATAATAGGGTAACCCCGACAGTAGTTGATAGCTTTTTAGTAGTTGATAATTTTTTTTAAATATTTGCCATTTCAGGTAGAAATTAGTTTTCTACGTGCCACCAGGGCCGAAACTAGAGGGAGGGGACATATGCCCCGGGCGCTATGCGAAGGGGGCGGCAGATGAAGATTTGGTTTGTTGTTTTATACATAATTTATATATGTGTGTGAAATTTGGGTAAAAAGTATTTTCTAGCCAAAAAATCGAAAAGAAAAGCTGATTAAAGAGCATTAAAATTGTCAAATAGATAATATGGTTCGTGTACTATATACAAGACAGCAAATGAGTAACCCCATTACTTTTCTTACAATTACTTTCTTATGCATCCATATCTGGCCTTAGAGGGGGTGAGGTCATGTGACTGTCTGGGACAATCAAAACCAAGCGATCGAAAATTCACAAAATGAAAACTAAAAACTTAATAATTTTGTTGTTGCTATTGTTTTGAGTCGCACATAATTTCGAAAATTAGCATTAAATGCAGGAAAGTATCTAGACGTATCAGTCTATAAATAGGAAGAAAGGTATAAGTAATAATTCCACAAAACTGGTGTAGATAGTACAGGAAAATATTTTACGGCACTGGAATTCATTGTTATGCCTACAGTAAATCCTGGTTTTTGAGTTCCTAAGACAGTGTGGGTCATATCACTACTAAAAATGCCTCACTTGTAATAATTTGTAATACTACAACAACAGTAAAATCTGGAAAAATGAAATCTGTCTATAATGGAATCTTGTCTTAAATGAAAATACCACATGGTCCCAACAGAAGGAATACCAACAATTATACCTGCTAAGACAGAAACCTGTATAAAGCGGAATTATTTCTGCTTCCTTTCGATTTCTTTTTCCCGGGTTTTAATAAATAAATATTTGATAAATATGATTACGTATTTTACCTTGACGCATTTTAAATTTTAAAACAAGTCAGATGTCAGATAGCAGAAACTTCGTAAACTTTTCTTTGTAAATTTACTTTACGGAAGAGGGGGGGGGGAGCAAAATTTAGATTTGCCTCGGGTGAAGAAAAAGCTAGTTTCAGCCCTGCGTGGCTATAGACACAATATATTTGTTTGAATGTTAGTGGACCTGTTATTACATTATTGCCAGCTGTCTGCTGCAAGAGAAGACATTTTATGAAATTTTTTTATTATAAAGTGTAAATATTTAGTTTTTGATTAGTTGGAGACAATTACGGTAAGTTAAAATAATCCACTTCCATCTTGCTTATTTCAACTAATATTTTTACAAGAATTATTGTCTGTCACAGCTCAAGGATGATATTTTAAAGATTAATTTTTAGGTTTCCGTACTTAAAAAGTAAAAACGGAACCATTATAAGATCACTCCTGTGTCTGTCTGTCACAGCCATTTTACTCGTAAACTATGGAAAACTAGATGGTACCCGTCAAGATTTGACGGTACATAACTTGAATGTTTCATTAGAAAAAACTTTTGAATTTTTAATGAATTGCTTTTAAATTAATTATTGAAATCTTGACAAATTTCTATATTGCATAAGTGATTCCTATTTTTTTAAAGTGATAGAGGGTACAGTCAGCCAAACCTGTTCAATGAAGTCACAGATTTTTAACTTTATAATTTACAACCAATTATGCTTCTTTTTACCAGAAATTTAACTGAAAATAGTGGGTAGAGCATTTATTTTTATTTACTATGGTCTCATTTTTTTCGAAAAAATAACAGTATTTATTTTTATTTATTTATTATGATTTTTTAACTACATGACCATTAAAAGCTGCCATGAATTTTATTTTTATCAGTCTCATTCTCTAAAAGCCCAAATTTGAAACTTGGTGCAGCATATAATTTTTATTACTTGAATTTTATTTTACATTTTTATACATTTTTTAAATATTATACAATGGATATCAAGGTAATTTTTTAATAGTTCTTATATGAATATCAAGGTAATTTTTAATAGGTCTTATATGAATATCTTTCTTTCTTTCCGGTTTCTTTTTTTAAGGAAAAGAAAGGCAAACTTTTCTTTCTGACACACACAGATATTCTTGATAACTGTCAGAAGATATAACAAAAATTGTAGATCAGCTCAATTTATTTAATTGATAATTACATTAAAAATATTTTACTTAAATATTTTAAATATAAAATTATTATTATTATTATTTTAAATATTGTTCAGCGTTAAATTTTATTTAATTATAAAGCATTCAAATAATAATAATAATAAAATAAAAATCATATAACTTCTCCTCCTAATAAAATATGTTATTATTGAAATAATTTATCGCGAAAAATATTACAGAAATCATTTTGCCGGGCGTTGGGTTCGAGCCTGCTACCCACTACAAAATATCGGCGCTTTAAACTGCTGCTTTAGACCGCTCAGCCACCGAGAACTAGTTCTCAATCCCTCTAAATTGAACAGGTTTGATGCATGTGCAGATGTCCCGAAATGGGTCCACTTAAAATTTTACCTTTGCGTTTTAATATATACGATGATTTTATAGTTTTGAAGATTTTAAAAAACTGAAGAAGGATAGATGTTATACAACGTAGATTAAATAAGGCAGGTGTTCGACTTATAATACGGCATCGGAATGCTTAAGCCTAACATGGCCGAAATAAAATGGCTGATTTTAACGAAAGATTATCAAGATCCGGATGAGTTCACTCCGGAAGCGTTATACACTTTGCGCCATTATATATATAATGGAAAGTTCAAATTGACTGAAGTAATAAAGGCTATTGACCCACATATTTATAGATTATTAACCATTCACAAATATATTTAGGAAAAATGTAGAGGGGCTAATTAAGTTGCTTGAAGAAAAAAAATCTTTTCTTTGTATGCCGTGTGGGGTATCGTGTGAAAGCTTTCGTAACGCTGAACTCAAAAAAATATATATTTTTTAATTTTAGGTATACTATTGTAAGAGATATCGTCAAAAATGTAATGCAAAAATATGTTCCCCCTACCTATTTCTGAATCTACTGAAACTAAAATTATGAAAAAATTAGGGATAGTAAACGTTAATTTAAACCTTGTAGGAAAATTATAGCGATTACCCTAGGTCACATACTTTTTGAGAAAACCGCATTTTTTCGTTACCCACAAATTTAGATTTGCGGACGTTCAGCAAAAGAGTTGAGTAGGGCTGAAGGTACCTATCGTCGTCGCAGAAGTATAAAAGGATGGTTGATAACGATTTTCGAAAATTGTCAGTAATTAGCCGAGATATTAACCTTTAAAGACAGGGATGGTTTGGACAGACATTGAGACACGGGCGACGTACTCTATGCGCAATCGCCTTTTAAAGCCTAGATTACAACTTTTAATGATGCATTTGTGTAATGCAATGCTCAGTTACTAATTGAAATATTTATTGGACGGAACCCTCTGTACGCGAGTAGTACTCGCACTTGTCGGTTTATTCGATTGACTTCTTTCGCCTGATCAACACTGGGAAAATGGCAATTAAAAAAACTATTTATTTATAATATTGTTGCTATTTAATTTCAGTGGATACCATTTTTGTCCATTATAGGACATTCATTAAGGGTTGTAGCAATCCTGTTAGTTTACTTCTAAAACTTAAAAGGAAGGAAATAGAATAAAAATCCCGTAGAAGTGACTTTATTTGATCAACTACTGGCGAGTTCACCCTATATTCTCATAGGGAATGGAGAAAAAAATCTAATATGAGAAATAAAACAATAAAAAACATCATTTAATAGTGAACTACAACCTTACTAAATATATTTCGTAGAACTAGAAAACTGAGTGTTACATTTGTACGGAAAAAGTACATGTTAACTGTCATGTTTGTATTTCAATTTAATATGTATAGATGGCAGCACCATAGCTCTCCAAATTTTATTAGGAATAAATATCACAAATAGGTACTTCTCTAGTTTTGTGTCATGTGTGACGCATTGTAAGTGATGTGATTGTTTGTGAGATGAATAGGAATAATGACTTTCATTATTGATTCTTCAAGTCCTAAATCAAGTGACATTGAGCCAATACTTCCAAAACATTCTGTTCCTACTACTTCAATAGTTGATTGAAATAATAAAACTTTGTAAAAAATCACCATAAAATAAAAACAATACATCCCAGATAGCATTTTTTGCTTTTTAAAGCCTTTTTTCAACCATGCTACGTAAATGTTTGAATGCTTTTTAAAGGCTTTGCATGAAAAGTTTGTAAATGTTTTGTAAAGGATTGAAAAAGGTTCCTAGTTGACGCTATCTGAGGGAGTTTGTAAGTGTTTCATGATAAGCATGTGAAAAGGAAGAAACGAAAGGGTAGTTACAGGAGTTGCAATCAAAGATTGATGAAAGGCTTTTATTACAAGCATGCATAAAAAAATGAAAATGAGGTTTTTATAAATCATAAAATCTTATTTGATAGAAAAATGAGATAAATAACTCAACGTAGAATTTTTCTGAGCTGAGCATATTTTTTATTTTTGTTGTTTGTTTGTTCCTGTGGAAAATTAAATTTTAGTCAAATATTATCTATACATTAAAAAATACTGGTTTTTATTAGTCCACATGTTTATCAAATTGCTTATTTTAATTAATATGTTCATTTTTTACCTTGAAAGAAATTCTTACATCCCTGTCTTTTACTATGTATGTATGTATAAAATATGTTTAATTTTTATCAATTCGCTACATTATTAGATCCTATTTTAATAATAAAAAAAGCTTAATAATGTTAAGAGGCTACTTCACTCACACAGAAACACCTGATTGCTAATGTTAATCCGCTGGGAGATTTTTTTTTTTAATATCTCGCTTGCGTTTTTTTTTTGTTTTTTTTGCATTGCATACCTGCAGTTTTGATACAAAGGCCATTTTTCGACTTTGTTTTACAAGGTTATTTTGCTTATTAGGATATATTCAGAACTGCTTTCGAAAGCAAAAATACTCTAGTGTAAAAAAAAAAAAAACACATTGCAAACAAAACTGAAAACTTAAAAAAAAAAAAAAAAAAAGGTGTTTGTACAGATTGACCACAAGTAACAAATAATAAAATTTACATAACAAATAATAAAATTTACAATATTGAAATGGAAACGAGATATTTAGAAAAATTCTCCCATAGGATTAACATTAGCATGCAAGTGTCTACGCATGAGGGATGTGTAATCCCATTTAAAAAAAATTTCATAAGGAAAAACACTTTCATTTGAATAAAAACCATTCCAAATAAAATTTTAATTAATTATCAGCAGTGAAATTATTGAAGATTAAATACGTGAAATTTTTTACATTGCTAACTCAGCGCAAATCAACAGTGCATTGCAGCACTATTTCAGGGATCCAGTTTCGACATTTTTCACTCTGTTTATTTACGCTTAGTTAGCAACTTGAAAAATTTCACGTATTTAGTATTAAAAAAACATTCTTATGCACATAGGCATAGAGTCTTGAAAATTATTGGTAACTTAAAATTAAAAAAAGCAAAGGGATTTTTTTTTTTTTTTTTTTTTTTTTTTTTGTCATTTATCCTTTAACAAAAGAAAAAGGAGAAATTCAATAAAATAAAAAAACTAAAAGCTTTTTTATATTAGAGGTTAAGAAAAAGCATTTAAAATGTTACAGGGACTTGAGAACATACAACTCTATGTCTATGCTTATACATAGTAAATTTAATTATACTTTCAGTTACTTACCTTTTGAATCCAGTTCACTATTCAGGATCAGATAATTTTTTATTGTATACATATATAATGAAATCTGTGTTTACATACAATAAATAGTACATCAAATATGTGGAATTCCAATATAGTGTACATTTAATGACTGTAGAAGATTGTATATTTTTTATATTACTACTTCATTAAATTTTTTAATTCTTTCATTTATTAAACTTATTTCTTAGAATTTTCAATTATTATTTAGAGAATATTGTCAGATTTATAAAATAAATCCTCCATAGGATTCTGATTGATGACCACGGGAATATATTTAGTCTTTTCTCTGAAAATTGTTTAATGATGCAAAATGCAAAAGAATTTTTTTTTTACAAATTCAATGATCTTTCCAGCATTTTTACATAAAAATAGTAATTTCTTGCTTGCTTAACAATGTAAATTACATATTACAATAAGACAAATTTTAAAAATCATCTGCCTTCCTCCCTTCTCCAATGTTTTTCTTTTACCAGAGAAATATTACCCTATGTACAACAGAGCAAATACTAAACAAAATTATTTTTTTTTAGTTTTTTAAAGTATAATTTAACTCACTTAAATTGTTCTTTTTCTGATTGTAATAACTTAAGACTGAAGCAATGAAAAATATTTTTCAGTATCAAGGAAATAGTCTCGAAAACAAATGAAACATCATTCAGTTTATAAAATTCTATTTATTTACATATAAAGAATTAATATAGTAATTTATTTACATATAAAGAATTGATATAATTAACAGGAACTTCATTAAATTTTTCTTCTTGATTCATTCTTTTCTCTCTAGAAAAAAATAAAAAATAAAATTATAAACACACAAATTACATACGTATAGTAAAAGTAAATAAAGTACAGTGTGACCTCAAAAATCCAGCACCAAAGTCATCTCGTCGCTTTTTTTTTTACACTTCCACCTTATAGGAGAAAGAAAAATAATAAATCGTTAAACAATTAAAAATTTCGAGATTGAAAGCGATGGATTGGCTGACAGTGAGATCGCAGATGCTATGCTAAATTGAATCCCTTCTGAGTACAGAAGAAAAGGTATCAGTGGAAAAATGCTTAAATTTGACTGGAAAACTAACATCTGCTTTAGATAAATAAGACTGTATTTTCAAAATCAATATTCTACATTTGTGTAAAATTAAAACTTGTTAAAAAGCTGTTCAAAGAATTGAAGCAAATAAAATTGACATCGATGTTTAGGAAATTACACAAGAAGAAATGATATATATTAGATTTTTTTTTTTTTTTGTAACATAGAAAATATGAATAGAAACTTTTAATTTTAATATTTTTTAAAATATTTAATTTTCTAATTTTCTCAAAGACTATTACTTGGTATGAATTAAATTACGAATAACGGCACCATTAAGACTATTAAAAGTATTTTTGAAGTCAGAAATTCAGCATCGTCATGGTCCTGACAATGCCGGATTTTCGAGGTTATACTGTACACAATAGAGAATGACACAGACAGAATCTTCATCTGGGATTGTTACTCATAAAATGAACATTTTGATTTTGTGACACACACAAAAAAAGAAAAAAAAAATCCCTACATAATGAAAAGCACAAATAACCATAATAAATCTAGCCTTTATGTGTTTAAAGGTTTCATAAAAGAGCATTTTCTTATATCTTCAGATGATGAAAAAAAAAGAGAAGAGTGAGAAAGAGTAATAATTAGTGAAATAGGTAAAAAAAAGAAAAACAAAAGATTATATTCTATCAGCAGAGGGACTATCAGCAGCACTAAAGAGTAAACACTATAGCTACAAACAGCATGGTTCAGTGATATATATAAATGGATACATATCCGATATTTATTTTCAAAATATCATGAAGTTTGATATTTATTTTCAAAATATTGTGTATATTTTCAGTCGAGCAAGAGTAAATGGATTTTTCGACTTTGTCGTCCTGTAGATAAAGAACTTTTGCTCTGGCAATATGACAATTTTAGCCCCGCCCCCCCCTCCCAAAAAAAAAAAAAACAGTAAAGTACCAATTATACGTCTTTCAGGAAACCTTTCTAAAACGATGCATAACTGAGAAAGGCGTATAATCGAAATTTTAGTCGGCTAAGGTGCAAAATCTTTGACTGTAGAAATAGAATGCTGCAATCGCACAAATTGAATTTTGATACCATTTTTGATTGTTTTAAATACATTATATATTGAAAAAAAGTTAGCCCTTTGCACTCGAGGACTCCGGAGCAGAGCCATTTAAAATTTGTCTTCAAACTTGAGGGCTCCGCTATGGAGACAAAAATAATTTTGTGATACCTGCAGGGTTCGTTGATATATATCAATGGATATATATCATGATATATATCCGATATTTATTTTTAAAATATCAAGATTTTTGATATTTTCGATATTTTCAAATTCTTGATATTTATTTTCAAAATATCAAGATGTTTGATATTTTGTATATTTGATATTTATTTTTAAAATATCAATGTGTAAGATAATTTTGATATTTTCTTCAGTCAAAACAAATGCAAATGAAATTTTCAACTGTTATTGACTGTGCCATTCTGTAGATAAAAAACTTTTGTCTCTGGCAGTGACTTTTCTAGGCAAAGAATACAAGAAAATTTTTTTACAAATATCTTTTCTAAGCTTTATGTTTGAAACTTTTATTTTTAAATGTAGAACTAATGATTATGAGAGACAATTAATTCAGAACAGCCATTGAAAGAGAAACTGTAATTTACATAATCTTATATGCAGCATTATTAGAAAAGAATTTTCTGATTGTGGTTTAATTGAGTCTAAACTGTACTACAGGTTAGAGAATAAACAATAAGACAAGCTTACATTTATGTTAAAATTCTTCAATTAAAAAAAAATAATTTGTATTTAAAATTTTATTTTATAAAATATAAAACTTTCTTGATACTTGATACAAATCCTATAGTTTATATACATATGCAAAATGTATGCAAATATATGCAAATTGTATCTGTTTTCAAATAGTACATTTTCAATTTTGTTCTAAGTAAAAAGAAAAAAAAAAAAAAAGAGAAATGCATTTTAGAATACTATTGTTTAAGTTTTGTATGTTAATTGCAATATGTATCACAATTTACGATTACAAAATGTAATAATTTTATAATTTTTAGCGCTTTTTTTATATATATCATAACATTTGTATTCGTATTCATAAAGAATTAAAAAAATAATAAGATATAACTAAAATCACTTTGAGTTGCTGGTAATACAAATGAAAAAAACCTTTGAGTGCAAAGGGTTAAAATATTAAAAAAAATAATTAAATAATTTCTAAAACTGAAAAATAAAAGTGAGAATTATCAAACCTTTTATATCAGTTGCATACCTTGTTAATTAAACTAATTTTTAATCATCGTCTGACATGCCGATTTACTTTAAAGACTTAAGCAAAGCATTATTTCAAGAATCAGAAGTAAATTTGCTTCATATACTTTTTATGCTTTCTGTATATTAGTAAAATATAGTAGTATAGGCTTGTTTACGCGTAGATGTAATAGTTTTTCTATTTATTGAACATCATACTGTATATTATTCATAATTTAAACTATGCCTAAAAGTAGAACTTTTGTTTATACAAGAAGTTTAATATAAAAGAAGGTAGAAGGAGGAATGGGACATGTTTAATTCTTTCTTTTTAATAAGATGAATGTAAATTGCTAATATGCAAATATTTTTAGAAGGTAATATATTAATTATAACATTATAAATATATAGATTTACTTCAAAACATAAATAAATTGAACTGATGATTTTTTAATGCTATCTCTGATTGACAATCCTGAATTTTCCTTCCAGTGATGAAGGTACTGAAATTTGATATTGTAGCACAGACATCAACCTACAATCTTTGTTAGACTGTATATATAGCCAACAATAGACTATTTGCCCCTTATCATACATTGTTTTATAGCTGTCCCATACCTCCCTGTTAATGGGAAGGTATGGGACACATTTTGAAATTTATAATTTCTTTATAAAATTGTTTCTGAAAATTATGTTTCTATATTGTTCAAGGACATTAGAGAGTGTTTCATTTTGTATTCTATATATCAAAATTTTGTTTATGTGTCAAATAAAGTTGATTTTCTTATTTTTGTAAAAAGCATCACATTCCTCCCCACTCTCCCCTCAAGGTCAAGTAAATAATAATGAATGTATAATTAAATATGCATAATAAAGATGAGATACATTTTCCAGGAATTATTCAATGGAACTTTCCTCATAAAGGTATCATATTAATTCACATCAAAGTCGTAAAGTAAGGAAGTTTTATTTCAGGTTTAGCCAGTCTTAATAATAATAAAAGCTTGATTAATACATAAATATATTTGATAAAAAGATTGTGATTACCAATTATCAGCAATATCTTGATTTTTTTCAGAAATAAATTTATACTTTCTCCACAAAAAAACAATGAGTTCAGTCATATATCGAGAATTATATACAGTAGACTCCCTCAAATCCGCACAGCTTGGGACCAGTGGTTGTACGAAATTTAGAATTTTGCACATTTCTGATCATTACTTTGTTTACATTTTTTAAACAGTAATTTGAATATAATAATGCATTCAAAAATTATACATAATGCTTGCAATATGGTAAAATATTAAAATAATTAAGTAAAGTAATAAACTACAATGATGAAAGTAAGATAATTTTGAAAATGATTAAAATATTGAAAGTAAAGGTCAAGTAAATGATCAATAATGTATAATTAAATATGCATAATAAAGGTAAGATACATTTTCCTTGAATTATTCAATGAAATTTTACTCATAAAGGTAACCTATTGATTGAAATCAAAATCATAAAGTAAAAAAGTTTTACTTCAAGTATCTTAAAGTAAAAAGTTTTCAAAAAAATGGGTTGCTCATGGAGGGAGTTCAAATGGGATGGTCTCTGAATGGAGGTAAAATTAGTATTGAGCCTATGGGAATAAATTTCGTTCCATGAAAAAAATGATCGGTCAAGGAGGTGGTCGCATAGGGAGGTTTCACTATATATATGTGTGTGTGTAAATATATGTATATATTTACACACTGGCGTATTTATCACTGGCGTACAGTTACAGAAAAGTACAAACTTTCATAGGAAAAAGAAAACATTATTCGTGCCATTGAGCATGAACTCACAAAAACAAATTTTGTTAAAATATATAATAACCAACCTGTTAATTTAGAAACTACTGTCTGCTCCACTTCTTGCTGGGCAATTTTAGATTTTGTACCCTGTTAGGACTTTGTTCCAACATCATCTGTAATTTTCTCAACATGCTAGCAACCATGACTTCAGCATCTTTACCAGATGATGTCATTAGTTCTTGAAACTAAAAAATAAAACATAAAATAATAACAATGAAGAAAAAACTTTTAAACCCTTCATGACAAGCCTCCCTTGTACCGCTATTTTCAAATAGTGACTTTTTCCTTATTTAATAAATTTATATTAAATAAGGTAAAAATGGTACTTTTTAGTTAGCCGGGCACCAGTGTTATGTATACAAGTATATATAACACTGGCGCCCGGCTAACCAAAAAGTACCGTAAAAATTACCATTCCGATATAGTAATAGTTACAAGGACTGTGTACACACTTTATATCACACATATGTTGTCATGAAGGGCTTAACATTACAATACATTTTGTAATGTATTTTTGTACCAATTTATATTTATTATTTATTATCAACTACACCGGTAGCAGAAAGTTAGAGATGGGAGCCGCAGATTTTCTTTTTTCGTTTGCAGGTTGTTTTTCTATTGAACTCTTATTTCGCTTTATATTATGTTTGGCTCTTTCTTACTTAATACAAAAACTTAAGATTATTATTAGTAAAATTAATAAAATGCATAATAACATTTTTTAAAAAAGTGATCGTTTGATTAACACTTCTATTGTAAAACTTGCAACCTGTCAAACCTGTTTTACCTGCAGATTATTTTCTGCCTCTGAAGTATCTGTTGCAGACACTTGGAGGATTTTCTGCTATTGGGTCAACTACTAAAAGTACACTTATTAAAAGTATGTACTAACTTTATTTGGTGAAATTGGTTGTCGGGATAATCAAGTAGTACCAAAAGAAGTAGTAGTATGAATTTCATGCCCTGTCAATTTTCACACTGCCAGTACAGATAAAATTATGGGGGAAAGGGACAAGAAGGGTAAAGTAATTTCATATTTATTAATTAAACAATAATAATAATAAACCAAGTTTTAATTTGTATGAATTTACAAAACATTTAATTTTTAAATAATTCTTATTTTGATTTCATTTTTTCCAATTTACTATTAATAACTAAAAGTATTGATGGGCAATTTTAAAATTAACAAGCTAACTGATAAGCATTTAAGGCTCATGATTTTATAGGCTGTGCTTAATATAACGGTATCACTTCAGGGAGGTGGAGTTTGGCACTTGATATCTTAAGATATCTCTAGGGAGAGAGAGAAGATTCATTTTCGATATTGTTACCATTTTTGATCCAACCAAAATATTCATTTTTCTATTTGTAACTGTTTCTTTACATCAAAATATTCAGTTATCTATTTTTATGAAAATACTAAGTTATTATAAAAATCATTAAATGATTATATACAATTATTTCATTCTGAAATGTGGAATACCTCAACGTTTAGCTTTCCTATTTTTTTTTATATATATATTTGCATATAACCCGCTGTTGGAGAAACCAGATAGTACGTTTGAAGTGATACTTGTGCTTATTAGTAAAATAAAGAGGAAGAATGTTGTCTATGTGTTTTGTTGATAAGAGCGGCAAGAAACAATATATCTGTTGAATACATTATGTAACAAAGAGCTATTTTTAAATACTTTTAAAAAATTTTATTGATATAAACTTATTTTATATTTAATATAGTGATATTTTACATACTCTTTCTTCTTTATTAGAAAATTTTATAAATAACAGATGTATAACAATAACAATATATATTTGCATATAACTGAAAATATGTAAAAAGAAAATGAAAGGAAGAAAAAATAAAAAGAACTTTGAGACACTGATAACAATATGATTAGTGATGGAAGGGTGGGACATAATCCAGAAATGATAATGTAAGATATTGTAAAGGCTGGAAAGATTACAAAATTACTATAAAGTTGGTAACGTTATATATGTACAGCCTCTTAATATTAAAAGCTTTGCCGATTCTCAATCAGCTGGCAAAATGACATACGAAAATTAATTTCTACTGTAAATGTATGTTTATTTTTAATAAATAATTTTTTTATTCTTCACTACACATAACAAATTTATTTTTTGAGATGTATACATGCACATGATTTAGTGGGGGTTTTTTGCAGAAAAACTTTTAAATAATTACTTGTGTTTGAAGACAGTTTTTAAATTTTACATATAGCAGCTACTATAAATATAGGAATAGCGAAAAGGGAGTTTGTGCAATAAGGATAAGATATTCTCAAATAAATTTAATGAAAGACATTATAATTATACAATTATTGGCACAGATGTCATATTCGCCCCATATTGGTGCGATTTTTTTTCGGTTGCCAATTTGGCGAAAACATCAACAGCATAAACAACATAATCCGGGTTACCACATCAAGCAAAATAACGGCACTTTGGCTCCAGTTAAGTACCCGTTGCGTATATGACATTGGCGTCAGAAAAAAATCGCGCCAATATGGGGCGAATATGACATCTGTGCCCAATTATTATTGTTTAAATATGAATATTATTTAACATATGATAAAACATTTTTTTCTCCTTAAAATAAGAGCGAAGGTTGAATGTATTTTTTTTACTTAAAATGCAATTTTTTGAAATATATTAAAGAGACACCTTTTGAATATAAAGCTTTTTTAAATAGACTTTTAACAATTCTAATATAATTGAAAAAAAAAAAAAGATTTCTGTTTGAATGTTATTTTAAAATTACAACAGAAAATCATCTGTAAATATATATAGACGCTAAAAGGGATAACAAACAAAATGAAATGATCTACATGTTTTATACGCTACGCACAGCATATATATTTTCAAATGAATGTAATTTGTTAAAGGTCAAAGTCTGTTTTGATTTGTAAATCAGTCCACAGCAAGGGGGTGGTGGTGATTTTAAAACTTTAAGTATACATTCCTTATTTTTTGAAGACTTTAAGAAAAAAAGATAAAATTTATTTTTACAAGCTTAAAATAATTAAACATAAAAACAAAATTGTGTTTAAGACTTAAGTGTTTTTAATTATAAAACACTAGTATAGCCTCGATCATAATTAAAAGTGTTTTATTATAATAAAATATTTTCTTAAACACTTATTCCTACAAAAAACTCCTTACACTTTCTCGATTTCGTGTTTATGGTTCATTTACATTACCATTACGTCAATCCTATGTGTTAAAAGTATATATAACGGAACTGCAGTTATGTTAACAAAATACATATGAAAATTCGCGATGGTTACGAAACGTGAAACGATACGTTATAACATGTTTTAAGTAAATCATGTTTATAGAAGTTAGTTTAATTTAAAAATGTAGCATGCTGTATAACATAATTAAACAAAATAGCGTTGAATCAAATATCTTTTCCCCCATGAGTAACTTACACAGAAATCTTAAATATAAGACAGTACAGAAGAAAAAAAGACTACAGTAAGAACGATTTAAATAATAATGATATATACTAATAAGTAAAAGTAATGGCAAACTTACCGCATTTTCTGTAAATGTTAGAAACGTAGAATAAACTTGTCACAAGGAAAGCTTTCAAAACAGACGCCATTGGGAGACGCTACGCTGGCCGTGAAAAGAAATAAGTTGCGCATGCGCAAAAATCGTACGTATCATAATGATTTCCGAACATGGGTTGGCTACACGATTATCACGAAAATCTTTGCAGGATAGTTAGAAAGTAAAGCAAAAACGACCCTTTTCGGAAACCTTACATGCTATCTGGGATAGGACGCGTTTCGAGCTAAAAATATAACAGCTCGTCATCAGCTACAGTAAACGCACGAGCTGTTATATTTTTAGCTCGAAATGCGTCCTATGTATTGTTTTTATTTTATAGCGAATTTTTACAAAGTTTTATTATTTTAATTGCTTCATATTGCCAGTTTTCGGTGTTGTTTCGCTCAATAGTTGATGCTGCTGAACTTGTAAAATCTAATTCTTCTTCTTCTCCACAGGTACTGAGAAGATCCGGTAGGTACAGAAGAGCTCCTGACATTACTCAAATGTTAAGTGGAGGAGAACTGTCATGTTTGTATTTCAATTTAATATGTATATATGGCAGCACCATAGCTCTCCACAATTCATTAGGAATAAATATCAGAAGTATATTCTTCTCTAGATTTGTGTCATGTGTGACGTATTGTAAGTCATGTGATTGTTTGTAAAATGAATAGTAAATGTTTATAAGTCTACGAGCTGCCTCATGAATTAAGAGTTGTGTTAATTATTATTAATTACTTACTAAATATATAATAAGTAGTTAATTATTTACGGTTAATTGTTTACAGTTATTTCACCTAAATTATGAAATAACCATAAATAATTTAACCTGAGATAAACTATCAATAAATATTAAAAAAGTTATTAATTGTAAAACTATTATGAAAATTATCTATTTTAACAACTCAAACACAAAGAAAATATATCAAGCTTCATTAGTAGAAGATAAATATACTCTATGATTAATATTTTGAATTAATATAAGTAACATAGGTGCTGCTATCTGTTGACAAAAGTGATACTTAAGCATGTATAATAAATAAACATATATATTGTATAATAAATTAATTAATAAAAAAATATTTATATAATTTACCAAAAGATAAAATAATAAGAAATTTGTAATCAGTGAAATAAAAGGATTCATTGCTGTATAATTAATTAATTATAAAATAATAAGCTGACGAAATTAAAAAAATTTCATGTGCACACTATATATATGTTTTTACAAAATAAGAGGGTTGATAGTACCCATCCAGACGAGCAATAATTACCTTGGAACATAGGGTCGCATTCCACACTAAGAGGCAGAAAAGAGTAAAGTCGAAACGCGTCGAGCACGAACAAGTCTTCACCTCTGAAGTCATTTTGTACCTGCCTACATAATATATCTCATGATCAAGATGGCCTGGTCGGTAGCACAGTGGCATCCAGTCCAGAGGTTCCGTGTTCGAATCCCGCTGTTGATGTTCGTAGTGGTTCGGCCTCGTGTGCTGACATGACCGTAGTGCGACAAACTCGGGGCACATGAAATCTTTAGCGTACGAAACACCTGTGGACTCAGCTGAAGATTTCGTCGCGAGAATCGTTGGGGGCTGTGCATATATAACGTTGTCAACTTCTTGGAAATTTTGAACCCCCTCCCCCCTTATGATATCATACGTTATCATTCCTTGGCCTCCCACCACTTTTATGATATCGTTATCAATGTCCAAAAAATATTTTTATTAGCCCCCGGTATGCTATTTCTTTCTCCCAGCTTATTTTGTGTCGTCTCCAAAATATAACGTTGCGTTGATTAAGCCAGATGTAAAAACAAAACAAATGTATCATTGTACGATTAAATACTCTACAGCAATTTTTTTAACTTCTAAGCATCGCACATTTTCAATTTTTACACCGTCGTATTGGGGGGGGGGGGGGGGAGTACTTTTTAATGTAATTTCTTTGAAAACTGCATCTCCATTTATTTTTGAGACTTTTTTTTTTTTTTTTTTTTTTTTTTTTTGTAGTTTTTAGAGCCATTTGCTTAATATTGGCAACGGAAGTACCCCATTTCTGTAGAAAGTAATGGAAAAAGAGTTGTAAAATAGTAATTATATATTTTTGTTGTCATTTTCTCATAAAAACAACAACAAAAAATGTAATTAAAATACGCGCTATTTTGAAAAAATATAAACGAATGATTTCTGTTAAAACATGGAGCTATTATAAACTATATTTAATTTTAAGTACCTATATTAATGTTGCAAACAAATGAATCATTAGATAGCCTTTTTTTTTTTTTTTTTTTTTTTTGGTCAAGTTTTTTGAATGACGCTATCTTTTTGCTGCATTTTGTGTATTATTTCGCGATAGTGACGTCCTATGCGTACTTTACTGCAGATGTTTAAGAGTGGATCGTAAATGTGTAATTCTTAAGCGGATGCGAATGATGTTTTTTTACATAAAATAAAAGCGTGTGTTTTAAGTCTTAAAAAGGAAATGTGTTTTGTACTATTTATGTATACATTTTTTTTTTCATCGAGAGCGACACCAAATTCTGAAAAAGCAGAATTCCTATTTTCTAGTTTTTGCAATTTTTTTTCTTTTGTTTGCAGTAACATACAGAAACAGATATGATTATATGCATTTATTATTCGTATACTTTGTTGATTCAAATGAAGATAAGTCAGTAAAATAACACTATTACATGTATATGAAATAACTTTATATAAAATAGCATTTAAAAGAAACAGATATATATATATAAAGATACAGATAATATTTAAAAGTATTTAATAATAGCTTTTTTTTACATAATGCATTCAACAGTCATAATATCTCATTGCACTTGACCCCAGATGGAGGCAGAACTTCTTATCAGCAAAACAGATGGACAACATTCTTTCTCTTTTCTTTACTAGTATAGACAACATTTCAAACCTACTTCGGAACTAGTTTCTCGAATAGCGGATTGTATATTCATGCATATATGACAGATAAAGAGGAATGCCAAATTTTGCGGTATCCCACATTTTGGAATTAAATAATTTTATACTCATTTAAGGATTTTAATAATAACATTGATTTTTCATAAAAATAGATAACAGATTAAAAGAGGAAAACAGCCTATTTTGATGTAAAGAACTGATTACAAATAAAAAGAGAAAATTTTGGTTGGATCGAAAATGATAACGATATCAAAAGACATATACCCCTAGACATATCTTACGATATCATGTGTCAGACCCCTCCCCCCTAAAATGATAACGTTATATATGCGCAACCCCTTCACAGAAAAAAATAAGACCTAAAACTGGTAGAAAATACCTGAAGTCGATAGAAAGATTCTTAGGTATGAGGTTACCCAATTTTGTGTTCACTTGCCTGTTTTGGATACCACCGTGTATCCATTTTGAGCACTGTTATTACCCTTTTTAGGATTTAATTTTTTTTAATCCTAAAAAAGGTATTTAACAGTGCCCAAAATGGATACACAGTGGTACCCAAAACCACTGGCTCAAAAGGCATATGAACCCAAATTGGGAAACCTCATACCTAAGAATCTTTTTACCGACTTCAGGTATTTTCTACCCGTTTTAGATCTTATTCAATTCCTACTATTAGCTCACACTCTCCCTATATTTATTTATTTATATATTTATCTTGTTCAAATTTTCAATCGTTAATAAAACACTCATTATTCATCCTATCAAGTTGAAATAATTTTTTTTTAAACTTGTACTGGATGACAATTGATGTTAATACAGTTTTTTCAAATATTAATTCATTAATTAAATTTTAATTAATTAATTTTAGTTTTGCATGGGAAACAAAATGGCGGCCATTGGTTGTTGAAGATCAATTAAAGTATTTTCAATAAGGGGTTACCATAGGGGGGACCCTGTTCTGTCGCCAAATACCGCCAAGTTTGTCGCCAACTTGGCGATATATCGCCAAATTTGACGGCCAAAATGAGTCGCCAAAAGTGACGCCAACTTGGCGATATCTCTAATATTTCGCCAAATTCCCATAGAGTTCCATTGTAAACCTGCTTGCTTATAGAAAATCAACAAATTGAGATATTTTAATGCAACAAAAACTAATATTAGCTTAAGGGATTATATTAAATTTTTCTTTGATGGCCTAAGTAGGAATTGACTTTAAAAACAAAATTTTTATATTACTTGTTTTTTCTGTGTTATTGCCACAGACAAAATTAATACATCATCAAGAATATTCGAGAGGGTACGCTAGTCCTTCCTTCGCCGGTGTGAACTATGCAACGACATGCGTGGCTGCCACTTTGAGCACTTGCTGTGATCAATAAATCAGATTGTGCAACTTTTAGTATCGTTCATTCGTTTTCTCAATACTATTGTAAGTTCATGTTGAAATTCTAATTTTACTCTTTTCTGCCTCTCAGAGCGGAATGCGACCATTGTTCCATGATAATTATTGCGCGTCTGGATGGGTACTATCACCCCTCTTATTTGTAAAAACTATTTAAACTCTATAGGTAGATAAATAGATAACTTATATTACGTATTGTTCGTTAAGCCTTTCCGGCGTGGAGTAATTCTGTTTGTAAAATGATAAAATAACGGACTGACACCAGAGTTTACAAACGAGTTTATTAGAAAATAAAAACTTGCCTAATTTCCCGTACTTTATAAAAGGAACATTTTAATTAAATATTATTGGTGCCAGTACTCTTAAAATTAGGTGTTCTTTTTTATGGACACCACCCGCAAAAAGATTAATATAATAAAACTTTATCATAAAGAAAATCCATATCCAAATTTATTGCACCTTCAAGTTAATGTAAAGGAAAAATGTAGTTTTACTTAGATTGTAACTACATTTTGTTTTAAAAAACGTAAAAACACATAAATTCTCTTACTATAGGCTTTTCAGAAGTTAACCATTTCTTAAAATTTAATGCATCACAATCACACTTCCATGGATTTCCAGATAGGGTCACTTGCTTAAGATTTCGCTGATTTTCGAATATAGTTTCGGGTAATCGTCTTAATTTGTTATTAAACAAATAAAGTTGGATAAGGTTCGGAGGAAACTGAATTGTCTCGAGAGATTCCAAGCTGTCGTTCTCCAAGTTGATTCCCAAGACTTTATCCTCTATGAGAAAAGTAGAATAAATGATCTCTTCCGAAAGGTTCCGATATCGACTGACGTCATCAATGTCTTTGAAGTGAATCGGATGATATTTCTCTTGTTCCTTTGCAAGAGGACGCCACTGACCATAAGTGATCTATAAAAATTAAAATATCACTGTTTATGTAGGTATTTTTAAAATGACTAACACTATTATTGCTGCCAAGTCTAGTGTCACACAAAATAGGAAAGGGTGACAAAAGAAAATAGGGACATGGGCTTTTAAATCAGGACATAAAATACAGAAAGCAGAATCTGCCACAGACGGAATCCTGTCTTAGACGTAAAAATATCTTTGCACCTACGTTAGGAATACCATGCAATTCTGCTTTAGACAAAAGCCTGTTTAAAATGGATTTCGTCGTAGGAGGTTTTATTATATTAAATAAACACAACAGACTTATACAGTAAAACCTCTGAAAGCGGAGTAGTTAGGGACAAAAGAGCAGCATTTCAATTTTGTAATTTTGTCCAATTATCGACAAAATTTCAGTTTAGCAAGTATAATTGTATATTGTTCCAAACATAGGGACAGTGAAATTTTTATATTCAGAATTTCATTTTAACCGCTTCCCTTACCAATTTTTTTGAAAAAAAAATGCAAAAAACCCTCATTTTTTTTTACAATCACATTTCATCATTTGCATTTAGCTAGTTAATTACAAAACTTGCAAAAAACTGCCAATCAAATGTTATGTATAATATAATTATATATAATTTATTATATTATATAAGAATATTTTCTTTATTTTTGAGATTTTGGTCGAGTAAAAACGTGATAAAACAAATCGTAGTGTCAAATTATGCCACGCCCGAGTTTTCTCGGGATAATAATTAATTGTGATATATACGAATCCAAGATAACTCGGGATAATTAGGGAACAGATAACCAGGTTCCGTTTACGCAAAATTTACTGTGCAAAGTACAGTAAAACTCGTGAAAAATAAATTTCTAGGAGCAACAAAAATTACTTTTAGACAGGTTTCCGTCTAGGCTGGTAGATTTTCGTAAGGTATTCGTTCGTAATGGAGCATACAAATTTTCAGTTATAGACAGGTTTTGTCTTCAAAGATTTTACCGTGTTAAGTTCCACTGGAAGCAGACTAATAAATAACATGGAACTAAAAGAAACTAATAAATCAATTACATTTAAAAAATCAAAAAACCCGACTGCGTAAAAAGCGAACTAATTAATTATTTCTCATCAGTGTGAAACTATTTTTTATATTACTTACCTATTTTTTTTTTTTTTTTTTTTTTTACTTGTATTGATGACTTTTAAGTTGTGTTTAATTGTTAGTTCCTATCTATAAACACTGTTTTGATGAGGCCTATAGATGTCTATGATGGTTAGAGTTGCAGTAAAGCTAGAGATCCTACCTACACAACTTCCAGTTGTATAATATTTAAATGGAGCTTCTGATTGTAAAATAGTCAATGAAACATCGCCTTCATTTTGAAAGACCTATCCAATGATATGTCACTCAATAGGGTGAGTAAAAAAATTTTTTCGTCTCTACCGCCATTTTGTATTTTACGGCCGCCATTTTGAATTTATAACCTAGCCTATAACCATCGGACGGTTAAGACGAATCGATAGAGACTTCATTCATTAAAATTCATCCAGCCGTTGGGATGTTTTGAGGGTATAAAGAAATCCACATACACAGATACGCGTGAAACACATAACCCTTCTTTTCAGTCGGGTAAAAAGAATGTGTGCATCATGAAATATTGGGATTTTTGACGACCCGGCGCACTGGTTACGCGGGACAGGTCTCAGGGCCCCTGGAAATCTGCACATCCCACGTAAATAGGGAAACCTGGCAACACTAAACTCAATACAAAGAACCACAAGAAAGAAAAATCATGCGCCAAGTATAGATTATGAAACACTTTCCACACATATAGAATACTATAACAAAACTTCACAGTTTACTAAGGTGAAAAATGACGACTAAATGAACAGATTGGAAAACGCAGAACGCATTTGAATACCCGATTTCTGCTTTACCATGAGTAGTCGTTAAAATATACATTTTTTCTTTTACAACCCTGTATATGATGTACAGATATGTATCTACAGATGTGTATCTACAGATATATGTATGCATACTACATAGTATTGTAAAAGTTAGTTCAGTTTAACCGCATAGCACAGTTGAAAATTGCCACTCAGCAATTTCCGCCAATAAACGGATGTTGTTGAGTACTTTTGTGCGACCCTGTATATGATGTATAGAATTTATACACACCAAGTAATATTAAAAAAAATAGTTAAATTTCAAAACGCATACCACAAGTGAAAACGGACTTCCAGCATTTATTGTTCGCACGCTTCAATAATTCGATTATTGCTCATTTTTTTCTATAGCCAAATTCTTCTGTGTGTCCCTGTAAATAAACGATAAGTTCTATGAACACCGTATTCCTAAGTAATAACCTTATAGTACACCTCAGTGATGTGTATCAATTTCAATATGTTTAAAATACTGTAATATCATTAAAATACACAGCAAAGGATTTTCCCCATAGACCGTAATGTAACAGAATTGTTTTGAGTGACCCTGCAAATGAACTGTAAATGCTACATACTTCATTTTCTATACCGAACATGCTCCATGCCATTGTGAACCCCAATAACATATCTATTTCATGGCAATCGGACAATATTTACGCGAGTAGAGCACGAACAGATAGAATTCATAAACACTTTTCAGCTATGTTCGAAAGTGTTAAAAATAACAAAATTGTCAATGAAAGCAAAAAAAAAAAAGTAAAAACTTAACCCTGAAGTGATATCGTGTGTATATGTGCGATGTTCGTTGTCATTTTCTTCGTTTTCCTCATCAAATCGTTACCAAAAGCCAATTGCCCTCTCTAAACCTTAGTCGTGCTGTTGAACACATGACGATCATCAACAAATCTAAAAACAGCTCAAAAGTTACATGGAGAGATGAACTCATAAACACGCGACCGTTGTAGGGTTAACAACAATACAGAATATGTTGTCTCCGACATAAAAATAGACCTTTTATTGATTGGATCTCGGTTAATTTCCACATATTTTTGTAAAATGTTTTCATGATTTAAAAAAAATTACAAAATTATGTTCTCTCAAACTAAAATAATCAAAAATCACATTTGAGAGGAAAAGGAAACTGAAGTTATACTTAATCAAATGTCGGTTTAAAATAAATACATTACGACGAATAAAATACATTCCATTATGATATTAATCTTTCAGGTGCGTGAAATATAACATACAATAAAACATCGTGAAATATTCCAACCTTATACTTTTATTTTTAATAACGGAAATGAACCGCCTAAATAAATTTGAAAAGTAGAACCGATAATGTAATCTCTTGATGTGCAAGGCAGTGTGTAAATACTTAAAAATGCAGCACTGATGCACCGTGTACATTTGCGGCGAATTCGTGCTTCATTAATTAGTGTTTTAATGCATCAGTGCAGCATTAAGAATCGTTGACTGTGCAAAACTGCCAAATGTGTGGAACGAACTTGATAACAGATTAGGTGTTTGTCGAGTTAGGAAAGGTTAGCACATCGAACAATTATAACTGAAAAAAGAAAACTTGAAATGTTCTTCTTTATTTTCATACAACACTCATCATAATATGTGTAATAGTTTTGAAAATACATTTTTTTAAAATACGGTCATTCATTTGTGCCAACCTTGTATAATAAAAAGGAATGTAAATTTACAGACCATTCCTATCATTGGTTTGGGAGATTTGGTGAATTGTTTCTAACTCTGTATAATAAAAAGGAATGTAAATTTACAGACCACTCCTATCATTAGTTTGGGAGATTTGGTGAATTGTTTCTAACTGTATTATAAAACAGAAAAGTGCCCAGTTAAACTGATGGCATTGAGCTCACAGTCAATTCACACAAATTGTATATTATACTCTTACTTCAAAGAATAATGCCTTTCGAAAAATAAATTAAGGAGGGAATTAGCCTTCTCCCCCCCCCCCCCCCCGTTTCGCATCTTTATGCTTAACCAATGAGCCTTCAAATCTCATCAGGGAAGCGCCTTATCAGAATAAACGGTATACCAAATTTGAAGTAAATCGCATAGAAAAACCTATTTATCTAAATTAAGGGATGTTAGACCCCCGTTCTCCCTTTTATACTTAACAAATGAACTTCCAAATCTAATCAGGGAAGCGCCTTATAATAATAAACTGGTATACTAAATTTGAAGCAAATCGGATTGAAAAACCCATTTATCTAAATTAACACTTTCAGGGGCAAAACATTTTCAATGCTAAAGTGTTGAAATAAATGAATGGCACCGGAATTTACTAACAAATTTATTTGAAAATTAAAAAAAGGCTTTATTTCAAATACATATTAAATGACAAACATTTTACCAAAATTCTGGTGCCAGCCTGGCGTTTGTGAATTAAAATTATGTGGTTTCATAAACATACCACAGCCCTAAAATGGTTAAGAGGGTGTTAGCCCCCCGTTCCCCCTTTTATATTTAACAAATGAACCTCCAAATCTAATCAGAGAAGCGCCTTATCAGAATTAACCGGTATGCCAAATTTGAAGCAAATCTGATAATTCTGCATTAAAACCCCATTAATCTAAGTCAAGGGGAGATTAGGCCCCCGTACCCCTCTTTATACTTAACCCGGGAGAACTCGCTAGTGAGAATGCCCAATTGCTTTTCTTTTACTTTACATTCATATAATATGAACTTTTTTTGGTTGGCTTAGTACTTTTATTCACAAAATAGGTAAAATAATTGAAAAACATTTTGAAATTTTAATTAAAATGAAAAATGATTTAAATAAGAGTCTTAAAAAAGTACGACTGTGATAGAAAATCTCATGCAGCGAATTCTCCCGGGTTAACCAATGAACCCCCAAAACTAATCAGAGAAGCGCCTTATAAAAATGAACCTAGAAAAAAATTTGAAGCAAATCGGATATTTCTACCAAGAGTTATCACGTTACGTACGTACGTACATACATACATACAGAACCTGCGGGCACATAAGCTATCAGGCTTTGAAAAGCCTGTGAGCTAATAAACAAGTGGGTAAGTGTGATCACAGATAGCACAGAGGGTTTCGTTTAATATTCATTTCAAAACACTTTATCCTTTTGAAAAATCTGTTAGTTCCACATTTCGCAACCAGGGGCGCACTCTATTCTAAACAAATCTCTATCCGAACGAAACTCCGTTTTGCATACTATCCGTATATATATTAGTCGAAGGGATTGGGCCCATAGCACCCGAGATAAGTAGGCGCCCCTGGCGGTAAAAAAGTGGAACTCAAATATGTAAGGCTATGGTGCATAATATGAAAGAATGGTCAAAGGGGTGCCGGCAAAAGTTGGAAAAGTGCTCCCCGGGTGAAAAGACCGGAGGTTAGAAAAATTGCTTAAAATATACGTTAGAGCACGAAGGAGTAAATAATATAAGACTTTTTGAAAATTTTATGATTTGTCGTGTGGTCTGAGGTATTCAGCTATACGTATTAAAAAATTCATCTCTCCAACTTAATTAGGGCTCTCTTAGAAAGAATTGCTTAAAATACATATGTGGTAGCTCAAAGGGTTAAACGTAAGACTTTTTCAAGATTTAATAATTTGTCGCCTGGCCTCAGGTGTTCTGCTATAATAAGCATGCAAAATTTCAAATCTCCAATTTAATAAGGGTCTCAGTTAGGAAGAATTGCTTAAAACACGCATGTGGGAGCCCAAAGGGTTAAATGTACGACTTTTTCAAATTTCTATGATCTGTTGCATGATGGTGTTCAGCTATAAGTATGCAAAATTTCACGCCTCCCACCTAATTAGGGGCTCACTTAGAAAGAATTGTTTAAAATACACATGTAGGAACCCAAAAGCTTAAATGTACGACTTTTTCAAAATTTTATGATTTGCCGTTTGATGTGTGATGCTCAGTTATAAGTATGCAGAATTTCACGCCTCCAACCTAATTAGGGGCTCACTTAGAAAGAATTGTTTAAAATACACATGTTGGAGATCAAAGGGTTAAATGTACGACTTTTTGAAAATTTTATGATTTGTCGTTTGATGCGAGGTGCTCAGCTATAAGTATGCAAAATTTCACGCCTCCAACCTAATTAGGAGCTCACTTAGAAAGAATTGTTTAAAATACACATGTGGGAGCCCAAGGAGTTAAATGTACGACTTTTCAAAATTTTACGGTTTGTCATTTGATGTGAGGTGTTCAGCTATAAGTATGCCAAATTTCTCACCTCCAACGTAAATAGGGTGTCACTTAGAAAGAATTGTTTAAAGTACACATGTGGGAGCCCAAAAGGTTAAATGTACGACTTTTTGAAAATTTATGATTTGTCGTTTGATCTGAGGTATTCAACTATAAGTATGCAAAATTTCACGCCTCCAACCTAATTAGGGTTCACTTAGAAAGAATTGTTTAAAATACATATGTGGGAGCTCAAAGGATTAAATGTACGACTTTTTCAAAATTTTATGATTTGACGTTTGATGTGGGGTACTCAGCTATAAGTATGCAAAATTTCACTCCTCCAACCTAATTAGGGTTCACTTAGAAAGAATTGTTTAAAATACACATGTGGGAGCCCAAAGGGTTAAATGTACGACTTTTTCAAAATTTTATGATTTCTCGTTTGATGTGGGGTATTCAGCTATAATTATGCAAAATTTCACACCTCCAACCAAAATAGGGGCTAACTTAAAAAGAATTGTTTAGAATGCACATGTGGGAGCCCAAAGTGTTAAATGTACAACTTTTTGAAAATTTTATGATTTGTCGTTTGATGTGAGGTATTCAGCTATAAGTATGCAATATTTCACTCCTCCAACCTAATTAGGGTTCACTTAGAAAGAATTGTTTAAAATACACATGTGGGAGACCAAAGGGTTAAATGTACGACTTTTTCAAAATTTTATGATTTGTCGTTTGATGTGAGGTATTCAGCTATAAGTATGCAATATTTCACTCCTCCAACCTAATTAGGGTTCACTTAGAAAGAATTGTTTAAAATACACATGTGGGAGACCAAAGGGTTAAATGTACGACTTTTTCAAAATTTTATGATTTGTCGTTTGATGTGAGGTATTCAGCTATAAGTATGCAATATTTCACTCCTCCAACCTAATTAAGGTTCACTTAGAAAGAATTGTTTAAAATACACATGTGGGAGCTCAAAGGGTTAAATGTACGACTTTTTCAAAATTTTATAGTTTGTCGTTTGATGTGAGGTATTCAGCTATAAGTATGCAAATTTTCACGCCTCCAATGTAATTAGAGGTTCACATAGAAAGAATTGTTTAAAATACACATGTGGGAGCCCAAAGGGTTAAATGTATGACTTTTTCAAAATTTTATGATTTTTCGTTTGATCTGAGGTGTCCATCTATAAGTACGCAAAAGTTCATGCCTGCAACCTAATTAGGGGCTCACTTAAAAAGATTTGTTTAGAATACACATGTGGGAGTCCAAAGGGTTAAATATACAACTTTTTGAAAATTTTATGATTTGTCGTTTGATGTTAGGTATTCAGCTATAAGTATGCAATATTTCACTCCTCCAACCTAATTAGTGTTCACTTAGAAAGAATTGTTTAAAATACACATGTGGGAGCCTAAAGGGTTAAATGTACGACTTTTTCAAAATTTTATAGTTTGTCGTTTGATGTGAGGTGTTCAGCTATAAGTTTGTAAAATTTCACGCCTCCAACCTAATTAGAGGCTCACATAGAAAGAATTGTTTGAAATACACATGGGGGAGTCCAAAGGGTTAAATGTACGACTTTTTAAAATTTTTATTATTTGTCCTTTGATGCGAGGTATTCAGCTATAAGTAGGCAAAATTTCACGCCTCCAATCTAATTAGAGGTTCACATAGAAAGAATTGTTTAAAATACACATGTGGGAGCCCAAAGGGTTAAATGTACGACTTTTTCAAAATTTTATGATTTGTCGTATGATGTGTGGTGGTCATCTATAAGTATGCAAAATTTCAAATCTCTAACATGTGTAGTTTCTGAGAACGGGCTCTGTGACGGACAGACGGGCAGACAGACAGAGGAGCGGGACGAATAGGGTTTCGTCAGATGAACGAAACCCGAAAAAGAATGTAAATTTACAGACTAGTGATGGGCGATTTCGATTTTTTTAATCGATTTAATCGATACTATGGCCAACTCGATTTAATCGATACTATGAATTTTTTAATCGATGTCTCTAAGACAAAATAAGTTAATATCATTTTCATTTTCCTTCAAAAATTGAAGATAAAGTAGTTGGATGTGCCGATCCCAAAACTTTCATCTGCCTCATAAATGTTAAAACTTCAAAATTCGCTATCACGGTGTCAAATTTAAATGATAACATATGCGCATCATGAGGATTCAAAAAGCATAGGTTCGTTGATGTATGTGCCTTTTAAAAGAAAATATAAGCATTGCATTTTCCTAACAAGTCATTGAATTTCGGCTCACACCCTCTTAGGCTAATGTCAGACAAACGTCTTTTTGCACGCTTTTTTCGCTCTTACGCTATCCCTACACCTTCGCTAGCATGTGTAGGGACGGTGTAAGAGCGAAAAAAAAGCGTGCAAAAAGACGTTCGTCTGATATTAGCCTAGATGTCCACAACGGAAAATCCCAATTCAAAGAGCATAAAAGTGACAGCTGTTGGGCAGTATACATCCAAGCCTGATAAGGATCTATTTATCTGAAAGTGTAACAGAATATGAAGTTTGATTAAATTCCGTACATTAGTTTTGAGATATGGCTATCACGAATATCATGCAAAAAAAACAGTATAGCAGCGCAGCCTGTTACATGATTAACACGAAAAACTCAGGAACAACTTATGTCAATGATACATAATATTAAGTTTGATGAAATTCCGGTCATTACTTCTTGAGATATTATCGCTAATATCTTGTAAATTCTGAAAAACAGTGTTAAATTCAGGGGCTGGTACTGGTGGACAACCCCCCCCCCCCCGGAACATTGAAATTTCCCTCATGAAGATTTCAGATTTTATGCTTAAGGGACAAAAGTCCAATCCCACCCCCCACCCCCGAAACTCTAGAATGTCCCTCTCCAGAACCATAGAAATCCCTCCCGGAGAAAAATGTCTGAATTCAACACTGCTAAAAAAATGCAGCATGGCAGCACAACCTGTTATATCATTTACCCGAAAACCTAATCCTGAACAACTCATGACAGAATATTGTTTGATGAAATTCCGTTCATTAGTTCTTGAGATATGATCCCTAAAATCGTTTAAATCCAGAAGAACGTGTTGAATTCCGGAGGTAGGCCGGAGGTACATGCGCCCCCGCCACCCCACCCTGTGCAACATTCAAATGTCCCCCAGAAGGTTTGAGATTTTATGCTTAATGTACAAAAGTCCCTCAGAACTGTCCCTCTTTGGATCCGCAGAAATCCCTCCCGGAGAACATTGTCTGAATTCAACACTGCTGATAAAATCTGCATAACAACGCCCCCTGTTGGGCGATTTACACCGAAATCTAATATGCAACAATTTATGCCAACGTCTAACTGAATGTGAAGTTTGATGAAAACCCGTGCATTAGTTCTTGAGATAGAGCTATTGCGAAAATCGGAAAAATGCAGCATAGCAGCGCCACCTGTCGGTAGATTTACATCAAAAGGTAATCAGCACCAATTTATATGAACGTCTAATTGAATCTAAAGTTTCAACAGATTCCATGCATTAGTTCTTGAAATAGACCGCCCACAATTTTTTTGTCAGAGACAAACAAATAGACAGACTGACAGACAGACAATGTATAAAAATAGTCAAATCGTATTCCAGACAAGATCTTCTAAAACTATAAATCCTTCGAAAACCGGAAGTCGAAATTTTTCACGAATCCAACGCTTTCTTTTTCTGAAGACAAAAGAAAGCAAGAAAAAATGATCGCATCGATTCTGCCCGTAAATTAAGATCAGAAATGGCGAATCGATTCAGTTCAGATTCGATGCCGATGTCGATCTTTAGATGCGGGCAGAATCGCTATATTTTGATTTACTTCAATTTTTTAGATTCGGGCGAATCGATTCAGTTCAGATTCGATGCCGATTTTTAGATGCGGCTGAAATCGTTATATTTTGATTTACTTCAATTCAAATCGCATCGCGCATGATCCACGATTCGGGTTGAATAAATTCCTCCAATTTTACTGTTTTAGTGGCAGAATTGCTGTAAAATTTTGTATAAGAGCCTTTTTTTTTTTTTTCTTTCTAGGTTCAGTGTTGAATGGCGGGTTGATTTCTTGACTGCTCCGATCGGAATAAGGGGGGGGGGGGGGGATTTTAGAGTTCCGTAAGGGGGGATGCACATTTTTCCATTAAAAAGCATAAAATCTCAAAACTTTCGGGAGGGACATTCCAATGTTCCCCCGGGTCACCCCCTGAATTCAATACTAGGTTAAATCGTTATACTTTTGTTTAGAAGCCTAGTTATTCGGGTTACTAGTTTATTATGTTGTATTTTTCAAGTTCATCCCTTCTAATCCTTTCCGCCCCCCACCCCCCTTCCTCGCCAATCTTAATTTACAGGGCCGTTCAAAATATGCATGCTATTTTAAAAATGCCCAATTCTCGTTCTATTTTATTATAAATCCACATTTTGAAATCTTGACCAAAGATACATTTGAGGTCGCTCCTCCCACCGTTTGAGACTTACCTGCCCCCCGGGGGGCATATTTATTGTTTCTTCCAAACCATCTCTTGTAACATATTGTTGGAAAGCTTTTAACGTCCTCTTTTATTTTCTGTCCTTCCTCCCCCCTCCCTCGTTACACGTTCTTGGCACTTTTTAGCTCACAGGCTATCAAAGCATGTGATTTAATGCGCCCGTCGGTATTGTATGTATGTATGTATGTACGTAACGCGATAACTCTTGATAGAAATATCCGATTTGCTTCAATATTTTTTCTATGTTCATTCTGCTAAAGCGCTTACCTGATTAGTTTTGGGGGTTCATTGGTTAAGTATAAAGGGGGGAACGGGGGCTAGTCCCCCCCCTTAACTTAGATAAATAGGTTTTTCATGCAGGATTATCAGATTTTCTTCAAATTTTGGTATACCGGTTAATTTTGATAACGAGTTTCTCTGATTATATTTGAAGGTTCATTGTTATAGTCTAAAGGGGGGAGGGGGGAACGAGAGGATAATACTCTCCTTAATTTAGATAGATGGGTTTTGCTATCCGATTTACTTCAAATTTGGTATACCAGTTTATTCTGATAAGGCGCTTCCCTAATTAGATTTGGAAGTTCATTGGTTAAATATAAAAGGGAAAACGGGGATAATACCGCCTTAATTTAGATAAATGGGTTTTTGAATCCGATTTGCTTCAAATTTGGTATACCAATTTATTTCGATAAGGCGCTTCCCTGATTACATTTGGAGGGTCATTGGTTAAATATAAAGAGGGGAAACGGGGAGGGGCAATTCCCCCCTCCCTTTAGTTTATTTTTCGAGGGGCATTATTCTTTGAAATAAGAGCATAATATACAGTTAGTGTGAATAGCCTGTGAGCTCAATGCCATCAGTTTAACTAGGCACTTTTCTTTTTAGCTCACAGGCTATCAAAGCCTGAGAGCTAATGTGCCCGCAGTTTCTGTATGTATGTATGTATGTACGTACATACGTAACGCGATAACTCTCGATAGAAATATCCGATTTGCTTCAATTTTTTTCCTAGGTTCATTCTCATAAGGCGCTTCCCTGATTAGTTTTGGGGGTTCATTGGTTAAGCATAAAGGAGGAGGGTACGGGGGATATCCCCCCCCCCCACTTAGATAAATGGGTTTTTCATGCAGAATTATCACATTTGCTTCAATTTTGGTATACCGGTTAATTCTGATAAGACGCTTCCCTGATTAAATTTGGAGGTTCATTATTTAAGTATAAAGGGAGGAACAGGGGCTAACCCCCCTTATCTTAGATATATGGGTTTTTCTATCTGATTTGCTTCAAATTTTGTAACTAGTTTATTCTGATAACGCACTTCCCTGATGAGATTTGGAGGCTTATTGTTTAAGTATAGAGATGTGACGGGGGGGGGGGGGGGCGATTCCCCCTTAATTTATTTTTGAAAGGCATTCTTTGAAGTAAGAGTATAAAATACAATTAGTATGAATAGGCTGTGAGCTCAATGCCATCAGTTTAACTCGATACTTTTCTTTTTTATTTATTATTGTTTCAGTGAGTGCACTCTGCATATCAACGAATGAGTCAATAACTGTTTATGGTTTTTAGATTACTGCTGGGGGAAAAAAAAGAAAAAAAAAACATATAATCAAGGAATGTACTTTTATTTATTTGTTAACCAGAGAAAAATATGTTATTTCATTCTTAATGGCTTTAGGATGTGAACTTTTTTTTCTTTTTTTCTTAACAGCTAAATATTTGGTAAACATTAAAAAGAAAGATATTTATAAACTGTAAATGAGATAAGGAGATACATATTTTAAAAAGGGAAAGAAATTTTAGTTAAATATATTATTAAAAGGAGAAATTTGATTATTAATTGGGGGATAATTAGTATGTGATACTTGGTTAATTACATTCATCACAGCTATTTTAAAAGAAGATTTGCAATATTTGCATTTCCCCCACACTTATAGAAGACCCTAAAAAGACTGAAAAAACATTTAAGTTTTTAAATAAATTTAGAGCCTTCAAAATTTCGCTCATCTGCGCATTTTTAAGAATGACGTTTATAGGAAGAAAGTCCATAGTTGTTTAGGTCCATAGTCCATGTTTGGTTGAAGGAAATAAAAGTTAGAGTAGAAAGTACATCTTTTCCGGATGAAAAAAAAAAAAAAAAATCATTTCTTTCTCTTTTTTTTATCTGACCGAGATCTTTTTTTAAAGATAAATTTAAATATAATATAAATTATTATCAAAATTACATCTTAAAAATAATAATTTTAAAAGTTAAAAAACCTTATTTTTTGACTCGAAGGTCTGTAGTAGCTTACTTCTGGGCCGCTAACATTGTCTATGGCCCACATAAATGGAGGTGAGGGATAGTCGTTACGGCCCTGTTGATTCGCTACGTTTTGGAATTACAGTAAATTCTGTCTAAGGCGGACTCTGTATAAACCGGTAATCTGCCTACCGTGGAAATTTTTTCAAGTCCCGGCGAACCCATAGAAAATTACATTAATTCATGCTGCACAAGGCGGAATCTGTCTGACGCGGAAACGGAAAGGATTTTAAGGTCCCACCGAAACCAAAATGTTGCATAAGGCGGAAAAAGGATAATTTAAAAAAGAAAAGCGTTTTGTTTATTAAACTTTAAAACTGATAAGTCAAATAACTCAATGTCGAGCATGTTAGCTAAAATTCCGTAAGCTTTTAAAAAAGTTAATTCAAAAGAACAGAAACTTTAAATTTTAAGGAATTTATGCTTATGCCATTTTTTCATATGCAAAATTGCATCTAAAAGTTAATATTTCTAGTAAAATGAACATTTATGAAAATGATTACGTATTTTCGAAAGTACAATATATTATACTTTAAGATTGTACTCAAATTCAAAATTATAGCGTTTTTTCTCATTCTCGAAGTTTTTTTTTTTTTTTTTTTTTTTTTTTGGTGTGTATAAACTTCCAGTATGAATGTATTACAGCAGTACTAAGAAATTGAATAAAGTTTCTCATTTATCTTTAAAAAGACAAAGGATCTTTCAGAATTTCAGTTTTCAACCGATTTTCTAGTCAGGAGAATCAATAAATGATCGTCATCTTCCAGGGATTTTTTTTTTTTTTTTTTTTTTTTGGGGGGGGGGGGGGAGCTTTTTTGCATAAGCCGGAATATTGTCTACCACGGAAATTTTTCTCAGTCCCGACCGATTCCGCCTTAGACAGAGTTTACTGTACTATTTTTCAGCTTATCTGTGTGAATCTGTGAACATCGAAATATCGATTCAAGTATCGATAATAGAATTTGGGAATATTGCGATCGATTCTGTTTTATACGATGTCGATTTTAATCGATTCTCAAATTTTCCAGAATCGCCCATCACTATTACAGACCATTCCTATCATTAGTTTGGGAGATTTGGTGAATTGTTTCTTTCTGTAGCCTAAGGGAACTGTCATCTATTGTGTTTCGATAAATGTTTCGTGGAGTGTTTCGGGATAAATAGGTTGGACGAGGCACAGCGATTACCCAGTAACCAGCAACTTTGTACCAGGCGCGGATGCAACTCTCCAGTTAGATGGTCATCATATCACTTCTAGAGAAGGAGAAGTCATATTTTCTGATTGGATCATTTAAAAAATATCATTCTACAATTACATAGTAAAATTGTGCTAGCTTGGGAAATGTTCTTGGTTCAGAGGACGTTCCTTCGGATACACGATTACGTTTAAGGGGACGGCGGACGTTAATTTTTTTTTCATCAAAGAGATATGAAATTTTGTGGAAATATACATTTAACCATAAGTATATACCGGATGTCCTAAAAAGGACTGACTGATTTTAAAATTCATTAATTTGCAAACGGTGACAGATATTTAAAAAATTCTTGCAGGAGCGTTATGTATGATCTCAGGAGTTTTTTTACTGTTATTCTCGAATTTATTTCGAATTACAAACAATAGATGGCGCTGCGATCAATATGCGCTAAATCCAGGCCCATTTTTGTTACTTCATGACTCACTCAATACATTTTAATCTCCTTTTGGCATGGGAGAAGAGAAAGGCCAAAAAATTCAGCATGAATTTTGTGCCTATTGCTTGTAGCGCCATCTATTGTTTGTAATTCGAGCTAAATTCGAGAATCACGGTAAAAAAAAAAAAACTCCTGACATCATACATAACTCTCCTGCAAAAATGTTTTAAACATGTGTCACTATTTGCGACTTATTAAATTTTAAAATCAGTCAGTCCTTTTAAGGACACCCGGTAAAACAACTTAAAAGAAATTTCCAATCTTATTATAATTTTAAGAATTTTTATAAAAATTAAAATTTTAAAACGAAATTTTAAAATGCTGCATGCGTCATAGTCATTGAGATATTTCCTCGGTTTTCCATTTTAATACCTTAAAACTCAATTACAAACAAATCTGTGTATCGGTTTTTTAATCTCTTGAATAGATTAAGCTAAATAATGCTATAAAAAGTGATAAAATATCTTTACTTAGATTGACGAACGTTTTATCGCACAAACGGTGACATTTTCAAAACCATTCATGATAGAAATATTTTTACAAAATTTAAAAACAATTTTGTTTTTTAATTGGAACAAAAAGTTAAATTTAACCCTCTGCTGTTGCCACCGCCAAAAGGACGCCAGAATTACGCACATACACGTTTTCCCTTTATAATATCGATAGATAGTGTATGTACAGTCAGTCACTTTGGAAGAAATTGTTGCAAGTAGCATTTTCAGCTCACATCACGGAGGAAAGAGATAGATGGAGATGCATTAATACCATAAAAACGGTTTGCAATATAATGCGCGTTGTCGCTCAAATTTAAATGCTCTCATTCGGCCCAAACAAAAGAAGCACATGGAACAGGTACTGAATTCTTCGACATCACTCGCGCATTTTTTCTCAAAATGAAAATTATCTGCTTATATTTAAGCATTTAAAGTAGCATTTCATTGTACAGTAGAACCTCTTTTATCCGAAACTTTCGATTAACCGAAATCCATTTTAAAGCTTTTTTTTACTATCACATTCCTTGTGTGCAGAATCCATTTTGAAAGCTTTTTTTTCTTTTTTAACTACCATATTCCTTGGGTGCCAGCGGTCCTTTCCGAACTACGAGTACATATAAATATTTTCGATCCCCTTTCTTAGAGTAACTTTGAATTTAACTTGAGCTCCCGTAAGCTGCGGAATGGAACGAAGAGAAAGAACAAATTAGCAATTCTGAAGCTCTTGAATATTTTGCAAAAGGTTTGGCATGGCTGAAGCAGCAGAAAGACTGTGATACTGGTGAACTAATAATATTAAAAAACTCCGTGATAGAGCTCCAAAGCAAAGACAATCGAAACTGCGACAAACAAAACATTTTTTCAAACCCTTGTGATATATGTAAAAGGTACTTAATTTCAAAATTAAAATTCAGGTAATTTATTTTTGTTTCAATTTTACTATTGCTTTATTTTTATTAAGCACTTGTTACCATAATACGAAATACTGCATATATATTTCTCCTTACTCTTAAAATGGAAGTATTCTCGATTATCCGAAAGAAGGTCGGTCCCAATTACTTCGGATAATCGAGGTTCTACTGTATTATGAATTAAAGACTGCATTAATAAAAGCCTTCTTCTTTTATGCGAAAGCATGTGGTTGCGTTTGGGTTGAACGTAGCGGATTTTAGGGATCATCCCTAGCCACCACACTTCATCTATATTCTTTCTCTTTACTTTATGAACTAAAATATCTTGCCTATTATCATATTCTATTCACTTCAAATCTATAACTTTTAATCACCACAAAATACTTATGGGTGTCATGGAACATTTAGAACATTCTATGTATTTAAGGGGGTCCGGAACACAAAAATCTTCAAATTTTCAATATTTTTTTTTATTGGATTAAAAATTTCTCTGCAGTTTTCTGCTTAATGTTTCTATCTTAATTAGAATAGGAAATATTAATTTTTTCGTTTTGGTTTGTTTTCAAAATCTACCTTTCAAGCTACGGTTGTCAAGGAAACGACTTCTTATGAAATTGCGTTTTTCTTCATGGTGGGTTTTTTCACCATTTGTCATATTTAAATTGTTATAAATCAAGAACCGTTACAGATAAATGGTTCATACTTTGAACATGTTTTTTTCAATAGCTTTACTTTAAGTTAGATTCAGCAAATAAAAATACAAAAATTACTTTTGAAAATATGATTTTTTTTTTAAAGTTACATAATTTTTTTTCTAATTTCTAATTTAAATATTTTAATTTTTTTTAAATTAATATTTTTTAAAATGCTGAATCTAAATTAAAATTTATATATTTCTGTTTATTTAAATGAAAACAAAATGAAATTCTATAAATAATATTTCGAGTTATAACGATTTTAAACTGCCCCACTTTTTTAACAAAATTTAAATTAAATTTTTTTTTTATATATTATGAGAAGTTTTATCATGCGATTTTGTTTACAAATCATATGGTTAAGCATCACAAAAAATTTCAAAATTTTAACTCAATAAATAATTTTTTTTTTGAAAATGTGTCCCGGACCCCCTTAAGAAGAAAATCAGAGACTGCAGCGATACTTACTTCAACTTCTGTTAAGTTGTTTCCTAGAAACTGTGGAACAACTGCTAAGTTCTTTGAACTGCAGTCAGCAAATACGAAAGGAGCATTTCCATTGTCAGTACACTTATATGAGCACATGTCTGGCCAGTTTAACTCATTCTGTATGCTAACTCCAAAATCAGGTTTTGAACAGGTACCAATATCAGTCGGAATAGAGCTTGCATTGAGTTGACGTATAAATAGTTGAAAGAGACAGTCACATTTGATGGGGTTATCTGTTGAAAGAAAGCTGCACTTAGTTGCTGTTCAGTTAAAACTAAATCTTGTTTCAATAATTTTACCATAATCATCGAGCAGTTATGTAAATCGACAAAAAACTCGTATGTGTGTCAAACTGTAAATTAGATAATATTACATCTAACATCGCATTACATTACACATCACTGTGTTAACATAATTACGAGTAACATGAACATAAAAACTTGACATGAAATTTCAAAAATAACTTGAATAAACATTAATGCATGAGTGTAGTTCCAAAATATAAAATAGACTAACATCACATTACAATAGCCATCACTGCATAAATATAATTATGACCAACTTAAAGTTCAAAATCTTATTCATTTTTATCAAACTTAGAAAATAGTACAACAAACATTGATGCATCAGTCAAATATAGTAACTGAGATAATGTGATCGACATTACATCTGACACTACAAGACACTACGCAATCCTATATAATTGCATTTATTACCTGGACTCTCGTTTAGCAGAAAACATCTTTAAACTTTACCCGGTTATGTCGCCGTAATTTGACTTAAAACATTTGACTTGACTCACATAAAAATTTAATTAGAGAATAAATGGAAATTTTATTAAGAAAAGATGAAGTACGTAATGACAATATGTCATATAATATTCCAAAACTTAGGTTAAATATCCTTAGAAACATTTAATTTTGAGTTGCGCAGTTCATCGATATTTTCACATATAGATGGCGACAGAGTATTTATATTATCGTCATATCTAAACAGATGGTGCCAGTAAAATCTAATTTCTCTGTCTTCGGGCCCATTGGTTATTTCCCCCCATGAGTATGATTTTCTGTCGGGCGGAGTTTTGACATTACTGATCCAGCTTAGTTTATTTACACTCCTGAGGAAGGCCACGGAAGTGTGCTGAAACTGTAGAATGAATATTTTAATTTGTTTTTAATGTTTTAATCTATATTAAATATTTATACACCAATATAGCAAACTATTTACGGTTTGTTCACATTTCACTTATTTAAATTTTAATAATCCATGGTGTAATAGTCCAAAACTGTTTGCATCCTACATAATAACTTTTAAAAAATGGATAAAAAATTCTCTATTCTAAAAAAAAGGTAACTAACGCTGTCATCGCCGATGTAAATTAATTTGTTGTGACCGGGGTTTTTCTTCGTTAATATTAAGAAAACCACTGCATAAGAAAATATGAAAATGGATAGTATTATAGAGAAACGTTTTATAAACACGCTGATAGAAAGTTTTTAAATAGAAGAATTATTTAAAGAGATATTTAATGTTAAAATTGGTCAAGATCGTTCCATTGAAAAAGTTTTATAGGAGCAAAAACTATACATAGGAATTGAATAATTTTTTCTAAGGATAATACATTAGAAGCTCCCGGTGTAAAGACTACATTTTTATAACTAATTTTTTGAGGGTTTATTTTCGTTTTAAATTCAAATTTTCAACACTTCGTGAGATATTTTTTACATATTTTAGAAAACATTATTATTTTTAATTGTTGCCAATTGTAAATACAGCGCAAAGAATAATATTTTAACACGTTCACGCCGGCGTGCATCACAGGTAGGTCATACTCAACTATCCCATCAGGCGGCGTGCATCAGCGATGGGTCACGCTTGACTGTCGCAACAGGCGGCGTGCATCACCGGTGGGTCACACTCGACCGTTCCATTGAAGGCGTGTACTACAGGTGGCACACACTCAACTATGCGATAGACGGCGTTCACTACAGGTGGGTCGCACATGAATATTAGAAAATTCAGTAGTAAAACAATTCATTATTATAAACTTAATACATTCACGAACGAGAATTCTCGTTTTCATTCAAAAATTATAATTGTGTAACGGCGTGGCTTCTACCTTACAGAAAATGCATTTATATCATGTTGTCCATATTTCTTTAGATTGTAAGACATTTTATATTAAATTCGTATATATGTAGTCAATAAAATCATGTCTCTAAGTAATAGACCGAACACGGATGAAATTCTAGGATTATTTAAATTTTGATTCGCATATTAAAATGGAATCGGTCTGTCAAGTCATATCTTGGTGGAAAACACATGAAAACCCAATTTTACTGGTTGACTCGTAGGTTTACCACGGTGTTTCCTTGCTCCTAGTCCTCCATGCTTTCATACCTTTTGGTGCAGAAAAACGCAATGGTAAACCTACGGGTCAGCCGCTAAAATCGGGTTTTCCTCCAAGATATGACTTGGCAGACCGATTGCGTTTTAATATGCGAATCCAGATTTAACTAATCCTAGAATTTCATCCGTGAACTCGATGAGCTGATCGTCTGTGCTGCCGGCTCCCGGTCTATAATATGCTTACTCCTTACGAACCTTCAGACATTCACAATCAACTCTGCTTGTTATATTCGAGTTGAATTTAATAAATATGAGAGGGGCGGGTCCATTACATACAGTGTCTGGATAAGCAACAGTACCGCGCCGCCAGATAAAGCGAAATATGAATTCAAGCGCCGTACAGTGGGACGTTTTGACGATCTAAGTGGACAAAATTATTTCGTTGAAGTTTAATTAATTTTTGCTGTTTTTTTTTTTTTTTTTTTTTTTTTTTTTTTTTTTTTTTTTTTAATGCATCACTAATAAAATACTCAAACAGTGATAAATATTTTGTTATTTAACCACAATGTCCTTAAATAAAAATACAGGGTGCCCACTAAAGTCCGTTCCCACCCACTTAACTGCCGAACGACAGCATCTATATTCATAAACGTGGTGTCTAGATATAGTAAAGGGGCTATGCGCTACTAGATGAGACCGCTTACAGCGCCACCGGGTGCAAAATGGCGGCATTAGCGTTCCTATCGTGAAAACGGTTAGAAATGTGCGATAAAAGTGAATGACGACATCTTGCGAACATGAATGCTAAATGAATCTCGTTCTGAATATAAATCTCGTTTTTGATATAGGAATACTAACTTAGCTGTTTTGAACCAGGTGACACTGAAAGCGGTTTCATCTGGTAGCGCGTAGCGACTTTAGTATACCTAGACGCCACTTTTATGACTATAGCTGCAACCATTTGGTAATTAAAAGCGTGGGAACGACTTTAGTGGGCACCTTGTATAATGCATAACAAATAATGCGTTAAGCATACTTATTTTACAATTAAGTAAAATATAACTTAACGCACACATGTAAATTAACATTTATTTCTTTTTTGTATAGTTGTCTACTCAGAATTGTTCAAGAAATTTGTGTAGTCATCCTGAAAAATAATTTTTTTCAATAAAATCATATTTAAAAAAATTATGTTTTGTAGTACCCTGTAAAACGTACAAATGCTTCCAAAATTATGTTCGGTTGAAAAAGTGCTGTTGCGTGATTAAATAACCTATATAAATTTTATTCAATTTGAAATAAAATTTCTGCATATAGACGGTAATGTATCCAAAATTTGTATCTGTCCCTGTAAAAGAAATACAACTACTACGCACTTTGTTTTCAATTTAAAAAATGCTATTGTGTAACTCAATAACCTATAGTAATTTTGTTGAAATTTAATTAAAATTTCTGCTTTTTAGAAACAATCGTTCTGCGATCTTTTGTGTAGCCCTGTAACAAATGCCTAATTTCTACGTTCGTCAAATTATAATTTAATAGAATTGTCATCGGAAAACACATGTAGGAAAAGTTTCAGCTCAATCAGATAATTGAAAGTGGTTTAAAATTGTCTTGCAAGATTTGAACTAATCTGTGTCATCAGAACTACATATCCTGAACAAAGTTTTAGCTCAATCAGATTATTAAAATTGGTTTAAAATTAACTTGCAACTTTTAATCTAATTTTTTGTGAATCCCTGTAGAAACAGTATCCTAAACAAACTTCTACGTTCTTAAATTATAATAATATTGTATTCTCATTCAAATTACACATGTTTTCATTGTTTCGGCTCAATCAGATAATTAAAAGTAGTTTAAATTTGACTAGCAAGATTTGAACTGAACGTTTGTTTTCAATTTTAAAAATGCTATTGTGTAACTCAATAACCTATAGTAATTTTGTTGAAATTTAATTAAAATTTCTGCTTTTTAGAAACAATCTTTCCGCGATCTTTTGTGTAGCCCTGTAACAAATGCATAATTTCTACGTTCGTCAAATTATAATTTAATAGAATTGTCATCGGAAAACACATGTAGGAAAAGTTTCAGCTCAATCAGATAATTGAAAGTGGTTTAAAATTGTCTTGCAAGATTTGAACTAATCTTTTATGTGGCCCTGTAAAAGAAGCGTAAGTGCTACGTTCCATAAGTTATAATAATATTGCATTGTCATCAGAACTACATATCCTGAACAAAGTTTTAGCTCAATCAGATTATTAAAATTGGTTTAAAATTAACTTGCAACTTTTAATCTAATTTTTTGTGAATCCCTGTAGAAACAGTATCCTAAACAAACTTCTACGTTCTTAAATTATAATAATATTGTATTCTCATTCAAATTACACATGTTTTCATTGTTTCGGCTCAATCAGATAATTAAAAGTAGTTTAAATTTGACTAGCAAGATTTGAACTGAACGTTTGTTTTCAATTTTAAAAATGCTATTGTGTAACTCAATAACCTATAGTAATTTTGTTGAAATTTAATTAAAATTTCTGCTTTTTAGAAACAATCTTTCCGCGATCTTTTGTGTAGCCCTGTAACAAATGCATAATTTCTACGTTCGTCAAATTATAATTTAATAGAATTGTCATCGGAAAACACATGTAGGAAAAGTTTCAGCTCAATCAGATAATTGAAAGTGGTTTAAAATTGTCTTGCAAGATTTGAACTAATCTTTTATGTGGCCCTGTAAAAGAAGCGTAAGTGCTACGTTCCATAAGTTATAATAATATTGCATTGTCATCAGAACTACATATCCTGAACAAAGTTTTAGCTCAATCAGATTATTAAAATTGGTTTAAAATTAACTTGCAAGTTTTAATCTAATTTTTTGTGAATCCCTGTAGAAACAGTATCCTAAACAAACTTCTACGTTCTTAAATTATAATAATATTGTATTCTCATTCAAATTACACATGTTTTCATTGTTTCGGCTCAATCAGATAATTAAAAGTGGTTTAAATTTGATTAGCAAGATTTGAACTGAACGTACATACATGCACTGCAAGTTAATATGATGCTTGTTTATTAATATAAACTTAATGATCTGCAGATGTGTTTTTTTTTTTTTTAATTTTTCAATACTTTCGGAATGGCACTTTGATTTAAAGAAATGCTTACTGCTGAATAATGCTGAATAATATGTTAAAAGTCAAGGTGAAATTTGTAAATAACATCAATGATCATCCAGAATTGCAACCTTTGAAAAAAGCAGTTAAGCAGGTTTAATATCACTTATTTTCAAACAAAAATGGGTTAAATCTGACCTTGACAAACCTGTGACATATGTTCAGCAAACTCATGCTTTCAAATAAAATAGAATAGTCACAGCGTGCTTTCAAACTTAGAGGAAGTTACTGCAACTTTTGAAACTCCCTCCAACCAACTGCGCAAATGGCTTCTTTACGGTCATAATTAATCGACACCTCTGATTTTTTTCGACAAAACTCCTACAGATCTCGATAATATAGACATTCAGCTACCAGTACAGGTGGTTTTGCCAAATTTCGAGATAGTCGGAAAAATGAATTTTGTCCACCTAGATCATCAAAACGTCCCACGGTGCCCCGTCTCACAGCGAAAAACATGAATATCGGCGCCTGCGTGAACGTGTTAAAATAATAATTACATTAATATGCGTTAAAACTGTAAACGGGGGAAATTACGTCATATTTAAATGGCCAAATAATAAATTACCAAACAGTTTAAATTAAAAAATATATTTACACGACACATTTATTTCATATTTCTAGATGATCTTAACTATTTTTGCCAATTCTAAGTTAGTGTAAATAAAAATATTTCCTTTCTAGCAACAAATTTATTTACACGTGAATTTTAAAAGAGAAAGAAAATTTTAAAATAATAAATACGTTAACTCTTAACTGGAAACGTGCCGTCTGTGAGACGGTTGCGTTTACATATCTGTCCTTAATATTTTCTCTCTCCGACATTCAAAACGTATTTTTATGCTGTTATATTAAAAAATTGGTCCTGTTAATGCATTACTATTAAAGATTAAATGGTTAAATTCACTATTTGGTAAATTATTAAGTGTCTTTTCTACACGGGATTTTCACGTTTCCGGTTAAGGGTTAATATACGTTAAAAACCGGCAGTAGAGAATATTACGTCATATTTAAAATGGCTAAATAATAATATTGCCAAACAGTTTAAATTAAAAAATATATTTACACAACACATTTGTTTCACATTTCTAGATGATCCTTTAAACTATTGTTGCCAATTCTAAGGCAGTGCAAATACAAATATTTCCTTTCTAGCAACAAATTTACACGTGAATTTTAAAAGAGAAAGAAAATTTAAAAATAATAAATTAATTAATATGCGTTATATGCCGAAAATGGAGAAAATTACGTCATATTTAAAATGGCCAAATAATAATATTGCCAAACAGTTTAAATTAAAAAATATATTTACACAACACATTTGTTTCACATTTCTAGATGATCCTTTAAACTATTGTTGCCAATTCTAAGGCAGTGCAAATAAAAATATTTCCTTTCTAGCAACAAATTTACACGTGAATTTTAAAAGAGAAAGAAAATTTAAAAATAATAAATTAATTAATTAATATGCGTTACATGCCGAAAATGGAGAAAATTACGTCATATTTAAAATGGCCAAATAATAATATTGCCAAACAGTTTAAATTAAAAAATATATTTACACGACACATTTATTTCACATTTCTAGATGATCTTTTAAACTATTGTTGCCAATTCTAAGGCAGTGCAAATAGAAATATTTCCTTTCTAGCAACAAAAGTATTTTCACGTGAATATTAAAACGAGAAAGAAAACTTTAAAATAATAAATTTAATACGCTTTAAAAGCAGTAAATAGGAGAAATTACGTCCTATTTAAAATGACCAAATAATAATATTGCAAAACTGATTAAATTTAAAAATATATTTTCTCGAGACATTTATTTCATATTTTGAGGTGATCTTTTTAACTATTGTTGTGAGTTCTAAGACAACGCAAATAATATTTCCTTTCTAACAAAAAAATTACTTTTACGTGAATATTAAAAAGAGAAAACATTTTCTACTTCGGTTCCATTTCCCATCTATTTTCCTATTGGCTGCTACCTGCAATCCTCTGTTTTCCTATTGGTCAATAAAACTTTAACTTGAATCGCCATCTCTTCTATATATGTGAGCAAATTTCCGCCATCCTTAGCACTGAGGAAGGTATGCTATATGCTACCGAAACCAGTATGCTTAAAATTTAAAAGTTTTTGGTGCTATTAACGTTGTATTTTTTACGCTTCTAACTTTCTTACAGTTTTGTTAATAAATAAGGGAGACAAAGACTCTGTTTACTTAATTCATTTTATATTAGTTTATTTTCAAATGTTAAACTGATCTTATTTAATTAAAGACGGAAAAAGCCGCTGGATCTCTTAACAGCAGCTGTTTCGGCCTAACAATTCTCCAATCAAAGGTAAATAATAAATAAATGGAAACCCGTTTAGAAGGGTTAGTTAGAAGGGAGATCGCCACTCGTTTTTTAGTTGTAATTCAACCTTCCGTAATCTTTTTAAAGCCGATCCAAGCGGTGTTTGAACGGGGGTTAGCGATCGTAGGGAGAAGAGTCCCTAGTTTTGTACAAGATTGTAAGCAAACGTTGACTTAACTACAATACAAAAAAAATAACTAGTATCCGTCAGGCCGAAATGTCGGCGCATGGAGGCGCATAAACTTAAAAGATATTATTTAAAAAAATGTTTTATTTTCTAGATTGCTGTTAAATAGCATAAAAGTAAGTTTGACATAACAATCGTCGATACTTCATTTTAAAGTGTTTAACTCAGTCGTCAATTGCCTCGGGTAATGCACAAATTCTAATCTGTCAGCAAGTGCTCCCACACTTCTAATTTGGGTAAAGCCTGTCCTTAGCGAAAACTGCTTCCAATAGAACTTTCTCTAAATGACAAACTACAGTAAAAATGACATAAGTTGTTTTATGTGACGACACCTTTAGATGAATATCCACAGCAGTTTTTGGCAATGTTAAACTCGAGGATCTATGTATGGTGGCAAGGTATGCAACAGTTAACGATAACTAACTTTGTGAGAATGAAGCTTTTTCTTCTTTCCAATATTTACAAATAGGTTTGATAAAAAAAAATTACAGTTAGAAATGGCTCATGATATTCAACAAAATGAATTATTATAGCCTGTGGCAAGCCTCGAGGTTGAAAACGTGGGCCATAGGCAATATCTTTTATCGCACTTACGTTTACCAATTCTCACTCCGTTCAGATATTGGTATGCAGCATAATGCATTAATCCTGCATCCAGCTGCTGAGGAAAGTATAGACTGAAGTCCAGACGCGTGATCATCTTCACTCCATCTTGCTATTTAATCACTGTGATCTTCTAAAATTCTTGTTTGTTGGCCCCCGCTTTGATTTAAAAAGTGCTTCTTGATTATATTCTTTAGCTTGCTTGGTTTTGAGAAAAAGACATATGGCACCTTCAAATCATTCAAGTTAGCCGAAAGCAGTATATCTTTGGTGAGAGGTAGTCAAAAACTTGACTCACGCAAAGTGAGTTCAGAGTCTTTCGGAACTGTGTCTGCTGATCGTCGTTTTGTCTCAATGAGTTTGTTAATGTGAAACATTTTTTAAAAGCTCTAAGCATTTTTTGTCCGCGAAGAATCAAAATGACTTTTAAAGAATGTCTCTTATATAGAGAGGTGTCTTTTACGCGATGTAACTACCTAATACGTCCAAGGATTTAAACAAATAAGCCTCTAAAAGACTAAATGCTATCTATTTTACCTTTGCGACATCTTTGTTCAAGGTCAGCCATAAGACGACATCCTATCATTGAAAATTCGTCAATAATGAGAAATAACACTGTATCCATTCTGAGCTGTAGATTTATTGCTGACTTTTTAAATTAGCGAACTATTTCAAACACGTAGGTTCTTTAAGCACTGAGTGAGTTACCTTGTCTTTGACATTAAATACAGCAGTACCTGTTAGTGCCAAAAGAATGATAGCTTCTGACCCTAACTGCTCTATGATTGTTTTACTAATTTCTTTGATTTTTGTACATTTTACAGCTCTTCCTTTTCCAATAATAAAAGTTGATTTAGGGAAATTTGTAACCTTTGTTTGCAAAGACAAAAGCTGTTCAGTGCATAACTGAAGACAGCATAATTTGTTGTTCTTTAGAATAATTCATAAATGTTAAAAGTAAAGAGAAACCATTGCATAAGAGAATCTACGGTAAAGATAAAGAATTACCCCCGGATGTATTTGAGAGATTTTGATTTTTTTAATTTAGCTCCGATCTTTGAGAACTTGGTCCATCGAGTTAGCGGCAGACAACTTCAATGCGCCTTCAAAGACTTGCTTGTCTGGCACAGCCCACACTTATTTAATATGACAACAGGTAAAAATTTGTAACACGTATGTAACACACACTCATAGATAGTCTTCTATACTCTTCTATCAAATTTGATACCTTTATTCATCTGAGTTGTTGCTATATCGTTATTATGAAAATATTAGGAAGCATCTGAGTTATTTTTATGCAACTTTTCCACATAGAATTAAGCTGAATAACTCTATACATTTGAATTACTTTCTTTTAACCGTCATCTTCGAAATTTCTGTGTATAACGTTGCACATATAAAATATGTATATTTCTTAAAATGTACACTAAATCTAGGCAGCACATTAAAAAAAATCAGGGATTAATTTATGACTTTTGTTCAACATGATTTCTCATGAATTATCTTTCATTGTTGCATCCATTTCTCCGATCATAAGCATAAGCGATCATAGTCATATACATTAACGTCGCATTTATAGCTAAGCTTCGCGACATTTGGACGAAATATCGCCAAATTTGGCGACCAAAAATATGTCGTCAAAAATTAAGCGAATTTGGCTGTATCTGACTAACTTGGCGAAATTTCTATTGAAATTCAGTACTGATGATTCTTCTCTAACTGAGTTCTTCGCATTTTAACTTCGTGTTCTCCAGTAAAATTAGCTAAAATCTTAAAACCAAGAAATAGGGAAGCTATCTTTTGCAACCCGTACAGGAATTTTTTATTTTGTAATCTACATATTTCTGTTTTCTAGTGTACATCTTGACAAAAAAAACGCTTGTCTCATTTACTTCAGAATGTTCACTTGCATTTCAGTTGAAATATATTCACTTACGATGAATTTAAAAAAAATTGAGTAAACGTCAGTAATTGGGGCAAGTAATTGCAAATTATTAAATTTGCTTATCAAACAATGCTCAGTAAATTATGAATATGTCTAGAAACCCGATTATGAAAATTTCCCAATAGAAACATACATTCGTCTGAATACAAATATACATACATAAGAATACATACATATAAGTAAAGTAAATCGAGAAAAATACATGACATTATATTTTTCTCGATTTCTTTGAGTATCACTCGTAGCCATTCGACTAATACCCAAAATCGTATTTTCCGTATTCGATTTTTTTTTTTTTTCGTTTCACTTAATTTAAAATTCAAAATGAATTGCATCGATTTGAAAGCTTACAAAGAATGAAAAGTTCGAAAAAATAGTGGTTGTTACATACGTAGAATGTAAAACTTCTGAAAGGCATGGGGGGGGGGGGGGGGTCAATCTATATCTCAGGTCACGAATGTATGAACATCGACTTCAACATTCGACTCCATAATGATCCGTATGAGGTTAAAATGCATAATTTACAGCAATGGAGCTAATGTTTTAATTAATAACGGGATGAATCTCGTCGAATTTCGACGAAAGAAATTGTTTAAAAACGAACTCATACATAGGTTACTACTTAGTCTCTTAAAACAAATATTATTTTTAACTTAATGATACAAAAATACTAATTCCATACACTTCGACTGTTCAAAATATTAAAAAATTAAACTGAATTATTTATTATACCTAATCAAGATATGTAATTTTGTTTAAATTACCCATTGAGTCTGTTATGTTTAAAAGGCACAGATGTTATATACGCCCCACATTGGCGCGATTTTTCCCACGCCAATTCGGGGAAAACGTCAACAGCACAAACAATAACATCCGGGTTACCATATCAAGCAAAATAACGACACTTTGGCGCCAGTTAAGTACCCGTTGCGTATATGACATTGGCGTCAGAAAAAATCGCGCCAATATGGGGGGCGTATATGACATCTATGCCGTTTAAAATTGACGATTGAAAATTTAAAAAAATGATTTCACCTTAAGTCAATAACGGAATTATATTTTGAGTAAAATCTAAACTTAATGTTATTTTCACCGTCTCATAATTTGCATACGCATCTCTTATATTTACATTCACCATTTCAAAAATATTACAATGCGCAATATGTGATTAATACATATATTTCTAAACTTGAAATCAAGTTTGTCAACTACGACTTTGCATGTGAACATTCGCACTCTTGACTTGTGATTCTAATCTTTGCATCGGCGAGTAAAATTCCAGAAATTTATATCTTTTAGAGACGTTCTTAGTAAAATATTTGCTTTTATCAGAGAAAATAATCCTTTTCATTTAAATATGATGTCATTTTCCCTCATTGAAGCATTTCACCAAGCGTCTCAAACTCAATGAATGAAAAAGAATTGAATTATAACAGCTTTTTGCGGAAAACATGAGTATTTTATTAAAGCATGACGTCATTTTCTGTTCAATTTTTTCAGAAAATTTATTTTGAATTTTATGAGAAAATGGCATCAATAAAGATAAGCAAACCTTATTATTTTTCCTTTCTTTACGACAATGGAAGTAATCCAATTGCTACCATTTTGAAACAAATTCATAGAAATTTTTTAATTTTAAAATTTAAGTATAAAAATGAGAATATTTTAAAAAAATAGCTAGTGCGGGCAAATCTACAAAGAAACAGCTTTCATTAAAAAAGAAAGAATTATTAAAAAAGGTTAAAAAAAAAAAAGCTCAAGGTACATGACTAAAAAAAGAAAGCCTTATCTTTCAAATATATAGAATTAAACTCGCAATGTTATCTCTATGGGAAAATTTTGAGCCGACATTTCAGGCTGTTAGGGTTGACGAATATTTATGATTTTCAATACGCGCCGAGATTTTGGCACTACCAACGTCCAGCTCATTTTTTGTGTCAATGCGTCAAATATTTTGGACGCTATCGTGTTAACAATAAGTGTAATTTTTGCAGGGAAGCCGGAGCTGTGCTCCGACAATTAAATAAACTACTATAATATACACGGTTATTTTTATTTCTTATGTTATTTAAAAATACAATAACTTGCCTGCTAAATGAATCCCCCTTAAAGTCTTGAGCACTATGTCTGGTCTTATGGATTCTATATTATTTTGTTTGATGTTTAGATATCGTAGATGAGGTAACTGCTCCAACAGATCAATACTCTTAATCTGGTTGTGTTCGAGTATGAGTTCAGAAAGAGCTTGTATGCCTGAAAATTCATCTGTCGCAAAAGACTGTCGGAAATAATTTTAACAGATTAATGTAAACAATATAAATTTCATTTAAAAAACCTGCATTAAAGAAGCTTCTTACCTCTATAAAATTATTTGCTAGGTTTAAGTGTCTTAGTTGAAGAAGATACATCATGCTTCTATTAAGCGATGTGATATAATTCGAACTCAAGTCCAAATAGATCAGGTGGAATCTGATAGGCTTGAAAGTATCTGTATCTATCCTCTTTATTTCGTTTTTCAGAAGATCAAGATATTCTGTACCTCTGGTGAATTTGAAGTCTTCGTCGGTGAGATACTGGATTTGATTCATAGCAATTTGAAGATGGCTAGTTCTTATGTATCTCAATAAAAAATTCAAACTTCTTAGATAATTCTCATTCAAGTTGAGCATATTTATTCGAAGGACATAACCTAAAACATAAAAATGATTAAAATCTAAAATAAATTGAAATAAAAATCCCATATCTGTATGATTTAGGAATAAATGAACGGAAATTTTACTCCTTGATTAATGACTTGTTTTTTCTTCACAGTTTTCCATTGTGAAGTGACTTGATGGGGAGTTCCCTGACATTTTATTCTGTACACATGATACACATACACATTCTAATTTTATTCATAGTTTCTTATTTTACATACTGGTTTCCTATGTTCATATCTTGTTCATCTTTAGAATTTTACCAATTTGTTCATATATTTGTGATTTCATCTTTATTATATACTAGCAAACCCCGCGGCTTTGCTCGCGTAATAGTTGAAATATGCCAAGTGATATTTGCATAACTATTTTTTATTAGAAGAACACTTTTTGGAACAATTCAAAAATTACAAATTTAAGCCACAGTTTGATTAAACTTCATTATAAAAGTGCAATAGACAGAAATGAGATTTTAAATTATTAGAAGAACGAAAACTAAATCTAAATAAATGATAATTTAGAAGATATTTTGAGACTTTTATGCTTATTTCAGTATTCATTTGAAGTTTTGAATTTTTTAGAAACCATCTTAACACATTTACATCTTAAAATTAACCATCATGTCAAATTCCAAGCTTCTTTTCTAACAGTCTACCACCTCTCTGGTGTTAGTGGCACCAACATAAAATGCCGAAACAGAGTTGAAATAAAATGTCTCGAAAAGTATTGAAACAGAGACTGTCACCATTAATTTGCCAACATTAACCTTGAAATCGGTTGCTATTTCTTAATATTCTATAGAAAACGGAATTTAGATATTTTTAAAAGCTTTCTTGTTCCTGCCAACCGTGGTAGTGACACCCGCATAAAATATAGCCCGTATAGGATCAGGGACTATCACTCTTGATTCGCAACCAATAACTTCTGTAATCGGTTTATTATTTCCCGAGATTCAATAGAAATCGTAATTTAGGACTCTTTTAGAATGATTTTCCCTCCTTCCCTTCGCTTCACCCCTTTTTAATTTCGAATTTATTTTCGACTGTTCTTACAGGACATTTATATTTTATAAGTAACTACCGTGCTATATTTAAAGTTTCTAGCCTCTTCAGTATACCGCAGAAATCGCAATTTAGAAAGTCTTTTGCTCCTGCAACCCTCTAGGGGTTGTGGCACCTACACAAAATATAGCTTATGTTTGAGCAGGTTCTATCACCATCAATTTGCAACCATTATGTTTGACATCAGTTTCGTATTTCATACGATTGCATAAAAATCGTAATTTAGAACGCTTTTTGCTCACTTCATCCTTTTAAATTTGATATTTTCTTTCGACAATTCTTAGAAAGCATTTGCATCTTTGAAGTAATTACCATTCCAAATTTAAACTTTTAGACACCATTTAACAAAAAAAAAAAAAAACGCAATTTAGACATTTTTTGCTCCTGTAACTCCCAGGTGGTAGTGACAACAACGTAAAATATAGGCTATGTTGGAGCGGGGACTGTCACCATCAGTTTGAAACCATTACTTCTGAAATCGGTTTATATTTCCTGAGATTGCGTAGGAATCGCTATTTAGAACGTTTTTAAGAACGCTTTTCGTTTATTTTCACCCCATTTAAATTTCTAATTTTTAAAGAACTTTTCTCAGAGAGCATTTACAACTTATAAGTAATTACCATGCCAAATTTAGAGTTGCTAGCCTCTTCAGTATCACAAAAATCACAATTTAGATTGTTTTTTAAAATGCAAGCATAAGGTGGTAGCGACGCCGACATGAAGTAGATCCTATATTGGAGCAAGGGCTCTTATCATCAATTTGCAACCATTACTTTTAAAATCGGTTGGGTACTTTCTGAGATTGCGTAGAAATCGCCATTTAGAACGTTTTTTAGTACGCTTTTCGCTCATTTTCACCTCTTTTTAAATTTCTAATTTTTTCGAAACTGTTCTTAAAGATCATTTATATCTAATAAATATGTATCTTGCCTAATTTTAAGTGGCTAACCCGTGCCGATCACAAAAATTGAAATTTAGAACGCTTTTTTGCTCCTGCAACGTCTAGGTGCTAGTGATACCGACATAAAATAGCGTCTATGTTAGAGCAGAGTCTGTCAGCATCAATTTCCTACCATTTCTTTTGAAATCAGTTTGATTCTTCCTGAGATATCTCTGACAAATCGGCATTTAGAACGATTTTAGAACGCTTTTTGCGCATTTTGCTCCTGCATCTCCTTTGAGGTAGTGGAAACAGATATAAAATATAGCCTAACTTGGAGCGAGATCTGTCAGCATAATTTTTACACCATTATATTTGAAATCGGTTCAGTACTTCCTAAGATTGAATAGAAATCGCAATTTAGAACGTTTTTTAACGCTTTTTGAGCATTTTGACTCCCTTTTAAATTTCGATTTTTTTAGGAAATGCCCATTGATATCTTATAACTAACTACCATTCCAAATTTCACGATTCTAGGCCCTTTCGTAACGCAAAAACCGCAATTTAGAACGTTTTTCCCCTGCACCCCCTTTGGGGTAGTGTCACCGACATAAAACATAGCCTATGCTGGAGCAAGGGTTGTGACCGTCATTTTGACACCATTATTTTTTAAATCGGTTTGGTATTTCCTGAGGTTGTGTAGAAACCACCATTTAGAACGTTTTTTAGAACGCTTTTCGAGCATTTTCACCCCTTTTTAATTTCGAATCGTTTAAGAACTGTTCTTAGAAATCCTTTATACCTAATAAGTAGCTAATATTTCAAATTTAATATTTCTAGGAACTTCAGTAACAGATAAATCGCATTTTTAGAACGTTTTTTGATCCTGCACCCCCTTTGGGGTAGTGGCACCGACATAAAATATAGCCTATGTTCTAAGTTGGACTAACACCATCATTTTGATACCATTACTTTTGGAATCGGTTCGGTAGTTCCAGAGCTTACCTCCTGCAAATAAACAATTTTTTCCTCTTTATAATAGGAGTATAGAAGTATAGACTAGCAGACTATGCCCACTGCGCTGGTCTTTTTTTGCACACGAACCTTAAATCACACGAAATAATGAATTTGATCTAATTTGACCTTATATTTTAAAGCAACATGGACCTACACCTGGAATGTCCTGTTGTATTATCTTATGCGTGGACAAAATTTGGGCTATTCAGAAGAACTCTTTTAGTTTATCAGTTATAGTGGAGTCTGGTAGGGGAATGAGGCAGTTATGGGAACAGGAGTTGAAATATCTTTAGTCACCACAGTACTAAATTATTGAACATTACAATGTATGCAGAGAATGACCATTAAACTAAAATAATTTTCGGGTAATTCATATTCGTTTGTTAGTTCTTGGACTTCGGACTTCTCAGCTTGACGAAATGTGTTGTGTGTAGCTTGAATAAAACTTCACCCTGCATTATGTTATATTTCTCAATATGCATGTTCTCCTGGCAGGTCTATTACAGTTTTCCATCTTCAGATTACAGAAGGCAAAAATACAGTCAAAAGTGTAACAAATTATTAACCATCATATTCAAAAGAAAAATGAAGAATAAAAAACGTAGATTTTTAAATATGAATTGTTTGAATAAAAATAAAAGAACATAATTTTCATTGCCTTTTCGTTTTATAGACCAGTTGCAATTATGTAACCGTTAACCTGGAAAAATCCTTGATGACTGATACTGATAGAAAAATAAACATTTAGTTTGCATCTAATAAAATCTTCCGTAATCATATTAAGCCAAGGTTAACGCAAACATTAGAAGTGTTTGCAACGATAGAGTTACAAATGTAACACATTTAGTTAAAAAACAAAGTTAATTACGCACCAAACTACTTTTCATTACATTATGTCAAATTGCTATTGACAAAATTATTGATCTTTTGCCAACAAAAGCCCATATCTTAAATACAACTGACAATGATAAAGCGTTAGTTATGCAAAATGTTTAGTAAAAATCCTTTTCGTGAATACTTGAACCGAAGATTTTCTTTGCATTTTTCTAGTGAGCATAAAAACACAGAGAGATAAAGAGACTTACTGTTTCCTTTATATTTAAGATTAAATTATTCTTCGATATGTTTTCTAAGTAATCCCGATATTGAAAATAATCGTTTATTTGTCACTCAGATTAATTTATAGGACAGTCTGTCAGACGAAATTGCTTTAAAATGATCAAAATTTTGTTTAATCAGAATTGCATTTTTTTTTTTTCTTATATAGGCTAACTGATAAATTGACAAACATTTTTCCATGCATTGGTAATAAAAAGTTTTTCAGTAGCTTGCAATTATTACTTTTTTCGTGACATTACAATAACAGATGATGAAAAATATATAATACTGAATTTTGTTCGTAAGCTCCGTAATAAAAAATTATAAATATAATAATAGCTAATTACAAAATCCCTCTGATATTTTGTAATCGGGTTCCCCATCCACAGTCTTCAATCATAAATCAATCTTCCAAAAATATAGGAAAATGCTCCAATTGGCGGGTGACCAGATTACGGAAAATAAGTCCAATATCTTTTAAATACCTTCCTAAAAGAATAGAAGATATGCAGAAAAAATTAAAAAGAAATGGCGAATGAAAAAGAACATTGAAAATTTATTTCAGCCTTTTTTTCTTTTTTTAAATGTCGAGTTTATTTTATAGTAATAACGCATAATTGCAAAAACCTCCTTAAGAATAACTCGATTTCCTAACTTTTGAAGCCATGAATTTTCTGCACAGATGTCATATACATACCTATATTGGCGCGATTTTTTTTCCGACGCCAATTCGGCGAAAACATCAACAGCATAAACAACAACATCCGGGTTACCATATCACACAAAATAACGACACTTTGGCGCCAGTTAAGTACCGTCGCGTATATGACATTGGCGGCAGAAAAAAATCGCGCCAATATTTTTTTTGTTGTTGTTTTGTTTTTGTTTTGTTTTTTTAATGAGTGAAATTAAATATTTTTTACAATATATGTGTATGTGTAACAATCATTTACGTTGAAATTTAAATATTTGAATTCATTTTTATAATATTAACTGCTATTTATACAATTTACATTGGAAAATAAAAATTTATCCTCTCATACACTTAAAAAAAATAAATAAAAAACACTATCGCCCCGACTGAAGTCACGCTTATGCCTTTTTTGCTTAAAATCGCATTGTTTGGCGACAAAAGTAAAAACAACAGGCACAGATGTCACATTCGCCCCATATTGGCGCGATTTTTTCTGACGCCAAAGTCATATACGCAATGTATACTTAATCAGCGCCAAAGTGTCGTCATTTTGTTTGATATGGTAACCCGGATGTTGTTGTTTATGCTGTTGGTGTTTTCGCCAAATTGGCGTCGAAAAAAAATCGCGCCAATATGGGGCGAATATGACATCTGTGCCAAACAACATTTTAAATAAACAAATATCATTTTAAATAAATCATTTCCTACAACTCATAAGTAGAGCCATTTTTAAAGCTATTTCTGCGAGTTTCTCCGGTAAGACACATAATGGGAGTGAGATAAAAATCAAAATAATTTAAAAAAATACTACTGAGATTTTATATAATCAAATTTTTGAGTTCAATTTTTCTGTAGTACTTGATTAGGCACAGATGTCATATATGCACCACGTCTGCACGATTTTCTTCTGACGCCAATTTGGCGAAAACCTTGTCTTCGAATATCAGTTACATATATATTTTTAAAAAGGGAATAGCAATAAATAAAAAAAGTTTAATTAATAGCTATGGAACAAAACAATTTGTATAATTTTAAAAAAGAAAATAAAAGTTAATAAACAATTTATTAATAAATAAATAACAACCTCCGGGTTACCATAGCAATAAAAATAACGACACTTCGGCGCCAGTTACGTACTCCAATGCGTAAATGAGATTGGCGTCAGAAAAAAATCGCGCCAACATATATGACATCTGTGTCCTTGATTATCCCGTCTACAAAAAAAACTGTCGCAAACTGTAAGGTTAAATGCCAATAATGGATGATCGTAAATGTCACATTCACTTGGTATTAAATATGTTAAACGTGTTTGTTACGTCATCAAGTCTTTTTAATTCGACGTTTTATTTGTAAATTGATTACTGTTTTATTAATTTACATGTTCTTTCGTTATTTAACATTACTGCAAAATTTGAAATTTTTATTCTTTAAGCTGATATCTAATGTTTACATAATTTTATAGTTATATCCGTCTACGTTTTTTGGCTAAATAAAGAGCTTCAGGTTCCTTGCAATTTTCTGTTATCATTGATATTTATTGCGTGTTCTTTAATAAATGCGATTATTATATTTAAAATACTTACTTCTTATTCACAAATACTATATCTTAAAAATATACCTTCGTTTCTGGTTTAATTTAATAATTCTGCATGTAAATACGTAAATTATTAGTATTATTTTGTCCGAAATTATCTAAATAAATCAAATTTTATAATTGGTATATTGCTTTACGCCATAAGTGAACGTCATCATTAAAGTAACACTGTTCTTTAGTGATTTTTTTAAAATTAAACTAGGGGGCTCTGCCCCCTACGAGCTACGCTCGTCAACCCCCGTTCAGACACCGCAGACTCAACAGCACGCTAATTTGATCGGCTTTAAAAAGATTTCGGAAGATTGAATTATAATTTGAATCTGATAATTATAATCTGACGTAATTTTCACCATACTTTTCTTTCTCTTTTTAATATTCACGTAATAATACTTTTGTTAGAAATGAAATATTATGATCATCTTAAAATATCAAATAAATGTCTCGCGCAATTTTTTAATTTAAACTGTTTTGCAATATTATTTTTTGTTCATTTTACGTAATAAGTGTAATGTGACGTAAATTCTCCTATTTAAGACTTTTAACGCATGTTAATGAATTTATTATTTTACAATATTCTTTCTCTTTTAAAATTCACGTGTAATTATAGTTTTTATGACGTAATTTTCAATGAGTTCCTGTTTTTTATATTTTCTGTTTATAATAGTCACGTGTAAAATAAATTTTTAATTTGAAGCAAACATTAATTTTTGCGCTGTTTATACAGTTGGCAACGTTTAAATTAATACAATCTCTCTATTCTAAAAAAAAGTAACTACCGCTGTCACCGCCGCCGGTTTTGAATTTTTAGCGACCGGAGGTCTTTCTTCGTTAATATTAAGAAAAAAAAATGCATACAAAAATATGAAAATCGGTAATATTATACAGAAATGTTTGATAAACACGCTGATGCCGACAGTTTTCAAATCGAAGAATTATTTTAATAAATATTTAATGCTAAAGTTGAGCAAAATCGTTCCACTAAAAAAGTTTTATAGGAGCAAAAACTATTCATGGGAATTTAATCATTTTTAGATCATTTTATACGTTTGAAGTTCCCGGTGTGCAGATTGTATTTCTTTTTTTAATTTGGCTAATTTTTTTGAGGTTTTATTTCTATTTTAAATTCAAATTTTCAGCATTTCTAGAGATATTTTTTACAGATTTTAGAAAGTGATATTAATTTAAACTGTTGCCAACTGTATAAACAGCGGAAACAATAATGTTTGCTTCAAAAAAAAAAAATATTTATACGTGTAATAAATTAAAAATTTATTTACACGTGACTATTATAAACAGAAAAAAACATTTGGAATTAGAATTAAATAATTATGTACAAAAAGCAGGAACTTATTAAAAATTACGTCATAAAAACTATAATTACACGTGAATTTTAAGAGAGAAAAGAATTTTTAAAATAATAAATTTATTAACAAGCGTTAGAAGTCTTAAATAGGAGAAATTACATCATATTTACGTCACATTACAGTTATTACATAAAATGAACACAAAATAATATTGCAAAACGGTTTAAATTTAGATATTGCGCTAGACATTTATTTGATATTTTGAGAGGATACTTTTCAACTATTTTTCTTAGGAAAGCGCAAATAATATTTCCTTTCTAACACAAGTATTTTCACGTGAATATTAAAAAGAGAAAAAATAGTTTGGTCAAAATTACGTCAGATTAAAAACGATTAATTTAAAATGTCTCATTTAAAAGAACGTTCTTTTCACTTTGTTAAAAAATACCGGGGGACAAAGATTCTGTTTACTTAATTCCTTTTATATTAGCTTATTTTGAAATGTTGTTACACGTGTCTACGTCATCATTAATTTTTATTTCGACGTTTTATTTGTATTTTTATTAATGTTATACTAATTTATTTGTTCTTTCGTTATTTAAAATAAAAATTATGTCAATTTGTATAATTTGGCGAGTGGTTTGGCGATTTATATAATTTGGCGAAATTAGTCGACGGGATAATCAAGTAGTACCGCAGCGGATTTGGCGTTAAAATTTCCCCAATCAAAGAGAAATTAATAGAAATCCGTTTATAGGGAGATCACCACTGTTTTTTAAATTATAATTCAATCTTTCGAAATCTTTTTAAAGCCGATTACATTAGCGTGCATTTAGAGTCTGCGGTGTCTGGACGGGGGTTGGCGAGCGTAGCTCGTAGGGGGCCGAGCCCCCTAGTTTTCTAAAATATCTAAAAAATATCTTTCGAAATGCTGAAAATTTGAATTTAAAATAGAAATAAAACCTCAAAAAATGAGGCGATTTAAAAAACTAAATGAAATCTGCACACCGGGAAATTCTAACGCATAAAATTATCTAAAAATGATTAAATTCCTATGTACAGTTTTTGCTCCTATAAAACTTTTTTAATGGAACGATTTTGTCCAACTTTGGCATTAAATATCTCTTAAAATATTTCTTCGATTTGAAAACTGTCTTGCATCAGCGGGTTTATCAAACATTTCTCTATAATACTACCGATTTTCATATTTTTGTATGCAACAGTTTTTTTAATATTAACGAAGAAAGGCCATGCTTAAGCATTCAAATTGGATGCCGATCTTCTGGGAATATCTACGCAGATTTTCATTGGTCCATTTCCAAATCAAAACTTTTTTTTTATATATAGAAGGATTAATTATTTTTTCTTTCTTGAAAGTTTAGAGTGGCAACATTCTTCCTTGTGTTTAATTTGGCGAATAATTTGGCAATTTGTATAATTTTGCGAAATTGGTCAGAGGGATAATGGAGTAGTAATCATTTTTCTTAACCTGGCGGAAGCGATAACGCGCCAAATATTGCATGTATTAAAATATTTCATGTTGAATTCATTTTTAAGCGTTACGAATATTCCTTTCATGTTTAAATTAAATATTTTCGTTTATAATATTTTCCGTCATTAAAGCGGTTTTTTCTTTCACTGTTTAAAAATTGAATATTAGAGAAACAGCATAAATAGTTTCCGGAAAAATTATATTAATATGGTGTAAAAAGCAATCAAACCTTAGGTAGGCCATAATGGAGCCAGGTACCTTACCTACTGAAATTCTTATGGAATTGTTCTTGAACTTCTAGGATGTTAAGAACATGTTTGACTTCATATTTCTCAGTGAAGATTTAGTCGGGAGGACAATTAGGGGTTAATAATAAATTTAATAATAAAATAATATTTGGGATCACCTATTAACAGAAAATGGTCTGCCACTGTGTTAAATAACTATCTAGGCCCTATTCAACATTTCTGTTCATTTATGTAAGCATAGCACGCATATTCGTGAAAATGTTAACATTTCTGTGAAAAATTCAAAAGTTGTTTTGTTTATAGCATACTTGGGTTTTCAATCAAATTTAACACAACTTTCCAAAAACCTGACAAACAACAGTAGAAATAGTATATCGAATTTAAAACATGAATATATTGAATATTTCATGAGATATGGGCATTTGTATGAAATAATTTTTAACTGCACATGCGTGGAAGATTCTAAAATTTTTATTTCATAATTTGGTGGTCAAATATTTAGGGCAACTTCTATATAAAGTCCAGTCAAATATTGTGAAAATTCAGAAAGATACAGTGATCTGATTGAAAAATTGTTGAAAATCCATTATAATAAAGCTATTTTTAGAAAGCGACTATATATTCTCTATCTTTACTGAGGAGGTACCTGGTGAGCATTTTACGGTGCAGCAGTGCTGCATTATTTATTGTTTTAATGCATCACTGCTGCATTAAAAATCGTTGGCTGTGCAAAACTGCAAAATGTGTGGAACGAACTTGATTACAGATTAGGTATTTGTCGTGTTACGAAAGGTTCGCACATCGAACATTTGTAAATGGAAAAAAAAAAAAAAAACTTGGAATGTTCTTTCTCATTTTCATATACAGTAGAAGACCACTAATCCGCACAGCTTGGTTCCAAGTGTTTTGCGGATTAGAGACTTTTTTGCAAATTACAGGTCATGCATATTTAATATTTGTTTACGTTTACTTTATTCCTATTTTGGGCAAATTTAAATTATTTATTCTTAAAGTAAAGAAATTGCACATTTAAACACATGAATTAAGTAAGAATTATTTTAAAAATAACTTATTGGCTTTTATGTTTTTAAATATTTTATCAATAGTTGTTTGTCTTAAAACATCTATTTTGTATTAAAATATTACATTCAGTATTATATCTTGCAGTCTTTTATAAATAGCCATACTTAGCTGCTAAACCAAAAAATCTTGTTTTTTGAAATTTAATATTCTTTATCAAATATTTAAAAAAAAGTTTTATTGATATTTATATTAATTAACATTGATTAAGGAATCAATTGCTTGGTTTTTGAATAAACTGTTTGATCTTGAATTCCATAAATTGAAATTATTTCTAGATGAGAAATTAAATACATTCTCTAAATAACTATATTTCATTAATACAGATACTTTTTTAAGAGTGAATTTAAAAAAAAGATTTTTTTTTGTTTATTTTCCATACAAATGATTAAATAAATAAAATATTTTTATGCATACTATCATTTTAAATTGTAAAATATAAGATTAATTGATGCATGATATATTATTTTCAAAGCTAAAAGTTGGGGGGAAAACTAAAAAATCGTCACCATTGAGAAATTATTTTTTAAAAATTAAAATACTTTGTTTACATTCATTCATACAGTGCAGATTACAAGCATTTTCGAATTACAGGTTTGCGGATTAGCGGTACTGTATCACTTAGGGGAAAGTAGGGGAATGGCGCTCACTTAAGGGAAAACGTAAATATCTAGTCAAATTTAGACAAAAAAATCAATATTTTATTAACGAAGTATAACTCCAAAGCATAAGGAATAGTTTGCAATCAACTCATTTTCATAAAAGTTTTAGGATTTTTTTTTTTTATCGTTTTGTTTAAATAACCATCGATTGAGCGGTAACGCCTGACATGGTAGGGTAATTGCGCTTAGAGTTTGAATACAACATTTAAGTAAGACAAAAGTCACCTATGTAGTTGTGTGGTCTGTTCACACCACTGCAGACTTTTTGCAACCACTTTACACATATTGTGCACACGTAGTGTGTCAGACATGTAGTAAGTTACTTTTTTTATATTTAGGTTTTTGGATTTCCACCACTTTTTTGAAATCGTAAAATTCTCCTTGTTTAATGACATATTAATTAAGGCGAAAACAGGAGAATTTTACCTTTTCAAAAAAGTGGTGTCAATCAACAAATTTGAATTTAAAAAAAGTTGCCCACTGGCAGCATTTCTTCTAGAATTCCACGCGAGCGCCATTACCCGCTATCGCCATGTTAGGTTTTAATGCATTGTAATTGGCGTAACAACACATTAAAAAAAAATAAAAGCATGAAAGTACAGCGAAATGTATATATATTTTGTAGACATAATGAGTATATTAATATTTGAAAATAAGAGTGTACACTTACCTTCAAGTTAGATGTTGTAGAATTTTATAATAAAACAACTTCAAACTAATAATGTAAGGACACAAAAATACTTTCCTCCCGACGGGCACTAAATTCTTACTGGGAACTTAGGATGAAGTTCGCTAGTTACCGGTACCGATCGCACGTTTTCAATTCTATTCTATTCTATTTCGTGAGCGGGATTACCCTTCTGAGCGTCATTACCCTACTTTCCCCTATTTATATGTGTAATAGTTTTGAAAATATAAATTCTTGAAATCCAATCATTCATTAATGCTAAAACTGTATTTTGGTGTACTACACAGTGACAAGAACCAGGTGGCGCTTCTGCTGTGTTTGTCACAATTGATTGATATAGAATCACAAAAACTTAATATGTAAGATGGTTACAAAAAATTATGCTAGTTCAAATTTACTTTTGGTCACTTAACAGGAGGCTATGATAATTTATGATTTTTTTCGATGAATATTTCAGTTGTACCTCAATAGAGAACATCCCCAACTGTCAGTTCTGGATTTTACCGAGAGTGTTACCTTTCGTAAGCTCTTGACACGAGGATCAAGAAATGTAAGCATTTGTAACTTCACAGCGTCTGTCTGTCTGTCCGTCCGCATATAACAGAGCAAAAACTACCTAACCGAATGGTCTGAAATTTTAAAAATATAAGTGCTGCAATATTTTGTCGAGTCATTTAAAATTTTATTAAAATCGGATATATAGTTTAATGACAGGGACAGTTTTCCGTTGCATTACGACTATTACACTCTCAAAAATAATTTACTTAAAAATGAGAACTTCCATGTACTCGTATTTTTTTAAGTACAATTGTTTCAAAAAGAAGTACATTGTTAAAAATAATCTACTTAAAAATGAGCATTTGTATGTACTCATATTTTTTAAGTACAATTGATTCAAAAAAGAGCATTAATCTACTTAAAAAGGAAAATTTCTTTGTACTCGATTTTTTAAGTACAATTAATTCAGAAACAAATACGTGATATTTTGAAGTTGTGTATACTTATACTTGATTTATAAATGTATGCAGAAATGAATACATATATTTTGTATTTTAAAGTCTTTATATTCATGTTTAAATCCTATGTGCTCAAAAATATGAGTTTTCTGATAAACCCTTTTCTTATACCGAATTGACAGTAGGGATTTCCAAGCTTTTATTTAAAGATATGTCTATCTCTGTTATAATTTTTAATTTATAATACACGCTTTTCAAATTTATTTACAATTTCATTAGAAATGTTAAAGAAGAAAATTTAGTTTGAAAATTGTTTTATTAGAAATTAGAATATTTAAGAAAGGGAAAATTCATCTCTGCTGTTAGCGATCTTCCGTCGCTGATTCATAAAAGGTGTCATTTGGAAGCAGCTGGTAACTGCTCTTATAGCACAGTCAGTACAATACTGATCTCCCACTTAAAGGACTCGGGTTCAAATAACGGGGCGGCTCATACACAAAATTTCAAAAATTAAAATAGTAAATTCGTTGTTCTTTACTCCAAAGATTATAGTTCTTCGCAATTCAAAATTACCGCCATTAAAAATGGTGATTTGTCGGTTCTCTGTAATTTCGCTTTCTTTTTTTTTCTTATAGTGTATGTGTGTTTCTATACATACTTATCTTCGAGTCCCTGTATGTACTCAAAAAAATGAGTACATGCGTTTTTCAGATTTAAGAGTTAAGTACTCGGAGCTATTTTAAGATCGGGAAGTGCCAATAATTAGTACAATTTACTTATTTTTAAGAATAGTGTTTTAACAGTGTAGGAAAAAGTTATTTCAATTGCATTTTAATGACTTTACAACCTTTCGAACAGAATGAAATTGATATGCGCTTATGAAGTGCACTAAAATATACATCCAGTATAATATGCGGTGCAAATAATATTTATAAAACTAGTTATAGTACGAATGCACCTCATTTGCCACGTTCGACGCGCAATTTCCAACTTGTTTTGTTTTCTTTTCATTAGCCCTGAAAAGTTGGGATATTTATTTATGTACACCCTGTATTATAACACGGGAAAATTAACTGCGTTATTTCTTTAACCTTTTGGATCCCATAATAGCAGAAATCATCCGAAAGCTCTGAATCCCGTAATAGCCATCTTTAGCTGAAAGGATTTTCATTCCCCTGAAAGTGGGTTGGTGCGCTCTCAAACATGTTTTCCTAACCTGCCGAATTTAGATCCATCAATGTCAATCAAGTGATCGATCAAGTACTTCCGTTAGGAAGAGACCTGAAGTCGTCTTCGATGTACTTTAGGATAAAAAAAAATACCAAGCCGGCCATTTTGTTTCTCCTGCAAACTTAACTATTTCAAATCTCCCCCAAAACCAGAAATCCATTAGTGAATGTCATTAGGGAGTAACCCTACTCAATAAGTATAATGTTTCAAATCACCAAAACACCAATCCATCTTTCTCCCGCGTATCTTCGTGCTTAGACTTTTCCTGTTAAAAAGATTTCGTAAACATCTTTTTGTTTAACTATTTATATAACGAATCGAAATAAAGACAAAAATGTTTTGTTTTTTTTTTATCGTTTTTGAATTAAAATACAGTTCTTAATGCTGAACCATGGATGCTGATTTAAAAAAATAACGCTCAATAATTTAAAATCTTTCAATATTGTTGACGGACAGTTCATTTATTTATCTTATTAAAAGCATAAAATTAGGAGCCAAACTATGCAAATGATTTGGAATCAAACAGTGGATTTCAGTTATTGATAAATTTATTACATATTGAGTTATAATTGATTGAAAATCGACTTTGAAACTATTTTATGAAAGGTAATTTGTCTTTATAGAAAAAAAATGTGTTGGGATTTCTTGATATCCAAATAAAAATTTCTGCAAATTTCGTAAATTATACAAATAATCCTAAATTCTTTGATTGTATTAGAAAGCAGCAAGTATGTATTTGAGAACAGCTTTATAACTAGATTCAAGAGGTTTTTTGAGTGGCTTATTACACCTTGAATCTTAATTTAAGGCATTTTACAAATAATTTATTCTTATTGGTGAATTGAAAAAAAAAAAAGGAAACTTCTTCAAAATAAACGACCAAGAGCGAGTATTACTCGCGCTCAGATAATATATATAAGAATTAATTAACTGTATTATTTTTACTTTATTATTACTTTCAAACTATGCAAGCCACAGCTTTAGAAAATTAGCCAAATATCCATTTCTTTATAGTCTTTATGTTAAAACCAAAAAAAAATCACATATTTTGGTTATTTATTTATTTAGTTTTTTTGGCAATTGAAAAACTTACTTTTTTTTTCTTCTTTTGTGCAAAAATTAAATTTTAAACCTTTTTGTATATATTATGGCTTTACTTTAGAAGTAGGTGTGTTGTGATTCTATTTTGTACAAAAATTGTTTTCTATATGCATAATTTAGAGTTTTATCATGCCCGCACCAATTAATAATTTTAATTCACGCATCAGTGAGTTAAATTTTTAAATTTAAATATCAATTTTGTATATACAGCATTTATTTTTCTGGATAATATAGCCAAGGATATATGCTTTAGGCAGAAAGGGATCTTAATTCCATATTATTTGTGTTTTGATACATTGAAAAAGGCGATGTTTTTTATCGTTTCGACAAACTCAAAAGTACTGTGCCCCGTTAGCCCCACCAGTGGCCGATAGGTTCTGCTCTCGAAGCTGGTAGACGGGAGGTGCTGGGTTCGATCCCAATCACGCCCGTCGGCCTAATCGTTCGGAGTTTTCGTGGTTTTCTTTGAACCTTGGTTTTCCAAGCGTAAATACGGGTTAGATTCCCTTAGAAAGACACCCAATAAGGGCACTCTCCACCTTATGGCCTATACCCTCGTGCTAATAATTGGCCGTCATAAACACAACCAACGTGTGCCGCCTTAATTCGGTACTGACAATAAAAGTAGTGCATATTAAAAATTCATTTTCATCTGAAGCATAGTTCTGCTTAAACTTTTTGTGAAAATTCTAACAACCTGACTACTTGCAAGAAATATTAATATGACACGCAAAAATTATTCTAAGTTGAACCCGACTCGCAGAAAGAAAATAAGAATCACCCCAACCTGGAAAAAATCTCTTTCGGCTCGGCCTACAGGCGCAGGTAGATTTCGAAGTTAAGTGCTAATGTCAACAACAAAAACTAAATCATGATTAGAGATAAACACACTTTAACAATTTTATCTGACCGCTGTTGACGAGTTTTTAGTTCATTTTTGTATCAGAGCTGGTTTTATCAGAATCATGTTAAGGCGGTGTTAAAAAAAATATTTTCCCATGCTCAACAACTTTGAATTTTCTGGCACATTTTCAAATTCATTTTTAAAAGAAAAAATATGAAACTTGCGGACGTGATTTTTGAAGATATTTATAAGTGACCTGTGTTTTCAATTTTCTTTCAATTAATTAAAACTTGATTTATAAACAATTATTTTCTCAGTAGGACAATATTTTTCGTTTCCAACACAATCGCTTCGGGAAATTCGATTCAAAATGCCCAATTTGACATCATTTTTTGAAATATATTCTATCGCTATCAAAAAATTGACCATTACGATACATTATATAGTATCTGAATAAGAGAATCTACCAATTGGATGCGTTTGAGAGCAAAAATGAATTTAAAAATGAGTCAGAAAATAAGCAGTTTGGATTTGAATACACCCTTCAAACGATGATTTTAGGTAGATTTCGTATGAAATACTACCTATTGGATCATTCCTATGTTGGAATTTCGGAAAAATTTTTGCAGATCTACACCGATCATGACCCCTAGAACCCAAAACCACCCCACCCCCCAAAAAACTATATCTATATATATACATCACTTATTTATGGACACGATAACTTTCGTAATTCTGCACAAATCTTTTCCAAACTGATACATAAAATCAAGGGGCGGAAAATCTTTTTGCGCCCCTGGAGCCCATTTTTAATTTTATCAATAATCTGTGATATATAAAATTTTGGCCTTATTTTTAGAAGTAATAAAAACTTTAAACTAATTTGATATGTACAAAAATTAAGAAATTATGGCATTTTTCCGGTTTTCACAAAACTTTCCATCCCCTTGGTCCGATTTTGCCCATTAACGAACTTGACCGAGATTTTATGCCCCTTGATTTTATGCATCAGTTTGGAAGAAATTTGTGTAGAATTACGGAAGTTATAGTGTCCATAAAAAAGTGATATTATATATGTATAAAGTTTTTTTACTGAGGTTGGTTTTGGTTTCTATGGGTCACGATCGGTGTAGATATGCAAAATTTTTTCAGAAATTCCTACTTAGGGGATAATGTAATAGGTAGTATTTCATAAGAAATCTACCTAAAAGAAAATTAGGGACAACCCGGCCCGATCCGATGTAGGACTTTTATTCAACAATCCCGGAGTGTCCAATATTTAGAAGTTTTACTATATTTAAATAGTAAAAATATAGATTTGTCCTTTTTTTTTTATAGTAAAACTTAAGATTGGTATAAGAGTATATGCACTGGTATATGCACCGATCGGTATATGCACCGAAGTCTGATGAAATTGAAACTTATCTTACACTAATGCGTTCTACGTTGTCTGTAATGGTATGTGAAATGTTCAAGATTTTTATTGCTATTTTTCAGTTCGAAAATTCTCTAATATTTGCATAAATATGTGCATAATAGTACGCTTTTATTAGACGGTAAATGTAAGATAATTGTTAATATCGCAGGATCTCTTTGCTTCCCAATCGTAATCCCCTAATTCATCAAATTATTTCCATAAACGCATATTACAGCTGCATCATACAAATGAAGAAAGGAAAATGTACTGTACAGTGTAATGCAAGATTATACAACTTTTATATTGGTTTGTTGCATATTTTCATAGATTTAAAAGACACGTTGAAATTAATTGCAAGTAAAATTTGTATTAAGCAAGAACGAGTTTTTCTTTTATTTAAACCTTGTGTATTTGTTTTTTTAAATGCCTCCTATTACAAATACATGCATATTTTTTGATAGGAACAACCATTACATAAGTAATAGTACTTCATCCGAAAATAATTTAAATTAAATAATTACAGTCAATTTTGTAGAAAATTTAAATTATTTATAATTTAAACATAATTAGTAACAGCTCTTAAAAAATAAATCGAGTTGATTTTCTTTTATAACATGATCAAATCCTTTAAAAGCATTTTACGAGATTGTTATAAATATGCCCATTAAAAAAAATGAAACTATTTTAGGCTAAATGTTGAATATTTTTTATCTATTTTGTGTTCTCATAGTTGTATCATATAGTCTGCATAGTGTTTATTCGCGTTAACAAATATTTTAAGAAAACTCTTCAGGGAACCAGATATGTTCTGTTCATTAATTTTTGCTAATTTTCATACTATATGCATACAAACCTGACTTTAGACTCACTATATATGTTATTGGTTGTAGAAAAAAGCCTGTATTAAAAGTAGAAATTATTTTAATCATAAAATTTGGAATATTAAATTACAAAAAAGGGAGAAATGTTGTATTAGAGTTGTTCTTAAAAAAGAAGAAGGGGGGAGGGGGGGGGAGGGGATTGAGGGAAAAAAACAGTTGATCTAACACAATACTTATATGGCGCATAATTTACGAGGTACTTTCTAATAATTAGCAGCATGTGATTTAAACTTACAAATGTTATGATGGATTATAATTCTATTAAAAGTTACTCTTTGCAATACTATTATTGTGGGTGAAACAATTTGATAATACCATATTCTTGCAGTGAAATATCGGTAATCTGTTAATAAAAGATGAAAATTCTCTTATTTTGACGATAATTTATACATTTGAATAAATCGAAATAGTAAAGTAATTAATTTTCAAGATATTATCATGTAATAATTCCTTGAAATAAAACATATGATTAAAATAAAAATGTTCCGTACTTGCTAATTCATACCCCCCCCCCCCTCACCTCTGAAATGCGTTACTTTAGAATTAGAAATTTTATGCACGACTATAACACTTAAGGCGTTTTTTCCTCACAACTCAGCAACTGAAAACTGACGTATTCACCGACTCATTTTATGCATAAATGCATGGAAATATCAGTTATTACTATTGAGATAATTTAAAATCAAACAACATTTTGCATTTTCGATGATTGTATATCATATTAAGTTCTAATTAATTGTTTTCTAAAAACAAGCTTTCCCGGGCTGTAGAATCCCGAAAATAGGCTTAAAACACAAACTTGGACGGCATATTGCGCAATATTTTTGTCTTTATAAAAAGATGAAAAATGCTGTTCGATTTCTTAGTTCATGAAGAACAATTTTTGCATTAACATAAACTACACACTAATACACTTGTTTACACTAATACTAATAATCACTAATGCATTTGTTGCATTAACAATAACTTTGTGAATATGTCAGAAAGCAGCCAGTTTGGATTACAATGTTTCAGTAATTTTTCATTTTTTTAAATATTTTTCCCCCATAAAATATGTTTACTCTCTCTCCTTTCTTTTAATAACCTTAGAAAAGTGAAAATATTGCAATAAAGTATGGAAGAGATTGATCTTGCTTTATGAGAAATGAAATAAGATCAAGACAAGCTCCAGAAATTTTCACTTTTCGAGCTCAAACAACAAGAACATGTACTGCACATTGAATATGATTGCTATTATTTTTAACACTGATTTACTGCATTCTTCCTGCATTTTTCTTGATGTTGTATTTCAAATAATGTGAGGCTAAGTTCACATTATTAGTACAATATTTTCACTGTTATTAATTATTTAACAGAAATTTATCTAGCTATTTTTTTTTCTAATAAAAATATAAAAAAATATATAAAAGCACTTTCTCGTGATATTATATTTCAAATAACGCGAGACTAATTTCATATGCTTAGTACCATATTTTCACGATTACTGTTTAATAGAAATTTATCCAGATACTTTCTTCTAACAAAATTATTAAAACATTATTCTGCAAATTTCCTAAATATAAAGAAAATATTAGTTTAGTAAATCGGAAGCTTTTCCTTATTTCATTTTCTGCATTATTTATATTTACGGTAATTGTTGAAAAATGAAATTCGTCAGCAGTTGCATATTTCTTTTCCATTGTAGAATTCAGAAATAAAAAATCATTTCCTACTGGTCAATTACTGACGAACCACCCTATATGTAGGTACATGGTATATATAATTTAGATAGAACATACCGATTTGCTTCGAAATTGTGTTCTTTTTAATTATTTTATGCCGTGTCTTATTATTATTACATTATATAATATAAATTATGAATTTTACTAAAATGTTTACTTCAAAATAAGCTCCAAATTTAACGGATTTTATGAAATTTCCTTTGCTTTTACCAAAGATTGGAAATCACCGCACGATTTCCCAGTTTGTGGATGTCAATACCTGAAGATATTTTCAGTTTAAGATTGCAAATCAATTGAGCAATCGTGACAGAAGGTAGCCACTTTCGGGGAGAGGGGGGGGGGGGCTGTCCATACATAACTTTATCAACATTTTGCTAATTTTGACCCCCCCCCCCCCACGTACCACCATCACCTGATGAAATAGTTAACAGTGTCAATTTTTTTTTCTTTTCTTTCGTCTGCTTCGGAATAGCATTCAGAACCACGGGGTTGAAAAGCACTGCGTTTTGAAATTTTTCGCTTATATTTCATGTTTTGATCGAGTTTTAAATATTTTCAGGAACAAGTACAGCTTATGCATGAATTCTTTTCTCTATTTTATTGCATCATCATGCACATTTCCATGTTATTATTAAAATGTAAATCATTTATTTTAATTAATAAGTAGATACGAATTTTCTAGTATGTATTTATCGAATAGCAATTGCTATAAAATAAATCGAAAGTATTTTGTGCATGCAATTACCTTTATTTATGCTGCATCAAGTGATGAAATCTATAAACAAATTTGCTATTTGCTAGCCGCACTACTTGTACACCATGTGATTTGCAATGTGAGATCCTATTAATATTGTCCATAAGAAAATAATTTTAAATGTATGATGTAATTTTCACCCTTTTAGGGGCAAAGCACTTGCATTGCTAAAATGTTGAAATGAATGATTGGCACCATAATTTACGTACAAATTTATTTGCAAATAACAAAAAGCGATTTTTCACATATGTAATAAATGAAAAAAAAATAATAATGCAAAAATCTTGGTTCCATTATCGCATTTGAGAATTAAAATTAAGTGGTTACATAAACATACCACCGCCCCTGAAAGGGTTAAATGCGTTTCGTGTGCAAAAATTTAATTACAGCTTTTATTTTCCCACTTTTTTAATATTCATGTGTAAATATATTATTCCATTTAAAAGTGTTTGGGAATATCAGTATTTGAACTTTTTAAATATATGACCTAATTTTCCCTATTAAAAGTTTTTCACGCATAATAATTTAATTATTTTAGGCATCTTTCATATGACAACATAAATTTTACATATGACGTATTTGTCCCCATTAAATGCGGTTCGCGAGCAATAATTTAATTATTTTAAGATTTTCTTACTTTTTTAATATTCACGTGTAAATACAATTTGTATGACATAACCTTCCATATTTTCTGCTTTTAACAATTGATCATTTTATTATTATTTTAAAGTTTCATTTCTGTTTTTAACAGTAACGTGTAAATGCATTTCTTATTTGAGAGGCAATATAATTATTTCTGCTGTTTTACAAATTAGCATCAACATAAAAAATTACCCTTTCTAAATATGAAAAGAATTCTCTTGAAATAATGAAAATTCGAATAAAAGATTGAAAAAAAAAACCTTCATAAAATTAGTAAAATTAAAAAAAAAAATAAGCGCAGTTTTCACACCACTAGCTTGAGAAGTATATCCCTAGAAACATATATTAAACTCCTATGCATAGCGTGGCTGAGAGGTTCTGCTCTCGAAGCTGGTAGACGGGAGGTGCTGGCTTCGAACCCAATCGCGCCCGTCGGCCTAACCGTTTCGGAGTTTTCGTGGTTTTCTTCGAAAACTTGGATTTCCATGCGTAAATACGGGTTAGGTTCCCTTAGAAAGACCCCCCCCCCCCCCCGGAGGGCACATCCCCTTGGGCCTATATCCCTCGTGTAGATAATCGGCCGTCAAAAATCAACCAACCTATGCATAGCTTTGTTCCTAAAAAACTTTTTTAATGGACCTATTCTGACCGACTTTAACATTGAAAATCACTTTAAATAGTTCTTCGATTTAAAAATTGTCTACTTTAGCGTGTTTATATAAGATTTCTCTATAATACTACCAATTTTCATATTTTTGTGTGTAGTAGTTTTCTTAATATTAGCGAAGAAAGACCTCCGGTCACAAAAAAATTCATTTACACCGGCGGCGGTGGTGTATATTTTTTTTAGAATAGAGAGAAATCTGACAGAAAGGTCTTTTTTCCCCCTTTTATTTTTATTGTAGTAACAAAAACTAAGTACAATTTTTTTCAATATTTGTTTAATCTGTAGAAAATACTATTACTACTACTACTAATAATAATAATAATAATGTAATAATAATAATTATTATATAATTTTATTATTAAATAATAATTATTATATATTAATATTATTGCGAGTCGACACACTAATAACTTGGCGGATTCGACGAATGAAAATGTTTAAAAGACAGTGATTGACTGAATTTATAAAAAGCTAAGAAAAATAATTACAATAATTAATCAATATTATATTGGCTAACCTAACTCTTAAAACAAATATTATTTTAAACTAAAGTTTAACATAGAAAGACCTGAATTTTTACTCCAGTTTCATAAAAATATTTAATACCAGAATTTTTATTTAAAACTGTTTGAGTTATTTAATTAACCCTTTCTTTCTTTATATCATTTAAACTTAATTCCTAAATAAATTTCTGAATCGGAACAAAATATATTCATTTGGTAGGGGCCAAAATGGCCCCTCACCATCATTCTAGTGTTAATTTCAACTTTTATAATTATTGAGACATTAAACTTTATTTATATACGTTACAATTAACATGCAATTAAGATAAAGAAATTATGAAGTTACTAATTATTATTATTACTATTATTATCATCCATGCATTAAATATTCGCGATAAAGACATTTCTTAATTATTTTTAGCAAAGAAGATTGTTACAAATTCATTTTTAATTGTCTGAAAACCATACGAATTTCTCACTTGTATTTCAGACGAAGCATATAAAATACAAGTATTAAAATTTAATAATTTAGTACTTATACAAAATAACCATATTTGTTTCTAGCTGAAAAAAATAAAATTTGATGGAATTTTTCAAGTTGAACTGTTAAGAAAGATAATCAACAGGAAACGATTAATGGTTTTCAGAAGTAGCATCGTGAGTATAACCATCACTCAGAACCTCTTTGAGTATTTGTAATTAACGACCACCTGGATCTCGCTTAAAGATGTTTGGGGGAGGACATTTTTCTGAAAAAGGATCGAAATGTCGCATTTATGAAGATCAGCATTTGTGTTTTTTGTGTTGTGTTTTTAACCTTCTTTTTTCGCTTCATGCGAGTCATCGCCGTTCGTTAATAGGACCTACCAAGAAACTGCAGGGGGTTTTGGGGAGATTTTTCGGCGAAAGAGGAATAAATCGCTGTCAAAGGGTGGTCCCTCTCAGTGACGGATGGAGCATTTCCGGGCAGTGTAGCGAAATAAAAAAGTATTTTTTCAGTTTTACTTGAAAACTGTCATTTGTACGTTTGCATATTTCGTAGTGGAAATAATTTTAATTTGCAAGTTTGAAAGCTTTTGACTGCAAACAACACAAAAATATACAAACTGCTATAGTTTTTCAATAATACTGTAATTTATTTTGCAGAAGAAGAGGTTTCTATTATGTACTCTTGAAACAGTTACATACTAAAATAATATTAGAAATTTATTGTTTTCTTTTTCACTTAATTTTACTTATCGTGTTTTCATCTCAATACAATGGATTTTGTATGCATAGCAGTGTTCAGCGATGGTGTATACTCTCGAGCCCCCCCCCCCCTTTCTCTATGTGCCAGAGCTTATGAATAACATTTTTACACTTTTTTTTTTAACACAAATTTCTAATTATTATTTTTACACTACGAAGTATCCGGTTTTGTTATTCTTCAAACCTTATCATTTTTATGCGATAATAAACTTACAGAGCTATATCGAAATTTAGATACTTCCCTATGATTTTCTTAAAGTTTAATTTAAAAAAATAGAATAAAAACTAAAAATAATAAAATAACAATTGAATTAACTTCCTGCCTGTAACGGTCGAGAAAAAATGCAGTCCAAGTTAATCCTAAGCTCCGGATCTACAGAAAAAAAGGAAATACGACTCTTGTCCATACCGAAAAAAAAAAAAAAAAAAAAAAACTCATTTGGTCCGGATTCCTGGAGAGCTCTAATTTAATCATCTACATTTTTTATCATTATTAAATAGACAAATGTTTCTTAGCAAATATATATATATATATATATATATATATATATAATATAAACACAGAAGCAAATGTTCAATAGCCTCTTCTTAGTTGCCCATGATTCTGAAAAGTGTTCTGTATCTTTAGAAACCACAAAAAGCAATCTATTTTCGAGATTTATGAAGACACGATTTCCTTTTTTTTTTTTTTTTTTTTTTTTTTGGCCGCTGATTTTCGAAAAGTTCGCGAATAATTTTACAGTGTATTAATCATTCTTTTCAAAGAGGAATTTCGTGTTTTAGAATGCTTTCTATTCCAAATAAAGATTTTCAGCTTCGTAACTGAACTTACAGATTATTTTTACTTTTTTTTTATATTTTAGATTATGTGAACTCTTTAGTTTATATACATATAAGTTATGATAATTTTCTTATATAGTAGTATATTTTAAAAATATAATTATTTGAACTAAAAGACTTTTCTGGATAATTATGATTTAAGATTCAAAATACAGTTCAAAAATACTCTATTTTAGCATCACTAAGTAAAGGAAAATTTACATAGAAATGGTGTAATTCTATAAACATAAAAAGTTTAATTTTCAGGAATTTCAAGGGGAAGAACAAAACATGCAATAAACAAAAAGTAATCTTTGAAAATTTTCAATCTTTGTATTTCTTTTCTTAACTCCTTATCTGTAAATGAAGCAGAATGATAAACGAGGGATGTACCACCTGTCGAAATTTGACGAAAGGTAGAAAGCGGTGGGTTGTCGCTTCCACAACTGACCTTTTAAAGAAGGGGGGGGGGGGTGAAGAGGAGAATTTTGGGCTATTTCGTTGGGATTCAAAGGTCTGTCTGTTTTTTGGAGCTTGGGATCTAAAGAGTTAATTGAATTGTTGCTCAAATACATATATTCCACATTAAATTAAAGTATTAGAATTATATAAAAGTAAGTTTTGTGGTGATCACTAGATACCAGTTTGAACTTTTTAAAGATAATTCTATCTAAAGCCATCATTTGAAGAGCTCAGATCATAAAGGTGATCATACGAACAAAATAAAAATATTGTAATTTTATTTGATAAAAGTGGTATACGCCTTACATAGCACCTTCATTAACTGAAACAAACAACACATTGAACGCATGAAAGTAGAACAAAAAAGAGTTTAACATACACTTAAACACAAATAAATATTTGGAACTTCACAGCTGATTCTCTCTAAATGATAATTGTGTCACTTATCACCATTATCATCTGAGCTCTTCATTTGTTTAAAAACAAGTAATATAAAAATTTTGTTTTTAAAGTCAATTCCTTCTTAGGTCATCAAAGAAAAATTTAATATGATCCCTTAAGCTAATATTAGTTTTTGTTGCATTAAAACATTTCAATTTGTTGATTTTCTATAAGCAAGCAGGTTTACAATGGAACTCTATGGGAATTTGGCGAAATATTAGAGATATGGCCAAGTTGGCGTCACTTTTGGCGACTCATTTTAGCCGCCAAATTTGGCGATATATCGCCAAGTTGGCGACAAACTTGGCGGTATTTGGCGACAGAACAGGGTCCCCCCTATGGTAACCCCTTATTGAAAATACTTTCATTGATCTCCAATAACCAATGGCCGCCATTTTGTTTCCCATGCAAAACTAAAATTAATTAATTAAAATTTAATTAATTAATTAATATTTGAAAAAACTGTATTAACATCAATTGTATTCCAGTACAAGTTTAATAAAATTTATTTAAACTTGATAGGATGAATAATGAGTATTTTATTAACGATTGAAAATTTGAACAAGATATATAAATATATAAATAAATATATATATAAATAAATATAGGGAGAGTGTGAACTAATAGTAGGAATTGAAAAAAAAAAATAAAATCAGGCATAAAACATTTTTAAATACGTACCGACCCATGTGCTACTGTAACACGGGAAAATTGACTGCGTTATTTCTTTGATTGAATTGTTGCTCAAATCCAAATATTCCATATTATAAAGTGACACATAATTTTCGACATCAAGTAAATCACATTTATATAGCTTAAAACCTGCCAGTTTCTGAGCATTCTCGATGCTAAGTTGCAGAGCAGAATCGATATCTGTAATGTTGTTCTCGCTTAATAAAATGACCTGGAAAAAAAAAAAAAAAAGCAGTTTAACAAATTACAACGACCATTTGGAAAATGATATTTTCAAAGACTAAAATTTAAGACATAAAAAATCGCACGGAGTTGATCATACATTACGTACGCCATGAATTAAAAACATTAATAGTGTTATTACAGGTAAAAATTGCAAGCGACAAAAATCGCCTGCGACTCGTCACATTTCCTGAAACTTACGTATTATCCACCTGAAACTTACGTATTATCCAAGCATTTTATTGGCTGCTCGGGAAAAGGCTTTTCCATCGTCAGATTTCCAAGAAATCTGACAACCAATTTTAAATTAAATTTCATTCCTAAACTTCTAAACATCCCACAATATTACTTTTTACACCGTCGTATAGAGAAAAAAATGTACTTTTAAATGCAATTTGTTTGAAAGCTGTATCTCAATTTGTTTCTGAGTTATTAATTTTTTTTTTTTGTAGTTTTTATTACTTTTTTGTCATAATGGCAACAGAAGTATCCATCTCTGTTGAAAGTAAAGGGAAATACAGATTACTGTATAAACCAATCAGAAAACGAATAAAATGCGGATTCAACCAATAAAAAGCTTCAGATATGCTTTTGATTTCCTACCCTGACGAGGACAATAACCATTTTTCCAAATGGTTAAAAAAAGAAAAAGTTCATAAGATGGTTTGGTAATCTTTTGGAAAACTAACTCTTTTTAATTAGATTAATTTTAACACAATTATTCTAATTTGTAAATAAATCATATGAGATGTAAATTTCCAACTGGGAAAAAAATGTCCGGACCGGGATTCGAACCAGGGATCTCTTGGCAGAAGCCGCCAAAGCTCTACCATCTGAGCTTTCCCGGAGGAATCTGGTGGATCTAATTCACCCAGCAAACCTTATTGATTATAGCATCTGGGTTGATATCTGAATCAGCTCAACAGAATAAATCGCAGGCAGTGGAACTCCAGAAAACGCTGGATACGTAATTACTCTAGATTAATTTCATCTACACAATTATTCTAATTGGTAAATAAATCATATGAGATGTAAAATTTCAATTAGTAAATAAATCATATTTACCAATTAGAATAATTGTACAATTCCAATTATTGTATAATTCCAATTATTGTACAATTAACAATTCCAATTAATTGTACAATTCCAATACACTCCAGAAAATGCTGGATACGTAATTACACAGGGTGTCTACAGAAATTGTAAACAAAATCTCCCTGATTTTTTTCTGATTTCACTGACTATCTTTCATGCTGCTTCCTGGTATAATACACTTAACCAGCTTGATAATATCTCATTTGGGAGAGAAAAACATAAAAATTGCGTAATATTCATAAAGTATTGACTTTCGGTTTCATAAATCCAATCCAAACTGAAAATTTAGTCCAGTAACTTCATATAATGGGCAATGGATATAGCGTGATGAGAAAATTTCCTCATTTTCTGGAAAATGTTCAATTCTATGACATATCTACATCTGACGGGGTAACTAATTGGATTAAGCTGACCACCCCGTCAGGTTATGTTAATGCATCATTTAAAATTTTCAAAAATGGGTAAATTGCCTTCAATATAAGTGCACACAACCACACAAAATGAGGACATCGGATCACCTTAATTTGTGTTAAGAGCCATTATTTTGAAAGTCAGACAAAGTGTGATAATTGTATTTTTTGATTTGCCTGATATTTTTTTATGTTGAAGTAGATCACATTTAATGAATAATGTGCAATTTTGAAGCCCTGAAAAAATTATCCCTTCACTGTAAAAAATGTCAAAGTTCAAGGTTGTGACCGCCATTTTTCATGAAAAGTGAAAGGCGAGTATGCTTGCAGTGCTAAAGCTTGGGAAAGCAACGACATCCCAAAATTCTTTTGTGGTGATATATTAGTATAACACTGCCTGCTTAGTAAACTGTATTCGTTTCCATGGAGCATTGTTATTTTACATTGTTATGTTGCCTGAAAATGCAATGAAAATTACGTTTTTGTCCGTTTTCCGCACGTATTTTCTTATTTAAGCAATAATACTCCAAACGTTTTCTTATAGAATATCAAAGTGTACTACTAAGACAAGCTAAATAATATAAAACTTTACCGGAATATTGCTGCTGTTAGCAGGAATAGTCTGTTAAATATTCAAAAATTTTAAAATAGGCAGCATTTCAATTAGTCTTTTCTCAAAAAAGCGTAGCGGTTCAATAAAACAAAATATATCACGTAGTAGTTGAAAGTACGTACAAACACATGGACAAGAAAGAAAAGTGGGGCCTCGTCATATTCTTAGAAAAAAAAATGTCAAAAGTCACAAAAAAGACTGTCATTTATCATACTTTTACCCTATCAGAAAACGAAACATCCCGTTTCTCTTTCCGCTAGCTATGTTTTTCCCCTATGAAAAAATGAAATATCCCTTTTTATTCCCCCTTCGTTGTTCTAAATGAAAAAAAGGGAAATTTAAACGGGATATTTTGACTGTGAATTTTTGTAAATTTTGTTATTTTTTTTCTAAAAATATGACGAGGCCACTTTTTTTTTCTTTTTCATGTATTTGTACATATTTTCAACTATGACGTGATACATTTTGTTTTATTGAACCGTGACGCTTTTTTGAGAAAAGACTAATTGAAATGTTGTCGATTTTGAAAAATTTGAATATTTAACAGACTATTTCTGCTAACAGCAGCAATATTCCGGTAAAGTTTTATATTATTTAGATTGTCCTAGTACTACACTTCGATATTCTATAAGAATAGTTTGTGGCACTATTGCTTAAATAATACAATACGAGCGGAAAACTGACAAAAACGTCATTTTCATTGCATTTTGAGGCAACATAACAATGTAAAATAACAATGTCCCATGGAAACGAATACAGTTTACTAAGCAGGTAGTGTTATACTAACATTTCATCACAAAAGAATTTTGCGATGTCGTTGTTTTCCCAAGCTTAAGCACTGCAAACATACTCACATTTCACTTTTCATGAAAAATGACGGTCACAATCTTGAACTTTGACATTTTCTACAGGCAAGGGAAAATTTTTTCAGGGCTTCAAAACTGCACATTATTCATTAAATGTGATCTACTTCAACATAAAAAAATATCAAGCAAATCAAAAAATACAACTATCAAAATATCACTTTTTTGTCTGAATTTCAAAATAATGGCTCTTAAACATCAAAAACTCATACCATGTGCATCTTTTTAAAAATTGTCCATCATGTCAAAAAATATGGTATATAAAATAGACGGATCATTATCATTGGCAAAGTGAAAATGCAAATATTTTCTCATACAGAAAAATTTTCCTGATTTTCGAGTATTTTTACAAAATTCCCTGACTTTTCCCCGATTTTTCCTGATTGATAAACTTCCCTGATTTTTCCATGATTCCTTGATTTCGATTCAGTAGACACCCTTTTACACTAGATTAATTTTAACACAATTACTCTAATATTTACCAATTAGAATATTTGTGTTAAAATTAATCTAGTGTAAGTGTCCAGCGATTTCTGGAGTTCCATTACCTGCAATTTATTCTGTTGAGCTGGTTCAGATATCAGACCAGATGTTATAATCAATAAAGTTACCTGGACGAATTAGATCCACACCATATTCTTCCGGCATAGCTCAGATGGTAGAGCATTGGCGGCTTCAGCCATGAGATCCCCATCCCTGGTTCAAATCCAGGTCCGGAAATTTTTTGTCCAGTTGAAAATTTACATCTCATAATCCTTTAATTGACAAATAACATTTTTTTGAAACAGACTAAGCTAAAAAATACTATAAAAGTGATAAAATACTTTTATTTAGATTAACGCACGTTTCATCGCACAAATGGCGAAAATTTTCAAAATCATTATTGATAGAAATATTTTCGCGAAAAAATAAAAAATTAAAAACAATATCTCGGTAAGTAATGTCACGAGATTTCATGCAGAATGAAAATCAGTGCAAACATAAAATAAAATGAAATTGGATATTCGTGAGCGTGGATTAGTTTTTTTTTTTTATAGTTACTAAAACTGCATAGCATCATTCCCGGATAATGGATGGTAAATAAAATCTTGACGGATAAATTATTCTGCTATTTTTAAAATCGATCTGTAAAGGTACTTTGCTGCATAATCTGGCCAGAGCTGTGGTTCTCCTGTTGTATTTGATGTCTATGATTCTATATGTTCTTTGATTCTAGTTTTAAGTTTTCTGCTTGTTATACCTTTATAAAACTGCATTGCTCCATCTTCTTTGGTGAAAGTTTTTAGGAATAGCAGAATGATTTACAGTCAAGATTTTATTTACCATCCATTATCTGGGGAACCAATAGAAATATTTTTACGCAACGAGAATATTTGCACTGATTCAGTGTCCCTTGAGTTACCTAAAATTTGGAAAGAGATGCTATGCAGTTTTAGTAACAATAGTAAAAATTAATCCACTCTCACGAATATCCAATTTCATTTTATTTTATGTTTGCACTGATTTTCACTATGCATGAAATCTCGTGACATTATTTACCAAGTTATTGTTTTATAAAAAAAAAAAAAAAATTGCGAAAATATTTCCATCAAGAATGATTTTGAAAATGTTGCCGTTTGTACGGTGAAATGTATGTTAATCTAAATAAAGATGTTTTATCTCATTTATAGCATTCTTTAGATTAGTCTGTTTCATTATAAGTGATTATCATACATATTTTTATAATATTTTTTGTTTTAAAAAATGAAATTGAAATCTCAGCTTCAGGAACTCAGTCATTGTAATCCAAATTGATTTGATTTTTTTTTTTTTTTTTCGTATTTTAATCTTCGTAACTGGTCAACAAAGCTTCACTCGGGATAAATGGGAAAATCTCGTTCTGCTGTTGTTTCCCTGGAGAAACTTCCGTAATCGAATCCAAACCAGTTACCAAATTTAATATTGTTATTTTAACTCTTACGCAATTAAACAATATTGTTGCTATCATAACTCCCGTTTAACGCCAACTTTGCCTTTGTATTAGATAACAGGAAATTAGCTACTTTCCCCTGTGCGAAGAGTCGTTATTTACAGGGTCGTACTGGCATAACTGAGAGGGCGGTGGCAAAATGGATAAAAAGGGCGCCGATTGCCTTACAAAAGGGCGCAAATGCTTATATATATATACATACACATACACACGCACATACTATATAAATTATGTATAAAAAATTACTTTAAAAATATATACGAGTATATTGCTATAGCGAAAACTTTATTTCTAAAATAATTATGTCACCCAAATTAGTATTTTACACTATAGAAATGTAATATGCACAAAAATAGTTCCCCGCAAGACATTGCACTTAAAAAAAATCTGATGTTAGACCAGTGTTGCCAATTTAGAGGTATTTTTTTCCACCCACACTTTTCTAAGAAAGCTATTTCTATTTTCGAATTTCGCTTACCTTATCTAATGAGTTAATTCAAACTTTACCCCGAATATTTGAATAACAATCTCCACACAATTATCTCCAAATGGAAAATAAAATATTTAAATAAAACAAACAAAAACAATGTCGTTGGGTCAAAACTCAAAAGTGCAAAACATTATTTAATACAATTCAATAATATTTTATATAATACAATCTCTAGAATACAAATACTAATTATGGTGTATAAAATTTCAGGAAAGTTATTTTTGTTTAGGGCAAGAGTGACGCCTATTTTACGTGAATTATTTTAAAAATATGTTTTATTTCTTTATTTTTTCACCATCCAAAAGATATCATAGATTTTTTTTTTATTATTATGGCCATTTTTTTTTCCATTCTGATCAGAAACAAAATTATGGCCATTTTTTTTTTTTCATCCTGACCAGGGAAAAAAAAAAAAAAAAAAAAAAAAAAAATATGGCCATTTTTTTTTTCCTTTTCTGACCAGAAAATCAGAGTTCTAACTTTTTTCGACAGCTCTTTCATCTTCACCTAACACTTCATTTATAACGGTTGTTTCATAATAATGGATGGCACCAGCCCATCAGAAGAAAATGATCCATTCCAAAGGTATAAGTTCGATTGAAAAAAACTATTTCATACTTTGAGCAGAAAGAAGAGGCTACACCTGCAATTTTTATGACACTAATAGAATCCCATAGCTACCAATGTGTACGGTTTAGTTACCTCTAAAATTTAACACAAATTTTTGCCATATTTAATCGTTGACAATTATTAGACTTTTTAAACTGAAATTCCGGAAGTGACAGCCAATTGTTCCCTTGCGACGACATTTCTGTGGTTTCAACTCGTAAAACTTGGCTAAAAGTGCTATCCTTGACAACATTTTCGGAATGAATCTTTGCTTTTATAGGAAAATGGGAAACTCTAGTTTCCTGGTATCTGAACAAAATCGGCAAATTTTATATTTTTACGAATATTAATGCAAATTTTTTGTATTTACGAATGAAAATGACTTCGCGAAAGTATCAGAAAAGTAGTTAGTTTGGATTTGGGAATAGCTTTCAATATAAAAAATTCTCATAACGAGGATGTGATCACCTCCCACCCCAAAAAAAGTAAATCCATGACCCCCTCTAAATGATGAGCTGAATCCGTCCTTGGCTTTATCGAATATTGATTGATTAAAATCTCGGAAACGGAATCGAAAAAAATTCCGCTTTATACAGGATCCTTATGCCATATCATCTTTAGATTCTTCTATGTTTTGTCATAAGCCAGACAGAATGATTTTAACAATACCGTGCAAAACGCAGATGCGAGAAAAATCGACAAACAAAATCTTCATTTGGCGCCCGGGGCAGATGCTCCCTCTGCCCCCCTTAATTTTGGCTCTGCTTTCAAATGAGCAAACTTACAAAGGCTGTGTCCAATAATGAAGTTGTTTCTGTTTTTCAAAGATCTTGTCCTTTTTTACCGCAACTCATGTGTGTACGCAGGGTGGGGGGGGGGGGGGGGGGCAGAAAATCTTTGGAAAAGTAATACATTCTTTAAAAGTATTACATTGAATGTATTATTTTGAAAAGTAGTATTACTTGAATTTTATTGCATAATAGTTTTGTTTTAAAGGTTTTCATTAAATTTCATTATAACTGTTGACTGCTTTACTTGGCTGAAAATACCAATTATTTTGTATTGCCCACCAGAAACTTTTTAATCGAACTGTCTTTTATATTTTTTTGAGAAAAGCAAAAGATCTTTCAGAAAAGGCTGCCAAATGTGGCGTTTTGAACCGAATTTCCGGACGCGACAGTGGAGGAAGAGAAAGAAAACTGTTGTGATGAGACAACAATCAATTTTAACTCAAGGTGTAATTAATTTAAAGAACAGAATCTATTGTATTACAAATCACTTCAATAACCAAGCCTGCAAGTCTCATTCTTTTATGTGGAGTTTGGCCGAATATTCGGTTTCATTTTCGTTTTCAGCCCAAAATCCTAGTTTCGGCGAAAATACTGCCCTATATTCGGTATTACTATAACTGCCCCTCCCTAGCCTCCCCCAAACGGCACTCCCATCCAAAGAGCCGTACATACTATATATTCACATACAAGGGGATAAATCTAGAAGGTATTACTAATATTGATTAAATTCGTTATTTTTAAATTAAATTATTTTTTAATATATTTTTTATGTTTATAGCACCTTATATTTAATTAATTTTATTTCAATCAAATTATTTTGTTAATTATGTACTGCCGTTTCTACGCAAAACATTATTCAGATAACATGCGTATATGTATGTTTGTGTTACTTACTTTGAATTTATTTTTAAAACAATTTCGCTTTCGTTTTCAGTCGATACTAGGAAGGTAACCGAAATTCAGTTTCTTTCGAACACTATTTGTATGTTTGTAAATGAGCAGAAATTTTCGCATTATTGAACGTTAAAAAATTTTTTTTGTTGAGAACCACTTTAAGGATTTACACGTAATCATAACTTATAAATTTCGGAAAATCGAGTTTTTATTTTAGCGGCTTTATCAACGGAATTGAGACTTCTTAATGTGGCCAGAATCTGGAATAGACAATTCTATGTAAGTAAAAAAAATAAAAAAAATACAATACGCATTCTATTATAATTATAACATAAAATTGAAACTAGTTTTTTTTTTCTCAAAATTGCATTTTTTAATAGATGACCACGGCACGATTACTTTAATAATACTGAATTGTTTTTCACTTCTAATTTGGTCAGCTTTTTTCTTATATAATTATGCAGTGCATTAAGGATTTTTTTTTTTGTCAATCATCAAAAATCAGCATTTTTCTACGATAAAAGTAGAATACCCTCTTCTAATAATCAGCATTAAAGAAAAAAAAAAAAAAGAGAGAGAGATCTTTTCATAATTTCCACCCTTTGTCTCATCTAGTCACTAAAATAAGTCATATTTAATTAAAAATTACTGTTTATTTTAATTTCAGATGAGCCAAATTTAAACTACAATGGTCGTCGCAACTCACACGCACAAAAAAAAAAACAAAAAAAAACACCAACAGCGCGTCGTGTCGCGCATGTGTCGTTTGTTAATTAGTATTTCATGGGAAAATACCTCCACATCCTATTTCTATTTTCTCCAGAAAGATACAGAGCTCCAGAATACGGTATAATAATAATAATAATAATAAAAAGTGTCACATCTGGTATTACTACAGAAACCACTGGGTATCTATAGAACTGATTTGAAACCCCGCCGAAATGGTAATTTGTCTTCTTAGGAACTCCCACGTTACTGACTAACAGCATTGAAAACTGAACCCAAACACATCTGCACTTCTCTTTACTTATATTTATCCATTCTTTTATAAAAGGACTTTTACAATTTTAGTGGTTTATCTATTTATTTTAATTACATATATATTTTTCAATTTATATATCGGGGTGGTGTTTGAAGTTTAAAGAGGTTAAGCAGATCCGGTTTAAAAAAAAAAAAAAAGCTTTTAGATATTGGCTTTTTCGGATGCTAAAAATATTATTGAATTTTTAAATAGATATGAAAAATTAACATTTTCTTCTTTCAAAAGCAAAATTTACATAAGTTTCCATTGCAAAATCTTGTGAAGAATTAGTCTTGGCGCCCTTGGCGGTCTAACACTTGTATTATCATTAAGAAATTATGGAATGCTCCACTTTAGTAGAACTAAGGGCATCAATTTATGTGTGTATTTGTGGGGAGTGTGCGTGTGTGTGCAGGGCCCGACTAATGCAGGGGCATGAGGGGCAGCTGTCCCGGGCCCCCCGATTTGAGGGGGCCCCCAAGGGCAGATATAAGTTTTAGTTAAAGAAGAGTCAAATGATAAAAAATATCCAAAAGTCACCAGATTCTAATTTAAAGTGTTTTTCATTTTGTGCTATTTAATTTCTTCCTTACTGATTTCATAATTTTTTTAAAATACATAATTTTAATTAAAATATTACAGTTACAGTAATATCACACATCTGCTATCTGTTTTCATATTATGAAACTTCATACCAAAGTACTTTAAGGCATCATGGGGAATGCAGTAACAACATAACAAGTATTGAAATTTGTTGCTATTATTATTAAAAGCATGCCACCACTTGCCTTTCTATATGATAGAATCACTCAAATGCATGTTGATGGAATACAAAGATTAAGTTAAATAGCAAAGTATTAACACAAACAACCAATAATACCTGAGAGAACTGTATTTACATTTTAACGGCTCACATTTATCCTTATATTCCTATTACCAAAAAAAAAAAAAAAATGTATGCTATAACTTCTTAAAGTTATCTTTCTTGTACTATACTGTATACAGATGTGAATACTACTTGGTATGAAATTTAAGTCTACATACAATAGGTATGAAATTCAGTTTTAGTCATTTCAAAATATTCAAAATTCGCTGAAAAAAATCTCTCTAAGGGCGCCATGATTAAAAAAACACGATAAGAGTTTTTCAAAATTATTTTTACAGAAGCGCTGAAAAAATCTGACCAAGGGCGCCATGATTACAAAAGCATGATATTAGTTTTCTGAAAGTTATTTTTACAGGGTGCTGAAAAAAATCTCACCAAGAGCGCATTAATTACGAAAACACGACATTAGTTTTTTGAAAGTTATTTTTACAGAGAGGCGCTGAAAATAAATCTGACCAAGGGCGCCATGATTACAAAATTACGATATTAGTTTTTTGAAAGTTATTTTTACAGAGAGGCGCTGGGAAAAAAAATCTGCCCAAGGGCGCCATGAGTACAAAAACGCGATACTAGCTTTTTGAAAGGCATTTTTACAGAGGCGCTGAAAAATATCTGACCAAGGGCGCCATGATTACAAAAACACGATATTAGTTTTTTAATACTTATTTTTACAGATTCGCTGAAAAAATCTGACCAAGGGCGCCATCATTACAAAAACACGATATTAGTTTTTTGAAATTTATTTTTATAGTGGCTCTGAAATAATCTGACCAAGGGCGCGCCATTATTACGTAAACACGATATTAGTTTTTTTTTCAGGGCCGTAACCAGCGAGTCCAGTCAGAGGAAGCTCTGAATTTTTTTGGTGGGGCTAACATCTTTCAACAATTTATATCTTAAGCAAACTAAATATAGTAAAACTGATAAAATGGACATGTCTATAAAGGAACCCGTCTAAAGCGTAATATCTCTATAACGGAACTTTCTATAATGAAATTCTTAAACGGAAAATACTTCATGGTAATCGAAAAATGAATATAAAACAATTAGGGGCGGTGTACCTCTTAAGAAAACCTACCTAAAATAGAACTTTTCTCCATCCCGTGTGATTTAGTCTTGGGTCTTATTGTATTTAATGGAAAACAAATAGATAGCATCCGACACCCCCATAAAAAAATAACTTACTTTAAATTTTAATAAGGAAAACTAATGGATTGTACACTGTATTCTATTTCCATTGCAATTTTTGCATTATTAAGCATATTGCTTCTTACAGAAGCGGATTAATTACCTTCCGGGCCCCTAGGCTAAACTTCTTTGTGAACCTCCTCTCTTCCCTCCCCCCCCTTCCCCAAAAAAGCAATACATTTCAGTGTTTTCTGGCACTAAAACTGGAAAAGAGTACTTTTAGTGCAGGAAAACATTGAAATTTCATAAAATTCAAAATGCAAGTTTTGGTCATAAAAATGGATTTTTTTTAAATTTTGTTCTTAGTCCTTGAACAATATTTTTTCAAATATAAATTATTAGGAACTAGCGACCTAAAGTAAAACATGTACTTAATTTGTATGCTTCTTTTTTTTTGTAATTGGTTGGTTGGTTGGTTGTATTTATGTCGGCCAATTATCTGCACGTGGGATATAGGCCCAAGGGGGGAGTGCCTTCCGTGGAGGTCTTTCTAAGGGAACCTAACCCGTATTAATGCTTGGAGAACCAAGGTTCGAAGAAAACCACGAAAACTCCGAACGATTAGGCCGACGGGCGCGATTGGGATCGAACCCAGCACTTCCCGTCTACCAGCTTCGAGAGCAGAACCTCTCGGCCACTGGTGGGGCTTTTGTAATTGTCTGAGCGAAGCGAAGGCTAATACTCAGCGCAATATTACTCTCTGGTCACATAACAACTACGATGGATATTAACGCCATGTCCTACTAAAAAAAAAAGCCTAATAAAAACCTTTCGTCAAGCATAACTCAAAAAATATTTGTTGGATTTCGTTTCTGATTGCACCAAAAGGTACCTACAAGAGTCACCTACTGAATGCACCTACTATGAAAAATTAGTTCCAAATCGTTTAAAAATTATATTAAAAAACTGATAAAAAAGCACATTTTATCAGCATACGTCACAGATATTTGGTGTGCGTCACTTTCACCGATAGATGTTTTCGTAAACAACTGGTTTGAACACAGGGAGCAAATAATAATAATAATAAAAAAAAACGCAAGCTGTAATAATGAAGTTCCATAAAACATATTTAAATTCAATCAAACAGGAAAAGAAATCTGTTTGTTTTTCCATTTAAAAGAAAAAAAAAGCATAAAAACTTTGATTTGAGATTTTGCGATATTTAATCAATAGCATTTTTTAATCGTCAAAAGCATATTTTATATTTCGCATGTGAAAATTAGAAACAATTATATGATGTCTAATAAAATATTTTGCTTTATAGCATCATTTCTTCTTATTTTCTTTATTTTTTTAGGGTTTCGGTCATCTGACAAAACCCTATTCGTCTCGCCATTCTGTCCGTCTGTCACAGAGCCCGTTCTCAGAAAATATACATGTTGGAGACTTGAAATTTTGCATACTTATAGCTGAACACCACATATCATACGACAAATCATAAAACTTTGAAAAAGTCGTACATTTAACCCTTTCGGCTCCACATGTGTATTTTAAACAATTCTTTCCAATTGAGTCCTAATTAGGTTAGAGGCGTGAAATTTTGCATACTTATAGCTGAACACCTCACATCAAATGACAGAATATAAAATTTTGATAAAGTCGTTCATTTAACCCTTTGAGCTCCCACATGTGTATTTTAAACAATTTTTCTAAGTGAGCCCTAATTAGGTTGCAGGCGTGAAAATTTGCATGCTTATAGCTGAACACCTCACATCAAATTACAAACTATAAAATTTTTAAAAAGTCGTTCATTTAACTCTTTGGGCTCCCACATGTGTATTTTAAACAATTCTTTCTAAGTGAGTCCCTAAGTAGGTTGGAAGCGTGAAATTTGTCATACTTATAGCTGAACACCTCACATCAAATGACAAACCATAAAATTTTGAAATAGCCGTACATTTAACCCTTTGGTCTCCCAGATGTGTATTTTAAACAATTCTTTCTAAATGAACCCCTAATTAGGTTGGAGGCATGAAATTCTGCATACTTATAGCTGAACACCACACATCACATGACAAATCATAATTTCTTTCAAAAATCGTTCATTTAACCTTTTGGGCTCCCACATGTTTAGTTCCCACGTATTTTGAGAAATTCTTTCTAAGTGAGTCCCTTATTAAATTGGAGATTTGAAATTTTGAATACTTATAGGAGAACACCTGAGGCCAGGCGAGAAATCATAAAATCTTGAAAAAGTCTTACGTTTAACCCTTTGAGCGACCACATATGTATTTTAAGCAATTCTTTCTAAGGGAGCCCCTAATTAAGTTGGAGACATGAATTTTTGAATACGTATAGCTGAATACCTAAAACCACACGGCAACTCATAAAATTTTCAAAAAGTGTTATATTATTTACTCCTCCGAGCTCTAACTTGTGTATTTTAAGCAATTTTTCTAACCTCCGCCCTTTTAACCAGGGGAGCACTTTTCCAACTTTTGCCGACACCCATTTGACCATTCTTTCATATTATAAATCATAGCCTTACATATTTTATTTCCACTTTTTACCGCCAGGCCTACTTATCACGGGTGCTATCGGGCCAATCCCCTCGACTAATATATCTACGGATGGTATATAAAATGGAGTTTCGTTCGGATAGAGGTTTATTTAGAATAGAGTGCGCCCCTGGTTGCGAAATGTGGAACTAAGAGATTTTTCAAAAGGATAAAGTGTTTTGAAAGGAATATTAAACGAAACCCTCTGTGCGATCTGTGATCACACTTATTCACTCTTTTTTTACATGCTTTCTTTTAACTCACAATTATATTTGTCTGTGGCACTCAAATCTTGTGATTCATTTTTCACCCACTTCCTGTTGACATAGAGTTTTGAAATTTGGAATATCTATGCATTCCTGAGGGCAATACATAAATTGGACATTGATTTTTTAAAATTCGATCCCTAAGTGGGACAACGTTGGGGGGGGGGGTGGGGGGGTGAATTAATGGTTACGTTTGATTTTCTATAGAGAAATGGGCATTAGCTTCAACAATGAGTGTTTGATGAAAAGTACTAATGATAGGGTTACCATAACATCGCAAACTTTAGCCAACGTGGCGAAATATCGCGAAATTTGGCAACAAGACAGTTTTTATGTATGAATCCAACTTGGAGATAACTGGCTAATTTGGCAAAATTCCCATTTAAATCCTTTTATCTTCCATAATTGAACTTACCGAATTAAATTTAAACTCCGTGAATTTAAGTTTTTTTTTTCAAGTATTTTCTACTATTTAGTGCATTTAAAAACATATATATTTTCTAAATGTTTGTGAATTTTAATGAAAGTATGATTTCAAAAAACAATTTCCATTTATATTAATTTCTTTTTAGTCTTTAAAAATGAAATTGGTACTTTTCCTGTATAAGGGTCTTTGCGAGGTAGAGAAAATGGGTTTGGAGAGTCAAATAATCTCTTTATGCGTATTTTCGTGCAACTTATTCATATTTTCATATACTCAAGAAGCAATTTTGTAAAGATTTATAAAATTTATTTTGTGTAAACAAGCCACTTAACTATTTTTATATACAAGCAGAAGTAAATTGTATACAAAAAACAATTATATTATATACATAAATAAAATGTTTATATTTATGTCACAGATGCCATATAAGCACCGGGTTTGGCGTGATTTTTTATGCCAGTTTGGCGAAAACGTCGTTTTCGAATACCAGTTACATATGACGTGTTTTAATTGCACGTTATTTTTTATTTCAATATGAAAACAAAATAAAGTGATAAACAAGACATTTTCTATTATTTTTAAAAGGAAATAACAATCAATAAATGATATAATCATAGAAAAAAAATTATAATAACGTTATATATGGTTACGTCAGTGGTGGCTCGTGACTGGCATTTTGGCGGGCACTAAATCTATAGTTGCCAAATTTATTCTTCTCTTACCACTATTACTTTAAAAGAAATCTTTGCCATATTTGTCGGCGGAATATTCGACCATTAAACAACATAATGATTTGTTTAAAAAAATAATGGTAAGAAAAGAATAATACTGCCCGCCATGCATTTAATGCCCCAAAATATGACAGTTACGAGCCGCCCCTGGTTACCATGTCAGGCAAAGTAATGCCACTTTGACGCCAATTAGATACATCTGTACGTTTATGACATCTGTGCCATATTTACTTGTAAAAATAAGCATAAACGTTCATCAAGTTTGTTTTCATAGATATTTATATCTTTTTGCAACAAATCTCACTTTTTGAGGCCGAAATTGCACAAAATTTGAAAAAAACTAGAAAACGGGAAGTCTGTTTTTTCGGAATTTAGTGTCACCTCCGATGACAAACAAAATATATAAATATAGATAGTACAAAACACATTTCAGTTTTAAGACTTAAAGCACACGCTTTTATTTTGTACAGAATGACGTCATCCGTATCCGCTGAAGAATTCTTCATTTACGATCCAATCTTAAAGAACTTCTACAGTAAAGTACGCATAGGACTATCGCTGAGGATATCGCTGAATAATACACAAATCCAAAAAAAGAGATGCCGTCTATAATAGCTTCACATTTTATCAGAAATCATTTATTTATATTTTTTCAAAATAGCACGTATTTTAATTATATATTTTTAAAAATGTTAAGGGGAAAAGGCAACAGAAAGGTATAATTACTTTTTTCCAACTATTTTACCCCTATGGAGTACTTGAGTTGCTAAAATTAAACAAATGGCGCTAAAAACTACAAAAAATTAATGTTTCAAAAATAGAGATGCAGTTTTCAATCAAATTGCATTTAAAAGTACCTTTTCTCCCCAATACGACGGTATAAAAATTGAATATGTGCGATGTTTAGATTTAAAAATCTTAAAATAGTAGAATAGAGAAGGTTAAGTTAAATTGCAGTACAGTATTTGGCATTACATAGTTATCCCGTCGACCAAAAATCTATCTCCAAATTATAAGATTGAATGCCAACAATGGTTGATCGTAAATGTCGCATTCTAAATACCTTATTACCATGCATTTAATGCTTTTCATGGTACTTTGCTGTTATATGGACTTTGGCATTTTTGTAAAAACGCACGACATTCGTAGTTAAGGAAGTGAGATTTTTTGTCAAATCATATAAATGACTATGAAAATAAAACAGAATAAGTATTATACTGGTTTATATATATATATATATATATATATATATATATATATATTTAAAAATGCATCTGCTAACACGCATTAGATAAGTTATTTATGTTTGTATATAATCTAATATATAAAAATGAAAATTTGTCTATCTGTCTGTTTGAAATTCTATACAAATCCACAGTTTGGAAGCCAGAATTGTGAAAAGATACGTACATGTGTATTAAAACACGGCCGAGGCAACTAAAGTAATCCGGAATCGAAATAATTTTTAGTTAATTTTTAATTAATAAAAAAACACCATTTTAACAGCAATTTCTTATCAAATTTAAACATTTTTCGTTATAGTAGTTGCCAACAATTAAAATACACAAAAAAAATTCTTACTACAACAATTAATTTTCTACAGCAAGATTTCCACGTGAAAAATGAAAATGAAATAAATAGTTTGTCGAATTAAAAAAAAAGGGTTAATATTAATGTCATAACTTTTCTATTGCAAGATATTCGTGTGAAAAATGAAAATGAAATAAATAGTTTGACGAATTTAAATGAAAGTGAATATAACTTCATAACTTTTCTATTTCAAGGTTTCCACGTGAAAAAGGAAAATATTACGTCGTATTGGAAATATAAAGTACGTGGTGGATATAGTATAACGTCATATGAGTGTGAAAAAACGTATTGAAGCATAATAAAAACCGGATTATGGAAATATTGGCGTATCTTAACATTATTGCTACAATGATATATTGAAATAAGTTCATTTATAGCTGCATTATTTTGCGTCTGTTATATACATTTATAGATTTTTATATTGTGTTTCCATTTGATTCATGTGTACAACACTTCGACTGCTTTTTTTATGTTTGTTTTATGTTGTATGTTAAATTTTAAAATTGATTTTTCAAAAAAAACATTCTTCAAATTCTAGGCAACGTCGGGCAATTTAGTTTGTAACAAATAAATGCCTTCTATATCTGTACATCTATGCTAATAATATAAAGCGTTATGATATTATAAAATGTATAATATTGTTAATGTTTGCGCGTTTGTGAGGTGTTATCTCTCAAACTACATAGCCAACTTAAAAAAAATGTTCGTGGCCATATCTGCTCCGAAATAAGACTATATTTTATCTCAGTGCAACAACCCGCATCGCTGCAGGAGCAAAAAAGTTCTAAAATTGCGATTTCTGTGATATTGATTGGGGTTAGAAATTTAAATTCGGTGTGGTGGTTACTTTTAAGATGTAATACACGTTATGAAAAGGTTCGAAAATTAAATTTGACAGATAAACGTGAAAATTTCTAGAATGGTTCGAAATTATGACTTATTTGGAATACTGAAAATTCTGGGAAACTGTTGGGATTAGAAACTACAACTTTGGCACGGCAGTAATTTCTAAGATGTAAATGCTCGTTGTAGAAAGAATTCTAAAAAATTGAAAGACTAAACAAAACGGAAAAAGATCTAAAGATGATCTAAGTAACGAAGTACATGGAATTGTTAGGAATATAAATATGAAAATTGATATGGCTGTATTTATCATAACGTAAATTCTCGCAATAGAACAATTTCTAAAAATGTCGCTACATAAAACACTGCAGAAACAAAAAAAAATTCGAACTTTTTCTATTCCTGTGTTACTGCTGAGCCCAAAAACTTGAAATTTTGCTTCAGGTTAGTTCTAATATATAATTCTTTTTTATGAATGGTTTCTAAAAAATTTAAAATTTAAAAAGATAAAATGAACGGAAAGCGTTCTCAATTACCATTAATTTGGAATTATTAGGTATAGAAACTTTAAATATTTCATAATGCTGCAGTTTTATATTTGATATGAATTTTTTTTTCTGATTCATTTTTTTAGGCATTTTATCATAAGGTCATATTCTCAATTGTCATTAGTAGATTTTTTATATTAACTTATTCTGGTAAAATTTCATAATCGGATTCATATTGACGTATTTTAGCTTGCATGATTTGCTGAAAAAATATGTATGGATTTGTAAATTTCTTCAAATGACACTTAGACAGCTCAAAGTTTATGCAGACGATATATTGAGATCTTGTGTCATACTTTATGCTGCAATCATTGCCGATTTCTTTTATTTAATACGTACTAAATACAGCTCAACTTGTGCAGAATATGTTTGAAAACAAAACAATACAGCTTATGTAGTGGACAGAATACACTCATCATTTAAATCCAATCGAGCATATCTAAAACACACTCTATCGACGTATTGCATGCCACTGTTGATGTGTTCGGTACTTTGATACTATATCAGATTTTGAAGAGAGAATTCCTTAATTCTTATAGACAACCTCATTGTATCCGTGGAAAACAGATATTGTACAATATTAACTATGCCGGGGGAGCACACACCATATAAAGTATAGTCCATTCTTTTCAAACTTCATATATTTGTCATTTAAAGTTACTCAAATTGGTGCGAAGCGTCTGATTATGCTCTTGATATCATTTTATACAGTTAAAATTCCGATATAAGGTAATTTAGTGTTTCATTTTCAATTTTACTTTTAATATATTGCATGGTTCCAATTTTATATCCATGCATGGCTGTCTTGCATGGTTTGCTTTCCCACTTTTTTAAACAGTGTATACGAATTTATATATAAGATTTTGTAATTCTACGATTCGTTTATTTTCATCATTTCAATTTATCGCAGCATATGGACAATTAAAGATAACATCACATTTTCATTTCTTCTACACGTAATTATTAAATCTATGTTCTTTGCAATATCGCTCAGACTAATCCCTCTGAGGGAAGTCCTAGTTGGAAGAAGGTTTCTATCATCAGCTGTTTCTATCATTAAGCGTTTACTGACGCGAAAGCATCCGATCTCTAATGTTAATCCTATGGAAGAAATTTTTTTAAACATCTCATTTGTATTTCAATATTTTTAAACGATTTTTGCATTGGATAGCTTAGGTCGTTCTCTTCCAATGCCGTTTTTTTACTTTTTCGAATTAGTGGAACTTTTTTTGGGAACAGATGTCATAAGTTCCCACGGCCGCTATCTTGGAATTTTACTTGGCGTGAAAACCCTTTTTCCGCCAAGTAGCAAATGTCGCTAACACCGGTTTATACGTATGTTTCGCTTAACGAAAATTAAATGTAAATAATAAACAAAATTCGTTAAAGTGGCAATCAGTAATCTTGTATGAGCGCTTCGCGCACATTAACCGAAAAAAAAAATCACTGCATTCAGCAGTTCTCCCGGTTTAGCATTCTCAAAATTCAGCGGTTCTCGCTTTCCAGCAATCTCAAAATGTAAAAAAACTCTTAAAGCAGCAAAATATACATAAAAAACGAAACTCGCTAAAGTGGCAATCAGTAATCTTGTATGAGCGCTTCGCGCACATTTACCGAAAAAAAAAACATCACTGCATTCAGAAGTTCTCCCGTTTTAGCATTCTCAAAATTCAGCAATTCCCGCTTTCTAGCAAACTCAAACTGTAAAAAACTCTTAAAGCAGCAAAATATATATATAATTAACATACCTTAACAGATATCTGCTTTCTTGAGAGCTTCAGCAGGAAATCTCTCTCATAACACTACCGTCATTTTCCAAAATAGGCTTATGAGTATGCATTGAGACACAATAAACAAACCTACTTTTCTTCTCAAAATTTCCTCATATTTCTTAATTACTTCAGCAAAAGCGTTCAAACGGATTACAGAAACCATAGTCAGTCAAATACATCCAATAAATTTAACAAAAATAAAAAGACAGAACTACACAACACGATAACAAAATACATCCACAAAATCCACCACTTCTCAGGGGTTGCCAGAACACAACACGTCAGAATACCCACGTCACACGGGGTTCCACATATCGAGGTTGCCATAGCTATAAACACCTCCAACACGCCAAAAAAATCGCCAAACAATTCAAAACAACGGCTGAGGGAACATAAGGCATCTAAGCCTTTTTTTGTTAGGATACATCCACTAAATAAAAGTATCTTCAATTAAAAAACCTCCAAAAAAGAAAAGAAGATTGAAAAAAATTAAAAATAGCCTTTTGGAAGCCGATATGAAGAAAAAAACCTAAAGAAAATCTTAGCACCGGGGCCCTTTTCCTTCCGGGCCCCTAGGTTTGAGACTACTCAGCCAAATGGGTAATCCGCCTCTGGCTTCTTATGTCCCTTGGTGTCTTCGGGAAAGGGAACACCCCCCCCCCCCCTCTCTCAGCTCGCGTTTGTTCGTACAGTGTACGCAATAATTTCTATGCGTACTTCGATGTATAACTTTTTACCAATTTTGTGGAAAATAAAATTTTAAAAAAGTTAAAAAAATAATTTCTAAACAGGCCATTTGTAATATGCTAAAATGTGCACCACTACAATTGCCAGTCCTAAGCCTGGAAAAAGTGTGAAGGGAAGTTATCTGACAAACACTGCCATAGCCGTTTTTTAAAGCTGTCCAATTATCCGGAGTTTTCATTAACCGGATCGGCATCGGCTCCGATTGGTCCGGATTATCAGCGCTCTACTCTATTGAACATTGATTATATATACGCATATTTGAACCGCTGATTAATCGAATCAGTCTTTCTGTTGAATAAATTAGTGTAATTTATCATGCTAGCATTCTGACAGAAAAGTACATCTTTATTTACAAAAACACCGATTCATACAACAAACATAGAAATCTTCAACCGCCCAGCATGACAATTTTTTTAAAGATGCGTTTTGTAAAAACTGAGAAAAAGGAACCTGTTGGTATAGAGGTCTGCACGGGCCGGAATTTCCAGGTGCCGGCCCGGCCCGAACGAAAGCTATCTTGACCCGGCCCGTTCATATTTTCACAGTTCACGGCCGTACAAAAATCAGTAAAAACAGACCCGGTCAGTGGAAAAATCAATTAAATCTGGCCCGATCCGACCCGGCTCAATTTCTACAAAAAATTCAGATTTTTTTAACATACAATTAAGATTCTTTTAAAGAATACTGCAGATAATTTTACAGCATATTTTAAATTTACGATGTGTTCGCAAGACAGAAAATACACAATAGCAACATTAATGATTTACTTAGAGTCTTAGACGTTTCAACATTCAAATAAGGATTCATTAAAAAATTCATATTGTTTAGAATAAAAGAAAAACGGGAACGTTAAAAACATGATGATAACTTTTGAGGGTATATTATAAAAAGTAGGTTTGCGAAAATATTTGTTATTCCTTCAGATTTTTCTCAAATCCAAAGAAGCTACTTTCTGACACATTTCTAAATTCATTTCTTTTCGAAAACGTCAATATATTTTTGAGAAAATACTGTCCAAGTTAGCGTTTTGAATCGAATATCCGGAGACTATAGCACGGAAAAGGAGAAAAACCTGCAGTCACGTGACAAGAATCTCTTATATCTCTATATGGAATTCATTTATTAAAAATGGGAAACGCTATTCAATTCTAAATCCCTTCAATAGACAGGCTTGTCAATTTTATGCCTTTACAGTTAAAAATGTGTCAGAAAGTTTTTCGTTTTTGAGCAGTGAATTTGAGAACCACCTTCAAGTATATTTCCAAAAATTCCGTTAACAGAAGTTCAGTATCGTTATATTAATAATTTATTATTAATATTTTTACAAAACAATTGTCTGGCCTGGACTCAATGGTTCTCATCCTGAGAACAATTAAGTCCATTTCTGGCTATGTTGAAAAAAAAAAAAAAATGTAAGCCTGATCTCGGTCCGGCACGAGTCTGCTGGAAGAATTAAAAGCCCGGGCTCAAACGCCATGTAACTGTCCGATGCCGATCTGTACGCTGGAAAATGTTATATTTCGATATTGATGCTGGCAAACTAGCATCGGCTCGTAACGCACATTTATACTTATTCTCGTGAAACTCATATTCATTGAAAATGATTCATATTTTCTCGTCTGCGTTTAAATATTTATATCGGGCAGACAGACCCGCTTAATTTCTTTTATTGGCCCGGTCCAGCCCGGCAGGCACGTTCAAATTTTGTCGGCCCGGCCCGTTTGAAACTTCACCTTCATTTCGCCGTCCCGGACTAGTACAAGCTTCTAGCCAAGCCCGGGATCGTGCAGACCTCTACTGTAGGATACAGTTCTTTACACATATTTTTTCTTTAAATTGAAGACATTACATAGATTTAAATATCATATTCTGTTAAATTTTTTAATATATAGAAAAAAGAACGAAAATTTGAGATTTTGCAAATGTTTTTGCGTTATGCATAGATGCCAACAACACTTATACGGAGTCTGTTACAAGACGAAAATATTTTCAACAGGAAATTTCATTGAATCAAAAATTTCAAACTGAAATCTAAAATGTACCTTATCGAAAAAAGACACAATTCCTTATATATTTTTTCCAGTTTAAAACATGCTTGTTTTGGATCAGACTCCGAAATAATTAAGAGATGTTGGCATCTATGTTTATGTGTGCCATATTTATTAATTTTAATAATTCACAAACTTACTATTATCATTTAAAAAATATTTTAATATTTTAATTCCATACGTTTAATATTTATAATTAATAGCTATTTGTAATTTATTTAATTTTATTAATATTTTGGTTTCTGCTGAATTATTAGGTCATTTTTAAAATCACGGTTGTTTGTATACGATTTAATTTAGTGATGATATTGTTTCTCTTTAAAACGAGCGTTACCTAACCTTATTTTATTAATAATATGATTTATAAATTTAACCATTTAACAATTCACAATAATAATTAAATTCTGCATATGATTATATCATTTTAAATATGAATCAGTTATTACAAATATATATTAATTACATATTTTTTAAACATATCTGGGCTTAATAATAAAAAAAGAGATTGTAATTTTAATATTATATACAATACATTTCTTTTTTCAAAGAAAACAACTTAGATTTAATTCATTTAAATAGCGATAACATAGATTATTTTTGCATACGTTTTACACATGTTTCATGAAATTTGTTCAATTTCATTTAGAAAAAAAAAAAAAAAAAAGCACAAGGGCATGCTCTTTTCGATCAGTTTTCATTAAATGTAGGCGACTATTTATTATTATACGTTTCCCCCATTTCTAAAGATCTTTAAAAATATTCTTCTTTCACTCAATAACGAAATTTTTTCTGATGCAGTTAAGAAGTAATTTTCTTTCCCTTTGCCTAAAATTTTCAGCTTCTCACATTCATGCGCCTAAGAATTGAATACCGTTTCTCATTTTCTTATAAATAACATGACTTATAGTCATTTGCTACTCGATGACTAGCATTTCGTCGTTAAATGCCAAGAAAATCAGCCTACAAAGTCAAATTTGCCGTCATTTTTTGACAGATTTTTTAAATTTTCTGTATAGTTTGAATATTTGCAAATATCTTTATAAACAAAAGAAATTCGCGAACATGTCAGAAAGTAGCTGGTTTAGATTGGAAAACAGCCTTATAAAACACAGAACACAGTTTAATTCCTTGAGCTTGAATATTATCTGCAAATTTTATGCCTTTATCATTAAAATTATTTCGAAAATGTGTCAGAAAGATATACTATGATATATATACTTGAAAATAGATTTAAATGAAGCATACGACAAATAAGTCCCTGCCGGCGAAGGCACTCACGAGCTAATGCTACTCCTATGGGGAGGGATTTTTCTAATGTCTCGTTTGCATTTCGGCATTTTTTAATAATTTTTTTTTTTTTTTTTTTTTTTTTTTTTTTTTTTGCATTGGATAGCCGAGGTCCGTTTCTACATGGCATCTTTTTTACTTTGTCGATTTTGGTTGGAGATATTTTTTAGAATGACATTTTCATTTTCAGAACCGGTTTTGAAAGTGAAAGTAACTCTATAAAAATATCTGCGACCAAAATCGAAAAAGTAAGAAAGGTGCGCTGTAGAGACGGACCTCGGCCAATGCTTATCCAATGCAAAAAAAAAAAAAAAAAACTTAAAAATGTCAAAATGGGAGCGAGATATTAGAAAAATCCCTCCCCATAGGATTAGCATTAGCTGATGAGTGCCTTCGCAGGCAGGGACAGGAGCTTTAATGTTTTTTATTGTTATATGACAAATAGAAAAAAAAATGTTTAGCAAATTCATGGAACATAAGAAAAAAAAAATTAGACGAAAGTTCAAAAAGCAAACAAAAAAATGCCCTACCTCTGCTTTTCTACTGCCTACATCCATAGCATGAAACAATTTTTGACTTTCAAGCAATTATTTTTCTTATTCCATTTGTATAAAATGACATTTTGTTATCTTTCTAATTTCCTTCTACAAACATTCTAGTTAGTTTCCAAGTGGTATTTCATCATTAACTATATCTGCTGTCATATACATAATGTCAACAGGCAAATCATTAACATTTAGAAACATGTCTTTTTTGTGACTACGTTTTAGTGAAGACGTTTAACCATTGCTTAACTAATTATCGATTAACTTGAGCAGCATATGTCTATTTCAATTCATCCCGTATACGATCATTGCTTTTAAAATGTCAAGATGTACGAAAACATGTGGTGGCTAGTTAGTGCATCTGGACTTAATTTTTTCGGGAGAAAGAAATGTTCCTACTTAGAACGTGTTTTGAGAATTGTATCGCAAGCAAGATAATAAAAAACAACTAATCTAATAGGGTTCTGAACGCAAAATGTTTGGCATATTCCATTGCATTCAAGCAGTTAAAAGATCCAAATGTTTTTTTGTTTTTTATTAAGAAAGTTAAAACGTACATTTTGTTGAAAAAATAAAAAGTAGGGAAATCGTTAGAGGGGGGCTCTAGAGGAAGCTAGGGTGGGGGGGGGAGGGGCTCAGCCCCCATGGCCCCCATCTGATTACGGGCCTGGCTTTTTTTAACTTATTTTTACAGAATCGCTAAAAAAATCTGTCCAAAGGCGCCATGATTAGAGAAACACGATGATAGTTTTTTGAAAGGGATTTTTACAGAGGCGCTGCAAAAATATCTGACCAAGGGCGCCATCATTACAAAAACACGATATTAGTTTTTTAAAACTTATTTTTACAGAGGCGCTGAAAAAATCTGACCAAGGGCGCCATGATTACAAAAGCATGATATTAGTTTTTTGAAAGTTGTTTTTACAGGGCGCTGAAAAAAATTTCACCAAGAGCGCATTGATTACGAAAACACGACATTAGTTTTTTTAAAGTTATTTTTACAGAGGGGCTGAAAATAAATCTGACCAAGGGCGCCATGATTACAAAATTACGATATTAGTTTTTTGAAAGTTATTTTTACAGAGAGGCGCTGAAAAAAAAATCTGTCCACAGGCGCCATGATTACAAAAACACGATGTAGTTTTTGGAATTTATTTTTACAGAGGCGCTGAAAAAAATCCCTCCAAGGGCGCCGTGATTACAAAAACACGATATTAGTTTTTTGAAATTTATTTTTACAGAGGCGCTGAAAAAGACCAAGGGCGCCATTATTAAGAAAACACGATATTGGTTTTTTTAAACTTATTTTTACAGAGGTGCTAAAAAAATCTGTCCAAGGGCACCCTGATTAGAGAAACACGATGATAGTTTTTTGAAAGGGATTTTTACAGAGGCGCTGGGGAAAAAATCTGATTAAGGGCGCCGTGATTAAAAAATACGATATTAAGTTTTTTAAATTTATTTTTACAGAGGCGCTGAAAAAATTCTCTCCAAGGGCGCCATGATTAGAAAAACACGATAATAGTTTTTTTGAAAAGCATTTTTACAGAGGTACTGAAAAAAATCTGACCAAGGGCGCCATGATTACGAAAACACGATATTAGTTTTTTGAAATTTATTTTTACAGAGGCGTTGTAAAAAAATCTGACCATGGGCGCCATTATTACGAAAACACAATATTAGTTTTTTTTTAACTTATTTTTACAGAGGCGGTAAAATAATTGTCCAAGGGCTCCATGATTACCAAACCCGCCTCTGACAAAGGGACCAAATGAAATTAAAATGAATGAATCCATTTAAAATGAGAATATGTTTCTTATACAGTGTTTCGTCCTTTATACTTGCACAAAAGGCAGAAATACAAAAATACCTCACAACACCAGGGGCGCTAAATACTTAGACGCAGAAAATATGCAAACGTATTAGACGCAGACTTATTAGACACTTATTAGAAGCATTCTTAGAACAGAAATTATTTAGGCGTATATCTAAATAAGTGAGCACTTAATATTATTTTTCTTAGAATTTATCATTAGTACAGGCTTTGAAACAAAGTCTGGTCCTGGATACAATGTGTAACAATGGCATATCTGATTGTCGATAACTTATGTTATCTCCAAATTGGTTTATCTAATTGTCTTTGATCACACATAGTTTGCTTATGCTATACTGTAAAAAATAAAAAGCATTCCTTTTTAATTTTCCAAATGAAAATCTTTGAAAATTTTATGCCTTTCAAAATGCGTGCTTAAAAAAAAAAAAAAAAAAAAAAAAAAAGAAAGAAAGAAAGAAAAAGAAAAGAAAAAAAAAGAAAAAAAGTGACGATGGGCGCACCGGGCATTTGCCTCGTTGCCCGGTGGGCCAGTACGACCCTGGTTATTTATACTAATAAAAGAAAATTTCGCTCTGTCTATGTGTGTTTGTGTCTGCCTGTGTGCGATGAATAGCAAAATCTACGGCATGTACTAGGCTGGAAATCTTTTGTAAGGGTAGGCAAAGTCTCTCCTGATGCACCAGAGACTGAGAATTTTAAAATTCTAATAATTAATTGAGTTATTAAATAAAAATCGCAACTCATCTCGGTCCTTGCGAGAGGGAAAAAGTGCTGGCGCACGCACATAAGCCTTATTTACGCATCCCCAGAAAATGAAGATCGAAAGGAATTTCGAGGGTATTTTGTCATCATTTATTAACTTACATCAGACAAACCGCTTAGTAAAGTTAAAAAGGTACCGACAATCCAAAAATGTGTTCTTAAAGTTAGATTTTCTGCCCCTTGATTTTATGTATCCGTTTAGAAGAGATTTGTTCAGGTTATCGTGTCCATAAAGAAGTGATACTAGGAAGCAGGAATTCCACTTTTTCAGAATTAAGTGTCGCCACCGATGAAACAATATATATATGTATATAAATATAGATAGTTCAGTTTTATGACTCAAAACACACGCTTTTATTTTATATAAAATCCGCTGAAAAATTCTTCATTTACGATCCACTGTTAAACAACATCTACAGTAAAATATGAATGGAACGTTATTATCACTGAATAATACACACACAAAAAAAAAAAGATTTCGTCATTCAAGAAACTCGACAAAGAAATCGGCTATCTCATTCATATGCCTTCATTTGTTTCTATATTAATATATATACTTAAAATTAAATTTAGTTTGTAATAGCTCCATGTTTTATCAGAAATCATTCATTTATATTTTTTCAAAATAGCACGTATTTTAATTAATTTTTTTCAAATTTTATGGGAAAATGGCAACAAAAAGATATTACTATTTTCCCACTATTTTTTCTTTACTTTCTACAGAAATGGAGAACTGGAGTTACCAAAATTAAATATATGGTGCTAAAAACTAAAAAAAAAATAATAATATCTCAAAAATAAATAAAGATGCAGTTTTCAAGCTAATTACATTTAAAAGTACTTTTTTTCCCAATACGACGGTCTAAAAATTGAAAGTGTACTATGCTTAGAAGTTTTTTAAAAAATTGCACTAGAGATTATTCCGTACAATGAATGATACATCCGCTTTGTTTTAGGGCTGGCTTATACAACGGAACGTTATTTTTTGTAGACGACACTTTAATTGCTGAGAGAATGAAACAGCATACCGGGGCTAATAGATAGATAGATATAAAGTTTTGAACTACGGAGGGTTTGGGTTCTAAGAGTCATGATCGGCGTAGATCTGCAAAACAATTTCAGAAATTCCAGCATAGGGAAGAATTCAATAGGAACTGTTTCTTTCAAAATCTAGACTCTGCATCGTAAAACGTACGAACAGCTTAATTTCTCATAATAATGATATTTTTAATCGCAATTATATAAGGTTGTATGTGAGAATGGGCTTTAGATTTCTTAGATCCATAATAGAACTTTCAGGTTAAAATTTAATTTTCTATTTTCTTTTAATACTTTAATTTAAATATCACATATAAATAATCTTATGAAATATGCTAACATGCTTTTTCATTTCAACACAACCTAAACATGAATGCAGGCTGAGCTCATTGAAAAAAATCTTAGGATTACAGGGATGGGAAATTTCTGAAAAGCTTAGCAGCTACTAACAAGGAAGGTCTCTATACGGGCATACTCAGAAAAATCTGAAAAAAATACAGAATGTTCTTCTCCCATGGGTATATATGTTTATAAAAAAATTTTTGGCGGAACATCGGTAGAACGTCCGTAAAAACATAATGAAAATTTCGCTTATTTGGCGACTTATCACCGTTTGGCGAAGAAATTAAGTTTATAAAAAAAATACGCTTGTCGAATACTCTTTAAGGAAAAAACTTTTTATGTTGAATTTGTTTAAATAAGTTTAATTTAAATAACTTTAGCTTTGTCATTTTTAGTTTGTTTTAACTATAGTTTTGTCATATATATTTATATGTACTTATAACGAATTTTAACTATTATAGTTTACGATTTAAAACAAACTTTAAATTGATTAAAATTGTTCCAAACTCAAAAATATGCCCCATCGAGCACTGTCGATTCAACTTTGTTGCTATGGAAACAACTTCTTCGCTATGGAAATGTATTACAGCAGCGTTATTCATCTGGTGTTAAAAGTTATTTTTATAACCGATAAATCCGTTTAAATTAAAAAAAAATTGTGGATTGGAGAATAAAACAATGGCAAAATTTCGTTCAAACCGGCAACAAGCATAATACAAAATGTAATAATAATAATAATAATAAATTCTTTCATGGTTTACGTTTAAATTCATTAAATACCGCATATTCTCAAAATCAATTAACAAACAATTTTCAGATTCATTGAAATCGTTTGCTTTTGGCAAGGAAAAGTGCTGCTCGCCAAATTGCTTGCCGCTTTCGTTTTTTCACGCCAATTATTCGAAAGTATTTTATTTTTTTACAGATTTTCTACTGTAATTCCGTCGCTAATTTTAACTGATCCTTTATTACATACATGAGTACTTTCACTAGCATTTTTTCAACATATTCTGAGTATGCCCTGTATGGAGACCTTCCTTGTAAGATGCAACGTACACTGGAAAATATTTAAGGCAAAATTTACTAGAATGCAAATATTTTTTAATTTGAATGCGTACCTGAAATATTAAGTTAAAGAAAGGTAGTGTCATTGTTGACAACAAAAGAAAATTAAACTAGCATATACTATATATCTATACAAATAAAAGAAAGTTTTGCTCTGCTTGTCTGTGTGCTTGTCTGCAATGACTATCGAAATCTACCGCACGTAGACGTCTGAAAATTTAAGTGAGGATAGTCCAAGACAGGTCCTGATGCACCTGAGGCTCGGATTTTAATTTTTTAAGGGCTGGGGCCACTGAGCCCCTTTAAGTTTTTATGCCCTAAATTGTTAATAACTTGCCCCCATTTTACCCGATCTTCTTCGTTTTTGAGGCCAATTCTCTACTTAGTTATTCCCTCATTTCTACATTCCAGGTAACACCCTCACCACGAACCCGGTACAGGGCCCCATGAGCTTTTTTCGCCCTAAATTGTTAATAAATTGTTTCCTTTTAATCCGATCTTCATTTTGAGATCCTTTTTCCATTTAGTTATTCTCCCGTTTCTAGATTCCAGTCAAGATCCTGCCCCCCCCTCCTATGGTCCCGTAGGGCCTGGTCCAGGGCCCCTTGAACTTTTTGTGCCCCATGTATTTTTACCCCTTAATTTTCTCACCTTCTCAGTGCATAATTTTAAAGTTGAGTCTTGGACTCTTCTTCTCGGACCAACACTCTCTCATTTTTATTGGGGCCTCAAGGCCCTTTTTAAGCATTTACCCAATTTTTTGCACATTTCTATAAAATATTATTCTAATGAATAACTCATACCCTATGCTTTGAAGATCTAAAGTGCTAAGTACTAAGGCATTTTAACAAGTTTTCATGTTAGGGCTCTGCTCACAACTATTAGTTGAACCCCTTTTGGGCCCCCTGTTATAGCTCCCTTAAAAATGGTCCGATACATTATCTTTTTTTTTTAAGAACGGCTCAAGTCCTCTGCTACTACATGAAAGACAAAAAATTTCTCAGACTTCAGCTATCGCCAGTTTTGTATATCAATCGCTTTCTTTGGGCCCTTCATGCAGCTTCCTTAAAAATGTTCCGAATCGCTTGCAATTTTCTTTAACATAGTTCTAGCGTCCTCCGACTACTTTAAAAACTACTAAAAAGTGTCATTATATACCACTACATTCCAGTTAAAACACAGGACCCTTGGGGCCCGGTATAGGGCCGCCTGAAGTTTTTCCACCTTAATTATAAATTGCTTTCTTAAAAGAAAGCAATTTATTAACAATCCGATCTTCATTTCTGAGATCCTTCGTCCATTTAGTTATTCTCCCTTTTCTACATTCCAGTTAAGACCCTGGACCCCGGTTCGTGGTCCCTTGAACTTTTTGTGCACCATGCATTTTTCACCCCCTAATTTTCTCGCCTTCTCAGTGCATAATTTTAAAGTTGAGTCTTTGATTTTTATCCCCGGACCAACACCCTCATACTTTTAATGGGGACTTAGGAGCGTTTTTTAAGCATTTACCCAATTTTTTTGCACATTTCTTTAAAATGTTATTCTAATAATTCCTACCGTATGCTTAATTTTGACTAACTGAAAATCTAAAACACTAAGTACAAAAACATTTTAAAATGTTTTCATGTTCGGGCCCTACTTTCAACTATTAGTTGGCCCCTTTTGAGCCCCCTGTTATAGCTCCTTAAAAAATGGTCCTATTCATTAACTTTTTTTTCTAACAACTTCTTAGGTCCTCCAGCTACTACATGAACGACAAAAAAATTTCTTAGCCTTCAGCTACCATCAATTTTGAATATTAATCTGCTTCTTGGGGCCTTTGTTGCAGCTTCTTTAAAAATTATACTACTGCAATTTTCTTTAACATAGTTTTAGCGTCCTACATCTACTTTAAAACTACTAAATTTTTTTCTTTTACCCAACTACATTCCAGTTAAGACCCTGGCCCCCTGGGCCCGCTCCTTCATTATACATCAGGTACCATCTTTTTCGAACATTAATCTCCTTTTTCGGCAACAACTTACATTTACTCACTATAGCCATAAATTAAAAATCGTTTTACTTTAAAGGCAAACTTTAGATAAGGGATTTCTTCCGTTTATTAAATATCGTGTTAATGTTAAAAGTAATTCGGGAAATTTAGAGCGGGGGCTTCCACCGCTTGGGGGCGCATTCTTTCCTTGGATTCTAAGGGCCTAATTTCAGCGGAATTTGGTTCATTCTACTTTGATTACAATTGAGCTACTTTTTGTATTATAAAATTTTATCTTAGATTTCAGTTACCAACATTTTCAAACATTGATCGTGCATTCTTTTTTTTGGGGTTCTATGGGCATGATTACTACGAAATTTGCCTCACTCAACTTGGTTTTTGATTATCTCCGGCACGTGCAGAGCCCTTCTGGTACATGCTGCCTTAGGTAGCGGGGACCCCGAAACCAGGTTCATTTAAAAGATTTTCAAACAATATAAAATTATACAAACTTGAATTTTGTTTAAGGTTATTATAACGGGTCCCGGGCAGGTTAATTTTAAATGTTTCAGTTTATGAAAGTTTTGTATTTTAATTAAAATGAGTGAAAGGATTATATTTTAAATGAAATTAATGAAATACGAAAAAATGCAACGGGAACAATGTTTGGTGATTTATCATCTGCGTCCGGTCATCATAAAAGTACCGAGTTCTTGATTTCTCTATCAGAATCTTCCGATTTGACGAAGGATTTAGCAAGTAAATTAAATTATGAATAAAAGTAACATGATAAAAAGTTTAACATACATTTAAGAGAGACCAAACTGATTGCCAAGGGCGGCTAATAAAAAAAAATTAAATAAATAAACTTACCTGTGGCCGTGTATGAGAAAACAGGTTGTTTATGTGTAAGAGATTATTGTGATAGGCGAAGAAATGGGAAAGATTCTTCATGGGATCCAAGAGATTTTCAGGAATAAACGTCAATAGATTTTGAGAGATATCAAGAACTCTGACATTCACCGTGCCCTGCAAAAATAATTTATTCATTGAGAGTTCACAAGAAGGTTTTTTAAACAACTCATTAATACATAAGCAAAAACTTTTAGCAACGTTTTAACGCACAAATACATAGAATCGTGTCACAAAAAATCACATACAGCTGTTTCGATGATTCCTGGATCCCCTTCCTCAGTGCGAATATATATATATATATATATATATTAAAATGGGTTCAAAGAAGACCTCGGTTATAGCCCCGAGTACTGGCTAATGAACTGATTGAAAAAGGCGAAAGCAAGAGTTTATATATATAAAATAAATGACGTAATTGACCGTAAAACATTGAAAACAAGGAGTCACAGCGCAGGATCTTTCCACACTGGCGAGAGAAAAGGGTTGTTGGTCATAGACATCTGCTCGGGCCGAAATTTCCAGGCCCGGGTCCGGCCCGACTCATAGAAACAAAATTCGACCCGGCCCGGACCGAAGAAGAAAAAATATTGGACCGGCCCGGTAAAAAAATTAAAGTCTCGGCCCGAGGGAATTTCTACTATACACTGATTTTTATGTCGATTTGGTTAAAAAATTTGTCTCGTAAAAGAAGTTCTGACCAAACACATTTATCTTAACTTTTTTTTTCATGTTCGTAATCTTCATTTTTATTGAAGTGCCACAGGCTGCGATATTTATTTTTTTAATGAATCTCTATTTCTAGTATATATCTCTATTTCTAGTTTCTATATAAGTAAATGTTTTAATTATCATTAATATTTTTAATACATATTCCATGTAGTGAAGTGTTATAAATCTGAAAAATACTACGCAGTAAAATCTTCCAAGACAGAATTGCATAGAAAAGAAAAAAATGCGTTATAGATAAGTTCCCTTCTTAGCAAGTGTAAATGTATTACATATTGTTTTCTTACGTATTAGTATATTAATTTTACATGAATCAACACGTTTTTCAGTTTAAAATAGGGTTCCGTCATAGGCAGGTTCTTTTTCACACGTTTTACTATATTTTAATTTAGCTATATTTTAATTTTTAATAAGCATAGAAATCTACTATTCTTTAAAAAGAATAAATTTTAATGTTTAAGTGTAGAATAATGGCAATTTAAAAATGTATACATTTTTTGCAAAAGTTTTTGGTTCAGGTCTAATTTTACTGACCTTTGAATGGACCAGGCCATGCTGAGACAATGATTTTCATATAGGCTGGATCAAAACTAGGACGGAAAATTTTGGGCCGTGAAGACTATAGGAATGAAACCAGACCCGGCTCTGAACAGAAAAAAATAAGTTAGACCCGTCCCGGCCCGGCATGAAAAGACTGGAGACCCGGCCCGTAAATAAAAATAGCCCCGGCCCGTGCAGATCTCTGGCTGGTCATATCATTCACTAAGGAAGAAGTGTGCTTAGGAATATAATATGCTTCGTAAAAGTCTAGATCCAAAACTGAAATGCATTTTTGAATAATTTTAGCCTCAGGATAATTAAATTGGTGGTTGGAATTCCAACAATGTTTAGCTATTATAGATTTGTCACATTCCTGCTTTCTAACATAATTCCAGTGTTCTATCAGCCTAATTCTAAGAGCACGCTTCGTCTGCCCGATGTAAGACAGGCCGCACTAACAAAAAATTCTATAAATGACCCAGGTATTATGTTCGTCAATTGGATCTTTGAGATTGGAGAAAGAAACTTTATTGATTGGAGAGAAAACAACTTTGAAACTAAACCTATTGAGAATACGAGAAATTTATCTACTGATTTTAGGAAAATAAGTCATTAATGTTTAAAGTGAAGAAAGATGTAACGTATGTTCATAGTTAATTAAAAACAAATACATAAATATACAGGCAATTTAATTAAACATTTTAAAAGCCCATATATTTTTTTAATTAGCATTAAACGTTTCGAACAAGTTCATTAATTACAAGTTCAGTCCCTCATTAGTAATTAAATAAACGCGCATTCACTAGAAATGACATAAATTCCCTTTAACATGTTACAGAAATCTACTGTGAAAAAAATATTGTATCTTTTTTAAACCATTCTGTACATTTACAATTTCTGCCCCACAAAAATCTTTACAAGGCTCCCTCATTTTAAATACAAATACCCTAGTTCTAAGCAGAAAGGATTAATCTATGGTATCCCACGTAAATAGCGTGACGTCGGAGAGATTAGCCGTATTTGGAGATACGTTTAAAAGAACATCAGAAACTCTAAAATTGTAGCTCACGCCTACACAAACCGATCACTTTCCAGATTTCGAGATGGTCATAGACCAGAAGGCGAATGAATAGACTATCATCTGATCGAGTTTGCGGCTGAAATTCAATATTAAACAGAACTCGGTTAGCATATTAAAATGCAACTGGTCTGCCAAGTCATGTCTTGGTGGAAACCACCTGCAGATCCGATTTTAATGGTTGATCGGTAGGTTTATCATTATGTTTTCCAGCACCAAAAGGTATGAAAACATGGAGGACTGGGAGCAGGAAAATACAATAGTAAAATTACCAGTCAACCACTAAAATCGGGTTTGCAGTTGTTTTCCCCCAAGATATGACTTGGCAGACCAGTTGCATTTTAATATGGGAATCGAGATTTAACTAATCCTGAAATTTCAGCCGTCAACTCGATGAGGTGGGTTGGCTAGCTCTGTACAGAAACTTTAAAATTGGTGATAAATTTATTTTTGTCTTTAGTTGAGTTAAATACATCCTTTGATTTGTTATTTTTCTTTTAGTTTTAGACTTTCTTGCTGCATTGCTCATTGTACCTCACATACTGCATGTGAATTGACTAGCTCTGTACGGAAACTTTAAAATTGGTGATAATAAATTTATTTTTTTCTTTAGTTGAGCTAAATACATTCTTTGATTGATTACTTTTCTTTTAGTTTTAGAGTTTCTTGTTGTATTGCTCATTGTACCTCACATACTGCATGTGAATTGACTAGCTCTGTACAGAAACTTTAAAATTGGTGATAATAAATTTATTTTTTTCTTTAGTTGAGCTAAATACATTCTTTGATTGGTTACTTATCTTTTAGTTTTAGAGTTTCTTGTTGTATTGCTCATTGTACCTTACGTACTGCATGTGAATTGACTAACTCTGTACAGAAACTTTAAAATTGGTGATAATAAATTTATTTTTATCTTTAGTTCAGTAAATACATTCTTTGATTTATTACTTTTCTTTTACTTTTAGAGTTTCTTGCTGTATTGCTCATTGTACCTCACATACTGCATGTGAATTGACTAGCTCTGTACAAAAACTTTAAAACTGGTAATTGGTGAATTAAAATTTAACAACATAAAATGAAACGTGATTAATCGGAATAAACGTGACAACTTCGGCCCAATCCGAAGATAACGTTTTGTAAGGAGTCACTATAGCTTCACTATAGCTGTATTTATACAAAATAAGGGTAAAAAATAAAAGTTATTAAATGTATTCATTGAATGCGTTATCTAATACACTGCTCAAAACAATTAAAGGATATTGCAGTTTTAGGTGGATTTTGTATCTGGTAAACTGTTTAGCTGATTGATACATGGTCGGCAGACAAGTAGGTTATATGAGAATAAATTACACATGTTTGGCAGAAAAAAAATGCATTTTATTGCGCATTTGTGTACTAAAGGAAAAAAACACAATTTGTGCATATGAGAAAAAAAGAATAAGAAAAGGTGTTTTCTTCAAAGAAAATCATTTTCATTAGGGGGTATGGTTTCCACGGGCGGCCAGCAACGTTGAACACCTTTGAGGCGTGGACTCAATGAGGCTATTAATGACGAGTTGGGGTATTCTGCCCCACTCTTCCAGAAGAGCTCTTTCCAGTTCTTGGAGAGTTTGTGGGGGTTGTTGGCGGCCAGAAACTCGTCTTCCTAGAGCGCTCCAAACGTGCTCGATTGGATTCATGTCTGGAGAACACGCTGGCCATTCCATTCGAACGATTCCTTCCTCGAAAAGGAAATCCTCCACCAGGTTTGCACGATGTGGCCTGCAGTTATCGTCCATTAAAATGAAGTTATCTCCGATTGCTGCAGCGTAAGGGACTACAATAGGTCTGAGGATCTCATCCCTATATCGGCGACCAGTCAGAGCTCCATCTCGAATGATGTAGAGGTCAGTGCGCCCGTCAATGGAGATGCCACCATACACCAACACTCCTCCACCGCCAAATCTGACACTTTCGTGCACGAACGCAGGATTATTCCTACTGCCACGGTCCCTCCAGATGAAAATACGCCTATTATCCGGATGTACAGAAAAACGGGACTCGTCAGAAAACAGAATATTGCTCCATTCATTTCTCCTCCAGTTGACATGCTCGGTTGCCCACTCCCTGCGGTCGCGACGATGCCTTGATGTTAATCTAACACATACCATCGGTCGACGAGCATACAGACCTACAGCATGGAGCCGGTTTCGGACAGTCTGAGTTGAAATCGTGGTACCTGTAGCCGAGCGAAGGTGTTGTTGTAGAAGAGTAGCGTTCATGGTTCGGTGTCACCGAGCTGTTAACGCTAAATACCGATCTTCATTGGGTGTTGTTGCCCGTCTACGACCTTGCCCTGGTCTTCGGCCTGCACATCCACTCTCCAAAAAACGGTTCCAGATCCTGTAAATGACACTTTGTGACACTCCAATGGCTTGCGCTACTTCGGCTTGAGTTTGGCCCCCTTCTAACCTACCAACAATTCTCAAAGCTTCTGAATCTGTCAAATGACTTCGCTGAGACATCGTACTCATCGAAAAAAAGCAATCACTGAATGCCCATCATCCTTGTCTTCATTCTCTTTTATCCAGTTGAAAGTCAAATTTCATTCGCTGCCACTGAAGCGACGTTTTTGACGTCGAACTCAAAATTTGCATACTCCACAGTTTGAAAACCAGAAAAATTTGCATTTGTGATTCTCTTCTTCTATTTTCGGCAAAAAAAATTTCGTTTATATCTTTATTTTATATAAAACTTCAAATATCCTTTAATTGTTTTGAGCAGTGTATATAAAAAGGAAAATATGTCTGTCTGTCTGTCTGTAATTCAATGCAAATCCATAATTTGGAAGCCAGAATTGTGAAATATTGCGCACATCTGTATTTAAACGCGGCCGAGGCAACTAAAGTAATCCGGAATCGATATAATTTATAGTTAACGTTTAATTAATAACAAAACACCAATTTAACAGCAATTTCCTATCAAATTTAAAAATTTTTCGTTATAGCAGATGCCAACAATTAAAAATCCCCAATAAAATTCTTACAATTATTTTTCTACTGCAAGATTTCCACGTGAAAAATAAAAATGAAATAAACAGTCTGAAGAATTTTTTTAAGTGAATATTAAGACATAACTTTTCTATAGCAGTTTCCTTGCCAAGTTAACTGCTCCTTCCGGTTATTAGAACAAGATACAGATGGCTCTGAAAAGCGTCAGTTAAAAAGAGGCACACTGATTTCCACGTGAAAAATGAAAATGAAATAAATAGTTTTACGAATTTTTAAAAAGAATTAATATTACGTCATATTGGAAATATCATGGACGTGAGCAGGTGAATATATAACGTCATATGAGTTTGAAAAAAGTATTGAAACATGATAAAAACAAGATTATGAAAATATTAGCATGTTTTAACATTTTGAAGTTCTCTGAATTTGTTTTCGTCATTTTAAAATCTATTCCATATATATATATATATATATATACATATACGTGTCTGTGCGAGTGTATATTAGAATTTCCACAAAGGTTTAGGTCCCTAGAGCTCATTCTTAGTGAAGAACTAAATAAAAATTTCAGATTAAAAAATAAAAAAAAATCCATAGAATTTTTGTACTTGCCATTTTCCTTTAATCATGAAAAAATTATTCAAATAACAAATTACTCGTAAACAACTTTTCATCAAAAGATTTTAATCTCAGTCTCAATTTAGATCACAGATTATATTTACTGAGTAAGTACCCAGCAAAGAGGAAATTGCTGGCCAGCAGCAAGATAGGTGCTGGCAATGATGGAGAAGTGCTGGCTGATCGTCTACCACTGCATGACTACTGCTGGACAGCATCAGTCCACTTTGATGTTGGAAATCATCAGATAAAATTCTGGTGGGCATCCATTTTATCTCATGCGCTGGCCCACCACTACATGGAAGTGCACGAACTTTTGCAGTATTATTGCTGGGAACCCTTACGCTAGGTGGCGCTGTGAATATCGAAGACATTGAGTATTTGAACACAAATCTGAAATGAATATCTTAACACAATTTAAGCTGTGAAGCTAATTTTTTTTTTTTAAACTGTAAAAAATATAGCACCACTGCCACCAACAAAATAAATAAGTAAATGAATAAATAAATAAATTCTTTATTTCAACGCACTTTTTTTTTCTCCTTCAATCTGGTTTTACTAGGTTACAAAGGATTTCGGTTTTCATAATTTACGCAGTTCAGAATCAATAATAAAAAAAAAAGCGTATAAAATACATAGGATTTCTATACAACAGAATAATGTCTACACCAGTTTAATGATTGGGAACGTAAATCACAAAAGAAACAAACTTGAAATAGTGTAATGAGAGCTTGAAAACAACGAGCAGTCGTAGCGTACGCTGAAAGCACTAGTTCATGTCCGATCACGAAAACCACACAGCATCGAGCACGGTTAGTACTTGGGAGGGTGACCACATGGAAACCGCTGAAAGTTTAGACATTTCTATTGTAGACACCTCTACAGATACTTCCATAGCTCTTGGTGAAATTAGCTTATAGAAAAAAGAGCCATAATTATACAATACTTTGTTTTTTTTTTTAAGAATTCTATAAGAAATTTTTGTAAGGGAAAGTGCTGGGCCAGCAAAGGAATAGCAGTGGGATAGGTGCTAGCACTGCAGGAAAAGTGCCGGGTTGAAGTAATGTGATGGCATACCAATGCTGGCCTGCTGTTGGCCATCACTCACGGGCCAGCTGCATTCGGCTCGGACACTTTTCGACAGATTTAAGTAATGGCACCCTTGCACTTTACCGCTGATGGCACTGCTGGCTGCCATCTTTTTTCCAGCTGATGACCCACTGTTTCTTTCTTTGGTAGGTAGGTTTCTGCCGTCCGGATTAAATGAAAAAGAAGAGTGAAAATTACGTAAATTAACATGCAATCGTTGATTTTTCAAAACAAACATTCTTAAAGTTCCGGACAACGCCGGGTACGTTAGCTAGTAGTTATTAAATATATTTTTTGAATGCGTTATATTTCAATAAAATTAATTATTATTTTTTTATGTAAGAATAATTTATTTTTAAAATTAAGTAATTTAAATTAATAGTTTTATTTCATTTCATTTTTAAATAAAATATTTAAAATAATAACACGGCTGTTTCAAGACTTGAGTAAGATTTCCTTTCGTCACAGTGTTTCATCTGTAAGCAAATTTCAGAAATCTGATGTTTTTCTAACTCACAAAGTAAATAAAAAATCTTGCGCAGAGAAAGAAAGAAATCCTTAACTCAAGCCCCTTACTTTTTTTAACACTCATTTCTTTCAAGATTTTACAAATTTTAATTGTTAAAATTTTCCTTTTGTATTTTATTTATTTTTTCTATAGTATTTTGACTTTATTAAATGGTTTTAATTATACACATCATTACATTACCTTTTTCTTTAAACTGCGTTATTTCGCTTATCTAGTTTTTATGAAAAGTTTTTAATCTAACTTTTTAAAATTTCTTGGCGCAGCATGTCCCTAAATTGACTTTATGCCATTAAACCCCAATCAACCAACCAACCCTTTAATCACTGGAAAAAAATATTTTTTAAGCCAAAAAAAAAAATCAGCAGCAAAAGCGAGCGTTACGCATCCTTCACCGGAAGAATAGCGTTTTCTTTTAACCCTTTAGCGGGCGGTGTCCACAAAAAAGAACACTTAATTTTAATTCCAAAACTGACAAATGACATCAAGAAAATTAAATTAAAATTTTTCTTTTATAAAATACGAGAAAATAAGCAAGTTTTATTTTCTAATAAATTCGTTTGTAAATTCTAGTGTTAGTCCATCATTTCATCATTTTACAAACAAAATTACTCCGCGCCGGAAAGGGTTAAGTCAAAAAATAGCCATTTGTTATACACCGGGAGGCAGCTGCACAAAGCATCACCTCATCCAATTGCCGGCTGAAATTCCAGAATTAGTTTAAACTCGATTCGCAGATTAAATTGCAACTGGTCTGCCAAGTCATATCTTGGTGGAAAACACCTGCAAAACCGATTTTAGTTGTTGACTGGTAAGTTTACCATTGTGTTTTCCTGCTCTCAGTTCTCCATGTCTTCATACCTTTGGGGGCAGGAAAACACAATAATAAACCTACCGATCAACCACTAAAATCGGGTCTGCGGGTGGTTTCCACCAAGATAGGACTTGGCAGACCAGTTGCATTTTAATATGCTAATCGAGTTCTGTCTAAGCCTGGAATTTCAGCCTTCAACTCGATGAGGTGATGATCTGTGCAGCCACCTCACGTTCTATTATTTTTATTGTAGTTATATTTTCTTCTTTACTCCACATTGGATTTTAGGTCAAGGATTCTTCGTAGCAGGTTTTTAAAATGTATTTTACTTACTGCTTATTTACCTTAAAAACATCCGGATCTATCAAACGAACAGAGTTGTTGTGGAAGCTCAAATACGTAATCATTGTCAAATTTTGGAGATTTTCTCCTTCCAGTGATGTGAGGAGACTTGACTTAATTGCTATCGTCCTTATGGAATCTTTTACGACCCTGAAGTGAGGAATAGCCTAAAATAAATAAATAAATAATGTTTAAAGAAATACAAACAGTTTAAATGCACCATAAACATACTATTACACAATACAAGTTTTCGTTAGATAAAAAGCAACATTCAGTTAATTTAACAGCAGAAGCAAAAATAAAATATAGCGAGAAATAATGTAAAATAAATAAATAAGTGTTCAAACACACACACACACACACACACACACACACACACACACACACACACACACACACACACACACACACAAACAGTTTAAATACACCATAAACAAACCTTTACACAATACAAGAATAAGAAAGTAGTTTGGAAGGATTGAGCTTTCATTTGATAAAAAGCTCAATTTAGCTAATTTAACAACAGAAGCAAGACTAAAATATAGTGAGGGATAACATACAATAGATAAATAAGCAATAAGTATTTTAAAAACCACAAACAGTTTAAACACACCATAAACATATCTTTACACAATACAAGAAAATAAGTAATTTGGAGGAATTAGCTTTCATTAGATAAAAAGCAACATTTAGCTAAAATAACAGCAGAAGCATGAATAAAATATAGTGAGGAATAACTTAAAATAAATAATAAATGTTTAGAAAAACACAAACAGTTTAAATACACTATAAAGTTACCTTTACACGATACAAGAATAAGCAAGCAGTTTAGAGGGAATGGGCTTTCATTAGATTGAAAGTAACATTTAGCTAATTTAACAGCAGAAGCAAGACTAAAATATAGTGAGGAATAACCTAAAATAAATAAATTAATTAATAATAAGTGTTTAGAAAAACACAAACAGTTTAAATGCAACATAAACATACTTTTACACAATACAAGAATAAGCCAGTAGTTTGGAAGGAATAAGCTTTCATTACATAAAAAGCAACATTTAGCTAATTTAACAGCAGAAGCCAGACTAAAATATAGTGAGGAATAACCTAAAATAAATAAATAAATAATAAGTGTTTAGAAAGACATAAACAGTTTTAATACACCATAAACATAGTACCTTTACATCATACAAGATTAAACAAGCAGTTTGGAAGGAATTACCTTTCATTAGATAAAGAACAACATTTAGCTAATTTAACGGCAGAAGCAAGACTAAAATATAGTCAGGAATAACATAAAATAAATAAATAAATAAGTGTTTAAAAAACACAAACAGTTTAAATACACCATAAACATATCTTTTCACAATACAAGAATACACAAGTAGTTAAGAAGGAATTAGCTTTCATTAGATAAAAAGCAACATTTAGCTAATTTAACAGCAGAAGCAAGAATAAAATATAGTGAGGAATAACGTAAAATAAATAATGATTAGAAAAACATAAACAGTTTTAATACACCATAAACATAGTACCTTTACATCATATAAGATTAAGCAAGCAGCTTGGAAGGAATCAGCTTTCACTAGATAAATGACAACACTTAACTAATTTAACAGCAGAAACAAGACTAAAATATAGTGAGGAATAACGTTAAATAAATAAATAAATAATAAGTGTTTAAAAAAACATAAACAGTTTTAATAAACCATAAACATAGTACCTTTACATCATACAAGATTAAGCAAGCTTGGAAGGAATTAGCTTTCCTTAGATAAAAAGCAACATTTAGCTAATTTAACAGCAAAACCAAGAATAAAGTATTAAAAAATAAATAAACAGATATATTAGCTAGATAGTTTGAGATAATTACTGGTTGGAGTATAATTTACATTTAAAACAAGATAAATAAAATATTTTATTTTAAAATTATTTTATAACATACCTTCTCTTCAATCTTTTCAGTTAATAAATGGTTATTTATTGAAAAGTGTTTTTTGAATTTAAAAAAAAATTAAGAAACCCAGCACAAAAATTCGTATATTTCAAATGTTTTTTCCACCTGCACTCATTTAAAGTTCGAATTTTTTTTATAAAAAATTCGTGCAAATGCGTGCATTTGCGTCTTATAAGTAGAAGCCATGTCAATTTCCATTTTTTATTATTAACAATTCCATAGAAATCGTAATTTAGAACGCTTTCAGAACGCTTTTCCTGCATTTCAATCTTTCAAATTTTTAATTTCCTTTAAAAACTGTTCTGTGGGAGTATTTACGTCTTAAAAGTAATAGCCATGTCAAATTTCGATTATGCATCTCTAACAATTTTATAGAAAACATAATTTACACATTTTTAGAATTTTCCTACTCATTTCACCCTTTTAAATTTCAGTATCACAAAAATCGCAAGACAAGGTTCTGCGTGTGTATTTGCGTCTTAAACAGCGATGTCAAATTTCAAGTTTCTCTCAATAATAATCCCATAGAAATCGTAATTTAGAACTTTTTTAGAATACTTTCCGCTGATTTCACCCGAATTTCGAATACTTTTATAAACCATTCTTAGCGAGCATTTGTATCTTAAAAGTAACCGCCGCACCGTGTCAAATTTCAAACTTCTAGTCCCTTCAGCATCGCAAAAATCGCAAGATAAGAAGATTTTTTCCCCTTCAGCCTTTTAAATTTGGAAAAGAAAAAAAAAAAACCCTGTTCTGTGCGTGCACTTGCGCCTTAAAAGCAGAAGCCATGTCGAATTTCAAGTTTATATCCTTAACAATTCCATAGAAATTAGAACGCTTTTTGCTCATTTAACTCTTTTAAATTTCGATTTTTTCTTTCTAAATTGTCCTCTGCGACTATTTACGTCTTAGTAAAAGGAACAGCCATCTCAAATTTCAAGTTTCTAAACCTAAAAGTTCCATAGAAATTGTAATTTAGAACATTTTTAGAACGTTTAATGCTCATTTCATCTAAATTTCGAATATTTTTAGAAAACCTGTTCCACGAATATTTGTATCTTAAGAGTAACCACCATGCCAAATTTGAAGATTCTAGTCCCAGCAATGTCACAAAAATCTTATATTTCGAATGTTTTTCTACCTGCATTCATTTAAAAGTCGATTTTTTTCTAAAAAATGTTCTGTGCGTGCATTTGCATCTTAAAAGTAGCGGCCGTATCAATTTCCAGTTTATATTATTAACAATTCCATAGAAATCCGTAATTTAGAACGTTTTCAGAACACCTTTCCCGCATTTCACTCTTTCAAATTTTTAGTTTCCTTTAAAAACTGTTCTGTGCGAGCATTTACGTCTTAAAAGTAGTACCCATGTCAAATTTCGATTGTGCATCTCTAACAATTTTATAGAAAACATAATTTACACGTTTTTAGAACTTTCCTACTCATTTCACCCTTTTAAATTTCAGTATCTCAAAAATCGCAAGACAAGTAGGTTTTTTTCCCTTTCAGCATATTAAATCTCGAAAAGAACAGGGGGAGGGGGGTAAGGTTCTGTGTGTGCATTTGCGTCTTAAAAGTAACAGCCATATCAAATTTCAAGTTTCTGTCAATAATAATACCATAGAAATCGTAATTTAGGACGTTTTTAAAAAACTTTCCGCTCATTTCACCTAAATTTCGAATATTTTTATAAACCATTCTTAGGGGGCATTTGTATCTTAAAAGTAACCGCCGCACTGTGTCAAATTCCAAGCTTCTAGTCCCTTCTGTATCACAAAAATCGCAAGATAAGGTTTTTTTCCCCTTCAGCCTTTTAAATTTAGAATTTAAAAAAAGAAAAAAAAATGGAAAAAGGGTTCTAGGTGTGCATTTGCGTCATAAAAGTAACAGCCATATCAAATTTCAAGTTTCTACCAATAATAATCCCATAGAAATTGTAAATTAGAACGTTTTTAGAATACTTTCCGCTCATTTCGCCCAAATTTCGAATATTTTTATAAACCATTCTTAGCAAGTACTTGTATCTTAAAAGTAAAAGCAATGTATTTGCGAATTGAATTTTGCATACTTATAGCTGAACACTTCACATCAAAAGACAAATCATAAAATTTTGAAAAAGTCTTATATTTATCCTTCCAGTACTTCCTTAAACTTACCCTTCCGTCCTTCCTAGCTTGTGTATTTTAAGCAATTTTTCTAACTCAATCCCTAATTAAATTGCACACTTGAAAATTTCCATACTTATAGCTGAATACTTGAGATCCCACGACAAATCATATAAATTTCAAAAAGACATATTTAATCCCTCCGGTCTCTAACTTGTGTATTTTAAGCATTTTTTCTAACTCAGCCCCTAATTAAATTACAGACTTGAAATTTTGCATACTTATAGCAGAACACTTGACGATCACACAAAAAATCATAATATTTTTCAAAAAGTCTTGTATTATTTATCCCTCCGGGCTCTAACTTGTGTATTTTAAGCAATTTTTTCTAACCTCCCCCCTTTTCACCCGGGGGGGGGACTTTCCTAACTTTTTTCGACACCCCTCGCGTGATATATCATTGCACATCCCTTTGACCACTCTTTCATGTTATGCACCGTAGCTTTACCTATTTTACTTCCATTTTTTACCGCCAGGGGCCGCCTACGTATCTCGGGTGCTATGGGCCCGATCCGATCAACTAATATATCTACAGATAGGTTGTCAAACGGAATTTCGTTCATGTAGAAGTTTGTTTAGAATAGAATGCGCCCCTGGTTGCGAAATGCGGAACTAACAGATTTTGCAAAAGGATAAAGTGTTTTGAAAGGAATATTAACCTTTAAATGCCTGATTTTTCAAAAATCATTGTAATAATGTTTTTTCAGCTTTCATTTTTTAAATAAATCATGGGAAAAATACTTAAAAAAATCATATTTTGTTTCAAGTATGGTTTTCGGCTAAAAACCAGTTTGTTACTAATCGGCAATTCTAGTCATTAATTGGAAAAATAATTTTCCTTGATAAAATTCTATAATATTAAACACACAAGAATTGTAGGAACTATAATAAGAAATAAATTTTACTTGCTCACTGCAGAACAAAATAGGTTAATTCGCAAGCTTCCAAACAAAACAAAAAGAACAAGTAGCAATAATTGAAAAAATAAATCTATCTTTATTCTTAAACAGCACAAGTGTTGCCATCTACATGTTGAAAATCGATTTGGTAATATTTTCAGAATGTATTTTATTGGCAACGTTAGGTATTATAGCTTCAATATTATTCTAATAGTATTTTAGAGCCTAAATTGGGTATGTTGCCGAAAAGCAACACCCGGCATTTAAGGGTTAAACGAAACCCTCTGTGCGATCTGGGATCACACTTACCCATTTGTTTATTTTTCTTTTTTTATGAAGGATATATTTTGAAAGTTTGAATATTTATTCTAATACACGAAGGTTAGGGCTAGACTATAAATATATATATCTTTCGAAATTCCCTACACTTTAATAATAATTAGATAAATGTCCTTATCCCTTAACCGGAAACGTGAAAATCCCGTGCACAAACAGAACACTTAATAATTTACCAAATACTGAACTTAAACATTTAATCTTTAATAGTAATGCATTAACAGGACTAATTTTTTAACATAACAGCATAAAAATAAGTTTGGAATGTCGGAGAGAGGAAATATTAACCCCTTCGCGACGGGAGCCTTTTACGAAATGTTTATTACTTTGCTACCGGTTTTAAAAAACAGAAGTTTGTGCCTATTCAAATCGGGAAAATGCTCGGATTAAGTAAGGCAAATTTTACAGTAAAATTTTACGGATGAGGATAAACGAGGATCCTTAGGCCTATTTACGGCACGTATACGTGTCGCTCGTCCCCAAGGGGTTAAGGGCAGATATGTAGACAAACATCTCAGAGATGGACGTTTCCAGTTAAGGGTTAAGTGGCCCACTACTACTGGTGCATACCTTAAGGCATGTGCCTACCTTCGGGGTACTTTTTTTGAAAAATATAAAAAAAATTGAAGCACATATGTATCTATCTATATAATAAAGGACAAACATATCTGTGCGTAACGCATACGTCATTCTGCTAATGGCAACACTTTCAAATTTGAAATTAATTTGCGTTTTGCAATTTTCGCTACTGAAAATTTTTAATCTTCTACACATCGCACATCTTAAATGTTTATATCGTCGTATAAGGAAAAAAATTTACTTTTAAATGCAATTTGTTTGAAAGCTGTATCTCAATTTATTTTTGAGATATTAATTTTTTTAGAGTTTTTAATACAAATTTTGTAATTGTGGCAACAGAAGTACTCCATTTCTATTAAAAGTAAAGGGAAAATAGTAAATTACTGTATTTTTTTGTTGCCATTTCCTCATAAAAATTGAAATTAAAATACATGCTATGTCAAAAATACCATTTGTTATAAAATCCGGAGAATTTCGGTTTTATTTCGTTTCTATGCATCAATTAAATGTTTCTTATTTTATAGCAAAAATATTTTACAAACGATATAACACTTTCTCTTTACGAAAATGTATTTTAAATAATTATGTGACTTTCCTTCACAATCACTTATTTCGTACTGAAAGAATGCTATTTTATTTATGCGTGTGTAATAATATTTTTCGAATTCTGTAAAAATTATTTCTGATAAAACTCGGATATATTATAAACAAAAAAAACTGAAGGTATGTGTAACATTAAATACCCGATTTCTTTTGCCGATCTTCTTGAATGACGATATTGCTTTTTGTTGGGTTTGTGTATTGTTCCGCGATAATGACGTCATTTCAATACTTTTCTATAGATGTAGGACTGACTACAAAATTTAAGAATTCTAGAAGTTTTATATAGATGTTGTTTATGACTAGATCATAAAAGTGGAGTGCAGTGGAATGGTTCAAAAAAGTGACATATATTAAAGAACTTGATGATTATCGCCTGGATTAATTCGCTTCGTCGAATTATGCTAGCAAACAATGAGGATCTTGGCAATAATTTGAGGTTTAAAATAATATCCGGTTCCCCATTTTTTTGTCCAAAATTCTCTTGACTAATAAAATTTCACTGCTATTCTTTAAGACATTCTACTATAATTTTATTAAAATAATAAAATTTGCTTATTTTTTTTTTTTAATTTTATATAATCTATATATTTAAAACACAAGGCTGTTTTTTAATCATCTGCCCTGAGCTTTCTACTGAATCAATTTTACTTTTTTTTTTTTTTTTTTTTGGAAGCTGTTCATTTGTATATGTTCTCGCATTAGCCGTTTTTTGTAATATCCCGCTTTAATATTTTAATTAAAAAAATATTTTATGAAATTTCTTCAAAATAATCGTAATTAGATATCTTTCATTATTACAGAATTGAGAGAATAATGAGGTTTATTTACCTTTATTCATGCCATTTTTTGATATAAATTTAAAAAAAAAATTCTTTTTTCTATGATTAAAATTTCTTTGTATAGGGTTAAGCGGCGCAAAATCCCCATTAGGAACATATTGCACCAAAATATTTTGAATGGAAAATGACGTACTGCTTTTGAAAACACGCATTTTTCCTTATAAAGTTTCCATATTTTTTTCTTCTGCATAGGTGCTGATACTAATTATGAGACACTAGGCAAAAGGCTTAAATACGTGAAAATGACGTCCTATTTAAAAGAAAACGATCAATCTCTTAGATAATACTAAACATTTTAACACAAATGCGTCTAAAAAACATAAATTACGCAGTTTTTACTCTTCGGTTTTGAGATTAGTATCTGAGTGCGACTGTTCACATGCAAATATGTTGTTGACAATCGTGACTTCAAGTTGTGAATTAAAATGAATTTAACGTGATCAAATTAAAATACTATTTTTTAAAACATGGTGAATACGGATATGAGAAGTACATATGTAAATTATGAGAAGGCGAAAATGATGTCGGGTTTAGTTTTTACAGGAAATAAGATCTGATTGTATCAAACTTGAATAAATTTTATCGTTTTGATTCGGGAAAACGAAGCACTAGAGACTTAATTGACAGCTTCATCATAATAACTGTTTTTTAGCCTCTGGTATGATATTTCTTTCTCCCAGCTTATTTTGTCTCCAATAAATAATGTTACCTTGTATACGCCAGCGTAAAACAAAAGCCGATGTTTCATTGTGCGATTAAATACTCTACGGCATTTTTTAAAACTTCTAACCATCGCACATTTTCAATGTTTATACCGTCGTATTGGGGGAAAAAGTACTTTTTAATGCAATTTGTTTGAAAACTGCATCTCCATTTGTTTTTGAAATATTAATTTTTTTGTAGTTTTTAGCGACATTTGTTTCATTTTGGCAACTCGATGTACTCCATTTCTGTAGAAAGTAAAGAAAAAATTGTTTTAAAATAGCAATTATACCTGTTTGTTGCCATTTTCTCAAAAAAATTGAAAAAAAAATAAAATACGTGCTATTTTGAGAAAAATATAAATGAAGGATTTATGATAAAACATGGAGCTATTATAAACTATATTTAATTTTAAGTATCTATATTAATGCAAATGACATCATTTTACACAAAATAAAAGCGTGTGCTTTATGTCTTAAAATTGAAATATGTTTTGCACTACAGTAGAGTTCCAATTATCCGAGTCCCTCTTAACCGAGTTATTTTCTTCTGACGGACTGGTAGTGTACCGCCGTATAAGAACTCACTTAAGAAAGAATCTTAACTAGAAATTAAAGGAACTTGGCGTTCGTTTTTTTTCAGAGTTTTTACTAGACGACACGGGACACACACATAACAAGCACACATTAATATTTACACGGCAAAAAGTTAATCTTTTCCGGAGCGAGACGCTCCTTTCGGCAGGACCGAGAACTTGACCGTCTGAGGTCGTGTCACAGCAGAGTCTCCCTTCTACGGGGCCTTGTTTTTCTGCGATCAGTTCATCTCCTCGATACCCCACGTGAGGTCTTGACTCATCTTAGTCAACAAGTTCAGTTTATAACATTTCTACGCAGCACTTTTTCTCCAGATATTTACATGATTAAAACTGTTTACATATTCCATCTGGTTTTTTGGTGAAACTGACAGGCGAAGTTATAGCAGGCATCTGGAGGGTCCAATTAAAGATGTTTATTTCGTTAGGGCATCTGGTCTCCGAGTCCTCTCAAATAAAACGTCACAGTCCCTCCATGCCCCATATAATTTTTTCCTTAAGGGAAAAATTTCCACACTCGGGTGCACAATCATAGTGAAATTCGGAGTTAATGCTATCCCTAACAATGCTATCTACTCCAAAATTAATAAAATTTTAAATTTTAAAATCAAAACATTTATCAGAAGTACTTCGTTACCATGGAAGGGATTCAGCATAACACACAACAATAATAATAAATACAGTAAACAATAAACACATTGCAATTGCACACCGTTATATAATAATACTAAGATTTATAATAAGCACTTCAACAATTTTATAATAAACCAGAACCTTCATTAATACTTTTCCGTTAACATAATCAGAATAGATAAAGTTTTTAAACATCACAGGTAATTCCAATAAAGTTCGCTCTCTCGTGTTCACATGGAAAACCAACAATAATAATAATATATATATAGATAAATTTCTTAGGAATGAATTCTAATACACTAATAAAACCAAACACTTTTAAACCTTTTATATACAATAAGTTACTTAAAAGAATTTTAACACAATAACAAAACACACTCTTAAACTTTTTTTTTTCAATAAAATTTCTAGTCTTCGAACGCTACTCTGCTTAGACTATCAGCGTTTTGGTGTTTTTTTCCTGCTCGATGTTCGATTGTAAAATCGTACGGTTGTAACGCGAGGCTCCAACGCATAAGCCTTCGGTTGGAACTCGCCTGAGTTTGTAAGAAGCGCAGAGGATTATGATCCGTTATAATCCTAAATTTTCTTCCATCTAGATAGTAATGTGATCTTTTTACGCGAAAACAATACTGACGCACTCCCGCTCGGTGGTGCTATAGCGTTGTTCTACCGGAGAGAATTTCCGACTCAAATACAAAATCGGGTGTTCCTCTCCCTTCTCATTTACCTGGCTCAACACAGCTCCGGCACCGCGTAACGATGCATCGACCTGAATAAGGAATTCACGATGAAAATTCGGCGCATGCAAGACCGGCCGTTCGGTTAGTTTCGCTTTCAGAGACCGAAAAGCGCTCTCCCACGTGGGAGTCCACTCGACTTTACCTCGACGGGTTTTCCCTTTTAGCGCGTCAGTCAAGGGGGCTGCTATTATGGAAAAATTCCTTATGTATCTCTGGTAGTATCCGGCCAGCCCTAGAAATGCACGAATCTGCGTTTTTGTTTCGGGAGTAGGGAATTTTTTTACGCATTCAATCTTGACTTCTGCTGGAGTGCGGGAACCATTTCCTACAATATGGCCTAAATATTTTACACTACTCTGGGCAAATTTACACTTAGAGGGCTTTATTTTAAGATTTGCCTTATGAATTCTATCTAGAACTAATGCGACATGTTTTAAGTGGTCTTCCCAGGTGTTCGAAAATACAGCGACGTCATCTAAAATTAAAGGCGACGTGTAATCCGACTCGCCAACTTCAATAACCCCCAATCTTAACATCTTTTGAATCTCCATTTTTACGATTTCAGTTTGTCTTTGCGACATCCGATAATATTTTGATCGTACGGGCTTATCGCTAATTAAAGTTATATCATGCTCCATCAAATCTGTTGTACCAGGGTCGTTTGAAAAGCACGCGGCATATTTATTTAAAAGCTCCCTTAATTGACTAATTTGTGCTTCGTTTAGGTTTTTTTCTAACTCACTAAGCCGAACTATTTCCTGAAAGTCAAAAATCGTAGGATTGTTCTCTAAATACGGAATATCTAAATCCTGATCTTCTATTAAATTTGAATTGTCTTTGGAGCACAACAAATTTACATGTTCGGGTCGCGTATAATATGGTTTCAGCATATTAACATGATAAATTTGGGTTTATTCCTACTTCCTGGCAGTTCTACCACATAATTAGTCTCATATATTTTATTCTTGATGTTTCCTGGACCTATCCATTGCACGGACAGTTTATTTGGTCTCGTCATGGCTAAAACCAACACTAAATCTCCCTCCTTGAATTCTCGTTTTACCGCGTTTTTGTCATACCAAACCTTTCGTTTACCTTGCATTTCTTCCATGTGCGAAACAGCTACCTCGCGACATTGTTTCAACCGATTAATTAATTTAAAAACATATTCGGTCACTACATCATCTTCTGGTGGAGGGTCGGACCATCGTTCCATTATCAAGGTCTCGGGTGTTCGAAGATTTTTTCCATACACCAACTCGGCTGGTGAGTAACCTGTGCTTTCATGAACTACGTTTCGAAGAGCCAATAGAATCGCAGGCAAATGTTTATCCCAATCGGCGCCTAATTCAATACACAGAGCCCTCAAAAGTCGTTTTAAGGTCCTATTATACCGTTCCACGGGATTACTCTGTGGATGATAAACAGAACTATGAGTGATCTTAATGCCAAATTTATTAAGAAATTATGTCTTTAAAGCTGAGGTAAAGGACTTTCCCTGATCGCATTGGAGTTGGCTGGGGAATCCGATGCGCCTGAAAATATTCAGCAGCGCCTCAGTCACTCTAATAGAGGAGAGGCCCACCAGCGGAACCGCCTCCGGGTATTTGGACGCCATGCATACTGCCGTTAAAATATACCGGTGTCCATCCGTGGTCAGTGGTAAGGGTCCACATGCGTCGATATTTATTTTACTGAAAACTTCCTGAATTATTGGGACAAGTTTTGACGGGGCTTTCTTTTTCTCGTTCGCTCGACCCGCTCTTTGACAAACATCGCAACTGCGCACATATTCATCTATTTCTTTATAACAGTTAGGCCAATAAAAATATCGAATTAATTTATCCTTTGACTTCGTCCCACCTAAATGTACTGACGTGCCTTCATGACACAATGCCTTTATTTTCTGCCGTAACCCTTTTGGAATAACTAGCAATCTGGTAACGTTTCCAAAACGATCCTCGCGATTTCTAACTAGTAACCCGTTAACAACTGAATAAGTTTTCGCCGTACCTTCCGTTTTGTCCGCCCCCACTCGGCTAAACAATTCCTTTAACTCTGCACATTCGTGCTGCGCTCTCAAAAACCCTTCTTTATCGATTTTTAACAAGTCCAACTCCGGGGCTTCAACTTCTAACGCTGGAATTTCAATGGGGTCCTCACCTTCCGTTGAATCCCGCAGTCCCGATTCTTCCTGATTCGCTACGTTCGATTCCTTGGGTGTCTCCACATCTTGAGCTACCCGTTCGAGCTCCCTTTTCTCTTCCTTTAAGCGTCTAGTAGTCGCACGCGTCTGGACTGCATTTACCTGTCCAGTTGGCAAAAATTCATACCCCGTTCTCTCTCTTATCATCGCGGCAGTTTTATTTCCTAAAATATATCGGTTTTGGTTTAAATGATTTCCGCAAACAGCGGCTTTCGTACAAATTTTTCCGAAATCTCCCTCTATCTCTACCCGCGCTAACGGTAGACAAACTAACTCCAAACTAAGTGGTTGTTGGATCCAGATTTTCTCTCCACAAAAATCCTGCGGATCTACAAATTTCCTACAAATTAAATCAAGTGTCGCTCCCGAATCCCTTAATATTCCTATCTTTCGGTTGTTAACAACCCCAGGAAATGTATAAGAAACCAATAAATCGTCCTTTCGTACATCTTGCAAATTATTTACGGAGCCTGACGGAGGTTTTTTCTGCAACTTCGGGCACGATGAACGCAGGTGCGTTTCGGACACGCAATTAAAACATTTCAAATTCGCTCTTTTTTTCAAAGGCTCTATCTCGGTTTACTGGTCTGTGCACGGCATTTGCATTCGAAGAGGGGGAGAACCGTGGTCTAGTTTCTCGAGACCTTTCTTGAAAAAACGGCCGCGTTTTTTCCACCCTAACATCTCTGGTATCCTTGGCCTTCGGAGTAGAGGCCCTTATACTCTCATATCCATCCAATAATTCCACTATTGCTGCTTCGGTCTTAAGCTGTGGCCATTTGTCAATGAAGTGTTCACGCATTTTCAACGTCGCACGGCGTTTCATCTGATCGGTGACCAAAAGGTCTTTTAGTTCGTCTAAGGAAGTTATTCCTAAACCCGCTAACCATTCATTTAAATAATTTCGGATTTCGAAACCGAAATCCTGCCAATTTAAAGATTGCGACTTCTGGTAGCTAACAAATTTCTGCCGAAAACTCTCTGGGTTTAATTTAAATTTTTTTAACAATATACCTTTCACGTTATCGTAATCTTCTGACTTTGTCTCGGGTTGTCTGGCAATAATTGAAATAATGTCTACTGGCAGAAGCCCAATTAAATGAGAGACCCAATTTTCCTTCGGTATCCCAACCCGTTTAGCTTGGCGTTCAAACAGAACCAAATACAAGCTAATATCTGTTTTTTCAGGATTAAAATCCGGGATTAATTTTTTTAAGTTCTGTTCAGGGGAACGCGCAGGTATATTATTTGCATTTACTGAAGACGGGGCAATTCCTTTCTCGATTTTTAGTTTTTCTAACTCGAATTTATTTTTTAATTCTAATTCCTTTAATTCTTTCTCTTGCTCCAATTTCTCCTTCCTAATGGCTTGATCACGCTCCCATGTCTGTTTGCGCAACATGTCCTCCCGTTCGATAGCTTGTAACCGGGCGCGCTGATTTTCTTCCCTTTCTAATTCCTCCTTAGCGGTCTCTAATATAGTCTCATACAGAGCCCGTACTATTTCTTCTTCATACTCCTGAGATTCCAGCACCAAGTGCGTTAACTGAATCCGAGTTTCGTTTCCGGTCCTGGCAAGTTCCAGTTCATCCACTAACTTTTTTATATTTTCCTTTTTTCCTTTACCCAGGAAAGCCATATCTACCCCTTTTTTTTCAAACAAAATTTCTCTATAAAAAGGTACTTCTCTACACTAATACCACAACAACAAAAAATATATACTATATTAACAATAATCACAATCAATCATAAAATTTCTTTCAATAACACAGCAATATGTAAATACTGACTCACTTCCATGACTAGTACCTGTTCAAATTTTGTCATTCCCGTTTTTGAATTTTCCCAACAAAATCAGCAATTTTAAATAATTAAAAATCACTAAACATTAACTCCAAATTCAAAATTGTGACTTACCCCAATTAAGGCTCAGACACTAAACGGTAATCCACACTTTTTCTTCAGCCGGGTGGCTCACTGAACACAACTTCTGACCCTAAGGTCCACTAAAACAATATATCCACAGGCACGGAACACTGAACACTATCGTCGACCCAAAACGGGTCCCACTCACATTCACAATCTTCTTCTATCCGCCGATCCGCTGCTAAACAATCACAGTTTTGTTTCAGGCCTTGGTTCCCTAAAATCACAGAATTATCTTCTTTTTTCCACTCTTCCGCAATCCTTTCATCACCAACATCGAGGTTGTAACTCTGTTTCCTTTCCGCACGTTGAACAGCTGATCACAGACGTCCGCGAGACATTCTGCTCCAAAAAACAATCTTCCTCTTTTTCCGACACTGGGTAAGGTCCTCCAGCACTCCAAGTCTTCCTAAACCGAAACCAGATAACACCAAGCTTCTTTTTTTCTTTCCTCCAACAGGGAGTGAAAACAACACCCTTCTCTTCTTTGACCGGGTGAAAATCCAAAACTAGCTCATTCTTCACAAACCGAACTGTTTTTCTCTTGTTCCAACACACGGTGACTATTTTTCTTTTCCAGTATCAGGACGGCTCTCTATTTCTCTATTTCTCGAAAGAATGACCTTTCACCTTATCATTCCTTCCGTGGGTAACCAGTGCCGGCCTTGTGTGCGTGTGTGCCCAACTTTTCGAACAACTCGAATCCCACTTCTGACACCAACTGTACCGCCGTATAAGAACTCACTTAAGAAAGAATCTTAACTAGAAATTAAAAGAACTTGGCGTTCGTTTTTTTTCAGAGTTTGTATTAGACGACACGGGACACACATAACAAGCACACATTAATATTTACACAGCAAAAAGTTAATCTTTTCCGGAGCGAGACGCTCCTTTCGGCAGGACCGAGAACTTGACCGTCTGGGGTCGTGTCACAGCAGAGTCTCCCCTCTACGGGGCCTTGTTTTTCTGCGATCAGTTCATCTCCTCGATACCCCACGTGAGGTCTTGACTCATCTTAGTCAACAAGTTCAGTTTATAACATTTCTACGCAGCACTTTTTCTCCAGATATTTACATGATTAAAACTGTTTACATGTTCCATCTGGTTTTTTGGTGAAACTGACAGGCGAAGTTATAACAGGCATCTGGAGGGTCCAATTAAAGATGTTTATTTCGTTAGGGCATCTGGTCTCCGAGTCCTCTCAAATAAAACGTCACAGTAGCTTCTATTATTATGAAACAGCCATTATAAATGAAGCTTTAGGTGAAGATGAAAGAGCAGCCGTAAAAAGTTAGACCATAATTTGTTTTCGATTATGGCCATTTTTTCCCCCATTCTGACCAGAAAATCAGAGTTCTAACTTTTTACGACTGCTCTTTCATCTTCACCTAACGCTTCATTTATAATGGCTGTTTCATAATAATAGAAGCCACCAGTCCACCAGAAGAAAATGGAGTAATGGAAATGCCGGGGACGACACTAAATTCTGAAAAAGCAGAATTCCTGTTCTCTAGTTATTATATTTTACTGATTACATATGCGATAAAAGTTTAATTTTAATAATTCAGACAACCAGAGGTCGCTTTCCATAGGGGAAATTTTATTGCTCCTACTAGAACTATTAATCAATAATCTTCATATTTTTTTTATTTAAAATATGCTATAGAAAGGTACTATGAAGACATTATTTTCAAAATAGTAGTAGGAACAATAAAATTTTCACTGTAGAATGCGATCCCTGGACAACTGTATTTTATAGAAATAGTATTTTGTTAATTTTAGGTTAAAATAATATTTGTTTGAGAGTTAGACGAACCAATTTAAGATGCATTTTCTATTGTAACTAATTTTATAGGTTTATTATAAATCAATGAAACAGTTCCATCTGAAACATTTTCCTTCGTCGATGTTCGACGGGTTCCACCTTGTTTAGTTATACAGGAAATAAAACTATGAATTCAAATAAATTTTTAATGGAATTTTAATTAACTTTTTAATTTAGGCAATATCTTAGTACAGAATTGCGTTTATGCCAAACCTTCTATAACGAAATCTATTCAATATATTTCATTTTTTTTTCAACAATATATTAGCAAACCATTTACCTGCGTTATGAAGCAAAAGATTTGCAACACCTCTTAAATTTATTAACATATACCAAATTTTGTATACAAAACATATATACATATATATATATATATATATATATATATATATATATATATATATATATATATATATATATAGGGGAAAGTATGGTAATGACGCTCAGAAGGGTACTCTCGCTCACCCAATATCTCTAAACAGAATAGAATTGAAAACGTACGATCGGTACCAGCACCTAGCGAATTTCATCGTAAGTTCCCAGTATGGATATAGTGACCGTCGGAAGGAAAATATTTTTGTGTCCTTGCGTTATTAGTTTGCAGTTGTTTTATTATAAAATTCTACAACATCTAACTTGAAGGTAAGTGTACACTCTTATTTTCAAACATTAATTTACTCATTATGTCTACAAAATATATACATTTAGCTGTACTTTCATACTTTTATTTATTTTTGTAGTGCGTTGTTACGCCAATTTTAATGCATTAAAACCCAACATGGCGATAACGGGTAATGGCGCTCGCATGGAATTCCAGAAGAAGTGTTGCCAGTAGGCAACTTTTTAAAAATTCAAATTTATTGATTAACACCACTTTTTGGAATGGTAAAAATCCCCTGTTCTCGCCTTAATGAAAATGTCATTAAACAAGGAGATTTTTACGATTTCAAAAAACCTAAATTTAAAAAAAGTAGCCCATTATATGTGTAAAGTTGTCGCAAAAAGTCTGCAGTAGTTTGAACAGCCCACACAACTACATATCTGACTTTTGCCTTACTTAAATGTTGTATTCAAACTCTGAGCGCAAATACCCTACCATGTGGGGCATTACCGCTCAATCGATGGTCATTTTAATAAAACGATTAAAAAAAATTTCCTGAAACTTTTATGCAAATTAGTTGATTGCAAACTGTTCCTTATGCTTTGGAGTTATACTTCGTTAATAAAATATTGATTTTTTTGTCTGAATTTGACTAGCTATTCATGTTTTCCCTTAAGTGAGCGCCATTTCCCTACTTTCCCCTATATTTTTTTGTAATGTGTATTTTTCAAAAAAAAAAAAAAAAAAAAAAAAAAAAAAGCTCTAAAATTAATATATACATAATTACAAGCTATATTTTGCTTCATAACTTAACAATAGATAAGCAAAACCTTGTGACAAAATTTTATTTCAATATTTATTTATTTTTTTTTTTTTTTCTGGTAAACGTAAACAGTGAAAAATGCAGTTTTCCAGGAAACGCAAATTAAGATTTTAATATAGCATAAAATATTATGTATAAAGTTTACAATTTTAATTTCAAACTTAATTCTGTATTAAAAATGAAAAATATGAGCATTAACCTTGTTTAACCCTTTCCGGCGCGGAGTAAGTATGTTTGTAAAATGGTAAAATGATGGGCTGACTCCAGAATTTACAAACGAATTTATTAGAAAATAAAAACTTCTTTATTTTCCAGTACTTTATAAAAGGAAAATTTTAATTAAATATTCTTGGTGTAGTTTGTCAGTTTTGGAATTAAAATTAGGTGTCCTTTTTTGTGGACATCACCCGCTAAAGGGTTAAAAGTAAAGAAACAACTGGTAAAATGTACATTTCTTTAAACGGTCATTTCCGGTTTCAAAAAGTTCATATCCAGTATATATTTTGGGCTATAACGTTGCTCCTAATTATCGCTGTTCAAAAGTAAGGCATTTTTGGAATTCTAAATGTTTGAACTTTAATTTTAAATTTTAATTTTAAAAAATCAAAATCTTCGGGAAAACAGTGATTTGAGGGTAGACACATACCTTAAACGCTGCTCTAAATAACATGTAGATCTAATAAAAATGTAAAAATATCAACATTAAAAGCACCAATCATTTTAAATTTTAAGCATACCGGTTTCGGTAGCATATAGCATAGCGTCCTCAGTGCTGAGGTCGATATGCTATATGTTACCGAAACCGGTATGCTTAAAATTTTAAATTATTGGTGCTTTTAAAGTTAATATTTTTTACATTTTTATTATATTGCACCATGCTCCATTGCAATAACACGTAGATCTGTTTGTTTGTTTATTTTTTCCGCGACCATTAAACCAATAACAAGCTATAAAAGAGAAAAGCATTAAAAATTCTTTACTGCACCACTTGAAAGGAGAAAAAAAAAGAAAAATTACTTCAAGCAAGTAAACAAATTACCTTTATGCTACTTCTTTCCACGTAAAATTCATCTAAAGCACTAATCACTTCGAAAACTTTATTATCAACAGTCACAGAAGCTTCATTCACAAATATAGCCCGAATATGTTTTCCCTGAAATACTCTTGCTGCTAAATACTCGATATCAGTGAATTTTAACTCATAAATATTATCTAATGTAAAGTCGTCATGAAAAATATATAAATAATACTGCATAAATTTGGTTGCTTTTTTGCATTCTACATCATTAGACAATTTTCGGAAATCATCACAACAGCTGTTATTCTCACATTTTTCTTCTAAAATGTGTACTTTAATTTTTGTCTTACTTTCCTGTGAGGTACAGTAGTTTACTTGTATCATTACATAAAGCACAAACATAAAATTTATTTGAAATTTATAGCGCAACATTTTAACTTTTAAGAAACAATATTTTCCAATGTTGCATAAATTATTGTGATGCTACATTCTTAATCATTTTCTCGGAAAAAATGAATATATCACTGGTATTTTTATATCATTATCTTGGAGTTTTTATGAACAATATTTCTCTCTTAGTGTTTTATTTTATTGAACGTTTTCGTCAATTCTGTAGCACTTGTAAATCATCTTCTATCAAAAGTTTTTTTTTTTTTTTTTTTTACTATTACTTTATCAAAAGCAATTTACTAATAATTATTTCCAAGTTTCTTTAGTAACCCCTGATGTTCTTAAAACGAATATATACAACTTTCCAAATCTTTTTTGTATAAAAAAATTAAACTGCAATAATAATTATCTGAAAAATTATAAAAGAAAAATTTTTTTTTTAATTACAATTTTGTAGATGCAAATTTTTACCGTAAGTGATGCGCAAATCTAACACTTACAAGACTAAAGACAAGCCTATATGTTTAATTACTCAACCAAGATTAATTCATTTATAAGCTTTCAGTTATAAAAAGTTGAACCACATTCTTTAATGCACCTAACTCTAACACTTTATTTAATCTTTTATAATCTTCACCCATTTGTTCTTCAAAAAATTTCTTATATGGTTATTTTATCAAAATGAATTTACTAATTACCTTAACAATAATTAATTCAAAAGTACCTTGATTAAGTTACGTACATATATTTAGCTAGCATGTTTATGTATGTTCTGTTTTCACCACAGCATGGTTTTATTTCCCAAAAATAACATTTTGAGCACAAAAACTAAATGAATAAAATAAAATGTTTCGAGGAACTTTTTTTTATCGATTTCTCACTGAGATTCCTTATGTATATTGCACTTTAGACTGGTCGCACACACAAAAATGCAATTTACGTGAAAAAAAATATCTAAAACTCTTGCACCATTTGTCATTATTAAAGACTACGCAATATTTCTAGGGCAATGTTAGACACCTCACTTGAACCACCTTGCACTTGGATTTCACACTTGAAATCGCATTCCACACATCAAATTGGTGCGTACAAAACTATTACTGCTATTTCGATATCGTCAGTACATATAACTAACGTAACGCGATACAATTAGGAAGATATACGAGTGTTAAATAATACGCAATTTCCTCATTTAACCCTGGAATGGAAGAATGAATCATTTTCACCCCTTTTTCTCTTGAAGAAGATAAAGGATATAACTGATTCATCTATTTCAGTGTTACAATGTTGCAAATATTCAGATCATTGGTTGGCAAGGGAAGTCACTGCTTTTAGCTTTCCGTATTTTGAAATAAACGAGATGTTATCGATATCATGATAACCATCGATTGTCGGGATGCAGGACGGAAACAGCCGCGGTTGCTTAATATTGAACGTGGAGCTCGAGGCAAAACTGAATACTGGGAACAGGGCCGAAACTAAGGGGGAGACAGAGGGGACATGTGCCCCGGGCGCCAAATGAAGGATTATTCCTTTGGAATGGATCATTTTCTTCTAATGGACTGATGGCTTTTATTATTATGAAACAGCCATTATAAACGAAATGTTAGGTGAAGATGAAAGAGCAGCCGTAAAAAGTTAGATCTCTGATTTTCTGGTCAGAATGGGGAAAAAATGAACATATTTATTTATTTTTATTTATTTATTTTTATGAACACTTTGTTTATAATGGCTGTTTCATAATAATGGAAGTCATCAGACCATCAGAAGAAAATAACTCGATTAAAGCGGAAATTCGGTTAAGTGGGACTCGGATAATCGGGACTCTACTGTATATTTCATTTTAAAAATAATCTTTAGAATGCTTTTGTTGGTTTTCAGAGAGGAGTCATGACTCCCCGCGACCCCATCCTTGGATCCGCCATTGCAGATTACGTAGTTCAGTATTACATATTTTATGATTACATATTGTATATTTTAAAATAAGTCGGCTATTCCAAAATTAGTAAAATTCTCTTTGGAAATATACTTTGCGGAAGACGGGGGGGGGGGGGGGGGCAAAATTCATGTTTGCCCCGGTTGCAAAAAAGGCTAGTCTCGGCCCTGACTGGGAAGGGGGAAACCTTGATTATATCCTAGGCCAGGGATAGCGAAACTTTTTATTAGATATCGACGGAAAATTCGGTTTCGCTTTCGGCCCAAAATCAGAGATTCGACGAAAATGCTGTCGAAAATTCGACCGGACCGAAACTATCTGCATTCCAAAATTCTCGTTTCTTCCTTCGGAAATTTTCAACATGACTCATTGATTTGAGCTGTATCGGCTCAAATGAGACAATCTTTATTTATTGCTATGAATTTCACTGTTTATAATTATCAGTCATGGCTGAATCAAGACGTGAGTTCAAATTATAAAGAAAGCAATGCATTTAGTACTAATTTTTGAAGACGCTTTTCACGTGCTCATTAAAAGCTGCAGACTTAACGGTAATAGAAAATTTTTAGTTTGAAACCGTCGATTTTTTTCGAGTACTCATTGAAAAACTGCCAATATAACAGATGATCATTTACAAAAATCGTTATAAAAGATAAATCGAGGTATGTGTACCTAAAACGTTTTCTAATTAGATGGAATTCGTATAATCAGAAAATCATTTTGTGCCATTAATGACTTAATTACATTTTATTTTATATAGAAATAAAAAGTTTTGGTCAGAGGCACAGCGAGCCAACTTGGACCATACGTATAACTACTTAATATTTATGTATATTTATGTAAGTATTGATTATTTTTTTTAAAAATTGACGTTTTCGTTTTCGGCCGAAAATAAGAAGATTACCGAAATTCTGTTTCCGCCTTTAAAACCCGTTCCTGTCGATCCTTACTTTTTATGTGCTCTTGCCAAAATAACAAAATACAATATCCATCAACATTGATTGTAACGTGACAAATGTTTGTATAAAAAATATTGCAGCACATGCTGCAAACAAAAAATTTCTAAACGACTTTTATTGTATTAAAAATTTCTCTGTGTTTTTCTGTTTAAAATGACGTTCAAATCATGTTTCTATCTTAATTAAAACAGAAAATGATAAATTTTTCGTTTTGGTTTGTTTTCAAAATCTACATTGCAAGCGATGGTTGTCATGAAAACGATTTCTTGTGAAAATGCGTTTTTCTTCATGATGGCTTTTTCCACCCTTTCCCGTATTTAAATCGTTATAAATCAAGAACCGGTAAAGATAAATGGTTCAAACTTGGAACATGTATTTTTCAATTTTTTACTTTAATTTTGATTGAGCAAATAAGAAAAAAAAATATTTACTTTGGAAAAAAAAAAAAATAAGTTACACCCCCTTTTTTTTTACTTTAAATTTTTTTTAATTAATATTTTTAAAAATACTGAATCTAAATTAAAACTTGTATATTTCTGTTTATTTAAATGAAAAAAATTGAAATTCTACAAATAATATTTCGAGTTATAACGATTTTAAATTACCCCACTTTTTTAATGAATTTTAACATTTAAAATTTTTTTAAAAATATATGAGAAGTTTTATAATGTGATTTCGTTTACAAATAACATGGTTAACAATCATAAAAAAAAGCAAAATTTTAACTCAATAAATAAAAATTATTTTAAATTGTATCCTGGACCCCCTTAATAAAATCAGTCGCTTTCATAACAATATTTCGTCCACTTATCATTAACCACTTGAGGGGCAAGCAAAAATGTCTCAAAATATTGAATTGTCACCGGAATAATAGAAAAATTTTATTTTTAAATAAGGAAAAGAAATTGTTCTTCGATTTTCCTCCAAAGTTAAAAATATAAAATTTAGTTAAAATTTTCTGGTGAGAATCTTGTTTAAATTAGGTGGGATATATTTTATCCCACCGCCCAATGACAAAAAAATTACCAGACTTCAGCTACCACCAATTTTGAATATTAATCTCCTTCTTGGGACCTTTGTTGCAGCTTCTTTAAAATCTATCTGATTCTATTACAATTTCCTTTAACATAGTTTCAGCGTCCTCCAGCTACTTTAAAACTACTAAAAAAATTTTCTAATACCCAACTACATTCCAGTTAAAACCGTGGCCCGTGGCCCCCAGTGTCCGGTCTTTTTTTGTACCTCAGCTCATGGGCGTACCCAAGGGGGGGGGGGCTGATGGGGCTACAGCCCCCCCCCCCGAAATTTTCGAAAGTGATATGAAAAAGTGCTGCTTTTTTGTCTTTCTTTTTTGGAAAAAAATTTTAATTTTTTTCAATCATACAGCCATCATACAGCCAATCATAGCCATTTTCATAAGTCCCATATTAGTCCACATTGACAACAAAGAAGAGAAAGGGGGCAGACGGGGCTACAGCTCCCCCCCCTTTCCTCCCGAAATAGTCGAAAAATGAAATGAAAAAGTAATTTTTTCTTACTTTTTTAAGGTAAATCTGTAATTTTTTCTTCTGTCATATAGCAAAATAGACATTATCGTTAGCACCATATCAGTCCACATTGACATCACAGCCTACCCAAAGATGGGGAGGGGGCTGATGGAATTTCATCCCCCTCCTCTCGAAATGGTCGAAAATGAAATGATAAAATAAGGGTGAATTTTTTCTGCCTGTTTAAGATAAATTTGCATTTTTTTCACTATCGTTCAACAGACTATGCGCTTCCTTCGCATAGTTCCATAGTAGTCCATATTGACACCAGAGAAGAGAAAGGGGGCTGACGGGGTTACAGCCCTCCCCCCCCCCCCACCTCCCCAAACCAGAAATAGTCGAAAAATTAAATGAAAAAAGTGTTTTTCCTTACTTTTTTAAGATAAATCTGTAATTTTTTCTTCTGTCATACAGCAAAATAGCCATTCTCGTTAACTCCATATTAGTCCACATTGGTATCACAGCACACCCAAAGATGGGGAGGGGGCTGTTGGAATTACAGCCCTCCTCCTCTCGAAATAGTAGAAAATGAAATGAAAAAATAGTGCTGAATTTTCTTTCTGTCTGTTTGAGATAAATTTGCATTTTCTCCCCTATCATTCAACAGACTAGCCGTTCCCTTCTCTGTAGTTCCATATTAGAGTACAGTGACACCACGTTATACCCAAAAAGGTAGAAGGGGGCTAATGGCGTTACAGCCCTCTCCCCAAAAAGTCGAACATGAAATGAAAAAGTGCTGATATTTTTCTTTTTGTTTGAGATAAATTTGCCTTTCCCCCCTATCATTCAAGAGACTGGCCGCTCTCTTCTCTTTAGTTCCATACTTGTGCACAGTGGGCCCACATTATACCCAAAGAGGTGAAAGGGGCTAATGGGGTGCCCCCTTCCTTAATAGTCGAAATGAAATGAAAATGAAAATGAAATGAAAAAAAGGCTCATTTTTTTCTTTCTGTTTCAGCTAAATTTGTAATTTTTCTTCTGCCATACAGCGAAATAGCCATTCTCGTTAAATCCATATTAGTCCACATTGACATCACAGCCTACTGAAAGAAGGGGAGGCGGGTGATGAGCTTACAGCCCCCTCCTCCCGAAATAGTCGAAAAAAAATATTGCTTTTTTTCTTTCTGTTTGAGATAAATTTACATTTTTTTCTCCTATTATTCAACAGACTAGCCACACTCTTCTGTTTAGTTCCATATTAGTGCACAGTGACACCACATTATACCCAAAGAAGTAGAAAGGGGGTGATGGGCTTACAGACCTCTCCCAAAATAGTTGAAAATGAAATGAAAAAAGTGGTGATTTTTTTTTCTTTTTGTTTGAGATAAATTTATACTGCAATTGTTTTCTGCAATACAACGAACTAGACTTTCTGGCTAGTGTCATATCAGCGCACAGTTACACCACTGTATACCCAATGAGAGGAAGGAGGCTGATGGGTTTATAGGGCCCCCTTTCGAAGTAATCAAAAATGTAAAAAAAAACTTTTTTTCTTTCTTTTGAGATAAATTTAAATATTTTCTGTGCGACGCAGCTATTCTGGTTAGTCCCATATACTAGCACACAGTGATGCTTCAGCATACACCCAAAGAAGTCGATGGAGACGGAGATTATGAGGTTACAGCTCCATTCCACCTCTAAAGAGATCGCAGTGAAATGAAAAAAGGGCTGATATTCCTTCTTTTTCAGATAAATTTGTTTTATTTTCTGGCATGACACGAAATTGTTTTTCGTGTTAATCCAAAATCCTCCTCAGTCCTTCGACCATATTTACTTGAAACCACAAAGTCAATTTTCAAATGACTGAAAAAGAGCTCCATGCCTGTTTTACAGGATAAATGAAAACGTATATGGTCAGTTCAAGAGACCTACAAGTAAATTCGACAAATCTAAAAGTAGTTTAATGTATGGAGATTTTTAATTTCTCTCATATTCGGCGGGCACCAAGATTGTCAATGCACAGTAACACTACAGCTAATCACAAGTCGATTTCGGGTAAATCGGAAAACCGGAGGTGCGGAAGAGTGACTCTAAAAGTAGCTTATTAACTTTCATTTTTCTGTCGCATCTCCATGCCAAAAATTTGTGTTTTTTCCACGGTTTTATGACAAAATTTCCGTTTCCTCAGCAGTCCTTTAAAAAAATTCGCTTTTTCTGCGGCTTTTTGCCGAAATTCGCCGGTTTTTTGCGCACTCCTTCGTCGAAATTTGCGTTTTTTCCACGGATCTGTGACGAAATTTGCGTTTTTTTTTTTTTTTTCGTGATCATGTCGAAATTTGTTTTTCCGCGTTTTTCGTCGGGGTTTTGATGAAATTCACGTTTTTTTCGCGGATTTTTGCCGAAATTCGCGTTTTTTTTTTTTTTTTACGAAATCCTTCGTCGAAATTTGTTTTTTTGTGTGGCTTTTTTGACGAAATTCGCGTTTTTTTCCTCGTCATTTTGATGAAATTCGATTTTTTTCTGCGTCTCTTTGACGAAAGTAGCGTTTTTTTGCGGCTGATTGACGAAATTCGTTTTTTTCGCTGTCTTTTAACGAAGTTCACGTTTTTCTGTGGCCCTTCTTTGTGACCCTGCTTTTCTTTTTTGCGATCCTTTGACGAAATTCGCATTTTTTCCGTTTTCCTTTGGCGGAATGCGTGTTTTTTTAGCGATGCTTTGTCAAAATTTGCAATTTTCTGATGCCATTTGACGAAATTCGCGTTTTTTTCCAGGTCATTTGCCGAAATAAGAGTTTTTTTTTAGGCAATCCTTCGTCAGTCAAAATTTGCGTTTTTTTCCTCGTCTTTTTGATGAAATTCACGTTTTGTTTTCGATCCTTTACTAATTTAGCTTTTTTTTCCACACTCCTTTGACGGAATGCGAGTTTTAAGCGATCTTTTTTTCGAAATTCTCGTTTTTTCCGCGACCTTTTGACGAAATTCGCATTTTTTCGGCGGTCCTTTGACAACATTTGCGTTTTTTTTCGAGATCCTTTGTCGAAATTGTCTTTTTTCCGCGGCTTTTTGACGAAATTCACGTTTTTCTGTGGCCCTTCTTTGTTACCCTGCTTTTACTTCTTTTTGCGATCCTTTAACGAAATTCGCGTTTTTTCTGCCCCCCTTTGACGGAATGCGTGTTTTTTTTAGAGATCATTTGTCGAAATTTGCGTTTTTTCTGGGCCCTTTGACGAAATTCGTGTTTTTTCTGTGGTCATTTGCTGAAATTAGCGTTTTTTTATGCAATTAATCCTTCGTCGAAATTTGCGTTTTGTACGCGGCTTTTTGGCGAAATTTGCACTTTCTTCTCGTCTTTTTGATGAAATTTGCATTTTTCTCTGTCCCTTTGACGCATTTTCAGCTTTCTTTTGAAGGAATGTGTGTTATTTTAGCGATTCTTCGTCCAAATTTGCATTCTTTCCTGCAGCCTTCTGACGAAATTTGCGTTTTTTCGGAGGTCATTTGCGGAAATTCGCGTTTTTTGCGCAATTCTTCTGCGAAATTTGCGGATTTTTGACGAAATTTGCGTTTTTTCCTCGTCTTTTTGATGAAATTCGCGTTTTTTTATTTCGATCCTTTACGAAATTAGCTTTTTTTCGCAGCCCTTTCACGGAATGCGTGTTTTAAGAGATCTTTTTTTCAAAATTCGCGTTTTTCCACGACTTTTTGATGAAATTCGCGTTTTTTCCGAGGCCGTTTGACGAAATTCGCATTTTTTCTGTGGTCATTTGCCGAAATTCCCCTTTTTTTAGGATATCCTTTGTCAAAATTTACGTTTTTTCCACGGCTTTTTGACGAAATTTGCTTTTTTTCTCGTCTTTTTGATAAAATTTGCGTTTTTCTGCGGCCTTTTGACGAAATTCACGTTTTTTCTGTGTCCCTTTGACTAAATTCGCGTTTTTTTTCCCACTTCCCTTTGACGGAATGCGTATTTTTTAGCGATCCTTTGTCGAAATTTGTGTTTTTTCTGCGGCCCTTTGACAAATTCACGTTTTTTTCTGTGGTCATTTGACAAAATTCGCGCTTTTTGACAAAATTTACGTTTTTCCTTGTCCCTTTGGCGAAATAAGCTTTTTTGCGATCCTGTACGAAATTAGCTTTTTTTCGCAGCCCTTTGATGGAATGCGTATTTTTAGCGATCTTTTTTCGAAATTCGCATTTTCCCCGGAAACTTTTGATGAAATTCGCGTTTTTTCTGCGGCCTTATGACGAAATTCAGGTTTTTTTTCTCTGCTCATTTGACGAAATTAGCGTTTCCTCCGCGAGCATTTGACGTAATTCGCGTTTTCTCCCTGATCATTTGAAGAAATTTGACTTTTTTTTCGCAATCCTTTGACAAACTTCGCCTTTTATCCATGGCCCTATGACAAAATTTCGTTTTTTTTCCTTTTCGGATCCTTTAAAAAAATTGGAGATTTTTTTTCTGCGAACGATTGATGAAATCGTTTTTTTTCGGCGACCATGTCAAAAATCGCGATATTTTTTAAGTCCGAATTTTCGAAAAATTGTGAACAAAGTCACCCCTGTCCCTCCCCCTTCCTCCCCCCTCCCGCCCTCTGGCTACGACCTTATTGGCAAAAATGATTTCTGTTTATAACACAATTCAACGTGTTTCGTAAGATTTAGAACATTATGGAAATTTAAGTCAGCCCCCCCCCCCCCCCGAAATAAAATCCTGGGTACGCCACTGCCTCAGCTAGCGCTTTTTTCGAACATCAATCTCCTTTTTCAGCATCAACTTACGTTTACAAACTGCAGCTGTAAATTAAAAATCGTGTTACCTTAAAGGTAACTTTAGATAAGGGATTTCATCCTTTATTAAATATCGTGTTAATGTTAAAAGTAATTCGTGAAATTTACAATGGGAGGGGGCATTTTCCACCACTTGGAGGCGCATTCTTTCCTCGGATTCTAAGGACCCAATTTCAACGAGATTTGGTTCATTCAACTTAGATTACAATTTGGCTACTTTTTGTGAAAGTATATTTTGGTGAAAAAGTGTATGAATGATCTAGCCCAGTGGTTAAGATTACGGTTGGTTAAAGCTATGCATTTCTAATCCTAATTTTCGTGTTTCGTCACGCTGAAGTTTTCGCCTTTTATTTACCCATCATATGTAGTATAGGGTCTTGTCAAGTCTTGTAATCGTTTTAAAAATTGAAAAAATTTTTTTAACGGATTTACACGTTTCAGACACTGGAGATTCCGAAAAACATATTTTTAGAAAAAAAATTTGTCCGTCCGTCTTTAATCGCTCTATCTCCCGAACAAATTGAGATAGAGACTTGAAATTCGGTGTGTACTTAGAGAGTAATAATGGGAAGAAGCCTATTGAATATCAGTAACCTCGATTAAACGGAACTATTTATTCGGACTCTTGAAATATTCGTTCTGATAAAATGTATACAAAAATTTTCGAAATGGCTTATTTGAAGGAGTGAATATAAAAGACAACATAACATAAACATAAATTTTTCATCATGAATGAACTCGATCGGATAGTTAGTTGCCGAGATATTTGTAATTCTATTTTTCACACTCCTCGATTTTTCATGACCCTGTATTTCATTCAAATTTCAATTCAAAGATATATTTTAATTGGAAATGAGACGCTTAATCCGACGCAGTAAACTGTTAGTTAATAGGATTATAATTTTTCGAGTTATAAGGATGTTTCTTTTACGCAATTCGGTACTACTCGATTATCCCGCCGACCAAAAAACTATCGCCAAACTATAAGATTAAATGCCAATAATGGCTTATCGTAAATGTCAAGCATTTAATGCCTCTCCATACCTATAAGGGCGTTTACCATAAGGGGGACCCTGTTCTGTCGCCAAATACCGCCAAGATTTTCGCCAACTTGGTGGTATATCGTCAAATTTGGCGGCCAAAATGAGTCGCCAAAAGGGACGCCAAATTGGCGGTATCTCTAATATTTCACCAAATTCTCATAGACTTACATTGTAAACCATAGCGTTTACTTGCTTACAGAAAATCAACAAATTGAGATATTTTAATGCAACAAAAAGTAATATTAGCTTAAGGGGTTATATTAATTATATTTAAGGAAGTCCAAATAAATTAAATTATGAATAAAAGTAACATCGTACAATGCTTAGCAAATATCACATGTTTTATTTTCATATTTTATATTATCTATATCCATGATGGGTAAGTATTACGGTGGCCCCCAACGACTAGTTTAGTTTTGTTTTGATCTTTATTAAGTCAGCTAATAAAAGTCAGTCGATATTTATTATCAATACCTTTGTAATTCTTTTATTGTCAATTAGATTTTTTAAAAAAAATTCTATAATTAAATTAAAAAATTCATTTAATCTATTTTTTAATAATTAAATTAAATATTTATAAATGCAATAATAAATCTCCTAATCTTACATTAAAAGTGTTTACATGTTAGAACTTTAGTTACAGATAAATATAAAATTATCAGAATTAATATATTCAAGTTTTTTTTTTATTTTAACATTATCATTGATACATAAATATCTTTATTAATTTAAAATAGGTCACTTTGTATATTTTTTAATACAATACAGTTAATTAAATTAAATTTTAGAATTCATATTACTTATAAGGTATTTTTTTAATAAAAAAAGATCTTTAATAATTAAAATGCAACAATACTAATTTCTTATCTTACATTATTAACATTCTTTTTCTTGGAACTTTAGTAACATATAAATATAAAAACAGCAGAAATAATTTATTAAAGTTTTTATATTTTAAAATTATCCTTGATACATAAAAAATATTATTTAATAAATTAAAAAATAATCGATAATAAATTATCGATTGTTTTGTATTTTTTTTTTTTTTTTATTGTAAATACAGTACTGGTAATTAAATTATTTATTTTTTAATTCACATGACTTATAAGGTACTATTTTAATAAGTAAATTTATTAAATAATTAAAATGTAACAATAATATCTTCTTAACTTGGATTAAAAATATTTTTATTGGAACTTTAGTAACATATATATATATATATTATTAGCAGAAGTATTATCTTTCATATATAAAAATATTTATTAAAATATCAGCTGCTTTAAAAAAATTTATTGTAAATTCAATACTATTAATGAAATAACAGTTTAAAATTCTTATCAGTTATAAGCTATTTTTTAAATGTTTAAAATGAATATTTATTAAAATTTAATCTTCTAAAAATATCTTCTAAACTTTCATGAAAAGTATTTTTATGTTAGAACTTTAGTAACATATAAATAGTAATTAAAAGGATTAATTTATTAAAATATTCATCTTTAAAAATTAATTATTATCCTTTATATATAAATTACATTAATAATATATGTTGCAATGGTAATTTAACCATTGTATACATTAAATTGTCATACTTTAAGTAATTCAATGTATGGTAAAAATGCAACTAAAACATATATGGCTGGTTCCATGGGTTTTTGTAGTGTAAGTCACATAGCTGATAACTGCTATGCTTGTTGGCCACCTTTATTTTCGTGAAGATTGCTTGGCCTTATTCAATTAATGGGATATTTCCCATAAAATAAGCCACATTTTACCCTTCTAAAATACTGGTAACCAAAAATCGTAGCATGTGGCTTACACTACAAGTTCTTATGGAAATAGCCATATATATATCTGTGATTTACTAAGTTTTTTTTGCAAAAAGTTTTATTATATATATATATATATATATATATATATATGTTTCAATAAAAGTGTAATATGCATCATACAAACATGAACAATGAAAATTAATATGATATTAACTGCAATATATATATATATAATAGTGATGATTATTATTATTATGGAGATTTTTGTTTTTATCTTTATTTATTATCAGTTTCGTTATAATTTTTATTCGAAATCTAATATTGTTATTGAAATTTTACTACAAAATATCACTTACGCGCTAATATGTTATATAATTAAAATAAAATAGCTACTTAAATGCAATAATGGTATATCTTAAACTGACATAGAAAAATATTTTCATATTAGAACCAGGGCCGTAACCAACTAGTAATACCAGGGGGGGCTCTGAAAAATTTTTGTGGGGCTGGGCTAACATCTTTTAACAATCCATATGTTTTATGCAATCTAAATACAACTAAACCTGTTAAAACGGATCTCTCTATAAGCAGTGTTTATTTGCTTGTTTTTCTAAAACCTCATACGAAAGCCATAAAAATGTCAACTGACCTTTCTTTTCCAACTGTTCTGCGGTCAACAAAAGAAAGGGGAGTCTCAACCATGGAAAGAGGTGGAGATGGATTTTGTCGGACTGATTTCCGGATCGTACTACATATTACGAAAGTAATAAAACATGAAAAGCACCGCCTGACCGCTTAAAAACTTCCGCTGTTAACGAACGCTGCCTACAAATGGCGATGATTTTGTCGCGGTTAAGTAGTGCTTTTCATGTTTTATTACCTTTGTGGGATCTGAATCGGATCCGAAATCTTTCCGACGAATGCGTCTCTGCCTCTATCCATTGCTGAGGCTCCTTTTTTTGGTAATGACCACAGAATGGCTGGAAAAGAAAGGCCAGTTGACATTTTTATTGCTTATGTAGAATAAGGAGCACTTTTTCTTTTAGCACTGGCCTTAAAAGAACTTATCTGTAACGTAACCTGTTTATAACGGAATTTTGCATAACGAAATTCTTAAACTGAAAAAAAATCGTAATCTGGGGAAAGAAGTACAAAACAATTAGGGGTGTATGCCTACTAAGACAAAAACCTATCTAAAATAGAAATTTTTCTCATTCCGTAGGATTTTGTCATAGCAGGGTTTTACTGTATTTAAAATGTAAAACATAAATTGAAATCGACATTTCATAAAAAAGTAACTTCATTCAGATTTTAATAAAGGAAAATCATGCATTGCAGACTGGTTAGCATAGATCTTCAAATTCTCATAGCCTATTACTGTTTTCACTTCATTGAGAATATTTTAGAAAATGTCGTAATTAAAAATATTTCTGATTAGATTCACAATTGATATAAGTAAAAAATATTAATTGGCATTAAAACTAGTTTTCCTGACAACAACTGACTACTTTAACAAATGTGCAATGAAGAAAATCATGCATTGAATACTGATTTCGGTTGCACTTTACAATTTATTATATTAGTGCCTGCTATTGATCTCACTTAATTCAGCCCATTCAGAAATAATGTAAAAACAGACAGCAAATGCAATTTCGATTATTCAATATTTCTCTGAATTATAAATAGCAGTTTTCTAAAAAGATTAAAAAAAAAAAAAAAAAAACTCTTATTGGCAAATTTATATTTACCCACCAGATTGAGCAAGATAAATAAATGCTTTTTAATTTTAAGATTCTTTTCATGATAGATAATCCATAATTAATATACATCAGGGTGATTCATGACCTCAGAGTTTAAACTAGAGGAAAGCCAGGGGGCATATACCCTGGGCGCCCGAGTAGAAGGGGGAACAAAAAAATTTAGTTCGTCTTCCGGCTCAAAATACAAATAATGAAAAGTTAAAAATGTATCTGAGAACCGAAAGTAAAGGTATATTCATTTAGGCGGTTCTCAAATTCCCTAATCAACATCGCGAAACTTTCCATCACATTTTCTGATTCATTTTTTAAAGGGATAAAATTGACAGGCCTGGCTAGAGAAATGGTTTGGAGTGAAATAGTCTTTTCCATTTTTTGATAAATAATATCAAATCATATGTGATTCTTGTCACGTGACAAGTTTTCTCCTTTCTCGCGCTTTCGCTTCGAAAATTCGGTTCAAAATGCCCACATTGACAGTATTTTCTGAAAGGTCTTCTGTCTTTACCAAAAAATGGAAAACTACATTCGATGACATAGTTTAGGAATAAGAATATCTGCTAATTTTATGCATTTACGAACAAAAATAAATTCAGAAATGCGTCTGAAAATAGCTCTTTTGGATTTGAGAGTAGCGTACTCTTTGTTTCGAACACGACCAGTTTTTTCATTAGGTGACCACTTAGGGGTGGCAGAACAATACTTGATTAACGAATTCATCCAAGATACTAGCAAGATCAATACACTGTTCCAATTAGGTTTGAATTTGGTACGATATTTCGGGCATTATTGCGCTGACAAGTTTTGCATGTTTGCTTATGTGTGTTTCTGTAAACAAACAATAACATGTACATACTTGACTAACGAACTCATCCAAGATACTTGCAAGAGTTATAGCCAATTGCTACCAGATTGACCACCATTCCGTGGTTGTCATGTCATGAAAATCAGTCTAAAGCGTCGAATTTACCGTCATTTTCAGATAGATTGTTTATTGCTATACAAAAACATAAAACGCTGTTCGATTCCTTACATCCCGATTACCTGCAAATTTTGTGTCTTTATCAATAAAAAATTTTCAGAAAGTAGCTGGCTTAGACATGAAAACAGTCTGGTAAAATGTAAAACGCAGTTAAATTCTTAGAATCTAAATAACCATAGCTGCAAATTTTATTCCATTGTCAAAAAAAAAAATAAAACAAAAATAAATAAATAAATAAAAATAATTGCAAACATGTCAAAAAATAGCGAAATAAAAAACTTAACCTAAGACAAACTGAAAAAAATTGTTTTTCAAAGTCATGAAACACAAGGAGAAAAAACAGATAAAAATTCAAAAAACATGCTCCAACCACGTTTTCATTTAAACCTCTGCCGACACCCATGACATGAAACAATGTTGTTCAAACAAAGATTTTTCTTATTTGATTTGTATAAATTGACAATCTTTTTTAGCTTTTTCCTTTCTCAGCTAAACACATGTTGTATGCAGACTCGCCGTTGAAATTTAGAAACATGCTTTTATTGATTATCTTGAAGACGTTTAGCCATTGCTCACTAATTACCTATTAGGATGAATAACATATGTCTATTTCCGTTCCACCCTGCGGAGATTATCGAGTATAGATTGTCCTCGACCATTTACTATGTACCAAAACATATGATGTACATCTGGGGTTAATTTTTTGAGAAGAGGGAAATGTTCCTACTATCGCATTTCGGTTGCATATTGAGAATTGTACCGTAATATGCTTCTGACTATAAAATAATTGGCATTTTCCGTTCTATTTCAGGCAACTGAAAGATCTAAATGGTTTTCTTTCAGATATAGTTTTTTCCTTCAGATTAGTATTAGTTAAAATGTACATTTTATTGAAAAAAAAGTGAAATGTCTAGAGGGGGCTCAAGAGGGAGCTAGGGGGGGGGGGGGCTCAGCTCCCTCTGCCCCCAGGGGCGCGCCAGTGGTGTTCGGCGCCTGTGTGCAAAACTTCATTGCGCCCTATGTCCCGCCCCAAAAAACTATCGTTTTATAAAAACTTATCAGCGTGTAGAAATGAAATATTACAAAATATATTAATTATAAGCTTATATATATAAAGAAATTATTAAACGAATATCTCAAAGAAAAAATACATAAATGGAGAGTACAAAGGTTAGAAAATAAAACAATTTATACCGTTTATAAAAAAAAAACCCAAAAAATCGAAAAACATATTTCAAATTTCATAAAGTGGCTTCAAGCTGATTTACAGCTAAATGAGTAGTTAAAATATTCCGCTGATAAACAGAAAAGAAAAAGAATATTTTGCATGCTATAGTAAAAATCAGTACAGTCATTCAGGGTAACTTTGATCCGCATTTTCTCTATTTTCATATACCACACTCTTATTTTAAAAATATTGCTGCAACTAGGTGCATAAAAGAGAAGAAATTATCCTAAATTATTGTTTGACTATCAAAAATTAAGGAATAATAAGGATAAAAGCAATAAAAAATGAATTTTTAACCTGGTTCAAAGTTACCCAGCCATTTAGGGTAACTTTGCACCATATGATAAATATTTTCTAAAATAATTCATTATTAAAAAAGTATTATAGTTAGGACAACTGTAAACCCCCAAACATGTTTTCAGATATGTAAAGACTCCGAATTTACATTTCCCAACATCACAAGATTTGTATAATTTATGATATTACAACAAATATTATGCATAAGAAAATTGGAAGAAGAGAACCATGAATATTCCAAAAAACCTGTTTATTGTTCATATAAAACATAAAAATGCAGTGAAAAACAATTTTCAATGTTTTAACTCAATAATATATCCATAGTTACAGTAATACATACTAGTAGTATTATTCAAACAAGAAAAAAAAAAAAAAAAATGTGGAATGTATGAAATGTCAAATTTGAGTAGCTCCGCCCCGAAAAGCGCCTTTACATGAAAATTATGTATTTTACATATTTGTGAAAATATTTACATGTTATATCTAATGCATACTTTCGGCATTTATATAAATTATACGTCCAAATATGGGAAATTTTTGACAGTAGCGCCGATAATCAGTAAATTATAAACATCAGTATAACTTTGAGCCGGCTCAAAGTTACCCTGAAAATGTGCTAAAATGTTAGTACCTTCTTAATTTACATTTTATTAACTATTAATAAATAAATAATCACAAAATATTAACACATTTACAACATTTAGGCAATAATATGTCTTATAAATGAGTATATTGTAACTTACTATGAAAATTTAATTGGATTACAAAAACTTCAAAACAGCATTCAAAATTAACTTGAAAACAGTGCTTCACAAAAATAGTTAGATGATGCAGTTAATTGCGGATAATGTTGCTAATTTATTTTCTAAAATAAAGATTAGAAATCCCAATTTAGAACCTTGCCAACAGAGCACAGTTCTGGAGTTTATTTGGTCTTTTGGAGTAAAAAATATTGAAAAATAGGAGGTGGTACAAAGTTACACCCCATGATTCAAAGTTACCCTAAATGACTGTAGTTTCATGCTTCATGATTAATATTCATAAAGTCATTGACTATCAAGTTTAGACTACTATTTAAACATGGGACATAAAATGCATGAAAACTTGAAACTAAAATTCTTCTTTTTCAAGTATATTTTTTGCCGCGCAATTTTTTTTTTCAATAAAACAGTTAAAAATAGATCTAAAATTGGATGGAATGCTAACAAATGCTCAAGTTTTTTGTAATGCTTCAATTTAAATTTCAAGTTAATTACGCTCTGAATTTAATTGATTAATGTATCACATTCTTTTAAAGATTAATAACATTTAAGTAATTCTAAGTAATTTATTTATATGAGATAAATCTATAAAATATAATTAAAATTTGAAGAATAATTTTAATAAAATTAAAAAATATGCATTTTTAAATATTTTTTCCTCGCTTGAATTGGCGCCTTTACAATCCTGGCGCCTGTGTGCGCCGCACACATTGCACAATAGGTCGGCGCGCCCCTGTCTGCCCCCATCTGGTTACGGGCCTGATTAGAACTCCAGTAAACTTATTTTTAGTTACGCTGCTAGAACTTTAATGTTGATAGCACACATCTGAGCAAACAATAAAAAAGTTATATGTAACATGAAGATAGAATATAGATCTCTATATAGTACTCTATCTAGTATCTGTATAGTATCTTTATATAGTACTCTATCTTCATGTAAACAGTCTTTTTCGGAGGGTATAAGGAAAGGGCAGCTGACGTCACTGTTGGTTTACAAGAAACTAGGGCTCCTATAATACATATAATAATATATAATATATAATATATCCATAAAATATAATGTATTATAGGAGCCTTACAAGAAACACCTCTTCATTCATTACGGGAATTTGATTGGTCTTTAACAGATTGATTTAACAGATCTATGATATGATTGGCCTACGTCGCCGAGTAGATTCCTGCAATGATCGCTATGATAAAAATGTAGTGGTAGATTGGTTGACGGAAGTGTTTGATTGTAAACATGTCCTTTCCTTATATACCGGCATAGGTGTGGCTGTTGTCATTCGTGGGTAAAGTCCATATCCATGCTGAAGATAACTCCATGTTGCTACCTCCTTAGCGCGCGCGCGCGGCCTAATCCTCCGTAGTGAACAAACCATTAGTTTGAACCATGGAGTGTGTTCAGAGGTGCACTTCGTGCCGCGCGCTCAGAAGTTTATGCCATGGAGTAGGTCTTATCGAAGAAAGGAAATTTTAACATAATTCAATTATTTCATTATTTTTATGGTTCAAAAAAGGTAAAACCAAAGACTATATTTCTTTATCCTTCCAAAACATGGTTTTCGTAACAGGAATACATGCTTATGTTCACTCAGATAAAATCTAAAATAGTCGCGAAAAACATCACGTGACCTTCTTTATCTGCTTTAGTCCATTTAGCATTTAAAATTAGTTAACCAACCGCACACAAACTCCGCGCGAGCTGCTCAAAAAAATTGTGTGGGTGATTTGATCACGTGATTGTGCGTTTTCTGCTTATGTGTTATTGGTTGTGCTTTGTTTAGTGGGTTGACTGATACAATTTAAAAATTCAACTGGTGATCTAAAAATTTTAACTTTTTAACAATTTTCTTTTTATTTATTTAAAAATGATTTATCAGTTGATCTATATCTCCTGTGATAAATAGAATGCTGTTACTAAACCAAGATTGTGATATCAACATATGAGATTTGTTTGTAATCTACTATACTGGATGGATTTCAATGAAATTTGCACTGTTAGTTAGACAGTTTTTCAGAGTAGGTTTTAATATATATATTTCTTATTTTATGATTGCATATTTTAATACCGTGTGGATAACAAACCAAAATACATCATAAACCATGAGAAATAAGTGACATTCAAAATTCTGTTAGTATAAGCAAAATACTTACTTATACTTTCAGTAAAAAATTTATAAACATTCTAATCATACTTTATTCACTACAAAACTAGACAGCAGACCTATATATTTTATCTCTTTAAAAAATATATGTACAGATATTTTTAGTTAAAATAATTTACAACTATTACATTTTATTTTTATAATGTTCAAAGTAAAATATGATTTCTACCCTTAGAGGAGGAATTGAATAGAGAGCGAATCCCATTGTTCTCATCCGTCGAACCCTGATGCACTCATGTCGGAGATTTCATCGCCAAAAGGGTGTCATTTTTTGGCGGTGATCCCTTTCTTGGCAATTTTCCGTTTTCATTCTCGTGATAAAAGAAACGCTCCAAAACGAACACAGACGAAATAGGTCTTGGTGGGATGCGGGAAAAACCGGTTTGGCGCGCATTCTCCCCACCATCGCGTGATGGTGGGGAGCATGATAAGTGCCTCAAGAAAAGGTTGCCATTTCTGCGTCCAGTTATATTAGAAGTCTGTTTCTACCCTAGTCTCGAAAAAAATTCACTCGTAAAGTACTAAAAAAAAAAACAAACAAGGAATTATCTTACGTGCAAAAGGATATTTTCGCACAATATATATTATTTTTTCATTTGGATTTGCTTAATGTTTATATCATTATACATACTACATTAATGATTATACATATATAATCACTTAGAAACAAAACTTTGAATATTTAAAAGGCGTTCAGATCTAAAACTTTCATCTCGAAATACCTCATTTTCTCACATTTAAATAAGTATTTTATTATTATAATAAAAATACACGTGCCTCTGTATAATAAAAATAAAATATATATCTTCATAAAAAATATCTTATTCATTATGAAAAATATAAAACAACCAATAAACAAAACAAAAAAAAATTGTGACACAATGTGGAACTGGAAGGATTCGAACCCAGAATCTCTAGTCTCGAGTTCACTGCCTTATCCATTCGGACATCTAACACACGTTTCTTTTGCAACAAAATATCTTTATAATTAGCATCTTATGCTGCGTTTACACTATGTGGCCTGTCAGGTCTGTTGGGTCTTTCAGGTCCAAGAATCGAAAAAATTGCGTCCACACTATGGCATAAGAACTTGGCTTGCGCATGCGCATATTTGAAGGTTGGGGGAAGGGAGGGACAGTCGTGTTTGTTTGTTTACGTTCGTATTCGTATCGAAATGAACGTGTCAGAATTGTTTGCGCCGTAATTTCTTTTGCACAGACATTAATTACGCGTAAATTAATAAAAATTACGCGTTTTTCTAAGCTCATTGCCCACAAGGGAAGCAAGAAAATGCAATTGCCCCCTAATTTTCTTTTTCTCTGACTCTGAAAAAAACAAAATTTATTCTTTTCAAACAGTTTAAAATAATGAAATACAGAGAGAAGATGAATCTAACTTTTTTTTGTTGTTGTTGTCTGGGAAAGGGCTACGATCCCTCCTTTTCACAAAATAAAATTTACATTTATTTTTCCTTTTGATTTAAGGGGGCAGTTTACCTTAAAATTGGTCAAAAAATTGATTTTTCTTTTTTAATATTAAATGAAAGCCTGTTTAATTGTGAATATTTTGATACCTCATTTTTATCCATAACGTAAATATATCGCGAGGTATTGTAAATTTTGTTAAAACACTCAGCGCAATTACCACACAAATTAAAACTTTAAATGCTTTTTCTCCATTTTCATATTTTCTTCACTTTCATGTTTTAAGGCTTTTTCTGTATTTGAGATAGAGATTTTTTGTGTGCATGTTCTTTATTACATATGTGATAAATCTGCGCATGGAATTAGCCTTTAGGTTTTTTGTTATTTAAAAAAAAAAAAAAAAAAAAAAAAAAAGTATATGAAGATATGTTAGATTTCATCGTTTTGTACTATATATATATCAGTAAAAAAAATCATAATAAATGTAATATTAGATATGTCTAAAAATCCATGTGCAAGTTTGTGTAGTACACATTTGAAAATCTAAAAAAAGGGGCAAAAATATCAATTTTTTTAAAAAGTAGTAGGGATTTAAAAAAATTCAAATTTTTATAAATTTTTTTCAAAATGTACTTTTAGTTGAACATTGAAATTCAGTGAGTTCACCATTTGAATCATACTTAAAATAAAGAAAATTGTTGAAAAGGGAAACTGTCCCTTAAGTGTTCAGAAATTACCTTAAACAGGGGTCCAGGAGGGCAAGGACAATTTTTCTTTTTGATTTAAGTGTTCAAAAATTACTTTAAACAGGGGTCCAGGAGGGCAGGGACGACCCCCTGACAAAAGAGATAACTGCTTCAATTCATTTAAAAAATGGCAGTAGGAGCTTACTTTTGTTTTCTTAATTGTTATATGTATGGTTTGGCTTTAATTTTGACATTATGTTGCTACAATGTGAAATGAATACCAACACTGATGGAAAACCTAATCGAAGACATCACCAGTAATCAGGTTACCACTCATTTCACATTGCAGCAGAGCGTATGATGTTGCTACGGCAACACCACTCTCTGGTGAAACAGTTAACTGCCTGTCTCATTATTTATATTATTATCATCTGTGACACTACCTTCTGAGCAATAAATCTTTAAAACGACAATGAGGAAAAAATTAATTACTTTGACACAATAATAGTAAATTCCCGCTGTTTTACAAGGGAGAATACAGAATTTCTTTGGCACATGTAACTGGAAAAAAAAAGGAACTAAATGTAACATTTCGTGAAATTTTACTTTTGGACAGTTTGAAAATAAAGCTTTTACTTTATAGATAATGGACATTAATTTCAGAAGAGAAATTATTGTCCTCATCTGATGATAAAACAATATTTTTAAATGGAAACTTACATTATCGCTTGTGAAAATTAAATCTACAATGATTACATGAAAATGACACCATTTTCTATATACTTTTAGTCGTGATGTTACATTTAAATAAAGGTACTATGGTAACACTTATAGTAAAGGCTTAAAAATTTATATATGAAAAATATGCATTATCTGTTCAAAATGATGCCATTTTTGCATGTGAAAATACAGTGAGTCTGATTTTTAATTGATTTATAAAAATAATGCTCATACCCATTTTCTTTTTGTGGCAATATGAAAGAAAAAGTTGCATTAGAAAATTAAATAAAAATTTTTTTTAATTATAAACTATAGCAGATGGTTGAAAATAGGGCTGAGAAATCTGATAATTGTTTTAAATTTGCAATAATTTTACTCCCATTCTAAAACTATTGTATGGTGTTGTACATATATAATGTTATCAACATTTAGGTAATTTTAGTCCCCATCCCATCACTTATGATATCATACGTTATCATTCCTCGACACCCCCCCCCCTACACACACACACACATCTTAATGAAGTCATCATCAATGTTTAAAAATCCTTTTTATTTTTATATGTTTGCGTTTGCATAAAGATATACAGTTGTTTAAATGTAAAATCATATCAATTAACATCTAACTACACTTACTATTTAAAAAGGTATAAGACTATTTTGATGTAAAGAAAAAATTAAAGCACTAAAACAAAAAATATCGTTTGGATTAAAAAAAAAAAAAAAAAAAAAAACTTTCCCCAAAAATATCTATGACAATCAAACGTCAGGTCCCCCCCCTCCCTCCCACACACATTAAAATAATAATTTTATATATGCACAGCCCTTAATTTGTATAAACACTGCAGCAGCAAAAGAAGGTGACATTTCAAAATTCCTCCCACAGTATTTAAAAAACTAATAAGTTGTATTGAAAATACCTTATATTATAAAGAAGCTTTTCTATGAAACCTTTAAACACATAAATGCTAAACTTATTATGTTTGTTTTTGCTTTTCATTACATTGGTTTTTATTTGTATTTTATTGTATCCCACAAGGAGTAATAATTCTCCAAAACCCCTTACAAATAAGGATACTGGCTGCACCACTGGTATAAGGAATATACACAAATTATGAAAAATTAGGCATAGATTATGAAACACTCTCCAACAGTAGCTATTAAGAAATTTAATATTTTCATACAATGAAATGAAATATCTAAATGTGCCATTTAAAAACACGTAACTCAGTAAAAATGCATTTTCAGCACTTGTTGTCCCCATAACACTTTTTGATGCATTATATTTATTGAATTTCACATTTAAATAGCACCCTCTATAGCGAACATCATTAGCATTTAATAATTACAATGCAATCACAGTATATTTACAAGTGTGACAAGCTGAATTCATAAATACTTTTCAACCATGTTGAAAGTGTTTTTCTCATTTTATATCTTAGCCATTTTTTTTTATAAAAAATAAATAGATAATTAAAAACAATTCTTAAATCAAGGTTTACATGATAGACAAAACAAGTAAATACCTGAAATACCATTTATAATAAAAATATATAGTCAAATAAAAGACAACAATTTTTTAATAAATTTCTTTTATTTGAAAGTACAAGTTACAGAAACAAAAAAAAATTTCTTTATATTATAAATATTATTGAATATAATGATTACTACATATAATAAATGAAACAATATTAATATGTATCATAATGGTCTATGATGATGACAATGTTTTGCAGAAAACTTTATTGATCTGAAGAAAAAGGTATTTATATTTCAATCTGAAAGGAAGATAAAGCATTAGTAAAAATTGAGTAAAAATAAACTGTGTAACTAGCTAAATTGTGAACTATTAAGACAGTTTTTTGGAAAGAAGCGAGATAATCATTTAATAACTTTCAGTTGGTATAATAATTAAGAAGTAATAAATAGTGCATCAAAACCAAAAAAGCATGTTCTTGACATACCTAAAAAAAAAGGAAAGAAAGAAAATTTCAGTCCATTAATTGAAATAAAAAATACATAAATTAGTAAATAATATTTAGTGAGACAAAAAGAAATAAGTCTAATTCAAACTGCTAAGAATATCAGTAGATTGAAGACATACAAAATGCAAGTGATCCTATTAAAAGGGAAACCTTTATTGTTTACATATCAAAATTTCTAAAAATATTACAAGAATGTATATAGAGTATTGTATATTTACTTCTCATAAATAAGAGAAACTTATTGTGTGACTGACAGAACTGCTTTCAGGGAAGTCAAAACTCATACTAAATTTAAACAAGTTAGAAATTGTATGGCAAATGAGACGTGCGTTCATACTATAACTAGTTTTATAAATATTCAGATCTTGGTGCAATAGCTGTTGCAGTTTTATGCAAAAATGCATGAATACAAAATTTATTATGATTCTATATATTAAATTCAGTAATAGAGAAATAATAGGATTCCATCTTAAATATGACGTAATCGACATGGCAACCTAGAATCATTACATGTCATGGGATATCACATAATTATGTACGATAGGATTTAATAGAATGAAGAAAACTTTTATTAATATCTTTTTAAGTTTTGATTTGATTTTCTTAAAATTTGAAATGACTTGACAAAATTCTGCAACGATTATATATATATATATATTAAATTTCAAACCATTTGGTTGGGTATTTTTTGCGCTGTTATATGCGGACAGATGGACAAACCAGATGAAGACTATAGGTGCTTCATATTTATATAGTTACAAACACATCTAAAAAGAGCTTAAAAAACACTATTTCTGTTTCCCTTTCATTCTGATAAAAATAACATTAAAATGACTTGAAATGGAATAAGTAATTTTTAAGGGAAAAAAAGTTGTTTTATTTTTTTCTGTATGAGAATAAATAAAATTGTTAATTTCAGAATGAATGAGTTCGGGCCCACCCGAGCTCGAAGAATGGTACAAAAATCGAGCCCAAGGCCATATCTCTCATCTCTAGTAGTAACACGAGAACACTGAAACTAAATGTTAAAGCAACAGCAATGTTCTTTTCAAAATTCTTATTTGCATTTCAATACTTTTTTTTTTTTTTTTTTGGCCTGGGCAACCTGAACCTGATGTCTAACCAAATATGTTTACTTTTTATTTCTTTGGTTGCAGTTTTTTTTTTTCTTCTGAGGACACTTTTAATTTTGAAACAAGTTCTGAAACTGAAATTTTCCTCTGAAAAACTGCACCTGAAATCAAGGGCAAAAAGATACCCAATTAGACATGTCCCACGCAAAACAGAAAAAATTATTTAAAAATATTCAAAAGCAAACGATAAATTTGTAAAGTTACCATTGGTTTAATATTAGTTTGCAAGCATCTTTCCATGAGAGTTAACATAGTATAATTAATAAATAAATTTAAAATTTCGAACCCAGAATCAAAATAACATTAATTATTAATAACATTAAAACTCTTCATTTCACGATTTGCATAGTAATATAAAAAATAATTTAAAAATATGGTACTTTTCTGTTAGTCGGCACAGGCGATAAATCAACAAATATTTTTCCTTTGTCATCATTTGCATTGCATTCACTTAATTTTAAATATAAACCATTCACTCATTTCATTCTAATACATATGTCGCATTTAAATACATGCCTTTCACTCATTTCGATTCAATTGCAGAAAAATAAAATATCAAAATATTGTTTCTAATTTTCATGTGTGTAAAAAAAAAAAAAAAAAAAAAAAAAAAAAAAAAGTGTTATTGGAAAGATTTGTACACGAGTGACATAAAAGTACCAAAAATACTCAGAAGTTAAATATAAGTATTAAATAGCTTAACCAGCATGAGTAATAGTGTAGAATAATTTAAATAGAAAAAATAAGAGAATATGCTTTCCACACGTAGAAGAATTCAATAAAACACACTTATTTATATTACGCACTATCAGGGTTCGTTGATATATATCAATGGATATATATCATGATATATATCTTGATATATATCTGATATTTATTTTTAAAATATCAAGATTTTTGATATTTTCGATATTTTCAAATTCTTGATATTTATTTTCAAAATATCAAGATGTTTGATATTTTGTATATTTGATATTTATTTTTAAAATATCAATGTGCAGGGGTCTGTCCAGACTTTTCTCGCAGAGTCCTGTTTTTGTGAAATTGTGAAGTTTTCTTATTTTTGTGAAAATTCTAGTCATAATTTTGTGAATTTTAAATTATCCATGTCTTCATATCCTATCCTTTATGTGTAAAAAGCTAAGTAATATGCTCTTTGGTGAGTTCAACTGCTTACTTAAGGCCAGATTTTATTTTTAAATGACTAAATTTATAAAAAGTTCAATTTGAAAGTGAAAAAATTCTGTGAAAGATCTACTTAAGAGACAAATAATTTTATGAAGGGTCCTACTTTGGGATAAAATGTTTTGTGAAGGGTCCTGTTTGGGGATAAATAATTTTGTGAAGGGTCCTGTTTTAAGATAAATAATTTTGTGAAGGGTCCTTTAAAGGACCTAAAAATTTCCTAAACATATCCCTGATGTGTAAGATAATTTTGATATTTTCTTCAGTCAAAACAAATGTAAATGAAATTTTCAACTGTTATTGACTGTGCCATTCTGTAGATAAAAAACTTTTGTCTCTGGCAGTGACTTTTCTAGGCAAAGAATACAAGAAATTTTTTTTACAAATATCTTTTCTAAGCTTTATGTTTGAAACTTTTATTTTTAAATGTAGAACTAGTGATTATGAGAGACAATTAATTCAGAACAGCCATTGAAAGAGAAACTGTAATTTACATAATCTTATATTAGAAAAGAATTTTCTGATTGTGGTTTAATTGAGTCTAAACTGTACTTCAGGTGAGGGAATAAACAATAAGACAAGCTTACATTTATGTTAAAATTCTTCAATTAAAAAAAAAAAAACTAATTTGTATTTAAAATTTTATTTTATAAAATATAAAACTTTCTCGATACTTGATACAAATCCTATAGTTTATATACATATGCAAAATGTATGCAAATATATGCAAATTGTATCTGTTTTCAAATAGTACATTTTCAATTTTGTTCTAAGTAAAAAAAAAAAAAAAAGAGAAATGCATTTTAGAATGCTATTGTTTAAGTTTTGTATGTTAATTGCAATATGTTTTAGTTTCTAATTTATATTATGCTTGAAAATATTCATTATCAGCAGTAAGTTGACTATTTTGAAAATATCGGATATATATCGAAAATATCGGATATATATCAAAATATCAGATATTTTTGATATTTTCGAAAATATCATATTTACGAACCCTGCGCACTATACATAAAGGTTATTTTTCCAAAAAAAAGCAGGGGGGGGGGGACAACCAAACGCAGCTAATGTGCAATATGTTTTACTAATAAACATCATTACTTTCCATATGTTATATTTATAAACTGCATTAATTACAACTAAATAAAATAACCAAACCATACAAGTGATAAATTTTATACCTATGGTCATTTAAATTTCTCAAAACGCTTTTGAACTAAATTCTGATTCAGCAGCTATGAATATTATCATTAACATCTCAAAACTAATCTTTTGAGATAAAAAAAAAACATTTAAAAAACTTTTACTTGCTATGCTCACAATTTCTTAGTTAATTCATATTTAAAATAAAGTATGAAGCTGCAGCTTACTTACAAAATATATTATAGGAAAAATGTAAATTTTGTGAGCGAAATCTAAAAGCGTAAAAATCATAAAAGCATGGCTTCATATATATATATATATATATATATATATTTTGTTTAATGAATTTTGACCCAACAATTTAGAAGACTTATTTCAAATTATAGCATTTTATGGCACCGGATACGTATTAATTCCAATTTTGATTGTCGTTGAATACTAAGGTCATTCCATGGTAACTTACGTTATAATTTAAAACAATTTACAGCGGTAATTTCAGTAATATAACATCAAAAAATTTTCAAATGTTAAGTTGACATGATTTGTTAATTAAACCTATCCAAAGGCCAATTTGGATAAAAATTACCTAGAAAATGAAAATTACATTTTTTATGGAAACTTATGTTACTTTGGCTTAGATGCCGTATGTTCCCTCCGCCGTTGTTGTTTTGAAATGTTTGGCGATTTTTTGTTGGCGTGTTGACGGTGGTTATGGATATGGCAACCTCGATATGTTGAATGTCGGGTGACGTGTTTTTGTGACGTGTCGTTCTGGCAACCGAGAAGTTAATGTTGGAATATTGTGAATGTATTTTGATATCGTATTGTATAGTTCTGCCTTTTTATTTTTATGTGAAATTTATTGAATGTATTTGATTAACTATGTTTTCTGTAGTCCGTTTAAACGCTGTTGTTGAAATAATTAGGAAATATGAGGAAATTTTGACAAGAAAAGAAGGTTTGTTTATAGTTTGTGAATACGTATTGATAAGCCTATTTAGGAAAATGTCGGCGATAATATTTCGAGCTGGACCTTTCAAGAAAGCAGATGTTTGTTAAGGTATGTTGATAATTTTATGTATTTTACTGCTTTTGAATTTTTTACATTTTGTGATTGCTAGAAAGCGAGAATTGCTGAATTTTGAGAATTCTATATCGCGAGAAATGCTGAATTCGGCGATGTTTTTTTTCGGAAAATGTGCGCGAAGCGCACATACAACGATTGCTGGTTGCCATTTTAGCGAATTTTGTTTTTTATGTGTATTTTTGCTTTAAAAGTTTTTTATATTTTGAGATTGCTAGAAAGCGAAAACTGCTGAATTTTGAGAATGCTATATTGCGAGAAATGCTGAATTCGGCGATGTTTTTTTTCGGAAAATGTGCGCGAAGCGCACATACAAGGATTACTGGTTGCCATTTTAGCGAATTTTGTTTATTATTTACATTTTATTTTCGTTAAGCCAAACATGCGTATAAACCGGTGCTTGGCGACATTTACTACTTGGCGGAAAAAGGGTTTTCACGCAAAGAAAATTCCAAGATGGCGGCCGGGGGGAACTTATGACATCTGTTCCGTTACTTTTTCAGTAATGTCAGTTATCATAATAAATATAACTGGCAGAGTTCAAGAAAAAACACTAAAATTAGGCCATTATCATCTAAATTTATCTTTGAATAGGTTTAATTATCAAATCATGTCAACTTTGCATTGTTAATATTTTTTTTTTGTCTTTTATTACTAAAATTACTGAAGTAAACTGTTCTAAATGTAACGTAAGTTACCATCGAATGACCCAGTGAATTATAAACATTGATTGAGCGAAACAAACAATATCACTTATTTTATTTTGAAGCTCAGAGCTTTATAAAAATTAATTACAATGTTGACACATTTTAATTAAATTCTAAAATACACCATATGCTCCTGATAATTTCAATAACTTATACTAATGAAATAGATAATTCATATCACTTCAAAGAATTGTAAATAAACAACCCAAATCACAACAACAACAACAAAAAAAACAAAACAAACAACAACATTAATAATAATAGTAATACATTTTAGATTAGTTCAACATTAACAAATATTAAATCAAATACATTAGATTATTACATATGCAGCTTAATAATTATTAAACAAATAAAAACCATGATACTATCACAGATAATACATTTTATATTATTTCAATATTAAATAAAATATATGCAGTTTAATAATTATTAAGCTGATATTAAATTAAAATTATCCAGGTGTACCAAATGGAAGAAAAAGGAATTAGAAATGGAAGAGATATCATTTGATCATAGTTCACAGCTACGAAGCAATATACATAACTATATTCTCAAATATATACATTATTACTAATTAATTACTGTGCTTAAATTGCTTATTTAACACTGTGATCTTATTTTAGACAAATCTGATAAGTTATTCTAGCTTTCGTGTAATTTCTGAATTTTTTTAAGTCTGAGCGACACATTTTTTGCAATATCAAATCCTTGAAAAGTGTGTATAGGGAGGGAGGTAGAGGTTAACTGCTTCCCACTAACAGAATACTCATATACTCGATGTTTATATGAAACATAGTTTACATATTTACATAAACTACATTTTTTTAATTGATCATTTAACGCCATTTTATAAATTAAAAAAACTAATGCGAAGAAAACATTGATTAAAGAATAAAAGGAATTAAATAATAAATATTGTACTGAGAATAAAATTTTCTTAGATACAGATTGATTTTGTGAGAAAAATGACGTTATATATAAAAGATAAAACAATGATAAATAAAATACAGAACATGTACTTTTGAGAAAAATGACTTACTTACAATCATCATACACGAATATTATTGAAGATTCATATCTTCAAAAAAAGCATGCAAATCTCATGTAAAAGTCGGGTCAACAGGCAATCGACAAACATTCACATAACTGTTGAAAATGTCCCATTGAAAACATCCTGCAATGTAAATGAATAGAAAAAAAAGACTATAATAAACTAATAAAAACAACAAAAACAATGTAGAATGCATTTCAAAATCCCTCGTTCTAAGCAACAGAAAATAAATATATAAAAAAACTACATACTTACAGTCAGTCATACAAGTTAGTAATGCTTTATTTAAACGACAGTTCCTGATTGATGAATTTTAAGTAGAAAACAACAAAACAGCACATAGTGCAAGAGCATCAGACAATCCACTTTCTTGCAGAAGATCACAAATGGTAGTCACTTATTATACAAGACTACACACCTGCGATATCCTGAGAGCAAACTTGGTAAAATATGTATTTATCTTGGCACCAGCAGATTCTAATCTCTACTTCAAGTATAACTTTTATGGGTTTGAAAGTTTTTCAAACTCTTTCTGAAAAAAAAATAATTTACGAACTTTTCAATCGTAAATCATCTCTTGTGGGGAAGTGGAGAGAAAAAATTCATGTTCTAGATTTTACAGTTTTAATATACTACTACTGATTAATTATTAAAGAAAACTACAGAAAGACAAACATATAAGATAAAATTTTAAAAAGAATAAGGGATGGTTTATAAATTATTAATAATAATTACAAGTAAAAACTTTATTTAAAAACAAGTTTGTTCAATTTAAAGAAAGTTAAATTTTATATGTCATTAGAATTTTTTTAGGGGGAGGATAAGAAGCTAAATACAATTCAAAGTCTTCATATTACTTTTTAGATTGTACCGTATCATTGTAAAAATTAACACATTTAAAACTGATTAATAATGTAAATCATGTATGCAGAATTTGCTATGATCAGTCAATTATATAAAAATAATAGAGAGAACTTTGGAGTTAATTCAAAATTAATTCTATGGTTAAAAATTTGTTGCTAGTTTTAGGATAAATTAAAAAATTGTCAGTACTAAAAATGCATTGAAATAGAATATCAAATAAATTCCTGAAGGAAATGAAACTATTTATTCACAAAAAAGGCATTACCGTACATTATAATAGAATGACAACCGTATTATATTAATTTGTATTCATATTTTGAAGCACATACATTTTAAAACATATCCTTATTTTAGAAAAATTATAGTTATAAATTTCTAATTGTAAACTGGGCCAGTTAAAAAATGATTTTTTTTTTTTTCAATTGTTTCTGAGGAAGTCGAGTTTTTACTGACTATACAAAATTAATTTTTTTTTATTTCTTTCCCTTTTTTTTTCAGCTGAGAAGAAAAGATATCATTTAAAAGGTTGGTTATTTTTTTTTATTAAAATGTAATTTACAAGCGCGTTGAGACTCTCGCGCTGGATGTATTTTTATTGGAAAAACGGTATGTTTTTATTTCGGACTTTGTTTTTTCCGTAATGTATGCTTAAGCCCCAGAACTTTTGGTTGCAAATAGATGAAAGTCGTGCAAGGGCTTTTGTCTATTTTCATTCGTAAGTGCCAAGGATCATGCATATATTACAACGAAAAAACGAAGTCCAAAACCAAAACATACCGTTATTTCCAATAAAAACACTAGATGGCGCCATCTCTCGAAACCCCCAGTTTTCGCCAATCCTTGGCGAAAAAAAAATCCGAGTTGGCGGGTATACACCGAACGAAAGTCCTCCCTCGTTTGGTGTACTCTGCGCCAAACTCGCCAAGCCAGTTGCGATAACAGCTGCTGTGTGGCGTGACGAGTGATTAGCTCTGCAACCCCTGTGTTTTCTCTGTTTGTTTGTTCTTTCAGTTTCGTTTCAGAATGGACTTCGAAAAAAATCACTTATGAGGACGTTTTAAAGATGAAAGAAAGAAAGGGTGTTATTTAGTAGATTTAAAAGAAATGAGTGCTTTTAATTTACATTTTCCAGAAAAGGAGGGGTTATATTTGCGACTTAGAAATAATTTCTTTAAATTGAAACTTTATTTAAAATAAGGATAAGTTTCATGTTCACAAAAGGATAGAAACGCAAAAAAAAAAAAAAAAAAAAAAAAAAAGAAAGAAAGAAAGAAAAGGGTGTTATTAACTTTGTTTTATTTTTAAAAGAAATGAGTGCTTTTAATTTACATTTTCCAGAAAAGGGGGATTATATTTCGGACTTAGAAATAATTTCTTTAAATTAAAACTTTATTTAAAATAAGGATAAGTTTCATTTTCACAAAAGGATAGAAACGCAATTTTGTTTAAAAATAAATAAATATTAAATTTTGTTTAAAAATAAATAAATATTATATTTATATTTTCCACAAAATAATACGTTATAATTATTTTTAACTAATAAAATTTTAAGTGATTTTCACGGGAAAATAGAGAAAAATAAGGATAAGTTTCATTTTCACAAAAGGATAGAAACGCAATTTTGTTTAAAAATAAATAAATATTAAATTTTGTTTAAAAAATAAATATTAAATTTTGTTTAAAAATAAATAAATATTAAATTTATATTTTCCACTAAAGAATGCGTTATAATTCTTTTTAACTAATTAAATTTTAACTGATTTTCATGGGAAAATACAGAAAAATAAGGATAAGTTTCATTTTCACAAAAGGATAGAAACGCAATTTTGTTTTAAAATAAATAAATATTAAATTTTGTTAAAAAAAATTAATACTAAATTTTGTTTAAAATTAAATATTAAATTTATATTTTCCACTAAAGAATACGTTATAATTCTTTTTAACTAATTAAATTTTAACTGATTTTCACGGGAAAATAGAGAATTTTATTAAATTTCCTTTTAATTTACATTTTCCAAAAAGGAAGGGTTATATTTCCGACTTTTCAGTTTTAAATATTAATTTGCATTTAACACAAAAGAATATGTTACATTTATTTGCTAATTAAATTTTAACTGATTTCAAGGGAAATTAGGAAATTTTATTTATTAATATTTTCCACAAAAGGATGAGTTGTATTTCCAATTTAGAAATAATTTCTCTGTATTATAATTTTATTTTAATATTAATTTACATTTTCACGAAAGGGTATAAGTCTAATTTTATTTGAAATATATATTTATATATTCATTTAATCACATCAACAATTATTCACTTAATATTTTATATCTATTTCTTTATTCTTTTAATTAATTTTCCTTATCTTTAAATCATTATTCTTAGAGTTTTTAAGTTTTTTATGATCAACATTGTCGTGTTTTAAGTTATGTTACTTATTTTTGCTGTTTTTATTAGCAATTTTTTTTTATATTTAACTATTTTTATTTTAGCGAAATATTGCTTCTATTTTTTTTTTTTTTTTTTTTTTGTTAAATTATGTTTCATAGTTTCCTTAATAATTTTATTTATTTCAGCTTAGGATTTAATTTTAAATTTGAGTTCTAAAATAACCTATCCTTTTGGTAAAAATGTAAATTAAAATGTAAAATCGAGACTTTAAGATAGATTTCAAACATTATTTTTTACATTATCGTTATTTTATTCCATTTTTTCAGAGTTCTCATAAATTAAGTATAAAATAGCATGTGGCATTGAAAACAAAATCGTTTAAATTTCTGATTTTTACCTATAACAAATGAAAATGTTATTTAAAAATTAATTCAGAATAAATTAAAATGACACTACGCTTTAAATTGATATCAGTGTAAGTATTGACGAAACGAGTTTGAACTAGGAAGGGAGGAATCTTTTTTGCCCGAAATACGGTGAGGGAAATTTAGTCGTAGGGAAAACAGCTGCAGGGAATTTCTAGTAAAGTATTTGGCGTCATTTAATCTTATACTGCCAGCGCCCGGCGCTGATATTGCAAACCTACTCAGTTGGACTGTAATTTTTTTGTTCTATGACATTCCTTGTAACAAAAAGCTAAGCATTTTTAAAGCGTGCCTTTGTAGAAACTAGTCTTGTAACTCTACAAAACGTTTCTAAATAATACGTTCTTGTTATAATACCATAGAGTAAAAGCAGATAGAAGATAACAAATGGATATTTAAAAAAAAAGAAAAGATAATAATATACAATTATTTATAGAAAACTGTCCTGCAAATGGCACAAAAAATTGATTTTTTAAAACTAAATAAGATTACTCCTATTGACACAGTGTAACACAATTATTCATTCGAATTTTTTCTTTACATACTTTTAGATCATCATTTTCAACACTTATAAAGAAGATTATTTCTAACATCACAGACATATTAAATTTTTTAATTAAATTTTACTCCTATTGAGCTAACAGATATGTTATCACAAATAATAATAATCATAAATAAATATTTTTGTAAGTTTACAATTTTTTTCTTACTTATCATAAGTTATAAATGGTACAAGAAAATTCAACCTTTCGGTTTCTTTTTTTAATGAATATTTTGCCTAGGTGTCTTTAAATAATTGAATATAAAAAGAAAAGAATTCAGTTAAAAGCTGGTTTAATTAATTAAGCCATGATTTTGGTTTGGAGGCTCACCACAACCCCCCTTCAAGACTCCGCAGGTCTGGGAGGGGGCGGTGGTGACCTAATTCGGTCTGTATCCATTTTTCATTACGGATGATTGAATGATATTATCACGACCAGTGGGGATCTTCTGTAATCGGGTTGCCATTCATCTCCGTTTGACTGGGGTTTTGATTCTCAAGATCTCATCCATCGCGCTGAAAATAATCCTATTTAATAACTGTCAAATTCGCCATATTTATCACGCATTTCTCTATAAAGCTAAAAATATTCACTTTTTTATATGCATTATTATTATTTTTTTTTTTTTTTAAGCCGAGAAAAAACCCTGGTCGCAATAGATTCAATTATCAGCAGCGCGTTACTTCCTTTTTTTTTCTTTTTAGAAAAGATAGATAAGACATGATAAGGCTTTATTATGACCACCCCGAATTTTGTTTTTCCGTTTTTTGTTTCCGTATTTTGTTTTTCCAGCATCAAAGGTGTTGTTGTACCTTCCTTATATGCTGAATTAAAAAGATTATAAACTTAATTTAGTATTTCGTTCAAAATATGACATACATAGTTCTTTCTTGTTACATCGATTTTTTGATAGTAAAACGTTAGCATTTTGGCGTTAATGTTAATTATAACAATGTACAAAATTAGAAAGCTAAAAAAAAAGTCTAATTGAAGAATATCTAAAGTATCTCCCTCCCCTACCCCTCCAAAACACACATACCACGATTGGCGAGGAAGAAGATTTTTGCCTTTCAAGACAAATTTAACAACATTTATTTTTTTCCAAAAAGTAAATGTGGTTGAAAATTTTATACAATGATAAAATACTAATTAGAGGCAGAAAGATAAATTTAATGTTACATAATAGATTTTTAAAATGTCCAAATACGAAAATTATAATGAAAAATAAGCAAAGGTTATTTCTAAAACTCAGAGAAAAAGACATTATAAGGCTATACTCAAAGCGAAATGGCTACTTTCTAACACATTTTAAATTTGTTTTATTCGTAAATGTACCAAATAGGTAGGCGCTCTTATTCTGAAATTATGCTATGGAACCGTGTTTTCGATTTCTCGTTAAAAGCAGAATATTTTTCAGAAAATACTGTCAAAAGGGGCATTTTGAACAGAATTTTCGGACGCGACAGCGTAAGAAAGGAAAAAACTGCCTTCCTGAGGCAACTATTACTTATAACTTTATATGTAATTCGTTGGAAGATTTATAAAAAAAGAAAAAAAATCTATCACAAATCACTTCAATAACCGTATCCGCAAAGTTTTAAGCTTTTACGTTTTAAAAATGAGTCAAAAAGTGCCGCGATGTTTAGCGAGGGAAATATTTTCTTGGGGGCCACCTTAATTCTCTCAAAAATTGCTCTGAGCAGAACTCAATTATTTGTTCTAATGTCAATATATATATATATATATATATATATAAAGTAAGGAAAATTGGTAAGGTCTTAAAATCATAACACATGAGAATATTTGAGGAAGGTCATTTACTGCAAGAAATTTTCAGTCATGTTTTTCTTTTGTTTTGGGGGCAGTAAAACAAGGTTTTTTTTCATATCGATGCAAGGTTTTGACCAAGACTAAGATTAAACAATTTCTCAACCCTTAAATGCTGTTAGCGGTCTGACAGGCCGCTGCTCTTTTCAGTTTTCACAGTTGAAAATATGATTTTCAGTTTCATTATGAATTGGATATTAAGGAAATTTTGCCTCGTCCCGAGACCTTAGTACCATCGCTAGAGAATTATGAACAGGCGAATTTTAATCATAATAGCATTGTGCAATTTTTGTCACAGCAGTTTAATAGGTTACAAAATTATTTTATCTAAAAAAATTTGCAGAAAAATGCTTTATTGCTCTCGAAGCTTGTTTTTTTTTTTTTTTTTTTTTTTTTTTTTTCATTTATAGTTTTTAAGAGTTTTCTAAATAAATATTTCCCTCCTCTCAATAACACAAAACTTTATGACGCATTATTTCAAAAATAAGCAGTTCCTTAGAGTATCATTGCATAAAACGCATTTAATAGCAGGACTATACCCAGATTGAGGCAGGGAGTCCTGATCTCCCCCCCCCTTCCCTCCCCTACTATTTTCCTAAATTTCACGGGATTCTCGCGATTTCTTTCGGTTAGTTACAAATCATCTTGTGACTTTTGCATCATTGTTATTGACATTTCACTTATATATATTTAAACTTTTGTGTGTTTGGGGAGGGGGGGGGGGGAAGGAATAATATGCCTTGTGCTATGGAAAGTATCTGCAGATACGCACCGTGAAACATCAATTACATATAATCAAAAATACAATACATTTATCTAAAAAAAGAAAAACGCTATTCGATTTCCAGTTACTTATTACAATTGCCTGCTAATTTTATTTATTTATTTATTTATTTATTTATTTTTACATTTAAAAATGAGTCGGTGAATGTGTCAGAAAGTTTCCCGCTGTTGAATGGAGAATTTCCTTTTATTTTAAGAACAAACTTGAATATAATCTGCTTTTAAACACTGTTGTATGGGTCTGGCCTTCACTTTTCACCACAACGTTTAAAACGTGATTTTCGACCAAAATTTGCTTCCTTTTTCTTTAGATTTTATTAACGCACAATTCTTTACTTTTCTAAATCTATGCTTATTGTTATTTTACTATAAATAAAACCTAACTTTTAGTGGTGTAACAACTGTTTGAAAGCTGTGAATGAAATCGGAAGTATCAAATATTTCAGTGCGAATCCCTTTTTTTCCATTTCATTCAAAAACTACCAAAAATTGCCTTCTAGAAATAAAGGAAGCCTCAGAACTAAAGAAAAGTCAATGATTCCCCACTACAGCAAATATCAGATCCACGTAACAGTAAATAATTTTAGTAAAAGATAAATGTTAATTTTAAATGCGTTTTAGGGAAAACGCACTTTTCAGTGAAAATTCCATATGCAAAACATGTTTTTTCAAAAAGTTATTGAAATATCAACATGAAATTACAATGGCAAATTATTGACACTGTTGCGAAGGCAATGAACTAAATATATTTAATTTCAGACTAATGCCCTTTTGTTTTATAGCTGTTTTCGTGGGATGACAACTATGAATTTTTAAAAGATTGGCATGTCCGAGTACAAACGTTTTTAAGAGCCGAATAATTTTTTCAAATGGAGTGAAAATTTTGTGAATCTTACATTAATCGTGGAATTATATATATATATATATATAACCATTAATTAAACATAACCTTCCACCGTCAAATATTATGAATTAAAGCTGTAAGTATTAAAAAAAAAAAAAAAAAAAAAAAAAATTAATATAAGAATTATTATGGAAGAAAAAGAAAAAGTGGACACCGACAAAAATTGAAAAGCTTATACATTGAATTACGTTATCAAGGGTACAGAATTGAATGATATAAGCAAAATGGTTGTTTTCTGTGGGAAAAATAAGCTAAAGCTAAAAGTTATTTTCCCCTGTGCCCAAACAACCATAAAATCAAGTGAATTGATTAAAAATGAAAGCAGAATAGAAACAAATAATATGAAATGGAAGAATCAATAAAACGTATTTAAATATTTATAGGATATAAAATATAAATAATAAACACCATACCGATTAATATTTCAGTATTTTACAAAAATCCACGCGCACATGGCTGCCAGTATATCAAAAAGAATAAGGTGAATAAAACAGTTAAGAAATCACAGTAAATGATACCAAAGGATGCAGTTAATACATTTTGAAATAAAATTTGAAATACCTTGTTAAACACATTTAATCTAATATAAAATAAATAGATATTAATTACATTATTTAAAATGCACTATTAAATTAATTAATAACAGTTTAACAATATCGTCAAAATTTAGCTAAAAATACCCCCTGGTGTATTAAATTATAACTGAAATGGAGCTAGAAAAATTAACAATTAGAGCTATCTTAAAGAGACAAATTTAGTGCTGCCATCTAGTATTACTTCTATTAAACAACTAACGCAAGATAAATATTTGTAATCATTTGAATGTAAATAACTGTATAAATAATTGTAAGCATTTGAATGTAAATAACTGTATAAACAGCAAAACCAAACATATCCTTATATATAGAGAATTATAAACCGAATATAAACCACATAATGTATTTAAAAACTATTGTAAATAAAATTTAAAAGCATACAATATATTCTATTAGCTAACTTATTTAAACTAAACTAAGAAATAAATAATTCTAGAACATTGATAATATATAGCATATAGCTATATGCTATAAAACAAAATAAAATTCAGTAATAATTAATATAAATAATTATTAAATATAAAAATTATTTTTTATGAATTATATATCAGATAATTATAAAATGAACAGGAAATAAAAAACATGCGGAAGTAAATAGAAGGTTAAATGATACTTAAATACCCATTACTTAAAAAGCACAAATATAGAGTGTGGATTATCTCCAGACATCCATAAAAAACCATAAAGTATGAATGTGGGACATTCAAAAACATTAAACCGATAATAAATATTAAAAAGATTAGAGTAATAATAATAAAAATAATTACCCAATTTTAATGCATACAGTATAACTATATTTATATAATACATACTTATATGTATATTATTCACTATAAGAATGGCATACTATTAGTAATTAATATGATACTGTCCTTAGTAAATTTAAAATTTAATAACAAATAATTGTAAATTAGATTAATCAATAATTAGGCTAATTATAATATTAATGAAATTCTCCAATTACATATAAAATATCAAATCAACATCCATATAAAATACGTAACAAAAATATAGTAATAATACAAGAGCCCCCATTTTTATATATATATATATATATATATATATATATATATATAATTAACCATTGCGTATTATCCAGACAACACCACCCTCCTCCGTACTCTAACATCTACCCACCCAACCAACCTAGAATATTTTTTTTTATATTATTTTACAATTTTTAATTTTTTATAGATATTTTTTTATTTTATAATTTTTTTGTAATTTTGTTTACGCATGTGTTAATTTGTTTTAATAGATCATGTAAGAAAAGTACTAATTGTATATTAATGAATATATGAATTTTTTTGGAAAACCATGATTTAATGCATCATAAATTAGTTTTTTAATATTATTGTTAATTAGAGGAGAAGAACATAAACATTTTATTCTATATAAATGATTAAGTATTATATTCCGAAATACAGAATGATGTAGACAAGATTTAAAATTTGTAAATGTATTAACTTTGAATTTAAATTCTTTACGTTTGTCATATAAATCCGTGATTGTTTTATTGTCTTTGATTGTAATTTTAAGATCTAAGAAGTTAATTGTATTGTTAGATTAAAGGTTTTCCGTTAATTCCAAATTAGTGGGATAATCAACTGGAAATCGAGTAATTGCAGATTGATCAGTATCAATTAAAATGATGTCATCAATATAACGATATAAATGTAGATTATTATTAGTAAAATTACGTTCATAATGATATAAGTATAAGTCAGAGAGTAAACTGGAAGTACAACCGCCTTGTGGTATACCGACATGCTGTAAATATAAAGTATTATCTTGCAATATATAATTATTATAGATAATGAAGTTAGTTAAAGATTTAAAATATGCAATATCTATATTAGATGGTAATTCCAGTTTTTTATAATATTTTTTAAATAATGCATTTATAATTTTATGTAAATCTAATAGGTCTATATTATTAAAAAGATCTTTGAAGTCATATGTCGTTATATTATAAACACTATGAAGATTTTTTTAAAATATTAACAAGTTGATAGCTATTTTTTATACAATGTGTATTATCATTATTTGTAATGAGTACATATAATTGATTAAGAATTTTTAAGAGAAGTGTATTGGCTTTATTATTATATGTATTACAACCAATAGTAACAGTCCTAAATTTAATAGGAGTTTTATGAAATTTGGGAATAAGAACTAAATATGGATAATTAAAATTAGTAGATAAAATATTTAATAGTTTATAATAACTTCGATTTTTACGATTATTTACAATTACAGTTTCATTAGTTTTTTGAAATGACTTATTAGAAGAAATAGAATTTGTAAGAAGTTGGTGATAATATGATTTACATATAATAGCATAATTGTTAGGAGATTTGTCTACATATGTAATAACGTAGTTTCTTTGTAATTTAGTAATTTGTTGGAAATAATGCTTTGTATTAATAGAAACCAAATCAGCAATATTATTTTTTAAAGCCATAGTTAATTTTTCAATTACTAATATCTTCCATTGATTAAAATATTCAATAGGCTTATTATAAGAGATAGAAATTTTATAAATAAAAATATCAATATCATATGTAAACTGTTTGATAATAGATTTAACATTAAATTTAGATGGAAGTCTATATTTAGTACCATAACCCATTAGTTGTTTCAATTTAAAATCATGAACAATATCAAGATTTCCAGTGATTATATGTCCATGATCATTGTTTATGTATTTTTTTAGAGTGGGGTCTTTGCAGTTACACGGAAAATTACTTGCAGCAGATGTATTTTTGGAAAATGTATTGTAGTTAAAAATCTTTCTCCCAATTGTATTCGGATATTTAAAGGTTTTTGATATATGAAGATTATTGATAGGAAAAAAACAATTTTTATCATTAATTATAGAATTGATATTAATTTTATAAAATATGTGATTTGAAAAAGTAATTATCATTTGAGTATTCATGTACTGAATTTTGTGTTTTTTTTGTAAATTAATATTTAAAAGATTAACCCTGAATTAACAACCAGTTATAATTCTCTAAGTAATTTCGTTGAAGATCATTAATTTGTTTTGTGATAGATTTTTTGGAAACTACAACTGATGATGAACCCTTTCCGCGTTTATTACGTGTTGTTTTAGCATTTAAATTATGATTAAGAGTAGGATAAATTGGAGAATAATCAATATTGTTATTTATAGATGTGAAGACTTTGACAGGTCTGTTAAATACTTCACTATTTAGTCCATAAGGATAAATTGTGTTATAATATTTCATATATGATGATTCCATATAAAGACGTTCTGATTTATTTTTTAGAATTTGAAGGATTTCAATTGTCGTATTTTTAAATAGATGTTTATGGAAATGTTGAATTTCAGCTGTAGATTGTATATTTTTTGCTTTGTTGTTATTAGAGTCTGAACGATGATGATTGATTCGTTTATGAATTGGACCTGATGTTTCACCAATATATTTCATATTACATAAGTTGCATTTTATACTATAAATAACATTAAATGCTTTACAAAAACTTGAATAATTAGGATCTGAGACAATTTGTGTCTGAGCAGCGTATGGACATGTCTTGCACCGAGAATCATAGCACTTACGAAAAAATAAAGGACGAGGGGGAGAGTATAAATGGTCGCTGGATGACGATCCAGGAACAACCCAATTATTATTCCTGTACCGGGCACTACACTGCATAGATGCTAAGTGTATCTTGCCAGTATCGAGATGTTTACTAAGAACTGCCATATAAAAATTATGTATGGAAAATGCAATAATTGCCATAAAAATAAGAAATTTTAATAATTTAATTAAATTAGCCTTGATTAAATAATAAAACTTGAGTAAGAAAAAATATATACAATATTTACAATAATAGAAGCAGAACGCAGAAACAATCTTCAAATTATCCATAACCAAATTATGAAAACCCAAATATCGTAGACTAATAATAGCAAGAAACCACTAAACTATTTTATAACAAATAAGTCAAAAAAGATCCGCATAACATCCAAATCCTAGAACAACTATAACCATGCAAAGACAACCAAAACGCATACCCAACTAACTACTCAGATCAAATTAAAATGAATTTAAACTAAAGCAAATTAACATTAAATCTATGAATAGGAATAATTATTGCTACCAAATTAATGTATATATAAAATGATTATCTCTACAGAATTATGTAAAGCTATAGCAAAAATAGAAAATATATAGGACAATATCATACACTAACTTCAAGAAAATTCAGATAAAATCATAACTAGAAAATTAAAAAACATTAAATAAATCGTTGCAATGATAGGAATGAAAAAATTAATGGAATCCTAAAATAGGTATCAGATTGACATATGATAGACATGGTAGAAATCATATTGATAATACACATAGATAGTGCGCTAATTGCATATATATATATATATATATATATATATATAATAAAGTCAGTTTCATTTTCAAATCACATATTACAAAAGTCTGATAGTAATCTACATGGTTAATCTTAGAATATAAACTCCAGATTGAGAGGATTTTTTAAAATTTGTCATCCTTGCTCTCTCGGGATGAAGAGGGGGGAGAGAGCTTTAAAAAGTTTAAAACTCCAAACTTTAAAAAGTAAAGTTTTAAAAACTTATATATATTTTTTAATTCATTCCCTCTTTTACTTTTAGGGTGGCGTGTGTGTGTGTGTAAGGGGGGGGGGGAGGTTGGATTACAAAAAACAGACCTCGAAATCTGTCACGTGTTTGGACGATAAAAATTTGGCAGGATGTTTTCTAAGAATATAAACATCAGATCGGACGAGTTTTAATTTGGCCCTTCCCACTCCCAAGGGGGCATAAAACCTATGACTGCCTTCCTGATAAAACTGTACAAGAGGCCATTATCATCTTTTATCAACCCCCTCTAAATTTTATAAAAAGCTGAATAAATTTTATAAAGAGCTCTCAAAATTTAAACTCTTACAACCAGTGATCAAATTGTCACAACACGCTGAAATTTTGTGTGCGTGAACTGGGGAAATTGTCTGTTTCATTTTAACCGAAGCCCCCTAAATTTTAATATATCGAGAATATAAGGAAAACACCGAGAACTACCAACACTTATAACTCGGATACAAATTGTCGCTGCCCATATAAATTTCGTATGGTAAACGTAATCGTTTTAATGGCGAAGAGGAGGGGAGGGCGGGGCTCTGTCGATTTTTTATAGAACCACCCTTATTTTAATGTATGATAAATATAATGTGTTGACAACTTTAAATACTCATAATTCGCACTGTAAATGTCACAGCACACTCTATGGAAATTTTCTATAGGGATTTTCTTCCATGTAAACTTTGAGTTTTTCAAAAAGAGAAAATATTTTCTTTTGTTATATACTGTCTCTATTTATTATCTCCTTTTCTTTCTTTTACAATTCATCGGAGAAAACGGAATCGCCTAAATCTGTACGAAAAATACAATAGAACTTTTTTGGTCCTGATTATTATAGCTTATGAATGACATTGAAATATTCAGAACTAGCGATAAGAGATTTATCACATAGAAATAATATTTTAAGTTACTTTATTAAACTTACTTTGACACTAGACGTTGCCTTCCCCCCCTCCCTCTTCTTTGATGTGGACATTTATATTTTAATAGTAAAAATATTATATTATATAATTACATCAGCTTTTAAAGAAATGGAAAATTGGTATACCGCATTGTATTAAGAAAAATTGTAAAATCTAAATAATTTAGCAATTAGTTTCATTAAGCTCGTTTTAATACAATATAACAGAAATATTGTAAAAATGGGATATATGGGCAGAACCTGGAAATATTGATAGTCATAAAATAATTATTAAGAGAGTTATTTTAATTTATAAGCGAGGTTACACTATCTTCAGCTGTATATCGACCTATCTTTAACTGAATGTTCAAAGGATTATTTCCATTTTATTCCTCTGTCGAAGACAATAGTACGCCTTCCAAGCCATTAAATTAAACTGTCTATGGACTATTGTCGTTTTTCTCCTTAATAATTTAATTTTACTTATTTTTTTAGAAAGAAAACTGGAAAATAAAATCAGGTTTTCTGTCCACCATTTAAAAAATTAAGGAAATTTTAAATGTCTAATTACAATAAATAAATAAATATTAAAAAATTTGGCAATAAAGAGCTCCAAAATTATTTTATTTTAATATTTTTTATTAAACATCGTACGAACTACAGGATAAAAGATCAGAATTGATGTTTGAAAAAAGAATAACAATATCAGAAGATATGATATTCAGCCATTATTTTGTTTGTGTTTGGATAAATGGATACTGATGAAAAACGGACAGGTGCTCTTATTAAAAAACCATGTAATCGAATTTTTTTTCCTTTCTTGGGTATAGGTAGAAGATCTTTCAGGGAACGTTGTCAAAATCGGCGCTTTGAAACTGGACGAAAAAAGAAAAAAAAAATTGCCGTCCTGAAAAAACAATTGTTTATAACTCAAGATGTAATTTATTTATCGAAATTTTTTTTCAATAGTTATGTCTGCAAGTGTCGTGTTTTTATGTCTTAAAATTTGTCCGTAAACGTACCAGAAAGTTTTAATGTTGTGAAGCGAAGATTTTTTTTAGGGTGGAGGGTCATTTAAAAAACAGTCAAGAAAAAGTTACACCAAAGCTGTAATCTGCTTAACTCAAAGTCTAAGGGGAAAATTCAAAATTTTGTTTCGGATGAATTCTTTGGAAACTGATTGAGAAAAGCTATGAAAGTTATGAAAATGATCACACATATCGGAATAAAATAAATTTTATAACAATGTCACATGTCAGAACGTTTCGCATCATTGAGCGTGGAAATGGAAAATTTTGAGATCCCCCCCCCCCCCCCAAAAAGCAAGAATGTTAAAATAAATTTCAAAAACCATTCTTATCTGGTGTATTTATTGAAAATCTTCATGTACTAAAATTGAATTACGAAGACCTTGATAAAATGTATATTCCCTCTTTGAAGAATGGGGGAGGGGTAAGAAGAGTAAATGAAAAAATTCATCAAAAATTTTAAAATACAAACCCGTGCGATCATATATGTATTAATACTTGTAGAAATGAAATAGAAAGTACATATCACACAACTCAAAACTTCTAATTTTCCTGGAGAGGGGGGCGCTGAAGAGTTCTGTTATAAAAATGATATTAGCGAAGCCTGAATTAAGTTTGAAATCTTTTAAATGTTTGAAGTTTCTTTCTGTAAAAGAAACTTAGTCAAAATGAAGCAATTCTTGATCAAAGCGTGGTTTTGTTCGCAGGAGCTTTTTTTCGGTGGATATTTTATCCGGTCGGGATTTTGTCCTCAAGGATTTTGACAGTGGGTTTTGTTCGCATCCCATTACTTATTTTATGGAAACGAGAGGGAATTTTTCTCTAAAAGTACGCACTAATCACTAAACGTATTCTCTACTTTTAAATTACAGTAACAGCCCTTAAATACGTCATGATTTTTTAAACAATGTGATTCAACAAATCTGAGAATTTAGAACAAATATGAAAAAATAATACTGATTTTAACTTTGTTTTGATTTATTTGATTCATAAAACCTGCTAATTATTTCGTAGTTATTCATATAATTGTTAATTAATGATTTTTTTTAAAGGTTTGGTTGGGAGTAACTCTAAATATCCCCCTATCTCCGCCACACAAGTTTTTATATTTTTTAACAGAATAAGGAAAATTATCTGCTAAATATAGTTTTTCAATAAAAAATAAATAAAATCGAAGTAAACAGAAGATTTTAATAAGTTCTAAAAATCCAAACTGATTACTTTCTACCACATTTTTAAAATCATTTTTGTTCGCAAATGCATGAAACTGGCAGGTATTCTTACTCAGAAACTTTGTAATTGAATTGTTTTTTCCATTTTTCGGTAAAAACAGGGGATCTTTCAGAAAACGATGTCAAATTGACGTTCTCAACACGAAAGTGTGCAGAAGGAAAAAACTGATGTCATGAGACAATAATAGCTTTTAATTTATCAAAAAATGAAAAACTTTTCGATTACAAATCACTTCAATAATCTTGCTTATAAGTAGCATGCTTATTTATAGTTATTAATGGTTTTATGTATATGTATATATATATATATATATATATATATGCCTGAAAGTTGTGCGTTTTTGAGAAAAGAATATATTTTTAGCGTACGTGCATGACATTTATCGAATAATGTTTTCAATTTTTTCATAAAGGGATACATTTGGAATTGCAGGCGATCGTTCTCTGATGCTGACTTTTCTGGTACTTGGAAATCGGCGTAAAATGTCAAATTTGATAGCATTTTCTGAATTCTTTTTAAAATGTAAATTTTTGTGAATAGGATTTTTTTTTTTTTTTTTTTTTTTGAGAGGGTTGTGGGCGTGTGTTCGAGATTCAGTATTACTCAGTTAGATTTCTAAGGTATTTAAAATGTAAGCTTACTTCTCGTCAAAAAATTACATAACCATAGTACAACCGTTTTCGCCAATATTTTGGAATATTATTGAAATAAAATAAAACACGACAGCGCTGTAACGAGTTGAATAATAAGCCTGTAACGTATCAAACATTTAAATGAATTTATAAAAGCACTGAAGGATTTGTAGTTCACAGTGACAAGATAACCCCAATCTACGTAGTGTTTTTTTTTAAACTAATGAAACTTAATAATGCTATTTTCATTACCACATGTCATTCTTTATCCAGTAAAAAGTGTTTTACCTTTACCAGCGCGGAGTGCGGAGTAATTCTGTTTATAAACTGATGAAATAATGGACTGACACCGCAATTTATAAACGAAATTAGGAAATACGAAATTGCTTATTTTCATGTACATTATAACAGGGAAATTTTAGTTAAATATTCTTGGTGCCGTTTGTCAGTTTTGGAATTAAAATTAGGTGTCCTTTTTTAAGGACGCCGCGCCGGAAAGGGTTAAATGGTACCTGTGTATAGCGAAATACTTCATGGAGTCTGTTAAATGACGCACTTTTTAAAATAACCTGTCTAAAGCGGAATATTTTCTTGTTGCTTTTATTTCGTCTCAGCAGGTTTCATTACATTTTGCAAAACATTCGTAAATAAACTTGATAATTTCTGTAAATTGAATTCCCCTCACTGGCCCCATCACAAAAATCCATTTTATAAAATAGGTCCCTTCACTGATTTCATCTTAATGAAACAGGCTTCTTCACAGTTTCCCTCTTAATAAAATTAGCCCCTTCACAAAATTTCATTCTATAAAAACATACTCTTCTTTAATTATTTTCTTCGGTTTTTATCTGTAATTTGCAAACAAATTCCTTAGAAAGGAAATCTTTTCAGAAAGATTTGCTTGCTTCGAACTTGAGTAACTGGATTTCATCTTTCGTTAGAAAATTATTATGTTTACAAAATAATAATGAATTTATCAAAAATAGTTTTTAGTTTTCACAAAATGGCCCCTAAGAAAAATCCCCAGCTTCGACCCCTGCTCAGACAAAATCTGCTTTGTCATCCGTTTCCCTAATGTAAGCAATCCCCAAGAGGAAATTTCTTACAATTCTGGGACAAAGACACTCATGTCCATAGGCGTAGCGTGACCAGAAATTTTGGGGGGGCACCAAGGCCGTGAGAAGTGCGCCCTTCGCGAATTTTCAATTTTGCGCCCCCCCCCCCCCCAAAAAAAAAAAAATCTTTCTTTTTGTAATGGGTGTACTAAAATTGATAAAGTCAGAAACATAAATAAATTCTATAATATTTTTAATATGAATAAATATTTCGCGTTTATTTTGGAACTTTAAAATGTTTCATTTTAATTTAGAAATTCAGAACAACTAATTAACATAAGAGAAAATTGCACATATTTGTTAGAGAGTTCATGATTTTTTGCGACAGGAAAAAAAATGATCAAGAAAGAAAAAAGAAATTCCTCTGAAAATGATCGGCGGCCAAAAACTGAATAAATAAACAAATAAAACCGTGGTTCGCAGCATAAATTTTGCGCCCGGGGCGACCGCTCCTTTAGCCTCCTCTTTGCACGACCATGGGGGGAACACTAGAGGTCTGCAGGGGCCGCAGTTTCCAGGCCGGCGTGAAAATTAAAAGTTCCACCCAAGACCAGCCCATTTATATTTTCACAGTTTACGGCCAGGCCCGGTTCGTAAAAAAAAATCAGTGAAAACAAGCCCGGCCCATAAAAAACCAATTAAATCAGGCCTGGTCCGGCCCGACTCAATTTCTCGAAAATTCCGATTTTTCTTAACATGCAATTGCAGGGCTGTCACTTGCTACTAAAATGCTACTAAAAGCGACTATTTTCAGCATCCGGCGGCTATGGCGACTATTTTAGGCCCATAACTGTTAAAAAGCGACTATTTCAAAAAAGCAGTAGGCGACTTTTTTCGGATTTCAGCGACTATTTTTACTGAAAATATTCGGTCTTTTTCTTCAAAGCGCCTGTAAAGTCATCTTCCCTAACGCACTTTTTCAACGGTTGTTTGAGGAGATTCGCGATTTTTTCCGCGACGAATTTCAAAATTCGGGATTTCCCCCCCCCCCCCCAAAAAAAAAACATTGACGAAAATACCTATTCTTTTCCGAGATCTTTTTATACTACCGTTGAAGGAGATTTTGCGATTTTTTCCGCGATCCTTTGCCAAATTTTGCAGATTTTTCGACTACAGATTCAAGAAATTGATTTTTTTTCCTCCATCACTTGTCCAAATTCGCGATGTATATTTTCTGCGACCGATTGATGGTAGTTACTATTTGTTTCAGAGATCTTTTGACGGAATTCCGGATTCTTTTCCAGATCATTTCTAAAAATTCGTGATTTTCTTTTCACCGACCGATTTATAAAATTTGTGATTTTTTGCGCGATCATTTGGTTAAATTCCCATTTTTAAATTTTTTTTTTAACCAAAATTTACGTTTTTTTGTCCGCTACCATTTGACGAAATTTGCGATTTTTTTCTTGTGGTCGTTAAACGAAATTCGCAGTTTTTTGTCCATTCTTTTGACGAAATTTGCGATGATTTTTCCGCGACTGAATGACGAAAATCGCCATTTGTTTCCGCGACCTTAGGTAAAATTCAAGATATTTTTAGTTGTTTGGGGAGATTCGCGATTTTTTTCACCAATCAGTTGACGAAAATAGTTATTTCGTTTCGCCATCTTTTGCTACGATTGTTGAAGGAGATTTCGCAATTTTTCCTATGACCTATTACAAATTTCCCGATTTTTTTGGGGCGATCGTTTCGCGGTACTCACAATTTTTTTTTCTGTAATCCTTTGCCAAAATTCGCGAATTTTTCTGCGACAGATTGGCGAAATTTTATTTCCGCCACCACTTGTTGAAATTCGCGATATATATTTTTTCCGTGATCGATTGATGGTATTCGCTGTTTGTTTCAGATATCATTTGAAGAAATTCACGATTCTTTTCCACGATAGTTTGTCGAAATTCGTGATTTTCTTTTCAAAACAACTTATAAAATTCCTGATTTTTTGTGCAATCATTAGTTTAAATTCTCGATTATTTACGCAATTATTTGACCAAATTCGTGCCTTTTCAGGGGTAATTCTGTTCTGAATTTTCTAAAAATTTAAGGCATCTGGTTCCGAAATTTTTAAAAATAAGCATATAAAATATCGTGAATTTAGACAAATGGTCGCCGAAAAAATCAATTTGACAATCGTTCACAGAAAAAAATCGCCAATTTCTTCAAAGGATCGCAGAAAAAAACGAATTTCGCCAAAGAATCGCTAATTTCTTCAAGGGATCGCGAAAAAACGCGAATTTCTTCGAGGGTTAGCAAAAGACGCAAACTTCGTCTAGGGATCGCGAAAAAAACACAAATTTCACAAAGGGATCGCAAATTTCATCAAAGGATCGCGGGAAAATGCGAATTTCTTCAAAGGATTGCAGAATAAAACGCATAATTGGCGCCGGGAGGCTATTTCCACCCCTTTTCCTCCCTCGACTGTAACTTTTTAGAAAATTTGCTGTGAATTTCAGTTTTTTTTTTTTTTTTTTTTTTTTTTTTACTCAGAATTACACTTGCCGTTTTTTTGTCCACGACCATTTGACGAAATTTGTATTTTTTCTCTTCATCGTTTGACGAAATTCCTAATATTTTGTATATTCTTTTGACGAAATTTGTGATGATTTGTCCGTGACCGAATGACTAAAATCGCCATTTGTTTCCACAACCTATGATAAAATTCAAGATATTTTTCCACGGGCCTTTAAGGAGATTCGCGATTTTTTCCCCCGACGAATTACCAAAATTCGCATTTTTTTTTCCGCCAATCGTTTCGTGGAATTCACGATTTTCTTTACACGATCATTTGCCAAATTTCGTAAATTTTTCTACGACAGGTTGACGAAAATGATATTGTGTATTTGTTTCAGTGATTTTTGACGAAATTCGCGATTCTTTTAAACGATCTTTTCTTTTGTCGACTGACTGAGGAAGTTCTTGATTTTTTGCGCGACTATTTGACCAAATTCGCACGTGCAATTTTTTTTTCTGTTCGCGACAGTTTGACAAAATTTTAGATTTTCTTTCCATAATCTTTAGGCGAAATTTACAAGTTTTTTTTCGCGACCGATGGAAAACTTCTTTTTTTTTCTAAGACCAATTGTTGATATCTGCGATTTTTTTGCGATATCCCACACGTTATTTCTAACCCTGCCCCTCAAATAAAACTTTTCTTTCTTCTCTCCAAGAAACTCTTAAAATGAAAGGCCTAATGGAAAATAGTACCAAGGATGATCTGCAAGAAGTTTTTACTGCTATGTTTCCTGGTGCTGTACATAATTTTTATTATGAAAGAACCAAGTTACTTCGTTACTGAAACATTAGGGCCTTATTTTCTGGATAACTTGCTTTCTCATTTGAAGGAATCGCTTTATTCATTATTCAGTTATTTGTGCAGAATCATAAAATTTGGATATTCATAAAGACCTTTCATTGTTATGGATACATTCGTTCTTCCTTTTTTTAAAGTGGGTATGCGAGTATTTTGGCTACTTGTTTCGAACAAATGCTACTATTTTTTTTCTTTGGAGGCTACTAAAGCTACTATTTTCAATGTCATTTGGCAGTGGCAGCCCTACAATTGGGATGCTTTTATGAAGTAGAATAAAAGTTTTTTTTTTCTAAAAAACTCCGATTTTTTTTTTATAAAATAACATCAAAGTTGCACTTTTGATTTCCAAATTCAAAGGCTAACTATTACAAGACGTATCCATTTAGTAATCCGCTTTAAATCAAACTGCTTCGAATTAGGAAAAACGTTAAGAAACAGGAGAACGTTACCCGATTCTTAAGTACCTGAATGCTAACATCTGTAATTTTCAGGCAAATAGGAATAGAAATGAGTTTATGAATGTGTCAAAAATAATCACATTTTTGAGTGGAGATTTTTGTTTTTTTTCTGAAAACGTTATTAATTTAATAAAACAAACAATTCTGTACGTTCTTACCTTCTATTCCATTTTCGTCCTTTTGAAGCCAGACTTGAATGAATTTAGAATAATGGCTTCGTGACATCGCTTGTTATTGAGTTTTCTATAAAAATTTCCTATTTTTTATTGCGTTCTGATCAGTTTAAAAAGTAGTTATAAATAAGTGCAGCAAAAGGAACAGAGCGGTATTTTACAATTTTCGCCTAGAGTGGCAAAACGCCTAGAAATGGCAAAAAGAAGAGAAAAAATCATTTTGGGGGGTAAAAGGCAGGGGCGCGTTTATTAGCCATGGCGCCCTGTGAGAGATTTTTTACTGTACCACTGCAAATGCTATACTCTTTTTTTTCTTTTAAAAGGTTTTACTAAAACATTTTACTTTGTGCAGTCCTTCCAGGGCCGAAACTAGCTATATTTTCACCCGGGGAAAACATCAATTTTGGCGCCCCCCCCCCCCCCCTCCTTCCTCTGCAAAGTAAATTTACAAAGAAAAATTTACGAAAGTTTCTAGTAGCGGACTTATTTTAAAATTTAAAATGTGTAACAATAAAATACGTAATATTTAAATATATAACCAGCTTTGTCAAATATTTGTTCATTAAGGGTGTATTCCGATCCAAACTGCTTATTTTCTGATTCATTTTAAAATTCGTTTTTGCTCTCAAACGCATCAAACTGGGAAATTCTCTTATTTAGAAACTACATAATGTGCCGTGTTTCTCGATTTTTTGATAAATGCAGAAAATACTGTATTAAACGCTGTCAAAGTTGGCGTTTTGAACCGAATTTTCAGAAGCGGGCGATCTGGGAATGAAAAAAAATGGTCATACCGAGAAAATAATTGTTTAAAAATCAAATTCTAATTAATTGAGCTGAAAATGAAATCACACGGCATGTTAAACATTTCTTCAAAAATCACCCCCAGCAAGTTTCATGTTTTTACTTTTAAAAATGAGTCTGAAAATGTCTCAGAAAATTTCGAGCTGTTGAGGGTGGAAAAACCTTTTTTTGGAATACACCCTTAAAACCTGGGGAAAAATCGAAAGCAAGCGGAAATGATTCCGCTTTATACAGGTTTCCGTCTTAGGAGGTATAACTGTTGATATTCTTTCTGTTGGAACCATGTGGTTTTTTCATTTAAGACACGATTCCATTATAGACAGATTTCATTTTCGAGATTTTACTGTTGTTGTAGCATTACAAATTATTACAAGTGGGGCACTTTAATGTCATAGTAATATGAGTCATATTGTTTTAGGAACTAAAAAACCAGGATTTACTGTAGGTACAAAAATGAATTCCAGTATTGTAAAATATCTTCCCATACTATCTACATCAGTTTTGCAGAATTATCACTTATACCACTCTTCTTATTTATAGACTGATATGTCTAGATACTTTTCTGAACTTAATGCTAATTTTCAAATTTATGTCTGACTCAAAACAATAACAATAAAATTATTAAGTTTTTACTTTTTATTTTGTGAATTTTCGACCGCTTGGTTTTTATTGTCCCAGTCGGTCACCTGACCTCGCCTCCTCTAAGGCTAGATATAGTGATATGCATGTAAAAAAGTAATTATAAGAAAAAGAATGGGGTTATTCATTTACTGCCTTGTATATTGTACGCGAATCTTTTTATCTATTTGACATTTTTAATGCACTGAACTAAGCTTTACTTTTTGACTTTTCGGCTAGAAAATATTTTTTACACAAATTTCACACGCACATACATATATTGTATAAAACGGCAAACCAAATTTTCATCTGACGCCCCCTGCGCGAGGCGCCCAGAACACATGCCCCCTCTGCCCCCCTTCAGTTTCAAACCCTGACTCCCTCTCGCGTTTGTTTTTATTGTACCGGACAATCATTTGACGTCGCCCATAGCAAGACGGAAAAAGAAAATAGCTCCAAAAAGAATAGAACAGCCTTCATGTAATCTTTTCAACAGAAAAGTCACAGTCAAACAAAATCTTCATTTGGCGCCCTTTTCGCCTTTCATTCTGACGTCCGGGGAACATGTCTCTGCACCCCCCCCCCCCCCCCGAAGGAAATCGGTTATCGGTGAGGGACAGTTTTACACAGAAGAAAGGAGTAGAGACCGACCTATTGGCCTTGGAAAATGTTAGTGATTCTCCTATTTGCAGTCTTCTATTATAGATGAATCTTTTTATATATTTGTAAATTTTAATGAATTTGGTTCAGTTTTCCTTTTGAATTTTCCTGCTGCGAGACACTTTTATGCAAATTCGATACATATACATATACATTTTTGTATGTAAAGACAAAAAAAATCTTCATTTGGCGCCCCCTACGCTTTCGGGTCTGGCGCCCGGGGTACAGAAGGTTGGGGGGGCACGTGCCCCCTCGTGCCCCCCCGACGCTACGCCTATGCTCATGTCTCCCATGCCCCATCATTCTTTTACGTTCCTCCCACCACAGAGGTAACACAGAAGATTAAAGAAGCCCCGCTACCCCATCTCCATTAACATTACTGACATTGATCTATTGCAAATAACTTCTTTGAATTTCAGTGAAGGTTTAAATTGATTTATTTTGTGAATATTAACAAATTTATAATCCAAATTTAATCCAGGTAGAATTATCAGAACATAGAAATGCTTAGGTATTTTAGCTATGCCAAACAATGCGCAACATAATTATTTAGGGCGCAATGTCTATGTAAGAGATGGATAAAAGTTTTCAGAAGACTAACTGGAAAATGCATCCAAATACACAGAGCATAAAATAACATATAAAGTAGGCGACATTAGTGTCGCCCAGTACCAAGCTATTGTCGCCCAGTGGCAGGAGGTGGTGCAGGCAATTTTTTAATTTGAAAACTGGTGCATAACATAAGCTGACTCTGTGACTCAGGAGATAAGAATAGCAACAGTTGTCATAGCAGTAAAAAAAAAAAAAAAACTATAGCACAGTTACAAAATGCTGATTGTTTTTTTATCCAAGTAGATGGTTTTGTTGAGAAATATGGAGTTGATAACAAGTTTGTTACAGCACGATTACAGAAGAACAAGAAATGAAAACCGTTTTTCCAGGAGAATGTAAGTCAAGAAAGCGAGGAGTAGAAGGCCTCATCGATTCTGTCAGTTTTGTATTTGATAATTCAGGCATTGAGAAGGTCGTAAAAAATAAGTTTACAGGCTTCACTACAATTGGGGAAAGTTCAAATACAGGCAAAAACAGCTGCTTTTGAGTTCATATGAAACAGAACATAGGCAGAGATTTGCTTTGCGTTTGGTGCATTGCTCACAGATCCGACTTAGCTATGTCGGATTTGGAATCATCAGTAATCGAAGTTTAGCATTGGAAATCAAATATAAAATCTCTAGCAACATTTCATGAGCTGTTGCTCTATACTTTGAAGAACTTGAAAAAAATAGCTGCAACAGAAATTCAAACTGCCTTTCGTTTCCCTGCATATTTTGAAGTGTGGTTCGTAGAATACTTTAAAAACTTAGCAAAAGCAGTATGGCACAATCTTCCTCTTGTGCAAATTCATTCGGAAAAGATTGTGAGTCATCAACCTCTCGACTCATCACTCGCGGGTTCCTCCGATTATAGATGAAACATAGTGAACAACAACGCATGTCATGCCTAATGCTAGATCATCTGAAACACTTTGAAAAACTGAGAAAAGCAGTCTAAGGTCTTAAATTGCACTGTCTGAGAAGTTGAAGTAAGAAATTATAGTAGATGGGTGTTATCTTTCTGGATATGAGGAACAGCTGATGGAAATGAATGAAGGCACTAAGGAATCTGAATGTGATTCAGATATTGAAGAAAATCCTCGAAGACGTAAAGTTAACACCTCATTAGTTTCTAGCTGCAGTGAGAAAAGAAACTGTACTGAGTTGTAAAGAATATATTTCCCAAATTTTAGAAGATCAAATAAGCAACTGGAAAGATATTTTTCTGAAATAGAAGAAGACCAACAGAGGTTGTTAGTATAGATCATTTTGATGTCGAGAACCTTTTTGGTAAAGACAAAGTCGCCTGTTTTACTGATAATGTAATTAAAGGCTTTGTACACAGCTGAAAATCTTTGTACGCAGCTGAGGTCATGTCTTTCTTCATAGATGACCTCATCAACAGCAAGAATCGCTTACTGCCTTAAGTCGTCTCAACCTCACTCTGTTTTCAACAAATTGTTGCAGTCATATGTTTTTTGACACCTCTCAGTGCTGGCACAGAAAGATATGTGTCCATACATACAACGCTTAAATCCAACAAACAGTCGGAACTATCAAGAGAAACTTTAAACTGAATGATGTTCATTGCTCTTAATTGAATTAGAATAGCGTTTTATGATCCAAGACCTGTTGTTGCAATGTTCCTAGAGATCAAAGAAAGAAGCAGAAAGCTTCCAGACAAAGAAACTTATCAGAATCATGATTTTCTCAAAAAATTCTTTGCTAAACTTGCAAAAGCTTAACGGTTGTAATTATTATTGTAGCATTTTGGAAACATTATAAATAAACTGTCAAGTGCGAGTATTACTCGCGCTCAGGGGGTTCCGTACAATAAATATATGAATTATTAACTGCATTATTAAAAGAAATCTGCTAAAGGAATATTAAGACTTTGTAAAAAACTATACAACGTAGGGTTGGGTATAGCTGTATATACTAGAAAAGTATGAATGGGTATAGCATAAAAGTTCAAAGAGATATGAAGCCTAAATAATATCAAATATTGCTATTCTGTATAACTCTTTTTTTAATCTTATCCTAGTCTGTTTACGATGGACTTAAGTCGGTACAGACAATAAAAGTAGAGCTTATTTAAACTTAATTTGTCATTTCATAAAATTAAATTCAGAGTAGTAATAATCTTTTCTTTTTACAGCATAGCTAAAACAAAACCCTTGTTCAAAGTTTAAACTTGGCATTGTGCTAAGCACGCTTCGAAAGGAGGTCGCAAAGTTGCAACGCCGTCTTGGTCCATGCCGCGTTTTCCAGATAGTTTTTTAATTCACTGCTAAGTTAACGGGAGGCTTATTAAGAGATCAACTCAATGCAAACTAGTCTCGAATCCCATAGTATTTATGTGATTAATTCTAATTAAATTAGTTTGTTTTTAACAATTTGACGTTTATTGCTTTTATACTGCTACTGGACATTGCATTACGTAAATATATAATTAAAAGTTGTCATCTGGGCTTTAAAAGCCGATAGTACATAGAATACTCCGCCCTCGCCATTATGTATGTCCAAACCGTCAGTGTCTTTAAGGGATAATATCTTCGCTAATTACGGACGATTGTTTTCGAAAAGCATTATCAATAATGCTTTTATACTTCTGCTACAATATGTACTCTCAGCGCTCCTCAACACCTTTGCTGAATGCCCGCAAATCGAAATTTGTATGTAACGTAAAAATGTGCTTTTCTCAAAAACTATGCGACCTAGGGTAATCGCTATAGTTTTCCTGCAAGGTTTAAATTAACGTCTACTATCTCTATTTTTTTCATAACTGAAACTCTCTATTTCATTCTGAAATAGAGATTGGGGGGGGGGGGGGGGTATATATTTTTGCACTACATTTTCGACGATATCTCTGAAAATATCATACCGAAAATTTTTAAAAATATATTTTTGAGTGCAGCGTTACAAAACCTTTTACACGATACCCCGCACGACGTATAAATAAAAGATTTTTTTTCAAGTAACTTTATTAGCCCCTCTACATTTTTTCTAATTATTTTCCTAATTTTATTATTAAATGTTTGTGAATGTTTAATAATCTGTAAATATGTGGGTCAATAGTCTTTATTACTTCCCCAATTTCAACTTTCCACGTTCCATAGTTTACGAGTAAAATGGTTGTGACAGAAAGACAGACAGACACAGGGGTGATCTTATAACACTGTACAACAGTGGTTTTGTCCTAGAACTAAAATTAGTTGATTCAAGATCAGTTTTTGGAGCTGATTCCGAATATGCTTTCCGTTTATCTCTAGGTGGTCCAGGTTTTGAGAAATTTGCATATTTAAATTTATGCAAATTTAAGCTTTTTGTGCTATTTTATGCAAATTTTAGATACAATATATGTCACATCTAATTACGTTATCTAGATAATAACTACTTGACTATTTTCTTCAGATAAATGTCACGATTTGCATATTCTTAACATTTTTTTTATCAGTTATTAAGCCTAATTTGCATATTTTTCAATGGTGTAATGTTTACATTACTATCAACTTTAAAATAGTACCCACAGAATAGACGTAATGTTTTTTTAGACTAGATTTTTATGCTGATTTCAAATCTGCAGTCTGTTTTCTTATGTCATGTCTAGTTTTTGAGTAAGATGAATTTCTACTTTTGCACGGCATTAACACAGGTTTGATATAAGATGCTTTTTAGGGATGTGTAATTCATTGGCAAAAAGGTGAACAGGGTCAGATTCATATCAGAGACATAAACAAAAAATTATATAATCGGTAAAAAAATAAGTAGTATAATCTATCCTAACTAGTTGAAGTTTATCATACAAAGTATCATAAAAAGCTATTTCTGGCTTTTTTGACGAAAAACTAAAATTTCACTTTTTTCAAAAACTAGACGTGATAGAAGAAAACAGATACAAGATTTGAAATGAGCTCAAAAAACTTGTTTAGAAACATATTAGCGTACTCGTGCGGCAAAAATATTTGAACGCCAAGAAACATTATTAGAAAAACGTGAAAAATATGCAAATTAGGTACAATATTTCACACTCGCATGTCAGTATAATCTCAGAAACAATGTTTTTGTGAAGTAAATTAGGTAGTAATCATAACATAAAACAAAAAATCCTGTCTGATATTGCTTTATACCTTAAATTTGCAAATAACTGTATAAAATTTACTAAATTTGCATAAATTGAAATATGCAAATATCTCTCGAACTTGACGTGCTGGAGTAAATCTAGATTCGGAATCAGCATAAAAAACAACTAATTTCTGTTTTAGGACAGAGCAAATGTTCAAATTTGTTGACCAGTGTAATGGTTCCGTTTTTACTTTTTAAGCACTGAGCCCTAAAATTAATTAATTTTTAATTTTTAAAACGTAAAGACCAAAATAGTTTTTCTTGCCTATTTAATTCAGCTATTTGCATAAAACAGTCCTTTTTTATAAAAATCTTAAACCATTGTCATTATTGTTGTAGCATTTTGGAAATATTTTACAAATAGAGTTAAAATGGACAAAGATTTTTTAAACACAAAGAGCAAAATCTGTTTCTTTGTATAGTTCCACTCTTTTGTTCGTTTTCGAAAGACGTGCGCAGTACTCTGAGACGATTCTACTAGCCAAAGGGGTGTTACGCTGACAAGGAGAGGGTCCGAGGTCGGTATCACCGAATGCGATGAACATTTGTGTTTCGATAGAGTATAGTTAGAACTAGAACATAAATATATGACAGCCATAAAGCGCACCCCCCAGGGGGTTTTGAGAAAATAAGTTGCAAAGTTTAAGCCACAGTCTATAATCGGATAAATTTCCTTCTTTGGCAAGCGGCTCCGTGGAGTGGTCGGCAGCATGCTGGATTTGAGTTTTTTCTACCCGGGTTCAAACCCAGCTCGGACTTGTTTTTCGGAACGAAAATTTTTATCAATCATTTTCGAACCGCAATTGAAAAAATATGTATAATAACTGAAATTTACGAAAAATATGAATTAAATGTATGTTTTGTTGCATATAAGTGCTTTTTCTAACTACAAAAATTTGCATGTTTAAATATATAATGAAAAAAACCCCGCATATTTATATGTCTATAGACCAGAATTTTTTTGTTATTTAAAATTATTTACAGTAATTTCAATGAATAATCGACTATTTTTTACAGAGAAATAAATTAAAACACGTGATATAAATGCGTAAATGATTCTTTTATTTTAATTTTGTTTCTATATGAAAGTATTTCGAATATTTGATGATTTTTTTTAATACCCTTTTTAAAATTCTTAATATGACTTTTTTTTTTATTTCGGATTTTTTGTTTTGTAATTATTACCTACGTAATAACTATTTTCCGCAGTTCAGTATCTTTTTAGAACTTATTTTTAAGCACAAAGACAGTTATTTTAGCTATACTCATAAGAATCCAAGATTTAAAAAAATCAAAAGTTAAAAAGCTAGTTGGTAAAAAATGATACATTTATTTCTCTGTGAAAAATAGTAGCTTATTTATGTAAATAACAGTAAATAAATTTTAAAATTAGCTTAATTTTATGGTCTATAAAAGTTCCAATTGCCTTTTTTTAGTTTATTATTATTATTATTTATTTATTTTGTCTTTACTTTTCATTAAATATATAAACATGCAAAGATCCGCACTTAAAATTGTATTTATATAATTAAAATGCATTATATAAAATATAAAACAAGAAAAAAATGATTTCCAAAAGAAATTACTACGTAGACACTTATTCTAATTAAAAATCAAGAATCCCAGACTTTAAAAAATCATATTAAAAATACAAAAATACATATTTTTAATAAATCATGAAATATTTGAATGAGGAAACAAAATGAAAATAATATATTTGTTCACTTATTTTAATTTATTTCTCTGTTAAAAATTGTAGATATTCGTTGAAATAACTGTAAATAGTTTTAAATAACAACAAAGAATTTCTGGTCTATAGACATATAAATATGCGGGTATTTTTTTTCTTTCTTTTCATTATATATTTAAACATGCAAAACTTCGTAGTTAAAAAAGCACTTATATGCTACAAAACATACATTTAATTCATATTTTTCATAAATTTCAATTATTATACATATTTTCTCAATTGCGGTTCGAAAATGATTGATAAAAATTTTCGTTCCGAAAAACAAGTCCGATCCGGGTTTGAACCCGGGAAGAAAAAACTCAAATCCAGCATGCTGCCGACCACTCACGGAGCCGCTTGCCAAAGAAGGAAATTTATCCTATTATAAAATGTAGCTTAAACTTTGCGACTTATTTTCCCAAGACCCCGTCGGGGGTTGCGCTTTATGACTGTCATATATTTATGTACTAACTATACTCTATCGAAACACAAATGTTCATCGCATTCGGTGACACCAACCTCGGAACCTCTCCTTGTGAGATGGGTATTTTCCGAAGTTCTACATAGGCGTTCACTTGTTCGTTCTCACTTAAGATTGGCGCTCAGCCAAACGCAGCTAAACAAACTGCGCTCAACCCTATTTTGATAACATCAAAGCTCAAAGCAGACCTGACGCATGTGCAAAAGCGCAGAGAGTTTTGCTTTCCGAAAAGAAACAGTACAGTAGCATGTGAAAGTCAAAACACGTTTAACTACTACAATTATTTTTGATTTGGCATTTAAACATATTTTACATTTATTATTTGGCATGGAAACATATTATAAAATTTAACATATATATATCTTTAATTTCATGTTTTTAAACATGAAGAGGAGAATCTGTTTTGATTCATTCCACTTTGTGTCTGAAACTATAGTTACGGTACTATTTCACTAAAAAAAAAAAATTTAATGGTGCACTTCAAATTTACTTTTCAATTTCAGAATTTATTCGGGCTTCAATTGCCTAATTAGTCTCATTATGGTTATGAACAAAAGCAAAGTGTATAATCTAATAAAAGATAAACAACATTTTAACATGAATTTAGAAGAAAACTTTCTTACATTAAGTTTTAATTTATACGAATTTGGTAGGTTAAATATGTTTGGTTCATTACTAACATAACGATTAACAATTAGTCTGAACTGAGAATGTAACCTTTCTTTAACGTTAGCTAGCTATAAATGAGGCGGTTTACATGATTCAATGAAGATTTTGTAGTTTATAACTAGTGGTTAACCAAACCAACAACAGAAGAAGTACAATAGACATAACTAAGGTATAGAAGTTTGCCAGACAGTCGATATTGTTATTTGGTTTGCGGTTATCGGGGTGGGGGGGGGGGGGGAATGGGTAATTTATGGACATTTGCTTGAGACAACAGGCCAAACCTATTGTCGCCCAGTGAAAATTCCTTAAAATATGCTCTGCAAATACAAAACAGAAAGTTTACAGTTAGTTTTTATATTTCCAAGATCTGCTTGAAAATATGCAAACATACAATCAAATTCAGACCTCGCTTTATAAAAGCCGACCAATGAATGCAATATGATTACTATTTTAATATATTTTTTTTTTTTTATGAATTATCGTAAATGTCTTAAGTTAAATCGTGAAACTTTGATAAAACATATTGTTCGGAGGAAGGGAATTAAAGGCGAAGGAATTAGGGAGAATAATTAGTTTTGAAAAATGGAACAATTTCCAACTCTGCAACTTGTCAGTAGTGTCTTCCATACCCCCCCCCCCCCAAAAAAAAAAAAAAAAAAACCCTCCTATTTCATTTAAAAGGTCCAGTGTTCGCACACAGTGTTGCGGGCTACTTTTTTATAAATCAGATTCTTGATTGGCGCCACTTTTTTGAAATGGTAAAATGCGCCTTATTTAATGCCATATTAAGGCGAAAACAAAGGGAATTTTACCGTTTCAAAAAGGCGGTGCCAAACAAGAAATCTGAATTTAAAAAAAAGTAACCCACTGGCAACACTGTTCGCACATCATAAACAAATGCATACAAAAAAAAAAAAAAAAAAAAAAAAAAAAAAAAACCTGCTTTAAAATTAATATGGGTAATTAATAAATTCTGATACTTCAAAGATAAAGAAATAAAGATAATTTGAAACTCTTCAAAGCTTTAATTCTGTCAGTATATATATATATTTAAGTATTGCGCGGCAGCGCAATACTTATTTATATTTCCAGTGTCACTTCTCAATGTTAATCATATATATATATATATATATATATATATATATATATATATATATATATATATATATATTTCGTGCAAAGGGTTTGTTGATGCTGACAATGATTCATTATTTCACGTCTTTTTTCATTTGTTAAATTGTTTTAGTTACAAATTGTTTTACAAAATATTTCAAATATTTATGATTTCCTACATATATTTCGTTATTTACTTGTTCTTTTTATGAATTCGCCTTCGTGTTGATTTTCCTTTCGCCAATTTTGAATATTTTAATTTTTTAATACTTCATATATAGGTGATTACGATATAGGTTTATTAAAGTAGAAAAAATTCATTAATGATTAGTTAAATTAATAATAGTTGATCCAGATTTATTGTGTATAATGTCAGGGTAATGTATTGATACTCAATTTATTAATTTTTATTTTTTAAAAAAAGATGATGAATTGTAATATTATATGATGGTTTTATAGTATATGTATATTTCTTTTCTTTTTTTTTTTTGCCTCTTCCGTTTGGAATATCTACAGCTTTATACCTACTATACTACCTTTTTTTTATTTTGTTTAAGCGATTTTCTCATTATATTACATTTAACATTACATTTAACCAAAAAATTAATTTTAGGAAAAAGATTTTCAAAAAGTCAACAAAGCTTTTGATTACTTTGAAAGATATACTATGAATTGGGCCAGTCCTCCATCAACTCAATTTGATGCTTGATGCGAAAAAAATTGCTATTTAATCTGCCTTTGATTGCCAGTGAATAACTAATTAATGGTAATTGACAGTTAAGATAAAGTGGCTCTTCTATTTGCTGCCTATTGCCATTTCACAGCATCTTTACTACGGCTTTGACCAGTGGAGTATTGAGGGGGTGGGCTGATGGGGCTCCAGCCCGCTCCGAAATTAGTGGAAAATATCAAGTTTAATTACGAAAGTTTAGAAAAATGTAATGAAACCTGTTAAGATGAAATTCAAAAGGAAAGGCATGTATGCTCCAAAATGAGAGTACTAGAATGTGTTGAAGGAGGTGAGGGGGTAGAGTGAGAACGCTCTTAAATAATTTTAAATTTGCTGTTTACTTCGGTTTTATTTACTATTTATTGAGATACATTTTAGTAGATAATTTTCAGTATTCTGTTTTCAAAAATGTGTTACAACCATGGAGTTATACTTGTGAAGGCGAAAACCTGCCTAAAACAAAAAAATTTCCATTTCTGAGCGATTCGATCTTAGCAGGTTTGATTGTATAATAGATGCGTTACCTGCTATGATAAAAATCTGTTTAAAGTGGAATTTTCCCCATTTCTTGTGATTCCCTCTTAGAAACTTTTGCTATATCTCAGCCCCCTCCGAAATGATAAGTAGATGCGTCCCTGCTTTGACGCAGGCTGGTATAAAATATATATAATATATATATATAGAGTAAATTCTGCCTAAAGCGGACTCTGTGTAAGCCAGAAATCTATCTACCGCGGAAAATTCTTCAAGTCCCGGCGAACCCAATAGAAAATTACATTAATTCATGCTGCATAAGACGGAATCTGTCTAACACAGAAACGGAAAGGATTTTAAGGTCCCGCCGAAACCAAAATTTTGCATAAGGCGGAAAAAAGGATATTTTAAAAATGAAAGGCATTTCGTTTATCAAACTTTAAAACTGTTAAGTCAAATGCTCAATGTCAGGATGTTAGTTAAATTCCGTCTTTGAAAAAGAAAAAGTTAATTCAAAAGAAAAGAAACCGTTTGAATCTTAATGAATTCTTGCTTATGCAATTTTTCCCTATATACAAAATTGCATTTAAAAATTATTATTTCTAGTAGAATGCAAATTTATGAAAATATATATTTTCTAAAGTACAATATATTATATTTTAAAGTTGTACTCAAATTCAAAATAATAGCGTTCTGTCTCATTCTCGAAGTTTATTTTTTTTGTGTGTAAACTTCGAATTCGCATGTATTACAGCAGTACTAAGAAATTGAATAGCGTTTCTCATTTATCTATAAAGACAAAGGATATTTCAGAATTTCAGTTTTCAATCGATTTTCGAATCAGGAAAATCAATGAAAGATAGTCAAAGATCAAGATTTTTTTTTTTTTTTTGGGGGGGGGGGAAGGGGAGCTTTTTTGCATAAGCCGGAATATTTTCTACCACGGAAATTTTTCTCAGTCCCAACCGATTCCGCGTTAGACAGAGTTTACTGTATATATATATATATATATATATATGTATTCGTTTAAGGATATTCTCAAACCCAAATTCGCTATTGTCTGACCCATTTTCAAATTTATTTTTATTCGTAAACGTATTCCAAACGAAGTGCAAAAATAAATCGAATAGTGATTCCCATTTTTCAATCAACGAAAGGCTTTTTTAACATATGGCGTCAAAGTTGCTGCTTTGAATCGATTTTTGAGGCAGAACAATTGGACAAAGGTTACTATCATAGAGCAACGCACATTTGTTATAACTCCATTTATACATTTATAGAAAAACGAAAACAGCTAGCATTACCAAATAACCATGTCTGCAGATTTCTTATCTTTACCTATAAAAAAATGCGTACATGAAATAAATGTATCGGAAAATGTCACGTTGTTAAGTGGGAAAACTTTTTTCTTTTTTTTTTTCCCCCCGAACAAGCCTTAATGATATTTAGAATATATTACATCATTTAATTCAATCGGAAAAAGCTTTCAAAATGTAAAAATAAATGTTTAACCAGAGGCGTAGCTACCGTGGAGCAATTTGGAACGAATTACTAAAACACTTCCATAATTTTTTAACAAACTTCCGCTGCTAAATAAGATAATGATTCAATAGATTGCAAGTCTGTATATCTATATATGGAAACTTTGTCTACATGAATGTACGAAATAAAAAGTAATTTTTTGTAAAAAAGTAAAATGTGCATGAAAAAAAAAAACTGAAAAAAAAAACATAACATTCTCTTGGAGTAAAAATTAATATAAGATCTGATCTTGTATTCATGAATGTGGAATATTACTTTAGAGAAACTTCTGCTATTTTTATTGAATGACAGTGAGTTAGTCATAGGAATTAATATTAGCATCCTCAAACTTTGAACTCATCTAAGTTTACTAAAATGTAAGAAAAAGCATACAATGGGTCCCCTTTTCGGCGCTACCTTGACCAAAGGAAAGAAATAATGTCAAAAGCGGGTTTTATAAATGAAAAATTTAAAGTGGATACAATTTTTAATATGAAAATAACCCCTATTTCAAAATTTGGTTTCAATTTAAAACATTAAACACAACTTCCAGTTGTACGGTACTTTTCGCATCTCTCTGGAACAGTTTGGCGATTAAAAAGTATTGAGATATTTTCTATTTTTTAACGGCTATAGAAAACACTATTTTATCAGGAAGGGGGAAAAAATGTAGCTCCGACATAATACACCAGGAATGAATTCCTGTCTCAGTCCAAACCTGCATTTAAAAGAATAGCCCGAGTATTGTAAAGGAAATTCGCCCTACACTGTATAAACCTGTATTAAGACATACTACTCCCCCCACCCACACCCACACCCCCAAAAAATTAAATAAAATAGAATAGAATAAAAATAAAGATAATAATAAATAATATTAAAAATATTAAAACTAATGTTAAAACAAGAAAGAAAAATCATGCGTTAAGCATAGATTATGAAATACTTTCCAACACTTCCTGAATGCTTTAACAAAACTTCGTTATTTAGGGAAATAAGGTAAATAGATAACTAAGTAAAAATTTCTAAAATGCATAAAACATTTGAAAAACTGATTTCAGCAGTTACCATCCATAGCCAAATATGTATTCAAATTCTTTTGGAGGGCCCTGTATTTGATCTGTTGGTTGATTTATATACTATATAATGGGAAAATTTAGTTTAGCAAGAAAATGCATAACAGTTTGAAATTTCTCTTTCAGTAATTTATACTAATAGATAGATACATACTTGAATATTTTTGTGCAGCCCTGTAGTTTACCAAGTAAACTTTATTACACGCCACCATTTAGCTAAAATTTTATTCAAACTAAAACACTTTTAAAACTACTGAAATCACATTTCCAGAAATTATCATACATAAACGTATCCGATTTTTTGCGTGGCCCTGTGTATCATTTTATCTATATTCTACAAACATTTCTTAGTAAACTAAATGCAGTTCAGCGTATAAATGAATAACTCATTTAAAAGCCATTTTTAAGCAATTTAAGCTCATGCTCAGTAATCCTTACGAAATTTTTCTGTAGATGAACAGAAACCCTGTACATGAACTACAGCATTTATACACACTATATATAGTATGCATAAATATAGTGAAACTTAAAAAGCATATCATAATTAAAAATGCATTGCCAGCAATCATTGCTAATATACAGTAATTCTGATACAATATAGTATCAATTTCATTATTGAAATCGTTTAACATATTTAAAATACACCGCGAATAATTCCCCCCTCCCCTATATCATTTTGTAACTGAATTTTTTGTGTGGCCCTGTAAATGAATGATAACTATTCTTTGTACCGAATATTATACAGAATGCATATTTTAGTGCCCTTCATAAATATATATCAATTTTATTATGTTTGAAAGCGTGTAACACCATTAAAAATCTTTTGAAACGATTTTTTCCCATTGACCGTAATGTAACTGAATTTTTTTGTGTAGCCCTGTAAATTAATAATAACTATTCTTTGCGACGCTTATTCTACAGAATGCATATTTTAGTGCTCTTCATAAATGTATATCAATTTTACTATGTTTGAAAAGGTGTAACACCATTAAAAATCATTTGAAACGATTTTTTCCAATTGACCGTAATGTAACTGAATTTTTTTGTGTAGCCCTGTAAATTAATAATAACTATTCTTTGCGACGCTTACTCTACAGAATGCATATTTGAGTGCCCTTCATAAATGTATATCAATTTTACTATGTTTGAAAAGGTGTAACACCATTAAAAATCATTTGAAACGATTTTTTCCCATTGGCCGTAATGTAACGGAAATACTTTTGGCTGTCCCTGTAAATGAACTAAATATGCTACACACATCATTTGAAATAGGGATCGTGCTATGGTAGAGGTCAATAACATCCAAAAATTTTAGACCAATCGGAGTAATTTACTACAGTTAGAGCGCGGACAGACGGATAGACAAAGCGAAGTCATAAACACTTTTCAACTTTGTTGGAAAGTGTTAAAAAGCGTAACACTGGGCGCGCCACTACGTATTTCATGAAAGCTTTTTCAAAAGTCGATTGCCTTGTGTGGAAGTAGAGTTGCCAATAGAACTGATTTTTTTATTCAAAATATGTGACAGAATTTTCGAAAAGTTACCTTCACTTAACTTTATTTAATCGTGTAATGTCTGTCGTTAAATAAAGCAAAAATTAGTCTTCAAAATTTCTGGTAGATCATTTAAAAAAAAATCAGTTACAAGATTTTTCGTTTCCTACGGCCGCATCCACCTTCCGTGCTGCCCAAGCTCTGTAACATATGTTAGTTCTAATTTTCACAGCAAGGGGACGAACTCCGTTCTAGAGAAAACACCTTACCCCTTGCACAACGAAGCCATCGAAAAACATGTTGAATGTGACAAATCCCGTTGTGAACGGCTACATGGAACTCGAGATAGGAAAGCGGTCCCTGGCGGTAACAAGTGGAACTAAAATATGTATGTCTATCGATATCAAGTGGAATGAGTCGAACTCCGTTGTCATCGGGCTCATAGAACCCGAGATACTTTGAAGTGAAAAAAAGTATCTAAAATTATTATTCGAAAATAGTGGTATGTTCATAATTTTACTTTAATGTTATACAGTGTCCTTATTGAGTTACTTATAATGTTTGGAATCAGTCTGTATCATAATATATGTCACGTACACTAATTGCGATATTTAATCAAAAGTGATCCCCCTTTCCATCCACACAAATTTAACAAATACAGCCCGAAAACAGGCTAGTCACTATCGTAAAAGTTCTTCATCGATTTTTACGAAAATTACATATTCAGAATCAGCGTTAAAAAATAAGCACAGATAAATAAATTTTAAATCTATAAATGCAGTATTTGAAAAAACTTACTGGCCGCAAAAGCATCACGCTATCACCTGCACACTATTACATTCTCGGTTACATTCTCAAACACCTACTGTCTACTCATTGTCTCTGAAATAAGATAAATATGTTTTGAAATCGATTTTTAACGGATATTTTAATTTTTTGTTGGAAGTTTTGACATTTTTTTAGAAATTCTGAAAGAGCTCTTAAGGTCCGAATTAGACATATCATTTTTGCCATGGAGCATATTAGCGTCTTTTTGTAGTCACGCGGTGCTTTTCATCTTTAATAGCTGTAAAAGAAAACGAACGGACATCCTCCAGGAGGAAAACATTTCCTTCAAGTCAATCTAACCTTCTTATCTCATACCCATTGTTGAATCGCCCCTTCCTTTTATAAACAAACCACAGACGGATGGAGAGGAATAGGTTTCTTGGAAGTGTTGAATGATAGCAAAACAAGCGTTTAAACGCAGCCTTAGCCAAGTTTTTATCCCCAGGGAATAAAAGCCTTTCTCCCGTTTATTTTCGTAGCAGACCGTTTATACGTTTCTCATTTATACGCCTTTTAAATTTATACGTCGTGTAAGTGCGGTCCGGATTCATCCCCATGTATTTTAATGTTGTAAGGTTTCGTTTATACGACACATAATATCGGTTATACGTCGTTTCTTTCATTCTGTAACTGATTTTCTCTGAATTTTTTCTCCCAGCGTCGTTCTTTTTTTAATTTTCTGCTAGCAATATTTGGGAAAAGATGAAATGCAAATAGCATGTGTGGCTTGTACATGAGTTCTTTTAAGTTTGTGGAACTTGTGGAGGGGGTGGGAGGAGAAGAACGGACAGTGGGCAAACTGCATTAACATTAACGCACTTAGAACATTTATTGTTTCTCACAATACCAGTGAGAAACTTTCCTTGAACGAACTTAGCTCCATACATAATACTTTTCTTAAGTCTCAAAGTAAAAATGCACAAAGACTTGTTTAATTAAAATCTGTTTTTATGTTCGATAATGGAATAAAAAAAGTGTTATTCAAGGTGTGCAACTGATATAAGGTTTGATAATTCTCACTTTTATTTTTCAATTTTTGAAATGATTATTTAATATATATATATATATATATATATTAAACAATCGAAAATGGTAGCAAAATTAAATTTGTGTAATTTCAGCATTATATTTCTACAGTCAAAGATTTTACACCGTAGGCGACTACAATTTCAATTGTACGTCTTTCTCAGATATAAGTCGTTTTAGAACAGTCCGCTGAAAGACGTACTGGAATTACGATTCCATTCAAAAACTACTTAGAATGCTCTTGCATTTCCTTATATCATCTAGCCATCTTTCGCAGAGAAAAATGGTTATTTTCTCTTAGTCATTCGGATAGCCGGTACGTGATGTCATAAACAAGGTTCGCCCTCATAAGAAAAAGTAATTCATTGTCGAAAAGTTTCTGTTTTAGATTATGGATTTCTCCAGGTAGTTTTTGGTGAGTTTAAGAGGCTACTTCAGTCAAATGAAAAGGCGCATTCGCTAATGTTAATCCTATGGAAGAAATTTATAAAGATATCTCGGTCGCATTTCAATATTTTAAAATGATTTTTTTTTGCATTGAATAGTTGAGATCAATCTGTATGCAGGCCGTTTTTTATTTTTTCGATTTTGATTGCAGATTTTTTTTTATGAGGATGCTTTCAGTTTCGAAACCGGTTTCGAAAATGAAAGTGTCCTAATTAAAAATACCTGTAAACAAAATTGAAAAAGTAAACAACGTTCTTTCTACAGATCGATTTCAACTATTCAATGCAAAAAAAATCATTTTAAAATATTGAAATGCTACCGAGATATCTTTATAAATTCCTTCCATAGGATTAGCATTGGCGAACGGGTCTTTTCGTTTGACTGAAGTAGCCTCTTAAAGAAAGGTTTCACCGCCCTACGCATTGATGTTGTCTTTACTATAGTTTCCACCGTGATGATTGGTGATGACCGGTCGAATCTTTTGAAGGTTAATGGCAAATTTCTGGGCTTAGCCAAAATTAAGGGCAGGTTGCTCTTACATTGGTTTCCCTATGCTGATTTTTGACCAGTATTCAGGGGTTTAGAGTGAGATATTGTAGATTTCTCACAAGACAATGGAAGTTCACCCTCAACATTTTCCACCAATTGACGGAAAAGTATTTGAATTCGTTTGTGTGTTGTATATTACCTTAAAATATTTTTACATGCTACATATTAAGCTAAAGTTTAATCGAGGGAAAAAACGTTTAAAATTACTAAAATCCCACTTCCAGAAATTATCATCTATAGGCGCCCATGTATCCGCATTTCTTTGCGTGACCCTGTATACGATTTTTTTATATTATACAAACATGTCTTATTATGCTAGTTCAATTTAAAAAACCAAAATTCGATTAAAAAACCCGTTTAACAATTTACGCTTATAAACAGTAATGCTTACGAATTATTTAAATTGCATATGATTTATAGTAATTATCGCGAAAAAATGTAGTTTAAAGGGTGTGACATCGTGTTTTCGACACACAAAGGCCTGGAGGCAATCAACAAATATTTCCGGGCAGTACATCGCTTTAAAGTACAGCCTTTTGTTGAAAGGAATTCGTGGAGAGGATAACGAAGTAGTAGTAAGAAAATGACAGTTCTGTGACAGCCGGGAGACCGTCCCACATCCGGTGCATCCTCCGGTGCAACACCCTCGTGCCTCACCGCACCACCGCCTCTCACCCATAGAAACCGATTCGAACGCCCCTAGCGGAAAATGGAAAATTTTTCATGAAAAAAAGGTTAATTTTCTACTATAACATGAGTGGTGAACGTTAGATTTACTAGATTATCATACTATAAGATGAAGATTAAATTTATATTTGAATTTTGAATGATCAACACCTTAACGAGTATTATTAATTAAGCAAAACAATGAAAAATATCAATTTTTAAGGAAAAAGAGTGATTTCTTTTGATTTTTTTCAACTCTAAGATCAGAATATCAACTTAAAAAAAAGGAAAGTTAAGCACATATTTTAGTTATGAACAGCCATCACCTTAATGAGTATTATTAATTAAGCAAAACAATGAAAAATATAAATTTTTGTGGAAAAAGACCGATTTCTTTAGATTTTTTCAACTATAACATCAGAATATCAACTTAAAAGAGGAAAATTAAACATACATTTCAGTTTTTTAATGATCAGCAAAATAATGAATATTAATAATTAAGCAAAATAATATAAATGTTTAGGAAAAAACTGATTTCTTATGAATTTTTCAACTATAGCACGAGAAATATCAACTTCTAAGAGGAGAGTTAAACTTATAAATTAATTTTTAACAACAAAACCTTAATAAGTATCCTTAATTAATCAAAAGAAATATCAATTTTCAAGAAAAAGATGAATTTTTACGCAAATTTTCAACTTTGAAATACATTTGTTTATATACTGTTACAAGATACTAATTATATTGTTAAACTTTACATATTTTTAAAAGCTTGAATGTCTTTATATCGTGTTCATATTTATTAATAAGTTAAATTAAGTCATTAGTATCTGGTAACAATATATTAACAAATGTATTTCAAAGTTGAAAATTTGCGTAAAAAAATTATCTATTTCTTGAAAATATTTCTTTTATTTAAGTAAGGATACTTATTAAGGTGATGGTTGTTCAAAAACTAAAATATAAGTTTAACTCTCCTCTTAGAATTTGATATTTCTCGTGCTATAATTGAAAAATTCATAAGAAATCAGCTTTTTTCCTTAAAAAATTATGATTTCCATTTCTTTGCTTAATTATTAATATTCATTATTTTGCTGATCATACAAAAAACTGAAATGTATGTTTAACTTTCCTCTGTTAAGTTGATATTCTGATCTTATAGTTGAAAAAATCTAAAACAATCAGTCTTTTTCCTTAAAAAGTTGATATTTTCCATTGTTTAGCTTAATTAATAAGTCATTAACTCTCTATTCGATTTGCCTGTATTTTCCCGTTTCCGTAAAACAACTTAAATCGGTTGTAAATCGGACAAAAATAATTTTAACGGAATTGAATTTTAAGATGAATGTCAAATAAAGGGGCAAGAAGTGTATATTAGAAACAAAGAGGGAAAGAAAATTTAAATTAACATTAGTTTTATAGAAAAATTTATGAAAATGCAGGAAATCTCTGAAATCGCTCAGAGGGATAAGGTGATGGTTGTTCAAAAAGTACAATTAAAGTTGATATCCTCATCTTATAGTTGAAATAGGGTAGATGTACCAGTTTTGGCCACATTTAGAGAAAATTTGAAATAGAAATTTTACATTTCTTGATCGATTGAAGCATATTAAATCATAATAACATCATTCTTTAGTAAATTTAATTGCCTTTCTGTTAACTATAATGACTTTCTACAGAATATTTTAGGTTGTGAGTAATAACTCATCAAGTAATTTATTCCAATTTGTACCAGTTTTGGCCACCCCTACACCAGTTTTGGCCATCTCTATGCACCAGTTTTGGCCACTCCAATATCATGTAGTTTAACAAACATTTTAATTGATAATAATTAAAAATAAAGCATTTTTATGCAACATTTCTTTTACCACACATATATTTCTTTGCTGTATTAAGAGAATTTTACAAATTTCTTTATGAATTGATAAAAACATCAAATAAAATAGACATATTGATTTTAACTAAAAATTTCAATTAAAAAACAAAAAATATATTTAAATTTGATTAATAAAAGGGATAACAGTGCCTATAGGACATAAAGATTAACTATTTAATCAGTTTTATAATTATTCATGGATTGTGGCTTGTTTAGAACACTTGAATCTTCATCAAAGAGTTATATTTCTTGAAAGCATTTTCTGATTTTTCTTTGATTTTCATCAAAAAGTTATGAAATAATCTTTTGATTTATATTAGCTTGTGCCTTATTTAAATACCTTGCTTCTTTGCAAGTTATTTTAGGGTGTGATTTCAAAAGCAAATCATACCATTTCATACCTGGTTTTCCATCTTGAAATGGAGTTTCTATCTTGCCGGCTACAATTTTCTGGGCAGAATCTTAAAAGTTATTCCATTTTTATAGAAAATAGTATTCTAACAACATCTAAAATCCACTTTTCGAATTGATTTTTAACTTCAATTCCTAGTACCTAGATCTACTACTTGAGATTCAACATTATTAGAGAAAAGTGGTGTCTGTCCTGCAAACTTGTGATGTAAAGCAAGAACGGGTTACTCCAAAACTTTGCTAGCTTGTAGTGCTGGCATTACATTTTGAATGGCCTTAATTTTACTTCCTATCTTAGAGCAGTGTTCCCTCTAGTCCATTTTTGAATAGCACAGAATCTCTTTTAAACTTGGTAAAAGGAATCTTTTTTTAAATAATGTAAAATACATTCTTACTTGTATTTAGATATCTCTAGTAAAGATTTTCACAATATTTAGTATTTCTAAATCCGTGTGCCTGAAATATTGCAAAAATTATGGAACTTCTTCATTTCTTTAGGGAAAATACAAGCAATTAAATCATGCTATAATTTTATTGAACTTTTTAATTTATAAGTTGTAAAATCTTTCAAAATTTATGTTTTAGTTTATCACATCTAAACATTACATATCGCCTCCCCTTTTGTTTTATCAATACTAAACACAATACTATATTTTCTTTAGCAATATCATTCTTTAGTGACTAGCACAATGTCCTTCTTTCTAAAGTGAATTATCTATTGGACAGAGAATAACAAAATCTCTTTTATAAGAACTGCCATTAGCCTTGCTTTTTTTTATTATTATTATTGAAGCCATTACTATATAAAACAAAATTAAATTGATTTTTCCAGATGTTCTTAAATTTATTAAATGGCCAAAATTCCCTCTATAATGAATCACGTGGCCAAAAGTGGAACATAATGTTGTACCCTTTTTGGCCACCCCCATGGCCATAACTGGTACATATAGCAAATTTAATGCACCAGTTTTGGCCACCCCCCATTAAACTGTTAAAATAATTAAATTAAATGTAAAATTGCAGTAGAGAGAAAGCTTACCTCATAAAACCTAACAGCAATTTGTTTCAGAACAAATAGAACCCAATAAGTGCCTAATGTTGAAACATTCTGAAAACTTGTCAGCTAAGCAAAAATCTTAATACATGTAAGCACACACTACAGTTTCACACATTTATTTTTTTTGCAAGTCATATTTTATCAAAAAATAAACAAATTATATTCTAAATGATAAAAGAGAGTTTGCTTAAAATGTAAGAATGCCTATTATTTGTTAGCATTAATTCACAGGCTAAATATTAGACAAATTGATCCAATGTGGCCAAAACTGGTACAGTGGCCAAAACTGGTGCATCTACCCTATTGTAAAGAAATCAGCCTTTTTCATTCAAAATTGATATTTTTCTTGAATAAAAACATTTTCTGATGTTCTATTGCAGTTTGTGACGTCAAAACCCTTTGTTGTGACCCCAAGTTTGAGGAATGTGAAAGGGTAACAGTGAATGGGATTTCTTGTGGGGTGTAGTCATCTAAGGATTTAAATCTTGCATAACTAGCATCTAAAAGTATGATAAAATCTCAAAGCTTTCATTTTTTTAATTTTTTTTATTGTTTTACTTAATTAATAATATTCGTTAAGGTATTGATCATTCAAAATTAAAATATAAATTTAATCTTCATCTTATAGTATGATAATCTAGTCGATCTAATGTTCACATCTCATGGTATAATAGAAAATTAACCCTTTTTTCATGAAAAAAAATTCCTTTTTCCGATAGGGAGCGTTTAAATCGGTTTCTAGGGGTGGTAGGCGGTCGTGCGGTGAGGCACAAGGGTGCGGAACCGGAAGAGGCACCGGGTGGGGGACAATCCTCCGTTCCTCACCCGGCTGTCCCAGAACTGACATTTTCTTTCTACTCGAAGTTTATCTATTTCCTTTTGAAATGTCCAAGGGTGCACACAAAGTATAAATTTCTACATCTTTGGGAAATTGCGGGGCTTGGAGGAAAGCAAGTGTGCTATCCTGACTAACCAATGAGAGAAGGGTTCTTCAGGCCCATAGCTGGGGCAAGGAAAAAGAGAGAGAGTCAGTGAGTTTTAACGAAGAAAGCTGGACAGTTAGACTACATAGGATTCTGGACAGTGATGTTGTAATGTCTTAATGGTGGATATGGAGTACGATAGTATACACTCGTGTGCAGTGTTTTTTTTTTGCAGAAATTGTTAAGTAAAGTGAGAGTGTCTCACACTTCATTGTAATTTTATTTTTATTTTATCTTAACTTAATCGTTCTAATACAGAACTCAGGAAAGATATCGTGTTATATTCGAACTTTATTTATGTACATGCTAAGAAGAATGAAAGCATCGGCTACTTCACCAGAAGGACATGCCTAACTAAAAGCTCACTTCCAGCAATTATCGCTTAGAAGCATAAAGATAAGGGGAGTTCTACGACCGCAAGAGGTACAGCTGCACACCTGAAGTGCAGCAGTCTCCTACTTTGACGAAATTTTATTTTTTTCGAGATTCTTTGGAAAAATTTGTTTGTTTTGGCAATCCTCTCAAGAAATTTGTTTGTTTTTTTTTTTGTTCCCGAGATCCTTTGAAAAAATTTATGTTTTATACGGGATTTTTTGACAAAATACGCGTTTTTTGCGATCTTTTGACGAAATTTGCACCTTTTTCGCGAACTTTTGACGAAATTTGTGTTTTTTCCGCGATTCTTTGACGAAATTCGCGTTTTTTGCGATCCTTTGAGGAAATTTGCACCTTTTCGCATCTTTTGACGAAATTTGTGTTTTTCCGCGATCCTTTAACTAAATTTGCCTTTTTTTCGCGACCCCTCAAAGAAATTCGAGTTTTTTCTCTGATCTTGGACGAAATTCGCGTATTTCCTTTCGCGTCGATCCTTTTATGAAATTCCCGCTTTTTTATGATATTTTGACGAAATTTGCACCTTTTTCGCGATCTTTTGACGATATTTGTGCTTTTTCCACGATCCTTTGACGAAATTCGCATTTTTTTCGCGATCCCTGAAAGAAATTCCCGTTTTTTCTCTGATCCTTGGACGAAATTCGCAATTTTTGCGATCCTATGAGGAAATTTGCGTTTTCTTGCGATCCTTTGACGAAATTCCCGTTTTTTGCGATCCCTTGACGAAATTCCCGCTTTTTTGTGATCCCTTGACGAAATTCCCGCTTTTTTGTGATCCTTTGACGAAACTTGCACCTTTTTCGCATTCTTTTGACGAAATTTGTGTTTTTTCCGCGATCTTTTGACGGAATTCGCGTTTTTTCTCTGATCCTTGGACAAAATTCGCGTTTTTTGCGATCTTTTGACGAAATTTGCACCTTTTTCGCGATCCTTTGAGGAAATTTGCGGGTTTTTTTGCGATCCTTTGACGAAATTTGCTCCTTTTTCGCATCTTTTGACGAAATTTGTGTTTTTCCGCGATCCTTTGACTAAATTTGCCTTTTTTTCGCGACCCCTCAAAGAAATTCGAGTTCTTTCCCTGATCTTGCACGAAATTCGCGTTTTTTGCTATCCTTTTATGAAATTCCCGCTTTTTTATGATATTTTGACGAAATTTGCACCTTTTTCGCGATCTTTTGCGATCCTATGAGGAAATTTGCTTTTTTTGCGATCCTTTGACGAAATTCCCGTTTTTTGCGATCCTTTGACGAAATTCCCGCTTTTTTGTGATCCTTTGACGAAACTTGCACCTTTTTCGCATTCTTTTGACGAAATTTGTGTTTTTTCCGCGATCTTTTGACGGAATTCGCGTTTTTTCTCTGATCCTTGGACAAAATTCGCGTTTTTTGCGATCTTTTGACGAAATTTGCACCTTTTTCGCGAACCTTTGACGAAATTTGTGTTTTTTCCGCGATGCCTCAAAGAAATTCACGTTTTTTCTCTGATCTTGGACGAAATTCGCTAATTGCGATCCTTTTATGAAATTCCCTCTTTTTGTGATCCTTTGACGAAATTCGCATTTTTTCGCGATACCTGAAAGAAATTAGCGTTTTTTCTCTGATCCTTGGACGAAATTTGCATTTTTTGCGATCCTATGAGGAAATTTGCGTTTTTTTGCGATCCTTTGACGAAATTCCCGTTTTTTGCGATCCCTTGACGAAATTCCCGTTTTTTTGTGATCCTTTGACGAAACTTGCACCTTTTTCGCATTCTTTGGACGGAATTCGCGTTTTTTCTCTGATCCTTGGACAAAATTCGCGTTTTTTGCGATCTTTTGACGAAATTTGCACCTTTTTCGCGAACCTTTGACTAAATTTGTGTTTTTTCCGCGATTCGTTGACGAAATTCGCATTTTTTCGCGATGCCTCAAAGAAATTCACGTTTTTTCTCTGATCTTGGACGAAATTCGCTTTTTTGCGATCCTTTTATGAAATTCCCGCTTTTTTGTGATCCTTTGACGAAATTCCCGCTTTTTTATGATATTTTGACGATATTTGTGTTTTTCCGCGATCCTTTGTCGAAATTCGCATTTTTTCGCGATCCCTGAAAGAAATTCGCGTTTTTTCTCTGATCCTTGGATGAAATTTGTATTTTTTGCGATCATATGAGTAAATTTGCATTTTTTCGTGATCCCTGAAAGAAATTCGCGTTTTTTCTCTGATCCTTGGACGAAATTTGCATTTTTTGCGATCTTATGAGGAAATTTGCATTTTTTTGCGATCCTTTGACGAAATTCCCGTTTTTTGCGATCCCTTGACGAAATTCCCGCTTTTTTTGTGATCCTTTGACGAAACTTGCACCTTTTCGCATTCTTTTGACGAAATTTGTGTTTTTCCGCGATCTTTTGACGAAATTCGCGTTTTTTCTCTGATCCTTGGACAAAATTCGTGTAAACTGGGTAAACGATGCCGAAGACAATGGGACCCACCACAGCAACATTGATTTTATATACAGGGTTTTTATACGAACATGGGACAAAGTGTGAGGGAAGTTAAAGTACACATAAAGAAGCAATTATGGTATAGCAACGTGGGGTCGGAAATGAAAAGTTTCGGCGAAAAACAAGAAATGCGGAGGCAATGAAAACGAGCGTTTTATTGACATGATACTTGCAGTAAGTACTCAAATGTGCCACTGGCAGCATCTAGCAAGTGATTGGCGTACCTTTTCGCAGATTCCAAGTACTTCACGAACATTTGTAGCAACAACTGAAAGTCTTGGAATGAGGTCCTCATCAGAGTCAACTTGTGTTTCTCAACAAAAATTTTATTTATTTATTTTAGTACTTCGTATGTTTCGATATTTTTACAGGTGATGAAAATCGTGTGTACAAAGAGCGTATAAAAATATTGCCCTAAGATTTCAATGTTTAGTTACTTTTAACTTAGTAAATAAAGAGTGTATTCTGGAGGCACGTATAGGGACTCCCAGAAGGGAATTTTTTCGAAAGTGTTAATATTCTTATTTTTTAAAACGTGTTGCATCTCGCGTCGTAGAAAAGAAGGTCTCATAATTGTGTTTCTGTAATGTTGTTCACACCGGAATTTTCGAAAAAAAAATATTTCAAAATAAGGAAAAGCAATTATACAATATTTTCCTACCAAAATTTTATAATTGGCAAATCTTGATTAAAATTAGGTGGCATATAATATATCCCACCGCCCTTCAAGGGATTAGGTGGGTATTTTTAGTTTCTCTGTATCTCTAAAACTAAACTCTATGACAGCTAAGGAAAAATAAAAATAAAAGAGAAAGAAAAAATAGACCCCACGTAATCGAACTTTTTAAATCTTTTGTTAAAAGATTAACAATAATATCTCTTCAAACAGATTGCGGCATTTTAAACTGTGACATTTAATTTAATGAGGACGGTTTGGCCGATGCGCGTTTAGAAAAACGGGTGAAAAGAAGTCGCACTTTCCGATCTTCTCTGCTTGCCTGTTTTGGAATGGCGTTTCTGGCACGTACCGTAAAACTTTTTTTCGACAGACCATTTTTAATTGTGGTTTTTAATTAACAACTCAGCTAATTATATAATAAAAAAAATAAAAAACTCTGAGCCTCAGGTGCAATTAGAACCTACGCGCGGTAGATTTATATAGCCCTCGTACACAGACAGACACACTAGCATCTTTTGTTTATTATTAATTTTTTTTTTTTTTTTTAGTAGCTTAATAACGGATTTGTAGAATGATTAATGTCGCAGGTTTAGTCTTGGCCTTGGTCTTTGAAATAAGGTCGTATGAAAATTGAAACCATGCGTGTGAATATGCTTCTACAATTTTATTATATTCTATTTATTCAGATACAACGTGTCATTTTACGGAAAATAAATATTTTTATTTGAAAAATGCATAAACTTTTACAGAAAAATAAAACAGCACACCTTTACAATAGTAATAATAAACATAATTTATATTTGACCGATTTGTTTGAAGAAAATTCGCGAGCGAGTGTTATTCTAAAGTTGCCAATTGTTACTAATTTTTTTTTTCATAAGTGCTTCAAAATTTTATATTGTGTCAAATTTTTAATTAAAAACTCGCACTTGCATTTTTTTTTTCTGTATTTCGGATTTTTTTTCTTAAAAATAATTTTCGAGAATATTTTAAGATCATCTATTCTTTAGAATTTTTCCAGAAAAAAATAAATCCAAAGCAAAAGTATAAAAATAAATAAATATCGCTATAATGACCTCGAATTAAGCCCCTGGGGCACTCAACCGAGTACCGTTCGTCGATGTCTCAAATTTATTGAATTTAACTTTTAATTTTTTCCGATGGTTATCTTGTGTGATCGGGTCCGCAGCTACCGTTCTATGGTTGTGTATGTGTGTATGTGTGAGGGGTGACCTCCGACGAGTGCGTAGCTTCCTTTTTCACTAAGTAGATTCATTAATTAAATGCTCACTAAGTATTTCATTAATTAAATGCTCAAAAAAGTAAAAAGAGATTTTTTTTTCTCTGTATTTCAGATTACTTTCTTAAGGCGGTTCTCAACTCCCCTGTTCAACACCGCGAAAATTTCTGACACGTTTTTAAACGGAAAGACATAAAATTTGAGGTCTAACTATTGAAGCAATTTAGAACCGAAATGAGTTTTCCATTTTTTGATAAATAAAATACTTGTCGAGTTATGAGTACTTTTGGTCACGTGACGACCATTTTTTTTCTTCTTCCGCGGAATCGCGTTCGGAAATTCGGTTCAAAAGGCCTTGTCATTAATTTCTAAAATATCTTGTTCCTTTACCCCCCCCCCCCCCAAAAAAAAAGTATTTTGATTACATAATTTTTGAATAAGAATACTTGCCAATTTTACGCATTTCCGAAATATGAATTAAAAAATGTGTGAGAAAGTAGTTCTTTGAAACCAGCCTTAATGCTTTTCGAGATTCTTAGTTTATTCTTAAGAATTTTCCAGAAAATACAAGTTTAAAATACCCTAATCAGTATTGAAAAAAAAAGAAAAATCCACGACGCAGCACTGCACAGTAATTAAATATACGTAGAATAATCTGTAACATGATCATCATAAAAATCTATTAATAATAACTGTTTCACACACACACAGATAATAATACTTTGACAGTTACACATTTTATTAGCAACACTAAAAAAAAATTCACAAAGGTGTAAGGAGGGGGGGGGGGGTGCGTATGGAGGTTTCAGAATGCAATTTAAAAAATAAAAATATTAATTCCTCATATCATTTATTTTACATTTTCAAGAGCATCTTATATTTTCAATGCCCCTCCTGAAAATTTCCAGAGAAGGCACACACCTTTCCCGCCTATGGCCGTGAGACATAAATCAAGTTATTTTTACTAAAAGAAAAACATATTTTAAAATTTCGATTAAAAAGAATTAATTTTCGATTAAAAAAATAAAAATAAAATAAAATTCATTAAAGTAATTATTTACAAAACTTGATGATGTCTGCCAAAATATTTATAAAATGTAAGAGATCATAATGAAACTTTGCATATGCATACAAAATACATTACTATAGTAATATAATTTAGTTGCTTCATAAAAGAAAAAAAAAACTAATCATTTCTTTTATAAATATTTCACAGAAGTTTAGAACAGTTCTTCTGGTCAACTAGTCAAAAATTTAATGAAATATGAAATTTCTAAATATATTTAAAATTTAAATTATTGCACACATGGGAAATGTGGGAGGAGGGGGAAAGTGGTTATTTGATTTATCAAAGAGACCAATTTTTTAGAACCTAGAGGGAAGGAATAATTTAGCCAAATAACGTGATAAACACGCCAAAATGAATACCTGACAAACAGTGTGTTGATGATATTTTCCCCTTATCCATGAAAAAATCCCTCTTGGATAACAGCCAGTGCCCCCTAGTTCATGTAGCGATTGTAGGTTGTAGGTATATCTGTACATAAATTCTTTTATAAGCATTTTTAATTTTAATACATAATTTTAAATATGGCGTTTAAAATTATTAGCTTATATATAACTATTTTATATTATTATTAATTTTGTTTAGTATTAATTAAACTTTTTAACAGCCTAGCACATGTGTCAGGTAAAAATTTTGACAGCACGTGTATTAGACACGTCCTTTTTTTAAAAAAAAATTATTATTTTAATGCGTCTTAAAAAAGGTAATTAATTCTTTATTAATAACGATTAAAAACCTCAATTTAAAAATTTAAATTAATTAACTTTTAACAGCCTAACACATGTGTCAGGTAAAAATTTTGAAAGCACGTGTGTTAGCACGTTAATTTTTTTAAAATTATTATTTTAATGTAAAACTACTTAAAAAAAATAATCAATTCTTTATTGATAACGATTAAAACCCCCAATTTAAAAATTTAAATTAATAGACTTTTTTTTTCTTTGCTTAGATCGTTTTGTATAACTTTTGAATTTTAACGTAATAGGATTTTTTAATTTTCTTTTTTTTCAACTGGATGTTTAAAGTTTTAATATTTTAGTTTTAAATCTCGTTATTTCAAACTGATGTATTGTTTCTTAGCTTAAACATAATTTGAAATGTTAAGTTAGTACATATTTCTTAAATTATTATTTTCTAGCTTTAGCGTGATTCGTAAATTTGAAGCACATACATTTTAAAACATATCCTTATTTTAGAAAAATTATAGTTATAAATTTCTAATTGTAAACTGGGCCAGTTAAAAAATGATTTTTTTTTTTTTCAATTGTTTCTGAGGAAGTCGAGTTTTTACTGACTATACAAAATTAATTTTTTTTTATTTCTTTCCCTTTTTTTTTCAGCTGAGAAGAAAAGATATCATTTAAAAGGTTGGTTATTTTTTTTTATTAAAATGTAATTTACAAGCGCGTTGAGACTCTCGCGCTGGATGTATTTTTATTGGAAAAACGGTATGTTTTTATTTCGGACTTTGTTTTTTCCGTAATGTATGCTTAAGCCCCAGAACTTTTGGTTGCAAATAGATGAAAGTCGTGCAAGGGCTTTTGTCTATTTTCATTCGTAAGTGCCAAGGATCATGCATATATTACAACGAAAAAACGGAGTCCAAAACCAAAACATACCGTTATTTCCAATAAAAACACTAGATGGCGCCATCTCTCGAAACCCCCAGTTTTCGCCAATCCTTGGCGAAAAAAAAATCCGAGTTGGCGGGTATACACCGAACGAAAGTCCTCCCAAATTTGTTTTAAATTCATGCATATGAAACCAGGTTAATTTTAAAGAATTTGGAAATGAGGAACATAATTATCTATTAACAAATGCATAGGCAGCGTTGTATGTAAATACAGGAAGATGCAAATTAAAGAATTTACGAATACATCGTTTTATAGAGTTTGGTAGTATTAAAAAGTAACATAGTTAACAAATTAATTTTAGTAGCGTAGTATGTAAATACATGAAAATAGTAACTTACGATTGTATAGCTTTATAAAAGAAACTTCTACAGTTATGAAATAATGTAAAGAAATGTTAAAAAACATCTGAAAAACCATTACGTACCTTTAATTTGTAAATCCCTTATTAATTTCAAATAATCTTTAAAATCATAAGCTGTCGCTGTCGTCTGCTTCTTCAATCTTTTAAAATGGCGGAATACAGAAAAATGAAGCACGTTGATTGGTTGGGTCTAGTATTTTAAAGCCAAGGCCTAGACCACAGAGACCAAGCCTCGCAGACCACGCAGACCCTCCTAAACCACGCTAAACCCACGCCTGGCAGACCTTGTAGACCTGATAAGCCATAGTGTAAACGCAGCATTAATTAATCAAATCCATGATGTAGACCCACTCCATGTTCCTGCCTCCTGAGCTCGCGCGCGTAGCACTCGTGCTTCTTGAACACACTCATGGTTTGGTTTGAACGTTTGAACCAGTTTGAACAGGCTTTTCTTGTGAAAACTTTCAAGTCTTGGCAAGGCAACAGGCAACCGCAACAGATTCTATTTTTTGTAGATTTGCAAATTGTTCTTCGTGTCTTTTTATTTCTCTTTAATTTGTATTTTTCATTTACAGCATAGCGTTAGTATTTCAGTCGAGTCAAATCGAACGAAAGAAGTGTTCGTTAACATTTTTAACAATATATGTAACCGTTCTTTTTGTGTTAAATAATTATTGATTCATGAACGTTACAGTCGGAGTCGGCAGTTACGTTATAGGATGGAATAACCTGATCTGTTCTTTTAAAAAATGAATTTCATAAAAAACACACCCGCCTTTTCTCAAAATTGTAAATGTATTATTAAAAATAATAATTTTGCCATTTATTTTCCGGTATATTTTGTATTCGTCATTATATTTTTCATCTATCAAACTTTCTTGTAGCTAATAGTTTATTCTCGATAGAACTGATTCAAATGAATAAGTACTAGTCTTATAAATATTGTTCATGGTGCTGACCCTTTCAATATCTAATTACAAAATAAATAATAGGTCTCTTGTATTAAATAAAGGTTTACTGTAACTTATAAAACAAATTGCATTACAAATAAACATATTGTTTAATAAACACGATTTGCTTTTCGCTTTCAAAGTGCTTCTCTTTTATTTTGACTGTTATGCTTTCATTTAGACACTATGTGAGGGATACCTTTTTTTTTCTCAGTTTTCCGGATATCATTTAACTGAATCTTGTTTGTGAAGAAATGAAATATTATTAGGGTATTTTCTTTATTATTGAGAAATACTCTGTTGAAACATGCACTTCCACCTTTTTTTTAAATTTTTATTTTGACCATTTCTGAGATCAGCGCAAATTTCTATTTAAATTAGTGTGGAAGGGGAGGATGTCCTCTTTTTACATAGCAATCACGAAAGTCTCTGTGATTTATGTTGAGCCTTTATTTTCATCAGTTGGCTGCAAAACCTCTTCATCAGTCAGGAAAAAAAAAAGATTTTGGCAGCATCAAATCTTCACTAAGACTTTCATTTCATTTTTTCCTACACTTGAATGTCAGGTTTACGATAACCTTGCTTTATTAAAACCTAAAAAGTATAAAAACTTGAGCCGTACCGACTACTCGGTAAATACTCGGTACTCGGCCAATTTGCTGAGTACTCGGTGGAATTTTGGCCGAATACTCGGCCAATACTGAGTAGTTGTAAGAATTTCATTTTTTAAGCATATGAATTTAAAACTGATCTGTAAAAAGTTACTTGAATATCAATGTATAATATATGCAATAATTCATAAAACTTATTTACTCGGTATTTAACAATATGTCTACAAAATATAGAAAAGTTAAGAACAAAAACCCTCATAAAATAATTCCAGATTAAAATTTAGTTTCACATTTATACAAATAAAAATAAGTTCTTTTTAAATATATAGGAAAACAGAAAAGACTTATTTTGAATAAAAAAACTGAAAATACAAAAAATGTTATAAAAAAATTAATTAAAATTATAGTATTTCAAATTATGGTGCAAAAACACCAAACGTTCTACATTATCAGTAGACAGGGCATTTCTTTTACTACTATAAATTTGGCCTGCCTCTGAAAATTTACGTTCAGAATAAACAGTGGTTGAAGGTGCACATAAGAATTTTTTTGCAAGGTTGCACATAATCGGAAAGTTTTTTTTCTCCGCTCCCCCACCATGCAAATGGAGTGCAAGTTTTACATAAGTTTTCTGTTAAGAAAGCCTGTATCTCTTTTTTACCTCTCTTTTTATTTTTAATCAAAAGAAAATAATATAGTTACAAAATAAATATGAAATGTTTTGCATTATTCAATGAATTGTTACAGTAACCAATAAACATTTTTATTTTTGATAGACAGATTTCAGGTATCTGAATAAATTGGAGGGTTGAAGAATGTTTTAATTTTATATTGGTTAATAATTGTACTTGTTATGTGTCAATTCTCCTTTTTTTGTTACTGTTTTGAATTGCAAAAATTGTCTTTAAAAGGTGCACAAATGAATTTCAAATTTAATTAGTTAATTTATATATACTATATATGTATATTATATATATGCACACAGGTATATTTATATATATGTAAACACATATGAACCCCTAAGTTCACATTATGTGCACATCAGTGTTTTTTTTTTCTTATTACACAACTACTCGGTATTCGGCTACTCGGCCAAAGTGCTACTCGGTACACCACTAATAAAAACTGAATCATATTGTTTTATTTTTATGGACATCTAATTAATCCTGCAAAGTGAATGCTTAATTTGATTTTCAACATCTTCAGCCATGTCTTCATTTCAGTGCTAGCAGACATAGGAATTTTTTTCTCGATGGCCAGCTTTCCCAAAACCTCTTCACAAATGTGTAACATGCAAGATATAATTCTTCACCACACCATGTCTATATGAAGGGGTGGTAGACAAAATAAAAGATAAGTACTTTAAAAGTGAAAATGGAAATCATGTTTATTGCATAATATTAGTTTATTTGCAATGAATTTTTATTTAATTCAAACAAAATTTATTATTTTGTAATTAGATATTGAATTTTAATTTTTTGTGATCTGAAGTGCTATCATACGAAAGAAGCCTTTAATGAAGACTTATCAATATTCATTAAAGCAGATACTTGCTTTTGCATACTTTCATTTTTTCTTTGGGAAATACTCAAGTGGTGTCTTGACTAATTCCAGCTGTTTGGATTTTAAATCTGTATTTTTATCATTCTCTTTTTTTTTCACAATTTTATTGAGACCCAATAAGCAAATGAGATTTTTAAAGTCTGGCTGTATCCAAAAAAAGGATTTTTAATACCGATCCAAATATTTACTCTTGATGAAATGTCTGCTTATGGGGTTCTGCATATTGAGTCGATGGATCCAAAATTCTGGATTCTCTTCCTTTTTTTTTTAATTAAACTGCATCCCTAGCTACAAATCTTCCTTTTTGGGTGAAATCTATAACAAATGCTTCACTTGCAGACACCATGTTTGATAAAAAAGACATTTCTGTCAAAGTAACAATGAACAAGGTACACATATCCTGTCTCATGCTGCTCTGGTGTTGAAAAGGCAACTTCGGTCTCTCCTGACTTGCAATTTCATGGGACTTCCTAATGTGTTACAATCACAAAAAACATTTCTTAAACTCAGTTTATTAAAACTCAAATTCTAATAACATAATATTCTTCAATCTGAAACAAAAGGCTATACATTTACATACAAAAACAGAACATATATAATATACATACATACAAGATGGGAAATTGAAAAGAAAAATCTGAGTACAGAAAAGTTGAGTTCTAGCCTTCATACAAAATATTCGTTTCTAAAGAAATCTGAATCGCTATATTCAGAAATACAGTCGAGTCCTGATAAAACATCACACTTACAAAAATTAAACTAAAGTTGTTTGTTTTTTAGCAGAAAGTATCTTTCTTGCTGTGTTGTCTTGCAAGCTTTTCAAAAATAGATGCTGTGCTTTCTGCATAGAAATAATGATCTGTTTTCATCATTTAAATCTTCAGTTTCATCAATTTCTTCTTCCGTAATCATGCGAATTATTGCATTGCTGGTAGTTTCGTCTATGAAGTGATGATAGGTCACATCTTTGGGGCAACATTATCCATTTGAAAAATTAACCAATCGTTATCTCATGTACATTTCATATTTTGTAACTATGAAGTCTACCAACTGTGTTATGTTATCAACACTCTGTCAAAAATTATATCATTTAGAATTCTAAGAACTAGTTTGACATAGTTCGCTGTATTATTCCCCTGTGTTGCCAAATGTTTTCAGAAACAACTAACCCAGTCTTTCCTGTACTCCCACAAGTGGATGAAGTGACATTCCAGATTCTCATAATTGTACTTTTTTACTTCATTCAGAAATATTGATGAATTTTCATTGGTTGAAGTTTCATCGAATGAATATACAACATTTTAAAATAAAAAATACAGCTGATGTCAATGCTATCTTTTTTATTACACAACCATGACCACATTGCTTTTAGCATGTGGAACTGACATAGTAATAAGGTGGATTTTGGAAATATTTTATTTAACGCATTGCGTTCTTTCATGTCATTATCAGTTAGGACATCTGGACAGCCTTGGCAAAAAATGCATTTTCAGAGAGCATTTCTCTGTAGCATAATAATGTTTCAGTGAAAACATCTTTTTCACTATTGGTTACTATTTCAAGTGGCTCCCCCCCCCCCCCCCCCAAGCTGCTATTGGTGCAACATAGGAATAAAGTATATATATGCCTTTGTTTGTCCATGCTACCTGAAGCATCCAGCATGACTAAGTCACCTGATTGTCTAATTTACCATTAATGGTTAATAGCTACCTCAAATTAAGCGTAGCTCAGATTAGTGGGACTCTACTGTATATGAAAACAAGATACCTGACTATAACTTGCAATTAACTCATTAAAAAGTACGAAATAATAATTTTTATAGCATGATTTTTTTTTTGTCTGCACATGTTCTATCAAACAGGAACATTGCCAAATATTAACAAAAATCAGTTTGATGATTATACAGGAATAGGAACAGGACGATGCATTCTATGGGATTCCTAGTTGCGAAGCAACTCCACACCCGAGCTATAAGTAGTTGTTGAGCACACCATAAGGGGGCCGTAGAAGAGTCCAATTTATTAAGATGTTTTTGCTTTAAATTGAAAGAGAGGAAGTGTCTTTACCTCGGCCAAAAGAGCAGACTCTCACCGCTGTACACACAAACTGAAGTGAACACCTGGAGAGCCAAGGATGAAATGAGTATGGGGACTTTGACTTCGAGCTATGGTTTGACCTAAGGCTTGTAGCCGAATCTTCACAGTCGATACGGGTACACCAGAGTTTTGTTGGCTTAGAAGACCGAGCCAATTTTGTTCAGTTTTAAAATCGAAAACATTTTTATATATTTAAAGAAAGCTTGTTTTAAAAAGATTTTGACTTTAAGCTTTTTTTTTTTTAATTGCTTCTTTTATTTTGTAAATGCTTAAGATTAATAATCCAATTTAAATTTTGAATGAAATGGTTATTGCCTAGATTAAAATAACATTAATGCACATTAACTTGTTATATATACAAAAAAATCTGCACTTTTCTGTTTTTTTTCTTATAAAAAAAAACCTAACTAATGCTTTAAGCTCTCAAAAGTAAGAGAAAATAAAACGATTTTAAGTAAGAGAAAAAATGTACATCTCAGGTGAGCTTAACCCTTTCACCGTCTGACACTGGTTGAGTTTTCTCCCCAAAAAACATTCTTGTCAATAAATGCTATTTCATTCAGCGAGACGTGTTCTGAGATGACCAGATGTCTCCTAAATTTTCAGAGCAACTTTTTCTTTCCCCCAACTTTTTCAGTGCGGAGCTCACATGCTTTGTTTGGAGGGCGGGTACAAATACAATGACTGTCTGTAAGAGGAAGGATTAATATATTGCACTGAGTGTGTCAAAAGTTTATTTTCATACGCTTGAGACCACCTAGATTTGCTTATGTTTTCTATTGAAGCTGTGTTTGTGCTTTGGCTTAGACTTACAGGTTCAAAGGAGTATTTTTTGAATTATATGGGAACGGTTTTTACATTCACAAAATTTATCACGTAATTTTATTTGTGTATTAGAAATACGGCAAATGTTTTTTTTTAAGTTTTTACACTTTTTATTTGCAGAAATGAAATTGCATATTACGTAGCGAAAAATAGCATTTTTGCTCATGGTTAAATCTTTAGAGATTAATTATTAAATCTTTTAAAATACAAAGAGGTTAAATAAAAAAATAAGATAGTCTAGTCCTCCCCCCCCCCCCCCAAAAAAAAAGCTTATAAAAACCGGTGCACTGTTTTGTAAACTGTAAAAAAGGCAACAGTGAAAATAATAATAATAATTATAATTATGTGAAAGTAAAACTATATGCATAAATATTGAAAGCTTTTCATTATCTTTATTTTTACTACATAGGAGAGGGCAGAGTTAAAAGGTGGGGCGGGGGGTCACAGAAAATGAGTCAAAATTTTTAGATCTGCCCCAAGAAAACGCTATTTAGGCAACATGCAACATAAATAAAAATGTTTCTTCATAGATATTTAAAAATAAATTAGGGATGTAAAGTTATTTGTTATAATATTTCTAAATAAATAAATAAAATAAAATTGCCCATTCAACAACTAGAAACTTTGTAAACATAAGAGCATGACAACTGCAGGCATGACTGTAAATAATCTGGGACTGAATTTTTTTTCTCATTTTTCGACATATAATTACATTTTGAGTTATATGCAAAGGTTAAAGTTTCTGATTAAGAGCACCGGCCAATTCCATATGTTTATGAACAAAACTGAATTCAGGAATGTGTCCGAAAAAAGCCTATTTGGATTCCTATTTATTTCAAAGATTATGCTATTTCTGTATTGGCAAGCGGGGCATTTGTCCAGAACCCCCCAAAATTAGTATCCCAAGCTTAGAAGTAATTGCGATTTTAGTTCTGTACTTTCTTTCTTCCGTACTTTATTCGAGAAACATCATTATTTTAAAAATATTTGATATCTATATTGTTAAATCTGTTTGAATTATAATAAAATAAATGATTTGATGTAATCATTAGCTTCGTCAGCAAGAGAATCAAAGAAAAAATATTTCTTTTAAAATATTTGTTTTCAATTTCTAAATAATCTCTAATTAAAAATAATTTTTTAAATGTATCTACCTATCTATATTATAAAGGACAAATGTGTCCGTGCGTAACGCTGACGTCAACTTGCGAATGGTAACAGTAGACCAATAATTTTCTTTTTTACAAAAAAAATAAAAAATAATTTTTTTTAAACTTTTAAACATCACACATTTCTAATTTTTACACCGGCGAGACGAGAAAAAAAATGTACTTTGAAATACATTTTGTTGTTGTTGTGCTTAGGTAATTGAAGTGATCTGAATTTAAAAGGACTACAGTAACTAACAGAGTCTCAGGGTTTTTTTTTTTTTTTTTTTTTTTTTTTTTTGGCAATTAACTCATACAAAAGTATTGATTGCTTTTAAGAAATTTCAAAACTTTATTTGAATGCAAAATGGATACTTTTCAAATGCATATGTTTTTTGGTGTTAGGCAACCTAAAAAAATATATTAATAGAAATTTTTTTTATATATATATATTCTGTAACCCAGGAGGTACAGGTTTGATTTCCTAGTTAAAATAAGTGCGCATTATGCTGTATCATTGCAGTTTAATGCAGTAACATAAAGGGTTTTTTTTTTCATTCTCATGATTAAGAGAAGTTAGACCCTTTAACTCAAGGTGTATTTGGCGAAAAATGAAAAAATCTGTTAGCTCTAAAATCATTTACAATGTCATGCGTGCAATCATCATGCTTTTAGGTTTACAAATTAGTCCATGGACGTGTCGGAAAGTTTCTAGTTACTAAATATGGAAAAATATCTTTTTTTTCTCAAATTTCATAATAATGCCTTGCTCCGGCTACAACCCGAGCCAAACACGAAAATTCAATTTCGATTAAAACTGCAACCCGACCCGAAACCGATAAAAAAAATTTCTTCCATCCGAAATCGATAAACTAATTTTCGTCGATTGGTATTTGAGACCTCGAACTTGACATATTTTAACCCAAACGCAAAATAACATAATACATGCGTTTACCAGTAAAGAAAGACAAAGAATGTTGTGCACTGTTGTATAGACAGGGCTGCCCCTGCCGACTATTTTTCTATTCTGTTTGCACTTAAAAAAAAAAAAAACAGATTTTGTATAGTATATTTCTCTTGCAAATGTTCTCAAACAGTATGTCAATAATTTTTGTTTTGAGAAAGAGGTATGAGGTAGAATTTCAAAATTAGACGCATGTGGCAGCCTTCTATTGATAAGTTCTGCGTTTAACCTCTCCGGACAGGGGGCTAGTACAAGAAGACAATATTATTTTGAATACATTATGTAACAAAATGCTATTATTAAATACTTTTAAATAGTGACTAACTCTTTTAGATGTTATTTGATACAAATTTATTTCATTTATGGATATTTTATTGACTTGTTGAATCCGTAAAATATGCAACAAATAAATGTATAACACTATTTGTATATCACTGTAAGCGTATTAAAAGAAAGAAAAATAATATAAAAACAAAACAATTTTAGACATTGATAACGACATCATCGGATGGGGATGGGGGGGGGGGGTTGTCAAATGATAACGTATGATATTGTAGGGGGGCAGGGGGTCCAAATTTAGCAAAATGTTCATAAAGTTATATATGTAATAGCCCCAAAGTAGGAATGGGTATACCAGAAAAGTTCAAAGGGATATGAAGCCTAAATAATATCAAATATTGTTATTCTGTAAAACTCTTTTTATTTTTAATCTTATTCTAATCTGTTTTTTTTTTTGGACAAAGAATAGTTATTTGGCCATACATTGGCTAAAGAAGTTTGCAATTATTTCCCTTTTGACCAGAAATAGTAGAAAATTTGTTTAGAGAATTTCCTATCATTCTAGGCTAAATCTGATAAATTGTGTATGCCTGGAATTTCCCCTCCTCCTTCTCATTTTTATGTGGGTAAGAAAAGATAGGCAAAGATAACGTACAAGGGATTAGCGTATTGCTACTTTTACATTGTAATTGAGGAAAGACCCTACCCTCATTTCTTTTCACCCCAGTAAACTTAACTTACAAGATTTTCTTGAAAACTATTATAAATACGGGTTAGATCTTCTTAAAATACTATACATATAGTGCATTTTTCTTCAGTAAAGCTGACATTGAACAGCTTTAAGCCTGTTAACAGTCATCTACTGTCAAACTCTACAAATAAATAAATAAATATTGTGTCATATATTCAGTTTTCAATTGCCCGAATTCTTTTCTTTTTCTAATACTTCATTTTATATTTTTGGCTGTTTTGAAACTCTGCAACTTTTTTCTGGATCTGTTGCAACTTGAGATGTTTTAAAAATTACAATTTCACAGGAAAGAAAAGGCGGGGAATTGAATGTCAGATTAGAATGTAAGGATTGCATTGCCACAGGGGTGGATTAAAAGGGAGTGAAGTGGATGGAAGAAAATTGACTTAAAATTTACGAACGAATGGCATACTAAAATAATCAAATTAAAGTATTAATAGAATTTTGACAAAAGGAACAAAAAGGATACAAAAGGGAAACTAAAGCTTTAGATGGTGCATTGTATTAATACAAGATTTTTTTTTTCTAGGATACAGTTTTTAAAATTAGCTTTCACATGTTAAGACGCAAGACTAATTTTAAATATTCGCATTGAGATAAAGTGCAATTTTAAAGCAATGCATTTTAAACGCTATGCGTCTGTCTAGACTTTTCTTATGGGATTCTGTTTTTGAGAAATTATAAAGAGCTTTTTAAATTTAATTAAACTTGTGCAAAATTTAGTCACTGTTGTGAATTTGAAATAATCATTATATTCAAGTTTTTTGCTTATACATTTTTAAAAAGCATATAACAAATATGTTTTTTCTTTATATGTGTAAAAGTGACAGGTCAGATGTTACTTTTAAATGATTAAATTTGTAAAAGATTCAAGTAGAAGATGAAAAAGTTTTATGAGAGGTGTATTCTTAAGACAAAGGAATTTTGTGAAGGGATGAAAGAGATCCTTTGCAGTACAACATGTATTGCAATACACGTAAGTTAACTTTTAGTTAACTTAGTGATCTGTATAAACTTTTTTTAAGCAATTTAAATGTAATTTGAAATATTGCAATCGAGAATGTTACTTTCCATGTAATTTAAAAATAATTTGAAATATGTATTATGCACAAGTGCATATTACATTATATGCTCGATATTTATGATATGCAGTTCATGTAGTCTAAATATAATTCAAAATATCAAAAAGAAAATGAAAAAAGATTTTGAGCCTATCACTCTTTATATCTTCTAGTTAACGGTGATAATCTAAACATACACATATAAATGCTTTTTAAAACTTTGTTCATTGTTATATTGTAACTACGTACTCTTTAATTTATTAATCTTTTCCAATTTCAGAAGAAAAAATGAAAACAATGAAGGAGAAATCAATGGATTCATAAAACTAAAAATGCCAACTGAAACATATTTAGCATAACATACTTTGAAAAAATCGAATGTAGTAATAAGTAATAATGAAAATTAACTCTGATAAAAATGCACATTTTTTATTTTTGCTATATTCAAATTCGTGCATAATATATTGAATATTATCAGGGTTCGCACAGATTTACCACTAAATTTTAAAAGCATTTTCAAAGTATTTCACAGCAGAAAAATACTGCAAAATCTGTGAATAAAGGCGGTGGTTGGGAATCCTGTGTTTTAAAAATTAAATGTAAATTTTCTTATCAATAATAGCGGTGCCAGAGTCCTTGGAAATTCCAAGGAGTGTGCGAACCTTGATTATGTATAGAGGAGTGAATTCTCAAGGGGTTTTTTGTTATTGTTAATTTTTCACTGTAATACAAGCTTCAGTGCTTAACACTTCATTTCCCTTGTGTTATACAAGAATTTGAACATTAGAAAAAATGTATTCTTATCAGAATTAGCTTGTGAATTTTATCAGAAATAACACTAAATTTAACTTACATCGTAATACTTTTAACTTTTTTACTATTATTATACTAACTTTCAAATGGAATAATAGCACGATTTCTCATTTAATTTTCTTATTTTACTTATTGAGCTTTTTTTTTCTTCAAAAATAACGTTCAAAAAATTATTCTATTTTATACAAAACATAAAAGGTATTACAAATTGATTAATTATTTTATTTTTCGAAATTTCCTTTGTCCGTAATGTTTCAAATTGCAACAAGTCATATAGTAGAATATATGTGGAATAGAATTAGAAACCGTGGATTTTTTTTTTTTTTTTTAACAGTTCCAGAGTATAAAAATAAAATGTATAAACTTTTATTATATTAGTCTTTTTTATTGAAGGGAAATGATAAACATATGCTTTAAATCTCCGGGTCTTTGCCTCGGACGATGTTCTTCTTAAAAGTAAGAGAATATTGCAAGTTAAATTAAAAAAAATAAACTATTATATGTATTTAAAAAAATCTCAGAATTGTTACAACGGAGAAAAAAGATATATCCTGCTTATACCTCACGAAAATCGATATTAAGATTAAATATAATAGAAAATAATTACATGCCTATAAATTTTATTCTTTGGCTGTGCACACATTATTATTATTATTTTAAATATGCTTTATGTAATATAAAAATTATAAATGATTTTAAAATAGCAACATTTTAATCATTACATAGCTGAAAATTAAGTGTAATAAAAAATCTATTAATAATTCATATTTATTAACATAGCAGGATGTAACTGAAATTATAATATGTAAAACTAATTTCGCATTCTACATTATATTTTTTACATAATTATAAGATAATTTCTTGCTTATAATTTTCGCTTGTCTCCTGTCCTATGAAAAAAAAGTTACATTTATTATTCCAATAGCTTAGGATTATATCAAACAGGATCACTCACTGTAAGGTGAAAAAAACTGAAAATGGGGGGTATTTTAGTGAAGATTAATAGTATCTTTACAATGGAAGAACTTCTTTAAGTTGAGCACAAAGGATTATAGTCAGAACCATTCATACTCGGTCGAACCCACAAGTCAATCAACGAGCTTACAAAAACCAGTGCAGACAAAAATCCGGGCTGAACGGCTCACAGACATAAAATCCCTTCTGACAAAATCCGTGACAAACGGTTCAACGTAAGAAAGTGGAATACGGGAAAATCCGGGCCAACCGGTTAAAGGGTTAATGTCTACTTTTTAAAAAAACACAATTTTAGAAAAAAAAAATTTAATAAAAATTTTACCCCTTTAAAAAGTTGCACTTAACAATAATACTTTACTATGTACTAATTATTGATAGATAGTAATAGTGAATTTAAAATATTACATGTAAATGTGCGTTATACACTTTGCGCCATTATATACAGGCATGAGATTGCAAAAAGATTAAAAAAGAGGAAAAGTGCGTGAAACGGTAAAATGAGAAATTATTTAAAATAGCGCGCGTTTAAGCACATCCTATTTTTAAAATAAGGTTATTTTATTCACAATAAAACTTAATATTTTTGTTTAAATGCTGCTTTATTAAGAAGGGGGGAGGGGGCGGAATTTATGGAAATACTATAAGTAATTCTAAACTGAAAGTTTCTACTTCAAGTTCATAATTCTGATGCAATGTTTTACACAACAATCTTAGGTAGTTGTCCAATTAAAATTTTAACATGCTTTTACTCAAAACATGAGTTAATAAACATGGCAAGCTAATGTTTAACCTGTCACTCAGCAGCAAAAAAAATCTGGTGAAAACAATATTGCAGCAACTTTTTCACTATGTTTTGAAGAAATTCGCGTTTCCCCCGCTATTGTTTGATGAAATTTGACATTTTACGGCGCCCCTTTGACGAAATTTGCAGGTTTTTTCGCGATCTTTTGACGGAATTTGCAGGTTTTTTCGCGATCTTTTGACGGAATTTGCAGGTTTTTTCGCGATCTTTTGACGGAATTTGCGGGTATTTTCGCGATCTTTTGACGGAATTTGCGGGTTTTTTCGCGATCTTTTGACGGAATTTGCGGGTTTTTTCGCGATATTTTGAGGAAATTTGCCGTTTTTTCGCGATCTTTTGGGGGGGGGGAAAATTTGCCGTTTTTCCGCGATCTTTTGACGAAATTTGCTGTTTTTTTCGCGATCTTTTGACAAAATTTGTCGTTTTTTCGCGATCTTTTGACGAAATTTGTCGTTTTTTCGCGATCTTTTGACGAAATTTGTCGTTTTTTCGCGATTTTCTGACGAAATTCGGGTTTTTCCGCGATCCTTTGACGAAATTGGTTTTTTTCGGCGATATAATTTATGTCCGAATTTTCGGATTTATGACCGGTTTCTTTTAATTTTCGTAAATGACTGCCTTAATTTTTCGGAAAATTCGGAACAGAATCAGCCCTGGCGCTTTTTACGCGATATTTTGACGGAATACGCGCTTTTTATGTGATATTTTGACGAAATACAAGCATTTTACGCGATCTTTTGACGAAATGCGCGCTTTTTTTGACAAAATACGCGTTTTTTCGCGATCTTCGGACAAAATTGGTATTTTTCCCGTCAATCCTTTGACAGAGTTTACGTTTATTACGCGATTTTATGTCCGAATTTTCGGATTGATGACGGATTTTTTTTTATTTCGGAAAAAATCACACCTGCAAGAAATGGCACAAAACGCGGAAAATGACAAAAAAGCGGAAAATCGCGGAAGAATCTCATGCCTGTATATATATAATATGCATATAAGATCCTTAACACATAAATCAATAATTAACAATATTAACAATCAATAATAATCAATAATCACATTCTAATCTAATTAAATTTGATTACATTAAAATGGGGAAGCCTGTCCTTTTGCGATTCTCTTGGTATAAACTCCATACCCATTATATTTGTGAGAGTTGGTACTTCACGTGCATGTCCTAATTCTTGTAACAAAACAACTTCATGACCTCCTAACTGGGATCGATAAGTTATGTCACCCTGAAAAAAAAAAGATTACAATGCAGAACATGGTTTATGATTATTCACTGTTTCTGAATTAGATTTATTATAGACATAAAATTAAGCTTACATTTCGTTTACGGGTTAAAAACCCTTCCCTTGGGAAATACTGAGCCACTCTAGCTCTCATTTCAATGGGTTGTCGCTCAGGATCTCTTGCTGGTGCTGGAGATGGAGACTGTTGTGCTTGTGCTAGAGGAGATTGTGATGCTAGAGGAGATTGTGATGCTAGAGGAGATTGTGATGCTAGAGGAGATTGTGATGCTAGAGGAGATTGTGATGCTAGAGGAGATTGTGATGCTAGAGGAGATTGTGGTGCTAGAGGAGATTGTGGTGCTAGAGGAGATTGTGGTGCTATAAAAAAAGTGATATGCCAGGTTTATATAACAACATTTTACAACACAAAGTACAACACACACATAATTTATAAATAAACGGTCAAGTGCGAGTATTACTCGCGCACAGAGGGTTCCGTAGAATAAATATATGAATTTGTAATAGTATTATTAAAAACAACCGTTTCAAAAAGAATTTAAAAACTTTGTATAAAACTATTCAATGTAGGGTTGTGTATACCTGTATATACTAGAAAAGTGTAAATGAATATACCATGAAAGTTCAAAGAAATATGGAACCTAAATAATATCAAATATAGCTATTCTGTATAACTCATTTTTTAATATTATCGTAATCTGTTTATAATGAACTTAATTCGGTACTGACAATAAGCACAGAGCATATTTAAACTTCATTTGGCGTTTCATAGAACTAAATTCAGCACAGTAACAACCTTTCTTTCTACAGTGTAGCTAAAACAAATCCTTTGTCAAACTTTAAATTTGGCAATGTGCTAAGCGCGCTTCGAAAGGAGGTCGCAAATTTACAACGCCGCCTTGCTCCTTGCCGCTTTTTTCCAGATAGATTTTTAATTAACTTTTAAAGCACTCGAAGAGTATTCAGAGATATGTTCGAGACTATTTGATGTATATTATCAGTTTTAAAGTTTCATGAATCAAATGCATTTCATTTTAAAAATATAATTTTTTTCCACCGTATGCAAAACTTTCGGTTAGGTGGGATCTTAAAAACCTCTCCGTTTCCTCGTTAGGCAGATTCCGGCTTAAACAGCATGGATTAATGTTATTTGCTTTGGGTTCGCCGGGACTTGGAAAAATTTCCGCGTCAGACAGATTTCCGGCTTACACAGAGTCCGCCTTAGACAGAATTTACTATATTTATCATCCATGTACTGCACAACTCTTGACCACCAATAATCATCATACATGACCGATACCCAGTCTGATTTTTTCAGTAACTCAGTACATGCATCCTGAGCTAGGTTCTTTATCTTGTACTGGGCATAAAATCTGTATCTTTTCATCAGAATCTTTTTTATCAGAAAAGCAAGAATGCTTCCAAAGGCCTAGAGTGTCCGAGTCTACTGGTTGGGCAAAATGCACTCTATGTATCTGATATCGAAGTAGTGTCTTCCCATTTTTCAATTAATGCAAACTTAGTTATGCATCTCTGAATGCCTGCTTCACTTATGTATTTAACATTTATATTGGGTGCCTCTTTTTCCGCAACTTTAGAAAACTCCATTGATGTATTTATTATGTGCTGCTTGCGCAATATACCAAACCAAACGTTTCTCTTAACTACAGCTCCTAAACCATCAACTGCACCTTTCCCGTGTGCAGTTCCGAAAAAGTTCCAGTCTGCACTAACCCCATGGTAATGCACATTAAGTTTTGCATGTTGTGTCGATTCTAAAATTTTAATTTTTGCTAAGTTTTAAATCAAATTCTGCATTTTGTCCCGTACGTAACAGATTTGTCCTGTACGTAACACATTTTTATTTCTCATGCCCAGCTTCTAAATGAAAATATATAATATTTTAATTGAATAATTTAGGAAGCTAGTTAACCAGTTGAAGAGAAAACAAAAGTCTATTCAAGTGTCATCAATATTATTAGTGAAAAAATTAAAAATAAGCTCAAAATTGTTTCGTACGGGACAAAAAGAAAATAATCATTGAAATTTATTTATAAAATATTTGTTTAACTTTCCTTTTTATTTCATATAATGCTACTGTTAAAAGGGTTTAATGAAACATAAGAACTTTGAAATAAAATAAAATATTTTTTGAGTTACAGTTAAAAATATAATGTCCCGTACGTAACAACTTTTTCTATATGGCTGTAAACAAAATGCTCTAATTTTTGTTTAACTAAAAAAAAAATTATTATTTTGGACAAATTTTAATAAATGATGTATTACACTTAATTTTTTATTAAACTTTATTTTTCAAACTTGTGAAGCTAAATACTGTGGAATGACCCAGTGGGTTTTAGATTTTTTTTCTCCCTCCCAAATAGCTCAACTTAGTGATGGGCGATTTCGATTTTTTTAATCGATTTAATCGATACTATGACCAACTCGATTTAATCGATTCTATAAATTTTTTAATCGATGTCTCTAAAGGTAATGCCATTTTCATTTTCCTTAATATGTGAATTTTAAAGAATGCATTTTCCAAACAAATAATTGAATTTCGGCCCACACCCAGTGTTGAATTCAGGGGGTGGTACCGGAGAACATCCTCCCGGAACATTGAAATGTCCCCCAGGAAGATTTGACTTTTTGCTTAATGAACAAAAGTCTCCCCCCCCCCTCACGGAACTCTAGAATGTCTCTCTCCAGAACAACAGAAATCCCTCCCGGAGAAAAATGTCTGAATTAACTTGCTGAAAACAGCAGCATAGCAGTGCAACCTGTTATATGATTTGCATGAAAACCTAATCAGGAGCAACATATGACAGTGTCTGAATATTAAATTTGATGAAATTTCGTCATTATTTCTTTAGATATGATCCCTAAAATCGTCTAAATCCTGAAAAACGTGTTAAATTCAGGGGGGGGCTCGGGGGGGGGGGTGACATCCCCCCCGAACATTGAAATGTCCCCCCAAAAGGTTTGAGATTTTATGCTTAATGTACAAAAGTCCAACCCCCCTCCCCTCCTCTGAAGACTAGAATGCCCCTCGCTGGAGCCGCAGAAATCCCTCCCGGAGAAAAAATGCTGAATTCAATTCAGCATAGCAACGCCCCCTGTTGGGTGATTTATACCGAAGCCTATTAAGCAACAACTTATGCCAACGTCTAACTGAATGTGAAGTTTGATGAAAATCCGTGCATTAGTTCTTGAGATAGAGCTGTTGCAAAAATCGGGGGAAATGCAGCATAGCAGCGCCACCTACCAGTAAATGTACATCAAAACCTAATCATCAACAACTTACGTCAACATCTAATCGAATCTGAAGTTTGGTAAAAATTAGTGCATTAGTTTTTGAGATAGCGATCATGAAAAATGCAACATAGCAGCGCCACCTGCTGGGCGATTTTCACCAAAAAGTAATCAGCTCCAATTTCTATGAAGGTCTAACTAAATCTAAAGTTTCAACAGATTCCATGCATTAGTTCTTTAAATAGACCGCCCACAATTTTTTTATCAGAGACAAACAAATAGACAGATTAACAGACAGACAATTTATAAAAATAGTCAAATCGTATTCCAGATAAGACCTTCTAAAACTATAAATCCTTCGACAACCGGTAGTTTTTTCCAAGTTTTAACCAATTTTTCACGAATCCAACACTTGTCTTTTTCTAAATACAAAAGAAAGCAGGAAAAAATGAACGAATCGATTCCACACGTAACGTAGAATCAGAAATAGCGAATCGATTCAGTACACATTTCGATGTCGATACACAGTTTCGATGTCGATCTTTTAGATGCGGGGTGAATCGTTTTCAAAGCGATTCTTTAGATGCGGGTAGAGAATCGTTTTGCGGACGATTCTTTAGATCGTTAGAATCGTTATCCTTTAATTTATTTCAATTCAAATCGAATCGCGGTCGATCCACGATTCGGGATCGGGTTGAATCGTTTTTATTTTCCCAATTTTACTGTTTTAGTAGCAGAATTGATGTAAAATTTCGTAGAAGGAGGGATTTTTTTTTTCCTTTCTGGTTACATCAGTGTTGAATGCAGGTAATTTATTACGGGTGGGATTTCTAAGACTCCGGGGAAGAGCGTATTTTAGAAATCCGTAAGGGGAGGGGGAATTGCACATTTGTCATTAAAAAGCATAACATCCTAAAACTTCCGGGGGATTTCAATGTTCCGGGGGAATGTCCCCACCGGACCATCCCCTGAACTCAACACTAGGTTAAATCGTTATACTTTTGTTTAGAAGCCCAGTTATTCGGGTTACTAGTTTATTATGTTGTATTTTTTAAGTTCGTCCCTTTTAATCCCTCTCCCCCCTCCCCCCTTCCTCGCCAATCTTAATTTACAGGGCCGTTCAAAATATGCATGCAATTTTTGAAATGCCACATTCTATTTTATTATAAATCCACATTTTGAAACCTTGACCAAAGATACATTTGAGGTCGCCCCTCTGACCGTTTTGGGACTTACCTGTCCCACCGGGGGGGCATAGTTATTGTTTCATCCAAACCACCTCGTGTAACGTATCGTTGGAAAGCTTTTAATGACCTCTTTTATTTTCTGTCCCTCCCCCCTCCCCCCTAGTTACACGCTCTTGGCACTTTTTAGCTCACAGGCTAAGGCTATCAAAGCCTGAGAGCCTAATGTGCCCGCCGGTTCTGTATGTATGTACGTACGTACGTAACGCGATAACTCTTGATAAAAATATCCGATTTGCTTCAAATTTTTTTTCTAGGCTCATTCTGATAAGGCGCTTCCCTGATTAGTTTTGGGGATTCATTGGTTAAGTATAAAGGGGGGAGGTTGGCTAATCCCCTCTTAACTTAGATAAATGGGTTTTTCATGCAGAATTATCAGATTTTGGTATACCGGTTAATTTTGATAACGAGCTTCTCTGATTAGATTTGAAGGTTCATTGTTATAGTCTAAAAGGGGGAACGGGGGGGAGCTAAAACCACCTAATTTAGATAGATGGGGTTTTCTATCCGATTTGCTTCAAAGTTAGTATACAGATTTATTCTGATAAGGCGCTTCCCTAATTAGATTTGGAAGTTCATTGGTTAAATATAAAGGGGGGGACGGGGGGGTGCTAATACCCCTCTTAAATTTAGATAAATGGGTTTTTCTATCCGATTTGCTGCAAATTTGATACACCGGTTTATTCCGATATGGCACTTCCTTCATTAGATTTGCAGGTTCATTAGTTAAGTATAAAAGGGGGAAAGGGCGGCAAGTCCCCTCCCCTTAATTTAGACAAATGGGTTTTCATGCAGAATTATCCAATTTACCTTAATTTTTTTTTTCTAGATTCATTCTGATAAGGAGCTTTCCTGATTAGATTTGAAGATTCATTGGTTAGGCATAAAGGGGGAAATGGGGGAGCTAATACCCCCCTTAATTTAGCGAAATGGTTTTTTTCATGCTGAATTACCTGATTTACTTCAAATTTGGTATACCAGTTTATCATGTTAAAGAGCTTCCCTGATTAGATTTGGAGGTTCATTAGATAAAGATAAAGGGGGGAAAGGGGGGCTAACCCCCCTTAATTTGGATAAATGGATTTTTCATGCAGAGTTATTCGATTTGCTCCAAATCCGGTTTATTATGTTAAGGAGGTGCTTTGATTAAAATTGGAGGTTTATTGGTTAAGTGTAAAGGGGGGAGGGGGCTAGTCCCCCACTCTTAATTTAGATAAATGGGTTTTCATGCAGAATTATTCGATTTGCTTCAAATTTGATATACCGGTTTATTTCGATATGGAGCTTCCTTCATTAGACTTGGAGGTTCATTGGTTAAGTATAAAAGGGGGAAAGGAGGTCAAGACCTCTCCCCTTAATTTAGATAAATGGATCTTCATGCAGAATTATCTAATTTACTTTAATTTTTTCTCTGTGTTCATTCTGATAAGGACCTTTCCTGATTAGATTTGGAGGTTCAGTAGTTAAGTATAAAGGGGATTACCCCCTTCCCCCCTTAATTCAGCGAAATGTTTTTTCATGCAGATTTGCTATTCTGCGCATTTTTAAGAAGAAAGACGTTTATAGGATTGGTTGAAGGAAATAAGAGAAGAAAGTACATGTTTTCCAGATGAAAAAAAAAATCCTTCCTTCTTTTTTTTTATCTGACCGAGATCTTTCTTAAAAAATAAATTTAAATATAATGTAAATTATTATTAAAATTACATCTTAAAAATAATAATTTTAAAAGTTAAAAAACCTTATTATTCGACTCAAAGGTCTGTAATAGTTTACTTCTGGGCCCCTGACATTGTCTAGGGCCCGGTTCGAGCCTGCTGATTAGCTACGTTTTGGAATTGCTATTTTTGAGCTTATCTGTGTGAACCTGTGAACATCGAAATATCGATTCAAGTATCGATTCTAGAATTTGGGAATCGATTCTTATTGTGATCGATTCTTTTTTTTTCGATGTCGATTTTAATCGATTCTCAAATTTTCCAGAATCGCTCATCACTAGCTCAACTCCCCTCCATTTATAAATGTTGGTAGGGAGACAATAATTTAAAATTCACAAAATTATGACGAATTTTCACAAAAATAAGAAAAACTTCACAATTTCACAAAAACAGGACCCTGTGCAATGCTATTTCTATATAATAATCAAATATATATATTCATAATAATCACCTTCAGGTACTTCAGACGAGCTAGATGCAGTTGAAGAGGAACTAGATGAGGGTGGTTGAGATATGAAGTAGTTTTGCGTCGTCAACCCCATATTGATGTTCAAAACCTCAGGTGCTGGTAGTTTCGCTGGGTTGTCGTGCTGGGTGGTGGGTTCGATTTGAGACATTGGCTCAGCAGTGGGTAAAATACTTGGTGGATCACTTGACGTAACAGCAATAATTTGATTAGAAACAACACTTGGTGGTTCAATCGGAGGGTCATCTTCAAACACTATATTACTAGCACCCGTACCTCTTGATGCAAATTGGTTTAAGACATATTGACAGTCAACTTCAGATCCTGAATCGCTTTGATAACACAATATTGTCATATCTTTTCGACGAAGCAGGTTGTTTCGACGCCGACGGTTCGACGCCAACGTTTCGACGCGTGGTCAGTTCGACGCCGGGGCAGTTCGACGCCATATATTTTTTTCCGTATTTTTATTTATTTTTAGAATAAATATGCAATATGCCTGATATAATATATATATATTTTTGTTATGTATATGAAGCGTGATTCAAATAAATAAGCAATATGACTGATTTTTATTTATTGAATTATCGATTGTTTGCATGCATATTTGAAATAAATATATGTGTGAAAGTGTTCTAGATTTTTTTTTTTTTTGTCCCAGATTAGTGAGAAGCCCCCTCGCCAACGTCAAGGCCCTGGGACATGAGGGAGGTTGTTTTTTTTTATTTATTTATTTCACAAAACAGCATCAAAAAGGCAAAATACAGAAATGGTAAATAAACATATGGTTACAAAAAAGTTATATTGCAGACAAATTTAATTACAGAGTAACAAGATTACACATAAATAAGATTACATCACAAAACTGTTATTATACTAATCCATTGCAAAATTATGCGCCACACCTTTCAGGTATTCCATTATTTCTTGATTTTCAAAATCTTCAACTATTACTTTAATTCTCATATCAGCTCGCAGATACTTATTCCGCTTGTGCGGCGGTTCATCTCCACGTACAAATTGCTCATAACATTGGTCAATTGTTTTTTGAACACGTCTGAGACCATCTATGAATTTCCATAATGTGGGGTGTGAAACACCAAATTCGGACTGTAAACGTCTGTGTGCTGCTTCCGCGAAATTATTGGTGCGTCCTTCGTTATTTAAGGTTCTAGCATAACATGACCACATTTCTGGTTTAAAAATAGGACGACGGCGACGATTATTTCTCTGAATCCTTCCAACATAATAATCTTCAAAGTAATCTAAAATTGGGGTTAACTGATTAGGTAAATTCTCACTCAAAACTTCTAAAGCATTTTCAAGTTCTTCGATAGGCACAAAACTTAACGCAGGAATCATACGTGCATAGAGAGCAAAATCAGCATCGGTATTATATCGTTGCATTAAATTGAATTCTGCTAATTTGCGCTTCATATTTTTCACAAGGTGGAACAAGCACCCTTGAATTTCGGCGTCTGGAAACTTGCTTGAAAAAGTGTTAATTAAGGCAATTTCAAAATCTAAAGAAATTTTTTTCGCCTTAAAAAATGGCCAACTGTCTTGAATCATTTCAAGCATTCGTGTATATGTTTCTTCCGCCTTGTCGGGTAAGAGGGCATAAATGATTGGCAATACAAAACCTCCACGTTCGGCCATAATAACAAAAACCTGGTAAAAATGATGTGGTGCTAGACTAAAAGTTCCATCAACGTAAATTTTTGTTACGAGGTGAATCCAATCGCTGACACTGGCTTTTCCGAAAATTAAAATTCGGTCTTTATCCCCCACTCCCGAATCGGCGATAACAAAATTTTCCTTATTTTCTCCGTAATATTTATAATTTTCTGGCAATTCAATGGAAGCTCTGTCAATTGGTTGCGACGGGAGTGCATTTATGTCTTTTCTACGTCTTTTAATAACTAATCTTACAGCTTCTCTGCTTGGAAACTGTCCTAATGCTCCAACAGACAGCTCTTGCGTTTCTTCAATGCGAATTACTGCGGGAGTTTCTTGTGTTTCACCTGCCCTTCGCTTTATTGATGTTAAAGTGCGGACAACTTCAACACGTGCTGCATTTCCTTCATGAGCATGATTGCGAACAAGTTTTAAAAATTCACTCGTAACTGCATCAGTGTAAATTCTTCCTTTACATTTATTGTTTTTGGAAAATTCAACTTCACAACGCCACGATTTTTTTGCTCCATTTTCTATATATTTATCGAAACAATATAAATATCCATCGTGCTCATACTTTTCTTTACCTCTCTTAGTCATATATTTTCGGCTTTCAGACATTTCTACGGTTGAAAGTGCTAACATTGAATTTAAAAATATCGACAGGCTTCCAAATAGATTACGGGCGCTTTAGAGAAGATAAGAAATGCGCATGCGTTGACAATCGGCAATACTTAACGACAAATCTGAGGCGATTTCATAACCCCCAACTGGAGGAGGGGGGGGGGGTTGCACTTGTCAAAAAAGAGTTAGAGTTATTTACAAGCCTGTAATATGTTTCAAAGAAAGAAGAATAGATAAGGATAAGCTAGTCACAGGCGTCAATGCGAAGTTTCAACCCGTTTCTTCTTATATCGGCAAGGGTTTCTAGGGGAAGCGGTGTTAGCTTTTCTGTGCAACATTTCTTCCCCCCTGAGTGGGAATGTCACGGTTCCTTTGTACATTTACGTGCGCCCTCATTGTCCCCTTTATGGACGCTCCCTATCCCTTTGTCAAGGTGAGGACAAAGGAATTGCATGTGAATTCTAGTTAATACGTTATGGAAGCTGCTTTACTTACACTAAAGGTATTTCCAAATTCTGAACAAATAACGTTAACAGTTTTACTGCGTTTTAGTCTTTAAAATTTACACAACTATTCAAGGATTAAAAATTACAAAACAGGTCTTTATTAAAGAGTTTCATTTAATTAGTACTTTTAAAATGTGGATATTTGTGAATTATATTCCTATAGCAAAAAATAGAATAAAATACATTGTAAAGGAATTTAAAAGTTTTGAAGAAAATAGCTCATTAGCAATTAATTTAAATAAGAATGGGTGTTTTTTAGTAAGAACATAAAAATAAAGATATTTTACATTGTAAACATTTTTTCTTTTCTTTTTTTAACACAGAAAAGTAAAAAAAAAAAAAAAAAAAAAAAAAAAAAAAAATATATATATATATATATATATATATATATATATGCTGTTAGAAAGTCTAAATAAGCTGTGCAAACGTAAATAAAATCGGAAGTTCCTAAGTTTCATAAAAAATATATGGCGTCGAACTGCCCCGGCGTCGAAAAGTACGGCGTCGAACTGACCACGCGTCGAAACGTTGGCGTCGAACAGTTGGCGTCGAAACGTTGGCGTCGAACTGACCTGTACCGCTTTTCGAGGCCTCCCTTTACCCTCTCCTTTAACTTTTTTCCTCGCACCACGGCCAAGCTTAGGGAAATATTTAATACCATCAATAGTTATCTATAAAGTAGAAAATTAAATAATATTTTAACAGAAAATTGAATGAAATAATAATTTAAAGAAATCTAATTTTAGATTTAAATCAAATTATATTTTATAAATATTTAAAATTACAAATATTATAGTTGAAATTAATTACTAGAAAATTTACTTACAGATTTCGGATAGCCAGGTGGCAAATTTCCTTCTAACTTCCTTTTGGGAGCCATATTCGATCACAGATAACTGAAAAATAAAAATATGCTCATTTTTAAAAAAGCAGTAGTGACATTCTTAAATATTTATTTCTTAATTTACTTATAAACTTGTAATTAATAGTTATAAAAAGTTTGAACTAATTTATTTTAAATTAAGTAATTTCTTGTGACCGATTGCAGAGATCGGTGATCTGCTGAATTTCCAAGCCTATTTGATGTAATTTTATCTTTTTTTGCTCGATTGTTTGATGAATTTTGGAATTTTTTTTGCCGCTACAGAATGCTGAAATTAGTGATTTTTTTTAAATTAAAGAAACTCTGTCGTTTGAATAAATTCGCTATTTTTTACTGCAGCTAATAATCTTTTGACGAAATTTCCGTTTTTTTCGCGATCTTTTGACGAAATTTTCGGGTTTTTTCGCGATCTTTTGATGAAATTTGCCTTTTTTTCGCGATCCTTAGAAGAAATTTGCTGCTTTTTTCGCGATTCTTTGAAGAAATTTGAGTTTTTCCACAATTATTTAACAAAATCCGCGTTTTTTCGAGATCCTTTGACGAAATTGGCGCTCATTTCGCGATCCTTTGACGAAATTAGTTTTTTCGCGTTCTTTTGACGAAATTTGCCGGTTTTTTCGCGATCCTTTGAAGAAATTTGCGTTTTTTTTTCGCGATTCTTTGAAGAAATTTGAGTTTTTCCACAATTATTTAACAAAATCCGCGTTTTTTCGAGATCCTTTGACGAAATTGGCGCTCATTTCGCGATCCTTTTGATCCAAAATGCTACTTGTAAATTTGTATTATTATATTATTTTGGAGGTAAAGAGGTAATTAAAACACAGCAAAAAAGAAAGGAAAACATTTTTTGGGGGGAGGTTGCGAAATAATTTAGGTGGTTACTTAAATATGTTACGACAAAATCACAAATCAAGCAGAAATTAAAAAAAAAAAAAAAAAAATCACAGATTTTAAACTGCATGAGATGTAGGGAGGGGGGGTGATCATGATATGAGAGTCAGGAAAGACAGGTAGAGAATAATTTATCTGATAGATTATTTATTGTAACTATAGTGTATTTGTATAGCATATTGTGTATTAAGAAATTTAAAGAGGTACCAGAGGGGGGGGGGGCAAAGGGGGAAGCAGTATTTTTTTTTGGAGAGGGGGGGGGAGGGGATAGATTCTTTTTTTTACAAATCAGAAAGCTGCTAAAATATGGAAAATTCTCACCCCTGTATTTACCTTATTTACTCCTAAATTAATGATAAAAACAGGTTTTAAAATATATATTTTTTTTAATTCTCGATTATTAGCCCCCTCCCAAATTTAACTGCTTTTTCTTTTGAAAAAGGGGGGTGGGCTTACAATCGGGATTTTACGGTAATCAATTTATGAATATACAGAAATAAAAGAAGCTAAAAGACTGTAAATTTATTCCCTCACCCCCGCCCCCTCCCTAAAATTCCTTTAGTCACTAATGAAATTTAGTAGTACCATAACAAAAAAATTAATTTGGATTTCAAATCACATAATTTACTTCCCTTTCAAAAATTGGTGATTTTTCCCCCCTCTATCCCTTTTGTTTTGTTTCACGTCTTTACCACTAAATATCAATATTTTTTCATGAATGTATTTTTAATACATGCTTCAAAACAATTATATTTATGAAACTCCTGAAAATTTTAAAGTGTTTGGATATAATAAGAACTACTTAAAAAAAAAATATATTAAATGACCCGAGGAGGAAAAATGGGAAAAAAATATCTACACTATCCACTTAAAGAGCATACACTTTATTTTAAGACAACACAGACAGTTTGGAAAAATATAAATATTACTGAGCCTTGATACAAGGTTCATTTGGAAACATTTTCATTTAAAAGTATAAATTCTTACAAATTTGAGGTTTATGTAAAATTATTATCAAGGGCCAGGGCCAATGCAGGGCGGGTCAGTTAGTTGTTTTATAAATATAAACATATTTAGGAAGGAAATTTTGAATAATTCACAGATTTATTTGGGAATAATTTATATATATATATATAAATAAAAGAAACATTAAGACAATTTATTTGAAACAGATACATACACAAAATAGTTTAAATTTTAGAAAAATTATCTTATACTAGAATCTTAAACTTACTTAAGAATAAGATTAAACAAACAACAGAAGCAAAATACAGAAAGCACTTATAAAAAATATACCTTTAAAGTTGCACCTTTAGGTCCAACAAGTCGCTGTCTACGTTTTACAAACGTTTTTTTTCTACGAATGATTGACGAAATTGATTTTTTTCGGGGACCATATCGAAATTAGCGATATTTTTATGTCCGAATTTTCGGACTGATGACCTTTTTTTTTTCGGAACCGAATGCCTTAAATTTTTGGAAAATTCGAGACAGAATCACCCCTGCTACTTTCTTTTCTTACGTTCGGGAGAATCGCCGATTTGGACGCCGTAAATTCCGAACGAATTTCACCCCTTTCCTCCCTGGCATCGATCTTTCAACCATTGCGTTTGGCGAGTGGTGCCCATTGAGTTTGGCGAGTGAGGACAATAAAGTTAATCGCCACCTTTTAAGTGTTACTATGTGTAATATACACATGTAATATACACATATTATGTGTAATATACACTAGTGATGCAACGAATAGTGATTTGGCCGAATAACCGAATATTCGGCCAAGTCACAGCCGAATATTCGGCCGCCGAATAATGAACTTATTTTTGCTTAAAAACAAAATATAGTATGCACTATATGCACAATTCTTGTATATTTCCCAATTAAAATGTATTGTTTTCTTTAAAAAAATTATTTATATACAAATTTTTAATTTTTTAAAGCATTATTTTACTCTGAAAAAATATCCGGCTATATTCGGCCTAAAAATTTCCTCAATAATACAATTCAGCCCTAGCAGAGAAGCCTTTTCTTATTACAAGAAATATAAGTGAACAATCACGCTTTGGAAAAATTAGAAAATCAAAACCAACAAATTTAACAAAGAACAAAAATGTTAATATATATAAATATTTTTGCATGAAAAGAATTAACATTAATTAAAAAATTGCAGAATGATTATGAAAACAGTTTTACATTTACCAGACGGTTGAGATTAGACAGAGAAGATGGTAAAGCACTTATATGCCCAAAATAACTGCTAGACTCGCACAGGAGCTGAATGCTAAAATAAAAAATGCAGCCATGTAAATAAAAAAAATATATGTATGCACATAAAAAAAATTATTACACATGAAAAAAATCTGAATGATTAAAAAAAAAAAAACTATTTATTTAAAATTAAAATCAGACCCCCCTCCCACTAAGATAAAATACTGAATGGCAACCAAGAGTTGTAAGTTTCCAAAGTAATTTGTCTTCATACGTTACCAATTCTTGTAAAAAATCTTGCTAAATTTGTGTACTGTAAAAATGGATACTTTTTCATTATACCAACCAACAGCATGCCACCATCATGACCACATAAGAGATTTTATTGCAAACATTGTGGCTCCCTATGTATATATATTTTATTATTATATTCATCACTGGAGCAATAATGTTAAAGTACGCCAACAGCGATAACGAAAAATGTTCAAATATGATTGGAAATTGCTGTTAAATTTGTGGGTTTTTATTAATTAAAAATTAACTATAAGTTATTCCGATTCCGGATTACTTTAGTTGCCTCGGCCGTGTTAAACACATGTACAACATGTAAACATTTCACAATTCTGGCTTCCAAATTGTGGATTTGTATAGAATTACAGTCAGACAATTTTCATTTTTATATATTAGATAACTTACATTTTTTGCTGACGCTAAGATGGATTTTACCATTTGACCATTACATGATTAGGAGGCAGCAATAAAATTGTTTCATGGTTATGGAATAATATACAAAGAAAGGGGGGGTTTTTTTGCGAGATGCGGGCTATGAACACAACACCGTAAATCTCAAATATAATTTTGTTGACCCTAACAGTGGACGTCATAACCAGTCTGTTGATAGATTATGGAGCATTGCAAAATGGTATAATAAAAGACATCATGACACTGCTCGTTATTAGTATTTACAATCCTCTCATAATGTTCGTGTGGCGACGTCTTTGTTCAGCAAATGAAATGTTTACTGCAATGCCAAGAGACATTTACATTTTCATGCATAATATTTGTTTCTTTTAACCTCTTAATTCTCACTCCCGGGATATTCATGGGCTGAGTCTTATTTAGATTGTTTGATTCCCACCAGTTTTATAGAACAGTGTAATTGGCTTTATTATGGTATCATTTTACCTGTCATTAAATAAGGTGAACATTTTTTTTTTTCAAAAAAGTGGTGCCAATAAGCAATTTAAATTTTTAAACCGTAATTTAATGCGACCGTTAAGGGGTTAAGCATATGTTTTTATTGATGTAATAAAACAGTTTGTGAAAGTCTAATTTTCTCTTAAGAATAATTAAGAATACTTTCGAACCAACAATTTTTGTTAATTTTTATGTTGTTGGTATAATGTAAAGTACCAAAAAATTTTATGATGTTATTTTATTTTAAATAAAGTTGTTACAATGAAGACAAATTCTGGAACTTTGTTATTTTTTAGGATGGTGGGAGTAGCTTTTTACTTTAAAATAATCTATGTGTTACAGTAAGGGACCCGTTATCCGGAATGCTCCGAAAACCAGAATGCAAAAATGATAACCGAAAAATAGTTTTGTTTCAAAAATGTAAAACTAAAGATGTATTTTATGTCAAGCATGAGATACAGCAATCAGATGTACACTCATCCATTAGTGATACAATTTGAGGTCATCTGCGATATATTATTTATGATGTGGTGTGATTGAGCATGAACTCGGACAATTCTGAGTAATTCTAAAAGTTTACTTTCTTTTTGCTTTAAGTATCATTAGAAAAAAAATAATAAATTTATGCAAAACTCAAGAAAAAGTGTAAATTAATATATAATAAAATTTTAAGTAATAAACAGGGAGCAGGACTTTATTAGTTAACTACCCTATCTCATAAAGTTTCTTAGATGACGCAGCATCTTTATTAAAAAAAGATTGAAATGTTTAGAGACAGTTACAATTTTATGCATGGTTTAAATTGAGTTTTAGTATAGAATATTTATTTACTTTAAGCATGTATTTGTTTTGATTGAATAAAAGAGTTTGTGAAATGTAATTTTCAAATGATCACTTTTGCAACAGCGTCAATAACTTTCAAATGTTTCGTTTCGTGTAATCTATTACATTTTGTGTTGTTGTTTTCTGGTGTTCATTTAAACCCTGAAAAGTTGATTTTAAAATGTTTTATTTAACTTTTTATAACAACAACATTTTTATGTTTTTGTCAATTTAAATTTGTACGGTTAGTTGTACTTTTTATCAATCATTCTATTTCTTGCAACTTTTCAAAAGTTATGGAAAGCTTATAATGTTTAAAATTTTTTAATTATATAGTATTAATCAGATTACAGTCAATTTATGTCAAAAATTGACCCACAAAAGTTTTTTAAAGCAATCTGCATGATTTATTAAATCTCTATAAATGTAAATATATTAGATGAAATCTTCAAAACTTGAACGGCAAACAACTTTATGGAACCATAGATTCATTGTAGTACTTTTCTGATTTACTGTCACCATTTTTGCCAAACGTAATACTAATAGTTTGCACCAAATGAAACATTTGAAAGAAAAATTGGCGTTGTTACGAAAGTGATCATTTGAAAATTTTAGTCTTTCACAAACTCTTTTCGTCACATAAACTTTATGAGATAGGGTGGTAAATAAGTTCTATGCTGTGTTTTATTATTTAAAATTGTGTTATATAGTAATTCTACATTAATATAGTATATGTATAATGGTGCTTTAAGCAAAAAAGAAAGTAAATTTTTAGAATTATTTGATATTGACCGAGTACATTGTAAAAATGTGGTCGAGTACAGACATTTTTTATGAAATTAGGAAAGTGAAAACTTGCACCTTTTTTTTCATCTAAATTATAAAAATAGAAGAATTTCATTCAAAAAATTTTCGAACGAATCTTCATTAAAATTAAGCGGGATAAAATATATACAACCCTTCAAAGGGTTAAGCAGTGGTGTATACCAAGTAGTATTTTGGCAAAGTACCGAGTAATTAGTATAAAAAAGAATAACTGATTCGCATATGATGCCAGCTCAAAGTAACACAGCCCTTTGAGCAGGCACGATCCATGGGGAGGTGCAAAATAATGTGAATACAACTTTTATGGCAGTTTTCGCGGGAAATACAAACAAACGGAAACATGTCCTGTCATCTATAGAAGGGATGGGGGTGGAATCACCCCCTCTCCCGCCCAAAAAAAAGTATCTTCGAAAAACACGAATTTCACCAAAAGATCACGAAATAAACGTGGGAACCCCCCCTCGCGAAAAAAAACCCCGAGAATTTCATCGCAAGATCGAAACCACCACCCCACAAATTTTGTAAAGGGATCGCGGAAAAACGGCAATTTCGTCAAAGAATTGGTTAAAACCTCGAATTTCGTCAAAGGATTGGTTAAAAAACTGAAAAAACACAAATTTCGCCATAAGCTACGAAAAGCCGCGTACTTAGAGCCGGTAGACGATCCCCCTACCAGCCTCCTCCTCTGTTGTAGCCTTTCAGAAAATATGCTGTGAATTTCAGTATTATTTTCTTTTTACTCAGAATGACCGTTGCTTTGATTATATGTCGCTAGGTATCGCCCCCCCCCCCCCCCCCAAAAAAAAAACGATTCTCTGAATCCACCCCTGCCTATGAGTGTGTGTTTATACAAACTTTCATCTTGAGTCATATTTTTAAATAATAATCACAAATAAATAATTGTTAAATAATATATATTTTTAAAACTAACTTCAGTTTGAAATTTAAGTTATTGTCATCTTTTGAAGACCATTTTTTAAAATTCAGAGATTTTGTAACATTATTTAAAAATTATGGAAAAAAAAAAAAAGAAATTAGCCAGATAAGTACAGTTAACCAATATTTAATTAAAACTCATTTTTAAAATCATTCTCATTCTAATGCTTGAAATCTGTCTATTAAAAATGATTATTGCTTGCTATAACAATTTATTGAATAATGTAAAACATTTCATAGTCTTTTTTTGCTTAAAAAATTGTATTGGGTTTACCGTTTCTTTTCATTTTATTATATGTACAGCTACAAAGCAGTGCTTGCAGCGAAAGCATTTTTTCTAAGGCAAGCCAAATTTACAATAATAAAAGTAATGCCCTATATCCTGAAAATGTAGAACAATTCATGTTAAAGAAAATATTGCATTTATTGTATTTTCTATCTCTACAAACTGTTTCTTTACCCAAATTCATAATTTTTATTTGTATAAATAAAAAACTAAATTAATTTTAAATAGTTGTGAGTCTAGGCCAATTTGGATGGCCACGGCGCCTGGTGGCACTTTTTAAATAATTTGTGCACCCATCGGCCCTTTTTAAGTATTTTACATATCCGGGACCCTTTTTGACGCACCCTTTCAAGTTTTAATCGGTCACAGATAAATCAATGTAGAAATTTGTTAGTTTCTGGAAAAAGCCGTGAAATTCATCTATCGATCGCATATAAAAACCCGTGAATTTTGCTGATAAGTATGTCATGGGGAAATCCATAAATTGACAAATTGTTCACTGGAAAATATTCTGAATTTCGTTAATCCTTCTTGGGAAAAGCAAAAAATTTGATCATCAGTCAAAGGAAAAAAATTCTGAAGTTTTTGGCTATCAATCGCCAAAAAAATAAAATTTTAAATTTGTCAGTTGGTCATGAAATAAAAAAATCAAAACTCACCTGTCGACTGCGGAAAAAAAAAATGTGGCTTTCATCGATCGTTGGAAAAAAAAAAAAAATCCATGATTTGTGCCAATTAAGGAGAAAAATCATACAAATTGGCAGTTTTACATAATCAGGGGACCTTACTGCCCTTTTTGACACGACCTTTCAAGTTTCAATCGGTCATGCATGAAAAAATTTAGAAATTTGTTAGTCAGTTTCTAGAAAAGCCGTGAAATTTATCTATCAATCACATGTAAAAGGCTGCGAATTTTGCTAATTAGTATGTCATAGGGAAAAAGCCGTTAATGGACAAATTGTTCTCTGAAAAAATATTCTGAAATTCGTCAGTCTCTTGGGAAAATCACATAATTTGACAGTCAGTCACAGGGAATTGAAGAAAAAGAACTGATTTTTTGCCAATTAAGGAGAAAAATCGTAAAACAATGTCCTCTAGTGTGTAATTCTAATTTTAAGGCAATATAGATTAGAAACTAAAATATATTGCACTTAACATGAAAACTTAATCAAACAATGTTCTAAAAATGCATTTATACTTTTTTTCTGGTTTTTTTTTTTTTCACTTAGAACAAAATTGAAGATGAACTAATTGAAAACCGTAACCATTTGCTTTATACACTTATAAAAAAACTAACTATAGGATTCAGCCTCAAGATCAAGTATCGAATAATACAAAAAAGTTTTTTTAATTGAAAAATTTTAACATAAATGTAAGTATAAAATGTCTTATTTTGTATTTCCTAACATGTTGTATAGTTTAATTTTAAACTCAACTGAACCAAAACTTGAGAAAAGATTATTTTCTAATGAAGCTGTATATAACTGCTTATTTAAATTAGTCAGTTTATCTTTCAATGGTTGTTCTGAATTAATTATGTCCCACATAGTTATTAGTTCAACATTTAAAAATAAAAGCTTCAAATCCAAAGCTTGAAAAATATATTTTTCTATTTTGGCTAAAAAAGTCACATCCAGAAGAGACAAAACTTCTTTATCAGATTCACACAGTCAATAACAGTTGAAAATTTATTTCATTTACACTGAAATATTACAAACTACAACTGAAAATATCAAAAATATCTTGCACACATTCATATTTTGAAAATAAATAAGTATATGAAAATATCAAAAATTTGATATTTTGAAAATGTATATCGGTTATCATGATATATATCCATTGATATATATATTAATGAACCCTGGCTGTATATAAATGATTATCTAAATTACATTTTATCTTTCAATGGCTGTTCTGAATTAACTGTCTCACATAATTTGGAAAAGATTTATTTTCTTCTTTTCCTAAAAAAGTCGCTGCCAGATGCAAAAGTTCATTATCTACTAAATGTCACAGTCAATAACAGGTAGAAATTCATTTACACTTGCTTTGAATGTAAAAAATATAAAAATTATCTTGCTTAGTGATATTTTGAAAATAAATATCAAATATACAAAATATCAATCATCTTGATATTTTGAAAATAAATCTCAAGAATTTGAAAATATCGAAAATATCAAATTTCTTGATATTTTAAAAATAAATATCGGATATATATCAAGATATATACCATGATATATATCCATTGATATATATCAACGAACCCTGTCTAGCAGGAAAAAATTGCCCCCCCCTCCCCCAGGAGCCACAAAAATCCCTCCTGTAGAAAAGTATGAATTCAACACTGCCAAATGAATACATGGCAAATTGGCCGAGTATTCGATACAGCTGTATTAAGCAATAAAATAAGTAATGCTATAAACAAATGTGCAAATAACGATTTTCTGCACCTGAATAAGCTTAGGACTCTATAAATTCTAAATAAATGTAATGAACAAAATAATGAGTGATCAAAATGGATACCTCTACAAATTGCAATAGATAAATTAAACAAATAGGGTCAGGTGGGGGAAAGTGGTGGGATGGGGGAAAGTGGTGGTAATCTAAAAAAATGCACTTTTTTCACAATAAATGTACATATTTTTACTTTTTTTTCAATTAATACATAATTGGAGTTTGTGACAAATATTTCTATTAAGATTTGTCAGGGTGTCTACAGAAATTCTAAAAAAAAGTTCCCTGATTTTTCCATGATTTCCCTGATTATCGTTATCAGACTTCCCTGATTTCCATTATTAACAATACACATACGGCATTTTTTCATGTTTGTCGATTCCTCGTATAACACCTTTATCCAGCTTACTAATATCTCATTTGGGAGAAAAAACAAGAGAAAAACATAAAAATTACCTAATATTCATTAAGTATTGGTTGACATTTTTACAAATCTGAACTCAAAATTCAGTCAAACAACTTCATACAGTGGACAATGGATATAGGGTGACCAGAAAATTTCCTCATTTTCTGAAAAATATTCAATTCTAAAACTTATCTACATCTGACGGGATAGCTAATTGGATTAAGCTGGCCACCTGGTCAGGTTATGCTAATGTATCATTTAAAAATGGGTAAAATTGCCTTCAATATAAGCGCTATCTACAGAAAATGAAGAAATCTGATCACCTTAATTTGCGTTAAATATAAAAAATTCATACCATGTGCATCTTTTTAAAAATATTGGGAAAGATGAATCAACATGTAAAAAAATAGGGTATATAAAATAGATGAATAAGTCTTGTTGGCAAGTGGAAAATGGAAATAGTTTCGCATATAGACAAATTTCCCTGATTTTCGAGTATTTTTACAAAGTTCCCTGACTTTTCCAGATTGATAAACCTCCCTGATTTTTCCATGATTCTCTGATTTCCAGATTCTGTAGACACCCTGTCACATTTAGAGTCTGACATTTGTACAAGAGTACGGATGGATGCACAGTGGTGCAGAGCAGACTAGAAGACCGAGAACCAGAACTTCTATTCTGTACAAAGGAAGAACTTCTAGAGAACTTAAAAGATCAAAATATCATAGATGCACGTCGTATCACAATCCGTCGAAATGGGCAAGTACTTCCTACAAAGCACGTTATTCTCACTTTCAATAGCCCGAATTTACCAACTAGAATTAAAGCTGCCTACTTAAGTTGTCCTGTCCGCCCTTATATCCCTAACCCTCTCCGTTGCTTTAAATGCCAGCGTTAGGGCCATACAAACACTACCTGTCGTGGCTCTGTTACTTCTGCACGTTGTGCAGAAGTCGGCCACGACAGTAAATCTTGCAATAATTCTGAACGTTGTGTAAACTGTAAGGGTGACCATACAGCCTACTCTCGCTCTTGTCCAAATTGGATTCGTGAAAAAGAAATTCTTGCTGTTAAAATTGGCCAAAAATTTTCCTACCCAGAAGCTCGCAAACTTGTTGACTCCAGAACTCCATCCGTCGGAGTTTCCTACTCCAGTTTATTGAAGCAACAATCAAAATCTGTAAGACACATTTGCACCCAGACTGAAACCTCATTTCCCCCAAATAATTCACCTGTGACACCATCTTCTAGCACTTCAAAGAAAAAAACTCGTAATGTCTCCTCTGCTACTACTGGAAAACTTACACCAAAACTAGAACTTTGGTCGCCATAATCTGAACCTGTTAAAATAGAGTACCCAACTAGTCAGTCGCAGAAATCTGCAAGTAAATTAAAGTCAACACAGCGGGAGACTGAAGAAACCCCGGTATCATCTGCATTTAATTCTCCGAACTCTGATACTAATCGAACTGCAAAACCGAGTGATAAAACTTGCATACAGAAAGCGAGAAAGACAATTCGGGGTTCTTCACAGTGGATAACTGTGAAGAAAAAACAGAGGAAATCATGTCATAGCCCAACTTACACAAATTTCAAAGATCACAAGCAGCTGCAAAGTTATGTTGAAGAGGATATGGAGTCTGACTCGAGCACAGATAACAATGATGCTGTTTTTGAAGAGTTTTTACCAAAATAATTCTACTTTGTTTTTAAATTCTTTGTGACTTATTAAAACTTGTCTTTTACACGGCATCTTATACTTTGTCCATTTTTTTTTTTTTTTTTTTTAAACATGTATTACTTTATAACTTTTAGAGATGATTTTAATTATAATAATTTTGTCTTTTAACTATTGTCTTTTGACCATTTATAAATGGTTTTAATTATATACACCATTGCTGTTTTTCTTTTAATCAATTTGTTTTTATGATCTTATTGTCAATTTTTTAATTCCAAGTTTTGTTTAGTTCTGACTCTGTCTTGGCGCAGCATGTCCCAAAGGGGACTTTGTGCCATTAAAATTTAATCAACCAACCAACCATTCAATTCACTTATATCAAATTTAAGCAAAGATGTGAGAGTAGATTTATACCGGATATAATATCCAGGATGATCCAATTTAATCTGCTCCAACTCGCCATTTTCAGCGAGACTGACGCATCTATTTGCGACATCACCGCTTTTAACAACAACCGGTAATTGGCCATATTCGGTGTACTGGCCATCCTTCTTGCAGTACTCCGAAGCCTCCTCTGGAGTACCACACAGTTTTTCAATATGTGCTCTGGGTAATCTGGTACGAATTGTTCTGAATTTGGTCCTGATCTTAAAAGAAACAAAGCCTTGTAAATGAGGGCAGCCACTATTCGGGCACGTCTCTCGACCATATATAAGATAATCGTACGAATCTTTAAAAGACGATAGGGGTTCATTTTCTATATCAAAAGTTGTAAAGCACCAATACTTTCCTCGTGCGTTCATAGCAAATACAAAATACAGTTTGAATCTGCCGCGAGCTCATTTTTGAATCCTTATCTCGTTAACTACGTCATATCCGCTTATCAACTTCCGTCCTGGGACACGGGGACGAGCCCATCTATTTATAGCGCACGCTACGCGCTCGCATTGAAATTCTTCTATCAGATAAAAAGGAGAGATTCAAAAACTGATACCGATTCAAAGATTGATAACAGATATAAGCGCCGCTTGATGAAAAAGAAGGATCATTAAAATAAATTACATCAAATACAGACTAAAGTACTATAGGGACTCTGCTAAAAAACAGAGCTAATTTACTTAAGCGAATATCACAAATTTTAAAAATCTTAAGGTTTTAAAGGTGCAACCAACATATATTTTTACATGTACACCAAGCCGACATGGGGGCTCTCTCATTTTTGTTCGCCCGGTGCTGTCATAATAATAATTAAAATTCAAAAATTTAGTAAAATTATCATAACTGCGCAGTTGGCACTCTGCGATATTTTGGTCCATACAAAAGATTTTTATTCATCAGAGTACTTCTCTCTGCTTTTCCCTTCCATTATTCTGTGGATTAATGTATCAGCAGGTCCTGTTTCTGATTACTTGGCAGAAATAAAACAAAAGTTACTTAAAAAATTGTATACACAATAATACACTTTTTTTTTTTTATTATGTTTCACAAAATAAGCACTGTACCAAAATTCCATTTAAAATAAAAATCTCTAAAAGAATATCTATTATCTTGTTAGCAGATTTAAAAAAAAAAAAAAAAAGGATGATTAAAAAAACAATTTTTTTTTTTTTTTTAAACTAAAAAAAAAAAATCATTCTGTGTGGTGCATATTTTACTCTACAATTAGGGCATGTGAAATGCTGTCAGGTTTGATTAAACCATATGCAATTAATATAATATTGTGTTAGCAATAAAATTGTGTTAGCAATAACCAAAGGGTTAATTACTCTGACAATACTTAAACAGAAGAGTTAACACACAGATGGAAACATCTGCTGACTTTGTTTACCCAAAAACCTGTTTAACTAAAGCTGGTGAAATAAAACAATATAAGAATATCTGCAAAAGAATATTTAAAGAGAAACAAAGCCAAGTTCAAACAAATAACAATTTTTATTAAACATTTAAATAAAACAAAGGTAGAAATAAAATCATTAAAAATAGGATAAGTCTTCCAAACACATGACATGAGTTCTCTAGTTCACTACTAGTTAAAAAGCAGTCTAACATGACTCTATATCAACATGATCGAAACATGAACCGGAGCACCAAAAAGTAAACATATTATTTCAAAGAAATCATATTTTACTATAACCGTAAAAGCTGCAATTAAACTTATAATCAATTTAAACGTTTAAGAAAAACACAATAATTAAGGAAAAAGATTATATTACTTAATTAAATTCAAACTCTCCTCTCCCATAAAAGATTTCATATAAAAAGGCAAGCACAACTTATTTATCATTCGCTTAACTGAAATCTCCAGATACTCTCAACTGCCACTCAAAAGTAAACTAAAGACCAGAAGCAGAACATTAACTGAAAGTTAATGATAAGTGGATTTCCAAATTGCAGCATGCCTAATTGGAAACACCCTAGCGAGTACCGGCTGATAGCGTTTCCTAGGAATCACAAATATCCCGATGTTGCAAGTCGTAACAGTTCCGACTACACCGCGCGGTAATCCGCTGTTGCGTGTGTATCGGACTAACTTCCTATCACAACCTATCTGCAACACAGAGATCGGGAAAAACCCTGGTCTCTTAGAAACCATATTATAATCCTACAACTAGTTCCTCCACTATAAAAAGTAAAGTTGGCAAGATTTCAAAAAGTGAAACCAGAATAATATCTGGAACTTAATATTCTCTCTCCTTTTTAAAAGTACGTTTTAACTGTAAATAAAAGTCAAACTATTTCAATAAATAGAAACAATTAAAAGAAACATTATCTGAAAAATGTGCGGCAGGCAGCAGACACTTCCCAATTCCAAAAGATTGAACTTCACACACGTACATCTCCAGGTAATTCCTTACGGAATCTTAAAATGGCAAATGCATGGTGACAGTTCATATCCATGCTCTGTTTACACTTCTAAAAGAAACTGCATTTCTGTCACACTCCACAATCACTTGAAATACGATTAAAAATTACACGAGTGGATATAAGGCATTTCATCCGAAAAAGCATAAATGACTAGAAAAACAGCACCGGGAAATATAGTAGTTAAAATGCCATCCACTTCATCTTTAAAAACAAACGCAGCGATAAAAACATTTTAAAAGCGTGAACCAACTTCTTCCCAAAGCACCAACACGTATAGACACAAGACATCGACGAAGCTAAGTCAAGCTATAAATAGCACTGCCCATTCGCCGAGAACGCCCCCACGTGACTTCCGATCACCTGGTCTACGTTACTTCCGACATCTGACGATTCGGGGAAAACTGACCAGTGAACGGACACGAGATAGAGTACGTCACGACGGACAGGCCACGCCATCTACCGATAGCCGTCATAACTCTTCAGTCTGTGAGCTAACTTTTCAGTACAGTGTTGACACCGGCGAAAAATGAAAGAACCTGAATGCCGTAGGACATGTGGTAATAGAAGAAACGTGATGAACAAACGAAAGTGAACTTACGTAAAAGTAAAAATAAGGTAAGGTAAGAATATTGTATTTATTGTAAAACTATATTTAAACACTGAGAATAAAGATTAAAAAAAAAGTGTTTAAAATATGAGATTTGAAAGTATTAAAAACTTAAAGCATATAACCAGAGTTTATTTAGAAATAAATACCAACTTAAATAAGAAAGATTTAATGGAGTTTAATGTAGTTAAAGATTGAATGGAAAAGGTAATTGGAATAACAAGAATAGAAGGGAAAAATGTATATTTTTCCTGTCAAGGCCCCCCCTCTTGTTACTTCCATAAAAACCAACCAATAGGTTAACAAACTTATGTATACCAGAAAGAGGTTACCTTCCACCAAATCCTCACATTGGGATACCATTGGTTACCATATTCACATCCAACCATCATAAAACTGCAAAACAAGAATAACAAGTTCAACCAATAATCTATATACTTGTTCACCACTCTTAACAAATCCATACCTGGCACTCAACATCCTCCTTGAAAACTTATATAAGTCACGCCAAAAAAAAACTAAAAACCTTCTTGGGCTCCAATCCATACACACAAACTGAAAAATAAAATTATAAATTATATATACATCACATAAAAATGGACAAAGTACATGTTGGCCTTCAATAAACTACTTAATTAGAAACATCAGTCCATCAGATCCAATATACTAGAAATACTCAGTTTAACACAATCAAAGTATCACATAGCAAAAAAAAAAAAAAATTTCTGAAAATTCTCCATATACAAAAACACATATAAATATCACAAGGAGATGAGGAGCCTATATAAAACCTTTCATATTCAAAACATTTAAATTCCTAACACTATAAAATTTAAATTCAAATGTCCTTACACTTTAACACGAAAAATAACACTTGAATTGTTGAAGATTATTACACTGATCATTAACCTTACACACAATTATAAATGATCCTACATTTTTAAAACTTGACCTAAAACTCTTATTCTAGGTATAATTTAGGCCGAAAAACAATTAACACACTTCAGGCTAGGGGAAAACAACTTTCTACTCCTTACACTAAACCCACGACTTAAGATCATTCTATCACAAAAATCAAATCAAGCCCTATTAACCATAAAAATTCACCAGGGAAAAATTTTATAACTACTCAATATCCAAGATATCCGGTAAAAAAAAAAAAAAAAATTTAATCTATGACATTACATTTATTCATCACAATCAAAAATTTAATCCTTGCAGCAATGCATTTACTCACTCAATGCTTCGGCCGAAGTCTCCATACAATCCTTCCACACTCTACAAAGAAGACATAGATAAGAGTAGCAACGGATTAAAAATTTAGAAGTATAGAAACTAAGATATCGAATATTTCAACATTACCCTTAAACCTTATCTTGAAACACAGAGCATGATTGACAACAAAGACCTTAAGTCAACATCTTAAAAAAAAAATGGTATGATAGAAACTCAGCTAATATCCTGATCTTAAACTACTAAAAACAAACCAGTCACCTAACAGATTCAATCTGTAGGCAAGCTAGTTATCTAACACATTTAACCAGAGAATCGAAATCCCAAAAACACTCACAAGATGCCTCTCCTTAAACATTGCTCAAATCAACTGAAGAAAACAGATCAATATTTCTTACACTAAAATTATATTTAAGCCATCCCCTAATCAGGATTAAGCAAAAAGGAAAGCAATCTCAAAAGTCAAAAGGAACCTCAATCTGTATTATAGGTTATCAACAGGTAATCTCCATACAACAGTAATTATCACATCCAGTAGATCATAAACACATTTCAACCCCCCTGAAGCATTTCCAATCAGCCAACTCAGATCATCTAAACTTAATATGATCTCAAAACAGAACCAACCTGTTGAGTATAATTCCTGCATTCCAAAAAAAAATTTAATGCAATTTATTCATCTCAACCAAACAAAAAAAATTCCAACGAAAATTTCTTATCTAACCACTGACAGATTAATAAAAGAATGGTCATACTCAGGAACTCTTACACTCACTCAACTTGCCACAGCCACAACAGTCCTACAGATATAAAACAAAAATCAGCTTAACCTAAGGTTAGTACAAAAAAAAACCTCAACATTTTCTAACACATTTTTACAAATGTTGAAAGCCAATATTTCCCCCCCCAATAAATGACAGTTATGTTAGCAAATTAGCCTCAAACTTTAGTCATTTTCAAATTAGGGAAATAACCTTACAATGTAGCACTTTAAACCAGGTCAAGCAGTTAATTGAGCAGTTTAGCTATTACTTCATATAACACAATTCAAAACTGCAAAGTAAAGACAGTAGAGTTAAACATCATAATACAATTTAAACATATAACTTAAAGTAACATATATTAACATATAGTAACATAAGTAGTAACATAAAACATATACACAAAATAATAAAAAATAATAATCTAATAGAAGAGGAAAACAAACTAAACTAAAAAGTTTGTATGAGAATCCTTCGACTTGTATCCAACTGTACCCTTGTACAGACCACCATGACCTCAACTTACAGGGCAAACACTCTTCAATTTAAAACGAGGCCCAATTGAGGTCAAAAAGTTTTAACTGATCCAAACATCTCCGGACTCCCCCAAAACAAAAACTTTCTATTTCAACTTAGATTTAATAGACAAAAAAAATTTCTTAAGTTAAACACAAAATGGCACCCTCTAAAAATAAATATAAAACTTTAAACTATTACAATGTCTGTAAAAGCTAATTTAAGTTATCAACTTCAAAAATCCTAAACCATCTTTACATATATAACAATTTAAAAAAAAAAAAATGTTAACTTTACTTTTAAACCTTAACTTTAAAAGAACTGAAGCTGTAGCAAGAAGTATTAAACTATCCCTGAGCATTTTAACCATTATACTTTCAATATAATGTCCCAAATCAAAATTCTATTAACTTCAATATTAAAAAAAAAACCTAGTTAAAAACATAGATATTCATTTAAAAATGATTGTATATTCAAAAAAACATATCAATTCACACCTTATTTTAACTGTAAAACCTCTTTAAAAAAAATTTTACTTTAAAAGCCTAAACATTTTAAACTCACTAAAATTATGAAAAACAGTTTAAACCAGCAATAACTATTTAACATTTATAGAAAAATACAGATATATTGCATTTATAGTTATTTAGATATTCAAAATTAAAATTCTATTTTAATCAAAACTCATCTTTAATTATTTGAATACTTAACAAAAAAAACTTTAAAAACAACAATGCATTAACATTCAAATCATCAAAAAAAAATTTCAATAATTATTATATTCAATATTCTCTAAAAAAAAATTTAACTTTTACACATTTAAAAAAAACTTTAAACTAGTTAACAGACGACTCCCTGTCTCAACTTGATACATTGCACTTTCTGTAACCTTATCCATGGATCCACTTAAAAACCGATGTTCTTACAAAAATTATCAAAAAAATCTGAATGTCTAAAATGACGAATGTTCACATGTTGTATTGTCTCATATATCACTGCCGATTCCATCCGACGAAGCAAATAAAGCATTTAAAAGGACCTGGGTCCAGGATGCATCCACTGTGCACTTCTGCTAACACCACACAATCTTGTAAAACCAGGACAATACTGTAAATCACCGACAAGACAGTTACTTATCGAAATCGTGAGGCACACAGGTAAGCAGACCACTGGTTGGATCACGAGTTACACTAACACTGATGTTGAAGCTCTCACTTTACCCAGTAAAGATTCCATAGTCAATACCCCGGTGATCCTAAAGAAATGGCTGAATCCCTAATCGCATAAAAAGTATCCAAGAGTCACTTATCACATCGTGGAACACACCAAAAAAAAATAGACACCGGAACTTCCAATGTCACTTTACACCTTGGTGGTATCACTCAGGGGAAAAACAGCCGGAACTTCAATAAAAAAAATTGATGCAAGCCTTCAGCTGCCAAAAAGGATATCGTACTGCCATGCCACCTTACCGCACGTTCAGAAAAAAATTTCAATTTAAACTTCAACTAGTCCAAACGTAGAATCTTTAACACACTATATTTTAAAACATCACTAAATACATTCATACGGCCCCCCCATCACAAAGCTCCCTCACAATTTTGCACATGGTGAGCCGACTATGATCAAGAAAAATCTCAAAGTTGAAACTGGACAAAAAAAATAGAGACAGATTTTAAGAGAGACAGGTATTTTTAAACTTGGGCAAACAAACAGGCCCATAACCTTGTTAGCAATAACCAAAGGGTTAATTACTCCGACAATACTTAAATTGAAGAGTTAACACACAGATGGAAACATCTGCTGACTTTGTTTACCCAAAAACCTGTTTAACTAAAGCTGGTGAAATAAAACAATATAAGAATATCTGCAAAAGAATATTTAAAGAGAAACAAAGCCAAGTTCAAACAAATAACAATTTTTATTAAACATTTAAATAAAACAAAGGTAGAAATAAAATCATTAAAAATAGGATAAGTCTTCCAAACACATGACATGAGTTCTCTAGTTCACTACTAGTTAAAAAGCAGTCTAACATGACTCTATATCAACATGATCGAAACATGAACCGGAGCACCAAAAAGTAAACATATTATTTCAAAGAAATCATATTTTACTATAACCGTAAAAGCTGCAATTAAACTTATAATCAATTTAAACGTTTAAGAAAAACACAATAATTAAGGAAAAAGATTATATTACTTAATTAAATTCAAACTCTCCTCTCCCATAAAAGATTTCATATAAAAAGGCAAGCACAACTTATTTATCATTCGCTTAACTGAAATCTCCAGATACTCTCAACTGCCACTCAAAAGTAAACTAAAGACCAGAAGCAGAACATTAACTGAAAGTTAATGATAAGTGGATTTCCAAATTGCAGCATGCCTAATTGGAAACACCCTAGCGAGTACCGGCTGATAGCGTTTCCTAGGAATCACAAATATCCCGATGTTGCAAGTCGTAACAGTTCCGACTACACCGCGCGGTAATCCGCTGTTGCGTGTGTATCGGACTAACTTCCTATCACAACCTATCTGCAACACAGAGATCGGGAAAAACCCTGGTCTCTTAGAAACCATATTATAATCCTACAACTAGTTCCTCCACTATAAAAAGTAAAGTTGGCAAGATTTCAAAAAGTGAAACCAGAATAATATCTGGAACTTAAAACGTACTTTTAAAAAGGAGAGAGAATATTAACTGTAAATAAGTCAAACTATTTCAATAAAAAGAAACAATTAAAAGAAACATTATCTGAAAAATGTGCGGCAGGCAGCAGACACTTCCCAATTCCAAAAGATTGAACTTCACACACGTACATCTCCAGGTAATTCCTTACGGAATCTTAAAATGGCAAATGCACGGTGACAGTTCATATCCATCCTCTGTTTACACTTCTAAAAGAAACTGCATTTCTGTCACACTCCACAATCACTTGAAATACGATTAAAAATTACACGAGTGGATATAAGGCGTTTCATCCGAAAAAGCATAAATGACTAGAAAAACAGCACCGGGAAATATAATAGTTAAAATGCCATCCACTTCATCTTTAAAAACAAACGCAGCGATAAAAACATTTTTAAAAGCGTGAACCAACTTCTTCCCAAAGCTCCAACACGTATAGACACAAGACATCGACGAAGCTAAGTCAAGCTATAAATAGCACTGCCCATCCGCCGAGAACGCCCCCACGTGACTTCCGATCACCTGGTCTACAGTACTTCCGACATCTGACGATTCGGGGAAAACTGACCAGTGAACGGACACGAGATAGAGTACGTCACGACGGACAGGCCACGCCATCTACCGATAGCCGTCATAACTCTTCAGTCTGTGAGCTAACTTTTCAGTACAGTGTTGACACCGGCGAAAAATGAAAGAACCTGAATGCCGTAGGACATGTGGTAATAGAAGAAACGTGATGAACAAACGAAAGTGAACTTACGTAAAAGTAAAAATAAGGTAAGGTAAGAATATTGTATTTATTGTAAAACTATATTTAAACACTGAGAATAAAGATTAAAAAAAAAGTGTTTAAAATATGAGATTTGAAAGTATTAAAAACTTAAAGCATATAACCAGAGTTTATTTAGAAATAAATACCAACTTAAATAAGAAAGATTTAATGGAGTTTAATGTAGTTAAAGATTGAATGGAAAAGGTAATTGGAATAACAAGAATAGAAGGGAAAAATGTATATTTTTCCTGTCAGTGTCCACATCTGAAACTCCTAATTTGGGATTTGGGCTAGATGCGTCTGCAGTACGCACATAACGGGTGAAGATTAGGGTTTGCAGCGAATTCAGCAACAAATCATCTGCCGCAACCCCTTAAAGTACACAATGTACACTTCGAATACCCCACATTCTGATGCTATCTTTATGAAAAGTGTGGTTGCAGGGGGATCTGCAATCTGCATATGTGTTAAGACAACAGGTGCAGATGTAAAAAAAAAAAAAAGCCACTTTAATATGATTTAATTTTTTTTTCTTTAATATGTATATTTAAAAAAAAAAAAAAATTACCTATGTTGCAATCATTCTCTTATTTGTTGACCATATTCCTCCACTAAGTGATAGACCCCCTGAGCCATATGAGGTCTGTTTCAGAACGTTGATTTCTTTGTTCAACTACTTGCTGACCGTGGATAACTTCGTTAACAATAATGATGTCATTTTCGACATTACTGCACTGTAATGAAATTAGGATAGTTTTAATTAAAAATTGTGGATGTTATTTTCAGACGTAAACCTATGCGATATTTGTGACACCCCATATCCACATTCGGTGTCCACATCCGAAACTTCTAATTTAGAATCTGGGCTGGACATGTCTACAGTATGCTCATAATGTGTGAAGATTACAGGATTGCAGCCAATTCATCGAATTCAGCAACGAATCATCTGCCACAACCCCTTAAACTACACAATGCATATTTCGAATACCCCACATTCTGATGCAATCTTTATGAAAAGTGTGGTTGCAGGGGGATTTCCAATCTGCATATGTTGAAAGACATAAGTTGCATATGTAAAAAAAGCCACTTTAATATGATTTAAACTATATTTCTTTAATATATATATATATATATATTTTACTTGTGTTGCAATCGTTTTCTTATTTGTTGACCATGGTCCTCCACTAAGTGATAGGCCCTCTGAGCTAGTATGAGGTCTGTTTCAGCACGTTGATTTCTTTGTTCAACTACTTGCTGACGGTGGAATACTTTGTTAACAATAATGATGTCATTTTTGACATTATTGCTCTGTAATGAAATTAGGACAGTTTTTTTTAATTAAAAATTGTGGATGTTATTTTCAGACTCAAACCTAACCTATGCGATATTTGTGACACCCTGCACAATTTGCTCGATGAAAACTATGTAATTCGAGATTGACTTCTGTCATTTTAAGTCGTGCTTACCACTATAGACTTAGTATAATACTAATATTTAATACATGGTAACCCTATGAGAAATAATGCTTCCCTATGAGGCCAGAAGAGTAGAATTACCTTCTGGCTCCGTCCCAGCGTCCCAGGCCACTAATGTTAAACCAATGGAGACAACTGCGGTTCTTCACCGCCAGAGGGCGCAATTGTTTTCTCCCCTATGTAAAAATGCTTATAACTCAGAAAGTATTAATGGTATAAGCTTGATTTTTTAAATATGGCTATATTACAGTATGAGATATATATATATATATATATACCAATTTTGGTACATGTGGGTGGGAGGGACGGAGGGGGGGGGTAATATTTAATACATGGTATAGACCGTTGAACCACAGGCCGCCGCCTCCAACGAAAGAGTCGACAGGTTCGAGCTTTCCAATACACCATTTCTAAATGTGTCCGGCTCGTACTGCTGCAAAACCCTTAATACCCGGTTGCTAGCCGGATTTTCTGAACGTTGCCGGACTTGGTATCCACTTTGATTATCAAAATGATAACTGGTTAATCGAGCCTCTATTGCATCACAAATATTATCAGGGACAGCTTGCCGGATAGTAAAATTTGATGTTACAAAGATCATCCTAGGTCTTATAACCATTGAACCACCTTTTATTTCAGCAGTAAACGCGTACCGATCAGACCAAATTTTTAAAAAATAACTTAACCATTTACATTGCTCAGGTTCTACATCAGATAATAAAACATTTCTCATTACGATACCCATCCCACCACATATTCATATTTTTAACAAAAACAGAATTTAAATTTCTTACCGCAAAATCCTTCCCACAGCGGGGTGGTCCTGAGATCCAAACACCACCGCTTCCATTCAATTCACTTATATCAAATTTAAGCAAAGATGTGAGAGTAGATTTATACCGGATATAATATCCAGGATGATCCAATTTAATCTGCTCCAACTCGCCATTTTCAGCGAGACTAACGCATCTTTTTGCGACATCACCGCTTTTAACAACAACCAGTAATGGGCCATATTCGGTGTACTGGCCATCCTTCTTGCAGTACTCCGAAGCCTCCTCTGGAGTACCACATATTTTTTCAATATGTGCTCCTGGTAATCTGGTACGAATTGTACTGAATTTGGTCCTGATCTTAAAAGAAACAAAGCCTTGTAAATGAGGGCAGCCACTATTCGGGCACGTCTCTCGACCATATATAAGATAATCGTACGAATCTTTAAAAGACGATAGGGGTTCATTTTCTATATCAAAAGTTGTAAAGCACCAATACTTTCCTTGTGCGTTCATAGCAAATACAAAATACAGTTTGAATCTGCCGCGAGCTCATTTTTGAATCCTTATCTCGTTAACTACGTCATATCCGCTTATCAACTTCCGAACTGGGACACGGGGACGGGGCCAGAAGGTAATACTACTCTTCTGGCCCATCTATTTATAGCGCACGCTACGCGCTCGCATTGAAATTCTTCTATCAGATAAAAAGGCGAGATTCAAAAACTGATACCGATTCAAAGATTGATAACAGATATGAGCGCCGCTTGCTGAAAAAGAAGGAGCATTAAAATAAATTACATTAAATACAGACTAAAGTACTATAGGGACTCTGCTAAAAAACAGAGCTATTTTACTTAAGCGAATATCACAAATTTTAAAAATCTTAAGGTTTTAAAGGTGCAACCAACATATATTTTTACATGTACACCAAGCCGACATGGGGGCTCTCTCATTTTTGTTCGCCCGGTGCTATCATAATAATAATAATTAAAATTCAAAAATTTAGTAAAATTATCATAACTGCGCAGTTGGCACTCTGCGATATTTTGGTCCGTACAAAAGATTTTTATTCATCAGAGTACTTCTCTCTGCTTTTCCCTTCCATTATTCTGTGGATTAATGTATCAGCAGGTCCTGTTTCTGATTACTTGGCAGAAATAAAACAAAAGTTACTTAAAAAATTGTATACACAATAATACACTTTTTTTTTTTTATTATGTTTCACAAAATAAGCACTGTACCAAAATTGCATTTAAAATAAAAATCTCTAAAAGAATATCTATTATCTTGTTAGCAGATTTAAAAAAAAAAAAAAAAAGATGATTAAAAAAACAATTTTTTTTTTTTTAAACTAAAAAAAAAAAAATCATTCTGTGTGGTGCATATTTTACTCTACAATTAGGGCATGTGAATAGCTGTCTCGTTTGATTAAACCATATGCAATTAATATGAAATTGGTGTCCACATCCGAAACTCCTAATTTGGGATTTGGGCTAGATGCGTCTGCAGTACGCACATAACGGGTGAAGATTAAGGGTTTGCAGCGAATTCAGCAACGAATCATCTGCCGCAACCCCTTAAAGTACACAATGTACACTTCGAATACCCCACATTCTGATGCTATCTTTATGAAAAGTGTGGTTGCAGGGGGATCTGCAATCTGCATATGTGTTAAGACAACAGGTGCAGATGTAAAAAAAAAAGCCACTTTAATATGATTTAATTTTTTTTTCTTTAGTATGTATATTTAAAAAAAAAAAAAAAATTACCTGTGTTGCAATCATTCTCTTATTTGTTGACCATATTCCTCCACTAAGTGATAGACCCCCTGAGCCAGTATGAGGTCTGTTTCAGAACGTTGATTTCTTTGTTCAACTACTTGCTGACCGTGGATAACTTTGTTAACAATAATGATGTCATTTTCGACATTACTGCACTGTAATGAAATTAGGATAGTTTTAATTAAAAATTGTGGATGTTATTTTCAGATGTAAACCTATGCGATATTTGTGACACCCCATATCCACATTCGGTGTCCACATCCGAAACTTCTAATTTAGAATATGGGCTGGACATGTCTACTGTATGCTCATAATGTGTGAAGATTACAGGATTGCAGCCAATTCATCGAATTCAGCAACGAATCATCTGCCACAGCCCCTTAAACTACACAATGCATATTTCGAATACCCCACATTCTGATGCAATGTTTATGAAAAGTGTGGTTGCAGGGAGATCTCCAATCTGCATATGTTGAAAGACATAAGGTGCATATGTAAAAAAAGCCACTTTAATATGATTTAAACTATATTTCTTTAATATATATATATATATTTTACTTGTGTTGCAATCGTTTTCTTATTTGTTGACCATGGTCCTCCACTAAGTGATAGGCCCTCTGAGCTAGTATGAGGTCTGTTTCAGCACGTTGATTTCTTTGTTCAACTACTTGCTGACCGTGGAATACTTCGTTCGTTAACAATAATGATGTCATTTTTGACATTATTGCTCTGTAATGAAATTAGGACAGTTTTTTTTAATTAAAAATTGTGGATGTTATTTTCACACTCAAACCTATGCGATATTTGTGACACTCTGCACAATTTGCTCGATGAAAACTATGTAATTCGAGATTGACTTCTGTCATTTTAAGTCGTCCTTACCACTATAGACTTAGTAACGTGACCAGGTGTTCGGAATCCAACTGATAATATAGATTGCACAACTTTCTAAAATTTTCAAAACATCTGCAAGTAACAGCACGATCCAGATTATTTTTTTCTTCGTCTTTCCTATTTAACAGTTTTAAAATTAGTTATGGTAGCAAAAAAGCATAAAAACAGGCAGTTAGGCCAATAGATTATATTTAGAGATGTTCATTAGCACTTCAATCAGTATATACGAAAAATTTATCAATACAAGAATGAAAAATATTGCACTGTCATATTTTTTCCGTGATGAAAATGAGGAATTAAGGTATTTTCATCACTACATGCATTAAAGTTAAAAAAAGAAAAATTAGCACCTAAAAAAACTATACCCAAAAATTTTATCAATGTTGGAATAAAACTGATTTCAACTGTGACAAAAATTTCCAATGTTCAGAGAGCGGGGGAAATAGAGTCATTTTTATCCCTCAACGTATTAAATTTTAAATATCGCGACTTTGATTACCAACAAACAACCTAGTATCTTTACATAACAGCTAAGTATTATTTCAAAAAAGGTCGTGATTTTTGCTTCAATAAGTTGGTTATATGTAAATATACACTAATATACTAAATATGTCATTTCACTATATTGAACCCCCTTCCTTGGGTAACATGTCTTCAATATTTGTTCTACAGTTGACATAACCATAAACTCTACATGTTGACAAATAGACATTTCATCCATTACTAGCAGCAAGTTCTTCAATTTTAATGCATTCATTAAATGTCCACGATATGTTTCTTCTCCACGATAGACTAGACTTAAATAGCATTTTGATCAGACGTTAGATGAAGAGGTCTGTAGTTTCGATTATCAGACCAATAATTACGAAGAAATAACTGTGTGGCACATGTTTTGCAATGTCCATTTTATAGGAAGTCAACTGGATGGTTCTGTGGAAAGTAAACTGTCAATGAATCAAAATCTGCGTAGATAACGAAAGGGATGGGGGCTTGCAAATGAAGACTTTTGAAATTTTAAAATATTGTTTCCTTCTTCAGACATCTAAACAACTTGGGGTGCTTGTTTTTAACAATAAGGCGTATGTTTATCTACCAAGGTTTGTCGAATAAAGGCGTGGAGACAATTATAACAGAAAAAGGATGTATTATGATTCTTACTTCTATGTCCCATAAATCTGGAGAAATGTCTGACGAGGCAATAGTGCGAATTTTCGCCATTGCCTATGAAAAGTAAATTTAGTACTTGAGAATGAATTTTCATCTTTTCATGATTCCTGAGCATTTTTAAAGACATAATGCAAAACTATAGCAATTTTATAACATCGATCAATTTTAATTTGTTATTGTAAACCACGTTTGTTTTCTCTTTTAACATTTTTCTGAGTCAAATTTTAAGTGCACAGTATTTTTTTTCAGCTTCTCCATTCCACAATAAGAAATTTTAGAAGTGTTTGCAACAATTCAGGTTCTTAATATTTTAGGGTTTTTTTTTTCTTTTCTCCATTAAATTCTGAATATCAGAATATTGTGAGAGAACAAATAATAGCATGAAGCTGAGAGTATGTTGAAATAATCTAACTGGCTCTGAATTATTTCTTATAGGAGTAGTAGTAGGTGTTGGAACTACCACAATTTGTTTTACTAACCTGTACCATTCAGTGGTATTAGGAGAGGATTAACAATTATAAAATTCTGATGCTCCGGTTTGGTTTTAATCCACCATCTCCCCCAGGGGAATACCTTCTTTATGGGTTTCGCGACCCCGGATTCCCGAGCGATCTTTCTCCTTTCCTGTCTTCTTCTCTTTTTGGTTGTGTATCCTTTTCTCTTTGTTTCACACTTTTTAATCTTTTTTCAGTTTCTTATCACTCTTTGTTATGTTTTTTACTGACCATTTTGTTCAAATTGTTATTTGTTCTACTAACATTGTTCTTGTTCTTTTGTTTAAAAAAAAATAAAGGAAAAAAAGTTTAAAATATCGAAAAAAGACAGAAAATACACCTTGTTTCTAAGTTCTCACCCACATGACTTTTTCTTTTTTACAATAGTGGATTTTTTTATTTTCACGTGAGACACTCTGGGTGTTGAGGTTTTTTAATCTCATCGCCTCGTTTCTACCTCTTTAGGCTGATCTCGAGTCCCAGAGTGCAGGGCATCTCCGAATTCCCGTTCCGTGATCGGTGGGCGCCGTACTTGTATGGCGGCGGTTAGGAATGCACTGGGCGACTGGTGTCCTTTCGACATAAGGGCGATGTAGGTTGGACAGAGCTGTAAAGGCTTACCTACGACAACCGAGTCCCACTGTGAAAGAACTAGAGTTTGGAGATGCTATCGAGTTTAATCCAACGTTCGAAAAACGTGGAAGTTTGTTGATAGTTTTCACCCTTTTGAGACCTGCGCCTAAAGTAACAGTAAGAAGAAGGGTCGGTGACCAGGCCCCATGCCTGGCGTTTTAAACATTATCTCTCAAATATGGCTACAATATCAGACAATAAGACAAGCGATGTGGAGGCCCCACAAGCTAATAAAGAGAAATTTGATGCAACAAGCTCTAGCTCAAAGACTACTGTCAATCAAGGCAATAAAGTATCATGGAGTGAGAGAGTCGAGGATTATGTTTCCACAATGGAATTTAAAAATCCCAACTCATCTCACACATTTCTCTTTACCATAGCACATCCTTCATCATATATACTGACTCAAATAGTTCTGTGACGCAATTAGATCTTTTAAAAAGCATCCTTTTGTATCATCCATACTAGATTTTTATAATAAATTGACAAGGCATGGCTATCAAATTTTATTTTGCTGCGTACCTGGACAAATGGGTATCCCTGGAAATGAAAAGGCAGATGAGGCGGCAAAACTCGCTCTTAATCCCTTATACCATAGAATTCCATTCTCAGACGCTAAACTACTTATAAAACACTTTATTCGTAATAAATGACAAGAGAGTTGGGATCTGGAATACATTAATAAATTGCACCATACCAAACCAACAATGATCTGGTTTCCGATTTATCCAAGAAAAACTGATGTTATTCTGACTCGTCTGAGAATTGGACATTCAAGAATCACTCATAAACATCTTTTACTTCGGGAGGATGCAACCATGTGTCCACATTGTCATTTTGATTACCTGACCATTCATCATGTTTTAACTGATTGTCCGAGCCTCCGGCATTTATATAGAATTTATTTTAACACATCACCAATGTTGACAAACCTCATTGGGGAAACACCTCATGGGGCACTCTTAACTTTTTTAAAACATGCTGGTTTTAATTTTGAGATTTAGTTTTTATAAGCTTCATGAGTTTGACTTTCTTATTGACATCTGGATTGAAACCCCATCCAGATAGCTTTGCTTTATCTATGCTTAACTTCCATTTACTTTGCTTTACTGGATTTCTATTTTACTTTGGTTTCTACCCTTGTTTGACGACTACATCTGGATGGGCACCCCATCCAGATGGCTTGTCTGTTTACATTTTATCTCATTTCGTTATTTTTTCTTGACTCACTTGTTTGGCGCAGCATGTCCCTATAGGGATTTTGCGCCATAAAACCCAATACAACCAACCAACCAACCTTTAATCCACCAGTATGTCCCTGAAATATTATTTCACACAGATGTTATGTCCTGCCAATTTCTACTTTTTTATGAAAATAATTTTCTCGCTCAAAATTTTAAAGCTGAAAAGTCCGAAAATTTGAGAATAGTAAGATTATTGATCTTCTCTGTAAATAATCCAGCAATTGGATTAAACTGGGTACAAGTTAAACAATCATTTATACAAATTTTAAGGGATTCTCCCTTTAAGTATTTGGAAATATTCTGCAATATCCACTCAGAATTTTTATCTTAATTACTACATAATTTATCAAAATACATAAGCCAGGATTGAATGTCCATCCAGTCTGGATCAAAAGCTACAATATTATTTTCAGTGATTTTATTACCAGAGTTTAACATAATAAAAGAAGCAATTGTTATATTTTATAACACCTGATTTCAAATTCATTAGACTTTTATTTAGAATACTAGGGGGCTTAGCCCCCTGATTGCTAACGCTCGCCAACCCCTGTGAATAAACGCGATCCTAGCTCACTTCGCTCGCTCGCCACTATTTGTGTCAACTCTAGCCAGAATGAGTGCTTACATAAATCATTCTAAGGTATTAAATTTACAAATATTTTTAATGTATAAAAAAGTAATGAAAAACTTCGTTGAAGATGTAAATAAAAATGTGTTTAAAAACAGAATTAATTTAAAACCTTAGTGAAAACACAATAAAAAAATATTTTTAATTGAGCTGCTATGCGATCCGAGCAAGCAACATATGAAATTTTACAAATATTTTTAATGTATAAAAGTCATGCAAAACTTTGTCGAAAATGTAAATAAAAATGCATTTAAGTGGTGCTGCCGATGGGTATAAAAAACATTTTAACACTATGAAATTTACAAATTTTTTAAGTGAAAAATAATTCATAAAAAGTAATTGAAAATTTTGCTGAAAATGTAAATAAAAATGAATTTATCAAAAGTTTGGCCCTGTGACTTTTTGATCATCATTGAGAAAGCTTAGCGAACTGGAAATTGGCGCCGTTTAAATTTAAATTGGCATGTTAGTGTCAGATGGGGTCCTTCTCCTTTCATTTTGCCTATAGTATTGAAAATCCCGGCTTAAATTCATTTAAAACTATAATAAGAAGCTATAAAAGATGCTACCGAACTGTAAACAAAACGTTTTTGCCTGTGTCTAAATACAATTTTGGATCAAAAAGGTGATTCGCTGAATTCTTCACGTCACTGTAAAACGGACCAATAACAATTGTCATTCATGCATCGCTCAAACAAGAGATTCTGTCTGGATTTTGATTTGCTGAGTTGGTTGGGACATGTGACCATAACCACTGAGAATCGTCGCTGTGGCTGTTGCCAAATAGCAAGCTACAAATACAGCCTTTTTTTTCGCGCTATGTTAGAGAAATATATATAGATGGATATGATAACATTATTAGTCATAAATAATAATTTGTTTGCTTATAGGGGAGACCGGGGGAATGCCGCCAACCCGGGTTATGCCGCCACCCCACCTAGTTTAAAAACTAAGGGCAGTTTGAGATAGTGAATGTCCCTGCACTATAGCGGCCAACAATATAAACAGTGCCTAAAGTGAGAGTGACTTTGCTGTACGTCGTTCTTTTGTTCTAGTGAAAAATGTAGTTTTCATCTAGTTGCTTGTTATTTTGGAGCTTCAAATGAGTAGAGATAAGCACCTTTTATTGTAACATTATGTATTTAAGATAATATGACCCGTAAACTATATGCATTAGCCGACATTTTGATGTAATGTGTTGAACAATTTCGGTTCTTGTTTCGGCTTTGCTTGAGGATTTCCGCCATATTGTCCTCTCGGGGTAATGCCGCCACCATGCAAATCGGGTGAGAAATGGCCTCATTTTAATTTTGTGGAGCCGATTCAGCAGAGTGACTTTTGCAATATGAAGTAAATTGTAAGCTTAACCATTATTTTGCTCAATTACATTGCTTTCTAACTATTTTCAGTAACACTAGATTAATATTAACACAATTATTCTAATTGGTAAACAAATCATATTAGATGATTTGGGGACCAGGGTTCGAATCCTGGTCCGGACATTTTTCGCCCAGTTGGAAATTTTCATCTAATATTTTCAGTAAGTTGTGTGTTTCCTAGTATCCATTTGATGCATGTACTAGGTCATTAAGGAGTGGCGTCATTACTCCGGTACAGTGGCGGAATTACCCCAGTGTCCTGGGTAATCCCGCCACTGTGCAGACGTTAAAAAAATATTTCTTTATGTATGCTTACTTTACAGTTATGATTACGGTTAAATTTATACAGATACTAAAGATCATGATTCAGCTTTAGAATTTTTACTATTAAAAAATAAACATTTTTTCGAGGTGAAAAAATTTAAATTCCCTTAAGGTGTCGCCATTCCCCCAGTCTCCCCTACCGCTTTAACATTTTCTAATAACAAATTAAAACTTCAAAACAAAAGGATTACTTTAACATAAATTATACTTTTATTGTTTTTTAAGAAAATTTAAACAATAAATAAAATCTAATATTTCTTTCAGTATAAACGGAATATAAATTCCAATCATAACAAATAATATGAAATATTGATAGTATTAGTTTGCATTTTTTAGTAATATAGATATGTTTTAACAACATTTAAAATAACACTTTAAAAATCACTATAAAATCAAAACAAATGCATAGGGATGCATTTCGAGCTGAAAAGTCATCTGTTAAAGTAAACATGTGTCTATAAGGGTACAAGGTCTACAAAAAGTGAGACAGAGGCGCTAGCAGTAATGTAAAATCCAATTGAAGAGGATTGCATGCAGAATTGGAAAGTGTTTTTACAATGATCCTTTTTTATGCATAATAGCATATAAAAACACTATAATTCATATTATGTGTTTGTAGAAGGTAATATATAGGTCATTTATCATATAAATAAAAAAAAATAATTTTTTATGACACTGCACCATTTATAAAAAACACTAGTTGGCCACTCCTTTTACCCGGGACCTCTAATAATATGAAATCTCGAAGAGAACGAAACTCGAATCAGGTCCCCGCTGCCTACGGCCCCATATAGCAGGTGTGCTGTGGACTCATTGCCGAATACTTGTATCGGGATACTTCAATGCAAATTAAATCTACAACAGAATGAACCTCGAACTGGGTTCTTGCTGCTTACGGCACCGTATGGCAGGCATACTGTGCATGCACTGCATGGCCCCTCCTTTAAAATGACTCTAATGTATACGTAAATCTCGAACCGAGTCCCCGCTGCCTATGGCACAGTCTTTCAATCAATTTTATATCATAAGTATTTGTTTACATTGATACTAAGAAAAAATCCTAAATAATGCAATAATATATTTTAATTTAATATACACTAGAACTGGATGCTTTTTTTTTTTCATATTTTATTTTTCACAAAAATTTAAAACTAATAAATTTTTTTTTTTAATTTGTTTACAAGTTGATCAAATTTATCACACATATTTTATAAGAGAAATTATTACTGTTACAATTATGCTATTTGTCAATAAAAGTTGAAAAAGGAGAGCTGAAAATCCACAGTCATCTTCTTACAGAACACATTGTTGACATGGACTTATTGAACATGCTGTTTTTTGTAAAATGAGTATGAAACCCTGTATACACATCTTATATTGAGTGACTATGAACCTTTGTGTTGAATGAAGTTTTCTTTTATGGTGCTTTAAAGGATCTTAGAGACATAAAGGTAGAGGCACAAAGCAAGGAGACTTAAAAATGAATTATTGAATTGTTCTGGTTTTAAAACTTATGGAAAGAACTACATTTTCATTTATCGCCTCCTCATATCTCTGTCGCAATTGTCTGTTTTTCTAACAGCTCCTGTATTAAGAGATCTCTCCCATCATCATTGTTGTTGTTGTCTAAAATACAACCAACAATTTACTATATTAGAAAAGTAAAGGGGAACAAAATAAAAAATATTCCATTTTTAGGATCAAATCAAATTATTTTATTACTGAGAGCCATACAATTTCATTTTTCATTTCTAATTATTACTTGGGGATATTTTATTATAATGGGCTATGAATAATTGTTAAATAATCATGATACTGCTTTAAAAACCACCATAATTGTTGACATAGACATATATTGAACATGCTGAAAAATACATCATTTACATATCGATCTTTTTTTTTTTTTTTTTTTTTTTTGAAAATGAGTATGATACTCTGTATACACATCTTATATTGAGTGACTATGAACCTTTGCGTTGAATGATGTTTTCTTTTATGCTACTTTAAAGGATCGTAGAGACATAAAGGTAGGGGCATAAAGTGTAGATATAAAAAAAAAAAAATCATGAATTGTTCTGGTTTTAAACTTATGGAAAGAACTGCATTTTGATTTATCATCTCCTCATATCTCTGTCGGAGTTGTCTTTGGTTTTCAGCCAGCTCCTGTATTAAGAGATCTCTCCCATCATTGTTGTTGTGTAAAATACAAGCAACAATTTACAATATTAGAAATTTAAAGGGGAACAAAATAAAAAATAAAAATATTCCATTTTCAGGATCAAATAAAATTATTTTATTATTGAGAGCCGTAAAACTTCATTTTTCATTTCTAATTATTACTTGGGGATATTTTATTATAATGGGCTATGAATAATTGTTAAATTTTCATGATACTGGTTTAAAAGCCACCATAATTGTTGACATGGACATATTAAACATGTTGAAAAATACATCGGGATTTTTTTTTAAATGAGTATGAAACCTTGTATACACATCTTATATTGAGTGACTATGAATCGTTAACATTGAATGAAGTTTCCTTTTATGGTACTTAGTGGATCGTGGAGACATAAAGGTAGGGGCATAAAGCATACAGACATTTAAAAAAAAAAGTGAATTGTTCTAGTTTTAAAACTTACGGAAAGAACTGCGTTTTGATTCATTGCCTCCTTATATTTCTGTCGCATTTGTCTTTGGTTTTCCGACAGCTCCTGTATTAAGAGATCTCTCCCATCATTGTTGTTGTCGTCTAAAATACAAGCCAACAATTTACTATATTAGAAATTTAAAGGGGAACAAAATAAAAAATAAAAATATTCCATTTTCAGGATCAAATCAAATTATTTTATTATTGAGGCGTACAATTTCCTTTTTCATATCTAATTATTACTTGGTGATATTTTATTATAATGGGCTCTGAATATTTGTAAAAACCGCCATAATTGTTGACATAGACATATTGAACATGCTGAAAAATACAGCATGGGACTCTTTTTTTGAAAATGGGTATGAAACATTGTAAGAACCTTTGCATTGAATGAAGTTTTCTTTTATGGTACTTTAAAGGATCGTAGACACACACACAAAAAAAAATTCATGAATTGTTCTGGTTTTAAAACTTACGGAAAGAACTGCATTTTGATTCATCGCCTCCTCATATCTCTGTCACAGTTGTCTTTGGTTTTCCAACAGCTCCTGTATTAAGAGATCTCTCCCATCACATTTGTTGTCTAAAATACGAGCAACAATTTACAATATGAGAAAAGTAAAGGGGGAGAAAACAAACATAACATAACAAAATAAAAATAAAAAAAGATTCTATTTTCAAGATCAAATCAAATTATTTTATTATTGAGCCGTACAATTTCATTTTTCATATCTAATTATTACTTGGTGATATTTTATTGTAATGGGCTATGAATGATTGTTAAATTTTCATGATACTGGTTTAAAAACCGCCATAATTGTTGATATGGACATATTGAACATGCTGAAAAATACAGCAGGGGATTTTTTTTTTTTTTTTTTTTTTGAAAATGAGTTTGAAACATTGTATGAACCTTTGCATTGAATGAAGTTTTCTTTTATGGTACTTAAAAGAATCGTAGAGAAATAAAAAACAAATTCATGAATTGTTCTTGTTTTAAAACTTACGAAAAGAAGTGCCTTTTTTTTTTATCGCCTCCTTGTATCTCTTTCACAAATGTCTTTGGTTTTCCAACAGCTCCTGTATTGAGAGATCTCTCCCATCATTGTTGTCTAAAATACAAGCAAAAATTTACAATATGAGAAAAGTAAAGGGGGAGAAAACAAACATAACAAAATAAAAATAAAAAACATTTGTTTTTAGGATCGAATCAAATTATTTTATTATTGAGAGCTGTACAATTTCATTTTTTATTTCAAATTATTACTTGGGGACATTTTATTATAATGGGCTATGAATTATATCTTTATTTTCTGTGTGCAGAAAAATAAAATTATTCCAGTTTCAAGATAAGATATTCGTTATTATACTACTCAGTTGTTACTTTAAAATGCTTATGGGTATAAATTGTAACCAAACTTACTGCTCTAAGATGCCTAGCTTCATTTATACGGTCTGCAAAACCATCTTCTGTCCGGGTTTTAACTAGACACGTGTGGCAAAGGAGCCATTTTGTACTGTTCAGGTGCTTCATTTTCTGTGTGCCAAACTTGCTGAAGATGTTTAGCTCCGTTAATATGTTCTTCAAAGCAATCTTCAGTCCAGCACATAGTTTTACACATATGGCACAGGAGCTATTTTCTGTGTGCAGAAAAATAGTATAATTATTCCAGTTTCAAGATAAGATATTTGTCATTATACTATTCAGTTGTTGCTTTAAAATGCTTATGGGTCTACAATTGTAACTAAACTTACAGGTCTAAGATGCCTAGCTCCATTTATACGGTCTGCAAAACCATCTTCTATCCGGGTTTTAATGTGACACATGTGGCAAAGGAGACATTTTGTACCTTTCAGGTGCTTCATTTTCTGTGTGCCAAACTTGCTGAAGGTGTTTAGCTCCGTTAATATGTTCTTCAAAGCAATCTTCAGTCCAGCTCATAGTTTTACACATATGGCACAGGAGCCATTTTCTGCTGTAAATCTTTATTTTCTGTGTGCAGAAAAATAGTATAATTATTCCAGTTTCAAGATAAGATAATTGTCATTATACTATTCAGTTGTTGCTTTAAAATGCTTATGGGTCTATTAGTGTAACTAAACTTACAGCTCTAGATGCCTAGCTCCATTTATATGGTCTGCAAAACCATCTTCTGTCCGGGTTTTAACTAGACACATGTGGCAAAGGAGCCATTTTATACTGTTCAGGTGCTCCATTTTCTGTGTGCCAAACTTGCTGAAGATGTTTAGCTCCGTTAATATGTTCTTCAAAGCAATCTTCAGTCCAGCTCATAGTTTTACGCATATGGCACAGGAGCCATTTTCTGCTGTTGATCTTTATTTTCTGTGTGCAGAAAAATATAATTATTCCAGTTTCAAGATATGTTATTATACTACTCGGTTGTTACTTTAATCCCTTCGGCCCTAGCGTCCTACTATTAGAACACATGTTAACATCTAAATTATTCGTTTTTAGTTGAAAACCTAGTGTCCTACTAATAATATATTGCAGATTAACTATTTAATCTCATTTGTAATCACACATGGCAGCACATGCTTCAGTAATCAGTAAAATGGAGGGTTCTACCAGTTTAAGGGTAAAACGTAAGTACACATTTTTAACCTTTTCAATAAATATACTATTAATAATTTAGTGACGTTTTGTTAATTGTATTTTATGAATTAAGGCATTTTCTACCTAAATTAGTCATCTAACTTAAATAATGATAAATCACATTATATAAGGATCAAACACTACTATTAGGACATGAGGCCTTAGTGCTAACAAAGTGTGTGTAAAAAGTACCCAGAATTGCTATATAAAAAACACAAAAAAATATTGTTTTCATCAAAATTTATTTTGCCATCTTCAAAATAGACCCTACTGAGTTCAATGCAACTATGCCAGTGCAGGTCCCAATCTTCTATACTTTTAAGATAGGTAAATTGGGGTATGGCCTTTAGTTCCTTCTGAAAATTTTCTCTTATGGCCTCAATTGACTCAAAACATTTTCCTGGAAGTGATAATTTTAGCTTCGTGAACAGAAACCTTGCAACCTTGGTTGATGACATTAGTTGCGTTTTTGGCCAAAAACTCTTGCAGAACAATAAGAGAAAATTGAGCTCTTGCGAAATCAGTTGTTTGGTGATGCGTTTCAAATGCAAAATATTGGTCATATCTTTATGAACGACTTAAAAGATATGCGAGTTATCTTGAGCCAACTCTGTTTTAGACACATACGATGCTTTTCAAGCACCAACGTCTTGATTTTATTGCTGTCAGCTTTGTGCGCAGAAATAGGCTGACAAACTGTCCATTAAACAGCGAGCCGAATTAAAAAAAAAATATGGACGCGGTACTTGTGACACTTGTGCCAGCAAACATGGTAAAATCGTTGTTGTAAAGTGGTATGACAATTAAAGTTGACACTAGCATCTACATTTCTGTCAGATATTGCGAAGGATATTATTAAAAGATGGAGCAAAAAAAAATTCCACTTATATTTATGTATATAGGCCAGAGGTTGTGAAGTTCTACAATAAAAATGTCGGGGAGTCTATAAACATGATTTCTTACCGTCATTATAGCGAACTCCTATAAAGTGTAAAAAATCGATACTTCGAGAAATATCTCATTATTTTAGTATGGCCATTATAAATTTTTGTTAGAGTATAAAAATAATGCAAAATGCTTGGAGGTTCTTTTGCAAGATCAAATGGATTTATTGGATTTCACATTTGAAATAGCAGAAGCTCTATCACTCAAAAATCAGTCGCTAATCTGTATCAAACATGGAAGGCAGTCATCAAGAGCTCTGTTTTGCCAAAGAACAAAATGAATACTGCTGTTAGGCCTTCATAAGATATTGGATTTGATGGAATGAACCATATGATTGAAAAGAGTGAAAAGCAACAGAGATGCAAAATGGAAGGTTGTAGATATAAAAGTATCTGTTTTTGTGAAAAATATCAAGTTTTTTATGTTTTCACGCACAGACAAATTGTTTTAAAGGATTTCATATGAAAAAAACTCATTTTATTTATTCTCATGTCCTTTATATCTTACATAATTCTAAATGTGCACAGAAAATAGAATTGCTCATTTTGCGTAATTTAAGCCCTGGTGTCCTATTATTAGAACAATTTTTAATTAGTTTACTAATTATCGAAATGATATAATACAGTCCACTCCCTCTAATCCGCAACTCTGTAATCCGCAACGCCTATAATCCGCACTATATTTCAGATGTAAACAAAGAGTTAAAATCTTTTTTTAAGCAAGATAACTCACATTTTGACTGTAATAAATATTGACTAATCTGATGAATTTATTAAGAATTTTAATTTTAAATGCACTAAAATTTTTTAATGCATTTCTGCATTAGTTCAAAAGAAATATTCTGTGTATCTTTTAAATAACTATTAGACTGCTATATTCTGAATGCATTTGTTGACTATATAAAAGGTAAAATTACTTTCAAAAAGGGGTTTAGCTCTTTTGGATAAATGTCTTAATCCTTTAGAAAAACAAACTTTTGTTATTTATCAAGAAATCCTGACTCTTGTAAAAGGCTTCAAGATTAAATTGCAGAGTATAAATTAAAAGATATAAAGCAAACCATTATCATTGCAATGTTTGAGATCTATAAATAAATAGAAATGTTTCTATTAAGTGTGCATTAATATATTATTTAAATGTATTTCTAATATTGGGTATAGTTTATATATATATATATATATATAAAAGCAGTTTCTTTTATTTCTGTGTTATTTATTTACTATATTTGTTGATAGATTCCAAATATTATAATGTAAACAAAAAAATGACCTATAATCCGCGAAATTCTATAATTCGCAAAACCCTTGGTCCCAACCTGTGTGGATTAGAGGGAGTGTACTGTACTTCATTTTATAGTTATTTATGTCTATTCAAGCTTATTTAACCTGCAATTTACTTTTTGGCTGTTTCCAAATTAAATCAGGGCCGAAGGGCTTAAAATGCTTATGTGTCTACAATTGTAATTAAACTTACAGCTCTAAGATGCATAGCTCCATTTATATGGTCTTTCCCCCAGGGGAATACCTTCTTTAGGTATTTACGGGTTTCGCGACCCGGATTCCTGAGCGATCTGTCTCTTTTTCTATTTTCTTCTCTTTTTTGTTGTCTATCCTTTCCTCTATGTTTCACGTTTTTTAATCTACTCTTTTCAGTTTGTTATCCCTCTTTGCTCTAGTTCATGTTTTAGTTTTTTACTAACTTTTTTGTTCAAATTGTTCTTTGTTCTACTAACATTGTTCTCGTTCTGTTGGTAAAAAAAAAAAAAAAAAGACAAACACACCTTTTTTCTAAGTTCTTTCTCGCATTGCTTTTTCTTTTTTACAATACTGGATTTTTTTATTTTCACGTGAGACACTCTGGGTGTTGAGGTTTTTTAATCTCATCGTCTCGTTTCTACCTTTTTAGGTTGATCTCGAGTCCCAGAGTGCAGGGCATCACCGAATTCCGGTTCCATGATCGGTGGACGCCATACTTGTATGGCGGCGGTTGGGAATTCACTGGGCGACTGGTGTTCTTTCGGCGTAAGGGTGTTGTAGGTTGGACAGAACTGTAAAGGCTTACCTACGACAACCGAGTTCCACTGTGAAAGAACTAGAGTTTGGAGATGCTATCGAGTTTAATCCAATGTTCGAAAAACGTGGAAGTTTGTTGATAGTTTTCACCCTTTTGAGACCTGCGCCTAAAGTAACGGTAAGAAGAAGGGTCGGTGACCAGGCCCGATGCCTGGCGTTTTTTCAATCCTATCTTTAATATGGCTACAATATCAGGAAATCAAATATGCGATGTGGAAGCCCCACAAGCTAATAATGACAATAATAATGCATTGAGCTCTGCCTCAAATGCTACTGTTAATCAGGGCAAAAAAGAATCATGGGGTGAGAGAGTAGAGGCTTCTGTTTCCAATACGCAATCTAAAAATCCCAAATCTGATGAAAGTAAAACTGAAGAAAGATTTTTCGTTGTCAAACGTCAAGAAGGGAGTTTTGATAAAACACCCCCCTTTCTGATTAATAAATCTATCCAAAGACTGGTTGGCGAACCCAAAACAATAAAAAAAACTCCGTACAGGTGAACTGCTAATTGAAGTAACCAATAACCAACAAGCACTGAACTTAAAAAAATGTACTCCATTTGCAAACATTGCTGTCATCATATTGCCACATAGAACCTTAAACTCATTTCGCGGAGTGATATCAGAATATGACCTCTTGCATGTAACCGAACATGAAATAGTGGAAAACTTAAGGGAACAAAATGTCATAGGAGCTAGACGTTTAAAAATCAACCGCAAAGATGAACAAATTCCAGCTAACCAAGTACAAATACCTACCAAGCATATTATACTGACCTTTAACACACCCACCTTGCCCAAATATATAAAAGCTGGATATTTATCATGCTCTGTCAGACCGTACATCCCAAACCCACTGCGTTGCTTTAACTGTCAACGCTTTGGGCATTCAAAAACATCATGCCGAGGTAAAGAAACCTGTGGTCGGTGCAGTACAGTTGGCCACGAAAGTGGGCAATGCAATGCTCCACCTTGTTGTGTCAACTGCAAAAAAGATCATCCATCCTATGCTAAATCGTGTGAAATGTGGAAAATAGAAAAAGAAATACAGACAATACGCACAAGACAAAATATATCATAATCTGAAGCCAGAAAAATAGTCGAATCCAGAACGCCTAAAGTTGGTGTATCATATGCTGCTACCTTATCTAAAACCGTCCATAAAACTTACAAATCTATGGCAACTCAAACTGAACTCCCAACTAAACCTAAGTGCCAACCTAATCAAAAAGAAAACAACCTGTCTAATAAGTCAGGTAAGACAAATAGATCAACGCAATCTGCTCCTCCTAATTCACAAATCTCTTTTCCTCCTAAATCATCTACAAATGCTTCTTCAAAATTGTCACAGTTTTATTTCGAAACTTCCACTCCATAATAGAGGCTCTCAAAATACAACTAAAACACAATCTCTGAAACCAAACCGTAAATCTGATGCAGAAAAATTTAACCTACCAACAATTAAAGCCTCTAGTTCATCTGAAAATACAGCCAAAAGGAAAAAGAGTAAAACATCAAAAATAAAACCCAATCAATACAGAATGATAAAATGGAAGAAGATGATGCTTTAGCTCTTCACCCAGAACCGGGTGAAGAATTTAACGATGGAGATAGTATGTCCACTACCTCCGAATAAAATACCGCAGATAAACTTCTTAAAAAAAAAACAATTTAATCATGTCTAATATTATTTCATGGAATTGCCGTGGCTATCATAATAAACTTGACGAAATCCGTAATATTCTATCCGACCATCAGCCTTTATGTTTAGCTCTGCAGGAAACCCATCTAAAATCCACTGACAAAGCGAAATTACGCAACTATGCTACCTACAGAAAGTTTTTACAGGCAATGAAAGAGCTACTGGTGGAGTGGCTCTTTTCATTTCTCGTAGTTTACCTCATTCTCATATTTTATTAAACACAAACTTACAAGCTGTTGCAGTCCGTGTACATGCAAAACGTCTCATTACAGTCTGTACTATTTATTTACCACCCCACCAAATTATTCATTCAGCACTACTTGATGATCTCCTTCTCCAACTCCCCACTGCTTTCGTCATTGTTGGGGATTTTAATGCTCATAGCCAACTGTGGGGTAATTCTGACACTAATCAACATGGTGATACAATAGAGAAATTAATTTCTGATAATGGCTTATGCCTACTTAATAACGGTGATCATACGTATTATCATGAACCGACACGCACCTTTCATGCCATAGATCTCACTATCTGCTCTCCATCTATCTATCCATATTGGAACTTTTGGGTCTCCAATGGCCTGCACAGCAGTGACCATTTTCCCACATTTATTTCACAGACAACTCCTGACAGGGATTCTAATAATTATTTTAAACGGTTTATCTATGGCAGAGCCAATTGGCCAACTTTTACAGATTTTGCTAAAGTTACATGTGATATGATAGAAGGTGATATTGACGATGCGCTTGATAATATCTCACAGTGTATTATCAATGCTGCATATCTTAGCATTCCTAAATCACTTTCTACACCGCGACACGGGAAACCTTGGTGGAATGATGAATGCAAAAGGGCAAAAAAAATTCAACAGAAGGCTTGAAGCATTTTCCGGAGGTATCCCAATAATGATAATTATATTGCATTCAAAAAGCAAAGGCCGATGCTAGAAGAGTGCGGCGTAAAAGCCAACGTGAATCCTGGATGCAATACATCTCTACTTGAAGTATTAGAGCTAATAGTAAAGTCCTGTGGAAAAAAGTGAAAAATTGTATGGGACTGTATTCAGAAAACCACATCTCAATCTTAAATCAAAATGGACACACTATAGCATCTCCCAAAAATATTGCTGAAACTATAGCAAGTACTCTGGCAAGTAATTCTAAATCCGACTCTTACCCAGAACCTTTCTTATCTTACAAAAGACAAATGGAAACTACCAGCATAAATTTTAACTCTCGACACTCTTATGATTATAATCTGCCTTTTACTATTAATGAACTCTTAAGATGTTTGCAGAAAAGCTGTTTATCTGCTCCAGGTCATGATGGTATCACATATACCATGCTAAAACACCTTTCCAGTGCCTCTCTCCATAATTTACTTGCTTTCTATAATAGAATTTGGACTGAACAAACTTTCCCTAATGCCTGGTCCAAAGCTATTATTATTCCCTTTCCTAAACCAGGAAAGGATTCCAGTGACCCAAACAATTACAGACCTATCGCACTCTCTAGTAGCCTCTGCAAACTCTTAGAAAAAATGGTTAACTGGCGCCTGGGGCATGTTTTAGAAATGAACAATAGCCTTGCAGCCTTCCAAAGCGGATTCTGACGTGGTAGGTCTACTATTAACCTCATCCTTTTAGAAACTCATATACGGACTGCTTTTTTAAAACGAAACCATCTGGTCGCAGTGTTTTTTGACATGATGAAAGCATATGACAAGACATGGAGATATGGTATCCTTCGCGATCTTTTTAACTTGGACTTTCGGAATATTTTATTCTGCTGGGTACCTGGACACATGGGTATTCCTGGCAATGAGAAAGCAAATGAGGCAGCAAAACGTGCTCTTAATCCGTTACACCTTGATGTTCCTTTCTCAGACGTTAAACTACTTATTAATAGTTTTATTCAGAATAAATGGCAAGAAAGTTGGGATTTAGAAAACAGTAATAAACTGCACCATGTCAAACCTATCATAATGATCTGGCCTCCGAGTTATCCAAGAAAAAGATGTTCTTCTTACTCGTCTGAGAATTGGACATTCAAGGATCACTCATAAACATATTTTACTTCGGGAGGATGCTCCCATGTGTCCACATTGTCATTTTAATTACTTGACCATTCATCATATTTTAACTGATTGTCCGGGTCTCCGGCATTTGTATAGAACTTATTTTAAGTCATCATCACCACTATTGACAAACCTCATAGGGGAAATACCTCATGGGGCACTCTTTACCTTTTTAAAACATGCAGGATTTTATTTTGAAATTTAATTTTTTGTATCTTTCTTTGGTTTAACAAGTCAGTTTTCTGTTTTACACTTTCATGATCTCTGGATGGGAACCCCATTAAACTGCTCTTTTTATTGACTTACTTTTATCTTTTTACTCTACTGTTTTAGTATTTAAAATTTAGTTTTTTCTACAAATGTTTGACTATATCTGGATGGGATACCCCATCCAGATTGCTCTGCTCATTGTTCTTTTATTTAGTCAGTTTTATTTATGTTTTAGTCTACTTTTTTGGCGCAGCATGTCCCTTATGGGATTTTGCACCATGAAACCCCATACAACCAACCAACCAACCATTTATATGGTCTGTAAAACGATCTTCTGTCCGGGTTTTAACTCAACACATGTGGCAAAGGAGCCATTTTGTACTGTTCGGCTGCTACATTTTCTGTTTGCCAAACTTTCTGAAGATGATTAGCTCCGTTAATATGTTCTTCAAAGCAATCTTTCCAGCTCATAACTTTACACATATGGCACTGGAGCCATTTTCTGCTGTTGATCTTTATTTTCTGTGTGCAGAAAAATATAATTATATCAGTTTCAAGATAAGATATATGTTATTATACTACTCAGTTGTTACTTTAAAATGCTTATGGGTCTACAATTGTAATTAAATTTACAGCTCTAAGGTGCATAACTCCATTTATATGGTCTGCAAAACCATCTTCTGTCCGGGTTTTAACTCAACACATGTGGCAAAGGAGCCATTTTGTACTGTTCGGCTGCTTCAATTTCTGTGTGCAGAAAAATATAATTATTCCAGTTTCCATTTCAGGTACTACATTTGTACATTGATATTTTAAACAAACATGAATGTACAAATATAAATACACTGGTCATCAAAATTAAAGGATAATGAGAAAAAAATGCTCGCTAAGTTAATGTTGCAACCAATGCTGAAAGCGGTAATTATTTATGTTACAGTAACAGTATACTCTCGATATCTTGAAGTTGAGGGACACTAAAAAAATTTTGAGATAGCGATTTTCGAGATAACAAGGTCATAACAAAAACATAAAAATTCATGTAAAAACACAAGATACGGAATAATATTATAAAAATTAGTCATGATAAATAAGAATAAGTGTAAATATGTAACGATTGTTGACAATAAGTCTAAATACAGGATGATAATTTAAATTTTTTTAAATGATAGAAAATAATTACATTAAACTGAAAAGAATTAGTAAATACATAAATGAATTTACATTGCTAGAATTTCTTAAAGTCCATTATCGTGGCTTGGCGACTTTTCTCTTGAAATTATTCTTCAACCAATTTTTCTGTTTGAAAAATAGCGGTAAAGTCATCGTTTTCCACTTTTTCCGAGCGTTGCATACAAAAATGTCATCCATATGATAAGGAAACACTTGTTTTCACCCTTTGTTTGCCGATCAAGTGACCTGATGGAAATATCTGAATCGTCCCTCACACCCTGACCCCTTAAGAGATCCCCTTATAATGAAGGGGTGAGAGATTCTTGGAAACACCTCTATTTTCTTCGACACAAATAGACGGCGATTTTTCCATTTTTTATTTCGAAAAATATTCGACATAACAAGGTATTGAGTGAAAACTCTGCAAGATAAGAATTAAAATTAACATTAGATGAATATGTAATATCAAGGGGAAAAATAATTTTTTGATATATCAAGGTTTTTGAGATATCGAGAGTAGACTTAATTACCGTGCATGGTCTGTAGTGCTGTTTAAATTGAATGTAGTGTCTGAGAGTGATCAATTTTCATTAGTTACTGTTCAAAGGCATTGTTTAAGGGAATGCCAAAAGTGACGAATAATTGGTAGAATCTGAGGAGGTCACACACAAATGGAGGTTGCCCAAGATTTGAATATCCCTCAAAGTGTCATATCAAGAGCTCGGAGCCGCTTTTAAGCATGGGATCCATTGATAGACTGCCTGGTAAGGGCGAACAAAAGCAACAACTGCCTCCGAAATCCATTTTTTTATCATTGTCAGCTTGAAGAGAAACCGTGAAGCGACTGCTAGAGATTTGGTTTCAGACCTTAAGGCCATCCTGCTGCTGCACAAAGGCTTACAGTGTTGGCTGTAATCTAAAAAAAACAATAGTTTGTGTCCCACTCACTCCAGCTTCCAAAAGGGCCCATTTAAACTGGTGCCGACGTCATGTTCAATAGGGCCAAAAGACTGGCCCGAGTATTGTTTACTGTCATGTCAATTATATAGTCTGAACACTAATTCTAGATGTGTTTTTGTTATAATTAGAGCAAAGTTATAAATACACAGGTTTCAAGGTCACATGGTGTGGCGTTACCAATTATAAATCACAAGTACTTCCAAGTATAAATCACATCGATGAAACAGTTCATTTCAAATTTTGTAACCTCTTTTTCAACTTCTTCAGTTATCTCAGCAACTGTTTTATTATCTTTTTTCTCAGACATCTTTTCATTCTTCTTAGACTTAGACATCTTTTCATCACGAACAGGAACCTTTTCATTCTTCTCATGTTAGGAGCATATAACACATTTTTTAAAGTTATTTCTACATTGCCCGTTACATTTAGTATGGTAAAGTCAATATCACCAATACCCAGTATTTCCGACAAAAGTCCTCGTCTCCTATCAGCACTTGTTGAGGGGGGGGGAGGTCTCTATATGCTACAAATAGACTCCTGTCATTCGTAAAATGAGAAGTAGCCACTAAGTCCAGAAGAAATTCCACGAGTTTTCCGTCATTTGAAGACATCAGATTGCTTTGTAGGTTCACTATAGAAAACTTGCTTTTTCCCTCTAGAGTTCTTTTTGAAACACCTTGTATCTGTGTGACTAGGTCGCTTGCAGTAACTGCATATTAAACTCGGCCCCATACTATTAGCTGGTATAGCATACGATCGTCTAGTGGGATCCAGATCGCTTCCACTTCGTGAAAACCAAGGCTTTTTACTGCTTCCAAAATTCTTCATTGGAATGGTTGGTTTAAAGGTAGGTTTTTCAAACTGGTTGCATATGTGTCACCTACAACAATAACCTCTTTATCTTCATCTTCGTTTAAGCCTCCTCCTGGTAGTTTATGATTAAGTTCTAGAGTAGCACTATTTAAACCGTATGTTTCAATTTGAGATTCATTAAAATTTAATATCAAATCCTTATATTTGTTTTTTCCCCCAAATAATGTTTCTACACCCTTTTTGGATTCATCTATACGCACATGAATAGTCTCCACAATTCGCCTTTCTTTTGGAATATAAATCCTGTAGCCTTTTGCTTTCATTGCATAACCAACTAAAATACCTAGTAAAGCTTTAGGTTGAAGTTTATTTCGTTTAACTTTAGGAACATGAACAAATGCTTAAGAACCAAAAATTCTTTAATGTCTTACCGAAGGTTTGAATTCCGTCCATAATTCTTGCGGTGTAAGACCTTGGGTTAAACTGTGTTCAGTCCTATTTCAGTAATTTCCAAGCTATCTTTTAACATATTAGTTGCAGATTACAATACATTTTCATCTTTAGCAAACAAAACTAAATCATCTACATAGACAACTAAAATTGCATTACTATTCAGTTTATACACAGTTACACGATTTTAATTTACAAAATCCAAGATTATGTAATATATTATCTACATACATCTAATTCATCTAATATACATCTAATTCAGAATTCCATTCACAACCACTTTGCCTTAATCCTTAAATTGATTTATTTAACAAACTTTACTTTCAGCACCCCTCATTTCAAATCCTGGAGGTTGTTTCATAAACACAGTTTCTCTTAAAGAACCATATAAATTAAGTTCAATTTTAAATCTTTAAGTTTTTTGGCTATTTCAGATAATTCGCTCTCAAGATTCTTTTCTTTTTCGTATTCTTTTCTTACTTTAAAGATACCCGGTGCCTCCACCACTACACTCTCCATGGAGTTGTTTCACACTAGATATACTTACTCAGTACATCAAACTGGAATAAAAATATGCATACAGTTACAGTTAAGAGAGTGCCTTTATGATCGAAATGGAAAAATAAAAACCGGTTCGGAACGATATAACTTCCGAACAAACCACACGACAAATTTTGGGGGACAAGACTTTGTCCAGACTTCCAACAGTTTTGATCTTAAAGCGGTTGATCCACGGAGGTATCCTTCATCCAGTGATTTTTCCATTGTTTCCTTAGCATACGAAACGATTAAATTCCCTATAGCCTTTAAACATAGTTTTTTTTAAAAAACCAAATAAAGAATCAACATTTATAAAGCTGGATATTTTGAACTTGCGGGACATTTTATTTATCAATTCTGCTAAGTATTCAACTTTATCTAAGTGAGTTCAGGACATTATAGAGGAAGATTGCCTTTTAATGGGTCCATTTTCTAACACATTTTTTATAGAACAGAAATAATTTGGGAAGAACATTCTTCCAGAAATCTCTATTTCTTGGAACTCTGATTGTAATGTTATCTTGAGACCACCAAACAAACAAATCGCACCATTCTTTGTCAGCAATAGCAAGTTGCCCTTGAATTTGATAATGGTAATACTTATGAGTAGTAACGCATAATACTCCTTATTATCGTTCTCACCTTTCCAACAAGACCAATTGTCTATTTTATATACCATATTTTTTTCACATGCTGATTAGTCTTTCCCAATATTTTTAAATAGATACACATGGTATTAGTTTTTTATATCCAACACAAATTAAGGTAATCATATGTCCTCATTTCTCTGGATAGTGCTTAAATTAAGGCAATTTACCCATTTTAAATGATGCATTAGCATAATCTGACCAGCTTACCTGATTAGCTATCTCGTCAGAATTGAACATTTTTCAGAAAATGAGGAAATTTTTCTGATCAGTATATATTCGTTGGCCACTATATGAAGTTGTTGGGCTACATTTTGAGTTTGGATTTATAAAACTATCAACCAATACTTATGTATTAGGCAAATTTTCTATTTTTCTTCCAAATGAGATATTAGCAAGTTAGATAAGTGTGTTTTACGAGAAAGCATCATACATGAAAAAATACTTCAACTTTATCTAAGTGAGTTCGAGACATTATAGAGGAAGATTGCCTTTTAATGGGTCCATTTTCTAACACATTTTTTATAGAACAGGAATAACTTGGGAAGAACATTCTTCCAGAAATCTCTATTTCTTGGAACTCTGATTGTAATGTTATCTTGAGAACAGCAAACAAACATGGGTGCAAGTCTTCAGTCTCAGGACTGATTTCAGTCCTGGAGAGATTCCTGACTGGTAATGAATTCTACTTCATGCATTTAAATTATAGCAATTTTACTAGCAAAAACTTTTAATCGCGTTTTTCTATTATAAAAGATCAATTTTTAATCATAAAGCAACTCGTAGATATCATTAGTCCATTTCCATTTGGTTATACTTGATACTTAGAAAAGTTTTCAGTCTTAGTTTGGATGGACTTCTTGCATCCATGCAAACAAACAAATCAGACCATTCTTTGTCAGCAATAGCAAGTTGCCCTTGAATTTGATAATGGTAGTACTTATGAGTAGTAACACATAATACTCCCCGTTATCGTTTATTTTGATGCCAATGTTATGAAGGTTACATATTTTTGTAAATTTTGTGTGCATCTGGCTGAAAACGGCCATTTAATTTCTACAAGTCCATCAGTTCCTACTAAACTGTCAGGACTTGCACATAAAAAAATGGATATTCAGTATTGATAAATAATCCACATTCTTCGACAAAGGCATTCCATACTCTTTTGTAAGCCGCAATTGCATTCAGTTCTTCAGTTTTCCTGTACACAATTGCTGGCGGCGAGCTTTATGTGGGTAAATTATCCTCCTCACTAGATTTGTGTACAAGGTTGTTGGATGTCTTTCTGCAGCATCTTTAAAGAATGTAGATGATAATCTTTTTGATCTATCTTCCATCGTTGATTCTAGGCTTGTCCACGGGTTGCATTTTCTAATTCATTCCTTGATTTCATGGCTAGTGATGATAAAAATGCCTCAGTGTTTAATTTCATGGCATCTACGTCTAAATCTGGAAGAAATGGTTGCTCATTGTAATTTTTATCTCCACCTCGTGCATTGTCAGATTTGTTTGCTTTCTTTTTAATCTGAAGAATCTTTTGTGTTTTACTCCTTGCAGATAGTCTCTCTCTCTCTTCTTTGTAAAAGATTTCTCTGAAGAGGGGGGGGGGGGGGTGGTTTTACTACCAGTCAAACATTTCAATGACTTGTACTGCCAGTTTTATCCAGGGATATGATAGGCTAGAGCAGCGTTACTTGCCCTTCTCTTGACAGAATTTCCTTCAAAAAAGTTCTCCCTCCCAAGGTCTTACATAATTGGCTCATGAAGCACTCTGCAGGATTATTTATGCATTATACAGGGTGTTTCAGCGAAGTGCGGACAAATTGTAAGGGGTGATAGAAGGCATGATGACAAACATTAGGACATAGGAAACCATGGGGCGCAAACGTCTTCTGTAGGAGCCAGGGGGGCATCAAAGTTTAGCGTCCAAAGATCAAGCGATGATAAAACACGGAAAAAAGGTGGATTCATTTCCAGTTTTCGCTGTAAACTTTGTTTATATCGAAAGTTTGTCCAAAAAAATTTTTAAAGGGAACTGTCAAAAAATGACGGTAGAGGGCGCTGTAGACTTTGGAGTACAAACAACTACGTTTTACTGATTTCTTTTTTATTCTGTTAAAATTTAAGTTAAGGTCCAATCTTTAGAAAACTGTTGAGTACAAAATTGGAATCATCCCAAACGAAGATGTGCAAATTGAGCTGTGAACAAGGGGGGTGGGTTAGAACGCTCATAATCAACGAGCAAAGTAATCGATTTTGTTGCGGTTTGAGTGCAGGTCATTCCCTTAGTAATTGATTTATTCAAAATGATGTACAGTTTTGGTGTCCTCATTTTTAGATACAGCGTGCTGCCGATACTTTTCCGACATTTCATCGACATTATCCCTGGGTGTTTTACTAACAGACCAGCATACTTGCAGGAAGTGTTAGGGATGTAAAAACTACTTGTAATCGCATGAGAATATAATGTTGGAAATGCTTTGTTTGCGAGTTATGGTTAAAAGAAACAGAAAAAATAGCAACAGAAAGAAGCAGAAAATCAGCAAAAGGTGAATGTGATACAAAACATTTTATTGTAAGGTTTTACTGCAAAAGGCGATTGCAAAACGGTCTTCAAACTTTGGAGTAATGAACAACCAGTATTTTTTGACGGGATATTTGTAGTTATGTTGAATGTGTTAGGGAAATACATGTTTTGGTTAAATTTTTTTATGTTGTTTTTGTCCACTAGATCACAGGATATCTTTTCCCACCAGATGGCAGGATAGTTTGTCCTCCAGATGGCAGGGTTGTTGCACTGGATGGCTGGAGTATGTTTTTGGAAGTGGTCTCTGGTTGACTGTTGGGTTTTTGATGGTTGGACTGCTTTGGGTAGTTGGTATTTGAGAGATGTGGAGCATTATGATTATTATGTTTTCCTATGCTGTGTTTTGTTCATTTTAGTTTGTCTTGTCAAGTAGGCAAGCAAATAAAGTTATTTTCAGCTGACTTGATAGTGATTAATTATGAGTTTGTTTATTCTTACCTGACCTCCGTTACAGAATGTTTAGCAAAGTTTGAACATTCACTTAAATGTTTATCTCAAAATCGGAATCGTCCAGAATGAATAAGTAGCGAAATTTCACGTATGTATTGAATTGCGTTTTTTTTACACTTAGGTGGTACGGGCAGCACAAAACCCAAAGAAATGACACGAACAGGATTAGAATACATTTATTATTCTAAGTACAGCCAAAAAAAGGCATAAACAACTTAAAGAGACGTTATCATCAAAGTAAGTGCTCAAAATTCCGACCCCCAGCCGTGATGCAAGCCTCACATCTCCGGCGCATTGAATTTCTCATCTTTTTGAAAATATCGGGCTTCTCCCTCACTTTTCCAGCAGCTACCACTATGCGCGCAACAAGTTCCTCTTCACTGTCAACGGGAGTTTCGTAGATCAGAGACTTCATGTACCCCCATACGCAGAAATTGAGGCAAGTGAGGTCAGGCGATCGAGCAGGCCAATTCACTGGACCACCCCGCCCGATCCACCTTTGCCCATGCATTGCATTCAAGTGCACACGTACGTCATTGCTGTAATGGGCGCGGGCACCATCGTGTTGAAACCACATGGTGGAACACCTGGCAGCGGGAACGTGGGCATCGACCAACAACTGCGGCAATACTCGCTGCAAAAGATCAGATATTCAGGACTTCGCAGATGATTCGGCAACAGGTATGGTCCCACCAGATAACTCCTACGACACCAGCCCACACATTTACTGCAAACCGTACCTGGGCTGAACGGGTTCTGGTTGAATGTGGATTCTCCCTCGACCACGTATGGCTGTTGTGCAAATTGCACATTCCCTCCCGCGTGAAGCTCGCCTCATCGGTGAACAGAATGCTGCGTGGAAAACAACGATTTACAGCGCGCATCTGTACGTACCACTGTGCAAAAGCTATTGGGAAATACAAAAGTATACCCCAGGGGTTATGAATAAGCAGAGCTGCATTTAATGCAGTAAAAGCGTTAAGTGCTGATTTGTAACCCCAAATAAGATATAAATATTAATTAAAGAAATTGCTAGAAATAAAGATAACTTAAATAAATAAATGTGGTGGTGTTAAAGCAAAGATGACATAGTTAAATTAACGTAACATATTTTATTAACATTTAAAAGATAAAAACAACATATATATACTTTAAATAAAACTTTTAAAAGCAAATGGAGATATATATCGTTAAGATTATTTAAGTACAATTAAAAACAACATTAGACTTATCTGATTGACTAGGATAATCATGATGTGATGGACACGATATCTCTTTGTAATACATCACATGAAAAAGGTATGTAACGTCTGGAACCCTTAAACTTTAATAACTTCTATAACTTTAACTGGACACAAGAAGATATTCAAGTCCTTATAGAAAGATTACTTTACTTGATGCCACAGTCAGACAGAAAAACGATTTAATTACATGAGAGACCTCCAGGCAAAACTTCCAATAAAAGACGGGGATGATGCGATGATATAGATTTAGATGAAAAACTTAGTCCAGCAAAAGTATACCTGATGACGATTATCCATCTTTACACAGCACGACTTTAAGTACCTTATTCAAAGAACTTCATTACTTTATCTTAATAGCCGTAAACATATTTCACTGAAAAAGCTCCTTTAATTTAGATTAAACATTATATTTAAAGTTGACCTCAGGAAAAGAAATTCAACATTGTTAAACGTTCAGGAAAAAGAAACTCAACATCGTTAAACGTAGCCGAACAGACCGCTCACATCTCACGAGACATTCAGAGACATCAAAGGTTGACAGAGACTGAAGGTAAATCCTTTTATTCTCCACCGATGTTCGAAAACCAACCATACGCATGACCGAACTACTTTCTACCTGTTTCCAGAGCGTCGTATGCAAATATCGACGGAGCGATTTTGATTATTGATTATGAGCGTTTTAACCCCCCCCCACCCCCCCTGTTCACAGCTCAATTTGCACATCTTATCTTTAGAAAACTGTTAATAGAATAAAAAAGAAATCAGTAAAACGTAGTTGTTCGTACTCCAAAGTCTACAGCACCCTCTACCGTCATTTTTTGACAGTTCCCTTTAAAAATTTTTTGGACAAACTTTCGATATAAACGAAGTTTACAGCGAAAACTGGAAATGAATCGACCTTTTTTTTCCGTGTTTTATCATCGCTTGATCTTTTGGACGCTAAACTTTGATGCCCCCTGGCTCCTACAGAAGACGTTTGCGCCCCATGGTTTCCTATGTCCTAATGTTTGTCATCATGCCTTCTATCACCCCTTACAATTTGTCCGCACTTCGCTGAAACACCCTGTTTACGAAGGAATGCATGCAGGAAACCGTCCTTCTTCTACAATGCATGATAACATGTCTGTGTCATCCGTAATTTTATACATTGGCAAGTCAGCTTCCATTTACAAAAATCTCTACATAAGGCATGCTTTCCAAACACATGAGAAGGTTCATTTAACAATTCTGATACCAAGGTTTATCGGGGCGAGCTTGGGACATTATAGATGGCGAATGTCTTTTAATGGCTTCTCTTGTCCCAGTCACTAACTTTGAGATTTTTTGTTTAAAAAATTTACGTGCTTGTCTACCTTTCAATAGAGGAAATTTTATGCAATTTTTATGGAGTTTCTCAAGAGTTCTGAAGTTCTATGAACAGCATCATTTAAGTGTTCTGTTTGTTTTCACCTGTTTTCTGAACAGATTCGTTTTTGGATTTTTTACATCAGATTCATGTCAGCATCCCCTATAATTTTCATACAATGAATGTCATGGACCCTCTGTAAATTCTTTCTACTATTATTACCCCAGGGGAATACCTTCTTTAGCTATTTACGGATTTCGCATTCCCGAGCGATCTTTCTCCTTTTCTGTCGTCTATCCTTTTTGCGTCGTTTCACACTTTGTAATCGTCTCCTTCAGTTTGTTATCCCTCCTTGTTCGATGTTTTTACTAACTTTTTTGTTCAAATTGTTCTTTTTTCTACTAACCTTGTTTTTGTTCTTTTGTTTAAAAAAAGAAAAAAAATTAAATGCATAAAAAAGACATACACCTTGTTTCTAAGTTCTTACTCACATTACTTTTTTTCTTTTTTACATTAGTGGTTTTTTTTATCTTCATGTGAGACACTTTGGGTGTTCAGTTTTTTTAATCTCATCGCCTCGGTTCTACCTTTTTAGGCTGATCACGAGTCCCTGAGTGCAGGGCATTTCCGATTCCGTGATCGGAGGACGCCATACTCTGTTAGGTGGCTGTTAGGACCAACACCGGGATACTGGTGCCTTTTGGCAAAAGGGGCTGTAGGTTGGACAGAGCTGGTAAAGGCTTACCTACTGGCTACCTGATTCCAATGTGAAAGAACTAGAGACTAGAAAATGCTATCGAGTTTAATCCAATGTTAGAAAAATGTGGAAGTTTGTTGGGAATAGGTTGGAAAATAAATACAGACAATATGCACTAAAGACAATATGTCATACCCTGAAGCCAGAAAAACAGTAGAATACAGGACACCCAAAGTTGATGTAGCATATGCTGCAGCCTTATCTAAAACAGCCCAAAAAACTATTGCAGCCCAAACTGAATTCCTCACTGAAACTAACTGCCAATCAAAGCAAAAAGAAAACAACCTCTTCAGCATTTCTGGTAAGATAAATGGATCCACGCAATTTGTCTCTTCTAAATCACAAAATATTGTTCCTCCTAAATCACCATAATCAGAAACTGTCTCTTCTAAATCAGAACATTCTAATTTTTCAAAAATTCCACTTAATAAAAGAAGCTCTCAAAATATTACCAAACCACAATCTTTAAAACAAAACCATAGATCTGATGTAGAAAATACGCAACTATGCTACCTACAGTAAAGATTTTACCGGGAATGAAAGAGCTACTGCTGGAGTGGCTCTTTTCATCTGTCTCAGTTTACCCCATTCTCATATTTTATTAAACACAAACTTACAAGCTGTTACAGTCCGTGTACATGTTAAACATCTCATTACAATCTGTACCATCCATTTACCACCTAATCAAACTATTCAGTCAGCACAACTTGATGATCTTCTTCTCCAACTCCCCACTCCTTTCATCATTGTTGGAGATTTCAATGCTCATAGCCAATTATGGGGTAATTCTGAGACTAATCAACATGGGGATATAATAGAGAAATTAATTTCTGACAATGGCTTATGCCTACTCAATAATGGTGATCATACTTATTTTCATGAACCAACATGCACCTTTCATGCAATAGATCTCACAATCTGCTTCCCCTTTATCCATATTGGAACTTCTGGATCTCTAATGACCTGCATGTCAGTGACCATTTTCCAACTTTTATTTCTCAGACTACTCCTCACAGAGATTCTAATAATTGCTTTAATCGCTATGTATATGACAGAGTCAATTGGCCAACTTTCACTGACCTTGCTTAAATCACTAGCGATATGATAGGTAATATTTAAAACCTTATCTTTCCTTTGAATGGCTCTCTGCCACTTCCCTGGAAGTTCAACATCCTAAATATTTAAAAAGTATTCGAAGGGCAGTCATATTCAAATAAATTGTACAATTACATACAATAAAATATTTGAGAATAATTATATAGAATTACAATTATTAAATTATCAAAACAATGGGGGAGGAGGCAGTCATCAAAATCACTGCTTTTCAGAGATAAATCAAATATTGAAAATAGAAGAAAAAATTTCTTTAGGACAGCTCATGAGACTTAAAAAATATCTTTTCAATTGAATGGGAAGACCTTGAGCATCATGAGTCCCTCTTCCCCCAATGCCTCTTATTCATTAAATTTTAAATATAACAACTTAAGTTCACATGTATAACATGTAAACATATTTAACTTCTGGCATAGCTGAAATGTCATATGGGAGTTAAAAATTTTAGCTGTCCAATTTGTAAAATCAAATCTACATTTAAAAATTTTGAAAAAGTTAGCTGAAGTTAATAGTTTTATTGTATGGCTTTTCCATGCATTGCTGATTTGTGTAGTTTTCTATAGTTACGGCTTCTTCAAAAGATACTTTTATATTTTCATGGAAAAACATTAATTCATTAAAATTTTGGCTTGCCAGATATTCAAGATAATTTATATTTGTGCAGACAGTCTGAGGAAGTTATACACTTTTTTTGTACGATGCATCATCAGTGTTGTCAAATATGGGTTTTGTAAAAGGTAAATTATTTAAGCTGTCATAATTTATGTCATCTAATATGTTTTAATCTTTAATTTCTTGAGTAAGTTTCATTGGTGAAGTTTTTGTTGGCTTTACTTAGTGCAATCTCTGTAATTGCTCTGTAGGGCACTATAAATAAAGCTTCTTCTGGCTGTAACTTTGATTGGCATACAGCAAAGCCAGACTATATTTGCAGGCTTCTGGTTTTTACAGTTTTTACATGAAAAATTGCACATAATTTCAAAATTAAATTACACGACTTACCAAATTTTTGTACATGAAATACTATAATTGTAAACATTAAAATAAAAATATGTTCATTTGTTTACCAATGTTCTCTGACATGACATCTGGATGGATACTAGATCCTTGTAGCATTTTTAAAAAATTGAAATATTGCTTTTAGGCCTTGCTGTTTTAAGAATTAACTATTTTAGTTTCCACACTTGTATGACTTACTGTGCTTTGTTTTCTGTTTTTATTTGTAATTTAAATTTATTCAAATGGCAGCGTTTTAGTGTCAGTTTTTGACATTTTTCTTTTGGTACATCATATCCTTAGGGGAATTGCCATTAAACACTATACAATCTACAACCAAAAATTTAACTTTAAAAGCAAGAGAAAAAAATTAAATTTAAAATTTAGGATCTAATAATTACATCTTAACATAAAATAGGTTATAAGAAAAATTTTAAAGTAACAAAATGAGTAAGCATTACTTTTTTATTTCATTTTAAAAATGAACTATATTCGTTCAGGGTGTCTACAGAATCTGGAAATCATATAAATCTGGGAGGTTTATTAATCTGGAAAAATCAGGGAATTTTGTAAGGATAATCAGGGAAATTTATCTATGTGCGAAGATATTCTCACCTTTCAACAAGACCAATTTGTCTATTTTTTTCACATGCTGATTAGTCTTTCCCAGTATTTTTTAAAAGATGCACATGGTATTAGTTTTTTATATTCAACACAAATTAAGGTGATCAGACATCCTCATTTTCTCTGGATAGTGCTTAAATTGAAGGATATTTACCCATTTTAAATGATGCATTAGGATAACCCGATTAGCTATCTCGTCAGAATTGAACATTTTTCAGAAAATAAGTAATTTTTTCTGGTCACTATATATCTATTGGCCACTATATGAAGTTGTTGGGCTACATTTTGAGTTGGATTTATAAAACTATCAACCAATACTTATGTATTAGGCAAATTTTCCAATTTTATCCAAATGAGATATTAGCAAGTTGGATAAGTGTGTTTTATGAGAAAGCATCATACATGAAAAAATACTCTATGCATATTGTTAATAATGGAGATCAGAAGTCTGATAAAAATAGTCAGGGAAAAATCGGGGAACTTTTTATTACAATTTCTGTATAGGGGAGACCGGGGGAATGCCGCCAACCCGGGTTATGCCGCCACCCCACCTAGTTTAAAAACTAAGGGCAGTTTGAGATAGTGAATGTGCCTGCACTATAGCGGCCAACAATATAAACAGTGCCTAAAGTGAGAGTGACTTTGCTGTACGTTGTTCGTTTGTTCTAGTGAAAAATGTAGTTTTCATCTAGTTGCTTAGTATTTTGGAGCTTCAAATGAGTAGAGATAAGCACCTTTTATTGTAACATTAGGTATTTAAGATAATATGAACCGTGATCTACATGCATTCGCCGACAATTTGATGCAATGTGTTGAATAAGTTCGGTTCTTCTTTCGGCTTTGTTGGGGATTTCCGCCATATTGTCCTCTCGGGGTAATGCCGCCGCCATGCAAATCGGATGAGAAATGGCCTCATTTCAATGTAGTGGAGCTGCTTCAGCAGAGTGACTTTTGCAATATGAAGTAAATTGTAAGCTTAACCATTATTCTGCTCAATTACATTGCTTTCTAACAATTTTCAGTAGGTTGTGTGTTTCCTAGTATCCATTTGATGCATGTACTAGGTCATTAAAGAGTGGCGGCATTACCCCAGTACAGTGGCGGAATTACCCCAGTGTCCTGGGTAATATCGCCACTGTGCAGACGTTTAAAAAATATTTTTTATGTATGCTTACTTTACAGTTATGATTACAGTTAAATTTATACAGATACTAAAGATCATGATTCAGCTTTAGAATTTTTACTATTAAAAAATAAACATTTTTTCGAGGTGAAAAAATTTAAATTCCCTTAAGGTGTCGCCATTCCCCCGGTCTCCCCTATACTCTGTTGTTAGAGATGAGACGGGCTCAGCCCAGACCCAAAAAGCAGCTGAATTTTTACAAGTCTTCTGGATTGAGCTTAAAGTGAAATTTTATTCATTCAGAAATTGAAAAAATGAAAAAAAGACATTTTATTCCAGATGCTACTTCTTTCAAGACATAAACATGATTCATTTTTTACTGTGTTCGATATTTTAATAGTATGTTGAGAATTGCAGAACTCTCTTCTCTGCTACTGGCGTTTCGTCAATCAGTGCGGTATAATGATATTGAGTTTTATACACTTCATCAATAAATTTCTCTTATAAGAAGGGTCCATCCCATCAGAAATGACATAAGATAATTTGGTACTTTTTAAATTTAAAATCCTTTACTATGCTTTTTAATAAACTTCCTCCTTTGAACAGTGTAATATAGGAGGAAGTTTTTTTAGATCCCTTTGTAGTGTTGTCCGGCTTGAAACAACTTTCTTTCAGAATTGCGTGTGACAAACATTTGTGCACTTTAAAAAGTTTGTTCTTACACAAAACCTCAACTTTGGGACATCCAAATAGTTCCAAATTTATATTTGGAATGTTTAGAGCCGACAGAATGTCTCTTTCAACATGGCCGCCTTTGTAAGCGATTATATTTCTCCACATTGTTTTTGATTCATCTTACCACATCTTCACTAAATTTGTTGCATCTTCAGCGGCCATAGTACACCTCTCTAGTTTATGCTTAGTCAACGGTAATCCGTGAATGTTTCTTATTACCCAGGAAGCAGTATCTCTATCCTTTTTACTCATGATGCGCTCGGATATAACGAAATTCTCACACAATGGCTCACTTAGATCATAAAATGGGGCTCTAATCTTTATAAACCCCACTTCTCTTGGTACAAATTTTTTCGTTAATCCAAAAACCATCAAAATCAATGATTCCACATATTTGATTTAAGTTACAGGAATTTGAACTAGCAGACATCATTTTTCAGCAAACTTAAAAACTAAAATACGTAAAATCAAACAGGGAAAGTATTGGAAACTATAAACATTCAAAACTGGAGGCGGATTTATATCGTATAACTAAATGTTGAGATACATCCTTAAAATATTTTTAACATATTAAATCTTTTGAGAGGAGTGGTTAAAAGTGTAAAGATACATATTTTCTTATTTTCATTGTATTAAAACTTTCTCCGAAAGGATGAAGGCGTAAACATATATTTTGTTTCTAACTTAAGGTTTTTAACCTATGAAAAAAAAAAAATATGTATTTATTTCTTTCAGGTGGCGTAGATTAATATACAGACTGAATTCTATTCATATGAAATTATAAAGGATGTTACAACATTACGCAAATTCCCGAAAAATCCAACTACAATAGACATATTTTCTGTATAGTATACAATATTAGATGGGGATGTTTGTATGTAAATTTGAATTGAAGCACTAACCATTCATTGATGTTTTTAGATTTGTATACATTTAATGAAAAATATGGGAAAGAGTGAAAGATTTTATCAACAGTTTTCTTAGAGTATTCTTAAAAGCATTTCATACAAATTGAATGTATGTGGTACCGCCTTCTCCTATTCTATGTTAAAAGTCATACAATATAATCGGAGAAAGATTTTACTCTAAGGAAAAACTTTGAATTATAACGTTTTTGCATCAACTGAAAGTTTTGAAGGGTTTTGAGGTTCACTTTCAATCGACAATTGTAATTCTTTCTTAGATTCATGCGGTGTTGAAGAAAAAGCATATTTCCTTAATCCAAATTCAACTTATTTATTAGTGCAGTGTGTCAAGTTTAGGGAACATCTAAAAAAAGATATTACTATCCCCAAATATGAAATCCTCCAAAAATATTTTTTCTTTTAATATTTATTTCCTATATCTGTACTTAAATTGACAACATGGAGTATTGTATCACAGCCGGGTAAATCTAAGACTGATGCTGCGAATACATCTTTGTTTTGGTCTAAAAATTCCTGCATTTTAAGTTTAAGGGGGCTTCTAAATGATCTAAGTTAATCTCTGAGCTCCGCAAGAGATCGGCATGATCAAAGTCAGCAATTGGAGTGCCTAAATTTACATTACAACTTAAATAATTATCAGTTAAGGGTACATTAGATTTATCTACACATGTTTGGATTTTAGCAACAAAGGTTCCTTTATTTAAATTAACACTATTATCTGAAAAATTTGCTAAAGAAATAAAAAGGCCATGTTCTTGAGTACAAATGGCCTGGAAATGAGAAGACCCTGGTGCAAATTCTTTGCCAAAGGTTCTAACATTAAAGTATCATTATCTTCCATAAAATTATCTTTGTTACATTTAACTTGGGCTATCATTTTTGTCTGAGGGGGAATTGAAATTTTTTCGCATAAAAGAGCTAAAGTGATATTTTTTATTACTATCATTAACATTATCATTATTTTGTCTGCCTCCCTTATCAGCCTCAGGTATCCCATATTTTACAAAACTCTCATTTTCATCAGAATTCCTAACATCAGTTTTATTATTAACAGAATTTACATGGGCTGCCTGGCTCGCTGTTGGTTGGCTAAGATCTAAAGGTTGAATATCTTCCGACACTTCAGTACTATTAGTTCCAGAGCTACCACCTGATATAGTTTGTAAACAAAAAATTTGGGAAATCTCATTACTATTCTTACCTGACTTGGTTTCCATATATAATTCTGCATTTTCTTCTAGATTGGTACACTGAGTACCCTGAACTGTCTTTTCTTCCCTACTCTGATTCCCATCATTTGTTTTTAAACATTCCATAACTTCATTGCTTACATCTTTCTCAGGGGAGTTACCAGTGCTACTATTATCTCTACTTTTACTGGCATAATTGACAATATTGGATATGCATTTTACATTTTCAGAAACATTTTCAAAATTATTATCTACACAGTTACACTCTAAACTTAAATTATTTCCAGACCTGCCAACTGCTACGAAAAAATCGTAATTGCTACGAGTTGGACCTATCAACTACGATGCTATGAAAATCGGTTTTAAACTACGATTTTTTGCAAAAAACACAAATGCATTTTTTGTTTCTAGTTGCGATTTTTATCCCACACAGCATATTTTTCAGGAGTGATTCTGTTGTGAAATTTCAAAGTATTCATTTCCGAAAGTTTTAAAAAATTGGCCATTAGTCCGAAAATTCGGACATTAAAAATTGCTCATGGGTGAAAAAAAAAAAAAAAATCTGGGCTGCAAAACAAACTTCTTAACATAAAACACTCTCTTTATGTATATTAACCATGAGTGAATAGTGTTTCTGTAAATATTTATACAGTAATTCGCTTCCTTAGAAACAAGGAGCCATTTCAAGAATTCAATCAGAACTTTTTGGTTTAGTTGAACTCTTTCACCTGTTACTGTCAAAATAGGAGTGTTGCAACTTCCGGTTTTAAAACTACTCGGATCATTAAGAACTGTATTACTCAAAAGATTAATAGCAGAGCCTGTGTCACACAGGGTATTGAGAAATATATTATTTACATAAATTTTAGCAGTAGGCAGGTGGTATGATTGGGGAGAAAACATACTGGGGGTCTTGAGGCCTTTTGGGGATCGATTTGACCATATCGGATCCAGCCACTATGCGTTTAAAGAATTATTGGGTGCTGCAGGGGTGTTATTCCCATTTTGCTGTTCAGTCCCAATTGCATTTGTATCCCCATTTCTTTTCTCATTCCTATATCCTTGTTCATACCTGCCCCTCCTTCCCCTATATCCGCCTTGTGTAGGGTTGCCTCTGAAATTTTCATTCGAGTCATACCTACCTCTATAGTTATGTCCTCGGCCTCTGGGGTTTTGGTAGCTAGCCCTTCTGTACTCATTTCCGTAGATGTTTTGGGTGCAATTTCTGGCGTAGTGGTCAGGTAAACCACATCTATAACATGTAATCGATCTAAATTAACCCCTTTCCTATCCCCAACTAAAATTTCCTTGAACTTCCTTAGATTTTAAATCAACAAGACGATCAATTTTTGCTGACAGTAAGTCAATTTGCATCTTTAAATTTTGAATTTCTTTATTTTGTGACTCTTTTGAAGTTTTTTGAGTAAACGCAGCAGCACAGGGTAAAGTTAAGGGGTTCTGTGCATACTCTACATTCTCATAGGGGCTATAAAAAGGGTTGACGCTTTTGCATGCTTTCTCTTCAAGTAACGCAATTTGGAGGACTTCTTCAGGTGTCTTTGGGTTCCGAGAGATAACTCCCTTATGTATCTCTGGGGAAAGGTTATTTAATAGCATTTTCTACTTTTATTTACAATTTCATCCTCTAAACCATCTATCACTAAGGAATTCAGTGATAGGTCACAGGCCCTGTCATAGAACTCTTGGACCGTCATCGATGGTGTCTGTTTGAAATTCATCAGTTTATTAAGGGCAACATCTGGAGTGGTGTGGTGAACATACCTATCTTTTAAGATTTTGATCAATTCAGCACATGTTTTTGGTTTGTGGATTTTTTGAAGCTGCCCCTGACACTCTAGCCAATAATGCAAATTTTTTTTCGTCTTCATCAGTATTAGTTAATTTAGATGATGAATGTTTAGCAGTAGATGATTTCCCTCTTTTTGTACGTGTGGTTTGCTTATATAATTTATGATTAAGAGAAAGATAGAGACATTGATAGTTAATTGTATGTGATGTTGTACAATATACGACATGAGGTTTATTGTTTGAGAGTTGATTTAGTCCATATGGATAAAGTGTGTTATAATGTTTGATATAAGCAGATTCCAGAAAAAGACGTTCATGGAATTTATTTTGTATATTAAGGATATGAATAGTGATATTACTAAATTTGTGCTTTTTAAAGTGCCTATACTCAACATTGCAGTTTAAAGGATTGCGAGAGCATTTATAATTACTGATGGCAGATCGATGTCCGTTGATACGTTTATGAATTGGGCCACCAGTTTGACCAATATATTGCATGTTACATGAATTACATTTAATACGATAAATAACATTAAAAGCTTTACAAAAATTAATATGGGAATGTTATGAACAATTTGTGATGGATCTGCATGAGGGCAGGTCAAGCAGTGAGGAGATGAGCATTTGCTATATTGTAAATGTGGTGAGGGAAAAGAAAATAGGTAGCTGGATGATGATCCATGGTCAAGCCTATAATTAACCATGTACCAGGCATTATGCTGATACAGTAGAAGATCTTTATAACGCAATTCCATATAACGCAATTCTCCATATAACGCACAACTTCTCAGATGTAAACAATGATTTTTGCAGTTTAAAAACATCTGCATCTTCACATTGTAAAATATTGCTACTCTCTAGAGGACTAAATCTGATACATTAGTTCAACTTTATCTTCTAATTTAAGACCTTTTTACTGAAAAAAATGCTATTATTACAATAAACATTTTTGAAAATGTCTAATATAAGGGATGGTTGTGTCATTTACATTTGGGTCATGTTTATAAAGTAAATTTAACAATGTGTAACCTATATTATGCAAAAATAAATAATTTGGGTAACTTTTAGTAACAAGGAATGCAGTGTAAAGAAATTCTAATGTATTTTGATATGTTTCAGGCATATTTAGCCATGTTTACAAGGTGAATTTAATGATGTGATCCATATAACGCAAAATTCTATATAATGCACAACCTTGCGTTTTTAGGTTTGCGTTATAAAGGTCTTCTACTGTAGTTATCAAAGCCCAATTTGCCAGTCGCTAAAAATTTACTAAGAATAGCCATGAAGAATAAGGAGACATAATATTAAACATGTAATGAATATGATGAAAAAAGAAATATAAATGAGAAAGATACAATCTAGAATATATATATAATAAAATAAAAAATAATGTATCTTAAATTTTTATTTTGTTTTTATTAGTTTTTGTAAGATTTTTTAATTTTTTAAATAGCAGTTAAAATAGATTTATATTCATTTGAAATAATATGAACTGTAAATATCATTAAAATAACGAATTAAAAACATAATGAAGAAAGTAATTAATTAAAAAAGAAAATAACTGGTATAACATAAAAATCATGTACCAGAACAAAATTATAAATAATAATTATGTTGCTAGCATGAAAACTAGATTAAATGTAAATTAATATGCAAAATTACCTCACCAAAATCTACAGATTGGGAAAATAATATTAAAAAATATCAAGACAAAGGCAATAACATAATAATAATTGACCCCAAAAAATCCCAGAAAAAATCACTAATCTTCCCATATATAATGAAAAATTAAGAAATAATATAATATGTGTGTAGTATAAAATATATGGCAGGACTGTGGTGAAAAGTCATGAAATAACAAGTTCATGTAAGAAAGAAAAATGTAAATAAAAGGCTAAATTTGAAATTATATATATATATATATAATATATATATATACACACATATATAAATAACAAAAAAAATATTTACATGTAGGCATTAAGATAATTATATTAAATATCGTCAAAATATTATTCATAATGATAATAAACCCAAAAGAAGAAAATATTACAATTACATTTATTTAAAAAAAACTTTCGTTGGGGGCTTTCTGTTTAAGCTTCTTATGTAAACTCGATAATGATTTGCATAAAATAGGCTTAAAGTTTTTAACATGCCTGCACAGAACTGGTCATGTCTTTTAACTCGTTCAATCCAAACTTAAGTTCCATTGAAAACAGAAGTCACACCATTTTGTATTGGTAATGAGCATTTGCCCCTGCACTTGATAATAATGGACAGAGTTCGTTTTAAGATGAGAAACTTCATTATTCATTTCCAAATAAAAGTTTTTGTCAATACAGGCCTCTTCTAAACTTTTCCCCTGTTTGGAAATGGGACATTTTATTTCAATTAGCCCTATTTTGCTTTCTTCTGTTTTATCAAGGACTATGCCATCAGGAGAACTACCCCAAAATGGGAAAGATGGGTTCACTAAAAACCCTGCTGGATAAACCACTGCTTCCTGACTTCTTTCTTTTAACGCTGAAGTATATACAGCGATTGCTTTTTTTTTTCATTTTTCTTACCATACTTGACACTTTTAATGGCAGATAGATGGCTGCTTTCATACAAATTTTTTAGAAAATAATTCGTGACAACTTTCTTTCGTTTCATATAATGCCAAAATTAGAAGACATGATTCTTGTTTTGCGTGCTCCTTTCCAGGCTTCTCTGCCTTTGACTTATGTTTTTTTTCCAGTGCAATGGCTTCATTCAAGGTTAAATTTAATTCGTTATCCCATACCATACTGGGTGTGAGACAGATTGGAGAATTTTCATTGCTGACTATTTCAGCACTGGAATAGCCTTGTAGCTGATGGCTTAATGTGCTGCCAAGAGGTACATTGCCTAGATCTGTGGGGACAAATGTAGCTTCGTTAGTAGGCACACAAGCCATTGAAGCCTCTGGTGTATGATTTTTAACAGCTTGCATTAGATTTTCAATTACTGCTGATGTTGGTATTGATTCTATTTTTGTGAAAGAACACGTATTAGGCCTTTTACGTTTTCACATTTGGTTTTGCAAATGTTGTGGACATTATAGGTTCTGCTTCAATTTTGGATCCTCTAGGTTTATGCCATTCCTGCTCAGTTATAGTGCAAGTTATTTCTTCAGGGAGTTTGTCAGTACCAAGCAATACATAATGGTTCATTAAATAAAATAAACCAACCATGTGAACACATTTATCTTTCCTGAAAAAGAAAACAGCTAGTCAGCATACACTAAAGACAAATATACATTTAAAAATAATTATTAATACCTTTATGTTAGCTGGATACCAATGATCAGCAATTTTTTTTTTAAATCTCCCAACCTAATAACAAATACCTTATATACTCTCTTTCTTACGATAGGTTAAAGTGATAATTGAATGAAAAACTAATGAGCTTTTCAAATTCAAGACAATTTGGCTTTGTTCTTTAAAACTTTAAAAGGAATGTAACAATGCACGAACAACATTTTTAATGAATTTCTGCCGACATTTTTAATGGCTATCTATGAAACAGAAAGTGAACTAATTAATTTCTCTGAAACAGTGAGTGAACGACATTTCTAATGAATCTAAAAAATGTGCAATCATTTTTTAATATTAAATAAATGATGTAATTATAATATTTTGAAAAAGTTACGTAAGAAATAATGTATTTTCTTTTCTAACACACAATGATAAATTAGGTCTTTTTTTAATTGAAGAACTAAAAATTTTGGCTGCAATGGGCTGAAGAACTCAGAAATGCAATAGTAGCTTTGTTTGCTTAACTTAAAACATCATTATCAAAAATATGCTCAAAACATGGTATTCAATGACTAAGGATAAGAAAATCATTATTTTATCAATTATATTGATTATGTATATTAGGGTGGAGCGTAGAATAAAAAATTTTTAATTCAAAATCGGCCTGGTGTGCGAAAGTTGCGTATTGTATTGCTTATTATGTAAAAAAAATTCCGTCCCCTGAATTGATATCTTCATGCGCCCCAAGGGGTGCGAAATCCCTGAATTTTAGCTAAATTACGCTAATTTTCCTGAATTTTAATAGCTATTAAAAAAAATTAATTTGTTATTGGCCCATTGTGGATACAATGCTACAATGCCCCCTTACCATATGTAAAAAGTTTAAAATCCCTTGAACATCATCTTCATGCGCCACAACAGAGTTAAAACATTATGAAATTTGACTTATTTCAGGTTTACTTGAAGATATTTTTAAATAATATAAATTAATATATACATAAATGTTTGACATTTTTATTAATTTCGACTATAATATGATATAATATATGTTCCTTTTCCATGTTTACATTTAACTCTTCATTTTTAATAAGCAAATAATAATAGGTAAGAGTAATACGAGTTTTTAAATACTTTGTACTTTGTAATCGCATTTTGTATCAAAAGCCTTCATTCTGGAACATGACTCAATTTGAGTTTCAATTTATCCTTACCTTCTTTCATATCTAGATACAGATTCAAAGGACTATGTTATTAATTTATCAGTTCTCTCAGTTACTTGTGTGTGACTTGGCAATTTCAACAGGTTTAAAAGAATTTCAGTGCCCGCACCTAGTGTACCATTCTTGAACCTTTCAATTTCTTCTGTCCCCAATCTCCTGTTATTGGAGACTCCATTCGTTCTTTCACATCTCTCTCTAATCTTTGGTTCCCATCAGTTAAATTGACATAGTCTGCTGCTGCAAAATCTATTTTTTTTAAACCTAAACTTCCTTTTATTCCTGTTTTGTAGCGGTTCTATCTGCTGGCTCTCATTTTTTCTACTTTTATGCGTCTAAATGCGAGTTCCCCTTCCTATCATCTGCTAACATAGCAAGGAGTTTTCTTCATGAGCGAAATCGTTGTTTCTCTGGATCAGAACGTCAATAAATATCCCTCAAATCCGACTCCAGATACATGAAATTAATATAAACAGAATTTCAAACAGAAATGGGCTCTTGTAACTGTGATATGTGTTCTTCCTTTCTTAGGGTGATTCGGAATAATTTCCAATTTTTTCTTGAAACAGTGTGTCCTTACGGCAATAAAAAAAAACATTGCAGTTAATCAAAAATTCCATTGGGATGATGACATATCCTGCCTTAACGTCTCACATTCGTTTCCGTCTTACTTTATTTCAGAAGTATTAGCATCAGCATCGTAGATGATGTTAAACCCAGCAGCGAAGTTATCTACAAAATAGGAATTTCTGGAAGATTACTGTTCCAAAAATAAATTTTGAAGCAAAAGACTGTGTCGATTCAATTGATGGTAATAAAAAAATTAGAGAGGGATATGAAAGAATGAATGGAGAATCCAATTACCCAGAGATTGGGGACAGAAGAAATTGAAAGGTTCAAGAATGGTGCACTAGGTGCAGGCATTAACTCTTTCAAGCCTGTTGAAATTGCCAAGTCACACATTAGCGACTGAGAGAAATGTTAAATTTGTAATAGAGGCTTCCAAAGCAGTATGAGGATATGAAAGAAGTGTTGGATACATTACTCAAATTAGTCTCGTTCCAGGAGTAAGACTTTTCATACAAAAAACGTGATTACAATGTACAAACTCAAAGCGTTTAAAACCCAGATTACTCTTACCTATTATAATTACTTGATGCTTATTAAAACTGGGGAGCTAGATGTAAATATGGAAAAGGAAAATATATAGCCGAAATTAATAAAAAATTGTGTAAATCTTGATTTTTATTATGTAACAGTATCTTCAAGCAAACCTAAAATAAATCAAATTTTGTCAGATTTCATGATGATTTAATCCTGTTGGGGTGGTTGAAGGCGATGATGTAGGGATTTGAAACTTTTTACATATGGTAAGGGGACATAATAGCATTGTATCCACAGTGGGCCAATAGCAAATAAATTTTCTTAATAGCTATTAAAATTCAGGAAAATTAGCATAATATAGCTAAAATACTGGGAATTCCTTCGCGCCCCTTGGGGTGCATGAAGATGATGTTCTGGGAATTTGAAACTTTTTACATATGGTAAGGGGACATTATAGCATTGTATCCTCAATGGGCTAATAACAAATAAATTTTTTTTAATAGCTATTACAATTCAGAAAAATTAGCGTAATTTAGCTGAATTTCGTGGATTTCATGCCCCTTGGGGCACATGAAGATATCAATTCAGGGGGCAGAAATTTTTTTACATAATAAGCAATACAATACGCAACTTTCGCACACCAGGCCGATTTGAATTCAAAATTTTTTTTCTACGCTCCACCCTAATGTATATTAATGAAGGGAGTGGAGGAGAACAATCAGTAAGGAGCTAAGTTTAAAGCTGCTCTTAGGATTTTTTTTTTTTTTAAGCTAGTGGTGTACTGAGTAGCACTTTGGTCAAGTTCTTAGAACAACTCACTATTGGCCAAGGCCCCCAGGGGGATACCTTCTTTAGGTATTCACGGGCTTCGCAACCCCGGGTTCCTGAGCGATCTTTCTCTTTTCCTTTTCCTCTTATTTCTCTTGTCTTTCTTTCCTCTATGTTTCACTCTCGTTGTGGTTTCCTCTTCGGAGGTGAGGGCAATTCTGTATGAGCCGATATCATCCTGTATATCGACTTGTGGAGAATTGTAAACCACCAACGTGTTTGCCGTGCGTGGCGACCCGTGTCCCTGGAAAGGGGGATCCTGGTAGTTGAGGGTAACCAACACACTGCTTTGGCCTCTGCTTCAGGTAGACGGGAGGTGCATATTGGTCCCGTATGCATCAATCGGCTGGTCAGCTGACTTGTGTCACTGGCTGGGGATCAAGTGAGCGAGTACTTACTAGCCATCTCGCTAAGGGTGGAGACTGGCATAGGAGTGTCTTGTGACCGTATGGGCCCTGGCTAGCACTGGTGCACGAATGTGCATCCCCTTGTTGGGCTCGGTAGTGGGTGGTGCGGCCGGGGTCTGAATTCTTTTTCTTTTTTTCAATTATGGATGGAAAAACTAACATTCCTTCTATTTCTCTCCCAAGTGGCGAGCAACAAACTGTACAAACGTTATTCACTCGTTTTTTTGTAATTAAACGCACTGATAGTCTCTCAGATAGTTCTTTCAAAAAAACTTCACCTTTTCTAATAGCAAAAACATTTCAGTCTGTTTTGGGTGATGGTCACTTGCTCAAAAAATTGCAGTCTGGGGACTTACTGGTTGAGGTTTCTTCAGCCAGGCAGTCACAACTTCTGTCAAATTGCGATAGTATAGGTACTTTTTCTGTCTCTGTTAAAGCACATCAAACTCTTAATACTTGCCGTGGTGTCATATCTGAACCAGATCTTTTATTTTCTACAAAAGAAGAACTTCTAGCTAATTTAAGTGATCAAAATATCATAGATGTACGCCGTATCACTATCCGTCGAAAAGGGCAAATGCTTCCTACTAAACACATTATTCTAACTTTCAATAGCCATATTTTACCTTCTACAATTAAAGCTGGTTATTTAAACTGTCCAGTTAGGCCTTATATCCCTAATCCTCTGCGTTGTTTTAAGTGCCAGCGGTATGGGCATACTAATACTACCTGTCGTGGATCTGCTACTTGTCCACGTTGTGCAGAAGTCGGCCATGACGGTAAAACTTGCGAAAAACCAGGACGCTGCGCTAATTGTAAAGGTGACCATACATCGTACTCTCGCTCTTGCCCTAACTGGATCCGTGAAAAGGAAATTCTTGTAGTTAAGATTACTCAAAAACTTTCCTACCCTGAAGCCCGTAAACTTGTTGAATCTAGGACCCCCTCTGTTGGGATATCTTACTCCAGTATACTCAAACAACAACCCAAATCCGTAAGGCACATCAGTACCCAGACCGACTGCTCTTTTCCACCAAATAATACATCTATGACACATTCAACCAATACTTCACCTAAAAAAACCCGGGACGTCCCTCTTGGTAGTAAATGCTATGGTACCCCATTATTGGAACGTTGGATATTCTCAGAACCAGTTACAATAGAATATCAACTTACTCATTCACAGAAATCTCCAGTTGGATCCAAAAAGTCATCTAATCATCAGACTGAAACTAAGGTTGCTTCATCTCCAGTTCTATCATTACAGAAACCTAATTCTCCCCAAACATCATCAGTTAAATCAAAAATATCAACCGAACATAAGACAAAAAAAACGCCAGCTACAGATAAAAGCAAATTAGTGAAACCTGTTGTTTGTCCAACTCCAAAAGCAAATGAAAAAACTATCGCGCAAAAAGAAAGAAAGAAACCTCCAACTCAAATCTCTTCACAGTGGAAAACTGTGAAGAGAAAAAGTAATAAATCATGTCTTAGCCCAGCAATAACTAATATTAAAGATCACAAACAGCTGCTCAACTATGCAGAAGAGGCTATGGACTCTTGTAGTTATGACTCTGATAACGATGACAATAATACAGTTTTTGAAGTTATTCATCCTACGTAGCTTTATATCGTTTTAAAATTTTGAATTATAACTTCGTTCTTAAAGCAGTATTATATAACATTTTATGCTTTATTTCTTGAACATATAACTTTTCATAACTTTAGAGATTTTAGAATTTTTTTAATTTAAATATTCTAGTGTTTTAACTATTTTTTGTCTTTTAAAACCTTGTGTATTGTCGCTTTCATTGTGCATTATTTTTTATTACTTGTATCATCACATTGCTTTCTTCATTTTGTTTTGTTTTTTCACTTTTATATCTCTGACAATCTTTTAATGTAACTTTTAATTTTTAACTATGTTTTACTCCTTAACTTTTTCTTGGCGCAGCATGTCCCTATGAGGACTTTGTGCCATAAAACTCTAATCAACCAACCAACCAACCACTATTGGCCAAGTACCGAGTATTCGCAAATTGGAAGAGTTTGCTGAGTACCTGGTACAGCTCTATTTTTAACTGCTCTTCAATTCTCATATTTTAAAAGAAAATATGGACAAAACTTATTCAAAACAAAGCTGTTCTTTACACAACGAAAATTAAAAATTCTATAATATGCTCTAATTATAAAACAATTTTTTAAAGCTGTACAATATACTCCCTTAAGTTTTTATAATTATTAAAAGCAATTACAAAATAATTCATAATTTAGGGGGGGGGGGGGGAGCTTGGAATAAAATTTTACAAAAATGTGTAAGCACCAAAACACTGATTATTTAAATATTAGTTTTTGACGTTACAACATTTTGTATACACCATTTAGTAAATTTGCGATTTTTATTTTCACGTTAATATTGAACTTTTCATGGTGTAAATCTCCAGCTCTTTTATTTTTATTAGGAGTTACTTTAAATTCTAAAATTATATTTGATGTTAAATTATATACAATATCTTGGGTGACAAAAGAAGAGAAGACGTTATGTTTTTTGAAATTGTTTTCTAAAAATTTCAAAAATATTAACAAAAGAGTAAAAGGGATGGTTAACATTATAATCACTCTAAATCAAAATGTCTATATTAAATTTAATTTTCACCTTATTTAATATTTTATTTGGCAAGTAGGAAAAATGAAACTACATGTGATGATTTTAAAAAAAAGTGAGGAAATTAATATACTTACCCAGCTTTACAAGTACTATAACAATCAATAACTGTTTGATCATCTAGATTAAACTCAAAATATAGTATAAAAATTATAATTTTTACTTTGTTTCATTTTTAAGGTTTGATAACATGAATGGGAAAAACATTATTTAACTATTTATTCAAGATTTATAAATTGATTTTTCAATATATAATAACAATTGGTATTACTCAGTTATCCCGTCGACCAATTCGCCAAACCACTCGCCAAATTATACAAATTGACATAATTTACAAAAGAACAAATAAATTAGTATAACATTAATAAAAATACAAATAAAACATTGAAATAAAAATCACTTGATGACATAAACACGTGTAACTTGCTTTAAGTCAACTGAATGTGACATTTACAATCAAACATTATTGACATTTAATCTTATAGTTTGCTGATAGATTTTTGGTCGATGGGATAACCAAGTAGTACCTAGCAATTTAACCAATATTTAACTATTAGTTAATTGATTAAAGCATAATTTTAAAAATATATAAAATACTTTTGGGTCATAACAACATCAAGTTGCAGTCAATTTCACCATGTAACGTAAAAAAAAAAAATGGAGCAATAGTAACTGTATTAAGCACTTGGTTACTGGAGTACAAAATGATTATATTATTTTTTTTTAATAAAAAAAAGAAAAAATCTACAGCAATACTAAATGTATCTATGTGCCATGATACCTGGGACCCCACCTGCGCTGCTGTTTCTGTGGCTCTGGGAAGAATAGAAAAATTTATCAGAATTATGTAAAAATATGTTGAACCCTGTGGAAAATTCTTGATAAAATAAAAAAATTGTGTTAGTATTTTACTTACGCTTGATTGCGAACAATGTAAATAATTCGCTATATAACACTGATTTTTACCGTGCTGATACAAATCAACCATACGAAGTTTAATAGATTCAGGAATATCACTCACATGACCCATTTTAAGGGAAAAGCAAACGAATACTGAATTTTAATAAAATCATCTGAGTTTAATCAATGATGCTATCAGTTATGAATTGGCGATAATTAAAGAAGAATTAATGTGACATGTTCTAATATTTTGAACCACTTTAATATTCTAATGTTTTGACTTTTCAAAATAATTTTTTTTTGAATTAATCTTTTCAAAAATGATATTAGTTTTAAGATACTAAATAAGTTTAATAAACAATAAGTTCTTAATAAAAATATCTTTTGCATTTATGCATTAAAAGACATTAAATTACCAAACAATATTTTCAGTTTGTAAAAAAAAGTAATTATTCTAATATTTTGAATATGAGCTGTATTGTATATAAAAATAACATACTTAAATAAATATGTTTTTAATCTTATGGTACTCGCAAAATGTTTATTATTATCAATACAAGATTAAATTAAATTAAAATACCAGCTTTACCAAAATTGCATATCATATTTAAATGCATATGCTTCAATCAGACATTGCTTATATACAGTAAACAACTTATGGATTCATATAAAGAATAATTTCTTCATCCAAATGATGCTGAAAATTTCTTTAATACACACAAATAAAAACAAAAAATGTTTTAAATATAGTATTCTGCTACATGAAATGGTCTCTACATTTAAAATTTCCAGTATTTAAGTTTCTGTATTGAATATAACTTCCATGCAAAGTCATAGATTAATACTTTAAAGTGTACTCATATTGTTTAACAGAGCAGTACAATATATATTTTAATTTTTTAACATAAAATTATACACAAGTTAGAAAGAATATGTAAAATATGTATACTAGTTTAAAAACTAAAAATATAATCAGTTTATTTTCAGTTCTGAGAAGAGAGAAATTGGAAAAAAAGGAAAACATTCAGAAAAGGCAATAGTTTATACCTTCTTTCCACAATAATAAATATTACACTGCATAAAAACAGGATAGTTCGCTCATTTGTACTTTAGAAGTACACTTTTAAATATATGAAAATCTCAGGTCGTAAAGATATCAATACAAAAACCCTTAACGGGTTAAAAGTTTGATGCAGCACTTTACTTTATGGCTATATGAATCTGAAATATGGGTCTTAAAAATCCTGATATCAAATTTTAAGTGACGCTGTGCTATTAAAATAAATTTATATATATTTAATTTTTCTTTTTTGTTGTATTTATTTTTAATCAGTGATACTTTTTCATTCAGAATATGAGTTTTAAAAGATATGATATCAAAATTAAAGTGACGCTGTGATCAGACTTAGATTAGTTAAAAAATTACTTTACTCATACTTATGTTCTTTAACACTTCTTATGTCTTCTGAAATATATTTAGAAATTGAAACATTTTTTTTTCCAATACACTATCAAATATGTCATACATTTTCTCAGCTGATGTTATGTATTAAATGTATTTAATTCAATAAATTCATTTATCTTTAGCGTCACGATATCCAGAACCATCCGTAAAATTTGTGTAAACGTTTATTTTGCGTCATAGTATCTAAACTAAGTAAATAGTATGCAAATAGATAGTGTGATGCAAAGAAAACATTTACACAAATTTTACCGATTGTTCTGGATATCGTGACGCTATAGATAAATGAATTTATTGAATTAAATACATTTAATGCATAACATCAGCTGAGAAAATGTATGACATATTTGATAGTGTATTGAAAAAAAAAAAATGTTTCAATTTCTAAATATATTTCAGAAGACAAAACATAAGTATGTGTAAAGTAATTTTTTAACTAATCTAAGTCTGATCACAGCGTCACTTTAATTTTGATATCATATCTTTTAAAACTCATATTTTGAATGAAAAAGTATCACTGATTAAAAATAAATACAACAAAAAAGAAAAATTAAATACAGTGACCTCTCACTTATACGACTTTCAGGGGACCTTAGAAAAAAGTCTTATAACTGAGAGAGTCGTATAAGTAAGAGACTGCTTTGTTATACATGTTTCAAACTTTACATGCATTAACCATATTACCTACATTAAATAAAGCTCAAAACCATACCGCGACAACTGTCCCACAAAATCAAATGGACCAGATGCGTATAGATATTAAAAACATCCTACCACCATTTAATCCGGAAAAAGATAATATGTCGTTGTTCTTGACAATGTTTGAACGTCAAATGAAAATGTTAAATGTCTCAAAAGATTTTTGGGTCTCACAATTAGTCGCCGTACTTCCGAATGACATTGCTAAACTTATAGCAAGAGAGCCTGAAGAAATGTTCAAAAACTATGCACATATTCGTGACATTTTGTTAAAAAGATTTAAATTAACAGCGGAGAAGTTTAGGGTATTATTTAGCCGACATCAAAAAAGAGAGAATTCTAATTGGAAAGATTTTTACTTTGAAATTAGAAATTATTTTGAAGGTTGGTTATCCGAATTAGAAGTTAATTCATTTGAAAAGCTCTCAGAACTAATAATCGCTGATCAGATTAAAAAAAAGTGCCCACCAGAATATAAAAATCATTATTTAGATGGTTGGGACAAACTAAATGACCCTGTCTTGTTGGCCGAAAAGCTTGACATATATGAAAATATTAGACCCCCTTTTCAAAAATCAGCAAGTAATTCAAAATCGCGTGAAACACACAAACATGTTTTGTCAAAAAATTCAAATGGTCAGGAATTCTGGAAAAATCAGGTAACCAAAAATGAAGCTAGCGAACATTTTGGAAACTTCAAAAATACTTCTACCTCAAAATATACGAATTCACGCTTTGTAAACGATGATAAGCGTCCAGTTATAAGCTGCTATGGCTGTGGGAAACAAGGTTTTGTAAAAGCAAAATGTCCTAATTGTTCCCCATCTACGCAAGTAAAATCAGCAAATTTTAGTTCCCTACATCTCCAATCTTGTTATATTAATACACAGGCAACACCTATGTTGTATATAAAGGTAAATGGTATTACAGGGGTAGCTTGCGCAGATACCGGAGGTACACATTCCATTGCTGGGGAAATGATGTTCAAGCTTCTCCGTGAACAAGGAACTTCGTTCGAAGAGACCAGTGTAAACATAACGCTTGCTGATGGCATACGAAAAGAAACTAACGTTCTTCAAGCAACAATCACTGTTGAAATAGAAGGTCGTAGAACTAATACAACGATTTTTGCGTTACCCGGAGCCACCGGAAATAGAACATTGTTAGGCATAGATTTTTTGAATAAAATGGGGATTGTGTTGGATATGCGAAGCCAAAGTTGGTATTTCCAGAACAATCCAAGATATAAATTTCCTTTTGTTGATGATCCTTTCAAAACGACACCTGAAATCTCAACACCAAATGTCAAAGCTAACACAGTTATGTTAAGAGAAAATGAAGGTCAAAACCTATCTGCAATACAACGAAAGAGACTTAATGACTTGCTTGAAAAATTTTCCAATACCTTTCAACCAGCGGGAGAAGCAACACCCGTCGTCGAACATCACATAAACACTAGAGAACATCGTCCTATATCATTACCACCTTACAGATTATCACCGGCAAAGAAAGAGTTTTTGAAAACAGAAATTGATGATCTTCTTGCCAAAGGAATTATTGAGAAATGCGAATCTCCATATTCTGCACCAATCGTGCTCATTCCTAAGCCAAATGGTAGTGTACGTCTATGTGTAGACTACAGGAAGCTCAATGAGGTGACTATACCGGATACTTATCCACTCCCTCGTATGGACGATCTTCAACATCAGGCAAAGACTGCCCAGTTCATGACCACTCTGGATCTGAATGCTGGCTACCATCAGGTGAGTGTCTATGGGCCTGATCGTGATAAAACTGCTTTTGTATGTCCTCTCGGAACATACCGCTTTCGAAGAATGCCTTTTGGACTCCGTAACGCTCCTGCAACGTTTCAGAGGACGATGGATAACTTTCGCAACGGACTCCCAGATGTAAATATTCTCTCTTACCTTGATGACCTCATTATTTTATCATCAAGTTTTGAACAACATCTATCTGATCTTGAAGCTGTTTTTCAAAGATTAGACAAATGGAAACTTTCTGCAAATCGAGAAAAATGCAACTTTGCATGTTCCACAGTAAAGTACTTAGGACACTGGATAACTCCAAATGGCCTAGAAGTTGATCCTGGGAAAATTGATGCTATTGTGAGGATCCCGCCTCCCAAGAATATAAAACAACTGCAATCGTTTCTGCAGACATGTTCATGGTATCGCCGTTTTATACAAGATTTTACAGAAATATCCAGACCGCTTAGTAACCTCACTAAGAAGAATGTGCAATGGCATTGGTGTGCCGATGAAGAAAATGCATTTCAAGCCTTGAAGCAATGCCTGGTTTCATCACCAATATTGAAACAGGCTGATGAAACAAAACCCTTCATCATTTGAACCAATGCAAGCAATTATGCTCTTGGAGCAGTACTTCGCCAGGGTAAAGGTGCGGAAGAGCATCCGATTGAGTACGCCAGTAGATTACTGACTCCTGCAGAACGCAACTATCACACCACGGAACGGGATGCTCTTGCTGTTGTCTGGGCTCTTAATAAATTCAGAGGATACATTGACGGAACAGAAGTTACTGTGGCATCCGACCACCAGCTTTTCCGATGGCTCATGAGCTTAAAGTCCCCTTCTGGAAGACTTGCCAGATGGGCTTTACAGTTGCAAGAGTTTAATGTGAAAATAGAATACATTCCAGGTAAAGCGAACGTCATAGCTGACATGCTTTCTCGTCCTGCGTGTGATCATATCAGTAAAGAAGATTGTGATATTTGCACCATAATGATTGCTATCCCTGCTAAAATGCCTAGTGATCTACATGCTGAACAAATGAAAGATGAAGAATTAAAGATTATTAAAAGTTTCGAAGATGAAGAAAAAACTCTAGACTACACTAACTGGACTGAACGCGGTTATGTTATGAACCAAGGAGTTTTATACAGGTATTCCCCAACTTCGGAATCTGAAGAAGCACAACTAGTAGTCCCCTCACATGAAAGGGAGAAAATTTTAAAAGAACACCATGACTCACCTACGGCTGGTCACTACGGTGCTGAAGGTACATTTAATAGAATATCCAAAAGATATTATTGGACTGGAATACGTTCATACATTGCAGATTACGTCAAACATTGTGCTGAATGTAATAGGTATAAACCTTCTAATCAAAAACCATCCGGTTTGTTACAAACACCAGTGTATTCACAGCAATTTGAAGTTCTATCAATTGATCTTTTTGGCCCTTTACCAAAAAGTAAGAATGGTAAAAGATGGATATTCATAGTAGAAGACTGTGCAACAAGATGGGTTAAACTATTTGCCCTTACAGAAGCTACTGCAGCACAGTGTGCAACTACTTTGCTCGAAGAAGTTATTCTTAGATATGGTCTACCCAGACGTATAATATGTGATAACGGACCACAATTTGTTAGTAGTGTGATGCAACAAATTTGTTTTCTTTTAGGTATCAAACAAAACCCAACTCCCATATATCATCCTCAGGCAAACCCTGTGGAGAGAAAAAATAGAGATCTCAAGCCGAGATTAGCTATATTAGTAGAGAATGACCACTGTTCATGGGAAGAGAAACTTCCAACAATACGTTTTGCAATGAATACTGCTAAGTGTGACACCACTGGAGAAACAACAGCATTTTTACAATTTGGGAGAGAATTAAGAACAACAGACGATGTTCAACATGACATTCATGCTGTAATTCACAATGACAACTTTGTACCTGAAATTACACCATACCTCAAGAAATTTGCAAACTTCACCAAAGAAATTAAGGACAAAGTTGAAGCTAAGCAAGATCAAAGAAAGAAATACGCTGACCGTAAAAGAAAACCAGGACATTGTTTTGCTCCAGGAGACAAGGTTTGGGTTGACTTACATCCAGTAAGTAAAGCCTCTAGCAATAAGACTGCAAAGTTCATGCCTAAACGTGACGGACCATACATTATTTTAACTCAAAAATCGCCCACCACATTTGTTATAGCAAGCATGGACAATCCAAATGAACCACTTGCTACATGTCATACTTCAGCTTTGAAACTGTGTAATGACTCTGACATTTTGCCTGTTGCACCTATTAGGAAACGCGGCAGACCACCTAAAAAAGTTACTGGTTCCTCACCGGGACGTCCGCGGAACCAGGGGGGGAGGTGTAACAAAATGACTGCCTTCCCTTATTTTTATAGCATATAGATGGCGCTGTTGCCACTGTCGGCAAAATATCCTGAGATATTTTGCCAAACATGAAGTGATGAAGTGAAGTGAATGTATGTAATCATGATTGCGCGGGTTTAAGTAGAGTTTCGGCGAGTGTACGAAATGTGTCTCATCTAGAGATGTTTTTTTTATGGAAATATGTATGTTTCAAAGTTATTTTGCGCTTTTCGCGAATCTGTATATAGTTTGTGTGTTATCCTTATTAAAAATGTGATTGTTTAAGTGTCGAAAGAGTTTATCCAAACCCACATCGACACAAATGTAATTTTCCAAGGGTGTTTACTTCCAGCATTTACCAAAATATATATATATATATATATGTGAAAATTTTTATCACCATCAATTTTATTGCATTAAAAGTTTATTATGAAGATTTATAAAGTAAAATCCAAAGAAAACAATTTTCATTCTTTAGTTACCCTACTTAACACCAGGGAATGGTTCAAACGCAAAAGAAAGTTGTGTTGGCCTCAACTGATTGTCTTATTTCCTCAATATACAAGGGCATATTTTCATGTACATCAACTCATTGTCCTTGTATTTTATGCATGTATTTATGGTTATATTTTAAGCTGAATTTTTATTATTAAATTTTAAGCAGAATTGTTTTTGACTCTTGAATTAATTCTAATAGATTTAAACTATTTGGTTTGTATATGCATTTAATTTCAGTAAGAGTTTAATCACTATTGTGCAAATAGCCATCAGACGAGTCATCAAGTCATACTTAACTTCATCTTCAAATTCTTAGCAATCTGATTTGGATCATTTTTATAGCTTACCACCCAAATTTTCTCCAAGCATTTGACATCAAGTTCTTTTACATGTTATTCTTTGAAGTAATGAACGAGTAGACCTTTCTTTGCATTTTGATTCTTGATCATTTTTTTTCTGCCACAACCATCTCAAAATTATCACACAAGTTACAATTGCAGTTGTTTTGCTTTTGACAATCTGAGAAAGCAATCCAAAATGGATATCATTGACAAAACTGTGTGTAGCTAACATCTTTGTATTCTCAAATCAGTTTGTAAACTTTTGGTGCAAGTTTTCCAATTTTGGCTTTTTCTGCTTCCTCTTTGATATTGTGAGAGATTTCCCAGGATAGAACCAGCTATAATCATCTTTTTCAAGAAACGTGATAATTAAATTTTGAAGTTTTTCTCTCTAGAGATCATTTTCTGAAGGGCGACTTTTAGTGTTGCGCTATTAAACTGTATACAACTTACCAACCAACCAACATTTAGTTTTAACAGGTTTGGCGAAATTAAAAGAGAAATTGTATGTTGTACTTTGCATAATCTGTATTTCTGGATGATTTTCCCTATTATGCTTACTAAGTTTCTTTTCTTACTCATGTGTTAATAGATTATGAAACACTTTCCAATACTTTCAGAATACTTTAACAAAATTTTACTATTTATTAAGATAATAATTTTAGAAAATGCATAACACATTTAAAAACTAGATTTCATCAGTACTGTCTATAGCTGGAAAAGTAGTCCATTCTTTAGTTCTCTGCATTAAAAGTATACATTCCTCTATGGATTTGTATATATATATTACATACTACTAAGCTAAAACTCTGTGGCTATACAATCCAAGAAGGATCAGGGCCGACAGTGCCCATCTCTGTTTTCTTGACCCTGGGCCCCGAGGTGCTATGCAGCAAGCGTCCCGGCCAGGTGGTCAACCTAACGCGAGACCCTCGGTGTTTGGTTCCCAAGAAAGCTTGGTAATCATTTTATTGACCCCATAGGGAAGAAAGGCTGAGTGAACCTTGCCCAGTCGGGAGTCGAACTCTCAACCTGCGGGCGGCAGACAGGCATGCTGACCACTACACCACTGGGCTTCATATATATTACATAGTATACTAAAATTTAGTTAAATAAGTAGTCTCGTTTCATGAAAATTTTTCGAAGCAATTAGTAAATCATCAATGTACGTGTTAATATTATATTGTTTTAATACTGCAAAAATTACTTCAACAACCTTTGAAAACTGGATGCACCATTGCAAAGCCCTTGTGGCAATCTTTTCCTCTGCAAAATGCCCCTCAGGGAATACCTTCTTTAGGTATTCACAGGCTTCGCAACCCCGGGTTCCTGAGCGATCTTTCTTTTTTCCTTTTCCTCTTATTTCTCTTTTCTTTCTTTCCACTATGTTTCACTCTCATTGTGGTTTCCTCTTCGGAGGTGAGAGCAATTCTGTATGAGCCGATATCATCCTGTATATCGACTCGTGGAGAATTGTAAACCACCCACGTGTTTGCAGTGCATGGCAACCCGTGTCCTTGGAAAGGGGGATCCTGGCAGTTGAAGGAAACCAACACACTGCTTTGGCCTCTGCTTCAGGTAGACGGGAGGTGCATATTGGTCCCGTATGCATCAATCGGCTGGTCAGCTGACTTCTGTCACTGGCTGGGGATCAAGTGATCGTACACTGACTAGCCATCTTGTTAAGGGTGGAGACTGGCATAAGAGTGTTTTGTGACCGTATAGGCCCTGATTAGCATTGGTGATCGACTGTGCATCCCCCTGTTGGGCTCAGTAGTGGGTAGTGCGGCTGGGGTCTGAATTCTTATTTTTTTCTAATATGGATGGAAATAATTCACCTACTTCCATTTCTCTCCCATGTGGAGAGCAACAAATTGCACCGAATTCCTCATATATGCGTTTTTTAGTCATTAAACGTACTGATAGTCTCTCTGATAGCTCTTTCAAATGAACTTCACCATTTCTCATTGCAAAAACATTCCAGTCTGTCTTGGGGGATGGTCATTCCCTCAAAAAAATTACATTCTGGGGATTTGCTTGTTGAGCTTTCTTCAGCTAAACAATCACATCATCTCTCAAATTGCTCTACAATAGGCTCTTTTTCAGTTTCTGTTCAAGTACATAAAACTCTAAATACAAGCCGTGGTGTAATATCCGAGCCAGATCTTTTATTCTCTACTAAAGACGAACTTTTACAAAATTTAAAAGACCAAGATATCATAGATGTACGTTGGATATGATAGCCAATATCAAGGAAATGGCTATAAATATAAATTAGCAGAGTTATGCACTAGCAATAGAGCGTATATAGCTAATTTCTGACATAGCATGACACGATCTAATCAATAATTTTAGTTAAAAAATTTAAAGATATATTGCTATAAACTTGTATGTAATTCAATTAAACATCAACTATAACTGTGGTGAATTAAGTAAAACAGATAACAATATATATAAATAAAAACGTATTTATTAAAAACCAAAAGCAAACAACAAACTTAACTTTCATAATTTATAACAACTATTAAATGTATGTCTATAAATATATGTAATGGCATTTATAAATTTACCCAGAAATCCATGGCATATCGTGCAAAAAAATAATAAGCTTCATATTAAAAACATTAATCATGATTCATTTAAGAACAACGTCACCGGGGAAATTATGTTTCAGGTCAACATCGTCAATGAGAAAAGGTCTTGATGACACATCGCTAACTCCTCCAAATACTTAGCCCACTCAAGCCACATTCCTTCAGGACCTTCAAGCATCCAAGAATCAGCTTACAACCGGAAAGAAATTCACTTTTCCATAAACAACTCCGTAGACATATTGGGGAATATTAACGTAACACTAAATGATAAAAAGAAACCATCTCATAAGAATACAATGAAGACACGAAAAACCATGATATTTAAAAAGCCATGATGTCTAAAAACTGGAATATGAAATCAAACACAAACATAGATAAAATCACTTTCTATTACACTGTATGACTAATGGCGAGACTCCATAATACAAACAAGGCGAAGAACTGAATGAAGTTCCGAGGAGGGAAAACCCTTTTATGCAATAGCTAGCGGTGCACGTGCCGACTCATTTCCTTTCGGGAAATTTCGATGAGCAGTGATTCGCCGGAGTGGATTACGCCATCAATTTATTCATGAAGATAGCCACCGCCACCTGGCGAAAGAAAAACCGCATAGTATGATCTACGACATTGAAAGTGATGCCTGGCAGATTACACCATCGGAAGTTTGAAAAACGTAAACAAAGTATTTAAAGGAATGTAACTTAAAGATACTGAAAAGACTTCTTAAATAATTAAAGGATAAATGAATTAGAACAGAATAAAGGTAAGTTTTATTTCAGAATAAATTATATTTGAATAAAGTTACTTTGATAAATAAAGTGTAATAAATAAAATACTGCATATTATATTGTAATAAGTTAAAGAGGTATTTAATACTGTTAGAGGCATTGAGAATAAAGAAACTAGCTTGTTAATTCCTAACAGTATAACTATCCGTTGGAATGGGCAGGTGCTTCCTACGAAGCACATCATTCTGACTTTTAATAGCCCTAATTTACCATCAAGAATTAAAGCTGCTTACTTGAACTGTCCTGTCCGTCCTTACATTCCTAATCCCCTTCGTTGCTTTAAATGCCAGCGTTATGATCACAACATAACTACCTGTCGAGGTTCCGTTACCTGTTTACGCTGCGCAGAAGTTGGCCACGGCGGTCATTCATGTCAAAACTCTGAATGCTGCATAAACTGCAAGAGGGATCATACAGCATATTCCCGTTCCTGTCCAAACTGGATACGTGAGAAAGAAATCCTTGCTGTTAAATTAACTCAAAATCTCTCCTACCCTGAAGCCTGCTAAGTTGTTGAATCCAGGACTCCGTCAGTCGGAGTCTCCTACTCTAGTCTACTCAAGCAACAACAAAATTCTGTAAAGCACATAAGCACCCAGACCGATTCTGCCGTTCCATCAAATAACTCACCTATGATAGTATCACTCAGCACTACAAAGATAACTCGTGATGTCTGCTGTGGTTCTAAATGTTATGCGACCCCAAAACTAGAATTATGGCTACATCCTCAGAACATATTACAATAGTAACCAAACTAGTCAGTCACAAAATCCTTCAGTTCAATCCAAAAAGTCATCCGACCCAGTTCAATCCAAAAGTCATCTGAACTTCAGACTGATACTAAGGCTGTTAAATCTAAAAAAACATCACAGAAACCTGATACTAGTCAAACAGTGAAACCAAGCAAAAAAAAATGCGTTCAGAAAGAGAGAAAAACAATCGGGGGGGCTCTTCACAGTGGAACACTCTGAAGAAAAAGAACAAGAACAACTGGCTAAATCCATCTGTCTCAAACTTAAAGTATCCAAAGCAGCTGCAGAACTATGTAGATGAAGCAATGGTCTCGCAGTCGTATGAGTCAAGTGCTGACGGAGATAATACAGTTTTCGAGGATTTTTTACCTCCTTGATTTTACATTGTTTTTTACTCGTGTTTTATTTAAACTTGTGTTTATATAGTATTTGTACATCATTTTAAACTTTGTATATTTTAACAGTTATTACTTTATAACTCCACAGTTTTTATTTATAATATGCTTGCCTTTTAACTATGAACTTTTGAATCTTTTAAATGGTTTTAATTATACATCTTACTGTTTTAATTAATTTTTCTGTTTTTCTCATCTTTTTATTATTCTTTCTTACTCAAATTTTTGGGTTATTTTTGTTTTTCCATTTTGACTTTGTCCTGGCGCAGCATGTCCCTATTGGGACTTTGCACCATAAAACCCCATCCATCCATCCATCCATTGCAAAATGACTGAAGTCTGTGCAAAAGGCAGTTTTGTGTCTGTCACTGGGGTCTAAGGGCATTTGCCAATTAGTATTAGTATTTTAAAAAGTTTTTTTCTACTATCTTAGTATACTTGATCCTTTTGTTGCACAAAGAATATAGTTGATATTCCAATTCTATCCACGTGTGTTTAAGCGTGCTAACAGCAACAATACTTACAACTGATCTTTTGTTTCAATTCCATTAGACTTCACTTTCTTTCGGTACACGGCATCTTTTACCTAACCCAAAAAGAAAAAGTCCAGTGGAGTGATGTCAGGAGACCGGGGAGGCCATGCTATGGGGCCATCCCTGCCAATCAGCTATTTTGAATTAATGACATCTTTGAAAATTCTTTTACTTGTGTAGTGCTATCTGAGGTGACTTCCACCGTTCTACAATAATAAACATTTTTTAATTAACAAGTAGGCGACAGATGGCGCCACATACGCTACTTTGAAAAGACCTTTTGGAACAGAAGAGAAGAGAGGCAGTTGTGAACTGATCGTCGCTGTTGTTGCACGCGCTAAAAAAACGATTGACTCCACCGCTTATACAATGTGCATGTCACATGGAGAAATTCTTATCTGTTAACTTATTTTTTTATTTGTAATTTCTAATTAAATGAGTGTGTAAATTAGCAAGCTTATTATTAAGTCTGAAGTAACGCACTGCTATCATTATGATAGATTTATAATTAAACAAGATTAAAACGGATTGAATATCCGTAGTGAGGAGCTCGATCTAATGACATCCTCAACTGGTGACTGGACTAAAACAAGCCCTTCTGATCGCTTATGATGGAAGTTTACCAGGTGTTCAAAGCTGCAAAAATCAACGGTATGTGCCATTTTCTGTGTTAATATGTGGTATACTCTGGCCAGCTTATTTAATTTATTAATGATTTTATATAGTTAAAAATTTTTCGAGCCCAACGTCCTTAATGTTCAAAATATTATTGCTAAATTGTGTATTTATTTAATTAGTGCTCTATCTATCATTTATTGCCCTATTACACTTTCACAATGCCTGATGATAGTATTGCTGCTCCGCCAGAAAATCTTGCTAGGGTAGCTGTTAAAATTCCTCCCTTATGGAAAAGTAACATTTCGGTATGGTTTGTACAAGTCGAAGCAAATTTTGCCGTCGCGCAAGTAACAAACGACGTTACAAAATATAATTATTTATTATCTGCTATCGATACTGATACTTTAAGTGCAGTAACAGATTTAATTCTAAATCCGCCTCAGGATGATAAATATACTGCTTTAAAAGATAGACTAATTAAAGAATTTTCTGATTCGCAGTCTCAGCAAATTCGTAAATTACTTTCCGAATTAGTGTTAGGTGATAAAAAGCCTTCTGTTTTGCTGCGGCAAATGAAAGAATTAGCGCAAAATTCAGTTTCCGAAGACTTTCTAAAAACAATTTGGCTAGAGCGTTTGCCGACACATACACAAGCGATTTTGTCAGTTTCAAGCGCTGCTTTACAGGAACTAGCAATCTTAGCTGACAAAATAAACGAAATTAAATCGGAATCTGCTGTGTATGCCGTTTCTAAACCCGTTGAAACTTCGCAAAGCAAACAAAACACAGTCTCAAAATTACAAACGCAGATCGACCAATTAACACTGCAAATTTCAGAATTATCCAAATATGTGTTTAGGCGATCGATGTCTCGCGGGCGACCGCATTACAGAGAAAGGCACTATAGTCAAAATAGACGGTTCAGGAGTGCCGATCGTAAACAAGATTCATCTGATTCATCCTCTGGTTTATGTTATTATCATCATAAATTTGGTAGTGAAGCAAAAAAGTGCCGCGAACCTTGTACTTTTAACGAAATTCAAAAAAACTAGTGGCCGCTGCTAGGTCAACAAGCGAAAATACCCTTGGCTTAGCAGCATTAGAACAATGTAGATTACATGTTTTTGATAAAAACTCGGGTTTAAAATTTCTAATTGACAGCGGTAGTGATATTTCTTGTATCCCCGCCTCAAAGCAGTTAAGTAAACAAAACCCTTCTAATTATCTTTACGCTGCAAATAATTCCAAAATTCCTGTTTATGGAAACAAACTCATGGACTTAAATATTGGCTTGAGAAGGAATTTCAGGTGGTCATTCGTTATTGCAAATGTCTCTTGCCCTATAATTGGAGCCGACCTTTTAAGACATTTTGCTTTGCTTGTAGATTTACACAAATTCGGATTAATATTCTGTAACTGGATTGTCCACTAAAGGTGAACTCACTTGCACAACTCAGTCCCAAATTAAACTGATTTCTGAAGACATGGCTTTTAAAACTATATTTGAAGAATTCCCAGACCTCTTAAACCCCATTCCAAATTTTAAGAAACCATCATGTCATGACACAGTTCATCACATAGAAACTACGGGACCTCCACTTTATTCCAAACCTCACCGCTTACATCCAAAAATTTTAAAGGAATTAAAAAAGAATTCCAATATCTTATGGATGAGGGTATATGTCGCCCTTCAAAATCTCCATGGGCATCCCCTATTCATGTTGTACCAAAACCGGATGGTTCTTATAGAGTTTGTGGTGATTATCGACGGTTAAATTCAGTAACTCTTCCGGATCGTTACCCAATACCTCACATTCATGATCTTACAAATATTCTCCATGGAAAGAAAATTTTTTCAAAACTAGATATAGTCCGCGCTTATTTTCACATTCCTGTAAATGAAAAAGATATCCCTAAAACGGCAGTAATAACTCCTTTTGGAAGCTTTGAATTTCTGTATTTAAACTTTGGGTTAAAATGTGCAGCAAACACATTTCAAAGATTTATTAACGAAGTTCTTTACGATCTTCCATTTGCTATCGCTTATTTAGATGACATTTTAATTTTTTCGGAAAACGAATCTGAACACCTAGAACATATACGAGCTGTTCTGAGCAGATTTTCTAAATACGGACTAAACATAAATGTTTCAAAAAGTGTTTTCAAACAAACTAATGTATCATTCTTAGGGCATGAAATTTCTCCAACCGGAATTCGGCCTCTTCAATCCAAAGTTGAAATTATTAAGCAATATCCGCGACCAGAAACTCTTTTGGAACTTCGCAAATACATTGGATTATTCAATTATTTTAGACGTTTTTGTCGCAATGCTGCAATTATTCTCGCACCCTTAACAGATTTGTTGCGAGGAGCCAAAAAGAAAGATTCAACCCCTATTGATTGGTCCGAAAATGCTATAAATTCTTTTGAAGCTTCAAGAAAAGCCTTAACTAACGCAACTCTTGCATTTCCTACAAACGATGGCCAATTAGTGCTTCATTCGGATGCTAGTGATTTTGCTATTGGTTCTACATTAAGTTTAGAAACAGAAAAGGGCCTAAAACCACTTTCATTTTTTTCCAGACGTCTAAATGAAACACAATTAAAATATTCTAGTTTTGATCGTGAGTTGTTAGCGATTTATGAATCGGTTAAACATTTTAGACACTTTTTGGAAGCCCGTCAGTGCACCATCTACACTGATCACAAACCTATTGTTTATGCATTTAAAAAAAAAACTGATAATTACACTAACCGACAAAGTCGGTGGTTATCATTTATATCAGAATTCACCACTGATATACAATTTGTAAATGGAAACCAAAACACGGCAGCAGACGCACTATCTCGAATTAATGAAATACAAATGCCTACTCCTATAGATTACAACAAGTTAAGTATCGAGCAAAAAGAGGATGCAGAACTCAAAGACCTTATGCAAAGCGGTCAATCCAGTTTGGAACTCAAATTAATCACCCTTCCTAATTCTACAACAGAAATTTATTGTGACATTTCTAGAGGCAAAGCACGCCCATATTTAACCCCTAACTTTAGAAAACAGGCATTTTGGAATTTACATGCACTTTCCCATCCTGGAACTAAAAGTAGTGTAAATCTATTGCGACAAAGATTTATTTGGCCTTCCCTAGCTAAAGATTGCCAAACTTGGGCTCGTGAATGTTTGGATTGTCAACGCTCCAAAATCACTAGGCACACGAAAACTGAGTTGGGAAAATTTGACCTTCCAACAGATAGATTTTCACACATACATTTAGATATAATTGGGCCTTTACCAGAATCAAATGGTAAAAGGTATTGCTTAACTGTAATTGATAGAGCAACACGCTGGCCAGAGGCATATCCACTAAGTGACATAACGGCACAATCAGTTTCATTTGCACTTCTCTCCGAATGGATTGCTCGTTTTGGTTGTCCTGAAAAGATCACCACTGATCAAGGCCGACAGTTTGAGTCTGAACTTTTTAAACAATTAGCTCAACTGCTAGGTGCTAAAAAGTACCGATCATCCCCATACCACCCACAGAGTAATGGGATTATTGAAAATTGGCACAGGCCCCTAAAATGTGCATTAAAAGCTAGACGAACTGAAAAATGGACCGAGGTACTGCCAACAGTGTTACTTGGGTTTCGTGCTGCACTGAAAGCAGACCTAAAAGTTTCACCAGCAGAACTTGTTTTTGGGTCTGCACTCCGACTGCCTGGGGATTTTTTTGACAATTCCCTTATTAAAAGCCCTGAAGAATTGGTCCAGCGATTAAGGAACATTTTCCAGGATTTCAAACCACTGCCAACAAAATCCCATCATTGCATAAAACCTTTTGTATCACAGGACCTCAACACATATACCCATGTATTTGTGCGCCACGCCGGTATGCAACAATCCCTCCAACCACCTTATGATGGACCTTTTGAGGTCATCCAGCGAGGTGGTAAACTTTTTAAAATAGCCATAAAAGGTAAAATTGTCAATATTTCACTGGATAGACTGAAGCCGGCCTTCTTAGTGAACAACGCACCTACCCCTGAATCAACAGCCTCCATCCCTGAACCCTCAACCTCTGAGACAAGGGCTTCAACTTGTGACTCGGAACCGTCTCGTACCACACGATCTGGCCGAACTGTCCGATTTCCAGATCGTTTAGTAGAACATTGACATATCGTTTGCACTAGGAAGGGGGTGCTGAGGTAACTTCCGCCGTTCTACAATAATAAACATTTTTTAATTAACAAGTAGGCGACAGATGGCGCCACATACGCTACTTTGAAAAGACCTTTTGGAACAGAAGAGAAGAGAGGCAGTTGTGAACTGATCGTCGCTGTTGTTGCACGCGCTAAAAAAACGATTGACTCGACCGCTTATACAATGTGCATGTCACATGGAGAAATTCTTATCTGTTAACTTATTTTCTTATTTGTAATTTCTAATTAAATGAGTGTGTAAATTAGCAAGCTTATTATTAAGTCTGAAGTAACGCACTGCTATCATTATGATAGATTTATAATTAAACAAGATTAAAACGGATTGAATATCCGTAGTGAGGAGCTCGATCTAATGACATCCTCACTATCTATGAACATGAACAGATAAAAAAAACTTTTTTAAGTTACTCTATGTACTGTTGTAATTATTTTTGCTGTAGGCCTATTATTTTTTTTTTAAATAAATTTTTGAAGTTGCTCATGTACTGGATCTATTCTTCTGTGAACCAAATTTTGTAGTTTAGTTGGAGGTTTAGCTATCAATGTTATATCATATTTCTTTAACGCATATCTGATTCTTTCATAAAGCTGAGGAATGTATTCTATATTACAAAAATGTGTACTCTTTGTTATCGATTTCTTGTTATTAAATTCATAAACCATTTTGTTGATAACCCCCCAGGGGGATACCTTCTTTAGGTATTCACGGGCTTCGCAACCCCGGGTTCCTGAGCGATCTTTCTCTTTTCCTTTTCCTCTTATTTCTCGTCTTTCTTTCCTCTTTGTTTCACTCTCATTGTGGTTTCCTCTTAGGAGGTGAGGGCAATTCTGCATGAGCCGATATCATCCTGTATATCGACTCATGGAGTATTGTAAACCACCCACGTGTTTGCCGTGCGTGGCGTCCTGTGTCCCTGGAAAGGGGGATCCTGGCAGTTGAGGGGAACCAACACACTGCTTTGGCCTCTGCTTCAGGTAGACGGGAGGTGCATATTGGTCCCGTATGCATCAATCGGCTGGTCAGCTGACTTGTCACTGGCTGGGGATCAAGTGAGCGAGCATTTACTAGCCATCTTAATAAGGGTGGAGACTGGCATAGGAATGTCTTGTGACCGTATGGGCCCTGGTTAGCACTGGTGCACAATTGTGTATCCCCTTGTTGGGCTCGGTAGTGGGTGGTGCGGCCGGGGTCTGAATCATTATTTTTTTTCTAACATGGATGGAAAAAACTCATTTTCTTCTAACTCTCTCCCATGTGGAGAGCAACAAAATGAACCGAATTCTTCATTCACTCGTTTTTTTGTAATTAAACGCACTGATAGCCTCTCTGATAGTTCTTTTAAGAGAACGTCACCTTTTCTTATTGCAAAAACATTTCATTCTGTATTTGGTGACAACTGTTCACTTAAAAAACTGCATTCTGGAGATTTGCTTGTTGAGGTCTCTTCAGCCAGCCAATCTCAGCTTCTTTCAAACTCTAATACAATAGGACCTTTCTATGTTTCTGTTACAATGCATCAAACTCTGAATACTTGCCGTGGTGTAATATCGGAACCTGACCTTTTACTGTCTACAAAAGAAGAACTTTTAGAAAATTTAAAAGACCAAAATGTCATCGATGTACGCCGTATAACAATTCGTCGGAATGAGAAAGTGCTTCCCACAAAGCACATCATTCTGACTTTCAATAGTCCAAATTTACCTACTAGAATTAAAGCAGCCTACCTAAGCTGTCCTGTCCAGCCTTATATTCCAAATCCTCTCCGTTGTTTCAAATGTCAACGATATGGTCATACCAACACTACTTGTCGTGGTACTGTTACCTGCCCTCGTTGTGCAGAAGTAGGCCACGACGGTAAATCTTGTAAAAAATCCGAACACTGCATAAATTGTAAGGGTGATCATCCAGCATACTCCCGTTCTTGTCCTAACTGGATCCGTGAAAAAGAAATAATTGCTATTAAAATAACTGAAAAAATTTCCTATCCCGAAGCTCGTAAACTTGTTGAGTCTAGAACCCCGACTATCGGGGTTTCTTACTCTAGTATACTCCAACAACAACCAAAATCCGTAAGGCACATCAGTACCCAGACCGACTGCTCTTTTCCACCAAATAATACATCTATGACACATTCAACCAATACTTCACCTAAAAAAACCCGGGACGTCTCTCTTGGTAGTAAATGCTATGGTACCCCATTATTGGAACGTTGGCTACCATCCTCGGAACCAGTTACAATAGAATATCAACTTACTCATTCACAGAAATCTCCAGTTGGATCCAAAAAGTCATCTAATCATCAGACTGAAACTAAGGCTGCTTCATCTCCAGTTCTATCATTACAGAAACATAATTCTCCCCGAACATCATCAGTTAAATCAAAAATATCCGCCGAACATAAGACTAAACAAACGCCAGCTCCAGAAAAAAGCAAATCTGTGAAACCTATTGTTCGTCCAACTCCAAAAGCAAATGAAAAAACTTGTGCTCAAAAAGAAAGAAAGAAACCTCCAACTCAAATCTCTTCACAGTGGAAAACTGTGAAGAGAAAAGGCAATAAATCATGTCTTAGCCCAGCAATAACTAATATTAAAGATCACAAATAGCTGCTCAACTATGCAGAAGAGGCTATGGACTCTTGTAGTTATGACTCTGATAACGATGACAATAATACAGTTTTTGAAGTTATTCACCCTACGTAGCTTTATATCGTTTTAAAATTTTGAATTATAACTTCGTTCTTAAAGCAATATTATATGACATTTTATGCTTTATTTCTTGAACATTTAACTTTTCATTACTTTAGAGCTTTTAGAATTTTTTAATTTAAATATTCTTGTCTTTTAACTATGTTTTAAGTTTTAAAACCTTGTGTATTGTCGCTTTCCTTGTGCATTATTTTAATTACATGTATCATCACATTGCTTTCTTCATTTTACTTTGATTTTTCACTTTTATATTTCTGACAGTATTTTGCTGTAACTTTTAATTTTTAACTATGTTTTACTCAACTTTTTCTTGGCGCAGCATGTCCCTACAGGGACTTTGTGCCATAAAACTCCAACCAACCAACCAACCAACCAACCATTTTGTTGATAAACTTTTCCGGGTAACCGTTTTAAATTGCAATTGTTTTAATCATAGTTAATTCTTCGTCTATATAAGCTTTTAAACATACTTCAAATGCTCTTCTGATGTAAAATCTATATGTTACGTTTTTATAATTAACTGGAACTGCACTACTATATTATAATATATTGTGTTATTCGATCAACATGGTTTTCTGTAAATCTTTCTATCTATATTATGTGTTAACTCATTCCTAATGATTTGACATCTAGGAAAGTTAATGATTGATTTTTCCCGATTTCTAGAGTAAACTGTATTTCACTGGCAATACTATTAGCATGTTTCAAGAAATCCTTCAAATTTGAAACACCATGATTCCATATTATAAGTATGTCATATATGTATCGAACCCATAAATCCTGTTTTAAATTACCTCACCTTGACAGGTCTTTAACGGCATACATTATTTATAATATTAACTTTGGTTTTTCAAGTTGTATGTAAAGGATTGGCTGTGAATGTATGTACACCAGTCAGGCTCAATGAAAAAGATTATCTTTATTTTACGATGCAAGGGATCGAGGTGAGGGAGCAATACAAGATCCAGAAATATAGGACTGGCCAAACCAGGAGAGCAAGGGGCGAGTTAGTTCAAGAAGTCACTTCGCATAACTTTTGCGTGATTACTGTCACATCAATAAATTCGCCATTTGTGTTGTATACTTTGGCAGTTTTATTGCCATAGCCTTGAATTCATTTTAGAGTAACATAGGAATTTAAATCGTTGTGCCTTACATATACAAAGGAGCTTGCGACCGCATGCCATATAACGACTGCGTCGGGAAAAATATATGAGAGAGGAAGATGCATAATAAGTTTGTTAAATCATAGCAGTCTAAATAAAAGGTCGATGCAAGCAAATTTTTACATCTGGATAAAATCATTAGGCCTGTTTCGATATCTACATGACTAAATATGGGTATGACATTAATTTTGATGGTTGCAGAAAGAAAATAATTTAAGTTTTAGAAGTGAATGGGAATGATATATTTATTGCAAGGCAAAAAAGATGGAATGTAATTAAATAAATGTGGTTATCTTATAGGTCTATCGGGATACAATTACATGATTTTGAATAGAATTGCAACTTAATTGAAAAGAAGATAATTTAGAATGCAAATAAAAGAAAAGGGGAAAATTATTAATATATGATTTTGATATACAGGTATTATTTTTGCTACGACTTCTTCTGATAGCCATGTTTACATAGTTTTGTGTGTACTTGGTATTTTATTGCTTTCCTTTATGTGATTATAAAAGCGCCATGATGACGTCCCTTCTGGAGTGCATAGGTTTAGTATCTGTAGACATGCAATGAAAAGTGTTGCCAGAATAGAAGATTTCATTTTCTGCATTGCTGGAGCATTATCAATAACTGCTTTATGATAAAAATTTTGCAATTTAACAATTGCCGCTTCAATCAAACTCTGGTTTCCACCAACCTATCGTTACACATTTTGCTCAGCATTCCTTTCACCTTGTTTCGAAGTGCCTTTCCCAAATGTTTGGCCACATGGTTGATGCATTCCTCTCTTTGAATAACATCTTCGCAGTACACCTTTTTTTCATTTAAAGGCTGATATGTCTTCGCATTTCCATCACAAAGAATCGTCGTATTTCGCATTTTGATATTGACCTGATTTCCAAATATCAAATTCAGGACTATTTTCATCCAAATCCTTCATAGTGATCGTACATTCAGAACAATATTGATAATATTTCAAAATCAATTACGAGATTTGTCACTACATCAATAATGATGCCAATTCCATAAATGGAGGTATGACCCTTTTTGTGCCATGTCCCATCATATGATACTGAAACATCAATTATATCTGACGACTGAGATGAATTGGCATCCTCATTTGCACTTGGTTGCTCGTGAAACACGTAGCATCTCAAGCTTCGTTCACTCATTTTTTTTACTTATTTTTCCAAACACTTAGCAAACATTTTGCGGTCCATGCATGGTGTCCCTAAAATCGTTGAAAGCTTCTTGTGCTGCATGACCCTTCCCTATTGACAAAAATGCAGATGTCAGTTTGGTATTTATGTCAAACTTCCTTGAGGATTGTTCACGCTCACTTGTGAAAGCATGCCCCTAGGATTTAGCGCAGTTCTATCTTTGATGAAAACGCAAAAGAATTATGTTTTAAAACATGCAATGTGTATTCACTAGAAGGAACTTATTTCAATAAAAGAGCCCAAACAGATTTGCTTACTGAGATTATTCAGTTGACATATCACATACACTGTCAAAATGGGCAAAAGTAGCTGATGAAGTTCCAGGAACACATTCAGAGAATTACTTTCAATATTCATAGAGTTCTCATCTATATGATGCCTGTTGATGCATTTCTCATTAAAAAATTTAAAATGCCAGCTTTTCTACACTTATTTGTTTGCCCTTTAGGCTTCCGATACTTCGAACTTATACAGTGCATCTGCTCAAGAAATTGCTATTGCTAAATTGAATTAAAAGGAAAATAGTATAGGCTATGATCGAAATTACTTTTGAAAGACTTTGTAATAACTTTAAGACTTGCAGAAGTTTTAGTTTAAATTATATTTTACTGCTAAAAAAATTGATAACAAAAAGCAAAACGCGATAAACAGGTTGTAAACAAACGCTAAAGGAAACAGTTAAAAGTTAAAGTATTATTTTGCGAAATAAGAAAATTATTAAGTACAGTACAGAACTATTTATCCGGAATGCTTGGGGTCAAATGTATTCCGGATAACTGGTTTTTCTGGTTAACTGGTTGTGCATTAAAGTAGCATCCATTTGATAAGTTTTGTGGAACATGTGTGGTTGTGGCATTATTTCTGATTTTAAATTATTAGATTATTTGGATTAAAACTCAATGCAAGAAAGATCTAAAGTTAACCAGAGTTTAAAAGAATGTAATTTATGGGAATCCCTTAAGAACAAAAATTCTTCTGTTTCCTCTGCATAAAAATTAAAACATTTAAAATACAACTAAATATGTTTTAATTTCAAATACTAAATGTTGTCATCAAATTATACAATAGTTTCAAGGAAAGCTTATGTCAAACTGGCAGTGTATGGCAACTTTTTCTGCAAAGATTCTGAAATCAGTCTATCAGAAATATCATTCCAGATAACTGGTTTTCGGATAAATGGTTCCATACTGTATTCAGTGACAAAATAAAAACATTGAGTAAGATCAAGCAAAAAACTAGGCATAATTTTACAGTTGCGAATAGGCGAAAAAGTAAACAGAGGGGTGGGGCAGAATCAGCTGATTGAACAAAAATGCAGTACTATAGTACTCCAGTAAATACAGTCGTAATCAAAATATTTTTGTGTATGTATACAAGGTAAACAAACTAAAGGAAAGGTTGAAGTTTATAAATTTAAAGACTTACAGAACTTTTAGTTCTGAAAACTTTTTTTTTTTTTTCTTTTTAATTATATTTTATGCTAAAAAGATTGGTAACAAAAAGCAATTCACTATGAATAGATTGTAAACAAATGCTAAAAGGAACAGTTAAAGTGTTATTTAGCGAAATCACAAAATTAATAAATATTCAGTGCAAAATAATAACATTGAGTAAGGTCAAATGAAAAACTAGGCTAAATTTTGCAGCTGTGAATAGGCGATAAAGTAAACAGAAGGGTGTTGTGGAATCAGCGGATTGGACAAAAATGCTTATAACTCCAGTAAAAATAGTCAAAATCAAGAAGTTCTTTTTGTGTTCTATAGCAGGGAGTTCATATATTGTTATGCTAAAAGTGAAATTCTCCAATTTGATGATTTTTTTTTATTTTGAAAGTCCACTGTAGCCTTAAAAAATAATAAAAAGATTAAAAGAAAATTATCTGCATAGTTTTCAGTATTTTTTCTGAATACTTTTTTTTTTAAATAATGGTGCATATTTTAAGTATAGTTTGATGCAGTCTTCAACCATATTTTCATCAAAGGATTCTTCTAATTTAGCCCAAACAGCATCTTAAAGAAAGATAGTTGTAAAAAATTATACCATAATGAATAGGCAAAAATACACATTGGTGAGTAGATTTTTGAAAAAGTTTGAGTTTTGAGTTTGGGAGGGTGAACTTTATTTTTATAGGGTTAATGAAAAATCTGGATAATTGGACAATTTTTGAAAACGACTATGGCAGTTTTTTTTTTTTTTAGGTAAATTCCCTTCACACTTTTCCCAGGCTTAGGACTGGTTATTGTAGCAGTGTGCATTTTAGTATATTACAAATGGCGTGCTTAGAAGTTTTTTTTTAAAACTTTTTTTAAAATTTATTTTCTACAAAATTGGTATAAAGTTATACATAGAGTACACATGAAGTTATTACATGTATGTGTATATATATATATATATACACATACATTTAAAATAAATTAATTGTGATCGGGAAAAGAAATTCATGGCAGTCTTCTGCTAGAGAAGAGAGATTTTCATGGGAAAAAAATGTGTTACTGTCGCACATTGGAAATGAAACCCCTTAGGTTCTAGAAACAGTTGGCAGCATTGCTCTCTTTGCATCTGTTGCTGATTTCATTATTTTAGGATTAGGAAAAAGTTACTTAATGGTTAACTTTTGTGACATCCAGCCGAATTTATCTACTGTGCCTAAAGAAGTTTCACTTAAAAATTTTTGGAGAAGGCAGGAAAAAAAGTATGGTCTTTGATCGATCTGGATAATCGACACTCTGTTGTACTCTGACAATAAATACCTAACAACATTGTAACATGCATAACATTTAATTAAGTAGTCGCTGCAGCATATGCTAATCAAATGGTCTCTTTATTTCTATTTATTTTTCAATATTAGTGCATATTTTAAGTATAGTTTGATGCAGTCTTCTACTATATTTTCATCAAAGGATTCTCCTAATTTAGCCCGAACAGCATATGAAAAGATAAATGGTTGTAAAGAATTACAACATAATGAATAGGCATAAATACACACTGGTGAGTGGATTTTTTGAAAAAGTGAGAGAGTTTTATGTTTGGGATGGTGAACTTTATTTTTGTTTGTGTGTGCCAAAATACTCAGACAACATCTAACAACATTGTATCATGCATAACATTTAATTAAACAGTCACTGCAGCATATGCTAATCAAACTGGTCTCTTTGCACATTAAATAACCAAGAACAAAAATCAATATGTAAGTTAGAAAGGATTCATTCAGCAGCTTTCTTTTGATTTTACTTAATAAAGCCGATATACAGATAACTCATGTTAAATTTACTTAATGGAAAAATAATTGCATTATTTCCCTTTATATGCTATGCAATATTTAATTTAAAATAATAATCCATATATATATATATATATATATATAACGGTTATCAGAATTTAACTTTTTGGCAAGCCAGAAAAACTGCTCTGTGCCAAAGGTTTACTGTTTGTGTTTTAGGCAGCCTTTTAAACATTCAACTTGTCAAAATTTATACTAAAAACATATATATATTTATTCATTAGTCATATTTCATGATTTTTTAACTTCTGTAATATAAACACAACCTACATTAAATTTTCCTTTGTTGCATATCTTTCTTGATACAAATATTAATATGACAAGCCATTTGATAGTAATGAATTATTTTTAAATCTTTATAGGGAGGATTAAATTTTAAACATTTTTATATAAGCATCATTTACAAAATCTTTTATCACTGGTTTTTCAAAATAGAATTTTTGACCTGATCTAGTCTCTGAAGTGCTTCGATTAAATAAGACAAAATTTTCAATAAAAAAAATGGCTGGCAGGAATTACTAAGAAATATGAGTATTTAACGAGTCACATAAACATGATGTTCACCACAAAGGGGTTAAAACGGTCATATCTACAAACTTTATCATTGTACTGTGAACTAAACAATGAATTTTTTTTTGGCAATTAGAATCTTTCTAGCTCTTATATTCATTCCTTGGTTATGCCACCCCCAGGGGGATACCTTCTTTAGGTATTCACGGGCTTCGCAACCCCGGGCACCTGAGCGATCTTTCTCTTTTCCTTTTCCTCTTTTCTCTTGTCTTTCTTTCCTCTTTGTTTCACTCTCATTGTGGTTTCCTCTTCGGAGGTGAGGGCAATTCTGTATGAGCCGATATCATCCTGTATATCGACTCATGGAGAATTGTAAACCACCCACGTGTTTGCCGTACGTGGCGACCCGTGTCCCTGGAAAGGGGGATCCTGGCAGTTGAGGGAAACCAACACGCTGCTTTGGCCCCTGCTTCAGGTAGACGGGAGGTGCATATTGGTCCCGTATGCATCAATCGGCTGGTCAGCTGACTTGTCACTGGCTGGGGATCAAGCGAGCGAGTACTTACTAGCCATCTCGTTAAGGGTGGAGACTGGCATAGGAGTGTCTTGTGACCGTATGGGCCCTGGTTAGCACTGGTGCACGAATGTGCATCCCCTTGTTGGGCTCGGTGGTGGGTGGTGCGACCGGGGTCTGAATTGTTTTTTTTATCTCATTATGGATGGAAATAATTTACTTCCTTTAAATCCTCTCCCATGTGGAGAGAATGCGAACCAAAATAAGTCCTGTGCTGATAGAGATCGTGATATTACCTCTAATACCAATTCATGTGCTGAAAGATTCTTTATTATCAAAAGACAAGAAGGCAGTTTTGACAAGACCTCTCCCTTTCTGATTCACAAATCTATCCAAGGATTGATTGGTGAACCAAAGACCATAAAAAAAATTCGATCTGGTGATCTTCTTATTGAAGTAAACAATAGCAAACAAGCCATAAGTTTAAAGAAATGTACTCATTTTGCAAATATCCCGATTTCCGTAAGCCCACATAGAACTCTCAACACTTCTCGTGGTGTGATCTCAGAATCTGACCTCCTGCATGTAACCGAAGATGAAATAGTGGAAAACTTAAGGGAACAAAATGTCATAGGAGCTAGACGTATAAAAATCACCCGTAAAGATGAACAAATACCAGCGAATCAAATTCAGATACCTACCAAGCATATAATACTTACTTTTAACTCGCCAAACCTACCCAAATATATAAAAGCCGGATATCTTTCATGTTCTGTCAGACCTTATATCCCAAACCCACTGCGTTGTTTTAATTGTCAACGCTTTGGGCACTCAAAAACCTCATGCCGAGGTAAAACCACATGTGGTCGGTGTAGTGCAGTTGGCCACGAAAGTGTACAATGCAATGCACCACCTTCTTGTGTAAACTGCAAAAAAGAGCACCCATCTTATTCGAAATCCTGCGAGCAGTGGCGAAAAGAAAAAGAGATACAAACAATACGAACAAAAGAAAATTTATCATACCCCGAGGCTAGAAAAATAGTTGAATCCAGGGCACCCACAGTTGGTGTCTCATATGCTGCTGCTTTGTCTAAAACAGTCCAAAAATCTCAAACTATTGCAACCCAAACCGAATTCCCCACTGAAACTAATTGCCAACGTAATCAAAAAGAAAATAACCTGTCTAATAATTCTGGTAAGACAAATAGATCAACGCAAGCTGCTGCTCCTCCTAAGTCACCAAAATCTGCGCATCCTAACTTATCAAAATCTGCTCCTAATTCACAACAAAATACCTCGTCACAATCTTTAATCTCTAAACTTCCAATCCATAAAAGAGGTTCTCAAAATACAACAAAATTGCCATCTGTGAAACCAAACCGTAAATCTGATGCAGAGAAATTTAACCTGCCAACAGTTACAGTCACTGTGCCATCTGAAAATGCAGCCAAAAAGAGAAAGAGTAAAACATCCAAAAAAGAAATCCACTCAAAACAGACAGATAAAATGGAGGAGGATGATTCTCTTGCTCTTCACCCAGATTCGGATGAAGAATTTAACGATGGAGATAGTATGACTATCTCCGAATAACTTAACGCAGATAAATTACTAAAAAAAAAAAAATCATTCATGTCTAATATTATCTCGTGGAACTGCCGTGGCTATCATAATAAATATGACGAAATCCGCAACATACTTCATGACCATCAACCACTATGTTTAGCGCTACAAGAAACCCATCTTAAACCCAATAACAAAGCAAAATTGCGCACTTATGCTACATACCGAAAAGATTTTACTGGTGGTGAAAGGGCCACAGGTGGAGTGGCTCTTTTCATCTCTCGCAACCTACCCCATACGCATATTAATCTAAACACAAATTTACAAGCTGTTGCAGTCCGTGTACATATTAACCGGCTTATAACAATTTGCACCTTATACTTACCGCCAAATCAGTCTATTCAGTCAGCTACTCTTGATAATCTCCTTCTCCAACTCCCCACTCCTTACATCATTGTTGGAGATTTTAATGCACATAGTCAACTGTGGGGAAATACCGATTCTAATCAGCGTGGTGATGTTATTGAGAAATTAATATCTGACAATGGCTTATGCCTGCTTAATAATGGAGATAACACTTACTTTCATGAACCAACTCGCACTTTTCATGCAATAGACCTTACAATCTGCTCCCCATCTGTTTATCCATTCTGGAACTTCTGGGTCTCAAATGACCTGCACGGCAGTGACCATTTTCCAACATTTATCACACAGACTACTCCTAACAGGGACTCTAATACTTATTTTAAGCGCTATATTTATGACAGAGCAAATTGGCCATCTTTCGAAAATCAGGCTACAATTACAAACGACATGATTGACTGTGATATTGACGATGCACTTGATAATATCACCCAGTGTATTATCAATGCTGCAGATATTAGCATTCCTAAATCCACTGCTACACCTAGACACAAGAAGCCGTGGTGGAACAGTGATTGCCAGATTGCAAAAAAAACTCAACAGAAGGCTTGGGGCCTCTTCCGGAGGTATCCCAATAATACAAACTATATTGCCTTCAAAAAAGCAAAGGCGGAAGCTAGAAGAGTGCGTCGTAAGAGCCAGCGTGAATCTTGGATGCAATACATATCTAACATTAGCTCTAATACCTCAAGCAAAGTCCTCTGGAAAAAAGTAAAAAATTGTATGGGCCTATATTCCGAAAACCATATCTCAATCCTAAATCACAACGGTCAAACAATAGCTTCACCCAAAAATATTGCTGAAACAATAGCAAATACACTTGCATCTAACTCTAGCACAGATTCATACCCAGAACCATTCTTATCATATAAAAGACAAATGGAAACTACCCGCATCAATTTTCATTCTCGCCATTCTTTTAACTATAATAACCCCTTTACGATTTCAGAGCTCCTAAGTTGTTTGCAAAAAAGCCACCTCTCTGCTCCAGGTCACGATGGCATCACCTATACCATGCTAAAACATCTTTCCACCGCCTCACTTAATAACTTACTTGCCTTCTATAATAGAATTTGGGTTGAACATGCCTTTCCTTATGTCTGGCGTAAAGCTGTTATTATTCCCTTTCCTAAACCAGGTAAAGATTCCAGGGACCCCAATAATTACAGACCTATTGCACTCACTAGCAGCCTTTGCAAACTTTTAGAAAAAATGGTAAATATCCGCCTTGTGCATATTTTAGAATCTAACAATCTGCTTGCCGCTTTTCAAAGTGGATTCCGACGAGGTAGATCTACTATCGATAACCTGATCCATCTTGAAACTCATATTCGGACTGCTTTTCTAAAACGCAGCCATTTGGTGTCGGTCTTTTTTGACATGGCGAAAGCCTATGACAAAACATGGCGATACGGGATCCTTCGTGATCTGTTTAATCTTGATTTTCGTGGGAATCTCCCAATTTTTATTGACAACTTCCTCGCCATGCGACTCTTTCAAGTCAGGATTGGGGGAACTCTATCAAGTTTTTATGTACAAGAAGAGGGTGTACCCCAGGGCAGTGTCCTGAGTGTCACCCTCTTTGCTATTAAAATAAATGATATCCTTGGTCAATTACCCCCTTCGGTGAAGGGAGATCTCTATGTTGACGACTTTCGCATTATGTGTATAGGTCAAGATATTCGTTTTATTGAGAGACAATTGCAAACTGCCATCACTCATATTCTTAATTGGACAAATAAAAATGGTTTTATCATTTCTAAAGACAAAACTTCTTGCGTGCACTTTTGTAGACGTAGAGATCTACATCCAGATCCTGAAATTTTTATCGACTCAACTCAGATTCCTGTTGTGGACAGTGTCCGTTTTCTGGGCCTTCACTTTGATAAAAAGTTAACCTTTTTACCACATATCTTGCAGTTACGCACAAAATGTGAAAAATCTCTTAATCTTATAAAGGTGCTTTCAAATACCTCTTGGGGAGCAGATCGTACTTCTCTCCTTAAAATCTATCGTGCCATGATCCGGTCTAAAATTGACTATGCCTGCCAGGTCTATGGTTCAGCCAGTAAATCTGCTCTAAAAAAACTTGACACTGTGCACCATAGCGCACTCCGGGTTTGCTCTGGTGCATTTCGTACGTCTCCAATCTTAAGCCTTTATGTTGACTGTAACGAACCAGCATTACATCATATTCGTGATAAACTCTCATTACAGTTGTATTACCGTATCCTTTCATATCCTAGCCATCCCCTTCATAACCACATTTTAAATACAGACAATGATATCCTTTATCAGCATAGACCATCTTGCATACCATCTTTTGGAGCCAGAATACGAAGAATTATTGATGATAGTGCTCTAATCAATATTGAAGTGAACCCTTGTCCAATGTACCAGTTCCCTCCCTGGAAACCTCCTGATATTACCACGCTCCATCCATTTAAAGGTTACAATAAAAATAATCTAACTCCTCTTGCCTTTCAACAACTATTTGCTGCACATCGTGCAAACTTTAATAATTACATAGATATCTATACGGATGGTTCTAAGAGTGGGGATATTGTTGGCTGCGGGATTTTCTGTAATGACACTACCTTGAGTTATCGTCTGCACCCTTCAATTTCTGTCTTTACATCCGAATTGATTGCAATAGAGAGAGCCATGTCGCACATCTCTCATCATCATATCTCACCCTTCATCATTTATACTGACTCAAATAGTTCTATTGACGCTATAAAATCACTTAAAAAGCATCCCTTTGTTTCGTCCATCTTAGAGTTTTATAATAAATTGACAAGACGTGGCTATAATATCTTATTTTGCTGGGTACCTGGACACATGGGTATCCCTGGCAATGAAAAAGCAGATGAGGCGGCAAAGCTGGCTCTTAATCCCTTACACCATAGAATACCATTCTCAGACGTTAAACTACTTATAAACCATTTTATTCATAATAATTGGCAAGAAAGTTGGGATTTAGAATACAATAATAAATTGCACCATATCAAACCTACAATCATAACGTGGCCTCCAAATTATCCAAGGAAAACAGATGTCCTTCTGACTCGTCTGAGAATTGGTCATTCTAGGATCACTCATAAACATCTTTTACTTCGGGAGGATGCACCCATGTGTCCACATTGTCATTATGATTATCTGACCATTCATCATGTTTTAACTGACTGTCCGGGCCTCCGGCACTTATATAGAATTTATTTTAACACTTCATTACCAGCAATGACAAACCTCATCGGGGAAACACCTCATGGGGCACTCTTTACGTTTTTAAAACACGCAGGATTTTATTTTGATATCTAATCTTTTATTTATTTCGTTGGTTTTATGACTGATTTTTGGTTTTAACATCTGGATGGGATACCCCATCCAGATACCTTTTCTACGTTATTTATTTTCTTTCATATTTACCTATATTTTAGCTACTTTATTTAACTTCATCCTTTTTTAGTCTATAATTATTTTTTTGGCGCAGCATGTCCCTCATGGGACTTTGTGCCATAAAACCATATACAACCAACCAACCAACCTTGGTTATGCCACAGATTTAGTTTCAAAAGCATTTTTTTTTTTTTTTGGCAATTAGAATCTTTCTAGCTCTTATATTCCTTGGTTATGCCACAGATTTACAGTCTAACCCCGTTAATACGCGCCCTGCTTAATACGCGAATTTTCTTCGGTCCCTTGAACAAAGCCTATCTTTTGCATTAAAAAAACCCCTCTTAATACGCGAATTGTTAATACGCAAACCCACTTAAGACGCGAAATTTTATCTGTCCCTTGACAATAAAAACCTACGTTTAATACGCGAATGAGTTTGGTTTCTTTAAACTAGGAATGCTTTTTCTGTCCACATTTATTACATCCATGAATAGCTTTACTAAAATTATCAGTTTTGAACTTATCCTTTCTTAAAGGAGAAATCTTTTCCCGCGCTGATTAATATTTATAGTCAAAGAGGCCAGAAAGAGATAAGTGAAAATTTTACTGCTAACGATGTGATACCTGTGCTAACTTAGAGCAGTGCCGATTCGCTGTTTGGTCAATATTACGATTAAGAAGGAAGAGGATTGTTTGTCGTTCCCGGTAGAATCTGATCTACGTGAACTTTTAAAAGTTTAATCTAGTTTTTAAGGTGGCAAAAGGAGCATAACATATTTTTAAAAAGGCTCTCTCTGTCACTGAGAAGTTACAAATTATAAATCAGTATAATGCCCAGGCTGTCCTAAATAAGTCGGCGTTCTCGAAAGAAAAGGGTATACGGAATCAACTTTAAGGACTTTGTTGAAGATTGGGGAAGTCATCATTAACCAAGCTGTTATTGAGGGAACAAGAAAATAAAAATCACCAACTTTGAGGAGACCCTCCACGAATCGTTAGTTCACGGTGCGATCTACGGATATCCCATTAAGCGGCATACTAATCCAAGAAAAAGCTTCTGATGTTTTAGCAAAAATGGGATTTGATTTGATAGCCTGGGAGAGACTGTTCAGACAAGGACACCAAGTCTGTAGGGCAGAAATGGGATTGTAAGATTTCAATGCCTCAAATGAATGCATGCATCGATTTAAAGCTCACCACGGAATAAATTTTAAGCAAGTATGTGATGAATCAGCAGCAGTCAACAATGAAGACGCCGATCGTTGTAAAACATATGTGCTTCCGTAGTTTGTAAAAAACTACGTATGTTGTGATATTTACAACCTGGATGAGTTTGGGAGTTTTTACAAAATGACATCGAACAAAACAATGGCTATAAAAGGAGAAACATGTCCTGGGTGTAAATTAAGCAATGAGCGTCTTACTCTTCTTCTCAATGCCAAATCTGATGTGTCAGACAAGTTAAAGGTTCTGGTCATAGGGAAATCACGCAACCTGCAATGCTTTAAAAACGTCAAAAATATTCCTTTCCTGTACAAAAGTCATTGCAGAGCTTGGACGAAAGAGACCCATTTTTAACACGGGTTCGTAATTTTGACAGACGTATGGGAAAAGAATCACGCCATGTGTTATTGCTTGTGGACAACTGCCCTGTGCATCTGGAAGATAACGAAGGCCCAAGGAATATCCAAATAGAAATTTTCCCACCAAATTCGAACAGTGTCACTCACCCAATGAACCAAGTAATCATTAACAGCGGCAAGGTAAATTACAAGACTCACGTAGTACGACAATACCTTCAACAAATGGAACATGGTAACAATCATTACTGCTAAAAGTGCCGTGCTATTACAATCCTCGACGTTCACATGCTTACTGTATCATGGGAGAGTGTCACACCAATGACGATTGCAAATTGTTTTAGAAAAGGGGGTTTTATGAGTAGTGAGGACATCATTTGTAAAGAGCCGACCTCGCATCCTGATGTTGGAGAACACTGGCTTGGTGTACAAGAAACTGTAATGGAAGATTTTGTTGATTTAGACACATTCATTAATATCGACAAAGATCTAGTAACCTCCCTGCTCAGAAGTCTGGATGACATCAATTGCAACTGGTAAACCGCATGAGGAGAAAGAAGAGAATAAACCTGTGCCCCCTGCCCGATTTCCATTCTTCACAGTTAGGGGCGTTCAGTTTCTCATACAGTTTGCATCGTCATTGGCAGAAGGGCCCTCGACGAGTGGGTACCATGAGCTGAATAAGGAAAGGGCAGCTGACGCCACTGTTGTTCGAACTACTGTGGATCAGCAAGAAAAACCCGTCCGTTCCTATGACTCCTACTTTACACATGAGCTCTGGAAATTTGATTGGTCTACGTTTAATAGGCCTATGACACGATTGGCCTACATTGCTAAGACGATTCCTGCAATGATCGCTATGACAAAAACTGTAGTGGTATATTGGTTGATGGAAGTGTTGGTTTGTAAACATGCCTTTTCCTTATAGGGCTGAAAACATCATAAACATACCTTCTTTAGGTATTCACGGGCTTCACAACCCTGGGCACCTGAGCAATCTTTCTATTTCCTTTTCCTCTTATTTCTCTTGTCTTTCTTTCCTCTTTGTTTCACTTTCATTGTGGTTTTCTCTTTGAAGGTAAGGGCAATTCTACATGAGCTGATATCATCCTGTCTGTATTGACTCATGGAGAATTGTAAACCAAACCACCCACGTGTTTGTCGTGCGTGGCAACCTGTGTCCCTGGAAAGGGGGATCCTGGCAGTTGAGGGAAACCAACACACTGCTATGGCCTCTGCTTCAGGTATACGGGGGGTGCATATTTGTCTAGTATGCATCAATCGGCTGGTCAGCTGACTTGTCACTGCCTAAGGGATCAAGTGAGCAGCCAATTACTAGTCATCTCGTGAAGGGTGGAGACTGACATTGGATTGTCTTTTGACCACATGGGGCCTGGTTAGCACTGTTGCACAAATGTGCATCACCTTGTTAGGCTGGGTAGTGGGTGGTGCAGCCAGGGTCTGAATTGCTTTATTTCTAGTACGAATGGAAAGAATTTGCTTCCTTCTATTCCTATTCCTTGTGGAGAGCAACAAATTGCACAACAGAATTCATTTACTCGTCTTTTCATCATAAAACGCACTATTAGTCCGTCCGATAGTTGTTTTAAAAGAACCTCGCCATTTTTTATTGCAAAAACTTTTCGCTCTGTTTTTGGGGATGGCCTTTCACTTAAAAAACTGCAGTCAGGAGATTTGCTCGTTAAGGTTTCCTCAGCCAATCATTCAAAACTTCTCAGAAATTGTAATACATTAGGCACTTTTCTGTTTCGGTACATCAAACTTTAAACACATCCTAGGTGTAATTTCCGAACCAATTTTTTATTCTCTACAAAAGAAGAACTTCTTCAAAGTTTAATAGACCAAAATGTTATAGATGTACGAGGTATTACTATTCGCCGGAATGATGAAGTGCTTCCACTTAAGCACATTATTCTTACTTTGAATAGCCCTGTTATTCCAACTAGAATTAAAGCTGCCAATCCGACCTTATATTCCTAACCCTCTCCATTGCTTAAACGTTAGCATTATGGTCACACTACTGCTGCCTGTCGTGGTTCTGTTATTTGTGCACAGTTCACAGAAGTCGTCCACGATGGTAAATCTTGTGTCAGTGCTGCACAAACTGTAAGTGTAGTCATACAGCATACTCTCGTTCTTGTCCAAATTGGATCCATGAAAAGGAAATACTTGCTGATTTTTTTAAACAAAAAATCTCAAAGTTAGTGACTGGGGCAAGAGAAGCCATTAACAGCCTACACTAGCCACTCAAAAAAACCCGGATGATAATGTTAATTCTATGGGGAAGTTATTTTCAAATATCTTGCCTGAATTTCGATATTTTCAAATGATTTTTTTTTTTCATAGGATAGCTGAGGACGATCTACAACCGGCTAGTAAATACAGAACTTGTGTGGAAATATAAATTATTTAAAAACAACGTTTAAACAGACAATAAAATAAGTTGATTTGATCAGACGTATACATTTCGTGAGTACTGTGACTCACATCCTTAGTGTAAAAAACTTTGAAACAACAGTTGGGGGGATATTGTTTTTAAAGTTTTTTACACTGAGGATGTGAGTCCTAGTACTCACGAAACGTATACGTCTGATGAAATCAACTTATTTATTTATCAACTTATTTATTATATTATTATTATTTCAACTTATTTAACGTTGTTTTTAAATAATTTACAACCGGCTAGTTTTTACTTTTTTGATTTTGGTTTCATATTTAAAAAAAAAAAATACTTTTGGAATCGGTATGAGCCTGTTCTGAAATTGAAACTATTCTAATATAAAAAAAACTTTAATTAAAATCGAAAAAAATAAAAACTAGCCCGGTTGTAGATCATCCTCAGCTATCCTATGGAAAAAAAAATAGTTCGAAAATATCAAAATTCAAGTGTGATGTTTGAAAATAACTTCCCCATTGGATTACCATTGTCATTCGGGTCTTTTTGAGCGATTAGTGTAGGCTCTTAAGACATTCTTCATCTATAATATCTCAAACTCACCCGATAAAGTCAAAACCTTGGTATCAGAATTGTTTGAACCTTCTCATGTGTTCGGGAAGCTGACTCGACAATGTATAAAATCATCGATGACACAGGCATGTTATCATGTATTATAGAAGAAGGATTTTGGTTTCCTGCTTGCATTGCTTGGTATATAATGCCACAAATAATTCTGCAGAGTACTTCATGAGCCAATTTTGTATGACCTTGGAAGGTGGGGGGGGGGGGGGTAGACTTTTCTAAATGACATTCTGTCAAGAGGAAGGCAAATACCTGGACAAAAACGGCAATACAAAGTATTGAAATGTTTGACTGGTACTAATGCTCCCCCCCCCCCCCTTCCTTAAGAGATCTCTTTCATAAAGAAGAGAGAAGGATTACCTGCAAGGGGTAAAACGCAAAAGATTTTTTAAATCAAAAAGAAAAGCAAACTGATAAATCTGATCATATAGCACAAAGTGGAGATAAAAATTACTGTGATCAACCATTTCTTCCAGATTTAGATGCAGATGCCTTGAAATTAAGCACTGAGGCATTTTTATCATCACTAGCCATCAAATCGAGGAATGAATTAGAAAATGCAACCCGTGGACAAGCCAAGAATCAACAATGGAAGTTAGAGAGATCAAAAAGATTATCATCTGCATCTGTAAGGACATTGCAGAAAGACATCCAGCAACCTCGTGTGCGAATTTAGTGAGGAGGAATATTTACACGCATGAAGCTCTCCGCCAGCAATTGTGTGCTGGAAAACTGAAGAACTGAATGCAATTGCGCCTTACAAAAGAGTATGGGTTGCCTTTGTCGAAGAATCTGTATTATTCATTGATACTGAATATCAGTTTTTATGTGCAAATCCTGACGGTTTAGTAGGAATTGATGCATTTGTAGAAATTAAATGCCCGTTTTCAGCCAGAAGTACACAAAATTTACAAGAAATATGCAATCTTCATAACATGGGCATCAAAATAAACGATAATGGGGAAGTACTATGTGCCTACTACTCATAAGTATTATCAAAGAATGGTGTGATTTGTTTGTTTGGTGTTCTCAAGATAACATTACAATCAGAGTTTCAAGAAATGGAGATTTCTGGAAGAATATTCTTCCCAAACTGTCCCTGTTCTGTGAAGAATGTTATCTAAGAAAATGGAGATCCGGTAACCTAAATGTATCATAGAAGCAATTGAAGAAAAGGAAAAAATAAAAGCATCCAAAACAGTACAAAAATAATAATAATAAAAGATAAAAATTTCACAGTAAAAGAGGCCAAAGATGTCGAAAAGCAAGAGTGTCATCTGCCCAGCATTAAGCTTCCAGAGTGATGTAGCTGAAACGATAAAAATAACCTGACCTCAAAGGCAGCTGAAACCTAGAAATATATTAGACTTAAAACACCACTTTTGCATATAAAGATTAACTTTTAACTCTTTAGTGAAAGAACAGTACATCAAATGTATTTTTATATGTGGAATATTTACCGAATATAGATATCTATCCTGTGGAATTAATTGAGGGTTTATATTCCGAAAATTTTCTAATTTATGAACTATATCTATGTTAACATTAGGTGTTATGTATTTTCAATAATAGTATCTATCAACATTCAGTAAGTTTCTGTCGATTCTTTTTATCGGAATAATCTGAATAGATATTTGAAAATTTGCCATTCGTTATCTCCTCCTATTTTATATATTGTTTCAACATATTTATGGAAGTTTATGTATGATTTTTATTGCACTTATATCTCACGATAACACGAAATTGTATTGAGATTTCTTTTTCAGAATCATGTCTGTTGTCTGTCCACTAGAATAGAATTTATTTTAATATACAAACTGGTTGCCCCTATATGCCTATATAATTATCTCTCGCATACAAGAGGTATTGTCAATTGTTTAAATAGTCACTCTTTGGAATTTTCTACAAGTTTGCCTTTCTGTAGATTAATTTTTGTGTGTACCCTCCTCTTTTGTATATAAAAATTAACTTTTTATTTTTTAGTGCAAGAACTGTGCCTCAAATGTATTTTTATGAGTGGATTATTTACTAAATATAGGTATCCATCCTGTGGATTTAGTTAGTGCTTTTACACTAGAAAAATTTTCTTATTTAGAAAGTTATGTTTTGGAGCCTCTTCATCTAATGTATATAATGATGAACTATCTGCATAAGTGTTACATCTAATGTATATAATGATGAACTATCTGCATAAGTGTTATTATGTATTTTCAATTTTAAGTACGTCTCGCCATTCTTTGAATTTGTGTTGATTCTTTTTTTCAGAATATCTGAATCGATATCTATAAGTCAGTCAGTTGCATCTCCTCCTCCTTTATACAGTGTGTATCTGAAATGCTTCAACAAACTTGGGGGGATGATAGTACTCATGAAGATAAACAAAAAATGTAATGGAACATGTTGTCACAAATGATGTTTAAAAGATGAAAATCAAAAAAATGCGTCTGGAAATGGACAAACTCAGACGAGAAAGAAACACTCCTAAAAAATATTTATTGCACAGAATAGGTACAACACAGCTCGTGATGTCCAGAGAAAACAAATATTTTACAACAATTGTTCAAAGTGTCGATCGTGGACATTATTACACAAGAGTACATCTACGGAGGAACGACTGGCGGACACGCTCAAAGACTTCGGGAGTCCTGCATACGTGGATGCTGCTCACAGATTTGTTTGGCCTTCTTCCAAGTTTTTGTTATCTCTTTCTGACCGGATCTACAAAAAAGCAGCATGTGCGATTTCAATATTTTTATTAGTTTTGCGATTTTCACCATTTAACACATTCGCTGCCACTAAAAATGATATTACCATCCTCAGAAGCCGCATTACAAAACAGGGTTTTAATGGTTTAAATGTTCGTTATATTTTACTACGAAAATCAGAAAAACGAGAAACATATTATTTCCTGTTTAGGAGAGCGGTTTTTTTTCCGACGCTCTGGAGCGTCAGTGGCACACAGACTCAACCTCTCTTCGTGAGTGCCACTGACGCTCCAGCGCGTCTGATGAATATTCTCAGAAATTACTGGTATATTGCATAAAATAGCAGTTTAAAAGGAATAAAACGGAATACCGTTCATATATACGTTCATATATATTCATTTATTCCATTTATGAAACAATACTGAAAACATTTACAAATAATAAGCACAATATACAGATATTGGCATTGTTGAATTAACTTCTATTTCTAGATGTTGAAGCAAAATAATAATTAAACATAATAATGCAAAATTACTATCAACTCTAAATATTAAATTAATGTAGCAAAGTATATATAACACATAAACGATATAGTAAAAAAAAATAAAAATAAAAAGCATGAAGAAAGTACAGAAATTATTAACTTGTTGCAAACGAAATGTTGTAGGAGTAATACTGCAGTACTACATCATTATTTATGATATATTTCACAGCAGTTTAAGCAATATCCTGGTTTATCGGGGCAGGCACTACACTCGTACGTAGTGTCCGTATGTTTGCCTTGATAGGAACAAGATTTACACATTTTTCGCTGTGTTTTTGTTTTGCCAGTTGCAAGTTCTCTTTTCTTAACAATATGCTTGATATTGATATTCTTCGGAGTCAGCTCTTTTTCCTCCATTGATGGCAAAAGTGATTTTATAACATTCAATCGGTAGTCATAAAGTGATATTTTACTGCCAGAATATTTATTATAAATGGCATGTGAATTGATTAGAATTACTTCAATAATATGAAAGAACAATTTTTTATACCAGCGTATTGTTTTTCTCTCCGATAGATAGTAAGACAGCATTTGATCTTGCCGATCTACACCAGACATAAACGCATTATAATTGATTATTGGCAAAGGCTTCTGCTTTATTTCATTTCTTTTATTTAAAATATCAACCATCTCATTTTTGTACTCATTTTTGTACTGGAATTCCGTTCAGTATAAAAGCTGGTTGCCTCTACATTCCCTTACATAATTGTTATTTCTAGTAACTTAATTTAAAATTCAATGTTGATATCTAACAGATTCATCAAATAAAAACTAAGACTGTAGTATCATAGCAATAAATACACTTTTAAGTGACACATAAATCTGAGTCAAAGATTACAAAAGGCAAGTTACATATCCAAAACTTTAATATAAACTAAACATTCACTCGATTACATTCTCATCAGAAAAGTATCTGACGTCAGAAGCACCCACAAGCAGCATACAGACCTGCCAACTGCTACGAAAAAATCGTACTTGCTACGATTTGGACCAATAAACTACGATGTTACGAAAATCGGTCTTAAACTACGATTTTTTTGCAAAAAACACAAACACACTTTTTGTTTCTAGTTGCGATTTTTATCCCGCACAACATATTTTTCAAGAGTAATTCTGTTCCGAAATTTCAAAGTATTCATTTCCGGAAGTTTTAAAAAATTGGTCATTAGTCCAAAAAATCCGACATTAAAAAATGCTCATGGGGGGGGGGGGGGGGGATCTGTGCTGCGAAACAAACTTTTTTAACATAAAACCCTCTTTATGTATATATTAACCACGAGTGAATCATGTTTCTGTCAATATTTATACAGGAATTCCCTTCCTTGGAAACGGGGTGCCATGTTAAGAATTTCTGAAGGTGGGGAGGTGGTTCTTTGTGGGGAAATTTTGAAATAGTATGCAAAATCGCACGATTTCCACACAGAAAAGAAAAGTCCTGCATAATGAAAAATGCTGTGCAGTATTTCCCCCTGCAAATTCTTCCTCAGACTTACGGTTCTTTTGCGAGTATATTTTGAAATTTCTTGGAAGTCGGTGAATTTTTTTTTTTCTTTTATGGAATTTCCCTAAATTAATTCATGACTCGATCGCGGAAAAAGGGTAGAATTTCTTTAAATGATCGTGTAAAAATATCGGGTATTTCTTCAAAGATCTCAAACAAACAGTAATTATCTACAATTGGTCGCCGAATAAAATCTCTAATTTCGTTAAGAGTTCAGACAGAAATTGCGAATTTCGTCTAAAGATTGCGCAAAAAATCATTAATTTCGGTAAACTATCGAGGTAAAAATATTGCAAATTTTGTCTAAAGGTCGCGGAAACGAATAGTTCATTTTGTTAATTGATCGCGAAAAGATATTGAAAATTTTGCCGATCGGTTGCGATAAACTATCGCGAATTTCGACAAATGGCCGTGTAAAAAAAAAATCAATTTCGTTAATTGGTATCAGAAGAAAATAAATTTCGTCAAAGGATCGTGGTAAAAATGTGAATTTTGTTAAAATATCGCAGAAAGAAAATGCTGTAAGGAAATGCAAATTTCATTGAAAGATCAGTAAGAAAACGCAAATTTCACCGAAAGATCGTGGAAAGAAAAAGCAAAATTCGTCAAAGGATCGTGGTAAGAAATACGAATTTCGTCAAAAGTTTGCAGTAAAAAGTGCGGATTTCGACAAAGAATCGTGATAGAAAAATGTGAATTACGATTGTGGAAAAAAAACTGAGTATCCTGAAATGATCTCGGAAAATAAAATCGCGAATTTTGTCAAAATTTACTGCACTGGGTGGGGTAAAAAATTGGAACCAAACTCCTTTTACAAATGTCAAATGCTTCGAAACGAGAAGAAACTCTAAAAATCGTGTGTAAAAATTTTCAGAGGAAAAAATTTACTATATTGAGTTGAAAGACTGAAACCTTATTCCTTTTACGAATGTCAAAAGATGGCTGCGAAACACGGAAAACCAACCATCCACCAACCTCCAGATTAATATTAATTTTGTGTGCTACGATTTCTCATTTTCAAAGGTTGGCAGGTCTGAGCATAGAATAAATATTTAAAGGCAATAAATCACACTTAATGCTTTAGGAAATTATTACAACATCAATAAATATTACTAAATTATTTAGAAATGATTGTAATGACAATAAATACCACTTATTGAATTGAGAAATTATTTTACTTTATTTCTGACTAATTTATTATCTTTAAATGATGTTTATAGATAACAATAATTTTCTCTTGCATAGAAGAGAATTTTAACAAATGGTATTGCCAATATTTTAAACAGTCACTTTTTAGTATTTTTAACAAGTCTGCCTTTCTGTTGGTTACTTTTTGTATGTGCCCTACTCTTTTGTATATAAAAAAACCTTTTCATTTTTTAGTATAATCACTCCCCGTCAATGGGTTTTATGTCCAAAGAATTTTCTTATTTAGAAAGTTTTTGAAAAGGATTTTTTCAAATTTGCATAAATCTCTTTTAATGGGATCGAAAGACTTTAATACTCTGTCAATATATTGACCATAAATGTCTTCTTTGTCATCTGATTATTCTGAAATTCTTGAAGTGTTTTTAATGTAAAATCACACACTTCATTTGAATTAGTCCTCTTTCATTTTTTTCCCATTTTTTCTTAACCCTTTAAGCATCCAGCAGAATAATCCATTCATGTTTAACGATTCGTAAAATAGTTGCTATGAATAGTATTGGCATAAAAAAATTTATTTGATAACCTTACATATATATTTGTCTTATTCACTTTAAAAAATTACCTTTAATATCAATTTTGTGTTAAATCAGCCTTCGATTCCAAAAGTTACATGAAGGAAAAACACTGTTAAGACGCTTAAAGAGTTAAATTGTGAATCAGTAGGCTAGAAAAAAATAAAAATTAAAAAATAAAGAATGTATTCAACAAATAATTGTAAAATATTTAAAAAACTTCTATAATTAAGATTCTTTTAACATTAGAATGCAGTTCAAGTTACTTATTGTTATAAAATTAAAATGTTACACATATATGAAATTGTCACATTTTTTTAATTTCCTGATCTAATGCAGTATTCCAGAAGTTCCTACAGAAGTTGTTTTGCCAGTGTTTACCTTCAGTCGAATTGCCAGGATGCATAGATGTTAAGCAGGAAGTTGGAACCTGCACAGCAAATTCTGAAGCATTTGATTGGTTTCCAAGCAAACTGGGATAAAATGGGAGAAAATAAAAAGGGTCCCAGGCCATACATTTTTTTTTCTTTTTTTGTATACATATATAAATTAAATTTAACTTTAAAAAAATAAATAAATTTATAGAAAATATCTTACAAGATAATTACTGAAATAAAATTGAAAGGAGGAAAAAAAAATCATTGCAATGATTTGATGGCCTACTTCTGCAGCCAATGAGGTTGCAGAAGGGCAGCAAATCAAATTGTAAAAATTTAGAATACTGAAAGAAGCTAGTTTTCCCTTCCCTGGGGCACATGGAACATGGAATAATCACTTTTGGAGCACCTGAGATGCAGTCCTTATCTCCAGTTAGTAAAATGCCCATTTAAAATCAGAGCTCATAAAAATATGAAAGTTCTTAAAATAGTACCAGAACGTGACAGCAGGAAAGTCTCCCCAAGAATCATTGCAAAACCAAAAGCTCTTAACAGGACCATACAGTAATAAAAATTTAAATAATACATTAAATAGTGAGAAAAAGTTAATATTTACAATAAAATAACAGTTAAATACTTAAAATAAAGAAAGAATATTTAAAAAGTAAGCAATTATTTACAAAAAGCAGAGAAAAAGGCAGCCGGTCCCGACTCGCAACTTCTCTCGGCCAATCAAATTTCACCATACAAAGCTCAGCTCCGAAACGGAGGAGGGATGAAACAAGAAATTTCATTGGTTTGCGACCAAAAGTGACAGTAAAAGTAGGCGAAGGGCCGGGAAAGCGATTTTACCTATTTACACTATAAATACAACTAAAAGGACTAATTAAGGTTGGTAATAAAGATAAAAAGAGAAAAAATTAGATAATAAAGATAAAAGAGAAAAAGTTAGTTTTTTGACTGATTACCGCAAATTAGCAGGTTTTCAGTCATATTTAACAGTTAAGTGGCAGGAATGCCAAGTTTAGTTATAATTGTTGTAATATACTCCTTATATTTTATATGTAATCTAATGATTCATATATCTCTTTTCTTTTCTGCCGCTAGAAGGCCTATCATGTTTCCATGGAAATAGGTTTTGATAATATGTAGACATTCTAAGATGTCATACAAAGCATTATTCTCTAAATTTCCTAAATATAAAGAAAAAATGAGTTTAGTAATTCGGAATCTTTTCCCTATTTCATTTTCTGCATTATTTTATATTTACGGTAATTGTTGTAAAATGAAATTCCATCAGCAACTGCACATTTCTTTTCCATTGTAGAATTCAGAAATAATTTCCTACTGGTCAATTACTGACTAACCACCCTAAATGAAAGTACATGATATATATCATTTACATACAACATAACGATTTGCTTCAAATTGCGTTCTTTTTAATTATTTTATGCCGTGTCTTATTATTATTACATTATATAAATTATGAATTTTGGCATTGTAGAAATTTGTCTTAGACATATGATGGTGTAAATGTGAAGAGCTTTGTATCCCATGCTATTCAGTGAAAAAAATTGCACCAATGGAAATTTTTTCAAAATGGCGGAAAAACATCAATTTTAAATCTTTGTTATTTATATAATTCAATGATTTGCACCATTTTAAAAAATAGAAAATGAGGTAAAAACATGGATTTATAAATGACATATATATATATATATATAAACTCGATTTATGGTGCCAGATGCTGCCATTCGAAGAATCTACAACAGTTCTTTTCCAATTTTTCCAGTCAAGGTTCCATTCCTCCTCCAGACCTCTATCCCTCATTAATTTTGCAATATCATCCATCCAGTTCTTTCGTAGTCTTTCCCGTTTCCTTTTTTTATTTGTTTTATAATTTAATGTGATTTTGGGTAGTCTTACATCATTCATTCTTTTAACATGACCACACCAGATTAATTGCTTTTTTTGAATGTCGTCCAGTATGGTTTCTATTATTTTCATCATTTCTTTGATTCTTTCATTTCTTATCCTTTCTATTCTTGATATACTCTGTATGATCTTCTTAAGGCATCCATTTCTACTGCCCCATCCTTCTGCGCCATATAACAATATGCTCTTTACAATAGAGTTGTATATATTATACTTTCTTTACCTAGATATCTCCTTACTCCACCAAATGGAATTTAATAATTTTAAATATAAATATACACATACATAACATATAAATAATATATTTATAAATAACAAAGATTCAAAAACTGTTATAAATTTTATAAATTTAATGCAGGTAAAATCTCACTCACAACTGACAAAAAAAAATGTATTAAATATAAAAGGATAAATATAAATAAATACCAATATATGAGACTGCGATTCAGGAAAAAGGAAAGTTTCATACAAAAGAAATATGAAAATTTTTTTAAATATTTGCACATAAAAAACAATCAGTTAACATTTACAAAAAAAGTAAAATAATAAATAATTTTATGTTTACAAAAAGGGATCCCGGTCAGGGTCTGAAACATCAAGATAAGGTACATTGACTTTTGATAATACACCCTCGATGTTTTCATACTTTGCCGTTTGTCTTTGAAATTTCAAAAGCTTTAGTCCCTCAATCCCGTACCCTGGGTAGACTTTAATAATGTCATTTATGAGGCCTTTTGAATTTTTTGGCAGCCATTGCATATCATCTAGCTGGCGTCGGCAATGAAAATGAAGAGCCATATATTGTGACATTTTATCGTTCCTGCGACATTTTAAAGATTTCTTAAACCAACGATTTTCATTTTCTAAATCATTAATGGTGTTCGCTTTATCAGTTTTTGACACACATTCACTTTTACTGTTTTTTGTAACTTCGTGCGTATTCTGATTGGAGAATAAGTTTTCAACATTATGGTATTGTTTGGTCGAAAATGTATAGACAACACGTGTATCTTTATGGAAATAAATGTGCATCGAAAGGCCAGATATAACTTTTTTTTTTTGCTATCTACCCTAAAAAACATCTCTTTGTCCTCTCTATCAAAAATGCCTAAAACAGGTACTGTATGATTTAGAGTAAGCCGACCCCTTCCATATTTCCTAATTGTTAAAAAAGTTTCTCAATTAAAATATTTTCCCAGTCCCCCCAATTCAGGATACCCATGAGATGAGTGAATTTCGCAAACTTCTTGAAGATAAGAAAAATAATCACAAAGAGTTTCTTTTGATAGAGTCGGTTCATTTCTGTTTTTTCTTCAGTTATGCAAATACTCATGTAAAAAAATTGTTTGATTTTTGAATACAAATTCAAAGAGAATAGCCAAAATGTTGCAAACTGTAATTTTAAAATTGTCAAAAAAGGTACTATGCACGGGATAAACAGTGTCTGGGTTTGATTTAGTTTTATTAAGAAGACAACAGGCCCATCTCCAGTTCAATTTAATATCCTTTTTTTTTCTCATTGGACCGGAACATTTAGGGCAAAGTGGGGGAAGCTGAAGGAATAAGTCCAACATCAAGTCAGAATTGACTGCTGAATCTTCAGTCTTTAAAATGGTAAACCATGTAAAAATCGATATATTGGCCAATAAAGGGTGCATTTTAAACAGCTAATGCAAAAATTTTATAAAAAAAGAAATAAAAAACCAAAAGAAATAAATGGCAGAGCAAACAAGACATACCTTACAATCAAAAGACGTTGGGCTTGGGTTTCTGTCGTTCAATAAATTTTGGCTCAGGGCCAAAGAAGTCAGACATTGAACCAAGCCTTCAAAGTGTCCAATGTAACTGCTGAAAAGCATTCAGCCAATTGAAAGTTAGAAGCGATATGTGTTTGGGCCTAATTAAAATAGTACCCCCTTTAATTTCTGCGTTAAAGGGTGCATATCAGCCCTAATTTTCATGAAAGACCCTAGCCATACTCTGTGGGATGTGTCTACATCTGAATTTAGTCTTGATTTACATAAACATCCCACCATTTATTTGAACTTTTTACAAACAATGGGCTGAAAGCTTTACAGCGTAATCTTTAATGATCCGGAGAGGTCCACAAATCCATACTCCGCATGAATGATCAAGGGGTTTGTTGTCAAATAATTGACTTGATAAGACATTCATCTTATAGCGGAGATAGATCCCCGGATATTCAGACTTAAGGCTGAGCTTGGTGATATCTCCACAACTGAGCAATATATCTCTAAAAGGGTTAACCTTTCTCGTATCAGCTGGTAGTTGACCAAACTCAGTGAAGTCTCCAACTTTTTTACAATAATTCATAGCCTCTGCCAAGTGAGCCTTTAGCTCGCTCAAAATGAGCAGCTGGAAGCCAATGCTCAACTGTGCAGAGGTTCGATGTTTTTTAATTAAAACAAAACCTTGGAGATGCAAGCAACCCGTATCCGGGCAAGTCTTCTACCAAATATAAGACATTCAAGAACCTTCTCATCATACACAGGTGGGGTAGAGAGATCGAACAATGTAAAAACCCAACGCTTACACTTGGATATCGCTAGCAGGCAGAATGATTGGTATATTTCATGCGCCTCTATATATATACCAGTTATTATCAAAACACACACTGTAACATTACGCAGAGGCTCAGCAGTTTTATGCAAGCAAATCAAACGTACTATTACTAAAGACTCCTTTACGCCTGACTAAGCAGAACTTAATTCCACAAACACTCGAAACACTCACAACTCTCAAGTGCAAGATCCTATTTCAGACCGAGCAGGACTGAAAAGAAAAGCAGCATGGAAAGAAAAATATTTTTAAAAGTTCATTCAAACTTTGAATGTTATATCATTAATATCATGCAGTAGCTACATATTAACGTAAAGTAAATTTTGATCATATTGCACAAATAAACAGAAGAATATGAAAATGGAAACTTACCCAAGTCTAGAGAAACCTTGATATCCCCCGAGATTTACCACAGTTTTCAATAATTTTTCCTTCTTCAATAGGCAAAAATATTTTTGATAGTTTAGCAAATTGTTGATAATTATAATTAAAAGGAAATCTGTAGTAATCCCGATGAATCTGTATATCATGGCCCACAAATCTGGTACGACTCTCTAATTCTTGTGCCATTGTTGCTACATGTTTTTAAAATCTTGTTGATGAAACATGTGTGGATGTCTTGCGTTACATACCTCGAAAATTCTCTCAAGCATGCAGATCATCTAAAATAATATTTTGCTGCATTATTGACACTTGCAAATAAGTATTTGTTATCTTCACTACACCAACATATTCTCTCCATTTCAAAATCAAATTTTTAAAACTTGGTGTCAGCAAAACCAGAACTTTTTTATCACCTTTGCCAAGTTCAAGCCTCTCTGATAAAGCTATATAGCAAGAGATGTAATCATTTTTGTTTCTTAGAGAGAATTTTCATAATTCTTGATCTTTTTTCCTACCTTGAAGGGAAATTAGTAATTCTGATTAATTTCTCTTTTTCAATAATTATATATTGTTTTTGCCAATGCTCAGACTATAAACCATTATATTATTTAAAAGTATTTTTTATCACTCATAATTACAAAGACATTGAGATAAAATAAATGATAGCGCAAATATTTAAGTTTATTATGGAAAAAAGAAACAGCTGAAAAAAGAATCTAAAATAACTACAAATCATATTCATATTTAATCGGAAATCTTAATAACAACACTTTAGCAACAATACTTACATCATCACTGTAATCAGCTTTATTATTCACAGTTAAACTGTCTACTTCTCCCACAGTTAAACTGTCTTGCATCCTAGTCACAATCCTTTTCCAAATACATTAAATGACTCTAGAATTGAGGAGCATTTTTCTGTGATTAATCGAAGGTGGTTACTAAGCTTAACGACATCTCTTGTTAAAGAGAGTAAGTTTGATGTACCATGACGCTTTTTGCTCTAGCAACGTTTACTTCAGCATCTATTTCGATAAAAAAAAATTTTTTGTGAAGTTTCATGAAATTTTTGGTTTAGCAAATAAAGCATCTCTTGTTTCAATTTGCAAAACTCTGTACTATTGTTGTGCACGTCTTTATGTGCTGACCCAGTTTTCTACCAAGTTCTGGTCTAGAAAAATTTTGTGTTTCTCCTTCATAACTTAACACCACTCAAACTGCTTCTATTATATTGCACCCAAATGGATCTATCATGTCTTTAAATCTCTGACTGCTTCTAATACCCTTACAATTTACCTTCAGTTATTTCGAATTTTATTTTTTTATATAAATTTGATTGCCTCCATTCAAATGATAATTTCTTCTCATGTATTTGCAAAATATTTTGTCACTTCTTATATATCTGTGAAAAAAATCTTGTCTCATTGAGGCAAGTGTCTCTCTTATATTCAAAACAATTTCAATTGGTACTGGTAAAAGGTTTCTTCCATTTGCAACAACTCTTTCATTCTTTTTTATCCTTTTAAGAGGACACTTATGTTACCACGTATCCCTTCCTGAAAATTACCCATAGTGGGATGAACAGGGAAGGTGTTTGTACAAATCCACTATTTTTGGGTGACCTGTACACAACAACCAAACAATCTTTCTTTTGCCTTAATACTTTCATGTTATGAATGATTCCCAGATTTTTTAATTTATACAAAATTATTTCTCCTCTGAGCTATGAGTCTTTGTAAGGCTATAGATGTCTTTTTCATCAAAATGTGCACTTTCCATATGATGTGGTAATTTTGAGAATGGTTCGTAACAGTAATTTTTCTTATTTTAGCTGCCATTTGTCCATACTACAGTATGCTACACTGAGAGCTTGGCTCTTCAGAATCTGGTGCATCAATACAATTTGAATTCACGTTGTCAAAACTAGTTACACTTTTACCAATATATAATCTAGGAGGATCATAAGTTAGAGCGGAATAAAAAATGTAAAGAATAAATAAAATTTCACAATTAGAATGTAATTTTTAGCATTTTAATTGGATTTTTTTTTAATGCAAAGTTACTTATTTCTAGTTATTTATTTTTTAAACGTAAAATATATATTGACGACAAAAACTTTAATAATTTTCCGATTATCAGGCAGATAAGTTATTCATTCTGAAATTATTGAGTTATTGGATTTTCAGCATATTTCTTTTTCAGGAGGAGAACCTGTCTGGTACTTAACACATATATAATGTGATTCCACATCCTCTAACATTCACGGCTTTATACGAAAAACTCTACATGTCAAATTAATAATTTGCAATGTTATAGCTATGCATACAATATTATTAATCCATTTTTATATAATCTACACTAATTAAATCTAAAATATCTATCTATATATATCCTTGATCTTGCATATATCTCCAAAGGATAGCTTTTATTTTCCTTTAGGGAATCTAAAGGCCTGATTTCATGGATCGGATACCTAACAGCATTCTTCGTTAGTTTGTATGTTAAAATAAAATCTCTTTCAGTTATTGAAAAAGATTTTCACGATCCTTTATTCTTTGCCTTTGAATTTTATTTCATTGTCTGCGTTGAACAACTAAAAGCTCCACCATCTTCACTGGTGAGGACTTGTTACCAGCTTGTGACAGCTTGGGCTGGCTTCCAGGCAGTTGCAAATTACAATCACAAATTTGTTACACAGTGTATCACGTTTGGCAGGAATGTGACAAAAAAAAATTAAAATGTTCATCTCAATAACGTTTTGTTCATACTAAAACATCTTCAGTTGGTTGGTTGACTGAAAGACCTTTGTTTCTCCTATTTACCTTGATTTGAGATAGGCTGATTTCCCCCCCTTCCCCCTTCAAGTATCTTCATCCATCGAGAGTCAATAAGCATGTGCGTCATATATATTTAAGAACAGTATTCATTTTTCAACAGTTCCCTTTCGTCACAAATTGACTGCTCATTGATGGCTATGTCAGGCAGAAAATTTGGACAACGGAAATTGTCAGTGACCCTTTACCTGCCTTTATTTTCAGGAAGTTGGCAGATGGCCTTCGCATGTTTTCCACTCTAGTTATGAGTTTTCTTATAAAGCCATCATACCCACTCCCAATTATGTCACCATAACTACAGTTTTGCATGATAGAGAACTGCAATATGAATTTCTTTGCCACTGTTTTAAGATGCTTTTTCACAGGTTTATCTTCAATGTACATAACATCTGCAGCAACAATTCTGTCAACTTCCCTAAATTCTGCAGGATTAATGCACTGGTTATTAATTTCTCAACTGTTAGTTAAGGGAATTTCTGTAACAGAACTTTGTACTCTTCAAGCTATTTGTTTACATTATTTTCTTTCTCAAACAATTCACATGGTTCATATGCATGACCTGAAGAGACTTCTCTACAGCACTGTCGTTCACATATGACAAGCGAGGGAGCACTTATCGTTAGGCATAAGTATCACATTCCGGTGAAGTTCCCCTCCGCTATCCAGCTACACACAGGCTAGAATCAGAGACAATTATTTAAAGGAAGATAGAAATATGTTACAAAGCATCTGACTTAAATGCATATACGATGCAACTGCAATATATTGCAAAGAATAATAATAAACATAATCTAAAATAAGTATAAACAAGCATGTTACAAAGTTGGTAATTAAATTAGCTGTAAACTATACTAAAACTAATAAATAGAAAAACAGAAATTACAGTCATTTACAGAATTATTACATATGATTGCTTGATTAGTCAATTTGTAAGACGTCATTCAAGTCCTAAACAATAAATGTCCAGTCCATCCAGGACCTTATAACAGATATTTATAGTCATTTTAGTTACAAATGACTGAAGAAAAACCACAATAACATCAAAGACAAACTATGTAAATGTATTTGAAGATATGATAGCCTGATATAAAGCAGAATTCTGATAAAAAATTAATGAAACAAATTTCCTAAACATCCATATCATAGTATCCAAACTAGAAATGTCAAACAAAGTCCAAAAATTATGAGTGTGCACAGAGAAAGAGATGATGAGAACTATTCACATCTGACAATTGGGAATTGCCTGTAAAAATAATAAGGAATCAATATTTGAGATTTTGAACTGTACTTATGTATTATCTAAGGCTGTAATGAATAGCCAAATATTTGGCCAAATTGTATGTTGAATATTAAAATTTTAAGTTATGCATTTTGATTATATATAAAAGTGAAGGCCCGAATACCGGCTACCACTTTTATTTTCAATCTAGACCCTACAATTTTCAAAGTTAGCAAAGGTAAAAGTCACGACAAGCTGCCTTGATATGTTTTACACCCATCTTGAGAAAATTCAGGCTTTTTCTGATTATAAAATTTTGAGTTTTGAAAATGTAGTCTTACTGGCTACCTAGGTTTTCTTTCCAAAAGAATCACACAACGTTTGCTAATGTCAATTATTAAGCGATAAGAACGTTGTTTTATAAATTTTATTGATTAATAACATTTCTTATGCACAGAAAAAATGTAATTTTTAATAAATAGGCATTTTTGCCAAATTTATAAAAATCTTAACGACTATTTCTGACTGTCTTCTTTTCATTCTGTTCCTAGTTTTTATTTATTTATTTTTTATGTGTAAAAAAAAAAAAGCTTTCTGCTTGAAATGTGAAAAACCCACAAACATAATAATCCCTGTTTGTGTTGGGGCAGTATTTATGGGTGCACATATCCTTTCTTAACATTGAAGCCAGTTTCTCTCCCCCCCCCCCCCCTCTTGACTGCAGAGAAAGTACCCTTGCAGAAAACAAACTGCCTTAGTGTCTTCTGTGTGTATGCAAAACAATCTTCAAATTTTATATATTTTAAATCATTGTAGCAATCAATACCTTTTTCCTTCCAGCCTTTCTGCAATCTTCTCAATTTGATTCTTTGCAGATGAGGACAAACAATCTAGAATAATCTGCTTAACTTTTCCATTTCTGTGAAAAGAGATACTAAAATTGATTCATCTCATACAACTTTTTAAAATACTAAAAGTAAAAACATAAACCACTTTTAATACTTATGTTTAAAAAAAATCCACTGTAACATATATACGCTCACATAAATATTACATACATAATATACACATTCACACAGTTTTGTTCAATGCATTTATGGATTTGTGACTTTTTGCTCATCACAGTGTATATCTTTGCTTATGCCTTTTCATTCCTATATTTAGATGTTTATGTATAAACTGCTTTATCTCAAGTTCAGTCCGCTTGTAACTTGAGTTCTGCTGAATGTTGCTAGTGTTGACTCGAGGCCGATGTGCGATGTGTCGAGTTTTCAATTAGGAGACGCTATAATTTACATAGTAATAATTAATTTGAATGTTCATTATATTTTTAATGTTCTTTGCCACAATAACCAGAAAAAAAGAGATTAAACTTGTTTTTAAATAATTTTATGATTACATTTAAAGAGCATACTTAGGCACTACAATTTTCTTTTTGTTTATCTTGTGAACTGTCATAGGTGGTAATAAAATTTCATTCGATACAATCAAATGGAAGCAAGTTTTCTTTTAATATAAAAGCATATTGATCAATCAATTTTTCAGTATCAACTGATTGTATAACCAAATGAACAGAGGGCTGTTTCATCAAAATTAATTTAATTATTCCAAAATAAGGAAATCATATTTAACCAGGACAATAAGGCCAGTTTTGAAATCTGTGCTATAGACATTAACATAACTAATTGTTAATGCACTCAAGTTGTGGGAAAGGAACATTTTTCAGTCGCAGACAAAATGTTTTTTCGAATTCTATAGCTCTAAATCAAGCTGTCCGTTTCATATCTACTCCCGATGATAAATATTGGCTTGTTTGCAAATAAACCTGATGAAGTTGATGTTTTTCCGTCATTTTCAAAGTTACATAGATGAAATTTCCAGGCCGCCTTATTGCTTTTTTGAAGTATTTAATTGAAACCTTATGGTTAGCCATATCATTAGACCATACTTCAAAATCAATGATGGATAATGGTACATGTAATGATGCTTGGGACGCAGAGGAACCTCAGGAAATAACTTTTTCTGTCTTCCAAATACTGAGGCATCAAAATCTTCAAATAGGCAATCTGTCCTTCATTGATAGTGTTTGAACAAATCAATGAAGTTATTTCTTGCAGCTAACACAGCAATTTCCAAACACAGTCGTTTCTGTCTGTAATAGATTCTTCTATAATAAGAGTAATCTTACTAGGCACAGCTCTGAACTTACTAAAATGTTTACTTCAAAATAAGCTCTAATTTAAAACTTCTCACAAAGTAGACACTCATAACAAATACAGCTGTTTTAAAAGTAATTTTATCATTAATTATCGTATTAGTTATGTATAAAATCTTCACTAAGCTTAAAAATAATCATTTCATAAATATAATAAATATCAAATACACAGAAAATCAAACAGAATATATTTATTTGCAAAACAAAACAAGACTAGTCCTCCAGATGTATTAAATATGAAATTGAATCAATATAATTATACAAATCAATGCTGTTATTTATCAAACTACGTTTTAAATGCACAATCTTTTCGTTTATTTCTCTGTATTTAGTTTTCGATGCTGGTGCTCTTGAACTTTACTCTGAAAATTCACATAGTTGCCCCATTTTCTTCTTGTACTTCCTTTATTAAATTTATTATTGAATATATATCCATGTTAGGAGATCCTCTTCTAATCATTTTTGAGTGAAACCCCTCAACATTGTTTGTTGTCTTTTCTGTATAATTGTCAAAATGATTACAAATTGCACTGAAAAACTACGTAAAATACGGAAATTTATAGTTAAGCTTAAAAACGTCACCCTTGAAAAAAAATTCATTTCAGTAAGAATCTTCTTATTATTACTTGATGATATTCTTTGTAGTTGAGTGTTGATTGTGTTTTGTGATGGTGATGTCTGCTGTTTTGTCCAGATAAATGTATGTATTATGTGAAATGTGATGCTGCATTATTTATTTGATGGTCATGTTTTTAATTTACTACAAGTTAAGCTGCGCTGCTGAGAAAAGTAAGCATGAACTTTATTTTTTTAAACAAGTATAATATACAGTAGACTCCCTCAAATCCGCACACCTTGGGACCAGAGGTTGTGCAGATTTTAGAATTTTGCGGATTTCTGGTCATTTCTTTGTTTACATTTTTAAACAGATGTAATAATGAATGTAATAATGCAATCGAAATTATAATGAATGCTAACATAAACACAATGGCATCCTTGAAAGAGAATAATTTTACGAAACTAAGTAATGACAATTTTTCCATTTTGGAAATTCAAAATGCAAATGATTCTTATAAAAGGTGATTTATTTGATGTAATTGAGGATGAATCTCCAGAAAATCCGGATGAAAAATATTTAAAACACGATAGACAAGCAAGAGCATTAATTAATTTATGCATAGAAGATTCTCAAGTTATTCATGTCAAATATGAAATCACAGAAAAAGCCACATGGAATAAGCTTAAAGCTATTCACGAACGATCAAACTTATCAAGTACGCTTTTCTTATTATGAAAATTATATGCTACAAAAATGCCAGAAGATGGTAACATGAATGAGCATATCGCTCAAATGTTCGAAATAGTGGATAGCAAAAACTGTTGGTGAGGAAATAAAAGATGATCACATAGCTGCATTGCTTTTAGTCTCAGTTCCTAAATCTTACAATAACTTAATTTTGCCATAGACGTGCGACCTGAAATCGAAATAAATTCCCAATTAATAAGAAATAAGCTGACAGACGAGTACAATCGTAGAATAGAAATGAATAACGATCGTGGAGTTTCACAAGTCTTTAAAACGAATGTTTTTAAACAAAATCTGTCTAAATGACAAATTCTGCTCGCTTTGCAAGAAAACAGGCCATTGCCAAAACGAATGCTATCACTTGAACAACAAAACTTTTCAAAATTGCAATTGGAATAAATCTTATTATCCATTACAAAGTAAAAATAATAAGAAACAAAACGTTGATCTCAGAAGATCCAATTTCCCCCAGGGGAATACCTTCTTTAGGTATTTACGGGTTTCGTGACCCCGGATTCCCGAGCGATCTTTCTCCTTTCCTGTTTTCTTCTCTTTTTGGTTGTCTATCCTTTTCTCTTTGTTTCACATTTTTTAATCTTCTCTTTTTAGTTTGTTATCCCTCTTTGTTCCAGTTCATGTTCTAGTTTTTTACTAACTTATTTGTTCAAATTGTTCTTTGTTCTACTAACATTGTTCTCGTTCTGTTAAAAAAAAAGGGAAAAAAAATGTTTAAAAAGTTTTAAAAAAGACAAAAATACACCTTTTTTCTAAGTTCTCTCTCATATTACCTTTTCTTTTTTTACAATAGTGGATTTTTTTTATTTTCACGTGAGACACTCTGGGTGTTGAGGTTTTTTAATCTCATCGCCTCGTTTCTACCTTTTTAGGCTGATCTCGAGTCCCAGAGTGCAGGGCATCTCCGAATTCCGGTTTCGTGGTCGGTGGACGCCATACTTGTAAGACGGTGGTTAGGAATCCATTGGGCGACTGGTGTCCTTTCGACTTAAGGGCGATGTAGGTTGGACAGAGCTGTAAAGGCTTACCTACGACAACCGAGTTCCACTGTGGAAGAACTAGAATTTGGAGATGCTATCGAGTTTAATCCAATGTTCGAAAAACGTGGAAGTTTGTTGATAGTTTTCACCCTTTTGAGACCTGCGCCTAAAGTAACGGTAAGAAGAAGGGTCGGTGACCAGGCCAGATGCCTGGCGTTTTTTCAATCCTTTCTAAATATGGCTACATTCTCAGGAAATCAAATATGCGATGTGGAAGCCCCACAAGCTAATAAAGAGAAAAATAATGCATTGAGCTCTGGGTCAGGAGCTACTGCTAATCAGGTCAAAAAAGATTCATGGGGTGAGAGAGTCGAAGATTCTGTTTCCAGTACGGAATCTAAAGATCCCGACTCTCACGAAAGTAAAACTGAAGAAAGATTCTTCATCGTCAAACGCCAAGATGGGAGTTTTGATAGAACATCACCCTTTTTGATTAATAAATCTATTCAAGGACTGTTGGCGAACCCAAAACAATAAGAAAACTCCGTACAGGTGAACTGCTAATTGAAGTAAACAATAGTCAAGAGGCTTAAAAACTGAACTTAAAAAAATGTACACACTTTGCTAACATTGCTGTCACAATATCGCCACATCGTACTTTAAACTCATCTCGCGGAGTGATCTCCGAGACTGACCTCTTGTATGTTAGTGAAGATGAATTACTGGAAAACTTAAAAGAACAAAATGTCACAGAAGCTAGAAGAATCAAAATCTACCGTCGGGATGAACAGAAACCCTCTAACCAAATACCTACAAGGCACATTATACTTACTTTTAACACACCCAAGTTACCAAAATATACTACCTTTTCCTAAAATGGTAAAGATGCTAGCAATCTGAATAATTACAGGCCGATCGCACTTTCTAGCGGCCTTTGCAAACTATTAGAAAAAATGGTCAATCGCCGCCTTGTGCATATTTTAGAGACTAACAATTGCCTTGCCGCATTTCAAAGTGGGTTTCGACGTCATAGGTCAACTATCGATAACCTGATACACCTTGAACATTACATTCGGACAGCTTTTCTTAAACGCAACCATTTGGTGTCAGTATTTTTTGACATGGCGAAAGCTTATGACAGAACATGGCGTTATGGGATTCTTCGTGATCTTTTTAACCTGGACTTTCGTGGGAACCTCCCAATTTTTATTAAAAACTTCCTTGCCATTCGAACATTTCAAGTTCGAATTGGGAGGATTTATCCAGTTTCTATGTACAAGAAGAGGGTGTACCTCAGGGTAGTGTCCTGAGTGTCACCCTCTTTGCTATTAAAATAAATGACATTCTTAATTACCCCTTTCTGTCAAGGGAGATTTATATGTTGATGACTTCCGCATTATGTGTATGGGACAAGACATTCGTTTTATTGAGAGACAACTGCAAAGTGCAATAAAAAGTATTCTTAGTTGGACTAACAAAAATGGTTTTTTAATTTCTATTGACAAAACTTCTTGTGTGCATTTCTGTAGACGGAGGGATCTGCATCCAGATCCTGAAATTTTTATCGGTTCATATCAAATTCCTGTTGTGGAGAACGTTCGTTATCTAGGCCTTTATTTCGACAATAAACTTACTTTTTGACCACATGTTTTACAATTATGGACAAAATGTGAAAAATCGCTTAATTTACTTAAAGTACTTTCTAATACATCTTGGGGAGCAGACCGCACTTCTCTTCTTAAAATCTATAGAGCTGTAATTCGTACAAAAATCGACTATGCCTGCCAGGTCTATGGTTCTGCCCGTAATTCTGTTCTTAAAAAACTTGACACTGTGCACCATAGCGCACACCATGTTTGCTCTGGTGCATTTCGTACATCTCCAATTTTAAGTCTTTATGTTGACTGTAATGAACCAGAATTATACCGTACTCGTGAAAAACTATCATTAGATTTGTATTACCGTGTCCTTTCTCATCCTGTCCATCCTCTTTACACCTATATTTTAAATACCAACAGTGATATTCTTTATCAGCATCGACCCTCTTGCATCCCATCTTTCGGAGTCCGAATTAGGAATATTATTGACAATGGCCCTCTGAGTAATATTGAGGTGAGTCCATGTCCATTGCATGTAATCCCTCCTTGGAAACCTCCCGATATTACTCGCTTCATCCTTTTAAAGGATACGACATAAACAATTTGGCAATAAAATGTGTCAAATTGTGTCAACAAAATGTGTGAAAAAATGCTCTGCAGTTTTTCAACAATTATTTGCTGCACATCGTGCAAATTTTAATACCTACACTGATATTTATACAGATGGTTCTAAGAGTGGGAATATCGTTGGCTGCGGGGTTTTTATCGACAATACTAGTTTTAGTTATCGGCTTCACGCATCAATGTCTGTCTTTACAGCTGAGTTGATTGCGATAGAGAGAGCGATGTTGCACATTTCTCATCACCATAACACATCCTTAATCATATATACTGACTCAAATAGTTCTATTGACGCAATTAGATCTTTTAAAAAGCATCCTTATGTTTCAGCTATCCTGGATTTTTACAATAAATTGACAAGACGTGGTTATCGAATTTTATTTTGCTGGGTACCTGGACACATGAGTATTCCTTGAAATAAAAAGGCAGATGAGGTGGCAAAACTGGCTCTTAATCCTTTTTACCATAGAATTCCATTCTCAGACGTTAAACTACTTATAAAACACTTTATTCGTAATAAATTGCAAGAGAGTTGGGATTTGGAGTACAATAATAAACTGCACCATACCAAACCAACAATAATGACCTGGTTTCCGATTTATCCAAGAAAAACTGATGTTATTCTGACTCGTCTGAGAATTGGACATTCAAGAATCACTCATAAACATCTTTTACTTCGGGAGGATGCTCCCATGTGTCCACATTGTCATTTTGACTACATGACCATTCATCATGTTTTAACTGATCCGAGCCTCCGGCATTTATATGGAATGTATTTTAACACATCATCACCAATCTTGACAAACCTCATTGGGGAAACACCTCATGGGGCACTCTTTACCTTTTTAAAACACGCTGGTGTTTATTTTGAGATTTAGTTTTTATAAGCTTCATAAGTTTGACTTTACTGACATCTGGATGGAAACCCCATCCAGATAGCTTTGCTTTTACTTAACTTCCATTTACTTTGCTTTACTGGGTTTCTATTTTTACTTTTTTTTTTTTTTTACCCTTATTTGACCACTACATCTGGATGGGTACCCCATCCAGATGACCTTTCATTTTATATTTTATCTCATTTCATTATTTTTTCTTGACTCGCTTTTTGTTTGGCGCAGAATGTTCCTATAGGGATTTTGTGCCATAAAACCCAATACAACCAACCAACCAACCAGAAGATACAATTTTATCTCCATGAAAACGATCGATAAAAATATGAATAAGAATAAAGTCTGTATGCAAAGTATCGGACAATATTCTAATTCTAACCAAGATTGTGGACGATCTAGTGAGAGAAAAATAAAAACTCAGGATAAAGTTAGCTGTAAAAATCCATTTAAATAAAAATAATCAAATGAATAATGAAAATAAAAATACTGAAGAATACACTTAAAAACTAAACGGTAATTTAACGCAAGATTTTAAAGGAGATTTCTATATAGATAGCAGTGCAATACAACATTTAGCTAATAACATAAATATGTTTTCAGATTTTAATTCGAACGTGGAACCTGTGAAAATTAATATTGCAGATTGGAAAAGTTTTTTTTTGCAAGGAATCTGTTCTGTTTTGTTAAACGTTCAGATTTCAACAAAATTGTCTGATGGAAATAAGTCATGATGTTATTCTAATGAATGTATATTTCTTGCCTGAATTAGAATGTAATTTAATATCGGTAAAAAGAATTACTGAAAAAGGATTTACAGTTACATTTAACAAAAGCAAATGCTTCGTTACAAAGAATGAAATTACGTACTTAGAAGCAGTTTCAAGTAATAATAGTCTTTATAAGGGAATACAAAATGAATATTTAGGGAACAGCAACAAAACAAACGTTCGCTTTGAAATGCAGAAATGTAAACTGCATTAATTTATGGCACAAACGCCTTGAGTACCGAAATTCAGATGCTAATATCAACTTGTAAGGGAAAATCTCGCTTATGGCATCAAAGTTGATAACTGCAAAAAAGTTAATTGCAAAAATTGTATTAAAAATAAACTTTCATAATTTCCCTATCCAAACGAATCAAAGTTCAAAACAAAGAGTCCGCTTGAGCTTGTGCATAGTGACCTAAGTGGCGCCATGAAAACCACCAGCGTCGGTTGGAAGTGTTACTTCCTACTTTCGTTGACGACTTCTCAAGTTTCACTATGATTTACCTAATACCAAAAAAAAATGAAGTTTACTCTAAAGCAAAAGAATATGTCGCTGCGACTACAAATAAGTTCAATAAGAAGCTAAAAACACTTAGAAGTGACAGTGGAGGGGAATATATAAGCAATGAAATGCAAAAATTCATGAAAAATCATGGAATTGAACACCAGTTCACAGTGCCATATTCACCACAACAGAATGGAATTGCGGAAAGGAAGAATAGAAGCTTAATGGAGATGACAAGATCCCTCCTGTCTGAATTCAACCTGCCACACTAATATTGGGGAGAAGCCATAATGACAGCAAATTATTTGCAGAAAGCCAAAGTTAAAACACTGTATGAGTTATGGAATTTTCGGAAACCAGAATTATCAAACATCAGAGTTTTTGGATCTAAAGCATTTGTACACATTCACAAGAAATAGGAAAACTAGACGAGAAGGCTGTAGAAGGAATTATTATTGGCTATGATTACAGAAGTAAAGGATATTGGATTTTAATATCTGACCATAATCTAATTATAAGTGAACAGTCAAGATTCATTGAAGACACAACTTCTGACAAGGAAATTACAGTAGTTCCACAAAAACAGATAGAGAACAAAAAAGGAAGTGATTCAAGAAGATTCAAATATTATGAAGAAACAACCTCCGACACCAGTGGAACCTAGAACATCTCGTAAAATTAATAAAGGAAAACTGCCAGAAAAATTAATATTTTACAGGAGAAGCAGTGAAAGAACCTATTGGTTTCAAAGAACTGAATCCTGGTGAAAAGAAGAAATGGTTCGAAGCAATCGAAGAAGAGAGGTAATCTCTCAAAAAGAATCGTACGTGGGATCTTGTAAAGTTACCCAAAAATAAAGGACATATGCTGTAAATGGACATTTAAAGCCAAATTGAACGAAAATGGCACACTTTAAAGATATAAAGCAAGACTCTTAACAAAACGTTTCAACCAAAATTTCGGAATAGATTACGATCAGACTTTTGCCCCAGTAGTCAAACACACAACCATAAGAGTATTTTTAACAGCTGCAGCTCAGAAGAATATGCATGTCAAACATGTAGATATCACAACAGCATTCTTGCATGGAGACCTCAAGGAAGATATCTATATGGTAAGAATCTTCTTCTTATTACTTGATATTCTTTGTAGTTGAGTGTTATTGTGTTTTGTAATGGTGATGTCTGCTGTTTTGTCCAGATAAATGTATATATTATGTGAAATGTGATGCTGCATTATTTAGTTGATGGTCATGTTTTTAATTTACTACAAGCCAAGCTGTGCTGCAAGAAAAGTAAGCATGAACTTTACTTGTTTAAACAAGTATAATATATAATCTATATTCTGTCACTGTTTAGAGTAAATGAAAGTTTGTATACTGCTTACAATAATAATATAAATTTTTTCAAGCAAAGTAAGAACAGTTTGTTATTTGGAGTTTAGAGTTAGCAGTAGGAAAATTTTGGATGGATTGGATGGAACTTTAGAGTTTTTGGGGATTTTAGGACAGAGAGAATAATTAGCTGTGTGATCTTGAGAGCAATTCTCGTAATGAATGTCTTTTTTGTCGGTAATTTTACAGTTGTAAGTTTTATGTTTCCCTGCACACTGTAAGCATGCCAGGTCATAACAGCATGAAGCAGATGAGTGATTATATTTTTGACAATTGTAACATAGTTTAATTCCATTAAATTTATAGGTTTCAACAGTTATAATAAAGCCAAGAAAGTGTCTAATATCAAAAATAGCGGCCAAATTTTGGATTAAAAAATGTTGACCAGAAAGATAGGCAGGGGTATTTTAGTTTTGAAAGTTTTTAGCTGTCCTATAGTGTGGATTGAGTAGCCCAATTTTATAAATTCTTGTTTTACATCTTCAATAGGGTATCTTTAGGGATACCTTTGATTAAAATTTTGAGGGGTCTTTCAGACTTCAGTTGTAAGTCAAAGAATTCAATTTTAGAATCGATAAGAAATTTTTTAATAGTTCTGTATTCATCAATAGAACTAGGAAAAATACGAATATCATCAGCGATGACTTTTTTAGGGTCTTCACTGCCAATAAGAGAATTAATTTGCTGCATGATTTCGTGCTAATTTGAAATAAGTTTGAGATTGAAAGCCTCCCTGGGGCATTTGACTACTCGATGAAAGTCACTGTCAGATTCGATGGACAACTTAAGCAGCCAATGAGATTGCAGAATGCAGCAGAACAAAATTCAAGGCTCAAAATCTAACGAAAGTAAAATAAAATTATTAAAAAACAAAAAAAAAAGTTGATTTTTTAAAAAAGAAAATAGATTAATTCTGGTCGTCTTTTACCAACTGCATTATGAAGGTACTGATGAACTGAGATATAGAAATCCTGCTTAAGTCCATACTTACTATTCTAGAATATACATACTTAAAGTTATCTATTAATAAATTACAAGATTTATTACAGGATTCACATGGTCCCTGAACCTAAAGATACCACCATCTCCTAAAGAAACCATTGCCTTACTTAATTACAAAATTTATTCCATTAAAAAAGCAAATTTCACTATTCAGAAGTAGTGGTACTAACTTTTTTATTTTTATTATTATTCTTTTAAGAAATATAACATTTAAAATAATAACAAGTTCGGCATTTTAGATAGTAAAATTGTGATATAACATGAACATTTGAAGAGTGAAACACAGGAAATGTCACCCTTCATCTAGTTTGAACAAAATATAGAGTACGTTCTCAGTGCTACAATGTTTGAGAACAAAGAATTTGAATGTTGATTTCGATTCTGAGAAACTTTCAAAAATTAAGGTATTGATTTTTAAAAGATCACAAATCAGCCAATCACTAAGAACATTTCAGTTATTTGATTGGGTCTTCTCAAATTTGAGGTCATACTGCACTGGTTATTTGATAAAATGCATGGCAAACTTCAATCTAATGAAAACATAATTGAGAATGATACAGTGGTTGCTGCTTCAACTGAAATTAAAGTACAGTGTAGGATCTGTTATCCAAAATGCCTGGGACCTGAGATATTCTGGATAAGGGGTTTTTCCGTAATTCGGAATACTTTACTATAAATGTTAAGAATAGTATAAAATAACGGTGTGAAATATATAAAATATGAATAATATATGAAAATACATAATTATAAATTAGTTAATTTAATAACTTATTTACACAAAATAAAAAAAACTTCTAAATTACAATTCAAGTTAGCATAGAAGAAGAGAGCATCCTTTGATTCGGTTTTTTAGAACATTTTTATTAAAATTGGTTGCTTATAGTGTGTCTTTTACACTAACTGATCCTGTATACTGCCATCATTTGTTGTTTGTGGGACTAGCTTGTTTGTTGCATTCCAAATCAGTTGTTCAATTGAAAAACATTAATAGCTCATTTGAAATCTTTTTTCCACCTCATCCTGCTTGCCATCATCTTCACTTCCATTAGAAATATTCCTTGGCATTATGTCACAAATATCACTGCCAGTCATATGAACACTTACAGGAGTATAGTCATCAGCAATTAGACAATCTTCTACTGGTTTTTGATTCAACAACTAAGTTCATGAACATGAAAATTCTATAGCTTAGTCCAACAGATCTGTAATAATTCCTTTCTCTTTTTAAATTTTAAAGTCTTCAACTTCATGCTCATTCACACCATTAAAAAATATTGCAGGATTTTATGTTTTTGAAAGGAAAAATTATTTTTCAGTTATCATTTTGTATTCCGGATTTCGGAGCATTCTGGTTGCGAGGTTTACAGATAATGGGTCCCATACTGTATAATATTTCCTCCATTGTCTAACACCCACAGGGGGATACCTTCTTTAGGTATTTACGGGTTTCGCAACCCCGGGTTCCCGAGCAATCTGTTTCTTTTCTTTTTCCTCTTACTTATCTTGTCTTTCTTTCTTCTTTGTTTCGTTCTCATTGTGGTTTCCTCTTCGGAGGTGATGGCAATTCTGCATCAGCCGATATCATCCTGTCCATATCGACTCATGGAGAATTGTAAACCACCCACATGTTTGCCGTGTGTGGCGACCCATGTCCCTGGAAAGGGGGATCCTGGCAGTTGAGGGAAACAAATGATAGCCAATATCAAGGAAATGGCTATGAATATAAATTAGCAGAGTTATGCACTAGCAATGGAGCGTATATGGCTAACTTCTGACATAGCATGACACGATCTAATCAATAACTTTAGTTAAAAGATATAAAGATATATTGCTATAAACTTGTATGTAATTCAATTAAACTTAAACTATAACTGTGGTGGATTAAGAAAAACAGGTAACAATATATATAAGTAAAGACGTATTTATTAAAAACCAAAAGCAAACAACAAACTTAACTTTCATAATTTATAACAACTATTAAATGTATGTCTATAAATATATGTAATGGCATTTATATATATTTACCCCAGGACTCCATGTCATATCTTGCAACAAAATAATAGGCTTCATATTAAAAACACTAATCATGATTCACTTAAAAAACAACGTCACCGGGGAATTATGTTTCCGATCAACGCCGTCAATGAGAAAAGGTCTTGATGACACATCGCTAACTCCTCCAAATACTTAGCCCACTCAAGCTACATTCCTTCAGGATATTCACGAATCCAAGAATCAGCTTACAACCGGAAAGAAATTCACTTTTTCGTAAACAACTCCATAGGTATATTGGGGAATATTAACGTCGCACTAAATGATGAAAGAAACCATCTCATAAAAACTACGATGAAGACACGAAAAACTACTATCTTTAAAAAGCCATGATGTGTAAAAACTGAAGTATAAGATCCTTTACAAACGTAGATAAAATTGCTTTCTATTATACACTACTGGTCTAATAGCGACACTCCCAAATACAAACAAGGAAAGAACTGAATGAAGTTCCGAGGAGGGAAAACCCTTTTATGCAATAGCTAGCGGTGCACATGCCGACTCATTCCCATTCGGGAACATTCGACGAGCAGTGATTCGCCGGAGTGGATTACGTCATCTAATTCATTCATGAAGATAGCCACCGACACCTGGCAAAAGAAAAACCACGTAGTACGATCTACGACATTGAAAGTGATGCCTGGCAGATTACACCATCGGAAATTTGAAAAACGTAAACAAAGTATTTAAAGGAACGTAACTTAAAAATACTGAAAAGACTTTTTGAATAACTAAAGGGTAAATGGATTAGAACAGAATAAAGGTAAGTTTTATTTCAGAATAAATTATATTTGAATAAAGTGCAATAAATAAAGTACTGCATATTATATTGTAATAAGTTAAAGAGGTATTTAATACTGTTAGAGGCATTGAGAATAAAGAAACTAGCTTGTTAATTCCTAACAACAAACACTCTGCTTTGGCCTCTGCTTCAGGTAGACAGGAGGTGCATATTGGTCCCGTATGCATCAATCGGCTGGTCAGCTGACTTGTCACTGGCTGGGGATCAAATGAGCGAGCATTTACTAGCCATCTCGTTAAGGGTGGAGACTGGCACAGGGATGTCTTGTGACCGTATAAGCCCTGGTTAGCAGTGGTGCACAAAAGTGCATCCCCTTGTTGGGATCGGTAGTGGGTGGTGCGGCCGGGGTCTGAATTCTAATTTTTTTCAATTATGGCTGGAAATACTAATATTCCTCCAATTTCTCTCGCACGTGGAGAGCAACAAAGTGTACAGACTTTATTCACTCGTTTTTTTGTAATTAAATGCACTGATAGTCTCTCGGATAGTTCTTTAACACATTCGCTGCCACTAAAAATGATATTACCATCCTCAGAAGCCGCATTACAAAACAGGGTTTTAATGGTTTAAATGTTCGTTATATTTTACTACGAAAATCAGAAAAACGAGAAATATTATTTCCTGTTTAGGAGAGCGTTTTTTTTTTTTCCGACGCTCTGGAGCGTCAGTGGCACACAGACTCAACCTCTCTTCGTGAGTGCCACTGACGCTCCAGTGCGTCTGATGAATATTCTCAGAAATTACTGGTATATTGCATAAAATAGCAGTTTAAAAGGAATAAAACGGAATACCGTTCATATATACGTTCATATATATTTATTTATTCCATTTATGAAACAATACTGAAATTATTTACAAATAATAAGCACAATATACAGATATTGGCATTGTTGAATTATTACTTCTATTTCTAGATGTTGAAGCAAAATAATAATTAAACATAATAATGCAAAATTACTATCAACTCTAAATATTAAATTAATGTAGCAAAGTATATATAACACATAAACGATATAGTAAAAAAAAAAAAATAAATAAATAAAAAGCATGAAGAAAGTACAGAAATTATTAACTTGTTGCAAACGAAATGTTGTAGGAGTAATACTGCAGTACTACATCATTATTTATGATATATTTCACAGCAGTTTAAGCAATATCCTGGTTTATCGGGGCAGGCACTACACTCGTACGTAGTGTCCGTACGTTTGCCTTGATAGGAACAAGATTTACACCTTTTTCGCTGTGTTTTTGTTTTGCCAGTTGCAAGTTCTCTTTTCTTAACAATATGCTTGATATTGATATTCTTCGGAGTCAGCTTTTTTTCCTCCATTGATGGCAAAAGTGATTTTATAACATTCAATCGGTAGTCATAAAGTGATATTTTACTGCCAGAATATTTATTATAAATGGCATGTGAATTGATTAGAATTACTTCAATAATATGAAAGAACAATTTTTTATACCAGCGTATTGTTTTTCTCTCCGATAGATAGTAAGACAGCATTTGATCTTGCCGATCTACACCAGACATAAACGCATTATAATTGATTATTGGCAAAGGCTTCTGCTTTATTTCATTTCTTTTATTTAAAATATCAACCATCTCATTTTTGTACTCAGTAGAAATGTAGCAAACCTCACGTTTATCTTTCCATTTTCCAATCATGACTCCCTGACAGTATCTTTCTACAGTATCACCTTTCCGTAATTTAGTAGTTTGAACTTCTTTTGGAGTGTTTTTGCGAGTGGTTCTCAATGTACCTGTGCAATGTGTCTTTTTTTTCTAACAAAATCTTGGCTAGCTCAAAGCTATTATAATAATTATCCATAAAAACATGGTGATCGACATTTAATTTTTCATTCAATAAGTGCAAAACAATTTTTTGTGTATGGTTTTCTCCTCCATAATCACCTAATGAACCCGTATACACGGCCATTTTTTGCACTATTCCACTCGATGTACTCAGAATATACAGTTTTATACCATATTTATGTCTTTTATTTTTTATGTATTGGCAAACAATAATCTCCCTCGCCATAGTACCATAGATTCATCTAAAGAAAGTTCTCGATTAGGATTATATAACTGCTGCATTCTTTGTTAAAAAAATCAATTATGGGGCGTATTTTTATCAACCTGTCTGCAGGTTGAGGTTCTCCAGGTGCACTATTTTTTGCAAAATGCAATGCACGTAAAATTAACAAAAACCGATTTCGACTAATGCTATTTGCAATGCCTGCATTATGAAATAACGAGTCTTTTTTCCAGTAATCCTGAAGTCTATTCGTTTTTATATTCCCCGTTTGCAAGAATACTCCTAGAAAAACCAAAAATTCATCAATCTGTGAATTTTTTTAGAAAGTTACTCGTGACTTTTCTTTAGTTTTATCACTACTTAGTATTTCTTGTGCGTAATGATTTGTCTCTTCAACTATTTTTTGAAGAATGTCATCCGTAAGAAAAAGTCGAAAATATCCAAACGGTGTGCATTCACTTGGCTGTATTAGCAGTGACTCAGTTTTCATAAATGGATGACTTACCATGCTATTTGAATCAGTTTCCCAATCAAAACTGATTTTTCCATCTGTTGGTAATTGAGGAGATGCATCGTTGTCTTCTGTCTCAGAATCCGACATTTCTCTGGTGTCCATTGCAACATCAGAATCCGACATTTCTCTGGTGTCCATTGCAACATCACTCTCTCCATCCGATGATTCCCAACCGTAGTCTTCGTCTGTGCTATCATAATCCGAAAGGTCACTATTTTGTAACAATTCTAACATTTCGGCATCAGTCAATATTTTATTTACTTTTCTTTTCTTGGGTTGTGACGGTCCTGCCACACTTGGAGCATCCGCCATTTTTAATCACGCACATAAAAAAATGCAAACAAAAATTTTGAAAACCAACCACAAAAAATTAAAAAATAATGCTTCACTAACGTGCCGAAACAACCTCGCCGTTCAATTTCCAAAGCCACACTAAACACAGAGCATATAACTTATCAAAGTCCGTCGCCGCGTTAGTGCGTCGGCGGCATACCAGGAGGTGCCGCTCTGACGCGCCAGTGCGTCGGTGGCAGCACGTGTTAAGAAAAACTTCACCTTTTCTTATAGCGAAAACATTTCAGTCTGTTTTTGGTGATATTCACTCGCTGAAAAAAATTGCAGTCTGGGGATTTACTGGTCAATGTTTTTTTCAGCCAGCCAATCACAAATTCTGTCAAATTGCAATACTACAGGTACTTTTTCTGTCTCTGTTAAAGCACATCAAACTCTTAATACTTGTCGTGGTGTAATATCTGAACCAGATCTTTTATTTTCTACAAAAGAAGAACTTCTAGCTAATTTACGTGGTCAAAATATCATAGATGTACGCCGTATCACTATCCGTCGAAATGGGCAAAAACTTCCTGCTAAACACATTATTCTCACATTCAATAGCCATATTTGACCTACTAGAATTAAAGCTGGTTACGTAAACTGTCCAGTCAGGCCTTATATCCCTAATCTCTCCGTTGTTTTAAATGTCAGCGCCAGAGTCGTATAATATAGACGCACGCACAAATGCCGTGCGCAGAAAAATTCGGAACTTTGCGGAAAAAGTTATGAAAAGAAAAACATATGTTTTGTTCTTGTAACTTTTTTTTAATACCGAAAATTTAAAAATTTCCCCAATTTTATATACAATTTATATATTGTTTGTCTCCAATTCAAAGTTTAAAGACTCAAAACATTGTCTTATCATTACAGACTCTTTTATTTCTATTTTCCGCAGACTAAAACTTGTCGGCGATCGGTTTTCCATCGGCGACTACAGTGACTATTTAGCCCGGTGACTGCGGTTAAAGCGAATAATTTCATAGTGTTATAAGAGTGACTCATTTTGTGCGAAGAGATGACTATATTAAAGATTGGGCTATTTCTAAATGCATTGACAAAATAATTGAAAAAAATTCGCTCCTTCCTATTATGGATTTTTGCATTATTAATTTTTAATTAAAATAATTATTCTTGAATTAATATTAATTAATTTTTCATTTAAATAGCAATTATTTTAAACTATGGTTTTAAATTCATATCGTCAAAATAATATAACACGTAATTTGATTAAACCTTAAATTAATTTTCAGAAATTTTTTGACCCAATATTTATGTGCGCTGAATTTTTTTTGGTTTTTATAGAAGTCTAGTCAGCGCTATGGGCATACTAATACTAACTGTCATGGATCTGTTACTTGTGCATGTTGTGCAGAAGTCGGCCATGATGGTAAAACTTGCGGAAAACCAGAGCACTGTGCTAATTGTAAAGGTGACCATACATCGTAATCTCGCTCTTGTCCTAATTGGATCTGTGAAAAGGAAATTCTTGCAGTTAAGATTTCTCAAAAACTTTCCTACCCTGAAGACCCTAAACTAGTTGAATCCAGGACCCCATCTGTTGGGGTATCTTACTCCACTATACTTAAAGAACAATCAAACCTTTAAGGCACATAAGCACCCAGACTGACACTTCCTTTCCTCGAACTAGCTCAGCTAAAACGCAATCAAGAACCACTTCAAATAAAGAAACCCGTGATGTCAATTGTGGTTCTAAATGCTATGCTATCCTACTATTAGGACGTTGCCTACCATCCTCAAAACCTGTTATAATAGAATACCAAACTAGTCAGTCACAAAAATCTTCAGTTCAACCCAAAAAGTCATCCAAACTTTAGGTTGCGACTAAGTCTGTTAAATCTAAAAAAACACCACAGAAACCCGATACTAGTCAAACTGTGAAACCAAGCAAAAAAACTTGCATTCAGAAAGAAACAAAGACAATCCGGGGTTTTTCACAGTGGGACACTGAACAAAAAGAACAAGAATGGGCTAATTCCGTCTTTTACTAACGTAAAGGATCCGAAGCAGTTGCAGAAATATGTGGACGAATCAATGGAAATGGAATCATATGACTGTTTTCACAGTGGGACACTGAACAAAAAGAACAAGAATGGGCTAAATCCGTCTTTTACTAACGTAAAGGATCCGAAGCAGTTGCAGAAATATGTGGACAAATCAATGGAAATGGAATCATATGACTGAAGTGTTGATGATGAAAATACAGTTTGAGGAATTTTTACCTAAGTGATTTTACATTGTTTTTTACTCCTGTGATTTTTAAACTCTTCTTTGTATGTAGTATTTGTACATCATTTTAAACTTTATGTATATTTTATGTTATTACTTTATAACTCCACAGTTTTTAATTATAATAGACTTGTCTTTTAACTATAAACTTTTGATTCTTTTAAATCGTTTTATTTATACATGTTACTATTTCCATTAATTTTGTTTTGCTCACCTTTTTTTTAATTGTTTTTTTTACTCAAATTTTTGAGTTATATATATTTTTTCATTATAACTTTGTTTTGCCGCAGCATGTCCCTAATGGGAGTTTGTGCCATAAAACCCCACACTACCAACCAACCATTGTCTAATCTCAAAATCTTTTTTTCACTCCCATTTAATTTAAACAAGCTAAAAATGATTATCCCATTTTCATTTCAGATAAATTAACAAGGGTGTAATAAGAATTTAATCACAGATAATATATCTTACTACTTTTTATTTTTCTAGTGATGTGTTTGAAAATATTTTGAAATCATACTTCAGACTAAAAAAAAAGAAAAGAAAAAGAAATGTCACTTAAACACAAATTATTTTTCACGATTTCGTTACTATAGGGGAGACCGGGGGAATGGCGACATCTTAAGGGAATTTAAATTTTTTCACCTCTAAAAAATGTTTATTTTTTTAATAGTAAAAATTCCAAAGCTGAATCATTATCTTTAGTATCTGTATAAAACCGTATTTAACCGTAATCATAACTGTGTAAAGTCAAAACGCATAATTTTTTTTTTTTTAATTTCAACCTCTGTACAGTGGCAGGATTACACAGGATACTGGGGTAATTCCGCCACTGTATCGGGGTAATGATGCCACTCTATAATGACCAAGTAAATACATAAAACGAATACTAGGAGACACATAACCTACTGAAAATATTTAGAATGCAATAATTTAGCAAAATAATGAATAATTACAATGTTCCTTAAACTAGATTTATTAATGTGCTAAGCTTACAATTTAACTCAAATTGAAAAAGTCTCTCTTTGCCATGGTGGCGACAATACCCCAAAAGGACAATATAGTGGAAATTCCCCAGCAAAGCTAAATGAAATACCAAGTTTGTTCAACAAATTGCATCAAAATGTCGGCGAATGCATGTAAATTATGGCTAATATTATTTTAAGTAGCTAATGTTACAATAAAAGGTACTTACCTCTACTTATTTGAAGCTCCAAAACAAGAAGCAACTAGATGAAAACTACATTTTTCACTAGAACAAACGAACGACGTACAACAAAATCACTCTCACTCTATGCACTGTTTCTATTGTTGGCCTCTATAGTGCAGGCGCATTCACAATCACAAACTTCCGTTAGTTTTAAAACTAGGCTGGTTAGCAGCATGAATCCGCGTGGCGCCATTCCCCCGGTCACCCCTATAAATGATAATAAAATAAGAAATAAAACAGGGATCACAGTATTGAGCATTAACAAAGTAAATTTAACTTTTAAAAGAACATAATTGCACATGCATAGTTGAAATATTGTAATCATTCAAAGACTAAAAATAATATAAGTATTAGTGACTTACACTGTCGAGAATGGCACTTGAGTCAAGATTTAAACCAGACTCGTTCATATCAATATCTGGGCATTCATTTTCATTGTTGTCATCTTGGTTTTGTACTGCATCCTGTGTTGGTACTCCATGTCCATTGCATAATCTCCCTCCTTGGAAATCTCTTAATATTACCTCGCTCCATCCTTTTAAAGGATACGATAAAAACACCTTGGCTCCTGTAGTTTTTCAACAGTTACTTGCTTCACATCGTGCAAATTTTAATACCTATACTGAAATTTACACAGATGGTTCTAAGAGTGGGAATAGTGTTGGCTGTGGGGTTCTAATGGATAACACTAGTTTCAGTTATCGGCTTCACGCATCAACATCTACTGAGTTGATTGCGATAGAAAGAGCCATGTTGCACATCTCATCACCATAACACATCCTTCATCATTTATACTGACTCAAATAGTTCTATTGACGCAATAAGATTTTTTAAAAAGCATCCTTCTGTTTCAGCCTACAATAAATTGACAAGACGCGGTTATCAAATTTTATTTTGCTGGGTACCTGGACACATGGGTATTCCTGGCAATGGCTCTTAATCCATTACACCATAAAGTTCCTTTCTCAGACGTTAAACTACTTATCAAACACTTTATTCATAATAAATGACAAGAAGGTTGGAATTTAGAATGCAATAATAAACTGCACCACATCAAAACTACCATCATGACCTGGCCTCCGAGTTATCCAAGGAAAACGGATGTTCTTCTGACTGGTCTGAGAATTGGATACTCAAGAATCACTCATAAACATCTGTTACTTCGGGAGGATGCACCCATGTGTCCACAGTGTCATTTTGATCACCTCAACATTCATCATGTTTTAAGTGACTGTCTGGGCCTCCGGCAACTGTATAGGGTTTATTTTAATTCATCATCGCCAATCTTGACAAACCTCATTGGGGAAATACCTAATGGGTCTCTTACTTTTTTAAAACATGCACGATTTTGTTTTGAAATATTTTTCGTTTTTCTTTGTTCTAATGGCTCAGTTTTATACTTTAAATTTTTGTGACATCTGGATGGGACTCCATCCAGAATGCATTTTTCATGGAATTACTTTTATGTTTTAACCCTTGTTTTTAGGATTTTAAATTTTGTATTTCTACATTGTTTGGCTATATCTGGATGGGTACCCCATCCAGATTGTTCCTCTCATTGCTCTTTTATTTTGACATTGTTTCTTTTTCACCTTTCTGATGTTTTAGTCTGTTGTTTTGGCGCAGCATGTCCCTTAAGGGATTTTGCACCATAAAACCTCATAGAACCAACCAACCTACTTGTGTTGGTACTGTTAGGTTGCTAATAACTGGCTCAGTTTCCACTTGTCACCTAGGAACTGAAGACTGTTGAAATGTCTCCTCTTTGGAACAAAGCCAATTGACCCTGAACTGCTGGGTTGAGAGACTTTATCATCGAAACACTACCGGAATCCATTTTTAGCCATGTCCTTTAATTCAGCCCACGATGCACTTTAACTTCCTCTGAAGATTGAAATCGACGACCGTGCAAGCAACGTGCCAGTTAGGATCCATGCTGAAGTCGCAGAGTGAGAGATCAGGAGAGTAAGGAGGATAAGGCAAAACAGTTGCAGGTTGTCTACATAGAGCTCTTCGTTGACAGTGCATCCTTCAGGGATAAATTCCAGATGCACAATGCCCTGGATATCGAAGATTACCTCTAGCATGACCTTCCCTTTAGAGCAATCTTGGCGGATATTCTGCTTCTGTGGTGATTGTGGTGATTTCCACGTTGCCGATGCTCTCTTGGAGTGAGGTTCGTATAAAAAACAGCATTTCTCGTCTCCAGTAAAAATTCTGCCAAGTAGGGAAAAATCTTTGTCACAGCCGAGATTATAGCCGCCATTTCCATCTGAATTGCCATTTGGTCTTCGCTTAACATGCGGGGAACGATGTGCTGACAGTCTATGCATGTTAAGATCCTTAGTCAGTATCCGCTGACATTGTGGTCTCTGATATCCCAACTGATTCTGCTATTTTTTGCGATGTTGTTGGCTGGCTGTTTTTGCATACTGCCGCAGAGACCTTTTCGATGTTTTCATCAGTGTGGGTAGTCTTCAGACGGCCACAGTGTTCATTATCTTTGGCAGTTTCCCTGCCTTCTCTGAAATGTCGATGTCACTCAAAAGCTTGCGTTCGCAATAATGTTTCACTGCCATACTCATGCTTCAACATTTCTTAAGTCTCCGTAGCACGCTTTTCCAAGTGAACACAAAATTTGATATTGATTCTCTGTTCAACATCCACTATTACCTTCAATCACCTGTTACTAAATGCACCTGCCTTCAAAATTTCAAAGTTTTTGACCACGTGATTTTGAACAAACGACCTTTATAAAAGGGGGAGAATGTAGTAACATAAAATCGTTCTCATAATCGCACTACTGCAAAAAGAAATTCTGGTTATAGGCTCAGTCCAGGAACTTTTAAAATCTACCAAGTATAATATACTAATATTTAATTTTATTTTAGTCACTTTAAGTACATTTTTCATTGCATTTAACTTAATGTTAAGACAGAGATGCTGTTACATTATTATCTTTAGAGATAAAATTTCTTAACCCTATTTCATCAAATAAGCAGCAAAATTAATGTAATAAATATTATACATGAGAAACACTTTAAATATGTACATTATACAAAGAAAGCTTACACTTTTCTTCCTTTGGTACTAGGTAAACAACGTTAGGGTGATATTTTCTTATTTACCAGTTCAGCTGCTTTTTTTGCTGTAAGAGGAAGAAACTTTTATACTATCATTAGACACAACATTGTTTTCCCGCAAACTTTATATTAGTATTTAAAGATTTTAAATTATCTAATGACAAATTGCCAGATTCACATGTCACAATAAGACTCAGCAGATCATAAATGACAAAAGCCTTTACCTTTTCAACTTCTGATTGTGCCAGTGTTTGACTTATTGCCAAAAGTTCATCCATTTTGCGTTGCTCTAATTGATCTATGCCTATTAGTAGACTGTCACTTGCATGAGGAATATTTTCATTTTCTTTCCAAATGCGTAAGTTTTGCAAATAAAATGCATATGTTTACACATAACGAATTGGATGGCGTAGTTATGGCAAGTACATGCAAATTGATGAATACATACATTGCATTTATCTGAACGTATGTCACAAGAACATTCTTTCACATATGAAACTGTATATGTGTTCAATAATGTATCAGATGGTTTGCTAGAATGCACAATCCATGAAAGTCTAGGTGTTAGTTCATGCACCATGTTTTCAGATAGTTGTTGACTCGTTTAATGCCATTTTCTTTGTTATTAATTTTCATCATTCTGGAGCTACAGCTCATGCAATTAATTTTTTTGAGATTGCATTCAGTATTACATCTAATGATTTAACTAACCTTTTAATAGTTTTCCCACAAGCCTCTTCATATTTTATTTCTCGGTGCCTCCTTTCTAGCTTCATATTCGCATTAATTTGAGCATTTGGACGATGCAAAAACCTCATTGTTTGGTACGATTCATGTAATTGGCATTAAAGTGCCAATTACAATATCCAAACAATTTTGTGTCTTCACATTTTAACAGTTTAGTGACACATACTTTTGATTCTCTGTCAAATGTTAAAATATCTGTCTTGCCATATATTTTGTAACTCAGTTTTGCATTTTTCTCAAACATCTTTAACCTAAACTCAAAAATTAAAAATAATGTTCCATGCTCGTCTTATATGCCATGCAATGCTTCTTATATGCCATGTCAATTGGTACTCAACTTCTCCAAAAACTGATTTTAAAGCATTATAGAATGCAGGTGAATCATCTGACATGAACATTAGGTTTTAAATTAGGCATTTGCATTTTAAGTTATCACAATGTGTTTTTAAAGGTGATCGTTTTGTATAGTGTTATGTTAAAAGAGATGTACATATTGGCCACGTGTGACACTCATAAGCCAAAAAACGTGATCTGTTTAAAAAATCTACTTTACTTTTCTTAATTAGAGACTTGGGTTCCTGGAATTCACTACTTTTTCCATTCTGTTTTTTACTCAAAGACTTGTATGAGATAGAAATAAAATAAGGAACATTCTTACTGGGAACTTGTAGAATGGGCAACTCGATTAATTTGATGTAAATAGAATATTCACACTGACACAAATTGAAAGGAAAGAGATATCTTGAATGTTACTGCATACGATATTTATTTAAGTTAAATTGTAGATATTAAAGGATGGGACATCCACTGGTGGATGCATTACTTCTCCCCATTTTTGTGGTTCCGCACTTACGGAACTTCAACCTACCTCGATGGCGACACAAGCATAACTGAAGAAACATGCATCGAAAAACGTGTGGCATCGTACTTGGCGATCGCAAAACGGGGCGATAAATGGAAGAGGGAAAAGATCGTAGGTGCTAACGGGCGATGACTGCAACCTTCTGGCAAACATGCATAAGGCACGCGCCAAAGACGATCGGACAGGGGGAAGATGAATGAATGGATTCAAGATGGCTAAACTGAGTTCGCTGAAAACGTAGAGGAATGAATTAAAAAAAATAAAGAAATAAAAGATTACGAATGAAGCATTGTACAGGGATGGAAGAGGTATCAAATTAAAGTGAGAATTTTAAATGTGGAATAAACAGAAGTAAAGTAAAAGCTGGATTTTAAAGGGAAAATATAGAAATTAACAAAAATATGCAAAAAAGGAACATGTGCTAACACACATGTTACAGACTTACCTAAAAATGTTACAACCTATTGTGACATAACTGCTGGAAAAGACTCTGTTGCTGTTCTGGTAGAATATAATATAGCAACTGGAAAACCCTCCAAGTTGCTATCTTGAACCATTAGTGTGCTTAACTGAAACCCGTATTGTTTGGTTTCGTGGGTGGAATCTATCATTATAACATCATTTCTGTACAGTTCTAAAATTTTTAACTGTGATTTCATACCTAATTCATCCTTTGTTATTGACATAAAACCCTGTAAAACCTCACCAACTGGTTTATATAAAAGAACAGGATTACTGACTACTGGTACCGTTCCACGCTTCGATTCAATTCTGTTTAGATATATTTGAGTGAGCGAGATTGCCCGCTGACCGTCATTACCCTACTTTCCCCTACTAGGTTGTTTTGTTTTACTTGGAATCTGAAGATGATCAATAGTACTTTCGCCAGTTTCTTCAGAATTATATAAACAAATATGCTTTGATTGTGAGAGGTATCTATCAGCCTCATCTAGCAACTGCCCTTCAGCAGTTAACTTGTTTTCGTATATTTCTAGATGTCTTTTGAACCTGAATACTTTTGCACTTATAAGTTTTCCACATCATTTACACTTCTGACTTGAAATCTTTACACCTGTAGAATTTATAGTTACCTCTTCATAAAAGCTCCAGACTGGATCTTTGTGTCATCCACAATCTTTATTGTTATTTAAGTTACTGATAACTTAATTCTGTATTCTAACAACAAAGTAAATTAACAAAAGCATTACAGAAACAATATACAGATACTAATATTAGATATAAAATATGCTTATACAAATAACAGTTACAAAGGATCTTGTGGTTATGCAGTTGCAGTTAAAAATAAATGTCACGAGTTGCTGTTAAAAACATAAAACTTTGGTATGTTTACAGTTATAACAAAAATATGGTGATTGTAGTTAAAATTGTTATAATTACAAACTGTTAGTCCTGGAACACTTATACGAATGGTACTTACTTTTATTTCCATTTTGTTTCTTCAACATTTTATTTTAGCAGCAGTCCTTTTGATGGGTTTTTTTTTCTTTCATTTTGGTTATCAGTTTCACTTATTCAATTATATTTTTGACTCTTCTTATTCCATTTTGTTTTCAAGATCTCCACTTACATATTCCGACTTTTCATTTCCAGTTTCAGTTTCTGCTCAGTACGATTACGAGTTACGTTAAACTTCGATCGCTATCTCAGCTCTTCTGCACCGGAATTCAATTATTCTACCCTAAGGCTGCAATGCTTTTATTCAACTCAGCACATTGTGATACAATCCTATTTACATGCAAGGGGGTGTGTTTCTTGCTGTACTTGTTATCGTCATATAACTTTCCTACATGCAATTTCAAGTATCGTCATATATATTTTAGTGGAAGTCTTCTACAAATGTTTTTTTTCTCGCCTTTCAAGTATCATCATTTATCTTTCAATGGAAAAGGCAATTCTGCTCAACTACCATTGCTGGCACCTATGTGTCCTTTCCATCCTGTTCTACAAAACATAGTTTTATTACAAAAAAAAAAACTGATATTTGGAAATTATATAACCCTTATCAAAAATTCAAGGTATAGCATAGTATACAATTTAAAATACAGGGTGTCCGAGAAAGATCCGTACAACTTCAAAAATTTATTAAAAAAGAAACAATAGGGTTACAGCACAACTAATTAGTACATTAGATAGAATAACTCAAAAAGTTTTTTTTCCTATAACTTAAGTTATTACTTTAGGAAATACCTACATGAGACCCTTTCGTAGCACGAACAATATCAAGACTATATTCCAATTCCATCCACGACCGTTTCAGCATGCTAACATCAACAGTAGCTACAGCTGTTTGGATGTTTTGCTTTAATTCTTCGAGACTGTTAACTTGCGTTCGGTATACAGTATCTTTAACATAACCCCAAAAGAAAAAATCCAGTGGTGTTAGGTCAGGAGACCGGGGTGGCCATGCAATGGGACCATCCCTGCCAATCCAACGCTGTGGAAAAGAATTATTCAGCGACTCACGAACTGTCAATCCCCAATGAGGAGGCACACCGTCTTGTTGGAAAAAGACATTCGGTTGAAGGTCTTGCAGTTGTGGGAATGCATAAATCTCAAGCATATCTAAGTAGGTACTTGAGGTCACAGTCATTTCTGAGAAAAAAAAAAAGGTCCAAGGATGCGATCGTGAAGCAATCCGCACCACACGTTCACCTTTTCACTGCTCCGTTGGAGTTCACGTACGGCATGTGGTTGTTCAGAGCCCCAAAATCGAACGTTATGTTTATTGACCATTCCGGACACATGAAACGTTGATTCATCAGAAAACAGTATTCGTTTCAGAAAATGTTCATCGGCATCCAAACGATGCAGCATGTCAACTGCAAATCCATAACGCTTCGCATAATCATCCGGTTGTAACGCATGCAGAATCTGAACTTTGTAGGCTGTAAGTTGCAATCGTTTATGAAGCACATCGTGTGCAGTGGATCTTGGCATTTGTAGCTCCCGGGATGCTTGTCGAACTGATTTTGTAGGGCTCCTACGAAATGTTTCATGTATTCGTTCCACACTTTCTTCGCTAGTTCTAGGGCGACCATATCCTTTTTTATGTTCCACACTACCCGTTGTCATAAATTTGTGATACCACTCACGAATGCTTGACCGAGATGGTGGCGATTCCCCATACGTCGTTCGATAATTCCGTTGTGTTTGCGTATCGGATTTTGTTTCGATAAACCACGCAACACATTGAGCTTTCTTCACGCGATCCGCCATTGAAATAACTAAAATGCTTTAATATTCCTTTGCATGACATGTAGCGCCATCTATGGTCAGAAACATACTGCTGAAAAAAACTTTTTGAGTTATTCTATCTAATGTCCTAATTAGTTTCGCTGTTACCCTACTGTTTCTTTTTCAATAAATTTTTGAAGTTGTACGGATCTTTCTCGGACACCGTGTGTTATTGGTCAAAACTCAAATGATACTTACAATTCTCGAGTTGAACTTTTGATCTTCAATTGTGGTTGATAATTTCATATCTGTTTCTGTACGGCAACATTTGGAAGAAATTATAAAACTTTCCAGTTTTGGCTGCCTATATTGTTTCATTGTTATTTTATCCTTCAAAAATTGATACAAAATACTAGAATTTACATGGCTAGAATTTAAAAGCTACTTCAGAGATACTCGCTCAAATTCAAACTAATCCAGTGCTTGTAATTTTTTCCTGTCTAAAGAGGTAATCTTCGAATCTAATGAGGAAATAATTGTCAATGTGAATGACAAACGAAGATGGAAAAAGGTGATAATGGTTTTGGGAGATTCTTGCATTGCATAGTATCAAGAGTTGTTGGTCTGCATTGATGTCCCTTTGTTGATTTACTCATTATTCCACTGCAGATGCCAAATCAGTCATCTGAGGACCCTAACTAACCAACAGTATGTGACAGCTACGACAATTATCTTGAATGTCTTTAAAGACCTTATATACAGACTAATGGAAACATGCTGTTGTTAATTGTCATGTGAGAAAAACATTACCAGGCTTTCAAAACTGAAACATATGGATATTTTTTAAACTCAGAATGCAGTGTATAAAGATCTTTTTCGGAGAGCTTGTGTGGTCTTTCGTTTTGGATTAGATAATTTCAAATAGATCTAATGTTAGAACTTTATTAGACTACAGATAATTATGATGATAACAGCAAATAAACATCCCTTTCTTCCCAATTCCTTTAAATTTGTTTTGAATGCCTTTTGTTAAAGAAAACTAGTCTAAAAAATCAATTCTTTACTTCATAAAAAGTGTTTTTATTATTAACATTTAATAAATCAGGAACGTCTGCATCCCCCTTGAATAAAAAACGTAAGGGGACGCTTGAAATAAAAGAAAAAAGTGGGAGGATGCCATCCCCCCTCGCAGTGGCGTGCATATCTAGACTTATCATTTCAGTGGGGGCTGAGATGTAGTAAAAGTTTCTAAGAAGGAATCACAAGAAATGGGAAAAATTCCGTTTTAAACAGGTTTTTTTCTTATAAGAAGGTAATACAGTTATTATACAATCAAACCTGCTAAGACGAAATTGCATGGGACTGGGAAAAAAACAGATTTTCATCTTAACATGTGTAATTCTATGGTAATACTGGATTTTTTAAAATGAAATGCTGAAAATTATCTACGGAAAGGTATCTCAATAAATAGTAAATAAAACCAAAATAAACAGCAAATTTAAAATTGTTTAAGAGCATTCTCACTCTACCCCACCTCCCTCAACACATTCTCAGGCTCATTTTGGAGCATACATGCACAACATTCATAAATGGGAAATATTTGATGCATAAAATGCATGTAAAACTGAGGCTGTGTATAACAGAAATTTTACTGAAATGGAAAATTTTGAGATCTCTGTAAAATAATACTTTTTAAGTAGAAAACCTGCCTAAAATGGAATTTTTTTTTTCTCGTTCCTTTTTAATTTTATCTTGGCAGGTTTCATCACATTTTACTAAACTTTTGTAATTAAATTGGACATTTTCTAGAAATTTCGGAGAGGGCTGCAGCTCCACCAGTTCACCCCCTGAATACGCCACCGCCCCCTCGACTATACCACTGCTTTGAAACTACCAATTGACATTGATGTTAGCTGGATATTTTAACTGGATTTGTCTTTGTTGCTTTTCTTCTTTGAGAGATTTATTTTTTGACTGCTCTTCCTTATAATATTTATAAGCAGAGCTCGTGTTTGTGCACTTTTTTTGTCAATACGTTCTCTGAGGTAATTCTTGTTAAAGAAACAAGTCACCACAGATTTCTTTTGAGATGAAAGTTTGTTATGGTTTGGATAGCACTGAATGTTGAGACATTCATTCTACTGGATCCTAGTGTCACAAGACTATAATGCTGAAACTCTCTTCCTGTGCCGTGGAAGCATGTCAGCAATGCAAACATAAGTTTGCTTAACAGTTGATATTTTTTATAATCCATTACTTCTCCCCATCATTTACCAATGCTTTCAGTTTCTGCTAGTGGTCTTAAATTATCATTTCAAAACTTAATTACTTCTAAATCATAAAGTTCCTTTTCTTCTGATTTTATCACATTATATGAAAAACCAGGTAGCTGTTTCATGTATTTTAGGGATAATGAACTCAGCCGGCATGCAGGATCAATACTTGATACTGCCTTTCGAAATGGATTTGTTTTTGGCATTTTTGCCAGTAACATTTTGCAACAACCAGCATATACTTCTATAGTGCAAGATTGAAATTTTTTACTTGCATCATACTGTGACTTAGGTGTATCAGAAATCAACTGTTTTGCCATCTCCCCAATAAATACAGATGATTGGAAAATAATTATGTTTTCCTAATTTCAGAAATTTTTTCAAAATGTCTGGCTTGATAAAGCAACCTAAGAAATTTTTCAAGAGTTCCATATGCTTATCGTGTAATTTTTGGATTAATGATTTTGCAGACTCAAACATTAACACATATTCCTTTAGCATATGCAACACTGAAATGAAAAATTGCAGGATTAACTTAATCAAAAGTTGTTTTGCAAAAAGTTTCTGGGTGGTGCAGAGTTCAGACATTTTTTTGCCCAATCATTTCTTGAAGATTTCGAATAAAATCTTTAGTAACATCGCTGATATTTCAGTTTGTATATATTTTAACAATAATGTGCAAAAAGTAATTTTTCTCTTGTTTCGACATAAAGGAAAATAAAAATTAGATATTTCATTAGATACTTTTCTACTGTTGCCTAATTAGTGAACATAACTTTCAATTAGTGAAGGGCACACCCACTGGGACAAAATGACATCACAAGAAGGTTAACTAAAAAGTAACAGAAAGTATTAACTTCGCTACCAACCACCCAACCATATACTGAAAAAGGTAAACAAGCAATGTACACTTGTTGTAAGTACTGTACTATTTAATTTAAACTTTAAAAATGATTAACTGAAAGATATTTAGCAAACATTAAAATAAAAATAGATGCAAGCTTTTATCGTGGCAGTTACTTAAATGAGGGTTTTTTAATACTTAAACATTACACAGTAGAGCTGGAAAAAAAAAATATAATTTTAACCCTACAGGAGACATTTCACTGGAAAAAGCAGGTCTGTGTGACCAAAATAATATATAAATCGTTGTTGCAAATTCGGTCGCTTGGTGTCGAAGACCATTCACATTAAATATGCCAATGGATAGTGAATCCAAATTTCCAGTGGGTGGGAACATAATAAATAAAAGGGTGCAAACGAATGAGGGGATGGACACACCGGGAGATGGTGCCACCTTAGCCAGTTTTAGAGAACTTTAAGATATTTTGTTATAAAATATGTATCCGATCAAATTTTGTGGATGCTGTATGGAGTTCTTGGAGGGATTTAGTAAAAGCAGTACTGACAATGTCAGCGTCAGATGCTTTTTGAAATTCAATCAGATTTTTTAAAAAGTTGGTGGCCGAAAAAGCATCTGAATTTTACCTCGTGACCGACTGTTTTGAATTTCAAGGAGAAGGGGGGATGTTATGTCTGCTTGCAATTCTCAAATGTGATTGAGGGTTGTCAATCTTACTATCAGAGAATGTCCTATTAGAATTTTGAGTGTTTATTATTGTCTTATTAGTTTTATTTTGATTAGTTTTTCTGCCATTTTTTGGGGGGTTTGTTTCGGGGAAAAGAGGGCAGTTGCGGAAGTTAGCCGATTGTGGCCTCCACAGTGAAGACAGAGACAAGGCGCATCAAAGGGCTTAGGCCCCTACAGGTTACCGACAATTAGGACAAGTTATGTGTTTTTTTGAGCACAAATCATAAACACTCTTCATGGAAAAAGTGTCCACATGCATAAAAACATGTATTTCTTTAGATGTGTTCTGTGTTTGACACACATTAAAATAAATGTTTATCACATCAAATTGTTATTTTAACTCATGCTCGAAAAACACTAGTCTTTGCGTACATTGCAGTAGTGGGCATTTTTTCGCAAATTTACTTGCAATTTTTTTAAAACTCAGTGCATGAGTTACATGACGACATTTACTTTTATACATAGTAGTATTTTCCTGTTCGTCATCCATGCAGAAACAATTCTGAAAAGAAAAGAAAAGAAAAAAAAAACCTAACAATTTCTAGATTGGAAAACATTAATTATTTTTTGAAAGTTAATTTACCTCATTTAATGCTTGCTCTTCGTTCATGTTTGGAGTAGATATTTCCATATAGATTTTTTTAAATTCCACTTTCTGCTTCCCAACCATTTTCCTGGTCATCTTCATCAGGGATTTCATATTCATTTAAATAGAAGTTTCTAATTTGTTCTTCATTAGATTCCCCCCCAAGGGGATACCTTCTTTAGGTATTCACGGGCTTCGCAACCCCAGGTTCCTGAGCGATCTTTCTCTTTTCCTTTTCCTCTTATTTCTCTTGTCTTTCTTTCCTCTATGTTTCACTCTCGTTGTGGTTTCCTCTTCGGAGGTGAGGGCAATTCTGTATGAGCCGATATCATCCTGTATATCGACTTGTGGAGAATTGTAAACCACCCACGTGTTTGCCGTACGTGGCGACCCGTGTCCCTGGAAAGGGGGATCCTGGTAGTTGAGGGTAACCAACACACTGCTTTGGCCTCTGCTTCAGGTAGACGGGAGGTGCATATTGGTCCCGTATGCATCAATCGGCTGGTCAGCTGACTTGTGTCACTGGCTGGGGATCAAGTGAGCGAGTACTTACTAGCCATCTCGCTAAGGGTGGAGACTGGCATAGGAGTGTCTTGTGACCGTATGGGCCCTGGCTAGCACTGGTGCACGAATGTGCATCCCCTTGTTGGGCTCGGTAGTGGGTGGTGCGGCCGGGGTCTGAATTCTTTTTCTTTTTTTCAATTATGGATGGTAAAACTAACATTCCTTCTATTTCTCTCCCAAGTGGCGAGCAACAAACTGTACAGACGTTATTCACTCGTTTTTTTGTAATTAAACGCACTGATAGTCTCTCAGATAGTTCTTTCAAAAAAACTTCACCTTTTCTAATAGCAAAAACATTTCAGTCTGTTTTGGGTGATGGTCACTCGCTCAAAAAATTGCAGTCTGGGGACTTACTGGTTGAGGTTTCTTCAGCCAGGCAGTCACAACTTCTGTCAAATTGCGATACTATAGGTACTTTTTCTGTCTCTGTTAAAGCACATCAAACTCTTAATACTTGCCGTGGTGTCATATCTGAACCAGATCTTTTATTTTCTACAAAAGAAGAACTTCTAGCTAATTTAAGTGATCAAAATATCATAGATGTACGCCGTATCACTATCCGTCGAAATAGGCAAATGCTTCCTACTAAACACATTATTCTAACTTTCAATAGCCATATTTTACCTTCTACAATTAAAGCTGGTTATTTAAACTGTCCAGTTAGGCCTTATATCCCTAATCCTCTGCGTTGTTTTAAGTGCCAGCGGTATGGGCATACTAATACTACCTGTCGTGGATCTGCTACTTGTCCACGTTGTGCAGAAGTCGGCCATGACGGTAAAACTTGCGAAAAACCAGAACGCTGCGCTAATTGTAAAGGTGACCATACATCGTACTCTCGCTCTTGCCCTAACTGGATCCGTGAAAAGGAAATTCTTGCAGTTAAGATTACTCAAAAACTTTCCTACCCTGAAGCCCGTAAACTTGTTGAATCTAGGACCCCCTCTGTTGGGGTATCTTACTCCAGTATACTCAAACAACAACCAAAATCCGTAAGGCACATCAGTACCCAGACCGACTGCTCTTTTCCACCAAATAATACATCTATGACACATTTAACCAATACTTCACCTAAAAAAACCCGGGACGTCTCTCTTGGTAGTAAATGCTATGGTACCCCATTATTGGAACGTTGGCTACCATCCTCAGAACCAGTTACAATAGAGTATCAACTTACTCATTCACAGAAATCTCCAGTTGGATCCAAAAAGTCATCTAATCATCAGACTGAAACTAAGGTTGCTTCATCTCCAGTTCTATCATTACAGAAACCTAATTCTCCCCAAACATCATCAGTTAAATCAAAAATATCAACCGAACATAAGACAAAAAAAACGCCAGCTACAGATAAAAGCAAATTAGTGAAACCTATTGTTTGTCCAACTCCGAAAGCAAATGAAAAAACTATCGCACAAAAAGAAAGAAAGAAACCTCCAACTCAAATCTCTTCACAGTGGAAAACTGTGAAGAGAAAAAGCAATAAATCATGTCTTAGCCCAGTAATAACTAATATTAAAGATCACAAACAGCTGCTCAACTATGCAGAAGAGGCTATGGACTCTTGTAGCTATGACTCTGATAACGATGACAATAATACAGTTTTTGAAGTTATTCATCCTACGTAGCTTTATATCGTTTTAAAATTTTGAATTATAACTTCGTTCTTAAAGCAGTATTATATAACATTTTATGCTTTATTTCTTGAACATATAACTTTTCATAACTTTAGAGATTTTAGAATTTTTTAATTTAAATATTCTAGTGTTTTAACTATTTTTTGTCTTTTAAAACCTTGTGTATTGTCGCTTTCATTGTGCATTATTTTTTATTACTTGTATCATCACATTGCTTTCTTCATTTTGTTTTGTTTTTTCACTTTTATATCTCTGACAATCTTTTAATGTAACTTTTAATTTTTAACTATGTTTTACTCCTTAACTTTTTCTTGGCGCAGCATGTCCCTATGAGGACTTTGTGCCATAAAACTCTAATCAACCAACCAACTTTATTAGATTCATCAAACTCGTTTACATCTCTGGCCATTCTGGAAGTAATCTGAAATTATAATGTTAGATGACATACTTTCATCATTATCTGCATCACAATCATTTGATGAGGAATCAGTTTAAAAAAATTCACTGGAATTATTCTGTAGGGGGGAAAAAAAAAGCTTTTCTAATTTTATCAACAACAAAAAAAAACCCTCAATTTTTTTCCACATTATATAGTGCGTTAGAATATGACTGTTCATCGTAATCAGACATCTATGAATTAAGTTTTTTTTTTTTTTTTTTAATGATAAGCTTTATATTTTCACCTTTTAACTAATTTTATACACTTTTTACCTGATCTTGCCACATGTATTCAGGAATACTATATGCAGATGAAATTTCATATTGCATTACTGGATTTTCCAAATTGTTGCACTGTTCATATAAATCCAATTTTTTTTTTTTTAATCAAAAGCTTTAAATTTCAAATTTTAACTAATTTCACTTTTTTTTTTTCTTTTACCTGATCTTGCCACATGTATTCAGGAATATTGAATGTGGATGAAATTGTAGGAATTGGATGAATTATTGGATTTTTAGAATTTTCATCATCCAAAATTTCTTCATTTTTTTCCATGGTCGTTAAACTGTCATCTGATGAAATATCGATAATTGGAATTTCATCATTTTTATCAGTCCTATAAACTCATTGGAAGAAACATCAATAATTAGATAATCCTCATTTTTTGGCCTCTAAAATTATAAAAATAATTTTAAGTAACTGTTTAACATATCTGAACGGTTTAGAAAATAAAAACATTCAGTTTTAAATAGATTAACAGTTGAAAGTCCTAACTTCCTTACACTAATAATAATTTAATGTATAAGAAAAAATATTTCTTAACTTTGATTATCAATAATTTATTACATTAGAATAAAATAGCATATAGGTGAAAACTGGGAAATTGAGTTAGTAGCCAGTGGCCGGTAGACTCAGTTTCATTAGTGGCCACTTTTTAAAATTAGTGGCCACTATAATGTTTCAAACTTTCTTGGCATCTAGATAAACTATAATCGTTGTATATATACATATTTTCTATAAATCAGATTTTTATACCAGTCAACTATTCATGATAAGAATAGGGAGACAGTTGAAATTCAAGAAAATTACTTTAAAACTACAAAATTGTTATATTAATTTTTTTATAATATATTTTTGGATTATTTGTAAATGTTCATAAACACAATTATCAATCAGATTACTGTTACTTTCTTTACATAAAAAGTTAGTAACTAAACCAAAATTCCAACAACTAGGTATATACAAAAAAAAAAAAAATAAATAAATAAATAAATAAAAATAAAATACTATTTCGATTTTATTTAATAATTAAATGTGTTATTAACATACCATATACATTACATACAGTTGAAATCTAAGCTGGTGAGTGTATTTCGCAGGATTAAACAGTATCTCTTGCAGAAAAATAATGTAACTGATCAAACACATTGAAGGTATTGTAATGTCCTTACCCTTTAGGGTCCAATTTTTTTTTCAATTTTGAGAACAAAATTACTTTTATTTTAATAATCTTAATCGTAGCTATCCAAATAGATTTACTGATATGATAATAGGTTAAGAGTTTTTGGAGGCGTTTGGAAAATCTCGTATTACAAGAGGGTTTAACAGATATTACAACTTTATAATGTTTTTTGTGTTTTACCACACGATTCGTTCAGAAAAGTAACCTATATTTTAAATTTAAAGAGTGAAATATATGTATAAAATAAATTACTAAATGTCCAAACATAAATGAACTCATAATAAAAAAGCATAGCCATATACTATCATTACTATGTTTAGATAGTAACAGAAGTAATTTTTAAGACAAAATAATACTTGATTAAAAGACATGTACTATTTAGTAGTAAACCAGACTCGAAAGGGTTAAAATCTACTTGCATTTGCATCCAGTGAAAAAAAAAAAGGAATAAATTATTTGAAATACATGTAGAATCAAAGCTGATGAATATATTTTGCATAAAACTATATTTCTTGAAAAAATAATCCAACGGAAGAGCGAGCATGGCGAAAAACTGAAATATTGAAAATTTAGCTAAATAGCTGCAATCTGCTTGCATCCGGTAGGAAAAAGAATTAATCAGTTTGCTAATTAGATGCAATCAAAGTAGAGATGCATATTTCCATGAAAAAAGTTGTATTTCAGTTGGTGATCGATAACAGAATTTTTATCGCCACTTGGCGAGTGGCGACTATAGTGGCGATCGATGGCCGATATTTTAATCGCCACTTTTACAACTTTAATCGCCACGTGGCGAGTGATGACCGCTAATTTACACCTATAAAATAGCATGTAGTAATTTTTCACATGTTTAATAAAATTTAAATAAAAGAATGCTAATTAAAATATATCTTTCAGAAATTTCTTTAAATAATATAAATTTATAGATAAAACATCAAACTTTTCACTGAAATTGGTGAAATTAATGCTGTTTGAATGTATGGATTGAAAGCGAAATCTTTGGTATAAATAACATAGTAATTATGAATTTAAAATTTAATTTTCCACATAAAATAAAAAAAATTATAATTAAACATAGGATTAATTTATATTGCGTTGTTTAATAAACTCTTAAACATTGAATCAATAACTTTTAAAAAAATCTCTCATGTTTAGAATAATGTAAATTTTCCAATTCGAATTTTATTTGTTTAAAAAAATTTTAATAAAAGAATGCTAATTAAAATATAGCTTTTAAAATTATTCAAATAAAAATTTTAGAGACAACATCAAATTTTTCACTTTAATCACTGAAATTAATAAAATCAAAGCTGTTTGAGTCTGTGATATGTAAGTGAAATCTTTGTTAATCCTCAACTGCTAATTATTAATGAGATAGTTTCTTGCTATTATAATAATTTAAAGTGTTTAGATTTATAAAATGTAACTGATTAACATATTTAAACATACACTTAAAGACATTCAGAAATATCTAACCTTATTTCCTGAAACTGCAAAGCTCTTGTTTTCTGACATATTCAATAAAAGTTCCCAAAAATTTAATGAAAACAAAATTTATTCAAAAGCGATATATCATTAATACCAAAAACCAGTCAAGCTAACACAAGCCATTAGGATCAAAGTCACAACTAACATTGATTTCACTAGCTTATCTACTCACAACCAGTATACAGACACAGCGAATCAATCTATTCCCTCTTATTTTGAGGTCTCACTTCACGTTTCCAAAGTAAAGTATGCACTTATACACTAAAAATATAGCAATTCATCTACTGGAAACCAACACACAGATCAATCCACCTTGTCCACAATAACAGTACCATTTATATCGAGCAGAAATGAAAAAAACTTAGGGAATAACCTATACATTTGGGGCCTACTGCAAATATTTGGAGCCATACTGTGAATGGACAACTTCTAAAACGACCCAATTAAAAGCCAATCTCTATATCTGCAAAAAAAAATTGCACTTTCCCCACATAAGACTCAACCAACACTAACAATCTCTATCAAAAAGTCTTAAATTATCTATTATCAATAAGTCTTAAAAATTTAATACAGAAAGAAAGTTCTATCTAATGAGAAAGACCAGCAGCTTTGACTCTAAAAAAAATTTAAATTAAGAAAAAACATCTAACTTTCAGATACCCATTAACATTATATCATTAAAAATTTTAAATTACATATAAAACTTGCTTAATTTATACATTACAAGAAAAACTATTGTAATATTAAACTGCTCAGACCCCCTACTATATTGTCAAAAAAAACAAAACAAAAAAAAACAGTCAATCTAATAAAAAAAAATGAGCAATGCCATGTCCAATCAAAAATAACGTTCCAAACTTTTCCCCTGAGCTTCTAATTTGACATCCAATTCTGAACGTAACTTCTATGGTGCCCATATTGGGAAAAACAAGACAGATTCAGCATCCAAAGGAAAAACAAATCCAAAATAAAATTTGGATATCCACAGCCATCTAAGTATCCAAGAATCCTAATTGGGATGGACACATATTTAAATTGGTACAAAACATATATACATCATCTATCAAACATACTGAGATCCATAGGTCGAGTTGACCATCCTCAACCCAAGAATTCCAGCAATCCTAATATCACTAATGCCGAAGCACGCACTTATATCAATTTAAGTTCCAACTACTGTCATTCATTCAACCTTTCGCCTGCACATGAACGTAGATACCAGGGCACTTAAATAAAGACCTTTAACTGAATCAATGTCCTATGAAAAAAACCTGTAATCAGATCATTTGATAATGCTCCAATTTCTTTAAATCAAAAAATTTTACACAAACATACAATATGATATTTCATTTAAAAAGTAACTAAAAAAATCAATTTAAACATTTACATATTTTACTATGAAAGACATTTGCATATTCATTCTCCAGGGTAGAGATGGAAAAATGGATAATAAAAATCCAAAACTGTACCATAATTACCATGAAGACTGACCTTAAAAACTAGTAAAGTTAACACCTCTTCAAGGGTAGTACAGACAAGTTCAAACTACTGAGAGCCAAAAACAGCTTAAAAATATATATGCCTTCAAAAATGGCCTCCCCAGCAGAAAAACTACCCAAAATGATATGCAAATGTATATGTTTATACACTTCAAAAATCATAAATATTCATATTAATAAGGCTTAAACAAAAATATAAAATAATTTAACTTTCTTAAAAATAAATTAAACCTTATAAAATTTTTTTAAAGAACACAGATTTAATTTAATTCTATCAGTACTTTATGACAAGACTTTAGAAATTTAATTTTGCTTATTAAAACTTTATCCATTCAGCAGGTTCATTCATTCGAGTTGCCTGGCCAGGTCTTTTACTTATGCACAACATAAATGAACATCAGGTTCCTGCAATTATAAAAGACTTCTTTAAGCAATAAAGAATTCAAACAGTTTTACACTATTAAATATATTACAAAAATTCCAATACAGAAAAATTCATTAAAAGTTTCCAATACAAAAGCTTAACTTCTATTTTTCTTGAAATACATGTACAATGCCATTGAGTAAAATTAGTTTAAAAATGCATTTGCTAATATATCAGATTATAAGCACATTTCTTTACAAAATTTATGCATAAATTCACATTAATTTTTAAACAAGGCATAAACTTAATTCAATTTAGTCATTACAAAGAAATTATCAACTATTTGTATCAAAAACATTTTCAATAAATCGGAGCAGGTCATTTTTGGTGAGGGGCTTAGTGAAAATATCGGCTAAATTTGCCTTACTTCTCACATAAACTAAGTTAAATTTTTGATAATAAACTAATTCTCGAATAAAAAATAGTTTTATGTCAATGTGTTTAGAACGCGAATTTTCAATTGGAGATTTGACAAAATATATTGCAGCTTGATTGTCAACCTTCAACAAAGGCTTAGACTTTCTGTTTTCTATAAAACCCTTTTCTGAACACTCGTTAAGTATGCGGTCGAACCAGACGAGATTCTTTGCAGCTTCCGTCATAGCCACGAACTCTGACTCCATGGTGGACAGTGTGACACTTTTCTCTTTAAAAGTTCTCCAATCTACTGGAGCAGTGTCTAATAACACTAATTGTCCTCCCATGGAAGTCCGGTCATCTCTATTGGCTGCAAAATCAGCGTCTGTGTATGTAATTAGATCAAGGTTCAGACAATCAAGTTTAAGTTTGTTGTGTTTAGTATGGTTTACATAACCCAAAAGTCTAAGAAGTCCACACCAATGTAACATTCCTGGATTTACCTGAAATTGTGAAAAAATATTAACCGAATAACTAATGTCGGGTCTAGTTTTATTAGCAATATAAGAAAGACAACCAAGGATAATTCTATATGGATATTGAGACATTTCAGATTTTTCATTTTCTGTAACAGGACAGTTAACCTTTGAATAAACAGAACCCCTTGAAATTGGCAAAGAAGAAATTGGTATTTTATATTTCTCAAATTTCTTATACACCTCCTCAATGTATTGTCTTTGATGAATCTCTACAATACCTGTGGATTCATTAAATTGTACTCCAAGAAGTTTTCTCGTTCTGCCTAGAACCTTAATTTCAAAATGTCCATGTATCTTATCCAAAATTTCATTAATTACAATATCTGACACTCCAAAAATAACCATGCCATCCACATACAAAATAAGAAGTACATTTGTTGAAAAAGTATATACACAGTTGCAACTATCCAATTTTACAAAACCTAAATCTGTCAACACCCTGTGGATCTCAAAATACCACTCACGGCCGCTCTGGCACAAACCATATATAGCTCTATCTAATTTGCAAAATAAATTTTCGCTACCCAGAACCTCAACCTTTAGGCTGACTCATGAAAATATCCTCTTTAAGAGGAGCATAGAGGTATGCACTTGTAACATCACACTGCAAGTGGACCCACTTTTTCAACACGACAAGCAGTGAAAAGAAGAAACGTACCACGCTGAAATTTACAACAGGACTAAATGTTTCCTCATATGAAATGCCTTTCTCCTGCTTAAACCCCTGTGCAACCAGGCGGGCCTTGAATTTGGCAATATTTCCCCCCTCATCGTGTTTTAGGGTGAACACCCACCTACAGCCAACTGGTATGGTATTAGCTAGCAATTTAGACAAATGCCGAACTTCCCTTTTTTTCATAACCTCAATTTCTGTTTCCATGGCCTTTGGCCAAAATTCTTTTTCAGGAGATTTAATTGCCTGATAATACGTTTTTGGGATTATCACCGGGTCTAGTCATGCCTGCGTATTATTTGAGCTTGGTGTTGAAGATGGTTTTCCTTAAATTTTACCTGAAAAACTATTTTTACCAGAAAATCAAAATTCTCTTTATTAAAAACATTGATTTTCAACTTGCAATAGTCCTTAGCCTCATTTAATGATCTAATTCTGTCGGTACAGCCCTCCTCAAAATAATAGATATCAGTTCTATTCTCCATAGTACGTGGTGTGGCCCTCCTGATCCAGTTTGGAACTCTTAAACCAGAATCATTTAAATTACCATTACTATCATCATCCGATGAAATCTGCGAGTCTTCCCCCTCGGTATCTGAAGAGCGACTGATAGGACAAGTGGATTGGTCTAATATTTCCCTTTCTTCAACATCACTGTCGTCGTTAAAATTTACACTAGGGAAAAGATCATTGCAGTTATTGAGTTGGTTGAAGCCCAGCACAGCTCTATTGCCAAAACTCTTAAAATTTCCCTTTTCATCAAATGAGACATTTATAGTTTCAATTACCTTGTTCTGATCAGGAAGCCATACATGATAGCCTTTGGTTTTAAAGGCATAACCTATAAGAATTCCTTGTTTGGCCTTTGGCTCAAGTACGTTTCAGGGCGGGAACACTTACGTATGCAAGAGAACCGAATACTTTAAGGTGTTTAGGGATGGTTTGTTACCACTGTACATTTCTATGGGTATTTTTGTCTGTCCTTTCGGACATAAACGATTCCAAACATAAGTAAAATGTGTCATGGCGTCTGGCCAAAATGCAGTGTCTAAACCACTATCCTGTAACAAAGTTCATGCACCATCAGCAACGGTTTGATTGTAGCGTTCAATCTTGCCATTTTGCTGCGGCGTATACACATTTGTAAATTCATGTGCAATGCCTTTATCCAAAAAATAATTATCAAAATCAGAGTTTTTAAATTCTGATCCATTATCCGATCTGAACGATTTAACTCTCAAATTTAAGAAATTTTCTGCACGCTCAATGTGCCTTTTAGTAATGGCAAAGACTTCTGTTTTATCCCTTAATGGATACAAAGCAACTTTATTTGCATAATCATCCATAATTGTAAGGAAGTATCTTTCACCATTTCTACCGCGAATCCTACATGGACCCCACGTGTTGGCAAAAACAAGCTCAAGTGGTTTTTCAGTTCTTTTTCCCTTTTTAGGGTTTAAATGACACTTTTCGAAACTTATTAAGTTTACAGATTTTACATGTGAAATCACTACATTTAACATTTGACAGACCTTTAACACAATTATTTTTGTACATATGTTCAATAATAGATTTACTTATATGGCCTAAACGTCTGTGTAATACTTCAAAATTTTCCCGAGCTTTAGTTACATTTAAATTTTCAAAACTTACTCTCTTATTTTTACTTGTATTCTTAGGATAGACATAATACATGCCATTACGCATAACTGCCTGAAAACGAAACTTATCATGTTTATATACCTTAACTTTACCCCCACGGCCAATGAACCTTACTCCCATTTTGTCCAAACGTGGACCAGATATTAAATTTTTTCTTAATTTTGAAGAATGTAAAACATCATGAAGAGTTATGGTATTTCTACCAAAATTTAACTGCACAGTTCCAGTTCCCTCTACAGGAAAAGTAAGGTCTTTTACAGCCACTGACAAGTGTTGATTCTGTAATGGTTTGTAATCGGTAAACAGTTCTCTGGACATGCAGAAATGATGAGAAGCACCCAAGTCCCATATCCAAATACCTTCAGAATTTACTTCGCCGAGATTAGACTGTATAAAGAAATTACACTTACGTGAATTACTTCTTTGTGGTCTGAAGCCATTCCGAGAACCCTGTCCATTCTTCCAAGAGTTGCTGCCAATGTAGGTTTGTCGATGTTTAGAACGTCCTCTTTTTAGGTTGTCTCTGCTTCTTGACGGCGATCTGGAAATAGGTCGGCTTCTACTAGAAGGAGAAACATATTTTTCATTTCTAAAACAATTAGACTGTGTATGCCCTAAATTACCACAAGTCCAACACTTTATTTTTCTTGAAATTCTTTGTGTTTCGTTACTTTGAATATCAAAATACTCCTTTTCAGAATCAGCTTTACGAAGTCTGAGACGAGTTTCCTCAGTGTTTAGTTCTTGCACTATTTTGGAAAAAACAAAATTATCTTAATCCCATCTCAATATATTATGAACAACCTGATCATATTGAGACTGTAAATACCCAAGAAGCTGCGTATATTTCATCAAAATTTTCATTAAATTCCTGAAGTTGTTTTGTTAAACGCTGAAGGCGTGAAGCAAAAAGACCTATTCTCTCATCCTTTCCCTTACGAGACTATCATTTCTGAAAATACCTCCATGTGTTGTGATCTCGTATCTGGTATATAACTTTCTTTTAGAGTTTTCCAAGCTTCAACAGGACATTTAGTATTTTCAATTAATTTTGGGAAGTCCCTCTCAACATTTAAAAAAATAAATGACAGAGCTACATCAAATCTATGTTTAACCTTTTTAACATCTGCTGCCGTAACATCTGTACTAACTTTTGGAAGCTTTTCCTCTCCTGTAACAATATCCCATAAACCTTGATTTATCAGTAAATACTTCATGTCAGCAGCCCAACACTGGTAATTGGTTGCATTCAATTTATCTATGTAGTTATTTGATTGGGCCATTTCCAAAAGAACTTAAAAAAATGTTCTAAAAAAATTTTCTTCACTCTTCCTGCTTTCTTTCACTTTTTTTTTTTTTTTAAATATTTCTTATCTATACAAAAAAAAAAAAAAAAAAAAAAAACACCAACATCATAATTCAAGCAAAAGCTATTTACTGCACAGCAGGGCATCATCTTCTGGAAAAAAAAATTTCATATAAAACCATCTATCTTAAAAATTTTCTTATAAAAACTTATCTTTCTAAAAATCTTTTAAAACTTCCCTTAAAAATTTCTATCATGTTACTTATCTCTAAAAAAAATTCTATAAAAACAACTCATTCCCTCTTTATCTAGAAGATTCTATCCTGTTTTCCATCATTACTAGTATTACTGCCCCCCCCATCTCATTATCTTATACATCCTATCTATTAATGGAGGCAGTAATTTAAACATTAGGCTATTCAGCTGGGAAAAATAAATGTTTCATCCAGAAATAAAGAAAAGGTACTTCACTTATTCATCATGCAGAAAAAAAGGACATCATTTAATAAATGACTTGTTACTAATCAAATAAAATACTCTCTTTATGGTTGATGGGATTTGCCCATAACCGTTATCAGTTTGAAAAACAAACTGATCTAAAACTAAATTTATTTTGTAGCAGAGTTATTTTAAGCACAGTGTAAAGCACCATATTTGAGTAGTGTTTATTGTAAATTCTAATTCTATTCTTAATAGATATAATTCTGCTTCATGGGAAATAAATAAGCTATTTTGTTTTTGAAACAACATGACAGAAGAAGTTTAAAAACAAACAACTTTTATTCTTCAGAAAAATAACAATCTTGATTAAATAAATGCAAGGAAGCAATCTTGATATATTAAACTTGACATATTTTGCACTTCCATATGAAAAAGACAATATTCAAAATATAAATACATTTCCAGTGAGTATCAAATCAATAAATCTTCTGACTCAGCACAGTATCAAAATAAAACAGAAAAAAAAAGCTATCTGCTTGTTGTTTCATTTAATCATAGTGTCAAACCACAAAATCATATCTCATCTCACTCCCAGATAAAACAAACAACCTTTCCCCACCTTCATCAGACTGCTAGCCACAGAATAAACATCAATAGAAAACAGGAAGTCAACGCCCTCTTCAGTTAACAGCTGAGAAATATGAATATCAATTAACTTCCCGCATGCGTATGACATCATCATCCAAGTGAAAAGTGAAAGCATATGTTTATCAAAGTAGGGAGAATGATGCTTGCAATTTATATCACAGGCAAAAAGGTAAACAAGTTTAAGTTGATTCAAAACAGTTTATTTAAGAAGTTTTGAATGAAATATAAAAGAATTTTAAAGATAGGTAAGTTTAACAATAAATATATTTAAAAAGTGATTGAAGTAATAAATATCTTTTAATGTAAATTTTTATTAAATTAAACTTTAGGAAGTGTTGAGAACTTTAAATAACTTAAGGAGGTTTTTAAACCTGATACTTCGAGTCAATTAAAAAAACACTTTTGTATTCTGTATATTCGCCTTCGCGCTTTTGTATATTCGTCTTCCGTGCCGTGCTTTTGTATATTCGTTTTCTGCGGTGTTTTGTTTTTCAAGTAGACGACAAACCAGAGATCAAATGCACATGTGCCCATTTTGTGGCTCCCGTATGCGGCAACAACCGTTCCCCACGTAAACATCTCCACAGTCGCCGGGAAAACGTGTTCTCTGTTAGAAAAGTGCAACCCTAGTCTTGTCACTGTACATTATATATTCCTATTTAACATTTCCTTTTGATTAAACCTATAGAACCCACTTACCTTTATTTAAAACAGCTTACTTATTCTTTTTACCTCGTTAAGTTTTTTAAAGTTATGTATTATATTCTAAGTAAATCTGTAAATCTAATGAATAATTTAATTCAATTAAAATAAGTTTCCTGTATTTACCTGTTGAAATAGTTTTCCAGCTAACTGCATTCTCTTAAATTGACTCCGTCCATTTCGAAATACATTTGTTTATGTCCGTATCGTGATATCTTTCTTTTCCCTCTTTGACTTCAAAGTTGTTTTCCTGCCTCTACTAGAGGGCGTAAGCGGTTCGATACGATCGTGATTTGCTTTGCAAATCCGATGTCGTCACTCTGAAACTTCTAGAAGCATGCTGTCAAAGCCGCGAGAGGGCGTTGTTTAGCGATTCATGGAAGTCTACTTTTCGTTCGCCCGAGACAGATATATGCTCAGACTTTTAAGCGTTCGGGGCACTTCACTTGTTTTAGTCAAGAGGATGTGAGCAGTCTTAAGTGAAATCTCCCTTTTGCCGGTTTCTGTATTTATCGTCCGTGCATTGGTTTTTTTTTAACTAAGTTATCGGCTATGATTTAGTATATCTCTTCGAGTTTTGCTGCTGATATAAGGTCTACAGTGTAAGGAGTGTTAAGTTGTTTCAGTAATGACTTTTCCCAAATGTGTTAATCGAATCGAAAACTGGATTCGTATGGAACTTAAGTGAAGAATCAGCTTCCACTTCGTCGGGTATATTATTAAGATGTCGTAACGCTGGTACTTTGTTTTTCTACATTTTTGCAGTGTACATACAAATTTACAGTGTAGCCATAAGCAATTTTGTGATACTTTAATTTTGCTGCCAAAAACTGCAATGGGACACGAATACCTTTTGACACCAGAAACTGGTGTTTACATGGAGCTCCAGATGATCCTACATAGCAGATGCAGAAAGAAGTTGCTGTTTAAATTTGTTTGAAAACGTTAGTTTGGACTTCAAGCTGTGTGTATAGGCGATTGTATCAAGTCCATTCAGCTTTACTTCTGAAAAATATTTTTTTACTCTTTTTACCTCTTCCATTTATTACATCAGTTATTTTCGTTAGGTAGTAATCATCAAATTAGAAGTGAGAAAATGAAATAGTTGTAAAATATTGAACAACTTCAATATTTGATATATTTTGTCGTTCAGTATCCTAAATGTTGCTTTACAATAATTGTTAGTATTATTCCCTCTCATTAAATTGCCTCTGTAACACAGAGTCCATTCACCCGCTCGTTTTTGCAGATTCTCAAAGTAATTTTGCATTTGTTTCTACTGAAAGCAAGTTTGATTTGAAATAACAATGTTTTCCTCAAATTGTTCAATATCTTTCAAATACAGGCATTTTTGGAACAGTCTATATAATTTTTTTCTATCTTCAGGCTTTATATTATTTCTTTCAAGACATAAATATCACATAACATTTTGCAAGACATGAAAAATGCACAGAAATAACTTTGTTGGAAAGATTCTTCTTATGCTATTTCTAAGGGCTGTACAGTCATCTGTTATAACAACAGATGCATACTTTTGCCCATAGAAAGAAGATTCTGGAAACAACATCATGAGTAATTCCAATCCTTGCATTATGTTTTCTTCAGATTCTGAATACGTTATGAACATTCCAAGTAGTAGTACTCCAATTGGACTTAAACACATTATAAAAAATACTCTGCTATTGTGGCAATCTGTATTTCCTGAAGAATCAATAAAATTAACATCTTTAGAGGTTTCCAACATTATAAGGGCCCTTTTCATCAACGGTGAACAAAATGCAACACAAAATCAAATTTCACTTCTTTTGGATGCAGCACATCTTTCACCTCACTCAGCATTGTATTCTTCAATAAAGTTTTCCATAGCGGTTATCATACCTTCTCCATCAGGATCACCATACTCTTTTTTAAAAATCTTATAATATATAGGGGAGATGGGGGCACATATGAACAGGGGGCAGATGTGAACATCGCAATTTTCCCATAGTTATTATAAGTTTTTTTATTTGAAAAAAATTACTAAAGATGATAGCACCTGTAGACATATGGGAAAAAATTTTTGAAGCTCTTTGACGTTTTGTTTGTCCTCTGTAGCCAAAACACTGTTTTTAGATCTCAAAAGTAAAATCTTTGTTCCAGGTTGATAAGCGAATAACTTTATTTATTTATTCATTTATTTGAATCTGAGTGTTTTAACATATACTATGAATACTAATACATATTTTTGACTAAGTTCTTTTTCTTCTAAAATTGAGAAATGTTAATGATTTATCAATTTACCAGACGCAGCAATCTGGGGCACTTGTGAACAGACTAGTTGGGGCAGATATGAACAGTACATAAGTACCCAAATAATCATTCTGTGATTCTGTTCATTTCAGTTAACTTCATGAGCAATAATGTCAGATCCAATGTGTATAATTTTCCTGAAATAGACGACATTTCCGTCATACAAAGTTGATTTTGTATTGAAACTTCCACAAACACATCTGTCAGCAAGTACATAAAGAGCAACAAGCTTGTTTACATTCAATTGTAATTTAAATAAATTTAATATTTTCTAAAATGCAATAAATGTTATGTATTATTTTACTAAACGATTTACAACAATATTTTTTATGCATTGTTAATGCGAACAACTTTGCAAATTTTTCTATTATATTTGTTCTAAACTTGCAATGATGGTTTACTTCCATCTCTAAAACAGTTATGCATATGATTCTTTGAATGGCGATAGATATCAGTAATATTTTAAGAAAGTAAAAATTTTAAACCAACAACTACCGTAAAACACGATTATAAGCTTTCCTCCCCTCTTTCAAAAGCAAAAGAAGTTGGGGGGGGGGGGGGGGAAGTATAGTCGAGATTTTTTTAAATCCTTAAAAAGCCCTTCTTTATCTATAATTTACAAGTAAATAAGGCAAATACAAGAGTGAGACTCTTTCGTATTTCGGCAGATTTCCGATAAATAGTATGTAAATGCCCCCTCTTTAAAAGTTTCCCCTAACAAAAAGCCCTAAGCAAAATTTAAAAGTTTTTAATTTCTTTTTTTTAAATTGCTTCGTTATTATTTTATTTAACTGTAACAATACTGTATGAATCATCTAAGCCTCCGCCCCCCTCCTCCATAAATATACTTATTTTCATTTTTTTCAGTTTTGCTTAAACATATCATACAGAAACTAGAGAAATATTTAGATATATTTTTCTTTATGGTGAATTTAACGGGTAATATAACTAATGATTACGATGACAAATGAATAACAGAAAAAAAAGCATGTCAAAGGATATTTTTTCCTTTTATTCACATGTGCCCCACGTGTGTTCACAACTACCCCGCTGATGGGGCACATGTGAACAATTTTTTGAATTTATAAAACTATCAAACAATGTAAGAAGAACTATGCTGGTGATTTCAAAAAAATTACCATGTGTAAAAGAAAGTTCTGTTTACTATATTGAGTAGTTTTTGTTTATAGAAATTAATCCAGTTATGAGAAAAAGGTTTATTTATGCGAACTGTTCACATGTGCCCCCATCTCCCCTATCATATATTCTGTGTTGTAGATAGTTTAAAGTATTCATACCCATGTTTTGCCTTTAAATCAAATTTATAAGTTTGTAAAGCTGATGATGGAGAAAGATTCTTTTTAAATAAATCTTCAAAAATTTACTTAATATATATATGTAGATATATATAACAGTGGAGCATGGCTAACAGAAAAGTACCAAAGATTTTTATGCAAATCCTATTATGTCATTTCTTTTTAATAGAGAAGTTTTTAAAAATCATTCTCATGAATGATGCCAAAGAGTGCACCATTTAAAGAAAATATCGTAGAAAGATGTGTAAAAATAATTCATTGAAAATATTTTTTTTTAAATGATCAATTTTATTAAAATAATTTAAACCAACTGCAAATGTTATAAGATTTCTCAAGTAGCAATGTTCATTTATATAAATTTCAATGTATACATTTCGATATTAACATATAAAAATTCACATATAAATTTAGAGTCAAAGCAATTCAATTTTTATATGAACGCAGCGGACAAAGTATTATATATCTTTTTAAAAAGTTGCAGGTTGTGGATTTATAAAAATGTCCATGAAATATTATGTCACTTTGTATCGTGCACATTAAATAAAAATTTGTAAAATAAAAAAAATAAACAGCATAGTTCAAAACAAATTATTTAATGTTTGACTAAAGACTAGTCTTTAACCATATGATGCATTAAAAAATTACATGATCAATAAAATAATCATTATATTATAAAATGCATAAAAAATAAAAAATTACATTTTAGATGAACTGACTGCATTTTTTTCTTTTTGGTACTTTCGATAAAGCTTGGGCCAGTATTGAATTTGGGCAGGCTTTCAAAAGCTTCTCTAAGCTTTTTGACGTGTTGACCTTCTGCACATCTTCTTCTTGGCATTCAACGTGACAAAAGTCCGAAACTGGAACTGACATGTATAACTCATTTACAATTCTTGCTTTCCCAGAGGCACTTTACATCCGTTGATAACAGCATCTAAATTTCATTTACCATAACATCCTGTCAATCCTTCCCCCCAAACAAAGAAAAATCGTAGAACAATCAGGAGAGGGGGCGCTTGCACGGGATTAATAGAATAGTTATTAATACGTATGGGTGGTGTGGGGGGGGGGAAATGCTAATAATTATAAAAAGTTTACAATTAAAATTGCAATGACTGAGGTAATTTAGGGAAATAGATTTGAAAAACAAAATATCTGATACGTATAAAAAAAGAGAGGAAGGGAATTCAATTTTCACTCTGATTCTTCAGAAAATATTACATTGAAGTTTTACACATTACTGATTTAATTTTTGTTAATAATAATAATGATGTATATAACTAAGCAAATAAATTACATTGATTAAAAAAATATATCACCCATGCAAAATATAGGACAATAATTCTGTAACGATGTAACAAATTAAAACTTAACTGTTATGTAATCACAAATCACAGACAATTTAGATAATCACAAATCTATAGTAAATGCTAAAACATGAAGTTTGATTTCAGTTGTTTTTTTGTAGCCCCGAATGTGATAACAAAATCGGAATTTAAAAGCCTTTCAGCTTCTTTTAAATTTCTAAATTTGGACACTATGTTCGCATAATTAATAATATTAAGCAAACTTAAATTATTCGCCATAATAAAATTGCTAATAACTTAACAAAATAATATAAACATGCACCCAATACAAGTAACCTTAAGGTGGATTTGGTTTGTTTTTCTGAAGCCAGAATTTTTACAGCGCCCCCTATATTTGGATTTATGCGCCAATATGCATTTTTGCTATTTAAGATTAAAAAATAAAAGAGAACTATTTTTCAAGGCGGAATGTTAGATTCTCTACCTTTCACAATGCTGCCAAGTTGAGGTGAAATAGAGTGTAGACATGAAAAACTTCTGTCTGTGTCTGGACAATAGACTGTGTAACGACGTTGAATCTTGAAATAAATGACAGTCTTTACAGCCTAATATCACATACTATGACTCAATTTGGTGATGACTATGAATTTATATTAATAATTTATAATTAGATTACAAAATATGTCAAATTTGTCAATTTTTTTAAGCATTCAAAATTTGGTAGCGACCCTTAAAACTTGTTTTAATATTTTGAATTTTTGTGGAAGTCTTTATTTTATACATAGAACAAAATAAGAGGCTGCCCCATACAAAATTTAAATTTTTAATCTTTAAGGACCACCCTATCATAGCTACTGAAAAAAATTATTTCACCAAAGACACCATTAGTCTTCATAAAGGTCGGCTTTTCTAAACTGGAGAATAATGCGGATTCTGAGGACGAAGAAGATGTGGCTTTAGCAGACTAAAAGAGAGATGGAAAGATGGATATTAAGGTTCGTGGAAATGTCCAAGAAAATGTTACTTTCTCCTATTTTTCTGGAAGTGGATGACAATCTCACTATTGCACAGTATCCTACTGATAGTGATATTTTAAGCAGTGTTATGATATGAACAATGATAGTGAGAGTGACAACGAGCACAAAAATGTGCAACAAGAGAAATAAAACTATCATGCAGTGAAATGATGAGTTCCTTTGATCTTATAAGGAGAGGGCTTCAAATGGAGGAAAATGTTCCCGATACAATTTTTCATTCCTTGCTAAAGTGTGAACATTTTTACGAGAATGTAACAATTTTGGAATCAAAACAGCAAAAAAATACAGATTTCTTCATCTAAAATTAAGTTTTCCTTATGGTTATTTTTACTATGCTTTCAAATAAATATGTCTTCTCTTTTTTGAAACTTTTTAAATAATTAAGAAGTACAATATTAAATTAATATTTATAGTTAAACATTTCAAATTCTTAATTAAATACCTCAAAAATAATTTTTGTTCAGAATTTTCACATTAAATAGGAATTTTTACTTCTGTATAATAGATTTTTTACTGGAACAATGGATTTCATTTCGTTATACAGAAACTTGACTGTATTTTTAAAAACAATTTAATCTCTCTTTCTCGGGTCGGATTTATGTGTTGGTAAAAAAATTGGCAAATATTGATTGATACTATTATTACTTGATTATTACTATTTTTGTTGTCAGCCGTTCACAGGTGATAAATTGCCAAATAGCCCTTCGTTTTCATTAATATTTCAGAATCCCCCCCCCCCCCCCCACACTTTCAACAGGCTGGCTTTAAAAACAAAACAAAAGTGCCTTTAAAGAATATGAAAAGAGCTTTTAAGAATATAGAACTTGCCCTTTACTCACTAGAAGCACCCTGTTCTTTTTTAAACATGGAAGAAACTTTGATTTTGGATCTATTTTATTTAAGATATAAACCCATAATTCATTATAATTAAACTAAAATAAATAATAAATGAAACAAACTAGCTTATTTTACTTTGTCATCAAAGTATTATTTACAGATACGAAGAATAAGTTTCTTTCGAAAGAATTTGCACATGGCTAAACTAAAAGTACCAAGATTTTTTTTAATAATGAAAAACTTTTTCTCTAAGAAGCAGGGCCCAATTTTGGCATTGGCTTGGACCAAGAATGTAAATGAAGTTTTAAAAACGTTTTAAGTATTTTAAATTTTGGGGAAAAAATGAGTAAATATTTAAATGCAGAAGTAAGCAAAAACATTGAAGTAGTCTCTATAGAAAGTACAGTGAAACCCCGATAATTCAGATTAATTGAGACCAGACCTTATCCGGATTATCGAAAATCTGGATTATCCGGAGAATGAGAAAAAATGAACTTAAATAAAGCATACTTACAGAAAATCACCTTTTATATTAAACATTTACAGACAGTAAAAATGTTTACTTTGTAATTATAAAATTCGTAATCTTTTGCTGTGCCAGTCGGTCATGCATCCGCTTGAGCATAAATAGTTCGTTGTGTGTAATCTCCACCTGACGTTCAAAATAAACCATTAATTGTTCTAAATGAGACTTTGCTTCATTATGGCTAATAACTTTTGGTTGATCATCATTGATAATGGTGTTTTCATCTGTATCATTTTCTTCAGTTGTGCACAAAGCGATTATTTCATCATTTGTAAGTGAGGCGTAACCTTCATTATTTTCTTCTTCCAACCAATTGCTAATGTTGCTGATATCAACATCTGAGTAGAGATGTTGTTTCCAGAAAATTTGAATTGGTGGAAAAAAAAACGTTTTTTTCTGGAAAAATTTATTTCCCATGAATGTTTCTTAAAAATTTCAAAATGCCAACTTTGACCAAATTGTCTAAAATAGGGATGCACAACCTGTGGCCCACGATGGATTAAGGTGGGGCCCGCGAATTTCGTCAATTTATAACTGGAAAAAATTGCAATTTTTGTCGATAGGTCACAGGAAAATATTGTGAATTTTTTGTCAATTTGCCGCGGCAAAAATTGAAAATTTCGTCAGTCAGTTAAGAATCGTGAATTTCATTATCGGGTGCAGAAAAATAGCGAATTTTGTCGCTTAGCCGCTGAAAAATCGGTTCAGCGGGCCCGAAAAAATCGTGAATTTTGTTGATGATACGCGGAAAAATTGCAAATTTTGTTGTTCGGCTGCAGAAAAATCGTGTTTCGTCAATTTGTCACAGGAAAAAATTGCAAATTTCATCAGTGAGTTAAGAATCACGAATTTCGTTGATTGGGTGCGGAAAACTCGCACATTTTGTCGATTAGGAGCGGAAAATCGCGTGTTTCGTCTATTTATCGCGAGTTTCGTCAATGTGCCGTGGGAAAATTTGCATATTCATTCAGTAAGTTAAGAATCGCAAATTTTGTTGATCAGGCATGCAAAATCACAAATTTCGTCGATCAGGCACGCAAAATTGCAAATTTCGTCGATCATGTGCGAAAAAATCGCAAATTTCGTTGATCGGGCAATGAAAAATCGCGAGTGTTGTCGATCGGGCTCTGAAAAATAGCGAATTTATTTCGTCGGCACGAAAAATCACGAATTTTCTCGATGAAAAATTAAAAATTTCAGTGATATGCTGAGGAAAAATCGTGAGTTTCGTTGATCGAGCTCCGAAAATTTGTGAATTTCATTGGTCGTGCACAAAAAAATTGCGAATTTAGTCTATTGGACTACGAACAATTGTGAATTTCATTAGTTTTGCACAAAAAAATCGCGAATTTCGTCGATCAGGCACGAAAAGTTAGCAAATTTGGTTGAGCCTGTGCAGAAAAATTGCGAATTTTGTGGATCAGGTGCAGAAAAATCGCGAATTTTGTCGACCAACTTCCAAAAAATTGCGAATTTCATTGATCAGGCATGGAAAAAATCACACATTTCGTTGATCTGCTCCTCTTCCCCCCCCCCCCCCCATTCATTCATAAAGTTCACATTTTTTTCAACACTACCCACTTTCATGGCTATGTTTTTTAGCACTTTTGATAAAACAAAATTTACTCCGCCGAATAAAGTCAAAGAATCTTATCACCTCTTTGTAAGTAATCCTAGCTATATCTCTGTTATATATACAAACTTAAACTGTTGGTATATTTTTGCCAATTGAATTGGATATGTTGACTGGGTAGGAGAACCTAGAGGGGTAAAACTCCCCTCCCCTCCTCTGAAACCATATTTTTTATCTGATTATGGCCACAGATCACCTCTTTGAAATAGAATTCTCTTCTGTGTTACTGAAGTGGCCTTCGACAACCCATTTTTTTGTAAGTGGCCCTTCTCTTTAAAAGATTCTGCACCCCTAGTCTAAAAGGTATGCTTTTACCAAAAAATGGAAAGAAACTTCTTTGGATTTTAGAACAGCCTTTAAAAAAATAATGCACACCGCAATCAGATTGATTTTCAGCAACATTTGTATGAAAATTTCACATTCTAAATTATTAAAATTTATTCTTATTAACCCCTTGAAGGAGACCGGTATATTATATATACCACTTAATTTTAATTCCCAAATGTGACACTGGCACCAGAATTTAGGAATTAAATTCTGCTTTTATTAACATTAACTTTCTAGTTAGAAGTCGCATGACTCTCATCAACTTTATAAGACTGATGACTAATCTTTTCTATATTCTTATGTCCTCTGATTTCTGCAGCTGCTCATAAACAAGTTCAGATGCGAATGGCGTCAGAAAATTTGAATACTCCTGCATGACAGATATTTTAAAATAGGGAGCTGTAGGAGAATGCGTTACTTCTCTAATGTGTCTGAACCACTCTACTCTGAAATTATAAATTGTGGAATGTATATTTCTGATGACCTGTTCAAGACTATCAAGATTTTCCACCGCAATCACTTAGCTTTTCCGTTACACGTTTTAAAAATTTATGAAAAGTCTTCAAAAATACCTTAGAGTCGATGTGCACTCTTGCCGTCACACTCTTCTCAATTTGTTCCATTTTTTCGTGGAGATGTTATAAACATCTATGTTTATGCGTTCCATTTTTTTCAGCAGCTCTATATATTGCAACTTAGTTGAAACAGTAAATAGGTTCAAGAAAAGATGAAAGATTTTATCTTGATTGACTGGTGCATTATTTAACTCAACCAAGTCTTTTTGAAATTCTTCTAAGCAAAGAAAGAAAGATGTTCAGAACATTTGTGGAAAGAAATCATCCACTTTGTTGATGATATTTTGTAGATCCGTTAAGATGACTATTGTATTCGCCAATTGTTTATTACGTTTTTTAAATATACTGATAGTCCAGATAAGTCCCATCAAGTTTCCACTTTTAATTAGTCCTATAAACACAATGTTGCACTGTCCATTACAATCCATGCCTATAAACAAAGCTAAGAATCTGTCCAGTTTCGGAATGTAAGGGGAAATGCTGATCATTAGATATCGAGGATGATTTTTCAAAAACTTTCTCCATGAGCTGATCTTGTAAAAAGAAATTGGTGTAATGGGTATCATCAACATACACTTCAGAAATAAACTGAAGTTCAGCCAATAAATCTGAATAATATAGTTCACATGTTTTGCAAGCTGTAGCATTTAATGGGTAATTAAAAGTTCCATCAAAGTCAATCATTGCATCAGAAGTATTGTTAGTTTCCATGCTCAACTGGGACAGCAGGACAGATTTTGAATGCCTGAAAAGAATTAAATGTAGTTATCTAACTGTAAAAGGCAGTATATTCATAACAGTTTTCAGTTCATATATTTAATCAGAAATGTCAACAATTACAAATTCTCTGTGATAGTTAAGGTTTCTTTTCCATAAAATTAAAAATATTCTGCATTAGTACTAAAGAATTTGAATCATCTGACATTATTGATATAATTACTGAAAAGTTGGAAAGAAGTTGCTGAAAATGTTGACATCTCTGGATTCGATAATTGTAAAATATTCAAATATTAAACTTTCATAGATAACACAAAATTTCGTTTCGTACATTAAGGGGCTACTTCAGTCACGCGAAGAGTCCTGCTAGCTAATGCTATGGAAAAAATTTATAAAGATATCTCGTTTTCATCTCAATATTTTTTTAATGATTTTTTTCTTCTTTTGCATTGGACAGCTAAGGTCGATCTGTATAAAGCCCATTTTTTACTTTTACGATTTTGATTGCAGAATATTTTTTATAAGGATGTTTTCACTTTCGAAAGGTTCCAAAAAATGAAAACGTCTTCGTGAAAAATACCTGTAAACAAAATCGAAAAAGTAAAAAACTGTCTTTGTACAGATCAAAGCTATGCAATGCAAAAAACTTTTCCCCCACAATATTTTAAATATATGACGTTGAACGTCAAGAAAACTGAAAAGAAGCAGATGAAAAAGAAAGTTATCCTCGTAAAAATGTTTTTGTTTTGTGCAACCAATAATGCTTTTGGAACAAGATAAATTCAAGTATCTATAACTCATTCTAAACTGTTACAACTAATCGATCTATTCTTCAAATTCGGTTCAAGAGAAGGGGGGGATGTTGTCTTTCTTTGCTAGATTCTGTCGTTGTTTTTCTTTAACATGGAAGGTAACTTTGGGATTCACTGAGTGAGCCAAAGGAGGGTGATTTTGTCGTACAGTTTGTACAGTGGTAGAATTAAGCTCATGCAAAGTGCTCTGAATTGCCGTAACCATTTTCTTCCAGAAGCGAGGAGGCTTGTTCAATGAAGTTGCTGCATTGTGAAGCTTGTTCAACTAATAATGACTGAAATAATTGATACACGTTATTTGTGAAATGCTGCAACATTTCTTGGAGGCCTGTTTGAGAAATAGCATCAGAGGAGGGTGAATTTTTTACTTTAGAAGCATACGAATTCTCTTGCCGTTCTGCCGTATGGAACTGTCGACGAGCTTCAGTGGTAGATAGGTGACACTTGCACTTTAATTTTTAGATGCGGGTCTCTTTTTCGTAAACAGGGCAGGTTATATCGACGACCCTATGTTCTCCTTAGCAATTGGAACATTTTAGTACTGGGACTTGATAAGCTCCCTCATGCGATTCGCTGCAGTTACGACAAATATTTTGTGACTGGCACGACTTAGTACCATGGTTGTAGTGCCAATAATTAAGACAGGGACGAGGGCGGTCAATGAACAAGGCTAGTTTGTGGATTTGATAATAAATCTTTACTTCCCGGGGGGAGTTGAGTGCCTAATATCGTGACTAGAACTGTGGTAGTAGGAACGGAGCTGCCTTGATTCTTCCTCATGAACCGTTGTTTTTCAAGTACGTGAACATCATTGAATATAAGCTCATCTGCAATTTCTTCGCAAGAGACATCAACTGGCATACCATAGAGAAGAAACCAAGTCGTAATACTTTTGAATTGGATACGAGGATTCACAGGATTATTAGCTATCGATGTCAGCTGTAACACCTGAAACGCCGTATCGACAGACTGCGTGAGGAGATACATCCTCCATTGTTTTGTTGTCTTTATACTATCAATAGCCGTGTGGTTTGTAATCTGCTTCTTCATATCTGCTTTTAAAAGCTTTGAGTGGATAAGGGCAAAAGCTCCCGTTTGTCCTTCGATTAATAGGGTGATGACGCCATTACTGGAAAGTGTAGAAAAATGGACTAAGTCCACTGGACAGACCCCAAAGCACCTTTTTCTCCCAAAAAAGCAGGAAAATGGGAGGAGAAAAACAATAAATTAGGAAAAAATAGGAATACAAATATTGAAACGAATAATAATAAAAAATAAATAAATAAAATCTAAGATAATTTATTGAAATGTTGTGTCAAATACACAATTACTGTTATACATTTTTCTTTTGTTAATTTACAAATAAAAGAAAGGAATAATGGCAGTAAAAGCTAAATTTTTAAATTGATTGTTGTATTTTATGCAACTTTACTTGTGCTGAAGAAAGTTCTTTGGTAATTTTTTGAATATTATTGGTACTAGTCTCTTACTTTCGACACAGTTCTCACTTTCATGAAATCCTTTACTTTTATTGCTTCTCGTAACACATCATTGTTTTCAGATAAGCCTTTATTAGCCGAGTTTAATTCTTCTTGCAAAAAATCTCCTTTTTCTATTTGTTTTTCTAAAATTTCCAATCTTTTCTTTCTCTGTTCATTTTGCAGTTTTCGTGTTCCTCAGATTCCTTTTCTTTTTTTCTTCAAATAAATCAACACAGAACTCACATTATCTAAAGGCAGTTTGCCTAATGCTTTTGCAAAGCAGTTATGCCCTTTATGCAGAATGCATATACCTATGTCCCCCAACTCTTTTGATCCTAATTTTACAAGTTATTCATTTACTTTTTTTGCAATCAATAAATTAGTATTTGGAAGACCATGTCGGAAGAGCGACTGGACCAACTAATGCTATTAACTTGTGAAACAGACGTAACTGACATGTTGGATTTAGACAGTGTAGCTGGAAAATGGGCTATTTTGAAGGATAGGCGGGTGATAATTTAAAAATGTAGAACGATAATTTTTAATCTCTTATACTAATATATATACAGTACACTCCCTCTAATCTGCACAGGTCGGGACGAAGGGTTTTGCGGATTATAGAATTTTGCAGATTATAGATCATTCCTTTGTTTACATTCGAATATTCGGAATTTATCAACAAATATAGTAATCATACTGCAAATAAATAACACAGAAATAAAAGAAAATGCTTTTTTATATATAAAAAGCTATATTCAATATTAGGAATACATTTAAATGATATAATAATACAAAATTAATGAAAAACATTTATATTTATTTTTAAATCTATCAAACATCAAAGTGATATGATTTGCTTTATATTTTTTAATTTATGCTATGCAGTTTATTCTTGAAGCCTTTTAATAGTTTATTTTTCTAAAAAACTAAGATATTTATCCTCAAGAGCTAATCCCTCTTTGGAAGAAATTTTATCTTTTATATAGCCAGCGAATGTGTTCAGAATATAGCAGTCTAATAGTTATTTATAAGATAAGATACATAAAACATTTCAGTCTAATGAATGCAGGAATGCATTAAAAATTTCGTAATAAATTCATCAGGCAGTAACTTTTATTATGGTCAAAGTGTACATTATTTTGCTTTAAAAAAAAAAAAGGAGATTTTAACTGTTTGTTTACATCCGAAATGTAGTGCAGATTATAGGCATTTGTGGATTATAGAGTTGCGGATTAGAGGTGGTGGACTGTATATATCTTATTTTTAGTAAGCAAGATTTGTCTTTTTAATGTATTTTAAAATTTATACACTTACATTACACAACAGCATCAACATTCTTAAATTGTTACTTATGAGAATTGGTTAATGTACGGTACATCCATACACATTTCCTTTTAAATCATAATCTGTGCTTAATTATTCTTGATTTCATCTTTTATTTGGCTATTTTCTACTTCTTTTTATTGACTTATTTCTTATAGACCATGCAGATTTTAACTGTTAATATTTTCTTTGTCTTATTGACTGGTTTTATATTTATTAGCACATTGCTTTCTTTCCATTATATTAACCTTGCTACTTTTACAGATTTTACTTGCATTTTTAGTCAAGATATTTTGACTCTTTTAACCCAGGAGAACTCGCGCTCCTTTCAGTCACACGAGAGCTGGCGACGGGCTTCGTAGGCCCGGAGCGGATTTTTGTTTAAGAAACCGGTAAAATGAATTTTACTAAGAATAAATCATTTGTATTCTCAACGTAGCATTATAAATTGATAAATAAAAAATAAAATATTTTTTAAACAAAGTTTTAAAAAGTTTAATGATATATTTATTGATAAATATTAAAGTTTAAAAAAACAGATTTTTTAAGTTATGCATGCAATTAATATTAAATTATGAACAATTAAAAGATCTTGAAGTATTTTTCCAATTAATAACATTTATTACAATTACTACAATTAAAATAAAACTTACATTTCACTGGCATATTCTGCAAATAACACGCTATGCTCACCGCATACATTTTTCGAACATTTAGCACCAGAACTTTGGGATTTTCTATCAATTTTGCTGGGACAGATGTACCACCTTTTTCTTGAAGATTTTTGTTTTTTGCCGGTGGTGCTTCAGAGTTTTCTTTGCGGCTACTATCTAATTTATCACTTAATTCGCATGAAGTGTTGGCTGCAAACTTCTTTTTTCCACATGCTCTTTCAGAAGCTCTAACGCCAGATCTTTCAAAAATAAACTTCTTTTACTGTATTGGAGCTGCGGTGATTTCGCAGATAATAGTAATATCCGTGCATTTATGGCTGCAGTATTCAAAATACTGAAAAACACTGTCATCGGCCATCTGTTCCTAATTCTCGCAGTAGAATATGTGGCTGACATTTCATCTACTACATCTACAGCTCACTTCGTCAGATTATAAAACATTATTATCTCTGGTTTCTTGGCTTCTGCAGTTGAAACATCAATAGCACCATCATTATGCATAGTCGACAAAAGTACCACACATTTATTTTTGGGGGGTACGTAGGATACCAAAGTCATATTCTTCTGGAATCCAAATAACGAGGAATACACTTCTCATTTCTTTCCAGAAATGAATTCTTCTGGTAGTTCTCTTTTATTTTTCCTGACAGTTCCAACAAATGTAATTTTCTTTTGGAGGAGATCTTTAGCTAATGCATAACTGGTATACCAATTGTCAACTGTGAAATTACGTCCAGAGTTGTAAATTGGTTCCACTAACCTCTTGACAATTTTATCTGGAGCATTTTCTACTTTATACGGACCTTCCTGTTGAGCCCCTGCATAAATTTCCAGATTCCAAGTATAAAATGTCCTACAATCGACTAAAGCAAATATTTTTAGTCCATATTTTGCAGGCTTACTTGGGATATATTGACGAAAGGAACATTTACCTCTAAAAGGTTCTAACTTTTGATCTATAGTCACAAATTCTCAGAGACTATATACATGTTGACAATTCGTAACGAATTTTTCAAAAATAGATCTTATGGGAGCCAATTTATCCAGTTCTCTTCTAGAAGGACGATCAGTTATGTCATCGAATCTTATGCATCTCATAAGTAATAAAAAGCGATTATATGACATAATTTGATTGAAAATGTCAAGCCCTGTGCCATCGGTATTCCAAATATCACGGACATTTACATGTGAGGATTTGTTAATACCCCCTAAATAAAGAAGGCCAATAAATGCTCGTATTTCTGTGATATTTGTCTGACGAGCATATCTTTCTCTTTGAAAATTGCCTGCGATGGATTTTATATAAATATTTGTGCATTCCACTATACTCGTTGTTATTGTTTCACCAAAAAGCAATTACCAAGAATCCATAGGGCAGGATGCGTTCCTTGCATTGCCAACATTCCCGGGCAATTTTGACACAATATTGTGAGCAGGGGTTCTGACATTTCGTCTTGGTTCTTTTTTATTCCATTTTGTTATTTTATCTTTTCCAATAAATAGTCAACGGATTCAATAATATCCGAGTCACTACATGAATCTAAATCCTCTTCTGAACTTGACTGATGATCACTATATTTTTCTATGTCATCTGCTTCTTTAGAGTCCTCATCAGTTGAAACCTCAGCTAACAAGGTCTCCAATCTCTTCATTTCATCCTTATATGTTAAATAGTGATGCATTTTACAACCTTTTCTTTCACTATCCCAAATGAAAAACGCTAGTGCTCGCTCCGGGCCTCCGAGGCCCGAACTCCAATTTTCCCAGAAAAGGGGGGGGGGGTCCGAAATACCTCAAATGCCTATTGTCAGTAAGTAGGTGACCTTCAACGCAGCTATCGTGAAACCCGTCCATTTTCGTTGAAGGGGTGATTTCGCTGCAGTGTAGTTTAGTTATCGCCGGGCCTGAGAGGCCCGATGCGAGTCCTCACGGGTTAATATGTGATTTTAATCATATCATATCATATCACTAGTGTTTCACGTTTTGCTGCTTTTCTTATCATATTTTTATGACCATATTTTAACTTTTTAAAACATTGTTTTTGTGTTTTAACCATGTCTTGGCGCAGCATGTCCCTAAAGGGACTTTGTGCCATAAAAATTCAATCAACCAACCAACCTTTTAAATCATAAGCAGAATCCTAATTAATAACAGGATTCTCAACTCTACTTATATAGTAAAATAATTTTTAAAAATTTACTCATACTGAATAACAGCATTTAATTTCGACTGTGGTTAAGGAGAATGCAGGTGAACACTTAAGACTTTTAGTGATTTTTATAAATTCACAGTATTGTAGAACAGTTGACTCCATCGCTGAGGGGGGGCTATCACACAAAGCAAGGTTGCAATTTTGCAGTCGGCAAAATTCAGTTCACCCCTCCCCACACACAGACACACTAAAACAGCCTTCGGCACGCCCCTGCCCCCAATATCTAAATAAAGCAATAATTAGAGATCATGTTCTAATACCTATGGTTGAGGAGCTTCTTTCCAAATTAGTAACAAAACAGCATTTACAGTACTTGATCTTAAAGATGGGTTTTTTCAAATTGAATTAGAGGAGGAAAGCACCAATTTGTGTACTTTTAATACCCCATTTGGATGTTATAAATTTTTGCAACTTCCAATGGGATTATCGTGCACACCTGAAATATTTCTGAAAAGAAATGAGGCAAATTTTGGGGATATTGAAGGGGTTTTAATTTATTTTGATGATCTCCTTATTGCAGCAGATACTCCAGAACAACATGATGAAATTCTGTCTGTTATTAAAAGAGCTAAAGAATTTAATGTAAAATTCAATAAAAGTAAGATACAACTTAAGGTACCTGAAGTTAAATATTTAGGATATGTGTTTAATTCTAATAGTATGAAACCTGATCCTGACTATGTCCAAGCAATAATTGATATGCCTGAACCTACAAATAAAACTGAACTTCAAAGGATATTGGGTATGATCAATTATCTCAGACAGTTCATACCCCAGGCATCCACAACATCTGCTCCTTTAAGACAGCTTCTAAAACAAAATGTAACTTGGCACTGGATGTCTGTCCACACAAATGCTCTTAAAGCATTAAAGAGTAAAATTGCAAATGCTCAGCATTAGGGATATTCAACAGTTCTAAACCTGTAGTGATACAGGCAGATAGTTCAAAAGATGGGTTGGCACATTGTAGGGTGGGAAGCCAGTTGCATTTGCTTCTCGCAATTTGACAGATACAGAAAAAGGATACGCCCAAATTGAAAAAAAATTTTTAAGTATTGTCATTGATTTGGTAGACAAGGTGAAGTGTTAACTGATCACAAGCCATTAGCTTCTGTTATGAATAAAAGTGTAGGTAGTGTAGTGTCCCCTAGGTTGCAATGAATGAAAATAAAACTTTTGAAATATCAATTAAATCTTAAATATGTACTTGGTAAGTACATGTATGAAGCTGACTTATTGTCAAGCTCATTTATTGTAAAACCCATGAAAGATGATGTGGAAATGATGGAAATGCTTCATAGTTAACTAAACATTTGCAAACTAGCGAGTTTAGAAAAAATGAATTTAGGGAGGCAACACTTTCTGATGTTGGTTTTGCACATGTTTTGGAATTTTTTGATGAGGGGTGACCTACCAATTGTAAAAATATCCCAACTGAAGCTCAGGAATATTTTAAATATAGGGATAATATATACGTAGAAGAAGGGCTGGTATTTTTAAATGACACAGTCATAGTACCAATAAGCTTAAGAACAGAAATGCTAAAATTACTTCATGGGGCTCATTGTGGAATGGAAAAGGCTAAAGCTAGGGCCAGACAGGTTTTATTTTGGCCGGGAATAACAAAAGATATTGAAAATATCGTTTCTAGATGTAAAATATGTGAGAGATACAGACCCAGAAACATAAAGGAGCCTTTGATATATCATGAAATCCCAAACTTACTTTATGAAAAAATCGGGATAGATATATTGTAAGCATGGGGGCTACAGTTTTCTTGTTATCGGTTGCTATTTATCCAAATGGTTAGACATAATAAAGTTATTTAACAAAACAGCAGATGAAATAATACCGAAACTAAAGGCAGTTTTTTCCAATCATGGCATACCTAAAGAAATTGTTTGTGATAACATGCCATTTGACAATAGTAAATTCAATGAATTTTCTAGAAAATGGGAAATTGAACTCACACACAGTAGTCCCAGATATCCAAAATCAAATGGATTTGCTGAAAAAATGGCAGGAATTGCCAAGGGTTATTCTCTGTAAATCTGGCACTGAAATGAATACACTTATCAGTGGAATGAATGTTTCTCCTGCTCAGATACTTATGAGCAGATAGATGTCTTCGAACTAAATTACCTGCAACAGTTTCTATTTTGCCATGTAAAATAATACAATTTCAGGACACATTAAAGATAAAAAGGGATAAGAGTAAATTTTACTATGACAGACAGACCAGAGAATGGCCAGATTTTAGTGAAGGGGAAAGTGTTCTTTTGAAAGTCAATAATATTTGGGAACCAGCTCAAATTGTAAAAGGATGTAAGAATCCTAGATCATATTTAGTAAAAACAGTAAGAGGTAATATATTAAGACGAAATTCTTTTCATTTAAGAAAGCGAAAAAATTCATTTCAAGATTTTTATGATAATATTGATACTCCAGAGATAACTGACATTGAAAGGGAAAGGGGGAATATTGTACATCCAAATGATTTGCAGAATCAGAGTACAGAAAATAGTAACGGTGGATATGTAACAAGAAGAGGTCGTCTTGTAAGACAATCTTATCGTTTTAGAGATTATGTTGTATAATGTTAAAGGGGAGGTGATATATATTATGTTATTTTATTTATATTGTAATTTGTAGTGGAGGTGTTATATATTGTTATTGCTAATATTGTGTGGCAACATGTTATTAAGACTGAATGAATGGCAACACTGTGTGTTGTTGAGTTTGTATGATTTGCTAGCTGAAGCTGAGCAGCATGTTGAAGTTTATCTTATTAAATAAATATTATACTTCATAAAGTAAGTATTTAAAAATATAACAATATATACAAACTTAAATTGTTGATATATTTTTGCCAAATGAATTGGATATGTTGACTGGGTAGAGGAACCTAGACGGGTAAAACTCCCTCCCCTCCTCTTAAACCATATTTTTTATCTGATTATGGCCACAGATCACCTTCCTGAAATAGAATTCTCTCTGTGTTACTGAAGTGGTCTTCGACAATCCAGAAATTTTTGTAAGTGGCCCTTCTCTTTAAAATATTCTGCACCCCTAGTCTAAAAGATACGCTTTTACCAAAAAATGGGAGGTATCATTCAATTACATAGTTTCTGAGTAAGAACACCTGCATTTTTAGAAATATGTCAGAAAGTAACTTCTTTGGATTTCAGAACAGCCTTTAAAAAAAAAATATGCACATTGCAATCAGATTGATTTTCAGCAACATTTGTATGAAAATTTTCATATTCTACCTCTTGAAGGAGACCAGTATATTATATATATGCGAAAACCCGACAGATGCCTGTTAGTTTGGAGACTGTACATATTGCCCTGGATCTAAAGAACTAATGGAAATGTTTGAGAACAGTTTTTAGCTAAATTGCATAGAAAATATGACTTAAAAACAGTGGATACAAGCCAAAAAAACTAGAAACATTTATAAAAGCCAATTGAATATTTTATAAACACATTTTTTGATTAAATTCCACTACTTCTAACCCACACAACACAGATTCATCCACTTTTCGCCTAAAGTACGTAATTTGGATGAAGGGACATGTCCAGTTGAAGTCTAAAAGTCCTCCGGACTTCACCTAAATTTCGTCAAATTACGTCCAAATGTCACCCCCCCCCCTTTACGTAAGAAGTACGTCTTTTGGGCCATAAAATGAACAAAATTTGGATGAGCCAAAATTTGTCCATATTACGTCCAAAAAACCTCCATCCGGACGAAATACACACGAATTTTGGCTGTAATATAGGCATCCAAAATTTGTCCATATTACATCCGAAAACACCACCCACATTTGGACGAAATATAGACCCCTTTTAGCCTTAATCTGAATGTGTTTATTGATCCAAAATACGTAGTTTGGACCAAAATGAGACGAATCTGTTATCTCCCGTAGGCAAGGATGACGTTATATTAAAAAACTGAAATAACAAAAGTTTTTAATATAAATAATTTTGATAGAAATTTACTTAGAATTTTTTCCCCCAAAATCATATTAAATACTTAAATATTTTAAATTAATTCCTTGCCAGGACTCATTCATATAAATCAGTAAAAACATATATATTTTATACATATTGCTAATAAACTTTTTTTTTAATGATACTTTTAATTTTCTAAATCTTTAAAGAAAATACATCAATTCCTAAAGTATATGCTATAGCATGATTTGAAAAACAGAGGCTATACCAGACTTTAATCCGCTACATTCGGCCCAAACACAACTACGTTCTTTCACGAAAAAAGAAGAAAATTTTTAGTAATACAGTTTTTAATTCATAATACAATGAAATGCTACTTCAGAATGCTTAAACATAAGCCGATCATTTTCATTTAGAGAAAAAATGCACAGGTGATGTTAAAGAATTTGGTCCCTGTTCCAGGTGCTTGTTTTGTTTGGGCCGAATGAAAGCATTTAAATTTGAGCGAAAACCGGTTTCATATAGTAAACAGTTTTTATGGCATATATATATGCCATAAAAATAGTTTACTAATTTTAGAAAATTTATTTTAGTAAAAGGAAATGACACATTTTAATGTTTACAAATTTATTTCATTATCAGAAACTTTCTATGGATAATAAGGTAATGTAAGATACCTACCAGCATACTGGCTTTATGTTTTGTGCATTTCTAGATATCTATGCATTTCTGCTATTCTTCACATTTTTATTTTATATACTATTTCTCCTGGAAAAAAAAATATATATATCTTGGTTTTCGTTTATATTATCATTGGTGATGATAATGCTTCTAAAAATGTCCTATATTTGCATAGCTGCCAACTGCTACAATTTTTAGCTAGCACTAATTTTTAATGGAAATCTTCGCTTTACTTAATAACATATATCTGTAATTAAATCAGATGAAGATTTTAAAAAGAAACTAGTGATGGCTAGAACTCGTAGAATTTTGCCGTTCTATTTAGAAATTTTATTATATTATTCATTAGCATACAATATCGTCAACTGCAAAGTTTTACATTTTGTGAACAATGGATTTTTTCTTTAAAATTCTTTGTAAATTCAACTACTCCACTTTTTTTTTCACTTGAATTAAAATAGCTCTAACAAGGAATATAATTTTCCTTTTAAGGATGGTTACCCTTAAGAATGGAATGTATCAAAGAAATTGAAAATTTTGAGTTTTTCAAATGCTGCTAATTCATGGAAGAAAATGTGATATTTCCTAACAACTTTTATGTACTGTGAATAAAATTTTACACACTGAAATTTGCATTTGTTGCCAGATGTGCAAAAAAATTATTTTACATTTTTAATAATAATAACAAACAATATTTTGAAATATCATTAAAGAAATTTAAAATGTAATATGAGCGCGAACTTTGTTTTTCATATGCAGACCTACTCCCTTATGTAAACTAGTATGTTGTGGCCATCACAAAACTTTCTTCTATATAAATCACGTCAATTAAATCATTTAAATAGTAAAAGAAATTACATCAATTTAGAACCAATTCGTATCACAGTATACCTCAATTTGAAGTTTGATGAAAATTCGTGCATTACTTATTGAGATAGAGCTGTAGGGGAAATTCTGAAAAATGCAGCATAGCAGCGCCACCTGTTGAGCGATTTGCATCAAAACACAAACAGGTATACCGGAATCTGAAGTTTCATGAAAATCGGTGCATTAGTTCTGGAGCTAGAGCTATTGTGGAAATCACAAAAATGCAGCATAGCAGCGCCACCTGTTGAGCGATTTACACGAAAAGGTACAAAACCTCAATTCATGTCAAGGACTAACTGAATCTGAAGTTTCCTGAAAATCCGTGCATTAGTTCTGGACATTGAGCTATTATGGAAATCGTGAAAAATGCTGCATAGCAGCGCCACCTGTTGAGCGATTTACACCAAAACAAAAACAGCACTAATTCATATCCAGGTATACCCGAATCTGAAGTTTGTTGAAATCCCAAGCATTAGTTCTTGAGATAGAGCTATTGCGGAAATCTCAAAAAATGCAGCATAGCAGCGCCACCTGTTAAGCGATTTACACCACAAGGGGCAAAACGTCAATTCATGTCAAGCACTAACTGAATCTAAAGTTTGATGAAAATCCGTGCATTATTTCTTGAGATCGAGCTATTACAAAAATCGTGTAAATGCTGCAAAATACAGCATAGCAGCGCCATCTGTTGGGCGATTTGCACCAAAACGTTACCAGCACCAATTCATATCAAGGATTAACGGAATCTGAAGTTTTATAAAAATCCGTGCATTAGTTCTTGAGATAGAGCTTTTGCGGAAATCCTGCAAAATGCTACATAGCAGCGCCACCTGCAGGGCGATTTACACCAAAAACTAATCAGCACCAATCTATATCAGGGACTACCTGAATATAATTTTTTATTAAATTCCGTGCATTAGTTCTTGAGATAGAGCGCCCACAATATTTGTGTCACATACAGACAGACAGACGGACAGACAGACAGACAGACTCACAGACAGACATTTTGTAAAAACATGTTTTTTGGAATCTCTGACCCATAAAACGTGTAAATCCGTCGAAAACTGGAATTCGAAAATGTTCATGAAACCAATACTTTCTTCTTGTCAAGATAGAAGAAAGTAAAAAAAAAAAATATCCCTGGACTACAAGATTAACCTTCCATTACTCATGCATAGATTATTTAAAAAAAAAAAAAAAAAATCTATTTCATTCATTTTAGTAATTGACTTTTCATTGATTAATGTAAAAATACATACTGTATATTCTGGTATGTAACAATAACTTTTGATAGAAGAAAAATTATCAAAATTTATAGGTGCACATTATGCATCAATTTTAAAAATAAATTATAAAAAATATGATCATAAGAACTAAGACTTTTGATTTAATCAACATGCGATTTATATTTAAAAAATGTTGCTATTAGAGTATATGAAAAATAATAGTATTGTACTTTAAAATAATTTACATCTTATTTTTCACTATGTATCTCATGAAAGTTTTTGCAAACAATCAAACAACAATCTGCACAACATATGGCGATTATAATAAAAAATACAAAAATTAAATCTAAAAGTGTACGTATGTGTTACATGCCAGAATACAATATCAGTAAAATGGTTTCATATACATGATAAATATCTTTCAAAAAATATTTTTTTTAAGTATATCAATCAGTTTAAGCTAACTTTGTGAAATAGTGTTAGGGAGTTAGTGTCTACAAGACTCACGAAAAGGAAAATTCTTTTGAAAAGCCATTGGGAGAGGGGGGGGGGGTAAATTTAAAATATTATTGCATATTGTTATACACTATATATTATTGTAAAGCAAAGATAAGAATACTAGTACAAAATTTAGTATATCACCAAAACTTATTCATTTAAATACTGATTTTTATTTATGTTATCACCAAACTAAGCCTTAAAAAATTAATCTGTGCTCTTAATTAAATATCGTATATTCAATTAAATATTGAATAATCATTTAAATATATAAATTATCAAATGTATTTCAGATTAACCTGATTATTTGTAGTATATTATAAAATAACAAAAACAATACATTCAGTGTATTCAAGTAATGTTTTGAAATCGAAGTTTATTTAAACTTTGCTTAAGCATTAAAAATGAAATTTATCAAATATTTTCATGCATAAAATATGGTTAAAAATTATGTACAAACTTTTAGTTTAAAATTATTCAAAATCTTTAGTGAACAGAGTACATATATTATCATTGTTATAAAGGAATATACAATAAAGATGCAAGAAATACTTTCAAAAATGAAGTTTTATTTATTTATTTTCCAATCTGGCTCTTGTTGACAACAATATTTTCTTTTTACAATTCATATATAAAATATATTTTTCATTGAAAGACAAAAAGGATGCTATATTTCATTACTATAAAGTAGGCAAAATGATCCTGAGGAAACTGTTTGGGGAAAACTCTGTTCTACGTTAATGCTTCTCAGACTTATTTTCATTATATTTAACAGACAGTAGCTTCAAAGCCTATAAATAAAAAGAATAATAATTCATTAAAATGAAAAGATAGATTATATTTAATAGCACATATCAATAATTCATAACGTTAGATGCAAATTAAAAATAATTTAATTTTAGTTTTAATTTTTGCTTACAGGTAGCATCATCAGACATCTTGTATTATTTCATAATAAAATGAAGTTTTTTCATCCAGCTTTGAATGATATAAAATAAAAACATTTATGTATTTTTAAAAATTACTAGCCGGTGTTTAATTTAAATTATTTATCAAATTTTTATTATTTTTTTTTTTTAAACAAACAACTACTGATGCAATGTTTACAAAATACATAAAAGTCAAGTACTTTATAATGTTCAACTGTGTCCTTTATTTTGAGTATTTAAAGATCTATATTTATATAAAGTAAGGATAAAAAAAGAAAAAAATAAAATAAAATTTGGTGCTTTCTCATTATAGCAGCCTCCTCAATTACAATTATGTCAAGGTAGCAGTTTCAAATTTGCTAAAGATCATCACCAAGCTTATATATATATCCTACAAACATCATGCACAATATGTATAGTGTTGACTCTAAACTGTTTTAGCAAGTTGCAGCGCCCGGAGGCCCTTTTAAACCCTTCCGATGCGCCTGGCGGCCCATCTTCCTATGTACCCCGTGGCCTTTAAGGGAGTTTCACAGCACCGTGGGTGATTTCAGGGCCTAATTGCTCTTCTTTAAAATCAAAATCCGCCATTTTTTTTTTTTTTTCTACAGCATTTGTACGAAAGCAAGTGCATATATGTTTATACCCAGCCCCATTCTTAGCGATGCGATAACGACATTTTCGAGCATGGGATGTGTGAATCGCGAAATTCAATTGATCGCTTGAAAATATCGCAAATTCATTAGCGACTCTAAACAAACCAGTTCAAAATATTTTTTGTAAACAAGGTACAAGTGTACCCTTTTTTAGAATAGTGTGCTCCTTTTTTAGAATAGCCTGCTCTTTTTAAAAAATTCCCGCCCAGCGTCCCTTTTTTTCTAGAGTCAACACTAATGTATAAGCCAAATGCTCATATATGAGCCATATAAGTAAATATTTATATCATATATATCTTTAAACAAAAACATAATTTGCAGAACAAAAAAAAAAAATTATTTTACACATTGTTTATGCTCGAGAAGGGCTAGATACAGTAGATTCGTTAAAATCCGCATAGCTTGGGACCAGAGGTTGTACAGATTTTAGAATTTTGTGGATTTCTGGTTTGTTAACATTTTTAGACAATAATTTGAATGTAATAATGCAATCAAATGTATAATGAATGCTTGAATTAAAGCAAAATATTAAAATAATTAAGTAAAGTAATAAACTAAAATGATAAAAAGTAATATAATTTAAAAAATGATTAAATTATTAAAGGTAAAGGTCAAATATATAATTAATAATGTATAATTAAATATGCATAATAAAAATGAGATACATTTTCCTTGAATCATTCAATGACACTTTCCTCATAAAGGTAACCCTATTAATTCACATCAAAATCAAAAAGTAAGGAAGTTTTATTTCAAGTTTGCCAGTGTTAATAACTATAAAAAAAAATAATACATATATATATTTTGGTTAAAAGGCTGACTAGCAGTGATATCAGCAATATCCTTCTTTTTTTTTCAGTAATAAATTTATATTTCCTTAATGAAAAACAATGAGTTTAGTCTCATCATATTATCGAGAATTATATATTAAAATACATACGAAATTATATAAAACTAAAAAATCCTGTTACTTTGCCTCTACAGCTTAACTGAAATTTTCATTGTTTACATCTGCGATGATGTGCGGATTGTAGGCGGTTGCAGATTTGAGGGAGTCCTGTATTATAATTTTTCTTCAGCTGTTTCTACAGCTGAATGTTAAAGTCTTGCAAAAAATATGTTTAAACCAAATGAATTTAAAAAAATAAAATTCGAACAATAGGATACTTAAACTACCCTAAAAATTTAAATTACAAAGATACATGGAAAATGCAAACCTTTAAAAAAGTCTCAGCTTTATTTCCATTTCATTCGAATGGAATGTAAGTTTTTAGATTAGTTTAAGTATCATATTGTACGAATTTTATTTTTATTTCTTTAAGTTCAATTGGTTTAAACATATTTGTGGCAAAACTTTAACATTTACTGTAGAAGCAGCTGAAGAAAAATTCTAATATCTATCCCTTCTTGGGACTATACAATGCATGAAATATTTTTTGTTGTTGTTGTTGTTCTTCAAATAATGATTTTTTTAATATATCAAGTTTTATAACTACAGCAATTCAGAGGAACTTATTACAAAATTAATAGAGGATGTTATAATTAGGGTTTGATATATAGGGTATTGCATCCCAATTTGTGATGTAACTAAAATCCATAATTTAAAAAAAAAAAAAAAAATCAAATTTACTTAAATTTAGTTATCCAATTTTCCACTGGTAGTGGTCTCTATGAATGCAAAAGTAAATTGTGTTGCATGTTTGCTGGTTATTTATGCTACTGTGAACGGCAATTCTGCAGCATTGAAACATTTCACCTCTGAACTGGGAAGGCCGGTGAGTGAATCAATTTCTTTTCATCAGTCTCCGACAGAGGAGTTAATTATTGGTAATATTAAAGAAAGTTGAAATCTTTTTGAACTGCTTAAAAAAACAAAACAAAAAAAAAAAAAAAAAAAAAAAAAAAACATAATAAATTTATCTTGTAATCAACACCATTACATTTTAAGTTGTCCTATCAGAGCCTAACACCATTTGTCAGTTTACAGGTGCATAAATGTCAGTTATTGAATACTTGCACTACTAATAATTTAAAACATGAACAGAGAGACACATCTGTAGTATGATATCATATATAAATTAAGTTTAATTAATTTGTTTTTATAATAAATATTAAAATATTTTTAAAGCATAATTTTTCTTAATTTTTTTTTTCGTTGCAAGTAAAGTGTCAAACACTGGCTCATTTTGTGTCAGTTATTGGTTTTTCAAAAAGGGGTTGTGTCAGTTACTAAAGTTATTCACCATATTTATGAAAAACATTTATTTTTAATAATACAATATATAATTTTTCAAAATTTTGTCAACAGTAATTTTTAAATGTATCTCTACCATTCATTCAAAAAAAAAAAAAAAAAAAAAAAAGCGTAGAATGGATTTAAAATTTTGTAATAGTGATTTGAACAATAATTTTTAATGTGTCAGTTAATGGGCGTTTCACCCTAAATCAAGTAGTAATAAAGAAATTTAAACAGATTATTAATAGAACATAAATTTGTTTTTAATTCTTTTTTCCATTTTAAAATTTTAAACTATGTATGTATATATAATCAAAAGTTATTTTCTTTGTTGGAAAAGAAACTTTGTATTAGGCTGCCGAATATTCAGTATTCGGTTATTTGGCCACATCACTATTTGTCCCATTCCTAATTACAAGTAACTTTGATTCATTACTGTTTATTGATTATTTTTTGATAAGGCAGGGGGGGGGGGGTCGTTGGCACATTACAGTTACATAAAATATATTTTTGGCATGCGAATGTGAAAAGGTTTGCCATCCCTGAACTATTCATTATTTATAATTGCATTACATTTAACTATTCACTCACAATTTTAAACAATTATTTTTAATATCAACATTTTTATTAGTTTGTGGGCTAAACCTTAAAATTCAGGCACGCTACACCTGCTGAAATCCCAATCCCCAGGCATGTAAAATTGTTTTATGTTTTTAAATTTACTTATCCAAGGACTACATAAAATAGTGGCATTAAAATATTATATAAAAATGGAAATGCTTGCATTTTTTTTTTTTTTATATATATATACATATACTAACTTCCAATATATTTCAATTTAACCTTAAAAAATATACTGTTTATTCTCCAAACAGAAATTTTTATGAGTTATAAATATATGTTTTACAAAACTGAGATTATACACTGTTCTGTAAGCGAGTGATGCTGCCCGCTACAAAATTGAATAATTTGAATTTAAATGGTTCTTTCTTTAAGTATCTCAATCAAAAAATTTAAACATAATATCACATTAGAATTTATAGTAGATAGACACATTCACACACAGATGGTGTTATATAGTAACAGAATACAAGAAAAGAGATTAGGGATATTAAAAAAAATATTTAAACTGAGTTGTAAATAATAAATAAAATAAAATAAAAGATTTTTTTTCACTCATCATTACAGTTGAAGTACAAAGGTTTAATAAGGAACAATAACTCAAACCAAAATATTTTATTTCAATTTCTAATCGTTGTTTCTAATATTTACTATGTGGAAAAAAAAGTTGCTACTGGCAAAGTAAAAACAAATTCTGTTAACATAATTTGCACTTGGCTAACATAAAAGTACCACATTATTCATTTTTTATGCAAGCTGACAATTGTAAAATCAAATACCCACAGACATATAAATTGAAAATTTATTTAATAACAGCATTTATGAACTTTAACTGAAAATTTACCTTATTCAAAGTTAAATCCTGTTTGAAAAGAGTTGAGTCCTGCTGAGTCCACCTTTTATTCAATCAATAATGATATATATCCACAAAACAGTTGCTTTTCTAAAGACAAGAAGCTTGTATCTACTGGGTGAAAAAGAAGGAAAAAAAAAAATGAGTGGATCCAGTATAATCTTATTTTAAAGCAATTTTAAAATCCATGAATTTTACAAATATTGTGATTACTTTAACTCATACACACACACACATAAAAAAAATAACATTAGATTAATTTGTTTTCTTCTCTGAACGAGAATCCAACATAGATCAATTGTCTTGTTCACAAAAGAAATTAGCACCTGATAAATGTGCTTTCCACAACCAATGTTTTATGTGCATTGTACTATAAAAGAACATAGCTACTCAGTAATGTAAAGATAGTGTTGACTCCAGGCCAATTTGGCAGGAGTCGGCAGCCCTTTATGCACCTAGTGGCTCATTTTAATTATTTTATATCTATTGATTATAAGAGATATTAATTTAATTATTTGGTTGCAAGGAAGTAACGTGAAATATATCAGATGCATGAACAAAAATCAAGATACTCATCCATCGATCTATCGCATAAAAAAAAAAAAAAAAACCTTGAGAGTTTTGCCAGTAAGTCAAAGGGAAAAATTCAGAAATTCACCAACTGTTCATGTAAAAGAAAATCGTGAAATTTGTGGATTAGTCGCAAGGAAGATCTGCAAACTTCTGAAAAAAAAAAAAAAAACCCTGCAAATTTCACCAATCGGTCATAAGGAAATAAAAAACCCACAAAATTTGTCAGCTGGTAGAGGTAAAATATTGTGAAATTCATCAATTGGTTGAAAAAAAAAAAAAAAAAAAAAAAAGCGAAAATTGTCATTTACTGGTCAGAAAAAATCTCGAGATTTGCCAATCGATCCTCAGAAAAAAAATTGAGAAATACTTCAGTTGGTTGCTTTAAAATATTGCGAAATTTGCCAATCTATCATGGGAAAAAAATCATGAAATTCATCAGTCTATCATTAGAAATATTGAAAAATCAGGGGTCAATCCAGACAAAATTTGGGGCCTATTTAAGGCCCCTTCACAAAAATAAATTTTATAAAATGGGCCCCTTCACAAAAATAAACTTAACAGGCCCTTCACAAAATTCCTTTTAATAAAATAGACCCTCTACGTAACATTCTTTTTCATAAAAACTGTTTTAAAATGTATAATTTGTAAATAAAACCATGTCACGAAAAACAAAAACTTTAGCAAAGGGATTTAAAGAATGTTTTTGTTCATAAATTCTTGGTTCGAATTTTAGAATTGGATTTCAACTTTCATTACAAAATGTTATTTTTCACAAAATGGGCCCCAAGAATAAAAATCTGCATCGACCCCTGAAAATTCATCAGTTATTTGTAGAAAGAAAAAAAAATGAGAGATTGATCGTTAGGTTGTGGGGAAAATCACAAAATTCATCAGTTGATCAGGGGGTAAGGGGAGGGATCACAAAATTCAATCGGTCACAGAAAAATATCACAAAATTCTACTGATAAAAGGAGACTTTAAACCAGTTCAATTTTTTTTTCTTTTTGACGAGCTATAAGAGTGCCTTTTTGAAAACAGTATAGCCTTTTTAAAAAATTACCACCCGATGACTTTTTTTTACTAGAATCAACACCAACAGATGCCATCACTTACTCTTGTTATATAATAACAATCATATGTAACTTGATTCATGAATTTAATACTCCTTAGAAAGGGGTTATGAAAATATTGAAATAAATTATCTGCAATAAAAAACACACGAGTGGCATAACTTTACTTAATTGATTGTTTATTTAATTACTAATAATGATAATGTTGTTTTAAAAAAAAATATTAAAACTTTCTTTTAATTGCATTAAAGGCTTATAATGCTTCCAGGGTTCGTAAATTTCATGACATTTTCGAAAATATCAAAAATATCCGATATTTTGATATAGAGGAGACCGGGCGAATGCCGCCAACCCGAGTTATGCCGCCACCCCACCTAGTTTAAAAACTAAGGGCAGTTTGAGATAGTGAATGTGCCTGCACTATAGCGGCCAACAATATAAACAATGCCTAAAGTGAGAGTGACTTTGCTGTACATCGTTCTTTTGTTCTAGTGAAAAATGTAGTTTTCATCTAGTTGCTTGTTATTTTGGAGCTTCAAATGAGTAGAGATAAGCACCTTTTATTGTAACATTAGGTATTTAAGATAATATGACCCGTAAACTATATGCATTCGCCGACATTTTGATGTAATGTGTTGAACAAGTTCGGTTCTTGTTTCGGCTTTGCTTGAGGATTTCCGCCATATTGTCCTCTCGGGGTAACGCCGCCACCATGCAAATCGGGTGAGAAATGGCCTCATTTTAATGTTGTGGAGCCGATTCAGCAGAGTGACTTTTGCAATATGAAGTAAATTGTAAGCTTAACCTTTATTTTGCTCAATTACATTGCTTTCTAACTATTTTCAGTAAGTTGTGTGTTTCCTAGTATCCATTTGATGCATGTACTAGGTCATTAAGGAGTGGCGGCATTACTCCGGTACAGTGGTGGAATTACCCCAGTGTCCTGGGTAATCCCGCCACTGTGCAGAGGTTTAAAAAATATTTTTTTATGTATGCTTACTTTACAGTTATGATTACGGTTAAATTTATACAGATACTAAAGATCATGATTCAGCTTTAGAATTTTTACTATTAAAAAATAAACATTTTTTCGAGGTGAAAAAATTTAAATTCCCTTAAGATGTCGCCATTCCCCCGGTCTCCCCTATATCCGATATATATCTGATATTTTCAAAGCAGCCAACTTACCGCTGATAATATATGTTTTTGAGCATAATATAGATTAGAAACTAAAATATATTGCACTTAACATGAAAACTTAATCAAAGAATAATATAAAAATGCATTTTTCTTTTTCTTTTCTTTTTTCACTTAGAGAACAAAATTGAAGATGAAATAAGGGCGATTCTGTGGAGAGTGTCACACACGTAACGCAGGCTTTAATTTGCATTTATTCAATTATTTATTAAATTTTAATGTTAATTCTGATTTTAAGTGGTATAGTAAATAAGTTATTAGCATATTTTTAAATTTAAATGTGTGGCAATAAAATTCACAGAAGTATATCATTTAATTTCATTACTCAAAATGTGCTTTTTTTCTACTTCAGAAAAAAAGCACATTTTGAGTATGAAATTAAATGATATATTTCTGTGAGTTTTACTTACACACATTTAAACAAAAAAATATGTTAATAACTTATTTACCATACCACCTAAAATCAGAATTAACATTAAAATATAATAAATAATTGAATAAATGCAATTTAAAGCCTGCGTTACGTGTGTGACTCTCCACGTGGAATCGCCCATAATTGAAAACAGTAACAATTTGATTTATACACTTATAAAAAAACTAACTATAGGATTCAGTGTCAAGACCAAGTATAAAAAAATCAGATATTTTCAAAACAAAATTTTAAATACAAAAAAGCTTTTTTTTAATTGAAAAATTTTAATATAAATGTAAGTATAAAATGTTTTATTTCATATTTCCTAACATGCTGTATAGTTCAAAATCAACTGAACCAAAACTTGAAAAAAGATTTTTTTCTAATGAAACTGTATAGAATTGCTTATTTAAATTAGTCAATTTATCTTTCACTGATTGGTCTGAATTATATCCCACATAATTTTTAGTTCAACATTTAAAAAAAAAAAATAAAAAAAAAAAAAAAATGCTTCAAATCTAAAGTTTGAAATATATATTTGTTCTCTTTTTTGGCTTAAAAAAAAACATCCAGAAGAGACTTCTTTATCTACAGATTCACAGTCAATAACAGTTGAAAATTTACTTAATTTACACTGAAATATTACAAATTACGACTGAAAATATCAAAAATATCTTGTGCACATTCATATTTTGAAAATAAATATCAAATGCAGAAAATATGAAACATCTTGATATATTGAAAATAAATATCAAGTAATATGAAAATATCAAAGATCTTGATATTTTGAAAATAAATATCAATTAATATGAAAATATCAAATATCTTGATATTTTGAAAATAAATATTGGATATATATCCATTGATATATATCAACGAACCCTGGCTGTATATAAATGATTATCAAAATTACATTTTATCTTTCAATGGCTGTTCTGAATGGTTGTCTAATATAATTATTAGTTTTACATTTAAAAATAAAAGTTTCAAACATAAAGCTTGGAAAAGATTCGTTTTCTTCTTTTCCGAAAAAAGTCGCTGCCAGAGGCAAAAGTTCATTATCTACAGAATGACACAGTCAATAACAGGTGAAAATTTCATTTATACTTGGTTTGAATGTGAAAAATATCAAAATTACCTTGCACGGTGATATTTTGAAAATAAATATCAATATAGTACAAAACTATCAAACATCTTGATATTTTGAAAATAAATGTAAAGAATTTGAAAATATCAAAAATCTTGATATTTTAAAAATAAATATCGGATATATATCAAGATATATATCAACGAACCCTGAATGCTTCATAACATAAAATTACATTATTACACCATTACATTTTTCATTATTACGAGAATGAATCACCAATCAACCAGGATTTATCGCGACATTATAAAGCATATATGACATTAAAATAACATTAAGATGTTTTTAACTATAACATTTTGTGACACATATGGCTCAGTTATAGTCAAATGTGACAGATAATATCAGGGCCGAAACTAGGCTTTTTTTGCCTACGTTCGCCTAGAGCAAACATGGATTTTGGCACCCCTCCCCCTCATGCACAATAAAAATTATCGATCGCAGGTAACCTATGCAAAAAAAAAAATCATTTAATAATAATTAAAATGCTAGCAAGATATATCTAAACAATGCTCCCATAGGATTAACATTAGCTTGAGCATTTAGAGCCTACACTAGTCACACGTAGAAGTTTGGAATGCTAATGTTAAACCTCTGGGAGCGTTCTTTTTAAAATTTCTCACTTGCATAATAGTTTTAAATCATTTTTTGTCTTGCTTAGAATAGCTGAGGATTCAATTCTAACCAGGCTAGTGTTTACTTTTTCAATTTTGGTTGTAGATTTTTTTTTAATATATATATAAAGTTACTTTCACAAATTTGAAAACAATGCTTCCATAGGTTTAACATCAGCTTGCAAGTTTCTTTGTATTTCATATATATGTATATATATACCATGAAAGCAGAATATGCTTATAAATGTAATGTACATCGGAAAACATTTCAAATCCTCATTTTCAAGAAAATTCACCATTCAGTCTTAGGAAAAATTGTGAAATTTGCACTCAATGGCTGAAAAAAAAAAAAAAAAAAAAAAAAAAATTCGCCAAATTCTTCATTTAAAAAGATTATGAAATGACAACTGGTCGTATGAAAAACTCGTGCAATTCGTCAGTTTATCATGGAGAACAAATCATGAAATTCTTCAGCCTGTTGTGGGAAAACACAAAATTCAACAGTTGCGGGAAAAAAATCCAAAATTTTTGCCAATCAGTTGCAGATAAAAACCGTGAAATTTGTCAGTGCACCAAGGAAGAAAACTGCAAAGAAAACCCACGATTTTCTCTAATCGGTCTCAAGAAAAAGCCTCAAAATTTGCCTATGATACAAGAAAAAAAAAATCGTGAAATTTGCAAATCGGTCACGGTTTAAAAAATCGGGAAAATCGTCTGTAGATCGTCGGAAGAAACGGAGAAATTCATAGATCAGTAGCAGAAAAAACTCATGATTTTCTCTAAGTGGTCTCAAGAAAAAGCCACAAAAATTTGCCTATTGGTTCAAGAAAAATATTGCGAAATTTAAAAATTGGTCACAGGTAAAGAAAAAAAAAAAAAAAAAAATTCGTCAGCGGATTGTCAGGAAAAATCGGAAATTCATTGAGTAGTCGTGCAACACCCCCCCCCCCACCCCCCCTTCGAGATTTGGCCAATGAGTTGCAAAAAAGCGATGAAGTTTTCCAATCGACTGAAAGAAAATATTGAGGAATTCACAGATCTGCCATGGGTAGGATGCAAAATTAGTCGATCCAGTTGCACTCACAAAAAAATAAATAAATAAATAAAAAACGAGATTTTTACCAATCGTTCGCAAGAAAAAGCAGAAAAAAATTGCTAATCAGTAGAAAGAAACTATTGTGAAATTCATCAGTGTCTCGTCAGAAAAGCTGCAAAATTCGTTGATCAGTAGTAGAGAAAAGGTATGATTTTCTAAAATTGGTTGCAAGAAGCTGCTGCAAAATTTGCTCATCGGTACAAGGAAAAATTTTCAAAATTCCCCAATCTGTCGCAAAAACGGCCTGTGAAAATCATAAAAAATTGTAAATTCATCGACCAGTCATGGAAAAATCCACAATTTTTGCCAATCAGTCGCAAAAAACCCGACAAAGTTTGCCAATAAGTAGAAAGTAAATATCACAAAATTTGCCTATCGGTCGCGGCTAAAAAATTGCAAAATCCTTTAGTTGATCTTTTAAACAAATCGGAAATTCGTTGATTCAATCAGTTGCAAGAAAAAGAGAAAAAAATTGCAAATCGATAAAAAGAAAATATAATGGAATTCAAATCAGTCACGTGTAAAAAAAAAAATTGTCAGAAAAATCACAAAATTCTTTGATCAGTCATGAAAAAAAAAACAATGATTGTTTCCAATCTGTAGCAAGAAAAAGTTGAAACATTTGCCAATCAGTTGTTGGTAAAAAACATGAAATTCATGGATCAGTCATGTGAAAAAATCAGTCATGTGATTTTTACCAAACGGTCAAAGAAAAATATCACAAAATTCACCCACCAGTTGCAGTTAAAAATTGCGAAATTTGTCAGTGAATTGTAGAAAATATCTCGAAATTCTTCAACCAGTTGTGGGAAAAAAAGTCGCAAAATTTGATGATTGGGTCTGAGAAAAAAATGTCAAATTCGCCAGTTGACAGTGGGAAAATTCTGAAATATTGTGAAAATCAATTGATTTTCGGAAAAAACAGTGAAATTCATCATTTGACCACAGTAAAATCACAAAATTTACCAATGGTTTCTTTCGGTTGAGTATGTCAGCGTCTTACAAAATGTATTTTGTATTCCTATAAAAGATGCCATTGCACTTCTTCATGTATTAAGAAAATCTCCCTGCGACTTTCTTTTTTTAAATTCCTACAGAACATTTTTGTTCAGATGAAATTTGTTGCAGAACATTGCAAAGTATTCTGCTTTGGAGATATATACATTTTTGTATGAAACGACAAACAAAATCTTCATTTGGTACCCCCCCCTCCCCCTTCGCCTTTCGTTCTGGCACCCGGAGCACATACCCCCTCTGCTTCTCTGTACCCCCCTAGTTTTAGCCCTATATAATATAAATATGATATAAAATGTATAAATGGCATCCAAGAAGTAAATAATATGCATATAATGATACATATAGCATAGAATAAGGCACATATATACGAGCATTAGTAGTACTGTTTCTTTTAGGCCATCATTTAAGGGCACAGCACCCTGCTTATTCACAAATTGGCAAAATGCATCCTGTCCTTTTTAAAAATTGTGAAATGAACCTTCAGTTGTATCTAGAACATACTAGTAAAAATTCCTCATACATTTTTCATGCACACAATAATATAACAATTCATGTTGTTCAGCAAAATAATTCAGACTTTCTTTTAAACTTATTAGTATTAAGTAAATAAGTTCACATTACAATATGATAATGAATGAATAACATTTGAGTAATGATCTTTCATTAGAGCACTAGAAAATTTAAAATATAAAAAGTTTGGTGTCTTAGTAAGAACTCGATATTACATAAATTTAAATTAGTTAAAAAAAGAAGTTGCTATCAGATGGGAAGTTTTTAGAAATTGCGTACTTGCAACACATAATATATTAATTGTCAAAGAATTTTTTTTAAAATATGCCCCTAAATCAATGTAAAATTCATTTCAACCCAATAAATGTTTTTTATAGTTTTTTATAAAACTGCATTATGACCGAGAAAAATCATGTAAACAAAGCATTGTTATTTACGTAATCAAACGCTGATCTTTCCTATCAAAAAGTCCAGACTAAAGTCAAAACTATTGATAAATCAAATAAATAACAAAACACAGAATCGTGACAGAAATGTTTTATGTAAAGTATGCACACAAACACAATAAATCTAGAAAACAAAGTCAATTTGCTTACCTGCATTCACACTCATTTTCACTATTTCCGCATGGCTTTGATTTCCGCGATGAGATAAACAAATCTTCCACACGTTGATTGATTGATGCGGAGCGTAACTCCACAAAGTGATATTCTGGTAAAAATAAATAATGCATTAAATTCTTTACTTGTTGAAAGCTGTATAAAAAATTAATAAAACAAACAAAAATAAATAATACAAGTTTCGGTCAATGAGGCCTAAGTCTGAATATGCCGCCATTTTAAGATGGCGGTTGATAGGTTAAGTTTTTGTCCAGATTATGTCCGTACATGGCGAGGTCAGGTTTTTGTCCCGGAATTAACGAAAATTAGATTAGTACTGTTTCCATCCAGTTTAAGTTATTAAAACAGAAAATTGGACAAACATGTGAAGGTTTAGTTTGGGAGTTGACGAAAATTGGATTAGTTGCGTTTTCATCCAATTTATGTTCTTAAACTGGTGTCCATATTTTGTAGTTATTTCGTAGTTACGTCTATGTCAAACATTCAACAAATTCTGAACATATTTTAGCTGGCTGTATACGTCCAAATTACATATATAGACGTATTTCAGAAATGGTAGATGAAAACTGAATATAATCTGGACGTATGTGTTGTGTGGGTAAGACACTCATTTACAGCAAACTAATAATCTGCCTTTCTTAGCCACTTGAAAGAAAAAGAGTATTTAATAATCTGCGATTTTTTGGAAAATTATTCATTTGTATTACAAGATGCTGCTCAGCGTTTCCACTGGAACAATACCCAAACAACGGTACATCCTTTTTCCATTTATTACAAGATGGACAATGCTCAAAAATTGGAGCATAAAAGTTTGGTAATTATTTCTGAATGTCTAATTCATGATACAATTACCGTTCACCTTTTTCAACAATTACTGATAAAATGTTTTACAGTTGCAGTTTAGTAAAAAGCCTGCATTAATGTATTATTTCTCGGATGGTACTGCATCACAGTACAAAAATAAGCTCAACTTCCTAAACCTTTGCTGTCACAAGGACAATTTCAACATCTAAGCAGAATGGCATTTTTTTGCCACCTCTCATGGAAAAAGTACTTGTGATGGCATTGGTGGAACTGTAAAGAGACTTGCAGCAAGGCAAGTCTATGATTGGGCTAAAGGTAACATTGAAAATATGCATTTTGTTTATGGTTCATTTCAACAATACAAAGAAGAATAATTCTTGAAAGACAAATTAAAGCTGCAAGAACTATCGTAGGAGCCCAAAAACTCCATGCTTTTATCCCTGTGATTAAGTCAACTGTCCAAGTAAAGGCATATTCATTTTCTGATACATTTGCAGTAGAAAAAAACTGCATGTCATAATAATGACATTGAATTTTCAGATATGGTAGGTTTTGCGACATTTAGATATGATGTCCATTGGTGGCTAGCATGTGTTTTAGGTTCTTTTGAAGCCTAACAGGAAATTAAAGTCAGTTTTTTACATCCTCATGGACCATCGGATTCCTACAAATATCTGTTTTCACAAAAGTTGATCCCACAACTATCACTGGAAGGGTGTACAGGGTTCGCACAGACTCCTTAGACTCCTTGGAAACTCCTTAGAAATAAAAACATTCCCAAGTAGTACTTAGAACTACTTAGATAAGCAAACCACTACTTAGAAACTCTTTATATTCTATTGCGGCTTCGGACGCAAGCGATATTGCTGCCGAGGGAAAAAAAATCGTGAGTGAAAAACGCACGGTAAATCCTTTATGCACGTCATTCATCTGAAGCACAACATTGATTGGGTAGGGTAATCTTAACAGCAGGGCTCCTACTAGGTCCGTTTTTCAATTTATAGGTCCGTAAAGACCGTTTTTTGACACTGTTAGCCGACCTTTATTTTAAATTTTATCGGTGTTTGGCATTTAGCCAAGAATCTCGGAAAAATCGCATTTTTCGCAAATATGTTCCAAAAAAAAAAAAAAAATACCGTCAAATTTCTTGAGTCGATCGCGGAAAAAATTCGTGAATTTTGTCAAAGGATCGTGAAAAACGGGAATTTCTCCGAAAGACCATAATTTCTTAAGACAGCGAAAAACGCGAATTTACTGAAAGGATCACAAAAAAAAACGCGATTTTCGTTACAGATCGAGAAAAAAAGCAGATTTCCTCAAAAGATCGCATAAAGCGCGAACGGGTTCCATCAAAAGATTGAGAAAAAATTGTTAGTTTCATGAAACGGTCGAAATAAAACGCGAATTTCCCCCAGAAGATCGCGAAAAACACGTGAATTTCACCAAAAGATCACGAGCAACTCGCAAATTTCCTCAAATGATCGCAAAAAACACGCGAATTTCGTCAAATGATCGCAAAACACCCAAATTTCGTCTAAGGATCGCGAAAAATAGACAAATTTCGTCAAAGGATCGCGAAAAACACGCGGTTTCCATCAAAAGATCGCGAAAGAAACTCAGATTCGTTAAACGATAGAAATAAAACGCGAATTCCATTAAAAGATCGCGAAAAAAGCGAATTACCCAGAAGGTCGCGAGAAAAACGCGAATTTCCCCCAGAAGATCGCGAAAGAAACGCGAATTTCCCCCAGAAAATTGCAAAAAAAAAAAAAAAAAAAAAAAATCATAAGATCGCGAAAACAATGCGAACTCGTCAAAATTTCACCTTCAAAGAAAACGATTACCGGCTGTTCTAAAAGAATAAATTCAAAACTTGTTATATTTTTTTCTTGTATGTTGCATTTAGCATTTTTTTTTCCTTTTAAAATTTTCTTTAAGATGTATCATGTATGTGATATACATAATAAGTGTTTGGGGTTTGACATCTCTATTTATATGACCTAGGGGAGATTCTAGTCCGAATTTTCCGAAAATGTAAGGCATTCATTTCCGAAATCTTTAAAAAATCGATCACCAATCCAAAAATTCGGACATATGGTCGCGAAAAAAATAAATTTTGTCAATCGTTTGCAGAAAAATCGCCAATTTCATCAAAGGATCGCGGGGAAAACGCAAATTTCGTCGAAGAATCGCGAAAAAACGCAAATTTCCTCAAATGATTACGAAAACCCGCTCAAATTTTGTCAAAAGATCGCGAAAAAAACCCACAAATTTTGTCAAAAGATTGTGAAAAAAACCCACAAATTTTGTCAAAAGATTGCGAAAAAAACCCACAAATTTCGTCAAAAGATCGCGAAAAAACCACAAATTTCGTCAAAAGATCGCGGAAAAAACCACAAATTTCGTCAAAAGATCGCGATAAAACCCACAAGTCTCGTCGAAAGATCGCGAAAACCCCAAAATTTTGTCAAAAGATCGCGAATAAACGACAAATTTCGTCAAAAGATCGCGAATAAACGACAAATTTCGTCAAAAGATCGCGAGTAAACGACAAATTTCGTCAAAAGATCGCGAGTAAACGACAAATTTCGTCAAAAGATCGCGAGTAAACGACAAATTTCGTCAAAAGATCGTGAAAAAACGGCAAATTTCGTCAAAAGATCGCAAAAAAAATCCACAAATTTCGTCAAAAGAGTGCATAAAACCGACAAATTTCGTCAAAAGATCGTGTAAAAACCCACAAATTTCGTCAAAAGATCGTGTAACAACCCACAAATTTCGTCAAAAGATCGTGTAAAAACCCACAAATTTCGTCAAAAGATCGTGTAAAAACCCACAAATTTCGTCAAAAGATCGTGTAAAAACCCACAAATTTCGTCAAAAGATCGTGTAAAAACCCACAAATTTCGTCAAAAGATCGTGTAAAAACCCACAAATTTCGTCAAAAGATCGTGTAAAAACCCACAAATTTCGTCAAAAGATCGTGTAAAAACCCACAAATTTCGTCAAAAGATCGCGGTAAAAACCCACAAATTTCGTCAAAAGATCGCGGGAAAAACCCACAATTTTCGCCAAAAGCTCGCGAAAAAACCCACAAATTTCGTCAAAAGATCGCAAAAAAACACGAATTTCGTCAAAGAGCCACGGAGAAAATGCATAGCTAGTGTCAGAAGTGGATTTCACCCTCTCCCCTCTCTGGTGTAACTTTTCAGAAGATTTCCTGTGAATTTCAGAATTTTTTTTTTTTACTCAAAATCATCCCTGTGACAAGACCATTGGTCACTGCATAAAAAAAGTAGATTGTCAATTTTGTATTTAAACTTAACAAAATCAATAAGCAATATATTGTGAATACTGTGCAATTTCAGCACTAACAATTGGATTCTAATAGAGTAAAATTTGTTTTTGAAATGTTCTTTTCTCCAAATTGGGCATTAAAAATTGGAGTGTGCATACCACATAACGGTGCAGCAAATAAAAACATCAACAACAAAATAAAATGGCAAATCCTGAAAAATTTTTTGGACTCCTTGGATTTTTTCTTCCCAACTCTGTATGAACCCTGGGTGTATAATTTTTAACAAAGAAGAAACAGAAACTGTAAATAAAAAATTTAACTGATTTCAAGAATACAGCGAGTATATGTATTATTTTCTTGTTCTCAGTTAACTTAAAATAATTTCCCCCATGAACCCATTTTAGGCCCACTATGAAAATTTCAGAATTTGTAGATTATTAGATTTTGCGACAAATATATTTTTTTTTTCAGATTTTTAAAAATATTTTTATAATATATAAAAAATATTTTTATAAAAAAATATTTAAATAATTAAAAAATATTTTTATAAATAACATTTTCAAATGCTTTTTAAATTTTAAAAATTTATTTATCCTATCAAGTTATATGTCATATTAAAGAGCAACACTCCCCCAGGGGGATACCTTCTTTAGGTATTCACGGGATTCACAACCCCGGGCACCTGAGCAATCTTTCTCTTTTCCTTTTCCTCTTTTTTCTCATGTCTCTCTTTCCTCTTTGTTTCACTCTCGCTGTGGTTTCCTCTTTGGAGGTGAGGGCAATTCTGTATGAGCCGATATCATCCTGTATATCGACTCGTGGAGAAATGTAAACGACCCACATGTTTACCGTGCATGGCGACCCGTGTCCCTGGAAAGGGGAATCCTGGCAGTTGAGGGAAACCAACACACTGCTTTGGCCTCTGCTTCAGGTAGACGGGAGGTGCCTATTGGTCCCGTATGCATCAATCGGCTGGTCAGCTGACTTGTCACTGCCTGGGGATCAAGTGAGCAAGTACTTACTAGCCATCTCGTTAAGGGTGGAGACTGGCATAGGTGTGTGTTGTGATCGTATGGGCCCTGGCTAGCACTGGTGCACGAATGTGCATCCCCTTGTTGGGCTCTGTAGTGGGTGGTGCGGCCGGAGTCTGAATTCTATTTTTTTTTTCAATCATGGATGGAAATACTAACATTCCTTCTATTTCTCTCCCAAGTGACGAGCAACAAAGTATACAGACTTTATTCATTCGTTTTTTTGTAATTAAACGCACTGATAGTCTCTCAGATAGTTCTTTCAAAAAAACTTCACCTTTTCTAATAGCAAAAACATTTCAGTCTGTTTTTGGTGATGGTCACTCGCTCAAAAAATTGCAGTCTGGGGACTTACTGGTTGAGGTTTCTTCAGACAGGCAGTGACAACTTCTGTCAAATTGCAATACTATAGGTACTTTTTCTGTCTCTGTTAAAGCACATCAAACTCTTAATACTTGCTGTGGTGTAATATCTGAACCAGATCTTTTATTTTCTACAAAAGATGAACTTCTAGCTAATTTAAGTGATCAAAATATCATAGATGTACGCCGTATCACTATTCGTCGAAATGGGCAAATACTTCCTACTAAACACATTATTTTAACTTTCAATAGCAATATTTTACCTACTACAATTAAAGCTGGATATCTAAACTGTCCAGTTAGGCCTTAAATCCCTAATCCTCTCCGTTGTTTTAAGTGCAAGCGTTATGGGCATACTAATACTACCTGTCGTGGCACTGTTACTTGTGCAGAAGTCGGCCATGACGGTAAAACTTGTGAAAAACCAGAATGCGGCGCTAATTGTAAAGGTGATCATTCATCATATTCTTGCTCTTGTCCTAATTGGATCCGTGAAAAGGAAATTCTTGCTGTTAAGATTACTCAAAAACTTTCCTACCCTGAAGCACGTAACCTAGTAGAATCCAGGACACCATCTGTTGGGGCATCTTACTCTAGTATACTTAAAGAACAATCAAAACCTGTAAGACACATGAGCACCCAGACCGACACCTCCTTTCCTCCGAGTAACGCTAGTCAAATTTGGACAAAAAAATCAATATTTTATTAACGAAGTATAGCTCCAAGGCATAAGGAACAGTTTGCAATCAACTAATTTTCATAAAAGTTTTAGGAATTTTTTTTATCGTTTTATTTAAATAACCATCGATTGAGCGGTAATGTCCGACATGATAGGGTCATTGCGCTCAGAGTTTGAATACAACGTTTAAGTAAGACAAAAGTCACATATGTAGTTGTGTGGGCTGTTCACACCACTGCAGACTTTTTGCAACCACTTTACACATATTGTGTTAGACATAAAGTCGGCTACTTTTTTTATATTTAGTTTTTTTTATTTTCACCACTTTTTTGAAATCTTAAAATTCTCCTTGTTTAATGACATTTTAAAAAGGGCGAAAACAGGTAAATTTTACCATTTCAAAAAAGTTGTGTCAATAAACATATTTGAATTAAAAAAAGTTGCCCACTGGCAACACTTCTAGAATTCCATGCGAGCGCCATTACCCGTCATCGCCATGTTGGGTTTTATTGCATTATAATTGGCGTAACAACGTACTACAAAAATAAATAAGCATGAAAGTACAGCTAAATGTATATATTTTGTAGACATAATGAGTAAATTAATATTTGAAAATAAGAGAATATTTGAAAATTCACTTACCTTCAAGTTAGATGTTGTAGAATTTTATAATAAAACAACTTCAAACTAATAACTTGAGGATACAAAAATACTTTCCTCCCGACGGGCACTAAGGATGATGCTCGCTAGGTGCCGATACCTATCGCACATTTTCAATTCTATTCTGTTTAGAGATATTTGGTGAGCGGGATTACCCTTCATAGCGCCATTCCCCTACTTTCGCCTAATTACTTTTGTTTGATTTCACTATGTAACATATTCCTTAAATTTCAATAAACCTGAACTTCTGTGACTGGGGCAGTTATTTTTAATTTCATTTGTGAGATTTTTCCCAAAAATTGAAAGAAAGGAAAAAAAAAATCAGTAGTGAAAGGGTTAAAAAAAATAGTCCTAATTGTTTTCAACTTCCCCCTTCTGTGAAAGGTGATTTATATGTTGACGATTTCCGAATTATGTGTATGGGACAGGATATGCGTTTTATTGAGAGACAACATCAAATTGCAATCAACAATATTCTTAGCTGGACAAATAAAAATGGTTTTATTATTTCTCATGACAAAACCTCTTGTGTGCATTTCTGTAGATGTAAGGGTCTGCATCCAGACCCTGAAATCTATATTGGTTCATCTGAAATTTCTGTTGTGGACAGTGTTCGTTACCTTGGCCTTTATTTTGATAAAAAACTGACTTTTTTACCACATATTTTACAACTAAGGACAAAATGTGAAAAATCGCTTAATTTACTTAAAGTGCTGTCAAACACATCATGGGGAGCAGACCGTACATCTCTCCTCAAAATTTATCATTCTGTAATCCGTTCAAAAATTGACTATACCTGCCAGGTCTATGGTTCAGCACGTAATTATGTTCTTAATAAACTTGACACTGTGGACCATAGCGCACTTCGTGTTTGCTCAGGTGCATTTTGTACATCACCAGTTTTAAGCTTGTATGTTGATTGTAATGAACCGTCACTCTAACATATTCGAAAAAAACTATCATTGATTCTGTATTACAGTCTCCTTTCGCATCATGGTCACCCACTTCATTCCTATATGTTAAATACTGACAATGATATGCTTTATCAGCATCGCCCACCTTGCATCCCATCTTTTGGTTTAAGAAAAAGAAACTTTATTGACAATAGCCCTCTGAGTAATATCGAGGTGAGCTCATGTCACCCATATGTGCTACCTCCTTGGAAACCTCCTAATATTACTTCTCTCTACCCTTTTAAAGGATATGATAAAAATAACTTGGCTCCAATTATTTTCCAACAATTATTTGCTGCACATAGATATTATTTCAATAGTTACACTGACATTTATACAGACTGTTCCAAAATTGGACATATTGTTGGTTGCGGTGTTTTTTGTGAAAACACTTCTCTCAGCTATCGGCTGCATTCATCTACTTCTGTGTTCACAGCTGAACTGATCGCGATAGAGAGAGCCATGTTGCACATTTCTCATCACCATAACACATTCTTCACATTTATACAGACTCAAATAGTTCTATTAACGCAATCAAATCTTTAAAAAGCATCCTTATGTCTCATCAATCCTTGATTTTTATAATAAATTGACAAGACGTGGCTATAATATTTTATTTCGCTGGGTACCTGGACACATGGGTATTCCTGGTAATGAGAAAGCGGATGAGGCAGCAAAGCGTGCTCTTAATCCGTTGTGCCATAAAGTTCCATTCTCAGATGTTAAACTATTTATCAAACACTTTATTCATAATAAATGGCAAGAAAGTTGGAATTTAGAATGCAATAATAAACTGCACCACATCAAACCTACCATCATGACCTGGCCTCCGTGTTATCCAAGGAAAACCGACGTTCTTCTGACTCGTCTGAGAATCGGACATACTAGAATTACTCATAAACATGTTTTACTTCGATAGGTTGCATCCATGTGTCCACATTGTCATTTTGATTACCTGACCGTTCATCATGTTTTAACTGACTGTCCGGGTCTCCGGCACTTATATAGAATCTATTTATACATCATCACCAATCTTGACAAACCTCATTGGGGAAACATCTCATGGGGCACTCTTTACTTTTTTAAAACATGCTGGCTTTTATTTTGAGATTTAGTTTTTATATGCTTCATAAGTTTGACTTTGTTATTGACATCTGGATGGAAACCCCATCCAGATAACTTTGCTTCATCTTTAACTTCCATTTACTTTGCTTTACTGGATTTCTATTTTACATTGTTTTTTACCCGTGTTTGACGACTACATCTGGATGGGTACCCCATCCAGATGGCTTTTTTTATTTCCATTTTATCTCATTTCATCACTTTTTCTTGACTTACTTTTTGTTTGGCACGGCATGTCCCTAATGGGATTTTGCGCCATAAAACCCAATACAACCAACCAACCTAATTGTTTTCAAAAACCAATTTGAATGTAATAAAATGAAATGACTGCAGTTGGATTTTAAATGTGCTAACTTTAATGAAATTAATTATAAGAAACTACAAACAACACATTCTTATTTACTTTCAAAGCAAATGTTTATTTTTCATCCATCTTAAAAAATAAAATTATATGCATGATTCAAGTTATTCCAAATTTTTCAACAATGTTTACAAATTAAGAATTTTTTTGGGAGAGTCCATAGAAATGTTTAAAATCCAAAAATTTATGAATAAATATCAATAGGCCATTTCCTCGTGACGTCACAAGATTTAAAGAGCAAGTGGCGGTAGGCAGAAAATTTTGATTTTACCGTTGAGTAAACACTGTCAAGCGTTGTATTTGTTTTTTTATCGTACTCCTTTTAATCTTATATATATATTTTTAATTCTGCAAAATTTAGAAATGGTTACAAGTTGCTGTGCTATCGGTTGCACTTTTCGTTATAAAAAAGGAAGCGAAATTGGAATATTTCGGTTTCCAAAAGATGAAAACTTGAAAAAACTATGGATAAGATCCATCAAAAGAGACAATTGGACTCCCACTGCTTCCTCTCTTATTTGTGGACAACACTTTCAGACAGGTAAATATTTAAAATATTAATGCACATAATAATAATATGTATATATATTCATTTATTTAAATATTAATAGGATACATTTTTATGCCAGATTGTATAGCTTTCACATGAAATTCATATTCTTCTTTGTTGTGTTTATATGTCGCTAAACATTAAGTTATAAATATATATATTTCAATGAAGCTAAATTTCAAAATTAGTTGTCAATTCTCTTCTTGTTCTTTTTTTAGTATTATTATAACTTTTGCATCAAGTATGTAAATTTATTTCGTGTAAGTGAAACACTATTTTTTGATTGTCATGCAGAAAGAAAATTTTCAAGGTATTTGTGCGATTTGTTTTGATTTCGTTTAGATTACTTAAAACTATTATTATGTGTGATTTATTTTGATTTCATTTAGATTATTTGAAATTATATCTGTGTTATTTATTTTTATTTCATTTAGATTGTTTAAAACTGTTATTATTTAGAGATCTTCATTTATATTGTGCATATATTTATAAGGTTTTGACCTGAACATAATTCTGCCTCTTTTAAGAATTTTGAATTTGAATGAAACAAAATGTTAAAAATTTTGAAGTATTAAAGACTAATTTTGAAAAATAAAAATAGAAGAATAAATGGACTCTTGGCTCCAGTGGTGTATTTAGGGAGTGGGCTAATGGGACTTCAGTTCCCCTCCTCCCAAATTTGTAGGAAATATCAAATTTAATTTCAAAAGTTTAGTAAAATGTAATGAAACCTGTTAAGATGAAATTCAAAGGAAATCAGAAAATATTTCTTTTTAGACAGCTTTTCATCCTAGAATGTATGTTATTAGTCTATTTACAGGCGTTTTTTATTAGTATGAAAATTTATTAATTTCAATTAATTTAAAAACATTAATAAAATGCTTACATTTGCTATTTGTCAATTGAAAATCTGCAATGCACAGATTGAGATATCTTCTCAGTATAAACTGCAAAGTCTTGAAATTTTTTTAATGTATTTATTTACTTAAGTGCTTGGTACATTATAAAGTTGTTATTCAGCTTATTACAGCATTGTGATATGTTATTTTATTTTCATGTTATTACAAAATATTGTTCTATGGTTGTGCAAATTTTTGATTAAAAATAAACTTCAATTAAAATACACCATAAATCCGATTGAGTGATTCTGAATCTGGAATACACAAATGTTTTCCTATCAACCACAATTTATGATTAAAAAGAATTCAGAACATACTGTCAAATTTAGAAGATTGAGTTGATTTTCAGGATGTGGCAATTTTTTTTTTTTTTTTTTTTTTTTTTTGTGTGTGTGTATTTTGTCCATTTTCACTCATAGTATGAATTGTTATTGGCTTATTAATCAAAATTGTGTAATTATAATAAATATGTTTGTTATAGATCTTAAATTGTTTTTGTTTGAATTATCTATCAGTTGTTTTAGTTTCTCAGTTAAAAAATCTTCAAGAGTTATTTATTTTTTATTTATTCTGATATATGCAGGCCAAATATGGATGCTAAACATCCAGATTATGTCCCAAATATCCTCTGTTTCCAAAAGAAACAAGGTAATGCTGTCTTATACCAACGAAGAACTACAACGATTCAGAAAAGAATTACTGCTGGTGAAGATAAAAAAAAGAATGAGTCAGAGGCTACAGCAGCTGCAGCTTTGGTTATTTTGGGTCAAGTTCCAGGTAATATGTTTTTACAAATTAGTATATATTTTTTAAAGAAATCAATTAATTCCTTATTTCTGCAACATTCCAGAAGATAAGTTTCTGTTTAAATTAATTAAAAAAAGGTGTTAGATTTTACGAAAAAGTACCTTGATTAAAATTCCCATTTCAATTTGTATTTATTTATTTCAACAGCAATATAGAAAATTATAGTCTTGTTGGGTTATAGAAAATTTCTTCAGTTTAAATATTTATTCATTAAGCTTCATTTCAGTTGACTTCAGTGATGTCAGTGAACTTATATGGGCACGAGGCCACCCAATAATTTGATCCCTGCATCTACCCATTATTAATTGAGCCCACCTATTATTTTTGTATTTGTTCAAAATTTTTTGAGCCCACCGAATATTTTTAAAAAGTTGGCGCCACTGGTTGAGATTATAGAGATTTCTCAGGTTTCTATTAATTTCATATATATATATATATTTAAGAATCCACATTAGTATTTCATGTTACGTGTATTTTATATGGGCTATCGCTGAGTTTGGAAATTTTTTTCAAATTTTATCCTAATGATTTAAAAGCTGAATCTGGAAAGTTTGGTATAATCAGAGCTTAAGGCTGATTCTGAAAGTTCAGTTTCAGTCATGAAAAAATAAACAGTCCTTACTAGCTTTTCAACAAATTATTTGTACAGTTTTTACATATAATTTTTATTTTATAATTTACATATAAATTATGCATATAATTTAAGTATAATTTGAAAACTAGGGGAAGATGGGGTACAATGAAACAAAATTTACTAATTTTTTTTCCTTATCCACTATTTTGCATGCTTAAAAATATAATTAATGCATACTTTTAGTCTGATATTTTTCTCATCTAAATAAATTTTTATTAAGTTCTAAACAGTATCTTAATGCCTGAAAAATAAAAAAAAGTAAATGTCTTGCAGTGTTTCATTGTACCCCGTATGCCGGGGTACAATGAAACTCACCAAATAATGCAAAGAATTTTTAATCAATATACAGTCGAACCTCCATATACCGAACTTCCACATATTAAAATTTTCTATATATCGAAATTTCAGCAAATTTCTAGGTTCATTACATAGAGAAACTGTTTCTATATATCGAAATTTGTTTTCAAGACAGACATTTTGGAAAATTTCATTCCCGTTTAGACTGTTTGACTGCTGCTTCACGAAAAATGAAGGTCAGGGGAATATAGGAAATTCAATGAAAGTGTTAAAAATTGTATTAAAATTGTATGCACGTTGATTATGACAATGCGAACTCCACAAGTCAGCTAGGATTGAGGAGTAAACAAACAGTTTGTTGTTCTGTTCTGTAATTCCTTAATTCCATTGCAACCTGTCCTGTAGTAAAACCAGGCGTTGTTTTTCAATGCTTGTGTAATTTATTTAATACAAACAAGTCATTTATTTATTTTAATGGCTAAACTGCAGAATTATGACTGCTTGGTATATGATTTGAGAGTGCTTCAGTAACTTTAAATAATTTAAATATAAATAAAATTTTTATGTATATATTAACATGTTTATATATAAACATTAAAATTCAACAGGTTTGTTTTCATAGCTGTTTATATCATTTAGCAAGTACTGAAAAGAGTATTAATCCTAAATATTCCTGACAATGTTTTGTCATTCTCATGATCCTGTTTAAAATAGCAAATTGGTTATTTATAACTAGCCACTGACAGAAATTTGCAAAAGTCTCTTATCACTGTCAAATTAGCATTATATAACTATGGTAGAAAAACATGAGTTCTATTTTTCAGTATTTATGAAAAAACACACAATCTCATGAATAATGATCTTGCAATGCTTAAGGGTGAGGTAATATTAATTCGTTAAAAAGGAAAGCGTATTTTCAAAAATTTTGTTAGACTATATATAGGTAATGCTGGTTTATTCAATTAATTTCCATATAATAATACAATATCGGAAAGATATTTTCCAAATTTGTTATTGCAAAATATTGGTAAATAAGCCCTTGGCAGCAAATTTCCTCAGGCTTCTTAGAAAAAAGCAGTGTACATTATAACTCATCACTGGATCATTTGAAAAAAAAAAAAAAAAAAAATGCGTTTATTAGATGAGATGTTTCTCAAAGTAACGCCAACAAGTTTTTTCTTTTTTAAATTATTTATTATTTTACGATAACAAATTTGCCGATATTTTAAGAAAAAATTGTGTTTTTGACTTTCTAAAGTTACCAAAAATGAAAAATAATCTATTAAAAGAAAAAAACTCGATGGTGTTACCCCGATAAACATCTCAACGCATTTTGATTTTTTTTTGTTTCAGATGATCCAGTGACGAGTTATAACGTACATCGCAAAACAACTTTTTTTTGAGGTGCCTGTGGAGATTTGTTGCCAACGGCTTATTTACCAATATTTTGCAAAATCAAAATGAGGAAAATTTAATTCAGATGTTGCATTATTATATAGAAATTAATTAACCCTCCAACTGTCTTGGAAAAGGGCAAAATTGTAATGTTGTTTTCTCTGCATTTTGTTTTAAATGCTAAAAAAAATTACCCTTTTAACATTTTATAAAAAAAAACTTATTAACGAATATGAATGCAATCCTTGGAAGTATTAATCATTGTTCAATGTATTAAAAATACATTAAATCAATAGAATAATATTACTTTAAATATTGCTTGAATTGCAGTGAAACCTGGAGCTTAGTGAACGTATTAACACAGTCTTGTCAGTGAGGGGGTTAAATAAACCAGCAATACCTGTATTGTCCAAAAAAATATTTGAAGATATGCTTTTTTTCTACCGAATTAACATTACCACCCCCTTAATCTTATAAAATAACTTTTATGTACCGACAATAACAATTAATTTTCCTTTCAATTTGATTTTTTAAAGACTTGTTTATTTTGAATATTTAGATCCAGTGATCAGCAATGATCCAGTACCAAGTACAAGCAGTGGAGTAAGCACAAGTACCAGCGAGCAAGATAAGGATTTGTTAATTAAAAGCTTATATATGGAGATCAATGCTCTACGAAAAGAGAAATGGGACCTGCAGAGGAAGGTTAAGCTTCTTGATGTCACAGAATCAATTCTGATGGATAAAAAGAAGCTGTTAACAAATACTGGCTTGTCCCTTCCTCGTTTTCAATGGATCATTGATCTCATAAAAGATGATGTATCCAGTGTTTTTGTACGTGTCGAAACTCAGTTACTTATTGTTTTGATGAAATGCAGACTAACTTTGCTGTCCACTTATATTGCCGGCCAATTTAACATTTCTCAAAATACCGTGCGCCGAATATTTGATGATGTAATTCCCCTTTTGGCTGGCAAGTTAAAATCATTAATTATATGGCCCTCTAAAAAAGCTTTAAAAAAAAATTGCCCTCAGTCTTTTAAAGATTCAGGATATGAAAAAACTGTATGCATAATTGATTGTACAGAAGTTACAATAGAAAGAGCAGGTAATCAAATGGCTCGTTTACAAACATGGTCCCATTACAAAAACGCTCATACTATTAAATTTCTAGTCGGTATCACTCCAAGTGGTTGTATTTCTTTTTTGTCTGAAATTTGGGGTGGCCGTGCTAGTGATAAGGAAATCACTCTTGATAGTGGTTTTCTTAATAATATTAAAAAGGGCACCATTGTTTTGGCTGACCGGGGATTTATTCTGAGCGACCATTTCAGTGAGAGAGGTGCAAAATTGATTGTTCCTCCTTTTGTTAGGAATAAGAAACAACTTCTAATGGATAAGGTTTTCCAAGGAAAAGAAATTTCTAATGTTCGTATACATGTAGAGCGTGTTATTAAACAAATTAAAAGATATAGAATATTACACACATGTGTCCCTATTTCATTCATTAAATACATAGATAGTGTAATAATAATTTGTGCTGCAATGTCTAATTTATCCAAGTCCGTAGTAAACTGATATATTTTCCTTTCCTTTTATTAAAATAATGGATTTTTAAGTACCTTGTTTATATATAAAAATTAATTCTAAATTCTTCTGCGTTCTTTCAAATATTTTTTAAGTTAATTTATTATGTAAAAGTATTAATTATTAAGCATTATTACATGTATATGAACATCAGAAATTTTTTTTTATGTAATTGCTTTGCCTATAGTATTCAAAAACAGTTCATTACTTTTAATTGATATGTAACGTATATGAACAGTCGTAGTTAATTTTTTTTATACATTTTTCTGTATATAGCTAAATTTTTAATTTTTTCTTGTATATTATTAATCCTTTCTATCACTGTGTTGCATAGCTGCAATATATCCCAAAATAAATGTAACTTTTAAAGTTGGCTTTAAAAGATGGTTTTATTAATTATTGCTATATCACAACACAGCACTTAATATAAATTGTTTATAGAATTCTCAACAAACAGCAATACTAAATTGATTTTTCATGCCACAGTTTTATTTGTCATTTGAGCAGTTTTATTTTGTTACTGATAAATTGAACTTCGTAAAATTAAAAAATGCTAGAGGGATCCAAAATATGTTTAACTCAATTAGCCTTGTATACTTTGCAACAAAGTGTTAGAACAATGACAATACACCAAATACATTTATGTGTATTAATCAAGAGTTTTTTGTTATTAAGTCTGGCTAAACCTGAAATAAATCTTTCTTATTTTATGATTTTTATGTGAATTAGTAGGGTACCTTTTATGAAGCAAATTTCATTGAATAATTCAAGGAAAATGTATCTCATTGTTATTATGCACATTTAATTACACATTTTTAATTCTTTAATTTTTTTTTTTTTTTTTTAAATTATCTTAATTTTTATTATTTTGTTTTATTACTTTATTTAATTAAATATTTTACTAAATTGTAAGCATTCACTATAATTTCGAATGCATGGTAGCATTCAAATTAGTGTTTTAAAAAATGTAAAGAAATCAATGACCAGAAATCGGCACAAGCTCTGGTCCCAAGCTGTGTGGATTTGAGAGAATCTACTATATTTATGAGAAGTGTGTAAATTTTTTTTGTTTATTGATGTCGCTAAAATATTATTTTCATATTCTATTTTTTATATTTCTATTTATTTATGTGCACATTTTTAATGAAAGACTGAGGACAATTGTTTTTTAAACATTATCCAAAACAGTGGGCAACTGAAATTACATTTTAATATGTAATTCTTGTTATTTTTTTATTCTTTATATATTTTATTCTATATAATTTTTCATTTTTTATATATTTTTATTTGTTTTATTTATTTGATCTTTACTTTTACGCAGTAGCAGTCCAATTGTCTCTTTTGATGGCTCTTATCCATAGTTTTTTCAAGTTTTCATCTTTTGGAATCTGAAATATTCCAATTTTGCTTCCCTTTTTATAACGAAAAGTGCAACCGATAGCTCAGCAACTTGTCACCATGTCTAAATAATGCAGAATCAAAAAACTAATGTTTGAACTTTTTAAAAACAAAAAATTAGGAAACAGCTGCCAGCATTAATTGTAGATAAATTTTTAACATAATTCACAAAAAGTTTTCTTCCTACATTTAAGTATGTTAATTATTCAACCTTAAAATTTTTGTAATATTCCATCATTTTATAGTTTAATGTAGCTTCTTCTTTTTTTTTTATAATGGTAAGTGCAACCATTTGCACTGCAACTTGTCACCATGTCTAAATAGTGCAGAATCAAAAAATTGTTTGAACTTTTTAAAAACAAAAAATTAGGAAACAGCTATCATCATTAATTGTAGATATGTTTTTTTAACATTCATAAATCACAATTTAAGTTTTCTTCTTACAGTTAAATATTGTGTAACTTCTGTTCTATGTTAACCCAGCAGGACAGGCATGGGGTATTTTGACACTCCCTTCAAAATATTCATCTGCTGTTCAGTTTTCATTTTTCATAAGAGCCTAATTATTATGAATTTCCTTAACAGATTGAATTCTGAAGATTTTTTTCGTATGTATGCCACTTAATATGTTTGGGGTGAGCTGACACTCAATGCCCGTTCTGGTGTTACATTTCATGGCACCTGTCCTGCCAGGTTAATTATTCAACCTTAAAATTTTTGTAATAATCCAACATTTTGTGTTATGTGAAACAGTTGAGATTTAAGAAGCTGGTAATATTAAATATGAAACTTAGTTTCATGATTATGTATATACATACATATTATTTAATGTTTTAATCGTTTCATCTTATTTTTATATTTGATTATGTTAATAAATTGACTTTTAAACTATCCAGTATCTTTATTGTATTGAACAAAATGAAAACTATGAAAATGCATTTAATATGTTTGTGTATCTCCACATTTTTTTTTTTCCAAGCACATAAATTTAATTTAACAAGAAATGATCTTTTCGTAAATACAACAAATTTTTAAAAGACCAGAAAGAAAAAATTTAATATTGATATTCTCCAAGAATTTATTTTTATTTTCCAAATGCAATTGATTTATTTAAAACAGATTATGGTGCGATTTTTATGGTTGATTAAAATATGATTGTTTTTCATTAAATATTCTAATAAATATCAATTATAGTACTTTAGTTTTTGTGAAAAATTCAAATAGTTTTTGTTTATAGCATAGAGAATTTTCATAGCAATGTAACACAAATTTCCAAAAACTTGTGAAGCGCATTAGTTGCCTTATGTGGCAATAAAAAGGTTCAGTATATTGTATATTTGATGAGATGTTAGGACTGTACGTAATAAACTTTACCATGCATACTAAAATGATTTTTTTAAACCAGTGTTATATGAAGGAAATTCAAAAAGATTTTAGAATTCACAGTTTGTAGAAAATCCACTATCATCCAGCTATCTTTAGAAAGAAACTGAGAAAAGTTTACCATATTACCAATTCACTGCCGAAAATAACTAAAGTATGCCTTATTATAGAAAATCGGCACATCGTGTGACTGAAAAATAAGGGCAGAAATTTGGAAATCGCATTTTTTGAATTCACTTTTAAAATACTGTTTAAAATTTAAGGTACTTTTTGGTTATCCAGACGCCAGTGATAATTTGCTAAAAATTATTTCGTTTGGCATAATTTCAATTTTATCCTTTTCCCTTCTTTTACACAGTTTACTCAATGAATGGAAATTTATATATTTTTTCTGAAACAGTAACAGCTCAAAGTCATAATTTTCATTACAAAATAAATTCTGTGTACTTTGTCATGCTTGTTAATATATTTTAGGTATTTTTAAGCAAATTTTTTTAAGTTAAATCTGTCATTGCGATATTAAAATCATGACCATTTGTATTAGCTAATGGGGAAAAAAAAAATGCTTTGCGAGACTTAAAAAAATTTGGTCATCATTGGCACCTGGCTAGCTAAAAAGTACCAGAATTAATATTTTTAATTATGTACAATTGAGAAGCCTGAGTAATATATTTTATTCAAAAGGTTTCAAGTCTGTCACGAAAATGATTATTCTTGTCACTAGGCACTTCATTTAAAAGCTATTTAGTTTTGCATTTTGATATTGAGATTTAAAATTTTTTTTATCGGTTTTCAATTAGCACTTGAACATTGTTGAATTTTGCAGTACACATTTTAATAGTTATGAAAATAACAGGTAAAATCACAATTAAATACAAAACACATACAGAGCGTGTTTCAGACCAAAAATTTCTAAGTACAGTAAAACCGTACCGGTTTTACCATACAGTACCGTTACAGTAAAACCTTAAGCTTTCTGTTAACAGAGCCGATAACGGAATCTGATTTTTGTCTATGTGAATAAGCCTTGAAAAAGACTTTCAACAGAAGGTAACAGACTTTTAACAAAATGTAAATTTAACAAATTAATGTAATTAAATTTTAAAAATATATATTTTCTTTAGATTTGTTTTATTTTGGAAAATTTATCTATCAATATTTAATTTAGTACAGTTAAAAAATTTTCAATTTCCTTTTTAAAATTCACTACTTTCAGTTGATTTCCAATTCAAACTTGTTGAGCTGCGAAACATAACTTTACACTGTTTTCTGCTAAATTTGTGTATTATTCCGCGATAGTGATGTCATATGCATACTTTTCTATTGATGTTGTTTAAGACTGGAATTAAGACTTAATTCTTCAGTAGATTCAAAGGATGTCATTTTTCTATAAAATTAAAGAGTGTAGTTTAAGCCTCAAAATTTAAATATGTTTTGTTTTCTATACTTGTGCTCCCCCCCCCCCCCCCCCCCCAATCAGATGCAACACTAAATTCGGAAAAAAACCCCCAGAAATCTGCTTCCTTCTAGTTAGTTATTCAGAATACTACCATATTATGATGAGAAATATTCTCCTTATTTAATGACAAAATAAATATGACAAATATTATCATTTGAAAATAGTGATAGTAAAACTGGAGTTTGATTGGAACAAAATAGAAATTGGTATAATTGCATAAAAAATTTGGGAAAACTAGCTTCGTTCATGAAATATTTCAACAGCCCATCTTTTTTAATTTGTTATAAACAATATTTCATGCTAAAAGGATTCGTGTTAAAAGGACTAAAATCACAGTAAATTCCTATACAAAGAAATTACATATAGGGTTTTTTTTTTATGAATTATCAATACTTAATTTCTTTAAATTGTCATTTAAAATTTTTGTTATTTGCTTGATGTATTCTGAATAAATAAGCCAACTAGCAACATTAATAGCAATACTAATATGTACAGTCAACTCTGTGAAATCCGCCGATGTATAATCCACAAGTCTGTATAATCTGCCATCCATTTTTAAATGTAAACAATGAAAATTGTGCTTTCATAGTTAGGTTCAAAGAAATTACATATAGGGTTTTTTTTATGAATTATCAATACTTAATTTCTTTAAATTGTCATTTAAAATTTTTATGTTGTTTGCATGATGTATACTAAAATAATAACTTTAGTTAAACAAAAGAAACAACAAAATGTAATATCAGAGGAGTAATTTACTTTTTTAAACTATGCATTCGTGTAACAACTGACTAAAGAAACATCTGAAGAAATCAGTAACCAATTTGGTCTTATTTGAAAGGTTCTTTTTCTAAATACACCTTTAAACAACTGGGACAACAATATGCAGATTCTTCTAAAACGGAAATTTTATCGGAAAACAAGAGATAACTACTCAAACAGAAAAAAAGATACATAACAGATTTAAGCTAGAACTTAAATTCCCATTGAGTAAATGTTCAAAAAATTAAATAACAGCTAATGAAATTTAAATTTTATAATAATTACAACATACTTAGAATAATTATTAAATTACTTTAGAGAAATATTTTATTTCATATTGTTATTTTTGTACAAATATTAGTAATTTATACTCAGTTTAAAAAGAAAATAAATGAATGATTTATTATCCGCAAAACTCTTGGTCCCAAACAATGCAGACTTCACAGAGTTGACTGTGTATCGTTACAATGTTTCCTACTCCCAAGACTATAATTGCTGTGTGTTTATATAAAATGTATTTTCAGATGCATGCACAAAAGACTGAATTAAATACAGGTAAAATGCCAAAGGCTTGGCAGGTCATGTTTTTGACATTACTGATCTCTATCCGTGATAGCAATTTTAAGAAAAATTAATAGCATCCTTCATTAAAGAAGTTAATACCAACATCAGCAATAAAAAGACAAACACATATGAAATTTAAAAAAAAAAAAATTATATATTTTATTGAAAATATAAAACAAAACTTTATGAGAAATTATAAAAAGACATTATAAAGAGTTGAGCATAATCAGGTGAACATTCTTAAAATAAAAAATAAAAAGTTGGTAAATAACAATAAGATTTTTAAAAGGAACAGAATACAGAAAAAAATATATTAAAAAAAAAAAAGGGTTCAATAAATATGAGATTTAAATGTTAGAAAAAAATGCTTAGTAATAGAACTACATTTTAAATAGAAAAAAAAATGAAAAGACAATGAAAAAACTTGATAACGTACAATAGGAAAATTAAAAAAAGTTATTAGAAAAGATTTACTATTAGAATTTTTTTAAAAAAATTAAAAATTACTTATTTAAATTATAAAAAAGTGGAACAACTTGTTCAAAAAAATTTTTTTGGAGGATAACCTTATTGGTTTCCCAGTAAAAATCGTCTCTTGATATCCTTCTGATATGAATGCCATTTGTGGTCCATACCACAAAATCGCAATAAGAGACATCTGCGATGGCCATCTGGCCTTGTACTTGTGCAAAATACACGTGTGAGTTTTTCAAATCTCCATTTCCATCTAAATAAAAATCTTTATCCATGCTGTGGATTGTAGAAGGATTAGATTCTTTATATTTAAAAGGGCATTTTACTTCAACGACTCCTTTTCCACAGCAGTCGCAGGCCACAATAGCATCAGGAGAAGCAGCAAGATATGGATGGGAAGGGGAGATGTGAAGGCCCGCCTCTTGAATTGTCAAATTGCAATGATCAGATTCAATTTCTGAAAAATATGCATCCACAGCCATTTTTTCCTTTTCTCTTCCCCATCTAACTGCAGGAACTTGAAACTCACTTGAATCTGTCAAGAAAAGAGAAGCAAATTTATCACTTCTTTTTTTTGTCCTTAAAATGAGGCCAAAATTGGAAGATGTTAATCTTCCAATTCTTTGATTCTTCCAAAGAGAATTACTTTGTCCCCTTGTTAAAATTTCAATCCTTGAAAAGTCAGTATTTTCAAATGCAGCAAGCAAATTTGCATTACATGAAATCACTTGCTTTTGAAGGATCGAAATCATAGTCGGGAAAATTTCTTCTCCTGTATTCTCCTCATCAGAGTCTGTCTCACTCTCATCTTCACTGCTTGTATAGACAGAGAAGAATGCAAAATCAGGCGTAATACATTTTAACTTTCCAAACTGCTCTTTGTTTATAGGAGGAACCTCCCTTGCTGGAATGACTGACAATTTCATGGCTTTCATATCCATCTTAGCCTTTGCTAGGTTAATATTTTTAATAGGTGCTGGTTTAACCTAAAATAAATAAATAAATAAATAAATAAAACATAACAAAAAATTTTCTTTACGAAAAATAATTAACACAGTAATAAAGGAAAAGTAATACAGTAACCCCTTTTTATCGCCTTTTCTGATGTCTCTCCAAAGAAAAGTTAAAAAAAAGTTCTATCTTTATTGATAAATAGTTCTGACTTTAGAAAAAGAAGGTCGGGTATATTCCTCTTTAACTGGTTGACGAGTTTTGCGAGATTTTATTACTTCTGATTGCCGAATTTTGCGTCTGAAAGAGCACGTCAAAAAAGACAGTAAGGAAAGTAGGGCAAGTGCATAAAATAATTAAAACGGGTAACTGGGCAGATAAAGTAGTTAAATAAGGCTGTCGTGCACATAACATTTGAAATCCTTGGTGTTCTGCTGGTCTGAGACAACCAAATATTCAACTAGACCATTAATTTAAAAAATTCAGTGATCCGCAGGGCCATTAATTTTTTTTTTCCCTCTCTCACAAGCAAATGTAAATTTTCCCGAGACTCAGAAACCTGCAACCCAACACAAATCACACAATTTTAGTTTATTTAAGAAAATAAAAATAAATAAATGAAAAATTGGCATTAAATCTGGAAGGCAGTTGAAATAAACATTTTATAATTTTTTTTTTTTTTTTTAATATTTTATTATGCTGAAAGTTTTGGATAATTGCAAAGTAGGTCTGCTTTATATTCTGGAAGAGGGGGGGGGGGGGGGGGGCTCACACTAACCTTTGAGTCACTCGAAAGGTTAAAGAGACTTAATAGGATTTTATTTAATGGATCAATAAATTATCATGCAAACTGGTCTTTGGGACCAGCTTCTTTTTTTTTTTTTTTTAATCAATTATAACAATGAATAATGTAGTTAAAAAAGGGCAGCAGGTGCATAATGCAACAGTGCAGTGCATCCTGCCATACTGACATAGAGTCAACAATAATAAACAATTGTATATTTAGATATAAAAAGTAAATGTAATTCTTTGTATAGCTAATTATTTAAGAAAATCAGTCTGCATATGAATTAAAGGTTTGGCAGAGATTTAACAATAAATAAAAATTAAGATTACAACAGTAAAATAAAGTTGTACATTACTAATTAATAAAAAAGTATATTGAAACACTAATAAATGAAAATCAACAAATAACCCATTTGACATGTTTCTATTAGTATGTCCCAAAGCCCACACAGAAACATACAAGTTTTCTCAAACACTTTTATAAAATGCTCTACTTTTAAACTTTATGAAGCTGATGTTAAAAAATCTATTTAAAATGCTATATATATATATTTTTTAATTAAATAGGAATAAAGTAATCATTGTAATTCAGAGCTCTTATATTGGACAAAAAAGAATTACCGTTTTTGTAAAACTTGCATTCCACTCGCACCTTTTTTCAGTGCAGGCAGCAGTTATTCCAGCTACAACTGCAAACTGTATTTTATACAGCAATGCTCCAATATGGCTACATGCTTCTCCCAAACTGAAAAATAACAACATTTTAAAAATTATTTTCTAGTAATAAACTTACACAAAGAATTAATTGTCTCAGATTTCCTATAGAATAAGAAAATGAGACTTCATTATTGTATATTCTTTAAATTTTTCATTGCTTCACGCTACTTTGCAAGTAACACCTTTCATTAATACTAAAACATCCGAAGAGGTCAATTTGACTGATAGTTGAAGGTATATACAGGATTCATCTAGGATTCTCTATTTTTCATGCTCTGCCTGTCTTTTATTTTTAAAAATTTCCGCCCTACTCTCATAAATTCTTGCCATGTATGACCTTATTTTTCAGAAACTTTTTAATGCGTAAAAAAGGCCCTTCAGTAAATTTTATTATTTATTTCAATTGAACCATAAACTATTTTTAAGTGCTATACTTCCTATTTGTTGTATTTCAATTCTTTCTCCTTGGAAAGCCTAGCCATGGAAGCGATTTGGAATGGAACTGTTTTCTCCATTTTTTGATCCACCAATTACCCATTGAGTTATAAGCAAATTCGATCATGTGACAAACCCGTTTTTCGCCCGCTCTTGAGTGCTCTTTCTCCCTTCGCACTGAAATTCGGTTCAAAACGCCCAGTTTGACATTATTTTCTGAGAGATCTATTGTGTTTGCAAAAAAATGGAAAATACAACTTAGTTACATAGTTTCTGAACAACACCACCAGCTAGTTTCATGCATTTTCGAACAAAAATAAATTAAAACTTATGTCAAAAAGTTACCCTTTCCCATTTAAAAACACCCTTAATTATTAGAAATAAATTTAAATGAAAAAAAAAATAATTATATTAAAAATTCAATGCTGAAAAATTGAAAAGATCAAAAGAAATCTAAAATTATTTTCTGTTCCAATGATAAGAAAATTTAAGTATAATAATATTACTTCACTTAGAATAAATATACTTATAAATGAACAATAAAATCTAAAAATATTAATTTTATTTCCTCTTAAAGTTGATATGCATAAAAATATCAAACTGAATTTTTAGATGGTTAAATTTAACCTTTAAATTATTTTTAAAGTGACCCTTTAAATTAGACTTTTAAACTCAATCTTTAATTGACCATTTAAAATTACCTTTTAAATTAGGCTTTTGTAGTGATCCTTTAAATTTACCTGTTAAACTGGCCTTTTAAACTCTAACTGACTAAACTTTTAAACTGACCATTTAAATTCGCCTTTTAAACTGACCATTTAAATTCGCCTTTTAAATTGACAATTTAAATTCGCCTTTTTAATTGACCATTTAAATTCACCTTTTATACTGACGTGACCATTTAAATTCTCCTTTTAAACTGACCATTTAAATTCGCCTTTTAAATTGACCATTTAAATTCGCCTTTTATACTGACGTGACCATTTAAATTTGCCTTTTAACTCTTTAACAGACTGGACTTTTAAACTGAACTTTTTAAATAAACTTCAAATTGAGTTTTTAAACAGTACTTTTTAATTATTAATTTGCAATTTTAAACTTAATTATTGACAATGACAATAAAAGAAATTTTCTATGCAGACATTTTATAGATATGAGATCCAGAATCTACTATGAAATGTTTCATTTAAAAAGCCAGTAATGCAGTGTTGATTTCAGGGGATGGCCCGAGGGGGACATTCTCCCCCCCCCCCCGGAGCAATGAGTTGCCCCCCCCCCCCCCAGAAGATTTGAGATTTTGTGTTTTCAATGGTCAAAAGGTGCAATTTCCCCCTAGAACTCTATAATGTTCCCCCCCCCTGGAGCCACAGAAATCCCTTCCGGAGAAAAGTGTCTGAATTCAACACTGCAGTAATGGATAAAAAATACAATAAATCTTTATGATCTTTACTAACCTGATACAACAAAATCGTATGCTTCCACAGATTTTGTATTTAATCCGGGGCATTTCCTCAAAAAGTCGGTTATTTTGGTAGCCGTTATGTTAGGCCATGAACCCATATCATTAATCCAATCCGTTTTCTTTATAATATAGGGATCTGGAAGATAAAAAATACCCCCATCAGGTTTTAGAACCTTTAATTTTTCAATGTATCGGTTTTTCGACACATTGTCTTAAGTTTTCTGAGTAAGAAGACAAAATAAGCGGTGATTTACAATAATCGTGATCTTCAAACGCCATAGCTTTACATAGAAAGAATGCGCTGGTTCCGTTGCGTTTCTGCCTACCACGGCTGGAAGTTGAGTTGTTTGTTGACAAACAAGGAAATCGTCTATTACATAACACATTAGATTCCCTCAAATCTGCAAATGCCTATAAAATCCACACATGACAGATGTAAACAATGAAATTTTCAGTTCGGGTGTAGGGAGAAAATTATATATATATATATATATATATATATATATATATATATATATTTTATATATAAATTGTGTATTTTAATATGTAAATCTTGTTAATATTACTGAACTCACGCTTTTTCATGAAGGAAGTATAAATTTATTCCTGAAAGATATTTTACCGATATTACTGTTGCAATCGTTTAAATATATTTATGTATTAATTAAGCTTTTATAGTTATTAGATCTGGCTATACCTGAAATAAAATTTCATTACTTTAATATTTTTACATAAATTAAGTAGGGTACCTTTATGAGGCAAATTTCATTCAATAATTAAGAAAAGTATCTTTATTATGCATATTTAATTAAACATTTTAAATTATTTACTTGACCTTTACTTTTAATATTTTAATCATTTTTAAAATTATCTGAAATTTTCCCATTTTAGCTTATTACTTAAAAATTTTATTATATTGTAAGCATTCATTATAATTTCTATTGCATTCAAAAGTAAATAAAGCAATGATCAGAAATTTGCAAAATTCTAAAATCCGCACCTCTGCCCTCAAGCTGGGTTGATTTGAGAGAGTCAACTGTATTTACAATATTCTTCATTTACACTACAAACACACATTACAAATTGCACTCAAATATACAATTTTCAATAAGATACAGTTTTCAAATTGATATAGGTTTTTTATTACGAGTAAGGCTACATAAATTAAAGGAATTCAAAACTATTTAATTTTCTTACATTTAAAATACTTAACTGGTTTTATTTATTGGGAATTACATCTTAATTTGACAGCAAATATTCTTTTCACCAGTTTTAATTATAGACCTAGAAGAGGCAGCACAGACAATTTGGAAGCTGAAATTCTAGAAATAATTAAAACAACATTTGCATATTAAAACGCAACTGGCCTGCCTTCAAATGCAATTTTAGTTGCTGACTTGTAAATTCACACCATTGTATTTTCCTGCTCCCAGTTTTCCATGTTTTCATACATTTGGGTGCAGGAAAATTCAATGATAAACCTATGAGTCAACTACAAAAATCTGGTCTGAAGGTAGTTTCAACCAAGATATGACTTCTCAGACCAGTTGTATTTTATTATGCGAATCGACTTGTGTCTAATACTGGAATTTCAACTTCCAACTCTTAGATAATTCTGCAACCACCTCCCACTCTATTAGTTTTACTCAAAATATTAAATAATATTATAAAAAAGAACTTTTACTTCATAGAGTTGCTAAACAATAATTAAGACGATTTTAGATGAATATGACCTAAATCTATATTTTAAATTACATCAAAATCTTCATTTGTGCAACAAGGTTTTGTTTTCAAACTAACATACAATTTATTATCATTCATGCAGCATGATTTTCTAATATAGAGAGTTGCTAAACTCTACAGTTTTTTGAATATTAACAATGTTTTTGCTATCTGATTTGTTTACTATGTAAGAGTGAAAATTTTCCTCAAATTCCATTGACACAAAAACCACTATAAACTGCATAGGCATTTTCATTAATAAGAACAATATCTGGGAGCACGGCAGTGCGTCCGCCAAGTTCGCACAAGCCGTAAGCTACCTTTTCCTGAACCATTTTGGCATACTTTTCACCCCTTCATAACGTCGTTTTAGGGAGAGATATAAAAATTTTTCTTTTATACACATGTTCATATGATCAAACTGAACTAAGGTTCCACGATTTCATGTTTTTATATTTAGTAGTTTTCGGAATATTAAATTCCGAAAAAGCGCTTTTTTGTCACTGACTCACTTCGCATCATCAAATAACTAATGTACTTCTGAAAGTCGTAGAATCTTGAAATTTCACAAGCAAGTCGGGTTTGTAGCACAATTAACCAGAAAAATCTGAAAACACAGAATTTCCGCCTCTAAACCCTTCAAACAGGGGGTGTTGATTTGGCCGTAAACAGTTCCTTAACACATTCAATTGTGCCAATGTTGGTCGCCAAAACTCGATTACAGAGTTTTGAAGGGGTCACGTAATTTCAAACAAAATTAAAATTTTATGTATATGCTTTTCCAAAGATGTTTGTTAAATAGAAAAAATGAATATACCTAAAAATTTTAATCAGTATAGGTTATGATATATTTACGATATTAAAACAATAAAACATGTAACAAAATATAACCGCAATTCTGTACGTTTGTGATATAGTAGCCTTGGCGAAATAGAGAAAATAACCTTGACGAGAAAATAAATTTGATAACGTATTTTCTGGCAATCTATTTACTGTGTCATATACACAAGCAATTTTTTCCATATGTATACAATTTATTTAATGTAAGGAACCCGTTTATTTATTTTTATATACCAACATAAATAATCTGTATATAAAAAACAATATTTTATACATGTATAAATAAAATGTTTACATGTATATAAATACATATGTAAATAGCATAAAAGTTCATCAGATTTATTTTCGTATTTGTTTATATCATTTGGCAACATATCTCAGTTTCTGAAGTCCAAATTGCGCCAAGATTTTTTTTAAATGCCAAGTTCCCTATAGTGGAAAAATATCCTAATTCCATATGAAAGTTTAAAAATCTCCTTTTAATTAAATGAAATGTGTAACTAATAAACTGTCTTTAACGATGTGCGACAGATGCGGCGTCCAAAGTCCGCTGCTACTGTTATTATATTGTATTATTAACCTACTTACTGTTAATTTAAAACCTGTAAAAGAAAGATTATAGTTATAGATAAGACATGTTGGTCGCCAAAACCCGATTACAGAAAATTAGCCTTTAGTTATAAAGGTGTTACATGATTTCAAGCTGAATGAATTTTTATATGCTTTTACAAAAATCTTAAGGCAAATCTTTCAGTTTATCTGTCCATCTTACTATCTTTTACATCCTTAAAATAAATTTTATTAAAGACCGGGAGGCGTCTGCACAGATCATCACCCCATCGAGTTGGCGGCTGAAATTTTAGGATTAGTTAAAAATCGATTAGCTTATTAAAATGTAACTCACCTGCCAAGCCATATCTTTGTGGAATCCATTTACAGACCCGATTTTACCAGTTAATTGGTGGATTTTCCATTTTGTTTTCCTGCACCCATTCCTCCATGTTTCCATACTTTTGGATGCAGGAAAATACAATAGTAAACCTATCAGTCAACCACTAAAATTAGGTCTTCAGGTGGTTTCTACCAAGATATGACTTAACAGACTTGCATTTAAATATGCTAATCTAGTTTTAACTAACCCTAAAAATTCAGGTGTAAACTCGATGAGGTGATGGAGTGTGCGGACGCCTCCCGGTCTGTTATAAATGTCGGAATCAATCTCACTAGCACTCTGGTCAATCTGGCAAATATCCGTACTATTTATGGAACACTATTCCGTTAAGTGCGCTTTAGTGATGTTATGAACTTTATGCATATGCATCATACATATTATACATATGCATATAATATGTAATACATTTGCATCATACATATTATAAGTATGTGTATAATACATAATACATATGCATCATTATGATGTCAGAATAAAGAAAACATTTTTGACGCCAAATTTGAGAATTGACATGATATATTACCAAGTTTGGTGACACTTCGCAAAATGTCGCCAAACTTTGCGAGTATTTGACGCTAGTGGCTATTTTTCAATGAGTTAATTATTAATGCGAGCCATCTATTTATATTTTTCCGCATATCATCAGAATAGTTATATTTATAAAGTACAAATATTTCCAAAGTGCCAATAGTTTCGTCACTGCACAAAACCTCTGCTATTGTTATTATATTGTACTGTTATTACACTTACTGTGACTATGTTGTTAATCTTTGCTCTTCTAAAACTTCTGTATTATATAAAGAGAATTTACGGCAACTATTAAAGCACCGAAACTGCCAGTTCTCCTTATGATTATTATAATTCTATAATATGTAACCTGTTAATCGATATGTACACTAGAATGAATCTTCCATAATCCGGTTCCTCGCATTTTAGTTTTCCCGTTTCGAATAAAATTAGCTAAAATCTTAAAACCATGGCACATTATTGGGTAATTCTTCAACACGATCAGATGAGAAGAATGATAGATTTGCAAATGGATCATGGCAGTGAGCCCGTAGACCTTCTATTCCTCTGTAATCGAGTCTATTGAAAAGGTTAACGTGAAACAAAAAGATATTAGCATCGATATGGTTTAATGTAAATGCAGATATTGTCAAAGGATTTCATAAGAACCATTTCACTTGTACCCAATCGTATCAGTTAAAATACAACAATTGGCAGTGATCCCAACTAGAAAAGATTTCTTAATAGGATTAAAAATTTCCGCATTAGAGAACGAATCGTAACTGATAAGGAAACATGCATAAGTGAGTTGAGAGATATTTGTCACGAAAGATGAAATACATAACAGCACAAAATATATGATGTGCTTCCATGATCGTAAAGAGTTCTTGATTTCTCTACCAAAAGCTTCCGACTTGGCGAAAGAATGGGCAATTAAATTAAATTATGAATAACAGTAACATGATGCAACATTTAACATGCAATTAATAGAGTAAATACTGCTTGCTAGAGGCGGCTAGTACTTTAATTTAAAAAGAAATAAAGTATAAATTTGTAAACCTCAATAAAATAAATTTAGGTATTTTTTCGTTAGCCGGGCACAAGTGGCAAATCGCCAAATACTGCTCCCAACTCCATTGTTCATATTGCATTAATTTCATTTAAAAATATAAACTTTTCAGTCATCTCATTCAAAATAGATGAATTTCCCTCATTTTATTTAATAGAATAGTTAACATAGAAATAAATAAATGAATAAATAAGAAATAATAACATAAACCAAAATATTTTATTGGAAAATCAAAGCATTATTTGTAATTTTTCACGTGTGAAAAATGAAAACTGTTATTGCCGAAAAAACAAAATGCTAATGAGGAGATTTGTTCCCGGCTAACATAAAAGTACCGAAATTTAAGTTTTTTTTATATATTAATATAGTTTAGAAAACAAACATGAAAAAACATACAAAAAGTAGTGATATCCCAACAAAAAGTTTTTGGTAAAAAAAAAAAAGCGCCAAGTTCTCCTTAATGTTTCGGCCAGAAAAAGTAGTGATATCTGAAGTTCGCAGAAGTTAAAAGCCAAACATCCCAAATCTTTCATTGAAAATGGCTTCCTGCGACTTGGCCGTTAATGCCTTCTAGAGGGTTTTTACAAATTTTAAAGTATGTACGAATGAGCTACATGCCAACAACATTTTTTGATTATTTTAGGCATTTTGTGGCACAAAGTACAGAAATAAAATACACATTTAAAAAATGCATTTAAACCACATCAGTCTATTTAAATGCTTAGAAGTTAAAAATAACAAAATACTTGTATTCAGGAGATAATATCCCTAATTGTTAAAACATAATTAGTATCAGCTTTTAACAGTTTATAAATCGAATACCTCTTAATATCTGCAAACAAACTATAATAAATGTTCAAACGAATAAAATCTCTTTCGTCAATGCACAAGATTTCAATATTATACAATAAAATATAATATAACATATTGTGAGATTTGAAGTAAGTAAATTTTGTTTCATTTCTTGGGTTTTACGTTAATGAGTTTAGCTTTAGATCGTACAAAATGCAATTAAACCACAAGTGGACTAAATGATCTGTAATTAAAAATAATGTTTGTTGTAACTGAATGATATTTATCAGAAATCTTTTACTTATAATGTCTTTATGTGAATTTGCCTCTTTGCATTTTAATATTACTTTATTTAAATAATTCATAAATGCGTAATTTCTAATCATTAATTTTCAAATGCTGTAGAAGGCATTAACGGCCAAGTCGCAGGAAGCCATTTTCAATGAAAGATTTGGGATGTTTCAGTGGCGTACCCAGGATTTTATTTCGGGGGGGGCTGACTTAAATTTCCACAACGTTCCATATCTTACGAAACGCGTTAAATTTTGTTCTAAACGGAAATCATTTTTGACAATAATGAGGGGGGGGGAGCGTAGCCAGAGGGGGAAAGTGGGCCAGGGGGATTCTTTTCCGAAAATTTAAGGCATGAGATTCCAAAAATTAAAAAAAAATCGGTCAATAGGATTGAAATAAAAATCAAATTTCGTAAATGGATGGCGGAGAAAACGCGAATTTCATCAAATGATCGCGGAGGAAACGCGAATTTCGTCTAATGACCGATGAAAAAAGGTGAATTTCGCCAAATGACTGCAGGAAAAAAGTGAAGGTCATCAAGGGATCGCGGAAAAAACGCGAATTTCGCCAAAGGATCGCAAATTTCGTTAACGGATCGTAAAAATATGTAAATTTCGTGCAAAAAACAAGGAAAGAGTGAAAATTTCGGCAAAGGATCTTGAATAAAATGCGATTTTTGTCAAAAAGCCGCAGAAAAAATCGCGAATTTCGTCAAAAAACCGCGAAAAAACGCAAATTTCGACAAAGGATCGCACAAAAAACGCGTATCCGATTTCGACACAAAACGCGTTTCCCGTCAAAGGGCCTCGAAAAACGCGAATTTCATCAAAAGATCGCTAAAAACGCGATTTTGTTAAAGGACTACAAAAAAACGCGTAATTCTACAAAGGATCGTCAGAGAAAGGACGTATTCCAACAAAGGGCCGCGTAGAAAAAGCTAATCTCGTCAAAGCATCTCCAAAAAACGCGAATTTCGTCAAAAAGCCGCGGAAAAACGCAAATTTCGACGAAAGATCACGAAAAAAACGCGTATTCCGTCGAAGGGCCGCGGAAATGAAAGCGAGTTTCGTCAAAAAGCCGCTGAAAAAACGCAAATTTTGACAAAGGATTGTGAAAAGACGCGTCTTCCGTCGAAGAGCCGCGGAAAAACGCGAATTTCGATAGAAAATCGCAAAAAACTGCAAATTTCGTCAGAGGTTCATGGAAAAACGGAAAAAATGTGAATACCGTCAAAGCATAGCAAAAAAACCAGGAATGATGTCAAAGGATCGCGGAAAAAACGCAAATTTCGTCAAAGGATCGCGGAAAAACGCGAATTTCGTTGAAGGGTCGCAGAAAAAACGCGTATTTCGTTAAAGTGCCGCGGAAAAAACGCGAATTTCGTCGAAAAAACTGCGGAAAAATGCAAATTTCGAGAAAGGATCGCGAAAAAACGTGTATTCCGTCAAAGGGCCGCGGAAAAACGCAAATTTCGTCTAAAAGCCGCGGGGGAAAAAAAGGGAAATTCTACAAAGAATCGCGAAAAAGACGTGTATTCCGTTGAAGGGTCGAAGAAAAACGCGAATTTCGACAGAAAATCACAAAAAGCCGCAAATTTCGTCCAATGCCCATGGAAAAAACGCAAATTTCGCCCGCGGAAAAAAATGCGAAATTAGACAAAGGATCGTGAAAAGTACGTGTTGGCGTAGAAAAAGCGAATGCCGTCAAAGCATCGCAAAAAAAACTGAGTTTCGTCAAAGGGCCGCGGAAAAACGCGAAGGCCGTTTTAAATAAGCGAATTTCGAAAAATGATCGCGGAAAAAAAAAATGCAAATTTAGACAAGGGAGCACGTAAAAAACATGTATTCCGTCAAAGGGCAGCGGAAAAACGCGAATTTCGTCAAACTATCGCAAAAATGCGCATTTCGTTCAAGGGCCGCTGAAAAAACGCGAATTTCGTCTAAAGGACGCGAGAAAAAACTCGAATTTCACCAAAGGATCAGGAAAAAGTACGTATTCCGGCAAAGGGCCGCGTAGAAAAAACGAATCTCGTCAAAGTATCTACAAAAAACGCGAAATTCGACAAAGTATCGCGAAAAAGACGCGTATTCCGTCGAAGGGCCCAGGAAAACGCGAATTTCGACAGAAAATCACAAAAACCCGCAAATTTCGTCAAAGGCCCATGGAAAAAACGCAAATTTCGCCAGCGGAAAAAAAATGCGAAATTAGACAAAGGATCGCGAAAAGTACGTGTTCCGGCAAAGGCCGCGTAGAAAAAGCGAATCTTGTGAAAGCATCGCAAAAAAAAAAACTGAATTTCGTCAAAGGGCCGCGGAAAAACGCGAAGGCTGTTTTAAATAAGCAAATTTCGAAAAATGATCGCGGAAAATATGCAAATTTCGTTAAAGGGTCGCGAAAAAAAGCGAAATTCGTCAAAGGGTCGCAGAAGAAACGCAAATTTCGTCAAAGCCGCGGGAAAATGCAAATTTAGACAAAGGAGCGCGTAAAAAACGTGTATTCCGTCAAAGGGCTGCGAAAAAACCCAAATTTCGTCAAAATATCGCAAAAATGCGAATTTCGTTCAAGAGCCGCTGAAAAACGCGAATTTCGTCTAAAGGCCGCAAGAAAAAACTTGAAATTCGTCAAAGGATCGGGTAAAAAAGTACGTATTCCGGGAAAAGGCCGCGTAGAAAAAGCGAATTTCGTCAAAGGATCCTAAAAGACGCAAATTTCGTCAAAGGACCGCTGAAAAACGCAGATTTCGTCAAAGGGCCGCAGAAAAAGCGCGAATTTCGTCAAGGGTTATGATAAAACCTGAATTTCATCAAAAGGCCGTGGAAAAAACACAGCGGTCTCATTAGGAAACAACACACATACAAACAACTATGTTTATTTTTATAGGTATAGTTTTTAAACTGAAGTAATATGCTGAACTAACTTTTTAAAAGTCTGGTTAACCCGAACCCAACTTGCAGGAATCTACTCTCAGCCTGAAATTGACCTGAAATGAAAACAGTGTTAACACGAAAAGCAACGGAAATAATTAGCGCCGGGAAGGGATTCCCCCTTCTGCTGTAACCTTTCAGAAAAATTTGCTGTGAATTTTAGAAATTTTTTCCCACTCAGAATCACCCATGGGGGAGAGGCACTGGCCCGATTCTGAGACCGCCCCCACACCGAAATAAGTTGAAAAGCGTTAATGGTTTTATTTTATATTTACTTTCATTTAAAAGAAAGTCATTGTTGCTTAAAATCTATAAAATTGTTCTCCCCACCACCGAAAATAAAGTTTCCTTCACCTTCTTTGGGTATGCTGTGGTGTCTATGTGGACTAATGAGAATGGCTAATCCGCTGTAAAACAGAAATCTAAATTACAAATTTATCTCAAAAAGTAAGAAAAAAATCAGCACCTTTTTCATTTCATTTTCGACTATTTTGAATGGGGGCCTGTAACCCCATCAGCCCCTTCCCCTCGTTTTGTATACTGTGGTGTAAATGTGTGCTGATATGGGACTAACCAGAATGTCTAGTTTGTTATGTTGCAAAAATCAAAGTTGTAAATTTATCTCAAATAAAAAGAAACAAAAATCAACATTTTTTTAAATTTCTTTTTCGACTAATTTGGGAGGGGGCTGTAACCCCATTCCACTTCTTTGGGTATAATGTGGTGTCACTGTGCACAAATATGGAACTAAAGAGAAGAGAGCGGCTAGTCTGTTGAATGATAGGGGGAAAATACTACAAAATTTTCTCAAACAGAAGGAAAAAAAGCACTATTTTTTCATTTCATTTTCGACTATTTTGGAGGAGGGGGCTGTAATCCCATCAGCTCCCTCCCCTTCTTTCGGTATGTTGTGATGTCAATGTGGACTAACATGGCACTAACAAGAATGGCTATTTCGTTGTATGACAGAAGAAAAAATTACAGATTTATCTAAAAAAGTAAGGATCACAGAAAACAAAATTACAAATTTTATCTCAAACAAAAAGAAAAAATTAATAAGCATTTTTTAATTTTATTTTCGGAGGGGGCTGTAACCCAATTTGCCACTTTCATCTCTTTCGGTATAATGTAGTGTTATTGTGCACTAATATGGAACTAAAGAGAAGAGAGCAGCTAGTCTGTTGAACGATAGGGGGAAAATCCCAAATTTATCTCAAACAAAAAGATAAAAAATCAGCATTTCTTTCATTTCATTTTCGACTATTTTGGGAGGGGGCTGTAACCCCATTAGCCCCGTTCACCCCTTTAGGTATAGTGTGGTGTCACTGTGCACTAATATGAAACTAAAGGGAAGGGAGTCTGTTGAATGATAGGAGAAAAATGCAAATTTATCTGAAGCAGAAAGAAAAAGAAATCAGCACTATTTTTTAAATTTCATTTTCGACTATTTCGAGATGAGGGGGCTGTAATTCCATCAGCCCCCTCCCCATCTTTGAGCATGCTGTGATGTCAATGGGGACTAATATGGGATTAACTAAAATGACTATTTCGCTGTATAACAGAAGATAAAGGTACAGATTTGTCTAAAAAAGTAGGGAAAAAACACTTTTTTCATTTAATTTTCGAATATTAGGGGGGCTGTAACCACCATCAGCCCCTTTTCTCTTCTTTTGAGTCAATGTGGACTAATATGAGACTAATGAGAATAACTATTCCGCTGTATGACAGAAAAAATTGAAAAATTGTTCCATAAAAGAAAGAAAAAATCAGCAATTTTTTCGTATCAATTTCGAAAATTTCGGGGGGGGCTGTAGCCCCATCAGCCCCCCCCTTGGGTACGCCCATGGGATGTTTGGCTTTTAACTTCTGCGAACTTCAGATATCACTACTTTTTCTGGCCGAAACATTAAGGAGAACTTGGCGCTTTTTTTTTTTTTTTACCGAAAACTTTTTGTTGGGATTTTAATTTTTCCAAACAAAAGCAATCTATTTTCATGATTGATGAATATGGTCATACTTTTTTAATATGTAGTTCCACTGTAAGTGAGACTATTGCAGACTAATAATTCTGTACTTTCACTCATTCTTTCCATGCCCCCCAGGGGGATACCTTCTTTAGGTATTCACGGGCTTCGCAACCCCGGGTTCCTGAGCGATCTTTCTCTTTTCTTTTTCCTCTTATTCCTCTTGTCTTTCTTTCCTCTTTGTTTCACTCTCATTGTGGTTTCCTCTTCGGAGGTGAGGGCAATTCTGCATGAGCCGATATCATCCTGCATATTGACTCATGGAGAATTGTAAACCACCCACGTGTTTGCCGTGCGTGGCGACCCGTGTCCCTTGAAAGGGGGATCCTGGCAGTTGAGGGAAACCAACACACTGCTTTGGCCTCTGCTTCAGGTAGACGGGAGGTGCATATTGGTCCCGGATGCATCAATCGGCTGGTCAGCTGACTTCTGTCACTGGCTGGGGATCAAGCGATCAGGCACTTACTAGCCATCTCGTTAAGGGTGGAGGGTGGCATAGGAGTGTCTTGTGACCATATAGGCCCTGGTTAGCACTGGTGCACGAATGTGCATCCCCTTGTTGGGCTCGGTAGTGGGTGGTGCGGCCGGGGTCTGAATTGTTTCTTTTTTTTATAACATGGATGGAGAAACTTCATTTTCTTCAATGTCTCTCCCCTGTGGAGAGCAACAAACTGCACAGAACAATTCATTCTCACGTTTTTTCGTCATTAAACGTACTGACAGTATTTCAGATAGTTCATTTAAAAGAACTTCACCGTTTCTTATTGGTAAAACATTCCAGTCAGTTTTTGGAGATGGCTATTTGCTAAAAAAAATGCAATCTGGAGATTTGTTGTTGGAGATCTCTTCAGCCAAGCACTCGCAACTTCTCTTGAACTGCTCATCTATAGGCTCCTTTTCTGTTTCTGTTCAAGCACATCAAACTTTAAATACAACCCGTGGTGTTATATCTGAACCAGATCTTCTGTTCTCTACAAAAGAAGAGCTACTAGAAAACTTAAAAGATCAAAACATAATAGATGCACGTCGTATCACAATCCGTCGAAATGGGCAAGTGCTCCCTACAAAGCACGTTATTCTCACATTCAATAACCCAAATTTACCAACCAGAATTAAAGCTACCTACTTAAGCTGTCCTGTCCGACCCTATATACCTAACCCCCTCCGTTGCTTTAAATGCCAGCGTTATGGCCATACCAACAGTACCTGTCGTGGCTCTGTTACCTGTGCACGTTGTGCAGAAGTCGGCCACGACAGTAAATCTTGCAGTAATTCTGAACGCTGTGTAAATTGTAAGGGTGACCATACAGCCTACTCTCGCTCTTGTCCAATTTGGGTACGTGAAAAAGAAATCCTTGCGGTTAAAATTACCCAAAAACTTTCATACCCAGAAGCTCGAAAAGTTGTTGAATCAAGAACCCCTTCCGTCGGAGTTTCTTACTCTAGTTTAGTCAAGCTACAATCAAAATCTGTAAGGCACATAAGCACACAGACCGAACCTTCCGTTCCACTAAATAACTCACCTATGACAGTACCACTCAGCACCACAAAGATACAAACTCGTGATGTCTGCTGTGGTTCTAAATGTTATGCAACCCCATTATTAGAATGTTGGCTACCATCCTCAGAACCTGTTACTATAGTTTATCAAACTAGCCAATTGCAAAAACCTGCAGTTCAATCCAAAAAGTCATCCGATTCAGTTCAATCCAAAAAGTCATCCGATTCAGTTCAATCAAAAAATCATTCGAACCAGTTCAATCCAAAAAATCATCCGAACCAGTTCAATCCAAAAAGTCATCTGAACTCCAGACTGATACTAAGGCTGTTAAATCTAAAAAAACATCACAGAAACCTGATACTAATCAAACAGTGAAACCAAGCAAAAAAATTTGCGTTCAGAAAGAGAGAAAAACAATCGGGGGCTCTTCACAGTGGAACACTGTGAAGAAAAAGAACAAGAACAGCTGTTTAAATCCATCTGTCTCTAACTTAAAGGACCCAAAACAGCTGCAGAATTATGTCGATGAAGCAATGGAATCCGACTCTTATGAATCAAGTGCTGATGAAGGAAACACAGTTTTAGAGGAATTTTTACCTAATTGATTTTACATTGTTTTTTACTCATATGATTTTAACCTTGTTTTCATGAAGTATTTCTACATCCTTTTAAACTTTGTGTATTTTTACAGTTATTAATTTAATAATTCCACGGTTTTTAATTATAATACGCTTGACTTTTAGCTATGAACCTTTGATTCTTTTAAACGGTTTTAGATATACATATTACTGTTTTCATTAATTTTTTTTGTTTTTATCACCATTTTGTTATTCTTGTTTAATCATTTTTTGATATATACATTTTTGTCTTTGTCTTGGCGCAGCATGTCCCTACTGGGACTTTGCGCCATAAAACCCCATACAACCAACCAACCATTCTTTCCATGCTCTGTAGCAATTCCTGATACTCTAAAAAGATCATTTTTACATATTAGGCACCTAATGCTCCTTTTATTATTGATGTTTTAAAATACTTTGAATGGAATATATTAGTCATTTTCAATTGGTGAATTTGTGCTACTGTTTTTGCTACATTAATAAAGTTTCCTGTAAATTGTGCACATTTCTTTGATGGAAAATGCTTACTTTCGTACTGCATGCTCCAATATCTGATGGGATGCCCTAACTGTCTAATTATTCTGGGTTAATGCAGAAAAACCATTTTTGGTGTAAGATGTCTATGAGGAAATAAATTTAAAGTAATTTATGGTGGTCTGTAATGTTTTCTGATAATTGATAGGTTTCAGATAATGAAATTGTTTCTGCCATTAGAGTGTCTATAATTGTGTACATGAACAGAAACAATTGCCAAAATACGTCATCACATGGGATTTTATCTGCAATTAAAAGGGATAAGTTTCTTATTAATATCCACATCTGTGAAGAACTTTGACCTGTAGAATACTGGACATTTGTTATTTTTTCCTGTGTAATTGGAACTGGTTTGTGTTGAGATTCACTTTTACTGTAGCTAAAATTAATAATTCTATCATTAAAAATTAGTAGCGTTTCAGTAGCACACCAACTTTCAAACAAATTGTGAACAACATCAAAAGCTAAATTACTGGTTACATGTCAATTAGTCCAGTCAAAATAGACATGTAACATAGCCAAAAATGGCAGAGAGCTGAAAATTTGTGAAAACCTTTAAGATAAAATTCCAAAAATCTTAATCTATCTGGCTGGAGCAAAAAATTTTATTTAAAAAAAAAAAAAATTCATTTTTTGCAGATATCTGGTAAATGAAAGGTTTTATCATAAAAATAGTTGTTATAAAAATTGAAAATCTTGGAATTTTCTACAAGAGAGATCTTTACACACACATCCCCACCCCCCGTTTGTGCGATTTCAAAAATTGTGAAAATCTAAAAATTTCATATTTTGAATAATATCTACACTTTCTAATGCAATGCATGTTATCAGCTGTTGAATGGAATATAATAAAATTAAATATAATAAGGTCAAAGATACAAAAAATTCATTTTTTTTCTTCAGATATCTGTTAAACGTTAAGCTTTATTGTAAACATGGTTATTATAAAATTTGAAATTTTTACATAAAAGGTCTTTACACTTTTAATAATTTTAGCTTACTTGTTAATTAATCGTCTGCGAATTCTATTTCTTGAGTTGCATTTTCATCGTCTTCTTCTTCCTCTGACTGCTGAATTCCTGTACATTGCTCTAAGACATCAGATGAATCTGGTATTTCTTCACTGATGTCGGAAGCATCATCATCTGCTGTATTTGTGGCAATATTAGAGCAAGAGTGGCTGTGACAGTTGCTACATATTGATGAGCAGAACAAACCAACTTTTTTGCAACTGCAATTGCAACCCTTTGTGCAATTACATTAAATGGTATGGAATTGAGCAATATTTCTGGTGCAGGCGGGAGTAGAGTTTTAATTAGCTCCAAGTTGTTATTTTTCAATACCCATCCCCAGTTTTCAGGGTCAAGTTTATTACCTAGCCATATTTGGATTTAGTAGTAAACTCGGTACAAATGTTGGTGAGTTGCACTAAATGTTGGTGAAAGACAGGATAACTGTACGTCTTTATTGTGCCGTGTACTCTTCAAAAAACTTTGATACCTATAGCTATCTGTTGAATCAATGTTTTTTGGAGCTCCCTAGATCGCAAGAAGAAAGTGAATTCCATTAGCGATAATGATATCCGGAGAAGAGTCGATTTCCTTAAACACTTCAGCACAGCAAATTAAGGTCTTACTTTTTTCAAATAATTTAAATATTTGAGTTTTACCTTTTCTGAAGAGAGCTGACATTGTGTTGCAACTGGTCATTGCATGTAAAAATAATATATGATCTTTACACTTTGGATATAACTCTAAACTTTGTGATGAATACATTTTTGTCTCTATCTGACTTTTCCCGGTTTCAAGAAATAAACTGGTTTATCAATAGAAGTTTGTGCAGTTAATATGATTAACAAATCGACATCTTCAACAACAACAATGGTTGTACTTGACTGTTCTATAGCTGTTTCAACTATAAGAACCTCAGCATCATTATCAGCTTGTTTAACAGAAATATCAGCAGCATTTAATTTTTCACATAACAATGAAATAAACAGAGTCTTGTTATGATTATTAGCAAGGAATTGTTGTTGGCTCGTTGAAACAGTCATAAATCGATGAAAAGGAACATCAGCAGAAGAAGATATTTTAGTAGCCCGGCGACGTTGTTCTGTAGCTTTTATATATTTTTTATAATCATCATAACTGTCAATTACTATAATAATGTTGTGACCATAATGCTTATGTACATAATGAATATATTTCTCGAAAATAACATTGAATGTTTCTTCTTGATCCCACACAACATGATGTAAAAGATCAATGATAAAAGTCGCATCTGCGTTATCAAATTGCATATTTACACATTGAAAGCACTTGTAAACAGTCAATTTTTGTGTTTAACACATTCCAATTTCATCAAAAAGTGATAATGGATAAGGAGCTAATTCATATTCAAAGAATTGCTCTAGTTGATTTTTAAAAGCTTTAGTAATGCTCATGCATTGGAAAAATAATAAAGGATCTATAGGTACTTTCTCATCATGAACTTTTACAGCACTACTGGCCATTAAAAGGGGAAATACTTTATCAGCACACTTCAATTTGATATTATTAAACGTTTTGCCAATGATATTAGTCATGGAAGCAATTCCAACTTCACAAGCATTATGACAATTGATTTTGTCATCACCAATGATTCCACATGGGATTGACATTATTTTCTGAGTCTCAGGAAAAGGATCATGTAATGAGAATCACTTGAAGAGTTTTTTAGCATCTGCAGTATCTCTTTTCATGCATGAATCCACTTGCATCTACATGCTGATCTGTAGTATCCATTTTAACATTAGCAAGATCTCCCAATCCTTCGCATACAGTATTCATTGCATGCATGGTATAAACCCATTTACTTATTACACTTTCTTGCTTACTTCTTCCACGAGCAACACCACCATTTGTTTTCATCAGTGATTGCTCAATGATCATATCCGTCAAAGTTCCACAATTTAATTTTTCAGAGCGTCTAATGGTGAAGAATCCTTGCATAAACTTGCTGAAAACACTAGGATCAATCAAATTTTCTAATTGTAGCATATCCTGGAGATACAAGTGAGCATACTTGGCATAAGGAAAATGCCCTGATGTGTGGAAGTAAGGAAGCATTTCTTTAACGCTATTCAAATGTGCTTACCAATCTCCCATACGTTCAGCTCTTATAAACTCCTTCGCTATTGATACCATACGAAAATATTGTATCCAAAGTTTGGCTGTAGGGCCTCGTCCTACGTATTCTTTCAGTTTTTCATTAAACTTATAAAGTAATGATTTAACATTTTCGTCACTATTTTCAATATCGCCATATGAAATAGTACTCCCTCCATCCCAAATTAGTTGTCACATTTGGATTGAAAATTTTGTCCAAAATTAGTTGTCACATTTCAAGTAGGTGGAGTCATAAATAATTTCCAATGCAGTTTAGTAGATCAATACCAGTAAAATTGTATTGCAATGAATATAACGTGGTAGCTAAGTGTTGGATAAAATGTTAACTTGAATGTGAACTAATGGGAATAAGAGGTGACGAAAATTGCAATTATGAATAATAATTTAGAAAGTGCCCAAAAGAAGGAAATGAATAATGAAGAGCGTAACGCTATATTGCAATTTTTATTGCAACATAGGAAATATGATAAACTGAGCCATGGTTCTGTAAATGCTGCAGCGATGAAATTTAATGTTCATCGTAGAACAATATCCCGTTTGTGGAAGCAGGCAAAGACGTCAAAAATAACAGATGATGGAGTTTACAATGTAAAGTCACAAAAAACTGGTAAATGCGGACGAAGAAAAAAAAGATTTTTCTCAGCAATTGAGCAAAATCAAAGATATCCCAATAAAACGAAGACAATCACTTCAGAGTTTATCATGTGCTGTTAGCATTCCTAAATCAACATTACACTGGATTCTCAAGGAGGGAAAAGTTTTGAAGCATATTTCATCCACCATTAAGTCAAGTCTAACAGAAAGAAATAAGCTGGACAGAATTCGATTTTGCTTACAGCATGTGCAAACTAATGGATGCTTTTCGGAAATGTTGGATCGTATTCATATCAATGAAAAGTGGTTTTATATTATGAAAACCAGTAATTCATTTTACATCACCCTAGATGAAACTGAACCTTCGAGGCATTGCAAAAGCAAAAGGTTTATTGCCAAAGTAATGTTTATGGCAGCGGTGGCAAGACCAAGATGGAACTCGAATACAAACGAAATGTTTGATGGAAAGATTGGAATATGGCCTTTTGTTTATTCAGAAAAGGCAAAAAGAAACTTGAAAAATCGTGCAAAAGGAACTGCTGTGACAAAAGTTGTAGAAATTGTTAACAAAGAAGATATCCGAAAATGATTATAGAAAAAGTTTTACCGTCTATACGTGAAAAATAGAGTCCTATATACATACAACAGGACAATGCAAAACCTCATTTGGCAGTGGATGATCCCAGTATCACAGAAGAATGTTTAAATGATGGATGGAATTTGCAACTACAATGTCAACCTCCGAATAGCTCGGATTTAAATGTACTTGATCTCGGGTTTTTAATGCAATACGGTCATTGCAACATAGATGCCCACAAGCAATATTGACAACTTAATTCATGCTGTTGAAACTGCTTTTCAAAATATGGAAGTGGAGAAGCTTGAAAATGTATTTTTAACTTTGCAAGCATGTATGGAAAACATTATGCTGTCAGGCAGAGACAACTGTTATAAAATAACTCATCTCAAGAAAGAAAAACTTCGTCGTCAAAATCTTCTTCCGCGAAACCTGAAACAATATTATGTGCAAAAATTCCTTAAAAATCAGTTAAAATTGTATCATTTGCTATTAAAATAATCACAACTTGGTATTTTCATTCTCATTTTTTTTTCTTTCCCACAAATATAGCACTTATTTTGTGAGAAATTTTTCAAAGCAAATTTACAGGGTTTGCACGCTCTTAAGCCACGTCCTATTTTGTAAGGATTCTACAGCAAATATACCAGACACATATGGAAAGTCAGGCACACGTGGTACTAGACAAGCATAGAAAGATAATTTTCTTCCTAATAAATTCACGATTCATTAACTAGAAGATAGTTTTATGCGAATCATTACAAAATGGGGCGTGGCTTAAGAGTGTGCGAACCCTGGATTTTCTAAAATTATTTTGTACTGATTTAAGGTGGTGAGGACGATAAGTAAATGTTGATGATTGATAGCATAGCATCCAGAAATCTCTGAAAAATGTTCAAATAAATTCATAAAATCATCAATATCAATAATCGGTACAAAAGTATTCAAATGTGACAACTAATTTGGGACGAAGGGAGTATTATTTATTACATCTTCAACAATATTCTTAAGATTTTCATGCATATTATCATCAATAGCAGGTTTTTCAGATATTATTGTTGCTAAAGTGAGATGAACTAATGTATGAGCTCTGACTACTCTAGCGTAAGCGTGACCATTGAGCATTTTTTCTAGTGAATTAGATGTTTAAAGAAAGTGCCTCTCTAATACCACTTCCTTGCATGATATAACCAATGGCCCCAAGATATGACATAATTTAATGAAAACCTCCAAGTCTTACTACAATCTTTGATAATTCAGATCCTTGAGGTGCAGCAGATATAATTTCTCGTGCTTTAGCATACAAAGGTTGATTAAAAGTAACAATACATACATCGTGGCCATAACTTTTTTAATTTTCCTGGATATATAGTAAAGTAGTATATATAGTGTTGAAGTTACTCGCTGGCTGATGAATAAATGGTAGGAATAGTATTCACAAAACTGTAAAATTCATCATTTTACTTGTTAAAAGTTCAATATAACCGTTCCAACCAGGCAATAATAAATCACTCCATTTTCCATCAAGCCATAAATATCTACTTTTCGAAGCAAAGAAACAGTTGCACTCTTTTTATAAGCAAAATTTTGAGCTGTTATTTTACTGTATCTTACTACACTATCATTTTGATATACCCATAATGGCACACGAGCTTTTGCCACGAAATCCTTAGCTACATTTACTCGTTGTGAGGGTTCATCAGCTAAAAGTGAACTTTTCGAAGTAATATTTGGATACACATTTATATCAGCATTTTCTGCAGCATATTGAATGAAGGTGCCAGTTTCTGGTGGTAAAATATGGGGCTGACGATAAGAATAGTTGCTGTCTGATACATCATTGTATCATTATACGATGCACACAATCCAAAAGATGAAAAATGTGTATGAGATGTTTTGATCCAAATCGTCAATGAAAGAAAACTGAAAGACCTAATTGTAATACCGAAATGAATGATCTAGGGCAAATAGCAGCCATAATACAATGGCTGACAGTCGTACATATTAATTAAATGCTTCAATTTATGTCGCTTACTTTTTAAAATTATTTGCTCCAAAAAATAAGTTCCGGAATGTTTCTATTCATATTTTCAAACATTTGACCGGGTGGGGGATAATTAGTATTGTCGAATGGTACAGATTGAATATCTTCTCGAACAATTTCTGCTGCAGCCTTCAGAATCCAAAATTGTTGTTCCTTTTCATTGAGATTTTTATTTTCATACCAAGCTTTGTTCAGCACATCATGTTGAGCATCAATAAAACAAATACCGTTAACTTCCCCTTGTTAATCTTGATCCTTGGCTTGTAAGACAAGGATCTGGGTTCGATTCCCAGCCTGGGCATTTTTTCGCTCAGTTGGAAATATTCAATTTGTATGTTATTTATTTAATTTGACAATCAAAATTCTTGACATTTATAATCTATAATGACAATACAAATGTATTCAGCTAACACTATCAATATATTTTACAAAAAAAAAAACCCTCAAACATATAATTGTCCCTTGTAAGAGACTCTTGAATGTCTTTTAACCAGGGAACAGTAAAAGGATCAGCCCCAGACAATTGCATAGGAGCAAAGAAGATGATGCTTCGATGTACAGTATCAATATCATCACATATTGGCCATTTAAACTCTTGAGCACCTGTCTAGTGAAGAAATTTTATTTTAAATAAGTCATTCTCAGTCTTCTAGAAGTTTTCCCATGTAAAATCTTTTGTCAAACATAACTGCATAAAATGAATGGAGATGTAATTAATTTTTCTTTTCCACAAAAAGTTTCATCTCTTTCCTAATATTTTCTCTCTCTGTAAGCAGAAAATAAGAAAATTTATAAAATGGCCTTTTTTAAGTATGTAAATTTGAAAACAAAAATAAAAAAAGATTCATAAATTTTATCATTAACATACCTCATTGTCTTCAATTGTAGCATATAAAGATTCCTCATCTTCATTTGCATCACCTTTTTCTACATCAAAATTTTTATTTTTTTCCTTTCATTCTGTTGAAATAAGACATCACTTGTTCCTGTGTCAAATATTCTTTGGACAAAAATTTTTCTTTCTGTCTGCTATTAGACCTCTCATCATCTTCACAACATTATGCACAGTTAATTTATTACTTATTTTATCTCCTTTATAAAAGCACTCCTGGAGAAACTGTTTCCGATTTTGACTTAGACGTGTGACTTTTCTTTTAAGTTTTAATGCCCATCCTTCCTGTGATATAAGATATGAATACATTTAATTGCTACTAGAAGCAGTAACAGTTTCAAAGTAGTTGGTAATAAGATAGTCTTTTTGTTATGGTCTCCATCCTTTTTGCAAATATATCTTTAGCTTTGTCCATCCCTGATATTAATTTAGGAAATATGTGCTCTCCTCTTGCTATATGCAGCCACACTATATCAGCAGTTTCAAATGTAGAAGTACAATTGTCTTCAGGACAAAACAGAAAGCTTACAAATTTCAGCTAAGAGACATTGACTTTAGATTTGAATGTTTTTCTATTGTTTGTTTTGAACTGAATGGGCATATTATTTGAAAGTTGCAATTGAATTCTAAGTTGCTGTATGGAAGCTTTTTTATCTGTTCCAATTTCAAAATATTTCAAAAATATCATCTCATTATTTTCAAATTTTACAGAATGGTATGACTGGATATCTGGTATCTTAACACTTCAACAGAACATTGATCTTCATTGATTTCAATAACTGAAACCTTGGCCATTCTTCATACATCCCTTAAAAATAAGTGCATCATACACATCTTTTGCTGAATTAGCATCATGCTCCTCGCATAAATATGTCCTGATAAACCTTCATCGCAACAGCATACTCTCGATCAGCCTGGTCCTTTCCTCTCTGTGGTTCATTATAATCACGTTGAAGTACTTTTACTCCCAGTTGCTTTGCTATAAGGTAACAGCTTTCGGCACAATCATTGCCAGAATAACAACCCTCATTGTCAGTTTTCACATGCAGTTTATGTGAGGAAAATCTAGTTTAAACTGCTCTAAGGTATGTTTTGACACACATAATGTAGATAGTGCATCTTGAACACAATTTTCAAGATCTGTAAAGTAAGTTATTTTTTCAACTTTTTCATTGAATTTTGTGACAAATACAACAACATGCATTGATATACCCCTTTTTCCAAAATTACCCTGCTGTTTTTCACGGTAGTTCTGAGGTAAAATTTTTTCTGACCAGTCTTGCAGCCAAAATGTCGTTTCTTCATCAGTTTGTTCTAATGCTGCTGTTTTCGCTTTTTCTTGTTGGACCCCTCTCATAATATGCCTCATGTACAGGCATTCCCGACTTACGTAAGAAATGTGTTCTGTAAACTTTTGCGTAGGTCGAATTTGTAAATTCCTTAGGTAAAATTTCATTAGAAACTGTAATATTTATTAGTGTATATATATATATATAATATATACCGTAATTTCCGGCCTATAAAGTGCAGATTATTTGTTAAAAAACTTCAAAAATTTTAAGTATGGATTATCTGCTGAAATTTTTTTTAAGCAGAAGTTCACGTCAGATATCCAGTTTCTACTGGCAGTCATAAAATGAAAATGTAAACAGCTATCACACAATTGTCCGCTATCGACCATTCACGGAGTTGCTCGCGATTGGTTCACATATGACGTGTACATGCTAGTGGCTTATGATTTTTATGTTTATAGCTTTTTGGCAACACGTTTCTATGAAGAACAAAGTGCTTCTCAACTCATTTCTTTCAAAAATTGCAATATAATAATGTCTAAAGAGAAAACGTAACACTGCAGAATTTAAACAACGTTATTATAAAAGCAGAAGATGATTTAAAAACAGCAATTATTATAGAATTATCTGTATTCACAAGACATTCTACATTTAGATATAATAGTCAATGGAAAAAAAAAAACCCAGGGGGATACCTTCTTAATGCAGGCTTCGCAACCACGGGCACCTGAGCGATTTTTCCTCTTCCTCTTATTTCTCTTGTCTTTCTTTCCCCTTTGTTTCACTTCACTCTCATTGTGGTTTCCTCTTTGGAGGTGAGGGCAGTTCTGTATGAGCTGATATCGTTCTGTATATCGACTCATGGAGAATCGTAAACCACTCACGTGTTTGCCGTGCGTGGCAACGCGTGTCCCTGGAAAGGGGGATTCTGGCAGGTGAGGGAAACCAACACACTGCTTTGGCCTTTGCTTCAGGTAGACGGGAGGTGCATATTGGTCCTGTATGCATCAATCGGCTGGTCAGCTGACTTGTCACTGGCTGGGATCATGTGAGCAGGCAATGACTAGTCATCTCGTTAAGGGTGGAGGCTGACATAGGTATGTCTAGTGAACGTATGGGCCCTGGTTAGCACTGGTGTACGAATGTGCATCCCCTAGTTGAGCTTGGTAGTGGGGTGGTGTGGCCGGGGTCTGAATTCTATTTCTCTTAATATGGATGGAAAAAATTCAATTCCTTCTATTTTTCTCCTATGCGGAGAGCAACAAACTGTACAGAATGAAACGAACTGATAGTTTATTTGATAGTTCTTTAAAAAAAACTTCACCTTTTCTAATCGCAAAAAACTGTCTAATCAGTTTTCGGAAATGGTTGTAAGCTTAGAAAATGCAGTCTGGCAATTTGCTGGTGGAGGTTTCTACAGCAAAACATTCACAATTTCTCATAACTTGCAAAACTGTAAGTTCCTTTTCAGTTTCTCTTCAAGTACATCAAACCTCCATGGTGTTAGATCAGAACCAGAACTTCTATTCACTACAAAGGAAGAACTTCTGACACATTTGAAAGAACAAGATATCATAGATGCACAATGTATTACTATCCGGTGGAATGGGCAAGTGCTTCCAACAAAGCACATTATACTAACATTCAATAGCTCTAATTTACCTACTAGAATTAAAGCTGGATACCTAAGCGGCCCAGTCCGGCCTTATATTCCTAACCCTCTTTGTTGTTTTAAATGCCAGTGTTATGGTAATACTAACACTAACTGTCGTGGATCTGTTACCAGTGCACATTGTGCAGAAGTTGGCCATGATAGTAAATCTTGTGAGAAATCTGAATGCTGTGCAAACTGTAAAGGTGATCATGTAGCATACTCTCACACTTGTCTTAATTGGATCCATGAAAAGAAATTCTTACTGTCAAAATTACTAAAAACTTTCTTACTCTGATGCTCGAAAACTTGTTGAATCCAGAACCTTATCTGTTGGAGTTTCTTACTCCAGTTTACTCAAGCGGCAATCAAAATCCGTGAGGAACATAAAGCATGCAAACTAATTCCACCTTTCTACCAAGTTGTTCACCTGAGACACCATCATCTAGTACTTTAAAGGAAAAACCTATGATGTATACTCTACTGCTAGCAAAAGATTTATGCCAAAATTAGAACTTTGGCAACCATCATCAGAACCTGTGAAAATAGAATATGTTCACAGCCGGTTACAAAAATCACCAATTCAACCTAAAATATCTACTGAGCAAACTTCAATTTCAGAAAAAAGCAAGTCACTGAAACCTGGTATTTTTCCACCTCAGAAATCAAACGATAAAGGTTGTACACAAAAAGAAAGCAAGAAACCTTCAACTCAAATCTCTTCACAGTGAAACTGTGAAGAGACTCAACAAAAAATCCTGTAATAGCCCAGCAATAACTAAGATAATGGATTCCAAACAGTTGCTCAAGTATGCAGAAGAGGCCATGGACTTTTGCAGTTTATGCTTTGTTTTTTTGGACAATCATATAAGAGCTTTTACAGATTTTAATTTAAATATTTTCTGTCTTTTAATTATATTTTGGTTTTATTAAACATTTTTTGAAAACTTTGCTTATTGCCACATTCCATTTATATTAATTTGAGTGTTTTGCTCATTGTTTCTTTCATGCATTTTTAATGATACTATTTAAAATATATTTCTATTTTTGTTGTATCCTGTTCTTGGCGCAGCATGTCCCTAAGGGACTTTGTGCCATTAAACTTCAACCAACCAACTGATAAGATCTGTGGGTACAGCACAGAGTTGCAGAAGGCATTTTACGAAGGTATCAATTACAATATTTTTTGCAAATTGTTTTTCATACATGAAAATTTTGTTACGAAAATCAGCATCCGAAAAAGCACTAATTTTAGGTGCCGATGTATTTTGGCTACTACCTACTGGAGAGGTAGGGGTTTTTGTCTGGCCACAGATTTAACGGTCTTCTTTGCCTGGTCACTTGGTAATTTAGGACAAAGACTTTAGTTTGCAGTGTGCTCTCTGAAACAATTTGCACATTTGCAGGGGTCTTTGAATGGGTTTAGGCAGTCAATGGCTGTGTGTTTTCTGGAACATTTAATACATCTCATTTTGAGATGACACGCTGCTGCTGCACGGAAGAACCCCTGACACCGATGACATTGTTGTGGTCCTTTGTGATACCAGTATTTTTCGAATTGTACCTTCAACCCAAGACCTCAGGAACTTTGAAGATTTTGTTAGGGGTGGCAAGTCTTGGCAATTGGATAAGTAACACAGGTAATGGAACTTTGTACCGAGTGTTACCTCTGAAAAATTGTTTGATGGACAGAGTTTGTAAGTAAGGATTATCTAGATAGTTTTTATACATCTCAATATTAGCGTTTGCTGGGAGACCCCTAAGAACAAACTTTTGATTTTTATCGCTTTCAAGTAAGAACCATCTATAATACATCAGCTCCTGTTGAAGGTACCTTTGAATATTTTTGTAGTCTAATTCACTGTCGACATTAATTTTGATAAATTTTCTTTTCATTTTGCTCTGACAGATGGGACCACTCTTTTTAAACTAATTGTAAGAGCGCTCCAATGTTCTGTTGGCTAAATAAAGAATGGGGTTAATCTGTCCTTTTTTTGTTTTAGTCATTTCAGTATTACTATAATTTTGAATGCTAGTACCAGGAGTGGAAGTGTTTGGCCTAGCAGAGTTTTTTTTCCTGTTGATGACTTTTGTCCAATTCTCATCGTCAGAGTCATCCTCTCTTAATTCTTGCATTTGATATGTGCAGATTGTTGTTTGACTTAATTGCTTTGTGACTTTTTATTTAAATAGAGAAAAAGGAAAAAAAGTCTATGAAAGTAATAAAAATGGTTGCAAGACTTGAATTCAAAGTTGATAAATTGCTGTCAACATTAGACCATTTTATGGAAAAATTCAGCGAGCAACAAATAATTTCGATTGACACTATTGCCAGTGAGCATAGGCTTCCTCAGTTTCCTCTGGAGATCCCTGAAGCTGTAGAAGATCTAGATGAAAATATAGCAGATGAGGATTTCAGGAGTATTTTGGTCAGTATATTTTTAATCTCTATATTTCAAAAAGATTTTATGGTTAATATTTTATCAAATTTGTCACAATTTGTCGGTAAATTTTCATGAGCAGTTCCATCTTATCTTGTGGTGATGTTCCTATTAAGAAATTAAATCAATAAATGGATCGACTAATAGCAATATTGAATCGAAAAGTTTCAGTACTTGTAAGTGACTATTAAAAATTGCTTGTCAACGGCCACTTTATGGCCACTTTCCTATGAGAATATTGTAAAATTTGGACGTGGGGGACGAGGACTTCAAAATATTTTCAGTCTTGGCCAAAGGAAAATTTACACCCATGCTGACCAATACATTCACAGGCAAATTGTATGTAAAATGAAAACCGCAATGATTAAGTGGTTAATAAAATGTATGTAGATTAAAAAAACTTTTATTTAAATGAATTTCATTCTACTGTAGGTAATCAAGATATACTATTTACAACTAGTTACAGATGTTTAAACAATAAAATGATGTGCTGGTTAAATCGAAATAGATATACAGTAAAAGCTCAACTAACCGGCATGCTCGGGAAATGCCTATTGCCGGATACTTGAAAAGTCTGGATAGTTGAGCGCTACATAATCTGTCATGAAAGGGGAGGGAGGGGAGCATCGACGTAAAAATTAAACAGGAAAATGGTTTTTAGGCTATTTTCCTGCCATTAGGAAGTTGATCAAATAACTCTTATTATTATTATTAAATTTGCATTTGATAAAGTTATTCTTTCCGAATAAAAAATAAAAGTAAACAAATTTCTATATTTATTTATTAATCTTTTATAAAGTTGTATTATTTATAATTTGACATCTCCCCTTTCCGGAAAAAGCACATGGAAGCTTGGAAAATTAACTTTGGTATGATTCACTTGTGTTACCTCAACTAACCTCACAGTAATAATGAATCTTTTCTGCATAGCTAAAAACGTTATCAGATGCAAACTGATAACGCCCGACTTCTCCGATCGTGATAAAAACAAACTACAGTCATTAGCTTTTTTGTTTTTCTTGTTGGAGTGGCTCAGATAGTGGAGTCTTTTGAAGGGATTTCTAAATTTCTGAAAACTCATTGTATGTTAATAAAAATTAGGTAAACGGCCGAATTTATTATTATTTGAATTCGGTGAAAATTTGAACACAATCGAGCAATTAGCAACAGGGAAAGCAATTTTTTTTATATAATAAGTAGGGGGGAAAAAAGAGTACCGTTTCATTCTTTCTTTTTATCTAGAATAATATTATTATTATTTCTTTTTACTGTTTAGGTTGATGAAAAATATTTTTCCTGGCTAATTCAACAACGCAAAACTTTGATGCAATCTCCCGGCTGAGGAGAAAAAGTTTGAACTGATAAAAATCCAACAATAAAACAAAGCAAAAAGAAAGAAATTTAGCCTGGAGAGACTTTTCTTTTTTTAATTTCCAGTTAAGTGTAGTTGATCCAAATACATCCAATAAAAAAATATTCTTGAATAAATATATTTAAAATACAATATGGTATAAAGATCTTTGTTACATAGTTCTTTTAAAATAATAATTTCTTGTTCTTGAATAAATAAAGCAATAAAAAAAAAAGTTGGGGATATAATTTCTCAGCATTTATTGTGTGTTTGATTGCGTTTCGTTCGATGTGCCAGGAATACTACGAAACGCATGTCTGATGTCTGTCTGTTTGAAAGAAAGTTCTCTTTTTTTCATGAAGCGCTCTTTTATGAGATGCAGTTCTAAAACTTCTTGAGCCGAATACTGCGAGTTTTTTTTCACAACTTTAAAATTGTAGATAAAACTTTTCTCAGCTTCACTCCACGAAATTTTCTCCTCGATTTCATTTTCGGATTCTGAGGAAATATCATTTGTTTCTTCCTCTGAAGCTGTCATTTTAGGTAGATTTCGTAAGAAATACTACCTATTGCAGTCGTTACCATGGTGCGACTTTTGAAAAATTCCTTCATAACTTTTCATTATAGGACCCCAGGAACCCAAAACCACCCCCACCTAAAAAGTTTATATATATATATATATATATATATATGTATATGTATGTATGTATGTACTAAATTTTGTCCGCACGATAAAAGTCACAATTATGCACGAATCATCTTTAAACTCGCCAACAACTTTGAGATGGCTAATGTTAGGGATTAGCACTAATACCAATTCCCCAACATCTTATACTTGTAACACTGATTAAAAATTATGTTGATAAAGCAGAGTTCGACAGTGAAAGTAGATCGGAGGATGGATTTCTAAAAATATGCAAATGAGAAAAATTATGAAGTACGTTGAATGAAGAAATGTTAAAAAGTGGATGAAGTAAATTGACAGGTGAGATAAAGCTCCAGGCTTTTAAACTTCTTTTATTAAGATCCAAAGTTCACAGTAAAATATCTTGATAAAAACAGTCTTTAAAAATAAACCAAATATTGATGAATAAACAATGAATCACTTTAAATCAAAACAGCCATTTTAAACACTTTAACTCAGAAGCCATGAAGAACAGAAAAGCTTAAATATCGTAACTTTAAAAGATGATTTTAAAAACAGAACGAAAATAAAAATAAGCCGCATGATTTTAAATGTTTACCACAAGATCAAATACAGCATCCCGAGAATGCTTAAAGCAATTCTCGTATCGAGAGCATTGGTAGATAAAACAAGTAAGCCACATTTCCTTCCAAATAACCCCTTTAAATACAGCAGCTGGAACGGCACGTGTCGACACGCCCACTCGCCAGAATGATCTACGAGATGGTGATTTGCCGGTGACGAACTACGTCAACTAATTCATTCATAAATCCGTTCCTGCCATCTGTCGGGAGAAAAATACACCACGTCATATGCTCTCGTAAATTCTACTATGTCGCGTGGAAAACGTAAACATCTGAAGTTGTAAAAATAAAGATACGGCGTTATCAATGAACTGTAACTAAAGAAACGTAAAGCTGAATAAATAACTAAAGGATTAAAAGAATGAACGCAAGATAAAAGGTGAGTTTAATTTCAAAATACTTTTAAATACAGAATACTTTATACTTATACTATTTAAATGAAATGATCTTAATAAAAATAAAGATTTATAAATAACGAACTGTAAATTATACTACCAGGGTTAATGTACTATTGAATATAATTAGAGGCATTGAGAACTGGGAAATGAGCTTGTTAATATTTCCTAACAAGTGCCCCCCCTCTCAATGTCTCCATCGAAAACGAAAAATAAAAGATCTAAAAATCTTCACTGACCATGGAACACCTTCTTTCTATAAAAACGGTTAAAAACAATGAACAAAACTAAAAAAAAAAAAAAAAATATTAATCCTAACACTTAACATGAAAAATGCCTGATAATGGCTAACAACTAACAAAAATTAAGCATTAATAAACTCCCAATGCTTTAAATTTAACAACTAACATTAAAAACCGAGAAATGCCCAACAAAAATTTCCAAACGAAATCCCACAAATTAACCATCAAAAACTTCAAAGTCAAAAGCCAAAAGATCCAGCATAAAAACTTGCCTAAATCCATTCATGGCCTCTTTACAAAAATTCAAAATTTAAATTTCTAACAATATAAACACAATTCAAACATTTAACAAATTGAAAAATATCACAATGAAAAATCAACATACGTACCAACTTACAAAAGTAACGTTTCAATTTGAAACTATACATACTAGCCAACTCCGTCATCTTGACCACAGCTAAATATGCAAATTTATACAAAACTTAAATAACTTTTTATTTAACAAGAACAAAGATAGAAAAATTAACTAGAGTAGCTTCATCAGTCTCTCCCAGTAGCTTTCAAAATCCAGTAAAAATGACAAACTTAAGCAATAACTTGGCATCTGATTAATAAGACATAACAATAAATAGCTGTACACTTATCCATCTACAGACAACATCTTACAGCAATATCCATTTTCTCTACCTACATTCGCACAAATATTCACATTGAAGATATCAGATGCCTGCAAATAAAAAGATCTATTAGAAACAACATAATCAATACAAAAATAGTCCATTATCATAAGATATATTCCTGTAACAAAACTTCTATATAAATATAACAGTACTAAATCCAACTTAAGACTTAACAAAGGTATAACAACCTTAAAAACATAAAACCTCAAAAAAACTATTGCTACAAGGGAGAGAAACTGGATTTCCTAAACAAAAAAATTCATATTCTTAATTTCTATTACTTTAACTTTAATTTAATATATATTTAAACTTCAAACAGATTAATCAGAAACTTTAAACTTTTAAATAGATATATCCAAATATTTTAAAAATTAAGTTACATATACTTCTTTCAACCAACTGATAAACGGGGACTAGTGACATTCTCATATATAAAAACTAGGGACTCACAAAATCAAAAATACAATGCCCGCAGCAGATCCGCCAGTGGCGGTTACCTCTCACACAAACTACCTCAGAAAGTTCTCTGGCATTTGTCTCCCAAGGGACCACCCACCCGAAACGGTACTGTGGGCTGCTCGAACCCCCAAAAATAGAATGGTAAGAGGCACCATTTCCACCATTGGATGGGAATTAAATGCTTAACAGCTAGATGAAAAAGGTAATGAAAAACAATTGTGATCAAGAGACTTCATAAAAAGCTAGATAAAAACTTGCTAAACATCGTTTGCTTAAACCATGTAAATGGCTATGGCCACTCACCACGTACACAGGATTACAAACTTTATACATCTTAATACACGTAAATCTTATACTGAAGAAAAATGGTGGTACGCAGTATGATTTCTAAAACCTTCAAACAGAAATCTAAAAACAATCTGAAAAACTATTTAAACATTAAAAACCTGTATCAAATACAGTTCTAACAAAAATTAACAAATCGTGTTTGGTCTGAGGCTTCGTAAAGACATCACTGAGGTTTGACTTACTAGGAATATATTCTAAATCAAAAGCTTCACTGTAAATTAAATCCCTAATAAAAAATAACTTGACATCTATATGACGAGATTTATAGTTTTCTATAGGTGATTTTACGAAATTAATGGCCGCCTGGTTATCTGCATAAAGCCTCGACTTGATACCTAAATCGCGTATGATTGCTCTATCCCGACACTCCTGCAGGATCCGGTCAAACCAAACCAGGTTTTTGGAGGCCTCAGTCATGGCGACAAATTCCGACTCCATTGTGGATAAACTGACGCACCTTTCTTTAAAGGTATGCCAGTCCACGGGGGAACTGCCAACCATGACTATTTGCCCACCAACCGATGTTCGGTCATCCCGGTTCGCCGCAAAATCAGCGTCAGAAAAGGCAACCAACTTCTCCTCGTTACACCGTAACCGGAAGTGTCGAGTATACTTTAAATAACCAAGCACCCGTAATAACCCGTCCCAATGTGAAATACCCGGATTAGACTGAAACTGACTATATATATTAACCGCATAACTAATATCTGGTCTGGTTCTACTGGCAATGAATGATAAACAACCCAGTAAGCTTCTGTAAGGAAAACGAGCCATGTACCCCTTTTCGGAATCAGAAGAAGGACAATTAACTTTAGATAATATAACACCCTTACTAATAGGGAGAGATGAAATAGGAATTCGAAAATTCTTAAATTTATCACACACCTCATCAATATAACTAGACTGGTGTATACATAACGAATTCCCCTTTTCAACAAATTCGACCCCTAAAAGTTTACGTGTTCTTCCTAAAAGCTTGATGTCAAAATTCTTTCCAAGCAAATCCAGGATTATGTCAATCTTCTTCTTAAATTTTCCAAAAACTACAAAGTCATCAACGTATAGTAGCAGAACTATATCAGAATCAAAAAGGTAAGTACAGTTACATGACTCAAATTTCCTAAAACCAATCTTTAATAAAACTTTATGGATCTCATAATACCACTCCCGGCCACTTTGATGCAGCCCATACAGCGCTCGATCCAGTTTGCAATACATATGCTCTTTACCGGGGATAACGAAACCGGGCGGTTGTGACATAAAAACCGGCCATTTTTCATCAACAAAAAAAATAAATGAAGATGAATGATAAAACTAGAATTTAAAAATATAAAACTTTCTTCATAATCTTCTTCAAAAATTTTTTTTTTTTTTTTTTTTTTTTTTCAGACACGTACTAAATCTTCGCCCCCCCCCCTCTTTTTAACTTAAATATTTCTCATAGACCTCTATAAAGGGTAAAGGGCCAACTGAAGATTATCAAATTCAATCCTCTCCATTAATCCATATCCTCAAATCTGGACTTATCTGCCCATAACCAAAAACTGTTAGGGATTAGCACTAATACCAATTCCCCAACATCTTATACTTGTAACACTGATTAAAAATTACGTTGATAAAGCAGAGTTCGACAGTGAAAGTAGATCGGAGGATGGATTTCTAAAAATATGCAAATGAGAAAAATTATGAAGTACGTTGAATGAAGAAATGTTAAAAAGTGGATGAAGTAAATTGACAGGTGAGATAAAGCTCCAGGCTTAAACTTCTTTTATTAAGATCCAAAGTTCACAGTAAAATATCTTGATAAAAACAGTCTTTAAAAATAAACCAAATATTGATGAATAAACAATGAATCACTTTAAATCAAAACAGCCATTTTAAACACTTTAACTCAGAAGCCATGAAGAACAGAAAAGCTTAAATATCGTAACTTTAAAAGATGATTTTAAAAACAGAACGAAAATAAAAAATAAGCCGCATGATTTTAAATGTTTACCACAAGATCAAATACAGCATCCCGAGAATGCTTAAAGCAATTCTCGTATCGAGAGCATTGGTAGATAAAACAAGTAAGCCACATTTCCTTCCAAATAACCCCTTTAAATACAGCAGCTGGAACGGCACGTGTCGACACGCCCACTCTCCAGAATGATCTACGAGATGGTGATTTGCCGGTGACGAACTACGTCAACTAATTCATTCATAAATCCGTTCCCGCCATCTGTCGGGAGAAAAATACACCACGTCATACGCTCTCGTAAATTCTACTATGTCGCGTGGAAAACGTAAACATCTGAAGTTGTAAAAATAAAGATACGGCGTTATCAATGAACTGTAACTAAAGAAACGTAAAGCTGAATAAATAACTAAAGGATTAAAAGAATGAACGCAAGATAAAAGGTGAGTTTAATTTCAAAATACTTTTAAATACAGAATACTTTATACTTATACTATTTAAATGAAATGATCTTAATAAAAATAAAGATTTATAAATAACGAACTGTAAATTATACTACCAGGGTTAATGTACTATTGAATATAATTAGAGGCATTGAGAACTGGGAAATGAGCTTGTTAATATTTCCTAACAGCTAATATCTCGGCAGGGATTGAAAATGGGCGAAATCGGCCCAAGAGGGTGGAAATGGGGAGGGTTCAAAATTTTGAATACTGTCTTAACATGATTCTGATAAAACCAGCTCTTACACAACAATGGCAGGAAAAAAATAAAAGTTTTTCGTTATAGCAGTTGCCAACAATTAAAAAAAAAACAAATAATAAAATTCTCACCACAACAATTACTTTTCTTTTGCAAAATTTTCACGTGTAAAATTAAATAGTTTGACAAATTGAAAACAAATTGAATATTACGTCATAAGTTTCCCAGAGCAAGATTTCAGCATGAAAACTCAAAATAAATAGTTTGACGAATTAAAAAAATATGTATATTGCGTCATATTGGAAATATAATGGACCTCAGCAGGTGAACGCCATGTAAGTTTGAAGAAACGTATTAAAACATGATAAAAACCCGACTAAGGAAATATTAACATATTTTAACACTTTAAGGTTCTCTGAATTTTTTGTAGCCATTTTTTAAACCTATTCCATATATATGTGTGTGTGTATTCGTGTATATTACAATTTTTACAAAAAGTTTAGCTCCCTACAGCTCGCTCTTTGTGAAGAAACTGGGTTTTATCTCTAATCTTGATTTAAGTTTTGTTGGAGAATTTAGTACTTAACATCGAAATCTACCTCCGCCTGCAGGGATTTTTTTTTAATTAACTGCTCTTCTGTTAAAGTTTGTGACAGGAATATTTTTACCTATAGCTATCCAATTTTGGATTTCTGGCATTTCCAGTTGCGATACAGATAAGTTAGTATTAGGCTCATTTTTTAATGTTTCCATAATTTCATGCAATTCGTTCCTTTTCTTGGGGAGGGGGGGGGGGGGCTACTGTGCATCTGGGGAAAAAAATACGATATCTGAAATTACCATATCCCCCATCCCAATTCTTAGAAAACAGTTTTCCTTCATGCTCCTAGCTTCCTCACTTAGCAGTTCAGTTTTCGGAAAAGATGTAGCTTTCTACCGTTTATCACGCCCCCCCCCCCCGCCCCCCATCTAGTTTCGCCAAGAGCAGAAAAGAAAGATCAAACCTCTCTTCTCTTGTCTTCATTTTCAACCCCCTCCTTCTCTCTTTCGGAAGGAAAAACAGCCGACGCGGAGGACTATCGCGGACTATGACGCAACATGAAGTTATTCTGTGCTAATGAGCTATAGACAGTTCTTTATGCTATATTTTTATTTTATAACGTTCACTGTTATGAACATACACACAGATCTGTTTTACGCCGAATCAGTAGCTGAGATAATTTGAGAATGCTAACAGTAAATTTCCTAAAATAGTAGTAAAAATTTTTCAACTGTTTATAGGGGAAAAAAAAATAAACGATTTCTCTGAATTTTTCTGGTTAGTTGAGCTTTCCGGTTACTTGAACGCCGGATAACAGAGCTTTTACTGTAGATAACTTTTTGATTTTGTGTATTTTTGATAAAATAAAATTTCTTTTTGAGTTTCCAATGATTGAAAAGTTTTAGTTAAATATGTGATCTTGCCTAAAATACTGATGTAATTAATTTAGCACACACAGTTAAATTTTTATAGGCATAATTAAATTTATTTAAGGTTTGTTTATGGTTTCCTAAAACAAAAATACATTTGTATCTTAAGTTGAAACATATATGGGTAAATTTCTAAAGAATAACAATTTCTTTCATTTGGAATTGCCAGTCCTGTTATGCACCTGTAGTATAGAACCCTTATAAAGACAACTCTAAAATGACACTGATTGCCTTTTCTGCAGACATTAAATACAGAAGCTTACTAAACTAGTATTAGTATAATTAATCTTAATTCAAGTTTTTACTGTTATATTTATGTATAGGGTTTAAGATGGTCTTCTTGTAAAGCTAAACAAAGTGGTTGATGGTCATGAAGTATATTTCGGATTTCGTCATACTTATTAGGATAGCCACGGCAGTTTCACCAAATAATATTAGTCATTATTTTTTTTCCTTAGATAAATTTATTGCGTTATTTTATTCGGAGACAGTGGACATACTATCCCCATTGTTAAAGTCTTCATCCAGTTCTGGGTGAAGAGCGACGGCATCATCCTCTTCCATTTTATCATGTTGATTTTGGGAAGTTTTATTTTTTTCTTTTTGGAAGTATCAGGGGCGCGATTCTGGTGTCATCGACTAGATGTTGACAGTAGGAATCTGAAACTCCGTTTCATAACGACTAGAGCTATTCTGGTCTACGATCATTATTTTTAGCAGAGGGAAAGATAGTCTATGCTCGAGGCTATGACTTTCAACCAATCAGATGAAAGCAATCACATGGTTTTGTTTGCTTTTTGAGCGAGAAAATTCATTCCATGCTTTTTCTCTTCATGTTTGTTGTAGGTACTTTCTAGTTTGCATTTGATTTAGTGCATAATCATGGCTCAAAAAGTGAATTCAATAAAAAAACGAGCTAAGAAATCAAATGCTAGACAGATCGAGATAATGGTTGAATATATAGACAGCCATAAAGAAATGATCAGTGGCAAATTAAGCAATTCATTTACTGCTCAAGATCGAGATCACCACTGGAAAGAGTTATCCCAGCTATTGAACTCTGAAGTATCCGGACCCGAAAAAAGCCCTAGAAAATGGCGAAAAGTAAGTTAATTTTCTTCTGCTTTTATTTAAATTATTAAGGGATTATTAGAAAATATATTTCGGAAGTAACCCGTAACTTTCATAAACTAGTTTTCTCGGATATTCTTTACATTTTAAACTGAAAGATACGATTTAATTTTAAAGAAGTAAAATGTAATAGCTTTTAAATATAAAATGATAGACAAGAAGGATATGTTTTTTTATTATTATTAATTACAATAAACCTGAAAATTGGAAGTTTTTATTTAGAGCCATTGGTAAATCCTTTTAGCTATGTTTTCGAAATCCTAACTCCACTTTGATTAAATTTCAATTATAATAAAATTTCTTACATAGATAATAAGAGTTAGCAGCATTTCTGCTACTCTATTTGTGTAAAACAGAAGAAAAAAGATGTCACACTGTTTTAAAGTCGGAACACGTGGCTGTTTCATTGTATTTATTAATTGCCATGAGTAGTGACGGAATATTTTCAGGTCTTTATTACAAGTATGATAAAGTTATTTTTGAATTATTACTATTATTATCATATTATTATCATATTTTTTCAAAATATGACTATCATAATAGCAGGATCTTTTTAGTTCTTATTTTACTGAATGCACTATTTGGCTTTATTTTAAACAAGCACACGCACGCAAGCAGTTTATTAATATAAATTGTCATTACATGATTGTTTTTAATTAAAATAATTGCACTTTTGTTCATTTCATAACATATATATATAAAAAAATGTGCATATTACTGTTTTGCTAAAAAAAAAAAAAAAAAAAAAAAAACAATTTTTGATTGAATTAAGTTATCATGTTTTGAGAAAACTTTGAAAATGGTTTTTTAGATAAATTAATAAAATTATTATTTTCAATTCCTAAAAGCTTTGCAATTTTGAAAAATGTAATCACACTTGTTAATTTTTTTAATTTCTAACAAGCAAGGAACATTATGTTCATTACATATTTAAAATATGTACTTCATTTTGCTCCTAAAGAAAAAAAAAAACCATCAAGCCCTGTTTTCTTAATTCTCTGTGATAGGGTAGATATGCCAGTAATGGACACTCTTCCAGTAATGGACACCCCTTGATGTTTTTGGTTCATAAAAAAAATAACTAATAAATATTTAGCTTTAATTTTTTTTTTTTTTATTCTCCCTTGTATGTTTTATAAAGCTATGTTATTGTTGACACTTTTAATCAAACCATTCAGGAAGCAGAAAATAATTAAACAAAAACATAATTTGAAGAACAAATTAAAAAAAAAAAAATTTATTTCATCATTGTTTAAGCCCGAGAAGGGACAGATATTAAGTCATTTCATTCAATTAGTTCTACATTTAACGTTAAATTTTTGTAACAAATTAGTTAAGCCAATTGAAGATTAAAAAATGAAAATAAAATTCATACAATATGATAGTTATAACACCCTAAAAAATTAGATTCCGTTCAAATGAAATCGAAATAAATCTTAGACTTTTTTTTTAAGTTTTGTATTTAACATGCATCTTATCATTTTATGCACAATTGTCATAAACATAATACAAAATCTGCAATACAAATATTATCAATTAAAAATGGAAGAATTCTAAGATTTATTTCGATTTCATTTGAACGGAATTTATTTTTTTAGGGTGTTTTAAGTATCATATTGTATATTCCTCCTGAATTCAATGCTGCATAAATAATTCACGAAAAAACTATATCTTAGCTAATAATATTAACCTTACTTATTAATACTTAAAATAAAATATCATTAAAACTAAAAGCATTATCAGACAATAAATATACTTTGTCTTTTCTAGTCCTACTAATTTCAATGTTTTACTATTATGATGCAAATGAATTAAAAAACATAACTAATGATAATATAAACTTTGTTGAAATGGAATTTGATATATTTTTTTTTTTAAGACTCAGAACCTATCATTAAGAAAGAAAAATAATAATGATGGTACTAAAAGCATAAATTTCAGTTCCTTGCAATATATTAAAACAACATAGAAAATTTGGTGTCAAATAATTATTAAAATGTAAAGGCACTATAACTACTAATAACACTTACCAACTGAACATTAATGGAATGATGGTTGTGGCGATTTACATAAGTATCCTCCAATGGCTCTGGTGGAGCAATGATTAGTACATGTGTACAGTCAATGGCCCCGATGACTCCGGGGAAGCCACTGTATTGCATAAATTTTGTTTTTATTCTAGGATATTCATCTGTACTTGGAAATGAAATTTCTCTATCCAGTAATACGTCATTCATCGCTTCTGTGACCCTCTTCACTGTTCGGCTCACAGATGGTTGGCTTAGAGCAATGAATATATTTTGGCCAAATGAATCTTGATAAGAGCCTTTGGCCAAAAAACGTAGTGTACAGAGAAACTAAGTATGAAAAAAAGCATACATTGAATATCTTACAAAATATTGCATATAAATTTATTTTATATAAAAGGAGATATTGTAAAATGTATAATATTCATTATTAAAAGTGAGCTATTATAACAAATAATCCACTAACAAAAATTTATGTGTGTTTTGTAATACCAATCTTTCACTAATGCAAATATTTTTTTAGGAATAAATTTTTAAATGAATTATTTTTAATTTTGTTATATAAAGGATTAAATAAATAACATATCTGGAACTTTTCGGTTAGCCGGGTGCCAGTTTTATATATACATGTATGTGTACATACACGTATATATATATATGTATATAAATATGTACAGAGTTCTCCCCAAGCAGTTTCAGAAAGATGCTGCATCCCGCCTGCCCTTTGGTTTACAAAATAGCACCGCTCTTGCCCCCCCCCCCCCATCCAAAGAAGTAGCACCCTTCTTGCCTCCCCATTAAAAAAAGGGCCTTTTTCCTTTTTTGCATTAAAAAATTTGCTTACATAGTAAAATCTGACTGTTTTGAAAAGAGATATCTAAGTTTTAAATATTAAAAGTGACTTTAAAAATAAAAAAAGTGCTCCTAAGAATCCAAAACATGCCCTTAAGAATAAAAAAAGAGCCCTTTTCTCATCTGCAGCACCCTGCCCTTTTTTTAACCCAAGGGGAAACTCTATATGTATATATAACACTGGTGCCCGGCTAACCGAAAAGTGCCAAATATTTTTATGTGTTATCATTTTACATGGTATGAAAGCTAAAGAAATGTTCCCGTAGTTAAATTATTTTTTAAGAGTTAAAATTCTTTGTTTACATTCATTTATAAAAAGTGGACTACAGACATTTGAGAATTAAAGGACTGTGGATCAGCGGTACTGAACAGGAAATATTCAAATAATGATAAATAAAAAAAAGTCAATTTAATGATAAAAAGTTTCAAATTTTAATAAATACGTATATATTTGCAAATAGTATGCAATAAATATTTATAAAAAATGACTAACTTAAAAAAGGAGATTTTTAATTGATAAAAGTACACTATTATTTAAATTAATAACTCTGGTTAACCAAAATATGATTCAATACAGGGATTTATACTAATAAATAACTAAAGCCTTATGACATATGTTTTGTTCTCTGATTTTTTCTTTATAATCAAAAAACATCCAAAATTTTGCAAGATGTTGTAAAGTATTATATTAAAATCTATAAAGCTTCGCCTAACAAATAACAGTTAAATTGAATAAAGAACGATTCTAATATTTCATGTATAAATTAATTTTACGAATGTATGACAAAATTACAAGTTTAGCAACGCTCTGAGCGATATCTTAATAAATACATATATGACAGCCAAAGAATACAAGTCTAAAAATCTAATTTCTTTTCATAAAAGGGCATTGTATGGTCTATATGGTAGTTTATTTCAAGAAGCTACTATTATTTCAAGAAGCAATAAATAAGTTATAACCGATTTAGTACACATGTTTTTCTTTTTGAGTCTAAATTTCTGAGAAGAAAGTTCCATGTAATTCCATTCCACTTGTATTTTGGGCATGATATATTGTATTATCATTATCATTTATACAATGAAAGTGTACTAAATATATTTGAAATAGAAAACTTAAAAATTAACTTACTTGTGTTTCAACAGACATTGCTGTATGGGCATACGATCTGGGGCAGAGACGATCCCTTAAATCATCACACAGTCTTCTTACTAACTCTTTTGAGAGTCTAAATATGTCAATGAATGTTTCATCGTACAATAAAAATGCATCCTGCCTGTTCCGAAATATCCGTGGCTGTGGTTCTTGATATTCTTCATATATTAACATAGCATATAAACGCGCCATCTTGCCTACGAAACCGATGATTTTTTGGTTTTCGACCGGCCTTACGCAGTCCCTATTTTACCGACGGTAAACAACCCGTTCCGACCAATGAAATTTTGACTCGACTACACCAGAATACCAAATCATCGGTTTGGCGGCATAATCCTATCGATTTCGCCGATTTGATTACACCAGAATCGGTCCCCAGATGAGACACTGGATTTAACTATTGGTAGTTTATGTTTTTCTGCATCAGATCCATGGCCCGGTTTTAAAGGTGTTGTTTTAGTGGTACTTTGAGAGCCTATTTTATGGAGTGGAATTTTTGAAAAATTAGGTTGTGCTGATTTAGCAGAGACAGTTTCTGGTTGTGGTGATTTAGGAGGAACAGTATTCGGTGACTTAACAGAAACAGATTGCGTTGAACTATTTATCTTACCAGAATTATTAGATGGGTTGATTGCCTTTTGTTTTGTTTGGCAATTTTTTTCAGAGGGGATCTCGGTTTGGGTTGCTACAGTTTGATAAGTTTTATGGACAGTTTTTGATAAGGCAGCAGCATATGAAACACCAACCTTAGGTGTCCTGGATTCAGCTATTTTTCTGGCTTCTGGGTACTTAATGTTATCTTTTGTGCGTATTGGCTGTATCTCTTTTTCCACTGTTCACACGATTTAGTATAAGATGGATGATTTTTTTACAGTTGACACAACAAGGTGCAGCATTGCTTTGGGCACTTTCATGACCAACGGCACTACCCCGACCACATGTTTCCTTACCTATGCAATTTGTTTTTGAATGCCCAAAGCATTGATAATTAAAGTAACGCAATGGTTTTGGGATATAGGGTCTGACAGAACATGATAGATATCCAGCTTTTATATATTTCAGTAAATTGGGTGTGTTAAAAGTAAGTATAATGTGCTTGGTAGGTATTTCTATTTGATAAGCTGGTATCTGTTCATCCCGATGGTAGATTTTTATTCTTCTAACTTCTGTGACATTTTGTTCTTTTAAGTTTTCTAGTAATTCATCTTCAGTAACATACAAGAGGTCAGCTTTGGAGATCACTCCACAAGATGAGTTTAAAGTTCGATGTGGCGATATTGTAACAGGAATGTTGGCAAAGTGTGTACATTTTTTTTAGTTAGCTGCTTCTTTGCTATTGTTTACTTCAATTAGCAGTTCACCTGTACGGAGTTTTTTTATCATTTTGGGTTCACCAACCAGTCCTTGGATAGATTTATTAATCAAAAAGTAGGATGTTTTATCAAAACTGCCTTCTTGGCGTTGACTACAAAAAATCTTTCTTCTGTTTTATTTGCATCAGAGTTGACATTCTTAAATTCCATATTGGAAGCAGAATGTTCAACTCTCTGACACCAAGATTGGTTTTTTCCATGATTAGGAGTAGCTTTTGAGCTAGTGCTGAATGCATCTTTAGTTGACTGTGAGGCTTCCACATTGCATATCTTATTTTCATCAGTTGTAGCCATATTTGAGAGAGATTTTGTGAAACGCCAGACATCGGGCTGGTTACCGACCCTTCTTCTTTAAACTTTCGACCCCTACTTTAGGCGCAGGTCTCAAAAGGGTGAAAACTATTCCCAACAAACTTCCACGTTTTTCGAACGTTGGATTAAACTCGATAGAATTTCCTAATAACCAATTCTTTTACAGTGGAACTCGGTAGTTGTAGGTAAGCCTTTACAGCTCTGTCCAACCTACAACCCCTTACGCCGAAAGGCAGCAGTCTCCCGGTGGATGTCCTAACGCCGCCATACAAGTATGGCATCCACCGCTCATGAAACCGGAACTCGGAAATGCCCTGCACTCTGGGACTCGAGATCAGCCTAAAAAGGTAGAAACAAGGCGAAGAGATTAAAAAACCTCAACACCCAGAGTGTCTCAAGTGAAAATAAAAAAATCCACTATTGTAAAAAAGAAAAAGTAATGTGTGAGAGAACTTAGAAAAAAAGTTGTATTCTTTGTCTTTTTGAAACTTTTTTTTTTTTAAACAAAAGAACGAGAACAACATTAGTAGAACAAAGAACAAGCTGAACAAAAAAGTTAGTAAAAAAACTCGAACAAGAACAAAGAGGGATAACAAACTAAAAATAGAAGATAAAAAAGTGTGAAACAAAGAAAAAAGGATAGACAAATAAAAAGAGAAGAAAATAGGAAAGTATAAAGATAGCTCAAGAATCCGGGGTCACAAAACCCGTAAATGCCTAGAGAAGGTATTCCCCTGGGGTATACCATCGATTGAGTGGTAATGCTCGACATGGTTGGGTATTTGTACTCAGAGTTTGAATACAACATTTAAATCACATATGTAGTTGTGTAGGCTATTCACACCACTGAAGACTTTTTGCACCCACTTTACACATATTGTGTTAGACACATAGAGGGCTACTTTTTTTATATTTGGGTTTTTTGATTTTCACCTTTTTTTTGAAATCGTAAAATTCTCCTTGTTTAATGACATATTTAAGGCGAAAACAGGGAATTTTACCATTTCAAAAAAGTAGTGTCAATCAACAAATTTGAATTTTAAAAAAGTTCCCACTGGCAAAAATTCGGGAATTCCACGCGAGCGGCATTACCCGTTATCACCATGTTGGGTTTTATTGCATTATAATTGGTGTAACAATGCACTACAAAAATAAATAAAGGCATGAAAGTACAGCTAAATGTATATATTTTGTAGACATAATGAGTAAATTAATATTTGAAAATAAGAGTGTGCACTTACCTTCAAGTTAGATATTGTACAATTTTATAATAAAACAACTTCATACTAATAACATGAGGACACAAAATACTTTCCTCCCGATGGGCACTAAATCTTTACTGGGAACTTAGGATGAAGTTCGCTAGGTGTCGGTACCGATCGCACGTTTTCAATTCTATTCTGTTTAGAAATATTTGGTGAGCAGGATCACCCTTTTCATTACCCTACTTTCCCCTAAATAAAAATTCCTTTACTTTCTTGAAAGAAATCCTATATATCCTATGATATTTTTGAAGAGTCATTTCTAGGCTTGCATTTGATATGTGCAGATTCTGTTTGACTTAATTGCTTTGTGACTTTTTTTTTAAATAGGGAAAAAGGAAAAAAAAGTATGAAATTAATAAAAATGGTTGTAAGACTTGAATTCAAAGTTGTAAAATTGCAGTCAACATTAGACCATTTTATGGAAAAGTTCAGTGAGCAACAAATAATTTCGATTGACACTATTGCCAGTGAACATAGACTTCCTCAGTTTCCTCTGGAGATCCCTGTAACTCTAGAAGAACTAGATGAAAATATAGCAGATGAGGATTTCAGGAGTATTTTGGTCAGTATATTTTTAATCTTTATATTTCAACAAGATTTTATGGTTATTATTTTAAGTAATTTAAAAGATTATCACAAGATTCCATAGTTTAGTTAGTTTGAAATTTTGTGTAAAACTGCTGATTTTAATAACTTTTGATATACCTGTAGTATAGAACCCTTATAAAGACAACTCTAAAATGACACTGATTACCTTTTCTGCAGACATACTAGTTTAGTAAGCTTCTGTATTTAATTACTATGATTAATGTCAAAACGAGTTTTTATTGTTGCATTTATGTATAGGTTAATGAGCTCAGAAAATTTAGTGGAAAGAAGCCTTCCGAGGTTGTCACCAAACAGCTGGTGTTTTTAATGAGTTTTTCGTTGGGTTCTCTATACAGCTATTTTGGAACAAAAGAAAAAAAAGAGCATTTTGTACACTGAAATTGTGCAATGTTGTAGCTGGTAAGATTCCTTTATGAATATCTTCACATAATTGATATGTTTTGATTGTATTGTCCACAAATTTAAGAATGCAAATGTATAATCAATATTAAGATGAAATAAAAAACCGATAAAACAAAATGAAAGGCAGTGTTTCAAAGTTACAAACTGAATCAGAAGTAAATTTTCATTTAAAATTGGCAGAAAATTTGGTTTATTTTATTGTAAAAGAAAAGGTACCTTAAAAAAATTCTAATTTCTTGGAATAATATAAATAAATTCTCGTTGAGAATAGTGTCAATGAGTTTAATCAGTTGATTTAAATCGTGATTTAACTGATTTTTTTTTTTAATCATTGATTAAAATCAGAAAATTTCTAAATGTTTAAAATAACAAAGTATTAAAATGAAAGATGAATAACCAAAAATGAATATTTAGTATGAATAAACAACAACAACAAAAAAATCTTCAAATAATTGTTTCAAAGCTTAATTTTTGAGTATTGTATAAAATTAAGTACAGCAAGTTTGTAAAAAGCATAGTTTTTACTTTTTATCTGACATAAAAAGCATTTAATTTAAAAGTATTTAAATCTAATCTAATTTGCAATTTCATAATTATGTTTCTAAGTAGACTTATTTGTTTAATTTTAAGTTGTGTTAACAATGCAGTTATTAATAATTTTAATAAATGTAAATATCACTAGCATTTAATATAGTTTTACATAATTATTGCAAAATAGTAATGTAGACCACATTTTTCTATGCTACTAACTAATGAAACTACTAATAATTATAATTTTTTTAAGTGAAGTGTAAAAACATAGATTATGTTAGAATTTAGATGTTTACTTGTTTTGGAAACCTCAAACTCTTAGTAGCTATCCAGCATTTGAATGCTGGGGGGAAAAAATCTTAAATTAGATTTAAATTTTTGAAAAAAAAATCAGACTTAAAAAATGTATGACTTTTTTGTTCACTCTAGTTGAGAATTAGTCATACATTTGGCTTTTCAATATAAAATTTAAAATATTTCTACGCTTGAATGACAAGTGTAGCCAGTGTTTGCTTCTGCCAAAGGCCATCAGTGTCTGAAGTTAAGATCTGTGCTACTAAGCTGCTGGGACTACAAAGAATCAAATTTGTTTGGTAAAACGGCGTTGTAGGTAATCAGTTGTATGTTATACATTTAGATCACCGAGTTTCTTTCCCCCAGGTTTAAAAACAGACTGGGTGCTGCTGGTTTGTAAAAGGACAAATTTTAGATTCTTATGGGCACTTTTTGATTTTTAAATGCAGTTTTAATATTTAAAAGTCAGGGATCTCTTTCAAGACACAGCAAGGTACTTTTTGCTATGCGAGCTAATTTTTCAATACAAACGGCAGTAAACAAGAAGTTGTATTGTGGGCAAAAAGGTTGCTGTTTTGGGATGAAGGGCTAGAAGGCTGTTATTTCTTAAGCAAAGGGCAAGCAGGCTGCAGCCACCCCTCCCTGAAACTGTCCAGGAGATACTCTCTGTGGTTATAACATTGTAACAATCTAATGATACATATAGATTTTCCAAAATAAATTCAATGAATGAAAAACACAGCTTTAGTTTTCTCTAAATACATCTGGTCATTATACAGGATGTTGCTGAATCTGACCTGCACATTCAGAAGGGTGATAGTAGACATCAAGACGATGAAAAATTCTCATAGAATAGGGTCACTAACAATTTTTAAGTGGGAGAAAATAGCAAAGATAGTTATGAAGGATGTAATGTTTAGGGGAATGAAAAAGGCCAGTAATTAAGGAAAAACATTTGATGTAAAGCAGGATTACATTGGCATTACAGTTCAATGTCAGATGGTGACTTTTTATAGGAGTTTTTCTAAGCTGCGATCACAAACATCATTGAGGTCGACACTGACAGATGAATTGCTGGGTGCATATACAGCATTCCACTAAAGTGATGGTACAGGAAGTATTTTTCAGAAAATATGCAAATTTGACCATGATGAGTGCAATTAAAATTGAATTAACAAATCAGAGTTATTTAATAAGTTTTTGCTATTATTATACAGGAAAAATTCAATAATAAATTCTTTTAGAAACTTCAAAAATAAAAATACGTAAAATTTAAGTTCAAAAATGCTTCCACAAAAGTCATGGTACATGTGGAATTTTTTTAAAAATTATTAAAGAAAAACCTTTTCTAATATTTAGTTGTATATCCTTTCATTTCAAGGATTGCTTTAAGTCTGTTTATCATTGATTTTACCAGATTTTCTGTAATATTTTTTGAAATTTTATTCCATTCTGCAAGCAAAACACTTTTCAACTATTTTTTATTTGTGGTATCATAACTATTCACTTGCTGCTGTAAGATACTCTATAAATGCTTATTTGGAGTTAAGTTTGTAATTTGTAAATATGTGGCAAGTACGTGGGGGGCATTGTAAAGCAACCATAATTGGACGATATGAGCAGTGTGCTTGGGATTATTATCTTATTGGAAGTAAGTCCTTCGGGACACCTAACTTTAATACCCTGTCCTCCAAATTTTATTTAAAATATTTAACTATTCAAACCTGTCCATGATAGTTTCAGTGAAATCTAAATTTCATACTCCTGAAAGTGACATACAGTCCCGAATCATTATAACTCTTCCAACATGCTTTGCAGTTTTTGTCATATATCTGGGGTTCAGTGCATCATACTTTTTCCTCCAAAGCGTAATTTGTTAATTTATGCTGGAAATATTAAACTTGGACTCATGTGAAAAAATTATATGTTTCAGAAATGCATATCATTCATATCTTTCATCAGGTTCTTGTAAAAAATCAACTTTCATAAAATGATCAACAGAAGACTTTCCTTCAGCAAGAGGATATTTTAAAGTCCGCAGAGCATTAAAGGTAGAAATGTTCAGGCGTGAAGTTCCAGCAGTTATAACACTGTTCATTATACTAAAGCTGACCTCTACTTTAGGACCACGAAAACATGTTAGCAGGGCAAATGCTACTTTTGATAATAAAGGATAACTTTCCTTCCTTTCAATCCACCATTTAACAAAGGACTCATTTTATCTGGGAAATCGAGGGCTGTATCTGAATGATATCTGTGTACCTCTAAATCAATAGATTCTTTTTCTTGTGGCAACAATACATTCTGCACAAGCGGAGGCAACTCTTTCACCAGCTTCAGAGAAAGGTAATGCTGCCTACAAACAGGATCAGTGGCAGAAACAGACCTTAACAAAGCATTTTCAATAGGCATTTTTGACAAAAGAGTTTGTGAACAAGTAATTTATGCCTCTACAACAAGTTTTTAAAAGATGCAACTTCCTTTGATGATTTGTGAGCACAAGCAAAAAGTTCTTTGACCTATCTCCCACAAAAATTGATTTCATGGGAAGATTGTTCTTTTTATCTTTTACATCCAGGCTTTTTACTTGATTTGCAGAATAAGCACTTCGTCAAAACTTCAGGTTTCATAAAACAAGCTAAAATATTTGTCAGAAGTTTTATCTGCTTGTCATGTAGTTTGTGGATAAGCGAGATATTAGATTGAAATAATTTTACATATTCTTTTAATAATGGTAAGACTGAGACATATAAATGGATTATTAATTTAGTTGTACGATTATTAACAAATAATTTTCTTGAGATTGGAGATTTTCTTTCTTTATCAGCTGCAGTTAAATGCTTTGCTGCAAGCTGATTGTGTAATTTACAAATGCATTGTCTCCCAGACTTGTTACATTAGATTAAAGTCCTTGTATATTTTTATGACTATATGCAGTCTTTTCTGATGGTTCTAAAAAAAGAGAAAATAAAATGTAAGCACTAAACAAGCGTGAAAAATCTTGTGCCGCATCGTACATAGACATAACTTATGGAAATTCCCTAGCGGATACCAACTGATACAATTTCCCCAGGAATCACAATTACCCCAACACTACAAGTCATAACGGTTGGTTGATTGAATGAATTTTAATGGCACAAGGTCCCTATTGGGACATGCTGTACCAAGACAAAAACAGAAACAAACAAAAAAGTTGGGGTAAAAATAACTAATAGGAATATAAAAACAACTTAATTAAATAAAAGCAATAATGATACATAATTAAAATCACCTTAAAAGCCAAATGACAACAGTTAAAAGACACAAAATTGACAATAATTAAAAGACACAAAATTGTTATAATTAAAAACATCTGTAAAGAATGTAAAGTGAAGTAATAAGTGTTAATAAAAATATGACTAAGTATAGTTAAAATAGCAAGGTATAAGATATTGTATACAAGACATTTTCAAAAATAACTGAATTAAAAACATTGTATAATTAATTAGGCACAAATTCTTCAAAGACAATATTATTGTCATCTGCACTCGAGTCATAAGAATCTGACTCCATAGCCTCTTGAACATAATTCTGCAGCTGTTTCGGATACTTTATATTGGAAAATGATGGACTAGGAGATGATTTCCTGCTTTTTTTCTTCACAGTTTGCCACTGTGAAGAGCCCCGAATTGTCTTCCTATCTCTCTGTACAATTGTTTTTTGGCTCTGTTTCACACAAGTTATAACGGCTCCGAATACACTGCATGGTAATCCTCTGTTGCGCTAGTATCGGACCACATCCATTACGTCTTGTCTGTAGTATCGAGACGGGATAAACCCTGGTCTCTTAGAAACCATATCATAATCCTACAGTCCGTTCCTCCACTATAAAAAGTAAAGTTGGCAAGATTAATATTAACAGATAAATCAGAATTCATATTCTAGTTTATTGAAACAATGTTCTAAATCCGTAAGGCACATAGGCACTCAAACTCAACCCTCTGTAAATACCGATGCATCCGCTTTATCATCTGATAATGCTAAAAAAGAATTCCGTGATAATTCCTGCTTTTGCAAGCCAGGAAGTTTACCATGATTGAAACTTTTGCCACACTCATCTCAGCCCACCACAATAGAATATTTTGATCCTTCTAAACATTCTAGATTGCTCTCATCATTACAGCTTGTTACAACAGAGTCATCTAAAATTCAGCCAAAACAATCTACTTCTCAGTCACCTAGCAAAATATCAAAAACAAATATTTCTGTAACAAAGCAAGAAAAATAAAGTCATGTGCACAGAATAAGAACATATCTCAAAATCCTTCAAATGGAAAACAAAAAGTAAAAAAAATCACATACTTAACCACCATTAACAAATTTTAAGGATTCCAAACAGCTCCTTCGATATGCAGAAGACACAATGGAATCCCAGTCATATGAAACAGATGCAAATGAGGAAGATGTTTTTGAAATATTTGATCCTACGTGATTTTTACAAGCTGTCTTTTTATCAATTACTAGGGGGCTCTGCCCCCTGCAAGCTATGCTCGCCAACCCCCGTTCAGACACCGCATAATCTAAAAACACGCTAATCTGATTGTTTTAAAAAATATTATAGAATTGAATAATGCTGAAAAAAGCTGTGCAGATCTCCCTGTAAACGGGTTTCCATTCAATTTCCTTTGATTGCAAAAATTTAAGGCCGAATCAGTTGCTGTTAAGACATCCAATGGTTGTTTTCATGTTTGATTAAAGAGGATCAGTTAAACGTTTGAAAAGACGCTAAAAATAAAAGGAATTAAGTGTACAGAGTCTTTGTCTCCCGGTATTTTAAAACAATTTATATAACAATAGCCTAAGTCATGTGACTATCATCAAGAGTTCATCGGCATGGTCACCTTTACAGTTTGCACAGCGTTCGGATTTTTCACAGAGTTTACTGTCATGGCCAGACTCTGCACAACGTGCACAGGTCCATGACAGTTAGTCATACTATGGCCATAATGTTGACCATAAACAACGGAGGGGATTAGGAATATACCCAACAAACACTCGACTTAGGGCCGAATGACGTATATATCGCGGCCAAAAGAAGTTAAGGCCATTTGTAACCAAACAGTGTTGTACCGTAAATGACCTGCCGCTAGTTGCGGCAGCTATTGCCGGACCGCTAATGTTTCAGCGTTGAGAGAACGGTTGCATTTACTTTGCCCGGCAACTCTTAAGGGGCGGTTTCTGGAAAAAATGTAATGGCCCGTCATTGTCTAGAAAGTAGGGGGCTAATATCAACTAACCCGAATATTTAATTAAAGAGAGAAAATGTATTTTTTCTTCATTTTTTAAAAAGTAAACTTAATTATTTTAAATCTGGCTTATAGTAAATATATAAATACGTTGCGAGATTTATATTTAAAACAGTAAAACAAATTACACATTTTTATTTAGTTTTAAAATATTTTTATATATAAAAAAGTCCTCAAAATGTGCTACATTTTTTATGGCCACACTAAAAACAATGAATGTATTATTTTTCAATTTCTATTGATCTTATAGCCAAAACAAACAGACAACTAATTAATAGAATATACATCTGAAACAATTTTTGTTTTGCCAAAATAAATTTTTAAATTTAAATAAACCTTGGGTTGCTAAAATTCTATTCAGTATAATATGAGACATTTTTAGTCTAAAGTACAATACTGAAAACAAAATTTAGAAAAATTATAAACTAAAATGTGAATAAATGAATAAATAAACAAAATACAATGTTTTTTTAATCAAAATGCTTAAAATACAGCACACCTTAAATTCCCAATAAAAAGAGCATAAAACAAAAATTTTGTTAATTTTTTTGTTAAAGTGTTTCATAAATGTTCCATGAAATCCTTATGGATTTTAATGGGGGGAGGGGGGGGGGGGGTGCAAGGCCAAGAAAAAAGTAAACATTGCTATTAAGGTTGTATATGTGTAAATATGCATGCTTGTTTTAAATTTTTCTGTATGATCAGAGAATAATGAACGCCTACTATTATTATTATTTTGCTCTCAAAGTGTCTTAGACTACTTTTTGTCGGTTGCAAAAAATAAGTTCTTTTACATGTTTCAAAACCCTCAAAAATAAACAAAATTGAGATTAAAATAAAAATATATAGCAAATGTACAGCCTCAATATAAATTCTATTCAGTATGATATGAGGCATTATTAGTCTAAAGTACAATACTCAAAACAAAATTGAGAAAAATTATAAACTAAAATGTGACAAAATAAATAAATAAATAAAATAATTTTTTTTTTTTTTTTTTTTTTTTATCAAAATGCTTAAAAAATATATACAGCACACCTTAAATTCCTAATAAAAAGAGCATAAAACAAAAACAAAACTTTGTTAAATTTATTGTTAGTGTTTCATAAATGTTCCATGAAATCCTTATTGATTTTAGGGGGGGTGGGGGGTGTTGCGAGGGCAAGAAAAAAGTAAACATTGCTATTAAGGTTGTCTATGTGTAAATATGCATGCTTGTTTCAAATTTTTCTGTATGATCAGAGAATAATCAACACCTACTATTATTATTATTGTTATTTTGCTCTCAAAGTGACTTTGACTACTTTTTGTCAGTCGCAAAAAATAAGTTATCTTACATGTTTCAAAACCCTCAAACATTAACAAAATTTAGATTAAAATAAAAATATATAGCAAATGTTCAGCCTCAATCCCCCCCCCCCCCCCCCCCACACACACACACTCAAACAACACACTTCATTGCTTTGCCAAAGTGGCTTTGCGCCTCTCCTTGCAGGGAAATACAGCTAGGGAAAGACGAAATGAAAATTTCCCTTTTCTGACGCGTTTCCTTTGTTTTTTCCAACTGGGGATTTTCGTAGATGCATTTAAAATATTTTCAACTTTTAAAATAAACAACATTTCAAAACTAGCATTTTAAAAATTATTTCAATATTGTATGAGAAATTTTTAAGTTATAAATATACTGAAAAATATTTCTATTAAAAGATAGTTTTTAAAAAAGTGTAGGATTTTCCTTTTCTGAGGACTTTTAGGGATTTTTTTGGCGTGTTTACAGAATTGAACGATTGAATCGACAACGTGCACTCTTCTTGTTCTTTTTTGCCATCGTGAATCGCCTTGGATTTACAAATTAGGTAAGATTATTTTTTATATATCATTTCAATCAGTTTATTAGAATTAGTTAAAATTAGTTCTCATCATTCTCAGGGACAGATTTAAGGTTAAGCTAAAGAAATATGAAAATTCGCATACCCACAGCCCGTATGCCGGCGGCATATGGTGATCTATGCCATGTGGTTCTGCATTAAAAAACAAACCAGCAACCTTAGTTTAGTTTCGTATTGATCTTAAATCTGTCCCCGAATATGCTATTAATAAGTTGTTAACTTTGTATAGTATATAATTATATAGGGTAGGTGGACATCCTTGAATGTTTTTGGTTGATAAAAAATTAGCTTTTATTGTTTTTCATGACTCCCTCTTGCATGTTTTATAACCAGGCATATTGTTGACACTCTTAATCAAACTAATCGGGGAGCAAAAAATAATGTTTCAAAGTTCCACTGTTTTCCAGTGAAAGTCTTAATGAATATACTAAGAGTTTAATTCATTTTGACATATTTATAATTCGTTATTTTCGTGTAAAATTTGCATGATTTTGCTTTGGTTATCAGAGTTCGCAAAAACTCGTTTTTTTTTTTTTTGAAAAACCCAACCCACATGGGTTTTATCAAAAGTGTAATATATATATGATATTACATTATTGTATACTATATTCGTTACACATATTATATATATCAGCAAAAAAAATATATTGTTCCCTTATACAGTTTAATTGTAATGCTATTTTACAAATTATAAATTCTATAAATTGATTGAATGTCAGTGTTTCTCACAAATTAGTTTTTAACATAAAATTAAAATGTAAATTGTTAATTTGCTCCACCTACAAAATTTGCTTTGAAAATCAAATAATGAATAGATTGTTAAAATTTAAAATATAGCTATAAGTAGGAAGAAAAGGAGTAAAAAATACATATTATCTAATGTACTCTATTGTATGTAGTATGGATTCTCACTAACTCTTTAAACCAATTCTTTCTGTACTATATATATTTTTTGGTACTACTTGGTATCCCGTCGACCAAAAATCTATTGCCAAACTGTAAGATTAAATGGCAATAATGGTTGATCGTAAATGTCACATTCACTTGACTTTAAGCAAGTTACACGAGCTTACGTCATCAAGTGATTTTTATTTTGACATTTTATTTGTATTTCTGTTAATGTTATGATAATTTATTTGTTATTTTGTTATATAAAAATAAAAATTATCTCAATTTATGTAATTTGGCTAAATTGGTCGACGGGATAACTAAGTAGTACCTATGTTTTTTACAAATGCATAAAAAAATAAATAAATAAACAAGCATAATGGAATAAAATACAAAAAGAATCTCTTATTCTTTGTTTTTATTTTTAAGCTTATGATTGCTTCAGAATTCAAATCCATCTCAGAGTCCAAAAAGCAATGAAATTAGTAAAAGTTTACAACTCATTACATGTAAAGTCTTAAATTTGTAATTTTCTTTTTTTGTATGAAGATAGTTTAAAAAAAAAAAAAAATGATTTTGTAGTTAGAAGTTTTACTTTCATGAAGTTTATTTGAATTTTTTATGCTGTAAAGAAAAAGACATTCTTATAATGCTTGTACCTATAATTATGTAATGTCTTATATGTTGCTTGTGTACTATGTTCTATATTAGTAAAATATTTGGCTGAATCCCAAAACAGCCTAGACACTTGACAGCGTTCAATTTCGCGAGGCGATAAATGGATTTTTCTTGTTACCAGTTCGTTTCGTAAATTCTTTCCACACCTACAGTGGTCTGATCTTGAATTGGAATTGGTTCAGTTGTTGTGTATTGGATGGTTACGCCTTCATGAAAACTATTATTCACAGTTAGCTCAGCGGTGTTTTGACAACTGAACTCTGCATTTGTAAAAATAGAATGTCGGCAAGTCAAAAGTTTGTTGTTGTTAATTTTTTTTTTTTTTTTTTTTTTTGCTGTTTTTAGTTGTAAAATTTGAAAGTTAAAGTACCTGTGTAGTTTAATTTGAAATTGTGAGTATTTGTTCATTTTTTTTTTTTTTTTGCTGGGAAGTTAAATGAAGTTTGACTAAAAATATATGAAATTATGGCAATTCAACATTTTTTAGAGTTGGTTTTCAAGAAAGGAGATGTCTGTTAAGGTATGTTAATAATTTTATGCACTTTTTGTTGTAACGTTTTATATTAGCCGTTTATTGTATATTTCTCATGTATGCTGTCCTTATGAGTTTTGTACATTTTGAGATTGCTACAGACTAGCGAGAACTGCTGAATTTTGAGATTGCTACACAGCGAGAAATGCTAAATCCAGTGATTTTTTTTTTCAGGTTAATGAATGCGTAAGCGTTCATACACGATTACTGATTGCCGCTTAATGAGTTTTGTACATTTTGAGATTGCTACAGAGCGAGAACTGCTGTATTTTGAGACTGCTGAATCCAGTGATGTTTTTTTTTTTTCGGTTAATGAACGCGTAAGTGTTCATACACGATTACTGATTACCACTTTAACGAGTTATCTGGTTGCTACAGAGCGAGAACTGCTGTATTCAGTGATATTATTTTTTTATGAACGCAAAGCGTTCAAAGTTCCGTAAATTAGAAATGATTTGTTCAATGTTTACTCTGATATAGGCATGTACTTTAAAATATTAAATGATGCCATGATTTTTTCTGAAAGTTGTTGAGAAATGAAAATTTTAATCATTAAATTGTTACTCTGATTTGGAAAGGTACTTTAAAAATTTCACATTTTTTCAACAAATTTTGTTTAAATCATTTGTTTTATTTTGAATCTCATAAAAATCAGCTTTCCTGTGTTTTCTAATACGTCGTTATTTATAAATGTTGTATTTCCTATGAGTCCAGGTGATGACGTAGTAAAAAACAGTCTGGAAGCATTGAGGAAAGTGGACCAATCACGTTACTTTTTAGGTTGGCGTATGTGGGGTGTTTGGCGCTTGTCAGAAAAGTCGCCAAATGGGGGTGTCTCGCCTGTTTTGGGATTCTGCCAAATATTTTAATGTGCTAAAATACATTTTTTTTTTTACTTCAGTTGTTTATGTAATGGCTTTTATGTATTATTTTTTTTTTTTCAAAATTACCTGAAATGACATAAATTCATTAAATGTAATATGTTGTTTAAAATTTTAAATATTGCTAAAAATTGAAAAAATCCACATTTTAGTTTTTTTGGTGGGCTTTTTCAAGTGGGTCCCAGTCTGAAAAAACCCACAGGGAATTTTCCGACTGGGTCCAGCTTTGCAAACCCTGGTAATAATAGAAAACTTTGAATTTTATACTATGCTAATGACCATTTAGAAAATTTCATTTATTGTTAAGATTTTATGACCCATGTGCAATTGGTCAATTTCCAGTAATGGACACCCCATCGCCGTGCAGACATTGCTGAAAATGCAATTTCAGTAATGTTCATACGTTCATAAAAATCTTTTGACTTAACTCAAAACCTAAGTAATGAAATTTAATTTTTAATTTGCACTTACCAGAATGTAATAACACCAACCAATTTTTTTATAAATAGCTGCTTTTAATTAATTTTGTGTGATTAATAAAATTTTCGTTATTTTAATCAAATTAATTTTTTTTTTTTTACTTTGCCTTGCATATTTTATAATATGGCAATCAATAAAATAAATCAGAAAGCGGAGAATATTGTTAGGGCATAGAGAAAAGAGGGGCTCATAGGGTTTAATATCTCCCCATTTAAATAAAAACAATTAAGTTACAGAAGTTGTTAAAAATAAATGTTAAAATGTTCTGTCTTAAATGTTTACTTATTAATCCCCCACCCCCCACAAAAAAAAAAAAAAAAATGTAATGTGGCCTCAAACAGTAGTTCTGCAATTTTATTTTGAAATTATATCCGAGTTTCCCCTAAGTTTAAAAGATTTGGTCAAAGAAAATTATGGAAATTGCCAGACATATATTGCTGGAAACCCGAATTAAGTCATTTTTTACTATGGTAGCATTTTTTTTAATGCAAGTTCAAAGCAACATGGAAAATCTGGAAAGTAATTGGGGAAATTTTAAAATATATAAGAAAAATCAGGGATTTTACAAATATTTTCTAAAAAGTCATGGAAGACAAAAATAAAGCGGGGTGTTCTTGGAAAGAAAAGTGTGACATTCGTCAAATGACTGCAAAACAATTGCTAATTTTGTCAAATGATTGCGGAAATAAATAGCTAATTTTGTTGTAAGCCCGTTTGGTCATCGAATTTTTTGAGATCTGACCAGGCAAATTGGCAGACATGTTTTGCTGAGAACCCTGTAGTTAACCAGAGACATGTTTATTATACTGTCATAAAATCAGGAGCTGTTGATACCATATATAGATATTAACTAAAAACTTCTTTCTTGTGTGCAAAGTAGCTGTAAACGATACAAATTAGATTTGGAAAATAAGCACAAAATAGAAGAAAAAAGGTAGTAAATGAAAAGACTGGCAAGATAGATAGGAAAAAAAAAAATAAAAGCCTTATGAGAAATGGGAAAATATTAGAAAAGCTGCTGAATTAGAAGAAGAAGGAATTGAAGTTATTTTTTTGAAATGGAATTAAAAAATTGCCTCAGAGGTAGCAAAAAGTAGTAGCCAGCGATAAGCAATACTTTGATTAATCTGTTCATTCATTTTGTTTTGAAATAAATGCATATTTGAACACAATAAAACAGACCAAAATAATTTGTACTACTTGAATATTAATGTCTTCAGGTTTCATGCACACAGAATAATTGCTTTGCCAATATGTCAGTAAGATTAACTTTATTTTAAGTATACAGAGTGTTTCACTAGGTAGTTACACAGATCTTGTCTGGGTAGTTACACAGATCTTGTTTGGGTAGTTACACAGATCTTTTTTGTTTCTTTGAGAATCATTTTACCATATAGTAATATTGGCTTTATTTAATATGAAAATTCTGGAATTTATTAAAGTAATGCAAGAGTTATTTGGAAATTGTCGTATTATAATTTAAGTACTACAGGCAAATATCTTTACAAGTTTTTAATCTGTACTAGTTGGGACCAAACGTTCTCCAGATTAATAGAATATTGTGTGGATTATGAGTAATTTTGTTTTTTCTGAAGAACATTTTGTTACCATATTTAGTGTAATATAATATAAATATGAAATCTAATAATGTAATATATTATCCCATAAAAGCTCATTTATAAAAGAAATTATATATTTAAAGAATAATATATGCATTGAAATTTGATATACATGCAAAGTTCATTAATCCATAGTGTTGACTATAGAAAAAAAGGGCAGCCGGGTGGAATTTTTTAAAAAAGGGAACACTATTCTAAAAAAGGGTACATCTTTTCAAAAAGGGAATACTATTCTAAAAAAAGGGCCTATTTTTTTCAAAAAGGGCACACTTGTACCTTGTTCACTAAAAATATTTTGAACCGGTTTGTTTAGAGACCTAGTATTTGCGATATTTTCCCAAGATCAATTGAATTGCCATGGGACACATAGGAAATGTAAAAAGGGCAGCCGGGCGCATCAGAAGGGTTTAAAAGAGCCGCCGGGCGCTGCACCCTGCTAAAGCGACTTAGAATCAACACTAATCCGCACAAGTTGGGACCAAAGGTTGTGCAAATTATAGAGTAATATAGATTATGAGACATTTTATTTTTTCTGGAGATCATTTTAATACCATATTCAGTTATAGTATAAGATAAATATGAAATCTAATAATTTAATTTGCTATCTCATAAAATGCAATTTTTCAAGTGCTTTTAATAAAGAAATTATATATTTAAAGAGTAATAAATACATTGATAATTTGATATTTATGAAATTTTTTTTACCGTGATCAATTGCCAAAGTTCATGTTTTTTTCAACGATCTTTGACAAAATTCATGCTTTTTACCACGATCAATTTACGAAATTTGCAATTTTTTCTTCCGTGTCTTGCCAAAATTTGCAATATTTTTCCGCGACAGATTGGCAAAATACGCTGTGATTCCGCGATCTTTTGACGAAATTTGCAATATTTTTCCTCGATTGTTTACCGAAATTCGCAATATTTTTCCAAGGTCATTTGGCGAAATTCTCAATTTTTTGTGATTATTTGCCAAAATTTATAGTTTTTTTTCCACAACTATTTCATGATATTTTTCAATGATCGTTTCACAAAATTAAAGTTTTTTTCCACAATCGTTTGATGAAATTCAAGTTTGTTTGTTTTGTTTTTTCGCAATCAATTACTGAAATTTGCGTCTCTTTCCGCGATCATTTCATGAGTTTTTTCAACGATCTTTGATAAAATTCATGTTTTTTTCCTACCATCATTTGGCAAAATGTGCAATTTTTGACGATATTCGTGACTGGAAAATTCGAGACGGGAGACGGACGTCACAGACTTTTTTTTCTCTTTTGCAGACTCTTTTTCATCGAACTTTTATTTTGCTTCATATTTTTTGTTCAGCTCTTTATTCCTTAATACAAAAAGTTAAGATTATTATTAATAAAAAGCTGTAAAATGCCTAAAAACGCTACAGGCAAGTGAATGCTTAATTAATTACCGCTTCAATTGTAAAAATATTTTACCTGCAGATTATTTTTTGGCCCTAAAGTATCTGTCGCAAACACTTGGAGAAATTTCTGCTACTGGGACCACTGAGTACATAAAGTGGTTTAAAAAGGGCTTGCCAGGTGCATAAAGTAGTGAGAAAGGGCTGCCTAGCACCTTGCCTTGCCAATTTGGCATAAAATCAACACTATAATGTTAAGTTGTTTAAGTTCTAAATACTAAGTGTAAATACTAATAGTATTATAAGTAAGATTGTTCTTGGTTTATCAGGGGTCGATCCTGGCACAATTTGGGTCCTATTTAAGGCCCCTTTGCATAAATCTATTTAATAAAATTGGCCCCTTCACATAATAAATTTTATAACGGGCCCCATTACAAAAATGAACTTAATAAAACAGGCCACTTCACAAAATTCCTTTTAATAAAATAGGCTCCCTTTGTAACATTCATTTTCATAAAAACTATTTTAAAATGTGTAATTTGTAAATAAAACCATGTCACGAAAAACGAACTTTAGCAAGAGGATTTAAAGAAGTTTTTGTTAATAAATTCTTATTTCGAATTTGAGTAACTGGATGTCAACTTTAGGTACAAAATGTTATACAAAAATCACTTACTTTTCAGAAAATGGGCCCCAAGAATAAAAACCTGCGTCGACTCCTGTTATATTTAAGGCTGTTCTCAAATCCAAAAGAATTAAAAAAACCAATTCACTGGTATCATTTAAGTGCTCAATTATATATTTAAAAAAATTCTAGTTGAATATGATAAATACTTAATATTACAACCTATTTAAATTATTTATTTTCATGAGTTTCAGGGGAAGTGTAGTGATGTTACATCAATTCAAGGAGACAGTTGTGCACCTTAACTCTGTTCATTTTGGCATTCAAGCAAAGGTAAATATCTGTTAATTTGCTGTATTTGTAATGTAAATTGAATTTTTTGCATCTAAAACTGTATTATTGTACGTTATTTGCGAACTTTGGGGCTCTTTAACATGTTTGACAAACTTAAATTTACACATTTAGACCATTTTTTACACTTGTACAATTAGAATACTTATTCTTAACTCTCTTTTGCAAAGTTTCTCTCAAGCTTCATCCCCCCCCCCCCCCCCTTAATACTGTGAATTACTTTTTAGTCGTTTGCAATAAAAATAAATACTTATTATGAGGGAGAGGGACTATTTAGTATTGTCAAATGATGAAAAAAGGTTGTGAATCCCGATTTAGTCTGTCACTTCATCTGTGTGAACTTTATATGAGTTTTTGTTATGTTATATTGGTGGTAGATATAATCAAGTTATTTTTAACTCTGATTTAAAACTAATTAGTTTAGTTGACATCTTATAAATTAGAATTTATCAATCCTGAGTGTATCATTTAGTTCTGCTTTAGATCCATGAATTATAAAAAGTAAAACTTCTTTAACACAAACACATACAGCAAGCATATGAATTTTGAATGCTTTTTATGTGTTTTTTTTTTTCTCCATTTGTTTTCTTTGTTAATATTTTGCTATATTTGACATTTAAAGGCATAAAAATTTTCATCTTGTCTTTATTTTGAAATAAACACTACACTGCTTTCAACCACAAACACTATTTTCTCTAAAGGCTTTATTTCATAATTTTATTTTGTGGCAGAAAATTCCGTTGCACAGTTAAAAGCTGAAAAAAACTTTGGGTCTCTGTGTAGAAAGTTGTTTTAGAATTTACCAAAAATATTTTTAAGAATCCTAAAACTGTCACATGCAATAAAATTTATTTAAAGGTATATTTAATTTTTTATTCTGTTTTACTCATTATTATTCAATACCAGGGCGGGATTCGCGCCCAAAATTTTTAAATCCCACCCAAAATAATATCGCGGGCGGGAGACTGTCGTCCAAAAAATGTCACCCTTTTCCTGAAAATTTTGCATTTTGAAATTACGATTAACTCCCACGAACGCCTTGCAAATTTCCTGATATTTTTGCGTGACTAATTGACACATTTTGCGTTTTTGTTTAACTGCGAAAGATCGTTGAAACTCACGAATTTTTGATGCGACCGACAGACAAATTTCATTATTTTTTTTCCGCAACCAAGTGGCGAATTCAGGGGTGAACGAAATTTCCGAAACACGAACTAATTTTCCGAAATACGAAAATCCGCGTTACGAATTTTCCAAAAATATAAGGCATTAGGTTCTGAAACTTGTGAAAAATTGGTCATCAGTTCAACAGAATAATATCGTCAATTTCGACAAATGATCGCCGAAAAAATCAATTTTGTCAATCGTTCGAGGAAAAAATCGCCAATTTCGTCACAAAGGATTGCGAATAAAACAAATTTTGTCAGAGGATCGCGGAAAAACGTGTATTTTGTCAGATTGCGGGAAAAAAAACTTGAAATTCATCAAAGGATCGCAAAAAAACGCAAATTACATCAAAGTATAGCAAAAAAATCATAAATTTCGGCAAAGGAACGCGGAAAAAATGAGAGTTTCGGCAAAGGAACGCGGAAAAAATGAGAGTTTCGGCAAAGGCTCGCGAAAAAAGAGAATTTTGTCAAAAGATCGCAGAAAAAACTAATTTCGTCAAAGGATCGCGGAAAAAACTAATTTCGTCAAAGGATCGCGGAAAAAAGCTAATTTTGTCAAAGGATCGCGGAATAAACACGAATTTAGTGTTTAGCCAAACGGCCGCTGAGAAAAAAATCACGAATTTCATCAAAGCATCGCAAAAAAAATACGAATTTTGTCAAAGTATCACAAAAAAACACGCTTTTCGTCAAAGTATCGCGAAAAAAACACGCATTTCGTCAAAGAATCGTGAATTTCATCCAAAGATCACGAAAAAAACCCCGCAAATTGAATTTCGTCAAAGAATCGTGCAAAAAACTCGAATTTCGTCAAATGATCGCAGAAAAACGGCAAGTTTTGTCAAAAGATCACGAAATAACGGCGAATTTCGTCAAAAGATCGCAAAAACGGAAATTTCGTCAAAGGGGCACGAAAAAAGTCATAGCTAGTGGTGGGAGTGATCCCCCTCCCCCCTCATCATCCCCTCTGTTGTAACCTTTCAGAAAATTTGCTGTCAGTTTCAGAATTTTTTTTTTTACTCAGAATCACTCCTGCTTTCTTACTTTTTTAAATAAAAAACAGTTTGCATCATTATTCTGAGTTGTTGATTTAAATTGCTTCAATGGTATTCTGTCCTGCCTGCATTAATACAGACATGACAAAATAATTAATGCAAATCTTTAAAAAGCACGTAAAATAACAGTGGGTTTCATATTTTTTTCTCCCTCCCAAATAGCTCAACTCCCTCCATTTATAAATGTTGGTAGGGAGACTCCCTTCCTATAAAAAATTGAATTTCAAGCCCTGAATACCTTTTATTACTACATATATTCATATAAGTAAATAATTTTTTTTTTTTTTTCAATTTCCAGATTTTTTTTTTCCCCTGTAAAACTTTGTAGTGTGTGTGCAGCACACCTGCTCTATGGTACCATAGATAGTAGGGACCTGGTTAGAGATTTTTTTTTTTTTTTTAAAGATTTTGCTGTGTGTGTGCAGTAGCATGCATATTCACAATACCTACTCGGTTCAGATTGGCCACAGGTATTTCTCATTTTATTTTTCTGGTATAAGATATTGAATATTCAGAAATAATTATGAAGCCGATCGCTATATAATAGAATAATGGAATTGTTATTTAACCATCCAGCCTCTGGCAACGCTTATATCGCATTTCACATATTCTATACAATTCCACAGGGAATGCTATTTTTGTGTTCTAGTGGGCTACTTTTTAAAAATTCAGATTGCTTGATTCCCACCACTTTTTTTAAAAACGATTTTTTTATACTTCAGCTTATTATCACATTATTTAATCTGTAATTAAATAAAGTGACTATTTCTACTTCAAAAAAGTGTGGGAATCAAGCAATCTTAATTTTAAAACTTAAAAATATGCTACGGTTTTATCCAAGAAAATTAAAAAGTCGTTCACGGCTGGAGGGTTAACTCTTTTAGGATCTATCGTCCTATAAAGAGAACATATGTTTTCATTGAATATTATTTTGTCTTATTAGTTTTATTATCATCTACATCTAGTAATGACAGTATTCTAATCTTAATTATATTATAAATGTGAAAGTGTGAAAATGTTTGACTGAGGTCAGCATTAAATCAGCCTTTTCATTCATTATCCACCATATTAATTTTTTTTTCAATATGCAACATTTTCACCTAAGTTAATAAAATTTACAATTTTATATGTTTCTAATACATAAAATAAAAATTATAGATAAACATAAAACACGCTTTCAGTCAAATTTTGCATTTTGCACATATTTGTGCAATATTTCCAGAAAATATATTGAAGTTTCTCTATTAATATTTTTAACATAAATTAAATATTTGTGCAATATTGACATTTTCCTGAAGATAATTACAATGTATAGCAATTTTTCTGCAGTATTGACATTTCACTACAAATGTTGGCACAATATAGCTGATACTGTTTTTTCGAGTAATTACGTTTCTGTATTTTTATAATCTTTATTTCCAAATAATAATCATTGCCTTATTTATTCTCAGAATTTATATTACAAATATTACTATTTGGATGAAATATTAGTTTGAAAAAAATTCAGAAACACAATCACTTTTTAAAATATGTAAAATTTATTAAGTAAAAATTTTGCACATTCGAAAAAAAAAAAAAAAAATGAATAGAATGGATATGACAAAAGTTATTTAATCCCCAGTTTTGCAGTTGACTTCAGTCAAACTTTTTCACACTTTTGCATTTATAATATTAATAGGATTAGGATTTTATCATTATAACATGGAGATAATAACAAAACTACTTGTTAAAGACAAAATAATACTCAATGAAAAGACATGTTCACTTTATAGGACGCTAGATCCCGAACGGTTTGAATAAAAATTCCATGTTTCTATGAGACAGCGATCGGCTTCATATGTATTTCAGAATATTCAAAATTTCGTACCAGAAAAATATATTGTTTAACCCTTGAGGGGCGGTGGGATATATTATATCCCACCTATAAAGTTTAATCTAGGAAAAAGGGATTTTTAGCTTTTGGGCTAGTTGCAGCCAATAACTTCTAGCCAAATAAAAATAGCTTTAGCCAAGAAAAAAAAAAAAGTTTTATTAATACAAAATTTCTATATACATGAGTGTTATTTTTAGTTATGCAATATACAAGCAAATACATCACTCTGTAAGATTGACCCTTCGAGATTTGGCTGTATACCACACAGCAAATTCTTTTTTTAATGGAATTTCTTTTCAAAATTCCCCTTCCAAATTAATCATTATTAAGTTACTTAAATTCTTGATTGTCAGTTTGTTTCTCAAGTCAATTTTTGTTATATTCATGAGACTGAATCCCCCTTCACAGTCTGCTGTAGACAACAAAAGTGATGCTACAAATTCATACAAAGAAGTCACATTGGAAACATGCCAGCTGGGAAACCATTACATAAGTAGTACCAATCATATATGTGCCACTCTTCAAGGAAAGGAATAATGGGAAGGTGTACTCACGCTGTGTCTCTTCGCTATGCGGGGACTTCGTTTGTGTTTCAATCTGTTCTATATTGTTTATTTTTTTATAAAATTTTGCAGTGCATGTGCAGCAAATCTGCTATATAGGACCACAGGCAGGGGGGATCAGGTTCAAGGTTCATCCGATTCGAGATTTTTTTTTGGAAAAAATTCATGCTATAATCTGTTTGAGATTTTATATTACAAGATTACAAATAAATTAGAGGCCCCAATGAAAGGAGTTGCCCACTAGTGGGAAAAGTCAGCTAGTTTTATGTATAATAAGTGTTATCAGCTGGTTCTTTCTAAGTTTTATTTTGTTATTTTCATTTCTGAATAAATCTGCTTTTTAAAAGCATTTATTTTGTTTATTGAAAGTATTAAACATTATTAAGTAAAAAAAATTCTATTTTTAAGATATGTTATATTCTTTTAGGTTAAGATATATTAAAGGCGAGGAAGTATTTTGCAATCGTTATTATTTTTTAAACAAAAAACTTTATTAAGAACATGCATTATCTATTTTTAATTAATATAAAATCAGTATAACAACAGTCAACAAATCAGTAAATGTAAAGCATATAAAATCTATTATATATTAAAATATCTGAAAAATAGCTCATTTTTTGCATGAATATCTATAATACCAATCTATTTCATATATGTGAATTTCAAAACATCATGGATAAACAAGGTTTTTTTTTTTATATATAAAGCTTTTACAAGAGTTAAACTTAACACTCTCAAATCAATTTTTCTTTTTCATTTCATCAGAGACATAGTAAAGAATTTTATTTTCCATGGCCCCTCTGATTTTGAAGAAATGTTTATATTGGATTTTCCATGAGTTTCATTTTATAACAAAACCAGCTGAGTTTTGCTGTTTTTTTTCTTAACTCCACTGCCTTCAACAACGAGTATCTATGCGGGCTATGCCCGCTCTGATCTCTAGTCTAATGAACCTTTTATTATTGTGTGTGTAATCCATCCGCTTATCACAGATAGAGGGGAAAAATGCACACTTATAGCATAATTCTTTTCTGTCCCCAGTGGTACCTTTCATTTACAGAAATATAATATTAACGGCCTACTTCAGTAAGGCGAAAAGACCCAATCGCTAATGCTATTCCTATGGGGAAAAATTATAAAGATATCTCGGTCGCATTTCAATATTTTTAGATGATTTTTTTTGCAGTGGCTAGCTGAGGTTGATCTGTATGCAGTACGTTTTTTACTTTTTCGATTTTCATCGGTGATTTTTTTCAAGAGGATGTTTCCATTTTAGGAACCGGTTCTGAAAATGAAAGTGTCCTGATTAAAAATACTTGTAAACGAAATTGAAAAAGTAGAAAATGTCCTGTATACAGATCGACCTCAGCTAGCCACTACAAAAAAAATCATCTAAAAATATTGAAATGCGACCGAGATATCTTTATAAATTTCTTCCATAGGAATAGCATTAGCGAACGAGTCTTTTCGCCTGACTGAAGTAGGGCCTTAATTTAAAAAAAAAAATGTCTTCATATTCTGTGATTTTTCTACAATTTAAAGCTGTCATCCATGTTGCTGGGATGTAAATATTTAAACACAAAGAATATCCACAAATAGATACTACCTTTCTGTGGAATTGTGCAATGTCAGGCACAAACGGCTTTATTAGACTAGAATGATAAAGACGGGTGTTTCTCTCTCCAGGATTTTCTTGGAGAGACTGTAAAGCTACATGATTTGGCAGCAAGTTACCTGTCTATCTGAAGTTGTGCACCTTGAATCAAGATTTTGTTTAAATTTTCTTTTAAGAATTTTTTTTTTATTTAATTTTTAATGCTATTTTTAGCATTTTCCACGTTTTGCACTATTTTTTTTTTTTTTAAGGAATCCCGGTTTCAGCCCAATATAGTAAATTTTGTTCCCTGTAATTTGTGAAATTCTTCCAAATTTTTTATGTGATTTTCAGTTTCATGCAATTTCAGCAGCATTTGCAAAAAAATTTTCTGAAATAAAAGAATTCTCCGTTAAATTTTGCTGCTACCCTGATTAAACTCAAGTTGCAAGACTATCAAATCGGTTTCTATGGCCAATGTGAATGATGTTGCTGAAAATTTTTATTTTAATCTGGGTTGAAAAAAAAATCACCATAATTCAAGTTTGTTTTGTTAGAGACTGGAGTGGGAATAGCATGGGTTATGCTGCAAAAGCAATAGATTTTCCAACGCCAGGTTATTTCAATTTGAAATTTGTTGAAGAAAGATCAATTTGCTAAGTTTTGCCAATAGAGCAAATAGTTACAAAATATAACTTATATAATTAGCATCAGTGTTTTATGGAAACAGAAACTGATAAAAAAGAAACAGGCTGAATATAAGGGGATATATGACAAATACAATACATCAAGGCCCCGCTTGTAGAGGCCCTTAATGTGGTAAAAAACATTTTCTAAGCCTTTTAATAAGAATAATAGTAAAAGGGCCTAAAATTTTGAACTTTGTGTTCTCTTTTCCCTCACACTTATATGAGGCTCCCTAAAAAGACTAAATTTAAAAAAAATAGAATTTAGAGCCTCGAAAATTTCTTGCATCTGAGCATCAAATTTAAAAAGAATAGTGGCTATCGAAAGACAGATCTGTTTGGTTGAAGGAAGCAACATTAGCAAGTACTGTCGTGTCAATTCTCACTTTTTTTTTTTTTTTTCCTTTTTTGAAATCTAGTTGCGGTTTTTGATTGAGAATTTCAACCCTCGTATTGAAGCAAAATATAGATCAGTAATTCCTAGAAACTCGAAACATAACTTGATGCTAACAATAAAAAAATCTGAAATTTTCTAAAATTCAATATTTTTATTGCAAGTGAAAATGTTTCTACAAAAATTTTATGGGAAATTTTAAAGCTTCAGCAACAACTTGTTGAGAAAGCAATAGAATGTGATCCTTAACTGGTGAGGAGTTGAATTTAAAAGAGAAATCGAGACTGCAACTTCTTATATGGAAATTCATAAACCAAAGCTCTGTTCTTCCAAACAATCGTATATCAAAAAATATTTTCAGCCATGAACTAGCAACAAAACTTTGTACAATATGTTTATAATTATTCAAATTTATTTACAGCATATACTTTTTAATCTTTAATAAATATATTTTTGTGTTTCAGTTGCTTTTTCTATTTAAAAAAATCATAATACCTAACCCCCTTTTATGCACAGGAATATGGTCTCAACATTCGCAGACGTTTCTGCGAACGTTTAGGGATTGCTGTAGTTTAGATTCACAACTATGTTTTGTCATCTATCTTATTCATCATTTGCATGTCATTTGGGGGTATATTCCTGGATATTATATTCTTTGATGCTAACCTAATGGCTTGTTTTGATAATAAACAACTTTAATTGTATCTCTGTAATTTGATTTTTTAAAACATTTGAAGTTTTTTCTGCAAAACTAATTTTTTTTGTTTTTTGTTACAGAAGAATTATAAAAATCTGGAAATACAAATTTTCTCTAAGAAGATGGCTGTGGATTTTCTTCTTTACCAACTTTTATGGACAAATAGCATAATTATAACAGGAATAATTTTTCATGTAAAATGTTTGTATTAAACTTGATCAACTTGTAAACAAATAAAAAATATTTTTTTTTTTACTTTGTTTGTTTTACATTTATTATGAAAAATAAAATTGTGAAAAAATGACATTTGGTTCTAGAGTTTTTTAATATATTTTCTTTTAGGTAAGTCATGTGAAATAACAGAAAAAAAGTTATGCATTATATGTTTTCTCCTTCTAAGAAAACCTGTCTCTCTGTTTTATAATAAAAGCGGGAGGTTAAATAAAAATTAATATATTTTTTATATATATAATATATAATTCAATAAAAATGTGGATTTATGTAAATTATATTTTTTAATTTTTGATGACCTGATAAACTGATATATCATACTAATATGCTAGTTAACTATAAATTAACACTGCTTGAACATGGTGCATTAAAGATTCATTGTTGTATAAAGACTGTTATAATTCCAATCAAAATTTCTAGTAAGAAAAGTAAAAATATATTCTTATTATGAATAATGTTTTAGTCCATTTCAAAAACATGAACGACTAATAGATGACTGGCAAACATGTGTGTTTAGTGCCTGTTGCCATCAATATTTCAGAAAATTATCAAAGTGCCTTTTTGAATGTAAAAGGCAAAAAAAAAGTGGTGGCAGTTGGCTTTCTGGCAATTAGTCATATTTTGAAGAAAAAAAAAAGTATATGTTGAAAATATGTTTCATAGTTCATGAAATGAGGTATGACGAGGATGTGTTTTTGTGTATAAGAGGGAGGTGGTGGAAAGAAGACGGAATACAACAGCAGCATTACGTTATAGAAATACTTGCATTTTTTTCTATTATACATTAAAGAAATGACAATGTGAAAGTAGCTTTTTTTAATAGACTTAAATGACCAAATTACATACGTAATTTATCTTAAAAAATTGTTAAATTCTAATGATCAATAAATGTTAAAAAATAATTTCCCAGATTACAAAAGTTAAAATGTATTCTCGTACTTTGTTTTATTTTCCAGCTGGATAATTGGAAGAAACATCCAGGTAAGAAATTGCATGAAGTTTGGTTCATATATATAAATAAAATAGAGCATCGAATTTTATATATTTGAATTTAAAGGTTAAAAAAATTGAAAAATTTCCAATTTTTTTTTTTTTTTTTTTTTTTGTAAATTTCATCTTAAATATTATTCAAGGTTGCATTATGGCATGCATTTATCACAAAAAAAAATTATTTTTGAGGAAAAAAAAATGGAATTTTACGCATCGTCTTAGAAATCTTCGAAATGCCCCCTGCACGTTCCATATCAATGAAAATCCCCAATATTTTTTATAAAAGTTTGATTTATATATATAAATAAATTAGAGCATCAAATTTTATACATTTAATATTAAAAGTAAAAAAAAAATTAAAAATTTTGAAATTTTTTTTAATTTTTCTATTTTTTTTTTATTTTTTGTAAATTTTATCTTAAATAATATTCAAGGGTACATTATATGCATTTATCACAAAAAAAAAAAAAATTTAATGAAAAGAATGGAATTTTACGAATTAAAAAAAAAAAATTGAAATTTTTTCGAAAAAATTGTTAATTTTTTTTTAAATTTAAATATATAAAATTCGATGCCCCATTTCATTTATATATATAAACCAAACTTACATAAAAAATATTGGGGATTTTCATTGATATGGAGAACACAGGGGGCATTTTGAAGATTTCTAAGACAACGCGTAAAATTCCATTTTTTTCATAAAAATAATTTTTTTTTTTTTTTGTGATAAATGCATATAATGTACCCTTGAATTATAATTAGGTGAAATTTACAAAATATAAAAAAAATTATTTTTAAGGATTTTAAGGTCCCTTGTACCTTAAGTTGAAATTTGTTCTGTTTAAGGGAGATGAATAGATAAGGCTCATTTATGCTCCATTGGATTTTTTTTTTTTAAGTGTTCTGATAAAATTTAGGATCTAAATGCATTTTGTTCTATAACTCTTTTTTAAAATTAATATTTAACTTTTAATAAGAAGTGCTTATAATACCATAACGTTTTTAATTGAAGTATATGATAAAACATTTATAAAAGTCAGGCTGGTGTTATGAGCACTTCTTTAAAAAATTGAAATGTTAAAATTTCCTGGGCCTGTTCCAAATTTTACGTAGTATATTTAAAATCTTTTTCAGATAAAAATTACAAAATCTATTATTTAGATTCTAAATTTTATCAAAATATTTTTTAAAAGAAAATTTTTTTGGCTCTGCTCCTCCCCTCCCCCCCCTCTTCCAAAAAAAAAAAAAACCTCATTTACTGAACTGTTCTGAGGGCCTTAAAAAGTAAAATTCTGGCCAGCTTCTGGCTTGCATTCGTTAATTATGCCCATTGATGGTATGAATGTGGCTAGCTTCTGGCTTGCATTCGTTAATGATGCCCATTGATGGCATAAGTGTGTTTCTCTTGTGGCCAACTTTTACGTAAAATAACCCTTAATGGCATAACTGTGGCAAGCTTTTATTCATGAATGCCATTAAATGTATAATTGTGGCCAGTTTGAGGTTAAATATCAGTTTTGGCTGACCGCTGATGGCGCGTTTGTGGGCAACTTCTTGTATTTACGGCCAATTCTCTTGTGGCCATATTGTGTCCGGTGTGACACTTTTTTGACGGAGCCGTAACGGCCAATAATAGCGGGCCCTAATCAAACACTTGCGGGCAAGGCTAACGAACCCATCAGTGGCCCGTAAGTTCTGTGTTTGTTGGGTAAGGACATACTGGACAGCTTAGATAACCAGCTTTAATTCTAGTTGGAAGTGTAGGGCTATTAAATGTGAGAATGATGTGCTTCGTCGGAAGTGATTGCCCATTCTTACGAATAGTAATATGCCGGACATCTATCACATTTTGGTCATTTAAATTTTGCAAGAGTTCTTCTTTTGTACATAGTAAAAGATCTGGTTCAGATATAACACCACGGCTTGTATTCAGAGTTTGATGTTGCAAGACAGATACATAAAAAGAACCTATTGTTGTACAATTTGACAAAAGTTGAGACTGGCTGGCTGAGGAAACCTCAACCAGCAGATTCCCAGACTGCAATTTTTTGAGTGAATGACCATCCCCCAAAACAGACTGGAATGTTTTAGCAATAAGAAATGGTGAAGTTCTCTTAAATGAAGTATTACACAGATTATCTGTTCGGTTGATAACGAAAAAACGAGTGAATAAATCATTCTGAACAGCTTGTTGCTCTCCACATGGGAGAGAAATAGAAGGAACATTAGTATTTCCATCCATAATTGAAAAAAATAAGTGTTCAGACCCCGGTCGCACCACCCACTACCGAGCCCAACAAGGGGATGCACATTCATGCACCAGTGCTAACCAGGGCCCATACGATCACAAGACACTCCTATGCCAGTCTGCACCCTTAACAAGATGGCTAGTAAGTACTCGCTTGCTTGATCCCCAGCCAGTGACAAGTCAACTGACCAACTGATTGATGCATACGGGACCAATATGCACCTCCCGTCTACCTGAAGCAGAGGCCAAAGCAGTGTGTTGGCTTCCCTCAACTGCCAGGATCCCCCTTTCCAGGGACACGGGTTGCCACGCACGGCAAATGCGTGGGTGGCTTACAATTCCTCATGAGTCAATATACAGGATGATATCAGCTCATGCAGAATTGCCCTCACCTCCAAAGAGGAAACCACAATGAAAGAGAAACAAAGAGAAAAGTAAGACGATAAATAAGAGGAAAAAGAAAAGAGAAAGACCACTCAGGAACCCAGCGTTGCGAAGCCTGTGAATACCTAAAGAAGGTATCCCCCTGGGAGGGTCTGTTTTTGGATAGATAAGTAAGATCAATTACACATTTGAAAATTAGCTTGTATAAAATGATTGGGTTAAAAATGACACTTTCTTTCTTAGTTTAATAACAATGCTATGGACAATATTCTTCCTTTAGGTTTGAGGTTAAAAAAATCTGTCTGCTTGGGAATAGCTTTCAGATCCACTTATTGAAAAGTATTGCATTTTGAAATTTTGCGCTTATATTTTATATCTTGATCCATCCTTAGACATTTCAAGAACAGGTATAGTTTTATTCATGAATTCTTTTCTCTATTTTAATATGCCATCATGAATATTTTCAAGTTAATTTAACAATTTATATTGTTTGTATTGTATGGTGCTACTTGATTATCCAGTCAACCAAAAAACTATCGCCAAACTATAAGATTATATGCCAATAATTTGATGATTGTAAATGTTGACATTAAGGATGATACACTAGTGATGGGCGATTCTGGAAAATTCAGGAATCAATTAAAATCGACATCGTATAAAACAGAATAGATTCCCAAATTCTAGAATCTATATTCACAGATTCACGCAGATAAGCTCAAAAATATTAATTTCAAAACTTAGGGAATCAACAGAGCCGTAGTGTCTGCCTCCCATACCTCCCATTTAGGGGGGAGAGACAAAGTCAAGGGCCCAATCGTAAGCTATTACAGAACTGACCTTTGAGTTGAATAATAAAGTTTACTTCTAAAATTATTAGTTTTAAGATGTGATTTTAATAATGTTGGTTGTAATTTATATTTTATTTAATTGTTTTAAAGAAGATCTCTGTCAGATAAAAAAAAAGGAGTTAATGCTTTTTTATCATTAGGAAGTAATGATTTCCTCCGGAACAGCGGTACTTTCTATTTTTTCATCCTTCAACTAAACAGATGGCGACTTGCTTTCTATAATCATCAATCATTTTAAAAGTGCCCAGATTGATAAAATTTTGAAGGCTGTAAATTTTATTTACAGATTCAAGTAGTTTTTAAGTCTTTTTTTCAGGGCCCTCTATAAGCATGGGGGTAAGGTAATTCCAATGTTAAAAATTTTAGGCTCCCAATTTTTTTATTCTAAGGTATACATTCTAAGATATACATCTATTCTTCTTCAATGTATAATTTTTTTATTCTAAGATTTATTGCAAGGTATATCACATTTAGTTACATAATACAAGGCTATATTTTACTATCTCAAATATTCCTCATCTTTTTAAATGTTATTTATATTCTCATTTTTTATATTGCAATATTTTGTCAAAAATAGTTAATTTAATCAATTGCTCTTTTATTTATTTTTATATAATTCTTTATTTTTTTTTTTTTAATTTATTACATTACTAATAAATTAATCGCGTTAAACAATTTTAGGGATCATATCTTAAGAACTAATGAACGGAATTTCATCAAACTTAAATATTCTGTTAAACATTGCCATAAGTTGTTCATGATTAGATTTTCGTGTAAATGATATAATAGGTTGTGCTGCTATGCTGCTTTTCAGCAGTGTTGAATTCAGACATTTTTCTCCAGGAGGGATTTCTATAGTTCTGGAGAGGAACATTCTTGAGTTAGAGAGGGGGGATTGGTTGGTTGATTGGTTGTATTGGGTTTTATGGCACAAAATCCCTTTAGGGACATGCTGTGCCAAACTAAGAATAGAATATAAAAAAGTGAGTAAGCAAATGACATCAATAAAAAAATAATGAATAATGAAATGAGTTGAAATAGAAAAGCCATCTGGATGGCCCATCCAGGTGTAGACGTCAAACAAGGGTAGAAAACAATGTAAAAAAGAATTCTAGTAAAACAAAGTAAAAATGTTATCTGGATGGGGTTTCCATCCAGCAGTCAATAAGAAAGTCAAACATATGAAGCATATAAAAAACTAGATCTCAAAATAAAAACCAGTGTGTTTTAAAAAAGTAAAGAGTGCCCCAGGAGGTGTTTTCCCAATGAGGTTTGTCAAGATTTGAGGTTTGTCATGATGGCAGGTTTGATGTGGTGCAGTTTATTATTGTTTTCTAAATCCCAACTCTCTTGCCAATTATTCTGAATAAAGTTATTTATAAATAGTTTACCGTCTGAGAAAGGAACTTTGTGGTGTAATGGATTAAGAGCACGTTTTGCCACCTGATCTGCTTTCTCATTACCAGGACGGTTGGTTGGTTGTATGGGGTTTTATGGCGCAAAGTCCCAGTAGGGACATGCTGCGCCAAGACAAAGTCAGAATGTAAAAATGTATATATCCAAAAAAACGATTAAAAGAAGAATAACAAAACGGTGATAAAAACAAAAAAATTAATGAAAACAGTAATATGTATATCTAAAACCGTTTAAAAGAATCAAAGGTTCATAGTTAAAAGTCAAGCGTATTATAATTAAAAACTGGAGTTATTAAATTAATAACTGTTAAAATACACAAAGTTTAAAAGGATGTACAAATACTACATGAAAACAAGGTTAAATCACATGAGTAAAAAACAATGTAAAATCAATTAGGTAAAAATTCCTCTAAAACTGTATTTCCTTCATCACCACTTGATTCATAAGAGTCGGATTCCATTGCTTCATCGACATAGTGCTGCAGTTGTTTTGGGTCCTTTAAGTTAGAGACAGACGGATTTAAACAGCTGTTCTTGTTCTTTTTCTTCACAGTGTTCCACTGTGAAGAGCCCCCGATTGTTTTTCTCTCTTTCTGAAGGCAAATTATTTTGCTTGGTTTCATTGTTTGAGTAGTATCAGGTTTCTGTGATGTTTTTTTAGATTTAACAGCCTTAGTATCAGCCTGAAGTTCAGATGATTTTTTTAATTGAACTGGTTCGGATGACTTTTTGGATTGAACTGGGCCGGATGACTTTTTGGATTGAACTGCAGGTTTTTGTGATTGACTAGTTTGATATACTATAGTGACAGGTTCTGAGGATGGTAGCCAACGTTCAAATAATGGGGTTGCATAACATTTAGAACCACAGCAGACATCACGAGTTTGTATCTTTGTGGTGCTGAGTGGTACTGTCATAGGTGAGTTATTTAGTGGAACGGAAGGTTCGGTCTGGGTGCTTATGTGCCTTACAGAGCCTTACAGATTTTGGTTGTTGTTTGAGTAGACTAGAGTAGGAGAGCCCGACTGACGGAGTCCTGGATTCAACAACTTTGCGGGCTTCAGGATAGGAGACATTTTGAGTTATTTTAACAGAAATGATAACTTTTTCACGTATCCAGGTTGGACAAGAACGGGAGTATGCAGTATGATTACCCTTGCAATTTATGCAGCGTTCAGGATTTTCACATGATTTATTGTCATGGCCAACTTCTGCACAACGTGCACAGGTGGTGGAACCCCGGCAGTTATTAGCAGTGTGGCCATAACGCTGGCAATTAAAGCAATGTAGAGGATTAGGAATGTAGGGACGGACAGGACAATTAAGGTAACCAGCTTTAATTCTTTTTGGTAAGGTAGGGCTATTGAAAGTCAGAATGATGTGCTTTGTGGGAAGCACTTGTCCATTCCGACGGAGTGTAATACGTCATGCATCTATGACATTTTGATCATTTAAATTTTGTAAAAGTTCATCCTTGGTAGAAAATAAAAGATCTGGTTCAGATATTACACCACAGCTTGTATTTAGGGTTTGATGTGCTTTAACAGAAACAGAGAATGGACCTATAATATTACAATTTGATAGAAATTCAGACTGGCTGGCTGATGTAACTTCAACCAATAAATCCCCAGACTGCAGTTTTTTGAGATTATGACCATCACCGAAAACAGACTGAAATGTTTTTGCAATAAGGAAAGGTGAAGTTTTCTTAAATGAACTATCGGACAGGCTATCAGTACATTTGATTACAAAGAAGCGAGTGAAAAGATTGCTCTGTACAGTTTGTTGCTCTCCACGTGGGAGAAGATTTGAAGGAAGTGAAGTATTTCCATCCATATTGGGAAAAAATTCAATTCAGACCCCGGCCGCACCACCCACTACCGAGCCCAACAAGGGGATGCAGACTCGTGCACCAGTGCTAACCAGGGCCCATACGATCACAAGACACTCCTATGCCAGTCTCCACCCTTAACGAGATGGCTAGTAAGTACTCGCTCGCTTGATCCCCAGCCAGTGACAAGTCAGCTGACCAGCCGATTGATGCATACGGGACCAATATGCACCCCCCGTCTACCTGAAGCAGAGGCCAAAGCAGTGTGTTGGTTTCCCTCAACTGCCAGGATCCCCCTTTCCAGGGACACGGGTCGCCACGCACGGCAAACACGTGGGTGGTTTACAATTCCCCATGAGTCAATATGCAGGATGATATCGGCTCATGCAGAATTGCCCTCACCTCCGAAGAGGAAACCACAATGAGAGTGAAACAAAGAGGAAAGAGAGACAAGAGGTATAAGAGGAAAAGAAAAGAGAAAGATCGCTCATAAAACCCGGGTTTGCGAAGCCCGTGAATACCTAAAGAAGGTATCCCCCTGGGGGTCTCATTACCAGGAATACCCAGGTTTTTTCCAGTCTTGCTCTGTGATTAAATTAATCTGGCACTTGTAATTAGCTGACTGTACATTTTGCGAGTGTTTCTGGAATGTAGTTCTGCTTAGTCAGGCGCAATTATGTGTGCTGATAGTATGTTTGATTCGCTTCAATAAAAAGTGCTGAGCGTCTGCGTAATGTTAGACTGAGTGTGTTGATAACACCCTGTATATAATGCTACATCCAAAGCAGCTAAATTCAATAGAGTTTCGTGATTTGATGACGAAAATTTTTCTACAGATGGAATCGATGTAGAGCTAATATAATTAAGAATATAGACTATCAGAAAGCTAGACAGGCACCTAGAAGCTATCGAAGAGGTGACTCGTCGTATGCTTTTTCCTGAAAATACCAGAATGTTTACATTACTAAATATAAAAATTTTGTCATTCCAGAATCAGTTTTCGATATAGCCTGCTATTCAAGCGAATTCTATTCAATGTTGATCAAACACGATCATGTATTTGTCGAGTTGGATCAATATGTGAAACTACAGAGGACTACCTGTCCATATACTTTAGTAGACTAGACTGTCTTTGTCTGAAACAAAAGATTATTTTTTTTTAATTACGCAATAAATTAAAAAAAATTGTGATTTCTTAATAAATCACATTTTAAATTTAGAATTAAATTTAAATATTGGTTCTGACTAATTAAAATTTGTAAAAATTCTTCAATAATTCATTATAAATGCCTGCATTGCACACAGAACCAATACTCAGCCTGCTGATGACAAACAAATCTGAAAACACCAAAAAACTGGACCTCGCATAGTAATAACTGGTATTTTAGCATAATCAACTAGTGATCTCGCATACATAACCCCCACTCATGTTCTAACATGCAGAACCAACTGATCTCGCAATCAAAAAATGATGTTACGCTATTTCAAAATGCCTGCATTATACATCACTGTTTCATAAAAGGTGGAGGTGGGAAGCGGTGGCGGTACACCAAGCAAGTATTTCTAAGTGTACTGTTGCGTGTAAGTTTCGTACTGTAGTCGTCTGCTCGAGATACCCGGTTCCTGGCTGTTCCCATTGACCCATATCTGAGGGTCCATGTGAGAATGATGACAGCGAGGACGATTTTTGCCTAGCCCGAAGTAAACCAAATAGCTTGGAGATGTTCGCCCAGTGCTTGCACGTAAATATACCAGTTATTTTACAAAGCCTGCTTTTTTTCTAGAAAAAACCTGGACACAACCTAGTGTCCAGGCATCCAGCAGAATAAAATATTATACACATGCGTTGTCAATTTATTATAAAAATCTAGGATGGTTGATACAAAAGGATGATTTTTAAGAGATTTTATTGCGTCAATAGAACTACTTGAGTCAGTATAAATAATGAAGGATGTGTTACGGTGATGAGAAATGTGCAACATGGCTCTCTCTACCGTGATCAGTTCAGCTGTGAACACAGAAGTAGACGGATGCAGCCGGTAGCTGAAAGAAGTGTTTTCACAAAAAACCCCGCAACCAACAATATCTCCACTTTTGGAACCGTCTGTATAAATGCCAGTGTAACTATTGAAAATTGATCTATGTGCAGCAAATAATTGTTGGAATAGCAGGATTCAAGTTATTTTTATCATATCCTTTAAAAGGATGGAGTGAAGTAATATTAGGAGGTTTCCAAGGAGGTAGCACATGTGGGTGACATGAGCTCACCTCGATATTACTCAGAGGGCTATTGTCAATAAAGTTTCTTATTCTTAAACCAAAAGATGGGATGCAAGATTGGCGATGCTGATAAAGCATGTCATTGTCAGTATTTAACATGTAGGAATGAAGTGGATGACCATGATGCGAAAGGAGACTGTAATACAGAATCAATGAGAGTTTTTCTCGAATATGATAGAGTGACGGTTCATTACAATCTACATACAAGCTTAAAACTGGGAATGTACGAAATGTACCAGAGAAAACACAAAGTGCGCTATGGTGCACAGTGTCAAGTTTATTAAGAACAGAATTACGTGCTGAGCCGTAGACCTGGCAGGCATTATCATTGTTTGAACGGATTACAGAACGATAAATTTTGAGGAGAGATGTATGGTCTGCTCCCCATGAAGTGTTTGAAAGCACTTTAAGTAAATTATGTGATTTTTCACATTTTGTCCTTAGTTATAAAACATGTGGTAAAAAAGTCAGTTTATTATCAAAATAAAAGCCTAGATAATGAATATTGTCCACAACATGAATTTGAGAAGAACCAATAAAGATTTCGGGATATGGATGCAAACCCCTACATCTACAGAAATGCACACAAGAAGTTTTGTCATGAGAAATAATAAACCCATTTTTAGTTGTCCAGTTAAGAATATCTTTGATTTCAATTTGCAGTTGTCTCTCAATAAAACGCATATCCTGTCCCAGACACATAATCCTGAAGTCATCAACATATAAATTTCCCTTCACGGAAGGGGGTAGTTGATTCAGGATGTTATTTATTTTGATTGAAAAGAGGGTGACACTCAGGATACTGCCCTGAGGTACACCCACTTCTTGTTTATAAAAACTAAATAAAATTCCACCAATTCGAACTTGAAAAACTCTAATTGTGAGGAAGTTTTTGATAAAAATTGGAAGGTTCCCGCGAAAGAGTAAGTTAAAAAGGTCACGAAGGATCACATAACTCCAGGTTCTGTCATAAGCTTTAGCCATATCAAAGAATACCGACACCAAATGGCTGCGTTTTAAAAAAACAGTCCGGATGTCATTTTCCAAATGAATCAAATTATCAATAGTAGACCTACCACGTCGAAATCCACTTTGAAAAGCGGCAAGGCAATTGTTAGTTTCTAACACATGAACAAGGCGGCAGTTGACCATTTTTTCAAGTACTTTGTAAAGGCTGCTAGTAAGTGTGATCGGCCTATAATTATTTGGATTGGTAGCATCTTTTTCTGGCTTAGGAAAAGGAATAACGATAGCTTTGCACCAAGTATTGGGAAAAATCTGTTCCATCCAAATCCTGTTATAAAAAGAAAGCAGATTGTTCAGTAAAAGTTGAGAGAGATGCTTGAGCATGATGTAAGGGAGGGAGGATTGGACTTCTGTCCATTAAGCATAAAATCTCAAATCTTCCTGGGGGACATCTCAAAATTCCGGGAGGGGAAGGTTGTTCACCTGTACTAGCCCATGAATTCAACACTGTCTTTTAGGATTTACACGATGTTAGCGATAATATCGCAAGAAGTAATGAACGGAATTTCATCAAACTTAATATTCTGTTAGCCATTGACATAGGTTGTTCCTGAGTTTTCCGTGTTAATCATGTAACAGGCTGCGCTGCTATACTGCTTTTTTCATGATAGCCATTTCTCAAAATTAATGCACGGAATTTAATCAAACTTCATATTCTGTTACACTTTCATATAAATAGATCCTTATTAGTCTCGGGTGTATACTGCCCACAGGTGTCGCTTTTATGCTCTTTGAATTGGGGTTTTGCGTTGCAGACATCCAAGAGGGTGTGGGCCGAAATTCAATGATTTGTTAGGAAAATGCAATGGTTATATTTTCTTTTAAAATGCACATACTTCAACGAACCTATACTTTTTGTATCCTCATAATAGCATAGGTTATCACTTAAATTTGACACTGTGACAGTGAATTTTGAAGTTTCAACATTTATGAGACAGAAGAAAGTTTTGGGATTGGCACATCCAACTACTTTACCTTCGATTTTTGAAGAAAAATGAAAATATTACCTTAAGAGATATAGATTAAAAAATTTATAGTATCGATTAAATCGAGTTGGCCATAGTGATAGTATTGATTAAAAAAATCGAAATCACCCATCACTACTACAGAGACATTCCTCTATTGCAGATGTAACCAATGAATTATTGACACTTTTTAAATCTGAAGAACTTAGAATTGATAATAAATGTTTACAGAAAAGATTTGATGACTGCATCACGTCAGCTGACATTTTATCATATATGCTGCATCCAAAATATATTGGTGAGAGACTTACTAATGACCAAGAAGAAATAGCAAGAAAATGGGTGAATGACATTGACAAAATTTTTTTGCCATTGATTGTTAATTTTCCATTAAGGCTAAGGCATCTTCATTTCCGATACAATCATAAATAATCTATCACCAGCTGAATGGTGGGAATCACTGAAAAGATACAGTGACTTAGAAATATTTCAAATTTTACATGTCATCTTTTTCATTCCATAGCCTCATCAGTAAGCATTGAATGTATTTTTTCCAATTTCAGCATGATTCAAAACAAACTTAGAAATAGGCTTGGATTACAAACTGCTACAAAATTAATGATGGCTTATAAAATGTTAAATTCTAAAGAGAAACAACTTACTCCTGATCCTGAAGCATCCGACACCTATTAAATATTTTACAACCTTTATATATCTTGAATAACAAAATTTCATAGTATGCATTTCTGTCAATTTCTTTATCATTTCCTGGTCATTTTGCATTTAATATTTTAACTAAAAGAAAATTTTAATCATTATATTTTTCTACTTCAACGGGAAGAATCAATATATTTATTTATTATTATAATCTGCATTTTTAATTAAGAATTTTCAATCTATTACAAGTGCACAAAATGATATCTAATCAAAAACAACTCGTTGTAAATGATCCCGCCAAGCCACAAACCTAAAATGTCAGTCATAAAAAGAAGTGATATCACATAAAATGAAGCGATAAGAAGTGCATACTCCGAGTGCCGTGTAAAAATCTATCACTACTCATAATGTTTCCAAAGGACTCGGAGTGAGGTAGAGTATGTGAAAACTGCTTGGTGACCTGCAGGCTTTTATAATGTTTGTTCTTCCTGCACTTACATATGACTGTTTCTTTTAACAATTTTCTTCTTGAATTACTGATCCCACTAAACTGTCAAAAGTTGAAGCTTTTGGTGTTTACATGCCCATTCTTATTTAACATCATGGGATAGATTTGTTGATTTTTTTTACCATCATTTGAACAAGAAAGACCACTTTTACACGGGGGATTTTCTAAAAAAAACATGTAATAAACATTTTGAGTTCGTGATATAATAATAAAAAATAATGATCATATGAATATTATTAACAATGCACCTAATAATAGACGTTAACTAAACTAAGATATATTGCAGTAAAGCTTGCGTTAACAGAATTGCATATGACAGGGGAAAAATCTGTTCTAGTAAGGCTTTGTTACAATAGTATTATATAATATTCCTTATGTCGGAAACATGACATTTTACGTTTAAGAATTAATTCCGTCATAAACAGGATTCATTTTATCAGTTTTCCCTTTAATTTTGAAACAGTGTATTAGTAAACGTATTTATGTAATTAAATATTATGTTTAAAATATTGAAAAGTATAATTGTAAAAATTGATGATTATCACAATTACATACTGTTTTCTGCTTGCCTTACAAATCTTTTTGATTTATTACAGATCTTCCTCCTACAAATATTTATAAGACTTATATAATGAGAATTTAAAATTAATTTTTTCAATTTTCACAATTTTTCGAAATTGATAAAGGTACTGCATATATTAAATATACACCTGCAGGTCACCAAGCAGTTTTCACATACTGTACCTCACTCTGAGTCCTTTGGAAACATTATGAGTAGTGATAGATTTTTACACGGCACTCGTAGTATGCACTTCTATATCGCTTCTTTTTATGTGATATCACTTCTTTTTATGACTGACGTTTTAGGTTTGTGAATTGGCGGGATCATTTACAACGAGTTGTTTTTGATTAGATATCACTTCTTTTTGTAAGTTATTTCATTTGCATTATACATATTCCATTTTAATTCAGAAAAGAAAATATAAACGAAAGATGATAGAAGTAAAAAAATAATTTAATAGTGATGCTATAAACTTTTCAAAAGTGTAATATATCTAGTAAGACATAATGTTGGACTTTTTTAAAAATAATCCAAAACCATTTTATCGATCCTTACAAATCTCAGAAGAAATCATTTATTTTTTAGAAATGATAAAATCTGTCGAACTAACCGGGAATATTTATTGCTGTTGTTCAATAAGCTATATGGCAATTCATTAATTAACTCAGCAAGGATTTTATCCTAATAACTTTTCAAAAACTGCCTTTACTTTCTCAAAATTGACATCATTTTACACAAAATATGTAAACCTTAAAAACAGACCGAATAATAATCATTTGTTTTATCACCGGGCGAGCTTGAAGTAATTTTTAAATAAAATTAGTTTTTTTTATTTCAGGAAATCCAACGTCCCTTTGAAAAGCGCAACAGAAACTCAGATTATCTGATTAAGCTTTTATTTTTTTATTTTTAAATATTTCATAAGCTCTAACATATGTTGAATTTTTAATGCATGTACTTTTAAATTCCTAATTGTATTTTACGTGACTAACAAGACATACTAAGTCGTATGCTTTCCATGTATTTTCTCATGTATTTCGGATAATTCATCCGATAAATTACATTCATTTCAATAAAAGTTCAGAATTCGATATTTCATCGTTATGAAATGACTTTCCCTAATATCTGTCATATTTGTAAATTTTTAAGTAGCTCTATAATCTGATTAAAAATTAACTAAAAGCTATTGGCATATTGATAGCATTCTTTAATTACAAAGTCCAATATAAGAGTTGATTAGTTTAATAATTCCCCTTATTAATCTTTTAAAAGGAAAAGTAAAAAAAAAATTTCAATAAAACTACGAAAAATTTATTTGATATAAAAGTATTTTTTTTAAAAAAAATGAAAAAAAATTGTGTAATAAAAAACCAGACTGACTGTATTACCTTTGTAAAATGGTTTAAATTGAATAAATTGCAAAGTTTGGAATGTTGAAAAAAATATTTGAGTATATGTGCGTTTTAATATAAAAGCAATACAGAAGAGAACATTTACTCGCTTATTTCAATCTGATACACACTAGACAGTATTCCTAAAATTCTGTCGAATTGTTTTCATGACTATAAGTATAATCTGTGATTCACTAAAGTGTTTACATTATCTTTCTAAGCACGTTCTGTGGTTCCTCCGTAGTCGGTATTTACCTAGAATCTTTCCATAATCGAGGTCCACTGGCACGTTTCTATAATCTAGTTTCTCCTCAGATATCAGCAGGACATTCCGCGATGATTATTGTGCGCAGTACCTTCGTCAAAAATCCTTCCGATTTCGTGCAAAATAAAATTTCATTTAATTGTGATCTAAATTTTGTATGCAAAAATACCCATAGTATTCGAATTTTAAAAGGGTGTGTGCTAAAATCTAGAAATATCTTTAATAAAGTGGATAATAGAAACATCTTTCATAAAGTAGACACCTGGAGTGGACCTAAATTACTATTAAATAAAATATATTTAGTAGTTCAATAAGCTATTTATCTTTCAATTTTATGTATTTCAACTCTTTATTAACCCTTAACTGCTGTTAGCGATCTCGCAGACCACTACATTTTTCAATTTTTACAATTAAACTTGTAATTTCCAGTTAAGCTATGAATACTGGTGAAATTTTTTTTCATTCTGAGCTCTAGAACTATTGCTAGACATTCTGAATATTTGAAGTTTAATTATTATAGTCCTATACTAGTTTAGTACTGAAACAGTACTTGTGAGTTAATAGAGCTTTTCATTAATTTTTTAATCAAACGATCGCTGAGAACACACGCAGTAGTTTTGCGACGATTCCTGTCACAGCAGTTAATGGTTAAGTAATTCCAAAAAATAATTGCAATTAACCCTCAACTACTGTTGGGGCTGCTTTTTTTAATTTTCGCAGTTTAACTTGTAATTTCCAGTTTAACTATCAATACAGTAAAATTATTCTTCATTTGGAGTCCAAGTACAATTGTTTGAAAAAGCAAGATTTTATTAGAAATATTACTCTACAAACAGTTTAGTGCAAAAACAGTATTTTATGATTAATTGCGACTTTTATTCATCTTTTAATCGAATGGTTTCGCAAACCTTTCTGAATTGTTATGTGGCAATTTTCTGCAACAGCAGTTAAGGGTTAAATGAACTTTTTCAGATGAATTCTCAGGTGTAAAATGTATTATTACATTTAGCAGGGTGACTACAGACCTGGAAAACAGGGAAATGTCAGGGAATTTAAGATTTCTGGAAATATCAGGGAAAAATCAGGGAATTCTGCTTAAGTTGGTTGGTTAGTTGATTGGGGTATTATGGCGCAAAGTAGAGGTCTGCACAGGCCCGGGCTTGGCCCGAGGCCCGTACCCAGCCCGGCCCGCGGACCGGCGGAAAATTTTCAAACGGGATGGACCAGCAGAATTAGGACAATTTTTTCAACGGGCCGGGCGGGGCCGTCAAAAAATTGAACGGGCCTGAAGGGCCGGGCCCGGCCGATAAAAAAAATTAATCGGGCCTATTGGCCCGATATAAGAATTTGAGAGGAGCAGATAAAATACGAGGTCGTTTCCAATGAATATGACTTTTTCGAGAAGTATAAATGTGCGTTACGAGCCGATGCGAGTTTAACAACATCAATACAGGAATGTAACATGTCCATCGTAGAGATCGGCATCGTACAATTACATGATGCCTGATCCTGGGTTTAATTTTTTTCAGCAGACTTGTGCCGGGACGGAACTGGTCTTAATCGTTCTCAGGATGTGTAGGACAGGCATTATGTTTTGTAAAAGTATTAATAGCGATAATGAACTTCTGTTAACAGTATCTTTGGAAATGTACCTTCAGGTGGTTCTCATATTTACTGCTCAACAATGCGAAACTCTCAGACACATTTTCTGACTCATTTTTAACTATAAAGGCATAAAATTGACAGGCTGAGTATTGAAGGCAATTGGGATCAAATAGCGTTTCCATTTTTCATAAATTACATACAGAGATAACAGAGACTCTTGTCACGTGGCTGTACGTTTTCTCCTGTGCTATCGCTTCCAGAAATTCGATTCAAAACGCTAACTTTGGCAGTATTTTCTGAAAGATATATTACTTTTATCTAAAAGTGCATTTACATGGTTTCTGAATAAGAATACCTGCCAATCTCATGCGTTTCCGAAAAGAAATGAATTCATAAATGTATCAAAATGTAGCTCCTTTGGATTTGAGAAAAGTCTTAAAAATGACGGAAATATTTTTACAAATCTACCTTTTATTATAAGCTTCTTTGAAACGTCTGTAGAGACATTGACTAAAACACTGTAAGTAATCGTTAACGTTTACTATTGTGTGTTTTCTATTTTGCGAACACATAGTAATTTAAAATATACTGTAAAATGTTCCCATAAATATGCATGTAGTATTCATTAAAAGAATCTTAATTGTATGTCGAGAAAAAACGGAATTTTTTGTAGACATTTAGTCGGGCCGGGCCTGTTTTCACTGATTTTTGTACGGGCTGGCCGGGCCGAGAACGGTAAAAATGTAAACGGGCCGAGCCGGGCCTGGCCAAGCCGAACTTTCGATTTTTACACCGGGCCGGGACGGGCCAAAATAGCTTTCCTTCGGGCCGTGTCCGGGCCTGGAAATTCCGGCCCGTGCAGACCTCTAGCGCAAAGTCCCTTTAGGGACATGCTGCGCCAAGCCAAAGTCAGAATAAAAAACATTTATAACCAAGAGTAAAAAATCACTAACAAAAATATTAGAAAAACAAAAACATCAAATGAAAAGAGTAATATGTATAGTTAAAAACACTTAAAAGAGACAAAAGAATTATAATTAAAAACTGTGGATTTAAAAAGTAATATCGTTAAAAGATAAAGTTTAAGATTGTGTATAAATACTATGTAATAACAAGTTTAAATAATCACAGAATTAAAAAACAATGTAAACTTATTTAGGTACAATTTCTTGGAATACTGTATTATCTTCGTCTGCACTTGAGTCATGATTCTATATCCATTGCTTCATTCTTGCCCTTTTCTTCACAGTTTTCCACTGTGAAGAACCCCGAATTGTCTTTTTCTCTTTAGTTTTTTAGCTTGGTTTATCAGTTTGGCTAGTATCAGGTCTATGTGATGTTTTTGCAGATGTAACAGCCTTAGTCTTAGTTTGGAGTTCAGGCGACTTTTTGGATTGACTTGAGGATTTTTGAGACTGACTGATTTGGTATACTATTTTAACAGGTTCTGAGGAGGGTTGCCAGCGTTCTAATAATGGGGTCACATAGCATTTACTACCACAACAAACATCACGGGTTTCTTTATTTGAAGTGGTTGTTGAATACGTTTTAGCTGAGTTACTTGGAGGAATTCTGCTTAAAATCAGGGTAAGATATGTTGTCATTTTTCTTTTTCTGCAATAGTGCGAACGGTCTTTCATTACGCATTTTCCATTTGAAGCGCAGCTACATCTCAATTTAACTTGGAGTGGTGAAGGGGAAAACGCTCTTATCTGATTGGTACTGATGTCATGAAGACACTTCTTTGGCTATGGGCTCTTAGATGTAATATAACCTTTGGTAGTTTATATACATAACAGAGTCAATTTAAACATGCAGTAAAACCCAGTGGAGGTATATGCTGGTAAATAGGACATATTGGAAGTGAAATATTTAAATGAGCATATATGAAAAACGATCTCTTAACTAGGATAATAAAACAAATGCATAATAGTAGAATTAACGAAAAGAGTTTATTTTACTTTGATGACACAAGGTGATGATACAGCAAGTAATCAATATGAAGATTATCACAGCAGTTGTTCTTGTACATATAAAGACACACCATAACAATGGCGGTTTGGAGATGGCTTGAAGATACATTTTACAAACATTACTTTAAGATTTAAAACTATTTAAAAATAAACTCATAGTTAAAACAAACTAACAAGTATGTTAATTAATACTTCCAGAATGTTGGACCAGCCAACACTCAGTATTGAGAGAAGTTACTTCCATTTCAAGGAAGATAAAAATGCAAACTAACGATGTCCAGAACCTTTATTTATATGAAATGGCTAGGATTGAAATCAACGTTTCGGAGCAGAGACCACGGAACAGGTCAATCACAGAACGGCATCGAATCGATGCAAAAGCTAGATTCGATAATAGATACGATATTGTCAGTCGCCATCTGGCGGGAAAAATATCGTTACGGAAAAACGTAATCACTTTGGAACGTGGTTTTGCCGATGTAGGTTGCAAAAAAATGGAGTCCGTGAACAGAAAAAGATAGAGATAGCTATTGACGTTACAGGACTAATACATTATGTAAAACTGATAAAGTCCGGAAATGAAGTAAAAAGGTAAGTTGAGTTTTGGAAACATTTATTACTGATATTATGAGATATTACAATGAAGTAAAAAATAAAAAATAAAATATGAATTTGTAAATAGAAAATGATGATTGTGGTATGAAATTATGATAAATAGGAAATAGGAGGCGATGAGAAAACCAGTGTTTGGTATCCCAGTGTTTGGTATCTCTATCAAATGGCCCCCTCTCATTGCCTCTTTAAATAAAGAGGTAACTTATAAAAAGTTAACTCAGAGAGCAAAGGATTGAAAAATCCATAGATATCACCATTCAACCCAACTCAGACAAACAGAAAAAAAAAATTTTACTTTTTTTTTTTTTTTTTAGAAAGGTGAAAAATTTTAAACTTAAAAAGTTAAGAATGCTTCAAAATGAAAACTTGAAGAAATACATTTAGTCCATTTCTGAACCCAAAAACGTGAAACAACTCCAATAATTGAACTTCAAAAAGTAGAAGTCAAAAAACTTTAAAAGAAGTTTTTAAATATACTTCGAACATGAATTAACAATTTTTAACAATTTTAATAAATGACTAAAAAAAATTTAAGTGATGAAAGTTCATAAAAGAACAAGTTAAATTAAATTTTAAAGTTTAAGTAAAAATTTATAGAGAATTTGCTGAACGAGAAAAATTAACTCTTCAAAACAACTTGTTGGCTAATAACAGATCTTCTTTGCCTAAAGACAGAGGTATACGTATCTTAGACTGAAGATTAACAAGAGCCTAACAAAGAAGTTAACTTAGGTGCAAAATTCTCATACAATTTAAATTACGAAAATGATGACGTTCCACTTCAAAAATATAACAGTTTCCAATTTGGAAACATTATCACCAGCTCTCCATGACGTCTTGATCACAATAGTTACAAATGAAAAATATTTTTATTACAATTTCAAACAATTCATATAGATAAAAATTTAAGCAATTATGAGAACTTGAGATCCAGGCATCTAGGCTCAAGCAACAAAAACGACGGTTCGTTCAACAAACTAACGTATAAATCCATCGAAATGAATTAAGGGCACATTTATACCACAATTAGTCTCCCGGTATCAGAAATCATTCACACACAAATATTGTGTGTCGCTCTAGATGCCTAGAATAGATAAACAAAAATTAATGATGTGCATAAGAAAATTCATTGTATAAACACAGATACAAACAGTTTAAAATAACATTTCTTTAAATGTTTAAAAACTGTTTTATAAAAAAGAAACCCTTTTACTAAGATATGTTTATAGTTGATTTTAAGTTTTAAAAACCTCTAACCATTTAAACTTAGACAATGATCAAGATAGCTGGTTATGCATGAAAAAATATATATACTGGCAAATGAACTGGAATCAAAATAGCAATCGTTTACACTTATCCTTTAAACTGAATTTAACAACATTTAGGTATAGTGCAACAACAAAAAGCTTAAAGGATTCAACAAAATTCACCAGCATAATCATGGGTACGATGTATGAAAAATTTATATATGAATGATATATGCAAAATTTATATATGGACATGAGATGAACTATATAAAAATCTAATAAGTACTTCACATCATGAACAGAAGCTTTATAAAACTCAAGATCTCATTTTTGGATAATTGCTTGGTAAAACTGTCCGCCAGGTTTGATCTGCTACGCACGTGACTGAGCAAAAACTCCCCCTATTAAACAAATCCCGAATAAAAAACAGCTTGACGTCGATATGCTTGGATTTGTAATTTTCTACAGGAGATTTAACAAAATCGATTGCTGCTTGATTAACTGCTTTCATCTCAGCTGTCCTCCCCAGTACAGGTACGATCCCCTCCTGTGCACACTCGCGACGTATCCGGTCAAACCAGACCAGGTACTTGACGGCCTCAGTCATTGCGACGAATTCAGACTTCATGGTCGATAACGAGACGCACTTTTCTTTAAAAGTGCACCAATCGACGGGAGTTTCGTCGAATATTTGACCGCCAACCGAGGTCCGGTCGTCACGGTTAGCCGCAAAGTCGGCATCAGTAAAGATCGTGAGATCGTTAGACCTGCACGAAAGTTTCAGCTTAAAATGCATATAGTCCAGGCATTTTGTGATTGAACATGGGCAAAATTGCAATAGAAGCTTTTTACAGAATTTTTTAATCAGGAACTACTGCTTAATAGCATACTAAAAATCAGACAAAATCTGAGCACGGGAACACCCCTATATACGGATTTCAAAATGGCGGAGGGGATTTTTAGGAACTAAGGCAGAGAATATATCGCTTACGGAAATATATCGCTTTATTTTCACAATTTAACTTTGAAGTATAGTCAAAAACGATAAACAGTACACAAAAGTCTACTATTTCTGACAAATTACTGCTTAAGTTCATTTTTACAGAAATGTTCCAGTGAAGAAAAAAACGTATCAATAGTTTTCAACATATTTATAGTTAGAAGTTAGGTAGTTCTTGTTACATCCATTGACTTGGCACACCCCAGAAGCTGTAGAACAGGGCAATCAATTACGCTTGCATCAGCATCGTAAAGTAGCACAGTTTGTCTTTCAAGAACATGGAATCATATTAAGTAAATAACCTGTAGCTGGTAGTCACTCGCAGAGTATTGGGTAGCACGAGTGTTTTTTTACATACCAGCCCCATTCTGCTGGCTTGGTTCTTTCTTCCGATATTTATTTGTAAGTAAGTGTGATAGCTATGATATTTTGTAGAAGAATCGGTCGGAGGCAAACGTTCAGGTGTAATAAATGATTTTACTGTAGTTACTTTCCTTACCAACATTTGGTGACGTAGTTTGTCTATAGAATCCAGTGCCTTGCAGTCATAAAACAGAAGCATTGCTTTTCTTCCAGCCTCAGCCATAGCTGAATGTAGGCTTGAATTTGAACAAAACATTTTTGCAATAGAACGGAGCTCTGTCTTGTTCATCTGTTTGAGAAATGATGAGGATTTCCCAATCGAAAAAATTCTGGATGTTGTATCGCAGCCCGTGAAAGCATGCAGAAACAGAAGGAAGTTGCAATTTTCACGACCTAACAGAGATTGCATGTTGAGGATATGATAGACTGGTTTGGAACACGATCCTCGTCTTATGTCACTGCGATAGTATAGCTTGAAGCCATTATCCTTTGCCTGTTAAAGAAGGAGAATCAGCAAGTCGGTATCTTCACCTATTACAGTGGTATGTGCATGTGCATGTTCTGGAGATGAGACTGGAGCACGAACAATGTCTATATTGGCATCCCCATCTGTGTTGGGAACAGTACAGCCTTGTTTCTTAAGCAATTTGCCTATGAGGGAAGTCATTGCTTGCTTGTTTTTTCATTGTCCACAAACTCTTCCTTTTTTCCAATAAATTTCACGTATGGGCTGAAATTAATATTTCTACTGTTTTTTTTTGTAGCGTCATCTGTGAGCCACATCATTGATTGTTGGATACCCAATGTAATTATCAAAAAACATGATAGGTTTTCCATATTGTTTAACAATAAAATCAGCGTAAGACATAGCAATGTTTTCATATGTATCACTTTTTACACCAGGAAATGCGACGCAAGAAAGATCCTCCATCCAATATGTACCTTTCTGTACTTTCCACGTTGTCATATTTTTCATTGTGTAAATTTTTAATGTGTTTGACTAGTGCTTGAGCTAACTGAGATTTGTCTGAATTCCTCATCATACTTGGGGATTCAAATAATGCTGCAGGGTACGCACACGGTTCATAACGCATGACATCTCCGAGATTCATTTCACCACAAGTGCCAGTAATCATCATTCTTTCGAAGAGGAGCGCTGGATCTCTTTGTATATCTAAGTCATCTTTATAACTACAAATAGCGGCAGCAGATCCTAGAGTTTTCACTTTCTTTGACCTTTTAGCCCAATACCTAAATGTATTCTTCCCTATCATTTTGGAGATAATGATCATACCAAATAAGTGCAACTCATCAACATTAACTTCCTTTTTAGCTGTTACGCCTGTAACAATTTTGCGTAGAGTAGAATCAGAATGAAATGGCGATATGTGTTCTAGTACATCGGCCACTTTTTAAATGTCATTGCTGCTCCTCTTCTGTCTGCTGTTTCTTATAGGTATTTTTGATAATTTTATAAAAGTTACACACTCCCAATGTTATTCCTATGGGAGTTTGAAGCTAAAAGTTAGCATAGAACTTTGAATTGAAACTGGCAACAGAGCAAAGTATATACACTTACGTTAATAAAAAGCACAGTATGGAGCTGTTTATAGCATTTATTATGTACGTTAGAGGTTAGAGATTAATTAAAAAAGGTTAACATTACAATAATCTCCACAGAGATGCATTATTAAATGGCCGCCAATGGTAAAGCACGTACTTTTCAGAGGCTCATTAAAATACTAAAAAATATAAAAAGAATTTAAAACTCACTCACTAGTGTTGTATAAGCTTCAAATTACACAAATAATGTAGTAATCCGCTGTTAAATAATCATTTAACACCATAAATATAATCTTGAAAAACACTGACATAACAAACTACTCTGGTCAGATCACAATCACAGCACAGCATGTATAAAAAATATCGATATCTTTGCTTAAAGTCTCCTTAACAAAGTAAATTGGTGATGAAATGTCCATAAATCAAGGGGTCGTACGTGTCATGAAATCTTATAGCCAGGAAAATTTTCGGTACCAGTATTTTCTTATAGAAAATTACTTCTTAAATAAGGCGAAATTTCGCGCGTTTAAGCTAGATTTATTCTTCTATTAAAAAATACTGATATTTGCCCTGAAAAATTCCCTAAACATATTATTAGAAATGTTCCGATGCCCGGGAAAGTTATGCACAACTAGCATTTATAAGCATTGGAATCGATTCGGAGCCAGTTGCAATTGCGGATACATGAGATAGAGGAACGGGATTAACAGAAAGTAGAGAAATTTAAAAGAACTATATCTCGCGAACCACTGGACCGATTTTGATGCGGTAGGGCTTAAAATGTTCAGGAAGACTTAATATGTTGAAAGAAAATATAGTATAGGGCTTGCCTGAGGCCGGAGATATATCTCCCCATCGCCGGAGCTTGAAAAACTCACCGCATACCGGATGACTGTTAGGAGATCGGTCTAGTAGTAATACAGTTTAGAATGAGTTATAGATACTTTACTTTATCTTGTTCCAAAAGCATTATTGGTTGTCAGTTTTTCGATAAAAAATGAATATTTGCAGTCCAAATTGTTTAGTGCTGCCCTCTGTCGTCTTCCGTCTCAACTAAAAGCTATACAACAACACAACACCGCAAAACGGCATATGATTCAGTCCGTTTTGAAATCCGTTTTTAAGGGTGTTCCCGTGATCGGATTTTGTCTGATTTTGGTTATATTTCTCAGTAATGGTTACGGATTAAAAATCAGTTAACAGAGCTTCTATTGCAATTTTGCTCGGGTTGAAGGTGTATTTACTTTAATTTGCCTGGACTAATAGTAGACTTTAAATATCCTAGCAACCCATCCCATGGACTATATCTGGGTTCGCCTGAAACTGGCTCAGTAAGTTCACGGCATAGCAGATATCGGGTCGAGTACGGTTCGCAACAAAAGAGAGACAACTTAATAAATTACGATAAGGAAAATGGAACATTTCCTGAATATCATGATCGGAAACTGGACCTTGAAAAAATAATACCTTTACTTATAGGCAATGATGACACTGGAATTTTAAAAGAACTAAATCTATTACATACATCTTGAATGTAGTTTTGCTGGTGTATGATAACTCCTAATTGAGTATCTTCAAATTCAACACCTAATAGCTTCCTAGTTCTACCCAGTTCCTTTATGTCAAATCTTGCTTTTAATTTCTTTAAGGTGTTATCTATAAGCATTTGAGTTTTTCCAAAGATCACTATGTCATCCACATACAATAGTAATAAAATATTAGAATTAAAAATATAAACACAATTACATGATGAAAATTTCTCCAATCTCCAATAAAGCTTTATGAATTTCCATGAACCACTCTCTCCCACTCTGATGCAAACCGTACAAAGCGCAATCTAGTTTGCAATATAAATGCTCTTTTCCAGGCTCTGAGAATCCGGGAGGTTGGTGCATATACACGTCCTCACTCAGTGGTGCATACAGGTAGGCGCAGGTCACGTCACACTGAGTGTGTGAGCACCCGCTACATGAAACAAGAAGGGAGAAAAAGAATCAGATAACGCCAAAATTCACAACAGGCTGAAAGTCTCTTCGTAGGACTCTCCCTTTATTTGTTTGAATCCTTGGGCAACAAGTCCAGCCTTGTGCCTGGCGATCCGTCCAAATTCATCCCGTTTCGTCGTGTAAACCCACTGGCAACCTACTGGAGTGACATGTACCGGTAATTCTTCCAAATGCCAAACTCCACGGTCTCTCATAAACTTCATTTCGAGCTTCATTGCTTCCCAAAAGATCAAGCTCTGTTCCGATCTGCATGCCTGCTTAAATGTTCTGGGAGTTTCACTATTGTTAGCTAGTCATGCGGATATATGTGAAAAACTAGACTCGCTAGAATTGTCATCTTCACTATCAGAAGAAGAGGATTCTTCAGGAATGGGGAATATACCAGAATAAGGATTGGACTGTTTAAAATCAAAGATTTCAGGCTTAAATAGAATATTGTTTTCTTCACAGTATTTCTTTACTTCGTTTAAAGAACGCAACCTGTCGTCTTTACCCAATTCATAGTACAGTAAAAGCTCTGTTATCCGGCATTCAAGTAACCAGAAAGCTCAACTAACCGGAAAAATTCGGAGAAATCGTTTATTTTTTTCCCCCCATAAACAGTTGAAAAATTTTTACTACTATTTTAGGAAATTTACTGTTAGCATTCTCAAATTATCTCAGCGATTAATTCGGCGTAAAACAGATCTGTGTGTATGCTCATAACAGTGAACATTATAAAATAAAAATATAGCATAAAGAACTGTCTATAGCTCGTTAACGCAGAATAACTTCATGTTGCGTCATAGTACGCAATAGTCTGCCGCGCCGGCTGTTTTTCCTTCCGAAAGAAAGGAGGGGGTGGAAAATGAAGACAAGAGAAGAGAGGCTTGATCCTTCTTTTCTACTCTTGGCGAAACTAGATGGGGAGGGGGGGAGGCGTGATAAATGGTAGAAAGCTACATCTTTTCCGAAAACTGAACTGCTAAGTGAGGAAGCCAGGAGCATGAAGGAAAACTCTTTTCTAAGAATTGGGATGGGGATATGGTCATTTCAGATATCCCATTTTTTCCCCCAGACGCACAGTAGCCCCCCCTCTCTGGAGTTACTAGAAAATTCCATCTGCCTGTAGAACTTTCCATCTGTCCCGCCCATTTGGGTCTACACATTCAGTTTGACCAATTAGAATTTGACTTAAATGACGCTGATGTTTTTTTTTTTTTTTTTTTTTTTCCCCATTTTGGCACATTTTTACTGCCATTCGCTTGTGCTTAATCAGCTAGCCTAGTAAATTCCTCTCAACCTTTATTAATCGTGTTCTGTCATATTTTTTGTCAAATTAAAAAATGGCAGATCAGTCAAATCCTAATAAAAGGAAACAAACGAGTTATTTTAACCATACCTCAGAAGCTAGACATTATTAGAGGTTTAGAAAGAGAGTAAAATAAACAACAATTGATGCGTATATTCAATATTGGATCCTTAACGATTTACGGTATTAAATCGCAGAGAGAAAAGTTGATGGCATTTGCTTCCTCTGCAGAATCAAGCAAAGCAACGGATGAAAGGAAAACACGGCAGCAACCTCAGCATGAAAAACTGGATAAAAGTTTATATCAGTGGTTTCTATTAAAACAAGAAGAAGGAGTTCCTATTTCTGGGCCTATGCTGATTGAAAAAGCAAGAGATTTTTCAGAAAAATTAAATTTTGCGACGGAATGCAAGTTTTCAGATGGGTGGCTTTCTTGCTTCAAAAAACGCCATGGAATTAGAAAAATTGACATATCTGGGGAACGAAAATCAGCAGATAACGAAAGTGCAGAGGAATATTCTACTTTTTTTGAAGATTTTATTAAAAAATATATTGATCTAAACCATATCTATAATGCTGATGAAACCAGAATCTATTTCCGTTGCCTTCCGACCTCAACATTAGCTAGTCCCAATGAAACGTTAGCAGATGGCTTTAAGAAAAAAAAGAGTAACGATTCTGACTGGCGCTAATGCAACTGGCTCCCATAAATTAAAACTGTTAGTAATAGGAAAGTCGAAGAATCCAAGAGCACTTACAGGAATTAAACATCTCCCTATAGTTTACACCAATCAAAAAAGTGCTTGGATGGATAAAGATATTTTTACCTACTGGTTTAAAAAAGTTTTTGTGCCATCTGTAATTAGCGAGCTTGAAGCTAAGGGAAAAAAACTGGAAGATAATAAAATAATTCTTCTAATTGACAACTGCCGAGCGCATCCCAGCGAGGAAGAATTGAAATATGGCAATATTTCAGTAATGTTTCTCCCCCCAATGTAACTTCTCTGATACAACCTATGGATCAAGGGATCATACAAAACGTAAAAATGATTTATCGAAAACATTTCATGCGTAAGTTCGTAAATTCACAGACAACGGTGGCAGAATTTCAATCAGCTTTCACAATAAAAGATGCCATTTATGATCTTGCCAGTGCATGGAATGCCGTAAAACCGAAAACTCTTCGAAGGGGATTGAGAAAATTATTATTTGCAGTAAACTTTTGTTCTGATTCATCAGATGAAGAGTTTGAAGGATTTAAACCCAAGAAAAGGAACGAATTGCATGAAATTATGGAAACATTAAAAAATGGGCCTAATACTAACTTATCTCTATCGCAACTGGAAATGCCAGAAATCAAAAATTGGATACCTATAGATAAAAATATTCCTGTCACCGAAACATTAACAGAAGAGCAGTTAATTAAAAAAATGACAGCTCCAGAGGAAGAAACAAACAATAGTTCCTCAGAATCCGAAAATGAAATCGAGGAGAAAATTTCGTGGAGTGAAGCTGAGAAAAGTTTATCTACTTTTTTAAAGTTTTGTGAAAAAAATTCGCAGTATTCGGCTCAAGAAGTTTTAGAACTGCATCTCATAAAAGAACGCTTCATGAAAAAAAGGAACTTTCTTTCAAACAGACGGACATCAGACATGCGTTTCGTAGTATTCCTGGCACATTGAAAGAAACGCAATCAAACGCACAGTAACTGCTGAGAAATTATATACCAAATTTTTTTTTTTCTTTATTTACTCAAGAACAAGAACTTATTATTTTAAAAGAATTATGTAACGAAGATATACCATATTGTATTTTAAATATATTTACTCAAGAATATTTTTTTATTGGATGTGTTTGGATCAACTATACTTAATTGGAAAGGAAATTAAAAAAAGAAAAGACGCTGCAGGGTAAGTTTCTTTCTTTTTGCTTTGTTTTATTTTGTTGGATTTTTATCAGTTCAAACGTATTCTCCTCAGCCGGGAGATTGCATCAAAGTTTTGCGTTGTTGAATTAGCGAGGAAAAATATTTTTATCAACCTAAACAGTAAACAGAAATAATAATAATATTATTCTAGATAAAAAGAAAGAACGAAACGGTACTCTTTTTTCCCCCTTACTTATTATATAAAAAAAATTGCTTTCTCTGTTGCTAATTGCCCGATTGTGTTCAAATTTTCACCGAATTCAAATAATAATAAATTAGGCCATTTACCTAATTTTTATTAACATACAATGAGTTTTCAGAAATTTAGAAATACCCCCAAAAGACTTCACTATCTGAGCCACTCCAACAAGAAAAACAAAAAAAGCTAATGTGTATAGTTTGTTTTTATCGTGATCGGAGAAGTCAGGCATTATCAGTTTGCATCTGATAACGTTTTTAGCTATGCAGAAAAGATTCATTATTACTGTGAGGTTAGTTGAGGTAACACAAGTGAATCATACCAAAGTTAATTTTCCAAGCTTCCATGTGCTTTTTCCGGAAAGGGTAGATGTCAAATTATAAATAATACAACTTTATAAAAGATTAATAAATAAATATAGAAATTTGTTTACTTTTATTTTTTATTCGGAAAGAATAACTTTATCAACTGCAAATTTAATAATAATAATAAGAGTTATTTGATCGTGTAACACAGTGCGCCTTAAATATTACTAAATAACCACAGCAGGTTTTACTTTTAAACATAAAAGTTTATTCTGAAGAACACAAAAGATGACACGGAACACAAAACAACAAATACAAAATGCAAACTACAACTAAAATTATTCTACAGTTTTGGGACAGGATGAGACAGGATGCGCACGCATCTCAAACGATTACGATTACATATCGACTGACATATTTCGATTGTACTTCCAACATCCTCCCTCAATCTAAATATGTCTAATATAAAAATCATAACACTTAACATACAATACAATATATATAAAATTATATATTATACATACAACATTAAAAAAAATTAACCGAACATTATTTTTCTGAATTTTTCAAACAATACTTTACTTAGAGGCTTAGTTAATAAATCAGCAACCTGTTCTGTAGATGGAATGTAATTAATTGAAACAGTTCTATCTCTTACTTTTTCTTGCACAAAATGATACTTAACATTTATGTGCTTTAACCTTTTAGGTTGTTCACATGATTTGCTGATACGAATAGCTGACTGATTATCCTCATAGAGAGGTATAACAAAATTTCCACAACCATTTAAATTTAATTCAATCAATAAATTTCGAACCCAGCAAGCTTCACTTACACATAGGCTCAAGGCAATGTACTCCGTCTCTGTAGACGATAAAGCTACACAAGTTTGTTGTTTAGAACACCATGAAATTGTACAATTATAAATTTGAAAACAATACCCTGTTGTAGATTTCCTGTTAATAGTATCACCCCCCCAATCAGTGTCAACAAAACCTTTAACTAATTCAGCATTTACATTTTTTCTATACACTAACTTCAAGTCAACTGTACCTTTAATATAATGTAACACTCTTTTTAAGAACAACAATAACTTTTCACTTGCATACTTTTGATATATACTCAAAATACTGATAGAATTACATACATCAGGTCTGCTTCCTAGCATTGCATACATGATACAACCAATTAATTTTCTACATTTATTTTCCACATTTACATTTTCCGATTTTTCATTAATTAAACATTCATAATTAAAGTTAGTGTCCATAGGAGTAGAGATACTTTTACATTCAAACATATCAAATCTTTTCAACACATTTTCTAAATAGTTACTCTGATCTAATGTTAAAATACCTTCATTTACATTCTGAGAAATAGATATACCCAAATAATAAGAAATAGGACCAAAATCTTTCATTTTAAAATTTCTTTTCATTTCACATTTAAAATCATTTATTTGCTTGCTATCAGAACCTGTAATAATCAAATCATCAACATATATCAATACATAAAGTTTACAATCATTCGAAAATTTGAAATACAAACATTGATCATTTTCAGATTTTACAAAATTTTGAGAAGACATAAATTTCTGAAATTTTTCATACCAATATTTTGGTGCTCTTTTTAACCCGTATATAGCCTTTTTAAGCTTACATACTTTCCCATCAGGTAAATTACAATTATCAGGTAAATACATAAAAACATCCTCTTTGATTTCCCCATGTAAGAAAGCACTGCATACATCCATATCAAAATTTACACTAATTGCTAACAACATTCTTAAAGTATTTAACTTAGCTACAGTAGAATATACATCTTCAAATATTAACCCTTTTTGTTGATAACCCCTAGCAACCAATCTGCATTTAAATAATGAAATCTTACCTTTATTGTCCCGCTTAATTTTAAAAACCCACTTACTGTCTATTATATTACAGTCATTTGGTTTGTCAACAATGTCCCAAGTCTCATTTTCAGAGAGGGCTTTCAGCTCAGCATTTATGGCTTCTTGCCACTTTTTTGATGAACTTGAGTTCATAGCTTCTTTATAAGTGATAGGTTCTTCCACATTTGTTATACTTATATAGCTTGTTTCAAAGTCCTCAAATCTCGATGGTTTCCTCAGGTTATCTCTTGCTCGAAGGTGCATTTTGGTATTACTTAACTGGGGAGCAGGTGAATCTGTACTGCAGTTGTCATGATCATCTTGTTGTTGATTATTGGCCAAGTTATCCGAATCCATGTCAGTATCCTTATCTTCATCAAATTCTGAACTTTGATGTTGCACAGGATCAATTAAATCCAAAACAAAATTTTCATTCTTTACTGTATAGGAAGGTTTCTCATTTGGATTAATTATTATATCTCTATGTAATGTCACTGTGTTTGTTTTGAGAAGTAGACTCTGAATCCCTTAGTATTTTCACCATATCCAACAACAATTCCTTTTTCACTCTTAACATCTAATTTTCTACGTTTTTCTTTTGGGATGTGAATCCATACTTCAGATCCAAATGTAAACTTTAAATTTCTAATGTCAAAAGTCTTGTTTTTCCACAATTCATAAGGTGTTTTTCCTTTCACTGTGCTAGTACCTGTTCTGTTAATTATGTATACAGCTGTATTCGCAGCTACTGCACAGAACTTCTTATTTAGATTTTTTGCTACCAACATAGTTCTTGCAGCTTCCATGATGGTTCTCATTTCTCGTTCAGCTCGGCCATTTTGCTATGGATTATATGGGACAGAAGTTTCATGCTCTATGCCATGATGAATCAAAAGTTCTTTAATTTTATCATTCCGGAATTCTTTGCCATTGTCAGATCTTATTACTCGGATATTTTTATTCATCTGGTTTTTGCACATCAATATGAACTCTAACAATTTATCATACACTTGATACTTATTTTCGAGAAAATAAAGTTTCTTAAAGTGAGAGTAATCATCTTTTAACACTAACATGTAACGAGACTTTCCAATTGATGCTACTTCTATTGGACCACATAAATCTGCATGAATTATATTACAAATTTCAGTAGTTTTCGATTTACTTTCTTGAAAGGGACTATGTTGTTTCTTTCCTTGAATGCATGCCTCACAGAATGGAATATCAGAAGAATTTTCCCAGGTAATTTCATTTTCTGTAAGCAGCTTCTTGAGATGATCAAAATGTTGATGAGCTAACTTTTCATGCCACCATATGAGACTTTTCTTTTTACTTTTAACACTATTGTCAGCAACACAACATTTATTTAGATTTTCAAACTCACTCGTATTTTCGTCTATGGTCACTCTGCTTTTATCTAAGCGAAATATCATTTTAAAAAGTTTATCTTCATGTTTAGCTATAGCAACTATTTCTTTAGATTTTTGATGAATAAATTTAGCACATTCTGAGTTGGATGACATACATAAACCTTTATCTAGAGCTTTACCTTTAGAAAATAAGTTTACTTTTAATTGAGGGACATGCAATACATTTTGAAGTTCAGTTTTAATATATTTTTCACCATTACATGACTGAACATAAATAGTTCCTATTCCAATAGCTGTTATAGAGGTTCCATCACCTATTTTTATCTGTTTAGCCTCTTTCAACTTCAAATAATTTCCAAATAGACTTACACACATGTTCTGAAGCTCCACTGTCTAAATAGAATTCTACATCTGATTCAGAATTTATAATTCCCATAAGTGCAAAACTTTTGCCATTTTCACCATTAGACTTCATATTTTTATTTTTACGAAAATAACAATCTTTAAATACGTGCCCTTTCTTATTACAAAAATTACAAACAATATTTCTGTTCTTAGGAACATTATTACCATACCTACATTGAAATTTCTTGTGACCTAATTTTTCGCAAGAAAAACACTTGATATTACTTTGATTTTTAGCTGTAAGAGCAAGAGTTTCTTCTTTCGTTTTTAATCTTTCTTCCTCAACTAACAAACGAGCAGTTAAGTTACTTAAAGTTCGCTGTTCATCTGCTACGGATTCCCAGGCTGAAGAGAAGTGCTTATATTGTTCGGGCAGAGCCATAATTATTTTTGTAATGATCATTTTTTCAGGAATTACTTCGTTATGTTGCTTAATTTCGGCAACCATATTCTGAACTTTGATGACAACGTGATGAATTTTTTATCTAAACTTCAAATTGAAAAACTGTTGTTGTAACAAATGAATACTTACATTTAATTTTCTTTCATAAATAGTGTGTAACTTGTCCCACATTTCTTTTGCTGTAAAACATGAAATTATATGCGATATTGGTCCGGCTTCCATACGTGAAACCAAAATTTCTTGTGCTTTTGCATCTTTGACAATGAAATCAGAATATCCAGCATCAGTTGCTTCCAGTTTTACTTTTAATCCCGTTACTATATCATATAGTTCCTTAGCTATAAGCGTGACCTTAACTTGGAATTTCCATACATTCCAATTACTTTCATTCAGTTTAATAAACTGTCCCTGCTGTGTTTCGGTTCCGACCATTTCAAAACAACATTCGGAAAACTAACTTTACAAAGATTTCAATTACTATTTACTTTGCAATATTTCTAATAATAGGTTTGGGTCTGGGCCCATAACCTGTAACACAGTGCGCCTTAAATATTACTAAATAACCACAGCAAGTTTTACTTTTAAACATAAAAGATTATTCTGAAGAACACAAAAGGCGACACGGAACACAAAACAACAAATACAAAATGCAAACTACAACTAAAATTGTTCTACAGTTTTGGGACAATATGAGACAGGATGCGCACGCATCTCAAACGATTACGATTACATATCGACTGACATATTTCGATTGAACTTCCAACAGATCGACATCCTAATGGCAGGAAAATAGCCTAAAAATCATTTTCCAGTTTCATTTTTACGTCGATGCCCCCCCCCCCCCCCATCTCCCCCCCCCCTTCTTTCATGACAGATTTTTTAGCGCTCAAGTATCCGGCAATCGGCATTTCCCGAGCATGCCGGTTAGTTGAGCTTTTACTGCAATAGATGTCTATACGATCTTTTTTTCTATGCATGACAGGTTTTCTAAGCCAACGAACATCTTTAAGAATAGTTGGCTGAATAGTGTCACAGGACCCTGAATCCTTGTCTCCTCCCCCCTCCCAAGCGGGTAATCTTGAGAATTGCCGGAAGGAACTGGGATAGCCTCAAGTTCATCTTCAACGGCAACATCTCGATTAACTTCACCTTTGGGAGGGAAGAGGGCATAATCATCGGTGCCCAGTACAGCTACACTACGTCTTACCCCAGTCGTACATTCATTAAAATACACATTTGAAGATTCAACAATATCATCTGTCTCTGGTATCCAAATTCTGTAACCCTGTGTACGAAATGCGTACCCTACCAAAAATCCCTTTTTGGCACGTGCTTCTTGTTGTCTTATACCCCAGTCGTACATTCATTAAAATACACATCTGAAGATTCAACAATATCATCTGTCTCTGGTATCCAAATTCTGTAACCCCGTGTACGAAACGCGTACCGTACCAAAAATCCCTTTTTGGCACGTGCTTTAGTTTCCACGACCTTTGCTTTGGAACTTTAATATATGCTTCCGTACCAAACGGCTTTAAATGCCAGACAGATGGCTTTCTATTACCATAAAGCTCGAAAGGCGTTTTCCCCAGAAGTTTTGGACAGATTCTATTCCAGCTGCATACAAAGTATTTTAAGGCCCCTGGCCAGAATTTCGGATCTAAATTACCCCAATTTCCTGCCTATAATCCGCAGGTGACAATTTCATGGTATTTTGAAAAAAAAAACATCGTATAACCCGCAGCGGCGTATAATCCGCTAGTAAAATTCTCACTTTAAAAAAATTCACAAGATCCACAGGGCTAACATTGAGCCAGAAGGGAAAAAATATTGAATCTAGGGTAAAATATTTTCATTTTTAACGTTTGTATTTAATTTGACACTTGATAAATAAATAAAAAATAGAAAATTCAGTACAAACATATTTGCAATTCTATTAGGTACACACAAGTAGGAATAAATTTGGAAGGATTACGTTACTACTTGGTATAAAAATTATAATTAAATATGTTAATTACATATGTTTAAATGAAATCTAAATTCCTTAAACTAGTTTTTTTTTTTTTTTTTAATATAATTCGGCCTTAATGAGTCTATATGCTTTTAACATCTGCAGTGATGACGCCATCTACCGAACAACGAGAAAAATATTGAAAATCAAACAAGCATTATCCCATAATACATATATTTCCTGATAAGAAATAAATATAAAGCATATGAAATGAAAAGATGCTTTAATTTAATCAAAGAACTTCATTTAAACATTAACACAGATTTAATAAGTTGCACTTTTATTAATGTTTAAATTAACGTAAAATTTATAATAATGAAAATAGAAACTTGCCCATTACGTTACATCACAAACTTGTACGGCAAAAACATAAACAATACTTAATAATTTATTTAAATGAAATATAAATTCCTGAAACTAGTTTTTTTTTATGTGTTATTTTTATTTTAATATGATTTCGGTCTTAATGAGTCTATATGATTTTAACATCTGCAGTGATGGCGCCATCTACCGAGCTACGAGAAAAATATTGAAATCAAGCAAGCATTACTGCAGAATACACTAACATTATATTACCCGATAAAAAATAAATAAAAAACATGAAAAGAAGAGATGTTTTAATTTAATCAAAGCGCTTCATTTGAAACTTAATGCAGATTTTAATAAGTTGCACTGTTTTTAATATTTATTCAAAAATTATAATAATGAAAATAAAAACTTACCCATTGCGTTACATCACAAACTTGTATGGCAAAAATATAAACTTACCCATTACGTAACATCACAAACTTTTACAGCAAAAATATAAACAATACTTAATAATTTATTAAATAGACGTAAAAAATCGGATACTCTTAATAATAAAATAATTTAATTAAATCCATCAAAATCAGAAGAATCAGAATCCGATTCAAACAATCTTAACAATTCTTCTGGTAAGTTATTAGCATTATCATTTACAGCATCATCATCGCTAGAATACTCACAGTCCATTTCTTCGATTATTTTAGCTTTTCTGAAAGCATTTTTAATAGTTTTGTCGGAAATTTCATCCCATGCTCTTTTCACCCACTCACATATGTCGGCATATGATCCACGATGCATTTTTTCGCTTTTAGTATAGGTATGTTGTCCTTCGGCCATCCATTTCTCCCATAAATTTCGCACTTTACTTTTGAATGATTTGTTAACCCCTACATCGAGGGGTTGTAAAATCTTCGTAAGACCACCTGGAATAATAGCCAGTTCCGCTTTAGCAGATTTGCATGCATTTTTTACTTTGTCATTAATGTGTGCACGCATAGAATCCATAATCAATAAAGCCCCTGGATTGAAAAAGGCGCCCTTTCTTTTTCTAAAAACAGTACTTATCCAGGATATCATCATATCTTCGTTCATCCAGCCTTTTTCAACGGCTCGAATTTCCACTCCTTTTGGAAAATTTTCTTTAGGTATTGTCTTTCTTTTAAATATTATCATCGGGGTTAGTTTTGTTCCATCTGCCGCACAACATAATACTACGGTGAAAGCTGCTTTTTCATGTCCTGTTGTTGTTATTGAAATGCTGTCATTTCCTCGAGAATCAACGGTATAGTTCGGAGGACAATCTAAACACAACGGAACTTCTTCCATATTAATTACTTCCTTTGGAGTGAATTTTTTTTCTTCGATGATTTTTTTTACATAATTTAGGAAATCATCAGTCTTCTCTTCCCAATTTACTGGCAATTCTTGCCCCATGGTTGTACGAGCCCGAACTGAAAGTTTCTTCCACTTCATGAAGCGGTAGCACCACATGGCTCTACCTTCAAAATTATCAATATTCATCTCTCTGGCCATAATCAGAGTTTTGCATCGTATTTTAACAGTTGACACTAATAGGCCCATCTCACGTTGACTCAAAATCCATGAGTGCAATTCATTTTCAAGATCAGGCCATGCCATGTGACCTCTTCTATCAGCTCGACGCTTTCTGCCCATATTTTGAAGTCTCTCTTTACTTTTCCGCCAAAGTCTTATGTTGGATTCATCAACGTTAAAAATCCTTCCTGCTTCCCTATTACCGATTTCCTCTGCTTTCTCAACTATTTTAAGTTTTAATTCGGATGTGTCACTAACACGTTTACGTTTTGCAGCACCAGACATTTTGCTCTACTTAAGAAGCACGTATTTAATCAGTCACAGTCAGGAAAGAAAATGGCAGACAACAACGTGCTTCTCTTAGCGAAGAAACTGTAGGAGCATGTGAAAATGATTCCCTACTTTTCCCTGAACAGGGATTTCTTCCCAAATCTAAACCAATCTAATCCAAATGCTATCCAGAATAAAGGTTTTGAATCAAATTATCCCTGCATACTTGACTGAAAGGGATTATCATCACACACAAAAGAATTTACCCAGTGAATACGAATCAGGTTGTGCCATCTGTTGATTCTTAAGAAAGATATTTGTAAATTTGCTTAAAAAAATTATATTTCTTGACATTTAGGAAGGTATCGTGTAGAAAAAAAATTCGCAGATAGTCCGCAGCGGCAGATAATCCGCATTATAAGAAAAATAAAGTTTTTTAACGTATAATCCGCAGATTATAGGCAGGAAATTAGAATACTGTCAATTAGTAATGTTCTAATCCCATCTGCTGCCGTAGCCATGAAACGTTCTGCAACGCCGTTCTGCTGTGGCGTGTATGAATTTGTGGCGAATACCCTTTTCATCAAAAAAATGTTTAAAAGAAATGTTGTCAAACTCCCCACTGTTATCAGTCCAAAAACTCTTGACTTTCCTATTCAGGTACGTTTCTGCCCATATGATACGCTTTCTCACGACATCAAAAGTGTCGGATTTCAATTTTAACGGATAAACTGATACACGGCGGGAAAAGTCATCAATAATAGACAAAAAGTAACGTTTGCCAACTCTTCCTTCAATACAGCATGGACCCCATAAATCTGCATACAGAAGCTCAAGTGGATGATTAGAGCGGATATTCTTGTTAAATTTATGTGAAATATTCTTCAGCTTGCCAAATTTACATGATTCGCAAAATAAATTGGTCTCTTTATGCCCTGGTAAGACACGTACGCCTTGCTTACGGCTTGTATGTGCAATTAAAGAAGGACATATGTGACCATACTTGCGATGCCAATGTAACATTTTCTCATTCTGTTTAACGGCAGAAGTTTCAAATTTAACAGATTTATGAACAGAGATTGGGATTTTTGGATACAGCCTGTAAATACGATCTTTTAAATATGCGCTTAACAATTCCCCCCCCCCCCCCCCCCCCGACGGCCCCCCAGGGGGATACCTTCTTTAGGTATTCACGGGCTTCGCAACCCCGGGTTCCTGAGCGATCTTTCTTTTTTCCTTTTCCTCTTATTTCTCTTGTCTTTCTTTCCTCTATGTTTCACTCTCATTGTGGTTTCCTCTTCGGAGGTGAGGGCAATTCTGTATGAGCCGATATCATCCTGTATATCGACTTGTGGAGAATTGTAAACCACCCACGTGTTTGCCGTGCGTGGCGACCCGTGTCCCTGGAAAGGGGGATCCTGGTAGATGAGGGTAACCAACACACTGCTTTGGCCTCTGCTTCAGGTAGACGGGAGGTGCATATTGGTCCCGTATGCATCAATCGGCTGGTCAGCTGACTTGTCACTGGCTAGGGATCAAGTGAGCGAGTACTTACTAGCCATCTCGCTAAGGGTGGAGACTGGCATAGGAGTGTCTTGTGACCGTATGGGCCCTGACTAGCACTGGTGCACGAATGTGCATCCCCTTGTTGGGCTCGGTAGTGGGTGGTGCGGCCGGGGTCTGAATTCTTTTTCTTTTTTTCAATTATGGATGGTAAAACTAACATTCCTTCTATTTCTCTCCCAAGTAGCGAGCAACAAACTGTACAGACGTTATTCACTCGTTTTTGTGTAATTAAACGCACTGATAGTCTCTCAGATAGTTCTTTCAAAAAAACTTCACCTTTTCTAATAGCAAAAACATTTCAGTCTGTTTTGGGTGATGGTCACTCGCTCAAAAAATTGCAGTCTGGGGTTGAGGTTTCTTCAGCCAGGCAGTCACAACTTCTGTCAAATTGCGATACTATAGGTACTTTTTCTGTCTCTGTTAAAGCACATCAAACTCTTAATACTTGCCGTGGTGTCATATCTGAACCAGATCTTTTATTTTCTACAAAAGAAGAACTTCTAGCTAATTTAAGTGATCAAAATATCATAGATGTACGCCGTATCACTATCCGTCGAAATGGGCAAATGCTTCCTACTAAACACATAATTCTAACTTTCAATAGCCATATTTTACCTTCTACAATTAAAGCTGGTTATTTAAACTGTCCAGTTAGGCCTTATATCCCTAATCCTCTGCGTTGTTTTAAGTGCCAGCGGTATGGGCATACTAATACTACCTGTCGTGGATCTGCTACTTGTCCACGTTGTGCAGAAGTCGGCCATGACGGTAAAACTTGCGAAAAACCAGAACGCTGCGCTAATTGTAAAGGTGACCATACATCGTACTCTCGCTCTTGTCCTAACTGGATCCGTGAAAAGGAAATTCTTGCAGTTAAGATTACTCAAAAACTTTCCTACCCTGAAGCCCGTAAACTTGTTGAATCTAGGACCCCCTCTGTTGGGGTATCTTACTCCAGTATACTCAAACAACAACCAAAATCCGTAAGGCACATCAGTACCCAGACCGACTGCTCTTTTCCACCAGATAATACATCTATGACACATTCAACCAATACTTCACCTAAAAAAACCCGGGACGTCTCTCTTGGTAGTAAATGCTATGGTACCCCATTATTGAAACGTTGGCTACCATCCTCAGAACCAGTTACTATAGAATATCAACTTACTCATTCACAGAAATCTCCAGTTGGATCCAAAAAGTCATCTAATCATCAGACTGAAACTAAGGTTGCTTCATCTCCAGTTCTATCATTACAGAAACCTAATTCTCCCCAAACATCATCAGTTAAATCAAAAATATCAACTGAACATAAGACAAAAAAAACGCCAGCTACAGATAAAAGCAAATTAGTGAAACCTATTGTTTGTCCAACTCCGAAAACAAAGGAAAAAACTTGTGCGCCAAAAGAAAGAAAGAAACCTCCAACTCAAATCTCTTCACAGTGGAAAACTGTGAAGAGAAAAGGCAATAAATCATGTCTTAGCCCAGCAATAACTAATATTAAAGATCACAAACAGCTGCTCAACTATGCAGAAGAGGCTATGGACTCTTGTAGTTATGACTCTGATAACGATGACAATAATACAGTTTTTGAAGTTATTCATCCTACGTAGCTTTATATCGTTTTAAAATTTTGAATTATAACTTCGTTCTTAAAGCAGTATTATACAACATTTTATGCTTTATTTCTTGAACATATAACTTTTCATAACTTTAGAGATTTTAGAATTTTTTAATTTAAATATTCTAGTGTTTTAACTATTTTTTGTCTTTTAAAACCTTGTGTATTGTCGCTTTCATTGTGCATTATTTTTAATTACTTGTATCATCACATTGCTTTCTTCATTTTGTTTTGTTTTTTCACTTTTATATCTCTGACAATCTTTTAATGTAACTTTTAATTTTTAACTATGTTTTACTCCTTAACTTTTTCTTGGCGCAGCATGTCCCTATGAGGACTTTGTGCCATAAAACTCTAATCAACCAACCAACCCCCCCCCCCCCCCCCCAACGGATTTTCACCTCACCATTATGACCCTGAAAGGTCAAACCATTTAAATCTAATTGAGGGACAGAGATAAGGTTTCTACGTAACTGATCAGAATACATTACGTTACATAAGGTAAAAACCCTTTGACCAAAACGAAGTTCAACTTCCCCTTTACCCTTTATGGGAAATAGAACATTTTTAACGGCAACCGACAATTCATCATTTAGTTCCTGAAAACTAGAAAACAAATTTTTATTATTACAGAAATGATGGCTCGCTCCCGTGTCTAAAATCCAGTCACAATCATTTACAACATTACTCAAACTAGAATGTGAGATAAAAAGATTTGACTTACATGTACTTTTTGATAACTTCGAGCGAGAGTCACCACCTCTGTCATTAGAAACATATGGAGAAGAACGTCTTGTATGCCTGTGCCTGGGAATCTTGCTTCGTTCTCTGGAACCTCTGAGACCTCTAGGAGACGAGTCGTAGGAACTAGTAATGGAGTTGGAGTCATCATCCGGCGGGTTAGAATAAGACGAATCACAGCGGTACCTCTCAGGAGACTGTTCGGAGTAGCGATTACGGGAACTGAATCGGCTTGAAGAATAACTACGTCGAGAATATGAAGAGGGAGAAACATCTCTGTGACGAAACTGGTTGTTTGGAGACTTTGAAAAGCAATTGGTCTGTAAATAACCCAATTTGCCGCATTTCCAACATCTTTTTCTTTGTGACTTTCGAAAATGATGTTTTCCTTTAAAAGATTTCTGCAATTTCACTGTATTGGAGATGTTCACTTGTTTAGCACTATCTCAATCGCGCAACTTTTGTCTGGTCTCTTCCGCCACCAGTTCATCAACCACCAAATCAAACTTAAATACATCCACAGGTTTAGCCAATATCTGTTGTACTAAAGTGTCGTAATTCGACGGTAGAAAGTGCAGGAATTGGTAACTTAAGTAACATTCAACAAAATTTTTATCTATGGACTTAATTTCTTGGTAAATTTTCTTCAGACTTGTCGCAAAAAGATTTATAGATTCACCATATCTTATCCTTTCTTCCATAAGCTCATTAAACAAGGACATATGATGAGTACGTGAATCTGGATGGAGATTTTTATGCAATTTATCCCAAGCTGCAACTGGTTCTTGACAATCATCAATTAATCGCTTAAATTCTGGCTCTATATTAAGGTAAAGCAAGGAAAGAGCCTTGTTTGCACGGGAGGTAAATCGACTAACCATATCGGCAGTAACACTCGTACTAACTTCAGGTACTGTCTGTTTTAAACTTATTATCTCCCACAGTCCCTTTTCTAACAACAAATACTTCATATCGCTACACCAAGTAACATAGTTCCTTGAACTAAGTTCGCTTATCGTATTTCTGGCCATCATGGAAAAAATTTTAAACACAGCCAAAAAAAAATTTTATGTACCTAAAGTGCTACCTCCCCTTGAGCTTTTCGTCCGTTATCTTCACCTTTGCCTTTAACTTCTTTTAAAAAAATTTAAAGTTGAAGAAAAGTAATCTATTTAAACGAAAAATTCATCATCAAACAGCAAAGTAAACCAGTCTATTGTAGAAAAATCATTAAATCAGGAATAAAGTTCGTTAATATATGCAAAAATCCTGTAACTAATTAAAGTTCGTTGAAATATAAAAAAAATCAATAAACAGCATTCAACGTAAAAATTCGATTTGATAACTCAGGAAAAGTTCAGGGTTATTGCAAATAATATTTCATTTTATCTTAAGAGATCGATTAGCTCATACACTTTCTAGGTTATGTCCACCCATAACCCATATTCTTAGACGTAATATAACCTTTGGTGGTTTATATATATAACAGAGTCAATTTAAACATACAGAAAAACCCAGTGGAGGTATATGCTGGTAAATAGGACATATTGGAAGTGAAATATTTAAATGAGCATATATGAAAAACGATCTCTTAACTAGGATAATAAAACAAATGCATAATAGTAGAATTAACGAAAAGAGTTTATTTTACTTTGATGACACAAGGTGATGATACAGCAAGTAATCAATATGAAGATTATCACAGCAGTTGTTCTTGTACATATAAAGACACACCATAACAATGGCGGTTTGGAGATGGCTTGAAGATACATTTTACAAACATTACTTTAAGATTTAAAACTATTTAAAAATAAACTCATAGTTAAAACAAACTAACAAGTATGTTAATTAATACTTCCAGAATGTTGGACCAGCCAACACTCAGTATTGAGAGAAGTTACTTCCATTTCAAGGAAGATAAAAATGCAAACTAACGATGTCCAGAACCTTTATTTATATGAAATGGCTAGGATTGAAATCAACGTTTCGGAGCAGAGACCACGGAACGGGTCAATCACAGAACGGCATCGAATCAATGCAAAAGCTAGATTCGATAATAGATACGATATTGTCAGTCGCCATCTGGCGGGAAAAATATCGTTATGGAAAAACGTAATCACTTTGGAACGTGGTTTTGCCGATGTAGGTTGCAAAAAAATGGAGTCCGTGAACAGAAAAAGATAGAGATAGCTATTGACGTTACAGGACTAATGCATTATGTAAAACTGATAAAGTCCGGAAATGAAGTAAAAAGGTAAGTTAAGTTTTGGAAACATTTATTACTGATATTATGAGATATTAGAATGAAGTAATAAATAAAAAATAAAATATGAATTTGTAAATAAAAAAAGATGATTGTGGTATGAAATTATGATAAGTAGGAAATAGGAGGCGATGTGAAAACCAGTGTTTGGTATCTCTTATCATGGGCAACTCAGTCGCTGCCCCGCCTCAGCCGCTACCGCTATCTTGCAACGCCTTGTTTATCTTGTATTGAATATGTGATTGCGTCGCTAAATGATCACTTTTTTATAGTGACTTTGCACCTGAATACGGAATAATCATTTTTCAATAACTGTTCATGCACTCGCACCTCAACGTTACAAAATGAAATCGCGTCCGTATACTGCGTGTTATTTCGGATCGGGCTCCACTCGCAATCGGACCTGTGGACAGTCATATTTTCTCTTGCTTGGATTCAGATAGAAACACTAGTTATTTATGGCGACGTGGTTTCAAGAGGTTTGGCTTAATAATATAGAGTTTAAGGATTGGATTAGAGAAGTGCCTAATGATGTGCATAGACAAAATGCATAAAATGTCACTATTCATTTATGCTAAGTAATATGGGTCGGAGAGCATTTACGAGTCATGCTAACGGAGCTCAACATAAAAAAAGGATGAAAGCTGTATCACAGCCAAATATAATAAATTTGTTGCTTTCCAAACAAATTGTAAATGAGGAGAGTTTGAAATAGAAGAAAAATCAAAAACTGACCCTACTACTGCAAATACGTCGCTTTGTTCTGAGCCATCAACTTAGAGTTCCTCATCCGATAACAAATTAGCTGTTGCATCTAAAACTTTACAGAAATTTCTCATTAATGACAAAGTAACAAAAGCAGAAATTCTTTGGTGCATTCAAACAATGACACACAAATCCATGGGATCAGCAAGTAAAGTGTGATGCTTTTCATAGCTATGTTTTCCAATAGCGAAGTAGCACAAAAAATGCAATTGCAAAGAACAAAGATTGCATATTGCATCCTTTACGGTATAGCCCCTTATTTAAAAGATAGTTCATTAACAAGATTGTCTCAATGTAAATATTATACCATTGGATTTCACGAATCGTTGAATAAAGTTTCTCAAAAGCCCCAAATGCATGTGAATATCAGATTTTGGAATAAAAATGATTCTGAGACAAGTACAAAATTTTTCACTTCTTCATTTTTGGGTCGTGCCACTTCTGACAACATAAGAGAAGCTTTTAAGGAAGCTCTCTCTCCTCTAAATATGAAATCCATTTTACAAATTTCAATGGAAGGCCCAATTGTGAACCATTAATTTTTTAAAGATTTAGAGTGAACATGGTCCAGAGATTTTCAATATTGGTACCTCTGGTCTCCATATAATGCATGGTTGCTTTAAAGCTGCCATGCGATCAACAAATTGGTCTGTTGTAGAGTTTTTGAGAGTGTTATTTAATTTATTTAAGGATGTGCCTGCACGTCGGGCAATTTATACTGAATTATCCAGATCGAAATGCTTTCCAAAGAAATTTTGTGCTGTACGCTGGCTGGAAAATGGTGACATTGACATTGCTCAGCGAGCAATATATCAGTGAAATTGAAAATTAGATTTCTGTGGTCACCCTGATTTAGGACTATGGACAGCTCATTCAGGTTTTAACTGCCGTAAATGCAACAAAAATTACCTAAATGCAACCGACAATTGTATATTGTGGTGACTAGAAATAATTATTAAATTTATACAAAACAAATTAGTTTTGAACAATAGCTACAGTTTCAGTAACTTGCTGCTTAATAAAATGTATATTTATATAATAAAATGCCAAATATAGTAAAACCTCCCTAAAGAGACTACGTTCTCTTAATGGAGGTCATTTTTATATCTAGATTTTAACTATTGAAAAAAGGTAACAACTACAGGGTGACACATAAATACTGTGACGCAAATAAAAGCCCACAACTTTTTACTGAATGAACAAAACAACTAGTTTTATTCGCCATTCGAAAGACGAGAAAATTCTGTACAAGAAACAAACTATTTCAAAATGGTTTCCTCCAGCGGTGATGCAGGCGTTTAGATGCTTCTGTAAACTCTTTGAGATGGCTGCGACTGTTTCCAGCATGATTTCGGCACAGGCTTTTTCCAGAGCGCATTTCAAGGAATCCACGGACTTGTTCTTGATTGCGCTTGTTTTTTGCTCCTGGAACCCCCAAACAGCGAAGTCTGTAGTGTTCAAGTCGGGGGAGTTTGAGGGCCAAACGCGCTTCATCAAAAATCATGAGAGATTAGCATCGCACCCCTACAGCATCTTCTTTGCCCCGTGGGTTGTCGGCCAGTCCTGCTGAAACCTCCAGTAGATGTTCTTCGCTTTCTTTTCGGTCCAGGGGATCACAGTGCCTTCCGAAGTTAGCTCCTGGTTGGTTGGTTGGTTGGGATTTTATGGCGCAAAGTCCCTTTAGGGACATGCTGCGCCAAGACAAAGTCAAAATGTAAAAATTATAAATTACCCAAAATTGAGCAGCAAAAAGAGAAAAACAGTAAATGAGAAAACTAATATGTATATTTAAAACCATTTAAAAGAGGAAAGGTTGATTGTTAAAAGACCAAAGTACTGTGAAGTTAAAAACTGAAGTTAAAAAGCAATAACCGTTAAAATACCAACAATGTCCAAGATGACGTACAAATACTACCTAAAAACAAATTTAGACTCGCAGAAATAAATAACAAACATAAAATTAATTAGGTGTAAATTGATCAAAAACTCATGTTTCCTAATCAGCATTTGATTCATATGAGTCAGATTCCATTTCTTCATCTAAGTTTTTCAGTTGTTTCCGATCCTTTAAATTACTAACTGATGGGTTTAGGCTTTTGTTATTGTTCTTTTTCTTCACAGTGGAAAACTGTGAAGAACCCCGGATTGTCTTTTTCTCTTTCTGTATACAAGATTTTTTGCTTGGTTTGTCAGTTTTATTAGTATCAGGTCTATGTGATGTTTTTGCAGATGTAACAGCCTTAGTCTGGAGTTCAGGTGACTTTTTGGATTGACATGGAGATTTTTGAGACTGATTGACTTGGTATACTATTTTAACAGGTTCTGAGGAAGGTTGCCAGCGTTCTAATAGTGGGGTTGCATAGCATTTACTACCACAACTAACATCTCGGGTTTCTCTATTTGAAGTGGTTGTTGATTGTGCTTTAGCTGAGTTACTTAGTGGAAAGGAGGTGTCGGTCTGGGTGCTTATGTGCCTTACAGAATTTTGTTGTTGCTTGAGTACACTAGAGTAGGAGACTCCGACTGACGGAGTCCTGGATTCAACAACTTTGCGGTCTTCAGGATAGGAGAGATTTTGAGTTACTTTAACTGCAAGGATTTCCTTCTCACGTATCCAGTTTGGACAGGAGCGGGAATATGCTGTATGATCTCCCTTGCAGTTTATGCAGCGTTCAGAGTTTTGACATGAATTACCGTCGTGGCCAACTTCTGCGCAGCGTGCACAGGTAACGGAACCACGACAGGTAGTTGTGGTGTGACCATAACGCTGGCATTTAAAGCAACGGAGAGGATTTGGGATATAAGGACGGACAGGACAGTTCAAGTAAGCAGCTTTAATTCTTGATGGTAAATTAGGGCTATTAAAAGTCAGAATGATGTGCTTCGTAGGAAGCACCTGCCCATTCCGACGGATAGTTATACGACGTACATCTATGATATCTTGGTCTTTTAAATTTTGTAAAAGTTCGTCTTTAGTAGAGAATAAAAGATCTGGCTCGGATATTACACCACGGCTTGTATTTAGAGTTTTATGTACTTGAACAGAAACTGAGAAAGAGCCTATTGTAGAGCAATTTGAGAGAAGATGTGATTGTTTGGCTGAAGAAACCTCAACAAGCAAATCCCCAGATTGTAATTTTTTGAGAGAATGACCATCCCCCAAGACAGACTGGAATGTTTTTGCAATGAGAAATGGTGAAGTTTTTTTGAAAGAGCTATCAGAGAGACTATCAGTACGTTTAATGACAAAGAAACGAGTGTATGTGGAATTCTGTGCAATTTGTTGCTCTCCACATGGGAGAGAAATAGAAGGAAGTGAAGATTTTCCATCCATAATAGAAAAAAAATACAATTCAGACCCCGGCCGCACCACCCACTACCGAGCCCAACAAGGGGATGCACATTCGTGCACCAGTGCTAACCAGGGCCTATACGGTCACAAGACAATCCTATGTCAGTCTCCACCCTTAACAAGATGACTAGTAATTGCCTGATCACTTGATCCCCAGCCAGTGACAGAAGTCAGCTGACCAGCCGATTGATGCATACGGGACCAATATGCACCTCCCGTCTACCTGAAGCAGAGGCCAAAGCAGTGTGTTGGTTTCCCTCAACTGCCAGGATCCCCCTTTCCAGGGACACGGGTCGCCACGTACGGCAAACACGTGGGTGGTTTACAATTCTCCATGAGTCGACATACAGGATGATATCGGCTCATAGAGAATTGCCCTCACCTCCGAAGAGGAAACCACAACGAGAGTGAAACATAGAGGAAAGAAGGAGAATAGAAATAAGAGGAAAAGGAAAAAAGAAAGATCGCTCAGGAACCCGGGGTTGCGAAGCCCGTGAATACCTAAAGAAGGTATCCCCCTGGGGGGGAAGTTAGCTCCTGATGTGTCTCAGCTGTGATTTTGACACCTTTAGGGACGAAGATGAGTTTTTGCTTTTCCAATCCGGAAATCCCTGCCCACACCATCACAGACTTCGGGAAAAGAAACATTTCCACCTTCACAATACTTGGAGCTCCTTTGAGTAGTAACTCGCGTTGCATCTTGCGAGTTCCGGAAAGGTTGGACCATAAAACTCTTTTCATAGGTGAAGAAAATCCGATTCAGGTTATCGCCGCGGTAGATAGACTTCACTTTCTTGTACTTTTCGAGCCTTAACGCCTTCATTTGGTCCGTGAGATGGTCTCCTTTTTCCAGTTTGTACGGGATAAGTTTCAGATCTTCTTTGAAATGTCTTCGCATGGATTCGCGGTCGACGTTGTGCTCCTTGGCCAATTTTCGGATGTTTCTTTGTAGTTTTCGCTGGATCTTCTTCTTGACCATGTTTCTGGGCACTGGGGTCCTTGTTGTTCGCGGTCTTCCACATCCATCCTCCCATTCTCTTTAAAAGGTTTGACGGCGCGATTGACTTGATTGATTTCATCAATCGTTTGCAGGTCATAGGATCTCGCAAAAAAACGTGAATTTCGTCAAGGGATCGCACAAAAACGCGAATTTCGTCAAAGAAGCGCGGAAAAAACGCGAATTTCGTCAAAGTGTCGCAGAAAAAAATGCGAATATCGTTAAAGGATCGCAGAGAAAACGCGGATTTCGTCAAAGGATCGCTAAAAAAAAACGCGAATTTTGTCAAAGAATAACAGAAAAAAAACGCTAATTTCGCCAAAGGATTGCAGAAAAGACGCGAATTTCGCCAATTGCGGAAAAAACGCTAATTTCGCCAAACAATTGCGGAAAAACACTAATTTTCGCAAAAGAATCGTACAAAAAACGCTAATTTCGCGAATTTCATCAACAGATCTCAGAAAAATGCGAATTTTGTCAAAGAATCGCGAAAAAAATACGCAAATTTCGTCAAAGGGACGCGGAAAAGACGCACAATTAACACCAGGAGGAGCGCATCCGGGGGGGGGTCGATCACGAGGTCGCACCCCCCCCCCATGATATAAACCCAACGCTTTTAACGGCAGTTTTTGTGGAACACACAGACAAGCAAACGAAAACCAAACACTTTTCGGGTATCAATGGTAAACCTCTCTGACGTTTCGGCAATTAGTGAACAAAATAGGATTATGTCCAGTCAAAAGGCATATGGCGACATAATTTTTGACACTATGGGTTGAGGTGGGGGACGATGCCACTTCATGTACCTTTTGTTGAATCTCTACAACATAAATTGACAACGTTATGTGGATCCCTTTAAAGTGTTGAAACTTTTTCGTTCATTCAAAGAAGCTACAATTCTAATTTCTGTATAACAATATTTTTGAGGAGTGCTTTATTGTTTGAGAAAAGAATGGGATTTATACAATTTCCAAAGAAAGAAAGAAACAAGAAAACGAAAGGTCCTTTGAAAAATACAAGCATCTTAATGTTTTCTGAAGACAGCCACTAATGTGTAAAAAATGTACTGTTATTGCCACCCACATTGGTAAATTTTAAGGGTTTTGATGAATGAACAAAAGAGGATTATATCATAATCCCAGTCAGTTAAAATGCGTATGGTGTGTTGATTTCTTATAAACCAACATGGTAAATTTGTTCTTCTCTTCTTTGTCCCGATCGAACTCCCCCCCCCCCATTTCGTAGATGCGAACCTAGGGGAATCTCTTCCCTGTGCTAATTGTGTGTTTTTTCCGCGGCCCTTTGACGAAATTCGCGTTTTTTCAGCGATGTACTTGTATAGTATCATTTTCGATAGCCGACATTTCCGTTTAAGACAGAATTCCGTTATAGGCAGGTTCCATTTTTACATGTTTTGTGTATTTATATACTTATTTATATTATATGAATAGTAAAACCTGTCAAAATAGTAATTATCTCTCACAGAATCCTGCCTTAAACAGAAGTATTACATGGTCTTAATATGTATTACCATGCAATTAAATTTGCTAAAAGCCTGTTTAAAAGAGATTTTCACCACTCATTAGTGAAACCTCTAAAAGCGGAATCTTTCTATAACGGGATTCTGTCTCAAACGGAAGAGTTTCAGGCTCCCGTCGAAACGAGCATTACATCTTATTGCGGTAGTGTATCTTAGAAGTATAATTAATTACACTTCTTTAAAAGGAAGCCTGTCTAAAATGGAACTTTTTTCCAGTCCCTTCCGATCACGTCTTGAGAGGATTGACTGTGTATGTGTAATAGGAGTGTTTCGAGAACTTTAATAATTTAGGTATATCCTTATTTAATTTCTTAATTTAAAAAAAAGCATAGATAAAAAAAAGTAAGATCAATCTCTGTAACTGCAGCTAATAATGCGTTGGAGTTACAATAATATTTATCAGTGAAAAAGATTTTACAAACATTATGATGTAAAAAACTGAGCGCATTTAAAGAGTATTAATTTATTTAGCAATTATTACTGACTTATTTAAATCAAGTTTCAGAATACATAACATTTGCCTACAATAAAGTTAGGATTAAGTGGTCAAGTTTAAAACAGCAATATTTCCATATTTAATTTCTTGCCATTTAATTAAGAACTTCCTCTGTAATAAACATTGGATAATGATTTCACATAAGTGTCAGTGGGTCGTTAGTTGCGAGTTTTAGAGATAAGGTTTTAATCTTTAAGAAAAAGATCTTGCAATTTCAGCTACACAAACTAGTAATGTAAGAAGCACATGCATCAAATATAGTTCATGCCATGGTTACCAGTTTGGCCTCCACTTTTAATTCGAAATTTCAAATTCACACTGGAAATTTTGAAAGAAGAATCTTTACTTTTTGTAATCTCAAAATTTCTGTCATAAAGCAAAAAATACTATTTGTATTTTCTGGTGTGAATTTGGATTTTATTTTCTTAATAAAAATGGGGGACAAACTGGCAGCTACAGAAACTAGTAATGTAAGAAGCACACACATCCAATATAGTTCATGCTGGAAAAAAATAGTTTTGTTACAACTGTCTAAAACAGTCATAATGATTTGGGGTTTCTATGTTTCATGTCTCGCCATTTTTAATACCATATTCCAACCATATCTAATAGTTTCTTCTGATATCTGGTCGTCTTTAAGGAAGTTAAATTTTTGTAACAAATTTATTTGTGTTGGATTAGCATTTTTTTGTAAGTATTAGGATGTGTAAAAAATAATGGTGGTTTCTGTTATTGTACTTCACAATCAATTTATTTTAGATATTTCAAAACAGTTTCAGAGCATTCTCCAAGTTCTGCAGTAAGCTCCGGACTTTGGTAAGTGGATTAGCTTCAATTCGATTTCTTATTGTTAAAGACAAAGTGCCACCCAAGACCTTCTCCATACACAAAATTGTTATTGCCACCATGAAATTTCTTAAAGCAATGTTAAACTGAGAGTTTGCAATTAGTAACTGAGGTCAAAGGAAATGTTGAATCCAGACATTTTTTTTGTGTGTGTGTGGGATTTCTGCAGCTCTGGAAGGGACACTTCGGAGTTCCACGGAGGGCATAGCACTTTTAGACCATTAATAAGCATAAAATCCCAAATCTTTCGTTTGCACCCTTAACCCGTTCAGGACCAGTATCTTTTACATGAATTTTATTCCTTTGACACCACTTTTTGTCAAATAATTAAATTTAGTTTATCAATCGAGAAAATGTCTTAATTAAATAAGGGAATTTTTACTTTTAATTTTTAGTGGTATTAAAAACAAGTTCTGTAAGCACCTTTTGAAGATGCATATATGCACCCATGGTCCTGGAGGTGTTAAACAACTTGACATGAGGATCAAAAACCTCATCTGTATATATTTTAGCATTCAGAGTTGCACTGGTAAAAATATGTAGGTCAGTTTGGCCATTCTAAATTATGCCCACCCATACCATGATTCCACGACCTTTGTATCGATGATTTTCACGGAAGTTTGCAGCTTTATTGTATGTGTTTTTCCCTCCATATGATGACTCGTCTGCAATAATTCTCCAAACAAAATTAGGATTCATCGGTAAAGAGAACTCCGCTCCAGCCCGAATGACGATGATTTCTGCACCACTTTACCGGGCACATTTCGCTGCCGGAGAAGTGGAATACAAATAATGGGTTTCCTTGTATGCAGCCCTTTTTTATACAGCCTGTTGCTCACAGTAAATCTGGATAGCAGAGTTCCTGTTGCTGCAGTGAACTCCCTTGCAATCTGAACTGACGTCAGTTGCCTGTTTCTTTTAGCAATCGTTGCCAAATAATGGTCCTGAGAATCTATTGTGGCATATTTTTTACCTTACTATTATATTACACCTACTACAAATTTTACAGAACTACACGTACAATCCTTAAATTGGACTTAAAATCACTCACATGCAATCCTTGAAATTAGACTTGAAATCACCCACGTGCAATCCTTTTCACACGTGAACCGAAGGAACGGGCTAAAAAATATGCATATTTTTCTGTAGCAAAGGTTTATTAATCCTATTGAACTACGTGATAACATTGGCATTGAGTTACCAATCAATCACCTTTCATTGAAGTTCCCTTAATAGAATTAACACAAAGCACCTTTTTATGGTTACTCCTTTAATTTTTCTCACCAGTGTATTTTGAAAGTGGTAACAAATAACCAGTCCAAAAATAAAGTTACTTTTATTAATTGCTTGCAGCAGATTTAAAATAATTGATAATACTGACCGTTATAAAATAAACAAAGATAAGGGTCGCGAAACTCAACCAATGTGCCGTGTTCGTGTAAACTCGTCTTTTTCCGTATGTGTCGGCAACAGTTGGTCCCATCGAAGTCCGAGATAAAGAAGTTTTACGTTTAATATAGTTACACAAAATTTGTGTAAACGGAATAGCAGGTATACTTGCATAGTTATCCTTCCGTCTCGGGACATTAAAATGTTTCCGTTTACGAGAGGATTTCGTGTTCACAGAAAACCTGCAAAGAAGAAATCACAATCGGAAAAAGTTTCATTTCAGATGGCTTTCAAACATTAGCAAGCATAAATATACAGTGCTGTTTTCGTCGAATCTTGAATTGTTTTCCTTTGAGATAGGTTATGCATTTATGCTCTTCACAGGTGTACTATAGAGGGAGTACGTTTTAACAATTTTAATGGATAATGTGAAAACAGAAAGTGTTTATAATGGAAACCTGTATAAAACGGAAACGATCGTAGTCCTGGAGAGGGACATAACTTTGAATTATACCTTCTAAGACTAATACCTGTTTAAAGCGGAATTTTTCATAGGTTCTTTGTGATTCCGTCTTAGTCTTTTTTACTGTTGTATCCATGATTCAGTAAACTAGTTCTTCGTCGGGTTCGGGGGGTGGGGGCATCCGGACCCCCTGGTCCCACTTCTTGGCTACGCCACTGCTCATTTCTACCAACATTTATTGCTATTAAGTATGTGAACAAAGACATTTATTATATTATATCAATTCAGGTTTTTAGTATAAAAATTAATATTTGCAGGATAGTATATCGCAAGGATTGGATGTGCCAATTTGCTAGCCACCGGAAGAAATTTTCATCATGTAGGAATTTTAAGTGTGCTGCAAGAATCACGATCTCGGTAAAAAATAACAAAATAAACAAAGGCAAAGGACCCACATTAAGCTGCTTCTGTTCCTCTTTGCAGTGTTATTAACATAGATTTAACCCAAGCCCATCCAGTTAATTCTGCAGACACATTGAAGAAGTTGAGTGTATCAGATGAGGTAATTTCTGAATTTTATGCATGCAAGGTATAAGACTCGTGAGAACTTATGATGGTTTTTAGTATTGAAAATATTTTTAGTTTTTTTTAAATAATCAATAATTGTCTTACTGGTTGCATTTCGTTTATTACTATTAGGTTCAAAAACAATTCTTCTCATACTTCGATGATGGTGTTGGTGCCATCACTGCAAAACGTTGTCATGAAAATATGATGTTGGTGAGTGAAAACTGATTGATTTGGCTAATGCCACAAAAAACACTTCTGAGAGACAAGTTTATTATTTATATGACAAATGACGGGAGATTAATTTAGGACCAGCAGAAAATCCTTTTGAAAAATTGCTGGCGAAAATGTACCTGTGTGAAGAGAAAGGTCAGTATATTTGCAATAAGTGTCTTGTAATTTTGCCAAAGCATTATATTTATATGAATTAAGGCGTTGAAATTTTCATGCTGTTTTTCTGGAATGATTATTATAGCAATATATGTGTATAAGAATATGTCTTTGTAGATTCTGAATCACTGACTTATATTAATTTCACAGATTTATTGCTATGTTAAATAGTGATGTATTTAGTACTTAATTTCGAAAAGTAAAATATTTTGTAGGATTTATTAAAACAAAATATAGAGGATTGCTAGAAAGAATCATATTTATTTGGCCTCAACTTGAAGACATCAATTTAAAATTTCATTTTTATTTGTTACTTTTCTTAGAAAAAGAAGTTTTATATTATCCGGGCACAGGTCATAAATTACCAAATATTGTTCCTACCATCATTCATGTTACATTCAAAATATAAACCTTCGCAATACGTATATACATTTAAAATACATTATTTTCACTTAAGGATGTAGTGGAAGGTATACAGAGGTATACGCCGTGTACCTTCTGAATTTTTTTTAAAAAGCTCAGTATATCCTCTGTTTCTCAAATAAAGCATTAGCGTGTACCCTAGCTATGAACGTTCATGATGTCGGTGTTATACCCTCTGCCTATACCGCATACTTTCTGCTTTTTTTACGACTACAACACTGTTCATTTATTTAAAATCAGGATTGGCAAGTTTCTTCCAAAGTGCAAAAAAGCGGCTGGAATGGGTTTCTTCCACCTGTTCTTTTTTACCAAATTTTAGAATAGAAACTGCAACGCCGTAACATACAATAAATGCATTTTTCTTAGAGATAACTTTAAGAAATTTAATTAGAACTACAAAAATTTTTAATTATATGCTACATTAATAATTACATCAGTTTTTTAGCAAGATCACCACCTGACTAAAGCTTTTTAATCATTTGATATCTGAAGAAAAGAAATTTTATATCCAAAGTACACAAAATTCTTTAAAAGTTATCCATTTCAGTTTAACTAGCATATTTTCATATTAATAGTTAAATTTAACTCGTAATAAGTATATGAATCATCTATCTATTGTAGGATAAAACTTATTTTACAGATTTTTTAAATAAAAGGCAGTGGTTACATCTATTTTATTAAGGAAACTAATATGAGAAGAGAATAATACATTGCAGGTGTGTAAGTTACAGTGCAAATGAAAGAAGTCATAATAATAAGAAATTGTATGATAATAAATAATATGAGATCGCACCAATGCAAAAAGTCTTTTAAGTTCAGCATTGAGATATGAAATATACATGCTAGTGTAAATAAGAACAGGAATGAGATTCCAAGACAAATTTGTTTTTTTTTAATGTGTAGTGTAATATTCTTTAAAAAAAGAAAGCATTTTTATAGGAAAAATAAAGAATTCGTAGGTAAATTTTTTTTACAGAAATGTCATATACAATGAAAATACTCCCTACCCCTAAAGTTATAAAAGCCATAGCCTAAAAAAATATCTACCAAACCTGAAGTTTATTAAAAAATAAATTATTTTTCAAAAAATATTTTAAATATTAATCAAGTTTTCACTTTAGATTTCATATAATTATGCTTTGAAATTAATTATTTTATATAGTTAATATATTTTATTTTGAAAGAAAGTTTTACTTTCTGTTGATTTCTTCCACTGTCCTGGAAGAAACTAGTTTCTTCCGGAAGAAATCCAACCCTGTTTAAAATAAAATTCACAGGCAGAAAAATCTTATTTCATCAAAGTACTCTTTTTATTTTACACACACACAAGATAAAAAGCTTATTGTTGGCAAGATTTTTCCCTGGATAGTATAAAAGTTCCTTAGAAAATAGTTGAATATTGTATTTTATTATTTTACAAATAGTACAACTTTTGTGGTAGTACAACAAAGTTGTTTATTAGTGAATGATGTATTGAATATTAAAAAATATAATATATGGCAGTCACATCTACTTAGCCCTATTTATGAAAAACAATAAATTTTTAAATATTTATTCAAGCAAAATTTAACGTTTATATCTTTTTAAAATTAATAACATAATTGTAAATCTGCATATTAAAAACTGTAAAGTGACTAATTTTTGTATTTTACAAAATTTTAAATAAAAAAAAAAATGTTAAAATCTCGGTATCAAAATCATTACAGCAAGAAATAATCATAATACATATAATACTAACCATTATTTCATAACGACGAAATGTACTTGCAATTAAATTTAAATTTCCGAGCTTTCTAAACTAGAAATTTAACAAGTCTTACCAATCCCTCATTTAAAGAAAACACATATCGCTCACCCGCAAGAAAAGTGACACATCTAGAAAAAAGTGAATTTCACAGTAGAGGCAAAATAAAATTTGCATGATTTTTCTGTGACATGAAATTATCGCACTCAGGAGTAAAAACGCAAGGAACATGTCGGAGTAAAACATGCAGATATCCGAAAGCGCTATATTGGATTGAAAATATAATTTTCATTCCTCAAATTGTACTTCTTGTGAGCCATTTTTTAAAAAATCTTTTATTAAATGATGAATTGCTAATTCTAAATTTCTAACAAAAAATTATGTTAAATTATTATGATTTTGAGTGTAATGATTTTCTTTGTGTCTTTTAACTATGGTATTTTAACTTTATTTAATTTTTATAATTATCATATCATCAGTGTTTTCATTAAACTACATTGTTTGTGTCATCTGTTAGTCATTTTTTTATTAAAATTTCTGGGTTACAATTTTTATTCTCATTTTGTGGCACAGCATTTGAAAGGGACTTTCAAAAGGTAGAAAAAGTTGGAAACCAGTATATGGTATTTTGGGGCACTAACATCTTACAATGCATTATAAAAAAAAACGGAAACTAAATGTATTGGAGCAAAAGGTTGGTTGGTTGGTTGGTTGGTTGGAGTTTTATGGCACAAAGTCCCTGTAGGGACATGCTGCGCCAAGAAAAAGTTAAGTAAAACATAGTTAAAAATTAAAACTTACAGCAAAATACTGTCAGAAATATAAAAGTGAAAAAACAAAGTAAAATGAAGAAAGCAATGTGATAATACATGTAATTAAAATAATGCACAAGGAAAGCGACAATACACAAGGCTTTAAAAGTTAAAACATAGTTAAAAGACAAGAACATTTAAATTAAAAAATTCTAAAAGCTCTAAAGTTATGAAAAGTTATATGTTCAAAAAATAAAGCATAAAATGTTATATAATACTGCTTTAAAAACGAAGTTATAATTCAAAATTTTAAAACGATATAAAGCTACGTAGGATGAATAACTTCAAAAACTGTATTATTGTCATCGTTATCAGAGTCATAACTACAAGAGTCCATAGCCTCTTCTGCATAGTTGAGCAGCTGTTTGTGATCTTTAATATTAGTTATTGCTGGGCTAAGACATGATTTATTGCCTTTTCTCTTCACAGTTTTCCACTGTGAAGAGATTTGAGTTGGAGGTTTCTTTCTTTCTTTTTGCACGAAAGTTTTTTCATTTGCTTTAGGAGTTGGACGAACAATAGGTTTCACAGATTTGCTTTTATCTGGAGCTGGCGTTTGTTTAGTCTTATGTTCGGTTGATATTTTTGATTGAACTGATGATGTTCGGAGAGAATTAGGTTTCAGCAATGGTATTGGAGATGAAGCAGCCTTAGTTTCAGTCTGATGATTAGATGACTGTTTGGATCCAACTGGAGATTTCTGTGACTGAGTAAGTTGATATTCTATTGTAACTGGTTCTGAGGATGGTAGCCAACGTTCCAATAATGGGGTACCATAGCATTTACTACCAAGAGAGACGTCCCGGGTTTTTTTAGGTGAAGTATTGGTTGAATGTGTCATAGATGTATTATTTGGTGGAAAAGAGCAGTCGGTCTGGGTACTGATGTGCCTTACGGATTTTGGTTGTTGTTTGAGTATACTAGAGTAAGAAACCCCGATAGTCGGGGTTCTAGACTCAACAAGTTTACGAGCTTCGGGATAGGAAATTTTTTCAGTTATTTTAATAGCAATTATTTCTTTTTCACGGATCCAGTTAGGACAAGAACGGGAGTATGCTGGATGATCACCCTTACAATTTATGCAGCGTTCGGATTTTTTACAAGATTTACCGTCGTGGCCTACTTCTGCACAACGAGGGCAGGTAACAGTACCACGACAAGTAGTGTTGGTATGACCATATCGTTGACATTTCAAACAACGGAGAGGATTTGGAATATAAGGCTGGACAGGACAGCTTAGGTAGGCTGCTTTAATTCTAGTAGGTAAATTAGGACTATTGAAAGTCAGAATGATGTGCTTTGTGGGAAGCACTTTCTCATTCCGACGAATTGTTATACGGCGTACATCGATGACATTTTGGTCTTTTAAATTTTCTAAAAGTTCATCTTTTGTAGACAGTAAAAGGTCAGGTTCCGATATTACACCACGGCAAGTATTCAGAGTTTGATGCGCTGTAACAGAAACATAGAAAGGTCCTATTGTATTAGCATTTGAATGAAGCTGAGATTGGCTGGCTGAAGAGACCTCAACAAGCAAATCTCCAGAATGCAGTTTTTTAAGTGAACAGTTGTCACCAAATACAGAATGAAATGTTTTTGCAATAAGAAAAGGTGAAGTTCTCTTAAAAGAACTATCAGAGAGGCTATCAGTGCGTTTAATTACAAAAAAACGAGTGAATGAAAAAATCGGTTCATTTTGCTGCTCTCCACATGGGAGAGAGTTAGGAGAAAATGAGTTTTTTCCATCCATGTTAGAAAAAAATAATGATTCAGACCCCGGCCGCACCACCCACTACCGAGCCCAACAAGGGGATACACAATTGCGCACCAGTGCTAACCAGGGCCCATACGGTCACAAGACATTCCTATGCCAGTCTCCACCCTTAACAAGATGGCTAGTAAATGCTCGCTCACTTGATCCCCAGCCATGACAAGTCAGTTGACCAGCCGATTGATGCATACGGGACCAATATGCACCTCCCGTCTACCTGAAGCAGAGGCCAAAGCAGTGTGTTGGTTTCCCTCAACTGCCAGGATCCCCCTTTCCAGGGACACGGGACGCCACGCACGGCAAACACGTGGGTGGTTTACAATTCCCCATGAGTCGATATACAGGATAATATCGGCTCATGCAGAATTGCCCTCACCTCCTAAGAGGAAACCACAATGAGAGTGAAACAAAGAGGAAAGAAATGCAAGAGAAAAAAGAGGAAAAATAAAAGAGAAAGATCGCTCAGGAACCCGGGGTTGCGAAGCCCGTGAATACCTAAAGAAGGTATCCCCCTGGGGGGTTGGAGCAAAAGGCATTTTATATCAACACCATTATTCTCTGGCATTATGGCATGCAACAGATTTTATGAATTTCATAAATATATTCATTTTGTCAACAATGAAATTTATGATCAAAATAATCATCAGAAATTCTAAATTAAACCTAGAATACTAACCTGATTTTACTCACACACCCAGGAAATGCGGGTGCCAATATGCAGTGAACATGAACAGAAATTCTATATCACTTGTGGCAATATGCCAGTGTAATTTTCCTTATTATTTTTTCTTTTTTTTACACATTAAGTAAGCTTATTTTGCTGAATTATATTACAAGGATATGTTTGAATGAATGAATAATATGATGAATAATTTTCTGAATAAAATTTAAATGTATGAGTATATATAAGAATTATTTTTTAAATATGCGTTAAATATATTTTAGATATCCAGTGAGTAAATTTTACGCATGGTTAGTATTTAAGTACTAAATATAAACGTTAGTATTCTAGTGTTAAGGAAGACCAGGAGAGATCGCGCACAAAGAGTTTCGATGGGAAGGAGTAGGGTGCCCGCGGAGCGGCTCCAGGTAGTTGTATACAGCAGCATTAGTGCAGTGTCTACATTAATGTGCACATTGATTGTTCCGAGCATCTTAAATAAAGCATTGCTATTTTGTTTTGTTTTTAAAAAGTAAGTGTTTGAATTTTCATCACTGTTCATCAGAATTTTTATGGAATGTCAGAAGTACAAAATATTTTTAACTTAAGCGATTTCTTATAAGATACTAACCTAGACTAAGGGTGCGAACACCAACAATTCATTTTAGAAGTGGTCATGTTTAAATAAAAGGCTACACAACCTCTCCTACCAAAATAGGAGAGTTAGCGCATTTGCTACTTAGGAGAGAACACGCATTTCCTCATAAGTTTCAGTGCTAGGAGAGATTACGCAGCCAATTGGTAAATTTGCATGAATTGCAAATTACGTGTAAAACATATGAATGAATCAATTTTGGAAAAACACATAATTATCGAAACTAAATTTGGTGACAAATTAATTTGCAAAAAAATACTTTTGCAGATGAAAATTTTGTTAATAAATTAATAATACAGTTATTAAAGTTTATGTAATTTTTTTGTTATTAAATTAATAATATATTTGTTAATAAATTAATTAAATATTTATATATATATTTTTTTAATTTATGAACAATTATTTTGATAATAAATTAATTTTGTTAAATAAAATAAATTTTCTAATAACACCTACAATGCTTTGGAAGAGCTTTCACCCATTCTAAGTAGTTTAATGCCATCGAAATCAAAAAGGAAACAGAGTGCAACTAATGTTACTGATTCACAAAATGTACGATATGTCGATTAAGTGTAATTATTATTGTTAACAATTAAATTTTAGTTATTATTAATAACAATCTCGTCTACCTATGTGCGCAATCTTACCAACCCTGTAAGGAGAGATTGCGTATAATAGTTTTCTTGGTTTTATTACTGCTGTTCTATTAAATTAGAGCATAACAGCAAAATAACAATGGAAATGCATTAAAAACTGTCAGAATATGACAGCCTGTTTTCCTTGATACTTATACACCCTGAAATGGTACTTACCTTTATTCCATTGGTTTTCCTTATTTCCATTCTAATACAACTACGTCACAATAACCAAGTTTTCTTTTGGTTATTTTTTCATTTATTTATTTTTCAAACTTTCATTTACGCATCGTTCATCATTTATTTCGTTACAATCGTTTTTCAAAGATCGTCTGTTTATTTCTCCAACGGCTCCGATCTCCGTACGTACCGATGTGACGTCACGCCTTTTCCCGATCGCTGATCTTTGCACCGTGTCGGAAGATACGATTTTTCGCCCTTTGGTTTTGCCGTAAGGCAGGAGGCGTTTTTCTCAACTCCGCCGGAACGTGAGGGAATGTTTTGATCGTAAGAGGGCGTGTTGGAAGCAGAGGATATATGCCGATGATTTTGAAGTTGTGAGGGTTTGCTTTTTGAGAGCTTGTTTTTTGGAGAGCCTGTCTTTTGGAGAGCTTGTCTTTCGAGAGCTGGTCGTATTTTAGTTTGAAATTGTGTGGGTGCTTCTTGCTGTAGCGTTTTGAAGAATGCTGGTCATGTTATTTTTAAACAGCTTGAAATGTTGATTTTAAAAGGAGCATGTGTTAGTTTGAAAAAGCTTGTGTTTGATTTTAAATAGTTTTTCCGTAGCATGTTCATAAACGATGTTCGTTTTTAAACAACTTAAGGAATGAAAAAAACTTTGCTTTTGTTGGAAGCCTGATATTTGTTGAGTCTCTGGAAACTTATTCTTTTTTAAAATGTTCCAAGTGGACTTGGTTCTTCATTATTGCATATATTTGAAAACATCGTTATTGGCATTGAAAAATTATTATTGTGTTGCCAACATGGAAAGTATACCAGTGTGCCGTATTCAGCCTAAAGTTAAACCGTGAGTTCTTTTTATTTTTGTTGTATGTGAATATTGAGAACTGTTCAACCATTTAATTCATACTGTTTACTGCCATTTGTCACTAACTTATTTCATCATTATTTATTTTTATTATATTGTTTGATAATTATTTAAGTCATGTTTTTCGTTAAATAAACGTTAGTTTTATTTCAAACCTAAATGCATCTTTACTTGTTTTACACTTTTACATTTTTCTCAGTCACTATCCTGCCATGGTTACCTACAACACTTAAAGTTAAAATATATTCCACACTCTGCTAAAATTTTAGTAATTCTAGACCGGTCCTGTTTCCGGACCGAGAACAAAAACTAGTTGGATGTGCCAATCTCAAAACACTCTTCTATCTTATACATCTTAATATTTCAAAAACTAGTTACACATGTTAATATTTCAATATTATTAGTTCATTAGACTATACCAACTTTGATTTTCATCTTAAATTCCTGCATCAGTCAATTAAATGAACTAAAAACGAGTTAATCTATATCATGATATTCGTTAAAATTAATAGTTTTTCCTTATTCTGCTGTTATCAGATGTTTGTGAATAGCCGGCTTAGCAGGAAGTGAGTTCCCGCCTTTGCATGAGCCGCCGATGGACAATAGAACTACGAAAAATCAAGAAAAGTATACAAAAATCGCCGTCACAGAGCCCCATTTCGCGCGATATTTCCAAATTCAAGGAGGACCTGTTGGCCAAAGCCAAAAACATGCACAAAAAATTTGGTTCAATTGTATGCATATTTTATACAATTCTCGATTGTACAATAAAGAAAATGGTACAGACATCGTAATTATAGCGCACCCTTCCAGCGGAATTTTTCCAAATTCAGGGAGGACCTTCATGACATGAACAAAAAGCAACAAAAAATTTGGCTCAATTCTCTGCATAATTCATACACTTTTCAATGGTATAATATTCAAAATGGCACGAAAATCGCTATTACAGCGCCCCCTACCCGCAATTTTTTTCCAAATTAAGGAAGGACCTGCTTGCCATAGCCAAAAACTTAAAATAAAAATTTGGTTCAATTCTATGCATAACTTCATACACTTTTGGATAGTACAATATTCAAAATCGCACTAAAAAAACGCTGTGACAGCGCCCCCTACCGGCGAATTTTTTCCAAATTCAGGGAAGACCTACCTGCCATATCCAAAAACTTAAAATAAAAATTTGGTTCAATTCTATGCATAACTTCATATACTTTTGGATGGTACAATATTCAAAATCGCTATATCAGCGCCCCCTACCGGCGAATTTTTTCCAAATTCAATGAGGATCTGCTTGCCATAGCCAAAAACTTAACATAAAAATTTCGTTCAATTCTATGCATAACTTCATACACTTTTTGATGGTACAATGGCGACAGACACACGGGCAGACAGACATTTTCTATAAACATGTTTTTTGGGATCTCTGACCCCTAAAACATGTAAATCCGTCGAAAACCGGAAGTAAAAAAAAAATTTCGATTACAATACTTTCTTCTATTGAAGATAGAAGAAAGTAAAAATGAAGTGAAAATTATTCATGCATAGTTTAGCAAAAAATTAATATTTAGATTTTTTATTATTATTGTTTTGAAATGTGCGCAGAGCTTTACCTTAAACAAGATTTGGCCAGTATTAGAGCATGCAAATAGTTACTTTCAACGATTCATGACTCCACAACGTGAAATATTTTTAAATGAAAGATTGACGCTTTTAAAGGTCATTTGTCGTGGCAACAGTATATCCCCACAAAAAGGTCACGTTATGGAATAAAATCGTATATGCTGTGTGAGTCAAGCTCTAGTTATATAGTCACAAAATATAAATACCAGGAAAGATACTATATTTAATCTGCAATACAAAGGTTTACCACAGTCCATACAAGTCGTAATGTCACTTATAAAACCTTTATTAAAAAGGGATACTGTCTAATAACGGATAAATTTAATTTCCCCACAATTGACAAACAGATACATATGGGACAGTGAAACAGAATCTGAAGAAATGCCACCAGAGCTCATGACTATAAAAATAGAAAGGAGACAAGCAACTACTTTTGCATACAAACACAATGGCTGATATAATATACCTACTTTGGGCCACTATTTCCTGGTTCCACTCACATTTCCATTATTAAAAAATATATGTGATTTTTCAACGTTGAAATGGAGTTGTAAACAATTAACGTGAAACAATGAAGCAAACTGTATGGTTTTAAAGAGGAATTCTTCTTTTTAACTATTTTTAAAGTTTTGGAACAAAGTAGCCCCTACCAGGGGCTTCTTTGGTCCCATTCACTTAGTTTCATATAAAATGAATACATTTCATATGTAAATGAATCCACAAACGAACTTTTTAACATTTAAACACAATAAACCAATTGTTAATATTAAAGAAACGGGAAGCAGTTTTCGTCATGTTATCCTCAGCAACTGGAACAAAAACTATTAATGTAACATGTTGCTACACTAACATTTGAAAAAAATGTGACTTAAAACAGATTTTAAGAGATTTGGTTGTATAAAAGGCATTCCTAAGTAATTGGGGCTATTTTCTGACCAAAAAAAGCCTGGCACAAAGTTGCCCCAAAATACTTGTTTTCATGTTAGCTTTATGAAAATGTAAACATTTCCTGTCAAAATAAAAAGTTAAAGGAATAATTATGTTCACACATGGGTTACAGGTTACTAAAGGTAATATTTTGACATTTATCTTATTTGTAGCTCTAATCCAGATTGTTTCACTATAGAAAGTTTGGAGAGTTAAAATTTACACACGAAAACAGCTGTTTAAAAACAGTGTTGCCACTAAAAAGAATAAATTACCCCCAAAAAATTCAAATATCCTATAGTAGGGTATAAAATATTTTTCAAGGGCAAAAACTCCAAATTTCCTTGTATTGCTTGTTCAGCAGAAAGAATAAAATTTTTACAAGAAGAAAGTATTGGTTTCATGAAAATTTTCGAATTCCAGTATTCGACGGATTTACACGTTTTATGGGTCAGATATTCCAAAAAACATGTTTTTACAAAATGTCTGTCTGTGAGTGTGTGTCTGTCTGTATGTGACACAAATTTTGTGTGTGCTCATCTCAAGAACTAATGCACGGAATTTAATAAAAATTTATATTCAGGTAGTCCCTGATATAGATTGGTGCTGGTTAGTTTTTGGTGTAAATCGCGCTGCAGGTGGCACTGCTATGTAGCATTTTAAAGGATTTCCGCAAAAGCTCTGTCTCAAGAACTAATGCACGGATTTTTATAAAACTTCAGATTCCGTTAGTCCTTGTCATGAATGGATGCTGTTTACGTTCTAGTGTAAATCGCCCAACAGGTGGCGCTGCTATGCTGCATTTTGCAGGAATTACACTATTTTCGCAGTATTTCGAGATAGAGCTCTCAAGAACTAATGCACACATTTTCATCAAACTTCGGATTTAGTTAGTCCTTCATATGAAATGATACTGACTACGTGCTGGTGTAAATCGCGCAATATGTGGCGCTGCTGTGCTGCATTTTGAACAATTTCTTCAATAGCTCTATCTCAAGAACTAATGCACGAATTTTCATCAAACTTCAGATTTAAGTATAACTTGATTAATATTGCTGCTGATTATATGTTGCTGTAAATCGCTCAACAGGTGGCGCTTCTATGCTGCGTTTGTCATGATTTGCGCAATACCTCTATCTCAAGAACTAATGCACGAATTTTCCTCAAACTTCATATTCAGTTAGACATTGACATAAGTTGGTGATAATTAGATTCTGGTGTAAATAATCCAATAGGTGGCGCTGCTATGCTGCATTTTGCTTGATTTACATAATTTCAGTGACAGTCATACCTCGAGAACTAACGCACGGAATTTTATATTTTTAGAATTCTCATGATGAACACAGATTGCCATTTAATTTGGTACTGAGAAAGTGAATTTTGAAGTATTGACATGTATGAGATAGAAGAAAGTTTTGTGATGGCCACAACATACTAGTTTTTTGTGAGACGGACCAAAGTAACAGGACCGAAGTAGCCCTGGTTGACGATATCGCAACAAAGTAGTAAAAAATTCAACTGTGATAATTGATTATAATAAAAGTATGGGAGGTGTAGATATTGTAGATCAATATCTTTATAATTATTCAAATGAAGGAAAAGGGGGGAAAAGTATTATAGAAAAATATTTTTTCACCTTTTAGATCAAATGATATTAAATGTTTTCATTATTTACAAAAAGGAAGGTGAAACAAAATCTCATTTGATGTTTCGATTGGAGTTGGTAGAGTCTCTTATTGAAAAATATCACTCATCCAAAAATGTTCCAAATAGAGGAAGTCCCAGATCAGAAGACAACTCCAAACATTTGAGAGACTCCACTTTCTAAAACAAGTACCTGCTTATATGAAGAAACAACCATCTACAGAATGCAGAGTATGTTGTTCTAAAAGGGATGCAAATCATAAGCATATTCGAAGAGAAACTTGATATTTTTGTGCTGATTATGATGTTGGACTTAGTATTGCATGTTTCGAAATATATCACACTGAAAAAAATTATTGATAATCAAAATTTAATGTATATATGTTATTTCAAATATTATTTCTCAAAATTTGTGTAATGATGATAAATAAAGATCTAAGATGTGAAAAATAAAGGTCTTATTTGCAATAACACTAGAACGCCCAGAAATTTTACTCAAGTTTCATAAAAATATTTGACGCCAGAATTTTTATTTAAAATTATTTGACTAATTTATTTAACGTAAATCTTCGTGTTTTAAATTTAACTTATTTTATGAAAGATATTCTGGTACCAGTTGACATTTAATCATGTTGCCGGAGTCCGAATGACTCCTTCCGGGCATAGTCTTTTACTTCGGGAGGATGCACCCATGTGTCCACATTGTCATTTTGATTACCTGACCATTCACCATGTTTTAACTGACTGTCCGGGCCTCCGGCACTTATATAGAATGTATTTTAACACTGTTATAATTTAAGATAGTTATATAATTTAATACCTTTTAGGTTAAATATATATACAAATTAACATAAAAACATTACTTTACCAGATGCCATGATACGCATGTTTGATATACAGAGATACGATCTGCCGGTATAGCGTCTAGGTTAAACTTACAGTTACCACATATAAAGTTAGCTGTCGCCAATATAATTAATAATACAAAAATATATTACAGTACTTTCCCTTAAAAAGTTTGAATGTCCAGATATTTAAGTCCAGACGAAGAGGTTTCTTATGAGTGCGCCCCCCAGGGGGATACCTCCTTTAGGTATTCGCGGGCTTCGCAACCCCGGGTTCCTGAGCGATCTTTCTCTTTTCTTTTTCCTCTTATTCCTTTTGTCTTTCTTTCCCCTTAGTTTCACTCTCATTGTGGTTTCCTCTTTGGAGGTGAGAGTAATTCTGCATGAGCCGATATCATCCTGTATATCGACTCATGGGGAATTGTAAACCACCCACGTGTTTGCCGTGCGTGGCGACCCGTGTCCCTGGAAAGGGGGATGATGGCAGTTGAGGGAAACCAACACACTGCTTTGGCCTCTGCTTCAGGTAGACGGGATGTGCATATTGGTCCCGTATGGATCAATCGGCTGGTCAGCTGACTTGTCACTGGCTGGGGATTAAGCGAGCAAGTACTTACTAGCCATCTCGTTAAGGGTGGAGACTGGCATAGGAGTGTCTTGAGACCATATGGGCCCTGGTTAGCACTGGTGCACGAAGGTGCATCCCCTTGTTGGGCTCGGTAGTGGGTGGTGCGGACGGGGTCTGAATTGAATTTTTATCCCAATATGGATGGAAATACTTCACTTCCTTCAAATCCTCTCTCGTGTGGAGAGCAACAAACTGTACAGAGCAATCTTTTCACTCGCATCTTTGTAATCAAACGTACTGACAGCCTGACCGATAGTTCATTTAAGAAAACTTCACCTTTCCTTATTGCAAAAACATTTCAGTCTGTTTTCGGTGATGGTCATAATCTCAAAAAACTGCAGTCTGTGGATTTATTGGTTGAAGTTACTTCAGCCAGCCAATCTGAATTTCTATCAAATTGTAATACAATAGGTCCATTCTCTGTTTCTGTTAAAGCACATCAAACCCTAAATACATGCCGTGGTGTAATATCCGAACCAGATCTTTTATTTTCTACCAAGGATGAACTTTTACAAAATTTAAATCTTCAAAATGTCATAGATGAACGACGTATTAGACTCCGTCGGAATGCACAAGTGCTTCCCACAAAGCACATCATTCTGACTTTCAATAGCCCTACCTTACCAAAAAGAATTAAAGCTGGTTACCTTAATTGTCCTCTCCGTCCCTACCTTCCTAATCCTCTACATTGCTTTAATTGCCAGCGTTATGGCACACTACTACTAACTGTCGGGGTTCCATTATCTGTGCATGTTGTGCAGAAGTTGACCACGACAATAAATCATGTGAAAATCCTGAACACTGCATAAATTACAAGGGTAATCATACTGCATACTCCTGTTCTTGTCTTACCTGGATACGTGAAAAAGAAATCATTTCTTTTAAAGTAACTCAAAATCTCTCCTATCCTGAAGCCCGTAAAGTTGTTGAATCCAGGACTCCGTCAGTCGGAGTCTCCTACTCTAGTCTACTCAAACAACAACCAAAATCTGCAAGGCACATAAGCACCCAGATCGAACCTTCCGTTCCAGTAAATAACTCACCTGTGACAGTACCACTCAGCACCAAAGATAAAAACTCATGTCTGCTGTGGTTCTATATGTTATGCAACCCCATTATTAGAACGTTGGCTACCATCCTCAGAACCTGTCACTATAGTATATCAAACTAGTCAGTCACAAAAACCTGCAGTTCAATCCAAAAAGTCATCCGACCCAGTTCAATCCAAAAAGTCATCCGATCCAGTTCAATCCAAAAGTCATCAGACCCAGTTCAATCCAAAAGTCATCAGACCCAGTTCAATCCAAAAAGTCATCAGACCCAGTTCAATCCAAAAAGTCATCAGACCCAGTTCAATCCAAAAAGTCATCAGACCCAGTTCAATCCAAAGTCATCCGAACCAGTACAATCCAAAAAGTCATCAGACCCAGTTCAATCCAAAAAGTCATCAGACCCAGTTCAATCCAAAAAGTCATCCGAACCAGTTCAATCCAAAAAGTCATCCGAACCAGTTCAATCCAAAGTCATCCGAACCAGTACAATCCAAAAAGTCATCTGAACTCCAGAGTGATACTAACCGGTCGATTCTCCACCAACCTTTAACTCGCGGTTCAACTCTCAGTTGAGAAACCTCCCGTTGACAAATCTAACCGCCGGTTAATATTTCGAATTCATCGATAACTTTCAAGCCACGATTAGTCGACCTGAGCTAGTCAACTCTCGCTTGAAATCTGCGTAGTTGATTGGCCAAAGGATGGTTGGTTGGTTGTATTGAGTTTTATGGCGCAAAATCCCCAACGGGACATGCTGCGCCAAACAAAGGCGAAAACAAAAAGAAGTGAGTAAACAAATGACACCGAGAAAAAAAAATATGAGTTGAAATAGAAAAGCCATCTGGATGGGGCAACCCATCCAGATGTAGTCATTAAACAAGGGTAGAAATCAATGTAAAAAAGAAATCCAGTAAAACCAAGTAAACAAGTTATCTGGATGGGCCCTCCATCCAGATGTCGATAAGAAAGTCCCACACATGAAGCCTATAAAAGAACTATATCTCAAAATAAAAACCAATGCGTTTTAAAAAAGTAAAGAGTGCCCCATGAGGTGTTTCCCCAATGAGGTTTGTCAAGATTGGTGATGATGTGCTAAAATAAAATCTATATAAGTGCCGGAGGACCGGACAGTCAGTTAAAACATGATGAATGGTCAGATAATCATAATGACAATGTGGACACATGGGTGCATCCTCCCGAAGTAATAGATGTTTATGAGTAATTCTTGAATGTCCAATTCTCAGACGAGTCAGAATAACATCAGATTTTCTTGGATAAATCGGAAGCCAGGTTATGATTGTTGGTTTAATACGATGCAGTTTATTATTGTTTTCTAAATCCCAACTCTCTTGCCAGTTATTCTGAATAAAGTGATTTATAAGTAGTTTAACGTCTGAGAAAGGAACTTTATGGTGTAATGGATTAAGAGCACGTTTTGCCGCCTCATCTGCTTTCTCATTACCAGGAATACCCATGTGTCCAGGTACCCAGCAAAATAAAATATTATAGCCGCGTCTTGTCAATTTATTATAAAAATCTAAGATGGATGAGACAAAAGGATGTTTTTTAAAAGATTTTATTGCGTCAATAGAGCTATTTGAGTCAGTATAAATGATGAAGGATGTGTTATGGTGATGAGAAATGTGCAACATGGCTCTCTCTATCGCGATCAGTTCAGCTGTAAACACAGAAGTAGACGAATGCAGCCGGTAGCTGAGACATGTGTTTTCACAAAAAAAACCGCAACCAACAATATCTCCCATTTTGGAACCGTCTGTATAAATGTCAGTGTAACTATTGAAATTTAATCTATGTGCAGCAAATAGTTGTTGGATAATAATTGGAGCCAAATTATTTTTATCATATCCTTTAAAAGGGTGGAGAGAAGTAATATTAAGAGGTTTCCAAGGAGGTAGCACATGTGAATGACATGAGCTCACCTCTATATTACTCAGAGGGCTATTGTCAATAACGTTTCTTATTCTTAAACCAAAAGATGGGATGCAAGATGGGCGATGCTGATAAAGCATGGCATTGTCAGTATTTAACAAGTGGGAATGAAGTGGATGACCATGATGCGAAAGGAGACGGTAATACAGAATCAATGAGAGTTTTTCACGAATCTGATAGAGTGACGGTTCATTACAATCTACATACAAGCTTAAAACTGGTGATGTACGAAATGCACCAGAGCAAACACGAAGTGCACTATGGTGCACAGTGTCAAGTTTATTAAGAACAGAATTACGTGCTGAACCGTAGACCTGGCAGGCATAGTCAATTTTTGAACGGATTACAGAACGATAAATTTTGAGGAGAGATGTACGGTCTGCTCCCCATGAAGTATTTGAAAGCACTTTAAGTGAATTAAGCGATTTTTCACATTTTGTCCTTAGTTGTAAAACATGTGGTAAAAAAGTCAGTTTGTTATCAAAATAAACGCCTAAATAACGAACGTTGTCTACAACGGGGATTTGAGAAGAGCCAATAAAGATTTCGGGATCTGGATGCAGACCCCTACATCTACAGAAATGCACACAGGAAGTTTTGTCATGGGAAATAATAAATCCATTTTTATTTGTCCAGTTAAGAATATTTTTGATTGCAATTTGCAGTTGTCTCTCAATAAAACGCATGTCCTGTCCCATACACATAATTCTGAAGTCATCAACGTATAAATCTCCCTTCACAGAAGGTGGTAGTTGATTCAGGATGTTATTTATTTTTATTGCAAAGAGGGTGACACTCAGGACACTGCCCTGAGGTACACCCTCTTCTTGTTCATAAAACCTAGATAAAATTCCACCAATCCGAACTTGAAAAAGTCGAATTGCGAGGAAGTTTTTGATAAAAATTGGAAGGTTCCCACGAAAGAGCAAGTTAAAAAGGTCACGAAGGATTCCATAACGCCAGGTTCTGTCATAAGCTTTCGCCATATCAAAAAATATGGACACCAAATGGTTGCGTGTTAAAAAGGCTGTCCGGATGTGATCTTCCAAATGAATCAAATTATCGATAGTAGACCTACCATGTCGAAATCCACTTTGAAAAGCGGCAAGGCAATTGTTGGTTTCTAAAACATGTACAAGGCGGCAGTTGACCATTTTTTCAAGCAATTTGCAAAGACTGCTAGTAAGTGCGATCGGCCTGTAATTATTTGGATTGGTAGCATCTTTTCCTGGCTTAGGAAAAGGAATAACGATAGCCCTGCACCAAGCATTGGGAAAAAGCTGTTCTGTCCAAATCCTGTTATAAAAAGAAAGCAGATTGTTAAGTGAAGTATGTGAGAGATGTTTGAGCATGATGTAAGTGATGCCATCATGACCTGGAGCAGATAAGTGACTGTCTTGTAAACAATTTAAAAGCTCTGAAATAATAAATGGCTGATTGTATGAAAATGAGTTATGACTATTAAAATTAATTCTGGTCATTTCAGTCTGTCTTTTGTAAGATAAAAAAGGCTCCGGATATGCGTCTGATTTAGAAATAGATGCTAGGGTACTACCTATTGTCTCAGCAATGTTCTTAGGAGAAGTGATGGTGTGACCGTTATGTTTTAAAATAGAAATATGATTTTCAGAGTAAAGGCCCATACATTTTTTTACTTTTACCCAGAGTTCTTTGCTTGAAGTATTGGAGTTTATGCTCGATACATAATTAATCCAGGACTCCCGTTGGCTTTTGCGTCGCACTCGTCTAGCTTCTGCCTTTGCTTTTTTAAATGCTATATAGTTAATATTATTTGGGTATCTCCGAAAGAGACCCCAAGCCCTCTGTTGTTTTTTCTTTGCACTTTGGCAATCGCTATTCCACCATGGTTTTCTGTTTTTATGGTTAGATGATGTTTTTGGAATGCTGGAATCAGCAGCATTGATAATACATTGAGTTATATTATCAAGTGCATTGTCAATATTCCCCGCAATCATGTTAGTGGTGATGTTTGCAAGTGATGTAAAAGATGGCCAGTTGGCTCTGTCATATATGTAATGTTTTGAATAGTTATTACAATCCGTAACAGGAGTAGTCAGTGTAATAAAAGTGGGAAAGTGGTCACTGCCATGTAGGTCACTTGAGACCCAGAAGTTCCAGAAAGGATAAAGATATGGTGAGCAAATTGCAAGATCTATTGCATGGAAAGTACGAGTCGGCTCGTGAAAATAAGTGTGATCACCATTATTGAGCAGACATAAGCCGTTGTCAGATATAAGTTTTTCAATAGTATCACCACGGAGATTAGAATCACGGTTGCCCCAGAGTTGGCTGTGTGCATTAAAATCTCCAACAATGACATATGGAGCAGGGAGTTGGAGAAGGAGATTATCAAGATGTGATGACTGAATAGTTTGGTTAGGAGGTAAATAAATTGTACATATTGTTATGAGTTGTTTTATATGTACACGGACTGCAACAGCTTGTAAGTTTGTGTTTAAATTAATATGAGTATGGGGTAAATTGCGAAGGATGAAAAGAGCCACTCCACCAGTGGCCCTTTCATTTCCAGTAAAATCTTTACGGTAGCTAGCAAAATTACGTAATTTTGCATTGTCATTGGGTTTTAAATGGGTTTCCTGAAGTGCTAAACATAATGGATTATGGTCAGAGAGAATATTACGGATCTCGTCATGTTTATTATGATATCCACGGCAGTTCCACGAAATAATATTAGTCATTTTTTTTCCTTATATAAAACTAACTGCGTTATATTACTCGGAGACAGTGGACATACTATCCCCATCGTTAAAGTTTTCATCCGGTTCTGGGAGAAGAGCTAAAGCATCATCCTCGTCCATTTTATCATGTTGTTTTGTATGGGTTTGATTTTGGGAAGTTTTACTTTTTTTCTTTTTGGTAGTATTATCAGATGAGACACTGGATTTAACTATTGGTAGTTTATGTTTTTCTGCATCAGTTCTATGGCCCGGTTTTAAAGGTGTTGGTTTAGTGATATTTTGAGAGCCTCTTTTATGGAGTGGAAGTTTCGAAAAATTAGGTTGTGCTGACTTAGAAGAGACAGTTTCTGGTTGCGGTGATTTAGGAGGAACAGTATTCGATGGCTTAGAAGAAACCGATTTCGGTGGCTTAGGAAGAACAGATTGTGTTGAACTATTTACCTTACCAGTATTATTAGACAGGTTAATTCCCTTTTGTTTTGGTTGGCAATTATTTTCAGTAGGGAATTCTGTTTGGGTTCCAATACTTTGATAAGTTTTATTCACAGTTTTAGTTAAGGCAGCAGCATATGAAAGACCGACTTTAGGTACCCTGGATTCAATTATTTTCCTTGCTTCAGGGTACGACATATTTTCTTTTGTGCGTATTGTCTGTATTTCTTTTTCCATTTTCCATTGTTCACAGGATTTAGAATAGGATGGGTGTTCTTTTTTACAATTTACGCAATGAGGCAGTGCCTTACAGTCAGTACTTTCATGGCCAACTGTACTGCACCGGCCACATGTGATTTTACCACGGCAATTTGTTTTGGAATGTCCAAAACGTTGACATTGAAAGCAGCGTAGAGGATTTGGGATGTACGGTCTAACAGAACATGATAGATATCCTGCTTTTATTGACTTGGGTAAGTTGGGTGAGTTAAACGTGAGTATAATGTGCTTGGTGGGTATTTGTACTTGATTTGCTGGTATTTGTTCGTCTCGGCGGAAGAATTTTATTCGTCTGGCTGCAATAACATTTTGTTCTTTTAAATTATCTACTATTTCTGATTCTGTAACATGCAAGAGGTCGGGTTCAGAAATAACTCCACGAGATGTATTGAGTGTTCTATGCGGGCTTACAGAGATGGGGATATTAGCAAAATGTGTACATTTCATTAAGTTTGTGGCTTGTTTGCTATTGATTACTTCAATAAGAAGTTCACCAGATCTTATTTTTTTTATTGTTTTAGGTTCACCCATCAGTCCTTGGATAGATTTGTGGATCAAAAAGGGAGAGGTCTTGTCAAAACTGCCTTCTTGTCTTTTGATAACAAAGAATCTTTCAGTACATGAATTGGTATTTGAGGCAATATCATCATCTTTATCATCACACAATTTATTTTGGTTTGCATTCTCTCCACATGGGAGAGGATTTAAAGGAATTAAAGTTTTTCCATCCATATTGAAATAAAAAAAACAATTCAGACCCCGGTCGCACCACCCACCACCGAGCCCAACAAGGGGATGCACATTCGTGCACCAGGGCCCATACGGTCACAAGACACTCCTATGCCAGTCTCCACCCTTAACGAGATGGCTAGTAAGTACTCGCTCGCTTGATCCCCAGCCAGTGACAAGTCAGCTGACCAGCCGATTGATGCATACGGGACCAATATGCACCTCCCGTCTACCTGAAGCAGGGGCCAAAGCAGCGTGTTGGTTTCCCTCAACTGCCAGGATCCCCCTTTCCAGGGACACGGGTCGCCACGTACGGCAAACACGTGGGTGGTTTACAATTCTCCATGAGTCGATATACAGCATGATATCGGCTCATACAGAATTGCCCTCACCTCCGAAGAGGAAACCACAATGAGAGTGAAACAAAGAGGAAAGAAAGACAAGAGAAAAGAGGAAAAGGAAAAGAGAAAGATCGCTCAGGTGCCCGGGGTTGCGAAGCCCGTGAATACCTAAAGAAGGTATCCCCCTGGGGGGGATTGGCCAAAGGAATCACATGACCTAGCACTCCTCTCTGCGAGTTCTGTCCTTCCTTGACACCATCTTAATCTGTTTCTTTTCAATAACGAAACTAAAGGCAGTATTGAAATTGGAAATGCATATACTTATCATGTTTAATTTTTAAATAAAAAACTCTTATAAGTAAATGTGCAATTACCATTTTGATTTCATGATTTTGTTCTTTTACAGAACAAAAGTTTCAATAAAATTCTTAACAATAAAATTCTTAAAAAACAGTTGATTAAAAAATATCTTGATTAAAAAAATCATTTTCTTTAATGTAGGTTTATTAAACAATTATCTGATCAAACTAGTAGTATTAAGTAGAATAAAAGTAAATAATGCAATAGGTTTATTTATTTATTTTTTACAATGAATATTAGATGTGAAGATATTTTCATATAATTATTTCTAATGCATATATATATTTTATTTAACAAATGTCTGTACAGATTCAATTAAAATATCTTGGATAAAATAGCATGCCGGTAGCAAAAAAAAAAAAAAAAAAAAAAAAAAAAAAAAAAAAAAAAAAGACGAGGCCTTCGAAAATCCTGTGTTGATTATTGCACATTTTTTTAGAGATCATGTTTAATAACTTTAGAAGAAGGCCGAGAACATGTATTAATATTCTTGATGTATTGCGAAATTGTATAAAAAAAAAAAAATCTTCTGAAAAAATGTTTCATTAAAACAAAAATCATTATTTCAAACTTACTAAGTATGTAATAAAACAAATAATTATTTATCTATTATGAACAATTGATCACATATACACAATTCGGTAGAAAATTCATGCTTTAAGCAACTATGAATGCGGGACTCAAATGGAAGAAAATTTGTTTTCTATTTTTTCATTATTATTAAAAAAGAGAGAGAGAAAGAAAGAGTTTTGAATCATATATTTTTACAAAATTGGTATTGAAAGTACATATTTCCATTTAGATTTGTTAGATGGTGCCACCACAAAATACTTTGTAAATCAATAAAATTTGAAGCTTTGTTTTCGACACACAAATTAGTATAATTTTGCATTCATAGAGCAAAAATATCCAAAAAAAAGGGGGAAAATGTAAGTGACACATTCTTTTATAATACCATCTTTAATAATTAATGGTTTGTTTAATTAGTAAATTCCAAAAAGCTTTGTTTTTAAAAAAGAAGCATCAGCACACAGTTTAAAACGACCGCCATCTTTCTTTCTACTAGGCATGCGCGGTTCACTAACCTACCTACCAGAGCTTGGTTGAGTTAGTCAACCCCAGGTTAGTATTTACCTCGAATTTCGTCAGGTTGGGTAAACAGAGAATTGGATTTCACATTCAAAGAAGAGTTAAGCTCCAAAACGCGAGGTTGAAGTTGACGGAGAATTACCGGGTAAGGCTGTTAAATCTAAAAAAACATCACAGAAACCTGATACTAGTCAAACAGTGAAACCAAGCAAAAAAATTTGCGTTCAAAAAGAGAGAAAAATAATCGGGGGCTCTTCACAGTGGAACACTGTGAAGAAAAAGAACAACTGGCTCCAAGATCCACCTGTCTCTAACTTAAAGGACCCGAAGCAGCTGCAGAACTATGTGGATGAGGCAATGGACTCTCAGTCGTATGAGTCAAGTGCCTACGTAGGATATACAGTTTGAGGAATTTTTACCCAATTAATTTTACATTGTTTGTTTCTCATGTGTTTTTTAAACTTGTGTTTATATAGTATTTGTACCTCTTTTTAAACTTTGTATTTTTTAACAGTTATTACTTTATAACTTCCACAGTTTTTAATTATAATACGCTTGCCTTTTAACTATGGACTTTTGAATCTTTTAGATGGTTGTAATTATACATCTTACTGTTTTCATTAATTTTTTTGTTTTTCTCATCTTTCTGTTAATCTTTTCTTACTCAAATTTTTGGGTTATTTATGTTTTTCCATTTTGACTTTGTCTTGGCACAGCATGTCCCTATAGGGACTTTGCGTCATAAAACCCCATACAACCAACCAACCAATCTTAGCAGTGCGACGAACATTCATATCAATTTTCTTTTCTAGTTCAATAGCTGGTATGCTTGTTATATCATCTGACGGTTTCTCTGCTTGTATGGTGGTTGGTGTTTTCTCGTTCCTTCCATTAGCATCTGTTTCAGAGATTTCAGGATTATCTGGGATGGCAGAAGTATTTCTCTCCACTGGGCGAGTTTCTGCTGGCGTTTCATCTGCATCAACGCTTTCCAGTATGTCAACATTACTGTCACAACTGTGGTTGACCAAATTATCGAGCTTTGTAGATTCTTGGTCATCTTTACTGTACCCATGACGAAGCTGATCAACATGTGCAAGATACATCTTGTCGTTGATGTTGACAACCCAAATTTTATTACTTTGTGGTTTGATTAAAGTTCCACTGTTCCATTCTTGGTTTTTATGGGAGCGAACCAAAACTGTTTCATCAGGCATAAAACGCCTATTACTAGTATGGCTTCTGTCATAATATTTTTTCTGAGAACACTGGTTTTGCTCAACACGAGCCTGAGTGCTGGGATGCACAAGTGCAAGTGGTGTGCGAATTGGTCTCGATAAAAACAATTCAGCAGGAGAAAGTCCAGTCGTAGAGTGAGGCATTGAGCGATAGCTAATAAGGAAACGAGAAATTTTTCTGCTCAGCGAGCTATGATCTGTAGCACCACTGTTCATTTTGCTTAATGCCTCTTTGAATGTCTGCACAGTTCTTTCGGCCAAACCGTTCGATTGTGGATGGTAGGTTGGAATGGGAGTATTTTTTATTCCGTTCGACTTCAGAAACCCTTCAAATTCTTCTGATACTTATTGAGGACCATTGTCAGATACTAACTCTAATGGCAATCCATATCGTGAAGAAATCTGCTGTAGAGCTTGAATGGTGTGTGGAGAAGTTGTGGAAGGCATTTGCATGACCTCTAACCATTTTGAGTGACTATCCACAAGTAGTAAGTAGTTCTTGTCTTTCTGTGCATAGTCAATATGCACTCTATCCCAAGTCCATGGTTGAAGTGGTGTACCAGGAGGAGAATGACTATTCTTCTGACAGGCAGGACAATGTTTTGCTACTTCTTCAATATCTTCGTCCAATTTTGGCCACCATATATGGCTACGAGCTATGGCTTTCATCTTCGAAATTCCTGAGTGGGTATCATGCAGCTGATCCGTCTCTTCCTGAATTTTTCTGGCATGATGACTCTCATTCCCCACAGAAGACAATTATTATCAACTGACAGTTGATCTTGATGGTTAAAAAATGGCTTAAGTGCTTCGTTGTCTATCTTCCATGGCCAACCATTTTGAACATACTTCAGAGCTCCTAAAACTGCATCATTACGAGTTGCTTTTGCAATTTCAATGCTGGTTACCAGTGATGGAACAGCTGCGCCAATTGCGCCAAATTGATAATGCTGCGCATTTCTGCGCCAAAACGATCATTTTTCAACAAAATTGCGCCCAACTGCACCAATTTGATAATAATTGTTGAGCCAAACTGACCATTTTCCACCCGCACTTAGCCAAAAGTTTGCGAAAAACATGCGAATTTGGTCAAAAGATCGCGAAAAACACGCGATGTTTGTCAAATGTTCACAAAAAAAAAAACGTTAATTTTAACAAGGGATCGCTAATTTCGTCAAAAAACGAACAAAATGCGGTCAAAAGATCGTGAAAAAAACGAGATTTCGTGAAAAGATCGCGAATAAAACGCAAATTTTGTCAGAAGATCGTGAAAAACACGCAAATTTTGTCGAAAGATCGAGAAAAACACGCGAATTTCGTCAAAAGATCGCGAAAAATGCGTGAATTTCGTCAAAAGATTGCGAAAACACGCGAATTTCGTCTAAGGATCGCGAGAAAAACGTGAATTTTGTCAAAGGATTGCTAATTTCGTCAAAAAAACGAACAAAATACTGTTAAAAGATCGTGAAAAACGCTAATTTATTTAAAAGATAGAGAAAAAACCGCAAATTTCATCGAAAGGTCTCAAATTTCGTCGAAAGATCCTGAAAAACACGAGATTTTCCTCAAAAGATCGCGAAAAAACGTGAATCTCATCAAAAGGTCGCGAATAACACGTGAATTTCGCCAAAGGATCGCGAAAAAAACCTGAATTTTGTCAAAGGCGACCTTTTGATGAAATTTGCGGTTTTTTCTCTTGTCTTTTAAATAAATTAGCGTTTTTTCTCAATCTTTTGACATTGTTTTGTCCGTTCTTTGACGAAATTAGCAATCCTTTGACGAAATCAAAATTTGCATGTTTTTCGTGATCTTTCGACAAAATTTGCGTTTTTTTTTTTTTTTTTCGCGATCTGACGAAATTTGCGTTTTGTTTGCGAGCTAATTTCGTCAAAAAGCGCACAAAACGCGGTCAAGAGATCGCGATAAAACACGATTTCGTTAAAAGATTGCGAAAAAACCCGCAAATTTCATCAAAAGGTCGCGAAAAATACGCGAATTTCGTCAAAGGATCACAATAAAAGACGTGAATTTTGCCAAAGGATAAGCAACTTCATCAAAAAACGAATAAAACACGGTAAAAAGATTGTGAAAAACGCGACTTTACTTAGAATATCGCGAAAAAAACCAGCAAATTTCATCAAAAAGTTTCAAATTTCGTCAAAAGATCGCAAAAAACATGAGATTTTCGTCAAAAGATTGCAAAAGATGTCAAAGGATCACCAAAAAACAGGTTATTTTGTCAAATGATAGCTAACTTCGTCAAAAAACGAACAAAACACGGTAAAAAGATTGTGAAAAAAACGCTACTATCGTTAAAATAACGCAGAAAAAAACGCAAATTTCATCAAAAAATCGCAAACCACGCGAATTTCGTCAAAAGATCGCGAAAAGCATGTGAATTCTGTCAAAGAATCGCGAAAAAAAAAATGTGAATTTTGTCAAAAATTCGCTAATTTCGTCAAAAAATGAACAAAACGGGGTCAAAAGACTGTAAGAAAAGTGCATTTCTTTAAACGATCACGGAAAAACCCGCAAATTTCATCAAAAAAAAGAACAAAACGGGGTTAAAAGACTATGAAAAAATGCGCATTTCATTAAACAATCACGAAAAAAACCCGCAAATTTCCTCAAAAGATTGCGAAAAAACGCGAATTTTGTGAACGAGTCACGGAAAAAAACGCGAATTTCGTTAAAGAATACCAAAATAATATTTTGATGCTCCAAAATAGTTATTTTCTGCTCAAAAAGGAGGAATTTTGCAACTCCAAAATGGTTATTTTCTGCTCCAAAGTGGCTTTTTGCTGCTCCAAAATAGTTATTTTCTGCTCCAAAATGGCTTTTTGCTGCTCCAAAATGAGGTGTGCTGTTCCATCAGTCTTCACAATACGAGATTTTAAATATTTCTGATGATGTTTCCATTTCAGATTAACAGGAGCACGTGATAAGGCATCAGCATTGCAGTGTTCTGAGCCTTTTTTTATGCTCAATGCTGTAGTTGAAAGAAGATAATAACACTGCCCATCTTTGAAGTCTAGCTGCTGCAATGGCAGGAACAGCTTTGTTAGGTGCAAAAATACTTATTAATGGTTGATGGTCTGTAACCAATATAAACTTTCTGCCAAAGAGATATTGCTGAAATTTCTTTATTCCATATATTATTGCTGCTGCTTCTTTCTCAATTTGTGAGTAATTTTGTTCAGCTTTGGAAAGAGTTCTTGATGCATAAGTAATTGGACGTTCATCATTATCAATGATGTGGGATAAAACAACACCAAGACCCACAGGCGAAGCATCACAGGATACTTTCAAAGGCAATTTGTTATCGTAGTACACTAAAACAGCATCTGATGTAAGGAGATTTTTACATTTCTGAAAAGTTTCTTCACATTCTGATGACCACATCCAAGGAGTGTCCTGATGGAGTAACTTGTAAAGGGGAGCAAGCAGCATGGCAGAATTATGTATAAATTTTGAATAATAATTCAAAAGACCCAAAAATGATTTTAGTTCAGTTACATTTGAAGGAGCATTTACTTTCTTAATGCATTGTACTTTCTCATCTGTAGGATGAATGCCCTCACTATCAATTGCATGGCCTAAAAATTCTACACTTTTCTGTAAAAAACTACATTTTGATAAATTGAGCTTAACATTGTACTCACTAAATCGCTGAAATACTTTTTCCAAAGTGATTAGGTGCTCTTCATATGTCGTACCGGTAATAAGGATATCATCTTGAAAACAAATCACTAATTCTATACCCTGAAGAATTTTTTCAATTGTTGACTGAAAAATTGCTGATGCACTGTTTATGCCATATAATAATTTTAAGGGGTGTACTAAACCAAGATGCGTATTCAGAGTAAGATACTCTTGGGAAGATTCATCTAATTCAATCTGTTGATAAGCATGACGCAAATCTAATTTTGAGAAGTACTGTCTACCGTTAAGAGTTGCAAACAAATCTTGCTGAGTTGGCAAAGGGTACTGATTTTGATCAATAAACTTGTTAACAGTAACTTTAAAGTCACCACACAACCGTACATCACCATTTTTCTTGGGAACAATCAATCACAAGTGGAGTTGCCCAACTGGAATGTTGCACAAAGTCCCAAACACCTCTCTGCTTGGAATTTAGAATTTCTTCAGCAACTTTATTCTTCAAAGAATATGGCACAGGACACTCTTTAAAGAACACAGGTTGGGTTTCATTTTTAATGAAGCCTATATATGTTTAATAGGTTCAGAACTTTCCTCAAAAAGTTTGCTATACTTGCTTGTCAATGCACTAATAGAATCAACTTTAGACACATCCTTAAGTATTTTATGCACAGAGAAAATTTTGTGCCAATTTAATTTAAATTTTCTGATCCAATCCTTTCCAAATAAGGATGGTCGGTCACCTTTTACTACAATAGCTTGTAAATCACACATTTGATTTTCATACGAAACACTAACAGACACTTCCCCAGCAATTGCAATGGGTTGTTGATCATAATCTTTGAGTGTAACTGGTATACTTTTAGGCACTATAAGTGGTAAATTATGTTTTAACTATGTTTCAGAAATTATACTAACATCTGCAGCAGTATCTAATTCCAAATCTAGTATTTTGTTGCATATTTCAACTTGAACAATATAGTTAGAATAATTATTTACTTTATTTACATTTATGGAAAATAGATTATACTCTTCAGAATTACTCTGCTCACAATTAGCTGATACTTTCTTAGCAGAAGGATTAGCACTTTTATCTTTTAATCTACACACAGGTGAAATACGGCCAATTTTGTGACAAAAATGACACTTAGCCGTTTTGTATTTACACTTATTTGCATCGTGTGATGCACCATAGCGATAGCATTTCTGAGTATTATTTTTAGAATTTTTATACGACTTACTTTAAACTTTATTCACTTTGTTGACATTTGAAAGAACAGGTACTGCCACTTTCATGTTACTGGCACCTTGCTCCGCTAATTCCATTGCCAAGGCGATTTCACAAGCCTCATCAAAATTGAGATCTTTTTTTGCAAGTAAGCATTTTTAGGTTGCCTCACAACGAATTCCACAGACGAAGCGATCACTTAGAGCTTCTGGCAGAAAAGTTCCAAAGTCACACGTGGATGCCAAACGCTTTAAATCAACGATATATTCGGAAATACTTTCACGATCGTTTTGATTCCTTCGCTGAAATCGAAATCTTTCTGCAATTGTAATGGGTGCTGGTCGAAAATGGTCTTGCAGCTTCTTAATCCAGTCATCATACGTTGAATCCTTCGGTAATTAAGGAGTCAATAAATTACGTAACAGTTTATTATGTTTTTGGTCCCAATACTGAGATTAATACAGGTACTCGTTTTGTTAAATCGATATCATTAGCAAGAAAATATTGTTCAAGCCTTTCTACATATAGCGAAAAATCCTCGTTACTGTCGTCAAATACTGACAGTTGACCAACTAGGTCTAACTTCGACATGGTCGATACAATTTGCAAAACGATTATAAATATACGGTAAATTTACTGTTCGCCGAAATACATCGTCGCCATTGTTATAAATTAAGATAGTTATATAATTTAATAACTTCTAGGTTAAATATATATACAAATTAAGGTAAAAACATTACTTTACCAGATGCCATGCAAGTACGCATGTTTGATATACAGAGATACGATCTGCCGGTATGGCGTTTAGGTTAAACTTACAGTTACCACAACTTACAGTTAGCTGTTGCCAATATAATTAATAATACAAAAATATATTACAAACACATCATCACCAATCTTGACAAACCTTGATAAGAACGCACTAGGTTTTATTTTGAGCTATAGTTTTTTTTATGCTTCATATGTGACTTTCTTATTGACATCTGGATGGAAACCCCATCCAGATAACATGTTTACCTTGCTTTACTAGATTTCTTTTTTACATTAATTTCTACCCTTGTTTGACGACTAATTCTAGATGGGTACCCCATCCAGATGACTTGTCTATTTCAACTCATTTCATTATTTTTCTTGGTGTCAATTCCTTACTCACCTTTTTTTATATTTTAGTCTTTGTTTGGCACAGCATGTCCCTAAAGGGATTTTGGCCATAAAACCCAAATCAACCAACCAACCAACCAGGCATTCTAGTGTTAATTTGTATGGTGTAAAACAAACATTAAGACACAGAATTCTCCTATAATGACTTTTCTACAAATGTAAATTTATTCTATAACATCTTTTTTTTTTCGTCATAAAAAACATTGCATATTTTATTTAGAAATCTTATAATTATTCAATTTCTGTAATAAAAAAATAAGTACTTTTTTGATGGTTTTTCAAATATTAAGCGATCTTTAAGATGTTATATATAGTTAATGTTATTTATTTAAAGTTGTTTATAAGGTATATTTCAAGCTTTTTATTTTTAGTAATTTTATTATTTCTGTTTGACTAAATCTAAAATACATGTTTGTAAAGTTGTTTGCTTTTGCTGTCAATTGAAAAAAAACCAAAACTTTTTGGGGTTTACCTTCAAAAAGGTTTATTCTCATGAAATTGCTCAGTGAACAAGTCCCACTGCCTATTAATCATATATATATATTGTGTTAAAGAAACTTCGATTGAATATGCCATTTTCTATCATGGCACTGGACTTTGGCTTGAGTGTTAGCACAATAAGCTGAATTTTCTCAAACACACTGCCAGTGCTAGCAGAGAAAATGCAGGAGCTGATTGTGTGGCCAGATAGTAAAGATATTTGTGCACATTTACCCATTCCTTTCCGTGCACGATATGCAAAAGTGCAATCAATTGTTGATTGTTTAGAAATCGAGATAGAGAAGCCAAGCGATTCTGTACACCAGGCTCTCATGTGGTCAAATTATTATAATTGTAATACAATTAATTAAATATTTAGTAGCATGCACACCAGATGGTTTGATCATGCACATTTCTGAGGGATATGGTGGCAGATCATCAGGTCTGACAATCGTACAGGATTCAGAATACCTAAGCAATTTAAGTCCTGGTGCCCTTGTCATGGCAGACAGGGGATTTAAAAATATATCGGGTTCCCTGGAGCAAAGAGGCTGCTCTTTAGTTAGGCCAGCATCAGTTTCTGCTTCTAAAGTAAGCACGAAAGAGGAAGTGAAACAGTCCAAAAGAATAGCAGCTCTTCGTATTCATGTAGAACGAGTTATTGGCAGGCTAAGGGATTTTTCTATGCTCACACCACATGCATGCATAGATAGACATCCACCTTGTTCCATTTTTAGACTATGTAATTATTATAGCCTGTGGGATAATAAATATTCAAGATCATCTAATAAAAAAAAAGCTGTAATTTTATAGTAGGGTACCTTTATGAGGCGAATTTCAATAATCTAAGAAAAATCTACCTCGTCATTCTCATTATTATGCATTAATACATATTTACTTGACTTTTACTTTTAATATTTTAATCATTTTTTAAATTTTCTTTATTTTCTTTTAATGCTTTTTATTACTGTAAGAATTCATTATAAATTTCATATTAATTATTGCATTCAAATGTAAAAAAAAAGTGATCAGAAACCTGCAAAATTCTGAAATCCTCACAACCTCTGGTTCCAAGCTAAGGGGATTTGAGTGAGTGTACTGTATAAATTTGTTTAATAATATACAGGGTTCCTGCTCTTAATGTTGTTGAATAGCTAATTCATAAATCATAGTTTTAGAGATATACTTCCAGTTGGAAAAAGGCTTCAAATGCTGTTTTCATTATACTAAAAAAGTTTATATCAAAATAGTTTTTTGTAAAAAGTCAAAATAGTTTTTTGTAAAAAGTATAAATTTAAATTTTTACAGTCCCTAAAATTTGATACTTTGATTTTCATGAATTTTCAACTTTTTAAGGTACTATAAATACATCTTTTTGTTTTTAGTGCTGGAAAATACTGAAAATTTATAAAATTCAAAGTACGTGAAATGATTTTCTAAATATTTTGGTGTACATGGCTTTACTTTTAATACCATGACTAAAAACATTTAAAGCATTTTTCTTATTGTAAGTATACTTCTAAAATTAAGGTTTATAAATTAAATACCCTATTTAATGATAAATAATATTAATAATCACGTAAGAATATTAGTACTTATGAATTTATTTATATACGTATACCTTTTTGAAAGTATAAGTAAAAATAAATGTTAATATTTGTAGTATATTTGTAGTTTTTGTATTCTGTGTATTTATTAATCAAAATGTGAAAATTAAAAACATAGATTAAATGTCTTACTTGAAATTGATGCTATAATTTACAGAACATGAAAATGACGTGCTGTTATTCTGAAAACATGTCATCAAACACTTTTTTAATTTTTTGGTAAAATCAGAAATTTTTTATATAAATGCTCTCAAAGATGGTGTTTTGAATCAAATTTCTCCTTGTAGCAGAGCAGGAAGTGGAAAAAAAAATTCAATTAAATCGCTTTAATCATTGTATGTCTCCATGTCATGCCAGATAATAAATGATAGAAATGAGTCTAAAAATGCTTTATGGAGTTTTGAAGTATTTTTAAATAACCCCCTTAACGACTGTATTATATTATGGTTTAAAATAATACGGTTTAAAAATTCAAATTGCTTATTGGCACCATTTTTTTTTTTTTAAAGAAATTTTCACCTTATTTAATGACAGGTAAAATGATACCAGAAAAAAAGCCAATTACACTATTTTATAAAACTTGTGAGAATCAAATAATCTGGATAAAAGACACAGCCTGTAAATATCACGAGAGCGAGAATTAAGGGGTTAAAAAATAATAAAAATCTCAATTAACTTCTGTCATATTTGTTATTTTGCTTTCTGGATGGGTGGGTGGTGGGAGGTCCTGTATCGAGTACGTGCACAGAGGTTTGTTTGGTTTTACAAATTAAGACAATACAAAAATTATTGAAAATGGATGCCAATTTGTTTTGTATAAAAATGTTCTTAAATTTTATTTTGAAATTTCACTGTTTGGGATACATAAAAATAAATTCAGAACAACAAACTTGATATAGATCAATATTCAATAAATACAAAATAAACATTACAAAGATATACTTAGAATTCAGTATTGCCACAAGCATTTCACTGACAAAACACTATTTCTAATCAATCTTTCTACTAGGATTTTTAGAGGACATTTATATCAGAGGTCAGTGGTGTAGCCAGGATTTCGTTTCGGGGGGGGCGTTCAGAAATTTTCCTTCAGGTTATATATATATAGTAAAACCTGTCAAGATGAAATCGTAAATATTGCTGAAAAACTCCATTTTACACAGGTTTTCGTGTTATCAGGGGTATTTGTATAGCATTCTTTTCTGTAGCGCTATGGAACATTTCTGTTTAAGACAGAATTCCGTTATAGTCAGGATCCATTTTTACAAGTTCTGCATAGTTATATAAATATACTTATATATGTCATATGAATAAAATAAAACTTGTCAAAATAGTAATTGTCTATAACAGTATCCTGTCCTTAATGGAACCATTACATGGTCTTAATATGAATTGCGGTACATTAAATTTGCTGAAAACCTGCCTGAAAGGGGATTTTCATCGCGAACTCCCAAAGTAAGAGATGTTTATGAGTGATCCTAGAATGACCAATTCTCAGCCGAGTTAGGAGAACATCTGTTTTCCTTGGATGATTTGAAGGACAGGTCATTATTGTTGGTTTGATATGGTGCAGTTTATTATTGTTATCTAAATCCCAACTTTCTTGCCATTAATTATGAATAAAGTGTTTTATAAGTAGTTTACCGTCTGAGAATGGAATTCTATGGCATAATGGATTATGAGCACGTTTTGCAGCCTCATCAGCTTTTTCATTTCCAGGAATACCCATGTGTCCAGGTACCCAGCAAAAAAAGATACTATAGCCACGTCTTGTCAATTCATTATAAAAATCTAAGATGGTTTGTTGGTTGTATTGGGTTTTATGGCGCAAAATCCCTGTAGGGACATGCTGTGCCAAACAAAGACTAAAATATAAAAACAAGTGAGTAAGCAAAAGACATCAGGAAAAAATAATGAAATGGTTTGAAATAGAAAAGCCATCTGGATGGGGTACCCATCCAGATGTAGTCATCAAACAAGGGTGCCCAGGTCGAAATTCATGCTGGTATTTGTTTGCTAGACAAGCACCAAGTGCTATAACCCAGCAAGTAAAATAGCATAAACCAGCATTACATATTTGCTGGTTCCAGCAGAATTTCCAGCAAGTCATGGTGTGTTTTGGGCCACTTTGTTGCTTGACTGGCATACAAAATCCAGCTTGTGTTGCTTGAATATGTTGCTGGCCTAGCAGCAATCAAGACCTTTCATGACAGAAATAATATGTTCATAAAATGGAATAGTTACACTAGAATTTTGAAAGAAATTTCTTAGAAAATAAAGACCTTCGCTTTTACACTTTCATAGCAAAAGCAAACTTTTAATAAAATATCCTTTGTGCAATCTATCAATTTCTAAATTAAAATTAGCCTGTTTCACCATCGCTTTTGAAAGGGGTCAAGCCAAAATTGTAAAATGACAGAATTCTTTTTCTATATATATATATAACTCAAAATAAAGACAAAAAGCAGTCATTAAATACCTCTACAAATATATCTCATTTTGATTTTATATCTATTTCTTATCCTGCATGCAAACACACCTACATTTCTAGATTGAGTGCACAATGTAATTGGGATAAATTTCATCCCAGCACTTGTGCTGGTGAGTTAAGTATAAGATTCACTTATGTACTTTGTCCAAATGTCAATTAGATCATTAAATAAAATTTTAATAACTTCATTAATAAGTTAAACATTTATTAGATTTTTAATAAAACATCAGCAAAATTATTGTTTTAACCTTTTTTTTTTTTAAGAACCATTATCCTTCGAACAAGAAAATCTTAATTTATTATTTTTGTACCAATTACAAATTCATCTACAGTTGTGTAATTCATATTTTAATATTAATTTTCTTATTTAGAATATAACATATGATTTTCTGACAACTTTCTAGCAATAAAAATGAGAAATTATAATTTTTATAAATATTTATTTTCAATCATTTAAAAAAAATTATAAATTAATAATTTGATTTTAAATTACGATACAAGAAATGCAAGGAAATAAATTTGATAGAGCTTGCTTAAAAAGTTCTCCTACATAATTGATATTGGTAAATTACATGAAAAAAGTAGTTATCAAAATATTTGTATAATACATTTATATTACTCCAAAATTATGATTTTTATAACACAGTCAGTCATTAGAAGGGCAATTTTGCTTGGGCAGAATAATTTAGCATAATTATATAACTATGACCATACAGGATGACTGCATTAAACTATATTAGGCTGCCATGACTTTCGCCATCTTTTGAACAAGATTTAAGCAGATTTTCGTCGAGGAATCACCACAAGTTCTATGATAGCAGTATTTCTAACTTTTTATCCACAGCTCAACACAAAGAAAAAAAAGGGATGGATGCTTAACACAAACTTTTTATCCAACTTCTAACATTTCATCCAATCAGAAGCTACAACTTTACATTCAGTATAACTGTATATTATCTGAAGTCTAAGTTTTAATTTACACACATATATATCTGTATATAAGAAAAATATAACTCTTGGGTAATTTAAAAATAAGCTTGAAAAAATTAAACAATCCATTTGCTGGCTAGAAATAGATTTGTTATTTTTTATCATTTATTTAAATTTTATACCTAATCACATGTGTAATTTGCATCATTTTATCTATTTGAGTATATTTCACTTAGTTAGGATGCAATGTTAAAGAAACAATTTATATAAATTTTCCGTACAATTTTGAATAGCATGACACAAAGATAAATAAATTGAAATAAATACATTTCAATGCATAACATAAATACAACAAAGGCGAAATCTAACAATGATTTGAAAAATTAAAAGTACTTGTCAGATGTGTGAATACATTTTATAGAAATCAGAAATAATTTAAAACTAATATTTTTAAGTCACATCAAGGCATAACTAATTCTTTTGCCATAATTTATGAGCGATGCAGATGAAAAAGCATTAAAGAATAACATTAACCTTTGCACATGCGATTATAAAGAAAATAAAATTATGAAATAATACGTTTTCTTAATAACATTGCTTAACTGAAATCTTTATATTTTTAAAATCCATACATAAACTTTGTGATAACTAAGCTGTTTTTAACACTTCCTATGCACTCTGTTGCATTTCAATCTCAGAAAAATATTTTAAATTCTTTGGAGAATATAAACAAACCAGTACAAAATATTTTGATTGCAAACAAGTGTGCCTCCTATATATAGAGAGATCAAACATTTTTTGGAATATTACCTTCTTTTTTTAAAAAAAATTGCTCTCTGTTTTTGGAAATACCTACATGGTGCCCTTTTATTTCTAGAGTCAACACTATTACAGGCATATGATAAAGTGCTGTATCACAAACTTAAGTTATTTGCATTGAGATTATAGTATTCATACCAAAAAAGTAATATACATACAAAATAAAAAAACCAAATCACTTTTTTAAAAAAATTTATTTTCGAGCTTCATTTCGTGCCATGTTCGAACATATGTCTTGTATTTTATCAGATATATACCGGTTTCTATTTTTGATTTCTGTCTCAACTTCTGCCATATCTTTACCTCTTTTCAGTAGGTAATCTCTCATTTGACCTGAAAGAGAAAAAATATGAAATCACAAAAGGGGGAAAAAATGCACTTTTAAAAAGGTCTCAACTAAGTGTTAAAAATTCATCTCGGCAAAAGGGAAAATCATACATCTTCAGAGTAAGTATTGTTTTGAAGACCCATGAAAATTAAAATAATTTTAGCAGTTTGCCAGTGTGTATCATCATCATCATTCAAAATAAGTAACAGGAAGTTCAAATATGGTATTATGAATGTGTACCATATAAAGGATACAACCCCTCATTTTTTCCCCCTTCATATTGGGAACAATGGAATTCGAGATTATTCCTCAAGACGATCACTCTCAGAATTTTCAAGCTATGTTTGAGACTTTCACCAAAGTTGCTCTATACATCTAACTAACATAATATGCAAATGAAATTTCAATAACATTCACACATGCACAATGAACAACTTACTAAACCTGCTCTTTGTTCAAACAATTTTTAATATCAAAACTGAGTTCAATAAGATTAAAGATTTATGGTCTGAATACAAAAATCTGGTTTTTAGTTGTTAGTGTGTTTCTGTTATGAACATAACTTAAAAACCATAAACAATAGGGATGTCAAAATTTAATAGTATGAATGTATATCATAAGAATTGTACTTTAAACATTTCTTTATTTTGATCAATATTAAAGGGTATTGGCCAAAAGTTTTCTGAATAATTTGAATTAACATTGTAAAGTTACGAATATTATCCAGACACGTAAATATTATGTACATAACCCATGATATGATGATAGGGTCAAATGTAAATATTATGGGCATAGCCCGTAATACGATGATCGGGTCATGCTCAATCAGCATATTACAGAAATCATGCTAGCCTGAAGGCTGCGCAAACTTGTTTATGTTTCAGGCCCAAAATTCTCAATTCTAAATCACAGGTTAAGGGGTTAAAAAGTCAAGTTTTCTTATCAATGAAACTATAAGACAATATTTGATTTTTATACATGCAATACAACTTCTTTAATCTGAAATTATATTTGGACCACAAAAATGATTCTAAATTACAAAATTCATTACGAGAAATTGCATTAATATAAATAAGCATGAACATTAATTTTAAAAAATAAACAATTTAATCATCTGACAGATGCAACAAGCCTGAAAGGGCACAGCACAATCATTTCCGTTCTCCTCTCCATTACTACAGCACACACTGTTATTTTGTGTGCAATATTTTTTTTTTTTTTTTCAAATTTTAAGTATTCTCTCTTTATGTATCTCAATGGAGGTCATTGATCATTTTAAAAGCATTAGAATGTAATCATTTAATTGCTAAAATCAATCTTCTAACAGATGCATTGTGTACGAACCCTGAAGTTTCAAAGTACAACCGACAGAGGGTTAAATTAAGGTATTACAGTATATATAGAAAATTTTTTCTAATTACACACCTTTATTTAAAATGCTAAAGTTTTTTTTGAAAAAAATATTTGTTTTGTAATCGATTCTGGGTCAAGAGCATCTTCATCCTCCATACATGTTTCATCTATTTTGCCATTCTCTTTTGTTTGGGTTTTATTTTTGGGTATTCTATTCTTTTTATGTTTGATGTGGTTTTCAGATGGCGAATTGGATTTAATTGATGGAATTTTATGTTTTCCAAATCAGATCTATGATTCTGTTTTAAAAGTGCTGTTTTACTAGTACTTTGAGAATTTTTATTAAAGAGTGGAAGTTTAGGAAAGATAGGATGAGTTGCATTTGAAGAAACATTTTGTGATTTTGGAGTATTGGACTTAGGAGGAAGAGAATTTACTGATTTAGAGGAAACAGATTGTGTTGATCTAGTTGTCATAGTAGAATTAGTGGACGGGTTTTCTTTTTGCTTTTGTTGGCAATTACTTTCAGTGGGGAGTTCGGTTTGTGTTGCAATAGTTTTATAAGTTTTTTTGGCTGTTTTAGATAAGGCAGCAGCATTTGATACACCAACTTTAGGTGTCCTGGATTCAACTATTTTTCTTGCTTCAGGGTAAGATATAGTGAAACCTGCTTAAGAGGTTTCCCAAGGGAATGGAAGGGAAAAACTTCTTAAACGGGAAATTAGCATTTTTTGAAAAAAATAGTTTAAATATTGATATTGAGAAGAGGGTTTATTTTATCTTAGTACAATAATACAAAGAGTATTTTCTATAAAATTGAGTTTTCTTAAGAAATTTAAATTAGTTTGCACACTTAAAAAAATAGCTAATAAAGTAAAAATACATAATTACCTTAGAAACTCTGTATTTAATCCAAGACAAGAAATTTCTCTTTAAGAGTCATTTAATATGTTTTTGCAAAAAAAATTGGTTATAGTTTTTTTGTTTCTGTTTTTTTACGGCAACTTTTAATTGATAAGTCTAATTGGCTTAAGCTTTTGGAAACTTCTTCAGGCACATTTTCGACACTTTCGATAAAACGCCGAAAGGTTTCTAGTCCTTTTACAGCTTCCAAAAAACTAGGAATTTCCACATCTTCTTCCTCAGTTTCACTCATTTCTTCATCTACTGTCATTTCACAAATATCATCCACTGTAAGCATTTCACATGGTACTACATCATCTACCGACACATACTCCTCAAACGATACAGTGAAATCCATCTTTCTCTGAAGAGTCTTCCAATCATCCTCAATATCAAATTCATATTCTTCTGTTTATACTCCATCCAAGAATCCTGCTTTTTGAAAACAATTGGCAATGACAGATGGGGCTATTAACTCCCATGCAGATAAAATAAAATGAATTGATTCCAAAACGTTCACTTTTTTTAACTCTCCAGTATTGTCAAGTTTTTCAATCATCCATTTCACTAGCCATTTTCTATAATGCTGCTTAAACACTTTAATTACTCCCTGATCCATAGGTTGTAAAACGGAAGTTGAGTTCGGAGGTAGAAAATGGACTTTTATGTTGCTCAAGTTTTTCGTGTCTTTGGAATGGGTGGCACAGTTGTCTACGAAAATGATGATGTTCCTCTTAGCTTTCCTTATTTTGTCATTTAATCTTTTCAAGTAATCTTCATAAATTGTAATTGTCATCCATGCAGTCTTGTTGCTTTCATAATTACAAGGCAGCGATTTCACATTCTGAAAACATCTGGGTTTCTTCGATTTTCCAACAACTAGCTTCCTTGATAATTCTGTGTGATTGTTGTGAAATGTTAAGTGCATCTTGTACAGTGCTGGCTTTCAAATCGTCCACGTAATTACAACTGTTGAGGATTTTGGTTGCTACTGGATATTCCTTCTGAAATTTACTAAGATGTTGTTTGATGGTGGCTGATAATAAAAATGGGCTTGAGTTCAAAACAAATGTTAGGCATAAGAATCTGTACATAACTTTAAACTCATCACCGTTGACAGGATTGTCATCTATAAACAGGAATCTTAAAACGTCCCTGTCTTTTTTGTTGATCGAAATTTGTAAAAATGCCTTCTCTATGTCAGTCAAAACAGCAATTTTATTTAATCTAAAAAAAATCAAGAAATAGAAAATGTTCAGATTTAGGTTACTGCCTGCGTCCAAACAGTCATTTAGTGATAACTGTCCCGCTTCATGGGAACTCGCATCAAAAACAATGCGACATTTCATGTATTGTTTGAATACCGTATGGTGGGGCAAATAAAAAATTGGGTTGTTAGAATTTTCTTCTGACTCGGGAACAATTTCAATAATTTTCATTTCTAAGTATTCATTAAAATTTTACGATAATTTTCATATAAACTTGTGCCGTGTTTCAGCTATCTTGTAATTGTTGTCTAGTTGTTCCCAATTTCGTTTCCATGGGAGACAGATTTCATATCTGTTATTTGTAAACCGCACTTTTTCCCGAAATCCCTCTAGGATATCTTCATTTTTTACATTATCTGGATCATCCCTTATTCCTAATGTCTCTAAATTCCAAAAGGCCTTCAAATTTAATTCATCTTGATTTTCTAATAAATGGCAATTTAGTTTCATTTTTATCATGTATAACTCCACCTGCAATCCATCCTAAATGAGAGTTTTGTAAAATTATAGAAGTGTCAGGAATTTTTATTTGACCAGCTAATAATTCATAATATACATCTGCTCCCAATAACACCTGCATTTGCTGAGGTTCAAAACGTCTTGGGTTCGCATACATTAAATTCTGTGGTAGGTGCAGATTAGAAATGTCTCCGCCACTCATAGGAGTTAATTCTGTTATTTTAGGAACTAAAAACATGTTAGAGAATTTTTCAAATGTTCCATCTTTGTTTGAAATTTCGACATGTGTTCTGTTTTTAATTTTACAGATTGCATCATTAAATCCGGAAATCACTGACTTTACTTTATATTTCTCTAATCCTAACATCTCTGCTGTAGAAAAGGTAATTAAAGATATATTACTGGCTGTATCTAATATAGCAACAAAAGGGAAAAAAGAATCATTACTTCCTCTCAAATAAACCACAGCTGTCGAAATTAAGGCATTATAGCTGGCACCAGACCCAGACAGATCAGAATTATTTTGACAGCTCAAGCATTTGAAATATTTTCCACTGAATTAGTATTTACGTAATCTTCATTTTTGATCTGAGGTTGATTCCTAATATAATTACTTTGTTTGTTTTTATAATAAGATTTTGAAAAATTAGCTCCATGAAGTGAGCTATGGTGGTTAGAGAAACAAATTTTGCATTTTTTATTTATTACATTGGTTAACAACATTATGATAACATAAACAATTATAACATAAATGTAATTTTCGTATTTGATTCAATCTTTCTTGAACCGATAAATCTAAATATTTCTGACATCGAAAAATCAAATGTGGTTGTTTACAAAATGCACAGTAAAGTTTGTCAGTCTGTAAAATGAAACTTTTTTGCTTAGGGGTAATTTCAAACCTAGGTTTCGTAACGATGTTGTTTTTTTTTTGTACATTTTCTAAAGCTTGATCTCTTTTCAATAAAAAATCTATAAAAATATTCCATTCAGGCAATTCATTACAATTAAGAGACATTTCAAAGACTTTTCTTGACTCATCATCAAAATCCTTATAATAAAAATCCTTATAAAAAGTCAAATAAAAAATTACCTGATGATGTAACAAACATGTGTATCCAGGGATGAGGTGGAGGGTATACGGTGGTATACGCCGTATATCTTCTGGGTTTTTTTAAGGAACACCGTATACCCTCTGGCCGCATTCAGCGATGCCACCCTTTCCACCCTAGAGCGCTACCCTGTCACATGAGGTGCTACAGACCTTTTTCTTACCCGTGTTAAAGTGAGGGTGGTAGAGGGTGATTTCGTTTCTGAACGATTAGGGGTGATAGAAGGGTGGATAGTTACTTTATTTGTTTTTATTTATCCAAAAGCCATTATGAACGCTGCTGAAATCGAAATTATTGCTAGAGCTATGCTTTTTATATCTGAAGATTCGTCATCAGATTCTTCAACAGATAGTTCATCTGACAGCGAATTGTCTGACAGTGAGTCTGATGATGGTGCATTTGCAGATTTTTATGCAATGCCGATAATTCCATTGAGAAACTGAGATATTCCTCGCATGAAGGCATATGTTGAAAATGTGGTCCCTAAAATGATGGAGAAGGACTTAGTAAGTCATTTTAGACTTAACAGGAGGACTGCCGAGACCGTTGGAAACATGGTATGTGCTATAAATATTTTTCGCTAATTTTCTCTCTGGTAAATACATGCTTAATCCTTTGTTACATTGAATTTGACGGGATTAGATTTAAATAGGTATTAGATTTAGCAGAGTGAGTTGAAATGCCCAATGGAAACTTAAGCTGATAACCCCAAACCTGTGTATATGTTAAATAGTTAAGGGAGAATAAAAGATATGGTGGCAAAATAATTACAAGATAGATATAAAAACAATCTAACGTTTATTGAGCAAAAGATAAAAACAATATATAAGTTAACTTTATATGCATTCAGTAATTCATAAATATAATTAACAGTAACAAGATTAAAAAGTGATTTAACAGACCTCATAACATTCAGGAAATGAACTGCATCAAAGAGTGACTGCTAATAAGTAAAATCCCATATACTGCTTAACCTTCAGACTACCAAAAAAAAGTATATGCAAGAACTACCATTCGGGTCCATTGGACCCATATGTAAAATATATAGGATTTCAAAATATACAAAACACCCATTTATCTACAATGAATATATTTGTTATTAATGCACCTTATACAATATATAAAAGTGATATATATAGTAATAAAGTAAGAAAGTAACACATACAGTAAGAAAGTAATATATATAGTATATTATAATGACTACAAAACGTTTTTCATCATAATAAAATTATTCTGTACATGAAGTACAAATAAGGACGGAATGTTCTCCGCAAACATTTTTCGTACACTTCTTGCATAATGTTCGTGTTTTTCGATCTTTTTTAGAGGGACAAATATGACATCTTGATTTTTTTCGTGGCGGTTCAAAACCATTTGCGTAAAGTTGTTCTGAAGTAGATGTTGAGACGGCGATACCTCCTTCACCTACTAATTCTTCTGCAAGTTGAATAATGAAATTCCGCCTTTTTTTCATTTTCGGATCACATTCAGCATTCAGTGACAACCATATTATGTATGCATTCATCGCACTTATATCGATCATATTATAAAATACAATCAAAGGCCACCGACGTGTCATGCGTTTCACACTATATGCTCTTACCATTTTGTCCATCGTATCTACTCCGCCTTTAGTTTTATTATAATCTAGGATTATTTGTGGCTTTTTTTCTAAGCTGTTGTCAATATCATAAGTGTTATGCATTGTGCTTAGCAAAGTAACAATTCTACCTTTTCTGGGACAGTAAGAGATGATGGTCGCCTTCTCTTGAAACCCAAATAAAGTAGAATATACAGAACGATGTTTTGGATTTGTGAACACAGCGGGTAATTCAGGTTTATTTTTTCGAATTGTTCCAATAAGAGATAATTTTTTTGAAGTAAGATGTGTTGCTAATGCATATGACGTAAAAAAGTTATCACATGTAATATTACGACCAGAATTTTCAATTTCCTTCGTCAATCTTTTAACTACATTTTCTCCCTGATGAGATTCTCTTACTTCATTTTTGCCTGTATATAGTTCCAGTTTCCAAGCATACGATGTTACGCTGTCACAAATAACCCAGAACTTCAATCCGTACTTTCCAGGTTTAGATGGCATATACTGACGGAAAGGACATTTTCCACGAAAAGAAACTAATTGCTCATCGACAGTCATAGACCAATTAGGAATATAAGGGTCTTGTAAATAGCTATTCCACAATTCAAAGCATTCTCTTATTGGCTCTAATTTATCAGTTGATCTTCTTTTACGCCTCTCAGCAGCATCATCAAATCTTATGACACGTAATATACTTGTGAATCTATTGCGACTCATAATGTCCCGAAATATTTGTCTTCCATTTTTTATGCTCCAAAGTTCGCTTATTGTTTCATTTTTCGATTTATATACTCCAATAAGTAATAAAAGTCCGATGAATTTTTTAAGTTCTATAATGTGGGAAAATTATTCCCAAGCATTTTTCATTTCTATTTTTTCATTAAACAATTTGTAAAGTCTACCTGAACTCGACAGCACGATATTTTCTTTTCTTTTGCCGCCTTTCGGCGTTTGTTTATGTTTTTACCGCCACGGTTGGATGGTTGCGTATCGCGTTTCGGTCGTGGACCGTATACAGCAATTTTACTTGCGATCGCATTCGCTAGTATTCATTTTTTTTAAGATAAGTATTTAAATTTAATTAACATGTAAAATCATCTTTTTAAGTCATTTTTATATTAAAGTAATTTTTCTAAAGTCATTGTAATATTTATTAAATGTTATTCAAATTATAAGTAAATGTTAAATATCTTCCGACTTATGCAAATTGCATAGTCGATTCTGATTGGCCGATAGGTTTTCGTCCTGATTTAAAGGGACAGCGATTTCATTTTTTCGAGGTATGCAATGTGCGAGGTGTGCGATGTCTGAAGGCTGACTTATGGAACTATCTGTTATGTTTTATGAAGTGTCAGCGAATATGTATGGTATATGGCTGAATACCAATATAATTTTGAGAACTTAAAATTTATTAAGCATAATGGTTTAGTTTGAAGATGTTTCATCGAAAAATTGTTAATTAAATCGGCGATAGAGTTGTGGATAATATATTTCAAGTTACTTATGTCGTCGAATGATGCAGTGTTCTCGAGTTCGGGTAGACTATCGTCGCAAGTGTCCATTAATTTAATCCAAGAACGAAGTCAAGTTCATGTACTACAAGCACCAATAAATGAATCCTTCTTCTGTTCATCATTTTGGCTCATTACTGTAAGTACATTTTACACTTACCTTATCCCTGAAACATCAAAGAATATATATAGGATTCATGAAGTTGCATATACTTCAACATATTCTTATTCAAAGTTATTATTTTAACTATATTTTCAAAGTTTCATATATAACTTAAACTAATTTGTCAAGTCACTCTGCTGAATTTTCACGTGGGAGGGGCAAGCAACCCGCAATGACACACAACACCCCCCCACATATAATATCTCTAGGTTTCCACTCTTTATAGAATACTCTATTGCCTTCCGCGTTTGTCCATTTTACTATAATTTCCAAAAGTCTTTTTCGGAAATAGATAAGAAATGAGGATGATATGGAATCCACTTCACGATTTGCAAATCTTGAAGGTCCAGATTTTTCATGTAAAATATTGATTTCAGTAAGTCTTCCTTGTGGTCTGGCAACTTCATTCTTATACCAGATCTGTGAATTATTTTTGGAAACAAAAGTAGAATTTGAAGTACTTGTGGTTGCTACATTTACTTCATTGGAATCATTATCAGATTCTGAGTAGGAATCAGAAATTTCATTATGTATTTCAACATAATCTACTTCACCTTCATCAGACGACAGATTTTCATCATCGGTGTCGAATTCTATATCGTCCGGATTTTCCATAATTTTTTGAATTTCCTCTTGAGTCAATACTTTTTTTCTGTTCATCTTCAATTCAGTTTTTAACAAAAAATAAGTTAGGAAATAAGAAAATGATGAATATTTGTAAAATAACAAAGCACGTACAAACTACACTTATTACTTGTCTTCAAATATCAAGTCCTATTTTCAATGAAAAGACTCAAAAACATCAATAGACACCATTCGCTCACTAACTGTGTCTGTTGATAAATGACTCTCTGAACCAGAAGTAACCTTTTATATATAGAGCACGAAGTTTACTAGATCAGTCTAGAATGTTCTCAAAACTTCATTATAAAGTCACCAAATTTGGCGAGATTGGCGCTAAAAATCCATCGCCAAATGGGCGATAAACAGCCAATTATGGTAACCCTGTTCCTCCTCATGATTTATGGCAACCCTCGAAAAAGAAAGCAACAGTATATTACGTTTGTTTTAATGTTGGGTCCAATGGACCCGCGTGGTAAACAATGAAACAAATTAAAAATAGGTAAAAAATTTCGAACAAAATTTTAATCGCAATTGCATATACATAGAGGAGACAATTGCAGGAAAAGTCATGTAATCGCGAAACTTTGAATGCTATTTTTCATGAGAAAAATTTACATTAAATATTGCTGTCGGGTCCAATGGACCCGTCTGGTAGACGGAAGGTTAAATCATGCTGAGTCTAATGCTTCCATAAATAAGATTAAATTGATGAGAAACTTCTTTATAACAGATGACATTTCCATGAAGAACGTAACAATAAACATTGCACGAAAACATAAATGATTTAGCTTTGAACTTCCTGACAAACGTAACGTGACTAACAACGATGTTTATTTAGAAACACTAAACACAGAGTCCACACGTCAATCCAGAGCCGATGTCAAAAACTATCCAACTCTCAGAAAAGGTAATACGAAGCGTTAAAATCAAAGTAAATCATTCAGATGTCAGCTTATTAAGATGTGCAGAACTTTCAAGTGAAACGCCATTTCAACAATTAAGGGACGACCAGCTGTTAGTGACTGAGAATCGGAGAAGAGGTAGGAAGAGGAAGGTAAGTAAGCCAAGGAAACATTCATATTTATACAAACTGAGAGAAAGAATAATAACTCATCACGCAATTCAACGGGCAGCTAATGACGTATCCAGAGTGACGACATCGTGACGAAGTGTCGTACATCCGATGTGCCGTAGGCTCGAACGAAAGACGCCATTTAGTGGCGACCGTGAAACCATACGTCAAATGAAAAAGCTACGTGCCGTTGAAAGCGTGGGAGAAACAGATGGAAAACGGAAAGTACGATAAATGTAAACAGAGTGGATAAATTAAAGGGATGATGACAGAAGTTAATTTAAGGTAAGTAGAATGATATTTAAATTAGATATTATATCTGAAAGAAATAAAATGTATTATTTAATAAAAGTGAATATAGAGGAGATAGACATATTGTTATGTAAAAGGATAATGTAGAGGGAAATTCCCGGACAGTGGCAAGAAAGAAGAGGGTAATTTACATATATCAAATGCCACCCCTCTTGACACTGGAACGGAAGAACAGAAGGGCAAATGCTCACAGAACCATCATACACATGACCTAACAATTATAAAGACATGCAGTGTTCACCAGAGCTAACAATACGCCCCCCCCAAAAAAACCCAACTACTTAAAAACATTAAGGCTTAACCTTACACAATATATCCTTGAAAACACAATCCCCCCTGGGATTACAGAACCAGCAGCCACTCAATGATGTAACATGAATCTATAAAACTAAAAAAAAATATAAATGTAACATATAATACACATAAAACATTAGTAAAAACACACATTTCTCAGATCCCCCCGTATTTGATTCATCATCACAAAATTCAATCATTACAAATTCAACATGATTGATTTAAAATTCTATAATGTAATGAAGTCAAGGCATATAATGTTGTACAATTTCTAAAAAAAAATTAAATGAAATTGCATGTGTAAACCTCCACCTAACAAGATTGTAACCACAAATTGCCTCTGCCAAAATTAAAAAAAAATGCACACTTATATCTATATAAAAAGCAATCCCAAGAAAAATTTCAATATATGTGGCAGCTCTACCCAAAAGTAATGACCTTGGTTCAAAGTAAAACACAATTCATCCCACATGATGTCAAAGAAAACCAACCTTACTTCAAACAGGTAACTATTGTTAGCTACTCAAAGGCACCCATTGGTAAAAGTCGATGATGCTCCCAAAGATGACAAATGCTCCATAAAACTTTACTTTTTTAAAATTTATCAAATAAAAATTCTATTTTTAAAACAAAAACTTCAACAGACTTCCTCCGATCACTACAATATACCTGAGAATCCTGAGGAACTAAAGAATGAATCTTAAACAGAAAAAGACTAGACTGGTGAAGTAAGACACCTTCCACAGGGCCTACCAACATGCTGAAAAATTGTATCAGCATTCCCTAACAGCTCAGATGCCGAAGCACGCACTCATTCCAAAAAGTAAATTAAAAATTTCTTTATCCAAGTGCACTTAGAAAAGAAATTTGCCATTGGCCAATGGTCTTCACTCACGCCGACCCATACCACATAAAGACGCAGGTATATATACGACCAAAGAGGGATCCTTGAAGTTACAACTAAACCTTAATAAAATCAATAAATATCAGAATTCAACTAAAGGAGCAATCTGCATTTCCATCCATGGAAAAACTAATCTTTACATCTTGACAACAAAGGGAGAAAAGGAGATTTACATTCCAGGAAGGCATGTAATTGAGTATCAAGTGCAAAAGGCTGATCAAGTTCCATCATTAGATGAACCAAATCTTTAAAAATTTTGCAAACTTGACCCTAAAAAGATTATATTCTAAAACAGCAGCCAACCTTCTCTAATTTAAAAAGGATTACATAAACCTTGGGCAACAGCTACCATAACAAAAATAACCACTGGGAAAAGGACCTTAAACAGCTTTAAGTTCTAAAAAAAAACTTCAAATATACTAAGTATTCTCACCTTCATGATCTAACCCTCCAAAGCAACAAATATATTCCATCAATCTAACCAGTAGACGTATAAAACAAAATGTCGATCATTTCTAAAAGGTGAAGTTGAATCACTAAAAAGTTAACATGCGATTCAATTCTAAAATTTATTCATGGATTGACAGATGATCCAAAAACTTCAAAATTGCTGGAGGTTAACTTCAGATAAGCCAATGAATCACAAGTTCCCAGGGCTTAACACATTACTGGAGCTCTTTCTCATAAACATTAAAACTTTAATTTAAAATGAAGTTAAATTCCGGAATCTCTGCTTTCATAATGAAGTCTCAACAGGTAAACTAGATTCATATCCCAATGAATATACAGGCCAGAAGGGGAAAGGTTAAAAAAAAAAGAAATTTTTTTTTTAAAACTTATGAAAACTTAAACAATTATAAATATTGCACATGTAACATTTAAAGCTAAAACCAAAAAGTCCCCCCCCAAATCAAAATAATGTTTCCCTCAGGTAATAAAAATCACAGTGTCTTAAAATAGTACATGACACAAGATACTTATACCAAGAAAACTAATGTAAATGACTAGAGGAAACTAACATGGCCAGCATAAGTCACATGAGTTTAATTTAAATAAAGATAAAATAATTAAATTAAAAACATTGCCGTAAAAAGGTTTCTCAAACAGAACCCTGATATAGGATTCAAACATTAAGTGAAGATCCAAATTACTTATCTTTACACTTAAATTTAAAAATTTCAAAAGATCTTAAAGAAAACCCCATTAAAATTTAGACAATGCCAAAAAGTAAATTAAATATTTTTATTACAAATTATATTAAATTCAAAATGAATAGGTTACTAAAAAGAAATTTAAAGACAAATTTAAATAATTAACCCCAAATAATGGACAAAAATTCATGATCTTAAGCATGAATCAACAAAAACTCTGTATACAAAAGCACTGCTTTTAAAAGATTCCACTGTTATGGACAGCTGAAAAGAGAACATATCAAAATGCATTTATATTGGGGAGGAGAACATTAATCAGGGCAAATAAAGCAGCATGAATAAATTAATCAGATTTTTCCTTTATTAACAAGATACAGCATAATCATGAAACAGTAAATAATTATATCACTTACAATAAAAGCATCTTAATCAACCGACTTCTCATATAGCCCAGCTATGCACATGACTATTTAAAAGGATAAGTCTAAGTTGAAAAATTTGCAAGAATTCAGTGACAAAAAAAAATTTCAAAAAAAAAAAAAAAATTAGATTAAATGTTCAAGAAAAGTATAAAATAATTGTGTCTATTGTACTTGACCCTCTGATAAATTAAAAGCAAAAGGTAAGCATAAGTTAAAAAAATTCTTAGCTCTTACAGATATAGAAAATCAAACTTATTTGTAAAAACTATCAAAATTTTGGGTAATCGGCCCTGTTTTTCGAACTTCCAAAAATACTGACAGTAACAAAACCATCTAATATTGATAGGATGATCAGAGGTAAAGTCAGATAGAAACCCCCTGCATTTCCCATAATCAAATTAAATGGCAAAGAAAGCAAGATGAAAATAATTAACAAAATTAAAGAAACACAAACAACTGTTAATCAATCTATTAAGTTTAAGAATGTACATTTAAACTATAACAGGGGTGATTGTGACTCAGAGTGAAAAACCCTGAAAATTAATTGATACAAAGTGGAAAACCCTGAAAATTATCGATGCAAAATATATCAATATCAATTTACATAACAACTGATACTGCAACAACATGACAACAAATGATATATTTCTGCTATTGTTCAATGGCGGATCTAAGGGGGGGGGCAAGGGGCGATCGCCCCCCCCTTGAGCTAATAAAGGGTTTGTAAAACGACATTATGCATCTTCACGGAAAAGGACTTGGGCCGGAGCTCGAGCCCGGCGCGACCCGACCCGGGTCGCGCCACTTTAAATCCACGAGACTCAGACTGGGATCTGAGTCTTTTCTCTTTTAAAGTCGGGTCGTGCCCTGGTCTTAATTTTTTCCGCAGATTCGGGTCGGACCAGACTTCTTTTCCCTCCAGATTGAGCCAGGCCTGGACTTCATTTTTCCTAAAGGTCTGCAATGGTCAAAAGTTACAGGTCGGGGCTCGGCCCGGAATAAAAGCTAAACATTCGGTCCGTGTTAGCCAGTATGATAAGCATTATTGGCCCGGAATAAAAGCTAAACATTCGGTCCGTGTCAGCCCGTATGATAAGCATTATTGGCCCGACCACGACCCGTGCACTCATCTAAATTCTTCCTCCCGAGCCCAAGTTGGTCCGACCCGACCGGTTCGCGCCAGTTTAAATCCATGAGACTCGGGCTGGGTCAGGTCTTTTCTCTTTTAGAGTTGGGTCGTGCCCGGATCTTAATTTTTTCTGCAGATTCGGGTCGGGCCAGACTTCTTTTTCCTCCAGATCGAACCTGGCCTGGACTCCATTTTTCCTAGAAGCCTGCACTGGCCAAAATTTCCAGGTCGGGACTCTGCCCGGAATAAAACCTAAACACCGTTTCAGCACGTATGATTAGCATTATTGGCCCGAACACGACCCGTGCACTCCTCTAAATTCTTCCTCCTGAGTCCAAGTTGGTCTGCAATCTTACTTATTTGTCATTCGTAAAAATTATATTTGTTTTGTACATTTGTTTAGCGAAATCTTTAGAAATTTAATTTGATTTGATATGTTACAGAGATGCATTTTTTTAAATTTACTTTTTTACTTTGTAGAGCTTTTAAATTACGATTTTCTTCTATCAATCGTTTCTTTCATTCTAAACTGATTATCTTACTGGATTTTTATTTGAATGTAATTGTCTAAGTCATATTTTTTCAATTCGTAGTGTTTACGTACATAATTGCCTAAATAGTCATCGTTATAGTCATTAATATTGTTGTTTTTCTGTATTCATGAATTTCGAACATAATCTGAAAATAAAATATAAGCATAGGCAAGTGTACTTTATGAATAATTTAAATTGCAAAATGCAGGCAGGGCGGGAGTTGATTTTTTAGCTTTTATACCGGGCGGGGGCAATAGTTTTATTTTTTTATGTGGGTTGGACCTGGGCTTGGGCCTGATAACTTCAGCAAAGGTAAACCTCTAACTGGCATATCGAAGCCAGCTTAACTTTTTTTTAAATGCTTAATTTCAGCCATCATCCCATAACTACTGAATATACCAGGTGTCCTAAAATGGACTGACTGATTTTAAAATTCAATAAATTGCAAAAGGTGACAGATATTAAAAAAATACTTGCAGGAGGGTTATAGATGTCGGGAACAGGGGTGATTATGTTCCAAATTTTCCGAAAATTTAACCCTCTCGCTGCGCAACCCTCGATTTCCACGGCCAACGTAAAAGTGGCAAAATTTTTGAAACCCGCAATTTCCGCAGCAAATCTTTTTTTTTATGATCTAATTCTATTAAAAAAAACCCTGTTTCACAAAGATTTTGGGACATATTTTAATCTAAAATGTGTGCAGATTTGAAATGTGCAATAAAAAATATTTTTTAACTTATTTTGATTAAAAGAAAATAAATAATAATAATAATAATAATACGAAGTTCCAGGGTTAAGGCATTCGGTTCCAAAAATTAAAAAAATTCTCCTATCCAAAAATTCGGACATACAAATAATCGCAAATTTTGATAAATGGCCTCCATAAAAAATCTATTTCGTCAATCGTTCGCAGAAAATAACTTCAATTTCGCCGAATGACCACAGAAAAAAACGCGAATTTGATCAGGGAGCCACGGAAAACATGCGAAATTCTACAAATGATCACAGAAAACGCGAATTTCTTCAAAAGGCAGCGGAAAAGAACTCTAATTTCGTTAAAGGATTGCGGAGAAAACGCGTATTTTGTCAAATAGCCGCGAATAAAAACTCCGCGAATTTCATCAAAGGATCGTGGAAAAAACACGAATTCCTTCATAGAATCGTGGAAAAAAACGAATTTTGTCAAAGAATCGCTTTAAAAACGCGAATTTAGCCAAAGGATCGCTGAAAAAACACGAATTTTGTAGAAGCGTCACGGAAAAAAACGCGAATTTTACCAAAGGTCTGCAAAATTACACTAATTTCGACAAAGGGTTGCAGAAGAAACGCAAATTTCATCAAAGGATCGAAGACGAGCGAATTTCATCAAAGAGTCGTTGGAAAGTGCAGTGGTCTTTTTAGAAAACAGCACACTTACAAACGTTTATTATTATAGGTATAATTTTTAACTTGAAATAATATACTGAACTAATTTTTGAAAAAAAAAAAGTTAACCCAAACCCAGCTTGTAGGAATCTACACTCAGCCTGAAATCGATCCGAATCCAAAACAGCTAATCCGACCTGCAACAAAAATAATTAGTGCCAGAAGGGAATCCCCCCATCTGCTGTAACCTTTCAGAAAATTTTCTTTGAATTTCAGAATTTTTTTTTCTTTTTTACTCTACCTCTGATAATTTTTTAACTGAGATTCTTGATTTTAGTTTAAAATAGCAACGAAGATGATGCTGTAAGCAAGAGGTGCTAAATCGGTTCCCGGAGGAGGTAGGCTTAACGACCATTGTTTACAGCGCCATCTATCGCTGCTATAATACAGTAAAATCAAGAATCACAATAAAAAATCTCATGACATCTTACATAAACCTCGTGGAAGATTTTTTTTTAAATAGCTGCCACCATTCGAAAAGTACTAAATTTTAAAATCCATTTAAGGACACCCGGTGTGTTTTTAAATAAGTTTCAAAGCATTCTTTACTGAATTACAACTCACCTTAGATATAAAGAGACAAGCAGTCTTATATCAAATTAGTATTTTTTTACATAATTCTGGAGATTAAAAAGTATTCCTAAATAATTATTTGGACGTGTCTGTTATGGAGATTTTACTGCATATATTTTTTATCTTCAAAAATACTTAGACTTTCTTTTAAAACTAGTCGGATATACCAATCCCAAAACTTTCTTCTATCTCATGCATGTTAATACTTGAAAATTCGCTATCACACTACCAAAATTAAACGGCAATCTATGCCCATCATGAGGATTTTATAGATATGAAATTCCGTGCATTAGTTCTTGAGATATGGCTATCTCCGAAATCGTGTAAATCCAGCAAAATTCAGCCTAGCAGCGCCCCCTATTGGGTACTTTAAACCAAAACCTATGTTAAACAAAACTACCAAGCAACCACTCACGTCAAAGTCTAACTGAATCTGAAGTTTGGGGAAAATCCGTGCATTAGTTTTTGAGATAGAGCTATTGCGAAAATCATGAAAATGCCAGTATAGCAGCGCCACATATTGGACGATTAACACCAAAATCTAAACAACAACAACTTGTGTTAACATCTAACTAAATCTGAAGTTAGATGAAAATTCGTGCATTAGTTTTTCAGATAGAGCTATTGCAAGAATCGTGCAAAATGCAGCACAGCAGCGCCACATGTTGAGTGATTTACACTAACAAGTAATCCGCATCAAGTCATATCAAGGACTAACTAAATCTGAAATTTGATGAAAATCCGTGCATTAGTTCTTGAGATAGAGCCATTGCGGAAATCGTAAAAAATGCAGCATAGCAGCGCCACCTGTTGAGCGATTTGCACCAACACGTAAGCACCATCAAGCCTTATCAAGGACTAACTGAATCTGAAGTTTTATGAAAATCCGTGCATTAGTTCTTGAGATAGAGCCATTGCGGTAATCATAAAAAATGCAGCATAGCAGCGCCACCTGTTGAGAGATTTACACCAACACGTAATTAGCATCAAGTCATATCAAGGACTAACTGAATCTAAAGTTTCATGAAAATCCGTGCATTAGTTCTTGAAATAGAGCCATTTCGGAAATCATAAAAAATGCAGCATAGCAGCGCCACCTGTTGAGCGATTTGCACCAAAAACTAATCAGCATCAAATTGTATCAGGGACTAACTGAATATGAATTTTTATTAAATTCCGTGCATTAGTTCTTGAGATAGAGCGCCCACAAAATTTGTGTCACACACAGACACACAGACGGACAGACAGACAGACAGACTCACAGACAGACATTTTGTAAAAACATGTTTTTCGGGTTCTCTGACCTCTAAAACGTGTAAATCCGTTGAAAACCGGAATTCGAAAATTTTCATGAATCCAATACTTTCTTCTTGTAAAGATAGAAGAAAGTAAAAAAACGGGTCAACCCGAACCCTTCTCGCAAGTCACAGTAGTGAAAACCCAATCCGAAACTGACCCAAACCGGATATAATGTATATCAATCTGCCCCAAACCCAACGAGCTAGGCGCAGCTAAAAAGTAAAAGTCAACCCGACTTTAGCAGAAAAGTAGAAGTCAACCGGGCCCAAACCCGACCCGCATCGAAAAAGTAGAAGTTAACCCGGCCCATAGCAAAAAAGTAGAAATTAACCCGACCCACAGCAAAAAATAGAAATCAACCAGACCCAAACGCGACCCACAGCAAAAAAGTATAATCCAACCAGCAGCAAAAAATAGAAGCCAACCGGACCCAAACCCGACCCACAGCAAAAAGTAGAGGTAACACGACCCGCAGTGAAAAAATTAGCCCCGACCCGCGCATCAGATTGGAGTTTCCAAATTTCTAAAATCGCCCCCCCCTTGAGGACTCTCCAGATCCGCCCTTGCTATTGTTTGAAATATACAATTGCAGAAAAACATAATTTGGTAAACTTACATTAATTTCACTGAAAGCTAAATGACTTTTTTAAATGAAGAGTGCAATTTATCTTGCTAAATATGCAAAGTTCGAATTCTATAATCAGTAAATAAATTTATTCCAAGTACTCATGAAACAAGTACAAATTATATGTTAAGAGTGCGATCTCTTAGTAGATTTAATGCAAGTCATATGACACCTAGTTATTTGAAAACAGTAAAAAAAATGTCAAAACCAATCCAATTTTACTTCTAAGTGGCTAAGTATTAGTGAAAGAAAGAAAAATATATAAATAAAAATAGAAATTTTGTTTGTTTTTTTAGCTTTGCTCTTACACAAGGTAAATTTCTTTTTCCTGCTTTCTTCCTGGGTATTTACATTACAGATATGCAATTCTGGAGATTTTTGTACCGCAATTGAGATGGGTGTCACAATACCAGGGGTGATTCTTGAATGTAAAAAAAAAATATGTATCTGAAATTCACAGCAGAGGGGAAGGGGAATCATTCCAGGTTTTAATGTGTTTTTTCCAGGGGTGATCCTGAGTGAAAAAAAAAAGTTTTGGAAATTCACATCACATTTTCAGAAATACAGCGGGGTGGGGTCTGAGTTTTAAAAAAAATTCTGTAATTCACAGCAAATTTTCTGAAAGGTTACAACAGAGGGGGGGAAATATCACTCCTGTAACTGGTTTTTTTTTTTTTTTTTTTTTGGGGGGGGGGGGGGGGCCTTTGACAAAATTTGCGGTTTTTTTGCGATCTTCTGACGAAATTTGCGGTTTTTTCACGATCTTTTGACGAAATTTGCCGCTTTTCCGCGATCTTTTGACTATATTTGCCGTTTTTCACGTTCTCATGGGGAATTTTGCCGTTTTTTCGCGATCTTTTGACGAAATCTGCCGTTTTTTCCGCGATCCTTTGACGAAATTTGCCGTTTTCAGCGATCCTTTGACGAAATTGGCGTTTTTTTCGAGATTCTCTGATGACATTCGCGTTTTTTCCCGCGATCTTTTGACGATTTTTTTTTCGTTATTCTTTATAAAGCAGGGTTGGGAAGGTTTTGGACACAACGGTAAAAACCACGGTAAAATCCATGGTTTAAACCGTACTGTCCAAAACCCTTCTGTCTAAAACTGTCTTAAACTGTCCAAAACTATATTTTGTAGTAAAATTGTATTTATCAGAATAATGTTAAAAGTTTAAAAAATTGGTAAAAAGATTAGAATTCAAAAATACCAATTTAGTATTAACAACCTAATTACCCTACGTTATACTACCTAACAATTTAGTAGTAACAACCTAATTGCCCTACGTAACAAAGTAATTACATTAAAAAGATATTAAATTTAATTATGTATCATAATTTTAATGTTATTTATTTAAATAATAGTAATTAATAGAAGTACTAACGATTTTTATGAAGAATACATTCTGATTCTGTTACTGAAAGTCCCGAGAGTTGTTACTGGAAATAATTGATAAATGGAGTTCAGGTTCAGCATACTGATTAAACCAGCTTACTGCTGGCAACTATGTATATGTGTATATTAAGAAATAGTATAAATAAAAATAACTGATTTCGTTTGATTATGAGATATTTAGATATTGACTATTATTATAACACTATATTATGTGACTATTATTATAACAACACTATTTAACTCTTTAAGAAATAGAATGTTCACTAGAATTAGATTAAATTCATAATAAAAATACATATTTTTAAAAATAACTTCTAGATTTTAAATTAAATATTTATGTTTTCTATCATTATCCTATAATCTAGAAAAGATAATTTACAATGAAACATTATTTAAAAGAAATTTCTTTGTAACATTTTCTTGCACAAAAATTGAAACAAAAGCAAATCTCCTCTCCCTATACTACATGTGTGGTATAAAAAAGAATTTCTTATTATTATAACTCAATTTTAACAGAAACAGAACTTTTTATGTTGCACAGATATTAGAAAAATTTGAACTTTATTTCATTTACCAAAGAATTAAATGGAATGTTAGTAAAATATATTGTGAGGTATTTATATTTATTCATATGTTTAATAAGTGTGCAGTGGCTACATGTGGAATGTTGCTTTTTTTAAGGTTTTGGACACTTTAGTACAGTTTTGGACGCTTTAGTACAGTTTTAGACACTTTAAGACAGTTTTGGACAGTAAAACCCACATGTCCTGTCCAAAACTAGTTTTGGGCGTCCAAAACCCCAACCCTGTTATAAAGAAATTTTTTTCGTGATCCTTTAACGAAATTTGCGTTTTAACCGCGATATTTTGACTACATTTCAGTTTTTCCCGCGATCTTTGGACGAAAATCGCGTTTTTTCTTAGCGATCTTTTCACGAAAATCTTTTTTTTTTTTCGCGCTCCTTTGCGAATTTTGTGCTTTTTTGCGATCCTTTGACGAAATTAGTGTTTATTTCGCGATCCTTTCGTGAAATTTCAATTTTTTCGCGATTCTTTAAAGAAATTCATGTTTTTTCCATAATTCTTTAACGAAATTTGGCATTTCCCGCGATCTTTTGACGAAAATCGTGTTTTCCCCGCGATTCCGGAATGGGGAAAATTTTTCCCGGTTCCAATTGTGTTTTTTTCTGCGGTCTTTTGACGAAATTCGCGTGTTTTCCGCGATTCTTTAAAGAAATTCATGTTTTTTTCCGCGATACTTTACCGAAATCTGTATTTTTCCAGCGATCCTTTGACGATATTTCTGTTTTCCCAGCGATCCTTTCACGATATATCCGTTTTCCCGCGATCATTGATGAAAATCTTGATTTTTCGCGATCCTCTGCGAAATTTGTGTTTATTTTGAGGTTCTTAGACGAAATTTGCGTTTTTTCGCGATCCTTTGGTGAAATTTGCGTTTTTTTGGCGATTCTTTAAAGAAATTCATTCCTCTGCGACATTTGTGTTTATTTCGCGATCATTTGATAAAATTTGTGTTTATTTAGAGATCCTTTGACAAAATTCGTGTTTTTCTGCAATCTTTGACGAAATTCTCGATTTTTTTCAGCGAATGATTGAGGAATTGATTTTTTCCGGCGACCATTTGTCGAAATTCGCGATATTTTTTAATATCCGAATTTTCCACAAAACGTATCGATCTCATAAACCCGGAAGAATCGATCGAAAAACCCGGAAATCCGGGGTACACCCGGAGCACAATCACCCCTGCTATAAATAATCTAAGAAGGCCAAGAATTAATTTAGATAAAACAAACTATATAAATTTAAAGTTAATTTAAGTCAGGCAGATAGGCAACATTCATAATCTGTGAACAGAAATTATGCTACTTTTAAAGAATTGCCCCCATTTAAAAAAAAAATTTAGATTTAACCTGACAAAATAGTATATTTATTGCAACCTGTAACATAAAAATCATAATTTAATAAATGATTTTTACCCTGATCAATTAAACATCAATTTTGATCATAAAAAAAATTTGATCATAAACATTTCCCCCCTTTTAAAAATTTACATAAAATGCAAAACTGTTACACTGATCTACAGTATAAAGATTCCGAAAATTGAAAAACATTTAATTATACATTAGATAAGCACATTAAAAATCAGCAGAAAACAATCATGGCAGATGAAACTTGATGGAGGACACAATAAAAATACCAAGACTCATTAAAAATGTAAAACACTTAAATAGTGAGGGACTGAAAAATTGTTGTGGCGTCCCTTGAAAAGTTGAAAATAATGTTGGCCAAAGATGACTCTGGAACAAAACTGTTCAACTTTAAGTCAAAGATGTATACCGAAAGTTCTTTTATCAGCAAAAGAAAAGTCAAAAGTTTAATCTTTATATAGCCCCTAAGCAGGCATATATTATAGAAAAGCTTCCATCTTTACCATCACTTCTACCCAGCACGCGACCACTGCGCCACTGGTAGGAACACTAACTGCAAATCTTGAAAAATATTGCACTAAACCATATAGATGACCTTTCGATGGGACAGCTTTAATAAAAAATGACGATGTTTCACACCATAAAATATCACCAAATGAAGAAGCATAACAGTTGAAACCACAGCAGTTGAATCACTTCATGCAGATTTTAGAACAACTTTCAGCGATGTCCACACTTTGAAATTAGAAAACTTTCATCTTTTCAGCAGTAAAAACTTGCAGTATTCATGTCATGAGGTCAAAAAAAAAATTCAAACTATTTAAAATTTATTCTAAAAACTCAGTTACTTTTAAAAAAAAATTGGAAATAAGCCATATTAACTTTAATTACTTTAAAAAAATTTTCAAAAATTTAAAACATATAACTAATAAACATAAAAGTAATAGAAATTAACCGCCCCCCCATCGCAAAGCATAGCTAAATAGCTGATGAGGTCAGCGTTCACCACCATAATGCCGAACCCGTAAGGGTTAAATTCGGTAATTATAAAGAAAAACAGAAATATAAAACAATATCTTTAAAAAAAATTCATAAAATCAAATAACTTACAATTTATTTACTATTATAACGAAAAACGATTTTAATGTTTCTATTATATTATATAAGACTTAACACGGTTAGGACAGGCCCATAACCTGACGGGATTAGATTTAAATAGGTATTAGATTTAGCAGAGTGAGTTGAAATGCCCAATGAAAACTTAAGCTGATAACCCCAAACCTGTGTATATGTTAAATAGTTAAGGGAGAATAAAAGATATGGTGGCGAAATAATTACAAGATAGATATAAAAACAATCTAACGTTTATTGAGCAAAAGATAAAAACAATATATAAGTTAACTTTATATGCATTCAGTAATTCATAAATATAATTAACAGTAACAAGATTAAAAAGTGATTTAACAGACCTCATAACATTCAGGAAATGAACTGCATCAAAGAGTGACTGCTAATAAGTAAAATCCCATATACTGCTTAAATCATGCTGAGTCTAATGCTTCCATAAATAAGATTAAATTGATGAGAAACTTCTTTATAACAGATGACATTTCCATGAAGAACGTAACAATAAACATTGCACGAAAACATAAATGATTTAGCTTTGAACTTCCTGACAAACGTAACGTGACTCTAACAACGATGTTTATTTAGAAACACTAAACACAGAGTCCACACGTCAATCCAGAGCCGATGTCAAAAACTATCCAACTCTCAGAAAAGGTGTTTCTGAGACGAAGCGTTAAAATCAAAGTAAATCATTCAGATGTCAGCTTATTAAGATGTGCAGAACTTTCAGTTTCAAGTGAAACGCCATTTCAACAATTAAGGGACGACCAGCTGTTAGTGACTGAGAATCGGAGAAGAGGTAGGAAGAGGAAGAGGAAGGTAAGTAAGCCAAGGAAACATTCATATTTATACAAACTGAGAGAAAGAATAATAACTCATCACGCAATTCAACGGGCAGCTAATGACGTATCCAGAGTGACGACATCGTGACGAAGTGTCGTACATCCGATGTGCCGTAGGCTCGAACGAAAGACGCCATCTAGTGGCGACCGTGAAACCATACGTCAAATGAAAAAGCTACGTGCCGTTGAAAGCGTGGGAGAAACAGATGGAAAACGGAAAGTACGATAAATGTAAACAGAGTGGATAAATTAAAGGGATGATGACAGAAGTTAATTTAGGTAAGTAGAATGATATTTAAATTAGATATTATATCTGAAAGAAATAAAATATATTATTTAATAAAAGTGAATATAGAGGAGATAGACATATTGTTATGTAAAAGGATAATGTAGAGGGAAATTCCCGGACAGTGGCAAGAAAGAAGAGGGTAATTTACATATATCAGAATTTACTTATCTTAGCATTAATGAACATTTAAAACTTTAAATTAAAATAAATTTGAATCTCATATTTCATTAATTATAATGATCTTTGAAAATAAACAATGTAACATTTCAATCTTTCTCCATCCACAACATGTTGGTTGGTTGTATTGGGTTTTATGGCGCAAAATCCCTTTAGGGACATGCTGCGCCAAACAAAGACTAAAATATAAAAAAAGTGAAAAACAGATGACATCAACCATCCACAACATGAATATCAGCACTTATGTTAAATTTATTTCATTAAAATCTAAAACCTAAATTTTGTCTGTAGTTGTAAAATATGTGGTTAAAAAAGTCAGTTTATTATCAAAATAAAGGCCAAGGTTACGTGAACAGAGTCACGGATAACAGCTAGTTATAAATATTGCTTAGTTAAAAATTTAAAATATATACTCTACTTTTTTCTGCAGTTATTGAAATATGCGTTTATAGACCAATAAGAAATCAACATTTCCATACTTCAATTCAGTTAACCCTTTGACGGTTATGAACGAGTTCAGCTCGCAATCGAATCTTGCTTCGTAATGCGCGCAAACGAGTTCCGCTCGTCGGCAAAATTTTGACCGTAATGGTTAGAAACGAGCCCTACTCGCGTAGTGAAAATTTTCCCCAACGCGCGCTGACGAGCTGACCCGTTATTATTCTGCATTGATTATGTTACAAACGCTTCCGACTCGCGAAATTTAGTTAGTTTTACTGCCTAAAATTGGCAGTACGGGTCCCATAAATTTCTTTTCATAATGAAGGGGGATGTTTTTTTTTTACCTTCTTCTTCTTATGCGTATTTTGGCACGTGTTTTAGGGTGTTTGTAAAGTAAAATGGCTCAAAAGCGAAAGTTACATAATTATGATGATGATTATGATTGTGATACAGAAAGCTTATCAAGTTTCGAGTCTGATGAAGACTGTTCACAGTATATCAAGCTCAGAAGACGATTCAAGCGATGAGGAAGATTTTTCGTGCGTTCGACAGTGGTGTAAAATTAATTCAAGTTCTCCTGCTCCTAGCCGATTTAGTTTTACTGGCGATATGGGCATGAAAGCTTCCGTGACAAATATTTCTGACCCACTAGAGTACTTCGAGCTGTTTTTTACTGATGAGATTGTAAATCATATTGTTACTGAAACCAACATTTTTGCTGATGAAAATTTAAATAAATTTAAGAGCAAAGAACATTCCCGAAGTCATCATTGGCGTGAAACTAATGCGAACGAATTGAGAGTATTTTTTGCAACATTAATTTTGCAAGGGATAATTACGAAACCAACTGTAAGAATGTATTGGTCAAAAAGAAAGTTAATTGAAACTCCTAGTTTTTCTAACCTCATGAGTTCGAGAAGGTTTGACCTTATTATGCAATTTATTCATTTTGATAGAAATGAAAACACTGATTCTTCTCATCCTCAGCCAAAACTAAAAAAAATATGGACAGTTTTAAATTACTTACAGAAAAAATTTTCGGAAGTTTATACACCCGAACAAGACATATGTATTGATGAAAGTCTATTGTTGTATAAAGGGAGACTTTCTTGGATCCAATACTTACCACTTAAAAGGGCCAGATTCGGTATCAAAACGTTTATGTTATGTGAATCTCATAGTGGATACGTGTGGTCTGTTATAATTTATGTCGGTAAAGGCACAGATATATCTGAAGAAAATAAAGAATGTTCGTTTTCTACTCAGGTAGTTTTGGCATTGTCTAAGCCGCTATTAAACAAAGGATACTGCCTTACTATGGATAATTACTACAATTCTCCCGAGTTAGGGGAAATTTTATTGAAATCTAAAACTGATTTTTTTTTAACATTAAGACCTAACAGAAAAGATCTACCGAAGGAACTGAAAACAGAAAAGCTTAAAAAGGGAGACTTACTTGCCTATCAAAGAGGTAAGATGATGATAATGCGATGGAGAGATAAAAAGTATGTTCATTTTATAAGCTCAATTCATAATCCTGAAATCGTAAAAGTCCCAAATAAATTGAAAAACGTGGAAATAGAGAAGCCTAAGATTGCTTTAGATTACAATAACACGATGGGCGGTGTAGATCGCATGGATCAGCAAATTGGATACTATGACGAAACTCGATCTCGTCAAAGGAAATATTACAAGAAAATATTTCGTTATTTATTAGACATAACAATTTTTAATGCTTTTCAGCTGTGGAAAAAAAAAGGGAACAAAAAATCAAATTTGGAATTCAGAATTGAGCTAGCTGAAAGAATTGTTGAAAAATATCACACTCACAGACATTTGAAATCAAAACCTGCTGAAACAGTTTCGAACACTTTAAGATTGTCAGCACGCCACTTTCCTGATTATATTCCACCTACAGAAAAAAAGAAAGAACCTACTAGACGATATGTGATATGTTGCAACAAAAATGATGACAATGGTAAAAGAATTCGCCGTGAAACAAGTACATATTGCAAAGACTGTAATGCCCCATTACGTGCAATTCCATGTTTTAAAGTATATCACACACAAAAAGATTTTTAGGTTATTGAACTTAAATGCTTCATTAAGTTTTACATTAGTTGTATTTATTTAGTCCTTTCAATTTAATATTTGTCTAATATTTATAATTAACTATTATTATTTATATAATTGATTATAATTATGATCATTTATAAATTACTGGTTGGTTGGTTGGTTGTATGGGGTTTTATGGCGCAAAGTCCCAGTAGGGACATGCTGCGCCAAGACAAAGTCAAAATGTAAAAATGTATATATCCAAAAATAAACGATTAAAAGAAGAATAACAAAACGGTGATAAAAACAAAAAAATTAATGAAAACAGTAATATGTATATCTAAAACCGTTTAAAAGAATCAAAGGTTCATAGTTAAAAGTCAAGCGTATTATAAGTAAAAACTGTGGAGTTATTAAATTAATAACTGTTAAAATACACAAAGTTTAAAAGGATGTACAAATACTAGATGAAAACAAGGTTAAAATCACATGAGTAAAAAACAATGTAAAATCAATTAGGTAAAAATTCCTCTAAAACTGTATTTCCTTCATCACCACTTGATTCATAAGAGTCGGATTCCATTGCTTCATCGACATAGTGCTGCAGTTGTTTTGGGTCCTTTAACCACTTCAACGGCTGCCCCGAGATAAGTCGGGGGTAAAAGCACTGTTTCCCTATACCCGTCGCCGGTGAAGTGGTTAAGTTTGAGACAGACGGATTTAAACAGCTGTTCTTGTTCTTTTTCTTCACAGTGTTCCACAGTGAAGAGCCCCCGATTGTTTTTCTCTCTTTCTGAAGGCAAATTTTTTTGCTTGGTTTCACTGTTTGAGTAGTATCAGGTTTCTGTGATGTTTTTTTAGATTTAACAGCCTTAGTATCAGTCTGCAGTTCAGATGATTTCTTTGATTGAACTGGTTCTGATGACTTTTTGGATTGAACTGGGCCGGATGACTTTTTGGATTGAACTGGGTCGGATGACTTTTTGGATTGAACTGCAGGTTTTTGTGATTGACTAGTTTGATATACTATAGTAACAGGTTCTGAGGATGGTAGCCAACGTTCTAATAATGGGGTTGCATAACATTTAGAACCACAGCAGACATCACGAGTTTGTACCTTTGTGGCGCTGAGTGGTACTGTGATAGGTGAGTTATTTAGTGGAACGGAAGGTTCGGTCTGGGTGCTTATGTGCCTTACAGATTTTGGTTGTTGTTTGAGTAGACTAGAGTAGGAGACTCCGACTGACGTAGTCCTGGATTCAACAACTTTGCGGGCTTCAGGATAGGAGAGATTTTGAGTTACTTTAACAGAAATGATTTCTTTTTCAAATATCCAGGTAAGACAAGAACGGGAGTATGCAGTATGATTACCCTTGCAATTTATGCAGCGTTCAGGATTTTCACATGATTTATTGTCATGGCCAACTTCTGCACAACGTGCACAGGTGGTGGAACCCCGGCAGTTAGTAGTAGTGTGGCCATAACGCTGGCAATTAAAGCAACGTAGAGGATTAGGAATGTAGGGACGGACAGGACAATTAAGGTAACCAGCTTTAATTCTTTTTGGTAGGGTAGGGCTATTGAAAGTCAGAATGATGTGCTTTGTGGGAAGCACTTGTCCATTCCGACGGAGTGTAATACGTCGTGCATCTATGACATTTTGATCATTTAAATTTTGTAAAAGTTCATCCTTGGTAGAAAATAAAAGATCTGGTTCGGATATTACGCCACGGCTTGTATTAGGGTTTGATGTGCTTTAACAGAAACAGAGAATGGACCTATTGTATTACAATTTGATAGAAATTCAGACTGGCTGGCTGAAGTAACCTCAACCAATAAATCCCCAGACTGCAGTTTTTTGAGATTATGACCATCACCGAAAACAGACTGAAATGTTTTTGCAATAAGGAAAGGTGAAGTTTTCTTAAATGAACTTTCAGACAGGCTATCAGTACGTTTGATTACAAAGAAGCGAGTGAAAAGATTGCTCTGTACAGTTTGTTGCTCTCCACATGGGAGAGGATTTGAAGGAAGTGAAGTATTTCCATCCATATTTGAAAAAAAATAGTTCAGACCCCGGCCGCACCACCCACTACCGAGCCCAACAAGGGGATGCACATTCGTGCACCAGTGCTAACCAGGGCCCATACGGTCACAAGACACTCCTATGCCAGTCTCTACCCTTAACGAGATGGCTAGTAAGTACTCGCTCACTTGATCCCCAGCCAGTGACAGAAGTCAGCTGACCAGCCGATTGATGCATACGGGACCAATATGCACCTCCCGTCTACCTGAAGCATAGGCCAAAGCAGTGTGTTGGTTTCCCTCAAAAGCCAGGATCCCCCTTTCCAGGGACACGGGTCGCCACGCACGGCAAACACATGGGTGGTTTACAATTCCCCATGAGTCGATATGCAGGATGATATCGGCTCATGCAGAATTGCCCTCACCTCCGAAGAGGAAACCACAATGAGAGTGAAACAAAGAGGAAAGAAAGACAAGAGGAATAAGAGGAAAAAGAAAAGAGAAAGATCGCTCAGGAACCCGGGGTTGCGAAGCCCGTGAATACCTAAAGAAGGTATCCCCCTGGGGGGTTTATAAATTACTAATTAATAATAATCAAATATTAATTATTTTAAAGTGCGTAAAAACTGTTATTTATGTACTACAAATACTTTAAGTAATTTTTAAAACGCGTGAGGTGAGCTATCTACGGCATCGCCAGAGAAGGGTGACATTTTCGGAAGAACGGCTGGGGAAAACAGCTGCCACTTTCGACTACTGTTTACTTGTAATGCTGCGCGAATTAAGTAAACGAAAACTTCTCGTTTCCCTAACCGTCAAAGGGTTAATTACTATTGATGTTCAACTTGAACTCAATTTACTCGAAATCTAAATTATGTCACTTGTACCCCTTGGCTTCTGGGGTCCTCATATATCAATTAAATTATTTTTAATTCTCACGTTCATCTTGTATCTATACAACAACGTTTCACCACACAGACAGTGGTAACTCTATAAGGGGTTCACAATCACTTGACTACCAGTAATTTCATTAAAAAAAATCTCTTTAATCTCAGAAATTTCCATGATTAAAATAAATAGATCAAATTTTATATACCAATATGCTGGTACAAAAGTAATTCTGAATTTTTGGAGGGTACAGCATTGTAGAATGTCATTATTTTACCACCTATCTAGTATAAACCAATAATATCCATTACCATACCAGTTTAAATTTCTGGGGATGCTTTCAATTTCGGTTGGTTGGTTGGTTGTATATGGTTTTATGGCACAAAGTCCCATGAGGGACATGCTGCGCCAAAAAAAGAATTATAGACTAAAAAGGATGAAATTAAATAAAGTAACTAAAATATAGGTAAATATGAAAGAAAATAAATAACATAGAAAAGGTATCTGGATGGGGTATCCCATCCAGATGTTAAAACCAAAAATCAGTCATAAAACCAACGAAATAAATAAAAGATTAGATATCAAAATAAAATCCTGCGTGTTTTAAAAAAGTAAAGAGTGCCCCATGAGGTGTTTCCCCGATGAGGTTTGTCATTGCTGGTAATGAAGTCTTAAAATAAATTCTATATAAGTGCCGGAGGCCCGGACAGTCAGTTAAAACATGATGAATGGTCAGACAATCATAATGACAATGTGGACACATGGGTGCATCCTCCCGAAGTAAAAGATGTTTATGAGTGATCCTAGAATGACCAATTCTCAGACGAGTCAGAAGGACATCTGTTTTCCTTGGATAATTTGGAGGCCACGTTATGATTGTAGGTTTGATATGGTGCAATTTATTATTGTATTCTAAATCCCAACTTTCTTGCCATTTATTATGAATAAAATGGTTTATAAGTAGTTTAACGTCTGAGAATGGTATTCTATGGTGTAAGGGATTAAGAGCCAGCTTTGCCGCCTCATCTGCTTTTTCATTTCCAGGGATACCCATGTGTCCAGGTACCCAGCAAAATAAGATATTATAGCCACGTCTTGTCAATTTATTATAAAAGTCTAAGATGGACGAAACAAAGGGATTCTTTTTAAGTGATTTTATAGCGTCGATAGAACTATTTGAGTCAGTATAAATGATGAAGGGTGAGATATGATGATGAGAGATGTGCGACATGGCTCTCTCTATTGCAATCAATTCGGATGTAAAGACAGAAATTGAAGGGTGCAGACGATAACTGAAGGTAGTGTCATTACAAAAAATTCCGCAGCCAACAATATCCCCGCTCTTAGAACCATCCGTATAGATATCTACGTAATTATTAAAGTTTGCACGATGTGCAGCAAATAGTTGTTGAAAGGCAAGAGGAGTTAGATTATTTTTATTGTAACCTTTAAAAGGATGGAGGGTGGTAATATCAGGAGGTTTCCAGGGAGGGAACTGGTACATTGGACAAGGGTTCACTTCAATATTGATTAGAGCACTATCATGAATAATTCTTCGTATTCTGGCTCCAAAAGATGGTATGCAAGATGGTCTATGCTGATAAAGGATATCATTGTCTGTATTTAAAATGTGGGTATGAAGGGGATGGCTAGGATATGAAAGGATAAAGTAATACAACTGTAATGAGAGTTTATCACGAATATGATGTAATGCTGGTTCGTTACAGTCAACATAAAGGCTTAAAATTGGAGACGTACGAAATGCACCAGAGCAAACCCGGAGTGCGCTATGGTGCACAGTGTCAAGTTTTTTTAGAGCAGATTTACTGGCTGAACCATAGACCTGGCAGGCATAGTCAATTTTAGACCGGATCATGCACGATAGATTTTAAGGAGAGAAGTACGATCTGCTCCCCAAGAGGTATTTGAAAGCACCTTTAAAAGATTAAGAGATTTTTCACATTTTGTGCGTAACTGCAAGATATGTGGTGAAAAGGTTAACTTTTTATCAAAGTGAAGGCCCAGAAAGCGGACACTGTCCACAACAGGAATCTGAGTTGAGTCGATAAAAATTTCAGGATCTGGATGTAGATCCCTACGTCTACAAAAGTGCACGCAAGAAGTTTTGTCTTTAGAAATGATAAAACCATTTTTATTTGTCCAATTAAGAATATGAGTGATGGCAGTTTGCAATTGTCTCTCAATAAAACGAATATCTTGACCTATACACATAATGCGAAAGTCGTCAACATAGAGATCTCCCTTCACCGAAGGGGGTAATTGACCAAGGATATCATTTATTTTGATGGCAAAGAGGGTGACACTCAGGACACTGCCCTGGGGTACACCCTCTTCTTGTACATAAAAACTTGATAGAGTTCCCCCAATCCTGACTTGAAAGAGTCGCATGGCGAGGAAGTTGTCAATAAAAATTGGGAGATTCCCACGAAAATCAAGATTAAACAGATCACGAAGGATCCCGTATCGCCATGTTTTGTCATAGGCTTTCGCCATGTCAAAAAAGACTGACACCAAATGGCTGCGTTTTAGAAAAGCTGTCCGAATATGATTTTCAAGATGGATCAGGTTATCGATAGTAGATCTACCTCGACGGAATCCACTTTGAAAAGCGGCAAGCAGATTGTTAGATTCCAAAATATGCACAAGGCGGATATTTACCATTTTTTCTAGAAGTTTGCAAAGGCTGCTAGTGAGTGCAATAGGTCTGTAATTATTGGGGTCCCTGGAATCTTTACCTGGTTTAGGAAAGGGAATAATAACAGCTTTACGCCAGGCATAAGGAAAGGCATGTTCAACCCAAATTCTATTATAGAAGGCAAGTAAGTTATTAAGTGAGGCGGTAGAGAGATGTTTTAGCATGGTATAGGTGATGCCATCGTGACCTGGAGCAGAGAGGTGGCTTTTTTGCAAACAACTTAGGAGCTCTGAAATCGTAAAGGGGTTATTATAGTTAAAAGAATGGCGAGAATGAAAATTGATGCGGGTAGTTTCCATTTGTCTTTTATATGATAAGAATGGTTCTGGGTATGAATCTGTGCTAGAGTTAGATGCAAGTGTATTTGCTATTGTTTCAGCAATATTTTTGGGTGAAGCTATTGTTTGACCGTTGTGATTTAGGATTGAGATATGGTTTTCGGAATATAGGCCCATACAATTTTTTACTTTTTTCCAGAGGACTTTGCTTGAGGTATTAGAGCTAATGTTAGATATGTATTGCATCCAAGATTCACGCTGGCTCTTACGACGCACTCTTCTAGCTTCCGCCTTTGCTTTTTGGAAGGCAATATAGTTTGTATTATTGGGATACCTCCGGAAGAGGCCCCAAGCCTTCTGTTGAGTTTTTTTTTGCAATCTGGCAATCACTGTTCCACCACGGCTTCTTGTGCCTAGGTGTAGCACTGGATTTAGGAATGCTAATATCTGCAGCATTGATAATACACTGGGTGATATTATCAAGTGCATCATCAATATCACAGTAAATCATGTCCTTTGTAATTGTAGCCTGATTTTCGAAAGATGGCCAATTTGCTCTGTCATAAATATAGCGCTTAAAATAAATATTAGAGTCCCTGTTAGGAGTAGTCTGTGTGATAAATGTTGGAAAATGGTCACTGCCGTGCAGGTCATTGAGACCCAGAAGTTCCAGAATGGATAAACAGATGGGGAGCAGATTGTAAGGTCTATTGCATGAAAAGTGTGAGTTGGTTCATGAAAGTAAGTGTTATCTCCATTATTAAGCAGGCATAAGCCATTATCAGATATTAATTTCTCAATAACATCACCACGCTGATTAGAATCGGTATTTCCCCACAGTTGACTATGTGCATTAAAGTCTCCAACAATGATGTAAGGAATGGGGAGTTGGAGAAGGAGATTATCAAGAGCAGCTGACTGAATAGACTGATTTGGCGTAAGTATAAGGTGCAAATTGTTATTAGTCGGTTAATATGTACACGGACTGCAACAGCTTGTAAATTTGTGTTTAGATTAATATGCGTATGGGGTAGGTTGCGAGAGATGAAAAGAGCCACTCCACCTGTGGCCCTTTCACTACCAGTAAAATCTTTTCGGTATGTAGCATAAGTACGCAATTTTGCTTTGTCATTGGGTTTAAGATGGGTTTCTTGTAACGCTAAGCATAGTGGTTGATGGTCATGAAGAATGTTGCGGATTTCGTCATATTTATTATGATAGCCACGGCAGTTCCACGAGATAATATTAGACATGAATGATTTTTTTTTTTTTTTTTGTAATTTATCTCTGTTAAGTTATTCGGAGATAGTCATACTATCTCCATCGTTAAATTCTTCATCCGAATCTGGGTGAAGAGCTAGAGCATCATCCTCCTCCATTTTATCTGTCTGTTTTGGGTGGATTTCTTTTTTGGATGTTTTACTCTTTCTCTTTTTGGCTGCATTTTCAGATGGCACAGTCACTTTAACTGTTGGCAGGTTAAATTTCTCTGCATCAGGTTTACGGTTTGGTTTCACAGATGGCGTTTTTGTTGTATTTTGAGAACCTCTTTTATGGATTGGAAGTTTAGAGATTAAAGATTGTGACGAGGTATTTTGTTGTGAATTAGGAACAGATTTTGATAAGTTAGGATGAGCAGATTTTGGTGACTTAGGAGGAGCAGCAGCTTGCGTTGATCTATTTGTCTTACCAGAATTATTAGACAGGTTATTTTCTTTTTGATTAGGTTGGCAATTAGTTTCAGTGGGGAAATCGGTTTGGGTTGCAATAGTTTTATGAGTTTTTTGGACAGTTTTAGACAAAGCAGCAGCATATGATACACCAACTGTGGGAGTCCTGGATTCAACTATTTTTCTAGCCTCGGGGTATGATAAATTTTCTTTTGTTCGTATTGTTTGTATCTCTTTTTCTTTTCGCCACTGCTCGCAGGATTTTGAATAAGATGGGTGCTCTTTTTTGCAGTTTACACAAGAAGGTGGTGCATTGCACTGTACACTTTCGTGGCCAACTGCACTACACCGACCACATGTGGTTTTACCTCGGCATGATGTTTTTGAGTGCCCAAAGCGTTGACAATTAAAACAACGCAGTGGGTTTGGGATATAAGGTCTAACAGAACATGAAAGATATCCGGCTTTTATATATTTCGGTAGGTTTGGCGATTTAAAAGTAAGTATTAAATGCTTGGTAGGTATCTGAATTTGATTCGCTGGTATTTGTTCATCTTTACGGGTGATTATTATACGTCTAGCTCCTATGACATTTTGTTCTCTTAAGTTTTCCACTATTTCATCTTCGGTTACATGCAGGAGGTCAGATTCTGAGATCACCCCACGAGAGGTGTTGAGGGTTCTATGTGGGATTACGGAAATCGGGATATTTGCAAAATGTGTACATTTCTTTAAATTTAGGGCTTGTTTGCTATTGTTTACTTCAATAAAAAGATCACCAGATCGAATTTTTTTAATGGTTTTTGGTTCACCAATCAATCCTTGGATAGATTTGTGAATCAGAATGGGAGAGGTCTTGTCAAAACTGCCTTCTTGTCTTTTGATAACAAAGAATCTTTCAGCACATGAATTGGTATTGGAGGCAATATCATCATCTCTATCAGCACACAACTTATTTTGGTTCGCATTCTCTCCACATGGGAGAGGATTTAAAGGAGGTAAAGTATTTCCATCCATATTGAGATAAAAAAATAAATTCAGACCCCGGTCGCACCACCCACCACCGAGCCCAACAAGGGGATGCACATTCGTGCACCAGTGCTAACCAGGGCCCATACGGTCACAAGACACTCCTATGCCAGTCTCCACCCTTAACAAGATGGCTAGTAAGTACTCGCTCGCTTGATCCCCAGCCAGTGACAAGTCAGCTGACCAGCCGATTGATGCATACGGGACCAATATGCACCTCCCGTCTACCTGAAGCAGGGGCCAAAGCAGCGTGTTGGTTTCCCTCAACTGCCAGGATCCCCCTTTCCAGGGACACGGGTCGCCACGTACGGCAAACACGTGGGTGGTTTACAATTCTCCATGAGTCGATATACAGGCTGATATCGGCTCATACAGAATTGCCCTCACCTCCGAAGAGGAAACCACAATGAGAGTGAAACAAAGAGGAAAGTAAGACAAGAGAAAAGAGGAAAAGGAAAAGAGAAAGATCGCTCAGGTGCCCGGGGTTGCGAAGCCCGTGAATACCTAAAGAAGGTATCCCCCTGGGGGGGCTTTCAATTTCGGAATTGGATCCGAAATTGAAAGTGTCCTTAGCAAAAATAATAGTTTAAAAAACAAATCTAAGCATTATAAAGATAACATCAACCTCATATATTCAACGGCAAGGAAAAAAAATAATTTAAAATTACTGAAATGTAAATGAGAATTTTGTAAAGAACGCAGCCATTGGTTTAACTTTAGCTTGCAAGCAACTAGTGTAGGTTATAAGTATACAGAACCGTAGTACTAAATAAGAATGTTATGATTAATTAACCCTAATTTTTTTTTTTTTTTTTTTTTTTTTTAGCGGAAGGAGGGGCATAAAAAAATCTTAAAGCTATCTCTAATATTTCGCCAAATTCCCATAGACACCAATAGGGACAGAAAATCAACAAATTGAGATATCTTGAACCAAAGCAGATATTGTTATAATACACTCCTTTTATTTTATTTATGTAATCTAACGATTTGTATATCTTTATTCTTTTCTGCCGCTAGAAGGCCTATCCTGTTTCCATGGAAATAGGTTTTGATAATATATAGACATTCTATGATGTTCTATTTAGTTGAGTGTTGAGTGTGCTTTGTAATGGTGATGTCTGCCGTTTTGTCCAGATAAATGTATATATATTATGTGAAAGGTGATGCTGCATTATTTATTTGATGGTCATGTTTTAATTTACTACAAGCCAAACCTGCGCTACTGAGAAAAATAAGCATGAACTTTATTTGTTTAAACAAGTATAATATATAATCTATATTCTATTACTGTTTATATTAAATGAAAGTTTGCCAACTTCTCATAGATCACGAGACTAAAGCTCTAATATATTCTTAATATGGATTTGAATTATTTAAAATAAAATAAAACATTAAATAACATTTATTATCTGTAGTAAAACAAAAACGAATGACAAATTATTAAACATAAACAAAATGGCATTCTTGAAAGAGAATAATATTACGAAACTAAGTAATGACAATTTTTTTCCATTTGGAAATTCAAAATACAAATGATTCTTATAAAAGAGGATTTATTTGATGTAATTGAGTATTGAATCTCCAGAAAATCCAGATGAAAAATATTTAAAATGTGATAGACAAGCAAGAGCGTTAATTAATTTATGCATAGAAGATTCTCAAATTATTCATGTCAAATATGAAACCACGGCAAAAGCCACATGGAATAAGCTTAAAGCTATTCACGAACGATCAAACTTAGAATTTCTTATTACGAAAATTATACGCTACAATAAATGCCAGAAGATGGTAACATGAATCAGCATATCGCTAAAATGTTCGAATTAATGGATAGGTTAAAAGCCGTTGGTTAGGAAATAAAAGATGATCATATAGCGGCATTGCTTTTAGTCTCAGTTCCTAAATCTTACAATAACTTAATTGTTGTCACGGAGGCGCGACCTGAAATAGAAATAAATTCCCAATTAATAAGAAATAAACTGACAGACGAGTACAATCATAGAATGGAAATGAATAATGATCGTGGAGTTTCACAAGTCTTTAAAACAAATTTTTTTAAACAAAATCGGCAAAAAAATGACAGATTCTGCTCACATTGCAAGAAAACAGGTCATTGCCGAAATGAATGCTATCACTTGAACGACAAAACTTTTCAAAATCACAATTGAAATAAATCTTATTATCCTTTACAAAGTAAAAATAATAAGAAACAAAACATTGGTCTCAGAAGATCCAATTTTATCTCCATGACAACAAACGATAAAAACATGAATCGGAATATAGTATGTATGCAAAGCATCAGACAAAATTCCAATTCTAACCAAGATTGCAGACGATCTAGTGAGAGAAAAATAAAAGAAATAAAAACTCAGAATACAGCTCGCGATAAAAATCCATTAAATAAAAATAATCAAATGAATCGAGAAGCTAATTCTGTCTTGAATAATGAAAATAAAAGTACTGAAGAAAACACTAAAACTTAACTGTAATTTAACGCAAAATTTTAAAGGATATTTCTGTATAGATAGCGGTGCAACACAATACTTATCTAATGACATAAATATGTTTACAAATTTGAATTCAAATGCGGAACTTGTGAAAATTATTATTGCAGATGGGAAAAGTTTATTTTCGCAAGGTATCGGTAACATTCACATTTCAACAAAATTGTCTGACAGAACTAGTCCTGATGTTATTCTAATGAATGTATATTTCTTGCCTGAATTAGAATGTAATTTAATATCGGTAAAAAGAATTGCTGAAAAGGGATTTACAGTTACATTTAACAAAAGCAAATGCTTCGTTACAAAGAATGAAATTACGTACTTAGAAGCAGTTTCAAGTAATAATAGTCTTTATAAGGTAACACAAAATGAATATACAGGGAACAGCAAAAATCAAACATTGGCTTAGAAATGCAGAAATGTAAACTGCATTAATTTATGGCACAAACGCCTTGGGCACCGAAATTCAGATGCTATTAAGCAACTTGTGAGAGAAAATCTCACTGATAGCATCGAAGTTGATAACTGCGAAAAAGTTAATGATTGCGAAAATTGTATTAAAAATAAACTTTCAGAATTTCCCTATCCAAACGAATCAAAGTTCAAAGCAAAGAGTACGCTTGAGCTTGTGCATAAGTACCTATGCGGCGCAATGAAAACAACCAGCTTCAGCGGGAAGTGTTACTTCCTTACTTTTGTTAACGACTTCTCACATTTCACTATGATTTATCTAATAACAAACAAAAATGAAGTTTACTCTAAACTAAAAGTATACGTCACTGTGACTACGAATAAATTCAATAAGAAGCTTAGAAGTGACAATGGAGGGGAATATATAAGCAATGAAATGGAAGAATTCATGAGAAATCATGGAATTGAACACCAGTTCACAGTGCCACATTCACCACATCAGAACGGAATTGCAGAAAGGAAAAATAGAAGCTTAATGGAGATGCTTAATGCCCCCTGTCTGAAGCCAACCTGCTACACAAATATTGGGGAGAAGTCATAATGACAGCAAACTATTTGCAGAATAGATTGCCCACTAAAGCCAAAATACACTGTATGAATTATAGACTGTTCGGAAACCAGATTTATCAAACATCAGAGAGTATTTCTAATTGACTGTGGTGTAACTATTGTTCTTGACGTTGAAGCGACATCAACAGCCAATTCTCGAGCATTTAGAAAAGGGTTTTTTGAAGATTCTTTTATGATGGCTCTCCTTTGACTGGTATTTAACTTTCTTCGACGCCCAGTTCGCGACTTATTTATTGTCGAACCAGTTTCTTTTTTCTTCTTAATTACATAACTAACACGAGAAAAGTTTAGATTTAATTTTTAACCTATTCCTCGGTAATTTAATCCAGAATTGTGAAGAAATATAATCTTCTCACGGGTATTAACAGACAGTTCACACCTTTTTGGCGCCATTAGAACAAAAACTCCCCAGAATCCCTGCTCCAGTTAATATATTACGTGACTTTAAAGTGCGGGACTGATATGTTTAAACATTTGCATAATGTTCACATTTAATGCCCTTTTTAACAGTCAATGCTTCTTGTGCAAATACTTTTTTGGTATGAGAAAATATTAATTTATTTTTTTAAATGTGTAATATTACTGTTTAAGGAAAATGGGTAGTTATTTTTATTTTCTTCTTATTTAAATAAATGAATAATTAAGAGAATAGTGTCAAATTTACTTTCTATGGTTACTTATGCAAAAAATAGTCTGCGTGCAAATACTTTTTTTGCTCACTGTATATCTCTTTTCTTTTCTGCCACTAGAAGGCCTATCGTGTTTTCATGGAAATAGGTTTTGATAATATATAGATGTTCTATGATGTTCTTTTTAGTTGAGTGTTGATTGTGCTTTGTAATGGTCATGTCTGCTGTTTTGTCCAGATAATGTATATATATTATGTGAAAGGTGATGCTGCATTATCAGGGTTCATACAGAGTTGGGAAGAAAAAATCCAAGGAGTACCCAAAAAATCCAAGGAGTCCAAAAAATTTTAAAGATTTGATTCTTTTTTTTTTTTTTTTTGTCGATGTTTTTATGTGTTGCATCATTATGTGGTATGCACATTCCAATTTTTAATGTCCAATTTAGAGAGAAAAACATTTAAAAAACAAATTTTACTCTATTAGAATCTAATTGTTAGTGCTGAAATTGCACAGTATTCGCAATATATTGCTTATTCATTTCGTAAGTTTAAATACAAAATTGACAATCTAGTTTTTTATGCAGTGACCAATGGTCATATCACAGGGGTGATTCTGAGTAAAAAAAAAAAAAAAAAAAAAATTCTGAAATTCACAGCAAATCTGAAAAGGTACACCAGAGAGAGAGAGAGGGGGGGAAGGGGGGGGGGGGGAATCCACTCCCGACACTAGCTATGCGTTTTCTCGGTGGCTCTTTGACGAAATTTGTGGGGTTTTTTCGCGATCTTTCGAAGAAATTTGCCGTTTTTTCGCGATCTTTCGGCGAAATTTGCCGTTTTTTCGCGATCTTTCGGCGAAATTTGCCGTTTTTTCGCGATCTTTCGGCGAAATTTGCCGTTTTTTCGCGATCTTTCGACGAAATTTGCCGTTTTTTCGCGATCTTTCGACGAAAATTTTGGGTTTGCGCGATCTTTCGACGAAATTTGTGTGTTTTTACGCGCTCTTTTGACGAAATTTGTGGGGTTTTTTTCGCGATCTTTTGACGAAATTTGTGGGTTTTTTCGCGATATTTTGACGAAATTTGTGGGTTTTTACGCGATATTTCGACGAAATTTGGGAGTTTTTTCGCGATCTTTCGACGAAATTTGTCGATTTTTCGCGATCTTTCGACGAAATTTGTCGATTTTTCGCGATCTTTCGACGAAATTTGCCGTTTTTTCGCGATCTTTCGACGAAATTTGCCGTTTTTTCGCGATCTTTCGACGAAAATTTTGGGTTTGCGCGATCTTTCGACGAAATTTGTGTGTTTTTACGCGCTCTTTTGACGAAATTTGTGGGGTTTTTTCGCGATCTTTTGACGAAATTTGTGGGTTTTTTTGCGATATTTTGACGAAATTTGTGGGTTTTTACGCGATATTTCGACGAAATTTGGGAGTTTTTTCGCGATCTTTCGACGAAATTTGTCGATTTTTCGCTATCTTTTGACGAAATTTTTCGGTTTTCGCGATCTTTCGACGAAATTTGTGAGTTTTTACGCGCTCTTTTGACGAAATTTCTGGTTTTTTCGCGATCTTTTGAGGAAATTTGTCGATTTTCGCGATCTTTTGAGGAAATTTGTCGATTTTCGCGATCTTTTGAGGAAATTTGTCGATTTTCGCGATCTTTTGACGAAATTTGTGGTTTTTTTCGCGATCTTTTGATGAAATTTGTGGGTTTTTTCGCGATCTTTTGATGAAATTTGTGGGTTTTTTCGCGATCTTTTGATGAAATTTGTGGGTTTTTTCGCGATCTTTCGACGAAATTTGAGGGGTTTTTCGCGATTATTTGACGAAATTTGCGTTTTCCCCGCGATCCTTTAACGAAATTGGCGATTTTTCTGCAAACGATTGACAAAATTTATTTTTTTCGGCGACCATATGTCCGAATTTTCGGATTGGTGACCGATTTTTTTAAAATTTCCGGAAATGAATGCCTTATATTTTCGGAAAATTCGGACTAGAATCACCCCTAGGTCATATAAATAGAGATTAGCCAAACCCCAAACACTTGTTATGTATATCACATACATGATACATCTTAAAGAAAATTTTAAAAGGCAAAAAGCTAAATGCAACATACAAGAAAAAATATAACAAGTTTTGAATTTATTCTTTTAGAACAGCGGTAATCGCTTTCTTTGAAGAATTCGCATTTTTTTCGCGATCTTATGATGACATTCGCGTTTCTTTCGCGATCTTCAGGGGGTAATTCGCGTTTCTTTCGCTATCTTTTGGGAAAAATTCGCGTTTTTTTTTCGCTACCTTCTGGGAAAATTCGCTTTTCTCGCGATCTTCTAATGGAATTCGCGTTTTATTTCGATTGTTTTACGAATCTGACTTTTTTTCGCGATCTTTTGATGGAAACCGCGTGTTTTTCGCGATCCTTTGACGAAATTCACGTGTTTCTCACGATCTTCTGGGGAAATTCGCGATCTTCTAATGGAATTCGCATTTTATTTCGATCGTTTGACGAAACTAACGTTTTTTTCGCGATCTTTTGATGGAAACCGTGTGTTTTTCGCGATCCTTTGAGGAAATTCGCGTGTTTTTCGCGATCTTTTGAGGAAATTCGCATATTTTTCGTGATCTTTTGAGGAAATTCACGTTTTTTCGTGATCCTTTGAGTAAATTACCGTTTTTTCGCTGTCTTTTAAGATATTTGCGTCTTTTTAAGAAATAAGAGTTTTCATGCAATCTGTTAGAGAAATTCGAGTTTTTTTACGATCCTTTGACAAAATTTACGATTTTTTTTCGCGATCGATTGACAAAATTTGACGGTATTTTTTGGAATATATTTGCGAAAAACGCAATTTTTCCGAGATTTTTGGCTAAATGCCAAACATTGATAAAATTTAAAATAAAGGTCGGCTAACAGTGTCAAAAAACGGACTTTACGGACCTAGTGGGAGCCCTGCTATTAAGATTACTCAACCCAATCAATGTTGTGCTTCAGATGAATGACGTGCATAAAGGATTTACCGTGCGTTTTCAATTACGATTTTTTTTTCCTCGGTAGCAATATCGCTTGCGTCCGAAGCCGCAATACAATATAAGGAGTTTCTAAGTAGTGGTTTGCTTATCTAAGTAGTTCTAAGTACTACTTGGGAATGTTTTCATTTCTAAGGAGTTTCCAAGGAGTCTAAGGAGTCTGTGCGAACCCTGATTATTTATTTAATGGTCCTGTTTAAATTTACTACAAGCCAAACCTGTGCTACTGAGAAAAGCAAGCATGAACTTTATTTGTTTAAACAAGTATAATATATAATCTATATTCTATTACTGTTTATATTAAATGAAAGTTTGTCAACTGCTTACATATTATTGAAGTATATACAAGAGTTGCATTGCTCTTGTGTTGAGAATTCTACGACAGACAGTGCAAATAATATTTCCTTTGTAACAACATAAGTATTTTTATATGAATATTAAAAAGAGAAAGAAAACTTTGGTGAAAATTACATCAGATTTAAAATGATACATTTAAAATGTCTTATTTAAAAAAACTTTGTTATAGCATTATTCAAAAATACTGGGACACAAAGACTGTTTGCTTAAATCATTTTATATTAGCTTATTTTCACGTGTTTCACTGATCTGATGTAATCAAAGATGAAAACAACCCGTTAACAAAGAGATAGCTGTTTTTTTAATTATAATTCATTCTTCCAAAAAAAATTTTAAAGCCGATTATATTAACGTGCTTTTAGAGTTTGCAGTGTCTGTACGGGGGTTGGCGAGCGTTGCTCGTAGGGAGCAGAGCCCCCTAGTTTAAAAAAAAAATTCCGAACTTTGATAACCAATTTCATCAGAAGACCACAAAAAAAAAAAAAAAATTAAAAACATAATTTAAAAACGAGTCACTATCCAGCAACCGAGATGGTAAATAATTCAATTGTGTTGTAATTTTTTTTTTTTCTGAACCCAGTTAGAAAGTTACAAACATGAATTATTTACCATTTTTTTTAATAATCGTGTTAAAAGTAATCTTGTGCAATTACATTTTAAAGTTCATATTGTGTATTTCGTGACTGAATCAAAGCGAAATATTACATTTCATCTTATGATTTTATTTATTTTATCTTGTTTCTCTGTTTAAAGAATCTATATATAATAAAACACAGTGTAACGAATCTGGGGCAAACCAAAACTCGAAAAAAAGCTTATCGCAGCCATATTAGGCATAAGTTTTCAACAGGTTTCAAAATTTTATTTGTATTGGCTATTTCCATGAGTACTTGTTGTGAAAGTCACATGCTATGATTTTTTGGCTACCAGTATTTTAGAACGGAAAAATGCGACATCATTTTATGGGAGATATCTCATTATAAGGACAAGCAAACTTCACGAAAATAACAGTGGCCAACAAGTATATTGGTTATGAGCTATGTGACTTACACCACAAAAACCCATGGAACTAGCCTATTATAAATTAGTGTTTTCACTCAAAGTTATGTTCAAATATTATGTTAAAAATCGAAATTTTATCTCATTGATATAGTTAATATGTGTAGTACATAACATGATATTGTACATCCCTTACATTTTAACTACATTTGATATGAAATATAAATTTTATTTGCAATCAAGACAATTTCATGTGGATATAAAGTAAGTTTTTAAAAAATGATTAAAATTTTACAAAAAAAAATAATGATAATTGGTAATTTTTGTTTTATTTATAAAGAATGAAATTTTAAATTTATATAACTGAAGCTTTTAAAAATTTATCATCTTGAATTAAATTCTGAATATTTTCTTTATAAAAAATTAAAAGTTCCTTTGTTTATATTATTTGATGATGAATGGCACCAAATCCGTATTTAGAAATGAAACGCAAAGCGCTGTTGTTATCCCACAAAGTTCTAATACAATATCTGTATGTGTTAAATCTGTGCCTTGATCCACCGCTAATGCAAAGCTGTTGATTGAGCCATGCCTTATTAACATTTATTCTTTTTATAAAAATAATATATTAAAAATTTAATGCATTGAATATTTAATTTTAATGTTTTGTAAAATTTTCAGAAATAGTGTGTAACTTTTCTAATTATTATTATTGTTGCAATAAATACTGCTGTTTGTTTCATCCAATTGTTGAACTATTCCAGATATTTAATATTGAGTAAAAAAATACCATTCATATATGTAGAAATCATTTGTCATTTTTAAAATGTACTTTTCTACAATACAAACAATAAAAATAATAAAAATTCAATGAAAAAATCTTAATTTTGTTTGTTTATGTGAGGTCTTACAAAAATGAAATGCAAATCAACATTCCATCATTTTTGACGGGGTTATATACTAGTTCTTTTGTAACTAAGATATATTCAATGTACATTAAGCTTGAATCCCTAAATGTCAAAACATTTTCTTTAAAATCTTTGCTATGTGCGATGTCTGAATTTTCTGAGAGCATTAATTTTTTTTTTTCTTCTCCATATTGGGCTAACATTTTATGTTAAAGAGAAATGAAGGACAATATTCATTCTTTCCCCCATTTATAAATCTTGTATGTAATTAAAATATATATACATGATGTTCTAAATAGGAATACAACAAATATTTGATTGACATTCGATTTTGTCTTAAAAGCCAATTAATACAGCATTCGTCTGAATACTAAATCAAAATCATTTATATTTATAATGAGTATTATTAATTGATATATTTTAAGTAACATGCCTCTAGGTTTATATATGTTACACATTAAGGAAGTTTATATGTTTATTAAATTATTTGACTTTTTTGCATTAGATGGTAGAGGTCGATCTCTATGAAGGCCTTTATATATTTCTCTCGATTTTGTTTGTAAGTTTTGTTATTAAAGCTTCTTTCACTTCTAAAATAATGTTGAATTCAAGTGGTCAGCCGGGACCACCTCCCCCCCCCCCTCTTCCCTGAGCAATGAGATGCCCCCCTCGAAGATTTGAGATTTTGTGTTTTCAATGATCAAAAAGTGCAATTTCCCCTCTCATCCACAAAAATCCATCCCAGACAAAAGTGTCTGGATTCAACACTGTTTGAAACCAATTCCATAAGTGAAAGTATCCAAATAAAAATAAAAACCTGTGAACAAAATTTAAAAAAATAAAAAATGGCCTTTGTAGGACCTCTGCAATCCAATGCAAAAAAAAAAAAAATATCATTTGAGAATATTGAAAATAAATGATGTACTTATAATAAACAATGTGGTTTGACGTTTTTATAATAATAGCCAAACTAATTTTTATTGACTTGCTTATTTTAGAATGACTGTGCCCTTGATATAGAGGATGAGCCCCAAATTGTTACTGAAAATGAGGAATTGGCTGTCCCAGATTGCTCAAAAGAGGCACCAACAAACAGCAGAAAAAGGAAGCACGACCCAAATGATGAATTAATAAAAGAAGCTGGCCTGCTGTTAAAAAAATTAAACACAACAGATTCAGAAGATGCATACGGACAATTTATCGTGTCTATGTTGAATGAAATTAAAGATCCGAAAAAGCGGCACATGGCAAGATTGAAATCCAAGAATTGTTACTTATATATATGAATAAAAATTTGTTGTTTTATTTTATTTTGCATCCTAACTGAAAATATATGTCTTGGTCATTTACTATATTTATCTGAATTTTTCGCAATTCTTTTTTGATCTGAATGGTTATTTTACAGCAGGCATGTCAAACTTGTGGCCCTGGTCCACCAACTTTTCTATGGGTGCTTAGGACTTTCTATTACTTCTGTATTTTACTACTATCATCAACCTATTTTACATCATATTATAAAACAGCTTTTTTTAAAAAAAAAAGAAAAGAAAACAGACACTCCTCCTCTGATACACTATGAATAATAATAACTTTGGAACTTCATACTGAAAATTATTTAAACATGGTTGTATTTTATTATATGCAGTAATTAAATATATCTAAATTTTTATTTTATTTTATTTTAATGTAGCCCATGGCTTTGTATATAATGCGTAATTTGGCCCTCCATGATGCACAAGTTTGACATGCCTGCTCTACTAGAATATTAATTCTTGTTCTTTAAATGTGTGATCTGAATTCAGTTCAGGTTAAATTTGAACTTCTATTTTTATTCACTTAAATTAAAATTTTGTTTCAACAAAATTTCAATTTAATATTGGAATTGCAGATGCAAATACATGTCTTGGAGAAAAGTAACCGGTATACGTGCTGCATAAGGTGCTCGAAACCCTTGATTATTCTCACCAGTAAATTTATATTGTAAATTTTGCCTTATATAATCAGAATATTTTTTTCGATTCAATTGCATAAAAACTTCTGTTTTGAAAAACCGGTGATAAAGATTAAAAATTTTCTAAAGGGCACTTGTCCCGAAGGGGTAATTTAGATAATTTTAAAGTACAATAAACAAGAAAAGTCTGAATTGTAGACATTTTTTTAATAGAATCTTGTATAAATCACACATCTTATTTGCCAAGGTACTACTTCCACACTATTAAAATAGTTACAGAATCTTCTTTGGATTTCCTTTGCAACATCTGCGCTTTTAAACGGGAACTTCTTAAAATTCGATAAACTACTTCTGTAGTGTCTCCAGTCTTGATTTCCCCTGTGTGCATGCCTTCTCGATCCAAAGTACCAGCAGGTATATATCTAGAATATACTTTCAATCGTAGTAAATTCTGCAAAACACACGCAGCAAGAGTAATCAACTTCATAGTAGAAACATGCAGTGGAATTTTTCCTTTAAAAATCTGGAATCTCACTGCGAGAATTCCGAATGCATTTTCTACTACACGTATGGCTCTTAAAACCCTGTAATTATAAAATTCATTGTTGATGTGGAAGTGTTTTTCTTCCTGCTCCAGGAAACGGCTTCATTAGGTTGTTGCCTAATGGGAAAGTATCATCTGCTATAGTTACAAAGGGTACTTTTAATTTGTCCCTGGTATATAATCAGGTGATGGTATATTTAGGAGGTCTAAATCAAATGCTTTTTTCAAAGTGCTCTTAGACCAAACTCTTCCATCACTAATTCTGCCATTGGTGCCAACATCTACGTAAAAGAACCTGAGGTCAGGCATCTATCAATGCTAGCAAAACTATGCTAAAGTCTCCTTTGTAGTTGTAGTAAGATGAGCCTGATATTGGGGGTGGAGTAATCTTTACATGTTTGCCGTCCAAGTCTCCTAGGCAATTGGGGAAATTCCATTTGGAAACGGGAAGCAATCTTTTTCCACTTTTGAATTTCATCAGTTGTCTGTAAATATTCATCCTTTAATACTACAAAAATGGCCGAACAGACAAATGGGATAATTCCAGAAATTGTGTTTTGTGCAATGCGAAAGGTGAAAGCTAATGAGCGTAGAGTTTCTCCTGAAAAACAAAAATAAATAAATAAATAAATAAAAATAAAATAGTTAATTTTAACAGAGTAATTCCAGAAAACACATGTGCCAAACACAACAGAAAGATTATTAATCAGAAATAGTGGTAAAAAAAATCAAAGGTTTATAAATTAAATATACTGATTTTGTCACATTAATAATATTATTCATTTCCAAATACTGCTAAAACTATCTATCTATCTACAATATTATAAAAAATAAACATGTCTGTCCATAACAAGACTTTATTTCCAATCGTTCCATACCAGTAACTTTCTTCTACGACAATTTGTTGAGGAGTTAGTAGGGGTGTTTACTTTTTTTTTTCCCCCACGATGGTACATTTACAATTTTTAAACCGTCATATGGTAGAAAGAAATCTAGCAATTTATTTGAAAACTGTATCTTAATTGACTTATTTATTATTTTTTTAACAGTATTTTCCAAGCATGGTTGGTTGGTTGTATTGCTCAAAATCCCTTTAGGGACATGCTGCGCCAAACAAAGAGTGTTAATTTTATGCTCATTGTATGGTTATTTTGTGGCCCAAAAGACGTACTTATTACGTAAAGGGGGGGGGGGGTGACATTTGGACGTAATTTGATGAAATGTAGATGAAGTCCAGATAACTTTTAGACTTCAATTGGACATGTCCATTGATCCAAATTACGTACTTTAGGTGAAAATTGGACGAATCTGTGTTGTGTGGGGAGATGCTTTAATATGAATTAACTTGCTGTTAAGTTCTTCAAGATGTTTATCAATAAACTGCAATCTTCTTTTAAGAAAATATGCCTTTGTGTTACTGAAACATATTCTCCAAGTTACTTTTATTATATTCAAGACATGTCCATTCTTCCATGAATTTGCATCTCCAGCTTCAGCTTTCACAGCGTGAATCTGCTCGTTTTAATTTACCATTGTGACATATATATCGCATGTTAAAGTGACTGCTCACATTTTTACGTAGTTGTAAAACATGTGGCAAAAGTAAATTTTTTGTCAAAATACAAGCCCAAAAAGCGAGCAGAGTCGACAACAGAAATTTGATAAGCTTCGATGAAGATTTCAGGATCTGGATGCAGATCCCTACATCTACAGAAATGCACACAAGAAGTTTTGTCCTGAGAAATAATAAAGCCATTTTTATTTGTCCATTGAATATGGTTACTAACAAATTGTAATTGTCTCTCAATAAAACGCATATCTTGTCCTTTACATAAAATTTTGAAGTTGACCACATATAAAGTACCATGCACATACGGGGGCAATTGGTTAAGTATATCATTAATTTTAATAGCAAACAGAGTCACACTCTGGACACTACCCTGAGGTACGCCCTCTTCTTGACTATAAAAGTTAGACAAAACTCCACCAATACGAACTTGAAAGATGTGGATGGCATGGAAGTTCTTAATAAAAATCAGGAGGTTTCCAGGAAAGTTCAAATTAAAAAGATCATGAAGGATGTCATACCTCCAAGTCTTGGTATAAGCTTTCATCATATCAAAAAACACTGCGACCAGGTGGTTACGCTTTAAAAAACAATCCATATATGTGTTTCTAAAAGAATGAGGTTATCAATAGTAGACCTACCACATCGAAATCCTCTTTGGAAAGCTGCAAGGCAGTTATTTGACTCTAAAACATTCACCAAGAGGCAATTAATCATTTTTTCTAAGAGTTTGCAGTGGCTACTAGAGAGTGCGATTGGCCTGTAATTATTTGGTTCACTGGGATCTTTTCCTGGTTTAGAAAACTGAACAACAATTGCTTTACACCAGGCTTTGAAAAGTTTGTTCCATCCATATCCTATTGTAATATGCAAGAAGGTTATTAAGAGAAGTCCTGCAGAGATGTTTCAGCATGGTATAAGTGATGCCATCTTGACCTGGAGCAGATAAACGACTTTTTTGTAAACATTTCAACAGCTCTGAATTAGTGAATGGGAGATTATAATCATATGATTGGCGGGTGTTAAAATTGATGCTGGTAGTTTCCATTTGTCTTTTGTATGAAAGAAAAGGTTCTGGGTAAGAGTCAGAACTGGAATTAGATGCTGGTGTACTAACTATTGTTTCAGCAATGTTTCTCAGAGATTCTATAGTTTGGCCATTGTGTTTTAATTTAGAGATGTTATTTTCAGAATATATACCCACTAGCTAACTTGCCCGGCGTTGCCCGGGTACGTAAAAAAACAGCACGAATTGCGAAAAACCTCTGAAAATCACAATAAAATATCGCGAAAAAATTTTAAATCGCTGCGCAAATTTCGAAAAGAGAAAAAATATATATATATATATTGTGTTCGAAGATTGAAAGTTGATTCAACTTGTATCAACGTCTTTCACTAATGTGGAAAAATGGTAGAAAATCGCTGAACTACACTAAAAATCACATACAAAATACCCGAAAAATTCGAAAATTGTTATACGAAATCCGAATAAACTTTATTGAAATGAAGGTAGAAATTACTTTAGTATTATGGGTCAAAACGGAATGTCAACTAATTGCAGCAGATCGCGAAGAAACGTAAATATCGAATTAAAAATCACCTGATGACGTAACAAACACGTGTAAAGTGTTTAATGTCAAGTAAATTTGACATTTACGATCCCCCATTATTGGCATTTAATCTTATAGTTTGGCGATATTTTTTATTTATTTTTTTTTTTGGTCTATGGGATAATCAGGTAGAACCACAAATTATTTCTGTTCGTATTTAAAGGTAGATAAATAGCTCTTTTTTATATAAATAAATAAAATAAATATTGAAAAAAAAATGCTTATATGTATATGAAAAGTAAATAGTTTGCCAGTAAATATGCGTAAAATTCACATCACTCGCCAAGGCTATTTTCTCTAACTCACCAAAGCCCATATATTAAAAATATACCAAATACTCTTCAATCTGTTGCCTGATACTAAGTAATCACAATAATGTAAATAACTATTAGGCATAGATACGTACCGGGTTTGGTGCGATTTTTTTCATGCCAATTTGGTGAAAACATCGTTTTCGAATACCAGTTACATATATATATTTAAATTATTTTCTATTGTTTTAAAAGGAAATAGCAATAAATAATATAAAGTTTAATATCTATAGAACAAAACAGTTTATATAACTGTAAAAAAGAAAATAAAAGTAAATAAACAATTTATTAATAAATAAACAACAATAGCCGAGTTATCATGTCAGGCAAAATAACGCCATTTTGGAGCCCATTATGTACCATGGAGTGTATATGACATCTGTGCCAACAAAACTTTCAATAATATAGTAAATATGTCATTTGATGGTGGCTTGATTATCAAAGATTATAAAATGTGTATATATGGCACATTTTTACACTAAAATTTAAATACTTGACTACATAGTTATAATTTTAAATCCTTTTTATATAATTTACATTTGAATATAAAGATTTACTTCAAAATGATCTCCTATACTTAAAAAAAAATTATTGCAACCTTCGCCTGGCCTATTTCACGCTTCTGCCTTTGTGGCTTAAAATTGCATTGTTTGGCGATCAAGGTAATAATTAAATAGCATGTAACTCACAAATAAAGCCTTTCTTCTGTAAGACATACGATGGGAAATTACATAAAAATGATAATTAAATTGAATTTTTAAAAAAAGAAGGACTAAAAGACTTACTTAAATTTTATTTCTTCAGGTTTTTTCAGGCACATTTTTTTAACCTGACGAAGCGAAAAATCGCCAAATAATGTATCAATTGCTTCTTTCATACTAATTTATTTTTTAAGTTTTATAAACATTCCTTTCATATTTAAATTAAATATTTTCATTTTATAAATTTTATCTCGCATTAAAAAAGTTTTTGATTCTGTTTTCTTTAAATTAAACAAATAACAGTTATTTTCTTTTAATTTCCGAGTTGTTTACATTATTTTATAACGGATATAGCCATTTCAATTCATTTATCAACTATAATTTTCGGAAAAATGACCACTGGCAACCCTTTCGTTGAAAATATCAATAAAATACAATAATCTAAGCATTGTATCATGTTACTTTTATTCACAATTTAATTTACTTAGACCACCTTAAATATAATTAACATAATCCCTTAATTAGTTCTCCCATATTAGTTTTTGTTGCATTAAAATATTTCAATTTGTTGATTTTCTGTAAGCAAGTAATCCATATTGGTTTACAATGGAAGTCTATGGGAATTTGGCGAAATATTAGAGATATCGCCAAGTTGGCGTCACTTTTGGTGACTCGTTTTGGTCGCCAAATTTGGTGATATACTGCCAAAATGCGAAAAACTTAGCTGCATTTGGCGACAGAACTATGTCCCTCTACGGCAACCTCCTTATAGATATGGAAATGTATTAAATGCTGTTCAATAATTGCATAAAAAATTCGCTAAAAATTCAAAAATCACTGCACGAATTCTGAATAATCTTTTTGAAAAGAGAACGAAATTTACTATATTGGGTTAAAAGAAAGAACCCATATTGTTCTCACTTAAATGGAAAAATCGCCTTGAAACATAAAATAGCCCTAAAAATCGCAAAAAAAATTTAAAAAAAAATCTAATCAAAAAATCGAAAATCAGGCTTCGAGGTGCAAAACTTCATATATAGACGTACCTTTAACCCAAATTTTGAAACTCTACGTGCAGTGGTCTCTTCAGAACGCCGCCGACACACTCACTCACTCACACGCAAACTTCTTTCTTTATTATTATAGAAGATTAATTAATTTACTTCGATTCCCTTAAATATAATTAACATAATCTCTTAAGTTAATATTAGTTTTTGTTGCATTAAAATATTTCAATTTGTTGACTTTCTGTAAGCAAGTAATCCATATTGGTTTACAATGGAAGTCTATGGGAATTTGGCGAAATAGTAGAGATATCGTCAAGTTGGTGTCACTTTTGGCGATATACCGCCAAGTTGGTGACAAACTTGGCGGTATTTGGCGACAGAACTGTGTCCCTCTACGGTAACCTCCTTATAGGTATGGAAATGCATTACATGCTGTTCAATAATTGCATAAAAAATTCGCTAAAAATTCAAAAATTGCTGCACAAATTCCGAATAAACTTTTTTGAAAAGAGAACAAAATTTACTATATTGGGTTAAAAGAAAGAAACCATATTCTTCTCACTTATATGGAAAAATCGCCTCAAAACTTAAAAAAGTGCTAAAAATCGCATAAAAAATTAAATAAAAAAAAATCGAAAATCGGGCTTTGAGGTGCAAAACTTCATATGTAAACGTACCTTTTCCCCAAATTTTGTAGCTCTACGTGCAGCGGTCTCTTCAGAACACCGTCGACACACTCACTCACTCACACACAAACTTCTTTCTTTATTATTATAGATACAATTTTTCACTTTTTTCCAAAGAGTTCTACTTGAAGTATTAGAGTCAATGTTAGAGGTGTATTGCATCCAGGATTCACGTTGGCTTTTACGTCGCACTCTTCTAGCATCAGCCTTTGCTTTTTTGTATGCAATATAGTTTGTATTATTGGGATATCTCCAGAAGATGCCCCAAGCATTCTGTTGATTTTTTTTTTTTTTTTTTTTTTTTTAAAGTCATTATTCAACCATGGTGTCCTATGCCACGGTGTTGAAAGTGGATTTAGGAATGCTAATATCTGCAGCATTGATAATACATTGAGTGAAATTATCAAGCGCATCGTCGATATCACGTTCTATCATTTCGTTTGCAATTTTAGCAAGGTCAGTGAGTTGGCCAATTGGCTCTATCATTAATTCATTCGGAGGTAGTAGACATACTATCTCCATCGTTAAATTCTTCATCCGGTTCTGGGTGGAGAGTTAAGGCATCATCTTCCTCCATTTTATCATTCTGTTTTAATTGGGTTTCATTTTTGGATTTTTTATTCTTTTTCTTTTTGGCTATATTTTCAGATGGCACAGTGGCTTTAACTGTTGGCAGATTAAATTTCTCTGCATCAGATTTACGGTTTGGTTTCACAGATGGTGTTTTAGTTGTATTTTCAGAACCTCGGTTTTGGAATGGAAGTTTAGAAATGAAAGATTGTGATGATTTTGAAGAAGCATTTGTTGTTGATTTAGGAGGAACAGATTTCGAAGAATTAGGAGGAGCTGATTGAGGGGATTTAAGGGGAGCAGATTGTGTTGATCTATTTTGTCTTACCAGAATTATTAGACAGGTTGTTTTCTTTTTGATTAGGTTGGCTAGTAAGCTTTGTGGGGAGTTCCGTTTGAGTTGCAATAGTTTTATAAGTTTTATGGACTGTTTTAGACAAGGCAGTAGCATATGATACACCAAATTTGGGTGTCCTGGATTCAACTATTTTTCTGGCTTCAGGGTACGAAATATTTTGTTTTGTGCGTATTGTCTGTATTTCTTTTTCTCTTTTCCACTGTTCACATGATTTAGCATAACATGGATGCTCTTTTTTGCAGTTGACACAAACAAGGTGGAGCATTGCATTGCCCACTTTCGTGGCCAATTGCACCGCACCGACTACAGGTTTCCTTACCTCGGCATGATGTTTTTGAATGCCCAAAGCGTTGGGGATATAGGGTCTGACAGAACATGAGAGATATCCAGCTTTTATATAGTTGGGTAGGTTAGGTGTGTTAAAGGTCAGTATAATATGCTTGATAGGTATTTGTACTTGGTTAGCTGGTATTTGTTCATCTTTACGGTTAATTTTTATACGTCTAGCTCCTATGCCATTTTGTTCCCTTAAGTTTTCCACTATTTCATCTTCAGTAACGTGCAAGAGGTCAGATTCTGAAATCACTCCACGAGATCAGTTTAACATTCTATGTGGCGATATGGTGATTGCAATGTTTGCAAAGTGAGTACATTTTTCACACATTTTTTTAAGTTTAATGCTTGTTGGTTATTGCTTACTTCAATTAGCAGTTCACCTGTACGGAGTTTTTTTTATTGTTTTGGGTTCCCCAACAATCCTTGGATAGATTTATTAATCAAAAAGGATGATGTTTTATCAAAACTCCCTTCTTGGCATTTCACTACAAAAAATCTTTCTTCTGATTTACTTGCATCAGAGTTGGCATTTTTACGTTTCATATTGGAAGTAGAATGTTCAACTATATCATCCGATGATTTAATTTGATGCTGATTTGAAGTGGCGCTTGAGCTAGAGCTCAACAAATTATTCTGTCCGTTATTCAGTTGTGGGGCTTCCATATCGCATATCTTATTTCTTCAGTTGTAACCATGAAAGAGAGAAATAGAAAACCGCCAGGCATCGGGCCTGGTTACCGACCCTTCTTCTTTAAACATTCGACCCTTACTTTAGGCGCAGGTCTCAAAAGGGTGAAACTATCAACAAACTTCCACGTTTTTCGAACGTTGGATTAAACTCGATTGCATTTCCTAATAACCAGTTCTTTCACGGTGTAATTCTGTAGCCGTAGGTAAGCCTTTTCAACTCTGTCCAACCTACAACCCCTTATGCCAAAAAACACCAAACTCCCGGTGGATGTCCTAACCGCCACAAAACAGTATGGCGTCCACCGAGCACGGAACCGGAATTCGGAAATGCTCTGCACTCTGGGACTCAAGATCAGCTTAAAAAGGTAGAAACGAGGCAATGAGATTAAAAAAACCTCAACAACCAGAGTGTCTCACATGAAAATAAAAAAATCCACTATTGTAAAAAAGAAAAAGTAATGTGAGAGAGAACTTAGAAAAAAGGTGTATTTTTTTGTCTTTTTTAAACCAACAGAACGAGAACAATGTTAGAAGAACAAAGAACAATTTGAACAAAAAAGTTAGTAACAAAATCAAACATGAACAAGAACAAAGAGGTATAACAAACTGAAAAGAGAAGATTAAAAAGTGCGAAACAAAGAAAAAAGGATAGACAACCAAAAAGAAAAGAAAATAGGAAAGGAGAAAGGACGCTCAGGAATCCGGGATCGCGAAACCCTTAAATATCTAACGAAGGTATTCCCCTGTGGGTATTAGAGATTCCTTCCATATTCAGCGAAAGATCGCCTGAGAACCCCCTGCAGTTTCTTGACAGGTCCTATTAACGAATGGTGATGACACGTATGAAGCGAAAAAAGAAGGTTAAAAGCGCAACACAAAAAACGCAAATGCTGATGTTCACAAATGTGACATTTCGATCCTTTTTCAGAAATATATTCTCCCCGTCAAACAACTTCAAACTAACAGGCTACTAGGACAAATTAAGCCCAGAAGCCACAACAACTTAAAGCAGAGTTCAAGAATCGGTGTCTACTGACATGCAGAAATAAGTCAGGATATAATTCAAACATAACTTTATTAAAACCAATTAAAAACACGATTAAAGATATTAAATATAACAACATAAGGCCATAACTTCGGACAAAAACTTAAAAAGCTCATTTATAGAGCTTTTACTTATATCAGTCACATTACTGCCCAGTGGCAGCGACACAGCGACGTAGTCGTGGACACAGAAGATCTCTTGTGCACAGTTTTTGTCTGCACTAAAGAAATCAATTTAAAAAGTTGTCCGCAACTTTCGGACAGTTTTTGTCTGCACTAATGAAATTAATTTAAAAGTGCCTGCAACTTTCAGACAGTTTTTATCTGCACTAATATATACATATATATTTTAACTATCCGCAACTTTCGGACATTTTTTCCCGTGGCAGTATGCAGCCTTTTGCGCCTGTTCTATTTTTACTAAGATGCCTCAGGATATGCTTTTCTCAGAAACAGGTTGTTATCACGCGGACGTCGAATCCCCCACGTTCATTCCTGTTTTCTTCTGCACCTTCCGAGCGCAAGGAAAGAATGTGAGCTTTGTGTTATGCGGCCGCTAAGAACAACTCTCATTGCATTGAAAAACTAAAACACGTGCGTAGAATGGCCTCCCGGGATAAGGTTTTATGTGGTGTGTGTAGTTGTGAAAGGGTTAAAAAAAACTTGAGCATACATTATCAAAGACGCCACCCTGGTCAAAATATTTGGAAATTACCCTGGGCTAAAAACTTGGATTGTTCCGATATTTTAAATATGTTTTCAGTCAACTCCAAGAAAGAACAAATCACTTCTGAAGCTGGTGAAAACTAGGAAAATGTCTTCGAAAGTAACAGGAACAATAAAAATTCGAATATTGCTGAAAGCAACAACGAAAATATATCACCAAAAGATTGTTTAGAGGATCGAGCTGTGAAACAAGCAAGATATGAAGAACCAGAAAAATCAATAACTGATGTTCTACAAGCAGTGCAAAGTAAGTGTCACATAATTTATATTTACTTCTTATGTTTATTTTTTTTTTAATTCAATGAATTTACATATACCATACTTAAACTGAAACTTAAAAAAATTAACCCAACCTAACAAAGAGGCAATCTAATCCGTAGATTGGATTCGGATAAAATCGGGTACACCCGAACTCAGCTTCCATGATTTAAAATTTAATCCGAAAACGAAAAAAATAAAGTCAACCTGATCCGTAGTAAAAAAATTAACCTGAATCCATTTCACTGAAATAATAATAATAATAATCATCATCCACAGGTCTACTTCGGGTAAAATCGGATGCATTCAAAACTCGACACAAAACCGAAAAAATGAGTTATTCCGACCCAAAGTGAAAAAAAAAAAAAATTCTATCAACCCAAACTGGCCAAAAAAGGAAAAAGAGCAAATCAAACCTGTCAGGTTCGGGGAAAATCGGGTAATCCGACTCGATTCAGGGTTGTAACAGGAAATATTTATTTCTGAAATATCCACGGGCATTCACATTTGTCATTAAAAGAACATATATTTTTAGAATTAAATTACAGTAAAAGCTCTGTTATCCGGCATTCAGGTAACCGGGAAACCCAATTAACTGGAAAAATTCGGAGAGCTCCTTTATTTTTTTCTTCCCATAAACAGTTGAAACATTTTTACTGCTGAGAAATTATCTATGCCAAAGTATTTTTTTTTTGTTTTGTTTTGTTTTACTTAATAATAGGAAATAATTATTTTTAAAGAAATATCAGGTTGTAACAAAAGTTTCCCGCCACAGCTAATATCATCTTTTCAAACAGTTCGCGTTCACGTGTTTGCGCATATTTTGTCAAATGATTTTTAGGATTTGAAAGAGATATGCTTTATAACAACTGTGTTGTGAAATTTGTAAAAAAATATCATTATCATTAAGTACAGGGTGTCTGAAATGGAACTATCACGCTACCAGATTATGACCAGCATTTGCTTCCAGTTCTGTTGCAAGAAGTCAGCTACAGAATTTCACCAAATTATGTGTATAGCTTTAGGTACTACTGTTGTATCATATGCCACTGTGAAAGTTTGGTACCGAAAGTTAAAGAAGAAGGACTATGACATTAAAGAAAAAGAGCGCTCTGGCAGACCTACTGATGTTGATGAGGCCCGCCTCGAGAACATGTGGAAGAATATCAGTATTCAACCAAAAAGAGCTAGCTAAGGAGTTAGACCTTAGTGCCATGTCCACTAGTCGCGCTATGCATCGTATAAACTTGACATACAAGTTCAACTGCTGGGTGCCACATGAGCTGAATCAAACTGATAAGGGAAGATGTGTTCAGGCCTGCACTAATCTGCTTGAATATCAGTGCAAGGACAAAATTCTGTACCGGATCGTCACTTGTGACGAAAAGAGGATTTACTTCAACAGCACAATCCGAAAAGGGGATTGGTCTGTGCCCGGCGAACCGGTTGGCAGCATCGCAAAGCGCAATTTGACTAACAAAAAGATAATGCTTTGTATCTGGTGCGATTGCCGTGGTCTTATCTACAAAGAGTATCTACAAAAAGGTAAAATCATGGACAGTAAGGTGTACAGCAAGATGCTAGTCCGTGTTGACACTGCTATCAAGGCAAAACGTCAAAATGAGTTCCGGTGCAAGAAGGTGATGTTTCATCAAGATAATGCTAGATCACATGTGTCTGCATTCACCGATTTGACTCTGTATGGACTCGAATGGGTTGGTTGGTTGGTTGTATGGCGTTTTATGGCGCAAAGTCCCAGTAGGGACATGCTGCGCCAAGACAAAGTCAAAATGTAAAAATGTATATATCCAAAAAAACGATTAAAAGAAGAATAACAAAACGGTGATAAAAACAAAAAGATTAATGAAAACAGTAATATGTATATCTAAAACCGTTTAAGAGAATCAAAGGTTCATAGTTAAAAGTCAAGCGTATTATAATTAAAAACTGTGGAGTTATTAAATTAATAACTTAAAATACACAAAGTTTAAAAGGATGTACAAATACTAGATGAAAACAAGGTTAAAATCACATGAGTAAAAAACAATGTAAAATCAATTAGGTAAAAATTCCTCTAAAACTGTATTTCCTTCATCACCACTTGATTCATAAGAGTCGGATTCCATTGCTTCATCGACATAGTGCTGCAGTTGTTTTGGGTCCTTTAAGTTAGAGACAGACGGATTTAAACAGCTGTTCTTGTTCTTTTTCTTCACAGTGTTCCACTGTGAAGAGCCCCCAATTGTTCTTCTCTCTTTCTGAAGGCAAATTTTTTTGCTTGGTTTCACTGTTTGAGTAGTATCAGGTTTCTGTGATGTTTTTTTAGATTTAACAGCCTTAGTATCAGTCTGGAGTCAGATGACTTTTTTGATTGAACTGGTTCGGATGACTTTTTGGATTGAACTGGGCCGGATGACTTTTTGGATTGAACTGGGTCGGATGACTTTTTGGATTGAACTGGGTTGGATGACTTTTTGGATTGAACTGGGTTGGATGACTTTTTGGATTGAACTGGGTCGGATGAATTTTTGGATTGAACTGCAGGTTTTTGTGATTGACTAGTTTGATATACTATAGTAACAGGTTCTGAGGATGGTAGCCAATGTTCTAATAATGGGGATACATAACATTTCGAACCACAGCAGACATCACGAGTTTGTATCTTTGTGGTGCTGAGTGGTACTGTCATAGGTGAGTTATTTAGTGGAACGGAAGGTTCGGTCTGGGTGCTTATGTGCCTTACAGATTTTGGTTGTTGTTTGAGTAGACTAGAGTAGGAGACTCCGACTGACGGAGTCCTGGATTCAACAACTTTGCGGGCTTCAGGATAGGAGAGATTTTGAGTTATTTTAACAGAAATGATTTCTTTTTCACGTATCCAGGTAAGACAAGAACAGGAGTATGCAGTATGATTACCCTTGCAATTTATGCAGCGTTCAGGATTTTCACATGATTTATTGTCATGGCCAACTTCTGCACAACGTGCACAGGTGGTGGAACCCCGGCAGTTAGTAGTAGTGTGGCCATAACGCTGGCAATTAAAGCAACGTAGAGGATTAGGAATGTAGGGACGGACAGGGCAATTAAGGTAACCAGCTTTAATTCTTTTTGGTAAGGTAGGGCTATTAAAAGTCAGAATGATGTGCTTTGTGGGAAGCACTTGTCCATTCCGACGGAGTGTAATACGTGGTGCATCTATGACATTTTGATCATTTAAATTTTGTAAAAGTTCATCCTTGGTAGAAAATAAAAGATCTGGTTCGGATATTACACCACGGCATGTATTTAGGGTTTGATGTGCTTTAACAGAAACAGAGAATGGACCTATTGTATTACAATTTGATAGAAATTCAGACTGGCTGGCTGAAGTAACCTCAACCAATAAATCCCCAGACTCCAGTTTTTTGAGATTATGACCATCACCGAAAACAGACTGAAATGTTTTTGCAATAAGGAAAGGTGAAGTTTTCTTAAATGAACTATCGGACAGGCTATCAGTACGTTTGATTACAAAGAAGCGAGTGAAAAGATTGCTCTGTACAGTTTGTTGCTCTCCACATGGGAGAGGATTTGAAGGAAGTGAAGTATTTCCATCCATGTTGGGAAAAAATTCAATTCAGACCCCGGCCGCACCACCCACTACCGAGCCCAACAAGGGGATGCACATTCGTGCACCAGTGCTAACCAGGGCCCATACGGTCACAAGACACTCCTATGCCAGTCTCCACCCTAAACGAGATGGCTAGTAAGTACTCGCTCACTTGATCCCCAGCCAATGACAAGTCAGCTGACCAGCCGATTGATGCATACGGGACCAATATGCACCTCCCGTCTACCAGAAGCAGAGGCCAAAGCAGTGTGTTGGTTTCCTTCAACTGCCAGGATCCCCCTTTCCAGGGACACGGGTCGCCACGCACGGCAAACACATGGGTGGTTTACAATTCCCCATGAGTCGATATGCAGGATGATATCGGCTCATGCAGAATTGCCCTCACCTCCGAAGAGGAAACCACAATGAGAGTGAAACAAAGAGGAAAGAAAGACAAGAGGAATAAGAGGAAAAAGAAAAGAGAAAGATCGCTCAGGAACCCGGGGTTGCGAAGCCCGTGAATACCTAAAGAAGGTATCCCCCTGGGGGGGGGGGGGGGGCTCGAATGGGATCTTTTGCCACACGCACCATATAGCCCCGACATCTCTTCATCGGACTCCTACCTTTTTTCACACCTGCAACTACATCATGCTGGTGCTATCTTTAATTCTGCATGGGACGTCCGAAATGAGGTTGATGTGTTTTTGGACTCGCGGCCCGCAAGTTTCTGGGCCGAAGGATTCGAAAAACTACCAAAACGTTGGCAGAAAACAATAGATTCGGGTGGTTTTACTACCCACACTAAAGACACCACTTTCATGCTTTTTCTCTAACTTTATTAAGAACTTTTTTTGGCGGAAAACTTTCGTTACAACCTAATATTTAACAAAGATCTTTATACTATATTATATTTTAAATATATTTACTCAAGAATATTTTATAATTGAATGCGTTTGGAGCATCTACACTTACTGGGAAAAAAAAAACATCCAGGGTAAGTTTCTTTTTTTCGCTTTTGATTTATTATTGAATTGTTATTAGTTCAAACTTTTTCTCCTCAGCCAGCTGACGATGAATGAAATTCTATCAAAGTTTCACGTTGAATTAGCCTGGAAAAATATTTTGCAACAGCCTATAACCGCAAACCTAAATAATAATAATATTATTGTAGATAAAATAAGAAGTAAACTGTACTATTTCTTTTTCCTTACTTATTATTTAAAAAAAATTGCTATCTCTTTTGCTAATTATCCAATAGCGTTCAAATTTTCAGCAAATTCAAATAATAGTAAATTAGGTCATTTGAAAAATTTATATTAAAATATAATTAGTTTTCAGAAAATTAGAGCTCCCCCAAAAACGCTCACTATCTGAACCACTTAAAGAAAAAAAATGAGGACTTTAGTTTGATGTTTTTATCGTGATCGGAGAGGAGAATTCGGCCGTTATCAGCTTGCATCTGATGATGTTCTTAGCTATGCAGAAATGAATCATTATTACGGTAGGGTTGCTTGGATGGGTATAATTGAGGCAACACAAGTTTATCATATCATACAGAAAATGATTATAATAAATAAATTATGTAATGTTATAAAAGATTAATAAATAAATTCAGGTATTAGATCCTAACACAAAATATTCCTTACATTTATTTTTAATTCGGCAAAAATAACTTCATCAAATGCAAGTTCGATAGATAATAATAAAAGAATTATTTGATAGACTTCCCAATGACAGGAAAATAGGCCAAAAAGTCGTTTTCCTGTTTCACTCTGGTTCACTGAGTGGTTGGACTCAAAAACCATTCAAAAGAATTTGCAAGAAATTTTTTAACTTATGTATATCTTACACTATCTAAAGAAATTTGTAACTTTATTACTTTAAACGATTTACCATTTGGCATTGTAGCCGATAAAATGACTGCCAATCGCAGAAGTCGCCACATAATTGGTTTGAGGGTACCCATTCTTGACATACACAGTAAATATTTATTTCAATCAATTTACCTAGAACACAATCCAGCAACTGATTTGACAGGCAATGGCCTAGCTATGCATATGTTACAAACATTAGAAAAATTTGGCTTGGACTTAAGTTACATCCGTTATCATCTTGTTGGTTCTTGCCGCAGACGGCCAATATGTTATTCAAGATATTGGCAAACATTTAGAAAATAAGTTCATGAAAACTGTTTTAGTGTCATGGAACCCCATGCACAGAATAGAGCTGAGCAAAAAGCATGCTGATACTCCAAAAATAATAGCAGATGCATTTGATTTAGTGCATGACGCTATGAAAAACTTTTCATCCGGAAAAGCTTTGAAGTTCTTTTAAAATGTTCTGAACAGTTCCCTGAATTCTTTTACAGACCAAAACTTTTCAAGACTATGAAATTTTCAGCCCATTGTAAGACAGTTTTTCACACATTTTCAGCAGACTATCAGACATTAATCTCTGCCTGTGAACAAGACCCTGATGGTTTTGTATTGCGAGACAAATTAATGAATAAGCTAACAATGATAAACATTCTAGCAGTTGCAGATACTTGTTCTGCTCTTGAAAAACATCCAAAAAAGTACAAGAAACAGATCATATGCCTTGGAAGTACACATCCTATATTAAAAGCCTTTTCATCCCTCAATTTTGAGGAACTTTCAACTGCAGTCCCTGAACATGAAGATCAAAAGGAGGAGAAAAACGTTCAATTTGCAGCTGCATAGGCGAAACTGCCTAAAACATTGTTTCTAAATTTAAAAACAGCACTGGAAATGTTTCCACCAGCAAATAGTGGTATTTCCAGTACATACCATGGCGTTCCACTTCCTGAAAAACCGATTAGTCTGAAAATGCTTAGATCACAACACAAAACTAGTGAATGTGATGAGCTAAGAAGTAATTTTGTATGCTTATCAAACTATGTGAAAGCTTTAATTGAACAGCTATGTGTATATTTCAATAAAACTGAATCAGATGGTAAACCCTCAATTTTTTCGGTCATTGACAAGAGCAGTCTTTTGTTCAATTATGATTTTTTGATTTATCCAAAAACCAATATGAGTGTAGACGAAGCAAAAGCAAACAGAGGATTCACTGAAGAGAGCTTCAAGGACATTTTAAGTGAGTTTCCTTTTGTGGAGTCTTCCATGGACTTAAAGACTCTGTGTATCAGATATTCAATCAATATCAGATATTCAATGAATGGATGTGCAATAGAATATATCAAATTATTACTGAGAGTGATGCACCATATCTGAAGCACTTGTTTAAAGTTGCATTCCATGAACTGAAAGAGAAAATTCCCACATTTCTAAAGTTTTTTGTTTTCGTGATTTCAATACCTGTCTCTGAAGCTGTATGTGAGACTTGGGGCTCTGTAATTGATGTCGTTGGAAAAGATAGACTGAGATCAAAAGATGGAACAGATGAAGAAGTGAACACTAACGATAAGAGGGTTTTTATTCAACTGAACGGACCCCCATCTGGTTATAAAAGTACCCGAGGTTTTTAAAAGCAGCTTTATTGTCCATGTATGGTACTGCTTATCCTTCCCACTTTAGAAATCCTACAAAAAGTGAGATGATGAAACGGTATGTAACATCAAAAGTTATAAGCAAAATTAATGAGAATGCATCATGTTTGCCATGTTTTAAATTTTAAAAAAAAAAAAAAAAGAAAACATTCCTAGTTTAATGTATTATTTATTCATCAAAACTACACGCAAATTTTTCAGACAGACTTTGATATTTTAAAAATTTGTCACAGACAGCTATGAAACTTTCTGCCACTGGGCATTACTGAAATATAAGATACAAAAACGAGCAATTTGAATAAGAAGTCGCTCCAATATATACCATACAAACAGAAATCAACTTCGTAACTAACAGTGAAACATGCAGTTATAGAAATCAGCCAGATGACGCAATACTTAGGTTGGAATTCAATCATTCATCTCCAGATGCGTGGAATTCATAATTGTATGATGTTATATCGTCAGAAAAACGAAATGCTTGTAAGTTAAAGGCTGAAAAAATTTCGTAGCTAAACTAGAAAACAAACATCGATATCGAACAGTCTCAGAATTGGGCCGCAAAGCAAAATGACTTGAAAAGTTACCAATGCCCTATTTCGATATCGACAAGAATGCCGCGACATGACATCAATGGCCCGCCTTCCAGACATCTGGACGATGTTACAAACTTGTACATACAAAAAAAAATGAAACATTAATTCAAAATATTATATGCAGTTGCATTAAAAAGATATTTAAATATTTTCCAAAAGAATGAAATAAGCTAAGTACAACTAGACAAAGTAAAGCATTCTAAATTAACTTTTATTTACAAAAATTTTCTTTCTAAATTTTTCTAGTGTAATTTTAGTAGATGGTTTTGTAAAATAATCAGCCAAGTTATCATTACTAGATACATACTTTAAATTAAACAACTTTCATATACTAAATTTCTTTTAAAATGATATCTTACGTGTATGTGTTTAGTTTTGCTATTCTCTATAGGTGAGTTATATTGTGATAACAGAGCTGTTATAGATTTTTCTAAGTTGAACTCTGTAAAATGAGATGGAAAGATAAGTAGTTCTTTACCCTCTTTTATTATGTTAATTATCCAAATGAATTCTTTAGCAGCATCGGTTAAAGAAATATACTCTGACTCCATAGTGGAAAGAGCTACACAACGTTGTTTAGAAGTTCGCCAAGATACTATAACATCATTTAAAAATAAAATAAACCCCACAATCGATACTCGATCATCTCGGTTAGATGCATACTCGGCAACACTAAAACAATTTATTGAAAAGTTTTCATTACAAGAAAGACTTAATGTTTCATATCTTGTAGGATATACATAACCAAGTACCTTTAATAAAGCTAACCAATGTATTTTACCAGGATTGCTTTGAAATTGTGAAAGGAGATTAATCACACAACTAATATCAGGACGCATTCTACTGGACAAAAATGACAAACATCCAATTAAGTTACGATATGGAATTTCTTCCGTTTCAGCAATTTCTTCATTAGTTTGAGGGCAATCCTTTTTGGAAAAAAACAACTCCTTCTGAAATAGGTAAAGAAACAATAAGTGGATAATATTTTTTAAATTGATCATAAAAATTTTCAATGTAATCCATTTGCTGAATAGAAATACCATTTTCAGTTTGTTCAAAGTTAACCCCAAGCAGTTTAACAGTCTCCCCCAAAACTTTAATATCAAACTTTTGTTTTAATACATCTATAACTTTAAACATTTGATTTTTATCCTTTCCTAACAAACATGTCATCAAAATAGAACAGCGAGACAATTTCGGAATTAAGAGACTGGTCCACTCAAACTTCTTAAAATTTAAACTTTCAAAGACGGAATAAAGTTCGTAAAACTATTCACACCCGCTCTGATGGAGTCCATATAGAGCCTTCTTTAATAAACAAACGTGATCTGGTGTTTCCGATTCTACGAAACCAACCGGTTGTCTCATATATATAACTTCCGATAAACGGCATATAAATATGCACTGCGAACGTCCATTTGAATACGATACCATTTCAATCCACAAACAAAAATAGAGAAAAATAAACGTATTATAGTGAAATTAACCACAGGACTAAAAACCTGATCATACTGAATGCCTTTCTCTTGTCGGAAGCCTTGTACAACGAGACGGGCCTTAAATCTAATTATTTCATTCTCTTTATTGCACTTAATAGTATAAACACATCTGCTTCCCAAGATCCTAGTATTCGAAGGTTTTTAACTAAAGTCCAAACTTCTCGATCTTTAATAATTTGAATTTCCTCCTCCATCGCACGCTTCCATGATTCAGCTTGGGGGGAACGCATTGCTTCATGAAATGTATTTGGAACGTTCACCTGATCCCTCTTTAATTGTCATTCATTTAAACAATTTGCTTCTAGTTCCTGATTTATGATACCCGTAACGTTATTTTTACCACTGAAGTCAAATATTTCTCAATCAAAAGGTATACTTTTAGATTGACAATAAGTTTTAGCATCGTTTTGGGATCTTAAACACATATTTGTTCCCAATATACTGTAATAAATATCTGTACGCGATCCATCTGAACGAGGAACAGCCTTTCAAAACCACTCAATAATTGTTTTAGTTAACGTAGGAGATTTAGATACTGCCTCTATCGGTTTAGAACTCTTCGACTCCCCCTCAATTAATTTAACTTCTTTATCGGGTTCAACATACGATTTGTCAGCATCGGAAACCTCCGAATCGTTTAAATCTAATGCATCCAAATGGAATAAACTTCGGTCAGAAACCTGTTTATTTTTAACTGGTTCCTCTTTTCTAACATTGATGGTCTCGATAACTTTGTCTTTTTCGGGGATCCATACACGATAGCCTTTTGTGTGAAGAGCATAACCTACAAGCACCCCCTTTTAGCACGCATATCTAGTTTACCACGATTATGTTTAGGAATCCCAACATATGCAGTGGAACCAAGAACTCCTAGATGTTTGACAGACTGTACTTTTCCCCCAAATAATTCGAACGGTGTTTTAGTAAAATTCTTATGGTAAGTACGATTGAAGGTATACAAAAAACAGCAAAGCCCCCCCCCCAAAAAAAATCTTTCATGCAGTTTAGACTCATTAAGTAGCATTCTTACCGCATATAGAGTTGTTAAATTGAATCTCTCAACAAGTCTGTTCATTTAAGGAGAAAATGGGTTTGTCTACTCAGGTTTAATAGTTTAATACTTCTATCATCCAAATATTTTTCAAATTCCCTTGAACAAAACACACCACCATTGTCAGTTCGAATATTAATGATTTTATTCTGAGTAAATGTTTCAGCATGCTTTTGAAACTTTACAAAACAGTTAAAAACCTTGGATTTTTCCTTCATCAAGTAAACGTAAACTTTTCTGGAAAAATCGTCGATTATAGATAGTTAGAAAATACCTATTACCGCCTCTACTTTTTGTTTTAAACCGGACTACTACATCGAGGTGCAACAGCTCTAACGGCTTTACAGACCTAATTTTTCCAATTGGTCTAAAGGCTACTCGTCTGGCTTTACCAATTTTGCAAGGCTCACAATTTAACTCTTCATTTTTGAGTGAAGGCATTCCCCTAACTGTATCAATGGTTTTTAGTGAATTATCTTTATTAATATGGGCAAACCTGTGGTGCCATGTTTCTAAGCTGTTTTCCGTATTAACTTGGTTAACCTCTGGACTATGAAAATTTTTGTCATTACGCTTAATGTATTGAGGAAAAACATGGTAAAGACCATTTTTTCGAATAGCTAAAAATAATTTACCACCATTTAAAAATACGTCTATTCGCCCATTTTACTGACAAATGTGGCTACTTTCTCTTCAAAGAGATGGCCCGCCATCACATTATGTCGTTGGTTGGTTGGTTAGAGTTTTATGGCACAAAGTCCCTGTAGGGACATGCTGCGCCAAGAAAAAGTTGAGTAAACATAGTTAAAAATTAAAAGTTACAGCAAAATATTGTCAGAAATATAAAAGTGAAAAAACAAAGTAAAATGAAGAAAGCAATGTGATGATACATGTAATTAAAATAATGCACAAGGAAAGTGACAATACAAAAGGCTTTAAAAGCCAAAAAATAGTTAAAAGACAAGAATATTTAAATTAAAAAAATTCTAAAAGCTCTAAAGTTATGAAAAGTTATAATTAGTCCAAGAAATAAAGCATAAAATGTTATATAATACTGCTTTAAAAACAAAGTTATAATTCAAAATTTTAAAACAAGATAAAGCTACGTAGGATGAATAACTTCAAAAACTAGGTCCATTTCGCCAGCCCCCCCACCAACTCAAATTTTTTCGAAAATATTACCAATCGTTTATACCTCGTTTGTACCCGTTTGTACCAACAATCTTTTCGTTTGTACCTCATTTGTACTAGAGTAATAAACGGTTTTTAGTGGGGGGGCTGGAGAAACGCCCAGCCCCCCCACCACAATATTTTAAAAAATGGATAGCACCCATCGTTTATACCTCGTTTGTACCCGTTTGTACCAACAATCTTTTCGTTTGTACCTCATTTGTACTAGAGTAATAAACGGTTTTTAGTCGGGGGGCTGGAAAACGGCCAGCCGCCCCACCACAATATTTTAAAAAATGGATAGCACCCATCGTTTATACCTCGTTTGTACCAACAATCTTTTCGTTTGTACCTCATTTGTACTGGAGTATTAAACGGTTTTCAGTGTGTGTGTGTGTGTAGGGGGGGGGGGGGGCTGGAGAAACGGGAAACCCCTATTTCAGTATTTTAAAGAATGAATAGCACCCATCGTTTATACCTCGTTTGTACCCGTTTATACCAACAACCTTTTCGTTTGTACCTCATTTGTACTAGAGTAACAAACGGTTTTTAGCGGGAGGGGAGTCTGGTGAAACGGCCAGCCCCTCCCCACCTCAAAAATTTAAAAAATGGATAGTACCCATCGTTTATACCTCGTTTGTATCCGTTTATACCAACAATCTTTTCGTTTGTATCTCATTTGTACTAGAGTCATAGATGGTTTTTAGTGAAGGGGCTGGGAAAACGCCCCCCCCCCCACACACACACACCTCAATATTTAAAAAAATGGATAGCGCCCATCGTTTATACCTCGTTTGTACCCGTTTGTACCAACTATCTTTTCGTTTGTACCTCATTTGTACTAGAGTAATAAACGGTTTTTAGTGAGGGGGTTGGAGAAACGGGAAGCCCCCATTTGAATATTTTAAAAAATCGATAGCGCCAATCGTTTATACCTTGTTTGTACCTATAGCATCGATTTGAAGACCAGGTTCTAAATGCTGAAAAAAACTCCAACTAATAATTTACTGGACTTACTCTTTATTTAAAAGCATCGTTAGGTGGTTCAGTTAAAGAACAATGGGAGAGAGAGACCCCCATAGATACATAGGGCGCCGAAGCGCCTATTCTTTTTAGATAACTTTACATCTCGAAAGCTGAAACAGAAGTGTGGTTTTTGTAAGAAGTCAAGAAATCTTGGCGTTGCACAGAATCGCCAATTTACAACTTTTGGTGACTGCGTGAAAATGAACAAAGGGTCTTGACGATAAACATCACCGCAAAAATGTGGTGATACGATCGGACGGGGGAGGCCGGGATTGCAAGCAAGCGATTCTAATACGATGAGAAATGCGTCAGAAAAGCGAAACTTGTTTATACAACAGATCTTACAAAGAAGACCGCTGCCAGAGAAAAATGTTAGAAATCACAGGCATCTGGCTTTTAGCTCGACCACAAAGCACGATAAATACATGCTTCCCATAAGATCTGTTCATTTTTCTTTTTAAATGTTAATACATATGCAACGTTCACGTATTAGTAGAGATAAAAATTCTTATCAATGTGGCGCGCAAAAATCCGATGGAATTAAATGCAGACCTTGATACTAGCAGATGTGCCATTTAATTCTTATTTATTTCTCTGCACTGGGAGCGGTAGCTGACAGATACGGAAAAGAAAAAAAAAGGAATGAATCTTTGCGGCTGGAAATAAAGATGTTTTTAGAAAGAAAACCTTTTAATAAAAGCTGGATGGTTTTGAGAAATGAATTTAATTACATATTTCAGCATAAGAAAGAGGGGGGAGGGGAGGATAATGTGATTTAAAAGTAAAAATTATGTTTTAAATTAATTTTGAATAAAAATTATAGGTATGGGACAGAAACGCTGTCACAGTACCTTATTTGTACTAGAGTAATAAACGGTTTTTAGTAAGGGTGTGGAGAAACGGTCGGAATCCTCCCGCGCCCCCCCACTTCAATATTTTAAAAAATGGATAGCGCCAATCTTTTATACCTCGTTTGTAACAACAATCTTTTCGTTTGTACCTCAGCTGTACTAGAGTAATAAACGGTTTTTAGTGGGGGGGGGGGGGGTGGAAAAACGGCCAGCCCCCCCACCTCAATATTTTAAAAAATGGATAGCTTCCATCGTTTATACCTCGTTTGTACCCGTTTGTACCTACAATCTTTTCGTTTGTACCTCATTTATACTAGAGTAATTAAAAGTTTTTAGTAAGGGCGAGGGGCCGGAGAAATGGGAAGGGCCCACTTAAATATTTAAAAAAATCGATGAACCAGTCGTTTATACCTTGTTTGTACCGTTTGTACCATCAATCTTTTCGTTTGTACCTCATTTGTACTAGAGTAATAATCGGTTTTAGTGTGTGTGGGGGGGGTCGCTGGAGAAACGGCCAGCCCCCCACCTCAATATTTTCAAAAATGAATAGCGCGAATCTTTTATACCTCGTTTGTACCCGTTTGTACTAACAATCTTTTTGTTTATACCTCATTTGTACTAGAGTATTAAAATGTGTTTAGTAGTTGGGCTGGAGAAATGGCTATCTCCCCTCCCCCCCCCCCCCCCACATGAATATTTAAAAAAAAATGGATAGTGCCAATCACTTATACCTTGTTTGTACCCGTGCATATCAATAATCTTTTGGTTCGTACCTCATTTGTACTATATTAATAAAAGCATTTTAGTGAAGGGGTAAGAGAAACGGGTGCCACTCATTTATATCTGTCTGTACCAATAATATTTTCGTTTGTACCTAATTTGTTCTATAAAGGTAGTAATAAATGGTTTTTATTTGAGGGAGGGGTGTGGGAGGCAGACTTTAAAATCCGCAAGATACCAAACAAATTTAAATATTAATTTACATTCGTATTGCAGATTTTTATAATGTAAATCTCATTCAAAATAAATTATTCTAATTACATAATTGTCACTTTTGGAACCTTTAATTTATTCTCCATTTATAGCCTGCACATTTTAAATGTAGTTCACCAAATTCTCTTAAATCTTTTAATAACATCGAATCTCTCGCACAAGTCTTTTGAATTATCACCTTTTTTTTCTTTTTAATTTTTACCATCCCTATGAATATCCATTCGAAGACCGAAGTGGCAGTAATTTTTTTTTTTTTTTTTTTAGTTCCTTGCTGTCCTTACTCACTATATCTAACTGCCCAAGTAAGATCTCTGCATTTGTTACAGATACACGTTGTTTATACTTAAAATACTCTAACCCAGTATACTTCATTTTCTTAAGATTTCTAGGATTAGGTTTTTTATGTGGCACATGGAGCAAAGGTCAGATCCAAACAATTTACTCTGGAAGGAGTGCGGCAACTTCTCAAACTCCGATTTGTGTTGCGTATAATGTGAGTAATGTGTATAAAATCGAATCTCATTAACATGAATCTCAAGGGGAATTAAAATTGTATTCTTGTTAAGAGTAGTTCATGCTATCCAGTAACTAAACTTTTGTATTTACGTTGACCTTATTTGTTAAAATAATTTATGAGAAGATCACATCACTTACGTTTTCATCGCATTACGGGCTTTAATATTTTGGCCCAATATATAAAGTTTTGGCCTCTTTAAATTAAAGTTTATTCGGAATTAATACAGCGCATTTCGAAATTTTCTCGAATTTTTTAAAGTGATTTTTAGAATTTTTTCGCGTTTCACAACGATTTTTTGACATTCATAAAAGGATTCCGATTTAAATTTTTTAACTCAATATAGTCAGTTTTTTTTAATGCACTTTTTAGTGTTTTCTGTGTTTCTCAGCAATTTTTTATAACTTTTTCTGAAATGTAAGGAACTCTCCGGTAAATTTTGCTACTCCTGTTATTAAATCCAAGTTGCAAGACTGCCAAATCGATTCCTAAAGCTACGTGAATAACGATGCTGCACATTTGAATATACTCTGGATCAAAATCACTCTAATTCAAGGTTCGCTTTGTTCGAGGCGGGTGCACGCTGCCGAAAACAGTGGGGTCCGAAATTTAGCTTCCTTGAATTCGAGGTTCGTGTGGGATAAACCGACCAGCGAAGCTCTGCTAGTATATATATATATATATAATGTGTGTGTATATATAATAGAGGTCTGCATGGGTCGGGCTAATTTTCGATCATGAGACTCTGGCCGGGCTGTGGCCTTACTTTTTTCTTTAGACTCAGCAAGGGCCGGACTGAGCCAGAATTCTTTTTTCTGAGCTGATCCAGGCCTGAACTTCTTTTTTTCCAGAGGTCTGCACGGATCTTCATGCCCGGTCATGACCTAGGCCGTATGAAAATCATTGTCCTGGCATGACCCGTGCAAAAATCCCTAAATCAGGGCCTGGCCCGAGCAAAAATCTACATAATGGTGCCCGACCCAACAATTTTTGTGAAAAAAATTCTTATATTTTTTATCGCATTCTAGAATCAAAGTTATTTTTAATGAATACTACATACATTTCTTGGCAAAAAAATTGAAGTACTGTAAAACCTCTCGAAAATAACTCCGTGGTGGAATCCTGTCTTAAACGGTAAAACGTCTTGATCCGTGCGAAAAGAATATAATACATTTACAACAGACGATGGACCCGCTAAAAAGAGAGCATGTCTATAACGGAATCTTCTTCTCTCCTATGCCATTCCGTCTTAGGAAATTTTATTGTATAGCATTTTAAATATTTTTACATCTCCAAGATGAATATGGATTGACTATATTAATGAAAATTCAGAGATTTACATACAAATAGAGATTCATTAACAAATTAATATAGTTTACAAGGGCACAGACGGAAAGAAATATAGGAAGGGGCAGCATTCTGGAAGGGAGCCTGTACTTCGCACTCCAGAGTGCTTTAAAAAAAAAATGAAGAATATAAACATAAAATAAGTATTTGTGCCAGAGCTTCTATTATAAAACAATTTTTAAACATATCGGCGTAAAAATCTAAAGAGAATAATTAAGGAGTTTCTGCCTCTTCAAAGGGTTTCGCCCCACAGAAGCCCCCGTTTACGATAAATTTGAAACACATAAACTTAAAAAAATATATACATAATTAAAATTTGTCTTCTACGAGGTGTCGGAAGAGCTCCATTTCAAAAAATCCTTAGTTATTTTCTTCTAGTGTTTAATTATTTTATATCGCTTAAGAAAAATAAGTTGTATTATTTTTATTTTTTAAATCATCATAAATTAAGGAAATTTAACTTTCAAAATCCAAGGAGGGCAATATATTGCATACCTTCTTTCTCTAGCCTGATGCAAAATATATAGATTTTTATACATAACATAAGATGGAGCGATGAAATGAGAAATTAGAGTTAACTAGATGACAAAACTCTAGACAGGAAACAAGTGAAAAACTGGGAGCGACCCACATCCAGCAGTGGATTAGAAAACGTTTATGATATTGATGAGGATAGTGAAAGTAAAATTTAATTCACTTAAAAAATACATAAAAAACTAAACATATTTTTGGGAAATATCATCCATATCATCTTGTGCAGTTCTGTATATGAATTTATTTATATCCACACAATACACACCACACAATGTAGTAAAATTTTGTTTAGCTGAAAATTACACAACGCAGTTAAAAACGTATTTTTAGCTAATCCTATACATAAAAGTTAATTAATTCAAAAACTTTTAAATAGCCTTGTATGCAATCAATCAAATTTATGCACACCACATAATATATTAAAATGTATGTGGTTATTTAGTTAAGTATGAAAACTCCATAATATGACTCAAAATGCACTTCTTGCACTAATTGCGCTTAGACGATAACATAACTATTTTTTTCTGTGCAGCCCTATAAATGAACATTAAATTATCACACGCCCTACTACCTCAATAACGTATATAAATTTAATAAAGATCACTTGAAATAACTGTTTTTTAATGTCTACTCTGAGAAATGTAAACAAACTCTTTTGTGTGTCCCTGTAAATAACAATAACGGTTAATACACACCATTTGCTATACAAAATCGACACTGAATATCCGTTTCATAATAGTTGAAGTAGTGTAACATCATTAAAATGTAACAAGTAGTTATCGTCTATATATAATGCATTCAAATTTTTTTAGTGCCCCTGAAAATGAATTAATAAATGCACAATTCATTGTTAATAGAAGACATGCTATGGTAAATCCTAATAATATATATATGTGTTACGTTGCAATTCAAATGTATTTACTAAAGCTAGAGAACGTGGTAGAACGGCTGATGAACCGATGTCATAAACATTTTTGACTATTTTTCAAATGACGGTAAAAAAGAAAATGAGAAAAGAAAAAAGAAAATAATTATTGAATATTGTGAACAAATTTAAATCTAAAAATCACATGAAGACTGAGAACAAATTCAAAATATATCGGAATAGATTTAAATAAATTTTTTAAATGAATTAAATAAATACATAATTTAAATTATTTTTTTAAACGTCAATTTATTTAAATTTTATATGTTTGATCCTCTGAATTTAATATGTTTGATGACCTGTAAGAATATTTTAAGGAAAAAACGTGGATGTTTTATTTCTGAACCTCTAATATTCACCATTCAGATTTTCTATCCTATTATTCATTATTTATAAATTCGTTCTGAAATACTCACGATTTGAATATACAACATTTGATGGAATTATTTTCATTTTAAGTATTTTATAATAATTTACCTCTACTAGTTGTATTAATGAGATTAAAACGCTTAGCTGAGCATTTTAACGCATAAACATTAAACATTCGCGCTTGCTGTTTATCTCTTATGAAGTGTTTAATATAATCAAACTTGACATTACAGCGATCGTAAAAATCCTTAATTGACAGCATTCGGTCAGATATTGCCCATAAACTTTTAGACTCTTTAAAACACTTATACCATAAGTGTACCGGCTAAGAAGCACTTAGAAAACCGCAAGACTGTATATGCTATCTCGATCAAGAATCCCAGAGAGAACCTACTTTCTAATGAAAAGAGAAGGTTCCACGTAAGTTTTTGAGAAAAATGCCTAAAAAGAAATATTTGGGACCTGATCGAATTATTGATGCTGTTATAGCTGCAAAATCGGAAATACTATCGGAAAATGGTATTATTCAACCTCCATCTAATTTAGTATGGTTTAGAATAGCTCAAGTTTTAGAAGGAAAATATACTCCTAAATCTATTTATATTTTAGTTAAAACAAACAAATATAATCTTCTGGAAAAGCTTGGTTTACGAAAAGAAGATGATAATCTAAATAATTTGAAAACTGAAACAAAAGCTTATGATGAAACTGCAAAAGATGAAATTATCATTGACGAAAAAAAAAATAATTCTGATTCATCATCGATTTCTTCTGAAAAATCTGAATCACCAGAGTTAAAATTCACGATAACCCTGACTCCCAACGAATGGGATGAAATAAGACCTCGTGATGCGTGGTATAAATGTTCGGACGGAAAAAGAACTTCTCGGAAATACAAAATATTTTCTCCAAATAGATGGACACCAATAATTGCTGAACATTTTTACCTTCATACAAAACTAACGTGCTGCTTATCTTTTAAACGCGCCAAAATCTGTGAAAGTGGGAAATATTATGCTATTTCAAAAGCAACTTGTTCGGAGTGCGGATCGAGGCTTTCAGTGATAATTGAGAATGAGCCAAAAGACAATTCGAAAGTTTTACTGTTATGCACGTACATAGGACAGTATACAAGTTGTCATACAAATATGAAACGCAGGCAAATAGGCCGAATAAGAGATATGTCAGTTGCAGCTTTATTAGACACTAATATCACAGCTAATGAATTCCGAAAAGAGCAAGCGAGAGTGAGAATGAATTTTAATGATAAAGAACCAAGCGACTTGCCATCTTCAAATGCGTTAAGAGTTCTAAAAAGCAGAGTTATAGCTGAAAACAGATCCTTTAGAGACCCCATTTCTTCCATCCATGCAATGAAATATGCTAATACAGCTGGGAATGCTATAAGAGCTATAGGTCTGGATCCATTTTATGTACTGTATTGGCTTCCAACTCAAATATATGTATTTAGAGAATACGCCAAAAATCAAGAATCTAAAATAAGCATTGATGCTACTGGAGGTGTTGTAAAGAAAATCAAGAGGCCACAAGGTAGCAAATCAAGTGTTATTTTTTTATATGAAGTCACAGTGCATGATCCGGAAACTGAACAACAGTATTCTGTGGCCAATATGTTATCAGAAAAACATGATACAAATATTATTTCATATTGGTTATCAGAGTGGAGAAAAGATGTCGGAGAATCCCCCAAGGAAATTGTAATGGATCATTCAGTGGCCTTATTATCAGCTTCTGCTAAAGCGTTTACATCTATTTTTGACATTTATAGTTATATTGATATTTGCTTCAACGCAATTTTCAATTTTAGCGATACAGTGACTTTGCCAAACTGCTTCATTAGAACAGATGTAGCTCATACTATGAAGTTAATTTGCTCATGGAATATATTTAAAAATGTTACGAAATGAAGCAAACTTTTTTACGTTTGTGCATTAGCTCAAATTATGATGTCAACAAACATCACGGAAATTGAAGTCTTGTTCGAAAATTTATTTACAGTAGCACTGAGCGAAACAGAAGGGGTGGATATGAATACAGGAGAAATTACGCATTGTGAATCAGCAAAATCTACAATAAAGCGTAGAATTGCGGTTGGGGCTGGATCGGAAGTCGAGCAATTGGTTTTAAATAACATTGATGATACTTCTGAAATGCCGGAAGATTTTGAGAAACCAACAGGTTTTAGTTCTTGGGCAGAAAGCATAGCAAACAAATGTAAACTGCTAGTAGAAGAAGAAGAAGGAGATCATGACAATTCCCAGTACTTACCGCAAATAGTTGATCTGTGTATAAATTTATCTAAGAAATTGCCACTGTGGACAGCTATTATGGTACCTCTATTTAAATATGGGTCCATAACGGCTACTAGCGCGCCCGTAGAGAGCAGTTTTAATAATTTAAAACAAAGAGTGTTTTCCCAAAAAAAGCTTCCAATTAGAGCAGATGATTTTCTTTCTGTTCATATTCCGTCACTTGAAGGTGCTATGATTATAGCAGCAGCAAAAACAAAGGATGATCGAAAAGAAAAACCACAAATAGCGAAGGAAGATTTAGTTAAAAAACAAACTGTTAACATAGTACCTGAAAATTTTATAAATCTTAGTGAAGACACAGAAAATTGGAGAGGCCAAGCTCTAAATTTGAAAAAGAGGTCAAGGAGATCATATTTAAACAGTCAACCTGAATTATTAACCTGTGATATGTCTTCAAAGAAATCTCTACCGATTGGTATTTTAAAAAATGGAAATCGTTGCACGGAACTGAAATCGTTAACAATTAATAACAAAAAATTCATTTTATCTAATACTTGCGCCTTTGATTCCGTTTGTCAAGTTTTTGCTGCGGCCGTAAGTGACAGTGAAATGTACAAGAGACATTTTCAATTTGAAAAATCGAATTTATTTAAAAAATTTGTTTTGGATATTTCTAAGAATATATCCTCGAATAGCTACAAAGTACGTGGGGAATTGCTTCGCAGGATGAGTAAGGTTGTAGAACTTCCAAGTAAAGTTTTACAAATTGAATGTCAAAATACAGCAAAAACAGTTATCGATCATTTTTTTCAAGAAATTCCATCTTTTGTAGAAAATTACACCTGCAGTGTCTCAGCACATAATAAAACAGTTAAAAGAGCACTTCTTTCTATAGCTCTAAATCCACACGATATTGCGAACTTAATGCAGTATCTAGATGAATATTTGTCAGAAGTGGAAACAAATTGCAATTCCAGTGATGAGAATAACTTATGTTCACAGAAAAGACAGCGGTCATTCGTTTTACAAAAGACTCATTTAATAATTGAATTAGTAAATTCTGAAGTTCCTGAAGAAGATAATGTGGCACAGAATGAGTATACACAATTCGAGGTAAGTTTAGATAGTATCCCTCATAAACTCTTCGTACAACAAACAGAATACTGCCTCAGGGGCATTATATGCTTTACGCCACCAGATATTCTAGATAAAATAACGGATATCGGGCATTATAGAGCAATATGCCTCATCTCCGATGATCAATGGGAGTTGTATGATGACAGTAAAGATAAAAAAATTAACATATCTAGTCAATACATATTAAACTGTGAAATATTAGTATATACAATATGAACAAAAACAAAAAAATACATAATTTATAAACTAAAGAACATAAATACCGTGTTTGTATATAACACTGATGTTTAAAATTCAACATAATCCAAATTTTTGTTTGTTTCGTTAATATATATGCATAATCTATGTGTAGTTTAAAACCTTTTCATCAACAGGCCCATTATATATTCATATGTGTGCGCATATTAATATAATGCATATAATCAGAGAAAAAGGTCTTCGAAGTCATGCATTTTATATGCTCATATATCTTTGTTGATAATTTATTTAAATTTTTTTATTAATATTCATCTCAATTTCGGTTTATTTTTTTTATGATATATCTCTGTATCGCTTATTCATATCATATTTAATTTTCAATCAGTTCACTCATAAGATTTGTAATTGCTTGAAAAACATTATGTTCCTTTTTAATGCTTATACTGATTGCTTATTGAAAATAAATGTTTTAGCAATATTTCAGCTATTAAATACTGTATCTAAATTAAATATTCATAATTCTTACCTAAAATTATTTGAATGTATATTATTGGTTGGCTTTGTGTGTAAATCTCGGCATAAAATTTAAATTTTTTTTACAGTATTTAGTTCAAATATTTTACTTATACGCGAAGATAACGCAAATGAAGAAAATAATATTGTTAAGGAAATTATTCCGAACAGTTGAAATTTATAGCGAATGCAAGCAGTTTTCTGTTGTTTTTCTCTGTCTGCCAAGATATACATGTATATATGATATTCTGTTGCAAATAATGCAAATATGTGTTTTCTTATAGATGTTGTAAATGTTTTCACTGAAAGTATAGTTTCACAATACTTACTTTTCTGAAATATCTTTTTAAAATAATTCTTAAACTTGATTTTGTGTAATAATATTTTATAAATTTGTATAGTGTCAATGCTCATATTGTTTGATAAAAATACTGTCCATAACTCATTTTTATTAGCATTTCTAAACTAGAATGATAATAATGTAAAACAAAGATTAATTGAATATGTACTCGAGGTTTTACAATAATGTTATACATAAATCTGTTTTTATATTTCTTGTCATGCATCACTACAAATATACAGGGTAAGGTGAAAAGCATTTGATATTGATACATATTTTTTTTGTATATATATAAATATATATATATATATAATATTTGTGTATTTTACTATGTAGAGTAAAAATTTAGATATATTTGAGCGTCTGTGGTATAATGGTTAGTATAGCTGCTTTCTAGGCTATCAATATATCGATATATAGAGTAAAAAAATATTTTCATCTTTTTAATATTTTAAATAAAGTTTAAAGCATTGTTTTATAAAGTAAATTAATACTATAATTTTCATTAAATTATATTTTGAGAGACGTATACAAGTATTTTTATTTATTTGTTTTTATTTTTCAAAGTAATTATTAAAAAATATGTCGTACGGTGGATGTATGTTTTTCGTATACTTTTATTTTTTCTATTATGTATAATTTATTCATACCATTATCTAATTACATTTTAAATAAATATATTTTAAAAAATATTTTATTGAGTACAAGTATTGCTTATTTAAAAAAGAAAGAAAAATAACTATTTTGTATTTTCCGTTTCTGTAATGAATATTCAAAATCAAATTGCTAAATTAATATTTTAAAAGCTCTGAATGAAATGAGGAAATTGTATGTATTTTTTTTTATATGCTATTTTGTAGTTCCCCTTAGTTTTAATAACTATCGGTTTTATTTCATTTCTTGGAATGTTATATGTAAAGAATTTATTCATAGAGAAATTATGTAACTGTAACCATTCTTCTGTTGTAAATAGTGTGTTACACAATATTATTATTTATTGCTATTGCCATCAATTCTTATTTTAAGAGCATTAAATGTAAAGTATTAAATTACAGCGAATATGAACAATTCCTGGATTATTCACTTGAATCGATATAACACTTCACATCAATGGTGATATGTATTATGATTGTTATCACTTTATCATTTTTGAAGCATTGAGTCTGAGATATTCTCATTTTGAAAATATATGAAACGTTGCCCAATCCATGAAACTATTTTGTGCTTCCTATGTATAATAACAAAGATGGCTCGTTTTTTTTTTCTTATTTATATTGCAGTTTATTCAAGATTTAGATTTATTTATATAAAACTGCTATATTTTATAATAAACCTATTGAGTTTTTTAATGAATGGAAATATAAAGTTATAGATCAACTAAAAAATGAACTATTAAAAAATATACAGCATATTAAATATACAGATATCAAAAGTTTAAATAACAATATAAAGGATCTTCAAAGTAAATTTATCATCACTTATGTGGATAAATCACCAAACAATTATGCTATTATTTGTAAAGAATACTATAAACTATTAATCCACAATGCTATTAACACCAGTAATATTTTCAAGAAAACAACGTTAAAAATTTGTGATTAATAACAGAAAATTGTTAAATTATCATAAATTATTCAAACTTAAATGTAAAAACTTAAATTATCCATATCTTGTTATCATTCCAAACTTTCATAAAAACCCAATAAAGCTCCGCACTGTTACTGTTGGTTGTAATGCATACAATAATTCTGCTAGTATTTTATTGCTGAATATTCTTACTCAGATATACAATATAACAATTAAAAATGACGATCAGCATTGCTAAAAATCGGTTTTCAGCTTATTAATAAAATACAAAACATTAATACTGTAAAACACATAAAGACATTACATTTTAATGATTTATATAATAACATAGACATAAAAGATCTACATAAAACTACGTGATTACATTTTTAAATATACCAAACTCAATTAAATTTGAAAGAATATATTTCTGCTAGATTCTTTAAAACATTATTGAACTTTACCTTGCATCATAATTATATTATCTATAATAGTACTGTTTATAAACAATGTAAAGGTATGGTTCAAGGTGGTACGGCTCCAAGTATGCTTTCATATATTTATCTATATAGCTGTGAAAAATATTCAATTGGCAATAATTTTGATTATGTCTACTATCGTTATATTGATGATATAATTATTTTTTAGTTCAATACTGTAATATATCATCGTTACCTGCTAAATATCCCACACAACTTACATTAAGTTAAAATGATATGTTACATAATATAATTAACTTTCTTGACCTAAAAATATCAATAATAATAATAAAATGATATTTGACACATATGATAAGAGATCCCATTTTCTATTTAAGTTAAATATTTTTTCACATATTATTCATGCTTATATAAATCTGTATATAGAAATATTTTACTAAATTATCTACACAGAATTAAATATTTATGCTCAGAAAAAAAAATTAAATTTGTAATCAAGTTTGGTGTTTATATATATATATTATAAAGATTAGAGGAGGTGGTTTAGAGAGGGTTGGTGGTTTGTATGGCTTATATATGAGTGTATATATGTGTTTAGTATATGCATTTATATATTAATATTATTATTATTATTATTATTATTTAAAAAAATGTGGTAATTGCTAAGTGTTTACTTTCACTACAGGATTTATGGTAATATTTCTTAATGATATTAGATTAATTCTTTATATGGGGCTTCATTTAAATTAAAATGGGATTTATTTTTAAATAAATACGTAGATTATTTATCAATATTTTTCAGGAGGAAATAATAAAAATAAATGTATTAATCTTATAGTTTTTTATTACTTTAATATTATGAGGAATGTAAACTATACATAACTTTATGATGATTAATTTTATTGCTTAGATAATGTCAAGAATTTTCATGAAATATATTACTAAATAAATATATAATATAATACAGTATTTATCACATGTGTTTTAATATAAAAAATATTTAAAATTTATCTAATATCATTAAGTAAAATTTCTAACATTAATTAAAATAATTAGTATAAAGTTTGTTACATTATTTCAGTATATTATTTAATCTAATTATTTATTTTAAAGCTATATTAAATATACTTTTGCATTATTTAACTCATATAATTTAAATACATTTAAATGTATTTAATTATCATTTTAAGGAAAATTTCTTTTAAAATTATTTCACATAGTTATTATACAATCTGTTACATTCTTTCTGTTTAATTATTAATCCTATAATTTATTTCACAGTTGTATTAATTTTTTCATTATATTTCATGAAATTTAATGATTTTGCTTTTATTATTTTTCTCTGTTCTAATTTATTTGTAAATCTGATTGCACAGTTGATTGGACAATTTTAGAAATAGCTCTTAAATGCAAGGTATGTTTTTCTCAATTACAAATGTGTTTTGCTTATATTTGTGGGATATCGCCCCTGATGAAAAATTCCACAATATAAGTTTATGCATATTCTTCATATTCATTTTTCTTTGCATTCCTTTTGTAATTTTTTACTATGGCTAATATTGCTCCATCACTTATCTAAACTAAATTTTTCTGTTTTATTTAACTATTTATAAGATTTACGGTATTATAATATTAAACTATTTAGGTTTTTCAATATTTTGAGTTTTCTTTGTGGGTTCTGTATGCCTTTACTATACAATTTTTTATAATGATTAATGTATTATATTTTTACATGCCATCATGCCATTTATATATATATAATAACTTAACAAAAATTTATCTTACAAGTTCATATGACGATGTTAACCAAAATTCTAAATGAAGATGACGTGTAAAAATATTATACATTAATCATTATAAAAAATCTTATAGTAAAACTAATCGGCATACAGAACCCACAAAGAAAACTCAAAATATTGAAAAACCTAAATTGTTTAATATTTTAATACCGCAAATATTATAAAATAGTTGAATAAAATAAAAGTGGAAAATTTAGTTTCAAAATGTGCAGGAGCAATATAATAAGCATGAGTAAAATTTTTCAAAAGGAATGCAAAGAAAAATGAATATCAAGAATATGAATAACACTTATATTGTGGAACTTTTCATCAGGAGCGATATCCCACAAAAATAAGCAATAAATATTTGATTTCAAATTTAGAAAAGCATGCATTGCATTTAAGAGTTATTTCTCAAATTACCCAATGAACTGTGCAACCAGATTTACATGTAAATTAAAACCGAGAAAAATAACAAAAGCAAAACGAAATCATTAAATTCCATGAAATATAATGAAAAAATTAATACAACTGTGAAATAAATTAAAGGATTACTAATTAAACAGAAGGAATGTTACAGGATGTATATTAACTACGTGAAATAATTTTAAAAGAAATTTGGTTTAAAACTATATTGAAATAAATTTCAAATGTATTTAATTTATATGAATTATATAATGCTAAAATATATTTAATATATCTTTAAAATAAAAAATTAGATTAAATAATATAATAAAATAATGTAACATACATTATGCTAATAATTTTAATTAATGTTAGAAATTTTATTTAATGATATTAAATAAATTTTAAATATTTATTGCACTAAAACACATGTGATAAATAATACACTGCACCATATATTTATTTAATAATATATTTCATGAAAATTATTGACATTATCTAAGCAATAAAATTAATCATCATAAAGTTATGTATAGTTTACATTCCTCATAATATTAAAATAATAAAAAAAATATAAGATTAATACTTTTATTTTTATTATTTCCTCCTGAAAAATATTGATAATGTATATCTTTAATATTTACATATAAATCCCATTTTGATTTAAATGAACCCTGATATAAAGAATAAATCTAATAACATTAAGAAATATTATCATAAATCCTATAGTGAAAATAAACACTTAGCAATGACCACAGACTTTAAAAAAAATAATAATAATATGTATAAATGCATATACACTACACATAATCACATCCATATATAAGCATATATATAAAAGATACCGCTTAAAAGAATTTGCGTTTCAAAAAGAATTCTTGCAATTCTAAATGAAAATAAAATAACGATTTGTAATTATATAATTTATATATATATATATATATATAGTTAATATTTCATTATATTTGCATTTTGTACCGTATATATATATATATATATATTTCCATATGTATTTCAATTAGTCTTGAACATGTATTATCATCATTATCCTTGCTATTATTATCCTTAATTTTTAAACTGGTTATATTAATGATAAATAACTGTGTACGTTTTTGTGAGTTTGTGTGTGTGTATGGGGGGGGGGGGGGGGGGGGTGAAAATTATTATTTTGTTCTTCATTTGAATTTTGGGCTTATTGTTATTATCATTTTATTGCTGCTTACATATTACATTTACATTGAGATTTTCAAATTTCAACACTAAAACATGAGAAAATGTATGTATATATAGATGCAAATTATGAATTAGTCATCATTTTTTACTTTAAATTATGCTACGTAAAGGGATATTTTTAAATTAACATATTTTCTAAGCTATGCTATTTTATAAATCCTTTTTTAATGCCTTGACAAATTACTTCAACGTTTGTAATTTTACGTAGTTATCTGCAGTATCAAGACTAGCTGTTATTAAGTGTATTTTTGTAAAAGAGAGATGCAGCCTTCCATTTTTATTATCTTGAAAGCTAGCACGGTTCCCAGTTTTGAGTACTACTATTTCTATAAGTAAACTTCGAAATATTTGATGACAAAAATTGTTTATCGCGGCAAAGATGGCAATTAAAATATAGTGGCATTGAAAAGTACGAATAGTGCGAGCCATTATTATTTATAAGAGCTGTTAAACCACCATAATAGAAGAAATTCATACCAAATCATTTCAAGAAGCATGCATACTGAAATTGTATTATTAATTTTATCGTTTCCCATTATATTTTGATTTCTACAAAGATTATATTGCATTCATTATGTTAATTTAGAGTCCTTGAACATTTCAATTTGTCTTTTTCTAATTAAATTGTAACATTATATAATCAAGTAATTTCTGTGATGTAAATTTACCTAATAATAGTTATATAAAAACTGTTTATATAAAATATTTCTCATGCTTCACTTTGTATTGCATTTCTAAGTTATAATGATTGCTTTTAAATACATTTTTCTGTTTTCCAGAATACGGAAAATATCTTTTCTTATTGTTCAATTTATTTATGTATTCTTAAGATGCTACTGAATAAAGCACTTTTATTTGTGTATGTAAAAATATTATTATTAAACAACGTTCTTTACAAATTGTCTATATAATTAATTATTAAAACTAGCATTCGTAAAAAAACTGTACCTTAATATTCATACTTAGTTTCTATTATAATAAAGTAGTTTTAATAAAAAAGCGTCGCTTTGAAAAATGTATGTATAAAATGTATACATAGAAGGTATTAATGACTGCCACCATCTTTATTAAAGAAAAGTTGTTTGTGTGGAGATGGGGGAGGGGGGAGTTTCTGCGGCATCTCAATAAAACTCCATTACGAAAATACAAATGATGTGCAAACGAAAATATTTTCGGTAAGAATGGCTGAAAAGTGGCGCAAATGTTCAGCATGAGATTGCAAAAAGATAAAATAGAAGTTTTAAAAATTGCAGTAGAGATTATTCGGTACAATGATACATCTGCTTTTTTTTACGGCTGGCTTGTACAACGGAACGTTATTTTTTGGTTACGACACTGTAATTTCCGGGAGAAAGAAATAACATACCGGGGCTAAAATGATTGTTGGTACATACCAGGTATAAACGACTGGCGTTATCCATTTTTAAAACATTGAGAAGGATAGAATCTGCCGTTTTTCCAGCCCTCACTAAAAACTTTTTATTATTTTGTAAAAGTGATATATAAATGAAAAAAAAATTCTACAAAGCGGTACAAATGAGGTATAAATTATCGCGCTATCCATTATAAAAAATATTGAAATAGGGGTGGCCGTTTCTACAGCCCCCCCCCCCTCCCATTCCCACTAAAAACTTTGTATTACTCTAGAACAAATGAGGTACAAACGAAAAGATTGTTGCTACAAACGAGGTATAAACGATTTGGCGCTAACAGTTTTTTTAAGTATTTAGATGGGTTGGGGGCTGGCCGTTTCTACAGTCCCCCACGAAAAACCGTTTATTAATCTAGTACAATGAGGTGCAAACGAAAAGATTGTTGGTACAAACCAGGTATAAACGTTTGCCGCTAACAGTTTTTATAAATGCCTAGGTGATGCGGGGGCTGGCCATTTCTCCAGCCCCCCCCCTTCCCACTAAAAACCGTTTATTACTCCAGTACAAATGAGGTACAAACAAAAAGATTGTTGGTACAAATGGGTACAAACGAGGTATAAACGATGGGTGCTATTCATTTTTTAAAATATTGAATTGGGGGTTTCCCGTTTCTCCAGCCCCCCCACTAAAAACCGTTTATTACTCCAGTACAAATGAGGTACAAATGAAAAGATTGTAGGTACAAACGGGTACAAACGAGGTATAAACGATGGGAGCTATCCATTTTTTAAAATATTGAGGTGGGGGGGGGTTGGCCGTTTCTCCAGCCCTCCCCATTAAAAACAGTTTATTACTCCAGTACAAATGAGGTACAAACGAAAGGATTGTTGGTACAAACGGGTACAAACGAGGTATAAACGATGGGTGCTATTCATTTTTTTAAATATTGAAATGGGGGTTTCCCGTTTCTCCAGCCCCCCCACTAAAAACCATTTATTACTCTAGTATAAATGAGGTACAAACGAAAAGATTGTTGGTACAAACGGGTACAAACGAGGTATAAACGATGGGCGCTATCCATTTTTTAAAATATTGAGGTGGGGGGGCTGGCCGTTTCTCCAGCCCCCCACTAAAAACCGTTTATTACTCTTGTACAAATGAGGTACAAACGAAAAGATTGTTGGTACAAACGGGTACAAACGAGGTATAAACGATGGGCGCTATCCATTTTTTAAAATATTGAGGTGGGGGGGGCTGGCCGTTTCTCCAGCCCCCCCACTAAAAACCGTTTATTACTCTAGTACAAATGAGGTACAAACGAAAAGATTGTTGGTACAAACGGGTACAAACGAGGTATAAACGATTGGTGATATTTTCGAAAAAATTTGAGTTGGTGGGGGGGCTGGCGAAATGCACCTTCAAAAACTGTATTATTAACATCGTTATCAGAGTCATAACTACAAGAGTCCATAGCCTCTTCTGCATAGTTGAGGAGCTGTTTGTTATCTTTAATATTAGTTATTGCTGGGCTACGACATGATTTATTACCTTTTCTCTTCACAGTTTTCCACTGTGAAGAGATTTGAGTTGGAGGTTTCTTTCTTTCTTTTTGCACACAAGTTTTTTCATTTGCTTTCTGAGTTGGGTGAATTGGTTTCACCAATTTGCTTTTATCTGGAGCTGGCGGTTGTTTAGTCTTATTTTCGGTTGATATTTTTGATTGAACTGATGATGTTCGGAGAGAATTAGGTTTCTGTAATGGTATTGGAGATGAGGCAGCCTTAGTTTCAGTCTGATGATTAGATGACTTTTTGGATCCAACTGGAGATTTCTGTGACTGAGTAAGTTGATATACTATTGTAACTGGTTCCGAGGATGGTAGCCAACGTTCCAATAATGGGGTACCATAGCATTTACTACCAAGAGACACGTCGCGGGTTTCTTTAGTTGAAGTGCTAGTTGATTGAATAATACTTGAATTATTTGGTGGAAAAGGGCAGTCGGTCTGGGTACTTATATGCCTTACAGATTTTGATTGTTGTTTGAGTATACTGGAGTATGATGCTCCAACAGATGGGGTCCTGATTTCAACAAGTTTACGAGCTTCATGGTAGGAGATTTTTTGGGTTATTTTAACAGCAAGAATTTCCTTTTCACGGATCCAATTAGGACAAGAGCGAGAATATGATGTGTGATCACCCTTACAGTTTGCACAGCGTTCGGGTTTTTCACAAGTTTTACCATCATGTCCGACCTCTGCACAACGTGCACAGGTAACATTGCTATGACAGGTTGTATTAGTATGGCCATAACGTTGGCATTTAAAACAGCGGAGAGGATTAGGTATATAAGGCCTGGCTGGACAGTTTAGATAACCGGCTTTAATTCTAGTAGGTAAAATATGGCTATTGAATGTGAGAATAATGTGTTTTGTAGGAAGAATTTGCCCATTTCTACGGATAGTGATACGACGAACATCTATTATATTTTGATCGCTTAAATTAGATAGAAGTTCTTTTGTGGAAAATAAAAGATCTGGTACAGATATTACACCACGGCAAGTATTCAGAGTATGATGTGCTTTAACAGAAACAGAAAAAGTACTTATATTATTGGGATTTGACAAAAGTTCAGACTGCCTGGCTTAAGAAACCTCAACCAGTAAATCACCAGATTGTAATTTTTTTAGAGAATGACCATCCCCCAAGACAGACTGGAAAGTTTTTGCTATAAGAAATGGTGAAGTTTTTTTGAAAGAACTATCAGAGAGACTATCAGTGCGTTTAATAACAAAAAAACGAGTAAATAAAGACTGTACATCTTGTTGCTCTCCACATGGGAGAGAAGTAGAAGGAACTTTAGTATTTCCATCCATATTTGAAAAAAAAAAATAGTTCAGACCCCTGTCGCACCACCCACTACCGAGCTCAACAAGGGGATGCACATTCGTGCACCAGTGCTAACCAGGGCCCATACGGTCACAAGACACTCCTATGCCAGTCTCCACCCTTCACGAGATGGCTAGTAAGTACTCGCTCACTTGATCCCCAGTTAGTGACAAGTCAGCTAACCAGCCGATTGATGCATACGGGACCAATATGCACCTACTGTCTACCTGAAGCAGAGGATAAAGCTGTGTGTTGGTGACCCTCAACTGCCAGGATCCCCCTTTCCAGGGACACGGGTCGCCACGCACGGCAAACACGTGGGTGGTTTACAATTTTCCATGAGTCGATATACAGGATGACATCGGCTCATGCAGAATTGCCCTCACCTCCTAAGAGGAAACCACAATGAGAGTGAAACAAAGAGGAAAGAAAGGCAAGAGAAATAAGAGGAAAAAGAAAAGAGAAAGACTGCTCAGGAACCCGGGGTTGCAAAGCCCGTGAATACCTAAAGAAGGTATCCCCCTGGGGGCACATTATGTCGTAATTTAGGTGAATATAAGACATTGTTTAATACAACAACCCGATTTCTGCCCTTAATTTTACAATTAAAGTTTATAGTTCCTCTACCCAGAACTTCACAAGCTACCCCATTAATAGCTGCTTTCATTTCCATCCCAGAGATTAGCTCAAAATCCCAAAAATAAATCTTTACATGAGCAAAAATGGGAACTAGCGGCAGTATCAAACAGCCAGGCAGTATTATCAGTATTTGAATTATAATATGCTTCAGCTATAAAACCCACTTCACCATGTTTTTCACTAACCCTATGTTTAAACCTTCTACAATTCTTAGCAAGGTGGCCACTTAAAACACATTTAAAAACACTTTATAGATTCATTATGTTTATAATTAACACTGGGATCTGCTGTACTTACCTGCATTATGAAGATCTAGACTTCTTAGTAGATTTCCTAAACTTCACATCATTATATTTATTTTCACTATTATGTAAAGCAACTTCATTAAAAATACTTAAATTAGAATTTTTGTTAAAAGAACAATTAAACAGCTTTAATCTTGTTTCCTCAGACAACAGTTCGTTCAGAACATTTTCAAAGGTAAAGTCCTCATCCGAAAAATGGTAAATAAGCTGGACAATACTTCTTTACTCATCAGGAAGATGTCTAATCAGCTGAAACGGCTTTAACCACTCTGAAATGGGACGACCAGCATCCTTTAATTGCATGATGATATCTCTCAATCTTGCACCATAGAGATTCAGTTCCTCACCAGGCTGTAATTTGCATTCGAAAAATGAGTCAGTCAATTCCACAATATGTGAACGACTACTAGGACGAAAGTGTTTCTCCAATGATTGCCACGCTACATACGGATCCTCGATACCAGTTAATAAAGGCCTCAACTCTTTACATACATTCAAATAGAGAATGGAATAGGCGCATACTCTTTTGCCAACTCAGCTGCAGTAGGAGCCTTCGCTGGAACTACGGTTTCCGGTAATTTTGTAGACACGCATTCCCACAGAGATTTCTCCATCAGAAGAACACGAACACCCTCTCTCCATGTACTGTAATTATACGACGTTAATTTATCGATGGGAAGAAACTCAGCGCCCGATGAAGACGACATCATGTCTTTCAACTATTCAACTGAAGAACACAAGCACAAATTTAAAGTAACTAACCCCTCTGCTTATTGTGGTCTTCAATCCAGGCTGGGCCCTTAACCCATAACGGCTGCTAGTGCAAATTAAGCCCAGAAGCCACAACAACTTAAAGCAGAGTTCAAGAATCTGTGTCCACTGACATGCAGAAATAAGTCAGGATATAATTCAAACATAACTTTATTAAAACAAGATTAAAGATATTAAATATAACAACACACGGCCATAACTTAAAAAGCTCTTATCGAGCCTTTACTTATATCAGTCTCATTACTGAAATATAACATACAAAAACGAGCAATTTGAACATGAATTCGCTCCAATATATACCATACAAACAGAAATCAACTTCGTAACTAACAGTGAAACCTGCAGTTATACAAATCAGCCAATTAGAAACCAACGTATATGATCAGCACAATGACGCAATACTTAAGTTGGAATTCAGTCATTCATCTCCAGATGCGTGGAATTCGTAAATGTATGACGTCATATTGTCAGAAAAATGAAAAGCTCGTAAGTTAAAGGCTGAAAAAATTTCGTAGCTAAACTAGAAAACAAACATTGATACATAACAGTCTCAGAATTGGGCCGCAAAGCAAAATGACTTGAAACGTTGATATCTATGTCCTATTTCGATATTGACAAGAATGCTGCGACATAACATCACAAACAAGATCCAGGTGGTCGCTAATTACAAATACTCAACGAGGTTCTGGGTGATGGTTATTCTCAAGATGACACTTCTGAAACCATTAATCGTTTCCTGTTTATCTTTCTTAACAATTCAACTTAAAAAATTCCATCAAATTTTATTTTTTTCAGCTAGAAACAAATATGGTTATTTTATATAAGTACTAAATTATTTAATTTTAATGCTTGTATTTCTGACGAAGCATATAAAATACAAGTGAGAAATTTGTATGGTTTTCAGACAATTATAAATGAATTTGTAACAATCTTCTTTGCTAAAAATAATTAAGAAATATCTTTATCGAAAATATTTAATGCATGGATGATAATAGTAATAATAATAATAATTAGTAACTTCATAATTTTTATCTTAATTGCATGTTATTTGTAACGTATATAAATAAAGTTTAATGTCCCAATAATTATCAAAGTTGAAATTAACACTAGAATGATGGTGAGGGGCCATTTTGGCCCCTACCAAATTAATATATTTTGTTTCGAACCAGAAATTTCTTTAGGAATTAAGTATAAATGATACAAAGAAAGAAAGGGGTAATTAAATAAATCAAACAGTTTTAAATAAAAATTCTGGTATTAAATATTTTTATGAAACTGGAGTAAAAATTCCGGTCTTTCTAGTGTTAAACTTTAGTTAATTATTGTAATTATTTTTCTTAGTTTTTTATAAATTCAGTCAATCACTGTCTTTTAAACATTTTCATTCGTCGAATTCGCCAAGTTATTAGTGTACTGATTCGCAATAATAGTAGTATATAATTATTATTATTATTAGTAGTAGTAGTAGCAACCTTTCTGTCAGATTTCTCTCTATTCTAAAAAATATATATACACCACCGCTGCCGGTATAAATGAATTTTTTTGTGACCGGGTCTTTCTTCGCTAATATTAAGAAAACTACTATAGGGCGATTCCGTGCAGAGTGTCACACACATAACGCAGGCTTTAATTTTCATTTATTCAATTATTTATTAAATTTTTATTTTAAGTGGTATGGTGAATAAGTTATTACCATATTTTTAAATTTAAATGTGTGACAATAAAACTCACAGAAGTATATCATTTAATTTCATTACTCAAAATTTGCTTTTTTCCTAAGTCACACATGTAATGTTTTTAAAAAGCTATTTAAAAAAGAAACTATTGTATCAAAATGATAGGTTTCTGCATAAAAGAATACGGTAAAGTATATATTTTTTAAAGAACTTTTGTTTGGATTTTTAAATAAGAAATATATTGAAAAATCTTTGATTAATTAGGAATCTTTTCTTTCAAAATGTTACACATGTAACGGCCCTATACACAAAAATATGAAAATTGGTAGTATTATAGAGAAATCTTATAGATATTATAGATATATCTTAATTATAGAGAAATAAACAAGCTAAAGTAGACAATTTTTAAATCCAAGAACTATTTAAAGTAATTTTCAATGTTAAAGTCGGTCAGAATAGGTCCATTAAAAAAGCTTTTTAGGAACAAAGGTATGCATAGGAGTTTAATATATGTTTCTAGGGATATACTTCTCAAGCTAGGGTGGTGTGCAAACTGCGCTTATTGTTTTTAATTTTACTAATTTTATGAAGGGTTTTTTTTTTTTTCAATCTTTTATTCGAATTTTCAATTTTTCAAGAGAATTTTTTTCATATTTAGAAAGGGTAATTTTTTTATGTTGATACTAATTTGTAAAAAAGCAGAAAGAATTATATTTCCTCTCAAATAAATGTATTTACACGTTACTGTTAAAAACAGAAATGTAACTTTAAAATAATAATAAAATGATCAATTGTTAAAAGCAAAAAATATGGTAAGTTATGTCATACAAATTGTATTTACACGTAAATATTAAAAAAGTAAGAAAATCTTAAAATAATTAAATTATTACTCGCGAACTGCATTTAATGGAGACAAATACATCATATGTAAAATACATGTTGTCATATGAAAGATGCCTAAAATAATATTATGCGAGAAAAACTTTTAATATGGAAAATTAGGTCATATTTAAAAAGTTCAAATACTGATATTCCCATACACTTTTAAATGGAATAATATATTTACACGTGAATATTTAAAGAGTGGGGAAATAAAAGCTGTAATTAAATTTTTGCACACGAAACGCATTTAACCCTTTCAGAGGCAGTAGTATGTTTATGCAACCATTAAATTTTAATTCTCAAATGCGATAATGGCACCAAGATTTTTGCATTATTTTTTTTCATTTATTACATATGTGAAAAATTGCTTTTTGTTATTTGCAAATAAATTTGTACATAAATTATGGTGCCAATCATTCATTTCAACATTTTAGCAATGGAAGTGCTTTGCCCCTAAAAGGGTGAAAATTACATCATACATTTAAAATTATTTTCTTATGGACAATATTACAGTAGACACTCGATTTTACGAACCTCTTTTTTATGAACTATTCATTTTTACGAACTGATGTACTGGTCCCGACCAGCATTCCATTGAACTAATGTTACTCCCATTTACGAACTTTCGATTTTACGAACACATTATATGAGTCCCATCGGGTTCGTAAAATCGAGCGTCTACTGTAATAGGATATCACATTGCGAATCACATGATGTACAAGTAATGCGGCTAGCAAATAGCAAATTTGTTTATCACTGTGTTCATCATTTGATGCAGCATAAATAAAGGTAAAAATTCATATCTACTTATTAATTAAAATAAATGATTTACATTTTAATAATAACATGGAAATGTGCATAATGGTGCAATAAAACAGAGAAAAGAATTCATGCATAAGCTGTACCTGTTCCTGAAAATATTTAAAACTCGATCAAAACATGAAATATAAGCGTAAAATTTCAAAACACAGTGATTTTCAACCCCGTGGTTCTGAATGCTATTCCGAAGCAGATGAAAGAAAAGAAAAAAAAATTGACACTGTTAACTATTTCATCAGGTGGTGGTGGTGGGGGGGGGTTCAAAATTAGCAAAATGTTGATAAAGTTATATATATGTACAAGTTATATATGTACTGGGAAATCGTGCGGTGGTTTTCATTCTTTGGTAAGAGTAAAGGAAATTTCATAAAATCTGTTAAATTTGGCGATTAGAAGAAAATTTCTGGACAATACTAATCAAGAGAGGTAAGTGTGCATGACCGCTTATAACTTAAGCAATCACTTATAACTTAAGATGCAATACATTTATAGAAAAATGAAATATTTCAGTCGATTTTTAATCCCTTTTAGTCGCGTCTTCATATTTACTACTTTTTTGTAATCCCAGAGTGGTTTCTTGCTCAAAAATAAGAAATTTAGATACATTACTGTTCAAGTAATTATAAGTCGATGGATAATTCTGAGATCGCAACTGTTTAAAACAATGTGCACAATATTGATAAAAATAAAGGAGGGGGGCAATAAAATATTGCTTGAGTGCAGCACTAAATGAAACTCTGAAATTTTAATTGATAGTTTTTATTTCTAATAAAAATGATAGTAATAATAAGAAGATTCTTACTGAAATGAATTTTTTTTCAAGGAGGATGTTTTTAAGCTGAACTATAAATTTTAGTATTTTACGTAGTTTTTCAGTGCAATTTGGAATCATTTTGACAATTATACAGAAAGGACAACAAACAATTTGAGGGGTTTCACTCAAAAATGAATAGAAGAGGATCTCCTATTATGGATACATATTCAATAATAAATTTATTAAAGGAAGTACAAGAAGAAAACGAGGCAAGTACGCAAATGCTCAGAGTAGGAAGTTCAAGAGCACCAGCATCGAAAACTAAATACAGAGAAATAAACGAAAAGATTGTGCGTTTAAAACATAGTTTGATAAGTAACAGCATTGATTTGTATTATTATATTGATTCAATTTCATATTTAATACATCTGGAGGACTAGTCCTGTTTTGTTTTGTAAATAAATATATTATGTTTGATTTTCTGTGTATTTGATATTTATTATATTAATGATATTATTATTTTTAAGCTTAGTGAAGAACATTTTATGCATAACTAATAAGATAATTAACGATAAAATTACTTTTAAAACAGCAGTAATTGTTATGAGTGTCTACTTTGTGAGAAGTTTAAATTAGACTTATTTTGAAGTAAACATTTTAGTAAAATTCATAATTTAAATTATATAATGTAATAATAATAATACACTGCATAAAATAATTAAAAAGAACACAATTTCGAAGCAAATCGGTATGTTCTATCTAAATGATATGTATCATGTACCTAGATATAGGGTGGTTCGTCAGTAATTGACCAGTAGGAAATGATTTTTTATTTCTGAATTCTACAATGGAAAAGAAATGTGCAGTTGCTGACGGAATTTCATTTTGCAACAATTACCGTAAATATAAATAATGCAGAAAATGAAGGAAAAGCTTCCGAATTACTAAACTCATATTTTCTTTATATTTAGGAAATTTACAGAATAATGCTTTAATAATTTTGTTAGAAGAAAGTATCTAGATTTCTGTTAAATAGTTAAAAACGGTGAAAATATTGTGGACAATATACTGTGAAAATATAATAAAGCCTGCAGTGGGCGATTTACGCAGATTAAAAGATTCTACATTCTGTTCAATTATATATTTTTTTAGACCTATTTCCATGCATACTGAATGCAAAATCTGACCAGCCTAAAAATGATGCAGTGGATGTATTGAAACCAATTTTGCAGTTTGCAAGTTGATCCACTTGTATCCAATTTATACCACTTTTAACGTTAACGCATGGATATTCAATGGGTGGAGATTGGGAAAATCAAAGCTGCCACTGGTCTTCCAAAATATAAGGAACTTTCAGAAGTCATGTTAGCTATCCAGCTTAATCACACAGCAATGCAGAATGTGAATGAATATTTAACATTGTTAAAAAACAAAACAAATGAGTTCAGAAGTGGACTATCAAATGAAACTTTTAAAAACTCACAAGAAGTTACCATGTCACGAATATACTTTCAGCAGCAGTGAGCTAAGTAATGCCAAAAGAAGCGACTGCTCCATCTTTAAAATGTGAAGCTCAAAGATCTTCTTGCTGATTAAAAATTTATCATGTTTTAAATTGTTCATTTATCATCTGTTTTTTATAAATAAAATTTGAAAAATTAAAAATGTGCAGTATAGTATTTTATAAAATTTTAGTCCTACATAATTGTCTGAAATTAACTATTTACCATATTGTGCGATATCCCAAGAAGGCAGTAGCGGGAGTGGTTTACTTCAAAGGCAAAACCAATATAGATTAGATTTAAGAATAATAGGTTTTATTTTTCAAAAATAAACAAGCTTTCTCTAGGCTAAATAATTGGTGGTTATTTACACAACAAAAATAATAAATGTTGAGGTGAATAGATGCAAATTCCAAAAAGTTTATGCAACGGTGGCAGCTAAATGCATAAGTCCCTTTGCGTCACTGCAATTTACAGTTCAGATGATCAATGTCCCTTGTGTTTATAAGTAATCTGTTGGCGATAATTCCTTCTTAGAGGTATCTCTGTACTGCTAAGGCAACCTTTAGCTGTGCCAATAGCGCAGTTTCCTATTATCAGTAACCGGCCTGGTTACCATCAGAGAGTAGCTCGGCTGCTCCTCTACTCGGGTCGGGTGCCCTTGAAACCTATAGTTAACCCCGGACAGATTCTTCCTCTTCTTACAGTCCAACTTGTATGTAAATCCCTGAGTCTAGAAAATAAACTAACTTAAAGATCATCATTGTCTCCTATATATTCACAAATTATCTTGTTCTAAAACAATGTGGAGTTTCTTAGCCACTCGCCATCTTTTCCTGTCAAAAACCTTTTACAGCTGTTCTCTGAATGGCTGGGCAGGGGACCACCTCTATTTTTGTACAAGGCACCTGCAAGAGGAAATTTCTCATGGGGAAATCTTTGTTTTTTTAGCACGTGGTGCATCAAAGACAAGACCGGTGGTCTTGTGCATTAGTGACTGTCAACGACTGTGAAACGTCATAGATCGATTGTGATCGACTGCTTCTTTTTTTCTTACCGTTCGGATTAGTGAACTTAACCATATTTTTGCTCTGCTTTGGAAACACATTAGTTTTTCCTATCTAGTGAATCTGTGTCACTGAGGGGTTTTTCTACAGGGAATATTTAAGACAGTCCAAGTCTACAATATGAATAATTAATAGTATTCAATTGAACGTATAAATTTATCTGTTTTTTTATAAATAAAATTTTTACTATATTTTATTAATTATAAATATTAATTAAATATTATATTTTATTATTTATAAATAAAAGTTTTTAAAAATGTATTGTATAATAATTTTTATACAAGTTATTAAATAATATAATCAATGTGAAAGTAACTGTCAATTATCATATGAATAATGATAAACAACTGAAATATATTAAACTTAACATTATAAAATATATATAATAGTGTGCAGTGCGTTTAGTTTTCAAACTAAATACACTGAAGGAAAAGTCAGTTTAGTTCGTGCAAAATGTCACGTGATTAGATAATATTTGTTTATTTTTTGACTGCGTGCTTGCTGTTTTAATGACCGTGCAAATCTGCATATATTTCCTCTGCTTTTATAAACGGTAATGTAAATTCATTTTATTGATCTATTTAACTTTCTGCACTGTTCAAAAGCAGCTTTAATTTATGAGGATGCATTTTGAATTGGAATAATTCGTCGTTTGTAATTTTGATGCATATTTCGATTTATTTAACTTTCTGCATTGTACACTGATATTTCTGTGTTTTTTAAAAGCAGCCTTAATTTAAGAGGATGTATTTTGAATTGAAATAATTCGTCGTTTGTGATTTTAATTTATATTTCTTCACAATACAGCATGTAATACCAAATAATAACAAGTCAAAAATTAAATAATTGCGTATGTCATACAACCATGTGTATTTTAAGATATATTTAAATTTGTAAAGGGAATATTCTACTGTAAAATTATTTATAATTAAAACATTCAACCCATTGCAGTTTTTTGGTGAATGTGTTAAATAGTATCCTATTTTTTATTTCATAATCTCATTCTTTATACAAAGATAAGAATTTTATTTTTCTACTTTTTCCCTCAGATTTTAGATGATGATAAAACATTAACCCATATGTATTGTCTGAAGCAAATATATATTGAAAAGCCATATAAAGAATGATGAAAAAATAAGATTAATAAGAATTTCTGTGAATTAAAATTGGTGTTTCACATTATAATTAATTTAGTTTTATCCTTCTGGTTAATTTGTAATTTTTTTAATGAATTTTAAGTTCTCTTAACTTTAATTTATGATCTCAAGTAATTACATTTTTATTTTATTTTTTTATAGGATCCTTTTTTGCATGATAAAAAAGGATAATTGTAGTTCTGCCTTATCTGAAAGTACAGAAAATTATGCTACTGTAAATCAAGGTATGTTCCAATTATTTTTTTAAGTCTTCTGTTGGTGTCACTAATTGTTATTTCAATTACTTTAAACACATTAATATTGAAGTGCTTTAAAATTTAGTTGCATTTTTCTATAAATGTATTACATACATTAATAGTTTTTCTTAATAGTTGTCTCTAAAATTGTTTTAAATCTCGGACACAATGTGTGATACTTAAGTATTATCTGGGCCAGATCAGATACAAATGTGCCGAGCAGGGCGGCAATTATATGAATTACAGTAACCCTCTAATTTTTTTTTAATTATTATAACTATTATATAAATTGCTTATTTTAGTTTACAGTACATTTTATAGTTTATTGATTATTGTTCATTTATTATATTTTACATGATTTACCCTTTTAAATAATGCTATATATGAATGTGATTGGCAATGGTAATTAAGATTTACAACTGCCAACCGCTTTTGGCAATATATTTACAGGCCCAAATAATACATAACTACCCAATATTTTAAAAGATTCTTAGTCTTTAAAGGAAATAAGTGTAGACTTCTATGCATTGAAGTCATTACTGTGTCTGCTTTATAGACACTAATATTCAGGGCCTAATCAACTATAACTGGAACCCGGGGCACACAGACTGTGTCGGGGCCCCACTTTCTCAAGAAAATTGCATTATAAACATGACTAGCAGCTTTATGTGCAGTTCAAAATTTGAACCATAGCTTTATAAAAAGAAAAATAATTAAAGACACATGTAAAAATGCATTAAAAATTATGGGAAAGTAAAATCTTCTGAACAGTATGTTATTTAGAGTGAGTAAAACTGCAGATGTAAAGAAGAGAGTGACATGTATGATGTAATATCCATTCTACTCTAGATTTCGAAATTTATATTGCATTTTATTATCATTAGTGAAGAACACGGCAATAGTTTAGTTTGTTTGAATTGTAAAAAATAATATTTTCTGTGAACTATAAATGTAAATTTATATCAATTTGTATCTAGAGAGTGGAAAAATGTGTTTTGGGGCCCACTTGAAAATGTGGGCAAGGGGCACATGCCCGTGTGCCCCTGGGATAATCAGGCCCTGCTAATATTTAAAATTTATTATGACAGGTCAGATAACAGACCCACAGATACATTTTTAACACACTGCTTAGAGGTGATGGAGCTTTTTACACAGTATCACAGTTTTGTTCCTTAATACTTTATCTTGTTTTGAAGGTATTCTGTTTGTGTTAAAACATTTCAGTCCAACACATGCAACATATTTTAGTTCCCTAAGTGCTTTATGGATGTCAAAAAGTGTTAAAATAAATGATGATTGACCTGTACTCACCAAGGAATTTAACTGACTTCACCTCCTTGATACACAATGGTAAACCGTGTAAGTTTCTTGAGAGAGAAAGAGAAAATTTATTGTACATCTTTGGATGAGGGAGGTTATTTCACTTAAAGCACCTGTGTGTATCTTACGACTGTGGTTACGCTTGTTCAGCTAGCCACATTTCCGTTGCAAAAGATTCAGAAGTCCTCTCTAGGTCATGGTGTGTTGCTGAAGTATTTAAATAAACACAGACAAGTTAAAACTTAAACAATAAAAACATTATTATTAAACAGAAAAATATGTTTAAGGATCAGCACTTCATGAACGAATGTCAGACAACTCTGTGTGAGCAGCAACAGCAGACTGGCCATCAGTTACAGTTACAGGTAAGGACCCAACTCATTTTTATGTTCAGTTGAGTTGTAGAAAACAAATGAAATAAAATAAAAGTTAATGTATAAAATTAAAACAGTTCAGGTTGTAGTATTAAAACAGTTCAGGTTGTATTCAACCCGCTACATGACTATCTGTACTGTATTTTTAAATAAAATGATTTTGTGAATCTATACAGAAAAATGTTTAAAAAAGTAATGAAATAGAATAATTGAAATTTTTTTTACTAGAAGAGGAAACCATTTTATGGGCTCTGGCCCCACAGGCCCATATCAGTTGGTGCCACTTATCCTATTGAGGGTGTGGGGATTGGGACCAAAATCAATGCTTATCTTCCCCCCTTTTGAAAACACATTAAGAGCCTGTCGTATTTTTCTTCACATAATACTTTTGTTTTGAGATATTATCATATTCTAATTTCTGTTTACATATTTTCAACCATAACTGTAGTTTAGCCTATACGTTGATGTTTGCTAAATACTTCCTGGGTTCTTTTAACCTTTTACCCGCCGCATCATGAACTGCTTGTCAAATTAATTTGAAAATTTTTTTGAGATGATTTAGATTAATTCTAAGGTTGCGTGCCAAATTTTGGGATGTTATGCAAAATAGAAGTGGAGTTACAGTTATGTTCCACTTGTGGAATGTTGACGGTATGAACTACATTTGTACATTTTGGCAAACTTTTCTTTCGAAATCATACCAGCACCGCACACATAACAAAACAAAGAAAACAAGGTTAAGTAAAAACATGTTTCTATTTTAGGAACATGTTAACTAGTCACTAACAGCAAAATGTTTATGAAAAGACTGAAAACATTTTTCATGCATACGCTTTCCATAATATTCACACCATTTCTTCATGTTTTTCTGTCGATTTGAGATTCTTTTTGAGCAGTAGATGAAAAACAATGAGAGTGAACTGAATGAGGTGATAATGTCCATACTTACTGGGGCAGTAGGACTTTCTATTCCCTTTCTCAAACATCAAATCCAATTTTTATGGCAACAGTTGCAATTTCACGATGAAACTCCAAATGGTTTAGGGTTTCTTTTGAGCCTACTGCATGACAAGAAACAACAGCCATATTTAGTTCATTTGCAAACAAATTTCATGACCATTTATATCATTGAAGTACTGAACGATATGTACCAAGCAGATAATCCAAAAATTCTACAATACCCATATTCTAATTATACAATTTAATCAATCGAAGTTATTTCATTGAAAGTTCTCGCTTCAATTTTCGAGAATATCATGTTCCACTTTGAGTTAGCGATGTGTTAGCTTCCCAATTTGATATAACAGTAACGACACTGGTGTCACTCTATCGTACACAAACAACTTTGCTATAACAATAATAATCAAAATCTCCTCCTTCTTGTTTTTGCAATTCTTTTGTAGATTTTATTGGTTCAAAAATATTTCACAGACACTTTGGCAACAGGTGCAAGACACATATATCATAAAATTTATTCTTTAATAATACTGGTATGAAAATATTAAAAAAATAATTGCATAAGAGAGCCCAGTAAAAATGATCAATATCCTAAAAAAGGTAACAGTAAGATAATTTTGTACTTTGAACCGCCAACGTTCCACATGTGAACATTGGCATTTAAATGATCATAAAACAAAAACGAAATAAGATAAAACATTCATTTATACATAAAACGTAATAAACAACACTAAGCAATACAAAATTAATCATTACAGCACTCATATTTGAATTCTAAAGTTATAGATAGAGTAAAAAGCACAGCCTACATCATTTACGTTTTTACTTACATTTCAACAAGCTCCAAAAACAGAAACCACAAAAAATTATAAAAAAAATAATTTTTAATCCATTAAAACACATCTTTTAAAAAGATATATTAAAATTTTCCAACAGATTAAACAATAGTCCTCCTGTCCAGTGGTTGGAAAAAATAATTGTTTATTGGGGACTGTGCATATATCATAGCATTATTCTTTGATTTGAATTGTATTGGTTCAATTAATTTATTGTTATGAGCTTCACTGCTTATTATTATCTGCCAGGACCGACTCAAGATGTAAGTGCAATTTATAAAGCAAGTGATGCATATATGACCAAACTTTGAATATGCTTTTCATGTGTTCATTAAAAGCTGCAGGCTTAACAGTAATAGAAAATTTTGTTTGAAATCATAGATGTGTCCCGAATACTCTTTGACAAAGTGTATCAAGTAATCCATTTGCTAGAATCATAGAAGATAAATCGAAGTATGTGTACCAAAAACATTTTTTAATTGGATGAAATTTGTATAATTAGAGAATCATTCTGTGCATTGATGAATTGCATTTTATTTTATATGAAAATAAAAAGTTTTAGCCAGAGAGAGGCACAAACAGCCAACTTGGGCCACATGTATAATTAAAACAAAATAAATAAATAACATTCAAAAAGGAGCAATAAAATGATAAAATAGAATGACCCATGCTTGTTGGCTAAAGCAAATGTTTTATAAAGACATAAATATATATATATATAATACATTTCTCTGAATAAAATCAAAATTGCTGTTTCACATTATGATTAGTTTTCTTTTATCTTTCTAGTTCATTTTTAAAATAAGAATTTTAACTTTATTTTCTTAACTTTAATTTGAATACAATTAATTGTTTATATTTATATACAGGGTCCATTATTATTATATGGGATAAAGATGTAAACAATGTAAGGTATCTTTTATCTGAAGGGAAAGAAAAACAATCCAATGTAAATAAAGGTATGTTAAAATTATACTTTCTGTTATAGTCATTTTTTAAAAATTTATCAATCATCAAATTTTTCTCATACATTTTCTACGTGAACTATATTGAGTTTCTGTAAGAAATTATGTTATAGGCATAATCATTATGATAAGAATATTCTGTACTATTTTTGAAAATTTTCATACTATCGACTTTAAGAGCTTTCTTGTCAGGCTTCTAAGACAGTCGCTCTTTAAAAAAATAACTTAAGTTCCAAATAAGTCACATTCAATGTATATAATACAAAATATGCTTCTTTTGTGATCTTTCAAGGAGAAAAAATATGCGCTTTAAAGGATCTAACTTTTTTTTTTTTAAATACAGTCTCCAGTTATTTGCTTCAATGATGTTCTTAAGTACATTCCAGACTTCATTTCTTTTCATACTTAGATACTATATCAAATTGGTTTTCTCCAAGTCAGGCTGGGAAGTTATTTCCATTAAAATATAAAAAATATTCTTCATAGAAGTTATTACAGGCAAAATTTGGGACCTATTTTTAGGACCCATTGTCAAAATTCAATTTCATAAAAACATACTTTTTTTGGTTAATTTTGTTTGATTTTAAAGTGTAATTTGCAGGGTTCGTAAATATCCGATATTTTCAATATATGTCCAACTCATTTCTTTCATATTTGTAATATTAATTATTACAAGTAATATATCAAATAGTCTCTGGAAGTTTAGTTGTTGAAAATAGTGAGACGAAACTATTCCCTAATACTCCAAAACTTTTTTTTTATTATTATTACTTTTTAAATCCCCAACTGTCTCAATAATTTGATAGCTGCATTGCCTGAAAGTTTAAAATATTAAATATCAATCTAAAATAATTAAAATCTTCTGATAATTACAATAATTGATGCAAACCATGAATATTTATCACAAATATTTTACAAAAAAACTGTTACCAAACTCTTAAGATTAAATGGCAATAATAGGTGATCATAAATGTTACATTTACTTGACATTAAACATGTTTGTTATGTCATCGTCTTTTTAATTCAGCTTTAATGTTTTACTAATTTATTAGTTCTTTCGTTATTTAAAATTACTGCAAATTTTTACTTTTTTTTTTTTCAAGCCTATAACTAATGTTTCCATACATTTTATAGTTATATCCGTCTACATTTTTTGACTAAATAAAGAGCATTAGCCTCCTTACAATTTTCCGCTATCATTGATATTTAATTTGTCCCTTAATAAATTCGATTATTACATTTAAAATACTTGCATTTTATTCACAAGTACAATTTCTTAAAAATATCTGTTTAGTGATTTGTATAATTTGGTGAAATTGATTAACAAGATAATCAAGTAGTACCAATAATTTTATCTTTTCGTAAAATATGGGCCCCTCACAAAAAACCCTACATCAATCCCTGCTTCACTTCTATGATTCATTAACACCTTATCCTTACATGAGTTTTTGTTTTACTTCATGAAACAGTCCTTGCTCAAGTAAATTTTATTTACTTTTATTAAGATTTCATTTTGTTTAATAAAATTGTTTAGTGTAATTATTATCTTGTATTCATATGTATTTTTTATTCTTTTTAGAAAGTGCATCTCCAAGTACTGTATTCAATTGAAGAAAGCAATCGACCAAATTATTACTAAACTTGTACGAAAATAATCTGGAACTTTAATTCTCCTAATTAAAAAAAAAAAAAAAAAACAGTCTGGCAGTTAATAGCCAATGGTATGAAATCTCACAACTACCAAGTTCCCTATATACAATGTGAGAATAAGTTCAAAGGGTTTTACGCCACATACAAAAAAATTAAGGACAATAATGACAAGTGGAAGGGCACGTAAGACCTTCTAATTTATGGAAGAAATGGAAAAGTTGTTCTCCAAAGATCCCACCATACAGCCACTTCAACATCTGGTTTCATAGTTCTTCAGAATACGGAAACTCCATCTACATCCAATAGTGCTCCTCCAACATCACCAGCTGAAACACCAAAATCAACAAAAAGGAAGAATGACGAAGAACCAGAATGGTTTAAAAAGTTCAAGATCGATTCAGAAAATCACCATAAAGAGCATATGGAAGCGCAAAATAAATTCATAAATTTATTCGAGAAAATATAGAGAAAATGTAATTATTAAAATAAAATAAATTTCATCAAACTACCGAGTATCATAATTTGTAAATATACATTGAATACCATTACATACTGATTAACTTGTAACAACATCTTATACTGTTATTTCCTAGTTTATGTTTTCAGTTTTTGAAATTCTTGTATTTTTAAGAAATTGGTATCAGTACTGAAAAAGACTTTCTCTCCACTCTCTATTTTTGTCATAATCTGGCTAGTCCATTAGATGGTACATTAAGCTGCTATCAGATTCACCAACTTTTCAGCCAACTTTAACTGTATCTTATACTATAATGCGAGCAAAAATAATGTGTTTGTGTGTGTAAATTTTATCTTAAAAACGGCTCTAACGATTTTGACGAAATTTAGTATTTTACCATTTTCGGACATGATAAGACCATTGGTCTATGTCACGTGTTCGAGAAAATTCGATTAGTGGGTCATTTTGGGTCATAATTGGGTCAAGGTCAAGCTAATTATATCTAAAAAAACAGCTCAATCGATTTTGACCAAATTTCACATCCAACCGTTTTTCGACATGAGGAAACTTTTGGACTAGGTCACACGTTCAAGAAACTTCAATTAGTGGGTCACTATAGGTCAAGCCAATTTTATCTAAAAAACGGCTCTATGATTTTCACTAAACTCTATATTCTACAGTTTTGGATTACGAGAAAACTATTGCGCTAAGTCACATGTTCGAGAAAACTCGTTTAGTGGATCATTTTTGGGTCACCGTGGGTCAATCTAACTTTATCTAGATAACTTCTTTAACGATTTTGACGAAATTTTGTACCTTACTGTTTTCGGGCACGAAAAGACCATTGGGATGGGTCTCGTGTTAGAGAAAATTCCATTAGTGGGTCATTTTGGGTCATAATGGGTCAGGGTCAAGTTAATTATATCTAGAGAACGGCTCAATCAATTTTGACTAAATTTTGTATCTAGCCATTTTTGAGCACGAAAAGATCATTGATGGGTCTCGTCTTCGAGAAAATTCGATTAGTGGGTCATAATGGGTCAGAGTCAAACTTATTATATCTAAAAACGGCTCAATCGATTTTAACCAAATTTCACATCTACCCGTTTTTCAACACGAAGAAACTATTGGGCTAGGTCACATGTTCGAGAAACTTCGATTAGTGGCTCATTTTTGGGTCACTATGGGTCACGCCAATTTTATCTAAAAAACGGCTCTAACGATTTTTACTAAACTCTATATTCAACAGTTTTGGATTACGAAAGAGCTATTGGGCTAAGTCACATGTTCGAGAAAATTTGATTAATGGGTTTTTGGGTCCACATAGGTCAAACTAATTTTATCTAGATAAATTCTTTAACGATTTTGACGAAATTTTGCACTCTACTGTTTTCGGGCACGAAAAGACCATTGGGATGGGTCTCGTGTTCGAGAAAATTCTATTAGTGGGTCATTTTGGGTCATAATGGGTCAGGGTCAAACTAATTATATCTAGAGAACGGCTCAATTGATTTTGACTAAATTTTGTATCTAACCATTTTCGGGCACTAAATAGACCATTGGGATGGGTCTCGTGTTCGAGTAAATTCGATTAGTGGATCATTTTGGGTCATAATGGGCCAGGGACAAGCTAATTATATCTGAAGAACAGCTCAATCGATTTTTACTAAAGATTGTATCCAACCATTTTCGGGCACAAAAAGACCATTGGGATGGGTCACATGTTTGAGAAAATTACATTTGTGAGTCATTTTGGGTCATAATGGGTCAGGGTCAAGCTAATTATATCTAGAGAACGGCTCAATCGATTTTGACTAAATTTAGTATCTAACCATTTTCGGGCATGAAAAAACCATTGGGATGGGTATCATGTTCAAGAAAATTGGATTTGTGGGTCATTTTTGGGTCACCGTGGGTCCAGCTAAGTTTATCTAGATAACGGCACTACGATTTGATGAAATTCTGTAATCTATCGTTTTCGGGCATGAAAAGACCATTGGGATGGGTCACGTGTTCAAGAAAATTCGATTAGTGGGTCATTATGGGTCAGGGTCAAGCTAAAAAAAGGCTCAAGACGTTTTCACGAAATTTTTTAATATACAGCTGTTTCTGGTCATGAGAGGATCATTGGGCTAAGTCACATGTTCAAGAAAATTCAATTAGTGTGCCATTTTGGGTCACAATGGGCCAGGTTCAAGCTAACTGAATCTAAAAACATGCTCAAAACATTTTGACCAAATTTTATATTACGTATACCATTTCTGGGCATGAGAAGAGAATTGGGCTGAGTCACATGTTCAAGAAAATTCGATTAGCGGGTCATTTTGGCTCACAATGGGTAATTGTATCTAAAAAACGGCTTAAACGATTTCGACTAAATTTTGTATTCTATCGTTTTCGGGCACGAGAAGACCATTGGGCTAGGTCGCATGTTCAAGAAAATTCGATTAGTGGGTCATTTTGGATCACAATGGATCAGGGTCAAGCTAATTGTATTTAAAAAGTGTTTCAAAACATTTTGACATAATTTTGTATAATACCGTTTCCGGGCATGATAAAGAGCATTGTGCAGGGTCACATGTTCAAGAAAATTCAATCAATGGGTCATTTTGGGTCCTAATGGTTCAGGATCAAGCTAACTGTATCTAAAAAACTGCTCAAAAGATTTTGACAAAACTTTGTACTAACCCGTTTCTGGACAAGATAAAACCATTGGGCTGGGTCGCATGCTTAAGAAAATTCTATTAGTGGGCCATTTTTGTGATAATGGGTCGGGTCAAGCTAACGGCATCTCAAAAGGGTTCAAACAATTTTGGCAATTTTTTTTGCTATACCGCTTCACAGTACAAAAAGACCATTGAAATAGCTCACATCTGTCGATGAATTTCGGTTAGTGGTTTTTTTGAATCAATGTGGTTCAAGCTTATTTTACCTAGAAAACGACTAACGATTTTTACTAAATTTTGTATTCCATCGTTTTCAGGCTCGAGAAGAGCATTGTGATAGGTCGGATGTTCGAAAAAACTCGATAAGTGGGTCATTTTGGGTCACTATGTATCATGGTCAAGCTAATTGTATCTAAAACAGCAAGAATGATTAAGTGGGAAAAATATATCGAGATAAACAGAAAGCTAATTTTGACCGAGCTTACCTCGGTCATTCCTGCTAGTAGTCCATAAATAACAATAATTCATTTTGTAGATTCAAAAATTACATATAATTTGTTTAATTTCACTTGTTTAAATGAGTCGGCTTGTATTTTAGCGACTCTGACTCTTTGCTCAAAAATTGGTGTGACTGACTGACTCCGCAGCCCTGGTAAAAAGTAAAATTTTAAACTAATCGTAATATTGCTTTTTTGTTGTTGTTGTTGTTATTTATTTATAAATGCATTTCTATTCTTTTTCTTTTGAATTACTTTTCTCAATTTTCTCCTTCCTATTCTCCCTTCCTACCCAAGCAAAATATGGAAGATTAATGATTAAGTGAATAATAAGAAGTATTGTAATTTCAGGCATCTAATCTGTGGATCAAACAATCATTTTTCGACCCAGATATTTTTTTAAATAAAATGTAACTTTTTAAATCACGGTAACTATTTGCCTGCATTAACTAAATAAAATTTCAGGGTCCGAACAGAATTGTTTGATCTGCAGATTATATGCTGGAAATTATGGTATATACTAATATTTTTACATGCTTTCAAATCTGCTGGTATACTGTAATTTCATGTAAACAATTTTTAGATTTAGAACTTTTTTTTCTATTAACTATGAGAATAACGCTTAATAAAGGATATTTATTGTTGAATCTTGAAAACCATTAAAATATTTTTAGAATTTTCCTTTGTATATTTTATGCTGCTGTTACGAAAAAAAATCCACTTATTTATAAAGGCACTAATAAATCTAAAATGCTTAGAATTTTTTTCTCCTAACATAGTTGAAATGCATTTAGAGTTTTCACTTTGCTAACCATATGTCAGTTGTCTAACTCTTGTAAATGGACTCTGATTGCTATGTTTAGATTGCTATAAAATGTATGTAGCATTTATAGAGCACTTTTTGGGACAGAGAACAGAATTCCATTATATTATAACTAGCGGGCTCTGCCTCCTGCTAGCTACGCTCGTCAACCCCCGTTCAGACACTGCAGAATCTAAAAGCACGCTAATTTGATCTGTTTTAAAAAGATTAGAGAAGATTGAATTATAATGAAAAAACCTATAGCAATTTCCCTGTAAACGGGTTTCCATTCAATTTCCTTTGATTGCGAAAATGTAAGGCCGAATCAGTTGTTGTTAAGACATCCAAAGGTTGTTTTTGTGTTTTATTAAAGCAGATCAGTTAAACATTTGAAAAGAAGCTAAAATAAAATGAATTAAGTAAACAGAGTCTTTGCCTCCCGGTATTTTTTGACAGTTATGAAACGATTGACAAAATACAATTACTAAAATTTACTGCTTTAACCCTTTCAAGGGCAGTGGTTCATTTTTGGACCTCTTAATTTTAATTCTTAAATGCCACATTGGCACCAGAATATTGGAATGAAAATTTTTCTTTTATTAAGTAAGGGAACAGAAGCATTTCCGTATTTTGAAATTAATTTGTAAATTCTAGTGCCGTTCACTGATTTCAACATTTTACAAATAGAAGTACCTTGCCCCTGAAAGGGTTAAACGCATATTAATGCATTTATTATTTTAGAGTTTCCTTTCTCTTTTAATATTCAGGTGTAAATACAATTTTCAATATTTTCCTAACACGTATTCATTTAATAGTAATTTTAAAGTTTTTTTCTGTTTTTAATAGTCGTGTGTAAATAAATTTTTAATCATTAGGAAATATTATTCTTTGCATTGTTTTTAGAATTGAAAACAAACAATCTCTATAATAGGTGATAAGTTGCCAAATATTATTCTATCACCATCATATATTTTATATATATATATAGGGTAGATGTATGGGGGAAATGTCTTGTTAAAATAAGATTTTTATAAACCTGAATCCATCCGAAGACTAGCTTATCAGTAACCAGGGCCATCACCAAGACTTTTTTTTGTGTGTGTGTATGTGTGGGTGGGGGGGGCTGGGGGGGGGGTTGACTTTAAATTGCCAAGTAAAATTTCAGTATTTCCCAATTTCTTTGAGAAGCAAAAATAAATAGTTCTTGACATTTGCCAACAAGTTTTATAATTTTTGTAATATAGATCTTATTAGTAAAAAGCTTAATATTGCTAATTATATTTGTCACAATTTTAACCCAATTATATTTGCCAAGTTTTTTAGAAATAGAAAGTGTATTATAGTTTTAAACAAATTTGCCACGTGTAACAGAAATTCACGAACATTTGGGGGGGGGGGGGGATTGTCTCCTGCCCTTAGTGAGGGCCCTGTCGGTACCAATTTCTAAACCATTAGTTTGATATAATTCCAATTGCAAAAATGTCTCAAATGTTCATTGATACTGAATAAATCATCTACCTCCCCCCCCCCACCCCCCCCCCAAAAAAAATGCTTTTCTTTTCGCACCCTTCTTTGGTACCAAACATGCATAATTTAACCTATAAAACTCACTAATTTTAAATTTCTTTTCTGACCTATTTAATCGATTTACATAAATATTTATCTGTTAGTAACAAGTATCCAGAAATCATTCGAAAATTTATGAAGCATCCAGTGTCTCAGCAGATTGTATATTTTTTATATCTTGAAAGACTGACAAGAACACATGTATATATATATATATATATATAGAGAGAGAGAGAGAGAGAGAGAGAGAGAGGGCGTGAGTTTCAAAACTCACCTTATCTAAAATTAAAAAATCCACCAATCTATTCTATTGGTGAACCTGCACACACAAAAAAAACACTACAATCTGGAAAAAAGATAGTTTTATACTATATTAAAGAAAGAGAAACAACGTATAAAGACACAAATATATATTAAAAGCATACAGCTGTTGTATGCTTTTTATATATATTTATGTCTTTATACGTTGTTTTTCTTTCTTTAATATATTGGCACAAAGTACAATCCTTCCCCATTTTTTATTTATACTGTATTCCCGTAACCTGTAATTACAAAATGAAAACTCATGAACGCAGTTGATGTTTTTTGGAATTTCCCAAATATAGATTTTCTAGATAAAGTCAGTTTTGAAACTCACATCCTTATATATAGGATTACGAAATGTCTGTATCAAAACCCATTAAATATTTTTCTGCTGGGATTGCGGTGCTCGCTATCTAAACATCAAAACTTAATTGTATTTTCTACAGATCATGAACAGGGATGTAGTGGAGGGTATACGCCGTATACCCTCTGGATTTTAGTAAAGAATACTCTATTCCTATGAAATACCCTCTTTTTCTCTAGAAAGCTATAGTATATATACACTAGTGTATACCCTCTGTTTTTTTACAACTACACCACTGATCATGAAATATAGACATGTTGCACTGGCGTCATGTTGTTATTAGCAATGGCTGATGCTCTAATCTGGTATTGCATCTGAAGTTTACACAGAACGTCAGAAACCCCCCATGAGCTGATTTTATTACTATAGTGCTAATAAGTCAAATGGAGAGCACCACATTCGCCTTACATTTGGGCGCCATATGAAGCAATGCCAGATTCTTCTGAACATGTGACATCATGTGCAAGCCATCTATTAAAACAAAACTACAAAGAGTCAAAATCTTTCAGTTGAAAATCATTTCGGCTGGCACTAGGCAATTTTACTGTGATATGGCTATTGGTGTACCACACAACCTACCCATGTTGAAATTTGCCGATAACTGCCTTTTTTTTCTTTTAACCATTTGGAAAAATGGTTATTGTTCTCGCCAGGGTAGGAAATCGAAAGCATATCTGAACGTTTTCATTGGTTTAATCCGCAATTTATTCGTTATCTGATTGGTATATACAGTAATCTGTATTTCCCTTTGGTTTCAACAACGATGGACAACAGAGTGTTGCCACTATGACAAAAATGTAATAAAAACTACAAAAAAAAAATTAATAAATCAGAAACAAATTGAGATACAGCTTTCAAACAAATTGCATTTAAAAGTACCTTTTTTTTGCTCTATCCGACAGTATAAAAAGTAATATTGTCGGATGTTTAGAAGTTTAAGAATGAAATTTTATTTAAAATTGGTCGTGAGATTTTTTGGAAATCTGATGATAGAAAAGCCTTTTCCCGAACAGCCAATGAAATGCTTGGCTATTAAGTAAGTTTCATAGGAAATCTGACGAGTCGCACGCGATTTTTCTTACTTGCAATTTTTACGTGTAATAACACTATTAATCTTTAATTCATGGCATATGTAATGTATGACTAGCAACGTAGAAGTTTAAAAATTTACAGTACCGAAAATAGTAAAACTGAAATTTCTTTTCAAATTTGTTCATGATGGGTCCAGGAATGTTATTGTTTAATCCATGGCGTACGTAATGTAGGATCAACTCCGTGCGATTTTTTATGTCTTAAATTTTAGTCTTTAAAAAAATCATTTTCCAAATGGTCATTGTAATTTGTTAAATTGCTTTTTTTTTTTTTTTTTTTTGACTTACTTCCTAGTCCAGATGCCTGAATGTTCTGGCTGCTTCAATACAGCAAAAGAAAGAAAATTTCTTTAAATAACAAAACAAGCAATAATAATAGACCGGCAGGCGACAGCACAGACAATCACCTCATCGAGTTCACGGCTGAAATTCCAGAATTAGTTAATTGATTTGCATATTAAAATGCAATCAGTCTGCCAAGTCCTATCTTGGTGGAAAACACCTGAAAACCCGATTTTAGCTGTTGGTTTGTAGGTTTAACATTGTGCTTTCCTGCACCCAGTCCTCCATGTTTTCATACCTTTGGGTGCAGGAAAACAATAGTGAACCTACAAGTCGAACTGCTAAAATCGGGTTTTCCGCTAAAATATGACTTTTCAGACCAATTGCGTGCAAATAAATTTTTAACTAACTCTGGAATTTCAGCCATGAACTCAATGAGGTGATTGTCTGTGCTGCCGCCTCCTGGTCTATAAACATTTTATTAAACAATTGGTAATAAACACAGGGTGACAAGAAATAACTTGGACACACATAATACATTATAACTTTAATGCTAATGAAAATATTACGACCAAACTTCAAAATAAATATGAATACATTGTTTCGTCTAATATACTTACAAATTTTCAACGTAGCTACCTTTAGCCTTAAAACAGAGCTTTAAATGTGTCACAAAATTTCCGGATATGGGTCGCAACTCACTTACCTATATTTTATCCCATTCCTTGCATAAGAATAGCTTTAGGGATGTGAAAGTTTTATGAGGTTTAGCACACACCCTTGTCTCTAAGATCGACCAAACAGAATAATCCATTGAGTTCAAATGTGGGGAATACGGCGGTTATTCTTGAGCTCCAATGAAGTCAGGAAAATGTGTCTTGCACCAAATTGAGTGGCTTTAGCTCTGTCAGTCCAAGAGCTGTTAAACATTTTAGGGAAGGTATTTGAGGCACCCTGAAAATTTGTGCAACACTTGTTTTGTAATGGCTGAATACAAAATCGAATGTCTGGCTGAAGGATCGTGGCCCAAAAACTGTGCCAGACACATGTCAAGTGCCATTTTTTGACTACCCAAAAAAAGGGTATTTGAGGCACGCTGAGGTTGAGACAGAATAATATTTATACTTAGAAAAAAATATTTTGAAAACGACAGACACTTTAGTCGGCCCAAAAACTGTGCCAGACACGTGTCAAGTGCCAAATGGCACTTGACACGTTCCTGGCACAGTTTTTGGGCCACGATCCTTCAGCCAGACATTCGATTTTGTATTCAGGCATTACAAAAGAAGTGTTGCACAAATTTTCAGGGTGCCTCAAATACCTACTCAAAAATGTTCAACAGCTCTCCTACTATGTGTGCAGGTGTGGAAACCTGTTGGAAGGTCCATCTTTTGTTTCCAAAGACCTTTTGTGACCAAGGTAAGACAGCATCTTCCAAAATGAGTTTGCGATATGTTTGTTGACTAATCTTTATCCCTTGATCGACAAAAGCAAGTGGTGTTTTCCCACTAGCACATATCCCACCCCAAACCATTACAGATAGGGGTTGTTGACGCCATCCAACAATGCAAGAAGGTCAGGTGCTTCTGCTGACAAAACTATCATTATGGCTTTTGTGAACTTGTTCAATCGAAAACAATTTCTCATCTGTGAAGACAAATGTTTACCGTCGATCACCTGCAGCCCGCTTTAACAGTTCTTTACACCTTTGAAGTCTTGTGCAATTATTCGCTGCTGTTAGCTTTTGGGTCTCTTATTTTGAAAGGGTGTAGACCAAGCTGTACTCTTGTCATCAAAGATGCGGTTTCTCTGTTGATCTTCATCTCTCTAGCAACATTTCTCTTTGAAATCGTAGGATTTCGTTGAACTCGCTTTTTGTTAACTACACGGTTTCTTGATGTGTGAACTGTGCGCTTTCTTCCTCTTCCTGGCCTGTCACCATCATGACCGAGTTCTTTAAACCTTTTGATTGTGTATTAAACCGTCTGCTTAGGCACTTTCAATCGTTTAACAATTTCACATTGTTTCATTCCTTGCTTATGTAATTCAAGTATGGCAGATCATTTGTTAACCATAATGGTTATCACAACTAACTTACTTACACCTGTTTAGTAGCTTTCTAGAATCAATTCCTTATGACAATAACTTTATAATTTTAGTGGTAGTTACAGATTTTTGATTTGAAACTTTGTCCAAGTTATTTCTTGTCACCCTGTACAATAATCCACAAATATAATCATGCTTGTTCAAAGCATTTCTATCAACATCATCATTGTCATCATCGTCATCATGTGTATTGTCAATATCATCATCATCTATTAAATCGTTCTCTTTTATGCATATGTTGTGCAAAATGCAGCACGCTAATACATACAATGGAATGTTCTTCACTTTGGCATCAAAATGTTTAAGTCGCCTGAATCTGCCTTTTAAAAGTCCAAATGCTCTCTCGACGCATACCGTATTTTCCGAGAATAACGCCGCACCAAGTATAACGCCGCAGTTACTTAAAAAACAAAACAAAAAAAACCTAGTTTAACGCCGCACCCAGTATATCGCCGCGCTGTGCATAACGTCACATACATTATAAAAATATACCAAGTGCAATTAATTAAAATTATTAATTGGCGGACATAGAATTAAACATTTTGAACTTAAATAATTTATCTTTTAATTAATTGAACAATTAATTCCATTATCAACGTTATTTATTTTAACAAACAGAAAAAAATAATAATACAGTAGCAACGAATAATTGATGTTATACATTTGAAAACCCATCAAAATCTTTGTCCTCAGTATCACTATGGAATAATTTTTAAATTTCAGGCGAGAAACTGTGATTGGTGTCTATGAAATCATCTGCATCATTCGTGTCACTATCAAAAAAATGAGCCGGCAGATCGCATCTCGTTTGTTTTGGATCGGGCTTGCACGCTTGATTGTGTTTAAGATTAATCGAGCTGTTGCCAAAAGTAATGCTGAAAGTAATTATGAACATAGAGCAAAATAGTTTTCCTGTAGTTTTATCGGCTCTGGCGAAGAATGAACGAGGGAGAAAGTGGGAGGAGTTATTCCTTATATGGCATGCAAGATGCCAGGTGAACTTGAGGAGGATCATTGTGATTGGATGCTATGCCCGGACAAAGTGAAATTTTTTGCTCATGAAAATTGCATTGTTTGTAAACACATTGATACCTTCCCGCCGTGCGAGACATTGTTGTTTCTTTTCAGAAGTACAACATAAGATCATGGATTATTTTTTTTTTTTTAACCAGATTTAAAATTTTTAAATAATGATTGGCAGTAAATTTGGTACTGTTTACAAGCCGCACCTAGTTATTGGCCGCATTTTTGTTTTCAAACCAGAAAAATCTAGTTTAACGCCGCGGCGTTATTCCCGGAAAATACGGTACTCTAGTTTGTGATAATTTATGGTTGTAGTTTATTTGTCTCCGGCCTAAATGTCCATTGTCCTTACCTGGCACCATCAAATTTGTTAATAGGGGATAGGCAGCATCTCCTATCAGATGACAATTTTCAGGAAAATACTGCCTATTACCACACCATCCAGATATATCAGATTTCGAAAAGACTCTTGCATCGTGCACTGAACCCGGAAATGAGCAATACACATCAGTAAATATTAAGTTTCTCTGAGCAACAACCTGCAAGATTAGTGAAAAGGATGATTTTTTTCTATTAAAGTACCATTCAGGTTTCTGACTAGGAGCTTTGATAGGTATGTGGCAACCATCAATTGCTCCTACCACACCAGGAAAGTCGCAAGTGTTCCACAAATTATTTACAGTCTCTTGCAGGTCTGTTTGCCAGTGTATAAATGACGATGCCATATCTGAAAGTAACTTGCAAATTTTATTCAAAGAATCGTGTAGCATCGATGTTGACAACTCAAATCTCTCTGCAACAGAGCTTAACCCAGGAGAACTCGTTGCATGAGATTTTCTCTCACTGTTGTACTTTTTTAAGACTCTTATTTAAACCATTTTTCATTTTAATTAAAATTTCAAAATGTTTTTCAATTATTTTACCTCTTTTGTGAATAAAAGTACTAAGCCAACAAAAAAAGTTGATATATGAATGTAAAGTAAAAGAAAAGCAATTGGGCATTCTCACTAGCGAGTTTTCGCGGGTTAAAAAAAAAAAAAGTATGTATATACATATAGAAATATTTATATAACAATATAAAAAGTATACAAATCAATTTTAAAGACACACATTATTCACTGCTACTTTTATAAATAGTATTGATTCGCGTACCGTAAAGTCAAGATTGTCAGCCCTCTACCCACTTTAACACGTTCACGCCGGCGCAGTGGGTCGCACTCGACTGTCTCCGAGTTATCAAGTATCTGGCTTTTTGCACACCACTATTATTTTAGAGAAATGTTGTTCTTTTAAATTGCCCAATTGTTCTAATTAAAAAAAACAACATTTTCTGTATTAAAATATTGGTATCCAAAAAGCCGGAGACTTGACAGTTCTGAGACAGCCGAGTGTGACCCACCACGCCGACGTGAACGTGTTAAAGTAGTTTTTTCTTTTACAATCCTAAATATAAGAGCCCTACCTTTCACACACTTTTTTTGTGGAAAAAATTATTTAAAAATCTAAGGGAGATCATTTTTAATCTTTGATTTTTTTTATTGCATTTCCATATGTTTTTACATTGCCCCGCCCCTTCCTGCATGAAATGTCTGCTTCCCTTCTTTGCCCTCTCTCACCAGCACAAAAAGCTTAACATCTTGAGAATCTTAATTCTTTTGTTCTATTTGTTGTTTGGTAACAATAAGTAAATCATCAATTACCTGAATTATACTCCCCCATTGACACTCACTATTGCACTCTCTATTTGACCCCCACTAAGCACAGTTTAAAAATTTTTGCCCCATTTCTTATTTGTAGTAAGATGATTTACCTAAAATCTGTACAGTTATGTACAGTTTATTCTATAAAAAAAAAAATATTTTAGATTTAAAATTGTGTTGTATAAAAAGAAGTTGTTTTAAAACTTTATACTAAATCCAATAGTTTGTTTTTGTGAGTGCAAAATACAAATTGTGCCTGCTTCCAATTAGTTTATCTTCAATCTCATTAAGATAAAGGAGGGAGAAAAAGAGTACTACTTGATAATCCCGTTGACTAATTTTGCCAAATTATACAAATGAACGTAATTTTTATTTTAAATAACGAAAGAACTAGTAAAACATTAATAAAACGTCAAATTAAAAATAACTTGATGACATAACAAACACACATAACGTGTTTAATGTGATCATCCATTACTGGCATTTATTTAATCTTACAGTTTGGCGATAGTTTTTTGGTCAACGGGGAACGGGATAATCAAGTAGTATAAAAAAAAATACATTTAAAATATTGTTTAGGTTTTCATCCAATAGCAATTATGTTTCAATTTCTATTTTATATCAAGTCTGAAAATATTTATAATCATCAATAAGTTGACTATTATGAAAATATCGGATATATATATATTAAAAATACCTGATGAGAACAGTGAATTTTGTTTTATAAATGTAATGTTATTTTAAGGGATATACATATATAACGCTATCAACATTTTCCTATTTTTTGACATCCCCCCCCCCCCCTCTCCTTTGATGATATCATCATCAATGTCTAAAACTTCTTTTTTTTTCTTTTTATACGTTTGCAGTGATATACACATATGATTATACATTCGTTAAGTCGCATACTTTACGGATTCAAGAAGTCAATAAAATATCAATACATGAGATAAATTTAAATCCAATAACAACTAAAAGTTAGTTACTATTTAAAAATATTTAATAATAGCTTATTGTTACATTATGCATTCAAAAATAATATTGTCTTCTTGCACTTGCCTCCTGTCCCGCGAAGGTAAAATGCAGAACTTATCAACAAAATGGTGGATAACATTATCTCTCTTTCTTTACCGGTAAATGCAAGTATCATTTCACAACATATGGTTTCTCTAACAGCAAATTATATGCGCATTTGTCAGAAAACAGGAATGTCGAGCGTGGGGGTATTCCAAATTTTGGAATGAAATGATTTTATAAATATTTAATGGGTTTAATAACAGGTTTGTATTTTCATAAAAACATATTAAAATAATTATAAATAAAAGATAACAGACTATTTGTATGTCAAGAAAAAAATTACTCAAAAAGAAAACTTGGTTAGGTCAAAAAAGCTATCGATATCACCCCACCCCCCTCTCCCTAAAAATATCTTACGATATCAAGTGACAGATCCCCCCCTCTCCCCTAAGGTGATAATGTTATATATGCACAACCCCTAATGACAGGAATGAAAATTTCTATTGAAAAACAGTAAATTGTCTTTTACAATACACAGCATGCAATTAACACATAAAGGCAAGCTTATTTAAACCTTATTAACCTTTGTTGAATTTTTAAAACATATCATTACCTGAAGGTTTCTTGTTTACTCAAAAACCATATAACGCTCAGCAGTTTTTTGCATCAACTGGTGGCCTACCAGTTTCATGAACCAACTTTGGTTGCAAAATATTCAACAAGTTTTCAAATGTTCCTCTTTTCAAACGAAATTGTTTTTTAAAATCATCTAACGAGTAATAAGCCACCGTCACTTCCACATAATCTTTTATACAGATTCTACTGTTGGCTTGTTTTGTACTTGTGAATGCACATACAAATTCCTCTTCGTCATAATTTTCATCAAAAATTAATTCTTTTGCTAGCAACAATGAAGAAACAATTGCTTGTTTTCTAGGATCCATCGCTAAAAACAAAAATTTTAATCAGATATGAAAAAAATTTTGTAAAATATGCCTAAATGCTGGAGAAAATCATGCGGTAATTATAAAATACAATTGCAATAATATAGAAGGTGCTGACTATTGTTTACAAACAAGTTGAATACTAGTGCTACACTAAAAGCGTTCGTAAACTCATGGAAAACTAGTTGAACCGAACCACAACTAACTGCACTGATTTCAGTTTTGGCACGAAAACCAGTGCGTTTCATCTGGAGTTTACGAATACGCCCTCAGTTTGAATCTGTTCTCAAAATAATAATAATAATTTAATAATAAAAAAATGGACGTGTTTAAAAAATATTTATTTAACTAATTTTTTACATATTTCATATATTTATTTATTTATTTTAATATTTTATTTGAGAAAAGGGAACTGAAGTGAAGATAATTCTTTTATCTGTTGCAAGGGAACTGAAGTGAAGATAATTATCTGTGCTCTATTGTATTGTCATTCCATGTGCTTTTAGTTCAGTGTGTAGTTAATTCATTAATCTATAGTTTGTTTTTTAAGAAAATTATTAACTGATTTATAGCTGAATTGTTTAAAAATGGCTACAGAGAGGGGAAAAAAAATTCAATTTGGGAATCCTTTGAACAGATAGAAATTCCTGGTAAAGTAGGTTCCAGAGCTGAATGTAAGAAGGAAATGGCAGGGTTAGTGGCAAGAATGAAAGCTCACTTTAACAGTTGTGTTTTATCAGATGCTGGAACTTTTGCTCAGGAAGATGATCCACCTAAACTAGAAAAAATTGAATTGTTAAAGAATCAAGAAAGAGACAGGCTACTGATACTGATCCTTACATAAATACCAATAAGAGACATGCACCAACTACAAGTTTAAGCAATTTTATTGTGAGAACATCTAAATATGATAAAGAATTGATTGATATTCAAGTTGCCCGGTTTATTTATGCAACAAATACATCATTTTCATGTATGGATCATCCAGAATTTAAAAAGATGGTGTCGAGTATAAGACCTGGCTACAAGCCACCAAATCGTCATGAAATAGGAGGAATATTATTGACAAAGTGCATTAATCTGTGTTGGAAACCTATAAAAATGATTTAAGAGAACAGATTGTTTGTGCTGCTCTTGACGGATGGAGCAAATTCACAATGAGCCAATTGTTTTAATCACAGTATCTTGCAAAGGTAAAATTTACTTAGTAGATTCCTTTGATACATCTGGCCATCCTCATGAATTTAATTATCTTTGTGAACTTGCAAGTACTGCCATAAATAAAGTAGAGGAACATTATAGTTGTCTTATTGGCAGCTTTGAACAGATAACAATGCTAATGTTACGAAGACAAGAGATGAACTTAAAAAGACTGAGAGGAATAACATGAATATTTTAACTTATGGATGTTCAGCTCATGTCTTAAATCTTATAGCAAAAGACATTAAAATCTCCAACATAAAAGCTCAAGTTATTGATATTGTTAAATATTTTCGAAATAACCATTTTGCCTCAGCAAAGCTTCGGGAAACAGGTGCTAAGAAGCTTGATATACCATCAGATGTCAGGTGGAGATCCATGTTGGACACAATGGAGTCTTATATAAGCAATTGGCCACAAATTTTGAAAGTTTGTAAAGATAACAAACTCTGATATTTCTAAGAAAGTCTTAGATTTTCAGTTAAAAAGAAATGTTGAAGATTATATCCAAAGGCTTCACCTATAGCAGTTGTATGTGACACAGCTCAGAGAAATAATTGTACTATTAGTGATGTAGTTGAAGTTGGAAAGATTTAAAAAAAGAAATGTCAGACATATGTGCTGCTAGTAATCTTACCATGATTACAAAAAAAAAAAAAAAAAACATTGAAAAAGCTATAGAAGACAGACATGAAATGGCCATGACCCCTGCACATTTCTTGGCAAACATTACTGATCCACACTTTAAAGGAGAATCACTTACAATTGATGAGACTGAAAAAGGCATGAACCTTGCTGTCAAATTATGTCCTGAACTAATTCCAATAATTATAAACTATAAAGCTAAGTCAGCTCCATTCTCCAATTATGTTTGATGCAGTTACCAATCATAAATTTGCCATTGGAGAATCAGATAAAGTGGAAATAACACCTTTATCGTGGTGGTTAAGCATTGAGTAACACATTGCTAAAAATGCCATTAATATCATAAAACAGTTACATACAGCTGTATGTTCTACTGCTGGTTTAGAAAAAGTTTTCTCTACTTTTGGTTTTGTGCAAAGCAAAACCTTAACAATTAAATGTTTTAGTTTAGAATAAAATAAAATTGCTAATTAATGTTTGGTATTTATTATATAATTTTTTTCTTCCTTACTGCTGTTTGAAAATATTTTCATTCTTTATATTTAATAATTTTTGTTCACTTTAATCAAAATTATGCTGTTGAATGAGAAAAAAAGTTTTAAACAAAAAAAACTTTTTTTTTAAACATGTTTTTTTCCAACCCTGGGTGTAACGGATTAAATTGCGGTGATGTGATTGTGTCAGTTATGACATCTGATTTCGTATAATATGAAAACAAAATTATTCGTATATAGATAGTATAAACTCAAAATAAAATCAACAAAAGAAGACCTACCATATTAACTTACGAGGTCAATTTTACACAAATAGGCCATCTGAAGTTAGAGACTGAATTCAAAAATACTATAAGTAAAATGTTGCTGGTGGTAGCATTCCTATTGAAGTCAGCGATTCCGAAAATGTGTGCTCTGAAGGAATTGTACGTACTACTGAAAAATCTAATTCTGATCTTCTCCAAACAGAAAGCATGCAAAATGATGTATCCATGATTGAAAAAATATTAACTAGTGAAAATGAAGTATCTGTAAATAGTGAAAGCAGTTCAACGTATTCCGACAATCCTGCTCTTTGGCCTTCTGCAATTACTGAAGACATGCAGGATTTTTTTACTGAAAGGCAACCCTGTCAAAATATCAACAAAATTAAAAATTCTAGAAAAATGTGTGCATATAAAAGTCGTGTTTTGACCGAGTACAGCTTTTACAGATATACTCATAACAATGAAAAATTTAGGAGGGATTGGTTAATTTATTCGCCATCTGCAGCAGTTTGTCATCAGGCCATACCCACAAGAGCTTTGGGACAAAGAGTCGACTTTGCAAACCAGATTCTCACAGTGATTGATAGTGAAGAATTTGATGTTGGGTGCATCTGGTTCATAGATGAAGCGCATTTCCACTTGAATGAAGTTGCAAATAAACAAAACTAGAGATTCTGAGAATCCTCATTTGTGTGAAGAGAAACCACTGCATTCGCGTAAAGTTACTGCTTGGATTGCGGTATGCACCAGAGGCATTATCGGCCCTTTTTTATGCAGCAAACAATCACTAGTGAACGTTATGTTACAATTTTGGAACAATTTGTCAGAATACACCTAACGTTGGAGGATAGACGAAGTATTGTCACATCGTACAAAAAAGGTGTTTAATTTTCTTTTTTAAAAAAACTAACATTCTAAAATTTATTATAACGGCAATGCATTTCAAAGAGTGTTCCATTCTTCATCGGTAAAACAGGATGTGCAAGTATTACTGTTGCAAAAGCAAGATCTCATATATACAAAATTACAGCAGAAGCAAGACTATCGTATGTACGAAATTACAGGAGAAGTAAGAGATTTGCTACAGATTTAATACTGGATGCACATGCTTTGTACCAGAAGAGTTAATCTCTTTAAAACTCATTACGCATTCATTGCTTTTACCTTGTTTAAGAAGTTTTAATTAATTAATGAATATTTTTACTGCTCTCTTTATTATTTTTATTCATAATGGTTTCAACTTTGTGGATACACTTTAACGCGGTTTATTGCAGTACATTTATATGTATGTGTGTATATATATATTTAAGTTTAGACATGGTTGGATTTTTTTTTTTTTTGGTACAAATCGATTAAAAAATCATATTAAATTTAATATCAAAAGTATGTACAAATCTATCCACAGTTTTCTGTATTTTATTAAAAGGGGTCTAAAAAAATGAAGTAAATTTATAAAAGGAGTAAAAATTTTAAAGTACTGTTTTGTTTTTTTTTTAAAGTAAATTAAATTTTACAAAAACATGAAGTTCAATAAAATTTGATTTGATAGTATAATAGGAGAATTTTGTTCTTTAACTATTACTGAGGGTTTGTTTTAGGGTCTACTTATCATAAAGATGTTTGTTTTTCAATTTTAGTTATGTAAGAATAATCTAGTAACAGTTCATGCATATGTAACATTATATTCCTGGTTGATTTTTAGATGTGCTTGTAACCATTGCAAGGACGGAACATGTAAATTTATTGCGACTTGATCAAAATGAACAGTTGACGAGGTCGTGAAAATCAAGTAGGTCTTACAAGATCAGGCGATATTGAGAGCCCAAAATCAATTATGCGTCAATCCACCACAAATTAGTGTCATTAATTTTCTGATTCAAATGGCGCATAAATGTGCATCATTTAGCCCCCGTAGAAGAAATGAGGAAACATATGTGGATGATGAAGATTTGACTCAACTGGATTAAAATCCCACTGAACAGGCAGTGGGTAAGCCCTTGTTTTATTTCTCATTTCATTGTTTATTGGTGTTTTTTCAATTACTAGGGGGCCTCTGTCCCCTACGAACTATGCTCACCAACCCCCATTCAGAAACTGCAAACTCTAAAAACATGCCAATTTCATCTGCTTTAAGAGAGTTCTCATACCTTCTGTTTTCTGACACTTTTCAAAATCATTTTTCAGTGCAATGCCATAAAATTGTCAGTCCTGACTAAGGAAATGATTTGCAATCAAAATGAGTTTTCCACCTTTTTATTTTATAAATTACTTATGGAGTTAAGTGTTTTTGGTTATGTGATGACCATTTTTCTCCTGTCTTGCGGTATTGGATGAGGAAATTCAGTTCAAAACACTAACTTAGACAGTATTTTCTAAAAGATCTTTTAAATTTACTAAACATTGAAAACATCATTTGATTACATAGTTTCTGAATAGATTCATTTCCCAATTTAATATGTATCCGCATAAAAATGAATTCAGAAGATGGTTGTACAAAACAATTTAAATACATTTGTCTATTAATAGAAATTGTTAAAAGTGAATTTTTAACTGTTATGTGTTTTCTAACAAAACTGAATTTTAGCATCATATTAATCTCTATATCATATAGAAAAAAATGGGGATACATTTCCAACTTTGTACAGTAATTGACAAAATCCGATTTTTAAATTTGTTAAGTGTTTTCAAATGTTTATTTACACTTACCGCCGAAACTCTGCATACAGGTGATCATATTATGCGTTCATGCTAAAGTTACTGTTGCAATCTGGCTTGTAGTCCAAGAGCTGTTACAACGTTTTAGGGAAGGTATTTAAGGCATCCTGAAAATTTGTGCACAACACTTCTTTTGTAATGGCTGAGATTGAGACAGAATAATATTTATACTTAGAAAAAAATATTTTGAAAATAACAGACACTTTAGTCGGCCCAAAAACTGTGCCAGACAAGTGTCAAGTGCCATTTTTTGACTACCCAAAAAAGGTATTTGAGGCACGCTGAGATTGAGGCAGAATAATATTTATGCTTAGAAAAAAATATTCTGAAAATGACACACTTTAGTCGGCACAAAAACTGTGCCAGACACGTGTCAAGTGTCAAATGGCACTTGACACGTGTCTGGCACAGTTTTTGGGCCACGATCCTTCAGCCAGACATTCGAATTTGTATTCAGGCATTACAAAAGAAGTGTTGCACAAATTTTCAGGGTGCCTCAAATACCTACTCAAAAATGTTCAACACCTCTCCTACTATTAGGAAAATCAACATACCTCTCATTGATTCTTCAAGCTTACCTGATTCAAACAACAAGAAAAGAGAACTTAACACGGAAAAATAAGAATGACCGCTAAACAATCGTCAATCTCCCCTGCCAAAACCAGCATACACTTATAAAATAGAGCTCTTATAAAGACCTTTTATTCTGAGATAATTGTAGGCTTCTACTAAGATTTATTTAGAATTTGAGATTTTGAATGTTTGTATGGTTCCGAGGGAGGTAACAGAAAAGAGATTCATATTGCTGAAAGAAAGATCATCATACATCTTTGTAAAAGGGGGAAATCCCTTACATTAACCACTGAAACTGTTAATAGGAGACATTCATCGATTCAAAAAGTGATCATGAACTACAAATCAACTGTATTTTTAATGTCCAAGCCAAGATCCGGCCAGCCGTCTGCACTGTCGCCTCGAAATCCTGCTCTGTAATACGCTCTGTAAAAATAAATCCAAGACTATAAGCTTCACAAATAGCTAAAAGTGTTCCTGATAGATTCCAAAAATGTGAGTTTAATCACAATTCGATGAGAACTGAAAAAGCATGACTATCATGGCCGAGTTGCACAGAAGAAGTCATTCATCTCTCGAGTGAACAGAGCTAAGAGAACCTTTGCCAAGGAACACCTAAATAAAACACATGATTTTTGGAAAAAGGTAATACATTCAGATGAAAGTAAATTTTGTATATTCGGCATCAGAGGACGACATATGTCTGGTTGGTTGGTTGGTTGTATTGGGTTTTATGGCGCAAAATCCCCAACGGGACATGCTGCGCCAAACAAAGGCGAAAAAAAAAAAAGAAGTGAGTAAACAAATGACACCGAGAAAAAAAATATGAGTTGAAATAGAAAAGCCATCTGGATGGGGTAACCCATCCAGATGTAGTCCTTAAACAAGGGTAGAAATCAATGTAAAAAAGAAATCCAGTAAAACCAAGTAAACAAGTTATCTGGATGGGCCCTCCATCCAGATGTCGATAATAAGTCCCACACATGAAGCCTATAAAAAAACTATCTCAAAATAAAAACCAATGCGTTTTAAAAAAGTAAAGAGTGCCCCATGAGGTTTGTCAAAATTGGTGATGATGTGCTAAAATAAATCTATATAAGTGCCGGAGGCCCGGACAGTCAGATAAAACATGATGGACAGTCAGGTTATCAAAATGACAATGTGGGCACATGGGTGCATCCTCCCGAAGTAATAGATGTTTATGAGTAATTCTTGAATGTCCAATTCTCAGGCGAGTCAGAATAACATCAGTTTTTCTTGGATAAATCGGAAGCCAAGTTATAATTGTTGGTTTAATACGATGCAGTTTATTATTGTTTTCTAAATCCCAACTCTCTTGCCAATTATTCTGAATAAAGTGTTTTATAAGTAGTTTAACGTCTGAGAAAGGAACTTTATGGTGTAGCGGATTAAGAGCATGTTTTGCCGCCTCATCTGCTTTCTCATTACCAGGAATACCCATCTGTCCAGGTACCCAGCAAAATAAAATATAGCCGCGTCTTGTCAATTTATTATAAAAATCTAAGATGGATGAGACAAAGGGATGTTTTTTAAAAGATTTTATTGCGTCAATAGAACTATTTGAGTCAGTATAAATGATGAACGATGAGCTATGATGATGAGAAATGTGGAACATGGCTCTCTCTATTGCGATCAGTTCAGCTGTAAACACAGAAGTAGACGAATGCAGCCGGTAGCTGAGATAAGTGTTTTCACAAAAAACACCGCAACCAACAATATCTCCCATTTTGGAACCGTCTGTATAAATGTCAGTGTAACTATTGAAATTTGATCTATGTGCAGCAAATAGTTGTTGGAAAATAATTGGAGCCAAATTATTTTTATCATATCCTTTAAAAGGGTGGAGAGAAGTAATATTAAGAGGTTTCCAAGGAGGTAGCACATGTGGGTGACATGAGCTCACCTCGATATTACTCAGAGGGCTATTGTCAATAAAGTTTCTTATTCTTAAACCAAAAGATGGGATGCAAGATGGGTGATGCTGATAAAGCATGGCATTGTCAGTATTTAACAAGTGGGAATGAAGGGGATGACCATGATGCGAAAGGAGACGGTAATACAGAATCAATGAGAGTTTTTCTCGAATATGATAGAGTGACGGTTCATTACAATCTACATACAAGCTTAAAACTGGTGATGCACGAAATGCACCAGAGCAAACATGAAGTGCACTATGGTGCACAGTGTCATGTTTATTAAGAACAGAATTACGTGCTGAACCGTAGACCTGGCAGGCATAGTCAATTTTTGAACGGATTACAGAACGATAAATTTTGAGGAGAGATGTACGGTCTGCTCCCCAAGAAGTATTTGAAAGCACTTTAAGTAAATTAAGCGATTTTTCACATTTTGTCCTTAGTTGTAAAACATGTGGTAAAAAAGTCAGTTTGTTATCAAAATAAAGGCCTAGTAACGAACATTGTCTACAACGGGGATTTGAGAAGAGCCAATAAAGATTTCGGAATCTGGATGCAAACCCCTACATCTACAGAAATGCACACAGGAAGTTTTGTCATGGGAAATAATAAAACCATTTTTATTTCTGCAGTTAAGAATATTTTTGATTGCAATTTGCAGTTGTCTCTCAATAAAACGCATGTCCTGTCCCATACACATAATTCTGAACTCATCAACGTATAAATCTCCCTTCACAGAAGGGGGTAGTTGATTCAGGATGTCATTTATTTTGATTGCAAAGAGGGTGACACTCAGGATACTGCCCTGAGGTACACCCTCTTCTTGTTCATAAAAACTAGATAAAATTCCACCAATCCGAACTTGAAAAAGTTGAATTGTGAGGAAGTTTTTGATAAGAATTGGAAGGTTCCCACGAAAGAGCAAGTTAAAAAGATCACGAAGGATTCCATAACGCCAGGTTCTGTCATAAGCTTTCGCCATATCAAAAAAAATGGACACCAAATGTTGCGTGTTAAAAAGGCTGTCCGGATGTGATCTTCCAAATGAATCAAATTCTCGTTAGTAGACCTACCACGTCGAAATCCACTTTGAAAAGCGGCAAGGCAATTGTTGGTTTCTAAAACATGAACAAGGCGGCAGTTGACCATTTTTTCAAGCAATTTGCAAAGACTGCTAGTAAGTGCGATCGGCCTGTAATTATTTGGTTGGTAGCATCTTTTCCTGGCTTAGGAAAAGGAATAACGATAACCCTGCACCAAGCATTGGGAAAAAGCTGTTCTGTCCAAATCCTGTTATAAAAAGAAAGCAGATTGTTAAGTGAAGTATGTGAGAGATGTTTGAGCATGATGTAAGTGATGCCATCGTGACCTGGAGCAGATAAGTGACTGTCTTGTAAACAATTTAAAAGCTCTGAAATAATAAATGGCTGATTGTATGAAAGCGAGTTATGAGTATTAAAATTAATTCTGGTCATTTCAGTCTGTCTTTTGTAAGATAAAAAAGGCTCCGGATATGCATCTGATTTAGAAATAAATGCTAGGGTACTACCTATTGTCTCAGCTATGTTTTTGGGAGAAGTGATGGTTTGACCGTTATAATTTAAAATAGAAACACGATTTTCAGACAACAGACCCATACATTTTTTTTACTTTTACCCAGAGTTTTTTGCTTGAAGTATTGGAGTTTATGCTTGATACGTAATTAATCCAGGACTCCCGTTGACTTTACGTCGCACTCTTCTAGCCTCTGCCTTTGCTTTTTTATACGCCATGTAGTTAGTATTATTTGGTATCTCCGAAATATACCCAAGACCTCTGTTGTTTTTTCTTTGCATTTTGGCAATCGCTGTTCCACCATGGTTTTCTGTGCATATGGCTAGATGATGTTTTTGGTTGGTTGGTTGGTTGATTGGAGTTTTATGGCACAAAGTCCTCATAGGGACATGCTGCGCCAAGAAAAAGTTAAGGAGTAAAACACTTAAAAATTAAAAGTTACATTAAAAGATTGTCAGAGATATAAAAGTGAAAAAACAAAACAAAATGAAGAAAGCAATGTGATGATACAAGTAATAAAAAATAATGCACAATGAAAGCGACAATACACAAGGTTTTAAAAGACAAAAAATAGTTAAAACACTAGAATATTTAAATTAAAAAATTCTAAAATCTCTAAAGTTATGAAAAGTTGTATGTTCAAGAAATAAAGCATAAAATGTTGTATAATACTGCTTTAAGAACGAAGTTATAATTCAAAATTTTAAAACGATATAAAGCTACGTAGGATGAATAACTTCAAAAACTGTATTATTGTCATCGTTATCAGAGTCATAACTACAAGAGTCCATAGCCTCTTCTGCATAGTTGAGCAGCTGTTTGTGATCTTTAATATTAGTTATTGCTGGGCTAAGACATGATTTATTACTTTTTCTCTTCACAGTTTTCCACTGTGAAGAGATTTGAGTTGGAGGTTTCTTTCTTTCTTTTTGCGCAATAGTTTTTTCATTTGCTTTCGGAGTTGGATGAACAATAGGTTTCACTAATTTGCTTTTATCAGTAGCTGGCGTTTTTTTTGTCTTATGTTCGGTTGATATTTTTGATTTAACTGATGATGTTAGGGGAGAATTAGGTTTCTGTAATGATAGAACTGGAGATGAAGCAACCTTAGTTTCAGTCTGATGATTAGATGACTTTTTGGATCCAACTGGAGATTTCTGTGACTGAGTAAGTTGATATTCTATTGTAACTGGTTCTGAGGATGGTAGCCAACGTTCCAATAATGGGGTACCATAGCATTTACTACCAAGAGAGACGTCCCGGGTTTTTTTAGGTGAAGTATTGGTTGAATGTGTCATAGATGTATTATTTGGTGGAAAAGAGCAGTCGGTCTGGGTACTGATGTGCCTTACGGATTTTGGTTGTTGTTTGAGTATACTGGAGTAAGATACCCCAACAGAGGGGGTCCTAGATTCAACAAGTTTACGGGCTTCAGGGTAGGAAAGTTTTTGAGTAATCTTAACTACAAGAATTTCCTTTTCACGGATCCAGTTAGGGCAAGAGCGAGAGTACGATGTATGGTCACCTTTACAATTAGCGCAGCGTTCTGGTTTTTCGCAAGTTTTACCGTCATGGCCGACTTCTGCACAACGTGGACAAGTAGCAGATCCACGACAGGTAGTATTAGTATGCCCATACCGCTGGCACTTAAAACAACGCAGAGGATTAGGGATATAAGGCCTAACTGGACAGTTTAAATAACCAGCTTTAATTGTAGAAGGTAAAATATGGCTATTGAAAGTTAGAATAATGTGTTTAGTAGGAAGCATTTGCCCATTTCGACGGATAGTGATACGGCGTACATCTATGATATTTTGATCACTTAAATTAGCTAGAAGTTCTTTTGTAGAAAATAAAAGATCTGGTTCAGATATGACACCACGGCAAGTATTAAGAGTTTGATGTGCTTTAACAGAGACAGAAAAAGTACCTATAGTATCGCAATTTGACAGAAGTTGTGACTGCCTGGCTGAAGAAACCTCAACCAGTAAGTCCCCAGACTGCAATTTTTTGAGCAAGTGACCATCACCCAAAACAGACTGAAATGTTTTTGCTATTAGAAAAGGTGAAGTTTTTTTGAAAGAACTATCTGAGAGACTATCAGTGCGTTTAATTACAAAAAAACGAGTTAATAACGTCTGTACAGTTTGTTGCTCGCCACTTGGGAGAGAAATAGAAGGAATGTTAGTTTTTCCATCCATAATTGAAAAAAAGAAAAAGAATTCAGACCCCGGCCGCACCACCCACTACCGAGCCCAACAAGGGGATGCACATTCGTGCACCAGTGCTAGCCAGGGCCCATACGGTCACAAGACACTCCTATGCCAGTCTCCACCCTTAGCGAGATGGCTAGTAAGTACTCGCTCACTTGATCCCCAGCCAGTGACACAAGTCAGCTGACCAGCCGATTGATGCATACGGGACCAATATGCACATCCCGTCTACCTGAAGCAGAGGCCAAAGCAGTGTGTTGGTTACCCTCAACTACCAGGATCCCCCTTTCCAGGGACACGGGTCGCCACGCACGGCAAACACGTGGGTGGTTTACAATTCTCCACAAGTCGATATACAGGATGATATCGGCTCATACAGAATTGCCCTCACCTCCGAAGAGGAAGCCACAACGAGAGTGAAACATAGAGGAAAGAAAGACAAGAGAAATAAGAGGAAAAGAGAAAGATCGCTCAGGAACCCGGGGTTGCGAAGCCCGTGAATACCTAAAGAAGGTATCCCCCTGGGGGAGATGATGTTTTTGGAATGCTAGAATCAGCAGCATTGATAATACATTGAGATATATTATCAAGTGCATTGTCGATATCCCCCTGTATCATGTTATCTGTGATATTTGCAAGTGCTGTAAACGTTGGCCAATTGGCTCTGTCATAAATATAACGTTTTGTATAGTTATAACAATTCGTAACAGGAGTAGTCAGTGTAATAAAAGTCGGAAAGTGGTGACTGCCGTGTAGGTCATTTGAGACCCTGAAGTTCCAGAAAGTATAGAGTAATGGGGAGCAGATTATAAGATCTATTGCATGGAATGTACGCGTTGGCTCGTGAAAATAGGTATGATCACCGTTATTGAGCAAGCATAAGCCGTTGTCAGAAATAATTTTTTCTATAATATCACCACGGTGATTATAATCACTGTTTCTCCAGAGTTGGCTGTGTGCATTAAAATCTCCAAGAATGATATATGGAGCTGGGAATTGGAGAAGGAGAAGATACAGATCGGCTGATTGAATACTTTGATTTGGAGGTAGATGGATGGTACATATTGTGATGAGTTGGTTAATATGAACAATGACTGCAACAGCTTGTAAATTTGTGTTTAAATTAATACGAGTATGAGGTAAATTGAGAGATATGAAAAGAGCCACTCCACCTGTGGCCCATTCATTACCGTATTTAATGGAAGAAACGCTGCGGCGTGTACAAGTTTATAAGTTAATTTTTTTCCAAGTGCGGCGTTTACGATTTTTTTAAAATACCAACTGAGTTTCCTTAATTTAAGAATTCATAAAAATATTTAAAATCAGGTTAAAATATTTTAAATAAAACTTCAGACATCTTAAGATATTAAAAACGAGGCACCCTAGACTGTTTAGAAAACTTTGATTAAAGTTAGGTCAATGTGACGCTGTTGACAAAAGTAGCGTTCCGATGGATGCAATGTTTACAACGGGTGCGGCGATTATGATATTTTTAAGCTTATTCTGCGCAATTTGAGGAGTGCGGCATTTCTTCCATAAAATCTGGTAGTTTCATTCAGTGGAAATTTCTTCGATCTAGTAAACGATGTAAGTTTACGTTAAGAAGTTCACTAGTATAAATAGCTGAAAATTGAAAAAATGTAGTACTAATAAAGGTTACACTTCCCATATTATCTTTCACCAGGTCCTTCATCTGCAGTATGGGGTGGTACTGGGCCAGTGCCGTGGCTTAATGATCCTTTATTTAAACCCAGGGTCCCCCCACCTTGGACCATGAATCTCAGAAAGCACGAACTCATCCCTTGGGGGTTCCATAGGCCTAGGACCCCTTCATCTTCCTCCACCTCAAGTCATAGCCAAAGCTCAACCTCCAGTCCTCGACAAACACCACCAAGGAGGAATGGTATGTATAATATCTAATTTTTTCTCATTCTCCTTTTATCTACCACTCAATTTCGTGAACCTTAGTGTAAAGCTATGTACTATCATCTACCTTCAGTAATTAATCTATCTGCAAACACCGTATATACTAGTGTATAAGTCGACACCCCTTCATCAATGGACCTTATGCATGCGACCTGAGGTTGAGACTAAAATTTGTCTGCTGGCGATATTTACTGGCAGTGTTTAGCATAGCAGTCTATGGAGTGTGATTTATTAATGCTTGTTTGTTAAAAATACTGCAAAACAATTCTTAGTTGTAGTAGCATATTCTTAATATATTGTAATATAAATTGAAAATGTTGTTCTGTTTGCAAGAAAATGTTCTAAATTTGCAATTTTTCAGTTAAAATGTATGGATGTAGCCTGGGTCACGGTTAAAGTGGTCTGCTAGCGGTGTCTAGCCTGTGCATAATGGCATTCTGGCGGTGCACTGGCTAGAATAACAGATCGACATACCGCCAGCTCTGGCGTCTGACGACACCTCAATTGGGATCCATTCCTAAGCAAAATTTTGGAAGAAAAAAAAAAAAAATTTCGTGTACAACCGAAACCACGTGTTTCGAACCACATGTCTGGTAGTATGTTGAAAAATGATTTGTAATCGAAGATAAAAAAAATAATACATTTTCATTAAATTAGCAAACTTTTTTACATTTCTTATCAGACTAATTTTAATTCACCGTTTTAAAATTATATAATTATGTAAAACCGAAGAAGTTTAAACTATTTTGAAACCTATTCACATCCATTCAATGATACTTAAAAAGAAGAAAAATATTCAAGCCGTAATTACAAGCGTAAACTAGTTCTTAGACTGCTAAAATATAGTACTACTTTGTATTGTAGGACTTTTAGGAGAGGACCCTAGGAGCCCCTCATCCTCCTCAAGTTTCCACAGTCCTCGAGAAACGCCACCGAGGAGTAATGGTATGTATAATATATAATTTTTTCAGTAGCGGATAGGGACAGCTTAATGCAACAATGTTAAAACTTCGACTGCATAACGATATGGGGAGAAAAATCCAAAAATCCCTAGCCTGCTTTGGCACGTTGTTTTGATTATGTTGGTGTTCGTTTGTACTTGGTACTTTAATTATCCATGTGTTTTATATTTTATTGTGCGTTTACATTTTATTTTTCTTATATTTTTAATATAATTTAAGATGTTAATACTTGAAGAGAATGCATTATAATGATTAATATTCTAATGTTAAAAAGTTCATGAGATGCTCTCATTATACATTTGCTATAAAATTAAAATAAGAACTGAAAGAATCATAAAATTAAAATATGTTTAGTTCAACGTAATAATATTAAAAATTGAACTATGCACTCTCATTTGAGATTTATTTATTTATTTTTTTTAAACAAAGAAACATGTTAAATTAGGAACAAAGAGAAAACAAATACTAATAGCTTTTAAATCTTTCAAAAGTAAGAAAAAAAATTTAAGCCACACTGACGTATTATATATAATAATAGTGTAATATACACAATTATACTTAGGGAAGAAGTATTAAATTATGTATATTTTAATTATAGAAGTGTATGTTACTTAAATCATATTTACTGTTTTCTAAAGCCTTGACTGACAGTGAAGTCAAAAGATTTAGCTTAATATAAGAAATAATAATTTTATTGTATCCCTTGGAAACTAATTTTCTTAAAGCTGTTAAATGCCACATACACATCCCTATCAATTTATTTATATGAAATGAGTTAATTATTAAATAAAATTATTATGGCTTAAAAGATGGAACTGCTTTTAAATTTTAAAAGTAAAAGTTGTAGATATTTGTTTACTTATTTAAACATTTCTTACTACAATGTTGGAAAGATTATGTTCTAAAGATTTTGTTTTTAATATTATTTTCAAATATTTTTGGTAGGTGGCGCCAGTAAAAATGCAAAAGATTATTAGTATTTTCCCTGTGCTTCGAACCAGGTTTGAAGAAATCCCTACGAGATTTCCTTCTCCCTTCTTCTATTATGCACCCGCTGTTTTAACATTGCTGCATTAAGCTGTCCCCATCCGCTACTAATTTTTCCTCATTATCCTTATATCTACCACTCAATTTCGTGAACCTTAGTGTAAAGCTATGTACTATCATCGACCTTCAGTAATTAATCTATCCGTAAATACCGTATATACTCGTGTATAAGTCGAACCCCCCCCCCCCCCCCCCCCCCCAATCAATTCCTAAGCAAAATTTTGAAAAAATATATATATATATTTTCGTGTACACACGAAACCACGAGTTTCGAACCACATATCTGGTAGTATGTTGAAAAATGAGTTCTAATCGAAGATAAAAAAAAAATACATTTTCATTAAATTAGCAAACTTTTTTAAATTTCTTATCAGACTAATTTTAATTCACCATTTTAAAATTATATATTTATGTAAAACCGAAGAAGTTTAAACTACACTAAACTCTGTCTAAGGCGGATTCTGTACAAGCCGGAAATCTGTCTAAAGCGGAAAAGTTTTCAAGTCCCGGCGAACCCATAGAAAATAAAATTAATTGCTGCTGCGTAAGCCGGAATCTGCCTAACGCGGAAACGGAAAGGATTTAAAGTCCCACCGAAACGAAAATTTTGCATAGGCGGCAAAAATGATATTTTGAAAATGAAAGGCATTCGGTTGATGAAACTTTAAAACCGGTATATAAGCCAAATACTCGCTGTCAAAGCTTTTAATTAAATTCAGTAATAGATTAATAAACTTAATTATTAAGAACAGAAACTGTTTGAATTTTTAAGAAATGCTTTTTTTATTCTGTTATTTACAGTATAATTCTGCATATAAAAGTTATTACTAATAAAATGGTACACATTTATGAAAATATGTATTTTCTAAAGTACAATATATTATGCTTTAAGGTTTACACAAATTGAAAGTGGCAATTTTCCGACAACATCCTGCAGTCATTTTATATGTTAAATTCTCAGGGATTTTTATTACAACAGTTCAAAGAAATTGAATAGCGTTCATCATAAAGAATTTTTCAGAATTTCAGTTTCCGACCGATTTTCGAGACAGGAAAATTAAGGAAGCAATTCGTTATAACTCACGATTCAATATATTTATCGAAAACGAAAAACAATATTAATTCTAAATAGCTCCTGTAGTCAGCTTGCAAATTTTATGGTTTTACGTACAAAAGTGATATAGAGAATGTGTCATAAATTTTTCGTTACAGAGTGCTTTTTTTTTTTTTTTTTTTAAACAAAAGCTTTGAAATTTTACTAACTTAAAAGTTTTTAAGCCTAATCTTATAGATTTTAGTAATTTTAGCAATTTTTTTTCCTCTGAAAAAATAAAAGAACATCATACCGAGTATATTTTTCACATTTGTCAAAATAATTGTTTAAAAAAATTCATGAAATAATCTCTATTCGTTAACAAGTGTTTAACTCTCTGAACTACAATGTGAAAGATGAGGTATGTAATTGTGTTTGTTAAGTGAATGATTTTCAGTAAATTCCAAAATTGAAGTAATTTCGAATCGGTACTATTTATTCCAGTATTCAAATAATGTTTTTCGAGATTTTTAAAAACAATAAATTTGATAGAAAATTTAATTTTATTAAATTTTCGTTTTAAAGAATGGCACTAAATGTAATGAACACAAAAAACTATACCTGACTTGAACAATGTTTTTATTTTTTTGTGGGGTGGAGGGGCTATTTTGCCTAAGGCGGAATATTGCCTACGACGGGAAATTTTCTCGGTCCCGATCGATTCCGCCTTAGAGTTTACTGTATTTTGAAACCTATTCACATCCAGTCAATGATACTTAAAAAGAAGAAAAATCCCCCCCCCCCCCCCCCTCAATTCCTAAGCAAAATTTTGGAAGAAAAAAAAAAAAAATTTCGTGTACAACCGAAACCACGAGTTTCGAACCACATGTCTGGTAGTGTGTTGAAAAATGATTTGTAATCGAAGGTAAAAGAAAAAATAATACATTTTCATTAAATTAGCAAACTTTTTTACATTTCTTATCAGACTAATTTTAATTCACCGTTTTAAAATTATATAATTATGTAAAACCGAAGAAGTTTTAACTATTTTGAAACCTATTCACATCCATTCAATGATACTTAAAAAGAAGAAAAATCTTTCAAAAATCTATTCAAGCCGTAATTACAAGAGTAAACAAGTTCTTGGACTGCTAAAATAGAGTACTTCTTTGTATTGTAGGACTTTTAGGAGAGGACCCTAGGAGCCCTTCATCCTCCTTCACATCAAGTTTCCACAGTCCTCGAGAAACGCCACCGAGGAGTAAATGTATGTATAATATCTAATTTTTTCTCATTCTTCTTTTATCTACCACTCAATTTCGTGAACCTTAGTGTAAAGCTATATACTATCATCGACCTACAGTAATTAATCTATCCATAAATACCGTATATACTCGTGTATAAGTCGACCCCCCCCCCCCCCATTAATTCCTAAGCAAAATTTTGGAAGAAAAAAAAAACGTTTTCGTGTACACCCGAAACCACGAGTTTCGAACTACATGTCTGGTAGTATATTGAAAAAGGATTTGTAATTGAAGATAAAAACTAGTTAGATGTGCAAATCCCAAATCCTTCTTCTATTTCATGTCAATATTTCGTTATAATTAGTTTCATTAGTATTTTTATTAGAATTAAGCATAATTTCATACACTTTTCGATGGTACAATATTGAAAATTGCACAAAAATTGCTATTACAGCGCCCCCTTCCGGCAGAATTTTTACACGTTCCGGGAGGACCTTCTTGCCATGGCCAAAAACATACACAAAAAGTTTGGTTCATTTCTATGCATAACTTCATAGACTTTTTGATGGCGACATACGGACACACGGACAGGCGGACATTTTCTATAAACATGTTTTTTAGAATATCTGATCTCTCAAACGTGTAAATCCGTCGAAAAAAATTTTCGATTACAATACTTTATTCTATAGAAGATAGAAGAAAGTAAAAAATAATACATTTTCATTAAATTAGCAAACTTTTTTACATTTCTTATCAGACTAATTTTAATTCACCGTTTTAAAATTATATAATTATGTAAAACCGAAGAAGTTTAAACTATTTTGAAACCTATTCACATCCATTCAATGGTACTTAAAAAGAAGAAAAATCTTTCAAAAATCTATTCAAGCCGTAATTACAAGAGTAAACAAGTTCTTAGACTGCTAAAATATAGTACTACTTTGTATTGTAGGACTTTTAGGAAAGGACCCTAGGAGCCCCTCATCCTCCTCCACCTGAAGTTTCCACAGTCCTCGAGAAACGCCACCGAGGAGTAATGGTATGTATAATATCTAATTTTTTCTCATTCTTCTTTTATCTACCACTCAATTTCGTGAACCTTAGTGTAAAGCTATATACTATCATCGACCTACAGTAATTAATCTATCCATAAATACCGTATATACTTGTGTATAAGTCAACCCCCCCCCCCATCAATTCCTAAGCAAAATTTTGGAGGAAGAAAAAAAAAAAATTTTTCGTGTACAACCGAAACCACGAGTTTCGAACCACATGTCTGGTAGTGTGTTGAAAAATGATTTGTAATCGAAGGTAAAAAAAAAAAATAATACATTTTCATTAAATTAGCAAACTTTTTACATTTCTTATCAGACTAATTTTAATTCACCGTTTTAAAATTATATAATTATGTAAAACCGAAGAAGTTTAAACTATTTTGAAACCTATTCACATCCATTCAATGATACTTAAAAAGAAGAAAAATCTTTCAAAAATCTATTCAAGCCGTAATCACAAGAGTAAACAAGTTCTTGGACTGCTAAAATAGAGTACTTCTTTGTATTGTAGGACTTTTAGGAGAGGACCCTAGGAGCCCTTCATCCTCCTTCACATCAAGTTTCCACAGTCCTCGAGAAACGCCACCGAGGAGTAAATGTATGTATAATATCTAATTTTTTCTCATTCTTCTTTTATCTACCACTCAATTTCGTGAACCTTAGTGTAAAGCTATATACTATCATCGACCTACAGTAATTAATTTATCCATAAATACCGTATATACTCGTGTATAAGTCGACCCCCCCCCCCCCCCCATTAATTCCTAAGCAAAATTTTGGAAGAAAAAAAAACGTTTTCGTGTACACCCGAAACCACGAGTTTCGAACTACATGTCTGGTAGTATATTGAAAAAGGATTTGTAATTGAAGATAAAAACTAGTTAGATGTGCAAATCCCAAATCCTTCTTCTATTTCATGTCAATATTTCGTTATAATTAGTTTCATTAGTATTTTTATTAGAATTAAGCATAATTTCATACACTTTTCGATGGTACAATATTGAAAATTGCACAAAAATTGCTATTACAGCGCCCCCTTCCGGCAGAATTTTTACACGTTCCGGGAGGACCTTCTTGCCATGGCCAAAAACATACACAAAAAGTTTGGTTCATTTCTATGCATAACTTCATAGACTTTTTGATGGCGACATACGGACACACGGACAGGCGGACATTTTCTATAAACATGTTTTTTAGAATATCTGATCTCTAAAACGTGTAAATCCGTCGAAAAAAATTTTCGATTACAATACTTTATTCTATAGAAGATAGAAGAAAGTAAAAAATAATACATTTTCATTAAATTAGCAAACTTTTTTACATTTCTTATCAGACTAATTTTAATTCACCGTTTTAAAATTATATAATTATGTAAAGCCGAAGAAGTTTAAACTATTTTGAAACCTATTCACATCCATTCAATGGTACTTAAAAAGAAGAAAAATCTTTCAAAAATCTATTCAAGCCGTAATTACAAGAGTAAACAAGTTCTTGGACTGCTAAAATAGAGTACTTCTTTGTATTGTAGGACTTTTAGGAGAGGACCCTAGGAGCCCTTCATCCTCCTCCACCTCAAGTTTCCACAGTCCTCGAGAAACGCCACCGAGGAGTAATGGTATGTATAATATCTAATTTTTTCTCATTCTTCTTTTATCTACCACTCAATTTCGTGAAACTTAGTGTAAAGCTATATACTATCATCGACCTACAGTAATTAATCTATCCATAAATACCGTATATACTTGTGTATAAGTCAACCCCCCCCCCCCCATCAATTCCTAAGCAAAATTTTGGAGGAAGAAAAAAAAAAAAATTTTCGTGTACAACCGAAACCACGAGTTTCGAACCACATGTCTGGTAGTGTGTTGAAAAATGATTTGTAATCGAAGGTAAAAGAAAAAATAATACATTTTCATTAAATTAGCAAACTTTTTTACATTTCTTATCAGACTAATTTTAATTCACTGTTTTAAAATTATATAATTATGTAAAACCGAAGAAGTTTAAACTATTTTGAAACCTATTCACATCCATTCAATGATACTTAAAAAGAAGAAAAATCTATTCAAGCCGTAATTACAAGAGTAAACAAGTTCTTAGACTGCTAAAATATAGTACTACTTTGTATTGTAGGACTTTTAGGAGAGGACCCTAGGAGCCCCTCATCCTCCTCAAGTTTCCACAGTCCTCGAGAAACGCCACCGAGGAGTAATGGTATGTATAATATATAATTTTTTCAGTAGCGGATAGGGACAGCTTAATGCAACAATGTTAAAACTTCGACTGCATAACGGTATGGGGGGAAAAATCCAAAAATCCCTAGCCTGCTTTGGCACGTTGTTTTGATTATGTTGGTGTTCGTTTGTACTTGGTACTTTAATTATCCATGTGTTTTATATTTTATTGTGCGTTTACATTTTATTTTTCTTATATTTTTAATATAATTTAAGATGTTAATACTTGAAGAGAATGCATTATAATGATTAATATTCTAATGTTAAAAAGTTCATGAGATGCTCTCATTATACATTTGCTATAAAATTAAAATAAGAACTGAAATAATCATAAAATTAAAATATGTTTAGTTCAACGTAATAATATTAAAAATTGAACTATGCACTCTCATTTGAGATTTATTTATTTTTTTTTTTTTTTTAAACAAAGAAACATGTTAAATTAGGAACAAAGAGAAAACGAATACTAATAGCTTTTAAATCTTTCAAAAGTAAGAAAAAAAATTTAAGCCACATTGACATATTATATATAATAATAGTTTAATATACACAATTATACTTAGGGACGAAGTATTAAATTATGTATATTTTAATTATAGAAGTGTATGTTACTTAAATCATATTTACTGTTTTCTAAAGCCTTGACTGACAGTGAAGTCAAAAGATTTAGCTTAATATAAGAAATAATAATTTTATTGTATCCCTTGGAAACTAATTTTCTTAAAGCTGTTAAATGCCACATACACATCCCTATCAATTTATTTATATGAAATGAGTTAATTATTAAATAAAATTATTATGGCTTAAAAGATGGAACTGCTTTTAAATTTTAAAAGTAAAAGTTGTAGATATTTGTTTACTTATTTAAACATTTCTTACTACAATGTTGGAAAGATTATGTTCTAAAGATTTTGTTTTTAATATTATTTTCAAATATTTTTGGTAGGTGGCGCCAGTAAAAATGCAAAAGATTATTAGTATTTTCCCTGTCAATTTCATGAACCTTAGTGTAAAGGTATGTACTATCATCTACCTTCAGTAATTAATGTATCCGTAAATACCATATACTCATATATAAGTCTACCCCCCCCATCAATTTCTAAGCAAAATGTTGAAAAATAAAATATATATACAGTCGGCTCTCGTTGATTCGAAATCGGATAAATCGAACCTTCGCTTAATGCGAACTATACATGAAGCCCAGAAATTTTCAATGGCAGAATAACGTTAAAACTTTTCCTTTATTCGAACTCATTTTCTCTTGACTTCGTTTAATTCGAACTAATGATAATTCCATTTTTTCATTTTTCCTTACTTTCTCATGGACTTCAGATCCTTGAAATAACTTTCTTTCTTTCATTTTTGTCAGAATTGTTCTGAACTAGTATAATAATTCCATGCATTTGAAATCGCTTTCTTAGTGCACCCTGTCTGTCCATCAATGACACATCCGCCCCTTCTTCCATTGTGCTTTTCCTAATCCCTTCTGTAGCATTTGACCCAGTGACATTCCAAGAAATTCACTGAGTGGACATCTGTTAAAGATAGGGGAAACCTGTTTTATCACTTCATTCTACTTTCACTCTGGGGATCGAATTTTTCAGTCAATGGTTTTACTTACTGCTAAATTGTTTTTTGAGAAAGTAAAAGTTCTTGTTTCTTTAAAATATGGCTCCACGTGGAAGTTATAAATCGTTAACTCTAGAAGCCAAAGTGGAAATTATTAAAAAGGTAGGATGTGGCCAATCTAAGACAGAAATTGCTGCAGAATATGGAATAAAAAGAATATGCTGTCTACTTACTTGAAAAATAAAGAATTCATCCTGAAATCATGGGAAAAGGAAAGATTTGCTAAAGGACGAAAACGCATGAGAACAGCAGCCCATGAGCATTTAGCTTTACTGCTATGGGCAAAAGATGCATTGGTAAGAAATGTACCTTTGAGTGGACCTATATTGCCAATTAAAGCGAAAGAACTTGCACTACTCATGGGTATTAAAAATTTCAATTGCAGCGAAGGATGGCTGACACGTTTTAAGCAGCGAAATAACATCGTACACAAAACTGTGTGTGGTGAATGTGGTGCTGTAGACCTCGCTGCTTGCAATGAATTCTGCGAAAAGCAACCCGAACTTATTTCTACTCATGCAATGAAAGACGTGTTTAATGCCGATGAAACAGGGTTGTTTTATAAACTTCTTCCTAATAAGACTTTAACATTTAAAGGTGAAACGTGCACAAGTCATAAACTTAGAAAAGATAGGATAACTGTGATGGTAGGTGCCAATATGGATGGAAGTGAGAAGTTAAAATTGTTAGTTATTGGTAAATCAACTAATCCATGTTGCTTCAAAGGAGTTAAAACACTGCCTGTTGATTATGTGGCAAATGCCAAAGCCTGGATGATGCGTGAGATCTGCATCAGTTGGTTAAAAGAACTGGATAAAAAATTTCCTCGTGAAAACAGAAAAATTCTATTGCTGCTAGATAATGTGCAGAGTCATTGTAAACTACCAACACTGAGCTCTATAAAGATTGAATATTTACCCCCTAATACTACAGCACAACTGCAACCGATGGACCAAGGAATAATTCAAAATTTAAAAACTCATTATCGTAAAAGGAGTCTAGAACAAATTTTATTTTCGATTGACCTTAAAGAAAGCTACGACATAACATTACTCACGGCCATCAACGATTTATATGCAGTGTGGGACGCCGTACAACCTGAAACAATAGAAAAATGCTTTCAACATGCCGGATTTATCCATCCATCTAAAAAGAGTGGTAATAATGCAAATGACGAAAACGACAGACCTTTTGAAGAAATAGAATTTCCAAACTTTTCTGAAAAGTTCCAATGCGATATTACGTTTGCAGAGTATGTAGCAGCCGACAATAGTTTCGAAGTATCTGGACCCTTAACTGTGGAAGAAATTGTTGAAACAATTCACGAAAAATGCAATGAGGAGATGGAATCGGATTCTGGTGATTCTGCTACTATGTCCCAAGTGCTCTCCTTACCCACAGAAAAGTCTATTGCACAATCAATTGAGTGTTTGCGTACATTTATCTTGATGCAGCTGTCATCAGACAAAGAACTTAACTGTTTGTTACAAATAGAAAAACTGGCTAAAAAGTCAAAAATGAATAGGACTAAGCAAACAACAATTGATAATTTTTTTCATAGAGATGATAAATAAGTGTAAATAATTTCTTAAATGTTCATCTGATTTCAGGTAAGAAAATTATAGTACAATTAAAATGTAATTTTAAATGTCGTTGTTCTATAGTGTATTATTAATTTTTATGTTTTATTTATATTTTAATATTAATTATTTTATGTACTTATATCTTTTAATTTAATATTAAGTCATTCTAAGGATAACATCTGAAATTTAAAAAAAAAATACTATAACATTAATTCCTTTGTAATAGTACCCCTTTAAACATGTTTTCTCTCATACTTTCCATAATTCGACTCTGGATAATTCGAACATTTCTTGTGGTACCGACGAGTTCGAATTAACGAGAGCCGACTGTATATATTTTCATGTACACACGAAACCATGAGTTTCGAACCACATGTCTGGTAGTATGTTGAAAAAATGATTTGTAATCGAAAATACAAAAAATAATACATCTTCATTAAATTAGCAAACTTTTTTACATTTCTTATCAACCATTTTAAAATTGTATAATTATGTAAAACCGAAGAAGCATAAACTATTTTGAAACCTATTCACATCAATTCAATGATACAGTAAACTCTGTCTAAGGCGTTATCGACTGGGACCGAGAAAATTTTCCGTAGTAGACAATATTCCGCCTTAGACAAACTTTACTCTTTGCCTATGGATTCACAGAGACTTAAAAATCTTTCCGAGTTAGACAGATTTCCATCTTATACAGAGTCCGCCTTACAGAGAGTTTACTGTATATGCAGTAAATTCTGTCTAAGGCGGACTCTGTGTAAGCCGAAAATTTGTCTAACGCGGAAAATTTTCAAAGTCCCGGCGAACCGCAAGCAAATAGCATTAATCCATGCTATTTAAGCCGGAATCTATCTACCGTGGAAACCGAAAGGTTTTAACGTCCCACCGAACCGAAAATTTTGCAAGCCAAAGGCGGAAAAAAATGACATTTTAAAAATGAAATGCATTTGATTCAGGAAACTTTAAAACTGATATGCATATACATGAAAAGGTCTCTAACATTTTAATTAAATTTCGTAATGGATTAATGAAGTTAATTCAAAAGAAACATATTTAACTTTATGGTTAAATTTGGTAAAGTTTAACCATAAAAATGAGTAACACAAAGTGACTCATAATGTGTTACTGAAGAATGATACTTAAACTGGAAGTAAAATCAAGCATCGATAAAATATTATTTTCTGCCCCGTCAGAAACTGTGTTAAAGATGCGGTATATGATTGTATTTGTTATAGTGAATATTTTTCGTTAAATTCCAGAACTGAAGCCATTTCTAATCAATATTATTTATTTCAATGTTCGGATAATCCTTTTAATATTATTAAAGACTATAAATTTAACAAAAACTTTTGGGGGGGGGGGGTGTATTTTGCATAAGGCGGAATATTGTCTATGGCAGAAAATTTCATCGGTCCTGATCAATTCCGCCTTAGGCAAAGTTTACTGTATATTACTGACAATCTTTTTTATTTTAAATTCTTCAAACATGTTTATTTTCTTGGGGATTGGGGGTTAAGATGAGTCTCAGGCTGTCATATTTGCTGTATTCCAATTAAAAAATATAGTTTATCCATAATGTAAAAAAGTGTCTTAATACATTTCTTCTCTTATATTAAAAACGTAGTTGAATTCAGCCCCCCCTCCCCCTCTCCAAATGGGGAAAAGTTTTTAACCTGCAAAATGGAAAGGCTATGGAGTTCTGCAATACGTCAAAACATTTCTATAATTCTCTGCATACTTGTAATACGAGCATTCAGAGATCTGAGAGAAATGCATATTTATAATTTTATGTACCGTATTTTATGGAAGAAACGCCACAGCGTTTACGAGTTTAAAGTTATTTTTTTTTTCAAGTGCGGCATTTACACCATGTGCAGCGTTTACGATTTTTTTTTTTTTTTTTTTTCTGCACGTAAAGTGGGACAAAATAAAAATTCATTAATCCCATGAATATATTATTATAAGACTGCTTTCAAGTCCCGTGCTCAACAACGCGAAACTTTCTGAGTTTACAGATTATGAAAACTGTGACATTTCGGATGATGATACTGAACCATACAGGCGGACAAGGAAAGTTTACTACTCTTCCACTCAGATATTGACAACTCAGAGTTTGAAGATTTCGAGTAGAAGCTGAAAAAGGGCTAAAGTGCATGCGACATAAAAACCGTGCTATGTTGCAACAGCTACTTAAAAAAATGTGGAGCGCCTAAGGAGTGGGTCCGCGTCCTGCGCTCTGGATCGTTTTAATGACAATTGACGTCTCCTTAAAGAAATTACATAAAATATTTAAAACCTGATTTAAATATTTTAAATAAAATTTTAGAATCCTAAATGATTAAAATTGAGGCATCCTACACTGTTCAGAAAACTTTGATTAAAGTTAGATCAATGAGACATTGTCGACAAAAGTAGCGTTCCTACAGGTGTAGCGTTTACGATATTTTTAAGCTTATTTAGACCAATTTTGAAGAGTGTGGCGTTTCTTCCATAAAATACGGTACCAGTAAAATCTTTTCGGTTGCTAGCATAGTTTCGTAATTTTGCTTTGTCATTGGGTTTTAAATGAGTTTCCTGTCGAACTAAACATACTGGTTGATGGTCAGAGAGAATATAGCGGATTTCGTCATGTTTATTACGATAACCACGGCAGTTCACGAGATATTATTAGTCATGATTGAGTTCTTATTGTTGATAAATTTATCAGCGTCCATTTATCCAGAGACAGTAGACATACTATCTCCATCCGGTTGTGGGTGAAGAGCTAAAGCATCATCCTCCTCCATTTTCTCTTTCAGTTTTGGATGGATTTCATTTTTGGGTGTTTTATTCTTTATCTTTTTGGCTGAATTTTCAGATGAAACAGTGGCTAGATTAAATTTTTCTGCATCAGATCTAATGTTTGTTTTTAGAAGTTCTCTTTTGGTATTTTGAGAACCTCTTTTAGGAATATGAGATTGTGATGATTTTGAAGAGGCATTTTGAGATGGTTTAGGACTAGCAGATTTTGGCGACTTAGGAGGAATAGACTTTGGAGGTTTAGGAAGGTCAGATTGCGTTGAACTATTTGTTTTACCAGAATTAGTAGACAGGTTGATTAATTTTTGACATGGTTGAAAATTATTTTCAGTTGGAAATTCAGTTTGAGTTGCAATACTTTGATATGTTTTATGAACGGTTTTAGCTAAGGCAGCAGTATATGACACACCGACTTTGGGAGTACTGGATTCGACGATTTTTCTGGCTTCAGGGTACGATATGTTGTCCTTTGTGTGTATGGTATGTATCTCTTTTTCTTTTTTCCATATTTCACAAGATTTAGCATAAGATGGATGGTCTTTTTTGCAATTGACACAACAAGGTGGAGCATTACATTGCGCACTGTCGTGTGGAACTGCACTGCACCGACCACATGTTACCTTACCTCGGCAATTAGTTTTTGAATGCCCAAAGCGTTGGCAATTAAAGCAACGCAGTGGGTTTGGGATATAGGGTCTGACAGAACATGATAGATATCCTGCTTTAATATATTTGGGTAGGTTGGGTGTGTTAAATGTGAGTATTATGTGCTTGGTATGTATCTGAATTTGATTAGCTTGTATTTGTTCATCTTGAAGGCAGATTTTTATTCGTCTGGCTTCAGTGACATTTTGTTCCTTTAAATTATCTAATATTTCACCATCAGTAACATGCAATAACTCAGATTCAGTAATTACCCCACGAGATGTGTTGAGGGTTCTATGTGGACTTATGGAGACCGGGATATTAGCAGAATTTGTACATTTCTTTAGGTTTATGGCTTGCTTGCTATTGTTTACTTCAATAAGAAGTTCACCAGATCGTATTTTTTAAATAGTCTTTGGTTCACCTATCAATCCTTGGATAGATTTGTGAATCAAAAGGGAGAGGTTTTGTCAAAGCTGCCTTCTTGCCTTTTAGCAATAAAGAACCTTTCAGTACATGGATCCTCAGTTCTGTCAGCCCAGGATTTGGGTTGGCTCTGATTTATATCTCCTTGCAGGTCAGAGCCTGATGCAGCGAGTTTCTCCTTCAACCGATTCTGAGACATTACAGTCTCAGGCTGAATGTTGAGTGTCGCATGGGGTTGTGGGGCCTCCACATCACTTATTTTCATGAGTTGTAAAAATATTAGGTAGAAATTCTTTGAAACGCCAGACATCGGGCTGGTCACAGACCCTTCTTCTTACCGTTACTTTAGGCGCAGGTCTCAAAAGGGTGAAAACTATTCACAACAAACTTCCACGTTTTTCAAACGTTGAATTAAACTCGATAGCGTCTCCAAATTCTGGTTCTTTCACAGTGGAACTCGGTTGTCGTAGGTAAGCCTTTACAGCTCTGTCCAACTTACAACTCCCTTACACCGAAAGGTACCAGCCGCCCAGTGAATTCCTAACCGCCGCCATACAAGTATGGCACCCACCAATCATGCAACCGGAATTCGGAGATGCCCTGCACTCTGGGACTCGAGATCAGCCTAAAGAGGTAGAAACGAGGCGATGAGATTAAAAAACCTCAACACCCAGAGTGTCTCACGTGAAAATAAAAAAATCCACTATTGTAAAAAAGTAAAAGTCATGTGAGAGAGAACTTAGAAAAAAGGTGTTTTTTTTTTTTGTCTTTTTTCAATATTTTAAACTTTTTTTCCTTTTTTTTTTAAACAAAAGAACAAGAACAATGTTAGTAGAACAAATAACAATTTGAACAAAATGGTCAGTAAAAAACATGAACAAGAACAAAGAGGGAAAAGAAACTGAAAAAAGAAGATTAAAAAGTGTGAAACAAAGAAAAAGGATAGACAACTAAAAAGAGAAGAAAACAGGAAAGGAGAAAGATCGGTAGGGAATCCGGGGTCGCGAAACCCGTAAATACCTAAAGAAGGTATTCCCCTGGGGGACAAGGGTGTTAAAGGTGAAGCCGAAAATTTTAGAACATCTGCCTCGGCATTCGTTTTAGGTAGGAGCATGAAATTCCAGAAAATAAATTTACTAAAAAAATAATTAAATACATATTTCAGAAATTAATAGACCCCCCCCCCCTCCCACCCCCCTAATTTGGCCATATCTCAGCAGGCGTATTAGGTAGAAGCGTGAAAGCCCAGAAAATAAATCTACTGAAAAAGTAATTACACATGTATTTCAGTGATTTTAGAAATCAACCCCCCCCCCCCCCCTCTCTAAGCGTGTTAAAGGGGTAATCTAAAGTTTCAGGTCATTTCACCATATCTCAGCAACCGCTTTAGGTAGGAGAGTGAAATTACAGAAAATAAATCTATTAAAAAATAATTAAGCATGTATTTCAGTAATTTTAGAAATTCTCCCCCTAAGGTGGTTAAGGGGGGGGGGTCGAAACTTTTAGAACACTTGGCCATATATGAACAGCTGTTTTAGGTGGTAGCATGAATGCCCACAAAATAAATGTACTAAAAAATATTTAGACAAGTATTTCAGATATTTTTGAACCACCCCACCCCCCTATGGGGGTTCAAAAAGGTAAAATTTTTTAGAACATTTGGCTATATCTTAGCAGCCGTTTTAGGAATGCCCAGAAAATAACTGTACTAAAAAATATTTAGACAAGTATTTCAGCGATTTTTAACCCCCCCCCCCCCTAATGGGGGTTCAAGAAAGGTAAAGATTTTTAGAACATTTGGCCATATCTTAGCAGCCGTTTTAGGTAGGAGGGGAAATTCCAGAAAATAAATCTATTAAAAAATAATACTATTATTTCAACAATTTTAGAACATTTGGCCATATCTCAGCAGCTGTGTTAGGTAGGAGCGTGAAATTCAAGATAACAAACCTATTAAAAAAATAAACATGTATTTCAACGATTTTAAAAATTCCCGCCTAAGTGAGTTAAGGGGGTGGTCAAAAAATTTAGGACATTTCGTAATATTTCAGCAGCAGTTTTAGGAGAAACAGCTAATTCAAGACAACAAACCTACTAAAAACATAGTTAAAAACAGGTGCTTCAGTGATTTTAGACCTATTTTGTCTAACATGTTGCCAACATCGACACTGAATTGAAAAATGTAAGATTATATGAATAAGACAACAATTATGGATATTTGATTAGACTTTTTTTTCCAATCTTTGCTAATATATATTTCGTTTGATTAAAGATTCTTTTAGAGAAATCGACCAGTGTAGTGGGCTATATATATAAATATAAGAATTTGTCCTGACTGATTCATAATCAACGCACAGCCCAAACTACTGAAACTAGAGGGGAAAATACCTATTATGACATAAGCACACACTAAGATAGGATTTTTGAAAATTACCCCCCCCCCCCCCACAAGGGGGTAAAAATTTTAGAACAACTGGCCATACCTCAGCAGCAGTTTTAGGTAGGTGCATGGAATTCCAAAAAATAAATCTACTAAAAAAATAATTAAACACATATTTCAGCGATTTTACAAAATCCCTCCCTGAGGCAGTTAAAAGGAGGGCTCGAAAACTTAAGAACATTTGGCAAATCTCAGCAGCCGTTTAGGTAGGAGCGTGAAATTCCAGAAACAAATCTACTAAAAAAAAAAAAAATTAAACACGTCTTTCAGCGATTTTAGAAATTCTCCACCTAAGGGATTAAAAGGTGGGGGCAAAAATTTTAGAACATTTGGCATATCTCATATAAAAAATAAAGATAGAATTGTGACTAATTGAAATTCAACGAACGATTTGCACGCTATGGATCTTACAGTCATGTGATGGGATTCCTTTAGGGGATTCCCATTTTCTCGTCCATCACTTTCCATTAAAAAAAAAAAATAAATAAACTGTCACCAAACTATAGGCCTGAACGCTAAAATTGCATGATCGTGGCATCCCATTCACTTGACAGCAGATACGTTCCACGTGTTTATTATGTTATCAAATGATTTTAATTCGACGTTTAACTGTATTTCTAATGATATTTTACAGATTTGCGCGAATTGCAGCTAAGGATTAATGACACTTCTTACATTAATATCTTTTACCAGGTCACCCTCTGCCATGGGAACCAGGTTACTGGCGGCGGCGGAAATCGCCTGTTCCTTCCTATTCTAAGGCGTATCGTCGGAGACACGGGTATCCTGCAATCCCCTGGACACCTGCCGGCTCACCCTCCTCCAGAGCTGAAAGTCCTTTTCAAACCCCTCTGCCAGGTATGTATAATATGTAATTTTTCCTAATTTAATTCTACCCTACTTTTCAATAAAACTCAAATGCAACCGAACGATGTTTTGCTCATATATCCTAATTTTGTAATTCATAATAAGAGTTGGGTTGGGTTGATTTTTGATGGCCGATTATTTATATCGAGCCTATATCGAGGGATATAGGCCCTAGGGGGAGTGCCCTCTTTGGGGTTTTTTCTAAGGGAACCTAATCTGTATTTATTTACGTAACGTTTCCCAAGGTTCGAAGAAACCACGAAAACTCCAAATGGTTAGGCCGACAGGCACGATTGGGTTTGAACCCAGCACCTTCCGTCTATCAGCTTTGAGAGAAGAACCTCTCACCCACTTGTGGGGCCATAATAAGAGAGAAAAATCATAGTACAGTTTAAGTGACAAACTTTTCTTAAGGTTCAAATTGCTTGTTTTAACTGTATCCTCAATACACAAAATCCCACATACGCAAAATGGCGCTTTTCAGCGTAGATCGTTATGCTGGGCTGAAGATATAAAAGCTGTTAGAGCAATGCAATTTTTTAATTAGGGGCCTTTAAAAAAGATTGTGCATACATTCTGCCGCTACCTAATGATTTGCCAGAGTTGAGATACAGAATTGAAAAGGTTATTTATTCCATTACATTGGAATTGTTAAATTTTAAGTATTAATTATAAACTTAAATATAAATGAACTTCTAATAGAAAAATAAACATATGTGACAATAGATTTTGAAAGTCAGCACAGGCAATGCAACTACCATAGCTGATAACATTACCGTAAGTGCCCAGGGTTACGAAGCTTGTGAATACCTAAAGAAGATATCCCCATGGGGGTCTTGTATAGTGAGTGCTATTTTTTGTTATTATTGCCATTTTGTCTTGCAAGGAGATATTATTACTTTTACAAGTTTTGAACATTTCTATAAACTTTAAATTTTTTGTAATTATTGTTTTATGTTGGCTCAAAACTATTGAGTTTACAATGACATATTATTACTTTTACAAGAATTGAACATTTCTATAAACTTTGAATTTTTTGTAAGACTGTCACCATTGCTGTTTCTACAGCAGCATAGACTTTCAAAATTAATTCCATAATCACCGCATTCAAATGCAGAAGCTGAATCAAGCATTCTGAATGATGTGAAAACAAAAGAAATCAGCTCGGAATGAGCTCGTAATGGTGTTGCTACAGTCAGATCTTCGTTCAAGATTCAAATTTAAAATTGCTTCAATTTTCCAATGACTGAAACTCATTTAATACTTTTCAAGAAAGAACAAGTATATAAATATGAAGACTCAATAATATTTCTATTTTTCTATGGTTTTAATATTTTTATGTATACATGTAACCCAGATTTAATTAGCCTTGATTGAACTTTCAAACTGTGACTTTAATTATTTTTGGAGAATAACTTGATATTTTTTATTACAATTTCAATATATTTTAAATTAAAAAATTCTGATACATATATATACAGTGAAACCCCGATTTAACGTAACCCATATTTAATGATTTTCCACATATAACGTCATTTTTCACTAATCTCAATTAATTTCCTATACTTGTAATGTTAAAAAATACCTGATTTAACGCTATCATTTTGAAATATTTCCCGGATTTAACGTTTTTTCACTGGTGAAAACTCAATGAAATTTTTCTAAAAGTCAAAAATTGTGATGAAAATAAGTAATTTTTTATCAATACGAGCAAATTTCGGAACCTTTCCTGTTTTTGTCTTTCACCAAGTGCGGGTGCAATATTCAAAAATCCTTCTCTCTTCCATCCACATCAATACTTTTTTAATTCTTCCGATTATGCTTTTGTACTAGAACGGAACTGATAGATCGTTAGAATTTCTTTTATTAGCTTTAGATGGTAAAATATGGTGGTAAAATATAGTATATTCCTTTGAAATAGTGAAGAGCAATAAAAAAGCTTACAAAAAATCCTCTAAGTTTAGAAAGAGGTTTGTGTTGTAGCTAATTTTAGGAATTCGATGGACACTTGTGCATTGGTGATGATTATACTGTGCCAAAATTAAATGGTGAAAATTATCATACATTGTTTATATGCACACGTGTCGCACTTGTCCAGAAGCTATGTTGGGATGCCATAGAACCCGGATATGGGATAAAAATATCCGAAAGCCAGACAAAGAATAACAAAGCATTTACTCTCATGTTTTTAATTGTCGACAATACTTTTCTTGATAATATTAGTGATTGCAGTAGAGCTAGAGAAGCCTGGAATTCATTGAAAGAAATGTAAACAAATTCAAATTATTGCACATCTTGCAACTAATGAAGGATTTTTTTAACACTTCAATGAAGCCTGGAAAAACTTAAATCCTATCCTGGCAGATTAATGGACATTCATCGTAAATTATCGAGTGGTGGATATGCATTTAAAGACAGTGAAGTAGCTTAGTCATGCTCATTGGATTGCCGAAATCTTACGAATACCTCATAATCAATCTAGAAAAGGATGAAAAAAAATCTCACAACAGCAGTTGTCAAATTGAAGCTCCTAACTAATGAGAAAAGAATTTGTATAAGTGAAAACAATAACATAGAGAACCATGGAAAACAAGCCCTCCACACACGAAGTTTTGTCACAATTAGAAAAAAACTGCAACTGGAAGACCTGTGAAGAAATGTGCCAAATAACTTGCTGAAGAAGCTGAAATATTAAGGGTGGGCAGTGGAGCCATATCTCAAGGAATTGCAAAGAAGTAAAACATCAAACCAGTGCCAACACTGCACTTGATATTAAAACAAGTATTGCATTATTAGCAAATGAAGAATCAAGAACAAAAATATGGGCTTTTGACAACAGAGCACAGACCTCACCTCTGATAGAAATAAATTTTCTAGTCTTACACTCGTATTCACGAATAACTTTGACCCACGGTTGAACTGCGGTTCCAGTAGCCCCGGGTCAAGCTTTTCAACCAAGAGTTAAAAACTCATATTCACCAACTACTTACGTAAGTTGAAGAGGGAGAAAAGGTATTGTTTTACTTTCTGCCTTCGACTTGCATACTTATTTGAGAATTTGATTTTTAAAAAGAATTGTAAAATATTTTTTGATTTTGAAATTGAGTTGTTGTTGGAATTAGTAAACAAAAGTCTTTCTATTATAGAGTGTAAAGAAACGAATAAAGTGTCTTTGTCAAAAAAAAAGCAGAGGCTTTTGAAGAGATTGCCAAAGAATTTAACACCTCTTTCCATGTGGTTCGGCGTACGGTGACAAAAAATGTGCCAATGATACAATAATTTGAAAAAGGTGCTTCAAAAACCTGTGCTGAAGTTAGAAAAGAAGTCAAAAAGACGGGAGGTTGTTCAACTTCCACAAAAAATATAAATGAAATGGAAGAAATGGTCTTGCAGATAAGAGTATTAACTATGCCTCTGCGAACCCAATATGATAGCAATGTATATTTGGTTTTTCTTCCATTCAAGGTAAGCATATGTATTACTTTTTAGTGCCATTCAAAGCTTTAGCCAATTATTTAGAAACTATTTTTAAGCTTTAAATCTTTACATTTCATTTCAGACATTCAACCTACTGCAACCTAGATATTCAACCTAAGAGAATTATAATCGGATTCACCCAGTTGAAGTAAGTTATGTTGCTAATAACTATTTATTATGTGAACATTTCTTTGCAGTATATAAATTCTGTGATCTTTTCTAAAAATTCTTCATATAAATGTTTTTTATTGTGCAATACCAAACTAAACCAATATTAGACTTTGCTCCTGATGCTACTTTTATTAAAACTGAGTTGTGTATGCTCATATGTTTCTTCATTATGGGTATATTTTCATGTATTGATTTTAATTGGGGGAGGGGGGGGAATTAATTTTGGGGGAATTTTATATTTAGTGAATGCAATATTACTACTCGGTTGTCCACTTCACAATTTTCTTTGCGTTTAAATTTAATGGAAGTAGATACAAATTATGATCATACATAATTTTTATTAAACCAAATTATATGATTTTTCAAAGTGAAAATAAAAATTCATTTCTATTGCATGCATTAAAGAGGTCATGAGTGTTATATTTTAATTTTTTTATAATTAATTCCATCTTCCTTATTTCCCATTATAAATTTTATATTTCTATATTTATTCTTCAAATTTCGTACCGCATTTACAGAATTTTAAATGAAATGAGCCTGTACATGGTTGTCTTCATGTCTGAAAATTTTACAGTTTAATGTTAATTTCCTTTTCATGTCTGAAAATTTTACAGTTTAATGTTAATTTCCTGTTTTATTTTTTAATTTATCTCCTTCCAATGTTCATGTATAAATAACCAGGGTACTCGCTAAGGGTACCCCGCTCCAAGTATAGATAAATTACTTTAAATTAATAAAGACACGTTTAGTATCTAAACTTTTAAAACACTTTTTTTTCTAAATAATATACAGTGACATCTATGAAACTGGAATCGGCAAGAAAAAAGTCCAGTTCTACACAGTTTTCCAACTTGGCAAAATAATTTGATATTTTAATTGAGACCTTTTATTCTCTCCCTCTAAGACAGGTTTTTCTGTAATAATTTTTTTAGTTAAACAAACACAGTTGGCAAATGCCAAGTTTTGAGTAGGCAATTTTAACACATACACAAAATGATTGTTCATAAAGATGGGCTCTCCTGTCAATGCCGCCTTGGGTTCTTCAATACAACACCACTGGGAGTCTTCATCTGCTTCTTGCTCTTTTTCCGGAAGAGTAGACTCCACACGCATTCTGTTATTAGTTGCTGTTGTGCTAAGGTATTAGTTTGATATTAAATGCTCTTCAGAAGAAAATTATGAAAAAGATAACAAAGCATTTGTTTAAGTCTGACTTTCTCCAAGGTTTCATTAATTATTCTTTAATTTTTATGTTTCTTGAAAGATATAAACGTGCATGCTTTACAGTTCGGGTATATTGCCCTTTTGTTAAGGAAGGGACTATGACAAATTTTTTAATTCTTATTCAAAAACGCATGAATTAGACAGATTTTGTCATTCAAAAACTACGTAACTGAAAGACATTTTCCATTCTTTGATAAACACAATAGATCTTTCAGCAGATATTGTCACAGTGGATGTTTTGAACCAAATTTAAGATGTGATAGCGACAAAAAGGAGAAAAAAACAGTTTTAATAACTATTGCATGTACTCATTGTAACCGTACTGAAAATATTTATGTAAAACAATACAAGCTAAATAATTTCCAAGGCTCAAAATTTCATTCCTTTTCATCTGCTCTTGATATTATACTGTCCAAAGTTCTTAAGTAAGTAGTTAAGTTCTTTTAAAAGTAGTAATTACCATCCTTCATAAATAATAAAACACTCATTACTGTTTCATTTTTCATTAAGTGTAGAAATTAGCATTTATTCATTATAACAGAAGGCAGAACTTATTTTTATTCTTCTAAACATGTAGATTGTATAGTGAAATAACCCTTAACCGGAAACGTACATCTCTGAGATGTTTGCGTGTACATATCTGCCCTTAATATTTTCTCTCTCCAACATTCCAAACTTATTTTTATGCTCTTATATCAAAAACTTGGTCCTGTTAATGCATTACTATTAAAAATTAAATGTTTAAGTTCACTATTTGGTAAATTATTAAGTGTTCTGTTTGTGCAAGGGATTTTCACGTTTCCGGTTACGGGTTTAATACTAACAGAAATGGTTGGTTGATTGATTGGGTGGGGGGGGGGGGGGGGTTCTACCATTTTTGGAGCATGTTTCCCTTTGAAATGACAGTAGAGATTTTGCCTGTGTGTGAGAGGACATTGGAAATTTTACCTCAACAATAAACTTATAATAATAAACAGAACACAGTGGATGTTTTGCAAAGGGATAAAGATTAAATAAGTTTTTTAGAATTTTACAAGATTATACCAAGCAGAACTGATGCCACCCTGCAGAGAACAAAATGCAAATCCCTGACTACATCCTTTGCACATCCAAGATACAAACCCAGCAGGCATTGGAGATGCAGCAAAAAAAAAGGATACAATGAACAGGGTTTTAAAAGCAAACATTTCCTGGAAAACACATTTTTTGAAAATGTTAAAATATCATTTCAAGATGTATTGTCAGTTCTCTCTTTTTTTTTTTTTTTTTGTTGTTGTTCTGATAGATGGGCATCTAGTGATGAAGGGCTGCAAAGATATATCAAAGACATACCTTTTGGAGATTAAAGCGAAACTTAAAAACGTTATCTAACAAAACTGTGATTTTTTCTCTCTTTTCAGGGAAACTGCAGAAATAATCAGTTCAAACTTTTCCAATCAATTCGGTGACCAAATAAGACAATTAAAATGGCTGGTTGGTTGGTTTATTAGGGTTTTAAAGCGCCTTTTAAGTCCCTTCAGGGACATGCTGCGCCAAAACAAAGTCGAAATGAGAACAAAACTTGTAAAAAGAAATCACTAATATGAAAATAACTGTGATTAAATGATTTCAGTAATGATATGTATAAATGGATTCAATAATGATATGTAAACTTAAAAACATTTAAAAAAGTAAAAATGTCCTAGTTAAAGGACAAAGGTATTACAATTTGACACTCAAATGAATGTAACAAAGAAGTGGCAATCAGCAAAGTTTTAAAAGTTTAATTAAACTAAAATATAATTAAAAGACAAAGAAAATACTTAAAAACTGTAAAAACTCTAAAATTATGATTGTCTAAAAAACATAGCATAAAATGTTTTAATAATACTGTGTATAAAAGTTAAAATCAAGTAGGATGATATTCCTCGAAAACAATATTTTTCCCATCGGTATCCGAGTCATAACTGCAGGAGCCTATAGCCTCCTCTGCATAGTTGAGCAATTGTTTTGGATCCTTTATATTAGTGACAGCCTGGCTATGAGGGGTTTTTTTTTCTTTTTTCTTTCACAGTTTTCCACTGTGAAGAGACTTGAGCTGAAGGTTTTACTTTCTCTTTTTGTTTGAAACCTTTCTCGTTAGATTTTTTAGGTGGACCAACAGCAGGTTTCAGTGACTTGCTTTTGTCTAAAGTTGAAGCTTGCTCAGTAGATTTTTTAGGTTGAATTGGTGATTTTTGTAACCGACTGTGAACGTATTCTATTTTCACAGGTTCTGATGATGGCTTCCAAAGTTCTAATTTTGGCATAGATCTTGTACAAGCGGTAGAGTACATCACAGGTTTTTTTTTCTTTAGAGTGCTAGATAATGGTGTTTCAGGTGGACAACTTGGTAGAAAGGTGTTTGCATGCTTATGTGCCTCACGGGTGTTGATTGCTGCTTGAGTAAACTGGAGTAAGAAACTCAGACGGAAAGAGTTCTTGATTCAACAACTTTGCGAACTTCTGGGTATGAAAGTTTTTGGGTAATTTTAACTGCAAGGATTTCTTTTTCACATATCCAATTTGGACAAGAGCGAGAGTAGGCTGTATGGTCACCCTTACTATTTACACAGCATTCACAATTACTGCAAGATTTACTGTCGTGGACGACTTCTGCACAACATGCGGACAATTAAAATGGATGAAACCTTTCTGTCAAAGAGAAAATATGGGAGAGGTATACATATATGAAAAGGATAAAAAATAAAACCCTTTTAAAATTTAAATTAAAATCCTTATGTTCTTTTTCTTAACTTTAAATCCTCAGAACAACATTTGTTATGCTCATCATTAAAATCAAGGAGTAAGATAGAAATGATGACAGTTGAACAATTCTCCTTCATTTGCGATTAAAGCCATGTCCGTCACAGATCACAGAATTTTGCGGGTCTTGACCAATGTCAATAAAGAGCTAATTAACCAATTGAACTAAATGTTCCTCCCAAATTTATAACTTCACCCCCTAATGGAAAATATTACAAGATCAAATATATTAGCAAGAACAAGTGTGAAAAAGTTCAGATCTTGCCCACTTGAGAAGCCTGAACAAATTATGACCATGTAATTCCCGAAAATAATCATAAATGAGTCGTGGCACCACCAATTAAACTCCCAAAGAGGTCTTTAATATGGAACAATAAGTAAACAAGTTCAATCTACAGAGAGGTTCCTGAGTCCAATTATTATCTCCCACCTCACACATATGTATATATTCGTATATTATTTTCAAACATATTTAGCACTATATATTACACATACCTTTTTCTTTTATTATCATAAGCCTACAAATTAATTCTCTATTTGAGTTTCCAGTTTTCCCTTTTTCAGACACCTACATCATATGTGTGGAAAGTAAAATTTTATTCAATTTTTTAAATGCATTGTTGATTTTTTTTTTTTTTTGTTTTTGTTTTTGTTTAGGAAACTTTGCACAGAAAATGACCATCACAGTCATGACAACAAGCATGGGATATATTTTTGCACTGAGGGCAAGAAGAAGAGGGATCTCTGGCCACTGATGAAGAAATCTGTATATCCAGAAACTGTATTCATATGTACAGACTCAGCTAAACAGTATACAGGTATAGAAAAATTGAAGAAGTGATTCACAAAACTGTTAATGACAAAAGAGGCGAGTTTGCTTCTGCTACAAATAAAACTAATCACATAAACTCCATAGAAAACCAGAACAAGCACCTAAAGGCAAGTATAAACTGTTGGTTGGTTGATGGTTGATTAGAGTTTTATGGCACAAAGTCCTCATAGGGACATGCTGCGCCAAGAAAAAGTTAAGGAGTAAAACATAGTTAAAAATTAAATGTTACATTAAAAGATTGTCAGAGATATAAAAGTGAAAAAACAAAACAAAATGAAGAAAGCAATGTGATGATACGAGTAATTAAAAATAATGCACAATGAAAGCGACAATACACAAGGTTTTAAAAGACAAAAAATAGTTAAAACACTAGAATATTTAAATTAAAAAATTCTAAATTCTAAAATCTCTAAAGTTATGAAAATTATAATTAGTCAAAAACAAAATTAAAGCATAAAATTTTATATAATACTGCTTTAAAAACAAAGTTAGAATTCAAAATTTAAAAATGAGATAAAGTCACGTAGGATTAATAACTTCGAAAACAGTATTATTGTCGTCATTATCAGAGTCATAGCTACAAGAGTCCATAGTCTCTTCTGCATAATTGAGGAGCTGTTTGTGATCTTTTATATTACTGATTTCTGGGCTAAGACATGATTTATTGCCTTTTCTCTTCACAGTTTTCCACTGTGAAGAGATTTGAGTTGGAGCTTTCTTCCTTTCTTTTTGCGCGAAAGTTTTTTCATTTGCTTTCAGAGTTGGACAAACAATAGGTTTCACTAATTTGCTTTTATCTGTAACTGGCGTTTTTTTTGTCTAATGTTCGGTTGATATTTTTGATTTAACTGATGATGTTTGGGGAGAATTAGGTTTCTGTAATGATAGAACTGGAGATGAAGCAGCCTTAGTTTCAGTCTGATGATTAGATGACTTTTTGGATCCAACTGGAGATTTCTGTGAATGAGTAAGTTGATATACTATTGTAACTGGTTCTGAGGATGGTAGCCAACGTTCCAATAATGGGGTACCATAGCATTTACTACCAAGAGACACGTCACGGGTTTCTTTAGTTGATTGTATAATACTTGAATTATTTGGTGGAAAAGAGCAGTCGGTCTGGGTACTTATGTGCCTTACGGATTTTGATTGTTGTTTGAGTATACTGGAGTATGATGCCCCAACAGATGGGGTCCTGATTTCAACACGTTTACGAGCTTCATGGTAGGAGAGATTTTGGGTTATTTTAACAGCAAGAATTTCCTTTTCACGGATCCAATTAAGACAAGAGCGAGAATATGATGTGTGATCACCCTTGCAGTTGGCACAGCGTTCGGGTTTTTCACAAGTTTTACCATCATGCTCGACCTCAGCACAGCGTGCACAGGTAACATTGCTACGACAGGTTGTATTAGTATGGCCATAACGTTGGCATTTGAAACAGCGGATAGGAATAGGTATATAAGGTCTGACTGGACAGTTTAAATAGCCAGCTTTGATTCTAGTAGATAAAATATGGCTGTTGAAGGTGAGAATAATGTGTTTTATAGGAAGAATTTGCCCATTTCGATGGATAGTGATACGACGAACATCTATTATGTTTTGATCGCTTAAATTAGATAGAAGTTCTTCTTTAGTGGAAAATAAAAGATCTGGTTCAGATATTACACCACGGCAAGTATTCAGAGTTTGATGTGCTTTAACAGAAACAGAAAAAGTACCCATATCATTGGATGTTGGTTGGTTGGTTGGAGTTTTATGGCACAAGGTCCCTTCAGGGACATGCTGCGCCAAGAAAAAAGTAAGGTGTAAAACATGGTTAAAATTTAAAAGTTACATTGAAAGACTGTATGAGATATATAAGTTATAAACAAAGTAAACTGAAGAAAGAAATGTGATGATACATGTAATAAAAATAATGTACAATGAAAGTGACAATACACAAGGTTTAAAAATCCAAAATGTAATTAAAAGACAAAGCATATATTTAAATTTAAAATCTCTAAAAGCTCTAGGGTTATGAATAGTTAAAATTAATCCAAAAATCAAAGCATAACACAGTATAGTAATACTGCCTAAAAACAAAGTTATAATTCAAAATTTAAAAAAGTTAATAAAAAATCATGTAGGATTAAATTTTTCGAAAACAACATTTTCATCGTCATCAGAGTCATAACTGTAAGATTCCATAGCCTCTTCTGCATAGTTCAGTAACTGTTTGGTATCCTTTACATTTGTGATTGCTGGGCTCAGGCATGATTTCTTGTCTTTTCTCTTCACAGTTTTCCACTGTTAAGAGACTTGCGTTGGAGGTTTCTTCCTTTCTTTTTGCGCACAAGTTTTTTCATTAGCTTTCTGAGTTGGGCGAATTGGTTTCACCAATTTGCTTTTTACTGGAGCTGGCGTTTGTTTAGTCTTATGTTCGGTTGATATTTTTGATTGAACTGATGATGTTTGGAGAGAATTAGGTTTCTGTAATGGTATTGGAGATGAAGCAGCCTTAGTTTCAGTCTGATGATTAGATGACTTTTTGGATCCAACTGGAGATTTCTGTGACTGAGTAAGTTGATATTCTATTGTAACTGGTTCGGAGGATGGTAGCCAACGTTCCAATAATGGGGTACCATAGCATTTACTACCAAGAGACACGTCAGGGTTTCTTTAGTTGATTGTATAACACTTGAATTATTTGGTGGAAAAGAGCAGTCGGTCTGGGTACTTATGTGCCTTACGGATTTTGATTGTTGTTTGAGTATACTGGAGTATGATGCCCCAACAGATGGGGTCCTGATTTCAACAAGTTTACGAGCTTCAGGGTAGGAGATTTTTTGGGTTATTTTAACAGCAAGAATTTCCTTTTCACGGATCCAATTCGGACAAGAGCGAGAATATGATGTGTGATCACCCTTACAGTTTGCACAGCGTTCGGGTTTTTCACAAGTTTTACCATCATGTCCGACCTCTGCACAACGTGCACAGGTAACATTGCTACGACAGGTTGTATTAGTATGGCCATAACGTTGGCATTTAAAACAGCGGAGAGGATTAGGTATATAAGGCCTGACTGAACAGTTCACCTACTAGAATTAAAGCCGGTTATCTAAACTATGGGTATTGAATGTGAGAATAATGTGTTTGTAGGAAGAATTTGCCCATTTCTACGGATAGTGATACGACGAACATCTATTATATTTTGATCGCTTAAATTAGATAGAAGTTCTTCTTTTGTAGAAAATAAAAGATCTGGTTCAGATATTACACCATGGCATGTATTCAGAGTATGATGTGCTTTAACAGAAACAGAAAAAGTACTTATATTATTGGGATTTGACAAAAGTTCAGACTGCCTGGCTGAAGAAACCTCAACCAGTAAATCACCAGATGGTAAATTTTTTAGAGAATGACCATCCCCCAAGAGAGACTGGAAAGTTTTTGCTATAAGAAATGGTGAAGTTTTTTTGAAAGAACTATCAGAGAGACTATCAGTGCGTTTAATAACAAAAAAACGAGTAAATAAAGACTGTACATCTTGTTGCTCTCCACATGGGAGAGAAGTAGAAGGAACTTTAGTATTTCCATCCATATTTGAAAAAAAAAAATAGTTCAGACCCCAGTCGCACCACCCTCTACCGAGCCCAACAAGGGGATGCACATTCGTGCACCAGTGCTAGCCAGGGCCCATACGGTCACAAGACACTCCTATGCCAGTCTCCACCCTTATCGAGATGGCTAGTAAGTACTCGCTCACTTGATCCCCAGCCAGTGACAAGTCAGCTGACCAGCCGATTGATGCATACGGGACCAATATGCACCTCCCGTCTACCTGAAGCAGAGGCCAAAGCAGTGTGTTGGTTACCCTCAACTGCCAGGATCCCCCTTTCCAGTGACACGGGTCGCCACGCACGGCAAACAGGTGGGTGGTTTACAATTTTCCATGAGTCGATATACAGGATGACATCGGCTCATGCAGAATTGCCCTCACCTCCTAAGAGGGAACCACAATGAGAGTGAAACAAAGAGGAAAGAAAGGCAAGAGAAATGAGAGGAAAAAGAAAAGAGAAAGATCGCTCAGGAACCCGGGGTTGCGAAGCCCGTGAATACCTAAAGAAGGTATCCCCTGGGGGCGGCACAAGTCTCAAAAGGGTGAAAACTATCAACAAACTTCCACGTTTTTCGAACTATGGATTAAACTCGATAGCATCTCCAAACTCTAGTTCTTTCACAGTGGAACTCGGTTGTCTTAGGTAAGCCTTTAAAGCTCTGTCCAACCTACATCGCCCTTACGTCGAAAGGACACCGTCGCCCAGTGCATTCCTAACCACTGCCATACAAGTACGGCGCCCACCGATCACGGAAGCGGAATTCGGAGATGCCCTGCACTCTGGGACTCGAGATCAGCCTAAAGAGGTAGAAACGAGGCGATGAGATTAAAAAACCTCAACACCCAGAGTGTCTCACGTGAAAATAAAAAAATCCACTATTGTAAAAAAGAAAAAGTGATGTGGGTGAGAACTTAGAAACAAGGTCAATATTTTAAACATTTTTCCTTTTTTTTTTTAAACAAAAGAACAAGAACAATGTTAGTAGCACAAATAACAATTTGAACAAAATGGTCAGTAAAAAAACATGAACAAGAACAAAGGTTGGTTGGTTGGTTGGTTGTATGGGGTTTTATGGCGCAAAATCCCTTAAGGGACATGCTGCACCAGAAAAGTAGACCAAAACATCAAAAAAGTGAGAGATAGAAAAATGACAAAATAAAGGAACAATGAGAAGAGCAATCTGGATGGGGTATCCCATCCAGATGTAGTCGAACAAGTGTAGAAAAACTTTTAAATACAAAAAAACAGTAAAGTAAAAACATAAGAGTAAGTCAATAAAAAGTGCAGTCTGGAAGGGGTTCCCTTCCAGATATCACAAAGGTGTAAACAGAAACTTAATCGTTAAACCAAAAAAAAAATTAAATTTCAAAGTAAAATCCAGCATGTTTTAAAAAAGTGAATAGTGCCCTATGAGGTGTATCCCCAATAAGGTTTGTCAAGAATGGTGATGATGACTTAAAATAAATTCTATATAAGTGCCGGAGACCCGGACAGTCAGTTAAAACATGATGAATGGTCAGGTAATCAAAATAACAATGTGGACACATGGGTGCATCCTCCCGAAGTAAAAGATGTTTATGAGTGATCCTTGAATGTCCAATTCTCAGACGAGTAAGTAGAACATCTGTTTTTCTTGGATAACTCGGAGGCCAGGTCATTATTAGAGGTTTGATATGGTGCAGTTTATTATTGTTTTCTAGATCCCAACTTTCTTGCCATTTATTCTGAATAAAAATATTTATAAGTAGTTTAACGTCTGAGAAAGGAACATCATGGTGTAACGGATTAAGAGCACGTTTTACCACCTCATCTGCTTTCTCATTGCCAGGAATACCCATGTGTCCAGGTACCCAGCAGAATAAAATATTATGACCACGCCTTGTCAATTTGTTATAAAAATCTAGGATGGATGAGACAAGAGGATGCTTGTTAAAAGATTTAATTGCGTCAATAGAACTATTTGAGTCTGTATATATAATGAAGGATGAGCTATGATGATGAGATATGTGCACCATGGCTCTCTCTATTGCAATCAGTTCAGATGTAAAGACAGAGATAGAAGGATGAAGACGATAGCTTAATGAAGTGTTGTCACAAAATACACCACAACCAACAGTATTACCACTCTTAGATCCATCTGTATAAATGTCAGTATAGCCACTAAAATTTGCTCGGTGTGCGGCAAATAACTGTTGGAAAACTACAGGGGCCAAGTTGTTTTTATCATATCCTTTAAAGGGATGGAGCGATGTAATATCAGGAGGGTTCCAAGGAGGGAGTACATGCAATGGACATGGAATTACCCGGATATTACTAAGTGGGCTATTATCAGTAATTTTTCTAATCCTGACACCAAGAGATGGGATGCAAGATGGTCGATGCTGATAAAGAATATCATTGTCGGTGTTTAAAATGTATGTATGAAGAGGATGGCCAGGATGTGAAAGGAGACGGTAATACAGTTCTAAAGAAAGCTTTTCACGAATGTGGTGTAATGCTGGTTCATTGCAGTCAACATAAAGACTTAATTCTGGAGAGGTACGAAATGCACCAGAGCAAACACGGAGTGCGCTATGGTGCACTGTGTCAAGTTTTTTACGAACAGAATTACGTGCAGAACCATAGACCTGGCAGGCATAATCAATTTTGGAGCGGATTATAGAGCGATAAATTTTCAAGAGAGAACCACGGTCTGCTCCCCAAGAAGTGTTTGAAAGCACCTTAATTAAATTAAGTGATTGCTCGCACTTTTTACGTAACTGCAGAACATGCGGGAAGAAAGTGAGTTTTTTATCAAAATATAGGCCGAGAAAGCGAATGCAATCAGTAACAGCAATTTGAGATGCTCCAATATAAATTTCAGGATCTGGATGCAGATCCCTACGTCTACAGAAATGCACACAAGAAGTTTTGTCTTGGGAAATAATAAAACCATTTTTATTTGTCCATTGAATAATACGGTTGATAGCAATTTGTAATTATCTCTCAATAAAACACATATCTTGTCCTTTACATAAAATTTTAAAATCGTCAACTAGTGTACCCTGCACACAAGGGGGCAATTGTTGCAGTATATCATTTATCTTGATTGCAAAGAGGGTGACACTCAGAACACTGCCCTGTGGTACACCCTCTTCTTGTACATAAAAACTGAAGAGAATCCCCCCAATTCGAACTTGAAAAATTCGAATGGCGAGAAAGTTCTTAATAAAAATCGGGAGGTTCCCACGAAAGTCCAGGTTAAAAAGGTCGCGAAGGATACCATACCTCCATGTCTTGTCATAGGCTTTCATCATGTCGAAAAAAACAGTGACCAGATGGTTGCGTTTTAAAAAAGCAGTCCGTATATGGGTTTCTAAAAGAATGAGGTTATCGATAGTGGACCTACCACGCCGAAATCCGCTTTGGAAGGCTGCAAGGCAATTATTTGATTCAAGAACATGCACCAGGCGACAATTAACCATTTTTTCTAAAAGTTTGCAGAGGTTGCTAGAGAGTGCGATAGGCCTGTAATTGTGTGGGTCACTGGAGTCTTTCCCTGGCTTAGGAAAAGGAATGATAATGGCTTTAGACCAGGCATTAGGGAAAGTTTGTTCAATCCAGATTCTATTGAAAAAAATAAGTAAGTTATTGAGAGAGGTGGAAGAAAGATGTTTTAGCATGGTATATGTGATGCCATCATGTCCTGGGGCAGATAACCGGCTCTTTTGCAAGCAACTTAAGAGTTCTGGAATAGTAAATGGGAGATTGTAATCATGAGAATGGCGAGAGTTAAAATTGATGCTGGTATTTTCCGTTTGTCTTTTGTATGATAAAAAAGGTTCTGGGTAAGAGTCAGAGCTAGAATTGGAAGCGAGGGTACTAGCTATTGTCTCAGCTATATTTTTGGGAGACGCTATTGTTTGGCCATTGTGTTTTAAGATTGAGATATGATTTTCAGAATATAACCCCATACAATTTTTTACTTTTTTCCATAGAACTTTACTTGAGGTGTTACTGTTTATATTGGAGACGTATTGCATCCAGGATTCACGTTGGCTTTTACGCCGCACTCTTCTAGCATCAGCCTTTGCTTTTTTGTACATAATATAATTAGTATTATTGGGATACCTCCGGAAGATACCCCAAGCCTTCTGTTGATTTTTTTTTGCCTTTTTGCAGTCATCATTCCACCATGGTTTCCTGTGCTTTGGGGTAGAAAGTGATTTTGGAATGCTAATATCTGCAGCATTGATAATACATTGGGTGATATTATCAAGCGCATCGTCGATATCACCTTCTATCATTTCACTTGTAATTTTTGCAAGGTCTGTGAAAGTTCGCCAATTGGCTCTGTCATAGACGTAGCGTTTAAAGCAATTATTAGAATCCGTGTGGGGAGTTGTCTGCGAGATAAAAGTGGGAAAGTGGTCACTGCCGTACAGGTCATTAGAGACCCAGAATGTCCAATACGGATATATAGATGGGGAGCAAATAGTGAGATCTATGGAATGAAAGGTGCGAGTCGGTTCATGAAAATATGTGTGATCACCATTATTGAGTAGGCATAAGCCATTGTCGGAAATTAATTTTTCTATTATGTCACCACGTTGATTAGAGTCAGAATTCCCCCAAAGTTGGCTATGAGCATTAAAATCCCCAATGATGATGAAAGGAGTGGGGAGTTGGAGAACTAGATCCTGAAGTAGTGCTGACTGAATAATTTGATGGGGTGGCAAATAAATAGAACAGATTGTAATGAGACGTTTTACATGAACACGGACTGCAACAGCTTGTAAGTTTGTGTTTAGTAAAACATGAGAGTGAGGTAAACTGCGAGAGATGAAAAGAGCCACTCCACCAGTAGCTCTTTCATTGCCTGTAAAATCTTTTCTGTAGGTAGCATAGTTGCGTAATTTCGCTTTGTCGGTAGGTTTTAGATGGGTTTCCTGCAGAGCTAAACATAAAGGCTGATGGTCGGATAGAATATTACGGATTTCGTCAAGTTTATTGTGATAGCCACGGCAGTTCCATGAGATAATATTAGACATGATTAAATTGTTTTTTTTTTTTAAGAAGTTTATCTGCGGTATTTTATTCGGAGGTAGTGGACATACTATCTCCCTCGTTAAATTCTTCACCCGGTTCTGGGTGAAGAGCTAAAGCATCATCGTCTTCCATTTTATCATTCTGTATTGATTGGGTTTTATTTTTGGATGTTTTACTCTTTTTCCTATTGGCTGTATTTTCAGATGAACTAGTGGCTTTAATTGTTGGTAGGTTAAATTTTTCTGCATCAGATTTACGGTTTGGTTTCACAAATGGTGTTTTAGTTGTATTTTGAGAGCCTCTATTATGGAGTGGAGGTTTCGAAATAAAAGATTGTGACAATTTTGAAGAAGCATTTGTAGATGATTTAGGAGGAACAGAGTTTTGTGAATTAGGAGGAGCAGATTGCGTTGATCTATTTGTCTTACCTGAATTATTAGACAGGTTGTTTTCTTTTTGATTAGGTTGGCAATTAGGTTTAGTTGGGAGTTCAGTTTGAGTTGCCATAGATTTATAAGTTTTATGGACGGTTTTAGATAAGATAGCAGCATATGATACACCAACTTTAGGCGTTCTGGATTCGTCTATCTTCCTGGCTTCAGGGTATGATATATTTTGTCTTGTGCGTATTGTCTGTATTTCTTTTTCTATTTTCCACATTTCACACGATTTAGCATAGGATGGATGATCTTGCAGTTGACGCAACAAGGTGGAGCATTGCATTGCCCACTTTCGTGGCCAACTGTACTGCACCGACCACAGGTTTCTTTACCTCGGCATGATGTTTTTGAGTGCCCAAAGCGTTGACAGTTAAAGCAACGCAGTGGGTTTGGGATGTACGGTCTGACAGAGCATGATAAATATCCAGCTTTTATATATTTGGGCAAGGTGGGAGTATTAAACGTCAGTATAATATGCTTGGTAGGTATTTGTACTTGGTTAGCTGGAATTTGTTCATCTTTGCGGTTGATTTTTATTCGTCTAGCTCCTATGACATTTTGTTCCCTTAAGTTTTCCACTATTTCATCTTCGGTTACATGAAAGAGGTCATATTCTGATATCACTCCGCGAGATGAGTTTAAGGTTCTATGTGGTGATATGATGACAGCAATGTTTGCAAAGTGAGTACATTTTTTTAAGTTTAATGCCTGTTGGTTAGTGCTTACTTCAATTAGCAGTTCACCTGTACGGAGTTTTTTTATTGTTTTGGGTTCGCCAACCAGTCCTTGGATAGATGTATTAATCAGAAAGGGCGATGTTTTATCGAAACTCCCTTCTTGGCGTTTGACAACAAAGAACCTTTCTTCAGTATTACTTTCATGAGAGTTGGGATTTTTAGATTCCGTTGTGGAAACATAATCCTCGACTCTCTCACTCCATGATAATTTATTGCCTTGATTGACAGTAGCATTTGAGCTAGAGCTTGATGCATCAAAATTCTCTTTATTAGCTTGTGGGGCCTCCACATCGCTTGTCTTATGTTCGGATATTGTAGCCATATTTGAGAGATAATGTTTAAAACGCCAGGCATCGGGCCTGGTCACCGACCCTTCTTCTTACCGTTACTTTAGGCGCAGGTCTCAAAAGGGTGAAAACTATCAACAAACTTCCACGTTTTTCGAACATTGGATTAAACTCGATAACATTTCTTAATCTCTAGTTCTTTCACTTTGGAATCAGGAAGCCAGTAGGTAAGCCTTTACAGCTCTGTCCAACCTACAGCCCCTTTCGCCGAAAGGCACCAGTCTCCCGGTGTTGGTCCTAACAGCCACCATACAAGTATGGCGTCCTCCGATCACGGAACCGAATTTCGGAAATGCCCTGCACTCTGGGACTCGAGATCAGCCTAAAAAGGTAGAAACGAGGCGATGAGATTAAAAACCTCAACACCCAGAGTGTCTCACGTGAAAATAAAAAAAAACCCCACTATTGTAGAAAAAAAAAAAGAAAAAGTAATGTGAGAGAAAACTTAGAAACAAGGTGTATTTTTTGTCTTATTTTAAAACCTTTATAATTTTTTTCCAAAAGAACGAGAACAACGTTAGTAGAACAAAGAACAGTTTCAAGAAAACAGTAACAAAATCGAACAAGAACAAAGAGGGATAACAAACTGAAAAGAGAAGACTAAAAAGTGTGAAACAAAGAAAAAGGATAGACAACCAAAAAGAGAAGAAGACAGGAAAGGAGAAAGATCGCTCGGGAACCCGGGGTCGCGAAACCCGTAAATACCTAAAGAAGGTATTCCCCTGGGGGTTATGGAGTGACAGAGAGGTAGGGTGCATGTCCCTGACTCTGCACAATACTTAGATTATCAATTTAAATATCTTTAAAATGGAATAACATCATTATAATATGCAGCAAACGATTTTTTCCAATAGTTGATATGTAATGAAATTTATTTGAGTGTCCCTTGTAAGGCACAATGCACTCAGAAAATGTGCTGATGCTGTTTTGTACAAATCATTTTAGATAAATATCAATGTGTAACATACTAAACATATTTTCTATTTCCTTTGAGAAACTGAAATTTCTCATGTATTAACATTTTTTAATCATACAGCAGTTAAATCATGCACAGTTAAAAATTTCCCTTCAGAAATTTCCATCAATAAACAAAAATGTATTCGAGATCTTTTGTGTAGCACTGTATTTGTTCTTTACAATTTATCCACACCAAGTAATGTGCAAAAAGAAATAAATTAAAAATGTATTCATCAATTTAAAAAGTATTTCCAGCAATTATAGCTCATACACAGTATTGGTGGCGAATATTTCTGTGTGTCCCCTGCAAATAAATGATAAACACTATATAGACAATATTCTACAGTATGCATCTTGTAGTGCACCTCAGTGATGTAGTATATAAATTTCAATATGTTTCAAATTGTGTAACACATTAAAATACATTGCAAAAGATTTTATCCCACCGACCACAATGTAACAGAATTCTTTTGAATGTTCTTTTAAACGAACTATAAATTTTACTCACTTCATTTTTAATACCAAACATGCTATGGCAAATCCCAATAAAATATATCAATTGCATTACAATCCAAGTATATTTACGCGAATTAAAGGATGGATTGACAGACAAACCATATTCATAGCTTCTCAATTATGTTGGAAAGCAACTTGTTGGACAGAAATATCCAATACGACACAGATTTTATTATTTTCTTTTATTTAAATTTTAATTTAAAGTAATCTATATATTTTGGGAAAATATATCATCAGAAATTTTCCTTTTAAGAACTATTATTTTTTTTTCTAATAATATTTATATCTCAGGTAATTCTTTAAGTATTTACAAATTGGTATCTATTTGCTGCTTTTTAAGAGTCCTTTTTCAGTATCAGATTTATTTTTCTCTCAAATTAACTAATCCTTTTTTTAAAATGTTTATTTAAATATTATTCTTATGAATCAGTCGGCACCACTCAAAATAGCAATTCCAGCAATTTCTAGAGTGTTCAAGGACAACCTTCAGAGGGTGCACGTACACGGCGAATGTCCTGTGACGTGATCTCCGACACAAGTACAGGGACCAATCGCTCCACAAGTAAGGGGAAAAATGAAGGCACCCCCACAGAAGCAGGGAAGATATTCTCCTCTGGGCAGCACTTGGAAAATAAAAATCGGTCGAGTGATTAAGTGAGCACAAAAAATGATCTCCCGCCCGGGAGAGGGGTTTGGAGAGTAAAAAAAACTATTTTTAAGTGTTTTTCTTAAGATGTGGGCTCAGGCCTCATAAAAATAGACCCCCTAAAAAAGGGCCGTTCTACAAAAATTTACACAAAATGCCTCGATGTTCAAGAATTCACCGACATAGCTATAGGTGCATGATGCCGCAATGACATTTCTTTATGCTGGCTTATTTAAATTTTTTTTCTTAAATTTTTTATCTTTTTTTCTTAATATCTTTTCTTTTCTTTCTTCTTTCCAAAATTTTTTTTTTATATTTTAGTAATTAAAAGATATCTAGTAAACTTAATAATAAATAATTAATTAAAGATATACAGATCTAAAGGAATAATAATAAAAAAATAATTTAACCGTAAGAGTAAAATTCCGTTAGGATAAATAGACTCTCACCTCCTTGTTTTAAAATAATGACATATAGTTTTAAAAAAAAGGAAAGATTCAATCAACTAATTAATATATGTAATATTAAAATTTTGAAATATGTGAAACTCGTAAAAAAAAATTGTCATTCTAAGCTGAATAAATGCAAATTTATATACAATTATAACTTTCTCTTTTTTTCTTGTAGTCTATAACAATTATTCATTATAATGTAATTCATTTTATACGCAAACTTTTTTTTCAGGACAGCGCGTATGTATATTTTATTTTGCTGCTAAAATAATATGAAATTAGTAATCTAAGACTTTTATCCTCCTCTTATTCTTCTCTATAATCTATATGTAAAAGTAAATAATTTTCTTTGTTTATTTAAAACCTCATTTGTTCCTAATTATTAAAGTAATCTGCGGTGACATATATAGGATCAACGATAAAAAAAAAAACTCGAACCGAAGCTTGCTCTATTAATGCCGTTTTTCGTAACACGATGGCGAACAATTAAGCTTTTTTATTCGTACCCACTATTCTACACCCTTAAATACTTTAAAGCATTGATTGGAAATACCATGTTTTTTTTCCACTACATTATGGTTTTTTTTTCACAACGGTAACAGATTAATATTTTATGTAAGTCTGGAATAATGTCTTTACTAATTTTAATTTATATTAAATCTCATACAGGCAACTTTATAATTATTTTTTATTTTATCGTTACAGGTATTTGGCACCTAGGAAAACGTAAAAAACTTATGCTCCTGAAAGTAAATATTTTTAGATGGGACATTTAAAATAGTTCCTGCACAAGCAATTATACAAAATTTATGGAAAATATTAGGGTTAAGTTTTTCCTTTTGTATATTTTTTAATGGAAAACAAAAAAATGACCAGCTATAAACTTTCCAGAATAATGCAAATTTCTGAACAAAATAATTCTGTTTTTAGCCCTAAAATGGCTATGATGGGTTTTGAAATATCAGTCATGAAGGCAATCCAAGAAACATTTGACAGGCACAAAAGTAAGAGGATGTTTGTTCCATTACACGCAGTCTATTATGAGAAAGGTGAATATCTTCTGTTTATATACAATTCTCCCTCCCTCAATGAATTTTATATTTCAGTACTGATTTCGCCTCTGCTTCAGGTAGACGGGAGGTGCATATTAGTCCCACATGCATCAATCAACTGGTCAGATGACTTGTCACTGGCTAGAGATCAAGTGAGTGGGCACTTACTAGCCATCTCGTTAAGGGTGGAAACTGGCATAGGAGTGTCATGTGACCATATAGGCCCTGGTTAGCACTTTTGCACGAATGTGCATCCCCTTGTTGGGCTCGGTAGTAGGTGGTGCAGCTAGGGTCTGAATTGCTATTTTTTTCAAATATGGATGGAAATACTTCAATTCCTTCTATTTCTCTTTCTTGTGGAGAGCAACAAACTGTACAGAGTATGGACAATTTAATTTATTCACTCGCTTTTTTGTCATCAAACGCACTGACAGTCAGTCTGGTAGCTCTTTTCAAAGTTCCTCACCTTTTCTTAACTGAAAACCATTTTAATCTATCTTTGAGGATGTTCATTCAATCAAAAAATTGCAGTCTGGGGGATTTGCCCCTTAAGATTTCATCAGCCAGCCAGTCACAATTCCTGTAAATTGCACAACAATAGGTTCCTTTTCTGTTTCTATTCCGGCATATTAAACTTTAAATACAACAATCTACATTAAATACACAATCTCATGAATTTTATAATGCATATGTCCCGAGATAGAGATTTATCTGAAAGTTATCTTTCAAAACTAAAAGAACTTTTCTGAAAAAGACATAATGCTGCATCAGCTTTACAAATGTTAAAGACTGAAATTTTGTTCGAACATTGGGACAAATATTATGAAATTAATGCTGATGGATATTATGCACCTTAATATTCTAAGATGCATAAATTGTTCGAATAAGAATTCATTTCAAAAAATGTGCCCTTCATCTATGGAAATTTTGAATTCTTAAAAAAATATTTGGATTTATAAATACATCCATCTCAGAAGATAGTGCGAAATTTTGCAAGACATTAGACAATGAATATTATTTTGTTATTATATGCTCACCAATTATGCAAACTGTGCATAATATGGTACCACAGACCAGCAAATAAATGTTGGTCGAAGCTTTCGGGAGGGATGGATAAACAATGGCATCGCGTTTATGTTTTTGTTAATCAGCAGCTGTGGTGCTTGCTGTTGGGGATTATTATCTCAGACAGTGAAAAACAATGTTTTTCACAAGGCACTCGGACAGTCAAGAGCTTTCCTGCACGTTCTTCTTACAGCAAAAAAGAACCATCAATATTTTTAACAGACAATGATTTAAAAGAACGAGGACCATTAAAAGAACACTTTCCAAGTTCCACATTGCTATTGTGTCAATTTCATTTTTTGAAAGCTTTGTGATAACATAAAATTGACTCATCTCATGGGCAAGAGATGTAGGAGGAACTTGGGATAATTGACTCAAGGCCTTTTTCTCAGAATTGGGACAGTTTTGTAAGTTGGAAGTGGCAACACTTTCTTTCAGTTAGCTGACCACATGTTGAAAATAATAACTGAATCATTCGATAAGTTTTTAAACTATCTGACAAAATATTTTTTCATGCTCTAAAAGTAATTTTTATCTTCTGTAAACTCTGATCTTATATTTTTTTCTATTTAAACCAAAGACTTTTTTAATTGGTCATTTGTTTTGTACATGTTTTTAGCTAAAGTAATATGTATAATAATATTAATCTTCTCATTAGCAAACGGCTTAATTTTAGAGTTATGTAGTAAATGTGCACCTAGGGATACTTGACCCAAGATTGGATTTGTACTATTCAAATGTATTTAGCATGTTTTATTTATGGTTGGTTGTATGGGGTTTTATGGCGCAAAGTCCCTATAGGGACATCTGCGCCAAGACAAAGTCAAAATGGAAAAACCCAAACACCCAAACATGGAACAACCCAAAAATTTGAGTAAGAAAAGAATAACAAAAAATGCGAAATATAGAAAAATTAATGAAAACAGTAAGATGTATAATTAAAATCATTTAAAAGATTCAAATGTTCATAGTTAAAATGCAAGCGTATTATAATTAAAAACTGCTGAGTTATAAAGTAATAACTGTTAAAAAATACAAAGTTTAAAATGATGTACAAATACTACATAAACACAAGTTTTAAAAACACATGAGTAAAAAACAATGTAAAATCAATTAGGTAAAAATTCCTCGAAAACTGTATTTTCTTCGTCAGCACTTGACTCATACGACTCTGAGACCATTTTTTCATCCACATATTTCTGTTGCTGCTTCGAATCCTTTAAGTTAGAGACAGATGGATTTAGCCAGTTCTTGTTCTTTTTCTTCACAGTGTTCCACTGTAAAGAGCCCGCAATTGTTTTTCTCTCTTTCTGAAGGCAAGTTTTTTTGCTTGGTTTCACTGTTTGATTAGTATCAGGTTTCTGTGATGTTTTTCTTAGATTTAACAACCTTAGTATCAGTCTGGAGTTCGGATGACTTTTTGTATTGAACTGGGTCGGATGACTTTTTGGATTGACTTGGAGATTTTTGAGACTGATTCATTTGGTATACTATTTTAACTGGTTCTGAGGAAGGTTGCCAGCGTTCCAAGAGTGGGGTTGCATAGCATTTACTACCACAACTAACATCACGGGTTTCTCTAATTGAAGTGGTTGTTTATTGTACTTTAGCTGAGTTACTTGGTGGAAAGGAGGTGTCGGTCTGGGTGCTTATGTGTCTTACAGAATTTTGTGGTTTCTTGAGTAGACTAGAGTAGGAGACTCCGACTGACGGAGTCCTGGATTCAACAACTTTGCGGGCTTCAGGGTAGGAGAGATTATGAGTTACTTAAACAGCAAGGATTTCCTTCTCACGTATCCAGTTTGGACAGGAGCGGGAATATGCTGTATGATCACCCTTGCAGTTTATGCAGCGTTCAGAGTTTTGACATTAATTACCGTCGTGGCCAACTTCTGTGCAGCATGCACAGGTAACGGAACCTCGACAGGTAGTTGTGGTGTAACCATAACGCTGGCATATAAGCAATGGAGGGGATTAGGAATGTAAGGATGGACAGGACAGTTCAGGTAAGCAGCTTTAATTCTCGATGGTAAATTAGGGCTATTAAAAGTCAAAATGATGTGCTTCATAGGAAGCACCTGCCCATTCCGACGGATGGTTATACGACGTACATCTATGATTACTTGGTCTTTTAAAATTTGTAAAAGTTAGTCTTTAGTAGAGAATAAAAGATCTGGCTCGGATATTACACCACGGCTTGTATTTAGAGTTTTATGTACTTGAACAGAAACTGAGAAAGAGCCTATTGTAGAGCAATTTGAGAGAAGATGTGATTGTTTGGCTGAAGAAACCTCAACAAGCAAATCACCAGATTGTAATTTTTGAGAGAATGACCATCCCCCAAGACAGACTGGAATGTTTTTGCAATGAGAAATGGTGAAGTGTTTTTGAAAGAGCTATCAGAGAGACTATCAGTACGTTTAATGACAAAAAAACGAGTGTATGGGGAATTCGGTGCAATTTGTTGCTCTCCACATGGGAGAGAAATGGAAGTAAGTGAATTATTTCCATCCATATTAGAAAAAAAAAATAAGAATTCAGACCCCGGCCGCACCACCCACTACCGAGCCCAACAAGGGGATGCACAGTCATGCACCAGTGCTAACCAGGGCCTATACGGTCACAAGACACTCCTATGCCAGTCTCCACCCTTAACGAGATGGCTAGTAAGTACTCGCTCGCTTGATCGCCAGCCAGTGACAAGTCAGCTGACCAGCCGATTGATGCATACGGGACTAATATGCACCTCCCGTCTACCTGAAGCAGAGGCCAAAGCAGTGTGTTGGTTTCCCTCAACTGCCAGGATCCCCCTTTCCAGGGACATGGGTCGCCACGCACGGCACACACGTGGGTGGTTTACAATTCCCCATGAGTTGACATACAGAATGATATCGGCTCATACAGAATTGCCCTCACCTCCAAAGAGGAAACCACAACGAGAGTGAAACAAAGAGGAAAGAAAGATAAGAGAAATAAAAGGAAAAGAGAGAGTATGATTCAGGAACCCGGGGTTGTGAAGCCCGTGAATACCTAAAGAAGGTATCCCCCTGGGGGGGTTTTATTTATGAATTAAAAATATTATAATGTTAAATGTTATAAACATATAAATATAAGTAAATAATATAAGCTCATATAAGTAAATGACTGAGTTGTTGTCAAATATTGCGGGAAACAATACAAGAAGATTTGTTGGAAAGGTTCTTGAAATCAATTCTGACAGGCTTACTATTCAGTTTGGAAGAAGAATGGATGGTACTCGATTTAAATGTCTTGAAATCAATGATTATCATAAGTTGATCCCGACCCAATAGAAGCTATTCTTCATCCACCTGAGTTTTTGACACAAATGATAGAATTACAAGTTTTGTGTTTAAAATATGCCTTTACATTTGGAATTGAATAAATTGTTGTTTTCTTATTCTGAACTTGTCTGAAAGTCCATTCTGTGCCCAAACTGCTAATATTTTGAGCTTTCTGCAATAAAAATTAAAATTGGGTATATTAATGTTAGGCCTATACACTAAAAATTAAAAGTATTAATTTTATTCTACAAAAATATAAAATTAAACAAAAACATAATTTGAAGAACAAATTAAAAAAAAAAAAAAAAAATTTATTTCCTACATTGTTTAAGCCCAAGAAGGGACAGATATTAAGTTATTTCATTCAATTAGTTCTACATTTAATGTTAAATTTTTGTAACAAATTAGTTAAGCCAATTGAAGATTAAAAAATAAAAAAATTCATACAATATGATACTTAAAACACCCTAAAAATTAAATAAATTCCGTTCAAATGAAATCGAAATAAATCTCAGACTTCTTCCATTTTTAATTGAAAATATTTGTATTACAGATATTGTATTATTGTATTATGTTTATGACAATTGTGCATAAAATGATAAGATGCATGCAAAATACAAAACTTAAAAAAAAAGTCTAAGATTTATTTCGATTTCATTTGAACAGAATCTAATTTTTTAGGGTGTTTAAGTATCATATTGTATCAATTTTATTTTTATTTTTTAATCTTCAATTGGCTTACTAATTTGTTACAAAAATTTAACATTAAATGTAGAACTAATTGAATGAAATAAATTAATATCTGTGTCTTCTCGGGCTTAAACAATGTAGGAAATAAATTTTGTTTTTTTAATTTGTTCTTCAAATTATGTTTTTGTTTAATATGTCAAGTTTTTTAATAACTACTGCACTCAATCGAACGCATTTCAAAAGTTAATGGAGAGTATCATCATCAGGCTTTGATGTATGCGGTATTGCATCACAATGTGGGATGCAGTTTACCAGTGTGTAATTCAAAATGTTTCACCACTGTAGTAATGCAGGTTACGGTACTTTGGACAAAAACTTCTAATCTGAACGTAAAAAATCTATAATCAAAACATAAAAAATTCACTTCACTTAAATGTAGATACCCTATCTACTCAGGAACGCTATGAATGTAAATGTAAATTGTGTTGAATCCTTATTGCTAATATTTAACCATATTATAGCTGTGATACAATAAAAAATAAAAGTTTTATTTAAATTTTTAAACCTTATTCTCTCCCAAGGGGTGATGTAAACAGATCAGAAAATTATTACCTAAGTTTAACTTGGGGTATAAATAGGAAAAATCACCTCAACTTAAATTTTAAAATGTATTTTTTTTTTTTTTTATTATTTAATTCCCCACAAAGGTTGCTACCTGCGTAAAAATAGCTATCCATTAGAAACTATTTACTAAAATATAAACTTGACTAAAGCAAAAACTTATTCTGAAAATATCCTTTTTATTTCCACTATGACACCATATTCACCTTTTTAATTTATAAAAAAAAATCTAGCTCAATTTAATATTTCACGTGAAAATCTTTCAACTAAAAAGAAATAAATTTTTATTACTGCTTTTGAAATTTTTGCAACAATGAAGTAAAAATGTCCGTTGATTTTCAATGAAAAAAGCGAAAATTGGAAATATTAAGTAAAATATTTGAATAATGTAAAAAACAATTGGCCTATGTTTCTCTCTGGGTTATAATTCACCCATATGTAAAGGCATTTTACCATTCGTTTTGACCCTGATGTCAGGCAAACGTTTTTACACTTTAAATTTATAATATCATTAGAATTGGTAAAAAGAATAAAAAATGAGTGGCATCAGGGACAAAAAGGTGGGAAGAAAAAATGAAAAAGTTACGATCTCCATAGGCTTTTCCATGTTAAATTAACATTGAGAAGTGACACTGGAAATAAATAAGTATTGCGCTGCCACGCAATACTTAAATTATTAACCTTAATATTAATTTTGTTCTTATGTAAAAATATTTTGTTTATTATTTTTAATCATACTCCCGAATCTATGACTTAGGTCAAGTATCCCTATAGATTGGGATACTTGACCCAAATTGAAAGTTTTGAATATTCATATTTTTTTACCTTTTATAATTAATACTTCGGAATAATAATAATAAATATTGTGTAATACTTCATTAAATATATATAGACTGCATTTGCACACCCATAAATAACGTAAAAAAATAATTAACAATCCAAAACTAACAATTGGTCAAGTATCCCTAGTTTCCCCTATAATAATGTCGCAGATGCCTTGTTTGCAAAATCTAAAAAAAAATGCAGAAACAAGTTACCATAAATTATTGTCATCAGAATTTATGTATGAAAATTTTTTGTTACATTATTTACATTTATGTGACTACATGCAAAATGGCTAAGTTTCTTTCATTCAAAATTTGCTGCTATATGGGAGAATACAACAAACTATGTGGAAGTTGTCTTTCGTATTTTAAAAGATTGCATATTTGATAGGATTATGGCATTTGACACATTTGTTGATTAATAATTAACGAGATATGAAATATGCGTTGAAAAAAAAACAACGATTTTAGCAATGGAAGATATCCTAAAGCCACTTTGAAGCAATTTTTCCTTCAATCAAATTCTTCAATTTATTCCATCAAAAGGAATTTGGTTGGTTGATTGAAGTTTAATGTCAAAACCAAAAGTCACTGTTGTACCCAGTGTTTGTCCTATGATATTGTTTACTTCTGACATCTGTTAAAACATTCTTTGATTTTGTGTTCAAACTTAGCGTCACTTGAAACCAGGTTATTTTGCATAAAAGTGTACTAAAGAATTTAGGTTTGTTTAAAATACTCTAGGAATTTATAAAAACTAGATCTGGATCAAAAATTTCATATATATTCATGAGTTCAATATTCAGTGTGCAATAAACATACAGCAAAAAAAAATAATTACAAAATCATATATAGGAATCAAGGTTACCAAAGGCGTTTCATTACTGACAATTACTATGCATTCAAAAGAAAAAAATGTCATTTGTGGCAATCGGATTTGGGCAGTATCGAAAATACATGTATTTGAAATACATTTTCAAAATACATTTGTATTCTGTACTGATAAAATCAAAATATTTTTGTAATGTATTTTTTACTGCTTTTGCCAAGTACAGTCAAGGATCTATAATCCGCACACCCATAATCCGCAATTTTCTATAATTCGCATTGCTTAATGAATGCAAACAATTAAACAAATTTACAAATTCTTGATCCAAAAATGATTTTTTAAAAGAAATATCTGAAATTTTTAAATATAAAAGTGAATATAATCAATTTTTTAAAACAAGAATTTGAAAAATGCATTTTTTGAGATAGCATATTAAATTAATTATTATATTTCACATTTTTCTTTTCAAGTACACTGAATATGGAATTAAAATAGTGTCCAGAAAAATTAATTATTATATTTCATATTTTTCTTTTCATGTTATACTGAATATTGAATTAAAATAATGTCCAGAAATAAGAAAATGAGATGTAATCCATAATACTCCATAATCTGCAATATTCCATAATCTGCACAACCTTTGGTCCCAACTTGTGCGGATTAAAGAACTTTGCCTGTATTTCGTATTTTCAAAATACTCAAAATACATTTTTTCAGATTTCAAATTGTCATGTTTAAACCACAGAGAACATCTGAAATTCGCAAAAAAGAAATATGTGTGTCTGTTTTGTCTAGTTTTCAAATTCTTTTTGGAAGTTAATATAAACACACTTATCGACTATTGGAAGGAGAATGATTACAAAGATAACTTTTATATATCGTACTATTGCTACGAGAATTTAATAAAAAAAAAAACATTGCAGTATGATAGACAGGAAGGATCTTTCAGAGTTGGATGAGGTGCATTGCCATATTACCCACAGAGGCACATACCTATTATTAACCACATATATAAAAAGCTCAATTTTTTTTAGTCCCTAGTAGTAGTTTTAATTTTAAATACCTTAAAAGATGAAATTTATGACTCTGAAAATTTTTAATTACAATTATTCCCAATTTTTATGAATATTTGCTTTAGTGCTTTTTTTATTTTTACCAATTACGAGTACTTTCTTCTCACATTTTCTGCTGCATCCTGAAAGTTAAGATTTTCATAAATCTAAATCATTTCGTATTTCATTGTTCTGGCATTGTTTCACTGTTCATTAGTTCTGGTGATGAAACGACATCTTTCCCTGATTCCTGCTATGAACAGACATCTGCTCAAGAATATTGGAATACTTTTTTTCAAGATATTAGTTTTCAAACTTCAGGACCATCGAGAAACATGACGTTTTCACATTCTACTCTTCAAAATCATAACATTTTTTGAGTTAGTGAGAGCAGCAACACACCTATCGATAACATTAAAAGTGGAAAGTCGAGAAATTTGAATGTGTTTCATAAAGAACTAAGTGACAGCATCTATTTAAGTTTAAAGTGGAACAACTAACAATATTTTGTGCGTATTCGTGAATTTAAACATTATTTATTCACAAATGAAGTAATTGCATCTAAAAATGGTGTTTATATGGATATTCAAAGCTGGTATGAATTTCAATGTAAAATAACTGCATTTAATACAAGATACAAAAAGGCGTATCATTTGTTGCCTATAACATGATTCTTGTGTTAAATCAAAATTCTATGATGCAAATTAAAAATTTGAAAAATTATTTGCAGATTACCCTGAACGAACACCAACTCAAAAAATTAAAAGAAAGCATCTTCAACTTAATGCACTTTTGAAACATATGTTTTCAAAACAAATACCCTTTCTTTTAAAACAGAAATGTGCTGTGAGAAAACTCTCTGAGGAAAAGGAACTGTTTCTTCAATCTAAATTTATAACATGTATAGAAAACGATATGTTAACAATTATTAACTGATTGTATGAATGTATGGGATGTGTTTTTCAACATGCAAGTCAAAGCCTTCACTCCTGTTTTGCATTTAATACCAGAGAAAAATTTAATCAATTAGATGAAGCTTTGTTAATGCTTATCGATTTTGATTTTGTAGTTCCTAAGGTTTTAAATGAAGTGGAATGTATTAGGGAAAAGTTTTTGAATAATATACATGCAGAAACTATTAAATAATTTAACAATTATACACAGAAAAATGAACCAAGAAAATATCTTGCTGAAAAGAGTTGTCTTCTCATATCCTTCACAGTGTACCTCCACAGGTGAAATAGCTGTCTCAAAGCTGCATCAAACCGGTTGGAACTTTTCGCTTACATTTGATTGGTTGAGGAGCAGTCATGTGATCTGCGACATCAATTGTTGATATGAAGCAGTAAGAAAGCAACATTTGCTGATTATTTTCTTTTAGTTGTATTCCTGTTTAGCAACATGTTTTTTCCTGCTTCAACTTGTCTAAAGTTGTTATAACCTATAAAGTTACTGATTTTTTTTTAAAGGACGCAAATACTTAGAAACTTTTGCTTCCTTTATGTCAGGCAGACGCTGCTACTGTCATTGGAGTATCCCATCAGCACTATTAAAAGGATAAAGAAGGAAGCTTTGGCTAATTCGGAGCAACTTTCAACACTTGGAAAGCACCATAAATGTCCAGACGAAAGAAAATTTTAATTGTGCATCATAAGAAAGTTTGTCAGCGAGTTCTATGCGTCAAACAGAACACTATTTGTAACAACATTGCTTCCTGTAGTTAAAAAAAGGGATAGATTTTCCATGGAAGGAAGAAACATCTAGAAAAAACTGCATCAAAAGGATTTCGATGGAAACGTTGCCTTGATCAACGAAGTGCACCGATTCAACACGCTGACATAGTAGCATGCTGTTTTTGATTTTTGAGGGATATGAGAAATTACAAAGAAGGGAAATGAGAATTTATTTGGATGATGTGAATAGACACTAATCTTGCATTCTTGAAATGCTGGCAGAATGAAAAAGTTGGTGCCTTAGTTAAAGAAAGTGCCGGACATCGCTCGATAGTTATGCATGCTGGATCCAAATCTGGATTTGTGCCTACTGCACAATATTAATATTTAAAGCTTCAGAACTACTGGTGACTATCATGAACAAATGAATTATGATAACTTTCGAAAATGGTTAAAAGAAAAACTGATTCTAAACATTCTACCTAAATCAGTCATTTGTATGGACCAGCTTACCATACGAAAGTAATAGATCCCATTCCAAAACAATATTTGACGAATAAATTATGTGCGATTGGTTGAAAGAAAAGAAAATTAATTTTGATGAAAAATGTGTAAAACTGAGCTTTTCGATATTATATCTGCCAATGCACCCATTTCAAAAAAATACTGTATCGACAAATTGTTAAAGTGCCATGGCATTGATGTCATCAGGCTTCCTCCTTACCATTGTGATATGAATCCTATTGAATTGGCTTCGGCTGCTGTGAAACGTTAGAGTCTGAACTTAGTTCACAGACCCCTACAAAATTGACAGATAAAGCAATTGAAAACATTAAACAAGACGACTGGAAAAACTACTGCCAAAAGGTAGAAAAAATCGAGAAGGAAACATTGGACAAATGACGGAATTGTAGAAGAAAAAATTGATAACATTTCTTTCACTGTTAGTTCAGACTCTGAAAATACCAGCAGTTCTGACGAAGATATATTTGAAAATTATGACTCACAAGATTCAGATTTAAGTGGCATTGAATATTGATAATTCTGAATTTTCGGATGCGACAGTGCAGAAAAAAAGAAACAAAATACTGCCTTTCTGAAACAGCAAGATCTCTACATCTACAGAAGTGCATGCAAGAAGTTGTCTTCAGAAATAATAAAAACATTTTTATTTGTCAAATTACGAATATGGGTGATGGCAATTTCCATACTTAGATATAAATCTTCCTTCACAGAAGGGAATAGTTGGTTATAGATGTCATAGCAAAGAAGGTGACACTCAGTACACTACCCTGGGGTACACCCTCTTCTTGTACATAAAAACTTGACAGAATTCCTCCAATTCGTACTTAAAACAGTGGAATGGCGTGGAAGATTTGAATAAAAATTGGGAGATTCCCATTAAAGTAGAGAATAAAATTATCACGAAGGATCTCATATCACCATGTTCTGTTGTAGGCTTTCACCATGTCAAAAAATACTGACAATAAATGAAAGCATTTTAGAAAATCTGTCTGTATGTGATTTTCAAGATGGATCAGGTTACCTGTAATAGACCTACAACGTCGAAATCCACTCTGAAATGCAACAAAATATTGCTAGATTCCAAAACATGCATATGGTAGAAATTGACCATTTTTTCTAGAAGTTTGCAACGACTGGTGGAGAGTGCGATAAGTCTAACTATTGGGGTCTCTGGAATCCTTTCCTGGTGGAAAGGATGAGGAGGAGCAAAGATTTGTTCCATCTAAATTCTGTTAAAGAAAGCAAATAAGTTATTAAGAGAGGTTGTGCAGAGATGTTTCAGCATGGTACAGGCGATGTCATCATGACCTGGAGCAGAGAGGTCTTTTTTGCAAACATTTTAAGAAAGCTGAGATAGTAAAAGGGATATTCATTACAGTGGCGAGAGTTAAAATTGATGAGAGTAATTTTCATTATTCATTTATGATTTTTTTTTAAAAATTGGACCCATGATACTCTATCCTGCTTTGGAAAATTTCACATCATCTGCAACTGAAAATTCTAATGGTAAATGTATTCCAAAAGTACAGTGACATTTATCAAAAAAATATACAAGAATACAAAAAAATACAAAATATACAAAAAAATACAGTGACATTTATCAAAAAAATATCCCATTATTAAATTATTTTGGATTTTATACACTTTTTTAAAAGATGGGTTCAGTGACTTTTCGATTACCCTGTATATATGTACATATAATCTAACATTAAACTGTGGAATGCGAAATATTAAATATTGTGCAAACTGAGATGTAAATTTAAATATTGATATTGAGGCTGCTCATTTGAAGATTTACTAGTAAACATAAAATTATTGGGCTTCCAAAATCATTTCACATTCATCAAATTTTATGTTAGCCATCAAAATTCAACAAAAATCTCAGGAAGCTTCATGTTATCTGATATATCATGCTAACAAGGTTTGACTGTATAGTTTCCTAAATATTTTTTTTTTTTTAAATAATGGCAGCAAATGAAATTTTGTGTTTTCTAAACTTAGTAATAATAAAAATTTTGGAAGTATTTTAATAACTACAATTTTTAATAATGATTTTTTGTTCTCTTACAGATTGTTTTGGAAAAGATGGAGATCTTAAAGCTGCTGCATGCACATGTCCAAGAGAACAGGCCAAATGTCCCCATATGGCAGCCCTTATTATGTTGCTATCACAATATATCTGTCACTGACATACCATGACAGTGGTCAGTGCCAAAGCAAGACCAGGCTTCCTCAACAAAAACAGTAGAGGATATGTATGTATCCTATGCCTGAAGCGTATGGGGATTATATCTGTACAGCTGTCAACAATACAGGTGGTTTGAAAAGTGACATTTACAAAAGACTATCAGAATCTGAAAAGCAATATTCTATTGGATTATTGTAGCTTCTGTCGCCGGATGCAGAATTCATTGCTTAATGATCCAAGAACAATTTGTAGCTCTACAGAATTTCTGCAAGTTTCACATAAGAGAGTATATCTTGAGGAAAATGCAAAAATCAATGAGGAAGAAACAAAATTTATTAGTGAAATTATTCTAGGTCAAATTGCCAGTAAAGAATGGAGTATTATTCTTCGCCAAAACAGACTTACTGCAAGCAATTTTGGTAAAGTTTTGAAAGCATTTAATCAAGGCAAATATCCTCCTTTATTAAACAGATTTGTGGAGAATATAAACTCAGGTGGAATTAAAAGTATAATGTGGGGAAGAGACAATGAAGATGGTGCGAAGTTAAGTTTCATATGACCTGTAAATAAAGAGATTTAAGGAGAGAATGCTGTAGTGGAAGTAAAATACCCATACAAATATAGGGATTCTAATCAAAGTGAAATTTCAGCTGATAAAAACTATACAATTCACTTAAATGAGAACAACTGCTGTGTAATAAACAAAACTTGTGACTACTATCATCAAATCCAAGGCAACTTGTATATTTGTAATTGCGATTTGTGCTGTCTTTGATATTAATTATTTGGCATCAAAAATCCTATAAAGGAAATTGCACTTATGTTTTATTTTCTTAATTAACTGCTACTATAATTACACACCTACATGTATGTTACTCTCTACTCCCCATATTAATCCTGTTAAACAAAAATTGATGATAAATCAATTCACCTCACCAACATTAAGCTTCAGTTTCTTTCTGCCAATACCACAAGAAAAAAAAAAATTCAGCCTCTGTATCAAAGGAATTATTTGATACTTTAAAGCTTATTACAGAAACAAGTTATCAAAAAGCTTTGATTTCTGGATAAAAGCAGAGACATGGAATAATTCTCTGGAATTCCTAAGAAAATTAGCCTTTTGGGTGCATGCTATTTTGTGAAAAGATCACGGAACGATGTAACCAAAATAGTCATCCAAAATTGTTGTTTCAAGAAAACATGATTTGAGAAACAAAAAGAGGAAAACCGCAAACGTGATATATGGGATAATGAAACAATAATATAAAACTTCGTAGGCGACACAGAATCTGAGCTTAGAGTTTATTGATGTAGATGAGGACAAAACCTGAAAAAGAATTTTACGAGATAGTCAAACCTCCACCACCACTTTTTGCTTGCTCACTCCCTCCCAGGTTTTTAACAGTACTGAGGTTTGAGCTCAAAATGATAATTAAGATCTGCTATATGCATTCAAAAAGAGCTTTATGTTTTCTCATCTACAATTTTTCAAAAATAACCACTTTAAATTATTTTATTAATCTTGCATAATTAGTGTAACTTTGTTTTAACAAGCCTAATAAATATTTATATTCCCGTTTAGTTTGTATTATTTTGTTCAGGTTTTTAATGAGTTTATTACGCCGCTTTAATTGTAGTGTAGTTGCTAATTTTTCCTGTTTAGTGCACATTACTTATTACAGTTATGTTTCCCAACTTAATTGAATATTATTGCTAAAAATGTCAATATTTATGTGGGGACATCTGTGTAGCACATATAAAACTGCATATTGATTGCTAATATCAGGAAGAAGTCCCGATTGCACTTTAGACATAAAAAAGCATAACTCTGCTTATAGCTGCAGTATTTGCACATGGAAAATATTTTCTGATACTTCAGAGGAGATTAACACTGTGAGAGCTTTTTTTGAGAAAACTTAGTTTAAAAACAGATAAATGACCTTGCTGCTACAACACTTTACCATTAAATTATAAAAACTTTCCACAGGAAATATTTTGCCCATAGGAAAGGTGTGGTGGACAGAATTTGGGCAAGGCAAAATGCTTGGTAATGAATTGTTGTCGTTTAAAAACAATCATTTCAAATCATGGAACAATCATATGCAGTTTCATAGATTTGTCCCATTGATATAGAGTTGGAGTAACAATTGCATCCTTCATCATTAAAACAGCTTGCTTTTACATATGGGAAATTCTTCATCAGAAATGTTTTCCTAAAGTCACACAAGAAAGTTGGCTGGATATCACTACAAATAGATGCTTAAGTGTTTTAAATGCATAAATAATATTTTCTTATAACTTATATATGTAAGTGATAATTAATTTAAAATTTAAATTTTTTGTAACTCCAAATCGTATACTTTTGTATAAAATTTAACTTTATTTGTTTCATAGTTACAAAGGTGTACGCTGTATAGTTTGTCGTCATTTCATACTATATCGGCATAGTCTGATGCAAATAAAGTAATGTAAACAAGAATTTAAGTCAAACGCAACTTCTATCCAAATCCTAATAAATTTAATTTTCGTTAAGTTTAACTCTGTTCTTATTTTTGATTACCTAAGTGTATGCCTATTTTTTTTTCTTCTAAGAATTTAACGAAGTATAGTGAAAATTGATTGAAAGTCCTTTCACACCAGATTATTAATAGGTAAAATTACACTTGGATGGTAAGTTCATTTCCTATTATCAATACACAACGCGATTTTTCTTATGAAACAGTTTATCTTTATGTTAAATCTATACGATCAAAAAAAAATTTGGTTGCTTCAAGGGAATTTGGCATCCTTGTTCATAATTATCTATTTTCGGCTCCATTTAGCTCAAAATTCACTGAAGAACTTTGAAGAAGAATGTCAGGTGCTCATTTGAGGAATAGCGAGTTACTCCTGTTGTCTTTTCTAACATTTTAATGCTTATGATCATAGTATACGTTTATCACGGTTAGTCTAAATTGGTTTTGCTCGAAATTCCTCATGGTTTATGCTTTATTTATTGGTTTCAGTTTAAAGTAGAGTCTCCTGGTAGTAGTGATATAATCATAAGTGCATTTTTAAAAGGGGGATGCATTGTACATTTTAAAAAACAGAAGAAACCCGCAACACTAACATGATTGATAACATATCCCTTCAATTCAATGTGGATGGCATGCCATTAAACCAACAGACTCTCAGACCTGTAAAACTGGGATATAGACTGTAAGACCTGGTCAGTGATTAGAAAAGATGCCATTATAAAAAGGCCAAGTATGACATTCGACCTATTCATGAGGAATGAATTCCTCCTGAGAAAAGTCAAGAAAATATGATGTCCAGCCTTTTGGTTTGGCTCTCAGAAGCCAAAAATGCAAACTTATTTGAAACCTTTTTTTGATGAACTGAAAGTTTTGAGTGAGAAAGGACCTGAGTGGGAAAATAATGGGAAACAATTCGTAACTAAACTTTCCCCATTAATCTGTGCAATGCAGATTTTATAAGAATAAAGGGGAAAGCATTGCAAAAGTTGGGGGTTTTGTTGTATTTATAAGTCTCTCAACCCCTCACCTAATCCATGCACACTAGTTAAAACTGTAGAATATACAGACACTTATTTTTGCAGATAAACCTGTAAAATAAGTTATTTATGCAGGTTCTGATTTCAAAAAGCATTTCAAACCGTACGACCCTCCCAGTGATTCTTTGGATCCTCTAGTTCCTTGTTTTCATCTCTCCGAGTGGATGGTTGGTGAATTTTTGACAAAATGTTAAGAGACAATGTGAAAGCAAAGGCCTTGTCTGAACTCCCCGAGTTTCAGAAATACTTGGGCCCAGAAGTACCTATATCGGCAAGTGCCCACAGTGAAACCCGGATGGTATGTGGATCGGGAAAACTTGTACCGTTGAACGAGTGTGATTTACAGCTCAGTGTGTTATTTTAGCTTTGAACGAACAAGTTTGTGTACAAAGAAACGTATACCGTGAGTTGCGTCTTTTAACACGTTAAGTGCCATGTCTGTTTAAAATGCATCATTAACAGATGACTGACGTCTAAAATACGATATAAAACTAAAAATATATATATTGTTTTAAGTAATTACTGAAAATTTATTTAAAATTTACCAACTTTTTATTTATTACAGGATTATACTTTCTTAAAAATTACTTAAAACATTGTAAATTTTTCAGTGCTTCAGTGTCAGTCACCGTGGCATTGAACGTGTTAAATCAATTCAAAGATGATTTGATTCGGGTCCAGGAAAACGATCTACTGGTCTGTCTTGATGAGTTTGGAAATTATCTTTGGTTTTTCTGGCCTCTTTCAATGGTGCACAATCCATACCGGATACCGCTCTTGAAAATCAATCAGATGCTCGATCCGTGTCAAGAGACGATGAAAACTTCGTCGTTTGAACTGTGTCCTGAAATTGGTACCGAGACCCCATTGGACTGTCCCTCATGTGCCAAAGACGAGGTGGTGCACCCCACCTGGAAAGAGACATTTGTAGACTGACAAAGAAAGTTTGGTTATCCGAAGAGTGTCTTAGTGGTATTAAAGGTTGTTGTGACCTTTAAAATTATGTATCATGTCATTCTGTTAACCTTTACCCTGTACAAGAAGAGATGTTTTAATAATAAATCAATTTTAATACGAAAATTTTTCATATTTATATCTATAAAATGTACGTGTAAACATTTAGTGAGAAAAAGGAATAAGAATTTTAATAAAAATATGAATATATAAATATCGAATAATTGTATAAAATATATATATCTATTAAAAAAAACTCAATGTAAGCTTTTTGCCCCATTTTGACCTTATTCAGGGTTTTGTTCCTGATTACAAGCATTGTGCTTTATTAGGTGTCACTCGGCAACTTGAGCATTTGTGAAGTTTAATTCCCCAAATGCACTATATTCATATTTTTTAAAAATAGATTGTGGATCTTAATAAACGTATATCATATCTCAGAGAGCCAGATGAAATGACAAAACTTTGACTTTATCAGAAGTCTCACATTGGAAGGCATTTGAGTGGAGAGTTTTCTAGCTTATTTCACCTCTGCTCTTATAAAATGTTATTGATGCAAAAGTATACAAGCATTGGATTTTGTTTGTTTGTGCTTCTAGTCACAAATATAAGTTCCCAAAATATAAAAGATGCAAAGACAGAAATTTACTTTTGGTGTGGATGATATCTATGGGAAGGAAGAGTTGTTATAACATGCACATTCTTTTGCATCTTCCAGATTCTGTTTGTTCTCAAGCCCCTTTATGGACAATATCTTGTTTTTCTTTTGAAGATTCTCTGGGTAAACTAAAATTCTTCCACAAAGCAACAAAAGGTGTTCCTCAACACTTTATTTGCCCATTTAAGGAAAACAAAAAAGTTTAATTGTGGAAACTAATGTCAGGAATGTTAGAGGTGAAACATAAAAGATATGGATCGAGAGCACAAAGAAACAAAAAAAATTCTCAGAATGAATGATAGTGTGGTATGGTGAAATTTAAGAATTGCCAACATTTGAAAAAATAATGTTTAAAAAACATTAATTTACTTTAGGCATGCATTTATTTCAATGAATACTCAACAAAGATATTTTATTTTCAACAAAGGATTATTAAAACCAATTTAATCGGGAAAATACAATAACTTCCATCCATATTTCAAAAATAATTTTTTTAGGATAATTAAAATAATTGTTCATTCTAATGAAATTTTCTTTCTGGGATCAAAAATAAAAGCTAAACAATTCTCAAGACCAGATAATGCAGTTGGTGATTTATACCCTAATGTATATGTTAAAAAAGACAAATGTAGAAAATTTATGTAAGACTTTCTTATAAATTGCATCAATGCAATTTATAAGAAACCCAAATAAAATGCAAAAAGATTACCTCTTACAGTGTGGCTTCCATATTTAAATAAGACTAAAGTTCTATTGCTACAATTCAAAAAGGAGTATCGGGCTTTCACCGGAATATTTCCAGTAAATAGAGATGTCATTTCGATTTCAGATTGTATCATTTAAAAATTGTTCTTCAGAAAGTTGGGTTGATACTTTTTTCTGCAAAGATTCTGAAATCAATCTATTAGATATAGCATTCAGGATAACTGGTTTGAGGATAAATGGTTCCATACTGTACAATATTTTCTTAGAGACTGCAAGGAACATTGCAGATTCTAAAACAACTTGCAGCACTTGCAAGAAAGGGCTAAAAATTTTCACATATCAGTTCAAACTGCTGTATCATATTTAGATCGAAAATTATTTTCATTAAATTCTTCCTAATGAAAAATGTATACTGTGACAAACAACATTGATTGCACTTTTGAAAAAATCTCCTTGTACTGTTGTAACTACAATTAGTTTTCAAAATGAAAACTAAAGTATTTTACAAAACAAATTATATTAACAATGTTTTGAAAGCGATGCCCTTTTATGCCAAAAGAATGTTGGACATGCATGTCAAGGAAATAGAGAAATTGTTTTATCAGTAGCATGATAATGTGCGTTTGGCAGTACTGTGGAGGTGATGTGATAGTGAGTGCCACTGTAGACAAGCATGGTGGAGATTAGGAGTGAAAGTGGATAGATAAGCATGCTGTTCGATAAGAGGTGGAAGCATTTTATACATGGCAATATTTATTTTATTTAACAGAAGATAGAAAAATTTGAGAAAGATTTTGACCAAGATTTGACATTGCTAGAAATACAGAATAAACTATTTTTTTCCACATTGTAGTGTTTTTTCATTGCAATTTTAACAATACGATAGAGATAAGACAATTTTTTAAATTTTGCATAAGCTGAGTTTTGAAACTCATGTCCTTAATTGATTTATCCATTCTTTCACTGTAGACAAATCACTACAAACATGATCCAAATATTGTTTTATTTCTTACAGATTAAAACTCTGTTTAGCCCAAAATTTAATTACAGATCAGATCCAATGTTAATTGAAAAAAAAAAGCCCTTGAATACAAATTATTTCACTGACAAATTTTATTTTTTTAAGTTGCTAATATATGTGTATGTAGGAATTTATTGGTAAGCTTTTGTTATATACGAGACTAGAAACTTTTACATCTTACTATGCATATATAAATGAAAAGATACATAAGAAAGAATTGTTATACAGTCAACTCTGTGAAATTTACACACTTACGGACCGAGGGTTTTGTGAATTACACATTTTTGTGGATTATAGATCATCCCCTTGTTTACATTTCATTTTTTAAAGTTTCACTATAAATTAAGAACAATTGCACAGATATTATAATTACGATGGAAAGAAAAAAATAAGGCAACGCTGGTTTAATATAGTTAATAACTAAGTTAATTTAAAGAAAAGTTAAATTATATACAATACATGTTTTACTGACTATTCATTATTATTAAACATTCACACAACGCATTGGTACTTTCAGTTGTGGTTTGTTGTCAAGAATTTTTTTTTGTACTCAAAGAAATTTAAATATTTACATCCAATTTTTATATTCAAATATTTATTCATTGGAAAATTGATAACTAATAAAAAATACATATACCAAATTTAACTTTACGAGTTTAACTGCTACTGACAATTTTGATTGTTTACATTCCAATGCGTAGAGCACATAATAGATATTTGCAAATTATACATTGGCAGATTTCACAGAGTAATTTCATTTTGAACTGCATATATTTTTGTTATTGTTTGTTTATTTGATAACAGTTGACAGCATTATTACTTTCTTTTGAAACTCTTAATGCTATATTTCTAGATAAAACTCCTTGATTTGACTGATTGCATATCTAAGACAGTAAGGACAAATGAACATCTAAATGAACCGAATGACATCTGTGTTTGTGGCGATACAGTATATATCGCAGATACAAACAATCATAGAATACTGACCATTCCCTTTGGGGCAATATTTTCACAAATAAGTAATTACACATTTTTTGAAGTTGTTTGATAAGAATTCAATATGCATCAAAAGTATTTATTTCATTTTATTAAATAATTTTTAAATGTATTTTATACAGGAATGTTTTTAGAAACCTAGAAAATATTTCTAGTTAACCTCTTACGGCCTTGATTTGACTGATTGCAGATCTAAGACAGTAAGGACAAATGAACCGAATGACATCTGTGTTTGTGGTGATGCAGTATATATCGCCGATATAAACAACCATCGAATACTGACCATTCCCTTTGGGATAATATTTTCACAAGTAAGTAATTACACATTTTTTGAAGTTGTTTGATAAATAATTTTGATGCATATTGAATTCTTATTTCATTTTATTAAATAATTTTCAAATGTATTTTTATACAGGTTTGTTTTTAGAAACCTAGAAAATATTTCTAGTTAACCTCTTACGGCCTTGATTTGACTGATTGCAGATCTAAGACAGTAAGGACAAATGAACCGAATGACATCTGTGTTTGTGGCGATACAGTATATATCGCTGATACAAACAACCATCGAATACTGACCATTCCCTTTGGGGCAATATATTCACAAATAAGTAATTACACATTTTTTGAAGTTGTTTGATAAATACTTTTGATGCATATTGAATTCTTATTTCATTTTATTAAATAATTTTCAAATGTAATTTATACAGGATTGTTTTTGGAAACCTAGAAAATATCTCTAGTTACGGCCTTGATTTGACTGATTGCAGATCTAAGACAGTAAGGACAAATGAAAATCTCAATGAACCGAATGACATCTGTGTTTGTGGCGATACAGTATATATCGCCGATACAAACAATCATAGAATACTGACCATTCCCTTTGGGGCAATATTTTCACAAGTAAGTAATTACACATTTTTTGAAGTTGTTTGATAAATACTTTTGATGCATATTGAATTCTTATTTCATTTTATTAAATAATTTTCAAATGTATTTTATACAGGATTGTTTTTAGAAACCTAGAAAATATTTCTAGTTAACCTCCGTCTTTGATTTGACTGATTGCAAATCTAAGACAGTAAGGACAAATGAACCAAATGACATCTGTGTTTGTGGCGATACAGTATATATCGCCGATACAAACAATCATAGAATACTGACCATTCCCTTTGGGGCAATATTTTCACAAGTAAGTAATTACACATTTTTTGAAGTTGTTTGATAAATACTTTTGATGCACGTTGAATTCTTATTTCATTTTATTGAATAATTTTTAAATGTATTTTATACAGGATTGTTTTTAGAAACCTAGAAAGTATCTCTAGTTAACCTCTTACGGATCTCTTACTTTATATTTATAAAAAAAAACCATAAAAAAGTACCTATTTTTTTATTGCAGAAATTAAGTAATTATAAGATTTCTAAATAAAATATGCAATTAGTTGTATGTTTGAGAGAAAAAAAAATGTATTGAACAAATTCACATTTGCTGAAAAGTCATGCTGAAATTTAGGACCATTGAAAACGCTCTTAGTTCTACCATTTCTAATTCCAGGAAATAAGACTCAAAGTTATGTCTACAGTTTGTGATGAGGGATCTAATAATATATCTCTTTTCTATAAACTCGGCTTGTCGGTACATTAAATCAGTTTCAAAGAAAATAATGAAAATATCTTTTTGATATATGATCCAACTTATTTGCTAAAATATAAATTAGACCTCTAAAGGCCTATTTTCGGAAGAATTACCTCTCACAGGGAGTATATTTGTAATTTTTATGCAATCAATAAAAAAAAAAATTATCCACATAATTTGAATAACAGCTAAGAATACGATACAAAGAAAATGCTCTGTGCTATGAAAGGAGACTCTCCTCATTTTACATTTTGGGGAAAAATAATGCTTTTGTTCACAGTTGGACTATCAAAAGTGACAATGAAAGAATTATTCGTACTCATAAGCATGTCTAAAGCTACAAACTGTTAAATAGACTTTGATGAAGTTCTTATATCATTAAAAATTGAAGTTCTTCTAAATATTCCAGTTTAATATAATTATTCAGTGACCATTTTAAAATAACTGCAATTGTTCCACTTAATGAAATTCAATGCTTGCCATCTGATAGCATAATACACAATGTCATATAACCGGATATGTTGGAGAAAAAAAATTCAAATTTTAACTGTGAACATAGTGAAAATACTTTGACACTATGAATGCAAACAATTCTTTATTAACTCAGTATAAAGAATATTTAGGCAATAGTTTAAAAAAAAAAAAAAAAAACTAGCAATGCATTATACAAAATTCTGCATAAAATGTATGATGTTGATACAACTCATATGTTTTGGTTTGTAGAAGTTATAAAAAATATGGTAAAATTTCATGGAAAGTAGGGGAAAGTAATTGCACTCAAAATTTGAATACAACATTTAAGTTAGAGTTATTTATAGTTAACGTAACAAAGCATTACAAAAATAAATAAAAGAATGAACATACAGCTAAATGTATATATTTTTTAGAAATAATGAGAATTAACATTTGAAAATAAGAGTGTACACTTACCTTCAAGTTAGATGTTCTAGAACTTTATTATAAAACAAACTAATAACGTGAGGACACAAAAATACTTAATTCCCGATAGGTACTAAATCCTTAATGGGAACTTAGGATGAAGTTCGCTAGGTGGCGGTACCGATCGCATGTTTTCAATTCTATTCTGTTTAGAGATATTTGGGTGAGCAGGATTGCCCGCTGAGCATTATTACCCTAACTTTCCTCTAATCGATTTAAATTTTAAATGTTCATGAAATTCATAAAGAATAGGTGCAAAAGATTGTTAACATAGTAATCTCAAAAAATCAAATGGTATCAGGTCAACATCAAATTGCCAACATTGGTCTACCACAAGATTTAGCAGATATGGATCAGAAAGGCTCAACATTAGAGGGTTATTTCTTTCACAATCGAAACCTAAAACAAACAGAAGAAAATTGTCTTCTGAATGGACATTCTCAAGAAGTTATCTGTCTCTGTTATTGGCAAATTCCCAAATACTTCAAATGGATTAGAAAATATAACGAATAGATTAACAGAAGACATCGTTTGTGCCTTATTGGTCGAATACATAATGTAAATTTCATCTCATAATCAGAACCCTACCACTTACAACTGTTGTTGTACTACATGTCAAGGATCCAACAAACGTCGAAAGCATTTTAACAGTTGATGGCACTAAATGTGAAACATATAATCAAGTTTGTTCAATTCCTGGACTAACTTATGATAACCAACAATGGATTTGCGAGAATCTGCTGTGTTGAAAATAACTAAAGTCACAAGAATGCTGTTTACGCAGATTCTCATTTTTGTATTTCCAAAAAATCCAAAACGTGCATAGGAAATGTTCAAGACAGATTGGGCTAAAGATTTCGTCCCAAAAAACAGAACACATTTATAATTCTTTTGAGGAAGTGTGCTTATCAAATTATCGCCTTCAAGAATACAGAAGCAACTTAAGGTAGAAATTTCCGATACTGGGTTCACCAACTTGGTTGGTTGGTTGGTTGTATGGGGTTTTATGGCGCAAAATCCCTTAAAAGACATGCTGCGCCAATAAAGTAGACTAAAAACAACAAAAAGGTGGGAAATAGAACAATGACAATATAAAAGAACAATGAGAAGAGCAATAGATGTAGTCAAACAAGTGTAGAAAAAACTAAATTTTAAATACTAAAAACAGTAGAGTAAAAACATAAAAGTAAAGTCTGGATGGGGTTCCCTTCCAGATATCACAAAAGTGTAAACAGAAAACTTAAACGTTAAACCAAAGAAAGATACAAAAAATTATATTTCAAAATAAAATCCTAAATGTTTTAAAAAGGTAAAGAGTGCCCCATGAGGTATTTCCCCAATGAGGTTTGTCAATAGTGGTGATGATGACTTAAAATGAGTTCTATACACATGCTGGAGGCCCGGACAGTCAGTTAAAACATGATGAATGGTCAGGTAATCAAAATAACAATGTGGACACATGGGTGCATCCTCCCGAAGTAAAAGATGTTTATGAGTGATCCTTGAATGTCCAATTCTCAGACGAGTAAGTAGAACATCTGTTTTTCTTGGATAACTCGGAGGCCAGGTCATTATTAGAGGTTTGATATGGTGCAGTTTATTATTGTTTTCTAAATCCCAACTTTCTTGCCATTTATTCTGAATAAAGTGTTTGATAAGTAGTTTAAGTCTCAGAAAGGAACATTATGGTGTAACGGATTAAGAGCACGTTTTGCCGCCTCATCTGCTTTCTCATTGCCTGGAATACCCATGTGTCCAGGTACCCAGCAGAATAAAATATTATAACCTCACCAACTTGGTATGGACCATGTTGGGTTTTATGGTGCAAAATCCCTTACGGAACATGCTGCGCCACAATAAGTATATTAAAAATATCAAAAAGTATGAAAGAAGTAGTAAGAAAAGCAATCTGGAAGGGATATCCCATCCAAGTTTACTATATCTAAAGGTTGCGCCATTTCCCTCCGCAGCCATGATGAAGTATTTTATTAAGGTTAAAAAGTTCTTCACATACAAACTATTAAATCAAAAATTTCAGAAATTTCCATTTAAAAATGATGATGCAGCAAATAAACCAGGATATTTTTTTTCTCAAAAGTAAAGTTGTTGGTCATGCTGTTCAGAGCTGTGCCTAGTAAGATTACTCTTATTATAGAAGAATCTATTACAGACAGAAACGACTGTGTTTGGAAATTGCTGTGTTAGCTGCAAGAAATAACTTCATTGATTTGTTCAAACACTATCAATGAAGGACAGATTGCCTATTTGAAGATTTTGATGCCTCAGTATTTGGAAGACAGAAAAAGTTATTTCCTGAGGTTCCTCTGCGTCCCAAGCATCATTACATGTACCATTATCCATCATTGATTTTGAAGTATGGTCTAATGATATGGCTGACCATAAAGTTTGAATTAAATACTTCAAAAAAGCAATAAGGTGGCCTGGAAATTTCATCTATGTAACTTTGAAAATGACGGAAAAACATCAACTTCATCAGGCATATTTGCAAACAAGCCAATATTTATCATCTGTAGTGGTAGTAGATATGAAACGGACACCTTGATTTAGAGCTATAGAATTCGAAAAAACATTTTGTCAGCGACTGAAAAATGTTCCTTTCCCACAACTTGAGTGCATTAACAATTAGTTATTATGTTAATGTCTATAGCACAGATTTCAAAACTGGCCTTATTGTCCTGGTTAAAAATGATTTCCTTATTTTGGAATAATTAAATTAATTTTGATAAAACAGCCCTCTGTTCATTTGGTTATACAATCAGTTGATACTGAAAAATTGATTGATCAATATGCTTTTATATTAAAAGAAAACTTGCTTCCATTTGATTGTATCGAATGAAATTTTATTACCACCTATGACAGTTCACAAGATAAACAAAAAGAAAATTGTAGTGTCTAAGTATGCTCTTTAAATGTAATCATAAAGTTATTTAAAAACAAGTTTAATCTCTTTTTTTTCTGGTTATTGTGGCAAAGAACATTAAAAATATAATGAACATTCAAATTAATTATTACTATGTAAATTATAGCGTCTCCTAATTGAAAACTCGACATCGCAAATCGGCCTCGAGTCAACACTAGCAACATTCAGCAGAACTCAAGTTACAAGCGGACTGAACTTGAGATAAAGCAGTTTATACATAAACCTCTAAATATAGGAATGAAAAGGCATAAGCAAAGATTAAAAATACACTGTGATGAGCAAAAAGTCACAAATCCATAAATGCTTTGAACAAAACCGTGTGAATGTGTATATTATGTATGTAATATTTATGTGAGCGTATATATGTTACAGTGGATTTTTTTTAAACATAAGTATTAAAAGTGGTTTATGTTTTTACTTTTAGTATTTTAAAAAGTTGTATGAGATGAATCAATTTCAGTATCTCTTTTCACAGAAATGGAAAAGGTTAAGCAGATTATCTTAGATTGATTCTTTGCAGATGAGGACAAACAAATTGAGAAGATTGTAGAAAGGCTGGAAGGAAAAAGGTATTGATTGCTACGACGATTTAAAGTACAGGGTTGTTATAATTAAACTTCGCCTATTCAGAAAGCTCTAGAGCCGGTTGTATGGCTCCAAACGAAACAAAATTTCTCTAGTACGTAGTTGAAGAGATGCGCTCTGCGAAAATTGAAAAAAAATTTGTTAAAATTTTTGTCAATAGGTGGCGCTGCACCAATATTTAAGCCGATATTTACAGATTCCTTTATTTTATAAAAAACAAAATACAGGAAATTTTATTTCACAGTTGGTAAAAGTAAACTTTTTCAGATTCATTATATCAATTTCGGTCAATCCAGATGAAACACACAAAATCACAAAATGAAACGCTTGAAAAAGATCACATTTTATTCAAATTTTTGATGAACGACGTCAAAGTGACGTCGCAACTTCGAAAATTTGAAATACCCTTCTAACTACCTGACGATTTAAAACTTGCTGATAAAGTGTGTCTGTGGTTTCTTTGACACTGGAACAGTTGATTGTTTCTGAAAAGCATTTGAATCTACGCTTTGTGGAGAATGGTAACTTTGAAAGAAAAGGCACTTCTTGTAAAGTTATTTTATCAAATCAACAGCAACCTAGCTGCAGCTCTTCGAGAATTCCGGAAACCAAAAGATGTTAGACGTGGACCAATGTCGGATCATGGAGTTTACAAAATGACTAAAAAGTTCGAGGAAACAGGAAAACTCGACATTCTTCCTGGCAGAGGACGAAAAAAGGTTGACATTTCTAGCATTGAAGATATTGCTGCTGCTGCCGTGAATTTAGCAAAACAGTCATCATTTGGCAATGCAAGTGTGCCAGCTGTTGTGAATGAAGCCGATATGCCCATTTCCACTGTGAGAAAAGTGATGCGTCAAACTTTGCGCTACTATCCATACAAGGTTCAGAGGATACAACAACTAATACAGGGCGATACCGAATGTCGGCTAACATTTTCACTACAGTTTCTTGCACGAATGAATGTGGACAATTCTTAGCCCTGGAATATTCTATGGGCTGATGAAGCGCATTTTAACTTAAACGGACAAGTGAACACACACAACTGTCGAATTTGGGCGAAAGAGAATCCTAATGTTGTCCAAGAAGTTCCATTGCATGCAGCTAAAGTGACGGTGTGGTGCAGTTTCACAGCTACGTTTATGATAGGGCCATATTTTTTTGAGGAACTAACATCCACAGTACCCATTACATGTTCCGCAAGTGGGAGAAGGTATCTCAATATGTTGTCAAATTTTCTGATCCCCGAGCTCTAACAGCGAAGCTGCCTCCAAAATTCCGTGTTTATGCAAAACGGTGCACTACCGCACATTACTAGAGCAGTTCGGACTTTCTTAACAAGCCATTTTACAAGAGCCATTTTACATCATAAGTCGTTATTTTCAAACAATCTGGCCACCACGATTGTCTGATCTAACACCATGCGATTATTGGTTGTGGGGATTTTTGAAAGATTCTGTATCTAAAGACAGATGTCAGGCAATCTCTGATCTGAAAGACAGTATTAGACTTCATATTCGCTCAATCTCACAGGACAGTTTACGCAATGCTATAGAAAGCCCAATTCTGAGAAAGGAATGCTTTATTGAAAATGGTGGAGGATTCATTGATCATGCATAATGTTATTCTTCGCTATTTCCTCGTTGCCGAGCGACATGTTTTATTTTTGTTAATGCAGATTACATCACATGAAATTAATTCTATTCATTTTTCTGTATTGTTTGGAGTCATAGGTCAGGCTTAAAGCTGCCTGATTCGGTGAACTTTAATTATAACAATTCGCAGTTCCTCGAAGTTTGTTGAAACTTTTAAATTTGTGTGCTTCGTCTGGATTGACTGAAATTGATATAAGGAATCTGCAAACATTGCCTTAAATATTGATGCAGTGCCACCTAATGACGAAAAATGCAACTAATTTCTTTTTTGATTTTCGCAGAGCGCATGTCTTCAACTACATACTAGTCAAATTTTGTTTCGATTGGAGCCATAGAACCGGCTCTAGAGCCTTCTGAATAGGCGAACTTTAATTATAACAACCCTGTATATAAAATTTGAAGATTTTTTTGCATACACACAAGACACTAAGGCAGTTTGTTTTCTGCAAGGGTACTTTCTCTGCAGTCAAGATGGGGGGGGGGGGAGAGAGAAACTTGCTTCAATGTTAAGAAAGGATATGTGCACCCATAAATACTGCCCCAACGCAAACAGGAATTATTGTTTGTGGGTTTTTTCACATTTCAAGCAGAAAGCTTTTTTTTTTTTTTTTTTTACACTTAAAAAATAAATAAATAAAGACTAGGAACAGAATGAAAAGAAGACAGTCAGAAATAGTTGTTAAGATTTTTATAAATTTGGCAAAAATGCCTATTTATTAAAAATTACATATTTTTTCTGTGCATAAGAAATGTTATTAATCAATAAAATTTATAAAACAACGTTCTTATCGCTTAATAATTGACATTAGCAAACGTTGTGTGATTCTTTTGGAAAGAAAACCTAGGTAGCCAGTATTTAGACTCCATTTTCAAAACTCAAAATTTTATAATCAGAAAAAGCCTGAATTTTCTCAAGATGAGTGTAAAACATATCAAGGCAGCTTGTCGTGACTTTTACCTTTGCTAACTTTGAAAATTGTAGGGTCTAGATTGAAAATAAAAGTGGTAGCCGGTATTCGGGCCTTCACTTCTATATATAATCAAAATGCATAACTTAAAATTTTAATATTCAACATACAATTTGGCCAAATATTTGGCTATTCATTACAGCCTTAGATAATACATAAGTACAGTTCAAAATCTCAAATATTGATTCCTTATTATTTTTACAGGCAATTCCCAATTGTCAGATGTGAATAGTTATCATCTCTTTCTCTGTGCACACTCATAATTTTTGGACTTTGTTTGACATTTCTAGTTTGGATACTATGATATGGATGTTTAGGAAATTTGTTTCGTTAATTTTTTATCAGAATTCTGCTTTATATCAGGCTATCATATCTTCAAATACATTTACATAGTTTGTCTTTGATGTTATTGGGGTTTTTCTTCAGTCATCTGTAACTAAAATGACTATAAATATCTGTTATAAGGTCCAGGATGGACTGGACATTTATTGTTTAGGACTTGAATGACATCTTACAAATTGACTAATCAAGCAATCATATGTAATAATTCTGTAAATGACTGTAATTTCTGTTTTTCTATTTATTAGTTTTAGTATAGTTTACAGCTAATTTTAATTACTTAATTTGTAACATGCTTGTTTATACTTATTTTAGATTATGTTTATTATTATTCTTTGCACTATATTGCAGTTGCATCGTATATGCATTTAAGTCAGATGCTTTGTAACATATTTCTTCATCTTCCTTTAAATAATTGTCTCTGATTCTAGCCTGTGTGTAGCTGGATAGCGGAGGGGAACTTCACCGGAATGTGGTACCTATGCCTAACGATTGGTGTTCGGTGGGTGATCTTGTTCGCTTGTCATATGTGAACGACAGTGCTGTAGAGAAGTCTCTTCAGGTCATGCATATGAACCATGTGAATTGTTTGAGAAAGAAAATAATGTAAACAAATAGCTTGAAGAGTACAAAGTTCTGTTACAGAAATTCCCTTAACTAACAGTTGAGAAATTAATAACCAATGCATTAATCCTGCAGAATTTAGGGAAGTTGACAGAATTGTTGCTGCAGATGTTATGTACATTGAAGATAAACCTGTGAAAAAGCATCTTAAAACAGTGGCAAAGAAATTCATATTGCAGTTCCCTATCATGCAAGACTGTAGTTATGGTGACATAATTGGGAGTGGGTATGATGGCTTTATGAGAAAACTCATAGCTAGAGTGGAAAATGTGCGAAGGCCATCTGCCAACTTCCTGAAAATAAAGGCAGGTAAAGGGTCACTGACAATTTCAGTTGTCCAAATTTTTAGCCTGACATAGCCATCAATGAACAGTCAATGTGTGACAAAAGGGAACTGTTGAAAAATGAATACTGTTCTTAAATATATATGACGCACATGCTTATTGACTCTCGATGGATGAAGATACTTGAAGGGGGAAGGGGAGGAAATCAGCCTATCTCAAATCAAGATAAATAGGAGAAATAAAGGTCTTTCAGTCAACCAACCAACTGAAGATGTTTTCGTACAAATAAAAACGTTATTGAGATGAACATTTTATTTTTTTTTGTAAATGTAGCGTCTAGTTTTTTTTTAAATGTTACATCACATATTTTATGGAAATAGACCTGTATATATTACGGATATTTAAAATTTTATTTGAAATGTTAAATAATATCTGAAATTGGTATATAAACTGTTCTTAAAATTGGAAATACTATTCAATCTATGAACTAATGGAAGAAACTTTTCCTTTGCATCTAGGTGTGGATACAAATGAAACGCTTCCTGTAACAAACGGGGTTACAGTCACATTCCCGCCAAACGCGATACACTGCATCACAAATTTGTGATTGTAATTTGCAACTGCCTGGAAGCCAGCCCAAGCTGTCACAAGCTTTAACAAGTCCTCACCAGTGAAGATGGTGGAGCTTTTAGTTGTTCAACGCAGACAATGAAATAAAATTCAAAGGCAAAGAATAAAGGATCGTGAAAATCTTTTTCAATAACAAAGAGATTTTATTTTAACATACAAACTAACGAAGAATGCTGTTAGGTATCCGATCCATGAAATTAGGTTTTTAGATTCCCTAAAGGAAAATAAAAGCTATCCTTTAGAGATATATGCAAGATCAAGGATATATATAGATATTTTAGATTTAATCAGTGTAGATTATATAGAAATGGATTAATAATATTGTATGCATAGCTATAACATTGCAAATTATTAATTTGACATGTAGAGTTTTTCGTATAAAGCCGTGAATGTTAGAGGATGTTGAATCACATTTTATATGTGTTAAGTACCAGACAGGTTCTCCTCCTGAAAGAGAAATATGCTGAAAATCCAATAACTCAATAATTTCAGAATGAATAACTTATCTGCCTGATAATCGGAAAATTATTAAAGTTTTTGTCGTCAATATATATTTTACGTTTAAAAAATAAATAACTAGAAATAAGTAACTTTGCATTACAAAAAAATCCAATTAAAATGCTAAAAATTACATTCTAATTGTGAAATTTTATTTATTCATTTTTAGCATTTTTTATTCCGCTCTAACTTATGATCCTCCTAGATTATATATTGGTAAAAGTGCAACTAGTTTTGACAACGTGAATTCAAATTGTATTGATGCACCAGATTCTGAACAGCCAAGCTCTCAGTGTAGCATACTGTAGTATGGACAAATGCCAGCTAAAATAAGAAAAATTACTGTTACGAACCATTCTCAAAATTACCACATCATATGGAAAGTGCACATTTTGATGAAAAAGACATCTATAGCCTTACAAAGACTCATAGCTCAGAGGAGAAATAATTTTGTATAAATTAAAAAATCTGGGAATCATTCATAACATGAAAGTATTAAGGCAAAAGAAAGATTGTTTGGTTGTCGTGTACAGGTCACCCAAAAATAGTGGATTTGTACAAACACCTTCCCTGTTCATCCCACTATGGGTAATTTTCAGGAAGGGATACGTGGTAACATAAGTGTCCTCTTAAAAGGATAAAAAAGAATGAAAGAGTTGTTGCAAATGGAAGAAACCTTTTACCAGTAACAATTGAAATTGTTTTTAATATAAGAGAGACACTTGCCTCAATGAGACAAGATTTTTTTCACAGATATATAAGAAGTGACAAAATATTTTGCAAATACATGAGAAGAAATTATCATTTGAATGGAGGCAATCAAATTTATATAAAAAAATAAAATTCGAAATAACTGACGGTAAATTGCAAGGGTATTAGAAGCAGTCAGAGATTTAAAGACATGATAGATCCATTTGAGTGCAATATAATAGAAGCAGTTTGAGTGGTGTTAAGTTATGAAGGAGAAACAAAATTTTTCTAGACCAGAACTTGGTAGAAAACTGGGTCAGCACATAAAGACGTGCACAACAATAGTACAGAGTTTTGCAAATTGAAACTAGAGATGCTTTATTTGCTAAACCAAAATTTCATGAAACTTCACCAAAGAAAATTTTTTATCGAAATAGATGCTGAAGTAAACGTTGGAAGAGCAAAAAGCGTCATGGTACATCAAACTTACTCTCTTTAACAAGAGATGTCGTTAAGCTTAGTAACCACCTTCGATTAATCACAGAAAAATGCTCCTCAATTCTAGAGTCATTTAATGTATTTGGAAAAGGATTGTGACTAGGATGCAAGACAGTTTAACTGTGGGAGAAGTAGACAGTTTAACTGTGAATAATAAAGCTGATTACAGTGATGATGTAAGTATTGTTGCTAAAGTGTTGTTATTAAGATTTCTGATTAAATATGAATATGATTTGTAGTTATTTTAGATTCTTTTTTCCATAATTAAACTTAAATATTTGCACTATCATTTATTTTATCAATGTCTTTGTAATTATGAGTGATAAAAAATACTTTTAAATAATATAATGGTTTATAGTCTGAGCATTGGCAAAAACAATATATAATTATTGAAAAAGAGAAATTAATCAGAATTACTAATTTCCCTTCAAGGTAGGAAAAAAGATCAAGAATTATGAAAATTCTCTCTAAGAAACAAAAATGATTACATCTCTTGCTATATAGCTTTATCAGAGAGGCTTGAACTTGGCAAAGGTGGTAAAAAAGTTCTGGTTTTGCTGACACCAAGTTTTAAAAATTTGATTTTGAAATGGAGAGAATATGTTGGTGTAGTGAAGATAACAAATACTTATTTGCAAGTCTCAATAATGCAGCAAAATATTATTTTAGATGATCTGAATGCTTGAGAGAATTTTCTAGGTATGTAACGCAAGACATCCACACATGTTTAATCAACAAGATTTAAAAAACATGTAGCAACAATGGCACAAGAATTAGAGAGTCGTACCAGATTTGTGGGCCATGATATACAGATTCATCGGGATTACTACAGATTTCCTTTTAATTATAATTATCAACAATTTGCTAAACTATCAAAAATATTTTTGCCTATTGAAGAAGGAAAAATTATTGAAAACTGTGGTAAATCTCGGGGGATATCAAGGTTTCTCTAGACTTGGGTAAGTTTCCATTTTCATATTCTTCTGTTTATTTGTGCAATATGATCAAAATTTACTTAGCTACTGCATGATATTAATGACATAACATTCAAAGTTTGAATGAACTTTTAAAAATATTTTTCTTTCCATGCTGCTTTTCTTTTCAGTCCTGCTCGGTCTGAAATAGGATCTTGCACTTGAGAGTTGTGAGTGTTTCGAGTGTTTGTGGAATTAAGTTCTGCTTAGTCAGGCAATAAAGGAGTCTTTAGTGATAGTACGTTTGATTTGCTTGCATAAAACTGCTGAGCCTCTGCGTAATGTTACAGTGTGTATTTTGATAATAACTGGTATATATATAGAGGCGCATGAAATATACCAATCATTCTGCCTGCTAGCGATATCCAAGTGTAAGCGTTGGGTTTTTACATTGTTCGATCTCTCTACCCCACCTGTGTATGATGAGAAGGTTCTTAAATGTCTTATAATCGGTAGAAGACTTGCCCGGATACGGGTCGCTTGCATCTCCAAGGTTTTGTTTTAATTAAAAAACATCGAACCTCTGCACAGTTGAGCATTGGCTTCCAGCTGCTCATTTTGAGCGAGCTAAAGGCTCACTGGCAGAAGCTATGAATTACTGTAAAAAAGTTGGAGACTTCACTGAGTTTGGTCAACTACCAGCTGATACGAGAAAGGTTAACCCTTTTAGAGATATATTGCTCAATTGTGGAGATATCACCAAGCTCAGCCTTAAGTCTGAATATCCGGGGATCTATCTCCGCTATAAGATGAATGTCTTATCAAGTCAATTATTTGACAACAAACCCCTTGATCATTCATGCAGAGTATGGATTTGTGGACCTCTCCGGATCATTAAAGATTACGCTGTAAGGCATTTCAATTTCAGCCCATTGTTTGTAAAAGATACATATCGCACACATATCGCCCAAACACATATCGCTTCTAACTTTCAATTGGCTGAATGCTTTTCAGCAGTTACATTGGACACTTTGAAGGCTCGGTTCAATGTTTGACTTCTTTGGTCTCGAGCCAAAATTTATTGAACGACAGAAACCCAAGCCCAACGTCTTTTGATTGTAAGGTATGTCTTGCTTGCTCTGCCATTTATTTCTTTTGGTTTTTATTTCTTTTTTTAATAAGATTTTTGCATTAGCTGTTTAAAATGCACTCTTTATTGGCCAATATATTGATTCTACATGGTTTACCATTTTAAAGACGGAAGATTCAGCAGTCAATTTTGACTTGATGTTGGACTTACCCTTTCAGCTCCCCCACTTTGCCCTAAATGTTCCGGTCCAATGAAAAAAAAAAAAGGATATTAAATTGAACCGGAGATGGGCCTGTTGTCTTCTTAATAAAACTAAATCAAACCCAGATCTTTGTTCAGACACTGTTTATCCCGTGTATAGTACCTTTTATGCTTTTTTAAAATTACAGTTTGCAACATTTTGGCTATTCTCTTTGCATTTGTATTCAAAAATCAAACAAATTTTTTACATGAGCATTTGCGTAAGTGAAGAAAAAACAGAAATGAACTGACTCTATCAAAAGAAACTCTTTGTGATTATTTTTCTTATTGTCAAGAAGTTTGCGAAATTCACTCTTCTCATGGGTATTCTGAATTGGGGGGGCTGGGAAAATCTATTTTAATTGAGAAACTTTTTAACAATTAGGAAATATGGAAGGGGTCTGCTTACTCTAAATCATACAGTACCTGTTTTAGGCATTTTTGATAGAGAGGACAAAGAGATGTTTTTTAGAGTACATTTTTTCCATAAACATACACGTGTTGTCTATACAGGTTCGACCAAACAATACCATGATGTTGAAAACTTATTCTCCAATCAGAATACGCACGAAGTTAAAAAAACAGTAAAAGCGAATGTGTGTCAAAAACCGATAAAGCGAACACCATTAATGATTTAGAAAATGAAAATCGTTGGTTTAAGAAATCTTTAAAATGTCGCAGGAACAATAAAATGTCACAATATATGGCTCTTCATTTTCATCGCCGACGCCAGCTAGATGATTTTACAATGGCTGCCAAAAAATTCAAAAGGCCTCATAAATGACATTATTAAAGTCTACCCAGGGTACGGGGTTGAGGGACTAAAGCTTTTGAAATTTCAAAGACAAACGGCAATGTATGAAAACATCGAGGGTGTATTATCAAAAGGCGAAGTACCTTATCTTGACGATGTTTCAGACCCTGACCGGGATCCCTTTTTGTAAACATAAAATTATTGATTATTTTACTTTTTTTGTAAATGTTAACCGATTGTTTTTTATGTACAAATATTTAAAAAAATTTTATATATTTCTTTTGTATGAAACTTTCCTTTTTCCTGAATCGCCATCTCATATATTGGTATTTATTTATATTTATCCTTTTATATTTAATACATTTTTTTGTCAGTTGTGAGTGAGATTTTACCTGCATTAAATTTATAAAATTTATAACATTTCTTGAATCTTTATGTTATTTATAAATATATTATTTATATGTTATGTGTGTGTGTGTATTATTTATATGTTATGTATGTGTGTATTATTTATATGTTATGTATGTGTATATTATTTATATTTAAAATTATTAAATTCCATTTGGTGGAGTAAGGAGATATCTAGGTAAAGAAAGTATAATATATACAACTCTATTGTAAAGAGCATATTGTTATATGGAGCAGAAGGATGGGGCAGTAGAAATGGATGTCTTAAGAAGATCATACATAGTATATCAAGAATAGAAAGGATAAGAAATGAAAGAATCAAAGAAATGATGAAAATAGAAACCATACCGGACGACATTCAAAAAAAGTAATCTGGTGTGGTTATGTTAAAAGAATGAATGATGTAAGACTACACAAAATCACATTAAATTATAAAACAAAAAAAGGAAACGGGAAAGACTACGAAAGAACTGGATGGATGATATTGCAAAAGTAATGAGGGATAGAGGTCTGGAGGAGGAATGGACCCTTGACTGGAAAAAATGGAAAAGGACTGTTGTAGATTCTTCGAATGGCAGCATCTGGCACCATAAATCGAATATATATATATATATGTCATTTATAAATCCATGTTTTTACCTCATTTTCTATTTTTTTAAATGGTGCAAATCATTGAATTATAAATAACAAAGATTTAAAATTGATGTTTTTCCCCATTTTGAAAAAATTTCCATTGGCGCAATTTTTTTCACCGAATGGCACGGGATACAAAGTTTTTTTTTCTTTTTTTTTTAAGATTCCTTTGTCCATTGTATGGTGTAACAAATGAAGTTGTGCTCTTAAGAAAATATTTTGCTGAGATAAAACATGTAAATTTGCAAAGTTATATACAAATTTGCATTCATTTTTTACAATAAAATATAAATCTAATAAGACAAATTTTTACAATGCCTGATCCACTTTCCTCCTAGCTATTTCTTTTTAATCTGCCCTGAAGCTAAGTTGATTGGTTGGTTGAGTGGGGTTTTATGGCGCAAAGTCCCTATAGGGACATGCTGCGCCAAGACAAAGTCAAATGAGTACAAAGAGTGAATAAAAAATCACGAAGAACAGGAGAAAAAGGACAACGTAATTAAATGAAAAACAGCAATGACATATACAATTAAAAACAAATAAAATAGTCCAAAGAGCCCAATTAAAAGACCGAAATCATTACAATTAAAAACTGTAAAAGGTCAAAGTAATAAATGGTAAAATATGAATGAAGTATAAGATGATGAACAAATACGACATAAAAACAAGTTAAAAAATCGGAGTCAAAAACGTAAAATCAATTAGGCACAAACTCCTCAAAAACAGTACTCTCGTTGTCTGTACTTGAGTCATAAGATGCTGACTCCATGGCCTCTTTCACGTAATTCTGAAACTGTTTAGGATCCTTCAGATAAGTAGCAGATGGGCTATTGCATGTTTTTCTCAGTTTTTTCTGCAGTTTTCCATTATGAAGAGTCTTGTGTCGGGGAATTTCCGGATATTTTATTCTGTACATGTGATTTTTGGTTTGCTTTTTGTGTTGGGGAAACATTAGGTTTTTGTATCTTACCCGCAGAATTCAATTTTGCTCAGTTTTCCATTCACTTGGCTTCTGAGTTGGACAGATAGGTTTCACCAATTTGGTTTTACCTGAAACTGATGTTTGTTTGGTCTCACGTTCGGTTGATATTTCAGATGTAACTGATGATTTTTGTAACCGACTATGAATGTGTTCAATCTTCACAGGTTCTGATGATGATGGCCAGAGTTCCAATTTTGGCATTTGTCTTGAACTAGCGGTACAGTGTACATCACGGGTTTTTCTTTTTAGAATGCTGGATGATGGATTCTCAGGTGAACAATTTGGTGGAGAGGAGGAGTCAGTTTGGGTGCTTATGTGTCTTACGGATTTTGATTTATTCTTGAATATGCTAGAGTATGAAACTCCAACAGATTGGGTTCTGATCTCATTTTCCGAGCATCAGGGTAAGAAAGTTTGAGTAATTTTCACAGTAAGAATTTCTTTTTCAAGGATCCATTTAGGACAAGTGTGAGAGTATGCTGTATGATCACCTTGACAGTTTGCACAGTGTTCAGGTTTTTCACAAGATTTACCGTCATGGCCGGTTCTGCACGGCGTGCGCAGCTAACAGATCCACGACACTTAGTGTTAGTATGCCATAACGCTGGCATTTATAACAACGGAGAGGGTTTGAGATATAAGGTCGGACTGGGCAGCTTAGGTATACAGCTTTAATTCTAGTTGGTAAATTTGGGCTATTGAATGTTAGTATAATGTGCTTTGTCGGAAGCACTTGTCCATTCCGACGAATAGTAATACAGCGTACCTCTATGATATCTTTTTCTTTTAAATTTGTTAAAAGTTCTTTAGTAGTGAACAAAAGATCTGGTTCTGATATAACACCACGGGTAGTATTTAAGGTTTGATGTGCCTGAACAGAAACTGAAAAGGAACCTATTGTAGGGCAATTTGAGATTAGCTGTGACTGTTTGGCTGTAGAGATCTCAACAAGTAAAACTCCAGATTGCAATTTTTTGAGTGAATGGCCGTCTCCCAAAACAGCCTGGAATGTTTTCGCAATAAGGAAAGGAGAAGTTCTCTTAAAAGAGCTATCTGAGAGGCTATCATTACGTTTAATTACAAAGAAGCGAGTGAAAGCATTCTGCACAACTTGTTGCTCTCCACAAGGGAGAGATATAGAAGGAATTGAATTTTTTCCATCCATATTAGAAAAAATAAGAGTTCAGACCCCGGCCGCACCACCCACTACTGAGCCCAACAAGGGGATGCACAGTCATGCACCAGTGCTAACCAGGGTCCATACGGTCACAAGACAATCCTATGTCAATCTCCACCCTTAACGAGATGACTAGTAATTGCTCGCTCACTTGATCCCTTAGCCAGAGACAAAAGTCAGCTGACCAGCCGATTGATGTATACGGGACCAATATGCACCTCCCGTCTACCAGAAGCAGAGGCCAAAGCAGTGTGTTGGTTTCCCTCAACTGCCAGGATCCCCCTTTCCAGGGACACGGGTTGCCACACACGGCAAACACGTGGGTGGTTTACAATTCTCCATGAGTCGATATATAAGATGATACCGGCTCATACAGAATTGCCCTCACCTCCAAAGAGGAAACCACAACGAGAGTGAAACAAAGAGGAAAGAAAGTCAAGAGAAATAAGGGAAAAAGGAAAAGAGATATCTCGCTCAGGTGCCCGGGGTTGTGAAGCCCGAGAATACCTAAAGAAGGTATCCCCCTGGGGGACCCTGAAGCTAAGATCGATATTCATAATGATAAAAGTGAATACTTTAATGATTTTTTGTAAATGCTGTAATTGTGCCATGTTTTCTTTTAAAACATTCGAATATTAATGTTCTTTTACAGATATTATTTATATCCTGTGATTGGTTTGGTTTGTGTTTATGACGGCCAATTATCAACACGTGGGATATAGGCCCTGGTGGGGGGGGTGCCCTTCGTGGGGGTCTTTCTAAGGGAATTATATCCTGTGAATATCCACGAGGAGTGATACCATCAGGATGCAATCATCATCTATTTGCTCTTTTGTCACTTCTGCAAGAATATTGCATTAAAAAAAACTGCATAAAGCACCAACAAAGGTGATTCAAAATAGCATCCACCATAAAAAAAAAAAAAAAAAAAAAAAAAAAAAAAAAAAAAAATTAAAGCAATGAAAATTAATGATCTCTATCCCAATGATGAAAAAAGTATTAATTCAAATACCTGTTCACCATTTAATTTTAATGCATTAAAGAAAATGCCAAAAAATTCACCATTATTTTCACAGCTGAATGATACAAAGTTTCACTTTAATAAATGTGATATACCAAACTAACAGCTGTAGTGCTGGTTGATGGTGTACATAAGAATCTGCATGTCCCTATTAATCTAAATATTATGATCTATTCTTCGTTCATAATATTAAAAAAATAGTTGAATGATCGCCTTGATATAGAAATGAGACAAATGAAGCTAAGGTTGGTTGGTTGTGTTGGGTTTTATAGCACGAAATCCCTTAGGGACATGCTGGGCCAAACAAAGAATATAATACAAAAAAGGCGAGTTAAGCAAATGACATCAAGAGAAAATAATGAAATGAGTTAAAATAGAAATAGAAAAGTCATAGGGATGGGGTACCCATCCAGATATAGTCGTCAAACAAAGGCACGAAACAATGTAAAATAAAAATCCAGTAAAACAAAGTAAAAATTACATATGGATGGGATTTCCATCCAGACAAATGAAGCTAAGACAACCTTATCTCTACTATATCCGCAAGACTTCTAACACACCTGCTGTGTCACTTGGGGAAAAAAAGGAAAGGATATTATACATAATAGGCATTCAAATTTAGATTTCCGATTTTAGCAACTTGTGCACAGTCACAGTTGTCTTACAACAGCTATCGTAGCAGGGTTCGCAAAAACCCGGGTTTTTTTGAAAAAACCCAACCCACATGGGTTTTTTCACGAAAACCCAATTTTCCCCGGGGAAAATCGGGTTTTTTCAAAAGTACAATATATGCGATATTACATTATTGTATACTATATTACTTATATATTATACATAAAAAAAATACATTGTTCCCCTATATACAATACAATTGTAATGCTATTTTACAAGTTATAAATTGTATAAGTTATATGAATTTAAATTAAGTTTCAGTGTTTCTCACAAATTAGTTTTATAAATATAATAGAAGATATATATACAAAAACCCGGGTTTTTTTGAAAAAACCCAACCCACATGGGTTTTTTCACGAAAACCCAATTTTCCCCGGGGAAAATCGGGTTTTTTCAAAAGTACAATATATGCGATATTACATTATTGTATACTATATTACTTATATATTATACATAAAAAAAATACATTGTTCCCCTATATACAATACAATTGTAATGCTATTTTACAAGTTATAAATTGTATAAGTTATATGAATTTAAATTAAGTTTCAGTGTTTCTCACAAATTAGTTTTATAAATATAATAGAAGATATACAATTAATTTGCTTTAAAATCAAATAATGAATAGAATATTAATATTTAAAATATATAAGTAAGAAGAAAAAAAGGAGTAAACTAGTCGGATGTGCCAATCCTAAAACTTTCTTCTACCTCATACATGTTAATAATTCAAAATTCGCTATCACAGTGCCACATCTATGCCCATCGCGAGGATTGTAAAATATAGGTTCGTTGAATTGGATGCATTTAACAAGGAGATGTAAGTTATAAGTATCACATTGTTTCAAACAAATCATTGAATTTTGAAACCCACCTCTTAGATGTCCACAACTAAAATTTCCAACCCAAACAGTATAAAATCAACACCTGTTGTTCAATTTACATCCAAGTCTAATAAGGATCTATTTACATGAAAATGAAACAGAATATTAAGTTTGATTAAATTACGTGCATTAGTTTTCGAGATATAGATTTTGCAAAAATCGTGAAAAATTCAGCATACCAACACTATCTGCTGTGCAATTTACACCTAAACCTAATCAGTAACAGCTTATGCCAACGTCTAACTCAATCTGAAGTTTGATGAAAATCCATACATTAATTCTTGAGATATTGCAGAAATCATACAAAATGCAGCACAACAGAGCCACTGTTGGATGATATTCACCAAAAACTAATCAGCACCAGTTTATATCAAGGTCTAACTGAATCTAAATTTTTATTTAATTCCATAGATTAATTATTGCTGAAATCGTGAAAAAATGCAGCATAACAGCGCTACCTGTTAGGCAATATACTCCAAAACTTGATAAGCAACAACTTAACTTGTAACTGAATCTGAAGTTTGATGAAAATCCGTGCATGAGTTCTTGAGTAAAGCTATTGCAAAAATTGAGATAAATGCAGCATAGCAGCATCACCTGTTGGGCAATATATACCAAAAGCTAATCAGAATCAGTTTACATCAAGGTCTAACTGAATCTAAGTTTTGTGAAATTCTGTGCATTATTTCTTGAGATAGAGCACCCTCAAAATTTTTGTCACATACAGACAGATATTTTCTATGAACCATCAAATCATCTTCAGGACCTTTTTAAAACGTATAAATCCGTCGTAAACTGGAAGTCGAAATTTTTCACAAATTAAATACTTTCTTTTTGTAAAGACAGAAGAAAGTAAAAATACATATCTTTTATTTTCATGAATATAATTCATTTGAATTTTTTTTTATAAAGACATTCTTATGATATGCCTTTACCTATAATTATGTACTATGTATGTTGCCTACTATGTTCTATTTTAGTAAAGTATTTAAATGTGCTAAAAATAAATTTTTATTTTACCTCGGGTATTTATGTAATGGCTTTTATATATTAATTTCTTTCAAAATTAACTGAAATGACTTAAATTCATTAAGTGTATTTGTTGTTTAAAATTTTAAATATTTCTGAAAATTGAAAAAACCCACAATATGGGTTTTTTAGTGGGCTTTTTCAAGTGGGCCCATTCTGAAAAAACCCACCGGATTTTTTCGAACTGGGCCCAGCTTTGCGAACCCTGTATCGTAGCCAAATTTCTTTTTCTTAAAATGACCCATTAACAGCTGTAGTGCTGGTTGATGGTGTATATAAAAATTTGCAAGTGCCTACTAATCTAAATATGAAGAGATTTCAGAAACAGAGATTTAATTTAGATTTCAGATTTTAGCAACATGTGCGTAGCCACAGTTGTCTTACAACAGCTATTCAAGGCAAATTTCTTATTCTTGAAATGACTATTAAGGTAGTTCTCGTGAGGTAATGGCCTAAATGTATGAATAATTAAATTCCATTTCTTTTCCATGTCGATGTCTCAATTATTTATTTAATGATAAATGTAGCTGATTTTCCTTTCACTTGATTAGTCTTCTAGTTTCATCCAGAGCCTCATTCAAATTAAGCTGCCCTCTCAAATAATGAGGGTTTGAAAAACCCACCCCACTAGTCTAAAACCTATGTTTCTTCAGACAGAGTTTTTTTGGAAAACACTTTAAACTTTTAATTTTCATATACATTATACCTGAATTTTTCATTTATCAGTGACACCTGGGTATAATTTTGCATTAATTAAATGGCAAAGATTACTCTGTCTGACACTGTCAAATATGCAAGTCAACATATGAAGTTAAGACAACATTTTCTTTACTCATCCCGCAATACTCCTCACATATCTGCTGTGTCACTTGGAAAAAAAGCAAAGGATATTATGCGTAACAGGCATTCAAATTTAGATTTCAGAAATGATGGATTAGTTATTAACCCCTGATACAATATCTAAGAGCCTAAGGGCTATTCCATGCTACAGAGGACAACATGTTAAAAAAATAAATGTTATATATTAACACCATTTTGTTCTCATACACTCATAAAAAGTGTGTATTTTCTTATTTATTATGTTAAAATTTATTGCCAACAGTATTTTTTTTTTGCTATAATAATTGTGGCATCATTGTTTACCTTGTTAAGAACAGTTTTTCAAGGAGAATCAAAGTCTCAACTTTTGCATCAAAATCAATTAGGTAAGTACTTTTTACAATTTATTATTATTAACATGTTATAAGAATAAATAACTAATAAATAAGCTTAAATTTATTTTATTTTCTTTCTATTTACCACTTATAAATAAAGCCTAAAATCTGTGTAACATCAGTCACAAAAATGTACGATTGTTTCTGTTACTCAAAATATTTCAAATTAGGGTCAGGTGGGGTAAAATGGATAGTTAAAAAACATTGTTTAATTTTTTCAATTTATATGATTGCTTGATGTTTAAGCTTCTTTCTCCTACTTTATTTTTGTTTTTAAAGTTTGTTCTAGTTGAGTGGCAACAGTAAAATCATTTGAGGACAATTTCATGCGACATGTGGTCTGATTAAACTTCTTCCTGCAGCTCATGATATTTGATATAAACTCATTTGTTTGATCTCATTTTTTTTCTTTAAGCACTTCTAATACTTTTACAAATTATAAACAAGAAATTGTTAATTGTTTTTATTGTTTTTTCTTAAATCTTAAAAATGGGGCAAAATGGGTATAATGTTAGGCTTAGCGTTTTTTGTATTTTTAGAGTGTTATATAAAACTTTTCTGAATAAAATTCTGTATTTTACTAGAATTAGAATAGAATAACTTTTAAAAATACTTTAAAATGTTTATAATGAACAGTGGTTTTTCTCAAGATCAGAAAGACTTGAAATTCTTTGTACATAATTTAGTCAAATCATTGCTCATTTCTAGATAGCATATCAGGTGCTGATTGGATTTGAAATTTTATGAAGAGGTAGTCGAAAGAGTTGGGAAATAGAAAACGAGAACTGTTGACAAAAATAAGAGCAGTGTGGCTTTGACACGTCTTTGCTTTCTCGACACGTATCTATCTCTCACATCTCCAAATAATCTTGGTAAAAACTTAGGAAACATAAGCATGTTAAAGCAAAAGCAGATGAAGTTCTAACAAATGAAGACATTATGAAACAGTTAAAAAATGACTCTGATAACCAGAACACCGAAAAACTTAAAATGGACAAGAAGAAAAAGTGTTAAATGAGGCACAAATTAGACTATAATGTGTGGAAGATATCCCCGAAGTAAAAATAAATGTATCAAGGTGCATGATTGAAAGTCCAGTATTTTGGGAAAAAGACGAAGAAAGAATTCATTGGCAAAATCACTAATATTGAAGAAAATGAAACACTAATATGAAGTAAAATTTTTGGAAAAGCCCAAGATTGGTTACATTTTACGTTTTCCCTGATGCTGAAGACTCAGGGATATGTCCATTCGTTACTTTTGCGACCATTAGAGCAAATTTTCAGAAATATTTCCAATTATTTTATTATTAAGAGAAAAATTGATGTGATTAGTTAAATATCATCGTGTTTCACTCGCAGAAAATATATTTAATTTGAAACCAAAAGCACTTGTCTATAATCAAAATAAACGTCTAATAAATCCAAATTTTTTTACAAACTAGATCTATTTTATGCGAGTGGAACACGATAGCATCTACATCAAATTTTTATCCTAATTATAGTAAAATAATTGGAAGTTTTTCCAAAACTGTGCTCTGATGGTCACAAGTGTAGCAATGGACGTTTTCGCAGATTATATTGAAAAAGAAAAAAAAGCAGATAATAGAACCATTAAATGAACCAACATTTAATAATCTGGCTCATTATGCTTTTGATAAGACTTTTAACACTTATAATGCAACAGGGGAAGAATACAAGTTGAAAAAAATGTAGACAGAAATTGTTTTCATTTTCACCTAAGCTTGATTCATAGTAATGCTTCTCTTTTATCTATTACTTTAAATTTCATATTAAAAAAAAAAATTTCGAAATTTTTTAAGACATAACAGTGCTTTCCATATTACTTCATTATATAATCTCTGATACATCTATTTATACAGTATTTATTGTTAAACTTTTATGTACCCATTTTACCCCACACTATACCCATTTTCACCCGCATGGGGTAAAATGAGTATAGCAAACATATATCTATTAAATGTTTTGTTGTAGACATACTTTTGTAGCGTAATTGATAAAAATTGTGTATTTTCATTCCAAGAATGTGCAATGTAAGGAAAATACCAAAAAAAGTTTTAATTATTTAAAAATTACCAGAAAATTTTAACTGAACGTCTAAAAATAGTGAATTTTATACCCATTTTACCCCACCTGACCCTATAAAGTGTAATAAGATGTATTCTCCTTCTTTGTAAAGTTATTAAGAATGTTGATAATTTAAATGGGGCATAACATACGTATATAATAACTTTAAATATATTTAAAATATGTAACATCAGTCACATTGTAACGTCAGTTACAAAATGTAACATCAGTCACACTTATTTTCTATTCTTTTTCAGATCTTATTTTAAAGAAATAACATTTAAAATGGACCTGATTGCAGCAGAAAGGCAGAAAATTAAAAGTAGAAGGTAAATATGAAGAGTATATAAAAAGAAACAGGGAAGAAGCTACAAAAAAAGTAAAAAAAAAGAAGACAGCTTGTCAAAATTGCCAAAACCAGTACAATGAAGAGTAAGAAAGGAAATGAAAGAAAATGTTAGGAAAAGAGTTGAAAAGTGCAGAAAATTGAAACAAAAATATATTAATTCTACGAATTTAATTTTTTTTTTTTTAATAGAGCTTTAGGAAAAGCCACAACTCATGCAAAACATAGCTTGCCGTCTACATCTAGGTGAAGAAAAGCTGTCATAAAATGACAGTTCAAACAGAAATAAGTGAAGATAACATCAGCAGTTGTCCACCGATACTAAATCCAGAAGCTTGCCTTTAGAAACAAAAGATCTTGTTACAGAGTTTTATGAGAGAGATGATGTCAGCAGACAAGCTCCAGGTCGCAAAGCAGCTGCTACAACAGTTTCGAATGTAAAAGTGTATGAAATGTTGCTATCAAAACTACACCACCAGTATAAAATCATGTAATTAGAAAAAATCTTTTCAATACAGCTGCAATCGAAGGGATGAAACTTTGTCATTTCTTTGAAGTAATCCATGGAAAAACTGAAGGACTGCGATTTTCTGATGCATCAATTGAGACTGATCACTTCAAGCCAGACAAATCAGTCAATTTCATAGTATCAGTTATAGATTGGGTTAAAGTAGATTATGACGGGGAGCTTTTCCTGGTGAAGTAAAATCTATTGTTAATAAAGAATATCTTATCAGCGTTATGATCCAAGCAGGAAATTATTGGAAGTAGCCTTTGAAAGTTGATGACGTCTTTTATCCATGGGAGCAAAATAATACAGAAATTTAATGCAACAATGTTCTGAATGGTTGTGGACATTTTAAATTCAGTAGCATGTATTAATATTTGGAAATTTTTCCAGAGAGAAACATTCGCCTTGAATACAATATTTCAAATGAATTTCAAATTATTTTTGCTTAAAAGGCGCAAAGACCAACTTAGTGAAAAAGATTCCATGCCGGGAATCGAACCCGGGCCATCAGTATAGTGCACTGACGTTCTACCGCTAAACCACATGGAACGATACCCAGCCTGGAACTTCTCACTATTACAAGTTGGCAAGGCTACAAACGCAGCACAAGATGGAATATTTTCTGTGAGCCACCAACATGGGGCAAGCACAGACACTTAATTAAATCCAGCATCGAATGAATCTATAAATTTGAATAATTTGTTTTATATTACCAATTTTGTATGAAAGATGTAATAAAAATCGTAGTTTTTAAAGTAATTTGGATGTGTAACATAAAAAGTGTGACGTCAGTCACAGGTCATTTTTTTTCATTTGCCAATATTTATGTTTTTCCATGTGTATTTTTTATGTTTTCTATTAATTAGAAGTATTTTATAAGTAAAAAGGAACTATTCCATTATTATCCATAGAGGAAGAAGAATTTCAAAATAAAAAAAGGATGTTTTACTTCATGTCCTTTTTATGTAACAGTCATTTTATTTTTTTTTTTGTCCAAGACGCAAAATATTTTATTTATATCCATATTCTTGTTTGCATAATAATATTACGCTACTAGAGTATTCCACATCATTTTCAGAAAATTTAAAAAATATTTAACCTTAGAAAAAAAAATATAAGATTAAGAAATTATCTCAAAATGTAACGTCAGTCACCATGGAATTGCCCCTAAGCTGACGGTCTTTCATATGAATACGAAGTTACAGTAAGAGAGATAAAATGTATATATAATTATCCTTTTTCCATAAACAGTTCTGACAGTTTACATGTCCCACAAACCATGTTACATACAAAGCAGGTCACGTAATTTAAGAGCACTGTTTGTGTAATAGTATGCATTAAATTTGTTTCTCTTTAATTATGCTTTAAGGTATTCAAGCACTTTTTTTTTTTTTTTAATTCTTATTGTATTTTCTTTATAGAGTTTATATTATAGTTTTGGATATAGTTTTATAGTTTTGGCTCTTTATAGTTTTGGATAAATCAAGGTTCCAAGGTGAAAAAGAGATTCGGGAAAAGAGTGGATATTCACCCGAAAGTTCTAAAGCTTTTAAATAGTATGAAAGATTTTTTAATGCAAAATGGAATATTCAAATTCTATTTTTTATTATTCTTTTTTGTCATTTTTAATTGTTTGCTTTTACTGTTCATATTTAAAGAAAGAAATGATAGTATTTTTTATTTAAAATAAATACTTTCAGAAAATCAGTAAGTTTTCAGAAATTTTGTTTAAAATAAATTAAGTCCATATTTTAATGAGAGCTTTTTAAAAACCTTGCTTTGTAAACCGTTTTCTTATTGGACATAAAAAGAGAACTATAAATTTTTAAAAGCACATCATTCCTGCTCTAGAAATTACGCTGTCGTATTGCATTCGAGTGAGTTTTATTATTTGTATTCTCTTCTTGTATATTTTTAACAGGTACCGTTCAGTAACTGCTACGACACCTGTGGATTTTAGAATGAACTCGCAAGAATGTTTGATGGATGAGGTAAAGTATTCTAGCAGATGAAAGTTTGTGGGAAGAAATATGATTCATTGGTGTATGAGTGAGAAGTTGGTTGCCTCCAAATATGAATGTCCTAAGTGTGGAAGTGATATGAAGCTGTCGGATGATGGTTCTGAATGGCGTTGCAGAGTGCAAGGACAAGTTAATAACAACGAAATAACTAGGTGTGTAAGGAAGGGTACGTGGTTTTCATTGAGCAGGATGGACGGTTTATGTAAGATTTTGTAAGTGACCTGTACATGTGGTTTGGTGAATGCTTTGAGAAATATTGCATGGCTGATTACGTGCATTATGCATTGTTACATATGTGCATCCCGAGACTGGCACCCACACAAACTCCATAGAGGACACCTAGTCAGCAATCAAACATAGGTTGCAGATACTATTTTGATTCCTACTTGTTTGGATATATGTGGTGAAGGAAACAACCACTCGATGAGCAATGAGACTTTCTGGGAGTTCTTGAAGGTTGGTTGGTTGGTTGTATGGTGCAAAATCCCTTAAGGGACATGCTGTGCCAAAAAAGTAGACTAAAACATCAAAAGGTGCGAGAAAACATTTCCTGAAGGACATCATAAAGTGTATACACCGTGGGAAAAGGATCCGTACCCAAGTAGCATGAGTAGTTTTAGGTTTTAAAAAAAAAGGGTGGGGGGGTTAGGATGGCAGAGTCCCCCTGATAAGAACAAAACATCAGCTTTGAGTAAATAAAAATTATTTTTTTTTTGTTATTTTTGAAAAAATGTATTCCTTTAAAAGTGTATTTAGAAAAAATTTAAATTTTTATTTTATGTACTTTTGTTTATTTACATTGCTGCCATCTTCAAACGTGCGATTTTGCGTAGTACAAGTAGCTCCGGGAGTAAAGACTCAAGAACACGCCAATTTCGAAATTTTTTTTAATCGCACAAAGAAGGAAATTAAACTGCGATCACACCAATGACTTAACTAAAGACAAGGGTGAAGTTCAGCTTGTTATAGAAAAAGTGGAATTCAGTAAAATAAATAATGGGGATTTTCTCGAGATAAAAGGTGAAAGTACCGAGAAGCAGTTTGTCAAAGAAAGGATGTTTATCTGTGGTCTATAACTGGTTGATTAGATTAAGTTTAATGGTGCAAAATCCCTTAACGGACATGCTGCGCCAAGAAAATAGCCTAAAAGCTTTAAAAGTGGAGAGCAATGAGAAAAGTGTGGATGAATCTATATTATTTTAAACTAAAACATCAAAGATTAAAAGTACTTAAATAAAATGTGCAGTCTGGATTGGGCTCCCATCCAGATGTATGAAGAGTCTAAAAGAAAATTCAAAATTGTTAAACTAAAGAAAGATATAAAATTATAACTCAAAATAAAATCCTGCATGTTTTAAAAAAAGTAAAGAGTGCCCCATGAGGTGTTTCCCCAATGAGGTTTGTCAAGATTGGTGATGATGTGTTAAAATACATTCTATATAAGTGCCGGAGGCCCGGCCAGTCAGTTAAAACATGATGAATGGTCAGGTAATCAAAATGACAATGTGGACACATGGGTGCAACCTCCCGAAGTAAAAGATGTTTATGAGTGAATCTTGAATGTCCAATTCTCAGACGAGTCAGAAGAACATCTGATTTCTTAGGGTGGATTGCAGGCCAGATCATTATTACTTGTTTAATATGATGTAGTTTATTTTTTTTATTCCAAATCCCAACTTTCTAGCCATTTTTTCTGAAAAAAATGATTGATAAGTAGTTCAGCGTCTGAGAAGGTGATATTATGAAATAATGGATTAAGAAGTTTTGCCGCCTCATCTGCTTTTTCATTTCCAGGAATGCCCATGTATCCAGCAAAATAAAATATTATAACCATGTCTTGTCAATTTATTATAAAATTCCAGGATGGCTAGGACATAAGGATGCTTTTTAAAAGATTTTATTGCGTCAATAGAACTATTTGAGTCTGTGTAAATAATGAAAGAAGTGTTGAGATGATGAGAAATATGGAACAAGGCTCTTTCTATTGCAATCAATTCTGCCATAAAGACAGAAATTGAAGCATGAAGCCGATAACTCAAACTGGTGATATCAGTAAAAACCCCCACAGCCTACAATATCCCCATTCTTCGAACCATCTGTGTAAACATCAATATAATTAATGTAATTTGCACGGTGTGCTGCAAATAATTGTTGAAAGACAGAAGTTGCCAAGTTGTTTTTCTCGTATCCTTTAAAAGGATGGAGCGAAGTAATACTCTGAGGGTTCCAAGGAGGTAGCACATGTGAGTGACATGAGCTCACCTCAATATTACTCAGAGGGCTATTGTCAATAAAGTTTTTTCTTAAACCAAAAGATGGGATGCAAGATGGGCGATGCTGATAAAGTGTGTCATTGTCTGTATTTAAAATGGAGGAATGAAGTGGATGACCATGGTGCGAAAGGAGACGGTAAGGTCTATAACTGGTTATTCAAGTTGTGTATACAGAAATACTGGGAAAGCAGTGTAAAGTGAAAGAACTCTGACTGGGTCATTCCATGTCACCCACCTTCACAGATTTCTATGAAATTTTAAACACAAAAACAATGTCCAAATATATGCTGTTACACCAAATTTCAGTTTAAAATAATAAGTTTTTCATGAGTTACAAGCATTTAAAAATACCCCTCTCACTCAACTTTTTGCAGAAAATGATCTTCCGTCAAACATCTAATGTTAAATAAAAATGCTCATTTTTCTAAATATTATTAATAAAATTAAGATATATATATTTTTTAGAGATTCTTAATAATGTATTTTATTAAAAGAATGGTTTATAAAACTTTTTAGAACTCAAATATTTTTTTTTTAAATATTTTATCTAAGGAGTTAAGAAAAATATGGAAATATGTAATTCATTTTTTTTTACATGTGCTACCCATTTGATTTGGACGATTTTTTATATATATAGTTTAAAAAGAAACCATTTAATAATAAAAAAATTAGAAAGGTGTTTTTTGAAATTCTTGAGAAAAAAATTTTTTTGTTAATTTTACAGAATATATCTAAAGTATTGTTAAAGTTCAAAATTCTTCAAAAATACGTGTAATAATAATAAACAAATATTATAATTAAACTATAATTTTGTTTCTAAAAACTTTTTTTAATGTTATTTAAATAAATTAAAGTATAAAATTCATATTATTTCTGTTACAGAAAATTAACTTCCGCTATGTATTCAAATAAAATTTCCATTATACTAACTGAAAAACAACCAGTATAAACTGATTTATAAAGCTATATTCATTGAAACAATCTAAGCTTTGCATTTTCTTTTAAAAAATGTGGAAAGTATAAATTTATAGTTTAAATTTTGTTTCACCTATAGTCTTCAAAATGAAATAAAAATGAAGTAATAAAAACATAAATAATCACTGGTATATTGAGATTATTCAGAGCATAGATTATGATGAAAAAGATGCAAATATAAAGGTTATACATCCCATCGGACCTTCTACTTCATTTTGCTGGCCAAATGTTTATTGCAATGTGCCCTTCAACCATATATATATGTAGCATTGAATTGACTGCTGCAACAGGACGGCAATATGCTCTTTCAAAAGAATCTATCGAAACAATCAATCGTAAGTAGAGCATTTATAAAAAGCAATATCTAGTGAAATAATATGTTGAATTTCTATTTCCTATTTCCATTTAAATTTATCATAAACACCTCTAACCATTCAATTATAAAAAAGTGCAAATCTGACACAGAAATAAATCTTATATTTGAAATTGGTTAAAACTTGAAAATCTTCTGTCTCATATATGTAAGTAAATTTTGTATGTACAGTCGAACTTGGATAATTCGAAGTGCAAGGGACCACTACAAAGCTTCAAATTATCTAAACTTCGAATTATCAAAATTGTTGTAAAATAATCAATTACATCAAAAATTATCGCAAAAGAAAATGTTTATTAATTTTAAATAAAAAAGGTACAGCTTTTTAAAATATTGAGATATTTAAGATTGCTTTAAAGAGCTTACTTGAGCTTTTTAAGAAAATCTTCAAGGATATCTACAGTTCGAAACACAGCTTCACACATGTTAGACTGTCATTCTACATAACGACGATATTCCACTAGATGAACAACTTTTCAAATAATTGCATTAAAACTAGATTTTGTCATTTCTGAAAGGTTAAAAACTTCGAATTAAAGAAGTTGGACTTCGAAATTTGCACAATTGCTGAAAAAACCTGGCCACTTTTCAAATAAACTGAATTGAAACTAAATTTTGTCATTTTTGAAAGGGTAAAAACTTCGAATTAAACAAGTTGGACTTCGAAATAACCAAGATTTTTAAGCATTAACGGAATACAAGTTTTAGGGACCGACAAAAAACTTCGAATTATCCACGAATTCGAATTAAAGGCGTTCAAATTATCCAAGCTCGACTGTATATATTATATCAGTAACAAAGAAAAAAAAATATATTTTTTATGATTGTATTACAGGATATATAACCCAGAATTTTATGTAACATATTGCTAAATTATACACAAAATTTATCAAAATAAATCTTTATTCATTTGCTTTTTTAATAATTTCATTATTTTTACCTTGAATTGCTACTAATTCTACTTTATTTATAATAATTTTATTTCTGTTTATGAAGTTAAAAGACTTGATGTTAGTTTTAAAAGTCAATCCTCTTATAATATCATATATTAATAATTGAAACGATTTTGACAAAAACTGTCAAGATGCTACCCCCCCCCCCCCAAAAAAAAAAAAAGAATAAATAAATATTTAAAATCTAGGATTAGTTAGAAAAATATGGCACTTATGTTTATTTTGACAGAATATTGAAAAATCTGTCTAAATATGTATCTCATGAATCTTTGGAATGTAAGGGGAGGGGCATCTAGAATTTACGAGTTGATTGAATATTAATAAAGTTCATCAGTCTCCAGATCATCTTTATGCTAGATTATTTTTACATGTTTATATGTCTTCAAAATACATGCATATAAAAAAAATCCAAGAAAAATTTTTTTCTCAAGTTTTTCAAAAAACACCTCTTTTTCTTTTTTTTTGAGAAAAGCTCATAAAAAATATTTAACAAAATAAAATGGGTGGTACATCTAAAAATATTTTTTCTTTTTGAAATTCATACATGAAATGTCAATTTTATATGGACATTCAAAAAATGTCGAAGAAAAATTTTTTTCAAGTTTTTCAAAAAACACCTCTTTAATTTTTTTTTATTGAGAAAAGATTGACTAATAAAGAGCTCATAAAAAAATATCTAGCAAAATAAAATGGGTAGCACATCTAAAAATATTTTTGTGAAATTCAGATATGAAATGTCAATTTTATATGGGTGTTCAAAAATTAAAAAAATATATTTGTTGTAAAAAGAAAATAAAAATTGGTATTACTTTGTGAAATAAATAATATAAAGAAAGTTCCGCCAAAAAATTTAACCATTTTAATTATTTGGTAAAGAGTTATGAAGTTTTTTGTAGAACCATACAGAAAATCAACACTTTAAAAATGTCCATAGAAAAAGAAAAGTGTCGTATGTTCAGATGCTTATAATTTGAAATATTTTAATTGGATTCAATTAAAATTTCACGTGGTAGCATCTTATACATGTATGTTTTCATGTACCAAGTTTCGTCAAAATCTGAGATGGTGGGTGACATTTTGTAAAATTGCTGGATGATTTGACATGGAATGACCAGACTTGGAGAAATTAATTTATGCGGATTAGCATCATTATCACAGAATTATAAAAAATCATGTAAAGTGAACTGCTTAGATTTCACTTTGCCCCATTAAAATTCCCTACTATTATGTTCAATCTTTAACACACTACAGAAATTGAAGAATAAATATTTGATAAAAATTAATTTTGTAAAGCAAGGGTATTATAAATTATGTAGTGTAAAATTTCCGATAAGTTTTCTATTTCTTCATTTTCAAATTTGCAATTACATTTAAGTAGGGTGAACTACCCAGTAATTGACCATTTAGTGAAAGTTTCTTCGCATTTTTTTTTTCTGTGCTAAATTTGAGGAGATATTTCTTGAAACTTTTTTTTTAAAGCAACAGTCACTTATAAGGATCAATAATAAACATTTTTTGCCTACTTTTTTGCAATTTTATTTTATTTAATGTAATAGTTGTCAAGGGAGATTTTGCCAGTAATTGACCACTTAATGTTAGAAAATAACCATCACCGTGTCAGTAATTGACCACTTTGAAGTTGAACTGATAAACCTTCTTAAAATTAATCGTATGAAAAAATGGGGAAGTTTGCCAAGTTTTTTTCAACAGAAACTGGATGTCTAGCCTCCTGGACAGCCAGAAAAAATCGGAAAATTTTCAAATTTCTGAAAAAAAAAAAAGACGAATTTGAAGTTTCTGAGAATTTTTTTAGAAAAAGAATTTAAATCATAAAGCCAAGGATTTTTAAATTGCAGTAGTAGCAAAATATGCTTTAAAGCAGCCATGCTCAACCTGCAGGCCACATATGGCCTGAGATACATAATCATTAATCTCTATTTATAAAATTGATATATATGCATAAAATATATTTAAGATTTTCCCTATTGCTTAATATTTTTGTGGGGTGACAAAATCTGTCATGTTATTTATAATTAATTTTAAATTATGTTTAAATATTCTAAATGCCATCTTCGTTTAGTGAAAAGTTTTTTTTTTAGTTGTAGTCCTATTTGTGCTACAGTTATGCATACATTTCTGAAGCACTTGGCAATCAACACTACATAATTTTTAATCTTTTGTCACCAGATTTTTTAATTATAATATAAACTTTTGTCTAATTTATTTAATGCCAGAAATGCATTCATTAAATAAAACAAACTGTACAATAAAAAAATTACTGTTAGGAATAATTTATTCTGAGCACTTTATGCTTTATGTAAATGGGATGCTTATTGTGCAAAATAGTTAACACTAATTATTATTCAAAATTAAATTTAAACTATATATATTTCTACAGTTTAAAAAAATATATTGAACAAATCACTGATTATTAAAAGTAATATTTTTATTTTTGTCCGTCAAAACTTAGTGTAATGTTAATGTAAATTCTGTATTGTTATTATGTTTTATTATTATACAACTGCAATTAATTAGGGTTGAACTTTGTCATGGATAAAATCAGCATAAAAAACATTTTATATAGCAATTTTAACAGCATACTTCCACAACAATTGTAATAGAAATATACCACGAACTATGTTTGGAGCTGATGGTGGTAAAACATTTTTTTATAAGATTTGTGTGACAAACCCTAATGATATTTAGAGCCTCACTATACTAATTTTGTTATCTTTACATTTTAATTACACTTTTCTTGCATTATTATTATATAAATGTGTTATGACCCTCTTGACATAACAAATGTGTGTTTGCTTGATCAGTAATTGACCAAGCATATTTAGTTATTAACCACCCTGGTCAACTACTGAAAGAACTCATTTTTTAAATAAAAAATTGGTGAATATTGCTTTTATAATAGAAATCTATGTATTTTTTTAAGTATCAAAAGGAATGGATGTAAACAAGCAAAAAGTCAGTAGTTGACCACTTTGGTCAATTACTGAATGCTTTCAACATTCACACATCTAGTAGTTGACCACCCCCCTTAACGTCATTTAACTTATGAATTTAATATTAAATGCATAATGATTAACTTAAAACAAACAAAAATTAACTACACACCTCATTTAATGAACCAATGGAACTAAATTAAACTTGATGCTGCAAGATTAATAAAACAACTCACAAAACAACACTACTATTACAGAATGTATTCACTTTTGATATTGTTAGAAGGTGCATTTTCTTTGATTTTTTACATTCAATCATAATATAGATAGCAAAAGTAATCTTTTCCTATGCAATTCATTGGATGTTAAATATTTTTATTCAGCATACAAAAATACTTTATCAACACATTGATTCTTGTTTTAAACACATAAATGTGTTTTTGGTCAATTACTGGCATGTGGTCAATTACTGGAAGTTCACCCTATTTAACTATGCCCCATGTCGCTGTATATAAGCAATAAGAATAAATGCAAAGTTTCTTATTCATATTTTGACTTTCAAAAAAGTCAAAGATCTCAAAATTTCGGTTTGAAATCTCCCGTACGTAACACAAGAATACTGTGGCATGACCTTAATATATGTTAAAAGTCTAGCAGGCCAAGAGCGAATTCTTGCACAACAGATTATAACGCAAGCATTGTGCTAGATGGTTAGAATAAACATGGTACATGCATTATTGCGAACAAATATAACTTCAAATGTCCATTAACACTTAATTAATCCTCCATAAATAGAAATTTAGGTTTTAGAATCTCAATTAACGTAACAGTAGTCGAATTTATTAATTTTAGCTTATTATTCCAGATACGGAGAAGAAATCAACAGTGTTGCCAGTAGAAAATTTGCTATTTACCCTCCGGCTGTGAAAAAAATACCCGCAAAATACCCTCAAGCTTTGAGTTTAGAAGCGCCATCTAGTGATGTAAAACCCAACTAATTCATAGGGTAAGGGGATAATAACAAGGGCTAAGGGCAGGGCATATCATTTTTTCATGAAATACATACATTATAAACAGATTATTACATGCATATTATTAAAATATAAATTTTTAATATCTATAATCATTATAAATTTCTTTCATATTACTTTTATGATTTTTTCAATTTTCTTTTCTTCCTTACAGTTACTAGTTCTTTTACAAAATTAAGACACGATTCCGTCAAAGGTAGGTTGTTTTCTACAGATTTTAGCGTATTTTAATTTTATTGCCAAGAAGTCTACAATTACTTAAAAAGAATAAATTAGTGCTCGCAGTTATACATTTAATATGTTTAAAACATGTTATACCGGGTTTCGATTTTGAATTAGTATAATATGGTATTAGCGCTTCACTACGTATATGTTTAAACATCTAGAAACATATAATCGCGAGCACTACAATAAATTTTGACGTTTAATTGCAGAATAACTGCGATTTAAAAATATATGCATTTTTTGCACAAATCTTTGGACCGGGTTAGATTTTATATATTTTTACACGGATGTCAAGACAATGACTTTCATAGGGCTGGGTTAAGACCGGGAGTGAAAATGTCGACCCGTGGAAATCTAGGAAGAAGCAAGCTCCTGGCTCTGAACTGAGAAAATGAGTTAGTCCGGCCCGACCCAACCCGACCCGAGTCTTCAGATAAAAGTAATAGGCCCGGGCCTGGCCAGGTCCGAAAGAGCAAAGACCAGGCTCGGCCCGAGTGCCGTGAATGGAATTAGGCCCGAGCTCAGGCTTCGGGCCAAGGCCCGGCCGGTGCAAATCTCTAGGAAAAATCTGAAATGAATTACTAATTTCATTAAACATTTATGTTTTATATTTTATTAATTTTTTAATCATTTGAATAAATACTTGCTGTTATATTGGTTAATTCTTAAAAACTGTATGATGAAATCGGATAAGCATGGAGGTACATTGTCTTTTCTTCAATTCTACTTCGAAACGGAAAGGAAATTTTCCAAGAAAAGAAGGGAAAAAAAAGGAAGAAGGAAAAAAACCCCTTTAAACAAGATCAGAATATTAATCGTTTACCACTCCTCCCCAGCCCGAGCGGAAAATCTTTTAAAGGTCATAATGCATTCCAGTCTGAGTTTAATAAAAGTATTACCATATGTGGGTGGTAAATGATTTTCCTCTTGTAGAGCAGACCAGCGTTTGTTAATCATTAGCAAATCCGCATTTAATTACTTACAAAGAATGTGAGAAAAAATCATCGCGCATTATACCCCTCAAAGTTTCCCTGACGCTGACAAAGACCCCCCTCCCCTCTAAAAACCATTCCCTTTTCCTCTCTTTCATCTTCATTTATCATCCGCTGACTGACTGAAACACGTTTACGAACGATACGAAACTCTGGCTGCCAGTGAGAAAACACAAACTGCACAAGAGTAAAGTACTAAAAAAGCCAAAACTTGTATGTCAAATTAAACAAAAATACCCTCAAATACTGCGTCGAAAATACCCCCAAAAATACCCGCAAGCGATCAAAATACCCGCAATTCGGGTAATTACCCGCAGATTGGCAACACTGGAAATCAAAAAAAAGCTAAAAGCATGCCTAACAGAAATAATTCTATACAAAATTGAGTTGAGTAGAATAATTCTGACGCCGAGAAAAAAGTGTCTCTGTTTACGACTAACGATCGAATCCTTCTGATCGTAAAAGAGATTAAACATATGGAGTGAGTATTCAGCTCATAGATTAACATACAAGATAGGACACTTCCATTGAGCGTAGGTAATGCGATTGCGATCGCAACGCTTTAAGTGACAATGAGGAAAAAATTTCCCATCATTGTAATATTTTTTGTTATTGAGCGTCTACCTTATTGTGATCTTTCTTCTTTTAATGTTGCATGTTTAGGTTTTCAACAGAATGTTGCCCCCATACATGAACATAGAATACAAGTTCTATTCTCTATATATCTAATATCTATTTTATGTTGATTTAAGTCCAACGAAAAACATGCTAAAAATTTAGTCTTGAATATTATACGTCAAGTAAATATAATATAATTGGCTTTAAAGCTAACATAAAGCGATGGTATAATGTAAAGATATACGAAATATTGCACTCTAAAAGTCCCAGTAAATTTCATGAATATTCCCATTTGGTAGGAAAATTTTTACAGCCGATGATTTAGTAATTTATGAAGTTTAGTGAATTAAACAATCGTTACAATAATCTTTTAAAATTTAGGCAGTTTAACTTTCTCACAGGTAAAATAAAAAGATTGTTTTTAATGTAAAGGACGTACAATCAGTTTTTAAATAATGTTGAAATTTTCATTAAAATAAAATGAAATAAATCCAAACAAAATTTTTAAAAATGCTGTCTTATTGGAAAATTTTATTTACCCATTTAAGTGAAAAAAGACCAAGATAAATACTTTTTTTTTTATAAAAAAATTATCCTCATACTGAATAACATATAATTAACATACTGTCTCCATATTTACATATACTAAAAGCTTCTCCCACTTTTAATTTTTTGTTCTTGGTTTCTTGTTGTTTGTGTATCTTATCTGTAAAAACTCATTCATTTCAATATTACTTTAAATTTTACTGCAACGGTTGGAATTCTTCACTTCCTCGTATTTATTTGACTTTATGAAAATGTAATTTAACATCTACATATTTAAATTAAAGAAATTATATTTTGTTTTAATTACTTCTTTCAGATACAGCAAAAGAAAAAATTTCTGAAAAAATCCTTTTAAAAAATAATCGCAGAAAATGTTTTTAAGCAACAACTTTTAGAATCAGGACTTTAGTTCAAGACTTTTAGAAAATGCTATTAGTTTCTTTATTTTTTTAACTGATAAAGGTTCTTTTTCAATGGTAAAAATAGCATTCTTTATCACTTCTCATTAAGCAAAAAGTACCTACTTCCTATTCATCCCCCCCCCCCCCACACACACACATACACACCCTTCTTTATTGCAATCGGGCATTAATAATACTGTTATTCATTCAAAGTGTACTGGCGTTAACCATGTGGTATTCGTAGCTAAAAGGCTAAACCAGATGGCTAATCACAAATTTAGGTCATTAGCATCTATAGCAATGAAATCTCTGTAGGGCAGGGTTGGCGAACCTTTTTGTTGCCGCGTGCCAAATATGATCAAAATATTTTACGTGACTATGACGTGCCAACTAAAAAACAAATTTAGTATGTGGAAAAATAATGGCTTAAGGCTGTTCTTAACTGCTCTGCTCAACAAGCGCATAACGTTTTGACACATTTACAAATTCATTTTTTAACGGAAAAATATAAAATTGGAAAGCCTGGCCATGGAAGCGATTTGGAATTGAACTGTGTTTTCCATTTTTTGATCAATAAATTACCCATTGAGTTATAGCGATTTTGAGCACGTGACAAACGCATTTTTCGCCCGCTCTTGAGTGGGTATTCTACTTTCGCGCGGAAATTCGGTTCAAAACGTCCACTTTGACACTATTTTCTGAAAGATCTACTGCGTTTGCAAAAAAATGGAAAAAACAGTTCGATTACATAGTTTCTGAACAACAACACCAGCTAGTTTCATGCATTTTCGAACAAAAATAAATTAAAACTTATGTCAGAAAGTTACCCTTTTGGATTTGAGAACACCCTTAAAATAACTTAGGTTTCTATTATGATTTAAAAAATAAGAAGAACATAAATGTAGGTAATATACGCTATAATAATTATGGAAACAAATACATTTTCGAAATTTGTAAAAAAAAAAAAAATGTTATGTAATTTGATTTATGTTGTTTCATTTTAATATCGAGTTAATTTTAATGCAAACTGAACCATATTTGTCTGACAAGTGCTTTCAGTTTGAGTTTTGATATTATTCATTTATGAAAACAGTGATTCGAAAGCATAAAATAGGCAGAAAAACTATTAGAATGACAAAAGTCAGTTTCTTTGAATAGCTCTGAAATAAATTCCAAAGTTGCCATAAATTTACCATTGAAATTTAGTAATTTAGAAAACCAATTGAAGAGATGAGTGGATGAACATGTTATGCCACACTTTCTAAAAAAAAATTTTCTTCTGGATGAAAGCGTTATGAGGTATCCTATCACATGGAGCGCGTTCATGGACCGCACCCTGTGTTCCCCAGGTTTATCACGGGTAACTCGAAGCGTTCAGAGACCGACAGGACCTGACTTTTTCCAAGTTCCCCGTAGCGTTCAGAGCCGGAGATTACCCAGATTTCGGGGAACCCGCATTACCTGAAAAATTTTGTTGGGTAAAGTGATCACGTGGTTGGGAAATCTGATTTGTTTACCATTTTATAGCTTAACTGTGACTGTTAATCGGAATAGCACTGTTTTGATTAGTTTTATCGCACATTGTTACTGTTTTTTCATATTACAAAAATAATAATAAAAATATATCTGGTCTAAGTTTAACTTTTAGATAAGTTAGAAGATAAATGTAAATTTTGCATATGACAAATCAGTTCACGCTTGGAAGCCTAAAATGGCTAGCAAAACCTGCACTGTTAAAAATATCGTGAAAGATTACCTCTGTTTTTAAAGGCTATCTATTTTCAGACCAATGAGAAAGCTACATAAACGCCTATAAAGCGCTCTCATTGGTCAGAAAATAGATAGCCTTTAAAAACAGAGGTAATTTTTCACGATATTTTTAACAGTGTGTGATACATATTTGTTGAGATAGTATTCCCCATAAAAATTAACTTTGGAAACAGTTTCCCATCTAAAAAAAAGTGATAATTGAATCTATTTGCACTGTCGAAAGTGCAGCTGCGCCATGTTTGTAAATGTAAATAAAAAAAATCTCGCATCTTTACCCGAAAGCGTTCAGAGTCGTTTTTACCCAACCTTACACCGAGAAACCAGTATGACGTCATTCCCCAATTTTCCGAGTTACCCGTGTACCGGTCTCTGAACGCGCTCATGGTGAAGCTAAAATACTAAGATTCCATTTAGTCTTGAAGATTTAAGACATTACTGGCGATTCAAGAGCTCGACTATTCCATCTGGTGGAGAAAAGATGTAAGTTCTCGCTTCAGGATACTGCCGTGCAAGCGCATTGCATTACATGCATTTTAAATTTGTTGAGACTGATTATACTTTTGCACAATTTCAGATTTCCTGTGACATTTGTGTTCTGTCTTATATGTCAAAGTAAAAATTATCCGAATTTGAATATCCGAAACTTCCAAATGCATTTACAATAAAAAATTATTTCAATGACACTTTAGCATTAGTTAAAGGGAAATTAAAAGGACGATTTTCCTGTACCGAAGGCTGCGAGCAGCGCCTCTATAGGCCGTTTTAATTTTTAATATTTAATAATGTCAATAATATTAATAATTTTTAATATTTGAAAATTAAATATGAATAAGTTTTCTGAGAGAGTTTAGAACCATACCTGTTAATATTTTAAACATATGGTATCAAATAGAAAATAAATCATTAAAATTTACAGCAAAATGTTTCACTTCAAATGTAATTTTTGCTACTTAACATGTTCTTCCACTTAGCTCTTCAAACATTTCCGATAGTTTTCAAATATCGTCTTTGTTTGAAAAAAAAAATGCGATCATAATGAATTAGATTGTAATATTCGCGATTCCAGCGCTCTGATACGCTACCTGGTGGCAGATATTCCACATATTTATTTCAGTTACGTTGAGCGAATCACAGTACATCGAGCGAAGGTAAACAAACTGTTCAGCGAATTGCAATGAAATAAATAACTGGAAATATTCGCCATTATTATTGATTTCAACGCCACATGAAGGAGATTTGAAACGCGAATAATATGCTGCAATGGACTTTACCCATTAATGGCAACAGCCACGCCTCTGCGAGGAAAAACCCTCCGAAAAAGACTGTTTATTGGACGAAGGTACAGTGTCTAGAATACCTAGTGCGGAAATATGCTATCCAAACAGTGCTAAAAATTTTATCCCTTAAATGTGCAACGATACTCCTAAAATGCCAAGTGTCGATCGCAGCGACATCTGCGAGATTTTCGTATTACTAGTATTACATTGAAAAGACATTTAAGATACATAGACCTGCACACTGTCAATTTAACTGGGGATTTTTGATCACAGCTGTTGTACGGCAGTATAAATGCTTTATTATTTTAATTTATCTAAGAAAATGCTTTTATCAGCGTATTTTTTCATTGCAGATCATTAAGTATTAGTCTAACCTATTTCATTTAGTCCCTTTTTTTTAAAAAATACCTTATTCATCAATTTGTTTTTTTCGTATAGCAAGTAAGTATTTCAATAAACATCCTCCAAGGATAAAAATATAGTATTACTTTCGTTAATAAGCATTTTTTTAATTACCTTTTTGCATAAAAATTAGTTTTAAAAACTTAGATTTCTTTACAAGTAATTTAAAATTTTGTAAATTGCTATATTATGCTACAGTTGCTACCTTTAATCTGAACTTCCCTACCAGTTACTTTTGTAAGTCAAACTTAAAAAAAAGTGGAATTATAATCTTTAACAATATGTTTACATATAAATTTCGCCTTTATTTAGGTTTATAAGGCATGTTAAAATTAGATACTCTTTTCCAAACATGCTATCCATAAAATTATTAATAAATCGCTTTATTTAACTTTATTACTGAAAATTCAATATTTATAACACATATTTAGATATAAAAAATAGCTTCATGTAAAAAAATATGCCATAAACTTCACATAAAGCTCATTCTAGCCATAGCACTTAATGGTAAATAACCACAGCTGACGTACAAACCTCGCGGTTCAGGTGTTTAAATTTACTTCAGATGGCTGCCATGATTTCGCATGCTATTTGGACAGCATATTTCCACACTAGGTATTCTAGACGCTGTACCCACACTACTTAATTTAGGCGCTGTACCGCCGATGTGTTCGCTCGACTGCCGTGTGTAGTTACCAAAGACTTTTAAGATACATAGACCTGCAAACTGTCAGCTTAACTGAGGATTTTTGATCACAGCTGTTGTACGGCAGTATATATGTTTTATATTTTAATTTACCTAAGAAAATGCTTTTTTCAGCATATTTTGTCATTGCGGATCATTAAGTATTAGTCTACACTATTTCATTTAGGCCTTTAAAAAAAAAAAAAAAAATATTTTATTATTCGTCCATTTTTTTTTTTTCGTATAGCAAGTAAGTATTTCAATAAACATCTTACAAGGAAAAAAATATAGTGTTACTTTCGTTAATATGCATTTTTTTTAATTACCCTTTTGCATAAAAATTAGTTTAACAAACGTAGATTTCTTTACAAGTAATTTAAAATTTTGTAAATTACTATATTATGTTACAGTTGCTACCTTTAATCTAAACTTCCCTACCAGTTACTTTTGTAAGTCAAATTTAAAAAAAGGTGGGATTATAATGTTTAACAATCTTTTTCCATATAAACTTCGTCTTTATTTAGGTTTATAAGGCATGTTAAAATTAGGTACTCATTTTTAAACATACCATCCATAAAATTATTAATAAATCGCCTTATTCAACCTTGTTTCTGAAAATTCAATATTTATAACGCATATTTAGCTATAAAAAATAGCTTCATGTAAAAAAATATGCCGTAAACTTCATATATATTGATAACAATTAATTTGTAAGCTCATTCTAGACATAGCACTTAATGGTAAATAACCGCAGCTGACGTACAAACCTCGCGGCTCAGGTGTTTCAATTTACTTCAGATGGCTGCCATGATTTCGCATACTTTTGAATGGGAATTGCCGGTCTATGTATCTTAAAAGTCTTTGGTATAGACTAGCAGTTGTAGAAAATATCCTGCAGATGTCGCTGCGATCTGTATATTGCAGCAGCATCGTTGCATATTTAAGGGATACAATATTTTAGCGCTTTTTTAAGTATTATAGAGATAGCCGATTTCCACACTATGTATTCTATTCGCTATAACGAAGGGGGAGCAGTGTTAAAATGTTCTTCACGCCTATTGGTGATTTTCTTCAGTTTACCCGCGGCTGATGTCACATGTGTAAAGTCCATTAATTTTTTCAATTTCCATTTAATCGAATTTAGAAAAGATCAATCGCGATTTTGTGTAATCTCACTTTATTTTGATTTAGAGCCACAAGCAAGGCCGTGACAAAATTTTTCTTTTGCGTGCCATAGGTTCGCCATTCCTGCTGTAGGGTCTGTGTGGGTATTCAAACGTGTAGAACCGGGCGATTTTTTTAAGGATGGTTATTCCGGCGACGAGTATAGGGAAACAGTGACCCCCGATTTTTCTTGGGGCAAACGTTGAAGCGGTTAAGGCTGTTCGCAAACTTTTCTTCTCCCAGCTCAACGCAAAATTTTGACACTTTTGTTGTGGGTTTCTCCTGTATTTAAATGATTAAAGCATTCCCCTTTTAATTATTTAATTACTTATTATTATTCAATTACCACAGAAGCCAAATTTTGAAAAACCGAATCTCTCCTAATTAAATCATAGTTAACTAGCATTTAAAGCAAAACCAAAGACTTTTAAGATGCATAGACCGGCAAACTGTGAGTTTAACTGAGGATTTTTGATCACAGCTGTTGTACGGCAGTTTATATGTTTTATATTTTAATTTAGCTAAGAAAATGCTTTTATTAGCGTATTTTTTCATCGCGGTTCATTAAGTATTAGTCTACATTATTTCATTTAGGCCTTTTTTTAAAAAAAATATTTTAATATTCATCAATTTTTTTGTTTTTTTTTTCATATAACAAGTAAGTATTTCAATAAACATCCTCCAAGAATAAAAATATAGTGTTACTTTCGTTAATATGCATTTTTTTAATTGCCTTTTTGAATAAAAATTAGTTTAAAAAACGTAAATTTCTTTACAAGTAACTTAAAATTTTGTAAATTACTATATTATGTTACAGTTTCTACCTTTAATCTAAACTTCCTTTCCAGTTACTTTTGTAAGTCAAACTTTAAAAAAAAGTGGAATTATAATCTTTAACAATATGTTTACATATAAATTTCGCCTTTATTTAGGTTAATAAGGCATGTTAAAATTAGATACTCTTTTCCAAACATGCTATCCATAAAATTATTAATAAATCGCTTTATTTAACTTTATTACTGAAAATTCAATATTTATAACACATATTTAGATATAAAAAATAGCTTCATGTAAAAAAATATGCCATAAACTTCATATAAAGCTCATTTTAGCCATAGCACTTAATGGTAAATAACCACAGCTGACGTACAAACCTCGCGGTTCAGGTGTTTCAATTTACTTCAGATGGCTGCCATGATTTCGCATACTTTTGAATGGGAATTGCCGGTCTATGTATCTTAAAAGTCTTTGGTATAGACTAGCAGTTGTAGAAAATATCCTGCAGATGTGGCTGCGATCTGTATATTGCAGCAGCATCGTTGCATATTTAAGGGATACAATATTTTAGCGCTTTTTTAAGTATTATAGAGATAGCCGATTTCCACACTATGTATTCTATTCGCTATAACGAAGGGGGAGCCGTGTTAAAATGTTCTTCACGCCTATTGGTGATTTTCTTCAGTTTACCCGCGGTTGATGTCACATGTGTAAAGTCCATTAATTTTTTCAATTTCCATTTAATCGAATTTAGAAAAGATCAATCGGGATTTTGTGTAATCTCACTTTATTTTGATTTAGAGCCACAAGCAAGGCCGTGAAAAAATTTTTCTTTTGCGTGCCATAGGTTCGCCATTCCTGGTGTAGGGTCTGTGTGGGTATTCAAACGTGTAGAACCGGGCGATTTTTTAAGGATGGTTATTATAAAAGCCTCTTATAGATTACCACTTTACCGGCGACGGGTATAGGGAAACAGTGACCCCCGATTTTTCTTGGGGCAAACGTTGAAGCGGTTAAGGCTGTTCGCAAACTTTTCTTCTCCCAGCTCAACGCAAAATTTTGACACTTTTGTTGTGGGTTTCTCCTGTATTTAAATGATTAAAGCATTCCCCTTTTAATTATTTAATTACTTATTATTATTCAATTACCACAGAAGCCAAATTTTGAAAAACCGAATCTCTCCTAATTAAATCATAGTTAACTAGCATTTAAAGCAAAACCAAAGACTTTTAAGATGCATAGACCGGCAAACTGTGAGTTTAACTGAGGATTTTTGATCACAGCTGTTGTACGGCAGTTTATATGTTTTATATTTTAATTTACCTAAGAAAATGCTTTTATTAGCGTATTTTTTCATTGCGGTTCATTAAGTATTAGTCTACATTATTTCATTTAGGCCTTTTTTTAAAAAAAATATTTTATTATTCATCAATTTTTTTGTTTTTTTCATATAACAAGTAAGTATTTCAATAAACATAATCCAAGAATAAAAATATAGTGTTACTTTCGTTAATATGCATTTTTTTAATTACCTTTTTGAATAAAAATTAGTTTAAAAAACGTAAATTTCTTTACAAGTAATTTAAAATTTTGTAAATTATTATATTATGTTACAGTTGCTACCTTTAATCTAAACTTCCTTTCCAATTACTTTTGTAAGTCAAACTTAAAAAAGGGTGGAATTATAATCTTTAACAATCTGGTTCCATATAAATTTCGCCTTTATTTAGGTTTATAAGGCATGTTAAAACTAGATACTTTTTTGTAATCATACCATCCGTAAAAGTATTAATAAATCGCCTTTTTAAACTTTATTTCTGAAAATTCAATATTTATAACGCATATTTAGATATAAAAATAGCTTCATGTGAAAAAATACGCCATAAACTTGATCACTCTACCAGGGAGCCAACCAAATAATGGCAAAGGCCCTGAATCCCTGGCAGAAAAACGTCCTCCACCATCTAACTCAACCCCAGCCGCCGAAACAGACCCGGAAACAGCGACAAATAATAAAACTAAAAATTCACAAAAATATGGCACACTCTGCCTAGAAAATAAAATACAAAAATTAAAGCCATGTACAAGTTTTAACATATGACTGTAACCCTAGTTACTATAAAATAAAAATAAAGCTAAAACTAAAACTAAGACTGAGTGAAACTGAAAAACAAAATTTTAAGTTATTTTCAGTTACAAATGACTGTATAAAAGTACGATTTACACTAATAATCAAGACAAGATAAAACATTAAGCCAATAACACATTTTAGGTCAATTCAAGTTATAAAAGACCATCAGACCCTGAAAGTCCAGAAACAACTCAAAAATGCGTGAAGGCAGAAAGATTAGCAAAACACTATGTGGCTAACAGTCCGGCAAAAGTACACCAAAAATTCTTTAATTACACCAAAATAATCAAAATTTGTACTTTATGAATGAATACAATTTATTCAGTTCATTATAAATAACAGTCAGTTTATAATAATTCGATCTCAGCAAGAGAACATTTTGCAAATTCCAAGACAGAGTTCTATTTCGCACAAAGTTAAAGAACAGAGGCATCAGAGGACACTTGCCGAAAATAAAATGCTTAACGTTACCGACGTTACCGCAATCACACTTATCTGTTGGTCGCTTGCCAATCTTAAATAAATACACTGGAAAAGCACCATGCGAAGAAATGAAATAGGCTACTACCCTTGAATAACACAAATAAGAAACGTCCGGTGAACGCAAGATGAGGAAGGTATCCCTACCCTTTTCACTAATTTTCCAATCATTAGTCCACCTCGTGATAATGTTACTCTTATAAAAACGTTTGACGAAGGAAACAGGCATTGGAATATCCAACCTCTCATCAAACTCATCATCCAGAATAACAGACTTTGCCAGATAGTCAGCCTTTTCGTTATCAGCAAGGCCAATATGAGATTTAATCCAACCCATAAAAATAATTTTACCACTCAACAGTCTCAAGTTAGAATATATGTTATACAAAATCTTATCAGTTGGAAATAAGTTCTGCAAGGCTTGTATTGAAGAAAAACTATCAGTGTAGATGTGGAATTCTCTGAAATCAGCCCTGCAACACCAGTCGATTGCCTTGTCAATGGCTGATAATTCAGCCTGATAAACAGTATTATAAGCGTAAAGTTTAAAACAGTTTTCTAAAATGATCTTTCCATCATTATAAACAACAAAAGCGGAACCAACTGTGTTGTTCATCTTGGAGCCGTCTGTGTAAATTACAGGGTGGTTAAAAATAGGTACTACAGAAGTGACTGACTTTACAAACTGTATATGATGAGTTGACACAAAATAAGGATAATCAAATGTATGTAAATGTGGCATAATATTTTCCTTAGTTACACAAATATCCTTTATCCATACTAGATCTTCATGATGCACCGTGTTATAGTGACCAGACATCTGTTCCAACTCCAGCTCCAGGGGAGGTATACCCGAAATTACGCAAAGAGCTTCCGTAGATACAGATCTGTAAACTCTGATTATTGATAATAAACAAAGACGCTGGCATGAAGACAAGCGTCTAATTCCATGGTATCTCAAGTCCCGGTACCAAATTTCATATCCATATGATATCTGTTTCTTAATTACCGAATGATACCAAGTTTTCATGTAGTCCAAGGGAAGACCCTTATCTCTAATACGGGTTTTGCGCATGGAGCACGAAAAGTCTATAACTTTGTCACGAACAAGATCCAAATGATCAAGCCAACGGAAACGGCTATCCAGAAAAAATCCCAGGTATAGTACATTGTCCTTGACCGAAATGCTGGTATTCCTAAGCTTAAAAATCGGACGGCGTTTGTTCAAAGTATATTTACCGAAAAGCATTGCTGATGATTTCTGAGCGCTGATTGTCAAGCCAAACTCTTCACATGCGTTCATAAAATATTCGATACATCTGTTAACTCTATCTTCCAGCGCTGCACGAGTATCGGCCCCTTCCACAATAGCTGAATCATCAGCGTATGAAATGATTTTTCTAAAACGACGCTTATAATATTTTAATATTTTATCAGCAACCAGAGTCCACAACAAGGGACCCAAACAGGACCCCTGTGGACAACCTCGAAAAGCATGAAACCAGCGAATCCCTCTCATAAACTTAAATCCTATCAATCTATGATTTATGTAGTTCTTCAAGATCTCTTTTAAATAATCCTGTATAGGAAGGTCATCTATAATACCAGCAAGTATTCGCCAATCGATTACGCCGAAAGCACTAACGATATCGAAACTAATTAATGCACAATATTTAAAATCATTCAAAGTCTCCCTAACAAAATTTTTTACAGCAGCCATTGCCGTTATAGTGCTCTTAGACTCTCTAAATCCATGTTGACCTTCGTCCAGATATGCAGAAGATTCCAGAACTGTAATTATTCGCATTTTCACTATTCTCTCCAAAATCTTGGCAATAATCGGCAGCAATGTAATTGGTCGGTAAGACTTAGGCAACTCAGGTGGTCGGTTGCGCTTACGAAAAAACAAAACAAGACCCTTTTTCCAACACATTGGGAAATGAGCAAAACGAAGACAAGTATTAAAAAGCTTAAGAACAAAAGGCGCGAAACTTTTACAAAGATTTTTTACTACCAAGGCATCTATCTCATCAAATCCTGGAGCCTTATTGTTACCCTGCTGGCGCATAACATAAAACAATTCTCTTTTTGTAAGGGGATGGAAATCCTCCTGATTAGTATAATAATTTGTACTGGTAAATTCATGCGGATCTGTAAAATTAGCATTAGCATCAAAGTGATGATTCATTAGGTCTTCGGCCACGTCGTCATAGCTCGCAAACACATGAGAATTTTCTAAAGTAGTAAATATTAAATCTTCATGTGACAATTTCTTCTTAGAAATAAATTTATATAAGGATCCGTATGCATTATTTGTTGAATCGCAGAACTTAAGCCAAGCATTTCGCTTCGCCTTGCGAAGGTTCTTCTTATACTCACGTCGAGCTATGTTATAGCTTTCTTTATACGTAATAACATCTAAGTTTTTTAAATATCTCTTATGCAAGGCACTGACTCTGTTTCGTTCCCTTCGAAGATCTTCATCGTACCAAGTAATAGTTGGACAATGACGTAGGCGACCTCTACGAAAACACTGATTCATGATATCCTGTAGTAAAGCGGAAAACTCCTCAGTCCAAGTATCTAATGCACTTTGATTAGGAACTCCGTCCAGAGTAGCATTTAGACGAAGCAAGTGTTGTGAGAACAAAGCATTGAATTTACACATCTTTTTATTCTTAGTCTTAAATCTTGTATAGAAATGTTGGACTGGAGACAGACTCAGGGTAAAACAGATATATCGATGATCACTATGCGAGTAATGATCTATATCAACTTTCCAATCTTGTAAAAAAGGTAAAAGATCTTGTCCGATCAAAGTGAGGTCAGGACAACCACGTCTCCCGTCTTGAACAAAGGTGTGATGCGAGTCCGGTTAGTTAACTATGGATAGGTTAGTGATCATCAAATATTCTTGGAAAATTTCCGTCCTTTCGCTTTCTCTGGTATACCCGAGAGAAATAATAGGTACATTGAAGTCTCCTCCAACGATGATTTTAGAAAAGTCTGGGAAGTAGTAACACCAGTCTCTGAGGTCATTCTCTATTGGTTTAGAAGGTGCAGCATACACCGATCCGATGATTAAAGAACCTTGATCTATAGTTATATTAATAAAGACACTATTGTTTAAACTCAGAGTGTTTACACATGCATAGTCGTCCGATGTACAGATAATAGCAGCAGATCCAGCCTGTGGGGAGACCAACCAGGGAACCGTCATAGATGTAAGGATCTTGGCAAAGAGCAAAGGTTATATTGAAATCGTCCATATAATGGAAAAGAGCATTAGAGGCATCAGAACAATGGTGTAAGTTAATTTGAACAAAACGTAAACTAGAGCTATTGACAAAAGACTCAGTAACAACTATCACAACCGTTTGCTAAGAGTCTCCGCTCGATAAGATTTAAAAGTGGGACAATCCGTGCTATCGGCTCTATGACCAGCATCAGTGTCAGTATCCTCCGCAAAAAGACAGTTAGCACAAGCTATCTCCGAAACCGTACAGTCCTTAATAGAATGATGTCCTGCACACTTAACACATTTCATATCATTCTCACATTTGGCTGCGGTGTATCCGAAAGATTGACAATTGAAGCAACGAACTATAGGAATAAAACTTACGACCCTGTATCTCTCCATATCTATATACGCCATAAACTTCATATATATTGATACAAATTAATTTTTAAGCTCATTCTAGCCATAGCACTTAATGGTAAATAACCACAGCTGACGTACAAACCTCGCGGTTTAGGTGTTTCAATTTACTTCAGATGGCTGCCATGATTTCGGATGCTTTTGAATGGAAATTGCCGGTCTATGCATCTTAAAAGTCTTTGAGCAAAACATACAGATGACAATATCGCACATATACACCGAGTAATTAATAACATGAAAACTAAAGCAAAGTTACAGGAGGAACCCACTATACACAGTAAAAAATTTCGGAACGTTTCAGGAAATTATCCTGAAACATTTCGCATATTTTACCGGAATTTCGAATTTCTTTATGTCCCACGCCAATTATTCGTGTAATATTTTTAAGAGGTTTCAACATTTTCCGTAAACAACATTCTGCGCATGCGTGCTTCATGTTTTTTTGTTCCATTAGCCATTTGGATAAATAAAGAAGAATAAAAAATAGCTACCTAGGTACTTAGAGACAAATGCATTCTGAACACATGTCATATTTGTTTGGATATCAAACAAAGTAAGTAGCTGGTTTAAACCTTTTTATGCTTCATTATTTGAATTTTCATTTTATCTGTAATTCGAAACTTTATGAAATTTATTTGCTTAAATAAGGCACTGAATAAAAAACAGCATATTGATTATTTTTTTATAATGTCTAATAATGAAATAATCATTCTTTGTAATAAAAACTGAATTTATCTGCCAATTGAGAAAATGCTTTTTATTAAAATGTATAAATAAGTAGTATTTTTCAATTTTATTTTGAAATAAGCTATCTAAAACTTAATACGAGTAATGCATTAATAAGTTTAAAAGATTATGAAATTCATTTTTTAAGATAAAAATCATATTTTATTTACCAAATTTCACAGAATTGCAGTATAGTCAAATCCAATTATGCTGTTAAAAATCAATATTCTTAATAATTTACGAAATAAAGCATATTTAAATATTCCACAAACTGTTCTTATAATTTTTGTATTTTTTCATGAAATTTAGCTTTTTTAACCCTTTAATGAGTGCCGTTTGCATAGCGCAAACACCAAATATTCATAAATTTGCCCCAAGTATTTTCGAACAGAAAATTTCGCTTTTATATTTTGGAGATTTTTTTTTTTTTTTACACATAAAGATTATTATAGTGAAATACTGGTTGTAAAACATCGTACTTTTGACATATATCGGTGCCCTTCAAAGGATTAATGCATTTGGAATTATAGAGGAAATTATAGTGCTACAAGTGTTTTTATTTATTTATGTATTTTTGTAAATGAGTAATAAAATCAAGTCCATGTTCACATTTTGTTACCTTTCAAAAATTTATGTATTTTATTAATCAGTTTTTGTACTTTCTTTAATTTATAAATTAATTAATATGTCCTTTAAATACATCATTAAGCCTATGTTATACGTAAATTGTTTTGAAAAATCTTATCCATAGAACAATATATTGCCTTTTTTAGGTGCATTCGTTATTATATAAATACATAGCACCTATAGTTGTCGTTCGGTCTATCTGTCCGTCCGTCCGCGTATAACAGAGCTAAAATCTACCCAATCGAATGGTCTGAAATTTTAAATACATAATTGTTGTAAAATTTTGTCGAGTCATTTCAAATTTTATGAAAATTGGATGTATGGTTTAATTACAGGGGCTGTCAAAAGTTTTCGTTATATTTCGGCCAATGGAAAAAAAAATTATTTCAAGTGCATTTTAATGATGTTACAGCCTTCCGAACAGAAGGAAATTGATATGCACTTATGAAGTGCACTAAAATATACATTCAGTACAATATGCGGTGCAAAAAATAGTTATAAAACTAATTATAGTACGAACGCACCTCATTTGCCACGTTTGGCGTACAACTTCCCACTTGTTTTTCGTATAATTAATTATAAACAAAATGATTTTAATAAATTTGTGTCTCGGGAGCAGTTGAAAACATTTTAGAATTTTTAATGTCTCGCCTTTCCTATTTATAAAATATGATATATTTAAAATATGTGTAATGTACTATTTCTCTCATTTTATTATGTAAAATTTGAAAAAAAAATTAACACGTAAAAGTAATTTTTGCACGTTTTATACTTATCTTTTGTATTGCTTATCGAATCTTCTAGTAAGGATGTAAATTATTAAACCAGAAAAAATTGATTAAAAGGAAAATTTATATTTTCTAAAAACTTATCATTTTAATAAAGGAATAAAAATAATGTTTGCATTTTTAAAAAATATAATTAAGTTTTACACTTCATTTACTCGCTCAAGCCCGAGCTCGAAACTCAGTTTTAGCAAATACTTTTTATATGTTTAGTCATGAGTTTCAATTAATATATTTCGTTGTACAGCTTCGATGTTGTTACTTAATAAATAAAAAATAATATTTTTAGAATTAATCCACTTTCAGTTTGATTCTAGTGTTACATTTAAAACTAACACTAAAATTTAATTTTACACGATGCATGAGAATTACATCAAACAAAATATGTTAAAACTACCGGGTGTCATAAAAAGGACTGACTGATTTTAAAATTCAATAACTTGCAAACGGTGACAAATATTCAAAAAATTCTTGCAGGAGGGTTATGCATAAGGTCAGAAGTTTTTTTACAGTGATTTTCGATTTTAGTTCGAATTACAAACAATAGATGGCGCTGCGATCAATAGACGCTAAATTCAGGCTCGATTTTTGGTACTTCGGGACCCACTCAATACATTTTAACCTCCTTTTTCCGCATGGAAGAAGAGAAAGGCCAAAAAATTGAGCCTGTATTTAGCGCCTATTGCTTACAGCGCTATCTATTGTTTGTAATTCAAACTAAAATAGAAAATCACTGAAAAAAAAACTTTTTACCTTATGCATAACCTTCCTGCAAAAAATTTTTAAATATCTGTCACCGTTTGCAAGTTATTGAATTTTAAATTCAATCAGTCCTTTTTAGAACACCCGGTATATGAAGGGAAAACTATTACTTCAGAAAGGCAACCAAGAAAGCTAATAGCATGTAAAAACTGAATTATTAATATTAATTAGCTATAGTGATAAGCAGTTTTAAAAATTTTAAATCACGCTGTCTCGCGCCGCCTCCGATGAGGAATTTTACCTGCCGCATACCTGTAGTTGCTGCCCATAGAGCAAAGCTGCAAATCCAAGGCAGGAAAAAATAAATTCTTATCTTTTTTCTAATATGTTTCCCAGAAGTTGAATTCTTAAAAAAATAATAACTTATCAATATGAAATTAAAATGGAAAAGGTATTTGAAATTTATTTGCCATATTTTATGTTGAAAAAAGAGAGTAGATCTGAAAAATGTGTTTCCTTTTATTTTTTCACATTTTTAATGCAATATTTTAACGTTTCATAAAAAGATTTTTTTATGTTGAAAAAATTCCTTATTTCCACCGAGCTTGCATTTATGAACAAATATACTGACGCCTATATTGAGTGTTCCGGACAAAAGTGGTGGCCTTAAAATGCCACGGCTTTTTGCTGTTATGTTTCACAACAAAGTGTGAAACATTCCAATTTTTCAGAAATGTTTCTTAATATTTACTCCGAAACATTTCATAATTGTTATGAAAGGTTTCGGAGTATATATTGCGGAATGTTTCACTACTTTGTTGGGAAATGTAACAGCAAAAAGCCGTAGCATCTTAATGCCACCACTTTTTTCCGGAACCTTCCGGGAAATATTTTACAGTGTACTTCAATGTGTTCCTGACATCCCTCATTACAAGCCTTCAATAAATTTTGAGCTACAGGAGTCGAAATTGCAAGTATAATGAGGTTGGATGTCAAAGCCCCCTTAAAGCAACCTAGTTGATCGTACAGTATAAAAAATCCTTTTTATAAGAAAATACGTTTTGTGTTATTTAAATTAAACATACTTAACATGAATTTACAACTGAATTATTTCACGCTCAAAGACTAATTCCGTTTCCAAACAAACCTACATTATGAGACAAACACATGTAAACTTTACTCTTATTATTAATGCTTTTATCATGGCAACTTAAGGGCCTTATGAATTTGTGTCAGTAAACAGAATTATACACTTTAATTTCTCAAATCTTTCTAACCCTTTAAGATGCTAGGTGAAATAAAATCACTTCCCCCTGAAATGCGATGTGCCCTCTGATTTGTCACGCAGAAGTATCTACCACTGCTCAATTATCAGGACTTGTAACCTTGAGAAGTAATCGTGGGATTCTTGTTTTTTGTCAACCAATGGGAGAATGGAACCTTTTACCCTTGAGTCTCTGCATGTGACGTCAGTCGCGGGTAAACAGAAGAAAAACACCAATGGACTTTACCCATGTGACGTCGGCCGCGGGTAAAAAGAAGAAAAACACCAATAAGCGTGAAGAACATTTCAACACTGCTTCCCTTTCGTCCAGTAAACAGTCTTTTTCGGAGGGTATCTACCCGCGGAGGCGCAGCTGTTGCCATTCGTGGGTAAAGTCCATGGGCGTGAAGAACAGTTTAACACTGTTTCCCCTTCTTCCAATAAATTCTTTTTCGCAGGGAAAATTCCCGCAGAGGCGTAGTTGTAGCCATTCGAGGGTAAAGTTCATTTCCAAGCAGACGAATTTTTTTAGCCTCGAACACAAAGGGAGAATATTGTCCATGAGATTGACCAATCAGAAGCCTGCATTTTTGGAAACTTTTTGCTGTTTAACATCAAACCAAAGACATTTAAGATACATAGACCGGCAATTCCCATTCAATAGCATGCGAAATCATGGCAGCCATCTGAAGTAAATTTAAACACCTGAACTGCGAGGTTTGTACGTCAGATGTGGTTATTTACCATTAAGTGCTATGGCTAGAATGAGCTTAAAAATTAATTTTTAACAATATATATGACGTTTAAGGCATATTTTTTTTATATGAAGCTATTTGCTATAGCTAAATATGCGTTATAAATATTGAATTATCAGAAATAAAGTTGAATAAGGCGATTTATTAATAATTTTATGGATGGTATGTTTGAAAATGAGTACCTAATTTTAACATGCCTTATATACCTAAATAAAGACGAAATTTATGTGGAAACAGGTTGTTAAACATTATATTTCGACCTTTTTTCAAAGTTTGACTTACAAAAGTAACTGGTAGGGAGGTTTAGATTAAAGGTAGGAACTGTAACATAATATAGTAATTTACAAAATTTTATATTACTTGTAAAGAAATCTACGTTTTTTAAACTAATTTTTATGCAAAAAAGTAATTAAAAAATGTATATTAACGAAAGTAACACTATAATTTTTTTTTTTTTTTTTTTTTTAAAGGCCTAAATGAAATAGAATAGACTAATACTTAATGATCCGCAATGACAAAATATGCTGATAAAAGCATTTTCTTAGGTAAATTAAAATATAAAACATATATACTGTCGTACAACGGTTGTGATAAAAAATCCTCAGTTAAACTGACAGTTTGCAGGTCTATGTATCTTAAAAGTCTTTGCATCAAACAGCGAAAAGTTCACAAAAATGCAGGCTCCTGATTCGTCAATCACGTCTCGCTAACAGCAAATGTCTGGATTCTACCCACACACAGACTTCTAATATAAGTAGACTCCAAATCGGCAACCTTTTCTTGACTCCTATATCTCTGCCATAGACTTCTAATATAACTGGACGCAGAAATGGCAACCTTTTCTTGAGGCACATATCATGCTCCCCACCATCACGTGATGGTGGGGAGAATGCGCGCCAAACCGGTTTTTCCCGCATCCCACCAAGACCTATTTCGTCTGCGTTCGTTTTGGGGCGTTTCTTTTATCACGTGAATGAAAACGGAAAATTGCAAAGAAAGGGATCACCGCCAAAAAATGACACCCTTTTGGCGATGATATCTCTTTAACATCCTCCCGCCTTTTGATTATATATTATAATCAAAACTTCACATTAAATATATACAACATTTACATAAACATCACAAATCGAGTCTTTTTGGAACCTTTATCATTCTACCAGATCTCGTCTTTTTAATTTGCGATTCGTCTTTTGCAGGCTCAACCTGATTTTCCTTCAAAGTTGGTTTAGGAAAATTGTTTTCAGTAAAATCCACTGATGACACTTCCAGAGGGTAAATTCTTTGAATAGGCCGAATCATCTGCGAATGAGACGTTTGTAACTTCAAAAGACGAACTTTTCCGTCTTTGCCCCGAATGAGCTCTCTAACCCGTCCTAAGGGCCAATTGATTCTTTTCTTGTTATCTGCTCCCACCAAGACTATATCTCCTATAGCAATTGAACGTTGCAATCTTCTCCCATTTGGTCGTTGGATAAGGAGACCCAAATATTCTAATCTAAATCGATTTCTGAGCTCTTTTTGCAGTTCTTGCCTATATTTAAGTCTTCTAGTGAGAGAACATTCCTCAACCGCATCAATGTCTGGTAAACCACATTCATGAATATCTTTCAGAAACATGTCCGGTGATATGGGTTTGATGGACTCTTTCTCAGACATGTAAGTTAGTGGTCGCGAAATTATAATACTTTCGCAGTCAGCTAATACAGTTATCATCTCTTCATAGTTCAAACAGGCTTTTCCTAAGACTCTTTTTAATAGATCTTTCATCAATCTGATGAGCCTCTCCCACCATCCGCCCCACCAAGAAATTTTTCCACTCTAACATTTTTGAAAAATTAACCCCAAAACCTAATTTACATGGATATCAGATCAAAATTTAAAACAGAAAAAATACATACATACACAAAAAATATAATTCAGTAATACATTTACAAAACAGTTAGAAATATAATTTCCCCTTTTTATAACTTGTATTAAAAAAATGGCACTATGTTTCACTTCTGCAACCCATCATCTCGCAAAATTTTCACATATTAAACGTCTTTGCCAGATGACGACAAATACATTTTCCCGAAAGAAAAACCAGAACATTAAAATATCAAATTTTAGATACAGCTCAAGCAAAATTTTCCTAAACAAAACTTGTTATTAACAGAATAAACGCACTTAAAATTTTCCTGACAGTAAAAATTATTAACATTTCTCTTTTTTTTTACATGCCAATAACAGAAAGACTATCCTTTATTATTACTTCTCCTTTGAGAGGAAAAAAAATAACTGCCCTTTATCATTGAAATCTACTGAGATATTTCTTGTGTCACACACAATAAACCACTGACACACAATAGCCAGCTTACGGCAAAAGGAAATTAAACTCAACAGAATGCCACTGAGATAAAAGAATTTGTTAGCTCACCCCTTTGAAGACAGGATCCGTTGTCGTCCACCCAGCTGTTCCGAATAGAAGGCACTGTCAATCAACGTCGTCACTACGATAATCCTTTAGCTCCAGAGGTTTGTAATCCACACAGAAATGTTTTTCTAGCTTGACCCAAGATACACAGTCTAAACACAAGGCAGTCAGTTCTAAGAAATGTTTCTTTCCGATAATCCTTGACGTTGTCACCACTAATAGCACTTGATAACAAGTTCTGTAAATCACCACAATGCTTGTCACTATTAACGTTGCACTTCACAAATGTTCTTTGAGGACCCCTATTGTTCTACTCATCATCTGGTCAACATGATCCCACCGCTGCCACCAGCTGTTAAGAATTTGCTCCTCGATCAATTTAATTGAACGGTAGCGAAGAGGAACAAATCTCTCTACCATGGAAAATTAATCAAAAGTTTTATTTTGAAATCTTGAATACGTAGAATACAACAAAAATAATAAATTAAATGCGTAAGTCGTTGACTTATATGATTATATAAAACACTGAGTCCTTGTAGATTCAAATTGGTAAAACAGTTTACTCTAGAACATCTCATTCAGCAGCGAATTCGTTGGTCAGGTGGCTTTTACGGGACGGTCTCTCGCCGTCCTATACAAGTTCCGAGCGCTTCGCTCAATTTTCTCGGCACCTCTCGTGCCTTCAGCCCGGGAAAAAATCTCTTTTTCCTCGTTCGTGCGAGCCAAACGCACACTCCAGTTCCCGACTCCAAAACTGATCCCCTCCTCTATTTTCCTCCGAAAAAATGGTCACTCTCTGGGACACCGTGAGAAAACTTTCAACATCCATCTCTGTCAATGCCTTTGGGCATTAGCGAATTCCTTTGCGAGACCTAAACAGGGTGGTCTATACTCCGAACCCTTAGATGTATCTCATATCCTTTATCAGGGCGTGCTACGTCCTAAGTGCTAATCCATCATCACTTACAATGTCCTAGAGCGTGAGAAAAATGTCTACTAGTCTTTCTATGCACCTGGGTGTATCCAGTTTTTCTTTAGGAAGACTTCTTCCCCATCATCTGAAAACATAGAAGTTCATTTCTTTACAACTCCAAACACCACTCTAGTATGTCGAAACATTCTAATATTTCTTTCTTCTGGATTACTCCACCACAAGAAACGCAAATAGTCCCGATCTTCTTTACGAATAGCTATTTGTAAAAATGCTTTCTTGATATCAGCTACAACACCAAATTTATTTTTTCTAAATCGTAAGAGAATGTCAGGAATTAATTCAATAAGATTTGGCCCACAATGCAAACATTGATTCAAAGATGGATGGTTCTGCATTCTAGCTGAAGCGTCAAACACTGGACGAATGGGAGTTGTACTGCTCTCTTTTATTACTGGTCGATGAGGTAAATAATTTCCATAAAGGTTCATTTCAGCCTGTGGAATTTCCTCTATAATTTGATCATCAAGCCACCCTAAAAGCACTTTTTCATACCTTTGATAAATGTTATCGGAAAGCAACTTGTTTGTAACGTTACTCAATCTTTTCTTGGCTAAACTCAAATTATCAGGTAAAGGTGGTGTATCTTCTGACCATGGCAAAGAAACTTCATAACGATTATCTTCATTCATTTTTACTGTCTGTAAAAAATGCTCTTTAACCTGACGATCAATCTCCATTTTAGATTGTTTTTCAATCGGATCATTAATTCTGAGCAAATCCAATTTCCATAAATCAGCAATCTCTGCTTCCTTTACAAACATAGACGTAACTGACAAAGCTAAATTTTCTTTAGACGCATTATCATGAGGCACTTTTCCCATTAAGGTCCAACCTAAAAATGTTTCCAGTGCTACTAATCCCGACGAGAGTATTTCTCTACGACCTGTCAGTAATTTTCCCATTACATCAGCTCCAATCAATATTTGAATAGATTCTGGAGATTCACCAACATCCGTCAAACTGATGCCTTTTTTCGATAATTCTTTAAACCAGGATCATTTTCCTACAGGCATAACATTTTCACATATAATGTTTTGATCCAAAACTTCAAAATTACATTTAAAATTTTCTTTCAAATCGCTTAATCTTACCTTGTAGTAACAATGATTATAATCCTTTGTTATGACTCCGCCAAAAAGGGAATGGGAAACTTTTTCTTCTCGAAGAGGTAAATACTTCATTTCTTCGGCTAAATGTTTTAAAATATACGATCTCTGAGAACCTGAGTCCAAAATTAGTCTAACATCTTTCTTTTTGTTTTCGGAAAATATTTTTGCCTTGAGCGTCTGAAGAAACACTTTAGGATCTCTATTGAAATTGGCCATATTTACTTCTTTTCCAGACGACTTTTCTGCGTCTTCCTCTTTCTTTTCATTCAGCTTATTCTTATCGAGCGTTTGACACATCACAGACGCATGTCTTTTATCACAAAATAAACACTTCAAGATAGCTCTACATTGCTTCGTTGTGTGACCTGTTGCCAAACATGAAAAACAACATCTTTTGTCCTTCAATATATTCTGCTTTTCATTAAAACTCATCTTCCGTGCCGAAAAGCATTCTGAACTCAGATGTCTTCCTTTGCAAAAAACGCAATTTTTTCTTAAATCTGGTCTTGAAGAAGTTGTTAATAAAGTAGCAGCAGTTGATAAATGTTTATTAACATCGTTATAACTTTTGTTTTTTCTAAAGCTCGCGTCATCTTTTCTCGCCAAACCAAAACCTGCCACTGCCAAATTAATTCTTTCATCTCCTTCAACTTCAGATTTGAGAAACGCCATTAAATTATCTAGGCGCTCTTTTGCATCAGAACTAACAGAATTCGTATGTGTTCGATTGCACGCTTTCAAAAATTCAGCAGTAAAGCAAGATTTTACCATTGGATATAATATTGAAGCACATTCATCTGTTGTGACACCTAACGTCTCAAGAGCTCGTAAATACAACTCAAGTTTATCATACAATGATGTAATAGAAAATTTTCCTTTTGATTGCACAGATATAATTAATTTTAATAATTCTCGCACATACACTTCAACTAAAAGATCTTCCCTACCGAAACGAGCTTTAAGACTCTCTATAGCTTTGGCATAGTTAGCGCCAGTTAGCGGAAAACTATCAACAACTTCTCGCGCTCTAGATCTAGTGACAGTTGCTTGGATCAAATACTGGAATTTATTTTCTGGCGCAATATCTTGATCATTGTGAATCTGTTCAAATTGACTCCAAAATGGCAACCAGTCCTTTAAATCACTATCAAATTGGCGAAATTCCAACTTGGGCAACGTAAATTTCTTTTTTGAATTATTAGTTTCGTAATCATTGGAAATGTACTCACCTTGCATTTGTCCCTGTGACTGGATTTTTGCTAATTTTAATTGATGATTTAATTCCAACTTTTTTAACTCTACTTCTTGATCCAGCTTTTTCGACTTCTCCTTTAATTCTTGATCCGACTTCTCCTTTTCTAACTTCTTAGCCTCGTTTTCTTTTTCCTTTCTCTCAGCAACAGCGTTGGATAAAATTTCCTGTACAAAAGCGGGATCCTGTTTATATTCACCACTATTCAAAATAATTTCCTTTAGTGTCCCAATCGTATAATCTTGCGGGATTGTTTCCCCAAGCTCTTCTATCACGAACTTTAAGTCGACCTTTTTAAAATTTTTAACGGCTTGAAACATTTTGCCTCAAATAAATCTTGTAAAATGTCCTGTCGCAGACGCCACAATGTTAATTAAAGCGTTCAAAAAGGATGTTATTTTAACAACCCAGCTTTCAGAATAGAATGCGGACGCCAATTATGTATTTATGAACTTAAAATGTACATAAAGAAGTCAACCTCTCAAAACAAAAATAATTTATTTACCGGTAAAGCTTTTACCTTCTTCCATAAAAATATTCAAACAATAATAAGCAATACAATTTCTGATTCACGTTACATCATATATAAAAGGTATCACGAGAATAAAGATGAGAGGATAATAACAAATAAATAAACATGGACAATAGATTTAACAATCTCCGACATGAGTTCATCAGGGTTAGACGGATGAGAACAATGGGACTCGCTCTCCTCCATCACGTGATGGAAGGCAGATTTAGCGTGCCAAACCGGTTTTTCTCCTCGGAATCTCTCTCCAGATTCCCGTCGAAACATCGTCTGTCAGAAGTTTGTCTTCAGTTGACCACACTTTTGCTTTGCCAATAAAGGGATTACTGCCAAACTATGGCACCCTTTTGGCGATGAAAGCAAAAGATGTTGGAGTCAAAACCTTCACTGGATCCATCCATAGGTTTAATTTCTTTTCTGAGTGATACGCCTGATCGTTGTTCGTGAACATAAACGATATGAACCTTTGTGAATCTATCTGGCAACAGTTATGTGGTGACAATTTTAAAACGAATGTGAGAATTATTTCTCCGTAAACCATTCTTTAGTATTATTAACAATTTCTAGTAAATAATAAGGGGAATAGTTTATAAGATAATGTTATGAATGAATGGTATATTCGTATTATCTTTTCTGCTTGACTCAAGGTCAGCTCTCCCTGAATGAATTTACGATCAGAATTTGTATTTAGTCTTAATACTTAGTTATGTTAGTAACACATTAAAATATGATTAAAAACTATGATATTTATAATTTTGTTAATTGCATGTAGTTAATTTCAAGCATTACTGCAAAATGTTAGTGAGATCATGTTTGTTGAAACTGTTAAGCATAAGGCTAAAATCAGTTAGTTTTGAAAAGTGTTTTAACAATTTCGTTTTTCAGAATTCTGTGTTATAACATTGCTAATGCAAATTAGTGATTGAGTTTTGTGGTTTACGAGACTCACGTTATACTGAACAATTTGTTTCTGAAAGAACCTTTTTTGCGGAGAGAATTTTGAAATACTTTTCCATGTTATTTTCCCTTATTAAATTTAATGTGCGCTTTATGGGGAGTAACAAGGTCAGAAAAGAGGGAATTACAGCTTGATAAATAGTGCAGTGTAAAACTGACCTGATAAATAGAGCAGAGTAAAGTTTTTATTTATCTTGAAAAATAGAAACATTTATGGAGAAATAAGGTAATGTAAGACAAGAAGGGACCTTCAAACTCCTTTTTTCAATAATAACATTTTTAACTGTAGTCTAAGCACCAAGCAAAGACATGTAATATGCATATTTGCATGCATTTATTGTACTAGAACTTAAAAAATAGTTATTTAAAGGAAAAATATGGCCTCTTAAAAAAAAAAAAAAAGTATGCTAGAACACTTCAAATAGTTCCATATCATTTAAAAAGAATTTTTTTTTTAAATTTAATATGCATAAATAAAACTGCATTGATTTTTCTATTCATGGCTAAGAAATTTTTTTTTTTCTAAATTTTCAGGCAATTTTCAGCATTTTGTAACATGACTGGAATCCAGATGGATTTTTCGCTGTTAGCGAAACGAGATTGACCAATCAGATGTATGCATTATTGAGAAATTTTCACTGTTTGCAAAAATGCAAGCTTCAGATTGGTGAATTTCGTTTCGCTAACAGTGAAAATTCTATCTGAAACTGAGCCATTGTCTCATTCGGTACATCCTATAACTAATGAAAATAAAAATAGTGGTGTTTTTCTGTTAGCCATGCACTAGTGTTATATAAGGTAGATGTGCCAGTAATGGACAGCCTTAAGGCATTTCTTTTAAAATTATTTTTTTATTAATAGTTATTATATTCCACTTTTTTCAATATCATATTAACCTGTCAACAATATTTAATCATTCTTATAGTCTCATTTCACAGTATGAATCGAAATTTAATTTTAAATAACAGAAATATATCAAAAGAAGTAATGGGCACCACATAAAAAGTAATAAATATAATTGATTTTATGACTGTATTAAGAAAGTTATTTTCAAATAAATTTAACAATTAGGATACAAGTAATTAATAAAATATTTGTGATAGTCATTTACTGTTTGCATCAATTATTGTAATCAGAAGATCGATGTTTTAACTATTTTAGATGTATAGTTTAAAATACTAAATATCAGGCAATTACAGCTATCAAATTATTGAAACACTGAGAGATTTAAAAGGTAATTAAAAAAAAAGTTTTGTAATATTAGTGTTTAGTTTTGTCTCACTATTTTTAACAATTAATCTTCCTGAGACTACTTGATATATCATTTATAATAATTAATATTAGAAATATGAAAGAAATGATATTGTTAGTTGAATATTTTAAATACTAAATAAAATTGTAGAACTGATGTTTTAGGCCACTGATCTGCAGATTTGTTAGTTTCATGAATATATAACTTTAATATTAATATTTTTATTTTTTTTTTTTTTTTGGGGGGGGGGGGGGGGCTCAGAGGTGAATAAGGAAACAAGACAGAAAATAGATTTTTAATAGCCTCTTTAACTTGTTTTATTTAAACAGAAAGGGATTAAGCCCTATGAGCCCCTCTTTGACTGTGCTCTTAAACAATATTTTCTGCTTCCTGGCTGGTTTGATTGGGCCAGATTATAAAATATGTAAGGTACATATACATAAAAAAAGAATAAAATATTGAAGTTTTATTAATCACAAAATAACTTAAAAGCAGCTATTTATAAAAGTTCCGGCGTCATTACATTTTGGTAAGTATAATTTAAAAATTAAATTTGGTTATTTAGGTTTGTATTTAAGTCAAAATATTTTATGCACTATAAACGTCACTGAAATTGCATTTTTAGCAATGTCTACATAGGGTATCCATTACTGGAAAATGACTAATTAACCATCCCAGTGATGGACACCCCTTCTTAAAACATTAAAAATAAATGAAATTTTGTAAATGGCCGTTAGTATATAAAATTCTAAGTTTTCTATGAAATTTTGGAAGAAAATAAATAACATAAATTAATTAAACGAAGCCAGCTCTTAGCCTCTTCATTAGGATTTTCACAGAAAAACAGCAAAACTTTGAAACATTATTTTCTGCTTCCTGATTGGTTGGATTAAAAGTGTCATAATAACCCAGTTTTATAAAACATGCAAGGGGGAATTATAAAAAAAATAAAGCTAAATCAGGGTTCCTACTCATCAGGGGATTATGGGATTCCTGGGATAATCAGGGGATAAATTTTGGCCCTAAAAAATCAGGGGAATCTCAGGGGATAGTTCAAAAAATTCCCCAAACCTGGGAAAACCTGGCAAAATGATTTGTTACTCTGGGAAATAGAGGGCAATTGCTGCTGTTTGTGTGCTTTGTGTAGTCTTAATGAAATCAAACTAAGACCTTTCTTCTAACATCGCGATATGTAAAATTGGAAATTAGCCACTCCTTACAGATTAGATATAACATATGTTATATTTAATCTGTACTACTTCTAACGTCTGGCGACATCCATTCAGTCACTAGACATGCCTTCTAACATCGTGAGGTTATTCAAGGGACATTTAAAATTGATATTGGCACTTGAGCCTTCATATTATTCGTAATGCTTTTCAAAGAGGTAATAAAATCCCTAAGTGGAAATTAAATTCTTACAGCAATCTACCAAGTTTTTTTAAGGAGAGCCCCACAAGGCTTACAGACTTCATCTCTGTTGTACACAAATTAATGCTTTTCCTTTAAACTTCTGTTCATATTGTTTATAAAGGTAATATATAAACTGTATTTTTGAGATTATCTAGTTTGTATTTTTTTTTTAAAGGGGAGGAGGGCGAGGGGTCGTGATACTGGTTTAAAAAATGTCATTAATTGTTGACATGGAAAAATTATGCATCCCTGAAAATGCATCAGGGAATTCTCAGGGGATTTTTTCTTGGAAAATGAGTATGAACCCTGTAAATATTTATTAGTTATTTTTTTATGAACCAAAAACATCAAGGGGTGTCCATTACTGGCACATCTACCCTATATTTATAGTTATACAGGATGTTTATAAAGTCCCAATCATGACCCTTGTCAATGAACTTCCACATGTGCCCCCTTCGTCGCACGGAGAATATCAAGTCGATAGTCAATTTCACGTCAGGTAGCGGCAAGCGTACTTCTTTGACCTGATATAACGCCACTGGACTTTTTTCTTTGGGAATTTGTAAAGGACAATGTTTACAGGAGGAGTGTGTCGAACATTGATGACTTAAAAACCAGAATTACAACCGCAACAGCCTCTGTGGATGCCGACATGCTTGCTGCTACCTGGCGTGAAATTGACTATCGACTTGATATTCTCCATGCGACGGGCCCCACCAGTGGCCGAGAGGTTCTGCTCTCGAAGCTGGTAGACGGGAGGTGCTGGGTTCGAACCCAATTGCGCCTATTGGCCTAATCGTTCGGAGTTTTCGTGGTTTTCTTTGAGCCGTGGATTTTCCATGCGTAAATACGGATTAGGTTCCCTTAGAAAGACTCCCATGGAGGGCACTTCCCCCCGGTCCTATATCCCTCATGTAGATAATTGGCCGTCAAAAATCAACCCAACCCAACCCGTGTGACGAAGGGGGCACACGTGGAAGTTCATTGACAAGGGTCATGAAAATTTTTGTGTATCTAACCATTTGTGTTATTAATTTCAATCTACCTTTATTATTTTATGAGTTATTAAACATCAAAATGTGTCCGATACTTTATAAACACCCTGTATGTATGGGTGATTCTCTCCTAATAGGCCAAAATAAGCATAGAAAAAGTTCTTTATAGAAATATGAGGTAGTTTTTGGAATGCATGTACTAGAACTAGACTAAATGTTTTATTACCTAATGAAATATACAAACATTAAATAAACAAAGGCAGATGCAGAACCGTTAATTAATGTAAATGATCTTTTTAAAACAAATTCTTCGAAGTTGGCTACATCTTTTCCTTCTGCTACATCTCTGCAGACACTTTAAGTATTCTTACGATACCATCAGGGACCTATTTTCCATGACCCGCCTCGGAGTAATTCCATGAGAATCCTGTCAAGTTTGGAATGATTTCATCAATATTATGCGAGAGTATAGGGTCAGGTGGGAGAAAGTTGTCATAAAAAGAGGCTTTTCTAACTTTCAGAGGATATAAACACCAGAATTTCTGTAATGTTTCCTAAAATTTTGGGTGTTATTTTATATTACATTACTCTAGAGTACATCCATATCCATTTCAGACATATTTTTGGGGAATAACACCTTTTTATAACATTTTTTCAGACATGTTTTTATAACCACTTTACCCCAGGGCGTGGGTTAAAGTGAGTTGTGCATGGGGTAAAGTGGTCACATTGAAAAAGTGTACTAAAAAAATGAACAAATGAATAAAATGTGACATTTTATTATTTACAATCATTTTAAACAACCTTTATAATAAGTTATGAGTCATTTTATTTTATTAAAGTGTAAATTTGTAATGTTAAAATTTGGTTCTTCAAGGATTTTAATTACATCTGATTTTGGAAAAGTATAATGATTGCCAAATTTGGATTTTTTTTAACATACTTTAGAAAAAATAAATCCCAATTTTAATCAGGTGTTTTCTCAATAAATTGCTTTATTGATTTCTTCATTTCATATCTTACCAACACTCAAGATCCTGTAGATATGGTTTGAGATATCTTTTGTGTTTGGCGATTATAAATGGATTCAAAAGAGGATGTTGACTAGTTTTTTTTGTTTTTTCTCTTTGAAATTTATGCAACTTTTAAGTATTTAATTCTTTCGTTCTTTTTGCAGATGAAATGCAACTGTTTTTTCTGTCAATGCAACGTCTAACAATTCTATTCATAATCTGGAATGGGTGCAGATAATGTTGTCAATGTAGCTTATTTAAATTTTTTTACATATTTTACAGTCAGCTTTCTTGATACTGTTTCTTTAAAATTCCTCTCCAAGCTTTTTTTTTAATGGGAAAAATACACCTAGATCTGATGGTTGTGGACTATGGCTACTATGAGGTAGCAAGCAGAGTATTATAATGTGATTGTCGATAGCTTTTTTTTTTTAACAGCGTCATAATTCATTCATGTCCATCACAATCATAAATAAAAGGGCAGGCTTTTATAAGCTTTTGGTGTATTACTTTATAAAGCGATCCATCCAAAATTCAAGTACAGAATCCTGCATCCATCCAGATTCTGTGATTCATACAATGCTCCTGTAAGACCACCCTTTGTCTACGATTCATATATACGAGCTCACTCATAAACTGCGAATGGAAGAATGCAATTAACCACTAGCTGATACATAAAAAAAAAAAACACTAAATATTATATTGGGTTGCTAAATTTTATATAATGCATTGCGTAAAAAATTTTAAACTGGATTATTTTGGCTATCCATATCCATTCCAGCCTCATCAACATTAAAAATTCTTTCAGGACTTTCTTGTGGACTATGTTCTTATATAATGCAAGTATAGGTATTAGAAAAAGTAGTTACTTTGTTGGTTGTTAAATTAGTTGCTGTAACCTTTACCTTTGTAAGCAATTCAGGTTTACATTTAGTTAATTCATTTGCCCAACATTTTTCAAAGTTTTTTAGATAATCAGATCCTGGTGGTTTTCTTCCAGAAGGACTTTCTCTGTTATTTGAATAGTTAAAATATGTGTAAATTAAGTTTGATGTATCAGAACTATCAAATGGACATCCATATTGTGCAAGAAAATTCAAGCTTTCAACAATACAAGGTTCTTCTTCTAATGACATCCATGATTCTCTTCCTGGACTTTTATGCTGGAGCAGCCTATACTGACTGCCACTTTTCACATCTAGTAATGTTAATCGAAAAGTAGAATGGAGTAATTATCATGATTCTTCCTCACATATTTCTAGGCATGTTGAAACAACAAAAAATAGTTATGTTTTAAAGGTTCTCTTAAATATCAATCAGTAAATAAGGCTATTCTGAACCTATTAAAAAGTAAATCTAACATTTTTAACCACTATATTATAAACTATTATTAAAAAATAATTATTTGCAGTTAGTTTCTAATAATTATTAGTATTTAATAAACCAGCATTGTATATAATGATTAATTTAACTCAGATCAAATATCTGTAAGTTAAACCTAACCCTATGACCACTTTACTCCATGTAACTAAAACTATTATGAAATAAAATCTGTAATGAATATAACTTAGCTATAAATGAATATGTTCTTGAGATATGTGTAAAGCTTTCTGAACTGCCACTTAAACAAAATTTGGAACAAACAAAATGCAGCAGAAAAGTTAATTAAAGAGTTATAAGAACAAATAGTAACAAAGACAGACAAAATGAGTGCTCCGTGCCCCAAACATGTTGTTACAAATTTTTTTTGAGTGAGAAACTTTGATCAAACTTACTAAATCTAAAATTAAACAAAAATTATTAAAATATCTATATTAGTCAGGATTTTAGCCCTTTTTATGAATTATGACCATTTTACCCCACCTGACCCTACTTAACATGGATTTTTTCAGTACTGGGTTGCTGGACTATCACTCAGCATGTGGAAAACATTTAATATCTCTTGCCTCTCACCTTTCAGTTCTAAGTTTTTGCTGAAATCTACATAGATAAAGGCTTCATTTGGTCCCAGCTCAGATTTTAATTTCTTTATTGCATTAAATTGGTGAACAATGTTCCCTGAATGGCACATAAATTGACTCATTTAGGATATCAACTAGTTTTTTAACTGTCATTAAAACATTCATTTTCAAAACTTTGGAAACAGTCTTTTCTTTCCCTTTAATCAGATTGGCAGTGTTGTCCATCCTCTGAGTTTTACTGCAGTCTTCAAATGTATTTATTTTGAGTTTTTTCTCTTTACACAAATGGCACTGTCTAAAAAGACACCCTTTATTGTGCTGGTCCCACCATAATGTTTTCAGCGTATCACTTGATGAGTAGTAGATAATAACTTTCATTTCATGCAGTTTATAATCAATTCAAAATTCACATGAATGATGTAACTGCAAGCGTCTCGGTCATTTTCTTTTGGGTATTTAATGCAAAAAGGTTTCAAATGACAAAATGACTGGTAACTTACAACTACTTTTCAAATATTTCTTTAATATTCTTCTGTGTTGATTTACTGCCATAATTTTGTAGTTGTATCGACTTCGAAAATTCTGCTGTGAATTTGTAATTATATTAATCTTAAAAATTTTGTAGTAGAATCTGCTAAATCACTGTTGTTTTCCATCTGAATTTTGTTCAAATTTTCTGTAGTTCATTTTTAGTGAGACTTGCCGGGAGAGAGATTATTTTTATTGTTCCTGGTGGGAACCTGAATAATTCTGTTATCAAAATCACCCTTTCCTTTCTGTTTGATCTTGACAATCATGTTTTTGGCATATCCAATTAGATATCTGTCATGTGTTTGGATGGAACTATTGGCAGTGATTTTAGCACATTTAATTTCCTTAACTATTTCTTCAACTGTAACAGTATCCGATGTCATTATTTCATCATCCATTGATACATATTCCTCAAGTGTGACATTTTCTGGAAGTATAGTATACCACGTGCTTGTACTTCTGAAGAATAAAATTTTATTGTTTCTTCTGTTTGTGAAGGAGTTTTTTGGGTAGAAAATCCCAGATTTCAGAAACAATGTTTGTTAATACTGGCATAAAATTCTTTCCAGGCTGATCGGACTATATTTAATGCATCCAACAAATTGATGGAAGATGTTTCTTGATCGAAACAAGTTGTTTGAATGAGCATTTCTATTCTGTAGTATCCTTTTATGCATTTAATAATCCCTTGATAACATGGTTGTATTTTTGCAGTTGTGTTTGGAGGTAAAAACGCTACATAGATTGCTATAAGTTGAGAAATGATGCAATGAGCGTTGCAATTGACATGTACAAACATGCATTTTGTCCTTCTCTTTCAAATTATCTAACGAGTTACTTGACTCATTTCTGGAATAAGGCTGTGGTAATCTGTGCCTTTTGCTTGACTCATACATCACGGGTGATGATTTTACACCTTTAATACGGCAGGGTTTTGTAGCCTTTCATGTGACTGCCCTTCTGACTAGACGTGGTAACAAGATTTTATTTTGCTGGGTACCTGGACACATGGGTATTCCTGGTTAATGAGAAAGCTGATGAGGCGGCAAAACATGCTCTTAATCCGTTACACCATGAAATTCCATCCTCAGACGTTAAAGTACTTATAAATAATTTTATTCAAAATAATTGGCAAGAAAGTTAAGTTTAAAGAAAATAATTATAAACTGCATCATCTTAAACCAACACTCATGACATGGCTTCCGAATTATCCAAGGAAAACTGATGTTATTCTGACTCATCTGAGAATTGGACATTCTAGAATCACCCACAAACATCTTTTACTACGGCAGAATGCACCCATGTGTCCTCACTGTCATTTTTATATCATGACTGTCCGGGTCTCTGGCACTTCTATAGAATGTACTTTAATTCATCATAACCAATCTTGACAAACCTCTTGGAGATACACCTCATGGGGCACTCTTTACTTTTTTAAAACATGCAGGATTTTATTTAGAAACATAATTTTGATCTCTATCATTGGTTAACAAGTCAGAATTTGCTTTCACACTTTTATGACATCCGGATGGAAACCCCATTGAGACCTCACTCTTTATTCAATTGCTTTTACTTTTAGACTCTACTATTTTTAGGTTTTAAATTTAATTTTTTACACTTGTCTGACTGCATCTGGATGGGATACCCCATCCAGATTGCTTTTCTTAATACTTCTTGGTATTTTTAATATACTTATTTTGGCATAGCCTGTCCCTTAAGGGATTTTACACCATAAAACCGCATACAGCCAACCAAACCTTTCTGATTTCATCTCTTTTTAGTTGTCTGTCCTTTTAATTTTCATGTGAGACCACTGGCTTTTTTTTTATTTCATCGCCTCGGTTTTGCTTAAGCTGATCTTGAGTCCCAGAGTGCAGGGCATTTTCAAAATTTGGTTCTGTGACGGAGGACACTATACTTTGTGTAGTGACTGTTAGGACCAGCACCGTGAGACTGGTGTCTTTCGGTGAAAAGAGTTGTAGGTTGGACAGAGCTGTAAAGGCTTACCTACTGACTACCTGACTCCAAAGTGAAAGAACTAGAGACTAGGAAATACTATTGAGTTTAATCCAACATTCGCAAAAAAAAACTCATTGGTGGAAACACCTCATGGGGCACTTTTTAGTTTTTTTTAAAGCATGCAGGATTTTAGTTTGAGATTTCATTTAACTGTTCATTTGCTTAATGATTTAACATTTTTTGCTCTTCCTTTACACTTTTATGATCCCATCCAGAGTGCACTTTTTATTGAAATACTTTTTCTTTTATCTGACTACATATTTTTGTCATTGGTCTTCCTATTTTATATTCTTTATCTTATTTTGACATTGTTTTCTCTCACTTTTTGGTATTTTTAGTCTATTTTGGTGCAATTATGTCCCTTAATGGAGTTTGTGGCGTAAAATCTTGGACCACCAACCAAAATTCGAAAATGTGGAAGTTTGTTGGAAATAGTTTTCACCTTTTGAGGCCTGCATCTAAAGTAAGGGTAAGAAGTGTTGGTGACCAGACCCAATGCCTGGTGTTGTTTATATTTTCTGTTGACTATGGCTACAACTTAAGAAAATAAAATATGCAAAGTGGAAGCCCTACAACCAAATCAAAGGAGTAACACTTTGGCTTCTATCTCAAATGCAGTTGATCAGGGCCAAATTAAATCATGGGCAGAGTGTGTTAAGGTTTTTGCTCCAATATGGAATGCAAAAATACCGACTAATTCTGGTAAAACTGATGAAACGTTTTTCATTGTGGAACACCAAAAAGGGATCGTATATCTGATTAATAAAGCAATCCAATGTTTTGGTGGACCCAAGACTCAAAAAACTGCAGTCAGGTGAACTTTTAATTGAAGTAAGCAATAATATTCGGGCAGTTAATTTTAGAAAATGTACTCAGTTTGCAAACATTATAGTCAGCATATCTCCACACGATTCTAAATATATTTTGTATAGTATTTTCTTAATCTGACCTCTTGCATGTCTCTGAAGAAGAAATAGCAGATAATTTAAAAGAACAAAATGTCATTGAAGTTAGAATAAAAATCTATCCTCGGGATGATCAAATACCATGTTCTGTCAAATTGTTCATCTCTATCCTCTGCATTGCCTTTAAATGCTTTGGACATTCAAAAACATCATGCCGAGGTAAAATCACATGTAATTATTGCAGTGCAGTAGGCCACAAATGTGTACATTGCAGTGCCCCACTTTGTTGAGTAAATTGTTAAAAAGACCACCCATCTTACGCTAAATCTTGTGAACAGTGAAAAAAGGTTTGTCTCTGTCCCCTTGTCTAATCTTTCCTCTTTGCTTCACTCTCATGTGGTTTCGTCTTTGGAGGTGAAGGCAATTTTGTATAAGCCAATATCGACTTATGGATAATCATGAACCACCCACATGTTTGCCATACATGGTGACCCATGTCTCTGGAAAGGGGGATCTTGGCAGTTGAGGGAAACCAACACACTGCTTTTGCCTCTGCTTCAGCGAGATGGGAGGTGCATATTGGTCCCATATGTATCAATCACCTGGTCAACTGACTTGTGTTACTGGCTGAAGAGATTAAGTGAACAGACAACTGCTAGTCATCTCGTTAAGGATGGGGACTGACATAGGATTGTCATGTGACTGCATGGGCTACGGTTAGCACTGTTGCATGGATGTGCATCCCCTTGTTGTGCTCGGTAGTGGATGGTGCTGCCGATGTCTGATTTTTTTTTTTTTTTTTTTTTTTTCTAATATGGATGGAAAAAATTCAATTGTTTCAATTTCTCTCCCATGCATAGAGCAACAAACTGTGCAGAATGAAACATTTACTTGTTTCTTTATAATTAAATGAACTGATAGTTTATCTGATAGTTCTATTAAAAGAACTTCACCTTTTCAATCGCAAAAACTTTACAATCTGTTTTCAGAGATGGTTGTAAACTTTAAAAAAATCAGTCTGGATTTGCTGGTAGAGGGCTCTACAGCCAAACATTCACAATTTCTCATAACTTGCATAACCATAGGTTCCTTTTCGTTTTCTGTTCAAGCACATCAAACCTTAGAAACAACTTGTAGTGTTACATCTAAACCAGAACTCTTATTCACTACAAAAGAAGAATTCTAACACATTCAAAAGATAAAGATATCATAGTTGCACGACGTATTACTATCTGTCGGAATGGGCAAGTGCTTCTCACAAAGCACATTATACAAACATTAAATAGCCCTAATTTACCTACTAGAATTAAAGCTGAATCCCTGTGCAAACTGTAAAGGCGATCATACAGCATACTCTCGCTTTTGTCCTAATTGGGTCTGTGAAAAAGAAATTCTAACTTAAAATTGTTAGATATTAAATAGACTATATTGAATCTTTATCATACTAGGTAATGACTACAACATATCTACTTAAATATTTTTCTGAGCAATTTCTGTCTACGTAACTATTTATGCTCTAATATACAGTTGTACACATTTAGTTTCAGTTATACAGGAATAAGGCAAAAGATCTTACCTTTTCTCTTATTTGTAGGGTAATATCGTAAAATCAACAAACCTGTTGCTTCAATTTTTCACAGCAGCCGATTCCGCCGTGTGTCGTTTGCACTTCACGCTGCTATGTAGAAAAAAAAATATATTATTAGTTAAATAATTAAGTCACACTTAAATCAGAAAAGGGACGGTCTTTCAAATTGAATCCTTTTTAATTTGTGTAGTAATATTGGATTCACATATCACAATTAAGTATGTCGCTTTAGGAGCGAGCAGAAAACAAGTTACACATAGATTAGAGTTTTACAGATGATCTGACGAGAGAAAAAGTTTATTGCGTGGTTCTTTTTTTTTCTTTTCTCTCAGAGTCCCCAGTCATCTGGGCTTCGGTCAATGATCTTGCGACGTCATCGTAGCACATGCCATTGCTTGACGCAGATCTTCTTAACTAGGTTTTTCTTTTCTCCTCTTTTGGATTCTCGGGGATAATGAATTGGAGAAACATATTTCACAATGCATACATAAACAGTTTCACAATAAAAATGACTCAAACTTTCTTATCCTGATGCTCGCAAACTTTTTGAATCCAGAGCCCCATCCACCAGAGTTTATTCCAGTTTACTCAAGCATCGAACAAAATCCGTAAGGCACATAAGCACCCAAATTGAATCTGCCTTTCGACCAAGTTGTTCACCTCAGACATCATCACCCCCAGGGGGATACCTTCTTTAGGTATTCACGGGCTTCGCAACACCGGGTTCCTGAGCGATCTTTCTTTTTTTCCTTTTCCATCTCTTATCTTTCTTTCCTCTATGTTTCACTCTCGTTGTGGTTTCCTCTTCGGAGGTGAGGGCAATTCTGTATGAGCCGATATCATCCTGCACGTCGACTCATGGAGAATTGTAAACCACCCACGTGTTTGCCGTGCGTGGCGACCCGTGTCCCTGGAAAGGGGGATCCTGGCAGTTGAGGGAAACCAACACACTGCTTTGGCCTCTGCTTCAGGTAGATGGGAGATTCATATTGGTCCCGTATGCATCAATCGACTTGTCACTGGCTGTGGATCACGTGAGCGCGCATTTACTAGCCATCTTGTTAAGAGACTGGCATAGGAGTGTCTTGTGACCGTAGGGACCCTGGCTAGCACTGGTGCACGAATGTGCATCCTTTTGTTGGTCTCGGTAGTGGGTGGTGCGGCTGGGGTCTGAATTCTATTTCTTTTTTTCAATTATGGATGGGAATACTAACATTCCATCTATATCTCTCCCAAGTGGTGAGCAACAAAGTGTACAGACTTTATTCACTCGTTTTTTTGTAATTAAACGCACTGATAGTCTCGTTCTTTAAAAAAAACTTCACCTTTTCTTATAGCAAAGACATTTCAATCTGTTTTTGGTGATGGTCACTCGCTCAAAAAATTGCAGTCTGGGGACTTACTGGTTGAGGTTTCTTCAGACAGGCAGTCACAACTTCTGTCAAATTGCAATAATATAGGTACTTTTTCTGTCTCTGTTAAAGCACATCAAACTCTTAATACTTGCCGTGGTGTAATATCTGAACCAGATCTTTTATTTTCTACAAAAGAACTTCTAGCTAATTTAAGTGATCAAAATATCCTAGATGTACGCCGTATCACTATCCGTCGAAATGGGCAAATACTTCCTACTAAACACATTATTCTAACTTTCAATAGCCATATTTTACCTTCTACAATTAAAGCTGGTTATCTAAACTGTCCAGTTAGGCCTTATATCCCCAATCCTTGGCGTTGTTTTAAGTGCCAGCGGTATGGGCATACTAATACTACCTGTCGTGGATCTGTTACTTGTGCATGTTGTGCAGAAGTCGGCCATGACGGCAAAACTTGCGACAAACCAGAACGCTGCGCTAATTGTAAAGGTGACCATACATCGTACTCTCGCTCTTGTCCTAATTGGATCTGTGAAAAGGAAATTCTTGCAGTTAAGATTACTCAAAAACTTTCCTACCCTGAAGCCCGTAAACTTCTTGAATCCAGGACCTCCTCTGTTGGGGTATCTTACTCCAGTATACTTAAAGAACAATCAAAACCTGTAAGGCCCATAAGCACCCAGACTGACACCTCTTTTTCTCCAACTAACTCAGCTAAAACGCAATCAACAACCACTTCAAATAAAGAAACCCGTGATGTCATTTGTGGTTCTAAATGCTATGCTACCCCATTATTAGAATGCTGGCAACCCTCCTCAAAACCTGTTAAATTAGTATACCAAATCAATCAGTCTCAAAACTCTTCGAATCTACCAAAAAAGTCATCCGATCATCAGACTGAACAAACTTCTATATCATCTGCATTCAACTTGCAGAAACCTAATATTTCCCAGACTGAGAAACCGGGTCAAAAATCCTGTATTCAGAAAGGCAGAAGTGATTCCAAAAAGGCTTCCGAACTCCAGTCTAAGACTAAGGCTGCTACATCTGTAAAAACACCATATAGACCTGATACTAGTCAAACTGACAATCCAAGCAAAAAAACTTGCATACAAAAAGATAAAAAGATAATTCGGGGTTCTTCACAGTGGAAAACTGTGAAGAAAAAGGGCAAGGAAAAATGTCAAAACAACCTTTCAGTTAATAATATAAAGGATCCAAAAAACCTCAAAATTATGTATATGAAGCAATGGATTCTGAATCATATGTCTCAAGCGATGACAAAGATGATGAATTTTTACCGAATTAAGTTTACATTGTTTTTTACTTTTGTGATTTTTAAACTTGTTTTTACGTGGTATTTGTACATAATCTTAAACTTTGTTTATATTTTAACGATATTACTTTTTAACTTCACAGTTTTTTATTATAATACTTTTGATTCTTTTAAATGTTTTTAAACTATACATATTACTCTTTTCATTTAATACTTCTGGTTTTATTATCTTTTTGTTAGTGATTTTTTACTCAACTATTTGGTTATAAATATGTTTTTCATGTTGACATTGTCTTGGCGCAGCATGTCCCTAAAGGGACTTTGCGCCATAAAACCCCAATCAACCAACCAACCGAGACACCATCATCTAGCACTTTAAAGAAAAAAAACCTGTGATGTATATTCTGCTAGTACAAGACTTATGCCAAAAATAGAACTGTGAAAATAGAATACATTTATAGTTGGTCACAAAAATCACCAATTCGATCTAAAAATCTACTGAGCAAACTTCAATTTCAGAAAAAAGCAAGTCACTGAAACCTGGTGTTTGTCCAACTCAGAAGTCAAACAAAAAGGGTTGTGCACAAAAAGAAAGAAACCTTCAACTCAAGTCACTTCACATGGAAAACTGTGAAGAGGAAAAAAAAAAAAAAAAACCTGTCTTAGCCCAGCATTAACTGATATAAAGGATCCCAAACAGCTGCTTATAACTATGGTGAAGAGGCTGTGTACGCTTGCAGTTATGACTCGGATGCCGATGAAAAAAATACTGTTTTCAAGGAATTTCATCCTATATAATTTACATTATTTTTCAAAGTTTTCGTTTATAAACGTGTTTTTACGCAGTATTATTATAACATTTTATGCTTTGTTTTTTGGACAATCTTAACTTTAGAGCATTTACAGATTTTAATTTAAATATTTTCTTTGTGTTTTAATTGTGTGTTTCTTGGTTTTGTAAATACTTTTAAAACTTTGCTTATTGACACATCCTTTTTACATTAATTTGAGTGTTTTGTGCTCCTTACTATCACACATTTTTAATGCCACTTTTAAAAATATATTTCTCAGGGTTCACAATCATTGGGGATAAAATCAGGGAAATCTGAGGGGATAGTTCAAAAAATTTTTCAAATCTGGCAAAACGACTGGCTGCTCTAGTAAATTGAGGGCAATTGCTGCTGTTCGCGTGCTTAATGATGTCACAAATGTCGACATCCATTCAGTCACTAGACGTATCTTCGAACATGGTGAGGTTTGACAACAGTTCAAGAGGAACTTGAGCAAAATTAAAAACTTTTTTTAATTGATATTGGCCTTGCAGCCATCATATTATTAAAATTCCTTTTCAAAGAGGTTAATTTAGTTCTTACAGCAAGCTCCCAAATTTTTAAGGACAGCCATACAGATTTCATCTCTGTTTTACAAAAATTGTTTTTCAAGTTCTATTCATATTGTTTATATTGATGATGTATAAATTTATTTTAAGATTACCTTGATTTTATTTTGAGGAGTAGGGGTGTCACAATACTGGTTTAAAAAATGTCATTAATTGCTGACACGAAAAAATTGCATATACATCAGGGGATTTTTTTCTTGGAAAATCAGTATGTACCTTGTTTCTGTTTTTATTTTATTCTGTTCTTGGCACAGCATGTCCCTAAAAGGAGTTTGTGCCATTAAACATTCAGTCAACAACCAACTGACACCAAAAAGGAATGGCTCCCCTGCTAAAAAACAAAACAAAATAGATGAGACATCTATTGGCAATTAAGACGTTGTAGAACTTCATTCTGGATCGAACTTAGAAGATTATGATGGAGATAGTATGTCTACTACCTCTGAAGAAAATGACATAGATAAACATATCTAATAAACCAAATTATGACTATTATTATTTTATGGAACTGCCATTTCTATCTTAATAAATATGACTATATCCAAAATATTCTTCATGACCATCAACCACTATGTTTAGCTTTGCAAGAAACCTATCTTAAACCCAATGGCAAAGCAAAATTGCACACCTACGCTACATACAGAAAATATTTTACTGGTAATGAAAGGCCATTGCTGCAGTGGCTCTTTTCATTTCCAATCATTTACCCCATACTCGTATCACTTTACATACAAGCTGTTGGACTCTGCGTACACATAACACTTAACAACTCATAACAATATGTACCGTTTATTTCCCTCCAAACTAAACTATATTCAGTCATCACATCTGGATAATCTCCTTCTACTCCCTACATCATTGTTGGAGATTTTAATACACACATCCAAATCTGGGGCAACCGTGATACTAATCAACGTGGGGATATTATAGAAAATTTTATTTCTGACAACAGCTTATGCCATTATGATTAATATATTATGCTCAATAATGGTGATCATACTTATTTTCATGAGCCAACCCATACTTTCCATGCAATAGACCTTGATATTTTCTCCCCAGTATACTACTACCCTTTCTGGAACGTCTCGATTTCTAATGACCTGCACGACAGTGACGACTTTTCAACATTTATCACACTGACCCCTATTAGGGATTGCTATACCTATATCAAACATTATGTAGGGGAGACCAGGGGAATGGCGACACCTTAAGGGAATTTAAATTTTTTCACCTCGAAAAAATGTTTATTTATAGTAAAAATTCTAAAGCTGAATCATGATCTTTAGTATCTGTATAAATTTAACCGTAATCATAACTGCAAAGTAAGCATACATAAAAAAATATTTTTTAAACCTCTGCACAGTGGCGGGATTACCCAGGACACTGGGATAATTCCGCCACTGTACCGGGGTAATGCCGCCACTCTTTAATGACCTAGTACATGCATCAAATGGATACTAGGAAAGACACAACTTACTGAAAATAGTTAGAAAGCAATGTAATTGAGCAAAATAATGGTTAAGCTTACAATTTACTTCATATTGCAAAAGTCACTCTGCTGAATCGGCTCCACAACATTTAAATGAGGCCATTTCTCACCCGATTTGCATGGTGGCGGCATTACCCCGAGAGGACAATATGGCGGAAATCCTCAAGCAAAGCCGAAACAAGAACCGAACTTGTTCAACACATTACATCAAAATGTCGGCGAATGCATATAGTTTACGTGTCATATTATCTTAAATACCTAATGTTACAATAAAAGGTGCTTATCTCTACTCATTTGAAGCTCAAAAATAACAAGCAACTAGATGAAAACTACATTTTTCACTAGAACAAAGAACGACGTACAGCAAAGTCACTCTCACTTTAGGCACTGTTTATATTGTTGGCCGCTATAGTGCAGGCACATTCACTATCTCAAACTGCCCTTAGTTTTTAAACTAGGTGGGGTGGCGGCATAACCCGGGTTGGCGACATTCCCCCGGTCTCCCCTATGTTACCGTCCAAACCCGATTTTAAACCAAACTAGTTTATCCTAACACCCATAGGATAAACTAGTTTTTCCTAGGAAAAACTAGTTTGGTCTAATGCTCACAGGATAAATTAATTTAGCCTGCTATTCATTGGTCTGAACTAGTTTAACCTAGGTCAATTCAATTTGGCGTGTTTTTATTGATCCCAAAGACCGCCCAGGCACCAACCATCTAGTTTATCCTTGGCCAATGCAATTAGACTGTTTTTAGTGATCCCAGTTACCACTCCGGCACCAACATTGTGCAAAGTAGTATTGCCATCACCCCTGTATAATATATTTTGTTTGATGGGGAGTGGGATACTGTCCTCTATCTTCCCCACTTCACTGCTGCACGTTGTTACAAAATATGTTCCATATGCCAAATTGTGTGCTGGAGGATCAAAGAATGGGATGAGAGGATATCGTAAAATTTAGGAGAGGAAGATATGAGAGGATTGATTAATAACATACAGTATAACCTCGAAAATCCGGCATCGTCGGGACCTGGACTTCACCGGATTTTCAAAAATTACAGATTTCTGAAAGAAAATTAAATCTTTGCTTTGAATTAATTATGAATAAACACACCATTAAGAATATCAGAATTGCATTTGATGTTCTTTCAGAATTCCGGAATTTTCAAAAATCTGGCGAGTCCCAGTCCCAGTTTGACCTAAAATACAGTGTGATCATTAGAAAACTTCCCCGATACATGAACCGCTAGCGTCCTAACTGCTTATCCAATTCCAAATGAAATTTTAGATATACTTATTTGAAGGTATGCGCTCGAGATCGTGATGATTTACAACAATAGGGCTCTCACGGTTACGGTTACAGTGAGAAAATTTCGAAATTTTCAAAAGGCTACACCCAATTTTTTCATGAGCAAATTCATCAGTGCATTGAAAACTAATGGTACACGTATGATTGAAATTGCCGGCGTAAAACACTTGCAAAAAAAGACCATTGCAAGGAACGAAGGTGTGACTACAATACATATTTTTCATTAGCTGATTTCTTTTTTTCACTTCTGAAATGAGTAATGTTGTGAAGTTTGTTTTAAAATGTGTTTTCGAGTTGTGTTTTTATACACATAAAGAAAATAAAAATGTAATAATTTGTTTTCGAGTGCTGAATATTATGTTACATAGGAACTGATTAGGATTGAGTGCCATGATATTAAACCGGCAATTTTAGTCATATGTGTATCGTTTCAACATCATTTATGGTTTTCCCCCAGGGGTATACCTTCTTTAGGTATTCACGGGCTTTGCAACGCCCGTTCCTGATCGATCTTTCTCTTTTCCTTTTTCTCTTGTCTCTCTTTGTTTCACTCTTGTTGCGGTTTCCTCTATGGAGGTGAGGGCAATTCTGTATGAGCCGATTTCATCCTGTATATCGACTCATGGAGAATTGTAAACCACCCACGTGTTGGCCATGCTTGGCGACCCGTGTCCCTGGAAGGGAGGATCCTGGCAATTAAGGAAAACCAACACACTGCTTTGGCCTCTGCTTCAGGTAGACGAGAGGTGCATATTGGTCCTGTATGCATCAATCGGCTGGTCAGCTGACTTGTCACTGGCTGGGGATCAAGTGAGCGAGTACTTACTAGCCATCTCGTTAAGGGTGGAGACTGGCATAGGAGTGTCTTGTGATCGTATGGGCCCTGGTTAGCACTGGTGCACAATTGTGCATCCCCTTGTTAGGGTGGGTGGTGTGGCCGGGGTCTGAATTCTAGTTTATTCTAATATGGATGGAAAAAATTTAATTCTTTCTCTATCACTCGCTTCTTTGACGTGTGATAGCCCTCTGTGATAGCTCTTTTAAGAGAACTTCTCCTTTCCTTATTGCGAAAACATTCCAGCCTGTTTTGGGAGATGGCCATTCACTCAAAAAATTACAATCTGGAGATTTACTTGTTGGGGTCTCTACAGACAAACAATCACAGCTAATCTCAAATTGCTCTACAATAGGCTTCTTTTCAGTTTCTGTTCAGGCCCATCAAACCTTAAATACAACCTGTGGTGTTATATCAGAACCTGAACTTCTGTTCACTACAAAAGAACTTTTAACACATTTAAAAGAACAAGATATCATAGATGTACGCCATATTACTATTCGTCAGAATGGCCAAGTGCTTCCGAGAAAGCACATTATACTAACATTCAATAGCCCTAATTTATCAACTAGAATTAAAGCTGGATACCTGAGCTGTCCAGCCTGGCCATATATCCCTAACACCCTCCGTTGTGTTAATTGCCAGCGTTATGGCCAAGACTGCTAACACTGCGTGTCGTGGATTTGTTATATGCGTGTGTTGTGCATAGGTGGGCCATGACGATAAGTCGTGTGAAAGACCTGAACATTGCACAAATTGGAAAGGTGATCATGCAGCATACTCTCGCTCTTGTCCTAACTGGATCCGTCGAAAGAAATTGTTACTGTTAAAATTACTCAAACTTTCATACCCTGAGACTCGGAAACTAGTTGAAACTAGAACCCCGTCTGTTGGAGTTTCTTACTCTAGCATGCTCAAGCATTTACCAAAATCAGTAAGACACATCAGCACCCAAACTGAATCCTCCTTTCCACCAAGTTGTTCACCTGAAAAACTATCATCTAGCATTTTAAAGAGAAAAACCTGTGATGTATGTTCTACCGGTAATACAAGATTTATGCTAAAATTGGAACTCTGGCCACCATTATCAGAATCTGTGAAAATTTAATACATCCATAGTCCTTCACAAAAATCTTCAGTCCAATCTAAAATATCAACCGAACATAAGAACTAAACAAACATCTGTTTCAGAAAAGAGCAAATTTGTGAAATCTATTGTTTGTCCAACTCAGAAAGCAAACGAAAAATCTTTTACACAAAAAGAAAGAAACTTCCAACTCAAGTCTCTTCACAGTGGAAAACTGAAAAGAAAAAGCAAGAAATCCTGTCTTAGCCCAGCCCTCACTAATGTAAAGGATACAAAACAGCTGCTCAACTATGCTGAAGAGGCTATGGACTCTAATAATTGCAACTCGGATGACGATGAAAATAATACTGTTTTTGAAGAATTTACTCCTACATGATATTACAATGTTTATTTGAATTATAAATTTGTTTTTAAGCAATTTTACTATAACATTTTATACTTTGTTTTTTGGATTAATTATAACTTTCATAATTTAGAGCTTTTAGAGATATTTATTGTAAATACTTTCTTTGTCTTCTAATTATATTCTGTTTTTTAAAATGTCCATTATTTTAATTACATGTATCATCACATGGCTTTCTTCATTTTACTGTGTTTTTAAACTTATACATCTGTGACAGTCTTTTAATGTAACTTTGAAAATTTAACTATGTTTATTCCTTATCTTTTTCTTGGCGCAGCATATCCCTAAACTATGTCTTATTCTTTATTTTTTTTCTTGGTGCAGCATGTCCCTAAAGGGACTTTGCACCATAAAACCCCAACCAACCAACCATTTATGGTTTTTCAATGCACTGATGAATTTGCACATGGAAAAAAAGGGTGTTTCCATTCGAAAATTTCAAAATTTTTCTAGTGTAACCGTAACCGGGGAGCTTTATTGTTTTACATCATCATGATCCCGAGCGCATACCTTCAAATAACTAAATCTGAAATTTCCTTTCGATTGGTTAAGCGATTAGGTTGCTAGTTGTACATATGTCGTGAAAGTTTTTTTATGGCCATCTTTGCATATATTTTTAAGCTACCATTATTCCACAATTAAAATTCTCTTTAAAGAATAGTACATATATATTTATATGGATGGGAATACAGTACTAAACCTGTTAGAAGAATCTGTGTATGACGAAATCCTATTTTAAGTGGAATTTTTTTTTAATCTGTGTAAATTGGATATAATAATCCATTTAAAAAAAACAATACAATTGCTAGAGACGACGGACCTGCTAAAAAAGGAACTTAACTATAACAAAGTTTTTTCCCTCTCCTATGTGATTCCCTCTTAGGTTTTCTATATAAAATTTTTCCGATTTCCAAGACTCCTAGTGGTAAAAAATTAATGGTATTAGTATGTATTCAGATATTTACACACAAATTGAGATTTATTAAAAAATCAGTATAGTTTACTTTAGAATCATTAATATCGCTAATCTACATTCTATGGCTTGGAGATTTAAAAAATTCTATACAATAAAATCTCGTAAGCTATGAAAGAAAAAAATTCGTTATATGCAGGTTCCCTTATTAGAAGGTTCATCGTCTGTTGAAATGCATTATATTCTTTTTACAAGAACTAGTATTCTCATTTTGCATATATCAACATATTCTTTTTGTTAAACATGGGCAGGTTATTTTTCTCAGGTTTTACCATACGTTAATTTTAGTACCTAAAAAAATGCATCTACTCATCTTAGAAAAAATAATAAATATATAAATTTTAATTGTGAAATAATGCTAATTTAAAAATACGTGCATTACAAAAAAAAAAAAAAGTTGGGCCGGACTGTTGGGCCAAATGTTACTGATATTTCTACTGAACAGATCAGAGATCCAGCCTGTCCGAATGATTTTCATATGGGCTGGGTTGGAAATTGGACTGAAAATGTCTGTTTGTGCAGACCTCAAGAAGAATGTAGTCCAGTTACAACTTAAGCCGGGAAAAAATTGAGTCCCGGCCCATCTTGGTCCGAAACCCTCGAAAAAAGTAATCCCCAAACCAAGCTGGACCGGGTGTTGGGAAGGAAAATTGGGCGAGCCCGTAAAGACCCTTATGTAGAATAACCAAAAGACTAGCTCACAAAATTTTGTAAGTTTGGATGCTAAACTTCTGTTATATTTAAAATAAATAGACTAGTTTTTAGTGAACTTCCTCGCTTCCATAGATGTGTTTGAGTTGAGCGGATTCGTTTGAAAAGTTTTGAATTAAAGCGTGAACTTGACTCATTTTTGAGAAAATTAAGTTCAATTAGTTAGCCTTTTTTTTCTCTTCTTTTTTTTTGAGGGGGAGGGGGAGGGTAGCGTGCACAACATTGGTTGGCATCAATTAAAGCACGCCAAATTGAATTGGGGTCATTCCATGTCAAATCACCCAGAATTTCCTAAAAATGACACCCACCATCTTCAATTTTCATAAACTTTGGTGTATTTGTAGAATTTTTAATGCTGATTTCAAAAATGTCAATCATATTGAAATTGATCAAACGGTTTGTCAGATATGAGCCATTAAATGTCTTCCAAGATGGCCGATTTGCCGCCATTTTGAATGGCACATGTGACAACATGAAGGTCTATAACTTCTTTCAGGTTTAAGCTAGAACTTTCAAATTTTTTTTGTTCTATTCAGAATAAAGTAAACTTTCGTCTAAACAGATTTTTGTGCAATTTATTCCATTAAAATGCTGTCAGAAAATGACTTTTTGTCATTTTTTAAATAAAAAAAAGGCATAACTTTAATGGCTGATTTCCCCCATTGTTCCCCCTTCAATTTTCATCTAATTGCATAAATAGGCAGCTCAAAGTGTGTTTTGATGCCTGATAAGATAATTTTAATGGGCAGTTCGCAGGTGTTTTGTTTAAAGAAGGATTTCAGTTTTACTGACCTTCCATAAGTAATGGGAAGTACAAGATAATGTTTATATTTCTTTTATTACCAAAAATACCATACATATTTACATCTAAAAGTTTGATAAGGCTTTATCTTACATAAACATATACATATTTTTTAATATGGCTATAAAGAAGGAGAATCCCACAGGAATAAATAGGAATGCTAATAATGAATTCTTGCAAGACATAGAAGTATTTTCCTAACAAATTGAAATCTATTGCAATGTTTCAGTAAATTATAAGTAAAAAAGAAATAATGGGAAAAATTCTACAAATAGTCACATTTTATAGCAAAATCATACTTGTATATAATACAAAATATAATTAAAAAATATATACATATTAAGTAAATATTATCGTACTTTAAAATTATGCAAAATAACATTTAGCACATACACAGTAAAAATGCTATTGAAAACATGTCTACATCAATAACAAATAAAGATAATTAATAAAATTTGTTCTCTTTATATTTCGATTTTACTTCCTTCTAATTTTATGTTTTGCCCACTTGGTGCTTATTAAAGCACTAAATGCATCACAAATTTTATATATTCTACCATTTGTAGTATGTACCAATTGTCACATGCACAAAAGATATGACTGAAAGGCACAATACAACTGTCATTTTCTGTCCAATAATACGAAGGTGATGGGCCATTGTGGATGCATGAATTTAACAGTTGCATCGCCTTCTTTTTTGTGGACTTTTGACACTAAGCCTATATACCAATTCCATTCATGCATACATGCTACATAATTTTTAAGAGATGGAACATGCAAAGTCTGTTTAATATTCCTATCAAATATGAACAAACAGAATAATTTTCATCAGTATTTATTCTTTTTCCACTTATTAATAAGTTTTCTGTAGATCCATAATATGGCATCATTATGTAGCTTATGCCTGTAATTCTTAGCTTGATCCACACTTATCACATGTAAGGATACTTTTCTTGGTCTTGTTAGGATGAAGATTAAATAAATGAAAACATTTTTTTTGCTGAACTTACATATGCAGAAAGTGTTCTCTGTGAGCAAAGCATATTGTTGAGTTTTCGCTATCCTCTAAATTGCATCTTAATGCAAGAAGTTCTTTATTTTTTATGGATAACTCATTGCGATGGTGGATAGCTTGAGGATTATTTAAATCACAATTTGGATTATTAATATTTAAACTAATATTGTACATTTTTTGTTTACCCATAAGAAAACATCTAACTTAATACAACAAAGCAGCATCATTTATAGTTATAAGATCAAAAGAGAAACTTTAATCTTTTATAACAGACAACTTTTTTAACATAACAAGTTGTAAAATTCTGCTTAATCTGGTTGGTTGAAAAAATCTTCTGAAAAGTAATTTTAGTCCGATTCGTTGAAAATCTCTTTCTGGCAGGGTTGCCGGCTTTTAGCCAGGCCAAAAAAAGCCGGCCGGCTTTTTTTGGTTTTAGCCACTTAAAAAAAGCCGACTTTAATTATTAAAGGTTGGTTTACAGTTAATTTGGGTTAAATATGGATTCATTATTTTTTTATACACTTATAAATATTTTCTACTAAAAGAATTACAAATTTCTATTAAATTTTGTCAAATAAATCTTTATAACTGCTACAAGGCAACAGTAAAGGCATTATATCTAATAAAAATATATATATATATATACTATTGAAAAGAATATAAATTAGACTTTAAACTGGTGTTTTAAAATTCCTATTACATAGCCTCACATATGCTACACATTTTAAAGATTACATTTCATTAAACAATAACAAAATGAGGCCCATCGAGACGGAAACATTCTTAAGAGTCCGTATGGAGAGAACGAAGGATTATCTTATAAATATTAAAAAAGAAATTAATTAGTAAGGGTATAATGTTTAAGGAGAGTTTGGTACATGAGTGTATAAAAATAAATCGAGCAATTAAACAATAGAAACAAAAATACATTCTCTAAATAAAATTTTGAAAAATTTGTTGCTATTTAAAAGTGTGCATATTCATGCATATGCTGTTCCTTATATTGTTTTTAATAGTAAGAAAGTTGTTTTGTTTTTATTGTGATTATGTATGATTTTAAATGTTAATGAGAAATAAAGACTTGTATGTATATTAATAGCTCTTAATATTCCTTAAGTAATAAATCATGTAACTTAGTAATCATTGTCCTCTTTAATTTTATAAAGCAGTAAAAATGGCATAAAAAAGGGGGAGTCGGGGTAAAAGGACAGTGTAAACCAGATAAAGCAGTTGGTATGACTCTTTTAAAATTTAGCTGACATATTTCCAATTCTCACTTAAAAATTCTAGCAGCTCCATCTAATTCCCCCCCTCCCCTCCCCAGTATTATGGCTTCATTATTGAGAAATTGGGTTACTTATTATATTCTAAACCAGTTAAAAATGTCATTAAAACTAATTAAAAACACTTTAAAATGTGTAGTCTATAGTTAAAATGCTTCACTGTATACAAGCCAATTTTGGCCAAAAAAGGCCAATAAAAGCCACCGGCGTGGCTTTTTTTAATTTTAGCTGCTAGTTGACCATTCTGCTAGTTGACCATTATTCTCAGTTCCTTTGTAATTTTTTTAATTGCTATTAAGTTAAATAAAATTACAATTATAATGACGCCAATTTGATGATGATTATTTCTTGGCAATTTTTCAACAATAAAAATATTACCATAAATTTTATAAATATATTTAATTTCAATCACTTTAACAAAAAATATACATTATTAATTATTATTTGAATATAAATCACACGATCAGAAACGTAAAAAAATAATTCATTTCAGCTCTTCTTTTTATAATATCATTTTTTATTATTATGACGGTCAATCAATATATAATCACTGACATCCATAATATTATTATAATTATTATTTTCCTTGCATAAAAGCTATTGTGATGTAATAATTCTTTTATAATAAATAATTTAGTTGAAATGTTTTATTTATAAATATCAATGAAGTTTGATAACCCCGAGACAATTCTTTTTATTTAACTTTGCAATATTTACAGTTTACATAATAAGCATATCAGAATTCTGGTGTCGCCATCTTTTGACGCAATTGCGTAGTATTATAGAGATATGTTTGATAAAAACGTTGAAGTAGACAGTTTTTAAATCGAAGAATTATTTTAAGAGATATTTAATGTTAAATCTGGATAAAATTGTCTCATTAAAAAAGCCTCATAGGAAAAAAATATATACATGGGAATTTAATCATTTTCATTCAATTTAATCATTCAATAGAAACTCTAAGTTTGCAGAGTGCATTTATTATTTTTAACTTGCCTAATTTTTTGACGGTTTATTTCAATTTTAAATTAAAATTTTCAGAATTTCCAGAGATATTTTTTACATATTTTAGAAAAGGTTATTTTAAATTGTTGCCAAATGTTAAAACAGCGCAAAGAATAATATATCCTTTAAATTAAAAATTTATTCACACGTGACTATTATAAACAGAAAAAAATCCTTTTAAATTAGAATTAAATGATAACGTGTTAAAAGCAGGAAAATATTAAACATTACGTCATAAAAATTGTTTTTACACATGCTTACTTAAAATGAAAGAAAATTATAAAATAATCAATTATTTTCAAATTAGAATTAAATGATTATGCATTAAAAGAAGGAAAACATTGAAAATTACGTCATAAAAATTATATTTACACATGAATATTAAAAGAAAAAGAAATTTTTAAATAATAAATTCATTGATATGTGTTAAAAGTCGTAAATGGAGGAAATTACGTCATATTGGCCAAAGTGGCCAAAACAGTTTACAAAACACATTGCAAAACAGTGTAAATTAAAAAATATATTTATATGAGAGATTTATTTCAAATTTCGAGATGATATTTTTAACTATAGTTGCTAATTTTAAGGTAGCGCAAATAATATTATCTTTCTAATAATAAAAATATTTTCAGTTGAATGTTACAAAGAGAAAGGAAAGTTTGGTGAAAATTATGTCAGATTTAAAACGTTACATTTAAAATCTCTTATTTAAAATCATTTTCTTATAGCGTTGTTAAAAAATACCATAAAGCAAAGACTCTGTTGACTTAGTTCCTTTTATATTTGGTAATTTTCAAATGTTTAACTAATCTTATTTAATCAAGCAGGGAAACAGCAACTAACATCAGCTGATTCGGTTTTGAAATCCCTCAGTAAAAGGGAAACCCGTTTACAGTAAGATCACCATTGATTTTTTAATTATACAGAGCAGCCTCGATTATCCGAGCTAATTGGGACTGTTAGTAAATCGGAATCGGAAATCTCGGTTAATAGAAACTGTGTGTAAAAACTCGCCGTGCTTGCGAATTTAACATCTCTTTTAAAAATATATATAGAACGTTTTTTAAATAATAAGAGTAAATATATGTAAAGTTCTGTTTCACAGCTTAACAAATTTAAAAAGAAAATCAACTACCAGTAGTAAATTTTAAAATGCAAATTGAAAAATTTACGAAAGTTCACACAGCCACTGGAAACAAAGCATTATTCGCTATTGACTTCTCAGGGTCCAATGTTTCTTTGGAGTTGAGGGCTTTTGGGGGCAGAAGGGCCTGTATAGCACGGACAGTAAGCTAAAGAGTGTGGTTAATTTTAAGGCTCATTCAAAAGGAAAAAAAAAAAAAAATCAGACTTTGTTATCGGCTCGGTTAACAGAAACCTCGATTAATCGAAGCTCGGTTAATCCAGGTTCTACTATAATTCAATCTTCCGTAATCTTTTTAAAGCAGATCAAATTAATGGACTTTAGCACAAAGTCACATAGCTGATAACTGCCATGCTTGTTGGCCACCTTTTTTTCAAAAAGTCTGCTTCACCTTATTCAATTAATGAGATATCTCCGATAAAATAAGTCACATTTTCCCGTTCTAAAATACTGGTATCCAAAAATCGTAACATGTAACTGACACTACAAGTACTCATGGAACTAGACTATTTTAAGTCTGATTTTTGTTATAGACTATATAAAATTATTAAAAATATATATTATGATAGGAACTAGCGGGCTTCGTCCGCTATTTACGTTACGGATATAAAAATCATGTTTTTTTTTTTAGGGAAAAAGAAATAAAAATCTATTTGACGATAGGTTTATAAAGACACATTGATTTTGTATTTGTTATATTTCCGGGGATGAGGAGGGGGGGGGGGGGCTATTTTGATTAAATATCGCAATTAGTCTACATGGCAGATATAATTATGATAGACACCAGCGGGCTTCGCCCCTCTATGGCGCCTTATGGGTCCAGCTTCCATAACTCAGAAACTACCTTTCGGACATCAATGCAACAGATTCCAAACGTTATAATTAACTTAATAACCACCCTATATAGCATTAAAGTAAATTTATGAGTACTGCATACTATTTTTTTATCGTAATTTCTGAAGAGAAAAAATTATTTCGGTTCCATTCTTAGGTACTGGTCTGAAAAATTTTGAAAAAGGGGGGAAGGAGGGGACATGAGACTGCTGTTTGTCAAACAACACAACGGGCTCTGGCTTATTCAACTTGGTTTTTGATGACTTCAATTGGAAGGTGGTTTGTTTAAAAGAGTGCGTTCCCTGTCCCATGAAAATTGGAACTATTGGTGCTACATCTATGTAAGGATTTAATAATTATAAATTAACATTTTGGATTTATTAATTTAAGGATAAAGTGTTTTTAAAGGAATATCAAATGAAACCCTCTGTGCGATCTGCGATTATACTTACCCAGTTCTTTTTATATACAAACTGCTATAAGGAAAATTGTAATAAAATAGTAAAAATTAAATCTGCATTAAATTCCATAAGTATCTTTTTTTTAATCATTTTATCACTAACCTCAAAAAAGTAATGATATCAATGCAAAAACCCTTGACGGGTTAAAAGTTTCTGACGCAGCACTTTATCTTATGCTCTAAGAATTTTAAATATGGAACTTAAAAATACTGATATCAAATTTTGTCATTGTGTCCAAACTACATGAAATGTATGAAAAAGGATAGTTTGATGCAAATAAACCATTTACATAAATCTTACTCACAATTTTGAATAGCGTGACACAAAAGATAAATCAATTTATTGAAGTAAATACATTTCAATGCATAGTATAGATTCAATGAAAGTGATATATTTAACAGTGAATTGGAAAATTAAAAGTATTGTGTAGATGTAAAAAAATATTTTAACCAAGTCAAAAATAATTTAAATTGAATTTTAAAAAACAAACCTTTTAAAGACACATCAAGGCGTCACTTAAATTTTATATCATATCTTTTAAAACACATATTTTGAATTTATGAGAGATGTAAATGATAAAGCAACAGCGAATAAAATTTTATGCAGCTTTTCATGTTGAACATAACTTTTGCACATGCGATTAAAAATAAAATGGTGAAATAAATACAAAATATTTTTTAAGAAATAGCATAACGTCACTCAAAATTTGATATCAGTATTTTTAAGTTCCATATTTAAAATTCTTAGAGCATAAGATAAAGTGCTGCGTCAGAAACTTGCATTGTTCATTTTACCCCTACGAAGAACCAGTGTAAGATAATAAATGTTTAATTGAGCATAGCACGTACTATTTATAAATATTTTATATTTTATTCCAATTTTTGAAGTTTTTTCTATACTTTGTATGCTTTCTGCAATGTTATTCACCTGTGCGAAGTGCAGGTATCCCATGAAAACTATTTTTCCCGGATATGACACAATGACCGACATATTTCTAGATTAAAAAAAAAAAAAAAAAGTAATTTGTCGATTTTAGGATTTCTATTAAAGCTGTTGTCTAATATTCTCAAAATATTTAAAACTATAAATAATCAATTATTGCTGGTTTAATAGTACAAGAATTAATGCTTGCATTTTAAATTAAAGTGGATTCTAATGTAAAAATTAAATGAGTTTTAAATGGAATGAATGAAATGCTTCTATTTTAAATATAAATACAATTCGATCAAGAGAATATTTGGCAATTTATCGCCTGCGCCCGGTAAATAAAAAATATGCCTTAAAATTAATTAAATAATTTATACTTAAACTCTAAGCGTAATTAAACGTTTAATACACACACATGTTTATGTAACTTTTATAACTTTATCAGGAATTGAATTAAAAACGCTGCTGTAAAATTCTATCTTAACATACATTAACTAATTTTTATAAGTCCTTGTTCATTGCATTACAAAAACATAATTCAAATAGAACGTATTAAAATCACTGACATTTAATAATATATATTAAATAATATTTTAACTTTTTTATAAATTGTAATAAAACACAAAACTAACCTGGCTTTCTCTTTTGGGAATCGAAAAAAATGAGTTCTCTCAGATAGAGAGTAACTTTTGCAGTTTTGAAAACTGCATTAATTAGAACGCCAACGCGGTATTTTCCCAAATAATATAAGTTCTTAAAAGAACTGATTTTGTTTAAATAACTAACTTCAATTAATAAATTAAATAATGGTGAATAAATAAATCGAATTATATCTAGACTTCCAACAATTAAATACTGCAGACGACAAACGAATAAAATCACGGCTGCACGTGCGCATAGTTATTTCATAGATATCGAACTTATAGATCATCCACAAAGGGGAAAGAAGTTAATAATCCTCTTGTAGTTCACTCCGGCCGCTGGGTGGCGCATGACCTTGGTTGACGTGACCCCGCCTTTAATCTTGCGGTTACCTCTCCCATATAAGATAGGACGCTTACTTATATCGCTTTGGGTGAAACTATTCTAGTTGTTGTAAGACATGGGGAATATCAGGAAACATTGATTTGTTATTTGTAGCGAATTACAGTATCTTCCCATATAACAAAATGTACCGTAATCATTAGAGGACTTGACTGCAAAAATGTTTTAAAGTTTTGTTTGAAAATGTAGGTAGTTGATCTTTTTGTAAAACCTTACGAAAATTTTTGTACCATAGTCAACCACAGCACAGACAAATATTTGAGTAGCTTGCAAAATATTATTGAAAATTACTATTTTACTTTGTTTCAATGAGTTCAGTTATTTTCTCTTAAATTCTGAGATTCATATTCGTGAGTTACATATTCAGGATTCTGCCTCTTAATACGATGAAAATCTTTGTCATACCTGTTCTTGCTGATGTACAGGATTAATGCATGAACAAGGTATGCAGCAACATCACATAATGTTCTTCATGTCTAACCTACATTTCTAATGTAAAACACGATGCACAGCAGCATCATAAGTCTGTCTAATGCAATAAAAGTGGCAAATGCAGTAGCGTATAATTCACAACAATAGTGTTTGTTTTTGTACGTCAGGGAAAATATTACAAAGGGTACTAGGAAAGTTTTGCAATATGATGAAACAAAAAGTCGCAGGTGGCTGCGTGTTGACATAGGTTCATACTTATGCACCTGCACGTAACCACAAGTCTGTAGGCTCAGTTATTCATTAGCTGTGATCGTGTGAAGTTCTTCCAGTGGTGTCCTGGTCACGAAGTGAGATAAAGGCAGTTTTGCGGTGTAACATCGCGCATAGTTTAAACATAAACCAATGCTTAGAAGAAATGACTCTTGCACTTGGTGATGATTGTTCACATTGCATGACTATACACAGATGGTACAGAGAATTCCAAAGAGGAAATTTCTCCCTGGAGGACGCTGAAAGAGGGGGAAGGCCCAGAATGTCAATTACGGAGGAAAACATTACTGCTGTGAGGAAAATGCTTGACGAAGACAGACGAATAACTTACAAGCATATAGAGGATACCTCGGGCCTAAATGCACCTGCAATTCATTCAATTCTGCATGATCATTTGCACATCAAGAAACTGTGTTGTCTCTGGGTGCCACATTGACTGAGAAGCAGATGACACGAAATGTGACTTGGTGTTGGGAGATGCTAAAAATGTTTGGTAAAGGATAATCTCGATATGTGAATAGCATCGTGACAGGTGACAAAACCTGGCTATACTATTAAAATGTGCCGACTAAGTCTCAAAACAAAATCTGGGTCTTTGATGATGAGTACACACCGGTAGCTGTCAGAAAATCTGGATCTGCCAAAAAGAAAATGATAGCTGTATTTTTCAAATCGAGTGGAATTGTTGAGTGTGTAATTTTGGATGTACAGAGGACAGTTACTGCTAAGTGGTACAATGAACAGTGCCTACCTAAAGTCATAGAATCTAAGAAGAACCTGTGACCAAAGTTAAGAATGAACAAATGGTTCCTCCATCATGACAAAACTCAAGCTCACCGGACCAAAGCCTGCATTGAATATTTGGCCACTACAGGACTGAAACTTCTTGAACACCCTCCTTACAGTCCAGATCTTGCCCCCTGAGACTTCGTACTGTCCCCGCATATGAAACTGAAGCAGAAAGGTATTCGTTTTTCCAGTAATGAGGCACTTCTGAGGGCTTGGGACAATGAGTGTTCCTTACTCCCAAGTGAAACTTGGCAGAGCTGGTTTAAGGACTGGTTTCGGAGTTTCGAGAACTGTATTGCTTGTAACGGAAATTACTTTGAAAAAGTTTGATAAATAAATCCGTATTGCAAAACTTTCCTAGTACCCTTTGTATTTCACTTTCTCATATGAGTGGAATAAGTTTACTCAAGTAATAGATTTGTGTTGAGGATCAGTTGCTGTATAGGCTGTTATAAATTCTTATGTGTCCAGATGTGTTTGTAATAGATGTTCAATATCTGTAACATTAACAGGATTCTATTTTGACAAATTCACTTTCTTGCCACATGTTTTAAAATTGCATAAAAAGCGTGAGCAATCATTTAATTTAGTTAAGGTGCTTTCGAACACTTATTGGGGAGCAGACCATGGTTCTGTCCTTAAAATATATCGTGCTATAATCGGTTCCAAAATTGACTATACCTTTATGCAACATGGTTTTTAAATAGCTGGACACTGTGCACCAGTACACTTCGTGTTTGCTCTGATGGATTTCGTACGTCCCCAGTGCTAAACTACTATGGTGATTGTAATGATCCTGCATTGCAATGCATTCGGAATAGGTTTTCCCTGGATTTATGCAATTGAATCCTCTCACGTTATGACCATCCTCTACATTTTCCCTTGTTAAATACTGACAATGATCTTCTTTATGAGCACTGACCGCCATGCATTCCACCTTTTGGGACTAGAATCAGACGTATTATTAAGAACAGCCCTCTTAAAAACATTGAAGTAAGCACATGTCCTGAACAGTTATATCCTCCTTGGGAATCTCATAATGTTATCTCCCTCCATCCTTTTATTACTTTTGACAGAAACAGTTTGGCTCCTGTTGTATTTCAACAACTTTTTTGCTGCACACTGTGTATATTTCAACAACTGTATAGATATATATACATATGGATCAAACTGTTGAGATAATGTTGGTTGTGGAACCGTTTATGATAATGTTTTTAGTTATTGCTTATACTTATCTGACTCGGTGTTTATTTCAGAATTAATTGCAATAGAAAAAGGTATGACATTTATATCACATCATCATCATGCATCTTCTATCATTTATAGAGAGATCCATGTTGAATATATCTTATCGTAACACATCCTTCAACATTTTTCTGACCCGAATAGTTCTATTGATGCAATAAATTCAATTAATAAGCATCCCTATATCTCAGCCATCCTGAATTTTTATAATAAACTTAATAGACGAGGTTATAATATTTTATTTTGCTGAATAACCTTGCGTATGGGTATTCCTTGAAATGAGAAAGCTAATGAGGCAGCAAACATGCTCTTAATCCGTTATACCATAAAATTTCATTCTCAGACATTAAACTACTAATGAAGCACTTTATTCATAATAATTAGCAAGAAAATTGGGACTCGGAATACAATAATAAACTGCTCCTTATCAAACCAACAATCACGACCTGGCCTTCGAGTTATCCGGGGAAAATAGATGTTCTTCTGACACGTCTGAGAAGACGTTCAAGAATCAGTTGTACACATTTTTTACTTCAGGAGGATGCACCCTGTGTCCACATTGTCATTTTATTATCCGACCATTCATCATATTATAAGTGACTGTGCAGGGCTCTGGCACTTGTATAGAATGTATTTTAATTCATCACCACCTACTTTGACAAACTGCACTGGGGAAACTTCTCATGGGTCACTTTTTTATATCATTTTGGCTTTTATTATGAAATATAATTTTTTCTATCTGCTTTACTGTTTTTAGAATTGCTTTACTTTATTCTTTACACTTGTTTGACTACATCTGGATGGGGGGTGGGGAACATTTCTTATTCTGATATAGTTACCATTTAGCTTTATTTAGCAGTTGACAATTTTGTTCTCTACATTTGCATGACTACATCTGGATGGGGTATCCCATCCAAGGCTTTGTGGAAGCATTACTTTTTATTGCTTTTTTTTCTATATCTGTGAATTCTTTTTTTAGCACAGTATGTCCCCAATGGGATTTTGCACCATTAAACCCCAACCAACCAAATCCATAACCTGAAATATGGCCAACATTTGGTTCTATTGTACACATTTGCAGGAGCAATTGTACACTGAGTGTAAACATAACACTTTGATTTCTAAAATTTTTTTCTTCATTGTGACAATGATTCGTAGAACACAGTAATCGCCACCAAAATCATAAATAGCTCCTTCTTGCACATCTCTCTGAAATTCATCAGGAGACACTTCTGATACACTTGAAATTATTTCATCAGAATTTGCTAAGAATTCCATTGCATTTGAATTGACCAAATCTATATTTGCATTATCACTGACAGTTGGAAAATTGTTATTTGCTAAGATTTCAAAGCAATTTTATGGGTAACAGATAAATGTCTAAAAAAAAAATTTGGATTATTGAAAATTCCTCGTGCAACTGCTTTGTCGGCAGTTGTATTTGCTCAATGCATTGAAATAATGCAGCATGTTAAAATGCATTTATTAAATTTTGATTGTAGGGGCCTGCCTTTCCCAATTAAAGCAAATATACATTGTCACAGATAAGACTAGATAATTACCATGAAACAGCTATTGAATATTACAAGTAAATAATTACAGTGAAACAGCTACTACATACTACACGTAAATAATAATTATGAAAAGTTATATATACAGTTTCATGAAAATTTAGCACTTTGTATCACTGAGATTTCAAAACTTTTTTTTGAAGTTGACAATCTATTCAAACTTTATAGAAATACTATAGTTCCCTCTTTGAAGCAGCATCCACAATTTTGTATACTACAGGGGCAAACAAGGCATTAAGAGCACACATGGCTTTAAAACAGATATCTACAGCTTTTAATGGCAGTGAAATATAATATAGTATTTGATCTATATATATATAACATTTGCGACAGTGGCTCAAAGTTTCTGAACTAAAGATAAGTGTTTGGACAGTTAGGTCCATTTGCCCATCTTATTCCTTTTCTTATCAATGACTGGCTAAACATCATTTGTGGCCTTAAAAAAAAAAAAATGAAAGGTGCATCATCAGGATCAGTGTGATAATAATTATATGTTTTGGTCTCACTTCATACTTAAATGATTTATTCACTGATATATAAGTAGGCCATCACAGTAGTTGGAATCTTATCTATGAGTTTTTTTATCTACAGAATCGTCTCTTCAACAGTGCAAAGGCTCTTTTGACTGTGCTGTTTGTCTTCAATATTTTTTTGTTATGTATAATTTGTTGCATAGTAGGATTGCCGTTATCCCTGAATGAAGTAGTTAAATTTACATGCAGGGGGAATACACACAGTCGCTTAATAGATGGAAATTCTTGTGAATAAAATTTGTTGGGTGCTGACCTATCTCTGATTGTGCAAAAATATGTGCATCATGATTTTGTCTGGTTTCTCCAGCATAACAATCAATGAATTGCAATTTAAGAATAATAAGCTCTAAAATAAATATCGCGTTGCAGACTGAAAATCAGTGTTCTTTTTTTTTTCCCTTTGTGAGGGAGAGGGTGGGTGTCCTTGTTTGTTTAGTCTGCCTACCAATGCTTTTCTTTTTAAATAGAAGAATTTTTGAATGAACTCCACCATCCATCTTAGGTGTGGTCAGAGGCTATGATGTTTCCTTATAATCAAGTTAGTGAACATGTTAACAATTATTGATAAAGTTTGACATATTAAATAACGTATCATTACAATGATTTACTTCAATCAAATAAAATACAGTAGAACTCTTAAATCCAAAACTTGTTGAATCTACTATATATCAATAAGAATCTACAGTTATTCTTGAATAAAGTTATCTCCTTAAATTAAATCCCTTTTTCGAACCAAGAAAATATTCAATAATTAGTTTTTTACTTCAGAATATTTTATACTCCCGTTAATTTTTTTTTTTTTTTTTTGCTAAACCAAAATTTTCATAAAGCATATTTTACAATCTCAATTTTTAAATATAAAGTTTATTCAGTTTTCTACTAGAGAAGAACCTAGGTGGGGCAACAAACCATTAAGAGAGATCTTGCCAGACATATATATATAAATCAGCATTGGCCATGCTTGAAGTGGACTTTACATGCCATTATTTGAGTCCACTTTCTTCAAAATGTCAAAATTGTATTTTGAAAATAGACATTTTATCCCTAAGAGGTCAATTTCCCTGTCAAGTCCATCAGAAAAGCATCCTAAGAAGCCTGGAGAATATACCATCAGATCCTATATATATATATATATATATATATATATATATATATATATATATATATATATGGAGCAAACATTCAAACCATGCTTTCACCTTTAGATACAAATTTTCAGAAAACACAAACTGATAAATTAGAAAATAACTTGTATTTAATTCTAATTTTTATTGTGTATTTTTGTTACTGGTTATTAGAAAGAATTCCAAGCATACGTAAGATATTAAAAATAAAACTAATTAATAAAATGCATTTAATATTTGGAGAAATCACATTTTGACCGAATTCAGAGGAGGAAACATGTTTTGATTGTTTAACAAGTGGATAAAAACTTTTTGAAGGAAATAAGTTCTAACTTGCAAATAATACAAAAGCATTATTTTATTTGAATAAATACCGAACTTCAGTTGATTATTGATAAAATGACAGATTATGGTGCCTAGTAGTATTCATTAAATATTTACTAAATAAATACTCGTTTGCCAGAAATCCACTTCAAATTTTAAAACCAATATCTTCATCTAGACACACTTCCCCGTCTTCTTCATTGCAGGCTGGTAAATCATGGATAATGTGGTTGTACCATTTGAAGACATCAGGTTGATTTTGCCACTGTTCATCATGCATTACCTTCAAAAGTTGTATAAAATTAATTATACGTAATTGTATAAAATGGTTATTTGACGGTACAATATATACACATACATAGTCATTTGATCACATTTTTAGAAAACGGTGATATAACCATATTATGAATAAACTTGCCTTTGACTGTGAAATATACATGATATGGTCTTTTCATCATATTTTAAAAATATGGTTATTTAACAGAATATGATTTTATTAACATATGGCTGTAAAATATGTACGTACGGTTATTTGATTACATTATGGATGTAGAATATATGACCATAAAATATACAAGGTATTGCCAAATTCGATTGACAAATTCAGAGGGGTGATTGTAGGCAACAAGAGGAAAGAAATTGCCATAGAACATGGAATGGTTGCAAGCCACGTTGAGTGAGGAATATCGCAAAAATAGTTATGAAGGGTGTATGTGGCATAGAGTGAAACAAATAAGTAGGAAAACATTTATTTGACCTAACTAGGATTACAGTGCATACCAGTTCGATATCAGAAAGGACAAGACAAGGCATTTTTATAGGAATTGTTCGAAGTTGTGTGCATTGGTCATTGCACATCAATCTTTCTGTAGATATCTGCTGTGCAATTACCTTAGTGTCCTCAACTCCTCAACTTTGATTAATATGGCTACAAAATCAGGATAGAAGAAATGCTTTGTGGAAGACCCACTTCTAATCAGGACAAAAAAATGTCATGGGGTGAGAGAGTTGAGGATTTTGCTTCTTATATGGAATGCAAAAATGGCAACTGTAGTGAAAATAAAGTAGGGGAAAGGTTTTCTTTGTTGTGAAGTGCGAAGAAGGGAGTTTTGACAAAATATTCCCCCTTTTTTTATACATAATGCTATACAAGGTTTGATTGGTGGTGAATAATTGCCAACAAGCAGTAAACTTAAAGAAATGCACTCATTTTTCAAATATGCCTGTCTCTGTGAGTCCACATAGAACTCTAAATACATCGTATGGAGTTATTTCTGAATCTGATCTCCTGCATGCCTCAGAAGAAGAAATAGCTGAAAACCTTAAGGAACAAGTAGTGACCCAAGCTAGAAGAATAAAAATTTACTGCCATAATACTCAAATATCATCTAATCAAGTACAAATACCTACTATACACATAATACTTACTTTTAACTTACCTAATCTACTCAAGTCTATAAAAGCTGGTTATTTATCCTGTCACATCAGGTATTCCATCCTGTTCCCAGGGGCGTCGCTGGCAACAAAAGCTAAGAGAAAATCTGCCCTACTTTGATACAATGCGATGGATGCACACATGTGCCGCCAGGGGCGTCGCCATGGGGGGTATGGGGGGGGGAGCCTCCCCCCCCAATATATGTGAAGTTGGGAAATTTGAGCTTAGAGTTGGGAAATTCTAGATTTTTGAGACATTTTTTTTATTAAATAGTAAAAAAATTACGACATTTTTATTGTTTTGGTGATTGTTTTGAGTACTGCAACAGTAAACAAGTTAAATTATCAAAAGAAATCAGCCACACTCAATCTATCATTGTATTTTTCAGTTCTACAAAAATATTGTACATCTACCAGACCTAAATTTCTCTACTCCTGTCCATCAATAACTGACTTCAGCTGACTGCAGCTTCTTTTGAAAATTCGAGATCACTTGTAGCACAACAGAAAGGAATGCAGTAACCTACTTGAAATACAGCTACGGGCAAGAAGATTTAATGAGTTTTCACAACTTTTTTGAATAATTTTGTGATTTTTAGACAATACTTTACTCATTCTCGTGATTTTTTTTGCCGTAAAAATTAGTTAACCCTTTGCTGTCAAGTAAAAAGCGTTATATGAGCAAATGCGGATATAAGAAGTCGTTAGTTTAAATAAATTTGTCACATTTTACTTTTGTGTGTGTGCAGAAATATATATCAGTCCTGTTCGTTTATATTTATGGGTGTTTATAAAATTTTAAACCAAAAGTCCAGTGTTCTGTGTTTAAAGCTGTTCTAAAAAGTTACTATAAATCTCAGGATGAAGAAACCCTACATAATAGGAAAAGCGTTTTCGTGCAAGATTTTGGAGCATCTAAAAATCCATTTGAGGATGAAAAAGTTAAAAAATGGATGATTTTAATTTGGAAGAGAAATATGACCATGAAAGCAGTCCATCAACTGAAGAAAAAATCGACATGCACTGTAACACTGACACGTTGCACTTGAATAAAATTTTGAAGAAATAAAGATTTCCTTACAGACAAGCTCACAAACAATTATGAATATTAGGATGTGACTAGAGTAGCTGAGTTCCGAAAGCACTGTAGGAAAACGGTTTCACCAAAGGCAATAGATAAAAATAATAGCACAGCAATGAACATTGATACACATAAGTTTTACAGTAAAGAATTATAAGAAATACAAGAAAATTTCGGGAATTTAGTAATGGGCTTAAATGACAATGTTCCCTATATCAAGAGAATATTGCAGCAATGCATTCCATATTTAAATTACAATTGTGCAAGGGAAAAGTTAATAATGTTTTCACCTGGATATGAGAAACCGGATGTACGTGGCTTGCAGAGTCAAATAGAAATAAACCAAATCCCAACTCACTTAACAAACCTTTTACTCATGCCATGAAATTCAAAGACTGGGTCACGCTGTCAAACTATATACTCGTACCTTAACATTCACAGCAGCTTATCTTTATGGCGTTGCATCTTATGAAAGAATCTTTAGTCAAATAAAATTTTAAAAAATATATATTGCAAGCTACAATGACGGATGACAGACGTGACAGCCTAATGCTTTTAAAATATGACAGTGAAATAGAGAATTTTATTAAACTAAGCGATGTTAACAGGTGGGCTTCTTTGAAAACCACAAGAATTAATATTAAGTGAAAACTAGTCAGATGTGTCAATCCCAAAATTTTCTTCTACTCCATACATGTTAAAGCCTCAAAATTTGCAATCACAGTGCCAAAATTAAATGACAATTCTTTGCCTATAATAACAAACTCTAAAGGTATAGATTTGTTGAATTGTGTGCATTTAAAAAGGAGCATTTTTCAAACAAATCATTGAATTTTGGCACCCAGCCTCTTAGATGTATGCAACCAAAATTCCTTATTCAAAGTGTACAATAGCGATAGCTTTGGGCAGTATAGACCCAAGCCTAATAAGGATCTATTTATGTGGAAGTGCTACTTATGTGGAATATGAAGTTTGACTAAATTCCGTGCATTAGTTTTTGAGATATAGCTATCGCAAAATCATGAAAAATGCTGCATAGCAGCGCCACATGCTATATGATATACATAAAAAGCTAATCTGCATCAAATTATGTCAAGGTTTAACAGAATATGACGTTTGATCAAATTCCATGCAGTAGTTTTTGAGATATAATTATCGCTAAAATCATGTAAATCGTGAAAAATGCCGCATAGCGGTGCCACCTGTTGGACGATTTACACCAAAAACAAATCAGCACCAATTTTTATCAAGGTACAGTCAAACCTCGTTAACACGAACTGTTTCCGATTGCCTCGTCCTGTTGTATGTAATGTAGTAAAGTTCCGATAACACGAACTACTTTTAATACGAACAAAATAAGTTTCCCCTTGAGTGTTCGTGTTAACGAGGTTCGACTGTATAAGTGAATCTCTAAAGTTTTTTAAATTTCGTGCATTAGTTCTTATGTTAGAGCGTCCACAAAATTTGTATCACATATAGACAGACAGATATTTTCTAAAAACAGTCGAATTGTGTTCAGGACTTACTAAAACGTATAAATCAGTCTAAAACCGGAAGTTGAATTTTTTCATGAATCCAATACTTTCTTCTTGTAAAGATAGAAGAAAGTAAAAAACGTATTTATTTTTTTAGTAAAGAAACCCATAATTAGAATTTTTATGTTTTCAGTTTCAGAATTTTTCTTTGGAAAGAAATTTTTTATCCAAAAGTATCATTATAATTATTACACACGTTGTGCATATCATTTTAGTCGAAAATTGGTGCAATTTGTTTCAAGTTGGGAAATTTTTGAATCCCCCCCCCCCTCCCCGAAAAAATATCTGTGACTACACCCCTGCCTGTTCTATACATTCCAAATCCACCGCACTGTTTTAAATGTCAGTGGTTTGAACATTCAATAACGGCATGTTGTGATAATATCACCTGTGGGCGGTGCAGTGAAGTGGGCCACGAAAGTAGACAATGTGATGTCCCAGCACGTTGTGTTAATTGCAAAAAAGAACATCCTTCTTACTCAAAAACCTGTGAGCAGTTGAACAAAGAAAAAGAAATTCAAACAATTTGCAAAATTTATCTTACCCCAATGCCAGGAAATAAGTAGTATCCAGGACACCCAAAGTTGGAATATCATCATTTTGAAGTCCTAACCATCCACCATCTTTTAACTGGCTGCCTGGGACCTCGGCACTTGTACAGGATATAATTTAATTCACCCACACTGACAAACCTCATGGGGCGCTCTTTACTTTTTTAAAACATGCAGGCTTTTACTTTGACATTTAACTGTTTATTTGCTTAATTAATTTAACACTCAAGGTTATTCTTAACAGTTTTGACATCTGAATGAGAACCCTATCCAGGTTTCACTTTTTATTGATATATTTTTACTGTTTTTGGGATTAACTCTTAGTTGTCTATACTTACCTGACTACATATGGATGGGATACCTATCCCATCCAGGTTTCTTTTATCATTACTCTTTCTATATTTTATACTTTATATTTTGATGACAATTCTTTATCCTCACTTTTTGTGGATTTTAATTATCTTTTTGGTGTAGCATATCCCTCCAGGGAATTTGTGCCATAAAATCCTATACAACCAACCTATGACATACCTAAGATTTGGTTTAACATTTTGAAAATTTAAAGCTCTTCAGCATCAGGACATACCAATTTCATATACATACTCCAACGAATAATAGACTGACCCATTTCCCCAACATGCATTATGTACCAATAAACTAAATAATACATGAGTTAATAAGTTTCAGAAATATTAGACATTTTATATACAATAAACAAAACCAAGTCTATATTAACAAAATTAAAACAAGTCATTCTCTTACATCAGGTCGATGTAAACAAAACCAAGTCCCTAATAAACAAAATTAACCAGTCATTCTCTTATGTCAGTTAGCCAACTATTGTGGCTTTCAATTCTATTGACCAACTAATAAATCTTTGGATTTACTCCATGATAAATTCAAGTGCCTTGCTTTTCATATTTTGTTCCAGACACTGGATTAATACCAACAAGACACCTAAAAAAAAATCTGTTGTTACATTTTGTAAATATTCACAATTACACTTGATAAAGCAATAGTAACATAATTAGTAATTATTGCATTATGCTGTTGCACTGGTAATTTTCATAAAACAATCCTCTATATCCTCAACAAATTTACTGTTGCTCCTTAATTAACCCTTTCAAATCCCTTTCACCCACCTTAAAATCAATTAAAGGTAAGGAATGTCCTAAGCTAGCAGCAGAGTCTGATGTCACGCACATGGTGTTTTTAATGTGTTTTTAATCAAATCTGATTGTGCACTTTCCGTTTGCCCCTCTACCTATTTAAATCCTTTGGCTGCTATGCAGCTCCCTTTGGAAAAATCTACTAATGTGGCTAATTTCCCCTCATGAATAGCAAGTCACTAGATGCCTGTGTCTCGGAAATTGTTGTTGAAATCCTTGTGGTGGTTGTGGATGTGGAAATTGTGCAAAAGGGGGTGGTTAAGGGCAAAATGGTGGGTGTGTAACAGGTTTATTGACAAAAAGTGTTAATTGTTGCACTTGTTGGAGTTCTAAAATCTTCTTGTCTGATTCTGCTATGTTTTGCTTAAATAATTCTTTTATCTCCGAAAGCTTCATATTTGCCTTCCTTTTACTTTGTTTCAGATAACGTGGTGGCCACGTTTAATTCTGCGTTATGTTGATCATATGCGAGACATTTCTCTTCCTGTAGGGCAGCTTGCTTAATATTGTCAAATGTTTTGGGAGATTGTCCCATAATAAATCTACGAGATGGTATGCTTAACCCCTTTAACGCTTGATTAAAAAGTAACTTCTTCCTGACTTCCTCCTCATTTGGAAAACATATATACGCAAGTCCCGACAATTGCGACAAAAATCCCCTAGTAGACTCCAAATGCCTTTGAATGGCTTGAGTAAACTCCAAGATTTAGTTTTGACTATCCCCCACTTTGCTAAACCTGTTCCGCAATTCTTTTTTAAATTCCTCCCATGACCGGGTGAACTTTCATTTAGGGTGAAACTTCGTAAATGTTGCTGCATCCCCACTTAATTTTAGTTTGGCCGCAATTAATTTGTGTTTGTCATCCCATAAGGATAATGGCCCAGTTGTTTGATTTGCCCCAAAAAATCTTCAATTCCTGTCCCATCATCGCTTCCTGAAAAAAGACAGCAACACAAAAAATTTCGTAAAACTGAGTTTTAAATCCAATAACTGTTTTTGGATAGGAATATCTACTTTCCTTGGAACCCCACTGCCACTAGTCCCTCCTAACTTGCTTGAAGTCTTATCCTGTGATTCACCCGAATGCTGTATTGTTGCCGCAGGTGTCACCAGTGACTTATCTATCGGTACATTGCTGTCTACCTGCTCCCCAGTTTGATTTTTCTCTTCAGCCATATTTCAGTTTAAATACAATAATTTATCAACAGAGTATACACATAAATAAATATTAAAATATAAATTGCCCTGCCCACCAAAATAATACAACTCAATTGTTAACAAAAATACATTATTGTATCTTTTCTGCATTGCCAAAAAAAAAATTTCATAAATTGTTTAAAGATTCCCTTGACCAATAAGGCAGCATCAAAAGGTATGTTGTCACCTCATTTAAATGAAAGCATGGCAGCAAAAAGTTTTTGTGTTTTACAACAACAAAACTCAAGAAATAAAAAATAGAACATTAAACTGCTATAATTTACAAAGCTATCTCTTAATTTAATCCTACCATTCAGTGAAATTATTTAGTAATCAAAACTTAAATGAAAAAATATTGAAATTCCTGCAATTTATTTAACAACTTATTAGTTAATAAATGATCACACTTTGTATTTAATAAAATGAATTAAGAGTTATTTATTAAAATTTATATTAGACATTACAATTAATTCTGAAATACTTATAAACAATTAATTTAATTAGGAGGTGTGTTCAGGTCACTTTAGGTTAATTGCATATTTAATTTTTACTTTTAGAGTCAAGTGAATCAAAGATAAATATAATTTAAAAATGTGCCCGAACCACGTACTCCACATGATTCCTTAAAATTCCCTTCCCGAATAAAATTAATCTCTTAAATGTTTGCTCATCCTTTAGAATATCATTAGATTGCTGGCTAAGATCAGACACAGTCAAAATTAAACAACAATAAGGCAGACTAACTCAAAATTTTTAACATATTAATATTGCTAACAAATAGCAAGTATAATTAATTTCAATTCAAATCAACATATTAAGAATTATATATTTGACTGTCTCTGATAGGATATAAAAATGAAAATAAATACTCTTAATGGAAAAATAGGCACAGCAGAAAATAAAAAATCTAATTTAAGGATAACATAGTTCTTTTATTGTTACTAACAAATGGAATTTATGATTAATGTTCACACAATTAGTCCTTGAGGACCTAATATTACTTATAATTCAAGTTCTGACAAATATAGAATTAGATTTATTTAAATATAACAGTATCATTAATTCTAAAGGTCATTATAATTTAATCATCCTCCAATAAGGACACATATTCTGCACATCTTATATGCTTGATTCATCCTTCTTAAACTGTAGACATAATTTTGTTACTAATGAAGTAATACAAAATTAATATTTATGAGATTCATAGGGAAAAAAAAAACATTCATCCTATTTTTATTTATTTGATAATGGAGCTACTGGAGTTAATTACAAAAAAAAAAAAAAAAAAAAAAAAAAGCATTTCACAAACCAGTACACCAATGTGAAATTATGGTGTTAAAAACCATATACAAATTTAATTATGAATAATTTTAGAAGGCATGCAATAGTTAAAATAAGTAGAAAATTGAGAGAAGAATCCTCATAGAATACTCATCATGAGTACTGCAAAGGGAGCCCCCATGACGGAAGCAGGACATTTCGGTCCCGCCGTTTCGGTCCCGAGACAATTCGGTCCCAAGACATTTCGGTCCCTTCTCCAGCGAGCTGAAATTTTGTGCACTTGAAATAGGTGAGAATTTTATAGGGGACAATGTAGAGTTTTTTAAATAAAGGCCTTAAAATTTTAGTAAACACACACAAATTTCGTATGGTAATCATTTTAAAATACAAGGGGGGGGGGGGAATTGACATTTTCTATATTTTAGTGTATCATAAGTATAAGGGTCTGATAAATTAAGACATTTATAACTCGATCTATAATTATAGCAAAACACTCATATTTTGTATGGTAAGCGTAATCTTTATAAAAGGAGGGACATTATCAAATTTTTTAACTGAACTCCCTAAATTTTAGTATAACTCGAATATAAGGACTCGAAAACGCAAACACTTATAACACAGATCAAAATTGTCGCAGCCCACACAAATTTCCTATGATAATCATAATCGTTTTATAAGGCAGGGGGGGGGGGGGGCTCTGTTGACTTTTTATATGTTTTAGTATATCTTAAGTATAAGGTCCTGATAAATTAAAACATCTATAACTCTCTCTGTAATTATCGTAATCACACTCATATTTTGTACGGTAAACGTAATCTTTAAAAAAGGAGGTACATTATAAGATTTTTTAACTGAACTCTTGAAATTTTAGTATAACCGAATATAAGGGCCCGAAAACCGCAAACACTTATAACTCGCAATCAAATTGTAGCACCCCATGCAAATTTTATATGGTAGAAGTAATCGTTTTCAGGAGTGGGGGAAGGGAGAGTTCTGTGGATTCTTTATAGAAGCTCCTCATATTTTAGTCTATCATAAATATAAAGTCCAGACAATTTAAAAATATTTATAAGTCGAGCTTTAATTTTCATATGCAAATGCCCATGCCAAAATGCACATATTCAATTGTATATAATTTGCACACTATGTGATTAATAATGAAAAAATCTGCAAATATTTTTACAAATCTTTATTTTATCCTATTATTTAACGGCGCATCAATTTTAAATGTATTGCATTTTACATATTTTTTAAAAAGGGGGTTCTTAACATGGAATTGTGATAAAGACACATTATTTTTTAAATTCTGCACCGGAACAGACTAGAACTTTCTATTTTATTTTAATAGTTATTTTAATTTACTATTTTTTGAAAAACTATTTAAAAGTTTGCATTAATCTTTTTACATGTAACAATAATATTACCGCTATTTCTACCGGTGTCGAATGACAAGTTTAAAAATATTTTTAATTTTGAACCACTTCACCGTTTGCCCCGAGATAACTCGGGGATAAAAGCACTTTTTCCTCATACCTGTCGACGGTGAAGTGGTTTGCAACAATTTCAAATCCTTTTTAATATATTTAAGACTTTTATATGCTTATTACATTCAAAAACTACGAGCACAATAAACATAAATCAAAATTTTAAAATTTCTATTGTCATAAAATATTCTTTTCGTATTTAAAATTAATTCTGTATTTCAAATATTTCTTTGTTATTTCTTTGACTTATATGCTTAGAATTAAAGCAGCCTACATGTTTTAATATGACAAATAAAAAATAAAAATGAAAATACAAAAAAAATAACATAAAATCTCAAAATAATAATGTATAGTGAATCACTTTTACGTAAAATTTCATTTTAAATTAAGAAATTTTATAAATATATCACAATGAAGAAATTTGGAAATTTAGAATACATATTTGGCTTTTCTTGATATCTATATGTTATCCATTCAAAAGAATATTATACATGTATATATATATATATATATATGTCAAGTGTAGATGTCCTGGCTTCCCCCATTTGATTATGCTAAATAAAGATCCAGATAGAAGAATTATTCTACTCGCGCTCTCTTTGTTCTAGTCAGCCGGCGCTTTTTTGTGGCCACACGGCATTTTTTATCTTTAATGGCTTAAAAAAACCGGGACGACATGCAGTGGCGTAGCCAGGATTTCGTTTCGGGGGGGAGGGGGGGGGGTCCAGAATTTTCCCTTCATGTTATATATTTAGTAAAACCTGTCAAGATGAAATTGTAAATATTGGTGAAAAATTCCGTTTTACACATCCGTGTTATTTGGTGTATTTGTATAGTATTCTTTTCCGTAGCACCATGGAACATTTATGTTTAAGACAGAACTCCGTTATAGGCAGGTTCCATTTTTAAAAGTTTTGTGTATTTATAAAAATATGCTTATTTATATCATATGAATAGAATAAAACTTGTCAAAATAGTAATTGTCTATAACAGAATCCTGTCTATAACAGAATCCTGTCTTTAACGTAAGCGTTACATGGTCTTAATATGAATTGCGATACAATTAAATTTGCTGAAAGCCTGTCTGAAAAGGGGATTTTCACCCTTCTTTAGTGAAGCATAGTGAAACCTGTGAAAGCGGAATCTTTCTATAACGGAATCCTGTCTCAAACGGAAGAGTTTCAGAATCCCTGCGAAACGAACAATAGATCTTATTGAGGTAGTGTATCTTAGAAGTATAATTAATTGCACTTCTTTACATGGAAGCCTGTCTAAAATGGAGCTTTTTACCAGTCCTTGGAATCTTGTCTTGACTGTGTATATATGATAGAAGTATTTCGAGTAACTTTAAGAATTTAGGTATATCCTTATTTAATTTCTTAATTTAAAAAAAAAAAGCATGGATAAAAAATATAAGGCCAATCTCTATAACTGCAACTAATAATACATTCAAGTTACATCAATATTTACCAGTGAAAAAGATTAACTTATGATGTAAAAATCTGAGCGCATACTGAAGAGTTAAATTTAATTAACCCATTCGCTGTCTTCACGAGTATACTCGTGGCTTTAATTTATTGATTACTTTGTCACCACTATTTTAGAATTTAAAAAAAAATGCCTCATTTATTGGCAGAAATTTCGCCGTATTAGTAAAGCGAAATTTATCTTTCTGAATTTGTGCTGGCAAACGACCTTCAAAAAAAAATTTGAAAATTCTTAGTTTTGGCAGCGAATGGGTTAAATCAAGTTTCATATTACATAACATTTGCCTACAATAAAGTTAGGACCAAGTGGTTAAGTGTAAAACAGCAATTTTCATGTTTAATTTTTTGCCATTGAATTAAGAATTTGTGCTGTAATAGATATGGGATAATGATTTCACATAAGTGTCAATCGCATGAGCCGTTCATGCGATCCGCCGTGCTCCCCATGGAAATTTTTGAGGTAACCCAGATAGCATGAACATTAGCAGAAAGTTTGATTTTTTCTGATATTATCTTGCCGTGACAAATTTGAATTGAGAAATTCGCAGCAAATCTCCCGCAAGGTATACCATCACCCACTTGCATGAGTAGTTTGTTGTGAAACTGATGGCAAGACTGTCTTTAATTCACGAAAGCAAAAAATCTCTCTGTTGAGAGACTCAACAACAATGAGAATCAGCACATACGCAGAAATTGCAGAAATTTTATTCGGTAGGCACCGCTTATCTAAACGCTATACTTATTAAATACCAAAAAATGCTCGAAATGAAAAGTACAAATATTACCTAAACTTGTTTATGGTGATAAAACCTATGCATGCGCCTTCTGACGGCGCTTTCGCATCAATAGACCTGATCAGGCCTATTGGCCCCTTCGAAGGGGTTAAACTTATAGTGTGATATGGAAATATTACTACTTTGCAGTAAGTTTGCGGTATTTTTGATTACTTGTTTGCCGTTAGTTTGCAATAAATTTGATACAGCATAAATTTAACTTGCAAAATAAGTTGAAAACACTCATAGTTATATTGTTAAGTAAAAAAAAAAATCAAAAATTGAATTGTTTTTATTAAACGTATTTATCAATTCAAAATTATTTTAATTATTAAATTTTTAGATAACTAATTTATCAATTGCTTGTTTAAAAAGTATTAAATGAACTATATAATAGTTTTTATAGGGTAAATGCAAATGTATATTTTTTTAATTTTCGGTTATTATAACGTTATTAACTTCTATATTAATACATGGAAATTATTCCAGAGAGAAATGTTGGCCTTTGCGCCTTTTAAGCAATCACTTTGAAATTTGATTTTCATTTGAAATATGTTATTAACTTCATTAGGATGTATAAAAGTGATAAGGGTTCTGAAGATAAACATGTTGTCTATTCATTTATTAGTTAGCTTATAATATTATTTTTGCTCTTTAATTATAATTAATTAATAATTTCTTACTTTTTGCGAATTGTAAATTATAACTGTACTTAAAAAATTAAAATCTGCATAATATCACCTAACGCTGTTAAAAGGTATTTTTACGTATTTGTACAATGTTGCATTATTATTATTATTATTATTATGTTTAATTAATTAATTAATTATTACTTAGACTTTATGTTTTTGATTGATTTTTCAAAAAATTCCTATATTTTTTTTGGAAATTATAAATTAAAACTTTTGAATAAAAACTTTAAGTGCTATTAATAATTGCTACTAATAATTGCTATTAATTAATTCTCAAAAAGTTAGGAATTTTAGTATAAAAATTAAATTAATATTTTATTAAATATATTTTTTATTTAATGTATCCTTAATTTATTAAATTCATAACATTATTAATATACATTACATTTTTTTACTTTAAAATAAACTCAATACATAATACATTTTATATTCAATTTATCATATAGTAGTTATAAACTGAAATTTATCTTTTACATGTTTATTTATTTTATATTTAAAGTCACCGAAATTTAAAACTATTAATATAATTAATAATAAAACTAAAATAAAAAATTATTAATTTTTTTCTGGGAAAGTGGGAGGAAAAGGGTAATATTAAAAATCAATAAATAAACGACAAATACAAACAAGTTGGAAATTGCTCGTCAAACGTGGCAAATGAGGTGCGTTCGTACTATAACTAGTTTTATAATTATTTTTTACACCCCATATTGTACTGAATGTATATATTTTTTTTGCACTTCATGAGTGCATAGCCTGTGACATCATTAAAATGCACTTGCAATAATTTTTTCCCATTCCCCGTAATGTAACGCAAAACTTTTGACTGTCTCTGTAATTAAACTATACACCGATTTTCATAAAATTTCAAATGGCTCGGCAAATTTTGTAACAATTATATATTTAAAATTTCAGACGACTCGAAAGGATGTAACATCATTAAAATGCACTTGCAATAATTTTTTCCCATTGGCCGTAATGTAAAGAAAAACTTTTGACAGTCCCTGTAATTAAACTATGCATCCGATATCCATAAAATTTGAAATGGCTCGACAAAATTATGCAACAATCATATATTTAAAATTTCAGACCATTCGGTTGGGTTGTTTTTGCTCTGTTATATGCGGAGACAGACGGGCAGACGGACGGACTGAACGACGACTATAGGTGCTACGTATTTATATAATTACGAACGCACCTAAAAACCTTAGTTTTGTCAGTTAAAAATTGGAAATAAAATTAATTAAAATAATACTTACACTATTACATAAAATAAAAAATAATCATCTTATTACAAAGAAATAGGCCCAGTTTCAATAAAATTAGTTCACAAAAATCGTCTGCAATGGGTGAGAAGACTTAAAAATGCAACCAATAATTATTTTTTAAAAAAATGAAGCGGTGGGTGGAGTTTTCTGACAACAAAATATTTTTCCTGGCACACCTAATTACCAAATCACTATTGTTTTCCCAATGTTTATAATGGTAAAGTAACTTATGAAAACAAAATTATAACTTTGTATTATAAAAGTAATAAGAAAAATTAAATATTTTTGCTTCAATAAATATATCTCATTTCTGAATTATTAAACTAGAGGATGTAGAAGAATGATTTGAGGAAATATTTACCTACAATAGCTTATAAGTGTCCAATTGAATTATTGAAGACATTTATTATTAATCTAATTGTAAGAAGGAGAAAAAATAAGAACAGTTTTTTAAATTATTTAATTAATGATGATAATTTAAAGGTTCTAAAAAACGTATGAAAACAACCAAAAAATCATCTATGGCAGTTTATAGTATATATAAAATACCTAATATTAATAACAAATAATACAGCTTAAAAAATCCATTTTGTTAAATAATAATAATAAGACAATGTCCCCTGTAAAATTAAATCACATTGTCAATCAAACAAATTTTCAGCTCGCTGTGATTTCACTATCACGAGTTAAAAAAGTTTAAATTTATCGGACTGTTATATTCAGCTTTTTTTTTAATTTGGGGGGTGGGGGGTGTTAAAAAAATTTAAAAAGGTCCCAAATAATGTTTAAATTACAGCGTTTGGCGGCCCACGACAATTAGAATACGAGTTATAAGGTGGTGGGCACCGAAATGACAAGGAACCGAAATGGCTAAGGACCGAAATGGCCAGGGACCGAAATGGCTGGGGACCGAAATGTCTCGGGACCGAAATGGCCAGGGACCGAAATGTCTCGGGACCGAAATGGCCAGGGACCGAAATGTCTCGGGACCGAAATGGCCAGGGACCGAAATGTCTCGGGACCGAAATGGCCAGGGACCGAAATGGCGGGACCGAAATGTCGTGTACCCCCCATGACTGTGTAAAACTCCAGCTCCTACCGGAAAAAAACCTTACTCACTTCTTCACATCAGCCAAAAAAATGAAATCTACCACCAAAATCCAGTGACATCATATCTCAGCCTAATATCTAGTTAACACTCTACATTAACAAAATTGTGCATATAAAAATCTATTGTTAAACTTGTAAAATGCTGCGACTATTACTGCAAGGCACAAGAATGTCAGACTTCATTATCCGTGAATTATGAAGGCTGTTTTACTGATATTTTCTTATATTTTTAAATTTTCAGATCATACACGTGGCTGTGATATCACGTGATGACGCTACACTTTTGGCGGTAACAATCAAGTTGTCATTGTTGCCAACAGAAATGAAGAAAATAGAAAAAGGTTGAAAAATGGAATGAGTTTACTCAAAAATAGAAAAGTAAAAAAAAAAAAAAAAAAAAAACCTAGAGTTAATCAAGGAAATTATCTTATTTAATTCTCCAGTAGCTTCTAAAAATTTATTATAATACCAGTAGCTCCAATTTAAGTTACTTACATAACACTGGAGCTGGTTCATTGTTTTGGTCCTTTGAAAGGAAACCTTGAGAAGCTTAATTAAATTTTCTATACATTATACTGGTATTTTGATACTTCATAGTTTTTTTTTTTTGTCCAGTCATAAAAACTCCTTGATGTATTATCCCCCAGGGATCTTCTTTAGGTATACAAGGGATTCGCAACCCGGCACCTGAGCGATCTTTCTCCTTTCCTTTTCTTCTTTCCTCTTTGTTTCACTCTCGGTGTAGTTTCCTACAATTCTGCATGAGCCGGTATCATCCTGTCTATATCGACTTATGGAGAATTGTAAACCACCCATGTGTTTGCCGTGCGTGGCGACCCGTGTCCCTGGAAACGGGGATCCTGGCTGTTGAGGGAAACCAACACACTGCTTTGACCTCTGCTTCAGGTAGGACAGGAGGTGCATATTGGTTCCGTATGCATTAATCGGCTGGTCAGCTGACTTGTCACTGGCTAAGGGATCAAATGATCGAGCAATTACTAGTCATTTCTTTAAGGGTGCAGACTAGGGTTGTCTTGTGAACGTATGGGCCCTGGTTAGCACTGGTGCACGAATGTGCATACCCTTGTTGGACTCTGTAGTGGGTGGTGCGGCTGGGGTCTGAAATATTTTTTCTAATAGAAGGAAATTAAGATTTTCCATCCATATCTCTCTCCCTTGTGGAGAGCTTCAAACTGTACAGAAAGAATTATTTACAGGTTTCTTTATAATAAAATGCACTGATAGTTTATCTGATAGTTCTTTTAAGAGAACTTCGCCTTTTCTAATTGCTAAAATATTTCAATCTGCATTCGGAGATAATTGTAAACTTAAAAAGATGCAGTCTGGGGATTTGCTGGTGGAGGTCACTTCAGCCAAAAATTCAGAATTTCTCTTAAATTACACAACTATAGGTTTCTTTTTAGTTTCTGTTCAAGCCCATCAAACACTGAATACAGTCCGTGGAGTAATATCAGTACCAGAACTTCTATTTACTACAAAGGAAGAACTTCTCTAGCAAATTAAAAAAAACAAAATATCATAGATGTGCGCCTTATTACAATTCGCTGGAATGGACAAGTGCTTCTGACTAATCACATTATGTTAACTTTCGATAACCCTATTTTACCAATTAGAGTTAAATCTGACTATCTAAGCTGTCCAGTCTGGCCTTATATCCCACACCCTCTCCATTTTTATAAATGCCAGCATTATGGCCATACTAACACTGCGTGTCGTGGATCTGTTACCTGTGCATGTTGTGCAAAAGTCAGCCATGACGATAAATCCTGTTTAAACCCGAACACTGTGCAAACTGTAAAGTTGATCATACAGCATACTCTTCGCTCTTGTCCTAATTGGATTCATGAAAAAGAAACTTATGGTTAAAATTAATCAAACTTTCTTACTTTGATGCTCGGAAACTTGTTGAAACCAGAACCCCATCTGTTGAAGTTTCTTACTCTAGTTTACTCAAGCATAATTCAAAATCAGTAAGACACATAAACACCCAAACTGAATCCTCCATTCCACCAAGTTGTTCACCTGAGAACCCATCATCTAGCACTCTAAAAAGAAAAACCCGTGATGTATACTCTACTGCAAGTACAAGATTTATGCCAAAATTGGAACTCTGGCCACCTCAAGAGAACGTATGAAAATTTAATACATCCATAGTTGGTCACAAAAATCATCAGTTCAATCAAAAATATCAACCGAAACAAGACTAAACTAACACCAGTTTTAGATAAAAGCAAATTGGCGAAACCTATTGTTTGTCCACCTCAGAAAGCAAACGAAAAAGCTTGTGCACAGATAGAGGAAACCTCTAACTCGAGTCTCTTCACAGTGGAAAACTGTGAAGAGAAAAGGCAATAAATCATGCCTTAGCCCAGCAATCAATAATGTAAAGGATATCAAACAGTTGCTTAACTATGCAGAAAAGGCTATGGCCTCTTGGAGTTATGACTCTGATAATGATGAAAATAATATTGTTTTCGAAGAATTTCATCCTACATGATTTTACTCTGTTCTCACTTTGACTTTGTCCTGGCGCAGCATGTCCCTATAGGGACTTTGCGTCATAAACCTCATTCAACCAATCAACCTACATGATTTTATATTGTTTTAAAATTTTGAATTATAAATTTGTTTTTAAAAAGCAGTATTACTATAACGCTTTATGCTTTGATTCTTGGGCTAATTATAACTTTTCATAACTTTAGAGCTTTTAGAGATTTTTAATTTAAATATTTTCTGTGTCTTTTAACTGTATTTTGGTTTTTATAACCTTGTGTATTGCCAATTTCCTTGTACATTATCTAAATTACATGTATCATAACACTGCTTTCTTAATTTTATTTTGTTCTTTAACCCTCTAAGTTTTTGGGGCGTAATATTCCGTTCACTAAGCTCCAGGTTTCACAGCAATACAATCAATATTTAAGATAATATAATTCTATAGATTTAATGCATTTTAAATGCACTGAAGAATGATTAATACTCTCAAGGATTACATTCATACTTGTAATTGAGTTTTTTTTATATAATGTTGAAATAATCATATTTTCTTAGCATTTAAAACACAATGCAAAGAAAACAACAATACAATTTTACCCTTTTGCAAGACACTCGGAGGGTTAACTTATATATCTCTGACAGTTTTTTAATGTAACTTTTAAACTTTAACTATGTTCTACTCCTTAACTTTTTCTTGGTGCAGCATGTCCCTACAGTGATGTTGTGCCATAGAACTCCAATCAACCAACCTACTTTTGGGAGGACTTTCAAACTGTTGTAGAAAATTCTCCCAATTTCTGGACCTGTGTTGCAGGAAAGTGCCCCAGAAATTGCAGAGGAACTGCAAATAAAAATTTTGTGCTCACTTAAAATGATTCAACAACAAATTTGTGGAAATGATTATGCATTTAGAGAAAGAGATATGCTTTTTAAAAAAAACTGCCAGTAGGGAATGGCGTTCACTTAAGGGAAAACATCAATAGCTAGTCAAATTTACACAAAAAATCTATTTTATTAATGAAGCATAAGAAACAGTTTGCAATCAACTAATTTGCATAAAAGTTTTAGGAATTTTCTTTTATCGTTTTATTTAAATTACCATCATTTGAAAGTTAATGCCCGACATGGTAGGGCAATTGCGCTCAGAGTTTGAATACAACATTTAAGTAAGACAAAAGTCACATATGTAGTTGTGTGGGCTGTTCACACCACTGCAGACTTTTTGCGAGCACTATAATGTGTAAATATTGTGCACACATATAGTGGGTTAGGTTTTTTGATTTTCACCACTTTTTTGAAATCATAAAATTCTCCTTGTTTAATGACATATTAATATAGGCAAAAACATGGGAATTTTACCATTTCAAAAAAGTGGTGTCAATCAACAAATTTGAATTTAAAAAAAAGTTGCCCACTGGCAACAATTCTTCTGGAATTCCACTCGATTGCCATTACCCGTTATCGTCATGTTGGGTTTTAATGCATTATAGTTGGCATAACAACTCACTACAAAAATAAATAAAAGCATGAACGTACAACTAAATGTATATATTTTGTTGACATAGTCAGTGAATTAGCATTTGAAAATAAGAATGTACACTTACCTTCAAGTTAGATGTTGTAGAATTTTATAATTAAACAATTGCAAACTAATAACGTGATTACACAAAAATACTTTCCTTCCGACAGTACCTATATCCTTCTTGGAACTTACGATGAAGTTGAGTAGGTGCCGGTAACAATCACACATTTCCAATTCTATTCTTTTTAGAGATATTTGAGTGAGCGGGGCTTTCCCCTACTTTCCTCTAAGTGATTTCTTTAGTGTAAAATAATTGTGTGTATAGTAGTATGTATTTTTTAACTGTAAAAATAAAAGAATTTTAGTCAGTTTTTGATTTTGATGTAATGTAATTTTGAGCTTTTAAAATGTGTAACCTCTGAATAACGTCAACCTACGAAGTACGGTCTGTCAGTTTATCGTACTCCCAGTGCTGGCCGCTGTTCAGAGGTTTTACTGTATGCATATTGCCGTACATTTGCATTATAATTAAAGAAAATTTTTGCATATCTTTCCTCATATAATCAAGACTGTTCAATTTTAAGAGTTTTTTTTCTTTTTTAATCAAATATATTAATTAGAGTGAAAAAATTTATTCACTGCATGAAATTATTTTTCTAGTTAATTTTTTTAAATATTGCTGAACTGTGTACCTAAAATTCTTTTAAAAAATCTATTGAAAACTAGCTATTCCATTGACATTTAAGAAAGGTTATTACACTGCTGGCCATCCAAAATGCAACACCATGAAGGGATCAACAAAATAGCGTAAAATTTACTCCATGTATACACCTCAGTATGATATGCAAATGATTACAAATTCAGCATTCGCACACATTGCAGGCGAATGCAGCGCCCCTTACAATCTGTTTATAAATTGAAGAAAGATTGTTCTTTTGTGAAACGTGAATTGCTTTCTTGTGCGATTTTTTTGTGTGCACAGATTCAGTATGCCGCGTAGAAAAACACGACCACCATTCGGGCACGGAAGTATCGTTGCATACAGAGATTGCAGATTATCCTTCTGAGAAATTGGTTATCATATCGGACGTAGCCAAGCAACAGTCATGAGAATATGGAATCGGTGGATGCAGGAGGGAACGACAGACCGACAAGAGCGATTGCAACCACCTCAACACACTGCTCCACTGGAAGACAGGGATATTGTGTGCATGGCACTGATGGAAAGCACTGCCACATCCGCAACAATGGGCATCTGCACGAATGTTCGAAGTCGTTTGAAGTACAGTTGATTGTCCACTAGGCGTCCATTTCTTTGCATACATTTGGCATTAAACCACGGCGTTTCCGTTTACAATGGTCCGCTGAATGGCAGAGATGGACATTCAAATGGCATAGCATTGTGTTTTCGGACGAATCACGCTTCTGCCTGCAGTATCATGATTGTTGAATTAGTGTTTGGAGACACTGTGGGGAGAGGCTGCACCCGCTGTTATGGTGTGGGGTGGTATTGGATTCAACTCCTGCACCTACCTAGTACGCATTAACGGTACACTTACCAGCCAGCGCTATATCTCTGAGGTTTTGCAGCCTGTTGTCCTCCCTTACCTTCAGGACTTGCCTGCGGCCACATTTAAACAGGACAATGCACGAACACATGTTGCACGCTATGTCCAAGCTTTCTTCTTAGCTCACCATATTCCATTGTTACCCTGGCCTGGCTGTTCTCCATATCTATCACCCATCGAGCATCTCTGGTCAATGATTGGAGAATGCTTATCCCAGAATGCCACATCTGCTTGTACACAAGATGAACTTTGGCTATGTGTGAAGGCACCGTGGGATGCCATTCCCCAACAAAACACCCAAAGCCTCTTTCACTCTGTGCCACAGTGTGTAGCTGCGGTGATCGACAGACATGGAAGTAACAGTTCTTACTGCTTTTCCTGTCTACCTCTCTTCAAAGAATGTTGTCTTTGGAATCAATTAACACTGATACTATATGTAATCTCTAAAATAAATTTGGCTTTGATAGCTCTTGTCTTTCTTGGTGTTGCATTTTGGATGGCCAGCAGTGTATATATATGAGAAAAGACAATTTTAATAAATCGAGTCTTTCGGACGAACCATGACCATTTTATTACTTACGGAATGTTTTTTTAAATTCTAAACAGGAATATTTATATTTAATCACAGGAATAGTTAAATGATCTTTACATATCCAAATGTTAACTGGACAGATTCCAATTGTTAGCACAACTGAATATTTAAGCAACATTTAAAAATGTCTTTAAACTATGCACTATAGTTATTCATTCTAAATTTATAAGCATTATATATATATAAAAAAACCTTTACCTTTGAAAAAATTCCAAAGTCAACTGGATTTCTTTAATATACTTTAATATACTTAATGTTGGAATTATAAAATGTAGCAAACAGCATTGCTAAAGCTATAACTAGATCTTTAATAGACGGATTTACTCTGAAGCCTATAAATCTCTATGCATTATCAATAAGTAATGCCTATTCTTGAGAAGTAATGTATGATGAACCTTAAAAAGAAAGTCCATGAAATAATTTATTTAGTCATAAAATGTTTATTAAATAATTATATCAGAGATGTCCCAAATTTTTGACTTTACTGAACCACATATGTGTTACATATTTTACTAATATGAGTTACCAAGTAAAAATCTTAAGCTTTCTTTTTTAATAGAATTATCACTTTAAACAAGTTATAACTTAGTTTGTGAATATGTAACTAGTCCAATTGTTGCGACTTGCGTGGTAATAAATTTTAAATTATACCATTATTTAGCTCGACTTATTTCAATGCTCAGAGAGTGATATTCTGAAAAACTATAATAAAAATATTTGCTTTTTTTTTTAAATTAAAAAAAACTGGTAAACAAAAATCATGAGGCCTCATGTATAATGAATTGAAGTGCAATAAAAATAAAATGGATGTTTGTGAACATGAATTATTTTGGCAAAAATATGCAGCAGCTTTAAAAAGATATATATATATATATATCCAAAACTATAAAAATCTGAAACTAAAATAGCAAAAGAAAAACAACCACCTGAAAAACTGATAAACTACAATAGAGAAATGACATTGTGCAAGTTTGTGTTACATTAGCATTTCCTTGTGAATTTACAGGAACTTCAATTGCTAACTTCCTTGGTCTTAAATGAATTCTGTTCCGGTGAAGAGTGGATCTTTATGAAGATTTCACAATGTAAGATATTGGACTGTGTTTTGGACAATAGTTCCTGGTGTCCATTCTCGATGACTAGTTTGAAGATAGACAGGATCTTGAATATTCAGTTCTTTTGGTCGATTGGTTATAATAATATTTCTGTGTTCTCTGATTTTACTGTAATTGATGATGAGTATTCTTAATTGGAAATCTAGGTCTTAACTACTTCACCTTGAGGGACGACGGTTCTCTAAGATCTTCCCATCAGCATCTCTGCCGGAGAAGGCAATTTAAATTTTGGAGTGTTATTATACTCAAAAACAGCTAAATTTGGATCTCTTCCCGAAGCTCTCACCTTAAAGAGGTTTTTCACTTCTTGTAGAGCTTCCAAATTCAGTGTCTTCTCTTTCTTATCTTTACGAATGCCTGTTCGTCATTAAAAAGTGAAGGTTGCTTTCACAGGGCTTTCGCTGTATGTTACATCTAATTCTTCTTATGTTTCTTCAACAGCTTTAATTTCAATTTTTTATCTTCTAGCCAATTCGTTTCTTAACATCCTTCACTTTTTCAACAGCTCAACCTTTTATTGCTATGTTTAACATCTTGCGCAGTTTTGTAATATTGGCATGATACTCCTTTCTTATATAGTCATCCAGTTCTAAAATGGTTACTGTTGCTTTCCTTTTTAAAGCAGATAATGCTGCAATAGTGATTTCATAGCATGCAGTGCCCATAGGTATGAATAAAGATTTACTTGCAGTTTCATTTAAATCCGTTTTCTGCTCCTAGTACTCGTCACTTCTTGACTACTGGCTTCTGTAATAACTTCATAAATTCTGACCTCATTGTTTCTCCAGTGTCTATTCTATTAACTTCTTCAGTGTCTACTCTAATAACTTCAATTTTCAAAAACTTACTGCTCATTAGCCATCCAAATAAATCATAGGTAGAACAGTTTCATTTAAGTTTCAGTAAAATTCCTCATTGAGGGTTTTTTACAGCTAGCTTTTATAGAGATAGCTGTAACCTGTCACTTGTGCTCAAAACAGGAGTATTAGTAAACTGTATTTGTAATTTTCTAAATAAAAAAAAAAAAACATTTGTCCTTGCACCTGTTCTACCTCCTTGACAAGTGCAGTATCCAACATCAACATTCACTTCATGCATGATATTTTGCTTTGACAATCTGGGAAGAGAAAAGTTAGTTGAAATTTGGATACACTTATCAATGGTTACATCAAGTGTTTTATTAAATATTGACCAAAGAACAGTAATTCATGGACTGTTGGCAAACTCGAGCAATTTTAAATGCAAGAAGTTCTTCCATATGTTTACAATGGAAGCGGCAACATTAAATGCTTTTGTTTGGCACAAAACTGTACTTTTTGATTATCCGTATAGAAGGTTCTGCAGAATTATTGGTTATGACCTCTTATGATGTGTTACTGTTGATCGTAGAGAGTCCACTTTGCTTGACACTCAAAAAACTTTTTTAGTTTGTTGATGTTGGATATTCTGCAGGAAATGATAAAAGTGTGTTATACTGTTCAAGCAAATCATTTTCTGAGGTGGCATATGCCATCTGAATGGAAATAAAAAATTTAATCATTGAAAAGTAGGGTGAAACAGTCAGGAAAGTCATTTATTTTATCAATATAGGGGCAGCAACGACACACCAGGAACAATCTTCTACATTTTGTTTTAATAAATCCATCTCTATGCAACTCTTTCACAAAAGGAATAGGGGTTTAAGTATGTGGCAAAGTTTAATTTCACCATTGCTTGTTTCCAAAGTTTGATGAATAATGGGTGAGTCAAGGAATGTACCATCACTAACTAATCCTTTATCCAAAGAATGATTTCTAAATAATGAGGTAAATCAGCAAAATTCCATATTTTAGATGACTAATGAGATAGAATGGACTATCAAAACATGAATTTGTTTCAGATTTTCTAATTCTTTCCATAATCTCAGACTTCCACCCTAATTTGAAACAATTGTTACTAATTTTAATGCTTATATTCTCAATGCTTTTGATAATCAACAACAAAAAACTCTTGTTTACTTTTTATCAAATTCTAAATAAATGGGTTGCTTCTATTGTGAATACCTCTTTTCAAAACAAAATAAACTTTTTTAAAAGGCTCCAATGTTTCACATAATTTAGAATCGTAACATAATTTTGAGTCAATGTGCATTTCATTGGAACTCAAGGCACATAATTTATTTCTGGAATTTGAGCTTTAACAGTTCTTTTTCATCAAAAGCAAAGCTTGATACCTGGACAACACATAAATTTAGCCCATATCTTTTTAATGTACTGTCACTCAAAAGGAGGAATCCTATCTTATTCTTCAAAAAATCATATGACTGTTGATAAGGCTCTCAAAACAACAGCTTGTAATATTTCTTCTGAAGACTTTAATCCTATTTTTCTCTATTAAAGAATTTAATTGATTATCAATAAAAATACTACTTACTCTTTAAATTTTATCAGCTTTGTATTCTCTTTAGATAAAGAATCTAACATTATCTTTTGCTGATTCAGTTTTGTTATTGGGGTTGTTTTAAAGAGTAGATTTCATTTCAGTTTTTGAGTAAGTATTCTCTCTTTGATTTGTATCCTTTTTTTTTTAAATGACTAACATTTTTCTTGTTTTATTCATTTGTTTCAGATCTTCTATTTCTTTATGTAAATTTTCACAGTTTTGATTGTATGCTTCAATTTCATTCACATTATTAATATTGCAGGTTGCGATATTATCACTATCAAGATTATTCTCTTCATAAACCATTTTTACTGAGCTTAAACATTTTAGTCTGTCATGAGCATTTTGCAAAATATTTTTTTTCCTCTGTCTCTTGGATTGAAGTGTGACATCATCAACATTCATACAGGAGGGCACATATTCATGCTTGGAACAGAAGACTCTTTTAATATTTTCTTTTTTAGGTAATCCCAATGACCCATGTTTCAAAACTTCTATGTAGGGGAATGGCGCTCACTTAAGGGAAAACATGAATAGCTAGTCAAATTTGGACAAAAAAATCAATATTTTATTAACGAAGTATAGCTCCAAAGCATAAGGAACAGTTTGCAATCAACTAATTTTCATAAAAGTTTTAGGAATTTTTTTTATCGTTTTATTTAAATGACCATCGATTGAGCGGTAATGCCCAACATGATAGGGTCATTGCGCTCAGAGTTTAAATACAACGTTTAAGTAAGACAAAAGTCACATGTATAGTTGTGTGGGCTGTTCACACTACTGTTGACCTTTTGCAACCACTTTACACATATTGTGCTTACATATTGTGTTAGACATATAGTCGGCTGCTTGTTTATATTTAGTTTTGTTAAGTGAGATTCCGGGATATGTAAATTGAAACAAAAATTCGAAAAGAAAATCTGATCGAAACATTCAATTCACATTCCCCGAAATCACACTTTGGCCATACGTATAGTGGTAAATTAGTACGCGTCGTAACTAGATTAAATTAAATCTGAAAAAGAGAAACAAAATAATGACTCACCCCATTAGATGCACATCAAGAGAAATAGCACACAACACTAAATGATTAGAGCGATTTAAACATATTATTTATTAAACATTATTGAGCATTTTATTTCCGGATCCGGTATAACATAATAAAATTAGGAATATTTTTGAATATTATTTTGAACCATCTAAATTTACATATTTATAGAGAAATGAATCACTTTATTTTCTTCAATTATACTCTAATCGATGTTTGATCATCTTGGTATTATTTTTATATAAGCTTGAAAAATTGTTATTTCCAAGTAGAGTTTCTAAAATAATCATGACACATAAAAGGGATATTTTAATGGTAGATGTGACAAATGTAACAGTCTGAAGAATGGATGGATGAATATTGATCACGTAATGTAGAAAAATATTAAAATATCGATTAAAAGTTAATCATCATATTTCTTTATGAGAATCCATATTGAAGGTTCAATGACAGACTTCACAAAGCCATTTTCTGGTTATCATTACGAATTGTGAGGAGTATAAAAAAATCATTAATGGATCGTTGTATCATGGGTAATATTACCAAATTTCTTTAGAAAAGAACAGTAGATCGAAGGTCAGGGACAGACTTTGTGAATTTCTCAAGTGGTTGCGGTTTAAATGTAGTTTATCACCATCTGACATGATTCTTGCAGATTCAGCGATGTAGATCAAAGTGTGAAAGCTCCAAAATATTCATGAAGTACATTCAGTTCAAGTATTATTGACATATCAAGAAACATTTAAGATCGGCCTAACGGCGAAAAAAAGGAACTCTGTAGCTACAAATAGATGATGTCTCGTCCGAAAGAAGAATACAACTGAACTCTTTTTGAAATGCCTGCCGAAATCTGGAAACGATCTCGGCAACGTCAGCCAATCAGAATATTCCAAAAGACAATGCATTGAATCCAAGAGAACGATCTATAGAACGTGAACAGGGGGAAAATGTTTTAGCGGTGGAATAATCACCGTGGAATGGCAACACTCTAACGAGCGGGAAAATAAGGAATGTTCGCTACGTGGGAGTTCCTATGACGTCAAAAGGAATTTCCTGTCTGTTTTGAGATAAGAGAGAAATCTTTCTTAAAAGTTGCATCTTTTGGGGTGCGAAGTGAATGGAAAGCAATAAAATTAAGGGAAACTGTAGGAGTTATAATTTCGTTTCTCTGGTAAATGATTTCAGCAATTGTTATGAAAGTTTATCAGAAAAATGGAAAAAGATAATAGAATATAATAAATGTAATTTTAAATGAAATAATTAAAAATAAAGATTTAGTATTTAATATTTAAAACTTAGTAACATTTGCTGTCAAAGTTGAAAGATTGTAAATGGAAGTAGATTATTAAAATTAACAAAATATACAAAATTAAATTTATGTAAATTTATGAAGGGGAAATGTTATGTAAAGCTTTTACAACATAACAAGTTTTTTTGATTTTCACCATTTTTTTGAACTTGTGAAATTCTCCTTGTTTAATGCCATGTTAATAATGGTTAAAACAAGGAAATTTTACCATTTCAAAAAAGTTGTGTCAATAAACAAATTTGAATTAAAAAAAGTTGCCCACTGGCAACACTTCTTCTGAAATTCCACGCGAGTGTCATTACCCGTCATCGCCGTGTTGGGTTTTAATGCATTATAATTGGCATAACAACGTACTACAAAAATAAATAAAAGCATGAAAGTACAGCTAAATGTATATATTTTGTAGACATAATGAGTAAATTAATATTTGAAAATAAGAGTGTACACTTACCTTCAAGTTAGATGTTGTAGAATTTTATAATGAAACAACTTCAAACTAATAACTTGAGGATAGAAAAAAACTTTCCTCCCGACGGGCACTAAATCCTTACTGGGAACTAAGGATGATGCTCTCTTGGTGCCAATAACTATCGCTTATTTTCAATTCTATTCTGATTAGAGATATTGGGTGAGCGGGATTAACCTTCTGAGCGCCATTCCCCTACTTTCCCCTAATCACTTAATAAAAATTATCACTACAGATCCTTGCATTTTTTTGGATTAATATCTTTCCTTTTACATCTTCGTACCCATTCTTTATATAACTTTTCATTCTTTTGTGGAAACTGGTGAAAAATTTTACTTTTTCCTTTTGTATTACAGTGCGTATTTCTACATGTAGTGACTGCACAAGATTATGTATTTGCATAATACATTTAGATTAGCATAGAAAATTAAGATATAAAAATTACAAGCAAAATAAAATCTAACTTATGTGCTTTTCTGGAAACAATCAAATAATTACTGAAAGACTATCTCTTTGGGGCAGCTGGAAAACCATGATGTCAGAGTTTCCAGTAGGCAGGACAGTTAGTCACAAGGTGGTAAAGATCACTTCAAAGGGATGATCTAGCCCTTATCATCTTTAGCCCATATCTCGACTGTCGTAGTTTTTAAAATGTCCTGAAATCATTAATCGTAAGTCCTGTCTTAGAAAATATTAATTTGCATGGCACAGAAGTGGCAACTAACTATATTGCACTTAGTTCTAGCTAGGCTATGTTCGAATACATATGTTGATTATTTTTCCACCACACAAGGGAAGAGTTGTTCCCTTTCTGATCATCCAACCAGGTGAAATATCATGTAAAAAAGTGTCTTTTATGGCTTCTGCCAATGGTGATGAAACAGATTGCACTGTTATAAGATTTTGTCAAAAATGTTCCAAGGACTGATGTCTTTTCTGCAGTGGCTGCAGATGTTGTGCTCCAACATTAGTTGCATTTTCTTGTCTTTTTTTTCAATCTGTAGTGCCACCATGTTCTATGTTTTTCCTTTGACTGTACTACTGAATCATCTTGAAACCCTTGATTTTTATACTGTGAATCAAGAATTGTGCATTGCGAAGGTTGTGCTTTTCTCAAGATTTTTAAATCTTTCATTTAAACTTCTTTTCAGTTGTTGTATACCACAACAAGCTGCTTCAACTGTATGTTTATTTTGATGGTTGATTGGTTGGGGCACAAAGTCCCTTAAGAGACATGCTGCGCCAAGACAAAGTGAGAATGAAAAGTATGAGTAAAAAGTGACTAAAAATAAAATGAGAAAAAACAGTGTAATTAAATGTAAACAGTAATGATATGCACAATCAAAACCATTTAAAAGATTTCAAAGTTCATAGTTAAAAGACACAAAATTATTATAATATAAAACTGTAAAAGTAACAAATTAATAATTGTTAAAATATAAACAAAGTATAAAATGCTGTACAAATACCGCATAAAAACAAGTTTAAAAATCACAGAGAAGTAGTCCGCTGTGAGGATGCTTGAGTTGGTCTTCTTTCTTTCTTTACACAAGATTTTTGATTTGGTTTCTGAGTTTATAACTTGCAGAAACCTAATATTTTCAAACAGGTGAATCAGAAGTTTGCTCAATCCGATGATCAGTTGACTCTTTAGACTGACTTGAACATTTTTGTAACTGGCTACTTCAGTACTATATTTTTACAGGTTCTGAAGATCGTGGCCAGTGTTCTAATTTTGGTGAAGCATATCCTTTAGTTGCACAACAGACATCATGGGTTTTTCTCTTTGGGGGTGTTGGGTGGTACTGTCATAGGTGAATTATATGGTATGTTTCTTTTGTAGGTTTCACAAGTTTCTTTCAGACATCTTCTGACAACTATGACAGAGCTCAATACCGTACCCAGAAAAATATTTTGGGGGATATACTGGTTACAAATTTTATATAGTAAAACCTGCGAAAACGCAAACCTCTAAATGCAATTTTTTTATGCTTGTACAATTCAGTTGTACCTGCTAAGATGGAAACTTCTCTAAAAACGGAATTTTTCACCATTCATTTTCTATTCCATCTGAATGTATCTAAAATTAGGTTTTAATGTAGTAAAAATTTTAAATTTAAACCTATTTTTTATCTTCATCAATCTAAAATGCATCCATTTGTAAAGTTTTACAATTAAATTTTTTTAACCAAACTTTGATGTTCAATTATTCTAAATTAATGAAACAAGATTAAAAAAAAATATATATTGTGCTTGAATCCACATACACTCAAGAGCACATGGATGTGTTTTCTTTTAATGTGGTTTCCCACCTTCAGGCCTAGTCCATGAAATGCTTCTTTTTTCATCATAACTTTAGCTATTTAATTTGCTTTCTGTTCTACAGTAATGCACAAAGTACAATGCAGAATAAAATGTTCTAGTTGCTTGAACCTATTAGCACTATTATAAAATTAAATTTAGGCTGCGAGCCTTTTTGTCTGCAAACAAGTCTGTTACTTCATCTGTGTTTATATCTCTTCTTCTATAAATTGACATTAGTGCTATCCAGTCAATCTTTCCTGTTCAATGGAATTTCTGAGATATGTTTTAAGATGCTTCATCGTTGAAAATGTTCTCTCGGGAGTACAAGTTGAAATGGGTAACGTTGCTAAAATTTTTAAAAGTTTATGAATGCTTGGGAACAGATCTATATCTGCATTGCACTCATCAAGAGCATCAATCGCACAAGTCTGAAGATTTGTGGCAGACTGTTGGTGCAATTTTGTTGCCAGAATTTATATTATTTAAGTCTTTGCTTTTCAGAACTTTTAAAGCTTCAATTTCCAAAAACTTCCTGTACAATTCAATGGAAGCAATCGTCTTTTAAATTATATTCCTGTTTGGCACATAATGAAGGTACAGGGTGTCTAGCGAATAAGACCCTGATTTCAAAATTAAATATCTCAAAAACAAAGATTAATAGAATTATGTGGTAAACGGTTTGTTTATTAGCTAAGCTGTAAAAATGTAAAACAAAAGCTTCAAAATTTAGTTGCAAAAACCGTTAACAGATGGTGCTGTAATGGCAATACTTGTAAACTGCTTCAAAGACCAGAGCACTGGCATCTCATTCCTAGATGGCTCCCTACGTAAAAACAAATATTGGGAAAGTCCATTTTTTCATTGTGGTGATGTGCAGAAATGGAGACATCTGGTCACAGAATTATTGCATCAGCTTTAATTTTAGAAAATTTCAATTAATAGAATGTTCAATAAAAAGTTTAGAAATCACAAGAATTTTTTAAATATTTTATTAAATTCAATCTTTAATGCCATATAATTATTTAAATCAAAATGCATATACAGTCGAACCTCTATTTAACGAAGTCGCAAAATCCCGGAAAAAAGTTCGTTATATAGAAAATTCGTTAAATAGAGATTCACCGTTTAAAATATTTTAAACTGCATAAAACATTTTAAATTCATAAACACTAAATATTTTTAATAAAAGTAATTAATCACATTTTTTTTTTTTTTATAAATTATATATGTTTTATTTATTTTACCCACCAATACCTTTCACCAAATCATTTTTTCTATGTGTTTAAATCTTTGAAATCTGCAAGGAAAACAAAACATTATCTGGGAGTATACTGTATTTTCAGTTTAAAATAAAGAGTTTTACATTAAAATTAACGAATTTTAATGACATTATTGTATTTATTATTATTATAACAAATAATTTTAACCATACATTATACCACATGCGTCCTTAAATTTAATTTCTGAAAAACTCTGTTAACTTTACCTGACTGACTTTACTATCTGAGTTTTTCCTTTTAAAAAGTGCTTTCTCTCATAATACGTTTCGCATCTCTGTAATGCACCAAAAAACCATTCATGCGTATTTTCTTTAAACTATAATCCGCGTCGGATTGTTTCAAATGATTTTAGCATTTCATCATACGAAGTTTTGTCAATTCCTGCATCATGATCATTTCTGTCTTCATCGCAGTTCACTGCTGTATTGTTTTAAATTTCACACTGTCGAAAATATCGAATACGGTTAGAGTTTCTGAGGTCTCAATTTCAGAATTAAACGAAATACAATCATCAATCAGTACATCATAGTTAATTTCTTCTTTTTTTTCCACATTTTTCTCCTCATCGCCTTTATTAATATGTCATTAAACAAGGAGAATTTTATGATTTCAAAAAAAGTGATGAAAATCAAAAACCTAAATTTAAAAAAAGTAGCCCATTATATGTGTAACACAATATGTGTAAAGTGGTTGCAAAAAGTCTGCAGTGGTGTGAACAGCCCACACAACTACATATGTGACTTTGTCTTACTTAAATGTTGTATTCAAATTCTGAGCGCAATCACCCTACTATGTGGGGCATTACCGCTCAATCGATGGTTATTAAAATAAAACGATAAAAAAAATTCCTTAAACTTTTATGCAACATAGTAGATTGCAAACTGTTCCTTATGCTTTGGAGTTATACTTCGTTATTAAAATATTGATTTTTTTGTGTAAATTTGACTAGCTATTCATGTTTTCCCCTAAGTGAGCGCCATTCCCCTACTTTCCGCCATCGTTTCAAACTGTCTTGGAATTGTTTTCTTTACTCATTTTTTTCCTGGAGTTATTTTTCCAGCCATGATTAAGAGACTGTAACACTTATCAAATGAAACTTATAAAACACAACGGCAGACACAGAACAGAGCATAGAATAGATTTTCTCACTCAATAAGCAAACAAACCCACATAACTTGCACAAAATATCCTTGTTCTTCATGCTTCAAGTGGGCGTGACACCACTTCTGCACTCTTCAGCCATAAAATATTACTATATTCTTCAGAACCCATCCCTGAACTAATGAGTTCAAATTTTTAAGACCCAAATGCAGAGAGGCAGAAACTTGTTGAAGCCTTAGAGCCTGCACTGCTTCCCTGTATTAACACGTTCACTACCACATCTCATGCTGTTGCAACTTATCGCTTGCCTATACGTTCTAGGTATCTCTTGGCTGTCTAGTCATGCACATGGTTGTAAATGACATGACCCTGGATCGATTAATCATCATTGTACGAAACTGTACCCTTTGGAACTATACCTGAATTGGGTTTAGACAATTTGAAATAAAAAGATTTGGATCATAACAGAATATTCATTCTGTTACAATACCTTTCTACTTGTGGCAAAGACCTTAAACAACTGGATATATCTGTTTTGTTCCCGGTTTTCCATGGAACAGGACGGCACTCCCACCGAACATCTTGAGGTTTGAAAATATAATTGGAGTCATCGCTATCGGACTCGGGTTCAACTTCTTTATCTTTTCTGACTTGGGTATTTTGTGGAATATTGGAGGGACTTGGATGCATTCCTGAGTCTACCTCAACAATTTCATCTCGATGTACAACAGTATCAGTAAAAAAAGTATGTAGTCATCCGGGCCCATCACTGCACTCTGCACACACATTTCTGCACTCAAAAGCATTACCAGAATTCTCATTAAAAGAAACATTTATAGATTCCACAGTTTTATCAGATCCAGGTAACCAGACACGATGGCCTTTAGTCTTGAAGTCATTGCCTACGAGAACCCCTTTCTTAGGATTAGCATCCAATTTGGGCCTTTTCTGACTAGGTACTTCAACATAAACCACTGCCCCAAAAGGTTTAAATGTCGGACTGGTGGTTTTGTGTCATCATCAGTTCAAACGGAGTCTTGTCCAAAGCGCTGGGACAAACGCGATTCCAGATATATACATAGTATTTCATGGCCTCTAGCCAAAATTTTGGATATAGCTTGACTCACATAAAGTTGTACTTGCGTTGCTTACAACAGTCTGCATAAATAACTCAATCATGTTGTTATGTTCTGACGTAAAAGGATTGGACAATTGAATGCCTTATCTTCTTTTCTTAAACGAATTCCCTGAAGTGGTCGTTAACAAACTCTCCCCCATTATCCGTACGAATACTTTTTACTTGTTTCCTAGAAAATTCTCAGCTCGAGCTATGTGAGCCGTAACAAATTAAAAAACATTAGATTTTAATCTCATCGGATACAGGGGGACACGTTGAGTAGTCATCAATCAACGACAGGAAATATAGCTCGCCTTTCCTTCCTTCAGTTTACAAGGACTCCTTAGTTCTTCATACAACAACTCTAGTGGTTAAGATCTTATTTTATCTAGAGAAGGAAAAGAAACACTTTTAAATTTAATTCACATTTAAAATTTAAATCATTTAAATAAGGCAGCTCCAGAACTCCTTGTACGTCATGTATATATTAAGATAGCTGGACCTCATCTCCATACTGAAAATTCAAATATTGGTAGGAATTCACCAGAGCTCTAAAATACTATGCTGTGGAACCCAGAGGAACAACACTTTTGACAAATCAAAGCCTAAGTATTGTTTCCTTCCCCAACCACCTGCACTCATTTGCATTCTTTATTACCGAAATGTTTCGAGCACAGAAGCTTACTTCTATCTAGTGCTTGTAAGTATAGAATCTCAGTGAGAATGATATTGCATAAAATATATGGGCATTTAACTTTTCAAACACCAGTACTACAACAAGCACACGATACAACTGCATCAGGGGAAGCATCAATAAATGCAAATTGTATATTTAAAAACATTCCACAAGATTCCATTTTCAGACCTTGGTGAAATGATAGTTGCTGCTTTTTATAGTCAGCGATGACTTTCCACTCATGCTTCCCCAGTTGGTTATTTTGCAGAGTACCTGGATATATGGGTGTTCCTGGAAATGAAAAGGCTGATGAGGTGGCAAAACGTGCTCTTATTCAATTACAACATAAAATTACATTCTCAGACGTTAAACTACACTGGTGTCCAAAATGAAGGACAAATCACAAAATGCAAATTTTCAAGTACGCGAATACTCCAAAGGAAATAATATAATTCGAATAATTACTATCCTTACAGACAGCTAGTCCATATAACATCTAATTCATGTCACACATGGTCACAAGAGTCACAGTCACTAAGTTGAGGCAAAAAATAGGAAATTCCATACATTTCATTATGAGTCTCAAATGATCACTATATGTGACTCCACTGAGACATCACCGTGACTGTTGCTTTGTGACAAGTCACCATGTGACTTTACATTATAGTTACAGTGTGACTCTCATGTGACTGTCATCTGCAGACTCAATTTCAAAGTCATTGGGAACGTTGCATTGTGATAAGTTACCAAATAATGTCACATTAAAGTCACATGATGATTTTCAGATGACAGACTATTGTGAAGTCACCATTGTGCTCTTTTGTGGAAAGTCACCATGTGACTATAATATGATATTATTTGGTGACTTATCATAATGCAATGTTCACGACGACTTTGAAATTGAGCCTAAATATGACAGTCACATGAGTCACAATTTAACTACATCAACAATTCGCGTCACTTCGAAATAGTGTACTCATCAATTCGAAATTTTAAGTGTAAAGCAATTCTTGTTTATACATCTTGTTTTAAAAATTCATAGCTTCTTTGTAGATTATTGTACTAATATGTAACTAATTTATTAATAATATTTTATTGTCTAAAATAAAATTCCTGCTCACACCGCAAATAAAGTCACACCGCTTATAAGGTCATATTTTTCAGGACGGCATGGGTGACCATATAACAGATACTGACTGTAATTCGAGTAATTACTATCTCTACAACACAGCTAGCCCATATAACATCTCATTCATGTCACACATGGTCACAAGTGTCACAGTCACTGCGGTGAAGCAAAAAAAAACAATAGATGTTGCTGGTAAACAAGCTCAAGGTGACCGCTAAAAGTCCTTGAGTCGATCTCCAAGCTTCTCGAAATTTTGAAAGGTGGTCTTTGAAAAATTTTGGTCGACGGGACCAAGTCAAGTGTCAGAGAACATGTGGCAAAAGGCCGTATATGGGGCGGCATAGAAATAACCGAAATCCCCGATGAAATTTTTTTGATGAAAAAATAACTACAGTCAAACCCCGTTAATACGCAAATCAAGGGACCGATCAAAATTCGCATATTAAATGGGTTCGCATATTAACCGATGTTCGTGAATTTTCGTCCAGTGCTCCATATAATAACAACCTATACAAATAAAATAGTTTGTGCGTATTAGGGGATTCCAGGGGCTTTAGTACCAGAAATTTTGTAAAGTACTGGTCGTTATATCTGAAGATATCATTGTTTTTCATTAAATAAGCCAAATATTACTTTACGAAAATTCAGGTAAAAGGCGCTTTGAGAGTCCTTGAAGCCAGTGGTGTAGTCGTAAAAAAAAACAGAGGGTATACGTTCTAAGCAGAGGGAATACACTCAAGGCAGAGGGTATACCCTAGTGTATATACTATAGCTTTCTTGAGAAACAGATGGTATACGGTGTTCCTTAAAAGAAATCCAGAGCGTATATGGCGTGTACACCCATACACCCTCCACTACATCCCTGCTTGAAGCGTACCAACCCTGTAAAACACATCTTTGGCTAATTTCATGGGTTTCTGTCGTGTAAGTCACATAGCTGGTAACTGCTATGCTTGTTGGCCACAGTTATTTTCGAAAAGTTTTCTTGGCCTTATTTAATTAATGAGATAGCTCTGGTAAAATAAATCACATTTTCCGTTCTAAAATATTGGTTTTCAAAAATCGTAGCATATTAATCAAAAGTATTCATGGAACTAGCCCTTTATGACAATTTTTAGCGTTTTTAAGACATATTATTATATTTTATTTGTTTTTAATCATTACTATATGTTTATTAAGCAGGAACGTTCGAAACCTGGAAATTCAAATAAAAGTTGTTGTCTTAAGTAAAAATCATATGTCTTTTCAAAATTAGATTTATTATGTACGTCACATAAAATTGAACAAAATGAACACAAATATTTGTGCTAACCATGTAAAGTAAAACTAATGTGAACACAATTAAAATCCTTTAAAATTGTGTTAAAATACACAATTAAAATCCTATCCCTTTATATCCTATAGAGATTCTAGGATATAAAGATCCTATAATCTCTTTTGTTAGCTATACAGAACAAATAGAGAAAAGTGTCGATAATACTCAAAAGTCGATGTAAAAAAACAAAAGTTTGAAATTAATAAAGTCAATAACAACATAAAAGTTACTTTTTGTCAAAGTAGCTATCAATTTTGGCCTGTTTGACAGGCGGCCGCAACATTAGCATGATGTTTTCAGCCGCATTTAAGTGATGGTAACACTCCCTCGTCGAGGGTCCAGAGCAGGTTATCCTCAGCTTCCTCCTCATCCGGTTTATCAGGCACTGTTCGTGTCATCCAGATTTCTGAGCTAGGAGGTTACTAGACCTTTGTCGATATTAATGAATGTGTCTAAACAGACAAAATCTTCCTCTACAGATTCTTGTTTGCCAAGCCAGTGTTCTTCAACACCAAAGTGCGAAATCCGCTCTTTAGAAACGGTGCCCTTGCTACTTCCATAGCCCCCTTTTTTAAAACAATTTGCAATCATCATTGGTGTGACATTCTTCCATGGTACGGAAAGCATGTGCATAGTGTCAAGGGCTGTAATAGGACGACCCCTTATCAAGAATGGTTGCTGCCGTATTCCATTTGGCGAAATTATTGTCGTACTATGCGAGTCTTGTAATTTATCTTAGTGCTGTTAATGATTTCTTCGTTATTAACTGAGTAACACTGGTCGAATTTGAAGGTAAAAATTCAATTTGGACTTTCCCAAGCTTCCTTTATCTTTCGAATTTGTAAGACAATTGCCCACAAGCAATAACACATGGCGTGATTCTTTTCCCATAGACCGGTCAATATTACGAAACCATGTTGAAAAAAGGTTACCCATCATTCAAGCTCTGCGCTGACTTTCGCTCAGGAACGGAAGATTGTTGACGTTTGTAAAGCATATTGCGTTTTGCATGATTTCTGTATAACCAGTAGCTTTATCTTTACTGAACCATTAGATTTCGCATTGAGTAGAAGAGTAAGACTGTCTTTGCTTATTTTACCCCCAGAGCATGCTTCTCCTTTTATAGCCATTTTTTAGTTGGATATCATCAGCCTAAATTCGTCCACATTGTAAATATCACGACTTGAGTAGTTTTTTACAAGCTGCCGAAGCACATTTGTTTTCCAACAAGCAACGTCTTTGTTGTTTACAGAAGCTGATTCACCTCACACTTTCTGAAATTTTATTCCGTGGCGAGATTTAAATCGATCCAGCCATTCATTTGAAGCATTGAAATCTATCACTACCATTTTTGCTGCGACTTCAGAAACTTTTTCTTAATTTAGCATGCCGCTTATTGGGATATTCGTAGAACGCATCTGAACAAACCACTCGTGATGGACCCTCCATATGTCCTTAAATTTGGCGGATTTTATTTTCTTGTTCCACCAACAACAACTTGGTTAACGATGACATTCCTAACTTCAACAAAGTTCTTAAAGTTGATTATTTATGCCTTTTTCTTTGGAGAATGCCGATTTACTCGGGACAGCCTGGGCATCGTACTGATTTATAATTTCTAATTTATCAGTGATATAGAGCCTTTCTTTTGATGTGTTTTGCTCCTTTTGCCACGATAAAGGGTAGACTAAACTTTTAAAAGAACACGTGGTTGTTGTTGACCAAGCGACTCTCTTCCTTCGTAAGGCAGGCCGCACACTGATGTGACAGGAGGAAGATGAAGTGAGACTTCGGAGAAGAAAATTGTCAAAACAAAGAAGAAAGCTGTTTCAAACACGTTTTAAACCTGTTTTTTTTTTCCTGATGTCAAGCAACATGTTGCATGAGTCCCTTCAGTGTGTGCCCCACTTTAGATATCACAGCACTGATCAAACAACCAAACGGCACTGCTCTAAGTTAGGATGGGGGGGTCAAATCGTTTCTCCAATCGGATAAGATTTCCACTGGTTCTTTCTGATCAGCGGGAAAACAAAATTTTTGCTTATTTATTGTGCACTCATTAGCAGTACATTTTCTATCTTATTTTCCTGGCCTGTTTGACTATACGAAGTAATCGGCGCCGGGAAAGATTTCTCGATTAAAAACAGAGGTTCAAACTGATATTTTTAGTAAAGTTATTCATGGTTGCATTAAATTTGGACGAAAGACTTGTCTTATGTAATGCATGGGACATTATTCCCTCTAAAACCTCCCCTGTTTCAAATAAAGCTCATTCGCGTATTAAACATGGGTTTTTCTTGCTACGGGACTGATAAACTTTCGCGTATTAACCGTTCGCGTATTCAGAAGGGTTTTTTAAATGCATAATATAGGCGTTTTTCAAGGGACCAAAGAAAATTCGCGTATTAAGCAGAGCGCATATTAATGGGGTTCGACTGTAATTTTAATAAAACAAACTCATCCAATGAGCACGAGACTGCCTCTTGACTGAGATTGACATTCAAGAATCTCTCATAAATGCCTTTTAATTTGGGAGGATGCACCCATGTGTCCACATTGTCATTTTGATTACCTAACCATTCACATGGTTGCTACTCAAGCAAGAGAATAAAATTCCCTGACTATCCCATGAGTATTTAAAAAAAAAATTCTAGTCAAGCATAGTAATATACTGGTCACGGTGAAGGTAAATTAAGCTTAAAAATGGAGATTTATGATAAAATGGTAAATTAAGTTTAAAGAGGAAAAAACTTTTTCTAAATACAGATGAGATTAACTAAACATTTCACTTTTTACTTTTCCAAAAACCTCATTCAAGATCAAATAAAGTTTTTAAAAACTATTAAAATCTATAAAATTTTTGTGTACTCAGCCTACATTTTCTTCAACTTAACTGTATTACAAAACTCCAAATTTTACTTTTATTCACATGAATAAGCAAAAGATATCAGATTAATTTCATGAAAAATTGCGAGATTGTGATAATACTTAAAATATTTGTAGCAGTGAAGATAAGCTGCCCCCCCCCTCCTACTCTCTAAAAGTCAATTCAAAATATAACATATAGATTGAGATGTAAACGCAAACATTTAAAAATAAAAGAATCTATTTCATCTAAGCACTAAATAAAATTCACTAAAGAATAAAATTGTATAATTTCATAAGTTTTTATGGAACTTGCTGATGATACTTTATTTCTACCATTATCAACTTAAATATTACCTTAAACAATATTTCCTTTTATTAAACCTTAAATATATTTCAGTATATATCTGACACATTTAGCCCTTAATGTCGGCTTTTAAAGGTCTTTAAAAAAAGTAAAAAATCTGAAGATTCTTCTGAGGAAAACTATATTTATTACATAAACATAAAAATACAAATTAAATTTAACTAGAAAAATCTACATTTTTTGTTTTAATTCTGCTATTTGAGAGTCAATTGCAGACACTTCCAATGAAATGTCTACTTAATTTTTGTTTTTTTTATTGCAAAAATCTTAATCTGGGCTTTAGCTTTTCTTTTTTCACATAATTAATTTTTTCGCTTGGTTGGTGACCATCGCGAAATTTTTCAGATTTGGGGGTGGAAAAATGAAATTCCCTGACTTTTCCAGGTTGCGTAGCAACCCTGCATTCATTTTTTTAAACTGATTATCCAGGTCTCCAGCACTTGTCTAGAATGTATTTTAATACCTCATTTTACCCCCTTTGACAAACCTCATAGGGGGCACTCTTTGTTTATTTAAAACACACAGGCTTTTATTTTGAGATATAGGTTTTATATGCTTCATAAGTTTGACTTTCTTGTTTGGCAATGGATGGAAACCCCCATCCAGATAACTTTTTTAGAATTTTTTACTTTTATGCTTTACTGGATTTCTAATTTACATTGTTTTCTACCTTTATATGACTACATTTGGATCTTTTCAATTTTCATTTTAATTCATTTAATTATTTTATTTTAAGGGCATTACCTTAAATTAGTTTTTGTGTTTTATTCTCTTTGTTTGGCGCAGCATATCCCTAAAGGGATTTTGCACCATATAACCGAATGCAACCAACAACCAACCCCAGTTGATGTCTCTGTTGGTAATACGTTTATACATATTGGGGTAGCAAATATCTTTAAAACCCTGGATTGGTTATCAATATTTGAACATCGTACCCTTTTCATAATCAATGCTGTTATTCTACCAGCCCTATAATAGTACCACTCTTTGTTTTTAGATTGGCCTATATTGCTGGTCTGAATAAATTCAGCATGTAAGTGGCAGCTCCTTTTCAAACTTATTCCGGGAATGTGCGAAAAGCTCATGCCACTGCATATCAATGGTTTTTTCATCAAAAAAACTAATGTTTTAATGAAAGAGGAGCTACATTAGCATAGTCCTCTCTGAAAGGATCAACTATTTGTAGAATGGCAGAATTATTGCCAGTTTCAATTATTTTTTCCAAGAACTCTTGGAGCTCATTGCTCATTTCGGTTGCTGAATTGTTGTTGTTAGTTGTGGTTGGATGACTTTCTTCATCACCATCTAAACAAGTTTTTTTTTTTTGTCTTTGCAGAAAGAAAGTCTAAAATCTTTTCACAAATTGTGCATTTTTTACATGTGCAGGAAGCCACTAGTTTTTCTGGCTTGTGCATGGCTGCAGATGAAGCCAAAGGCCAGTTTCATATGCAAATAAGACAGCACTGATATGAGAGCAAGATCCGTGTCCATACATGCAAGTGCAATTTGCAGTAATTATTTCGCCGTCTTGCCTAGCGATCCACACCTTTAGTGTTTTCTGCCAGAGGTTTTGAGAGTAATTAACCTAAAATTAAAATTTTTTCATTATCATTTTTTTTCAATTACATTTATTAATTTTTGTTTGATTTGCCAGTGAAATAAGTTTGATTAATGATATTACATAGTTCTATTGGGAGGGCAATCAAAAGTTAGCGGGACTACGCCCATATTGATGATCTGGGCTGTTGAAAATTATTTTTCCCTGATTATGTCAGTGACATAATTTAAAAAGAAAGATTTTTTTTTCTTCCCAATCTGGGGGTAATTCTTCCCCTACAATTGTCAGAGTTCTCGTAGTCAAGTCATTTCTTGCCATAAATCGAAAACACCAATTGGGACCACCTTTAAAATTTGTTAGACCCATGTTAGAGGCCAAAACTCTGGCTTGAAGACGAATTTGTCAGTTGACACTCGAACTGATTCCCTTTCCTCTTTGTCCTTTGACCCACTTGGCTAAATTGCTTTACAGATTTGGCCATGCAACAACGTCACTTCTTCGTGCTCTCTTAGCTTTTGGCATTTGCTGCAGTACAGATTTTTCGGATCGCCATCTCCTAACATAGCGTTCATCTACTCCAAATTCGCGCATTGCAGGACGATTACCGACTCTCTTGGCCTGATTAACTACAGCGAGCTTGAACACAGCAGTTTAGCTTTTTAGCTTCTTGGGAGTCGTTTTCACTTAAAAAAAAATAAATTTGTAAACTAGGAACATCAGACAAAAAAGAGCAAAGTACTAATAAAATAATTCTGAGCTAAAATGAAATTTGTTTGTAGTATGCAATTAGAATCCAATCGGAGACAGGCTACGCCCGCCAATGAGCAGGACACAGCGGGATGCTAACTTCTGAAGTGCATTATACTAAGTAATGCTTAAGAATTAGCAGAGCATTGCAAATGAAATGGAAAACGTATTTTGCTGATGTAACCCTAACTTATTTAAAAGAAAAATAGAAATATATATCCTGTCAAAATTCAATTTACTCTAATTTAGAAATAAACCTAAAATAAATATTAAAGGAATAAAACAATATGTGGTGATGTTAATAAGTACTTAAAAATAAATTCATTTTCTTAAAAAGTAAAAGGATATTGTAAAATAATAGCAGACATTAACAAAAATAGAAATATCAATTACTTAGTTAAACCTCACTGTGATTGAATTCATGACAAAGCTAGAAATAAATATGCATTTAGCAAAATAGGCAATTGACGTTCAGAGCTAGTTTCACTCTCGATAAAAACGAAATGGCATTCTATTGTTTAACTTGAATATCAAACACACTATTCATGGCATTATATTGGCTAAAAGTTGTGAAAGCTGTCACTGGATTTAAGCAACAAATTGTACAGTATTCCTCATTTACATATTTCTTTATCATCAAACACCACTGATAGTCTCTCTGATAGTTCTTTTAAGAGAACATCACCATTTCTTATTGCAACTGTTAGGGGGGGGGGGGGGGGGGAGGTCATTCACTCAAAAAATTACAATCTGGAGATTTACTTGTAGAGGTTTCTTCAGCCAAACAATCAAAATTCTCTATAATTGCTCTACAATAGGCCCTTTTTCTGTTTCTCTACAGGCACATAAAAATCTGAATATAAGCTGTGGTGTAATATCAAAACCTGACCTTTTATTCTCTACCAAGGAAGAACTTACAAAATTTGAAAAACCAAAATATCACAGATGTTCGTGTATTACTATCCATCAGAATAGACAAGTGCTTCCTACGAAGGACATCATTCTGACTTTCAATAACCCTACTGTACCAACAAGAATTAAAGTTGCTTACTTGAACTGTCTTGTCCATCCTTATATTCCTAATTCTCTCCATTGCTTTAAATGCCCACGTTATGGCCACACTCGAAATATACATTGATTAAACAATATAGGGGAGAGCAGGGGTACAGTGAACCTAAGTACACAGTGGACCACCCCTTATGTCCAAAGGGATTTATGAAGGAGAAATACTGGCTGCTAAATTATCAAAAACCTTCTTATCCTGATGTTCCAAACTATTTACACCCAGAACCCCATCTATTTCTTATTTTTGTCTACTGAACCAATCTTCAAAATTTATTAGGCATGTAGGCATTCAAACTCAATCCTATTTAATAGCTGATACATCTGTCTCTTTATCATTTGATCCTGTTAAGAAAGAGTTCCATGACAATTCCTGCTATTGAAAGCCAGCTAAAAAATTTACCACGGTTGATAGTTTTGCTACACTCATCACAGCCCACTACAATAGAATATTTTGATCCTGCTAAACATAGTCGTTTTAGATTGTACTCATTATCACACCAAGTAATTCGGTTATGACTCTACCACCTAGCACTCCAAAGAGAAAAACAAGTTATGTCTCTTGTACAACTAAAGAATGTTTTACCAAAATTGGAACCTTGGCCACCATCCTCGGAACTTGTTAAAATAGGATACCAAACAGTCTTTCACAAAAACAGCAGGTCAGTCCAAAAAGGTCACCCGATCATCAGATTGAGCAAACTTCTGTTTCATCTGCATATCATTTGCAGAAACTGGTGTGTTTTATGCCTGCTACTGCAAAGACATAAGAAACAAGGATATATGGTGTAACTGCTTTGCTCTCCAAGGAGAAAGTTTACCATTTTTAAATCCACACAGATCACCCATTGATGTTCATGATACTTTATTTTGCCAAAGACCAAAGCTATAGTGTTATATTCTTCTTTCATTTTCATTGAGCGAGTAATTGGTATTGAACCATATTTGTTCCCATTTTGTAGGAGGACACATTTCAAACTCTGCTTTGTGCTGTCAACAACTAAGTGCCAATCACATGGAAAATATTCAGAAAGACCCATTTTTTCCAGGAATAATTTTGTGACATGATAGAAGAGTGTCTTCTTGGGAGAAGAAGGGTAGTGGACTCTTTTCTCCTTGTGCGGTAAAAAATAATTTTGGTTCTTTGTTCCAGTAAATTTTTTTCCTGCAATCTTGAAGCCAGCTAATTCACAAGCTTCTTTTGAGAGTTTGAGATCTCTGTTGAGATCTTAACTCATCCTGTTTGAAACATTGAGGCATTGATGACATCTCCTCGTAATCACTGCCACCTTCATAAGTATAGGCAGGGCGATCAGCGGGACAGTATTCATCCTCACAGAGCTCTGGTAGCTGGTAAAAGGACGGGATCGGCACTTCCTCTAAGTGAGAAACCAGGCATCTTGTAGAGACTAAATCAGGATAAGTCCACTTACTATGGTTGTTTCAATTAATTTTAGTAATATTTACTTGGCAGAAATAAGTAATCGAAGTGTTTTTGCGGCTCTCTTCAAACCATTGGTAAGTTGAATTTGACTTCTTCTTTTCCAGTTTTTCCACTGTCGTAAATGTTTTGTACAAGTTTTACAGACCTGATACAGTGCCCAGGTTTTATCCTGATCACCAAGTCTAACACCAAAGTATCCAAGATAAACTCTCTTTACAAAGTCAGTAACATTTTTTCTGTTCTCTTTTAATATGTATTCTCCACATATGTAGCAAAACACATCAGGATGATTTACACAACTTCTACTTGAACTCAGTTTATTTGTGTTGTTGAATAGAATTTAAATATCTACAACACAGTACGTTTTAAATTAATTTTATAAGAATACTATCTTATACACAAATATCACGGAAAGTCAACGATGTCTACCTTCCAGGGACAGAACTTGCTAACTAAACCATATCTTTTGGCGGCGTAAAATCATAAGTATGTGCAGAACCTCAGTTTTGCTTGCACATCTGTTTTTTCAAAATCTACTGAAATTTCAGCGACTCTCAAATCGCTTTGAGTGTCGTGGCAGTCCATATGTCAGTAGGCCAGTTTAAGCGCTGAAGGTCACTTCAGATCTAAAAAATCTTTAATTCTCTTTGTATATAAAAAGATTATAAGTTGATAGATTAAAAAATAATTTCATATTTAGATTCAGAGTCCTGAAAATATCTAAAATCTAGTTGTAAAATTATAGGCACGAAATTCTTTTTTTTTTTTTTTTTTGGCCGGCCTGTGGTCTAATAGCTGTATCAGCAATTTCCGCACATTCTAACAGAAAATTTTCTAGTTCTAATTTCAAAACAATACACTTTGATGAAGTAATGTAAAAATCTTTGACATCCTCTGTATTCATTTTTTCTTTCGATATTAAAGGCCTAAGCTTCATGGCCTATCACTATGGTATCCACAGGGGTGATTGTGTTCAGGTAATATACCTGAATTCAGGTATTTATTTCATTTTCCATACTGGAATTCCAGTTTTTCTGATAGTTAAATTAATAAAATAAGACTGAAATATCAATTTCATATGATTTCTAAACGTAATTAAAGGTAAAATTTTTCATAATGAAATGATTTGGACCTATCTGTAATAAATTACATGTTCTCTCTCAATACGAAATCTTTTTCTTGCTAAATTTTCAGGTACTTTTTCATGAACTCGCAGTCACCCTGGTATCCATATCTCTGTGGTTCTGTTCAATGTCTACTTACAAGTTACCATTGACAGTGTAAATAGCATTAGATTTTAGAAGTCTTGGATAATTTCAGACAAAAGATCAAGCAATATTCTCTAAGCTTATTGATTAGTGGAACACTTGACATTAAACATTCATATGTTCAAGTAAAAATGGGTAAAATGTTTTCTAACAACAAGCAATAAAATTTTAATTTGATATCGTGAAGGGATTGTAAACTCTCTCCAAAGGTTTTGAGGCCCATTCTTCTTTTTTTTGGTCTCCCGCTTCTTACTACATTCTCCTGACGGTGAGGATTCAGTTAGTTACATTTCAGACTACTCTTCTGTTTCATACTGTCAGAAGAATCAGCACATTTCAAATTTTCGAAGTTTTGGACTGTTTTTTCTCAACATTTTCCAGTTTTCATGATGGATCTTTTTCACATTAAAAAAATTCTGCTAGTGACTGCCATTGATCCAGAAGTCTCTTAATACACTTTTCTATTGACAACTAGCGAGTCCCTGCATGCTTGATAATTTTTCTTGATTCTACACCACATTCGAACCTTCAGTAATACAAGTCTGCAAAGATAATATTTTGGAGCCAACAATTTTTACCTAGTGTATGTGATCTAATTTACAGTTTAGTGCTATTTCTTTATCATCAAACAAGGTATCATCATTTAAGTCAGCAAATGATGGGGCAACAGCTTCTGCCAACTTTTCATTGTATTCACCGTTTTCAGAACCATCTAAACCATATAAGATTCCACTGCGCTTGAATGATTTTATTACTATATCTTCAGAAATTTGATTCTATGCAAAGGACACCCAGTTTAGGAGTTACGTTTCAGACTACTCTTCTGTTTCATACTGTCAAAAGAATTAGCACATTTCAAATTTTTCGAAGTTTTAAACTGATTTTTCTCAACATTTTCCAGTTTTCATGATGGATCTTTTTCACATTTAAAAAATAATGATAGTGACTGCCACTGATCCAGAAGTCTCTTAATACACTTTTCTATTGGCAACTAGCGAGTCCCTGCATGCTTGATAATTTTTCTTGATTCCACACCACATAATGACTGGAATTGTTTCAACGTTTGTTATCATTTAGTACTTTTATTAAGATAAAAGTATACATCAATTAATAGTTCATCTATAGAACAGGGTAGTTTAGCAGCAGTATTTTGAGCAGCTATATGTATAAGATGATAATAGTAGCCCATAATGAATGCATCTGTTTTTTTTTCTTGTATAGGGGAGATGGGGGCACATGTGAACAGTTCGCATAAATATATCTTTTTCTCATAATTGGATTAATTCTTATAAATAAAAACTAGTCAGTATAGTAAACAGAACTTTCTTTTACAAATGGAAATTTTTTTTTAATCACCTGTATAGTTTTTCTTACATTTTTTAACAGTTTTATAAATTCAAAAAATTGTTCACATGTGCCCCTTCAGCGGGGTAGTTGTGAACACTCGTGGGGCACATGTGAACACAAGGAAAAAATATCTTTTGACATGCTTTTTCTCCTGTTATTAATTTGTTATCATAACCATTATTTATATTATCAATTAAATTCACCATAAATAAAATAAAAAATATTTTTTTTCTAGTTTCTGAGTGACATGTTTAAACAAAAGATTTTAAAATGAAACTAAATATATATAAAGCTGTTCTGACACCATACACAAGAATTATATTAGTTATCAATTTGAAAATTTTACATTTTAAGAATGTTACTGATATCCATCCCAGTTCAAATTATCCTATTCATAGCTGTTGTTTGAGAGATGGAAGTAAGCCATCACAGCAAGTTTGAGACAAATGAAAAGAAAAAAAATACAAAGTTGTTTGTCATAATATTCTTTGTATTAACAATGCATAAAAAATATTGTTTTAAACCGTTTACTAAAATAGTACATAACACTTATTGCATTTTAGGAAACATTGAATTTATTTAAATTATAATTGAACTCAAATGAGCTTCTTGCTCTTTGTGTACTTCCTGACAAATGTAGAAGTGGAAGTTTCAATACAATATCACTTTTTTGTATGACAGAAATGTCTACTATTTCAGGGAAATTATATGAATTGGATCTGAGATTCTTTCTCGGGAATTTAACATACATTTTATCATTATCAATTCTTTCTATTCGCACAACAGAGAAAGATTTTGATTTTTGTGAACTGTTCATATCTGCCCCAACTAGTCTGTTCACAAGTGCCCCGCATGGCTGGTAGAGTTAAATTGATAAATAATTAACATTTATCAGTTTTAGGGAACAAAACAACTTTATCCAAAATATTCAATAGTAGTCATAGTATATGTTAAAACATTAAAATTCGAATAACTAATTAAATAAATAAACTTTATCACTTACCAAAGTTGAAACCGACATTTTACATTTGACATATACAAACAGTGTTTTGGCTACTGAAGACAAACAAAATGTCAAAAAGCTTCAAAAAATTTTTACCATATGTCTACAGGTGCTGCCATCTTTGGTAATTTTTTTCAAATAAAAAAACTTATAATAACTATTGAAAAACTGCGATGTTCACATGTGCCCCCTGTTCACATGTGCCCCCATCTCCCCTACAGGATGTCCCTAAACTCATGGTACATGCACTGCTAAAAATATTGTAAAAAATTGTCTGTTTTTAAAGGCTATCTATTTTCTGACCAATGAGAACGCTCCACAAGTGTTCATGTAGTGTCAGAAAATAGTCTTTAAAAACAGAGGTAATTCTTCACAATATTTTTAACAGTGTGGAATAAGAACGTCTGCACTCTTTTGTGAGCTTAACTATTTATTCCTTATTGTAATTACAAGAAATATCTAATTTCATGTTCAAAAGCTGTGACATAACATTCAATTCTGATAGTTTGTTCGCTACTAACTTAGACAAGTTTTCCTTATTTAATGGAACAAAACCTCTTCCAAATAATCAATAACTTTGTTGTTAAGACTTTTAAACATGATTTAGTTATTATTTCAGACCTCTATTTGTCTTCTTTTTCCTGACTATTTTTTTTTTTTCGAACTATAACAATTGGTACAAAGTAAGCATAAAGCTGAAAGTTGCATGTTTTGAATTTACTAGGTATTTTAATTTTTCAAATTAAATTCATTTTTAATAAACTTATAATAGTTGTTATAAAATAAATAGTTGTAAAATCTATATTTTGATGTCAGATATTACATAAAAAATGTTGTAAAAAAAGTAAAAAAATGCTAATTGTCTGTTAAGCCCAGCAGTACAACTATATTACTTGATACGTTATTTTTTGTTCTAAAATATCTAATTTACATTATTTTATAATAAAAAATGCTGAAAGTTAATCCTGAATAAGTGTTTTATGCTATAAAATGGATAAGTAAGCTGTAAACAAGTTCTTATTTACTTTAAAGCTAAAGTTTTTCTCGTGATTATACTAAGTCATATCTTCCAAAATTATAAAATCACTACCAAGTTTAATATTATATCAACAAATACTTTTTTATTCATAAAAAAATGATAACTGATACCTGTAACACACTAATTTGGCAAAACAATTGCAAAAAATTATTTGTATTTTTGAAACCTACCTATTCTATCCCATTACTTATTTATCCCTTCCCTGACCATATACATGTGACCCTATAAAGCATCTTTTCATTAAATCAATGCATACAACATGTAGAAGTTGCAATATATAAATTTCAAATAGACAATAAAATAAATTGTCCTTTTTTATGTGCTATAGTTGAGCAAACCTTGCAATTATTTCTGTCTTCTATAAAAATAATAAGAAAAATAATGCTACTTTTGGTTAGGATTAAAAAATATATAACCAAATAATAAATAATCAAACAGAAATACATTTTTATTAATCTACTCCTTAACTTACAAGGTGCTTAATTTTTTTAATTAGAATTGCGCGTAGATGTGTTTCTGATAATTCGATAGCTAATCTTGCTTCCATAATTTTTTGCTCTTCTTTACAGATAATTTCCTTATAGTTGATGATAGATTTCGTTATGTGATTGAACACAATTAGACAAGCACAAATCACTATACAATCCATGGTCGGAATGCAAGTCGTAAAAAACTAGATCGTAAAACATACTGTGGCACAAAATGAGGAGAAAGAAGATACAATGATGGAATGAAAGGGAACTGATAATATGATAAACATTTTATTCAACAAAATGAAAGTAAACAACACGTATGTCTCCTATCACAGCAACTGCTCAAAATTGCATCCACGAACAGTAACGCAGGCTTAACACTGTCATTGGAGTGATCGCCGTACATTGGCGAAAACACCAGGCATCTCTCGTATGGTGTCATCAGCTGTGGATATCCGGGCAACAAGGTCTTGCACAGAATCTATGGGACCATCACCGTAGATTTAGACTTCATGTGACCCCAGAAGAGAAAGTCCAGATATGACTAATCGGGTAAGTGGGCAGGCCAGTTGATTGGTACAACCTTTGGGCTTCCCTTGCATTGCCGTCTGCCGCTCCGTACATTTAATGCATCTCGGCCTTCTCCTGATTTGAGTACACATCAATCTCATTGATGATCCACAGAACGAATGAAGACAGCTGCGGTGTACAGCCTTTTTATTGCAGTCGCTAGGAGGCGCCCTCTAGTGCTTAACGACGTGCATCCCGACCATGCATTGTATGGTGATTTTGTACTTGTCTAGTTGTGTTCTATTACCCCTTAATGTATGTACTATGAGTTTTGGGACAAAATGTATATTTGATACACCTTTGTGCTTTCCTGTCATCACTGATGCATCATCACACCCAAATGCGACACAGTTTTTCCATGATATCGATCGCTTTTCAAGTTTTGATCAACTAATAAAAATGTCTTACTACCTGTTGATGTCGCTATACACTATAAAGTTGAAAGTACTTCTCCTATACTTCCATCAGAGTATCTATCGTATTAGGATAGGAAACAGTTTCAGATCCTGCATCATTGCTGCCATCAGTTGATAATGAAAAGGGAGAATCTTTAAGACAAACGATAGTGATTTTGATGAAGCAGCAGCCATCAATGAAATCATTTGAGTTGTCTTAGTCCTTCCTGCACTATAGTTGAATGCAATTTTGGAAGGGTTTCTGCTTTTGTAACACTTGAAGGATCTTGATTTGAGCCAATACTTTTTTTTTTTTTTTAATGTATGGGGCTATTTACATACCTCCCGACAATCATCTGATCCACTTTGTGCAATATTAAATTCAGAGTTGCATACTGTACAGAGCTCTCTGCATCACTACCTTTTTAAGCATGGTCATTTCTGGGAATATATCAGTAGAAATTTATTTCGAATGACTTTTCGCTGATCTTTCTTGTTATCTGTAACACCAGGATCCATCACAATAACAACAAAAAAACGCTAACTTGAAAAAAACTCACAAATTATGAAATTTGAATTATAAATTGAAATATAAATAATTCAAATTTATTTTGAGAATGGAAAATAATGCTGAAGGATTCATTTAGCAACTGTGTGCATCTAGATAAGACATGATGCAATTTACACATTTTACGCCATTGAAAAATCCAAAGAGTTAATACTCGTAATGCAGTCTGCTCTTTGAAATATCGTCCCCCAGGGGGATACCTTCTTTAGGTATTCACGGGCTTCGCAACCCCGGGCACCTGAGCGATCTTTCTCTTTTCCTTTTCCTCTTATTTCTCTTGTCTTTCTTTTCTCTTTGGTTCACTCTTGTTGTGGTTTCCTTTTCGAAGGTGAGGGCAATTCTGCATGAGTCAATATCATCCTGTATATCGACTCATAGGGAATTGTAAACCACCCGCGTGTTTGCCGTGCGCGGCAACCTGTGTCCCTGGAAAGGGGGATCCTGGCAGTTGAGGGACACCAACACACTGCTTTGGCCTCTGCTTCAGGTAGTAGTCCAGTCAAATTAGGAAAGTTTGCGGAAATAAATGCTACAGAGATAAAAATTGGTACAGCTGTTCATTGATACCTACTAATCAATAGATAAAAAGTCCTGATGGATAGGAAGTGAGCGGGGGGAGGGAGGGGCAATAATAAATTTTGCCCCCCACTTTTTTTTGTTTTTTTTTAATATCTCAGAAACTGTGGCTTTTCATGAAAAAAGTGCTCTGGCATAAATTAAAGAGCATAAATTCTCTACAAATGACACGTATACAAAGTGGAACCTCGGTTATCCGTCATTCACAGGACCAGAACCCCGACGGATTTTGTCCAGTCAAATTAGGAATGTTTGCCATAATAAATGCTACTTTGATAAAATTTGGTACAGTTGTTCATTGATAGTTACTAATCCCTAGAAAAAAGTCCTGATGGATGGGAAGTGAGCGGGGGGGGGGGCAAAAATATGTCCCCTCCCCGCATTTTTTTAGTTTTTTGAAAAATCTCAGAAACTGTGGGTTTTCATGAAAAAAATTGCTCTGGCATAAATCATAAATTCTCTACAAATGACAGGTATACAAAGTGGAACCTCGGTTATCTGTCATTGACAAGACCGGAACCTTGACGGATTTTTCCCAAAAAAAATCACTTTCTTTTCAAATTTATATAATTTGCATTCCAATTTATTAAATATTGTCACAAAAAACAAATAAAATAAAACAGAAAACACTCCAATACTGCACTACTGCATGCGATAATGGCAGGCAATTAGTTAATGAAAGATAAATATTCACTATTAATCAAGTGTTTATTAATGTGGAACATTATAACTGCGAGTATAATATATAGAGAAAACTAAAAGTAGGTACATACTAATTTATAATTAAGTATATATTATGTAATTATGAAATAGATAAGTCTTTACAAGGAGTTTTTATCATTCTGGCTTGTTTTTTCCTTCGATATCATCATCAGAGGAAGTGCATGGGTCGTTAGGATCCGGTTCTTCCTTGTTGTGTTCATCACCCCTTTATGCTGAAGACAAATATTTATCAATAAGAAAATGTTTAGGTCATGCGAAACTTCGTTAGAGCGACAAAACATAACATAGAGTAATGAAAACTACTAATTTATCACTAAGCAGATAGTACTTACTAGGCCGTAATGTTCTTTTTTTTTTCTTTGACACATCATCATCAGCTGAATTGGATGGTGCATTAGAAGGTGTTCTCAACAGGATTGAATGAATAATCACCTCCTCATGTTTTTCCTCATGATGTTGATCTACATATTTGTGTGTAGCATTCAGACAGTCACCATGAGAGATGTTGCAGATGATTGTGCAATCAATAGCTGCTTTCCTGCATCCACACTTAGCTCCACAGGCAGCGGTGCATTTGCAGAAGATGATATTTAAGACAATCTCAGGTGCGATCGAATCCTTGGTTGTTATGGCAATAATACGATTCTGTCTTCGTTCCGAACCCCAGAGTTTGGCTTGTTGTTCCTGGCCAAGCCACACTTGTACCCGGTGGTACACTCGGAAAGAATGCTGTCTGGCCGTTCCTTCTGTTGTGGGGAGGGATCAAATGTCAGGTTTAACATTTGATACAGATTTTGCGAAGGAGTGGTACCAGAAAGTATTAAGAAAGGTATCTGTGGAGGGTGATCCATATAATCTCAAAAAAAGTTGGTTTCCTGCTTCTGCAATAGCATCATGGTCGGATTCCCTGTTATTGAACACATTAGCAATTTTGTGTATGTCTTCACATTGCTGAAACAGTTTGAAAAATTTGATTTTTCCTTTTTTGTACGCTGCAGACGTCGTATCACATCCAGTGAATGCATGAAGGGCTAGAATGACGTCTTTCAGTCTCGTTTCTTTAACTAACTGTTGTGAGGAAAAAATCTTTCTTTCAATTTTACCACGGCTCGGCTTAACGAAAAAAATTTCTCGTTCGGGTGGAGTTAGGGCGATTAGGAGGACAAGAAGATCAACATCCTCACCAACAATTGCCACTCTGTCACTGGAAGAAAATTTTTCAATGGCTGTTGTTACGATTAGGGTATCTGCATCGCCAGTACTCTGCCGACAAGATATTCCATTGTCCTTCAATTTCGATGAAAGCATATCAATTAATCTTGGTTTGTTCTTTTCATTTGAAATGAAGTTTTCTTGTTTAACGGTAATCTCTGTGTTTTTGTTGAAATTAATATCCACGGACTTCTTCAATGCACATCTTCGGTTTTGTTTTCCTGATTTCGTGCTATTGGCACTGTCGGAGTAGACATCAAAATCCACTGTGCAGCTTTTTCCTTTATAATGTGTGAAGATATATTTAGTGTAGGCTTCACAAATTGAATAAAAAGTGGAACCTCTTGATCATGGAACTTTAAGAAGGAGGAAACCACCATCCATAACAGTGTTTTGAAAATCAATAGTCTCTTGCAATGGTTTGAAGAAATCGTAGAGGACTGCATTCTTCGTCTTACGTGCCTCCTTCCTCAAAAAGGGCTCGCAGGAAAGGAGCCAACTCAAATTTTAAATATTTTTTCAAATCTTCATCAGGTTGTTTACCTATGGAGATCCGTTGAAAGATTACCAAAGGGTTGACTGGAACTATATCATCATGAATTTTAATAGAACAGTTCATGATGGCCAGAGGGAGGGCCTGGTCCTTACGTGACAACTTTACACCGGAAAAACTTTTCTCAACCACTTTCGCCATTGCCTGTTTTCCAATGTTTATAGCGTCAGAGCAGTTAATAGTTGCATCCCTACCACCCCATTAGATATAGACGTGATGTCTGCTGTCATTGGGAATGGTGGATGATTTTCAAACCACAAAGAGAGTTTCTCAACATCTGCGACATCTCTAGCTTGGGTGTATTTTCGAAAATCTACGTGTTGCTCACTACCGGCAAACAAAACACCACTAAATTCTTCGAGAGATACGCAAATTCCAGGAGTTGCAGTAACTCCCAACACAAATTTGCTCAAAATTCTGTCTGTTATGCCCCTGCCTCTCGTCGGGCCACCTGTGCTTTTCATACTGCGCATTAATGTTTGCTCAATACACATGTCTGACCAAACACCAGTCCAAAACGAATCTGTCCTCCTTATTGTAAAGTAGCCATCGTCTGTAAAGGTTTTGAACTCTTCTTCTGTCATCATACTCGGTAGTTTCATGAAATGACATGATTTGCATAAGAGAAATGGTCAGAGGCGTGGAAAAACGGCATCATTTGCTGAACACACTTGAAATGGCCATTCCAATTGCCTGATCGTTCAGCTGAGATGTATTCTTTCATCAACGTGACCATGTTGAAGTATTGTATCCAAAGGGCTGCAGTACGTCCATTTCCCTTGAACTCCATCAGATTGTTACCCAGTTTAATAGCAACAGCTTGTAGATTAGTGTTTTGATTTATTGAGTCTAGCAAAGGAGGATCAAATGCAAATACTCCCATGACTTCAATGATAGCTTGAAGCTCTTCATCACTACCCTCAACTTCCTGCAATACTATTTTCACTAAAGCTATTTGGACTAACAAATGAGCTCGGACTGCTCTAGAGTACGCATGTCCCTGCAACATCTTCTCAACTGAAAGTGGAGCGTATATTATCTCCAACAGCTCTTTTAAACCACTTACGTTCATGATGAAACCGATAAATTCTAAATATGACATCAGAAGGTGAAAGCCACCAGGTCTCACGACACATTTTGACAATATGTAATCTGTTGGAGATGCTGCAACTATTTCTCTATATTTTAGATAGAGTGGCTAGTCAAACGTTATGAACAACAGCCTCTGATCAATTCTGACACATACATCTGCTGCATACTGTAAAGATGTATAAACAGTGTCATAATTAGATGGTGGTGCATTGATGAAAGGAAGCGGAATTACTTTTGTCTTTTCATAATTTTCATGCTTTGTTATTGATTGCATAAACCTTTCCATTCAGGGACTCCAGGAAGATTCATCCACTTTACATACATCCACAAAGTGTCACAGATGTTGGGCAAGGACTCAGAAGTTAAGTTGTTTTCTGGTTTCTTTTTTAGTAACAATATTTAACAAATTTCGCTAGACATTGAGTAAATAAATTTGAAAAGAAAATGATTTTTTTGAAGAAAATCCGTCAAGGCTCCGGTCCCGTGACTAACCGGATAACCGAAGTTCCACTGAGTATACATGCTATTTGCAGAGAATTTTATGCTCTTTTATTTATGCTGGAGTAATTTTTTTTTTTAAAGAAAACCCACAGTTTCTGAGATATTTTCAAAAAACTGAAAAAAAAGGGGAGGATTTATTTTTGCCCCTGCCTCCCCCGCTCACTTCCTATTCATCAGAACTTTTTATCTAGTCATTAGTAGGTATTAATGAGCAACTGTACCAAATTTTATCTCTCTAGCATTTATTATGGCAAACTGCCCCAAACCGGTCTTATTTGATTGGACAAAAGGCTCCGTTCCCGTGACTGACGAATAACCGAGGTTCCACTGAGTATACATATTATTTGTAGAGAATTGTATGCTCTTTAATTTGTACTGGAGTCATTTTTTAAATAAAACCCATAGTTTCTGAGATATTTTCAAAAAACTAAAAAAAAGAGGGGGAGGGGATTTATTTTTGCCCCTCCCTCCCCCGGCTCACTTCCTATCCATCAGGACTTTTTACCTAGTCATTAGTATGTATCAATGAGCAACTGTACCAATTTTTATCTCTGTAGCATTTATTGTAGCAAACTGCCCCAAAACAGGCTCATTTGATTGGACTATAGACGGGAGGTGCATATTGGTCCCGTATGCATCAATCGGCTGGTCAGCTGACTTGTCACTGGATGGGGATCAAGTGAGCGAGTACTTACTAGCCATCTCGTTAAGGGTGGAGACTGGCATAGGAGTGTCTTGTGACCGTATGGGCCCTGGTTAGCACTGGTGCACGAATGTGCATCCCCTTGTTGGGCTCGGTAGTGGGTGGTGCGGCCGGGGTGTGAACTATTTTTTTTTCAAATATGGATGAAAATACTAATGTTCCTTCTACTTCTCTCCCATGTGGAGAGCAACAAAGTGTACAGTCTTTATTTACTCGTTTTTTTGTTATTAAACGCACTGATAGTCTCTCTGATAGTTCTTTCAGAAAAACTTCACCATTTCTTATAGCAAAAACTTTTCAGTCTCTCTTGGGGGTCATTGTCTAAAAAACTTACAATCTGGTGATTTACTGGTTGAGGTTTCTTCAGCCAGGCAGTCTGAACTTTTGTCAAATTCCAATGATATGGGTACTTTTTCTGTTTCTGTTAAAGCACATCAAACTCTGAATACTTGCCGTGGTGTAATATCTGAACCAGATCTTTTATTTTCCACTAAAGAAGAACTTCTATCTAATTTAAGCGATCAAAACATAATAGATGTTCGTCGTATCACTATCCGTCGAAATGGGCAAATTCTTCCTATAAAACACATTATTCTCACCTTCAACAGCCATATTTACCTACTAGAATCAAAGCTGGCTATCTAAACTGTCCAGTCAGACCTTATATACCTAATCCTCTCCGCTGTTTCAAATGCCAACGTTATGGCCGTACTAATACAACCTGTCGTAGCAATGTTACCTGTGCACGCTGTGGTGAGGTCGGGCATGATGGTAAAACTTGTGAAAAACCTGAACGCTGTGCAAACTGCAAGGGTGATCCCACATCATATTCTCGCTCTTGTCCTAATTGGATCCGTGAAAAGGAAATTCTTGCTGCTAAAATAACCCAAAATCTCTCCTACCCTGAAGCTCGTAAACGTGTTGAAATCAGGACCCCATCTGTTGGGGCATCATACTCCAGTATACTCAAACAACAACCAAAATCCGTAAGGCACATCAGTACCCAGACCGACTGCTCTTTTCCACCAAATAATACATCTATGACACATTCAACCAATACTTCACCTAAAAAAACCTGGGACGTCTCTCTTGGTAGTAAATGCTATGGTACCCCATTATTGGAACGTTGGCTACCATCCTCAGAACCAGTTACAATAGAATATCAACTTACTCAGTCACAGAAATCTCCAGTTGGATCCAAAAAGTCATCTAATCATCAGACTGAAACTAAGGCTGCTTCATCTCCAGTTCTATCATTACAGAAACCTAATTCTCCCCGAACATCATCAGTTAAATCAAAAATATCAACCGAACACAAGACAAAAAAAACGCCAGCTACAGATAAAAGCAAATTAGTGAAACCTATTGTTTGTCCAACTCCGAAAGCAAATGAAAAAACTTTCGCGCAAAAAGAAAGAAAGAAACCTCCAACTCAAATCTCTTCACAGTGGAAAACTGTGAAGAGAAAAGGCAATAAATCATGTCTTAGCCCAGAAATCAGTAATATAAAAGATCACAAACAGCTCCTCAACTATGCAGTAGAGGCATTGGATTCTTGTAGCTATGACTCTGATAATGACGACAATAATACTGTTTTCGAAGTTATTAATCCTTCATGACTTTATATCAATTTTAAATTTTGAATTCTAACTTTGTTTTTAAAGCAGTATTATATAACATGAATTAATTTTGTTTTTGACTAATTATAATTTTCATAACTTTAGAGACTTTAGAATTTAGAATTTTTTAATTTAAATATTCTAGTGTTTTAACTATTTTTTGTCTTTTAAAACCTTGTGTATTGTCGCTTTCATTGTGCATTATTTTTAAATACTTGTATCATCACATTGCTTTCATCATTTTGTTTTGTTTTTTCACTTTTATATCTCTGACAATCTTTTAATGTAACTTTTAATTTTTAACTTTTTTTTACTCCTTAACTTTTTCTTGGCGCAGCATGTCCCTATGAGGACTTTGTGCCATAAAACTCTAATCAACCATCCAACCAACTTTGAAATATCATTTCAAATTAACATTTCTGCTTCTTTTATCTCAATATATATATATTTTTTTCATTTATATTTGAAGAGAACAGCCATGTATAAATAAATAAGACATAATAAAATCTAGAGATTTTACGCAACTTTAAACCCAATTTATAATACAATTTTTATTTTACAGTTTCATATCAAATATTTTAATTTCCTTCGGAAATAGGAAAAAAAGAAGTTATTTATAAATATATAAGACATGACATAAGCGACATATATTAAAAAATCAAATAAAAATGAGTGCTAAGTCGCCTAAGTTATTTTCTTGATTTTGTATTATATACATTGTGATTAACATTTATCAATTTCATTATACTATAACCAGGCATAATTTCCATAATTAAAGAGATAATAAGAATATATAAGAAATGGGTGATTGAACTATTTGTAGCAATGGAATGATGCAACGTATGTTTTTTTCCTGTTTTATTCCTTTCTTTTCCTCATTTTATGATTTTCAATTGCTTCCAGTATATTACATTTTGGATCTCTTATTGGCATAGTTCTTGCAAATCTTGGGTCTAATATTTCCATAAAAGGCAATAAAAATCTTTCTATTTGCTTTCCATTTCTGTTGCCAAAAATTCATCATCTTTTTCGATTCTTTCAATTTTTATGGCTTCAGGAGCCCATAGTGCAAAAAGGCAATATATATATTTTTTTTAATGTGAAGTTGCCCTTGAACTTGGAAATAGTATGCATGTTTCTTATTGATTTCGAATATAGTTTATATATTTCTGTTTTCCAAAATGGCCCCCTGGGGGATACCTTCTTTAGGTATTCACGGGCTTCGCAACCCCGGGTTCCTGAGCGATCTTTCTTTTTTCCTTTTCCTCTTATTTCTCTTCTCTTTCTTTCCTCTATGTTTCACTCTCGTTGTGGTTTCCTCTTCGGAGGTGAGGGCAATTCTGTATGGGCCGATATCATCCTGTATATCGACTCATGGAGAATTGTAAACCACCCACGTGTTTGCCGTGCATGGCGACCCGTGTCCCTGGAAAGGGGGATCCTGGCAGTTGAGGGAAACCAACACACTGCTTTGGCCTCTGCTTCAGGTAGACGGGAGGTGCATATTGGTCCCGTATGCATCAATCGGCTGGTCAGCTGACTTCTGTCACTGGCTAAGGATCAAGTGATCGGACACTTACTAGCCATCTTGTTTAGGGTGGAGACTGGCATTGGAGTGTTTTGTGACCGTATAGGCCCTGGTTAGCACTGGTGCACGAATGTGCATCCCCTTGTTGGGCTCGGTAGTGGGTGGTGCGGCCGGGGTCTGAATACTTATTTTTTTTTCAAATATGGATGCAAATAATTCACTTACTTCCATTTCTCTCCCACGTGGAGAGCAACAAATTGCACAGAATTCCACATACACTCGTTTCTTTGTCATTAAACGTACTGATAGTCTCTCTGATAGCTCTTTCAAAAAAACTTCACCATTTTTCATTGCAAAAACATTCCAGTCTGTCTTGGGGATGGTCATTCTCTCAAAAAATTACAATCTGGGGAATTGCTTGTTGAGGTTTCTTCAGTCAAACAATCCCATCTTCTCTCAAATTGCTCTACAATAGGCTCTTTCTCAGTTTCTACTCAAGTACATAAAACTCTAAATACAAGCCGTGGTGTAATATCCGAGCCAGATCTTTTATTCTCTACTAAAGACTAACTTTTACAAAATTTAAAAGACCAAGATATCATAGATGTACGTCGTATAACTATCCGTCAGAATGGGCAGGTGCTTCCTACGAAGCACATCATTCTGACTTTTAATAGCCCTAATTTACCATAAAGAATTAAAGCTGCTTACTTGAACTGTCCTGTCCGTCCTTATATCCCAAATCCTCTCCGTTGCTTTAAATGCCAGCGTTATGGTCACACCACAACTACCTGTCGTGGTACCGTTACCTGTGCACGCTGCGCAGAAGTTGGCCACGACGGTAATTCATGTCAAAACTCTGAACGCTGCATAAACTGCAAGGGTGATCATACAGCATATTCCCGCTCCTGTCCAAACTGGATACATGAGAAGGAAATCCTTGCTGTTAAAGTAACTCAAAATCTCTCCTACCCTGAAGCCCGCAAAGTTGTTGAATCCAGGACTCCGTCAGTCGGAGTTTCCTACTCTAGTGTACTCAAGCAACAACAAAATTCTGTTAGGCACATAAGCACCCAGACCGACACCTCCTTTCCACTAAGTAACTCAGCTAATTTCAATAAATTGATTTATCTTTTGTGTCACGCTATTCAAAATTGTGAGTAAGATTTATGTAAATGGTTTAATTGCGTCAAACTATCCTTTTTCATACATTTCACGTAGTTTGGACACAATGACGCAAAGAAACCATTTACATAAATCTTACTCACAATTTTGAATAGCGTGACACAAAAGATAAATCAATTTATTGAAATAAATACATTTCAATGCATAGTATAGATTCAATGAAAGTGATATATTTAACAGTGAATTGGAAAATTAAAAGTATTGTGTAGATGTAAAAAAAATATTTTAACCAAGTCAAAAATAATTTAAATTGAATTTTAAAAAACAAACCTTTTAAAGTCGCATCAAGGCGTCACTTAAATTTTATATCATATCTTTTAAAACACATATTTTGAATTTATGAGAGATGTAAATGATAAAGCAACAGCGAATAAAATTTTATGCAGCTTTTCATGTTGAACATAACTTTTGCACATGTGATTATAAATAAAACAAAAATAAAATGGTGAAATAAATACAAATATATTTTTTAAGAAATAGCATAACGTCACTCAAAATTTGATATCAGTATTTTTAAGTTCCATATTTAAAATTCTTAGAGCATAAGATAAAGTGCTGCGTCAGAAACTTTTAACCCGTCAAGGGTTTTTGCATTGATATCATTACTTTTTTGAGGTTAGTGATAAAATGATTAAAAAAAAAGATACTTATGGAATTTAATGCAGATTTAATTTTTACTATTTTATTACAATTTTCCTTATAGCAGTTTGTACATAAAAACAACTGGGTAAGTATAATCGCAGATCGCACAGAGGGTTTCATTTGATATTCCTTTAAAAACACTTTATCCTTAAATTAATAAATCCAAAATGTTAATTTATAATTATTAAATCCTTACATAGATGTAGCACCAATAGTTCCAATTTTAATGGGGCAGGGAACGCACTCTTTTAAACAAACCACCTTCCAATTGAAGTCATCAAAAACCAAGTTGTTTAAGCCAGAGCCCGTTGTGTTGTTTGACAAACAGCAGTCTCATGTCCCCTCCTTCTCCCCTTTTTTCAAAATTTTTCAGACCAGTACCTAAGAATGGAACCGAAATAATTTTTTCTCTTCAGAAATTACGATAAAAAAATAGTATGCAGTACTCATAAATTTACTTTAATGCTATATAGGGTGATTATTAAATTAATTATAACGTTTGGAATCTGTTGCATTGATGTCCGAAAGGTAGTTTCTGAGTTATGGAAGCTGGACCCATAAGGCGCCATAGAGGGGCAAAGCCCGCTGGTGTCTATCATAATTATATCTGCCATGTAGACTAATTGCGATATTTAATCAAAATAGCCCCCCCCCCCCTCCTCATCCCCAGAAATATAACAAATACAAAATGTGTCTTTATAAACCTATCGTCAAATAGGTTTTTATTTCTTTTTCCCTAAAAAAACATGATTTTTATATCCGTAACGTAAATAGCGGACGAAGCCCGCTAGTTCCTATCATAATATATATTTTTAATAATTTTATATAGTCTATAATAAAAATAAGACTTAAAATAGTCTAGTTCCATGAGTACTTGTAGTGTCAGTTACATGCTACGATTTTTGGATACCAGTATTTTAGAGCGGGAAAATGTGACTTATTTTATCGTAGATATCTCATTAATTGAATAAGGTGAAGCAAACTTTTTGAAAAAAAGGTGGCCAACAAGCATGGCAGTTATCAGCTATGTGACTTTGTGCTAAAGTCCATTAATTTGATCTGCTTTAAAAAGATTACGGAAGATTGAATTATAGTAGAACCTGGATTAACCGAGCTTCGATTAATCGAGGTTTCTGTTAACCGAGCCGATAACAAAGTCTGTTTTTTTTTTCCTTTTGAATGAGCCTTAAAAATAACCACACTCTTTAGCTCACTGTCCATGCTATACAGGCCCTTCTGCCCCCAAAAGCACTCAACTCCAAAGAAACACTGGACCCTGAGAAGTCAATAGCGAACAATGCTTAGTTTCCAGTGGCTGTGTGAACTTTCGTAAATTTTTCAATTTGCATTTTAAAATTTACTACTGGTAATTGATTTTCTTTTCAAATTTGTTAAGCTGTGAAACAGAACTTTACATATATTTACTTTTATTATTTAAAAAACATTCTATATATTTTTTTTAAAGAGATGTTAAATTCGCAAGCACGGCGAGTTTTTACACACAGTTTCTATTAACCGAGATTTCCTATTCCGATTTACTAACAGTCCCAATTAGCTCGGATAATCGAGGCTGCTCTGTATAATTAAAAAATCAATGACGATCTTACTGTAAACGGGTTTCTCTTTTACTGAGGGATTTCAAAACCGAATCAGCTGATGTTAGTTGCTGTTTCCCTGCTTGATTAAATAAGATTAGTTAAACATTTGAAAATTACCAAATATAAAAGGAACTAAGTCAACAGAGTCTTTGCTTTATTGTATTTTTTAACAACGCTATAAGAAAATGATTTTAAATAAGATTTTAAATGTAACGTTTTAAATCTGACATAATTTTCACCAAACTTTCCTTTCTCTTTGTAACATTCAACTGAAAATATTTTTATTATTAGAAAGACAATATTATTATTTGCGCTACCAGAAAATTAGCAACTATAGTTAAAAATATCATCTCGAAATTTGAAATAAATCTCTCATATAAATATATTTTTTAATTTACACTGTTTTGCAATATGTTTTGCAATGTGTTTTGTAAACTGTTTTGGCCACTTTGGCCAATATGACGTAATTTTCTCCATTTACGACTTTTAACACATATCAATGAATTTATTATTTAAAAATTTTCTTTTTCTTTTAATATTCACGTGTAAATATAATTTTTATGACGTAATTTTCAATGTTTTCCTTCTTTTAATGCGTAATCATTTAATTCTAATTTGAAAATAATTGATTATTTTATAATTTTCTTTCATTTTAAGTAAGCATGTGTAAAAACAATTTTTATGCCGTAATGTTTAATATTTTCCTGCTTTTAACACGTTATCATTTAATTCTAATTTAAAAGGATTTTTTTCTGTTTACAATAGTCACGTGTGAATAAATTTTTAATTTAAAGGATATATTATTCTTTGCGCTGTTTTAACATTTGGCAATAATTTAAAATAACCTTTTCTAAAATATGTAAAAAATATCTCTGGAAATTCTGAAAATTTTAATTTAAAATTGAAATAAACCGTCAAAAAATTAGGCAAGTTAAGAATAATAAATGCACTCTGCAAACTTCGAGTTCCTATTGAATGATTAAATTGAATGAAAATGATTAAATTCCCATGTATATTTTTTTTTCCTATGAGACTTTTTTAATGAGACAATTTTATCCAGATTTAACATTAAATATCTCTTAAAATAATTCTTCGATTTAAAAACTGTCTACTTCAACGTTTTTATCAAACATTTCTCTATAATACTACGCAATTGCGTCAAAAGATGGCGACACCAGAATTCTGATATGCTTATTATGTAAACTGTAAATATTGCAAAGTTAAATAAAAAGAATTGTCTCGGGGTTATCAAACTTCATTGATATTTATAAATAAAACATTTCAACTAAATTATTTATTATAAAAGAATTATTACATCACAATAGCTTTTATGCTAGGAAAATAATAATTATAATAATAATAATATTATGGATGTCAGTGATTATATATTGATTGACCGTCATAATAATAAAAAATGATATTATAAAAAGAAGAGCTGAAATGAAGTATTCTTTTACGTTTCTGATCGTGTGATTTATATTCAAATAATAATTATTAATGTATATTTTTTGTAAAGTGATTGAAATTAAATATATTTAAAAAATTTATGGTAATATTTTTATTTTTGAAAAATTGCCAAGAAATAATCATCATCAAATTTGCGTCATTATAATTGTAATGTTATTTAACTTAATAGCAATTAAAAAAATTACAATGGAACTGAGAATAATGGTCAACTAGCAGACTTAAAAAAAAAACCATTCACATGTGAAAACACGTACCAGAGAGTATCGAACTGCCTACCTTAAGGTCAGTAAACGATGGCCCTTAGCCACTGAGCCAGTGGGAAGACAAAATTTTTCTCCCCAAAAGTGGTTAAAAAGAAAGCATGTGTATGAATACAGTGTCATGCATTTTCGGTGAAATTTCCATAGAATGGCGAAGAAATATAGTCCGATATTTCATGTGCATTATAAAACGAACAAGAGTTTGCTGGAAACAAGTAAATTGTTATTTGGTTCATCTGAAACATATTTATTTGATTTTTAAAAAATCGCCCGTGTCATTTTCGAGAGAAAAAAAAATCGAATTATTTAACGAACGAGAGTTTTCCCAGAAAAAAGAAAAGTGTTATTCACCTCGCCTTAATCACATTTATATTATGTATCAATTTAAAAATAATCGTTAGAACCGTTTTCGAGATTTTCAAATTAGGAACTTCCTCGATATTATACCAACGTTTTCACTTTAAAAATGGCTATTTAGATCTCAAAATATACTGCACGTAGAAATGCAAAAATTTCAGTATACGATTAGACTGCAGATATAAGACTGTTCTAGAAAATTCAGAACAATAAGACATATATCTGCTGAGTTATCAAAAGGCGGCTTTTCGCGTTTTCTTTGATGTCGAGTTAGCTGTATATATGAGTTCCGCCATCCACAAATTCTATGATACGATACGATTTTAATGATACGATTTTAGGCTTAAGGCTGCGTCACTTGAAATACTACCGTCTTCCATGATGTCAATCCAGTCAGAGTTCCCAGCGCCATGAAAAGTCTGAAAATCTGGAAAGTCATGGAATTTCAAAGTAGTCGGGGGAAATTTCAAAATATATAGGAAAAGTCAGGGAATTTACAAATATTTTCCAAAAAGTCATGGAAAAGTCTAGGAGAAAAAATGAAAAATGACGCAAAATTCATCGAAAAAAATGAAAAATGATGTGGAATTAATCAAATAGTCTCGGAAAAAAATTGCTAATTTTGACACATAACTGCAAAAATAAGCAGCAAATTTCATTATATGCCTGTTTGGTCAGGGAAAGTTATGGAATTTTTTTAGATTTGGTCATGGAAAGTCAGGGAATTTTCCAGTCATGTTTTGTTGGGAGCCCTGCCAGTGTGGCTGGATCTTTCAATGCTGTAACAATCCTATGATACCGAGAATTCTGCTGTAAAGAGAAGTTTTTTTGCTGAGGCAACATTTTTAGAAAATACTCATTAACAGAAGATTACACCATGATGATCCTATTAATAACATGCCCTAACGTGAGCCATTGCTAATTAATATTTCGTAAAGCAAATTTTTGTTCACAGTCTAGTAATTTTTGTATCTTATTCAAATCTTCTCTTCTTGCTGCACTCAACAACAAAAAAAAAAACTAAAAATGTCATTCGCTAATTGATCAATGTCTAGAGATAAGGAAGATATCGACTTGGAAAAAGAATTATGAACTCTATGTAGGGTGCATGTTCCAAAATACACAAGCTCTGGAGAATTTTCCAGTGCAAGTCTTTTCATTCTTTTTTTTTAGCTACAGATAATTAACATTTGGTCCATCCATACTAAGCATCAAAACTTTGGTTAGTGGCTGTTTAATTCCATTTAATGTGTTTATCAAACTTGTGCATATTTTTTTAACATCTGCATGTCCCAGGAATACTGAATTACCATATGCATTCACAATTTTTTCACATTTTTCACTCCAAAATTTGCTGTACATGTCAAGTTTTTTTATTTGGCATGTAGTTGTTTCATCATAGCCATTGTGAACCAATTTGATGATTTTTTTTAGTTCACTGGATTTTCAGGATGAAAATTCAGCCTTGCAGCCTGAAAATGCAAATTGGATATTTCAGCCTTAAGGCTTTATCTAAGCAAAATGGGAAATTATTTAATGATTCATTGTCCTCTATTTTAATGTGATGTAGCTCAATTGAACTATCTTTTTGTTCAAAAAATTTTTCAAATTCTTTTTTAATCACATCTAAATAATCTTTATCAGTAATTGTACAAAAATCCAGATAAATTTGTAAGGCTGGGCTAGCCAATTTACTGTTGAACAAAGTCAGAGTTTCTTTATTGGTGGATAGCTTGTAAATTGATTGAACTTCTTTTATTTGGACAAATAAAAAAGTTGGATCCCCACTAAAAGCTTGAATTTATATGTTTATATGCTTGTTCGTTGTATGTTAGCCATGTTTAGCTGCATACGTATTGAAAATTTAAGCTAAGTGATTTTTTTTTCTTTATTTTAAGAAAATTAATTGAAGGGGTTGGTATGGTATGAAATTTCCAATCAAAATCATAAGAAAATAAATTGTTTACCTGTGATCGTAGGGTGCATAGGATTGGCTGGAAAGAATATAATATTAGCCTTCTTTTAGCCAATGATTAACAAGGATAAATATTCATAAAAGTTAAAGTAGCAGTAATTATTTTGAAGTAACAATAAGAATAACTAAAATATGAGTTTACAAATGGAAAAAGTAAAACATGGAGTTCAATTGATACTGAAAATAAATATGAAATAAACATGATGGGAAAAAATCAATATAAATAAAAGAATTAAATCGATTTTTCCACAACAAGATATATATTTTAAAGTTCCTGATGAAAATGCTTGTGTTTATTTTGTCTACTTTTCTGTACCAATAAGCCATGTCTCAACTTCGTTGATATAATACTTATTGAAATATTCGTAAAAACATACAGTATCCTAATCGTTATTTATTCACATTAAGAATTGTGCCAACATGTTGTTAAATTTACCTACGTTTAATTCATAGAGTATACATTTAAGCTCTTTGTAAGTTTGTTCTTGTTTATCTTTTGGTATGTGCATTTTCATAGGTTTTTTTCCCATGATCTATCTATCTATATGCCAAGCGCATAACTTTTTCCGGTTGGACCTAGCATATTTTCCTATGTCTGGTGAAAAAATGGGTGCATCATCGCTCATAAAAATGCTTGTATTAATTGGTACTAAGAGCAGATTTTAAACTTTAGAAGAAATATCTCGGAGTGTGATGGAACTGGGAAACCACCTTCATAGTCATCTATTGTTATCATTACCAATCATGTTACCAATTTAAATCCATAGCCTGTTATTCCACAGGGTAGTATCGATACATATCCTGCCTCTCCAAAGCAACCAACATTTCTAATTGTGAATATTTGAATGGCAAACATAAAAAGACAAAGGTCAACAACAAGCTTCTTATAATTTGCCCGGCTCTTGCCTTTTACAGCTTCGATGGTTCTATCACCAGGAAGTCTGTTGTCAGTTGTGCATTCATGTTAGAGACCTTCATCTGTGCCAATTCTACAGGTTGAGCCATTTGGTAAGTTTCCAGTTCAGACCATTTAGTGTATCTCTTGCTTGCAGCTGTGTTACTGAGGGCTCTAGCAAAATATTCAGAGGGTTGCACTTTTCTTTGGTGCAGACGCAGTCTCCTATATGTGGGGAAGATTTTAAAACAATATTCACAAGTGGTTCTTTCAGCTTGCATTTCTTCATTAGCGACATGATCGCTCATCAGGACTTCGACTTCATCAATATCCTCTTTATTCATTTTACTTTTTGTAGCGACGAGTTGTAATCACATTCTGGCTTGCTAGGCCTGAGTGCGAAGATTTGCCTGCGGAAGATTCAGCTTGCGTGGAAGAGTCCTTTCAGGCTGCCTCCAGCAGTGCACAACCAACCACCTTATTTTAAGTGGGTATCCCCGATACTTGGAAACGAGAGGCTAGGTAGGTAATGTTCAAGGCATTAGAACTGTATGACACATCGTGGGAGCATTGGAACAGTCGCCCTTCCAAAGAAAGTAAAGCGACGGGTCACACTCCTGCTGTAAACAGTCATGGTTACTCCTGATCAATCCTAGTATCAATTACCCCCCCCCCCTTCATATCAATCAATATTTCTAATTGTATGTCAAATGAGAAACGTAAAAAGAATTTAAAATAGAATTCTGAGAATTTTTCTCTTTTGCTGCAAGAATGAAATACCGTTCTTTCATTTTTTCAATCCAGAATTTCACTCAGTGTTCATCACTGACATTTTTACCAGTATCTTTTGATGTTATTATATGATGCCTTTTCTCACCATCTGCAACTGGTTAATGATCTTATATCTTGTATAAATTCTTGTCTCTTTGTCAGATTTAAATTGTCAATATTGTTCAGCCAATTTACAAACAAGTGATGCACTAAGTATTTTATGCAAGCCAATGAATGTGTATGTACATATGAGACATTCCATAAAAATTGAAAGTAAAATTTAAAAATATCATTCAGCATTTTTTTTTTTTTTACACATATATCTTACCTTAGATAATATGGTTCCTTTGTTAAGTCCACTTTTGAAAACAAGAGGGAAAATAATTTGAGAAGCTACTTACTCAATGAACTGGGATACACCTTAAATCATTTGATAATCTATGTTCAGTTCTTCCAAACTACCATTTGGGCTGAAACAATTTTAATAAGTACAAATGTTTTTGAGAGATGATGGTTTTTTTTTTTATATATGTTGTTACTGTTAAAAGGCAGCTCCATGAAAGAAAAAAACAATACCAGGTAAAATATTTTACAGGAAAAAAAGTGATAAAGTTATAAGTAAGTTTCTCTTTAGAATTCAGATCAAAACTTTAGCTCCTAATCTTACAAAAATAAATGTATAAATAAGTTTACTTAAAATGTGTATTGTCCCCCAGGGGAATACCTTCTTTAGGTATTTACGGGTTTCGCGACCCCGGGTTCCCGAGCGATCCTTCTCCTTTCCTGTTTTCTTCTCTTTTTAGTTTCTATCCTTTTTTCTTTGTTTCACACTTTTTAATCTCCTTTTTTCAGTTTCCTATCCCTCTTTGTTCTTGTTCATGTTTTTTTACTGACCATTTTGTTCAAATTGTTATTTGTTCTACTAACATTGTTCTTGTTCTTTTGTTTAAAAAAAAAAGGAAAAAAAGTTTAAAATATTGAAAAAAGACAAAAAATACACCTTGTTTCTAAGTTCTCACCCACATCACTTTTTCTTTTTTACAATAGTGGATTTTTTTATTTTCACGTGAGACACACTGGGTGTTGAGGTTTTTTAATCTCATCGCCTCGTTTCTACCTCTTTAGGCTGATCTCGAGTCCCAGAGTGCAGGGCATCTCCGAATTCCGGTTCCGTGCCCCCCAGGGGGATACCTTCTTTAGGTATTCACGGGCTTCGCAACCCCGGGTTCCTGAGCGATCTTTCTCTTTTCTTTTTCCTCTTATTCCTCTTGTCTTTCTTTCCTCTTTGTTTCACTCTCATTGTGGTTTCCTCTTCGGAGGTGAGGGCAATTCTGCATGAGCCGATATCATCCTGCATATCGACTCATGGGGAATTGTAAACCACCCACGTGTTTGCCGTGCGTGGCGACCCGTGTCCCTGGAAAGGGGGATCCTGGCAGTTGAGGGAAACCAACACACTGCTTTGGCCTCTGCTTCAGGTAGACGGGAGGTGCATATTGGTCCCGTATGCATCAATCGGCTGGTCAGCTGACTTGTCACTGGCTGGGGATCAAGTGAGCGAGTACTTACTAGCCATCTCGTTTAGGGTGGAGACTGGCATAGGAGTGTCTTGTGACCGTATGGGCCCTGGTTAGCACTGGTGCACGAATGTGCATCCCCTTGTTGGGCTCGGTAGTGGGTGGTGCGGCCGGGGTCTGAATTGATTTTTTCCCAACATGAATGGAAATACTTCACTTCCTTCAAATCCTCTTCCATGTGGAGAGCAACAAACTGTACAGAGCAATCTTTTCACTCGCTTCTTTGTAATCAAACGTACTGATAGCCTGTCCGATAGTTCATTTAAGAAAACTTCACCTTTCCTTATTGCAAAAACATTTCAGTCTGTTTTCGGTGATGGTCATAATCTCAAAAAACTGCAGTCTGGGGATTTATTGGTTGAGGTTACTTCAGCCAGCCAGTCTGAATTTCTATCAAATTGTAATACAATAGGTTCATTCTCTGTTTCTGTTAAAGCACATCAAACCCTAAATACAAGCCGTGGTGTAATATCCGAACCAGATCTTTTATTTTCTACCAAGGATGAACTTTTACAAAATTTAAATGATCAAAATGTCATAGATGCACGACGTATTACACTCCGTCGGAATGGACAAGTGCTTCCCACAAAGCACATCATTCTGACTTTCAATAGCCCTACCTTACCAAAAAGAATTAAAGCTGGTTACCTTAATTGTCCTGTCCGTCCCTACATTCCTAATCCTCAACGTTGCTTTAATTGCCAGCGTTATGGCCATACTACTACTAACTGCCGGGGTTCCACCACCTGTGCACGTTGTGCAGAAGTTGGCCATGACAATAAAACATGTGAAAATCCTGAACGCTGCATAAATTGCAAGGGTAATCATACTGCATACTCCCGTTCTTGTCTTACCTGGATACGTGAAAAAGAAATCATTTCTGTTAAAGTAACTCAAAATCTCTCCTATCCTGAAGCCCGCAAAGTTGTTGAATCCAGGACTCCGTCAGTCGGAGTCTCCTACTCTAGTCTACTCAAACAACAACCAAAATCTGTAAGGCACATAAGCACCCAGACCGAACCTTCCATTCCACTAAATAACTCACCTATGACAGTACCACTCAGCACCACAAAGATACAAACTCGTGATGTCTGCTGTGGTTCTAAATGTTATGCAACCCCATTATTAGAACGTTGGCTACCATCCTCAGAACCTGTTACTATAGTATATCAAACTGGTCAATCACAAAAACCTTCAGTTCAATCCAAAAAGTCATCCGACCCAGTTCAATCCAAAAAGTCATCCGACCCAGTTCAATCCAAAAAGTCATCCGACCCAGTTCAATCCAAAAAGTCATCCGGCCCAGTTCAATCCAAACAGTCATCCGAACCAGTTCAATCCAAACAGTCATCCGAACCAGTTCAATCAAAAAAGTCATCTGAACTCCAGACTGACACTAAGGCTGTTAAATCTAAAAAAACATCACAGAAACCTGATACTAATCAAACAGTGAAACCAAGCAAAAAATTTGCCTTCAGAAAGAGAGAAAAACAATTGGGGGCTCTTCACAGTGGAACACTGTGAAGAAAAAGAACAAGAACAGCTGTGTAAATCCGCCTGTCTCTAACTTAAAGGACCCAAAACAACTGCAGCACTATGTCGATGAAGCAATGGAATCCGACTCTTATGAATCAAGTGGTGATGAAGGAAATACAGTTTTAGAGGAATTTTTACCTAATTGATTTTACATTGTCTCTTACTCATGTGATTTTAACCTTGTTTTCATGTAGTATTTGTACATCTTTTTAAACTTTGTGTATTTTAACAGTTATTAATTTAATAACTCCACAGTTTTTACTTATAATACGCTTGACTTTTAACTATGAACCTTTGATTCTTTTAAACGGTTTTAGATATACATATTACTGTTTTCATTATTTTTTTTTTGTTTTTATCACCGTTTTGTTATTCTTCTTTTAATCGTTTTTTGGATATATACATTTTTACATTTTGTCTTTGTCTTGGCGCAGCATGTCCCTACTGGGACTTTGCGCCATAAAACCCCATACAACCAACCAACCAACCGGTTCCGTGATCGGTGGACGCCGTACTTGTATGGCGGTGGTTAGGAATGCACTGGGCGACTGGTGTCCTTTCGACGTAAGGGCGTTGTAGGTTGGACAGAGCTGTAAAGGCTTACCTACGACAACCGAGTTCCACTGTGAAAGAACTAGAGTTTGGAGATGCTATCGAGTTTAATCCAACGTTCGAAAAACGTGGAAGTTTGTTGATAGTTTTCACCCTTTTGAGACCTGCGCCTAAAGTAACGGTAAGAAGAAGGGTCGGTGACCAGGCCCGATGCCTGGCGTTTCTTCAATCCTTTCTAAATATGGCTACAATCTCAGGAAATAAATCATGCGAAGTGGAAGCCCCACACCCAAAAGAGAGTACATGCGAAGTGGAAGCCCCACAACCAAATGAGAGTACTAATGCGTTGAGTTCTTGCTCAAAAGCTGGTTCTGACCAGGGCCCAAAAAATTCTTCGGGTGATAGAGTTGAGGATTCTTCTTCCAATACGGAATGTAAGAATGTCAACTCTAATTCATGTAATGTTGAAGAGAGATTTTTTGTAGTGAAACGAGTAGAAGGGAGTTTTGACAAAACATCCCCCTTCCTAATTAATAAATCTATCCAAGGTTTGGTTGGTGAACCAAAAACAATAAAAAAACTCCGGACAGGTGAACTATTAATTGAAGTAAGCAATAGTCAACAAGCAGCCAACTTAAAAAAATGTACTCATTTTGCAAACATTGCAGTCTCCATATCTAAACATAGAACTTTAAACACATCTCGAGGTGTGATCTCTGAATCTGACCTCTTGCATGTCACTGAAGATGAAGTTGTAGAGAATTTAAAAGAACAAAATGTCATTGAAGCTAGAAGAATAAAAATCTACCGTCGAGACGAGCAAATACCAGCTAATCAAATACAAATTCCTACCAAGCACATTATTCTCACATTCAACTCACCGAACCTACCCAAATCAATAAAAGCCGGATATTTGTCATGTTCTGTAAGGCCTTACATCCCAAACCCACTGCGTTGTTTTAAATGTCAACGCTTTGGGCATTCAAAAACCTCATGCCGTGGTAAAATCACCTATGGTCGGTGCAGTGCAGTAGGCCACGAAAGTGAACACTGCAATGCCCAACCATGTTGTGTAAATTGTAAAAAAGACCACCTATCTTATGCTAAATCATGTGAACAATGGAAAATAGAAAAAGAAATACAAACAATACGCACTAAAGAAAATATATCATACCCTGAAGCCAGAAAAATAGTAGAAACCAGGACACCCAAAGTTGGTGTATCATATGCTGCAGCCCTATCAAAAACCGCCCAAAAAACTCATAAAACTATTGCAACACAAACCGAATTCCCCACTGGAACTAATTGCCAACCTATTCAAAAACAACACAACCTGTCTAATAATTCTGATAAGACAAGCAGATCAACGCAGTCTGCTGCTCCTAAGTCACCTAAATCTGTTCCTCCTAAATCATCAACAAATCCTACTTTAAAATCATCACAGTCGCTTATTCCTAAACTTCCACTCCATAAAAGAGGTTCTCAAAATACAACTAAAACACCATCCCTGAAACCAAACCGTAAATCTGATGCAGAAAAATTTAACCTACCAATAATTAAAGCCACAGTCTCATCTGAAAATACACCCAAGAAGAAAAAGAGTAAAAGATCTAAAAATGAAACACAATCAAAACAGAACGATAAAATGGAAGAGGATGATGCCCTTGCTCTTCACCCAGAACCGGATGAACAATTTAACGATGGAGATAGTATGTCTACTATCTCTGAATAATATAACGCAGATAATTTTCATCTAGGAAAAAATAGTAAAATCGATCATGACTAATATTATTTCATGGAACTGTCGAGGCTTTCATAATAAATATGACGAAATTCGAAGTATTCTTCATGACCATCAACCACTATGTTTAGCTTTACAAGAAACCCATCTTAAAAATAATGACAAAGCTAAATTGCGCACCTTTGCCACATACAGAAAAGATTTTACAGGCAGTGATAGGGCCACTGGTGGAGTGGCTCTTTTCATCTCTCGCAATTTACCCCATATTAATATTAACCTAAACACAAACTTACAAGCTGTTGCAGTCCGTGTACATATAAAACGCCTTATTACAGTCTGTACCATTTATTTACCACCCCACCAAATTATTCAGTCAGCACTACTTGATGATCTCCTTCTTCAACTCCCAACTCCTTTCATCATCGTTGGGGATTTTAATGCTCATAGCCAACTGTGGGGGAATTCTGACACTAATCAACGTGGTGATATCATCGAAAAATTAATTTCTGACAATGGCTTATGCCTACTCAATAATGGTGATCATACATATTTTCATGAACCGACACGCACCTTTCATGCCATAGATCTCACTATCTGTTCTCCATCTATCTATCCGTATTGGAATTTCTGGATTTCAAGTGACCTGCACGGCAGTGACCATTTTCCCACTTTCATTTCACAGATCACTCCTGACAGGGATTCTAATCATTATTTTAAACGCTATAACTATGACAGAGCCAATTGGCCAACTTTCACAAATCATGCTAAAATCACAAATCATATGGTAGAAGGTGACATAGACGATGCAGTTGATAATATCACCCAGTGTATTATCAATGTTGCAGATATTAGCATACCTAACTCATCATCTAGAATGAGACACCGGAAGCCATGGTGGAACAGTGACTGTCAAGCTGCAAAAAAGAATCAACAGAAAGCCTGGGGCATCTTTCGGCGTTATCCCAATAACACTATCTTGCCTACAAAAAAGCAAAGGCTGAAGCTAGAAGAGTGCGCCGTAAAAGCCAACGTGAATCCTGGATTCAATATGTATCTAATATTACCCCAAATACCTCTAGTAAAGTCCTCTGGAAAAAAGTAAAAAATTGTATGGGTCTTTATCCTGAAAACCACATCATCACAATCTTAAATCATAACGGACAAACAATAGCTTCTCCTAAGAATATTGCTGGAACCATAGCAAATACATTTGCATCTAACTCTGCCTCTGAATCATACCCGGAACCTTTTTTATCATACAAAAGACAAACAGAAACTACCCAACTCAATTTTAATTCCCGTAACTCTTATGACTATAATCTCCCTTTTACTTTCTCAGAGCTCATAAAATGTTTGCAAAATAGCCGTCTATCAGCTCCAGGTCACGATGGCATCACCTATACCATGCTTAAACATCTCTGCACCACCTCTCTCAATAATTTACTTGCATTTTACAACAGAATTTGGATAGAACAGGTCTTTCCTCAATCCTGGTGTAACTCTATTATCATTCCTTTTCCTAAACCAGGGAAAGATGCTAGCAATCCCAATAATTACAGGCCTATCGCACTCTCTAGCAGTCTTTGCAAATTACTTGAAAAAATGATCAATTGTCGTCTTGTGCATATTTTAGAAAATAACAATTGCCTTGCTGCATTTCAAAGTGGGTTTCGACGAGGTAGGTCAACTATCGATAACCTGATCAATCTTGAAAATCACATACGGACAGCCTTTCTAAAACGCAACCATTTGGTGTCAGTATTTTTTGACATGGCAAAAGCCTACGACAGAACATGGCGATACGGGATCCTTTGTGATCTTTTTAACCTAGGATTTCGCGGGAATCTCCCTATTTTTATTAAGAACTTCCTTGCCATTCGACTTTTTCAAGTCCGAATCGGTGGGGTACTCTCTAGTTTTTATGTACAAGAAGAGGGTGTACCCCAGGGCAGTGTCCTGAGTGTCACCCTCTTTGCTATAAAAATAAATGACATTCTTAGTCAATTGCGTCTTGTCTTTCTTTCCTCTTTGTTTCACTCTCATTGTGGTTTCCTCTTCGGAGGTGAGGGCAATTCTGCATGAGCCGATATAATCCTGCATATCGACTCATGGGGAATTGTAAACCACCCACGTGTTTGCCGTGCGTGGCGACCCGTGTCCCTGGAAAGGGGGATCCTGGCAGTTGAGGGAAACCAACACACTGCTTTGGCCTCTGCTTCAGGTAGACGGGAGGTGCATATTGGTCCCGTATGCATCAATCGGCTGGTCAGCTGACTTCTGTCACTGGCTGGGGATCAAGTGAGCGAGTACTTACTAGCCATCTCGTTAAGGGTAGAGACTGGCATAGGAGTGTCTTGTGACCGTATGGGCCCTGGTTAGCACTGGTGCACGAATGTGCATCCCCTTGTTGGGCTCGGTAGTGGGTGGTGCGGCCAGGGTCTGAACTATTTTTTTTCAAATATGGATGGAAATACTTCACTTCCTTCAAATCTTCTCCCATGTGGAGAGCAACAAACTGTACAGAGCAATCTTTTCACTCGCTTCTTTGTAATCAAACGTACTGATAGCCTGTCTGAAAGTTCATTTAAGAAAACTTCGCCTTTCCTTATTGCAAAAACATTTCAGTCTGTTTTCGGTGATGGTCATAATCTCAAAAAACTGCATTCTGGGGATTTATTGGTTGAGGTTACTTCAGCCAGCCAGTCTGAATTTCTATCAAATTGTAATACAATAGGTCCATTCTCTGTTTCTGTTAAAGCACATCAAATCCTAAATACAAGCCGTGGCGTAATATCCAAACCAGATCTTTTATTTTCTACCAAGGATGAACTTTTACAAAATTTAAATGATCAAAATGTCATAGATGCACGACGTATTACACTCCGTCGGAATGGACAAGTGCTTCCGACAAAGCACATCATTCTCACTTTCAATAGCCCTACCTTACCAAAAAGAATTAAAGCTGGTTACCTTAATTGTCCTGTCCGTCCCTACATTCCTAATCCTTTACGTTGCTTTAATTGCCAGCGTTATGGCCACACTACTACTAACTGCCGGGGTTCCACCACCTGTGCACGTTGTGCAGAAGTTGGCCATGACAATAAATCATGTGAAAATCCTGAACGCTGCATAAATTGCAAGGGTAATCATACTGCATACTCCCGTTCTTGTCTTACCTGGATACGTGAAAAAGAAATCATTTCTGTTAAAGTAACTCAAAATCTCTCCTATCCTGAAGCCCGCAAAGTTGTTGAATCCAGGACTCCGTCAGTCGGAGTCTCCTACTCTAGTCTACTCAAACAACAACCAAAATCTGTAAGGCACATAAGCACCCAGACCAAACCTTCCGTTCCACTAAATAACTCACCTATCACAGTACCACTCAGTGCCACAAAGGTACAAACTCGTGATGTCTGCTGTGTTCTAAATGTTATGCAACCCCATTATTAGAACGTTGGCTACCATCTTCAGAACCTGTTACTATAGTATATCAAACTAGTCAATCACAAAAACCTGCAGTTCAACCAAAAAGTCTTCCGACCCAGTTCAATCCAAAAAGTCATCCGACCCAGTTCAATCCAAAAAGTCATCCGACCCAGTTCAATCCAAAAAGTCATCCGGCCCAGTTCAATCCAAAAAGTCATCCGAACCAGTTCAATCAAAGAAATCATCTGAACTCCAGACTGATACTAAGGCTGTTAAATCTAAAAAAACATCACAGAAACCTGATACTACTCAAACAGTGAAACCAAGCAAAAAAATTTGCCTTCAGAAAGAGAGAAAAACAATCGGGGGCTCTTCACAGTGGAACACTGTGAAGAAAAAGAACAAGAACAGCTGTTTAAATCCGTCTGTCTCTAACTTAAAGGACCCAAAACAACTGCAGCACTATGTCGATGAAGCAATGGAATCAGACTCTTATGAATCAAGTGGTGATGAAGGAAATACAGTTTTAGAGAAATTTTTACCTAATTGATTTTACATTGTTTTTTACTCATGTGATTTTAACCTTGTTTTCATCTAGTATTTGTACATCCTTTTAAACTTTGTGTATTTTAACAGTTATTAATTTAATAACTCCACAGTTTTTACTTATAATACGCTTGACTTTTAACTATGAACCTTTGATTCTTTTAAACGGTTTTAGATATACATATTACTGTTTTCATTAATTTTTTTGTTTTTATCACCGTTTTGTTATTCTTCTTTTAATCGTTTTTTTTTGGATATATACATTTTTACATTTTGACTTTGTCTTGGCGCAGCATGTCCCTACTGGGACTTTGCGCCATAAAACCCCATACAACCAACCAACCTTAGTCAATTGCCCCCTTCTGTGAAAGGTGATTTATATGTTGACGACTTCCGAATTATGTGTATGGGACAGGATGTTCGTTTTATTGAAAGACAGTTGCAAATTGCAATCACCCATATTCTTAATTGGACTAATAAGAATGGATTTATAATCTCTCATGACAAAACTTCTTGTGTTCACTTCTGTAGACGTAGGGATCTGCATCCAGATCCTGAAATTTTTATTGGACCAACTCAAATTCCTGTTGTGGACAGTGTTCGTTTTCTTGGCCTCCAATTTGATAGTAAGCTAACCTTTTTACCACATATTTTACAATTACGGACAAAATGTGAAAAATCGCTTAACCTACTAAAGGTGCTTTCAAATACTTCCTGGGGAGCAGACCGTACTTCTCTCCTTAAAATCTATCGAGCCGTCATCCGTTCCAAAATTGACTATGCCTGCCAGGTCTATGGTTCCGCACGTAATTCTGTTCTTAAAAAACTTGACACTGTGCACCATAGCGCACTCCGTGTTTGCTCTGGTGCATTTCGTACCTCTCCTGTTTTAAGCCTTTATGTTGACTGCAATGAACCAGCATTACACCACATACGTGAAAAACTTTCTTTAGAACTTTATTACCGTATCCTTTCACATCCAGGCCATCCTCTTCATTCATACATTCTAAATACAGACAACGATATGCTTTATCAGCATCGGCCATCTTGCATCCCACCTTTTGGTGTCAGAATTAGGAACATTACTGATAATAGCCCACTGAGTAGTATCGAGGTGAGTCCATGTCCATTGCATGTACTCCCTCCTTGGAAACCTCCTAGTATTACATCGCTCCATCCTTTTAAAGGAAATGATAGAAACACCTTAGCTCCTGTTGTTTTTCAACAGATATTTGCTGCACACAGAACAAACTTTAATGATTACACTGACATTTACACAGATGGCTCTAAGAGTGGAGATACTGTTGGGTGTGGGATATTTTGTGAAAACAATTCTTTAAGCTATCGCCTTCATTCATCTACTTCTGTCTTTACAGCCGAACTGATTGCAATAGAGAGAGCCATGTTCTACATCTCTCATCATCATAGCTCATCCTTCATCATTTATACCGACTCAAATAGCTCTATTGACGCAATTAAATCATTTAAAAAGCATCCTTATGTTTCATTGATCCTTGATTTTTATAATAAATTGAAAAGACGTGGCTATAATATTTTATTTTGCTGGGTACCTGGACACATGGGTATTCCTGGTAATGAGAAAGCGGATGAGGCGGCGAAACGTGCCCTTAATCCGTTGTGCCATAAAGTTCCATTCTCAGACGTAAAACTACTTATCAATCGCTTTATTCATTGTAAATGGCAAGAAAGTTGGAATTTAGAATGCAATAATAAACTGCACAACATCAAACCTACCATCATGACCTGGCCTCCGTGTTATCCAAGGAAAACCGATGTTCTTCTGACCCGTCTGAGAATTGGACATTCTAGAATCACTCATAAACATCTTTTACTTCGGGAGGATGCTCCCATGTGTCCACATTGCCATTTTGATTACCTGACCATCCATCATGTTTTAACTGACTGTCTGGGTCTCCGGCACTTATACAGAATCTATTTTAACTCATCATCCCCAATCTTGACAAACCTCATTGGGGAAACACCTCATGGGGCACTCTTCACTTTTTTAAAACAAGCTGGATTTTACTTTGAAATATGATTTTTGCATCTTTGTTTGGTTTAAAAACAACTTGAATTGTTCTTTTAATTTTTTCTGACATCTGGATGGGAGCCCCATCCAGATTGCACTTATGCACTTTTTACCTAAACTCTTTTATAGTGCGTTTGTTTAGTTTTTAATTTTCTTCCCTATCTACACTATTCTGACTGCATCTGGATGGGACCCCCATCCAGATTGCTTTTCTGATGGTCTTTATTTTTATGTTTTTAGTCTATTCTTGTTTGGCGCAGCATGTCCCTTATGGGATTTTGTGCCATTAAACAATATACAACCAACCAACCAACCTAAAATGTGTATTGTGTTCTAATATGCAACTATTTAGTTGATAAAGGAAAAAACCTTCCGTCAGGTGGCTGCATTCTTATTTCAGGTTCTATAGGCCCAATTTCAATAGGGTTGGAACATTCAAGTTGTAAGCAATTCTTCTCACGTGATAATTTTTCTCGTTTCTTGTACTGCAGCGGCAGGAATTTGGTTCAAAATGCCGACTTTTACAAAGACCTTCTGACTATATCGAAAAATGGAAATGTCCTTCGATTACATAATTTCTGAATAAGAGCGTCTGCTTTTTACATCATGTATTTTCGAACAAAAATGAATTCAAATTTGTATCAGAAATTAGTTCCTTCAAATTTGAAAACAGTCTTACGTAATTAGTATGTCTAAAAGTAACAAATGTATAAAAAATTAGGAATAATTCAAGAATATTTTCTTGGTGCCAAAATACCCTTAGCCCGGACCTGGAGCAAAATATTACATTAATAACTATAAAAGTGTATAATTAAAACATAATAGTAAAAAGCTTTATTTCTTACCTGCTCAATTACTGAACATTAATTCTTCTTTTCATTATATTGTAACAATTCTGAAAAATCCTCAAACGTTCTCAAAATTGGTTAATGTTGCAAACTGTGCGAAAGATCCATTTTCTTTACACTTTATTTTCAGCCTTTTTTATTTTTAGGCCAACAACTTCTATAGCAAATGATTTATTACAAATATTACATTAATGCAATTTTGTTTCTGAATTCATTTTTTGGGAATCATGTCAAACACAAACCAAAAATGTGTACATCGGCAATGTAGTTTTGATATCCGTAAGCCACATGTGCCTTTGGTGATGCAATGATTGCCTCTTGAAGACGTTAAAAGTCAATATGTTCAGGATATCATTTAATTAGGTATCTTCTCAACATCAACCTGCAAAGAATTACTTTTTAACTTGTCTTTCAGAATGAATCTTTTCATTACTCGTAACAAACTATTTAAATCATCAAAGAGGAAAGGTATGTGTAGGACATAAGTTTGATACTCTTTTAAAACTGTTTCAAATTCAGTTGCTACTGAATGAAAAAATGCCAATTTAGCAGACAACAAAGCATCTCTATATTAATAGCCTAAGTCACATGACTGTCATCAACAGTTCCGGGCTAACCGCTTCACTTTTTATATGCCAGGCGGCCAATTTGGTAATTTAATGTTAGTCGAGCGAAAGTGATAAATCGCCAAATATTGTTCCATTGCCATCATATCTACAGTATTATAATAGTCCTTTCCATTTATTTTTCAATTTTAGAATAACACACCAGAAGAAAATATGGTTCTCGTTTTTCATTATTTTTATGCATGTTTTTTTTTTTTTTGCCTGACAATTTTCACCTTTTATATGTCTTCAATCATTCAAATAATTAATTTTTTTAGCTTTATTGAGAGTTCCAGAAAAACTTTCAATTAATTCTATTCTAAAATCCAGCAATGTTCTCAGTTTTTTCTGTAAAGAAAAGTTTGATGTGGAGTAAATAATAAAAGCATTATTTATTGCACTGTTGAGCAAAAAACAGAACAAATAAATTCATCATTTTCTGGATTACCTTGCAGTGTCTCTTTCGGCTGCAGAATCAACGCCACCCATTTTTTTGTTGTAGTCTGCCATAATGACAGGACAAGAAACGGTGTGATTTAATTCTTCCTATTCTATGTTTTATGATAAACCTCATGGTGCTCAGTATTATTTGAAAGCATGAGAATTTCTTTTTAGTCTTCCAATGTAGTACATGTTAAAAATGGAAATTCTATGCACTGATGCTTTAAAATCACCACTATTCTTTAATTTAATTTTACTGATATTTGCTAGATTTCTTTTTTTTAACCGTGCCACTCAATGATATTATTCCTTTATGTAATAAATTCTCCACAAGATAAGTGAAGGTAAAAAACCTATCGAAATACAAATGATAATCCCTTTCAAGTGTCTTAGACAGATGTGTTAACTGCATGTGATACAACATTATTCAGGACCATAATTAGAGTGTTGCATTGGATTTTTCTTTCCACAATAGATTTCAAAATTATAAATATATCCAAGAGAGAAAATGCACATCATCCAAACCACTTTTGATTGATTTTTTGGGAGTATTTACTGAACAATGCCTAATCGGCTCTTATATTTAATCATTTCTTCATCAATAGATAAATCTGTATAGGATATAAAATGTTATAGTAAGATTCTTCATAAAGGGATGAATTTTCTGCATCATGTAAATATTTTTATCGGCTAGAGGTAGTTCTTTACTACTACCGGTCACATGTAAAAAATTGTACATTTGAAGAAATCTGTGACATAATCTGTTATACTTTTTCATTTCCTAGCATGGGATTTGAAGACCGTCTTTCAGCTTTAGTAATTTATTAATCCCCATGATAAAAATTATTAAGAAAAAGTTTCAAAAATCTTGGACATGACATATTGGGCTTTATTTCTATTCCCCCCCCCCCCTATGTGTTCATAAACAGTAAGTTTTGAAACCATTTCTAATCCTCAGTTATTTCATATTTTTGACTGTACCAATCCAAATGTCGAAAATATTCTTTCAACACTTGCCGAGGAGGCTTTTGATGTTGTTCAACTTCTGTAAAGACTTTGCTGTTAAATTTATTGATTTGAATTTGCTGACTCTTCTGTATGAATATATAGGATGACTTCTCTTACTACATTCTTCAAAAGGTGTAGATTTGACGTTAAATTTTTGTATCAGTGCAAGCATAAAGGTACATGGATATTTTTGTTTTTCAATATTTAATGGAGTTCTTTTTTTCTTTCTCAGACTGTTCACACTTCAAAAATATGTTACACACACACAGACTTAGAATTTTTAAATCATTAACTCCATTTTTTAGGCAGTGTAAATTGAGTATGCCATGCGACACAGAAATAGCTATTATTTTCTCTCAAACCAAATTATCAATACCTATTCATATACGATTCATACTTCAATTTGTTACGCATTTTTTTATTGCATTTTCTACTACGTTAGGAAAATTTAGACTTCACATAATCTGAAAGAGGAGGAAAAAAAAATTCTGTAATTACTACATACATAAATTCACAAATTTTACTTTATCTTGTAAAGTTTATAAAATTTGCATTTTAATTGAATACAAGAACATTTTAAATGAATGTCAAGAATTAAATTTATTAGCACATGTCTTAAAAAATTAGACTTATTTTTTAGTCACTGATCAAAGGATCTTTGCATCAGCTTAACCTATATTGGCCCACACCTAATAAATATTTCTGAAAATTTCGAAAATTTGATTGCATTATTAATATGATATAATTAGGCATATAAATCCAAAATAGTGAAAAAATGTTTTTAATTTTTAAGTTATAAGCTGTCCTATTAACATTAAAATCAATAGTAAAATTACATACTATAAAATTTATTTGATAAAATATATTGTTCTTAATATAAAGTATTTAATTGCATAAAAGCTAGATCATTAGGTCATAACCATATATCTAAAGTTTAGTTATACTTGCAAAACAATTTATTAATCATAATAAATTTTATATGAAAATAAAATTCAACATACACTGCAAAGGTTTTCATTCCCAGGCATGTCAGTCTTGGTTGTACCCCTCACTTCTCTGCTGTCAGCTGAGCAAGAAACAGCTGAAATTTAAGAAATAAATACAAAATAATTCTTTACAACAGGATCAAATTTTAAACATAAAAAAAGTTTTAAAAACAGTTTTTAGAAATAATACTGTCGTAATTTTTTATGTTACACATAAAATGAAGTAAACAATATGATACATATTATAACAACACATAAAACAAACACTATTTTCACCAGCTTGTGGCCACCAAAAAAATGGAACATGCACATCATCCAAACTATTGATTTTTAGGTATTTACTGAACAATGCCTAATCGGCCCTATATTTAATCTTTGCTTCATCTATAGATAAATCTGTATAGGGTATAAAATGTTTTAGTAACACCCCCCCCCCCCCTTTATTTAAACAATCAATTGGAACCTTTTCAATTATTTACATTATATAAAAGTGTTTTAAATACTCTTGCCATAAAAACATAAAATTAGAACAGTATGTTTATATTCCCTACAATTTTGATGTTTCTAATTGCTTAAAAGCTGGTTTCAGGTGATCATGCAAAGAAAGGATCTTTTTGAGTAAATTTAAAAAAATTGTATTAAATAAGAAATCTCACAGCAAAATAAATCTTATTTATTCGAACAAAAACTATTTCTGTTACAAAATCATCTTTGATTAATTGCCTCAGAAATATCAGGCATATTAGTATTGGTTGCATATTCTGAATTTTTAAATTCTTCATCGAATGTCGAAAGAGCTTCTGATACAAATTTTTTTTTTACAGTTTTTTGATAATGTCTTCCATTTATCTTTACAGATTCATACTTCAATTTGTTACTTATTTTTTTATTGCATTTTCTACTACGTTAGGAAATTTAAACTTCACATAATCTGAAAGAGGAGAAAAAAAAATTCTGTATATACTACATACATAAATTCACAAATTTTACTTTATCTTGTAAAGTTTATAAAATTTGCATTTTAATTGAATACAAGAACATTTTAAATGAATGTCAAGAATTAAATTTATTAGCACATGTCTTAAAAAATTACACTTATTTTTTAGTCACTGATCAAAGGATCTTTGGATCAGCTTAACCCATATTGGCCCACACCTAATAAATATTTCTGAAAATTTTGAAAATTTGATTGCATTATTAATATGATAAAACTAGGCATATAAATCCAAAATAGTGAAAAAATGTTTTTAATTTTTAAGTTAAAAGCTGTCCTATTAACATTGAAATCAATAGTAAAATTACATACTATAAAATTTTATTTGATAAACTATACTGTTCTTAATATAAAGTATTTAATTGCATAAAAGCTAGATCATTAGGTCATAACCAAATATCTAAAGTTTAGTTGTACGTGCAAAACAATATATTAATCATAATAAATTAAATAAGAAAATAAAATTCAACATACACTGCAAAGGTTTTCATTCCCAGGCATGTCAGTCTCAGTTGTACCCCTCACTTCTCTGCTGTCAGCTGAACAAGAAACAGCTGAAATTTAAGAAATAAATACAAAATAATTCTTTACAACAGGATCAAATTTTAAACATAAAACAAGTTTTAAAAACAGTTTTTAGAAATAATACTGTCGTAATTTTTTATGTTACACATAAAATGAAGTAAACAATATGATACATATTATAGCAACACATAAAACAAACACTATTTTCATCAGCTTGTGGCCACCAAAAAAATGGAACATGCACATTATCCAAACTATTGATTTTTAGGTATTTACTGAACAATGCCTAAAAGGCCCTATATTTAATCATTGCTTCATCTATAGATAAATCTGTATAGGGTATAAAATGTTTTAGTAAGATCCTTCATAAAGGGATGAATTTTCTGCATCATGTAGATATTTTCATCTGCTAGAGGTAGTTCTTTACTACTACCGGATTGATGCGAAAAATTATGCATTTGAAGAAATCTGTGACATAATTTGTTTTACTTTTTCATTTCCTAGCATGGGATTTGAAGACCCATCTTTCAGCTTTAGTAATTTTTTAATCTCCATTTTGAGAATGCCAACTTGGCGATGCTTGCCATTTTCTGTTAGTCGGCACTGTGGCAACCCCCTTTTTATTGTTTTCCAATTTTCTTTTCAGTGTAGATGTAACTTTTTATTTGAACCGTATTACGGCAAAAAAATGGAACTCTCAAAGGAGAGTAATAATAATATTAATATATCTATATATCTGTAAATAAATGTTCATATAAGTTGTTTTTTAAAAAAGAAGTAGTTTAATTCGAGCTGTAGAGTGTGTTTACTTATTGAAGTTACGAATTTGATATATATTAGAACTAATTTATGAAGACGTGCTTATTCTTCGACGCACTATGAAATAATTTGAATTTACCGAACTGCAATCTGAATGACGACGTATCACCCCATGATAAAAATTAAGAAAAAGTTTCACAATTCTTGGGCATGACATATTGGGGTTTATTTTCATTTTTTTTTTTTCCCAGTGTGTTCATAAACAGCAAATTTTGAAACCATTTCTAATCCTCAGTTATTTCGTATTTTTGACTGTATCAATGCAAATGTCAAAAATGTTCTTTCATCACTTGCCAAGGAGGCTTTTGATGTTGTTCAACTTCAGTAAAGACTTTGCTGCTAAATTTATTGATTTGAATTTGCTGACTCTTCTATATGAATATATAGGATGACTTCTTTTACTACATTCTTCAAAAGGTGAAGATTTGACGTTAAATTTTTCTATCAGTGCAAGCATAAAGGTACATGGATATTTTTGTTTTTCAATATTTAATGGAGTTCTTTTTTTTGTTCCTCAGACAGTTCACACTTCAAAAATATGTTACACACACACAGACTTAGAATTTTTAAATCATTAACTGCATTTTATAGGCAGTGCAAATTGAGTATGCCATGCGACACAGAAATAGCTATTATTTTCTCTCAAACCAAATTATCAATACCTACCCTCCGAAGTGAATATCTTATAAATGGTTTTCCCTATTTAGGCAAAGATGAACTTAGACCATCAGGAGTACCTTTGTATGAATTTGTAGTTTTGAATCCTGTAAAATAAATGTAGATTTTGGGAGAAATATAACAACGGATAATTTTTTTACAAGTATACAACTCGTAAAGAAGCTACTGGTAAAAAAAACAAGTCTTGTTAGAACTATGTGAGCATATGAGAATTACCGAAAATAGCTAAAGTTAGAAAAGATAACATGGCTCTTTTCTCCACAAAACTCTACAAATCAAATGATATTGTTATAACAATTTACAAAAGTAAGCCTCGTAAAAAAAGTACTACTTCTTGGCTCAAAACATAAATCCGTGAAAATTGCTTCTAATCGAAAACAAATTCCTGCAACTTTGTCGTTTTAGAATGAGTCTAAGTTTGGAGTAGATGTAGTTGACCAAATGGCCCGCAAATATAGCGTAAAAGCAGGGTCACGTAGATGGCCTTTGCTGATATTTTATAATATTTTGGACTTGGCAGCAATCAATGCGTGGATTTTATATAGAGACTTGTGTTGAAAATATAACTAGAAAACAATTTTTATTTCAATTATTCGGAGAACTCTCCAGTGAATATAGATGCTGCAGAAAAGAAGCCTCCTCCCAAAAACAAGAACGGAAAGCAATAGATTGTACTTCAGAAAACTAAAAAAACAGTCCTTATGAACGCAAATCTAGCCAAATTCGAAAAACAGAGCGATTTATACCTGCATTGTATGCAACAAATATGTTGTGGAAAGATTTCCTCCAAGATAACATGTACTTGTAAAATATGTGCCTCATAGTCATTTCATACATATCAAATGTGCTATACTATAAATGCAAAAAGAAACTGTTTTTTTAATTATTATAATTGATGAATTATTATATTAAATGTTGTTTTTGTTAAATTATATTCTTTTATTTACATTTACTAAGTGGCAAGTGTTCATCTAAGATATCATATACTTGTAAAATATGTGCCTCATAGTTATTTCATACATATCAAATGTGCTATACTATAAATGCAAAAAGAAACTGTTTTTTTTTTTTTTATAATTGATGAATTATTATATTAAATGTTGTTTTTGTTAAATTATATTCTTTTATTTACATTAACTAAGTCAAAAGTTACAATGAAAGCCATGATTAAAAAAATCCGTCAATTTGACGGGTCCGGTAAAACTAGGTATATATTTAACATCGGTAGTTCTAGTGTTATATCTCATACTGCATCCGCGCTGCGGCAACAATTTCAAAATTTGTCTCGTGCTCTCTATGCAAGCGTGAGACATTTTAAAACTTTATTTGAATGCATTATTGCTATGATTTCTGTTATCGGTAGTGGGCATTCTAAAATAGTATATATTAAATGTAAAAAATCCATTAGAGCAGGGATTCTCAAACTATGGTACGCGTACCAGTACTGGTACGTGAAGCTATGTTTACTGGTACGCGAAAGCCCGATACTGGTACGTGAAATAAAATAAAAAATGCAGCTTATGAAATGAAAACAAGTGGGTAAGTGTGATCACAGATCGCACAGAGGGTTTCGTTTAATAGTTAGAAAGAATTGATTAAAAAACACCAGCTGGAGTCCAAAGGGTTAAATATAAAACTTTTTCGAATTATTTGTCGTGTGGTCTCAGGTGTTCTGCTATAAATATGCAAAATTTCATGTGTCCAACCTAATTATGGGGCTCATTTAGAAAGAATTGCTTAAAATATATATCTGGGAGCTCAAAGGGTTAAATGTAAGACTCTTTCAATATTTTATGATTTGTCGCCTGACCTCAGGGGTTCTGCTATAAGTATGCAAAATTTCAAATCCCCAATTTAATTATGGGCTCAGTTAGAAAGAATTGCTTAAAATACACAAGCTGGAGTCCAAAGGGTTAACTATAAAACGTCTTTCCATATTTATTATTTGTTGTGTGATATGAAGTGTTCAGCTATAAGTATGCAAAATTTCAATTCTCCAATTCAATTAGGGGCTCTGTTGAAAAGAATTGATTAAAATACACAAGCAGGAGCCCAAAGGGATAAATATAAAACTTTTCCAAAATTTACTATTTGTCGTGTGATCTGAGGTGTTTTGCTATAAGAATATAAAATTGCATGCCTCCAATTTAATTAGGAATTCTGTTATAAAGGATTGCTGAAAATACACAAATTGGAGCCCAAAGGGTTAAATATAAAACTTTTTCAAAATTTTATGATTTGTTGTGTGAGCTCATGTGTTTAACTATAATAATGCAAAATTCCATGTCTCTAACTTAATTAGGGGCTCTGTTAGAAAAAATTGGTTAAAATACACAAGTTGGAGCCCAAAGGGTTAAATATAAAACTTTTTTCAAAATTTTATTATTTGTCTTGTTGTCTCAGGTATTCAGCTATAAGTATGCGGAATTTCATGCCTCCATCCTAATTAGGAGCTCACTTAAAAAGAATTGTTTAAAATACGCATGTGGGAGCCCAAAGGGTTAAATTTAAGACTTTTTCAAAATTTTAGGATTTGTCGTTTGATGTGAGGTGTTCAGCTATAAGTACTTGGAATTTCAAGTCTCCAACATGTATAGTTTCTGAGAACGGGCTCTGTGACAGACGGACAGACAGACAGACAGACAGACAGACAAAGGAGCGAGACGAATAGGGTTTCGTCAGATGAACGAAACCCTAAAAAATGGTTCAAACCCCTTCCCCCCTCCTCTTTCTTGATTTATCAGTTCACCGGCTCCGAAGTGTCTGTCTGCTCTCTGATATTACTGTTTTGACAGCGTTTTGCTTTCTCTTAATGTAATTTCGATTAGAATTTTCTGATAAATGGAATTAACGCTTGATGAGTAGATGTTGAGTTGAATTTTTATCGCCAGAAATAGAAAAGTTTACTGCGGTTACTAATACATATCTTTACTTCTATTACAACGAGCTCCGATCTCGTATTAATTAAGCAATTTTTTCAGAAGGTAAGTGAATTTCTTATAGAGATTACTTTTTAAGTGTATTTTACTATGACATAAACATAACATTCATATAACAAAAAAATGGCGAACAAAGCGAATTCAAATGTGTATTTTTTTCCATGTTTAACAAAGCTATGTAGTACTTATTTTCTCTATTTAAATACATCTGTATTTGTCACTAAAAAATGATGCACTTGAGATTGATATGTACACTATAAATTATTATAAAAAATAAATTATTCCTTCGCATGCTTTTCCGAAATCTTTCATTTTGTTTTCGTTTGTTCTGTTTTCAGTGTCCGGAGAAATAGTTTCTGTATTTGACATTCAGATTATTCTTATACTCTTATTTAATTTATGCGTTTGAAATTTATTTATTAATTGCATGAGCAGGAATGATTTGTTTTTATCGGTTGCCATGTTCCGGGTTGCCTATTCGCATTTATGTTTATATGTATACATGTAAAAAAAGGCAAACTTTTCCAAAGCGAGTTATTTTTTATTTTCTTCTGGAAAATGATAACATTATGTAAAGCGTGTAGCTATGAACTTCACCTGCGGATGGGGAAGGATGTTTAAATTATTATTACTCAAAAAAAATAAATGTTTTAACACGCAAGGAAAATAATTTATATAGCAAATAGTTAGAGTCTAAATGTTTACACAAAGAAAATCACAAAACAGCCAAATTGATTTTCCAGCAGTTAATGTTTCAGTGTTTCATAAAAGGAGTTCCTTGTTCAATCGTTTTATGAAAATAAAAGGAAGGGAGTGAACAGTAAATTCCATTAAGCGTGAACTTCACTAGTTTTATTACTCACTATGTCTTTTATTCTTTTTGAATTAAAAAAAGGCTTCTGTTACGCAACTTGAAAAATTGTTGTATGTTTTGTTTGTTTTTACATATTATGCAGCCTAGCATCTTTTCAGGGCTGCCTCGCACCAAACTAGTTAATAGTTTCTTTTCTCGGGAACATTGGGGAGGGGGTTATCGTTAGATATGGCTTCAAAGTTAACCAACATATTTTTTGATTTTTCAAAAAATAATTGCAGAAAACTGCAATTTTAAGAATTATTTTTCTGAATAATTATATTCCGTTTGCCCCCATCAGTAGTGGGTCCAAAACTACGGCCTTGTTGTTCTGTGCGGTATTCAGTCCCTGCTTGGGTGCATTGCATCAGCCGCTTATAGCTGAATCTGCATGACGATTATAAAGGCCAGCTGTACTATTAGATTATGTGAATAAAGATTTTTTTTAAATCAGCTTATTCAGAAAGTTTTCTGCATACGGGACAAAATTTATTTGCTTAATGCTATTCTTTTTAAAAGTGTTTTCATATTCATCTACTTTCATTTACAAAATCTGTAAAAAGTAAACACATTAACACATACTGGACAATTGCACCATAAAATATAATAAATAAAGACACACAATTAGCTTATTAAAGTTCGTGTTTTGTGTACCATTAAGCAAGGTTGTGTGTCCATATTTATTAAGTAAATACATATCTAAATTTCTGATTGAATTTATATATTTAAATCTATTACTCTGTAAATTTCCGAAATTTTTTTAATACAATTTAAGAACTGTCAACGCTTTTTTTGTTGTTGTTGTGACTAGAAACTCTGAAATATGCACACGCTGTTTTATGATACATCCAAGTTTTCCAGAAAGAAAACATATTATATATTACATTTATATGGAAAAAATAAAATTTGTAAATAAAGACCTTATCTTTCAATTAAAAAATAAAATTAATTGGCGAAAAAACTGTTTGTAAACATACTACTTTTAGAATTGAGTTATCTGAAAGTGTGGAAATTGGAAACGCTTGTACGAATGGGTGGAATTAAAACAAAAATGTGTAATTTACAGTCTATTTTTTTGGTTCGTACTGAAAGAGCTTTTAAGAGGAGTTGAAATAGTAATTTTATCCCAAACCATAATTCGTAATCTATTTCATATTTTCAATTGAAGTCTTTTCCTTCTTCTGTACAAAACGTGTAAGTTTCTTTCTGTTTCATGGAAATCAATTTTTAATAGAGTTATTTAAATGGTGATCTAAAATCAAACGAAAACTCTTATTTAGTGCAGATTTCAGATAAAGCCTGTTTATTGATTCGGTACATACACAAACATATAAAGAAACTTGCATGTTTTTCGCCTACTGCACAAAATTACTTCTGCACTTGAAGGTACAGATTAATAAAATGGTATTAAATTTATAGTGAATGTGTTAACTAAACTTTAACTAACTTCGGCTTTTTGATTTCATTTGTTCAGATCAAAAAATTATCTGCATTCGAAGATGGATAATTGATTGAAAACTGGATCTTTAAAACGACCGCGTGAAGACGATAACGACTCTTCCTTTCCTGTCCAAAAAAACACTTTGCCATTAATCACCAGTACTTCCTTGCCAGATTCGAATGACGCAGGACTTTCAACGCAGGAACTTGACAACGCTATACCGGAGAAAAGTAGAATACTGATAAAGCAAAACACATACGTACGAAAATACAATCCTTCTTATTTAAAATATGGTTTCACATATACCAGAGAAGAAAGTGCACCTATTCCGCTGTGTGTCGTTTGTCATGAGACACTATCAAATCACTCAATGAAACCATCTCTTCTTATAAGACATTTTGAATCGAAACATGATGATTTAAAGAATAAGCCCATTGAGTTTTTTCAAAGGAAATTGAAAGAGCTATCTGCAAGCAAGCAGAAAATAGCTTCATTCTCAGAATTGAATGAAAAATTGTTACATGCATCTTATAAAGTAAGCTTAAAAATAGCCAAAGCAGGTAAACCGCACACTATTGGAGAATCTTTATTGTTGCCAGCTGCTGAAGACATGGTTAATGCAGTTTTGCGAGAAAAAGCAGCTAAACAAATTTGCTCAATTCCTTTGTCTAATAGCACTGTATCACGAAGGATTGAAGAAATGGCATCAAATGTTAAAGAGCAGTTAATAGAAAAACTTAGATTTAGTCAATATTACTCCATTCAGTTGGATGAGAGCACAGACGTTACAAATATGGCCCAGCTTCTCACGTTCGTAAGATATTTAGATGGGAACTCAGTGAAAGAGGATTTCTTATTTTCCGAAACCTTAAGCGGTCGAACTACTGCTAAAGATATTTTTGAAAAAATAGATTTATTTATGAAGTCGCATGACATAGATTGGAAAAAGAGCATCGGTTTCTGTTCGGACGGTGCACGTGCAATGACAGGTAAGCATGGTGGTGTCTTTGCAAAAGTTAAAGAAGTTGCTCCTGAATCGAAATTTGTTCATTGCAGCATTCATCGTGCAGCTCTAGCCTCGAAAAAAATGAATGCCAGTTTGAAGACAGTACTAAACGAAAGTGTTAAAGTGGTTAATTTCATTAAATCAAGAGCAATGAATTCAAGATTATTTTCTATTTTATGCACAGAAATGGGGAGTGCACACGACAAACTGTTGTTGCACACTGAAGTGCGATGGCTCTCGCGAGGTAATATTTTAACTCGCCTGTTTGAACTTCGTTTAGAAGTTCAAATATTTCTCAGTGATACTTCGTCAGATTTAAAGGATTGTTTCGTAGACGAAATGTGGCTTTGCCGACTAGCTTATTTGGCAGATATATTTTGTCTGCTAAATGAACTAAACAAAAGTTTTCAAGGATTCCATACAACGCCTTTTACAGTGTACGACAAAACAAAAGCATTGAGAAAAAAGCTTTCCATCGCCATCAATGATTTGAAAATAGGAACCCTATCATTGTTTCCTATGTTAGAAAGCTTCATGGCTGAAAATGAAAATGTCAAAATACCTCCTGAATTGGCAAGAGACATAAATGATCACTGTGATAGTCTGATAACAGATTTTGAAAATTACTTTCCCGAAAATTTAACATCAGACCTTTGGATAAGGAATCCGTTTCTCATCGGAGATACTTTGCCATTGACGCTCACAAAAGAGGAGAGAAATGAACTCATCCAGCTCTCCTGTGATGGATTATTGGAATCCACATTCAAAAATACGAATTTAATGGAATTTTGGTTGGCGAGGAAAGAAGAATATCCACTAATATCTTATAAAGCTGTAAAATTCCTGCTTGTTTTTAGCACTATATATCTTTGTGAATCTGCTTTCTCTTCACTTCTTTATTTGAAAAACAAATATAGGAATAGATTAAACGTCGAATTTGACTTACGTCTAAAACTAACTAACATTGAACCGGACATGAGGAAGCTGTGTTCGATAAAGCAGGCACACCCTTCCCATTAGCTATACAGGGAAATTAATAGAGTCATCCTTCTGTATAGATAGATATCAATTTACGCCAATATGTTACTAAATATTGTATCTTTTTTTCTAGCAAAACACTGTATTTTGTTAATGTTCATATTATTAAAATGTATTCTTTTTATTATTTGAATGTTAATATAAAGTAGGAAATCTAAGTATCAATCTAATAATGTAATCATGCAATTAAATTCATCAAAATCTGCTCAGATGGAAGCACAAAAGACTGGAAAAATGTTTCATTTTTGACATATTCCGTTTACACAGATTTTTCTGTGTTAGCTTTTAGTTTGTCACATGCTGGTACGCGGAAGTGTGAATTTAAATTTAGTGGTACGTCAGTCTGAAAGTTTGAGAACCCCTGCATTAGAGTTATTAAAAAAAAAAAAAAAAGTAGACTAGTGTGAGGCTTTCTCACTGCAGTCTTTCAGATTGTTTGCCGATATGCTTTTCATTAATTTTTGATTAACTGCAATTTTTTTTAATCAAACAACACCTGTTTTACCGAAATTTAAGTATATTATGTCAAAAGGCGCTTGCACCTTTCAAAAAAATACCTCTTTCATTGGTGTGCCTTTTAAGTTTTGGATAGAAAAAACCGTGTTGTTATCAGAAATAATATGTATGATGTTTTTTGCCTATATTCAGTATCCCGGGAAGCCCAGGTTTATTCTCTTGTATATATATAAAAGCCATTCTCTTTTTGTATATTCCTTATACAAATCTTCAATTTTTGACCTCTTTTCACAAAACTTGACATATACACATTTTAAAACTCGAGGAAGGTCACTGTCAACTTTTAAAAAATTATCAGACCACACTTTACCTCTTTTTTCAACCACATGCCATAGTTTATCATTATAGAGATCTATTCTTTTTTCAATTTGTAATGGAATTATTCATTCCTGTTGCCACATCCTAAAAAAAATGGCACGATAAAAAGGATAACAGATGTACTTTGCTTTTATAAGCCAATAAAAATTGAGACTCACTCACTATATTTTTGCATTTCCAAAATTGATTTCACTCTAAGCAAAAAATAAATGCACCTTTTTCATATTTAAAATTAAAACTTTTAAGTGCTTTGAAATGACGTAAAACCTTCATTTAAATGTATTTGAAGTTAAAACATCTACCATAACATAGGCATTTCTATTTCAAGAAAAAAAGATCAGAAAAACAAATGACTAAATATGACATCGCATTCAATAAATAAGATGTCACATTCATTTATGTTGTTTGACTTAAATAAATGTTGTTAGTTTTTAAATTGGTTTTTGTTCTTTTTATATCACCACACATTTCTTTTGTAGATTAACTTATAGTAATTTTTTTTTTTCATGTACGTTCTTTTTACACTTTTTAGCATGGAAATCGAGATGGCTTCAATGAACGATGAGGAAACCAGACAAGATGTTTCTTCTCCCCACAATCCCCCCTATGGATTCCACACTTTTAAGAGAACAGAAGAAGACCTTGGAGGTATGAAAAAATCCTAATTAACCCCTTGGGGACGAGCGACACGTATACGTGCCGCATGAAACCCTCAGAATCGTTGTTTTTCCTCACCAGTAAAATTTGCCTTGTTTAATCAGCGCATTTTCCCGAAGGGGTTAAATGCTTTGTAAATAAAACTAATTTAATTTAATGTAATTTTGTATTTTTATGTTTCTCTACTTTCAGCAAACAGAAAATTAAGACTCCTGAATAAAGAACAGAACCAGACACTAACCAGACTCCTCTGGTCAACTGTAGTCTTCTTAATAATCTTCATTATTATTTTCTTTGTAGTTATTGTACTTTATTTTGTGTTGCCTCATAACTAAAAAAAATTGTTGAAAAAATCAATCCTAAAAAACAAAAATAAATTTTCTTTAACATATTGGTATTTATTTCTAAAATTAGTTTTGTCTTTTATTTTTTATCAGTTGATTACTTTTTTTATTTTTTTCAGGCAGAGGAGTTCCACCCCCTGTGTATCAAAAATGGTTTGAAAAAGGTCACTCCTTTGCCTGGAACAAAAAAAAAAAAAATAATGATAAAAAAAATTTTAATCAGATGATTACTATTATCTTATGCACTTTTAAATATTCAGTATTGTCAGCACTTCAAAGTGTTGAAATTTTGTATAATGTCAAAAGATGTCGAGTCGAAACAAAAAAAAAAAAAAAGTGGGTAAGTGTGATCACAGATCGCACAGAGGGTTTCGTTTAATATTCCTTTCAAAACACTTTATCCTTTTGCGAAATCAGTTAGTTCCATATTTCGCAACCAGGGGACGCACTCTATTCTAGGCAAACCTCTATCCGAACGAAACTACGTTTTACAACCTATCCGTAGGTATATTAGTCGAGGGGATCGAGCCTATAGCAAACGGGTTAGGTAGGCGCCCCCTGGCGGCAAAAAGTGGAACTGAAATATGTAAGGCTATGTGCATAATATGAAAAGGTGATCAAAGAGGCGTCGGCAAAAGTTAGAAAAGTACCCACCGGGTGCAATGGGGGAGGTTAGAAAAATTGCTTAAAATAGACAAGTTGGAGCCCAGAGGGTTAAAAATAAGACTTTTTCAAAATTTTATGATTTGTCGTTTGATGTGATGTGTTCAGCTATAAGTATGCAAAATTTTAAGTCTTCAACTTAATTAAGAGCTCAGTTAGAACAAAAAGATTAAAATACACAAGTTGGAGCCCAGAGGGTTAAGCATTTTAACCTCTTCAGTCCCGAAGCTAAAATAATAATACAAATGCCTATTCATTGTTTTTTTCCAAACAAAATGACATAGTAAATGACAGAAAAAATATCTTTTCTGAAATTGATCCTTTAGTCGCTTAGTAATTTAGGTTCAAAAATAGGGATCTAAAACTACAAACCCCTTAAAAACATCAATTTAATAACCATTAACCTAAATTAACGCAATCACAAATTTAAGAGCTTTAAACAAGTAAATAATCTACAAATCCTCAAAAAAATTTATTGAAAAAGATTAAAGTTAAATACTTATGAAAATTTCTCACTTTCATGGTCATACTGTCTTTTGGGCATTTTTAGGCATTTTCCAAACTCAGATGAAAAGAACATTTATTTTATGTGGGAATCAGCTTAGATGCTGCCATTTATTCGTTTGCTTTGAACGCAAAAAACATTCAGCTATTAAGAAGTGATGTGAAAATGTAAAAAAATCTGACATTTTAGTTTTTATAAGGAAAAGAACAGATGTCCCCGAATGGGTACCCAGGGAACGAAGAGGTTAAACATCCTGCTGTGTATTTGCAAATGTTGTGCTCAAAGAAGAGAAAAAAAAATACAAATAAATACAAATATTACGTAAACTTTATTTAAGAATTTTTATAAAAATGGAAGTGCTTAACAAATAATGGTTCTTACAATGAGGCACTTCTTACAAACAGGCATGAAAGTGGGAAAATCTTTTTACAAATTTAAACAATAAATATATAGCTTCATTGAGTCAAAACCAGGGTTGCAAAAAAGCCGGCTAAAATTAAAAAAAGCCACGCCAGTGGCTTTTATTGGTTTTAACCGGCTTTTTTTGGCCAAAATTGGCTTTTATAAAGTGAAGCATTGTAATTATAAAATTACACATTTTAAAGTGTTTTTAATTAGTTTTAATGGCATTTAATTGATCTAGAGTTTAATAAGTAACCCAATTTCTGAATAATGAAGACATTAATACTGGAATAAAACTTAGATGTTTTTGCTAGTGATTTGTAGTCTGAATTGCAAATATGTCAGAATTTTAAAAAGGCCATACCAGCTGCTTTATCTGGTTTACACTGACCTTTAACTCCCCCCTCCCCCACTATTTTTTCATTTTTACTGCTTTATTAAATTGAAGAGGACAATAGTTACTTAGTTACATGTTTTATTACTTAATTTAAGAGCTATTAATATACTTAAGTCTTATTTTATTTCTAGTAAACATTTAAAATTATGTATAGTCATATAATAAAAACACCATTTCTCACTATTAAAAATATTATGAATAGCATATGCATGAATATTCTTAGCAACAAGATTTTCAAAATTTTATTTAGAGATTTTTTTTTTCCTGTTTAAATGCTCTTTTTTTTTTATACACTTATGGACATATGTACCAAACTCTCCTTAACTATTATATTCTTTCTAATTTCTCTTTTAACATTTATAACTTAATCTCTCCATATGGACACCAGTGATAGAAATTGGGAAATAAAAGTTAGGCGTCAAATGACGACTACTGTAAAAATCTTAGGAGTCAAATTAAAAATTTTAGTTGCAATTTCTAAAATTCATTTTTTACATTACTGTAATACTCTATGCTACATTTTAGAAAAGCACCAATACTTGTTTTTATTTAAAATTATTGAAGTCCTTAATTTCCAAGATTATAATAATTAATAATTGAAAAAACTTAAAAGTGATGAAAAGCTTTTTTAATTATTGCTATATTTAGAAATTAATAGAAAAGTGCACTTAATCATGTTAAATAAATTTAAAACTTGATAACTTCTTAGCAAAACAAAAACAAATTTTATATAGTATTGATAGTTACAATTGAATCTATTAGTCGTTAAAATAATAGAATATTTTTTTAGAAAGCTAGGTGTCAAATTTGACGACCGAGAATAATTTTGTAGTCGTCAAATGCAATAATTTGGTTGCATTTGACGACTAACGGCAGCTAATTTCTAACACTGATGGACACATAAGAATGGCCTGGCTAAAAGCCAGCAACCCTGGTCAAAACAGATTTTAACAAAATTTTATTATATTCTATATTCAAAAAGCATCTAAAAACCTAAGATTAAGCAAAAATAATAAGAGATTAAGCAACCTTAATCTCTTGTCTTCTTTAAGAGAAGAGTGTAAAAAGAGCCCTGAAATATAAGCAAGATTTATCAAGGTTTCACATTTTAGAAGTAATTAACAAATCAAAATTTTTAACACTGAATATGCCCAGTGCCCAGGCCGTAACAATTATTATTATTTTTTAAACTTACAAATTACTTCAGAAATGTGATATTTATAATTGTAAGAGTAGCATCCATTTTTAGATGCTTTTTGTTAAAGATATAAAAAGGCCAAGGCATTAAGAGGCTACTTCAGTTAAATACATCACAAAGTTTTAATTTGATAAGTTTATTGTCCACATTCAGCCAACATATGCTAACAATGATATATGAAATGAATTACATAAAATAATCCTCATGTGAATGTATGTATATGTGCATGCATCAAGAGGCCCAAATAAACCCTGATTGTCCATTAGCATCCATTTTTAGATGCTTTTGGTTAAAAATATAAAAAGTTCAACTCATCAAGAGGTATAACTTAATAACCCCTTAATAAGCCCCAAATAAACCCTGACATGCGTAATATCGCAGAGTGAGGGTCTATTTGGATAAAAAAAAAAATTTCGTCCTTTAGGACAGGTCCAACAAAAAAAAGGGGTGCATTTTAGCACGCCCACAAAAAAAAAAAAGGTGGTGGACCTTATTCTTGTCTTTAGGAGACAAGTTATAAAAGTTTCACATGTTTTCAGGCGAATGTTATACACTGACTTGCCAAGTTCTGAAAGCCAAAAATCAGGCACACACTAGTACAGTACAACTTCTAAAATCCGGAATCTTCCAAAAACCGGAAAGCTTCCAGAAACTTTTTTTTTCCCCCTCCTTTATTATCATCACCAATTTTATTTTTCTATTCAATCGGCAGATGGCGCTATCAACAATTTGAACAATTGAAAGTGAGATCAATAAATAGATTCTTAGTACTTTTTCTACTGATATTTTTTTAATCTTATTTAAATTAAAATTTAATTTTCTTTTAATAACTTGAAAATAAATCATTCTTTAAGTTGATATGAGGTTCAATAGTACAAAAAACGAAAAAAATAAACTTACACTTTTAATTACTATTGAAGTTCAGCTTTTAAAGGAAATCTATTGTTTTATCTTTCAAGCAAAGGACTCAGCAAAGTAAAAATATAAAAAGTTCAAGTCATCAAGAGGTATAACTTAATAACCCCTTAATAACCCTCAAATAAACCCTGACATGCGTAATATCGCAGAGTGAGGGTCTATTTAGATTTAAAAAAAAATTTCGTCCTTTAGGACAGGTCCACCAAAATAAAGGGGTGCATTTTAGCACGCCCACAAAAAAAAAAAGGTGGTGGACCTAAATCTTGTCTTTAGGAGACAAGTTATAAAAGTTTCACATGTTTTCAAGCACCTTTAATTTCTACCACCACCCAAAGTACTATATTATAAAAGTTTCCATGTTTTCAGGCTTATTTAAATTAAAATTTAATTTTCTTTTAATAACTTGAAAATAATTCATATGAGGTTCAATAAAAAAAAAAAAAAATTCGTTTTTTGTACTACAGTATGTTTCTTATTTTTAATTTAAATCTGGTAGTAATTCCAAATCGGAGGTTGTCAAGGAAATAAATTGTAGGAATCTGCATCTGTATTTAACATATCATATAACACTTATCACATGGAAAGTACACACTAAATCAAAGTTTGTCACCAAATCAATCACCAAATCAATCAATCTCCCTCCCTTACAATATTATACGTTACACAAGGCTTGGTTATTACTGAAGTTACAATACATGTCAACACACAAAAGTTTAATAGAGAGTAAACAATAACATGCTGTTGCAAATTTGACAACAAATAGGATTATCAAGAAATTAAAACTGAAAATAAAACAATATAAATATATAAAATGTTAAAATGCAAAAAGACAACGTTTAAAAGTGCAACAAAAGTGCATCTTCTTTATATAGTGAAAATACTGTTTCATTTTGCTAAAGACCATTAGAGGACCCTTTTAGGAACATAATTTTATAAATACACAAAAATAATTTTATTATTTTAATTTTTTTTCTGGGGTGGGGTAAAATGGGTCTATAGTTAGGCTTAGCTAAAGGCTATATCATAGAACACATGTTTTCTAAAACATTAAAAAATATTGATTAAAAGTTTCTACTAAAATATTGATGAAAGAGTCTACAAAAAAAAAACATAAGCTGGTGAAATGTAACAGGCTTATTCTTCATAAGGAGCACAATAGCAGGTATTTGTTCCAATAAAATCGAAGATGTAGTATGGAAAACATCTATACTGTGGATTTAAATAATCTCTTAGGCTTTTTCTATTATAGAATGTCCTTACACCAGTTTTGGTGACTACAACTTGTCGAGACGTTTTCTTACCACGTTTAGTTTCTCTTATGGTTCTGCGGAAAAGGCCTTTAAAGAAGAAACATGTGTGCGGAAATTTTGCACTAGGAGGTAGGTCTCGGGGCACAGTGTATACCTATGGAGAGAGAAAAAAAATTAAATATTTTGAATACAACCCCCTTAGGAGTAGGTTAAAGGATATTTGAAATACTAATTTACAGGCATACAGATGAAAAAAGAGGAAAAGCGCGTGAAACAGCAAAAATAAGACAACCAAAGGTTATGTTTAAACTGTCGAAAACTGCCAAATACATGTAACAATGCCAAAGATTAAATAAGTCAATGATTTATGTAATCTTTTATTTAAATTTATTGTAATTTAATAATTAAAAAAAATTATTAATTGCAATAAAATATTTTTATTTTTTGGAATTTTCAATCAGAAGAAAATCATTTTGTAAAATTAAATAATCTTGATTAATTTTACCCCGCAGCATGCTGCAGAACAGAACGTGTTTAGAACATTTATTTACACTCAAATGATTTCTGAGTTTAGAGTGTATGAAGCATTAGAAAATAGTCTGTCTCTTAATTGCTGCTGAGCAGGCTCAATTGATGCATGATTTGATCCCTTCTATTATGCACTTTTTCAATAAGTGAATTTTCTTTTAGAAGACCGAGCCAATTTTGTTCAGTTTTAAAATCGAAAACATTTTTATATATTTAAAGAAAGCTTGTTTTAAAAAGATTTTGACTTTAAGCTTTTTTTTTTTTAATTGCTTCTTTTATTTTGTAAATGCTTAAGATTAATAATCCAATTTAAATTTTGAATGAAATGGTTATTGCCTAGATTAAAATAACATTAATGCACATTAACTTGTTATATATACAAAAAAATCTGCACTTTTCTGTTTTTTTTCTTATAAAAAAAAACCTAACTAATGCTTTAAGCTCTCAAAAGTAAGAGAAAATAAAACGATTTTAAGTAAGAGAAAAAATGTACATCTCAGGTGAGCTTAACCCTTTCACCGTCTGACACTGGTTGAGTTTTCTCCCCAAAAAACATTCTTGTCAATAAATGCTATTTCATTCAGCGAGACGTGTTCTGAGATGACCAGATGAATACAGCTACACGGGATCGCACCCACTTCAGTCAAAAAGGGGTGATAGGATTGATAATGTTTCGCACCTCCGGGTCTTTAGGACCCTGCGCACGCACCGCCGGGTTAAAAAGCATCCTTATGTCTCATCAATCCTTGATCTTTATAATAAATTGACAAGACTTGGCTATAATATTTTATATTGCTGGGTACCTGGACACATGGGTATTCCTGGTAATGAGAAAGCGGATGAGGCAGCAAAACATGCTCTTAATCCGTTGTGCCATAAAGTTCTATTCTCAGACGTTAAACTACTTATCAAACGCTTTATTCATAATAAATGGCAAGGAAGTTGGAATTTAGAATGCAGTAATAAACTGCACCACATCAAAGCTACCATCATGATCTGGCCTCCGATTTATTCAAGAAAAACCGATGTTCTTCTGACCCGTCTGAGAATTCAACACGCTAGAATCACTCATAAACATCTTTTACTTCGGGAGGATGTACCCATGTGTCCACATTGTCATTTTGATTACCTCACCGTTCATTATGTTTTAACTGACTGTCCGGGTCTCCGGCACTTATACAGAATCTATTTTAACTCATCATCACCAATCTTGACAAACCTCATTGGGGAAACACCTCATGGGACACTCTTCACTTTTTTAAAACATGCTGTATTTTATTTTGAAATTTAATTTTTATGTATTTTGGTCTAACAACAACTTGAAATGTTCTTTTACACTTTTCTGACATCTGGATGGGAACCCCATCCAGACTGCTCTTTTTAAACTCTTTTTTAATTTGATGGTTTAGTTTTCAATCTTACTCATCTACACTTGTCTGACTGCATATAGATGGGACACCCATCCAGATTGTTTTTCACGTTGCACTTTAATTTTTTTGTGTATTTTGCCTATTCTTTTTTGGTGCAGCATGTCCCTAAAGGGATTTTGTGCCATTAAACATCATACAACCAACCAACCAATTGTATAATTTTTTTTGGCCATGGAGCCATCTTCACTCGGCCTGCGCAACATGGAAATGGCATAGAAGCTGCTGTGCAGAAGGCCACAATGTTTTCAATGCACATTTTTCTGCACCTTAGTCATATGTGAGGAAGACTTGGGGAAACTAAAAGAAATAAAATCAAGAATTATATATATAATGTGTGTTGTCATAGAACAATAATCAGTCATATATCATTTAAATTTATAAAAAGGAAAGAAATAATTACTTTTTTTCACAAAGCATTTTTCAAAATTATCTTTTAGAAGTGTCATGGCACACGCATAACAGTTTGCTGTCTGGTTTTCATGAATCAGTGCTGCAATAGGAAGTGCTCCAATTTTTGACGCAGTCAGCATGACAGTCATTAATGGCTGATTGTTTTCAATGCTCGAGGTGGAATCCACAAACATTACTTCCTAAGCACGATCTAATCTTTGCACCCTCTTCATAACAGGTGTCACAATAAGGACAGCCCAAGGTGATTCCTCACTAACTTTTATGGTGACACCTAAAAAACAACAACAAAAAAAATTACTCAATACTCAAATTATGTTACATCTAAATTTTTTATTTAAATAACAACATTTTTTCCAACTAGTTTCTAAAACTTACAAAGCACTAAAAAATAAGAAAATGGGATACTTTTCTGGTTGATGGGCAGCAGTTACAATTTTTCACCATAGCATCAAATGTGGTTAAAAAAAAAAAAATTCAAAATTTGTATATTGGACATCAAAGAAGGATGGCAGGGCAGGGCAGGGCAGGGCAGGGCAGGGCAGAAACTAGTTTTATTTCTCACAGGGCAAACAGAGATTTTGCCCTCCACCCTTCCTCTGCAAAATAAACTTTCAAAGAAAATTTTACTCAGTTTTAAATAGCAGACTTATTTTAAAATTAAAAATATGCAATTATAAAATATGTAATAAACAGACCTGCCAACTGATACGAAAAAATCATAGTTGCTATGATTTGCACCTATAAACTACGATGCTACGAAAATCGGTCTTAAACTACGATTTTTTGCAAAAAATACACATGCAATTTTTTTGTTTCTAGTTGCGATTTTTATCTAACGCAGCATATTTTAAGAGTGATTCTGTTCCAAAATTTCAAAGTATTCATTTCCGAAAGTTTAAAAAAATTGGCCATTAGCCCGAAAATTTGGACATTAAAAAATGCTCATGGGGGGAATAAAATGTGGGCTACAAAACAAACCTTTTAACATAAATTCTCTTTATGTATATTAACCACGAGTGAATCGTGTTTCTGTAAATATTTATAGTACAGGAATTCCTTTCCGTACAAACAGGGGTGCCATTTTAAGAATCTCTGTGGGGTGTTCTTTCAGGGGCAAGGTTTGAAATAGTGTGCAAAATCGCAGGATTTGCGCACGGAAAAGGAATGTCCTGCATAATAAAAAATGTTGTGCAGTATTTTCCCCTTTAAATTCTTCCACAGACCTATGATTCTTGTGCAAGTATATTTTGAAATTTCTTGGATGTTCGCGAATTTTTTTTTTTTTTGTTTTTTTCTTGCGGAATAAAGGAATCTCCGCAATTAGGAAAAAATTGTGAATATAATTGTGTATGAAAATTTTCTGAAAGATTTACAATATTGAGTTGAAAGACAAACATTATTCCTTTTACGAATATGCCCCCCAGGGGGATACCTTCTTCAGGTATTCACGGGCTTCGCAACCCCGGGTTCCTGAGCGATCTTTCTCTTTTCTTTTTCCTCTTTTTTCTCTTGCCTTTCTTTCCTCTTTGTTTCACTCTCATTGTGGTTTCTTCTTCGGAGGTGAGGGCAATTCTGCATGAGCCGATATCATCCTGTATATCGACTCATGGAGAATTGTAAACCACCCACGTGTTTGCCGTGCGTGGCGTCCCGTGTCCCTGGAAAGGGGGATCCTGGCAGTTGAGGGAAACCAACACACTGCTTTGGCCTCTGCTTCAGGTAGACGGGAAGTGCATTATTGGTCCCGTATGCATCAATCGGCTGGTCAGCTGACTTGTCACTGGCTGGGGATCAAGTGAGCGAGCATTTACTAGCCATCTTGTTAAGGGTGGAGACTGGCATAGGAATGTCTTGTGACCGTATGGGCCCTGGTTAGCACTGGTGCACAATTGTGTATCCCCTTGTTGGGCTCGGTAGTGGGTGGTGCGGCCGGGGTCTGAATCATTATTTTTTTTCTAACATGGATGGAAAAAACTCATTTTCTTCTAACTCTCTCCCATGTGGAGAGCAGCAAAATGAACCGAATTCTACATTCACTCGTTTTTTTGTAATTAAACGCACTGATAGCCTCTCTGATAGTTCTTTTAAGAGAACTTCACCTTTTCTTATTGCAAAAACATTTCATTCTGTATTTGGTGACAACTGTTCACTTAAAAAACTGCATTCTGGAGATTTGCTTGTTGAGGTCTCTTCAGCCAGCCAATCTCAGCTTCTTTCAAATGCTAATACAATAGGACCTTTCTATGTTTCTGTTACAGCGCATCAAACTCTGAATACTTGCCGTGGTGTAATATCGGAACCTGACCTTTTACTGTCTACAAAAGAAGAACTTTTAGAAAATTTAAAAGACCAAAATGTCATCGATGTACGCCGTATAACAATTCGTCGGAATGAGAAAGTGCTTCCCACAAAGCACATCATTCTGACTTTCAATAGTCCTAATTTACCTACTAGAATTAAAGCAGCCTACCTATGCTGTCCTGTCCAGCCTTATATTCCAAATCCTCTCCGTTGTTTTAAATGTCAACGATATGGTCATACCAACACTACTTGTCGTGGTACTGTTACCTGCCCTCGTTGTGCAGAAGTAGGCCACGACGGTAAATCTTGTAAAAAATCCGAACGCTGCATAAATTGTAAGGGTGATCATCCAGCATACTCCCGTTCTTGTCCTAACTGGATCCGTGAAAAAGAAATAATTGCTATTAAAATAACTGAAAAAATTTCCTATCCCGAAGCTCGCAAACTTGTTGAGTCTAGAACCCCGACTATCGGGGTTTCTTACTCTAGTATACTCAAACAACAACCAAAATCCGTAAGGCACATCAGTACCCAGACCGACTGCTCTTTTCCACCAAATAATACATCTATGACACATTCAACCAATACTTCACCTAAAAAAACCCGGGACGTCTCTCTTGGTAGTAAATGCTATGGTACCCCATTACTGGAACGTTGGCTACCATCCTCAGAACCAGTTACAATAGAATATCAACTTACTCAGTCACAGAAATCTCCAGTTGGATCCAAAAAGTCATCTAATCATCAGACTGAAACTAAGGCTGCTTCATCTCCAGTTCTATCATTACAGAAACCTAATTCTCCCCGAACATCATCAGTTAAATCAAAAATATCCGTTGAACATAAGACTAAACAAACGCCAGCTCCAGATAAAAGCAAATCTGTGAAACCTATTGTTTGTCCAACTCCGAAAGCAAATGAAAAAACTTGTGCGCAAAAAGAAAGAAAGAAACCTCCAACTCAAATCTCTTCACAGTGGAAAACTGTGAAGAGAAAGGGCAATAAATCATGTCTTAGCCCAGCAATAACTAATATTAAAGATCACAAACAGCTGCTCAACTATGCAGAAGAGGCTATGGACTCTTGTAGTTATGACTCTGATAACGATGACAATAATACAGTTTTTGAAGTTATTCATCCTACGTAGCTTTATATCGTTTTAAAATTTTGAATTATAACTTCGTTCTTAAAGCAGTATTATATAACATTTTATGCTTTATTTCTTGGACTAATTATAAATTTTCATAACTTTAGTGCTTTTAGAATTTTTTAATTTAAATATTCTTGTCTTTTAACTATGTTTTAACTTTTTAAACCTTGTGTATTGTCGCTTTCCTTGTGCATTATTTTAATTACATGTATCATCACATTGCTTTCTTCATTTTACTTTGTTTTTTCACTTTTATATTTCTGACAGTTAAAAATTAAAAGTTACAGCAAAATACTATGTTTTACTCAACTTTTTCTTGGCGCAGCATGTCCCTATAGGGACTTTGTGCCATAAAACTCCAACCAACCAACCAACCTTTTACGAATACCTCATGGGGCACTCTTTACTTTTTTAAAACGCACTGGATTTTATTTTGAGATATAGTTTTTATAAGCTTCATATGTGGGACTTTCTTATTGACATCTGGATGGAGGGCCCATCCAGATAACATGTTTACTTTGTTTTACTGGATTTCTTTTTTACATTGATTTGTACCCTTGTTTGACGACTACATCTGGATGGGTACCCCATCCGTATGGCTTTTCTATTTCAACTCATATTTTTTTCTTGGTGTCATTTCTTTACTCACTATTTTTATATTTTAGTCTTTGTTTGGCGCAGCATGTCCCTTTGGGGATTTTGCACCATAAAACCCAATACAACCAACCGTACGCCAAATACGGCGATCTTCCCTCTCAGGAGTGCCACGTGGCCACCTGGAACCCGGTCTTCTTGAGGCCCTTGACCACTGCTTCCAACAATCATGCACTGTGAGCACATTCCAGTCAAGTCTTTTTGCAACATCGCGGAAAGAAAATCCACCTTCTCGTAGCCCGAATATGCGACCTCGTTCCAACTCTGTCAGCTGTTGACAGTGGATTCTTCATTGTTAAAGGCATTCTTGGCTAACATCAACTCAATACGTCACATTTCGAAGCTAAATAACGCCCATGAAATTTACAGCATGCATTTAAAGTAAACCTGATCTGCAAGTCCTGAGTGGCGCTACTAGCACCCCACTTATGCGCGAAACGCGAAATTTCAATCGATGTTATCTTTTATATACCAAATTTCGTTTATCTAACACAAGTCTTTCTTGGTGTTGTTGTTAGGGAAATTTTTCCTTATAAAGGAAAATCCCCACTAAATCTAAGACAATAAAGTTAAGCAGCTACGCAGTATGAAGCGTGAAGAGATCTAGATATGCAAATTAAGTAGATGGAGTTAAAAAGTAAAAATGGCTGAAAAGAAATTGCAAGGAATGTGTGTGTGCTTTAAAAGGGTATGAAAAGTTCAATAAATAATAAGTGGGTAATAAAAACAGATAAACTTTATTAAAACATAACATTTGAAAAAATAGATGAACTTTAAGTATCACAGTCTATTGGATATTAACTAATCCATATTTTTAAACTTTACAGATTATGCAGATCACCGGAACTCATCGGGTGAAGGTAAATTTAGACTGGCATTTAAAGTTAAGCTTTAAATACATAAATAGAGCATTTACCTTTAGACTTTGCATTTTTATAGGCTATAACAAACCTCGCTAATATTATTGTTATTTAATTTAAACATCGTTAAACATGAGGTTGTTAACATTTAAACACATCTCCTTAAAATTTTACCAATTAAATAGCTTTTAGTAATATTAAAAATACTTAACTTTACATTTACAAATTACTTACTATTACATAACTTCTTAAACTTCAGTATAATACAAAACATGAAACAATTAAATGCAAAAGAGAAATATTATCAAATTACGTTTCATGCAAGAACGATAAAGAAGTTAAGTATATATTGGAAGCAGAGGAAAAGTAGAAGAGATGCAACTCCAGTCTAACATCAATAACCATCATGGCCTGTCCCGCTACGTGAATGCTATAAAACTTTATCCGAGGAGACAACTCAGGGACTAACTCTACCTGATAACAACTCATTCCTCAAAAAAAAAAAAAACCACTTTCCTCAATAAACAGCAACAACTATTACATTCATGGAAACTCAAAACAATTTTATAAATCTTACTTTAAACCGGGGACAGTAATTCCAGAAAAACAACAAACCGACCCCGCACATCCATCACGCCGAAAAAGTTCAGACTCCGTCCATTGCTTTCAGTTGTGGAAAAAATATGTGAACAATCCCTTAATTTAATTAAGGTGCTTTCGAACACATCTTGGGGAGCAGACTGTGGTTCTCTCCTTAAAATTTATCGTTCTATAATCCGTTCGAAAATTGACTATGCCTGCCAGGTCTATGGTTCGTCCTGCATTTCCACTCTTAAAAAACTTGACACTGTGCACCATAGCGCACTCAGTGTCTGCTCTCGTGCATTTCGTACATCGCCAGTTTTAAGTCTGTATGTGGACTGTAATGAACCAGCCGTACATCATATTCGGGAAAAGTTTTCATTAGAATTGTACTATCGTATTCTTTCACATAATGATCATCCACTTCATACAAATATTTTAAATACAGACAATGATATACTTTATCAGCACAGACCATCCTGCATACCATAATTTGGAATCAGAGTGAGAAACACTATTAACAATAGCAATCTAAGCAATATCGAGGTAAGCCCATGCTCATTGCACAAGTTCCCTCTCTGGAAAACTCTTAATATTACCACTCTTTATCCTTTTAAAGATTATGACAAAAAGAACTTAGCACCTACTGTATTTCAACAGTTATTTGCTGCACACCGCTCTAATTACAATAACTATACTGATATTTATACTGCAGGATCAAAGTGTAGAGATAATGTTGGTTGTGGTGTTTTCTTTGATAATACCACTTTCAGTTATCGGCTACACCCTTCTATTTCTGTGTTTACGGCCGAATTAGTAGCAATTGAGAGAGCCATGTTGCACATTTCTCATCATCATAAGACTTTTTTCATCATTTATACTGACTCGAAAAGCTCTATTGATGCAATAAATTCATTTAATAAGCACCCCTATGTCTAAGCCATCTTGGATCTTTATAATAAAGTGATAAGATGTGGTTATAACATTTTATTTTGCTGGGTACCTGGGCACATGGGTATCCCTGGAAATGAGAAGGCTGATGAGGCAGCAAAACGTGCTCTGAATCCGTTACAACATAAAATTCCATTCTCAGACGTTAAACTACTCATAAAACACTTTATTCATAATAATTGGAAAGATAGTTGGGATTCAGAATATAATAATAAACTGCACCACATTAAACCAACAATCACGACCTGGGCTTCGAGTTATCCAAGGAAAGCAGATGTTCTTCTTACCCGTCTGAGAATTGGACATTCAAGGATCACTCATAAACATCTTTTACTTCGGGAGGATCCACCCATGTGTCCACATTGTCATTTTGATTACCTGACCATTCATCATGTTTTAACTGACTGTCCGGGCCTACGGCACCTGTATAGAATTTACTTTAATTCATCATCACCAATCTTGACAAACCTCATTGGGGAAACACCTCATGGGGCACTCTTTACCTTTTTAAAACATGCGAGATTTTATTTTGAAATATGATTTTTATTGTTTCATTGGTTACACGACCTAGTTTTATCTTTTACACTTTTTTGTGACATCTGGATGGGAACCCCATCCAGGATGCTCTTGTGTTGAATCACTTTTAACTTTTTTACGCTACTATTTTTAATTAAAAATTTTTTTTACTCTTCTACACGTCTATGTCTACATCTGGATGGGTATCCCATCCAGATTGCTCTTCTGATTTCTGTCTTTTACTTACATTGTGTTTTTTTTAGTCTGTTTTTTTTGGGGGCAGCATGTCCTCTAAGGGATTTTGCGCCATAAAACTCATCGCCCCATCGCATCCCCTTAGATCCGCCATTGCTTTTACTTTTGTATTGGGGGAGGATCGCTGAACAAAAGGCATTTGTATTTCTACGAATGCCCCAGTGTCCTAAAGCCCCGCCCCGTCAGTCTTTTAACAAGGAAAATCGGCCGTGAAAAAAAAAAGGGGGAAAGGGGAGTTCATTGGTTAAGGATAAAGGGGGAAAAATGGGGTTAGCCCGCCCCTCTTAATTTAGGTAAATGGGTTTTTTCATGCAGAATGATTAGATTTGCTCCGAATTTTGTATACCGGTTTTATTATGTTAAGGAACATCCCTGATTAGTTTTGGGGATTCATTGGTTAAATATAAAGGGGGAAAAGGGGGTTAGTCCACCCTCTTTAATTCAGATAAATGGCTGTTTCATGCAGAATGATTCGATTTGTTCCGAATATGGTATACCGGTTTATTATGTTAAGGAACTTCCTTGATTACTTTTGGGGGTTCATTGGTCAAGGATAAAGGGGGGGAAGGGGGTTAGTCCTCCCCTCTTAATTCAGATAAATGGATTTTTAATAGATCTAGATAGTACTATCTCTAAGCTTCATTTTAGTACATGTTTTATTAATTTTGACCATTAATTAAGAAAATTATTAAAGTTTAAATGTTGTTTTCACAAAAATATTCGCCATTTTTCTATCTTTCATCTTAATTATCAGAAGCTTAAGTTGTCATTTTCCACTTTTTATCAAATACATCTTATAACACTGTTTTCAAGCTTCAATTTGGTATATGATTTTTCATTTTTGGTTAATAATTAAGAAAGTTATTAAAGATTTAATGGGTTTTTTTTTTTTTTTCACACTGCTGCAGAGTGCTCACTATTTGCCGCGCATTGCGTGTTTAGCAAAAGTAATCATTTTTTTGACTAATAGATCTAGGTAGTACTATCTCTAAGCTTCATTTTGGTACATGTTTTATTAATTTTGACCATTAATTAAGAAAATTATTAAAGTTTAAATGTTGTTTTAACTTGTCCCCCGGACAAGCGTCTGATGTAAATGCTTGTTGTAGAACGAATTCTAAAAAATAGAAAGACTAAACAAAGCAGAAAAAGATCTAAAGATGATCTAAGTAACGAAGTACAAGGAATTGTTATGAATATAAACATGAAAATTGACATGTCTGTGTTAATCATGACGTAAATTCTCGCAATAGAACAATTTCTTAAAATGTTGCTATATAAAACAGTGCAGAAACTTTTTTTATTTCTGTGTTACTGCTGAGCCCAAAATCTTGAACTTTTGCTTCGAGTTAGTTTTAAAATATACAATTGTCTCTATGAATGGTTTCTAAAAAATTTAAAATTTAAAAAGATGAAATTAACGGAAAGCGATCTCAGTTACCATTAATTTGGCATTATTACCGGATCACTTTACCGGAGAATTCTTTACATTTCAGTAAACAAAATGTCCGAAAATTCCCGTCAAACACCCCCAAAATAACAAAAATCATATAAAAAATTCAGTAAAAATTCACCCCCCAGGGGAATACCTTCTTCAGGTATTTACGGGTTTCGCGACCCCGGGTTCCCGAGCGATCTTTCTCCTTTCCTGTCTTCTTCTCTTTTTGGTTGTCTATCCTTTTTTCTTTGTTTCACACTTTTTAGTCTTCTCTTTTCAGTTTGTTATCCCTCTTTGTTCTTGTTCGATTTTGTTACTGTTTTCTTGAAACTGTTCTTTGTTCTACTAACGTTGTTCTTGTCCTTTTGAAAAAAAAATTATAAAGGTTTTAAAAAAAAAAAAAATTACACCTTGTTTCTAAGTTTTCTCTCACATTACTTTTTCTTTTTTTTCTACAATAGTGGTTTTTTTTTTCACGTGAGACACTCTGGGTGTTGAGGTTTTTTAATCTCATCGCCTCATTTCTACCTTCTTAGGCTGATCTCGAGTCCCAGAGTGCAGGGCATTTCCGAAATTCGGTTCCGTGATCGGAGGACGCCATACTTGTATGGTGGCTGTTAGGACCAACACCGGGAGACTGGTGCCTTTCGGCGAAAGGGGCTGTAGGTTGGACAGAGCTGTAAAGGCTTACCTACTGGCTTCCTGATTCCAAAGTGAAAGAACTAGAGATTAAGAAATGTTATCGAGTTTAATCCAATGTTCGAAAAACGTGGAAGTTTGTTGATAGTTTTCACCCTTTTGAGACCTGCGCCTAAAGTAACGGTAAGAAGAAGGGTCGGTGACCAGGCCCGATGCCTGGCGTTTTTTCAATCTTTTCTAAATATGGCTACAATCTCAGGAAATCAAATATGCGATGTGGAAGCCCCACAAGCTAATAATGACACTAATAATGCATTGAGCTCTGCCTCAAATGCTACTATTAATCAGGATAATAATGAATCATGGGGTAAGAGAGTCGAAGATTTTGTTTCCAATACGGAATCTAAAAATCCCGACTCTCATGAAAGTAAAACAGAAGAAAGATTCTTCATCGTTAAACGCCAAGAAGGGAGTTTTGATAAAACTTCTCCCTTTTTGATTAATAAATCTATCCAAGGACTGGTTGGCGAAACCAAAACAATAAAAAAACTCCGTACAGGTGAACTACTAATTGAAGTAACCAACAAACAACAAGCTCTGAACTTAAAAAAATGTACTCACTTCGCTAACATCGCTGTCACCATATCGCCACATAGAACATTAAATTCGTGTCGTGGAGTGATCTCGGAATCTGATCTCCTACATGTAACTGAAGATGAAATAGTGGAAAATTTAAGAGAACAAAATGTCATAGGAGCTAGACGTATAAAAATAAACCGTAAAGATGAACAAATACCAGCTAACCAAGTACAAATACCTACCAAGCATATTATATTGACCTTTAACACACCCAACTTACCCAAATATATAAAAGCAGGGTATTTATCATGTTCTGTCAGACCATACATCCCAAACCCACTGCGTTGCTTTAATTGTCAACGCTTTGGGCACTCAAAAACATCATGCCGAGGTAAAACCACATGTGGTCGATGTAGTGCAGTTGGCCACGAAAGTGTACAATGCAACGCACCACCTTCTTGTGTAAATTGCAAAAAAGACCACCCATCCTATGCTAAATCTTGCGATCAGTGGAAAAAGGAAAAAGAGATACAGACCATACGCACAAAAGAAAATATATCATACCCCGAAGCAAGAAAAATCGTTGAATCCAGGACACCCAAAGTTGGTGTGTCATATGCTACGGCGTTATCTAAAACTGCGAATAAAACCTATCAAACCATTGCAACTCAAACTGAACTCCCCACTAAACTTAATTGCCAACCTAGTCAAAAAGAAAACAACCTGTCTAATAATTCTGGTAAGACAAATAGATCAACGCATTCCGCCCCTCCTAAGTCACCTAAATCTGCTCCTCCTAATTTACCAAAATCTGGTCTTTCTAAGCCAACTCAAAATGCCTCTTTAAAATCATCACAATCTGTTATTACTAAAATTCCACTCCATAATAGAGGTTCTCAAAATACAACTAAAACATTATCTGTGAAACCAAACCATAAATCTGATGCAGAAAAATTTAACCTTCCAGCAATTAAAGCCTCTGTGTCATCTGAAAATACAGCCAAAAGGAAAAAGAGCAGAACATCCAAAAATAAAACCCATTCAATGCAGAATGATAAAATGGAGGAAGATGATGCTCTAGCTCTTCACCCAGAACCGGATGAAATATTTAACGACGGAGATAGTATGTCTACTGTCTCCGATTAAAATAACGCAGATTTATTACTTAATTAAAATTTTTCATGTCTAATATTATTTCGTGGAACTGCCGTGGCTACCACAATAAGCATGACGAAATCCGTAACATTCTATCCGACCACCAACCATTATGCTTAGCTCTACAGGAAACCCATTTAAAACCCAATGTCAAAGCCAAATTACGCAGCTATTCAGCCTACAGAAAAGATTTCATCGGCAGTGACAGGGCCACTGGTGGAGTGGCTCTATTCATCTCCAATAGTTTACCCCATACACATATTGCTTTAACTACAAACCTACAAGCTGTTGCTGTCCGTGTGCATATTAATCAACTCATAACTATATGTACGATTTATTTACCTCCAAACAAAAATATTCATTCAGCAGATCTGGATAATCTCCTTCTCCAACTCCCCGCTCCATATATCATTCTTGGTGATTTTAATGCACATAGCCAACTCTGGGGAAACAGTGATTCTAATCCACGTGGTGATATTATAGAAAAACTTATATCTGACAACGGCTTATGCCTGCTCAATAACGGTGATCATACCTATTTTCACGAGCCAACACGCACATTCCATGCAATAGATCTTATAATCTGCTCCCCATTTCTCTATCCTTTCTGGAACTTTTGGGTTTCAAATGACTTACATGGCAGTGATCATTTTCCTACTTTTATATCATTGACTACTAGTGGAGATTCTAATAACTATCCGAGAAGATATGTTTACGACAGAGCCAATTGGCCAACTTTTACTGCAGTTGCAGACATTACTGATAGCATGATAGAGACTGACATAGATATTGACAAAGCGCTTGATAATATAATTCATTGTATTATCAATGCTGCTGACGCTAGCATACCTAAAACGTCATCTGCTCCTAAACACAGAAAACCATGGTGGAACAATGATTGCCAAGTAGCAAAGAAAAAACAACAAAAGGCTTGGGGTTTATTTCGTAGGTATCCAAATAATATTAACTATATGGCATACAAAAAAGCAAAGGCTGAAGCTAGAAGAGTGCGACGCAAAAGCCAACTGGAGTCCTGGATTAACTATATTTCGAGCATTAACTCTAACACCTCAAGTAAAGAACTCTGGCAAAAAGTGAAAAAATGTATGGGCCTGTACTCTGAAAATAATATTTCCATTCTAAATATGAATGGTCAAACCATCACTTCTCCCAAAAACATAGCTGAGACGATAGGTAGCACCCTTGCATCAATTTCTAAATCAGACGCATATCCAGAACCCTTTTTAACTTACAAAAGGCAAACTGAAATGACCAGGATTAATTTTAACTCTCATAATTCATTTTCCTACAATCAACCATTTATCATATCAGAACTATTAAAGTGCTTGCAAGACAGTCATTTATCTGCCCCAGGTCACGATGGCATTACATACGTTATGCTTAAGCACCTCTCACCACATTCTCTTAACAATATCCTTTCCTTTTTCAACAGAATATGGACAGAACAGAAATTCCCCAACGCTTGGTGCAGAGCTATTGTTATCCCTTTTCCTAAACCAGGAAAAGATGCTAGCAATCCTAATAATTACAGGCCAATCGCACTCTCTAGCTGCCTTTGCAAGTTACTTGAAAAAATGATCAACCGCCGCCTCGTGCATGTTTTAGAAACTAACAATTGCTTTGCGGCATTTCAAAGTGGATTTCGACGAGGTAGGTCTACTATCGATAACCTGATCCATCTTGAACATTACATTCGGACAGCTTTTCTTAAACGCAACCATTTGGTCTCAGTATTTTTTGACATGGCGAAAGCCTATGACAGAACATGGCGTTATGGGATTCTTCGTGACCTTTTTAACCTGGACTTTCGTGGGAACCTCCCAATTTTTATTAAAAACTTCCTCGCAATTCGAATTTTTCAAGTTCGAATTGGGGGGATTTTATCCAGTTTCTATGTACAAGAAGAGGGTGTACCTCAAGGCAGTGTCCTGAGTGTCACTCTCTTTGCTATTAAAATAAATGACATCCTTAATCAACTACCACCTTCTGTTAAGGGAGATCTTTACGTTGACGACTTCCGCATTATGTGTATGGGACAGGATATTCGTTTTATTGAGAGACAACTGCAAATAGCAATAAATACTATCCTTAGCTGGACTAACAAAAACGGTTTCTTAATTTCCATTGAAAAAACTTCATGTGTTCATTTCTGTAGACGAAGGGATCTACATCCAGATCCTGAAATTTTTATTGGGACATCTCAAATTCCTGCTGTGGACAACGTTCGTTATCTAGGCCTATACTTTGACAAAAAACTTACTTTTTTACCCCATGTTTTACAATTACGGACAAAATGTGAAAAATCGCTTAATTTACTTAAAGTGCTTTCAAATACTTCTTGGGGAGCAGACCGTACATCTCTCCTTAAGATATATCGTGCTGTAATTCGTTCTGAAATTGACTATGCCTGCCAGGTCTACGGCTCTGCCCGTAATTCTGTTCTTAAAAAACTTGACACTGTGCACCATAGCGCACTCCGTGTTTGCTCTGGTGCATTTCGTACTTCTCCAATTTTAAGTCTTTATGTTGACTGTAATGAACCAGCATTATACCATACTCGTGAAAAACTTTCATTAGAATTGTATTACCGTGTCCTCTCTCATCTTGGCCATCCTCTTCACACTTTCATTTTAAATACCAACAATGATATTCTTTATCAGCATCGACCATCTTGCATCCCATGTTTTGGAGCCAGAATGAGAAACATTATTAATAATGGCCCTCTGAATAGGATCAAGGTGAGTCCATGTCCCTCACATGTGCTCCCTCCTTGGAATCCTCCTAATATTACCTGTCTCCATCCTTTTAAAGGATATAATCAAAACAACTTGGCTCCGGTTGTTTTCCAACACTTGTTTGCTTCACATCAAGCTAATTTTAAGAACTACACTGAGATTTTTACAGATGGCTCTAAAAGAGGTGATATTGTTGGTTGTGGGATTTTTTGTGAGAGCACTTCATTAAGCTATCGCCTTCATTCTTGTACTTCTGTCTTTACAGCCGAACTGATTGCAATAGAGAGAGCCATGTTCTACATCTCTCATCATCATAGCTCATCCTTCATCATTTATATCGACTCAAATAGCTCTATTGACGCAATTAAATCATTTAAAAAGCATCCTTATGTTTCATTGATCCTTGATTTTTATAATAAATTGAAAAGACGTGGCTATAATATTTTATTTTGCTGGGTACCTGGACACATGGGTATTCCTGGTAATGAGAAAGCGGATGAGGCGGCGAAACGTGCCCTTAATCCGTTGTGCCATAAAGTTCCATTCTCAGACGTAAAACTACTTATCAAACGCTTTATTCACTGTAAATGGCAAGAAAGTTGGAATTTAGAATGCAGTAATAAACTGCACCACATCAAACCTACCATCATGACCTGGCCTCCGTGTTATCCAAGGAAAACCGATGTTCTTCTGACCCGTCTGAGAATTGGACATTCTAGAATCACTCATAAACATCTTTTACTTCGGGAGGATGCTCCCATGTGTCCACATTGCCATTTTGATTACCTGACCATTCATCATGTTTTAACTGACTGTCCGGGTCTCCGGCACTTATACAGAATCTATTTTAACTCATCATCCCCAATCTTGACAAACCTCATTGGGGAAACACCTCATGGGGCACTCTTCACTTTTTTAAAACAAGCTGGATTTTACTTTGAAATATGATTTTTGCATCTTTGTTTGGTTTAAAAACAACTTGAATTGTTCTTTTTTTTTTTCTGACATCTGGATGGGACCCCCATCCAGATTGCTTTTCTGATGGTCTTTATTTTTATGTTTTTAGTCTATTCTTGTTTGGCGCAGCATGTCCCTTATGGGATTTTGTGCCATTAAACAATATACAACCAACCAACCAACCATCAGTAAAAATTCAAAAATCAGAAAAAATAAGATACCCGCAAACGAATCGACAAACTTTTCCGTTTTTTATAATCATTTGAAATTCTGGACCCTAAACTTTAACGGCGCCTATCTCCTTTGGAATACGTTTGGGACAGTTGGTTTCCTATTTACTATTACTCGTCTTGATGTGTTCTATCACCCCCTAGCGTATGTACCATGAGTTTAGAAACACCCTGTATACATAATCTGTGTGTGCTTTAAATTGTTTTAAATTGACTCTAAACCATTTAGTTTCACTTACAAATGCATAGCACAGCAGACTGAGATCAGGGAAGTTTTCCTGGAACGCCCAATGTTCTAATTAGGAAAATGCATATTGCCCTGCCCCCAGAACTTCCATTTTATTTCAACTGCTTAGCAAGCAGTTTTCCTGACAATTCAAAGAACAAACCTTTTATCTGTATCACATGGAAATTGCAGTTAAATTATTATAAATATTTTAATCTTAATATTTTATGGTGTTAGAGTTTTATTCCTAATCCAAAACAGAGACGGATTGTAATTCTAGATCAGCGGGTTTATCAATATGGAAGTATGTGTGTTAAATATTAAGTAAAATTGTTTCAAAATTTAACTTTTTAATGCTTTCGAATTCTGAAATTTACAAGTAATCGGCCGAATATTCAGTATCCGACCGAATAGTTACTATTCGGCAGGCCTAATATTCGGTATCGGGCTTGATAGTCACTACTCAGCATTCGGTTTACCTGTTTGGCGACCAAAAGTGAATTCATTCAAACTTATGTCATAAAGTTGGTCCTTTGGATTTGAGAACAGCCTTAATCGTTTTATTTTTTTCGCCGAATTACGATTTTTCTATGTTTAAGAATTTTGTTATACAAAAGTTACGTTATAAACAGGTTACTTTACAGATAAGTTCTTTTAAGATCTAAACAGTTTGGCAATATTCCGCCGCAAGGGGGCGCTGTAATGGCGATTTTTATGCAATTTTCATGATATTTCAATATTGTACCACCGAGAAGTGTATGAAGTTATGTATAGAATTGAACCAAATTCTGGATTCACATTGATGGCCAGCGGCAGGCGTGTCTCTAGCAATTTGGTAATATTCCGCCGCAAGGGGGCACTGTAAGGGCATTTTTTGTGCAATTTTCATGCAATTTCAATATTATACCACCGAAAACTGTATGAAATTGTTGAACACTTTTTCAGTTTCTAACACTTATATATTTATAAGCTGCGCCTCTACCACTAAGGGAATATCTCCGAATAGCGAACTAACTGAACGATAAAAACAATTTTCTGGTCGACTGTATCTGACCCGAAACCGAAAAAGTATTTTGAGTTAACCCGCAGTCCGACATGAATATAATGACAATAAATAAATAAAACAGAAAGAATAAGACCATTTATGCGGTACACATTTTTATTTAATTAAATGTAATTAATACAGTACTTAAATACGCTGTATGTTCAGACAACATATCGCGTAACGTAAATTAAACTAAGGGAATCTCCCATGTTGTGTGAACACGTTGGAGGGATGTATATTATTCTATTTTCTAGTCTTCTGTTTTTCAGGCAAAATCCGATGAGGAAGCCCCCGACGAATATTAATACTGTGGTTATTGCAAACACAATACCAAGTACTTTGTAATAATCTGTAAATAAAAGCAAAAAAAAAAAAAAAATGTTTTAAAGACAAAATCTTTTATTGTAATGTACAAAAACTGAAAAAATATTGAAACTACTGAGATATTGAGATGCACAAAAAATTTAGGCGCAGAAGAAAATAAACAAATAACATGAAAGTGTTCTCAGTGGAAAAAAAAATCTAAAAACGTTCCGTTTAAAATAATACTGACTTTCGCGGAAAATCAGTTTTGCATGATTAATCAACCATGATGCAATATAGCTCTATCAGTGAAAAGTTTTCTTAATTGTATAACAAAAAAAAAATCGAATTTTTTCTTGTGGGAATTTAGAATTTTTACAGATTGCCTTCTCAGCTGTCAGGCTGCCTCGGGAGTAATATATTAACACTATTTCTACCGCGATTTTGTATATACGTATTTCTACCAAAAGGTGTCATTTGACACCTTTGCGTTTGAATGCAAATAATTGCCAAACTGCTCTGATTTCAAATTATCAGTCAAATATAGATAACGTGAGCAGTATATTTATTGATCCATTTATCCATATTTATTAGATATTAATTATTAAGATTGTAAATTCTAGCTTAATTACACAATGTACTAAATATAATTATACATAAATGTGACCAAACGTATTTTACCTCAGCAAGAAGAATAATTAAAAAATGTTTATCTTTTTCATTTTTAAAATGCATTAAAAAGATTAACAAATATTGTAATATTATTAACTTTAACCCTTTAGAGACGCAGAAATTTTTTTTTCGTAAAGTGATGAAATAATTAACTGATACCAGAAACTACAAGAGATTTTTTTACAGAGTAAAATCTTGTTTTGGTACACTTTCATTTAAAAAAAAAAATTACTGACATTTTCTTGGTGCCGGTTGAATTAGAATAACGTGGCCACGCCGAGTGGCCTCCGCACTTGAAAGGGTTAACAATTTTCAGTCTCATGTACAAAAATATCTTTGTAACGAAAAAAAAAACACAAATCGTAAAGACAGCATTGTAATAAAATTCTTTCTTATTAAATACCACACATTTTATAAACCAATGATTGTTGTGCTAAGCACTTTCCACATGAATATTTTTCACACTACATGCAAGTTTCCGTTGGAACATGTGAAAACATTATCGGATGAAACAGTTCTGCCACTGCCAATAAATTGTTCAACCAGTTTCAAAACGATGAGTTCACGAAATGAAATTGATATAGGTCTCATTTAATCCTTTCCAAATTACAGGAACCAATTTACAACGTAATGTTTTAAAATTTAGATATTGTTAAGAGATCCTTAAGGTGTCAAATGACACCTTTTGGTAGAAATAGGTATACCACATGCAGATTTTTATCCCCAGGATGAGTTGGAGGAAAATGATATCCCTGAATTAATTTTACTATCAATCTATGAAAAGTCATAAAACTAAATGTGGAGAAATGATTAAACTTACAGAATAATTTTAAGTCAAAATTTGAAAGGTGTCATTTGACACCTCTTGGTGAAATAGTGTTAAGGGATTTAAAACGCTCTTAACAGAATTGAAAGGTGATAAAATTAATAAACAAACTGTCTTATAGACAAGGCCTGATTACAAAAGCGGTAAACTTCCACCAGTAAATTTGAACGGAATTTTTCGCTTTAATTAAATGCCGTATTCATACATTACTGTTAGGAATAAAGGGAAAAAAAACTATTTTTTACTGGTGCAAATTTGCCCTGTTGCTTATCACACCCTGCTTATATAGACATTTTATTTAGAATACATAATGCTCCGCATATAATCATAGAAACCATAAATTACTCATTAATTTAAATTCTGAACAGAATATCTATAAAAGCGTAAATGAATTTCCCCTCTACCTTAACCAGTGCTACCGGTTTTTAATTCTAGTATTATGACATTATGGTTCTTCAGCTTCAATTTGGTACCTTATTTTTCAAAAATTCCTGATTAGTTCAGCAGTAATTAAGTATTTAACTATGCTACGCCCATTTTTTCGCCATTTGCCACTTAAAATTGACATTTCTTGTTTCCCCCCCCCCCCCCCCTAGACTAAATATTTTTCTGAATTTCTCAGGAAACTTTTTTAGCCCAGCTTCATAGCTTCACTCAGATATCTCTGTTTTAATTATAAGTTGATTAGGAGAGAAGTTATTAAGTGAATCTTACATCAGTATTGTAAACAACCGTAGTTGTTTACAGTGGACACAGCACTGCGTATTCCTTATGTTTCCCCCCTACTTTAATCAGTGCTACCGGTTTTTAATTCTAGTATTATGATATTATGGTTCTTCAGCTTCATTTTGGTACCTTTATTTTTCAAAAATTTTTAATTAGATCATCAGTAATTAAGCAATTTATGCTGCTACGCCCATTTTTTCGCCATTTTGACAGTTAAATCGACATTTCTTGTTTTTCCCCCTCCAAGCCCAATTTCTTTTCTGAATTTCTCAGGAAACTTTTTTAGCCTAGTCCCATAGCTTCATTTAGATATCATTGTTTTAATTATAAGTTGATTAGTATAGAAGATATTAAGTGATTCTTACATCAGTATTGTAAATAATTGTAGTTGCTTGCAGTGGTCATCGCACTGCGTATTCCTCATGTTTCCCCTTATACCCCCCTATTCTAATCAGTGCTACCAATTTTTGGATCAAGTACTATGATAACCTGGTTCCTTGGCTTCATAGTGGTACCTGAATTTCTGAAAATTTCTAATTAGTACAGCAGCAATTAAGTAATTAACGATGTTACGCCCATTTTTATGCCATTTTGCCAGGAAAATTGACAATTCTTGATTTCCCCCTCCCTTAACCAATTTTTTTCTGATTTATCTCAGGAAACTTTTTTAGCCCAGCCTCTCAGCTTCACTCAGACATCTTTGTTTTAAAAATCAATTGCTTAGGATAGAAGTTATTAAGAATTTCTTACATCAGAATCGTAAACATTTGTGTTGCTCGCAGTGGGCACCGCACTGCATAACCCTCAAGTTTCCCCTTGATTCCCCCAGTTTTAACCAATGTTATCAGTATTTTAAGTCTTGTAATATTTTAACCTAGCTCCTTAGCTTCAATATGGATTATAATTTCTTAAAAATTGTCAATTAATATAGCAGTAATTAAGTTATTTATGAAGTCACGCCCATTTTTTGCAATCTGCTGCGAATCGATATTTCTTGTTTTCACTTCAAATGGCTTGCAATCCTGATATAACTATGAGAGTCCAGTAACGCCAAGATAACTGTCACTGCAGGCTGAACAGATATAAGTCACAATAATTTACGCTGGCAGAACCAGAAGCCGGGTCATTAATATAGCCAGCAAAGGAGACTTACGTTAATTTTCAGGTAATAAGAAGCATATCGGTAAAACAGGTAATAAAAACACAGTGTAAAAAAATTGGTAAAGTTTCCATAATAATCAGCATTATGTATCTTTTTTATTAATTACATACCCATCTATTATTGCCATCTGCATACACTAATCGCTTTGGTACGGAGAAAGATATCGACAAGTTAATTATAACGTATAAAATGATCTAAAAATTATTAAATTCCGATGCATAGTTTTTGCTCCTATAAAACTTTTTTAATGGATTGATTTTGTCCAACTTTAACATTAAATATCTCTTAAAATAATTCTTCGATTTGAAAACTGTCTGCATCAGCGTGTTTATTAAACATTTCTCTATAACACCGCGGTGTTATGATTACCGCGGTGATTATGAAAACACCGCATAATTCTGAGTAAAAAAAAAAGGCTCAACCTGAATCTGCTAAAAAGTTTAAGATCAGGGCACGCCCCAGTTCTAAAAGAGAGAAGACCTGACCCAGGCCGAGTCTCGTGGATTTAAACTGGCGCGACCCGACCCGGGTCGTGCTCGAGATTTTATGCTTTTTAATGGATAAAAGTGAAATCCCCACACCGACACCCTAGAATAGGGATGCACAACCTGTCAGGAAATACAAAGTATTTCCTGGAGGTTGGAATGAGCAGAGTTACTTAATGCAGAAAGGAAACGCTAACGCTGAGTTTTTACAACCCCGATAAAAGAAAAACTGAAGATTGATTTGCTGAACTAAATTTAATTGAAAAATAAATTTAAATAAATACTGTGGTGGTTTAAAAATGATGACAACGATTTTTAAAAACTAAACATATTTATTAAAAGCTTAAGAAACAAAAACAACATATAAATAAACTCATATAAGAAAAATATATATTCATTAACAAATTAAATAAAATGACTTAGCTGACATTAACAGTGCTTAAACCTCCGTAAAAATATCCCATGACATAACAAGAGGTAAAAATATCACAGCTCGTATCACATACTCAGAAAGATGCCATCACTTATTGCATAGGAAAGTTCACGATGTCACTGAAGCTTCATTATCAACCAGTAGATTATATCACTTCCCCAAAGTTCTCACGACGCTATGAAAATACCTTCATACGTACTAAAAGAGCAACTTGAAGAAACGTGAACATAACTACTTCGGAAGCTTTCACAGAAAGATGAGCGAAAAACAATGGCACCGGTGTTTTACCATCTTGACAATATACCTGACGAAATGCAAGCTGATTTTCCGTTTAAGTTCCATTTTGATTCGACTAACACATGTAGGAAAAGTCACTACTTAAACAATCTTAACATTCATTACACTGCAGAATTTATTTCAAATGTTAAAATGCCGAAAAGACGAACTAACTAATAACTTCGTTCAACAAAAGCCAAAGCACGATAAATACAGAAACCGGCAAAAGGGAGAATTCATTTAGATAACTGCCACTGCTCACATCCTCTCTTGACTAAAATAAGTGAAGTGCTACGAACGCTTGAAAGTCCGAGTATATATCTGTCCCGGGCGAACGAAAACCAGACTTCCACGCATCGCTAAACAACGCCCTCTCACGGCCTTGACAACATGCTTCTAGAAGTTTCAAAGTGACGACATCGGATTTGCATAAGCAAATCACGATCGTATCGAACTGCTTACGCCCTCTAGTAGAGACAGGAAAAACAACTTTGAAGTCAAAGAGGGAAAAGAAAGATATCGTAATACAAACATAAACAAATGTATTTCCAAATGGACGAAATCAATTTTAAGAGAATGCAGTTAGATGGAGGACTATTTCAACAGGTAAATAAAGGAAACTCAATTTAATTAAATTATTCATTAGATTTACAGATTTACTTTGAATATAATATATGGATATAAGAAACTTAAGGAGGTAAAAAGAAGAATAGTGGGTTCTATTGGTTTAATCAAAAGGAAATGTTAAATAGGAATATATGGATGTACAGTGACAAGACTAGGGTTGCACTTTCCTAACACAACCTGTGGCCCGCGGCCCAAAAGTGGCCCGTGAACTTCGTCAATTTATAACTGGAAAAATCGCAATTTTTGTCCATATGTTGCTGGAGAAAATCGGGAATATCGTGAATTTGTCGCTCGAAGAAATTGCAAATTTCGTTGATCATTTGCAGGAAAACTGCCTTTATCGGCAATTTATCGCGAGAAAAAATCGCGAATTGCGTCAATTTGCCGTGGGAAAAATTACAAATTTCGTCAGAGTTAGTTAAGTATCGGCAATTTCGTTCATCGGATGCGGAAAAATCGCGAATTTTATTGATCAAGCGCGGAAAAAACCGCGAATTTCTTTGATCGGGCCTGGAAAAATAGATAATTTCGTTGATCAAGAGCTGAAAAATCGTAAATTTCGTCAATTTAAAGCAAAAAAAATTACAAATTTCGTCAGTAAGTTAAGAATAAAAAATTTCATTGATCGGGTTCTGAAAAATCGCGAATTTTGTCGATCATGTGCTTAGAAATCTCAAATTTCGTTGATCATTTAGCGAAAAATCGCGTTTACTCAGTTTATCGCGAGAAAAAATTGCTAATTTTGTCAATTTGCCGCAGGAAAAATTACAAATTTAATCAAAGTCAGTTAAGAATCGAGAATTTCATTGATCGGGCACTGAAAAATCACGAATTTCATTGATCGCGCCGGAAAAATTGCAAAATTTGTCGATTTGATGCGGAGAAAACCTCAAATTTCGTTAATCAGGCGCAGAAAAATCAAGAATTTTGCCGATGAAGTGCAGAAAACTCACGATTTTCGTCAGTTTATAGCCAAAAAAAAATCGCGAATTTCGTCAATTTTCCCCGGGAAAAAGTTACAAATTTCGTCAGTCGGTTAAGAATCACGAATTTCGTTGAACGGGTGCTGAAAAATCGCTAATTTCGTCAATTAGGGGCTGAAAAATCTGAAATCTCGTTGATCGGCGTGGAAAAATCGCGAGTTTCGTCAATTTATCGCAAGAAAAAATCGCGAATTTTGTCACTCAGTTGCTGAAAAAAAAAAAATAAGAATTTCGACAATAGTAGTTGTTAAAAATGTGAAATTTTGTCAAATGGTCGCAAAAATATCGCAAAATTCTTCAATCGCTCGTGGAAAAAAAGTCGTGAATTTTGTCAAATTTTTCCATTTATCAAGAGGGAAGAGTTGGTCTTCATAAAGTGTTGTATGGTTATTCATACAGATGTGAAGAAGCCCTGCATACAATTATTTATTTCTATTTGTTTATTTTTTGTATATACAAAAAATCATTATTCTTCAAGAATAAAGAGTTCCCCCCCCCCCCCCAACCTCCCCGATATAGAATTCTGTCTGTGTTACTGATGTGGCCCTCGACAAACTAAACGTTTTTGTAAGTGGCCCTTCTCTCAAAAAGGTTGTGCACCCCTACCCTAGAATGTCTCCCCACCTCCGTAGCCGCAGAAATATTTTCCGGAGAAAAATGAGACGAACAACACTGAGACGAAAGACCTTCACTTTCCAGTTACACTTTAAATAACTTTAAGTTCAGAAGAAATAGATTACCCTCTAACAACTTGGATAACAGTTATGATAATTTCAACCAAAGTTTTAACCAGTTTTGAACCAAAAAATAATAACAGAAAATAAATAATTATAACAATCTCATAAGTCCCAGTCCGTTTAAGTTTGATTATCAACGCATTTAACCTCCAAATAAAGGACAGTCCATTTGAAGAAAAAGAATTATCTAATTCAAGATATATAAAATAATCTTGTAGCTGTTATCTTAACTGTCAGGTTCTGGGGAAACCTGTGCACTAGAATTATGCTTATCTATATTTTTTTCTATTGTATTTGGTCTGTGTACTGAGATAGTGAAAGTGACATTCTTAGTCTTATCTGAGTCTTATCCAACATGAGGGAAATATATAAAGAACATAGTCGATGGAATGGTCTCCCTTAAAAAATACACATCACAATTTAAAACTATTATGTTATGGATTTCTACACAATTTTTTGTTGACAACGATACAGCCTTATCTGCTTGTATAAATTTAGAGCAATAATTTTTTGTACTAAAAATGTACCCTGAATAGTACATTCTTTCATAAAATTCTACACTTGATAGTACACAGTGGGCCAATAGCTATTTTATTGCTCTTTCTTCAGTCCTCAGCAAATTCCAATACTTAGGTTTTCCATATAATAAATATCCACCTATGTTTGCAGCTTTCTTTGCTACTATATGTTTTAATTGCATTTCCTCCACAAATTTCATAATATCAGGATTTTCTATTTCTTGTTTAGACAGGAGTACTCAAAGTATTGATCTGCTTGTATACGCAGAAGTTATCTGCATAGGTACAGCCTTTGTACCATGATGCAGCATTTACAGCTTACCGATTGAATCTTCAAATATGAAGCATGAATTTGCCCACAGAGGACCCCAACTCTTTACAGTTGCAGGCAGAAGCAGCAACAAATGAATGTTGTGTGATTGCTCATCTATTCCGTAAATATCTTTAGCACCAGACACAAAATTTTTTAAACAACTTTTAGCTTTTTGGATATCATCTTCTGTAATATTTGTGCCCAAAACCAAGGTTATGGCATGCACAAAGAGAAGTCAATGTCTATATACAGCATGGCTCAAAATATTTTTCAAAAGTATAAGCGATGTTTGTAAGAAAATAGGCCACTCTGAAGCTTTCCAAAACAAAATATCTTTTGTAGTATGTAATTTACATGTGGAAGCTTCATACCTTTAATATGTGTGTCCAGGTTGCGAATAACTTTCACACTCAGGGAATACAAACAGCCAGAACTCTCAACAAAAAGCATGCGAGTTGGCGAGTTACACCAAGAAGTACACTTTGCATATAAACTGGTATAAAGTCATCTACCATATTAAAATTTGGATATAGGATCATTAATATTTACGTACCTTTAATACCTTTGACTGATTTATTGGTGCCTAAAGGAATTTCTGCATTTTCAAATTTGTCCAATTGAAATTTGATCATTCCTTTCTTTTTCTCCACTCTCAATTACATCAAGCTTACAAAAAATGCTGAGGCCCTTATAGAGGTAGAGTACTGATGTTTATACATTTCTGCTGGAATATAGTAGTTTGCAGTAGGCTTAGAATGAAGATTAAATTTTTGAAATCATTATTATTGTGATAATGCTTGTCTAAATTCCAAGATAAATTAACAACATACAAAAAAATAAAAATTTTATTGTACATAAGATAAAGCATTGTTGAAATATGTTGTATGAAGTGACGAATGGAGCTGTTCAATAAACTTTCGATCTTTCTTTATCACAATCATGACATAAGTTTTGTCTACTGATGCATAAATTACAAAGTAGCATTGATCTGCATTTGTTAAATGCATACGCATTGGATTTGTCCATGGTATTTGTGCTTTTTTTTTACAGTACATTTTTTACACAGATATAATCTAATAACTTTACCAGTAGAGTTGCCGCAACATATAGTCCATCAAGTGGACATTTGATTTCCAGGATTGTTAATTTTTCACAATCCACTAATATACTGTCTGGGCTGTACCTGATCCATGGTGCATCAGGATGTACTAACAATCCTGTACTTAAAATATTATACTTTCTTCCAAGCACATCTTTTGCTTCAGCTTATTTTTGTAAACCATAATTGGTGGCAGAATTTCCCAGAAATGGCTCTTTGAAATATTTACAAAGTAGTATTGATCTGCATTTGTTAAATGCATACACATTGTGCATGGTATTTGTGCTTTTCTTTTACAGTACATTTTATACACAGATATGATCTAATGACTTTACCAGTTTTGTTGCCGTAACATATAGCCCATCAAGTGGACATTTGATTTCCTGGATTGTTAATTTTTCACAATCCACTAATATACTGTTTGGGCTGTACCTGATCCATGGTGTATCAGGATGTACTAACATTCCTGTACTTAAAATATTATACTTTCTTCCAAGCACATCTTTTGCTTCAATTTCTTTTTGTAAATCATAATTGGTGGCAGAATTTCCCAGAAATGGCCTTTTGAAATATTTACATAGTTTTTGTCCCCAATCAGGCATTTTGCTCTTTGCATATAGGTATATAATTCATACACCAGCTAGCAGTGATGCGGAATTTTCTTGCTGCTTTCCAGTAATTTGTGTTTTGTTGGATTTTACTTATTTCGACAACTTTTTGAAGATCTATCACCACACTTTCTTCATAGAACATCTAGAAAATATAAAATTATTAATCAAAATAGAAAATAAATAAATGAAAAACACTTTGAGTACATGTAAAATGTTAAAATTGAATTTTTGTTTTTTAAATAATTTTATTTTACAGAGCTATTAAAAGCAAGCACTACTAACAAGGGGACCACCAAACATTATGTTCACCGTTTTTATGACTTTAAAGTGTATTGTAGAGTTCTTCCCCTAATTATTCTGGTTAAAGCATTTCTTCAAAAAGGCCTTATATTTTTGATAAATCGGGGGTCAAAGTTCAGCATATATTTAATATACTTATTAGTTAGCAGCTGTTGATGAGTATTTTGTGGCATGAAAGCAAGAATGCTGGCCCATTAGCCGGAGGGTCCTGAGTTCAATGCTGTCTTCTGACTTATTTTTTTTAATTAATGTAATATTTTTGATACTTTACAACTTTTAACCAAAGTTATGATTTTTATCAGCTTTTAAATTTGTTTTTGATTTTTCATGAAAACTTCTAAACTAACATTTATGTTGACGGAAATACAAATTAATTTGTGCAGAAAACTTGTTTTGATAAAATTATTATTATTTACCTATTTAATTATTAAATACAAGTCTCAAATAATGCATAATACTTTATTAGAAATAAATCTAAATAGTCTGAAATTTTCACGATTCTTTCATCTGAGGACTCAGTTGTCATGAAATCAGTAACAAAGTTTACCATGACTTTCTCCGGAGCCCAAAAAAGGAAGCCAGACCAGTTGCTGTAACTGCTTACTGATTGTTGAATCGGGATATTTGTATTCATTACTGAGTCCTTTATTTTGAATGTTTCTGTACCACTCTTATGCGAGGTGGAATCTGCAACCGACTATGTTTATAGCAGGCTATATGTGTTTTACTGCTTCATTAATTACAGATTCGAAATCCACAACGATTTCTTTAAGGGAAAAATTGGGGTTTTTACTCATGCACAATTCTTTCAAATACTTGAAAATAATTTCATAAGTAGGATATGCTTTCTAGGCAAAAGAACAAAACAGATTGAAATATAACTTCCACTTTCCAGTGTATGAATTATAAATAGCCGGTGGAAATGTTTCACACAGTAAGTGAATGTTCCATCTCTAAATATCTCACTTTTTGTGCTTAAATGTGCCAGATTTGTGTCAGTTGAAAAGGCGATTATATTGTTTTGATTATCATTAACTTGAATCATATCTTTTCTTTTGTGTGATATTACATTTATTTGATTTAATGATCGTTATCTCTTTATCATCGTGCAGAATCTGGCCATGACAGTAAACCTTGCAATGACATTTTGAAGTATATTTTGTTTTGTATACTTTTTTTTTTTTCTAATACTTTGCATTTTTTGTTTTACAAAATTACATTTTTTGTTTCACTAATCAATAAAAATAGTATACTAGTTTAATTAAGTTATTTGATTTATTGGAATTCTATTCAGTATAGATTTCATGGCAAGAAAAAAAATCAAAGATGGCAATTTGCGGGAAGCTATGACATCTGTTCCAAGTTTTCTGTTGTATAATTTAAAATGCACGGTAAACATACTGTATTATTTGCCAACTGTTAATAATAGGAATTTATGTATAACTGTGATAAAGCCCCTTTTTTATTGTCGATAATTTTGTACAATAAAAAAAACCCCATTAGGTATGCATGGATTATAAAGAAAAAATAATACATTAGAATAATTTTTACACAAACAATATGGATTATATAAATGACATTTAATTACAATAATTTTTTAATCTTTTTTGCATTTCTTTTATTATGATTGGGTAACTTAGAAATATTTTTTAGTTTATAATAAATCATTAATGAAACATACATTTTTATTAAATCTTTTTGCAAACTTGTTTTATGCACATTGCACATCAGAAAATTTAAATTAAAAGTAAGTAATTGTGACACAATATATTCTTTGATTCCACTGCAGTGGGCAGCATTTTTAAAAAGTTCAGTGAATGCTTTACTAAAATAATGTATAGTTTCTATTAACTGATCTGTTGGGTAGCAAAGGCCTGTGCCAATATTGTCGTATTTTTTAAAGAATAAAAACACAGTGATTCAGATAATGTCTTGTTTGAATCAATCAATCAAATTATTGTTGCATATCTCTCAATCATATATTACTTATCTGTTTATGAGCAATATAGCCAGCAACATAATGATGTTCAATATGATGATGTATTCAGTTTATACATATCTGATGGTTCATTACTATTTCTGAAATAATTCAAAATTTTTTCATCGACATTATGGAACTGTGAAGCAGCTTTATTTACGTAGCATTTTTGGTTTTAAAAGGTAATATGATTTCAAGAGGAAGAAGAATTTCGTCACCATTTGCTTCGCAATTTGCATTTACACAAGTCGAGATCAGATACTTGGCAATTAATTGCTTCAACTCTGTACATAAAATTTATGGGCATAGGATGATCATTAAACCCTCCTTTTCGTCGACCTGAAATTAAATACCACTGAGTTAATTTAAAAAAGGAGACAGTCCAAATGAAAAAAATCACAGTAGCTTGCACTACTACATAGTAAGTGCATTTGGATTTGATAATAATAATCATGATTAATATCTAAACTTATTTCCAGCTACAAATGGAATCAAATAGGAACATATTTTCTTGCTTATTTTAGTAATGGTACTTACTATCTTTGTTAATGTATGGACATTTAATCTTGATAATACTGTTACTGCAACAGTTGCAATTGATTATTGCATCAGGTATAGCTCCTTTATGTGGAAAATCTGGATTTATATGCCAAGCCATTTGCAGTAATTTTAAGACTTGCATGATTTTTTTCAGCCTCAGAAACATATTTTCTTTTGGCCAAACTTTCATGTTCTTTTCCCCAGTCTGTTGCTCGTGCGGAAAATTTATATGAAGATGGATAACCATTTTTTTTTTTTTTTTTTTAAGACACTGATTACAAGTGAATCAGTTTCAGTGTTGTAGACTTTTTGTTTGCAGCTTTATTCCTTGTTGAATTTTTTCAGAATCGCACTTTGTAATGATCAGTTTCAGAGGACGGCTTAACATTTCTCAACAATTTCCTTCCACGACAATAGTGTGGTTTTTCAGGGCAAAATAAATACATAGATAAGTTTTTTTATCGACATATCTGTTAAAAAATTGCTGTTGAACGGTTCCACTACAGATAAAACAGCAAATGATAGGCCACCATTATGTAAATTACCAAAAAATTGATGAAGCGCTTTGTCAGTTGGTTTAGGTTTGATAAGCTGTTTGCTTTTGGACATTGTTCCGAAAGCCCCAAAGGAAAAAAGACAGTTCTTTTCAATTTGATGATGCTCATTCAAAATCAGTTCTTTTATTTTTAAATATTAGGCATTTTGCTGGCATGGCTGCAGCCAACTATTTCTCTGTGTACAAGATGTATGTTGTCTAAATCTTATGCTTGCTTCAATAAGAAAAGAAAAGCTTCAGCAGGAGAACAGTTAGTTTTTTGGTTGGTTGTATGAGGTTTTATGGCGCAAAATCCATTAACGGACGTGCTGCGCCAAAATAAGTATATTAAAAGCATACAAATGAACAAAAGAAACAGTAAGAAAAGCAGTCTTGATGGGATATCCGATCCTGATATAGTCAGACAAGTGTAAAAATAAAAATTTTAAATCCTAAAAATAGTAGAGTATAAAATAGTAATACAATAAGGAGTGAGGTCAGGATGGGGTTCCCATCCAGATGTCATTAAAGTGTGAAAGCAAAATCTGAGGTTTAACCAATGATGGAGATAAAAAAAAAATATATATTTCAAAATAAAATCCTGCATGTTTTAAAAAAGTAGAGTGCCCCATGAGATGTTTTCCCAATGAGGTTTGTCAAGATTGGTGATGAACAGTTAAAATAAATTCTTTGTAAGTACCAGATGCCCAGACAATCAGTTAAAACATGATGAATGGTCAGGTAATCAAGATGAGAATGTGGAAACACAGGTGCATTCTCCCGATGTAAAAGGTGTTTGTGAGTGATTCTTGAATGTGCAACTCTCAGATGAGTTAGAAGAACATCTGATTTCCTTGGGTAGGTTGGAGGCCATTATTGATTTAATATGATGTAGTTTATTGTTGTATTTCCAATCCCAACTTTCTTGCCATTTATTCTGAATAAAATGATTGATAGCATGAGAACAGAATTCTTCCATGCCAGTCATGCAAGTGTAGTGTCCTGTTAAAATCTCTCCACCTTTCTTGTAAATCAGCTACAATTTAAACAAGAATGGTTGGTTACTTTGGGAATGTTTTATTTAAAAATAATTTTAAAAGTAGAGTAAAGTACTATAAAAAGCCTCCCACGATAGAGTCAAAATCTGAGCATAAGAAGTTGCGATTGGAATTCTGTAATCACAGTTAAAAAATTAGTTTAAAAAATTGCTTTACTGTGCAAAAGTTGGTTGGTTGATTTAATTTTAACAGCAGAAAGTCTGTTTTGAGACATACTGCGCCAAGACAAAGTCAAGAACTAAACAAAATCTCAAAAAGTCAGAGTAAAAATAACTAACAATAAGATTATAAAAACAAATTAATTAAATGAAAAAAGTAATGTGTATAATTAAAATCATAAGACGATAGTTTAAAGACACAAAATTATTATAATTAAAATATCCCCAAAAGCACCATGTAAAAAGCGCCAAAAAAAAAAAGAGTACAACATCAAATGTGTATCAGTTGGCGCCTGCATATTTTAAAATAATGCATTTTGAAAAAGAGCATCTACTCTTCTTGCGAGTGTCTTCGGCTGACGGGACAGGAGACTTTTAAAACATTACCAATAATATGTTAGAATTGATAGCACTATACAACAGTGGTTTTGTCCTAGAACTAAAATTAGTTGATTCTAAATCAGTTTTTGGCTCTGATTCCGAATATACTTTCCGTTTATCTCTAGGTTGTCCAGGTTTTGAGAAATTTACATATTTAAATTTATGAAAATTTAAGCTTTTTTGTGCTATTTTATGCAAATTTTAGATACACTTACTATACACTACTTAGATTTAATTTTAGATCTAAGTAGTCTTAGTTTAGATCTAAGTTAGATCTAAGTCACATCTTATTACGTTTTCTAGATAATGACTACTTGACTATTTGCTTCAGATAAATGTCACGATTTGCATATTCTTGAGATTTATTTATCAGTTATTAAGCCTAATTTGCATATTTTTCAATGGTGTAATGTTTAGATCACTATCAACTTGAAAATAGTTACCACAGAACTGACGTGATGTTTTTCTAGACAAGATTTTTATGCTGATTTCAAATCTGCTGTCTATTTTCTTATGTCATGTCTAGTTTTTGAGTAAGATGAATTTTTTATTTTTGCACGGCATTGACACAGGTTTGATATAAGATGCTTTTTAGGGGTGTAATTCATTGAGAAAAAGGTGAACAGGGCCAGATTCATATCAGAGACGTAAACAAAAATTCATATCATCGAAAAAAAAAAAAGTAGTAGAATCTATCCTAACTAGTTGAAGTTTATCATACAAAGTATCATAAAAAGCTACTTCTGGCTTTTTTGACTAAAAACTAAAATTTCTCTTTTTTCAAAAACTAGATGTGATACAGTACAGGACCTATTATCCGGAATCCTCGGGACCGAAGGCTTTCCGGATTTCAGGTCCTCCCAAAGTTCGCGTTTTTTCCGCGATCCTTTGACGAAATTTGTGTATTTTTTCTATGATCATTGATGAAATTAGCATTTTTTCGTGATCATTTGACGAAATTCTCGTTTTTTCCGTGATACTTTGACAAAATTTGCATTTTTTTTTTCGATCATTTGATGAAATTAGCCCTTTTTCACGATCATTTGACGAAATTCTTGTTTTTTCTGCGATACTTTGACAAAATTTGTGTTTTTTGCTCTATCCTTTGACGAAATTCGCGATTCTTTGAAAGAAGTTCGCATTCTTTTACGAAATTCGCTTTTTTCTGCGATTCTTTGACGAAATTACCGTATTTTCGGGTGTATAGCCCGCGGGTTATACAAGAAAAAAACATTTGGAACAGCCGCTGCGGCGTATACACGGTGCGGACTATACAAAGATTTTTTTTAAAAAAAGAAACGGAAAATCGTGATTTTTCAGTAATTTTTAAACCCGAAAAAATTTCAAAAATCGTCGAAATTTGTAAATTTTTTTCGCTATGGTGTGAAATTTAAAGAATTTTCCCGTGTTTGAAATGTTTTTTTACTGTTTAAATGCTATTATTATTTATTTCTGTCTTTGGAAATAGAGATATTATTGGTTTGTTTTTGACGGACTCGGAAACTTCCGATTTTGAAGGATTTTCCGATTCCAGTGATTAAAATAAATATTTTTGAGCAAATTACTGTGTGCCTTTTTGTACAGTAGTTTTATATTACTTATAGTAATTATTGTTTAAAATAATAATAACATATTTTCTAGAAGGTAAAATGCCATTAATGGCTCCAGTTGTATGTTACATCCAGTTCTCTAAAAGTTACTGTTGTGATAATTTACCTATTATCTGCTGCTGCAATTCAAAAAATTAAACTGAGATAAATGGTATATAATGTTTGCCAGAAATGTATGCAATTAACACAACAATTACATTTACTTTTTGACATGAAAAAAAAATATTGTGGAAAAATTTGTGTATTGTGTTGCTTATGATAGCTAATTATCTACGAAATGGGCCCGGAGAGGCGGAGATGCCCTCCGTGGGGGTCTTTCTAACGGAACCTAACCCGTATTTACGCACAAAAATCCAAGTTTAGAAGAAAACTCCGAACGATTAGGCCGACGGGCACGATTGGGTTTGAACCCAGGACCTCCCGTCTACCAGCTTTTGAGAGCAGAACCTCTCGGCCACTGGTGGGGCGTAGAAAAACGAAAATATTTCTTGAATTACCTCTGAAAGTAATTTTGTTATTTTTAAAGGGAAAAAAAAAGGGACTTTTTTTCCAGATTAAAAATAATGATAATAATAAATAAGTTAAAATCTGGTTTTATTGTTATGGAGTTTTTTTTTTTTTAAATAAGATTTTAGTACCGTAATTTACGGAAGAAACGCCGCGGCGTTTAAGTGTTTTAAATTGAAATTTCAAGCGATGCAGCGTTTCTAGTGATGCGGCGTTTACGCACAATTCATTTTTTTTTTTTTTTCACTCCCAAAAATTCAGATACCAAAGATGAGAAATTTCATATTAATGAGATTTTAAAATAATGTGGGTGATCCGAAATTTTTAGACCCAGGCAATCGAAATATATTGGCCCTGCCTGGGCTAAACTTGAACCATTTATGCTAAAAATTTGGCCCACCCAGCCAAGAAAAATCAATTAAATCAAGTCCGGGATCCTATAAATGAAATTATTTAAGATAATTTTTACATACTCATGCGAACATTTTGCAGCTTAAACTAGTATGTCCACAATCTATGAAATATGGAGTGGCAACATTATTGATTAATTAGAGAAATTCATTTAAATGATAACTCATTAGAAATATAATGTAGTTTAAAATGCAAGAAAAATATTTAAGAAAAAATAATTTTGAAGTTCTAGAAAGATTTTTTAAAATTATTTCATTTTTTTTAAATTATAGAGAAATATCATTTCAAAAGATTTCGTCGAACAAAGGAAAAATTTCACTGTTATTTTCGCAAAAACCTACCGGTTTAACATGCCCCCCCCCCCCCCCCCAAAAAAAAAAAAAAGTAGTTCTCCAGTCCCGGCCCGGAGCGGCGGCAGATAAAAATTAAGCTTGATCGCGGTCCGGCCCGAGTCTAATAAAAAGAGATTAACCAGGTCCATGCCGATCTCTAATGTGTACGTTTTAAGTGAAAATCCTATAAAAATGATTTAAAACAATATTCATAGGATACATAAAACAAATTAGTGGTTATAATTTTTTTTAAATGCTTAATATTCCATATTTTCTAAGAAAATAATCTATTTGTAAAAAATGTATTTTTCTAGAAAAAATACATTTCCCCCCCCCCTCTATCCATAACAAAACAATAGCAGGTAAAATCAGATTACAAGATCAGATGTTGGACTCTACTCTGAACCTGAACTGCAAGGTCCGGATTGTATCCTATCCGAAAATTCTATTTAAAGTCAACTCGAGACCCGACAAGAGCAAATTTTGTCCACCGAAATATTAAAACCAGAAACTAAAATGAAGGAAAATTAATCCATATTTTAATGCATTTACAGAAAAGTAGTCTATAATTATGTTTTTCTTGTATCAAATTATTTCGGCTTTTACCATTTTAACAAATATTCAGCATCATCTTTTGGAGAGAAAAAAAAGTTAACTCGAACAAATCAAATTCCAACCCGACCCACGTCAAAAGAAAGAAAAAAAAATCCCGCCAACCCGACCCGAACTTTAGTCGGGTTCGGGTACTATCCAATTACCCGACCCAATGCAGGATTCAATTCTGTACCAAGTGATTGAAATAAATATAAAATATAACTTTTAAATGTTCATGCAAGAAGTATTTTTAAAACATCTACAATAACGCCAAATATTCTCAAAAACGAGCATAAAATAAATCAGATTAAATTGCATTGTTAAATCATCTTGTATATAAGAAACAGCACAGTGATGGTAAGTATTTTTTTTTTTTTTCCTTGGTAATCACTTCGTGTATAAATGCTTTTAAAGCAAAATCTTCTAATTGAAATCTATATTTATTTCTTCGAGAGATTCTGACAGCTTAAAAGTTCCAAACAGAGCGATAGAAGAAGGGGGGGAAAAAAAAAAGAAAATAGCTTTAGGATCGCACGTGATATCTTTTCGTAGTGGTTAGCATGAATCATATAATGTTTATAATCCTTATCGCGCCACGTGCAAAGAAATAATAAAAGTAGGTCATGAAATTTCTTGCAAATTGATTAGAATTAAATAAAACCGATTCGAATTAAATAAAAAGTTTTGTTTTGTTTCTGATAACCTTATTATAAAACACGCATACACACATAAATAACGGCTGCATTCACTATAAGTCATTTTTAATTTTAAATGTATAAAACTATTGCCGCATTTATTAATACTTAACGAAGTCGAACAGCGTTTTTCAGTTTTTGATAAGGGAAAAAACGTTTAGAAAATGCTGAAAGTTGATTTTTTAACTGAATTTCCAGATGAGACAGCTCGGGAAAGGTCATCAAATAGCAATCGCTTATAACTTAAGATATAATACATTTATCGAAAATGGAAAAACGCATTCGATTTCAAATCACTTTGATAGATATGCCAGCAGATTCCATGCTTTTCCGTTTAAAATTCTCGATGAATTATTGTGCGAGGTTTCTTTTTAATACACCCCCCCCCCCCCTTCTTAAAAAAAAATCCAAAACGATCTACAGATTCTTTTAGAAATGATTAAAATGAGAATTTTTATATCTTATTCAATTGACGAAAAGGGATGTGATACGTTATTTTATTTGTACATAGCGCTAAATATTAAAAATAATACGTTTATTATCTATTTGTAAATAATTTTAATATATGGCACTGTGAAAAAAAAAAAGTCATTTTTGCACGTCGTCATTTTAATGTCGTTCGAGCACGCTATTTAAGATACTTAATTAAAGTTGAGATTGCTAACGCCCAATCGTTCTCATGACGCTCTTTAGTGTATGGAAAAGTTTACTCAATTTTAACGGCATTTTTTCTTTTAAATATTATTTATAATGAATTATTAATTTTTAATATCGTACTTATATTATTTATATCAAATTAATAATTTCATATTTCCAGAGCTCCCACTCAACTTGTGTAGTAAAAAAGGGGACCAAAAGGGAGCACATATTTTGTAAAAAATGAGATCAAAAGGAAACTATTTTCGCAAATCGTAAAATAAAATAAGCAAGGAAACCCTCCTTTCCTTCAATTGTCACTAATTAATAAATGTTCAAAGTATAATTTGTTATAAATAAAACGCTTGCTCCGATTCAAATTCTGAACTTCATTATCTTAAAGCCATTGTTATTGGTAGGGGTTACAAACCTTCTAAGACAGATTGAATTTCACGAATTTTTCCACGACTATTTAAAGAAATTTGCGTGTTTTTCAGGATCCTTTAATGAAATTTATATGTTTTTCACTATCTCTTGACGAAATTAAAGTTTTTAAAATCTTTTGACGAAATTAGTTTTTTTTTCCGCAATCTTTTGACCGTTTTTTTTTTTTCGCGATATTTTGATGAAATTCGCGTTCATCTCGCAATCTTTTGATGAAATTCACGTTTTTTCGCGATCCTTTCCCGAAATTCGCGTGTTTTTTCGATTTTTTGGCGAAATTTGCATTTTATTGAGAGACCTTTTGCCGAAATTCGCGTGTTTTTTGCCACCTTTTGACGAAAATCGCGTTTTCCGCTATTTTTTGACAAAACTTGTGTTTATTTGAGAGATCTTTTGATGAAATTCGCACTTTTTTTCCCAAAAACGCTATCTTTTTACAAAATTCTCGTTTTTTTCGCGATCTTTTGCCAAAATTTGCGTGTTTTTCTCGATCCTTTGTTGTAATTTGCGACCTTTTGACGAAAAACGCGTTTTTCGCTATTCTTTGACAAAACTTGCGTTTTTTTTTCGTAATGTTTTGAGGAAATTAGTCTTTTTTGCGATCTTTTGACCGCTTTTTTTTTCGATCTTTTAACAAAATTCACGATCTTTTGAAGAAATTTGCGCATTTCGCAATCCTTTGACAAAATTGGCGATTCTTTTCGTGATCGATTAACGAAATTTAATGGTATTTTTTGGAATATATCTGCGAAAAGCGCGATTTTTTCACGATGCTCTGCTAAATGCCAAACATCGGACAATTTTAAATAAAAGTCGGTTAAAAGTGTAAAAAAAAACGGACTTTACGGACCTAACAATGAAAAAACGGACCAATACGGACTTGAAGCAAAAAAACGGATCTAGTGGAAGCCCTGTAATTCCGGTGTTTGTGGTTTTTAAAATTTCAGTTTAATTAATTTTTTGTTGCAAAATCATTCGCGATATACCAAGGTAATAATGAGCGCCATATGCCGGAATTTAAGCTGCAAATTTCACGCAATTTTAGTGTAGTTTATCGTATTTATATTATTTAAATTATATTAATTTCGAATTTTGCATTTAAATTATTTATTTCTAATTAATAATTTCATTTTTATGATTTCTTAATTCTTCTTATTAATGTGTTTCTGTTTAGCACGCCATTCGCGATTACCGCGGAAATTTCACATGCGGCGTAAACCCTGGTCGAAATATACATTCGTAGATGGTGTATAGCCCGCGGGCTATACAACGATGCAGCTCCGCGGCTTATACACGAACTTTTTTATGGTACTGCTCGATCTAGGGGTGCGGGCTATACACCCGAAAATACGGTAGTGTTTTTTTTCATGATTCTTTGACGAAATGAGCGGTTTTTTCGCGATTCTTTGACAAAATTTGCATTTTTTCGCGATCCTTTGACGAAATTCACGATCCTTTGAAAGAAGTTCGCATTCTTATCGTGTATTTTTCTGCAATTCTTTGACGTAATTAGCGTTTTTTTTTTTCACGATCCTTTGACGTAATTAGCATTTTTTTTTCGCGATCCTTTGACGATATTGACAATTTTTTTACGACTCTTTGACGAAATTTGCAGTTTCTCGTAATTCTTTGACGAAATTTGCGATCCTTTGGTGAAATTGGTGATTTTTTCTGCGAACGATTGACGTAATTGATTTTTTCCGCCGATCATTTGTCGAAATTCGCAATATTTTTTATGTCCGAATTTTCGGACTGAAGACCAATTTTTTTTAATTTTCGGAAAATTCCGAACAGAATCACCCCTGGTGAAATATCTGATGATTTTCTTTTTTAACGAATCTTAATATAAATTAATTTTATACTAAAATTGGATAGAAAAATGATTTCCGTGCCCTCCCCCGCAGCTGAAGTAACATATTTTAGTGGTTACACATTGAAACAAAATAGATTGAAAAAAAAAATTAGAAATCTGTAAAATTTCCAAACAATTTCAGAAATTTCTAAATTTTCAAATAATTTTTTTTCCGAATTTCGGGTCCTTCCGGATTTTGGAATTCCGGATAATGGGTCCTATACTGTAGAAGAAAGCAGATATAAGATTTGAAATCAGCTCAAAAAACTGGTTTAGAAACATATTAGCGTACTCGTGCGGCAGAAATATTTGAGTGTCAAGAAACATTATTTGAAAAATATGCAAATTAGGTACAATATTACACAGTCACATGTCAGTATAATCTCAGAAACAACGTTTTTGTGAAATAAATTAGGTAGTAATCATAACATAAATAAAAAAAAACCTGTCTGATATTGCTTTATACCTCAAATTTGCAAATAATTGTATAAAATTACTAGATTTGCATAAATTGAAATAAGCAAATGTCTCTCAAACTTGACGTGCTGGAGTAAATCTAAAACTAGATTTGGAATCATCGCACAAAGAACCGCATAAAAAACAACTAATTTCTGTTTTAGGACAGAGCAAAAGTTCAAATTTATTGACCAGTGTAGTAGTTACATTTAGACACATTCACACAGAGATGATGATAGATATTAATTATAAATAAGATATAAAGAAAAGAGATTAGAGACATAAAAAAATATTTAAACTGAGTTTTAAATAATAAATAAAATAAGAATGTTTTCACTCATTTGATAGTAGGTACGTAGATAGATACACTCACATACCGATGATGACAGGCATTATTAGAACTAGGGGATCGTACCCGGGCTTCCCGGGTTAAAGAATATAGGTGAAAACATTTTTTTTTTTTTATTGAAAACTAATAATTTTTTTATATGCAATAATTTTTTTAGATTGTTCACTTACATTAAAAAAGAGTTTTCATATGGTAAATACGAATTATACAATCAAATAAATTTTTGAAATTTATCAAAAGCGATATTTTCTAATTAGCCGTATGCTAAGAATTATTTAACCAAGATTTTGCTACTTATGGCATCCTTTTATATTCTGATAATTTCTGAGCTTATACGTGTCTGTTAAATTTGTGTATTATTTTTATTATTTTATTTATTTATTCATAGGAAGTTTTTTTAATGGGTATTACCGTAAGAAAATGATGAACTCTTTATTTTGTTTTAAGGGGGACGTGTACCCTCCAGTTTTTGACTATGGATTTTTACTTCTCATTTTCGTAATTAAAAGATTGATACATATTCTTTACAACTGGCATTTAGTGAAATATAATATCTAAATTTTCATTTAACATGTTTTATTTTGTTATATATTCAGCAAATAATTAATAATCTTCAAATTTTTTAACTAGATCTAGTAAAATCAATCCTGTTCACAATTCCGAATTATTGAAATTAGCTATTGCTGGTGCTGCCATCTGCCTTTCAGAAGTAAAAATAATATTCCACATAACATCTTTCCTGTACGTTTTCATTTTAAATGCTGGTAAATAGGCTCCAAAAAATTTAATTTCGGTCTCAAAAATTCAGGTTAGTACCAAGCTTCAATATCTTTTATGAACAGCAACTATATTTCGGAGATTTAGTCAATTTATCGGTATTTTATCATGATATTGACGAGATTACATGTTGGCGAGATTTCGGCGATTTAAAGTTACCGGTTAATTTTGGCAACCCTTTTGTTAGCGCGGGGTTTCATAGGACGCGCTGAAGATTGATTGATTGATGCTTTTGCTCTATTTCTTTTCTGTATGGAATGTATGTAGTATATTCGAACTGTTGCTACAAGAAAATGGATATTCAATTATCATTTAAGTTTGCAATTTGAATAGGAATTTATTTGTTTATTTATTTTTAATGTATGTTGTAAAATAAGTTTTTTACCAGGCAAAGGCTCGTTGGTATTTTTTAAAAAGCCTGTCAGTAATTCCTAATCAGCATTTGTATTACAATAAAAATAATAATTATTTTTTAATCAAAGGTTTTATGGCAAGTGAACTTGTCCTCTACTTCTGTAAGTATAGTTAAACTTCTATGACAGGTCCTCCCTGATAACGGACACCTCTATTAAAGTACATTTTCCCCTATGCCTAACAATTATATATCTGTGCATTTTTACTTCCGAATAACGGACAAATTACACTCTCCCGACGTGTCCGTTATTCAAGAATTTCTGTATTTGATTATTATTATAGTGTGTGCGCGGACGGAAAGGGGGGGGGAGGGGGGGGGGTTGCGGATAAACTACCTAGTGGCGATTCTGTTCCGAATTTTCCGAAAATTTAAGGCATTCATTTTCGAAAGTTTATAAAATTCGATCATCAATCTGAAAATTCGGACATAAAAAATATCACGAATTTCGGAAAATGGTCGTCGAAAAAATTAATTTTGTCAATTGTTTGCAGAAAAAACGTGAATTTCGTCAAAGGATCGAGAAAAAGACGCAAATTTCGAAAAAATCGCGAAAAAAGGCAAATTTCGTCAAAAGATCCCGAAAGGACCGGAAATCTCGTCAAAATATCTCGAAAAACTCAAAATTCGTCAAGGGATCGCAGAAAACGCGAATTTCGTCAAAGGGCCGCGGAAAAAACACGTATTTAGTGCCGGGAGTGGATTTCCTCCCCCCCCCCCCCTTCCGCTGTAACTTTCAGAAAATTTGCTGGAAATTTCACAAATATATATATATATTTTACTCAGAATCACCCTTGAACTACCTTCTTACCCCTAGGCTAGTTTTCTTTGGGCACCCTCTCCCTTCCTTCAAAATGATATATTTCAGTGTTTTCTGGTACTAAAAAAGGAAAGAAATACTTTTAGTGTAGTTAAAAAACATTGAAATTTCATAAAACTGAAAGTGTCATAATATGACAAGTGGGGATTTTTTTTATTTCCTTCCTAGATGTAGAACAACATTTCTGTAAATATAAGGTATTAGGGACCAGGGGCCATATAAAAAAATCCATATTTAAATATATATATATATATATACATCCCTTATAAAACAAAAGCTATGATTTATACTCTTTTTTTACAATTGGAAGAATGTTTCATCAGCAGTTTATAAAAATCAGTTTCATCAGCAGCCATATAAAAAAATCCATATTTAAATATATATATATATATATACATCCCTTATAAAACAAAAGCTATGATTTATACTCTTTTTTTACAATTGGAAGAATGTTTCATCAGCAGTTTAAACGATAATAAAAGTCACCTCAAAAAAAAAAAAAAAGAAGAAGAATAAAATGGAATTTAACAAATTACAACGACCATTTGGAGAATGATTCTTTCGAAGACTAACATTTAAGACATAAAACATCGCACGGAGTTGATCCTACATTACGTACACCATGGATTACATTTTTCGGTACTGTACATTTTTAAACTTCTGCGGAGCTGGTCATTCCTTACGTACGCCATGGATTAAACATTAATATTCCTGGACCAATTTTAAATGAAATTTCATTCTTAAATTCTAAACATTCCACAATATTACTTTTTACACTGTAGTATAGAGAAAAAAATGTACTTTTAAATGCAATTTGTTTGAAAGCTGTATCTCAATTTCTTTCTGAGTTATTTTTTTTTATAGTTTTTATTACTTTTTTGTCATAGTGGCAACAGACGTATCCATCTCAGTTGAAAGTAAAGGGAGAATACAGATTACTGTATAGACTTATCAGAAAACGAATAAAATGTGGATTTAACCAATAAACGCTTCAGATATGTTTTTGATTTCCTACCCTGACAGAGGATAATAACCATTTTCCCAAATGGTTAAAAAAAAAGAAAAAAAAATTGAAAGAAAATCTTAGCACCGGGCCCTTTTCCTTCCAAAACCCTAGGCTTCAGCTTGTTTAGCCGAATGGGTAATCCGTTTTGATTAAGCCTACCAAAATAATCAAAACGACCCCCCACCCCCCAACTACACACACATCCTGACTAGCAAGTTATGACCTTGGTTGAAAACATTACTTAAGTAGCGGATTTTATTTATGGAACAGAGAGCAAAATATGTCTTTTTAAATAAAAGTAATTATTTTATTTTGTTCAGTAGTATGTGCAAAGATGATTCTGTTCCGAATTATCCGAAAATTTACGGCTTCCGGTTCCAAAAACACTTTAAAATCGATCATCAGTCTGAAAATTCGGGATAAAAAATACGCGATTTTTGACAGATGATCGCTGAAAAAAATGAGTTTTGTTAATCGTCCGAAGAAAAAAAACCGGCAACTTCGTCGAAGTATAGCGGAAAAAACGCAAATTTCGTCGAAGATTGCAGAGAAAAGACAATTTTGTCTAAGAATCGCAAAAAATCCTTACAAACTTTCAGATATTCACAATCAACTCTGCTTGTTATATTCGAGTTCAATTTAATAAATACGAGAGGGGCGTGTCTTTACATACAGTGTCTGAATAAGCGAAAGTACCACGCCGCCAGATGAAGCAAAACATGAATTCGAGCGCCGTCTCACAGCGAAAAACATAAATATAGGCGCCGGCGTGAACGTGTTAAGTCGTTTTTGTATATATTTTTTTTTAACAGCATTTAACTGGTGGCAGATAATTTTAGATATTTTATTTTTGATTTAATTAGAAAGTAAATGCACTAAGATTTGATTGCACGTGCTGTGCTTTTATGAACTATGCTTCTTCTACAGAAATCGGAAGATCTTAGAGTCAGAGAAGTGGACAAAGATGTAAAAAATAACTTTAAATGGGAATGGCTTGATAAAAAAGTGATGTTGAATTTAAAAGAAGGTGAAATTTCAGTTTCAGCATCGGATTCTATACAAAAAGTTGATGTTCCTGGCAAGGCGAAATGTAGCCTGTGTAACAGGGTGGGCCGAAAAAAACTTTTTATTTTTATTTTCGATGATGGGTAGCGCGGAAAAGTGGCCACTAGTGGCACCAAGTTCACACAAAAAATTTGAGATTTTTAGGACAATTCCTATATTTGCCGCTTTTGGCTTGAAGTTTTGCTAAAAGGCTGATTTTTGAACTTTTTTAGCAAAAATTTAAAAAATGTTAAATTAAACTTATTTTAATCGTATTTATTTGAAAAGGCATATTTAATGTTCCAAATGTATAAATAAGCTCTGATAACGTATTATTTAATTGCTGTGTGTATTTTAAATTAGACGATTTTTATAGTCTTTTCGCGTTAAGTGAGCAAAAGTTGCATGTATTGTTTGAATCTTTTAACGGTTTCTCTCTTTTGTCTTGTTTATGTCCCTTGGTTTTCCTTATTTTTTTCGATGCATTAAGGGTCATATATTTTGGTAACGGACAGCAGAATCAATCAGAAAAAGATCTGAAAGGAGAGAAGGGGGTGAGGCGAGAACTTAAGCGAACGCAGTGACTCATCACGATGTTGGGGAAGTGAAGGAGGAAATGCAAGAGGGGAGAAAGTGCGATAAGGGATGCTTATTATTTTCAGTGCTCAGTTTCCCTGAGACATGGCGGACGCTGTGTGAGACAGGAATATGCGTTTAGGAGTGTTTGGCTTCTAAGGGCCTGGTTCAAATTCAGATTCAGTCGAACTGCTTGCTTGAAAGCTCCCACTACTTGAATCTTCCAACAATATAACGGTCTTCCATCTGGATCCAACTCCACTCGTTGAAGGCTTTGTCGCAGAGCCACTATTCCTCGTAGAAATTGTATCCCTTTTCATTTTCCGCGCACACCAACCGCACAGAAACCTAACAAAATAAAATTATGCGACAGCGGGCGAAGGACGCTTTTCAATTTCACTGGAATAATGCATCTCATTTTACATCAGCCTCGCACGGACTGAAATAATCCGATAGTGGGCGAAGCACGCTAGTCTATGTCCTAATAATATCTGTAATGCGAACTTTCTTAATTTTAACAAAATCGCTTTATGTTAGTTCCACATTCCACCACCAGGGAGCGCACACTATTCATAACATAAGTGCATCAGAACGAAACTCTGTTGGGATATTTAATCAAAAGTATTTCCCTCCCCCCTTCTTTCCATTTACCAAACCTTACAAATACAAATTATACGATAGCGGGCGAAGCACGCTAGTCTCCCCTCGAAATATCACACTCCATTTTTTTTTACAATTTTTCTTATGCGTTATAAACTATTTTAAAGTTTCAACCAGATCGAGTGGCGATCTCAACCAACCTTTGCAGAAATTACTATTCTAAAATAGTGGTATGAATACTTACAAACTTTCTTATAATGAATAAGTTATACTTGTCTCATAGAGCGGCGTCGAAAAACCTCATGCAAATTGTTAGATTTCCTAATTTAAATAATTTCATGGTTAAAAAAGCACGTGCCTTCATTAGATAGAAATGAAACAGATTAATTAAATAATAATTAATATCTCAGCTTCTAATTGAGTTATCGCTTTGAACTGGGTATGTATGAAATCTGCGAGAGATTTCCCGTCCGGATGGCAAAAAATTTTATCAAAAAATTTAATATTTAAAAAGTTAAAATTTCGTATTAAAATATTCCACTACCGAAAACCGCAAGGTCACCGTCATGTATGAAGTTGAGCACACCTGCTTTCGCGCCGAAATGAAATCTCTTTTCATTGTCTTTTCAAATACAGAAATTAAATTTTTATCGATCGATTTTTAGTGGATTGTTTGCGTTATTCCCAATGCAGAAATGTGATCTTTATACCAAATGAAAGTAGATTTTTTTCCGCGTCTGTCTATACCGTTTACAAATTTCTTGTACCAATATTTTCTGATATGCGATTTCGCTTTAAAATGCCCACTTCATTTTTCGGCTTAATTTCCTCCGTGGTAACCGTGCACCGGCTGATTTTACTGGCAACCCTTAGGAGAAACTCCGAAGTTTTGGAGAATGTCTGTTTGAACCTGTGTTAAAAAGGTGGATTGGTTAATTTTAGAAGTTAATTAGCCCGTAATTCGGTTAATTACCGACTTTTTCAAAATTTTAGGATTTGTTGTTTGATGCGAGGTGTTCAGCTACAAGTACCCAAAATTTCAAGTCTTTAACATGCATAGTTTCCGAGAACGTGCTCTGTGACGGACAGACAGACAGACAGACAGAGGAGTGAGACGAATAGGGTTTCGTCAGATGAATGAAACCCTAAAAAATTAAACTAAATAAAACCTGGAATTAAATAATTCAGTTGGCTAAATAAATTATTAAACCATTGCCATGCATTAAAAAAATTACAAGGTACAAAATATAATTAAAATCTGTTTCTGAAATAATTTAAGTTGGTAGTTAAATACATGCATAATTAAATGATTTTCTGCATGGTATCGCCATCTGTTAGCTACATTCAGCATTAACAATAAAGGGGAAATGTATTATTCACAGAAAAAATTAAGTGAAATAAATATTCAAATTAAATAATTCAGTTGGCTAACTAAATTATTAAACCATTGCCTATCATTAAAAATTTCAAGGTACAAAATATAATTAAAATCTGTTAATGAAGTAACTTAAGTTGTTTGTTACATGGTTAATTAAATTCATCAATAATTAAATGCTTCTCTGCATGGTATCGCCATCTAGTTGCTAAATTCAGCATTAACAATAAATGGGCGGGGGGGAATATTACAATAAAATTTTCTTTTCAATAATGGGAGCAATAATAATGTATTTTATGCATTTTATACAGTTGTATCCAGTAAATCTAATATCCTACCACCCCAATACAACTAAAAATTGAACATTTACATTAAAGTAGTAATAAATGTTATGTCACATGTTAGTGTTTTGTTAGATGTTGATAGATAAAAACTTACATGATGGAAAATTATTTCTTAAAAAATAAAAAATCAGTAATTTCCCAAATAAATTTTATTTGAAAGTATTTTTTTGCTTACAATTTTATTGTATTTTAAATAAAAAGTTTTAAGAGTAATATTTCTTTATATATTTTTTAAGAAAGTAAACTTTTTACATAGTAAGTTTTAACAAACCCATCTTCTCCAGCAGAAAACATTTTCAATCGAAAACACATAAAGTGTCGCAATGTGATAGAAAGATGTTTTGGCCTCCTCAAGTCAAGATTTAGGATTATTGACTAGTCAGGTGGGATACTATGCTATGCCCCTGACAAAGTCTGTAAAATCGTTATTGCATGTGCAATTTTGCATAACATTTGTATTAAGTATAAGTTAGAAGAACCTACAAATGTTCAATCAAATGATTCTGAATCTAATGATAATTCTGATTCAGATTCTGATGATTTTCAAGTTCATTCTCGAACCGCTCGAGCGATAAGAGATAGAATTGCACACCAGTTTCAGCAACAGAGATGAAAAAATTATTTTTGTTTAATTAAATATATTTATGTTTAATGTATACTTCTCTTCCTTTTTGTCTCCGCAAGTCTCAAGATTACAAGAAAGAAAAAAAAAAGGCACTTGTTAGTTACCCCGTCAACCAATTTCATCAAATTATACAAATTGACATTTTTATTTTAAATAATGGAAGAACAAGTAAATTTGTATAACATTAATAAAAATACAAATAAAATGTCGAAAGAAAAATCACTTGATGACGTAAGCACGTATAACCTCCTTATAGTCAAAACCACTATTGGCATATAATTCATATCTGCATAATTTCTTGCCCAGTTTTCATTTTAGAATTAAAAAAAATAAAGTCAAACTATGGATGTAAAAAACTCAAATTATCTGAGAGCACAGCATTTTAATCAGTATAGGTTATGATGTATACACAATATTAAAACAATAAAATATTTAAAAATATATAATTGCAATTCTGTACTTTTCCGATATAATGGCCTTGGCAAAATAGAGAAAAATACCTTGATAAAAGAAATTTGGTAATGTATTTTCTTGTATCCTATTTACTGATTTATATACACAAGCAATTTTTTTAATGTAAGGAACCTGTTTTTTACTTTTATACACAAATAGAAATAATTTGTATATAAAATACAATATTTTACACATGTATAAATAAAATGTTTATATATTTATTTATAAATACATAAATAAACAACATAAAAGTTAAACTGTTTTGTTTTCATAGTTGTTTATGTCATTTGGATAAACATATCTTCTCACTTTCTGAAGTGAGAATCGCGCCAAGATTTAAAAAAAATGCCAAGGTCCCTATAGTGGAAAAGTATCCTAATTCTCATATAAAAATTTAAAAATCTTGTAATCGTGTGTAAATGAAATATGTAAGTAATAAAGCTGTCTTTAATGATGTGCGACAGATGCAGCCTCCGAAGACCGCTGCTATTATTATATTGTATTATTAGCGTACTTACTGTTAATTTTAAATTTGTAAAAGAAAATTATAGATAAGATAAAGATATGTTGGTCGCCAAAACCCAATTACAGAAAATTAGCATGACTTATAAAGGTGTTACATGGCTTCAAGCTCAATGAATTTTCATATTCTTTTACAAAAATCTTGTAAAGGCAAATCTTTCAATTTTTCTGTCTTATCTTTTACTTCCTTAAAACAAATCTTATTAAAGACTGGCACGCGTCTTTACAGGCCATCACATTATCGAGTTGGCAGCTGAAATTTTAGGATTAGTTGAAACTCGATTAGCATATTAAAATGTTACAGGTCTGCCAAGTCATATCTTTGTGGAAACCACATACAGACCCGATGTTAGTGGTTGATTGATGAATTTCCATTGTGGCTTCCTGCACCCATTCCTCCATGTTTCCATACTTTTGGATACAGGAAACCACAATAGTTAACCTATCAGTCAACCACTAAAATTAGGTCTTCAGGTGGTTTCCACCAAGATAAGACTTGGCAGACCAGTTGCATATTAATGTGCTAATCTACTTTACTAATCCTAAAATTTCAGCTGTAAACTCGATGAGGGGATGGTGTGTGCAGACGCCTCCTGATCTATTAATCTCAATAGCATCTATTAATCTCAATAGCGCCCCCTCCCCCTTTTTGTTTTCGAATTTTTTTTTTTGGTAGCTTAACAATGAATTTTACTAGAATAAATGTCACTGTTCTCGAATCCAAAGAAGCTACTTTCTGACTCATTTCCAAATTTATTTTTATTCTGAAACACAGGTATGTTCTTATTAAGAAACTGTGATCGAATGGTGTTTTCATTTTTCGATAAAGGCAGAAGATAATTCAGAAAATACTGTCAAAGTTGACATTTTAAAACTTAATTAGAAGATGCGAGAAAGGAGAAAAACCGGCTATAGCTAGATAAGTAATTATTTATTTATAAATATTTGGAAAACGACATTCGATCTCAAATTATTTTAATACTCAGGCTTGCCAATTTTATAGTTTACATTTGAAAATAAATAAGAAAATGTGTCAAAAAGTTTTGGTTGTTGAGCAGGGAATTTAAAAACTGCCTTAACTGCAACTGTGCTTTATTGCAGATTATTTCTGGAAATTTTAGTTCTCTCTCCCTTACCTTTGAGTGGAACATTTTACAGGGGTGATTGCGAGTTCATGAAAAAATACCTGAAATTTTACCAAGAAAAAGATTTTGCATGGGGAGAGAACATGTAATTTATTGCCGAGAGGTCAAAATCATTTCATTATGAAAAATATTACCTTTAATTATGTTTAGGAATCATATAAAATTGATATCTTAGTCTTCTTAACTATCAGAAAAACTGGAATTCCGGTATGGAAAATAAACAAAATACCTGAATTCAGGTATATTACCTGAACACAATCACTCCTCATTTTAGGTATTAAAAAAAAAAAGTTTGCTTTGCGCTAAAACACAAAATATTTCCTTTTTGGGTATATTTCCAGGGGTCAAAGCAGGTTTTTATTCTTGGGGCCCATTTTGTGAAAAGTAAAAGTTATTTTTGTGAAAAATAAAATTTTGTAATGAAAGTTGAAATCTAGTTACTCAAATTCGAACCACGAATTTATTAACAAAAACTTCTTTAAATCCCCTTGCTAAAGTTTTTTTTCATGACCTGGTTTTATTTACAAAAATTACACATTTTAAAACAGTTTTTATGAAAAAGAATGTTATGTAGAGAACCTATTTTATTAAAAGGAATTTTGCGAAGGGCCCCATTTTATTTAACTTATTTTTGTGAAGGGTCCCATTTTATTAAATTTATTTTTGTGAAAGGGCCCTAAATAGGCCCTATTTTTTGCCTGGATCGACACCTGATTTCAGAAAGTAAATCATAAAAATCCTCAGGGTATTTTTTGGTTAAAACTTTTTCAGCTCTCTGTACATTCATATAAAAAAGATGGGATAGAAATGTAAAGAAACTGCATACAGATTCGCATTCTATCAGGCTATTGTTTATTTGTATCAAGAAATTATTTAGAAATTATTAAAATGTGTGAATTTGATTTTAATATTTTCATTATAGCATATTATTTTACGTTTTCTTTGTTCTTTATATGATGGTTGGTGGGTTGGTTGTATTGAGTTTTATGGCGCAAAATCCCTTTAGGGACATGCTGCGCCAAACAAAAAGCGAGTCAAGAAGAACTAATGAGATGAGATACAATGGAAATAAAAAAATCCATCTGGATGGGGTACCCATCCAGATGTAGTCGTCAAACAAGCTTTATATGATGGAGTGCCAGATTGAAATTTCTTATACTCCAAAATCCTGAAAAGAAACACTAAATCAAAGCTCTGATGAGTATTGATATAAAGGTCTAAGAGTTTTGTCCTTACATTTAAATCGCTTCAATATTGAATTACAAATGACACAAAATATCACGCACCTCAAAAATTCCATTTTACTTCGAAAACTTCTTCATGACAAGAATTACCTTTTTATCTGGATTACCAGCAAAATGTAATAAGTATCAGTGTCTAATTACTAATCATTTGACTGGGTCTAACAAAATATAAAGTTTCTTTGAATTTTGGGGAATAGTTCTTGCATTATAAAAACACTCAAACTTTTAACACAGAGACAGAAACCATTCTAAAAGCAGTCAAAGTCATATTTAGGATATCCCGAAACATATAAACCCAAGACTGGCTTTAAAGGGGGGGGGGGGGGAGTCGTGTTCAAGTGACAAACCAGGGTGTTAAAAACTATTAGGGGCGGAAATATACAAAATGCTTGATTAAAACATAGCAGCTTTTTTAAAAGATATTACTTGTAGAGTTGCTTACAAAATCTTACCTTGGCTGCCGCTGCTCTCTGGAAATCTATCCCTAATTGGAAGCCGAAACAGTTCATGTCTTTTTGTGGAAATAGAAAAAATTAAAAATTGACTCTAGTGTTAGGAATACAATTTGTGTGTTAATAACTTGCAAAATTCTATAAATGAGTGTAATAAAGAATATTGCACATTATATCTCTTTTTCATTGAATTTTAGCCCAATATAAAGATAAAACATGAAAGAAAATCTTAATTTTGGGCCCTCTTTTTCTCAGGGGCCCTAGGCTGAAGCCTACTCTGCATGTGAATCTTTATAAAAATATTGGAAAAGACTAATCAGCATGGGAAAAATTATGGTGTATAAAATAGACAAATCAGTCTCATTGGAATATTTCATAAATTATGTTTATTCATTTTGTACAATTGTATCCATGTTAAGAAACTGGGCTCCTATTTGAATCAATGTAGCTACATTTCGTGATAAAACATCTAAATGAGCATTAGCAATTCTCGATTCATTTAGAAGTTCGTCCTGGTTTTTTATAATACTTTCTAATTTTTCATTCATGTTTTCGATGCCTTCAACTACCTTTTTCTGGTTAGACATTGTTGTATTTTCTGCTTGTGTGTCAAGTTCTTCTTCTCTTTTCTCTCTCATATTTCTGACTCGTGGTGTAGAAAAATCCATTTCTACAAAATTACAAAAATATATTTATGTAATGCCAAATGATTAATTTGAATAATAACATTCTGAAACACAGGAAAAATATTCAATAAGATAATATTTAACTAATTTCTCTTTCTTTGTTGAGGAGTATCTCTCTGACAAGCTTTGTCTGTGAATTTCTTCTATATTTGGAAAAAAGAAAATAAAGTTCAACATTTATTTAGAAATGGAGTATAAAGAGCAGTTGCATAACCAAAAAAAAAGATATATATATATATGTATGGGGTTGAAGTAATCATCTATATTATTAATCTTATCATCTAATTTTGACTTACTACTCGCACTTATTTATATTTGTAACTGATTTTATTTAATCAAAGACGAAAACGGCCATTGTATCTTTTAACAGCAGCTGATTTTTCCTTAAAATCCACCAATCAAAGAGAAATGAATAGAAACTCGTTTATAGGGAGATCGCCTCTGTTTTTTAAAAGTATAATTCAATCGTCCAAAATATTTTTAAAGCTGATAAAATTAGCGTGCTTTTAGAGATTGCGGTGTCTGAACGGGGGTCGGCGAGTGTAGCTCGTAGGGGCTGACCCCCCTAGTTTCATATATAATAGAGATTGATTTCATTTGAATCTGCAAACTCTGTGAATAATGAATAACTACATCCAAATGTAAGAAAAATATAAAAATAAAGGTAATTTTTAGACATTGATAATAATATTAGTAGAGGAGGGGGGGGGGGGGCAAAATTACCAAAACATAACATTATATATGTACATACTGCCTCTTTGGACGATAGTGAGTTGTTACATCAATAAACTTTATTCACCAGTTGTATCCAATAGCTGATTTTCAGAATCTTCTTCTCTATATTGGAAATCATGTATCACCTATGGGGGGGGGGGAGGAAGAAGCTAGTGTGCGCTCCCAAAGTTTGATTAAGTGATCAGTGCCACCTAGCTGATAAATGATGTAACGTTCAACTGAGCTTCGTTGTCTCCCGACTAACACGTTTGTAACGAGCGCCCTCGCTCTCAAATCTGAAGCTCATTTTCAAAGTTTGCCCCTTGGCAATAAATAATATAAATAAAAACCTATGGAAAAGTAACCACAGTCCATTGCTTTATCACTGCTCGACAAATGGTCCTAGCCGACCGGAGCACAGCAAATAATAAAAAAAATGACTACTTTAACTACTTTAAATCGCCAACGTGGCGTATTGAAAACCAAACTAAACAAAATCACGAAATTTATTAACGAATATGATTGCATCCATCTAAAAGAATCGCAAGAAGAGCAGCAAGAAGAACGATTGCGTTTAGAAGGCAAAAAGGTTTCTATTATGGAAATTAAAACTTCACTCCGTAACCTTCTTAGAAATTTCCTCCCTTTTCTATGGATAGAGCAGAAATTTTGATGATTGATTGATCTACTGAATACAGAGAACTTTACATTTTTAGTATCACTGGAGGTTGAACTTGTTCGTTTACGGACACGTGTATGCTGTAGCTGATGACGAGGTGTTATGTTTTTAGCTTGAAACGCATCCTGTGTTTTGTTTTAACTTTTTGGTGATTTTTTACAAAGTTTTTTTATTTTAATTGCTTCATATCGCCAGTTTTCGGTGCTGTTTCGCGGTGCTGTTTCGCAATACAATAGTACTTTGCTTCTCCCTTCAGGAAAATACCATGCAAGCACATTGATTTACATGTGTTTTTAATTTGTTCAGAATGATTAATTTTTTGTACAATTTCAGATTTCATGAGACATTTGTGTTCTGTGATATGTCATAAAATATAAATTATCCGAATTTTGAATATCTGAAACAGTGGTTCTCAACCTGTGTGCTACAGCACAATAGTGCACCCCCCAAAAAATCTCAGGTGTGCCACGAATCTTTTAAGCCAAGTTGAGTCAAATTTTTAAAAATTCAAATCTGTAATTTCCGACATTTTATATTATACGATTTACTTTGAAATAAGATTTAATGTAAAAAATTTGCTTTATTTGAGAGATTCTTCTTCTGTTACTCATTACAATAGTATACGAGGAAACCCTAAAAATGGTCTTACGTCTTGAGATAAATTCTTCCAGAAAAACTCTTGAAATAAATTCTTCCAGAAAAAAAAAAAAAAAAAAAAATCATGTCTCCTGAAAGAAAAGATTACAATTTAAAATGCAGTAGAAAAGATTGTTGAAAAAGGATTTAAGAGTATGTCTGTCCGAAGAAAATGCAGAAGCTCTTCTAATAATAAAAAAAAGTCAAACTCTGATATCAATTTAACTGCTAATGTAAAAATTAAAATACTTTTCCACATGACCAATTCCTTTCCTTATGCAATTTCCTATTGGCTGTTGCCTGTAATTTTCTGCACTGCTATTGATCAATAAACTTATACCTCGAATCCGCTTATCCTCCATATATATGGATAAATTCCATGATTCTTTACACTGATGACGGTATGCTGAATGATTTCGAAACTAGTGTTAAAATTGGTGCTTAAAACTGTGTTTCATTTGCTTACAAATGTTAATGCATATTAAAGAGAAATATATATATATATATAAAGGATATAAGATTTTTATTTAAAATAATTTTCTCTTTTTTTTTTATTCGGCTCAGATGGCCTATTTTGTTTGTGATAGCAAATAAATTAAAAATTATGTGCAATCATTTCTTATGTAATAATAGACAATCCTTCCTTTTTTTTCAAGTTGTCATAATTTTAGAGTGCCGCACAAATTTAATTCTAGGTTTAAGTGTGCCGTGAAATGAAAAAGAATGAGAAACACTCATCTAAAACTTTCAAATGCATTTACAATAAAGAATGATTTAAATGGCACTTTAGCATTAGTTAAAGAAACAATTCTTCTGAACCAATGGCTGTGATCAGCACCTCTACAGGTCGTTTTAAGTCCCAATTCACATAAATATGGAACAAGAAGGCAACGGTTTTTATTTTCGAGATCCTACAGCTTTTGTATAGTTTTGAAAAGACTAGATAACAATATCAAACACCAACATATAACTTCTGACTTAAAAAATCCCTATAAACTTTAAAATTTCCTAATTAATGTGAGCCTCAAAAACTAATTTTTGATTGGGAAAACCATATTTATATTAGGTAATGAGTAATCAAATTAAATTTGCCCATTGATTTACACAGGATTTTCCAATCAGGGAGTTCTAGTGAAGTGGCTCTTAAGTATGATAAGTTTGCAATTTTTTATAACTTTGCATCAAGGTTTTCTAAATATTTTGATTTTCAGCCTAATTGAATATTTGTTATTCTGGCCTAATACCAAATTTTCTGTGAATTCTGAAAAAAATATATACAAAATAAAATAAAAACTTACTGGTAAAGCTTTTTGCTTTTATTTGTATAATTTTCCAGCTGCTGGATGGAAGTGCATGATCTGTGATCAACTTCTTTATAACAGTTTCAGATGAAGAATTTGGCCATTTTGCTTCAGTCATGCTGACCATCCAAATTGTCGGATCCTCAAAAGTCACAACTGCATATTTTTTTATACTGACACACTGTGAAGAATATGATGTAAAAACAAAATATTTACAAATCATTTACATAGTACTGGTTGAATTTACTGAAACAGGCAAATTGAAAGGGCATTATATTCAAGAAATATTCCAAGTTTCAGAATTTTTTTTATTATTGTTATTAACAAGCTCAAAATCAACACTTATTTCCATGAATGAATTGCTTTAAGCTGCTTGTTAGTGGAATCTGTACCAGGGATCTCTTTAGCAGAAAATTTGGGTCCTTTTACAAAATTTTTCATTTCAAGACAGGACCCTTTACAAAATTTTTCATCTCAAAACAGGACCCTTCACAAAACTTTTCACCTTAAAACAGGACTCTTCACAAAATTCTTTGTCTTAAAAATAGATCTTTCACAAACTTTTCCATCTTTAAAATGAACCCTTCACAAATTTAGCATTTAAAAGTAAAATCTGACCTGTCACTTTTAAATATATATAAAGAAAAATATGCATTTTACATAAAAATATCTTCTTAAAAATGTATAAAAAAGAACCTGGATCATTAGATCTGGTTCATTCATTCAATCAATCATTAGATTTTCACAAATGTAGAAAGCTGTTCACAATTTATAAAAACAGGACATTGGGGAAAAAACAAAGTTTCCAAATTTCAAATTAATTGTAAAAAATGCTTGATGTAACTATGAAAAAATATTTTAAAACATAAAACTACTAATTTTTATAACACAACTTATTAATGCTTGAGTAAATATATCGCTGGTGTGCCAAATAAAGCTTCAGTTACACTACTATGGGAATTGTTGAATAAAAACTTTAAATTCCTAACACAATATACATTTGGTAAAAATATCTTTAAGTGCTACAGCTACTAAGGCGGGAATTTCATGCAAAACATTGAATATAGAAACTATATTTAAATCACATGGATTCGAAGAATAGCTTCCATTGCGGATGACCTCATGGCACAGCAGGACATTTTTTTAAAATATGTTTTATTAGCCGTTTATCCTTTAATAATATGCAATTATCCCATTTGTTAACTGCTGACAGTCTGAAATTTTCTAAAATTGCATCAGAATATTCTTCTCCAGAATATGAGCCAAAATTAAAGAAATTTATATAATTCAGCCATTGCACACCATCCTGCTTTTCATTTTCAACAGGTACCTGTTCCGACAATTGTCTGCACAGTTGTGACAATTGGTTTGTTTGAGAATTTAGCATTTCTTTAACCTGCCCTAAATAATTTTCAAAAACATAGCATGAAAAATTAGAAATATGTCCGTAGAATCTAACATCATTTGCTATATGGATAAGATTAGGTACATTATACACTTGGGATCTTTCACCATATATCATTTTCATGTCTTCAACAAATGATTTAAGAAGTTTTCTCACAAAATCAATATATGCTTCTTGTTTGGAATAAATAGGATTAGATAAAATACCAATTTCAACATGCAAACATAAAAGTGAACACATAATCTTGTTGGTAAAATATCTTTCAAAACAGTACCGCCCAAATATAAAATAAACTGGTGAAATTCAGTAGCTTTCCATGTATCAATAAATTTTAAGGATCTTGGTTTCTTACTTAACTCATCGGGCATTAAATCTCTAAGAACAGAAAGTTTTTCAGAAATTTGTTTCACATTCTTCTTGCTAATTCAAAGACTACCTTCGTTTTTCTTTTCTCCATTACGCATCCAATAAAAAAGTAATTTACGCATTACTCCCAAATCAACTAAATGCATACAATCCAGTGGAAATGTTGATACTAAATCCTGAATTCGGGAAATCTATGTTTAGAAGTGGAGTTTTACTAACATGGTGTTGCGGTTCGGTTGGGCCAAAGAAAAAAAATCACTGTTGGATCGTAGATGGCTGTCTATTTCCAAAAAAATTACATGTCCATTAACTGCAACTCCTTTTTGCAGACACTTTTCACAACCATAATATGAATTATGATTTTTAATGCATTTAACAAATACTCTTGCAGGTGCATCACAATTAAAATTTAAAATATCAAAGTGATAGAATGTAGAGTTATGCATGAACCCAATTTCTTTCAAATCCCTAGCCTCAGAAATAAAATCTGTTAAAAAGATGTCCAAGGATGTTGACTTAGATTCACCATAATGGCAAGCAATAACAAATAGCAACAATTTCAAGGTAGAAACCACTGTATCTAATATAGGCAAAAACTGTGCCCTAGTACTTTTACATAATGGAAATCCACCAACATTTATTCTCAGCATAATTTTTTCATCAGGGCAAATTTCTTTTAAATTCAGTTTGCTAAGATAGGACTTAATGCCAAAATAGCAGTATTCTTCTTTTCCATTTTTTTTTTTTCATGTCACTTTTTCTGCATGTTTGCTTTAAGGTTCTACTGTCAGTTGGAAGATCTGGATGATAGTCGTTTAGTATTTTTAATAAACTACTTACAGCATTATTTTTCACCTTATATTTTACTGACTAATACCTCAGTTTATTTCTTAAAGATTCATTTGATAAAGCTGATGCTAAACTAAATCCATTTATACTAGAAAGTGCATCGTCCTGTGTATCAGATGAGCAAAAAAAAATCACTCACTGATTCCTCAGATGAAAAATCACTCTCAGATTCATGAGATGAAAAATCATTTGCCGATTCTTCAGATGAAAAATCATTTGCCAATTCCTCAGATGAAAAACTCTTTTTAGAGAGACTCAGGATCAGAACTATTAAAAAAATATAAATTAGTCAAAAGAAAATGATGTAAAAATGTACATATGAAAATAAATAAAATCATATATTAAAAAACCCAATTTAAGCTACCTAATAGGATTTGCACTTTCTACACCATCAGTTTCACAACGAGGCAGTTTTGCAGATTTTACCATATCATTTACTTGTTCTTGAAGTAATGCACTTTCAATTTGCTTCTTAGCTTTACGTTTAATATTTTTTATACTTGGCATTTTCAATTCAGAGGAAAATTCAAGAACCCACAGATACAGGTGAATAAACTGGATCAAGTATGATGGTGAAGTGCTAAAACAGAATGAGAGAGCCATTCATAGAGTAACCAATTATTAAATAATCATTCAGCTATGCAAAATAATATTCAGTTTTTAAAAAATGACATTTTTCAAAAGCAAAACTTTACTTTACACATACTTATGTTTTGTCTTCTGAAATATATTTAGAAATTGAAACATTTTTTTTTTCAATACACTATCAAATATGTCATACATTTTCTAAGCTGATGTTATGTATTAAATGTATTTAATTCAATAAATTCATTTATCTTTTGTGTCCCGATATCCAGAACCATTTGTAAAATTTGTGTAAACGTTTATTTTGCGTCATAGTATCTAAACTAAGTAAATAGTATGCAAATAGATAGTGTGATGCAAAGAAAACATTTACACAAATTTTACCGATGGTTCTGTATATCGTGACGCAAAAGATAAATGAATTTATTGAATTAAATACATTTAGTACATAACATCAGCTGAGAAAATGTATGACATATTTGATAGTGTATTGAAAAAAAAAATGTTTCAATTTCTAAATATATTTCAGAAGACAAAACATAAGTATGAGTAAAGTAATTTTTTAACTAATCTAAGTCAGATCACAGCGTCACTTTAATTTTGATATCATATCTTTTAAAACTCATATTTTGAATGAAAAAGTATCACTGATTAAAAATAAATACAACAAAAAAGAAAGATTAAATATATATATAAATTCATTTTAATAGCACAGCGTCACTTAAAATTTGATATCAGAATTTTTAAGACCCATATTTCAGATTCATATAGCCATAAAGTAAAGTGCTGCGTCAAACTTTTAACCCATTAAGGGTTTTTGTATTGATATCATTACTTTTTTGAGATTTAGGATCAAAAGATTAAAAAAGTACACCTTCATAGATAAAATTGGATTAAATTTTCCTAGAAACAAAATAAACTTAATGAAATACCAAAATTTTACAAAAAGTGCATGAAAAATAAGTTACTTTTAATTCATATCTTGGTACTACTTGCGGATTCGCCCTACGTCCGCCTTGTTTCTTTGTTGATCATCGCCGATGTTAAATTTATTTATTTGGATTTATTTATTTTGTTATTTATATTTGTTGTTTATGTTATGTTTGTTGTTGTTTATATTATGTTTGTTATGTTATTAAATTAAGCATAAAGTGATTATAAATGGCCAACAAAGAAACAAGATGGCAGACTCCGGGTGAATTCGCAAGTAGTTCCCATATCTTTTAAAACTCCTACTTTGAATTTATGAGAGATATGAATGATAAAGCATCAATGATTAAACTTTTATACATCTTTTTAAATTGAACATAATTTTTGCACATGCGATTATAAAAAAAGAAAATGATGAAATATATATAGATTATAATTAATAGCATAGCGTCATTCAAAATTTGATATCATTATTTTTAAGTTCCATATTTAAAATTCTTAGAGCATAAGATAAAGTGCTGCGTCACAAACTTTTAACCCATTAAGGGTTTTTGTATTGATACTACTTACAGGGATGGGGAATTTTCAGAAAATCTTACCAAACAAAGATTTATTTTATGAGCCAGCAAGATACAACGTACAGTTCAAAAACAATGAGAAAACACACAGCAAAAATAGTTTACACTGTTACTAAGAAATTGTTACTATAGTAGTCACTGTTACTAAAAAATTATTAATTGTTATTAAAAAATATATACAACAGAGGAAAGTTTAGTATAAGATAGAACTTAGCACTATCGAAGTAAATTTGAAAAATATAACCAACTATTAAAAAAATGTTTTTGCCAGACCTTATATAGCCTGCAGTATTTTCAAAGATTGCCTAAAAACCCACTCACCCTGTGAGGAAAGGTACTTGCCAGTGGCGAGTAAAATGATGTATTTCCCATTCCTGACTATTCAAAGTGTTTTCAACTGATTTTAATTACAAGAGAAGGTCTTTAACATTAAACTATGAAGATTATAGTTTCTGATAATTTCAAAGAAATTTTATTAGTGTTATCATTAATAATTTTAGTATAATGGCTGTGGTTTTTGATAAAAGTTTCAAAACAAGTTATCTGACTGTTCTAGTGAAAGTTGCAAGGTAAGAGTAGTGTAAAATGATCATTGCATTCTTTTAACCAAGCATATACAGCATGATAATTGTGAAAGTACTTTTGTATTTTAATGACATGTTTTGTAATTGTTTGTGGAGTTATATTGTCACCTAGAAGATTTAACCAATGAGTAGAGCAACCATATGCTTTAAGTTTATCAGTATCTCTTCATTCTTGCCTCATGTAGTTAAAATAAAATCCTTAAAACCCTGTTTTAAAATACTAGTATAATTTTTGCCAGCAACAAAAATTGTGGCAAAAGGTATTTTTGATGTGATGGTCTTTTCCACTTCGGCACAAATTGGCCATCAATGGTTGAAGTTCACAATAATTTTCAGAAACAGATAGCTAAAATTTGTGATATTTACTTTTGCTAAGCAACGTAGATTATAGAAAATTGCAGACAATGGATGCACATATTATTAGTGACATTTTAGATACTGTGTCCATGCACCATTTAAAAAAAAAAAGGCTAAGCGTAACTAGAGATGAAAAAGCTGTATTTTATTTGGCGATAGATGATAGATTTTTTAATTGCCACTTTAAAAACTTTAATTGCCGTGTGGCAGGGTTGGCCTTTAATGACTCATTCGAGACAAATTATTAATAATCTAAAATATTTCTATAGCAACAGTAAAAAAGTCTTAAAGATTCACTAGATGGAACCCGTCAAAACTTGATGGTTCACAAATCATGCTAAAATCACAAATCATATGGTAGAAGGTGACATAGACGATGCAGTTGATAATATCACCCAGTGTATTATCAATGCTGCAGATATTAGCATACCTAACTCATCATATACAATGAGACATCGGAAGCCATGGTGGAACAGTGACTGTCAAGCTGCAAAAAAAAATCAACAGAAAGCCTGGGGCATCTTTCGACGTTATCCCAATAACACTAACTATCTTGCCTACAAAAAAGCAAAGGCTGAAGCTAGAAGAGTGCGCCGTAAAAGCCAACGTGAATCCTGGATTCAATATGTATCTAATATTAAACCAAATACCTCTAGTAAAGTCCTCTGGAAAAAAGTAAAAAATTGTATGGGTCTTTATTCTGAAAACCACATCACAATCTTAAATCATAACGGACAAACAATAGCTTCTCCTAAGAATATTGCTGAAACCATAGCAAATACATTTGCATCTAACTCTGCCTCTGACTCATACCCGGAACCTTTTTTATCATACAAAAGACAAACAGAAACTACCCACCTCAATTTTAATTCCCGTAACTGTTATGACTATAATCTCCCTTTTACTCTCTCAGAGCTCATAAAATGTTTGCAAAATAGCCATCTATCAGCTCCAGGTCATGATGGCATCACCTATACCATGCTTAAACATCTCTGCACAACCTCTCTCAATAATCTACTTGCATTTTATAACAGAATTTGGATAGAACAGGTCTTTCCTCAAGCCTGGTGTAACTCTATTATCATTCCTTTTCCTAAACCAGGGAAAGATGCTAGCAATCCCAATAATTACAGGCCAATCGCACTCTCTAGCAGTCTTTGCAAATTACTTGAAAAAATGATCAATTGTCGTCTTGTGCATATTTTAGAAAATAACAATTGCTTTGCTGCGTTTCAAAGTGGGTTTCGACGAGGTAGGTCAACTATCGATAACCTGATCAATCTTGAAAATCACATACGGACAGCCTTTCTAAAACGCAACCATTTGGTGTCAGTATTTTTTGACATGGCAAAGCCTACGACAGAACATGGCGATACGGGATCCTTCGTGATCTTTTTAACCTAGGCTTTCGCGGGAATCTCCCTATTTTTATTAAGAACTTCCTCGCCATTCGACTTTTTCAAGTCCGAATCGGTGGGGTACTCTCTAGTTTTTATGTTCAAGAAGAGGGTGTACCCCAGGGCAGTGTCCTGAGTGTCACCCTCTTTGCTATAAAAATAAATGACATTCTTAGTCAACTGCCCCCTTCTGTGAAAGGTGATTTATATGTTGACGATTTCCGAATTATGTGTATGGGACAGGATATTCGTTTTATTGAAAGGCAGTTGCAAATCGCAATCACCCATATTCTTAATTGGACTAATAAGAATGGATTTATAATTTCTCATGACAAAACTTCTTGTGTTCACTTCTGTAGACGTAGGGATCTGCATCCAGATCCTGAAATTTTTATTGGACCAACTCAAATTCCTGTTGTGGACAGTGTTCGTTTTCTCGGCCTCCAATTTGATAGTAAGCTAACCTTCTTACCACATATATTACAATTACGGACAAAATGTGAAAAATCGCTTAACCTACTAAAGGTGCTTTCAAATACTTCCTGGGGAGCAGACCGTACTTCTCTCCTTAAAATCTATCGAGCCGTCATCCGTTCCAAAATTGACTATGCCTGCCAGGTCTATGGTTCCGCACGTAATTCTGTTCTTAAAAAACTTGACACTGTGCACCATAGCGCACTCCGTGTTTGCTCTGGTGCATTTCGTACCTCTCCAGTTTTAAGCCTTTATGTTGACTGCAATGAACCAGCATTACACCACATTCGTGAAAAACTTTCTTTAGAACTTTATTACCGTATCCTTTCACATCCAGGCCATCCTCTTCATTCATACATTCTAAATACAGACAACGATATGCTTTATCAGCATCGACCATGTTGCATCCCACCTTTTGGTGTCAGAATAAGGAACATTACTGATAATAGCCCACTGAGTAGTATCGAGGTGAGTCCATGTCCATTGCATGTACTCCCTCCTTGGAAACCTCTTAGTATTACATCGCTCCATCCTTTTAAAGGATACGATAGAAACACCTTAGCTCCTGTTGTTTTTCAACAGATATTTGCTGCACACAGATCAAACTTTAATGATTACACTGACATTTACACAGATGGCTCTAAGAGTGGAGATACCGTTGGGTGTGGGATATTTTGTGAAAACAACTCTTTAAGCTATCGTCTTCATTCATCTACTTCTGTCTTTACAGCCGAACTGATTGCAATAGAGAGAGCCATGTCCTACATCTCTCACCATCATAGCTCATCCTTCATCATTTATACCGACTCAAATAGCTCTATTGACGCAATTAAATCATTTAAAAAGCATCCTTATGTTTCATTGATCCTTGATTTTTATAATAAATTGAAAAGACGTGGCTATAATATTTTATTTTGCTGGGTTCCTGGACACATGGGTATTCCTGGTAATGAGAAAGCGGATGAGGCGGCGAAACGTGCCCTTAATCCATTGTGCCATAAAGTTCCATTCTCAGACGTAAAACTACTTATCAAACGCTTTATTCATTGTAAATGGCAAGAAAGTTGGAATTTAGAATGCAATAATAAACTGCACCACATCAAACCTACCATCATGACCTGGCCTCCGTGTTATCCAAGGAAAACCGATGTTCTTCTGACCCGTCTGAGGATTGGACATTCTAGAATTACTCATAAACATCTTTTACTTCGGGAGGATGCTCCCATGTGTCCACATTGCCATTTTGATTACCTGACCATTCATCATGTTTTAACTGACTGTCCGGGTCTCCGGCACTTATACAGAATCTATTTTAACTCATCATCCCCAATCTTGACAAACCTCATTGGGGAAACACCTCATGGGGCACTCTTCACGTTTTTAAAACATGCTGGATTTTACTTTGAAATATGATTTTTGCATCTTTCTTTGGTTTAAAAACAACTTGAATTGTTCTTTTAATTTTTTTTTGACATCTGGATGGGACCCCCATCCAGATTGCTTTTCTGATGCTCTTTATTTTTATGTTTTTCGTCTTTTCTTGTTTGGCGCAGCATGTCCCTTATGGGATTTTGTGCCATTAAACAATATACAACCAACCAACCAACCAAAACTTGATGGCACCAAACAAAAAAGTCTAACTCTTTAAAATGTTATTTACTGACATAACAACATCAAAAAATCTCTCATTATTTGGTACTAATTTCATATAAAATACATTCATATCTACTACGATCATAAAATCCTTATTAGAATCGGTAGATAATAAACTAGTATGTAGTGCATACAAATGCATTTTGTGTGCACTAATGTTAGATAATGGCGAAAATGTATTGTACAATATATATCGGTATCATGCTGATCGATGGCAAAGCACTTTTAAGTAGAGATGGGCAATGTCTAGAATTAAATATCATGATAAATCATGATAATCTTTATATCACATTCCGATATCTCGATTTAGGAAAGTGCCCCCCGGGGAGGGGGGGGGGAGCAAAGTGGTGGGCGGAGCACCGGAAGTGCATAAAATGATTAAGCAGTCACAGGCCTTTCCAACGATATGTCACATAACGGGTGTCAGCAAAATTTAGGAAAGTGCCCCCTTTGGGAACAAAGTGGTGAGTGAAGCACCAGAAGTGCATAAAATGATTAAGCGAGCGGTCACAGGCTTCTCCAACAATATGTCACATGACAGGTGTCGGCAAAATTTAGGAAAGTGCCCCCCACGGGGGAAAAGTGGTGAGCGGTGCACCGGAGGGCCATAAAATGATTAAGCGGTCACAAGCCTTAGCAATGATATGTTTCATGAGGGGTGATGGCAAAATATACAAAAAGACCCTCCCTCGGAGGGGGGCAAGTCGGGTGAGGGACCTGATGGTGCATAACATGAATAAGCAGTCACAGGCCTTTCCAATGATATGTCACATGATGGGTGTCAGCAAAATTTAGGAAAGTGCCCCTAGGGCTTGCCAAAGTGGTGGGCGAGGCACCAGAATGCCATAAAATGATTAAGCGGTCACAGGCCTTAGCAACAATATGTCATATGAGGGGTGACAGTAAAACTTGGAAAAAGGCCCTCCTGCAAGGGGGGGGGAAGTGGGGAGAGGAATACTGAAGGTGCATAACATGAATAAACGGTCACAGGCCTTTCCAATGATATGTCACATGACGAATGTCGGCAAAATTTAGGAAAGTGCCACCTTGGGGGTGCAAAGTGGTGGGCGGAGCACCGGAAATGCATAAAATGATCAAGCGGTCACAGGTCTTTGCAAGATACGTCACATAAGGGGGGGGGGCGGCAAAATTTAGAAAAAGGCCCTCCCATGGGGGTGGGAGTAGGGAGAGGGACACTGGAGGGGCATAACATGAATAAGCGGCAACAGGCCATTCCAACGATATGTCACATGAGGGGTCTCGGTAAAATTTAGAAAAGTGCCCCCCCAGACGTGGAAGTGGGGGGTGGTCACCGGAGGTGCATAACATGAATAAGTGGTCACAGGCCTTTCCAACGATATGCCACATGAGGGGTCTCGGCCAAAGTTAGAAAAGTGGCCCTGAAGACCCAGCTATATAATTATTATTTCATTTGTCTAATTAAATCCACTGTTGCAAATAAAATGTTATATTTCATTTCTTTATCGTCCTGATTCACACATTGTTACACAACAAAGAGGAAATATTCATCAACATCGCTGAAATCTAAATACCATAATGAAATGAAAGCCATGGTGTCTGTAGCATAAAACGCATATGCTCACAGATTCTGCTTACACCGTGAATACCATAATATATATATATCATCTGATGTCAGCGATCACACAGAAAACTGCATGTATGATATTTATCACCCACCGAAACGAAATCGCATACCATTAGCATCATGAACACCGAACCCGAGGAGTCGGTATTTAATATCACAATTTAGGCTGGTAGAAGTCGCACCGTTAATATCAAGAATACTGAAACCCAGGAATCGGTATTTTTAATACCACGGTTTACACTTGAGAGGAGACACTCCATTAGTATCATAATAATCGGAACAGACGATTCAGTATTTAATACCATGGTTTAGACTGGGTCGAAGATGAAGAAGCGCTGCTTAATGTTGCGGTTTAATGAAGAACCGCGATAATCACGGTTTGCATCACGATTATGATATTCATGATACACTGCTTAAAACAATAAAAGGATATTTGAAGTTTTATATAAAATAAAGATATAAACGAAATTTTTTTTTGCCGAAAATAGTTTTTCTGTTTTTAGAACTGTGGAGTATGCAAATTTTGAGTTCGACGTCAAAAACGTCGCTTCAGCGGCAGCGAATGAAATTTGACTTTTAACTGGATAAAAGATAATGAAGACAAGGATGATCGGCATTCAGTGATTGCTTTGTTTCGATGAGTATGATGTTTCAGCGAAGTCATTTGACAGATTTAGAAGCTTTGAGAATTGTTGGTAGGTTAGAAGGGGGGCAAACTCAAGCCGAAGTAGCGAAAGCCATTGGAGTGTCACAAAGTGTCATTTCCAGGATCTGGAACCGTTTTTTGGAGAGTGGGTGTGCAAGCCGAAGACTAGGGGAAGGTCGTAGACAGGCAACAACGCCCAATGAAGATCGGTATTTAGCGTTAACAGCTCGGAGACACCGAACCATGAACGCTACTCTTCTCCAACAACACCTTCGCTCGGCTACAGGCACCACGATTTAAACTCAGACTGTCCGAACCGGCTCCATGCTGTAGGTCTGTATGCTCGCCGACTGATGGTATGTGTTAGATTAACATCAAGGTATCGTCGCGACCGCAGGGAGTGGGCAACCGAGCATGTCAACTGGAGGAGAAATGAATGGAGCAATATTCTGGTTTCTGACGAGTCCCGTTTTTCTGTGCATCCGGATAATAGGCGTATTTTCATCTGGAGGGACCGTGGCAGTAGGAATAATCCTGCGTTCGTGCACGAAAGTGTCAGATTTGGCGGTGGAGGAGTGTTGGTGTATGGTGGCATCTCCATTGACGGGCGCACTGACCTCTACATCATTCGAGAGGGAGCTCTGACTGGTCGCCGATATAGGGATGAGATCCTCAGACCTATTGTAGTCCCTTACGCTGCAGCAATCGGAGATAACTTCATTTTAATGGACGATAACTGCAGGCCACATCGTGCAAACCTGGTGGAGGATTTCCTTTTCGAGGAACGAATCGTTCGAATGGAATGGCCAGCGTGTTCTCCAGACATGAATCCAATCCAGCACGTTTGGGACGCCCTAGGAAGACGAGTTCCTGGCCGCCAGCAACCCTCACAAACTCTCCAAGAACTGGAAAGAGCTCTTCTGGAAGAGTGGGGCAGAATACCCCAACTCGTCATTAATAGCCTCATTGAGTCCATGCCTCAAAGGTGTTCAACGTTGCTGGCTGCCCGTGGAAACCATACCCCCTACTGAAAATGATTTTCTTTGAAGAAAACACCTTTTCTTATTCTTTTTTTCTCATATGCACAAATTGTGTTTTTTTCCTTTAGTACACAAATACGCAATAAAATGCATTTTTTTCTGCCAAACATGTGTAATTTATTCTCATATAACCTACTATGTCTGCCGACCATGTATCAATCAGCTAAACAGTTTACCAGATACAAAATCCACCTAAAACTGCAATATCCTTTAATTGTTTTGAGCAGTGTATACTGTTTTGTAAGGTTTTTTAATATCGTTATCATAATTTGCATTTTATATCAATTTTATCAATATATCGCCCAGTCCTACTTTTAATTCATTTGCATTGAAGTACATACAGATTTTTACCACAGAAAACAGCGAATGCTTACATGCATAAATATATAAATACACTAATTTTTTTTATTACACAACGTAAATCAAACATCTTTATATTTATTGATTGCAACATATATATATATATATTTTAAACCCTCAGAGCATCTTGAAGGCATTCGGCATTTTCATAAAAATGCTTATAAAAATAATTTTAATTAAAATTTTCTTTTCCTGTTTGTTTCTAAAATACACTTCATACTCCTTTATTTGATAGACATCTTGAAATATAATTCTGCTGAAAATATTTTTGTCTACAACAGATTAAAGTTGTTTTTAGGAAACTGAAAAATATGCTCAAACCGCTCAGAGAGTTAAAATATTTCTTAATTTATTTCTGAGTAATATTGTACTGAGTACTGTTTCGGCCAGGTGTCATGAACTGTGCAAATACCGAATTAAAAAAAACTTGTGCACACATAAGTGCACTCACATATTAAAGTATAAATTTTTAAAATATAAACCAGTGTTGATTTCAGGGGGTAGGGGGGGGGACATCCCCCCCGGAAGATTTGAGATTTTGTGTTTTCAATGGTCAAAAAGTGCAATTAATTCCTTTGATGGGAATCATATTTTTTCCCTGCGATCCTTTGATGGAAATGTAATTAATTTCTCGCAATCCTTTAAAGAAAAGCACACTTTTTTTTTACGATCATTTTACATTAATCGCGTTTTTTCCGCGACCAACAATTTTTGCAATCCTTTAAAAAATTTGCATTTTTCCTGCGATCCTTTGAAGAAATTTGCTCAATTTGGCATGGTTGCTACTCGCGTTTTTCTTGTATTTCTTCCGTTATCCCTCCTCCCCTCCCCCCCCCCCCCATAAAAATGCCAACAAATTTTAATGCATATTTGCATAGATCGAAGGGATAATAAAATTTAGCGCGAAAAAAGCGCAATTCCATGGAAAATTAACATGTCTGTAAAATGGATTTTGAATCTCTGTATTATATAATTCTGCAAAATTGGAATGAAAAAAAAAAAAGAGAAAAAATAATGGAAACAGAATCCTCAGCAAACAGGAATCTTATTAATGCATGAATTTTGTCTATAATCACTGTAGATTATAAATGTATGTAGAGAAATTTCTAAATTGCTCTTGTGAAGGAAAAGAAAATCAAAAAATTCACCAGTTGGTTACAAGAAATTCTTCATTTAGTTATGAAGAAAAAAAAAAAAGAAAAAAAAAATCGCAAAATTTGTTCATCTACTGCTTAAAAAAATCACAAAATTCATCAATCAGTCGCAGAGGTAAAACAAAAATCAACAGTCTGTTGTTAGGGGAAAAATCATAAAATTTGTCAATTGGTCACAAAAAACGCACAAAAATTGCCAATCGGTAGGAGAAAATATAAGATTCATTCATAATTAATATCCATTATGAGGTTTTTAGGTTAAGAAGGAATGATTTTTTTCTTTTTCAGAACTGAATGGCTGAAATTTCAGAACGGAATCAAGCCCTTGCTCTTGAAAATAAAAGTGGTGTTCTCAGAAAATCATTGGCAAGAAAATAATTCCCTTTCTCCCAAATCATGCCATGTTGGACAGCGCTGATAAAATACATTAAATGTTTTCCCACCAACCAAAGCACTGATAGTTTTATTGTCAGTGTATGTGAATGAATTCTTACTTTGGAAAAAGCTTTTTAAAATAGGATTACACATATTATGTATTTTGAAATTTATTCATTCTGACTTATTGGGAATTAATCGTGAACTTTTCTTTTGATTTAGTAATCTTCAGATTTTCAAGTGGAAACTGTTTAGAAATCTATTGGTATGTATCATATGATAGGGCATAGAGAATGTCACTTTGGTGGTTTTTAACACAAATCGCAACCGTCTGTCAACAAACATTGAAAAAACGATGATAACTTAGTTTTAAATATTTTTTGAGTTATGGGGATCCCACAATAAACAATTTAATTAATTTGTAATTCTGACATTGAATTTTAAATTTACTTTAATGTAAGCATTGAAAAATCCATTTTTTTTCGCGAAAAATCAATTGGCAAAATTAAGAACATTTTGTTTAAATTTGTTAATATTTAAAGATATTTTAGTTAAAACATTGTGATTAAACATTCATTGTAAGATATCTGCTTTAAAAATTTATGTTTGTCTCAGCCTTTCCAAGTATTAAAATTTTCAGGCTTAATTTAACATATAATTTTTTATTAATGATTCAATTGTTAAAATTATCATTTTAGGTGAATTTTCTAAAGAGTCAAGAACATATCTTTTGTTACTCGATGTGTAATCAAAACAAAAGTTTTCAGAAGATCATTTCTGTTACCCTTTTCAGTTACTGCTGGATATTAAAACATTCCTATCGTAATCGCCCCCCAGGGGATACCTTCTTTAGGTATTCACGGGCTTCGCAACCCCGGGTTCCTGAGCGATCTTTCTCTTTTATTTTTCCTCTTTTTTTCTCTTACCTTTCTTTCCTCTTTGTTTCACTCTCATTGTGGTTTCCTCTTAGGAGGTGAGGGCAATTCTGCATGAGCCGATATCATCCTGTATATCGACTCATGGAGAATTGTAAACCACCCACGTGTTTGCCGTGCGTGGCGTCCCGTGTCCCTGGAAAGGGGGATCCTGGCAGTTGAGGGAAACCAACACACTGCTTTGGCCTCTGCTTCAGGTAGACGGGAGGTGCATATTGGTCCCGTATGCATCAATCGGCTTGTGGACAGTATCTTGTGGACAGTTTCTTGAAATTGTTGAGTACCTAGTTTGGAAGATGTCAATTTTAAGCTTCCATCTGTCACTTTTATATAAAATCATCCACTCTATCAGGAAGTTCCATTGCTTGAAAATATTCTATATTTTAAGTTATTGAACGAACTTTCTACTGATGTACTACTCGCTGTCTTTTCCCCTTTTTAAAAAAATGGTAACTGATGTCCATGAGGGAATGTATTTTGCAATTTTAAGAAAATCTTCGACAATTTTCGGAAAATACTGTTGATTACTCTGTGCCCATCATGTTTGGAACTTTGATTTTTACATTTCCTTATAATACAGTAGACCCAATTCTTGACTGTTTGTTTTTGAACAATATTTGATTATTTTCTTAAAATTGTCTTTCTTTTTATTTGGTCCCGCAAAGACTCCCATCTAGACACCAGTTTAATAAAATGAGCAACATTACATCAAATGAATGTTTTGGAAATTTTCTTTCCTCCTTCATTAAACAATAACTGGTGATATTGATTTAAGTAATCATTTAAGGAGGAATATTGAGTAAATGCTTTGGTACTAGCTGATAAAAGCACTAATGACATATCGGTTGTAAGAGTATCCGGTTTAAAAGAACTGCTTCTTTGCCATTCTCACCTTTTGGTGTTTTTTAGTCGTTATGTTGGCACAGCATGTCTCTTAAGGGATTTTGCACCACTATAAAAACTCATAAAACCACTTTCCAACCAACCAACCTGAAATTACGGTAGTTTTTCTCCATCAAGGCATCATTCACCCAATAGATCTTCATTTCCAAGTCACAAATCTAAATCTTCGAAAAGGAATCATGAATCACCATTCAAGTCATAGGTCTTCAAGTTCTGGGTCGAAGTATGGCCTTCTAGGTACACAGAAAGTTGATGAGGTTACCTATCTAGTCCTAAATAATGATCATGCAGCCCTGATTATTGACATAGAAGATCGTCTGAAGAAAAAACAGATTATAACTGATATAAAGATAGAACACCTAGATCTTTTTATGCCTAGGTGCAGAAGCCCTAGATCAGTTATGTCTATGTACAGATGCCCTAGATCACATAGCTCTATGTTCAAAAGTCATGTATATTACCCAATCAGCAGTAAAACGTATGATAAAATGAAAATATGCAAATTACCCAAGAAATCAATTATTACTCCTAAAAGAAAGAAAACATGTGATTGCCAAAGAGTTAGTGCACAACATACCTGCCAAATTTAGATACATATGCAAAGAGACTTTTTGGTATCATCCTTAAAATTTCAAAGTTTTTAACTTTGCCTTTATCCATTAATGGTACACTCACTCAATGCTTCTTCAGGTAACATTTCTATTGCTGAATCATCTGCATTACTGTCTGTGACGGCTGTGATGCTGGTGTTATTGTCTGTGACAGCTGTGATGCTGATGTTATTGTCTGTGACAGCTGTGATGCTGATGTTACTGTCTGTGATGGCAGTGTATCTGGTGCATATTGCCTGTGATGGCAGTGCTGCTGACAGGAAATACCCTGAAATAAGCAAATAAATAAAAATTAGCACTAAAATCTGAAATAAAAATTAGCACTGAAATCTGAAAAAAAAAAAAAAAAAAAAAAAAAAGTTGGATCTAAAATGATAATGATATCAAAAGGCTAATATCTCCTCCCTCTAGAAATATCTTATGATATCTAGTGCCAGATTCTCCCCCAGGGGAATACCTTCTTTAGGTATTTACGGGTTTCGCGACCCCGGGTTCCCGAGCGATCTTTCTCCTTTCCTGTTTTCTTCTCTTTTTAGTTGTCTATCCTTTTTTCTTTGTTTCACACTTTTTAATCTTCTTTTTTCAGTTTCTTATCCCTCTTTGTTCTTGTTCATGTTTTTTACTGACCCATTTTGTTCAAATTGTTATTTGTTTTACTAACATTGTTCTTGTTCTTTTGTTAAAAAAAAAAAAGGAAAAAAAGTTTAAAATATTGAAAAAAGACAAAAAATACACCTTGTTTCTAAGTTCTCACCCACATCACTTTTTCTTTTTTACAATAGTGGTTTTTTTTTTTTTTTTTTTTTTTTTTTTTTTTTTCCACGTGAGACACTCTGGGTGTTGAGGTTTTTTAATCTCATCGCCTCGTTTCTACCTCTTTAGGCTGATCTCGAGTCCCAGAGTGCAGGGCATCTCCGAATTCCGGTTCTGTGATCGGTGGACGCCGTACTTGTATGGCGGTGGTTAGGAATGCACTGGGCGACTGGTGTCCTTTCGACGTAAGGGCGTTGTAGGTTGGACAGAGCTGTAAAGGCTTACCTACGACAACCGAGTTCCACTGTGAAAGAACTAGAGTTTGGAGATGCTATCGAGTTTAATCCAACGTTCGAAAAACGTGGAAGTTTGTTGATAGTTTTCACCCTTTTGAGACCTGCGCCTAAAGTAACGGTAAGAAGAAGGGTCGGTGACCAGGCCCGATGCCTGGCGTTTCTTCACTCCTTTCTAAATATGGCTACAATCTCAGGAAATAAATCATGCGAAGTGGAAGCCCCACACCCAAAAGAGAGTACATGCGAAGTGGAAGCCCCACAACCAAAAGAGAGTACAAATGCGTGGAGTTCTTGCTCAAAAGCTGGTTCTGACCAGGGCCAAAAAAATTCTTGGGGTGATAGAGTTGAGGATTCTTCTTCCAATACGGAATGTAAGAATGTCAACTCTAATTTATATAATGTTGAAGAGAGATTTTTTGTAGTGAAACGAGTAGAAGGGAGTTTTGACAAAACATCCCCCTTCCTAATTAATAAATCTATCCAAGGTTTGGTTGGTGAACCAAAAACAATAAAAAAAACTCCGGACAGGTGAACTATTAATTGAAGTAAGCAATAGTCAACAAGCAGCCAACTTAAAAAAATGTACTCATTTTGCAAACATTGCAGTCTCCATATCTAAACATAGAACTTTAAACACATCTCGAGGTGTGATCTCTGAATCTGACCTCTTGCATGTCACTGAAGATGAAGTTGTAGAGAATTTAAAAGAACAAAATGTCATTGAAGCTAGAAGAATAAAAATCTACCGTCGAGACGAGCAAATACCAGCTAATCAAATACAAATTCCTACCAAGCACATTATTCTCACATTCAACTCACCGAACCTACCCAAATCAATAAAAGCCGGATATTTGTCATGTTCTGTATGGCCTTACATCCCAAACCCACTGCGTTGTTTTAAATGTCAACGCTTTGGGCATTCAAAAACCTCATGCCGTGGTAAAATCACCTGTGGTCGGTGCAGTGCAGTAGGCCATGAAAGTGAACACTGCAATGCCCAACCATGTTGTGTAAATTGTAAAAAAGACCACCCATCTTATGCTAAATCATGTGAACAATGGAAAATAGAAAAAGAAATACAAACAATACGCACTAAAGAAAATATATCATACCCTGAAGCCAGAAAAATAGTAGAATCCAGGACACCCAAAGTTGGTGTATCATATGCTGCAGCCCTATCAAAAACCGCCCAAAAAACTCATAAAACTATTGCAACACAAACCGAATTCCCCACTGGAACTAATTGCCAACCTATTCAAAAACAACACAACCTGTCTAATAATTCTGATAAGACAAGCAGATCAACGCAGTCTGCTGCTCCTAAGTCACCTAAATCTGTTCCTCCTAACTTGCCTAGTTCTGTTCCTCCTAAATCATCAACAAATCCTACTTTAAAATCATCACAGTCTCTTATTTCTAAACTTCCACTTCATAAAAGAGGTTCTCAAAATACAACTAAAACACCATCCGTGAAACCAAACCGTAAATCTGATGCAGAAAAATTTAACCTACCAATAATTAAAGCCACAGTCTCATCTGAAAATACACCCAAGAAGAAAAAGAGTAAAAGATCTAAAAATGAAACAAAATCAAAACAGAACGATAAAATGGAAGAGGATGATGCCCTTGCTCTTCACCCAGAACCGGATGAACAATTTAACGATGGAGATAGTATGTCTACTATCTCTGATTAATATAACGCAGATAATTTTCATCTAGGAAAAAATAGTAAAATAGATCATGACTAATATTATTTCATGGAACTGTCGAGGCTTTCATAATAAATATGACGAAATTCGGAGTATTCTTCATGACCATCAACCACTATGTTTAGCTTTACAAGAAACCCATCTTAAAAATAATGACAAAGCTAAATTGCGCACCTTCGCCACATACAGAAAAGATTTTACAGGTAGTGATAGGGCCACTGGTGGAGTGGCTCTTTTCATCTCTCGCAATTTACCCCATACTCATATTAACCTAAACACAAACTTACAAGCTGTTGCAGTCCGTGTACATATAAAACGTCTAATTACAGTCTGTACCATTTATTTACCACCCCACCAAATTATTCAGTCAGCACTACTTGATGATCTCCTTCTTCAACTCCCCACTCCTTTCATCATCGTTGGGGATTTTAATGCTCATAGCCAACTGTGGGGGAATTCTGACACTAATCAACGTGGTGATATCATCGAAAAATTAATTTCTGACAATGGCTTATGCCTAATCAATAATGGTGATCATACATATTTTCATGAACCGACTCGCACCTTTCATGCCATAGATCTCACTATCTGCTCTCCATCTATCTATCCATATTGGAATTTATGGATTTCAAATGACCAACATGGAGTGACCATTTTCCCACTTTCATTTCACAGACCACTCCTGACAGGGATTCTAATCATTATTTTAAACGCTATAACTATGACAGAGCCAATTGGCCAACTTTCACAAATCATGCTAAAATCACAAATCATATGGTAGAAGGTGACATAGACGATGCAGTTGATAATATCACCCAGTGTATTATCAATGCTGCAGATATTAGCATACCTAACTCATCATCTAGAATGAGACACTGGAAGCCATGGTGGAACAGTGACTGTCAAGCTGCAAAAAAAAATCAGCAGAGAGCCTGGGGCATCTTTCGGCGTTATCCCAATAACACTAACTATCTTTCCTACAAAAAAGCAAAGGCTGAAGCTAGAAGAGTGCGCCGTAAAAGCCAACGTGAATCCTGGATTCAATATGTATCTAATATTAACCCAAATACCTCTAGTAAAGTCCTCTGGAAAAAAGTAAAAAATTGTATGGGTCTTTATCCTGAAAACCACATCATCACAATCTTAAATCATAACGGACAAACAATAGCTTCTCCTAAGAATATTGCTGAAACCATAGCAAATACATTTGCATCTAACTCTGCCTCTGAATCATACCCGGAACCTTTTTTATCATACAAAAGACAAATAGAAACTACCCAACTCAATTTTAATTCCTGTAACTCTTATGACTATAATCTCCCTTTTACTCTCTCAGAGCTCATAAAATGTTTGCAAAATAGCCATCTATCAGCTCCAGGTCACGATGGCATCACCTATACCATGCTTAAACATCTCTGCACAACCTCTCTCAATAATTTACTTGCATTTTACAACAGAATTTGGATAGAACAGGTCTTTCCTCAAGCCTGGTGTAACTCTATTATCATTCCTTTTCCTAAACCAGGGAAAGATGCTAGCAATCCCAATAATTACAGGCCAATCGCACTCTCTAGCAGTCTTTGCAAATTACTTGAAAAAATGATCAATTGTCGTCTTGTGCATATTTTAGAAAATAACAATTGCCTTGCTGCGTTTCAAAGTGGGTTTCGACGAGGTAGGTCAACTATCGATAACCTGATCAATCTTGAAAATCACATACGGACAGCTTTTCTAAAACGCAACCATTTGCTGTCAGTATTTTTTGACATGGTAAAAGCCTACGACAGAACATGGCGATACGGGATCCTTCGTGATCTTTTTAACCTAGGCTTTCGCGGGAATCTCCCTATTTTTATTAAGAACTTCCTTGCCATTCGACTTTTTCAAGTCCGAATCGGTGGGGTACTCTCTAGTTTTTATGTACAAGAAGAGGGTGTACCCCAGGGCAGTGTCCTGAGTGTCACCCTCTTTGCTATAAAAATAAATGACATTCTTAGTCAATTGCCCCCTTCTGTGAAAGGTGATTTATATGTTGACGACTTCCGAATTATGTGTATGGGACAGGATATTCGTTTTATTGAAAGACAGTTGCAAATCCAATCACCCATATTCTTAATTGGACTAATAAGAATGGGTTTATAATTTCTCATGACAACTTCTTGTGTTCACTTCTGTAGACGTAGGGATCTGCATCCAGATCCTGAAATTTTTATTGGACCAACTCAAATTCCTGTTGTGGACAGTGTTCGTTTTCTCGGCCTCCAATTTGATAGTAAGCTAACCTTTTTACCACATATTTTACAATTACGCACAAAATGTGAAAAATCGCTTAACCTACTAAAGGTGCTTTCAAATACTTCCTGGGGAGCAGACCGTACTTCTCTTCTTAAAATCTATCGAGCCGTCATCCGTTCCAAAATTGACTATGCCTGCCAGGTCTATGGTTCTGCACGTAATTCTGTTCTTAAAAAATTTGACACTGTGCACCATAGCGCACTCAGTGTTTGCTCTGGTGCATTTCGTACCTCTCCAGTTTTAAGCCTTTATGTTGTCTGCAATGAACCAGCATTACACCACATTCGTGAAAAACTTTCTTTAGAACTTTATTACCGTATCCTTTCACATCCAGGCCATCCTCTTCATTCATACATTCTAAATACAGACAACGATATGCTTTATCAGCATCGACCATCTTGCATCCCATCTTTTGGTGTCAGAATTAGGAACATTACTGATAATAGCCCACTGAGTAGTATCGAGGTAAGTCCATGTCCATTGCATGTACTCCCTCCTTGGAGACCTCCTAGTATTACATCGCTCCATCCTTTTAAAGGATACGATAAAAACACCTTAGCTCCTGTTGTTTTTCAACAGATATTTGCTGCACACAGATCAAACTTTAATGATTATACTGACATTTACACAGATGGCTCTAAGAGTGGAGATACTGTTGGGTGTGGGATATTTTGTGATATCAACTCTTTAAGCTATCGCCTTCATTCATCTACTTCTGTCTTTACAGCCGAACTGATTGCAATAGAGAGAGCCATGTTCTACATCTCTCATCATCATAGCTCATCCTTCATACCGACTCAAATAGCTCTATTGACGCAATTAAATCATTTAAAAAGCATCCTTATGTTTCATTGATCCTTGATTTTTATAATAAATTGAAAAGACGTGGCTATAACATTTTATTTTGCTGGGTACCTGGACACATGGGTATTCCTGGTAATGAGAAAGCGGATGAGGCGGCGAAACGTGCCCTTAATCCGTTGTGCCATAAAGTTCCATTCTCAGACGTAAAACTACTTATCAAACGCTTTATTCATTGTAAATGGCAAGAAAGTTGGAATTTAGAATGCAATAATAAACTGCACCACATCAAACCTACCATCATGACATGGCCTCCGTGTTATCCAAGAAAAACCGATGTTCTTCTGACCCGTCTGCGAATTGGACATTCTAGAATCACTCATAAACATCTTTTACTTCGGGAGGATGCTCCCATGTGTCCACATTGCCATTTTGATTACCTGACCATTCATCATGTTTTAACTGACTGTCCGGGTCTCCGGCACTTATACAGAATCTATTTTAACTCATCATCCCCAATCTTGACAAACCTCATTGAGGAAACACCTCATGGGGCACTCTTCACTTTTTTAAAACATGCTGGATTTTACTTTGAAATATGATTTCTGCATCTTTGTTTGGTTTAAAAACAACTTGAATTGTTCTTTTAATTTTTTCTGACATCTGGATGGGACCCCCATCCAGATTGCTTTTCTGATGCTCTTTATTTTTATGTTTTTAGTCTATTCTTGTTTGGCGCAGCATGTCCCTTATGGGATTTTGTGCCATTAAACAATATACAACCAACCAACTAGTGCCAGATTCTCCTCTTCCATTCCCCACCCCCCTAAGTGATAAAATGATACATGTAAAACTTAGAGACACTATTGTTAGGAAAACATTCGTTACGAAATGATAGATTACACTCAAGATCAAGATATAAATACACTTATAGGAAAATTAAAAACACAGTTAATTTTAAAACATCTGATGTTTATTAATAGGAGAAAAATGCATCTTCTCTGCATTGGAAATTATAGGGCGAATGTAATCCCTGCATATATATCGTCTAACTTTAAGTATGATGATAAAATAAAATTGAGTACAAAGAAAACAAAGATTTAAAAAAAATATTCCCTCTTTGAAACATTTTACAAAACAATAGATGAATTTCAATAAGATAAAATAAGCTTAAAGATAAAATAATAAACACAGAAAATAAAATGCATAAAAAACTTTCTTCATCTCAGTGAAATAAAGGAATAAATATGTAGATGAATGAATGTATAACTGAATGAATATATATACAATCCATTGTCGCCTCAGAGCAACACTATATCCATTAATACAAGTTTAAATATGCAATGTATGCAACTGAAAATCACTGTGCGACACAATCCACATGTTATTGTAGCTGGAAAGATCTTTTACAAGTTTCCAGCTTTTAGTCATCGCTTTTTTGTTACTTGAAGAATCCGGCGGAATTTTCATCAAGCCCCTATAAGTGAAAGAATAAAAGTTAACATTTAAATTGAGCTTCACTCGTTCAGTTCTCTAGAATACAATTACGATAAATGTTAACGAGCAGGAATGGCCAATTTTTGGTTCTGGCATACCAAATTTGTAAAAGCAAAGTTCCTTTCTCAGACGTTAGATTACTTATAAATAAATTTATTCAGAATAATTGGCAAGAGAGTTGGGATTTAGAAAGCAATAACAAACTGCACCACATCAAACCTACCATCATGACCTGGCCTCCTATTTATCCAAGAAAAACTGATGTTATTCTGACTGGTCTGAGAATTGGACATTCTAGAATCACTCATAAACACCCTTTACTTCGGGGAAAACGCACCCATGTGTCCACATTGTCATTTTGATTACCTGATTATTCGCCATGTTTTAACTGACTGTCCGGGCCTCCGGCAATTGTATAGAACTTGTTTTAATTCATCATCACCAATCTTGACAAACCTGATTGGGGAAACACCTCATGGGGGACTTTTTGCTTTTTTAAAACACGCTGGATTTTATTTTGAGATACAGGTTTTATATACTTCATATGTCTGACTTTCTTTTTGACATTTGGATGGAAAACCCATCCAGATAACTTTTTTACCTTGCTTTTCTGTATTTCTAATTTTCATTGTATTCTAGCCTTGTTTGACGACTACACCCATCCAGATAGTTTTTCTCTTTTCATTTTATCTCACCTAATTATTTTTTTCTTAATGTCAGTTGCTTAATTCACTTTTTTGTGTTTTATTCTTTGTTTGACGCAGCATGTCCCTAAAGGGATTTTGCCTCATAAAACCCAATACAACCAACCAATCGGTTTCAGCTGAGACTGAAATGCCATATACATAGTCATTATTAACATTGGAAATATTAGCTTGAATTTCTCCAATATTACACAATGGAGTATCCACAGTTGATTGTTCTCTTGAGATTCATAATATGTCACACATTATCCTTATTCTGATGATCGCCTGACATCGACGCACGCGGAGAGGGTTTCTGCTGTTTTTCCAAAAAGAAAATTCTGCATGGAGCCCTTAAGTTTTTTCAACATCTCTCAATTTTAGATAGCTGCTTGCACTTGCAAGATTTGTATTTGTATCTGCTGGACAGATAATTACACCTACTTATTTATAACTTGTCTAGTTTTCACTGTATAATTTATTATTCCAACTCATCCAACCACACTACCACATAGTAATTGGTATAAATTTTATATACCATAATAATTGATAAAAAACAAGTGATCGTAAATTAATATTAATTCTAGTGGAAGAGCAACGCGAATTATCTTAAAATTAAATAAATAATCACGTACAAATTTTAATTATCAAATTCATTAATTACAAAATCTAAGTTAAAAGCTTGCATTGTGGATGTTTACGAGGGATCTTCCACCTATGAATTATGCTCAAATTAAGCTCAAAAGAAAATGACACACATTAAATTTTAACACTAAAAGATTACCAGAAATTTTACTCTTGATTAAATAATTTTATTTACATTAAGAAAACAAATATTTACAAACGTACTTTAATACATTAATTTGCTGAATAATACAAGCAGGATTTTAGACTGCTTTTCATAATTTAGGTTTAAACCTGAATTTTTCAAACTCTTAACAAAAATTGTTTAACTTATTTTCTCATTTAAATAGTACGAATTCAAATTTCACATTTTTTTATTACCTTATTCATAAACCTTATTTTAATTCATTTGGATCCCACTTAATCACAATTACCATATATTTTTAAGGATCAAAATTACCGATTATGGGTAGAGATTTTGTGGTAAAAGAAAAATTTAGAGAAGTATCTTGTATTAGTAGACTCAGCTGCTTTAACACATCGGACTCCAGAGCTGTCGAGGGGCATGGGACAATTTTCCAAAATTAGATGAAGATTCAGCTCAATTTTGCGGCAATAGGAAGGGCCTTTAGCATAAACCCCGGATAGGTATCGGGTGGCATCCTCTCGTTCAGATTGGCGCTATCGAGACATCTTCATCACTGGTTCCATCCTTCTTCATTTCGTAGCTCCACTGATGCACTAGGGACTTACATCTTCGAGAAACTTTTTAAGACTGCCCTCTATAAAAATTTCTGTTACCAAATCATATCTTGCTGGAAGGCGTATTCATTTTAAAGATCCCCTATTTTATTGGCTGTGGGATAAATTGTATGGTGCTTGGCTCGACCTATAAAATCGAGTCTGCACTGTCCCACGCATATGTTTATTTTTTTAAGTCTCCTCCCTGTGTCAAAGTTCATACCCATAAAAATCTAGGTGGTCCCTAGCCATAAACTTATTCTGACACATTATGCATTTACGATATCCTGTCATAAAACATCCCTTTCTTTTAGCAGCCATGCCACGACGCCATTGCGTCTAGTCAGGACCACCTTTTGTTATTCACTGGGATTCAAACTTGCATATACTCGAAATCTGACATGTATTTTAATATAAAACCATTTTTAAAGATACATATTTAATTTTTATAATTAAATTAATAATTTTTATAGGAACCTCCATTCCTATTTTACCCATATATATAATTATTACAATTGACATTTGATAACTATATTTTATAAAAATATATTTGTACATCAATATCATGAAATTACGCACATGTTCTTTTTCTTGATCTAAATGTTGCGGGAACTGACTATTGCTAGATAGTGTTTCCAGCAGTATCTTTATTTCCCACATTACCTTTGCTAATGAAATCCTTTTGCTGGACCATGGTTGTGCAAGGCAATAGGGCTGAATAGCATATTCACTGTTTTCTTTACAATGTCATCTGTATTGGCATTTCTTTTCCGTTATTATATTACCATACAATTTATATTTATGCTAAAACAGCATATTAAATGAAAATTAACTTTTAGAAAATATAAAAAATAGCAAAGCAACACGTGGATATAATCATGAGGAATCAAGTACAGATGAAAAAACAACCACTATGAAACACAAGTATGGTTTCAGTTCATTTTACTCAGTGATATGTGCAAAGTTCATGAAGGAAGGAACGCAAGTTGTCTTACAATTAGTGAATCGCTCTTGACCCGCCTCCTTCTTTAATGACAGCACTACTGTTTATGTACTACATCAGTAATTACCTGTACAATAAGTATGAAACTTAATGATATAGTAATGCAGAAATTCTAAGATGTAACAATAAAAAATAAAACTTTTCTTTAATAAATCATTTTGCTGAATACACAATCTTTTCAGTTTTTCAAATGAAAAATATACAGTGAAAGTTTATTTAATTTTAAAAACTGTTTATCTGTGTTAAAAATTAAAGCATATACACATCACTTTAACAAAAACAGGGCTACGTGAAAATAGAATTCTTGTCTCTGTAAATAACATTTAGGGAGTTTTAACAAATTTTGAAATTAATTATAAATAACATGGCAGATTTTGTCTTCACAAAAAAATAATTAAAAGGGTGAAGGTCATAAGTATCTTATGTACATCTGAAATCTGTATAAATATTGATTGCGTGTCTTGGGCCGCATTCAGAAGGTCGTCGGCCACATTCAGCCTGCAGGCTGTGTATGACTGCTATACACCTATTGTGGTCTTTACTAATTAGGCTGTCAAACTTACTGAATATTTAACTAGATATGAAATAGAACATAAGACTTATAATTCACTTCGGTTAAAAATTACTAAATTAACAAAAAAATAATTTGGCAATGAAGAATCAATAAATTTTGTCCATTGCTTACATACCTGGCAATAATGAAACCCGTATCCATGGCGGTCTGCTAAAGGGAAATCATTAGCTACGGCAAATTTTAAGGCTCTCATAGTTGCTTATCACTGTACGTTGTTCAAAATTTGGCTGTATCGTTTTAAGATGCTGGAAAACTGTCTTATAGGAATTTGCAGGGTTTTTTTTTTCATCAAGGCAAACACAACTGGAAAAGCCTGAAATAGGATAATATATGTTCACAGAAATATTAGTTTTTGTGTAAAAGATTTGTTCATTGACATTGTGGATACAGAGAATTGTCCTTTACTTACGTACCTGGCAATAATGAAACCAGCATCCATAGTGGTCTGCTAAAGGGAAATCATCAGCTAACAGAAAATTTTATGGCTCTCTCGTAGTCTCTTATCCCCGTGTGCAGTTCGAAATTTGGCTGTATCGTTTTAAGATGCTACAGTGAATTGTCTTAAGCAATAATGAAACCAGCATCCATGGTGGTCTGCTAAAGGGAAATCATCAGCTAACGTAAAATTTTATGGCTCTCTGGTAGTCTCTTATCCCCGTGTGCAGTTCGAAATTTGGCTGTATCGTTTTAAGATGCTACAGTGAATTGTCTTAAGCAATAATGAAACCAGCATCCATGGTGGTCTGCTAAAGGGAAATCATCAGGTACGGCAAATTTTATGGCTCTCTCGTAGTCGCTTATTACTGTGCGCAGTTCGAAATTTAGCTGTATCATTTTAAGATGCTGGAAAACTGCCTTATAGGAATTTGCAGGTTTTTTTTTTCATCAAGGCAAACACAGCTGGAAAAGCCTGAAATAGCATAGTATTGTAGGGCCCGTGCATATAAGAATAATCAAATTCACCATCATATCTTTCTACACTGGGTGTATAAAGCCACAAGTTATAACAAAAGTTTTAAAAAGGAATAATTAGGGATTACAATCCCGAGACTAATTTCCAATCCCGGGATTACGAAAACTAGAATTTCTCTAATATCACCAATTTTTACAATAGCTAAATATTATAATATTATAAAAAAGGTAATTATACGAAAATACAGCCTAACTTACATATGAAAATATACCAAGTTCAAAATTTATGACTTTAATTATCAAAAAGTATAGGATAAATTACAACAATTGTAAATTAAAACAAATATGCTGTTGATGCTTGACAATGTAACAAAAGAAAAGGAAATGTCTATGCTTAATATTCTAGATAATTTCTTTTATTTCCTATTAAAAAATTTTTGATTGGCTTAATATTTACAATATTAAAAAATAATTAATATCACTAATTAAATTTTGAATTATTCTCATAATCACGTAATTAAAGATTACAATTTTAAAATATCGCAAACGCAAGATTTTCCCCAACATGAAGCTTTTTTTTTCTTGAAATAAAAGAACTTAACACATACACACATACAATACAAAATTACATAGATGTATAGTTTAAATTTCTAATTAGTGATAGTTAAAATTTGAAAAAGTTGCATAATATAAAAAAAAAAAAAAAATGTACATACCAAGAGAAAAAAAAAAGATTAGTTTGAATAGTTAGTTCACTGTTTCTTAACTAATCGGTTTTCCTTTGAAAATATGATCTAAGAAATATCAAGGCATCTAAAGTACCATCTCCAAGTCGACTTCTAATTTTGTTTGCAATAAATCCTGCTGCCGAAAATGCTCGTTCTGCTTCTACGCTCGCGGGAGGAATTGTCAGCAAATATTGATAAGCTAATTCTAAATGATGGCCGCGGACTCCTCCTCTTTCAAAAAGAGAGATCTCATTTCTAATTTTTATTGATAAATCCATTTGCTTTGGTGTTTCAGGTTCTACAGTTAGCATGCTTTTTCTGTTTCTTCTTGCAATTTTTCCTGATATGTTCGGTTATCCGATTGCCGTTTCGCAGTAGGCTCACTGTGCGTTATTTCTGTATCTTCAGAATTTTCATTGTCAAGACTGTTCAGCCTTTCAATTATTGCTTTTACCTGCTTCTTAATAACAGTTTTGTTAGGAATAGAAAATATACTGCTAGTTTCTGCACTCAGGTCATCTCGTTTAGGATTATGCAAATAACTTAAAACACCAGATAATTCCATAGGTCCTCATTCTCTAATGCTTAGTTTTAGCGCGTCTATCATTTTATAAGCAAATTTAGATTTTTTCTTCGACAATTCATTTAAAAGAATTTTTAAGGCTGCGTCTGCAGTTAACAAATTAGAATCCCTGCGACAGAGTGCTTCTGCTGTGAGATGTATCGGTTTGAGGACTTCAACAATTTCGTTCATAAGTAGAAAATCGGAATCTTCTATACAGATCTGAGGCTTTAAATTGATTAAAGCTTTCTGTATGCTCTTTTTCAAACAATAAAATCGTTCAAGCATAGTTACTAGGCTGTTCCACCTAGTCTTGCAATCTAATAGAAGGGACAATTCTTTCTCTTTTTCAGATTTAACATACTTTTGAAGAACTTCATTCCTTAATGGAGATCGTTTAAAATAAACTACTAATTTCCGAACTTTTTTAACAAGTTCATTGACACATTCATCAGAGTATGCAAAATCCTGTTTGTCTTCAGAAATGAACACAAACCCCGATTCTAAACTTTTGAAAGATTCAATATCTTCATCATTATCATCTTCTTTTAAGTCTAAATTTTCACTTCTGCAGCATGGTTCAGCTACTGTTTTACTGGAGGAAGTTTCTGGCTCTGTATTTCGTTTATTATAATATAAAGTATCACAAATTGCTAAGGGAATGCCATGAGCGAAACAAAGCTGATGATCGGCTTCAATTTCTTTTCCGACTTTAAGCATTACATTTGGTCCATCAGTTATTATAGCAACAACATCTTTTATTAGTGAAATGTCATACTGGTTTAGACATTCTGTTAGCATTTCAATACACTTTTCTGCTGTAAAAGATCCATGTATGCGCATAAGACCTAAATTCCAGAATTTGTTCAAATTTAAATTTCTTGAATGGACATTAATATTCATAAATCGCTTGTTTGCAGTAGATGTCCATTCGTCAAAAGTCAAACTAATTTTTTTTCCTGAATTTTTAAAAGTTTGGATTTCTTTTGTAATTAACTCCTTTATTATGGAACTATAGCTCACTACACGATTTCGAACTGATACTGCAGATTTTAGCAAATCATTATAGCCTTTAGCTATCAGTAAGTTTCTTAAATCAATCGAAGTAATGAAAACGTTAAATGAAAAACCATCTTTAGCTGTCATTCGCGATAAAATTAAATCCAGTGATTCCTTATCACTATTAAAATAATCCTCTATTTTCCGCTTTTTAGAAAGCAATTTATCTTCTGTGCAATCTTGACTTGAGGAAGGAAGAGAGGTTGTACTAAATTCTTTCAAAACTTTAGTTACCATGTTTCGTAGATAAATGTGCATGCAAGCCCTTAGTCGATCCACCTAATGTTTTAAGCACTGCGCTACATTTTTTACATTTTGTGCTTTTTCCATCTTTAGACAGTAAATAGTAGTACCATACTGAAGATGTATCCTTATCTTTCCTATGAGCTACAAAATCCTTTTCATTAGACATCTTTTAAGTAAAGTAAATATAAACGCATGAAAAGCAAAGAAGTTAGTACATAATGACTGACTATCATACTCAAATGCAACACTTATCAGTAAAGCATAATTAAAAAATGACTTACAAAGTGAAAGATTTTTTCTACACAAGCAGCGAAATCAAAATAAACAAACGATTTTATTTTTTCTGATTAATAGCTCTGCGGGTTACATCTGTTTGTAACTCAAAAGTGTTGAACTTATAACCCTCTCAGATATTGATAATACAGTAGACTCCCTTAAATCCACGAACGCCAAAAATCTGCGTATTTTTTCAGATGTAAACAATGAAATCTACAGTTAAGTTGCAGGAACAAAATTCAAGATGGTGCCGAAATCAGCGACTACCGCAATGTTTTTTTTTATTACTAAATTTTTTGTTAATCATTCTCTTTGGGGCCGTTCAAATATTACGTAAGCACCTAAGGGGGGGGGAGGGGGTTAGCGATTTGCTTATTTTTGCTCATAAGGGGGGAGGGGGAGTTTGAATGATGCTTATGCAAGACATTTTCAAAATCTCTTAACTTGTAAAAAAAAAAAAAAAACTATTAAAAATTTCAAATTGAAAAAAAGAAATATCAAAAGAATACTTAACTTGAAGTTCTGATGTCAGCTATTTTCACCGCACAAGGAAAACATAAACAATCTCTTTTATCTAGAGGTGACTGTTCATGTTTGATGCATGAGTAGGGCTTAATTTCTAACAAAAAAAGTACCGGAGCCGAGCCCTACTATTCTGCGGTACCGGTACTAACAGCCATACCGTCCCCCTCCCCTCCTGCCACTGCATATTTATATTTCATACATTATTTGCCAAAATGTAAAGTATTTTTTTCTATAGAAAAATAAAAAAATTAAATGTATCTATCAGCATATACTTAGTTGTGAACTATTCCACTTTTTAGCTATCACTTCTTCCGAATACAATTCTTTGTCTAATTTTAATGTTGTTAAGTGCAGAATTCTGCGATTAAATGTGGTAAGGATTATGATTCGGAAATAGTGTTAACACCAAAAAGGAATAGTTCGCAGCTATGCATTTTTATGAAAAAATGAATCAAATGTACAGAGATTTATATTTATATGCTGAAGAATGGAACAACGTTTTTCAATTTCCTATAAAAGGTGCATATCTTAAACTACAATCGATTCCTTCCGTATAACGATCTTTCGTGGTGAACCCTGAAAATCAGATTAAATTAAAAATTTAACACCGTTATTGGAAAGATTCGATGCTTTTATAGAAAAGGGGGGAAACCCTGCTCGACTGCTTTCTAGCCAAGACCACAAACTGATATAAAAATTTAATCAGTTTCATCTCCATCTCCTACGTGTGCGACACATTACGTCACATATAATTGTTTTGGTAAAAAAGAATTCAAAACTTGGAGATGGGAAGGAATGAAAGGGTAATTTAGGCTTCGTTTTTTCGGAAGCGTTGCTACACTGGGCTCCGGAGCACTGTATTTATGATCTCCGCTGAATTCCGACCAATATTTAAATATTTACTAAGAACGGAGAAGTACCGGTGCTGAGCTCCGGTCGGCAATGGTGCAAATTAAGCCCTGTGCATGAGGGCTTATTATCTCTGAGAACTTACTACTATTTCCAATTGTGAGAATAGAATTGAATAGACGGATGCAATATGTTGTATTGTGACAATATGAGTCTTCCGGGAAAGCTTCGAAAACGTAAATAAAATTCCATCTTTTTTGTTTCCACCCCTACTCTGTCAAGTGGTTGAACCCCATAACCATAATGATAGACTGCTCTACTATCTGGTGTCTCTTGAGTTTTGAAAACCTCTCAGTACTGTAGTGTAGTGGTGTTTAAAATAAATAAAATCAGAAATATGCCTTCATTTCGAGAAATCTTGTGTAAAAAACTTTTTGAAAGTTTCAAAAAGTCTGCATCAGATAAACCTTTGAAGGATATCCAATGTAAAACTAATGATGTGTGGCGGCAGTACAAAATGTCTTCTAAAACTGACAAAGAGTTAGAGGTATTGGTGCTAAAAATAATTGAGGGCGAACTGCGCAAGGCAACGAAAAAGAAATCAGTCTTTCTTGATTATTCTATAAAGGTAATTATAATCAATTTAGTCTTAAAATTTTAAAATATATTTTATGATAACTTTTAGTTTACATGATTACTTGTAAAAATTGAAAAAAAGATAGATAAGATAAAATGACCATGTAGCCTTGGCAAAACATGGTCAGAATGGGAATAAATAAAGACCAAAGAAATGTCAAAAAATGAGTTATTACTTTTTAAATATGGCGTAGCCAAGCTAAACCTTATTTTTTCTTTTCAAATAACTTGAAAAATAATGTATCCATGGGGGAAAAAATTAAAAAATATGTAAGTTTTGTAGCAGATAATCTTCTAACTGTTTTCAAATTTTGTACGTTACTAAAAATGAAATGTAATCCAATTGAATTGAAACCAGTGTATCTCAAATTCAAAAACAGATAAATAATGTTTCCAGTGATCTAAAAAAAGAAAAACAATCCTTTAAAAGGAAACAACAAAATGATGAATACCAAAGAAAACATCGAACCACCAAACGAACAAAGCTTGAAGAAATCTACCATGATAAATCCAGACATTTAAAAAAAATTAGCTTTGAGGGAATCAGTAGGAAGACCAAGTTTAAATGTAGATCAACCATTATTGCTTAAGGCAATAGCAGACATAGCTATTATTGGAAGCGCTGCAGATGCAAAAAGAAGAAGCGAGTCAATACGAAGTGTCAAAACTCTCGATAACTTGACTGTAGAACTGAAAAAGGTTGGTTTTGCAATAAGCATGAGTGGAACATATTTTCGTTTGCTTCCAAAAAATTCCTCAATTATCGAGGGTCGAAGACATGTCACCACAGTGCCGATAAAACTTTCTTGGGTTCAGACTGATTATTACCGATCTCACATTGATTTTGATACCCAATTTGCAGTAACATCCATCCGCTATTTAGAAACTTTAGCTTCAATTCTTGGACCCATGCAAGTGTTTCTTCTTTCACAGGATGACATAGTGCGTGTACCTTTGGGAATTACAGCAGCCAATAAACAGTCCCCGATACTGATGAATATGGAGTATCGTGTATCCTTACCCGACCACGAGTGGGTCATCGCTGAACGCCACAAACTTATCCCATCTATTTACGCTGGTATTGTGATTGCTCCTGGCATGGCAGGTCGAAGTAAAGCCATAGGTTATTCTGGTCCAACGTTTATTGCTATAAGAAGTGGGAAACTCAGTTCTTCCACAGCAAATACTCATGCTCAGGATTTTGAAACTCTGTTAATACTCAAAACTTTGAAAAATTAGTGAAAACAGAACAGGGTTTCATGAAACCTGTAATCATAGTTACGGTTGATGGAGCTCCAGACGAGAATACCCGCTACTAGAAAGTTATATCGTTTGCTATTAACCATTTCAAAAAGCATTATTTGGATGGAAATTTCATTGCATGCAATGCTCCTGGAAGAAGTGCATATAACTGAGTAGAAAGACGAATGGCACCACTCAGTCGAGAACAGTGTGGTCTTATACACCCTTATGACCATTATGGTTCCCATCTCGATGAGAACGGTAGCACTATTGATGAAGAAATAGAGCAAAATATCTTGGCATATGCTGGTAAAACTCTCGCAGATATCTGGAACTCATTAAACATTGACGGTTAACCTGTTACTGCCACATATGTTGATTCAGGCGAACCAGACTCTCTTGGTTATGATTTGGATTGGTATTCGAAGCACTTACAAGAAAATCAATACTTGCTGCAAATTATAAAATGCGAAGAAAAGAATTGTTGCTCTCCTGCACGTAGTGGATTATTTCGTATATTAAAAGGACGATTCATTCCTCCTCCAATTACAATGATACAATCGTCAAATGACATCATTACAAGTGAGGAAAGGGAATTTATAGATTTAAGTCTCCATCTGGCCTTAAATCTCAATATTACAGCAAAGAGATTTTTAAAGATGCTGTATGATTATTTTTGCCCTTCCATAAAATTGCAATTAACCCAAGAACTTATGGAAGTTGTGGCCAATATCATGCATCTTAGAAGTCAGCAAGCAGACACAAAAAAATTCAGCACAGTGAAAAAAGCGAGAAGGCCTGCCTTATACGACCATTGAAAATTGCTGCTCGTCGAGCAAATGAACTTATGTGCTTCGTAAAATTCGTGAAAGATACAGAAGATGTTGAGTATATCAAGGAAGATGAAGTTGATCAAGATTGCATCCGAAAAGAATGCGATGAAGATAATCAAGTAAAACTGAAAACCAATATCATAACAGATATGGAAAAATGGCTTGAGCAGCCGTGGTGAGCATCGGAATAGATATAGGCATGTTCAAATTTAAATTTTTCAAATGGCTAAGTTCTTCTAAAATTGTGATCTAAGAAATTTTCTTAAATAGAATTGTAAGGAAATAAAACAAGCATTTATTATTTTTTTTTAAGTCTAGTAGAGATTTTTTAAAATTTGTATTGTGTCCTAATTTTTTTTTTTAAGTGGAGGGGGGGGGGGTTGCAATTTTCTTACGTAATTATTAAGGGGGGTTTGCGATTTGCTTATTTTTGCTGACAAGGGGGTAGGGGGGGTCAAAAATTGTCAAAAACATGCTTACGTAATATTTGAACAGCCCCTTTTGGCTATTACAGCTAATTTATTACTAAATAAATTTACATTACTTTTGATTTTGATATAAATTAGCATATCTATATCAAAAATTCCAGGGTTCGAAATGGGAAAATCCACGAACCGGAACGCTATTTTTAAATCATTGTCCACAATTTTTTTTTTTTTTTTTTTTTTTTTTTTTTTTTTAAATTATAGACAAATTTATTTCTAAACATACAAAGCAGTATAAGAAAGGCATTCAAGAATCTAAATAACAATGAAAAAAGTTACTAAAGTTAAGAGAGCTAAGAAAGAATAATGACATATCGATCGTACGATCGCTTTACCACTAGATCGCAGCATAGGACTTTTGGAATCAAATTGAATCGATTTCATCGGTAATAATTTAATATTTTTCTAAATTTTTATTTTACATAATTATTTTAATAATTACTTACGTTTAAACTAATAAATTATTTTTATATTTTACTTATTTTAATGTTTCAATTTATTGTAAGCATTCATTATAATTTCCCTTGCTTAACTACCAATCGAATTAATGTTTCAAAAGTGTAAACAAATCAATGACCAGAAATCCACAAAATTCTAAAATCCGCACAACCTCTGGTCCCAAGCTGTGCGGATTTGAGGGAGTCTACTGTAAACTATTTTCGAAACAGGAAACAAGCAATAATCTTCAAGGACACGAACATTTTGATACTTAAACAGATTTAGTAGCAATAAATCATTGCGTAATCAACTCACTTTATATTTTCCTAAATTATGATATTACAAATGAACAATAACATTAATAAGTGAAATATGTTTATATATCAGCCCACGTATGATGCAAGATTTCCACATCATCATCATCAAAAAAAGAACTTAAAGTGACTCAAACTTTTTTATTATTAATTTTCAGTTGTTGTGTAGATTTCAATAAGAAAGGATGTAATGTTTAAATATTGTTGCTGCAAAAAGCAGCCTAATGCAAATGAATGTGTAATTAACTTAAAAATGTAAACTTAAAGATTTAATTATATAATAGTTAATCAGCAAAGAAAAAGTCTCACGAGTGGAATCATTTACATAAGATAAAATATTAAACATCCACTTTTATATTTTTTAAACACAATAGGAAAGTAACATAACAGGTGTTGCTGTTCAACGGATATATCGCATAGGACTTAAATGTGTGCCACGCAGTGAAGTGAGGAATGCTGTTGAAGAAAGATAAAGGTAAGAAATTACCTATATTATTATTATAATTGTTTGATATATCATAAATTGGCCAGAATAACAATCATTTATTCATCTAAGTATTAGTGCGCATAACTACTCACAGAGCAGAGGTGGCTTTTTTGCCAACAAAAAGATTTCCACTTTGAAAGATTTAATCGATTAGAAATATATATAAAAAATACTTGAGGTATATATTCTTTTTCAATCATATATAAATTTCATAAAAATTGATTTTTTTCCCCAAATGCGAAAGTTTATAAATATATTTTTTAATTTCAGCTGGATATTGTTCATTAAAAAAAACCAGACAATCCCGAAAATCCCAGGGTTTTTTCTGACAAATCCCAGGATTTTTGGGATTAAAAATTAAGCGGGATCCTGGGATACGGGATTGTAATCCCTAGGAATAATATATTTATTCTTCATGACAATGTTCGTGTAACTTGAGTAAAATATATTAGTAGTAACAACAGGTAAAGCTTAAGTAGTATAACAACAACATAATCATGGGTTCTCAAGAACCACCTTTCCATAGCTTGACTAGCCTCATGGCTGTATCAGACAGCATAAAAATCAGCACAAACCTGATACAGTATGGGACTCGTTATCCGGAAACCCGTATCCAGAATGCTCCGAAATCCGGAATGATAACTGAAAAATAATTTGTTTCACTTCAAAAACGTAAAATCGAGCAATTTTTTTTTACGGTGTAAATGAGCATGAAGTTGAATCCTTTAAAATTTTAAAAGAGAAAGAAATTATAGATCTGCTAGCTTGGCAGTGAGATTTGCGACTTAATGCCAAGGGATATGACTAATGGAAGAGAAGATGATGACAAGTAGAATAAGGTGGTAAAAAGATTTCAAATGGGCTATTAATATTTTTCAATTGGACAGATGATTTGTGGAATGCAACAAACAAGCTACTCCCACAAACAGCAAATCGTGTTAGTATACAGAAGCAAATAGTGCAAAAGACACAATATAAACAACAATATTAATAAAAAAGTTCTAAAAAACCTAATCAAAGGATTCTGCTCTCTTCTTATACGCTAATGTAATTTTCTTTTTTATTTGAATGGTAATTTAGGTTTTTTTTATTTTAAATAAATAAGTTATTAACCTTTAACTGATGTCACGCGGTCTCCCAGACCCCGCGACTCCCAGCTGTAAACACTTTTACAGCTTTTTACTTTTCTGTACTGAAGTTAAATAATATGAATAAAATACTTTTTTCATGCAATTTAATTCACATGCTCCTAAGAGAAGTACAACGATATTGTTAGGACAAAATCTAAGTAAATTCAACCATTTCAGTTATTTTTTTTTATTCATTTTATTCGAGGGGTCTGAGAGACAGGATCACATCAGTTAGTTGTGTGACAAATTTTAGTCACATCAGTTAAAGGTTAAATTAACTAAATTTATAATTACGTGTTTTCATATATTATTCGGATTTTATACATTTCATACCATTATTTTATACTGCGCTCTTAACATTTATTGTAAAGTGTTCCAAATTATGGAAAAAACCCTTATCCAGAATATCTCAGGTCCCAAGCATTCCGGATAATGGATGCTATACTGTACCATTAAGCTGCAAAAGCATGACTTCAGTCAGAACAGGAGAGTAGCTGCTAACTGCATCTCCACACCTAAAAGCAAAAACACCTGGCTTAAATACTAAATGGAAAAGAGGTTAAAAAGCACACAGTTAATAAAGATTAATATCCAAATTTAAACTGCAAGAGTGAAGCTGCAAAACCAATTAACTGCAGGTTAACTGACATGAAAGGGCTTTCCTGTCACACACTCATCCAACCAACCATATCTACAATGTAAACAGAGCAAGTAGTGATTTGGAAAAACATGGTTAGTGAAAACACATACTTTGTACAACTGCAAATAAAGTTCACAGTATCATTTAAGTAAGTAATTAACATTCAAAAATAATAAACTGATATCTTAAGCCAACATATATATGTTTATAGAAATGTCATTTTTTGTGTAAAAGATTTGTTTATTGACATTGTGGATACGGAGAATTGCTATTGTATTGATTCTTTAAAATTAAGCAATATACTTTTCAAACAGTTTTTCCATTTCATGTGACAATTTGAAAAAAAAAAATGCTCATATCGCAGTAACACATTTTATGACTTACACTTTGCAGAATATCCGATGTTCGGTTTTTCGAAGGTTATCAGCGAAAAAGCTAAGAAATTGAATGAAGAAAAATTTTTTCATGTAGAATCAAAACAAAACAAAAATTGTGAATAGCTCTGCAATTACTCAGATGGATAAAGTTAATTTTTCAGAATTCACATAAACTTTTCATATGGCTTTTTGTATAAAATTGAATAGATTTATATGAACTTCTGCCGCCGTAGTAGTAAGTAAGCTTTGTAATCCTTGTATCACAAAAACCATTGTTTTATCTTCACCTTCACCAACAAACAATTGCATTTTTAAAACACTATTACAAAAGTAACAAAACAATTGAAAATAATATGAAAAATTATTCTTGAGTCATTCTAATGCATTGCTATTATTATTATTAAAAGTTGTGAGGAATGTGGCTTTTCTGGTAAGCATTTGAAAGTGCAATCTGTATGAACTTCTGCTGCTTCAGCAGTAAGTAAGCTTTGTAATCATTGTATCAGGAAAACCATAGATTTATCTCACCTTGACCAAGAATTTATACAGATGACTCTAAAAGTGGAGATACTGTTGGTTGTGGGATTTTTTGTGAAAACAATTCTCTAAGTTATCGCCTTCATTCTTCTATTTCTTTCTGTCATTACAGCTGAACTGATTGCAATAGTGAGAGCCATGTTACACATATCTCATCCTTCATCATCTATACAGACTGAAATAGTTTTATTGACGCAATAAAATCTTTTTAAAAGCATCCTTTTGTTTCATCAATCCTAGATTTTTATAATAAACTCACAAGACGTGGTTATAATATTTTATTTTGCTGGGTACCTGGACACATTGGTATTCCAGGAAATGAAAAGCTCTCTTTGTAAAAAATTTCTCCGTGGGAATGGGGACAGTCAAAACTTTCGATGTGTTGTATTGCCATTTTTGCTCAGGCATTTGATAGGCTAGAACAGTGATATTTGCTCTCCTCTTGATGGAATGCCTTTTAAAAAAGTCTTCTTTTCCCAACCAAAGTCTTGCAAAATTGGCTCATAAACACTCTGCAGGATAATTTGTGACATTATTTACCATATACCAATGAGTGTACACAGGAAATCAAAGTCCTTCTTACTCTTGTAGAAATGTATGATAACATGTCTTTGTATTCCATAATTTTGTACATTTGCAGGTCAGCTTCTGTTTTAAGATTGCAAAAATCCGTACATAAAACATGCTTTCTGAACCCAAAAGCCCATTTAAAAATTCTAAAGCCGAGGTTTTCTCTTTTTCAAAGTGAACTTGAGACATTATAGATGAAGAATGTCTTTTAATGACTTCTCTTGCCCCAATCACTAACTTTGGATTTTTTTGTTTAAAAAATTTCAGATCTTGTCTGCATTTCAATCCAGCAAATTTTCCAGTCTCTCAAGAACTCAGAAGTATCTACGGGCAACATGATTTGCACATTCAATTTTTTGGACCTGGTTTCCAAAACTGACTTGTCCTTGAATTTTTGTCATCAAATTTGTGTCACCATCCCTACAATTTTAATGCATCAAATATTTTGGACCTTCTCTAAATAATTTATTTCTTCTACTATTATGTCGCTTTCCACAGCTGTAGAAGGTTCTCTCCAATTTTTAGAAGAAACATGTTCTTCAGATGTAACTCCACCTTCCTCAATAGCATTACATGTCATACATACTTTATTTTTCTTACTTAAAAAAATTATTTTTTTCATAGCAGCTTCAATGATGACTGCTATGCCACTGGATGCGTTGTAGCCACACCCATATGATCTTTTGCACCATCAACAATAGTGCATATATTGTAGTGCTAGCCAGGTTTATCCCTTCTTCTTTTGCATAATGGTTTTTCTTTGTCCAGTGATTTTTCCATTGTCTGTTTAGTATACAAAATAACTAAATTCCCCACAGCCTTTTAACATTTTGCACAGGTTTTCTTTTTATATATATTCATTAATAATGCTGAATTTTTCTTCCTCTTGTGAAAAACTACTTCTACTGGAACAAAACTAGAAAGTACTCTCAGCAAGAATATCTCTTCTTACCATTACAGATGCATTATGTTTAATTTCATTTTAATTATGCAAATTAAATGATAAAATGAAATTATTGTGCAGCTTTATGATTGTCAGAAAACATGTCAATTGTTTGAAAAACAGAAGAAATTCTATTTATACACTTTTCTTACAATTAACCTATTGGTTTTAATGTATAAACTTATGAGGAAATTTTCAGCATTCATGCTAATGTTAGATTGTAAATCTTCTGGAATATGGTGCTGGCTGCTAGGCAAGTGTACAGGTGTGGATTGTAGATTTTGGCACTTTAAGTACACCATTGATCCAAGACCTGCATCTCTGTAGTTCTAAAATATTACTTTGTTATTAAGTACTCCAGGACAGCCTTGCCAACAAATTTGAGACTGTAGTAGGATACGCTTATTTGGCTATCCTGGTGTCCCCCATAGGTGTTAAGCTGGTTTCTAAAATCTTCTTATTTTGAAATTTATATTTAATTTTCAAACTGTTTAGTTTTTCATCATATGTGAGGTTAACTTCTTTTAATATGTTAAGGTTGGATTTTCCTGAATCTTCCAGCCCTAGCCAAGTCATTATTCCAATGGATGCATCATGGCCTTTAGCTAACAGAAAAGCTCCAATTAATGATTCTATAACGTCTGCTACAGCTTTATCTTTAATTCTGACTAATGCCTCTGTACTCTTGATGTAGTTGGAGGGACATCAGGTAGCTTTATCTAACGGGATAAGCATGGAAAAGCCCTTCTGGAACAGAAAAAATTTTGTCAACAAATGGCTGTATTAGCTACCATGCCATGCTCTCAACAATATTCTTCTGATACCAAATAATTCCCACAGCTGAGGAGCTCAGACATAAGACAGCGAAGTAAAAAATTTTCAAGATTAATTAAGGCGATGATGCCTAACTTCCTGCAGACAGAGTTCGAAATATGTTGAACAAATGAATGGGTCTGCCTGTGTCAGCCATGCCTTGACATCATAAGACATAGAATCAGCTCGCTATCACTCTTCATAGTCCACTACATGCTTAAATATACGAATCAACTCTGGCCAGTGAGTTTTGGCTGCAGACAAAGTAATGTCAAGATTAGAAGTATAAGTAACTTTGTTTTTCAGATATTCAATGTACAATAATGCACTATTTTCATACATGTTTATTTCCTTTTGTGCAATAGACCTTATCAAACTAAATTTGCTTTCTCAATAGGGTGCTAAAACACAGAACACTGTCTTAATTTTGTTTTTGTAACAGTGTACAGGTTTTTATATCATTGTAAATGCAATGTGATTTATAAAACTTTGTTATAGTGCTTACCAATATGTAAAAACAGTATCTTAACTATGGAAGAGCTTCTAAATCTGTTTTAGTTCTTTTTTTTTCCCGAAGACATTGAGTCATTCAGCTATCCCACATGTAATTGGATTTTTCCATTTTAACAAAATATTTTTTACTGGTACTGGACTTTCATCTTTTTTCCCCACATTCCCCTAGCCACTGAAATCCTTTTGCTGGACCATGGTTGTGCAAGGCATTAGGGCTAAGGCCATTACATATTCACTGCCTTCTTTACAATCTCATTTCTTCACATGATCTCTACTTAGTCTTATTCTCTGATAATATTCTGATATTTTCTATAAATTGACTGTAAAAGACAAGTTTTAAATATTAACAAAACAGTATTAATGGAATAAGATAATGCTACAAGCTGTAATTATAACTATGCAACCTTATCAATAACACTTCGTATGTGATATTGCTGTCATATTTTGATTGAAAAATCCCCAAGGGGGATACCTTCCTTAGTTATTTACGGGTTTCGCTATTACTTCTCTATACTTCTTTCTTTGTTTCTCACTTTTGAATCTTCTCTCTTCAGTTATCACTCTCTGTTCTTGTTCATCTTTGATTTTTTACTGATATTTTTTGTTCAAATTGTTCTACTAATCAGGTTTTCTCTCTTTTGTTTGCTAAAGAAGGTGAAGAGTATGATTCTTTGTAACTATTTTTATTATCCATTTGGCAGATAATTCCCTTACACCGAACAATTAAATAATATCTTATTATTTTTTTTTTACATTGTAACATATGGGCATTTTTACATTCTGGCACCTTTGTTTTGCATTAAAAAATGTTGATTCACCAATTTTGCATTCATCTTTCACCCACTCATCTTTATATTGCTGAACTTCACTTTTAATTTCTCTACAGATTCTGTAGAATCCATAAGACAAACTAAATATTCTTCCCCAGGGGTATACCTTCTTTGTATTCACGGGCTTGGAGGTGAGGGCAATTTTGCACAAGCCCCCGATACTGTCTATATCGACTCATGGGGAATTGTAAACTGCCCACGTGTTTGCCGTGTGTGGCGACCCATGTCCCTGGAAAGGGAGATCCTGGCAGTTGAGGGAACCAACACACTGAAAAAATAACTTTCACAATTCAGAATTACGATGACGAATCATAAAAGTTCGCTGTTTACTTAAAACTGAAACTGCTACTTAGACTGTCCAGCTACACATTTAAAATTAAAGTGACGTATGAGAACAGGGTGATGTAATAAAATAAATGGAACTGTAGTTAATAATGTTTTCTCTACTAAGTAAAATCTAAGAAACTGCCACTTCTACTATCAACTCTTATAATTGGCTCTCTCATTTTCAAAACAAAGTGACATATTTGTATAAACAGCAATTAGTTATAATATTTTCTGATGAAGGGCTTTGGAAAGCCGAAAGTACAAAGAAGTTTTTTTCATAAAATCTATATTTTTAACTTATAAAATATATCTTTTATTATTTTAGTCACCTGTTAAGTAAAACAGTGAACTTTTTAATGTTCATGTTATATATTTTATGTTTGAATCAAGGTGAAAAATTGCATTTCGTCTTATGATTTTATTATCAAGAATCCTATTTAAGGCCTTTACAAGAGAAAGCCAGCGAGTAGACACGTTTTAAATAAGCATTTTCTTTTGCTACTTTTTTCTAAAAAGTAGAATACTTGCACTATAAACATCTACTGGCAGGGCTTTAACAGCAGACTTTGCATTCCTATATAAAAGATGACAAGGGCAACCGACATTTTAAATTGGCTGCTTAGCTAACTCCTTTATTTTTTCCAATCATACAGTTACCTATGCTAAAAGAAATGCAGTTTTCCCATGGTACATCCAGTTTACTCAAGGCTTCGTTGATTACATTAAAAATCCCTCCCACTATATTGTCACCCCTTTCCAAAAGGGATAATAGTTATTTTAACTTGCTGTTTGTTTTCAACAAAATAACTGATAACTAATGGATACAGTTTCTTATCGGATATATCAATGCTTCCATCTAGCCAAAGAAAATTTCTTTTCCTTAAAATCTTTACCAATTTCTCTTTTTCGCCAAAGCCCATAGATCATACAATAGAAGTAGGGTAATATCTCCAGTAATTGGCAGGTCACCAGTGATTTGCACATCCTACAAAAATGTCCTAAAATAAGATTTATATCCAGCCTTAAAAATACAAGACCATATACCAGCTATATAGTTAAATTGATGTGAACTATTTCAGTCTTTGTGCAATAACTGCAAGTTATATTTAAAAATTATGGATGTAGCTACAAAAATTATTTGAAAGAAAAAATATATACGATCAAGTCTGTTCAACTGGAATCTGATCTCTTAATATGTTATATTTCAGCCTTAAATTACCAATAACCTGTTAACAAGTTATTGGTAAACTAGCAATATTTCTGGTTTTGTGGATGCCAAATGGAGACAGAGACAGCTGTGTTTTACCTTTTGTGAAAGTAGGTACAATTAACTCTACAGAAGACAAGCCTACACTTTCATTAATATTAAAACTACGGTCTGCCATAACTTTAACTCCAGGTAATAATTTGTCTAGAAGTCCACACTGTTCAGTTATTGACTTGTCAGATACTCTACTTCCTAATGAATCAGAAATAAAAGGTATAACTCCTTATGGAACAATCCCAATTAAAATTTTTATGGTGTTGTAATGTTTATAGCGTATCATGTTGCACCCCTAGTTATTAAAGAAGTTGGTTTGTCAATTGGAACTTCAAAGCAATCTAAAATTACAACAACACTAGTTCCAAAATGTTTCTTAAAACTGAGAGGCGTTGGTATTATTAAAATTTTTCCTTTTTGGCCAAATGATTTTTTTTTCATGCATAAAAAAGCTGCATCTATCCATTTCGTAAGTATTCTAGGTATAGTAGCTGGACATATATTAAAACAATATGCTAAATCTTGTGTCGTAAGATTTAACCTCAATCGCATAGAAGAAATCATGAATTCTTGAAATGAGGATAATGTATTTCTTTCTGTCATAGAAAGCTCATTCAATATAAAATTGAAAACTACTGATAATACAGAAAAATTAGGCAGTCTGGTATAAAATCTGACTTTTTCGTCTGTATCGCTAGCAGAATTCTTTGTCATTGTCATGGATGAGACTTTTTCTTTTTCTGCATTAAGTTTACTTCTTGCCAAATTTAAGGAGAAAATTTTCTTTCCTTGTCAAAGTCATAGATCATACAATAGAAGTAGGGTAACATCTCCAGTAATTGGCAGGTCTTACAAAAATGTCCTATATAAGATTTATATCCAGTGAAAATACAAGAACATATACTAGCTGTATAGTTAAATTGGTGTAAACTATTTAAGTCTTTGTGCAAACTGTAAGTCAAGTCAAGTCAACGCAGGTGCTTAAGGAGTACTTACAGTGGGTCGCAACCCCTGTTAAACCCCCATCGAAAGTGCAAAAAACATAACGTTAGGATTAAATAAAGCATGATAAAAAATAATAATTTGGAAACTCGGGTGGAGCAAACGACGAAAACTAGTTCCATCGCTGCATTCTCGTGTTGGGAGCACCGGAGTTAAATATAACCCTCAGTGGCGCAATGATTTTCTTAATTTTAGAAAATCATCACTTCGTTCACAGACATCAGTGGTCGAAGGAGGGAAAGGCAAACATCGGGGGGGGGGGGGGGGGGGGTGTACATTCAGGCCCAGATAAAGTTCCAGATATAGGAGAACCTCATAAAAAAAAGGCCATAAAGGGCCACATATTGAAATTTTTAGAAGTCTAGGATAGTTTTTTACTCTCTTCACAGCAGTTTCCCTGTCTGCCTAGTGTTCACCACATACTGTGGATCAAAACGCTTTCGCACCAATGCAAAAAGCCTTGAAAAAGGCCTGGATTTAGATCACCGATACAGCAATTTACATTTCGGTAGCCAGTTTGGCTGCAGCTCAGAGAGTGAGAGAAAAAAAAGTGACCCACTCCTGCTATATATGCAGGGGGTGGGGCTAGAGCTATGACGTATAGTCAAAGAGGAGGAGTATAGCTTGTTAGTTGGAAAATGGGTCATGCCAGAGTGAAGGCCCTTTTCTCCTTTCGGAGGAAGGGTGGGCATTTTTCTCATTTCCTGAGAAATGTAAACAAATAGATTTAGCCAAATTTTGTTAGTAAAAATGGTTAGTTTTTGGATTGTTGACAGTCAAATTAAGTTACACTTGGTAAGATAACTATCGTAACAATTATACCAATTATACGCATACCAATAAAGGTTAGGCACACCGATGAAAGGGAAAAAAATTTTAAATTACCTATTTTGAATCTACACTGCTCAAAACAATTAAAGGATATTGCAGTTTTAGGTGGATTTTGTATCTGGTAAACTGTTTAGCTGATTGATACATGGTCAACAAACATGGTAGGTTATATGAGAATAAATTACACATGTTTGGCAGAAAAAAATGCATTTTATTGCGCATTTGTGTACTAAAGGAAAAAAACACAATTTGTGCATATGAGAAAAAAAGAATAAGAAAAGGTGTTTTCTTCAAAGAAAATCATTTTCAGTAGGGGGTATGGTTTCCACAGGCGGCCACAAGGTTTCCACAACGTTGAACACCTTTGAGGCATGGACTCAATGAGGCTATTAATGACGAGTTGGGGTATTCTGCCCCACTCTTCCAGAAGAGCTCTTTCCAGTTCTTGGAGAGTTTGTGGGGGTTGTTGGCGGCCAGAAACTCGTCTTCCTAGAGCGTCCCAAACGTGCTCGATTGGATTCATGTCTGGAGAACACGCTTGCCATTCCATTCGAACGATTCCTTCCTCGAAAAGGAAATCCTCCACCAGGTTTGCACGATGTGGCCTGCAGTTATCGTCCATTAAAATGAAGTTATCTCCGATTGCTGCAGCGTAAGGGACTACAATAGGTCTGAGGATCTCATCCCTATATCGGCGACCAGTCAGAGCTCCATCTCGAATGATGTAGAGGTCAGTGCGCCCGTCAATGGAGATGCCACCATACACCAACACTCCTCCACCACCAAATCTGACACTTTCGTGCACGAACGCAGGATTATTCCTACTGCCACGGTCCCTCCAGATGAAAATACGCCTATTATCCGGATGCACAGAACAACGGGACTCGTCAGAAAACAGAATATCGCTCCATTCATTTCTCCTCCAGTTGACATGCTCGGTTGCCCACTCCCTGCGGTCGCGACGATACCTTGATGTTAATCTAACACATACCATCAGTCGGCGAGCATACAGACCTACAGCATGGAGCCGGTTTCGGACAGTCTGAGTTTAAATCGTGGTGCCTGTAGCCGAGCGAAGGTGTTGTTGGAGAAGAGTAGCGTTCATGGTTCAGTGTCTCCGAGCTTTTAATGCTAAATACCGATCTTCATTGGGCGTTGTTGCCCGTCTACGACCTTGCCCTGGTCTTCGGCCTGCACATCCACTCTCCAAAAAACGGTTCCAGATCCTGGAAATGACACTATGTGACACTCCAATGGCTTGTGCTACTTCGGCTTGAGTTCGGCCCCCTTCTAACCTACCAACAATTCTCAAAGCTTCGGAATCTGTCAAATGACTTATCTGAGACATCGTACTCATCGAAACAAAGCAATCACTGAATGCCGATCATCCTTGTCTTCATTCTCTTTTATCCAGTTGAAAGTCAAATTTCATTCGCTGCCGCTGAAGCGACGTTTTTGACGTCGAACTCAAAATTTGCATACTCCACAGTTTGAAAACCAGAAAAATTTGCATTTGTGATTCTCTTCTTCTATTTTCGGCAAAAAAAATTTCGTTTATATCTTTATTTTATATAAAACTTCAAATATCCTTTAATTGTTTTGACCAGTGTAGTTTGTGTGCATTACTAAATGATATGACCATTTATAATTATAAATGTATCTATTATTCAATACCGAGGATTTTATTGAAAAGTATCCTCACTGAATATTAAAAAGTACCTTTGTTGAAATGCTATGTTATAACAAAAGAAAAAAAAAAGTGACCCTGTGAAAATTGGATATTCTCTATAGGGTAACAATCTTATAAGAATTTTATACAAGCTCAAATGCGAAGCTGCAGACATCGAAAGGTGAATTAATTATTAAATGTTAGCAAGCTTATTACGTGTACGTTAAGAAAAAATGTTAAATTAACACTAATTAAAGTAAATGTTCATAAATTGCTGAAAAATTACCAAGTAAATAAAGAATTGTCCACAACACTGAGTATACAAATGTATTTACAGAATGACTAATACAAATAAACAGTAAACAACGTTTTACATCATTAAAAATGAAAAGTCTTTTACTGTAATTCATACTGCTTATTTTTGGTATATTGAAAATTAAAAAAATATACTATGAATTTAAGTTTTTAACAATAGAACTGCTGGAGTAATCAACTTGTGAAATACTGCTAACTCAGTGATTTACCTTACAAAATAGTCTGAGTTATGGTGCCTTTTAAACAAAAAATGTATTGAAATGACTACTCTAGAAGTATGAATTACAATAATAGATTCATTTTTAATGAAGCAAAATATTGTTTGCTGTTTACTTGTATTAGTCATTCTATAAATATATTTATATACTCAGTGATGTGGCCAACTCTTTATTAACGTTGTAATTTTTCAGCCATTTAAGAACATTTACTTTAATTAATGTTAATTTAACATTTTTTCTTAACATACATGTAATAAGGTAACATTTAATAATCAATTAACTTTTCAATGTCTGCAGCTTTGTGACCTGCACCTGTATAAAATTCTTATGAGATTGTTAGTCTATAGGAAATATCCCATTTTCACAGGGTTTTTTTTTTTTTTTTAGCAGGGGGGAGGGGGGGGGGTATAATATTATTATAATATTATATTTTAAATAATTAACACATCTTAAGTATACTCTAAGTTGTCTGACATTTATTATATTAATATTAAAATTTTAAAAATTTTTCACCCTGTTTACATTATTTTTTGTTATTCTCAGTAATTGTTTTTTCAAAAAAGCTCGAGTTATTGTGCTCTTAAAAACAACTTTGAAAAATAATCTTTAAAAGTTTTCTATATACTTAAATTCAGTTATTTTTAAAAATCATATATTTTACCATGAAACGACCATAATTTAATGTCAAACTAGTACTAAACATTAATATTAAGAGTTTTAAAATAAATTTTTGAGATAGTTCTGATTTTAGACATTTTACTAAAAATGTAAAGTTTTTAAAAATTTCTGGTCATGCTTTTATTAAGATAAGACTTTAAAACATAAATCATAAAAGACTTACCAGACTTACTACTTAAAGTAACAATTTCATCATCAGATTCTTGATCTGGAATGTACAATAGTACTATTAAAAAAAAAAAAAAGTTACAATTAATGTTATGCAAGCACTAAGAAAATATTATTAACAGTCCCGGTAGCAGAAATTTCTCCAAGTGTCTGCGACAGATACTTCAGGGGCAAAAAATAATCTGCAAGTAAAATATTTTTACAACTGAAGGATTAATTAATCAAACAATCACTTACCTGTAGCGTTTTTAGGCAATTTATAAACTGTTATTAATAATAATCTAAACTTTTTGAATTAACTAATAAAGAGCTAAACATAATATGAAACAAAATAAAGGTTTGATGAAAAAGTATCTGCAAAAGAGAAAAGAAAATCTGCGACGGTCGTCTCCCATCTCGAACTTTCTGCTACCGGGTTAACAGTTATTAAATAATTTTTTTGTGATACAGTAGAAGATCTTTATAACGCAAACCTAAAAACACAAGGTTGTGCATTATATAGAATTTTGCGTTATATGGATCACATCATTAAATTCACCTTGTAAACATGGCCAAATATGTGTAATTATATCAAAATACATTAGAATATCTTTATACTGCATTCCTTGTTACCAAGAGTTATCCAAATTATAAATTTTTGCATAATATAGGTCAGACATTGTTAAATTTACTTTATAAACATGATCCAAATATAACTGACACAACCATCCCTTATATTAGACATTTTCAAAAATGTTTATTGTAATAATAGCATTTTTTCAGTAAAAAGGTCTTAAATTAGAAGATAAAGTTGAACTAATGTATCAAATTTAGTTTTCTAGAGAGTAGCAATATTTTACAATGTGAAAGTGCAGGTGCTTTTTAACTGCAAAAATCATTGTTTACATCTGAGAAGTTGTGTGTTATATGGAGAATTGCGTTATATAGATCTTCTACTGTATTTCTATTTTTGGACAACTTGCAAGAATGTAAAATACAGTAAACTCTGCCTTAAGCAGAATCGATTGGGATCGAGAAAGTTTTCCATAGTAGACAATATTCCGCTTTAGACAAATTTTACTGTATGTCTATGGATTCGCAGGGACTTGAAAATCTTTCTGAGTTTGACAGATTTCTGTCTTACACAGAGTTTATCGTACTATGTTTTCATTTAGATAAGAATTTAAAATCAAGATCACAAAAGAACTCTTACCAGATCTGCTATTTAAAGTAACATAGTGCTCCTTTGCAGGTGCTTATCCCATATACATTTTGTTAAATATACAAGAATTATACGTATAAAACAGCAGTGCTAACTTTTGTAAAATACTGGGTGGGCTCAAACTTTGAGTAAAGTAACACATACACCCCCCCCCCCCACCCCTTAGTGCAAGTGCATGGAGAGAGGGGTTTGGGAGGAGCAAATGACTAAAGAAGATAAATCAAAGTTAAATTATGGATTTTCTAAGTAAAATATAAAATTATTATAATTTAATTATACAGTAGACTCTCTCAAATCCGCAATCCTAAAATCAGCACATTTACACAGATGTAAACAATGAAACTTTCAGTTCAGATGTAGGGGCATGCCTGTTTGTGTTCCGGGGAATCCCCGGAATTCCGGGGATTTGATAAAGCGTAACCCGGAAATTCCGGAGTTACATATTCATGAGATTCTTCCGCGATTTTCCGATTTTTTACCGTTTCTCACATTGAGGATTTGTTCCAAAATTTAAAAAAAAATCGGTCGTCAGTCCGAAAATTCGGATGTAAAATATCACAAATTTCGGCAAGTGATCGCCGAAAAAACAATTCCGTCAATCGTTCGCAGAAAAAAATAGCCAATTTCGCAAAATATCGCGGAAAAAACGCAATTTTGTCAAAGAATCGCGGAAAACCCCCGCAAATTTTGTCATAGAATCGCAAAAAAAACCGCTGATTTCGTCAAAGTGTTGCGGAAAAATGACAACTTTCGTCAAAGGATTGAGGAAAAAACACAATTTTCGTCGAAATATCGCGAAAAATGCGGATTTAGTCTCTAAGGATCACGAAAAAACTCGGAATTTTGTCAAAAGACCGCGAAAAAGAAACTAATTTCGTCAAAGAATCGAAACACGCGAATTCTGTCAAAGGATTGCGGAAAAAACAAATTTCGATAAAAAATCGAATAAAAAAAGTGAATTTTATGTCAAAGAATCACGTAAAAAACACATTCTGTCGAAAGACCGCAAAAAAAAATACGAATTTCGTAAAAGAAGTCGGAATAAACGCTTATTCTAAAAAAAGATCGCAGAAACAACGGGAATTTTGTCAAAAGATCGTGAAAGAAACTGGAATTTAGTTAAAAGATCGCGGAAGAAACCCGATTTGCATCAAAAGATCGCAGAAAAAATGTGCATTTCGTCAAAAGATCGCAGAAAATACGGGAATTCCGTGAAATCGCGGGAAAAAACGCAAATTTTGTCAAAGGATCGCAGAAAAAAAATACAGTTTGTCAAACGATCGCGGAACAAACGCAAATTTTGTAAAAAGATCGCGGAAAAATCGCGAATTTTGTAAAAAGATCGCAGAAAAAACGGGAATTTTGTAAAAAGATCGCGGAAAAAACGGGAATTGTGTCAAAAGATTGCCGAAAAAACGGGAATTTCGTCAAAAGATCGCCGGAAAAATTGTAATTTCGTCAAAAGATTGCCGAAAAAACGCAAATTTCGTCTAAAGATCGCCGAAAAAACGGGAATATATGATCTAAAGATTGCGGAAAAAATGGGATATTCGTCAAAAGGTCGTGGAAGAAACTGGAATTTCGTCAAAAGGTCGCGGTTGCGTGACTCCGTGAAAGTTCAGCCTTTTTTTTTTCAGGGGATTTTATCAAGTGTTACAAACAGCCATGTAGGGGCAAAATTACAGAATCTTTTAGTTTTATACGATTACATATGAATTTTGATATGAAATTCTCGACAATATGACTGAACTCATGGTTTTTCATGAAGGAAAGTATAAATTTATTTGTGAAAAACATCAAGATATTGATGTTTTACCAAATATATTTATCTATTAATCAAGCATTTTTAATTATTAAGACTGGCTAAACCTAAAATAAAACTTTTTTACTTTATGATTTTGATGTGATTTAATGGGTTACATTTATGAGGAAAATTTCATTGAATAATTTAAGGAAAATATATCTTTTCTTTATTATGCATATTAAATTATACATCCTTTACTTTTAATAATTTAATCATTTTTAAAATTATTTTACTTTTAATCATTGTAGTTTATTACTTTAGTGAATTATTTTAATATTTTACTATACTGCAAGCATTCACTATAATTGTGATTGCATTATTACATTCAAATTACTGTTTAAAAAAAAATGTAAACAAAGCAATGACCAGAAATCTACGAAGTTCTAAAATCCGCACAACCTCTGGTCCCAGGCTTTGCAGATTCCTTTAGATACATTAATATTTATTATAATTAGCATAAAAATTGCTAACTGTTCAAAGTGCAAAAAACTAAATGTCAAAAAAACTACATTTTATTCACCTAAGTGATTTATCGATTCAAGACATCAAAACAGATGGCAAAATATGCAGATTGTTTTTGAGAAATTTAATTATACTTCCACTAAAGTGGCTGACAGTGCCTCTGTAAGTCTAATTAATGTCTTTCTTAATTTTCAAACAAATTAATTTTAAGAACGTCTATAAAAACAACTTCAACAATTAAATAAAAAAATGAATGAATGTAAATTGGATGGACTTGAACGATTGAAACATTATCGAGGAAGAACATTATATATACATGAATAACATGCAAAAAAAAAAAAAAAAAAAAAAAATTCTTACCATGTTTATTTAAACTGCGTTCCTTCAGGGGGGTTGCACTTGAAAAGAGAATACAGAAGGTACAGCCTCTGATTTCAGCGAACTTTTCCAGAAAGAGTCTTTATTATATGAGTTTACAGAAAAATGCTTCGAGCAAATTCTTGTATTAGTCATAGCTCTGAAATTTTGCTTCTGATGTATCTGTGCTTTCGCATATTCTTCATTTATTTTGCATTCCCACATCTTTCTCTTTTTTTCATCTTTTGGGAACCTAAGAGTAAAATTAATATTAGCATTTCAATTTAAAACCTTTAATGTCACAGTCACTTGAGTAGGCATAGAAAGAGTGGGGGGGGGGGGGGGGGGAAGTAATGATAATGAAATGGAATAATGTACATTTTGAATACAATTTGAAACTGAAGGGCAGAAGACAGAGCACAAATTTTAATGGGAAACAGATAAATTAAATGATAAATTAAGCATAGAGAACAACAAAATGGGTAGAAGATTATAATCAATATAAAAAGAACAGAAAATTAAATGTCTATAATGCTAAGGTCAGAAAAGAAAGCTGCAGAAATTTTGGAGACAGAAGTGGTGAGATGCGGAGGAAGGGAGTAGACGATTAATTTATATACTGTTATTAGAGAATGAGAACAGGAAGAATTTTTACCAAAAAGGTTTTTTATAATATTTTAAAATATATGTACATAATATTTTAAAATATATGTACTTCGGCAACAAGGAACAATTTCACAAGGCTTTTTTTTTTTTTTAATGAGGTTCAAAATCAGCAAAAATGCTAAAGATTTCAGACCTCTGAAAAATTGGGCAAATTTCCAATAAAATATTTGTGGACTATTAGGTGATATGCAAAAGAAATCATATATATTTTTAAGACAATCAAATACATTCAAAACATACTATTTGTTAAGTGCCTTAAGAAGTGTTTGAATTTTTTAATTAGACATATTCAGGATTTGTACAAATTTCTTTAAATTAAAATCAAGGATTTTTAAACACCAATAACACACACACAAAAAAAAATTAAGGACTTTTAATCTACTGAAGTATAATATGAAATTTTTATTAGTATAGGGTTTCATTTTTGTAAATACAGCCTTTAACCATTCAATTAGGGTGGGGGGATTTTATTATATGTTGTGTAATTAATTTACTTTACTAAGTTTTGAAAGCTTAATAACAGTAAGGAGGAGAAACATCAATTTTGGTGGAGAGAGGAGGGGATAAAAATTATAAGATCAATTATTTATTGTTACAATAAAGTAAGAGAAAACAATTATTTGTAACCTGTCTGTAAACCATTAACTTTGTGAAGACTTTAAATTTTCACTGCTTGGTAAAGAGAGAAGGGGAGGGGAGCAAGGGGAAACGCCAATTTTTGGTGCATGGTGGAGATATTTTTATGATAGAATTTTTATTATTGTGATTAAATAACCAAGTTTTTAACAAGGGTGAGGTGTGTATTGGACAATATATGGAGGTATACACCGTATACCTCCTGCTTTATATCAAAAAGTTCCATATGTGCTTTATTTCTCAAATAAAGCTATAGCGTAAACTCTAATCATGCACCATTTATGACTCTAGCATGTGCCCTCTGCCTTTAGCATATACAATTTACTTTTTTATGACTACAACACTGGTTTTAAAGATTTTAACTTTGCATACACAAGACAGTATATATATATATGTGTGTGTGGTTGGGGGCAAAAGGGAAGAAACAAAATTTCGGGAAGAGGGAATTGAGATAAAATTTTAACGGAACTTATATGATAGATTACTAAAACAATAAAGAAACAAATGGAGCAAAAAAAATCTTAAATTTTGGGTACAATGGGCAGTGGAGGAGGCAAAGGAAGAAGGAAAAATTTGGAAGGGGTGTTGTGTGTGTGTGAGGGGGGGGGGGGACCCGATAAAATATTAACGAAATTTATATTATATATGATCAATTTTTTTTAAATCTGAAATTCACTGAAACACAGAAGAGTTTCATCCCTGATTAAGAAATAATGGCAAATTAGTGACTTCTTGCAAATTTTGCATAAAACTAAGGGCTTTCAATGATAAATAATTACCCTTAAAGATAAAATTTAAGAACTTTGGACAGTACGAACCCCGATAATGAATACACTATATAATAATAATAAAAATAAATACTAAATAGTGCACATACAGTTGATATGAAACATGAATTACAATTAATCACCAATACAAATATTTTTTTTTACATTCAACATTTTATTTTACTGCTTTTCAGCGTCTTTAATACAATCAACAATAAGAAATATTTTAATTAACGTAAATATCAATAATGTTTAAAAACATGTTTCAACTTCAAAAATTAAGAATTGCTAACATGTAGTAGCTAAATATTATATGTAGCTTCTTCTTCTTTTTTTTTTTTTCATCTGTTTTACTAATTTATAGTACAAAAAAATTAGTATAAGCATTCTATCGAAACTATTACTTAAAATCCTCTAAATAATAAAATCTAATAATAATAATAATAAAACTCACCTGCGAAATACAACAAGGTTTCCTGGAGCAGCCCTTTCCTTGCAGCCGGATATGCAGCACGTAATTGTCATTTTAAAAGCTAAAATAAAAAGAACTGTTAAAGGGTAAATTAAAAAGAAAAGCAAAAGTACGGTCAACTCAAGACAAACGCAGACAGACGATGTTTCGGCGGGAATCTGGAGAGAGATTCTGAGGAGATTTTGGCGGAAGAAAAACCGGTTTGGCGCACTAAATCTGCCTTCCATCACATGATGGAGGGCAGACATGTAGGAGACAAGAAAAAGGTTGCCGATTGAAAGTCTACTTATATTAGAAGTGTGTGTACCAGCCATGTGACGTTACAGTATTCAAAGGTTTATAAACAGCATGGAAGGCAGCCATTTTAGAAAATCATTTGTATCTTCAGATATGATGGAATCTGCACTATAATATATTTGAGCATCTCCTTGGATTTTTTGAATGATTAAATGATTGATTTCAAGGTTGGTTGGTTGTATGGGGTTTTATGGCACAAAGTCCCATTAGGGACATGCTGCGCCAAGACAAGGTCAGAATGGAAAAAATATATAACTCAAAAATTTGAGTAAAAGAAAACAATTAAGAAAAGGTGAGCAAAACAAAAAAGTTAATGAAAACAGTTACACGTAAAAATAAAATCATTTAAAAGAGTCAATGGTTCATAGTAAAAAGACAAGCGCATAATTAAAAGCTGTGGAGTTGTTTTAAAATCAGATGAGTAAAAAACAATGTAAAATCACTTAGGTAAAAATTCCTCGAAAACTGTATTTTCATCATCAACACTCGAGTCATCGGATGCCATTTCCATTGCTTCATCAACATATTTCTTCAACTGTTTCGAATCCTTTACATTAGTAACAGATGATTTTAGCCCGTTCTTTTTCTTCACAGGGGAACACTGTGAAGAACCCCGGATTGTCTTTTTTTCTTTCTGAGCGCAAGTTTTTTTGCTTGGTTTGTCAGTTTGACTAGTATCAGGTCTATGTGATGTTTTTGCAGATGTAGCAGACTTAATCTTAGTCTGGCGTTCAGATGACTTTTTGGATTGACTTGGGGATTTTTGAGACTGATTGATTTGGTATACTATTTTTACAGGTTCTGAGGAGGGTTGCCAGCGTTCTAATAATGGGGTTGCATAGCATTTACTACCACAACAAACATCACGGGTTTCTTTATTTGAAGTGGTGGTTGATTGGGTTTTAGCTGAATTACTTGCAAGAAAGGAAGTGTCGGTCTGGGTGCCCATGTGCCTTACAGGTTTTGATTGTTCTTTAAGTATACTAGAGTAGGAAACCCCAACAGACGGGGTCCTAGATTCAATTACTTTACGGGCTTCAGGGTACGAAAGTTTCTGAGTAATCTTAACAGCAATAATTTTCTTTTCACGGATCCAATTAGGACAGGAACGAGAATATGATGTATGATCACCTTTGCAATTGGCACAGCGTTCTGGTTTATCGCAATTTTTACCATCATGGCCGACTTCTGCACAACGTGCACAGGTAACAGTACCACGACAATTAGTATTGGTATGGCCATAACGCTGGCACTTAAAACAACGGAGAGGATTAGGGATTTAAGGCCTAACTGGACAGTTTAGATATCCAGCTTTAATTCTAGAAGGTAAGGTATGACTATTGAAAGTTAGAATAATGTGTTTAGTAGGAAGTATTTGCCCATTTCGACGAATAGTGATACGGCGTACATCTATGATATTTTGATCGCTTAAATTAGTTAGAAGTTCTTCTTTTGTGGAGAATAAAAGATCTGGTTCAGATATTACACAACGGCAAGTATTCAGAGTTTGATGTGCGGTAACAGAGACAGAAAAAGTACCGATAATATTGGAATTTGACAGAAGTTGAGACTGCTTGGCTGAAGAAACCTCAACCAGTAAGTCCCCAAATTGCAGTTTTTTGAGAGAATGACCATCTCCCAAGACAGACTGGAAAGTTTTTGCAATAAGAAATGGAGAAGTTTTCTTGAAACAGCTATCAGAGAGACTATCAGTGCGTTTAATTACAAAAAAACGAGTAAATGCAGACTGTACACTTTGTTGCTCTCCACATGGGAGAGAAATAGAAGGAACATTAGTATTTCCATCCATAATTGAAAATATAAGAGTTCAGACCCCGGCCGCACCACCCACTACCGAGCCCAACAAGGGGATGCACAATCGTACACCAGTGCTAACCAGGGCCCATACGGTCACAAGACACTCCTATGCCAGTCTCCACCCTTAGCGAGATGGCTCGTAAGTACTCGCTCACTTGATCCCCAGCCAGTGACAAGTCATCTGACCAGCTGATTGATGCATACGGGACCAATATGCACCTCCTGTCTACCTGAAGCAGAGGCCAAAGCAGTGTGTTGGTTTCCCTCAACTGCCAGGATCCCCTTTCCAGGGACACGGGTCACCACGTACGGCAAACACGTGAGTGGTTTACAATTCTCCATGAGTCAACATGCAGGATGATATCGGCTCATACAGAATTGCCCTCACCTCCGAAGAGGAAACCACAACGAGAGTGAAACATAGAGGAAAGAAAGATAAGAGAAATAAGAGAAAAAGGAAAAAAGAAAGATCGCTCCGGAACCCGGGGTTGCGAAGCCCGTGAATACCTAAAGAAGGTATCCCCCTGGGGGAGATTGATTTCAAGAGTCCTGATTTGTTGGAGCTAAAATAACCCTTTTTGCCAACTCTTCAACTTGCATGTTACACAATTGCTCCCTGTAAATGGCTTCAATTAAATTGTTCTGTACATTTATTTACTCAGGTATTTCAACAGAATTAACTGGTAAGCCTGAAATTAAAGGGAGATTGGCTAATCCAATATTCAACAGCCATGTATTGTGTTCATTTTGGCCAATGCTACGCATATTAATTTTAAGGCTAAGATTAGTAAATTTGCTCCATAGTGGGCTTGATTTTATGCAGCTTTCAATGATATCAAATGAAGTACCTCTATGGACCTCTGGAAGTGTCTGCCTGAAATTACCTCCAAGTACTATGACTTTTCTGCCAATGGGGTATCATTTCTCATTATTTCGTGAAGCAGCATATCTATACAACGAAGACCATCTTTAGTTAGCATCATAATTTCATCAATAATAATGAGCAAAGCCTGTCGCAGATTTTCAGCTTCCAGAGATGTTCTTATTGATGAAACCGGTCTATCAAGGAGAGGAACTGGTAGCTTCAATCCGCTATGAACAGTGCGTCCACCTTTTAGCAATGTTGCTGCAAATGGAACAGCAATTTTCCCTTTACCTCGAACGTAGTGCAATAATAGTGTAAGTTTTGCCAGAACTTCCTGGACCATCCAAGAAAAAATATCTTATTTTCATTAACGTTGTCTATAGCTGTAGTAATTTTAAGAAATGCAGCAAGTTGTTCATTATTGAGAGATGCGATACATCTTTCTGCTGCTTCCTTTTCCTTAAACTGGTTGTACTCCTGAATTATGACTGGACTTCCTGTTAGAATAGGTAGACCAGCTGTACACATGACAATTCATGTTGGATGAGAATTTCATTGATGTCATGTAGTGCAAAGTTAGGAGCTACTTCTTCAGAATTGTTATGTAAAAAATCAAGAGCCATGTCAATTGAGTATTTATTCCAAAGGTCTAATGTATTTGTAGGATTACAGAAGCAAAGAATAAATGCAAATGATTGTCGTAATTGCTTTGGCATTTGAAAGATTGAAGCCTCCTGTAAATGTGAATCCCACTCTTCATCTGACTCCAGCAAGTGACGATGGAAAGCTGCTTGCTTGAAAGTGTTAAAAACAACATTGTCAACTGTTCATAAAAATTCATAGCTTATAGCTCCAGGCACGTGAAGCAGCAGTATGCATAGACAGAACCTCTCTTCATCTTTTATACTAACATTGTACATCCTTGAGAGAACCTTCTTTTCTCCTCGCTTCGTTTTTGCCAAGTTATTACGAACTTACTCGTAGTGATATGGAATATCTATGTACAACAATGCTTGTGTATCAGGATCAGTTAAGTTTATTTCAAACCATGCTTGAAGCTTAGTTTTTGATGACCGTGCAGCTTGCAAGGCTGCTATCTCATGACCAGCAGTAAATATGATACATTGTTGATTTGGAAGATGAACTGGCAGTCTCATCACTGCATGTGAACGATCATGAATTTTGATTTGAAAAATCTCCACATTGCTTCTGGTGCACCTACATATCGTGCATCGATGTAAGTTAGCAATTTCATTGTTTTGGCATTGTCCTACAGTCAAATGCTTTATATATATTTGTAAATGTATTTAACTGCACACAGAGAGCTACAAACTTCAACATTGACATGTGCATTATATTTAAGCAGTAGACATGGATTGTATGGAACATATATGTCTATTGTCCATTAGTACTCTTCTAACATTAACTGTCATGTTTAAACGCCTATGATACAATAGACAGCCATTAATGTTGATAGTAGTGTCAGTTTGAAATTCCTTGGGAAACATTTTATTGCATTTTTCATCATCCATGCAAGGTGCTTGAGGATTTCTAATACCACATGGACCATGCAACATACATCTTTTTACAATATCACGCAGGTGTGGATTGTGATCAGGCGATGACAACTCAGTACACACAAATTGATCAATATGTTCAGCAGTGGAAAATTTATCTTCAGCTTTTAGAGCAATCAAAATGTGTGCATGGGGCAATCCTCTTTCCTGAAATGCAACAGTGTATACGTAAGTTGATGATTTTCCCAAGACACTGTGAACAGTCAGATCTTCCATAAGAGATTTCAGTTTCAAGTTCAACACTCGAGCCACCAAATTGGGATGGTTAAATGTTTGTTTGCCTGGTCGCAAATTTTCAGTGATCTCTCGCCACTTTGTATTTGCTGTAATGCTATAAAAAGGTCTGGTGCACCATGTTTAGCAAAGATAGACATTGTATCAGCACACCATTCTCTTATATTTCTTGGTGAACCTTCAAATGATGATGGCAAAATAACTGAAATTCCTGCTATCATTCTCGCATTTCCATTCTCAAATACAACATGGTCTGCAAATCCTCGGTACAGGGTTCCTACGCGACTGGAAAACCTGGAAATAGGGAATTGTCCGGGAAAATGACAAGTGCTCGAAAAGTCAGAGAAAATTAAAAAAAAAAAATTCTAAAACTTGAAGTCAGGGATTTTTTTTTATGCACTATCATGTGTCAACATTTTACAGAGTTCACGGTGCGTCTGCAAAAAAGTTCCAATTTTTTCCTTAAAAGGACAAATTTGCTACATTCACTTTTTTAACATAAAGCTATACAAATGTGTCGCCAAATAGTCGGTACTTAAGCGAAAGAAATGTTGAGCCATGTTAAGGCGGCTAGTATGAGATATCATGAATAATTCTATAAGAAAAAGAATGAAAATGAAAGCTGTAGCTGAAGGTAAAATGTTAAAAGACAAAAAATTGAAACTTTTACACAACAAACTGCTTCTGAAACAACACAAATAAGTGACATGATAAGAGAAGTCTAAAAAAAGTTAAATGTTTAATATGCGTAAATTCAGTTATGTAAATAAAAAGTTACTTTGAATCCATCTGAGCTGTATTTTAGTTTTACTGGTTTATATATATATATTGTAAATGTCAAATGATATAGATTTTTAGTTTCAATTTTATATGTTATTTTAATTTTCAGATGTAAGCATAATCATTAAGATCTTGAATTGTAATTTGTATTTCTAAAAATGTCGTGAATTTTGGTCAGGGAATTGTAGGAAATATGGCCTGGAAAAGTCAGGGAATTTGTTATTCAAATAGAGTATGAACCTTGTTGGTAGTTCTGCTGATGCGTTCTGATAAGATTTAGATTATTGGCTAATACCTGATGATATGAGTCAACAATATATTGTTGAGTAAGTTTTCCTGCACTAATTAAAGGATTGAAATCATCTCTAATGGCAGTTAAAGCAATTTTCTACTGAAGCATCGTTACATTTTCTCTGCTGTGATTTTCTTGTGCTCCTTCATAAGCTTCACAATTCCAGTTTGGTTGCCAGCCAGGGTCCCCATAGGGAAACAAAATAAGATAACACATTGGATCTAAGTTTGGACTCAAGATATTAAGATTAATGAAGGGTTGTAGAGGATTTTCTGGATGGAATGTATAAACACGGATGTCACGTTGAAATGGAGGTTCACCATCATTATTCACAAAGACCATGGCAATTTCATTGGCAGTTGGGACATTATATCGCCACTGATCAGAATGTCTGTTTTGCCTGAACACCATATTTACAGTAGAAATGTTCTCCCCTGCTTCATTTGCTTCTTTAATTGCTTGAACATCCCAAAGCATGCAGTACATATTAGTTAGCCAATTGTGCTGTCTGAAAAAACAATCAATGTGATCCAATATACGGGAGATGCACTGCTCATTAGCAGGATGAGTAACACTATTTTCAGTAGCTTGAATGCTGTCAATGACATAGAATTGAACAAACTGGGAAGCTTCACCATTGATTGGTTGAATGTGGTTTGTTCGATGAGAAATTTGACCATGGACTTTAAAAAAAATATAAGGTCCTCTCCCATTAAAATCGACAACTTTTGCACCCATTGATGCAAATGAAACCGCGCTGTTGTATGACCAAATATTTTCGCAAAAGTTCTTGTAATCAGGATTGCTCGGATCTGCAAGAAAGTTCAACAAAAAAATTAAGGTATGACAAAATATTACCCTCAATATTTATAGGCTTCTCATGTTTTACTCTTCCTTTACAACAGCAACTTATAAATTTTCCATCAGGCGGGCATTCAGCACCGAAATCTTTAGAACCACAAAACTGGCAAATAACGTTACTCGATCTGCAGAAGCGTTTGCAGCGAACTGCTATGCCAAGATAGCGCTAAGTAGCTGCATCGAATAAACTTTCATCGCCACTTGGCAAGATAAGACTTTTGTGGCAACCTCCACTGAAGATGAACATTCTCCATCGATTGCAGTTAGTCTGCGCTTGTCTTTCATCTGTGCTTGTGTTCGGCAATGGCCGCTTTTGTTCTTATATTATTTAACATTTAATCTTAATCCAATATGTAACCATATTTTCTTTTTGTTTTATTAAACTTGTTAGTGTTTTACTTTCAGGCTGGCATTATTTAATATTTCTTATGTATTATTTCTTAAAGTAATTTAACTAATTTCTTGGCATGCTTGAAACCGCATGCCAAACTGGTGACCCGGCAATCTTTTTTCCTCTCCCAAAGTATACGATGTCCAGCCATAATTGATTAAAAATATTAACTTTTTATAAATTTTTTCTTTGAAATTCCAATAATTTCGCAAAAATGAGCATTTTAAAATAAAGTGACATGTGAAAAACATGCACATGTGATTTCCTCCTGACAGATTTCAAGAGCATCAGATATGTGATCGATTTTCTTAATTTTACTCTGTGATTGGTCAATTATTTCGGCTTGGTAAACATAAAACAAGTTTTGATCCAAAATGGTTGGAAGAATTCCCCTGGATGAAACATGAGACAGATGAGGGTAGGGATACTCTTTTATGTACTTTATGTACAGAAATACATAAATACAGCAATTTTAAGAATTCGCCATGGATTAATAAAGGAGCTCAAACTATAAGATGGGATAAAATTAAAGGTCACCAAAAGTCAGATATGCACAATTTAGCTGTAGCAACAAAATGTAAAAACAAATGAATTAAATAATAAGAAAAAAAATAAGAATTTGAAGAAAATTCCGAAGTTTTTTCAGCTGTTGAAGCTGCAATGAAATGTCACACTATATGGACCTTTAATCGAATTTTGTATAAATGAATTGCAAAGCCCTGTTTTGGCACCTTTGAACAAAGCAAAAAATGCTAGTTACAAAAATTATGTAACAATAAACGAATTTCTTGATTCCATGGTGAAAGATAAAGAAGAAGCAATAATAGAAGAAATCAACGCAAGTCCTTATTTTTCTGTTTTGTCAGAAGAAACCACAGACATCAACAATAGACAACACATGGCAGTTGCTATAAAATACTTGAAAGGTGCAACACCAAATATTGCCTTTTTAAAAGAGTACCATATTCAAGACGGTAAAGCAGAAACCATTCACTCACAGCTTGTCCCCATCATAGAAACATGTGGGAGTTTAAAATAATTATCAGGTTTTACTAGTAGTGATGCTAATTCAATAATAGGAAAAAAATCAAGGAGTTGCGACAAAATTAAAAGAAAAACAGAAGAGTCTCATTGGCATCCACTGCCTAAATCACAAAATAGCGTTAGCTACTAAAGACAGTTTTGAATCGTTATCAAGATTTGTTAAGTTCGATGAAGTTCTAACTGGTATTTATAAATACTACAAAAACAGTTCTTCAAGAACAAATAGATTGATCAACACCCAATCAGTTTTCGGAAAAGGTGAGGGCACCAAACTCAAACAAGTGGAGTACACACGATGGCTTTCCATTCTAATGCAATAAATTCCTTTAGAATAAACTACAAATCCATTTTAATAGACCTAGAAAATACTGTGGCTGAGGGAGAATCACCCAGAATTTCTGGTCCGAGTGCTAATGGACTTCTAAAAATTTTTAAATTAATTCACTTTATGTGTGACGTGTTAGCTGTCCTTACAAATTTGAACTTAATTTTCCAGAAGAATGATGTTGATCTATCAGCAATAGAACCAAATTGTGAGAATACCCTCTCTCAACTGAAGAAATTAAAGCATAAACCTGGGGGAACTTTTTAGATAAGGAAGCAGGGAAACTTGGAATTGAATTTCCATTTGATGATGATAATGAGTACAATAAAGATGTTAGATTATTTATTGATTATTTAATAAGTAATCTGGAGAAGCAAATGGAAAATGAGTCTGGAATTCCACAGTTAGGTTTTAAATTTATCTTGCATTGGATCAGAAAATTTGATAAGTCTTTATGGAAATAAAGAAATATCAAAATTTTTCGACATGGATGAAGATATCTGTTGGAAGAGTGGCATGAATTTAAAAATATCTTTTTATCAAAATCCAATATTGATAAGAATGAACTAACAATGCCAAAATTATATTCACTTCTTCATGACATGAAGAATATTATAGGATGAAAATTTCCATTAATTGAGAAAATTTTACATATCTTCTGTACATTAGCAGTTTCAAATGCTGAAGTGGAGCAGATATTTTCTCAAGTGGAACTGATTTTAACCCTGGAGAACGCGCTGCATGAGATTTTCTCTCACAGTCGTACTTTTTTAAGACTCTTATTTAAATCATTTTTCATTTTAATTAAAATTTCAAAATGTTTTTCAATTATTTTACCTATTTTGTGAATAAAAGTACTAAGCTAACCAAAAAAAAGTTGATATTATATGAATGTAAAGTAAAAGAAAAGCAATTGGGCATTCTCACTAGCGAGTTCTCCTGGGTTTAATGATAAAAGAAACAGACTCAAATAGATAGTGTACATAAAATTTTAATGATTAAAATGAATCCTGATATCAATTTTAAAGATTCTGTAAATCGGTGGAAAAATGGTGCTAAATGCAGAAGATTGTTTTTATAAAAATGCAAAAAAATATGAATACCATGCAGTAAACCTCCCTTTTATCTACAGAATTTTTTATTTGCAATATTCAGATTCCAGCTCTTTAAAAAAATTAAATTTCTAGTTACTATTTTAACAAAATTTGGGAGGAGCAAGTTTTTTTTTCCTTTTTTTTTTAACCACATTATCAGTTTAATCCTTGTTTCTCTTTTAAGATTTTAATGAAATTTGGAAGCAACAACTTATTTTTGTCTGTTTTTTTTATTAATTGAATTATCAGTTTTATTGAATTAGCTCTTAACTATAAATTAAACAATAATTAAACTAATTAAAAAATTAACTTTTTTCTGTCTTATTTCTGAACAGGAAATTATATTTTTGCATATTTTGATCTTTCAAAATATACAAAAATATAATTTCCTGTTCAGAAATAAGACAGAAAAAAGTTAATATAATTTTTTTAATTAATTTAAATAAATAAAAATTTATTTTCAAAAATAAATCTTAAATATTGAAACTAACAAGTTACGTTATACTTCCTACTAAACACATTATTCTAACTTTCAATAGCCATATTTTACCTAATACAATTAAAGCTGGTTATCTAAACTGTCCAGTTAGGCCTTATATCCCTAATCCTCTCCCTTGTTTTAAGTGCCAGCGTTATGGGCATACTAATACTACCTGTCGTGAATCTGTGACTTGTGCACGTTGTGCAGAAGTCGGCCATGACGGTAAAACTTTCGAAAAACCAGAACGCTGCGCTTATTGTAAAGGTGACCATACATCGTACTCTCGGTCTTGTCTTAATTGGATACGTGAAAAGGAAATTCTTGCAGTTAAGATTACTCAAAAACTTTCCTACCCTGAAGCCCGTAAACTAGTTGAATCCAGGACCCCATCTGTTGGGGTATCTTACTCCAGTATACTTAAAGAACAATCAAAATCTGTAAGGCACATAAGCACCCAGACTGACACCTCCTTTCCTCCAACTAACTCAGCTAAAACGCAATCAACAACCACTTCAAATAAAGAAACTGTGATGTCAGTTGTGGTTCTAAATGCTATGCTACCCCACTATTAGAACGTTGGCTACCATCCTCAAAACCAGTTAAAATAGTATACCAAATCAGTCAGTCTCAAAAATTTTCGAATCTACCAAAACAGTCATCCGATCATCAGACTGAACAAACTTCTATACCATCTGCATGCAATTTGCAGAAATCTAGACTGAGAAACCGGGCCAAAAATCTTGTATTCAGAAAGGCAGAAGTGAATCCAAAAAGTCTTCTGAACTCCAGTCTAAGACTAAGGCTGCTACATCTGTAAAAACATCACATAGACCTGATGCTAGTCAAACTGACAATCCAAGCAAAAAAGCTTGCATACAGAAAGAGAAAAAGATAATTCGGGGTTCTTCACAGTGGAAAACTGTGAAGAAAAAGGGCAAGGACAAATGTCAAAACAACCCATCAGTTAATAATATAAAGGATCCGAAAAACCTTCAAAAGTATGTAGATGAAGCAATGGAATCTGAATCATATGACTCGAGTGATGACGAAGATAATGTAGTTTTCGATGAATTTGTACCTAATTAAGTTTACACTGTTTTTTAATTTTGTGATTTTTAAACTTGTTATTACATGTTATTTGTACATAATCTTAAACTTTGTTTATATTTTAACGATATTACTTTTTAACTTCACAGTTTTTAATTATAATACTTTTGATTCTTTTAAATGTTTTTAAACTATACATATTACTCTTTTCATTTAATACTTCTGGTTTTATTATCTTTTTGTTAGTGATTTTTTACTCAACCATTTGGTTATAAATATGTTTTTCATGGTGACATTGTCTTGGTGCAGCATGTCCCTAAAGGGACTTTTCACCATAAAACCCCAATCGACCAACCAACAAGTTACATTTACATCAATGTTTCAGAAAATCTAAAATAATCACTGGTAAATGTGCATTTGTATATTTAAATAGATATGCTTATTTTATTTTATTTATTTGATTACGAAATTAATCATTGTAACTTTTATGGAATTGATAAGATTTTTCATGTTGGGAAGATTTTATTCCAAAACACATTTGAAATTGCTATTTTCTCATTTTAACATTCCTTCATGCATTAATAAAGGGTGTAAAAAAATTGCTTTTAAAATTACAGTATAACTTCAAAAATCCAGCATCATCGGGACTGAGGCTTTGCCGCGTTTTTGAAGGCATATCAAAAGTAGCACTATATTCTTCATTAATAGTGATAATTACGTAAAAAAGGAGAAAATTAAATAAAAAAAAATTACTTTAATTGATATGTTTTATGTTACAGAAAAAAAATCTAATAAACAGTGAAATTATTTCTTTTTTTGTAATTTCGGAAACATCGATACAACCTTTTTTTGCTTCAATTTTTTTGGCCATTCTGTAACAATTTTTTGCATTTTACACGAATGAAGGATGTTTTTTTCGGAAAAACAGTCTTGTTCCTCTAAAGCATATATTAATTCTCTAGTCAATTTATTCCAATCAACCCAGTAGCAGAAACAGTGCAGCACGGAAGCGGGCGCTGCAGATTATTTTAAACCTAGCAGATTAATCCACCAACTTAATAAATGCTGGGCTTAAAAAATAGCTGAAATTTGCTTTAAGTCTCTAGATTCATGGTATTTGTTGTATCCTTATATTATATATATTCTTTATAAATGGAAATTTTGCTTACTTTAAGTGTTTCTGTTATTTCTTATGATAGTAGGCTTATTGGGTCGCAGATAAATTTTTGTTTGCTGCAGTCTGACGCAGAAAATTCTGCTTCTGGGGCAATCAATAAATATAAAGACGTTTGATTTACGTTGTGTAATAAAAAAAATTAGTGTATTTATATATTTATGCATGTAAGCATTCGCTGTTTTCTGTGGTAAAAATCTGTATGTACTTTAATGCAAATAACTTAAAAGTAGAGCTGGGCGATATATTGATAAAATTGATATAAAATGGTAATTGTGATAACGATATTAAAAAACCTTACAAAACGGTATATCATGAATATCATAATTGTGATGTAAACCGTGATTATCGTGTTCTTCATTAAACCGCAACATTAAGCAGCACTTCTTCAGCTTCGACCCAGTCTAAACCGTGGTATTAAATACTGAATCGTCTGTTCCGATTATCATGATACTAACGGAGTGTCTCCTCTCAAGTCTAAACCGTGGTATTAAAAATACCAATTCCTCGGTTTCAGTATTCTTGATATTAACGGTGCGACTTCTGCCAGCCTAAATTGTGATATTAAATACCGACTCCTCAGGCTCTGTGTTAATGATACTAATGGTATGTGATTTCATTTTGGTGGGTGATAAATATCGTACATGCAGTTTTCTGTGTGATCACCGACATCAGATGATACATATATATATTTATGGTATTGACGGTGTAAGCTGAATCTCTGAGCATATGCGTTTTATGCTTCAGACACCATGGCTTTCATTTCATTATGGTATTTAGATTTCAGCGATGTTGATGAATATTTCCTCTTTGTTGTGTAACAATGTGTGAATCAGGACGATAAAGAAATGAAATATAACATTCTATTTGCAACAGTGGATTTAGTTAGACAAATGAAATAATAATTATATAGCTGGGTCCTCAGGGCCACTTTTCTAACTTTGGCCGAGACCCCTCATGTGGCATATCGTTAAAAAGGCCTGTGACCACTTATTCATGTTATGCACCTCTGGTGACCACACCCCACTTCCACGTCTGGGGGGCACTTTTCTAAATTTTACCGAGACCCCTCATGGGACATATCGTTGGAATGGCCTGTTGCCGCTTATTCATGTTATGCCCCTCCAGTGTCCCTCTCCCTATCCCCCCCCCCCCCCCGTGGGAGGGCCCTTTTTTAAATTTTGCCGCCCCCCCCTTATGTGACATATCTTGCAAAGACCTGTGACTGCTTGATCATTTTATGCATTTCCGGTGCTCCGCCCACCACTTTGCCCCCCCAAGGTGGCACTTTCCTAAGTTTTGCCGACGCTCATCATGTGACCATTTATTCATGTTATGCACCTTCAGCATTCCTCTCCCCACTTGTCCCCACCCTTGCGGGAGGGTCTTTTTCTAAGTTTTACCGTCACCCCTCATGTGACATATCGTTGCAAAGGCCACTGACCGCTTAATCATTTTATGGCCTTCCGGTGCCCCGCTGGTGTCCTTCTGAAAGTGTCCTTCTCAGGACCATTATTAAGTTTCTTGCTTTGAATATTCCGTTGTTTGTGTTATTTATTTATTATTAGTTCTAGAACGCGACAAAGGTTAGAATTTTCGGCATTGTTCTTTAACGTGTCTTGATAATTGTTTGTCACAATGTCCGATTTGAAAAGGAAAAGAAAGGAAGAAATTGTTAATAGAAAGTTTTCGGAAGCATGGACTTCGAAATACTTTTTTGTAGAGAAGAACAATCGAGTGACATGCTTAATATGTAATTTTACAGTTGCTGTTTGCAAAGAATATAATGTTAAGCGGCACTATGAGGCGAAACATTCAACATTTTCAAGATTTGAGGGGAAAGAACGCGAGCGCAAAATAGAGTTACTTAATCGTTCTCTTTCTTCACAAAGAGATATGATTGCAAAGGGGAGTTCAGAAATAAAGAATTGCATCGAGGTTAATTTAGGAATTGCGGCCTTAATTGCTAAAAGTGGTCGCCCATTTACCGATGGTGATTTTGCCAAGGAATGCCTTTTGTTAGCTGCTGACAAAGTGTGTCCAGAAGCAAAAAATAAATTCAAAAATGTGAGCCTAAATAGAATGACTATTCAAAGAAGAATTGAAAATTTAGCTGAAGATATTAAGGAACAACTAACAACTGCTGTCGCTAAATTTAAGTACTTTTCCCTGGCAACTGATGGATCAACAGACATTTCTTCAACAGCTCAGTTGCTTTTGTTTGTTAGAGGGATTTCTGATAACTTTGAAGTAACTGAAGAGCTTGTTGGAATGAGTTCAATGAAGGGGTGAACAACTGGAGCTGATATTTTATCCTCCATTTTGAATGTGTTCTGCACATAATTTGGAGCTTAGCAATAACCTTGTAAGTATCACTACTGATGACTGGGATTCAGAATGGTATGGTGAGTTTGCTGAGAAACCACTTGGGTGACCGTGGAAAAGATATTCTCGGATATCATTATTATCCACCAGGAACAGCTGTGTGCAAAAGAATTGGGATTTGACCGCTTAATGAAATCAGTGAGTGATGCTATTAATTTTGTTCGCTCCCACGGTTTAAACCACAGGCAATTTAAGGAAATATTAGAACATACAGATGCACCACATAGTGATCTGATATATTATTCTGAAATACGGTGGTTGAGCCGTGGGGAGGCATTAAAAAGATTTGCTGATTTGATTGATGAAGTCGTACCATTCCTTGAAGACAAAGGTAAACCAACTAAGATGCTAAAAGAACAATCTTTCAAGTGTGACCTAGCATTTTTAGTTGATGTGACAGCGCATCTTAATGAGCTAAACAAAAAATTGATGGGAAAAAACCAATTTATTAATCAACTGGCCAATGCAGTATCTGCTTTTAAAATTAAACTGCAACTATTTTCAAAGCAGTTAAGCTCTCAGAACTTTACCAACTTTCCTTATCTAAAAAAAATCAAGGAAAAATTTCCAGACAAACAGCTGAATTATACAAAAAAAATAAAAATGTTGCTTAGCTCATTTGAAAAGCGATTTACAGATTTTGAGTCTCATAAGCTTGATTTTAAATTATTCGGCGACCTATTTTCAGTTCCAGTTGAGGAAGCTCCTGAACATATGCAAATGGAATTCATAGATTTGCAAACTTCAGACTTATGCAAGTCTAGATTCAGAGACTTAGACATTCTGGACTTTTATAAAACTCTACCTGATGCATTTTTGCACTTGAAAAATAATGCAAGTAAATGTGCTACCATGTTTGGGAGCACTTACATATGTGAGCAGACATTTTCGGTTATTACTCAAAATAAATCTAAGCTAAGAAATAAATTGACAGATGAACATTTGGAATCTATTTTGAAAGTATCCACATCTAGCTTTCAACCAAATATATAAAAAATTGTGGATAAAATTCAATCACAACCATCACATTAATGTTTCTAAAACTGCACAATTTTTATACATTTCTGTAATCTTTTATTTTATATGCATATACCACAAATATTTTCAATGCCTCCCTCTGCAAGTGTTTTTCACAAAATTGTTGAAGTCACATTATTCCTAGACAAAGGTAAACAACTAAGATGCTACTAAGATGCAAACAAAAAATTAAAAATCAAAATTGTGCTTTAAAAATTTAATCATGTGTATTTTCATTTAAAAAAAATAAATCTCTATTTTTTGAAAATGAAGTTATTCTTCATTTAAAAAAGTGTATAGTTATCAATAATGTATAGTTTTTAGAAATTTTGCATAAAATGTTTTCATCATCAAATCTGTATTTATCAAAAAGGAGCAGTTAATATTCATAAAACTTGGTATAGTTATTCATATGGATATTTAGAAGTCCAGCATATAGTTATTTATTTTTGATAAACAAAAATTGCCATTAATCAGGAATGAAGAATTATTTTTAATAAAATTTTGTATAATTAAAAATATATATATGCATATATTCAGATGGTTAGGAAAACTATGTACCTTTTCATCAGCAACAAGAATTAATGTCAGGAAAAAGTGAACATTCATGCTTTGTCAGCTTTCAATATTTTTTAGAAATTTGTTTTAATTTCTTACATATGAAGGTTTCCACTAAGGAAGATTCTTCGATCTCATAAAAGATTATAAGGTGAGTGATATTTTGGTGTATATTGTGAGATTAAAATATTATATTATGAAAAGTTATATTTATTTTAAAATTGGTCATTTTCTGTTATTTAACTTACTAACTTACTTAAAGTAGAATTAATTTTTAATATATGTTTCTCCTCCTCCTCCCTTCTTTCATACAACACACATTTTTTTTTTTTTTTTTGGCACTGGCTACTTTCATGCATATCTTTGTTTTTTACTTCTTTTAATAAAGCTAAATTTACTACTCCGAATAAAGTCGGAATATTTTCACCCTTTGAAAAATATCCTTGCTATATGTCTGTTTTATATACAAACGTACAGTTGATATATCCTTGCCAACTGGATTGGGTATGTTTACTGGGTAGTAGAACCTAAAGGAGTAAACTGCTCCCCAAAATCATGTTTCTAATCTGATTATAGGCCATAGATCCCCCCTCTCTGAAATAGAATTTTCTCTGTGTTACTGGTGTGGCCCGCGGCAACAGAGATATTTTTGTAAGTGGCCCTTCACTTAAGAAGGTTGTGCACCCCTAGTATAAACAATTAATTTTAATAACATATCATTTAATATTTTTATTTAATTTGCTAATTAATAAATACACTGTATTTTTCGGCCTATAATCCGCGGATTATCTGTTAAAAAACCTCAAAAATTTTAAGTGCGGATTATCTACCGGAGCGGATTATCTGCTGACATTATTTTTAAGCAGAAGAGCTCATGTCAGATATCCTGTTTCTACTGGCAGTCAAAATAAAAATGTAAACAGCTATCGCACGATTATTTACTATCGAACGTTCGCGGAGACGAGCCGTTAATTCCCAAATTGTCTCAGCCGAGCTCAGCAATCTGATTGGCTAAAACTGATATTTATATAGTAGAAAATTATATTTATTTTCTTATGAAGTAGTGTAATGTAAAATAGAATGCAATTATAATAACTTAAATTGATTTATTTTGTTAAATTTGATCAAAATCACAGTAAAGTAATCCAAAATATTAATATTAACGAACAATCAGATTGCTGAGTTCGGCTAAGCCAATTTGGGAATTAACGGCTCGTTTCGCGGAGTTGCTCGTGATTCGTTCACATATGACGTGAACGTGATTGTGAGATTGGCTTCCAATTTTTATGTTATAATTTTTAGCCTTTTGGCAACATGTTTTTTTGAAGAACAAAGCGTTTCTCAACTCATCTCTTTCAAAAATTGCAATGCAATATAATAAATAATGTCTAACAGAAAACGTGTTATTTAACACTACAGAATTTAAACTGAACATTATTATAAAAGCGGAAAATGATTTAAAAACAGCAATTATTATAGAATTATCTGTATTCACAAGACAGTCTACATTTTAGATGTAAGATTCAATGAAAAAAAAAGTATTTGTGTTTTTAACTTGTAATTATTTTATAATTATTTTATTTTCAATTATTTTATTACAATTACCATTTAAATAGAGCAACTAAATAAATAAGGAGGTGGTTCATTAGTAGTACTTTGGAATGTTGAAAACAATGAGTAATCCTCGTATAGTCCAGCGTATTATCCGCGGATTATAGGCCGATGCGGATTATCTGATGAAATTTTTATAAGCACTAAAAATTGCGGCTGCGGATTATAGGCCGAAAAATACGGTAATTAAATATTTTTACATATTTTAAATCTTTATAAAATAGGTAGGATTCAGTCTAATGCTTAGGAGAACCAAATTAAAAATCAGATATTTTTTTTTTTTCTTAAGTAAAGTATTTTGTCAGGCATTAATATTTTTTTTAATTATCAAAAGGTTATAACTTTGTTACTTTTGTTTTATGTAATGAGTCTAAAAAATATGTAAATATTTAAGTCTTTGGTAGTAATTTATAATTATTTATCTGATGAAAATAGTGTGTTACAGATAAAAAAGTAATTAAATTATATATTGAAAAGACTATCTGTTATGTCTTGTTAGGAAGCTAGATTTTTTTTTTACCTCTTTCTTACACTCCAAGAAAGGGATAAAAAGTTACATTCTTTACTTTCAGTAAGTAGCCTGTAGCCATTTTATCTTTTTGTATTATATCCCCCCCCCCCCCCCCCCCCAAATACTCTTTTGAAATTCTCAAATCCAGCAGTCTATCGTCAAATGACCACAAGACAGATAACAAAATACCAGAGTATTGCATCCTGCTTACCACATTTTTCGAAATTCAAAAAGCAATTTGAACAAGCAGTTTTGCCGTGTCATCTTGTAGCATATTTGTTACATCCAAAGTACAGAGGTGAACTTTTAAATTATGAACAAAAGGAAAACTGTAAAGCATGGTTGTGTAAAATTAATCCCGACTTTATATCTTATGTTATTAATTTCGAGCTAAAAGAAAAACCCTTCCCTAATTCATAGAAGAAGTGACTAGTAGTGTCAGTGCTCATAATTGGTAGAGAAGTATCAGGGTTCGCACAGACTCCTTAGACTCCTTGGAAACTCCTTAGAAATGAAAACATTCCCAAGTAGTACTTAGAACTACTTAGATAAGCAAACCACTCCTTAGAAACTCCTTACATTGTATTGCGGCTTCGGATGCAAGAGATATTGCTGCCGAGGTAAAAAAAAAATCGTGATTGTAAACGCACGGTAAATCCTTTATGCACATCATTCATCTGAAGCACAGCATTGATTGGGTGGGATAATCTTAAGCAGGGCGCAGGGCTCCCACTAGGTCCGTTTTTAAATTATTAGGTCAGTAAAGTCCATTTTTCGACACTGTTAGACGACCTTTAAATTTTATCGATGTTTGGCATTTAGCCAAGAATCTCGGAAAAATCGCGTTTTTCGCAAATATGCTCCAAAAAATACCGCCAAATTTCGTCAATCAATCGCGGAAAAAATTCGTTAATTTTGTCAAAGGATCGTGAAAAAACGCGAAATTCTCCAACAGATCGCAGAAAAATTCGCATTTCTTCAAAAGATCGCGAATTTCTTAAAAGACAGCGAAAAAACACGAATTTATTTAAAGGATCACGAAAAAACGCGAGTTTCGTTAAAGATCAAGAATAAAAGCAGGTTTCCTCAAAAGATCGCATAAAACGCGAATTTCCTCAAAAAAGCGAGAAAAAATGCAAATTTCCTCAAAAGATCGCGAATTTCGTCAAAGGATCGTGAAAAACACGCGGTTTCCATCAAAAGATCCTGGAAAAAAATTTTTAGTTTCGTCAAACGATATAATAAAACAAGAAATTACCCAAGAGATCGCGAAAAATACGCGAATTTCATCAAGAGATCGCGAAAAATAAGCGAATTTCGTCAAAGGATTGCGTAAAACACGCAAATTTCATCAAAGGATTGCGAAAAACACGCAAATTTCGTCAAAGGATCACGAAAAACACGCGGTTTCCATCAAAAGATTGCGAAAAAAACGTCAGATTCGCTAAACAATCGAAATAAAATCGAATTTTCCCAGATGATCGCGAAAAAAAAAATGTGACTTTCTCCCAGAAGATCGCGAAAAAAACGCGAATTTCATCATAAGATCGCGAAAAAAAAATGCGAATTCGTCAAAATTTCACCTTCAAAGAAAGCGATTACCGCTGTTCTAAAAGAATGAATTCAAAACTTGTTATACTTTTTCTTGTATGTTGCGTTTAACATTCTTTTTTTTTTTGCCTTTTAAAATTTTCTGTAAGATGTATCATGTATGTGATATACATAATGTTTGGGGTTTGACTAATCTCTATTTATATGACCTAGGGGTGGTTCTAGTCCGAATTTTCCGAAAATGTAAGACATTCATTTCCGAAAAATTTAAAAAATCGGTCCCCAATCCGTAAATTCGGATATATGATCGTCGAAAAAAAATAAATTTTCTAAAACGTTTGCAGAAAAATTGCGAATTTCGTCAAAGGATTGCGGGAAAAACTCAAATTTTGTCAAAGAATCACGAAAAACTCCACAAATTACGTCTAAAGATCGCGAAAAAATTGCAAATTTCGCCTAAAGATCGCCTAAAGATCGCGAAAAAACGGCAAATTTCTTCTAAAGATCGCGAAAAACAAATTTCATCTAAAGATCGCGAAAACCCACAAATTTCGTCTAAAAATCGCGAAAAAATTGCAAATTTCGCCTAAAGATCGCGAAAAAATTGCAAATTTCGCCTAAAGATCGCGAAAAAACGGCAAATTTTTTCTAAAGATCGCGAAAAACAAATTTCATCTAAAGATCGCGAAAACCCACAAATTTCGTCAAAAGATAGCGAAAAAATAATCACAAATTTCGTCCAAAGATCATGAAAAAATCACAAATTTCGTCAAAAGATCACGAAAAAAAATCACCAATTTCGTCAAAAGATCACGAAAAAAATCACCAATTTCGTCAAAAGATCACGAAAAAATCACAAATTTCGTCAAAAGATCACGAAAAAATCACAAATTTCGTCAAAAGATCACGAAAAATTGACAAATTTCATCAAAAGATCACGAAAAATCGACAAAATTCGTCAAAAGATCACGAAAAATTTACAAATTTCGTCAAAAGATCACGAAAAATCGACAAAATTCGTCAAAAGATCACGAAAAATCGACAAAATTCGTCAAAAGATCACGAAAAATCGACAAAATTCGTCAAAAGATCACGAAAAATCGACAAATTTCGTCAAAAGATTGCGAAAAAAACCCACAAATTTCGTCAAAAGATCGCGAAAAATCCACAACTTTCGTCAAAAGATCGCGAAACCACCCACAAATTTCGTCAAAAGATCGCGAAAACCCTCACAAATTTCGTCGAAAGATTGCACAAAAAACAAAACTTTTGTCAAAAGATCACATAAAAACAAAACTTTTGTCAAAAGATCATGTAAAAACGGCAAATTTCGTAAAAACATAGCGAAAAAACACAAATTTCGTTAGAAGATCGCGTAAAATGCGAATTTCGTCAAAGAGCCACGGAGTAAGCGCATAGCTAGTGTCAGAAGTGGATCTCCCCCTCCCCCCCTTATGTAACTTTTCAGAAGTTTTGCTGTGAATTTCAGAATTTTTTTTTTACTCGGAATCACCCCTGCTCACATGACCATTGGTCACTGCATAAAAAAGTTGATTATCAATTTTGTATTTAAACTTATGAAATCAGTAAGCAATATATTGTGAATACTGTACAATTTCAGCACCAACAATTAGATTCTAATTGAGTAAAATTTGTTTTTGAAATGTTTTTCTTTCCAAATTGGGCATTAGAAATCGAAGTGCGCTTACCACATAACGATGCAGCACATAAAAACATTCACAAAAAAAAATAAGGCAAATCCTTAAATTTTTTGGACTCCTTGGATTTTTTGTGTACTCCTTGGATTTTTCCTTCCCATCTCTGTATGAACCCCGAGTATTGAAAAAGCTTGTGAGATTTTAAAAGACTTCTGTTCGTTAGTCACACACCTTCAAATATGCCAAGTAGTGCTGCTATTGAAAGATTTTTTTCAAATTTTTCATTTGTGCAAACTAAAATTCTAAATAAACTGTCAACAAATACTTTAAACAAGTTTATTGTTATGCTATGCTAAAACAGCAAAAGTTAGGTTCTGATGGAGATATCACTGAATTATTTGAAATTGAATAGTTTTCTGCTTTTAATATAATTTTATATTAAAAAATTGAATTTAGCATATAATTGTTTATTTGAATTTCTAACACACATAAACATAAATGCTTTACTCATTTAGAGCCTCTACGGTTCTATTATGTGAATAATCATTAATAATTGTATGAACAATCAAGTTTTCTATCCATTTATATAAAATTAATATTTTCTTTATTTATAAATTATGTTATAAAGTTGGTATTTGTTCATAAAATGCATAATTATACTTATTTAAATTAAAGAGTTCAAAAATAAATTTAGAGTTTTGATTTTTTAACTAAGTATTAAGTTTCTTTTTCTTTCATGAAATATTTTTTTCTCTTTTTCTGCTAAAAAAATTAAATGGGCAGCCTATTTTTGCCACCACTTTGGCAGAAACGTATTTTTGCCGGGACGGTTTCTTCTGCCTATGGCAAAAACTTGCCAACCCTGTTTTATCAACCCCAAAGGGATGAAAGGCTGAGTCAACCTTGCCCAGTCGGGAGTCGAACTCTCGACCTGCGGTGTAGCAGACAGGCGTGCTGACCATTACACCACTGGGCTTCTTTTAAAAGATCTATTAAGGTTGCTATGCTCACTTCTCCAGTTGTTCCAAGAATTTGTATTGGTTCCAAAAACAACAAAGTGCTCAAGTGGCACCAGAGATGCTTTCTCAGGCTGATTCCTTTCTAAAAAGTCTCATTACCAGTGATGTAGCTTAGACGTATGCTTCTGATACAGAACAATCATGTTTTATGTTTCTTGAAAGAGGAAGCAAGCCTGAAAAGGCCACATCAAAGTTGCACAAAAATCAAGGTAAGACTGTTTCTTTGATTCTCATGGTTTGTGCAATAAAATTCCTACCAACTGGGCAGACAGTTAATAAAAATTATTTGAGTTTTACAGCATTTACGTGAAGCATTTCTTTGAAAACGGCCTGAAATGTGATGAGAAAACTCATAGGTTTGGAACAGTGATAATGCGTCTTTGCACAGTGAATTATTATTCATGAGTTCTTAATCAAACAATCAACTACATCTCCACAAAGTGCCTATTCATATGAAATGCCACCGTTTAACTTTTTTATATTTCCACAATTGAAATTGCTTCATTGTGGTCACTGGCTGTACTAATGTAAATATAAAAATTAGTTCTATAACAACAGTTTTGTTCTATTTTATACAAAAAGGTTACTAGTAAGATAAATTTATATATATATAGATAGATAGATAGGTATTAAAGTAAATTGTAAAATATTAAGACCTTTTTGTTAAGCTGTATGTAAAATTAAGCTTACCCTTTCTCTCTGAATTTTGATTTTGTACCAGCCCATGTACATGTTATGAAGTATCGATATGTTAACCAAAAAGTACTTTTTTATTTTTAATTAGCTTGAGGTTATTTTTTTTTTCCATACTAATTTTTGAAATAGAATTGCAATTAAACTGAAAACTTAATTTATTTTCAGAATGTTTTCTATAGTTGAATTTCAAACAGATATGTCCTGCGAAGTTTGTCCGAATTCATGGCTTCTTCCTGGTAATAAATGTTTATGGCCACTTAATATCAATAAAGAAGAGTTGGAAGTTTTTATTCGCCGCATGGTGAATCCGGGGAAAGACTGGGGAGTCTACAACATTAGGATTCTAGGTGCTGTAGGTCTGTATTCTTATTTTAGTTTGTACAATTTTTTATATTTTTCAAAGTTACATTAATTGTCAATGTATGCCTGTATTTAAGACTATTCCAGCCTATTTTTAACATTAAGAATATGTAACATGCTTAGATATTATGATATACATTCTAGTTTGACTTTTATGGTTTTATTAAGCTGATAATTTTTGTATAAAGAAACCTGCAATTTGAACTGTCATGTTTCATGTGTGTTGTAAATATATTACCTTCAAATGTTATTTTTTTTTTTAATAGCAACTTATGGAGAGGTCCTCGTAAAATGCAGAATGGCAGAAGAAGGATCGGATCTTCAATCCGATCCTGATAATTATGGGCGGGGGAAGCGGAGACGCTCACTTAAAAGGAAATTGCCCAAGGATCAGGATAAAGAATCCAATGAGGAACATTATTATGATGATAACTCCGTTCATAAAATTCTATCTGCCCTTCCACCAGCACCATCTCCTCATCTTGGCCACTCCAGCAAATATACTGGCCCTAAATACCAGCATGAAAGGGCACAAAATTCAAGTGTCACCCTGCCTCTGCATACACCTGAACGAAACCAAACCAAGTTTCAGCCTGCATCTGCAAGCACCTGAACCAAATGAAAGCCGAACAGAAAGGGCTTTAAGTTCAAGTTAGCCTCTACAAGCCTCAAAGTCCCAGCCAACCTCAAAGTTCCAGCCAGCCTCTACCCGAATTAAATCAAAGCCAGAATCAGGTGTTAACACCAACTGCACCTAAAAATGATAGTATGTTATATTACTTTATACATTCCAATTTTGTTATACATATTTACTGAAAACCAGGACTGCCGAGTCTTGTTATGCATATTTTTGGTTAACCACATACCTGTTAAATATTATGGAAAATAATTATCAAAAAATTCCTATTGTTTAAATCATATTTTCATTATTTCATCTTCATTATAGCCATTTTTAAATGAAATTTATTTAAAAAATAATTAGAAATCAAAAATAAAGATTATATATTATGCTAATATAAATTTATGTATTTCTGCCATAAAGTTGGCTTTTTATATACACAATCGGGATGAGAGGAAAGCTTTCATCATGTTTTGCATTTTCCATGCAGTCGAATTTTGGAAAAGGTTCTGATATTTCAACTGTGTTCAGATATATCCATGTCAAAAACCAGAAGAATCATAAAAAGTGGGGAAGAATTGTACTTTGTGCCAATATACTAAGAAAGAGAAACACATATAAAGACATAAATATGTTTTAAAAGCATACAGCTGTTTCGAAACCTCTAAGGTTTCATCATCAGTGCTAAAAAATAAAAAGTAAAATTAAAACTGAGTAAAAAGGGGGGGGGGGAGACAGAGAGCCAGAAAAGCATACCTTTCTGCTGTACTGTCAACAACGAAATACATTTCGCTGTTTCTTTTGTTTGTTGTATTTATCAAAATTTGTTATTTTTACTAATGTTTATTCTGTTATGCAGCTCTACTTGATCAGAACATTTAAAATTATTTCAAACAACTCAAAAAAAATTTTGAGAACTAATGCTCTCTTTATTCTGATTGTGAAAACTTTACTTGCTGAATTAAGATTTTTTGCATAAGTTAAGCATTTTTAATGTCACAATAAAAAAGAAGAAAAAATGTAGCAGTGTCATAGTATTATTTTTTATGCTGCTATATTGACAATTATCAGCTTTATTTTCCTATCACCATTCACCATTTATAGTAACTTTTTAAAAATACTTAACCCTTTGAGTGTCAACATGATTTTTAGAGAATTAGCTACAAGTGCCACCACGCTGCTAGAGGAAAGTAGAAATTTAAAACTACATCTATATTTCTTAGTTAAATTCAGAACATTTTATTTACAAAAAGTATTTCAAAAACAAAAAATAAATGTTAAAATTCCAATAAATATTATAATTTGAACATAAGTGACAATAAACAAGAATCGACAAGTATGGAATAGAGACTGTATTTTGTATTACTTATACATAAACGTGCGGAATAAAAAAAACAATAAACAAGAATCGACAAGTATGAAGTAGAGATCGTATTAGTTCATACGTGAGCCAGGAGCGCGATTGCGTTCCTGGCATTTTTGGCCAGTGTATTGAGGAACACGATCGCACTTCTTGGCAATCTAAGGGTTAATGTGCATTAAGAGAGAGTAGGGCACATCTGATCACTTTTCAGAATTATAATTTTATATACTAAATTTTAATGAAATTGAAAGTATAAACATATTTGTATAGTGTTCTACCTCTGTAAATGCATGTAAAAAAATGGTAAATATTTATTTGTAGAGAAAGTGGTGTATTAAATTGGTGTAAATCAGTTCAAACTGATCAAATGTGCTGCATCATAGATTATCTATAATCTGGTATTGTGCACTTTTGATAATCTGTTAGAAATAAATTAAAATTAATTTTAAACATGTTACAAATTATCTTTCTCAAATGTGATTTTATCAGCTTGTTTTACAGAGAGAAAAACAACCAAAATATAATAGTTGAAACATCAAGATAAAATTCAATCAGTACTATTGATATGTGCAAAACCTATCAGATGTTTGTTAAAAACATTTATAATTATCAAAATTTTATGTTATTCCCTATTTATAATTATCAGAATTTTAACTTATTCACTATTTATACAATATCCCTTACAGACAGCAGAAAATAAAAGGAATTTGCAAATCAAGAGCAAAAACAAACCAACCTTTTTCAGTTGAAAAAAGATAAAGAAAACAGTGTCACAGGTGTTGTTCAGTTAGTAAAATGGTGAGTAACACATGTTGCCACTAGAATTTTAGATGTTTTCAAAATTTAAGTTGATCAAATGTGACTCACTTTCCCCTATTCCAGAAGTATGTGAAGTAATTGAAATTTTTTTTACCATGTTTATTAGATTGGTGGTACTTCAATCATTTTTCTATATTATTTTTATGATTTTTAAATTTGTTTAACCTTATAATTGCTAGATCTGTATTCTCCAAACTAATATTCATTGGGATACCGTCTTCCAAAATGAAAAACTACAAAATGTTGCTTTGGTGAAAGACAAAAAATAAGGCTACATCTGTTATTTTATGTGTGTAGCCTTTTTTATACCTAGTTTAACCTAGTTTATACTTTTTTCTTTCTTTTAAGGATTAAAAAAATGTACATCATTACTTTATTAAGTTTTTTTTTTTTTTTGTTTGTTTTTTTTCTCTCTTTTAGAACTTATGAAATACAGACCTGCCAACCTTTGAAAATGAGAAATCGTAGCACACAAAATTAAAATTAATCTGAAGGTTGGTTGGTTGGTTTTTCGTTTTTCACAGCCATCTTTTGACATTTGTAAAAGGAAGAAGGTTTCATTTTTTCAACTCAATATAGTAAATTTTTTTTGTCTGAAAATTTTTAGAGTTTCTTCTCGTTTTGCAGCATTTTTTTTTTTTTTTTTTTTACATTTGTAAAAGGAGCTTGGTTCCAATTTTTTAGCCCAGTGGAGTTATTTGACGAAAATTTTGACGAAATTCGCAATTTTTTTCCCCGCGATCATTTCAGGCTATTCACATTTTTTTCCCCACAATCACAATTCACATTTTTCTATAACGATTCTTTGTTGAAATCCGCACTTTTTACCATGAACTTTGACGAAATTCGCATTTTTTTACTGCGATCCTTTGACAAATTTTGCATTTTTACCACGATCCTTTGACGAAATTACTGTTTTCTTTCTGCGATCTTTCGATGAATTTTGAATTTCTACTGATCTTTTGATGAAATTCCGTTTTCTTTCTGCGATATTTTGACAAAATTCACGTTTTCACCACGATCCTTTGACTAAATTAATTTTCTTCTGCGACCAATTGACAAAATTGGCTTTTTTACACTGTCATTTGTGGAAATTCATGATAGTTTATCGCAACCGATCTGCAAAATTTTCGATATCTTTTCGCGACCAATTAACAAAACTCACTACTCGTTTACACGACCTTTTGACAAAATTTGCAATATTTTTCCCTCGATAGTTTATCGAAATTTGCAATTTTTTGCGCAATCTCGCGCAAAATAGATGCAATTCAGCGACCTATTGAATATAATCTCTATTTGTTTCTGAGATCTTTAACGAAATACCCGATATTTTTACACGATCTTTTGAAGAAATCCTCAATCTTTTCCGCGATCGATTCACGGATTAATTTGGGAAAATCCCATAAAAGAAAAGAAATTCGCGGGCTTCCAATAAATTTCAAAATATACTCGCAGAAGAATCATAGGTCCCTTTTCCGCATGCAAATCGTGCTATTTTGCACACTATTTCAAACCTTGCCCCTCAAAGAACCACCTCCCCCCCTCCAGAAATTCTTAAAATGGCACCCCTGTTTCTAAGGAAAGGAATTCCTGTATAAATATTTACAGAAACACGATTCACTCGTGGTTAATATGCATAAGGAGGGTTTTATGTTAAGAAGTTTCTTTTGGAGCCTAGATTTTTTATCCCCGTGAGCGTTTTTTAAATAATGTCTGAATTTTCGTCTAAAGACCAATTTTTAAAACTTTAAGAGCGATTTTCGTAGCATCGTAGTTTATAGGTCCAAATCGTAGCAACTACGATTTTTTTGTAGCAGTTGGCAGGTCTGGAAATATGTAGTACAGGAATTAAATGTTGTGAGGCATAATCAAGAAAAAATATTGGATATACTTGGCCTTTTATTTGAAAGAAATTACAATGGTACGTTACATTTTGATCAATTGAAGATATACAGGGGTCGGAGAAAAATATGGAAACACCTAAAAAAATATATGCCCTAAAAATCCCTTTTATTGTTTTGGTGCTGACAGGCTGTATGAGCTCGGCGTTTAGTTCAGTAGACACTTTTGCAGCTGTTGTCTTCTTATTTTTTGTCACATTTAGCAACACACACTTTTGTCTGCATTGTGACTTGACGGATGTTTTTCCTTTTTGCCTGTATGCAGTATAGCGCCTAGAATATATAGTGTGGAAATCGGCTATCCCTGTAATACTTAAAAGAAGTGCTAAAATATTGTATCCCTTAAATGTGCAACGATGCTGCTGAAATATGAAGACCGCAGCGACATCTGCAGGATATTTTCTACAACATCAAGATATTGCTAGTCTATACAATGTAATACGAAAATCCTGCAGATGTCGCTGAGATCGACACTTTGGATTTTAGCAGTATCGTCATACATTTAAGGGATACAAATTTTTAGTACTGTTTGGATAGCATATTTCCACACTATGTATTCTAGACACTGTAATATGCAGTATAAATCTTCGATATGGTGTCTTTTGAAACATGAAAAACCTCCGTTACCTTGATAACGGCAGCACCCACCATACGAACACCAACAATATGTCCAAGTTTGAATTCACTTAGCTCAGGCGCAAAGCATTCACAACTGCACAGAGCACTGTTCTAACAATGACTGACACTTGCAACATATTGGGAGCGTTGTACAGGTGGCGTTAGTGAGGAAAATACAAAAGCACCACCTACAGGATTGGCTCAAATCAACATTTACATTCAAGCATGCATTTCACGAGGTGTTTCCATATTTTTGTCCAACCTCTGTATATATAGATGTTTTTAAAGATAAAATATTTTTTACAGTTGTTGCCACATTGCGTGTTGTTAAATGAATTTCACTAGGCAATTCTTTGTTAACCTCAATTGGCCAATTTAGTTTAACTCCTTATTCAGAAATTCTAATTGGCAAATCGACCTGTGAGCTAATTTCTCAGCTTAGTGAGCCTATAATTGAGAATCTATTAATTATTATTTTATGAAGTTATAATAATTTATTTAATAGTCTTAAAATAGAGAAAAGAATGCTTTAATAGTTAAGTGCATGCTGCCGCATCAACCGGCAAGTTGACAACAAACTGAACTGGCTAACAACTGTTGCCACAAGAGAAAAAACAAACTTACATAAATATTTTCTTTTAACATAGAATGAATCATTAGTGAATAAATCTTAACATTAATCACATTGTATGGTTTTGATTCTTGCTTAGTGACACCTTTATCTGTTCCTTTTCAATAATGAAGCTAAAACAAGTCTTCAAAGTGCATACTTGTCATGTTTAATTTTTAGATAATTAAAATAATGGGGTTATCTATGTTACTAAAAGAAAGATGTTTGTTAGCAATGTCTAATAAATTCTACCACATGCAGAAATTTGGAAATCTGAGGATAGAGAAAATCTACTCCAGCTGCACCAGAAGCTCTTATTTTTTGTTAAAAACTTACTGGACATTTCAAGATGGTAAGTTTCCTTTCGCCAGTTGTTCCTGTCTATCCTGTCTATCTCTGAATTTTCTGTGATTCACAAAGACAAAAACAAAGTGTTCAGTGTTTTTTCTACGTTTTTGCGATTACCAGGTCCCGCATGGAGTTGCAAGAATAAAAAAAGACATAAAATTTCTTCCCTTTTGTTCTCAGTATCTATTTAAAAATAATATTGATTCTTCCTTAAATTTTTTAATATTTTCTATTATAAAATATATATTTTGATTTCTGGAGTTCTTTTCAATTTTCTGTTTCTTTTAAATTCTAATACTGTCATTTACCTGCAGGAGTATAGAAAAACAAAAAGAATACCCAGTTTTCCAGTAAAGACTCCTGTTCCATCAAGTGAAGACATTCATGAGCTAATTTTAAACCTATGGGAAGTGTATGTTCTTTGCCAATATCTCGTTTGCATTTCGACATTTTTTAATTTTTCTTTTTCATTTGATAGCTGAGGTTAATCCTATACAATTGCCCCCTTCTTTAAATTTTTCAATTTTGATTGCAGTTTTTTTTTTTTTTTTAATGTTATGACAGTTTCGTTTTCAGAACCAGTTCTGAAAGTGATAGTAACTTTATATATATCAAAAAAAAAAAAAAATCTGCTATCAAAATTTAAAAAAATTTAAAAGAGAAGATGTAGAGATCGATCTCAGCTATCCAATGCAAAATGTCGAAATGCTAATATATTGGGAAGGAACCTTCTGATTAGCTAATGAGTGTCTGACAGGTTAGGAGCCTATGGTGAATTGAATTTCATATTTAACCCATAGTTCAGCCTTTTATGTGTGATTGAGGTTGATGGAGAATTGCCTGGTTAATTTTCTTAGTAATTTCTTATCTATATTATAAAGGACAAACATATCTGTGCGTAACGCATACGTCATTCTGCGAATGGCAACACTTTGAAATTTGAAATGAAATTTCGGTTTTGCAATTTTCGCTACTGCAAATTTTTAAACTTTTAAACATCGCACAGTTTTAATTTTTACACCGTCGAATAGGGAAAAAAATGTTCTTTTAAATGAAATTTGTTTGAAAGCTCTATCTCAATTTATTTTTGAGATATTAATTTTTTTTATAGTTTTTAGTACCAATTTTATAACTGTGGCAACTGAAGTACTCCATTTCTCGAGCCATTTCTATTAAAAGTAAAGGGAAAATAGTCATGGCTTATTTATTTTTATTGATTATATCCTTATTGATGCCATTTTCACATTACAAATAAAAGTAACTTATTTCTAATTTTAGAACAGAAAATTACGTCAGCCATTAAAAAAAAAAAAAAAAAGCACGCATTCTTCTTCATAAATCAAAAGATTGAAGAAGATATTTTAATATTTTTACATTACGCTGATACTGAGTTTGAGCCGCTCGGCAAAATAATTCAGTGAGTAAAAATGATGTCATATTTAAAAGAAAACGATCATTTTCTTTGATAAAACTAAATATTTGACGAATACTAAATGGCCAATACTATGGCAACTAAAGGCAAATTTCTCAATGGTAAATTTTCGCGGTTACTGAGATTAGAACTTAAATTTAATGCGAATGTTCACATGAAAAGTTGTATCGGACAAACGTGACTTTAAGTTTGAAAATACATTCATTAATAATGTATTGCGCGTTAAAATACTTTTAAATTGTGAATTTGAGTGATACGTATGTAAATTTTGAGAATCTGAAAATAATGTACAGTTTAGATTTTATGGAGGGAAAATTTATGATGAGACAAAGCGAAATCCTTTTTACTGATTTTTCATCCCGTAAAAACAAACGTAAGAGCCTCAATCGATAACTTCAACATAATTACTCATCTTGATTACGCATTCCAATACAGTTTAATTTTTCAATCATTTAAACAGTTGAAGTTTTTGGAAACAATATTTTGGTAATTTTAGGTTAAAAACATTATTTGTTTTAAGAATTAGATAACCAATGCAAGACAAATTTTTTATTGTAATTATTTTTGTAGGTTTATTATAAATTCCATCTAACAGTTCCATTCTAAACATTTTAATTCGTCGAATTTCGACGGGTTCCAACTCGTGTTTATAATTGATTAAAATGTTGCATTTTTTGCAGCTTCATCACAGCAGGCAGCACAGGAGCCACCAAAACTGGTACAAAAATTTCCAGTAGAAACTATAGAAGATATTTATGCATTGGAAGCAGCTGTTGCTGATTGTACTTGTGAAAATGAATTGGTATGATTTTTTTTTTTATTATTCATTTATCTAATCCTTAGACTAATATCAGCTATTACAGGATTTCTAGGGATATGGGCAAAGAGGTTAGACAACCCATAAGAAATGTAAATTAAGAAAATTTATAATTGCTGTGAAAAAAAATTATTATATACATTAAAATAATTTCCCATCAACCCTAAGTTTATTACATTTGTTGTGTAAAATAATTACTAAAAATTATATTTGTTGCTGGTATTTCTAAGAAATTATTAAATAGTAAATAAATACTAGAAAAATAATAGTTTGATAATGTTGAATGTTCATTTCACTTTTGATTTGTGTTCGTGGAAGAACATTTATATCCTTAGTTTTATGGGCATGTTTTTATTGGGCCTTTTAAATGCTATTAATTTCACTTAGAAGGGGGGAGAGTTTGTACAATTCTAATATGCATCTACTCTTCACATGTGTCCTATGTCAGAACAAAGTGCTCTTTGGGACTTTTTAGCCAAATAAAATCCATTATGATTTGTTAACCCTTGAGGAGCAAGCAAAAATGTCTCTAAATATCTAGTTCTCACCGGAATAATCGAAACATTTTATTTTTAAATAAGGAAAAGCAATTTTTCAACGTTTTTCCTCCAAAGTTAAAAATATAAAATTTAGTTAAAATTTTCTGGTGAGAATCTTCTTTAAATTAGGTGGGTTATATTTTATCCCGCCTCCCCTCAAGGGGTTAAACGGCGAAGGAAATGTTTGAAATTGTGAATAAATTTTTTTATTTAATAGAAACAGGGAATTAAACGAAGTTTGTAAATGGAATTTCCTATGATCAGGCATGAAAGAGTTCCTCCTAAAGAAGGAATTCCACCTTTTTAAAAGCAACTTGGGACATTCTCAGGATTGGTGTAAAATTGCAAAGAAAGAAGTATATGAAGGGGGAGGGGAATTTAGAAAACTTAATAATTAGACATTTTGTCTACTCAAATCCTAGTTCTTTAACTATGGAAAGGAAGTTTCCATAAGGTTCTTTTTGGAATAGAATATTTTATTCTATTTAAAAAATACTTTTGGTTACTTTCAGTGATGCATTTTTGCAAATGTATTTCTGGAGTAAAGATCAATTTGGCATGCATACTAGTATATATAGTATATATTTTTTTGAGTAAAGTTTTAAACAATCAAATCATTCAAAATAACTTTTATTTTGAAAAAATAATCTCTGTACTTCACATAAGTTCATTAGATACATTCGGATGGATTTATACTTTTAGCAAACTGTTTTTTTTTTTTCATTTAATGAATTTATACATTTATTGTTATTATTTATATATTTTTCTTTTAATACTTTCTAAGTTACAAAAAGAAAATAACAATCATATGTACTGTTATAATTCATTTTATTGTATGAATAACTGTTAATATATGTCTAAATTAGGGATGCACAACCTGTGGCCCGTGGGCCAAAAGTGGCCCGCGATGGGTTAACGTGTGGCCCACGAATTCGTCAATTTCTAACTGAAAAAAAAATTGCAATTTTTGTCCATTGGTCGCAAGAAAAAATCATGAATTTCGTCAATTCCAGTGGGAGAAATTGCAAATTCAGTCATTTAAGAATTGCGAATTTCGTTGATCGGGACTGGAAAAATAGCGAATTTTGTCAATGAGGCTCGGAAAAATCGCGAATTTGGTTGATCGGACACAGAAAAATTCCGAATTTTGTCGATCAGGTGCCGACAAATTGCAGATTTCATCATCAAGCATGGAAAAATTGCAAAATTTCTCGATGAGGTGCAAAAAAAATTGGAAATGTCTCCGATCGGGCATGGAAAAACCCTGTGAATTTCGTTGGCCGGGCACGAAAAAATCGCGAATTTTCTCGCTGATGTGTGAAAAAATTGAAAATTTCGTTGGTCGGCTGCGGATAATTGCGAATTTCCTCAGTTTTCCGTGGGAAAAAATTTGCAAATTTCGTCAAACTCAGTTAAGAATCGCAAATTTCGTTGATCAGGCACGGAAAAATCACAAATTTCGTTGATTGGGTAAGTCAAAATCGCAAATTTCGTCGATCAGGCACAAAAAAATCTCGAGTGTTGTTGATCGGGCTCCGAAAAATCACGATTTTTGTCAGTCGGGACAAAAAAATTGCGAATGTTGTCTATCACGCACGGAAAAAAATCGCAAATTTTGTTGATCAGGAACGACAAAATTGCGAATTTTCTCGTAGTGCTTAAAAATTAAGAATTCGTTGATAGGCTGCGGAAAAATGGCGAGTTTCATCAGTTTATTGTGAGAAAAAATCGCGACTTTCATCAATTTGCAGCGGGAAAAATGGCAAATTTCGTCAGAGTTAAGAATCGCGAATTTCTTTGATCGGACGCGGAAAAATCAGACAAAAAAATTACGAGTTTTATCACGAGCTCAAAAAAATCGCGAATTTCGTCGATGAGGTACGGAAAGATGATCGGAAAAATCATGAATTTTGTCGATCAGGCGCAGAAAAATCGAGAATTTTTTCGACCGGCTTCTGAAAAATTGCTAATTTTGTTGATCAGACATAGAAAATTCGGAGGTGGAAAAATCGCGAATTTCATTGATCAGGCACGAAAAAAATCACAAATTTTTGTTGATTGGCTCCTCCTCCCCCCTTTGTTCATAAAATTCACATTTTTTTCGGCACTAGCCACTTTTATGCCTATGTTTGTGTTTTAGCACTTTTAATAGAACAAAATTTAGTCCCCCAAATAAAGTCAAAGAATATTATCACTTCTCCTAAATAATTATTGCTGTATCTCTATGTTATATATACAAACGTAAACTGTTGATCTACCCTTGCCAACTGAATTGGATATGTTGACTGGGTAGGGGCACCTGAGGGGCTAAACTCCCAAATCATATTTTTTATCTGATTATAGGCCACAGATGACCTCCCCGAAATAGAAATCTCTCCGTGTTACTGATGTGGTCCTTGACAACCCTGAAATTTTTGTAAGTGGCCCTTCTCTTAAAAAGGTTGTGCACCCCTAGTCTAAATTATACGAATTTGGCCTTCTTGTATAGATGGAAAAAAATTTTCACGTTTTTTCCTATTTCACACTTTTATGTCTGTATGATGAACAATAAAACTGATATTCTTAAATTTAAGTAAACTAACAAATTTTTATATTTTTATTAATATAGCTTACAAAATGGAAGTCTTTGGGTGGTAGTAACTTAGGGGACCACACCAGGCGAGTTCTTCGCCATCTTTGCACTGATAGTCTGGCAGAAAAATTCACCTGGTTGGGAAGCAGAGACAAGAAGTGCTTCTCGACTTAAAAAATTTCTTGACTCATTGTTGGTAAGTGATTTATTTGTACAGTAACATAAAAATCTGTTTTACGGTGAAAATATGTGTTTAGACAGGGTGTATTTACCTGGATAACCCGAAAAATTCAGATAAAATTTTTGATTATAAAATAAAGTTTTGAGATTGCAGTGCCTAATTTTACTCTTCATAAATACTGTAAAGAGAGTTCCAATCTCTCATGCACTTTCTTTTGTCTACACCATTTCAGTCCTTCTTTCTGACCACAAAATTCTAATCAATTCCAGCTTCACTGAAACTTAAAAGTTTTGATTAGGTGATTCAGTTTCTTAGCTTTGTTTGGGAATTGAACATTTGTGAAAACAAATTGGTATGGAATTTTTTTTTTTTATTAATTTATCTAATCCTTAGAATAATATAAGCTATTACAGGATTTCCAGGGACATGGGAATTTGGAGAAAGCATGAGGAATGTAAATTAACAAAGAAAAGTTTATAATTGCTGAAATAAAAAGGAAATCCTTAAAGTGGGATAGTTACGAAGCAGATATACACTGATGTACAAAATTAAGAGAATTTGCATCTTTTGTCAAATTTCATAAAAAGTATTAAACGAAATGTAAAACTAATGCTTTGAAACAAAGATGGTAAGTCTTGAATGTGGAATATATAAGCGTACATGTGTGTATGGGAGGAGTGGGTAGAGGAACAAGCTTTATAAAGGAGCGTCATAATTTTGGCATTTTGTTCGCTCATACGCCGCGCTGAATATCTTTGAGGTTTTTTTTTAAAGTGAAATTTAACAGAAAACAGTAAAAACTAGTAACTATCAACGTCTGGATGATGGAATGAGGTGGCAAATTGCAGTGAGATTGGAAACAGGTCAGTGTCAAGTGCAGATTCCTCGAAATTACAATGTAATGCCCAGTGTCAAGTTCAACTTATAGAAACCCTAGAATACTAGGCATAGTATAATGTTAACATTACAATATCGTAGTCATAATAATTACGAGCTTCTAGGGTTAAGGACATTGGATCTATAGAAAGAAAGCCTAGGCAAGATCGTCAAATAGCCACGAGCCAATGAAGATCATTATTTGTCCATTGCGGTGAGGGAAGAACAGGTGTGCAACAGTTTTGCAGCTCTGTCATGACCTTTATGTGGCCACAGGAAATCTAGTTTTAAGGATTACTGTTTGCAGAAGGCTGCATGGCAGGATTCTTTGTCTCCTGCTCGCATCTGCATGCAAGAGAATCCATTAACATGGTGCAGATTTTGACTTTGGACCAGAGATCAATTGAAGACCTATTCACTTATGAGTCTCTGTTCAGCCTAAACATTAATTCTCGACAGACTGTTATCTGAAGAAAACCAGGGATCTGCCACCTACCTTCTAACTTCTTAGAAAGAGACTACTATGACAGCAGAGGTTTGATGGTTTACGCAGGCATCATATTTCACGGGCCCACATCTCTCCCTGTGTTTGGCAAAGGCTGTATGACTGGTGTGACGTGTAGGGATGATATCTTATTACCTTGTGTTCACATTTTCAGAGATTCAGTGGCTCTGTTTTCATTTTAATGGACTACTGCACGCACCCAGAAAGAACTCATCTGGTCAATGAATTTCTGGAAAGTGAGAATATTTGCTTGATGGATTAGCTAGTTGGATTTCTAGGCTTAAACAGTATAGAGCATATCTGAGATATTCTGGAGAGGACAATGGGAGTTTGCTTTCCACTACCCATGGTCTAAAAACAGCATTGCTGGAGGAGTGAGACATAACTTCCACAGGGACTCAGAAACTGCTTGATTTCCAGTCTGAATCCACATTGGGAGAGTTGTATAGCTGTAAGAGTGGACCATAGCCCCTATTAACACATTTTTTGGTTCATTATTTTATAAGCTAAATTTTATACAGTCTAACACTGATGAGTCTTACACACGATGATGCATGCTCATTAGACCTGTTGAATGGCTATTTTATTTACATTAAATCGACCTATGTTCATATCAAATTTCATTAAAATCTGTCCAGTAGTTCTGAAGGTAATCGACTAAATCTGAAAACTCTCTTAATTTTGTATAAATTAAAAGTTCTTTTTTGTTTTCATATATGTCAAAGCAATCTATTTAATTATGATGCATGTGGGTAAGAATTTAATCCTGACTGTATAAAAATTGATGGAACCCGATGCTAATAGTGTGTACCTGCAAAACATTGAGAAATATAGAATGTCAAGCAAATCATTAATCATGAAGTTAATATCTTGGAATTAAACAAATTTTTTGCAAAATTTACAAATTTCTAAAAAAAAAAAAAAAAAAATTAAAATAAATTGTAAAAGTTCCAATCTCAAATTCACAGCTTGTAAAAATTTTTTGCATGTTACATCGTAAAATCTCGATACCTGGAAATTTTTCTTTATTGGTATGCAAAAGTGAGAGAAATTAGCTCAGTTGGAATAGACATCATGAAAATCTTGTTATAGTTATTTTATTGTATGAGGAACTGTAATTATGAGTGGTAATCTTTGTTGGTCTATTTTTCTAGGGTTACTCGTTACTCCACTTGGGTATTGAGTTTTGTAGGAAATTAAAATTTATAAATGTCTTCAAGTAATGAAACTTATTTTTGTTTCATTTTGTATTTTGATTTTCAGTAACAAAATTCATGCTGCAGCAATTGGAGTATGACAAAAAATATTGTTTACCTATGCTTTGGCATGGTTCTTTTTATCTATTTTGAATATTATTCTAAATTCTTTATGCATAGTAGTGTTACGTTCCGAATATTTTAAGTCTTACATTTTATACGAGTTAATATACATATTTTATCTATATAAGAATATATACTATATCATGCCTGTGAAAATCATAATATCTGACTGATAATTATGACTTATTCTTTGATTCTGTGTAATAGTAGAAATAAGTGACACTAGTTAATATTATAAAAATAACAAAATGTGTTTTCAAACAATTTTATGAAACCTGAAAAAATAAAAAAGCTTTAGTCTAATGTCGGATCATTTATTCAAGTGTCAGAAGGCATTTAAAAATTTAAAAGAGTTTGTAAGTGTGAGTTAACATTGCAGTTGAAACTTTTTATGATATTAATAAATTAGCAAATACTTATTGTAATTTGATAAAATATTAGTTTGTTGGCTGTAGTGATTTTCAGAAATCTGTCTAGAGCAGCTGGAGATGGGAGCAGAGTTATTCTATATATTAAAAAAAAAAAAATGTGTATGTATTTGAAGAAAGGGCTGCAGTATAATTTATTTATAAAAAAACTTAATTATTTGGTTGAGCTTTTGTTATATACTAGGGGGCTCGGCCCTGTACAAGATACGCTCGCCAACCCCCGTTCAGACACCGCAGTTTCTAAAAGCACGCTAATTTCATCGGCTTTAAAAAGATTTTGAAAGAATTGAATTATAATTTTAAAAAGTGGCGATCTCCCTATAATTGGTTTTCTATTCATTTCTCTTTGATTGGGGAATTTTAAGGAAAAATCAGCTGCTGTTAAAAGTTACAATGGCTATTTTCCTCTTTGATTACATTAAATCATTAAACATTTCAAAATAAGCTCATATAAAATGAATTAAGTAAACAGAGTCTTTGTTTCTCGGTATTTTTTAACAAAGCGAAAAGAAAGTTCTTTTAAATAAGACATTTTAAGCGAGTTCTCATGTCAAGCACACAAGCCGTATGTTTGTTGGTAAATAAATAAATAAAATACATTTTAAATGTATTGTTTTTAATCTCACGTTATGTGCACCAAACTTTTCTTTCTCTTTTTTATCTTCACGTGAAAATAATTTTATTAGAAATGAAATATTATTTGTGCTTTCCCAACAAAAATAGTTGAAAAGATCATCTCGAAATATCAAATAAATGGTCTTGCGCAGTTTTTAAATTTAAACTGTTTTGCAATATTATTTTTTGTTCATTTTATGTAATAAGTGTAATGTGACGTAAATGTGATGTAATTTCTCCTATTTAAGACTTCTAACGCATGTTAATGAATTTATTATTTTACAATATCCTTTCTCTGTTAAAATTCACGTGTAATTATAGATGAAGTAATTTTCAAGTTCCTGCTTTTTTATACATAATTATTTAATTCTAATTTGAAAGTTTTTTTCTGTTTATAATAGTGACGTGTAAATAAATTTTTAATTTGAAGCAAACATCATTATTTGCGCTATTTATAAAGTTGGCAACAGGTTAAATTAGTACAATTTTCTAAAATAAGTAAAAAATATCTCTCAAAATGCCGAAAATTTGAATTTAAAATAGAAATAAAAGCTCAAAAGATGAGTAAAATTTAAAAACTAAATGCAATCTGCACACCGGGAAATTATAACGTATAAAATGATCTAAAAATGATTAAGTTCCGATGTATAGTTTTTGCTCCTTTTTTAATGGAAAGACTTTGTCCAAATTTAGCCTTAAATATCTCTTAAATAATTCTTCGATTTGAAAACTGTATGCATCAGTGTGTTTATCAAACATTTCTCTATAATAACGCCGATTTTCATATTTTTGTATGCAATATTTTTCTTATTATTAACGGAGAAAGACCTCCGGTCACAAAATACTCAAAACCGGCGGCGGCGGTGACAGCGGTAGTTACTTTTTTTTAGAATAGAGAGAAAGTTTTAAATTTTTATTGGACCTTATGGACCATTCAAAAAATTTGTAAGTGACAAAAAGCATGTCATAATATGCATTTTACGATGGAAAAAATCATATTTCTTAGCAAATGTAAGTGAGTATAAAATCATTGAAAGCTATTTTGGCAATCTTTGATGTTTTTATTTCCACAACTCATCAGTTATTTTATTTGTTTTAGTTAAAAAGGCAACTGGTTCTATTTGTATATGTTCACAAGCTATGTTTGTCTGGTTTGATGAAATTTCTGTGCAAAACCCTAGAATTTAGATAAAAATCACCAAGATAGGAACATAATATAAAAATAGCATAAATATTAAATACCTTTTCCATACATTTGTATATAATGTGTAAAAATTTTATGTCCACTTTAGTGTTTGTATCGCATATACAGTTAACATTCACAAAATTTATATTTTTATTATAGATGCTGTTGTTCAAACAAACGGAGCAACAAGAGCTCAAGTCGAAGAGATTGTAAAAAATTTGTTTCGACATGCCAAAGAAAGAAAAGAATATAAAAAGAAGAGTGCTGTTGCAGCTGAAAATTAGCTGCAATCATTTATATATATATATTTGTACAATAAAAACATTTTTCAGTGTAAAGCTGTTTTTATTTGACTTTTACATTTTAATATGGCTATAAATGAAAACCTTCATATATGTAAAAAAGTTATCTCCATATAACAAAACTGTTTGTTATTTCACAATACAATTATTTCCTCTTTTCAGCTACGAAAATTTCAGTTTTCATATTTATTGAATAGATACAAAGAGCATACTTAGTGACTATTTCTTCTTGTTAATGTAGCAGGTTTGTTCCAATACGTGCGAGACACATGGTCTTGTATTTTTGCCAAAACTGATTATCACGAACCTGACCCGTAATACATCAGTTGTGCCAAATGTAAATATTATGGGCATACCCCCTGATACAATGATCGAGCCAAATGTAAATTCTTCTTGCCACTAAAATTTTATAGTAAATTTTGTCTTATTTAATTGTGGAAATCTCATGATTAGATAAGCTGAAAATTTCTATTAAATTTTAGTGATAGCATAAAAGTTGGTAGCTATTGATTTGCCGAACCGTGGAATGGCTCGAAGGCTCTTATTTATATTTGGACCCAGGCTGTTGAAACATAAATCGCAGGTTAATGGTTTAATATATAAATGGCAAAAATCCAATTGCATGAAAATTCACAGAAGTTTTAATATGATGAAATACTTACAAATTATATATTCAAATTCAAAATTTAAAACAGGTCTATATAAATGAAAGATTACCACAATTTTAACTTGCCTCTTTCAAACAACTGTTTCCTACCAGGTTTTTCTGTTAATAAAGACTTCATTTGTAAAATGTCTAGTTAATTATCCTAGCCATGGCTGGATGTTAAGGCACATTTACATTACTGTATCATGAAATTACAGGTATAAGTAATGATATTTTTCATTTAACTTTTCAAAATGTTGATACTTACTATATTACACATAACAATGTTCCATTAAAGAAATTTAATGACTAGTCAATGTTCTTACTTGTACCATGGAAAACAAAACCATTTTCTGATAAAAAAAATATACAGCCTTTTTTTTCTTGTTATTTTTAGGATAATTTGGTTATTAGATCTTGCAAAATAATATACTAATATATCATTGCTAATTTCTACTTCAATTTAGAAAGAAAAGTGATTTAAATATAATGTAACACTATACTCTAATTTTAGTATAAAATATTTAAATGAACTGAAAATTTCTTAAGAAATGCAAAAAAGTATGGTCAACTAATTTTTTTCCACCTCTGTAACAAAACAGATTAATGCAAATTTTGACATTATGCCAACTTTACAGTAAGTTGCACAGATTCACATTGTTTCTGTAAGTTTATATGCTTTATGTCTATAATGAAATGTATATCAGTAGAGCTGAATGAATGATTATTGATACTGTTTATATAGCAATCTAGTTTCATCCACATATGATTAATTGTAGATTTCTTTTTATTAGTTAAAACCAAACCACTATGGCATATAAAAATAAAATAATTAGCTGTACAATTTTAAATATGATAAATGAATTTTACTTTTATTGACCATAAATTGTTACTTTCTTGAAAAAAACCACAAAACATGTGAAGCAGTTTTATAAATAGTCCTAATATACTCACCTTTTTACAGTTTTAGCATATTGGATTTTTATATTGTTTTCATTCAAAGTAATTTATATTGCACAATCGGGAAGCATATTTAGATTTTTTAAAGTAAAATATCAGTTTAATAACATTTAAAGAAGATTAATAGTTGTGATAATTGTCACAAAGAAAATCTAAAACCTGCCTAACAGTTCATATGTTGTGATTAATTATGTTTAAGTAAAGTCTTGCGATTGTTCTGAAGACATAATAAAAGTTTCTAAATATATCCTACATATTCCAGAAAATATCCTATTTTTTATCCTTTATAAATCATAAAATGTCGAAATAGAATCTTGTGATTATCCTAAAGACATACCAGAAATTCCTAAAACTATCCTACTTATTCCTAAAAATATCCTATTTTTTCCTTTATGAATCGTAAAATGTCAAAAGGAAATCTCGTAGTTATCCTACAGACATACTAGAAGTTCCTAAAGCTATCCTATTTATTCTAGAAAATATCCTATTTTATCCTCTATAAGTCATAAAATGTCAAAATGAAGTGTTGTAGTTATCCTACAGACATACTAGAAGTTCCTAAAGCTATCCTAATTATTCCAGAAAATATCCTATTTTATCCTCTATAAGTCATAAAATGTCAAAATGAAGTGTTGTAGATATCCTAAAGACATACTAGAAGTTCCTAAAACTATCCTTTTTATTCCAGAAAATATCCTATTTCATCCTCTATAAGTCATAAATTGTCAAAGTGAAAGTGTTGTAGTTGTCAAAGACATACTAGAAGTTCCTAAAACTATCCTATTTATTCCAGAAAATATCCTATTTTTATCCTTCATATGTCAAAAAAGTTCAAAATGTATCCTAAAATTGTCTTATAATGTCCTGAAAAATCCTTAAAATGTCTTATTACGGACACCCAGAAGATGTCAACAAGTGGGACATTTTGACTGCCCGAAGGAGTCTTTAGGACGTCTATAAGAAATTTCAAGATGTCCTCTGGACGTCACAACATCCTACATGTGACATCTTCTGGCTTTCTTGAAGACGTCCTTGTGTTGTGTGGGGTGTTATAAAAGTGCAAAGATCAGAACTCGGATCATCTAGCTGAATATGATAAAATGCATTTTTTGCATCAACGAGAGAAAAGATTTTGGAACCTTTCAACTTTGACAACAATTGGTCTTGTGAAGGAATTTGGAAATGTTGTCTTTTGACATATTTGTTAAGGGGACGAGGATCAAGACAAACTCTTATTGATCCAGTTTTTAGGAACTATAACAATTGGATTTACCCAATCAGTAGGTTTAGTGACCCTTTCAATTATACCATCTTGTTCCATTCTTAAGAGTTCATTTTTGAGTTTACTTTCTAAAGCCAATGGTATTTTACGAGAAGCTGCAATAACAGGTGTTGCATTTTCATGCAAAATAATTTTGTGTTTACCAGGTTAACGACCTACACCTTCAAATGTATCATTATATTCATTCAAAATTTGTAATAATTTAGATGGAGGAGAATTTACATTATTAGATGGGTTAGAATGAGCACTAGTAGATGAAAGAGAATGTGAAGTGACACTTGTTGAGTCATTATTTACATTAGATTTGGAATTCAAACAAAAATTTGTATTTACACAATTAACACTACTTTTTCCACTTGTACAGAGAAATCCATTCACTGTATGAGATTTAAAGCTGTGCATGCAGCTGCACTTAACACTGGTTGTACATTCAGATTTACTATAATAAATTTTAAATCATAGGACATATTATTCACAACACACTTAAGAGTAGTTTCATCCACAACTGGTAAAGCATCACCAGTGTAAGTACACACTTTAAGGGTACTTGGATGAATTTCTGGACAATTATTGAATTTCTGAAACACAGATAAGGGAAGCACATTCACTTGGGCACCTGTATCGAGCTTGAACATGATGGGATGATTATCAATATGGATTAGCTGAACCCAATCACATTCCTTAAGTGTTGAAATAGCACCGATATACGCTATATCTGGACTGCAAACAATTGATGAAACTTGATGGTGTTGTTGCTTTGGTAATTGCCTTTTAGGTTGTCTGCAGACACTGGCAAAATGGTTTGACATATGACAATCATGATGTGTTTTCCCATAAGCTGGACAATTTCTGGGCACATGATGCAATCCACATCTCAAGCATGGACGTTTATGTTGAGCTGCCGGATACTTGTTGTTATAACTAGGCTTCGAATTACTGCTTTGATGTTTTGCTGAATTTCCTGGATTATATTTTTTGGTTTTTTGACAATTGATCACGTCAATGTGCGTAGATGTAGGCTGCGACATGGCGAGAGAATGTAGTTTCGACAGTTCAGCAGACTTTCATATTTCCATGGTTTTCTTTAAGGAAAGTTCCGGCTCTCTCAAAAGCCGTTCACGTAAAACATCATCACATAGGCCTTGTATGATGCGGTCTTTGACGTTACGCTCATAAGCTGCACCAAATTCACATTGATCAGCTTGCAGTTTAATTTCTGTTACGAAAGAGTCAAAATTTTGTCCTGGTTTCTGGATCATAAACACAAAAGTTGCTAGAGTGATGTTACGATAAGGCTTTTAATGTTCATCAAATTTATCTAAAACGTCTTTTACCTTTCTAGTTTGACCATTGGTAAGAGCCGGAAACTCGAATAGGTAATCTCTTAGGTAATCTTTGTAGGAAGCCTTGCCGATAACGCTAAGTAATAAGGCGATTCGCGTATCATCTTCTTCCTTGTGATATTTAACTGCAGTTTCAAAAAGTTCATATTTTTGTCACCAATCCATCCAGGCTTCTGCTGGATTATCACCAGGAACGAATTGTTCCATTTACAAAAAGTTGTGAGCCATGCTGTCTCGGACAACGTATTTAGTATTTAGCAAAAAAAAAAAAAAAAAATTACTAATTAGACGATAAATGTACTAAATACTACTGTAATGTTAATTTCTGACACCATAATATATTTGTTGCATAGATGTTTTTAGATGGTAATAGATGAAATTATTAGATTAAAAAAGATTAACTTTATTAACAAGAGAACAGCATGGTTGAGCGGGGGATGGCGAAGGAATGAATGACAACAACAAATCAGTTAGGGGAACGGTTACAGTTAAAGCTAATATCGATTACGATTAAATATGGTTATGGAAACAGTTAAATATAAATACATGGTACATGACAGAAACAACATTATCATAAAGCTCGAAGGACACTTTCCCAGTTTGATTCAAAGGTGTCTCCTTGACGGTGCCATGACCACGTTCAAAAGATGCACTTAGATCATTCAATGCATTTTCAAATTGTTGTTCATCCTCTATTGAATCAAACACTTCTCTTGGAATAGGAGTTGTTAACAGTCCAACTCTAGGATCACAGCCAAACATAGCCTCGTAAAGTGTTCTCTTTATAAGAATGAAGTGCTTTGTTTTTCATGAATTGGATAAATTTAAGCCCGTGACTCCATGAGGTAGATTGGTTGTCTTGCATCCAAGTTGTCAACATATTTTCGATGTCTTGGTTGGCCCTCTCAACGCTACCTTGACTCTGACTGTGGGAAAAACGTAGATTCGGGGGATGTAAAATCGGGGTTTCACTGTATTATCATTCCCTTTCCTAAACCAGGGAAAGATTCCAGTGACCGAAACAATTACAGGCCTATCGCACTCTCTAGTAGCCTCTGCAAACTTTGAGGAAATAACCAAAAGGTAATTTCCAAGATCTGAGAACATATATAAATAAGAGAGTTAAAATGCTAATGGAGCGTATATGCTGACTTAGATTGCCCAAGGTAAAAAGTAATTTTAAAGAAGAAAAATATTCAGTTAACTATGAATAAAAATGTTATGTATGTAAAGAATAACCAAACAGATTTAAAAACACCAAACTTAACTTTATTAACGAAAAGCAAAATTAAAAGCAATAGTAAAAACAAAATATAAATCTTGACCATATGTGATAACAGCTCAAAATAGCTTTGCACAAATTTTATCCAATCGAAGTAATATGCCATGAGATAGTTATAATACTTACACATTTAAATAACCCTCATACTATCACCATATAACATCAAGAAATTAGTTAAGGAGCTTCAAAAGGAAAAACTAGTTAATTCTCGAAAGTCTATTAACTTAAATATGTTAACTCTAAATGAAATCATATTGTAGTTGTATTTCATTTTATCAAATTGATTTAACTTTAAATTCATTTTAATTTTCAATAAAGATATAAAAAGGCTTCTATTAACTTTTTATAACATTTAAAAAATAAGTTATAGAAAAAAAAATGAATTTAATAAAAGGATTGAATTACTTTATTAACTCTGTAAATAAAACTGTAGTTGATTAAAATGATCTTAATTTTCCTCATAATAATTATTGCCCTAAAGTTCACACTAATATATTCGAACTCAGTCAACCCTCCATAACTTGTCCGGTAACTCACTATCGGCACTTAGTCGTGGATACCGTCGTATTAAAGTACACAAATAGGAGCCAAGACAAAACATGTCACTCAGGGTGCTTAATGCAGACTGTTGCAATGAGCCCAATGACAAACGAATTATAGACATAAAACAACCATAAACATCGGACCAGACCCTGAGTCTCAATAGATTATGATAATGTCATATAAATCTTTCATGAAGGAAAAACACTGTTGAAACATCAGTAAAAGAACTTATGGCAAACGAGGAGAAATTTAACCAACCAAGAAAATAACAAGACAGAAAAATTATAAGTTACTTTAAATAAATCCTTGATTCTATTTAAAAGAACTATTGAATAAAAAAGAAATCATACTTTAAATCAAAAATGTGTCTGGACTGCATGTAGTCATTTCAACAATCCTCGATAAAAAACTTGTAAACAGAAAATCAGTCTCTATTTTTCTCCGTAAAATATCAGCCATTTAATTACACAATGTCGTCGGTAAAATCCCAATTCATCTTTAATTAAGTACAATGGCAAATGACCACTTCGGCAATAACATTAAATAAAACAGCCTCATTAAGTTTTAAAAAACCACTTGTGATAATAAACAGATTAAAATAAAACAATAAGCAAAGACTTATAAAACCATGAAGCTGCTTCAAGCTAGCATACGCACGGCAGACTGTTGTATAAATACCACCTGTCAGGAAACATCCTCTTTGACTATGCAATCATTCATCCCACATACAAAATGTCACTAATGGCACTGGAAGGATTGGAGGGTGTGTCCATGACGTTCGTTCGACACTGAAGGAGAAAAATGCAAATGAAGACAAACTGCCTACGTCACTTCTGTCAGCTGTCGTAACTCCTTTCGATACAGTGACTAATGTAATGATGAATATTTATGAATGGCCGATAGAAATGTAAACATTTCGTGGTTTGCAAATAGATAAAACTAAAGTACTGATAGAGGAGTGAATATAGGGAAAAGCCAAGTTATATTTTAGACAACAGTGTATTAATAAAGGTAAATAAAAAAATAAGGAGCTATTATAAAACTTGGAATATTTGAATAGAAAAGTAAACTATTGAATTTAGCCAAAGTTTCTTTTAAAGTATTAATATGCATATAACTAGATATTTGGTTGATAACTATATTTAACATTGTTTAAATGATATTAGATATGAATGTATTTAACTCATTAAAAGAGCTGAAAGAGTAATCGCTGAATGACTGAAAGTAATGGTTGAATGAGTTAGACTATAGAGGGATAAGTAATAAGACCATGTTAAGGAAATGAATTTCCCAACAATAACCTCATTCTTTTACAAACCCATATACGGACTGCTTTTTTAAAACGCAACCATCTGGTCACTGTTTTTTTCGACATGATGAAAGCCTGTGACAAGACATGGAGGTATGGAATCCTTCGCGACCTTTTTAACTTGGACTTTCGTGGGAACCTCCCGATTTTTATTAAGAACTTCCTCGTCATTGGAATTTTTGAAGTTCGAATTGGGGGGATTCTCTCCAGTTTAATGTACAAGAAAAGGGTGTACCGCAGGGCAGTGTTCTGAGTGTCACCCTCTTTGCAATCAAGATAAATGATATACTGCAACAATTACCCCCTTGTGTGCAGGGTACACTATATGTTGACAATTTTAAAATTTTATGTAACGGACAAGATATGCGTTTTATTGAGAGACAATTACAAATTGCTATCAACTATATTATTCAATGGACAAATAAAAATGGTTTTATTATTTCCCAAGACAAAACTTCTTGTGTGCATTTCTGTAGACGTAGGGATCTGCATCCAGATCCTGAAATTTATATTGGAGCATCTCAAATTGCTGTTATTGATTGTGTCCGCTTTCTAGGCTTGTATTTTGATAAAAAACTCACTTTCTTGCCACATGTTTTGCAGTTACGTAAAAAGTGCGAGCAATCACTTAATTTAATTAAGGTGCTTTCAAACACTTCTTGGGGAGCAGACCGTGGTTCTCTCTTGAAAATTTATCGCTCTATAATCCGTTCCAAAATTGACTATGCCTGCCAAATCTATGGTTCCGCACATAATTCTATTCTTAAAAAACTTGACACTGTGCACCATAGCGCACTCCGTGTTTGCTCTGGTGCATTTCGTACCTCTGCAGTTTTAAGTCTTTATGTTGACTGCAATGAACAAGCATTACACCACATTCGTGAATAGCTTTTTCTTTAGAACTTTATTACCGTCTCCTTTCACATCCTGCCCATCCTCTTCATACATACATTTTAAACACAGACAAAGAATCAGCATCGACCATCTTGCATCCCATCTTTTGGTGTCAGAAATAGAAAAATTACTGATAATAGCCCACTGAGTAATATCAGGGTAAGTCCATGTCCATTGCATGTACTCCCTCCTTGGAATCCTCCTGATATTACATCGCTCCATCCCTTTAAAGGATATGATAAAAACAACTTTACCCCTGCAGTTTTTCAACAGTTATTTGCCGCACACCGAGCAAAATTTAATGGCTATAGTGACATTTATACAAATAGATCTAAGAGTGGTAATATTGTTGGTTGTGGTGTATTTTGTGACAACACTTCATTAAGCTATCGTCTTCATCCTTCTATCTCTGTCTTTACATCTGAACTGATTGCAATAGAGAGAGCCATGTTGCACATATCTCATCGTCATAGCTCATCCTTCATTATATATACAGACTCAAATAGTTCTACTGACGAAATTAAATCTTTTAACAAGCATCCTTTTGTCTCGTCCATCCTAGATTTTTATAACAAATTGACAAGACGTGGTTATAATATTTTATTCTGCTGGGTACCTGGAAATGGGTATTCCTGGCAATCAGAAAGCAGATGAGGCGGCAAAACGTGCTCTTAATCCGTTACACCATAATGTTCCTTTCTCAGACGTTAAACTACTTATAAATATTTTTATTCAGAATAAATGGCAAGAAAGTTGAGATTTAGAAAACAATAACAAACTGCACCATATCAAACCTATAATAATGACCTGGCCTCCGAGTTATCCAAGAAAAACAGATGTTCTACTTACTCGTCTGAGAATTGGACATTCAAGGATCACTCATAAGTATCTTTTACTTCGGGAGGATGCACCTATGTGTCCACATTGTCATTTTAATTACCTGACCGTTCATCATGTTTTAACTGACTGTCCGGGCCTCCGGTATTTGTATAGAACTTATTTTAAGTCATCATCACCACTATTGACAAACCTCATTGGGGAAATACCTCATGGGGCACTCTTTACCTTTTTAAAACAGACAGGATTTTATTTTGAAATATAATTTTTTGTATCTTTCTTTGGTTTAAAGATTAAGTTTTCTGTTTACACCTTTGTGATATCTGGAAGGGAACCCCTTCCAGACTGCACTTTTTGTTTACTTACTTTTACGTTTTTACTCTACTGTTTTTAATATGTAAAATTTAGTATTTTCTACACTTGTTTGACTACATCCGGATGGGATACCCCGTCCAGATGAGGCGCCTGATTAATGTCCCCATGATTTGTGCCCCCATACGTCATTTTGACGTCACAAGAAATGGGGATATAAATACAGTGCTGGATCATTTCACTTTACACGAAATCCTGATTAATGTCCCCATGATATACACCCCCATATCTGAAAGTGACACAAATCCAATGCTAGAGAAATTTCCTTTCGTTGAGAGCCTGATTAACGTCCCCATGATTTAAGTCCCCATACGTCATTATTTTGACGTCACAAAAAATGGGGGCACAAATCCAGTGCTCGAGCACTTCACTGTTGACGAAGTCCTGATTAACATCCCCATGATATATGCCCCCATATCAGAAGGGGACACAAATCCAGTAATGGAGAATTTTCCTTTCATTGAGAGCCTGATTAATGTCCCCATGATTTATGCCACCATACGTCATTTTGACGTCACAAAAAATGGGGGCACAAATCCAGTGCTGGAGTATTATACTTTCGACGAAATCCTGATTAACATATCCATGATATGTATCCCCATACGTCATTTTGATGACGTCAGAATAGATGGGGACTTAAATCAGGGGGCATAAATCCAGTGCTAGAGCATTTTATTTTCTAAAGAATTCCTGATTTACGACCCCATGATATATGTCCCCATACGTCATTTTTACGTCAGAACAAAGGGGATTCAGAGTTCGTTCAGGATTGGCCACTAGAGTTCTGCACGGGCAGGAATTTCCAGCCTGATCTCGGCCCAGTGTAAAAATTAAAATTTCGGCCCGGGACAGGCGCGACCTGTGACAAAATGAATAAAATCAAGTCCGATCCGGCCCATTCAATTTCTACAGAAAATCCAATTTTACAAAACACACAATTAACGATTCTTTTAACCCCTTAACAGTCGCATTAAATTACGGTTTAAAAATTGAAATTGCTTAATAGCACCACTTTTTTGAAAAAGAAATGTTCATGTTATTTAATGACAGGTAAAATGATACCATAATAAAGCCAGTTACACTATTTTACAAAACTGTTGGGAATCAATCAATATGAATAAAAAACACAGCCCATGAATATCACGGCAGCGGGGATTAAAGGGTTAAAGAAGACTGGATATATATTTTGGGTGAAATTTATCTGTACTAGAGGGCTCAGCCACTGCGAGCTGTGCTCGCCAACCCCCGTTCAGACTTTGAAGCTTTTAAAAACATGGTAATGTGCTCTATTTTACAAATATTAGCAGGTTACAGAAAATTGAATGATATTATTACGAATGACGATTATCTTCTGCAATCGGGTTGCCACGCTTTTCCGTTTGAATAGTGTATTTTTCTTTTACCATGGCCTCATCCATCGCTATCACAACATATGGCGGCTATTTTTGGGATTGATAATTAAGATCAATTACACATTTTAAAATCAGCTTGCACAAAAGGGTAAGGTTGAAAATTCTGATGTCTCTAGCACTTTTATAACGATGCTATAGAGTATAGACAATGTTCATCCTTTGATATCGAGATTAAAAAACACCATCTTCTTAGGAATAGCATTCAGAACTGATAAGAGTAAATACCTTATTTCCTGTCTTGACACTGTCCAGATGTATATCTCCTCTGCATTCCTCTATATTTATTTAACACTGCATATTTCCTTTATATTTATTTAACACTTAAAATATATCTCCTTTATTAAAATATATTTCCTTTATTAATATTTCTTTTATTAAAATATTTCTTTTATTAACAATATATAAAGTCATTTCACTTACCTTTTTATTCATTCCTGTTATTCTATCTTAATTCCTTTTTACGATGTTTATCTTTCTTTGCCGTTCATATTCACGTTTTTCAATTGTCTGCTTCCGTGCAAACATGAGCATGCATTTCGTTTGAATGATGATCATAGATTAGTTTCTTGATCGCCGCCAGATGGAGTCGCTCGTTTGAGTTTACGACACATCGGCTCTGCGTTCCTTCGTCATGATGATCTCATTCTGGAACTGTCTGCAGTTGCTCCTTGCATTGCGTAATGAGGCGTTATTCGAACGCCCGGCTGATATAAATTGAAATACTTTTCTCTCCTTCTTCACCTGCCTGCCTGTCTGCCTGCCTGCACTTGTTGCTTTTTTTTCCTGTGTTTGTCTACGTGTTTCGTCTCGTCTTATTTTACTAACAGTGTTGGTTTTCCACGACATTTTAATAATGCTATTATGGCTGGAGATGTCTTCTTGAGGTGCTGTGTGCTTTTAATAAATTGATGTTTTTACTTATTTCCTACTTCATCGTTCGTCGGCCATTTTATAAGATGATTGTTATGAGTTCGATAGTTTATGACTTCGTCTCTGCTCTTTAAAGGTGGACTCTGCGTACATCGTGTTTAAATGGATACACTGGTGTGTGAGTCATGATGGCTATTGTTATGAAGTATAGAGATATTTTACTCGCTACTTATTATCGGCATCTATATTTTGACGTTTCACCTAATGGCTATTTACGACGCATCTTCATCTATAAAGAAGTATTTTTCTTGAAGTTGTTTCGGCACGAATATATGATTCACTGTATTTCAGTTTAATATTTATCGGCGTATTAGATGTTTGTGAACAACAGGACCAGTCATTCTGTGATCTTTTTCATTTCTTTATTGCTATGAGTTCAGTTTTCTTTTATTGTCACATGGCTTTTTGGATATGTATTTATATTTAATTTAACAGCTTAAATGTGTTTATTGAATTTAAAGATTTGATTTATTGTTTGAACTATATTTAAACTTATTTTATATTTTAGTTAATAAACGTTAGTTTGTTTTTAAACTTACTTTGTTTTTATTTCGCCACCATACGTTTCTTTTCTTTTTCATAAACTATTTAATACTTTATTGGGACTATTAGCGTTAGCTTTCATCGTGCTTTTAATTAAACTCTGCTAATCTAATTTAGTTTAATCCTTGTCATTAATTTAATGACATCAAGAACTACGGTATTGAAAACATTTTTTTATATCAATTTTACGCCTATATTTTATCTTTTGATTTAGTTTCTGATATTTTCAGGAACAGGTATAGCTTATGCATAAAATCTTTTTTATATTTTATTGAACCATCATACATATTTTCATGTTATTTTTTTAAATTTATATTGTTTATTTGGTACTTTTTCACTATAGGGGCCTTGGCGAAATAGAGAAATGGTGGCAAACTGGCCACCCTGGTGTTTCCGCGTCAACGCGCCATTTGCGCCCATAGATTGCTATACAATATATTATTGTTACAGTGACCTGTACCTACCCTTAAAGTTTGTACCATGAATTCATGATCACCCTATATATATAAATAAATTCATATATAAACAAGTATAAAAGTTCATTAGTTTTTTTTTAATAGCTGTTTATATCGTTTGGCAACAAATCTCATTTTCTGAGCCCGAATTACGCCAAGCTTTTTTAAAAAAGGCCAAGGCCCCCTAAATGGAAAAGTACTGTTTATTTTTATTAATAAGTATATACGAGTTTACAATATACATACATTTAACGTCTGAATTTGAAACTTTTAAAAGACTAAATAAAATAAATAAATAAGACAGACTTGATTGCAGTTAAAAAGTAAAATTTATAAAAAGTTAAAAATACTGAAAACGTATGAAGTACAATCAGTAAACGTTTCGCCAAGCAACTCGCAATGCCTCAAAGGCATATACACGACTTTTCTGATATGTGCTTATCGAATAAGAATTCTTACAAAATAAATCGAAAATATTTTGGGCATAAATTTAAATGTTTCTAGGCTGCATCAAGGAATGAAATATACAAAGAAATTTGCTAGCAACATTTTTTTTTTCTTTTTTTACACCAAGTGATTCCAAATGTGACGTCACATGTCCATAAGAAAATCGTTTTAAATGAATAGTTTTGAAATATGGCGTAATTGTCGCCATTAAATACATTTCACATGTACATTATTATAAAGTTTTTTTTCCCTTTTAAAATTCACGTTTAAAAAATATTTTCAATTTAAAAATGTTTTGGAATATCATTATTTGAGCTTTTTAAATATGACCAAATTTTAATCATGAAAAGTTTTTCAAGCGTAATAATTTAATTATTTTAAGCATTTTACATATGACGATATTTATCCTTTCGGCATTTTACATATGACGTAATTTTTCCCATTAAGTGCGTTTCTCACAAAATAATTACAATATTTTCAAAGTTTCTTATTTTTTTCATGACTCACGTGTAAATATAACTTTTTGACGCAATTTTTTCTATTTCCTATTTTAAACACGTGGTCATTTAATTATTATTTTCATTTCTATTTTTAGTAGTCGCATGTTAATTAATTTTTATTTGAGAGAAATGTATACTTGTTTGTGCTGTTTTGTCAATTGGCATCAGTATAAAACAAGTCGGTAAGTGTGATCACAAATCGCACAGAGGGTTTCGTTTAATATTCCTTTCAAAACGCCCAGTACATTTATCGCCATTTAACCCCTTCTAAATTATGGTAAACCCTCCCTAAACTATCTTAAAAGTTTCAAACAGATTGCCTTGTTATATTTCCTAATTTTGTTCGCGCCCCTCCTCAACCCCGAAATGTGACGCGTCATTCTTTTTTATGGTTTTTATTATGTTTTATAAACTATCTTAAAATTTAAAACAGATCGCGTTGTTAGGTTTCCCAATTTTAACAAAATCGCGTTCTGTTAGTTCCACATTCCACCACCACACATCCCCCCCCCCCCCCCCCAAGGAATTTGATATTTTAGAAAATTTATCTGTCATCGCAGGTCAGACTCGAAAGAATTTTAAAAAATTACTCAAAACCTAAAATAGCTTGTCAAATTTTATTACAATAAAAACACGTATAAGTAAACACTTTAGGTACATAAACTAATAATTATAAAAAAAAAAAAATTCTAATTTGCCAATTTATCTATTTTTTCCAAGTCTAATTTACAAATTTCGCAATTTTTTTCTGCAGTTAATTGACGAATTGATTTTGCGTCGCTCTGCAAAAAAAAAAAATAAGCAAATAAATAAATAAAATAGCATGGTCTTCCCTTGAAAATTAAACAAGAGAGAAAAATCATGCGTCAAGCATAGATTATGAAACACTTTCCAACATTTTTCAAGAATGCTTTAGCAAAACTTAGCCTTTCAATAAGGTAAATAATATATCTAATTAAACATTTTAGAAAACATAAGGACTTTTTCCTAGAAATCCGCACAAACTTTGCAATTATATAAAATAGCAGAGGAAACCGAATCAGGTGAAACTTGCGCGTGAACTGTTGTGCTATGGTGTATAAGAGCATGGCCATTAGCCAAGAGATCATTAAATAATCTGTGTTTTCCGATAATAGAGCCACAAGAGGAGTGTATATGTATTATTGTGTACAAGTTTTACGAAAGCAATATTCATCAAGGAGCAAGTCCATCGTGAACTATTTATTTTCCGAAAATATCACCAAACGAACTACATACGATGTTCTAGAACGTTACTAGGAGGGACTCTCGGCCAAAAAAGAACTGGGATCGGGTAGGAAGTCAAAAAAAAAAAAAATCTCCAAGCCAGAGTTAGAGCAGTTGAAAGGAATGTTTGACGAAAACGACCGAGTATTAATCCACCCCATGCCTTCGAAATACAATGTTTCACCAAACCACAAACAAAAGACAATCACTAAGAACCTGAACATCAAATATTACAAGAAATGGTCATAACAGAACGAACAGAAAAACAAATGGTTGTCGTGAAAACGAAGTGTGGTCACTTGTTCAGAAAATTCTCTGATAGAATATTCATCTTCAATGACGGTGACGGCTCATATTTTAAGCTCAAGCACTCCATGTTTAACTATAACGGTGGCTATTATACATCTGACGTCTCCACGACCCAAGATATCATTAAATTTTCTACTAAAGCGAAATTCCAAGACAAGATCCTTGTATGGATTGCAATGGGCCCGAAAGGTTTGAGTCGTCCGTTCATCCGAAAGTCTGGGTTCGCTGTCAATGGGCAACGACATTTGAACAAGGCATTCGCCGTCTTCTTATCCCCTACATATGTAGCAACTACAATGACGGTGATTACGGTATCTGGCCAGACTTGGATAGCAGTCATCTCTGCAAAATCGTTCTCAGCCATTTCCGCCAGCAAAACATCACTTTCATAAAGAAGTCTGACAACCTGGTTAGCGTTCCCCAAATTTGACCAATTGAGCGGTTCTGAAAGTATCTGATGTCAAAAATGTATGCCAAAGGCTAGAAAGCAGGTAACATCCAGAAATTGATCAATCGAATCAAGTATTGTTTCAAAATTATGAACTTAAATTTTGTACAATGTCTAGCAAGTACCACCAAAAGTAAAATCGATAATGTCAAACGAAACGGTTTAATTGAAATCCGATAACAGTTTTACAGAGTGGTTATTGACGAAGGTGGTTATTGAAGTCACCTTACAGTGTCCATTTGAGTTTTTTATCTCGTTTTTTAATAACTTTCAAGTCAAGAAAAGTTTGTGCAGATTTCTAGGAAACAGTCCTTATACCACATTTAAAAAAACATATTTCAATAATTACCGCCCATAACCGTAAAAGTAATCCAGTTCTTTTGTGAAGCTCTGTATATGATCTATAAATTTGTACATATGCTACACAGTGTGCTTAAATTATGTTTAGTAAGAAAATGCATAACACAGTAAAAAATTCCCCTTCAGCAGTTTCTACCGATAGGGGGAAACGTACTTAAATTCTTTTGTACATCCCTGTATATGACATACAGATTTTAATACACGCCACATATTAATGCTGAAATTTAATTCAAGCAATGATAAGCTACTTAAATTACGCTTCCATGAGTTAATATCCATAGGCGATTATATATCCAGTTCTTTGCATAGTCTTGTATATGATTTTATTTATATGCAGCAAACTTACCTTAGTATATTATACTAAACGTAGTTGAGCTTGAAAGACATTTTGAAGCTGCATAACTCAAATTAAAAATAACATCTTTAAGCAATTCCTGCTCTTTCTCAATAATGCTTACGAATTTTTCTGTGTGTCTTACGAATTTAAAAATTGCTCTGTATATGCTCTATAGAATTTATGCACACCATGTAGTATTCAAAAATTTAGTTAAACTAAAAAACCTTACCATAAGTGAAAACGGACTTGCAGCAATCATTCCTAATAGCCAAACTTCGCATACAGATTTGTTCCCGAAATCTTTTATGTGTCCCTGTAAATGAATGATAAATGCAATCCCCATCCTATTTTACTGCAAGCATTTTGTTGTTAGCTTCAGTAATGTATATCAGTTTCATCATGTTTGAAATAGTGCAAAATAATTGAAATACGCTGCGAACAGTTTTCACCCGTAGACCATCATATAATCGAACTCTTTTGCATAACCTTGTAAATGAGTAATGAATGCTTCGCACCCCATATTCTACAGAAAGTATGTATTAGCACTAGAGATGAGACGGACTCAACCAGGACCTGACACGGGTTTGATTTTTATACCAGCCTTCAGGGTCGGACTGGGTCAGTGTAAAGGGCGCAGACCTTGGATTTTCAGAGGGCGCAAAAATTTTAACGAACTCAAGTCAATTTTACTTGTTTGTGTTGTATCTGGCTTGACAAGGATTAACACACTCGCATAGCACCAAGTAAATGAAAATGGCTTAAATTATATCTTTAACTCTAGATAAAAGACTTCGTTATATTCTCCGTGCATGTTTAAAGTTTCATCAATCCTACACAATACTACGCAATTTTTTAAAACACATCATATAACATCTAAAAGCTCCATGAAGTTGAACACAGTAGTAGATTACTGATATCAAGACTAGAGCTTTCTTAATTTCTTCAATCGATAGACACCTTGCAGAAAAAAAATGATCGCCCCTACCAATTTTCCTGAAAATCGCTGTATAAAAAAGACATAGGATTCAAATTGATTAGGAATAATATTTACTATTAAATGAGTTTCATAAATTTTGCTTTGGAGGCTGTCTACATATTAAAAAATACACGAACATTCATTTTTCAAACGGTAACATCCACTTTTGACACCCTGTTTGAGTTCCTTGCTAGCCAAAAAAGAGATACAGCTTATATGCTTTTCTTAAATCTTAATACGGTTATAAAACAAAATGTGTTAGGGATTTATCCTTCAATTTCGGAAAATAAATTGAAGATCTTACAAGAACCAAAAACTCTCAATTAGTCCCCAGTAAAATTTTACAGGAATAATAATTTTATTAAAAACTTACTTTACATTAAACAAAATTCTACAAAATATTTCTGGTAAGTTTCTACATTTTTTTTTTTTTTTGGCTGATTTGATAACGGAATACGGCCCCCTTAAATTATGGAAAGGAAAAAATTTCTCTATATCTCGAAAACTAATTATTCAAATGAGCTGTACGCATCAATGCTTTTAACAATTGTGGTTTGCTCATAATATATATATATATTTAATATGACTTTGTTAATTTTTTAATTAAGAAAAGTTTTTGAATCGAAAAAAAGTCTGGAATAAGTTTGGGTCTATTCACTATATCACTAATGAATTAATAAAAAGTCAATCGGATTAAGAGCAACATATTAAGAGCACGCTTTGCTGCCTCATCCGCTTTCTCATTACCAGGAATACCCATGTGTCCAGGTACCCAGCAAAATAAAATATTATGGCCACGTCTTGTCAATTTATTATAAAAATCAAGGATTGATGAGACATAAGGATGCTTTTTAAAAGAGTTGATTGCGTCAATAGAGCTATTTGAGCCGGTATAAATGATGAAGGAAGTGTTATGATGATGAGAAATGTGCAACAGGGCTCTCTCTATCGCGATAAGTTCAGCTGTAAACACAGAAGTAGACGAATGCAGCCGGTAGCTGATAGAAGTATTATCACAAAAAACACCGCAACCAACAATATCTCCACTTTAGGAACTGTCTGTATAAATGTCAGTGTAACTATTGAAATTTGATCTATGTGCAGCAAATAATTGGAGCCAAGTTATTTTTATCATATCCTTTAAAAGGGTGGAGCAATGTAACATTAGGAGGTTTCCAAGGAGGGTGTACATGATTTGGACATGGACTCACCTCGATACTACACAGAGGGCTATTATCAATAATGTTCCTAATTCTGACACCAAAAGATGGCATGCAAGATGGTCGATGCTGATAAAGCATATCATTGTCTGTATTTAGAATGTATGAATGAAGAGGATGGCCAGGATGTGAAAGGATACGGTAATAAAGTTCTAAAGAAAGCTTTTCACGAATGTGGTGTAATGCTGGTTCATTGCAGTCAACATAAAGACTTAAAACTGGAGAGGTTCGAAATGCACCAGAGCAAACACGGAGATGCACAGTGTCAAGTTTTTTAAGAACAGAATTACGTGCGGAACCATAGACCTGGCAGGCATAGTCAATTTTGGAACGGATCACGGCTCGATAGATTTTAAGGAGAGAAGTACGGTCTGCCCCCCAGGAAGTATTTGAAAGCACCTTTAGTAAGTTAAGCGATTTTTCACATTTTGTCCGTAATTGTAAAATATGTGGTAAAAAGGTTAGCTTACTATCAAATTGGAGGCCGAGAAAACGGACACTGTCTACAACAGGAATTTGAGTTGATCCAATAAAAATTTCAAGATCTGGATGCAGATCCCTATGTCTACAGAAGTGAACACAAGAAGTTTTGTCATGAGAAATTATAAATCCATTTTTATTAGTCCAAATAAGAATATGGGTGATTGCAATTTGTAACTGTCTTTCAATAAAACGGATATCCTGTCCCATACACATGATGCGGAAATCGTCAACATATAAATCACCTTTCACAGAAAGGGGTAGTTGACTAAGAATGTCATTTATTTTTATAGCAAAGAGGGTGACACTCAGGACACTGCTTTGGGGTACACCCTCTTCTTGTACATAAAAACTAGAGAGTACCCCACCGATTCGGACTTGAAACAGTAGAATGGCGTGGAAGTTCTTAATAAAAATAGGGAGATTCCCACGAAAGCCTAGGTTAAAAAGATCACGAAGGATCCCGTATCGCCACGTTCTGTCATAGGCTTTCGCCATGTCAAAAAATACTGACACCAAATGGTTGCGTTTTAGAAAGGCTGTCCGTATGTGATTTTCAAGATTATCAGGTTATCGATAGTTGACCTACCTCGTCGAAATCCACTTTGAAATGCAGCAAGGGAATTGTTATTTTCTAAAATATGCACAAGACGACTATTGATCATTTTTTCAAGTAATTTGCAAAGACTGCTAGAGAGTGCGATTGGCCTGTAATTATTGGGATTCCTAGCATCTTTCCCTGGTTTCGGGAAAGGAATGATAATAGATTTACACCAGGCTTGAGGAAAGACCTGTTCTATCCAAATTCTGTTATAATATGCAAGTAAATTATTGAGAGAGGTTGTGCAGAGATGTTTAAGCATGGTATAGGTGATGCCATCGTGACCTGGAGCTGATAGATGACTATTTTGCAAACATTTTATAAGCTCAGAGAGTAAAAGGGAGATTATAGTCATAAGAGTAACGGGAGTTAAAATTGAGGTGGCTAGTTTCTGCTTGTCTTTTGTAAGATAAAAAAGGTTCCGGGTATGAGTCAGAGGCAGAGTTAGATGCAAGCGTATTTGCTATGGTTTCAGCAATGTTCTTAGGAGAAGCTATTGTTTGTCCGTTGTGATTTAAAATTGAGATGTGGTTTTCAGAATAAAGACCCATACAATTTTTTACTTTTTTCCAGAGGACTTTACTAGAGGTATTTGGGTTAATATTAGATACATATTGAATCCAGGATTCACGTTGGCTTTTACGGCGCACTCTTCTAGCTTCAGCCTTTGCTTTTTTGTAGGCAATATAGTTAGTGTTATTGGGATAACGTCAAAAGGTGCCCCAGGCTTTCTGTTGATTTTTTTTTTGCAGCTTGACAGTCACTGTTCCACCATGGCTTCCGGTGTCTCATTGTAGATGATGAGTTAGGTATGCTAATATCTGCAGCATTGATAATACAATGGGTGATATTATCAACTGCATCGTCTATGTCACCTTCTACCATATGATTTGCGATTCTAGCATGATTTGTGAAAGTTGGCCAATTGGCTCTGTCATAGTTATAGCGTTTAAAATAATGATTAGAATCCCTGTCAGGAGTGGTCTGTGAAATGAAAGTGGGAAAATGGTCACTGCCGTGCAGGTCACTTGAAATCCAAAAATTCCAATACGGATAGATAGATGGAGAGCAGATAGTGAGATCTATGGCATGAAAGGTGCGTGTCGGTTCATGAAAATACGTATGATCACCATTATTGAGTAGGCATAAGCCATTGTCAGAAATTAATTTTTCAATGATATCATCACGTTGATTAGTGTCAGAATTCCCCCACAGTTGGCTATGAGCATTAAAATCCCCAACGATGATGAAAGGAGTTGGGAGTTGAAGAAGGAGATCATCAAGGAGTGCTGACTGAATAATTTGGTGGGGTGGTAAATAAATGGTACAGACTGTAATGAGACGTTTTATATGTACACGGACTGCAACAGCTTGTAAGTTTGTGTTTAGGTTAATATGAGTATGGGGTAAATTGCGAGAGATGAAAAGAGCCACTCCACCAGTGTCCCTATCACTACCTGTAAAATCTTTTCTGTATGTGGCGAAGGTGCGCAATTTAGCTTTGTCATTAATTTTAAGATGGGTTTCTTGTAAAGCTAAACATAGTGGTTGATGGTCATGAAGAATACTTCGAATTTCGTCATATTTATTATGAAAGCCTCGACAGTTCCATGAAATAATATTAGTCATGAGTGAGGGTTTTTTTTTTTTTTTTTTATAAATTTATCTGCGCCCTATTATCCGGAGATAGTAGACATACTATCTCCATCGTTAAATTCTTCATCCGGTTCTGGATGAAGAGCAACGGCATCATCCTCCTCCATTTTTTCTTTCATTTTCGGATGTTTTATTCTTTATCTTTTTGGCTGGATTTTCAGATGACACAGTGGCTTTAATTGTTGGTAGATTAAATTTTCCTGAATCAGATCTATGGTTTGTTTTTTGAAGTCCTCTTTTGGTGGTATTTTGAGAGCCTCTCTTAGGAATATGAGATTGGGAAGATTTTGAAGAGGGATTTTGTGATGGTTTAGGAGGAACAGAGTTTGGTGACCTTGGAGGAAGAGAGTTTGGTGACTTAGGAGGAATAGATTTCGGTGGCTTAGGAAAGTCAGATTGCGTTGAACTATTTGTTTTACCAGAATAAGTAGACAGGTTGATTTCTTTTTGTTTTGGTTGGCAATTATTATCAGTGGGGAATTCGGTTTGGGTGGCAATGCTTTGATAAGTTTTATGGGCCGTTTTGGATAAAGCAGCCGCATATGAAACACCAACTCTAGGTGTCCTGGACTCAACTATTTTTCTGGCTTCTGGGTACGAAATGTTATCTTTTGTGCGTATGGTCTGTATCTCCTTTTCTCTTTTCCACTGTTCACACGATTTGGCGTAAGATGGATGATCTTTTTTACAGTTGACACAACAAGGTGGAGCGTTGCATTGCGCACTTTCGTGGCCAACTGCACTGCACCGACCACATGTATCGTTACCACGGCAATTTGTTTTTGAATGCCCAAAGCGTTGACAGTTAAAGCAACGCAGTGGGTTTGGAATGTACGGTCTGACAGAACATGACAGATATCCAGCTTTTACATATTTGGGTAAGTTTGGTGAGTTAAAGGTGAGTATGATGTGCTTGGTAGGGATTTGTATTTGATTGGCTGGTATTTGTTCGTCTTTACGGTAGATTTTGATTCGCCCAGCTTCAATTACATTTTGTTCTTTTAGATTATCAACGATTTCAGTTTCTGTAACATGCAGCAGGTCAGATTCAGAAATCATTCCACGAGATGTGTTGAGGGTTCTATGTGGACTTACGGAAGATGTCGACATAGTAGAGTCTTTGGAAATAGCAACTGAGCTAGAAGATGAACTGGAAGAATCGGAGGTAAAAATTAACATTTTTATATCTAAATATGAATGTACTAATATTAAAAAAGAAAATCCTACTGTTAGTACTAACTTTAAAATACCAGACTTACCTCTACCCAATTTTTATGGGAAATACGATGAATTTCAAAATTTTAAAGCTCAATTTATGCCCATTATTGGAAATAATAAAAATCTGAACTCAACTCAGCAGTTATGCTACTTAAAAGGCTGTCTAAAGGGTGATGCTAAAAGACTTGAATCGGCCCAAGACACCTACGAATCTCTTTGGCAGTCTTTAGAAGAAAGATATGAAAATAAAAGAGTTGTCATTGATTGCCATATTATTAAACTACTTAATTTTTCAAAGGTACCAGATTCTCCTAACCATTTAATGCAATTAATAGATAATACCAAATGTAATTTGCGTGCATTAAAATTACTTGAGTTTGAAACTAACGGACTCTCAGATTCTTTAATAATGACAACCACCTCATCGAGTTGGAGGCTAAAATTCCAGAATTAGTTAAAACTCGATTCCCATATT